>OW618038.2:2146819-7146819 GCA_939531255.2 Thera britannica
TGCCAAGCTGACAAAAGTCAGATTGTCTGTTTTGTTTGTGGTCGTAAGGATGTTAAGACTCCTGATTGTCCAGTCTGTCAAAGAAAAACAAACAGTTCAAAAAACTAATACAAAAGAATTGTGTTGGTACGTCAAACATGGAAGTCAATAAAGAAGAATGGAAAGAGTGGCTTCAATTTGTCAGTACATACTTTAACTATTACAAAACCAACACAATTCTGAATAAATGCAATGATAACCGTCCTTTCATCAATATTACAATAGGTGAGGTTACTATGTGTAGTCTTCTTGACTCTGGCTCAGCCGTGACCATTATAGGTAACAACGCTCATAAAGCATTAATCACTCAAGGATTAACGTTAGTAGATGACTGTAGATTAACCGTTCTTGCTGCAGGGGGTCAAAGAATAGGTAGTATTGGTTATATTAACCTACCTATTCATTTTGACAATCAATTTCACATCATTCAAGGCTTTGTAATGCCTGAGGTTCATGATGACCTTATCCTGGGTATTGACTTCTGGCGTGCATTTAAGATTTCCTTACAATACTTACACGCTGTAGCCCTTGATAGTCCTACAAACCATAAGTCCGTTGTACAAAAACCTATCGTACAAAGTTATGACACTCTTAACCATTCGGAGAAATGTCTGGCTGACAACGTCATTGATCAGTTTAAAGCCATTTCAGCTGAACGTAACGGTTTAGGTAAAACTAGTCTCATAACTCATAGGATTGATACAGGAAACGCTCAACCCATACGACAACGTTATTATCGTATATCCCCAGAAAAGCAACGTATTTTGACTGAACAGGTTGATGAAATGTTAGCACTCGATGTCGTCGAACCATGCGAAAGTGCCTGGTCCTCACCAGTTCTTCTAGTCACTAAAAAAACTGGTGAGCCCAGATTTTGTCTAGATAGCCGCAAATTAAATTCAGTAACATCTCGCGATGCATATAACTTACCATACGTCTCTGAAATATTAGATAACCTTCGAGATGCTCGTTTTCTTAGTAGCATAGACTTATCTAAGGTTTTTTGGCAAATAGAAATAGCGCCAGAAGACAGGGACAAGACAGCCTTCTATATTCCTGGTCGCGGAACCCTACGCTTTAAAAGGACAGCTTTCGGGCTTACCAACGCACCAGCTACTCAACAACGACTAGTTGACTTGTTGTTTGGTGAATTTGAACTTCGAGTATTCGCTTATCTTGATGACATCATTATAGTCAGTAATGATTTTAATAGTCATGTCTCACTTTTGCTTAGAGTTCTTGAAAAATTAAAACATGCAAACTTGACTATTAATCTTAAAAAATGTAATTTCTTTCGAAGTCAACTTAAATATTTAGGTTATGTTGTTGACAGTTGTGGTTTACGGACTGACCCTGATAAAGTAGAAGCGATTGTTAATTATCCGACACCTACTTGTCGCAAGGATATAAAACGTTTTCTAGGGACAGCAACTTGGTATCGTCGTTTCGTACCCAACTTCAGCACAATTGCAGGCCCCCTTAATAAATTGACCTCGAATAAGAAAGGAGCACCACCATTTAAATGGTCTCCTGAAGCAGACGGTGCTTTCTTAAAGCTCAAGGAATGTTTAGTTTCCGCTCCTGTTCTTTCCTGCCCTGACTACAGTAAACCCTTTGAAGTCCATACGGATGCTAGCAACTACGGAATTGGTGCCATGTTAACACAGATTACCGATGGTAAAGAGCATCCAGTCGCTTACATGAGTAAATCCTTGTCAGTGGCAGAAAGGAACTATAGCGTCACTGAGCGAGAAGCTTTGGCAGTAGTTGTTGCTTTGGAACATTGGAGGTGTTATTTGGAAAATGGTATGATAATCACTGTATATACAGACCACAGCGCTCTTAAATGGTTTTTATCAATTAATAATCCAACAGGTAGATTAGCGCGTTGGGGAGTACGTTTGTCGGCATTTAATGTAGAATTTAAACATCGCCGTGGTGTTGATAACGTAATTCCAGATGCACTCTCTCGAGCTCTTCCCGTGAGTACCATTAGTACTTCAAATTCTTACAAAAATACTAATGATACATGGTATAAATCACATTATAATGGTTGCCTTACAACGCCTCAGTCTTTTCCAAATTTTAATATTAAAAATAATATTTTGTACAGACTTTGTAAAAATAAACATGAACTAACACAGGAGTTCTCTTGGAAAGAAGTTATTCCACAGGAACTACGTCAGGACATTATTCATGACAACCACAGTGAACCGACAGCAGGTCATCTAGGTATTCATAAAACGTATCGTCGTCTTACGTTACGTTACTTCTGGCCTAGCATGTTTCAAGATGTCGTTGACTTTATTGGCACTTGTACTAAATGTTTATCATATAAGGCTCAAAATCACCAAATCTTGGGTGAAATGGGGCGACCTAAACAATGTTCTCGCCCATTTCAGATGATTTCTATTGATTTAATGGGTCCATTGCCAGTAAGTAGAAAACAAAATAGCTTCATTTTTGTGGTAACCTGCTGTTTTTCAAAGTTTTGTCTTATCTTTCCAATAAAACGAGCCACATCTAACATTATTATTAAAATATTGGAGGACTCAGTTTTCCTCATGCATGGAATTCCACAAACTATTTTAATGGATAACGGAAGTCAATTCATAAGTAAAGAAATAAATTCATTTTTTAGTAGATATCAAATTCCAAATATATTTTTTACACCAAAATATACCCCTCAGGTGAATACTGTCGAACGTTATAATAGAACTATCATCACATGCATTTCTACCTTTGTAGAAGATGACCATAGAACATGGGACATATTTATTCCCAAGGTTCAATTTGCCATAAACAATTCTGTCAATGAGGCCACAGGTTATACTCCATCTTTTCTTGTATTTGGGCGAGAAACGGTAGTTTGCGGATCTCACTATATTGATTCTGATCTAGGCACCGAGATAGTATTTTTACCACGCGATGTCTATGCAGAAAACTTTGGTTGTCTTTCCTCAATTTTTAATAAGGTACAGCTTAAATTGTGGCAGGGTCATGCTAAAAATACATCTCATTATAACCTTCGTCGCAAACCAGCAGAATTCAATGTAGGTGACACAGTTATGAAAAAAACATATTTTCTTAGTAATGCGGATAAAAGATTTAGCAAAAAACTAGCCCCAAAATACATTAAATGTCGTGTAAAATATAAAAAAACACCTCTTGTTTATATTTTAGAAGACATGTCAGGAAAGGATCTAGGAACATGGCACATAAAGGATTTAAAACTCATAGGTACAAATAAGTAAACAATTACAACTAAGTACAAATTTTAAATTTCATCACTTATATTCACCCTTAACCGCTTGTTTCTGCAGTAGTTGCATGAGTTAGTTGGTTCTGTTCGTAACTAGTAACTCTTAGTAATGATAGGTCGCGTCAGTACTTTAAACCATTACTTTAGGTAGGTACTTACTGATGCTATTTTGTGAGCGATCGTATGGAAGGTTGTGTATGAATGATTGAAAGGAATGAATGGCAGTTTGTGACTACGCTAAGAAATAATTGCGAATTTTATTCTACAGTAATAAAATTCTTAGTAAGCGTCGGGGTAATGTAACGTAATGGTTACATGTTAAAAAAAAAATAAAAAAAAAAAAAAAAAAAACCTTGCATCTAATATATAAAGTACAGAAAATCAAGTAAAAAACACAAATGCAAGTACCTGTAAAGATTCCTTTTTAAAACATAATAATAGTAAGCTAAAAATATTTAACTTAATAGCTACTTTTCATTCATAAAAAATCATTTATAGAAACAGAAAAATGTAATTATTTTGCTACTTTCGTAACAAAGAATAAATTTACAAAAGCAAACACCTACAAAGTTACCTACAACAGAAAAAATAATAATAGGCGAAAAAGAATCATCGTAATAGCTACTTTTCATACATAAACTTAGCAAACTAAGAAATTTCATGTACTTGTTGTACTCATACGTACTCTAAGGTACTTCATGTACTTAGATCGTATTCCAACAATCACGTTTATGTTGAAGGGAGCAAAAGGTTGTCTGTCTTGCTCGCTCCACAAGGAGCGCCCATTACAAAAAAACTGAACAATTTCTAGCGTTGCCAACTTACGACGATTGCACGATATTTTTCCGGTTGCCACCAAAAGTGTCTCAAACTGCATTATTTTCGTAGGCTTGCATAAATACTCAATCGCCGAAGCACCGTGATGATACCACAGTTGAGCCTCGCCAAGTCGCGATTACTAGCTACTATATCCTCGTATAGGACATCAAAGTACCTAGGTATTATCGTGCATTGTTCGTATATAAAGTGAACGTGATTTCACCCATAGGAATCTATAACTAGCTCAGTCTTCGTAAGTGATAGGAAGCTTATTATCAAATCAGTGAAACCCCCATCTTGGGGTTTCACGGCGCTACGCGTTTTACGCTTACGCTACTTCTCACCACCACCACTCCATGCTGCACTGATGAGCTGCTAGCGGAGTGCTACTACTTACCAGCAGCGGCCGCTTCGCTGCCAATCCCCTGCCCGCCTGGCCGAACACCTGCCAAGGACACCCTGGATCTGCGCTGATCGACCTTCTCGTCTCCTCACGTCGCGCTAATACCAGGGGAGTGCCGTACTACCCAAACTAAAGTTAAGCGGGCCATAGAATCCACGACCTTGAGTTTTTAAATAAATAATTTTACTGTGTTGACACTTGTTTACATTCATAAACCCGTAGATACGTCACAATACATATTTAGAATACAATATAACACCCAGACAGAGAACAAACATTTATGTTCACCACACAAATATTTGTTCTCGGTGGGGATCGAACCCACGACCTACGGCGCAGAAGGCAGAGCTACTACCAACTGAGCTACAGGCCAGCCAGTAATAAAACTACATGCAAATCAAATGAGTAGCTTATAGCAAAAACACATACAACTTCGAAAACCTCAAAGCATAAAACATAATAACTCTCTTCCGATTTCGATTGAAATAGTAGCAATGAAAGCCACCTAATAACAGAACAAAGGTGAACACAATCAAACACAACGGGTATTTGTAAACGAGCTTACACAAAGGGGCGAAGCGGGGTAAAAATGGGGTGAAAAAAATGGGGCTTAGAGCAGGCGGTTTATTTCACCCCTTTGTCTGGTTCTTCATTAAAACGAGGAACTAGTGATATAGCTATTCCACAAATGCAATATTATTCGTGGAGTTTAGTCTTGTTTAGCTTTTATGGAATTCTGCTCATGTTTTCAAGCTTTATAAACTTTCTTAAAATACATTTCTTAATTTTATTGGTTGTCTAGTGGTAACGGCCCCACATGGTTCAAATCCAGTCGTGTACCAATGAGTTTTTCTGTTAAAAAATGTATGTCACTATGCCAGTACTCTCAAAACGGTGAAGGGTAACATCGTGAGGAAACTGGGCGCAGCGAGTCGTAGAACCTAAAAAAAAGTCTAGCAACATTGTGTCAAGCGTCACGCAAAAAGGGCCTGCCAGCGGCCTACTTGCGGAAACCAGTCTGCACATCAAGTGCGGGTGATGAATTTGCCGATTTTTTTTTTACCAGTTTAATAGATTCAGTAAATATAAAGTAAATTTCTCTATTTTATAAACTTTCTATTATATTATAGAGCGCCTTCTCAATAACCTTCGATTTGAGCTTAGCTTAGCAAGTTGATCAAATCGCAACAGTGAGTATATAGAAAGAATAATTCTTGCAAAAAGATTAACTAACTTTTGGAACTCTCCAATAATTCCCCCGGGTAAAGCTGAATAACAAAGAAACTGTTATTTTTAGCGAAACTTGACAATGGACTCTTCAAACTTCTTATCTGAAAACTTGATTCGATTCAAATATCGTTTTCTAAAGTTTGTCAGGGATCAGATATGATAGGTAAGAACTTTATTTTATTTGAATTTGTATCTTCTTCACTTGTCTATACTTTTATACAAAAAAAATATAATACAGGTATTTTGGAGGGATGAAATAGACGCCTATTTTAAAGAATAGTGCACAGTCTCACCATATATAGAAGAGTGGAGAGAAGGGAGGCTTTTGCCCTGCAGTGGTTTTTCACTCACATCCGTATCGTATAGGCATAGGCATTCTCTGAACGAACAGATACAAAGTAAGGCTCTTCTTTCCCCTCCCGTGAACTACATAAGGGCCGTTATTCGCTATTGCCAAACCACGCGCGTTACGTGAACACGTTATGACATCGGCTTAGCAATCGTCGGATTTTGAACGAATCATGTGAAATAACCAAAACATCAAGCGTGGGGCATAGACAACTAGTCTTGTGGCATACAGAATACCATTTTTCGATTCCACACCAAGGTGCGTTTGCGTTTAGATCACGTTGTTAAGTGACACGTTTGGGGCACGGAATCTCCAATGCAATAGCGAATAAGGCCCAGAAGTGACTAAAGGAACGCACGAACGACAACTCCTGTATAATATAGAAAAAAATCGACCAAATGCGAGTCGGACTGGCGCACGAAAGGTTCCGTAACATTATTAATAAAAACAGCATAAAAAACATGTCTGTTGTAAGGTTAAATATTTAATTTATTCTGTTTTTTATATTTTTATATAGCAGCAACCTTAGACAATTTAACCTAGTGAATAAAGTGGAGTGTAATGGTGTCCCGTTTTACCATTTGGGGATGGAACCCTAAAGAGATAGATACATCATTCACGATATGACTATCACGGTTCATAAGATACAGCCTGGTAACATACGAACAGACACACAGATGGACGGACAGTGAAACACTCCACTATTACACAATAGTGTTCCGTTTTACCATTTGGGTGCGGAACCCTAAAAAGATAGATACAGCATAGAAGTTTTATGATAAGAGCGGAATTTCCCTAGAATCTCGATCAGATTGCAGAACAAAGTTTTTTTAATGAAGTAAATAATACTTTACGATTTTCCCCTAACGAGAAACAATCCAAAGTTCTTGAATGGCTTCCTTATATTCATTTATTTTTCTGCTAATTAAACACGGATAAACTCTAGGAAATACGCAATAATAATCATTGTTGTATTTAGTTGAGTCTTCCTTTTTAAGTTCAGTTATATCACTAGTTCTCGAGAACCAGTGTGGTAAAAGGATTTTAAATGCGCCTCAAAGAGGTTCTTTGCACTTCACTTATAATTATTATTCAGTTTTAATCGTTATTATTTTCAGTACCTCGTGTTTGTTTTTTAAATTTAACAGCTTTGCTCCAAACATTACAATTGTAGATAAGTGTTCACTTCGACTCCTTGGTTCACCAATTCTTGATGAGTCCTTTCCGGCATTTGTAGATGAGAAAATTTAAAATTTTAACAGAACTTCGGAAAGATTACTCAAAACTAATAGCCTAAATTAATAGACTTGACTTGACTAAAAACTATTTTATTTATGTTTTATTTCTCGCTCAACACTGGCAAAATTGATCCAAAATGGATACATGCCATAATTAAGAAAAAGAAGAGTCATAGCTTATTAAAAATAGAAACGTTACACTACTTGTTACTTTCTAGTTTGCCTAAGTTGGTACACAATATACGCGCACATACATCCAGCGAGATGTATTACGGCAATTTAAACGAACTAAGATGAATTTTCGTAGATGTTTATCCTTATTGCTCTCATAACATATGAATATTATGTGCCACGTTTCATGTGAGTATACTCGACTTCTAATAAATAGTCTTTTTAAGTTGAGTTAAGCACTGGTAGTCCAGACTTACGAAATACTTATATGTTGACGTCAGTTGAGATAGAACGAAAATATTTGCTCACTCCTCTTGCTCAAAAAGGCCGTCATCGTCGCGTAAAAGAGCGAATGGCACTTCTTTGCAACTCACACAGAACTTAGCTAACTCTAATTTAAGCAGTGCTCATACTCTCTTCAAATACAGGTTTAACAACTTAAAAGAAGAGATCACAACCCTTTATTTGTCCCACCTGTAATTTTATAAATAAAAAAAATTAGATTTGATGGGAACCAGATACCTAGGTATAATATAATACTAATCACCCTTGTTTTTGTAAATACATATTTAGAATACCATTCACACCCACCTAGACAGAGAACAAACATCTGTGTTCACCACCTAAGTATTTGACCTCGTAAGGTGAGGGTCGAACCCACGATCTACGGCGCAGAAGGCACTACAAACTAAGCTAAGAGGTCAACCACTTACTTTATATTGTGACCTACTTTACAAAAACTACAAAATAAATTTGATCATTGAAATTTGATAGCATCAATTATCTGATCGAATATGCATAGGTTGTTTGAAAGTAATTCCATTTGGTTTTTGATGATAGCGTGTTTGATATCCTCTAATGACACTAGTAGTTAAAAAAGTTGTATTGACACTTTTTAAATATTTTTTTATTTATTGTTTTTTTCCTAATGCTAGAAAGGTTGCCCCAGAGACTTCTATTAACCTCTCTCTTGAGCCTCCTCTCACCATCTCCTCTTCTTTTTCTTATCGTGTCACTGGTTCTTTCATTTCAGTGTGGTGAAAGGATTTAAAGTGCGCCTCAGAGAGGCTCATTTCGTAGACTCGACACATGTTTTCGAACTTTTTAGATTCTAGTAGATCCGACACAATACATATTTTAATTTTTTTAGATTCTATGACACGCCGATTTCCTCACGATGTATTCCTTCACCGTTTGAGAGTACACACAATTTTTTTGGCATAGTGCACACAATTTTTTTGTCAGAAAAACACATTGGCTCACGACTGGAATTGAACTCACGATCGGAAATCGAGGCTGCTACCACTAGACCCCCAGTGCTCTCTCCTCAAAGGTCGTATCGTCCCTATTACCACGTTTTCTCGGCTGACCACCCACCTATCGAGAAGCATCTGGTTGATGAACAGCTCAAGTTGATGGACGCAGAGCAGTGCATCGTAGGACACATTTTTTACGCGCGTGACCAGTGAAGCAATGCCTTTTATAGGCGGTGGTTGCCACTTAACATCTGGTGGGCCATACTTGTTCCATCAACTAGACTAGAGAACTAGAAAAACAAAGCTTAGTTTGGTATTCTATGACCGCCAATATATTTATTTATATATACCAAGACACTAACAATAACATTCCTTCAAAGCACAAAGATCGATCGATCTCCGACTGTTTGACACAATAGAAATAAAAAGAAATAGAAGGAAATAAAATATTCTTGCAAATAATAAAGTATCGCATTTCCTGAGTCAATATTGCCTTCTTACGAAAAAACACAAGTTGAATATTGTGACTGCCTTTATTCACCAACGCTCTGTAAATCTTTTGTAGCTGAAATAAAGCCATCTTTTTGCAAAAAATCGGTTGTCTGTAAAGTCGGTTTACTGACGATAGTTGAACGTGATAACGTCATAAGAAAATACTCGCGGACTCGCGGACTCGGACTCGGACTCGGATTCGAACTCTCGGACCCGGACCCGGAACCCGACCGAACCCTTACCCTTACCCTCATTTACCCTTACCCATTACCCGACCCGGGCTCGGGCTTAGGTAAATGGAACGACAAAACGACGTAACGACGCATGAGTCATGTTTTTTCGTGCGTGCAGCCGGCTCCATCGATTTATAAGACGTTGTCACGTCAAAAAGTGACACAAAAGAAAATAAGTTACATGTCATGTGAAAGAACTTTAATTCCAAAACAGGTCTTACTTTTTTTCTAGGACGCTTAACTTTTACTATCCAAAAAAAAAGGTTAAATTAAGATATCCAACGATCCGAGAGCTCCCATCTCTAGGAATTTCGTTGACATCAAGGTTTTCTACTGGTCGGTCAATTCGTTTGCTTTGCCTTATTATTTTTTTTTAAGTTAAAACGATTCCTAAAAAAAAGGTTTCGTTTTAACTGGGAGTCCACTAACATGCTGTAAAATTACTGGACGTTTATTAACGAGGCCTAAACTCTGTGACAAAATAAACATTTGCGTCAACGTTCTATTACGTCCGCCGCTTTTACGGGTTCAGGCTTTAACCGGAACTCCGTGACGGATCAATAAAACAGCCTACTCGGTCATAAAAGACCTTTTCGACTTTATATCCCAGCAATAAGACTCAAAAGTTTACCCAGAGAATGTGGCATTTTGGGATTTTTATTATTCCTTAATTAAATTTGTTTGTGTAAGTAATACCGTTAGCAATAATTATGTAAGCTACTAGCGGCCTGTCCTGGCTTCGCACGGGTGGACATTTATTTTTTAAACACATAAATATAGCCTATGCTACTCAAGGTGAATGTAGCTTTCAAATGGCGAAAGAATTTTTGAAATCAGCACAGTAATTTTTGAGTTTATTCATTACAAACATACACACAAAAATATAAATCTTTCCTCTTTGTAATATTAGTATAGAAAATTGAATTTTTATAGGTATATCCAAACTTCTTTGACTGGTTACTCAGTTCAGTGCTCTTTGCCTTCTGCGCCGTAAGTCGTGGGTTTGATCCCCACCGAGAAACAATATTTGTATGGAGAACAAAGAGGTCTTAGAGCGAGAAAGAAGCGATACAAAACCGAAGAGGAAAAATGTTTGGACATCTACGACATGACAGCTACCTAGAGAACATTATTGAAAGAAAACGGGGAAGAGGAAGGCCAATAATAAGTTACGTGAGCCAGATAAAAGAAAAAGTCGCTGTCATGTCGCATAAAGAAGTCAAGGAGGCCGCATTCGAAAGATTTGATTTGGGGAAACTGTATCAAAACCCCGACAAGAACTAAGCTCTTAAATTTTTAAAGAAGAATGAGCAGATGATTGTTCTTTGTCTGGGTGTTATATTGAACTAGCAGTTGGTGCCCGAGCTTCGCTCGGTATTTTTTTTTTGTAAATTGTTGTTGTGAATTATATTTAAATACGAATTACTTACATACTGATTAAATATTAATATTTTTCGATCTTACCGACATAATAATAAACTTCACTACTCGTCAATAGATGGCGTTCTCTGTCCCAGTAACTCATGACTTAATCAACAGATGGCGCTAGGAGTTATGATTTTATGATAAAGTTGATTATTTACTTTACGATTAGGGGGACATTTTCTATAAATGAATCCTAGCTAGATCGTTTTATCGTCCCCGAAAACCCCTGTATACTTAATTTCATGAAAATCGTTGCCTCAGTTTCCGAGATCCTAAATATATATATATATATATATTATATTTAGTAAATATATATATATACAAGATTTTCTCGTTTAAAGGTATAAGATTCTACACAACAAAATACTCTGCTAATAATTAATTTACTGTTAAGGTACGGTCACATTTAGTCCATCTTAGATGCAGCCGTACCTTTACGTGGTTATAATAATATAATTTACACTAGTAATCGTACGTGTGTTGACTGAACGCTTTATGAACTTAATTTCTCAATTAAATTTAAACATTAACTAATCATCCTTAATACACACAATACCCCTTTCTAACGTAATAAGCCAAACCGGGGGCAACAGCTAACACAACCATAACATTGAAAGGGAAGCACTTAATTTTAATTAACTGCACTATTACTGGGGTACAAGCAACCCCGACTAGACGTTACGTTAACGATAACGCCAGGTAAGAGAATTTGATAAAGTTAAAACGTAATTAACTATGTTAAATATTTGCATTTATAACAGTTAATTAGTCAATATTTTAATGTTACTATTCAAATTACTACTAGCCCGTAGTATCTTACTGCTGGGCAAAGGCACAAAACAGATAGGTACAGAACGCAGTATTCATACAAAATGCGCTGGAGCAACGCACACATAGACACGACTCACGGACACTATATTTTGAACCAGATTGGACCAGTGCGGGCAGGACTGCCATCCGCTTGAGGCACGCGTCTGACGATTTTTTTATGCAATAATTATAAGTTTAAAAAACTTGAGAAACCGACTTCATTGTCAAACGGCTAAACCGATTTTAATCAAATTTGTTTGGGACAATCTGGACGTAAAAATAACCTTCTAAATAAAAAAATAATTTTCTAAATCGGTTCATAAATGACGGAGGCATGCAGTTACAAACATTTAAAAATTATTTTAAAAAAATGACAACACCGATTTTAATAAAATTAAAATGGGACCAATCTGGAAGCTTCTGGACCTTTCAGATAAAAAAATATTTTTTCAAATCGGCTTACAAATGACGAAGTTATGCGGTAACAAACATTAAAAATAAAAAAAAAAAACAAAAAATACAACCGAATTGAGAACCTCCTCCTTTTTGATTGGAAGTCGGTTAAAAATAGCGCAGCAAAAAAGTTATTCTAACTGTTCAGTGGACGGTTGCTTAAATTCAACATTCAACTATGAATTCTCAGAATTTTCATTAATTTGAATTAATTAGTTCAAATATTTTAGTTATAATTTATATTTTTCTTCCTGTGCCTTTTTTAGTAAAATAATTGTTTATTATATTACCTAATTGTTCACCTTTTTTTTAGAACTTTTGTTTTTGAAGTGTTTTCCCTTGCATGTCATCCACATAATGTTAGATACATTATGTGGATTAAGGTGTCTTAAAAAAGATTCAATAAATAATGGATTTAAAAAGTTCTATTCAACATTTTTATACATAAAGCTAAAGTCACTCTTTTACTGTTATTTTTCTGTGAATTTTAGTAAGTACTATTTATCTGAAGAGAAACGTGAATTCATTCACTTTGAAGCTGTTTGTATCTGGCTCGTCGTATCAGCTTTGCTATTCAGCGTGGCAGTGCAGACAGCGTCTTGGAGACGCTTTCCGATTGGTATTGATATGCATCGGTTGAGCTACGTATCAGGTAGATCTTACCGGTGGTCTGTAGATATTCGTGATTTTTTGTGAATTTTTCAAAAAATGCAGTTTTAGAAAAAAACACTTTCTTATGAAGGCGCAACACCTATTTATTGACCTCAGAGACTTCTTCTTATCGAGTCACTAGTTCTGAACCTTGTGGTGAAAGGATTTTAGGTGTGCCTAAAAGCGGCTCTTTTTGTGCATTTGACACATTTCATGTCGATGTTTCCTTCACCGTCAAATATCGCAGATTATCGCATAGCTGTGGCCGTAACTTGAGAAACATTTCTCCCTTCACGCATAACTCAGACTTATTTGTGCACAACACGCTTATTAACCTTTTAGATGCAATAACGCAAAGGGTCTGAGAGACCCCGCTAACTTAACCTTCTTTAATTAAAGTGTTAACGCCGCTAAATTTTTATGCAGTGGCTTTGTTTATGCTTGACGTTAACATTTTATGCCAAAAGTTATTAGCATGCACTTGTAAAAACTGATGAAGGTGCTTTCAAAGTTGTGCGAACGTTTACAGGGTGATCCAGAATATGTAAGTTGAAAGAGTTCATTTTGTTGCATCATAAAAGTTGTCAAAAAAAGTAAACAGGCCTTTGAATTTATTGTAAATGATTTATACACCGTCAGAGAAAACTGATAATTACTCAAGCTTGACTTGCGAGACGCTATAGTGCCTGAAACAGGATTTGATGGAATTCGAACCCGCGACCTTAAGATCGGAAGGAGGTGGATTATTATTACGTGATTATTATTAAATAACATATTGTATGTATGGCTTAGTCAGCTTTCCACGTTGGTCTAGGTATCGTAATAACATAAGCAAGAAATTAATTCTGAACCTTTTCATACATCCTCAAAGACAACCAGCAGTCATAAAAATACCTGCAAAGCCTTCTTCCTACACGTAAGCAAAAAATCTACTAATTAAGGTAAAAGGTACCCTCCAAGGGAAATATAATCCCTTCATCCTTCGTTTTAATAAACGTCCACGTATTTTATTTAATTAAAAATTCCTACGTCCGTCCCGACTCAGTTTATGATCTTAGAGAAGGTGCTGGTGCTAAATTTTAGTTGTTGGTTATAAGTTTTGTATTGATTTAATAAGCATCCTTATAAAAAAATAACTTGGATTTTTCTAATAATTTAGTCATCAAAACTCCATTTTTTTTATACAACTAGCTGATAGAACAAGCATATTATTATGGCCTACCTGTACTTACCATGAGCTCTGTCTGGCTCTGTCTCTGGTTCTGGTTTTGAGTCTGTGTGAGTGTTGTTTAAATAAATCCTACGTCAAAACCTCACACACGCAGTATAATGCACTGTTAGCCTCACATAGACTCAAAACCAGAGACAGAAACAGAGCCATACAGAGCTTATGGTACTGACATTAAGTGGTATAACCATTGCCTATAAGAAAGCATTGTGTTGTAGGGCACGCACGTAAGGAACGTGCCCTGCACTGCCCTGCCTCCATCAACTTGAGGCATACAGATGTTTAGCCTCACGTGCCAGTAATTTCACCGGCACCCACACCATTCAAACCGAAACACAGCAATGCTGCTTCACGGCAGAAATAGGCATGGTGGTAGTACTTCCCCGAACTACTCACTCTAACATAAAAAATAAAATAAAAATCTGAAAAAGTCTCGCAACAATCCTGTTGTTGATCAAAACAGCTCGCAAATGCGTTTAATTTGCAAAAAGTCGCGTAAACAATGTAATATTTGACGTTTCAAATGAATTCGACTCAGCGGGTCAATCCGCCCTCCAGCTATTTTTAATTTAAAATGTTTTGAACCCGATCCATCAGCGGGATTCATTTCGTTTCAAAATATTTATTGTTTTCACAAGCAATTAGTTACAAAAGCATTAATTTTGAAGTGTTATTTTAGTAGCGTTCTCTGTAAGCATAAAGGCATACAGAGTGATTCAGATTAAATTGAATAAAGCTTTTTTTGCATGTAGGTACCTATAAAGCAAAATTCTTTTTGTAAACAAATAAAATATTATATAAAAATGTACTGCATAGTGTTCAGTAACATTAAGACTATGATTATTATAGTTACTTAAAGGTACATAAATGTATAAAGTGGAAATTCTACATGTTTACCACTTTGAGCAGGCTTTTACGCTACGTATTTGGATGGTGGTCTAGAAGAGATCGCTTTTAGCTATAAGACCACCCATTGTACATTTAGTTTTTTTAATGTCCGATTTCCCCATCCCCATTCTATCATCGGACCACTTGACGCACGGAAATGCAACGTCCATACCTGGTTGATGTTCCAACTGTCCGCAACAAGCGCTTTGCTTCAACTATTATGTTGCGGAGAGCCAAGGAGTGGAATTCCTTGCCAGCGTCTGTTTTTCTGAACACTTATCACTTGGATGTTTTATGATTAGAGTGAACAGATATCCTCTAAGTAAGCGTGCTACACCGTCGACCGCATCATCACTTAACAGCAGGTGAGATTGCGGTCAAACCCAAGCCTATCTTCTATATATATATATCTTTTATATCCTTCTTCTATCTTCTATAGTTCTGTATATAAAAATGTTATGTTGGTTTGTGTACGCTTCAAAAACTCCAAAAATTCTGCACCGAACGAGCTGAAATTTTTGCATGACATATTTATCCGCATTATAGCCTGCGCATACCTAGGCCGTTGGCGACCGCTGTCAAATTTGACAGTGATATTAGACAGCGTTTCATTGATCGCGGCCTAGGTGTGCGTAGGCCTTTAAGGGGGTACGATTTCCATACAAACTTAATTTACACAACTATGAGCGAATTAAGTATTAATGTACACTGAAATAGCTGTAATAGGCTGTAATATTACAGCTATTTCAGTGTACATTTACACTTCGTTTGCCCATAGTTGTGTAAATTCAGTTTGTATAGGAATCGAACAACCTTAAGGATTGTTTTTTTCAATCACAATGTGCCACAGCGAAGCGTGGCAGGGAACAGCAGGTATTATATAAAAAAATGTATTTTGTATTGTGTTTTGTTTGTAATTTTTCACTTTGGTGTACAATAAAATTATATTCTATTATATTCTGTGTACCGCCCTACATTCGAAGGGCTCGCCGCTGTTTTTCAACGTCACACGCGGTACGTAAACATGACTTCTCATGAGATATTCCGGCCCCAGGTTTACATAGGGCCTGATTGATGGATCAGTACCAGAAGTACTTTTGTATTTTGTTATTCGAAGGCACAAAGGCTCTTCGAAGACTTCTTAAAATTCTTTTGATGTTTTGTGCAGATGGTAAATGTTTTTGGATGAACTTTTACCCCCAAAAATCCTAAGATCATAAGAATTAACATGTCTGAAGGTTATTTTGCATTCATTATCATAACCATCAGTCAAGAAGCCCATTGCTGGACATAGGCTTCCACTTTACATTTCCAGAAAGAACGATTCTGTGACAACTTCCCGCGATCTTAATAATGTCGTCGGTCCATTGGTATTTTTTGCATTAGCATCTACTGAAAACCTAAATCCAAATTTTTTTTTGTGCTAAACTTGATTCATGGTTATAATATAATGAAGAAACGGGTATTTATCGCGATTACCTCTATTAATTAATGGTTCCGTCTTTTTTTACTCTGGGCTTTAACTGATAAGTTTTAACTCAAAACTATTGTAAAACTGCGCCAAAATTATTCCAGTCATTAAGGTGAATGCTATCAAAATCTACACAACATTCACTGGCAAATTCATGACGTCAAAACAACAATATAATATATAACAGGCACATTTATCTACTCACATAAATCAAGTGATGTAACCTTACAAAGACGTTTTTCTGGCTTCTGTAAGTAATAATTAACACCACTCAAGCTACAAAGAATGCCAAGCAACGTGACCTTGTAAGGGCGTCTCATGGGAAATCTCGAGATTACGCATCTTGTAACTGACTCCAATATAAAGAGGCTCATAAGTAATGTTTGTGTCGGAGAGGAACGCGGATTAAGTGACGTCATGATATTACGCGTAAATCTCTTTATTTCTTGATTTGCAATATAAGAAAACATTTTCTGCTTACTGTTTGAAGTAAAACGGAATTTAACGTAATTGTTCAGTTTGTTTTTCGTTGAAGTTTGAGCTGGAAGTTGACTGATTGGCTGTCTTTGTCTTTTCTGACTTTTTCATTCTTCATTTATATTGACAATTCTATTTGTCAATTTTGCCAATGTCAATTGAGAATAAATTACTTAAATAAAATAGTTTTTAGTCAAGTCAGTCAATAGACAAAAAAATACAGTTTTTAAGTTTAAATAGTGCTAAAAAAGGCAGTTTTGACTTTGTCTTAATCCTTTTCACTTTCCAGCGGCTTGCTAAAATAGTCTTGTCTCTATCACTTTCATGCCAACAATAGAGATGGCAACAGACTTAGCGGCCTAAGCTAAGTGCTAGAGAACTAATCTGAATAAAGCCCTGTCTTGTGGATTGTGGCTGCAAACCTCACCCTTTTCACTACGAGAGTTAAGGCGCGGACCCATCGCGGTGCCCGCTGCACACGGCCAGGCGGTGCAGTATATAATATAATAGCTGCGTGTATTAATTTGTTCGACAACGTGGGTCTACGTTTCCACTGGAGTACACGAAGACTATGTATAGATTCGTTTTCTGTCATTTTGGGAAGTCACATAGCATTTTGATTTTAATTGTTTTTCTGGTGTTATTTTGAGTTCTGTTGTGTAATTCCGGTGGTACTTTAACTAACATTACTTGATGTCTTAGCTCAAAGTGTTAGCAGTTGGAAATAACGTGTAATAAGTTTTACATCATACATGCTCAGTAAATAGGATTTACTTTAACGCAAAGAGGCTGTGTAAGTAGGCGTGTGCAGCCCAGTGCATTGTAAATGCGTTCCATTTTCAAATCACATTTACCGTCACACTATGCTTGATACGTAATGGTTCATTAAAGTTCAAGAGCTATGCAAACCTCCTTGGTGATGGTTCATTACAGTTCAAGAGCTATGCAAACCTCCTTGGTGAAACAATCTCTTTTCTTACAAAATTTTTTAAGGTTACAAGGTTTTGGAAAAAAACGGCTATCTTTTGTTTCCAAAGCCAATAAGGGTAGGGCCGACTTGTCTATGACTGACTTGACTTGACGAAAAAGTATTTTATCTATGTAATATTCATCAAGAAGAAGAAGACTATGTATAGCGTCGCACGGTGCACGGAGAGGCCACGCACTCACCATTACAATACACGGACGAACTGTGCTGTGATAAGCGAGCTCTACGTAGGCGTGGGTCATATTCGTATATTCCAGTGGAAACTTAGACCCAAGTCGACAGTGTTGAGCTATGTTATCGCCTATTCAAGCAAGCCACGCGTGTGTCAACGACGTCAATTCATGCGTCGCCTCGCCGTGTGTTGCAGTTGAAAAAACCACATCAATTTTCTTACAAAGCAAAGCTCAATACACGTGCTTAGCCTCTCCGTGCGCAGCGTTGGGCCCGCGCCTTAAAGTAAGCTGACACGGTTCTCTCGCCCTTTGAATCCATCACAGAGAACGCAAGAAAACAAACACGATTCAGTATCTTTACACAAAGATTCAAGACGTTGAATAATACAGAAGGCAAGGTCCATCTATAATGGAATTACAGGGACAAAAGTGTTTGTCAGATAGAATAAATAGCCCAAAAGTATTTGCAGAGGCACAAGCACACATGTGACTGCTGTTTGTAAGTAAATATACTTACGTTTAATGTCCTAATAGCAAGGAAATGTCAGTTGGTATACCTTCCAGCTCAGTCACAGTATTCAATCTTGATTCTGAGGCTCATTTGGTATCTCTGCCTTCTGTAGTGTAGGTTTTGGGTTCCCTCTCACCAATGACCAACATTTTTAATTTTAGAATCTTATGAGGGTGTGCTCTCTTTTTCTTATAGGTTCTGATGGACTTACAACGTTCTGATGGAACAAGTCTACGGCTCATTTGAAGTTCAGTGGTAACTATCGCCTAAAAAAATGCCAAGTAGATCACGCGCGTCAGGAACGTGTCTGACCCTACTTGCGGGTCGCTATAGTGCCTGGAACAGGATTTAAGATGGAATAGGCTTGCCCAGCACCTATACCATCCTGACAGCTTAGTGGACCTAATCCACAGGCATGGTCAATACGTGCGGAGCTGATTAAGCCGCGGGTTTCCTCACGATGTTTCTTCACCGTTTGAGGGCACTAGTGTAAGACTACTACTTCTACTAAACGTTAGTACGTGCGATCAGACGTGCACTCGTCCATACAACAAGTAATAGTCCAGTTAGACCACCCTGCCACGTAATTAATGGTCGAACCGCTAATTAATAGCCCGGTAATTAGTGAGGGGAATTAGTTTGATAACAATCGATTTGTCTTTCAGTTTTGTGGTTGCATTTGTGAGTTAGTGATGTGCGTTCCTGAAACCCTGTCAAATGAGTTAACGCAATTATTTAAAAAAAAATAGTTGTCTGTAAAATCGGTTTACTGACGATAGTTGAACGTGACAACGTCATACAGCTGTCCACGCGGACGCAGCGCTCACTCAAGTAGGAGAGAGACAGAATATGTCGACCGCTGCCGAACGCGGAGGCCGATTGTGCCTCTTTGTCGCTCGTTCCGCGCTCTCACTTGCACTTCAAGCCTTAAATGGAACGTCTCAGAACGAGGTAACGCCGCATGAGTCATGATTGTTTTTACGTGCGTGCAGCCGGCTCCATCGAATTGTAAAACGTTGTCACGTCAAAATATTATCTTTCAGAAAAAACAAACATATTTTTTTTAAATACAACTAATAAGCTGATGAATCAAGCGTTTGGCCCACCTGATGTTAATTGGTAACTATTTTCTATGTCTAAGCAATTCCTAGTAGGCCACACACGTCTGGAAAGTGTCCTACGTTGCACTGCCCTGCTCCCAGCAACTTGAGGCATACAGCCTTGAGGCCTTGAGGCCTTACGTGCCAGTAATTTGACCGGCACCCACACCCTTCAAACACCGAAACATAGCAATGCTGCGAATGGCTTCAGGTCTTTTAGCATGACAGGTCGTCTGGTGCCATGACAGTCTGTTGCAATGTTTTCTTCTTCACTATTTGTTTCGGTAAATTTTCGCCAATGTCGACTTAAATAAAATAGTTTTTAGTCAAGTCAGTCAATGAACAAGTCTGCCGTCATTGGCTTCGGCCAAACCATTGGAAACATTTTCGATCAAATCAGGATGTCACATCCATTCCACATCGAGCTAAGACCTCAAGTAATAATGATTAAAATACCACCAAATATACACAGCTTATTTACGGTCATATTCATAGTGGTCCTTTAGCAGCCATCTCTATTTTTTGACAAGTAAATGACAGTGACAAAATGAATGAAGAGAGACATTTGGAATGCCATAAAATTCAAAATGATTGTAACACACGAATAAGATGATAACACTTTCAAGTAGAAATTAAACTACTATAGAACTAAGCTAAGTCCTTTTCATATAAGAAACAAATTCACAGCGCAGCTGAGATTCTTCCGAACTACCCTCAACTTCTCGTGCAAGTTAAATCGACTTCGGAATTGTTACTCAGCCGATTTCTACGATAGGAACCTAGTATGTTAAGTGTACAGATATAAAAGAAACTTCTAGTCCCAACTTTCTCAATCTTTTATTTTCTAATCAGTCCTCAATCCCAGAGGTCTACTTTTGAGAGATGAGATTTTACGAATTACGCATAAAACGCTTGAGAGCTAGCCAACTTTGGTACCTAATGTTTGTTAGATACTAAGGCATTATTTATCATGCCTTGAGACTTGGTGAGCGCTGCGTGATTCCCGCGGCTAAGCTGCTGGTGGTCTCATTGCGTGATGGGTGATGGTTAATAGTTTGGCGATCCGATATGTCTTAAGCTTTGTGCACATCTACTACGCCTCTCTGAGGCACTCTTTAAATATTTTCACCTCAATTGTTTGACAGAGTATGAAACAAATACTGAACTAAGGACCTGGACCCGTGTGAAGTTTTGTTAAATACTTATTTTTATTTAATTTATTTTTTTGTTTTTGTGGTCAATAAATACATTTTCATTCTTTAGTCTCTTATCTTCCAAAGAACCAGTAAGATGATAAGAGGTAGATCAGCTAGAAATACTAAGAATGCATAAGCGCTTTTTTAAGGCGAACAAAAAACTATTTGCGTTCAACAGCTAAGCAAAAAAACCCAGAGCTTGTTCACTATCTTTCACATCTCACTCGTCTCATAAAACTATGGTTCAAAATGTTCCCGTAAAACTCAGATCTCCAGTTCAAAATTACGACACGAAACATTTCTCCAACCTACTCAATCATAAAGCTTCTGACGCCATCCACACTTTACGACCGCCACCAAGTATAAACAAATCATGCTCCCTAAACGTAAGTCTTGTTAACGACGAATATAAACCAAATCTCAGCCGCAAATAAAACCAAAACTCACCCATTTATTGGTCGCACGAACAAAATAGAAAACGAATTGCTTTATCCACCATTAACTTTATAGTTGGTACATATCGTTGGCAAACGGTTGGCTCGTCAAAATCTATGGAGCGGCATGGGCGTGCTTCCAAACTGACTGAGAGCAATGGTATAGAATGCCCATGTGCGGGTCAGCGGGTTCTGCCAGTGACAAAGTCTTGTGCTGGCGGTGAAGGCAATGGACGGTTATGTTGGAGTTTGTGAACACTAACAGGTTATCCAAGGGTTTAATACAGTTCTTATTATTTATTGCAGCTTTTGTTTCCTTTTTACCCGGCTGCCCAGAAAAAGGACAAGGTGTTTTTTTCTTATTGACGGCACCACTGATTTTATATTTGTAATCATCACCATTTATTTTTGGTCTCTCAACAAATAAATAAATATTTTCGACAATCCACTCAACACTATCTAGCCTCAATCTAAACAGAGCTTCTACCAGATGGCTGATATACATTATGATATAATTTTAAACATATTTTTATGAATACAATATACTTAGAATACACTATATTCTGGGTATTATAGTATATCCGAGATTAAACTTATGCGTTCCCCACACAATCTCTTTATTTATAAAAGAAAGTCGTGTTAGTTACTCTATTTATAACTCAAAAACGGCTGAACCGATTTGGCTGAAAATTGGTTGGGAGGTAGCTTAGAACCAGGAGAAGGACATAGGATACTTTTTATCACGAAAAAAAAAGGGACCGGGAAAGGGGCGAGCGAAGCCGCGGGCGGTCGCTAGTATTACATAAATTACAATATTTGTTCTCGGTGGGGATTGAACCCATGACCAGAAGGCAGAGTGAGAAATATTTCAACCTGAAATATAGTAACCAAACTAAAGGTTGTACTAGAACTTAAGATCTTTGTCGGCCATCGTAACTCTTGTGTAGATTATCACGTCTCAAACCTTTTCTTTTTCCTACCGACTTTCACATCCACTGCATAACCAACCTTACGTCCAAAACATAGAGCTCAAAGTAGCAGAACAAGCGAACAGCCTACGCAATACGTCTAAACAAAACTCGCACAAACATAACACGAAATTTGCATAAACGCCATCGATCAGCGCTGACCGCTACACGGGATTGGGGCGATAATAAATCGGCGGACGTATAGTACGGATTCGTGCGTCACAATACATAGAAAGGCTACGCTTGTGGCCAGCGGAGCGGCTAGAGGAGCGGCTAGCAAAGCGGATTAACTAAAAAAAAAAGTTTGCAGACCTTTTGCATCTAATGTTGTTGACTTGTACAGCGAACCCTAGAAACAAGATGTTTATAAATACAGCACGTGCATCGGATCCTTTGGAACTCCCCCTCCTCCCAAAGGGCCCCCCCTCTTTTTAGACAAAAATCCGATGTGCGTATTGTCTACTATCGACAGAGGCGTTAGTGTGGCCTAAAAGCTCCGCCACAATAGTTGCTCATTTTTGAGTTTGTCTCATAAAACTCTCTCTCTCTCTTTCATAGTTCTTTTTTCTCTTAAGCCTATTGTGAGTATGTAAGCTTGTGAATAACGCCTAGTACAAACCAGGTTCTACTATAACTTATTCCAAATTCGCTCAACTCTACGCAACGCTTAACTTATTTCGCTTCGTAGGCGTAGTAGAGTTTGATCGATGCTGTGTGCGTATAGATTTTTCATTCCGCTCGTCTCACCGAAAGGGTTATGATGTGAAAAGGGCCTGATCCTATAGTTTGTACGCTTTGTATATATTAAAGGCTAAGTTGCCGTGATTTCTGCAAACTTTTTTGTGGTGGGGCTTTTGCTGATCGATTTCTACGTATTTTTTGGGCAAATTAAATAAGAACGCATAAGTCTCAATAATAAACGCAACCCTACGCAAAAAGGTTCTCAAATCATGCCTTGAATCAACAAAAATGATGGATAAAAATGTTTACTGCTAAGGTGTAATAGGAACAAAGACACGATTTTCTCAAAACATCAAATAATACTAGTGCCACCCACGGTTTCACTCGCCCCGTTCCCGTTACTTACATCCGTTCTCCGTTACAAAATCTTTATAAATTGTAGCCTTTACGTTAATCTGATGTATGAACTACTATAATTGTAAAGTTTTATTAAAATCCATTCAGTAGTTTTTACGTGAAAGAGTCACAAACATCCATCCAGATAGGTTAGGTAAGCGTAGTGTAGGACGCCCTCCGGCAAGGTGGGGCGACAATCTGCGAAATGTAGCTGGCAAGCACTGGAGGAGAAGAGCCGAAGACCGGGCTCAGTGGCGTGACTTGGGAGAGACCTACGTCCAGCAGTGGACTGATATAGGTTGATGATGATGATGATGATCCAGATTGGGCTAGATAGCGTTGCTTGATTTTTTGCCAGTTTTAATGTTATTTATGTAAAACACAAAAAACTAATTTCCTTCCCGAAAACGCATTATTCACTAAAAATGGCATATTGGGTAAGTGTTCCATAAAGACATTATAGAAGACACATTACGCAATGTAGCCTTAATATTGAAAGAATAAATCCTAAAGACTACATTATACAGGGTGTGCAAATTCCACTGCCGTAAAATAATGGCACAGCAATTCTCCTAACATAGCCAAAATCATAAATGACAAGATAGCTTTTTGAAATAGATTCGTTCAATTCTATTCTGTATTGAATTTGAATTGAAATTGAGATTTGCGTCTTAGCTGTCTTCTTTTTATCCTGTCATTTCTTTCAAACCAGAGTGTGGTCAAAGAATTTCAATTGCGCCTCCTTTCGTGCACTCGACACATTTTTTTGAACCTTATAGATTTTATGACATGGTGGTTTCCATAAGATGTTTCCCTTCACCGTTTGAGAGGACTAGCAGTGCACATATTTTTTTTGACAGATTAACTCATTGGTGTACAACTGGATTTGAACCAGCGGTTTTAAGATTAGAAGGTGGGGCCGCTACCACTAGACCACTTCACAATCACAACACAATCACTTCACAATCTTAGCAGTACCTGAATTTTATAATAATTTATATTTTTTAGCAACTCTAGCTCGATTTACTCGGTGAATGGGCTCGTCTCAAGTGTTTTTACACCGTGTACCAGAAAATCACCCGCCATTTTGTTTACGTACTTTTTCCAAACTTCGAACCCTGCGTTCCTTAGGGGTAGAATTTCAGGGATACTTTTAATCCCCTAAGACTTAATTCCAGGTTAAAGACTTGAGTTTAGATTAGAGTTTATGTCAATCACAAAGGCTTTATAATGTTATGTAGATACCATTAATTTATCTGCCAATCTTTTTTTATGAACATAAATATTTTTTTTTTTTTTGGTAAAATATTATTTTAAATCATAACATAATAACAATGTATTTACAACAGAATACACATTATTTACAAAAACTATTATTATAAAACATTGAATGAATAATATAAAAACTACATTTTAAAAGATTGATATTTTAAAATGTAATGTAAATGTAGTAAACTTACTGAGTTAACTTGACAGTTTTATCATCGAAAAAGTCTCTCATAAGCTAAACCTCGGGCATTCAACTAACCAATCTGTATTTTTTAAGCGGAAACGGCCAGAAGCGTTTCCTTGTTCATTATTTACGTCCAAAACATTGTTACAGATATGAAAATAATAAAAATACGTGGAAATAGATAAAAGAAACATCCGACTCAATCAGCGGATATTAAATACTCCGCTTGAAAACCCTCTTTGATGTAGGTAGGTACTTACAATAGAATAGAAATTATTAAACAATTTAATACATACCTTGCTTATGACTTGGTTCGTTGACAGGCCTACTCAGATCAGTGAGTAGAAGCTCTGCTTTCCAGATTACGTATTGATAAAAAAATTTAAAAAATACAGTTCGTAGATTAGCTACGTCGTAGAGCCAGCTACGCCGTAGACCTAATACGTTCGTAGCGCGAAGCGGCCTGCTGCGTTCCATTCAGTAGATACTGAAATCTGAGATTAATTTTCCAACTCATTCGTCTCACTGAAGGACTCGTTCAGTACTTTTTATTTTTATTTCTTAGAAAAGCTAATACTCTTGCTAAGCTTTTTATTAAAATGAAATCGTGAATTGACTGATTTAAATAAATAGTGATATTATAACGAAGCTTTCGCCATGGCTTCATTGACGCCGTACGCTGATTTATTACTACTCAGAATTTAATTCTAATAGGTCAAGCCGTTTTAGGGTTATAACAATATCTAAGTAAAACAAAGGTGAACTTTTTAACATAATACTAGTTGATGGAACACGCAAACAGCCCTTCGATGCCCTGCGCTCATTTAGGCATAAAGATTTTCAGCCTCTCGTGCCAGTAATTTCACCTATATTTGCCCTATATTTTATATTTTGTAAAAAAATATCAAATTAAAACAAGGTGTATAATTGATGGTTAAACAAACTTACCAAGTGACGTTTGTCCATAATTATACAAGACGGTTACATCCGAAAGATTAATTTTAACACTTTGTAGTTTCACTTCTCAATGTACTAGGCATCACATAATTTTCAGAGCTGTAAAATAAAAACATTAATACCTACAAGCCCTACCATCTATATCTATCTCGCCCACGCGGCCCGCGCCAAGCTCATTTCTTCAGAGACACTTATATCGTACGTAAGTCAGGGTATAATCATTCGGGTTTGGGTGGGACTTTATAATCTTTCGGATGTAACCGTCTTGTATAATTATGGACAAACGTCACTTGGTAAGTTTGTTTAACCATCAATTATACTACGACGGTTACATCCTTTAGATTAATTTTAACACTTTGTAGATGTTTAGCGCTATAACGATGTAAGTGACAATAAAATTTCAGTGAATAGGACTGTTTAATTAAGCAACTAAATAAAGTTCTCTCAACAGAGAGACATAACTTCCAGCGCATCATTAGATAAAGCACAATAAAATAATGAAGTACTTATCAGAATTACCAATTGCCTCGGCAAATACATTGCTTTCGTTATTTATTATTGGTCGACTATAAAACTCTCACGACACACAATGAGTTTTCTAACCAATTTTTATAATGTCGATGGGATCCCTTCGCGCTTAGCCGCCGATGAGGACGCATGCCATAGACTGTGTGTAGAATAAACGATGGTATCGAAACCACTATTGGACAAAATCCGTTTTATCTATTAGATTATTGTTGAAGCATTAGCGTTATGGAAGGGTTTCTTTGTTGCAAGAAATAGCCTGTCTGTCAAAAAAAAGAAGGGTATGATCAAAATGAGTGGCAGTCGATTTTGATCAAATTGTTCACACAAATTTCCATTCTCGACCCCCTACCTCTATATTAGATACTTAAACGATATAGTGATAGCGTCTGCGTTCGTTGTGCAGTTGCCAATGCTAGGAGAACCACCATCGTTTTTGTAAGAATGTAACATTGTTTACTCCTATTAACCCTTTCATGAATTTAAACAGCCTGTCATCCTGACTTATGAGTTTACCTAATATAAAAGCAAAAGCAGAACGGCACCTACTTAAAGTAGAATACTTCGCCCTGGATGCATATTCATTGACTAAAAAATCAATGACCTTTGGAATGTAACTTTCAAAAAGTTAGTTTGATATCCAATGCAGTATTTCCAGACACAGTTATATTGTTTTAAGGAACTCTCAGCTAGAGATACTATCATTATCTTTACTGCGTTTGTTGATAATGGTTGTGTTGAGTACGCTTGCTCGATAACAGTGACAACACCAGAGTAAGTCGCTTCCAGAGAGAGTACAGGATCCTGAAAGGTGACAAGAATAATGCATAGCTGCTCCAGGTTACCTTATCTGCTTTGAGAGAAAGGTTTAAACAGATGGACACCATGGCTGATGATTATTAGATCAGTATGGAATATTCATTATTCCAGTAGTCGAATCTGATTTGACTAGAATTTTTCGTTAAAATGTTTAAATTGACGAAAAAAGGTGGAAATGCTTTCAAAACTGAAATGTCAGTATACTCCAGTCAAAAGTAAACGCATCAGCACGAAAACCAGAAAGATCTTGTTTCTAAAAAAAAAAACATACATGACACTAAAAGTTTAGTCTAGTAGCGAACATGTCGATTTTGGTTTCAAACAAAAATAACCTCATCAAAGCCTGATTGAGACAGGCTTTATTCTGTGTCGTTCTAACTATTGTTTTTCGATTTTTTGAGAAATAGCGTAAATATGTAGCTTCCAAGGCTCGCACCACTGGCAAATTGTTTTACTTATACACCTACGAAATAGCCTTCGTTATGAAGCAAAAATTTCTGCATTCGTTAGGTTATGGGAAGAAAACACAGATTACAGAATAACTATTGGGATAGCCAGTGTCGCCCAAACTTGAGCTTATACTCTTATTTGCATACGAATATGGTGGTAGTCGCAAACCAAAGAATTATGTACTTGCCAAGAATTAGACATGATTTTACATAATTACGTATACATATTTTAGATTTATATAAAACAGTAAAAAAGTGGGCTTGTGAAAGCTGTTCCCACTTCCCATACAAACGGCGAATGATCGCCTTTCTAATCACTCTTCTCCTCTATATTCATATATATTAGTGAGAAAAAACCTTGCTAATAAAAGCTTTTCATTTATTAAGCGTTTCTAAACGGGCAAATTTAAGCTCATGGTACATGAGTTCTAAATAAAAACCTAAAATCGAATGTTTTTGACTTGGAATATATTGGTTTTCTTTGCGTCGTAGGCAAGGCAATAAAACCCAATTCTGAGGACATAATTATTATGCAGCTTTTTTAACTGATAAAGTATTCTATTATCTGTGTCTATGCAGATAAATAATCTAGATACATTTAGGCAGTAGTGTGTATTTATTGACAATGCTGAGGCTTACAATAAATATAAAAGAACCACCGCGTACTGCGGCGTAATCAATATTCTTCATAATTATAAATTGAGCATGAGCAGGCACTTCCTAGATTCTATGACAGAACCAGAGGATATCAACTTTTGAACGGCCAAACATAGCTGCAAGGCTCAAAGTTTTATAGAATCGGCTTAATAAATTGGATTTCAAATCCATTAACATATTACAATACTGAGAGCTATAGTTGTATCTTCCCATAAAAAGCACAGGGTGACAGAATCTATCCACTTGAATTTTTACTTCGAATGAGGCTTGCGTTTCTTGAACGCTGGTTCGGTCGCAGGTGGAGCTCGGTGCTCTGCAGGCGGTGGTCTCCTCCCCTGCTAAGACTGATACCCTTGTTGGTATGAGTACCCTTGTTGAGCCTGGTATCAGGTCTTCGGCCCACCCTGTCTGTAAGTTTGGGATTGCTGCATTCTTGGTGGGCCCTTCCAGTTTCCCTGCGGTCTCAATGTAGACGGTGAGCTGACGGTCTTATCCGGAAGCCGGATTTTTTCGCTGTTTTTGTAGCCTTAATATTGTCTGCCAGGTTAGTGCCAAAAAGATAAGCATCTTTTTAAACATTGTCTGCGTGTTTTCAAAATGAAGATCTAGAAAGATCATACAATGGCATACTTCGGAAAAGCTCTTCATCTATGAGAGAAGAAGCCATGTTCAATGTTCAAGCAAGGTCTACAATCCCCAACCCTAGTTGGTTTTGAGATTTCTCCATCAGTTGGCTACGATTACTCAAGGTTTCATCAATCAAGGACCGCAGCAATCTCTAAGTTAAGTTTTGGCTTTAGGCAAAAAAAAACCAGTATTAGATTCTTTTTTACCAATGACTCTCTGGCTTCCTTGGTCATACCTTCCACCAGAATCCTACCCCATCGTTTAGCAATTTCTGCTTTGACGGCCGGCCCAAAGACGTACTGGCAACGGAGTCATGGGTCCCATGCTCGTCTGCGGAAGTTATGGCATTTTCTGTACTGTTAGCGTCGCCGTCAAGTACTACAATACTGGATTGTAAGCGATTGTCTGACAAATCTGATTGCAAGGAGTCATCTGGCGATGGAGACCTGGTATAGTACCGGTCGTACTGTGAAAGTTACGAAAAAGCGTACTTTCATAAAAGCCATAACGCAGAATACACAATCTGCAGTATGCAGTTGCTTATATTTTAACGTCATTGGTCGTCATCACGTGACGACACGAGACTGGGCGTTATCAGCCATGATCACGTCATGGAGTATAACGCAGGAATATTATCAGTCACTTGCAGCCAGTGCTATCAGCCAAGATCACGTCCTGGAGTATAACGCAGGAATATTGCCAGTCAGTGTTATCAGCCAAGATCACGTCATGGAGTATAACATGAGGATAATATCAGTGAATTTCTCTCAATGCACAGCGTAAATATATGTGCAGTGCGCTGCGTAGCGGTTCGAAAGAAAACAACGAGATACAAATGTATTCAATTCATAACAGCCGGCTAACCAGGTGTTATCAGTTCCTAGTCTACACGAAATGCACGATAACCAGAAAAATAACACAAAAGACAAAATGAGGGTAAACCTCAAAAAACATGAGAAAATTTTTCGAAGACATAAAGATTTACTGTAAATCTATATTTTAACGTAATATATATAAGACACACCTATTATTACGTAATAGGTACGTTCTACAAATAAATATTTATGAAGTCTTTAAAAAACATAGTAACTAACTAACCTTCATCTTCCGTAGACGATGTGGATCCTCGTAAACGTTTTTCTAGACGTCTTATCTTTTTTCTTATTAAATAATCGTCACTGCGCTTACGTTTACCTATTCTGCAATCTTTTTCGTTGAAATTTCTGACGAAAAACACTATTATTGAAATTTTAGATGTAGCGATGCCCGCACATAAAAAAGGAATGAGCTTGGCGCGGGCCGCGTGGGCGAGATAGATATAGATGGTAGGGCTTGTAGGTATTAATGTTTTTATTTTACAGCTCTGAAAATTATGTGATGCCTAGTACATTGAGAAGTGAAACTACAAAGTGTTAAAATTAATCTAAAGGATGTAACCGTCGTAGTATAATACCAATTTCATCAAAAACCAAACAGCAAAAAATACAATCATCTATTTTCTAAAAACGTTACGTTCCTTTTTAACAAGCTCTCTTTCCAAATTAAAATCCAAAACACTCACCCCGAGCAAGCTATGAATTCCATTTTTTTTTAATTTTCCTCCCCTATCATGTCGTTCATCGTTACGGCCTATCCAACAAGCACCCTGTATTAATTTGGTTTGAACACACCCTGTATAATGTGAGGCCTGCGTTTAACGATTCCATACATATTTATGTGAGGGTGCATATACATATTTATAAAGTGGTGTAGTCGAGTCATCGATTTGGTGTATGTTAGTATATAGGTAAGGTTAGGATTACAGACAAGAAGTGGAAAAAATATTTGTAATTAATAAAAAATACTATTAGGTTCTCGAATGGGGACCACGAACCGAAAGACGAAGCGTGGGGCGCCCACCCGCCAGATGGACCGACGACATTGTTAAGATCGGAAGTCGATGGATGGAAAGGGCTCAGAATCGTTCTTCCTGGAAATGTGTAGGGGAGGCCTATGTCCAGCAGTGGACTTCTTCCGGCTGATTATGATGATGATGATGATAAAAAATAAAACATCTTTTAGCCGACTTCAAAAAAAGAAGGATGTTCTCAATTCAGTTAATTTTTTTTTATTATTATTATTATTTTGTTTATTGTTGCATAACTTCGACATTTACGAACTGATTTGAAAAAAAAGAGCAAGGTAACTTCAGATTCATCTCATAGAAATTTCATCAAAATCAGTTCAACAGTTAGTCCATAAAGTCGTTTTCCTAAGTTTTCCATACTTATATATTTATACAGCTTTACTTTATTTGAACAAATAAACTTACAGTAAATACAAGTATTTACAAAATTTACAAATACACAAAAATTCGTTGAACTTTCTGCAGACCGTTACAAACGATCTAGAGATAGCTCAATTGATCCAAATCAGTGCGAGACGAAATAAATTGTATTGTAGGTTCTATTATGATAGGTTAATTCTGGTTTGTGTCTGTTCTGTGTGGACTTGAAAAGGCGTAATAGATAGACTCATATCTACCGTAAAAGAAGGAAAGTCAAAATGGCCTCTTCAAAGTAATACCTCTTTTTAAAAGCAAAACCTTGTAACTATTTCAATGTAATAAGCACTATTATGATAATCTCTGTTCTGTTCTTTGAAACGAAAGGTTTTTTACGATTCGGAGGGTTCTGTAGGAATTTTTTCGTCCCATTTGGTAACCCTCTATTTATAAGGTGTAAAAACACATCGAGCTCTCTCTCGAAAACTATTACAAAAATTTTCTTCTTATTTCAAACTTACCTTATATTATGTGTTTCATAATATCCATAGTCTTCCAACGAACTATAAGCTCATAAGCTAAAAAAATAGGGTTATAAGACTGTTAATATTGTTGGAATATATTAAAACCCTTGTTTTGAGTACGTTACAATTTTTCATTTAAATTTGTTGGCTATAACACCATATTTGCCCAGGTTGGGAATGGATAGAGCTTTGTGAAATACAACACCTAATTTATTTTTTGAATTTGTTGCACATAGCACATTTTCTGCAAGTTTTGGGGCTGGATAAGGCTACGTGAACAATACCAAATTTATTTTGTTATTTTGTATTTTCAATTTCGAGAAGCAGCATTTTCACACCCTGTGATAACCTTTAGATAATGAGGAAAATTCACGGCTTTAGGATTTTATAGGATCACGTTGAAGGGCCGTGATGGATTACACATAAGTTTGTTTTGGTAAGTGTAATAAATAAATTTACTATACATACTCGTACTAACAAAGATTATTTAACTTGCTCCGTTGGTAGATTGAAGAACGAATAATACAAGTATTTTCAAAATGTATATACATAAAAAACAGTTGACCTATCATTCAAAAAGAAACTTGCAGATTAATACACCAAAATGTACAAAATACAAAAGAACAAAACTCATCGAAATTTAATCAAAATTGGTTCATCCGTTTGTCCATGAAGTCGGTTTCTCAAGTTTTTTAAACTTATATTATTATTTTTTATTGATTTTATAGTACTTCAGGAAATCACAAAGATTTTTAAAATGTTCCAAAAGTTAAGAGCCGAGCGGGATTTAAACCCGCGACCCTCCCCTTGGTACGGGGCTGCGCTGACCGCTGCGCCATCGGATCCTAATCATACTCGACGAATAACCGAACAGCCCGTAAGAAGCGCGTTTATATTGCCGAACAGTCCCTAAGAGTTATTCGTCGAGTGAGATTAGGATCCGATGGCGCAGCGGTCAGCGCACCCCCGTACAAAGGGAAAGGTCGCGGGTTCAAATCCCACTTGGCTCTAACTTTTGGGACATTATAAAAATGTTTATATTATTAATACTTACAGAAGTTATACCACCACATTCAAACCATTCTGATTGTGCTAATTGACACCCGTTATACGCTACACTGTGAAACTATAACAAACTCGGAAATCTACATAACTAGGTTGTATAAAGACTACAGGGTGTAAAAAGACTGCGCCTACAAATTTAAGGTGCTAAGCACTTTTGGGCCTCATCCAGAGAAAATTACTTTATGCCTATAAGTAGTAGTTAAGTAATGTTCCAACAACTAGTAGGTACTATGTTAAAAAGTACTTACACTTTTTAATTTGATATTTCTATAACAATATAAATATTAAGCGTACACTTTTTGTGACGCAGCACAAACGGCTAGATCTATGAGAATGAAATTCCGAGTAGTAATAGTTCGGCGTACGCCACAAATGAACCCATGGTGACAGATTCGTTTTAATTTGGACCTCAATCAGTATATATTTTTTTCTTATAAAGTTTTTTATTGAAATGGAACCGTCAATTCGATACTGATTTAAACGGAGGATGGCGTTGATTTCGCGACACAGTTTTTAACTCCTGCAAATTTCATCGTTTTCAATCTGTTTGTGTACTATTTGTAAAATGATCAAAATAAATAAAAACAAAAAAAAAGAAATTCTGTGTCTACTGAATAGAACGTGGCAAGACGCTACGCGCTACGAAGGAAGTTTAACAAAATAGTTTTTTTTACTAATGATTTCTAACCTACAGTATGTAGTTCAGTTTTTAGGAGTAATATTTTTCCACCCTGCATTCACAATGATAGACAGGTTGTAACATTTTCAGCGCTATTTCTGAAATATAACAGCAGCTAGAGAATCCAACCACTTATAAACTGTGGTAAGTTCAATATTTGCTTTGTCAAATTGGGAACGTTCTCAGTCTTGTTAATATGGACAAATATTGACAAGGAACGTGCTGGGAATCCTGGTTTAGTATTGTCTTAAGCAATAGTGTAGTTTTTAACTTCTTCTCCTGCTTATTCCTGCTCTGATCTTGCTATCCTACTTTATGTGGGGTCGACACAACATGTTCTTCTCTTCCATTCTCCTCTATCAGCCGTCATGTCTGTATTCACTTCTTTCTTATCTCTCCTTCCTTCTTCTTCCTGCCCTTATCCCACTTTATGTGAAGTCGGCACCACATGTTCTCCTCTTCCACTCTCCTCTATCAGCCGTCATCTCTGTATTCACTTCGTTGTTATGATGTCATCTTTCACACTGTTCATCAATCTTTGTTAAGGCCTTCCTCTACCCATATATTCATCTACATTCACTCTCACCACTCATCACTCTCCTAGTCACAGGACTTTCATCCCTCCTCACCCGTACTTGCCAGCCTGTGGCTTTTCAATTTTTCTGTCACCGATGCTACTTTCAGACTTCCCATGATATACTCATTTCGTATCTAGTCCACTCTTGTCACTCCACACATCTATCTCAAGATTCTCTGCCGCATGTACCTTTCTTTCGTCAGTCCCTTTAGTTGCCCAACATTCGGATCCATACACTACGACAGGTCTAATGATCGTCTTATAATCAGTAAATATTAAATGTATAACATTCTATACATTTACTTATACAAAGAAACTTACAATTATTAAACAAGTACTTACAAAATGTACAAAATATACAGCTGAGCAAACAGTTGAGCAGCATCTGCAGACCGCTCTTGAGACAGACGGAAGCGTCCCCAAGACGCTGGCGGCATTGCCACGCTGAATAACAATTCTAATGCGCTGCACCAGATACCCACCAGCCCTTGGGTCACGCGTCGCTTCGATCAGTCGCATATACAACATTTTGAAGACCTGCAAGGCCTTGATTCCCCACGGACCCAGAGCCTCAACCCCAAGATGAGCATTGATTTTAAGTAAATTATAAGACATTCGAATACGATAAATTATTGTTATTGAATAAATAAATTGAAATTGTATAGTATTTTATTAACCACTTGTGTATTTTAGGCAAATAGTAAACTACACAGCACAAATAGTATAGGACGGTGAAAATAATTGGAGTTTTAATAAAACATTACTGAAAATCCTTTCAACACACTGGTTTCAAAAGAGCCAGTGACAGGAATAAAAGAAGAACATCACAAAAATCACTTGCATCATTAGAGTGTGTCAAATAGCGCTGGTGGCCTAGTGGTAGCCGCCTCGCCTTTCGATCCTATGGACGTGGGTTCAAATCCAGTTGTGACCCAATGAGTTTTTCTACCTAAAACTGTATGTACACAATGCCAAGTGCTCTGCAACGGCAAAGGAAAACACCGGCATATCGTAGAACCTAAAAAGTTCGAAAAATATGTGTCAAGTGCACGAAAGGAGGCCTCTTTGAGGCGCACTTAAAATCCTTTCACCACACTTGGTTCGAAAGAACCAGAGACACGAACAGAAGAGAAGAAAAACCTGTACCTACTATTAATACAGCTTAACATTGTCAAAAGAATGCATGATGGTTGACTGGCCTCTAGCTCAGTTGGTAGTAGCTCTGCCTTCTGTGCCGTAGGTCGTGGGTTCGATCCCCACCGAGAACAAATATTTGTGAGGTTAACATAAATGTTTGTTCTCTGTCTGGGTGTTATATTGTATTCTAAGTATGTATTTACAAAAAAAATGTATTTAAGTATTATATCAGCTATCTGGTTCCCATATTACAAGCTCTGCTTAGTTTGGGGCTGAGTAGTGTTGTGTGAATTGTCCACAATATTTATTTATTTATTTAACTTCACTGTGTAGTATTAATACTTAGACAATCTTAATTAATGTTACTTTTTAGGGTTCCGTAGCCAAATGGCAAAAACGGAACCCTTATAGATTCGTCATGTCTGTGTGTCTGTCTGTCCGTCCGTGTCACATCCATTTTACTCCGAAACCGTAAGGGCGCTTGTACACGCTAAGAAAAAACGCCGGGTCTACCCAAGAATTCGTGTCGTAACCAGAAAATAACTGTGTACACTGCTCGCAGCGGTGCACGAAAAAAATCTTATCTGCGCAAGACACGACGCGGCGAACGTTGTTGCGTTTTCGTGTGTGGAAAAGACAAAATTCTTGTCGTCTACACGAAGAATTTGTCTTGTCTGCCGCAGGAACGGCAAATTTTCTTAGCGTGTACAAGCGCCCTAAGAGCTAGACTGATGAAACTTGGCGAGTATATGTATTCTGTGAACCGCATTTAGATTTTTATCCAAAAATAGAAAAAAAACTATAAATTTTGGGGGTCCCGATACTTGAAAATGAAACTAAAAAATTTTTTTTCATCGATCCCATACGTGTGGGGTATCTATGAATAGGTCAAAAATGTTGTTGAGGTTTCTTATATCGTTTTTTTCTAAACTTAATAGTTTGCGTGAGAGACACTTCCAAACTGGAAAAAAGTTGGTCCCCCCCCCCCTCTAACTTCTAAAATAAGAGAATGATAAAACTAAAAAAAATATATGTTGTACATTACTATGCAAACTTTCAACGATATTTGGTTTGAACGAGATCTAGCCAGTAGTTTTTTTTTATATGTCATAAATTGTAAACCTCAATTTACCTTTCGACGAACTACAAGAACCTTTATATTATGTTACTTGATGCTACGACCCCTTCATGGGCGAGTCCGACTCGCACTTGGCTGCTTTTTACTCATAACTCAGAATAAAATAATAAAGATTTCCTCCAACGTTGTAATTTCGTTCCATATTTTTCCTAAGAAATGGAGATTTTTAATAAAATTGTGAATGCCGCTCTTAAGTGTCACTCAGGATATGAGCTCTACTTTATTACACACCGTAAAACTAAGGCTGGAAGATTAATTTTAGGTTCATTTTAAAAGTGAAATTATAATAAATCTTTGTCAAATAAGTATTGTTTATGACATTCCAAAACATTTAAATATTTTATATTTGGTGTTTTGACATAGCCCGTAAAAGAAACGAAACGGTGAAGCTCTTTAAGCCATGCCGCAGTTTATTGCCTGTTCTTCTAGGCTTATTGGTGGCGTAGAACTGGCACCTAGACTCACCTAGCTTTAGGACGTTTCAAAGTGATCTTTGTGATACTACTGACTATATAATCTTTGATTTGATTAAAACACTTACGAGTCTGACTGAAATGAACTAGTAAACAATACTGTACTGTATTATAAGCCTCCACCTACCTCCATGTTGCTTTACCCTGTACACAGGGTCCATGTGATACTGACTTACGCCCAAGAACTATTTTTATGTACCTAAACCAAACTATGTGTATGCAATAAATATATTGAGTATTAAGTATAAACTGTATTTTGCATGAAATGTTCTTAATGCTTTGACGCAAACTGTATGCTGAAATTGCATATTATCTACATAAAACAAATACATTACGTTCATATTTTGATGTGTACCTACTAAAGCTTGCGCACTAGCTGAAATGCTGTCAAATATTACAGCGATATTCGACAACTATTCAGCTGATCGCCATGGCCATCGCTTGATATGCGCAGGCCCTTTCGTAATTTCTTTTAACATTATTATAATCTCTATTCCTTATTTTATCTAGAATAACTATGAGTGTCGTTTGTTATATACCATGTACTTATAAGCTAAGTATAAATGAATAAGTTTCTTTCTTCAAAACATGTTTTAGTCTGACCCACACATAAAACTTTAACTACACTCGCCAATGCAAACGTTTCGTCCTCGATGGTGATACGTCTGACGTCAAAAAGCAGCAAAGAGTTTATTCCTCTTCGGATTTCGCGGTAGAACAATCCAATCGGCGTAAAGCTCGCGGTCCCAGGAGGTGTTCAGTTGTCATGGCAACGGAACGCGTAGAGCTGTGATGAGTTTTGCGGGACTTTTTTGTTTGTACGGGATTTTTGTTGATTAAATTAAGACTGACTGAGCATTTGGACTCGTTGTTTTGTTTAAATCTCGCTTTAAAGTGTTCACCAATCCCTAAAGGCCCGCGTGAAACGTTGTGAAACGCTGTCAAATATCGCTGTCATATTTAACAGCGATTTACTGATCGCAATAGCTGATCGCTTAGATGTTGCGCACATCACAAGCTTGGGTCAATTAATTTTTGAAAACACTTATTATGTATCTACTTTCTAGTACCTCTAAAAAAACATAGTAGGTATGACTCCTTTGGTCACTTGGTTCAATGGTGGTCAGTAGTGGCCCCGATGCGTGTGCACTGCTAAAATGTCAATAATTGATGTTATTTGAACAAACTTTTACTAACTGGATTAGTATAATTTCTTTACCAATTATTATTATCGTTCTTACTAAATTTCAATATTTATAAAATACCCCAATACTAAAATAAAATACCCATTTACTGTACCGATGAACTTTTTTATGAAATTCATATATTATTCATCGTTATATTATGCAAATCGAGATTAAACTATTGGCTCAAGTCAGCTGAAGTAATGGGTCAGTAAGCTTAAGCGGCTAATCCCGGAATCCCGCACTTTTTGCCCGCGCACCTGGCAACACTACGAAAGGGGTCACAAAATCCAAACTTATCTCATAAATTTGCACAGCGGCGGGTCGATCCCGTACCGAAGCGAGAACGCTTCGGCAAATTCATTTTGCGTATACAATCATGGAGCATTTAATTAGTGTAAAAATCAAGTTAAAATAAGTCGCGTTTATTTGTGAGTGAGGACTTTGGTTGTGTAAAATTGCACAGGTTAATTTATAGAAATAAAGTGGCTGGACTGAGTTTACATTATTTAATTTGAAGTTCATACTAACTGACCAATAATACAGATGTATAAGCCTCGTGTGCTTGTTCTGCTTGTTTTTTGCGGTCCTTTTTGCCACGCACGCGGACGCATCGCTCACTGCTTGAGTGAGCGATGCGTCCGCGTAGACAGCTGCTATACAATACTACATATTTTACATGTTTTCGTCAAGTATGAAGTGCAGTGAATGTGGTGTCAATTGTTTATAGCAACGTTATTTGCGGCTTATGACGTTGTCACGTTCAACTATCGTCAGTAAACCGACTTTACAGACAACCGATTTTGCCTACTACCTTAAATATATGGGCCTTAGTGCTTAGATTCTAGCTAATTTAAACACTATAATAAGAACCAAAAGAGTTAGTTCCGTAAATAAATTGATACAATCTTATAATCTTTAAATCTTATAAAATCAACTTTCAAATATCAAAAACATCAAAGCAGGTAGTTTTACCAAAATTTACCTCCTCCTTCAAACATCCAAATTAAGTACATCACCTGCGTACACACGAGGCGACAGGCAGCACACACCTAATTATTAACGTGTTTATTCCGCGTCGTTTGTCACGCGCCTAATCCGCGCTAGCGCCACCTGTGCGGGTATTACTCATGGAAAATACCGTTACTTTTACTCTTTAAGATTTTCTGGCGTTATGAGATTATAGAAATAGACGTTTGAAGGCTTTTTGACGTGATAACGTCTTATAAATCGATGGAGCCGGCTGCACGCACGAAAAAACATGACTTAAGCGTCGTTACGTCGTTTCGTCGTTCCATTTACCTGAACCCGAGCCCGGGTCGGGTAATGGGTAAGGGTAAATGAGGGTAAGGGTAAATGAGGGTAAGGGTAAGGGTAAGGGTTCAGTCTGGGTCCGGGTCCGGGTCCGGGTCCGGGTCCAGATTTTCATTCAGTTCCATTCAGTTTCATTCAGTTTCATTCAGTTTCATTCAGTATTATTCAGTTTCATTCACATTCAATTCAATTCAGTAAAACTAAAGTTTTTTTTGAAAAATGCAACCATTCCATCAGTATTTTCTTATGACGTTATCACGTTCAACTATCGTCAGTAAACCGACTTTACAGACAACCGATTTTTTTGTACATTCAAAGTCTTCTTTTCAAAATCTTCTTTGTAAAAAAACATTAGAATAGTATGAAATACCTATATATATATGCATCCTTTTAAACTGACTTCGAATAAAAAAAAGAAGAGGTTCTCCATTTGGTGTTTATTTAAAAGTTAAGTTAATATTTTCAGATTGGTTCCATGTTTTTATTTATATATTATTTATTTTAAATTCTATCAAAATCGAGTCAGCAGTCTGGCCATGGAGCCGGCTTCTCAATTTTTTGAAACTTCACTTGTTTGACTAAAGCTTAGAATTTGCAGCGAACAGTTGCGAGCAGCGATGGCGTTCAATTTCAGCATTTTATGATGGTTTTACATCCTCACACAGTGGCACGAACTGCCGCAAACTGGCATTGCCCGCGAACTAGTATTATTGTAAGATACTACCTTGAAAGCGCTATAACGGTGGCAATGTGAAAGCAATGGTGAGCGAGGACGTAACTGTTCGCAGCATGTGTATTCTGTTCGCGCATGGTTCGCGTGATCAGTTTGCCATCGCAGTTTTCAGCTGTTCGCCTAGGTGTGGCCAATGCTTAAAAGATACTTACCCTGATATAAGATCAAAGGCTGTTTCTATTTGATTTTCATCTAAAAGTTTCATCTAAATCTGTTCAACCGTTACAGAGATGAGTGGGATTACGAAAAACAAACTTACAAACTTTTGCATTTAATATGAGTAAGACTTCTAAGTTTATATTACTTTTATTTTTAGTTAATACAGTTATGTGTGCAGATTGCTCTTTCTGCAGACTGTTACAAACGATCTAGAGATAGCTCAACGGATCCAAATCAGTGCCAGACGGTGTCCCCAAGACGCTGGCGGCATTGCCACGCTAAATAGCAATGCTAATGCGCTGCGCCAGATACCTACCAGTACTTGCGTCACGCGTTGCTTCCATCAGTTTCCTAGACAGTATTTTTTATCTATGCTAATATCTACATACTAATATTACAGAGAAAAAACATTTGTATTTTTGTATGTTTGTACTAGATAAACACAAAAACTACTGTGCCGATTTCAAAAATTCTTTCACCATTGGAGAGCTAACATTCACCGTGAGTAACATAGTATATTTATGTGTTTAAAAAATAAATGTCCACCCGTGCGAAGCTGGGACAGGCCGCTATCTTATAATAAATTCATAATATTACGCTTTTTCAACATGAAAGTTCAGTAAAATTAAGGAAATAAAAAATAAACTGACATTTGAAATAACATTTGCTAAACGGTACAACTCCAGAAGCAGACTCGTAATTTACTTCCATAACTTGTAAGTAGGTATGTTGAAGCAATTACATAGACTTTGGGTAAATAGCTTATATTAAACAGCTCGCGCACTTTACAATGATTCTAACCGGAATTTTATATTTGCTTATTATTTTTGACTAGCAGTTGGTGCCCGAGCTTCGCTCGGTATTTTTTTTTGGTAAACTGTTGTTGTGAATTATATTTAAATACGAATTACTTACATACTGATTAAATATTAATATTTTTCGATCTTACCGACATAATAATAAACTCCACTACTCGTCAATAGATGGTGTTCTCTGTCCCACTAACTCATGACTTAATCAACAGATGGCGCTAGGAGTTATGATTTTATGATAAAGTTGATTATTTACTTTACGATTAAGGGGACATTTTCTAAAAATGAATCCTAGCTAGATCGTTTTATCGTCCCCGAAAACCCCTGTATACTTAATTTCATGAAAATCGTTGGCTCAGTTTCCGAGATCCTAAATATATACAAGATTTTCTCGTTTAAAGGTATAAGATTTACTTACTCGATTTATATAGCTAAATTGTTTTTGTAAAAATAAATAAATAATAAATATTATGTACAATCCACGCAACACTATCTAGTCTAATTAAACAGAGCTTGTACGATGGGGAACAAGATAGCTGATAATATATGATATATTTTTTTGTAAACATGACATAATAAGAATACAATATAACACTCAGACAGAAAACAAACATCTGCGTTCGTAATGCAAATAGTTCTCGGTGGGGATCGAACCCAAGACCTACGGCGTACAAGACAGAGCTGCTACCAACTGCGCTGAAAGGCCAGTCAAGTGAGGGGTGGTTTTTAGTTCAATTATTTTTTCTCTCACGCTGCTTTTGTTTCACATATCAATAAAAGTCATAACATTTGTACTTTGACCTCCCGCTTCTAGTGCGGGACCTTCAGAAACTTTGTTAGACTTCTTTTTTCTATTGGCTAAATAAATAAATTTTTATTTGCCTAACATATTTGAACCAGCTGTTTACCTAACTTGCCTCAGGGCAATCCGTCTGTCTTGCCCGCATCTCATTTTCCTCATTATTTTTCGTTCGTAAAAATTAATGTGTACAATATTTCCAGAACAAAGCCTCCTTTTACTTTCCTATTATCTTAGCAGTAAAAGAGAATCCGGAACAAAAGGACGTTCCTTTTAGCAAAACGTCAAAACTCCTTGATTCCAGACGAGAAGAGATATGAAGCGTATTTTATTTTTAGATTCCATGCCCCATATCTTTCTACGAAATGACGTAGGTAGAAGTGACGTCATTTCTCAGGTGATAACCGATAATAGCACGTGATTTTCAATCGATAATTGTCGTAATTGTTTTCAGACTTTTTGCCGTTATCTCAGCTAACTACGGTAGAGGCAACATCGGCTTTTTTGCTTTCGTAGAGCGCTATTAGTCTAAGATCCCGCTATAGAAGGACCTTCACCGAGCTGGTTATTTAATGAAACGTATTTTATATCTCTTTCTGTCGCTCGCTATGTAGCCGAAATTAGCCGATGGGCAATATTTGTTGCCTACTTACTTTACCTACGCTTAGTACCTTTATTAATAAAATTGGGTACACTAGTCACACTAGTCCACTAGAGCACATCAGAAGGCAGAACAAGGAAGCCCTCAAACAATAATAATATAATGTGCATCCATTTACAGTAGCCGTAGCTGAAATAGGCTAGAAAATCATCATCATCATCAGCTAGCTACATTTTGTCATCAAGTCATAAGCCTAGTTTTAGTTGAATTACGACTTCACTATTTAATTCGTTCCTAACCATCTTCAAATAAAAAGAAGTGGTTCTCAATTTGGTCGTATTTATTTTAATTTTTTTTATCGCATAACTTCGTCATTTATGATTGAAGAATTATTCTTTTTTTTGTCCTTCCAGATAGAAATTTTAGGACTTCGGTTTCTTAAGTGTTTTTTAAACTTCACTTACATAAAAACTTGTATTATTTTTCTTTCTTTACTTAGCATACACGACATCAACCTATACAGCGGAAATTATTTACATTTTATATTTTTTATTGTTATTTTGTAAGAACTGACGAGAAACGAACGCCACATAGCAATTCTATTTATTATTAATGTTAATGTGTCAGCTTTAGTCATCAATAAATAATTTTCATTTCCATTTTTCATTTCATTTTTAATTTTCATTTCATTTCAAAATCAAAAGCACAGCATTAACCCAATAACTTTTCTGTACGAACTCATCAAATACCAACGTCCTCAAGGGTTACTGTCCCACACTGATACCCTTATCATTGTTGATGTACCCGGAGGCATCGGGGTTATACCCCACGGTATCAGGGGTCTAATAATAATATGAATATAATACTTGAGATGTGTGCTTTCGAAGTGAACAGAACTTCGGTAAATTATTATTGTGTAGTAACTCAAACTCAAGGATGAATTTATTCAGTAGTATCAAAAGGATCACTTTGAAACGTCTTTAAGCTAGGTGAGTCTAGGTGCTAGTTGCACTCGACCAAGCCAAGAAGAACAGGCAACAAACTACGAATTGGTTCCTATCGTTTTTATATTATGATCCTTTTACAAATCAAAAATAATAATAATAACAGTGAAGTTCCAGTGTGGTGCCACTTCACTTAGTGAGACGTAGGCAATAATACAAAAGCAAAAGTTTCAAAGACAAGACACGCTACGCTTCAAAGTTATAATAAAGTACCTACACAGCATATAATAAGATACGAAAATAGTAGGTACAGACATTGCAAATTGACATGTTAGCTTCCGATGGGTAGAGTGATCGGGCCACGCAGTATCTAATAATAGGTACCATGCTTTTTTCATGTGCATTTCTCCAGCTTCCTCATATGGAAATTGCGAATTCTGAAAACGCCAACATTTAAAGCATAATTGGAGCAATCATTGATTTGAAGGAAAATTTAGCAGCAAAAAAAACAACGACTCTATGAGACTTTATAGGTGTGTTAGCTGGAGAGCGGCTCCACAGCTTCCTCATTCAGTGTGGGCAAACGGCTAACGATAGAGCTATATAGTAAACGCCAAATTTTAGAGCATAATTAGAGCACCCGGCATAAAAAAAATCAAGTCTCTAGCTCGAAAACTCTTTGAGTTAGAAGACTATAACAACGTGTTTGCTGGGAAGCCATTTCTCCAGCTAGCACATGTGGATCTCAGGAATGGCTATAGCTAGAAAGTTGCTTGATATCTCCAAATTTAGAGCAAAAAATATCATGGATGCTCCAAATATTTCAAGTGTCTAGGTTCAAAACTCACCGAGTTAGAAGCTTTGATGACTGTGTTAGCTGGAGACACGTTTGTCTGGCACGCACATGCTACATCTGAGGATCTACAATAGCTACAGATTCGGTTGACGTGTCCAAACCGAGCTATGAATTAGAGCACTCGGCTCCAAAATTTTGGACTCTCTAGGACAAGTAGTTTCCTAGTAATGAACAAAAGAACATTTTGCCGCCAGAATTTTCAAATGTATGTTCGCACCCGTAAAAATGCGGCGTTGCCGCTCTGAAAGTTTGGTATCAGCGTAGGAATTTGAACGTTATTCGGTTTATTTTAGATCGCGATACGAGTCATTTTCGTATGCGCTTAGCGGTTTTGATTTCTGAAACCTCAAACTCATATTTTCTCTTTTTGTTAGGTTGAGAGCTTTCTCTCTATCTATAGGAGAATTGTGTGTTGCCCGTTCTTGTTCGTTTTATAGTTTCTTTAGTAATGCGTGTCTTTTAGGTATTCTTAGAAAAAAAACTTTATTTGGTTCTGTAAATAGGTACCTGCTAGGCCAGTGTTGATGATTCTACCTACTCTGCCTGTTGTTAGCCGTCTGTTCTCTGTGTTTTACTGTATTCAGTCAGGTTTTTATGAGCGTATCGAGTAAACCAGGCGGACGGAAAATAGGTATTTACTGAGGCTTGCTAGTTGTGTGCGTACTCACGCACACTTGCCCCCTATCAAGTGATAGGGGGGGCATCTCACCATGTTGTGCCGACCCCACCTGGTGGGTAAGGGCAGAAAGAAGAAAAAGCACTTTTTGGGGTTTTTTGTTTCATTTTCAACTATATTCATATATTGTGAATTGGACATAAGTTTTTGAATCCAAGATGGCGGCTTCATTTTTTTTCTTAAAAAATGGATATGGGTATCGTTTAATAGGTTTTTGGGGGCTCTGGTTGTGAATTCGACAATAATTTTTGAATCCAAGATGGCGGCTTCATTTTTTTTTCTTAAAAAATGGATATGGGTATCGTTTAATAGGTTTTTGGGGGCTCTAATTGTGAATTCGACATTATTTTTTGAATCCAAGATGGCGGCTTCATTTTTTTTCTCAAAAAATGGATATTAGTATCGTTTAATAGGTTTTTGGGGGCTCTGATTGTGAATACGACATTATTTTTTGAATCCAAAATGGCTGCTTCCTTTTTTTTCTCAAAAAATGATTATGGGTATCGTTTAATAGGTTTTTGAGGGCTCTTATAATGAATTCGACATTCTTTTTTGAATCCAAGATGGCGGCTTCATTTTTTTCCTTCAAAATGGATATGGGTATCGTTTAAAAGGTTTTTGGGGGCTCTGATTGTGAATTCGACATTATTTTTTGTATCCCAGATGGCGGCTTCATTTTTTTCTCAAAAAATGGATATGGGTATCGTTTAATAGGTTTTTGGGGGCTCTGGTTGTGAATTCGACAATATTTTTTGAATCTAAGATGGTGGCTTCATTTTTTTTCTTAAAAAATGGATATGGGTATCGTTTAATAGGTTTTAAATGGCTCTGATTGTGAATTCGACATTATTTTTTGTATCCAAGATGGCGGCATCATTTTTTTTCTCAAAAAATGGATATGGGTATCGTTTAATAGGTCTTTGAGGGCTCTGATTGTGAATTTGACATTATTTTTTTATCAAAGATGGCGGCTTCAGTTTTTTTCTCAAATAATGGATATGGGTATCGTTTAATAAGTTTTTGGGGGCTCTGATTGTAAATTCAACATTAATTTTCGAATCCAAGATGGTGGTTTCATTTTATTTCTTAAAAAATGGATACCTATGGATATCGTTTAATAGGTTTCTGGGGGCTCTGATTGTGAATTCGACATTATTTTTTTATCAAAGATGGCGGCTTCAGTTTTTTTTTTAAATAATGGATATGGGTATCATTTAATAAGTTTTTGGGGGCTCTGATTGTGAATTCAACATTAATTTTTGAATCCAAGATGGTAGTTTCATTTTATTTCTTAAAAAATGGATATGGATATAGTTTAATAGGTTTTTGGGGGCTCTGATTGTGAATTCAACATTATTTTTTGAATCCAAGATGGTTGCTTTTTTTTCTCAAATATTGGATATGGGTATCGTTTAATAGGTTTTTGATGGCTCTGATTATGAATTCGACATTATTTGTTGAATCCAAGATGGCGGCTTAATTTTTTTCTTTAAAAATGAACATGGGTATCGTTTAATAGGGTTTTGGGGGCCCTGATTGTGAATTCGACATTATTTTTTGAATCCAAGATGGCGGCATCATTTTTTTTCTCAAAAAATGGATATGGGTATCGTTCAATATGTTTTTGGGGGCTCTGATTGTGAATTCGACATTAATTTTTTAATCCAACATGGCGGCTACATTTTTTTTCTTAAAAAAACGGTTTTCTGTATATTTGGTTTACTTACGATAGTTGAACGAGACAACGTCATACAGCTGTCAAATCAATTCGGATTCAAAAAATAATGTCAAATTCACAATCAGAGCCCCCAAAAACCTATTAAACGATACCCATACCCATTTCTTAAGGAAAAAAATGTAGCAGCCATTTTGGATTCAAAAAATAATGTCAAATTCACAATCAGAGCCCCCAAAAAACCTATTAAACGATACCCATACCCATTTTTTAAGGAAAAAAATGAAGCCGCCATCTTGGATTCAAAAAACAATGTCGAATTTATTATCCGAGCCCCCAAAAACTTATTAAATGACACCCATATCAATATATTGTGAAAAAAAATTAAGCCGCCATCTTGGATTGAAAAAATATTGTGGAATTCACAATCAGAGCCCCCAAAAACCTATTAAACGATACCCATACCCATTTTTTAAGGAAAAAAATGAAGCTGCCATCTTGAATTAAAAAATAATGTCGAATTCACAGTCAGAGCCCTCAAAAACCTATTAAACGATACCCATATCCATTTTTTGAGAAAAAAAATGAAGCAGCCATCTTGGATTCAAAAAATAATGTCGAATTCACAATCAGAGCCCTCAAAAACCTATTAAACGATACCCATATCCATTTTTTGAGAAAAAAAATGAAGCAGCCATTTTGGATTCAAAAAATAATGTCAAATTCACAATCAGAGCCCCCAAAAACCTATTAAACGATACCCATACCCATTTTTTAAGAAAAAAAATGAAACTGCCATCTTGGATTCAAAAAATAATGTCGAATTTATAATTTGAGCCCCCAAAAACCTATTTAATGATACCCTTTACCATTTTTTTAGAAAAAAAATGAAGCTGCCATCTTTGATTCAAAAAACAATGTCGAATTCATAATCAGAGCCCTCAAAAACCTATTAAACGATGCCCATATCCATTTTTTATGAAAAAAAATGAAGCAGCCATCTTGGATTCAAAAAATAATGTTGAATTCACAATCAGAGCCCCCAAAAACCTATTAAACGATACCCATATCCATTTTTTGAGAAAAAAATGAAGCCACCATCTTGGATTCAAAAATTAATGTTGAATTCACAATCAGAGCCCCCAAAAACCTATTAAACGATACCCATATCCATTATTTAAGAAAAAAAATGAAGCCACCATCTTGAATTCAAAAATGAATGTCAAATTCACAATTAGAGCCCTAAAAACCTTTAGAACAATAGGTATCTACGTTAACAACTTTTGAAGAAAAAAAATAAAACGTTTTCCGGAATAGAGCCCCCCCACTTTTCTTCATAATTATTATATTTATAATATTTCCTTTCGCTTTCCCGTGAGTATTTACTGCAGCTCGCTATAGATAGTGCAACCCACGAAGGCGCGCCCCACTATTCCTCCTAACCGTTTATAGTATATGTGTGCAAGCTTCCGTCAATGTTTGAGTGTTATCGGTACACACTAATTACCTATGAGTGCACACGCACACTACAATTAATAGACTACGGTTGGCGACTGCCGCTCGGAGCAAACTCCCCGCACCCCGCGAGGGGCGCGTCTTCGTGAATTGCACTATCTATAGTTATGTACGTACTCACAGACACAATGATAGTTTCGCACGATGCCATTTACACCTAGTGTGACAAGAGTAGGTAACTCATGATTTGAAAACATTGTTGGTTAGTTGAGAGACTTAGAGATATAATTTCATGATATTTAAAACTAAAAATAAAAAATCTGAAGTCAGGTTTCTTAATAAATACATATTTAAACTTAAACTAACCATTATAAAACTTTTCTTTGGTGTTTTTTTGTTTCATTTTAACCTATATTCCGCTTCTTGAGCTACGTAATGAGTGTTTAAGACATGAATCCTAGGGTAACTATTTACCAGGCACGGGCAACACACAACTCCATCCGACTAACGTTCAAATTCCTACGCTGATACCATACTTTCAGAGCGGCAACGCCGCATTTTTACGGGTGCGAACATAATATTTGAAAATTCTGGCGGCAAAATGTTCTTTTGTTGATTACTAGGAAACTACTTGTCCTAGAGAGTCCAAAATTTTGGAGCCGAGTGCTCTAATTCATAGCTCGGTTTGGACACGTCAACCGAATCTGTAGCTATTGTAGATCCTCAGATGTAGCATGTGCGTGCCAGACAAACGTGTCTCCAGCTAACACAGTCATCAAAGCTTCTAACTCGGTGAGTTTTGAACCTAGACACTTGAATTATTTGGAGCATCCATGATATTTTTTGCTCTAAATTTGGAGATATCAAGCAACTTTCTAGCTATAGCCATTCCTGAGATCCACATGTGTTAGCTGGAGAAATGGCTTCCCAGCAAACACGTTGTTATAGTCTTCTAACTCAAAGAGTTTTCGAGCTAGAGACTTGATTTTTTTTATGCCGGGTGCTCTAATTATGCTCTAAAATTTGGCGTTTACTATATAGCTCTATCGTTAGCCGTTTGCCCACACTGAATGAGGAAGCTGTGGAGCCGCTCTCCAGCTAACACACCTATAAAGTCTCATAGAGTCGTTGTTTTTTTTGCTGCTAAATTTTCCTTCAAATCAATGATTGCTCCAATTATGCTTTAAATGTTGGCGTTTTCAGAATTCGCAATTTCCATATGAGGAAGCTGGAGACATGCACATCTTTTTTCTGCCGTGAAACAGCATTGCTGTGTTTCGATTTAGAGGTTCAAATATTGCCAATACGCTTAAGCCTTGCACACAACAAATGCTGTAAAATATTGCTGTCATATTTGACAGCATTTCACTGATCACCACCGCAAAACACTTATGCTGCCTTCCTACGGTGCGTGGTTCTGCAGATCATCACGCACAGCCGACGACGACGCACGGCAACGCACACAGAAAGGGCTCCTGTGCTACCGCGCACCCCGGCGCACGAGACCGTTCCCATGTGTCGTGCGAGCTGATCCGCCTCCGTGCGCGATATCACACACCGGTGGGAAGGGGCTATTAGATGTGCGCAAGGTTTTAGGCACTTACACTTACACAATTGTGTTGATGCCCGTATTGCGTGATCACTCCAAATATTATTTCTATCGATGGTAAAGGCTGTAATTTCACCACAATAACATAATTACATGCTTTGAACGTGAATTGGAACCGATAATTACCTATAAACATGGAAGTATGGAAGAGTAGTTAGAGCTCTTTGTGAAGGGCTCGTCCGGGGAAGTACTACCACCATGCCTATTTCTTCCGTGAAGCATCGTCGCTGTGTGTCGATTTGAAGAGTGTGGGTGCCGGTGAAATTACTGGCATGGAGGTTGAATATCTGTATGCCTCCAGTTGATGGACGCAGGACAGTGCATCGTAGGGCACGTTCCTGATGTGCGTGACCTACGAGGCATTGCTTTGTTATAGGTGATGGTTACCACTTTTCATCAGGTGGGCCATATGCTTGTTCCATCAGCTTGTTACATAAAAAAAAAAAAAAAAGTTTTTAGTGCAGACTACTTCAATATAGATTTGAAGGGTGTGTACATCTGTAATTCTGTATACTTCAAGTTGATGGACACAGGGCAATGCATCATAGGGTACCTTCCAGACGTGCGTGACCTACGAGGCAGTGCTTTGTTACCACAGAGCACCAAACACGCTTTTGCTTATTTGTTACATCAGGTGGGTCATAATGCTTGTTACATCAGCTAGTTGTATTAAAAAAATATACATTATGGTTAGGTATTGATGAAAAATTCTTTAATACACACGACAGAGACATTTTTAAATATCATAAAGTGTTTTTATTCCACGCGACCGACAACATTGAGAAGGTCGCGTGAAATTGGTATCTGGATAAACCTGAAACTCGTTCTTGTTCAAAACTCTCTCTATTTCGTTCGAAACATACATTAATTACATTATACATAATATACCTACTCGGAGATTATTGTATTGATATTAAATTTAATTCATTATTGAATTTTTAAACTATGACTAAGAATTATTATTTAGTTTTTTATCGGTGTAAAATATAAAAATAATGTTTACCAAATAAATGAATACTTATTGATTATTAAACTCTCTCTCTCTCTCTCTCTCGTTCGAAATGTATGTTTCTTGAGAAACACGTTTCAATCACCTTGAATTCCCCAAAAAACATCGTCTTATTTACAAATGTTTTTCACAGTCTGTTCTTGGATTCTCATTAAGTATTCATAAGGATTTTATGGAACGCTTTTCAGATTGTGAGACTTGAAGGGCAACAAACTTCATTACGGCCGATACATTCCCTTGAGCATATTAAATAATCTTTCACATTTTGAAATAAATACTTTTTATATTATTTTTATGTACAACGGGATATTAACCATGCTTTAATTTATTGATTTAAGACTCCAGGTATTTTGGCAGTTGCATGCACCATGGTTACGGGTTCAACTGAAGTCCACGAGTAAAAGAAATATTAATTTGTAGATAAATCGAATTACCCTCTTTCACACTCTTTTTAACCGACTTCCAATCAAAAAGGAGGAGGTTCTCAATTCGGTTGTATGTTTTTTTTTTTTTTATTTTTTTTTTTATTTTTTTTTTTATTTTTTTTTTAATGTTTGTTACCGCATAACTTCGTCATTTGTGAGCCGATTTGAAAAATTATTTTTTTATCTGAAAGGTACTGCTTCCAGATTGGTCCCATTTTAATTTTATTAAAATCGATGTTGCCATTTTTTTTTAAATAATTTTTTTAATGTTTGTAACTGCATGCCTCCGTCATTTATGAACCGATTTAGAAAATTATTTTTTTATTTGGAAGGTTTATTCATACGTCCAGATTGTCCCAAACAAATTTGATTAAAATCGGTTTAGCCGTTTGACAATGAAGTCGGTTTCTCAAGTTTTTTAAACTTAAATTATGTTGGTTTCGACACTACTATAAAAAAGCAGCCAAGTGCGAGTCGGACTCGCCCATGAAGGGTTCCGTAGCATCAAGTAACATAAGATAAAGGTTCTTGTAGTTCGTCGAAAGGTAAATTGCGGCTTACGATTTATGACGTATAAAAAAAAAACTACTGACTAGATCTCGTTCAAACCAAATATCGTAAGTTTGCATAGTAATGTACAACATATATTTTTTTTAGTTTTATCATTCTCTTATTTTAGAAGTTAGAGGGGGGGGACCAACTTTTTTCCAATTTGGAAGTGTATCACGCGCAAACTATTCAGTTTAGAAAAAAACGATAATAGAAACCTCAACATCATTTTTGAAGACCTATTCATAGATACCCTACACGTATGGGTCCAATGAAAAACAATTTTTTGAGTTTCAGTTTTAAGTATAACTAACCCCCAAAATTTATAGTTTATTTTTTATTTTGTGTAAAAATCTTAATGCGGTTTACAAAATACATCTACTCGCCAAGTTTCATCAGTCTAGCTCTTACGGTTTCGGAGAAAAATGGCTGTGACATACGGACGGACAGACAGACAGACAGACATGACGAATCTATAAGGGTTCCGTTTTTGCCATTTGGCTACGGAACCCTAAAAATATCGGGAGTAAAAATCACAAAATTAAATAATGGTTATTCATATAAATAGTATTAAAATCCACATAGATTCAAAAGTGTGTGTATATTACTATTTTATATTTGACGAAAATTATGAAAAGCTCAGAACACGTTCGGTAGACATCCTCTGAAATCTAATCAAAGAATGGCACTCAAAAAAATAAATAAATATTCTGGACAATAAGTACCATACTTATAAAAAAGAGGCCATTATTAACATAATTATTAAGATAGCAATAAAAAAGCAAAAAAGTGTGACCATAGCTTTGAAGCAGCATTGTTGTGTTTCGGTTTGAAGGGGCCGGTGATATTATGATGCCTTCCTGCGTGGTTCTGCAGATCATCACGCACAACCGACGACGACGCACGGCAACGCACACAGACCGGGCTCCTGTGCTACCGCGCACCTCGGCGCACGAGACCGTTCCCATGGTGTGTCGTGCGAGCTGATCCGCCCCTCCGTGCGCGATATCACAGACCGTGGGAAGGCAGCATTACTGGCACGAGACGCTGAACATCTGTCTGCCTCAAGTTGATGGAAGTAGGGCAGTGCATTGTAGGGCTGACGTGCGTTACTACGAGGCAATGTTTTGTTATAGGCGATGGTTACCACTTTACAACAGGCGAGCCAATGTTTGTTCCGTCAGCTAGTTGTTTAAGAAAAACACCAAAAGCCACACCATTTTGAAATGAGTCACATAAACAACGCGCCTCTCATCTCTATACCAATAAAGGAGCTCTCAGTGCCCCTACCTTACCCTGTATAAAACCCCCATAACATTATGCCAACGTTTTGGAGCAGGGCCTGACATCTAAAAACTAGAGGCAATTAATTTTTTAATGCTGTGTGGCATTTTTTTTCATGTCGATGTATAAACAGATATTAGTTTAAAAAATCGGTTGTCTGTAAAGTCGGTTTACTGACGATAGTTGAACGTGACAACGTCATACAGCTGTCCACGCGGACGCATCGCTCACTCAAGTAGGAGAGAGACAGATTTCGAACGCTGCCGAACGTGGAGGCTGATTGTGCCTCTTCGTTCCGCACTCTCGCTTGCACTTCAAGCCTTAAATGGAACGCCTCAGAGCGAAGTAACGCCGCATGAGTCATGTTTTTTCGTGCGTGTAGCCGGCTCCATCGAATTATAAGACTTGTCACGTCAAAACAGACTTTATATTTATGATGAACCAATGTATTTTGAAAACAGAAGCCTTGGTGACCGTATTACAGGTTTTTTATAACTAACTCAGGCACCTCTCGCAAAACAGGCATGAGCTTCGCCGCAACCCACTATCGTTCCAGCTAGCATTATACCTATAAGGTCACCGCCGAACGCTTAGACCTGCGCACATCAAGGCGATGGCGATGGCGATTAGTGAAACGCTATTAAATATCACTGTCATATTTGACAGCGTTTCACTGAACCACTGCAGAAGGCTTATGCTGCCTTCCTACGGTGCGTGGTTCTGCAGATCATCACGCACAGCCGACGACGACGCACGGCAACGCACACAGAAAGGACTCCTGTGCTGCCGCGCACGAGACCGTTCCCATGGTGTGTCGTGCGAGCTGATCCGCCTCTAGCCCCTTCCCACCGGTGTGTGATATCGCGCACCAGCTCGCACCATTGTACGGCAACGCACTTTCTGTGTGCGTTGCCGTGCGTCGTCGTCGGCTGTGCGTGATGATCTGCAAAACCACGCACCGTAGGAAGGCAGCATTAGGTGTGTGCAATACTTTATTCCCGTATTATAAAAATGTATTGGTATTTTAATATTTAGCAGTATATCATCTCTCCATGTGCATTTTACTATAGAAAGGTCAGCGAAAACGTCGCAATAGGACAAAAACATGTCATAAAACAGACACCATCTGAACATGGGTCTGCCTTAGCATAAAACGATAATAAAATTATACTCTCCGCAGAGAGCATGCCACAGTCTGATGCAAACAGTTGGTACACTTTAGGCAGCCACATTACTTCTGTGCTCTAAAAAGATTGGCAAGCTATAGTTTTCGGCTTTAGCTGTGCCACGATTGAGATCTTCAAAATGCCTAAAAATTTCATGACATTAATTTAACAAAAATATGAAACGCAAAGATTAATAATAATGTCATACAAGTTAAGAGCTGAGCTCAGCTCAGTGGGCCTAACAGGAGCTCTGTCTGGCTCTGTCTCTGGCTCTGGTTTTGAGTCTGTGTGAGTGCTTACCAGTGTATTATACTGTGTGTGTGACGTTTTGACGTAGAATTTATTTAGTCAACACTCACACAGACTCAAAACCAGAGCTAGAGACAGAGCCAGGCAGACCTTGTGGTGGCATTAATACGTGTAATGTTAAAATCTGTGTTCTTGTCTCTCGTAATCCAGCTACGCCTTTTGTAGTCTATGCCATGTCCTAGTCTTTGATACCGCAAACCGAAGTTAAATGAAATTGTTGGAATAATTCTGCATCCGATGGTTTTGCGTCGCACTGAAATCTTTGTACCGGTTCGTAATTAAAATGCCTCAAGTTTGCGGTATTTTTGAAATGCTGGAGAAATTACCTAATAGTATTTTTTAACATTTTTTCGACATGTATTTCAAGTAGTACATACAATTTCACTTTGACTTTGAAGTCTACAAAGCCTTCGACTTGACTAAATATTTAATTTTGATATAAGTCAACGAATTTTCAATTGCTACGGCGATCCAACCAAGCTGTGTGATATAAGTAAACAATTAAATACTACTTAGTACTGCATAAAACTGTAGTAAATTACGTTTTATTCGATCATGAGACATGAAATGAGTCGTATTTCAACCGCAAAATAGAAGCACTTGAAACAAACACGTCGTAAATCAATACTAACACAACAGTAAAATACAGCTTAAAATAGTATTTTACTGCCGTATAAGTTCTATTCTTCTTAGCTACAAGCAAATCATCAATCATTTATGTAACTGGTTTGCCATCGGTTGCTTGACCGTCAACCTTCAAGCCTCAACCTTCAAGCTCTCAACACCCACTAAGTGGGGTTAGCCGAAGCTTCAAGCAGGCCATGGTCAAACCAAGTTGGTATGCTGTCTTGAGACGTCGACAAGTCTAGCTAGTTCGTTTCAGCAATAGTCATGTAAAAGTTTAGCTAGAGGTATCTAGTATCTATACTTAAAGTACTCAAGTTGTTATAAAAGCTGAGGAAAATCATGTGTTTATTTCTCTCAAACAAAGTAGGTAAACAAAAACCTCAAAAGTACATAATGCTAGCTGGAATGAAAGTGAGTGGAGGTGAGGTTTAGGTAAACCTGTTTTGCAAGAGACTGGTACCTGAGTTAGGATTAAAAAACCTATTGTTAAGACGAAAACTCTTCATTGAATATAGCTACAACTTTGTTTTACTTTAATTACACAGCAAACAACACAATTCCGCCGAGATGCCATCTTCCTTCTTTCGCTTCTTCTACTCTAGGGATGTGTCCTGCTAACTCCTGTTGCTTGATCCGATTAGAGATGTCCTATTCCCAAAACCGGTTATCAGTTTGTACATAATATATATCAATATATAGAAAAAGTTTTAACTGGTTTGTATTCTACGAGTACCTACATCCCCGGTCCTCCCTGGTTTGTGTTTCTTTCAACAGATTATTTTTCTGCGATATTCATTGCAATTTTCCAAATCTACTTAGCTCTACTATCGACTGCTTGGCAGTTTATTTAACAGAACAACTATAAATAAAGACTTACGACCTAGGCCGTCCAATAAATAAATCGCTGTCAGCGGTTATTGCGCGGCCATCTTGGTAAATTACATTTAAGTTTCCCGCAATAATATTATCGTCTACTATGATTGAACTAGAAGCTTGATCCTTAGTTTGTAACTGCAAAAATTTTTAGTTACTGAAACGTTCTTGATGAAATTTGACACCGAGATGCCTTACACTGCAAACCTTAAACTGCACTGTTCTGAAAGAGAGAGGTAGCCTTTGTCTCTATAGGTAGGTATGTACTCTATATAGTTTCTAAAGAAAAAAAAATCTGTTTTTGTAAAAATCAACAAAATGTTGAATATCCCTATATAGACACAATGTTGATGAGTGTAGATGGATATATTTTTATCAGTAGATTGAAAAATCTGATCTGAATGATGAAAAAAGTAGATGATGACACAGCTTTGCCCCGTGCATCACGCATGTTAAAAACGTGCCCTATCACTGCCTGCGTCAATCAATGAATGAATCAAATAATCACCAACGCCTGGCTACGCCTGAATTTGCCCGTTAAAATCAATCCAATATAAGTACTAAGCTAATTTTATACGAACTCTTTACTTTTACATTAACAAATCATTTGAGCTGAGGCCTAGAGTCCGCGCAGGATAACTTTGCACGTGAGATGGTGGAAAAATGGACTGGAAATACATTTACCGATAACAAACATGACTGGAGAAATTGAGCTTGATATTTGAGATATTTTTTATGCAATTAACTGATGAATTAACTGATCAGTGATCGTTCAATTTTCGCTGAGAACAGTTGTGTCGCTCGCGACCGCGCGTACCAACAGTGCAAAGTGCTAACGCATCATAACATAGCCAGCCGCGGCTCGGCCTGACCTCGACGATGACCTAGTTCTTCGTTGCGTAAGGCATGCTTACGGACGGCTAAACATATTGTTAAGGCGAATTTAATACCAGCCTCAACAATGGATACTCCGACAAAAAGCAGGGTTGCTCTGCAGACAGAAACTGAGCACCTATTATATAAAACTTATGAAGAAGAACGTGCCCGCTTCAATGAAGAAAGGCGAGAGCGTATTAAGCTCGAAAGCCTTGTCAACGACCTAAAAAATCAGATAGACATTCTCAAGCAACAGCTGCAATGTGTAATGGAGGTTGAATCTGCACCACCATCTACCTCAAACATAAAAGGTTCCTCTCAGCAAGTGGAATACAAAACTGATGAGGAAGAACTCGCTAAAGAAACAGAGTGGATTAGAACAAAAACGAGGAAAAAAAGAAAGTTGAACACCTCGCCCTCACTCTCACCACCACAAAATCCAAATGCTGCATTTGAAAAAACTAAAAAAGTCCCACAGCCACCTCCTGTTATAGTTGATGGCGTTAAAGACTACCAATCCTTCTATGACTTTTTGTCTAGAAACACGAGCGCAGACACATTCAAAATAAAAATGCTAAGCGGTGACAGTGTCAAAATAAACGCTTACAACGATGAAGCTTACAGAGCCATAACCAAGTCATTGACTGACGAACACTGTTTCTGGCATTCTTACGAGAACAAGCAAGATAGGCCGATCAGAGTGATGGTGAAAAAGCTGCCTTTTACCTGCAAGCCTGATAGAATTATTAGTGACCTTCAATCAAAAGGGTACCAGATCGAAGATGCAGTGAACAAGTTAAGCTGGAAAACAAAGGAGCCACTTAATATGTTCATGCTTACCTTCAATAACAAAGAAGAGATAAACAAAATCTACGAGATAAGGATCATACTGGGATGTACGGTTGATATACAACCGCTTAGATCTCCAAAGCTGATACCCCAGTGTAAAAGATGCCAGGTGTATGGCCACACGCATAAATACTGTGGCAAAGAACCTAGGTGTGTTAAATGCACTGGAAAACATCTGACCAAAGACTGCAGAAAGCCAGCTGATGAGAAGCCGAAATGCGTACACTGCGGTGAAGCACATCCGGCTAATTACAGAGGATGCATCATTGCTAAAGAAATGCAAAAGATCAAAAATAAGACACTCAAAAAACCAATGGTGAGCCAGCAACAGCAAGCTACCAGCAAAATAGCACCTGCCATCAACCAGCCCGAACCGGGCAACTCCAGTTCGAAAAGCTCTAACAAAAACGTATCTTACGCTCAAGCCGCTGCTAAGAACACTGCAGCCACTCAGCGCAAAGAGCACACAGATTCAAATGACTGTAAGTTGAACGAAATTCTTAAGTTCATGGCATCGTTTGATGAGAGACTAAAGAAAATAGAAAGTAGCACCAAAACTGCTGCTTTTAAGGCTCAAAAATGATTAACACACTAAAAATTATGGCCTGGAATTGTAATGGGCTACAAAAACATCAGAACGAACTTCAAGTAGTCCTAGACATAGAAAATGTAGATGTATGTCTAATATCAGAGACTCATTTTACAAAACAGTCACACACTCGTTTCAAAGGCTATAACATCTATCATGCACTACACCCGGCAAATAAAGGAAGAGGCGGCAGTGCTATAATTATCAAAGAAAGTATAAAACATCAAGAGCAATATATACACGAAGAGCCAGAAATTCAATCTGTTGCAATCTGTATCAAAACCAAGTTGTATCCTCTAACGATAGCAGCTATTTATTGTCCACCGCGACACTCCATCAAGAAAGACCAGTACCTGAGTCTTCTACAACAACTCGGCGAAAGATTTATATTAGGAGGCGACTTCAATGCAAAACATACGCATTGGGGCTCCCGACTGACTAATACAAAAGGAAGAGAACTTATGAGCGCTATAAGAGAGCAGAAATGTGACGTGGCAACAACAAGATCTCCCACCTACTGGCCAACTGATCCACTAAAAATTCCCGACCTAATAGACTTTTTTATACACAAAAGCCTGTCGACAAGCTACATAAGAACTGAACAGAGCTACGATATGAACTCTGATCATTCTGCTATCTATCTAGAAATAAGTGAAAATATATTATTTAAAGAAAATACTCTGACCCTAAGTAATAAGTACACGGATTGGGAGAGTTTTAAAATAGAATTAGATCAAACCATAGACTTAAAAGTTCCACTAAAAACAGCAGAGCAGCTGGACATAGATTTAGAAAGATTTATCACAAATATACAGCAGACCTGCTGGAAAAATACACCACAACCTAAAAAAAGAAGCACTAAAAATAGCTATCCTAGAGAGATCAAGGAGCTCATATGTGAAAAGAGAAGACAGAGAAACCAATGGCACCAGTCAAGGTCTCCACAGGATAAAACAAAGTTGAATAATCTTACGAAAAAACTGAGAAGACAAATCCAAAAACACAATGATAACGTAACTAATATATTTCTTCAGAAATTAACCAGTGATCGTAGTACAGATTATTCACTTTGGAAAGCAACCAAGAACATAAAACGGCCCAGTGCCCAAATCCCTCCTATAGAAGACGGATGTGGGAAATGGGCCGTGAGCAACGAACAAAAAGCCAAACGGTTTGCTGAACATTTAGAAAATATATTTAAACCAAATGACGGTCCAACATGTCTCGAATCTAGTATAACACATGACGAACTTGACGATCAACATAACATCCAGCACGTTTCACCAAGAGAAGTACAACGTGAAATCAAGCTAAACATAAACCCTAAAAAATCTCCTGGATTCGATCTTATCTCAGGAGAAATACTCCATAACCTTCCGAAAAAGGCTTTAGTTAAGCTAACAAACATTATCAATGCCGCACTGAGACTGCAGTATGTACCAGATCTTTGGAAAGTTGCCGAAGTAATCATGATAACTAAGCCAGGAAAACCACCACATGACGCAACATCATACAGACCGATTTCCTTGCTACCCATTATGTCTAAACTATTTGAAAAACTTATTTTAAAGCGACTTAAACCAATAATAGAAACCAGAGATCTTATTCCAGAGCATCAGTTTGGCTTCCGGGAAAAGCACTCAACTATAGACCAAGTTCACCGAATTACAAATGTAATAGAGAATACCCTTGAAAGCAAAAAAGTCTGTTCTACTATATTCCTAGATGTAGCACAGGCTTTTGATAAGGTGTGGCACGAAGGACTTATGGTTAAACTGAGAAAAATGCTACCCAAACAATACGCAGATATATTGCAATCATACATAACGAACCGGTTCTTTAGAATAAGACAAGAAGACGCCTACTCAGAACTAAAAGAAATTAAAGCTGGAGTGCCACAGGGAAGCGTATTGGGCCCAGTTCTGTATCTACTGTAAACCTGTGATATTCCTAAGTTAGAAAATAACACAATTGCAACCTTCGCTGATGACACTGCTATAATGGCTATAGGAAGTACGCACGCAGAAGCAGCAGAAAAGGTTCAATTGGCTATTAACAAAATCCAAGACTGGACAAAGAAATGGCGAATAAGATTAAATGAATCAAAATCAGTTCACATAAATTTCACAAATAAGAAGGATCAGTACTGCCCAGTTTATATAAATGATAAGATAATACCCTACGAAAATACAGCCAAATACCTAGGTATGACGCTTGACGCGAAGCTACGCTGGAAAGCTCACGTCAAAAAGAAAAGAGATGAACTGAATCTAAGGTTCAAAAAAATGAACTGGCTCCTTGGAAGGCGTTCCACCCTATCAGTTCCAAATAAAATACTTTTATATAAACAGGTCCTAATGCCAGTATGGACTTATGGTATACAGCTGTGGGGCTGTACCAAAAAGACAAATATCCTTAGCATACAAGGGTTCCAGAACAAAGTGCTTAGAGAAATCGTAAATGCGCCCTGGTACGTAAGAAACGACGACCTTCACCGGGACCTAAATATTGAGTTCGTCGAAACAGTGATCAAAAAATGTGCAGAAGCCCACGAGAAAAGGCTTCACCATCATGTGAACGTCGAGGCCATCCAGCTCCTCGACAACACGGACATAGTGAGAAGACTTAAAAGAACGAAACCGTTTGAACTAGTGTAGTATTAAGTAATTATTGATATTTACTCATTGTAAAAGTGCAAAGTGTGTGGTATTACGAACACAATAACAAAGTGTCGTCATCATAAATAGAGACAGTAAGAAAAGTGTTAGTGGACACATTCTTAATTGTAGATTACTTTAGAAATTTAGGTCAAAGACAAATTACTTATTAGCCGGAATTTTGGCTAGATTGTAATATTATTAGAGTAGGTTATGAAACATAGCGTACACTATTTCTGAAGAAAAAAAAAATTAACTGATGGATGCTTCGTAGGTCACGCACCTCAGGAACGTGCCCTACGATGCACTGATCTGCGTTCATCAACTTGAGGCATACATATATTCAGCCTCACATGCCAGTAAATTCACCGACACCCTTCAATCCGAAACACACCAATGCTGCTTGGCTGCAGAAATAGGCATGGTGGTAGTAATTCCCCGGACAAGCCGCACCAAACAGTTCTACTACTACTAACTACTAAGAGAGATGATATTATTCGAAGTCAGTTTTCTTTACATTTTCCACCATCTGTCACGCGCAAAGTTATCTTGCGCAGCCTCTGCCAGGATCCCAAATGTCACACAAACTTCTGTCACCATGAGTTGCCAAATATAATTATGTCCCAAGAGAAACTTTTTTAATCACATAAAACGAGGCTGGCCATAAAAGCCCCTTAATTCGGCTACCGTCATCTCGTGTGCAAACTTTGTGCCTTTAATTAAAAAATTCTAAGCTCAGATAATTAAAATAAGTATGGGGTGACGCAGATGTTATATTTCGAAGCATAATGGCATCTAATGCTCTTTAAATAAGGGCTAGTTTTGTAGCTTCATCATCATCCAGCCCACGCTACTTGGGGTGGATTTTAGCACAACAGGTTTTACTTCATCCATTTACTATTTGGCATCTTGGTTTGTGACAACTTATTACAGCTAATCATATACTTTTTTGTTCATCATTATAGCCTGAAAATAGCCAGACTACTGCCTGCCAATCCTCTGGTCGTAGGTTCGAATCAAGTCGTGTACCAATGAGTTTTCTGTCCAACATTTTATATTCACTATGCAAGTACTCTCAAACGGTGAAGGAAAACATCGTCAGATACCGGCTTGTAGTAAAACTTAAAGTTGTCCAAGCGTTTGTCAAGTGCACGAAAGAAGCCTTATTGAAGCGCACTTCAAATCTTCGTTACTAACATTGGTTCATATGAATTAGACAATCAAATATCAAAAATGTAGTATCACAAGGATCTCTTCAAAACTACAAACTACAGATAGAACTAATTACAAGCAGAAATCGAAATATAAAGGAACCACTGGCTTTTCCCGCGATCTTGAGTATGTTATCGGTCCATAAGGTGGAAGGCCAACCTACACTTTGTCTTTTAATTTGCAGCTATGTGGCGTTGTTTTTGTAATCCCGAGTTTTCGAAAGAAAATCTCCTTATTTTTTTATGTAATCACGCGTAAGAGCAATGATCCGTTCTTGTCATCAATCTTAACGCTTTTTTGCTATTTAGAACAAAATTGGTATTTTATTCTATAGTCGGTTGGCGGCTGTAAATTCTATTAATGAAAATGTTTTTTAATAAAGATAAAAACAAGAATTGAGTGAGCACAAAAGATTACAAAAAAGTAAGAAGTTAACTTTTACAAATTCTTATTCCAATTGTGCTTACAAAATATAATTATTACTCCAATAAGAAATAAATATGACTTTCGTACATCATAGCAAGGACTCTTTGTGAGGGTCTCGTCCGGGAAAGTATTACCACCATTCTATTTATATATTTCGTTGAATTGCCTATTTCTGCCGCCAAGCAGCATTCGATTTTGTGTTTCGATTTGAAAGGTGTGGGTGCCGGTGAAATTACTAATACATTTTATCTGCATTATCTGTCAGATAAAAATATACCTATCTCTTTCTTAGTCCTGTCAAAAACAAGGACTGACCTCTTATTCGAGAAATAGCGTGATTCCGTAGATGGAAATATCAGTCCTAAGTTTTTTAGCGGTCTTCTTTTTCTGTTCTTGTCACTGCTTTAACATTATTTTCCCAAATGTGGTGAAAGGTTTAGCGGTAGAAATTGTATGTTTTTTATTCGTTCGTTCGTGTTGTACATTTACACTGACAAATTGGTTTGGTTCTGCATATACCGATATTCCCTGCAAACCCGCTGACGAGGCTTCGTTTCATGATGATCAGTATCGCTCAAGAGACCCTCGGCTGCGCGAATCCAGTAAATCTAGTTTGGAGGCTTTAGAGCGATACCGTCCGTATAAATCCTATTTTGTTAGGGTTGTGCTGGGGACACACTAGGGATGAAATGTTGAAAGAACATTATAGTGAAATGCGGATTTTTGGGGTGAGTGGTGTTTATTCCCAATCATATTCGTAAAGGCTGATTGGATTTGGATGTTTTTTGAGTAACACGATGGCACCGGATAAAATTACTGGCACGTGAGGCAGAATATGAGGCTGTGTGCCTCTAGTTGATGCATATTCCTGACGTTGTGACCTACGAGGCATTGCTTTGTCATTGCGATGGTTACCGCTTAACATCAGGGCCAAATGCTTGTTCCATCAGCTAGCTTTAAAAAATAATAAAAGATGAGCTAGAGCATTTTTTGAGGTGGCTAAAACCAATGAACTGTCACTGACAACACCTCTGCAGCAAGGATAAAAAAATGGCCAAAGTTTGGGGGAGCGGGGAGGGGTTAGTGTTCAGGTTTTCACTTCTCTCGGCATTCCCGGAGTACCACGATTTTTTAAATGAAAAAGATCATTACATTTTGCAACTTTTAAAGGAGTAATTTCATCATGCCTGCCCAGCCTTTTGTGGGCGTCATAACTTATATTAACAGATTTTTTTTTTAACAAGAAATTAATATTCTCACTACTTTAATCTCCACACGTAACCGTTCATATTTCCCAATATTTTATTAAGAAAAAAGCCACAACCTTTCAGTAACTTTACAACAAAACTCATGTCAGTACCTACCTACAATAACCTACAACAGACTCAGTTTTCAGTTGATTCGTTATCATACGAAATCGACTTTTAAAAACAACTAAATTAAGTCTATTTTAGTTTACTTCACTTGAACTGAAAGGCCTCTCTCTGAAATTTGACTATTCAGTGTAAATTCAGAGTCCAAACTTAGTTATACGTACCTCGCTACCTAACTTCACTTTGATGTTCTAACACACGATTGCGCTGATGTTATTTCGAATTAGAGAGTCCACTCGTGCGCCCTTGTTTTCACCGCAGAATCCTAGATGTAGTGTGAAAATACAACGATAAAGGCCGTGGTACACGAATACACTTCAGACTAAACAGTTTGGACTTTTAACTGTTTGAAAGCAGCAAATTGCGGAAGAAAGTGTGAGTTTTTTTATAATTAGTAGAATATTTGGCCACGATCTCACCTGATCGTAAGCGACGATGTAGCCGACGATGTAGCAGGACAGTCTAGAAAACACCTATTCACTCTAGCCTTAAAGAGGCCCAGATTGTATTTTTCAGGAAAAACAGACGGCGGCAGTGAGTTACACTCTTTAGATGAGTTGGTATTATTTTGTTTGTTTGACTAACGGACCCATTCTCGCTGTCTGATTCTTTGTATATTTTGTGCGCTCCACTAACGGATCGTCTGCCACTGCCCTCTCCAACTCTTTCTCGCTCTCTGATTTCTTGCATTGTATGTGTATAGCCTGATTTGTGACCGACTGTACATCAATTAGTCCGTGTGGGCTACAAACAGAATTCATTAAATTGATGCACAGTTCTATAGTTGTTGGAAACTTACTGTACCAGAAGCATTTTTATAATTAGATAGCAGCCAACTGCACTTTTAAAAATTCTAGCTACAGTATTCTGCTTAAATTAGGCACAAACTACCAATCTCGCTTTAAGGTGCTGGCACCAGCACTATGGAAATCAAGCTATCACTGCCATAATCCAATCTTTTTGACGCCAGCAAAATTGCTCAAAACCGTTATTACTCTCAAACTGCAAGCTCTAAACTGGCAAAAAGCTTAATAAAGTACCAATATACCAAAAGGAAACGACTACGTCCCTATTCAGCCAGCGCTACAAGCTAAATTCAACCTTCTTGTTTTAAATTTAGCGTGTAAATTCGAAGTGTTTCGCTCGGAGTTTCGGGCCCAATTTACTAGGTAGTGCGAGGCAGTGGGACATTTGAATAATTAAAAGGCTTTATCTATTTATTTAGGTCTCTGGTTGACTTGCAATTGTGTCCAAATTTGCAGCCAAATTTTTGAGGGCCCTTCACGTGCAATGGCGGGCTTTCCTGTAGCCAAGGGTTCTTGAGACCAATTGAGTGAGTTTTTGACGACTCTTTTGGTGTTAATGATTTTGTATTTGGGAATTTCCAGGTTTTTTGTTCGTATAACCTCTTATTTTCAGTAGGTACGTATTGGGAGAAAGACAGGAATAAGATGATGATATTGGGTACTAAAGTAGATTGTTACACAAGGAACTAAAATTATCCATTATACCGGTGTTTTTTTTTTTAAAGAGCGGTGATGGGACAATTTCAAAACCAGGAAAGTTAGGGTAAGGTCGTGAAAGGAGTACCTAATGCCCTTGATTTATAGAAAACAATAAAGGCACTCATAATTTTTTTTTCGGTAGTTTTACGTTTCGAGTTATTAAATTATTCGTTTTTAGCGTCTTTTTTTGCATTCTACTTTTCAACACGATTGCGAGTAACAAAAATCCAATTCAATATAAAATTAATTTAAATTATACATTTTGTTTCTATACAGGGCAAGTCTAAAATCGTGCAATACTAGCACTTTTGTATACATGAAAATGATATATCTTAGCATTATAATCTAGAAAAAAAAAATTTTTTTGTTTTTAGCTCAGATTTCAATCGTTTTTTTATGCTACCAGTTTTGATATTCTGGGTCTATCAACGGTCAAAGCTTGTATATAAAGCAGCGAGATCAGAACAGCTGCTCCACTCAGGAAATATTCGTTCACTGCGGAAATGCTATTTCCGAATGTCAAGTCTTGCGTCAGGTTTGTAGGAAATATAATTATGTTCGGTCAGTTCGCCATTTTTCTAAACTGGGAACAGAAAATCGTGTTAGGTTTTATTTTTCTTGTTTTTGGTTCGTTTACGCTGGAAATTTGTATTTTGGAAGAGAGTCTAAAACCTCTTTCTTAATTATTTTAAAGAATATTTACTAATGTAATTTTTGCATGAAAAAAAGATCGATCAGTAATTAATGATCAATTTTACACAAACAATTAAAAAAAGGAACAAAGCTTTAATTTGTGCATTCATATTGATAAAAAACTATTCTATTTATTCTATTTGCTGCAATTTTAATGTCTAAATTACCTTCTGAAATAATATTCATTTCGGTTATTATGGCCCACTAACATAAAAATAACACTAAAAAAGTTACTATTGCGAGTTAAAAAATACGTCACATTAAAAACCCGCAACAAAATAAAATAAGCGTTCAAGACTGAAACTTGCTACTAAATTCAACACAACCGTACATAAGTCCGGCTCGGTCGGACGTCCGGATGCGTCTTGTCCGGTCCGGTTACTCACCGTCCGGGCCGGATACAAAGAGACAATGTGCTGGAAAAATCCATCCAAAGACTTCCATGATATTTATTAACTCGATTTTCTTTTGTTTTCAAATGGCTTTGTTGCTTCTTATTCTGTGACTCATAAATCCATAGCTTTAATTACTTTTTTGTGCAATAATGTTAGTACTTAGTTGTACTTGTTTATTAATTTTATAGTGTTTACTACACTTTTCGCGGGTTCAAATCCCGCTCGGCTCTTAACTTTTGGGACATTATAAAAGTCTTAGTTGTACTATTACGAAATATACTTTTTTTGACCAATAACCTAAAACGGCTTAAGAAAAAAAACAATAGCCATCCATAATAGTCAAAAGCCATAAAACATAGTCAATAACCCGCAGGAAAACTATTCATAATAGTGAAAAGCCATAGAAAAATATCAATTGTCAATAACCAGCGAAAGAAGTAAATAAAAAGGTATCAAGAAAAAAACAAACGTTAAAATTATCGAAAACATTTTGCACCACCTCCTAGCGGGAGTTGAATGAAACAAAGCACACTTTCCACGGCGAAAAACGATAAGTGACCTCCCTTTAAAAATAACAGCATTTTCCTCCGAAAATACACCTGTGAAATTCAGCTTCAAAATTCGCATAGTCAGAAACGCTCCTGAAAATACACGAGGCTTTTATGTAGGTGGGTTACGGGATCTGTATTGAATTTTCTTGAGTTCAACCGTAGCTAAAAAGCCGAAGTGTGCAACAAAATATTAATCGGGTTATTTTTTTAGTGTGAATTTCTTCGTGTATCCTTTGAAGAGAGTTGGGAAAACTAGGCTAATTCTGCATCTGTTTTCTTTGTATCCATTGCAAAAGGATTATTTTGATTAAACTACTATCAAAAACGCGTGTTCTATACGGACTCCATCATAATTTTCTTGTCTTTGTCCCACTTCATGTGGGGTCACTTCAACAGGTTTTCGTTCTCTACTCTCCTCTATTATAGCCATCATTTCAGCAGTCACTCTTTTCTTACCCATGTCATCCTTCAGACAATCCATCCATCTTTTCTTTGGCCTACCTCTACTTCTATACCCATTCACATTCTTAACTATCACTCTTCTCGTTACATGACATTCTTTCCTTTGCTTGACATGCCCGTACCATGCTAACCTATTGCTTTTCATCTTTTCAGACGATTCGTTTTTTGTTTTAGACGGACTGTTCACAGGCAAATAATTATTTTACCGAGTTTTCGGAGAATCATACTGAATTTTCTCCTCCAAACTGACTGTTATTAGAAGTGCATAGATTGCACAATTATGCAGTGCACTACCACGTAGGGCACGTCCTCAAACGTGCACTGCAAAGTATAGCCGAGCTAAGATACCATCAGAGACATCTGTTTGTTTCGCCACTTTATCACATAAAAAGTACTATTTGAAAAGTGCCCGAAGCTCCTTCAAATCGATTCCATCTATCACACAACTTAGCATTCTAAAGGGTTTCTCAAGGGTTGCTAGTGGGAGTTTTCCAAAAAAACATCAGACCGCCCTTAGTATAAGATGGCGGAGAAATAAAAATCGCATAGCTAGTAAATTATAGTAGGTAGTAGTAAATTATAGTAGGTAGGTAGTAAATTATAGTAGGTAGTAGTAGTAGTAGTAGTATAATTTTGATCATTTTAAATAATTGAGATTAGCAATATTGTACGCCCGAAATGGGTATGGACTGTTGGGACAGAATTACAACAGAATTTCCTAACGTACCTAACATATTTTTATACAGTCTTACAATCAATTGTTCTTATTACCTATATACAATTACTATTAGAGGTTTTCCCGCTTAGTTCAAAAAGCCTTTTTTTTTAGTTTCCATAAGGTAAAGCAACGCCCCTTTTGATATTGGTATCATAATTTGTATCTAAGTGGCCACCAGGTGAGACAGTTCAAAAAAAATATGTTGCTCTGATGTACCCAAGGATTTGGTTAAAATATCCTTGGATGTACCCTACCTTCATCATTATCATGAGTCAGAAATATATTACAGACTGCTATTGTTGCAGATGTGTCCACCCTTAGACTGCTATTGTTACGGATGTGATATGACGGCCACCGCCAGCTCGAAAATTATGGTTTAACTAAGGCAGTGAAAACTCGAAGATAATGCCAAACTTTTAGAGTGACTTTTAACTTTTATTCTTTGTATAGAAGAGTGCTAAAAGTGACTGTTTCTGTAACTTTACAAACTTATTTCTAGTGATATTTTTACAAGATCTTTCGTTGGTTTTATTTAGTGCAAGTGAACCAATAAATCTTTTTTAAATTATTTTCTCACCTTAGTTAAAATGAGATTAGCTGTCACTCATCCAAATATTGTCACGCTAAACATTAAGGGCCTTATTAATAATCCTGGCGTAGCGTTGGACTAGTTAATCCGTGTTTTGTCTCTTGCATTGACATGCAATTGTCAAATCGAACAAATGTGACAAAACACGGATTAACTAGTCCAACGCTACGCCAGGATTATTAATAAGGCCCTTAGGGTGTTATTAATAATCCTGGCGTAGCATTGGACTAGTTAATCCGTGTTTTGTCACATTTGCTCGAGTTGACAATTGCATGTCAATGCAAGAGACAAAACACGGATTAACTAGTCCAACGCTACGCCAGGATTATTAATAACACCCTGAAATTATAAAAATTGACATTAATAAAATACAGTCAATTCAAGAATATACAAAATGCACACTGAAACAGTTAAACTATCTGCAGATCGTTACATACGATCTCGAGATAGCTCTACTAATACAAGTCAGTGCCATTCCGAACAGCGCCCAAAACGATTGTGCTAATGTTTTAATATTTTTGTGAGCACTGGTGGCATAATACCAGCAACACTTTCCGATCCTAAGGTTGTAGGTTGAAATCCAGTCGTGTACCAATTTGTTTTTCTTTAGAAATATTTATGTACACTGTGCTAGTACTCTCAAACGGTGAAAAAAAACAACATGAGGAAACCGGCACTTAAAAAGTACAAAAAAAATTAAGTGGTTTTCAAAAACAAAGATCTTATAGCCAATATCCCATCAAAATTTGCAAAAAAATCCCGTCAGGTTTTGCTATGAAAATAACTATTATCCAAAAAGTAAGCAGTGAATAAGCACATTGCAAAACTTGCGAATACATTCAGCCAGCGCTCACCAACCACTTTGAACCCGGAATCAGTACCATAAATCGAGATGACAGTTCATTGATCGTGCCGGGTACCCCTACTGTGCTAACTCGAATCTATCAGTGGATGAATGCGTGATTGAATGCGCGCGCATCTACGCAAACCAACCCAAGGATATATTATTTCAACCGGTGGAATTGAAACTCCTGTGGCGTTATTTTTAACTCACTTCAAATAAAAAAGGATGTTTGTAGTCGTATAACTTCGTCATTGATGAGCCGAATTAATTTTTGAAAATATATATCAAGTGCACGAAAAGAGCCTCGTTGAGGCGAACTTAAAATCCTTTCACCACGCATGGTTCGAAAGAATTAGTGACACGATAAGAAGAAGAAGAAGATTTATGAGCCTGTTTGATTTTTTTTTAATCTAGAAGGAACAAATTTTATCAAAATCGGTTCAGTTTGGCCGTAAAATCGGTTTCCCAAGTCTCGTTACTCTGCAGTTGTGTAGTCTTGACCAATTAACTTGAAAGGTTGTCGTTTTGTTATACCTACTATATTATACATTATGGTTGTTTGTCAAGGGCTCGTCCGGGGAAGTACTACCACCATGCTTATTTCGGTGTGAAGTAGCATTGCTATGTTTCGGTTTGAAGCGTGTGGGTGCCGGTGAAATTACTGGCACGTGAGGCTGAACATGCCAGTAGTATGCCTGAAGTTGATGGACGCTGGACAGTGTTTCGTGGAAAAGCCAAATGATTTTGCAGGGTACGTTGCCAACAGTTAAAAGTCGCCAGATTTGGCGGTAATTGGATTTATCCGATCCTAACCTAGATACGGGCTTATTGGTTCAATTATTGAAAATGATCGTAGAGCGTTGAAAGTTGAGTATAAAATAATGATGATGTGAGGCCATGAGTTATAGCAAAGAAATTCTAATAAAAAAATATGAAAATAAAAAATATGCCATCATTTAAGAAATGTTTATGGATGTGTATTTTATTATTTTGTTTATGTTAGCTGTCAGTACCTATGGATCAATGACATGTGAAAAAAAACATTTTTAATTTTTATTTTTATTTTAATAGTAAAAGTTCAATGTTTATTTTGAAACTTTCTATAAAGAATTGAAAGCAAACTAAGAACCTTTTTAGATTCTCTGATTTGCATTTTAAAATATATAATTGAAATAAGACTTAATTGTGAAAAATTTACATGCCAATGTTAGGTATATTGCTGTGACGCAATGGTTCAATAAATAAATATTAAATATTAAGAGCACTGATAGGCCTACCACAAGCTCTCTCTGGCTCTGTCTCTGGCTCTGGTCTAGAGTCTGTGTGAGTGTTGACTAAATAAATCCTAAGTCGAAATGCCACTCACAGTATAATACAATAGTGAGCACTCACACAGACTCAAAACCCGAGCCAGACAAAGCTTGTGGTACGCCTACTGGTGGTCTACTGTTAGCCCTGAGCTTTCTGATCAAGTAGAGAAAAATAATATAATTTTATATCGAAAAGAACTGAATTTTATTGCACAAAACCTCATATCGGAACATGTTGATCTTGCTTTTACAACAAAATGTGTTTCTTTGTTGCAGTGCCGATGACACAAGTGGTGGCTGTATCTGGCGAGCCGGTATACCTACCGTGCGATATTGAGACTTCGGGGGAGGAAGACGCCGTACTCCTTGTACTCTGGTATAAAGAAGACTTGGGCACGCCTATTTACAGGTATTATTCATAGGAACTCTCCGCAGGAATAGACAGAGAACAGTGGAAGATGGAGGAGGCCTTTACCCATAAAGTCCACATCTCATAGATTTACGACACTTTTTTGTCGAATAGTAACTTTTGCTAGCCGGCAATTACCTCTGGGTACGTTAGGTCAGCTATTAGTTAAGGGAGCTATGCTGGGAGTTTCAGAAATGAGGATATCCGTAGAAGAACCGACATAGCTCATAGAATTAGTAAGTTGAAATGGCAATGGGCAGGTCATATAGCTCGAAGAACTGACAACCGTTGGGGAATAAAGGTTCTCGAAGGGCGCCCACCCACCAGATGGACCAACGACATTGTTAAGATCGCAGGAAGTCGATGGATTAGAAGAGCTCACAATCGTTCTTTCTGGAATCGTGTAGGGGAGGCCTATGTCCAGGACTTGTTCAGGCTGATGATGATGATGATGATGATGATGATGACGTTAGGTCAAAATAAAAAGACCCAATATTGGTACCTAGTGATAATAAAATGAAATGAAATATGAAATATTTATTTATTGACACAAAAGAAGTCAACTGATATTTCGCTTTACATGCAAGAAAATGTGGCTTTGACAGAATTGTATAGAGAAATAAGAAAACAAAAGTACGTACGGTTTCTTTACCATAACAGATTGAAAACCAAACCTTCGCTTTTTTCTAATCAATCTGTCTTCTCTGCTCGTTTCGCCGTCAACACAAATAAAAAGACTTCCAAATAATAATAAAAACGAGCTTTTATAAAAGTTCTTGAGATCACATTTTGCTATGCAAGAGAGGTATGCAAGCTAGAAACTTTGGAATTGAATTGTCTCAGTCCCTTGCTGCTCGCTGGTATGAAGATGGCTCTCAGAAGCCATGAAAGCTTCTTAGAAAACTTGGAAAGCTAGGTCACTGCACGATTCTTCTAGATTTTACAAAAATCGTTGAAAAGAAAACTAAATTTTAAAACGCTTTGATTGCCTCAGAGAGGACGACTATTGTTTTTATTAATCTATCTTTTTTTGTATTACCTACTCTAAGAGTATATCTATGTTAATTCGACTGGCCACTCAGCTCAGTTGGTAGTAGCTCTGCCTTCTGTGCTGGAAGTCGTGGGTTCGATTCCAACCGAAAACAAGTATTTGTGTGGTGAACGCAGATGGTTGTTCTCTGTCTGGGTGTTATATTATATTATAAGTATGTATTCACAAAAAAAAAATTACATCAACTATCTGGTTCCTATAGTACAAGCTCTGCTTAGATTAGGGCTAGATAGTGTTGTGTGGATTGTCCACTATATTTATTTATCTTTACACAAACTTCGCAATACAGAAAAAGAAACCCAAAAAAAGGGATTGAAGTCTGCTATTGGTAGATACTGAGCTAGGGCCTAATTGACCTTTTTTTTTACACAGTATGGCACGTGCTTACGGTTTTTTTTTTTATTGTATCTAGTTTTTAAGGTTTTTTTCTGTTTTTTTGTTTTAAATTAAGTAGGTACTCAACTTTATTCCTTTTTATGTTTTAGGTTGGCAGTAGGTAAGTACCCATTGTAATTGTCCTAAGGTCATTAAAATGTTTTTCTTTCTTTCTTTCTTCTTTAGCACTGTGGTCTATCTGTTTTCAATTCAGTAAAATATACTTAAAAGTACGTACACTTCGCGACTGCATACGATAAAGTTTTGAGTGCTACTTCTACGTCGATGTAAAAGATGTATCAATGCCTTTGACGTGCAACTTTCTGAAAGCCAGTGAACTTTGATATGAAATGGCAAGTTATATTGATGTTCTTATCGACTTTCTCGGAGACGAAATAGAAAAGTTAAATATTTATATTGGTTTTATTAAAAAAATACATTACTGAGACAATGCAGAGTGAAAATGGTTGGCCCCTAAAAGTTTTAAACTATAATTCTCTCTGGCTATCTCTCTGGCTCTCTAGCTCCAACGATTGTCTGTTCTACGATAAACATGACCGGCCCACTGCCATTTCAGCTTACTAATCCTTTGAGCTATGTCAACTACCTTGGTTCTCTATCGGATAATCTCGTTCCAGATTTTATCCTTCAGAGCGATTCCGAGCAACAACTAAACTTATTCTTCTTTTACCTTGCAGCGTGGACGCAAGAGAAAGAGACTTTGGCGTCGCAGAGCGGTGGTCAGACGAGAGTGTCTTCGCCTCCCGAGCATACTTCCTCCCTGAGAGGAAGCCAGCAGAACTGGGCGTGGACCGCGTCAGAGATACAGACCAGGGGATATACCGCTGTAGAGTGGACTTTAAGCAGGCACAGACCAGGAACTCACGGGTCAACCTCACCGTTATAGGTAAGCCATAACTCAGTAGACCTCCAAAAAAAACTCAAGAATGCAAGTTGAGTGTCTTCGCCTCCCGAGCATACTTCCTCCCTTAGAGGAAGGCTTAGGGGAACTGGGCGTGGACTGTGTCAATAATACCAACCAGGTATCAACCGTAGCAGAGTGAAGTTCAAACAAACGCAGACTAGGAACTCCCGGGGCACTGAGATTGGTACCGCAATAGACCTGCAAAATAAACACAAACAGTTACTCTAGCAAAATGTAATACTAATTTTCATACATAACATTTTTGAAGTGAAAACTTCTTTAGCGGCGTTGAGCACTTTTTCTGTAATGGGTATAAAATCTTAAACTCGCGTCAGCGCGTCAGGACACGTGACCTGATCGAAAAAGCGTAAGACGGATGGAGAGTAGACAGCTATCCCCTCTCTACGGCGCGGCGAAAATGTATGCCTGGGCCTACTGTTTCGTTTAGGCAGCGCAGGGCGCTTGCGCGAATGTTCGTGTATGTTACAGCGTGCCAAATAACAAACAAGCCCCCCCTAACCATTCCAAAATATCAAACATGCTCAACGTTAATAATCAAGTTTTCACTTCTGCCGGCACTCCCGGAGTGCAACCCGTATTTTTTTTATTTATTTGTCTTTCCGAAAATATTGTACTAATTCAGGGGCTCAAAAATTTGAACATTGCGTGAAAATATTCAATAACGATATCGAACGATTTCAAAAACTCGTACAATATTATTCTACAGTAGACTTAACAATGTCGATGTGATTTTTTAAAGCCAATTTATTTACAGTGATCGCTAAAAACAACTTTATTTCGGAGAGCTTAGAATGATTTTGCAACGGCATTTTTTGTCGCTATCAAAATGTTTGGATTAACTTTGTGAAACAGAAAAATAAATGAGCTGCGCGAAATCCCGTTCAAATCGGCTTACAGAGCTATCGAAGTGTCTGTGCTATTAATTTTACATTGAACCTAATTTTTTAACGAACTGGCAATTGAAAATCTGTTGGAAAAAAGTTTATGGAATAAATGGTTTGAAAACAAATTCCGTATGGAGCTATGAGCGAAAAACCAGCATTCTCAAATGCTAAACAAATACATCGCATGTAAATAACCATTGCAGTACCTGGGAAAGTGTATTTTTTTTTCTAACATTAATTTACGCAAAGAAACTTCTAATCAAACAAATATTGACAAAATACACAAGAAACAGTTGAGCTATCTACATACCGTTACTTGCGGTCTAGATTAGCTCAACTGATCCAAATTAGTGCCGAACGGTAGCGTCCCTAAGACGCTCACGGCATTGCCACACTAAATAGCAATGCGCTTCACCAGATACCCATCTAAGTATATTATATGGAGTAAGCTTACCTAAAAATTTACATACAATAAATAGATTAGTCAAAAAAAAAACTCAGCATAAGCACACGAGAAACAAGGTCAAAAATATGGAAAGCTACCTTCACACATTGCATTGAGTGACGCTTCAAATCTGCAGAAGTAGCAATAGAAATAGAAATGTTTTTATTCAGAACAATGTTACATAGTGTGCGAATTAAAAGCTAAACGATGAAACTGCGAAAGTTATACAAGTGTGTTGCAATCTCAACGCCCACCTCCTTAACCTATGAGTATTAGATCAAGTAGCAAGATTCTACACAATGAATTTTAGCAGGCTAATACTAAAAGAGCATAAATCCAAGAACTATTAAGATCATAATTTTTCTCTGCTCAGGTTAAACCTTTCAGCGTAAAGTGAAAATTCTATTTTCTACACACTCTTAATCCGAGTAACAAACTGCATCTCCTAAGTAACCGGATCTAAAAGAGAAGGTTTGAAAAGGTTCTAAGCTTGCGATGTTTAAAACGTGACGTAAAAAGTGTAATTGAAATAATATATGACCCACTTTACATTGTGAACACCATGAATTAATACTTTTTTAACCGTCTTCTAATAAAAAAGAGGGGTTATCGATTTGGGTTTATTTTTTTAATGTTTGTTATAGCATAACTTCGTTATTTATGAATCGATTTGAAAAAATATTTTTTTTATCTGAACGGTCTTCCAGATTATTCCCATACAAATTTCACCAAAATCGGTTCAGCTATTTGGCTATGAAGTTGGTTTGACAAGTTTTTTTAACTTATACTAGTCGCCGCCCGCGGCTTCACTCGTCCCGTTCCCGTTACTTACATCCTTCTCCGTTACATATCTTTATAAATTGTAGCCATTGTGTTATTCTGATGTATAAGCTATAATTATTAAAAATCCATTCAGTATTTTTTCCGGGAAAGATTAACAAACATCCATCCATCCATACTTTCGGTTTTATAATATTAGTAGAATAAATGTGTGCCCTATTTTTAAGGGGTTTGTAGACAAACTTCGAAACCCTAACCTCTAAAAATACATTCAGTGAAAATGTACGTTTCGATGTTCAGTAGTAATAAATCAGATTATCGCTCGATCCCTGCGCGATACCGTTCGGGATAGCGATAAAGTTGCTACAAAATATGTAACGGCCTCTCCCGCCATAAATACAAGTGTCAACTTGACTTCTCCTGTAACTTTTGTGGGAAAAGATATACCTTGTGGTATACTAGGTGTATATTTGATCATAATCCCGACAAAATCATATTTTTTTTTATTTATGGTGTTGACTATTATTTCTGTTGATACACGAAAAACATCCGTGCATACACATAAAAAAACAATACAGTCTTGCCATCGTAACATTAAACGGTTTTTTTGTCTTTCGAGGCTTATCGAGCGCACTTATAAACCGATTTCAAATATAAAAGAAGATGCTTCTCAATTCGGTTGTACTTTTTTAAGTTTTTTATCGCATTACTTTATACGCCTTAGTATCAGTTGTACCATTGATTTGTACCATTGAAGGTACAAGTTTATTTATGAGGCGATTTAAAAAAACAAATAAGCTTCAGTATTTTGGCCATGAAATCGCCTAGAGGTGCGCAGGGCTTTAGATTTACTAAAAAAAGTTTTGCAAATTTTAACAAGCCCTAACTTTTTTCTTATAAATACGTTTTTATCCACAGTGCCACCCAAACAAATGGTGATAATCGATGACAAAGGGGACGTGAAGCAGGCTATAGTGGGTCCCTACGTCGAGGGTGACTTCTTCACGCTGAAGTGTGACGTCTCTGGAGGTAAGGAGGGGATGGAATAATGCAAAAAGTTGACATAAGTTACTGTATTTTTTATGAAATTATGCCCTTGTGACTTCAGAAACGTTCTTTTAGTGTTTTATGCATGATTTTTAGAAATGGTAGCCTGAGGTACAGTTGACTGCAATAGAATGTGTACCATCGCAAAAAGTAGGTACAATAAGACAGCCCTCGTAGCTAAGTTCGTAGTAGCTCTGCTTTCTGCGCTTGAGGGCGTGAGCTAAATCCCCACCGAGAAAAAATATTTGTGTGGTAAGCACAGATGTTTGTTCTCTGTCTGGGTGTTAAATTGTATTACTGATTATGTATTTAAATTTATTCAGCTATCCGATTCCCATAGTACAAGCTTTGCTTAGTTTGGAGCTAGATAGTGTTGTTTGGATTGTCCATAATTTTTATTTATTGATACTATTTATTTAATATTTTTTATGTTTAAATTGTATATTACGCTCAGTACTTTCAAATTCAGTTTATCAGAATCATTTAGCTTTATTTTTTTAGTTGGTTACTAGGTATGTTTTCCATGCAATTAATCAAATTGTATACTAAACCATTCAAAACAGCTATTAGTATCCAGTTTCAGTATTTCTAGACGCTTTGATATAGATGAGTCGATGTCTCCTATAAACCTTTTGAAGAAAAGCAATTTACGAAGATTAGAGAAGTTTTGCAATTCCAGTGATAAGGTGAACCAGACTGAAGTCTGGTCTGGGCTAAATTGAAGTTTAATGTACAAATAGATTTGTTTAATGTACAAATGTATTTGCTTAGGTACAGCAATGTTTATGCAGCAATGGCTTAGGTAATCGAAGCATATTAAAAGTAAAAATCTTAATGTGGTTCACAGAATACATCTACTCGCCAAGTTTCATCAGTCTATCTCTTACAGTTTCAGAGAAAAATGGCTGTGACATACGTACAGACAGACAGACAGACATGACGAATCTATAAGGGTTCCGTTTTTGCTATTTGGCTACGGAACCCTAAAAAGGGTTTATGCAAAAACCAGAATAATCACTTTGAACGTCTTAAAACTCCACGCAACCAAGCCTAGGCGAACAGACAAGAAACTAAGCTTCCAAACACAACAGAGGCTCAAAATTCCTGATATCAGTAACACCACACAATTTCACAATCAGTGAAAACCAGTTAAAACCAATTAGACTAATTTTCATAATGATTTAATCCCGTAATAAATATTATAATTCCTGAAATTCTAAATGTGCCTGAAAGCTTGAATAACTAATTAATCGAATGGACTAAAAAACAACGTATAGCCTAAACCAAAAGTCAAATGAGTACCTATACCTATATTTGAGGTTTAGATTCCTTTTGTAGTTTGGGGTTTCCACTAAAGAAAGTAATTTCCAAAACTTAGAGCAAACCCATGAGAAAATTCTTCTAATACAGTTATTTCTAAGATCTTATCCTTATACAATTTTCCGTAGCAGGATAAAAGTTATTGAATGGCGACCACTAACCGGAAGACAAAACGTAGGGCGCCCACCCATCAGATGGCCGACGACATTGTTAAGATCGCGGGAAGTCGATGGATGGAAAGGGCTCAGAATTGTTCTTCCTGGAAATGTGTAGAAGAGGCCTATGTCCAGCAGTGGACTTCTTCAGGCTGATAATGATGATGATGATCCTTCTACAGTTCCGTCGTGTTTCCACCTAGGACATTCTCTTTGCTATGCTCACCACGTTTTCAACTTCCCAGGTCGTCCCCGACCCTGGGTGAAGTGGTTCAGAGACGAAGTGGAGCAAGACACGCCAGCTACACCATTATCCAACGATGGAGTCCAGGGTGTCATCAGAGTGGGTCCATTGACCAGAACAGATGTACGAGCAACCCTTACATGTCGAGCGTCTAACCATGCAAGGGCACATCCAATAGAAACCACGCTGACTTTAGACATGAATTGTAAGTATTTCTGAAGCAGCCTTGACACTCCAAGGCCCGTATTTAGAAACAGTGCTTGAGCTCAAGCATAGGTTTTTGTCATTTTTCAATGGAGAATTGTCAAAAAATCTATGCCTAAAAGTGCTTGAGGCTCTACTCAGACTCAAGCATTATTTTTTTGGCAGAACTGTCATTGAAAAGTGACAAAAATCTATGCTTGAGGCTTGACTCAAGTTCAAGCACTGTTTTTGAATACGGGCCTAAGAGCCGTATGCACAAACAACTGTGTCGGGCCTAAGGCATAGGTTTTTTGAGAGTTCTCTATTGAAAAGTTCTAAGTTCTCTATTTGACTGGCCTCTCAGCATAGATGGTAGTAGCTCTGCCCTCTGCGCCGTAGGTCGTGGGTACGATCCCCACTGAGAACAAATATTTGTGTGGTAAGCACAGATGTTTGTTCTTCTTTGTCTGGGTGTAATATCGTATTCTAAGTATGTATTTATAAAAAAAATGTATTTAAGTATTATATCAGCTATCTGGTTTCCATAGTACAAGCTATGCTTAATTTGGGGCTAGATAGTGTTGTGTGGATTGTCTAAAATATTATATTATTATATTATATTAAAAGTGTCAAAAATCTATGCTTACGGCTTGACTCAGACTTTCAAGCATTTTCTGTAAAATAAACCTAAATCTTGGAGTGAGAAAACTTATAAATTAACTGACTGACTGACCTTCAGTAGTGGAAAGACATAAGAGAATATGTTCTATGCATAATCATCATCACTGCTGGACTTAAGTCCAGCTGGCCTACCATGAGCTTCATATGGTTATGGTTATGGCTGTCAAAATTGTGTCAACAGTGTCAACACATTCAAACCCAAGAAGAAAATGAATGTGTGGGTCAGCCTATCTATACACAATTTGACAGCCATAGCCATAAACATATGGAGCTCGTGGTAGCCCTACAGCAGTGCACTTAATATCTTGATGATTCCATACGTGGCCAGCTGTGCCACAAATTCTTTCAGAATCTAACCCGTTCTATTCGTTTCAGTTCCACCACTAACAGTCCATATCCTGGGCTCAAACCAGCCGCTCTCAGCAAGTAGAAGATACGACCTCCTCTGCCAGAGCTCAGGGTCACGACCACCGGCCTCCATCACGTGGTGGAAGAACGGGCACAGGATAAACAACGCTAAGGAGACGGTAAGACGATCTTTGGGTGCGGTCTTTTAGGCTTTTTTTGCAGAACTGGCTTAGCCTGAATCTAATTGGAAATATCCGTCTAGTTCTTGAAATTATTCAAAGTGACATAATTTTTAATTCACGCAGTTAAAATATTTTTGCAAACCTAAAAAAAAATACTGGGTTACTGGTGAGAACAGATTGAAAATTTATGAAAACCCTCAAGCTGCAAAGTAGGATAAAAAACAATTTTTGGAACTTCTATAATCTCCTAACTCCGAAAGTAAAACGTCTACCCCTTGTCATTGTCAAAAGATTCCCCTAAACTTTTCAAAAGATCAACGTTTGCCGTTAGAAAGATAAGGGCCCGGTCACACCTCATCAATTTGCGAAACTGTTAAAAAAGCTAATTCCGCATTGGGCTGTATCGTCGCCATCTTTACTTTATACACAACAGCGAAGTTTATAATAAGGCCACTTCGGTGGACGGATTAAGGATTCTGGCCGCCCTTTGTATTTTCCAAAACGTTTATAGAGTACCTAGGTATAAACTTTCGGTAGTAGGTACGTAATTTCATGATTATGATTATTATTTTCGTTAAAACCGGGATTTTTACAGTGAGTTTCATGCAGAATATTTACCTGGATCGTGGAAGCATACCGACATGCGTAAGCTTGTTTATTTTTTATGTTTGAACATACAAAACACTGTGACGTGCTTTTCAAAATTCGATATATTTTTTAACAGAGGTCTGCTAATCTCTCAGTTATGTTTACTCCGAGAGCGCAAACGGCAAAATTATACAAATTCAAAACTTTTTTGACTTTTCGAGCCAATTTAAAAATGCTGATTCTTATATGGGCTCATTCCGCCCTGAGTACGTCCACAGGCACGTAGAAGTAATAAATGTAGATTGAATGGGGCTAGGGAAGGCGCGGCTCAAATCGCTCGTAAGGGACTGCCAGTTAAAGTTCCATGTTTGAAAGATGCTAGTTAGATGAGATGTGTTTTCGGGACAGCCCTTATTTATACTAAGAAATGAGCCTAATATTATTCTTTGTTTATTTTACAGCATCGCTAATATAAAATTTTGTCATGTTCATAAAAGAGACACACAAATTCAGGTAAAAACGTTCACAAAAAATTAAGAAATCATTTATAACTAAACACAATTCGTATAACACAGTACAATCTAAAAGTATAAGTAAAAACACTCTTAGTTCAAAGTGCAGAATACTAGCGTTATGAAAAAGAACGATCTCCATGCGCCCTAAATTAAAAGATTGCAAACGTCAAATACTCAATGCGCCTTCGAACGATAAAACGCGCGCGTATCGCAAGAGCGTCAAAGTTCGCTTCAAACACGCCTAGTCTGTAACCGCCCTAAAGTTCTGTATCATGCTATTCATGTGCAGATTGACTTTAATTAAGTCTTGTTATTATTAATATCGGTTCGTATGCTGGCACAAATTTAATTAAATTACCCAACGACGAAGTTCGACATCCTCCGAAGTGAAGCAATAGCTAACTCTCAACTATTGCATAGTATTTGGACGTAAATTGTAACTAAACCACCCGCTCGCATAAGGAAATCCACGAAGAAAAGGCCAGATGATCGTCTACACCCTCGTTGTGAGATAAGTAACCCTGGAACTTTTAGAGTCAGAGAATGTTAAGGAACACAAACTAAGATATATTTTTTTTTGTTTGAGAAGAGAAGAGTAGGCTCCAACCTCGCCCACTCCTGTGAGTGCCATCCACAGTATGCACTCCCCGGGGATTTGGTAAGGGTAGGACAAATGAGTTATATTTTATATGTATCAAAACAAATAACCACTCAGTCCCGTGTGATTGATATTCTCCCCTTTACCCCTTCCCCGTTTACTTCTTACTTCTTTATTTTTTTTTTAATGTTATTCATCATAAGTTTGACCATACAAGGTTCTTTCATTGTTTGTAATTATCGGCTATGCCGTATTTAGTAATCGTGTTGATCACCATAAGTTGACCATATAAGGTTCTTTGCAATATTGGATTTTCCCAACTATATGATTCCATCAAGCGATCAATGGTTAAGACCCCGATCCATCCATAATACTAGACAGCGCCAGAAGGTACACCCAGGGGTCCCACGAATGTAATCCCAGCACATTCGTGATTATCCAGGAGTGCTGGATGCCCAGCTACAGATTAGACTGAAGCCCCATATGTTTCACCTTTAGAAACCAGATTGTCAAGTAGAATTTATTGTATATCAGTATTTGCAACATTATTCATGTTATGAATAAATACTAACTTTGATTGTAATAGTTATTACTTTATTATCACACCAATCACATCGAAGCTGAATAGTTTTAGTTAATTTCAATTCAATTACTTTAATCCTTTATAAGGATATAGGAACGAGTGGGAGGGATAATAAATGATTGATAGGAGGAACACTAGTTGAAGTCCGGACTCCAACATCTAACCAAACTTACTGGTTTGACAATAGTCTACTGTACCTATGTTTTGGTTGGTTATAGTGTCGAAGGTTGAATTAATAAGCGATGAACTGTCGGCCTAACAGAACATACACTCATTAACTCTATGTAAAGTGTGGGGAATATTTATCAGCTGCGTGTATAGTATTTGTGCGTGCAATGAGCTGTAATCACTAATATCAAACTCAATAGAATAATTCCGCTCGTCAAGGTTTGTGAGGTCTTGACGCCACAACAATTCCACACAGTCTCATACTAGTTATGAAAACACCCATAGTGAGTAAAATGTAGTAGACCATTGCAACCCAGCAATTAATAACCTTGAATGGTTAATTATTATTAGTCTAACCTAGAGGAATTTTACCTGGTCAAAACCTTTACCTGATACCTTTACCTCCGTTTACCTTTTACCACAGTTTATTGAATACAATTGAATTTAGACAATCCCACCATCGTCTCTAATTATGTAATTAGCGAGATGGGACTGCCTGTACCTCGCACAGCAAGTAAATCTAGTAACTTAAAATTATTATTATAACTACTTATTCATTTAGGTAGGAACTTAATAACTACGTCATATTTTAATAAGGTTATATCATATTTCCACCTACTGGCTTAATGACTATAATGCAGATTCTGTAAGAAATAATTTACACCTTAGACTCGATAGGATTAAATAATAAATTTCAAAGATTCAAGTTGGAAGAAATAGTTGCAAGTTCAATGTGATCCTATTGATGAAAGAGTATCATGGTAATAGATTGTTTATAAAAGTAAATTATTAACATCTGTAAGTTCAAAGCTGAAAATAAACACGTGGTGATCTAGTCGTGTCGTAAACAATGGAAGTATTAGTTTCTTAAAGCTGTACATAAAGGGTAAAATAGTAATGGCTAGTAAATTCAAAGCTGAAACAAATGCTGAAAATTAAAGAATATATAAATTACAATTCCCAAATGGCTTGAAGATAAAATGCTGAATGATAGCATAACAAAATAACGGCTGAAAAGCACTCGGTATTTGATATTAGGTACGTCAGAGATTCTATAAGTGAATTATGTAATAATTTACTTTAAACAAGTAAATTAAAAAAACACCCGAAAGTTCAAGGCTGAAAATATACACATAGTAATTTAGTTGTATCGTAAACAATGGAAGTATTAGATTTCTTTTAAGCTGTACATAAAGGGTAAGATGGAAAAGGCAAGTAAATTCAGAAGCTGAAACAAATGCTGAAAATTATAGAATATATAAATTACAATTCCCAAATGACTCGTAGATAACATATTAAATAATGAACACAACAAAATAAAAGCTGGAAAGGCACACAGTATTTGATACTAGTTCTTCAGAAGTACAATAAGTGATTTATGTATTAATTTACTCAAAACTGTGAAAACTTATCACTCATTATAACAACTGGTATTGCCAAGTTGGATCATCACACACAGATAAACTTAAGGATTCTCGATATTGATCTGTTCTTTGCGAATATTTGAATAAGATAAGTTAGGTTTTACTTAAGTTATTATTATGTCAAGAAGATTCAATTCTAAGAAAACAACAAACTGGTTTACTATTACTACATGATCTGATCCAAAATGGCCTATTATAAAATAATAAAACCAACCTCAAGTAGTCTTCTTTTACCTTAGAACCACCATGTAAAACTGAAATAAAATTAGTCTACATAAAGTGCTATGTATCATTAATTGTCCATTTATAAATTCAGAAATCACTCGAAGATTTCACATAATATACAGAAGTTGATAGAAGACTTTGCTTCGCTAACCAGTCATCATCATCATCATCATTTCAGCCCGGTATCATCCACTGCTGGATATACACCTCCATCACCTCTTGTTCCTCCTCTGTCCCGTGTCCTCCTCTGTCCTCTGTCGCTCGCCAGTAAGTACAACTTAATTTAACCACATAATAATGCAGAGCCAATTGAAGGCCCTCTTTTGCTAGCTTGTATGTACATTTCAGATAACTCTCGTAAAACATAGAAGTCAATCGAGAACTTCATTCCTGTAGACTGTATGTACAATTTAGTTTAGTATCTGGAAGAAATTGTATAATTAATCGGAGTACATGGTGGTTCATAAGGTCTCCTCCAGCACCTCAGAAGTCCCTGGATCTATAAGGAACTTGATTAGTACTCTACGGATTTTATTACGAGGTTTGAATTTTTAAGACCTAACATCTATTTCTAGACAGGTCATGTAAAACTTTGGAAGGATTTTAATCGCGAGAAACAAGGAAGCGAAACTCATTTGTCCATCACTGATGCCACATTTTATAACTAAGATAGAATTTCCTTAATACTACACGTAGAGGCTGGAATAGATTTATTAGACTAACTAATATGTGGCTTTCCGGTACACGATAATGAGAATTCGCAATTTTGATTGTGTTTTGTCGCCTTGTTTCTATAAATACACTATCTCAGAGAGTTCCCAATCCACTTTTGGGCTTTGAGGCCCTCCGAGACAATGTTTCGAACAAGTGATTTTAATAAGTTACCAATTAATATGTCCGCGACTGTGCTCATTTTCCAAGAATAGTATTTACCAAGTTAAAAGAGCCGCCAACACACGAGGCGTCCAACGGAATTGCTACACCTCCTTTGCAATGAGATTGTCCTACCGACAGCCAAGACAGCCCAGAAGTATATTCTAGACTACGGAGTCCGTTCGGCAGTACTATATCATTGTTGGCTCACAACAAATTGCATTATAAAGAATGCAAATAGCAAATAGTTTACTAATATGTAGCACAGTATCAAAAGTCCCTACTCCCTACTTAAAACTAGCTGAAAAGTTTGTTGCTTCACTCAATTTAAAACTCTTTGTTATTTAAAATATTTACGGAAATAGATTTCCAGCCTTGGTTCCATTCGTGCTATCACTTAAAACTAGGACGGGAGACTTCTACTGTTAGTCTCAAAACTAACGAATTGAACCAGTGCTTTTACAAATGTGTTATGTAAATAGTGTATATTAATATATAAATAAATAATCATCTAAATAAAAATAAGATGGATGTTCTTTCTCCAGGTTCGATTACTGCTTGGTGTGTAATTTGTTGTTCTATATTTCTTAAATCTAATGAATACTTAAAATCTAAAGCTGTATCTAACTTCGATTTCGTGAATTATTATTTTCCCTTACGGATAATAATTCAGTACTGAAATAAATGTAAGGCATTTCCCTAAGATCCTTTGATTTAGCTATCGGTTCAGCTTCTATCAAAGGATCAGTCCCGGATGATATGTACTATTTACTGAGTGAAGTAACAAATAACATAGAAGAAACACATAAACAGAAAATAAAATCAAGATAAACTCGAATAATGAAATATTCACATTTATTTTAAAAATATGTAAATTGTCTCTTTTGTGAACATTTCAATAAACGATAATAGTTAGATGCTGGCTGGAAAACTCGATCCGTTGCGTGGAACATTCTAGTCAATCTAGGATCCCTAGATACAATGAAAACACACATTACAAAGTGATTATATTTAAATGACTCACAGATCTCAGCCGAAGAACACAACACTATTCACTATTCAACCACTCTAAAATAGAAATGAACCACTTATTTATTTATTATTTATCTATTTATTAATATTTTTATTTATTTGTTACTCTGAAATTTAATTTAATAGCCTAGGTAACTATTCAAATTTAAGGAAACGAAACACTAATTTTTAAACGGACAATCACAATTAAGCTAATGAGTTATTTTAAAACACTGCCGTGGCGTCTCAGCGATAGTAAAAGATGCTCTCCGATTCCCTAATCGAAACACTAATTTTTAACACTTTCGCGAAAGCTGCTAAAAACCCAAGCTAACAACCCACTATCATTTTAAAATTAACGCTTCCGTTCGTGCGACTAGCTTCATTCGAGAGCTCCGAACCGACCTACTCGACCCGTGTCCCAAAGCTAACTATTCATTATTCTTAACCTTATCACTACGCGCGCGCGACCACTCAGTACCGTGATTCCGAGCCGACTCTCCCTTCCACTGCCTTTGCGCCGATCTCCAAGACATTCGCTAAGACTCCGCCTCCCCCCTTGCTCCTGCGCCGGACGTCCCCCCGCTCGAGAGTCCACGCCGTTTTCTACCTGCTCGAGTCGGCCGTGTCATTCTTCGCCGCATCTCTCTCCAACTCTCCATGAGTCATTCTATGCGTCTCCCTCTAGAATCCTTTTCTTGTTGTTCTGAAGGCGGGGCACACTCACACAGCTCACTTGTCAATGATTTCCAATATTAAACCTTAGCCACCTTATAGGTAGGTACAAAATGTTATGTGATACAAACATGATAGTGGGATCTTTGAACCCTTTGTACCATACTGGTTATGTTTCGACTGGTTTTTTATATAATATTTAGATAATGTAGGTGTTTGAGCTTCTTTATCTGGGGAGAGGTATTCGTAATAAAACAAATAAATCATTCTACTCGGTATTCTCAAAACACAGGTTTAGGTCCTTCGCGTCTAAGTCTGAGTCGAGCCTCAAGCAATAGATTTATGTCATTTTTCAATGAAGAACTGTAAAAAATCTATGCTTGCTATTGCTTGCTGAGGTTTGATACAGACTCAAGCTTTATTTTGGAATACGGGCCTTACACATAATTAAAAATGAAATCTACGAACGTTACAATTTTACTAACGCCCTCGTAGTTAGTTTTGAACTCTGAACTAATTTAGCTTAGGAAATTAAACAGTAGGTGGATATAATAAAGGTAGAATATATAGGTAGGATATATATAGGTATGATATATAAAGGTAGGATGGGAAAAATGGTGATAAAATATTAATACGCGTTGTTTTTTAGTAGTATATTAATTAATGAAATCAAATCAAACCGTTTATTGCGCCACCTTGTTTAATAAAATGAGTAGGTAATGAGCATACTCAAGTATGTAATTACTAGGAATTATGCTAGTTTTACTATCGAAGATTTTCAAAATTTTTCATTCAGTAGAGACGTTTGTTTTAAACATTATTTCTTTCAAAGTTCTAATAAGTTCCCTGGCATTTTGAACTTCCGCACTGAGGGATTTTTTCACATCAGTGAATTGACGTGGAGCCTTAACGAATAATACGAAGGCTCATTAATGCCATCAACATTTATTCGGAGTAATAACTCAAAATATATTTAATTTGCGTCGCTTCCACTAGGGCGCGCAGCTAATTGAGCAGGCATACGTAACGTAGCGTTTGAATGACGTTTCATATTGCGTGGAATCGTTATAACTTGACGCGCGTGTTATTTATTATCGGCAGCTCCCATTTGTTCTATAGGACTGAGCCGTCATAGAACTATTAAAACTTTTTACCCTTTTAGTTCCATGGAAGACCTAATAAAATGAAAACTGGCCCATTTGTCCTATAGAATTGTAGGGCCATAGAACTGTTATTTAAATTATTGATTGCTCACAAAAACTTAGGTACAGACAATGATACCAACATAAAAAACTATAAAAGTATTTGTAAAAACAAAAACCAATCTTGAGTTTTTACTGACTTGAAATAAAAAAGGAGGAGGTTCTCAATTCAATAGTATTTTTTTGGTTTTCATCATTCGATTTGAAAAATACGTTTTTTTTAATAAGACTTCTAGATTGGTCTCATAGAATTTCATAGAATCATCAGAAGTGGAAGTAGCCATGAAGTGGGTTTCTCACTAAGCAAAATGTGAATACAGTGATGACGGCTGGTAGGAGAATGGAAGAGAAGAATATGTTGTGCCGACCTCCAGGGCCGACCCCACATCAAGTGGGATAAGGGCAGGAAAAGGAAGAAGGTAGTCACTAAGCCTATAAGCTCAGACACAAACTAACAGACTAAATTAGCTCAGAATGGAGCTGCTCAGTAGTCCTGTAGGTGTAGTTAAGTAACCTTTTTAGGCATATTTTCCTCCATTTTAAAAGACATAAATCACTGTAATGTGTTTTCTCAATTCGCGTAATGTGTTTGGGTACAGAAATGACCCACTTTGTATGGGAACGTAAACTAATAGACATAGTTGGGCCATTGACGGTAATTTGTCTCTTGGGCTATAAAAAGAATGAAGACCATCTGCTTCATACGATTTGTCAATAAAAAACTAGCGATCTGCGATGGCAATCAGTTACTGCATAGGGTTTTGCTTATATCTGCCCACACTGCTGACAGTGTTAAATTAAAAAAAAACTGAAAAGTCCGATTATTCCCATAGATATTTCATCAAAATCGGTTTAACCGTTTTGGTATTGATTTAAATGTTTGTTACTACATTCCTCCGTGATACCGATTTAGTAAATTATTTTTATCTGGTATCCAGATTTCAAATCGGTTTAACCGGTACTAGGCTTGGTCGCGTGGAACTGGCACCTAGACCCACCTAGCTATAAGACGTTTCAAAGTGATCCTTGTGATTCTACTGATCAATTACACTTGAATTTGACTTTGACCAACAGTTTGGCCATGAATTTGGTTTCCCAAGTATTTTAAATTTATCTTATACCTTTAAACGAGAAAATTTTGTGTATATATATATATTTATTGCTATATAAATCGATTTATTGGCGATAAATCGATTTATACAGCTGGGATAATTTTTATAAAATCTCTTTTAATTGTTTTTAATAATCAACTTTAACATAAACTTATTTTAGCTATTCCAGCAGATAGCGCTGTTAGTAAGATCGAATAATATTATTCATATTTCATCAGTATGAATTATGTATCATATTGTATCAGTTTCGTATTTAAATATAATTTGTAAAAACACAATTTACAAAAAAAAAATGCCGTGCTCGTCCATACCAGCTCGTTTAATTTATAAGTATTCCTCGTCTCTTTTTAACAGTTGTCGACTGATGGAAACACCACGACGTCAACAGTATCGCTTCAGCTGACGAAGGCAGATGCTGGTGTAAAGCTGGCTTGCAGAGCCTCCAACCCTCAGATGCCGGCCGTGGTCGCGCTTGAGGATGACTGGACCCTGGATATTCAATGTAAGTAGAAAAAGCAGCCAAGTGCGAGTTGGACTCGCCCATGAAGGGTTCCGTAGCATCAAGTAACATAATATAAAGGTTCTTGTAGTTCGTCGAAAGGTAAATTGCGGTTTACGATTTATGACGTATAAAAAAAACTACTGACTAGATCTCGTTCAAACCAAATATCGTTGAAAGTTTGCATAGTAATGTACAACATTTAGTATATTAGCATCATTTTCTTATTTTAGAAGTTAGAGGGGGGGACCAGCTTTTTTCCACTTTGGAAGTGTCTCTCGCCGATATTAGAAACCTCAACATCATTTTTAAAGACCTATTCATAGATACCCCAAACGTATGGGTTCGATGAAAAGTTTTTTTTTGAGTTTCAGTTTTAGGTATGGGAACCCCCAAAAATTATAGTTTTTTTTCTATTTTTGTGTAAAAATCTTAATGCGGTTCACAGAATACATCTACTCGCCAAGTTTCATCACCCTAGCTCTTACAGTTTCGGAGCGAAATGGCTGTGACATACGGACGGATAGACAGACAGACATGACGAATCTATAAGGGTTCCGTTTTTGCCATTTGGCTACGGAACCCTAAAAAGCAGCATTTAAGCTGAGTGACGACCATTTTGGCTCATAATTATATTATATGCCTAATTGGATACTCTCGGCACCCTTTTCAGCATTAGAACTAGGATTATGTGGTACTTATTTCTTTCTGTGTTTCTGAATGTGTTCTATGTTTTCTTTTTCTCTTATGATTTATTGTGTAGCCGTACCTTTACTCAATGTTCTTCTCTGTCTGTTGTTTCATTTGCTTTATAAGCGGTGTTTGTTTTTGAGCCTAATAAAAGTTATCTATCTATAAATATTGGTGGTCATTCTAGGCGAACTATGAAATGATAAATATGAAGAGTATTCAGTATTCAGTATTCAGTATATTTATTGCCTTATTATGTATGTAAATATAACAGTGTCAGATCTTAGAACTAATTTTTGAATCAATACATAATTTACCCTGTAAGGGTGTTGCAATACTGGAGAAGCGGGCCGATATGATTATAATCACGCAGATTTGTAAGCAGGTTTAGTATAAAATGTTATAAGGGTTATTTATTATTTTAGTTATTCTTTTTGTTCGTCGTTAAAGAACTCGTCTAGTGTGTAGTAATTTTTTTGTAAAAGCATCTCTTTAATTTTTTTTTCAAAAATGTTGTATTTTTCTAGATGTTTGATGTTTTCCGGAATCTTGTTATATATTTTAACCGCCATAACATTTGGTCCCGAGCTGTGTATCTTTAAATTAGATGTAGGTAGCACTAGGTTATGCTCATACCTACTTTTAAAGCGCCGCGGTTCATCGCTTTTTTTTTTAAAGTATTGTGGATACTGCCTCACAAACTTGCAGATTTCTAGGATATATATCGAAATAAGGGTCATAATTTTTAGTTCGCCAAAATACGGTCTACAGCTCTCTGGAGCTTTTATATTACTAAGAATACGTATGCACTTTTTTTGTTTTATAAACAGGTTTTGAGCGTCGACACTGTTGCCCCACAGAATAATTCCGTATCGGATCCAGGAGTAGGCATAAGCGTAGTATACAGACATAGCTGTTTTTATGTCTGTAGCCTTCCGTAACTCTCTAAGTGCATACGTAAAACTAGATAGTTTTTTTGTCATCCTTTGGACATGGTTTTTCCAATTAATATTTGAGTCAATCTCTAAGCCTAGCAGTGTAAATGTATTTACGCATTCCAGTTTAGTATTATTGTATATAAAATTAATGTCAAGGGGGGGCTTTTGATACGGTCTAAATTGCATTATTTTGGTTTTTGTATAGTTAATGTCAAGATTGTGGTCGGTCATCCAATTTCCAATAGTGTTAAAAATGTCAGTTAGGTTTTCATTTAAATTAATATTTGTTTTACAAGATGTAAGAACGGAGATGTCATCAGCAAATAGAACACATGATTTATTAATTGATTTTGGTAAGTCATTTATGTAAATTAAAAATAAGATACAGCCAAGGACGCTTCCTTGAGGGATTGAGTTATAAATTTTTATTGGTTTCGATCTGACCATAGAAATTTCTCCGCTCTTTTCATCAAAGTTTTCTATTTCAACAATTTGTTCACGTTTATCTAAGTAAGACTTAAACCATTGATGTGAGATTCCGCGAATGCCTATTCCGTATAATTTGTCTAATAGTATTTTAAATTGTACTTTATCATATGCTTTAGTCATGTCCAAAAGAATTCCAATTGCATAATATTTGTCGTTAATAAGGTTGAGTATTTGTTGCATGTATTTATATACAGCTAGTACTGTCGAGCGATTCTTCCTGAAACCGTTTTGTGAATCGTCAAAAATGTTATATTTTTCGCAGAACGAATTTAATCTAACTTGCATTGCTTTTTCGAAGATTTTTGACGATGTCGGGAGAAGAGCAATTGGTCTATAGTTATTTGGATTCGTTTTAGACTCTTTTTTGTGAATGGGCTTAATTATTGATATTTTCAATAAGTCCGGAAATGTTCCTTCAGAAAACGATTGATTTATTAGTAGATAATAAGGAAGAGTAAGTTCCTTCGAACAGTGTCGTATTAGAACTGGGGGTAGTTCATCTATTCCGCAGCTATATTTATTTTTTAAGTTTTTTATTATTTGAAAAATTTCACGTGGTTCGACCGGACTTAGGTACATAGTGTTATCAGTGGGGTTAATGACCGGGCGGCCAAGCGTCTGCCCTGCACTGCTCGATGCACCAACTGATGCAAAAAACTCGTTAAATAGGTTAGCTACCTGTATAGGGTCTGACGTAAGATTATTATGGATCTTCAGTTTAATGTTGTGTTGTGTTTTCTTAACGGTTTTATTTGTACGCTCTTTTATTATTTTCCACATTGATTTCGTTTTGTTTTCCGATTTTTTCATTTCTCTAATGTATTGTATTCTTTTAGATTTGTTAACGGTATTTTTTAATAGTTTAGTGTATTTTTTGTAGTGTTGAATGAGTACTGGGTGTCTACTGTATGATACAAGCATTTTTAGGTTTCTTTTATTTTTGCATGATTTTTTTATTCCACGGGTAAGCCATTTATATTTATTGTTTGTTTTTAATTTTAGCATCTTTTTTGGTATGCATGTGTTTAAAATTTCCATTAATTTATTATTAAATGAAGTATAGTTTTCGTTCATATTTTTATTTTTGCTAATAATTTTTTCCCAATCAACGTCTGTCAGTTCATTTTTAAATAGGTCAATGTTATTTTTATTAAATATTCTTTTTTCCACTTTTCGTGATTTTATTTTAGAAGAGGGAATTGATAAATTTTTTACATTTAATATCACACCTTTGTGGTCTGAGAAGCCGAAGTCATACACACGTGCACTTATCATGGTTTTGTCGAAGTTAGTGAACAATAGATCTATACAAGTTGATGTAGATTTTGTTACGCGGGTCGGTTCATTTATGTATTGATAAAAGTTATATTCGAGCATGGTATTGCGTAATAGGTTAGCTTGCGGGCTATTTTCTAGCATATTAACATTGAAATCGCCTCCAATTATAATGTTCATTGTCTTATATCTAATTGTTATGAGTTCTAATAGTTTATGCAGTTGATTATAAAAAATATCGGTCTGCCTGCCATTCCAATAGGTTACAATTAATAATAAATTTAAATTTGTAATCGCGATAGCACTGATTTCGATTACGTATTCAATTGTCATGTCCATAACATCTTTCCGTTCCGTAAACTCTAAATCATTTTTCAATAATATGCACACGCCTCCGCCGGCGTAGTTCTGTCTGCAGTACGAAGACGCGACGTTGTATCCATTTATGTTTAATAATTCCAGTTTTTCTAGTGAAAGCCATGTTTCTGATAGGCATAATGCGGCATAGTTTGGTGTGTCTTCTATAAAGGATTGCAGTGTGTGCAGTTTGTTAAACATGCTTTGCATATTTTGGAATAAAAAGTCTATTGTGTTCTTGGTCGTAGTGTTAATATCTTGAGCGGCGAAAAGTACGAAAATTTTGTGTGCTATTCTGTGTTTCGATTGTGTCATATGTGTCATCGTAGGTCGTAGAATTTTTCGAAGTTGTGTCGTGAGTCACCTGTTGGTCTGAATGTGACAAAGACTTTCGGCCTACTAGGTATGCGTAAGTTTGCTTTCCATCTACATATAGCTTATTATTCCTAATGACAGCGTGATGCCCGTGTTGCCGTGCGGTTCGTACTTGTTCTTGTAGGAGCTTCCTGTTTTGTAGTGCTTTTTCGTTTAGGTATTCTGTTATTGACAGTCCTGTGTTCCTAAAGTATTGTGCGTTTTGTAGTAGGTATTTGGTCATTTTCTTGCTAAGAAGTTCGATGACTATAGGTCTTCGAGAGTTATTTCTTCCTATTCTTGTATGTTCGTCAATGTAGCCGGTTAGGTCTACATCTAGGATGTCTTTGAATACATGAACTATTCTTTGGTGTAGGTGGTATTCAGTTTCATGTTCGTGTTCAAGCAAGCCGTGCAGTACAATTTTTTTGGTGATATCTGAGTTCTGTTGTTGCGTCCCTAGTGTGGTATTTTGGATTTGTGTAATATCATCTCTTAGGCTTTTATTTTCCGTCTCCAATTTTTCAATTGTTTTGTCCATTTGGGTTATGTGTTGTTTTAGGGCAGTTTGTTCGTGTAAAAGTGTGTTTGTAGTTTTAGTCAATTCTGTTTTCAATTCATACATTGCTTTTTGTACTTCATTTTGTATAGTATTTCGTATCGCGTTCAGTATAGATTTTTTGCTTTCATCTAGTTTTCTATCAAGCAGCAAGCCAATATGCTCAATCGTGTATCTAACTAATCAGAAGGCCTACCACTAGCTCTGTCTAGCTCTGGTTTTGAGTTATAACTTCTGGTTTTAACTTCCCCGGGCGAGCCTTTCATAAAGAGCCTTACTACTATCATAGATAATATCAGTTATTTTATCAGAAATTTCATTGTTTTAATTTCTCAACAGATGTACCAGAAACGGTAGTCCGATTGGGAACTAATCTGGACCCGAAGAACATCAGAGAAGGATCTGATGTCTACTTCGACTGCATCATCAAGGCTCATCCCTATGTCTACAAAGTGGAATGGAGACACAATGTAAGTTTTATTCTACTATCCTCTTTTTATCCTCTTTTTACTTTTTATCGTGTCATTAATAATTTTAACTGTGAAAGAAAACATTGTGAAGAAACTCATGACTGGTCGCTGGTGGTAGCGGCCCTGCCTTCCGATCCTAAGGTCGTGGGTTCAAATCCAGTCGTGCACCAATGAGTTTTTTCTGTCGAAAAATGTATGTGCACTATGCCAGTACTCTCAAACGGTGAAGGAAAACATCGCAAGGAAACCGGCGTGTCGTAGAACCTAAAAAAAATCGAGCAACACGTGTCAAGTGTCATGCAAAAAGATCCCGCCAGCGACCTACTTGCGGAAACCAACATCACATCAACGCACATCAAGTTTGGATAATGAATTTGCCAAATTAGTATAAAAACTCATCAAAGTTGTCTAGGGATATTCCATTTTGAATAGATTTCCAGAATTTTCTACTTTATTACTAGGTACTTTATTTTTTATCAATTAATAATATCAAACAGTTGTATTTTTTATTAATAAACCACACAAAATAAAGATTTATGCCATATCTAGTTTTTATAGATATTTTTTCAGTTTTGGTAAAAAACAACAAAAGTTGAAAATCCATACAATGTTGACTGTGTGTAGATAGACTTAAAGAAAAAAAGCTCAATAAAATTATGAATGCTTTGATTAAATAATCATGAAACGTTTACCTTCTTCAGTATGATACCCATCTCAGCCTAAAACATTAAATATTACAAAATAATTGAGTAGGATTTAATAAGCCGTAGCGAAAGAGAATTTAATAGCAACATAATCATTAAAGATACCTAAGTAGGTAGCGTGATTTCAAATTTTTGATTACAATATTATAGGTTTAACGAGGTAATTAATTTAATACTTGCCTGAAGCTTTATTTACTTTAGACTGCTTTTTGGGCTACACTAAAAAGTATACAATTTGTAAATTTTAAGTACTTACTCGTACATAAGGAGTCGCAGAATTGTAATAGACAATTTACAGACTGGGACAATTCTCAAAAAGTTGACTAATCAGATGACTGTATGAATTTTAGGTTTTAACTTTGTTCAACGCAGCGTTCAGCAAAAGAGTAATGATACATAAATCCATCAATGCCTATTTATTTACGGCCAAGGCTTGAAAATTAAAACTTTGTAGTACTTGAACTCATTTTTTCAAATACAATTTCAACAAACAACGACGCTAATTTTTCTCGTGTTGAGTCGGGCACTGACTCTTTTTTCAATAAACAGCATTTAGTTTTGGAAGCCAGTTCGAAATTTAAATAAAACCTTTGATAAGTTACCGCCTTGGTTGCCATGATATTTCGAAGTAAAAAATCGTTCCATTTTTAAATTGCAGATTGTGAATCTGACCGCTAAATACAACAGTAATGAATTTTCATACAACTTTTTTGCCGGCCACTGCTTGCATGTTTGTAAGCTAGTGTAGTAATTTCGACTTATCTTGAAAAAGATTGTAAATCTAATGCTCAAATGATGACATTGGCGACCCTGTATTTTGTGATTTTCTATAATAACATCTTAGTGATTTTATATTTCCAAAAACATTTCAATGTGCCAGCAGATGTGTGTGCGTTTCGTATATTTTTAATCAACTTCAAATAAAAAAGATAAGATTCTCTATTCGGTTGCATTTTTTTTTTACATATTGAAGACAATGTTTTCTTCATTTGTAAATTTAATACCAGTTAAAAATATTTAATAAATATCTCCTTTAGGCTAAAACTCTGGTCCACAATGTGGGTCATGGCGTCATCATCAGCAACCAATCCCTGGTGCTGCAAGGCGTTGGGAGGAAGACGGCAGGAAACTACACGTGTGTGGGGTTCAATGCGGAAGGCGATGGTGAAAGCAAAGCCTTCACTTTGGACGTGCTATGTGAGTATTTAGTATGTTGAAGTGATTGTATTTCAAGTTCTTCTTTCAGGTTCGAGTCAATGGTAAAAATTTCTAGTATAATTAATATCGTACACCGGATGGTCTCACAACACTATCTTGCTCCAAATTAAGCTTGTTACTATGATGACCAGATAGCCAATTTGTAGGCCAAAGCTTGTATAGTACCTACTTTTTTCAAATAATGCGAGGAAATTAAAACTAAGTAGTATAATTTTGTCAAACAACGAACAACACAGTTTTTTCTGACGTTGAAGAATTAATTAGTTTTTTTTTCAATAAACAACATTTAATTTTGCAAGCCAGTTCGAAATTCAAATAAAACCGTTTATTAGTTACCTCCTTGGTTGCCATATTTGGGAGTAACATATCGTTCTATTTTTAAATTATACGACCATTTACTATGTTAGTTATCTGGCTGCTAAACCTAAGGCTAAGGCTGGAAGTTATGGATTTTCATACAACTTTTGCCAGCCGCTGCTCGCATGTATTTGGCCAGTACAGCAATATCGATATAACTCGAAATTGCTGTCAAAATAATGCTCATATTTCCAATATTTGAGAAAAAGTATTTTCTCCTTCAGAATGTCCAACACTCGCAGCGTACACTTTATTACAAGGTTCCATTAGTTTGATAGTGGTGTTCGTTCCAGATGCGCCGACGTGCCGCAGCTCCCAACAGCGCGTGCACGGCGTGGCCAAGCAAGAAAGAGCGCATATCACGTGCCATGTCGACGCGAACCCGCCTGAGGTCACTGTAAGTGCACTGATTTTATAACAGACCTAAAATAATAAAAAGAGGGTTCTCAATTTGGTTGTATTTTTATGTTTTGTTATCGCATGTTTTTGACATTTTTGAACCAATTTTAAAATCAGTTGTGCTATCTCTAGATCGTTTGTAACGATCTGCATAAAGCTCACTGTTTCTTGTGTATTTTGTACATTTTGTAAATATTTTGTTTAATTAGTAAGTTTCTTTGTGTAAATAAATAATTTGAAAATTTGGTCTCATTTATATTATTCAGTATTCATTATATTTATTGCCTTATTATGCATTTAAATTTAACAGAGTCAGAATATGGCGGGCAAGCGCGAATTTTTTCGGTATTGTCCAAGGTATAATCCAACTGAAGTTCATTTCGGCGTTACGCAAATCCAAAATACGAATTTCCATGAAGTTCCATTCATTCACTGGGTTTGAATTTCGGTGGTGGTGTTGCTTATGTCAGATAGTTATACAATTCGAAAGTGACAGTTAAAGTCTAGGTTTCAAATGTCAAAAATGAAGCCGATGTCGATTACGAGTTGACTTAGACAATAAGTCCCTAGCTCTTGTAAGTTATATCGTGTTCTCTAGTAATCCAAACATACTCTTCTCCCCAGTTTCGATGGACCTTCAACAACACAGCGAACAGCAACGAAGTCAGCAACACCTATGTGTCCCGAGCTGGTACCAGTTCCACCGTCACATACACTCCTAACACGGAGATGGACTACGGCACTCTGCTCTGCTGGGCCCATAACCGGATAGGGAAGCAACGTGTGCCTTGTGTCTACCATATTATTGCTGCAGGTATGTGCTACCATCACCTGTGTGAAAAGAAATAAAGATAAGAAGAAGAGATTTGCTAGCACCACAAGAGAATTCTGTTTGTATTTTTTAAGACAAATTTGTCAAGAACATTAAGTGTAATGTGCTGGGCCCATAACCTGTTAGAACAAAAAGAAATGATGGAACGTGTAAAGTCTAAGCCTTTACGTACTCCGAGCTAGTACTATAATAGTGTACGCATAACTGCTAGTCACCTCCTGTGGCATGCGAACGGTTAGAGGGGGAAGCAAACCATCGACCTGATTCGCAAGTCTGCCATTGACAGCTGCGGTGGGAGCCAGATTTAACGTCCACTCTTGCCGCTCGCATACCTCAGGAGGTGACAAGCGGATAGTGCTTATACTATAGCTCCACTATGACTCTAAACTTTGAATACGGAGATGAATTATGGAACTTTGCTTTGCTGGGCCCATAACTGATACGGAAGTGAAGGGGCCTATGTGTCTGCCATATTTCAGCAAGATTCAAGATTCAATAAGCGTTTATTCAATACGATACAAGAATCACTTTGAAACGTCTTAAAGCTAGGTGAGTCTAGGTGCCAGTTCCACGCGACCAAGCGTAGAAGAACAGGCAACAAACTACGTCTCGGTTCCTACCGTTTTTTTATATGATCCTTTTACAAATCAAAAATAGTCTAAAATAATAGCAGTGAAGTTCCAGTGTGGTGCCACTTCACTTAGTCAGACGTATGCAATGTAATTATACAAAAGCAAAAGTTTCAAAGACAGCACACGCTACGCTTCAAAGTTATAATAAAGTATCTACACAGATATAAAAATAAGATATTAAATAGTAGGTACAGACATTGCAAATTGACATGCTAGCTTCCTATGGGTAGAGTGACCGGGACTTCGGGCCACGCAGTTTTATCATTCATATAGCTATCTAGAGTATAGTACGCTTTCTTTATCAAATTACTCTTAATATAGGCTTTAAACTTCCGAATTGGAAGCTTAGTTGCATTTTCCGGAAGTTTATTGTAGAAGCGTACAGTGTTCCCCATAAAAGACCCATTTACCTTCTGTAAACGAAATTTGGGAATATAAAGTTTATTTTTATTTCTAGTGTTAATATTATGTGAATCACAATTTTTCTGAAAGCTACAGATGTGTTTGTGAGTGTACAGTAAGTTTTCATATATATATTGTGAAATTACTGTGAGGATATTAATTTCCTTAAATCGCTCCCTCAATGAGTCTCGTGATTTCATTTTATAGATGGCACGTATGGCCCTTTTTTGTAAAACGAATAATAGTATTACATTACAAGTATTATGTTGTTCTACGACTTTTACTTGTACTATGTTAGTATTCTTTGAAAGCAACTTTGTCAAAAACATAGGGGTTATGTTTTGAGAAAGAAAAAGCATTTATTTGTAAAGGGATAACCCGGAACACAAAAAAGTAAACAAGGGTACAAAATGTTGGGCCCATAACCTGTTTAAAAGTATAAGAAACCCTCTTTGAGATTCCGCTAAGTCGTTGCTTACACTTGATAGAAATCTGGTTTATACGTTCTTTTTATTTCAATACTGCAGACTAAATGAAATATTTTATCAGGAAAAAATGTGTGATACCTTAAGAACCTCATAATCATCATCAGCCTGAAGAAGTCCGCTACTGAATATAGCTTCCTCTATATGTAAATTTCCAGTAAGAACGATTCTGAGCGCTCTCCATCCACGGACTTCCAACGATTTTAACAATGTCATCAGTCCATTTGGTAGGTGAGCGTCCTACGTTTCGTCTTCCGCTTCGTAGTCGCTATTCGAGAACTTTTATTCCCCAACGGCTTTCGGTTCTTCGAGGTATATGACCTGCTCAATGCCATTTCAATTTATTTAAGCAAATTATAATAATTTCATCTTTCCAGGGCGTCCAGATCAAGTCCACAACTGCACAGTGGTCAATGCGTCACTGACTTCGTTTGGGGTTCGATGCTCGGAGGGATTTAACGGTGGCATGCCGCAATCCTTCCTTTTAGAAGTTCGGGAGATCAACACTCATGTAAGTAGAGCTTTTAGCCATTCAAACTAAAAAAAACTACTTACATGTAAATCAATTAAATATTGTAAAAAGCACATTACTACAGCAGCCAGCAAAAAAGACATTGACTTCCGCTAAGGAACCGTTAAGTGCCACCCATTAGCACTACACTACAGAAAGAATTAAGAATAATATCGTTAATTTGTTCAACTGATTTTAGCAACATTTCTTTATAGAATCTTTTAGGTAAAAAAACATTTTTTTTCAAATCGGCTCATTCTCTTATATGTCGAAGTTATGAGATAACAAATATTTTAATAGTACACTAGGTATGTTTTATGTGCTGTAGGTCGAAAATTACAGCCGACGCGAATAGGCGAGAGCTACAAGAAAGCAGAGGCTGTAAATGTTTGTTCTCTGTCTGGGTGTTATATTGTATTCTAAGTATGTATTTACAAAAAAAAATGTATTCAAGTATTATATCAGTTATCCGGTTCCCATATTACAAGCTCTGCTTAGTTTGGGGCTGGGTAGTGTTGTGTGAATTGTCTACAATAAAAAAAAAAAAAATGATATTAGGTAGGTAATATGAAAGATAGGATCACACTCTATAAGCTGTTTCTTTTTTTGAAAACTAGTTTTTGTTTAAAACTGGCTCTGATATTTCTTTTTTTCCCACAGGATATAGTATCCAACGTGTCCAGCGCAGTTCCAAGGTTCACAGCCGTGGGTCTCATCCCTGGACGGACGTATGCCGCCGCAGTGCTGGCCTTCAACGCAAAGGGAAGGGGGGAACCGTTCCCGATCAGAGCCAGCACTTTGAGGCCGCCGGAGAAACACCATGTGCATGATAAGAGTTTAGGTAAATATTTAAAAAAATATTTCACCACATTGATTGTTTTGAAAGAATCAATGACACGATAAGAAGGTATTTCTATTGTATTCAGGGCCTTGATAGTACTAGGTATTCTGGCTCGGTGACTAAAAGCTAAAAGTCTTGAACACCAATAAGGAAATTTAAAGGAAGGATGAAAGAAAGGATGAAGGAAAGAAAGAAATAAATAAATAAAGAAAGACTATAGAAAAACAGAAAGAAAGAAAGAAAGAAGATATCTCCTATCTTATAAACTAAACCATCATAATATCGAATAGCTTAAGATAAACAATATTGTAACTGTGAGTCTAAGAATAAATAAATAAACAAATAAACAAATAAACTTGAGTAAACTGTTACTCAAGTTGACTCCACAATGACACGTTGTCAGTGATGTCATGGAAATTAGTGATCCCCAAAGATCATCGTTCTGATGGGAATCCAAAGATAGTATGCCTTCTTTCTCTTCGGCTTTAATTTGCCGATAATGTTTTGGTGTTTTCCTGACGTTTTTATATTGTCTGAGAGAATGTCTGTCACGAGGCTGTTTCTTTTCTGTCAGATCTAGATTTCCACCTATAGCTGTTTATCAGAACACCATAATTAATATTGAAAAACTTCTGAAAGCGGTGCCAGGGAAAGCGGATCTTGAGAAAAATTTAAAACTAAGGTTAGAGGGAAAAGCAGCTAGTTCCAAACCCTGTTATTTCTCCACAGATCTACCAAGAACAGCCTTCCAAATGTCCGGTGCCATGTCAGCGGCAGTCGGCGGCGGAGGAGTCATCATGGTCATCCTCGTCCTCTTCATGGTAGCGGTCCGCCAGCGCTGTGCCAAGCGGAAACCACGGTCAGCACCGCCGCCGTCGTCGCAGCCAGCGTCGCCGGATAAGCTGCGGGAGAAGGATGACAGTGAGAGTGATGAGAGGAACCCGGATATCATCCCGTCTGATACTGATCAGATGCAGGTGAGATGATAATCAGGCCGTTTTCATAGTTATCTCTCCATACGCAAGGCTTAAGTTCGCGTTTTACCCTTTGGGGTGTGAATCTTCAAAAACCTATTCATAGCCTGATTTACACTCCCCAAAGAGTGCCTTGGTGCTCCAGGCCTTGTTCGCTTCGGATATTTTGTGACGAGTTTCTTTTTTTATGTAAAAGACAGACAAACGCACGGCCCACCTGATGGCAAGCGGTCACCATCGCCCATAGACACCAACAACACCAAGGGTTCTGTCGTTGCGTTGCCTACCCTGAAGGAGTTTTTTAAAGTTTTTCTTGAAGCTATTCATGTTAGCACTTTTTCAATTAACGCGATCTTTATACATAATTTATTTATGTCTCCTCATTCTATAAATAAGAGGAAGTCATCCATGGGTTTAAGGAGCTTCTCTTCAATTCCCAGATGGACTACTATCGCCAGCAGCAGGTATCAACGATATCCCCCCCACTGGGCAGTCGTGGTCACCGCGGCAGTGTGGCGGGCGTGCGCGGTGGACTACCGGCGTACTGCCCGCTACGCACTGCGCCGCCGCCGCATCATCACGAGCCTTCGGTGAGTCATCATCAATATCTTGGTCGTCACCATCATCAAATTTCGGCAAATTTTTATCATCCGCACTTGATGTGCGGGCTGATTTTTCCGCAAGTACGAGTGTGACACGAGTTACTCGAACTTTTTTAGGTTCTACGAAACGCCGGTTTCCTCACGATGTTTTCCTTCACCGTTTTGAGAGTACTGGCATAGTGCACATAAATTTTTCGACAGAAAAACTCATTGGTACACGACTGGATTTGAACCCACGACCTTCGGATCGGAAGGCGGGGCCGCTACCACTAGACCACCAGTGCTCTCTTCGTCATCATCATCATAAAGATCATCGACTTTATCATCATTATCTACATCACCGTCATCACTATCATCGTTGTCAATATCATTATTATCATCATCATCATCATCATTACCAACGTCATTAATGTTAACAATTATGTCATCATCGCCATTAAAATCATCATTCTGTTCATCCTGAAAAATGTTATTGCTTGCCTTTCATTAAAAATTGTTTCTTCTTATATTTTGGATCTTCTCTATCTTCTTCGGTTTGTGACATTGGTTCTTTCAAACCAGTGACTGTGGTGAAAGGATTTTAAGTTCCTCAGAGAGGCTTCTTTTATGCAATCATCTTCATCTTATTTAGTGTTATTAGTAAAATAAATATAATGATTTTTCTTTGCCTGACTTCACCACTCGGTTAGAAGTTTTGCCATCTACGCTGTTTTGGTAAGTTTGACCGACTGAGAAAATGTTGATTGATGAATGTAGATGTTTGATACGAACGAAATACTCGTTTTATTTATTTCAATGACTATGTAACTCGTACATGGTGTTAGATAAAAAAAGTAGGCAGTAAGATATTATAGGTAGATAGATAGAAAATACTTTATCGCTCACAAAAACATAGAAACAGACAAAAAAAACAATTATACAAAAACAAAACAATTAAGTATACATAAAAAACGTAAAAACTATTTGTAGGAACAATTGGCGGTCTTATCGCTAAGCAGCAATCTCCACTAAGGGTGATTGTGTGCGTGGAAATATTAAAATAAGGGTTAATTAGGTACCTGTTTTTTTATTATTTATGATACCAGTACATAATCTACCTACTATATAAAAATAAGTCGGGTTCTCCTTCCTGACGCTATAACTCCAGAACGCACTAACGGATTTCCACGGTTTTGCATTCGTTGGTAAGGTCTCGGGTTCCGTGAGGTTTATAGCAAAGAAAATTCAGGAAAAGTTCAGGACAAACCAACATCTGGTGGCAAAACAGAGTTCGCCGGGTTTGCTAGTGTTAGATAAAAAATTAAGGAGTGAGATAATATAGGTTTCTGTTTGTTTCAACAGTCGTTGTCCTAATGAATATGAGATCTACCTCTGTTTCTCATTTTAGCCAAACTGCTACGTCGTATCTCATCAGTTCTACTTGCAAAATGCACGAGGCTTTTAGTGCTTTGATTGCACTCAATCAGACGTAAATCCACAGTTAATTCACGTTGGAAGCCAAATAGGATATAATTATACCCAGGCATTTCCAACGAACGATTAAATCTTTAATTAGCCGACTTGTCAAACTTTTCTGATTGGTTAGGTAAGCTGGGGCACAAATTGGTTTTTGAATATACAAACCTGCTTTTCGGGCTTTGAGAAATGATAGGTATTTTAAAATTAAGGTATTATATATTTATTTACACAAAAAAACTTACAATACAAGTATTTACAAAACGTATAAAATACATAAGAAACAGTTGAGCTATCTGCAGACCGATAAACGATCTAGAGATAGCTCAACTGATCCAAATCAATCAATCAATCAACTGATGCCAGACGGTGTCCCCAAGACGCTGGCAGCATTGCCACGCTGAATAGCGTTGCGCCAGACCCCTCGGGTCAGTCATCTAGACAAAATTTTGAAGACCTGCAAGACCTTGGTTATAATATTGAAGATTTTTTTATCTGAATTTTACCAAAAATATCAGTTTAGCCATGAAGTCAGTTTATAATACCTACTAAAGTTTTTTTTTATATATATTTTTTTAAGATATCTTAAGGGGTGGTCAGAGTCACATCCAAACAGTATCTGCCTACATCGCGAGATCAAGGAAAATATTATTTCCAACGCCATTAAACAACAAAGTTACCGAAGTAGGCTCTAGAGAAATACGAAGTACCTACCAACATAGCAACGTTGTATTTTCCGAAGAGGAGGCTTCAGATCGAGGGCCTATCGAACCTTCCCCATGCCCTTATCTCTCCACCACAGAACCAACTTTCACATCGCTTTATTTCCATTAAAAAGGTAAATAGAGCGAAGTCCGTATTGTAATGAGGTTATTTTAAGATCTAAGGCTATGGGAATAAGTGCCACTTTGTTTGAATTTGCTAGTGGTTCTTCCCGAACTGAGATCGCGTGATTTCCGCGGTTTAAGACAATTGGGTTTGAGCGCAAAAAAAAAAATAATAATAATCAATTTTGTGGCCAATCCACACAACACTAACTAGCCCAAAAATAAGCAGAGCTGGGAACCAGATAGTTGATATAATACACATTTTTTTGTAAATACATACTTAGAATACAAATATATCACCCAGCCAGAGAACAGACACCTGTATTTACTACATAAATATTTGTTCTCGTTGGGGATACTGTGGATTGAACCCACGAACTACGGCTCAGAAGGCAGAGTTACTACCAACTGAGCTAAGCAGCCAGCTATTTAACTAAAATCCAATTTTACTTGAACTATGAATTCTGTATAACTCTAACAATGGGGAGCTCACGTTATATTGGTTTTTAGATACTTAGTAACTGTAATCAGTCAAATCTTGATACAAATGTGTCTGATTTTTTACTTAGGGTTTAGAAATTTTTCATGAATTGCGATACTCGTTCAGCTTTCAAGTTCTCGAAAAAACATAACAACACAATAATGAGAGAACCTCTTTTTTCTAAAAGTCAGTAAAAATACGAAACATTCAGTTTCCTTAGCAAGTCCCTCTTGATCATCCTAGCTGGCTTGTTTTTACTAAAAAACCAAGCCAAGGCTGCTGTAAAAAGTATTCTCTACTTTTTCAGCCACGAGGTAATAAGTAGGTACTGTTGTAGAACTGAAACTCGCAAAAGTACAAGCCATCGATTCACAATAAAATGGGTTTTATGTTAACTAACGGGTTAAAATACTAACATCTTCATCCTTTTCTTGACTTTATCCCACGTCATGTGGGGTTGGCACAGCAGTGCCTCTGCATTTGTCCGTTCAAAAAATTTATGCACACAATGTTCTCTGAAACGGTGAAAGAAAAAATCGTGAGGAAACCCGTTGCTTAGTCAGCGCCGCACGTCTTTCCTGTGGATTAGGCCGACTAAGCTGTCAGGATAGTATAGCTTCTGAGCAACCTTATTTTATCTAAAACTCTATCCCAGGCACTATAGTATCCTGTAAGTAGGGCATACGTCTCCCTAACGTTATATAAACCCTCTACAATAGAAGCAAAGGCCTATTTTACTAACTCTGACTCGTACAGTAGTTGCAATTACTTTACATTATTTTTTTACTCTAACTCGTTATTTTGATGGTCAGTTGATAAGCAATACAAATAAAAATAAAAACTCTTTATTTAGTTACAAGCTTATAACAACATTATTAAAATTTAACTTAAATCAAAGATACGGGAAACAAATAAATTCCACTATTACTGTTGTACATCCAGCACTGTTTTGAAATGGGAATTTCACTTCTATTCGCCAGTACTTGCCATTATTTCCTGCTTCCTTTTTGCCCATCCCACTTAACACTTTGTGAAATTATCTTCTGCACCTACTTACTGAGAAAGCAGCAAAAACAAAAATGCAATTTCATTTAATGAGCTGACAGACTAATGGAAAACACTTCTGCTAATTTTCATTGTAAGATGTTTTGTTAATATAACAGTTTTAGCGAGCTTAGTTGGAACTGTATGAACTTTGTATTGAGGTCCACTTGAGAATAAATAAATAAATAGTGCAGACAATCCGCACAACACTAACTAGCCCCAAACTAAGCAGAGCTTGTACTATGGGAATCAGATAGCTGATATAATACTTGAATACTTTTTTTTTGTAAATACATACATAGAATACAATATAACACCCAGACAGAGAACAAACATCTGTGTTCACCACACAAATATTTGTTCTCGGTGGGGATCGAACCCACGCCCTTCAGCGCAGAAGGCAGAGCTATTACCAACTGAGCTGTGAAGGCAGTCAAGAAGTTCAGTGTGAAGAGAATGAGTACATCTCGTTATTAAAACGAATAGTCAGTTTAATGACGTCAGAGTGTTTTTTATAAATCGGAATTATATTGCAGACACGGTAGACATTCACAAATCCTAGCTATGTACAGGCTAGTATAAGCTGTCAGCCCTTTTGAGGGTCATAAGGTAGTAACCCTTGTAACCACATGCATGTCTAAGTATTACATTTGACACACCATGTCCACATTTTTTGCTATATTAAGGTGGTTCGATTTCAATACAAATTGATTTTAGCATTTACCCACGGATGATTAGAGTATATAATTGTACACGCAAAAAATCTGATCGTATGGAAAATCAGCATTCTTAAATAAAAAATTGCATACGGCTTATAAAAAACTAAATGAATTAAACGTAACTGTTTTAACACAGGACCCAAAGTTTTAAAAAACAAGCACCCAAAACACGCAACCGCGTTGCGCGAATTCCTACAATGCCTAGTTAGTAAACTTTTTGCGAAACCAAAAACTTCAGAGTATGTTTTGTCCACAGAATGGCACATCGGGCATCCCGCCGCCTGCGCGCTTTGCGACCGGCTCGTGCACATTGCCGCGTGGCGCGACTATCAGCGGGGCGGACGCTCGGTGCGGGATTCCGCTTCAGCACTTGCGCACGCTCCCCCGCCCGCTGCCCGCGCCCGCGCCCGCGCCGCTACCCACACCGCGCGTCCCGCCCCGCGACACCCCCCTCTGACAGACCACGCAACTATAGAACATGTAAATAAAGACTATGCTCAAGTTTTGGAGTGATTGTAGTGCCGGTTTTGAGTGCTTTGTAGCGGGTATTGTTGGTTTCCGGTGATGGTAAGTTTATGGTTTATGAATTTGTGTGTAGCAGGTCGACCAATGTGAATGGATTATTGGTAAAAACTAGCGATGGAGTGTATCATTATAAGAAAGAGCAATACAATCATATTCATTATAATCGATGGTGATGTTTTTTTACATTTTTATAAAGTGACATCAAAAGAAATGAGACTGCAAGTTGTTTTAAAAATAAATTTTATTGTTGTTTTAAATTGTGTCAAAGTAGTAATTTATCACTGCCTCCTTTTAAACCAACGATAAGTACTTAAGATCGGCCAGATAAGTTTAGTTTCGATTATATAAGTAGTTAGGATTAAATGAAAATAATAAATTCTGTTAAGTTTTCATTGTAAAGTTGTAAATAGATACTAACCATAATCTAATTCCAAATTCATCAAATATCTTATTAAATTGTTAAACCATTTATTGAAATTTTCGATATTTTAATTTAATCTTTACGTTATGAATGGTTGTGAGAAAATTTAATAAATCAATGGAGTATAAAAAGTTAGAGTATTGTATTGAATGCGATTTGTATAAAAAAATTCAAGTTTGTAAGACATTGTATGTATCTATTCAGATAAAACTGAAAATAACTGGATGAACGGTTTGTTCTCTTATAACCCTTTGATGTGCAATTTCAATTGTGACTTGTAAATGACTAACTTAGTCTTCCTACACTTTGTCCATACCTTTTTACGTTAAAATATCCCGTAGGTCACAAAAAACCGCTTGTTCAACAGAACCTAACTGTAATATAGCCAGTTAACTAGTCTAATTAAACATAATCACTGAAAATGTGATAATAATATTAATAGCACCTAGGATGTTTCAGTTCTTTTATTCTACGCAAGACTTTTAAGTAGATAAAACTAAAATTTTCAAATCGTTGAATTTTATTTAAATTCGTTCTGTTTTACAGCTTAATGAAGAAAAGAACTGATTCATTGAAAAATAGTTATAATGTCCATTAAGTGAATTTTTGTACATAACAATACGATTTACTGTGTAAATATGTTTTGTATGAATTATGATTATAATCCTATTTGTGTCTTAAAAATGTGAATGCCGTAGGTTATTGGTTTTATTATAGGTATTGTATTCGTCAAGTTGATTATAATCAAAGTTTTAAAATAGATAGTGTACTTTTTAATTTTTTTTTTACTTTGAACGCCATGTTATTTAATGTTTTTATTTAGGTAATATCAAAAAGTGAAACAGCTGCGGTAGCTCAGCTATGAACGCATTGAACGCCCGAGGTATGAATTTCAAGGGAGCTATTAATTTAAGTAATAATTTGTCAGGTTATTTGTAAGACGGCGACAGTCAAAACGATGTTATTGAAGTTGAGAATAAACTGAAATATAATTTGAAGCGAGCTTTTGATCGGATTTGTTTCTAACATTTAATTAACTGTTGTTTCAACTTCTGTTAGTGATTGGCTCCGGTCTGTTTGACATGGTACAAGTTCAATTCCCACTACAGTTGAATGTATTGTATGATAATAATGTTGTCTGTCGTTGTAGGTATGTATAACAATTTATTCATAATTTTCAATTACATAATAATCCTACGGCATTCAAAAATTACGGTATATCATCGAAATCCGCGATAAATGGTACGTAATCAATAAAAAAGTTAGTTAAATATTTTGCATTGTAAACAATTTATTTTATCGGATATAAGATATCCTGTTCTGTTGCTAGAATAGATAATTTTATTAAATTTGTCGTTCTGTTTGAGCGTTTGATTATTATTGTAAAAAGTTTAAAAATCTTTCTGTCGGTCGGAATGTTTTCAATAAACTATTGGGGAATGAAAATAAATGGGAATATTCGCAAATGTTCTTAATGAAGTTTCATTTCCTCGTTATCTTTATTTCTTTTTCTTCGACTTGTATAGGATATTATTAACTTCAGCTTATTTCCTTTTTCATTTTCCTTAATATTATTAGTTCTTATTACTATTCCTTACATTTATAATCCGTAAATATTATTTTAACGGAGTAAAAGCTTAATAAAAAAGATATGAGCATCTTTATGAAGATTAAATTTAATTAATTAATTAAACAGCTTTAAACAGTTTCTCGTTTAACCATTTCCCTCAGCCCCTAGTTACGGGAAATTCAAATTAAAAATGACTTCATTCATTTGTATTACAAGGATCACTTTAAAACATCTTAGAGCTAGGTGAGTCTAGGTGCCAGTTCCTAGTAGACATATTTTGAAGTAATTTTCCAGCACCTATGTATAGTACTTATCTTCAACAAGTAAATTGTATATTTTTTTTATATCCCGCTTGCAGTAGCACCACACCTGACAGTCCTTAATTCTCCATGCGTCGGAAACGTCACGGGTCGTGGGACGCGCCTTATCCCGGATTACGTTTTTAGGGTTCCGTGGTTAAACAATAAGCACTTACAAAGCCACTTTATTCCAACCGCCAAGTCTGAAGCACTTCAGTTTTGAAGCAAAAGCTGATAAAAAACTTTCGGTGGTGATGTTTTCCATACCACTTCCACCAACTAGGTAAGTAAAGGATTTTTTTCTAAAGTATGATTATGAGGTAGATAATTCAATGTTAATGATGACAGTTTAGGTGCTTCTCATACCTATTTATAACGGTCATATAGCAGTCACTTAGCAGGCCACTAAATTTGTTGCTATCACTTTTTGCTAACATGAAAATGACAGTGACTAAAAGCTCGCTAAAAGCGAGCCGTTTAAAATTGACAAATATTATTGAATGAAGGGGGTATTTAGCCCTATTAGTTATTTTAGCGATTTTTGCAATGAAAATTTGTTAACAACAAAGAGTTCGTATAAAGCCATACATAATCAAGAGTAACAGAACCCCACAGAACACATATATCCCACAGAACCCTACTCAACGGTCGTCTACACGCTCTTTGCTCGATTTCGTTGCACTACCTACATGTCTGTCGGTGGCTTCGCGGTCCTAAAAGAGTATTTCGAATACTCTTTTAGGATCGAGCATTTGATGGGGATAACTCCGTTCATTAGTAAGAATAAGAGCGTTAGTGGTCTAGTGGTATAGGCCCCGCCTTCCGATCCTAAGGTCGTGGGTTCAAATCCAGTGGTGTACCAATGAGTTTTTCTGTAGAAAAATTTATGTACACAATGCTAGTGCTTTCAAACAGTGAAAGAAAACATCGTGAGGAAACCGGCATATCGTAGAACCTTAACAGTTAGAAAATCTTATACCTTTAAACGAGAAAATCTTGTATATATGTATATATATATATATTTAGGATCTCGGAAATGGCACCAACGATTTTCATGAAATTTAGTATACAGGGGTTTTCGGGGACGATAAATCGATCTAGCTAGGATTCATTTTTAGAAAATATCGGCGTTCGGAGTTAAGAACAAACAACTTTATCGTAATATCATTACTCCTAGCGCCATCTATTGCTCAGAATCAAAAACTAAGCTCTGTGAGAACCTGAGAACTCACAGAGAACGCCATCTTTTGACGAGTTTTGGAACTAAATGACTACGTAAACACTCTTTAGACAAGTTCCGGAAGTTTCCATCTCATTGCATTCGTGTTTTTTTTTTTAAATAACCATTTCTTATTTTTTTATTATTATGTAGTATGTTAGTAAGATCGAAAAATATGATTTCATCATTCATACGTTATTAAAAAATACCGAGCGAAGCTCGGTCAAAAACTGCTCGTTTGTATTAAATGCACGAAAGGAGCGTCTTTGAGGCGCACTTAAAATCCTTTCACCACACTTGGTTTGAAAGAATCAATGACACGATAAGAAGAAGAATAAGAACCCCTTTGATTTATGAGTAAACGTTTTATTTTTTAATACTATCTGATGGAACAAGAATATGGCCTACCCAATGCTAAGTGGCAACCATCGCCTATAACAAAGCATTGCTTCGTAAGTCACGCACCTCAGGAACGTACCCCACGTGGCAATGCTTTGTTAAGGTGATGGTTACCACTTAACATCAAGTGGGCCATATGCTTGTTCCATCAGCTAGCTGAATAAAAAGCCCTCGTAGCCAAAAAAGGCTAGAAAAACATCATCATCATATTTGTTTGTCTTTCTTCAACAAAACACTCCTGTAACCTACAAAGTTACGAATACAAAGAAACTGGCCTGAATAATTTCTAAAGGAGCGCAACAAAGGAAATGTTAAACAGATATAAAATAGAGCTCGAGTGTTCTTTTGCATATCTTTGCATTTTAGAAAAAGTGTATTAAATATCTGGCAGCTGAAAGGTCTTTTTAAAGTTCTGCTCGGAAGACTTCATCATCATTAGCCTGGAGAAGTCCACTGCACTAGGCCTCCCCTACACATTTCCAGGGATGACGGTTCTAAGCCCTCTCTGTCCAGTTGTCCACCAATTCTATGTTGTAAAACCAAAACTGTTACTTACACGTCATTGAAAAAACGTCATTGGGGGTGTTAGGTTTTTTTCGTTACGGAATTTCTGGATTCGGTCCCCACGCTCAAGGCCCGCGATAGAAGCGATGCAATAGCTAAAAAAAAACAACTATAAATAGCCTTATAACATCTTAAATCTTGAAAAAATACTTGAACACAGGAAAAAACACTTTGCATTCCAAGAAAGTGTCGGGATACTAACACAGAAACTTCCTTTGAACATTACTTCTCCAAATAGCTAGCTCAAATTCTAGCGTTCAATACACGCCATTGGTCACAATTTACTGTTTGTTGTCACAGTCTAACTAAGAAAGCTAGATCCCTCGAACTATTAAACGCTATTTTGTTTTTTAGCGAGCGCCACTGTTGTTACATCGGTAAACAAATCAATTTGCAATGAAACAATATTATCGTCAAACCAAAAAATTTTGGCAGCCCTACTTGGGGATGTAGCTGTTGACTAAAATAATTTCATGTCTATAACGACAATATATAAATCATCTACAATAGATGCAAAGGCCTGTTTACTTTTTACTTAGTGGATGGTGATCAAATTAAAATTTGTCAAGAATAAAAATCTAAAAAATCTTGTGCTGCGTCTGCAATCTGGGTCTACCGCTTCAGGTATCACGAACTTCTCAGGGCTTATGACGTATGAAACAGAGACACGTAGAGCTGATTCTTATTAATTTCAAATAAAGAACTAGCTATACTAATCTTGGCTGTGCCTCTCGAAGTCCCAGTAATGTAGTCGCATTAGGTACATTGGCCAATTCTGCTAAAAGACTTTTTGCCGTGACAACTAAGCGAGTTTTCAGTAATTGCTTTTGTAAAAAAAGAGAATGAACTGGCTGTTTAAGGATAAGCTGTGTTTTGGTATTGGAAACTTTTTGTGGTACGCTATTGTCTTTGTTAGCACAACACAAAAAACAGGGTGTAAATATAACAAAAAAATGCGGCTAGCGTTTTTATTTTAGCTAGCTAAAGTAAATAAACATTCCTGTAAGCCTACCACAAGCTCTGTCTGGCTCTGTTTTTGAGTCTGTGTGAGTGCTCACCAGTGTATTATACTGTGTGTGTGACGTTTCGACCTAGGATTTATTTAATCAACACTCACACAGACTCAAAACCAGAGCCAGTCAGAGCTTGTGGTACTGGTTAGCAAATTTGTAATGATTTTTAAAACCCGCACAGTTTTAACAGTTTTGTATCCCAAAACTACTGAGTCCTAGAGGTTTAAATTTGGCACTAGTTACCTACAAGGGATGTAAACGCTCACTATGATACTTTGTTTTTGAAAATTCGCACCCCACGGGGTTGATAAGAGGTACCAAAGGTGCTACAGAAATATAAATAAATAAATAAATAAATATTGCAGACAATCCACACAACACTATCTAGCCCCAAATTAAGCCGAGCTTGTACTATGGGAACCAGGTAGCTGATATAATACTTAAATACATTTTTTTTTGTAAATACTTAGAATACAATATAACACCCAGACGGAGAACCATCTGTGTTCACCACACAAATATTTGTTCTCGATGGAGATCGAAACCACGACCTATGGCGCAGAAGGCAGAGCTACTACCAACTGAGCTAGAGGCCAGTCAAAATCTCTTTCATAATATCTTTCGTAACTATTAGACCATTTGATCAGGAGGCATTTATTTTACGTTGTGATTTTGATTTTGATATCTATTTGTCATCAAAGCGAGACGATAGCTACTATAATAATGTTTCCGATACCCCTATTTACGACCCTACTCCTAACAATTTGCATTTATTTACCCTTACAGGTATGTGCGCAGAACAAAAGGTCTTAGAGAGACGTTCTGTGTAGGTGGGCTGACATATTGTGTAATGAAACGCGACAGCGATAGCAGCTGCTGATAAATAAATAAACATTTTAAACAATCCACACAACACTATCTGGCCCCAAACTAAGCAGAGCTTGTACTATGAAAACCAGATAGCTGATTAATACTTAGGAGTATATACATTTTCTTGTGAATACAATATAACACCCAGACAGAGAACAAAAATCTGCGTCACCACACATATATTTGTTCTCGGTGGGGATCGAACCCACGACCTACGGCGCAGAAGGCAGGGCTTCTACCAACTGAGCTGAGAGGCCAGTCAATTGATAGTAATGAAAGTCAGCTGATGTGAAGTGATTGGAGACATTCTTAGAGCAAGGCAGTTTGGAGTGGTTTTTAGCAGTACTCGGGTTAGATCTCTTAGATCAATAACCTGGCAAAAAGTAATTCGAGTGTTAGGTAGGTTACTATTTATTTACTTAACAATTTTAACAGCTAATTTTATTTTTGATTTAACGAGGTATTAGTATGTAACGGTGGAAAACTGGGTGCAGACAGGCAGACCGACTATTTCGGCTGCGTTGGCCCTGACTAGCTCAGTTGGGGTTCGATGTTCCTACCGCACAAAAGATTTTTATACTAAAATAAAATAAATGTTAGAAATCAGTTACAGAGTTTTATTTAAACATCACATACCTCTTACATGACATGTTCATTAGCTTAGGAATGAAAAATTGAAACTGCACAGCTATGCTATCTTATATACTATATAATCCTAAAGTGATCCTTCATTTACATAACCTTAAAGTGAGCCCAAATAGCTACTTAACTACAAATTTATATGCTCAGCTATTAACCATAATAGAGGTTATCCACATGCCAGACTATCTTTCTTACAAATGAACCTACTACTAATCAACAAGTTGCAAATACATTGAACGCTACATTCTCTGACATGGGATTGAACAAAGAAATTTAAAGGGACATCTTTATATAGATGAGAGGTTTAATGACCTCAGGGAATAACAATATATTCCCTTACATAAAATGTAAGCAATGGCTATCATAAATACATGAGAGGTTCAATGACCTTGTGGAAACGTTCCTATTCTTACATAAAATTCAATAATGCTTATATTATTTACACGGGATGTTTAGTGACCATATGTTCAAACTTTATCCAAACCATCGCTCTCAAGCGAGCATAAACTTATTCAGGGAGAGGTTACTGCTTAGTGTGTCGGAGGTGTGAATATTTGAATTTACCAATCATTAGTCCCCGGATGACCCAATTAAATAAAACCCACAGAAAACTACCTTGTGAGTCACCCCCTAGCAACCAAAATATCACTCTCTACGGCAACAAACAATTACTGACAACAAACAACCGTGTCTACGGCAACAAACAACAGACCAGGACTCCACGGAGAACCGTCCTGATGCGCCTACTCCTTCTGCATTAAAATAAATTGGCACTGGCCCACCTCAGAATCGCCGACGGGCGCTTATCGTCCACGTGCGACGTCACCCACGTGCCCTGCTGCCACGTGCCCTGCCGTGCAGTCGCCGACTGCCCCCGCCGCGTGTCTCGCGCCCCCGCACAGGCGAAAGAAAAGGGAAGCGCCACGCAGACGGTGTCAGCAAACTGGAAAATACAAGACCACAGGTTAATCTCGGCAACGTGTCGACACGGCTCTTCATGGAGCTGCGTCCATAAAAATACAACTGATCCTCCCCTGTATGCCCCATGCTGTGCGATGCTTCTCAAATCCCCTACGTACCAGAAATGGGCTCTCGCCCAGCTTGCAGTCGGCTCGTATCGGCAGCGAGAATGCTGGCTTCGTGTGCTGGGGCTCGTCTCTGGGCACGCGGTGATGGTATTGGCTGGCGCCGCTTCGTCTGTAATACCCAAATCTGGTTAGCGAGGACTCCTCCACAAACCCAACGGTGCCAGGGTGCAGCTTTCGTACGTACCGGCGATTCTTCTAGGCTCGGCGTCTTTTCCGTGGAATGCCCCCCGCGGCCCCGCACGCGCCTTTTATCACCTTTGCTACCACATACCCCGCACCTCGAGCCACAAACTTCCGCCCAGAATATTCCAGAACACTTGCTCCAATAATCCACGGCATTTACGTCTCTCCGACAAGCATTTTTAATGTCTGTAATTGCGAGCTCGCTTCACACATCGACCCAACCAAATTATTTCTATTCACCCGCCAATATCGTTCATTTCTTAGTTAGTTACACTACTCGCCAATGGAGGCCCCTGCGACTTGCTAATGGTGAAAACGTTGTCCTTTTCCAACACAAGCTAAACCCTATTTCTCTCCTTCTCCGACCCTATCGACATGCGACTACTTCGTAACAGATGTCACTAGTAGACACCGTTCGATACGAACATCGCTACCCACAAAAGTGTTGACATCTGTCAAATCCTGCATTTTGCGGCTACTACTTAACAGATGGCGCTCTTCGCCAGCCATCTGCCTAGCCATTTTTAGTGTTTCTATTCGTTGCCAGAGGTCGCCCTTGCAACGTTTCAACAACTCACTCACCAACTTGCGTCTTGGCGCGTAAATTTAAATAGCTCTCCATTAGCTTTCGACTGATACGAAAAACTATTCTGCCAAAATAAATGAAATGCTACAATACCCCCCCGGCCGTTAAAAGTTTCACTACACTTAGTGAAACTGCGCTGCCCTCAGCGCTGGTACTGAAATGAAAAGCTTTATATCTAACTATAACCATATACACATATTACAACTCAAAATAAACTTGACGAACAAAAAAAAAAATAAGAACAAACCAAACTCCTTATCACTGTAAAAAAAAATCGTACAATTCCTTATCTACTAAACTAGCCTAAAACAAATTCTCCTGTAAAAAAACTTTATACAATCCTTGTACATTCCCTCCACGCCCGGAGATACCTTCTACCACGGCGTTGCATCCCAAAACTAGCTGTCTTCTCAAGTCGTCACTTGTGCAGCTGAAACAATCGGTTCGTCCTTGAACCGTAAAATACAAACACACCTGCACGTCATTGTCGCGGGAGACCGGCTATCAGAGTGGACCCATCTGCGGCGACGTCGTTATACCTGTTTCTCTTGCCTCCCCTTTCTTATCGCCATACATCCATCATTCTTACATGCTTCATCTCTCATTACGCGAATGTCTAATCTACATACCCTTCTTTGCAAACATCACCATTCACGCCTAGCGATACCCTACGTGGAACCGTGGGTACGCGTCCTCTCGCCCGTACGTACCCTACCCCTCGTGGTGGGTACGCTCTGCTCATCCATTCTGCTCCTCCCTGCAAGAAACCTAACTCCATCTCACGCCTAGTCCTATGTAGTCCTTTCACCCGTCTGCCCTTTAGACATACAACGAAACATTTTCCAAAAAAAACAAACCAAAATCTACAAGAAAAATGAGTTAAGTATCCTTTATTCCTACTGCCTTACAAACCAAAACCAAACCAAATATTTACCTACAGTTCACAACACCTACTGTGGTGTTGTGAAACCCTAAACCTTTAGGTCTTTCATGTGCCAAGACCCTAAAATCTTCCCGTCCATGTCCTCTAACTCGAAGACCAGTGGTGACAGTACTACTTTCACCCTGCATTTCTCGTACTTAGGACATAACTTCGCCATCTTGAACTTTGCCGCGTCGCTGAGCGGATGGGTTCTTTTCCAGACGATGTCCCCTACTTTCACTGTCGCTTCTCTTCTCCTGAGATTGTACGTTCTCGTGTTCGCCTGGTGTGCCTTGAGTATGTTCTGCCGCACTGTGGCAAAAATGTCTGCCAGGAGACCTAATTCTCCTGCAAACTCTTCCCTTGGCATTCCAGGTTGATATTCCTCTTCTGTCGCCGTGTAGTGTGATCCATCCACAATCGGTTCTCTGGCATGAACCAGAAAAAATGGTGAGAATTTGGTGGTTTCGTTCACGGCGCTATTAATGGCGAATTGGATCTTATGGATGTTCTGATCCCAGGACCTGTGGTCGTCTTTCACATACGCCGCCACGGCCGTCATGACCGTCTTGTTATAGCGTTCCACCAAATTCACCTGTGGCGTGTAGCGTGGTGTATAATGCGTTTTTGGAATTCTGTACTTTCTCAAAAGTGTACGGAATTCGGTCCCCGTGAATTGCGTTCCATTATCCGCAATCACGGTTTCCGGGACCCCGTGAATTAAGAAAACACCGTTTTCCAAAGCGTTTGACACCAGTGCGCTTGTGGCTCTACGAAGTGGGAATAGCAAAGTGTACTTTGAGAAACAACAAGTGACTACAAAAATATATACAAAACCTGACTTAGACCTAGGTAAAGGACCTACCAAATCTACCGACAAAACCTGAAACGGACGGTGACAAACCTTAGGTTTGCCCATTAGACCTGGAACTGCGCGGTTACTAGATTTGTATGCCGCGCATGTGTCACATCCCTCTACATACTCCTTGATGTCCTTAAACATTCCTGGCCAGTAATAACGTAAACATATCCTCCTGTGTGTCTTGAAGACCCCTAAATGCGCTGCTGTTGGAGGTTCGTGGTTTTCCCTGATAATTTCTCTTCTTCTGTCAAGTGGAAGGACCTCCTTCCACTCGAACTCCTCCATCAAGGAATATTTGGCCTTCGAAAATCGGTACAGCTTGTCTCCTTCTTTTCTGTACGCTGGGTAGTGACTCGGGCTGTTCTGTACATTCTGCAGGATATTGTCATACCACGGATCTGGTGCCGTTCCCGCTGTGTCTCCTATGGCATCTACCCTGAGCAACCTCGAGAGAGCATCCGGAACCACGTTGTCTGAGCCCTTCCTGTGTTCTATGTGAAAATCGAACTGAGACAGCCTGCAGCCCCAGCGGACCAGTCTACCTGTAGGATTTTCGAGCCGCATGAACCATTTTAAAGATGCATGATCCGTTATTACTGTGAAATGCCTAGAACCCAAATACGCCTGAAACTTCTCTACTGCAAAAATTACAGCTAACGCTTCTCGCTCCGTAGCACTATAGTTGCGTTCCGCCTTCGAAAGCGATCGGCTGACGTACGCTATAGGGTGTTCCGCGTCATCGAGCTTCTGTGTCAACATGCCTCCTATGCCGAATGATGAAGCGTCACAATGCACGAAAAACGGCCTGTCAAAATCGGGACACGCCAACACTGGTGATGATACCAAAGCTTCCTTCAGCTTGGTAAATGCCCTCTCTGCTTCTTCACTCCACTTGAACGGCGGAGCCTTCTTGGAGGTTGATGTCAACGCATTCAACGGCGCGGCTATTGACGCAAAATCTCTAATAAACCTACGATACCATGAAGCCGTTCCTAAAAACATCTTCACCTCTTTTGCAGAATTTGGAATGGGAAAATCCAAAATGGCACGGACCTTTTCTGGGTCCGTCCGTAAACCATGCTCATCTACAATATACCCCAAATACTGCAAAGACTTCCTAAAAAACTGACACTTTTCGTAGTTGACGGTTAGGTTCGCGAACTTCAACTTTTCTAGAACCCTCTCGAGCAATACTAAATGTGCCTTCAAATCGGAACTGACTATTATGATATCGTCTACATAAACATATACTAGACCCTCCAAAATGTCACTGGCAAAACCGTTGTCAAATAGGAGGTCCATTAGGCGCTGCTGCCGTGCACTCGCACCACAAAGCCCGAAGGGCATAACCTCAAACTTGAAAAGGCCTTTTCCGGGCACTGTGAAGCTTGTTTTCTCCTTTGATGCCTCCTCTAGTGGGATCTGCCAGAAAGAAGACGCTAAATCTATCGAAGACAGAAACCTTGCTTCCTTCAGACTATCTAAAATTTGTGGAATATACGGCATTGCATATGCATTTCCTTTTGAGACCGCGTTCAGTTTCCTGCAATCTAAACAAAACCGCCAGTCGCCGTTTGCTTTTGACACCAGGAGCGCTGGATTGTTCCAAGGGCTTTCACTTGGTGATACTACGCCTAGTTGTAACATCTTGTCCAGTTCTTTATGCAAGGCTGCTCTTTTCTCCGGTGAGAGTGGATATTGTTTTGTTTTGATTGGCTGAGCGTCCCCCGTATCAATAGTGTGCTTCATCAGATGCGTCCTTCCTAAGCCTACCTTGGCGGAAGAGATGTCATGAAACCTTTTCACTACCGCGTCCGCTTCTACCTTTTCTGATAGCGAGAGCGACTGGTAAGTGTGAATAGACCTAAATGGGCCATCTGAAACACTACCTACACAACACGTTGGCCTGTGTTCTACCGCATTCCTCCTATTTATAACATCTGGTGCTAGATTGAAAGCCCGCCAGAAATCTATGCCAAATACTACATCCGAATTTATATCTGGAATCACATAAAATTTAATAACCCTAGTAGCGTCTTCAAACGTCAGTGGAAGCAACATGTACCCTATTGCCTTGATGCGGTCCCCATTCCCGACAAATACGGACCTATCTACCTCGTGAAGTGTATAACCTATTTTTTCCAAAATCTGTAGTGCTCTATTGCCTAAAATTGATAGACTTGCACCAGAGTCTAACAAACCATAAAAATCTAGATCTACCAACGTAACCTTTAAATATGGACGTGAATCCTTATGACATGGTGAAAATAGAACCGACACAGCTGACTCAAGGGCTTGATCCCACCTCCCTTTTACGGGATGGGTGGTGTGACCGTCCCGGTTCTTCCTAACAAATTTTTCCGAATGCTCCGATCGTCGTTGAAGCTTGGCCACCATCCTTCCCCTACACTTCGGGCAACTCCTGACGGTGTAGCCTACTTCCCCACAGTCATAGCACTTGACCTGCTGACTAAATCTTCCTTTCCTGCAGTCCCTAGACCAATGTCCCATGCCGCCACACCTAAAACAACCAGATTGTGGTGTTCCATCTGATTCCTGCTGAGTGGACACCGCCGCCAGCTGTGATCGCGGCTTGGAGCCCTTGTACGCCAGTGTTGGGTTCAACGTCCTACTCGACACTTTAGGTGGTTCTACGAAGAAATCTGATCGCTGCTTTGCTGCCTCTAGCCTCCTACACTTATCCTTTAGCGACGCAATTGATGTGATGTCTACTAAAGCTAGTTGTTCTGTAAAAGATGGCCTAATATTGTGGAGCAGAATCTCTAATAACTCCTGTTCTGGCAGTGGATTCTTCAGCCTAGCAACCAAACAGTTCATAATCGAGAAGTAAATATGAATGGGCTCCTCCACCCCTTGTGTCCTCGCCCTTATTTCTCTTAATAACCTGTAATCGTAGTCTATCGGGCTAAACTCCTCTATCAACAATGACGACAGCTCGCTCCATGAAGAAACTTGGTCTTTGATGCCCCTGAACCAAAGCAAACCCTGGTGAGTAAAAAGCTCAGAAGCTGACTCAAATAGTCTTCCCTCTCTGGTACCGTTCGCTGCACTAAGTTCCTGCAACCTCTCTAAAAATGACCTGACATCTCCTACTCCATCAAACTTGACACCCCACTTCGCAATCGGAACCTTAGGACCCGCGCATTCCACGACAACCCGTTGATGTGTGCTATCCTTCCCTATTGGCAACACCTCGATGGGCCCTTCCGCTTGTACTGGGTCTTGAACTGGGTCCTTCGACAAACTGTGCACGTGGATCGCCGGATCTGTCATCTTGTCTACCTATAATCAAACCACGGTACCCAAAGACAAATGGAAAAACTACCATAAGCAAACGATGTAAAAAAAACTTTTGAAACGAGCCTCCTTAAATAAAAAATGTGCTATAACCATCAAACGTGAAAGCAATTCTTCCAAAAAAAACTCACAATAACGCTAACAAAAAAATTAACTCTATACCGAAGGTAAACAGTAGAATGTAGGTCAAGGCAAAAAAAAAATTTTTAAAGTTCCAAACGCCTAACCCTACCTCCCCAAAAAATAATCTAATGTTTACCCCTCAAAAGTTTCGAAAATCCCAGGTTTGTGTGTGTGTGTGTGTGTGTGTGTGTGTGTGTGCGCGTGTACGAGAGGACTCGTAAATAAAATTAAACTGTTATAAGTTTCAACAGCTGGTCGCTAACCACAGAAGTGTATTATGGTTCCTAATCCGTTGCAAAACTTTAACAAATATTAGTCTTGCAATGTACATTCAAAAAACCTCTATGCTGATTGCAGCATACAAAAAAAACATAACCACAGTAGCACTTTGCAAGACTATCTCCCTAACATGAACGGAAGTGCCAAAAAAAAACTTTTTACCTCAGGACAGGAATACACTTTTACAAAAATAAACACCAGCAGAAAAATACACAGGTGAAAGCATACATCGGTAGAAAAGCACACACAATAAAATTATACACCCTAAGAAAATACACACATGATACACAAAGAACCTAAAAATAACTTAAAATTAGCTGGACTGTTGTCTGTTGCCTTGTCAGTTGCTCTAAAATTATTTCAATAACGCCTACCTACAGTGGTCACTAAACGCAAAAAAAAAAAAATCAAAAAAAAAAATTCAAAAAAATTTCAAAAAAAAAAAAAAAAAAAATTTCAAAAAATTTTCAAAAAAACAAATTTTCAAAAAAAATTAAAATAAGAAGTTGGGCGCCATTTCGTAACGGTGGAAAACTGGGTGCAGACAGGCAGACCGACTATTTCGGCTGCGTTGGCCCTGACTAGCTCAGTTGGGGTTCGATGTTCCTACCGCACAAAAGATTTTTATACTAAAATAAAATAAATGTTAGAAATCAGTTACAGAGTTTTATTTAAACATCACATACCTCTTACATGACATGTTCATTAGCTTAGGAATGAAAAATTGAAACTGCACAGCTATGCTATCTTATATACTATATAATCCTAAAGTGATCCTTCATTTACATAACCTTAAAGTGAGCCCAAATAGCTACTTAACTACAAATTTATATGCTCAGCTATTAACCATAATAGAGGTTATCCACATGCCAGACTATCTTTCTTACAAATGAACCTACTACTAATCAACAAGTTGCAAATACATTGAACGCTACATTCTCTGACATGGGATTGAACAAAGAAATTTAAAGGGACATCTTTATATAGATGAGAGGTTTAATGACCTCAGGGAATAACAATATATTCCCTTACATAAAATGTAAGCAATGGCTATCATAAATACATGAGAGGTTCAATGACCTTGTGGAAACGTTCCTATTCTTACATAAAATTCAATAATGCTTATATTATTTACACGGGATGTTTAGTGACCATATGTTCAAACTTTATCCAAACCATCGCTCTCAAGCGAGCATAAACTTATTCAGGGAGAGGTTACTGCTTAGTGTGTCGGAGGTGTGAATATTTGAATTTACCAATCATTAGTCCCCGGATGACCCAATTAAATAAAACCCACAGAAAACTACCTTGTGAGTCACCCCCTAGCAACCAAAATATCACTCTCTACGGCAACAAACAATTACTGACAACAAACAACCGTGTCTACGGCAACAAACAACAGACCAGGACTCCACGGAGAACCGTCCTGATGCGCCTACTCCTTCTGCATTAAAATAAATTGGCACTGGCCCACCTCAGAATCGCCGACGGGCGCTTATCGTCCACGTGCGACGTCACCCACGTGCCCTGCTGCCACGTGCCCTGCCGTGCAGTCGCCGACTGCCCCCGCCGCGTGTCTCGCGCCCCCGCACAGGCGAAAGAAAAGGGAAGCGCCACGCAGACGGTGTCAGCAAACTGGAAAATACAAGACCACAGGTTAATCTCGGCAACGTGTCGACACGGCTCTTCATGGAGCTGCGTCCATAAAAATACAACTGATCCTCCCCTGTATGCCCCATGCTGTGCGATGCTTCTCAAATCCCCTACGTACCAGAAATGGGCTCTCGCCCAGCTTGCAGTCGGCTCGTATCGGCAGCGAGAATGCTGGCTTCGTGTGCTGGGGCTCGTCTCTGGGCACGCGGTGATGGTATTGGCTGGCGCCGCTTCGTCTGTAATACCCAAATCTGGTTAGCGAGGACTCCTCCACAAACCCAACGGTGCCAGGGTGCAGCTTTCGTACGTACCGGCGATTCTTCTAGGCTCGGCGTCTTTTCCGTGGAATGCCCCCCGCGGCCCCGCACGCGCCTTTTATCACCTTTGCTACCACATACCCCGCACCTCGAGCCACAAACTTCCGCCCAGAATATTCCAGAACACTTGCTCCAATAATCCACGGCATTTACGTCTCTCCGACAAGCATTTTTAATGTCTGTAATTGCGAGCTCGCTTCACACATCGACCCAACCAAATTATTTCTATTCACCCGCCAATATCGTTCATTTCTTAGTTAGTTACACTACTCGCCAATGGAGGCCCCTGCGACTTGCTAATGGTGAAAACGTTGTCCTTTTCCAACACAAGCTAAACCCTATTTCTCTCCTTCTCCGACCCTATCGACATGCGACTACTTCGTAACAGATGTCACTAGTAGACACCGTTCGATACGAACATCGCTACCCACAAAAGTGTTGACATCTGTCAAATCCTGCATTTTGCGGCTACTACTTAACAGATGGCGCTCTTCGCCAGCCATCTGCCTAGCCATTTTTAGTGTTTCTATTCGTTGCCAGAGGTCGCCCTTGCAACGTTTCAACAACTCACTCACCAACTTGCGTCTTGGCGCGTAAATTTAAATAGCTCTCCATTAGCTTTCGACTGATACGAAAAACTATTCTGCCAAAATAAATGAAATGCTACAAGTACTAGGTGCTCGATAGTATATAGTATATATTTTATATACCTACTCTTGAGTGCACGAAAAGAGCCTCTTGGACGCGCACTTAAAATCCTTTAGCCACACTTTGGTTTGAAAAAACCAGTGACACAATAAGAAGAAGAAGTACTAAAAAATAAAGGCAGTGGTATGTAGGTGAAGAGACAGCGTTTGATAACTTGATTGCATAATTGATGTTTGTCGCAAACTTGTTGCGAGTAAAGTAATAAGGTGCCAGTACCTAGTCTATTGCGAATCGTAAATTTTATTTTATTTTTACAAAACATGATAAGAATTCTAAAAGCTACACCGTGATGTTATTCTACTTTGATATTTTAAAAGACGTTGAAAACGATGACACAAGGCCTATGGTATGCCACCGCATTTTTAATTAAATTCCCAAAATAAAACTGACTTGGTTTGGTAGCTGGGCTTTTCAAAGTACTAAAACATTTTTTTGAAAGTCGAAAGTTACACAAGCTGAACAAGAACGGCAATTTTGGAGAGTGGTGTCACGGAAAACCAGTGCTATAGTAGCATTTACGCTGAGTGGCAGCCAATTTTTATGTCATTATTCGTTTCTTATTGTTAACACTTCTTGATCATACCATTCTTAAACGAGGAATAACTTTAGGTTTAATGTGAATTTGTACATTCCCGAGTGTTGCTTTATAAATGCTCAGATTTTGAAGATTTGTGATCAATATTGAATACAGTTATTAAAGTTCGTGGTCATTACTTAGGTAGCTTAACCACCCTTTTCTCATCTGTGGAAACTTTTAATTGTGTACATGTATTTAGCACATGTTTAATTTTGTAACTTACTTTCATACACCTAGCTGTTATAGTTTTCCCATAAAACTTTGAAAAATAAAGTAACTAGCAAAATTGCATCAAACCTTCTGGCTCAACAGCGGCATGCCTCAACCATTCACAGCATCATGTGCAAAGACTCAAAACAAAATGGAGTAGGAAGATGCTTCGCCTTTCAAATATTTTTCATTAACCCTCTACAGCCTGAATAATGAACATTTCACTTTGCTTTGAACTCAGTTACATTTTTCCGTTCAATACTGAGAAGATAATTAAAGGCGTCTGTAAGCAATTTTCAACAATACAAACTGACTTGTTAGAACTGTTTGACTTGTCTGAATACTACCATTGTGATGTGGTACCACACCGGAACTTCACTGCTATTTTTATTATTTTTGACGTGACGACGTCTTATAATTCGATGGAGCCGGCTCACGCACGAAAAAAACATGACTCATGCGGCGTTACCTCGCTCTGAGGCGTTAAATTTAAGGCTTGAAGTGCAAGCGAGTGCGCGGAACGAGGCCCAATCGGCCTTCGCGTTCGGCAGCGACATCTGCCTCTCTCCTACTTGAGTGAGCGATGCGTCCGCGTGGACAGCTGTATGACGTTGTCACGTTCAACTATCGTCAGTAAACCGGCTTTACAGACAACTGATTTTTTTAATTGTAAAAGGATCATATAAAAAAACGGTAGGATCCAAGCCGTAGTTTATTGTCTGTTCTTCTAGACTTGGTCGCGTGGAACTGGCACCTAGACTCACCTAGCTTTAAAACGTTTCAAATTGATCCTTGCGATAATATGGAATAAACACACTCTTTACTTTTTATCCATCCTAAGCCTACTCTACTTTTCTTGAAGTTTTAATTATTGAAAAGTTTGATTTATATTTGTAAGTATGTGGTATTTGCATAAAAACGTATAATTAAGCAAATATATTTACAAAATGGTTGCAAGGATTCTATTAATTAGAGTTATTAGTGTTATAAGTAGAATTTAAGCTAGAATTTGCTATCAAATTAGAAATACACGATATGTTACAGCGTACGTGCAAACGTTAGTGAAGCTCATAACACGTTTACACGGTCAGTCCGGGTTTTGGTGGCATGATCTTTGTGCTCGCGGTAAGGTTTGTAGGTTAGATATTATAAGACTACCTCTGAAAAATCATTCTAATTCACATTCTAACGGGTATTTTTTTTATCCAAATGATAGACAAACGGGCTTACGGCCTGATGGTAAGTGGTCACCGTCGCCCATAGACACCAACAAAATCAAGGGTGCTGTCGTTGCGTTGCCTACCCTGAAGGAACTTTTCTACATTTTTCTTGAACCTTTTCATGTTATAGCTGAGGGGAAAGACCTTTGGTGGTAGCTCATTCCACAATTTCTGGGTATGGGGGAGAAACGATCTCGGGAAGCAAGCTGTGCGAGAAATCCAGGGATCTACAAACGGATGAGCTCGGTCTTGGTGACTAGAAGAGCGGTGGTGAAATCTCGAGGCAGACATTTCTAAAACTGAAGAACAAGCGAGGGTAGTAGTTGCAACTGCAACTGCCTCCGCTTCTCGACGGTAACTCCAATGAACTCCAGTCTGCCCGCGACCACGGCTGTTATAACACGGTCGAAACGTGCGTCGGGAAATAATACTACATTATTTGGCAAAAAGAGAACAATAGGCCTACGACATCCTCTGTCTTGCTCTGTCTTGGTCTCTGGTTTTGAATCTGTGTAAGTTTTGCTAAATAAATCCTACGTCAAAACGTCACACACACAACACACTCACACAGACTAAAAACCAGAGCCAGACAGAGCTTGTGGTTCGACAGTAATTGTTCACATTTTTGAATCTCAAACGGTGTCCATACAAAATTTTTGACAGTAGTTTCATCAATAAAGGCTTGCGCATATTGAATCTTGCGCTGTCAAATATCACTGTCATATTTGACGGTGTTTCACTGATAACACATCAGAACGCTTAGAAAATGCGCAAAGCTTAATACCACGCAAGCGAGTCCATGAAAAACAGCTTGTATTTTATATATTGAATAGATTTAACGTCATTTATCCTAATATGACGTCATCAATAAGAAAACGATCATAAGCGCTGATTAAAACGCGTCGGGCCGCGTGTGTGATTCTGACTAATGATTATTAGCAACCTTTGTTAGCGCGTGCCTCGCGCCGAACCGAACCGAACCGAACCGATCAATGTTTATGACGGTTTTATTAGTACGGTTGGGTTATTATCTAAATGTTATAACCTTTTTGAATATCCTGATTACTCCTTCTCCACGTATCGAACTTCTCATTACTTGAATACTTTGATATATTTGAAATTGTTTTATCGGTGGTTTTAACATCGCTGAGTTGGCGATCAATGAAACGCTGTCAAATGTCACTGTCATATTTCACTGCTCACCACTGCAAAACGCTTAGATGTGTGCAAAGCTTTACGATATCTTTTAGATATTATTACGTTACATGACAGCAAAACCATGTTTTTTTTCAAGGAAAATGATTACTAAAAAAATTAGAACACAGCGAGTAATCCAAAAGCTTAAGCGCAACTTTCAGTCTATGATTTTCTACTCTAGTAAGTCTTCGTTAGGCACACGTTTCTTTGCATCGAGAGTGTTCCGTCTAGGGATTAGGTAATTTAAATAAATTATCCTTCTTTAGAACTGAACGATACGCCCGAAACCATACGCATAAATTCATTTATGTTTTGTTGTAAAAGGGTGCACCCTTAAAGCTCATTCACACGGCGCTTATTTTTACGGTGAGTGCGCCGAGTAAGCGTCACTTTCCACTGTTTCTTTAGGATTTTGACGTGAATACGTCGTTAAAATCTGCCCTTTTAAATGTGTTTAGATCTGCGAAATGTAGCTGGCAAGCACTGGAGGAGAAGAGCCGAAGGCTGGGCTCAGTGGCGCGTCTTGGGAGAGACTTACCTATGGTCAGCAGTGGACTGATATAGGTTGATGATGATGATGATGACGTCTTTAAAATTGCTTCCTTAAGGACGCAATTCAAAAATACTAATGATGACAAAATCGGGATACAGTTTAGCGTAGCAGCTAAATATCTATCATCGACATTCAATTACGCCACTGGATAGCTAAAGAATCAAATATTTATTGACGTGACAACGTCTAAAAATTAGATGGAGCTAGCTGCACGCACGAAAAAACATGACGTCATGCGGCGTTACCTCGCTCTGAGGCGTTCCATTTAAGGCTTGAAGTGTAAGCGAGAGCGCGGAACGAGCGACAAAGAGTCACAATCGGCCTCCGCGTTCGGCAGCGTTCGACATCTTTCTCTCTCCTACTTGAGTGAGCGATGCGTCCGTGTGGACAGCTGTATGACGTTGTCACGTTCAACTATCGTCAGTAAACCGACTTTACAGATAACCAATTTTTTTACGCTAAGTAAGGACTGAAACACAACGCGCGCGGCGGAGGAAGCCCCGAAGTTACGAGACGTATTCACGTACAACAAACGGCCGTGTCCATAACACAGCCATACCCCATTTTTTTTGTTTCATTGGGATAATGCAATGTATAAATTATTCTGGTATCATCCCACTTATTATCCCATCAACATACAATCCAATCAGATCAGCTTATCCGCTTGAAATTTTTACCAAACCAATTTGTCTCAAACACAGCTTATTTTTTTCATTTGAAAATCAGGGTTTTAAGGCGGATTATAATGAAGTATTTTTTTCACTTGCGAGAAAGTTTTTGCTATGTTTTTCTAAGCTGTATTTTTCATTACTGTACATAAAGGTACCCCCACCTGCCGAACCAAGGCCGCGGGTTTGAATCCAGTAAGTGTACGTGTGATTTTTTTGTTCGGAAAACATAGTCACTTATTGCTAGTGCTCTCAAACGGTGAAGAGAATACATAGTAAGGAAACCCATGGTTTAGTTAGCTCTGCACGTATTGGCCATGTCTTTCATGTGGACTGGGCTGGCTGGGAGGCCTGTTCCAGCTAAAATCTTGTCCCAGGCACTATAGCGTCCCACAAGTAGAGCTTGAGTAATCACCAGTTACCTCTGACGCTATATAAAATCAACTACAATAGTTGTACAGTAGCTGTGTGTCTGTTTGAAAGGTGTGGGTGCCGGTGAAATTACTGGCACGTGAGGCTTAACATCTGTATGCCTCAAATTGATGGACGCAAGGCTTTGATGAGGCAATGCTTTGTTATAAGCGATGGTTATCACTTTAAATCAGGGGGTACATATGCATGTTCCATCAGCTAAGTTGTATTAAAAAAATATATTAGATATACTACAAATTGTGTCTTGTGTATGTTGCCTTTTCCGCGATATAAAACCAGTAGCGTGTGAACGAGCTCCAGTTTTACCTCGCAAATCGAACGCTCCGCCAATCTGCATTCATTACACATCATGCTTTTGTCTGGCACTAACCCTATTTACGGGAATCGCACAAGAAGGTATTTGCAGGAACATTTTGGGAAAAACGGTACTGTTAGCTATCTCGTTCAAGAGGGTGGGGAATTGTGCGAAAGGTACTTGAACCTATTTCTTTTCCATAGTCAAATTATAAATAAATACATATACATTCATAAAATCACACCTCATTTCCAAGGGGGTAGGCAAAGATCACGAATTTCACTTGCTACAATCCTGACATACCTCTTTCGCTTCATTCACTCGCATAACATTCTTCATACATGCATGCACTGGTATAATAAATAAATAAATATTGTGTACAACCCACGCAACACTATCTAACCCCATACTAAGCAAAACTTATACAGCCATATTAATAAACGCAATTTAAATTTAGTCATACCGAACAACTGATATAATAGCTGATATAATACTTATAATGCTTTTTACTTTCATTCACCGAATAGCTGATATAATACTTATAATGTTTTTTTTTGTATATTCTAAGAATACTATATAACACCCAGACAGAGAACAAACATCTGTGTTCACCACACAAAGATTGTTCTCGGTGGGGATTGAACCCACGACCTACGACGCCGTAGGCAACCTGAGCTGAGAGACCTGTCAAAAAAAGTTATAAACAGAATAAAATAGACTTAAACATGCGTTTGTGAAGTGTAAAACTCGTTGATAAATTTGCTGAAATGTGATTTATAACGTTACTAATTGGAGAAAATAAGAAAATGACCAAGCAGCGCTTAAAAGGTATATAGTTATTTGTTATACAAGAGTGCAAAGTTGCTTTTTAACCACGTGCTCAATTTTGATGACTGAGCAAGCGCAGGATTCTAATATTTAACCACGAGCGTAGCGAGTGGTTTAAAAGTTAGAATCCTAAGCGTCGCAAAGGAATCAAAAGAGCACAAGGTGAAAAATCTTTGCACTCGAGTGCAACACGTAACTTTTCATCCCACCTCAGCGAGGAAATGACTAAATGCAAAAAAGAACATGGCGCGACTAAAAGTAACTCACCAAGAAGGTTCCGAGTATGAGTTTTTAACAAATTTAAAAAGGTTCTATGATAAATTCGGTACCATGCAGGTAAAAGTAAATAGGTTTAATGATGTTTTGAGTTCACAAATACACCAAGAAGGTTACGAGTGCGAGTTTTTAACAAATTAAAAAAAGGTTGTATGATAAATTCGGCACCATGGAGTTAGAAGTAAATAGGTTCTGTATTCAGTGTATTCAAAAACTTAGTGAACACGATATTCTAAATTCAAATTTACTTTATCCTCTAGAGGATAAAAACGGCTTTTGCAGTCAGATATTGAACAGCAAAAATACACTTTTCGAGCTGGTGGGATGAAAAATAAATAACAATACCGCTTAAGACTAACTGCGATGCGACGCTGGAAACCGTTTTATCTTTTCTTGACTTATCTCTGTGGTAAGTATATGCCAGACACCGTAAATCGAGATTTTGCGAAAAAAACTAGATTACTCTCAAGACTTTGTCATTACCATTAAATAACTTTTTAATCCCTTCATCTCAGAAAGTGTATTTTTGCTCTTCGATATCTGAGTGCAAAAGCTATTTTTATCCGCTCTAGCGGAATTTTACTTTTCCTCTAGGATAAAATTATTTTTAACATCGTGTTGAATCGTGTTTGAATTTAGAACATCGTGTGCCCTAATTTGTGAATAATTAAAAAAAAAAAAAAAAAAAAAATATACATACAGCCGAACATAGAACCTCCTCCTTTTTTAACCGACTTCCAAAAAGGAGGAGGTTCTCAATTCAGTTGTACCTATTTGTTTTTAATTTTAAGTTTTAATTTTTTTTTTTAGTTTGCTATCGCATAAATCTGTCATTTATGAACCACGTTGAAACATTTTTTGTCTCTTTTTTACTTTTAAATAGGTCCCATAGAAATGTAATTAAAATCGGTTCAGCAGTTTGACCATGAAGTCAGTTCCTCCAGTTTTTTAAACTTCACTTTCATATTTTTTTAGTCTATTAAAACATAGACATAGACAAAGACATTTATTTATTTACTACTTAAGCACACAAAAACCAGTAAAATACAAGGACACTAACAGAAGAAAGATACAAACAATACATTGATACTGAAGAAGTGCGTCGTGTTTCTGTGTGCTACAGCAGCAAAACGGCCTTGACTCAGCATAATACCTAGCTTCTGTAAGAAAGCTAGGCATTAAAACTGTATTAAAACTTTAATCTACCTGTCCCAGCTACATACCACACAGCGGTCCATACCTGAACCGACGTGGTCCTTTATTGTGGTAGTGACAAACTACATCAGACATTTAATAAAAGCAACGTTGAGAGATGCGGACCGTCGCCATCCGCCCTTTGTGCCCGCCATTTGTAAGCCGGAATGAAATGTTTTCAGTTCGAGCAGGTCGAAACCTGGAACTTTTCGGTTATCAGTTTATTTTTTACAGCTCAGTTGCAACTCCGACTTTTGCGTAGGGCTTGGATTCGATCCCCACCGAGATGACGATGTTTTCTTTGTTTTGACGTGACAACGTCTTATAATTCGATGGAGCTGGCTGCACGCACGAAAAAACATGACTCATGCGGCGTTACATCGTTCTGAGGCGTACCATTTAAGGCTTGAAGTGCAAGCGAGAGCGCGGAACGAGCGACAAAGAGGCACAATCGGCTTCCGCGTTCGGCAGCGTTCGACATCTGTCTCTTTCCTACTTGAATGAGCGATGCGTCCGCGTGGACAGCTGTATGACGTTGTCACGTTCAACTATCGTCAGTTAACCGACTTTACAGACAACCGATTTATTTCTTAATATAATAGTTTGCATTGTGTGTGCTGAAGTAGCAAATAAATGCCTGTCACAGGCCTAAAACATACACAAGCGACGTGGCGTGGAACAGGCGTGGCGCAGGTTTATTAAAGAACGTTTTCAACAGCAGGTGACCGCAGACACGCCGTTTCGTTGCCTGCGCCGCGTCGCTTCAGTATAATTCAAAAACGTCGCCTGCATACATTTTGTATGAAATCGTTTTGAAGCGGCGCACGCCTGCGCCACGCCTGTTCCATGCCTGCTGCCTTACGTCGCTTGTGTGTGTTTTAGGCCTTATATGTCTATTTCTTACGCTAGTTATCTTGAGACCCAAACGGCATACGGTATATAGTGGTTCTAACAATATCCTGTTCCTAGCTTGTTTGCTGTACACCATCATACTCACTACACTGCACTTAAAGATACACTTGCGAGCAAAATATTAGATTCAACTTATAAAAGCTACCTGACAGAAAGCTCTACAGCAGATTTTAAGAAAGAAAGTGTTTGAAACATTTTGGTGTTTAAGATGCTGAAAACCGTAAAACAAATCCTCGCTCGCACACACCTTTTTTAAATACTGAACTTATTTATCGAAAAACGAAGTAAATCGTCGGTTGTCTTAGCCTTAATCAGAGATTTGATGTTATATTAAATAGCCAAAGTTTAAGCACTGATTTTCTTGTGATGATATTTTTATAAGATAGACTGACATTTTTATTTTTTCAGGGCTCATCCGGGGAAGTACTACCACCATTCGTATTTCAACCGTGAAGCAGCATCACTGTGTTTTGGTTTGAAAAGTGGAGGAAAAGGGAAGGGATGGGGTGTCGGTGCAATTACTGGCACGTAAGGCTGAACATCTTTATGCCTCAAGTTGATGGATGTATGGCAGTGCATTGTAGGGCACGTTCCTGACGTGCGTGACCTATGAAGCAATGCTCTGTTATAGGCGATGTTTACCACCTATCAGCAGGCCATATACTTGTTCCATTAGCTAGTTGCATATAAAGAAAAACAAAAGCATTTTTTATGAGACGTTTCATTAAAATGCCTTGTATAATATGTAAATGGCCCAGTTTCTTGAGCCTCAAGTGTATAGAGCGTAATCCAAGCGAGGAGGCATCAAATATGCCCGAGTTATTATGAGCCTCTGTTTCCTTACAAACTAAACAACAGTTGTTTTAGTGCAGAAATTCCATTATGACGCTGACAACACTTCAACATGACAGGGTCATCACGGCTCAGTGATGGATTTTAAGTGCGCCTCAAAGAGGCTCCTTTCGTGCACTTGACACATATTTTCAAATTTTTTAGGTTCTACGATATGCCGGTTTCCTCACGATGTTTTCCTTCACCGTTTGAGAGCACTGGCATAGTGTACATAAGTTTTTGAGAAGAAAAACTCACTGGATTTGAACCCACGACCTTAGGATCGGAAGGCGAGGCCGCTAAGACCACCAGCACTCTCACACACTCTACAGTAGGTAAATAAAATGTAGTACACACCTAATACAGTTGTGAGCACTCACACAGACTCAAAACTAGAGCCAGACAGAGCTCATGGTAGGCCCACAGGTTGTATTGGGTACTAGTAACAAGTACAAATTGCGAACGAGTTATTGCAACCTATTGCGCTCTACCATCGAGTCTTAATTACGTTTTCAAACTCAATTACTACATAGTTCAAACTGCAGGTTAAACTTGGGTTGCTTAAAATTGATCACCGTCATAAAACAGGCGTAATAACAAGCGGAGAAGCTGTGTGTTTTTTATACAACAATCTGATAATGAACAAGCGTAATAGCCCACTTGATGTTAAGTGGTAACCATCACAAAACGTTATCTTGTAAGGAACGACGCACTGTCCTGTCATCAACTTGAGGCATACAGATGTTCAGCTTCACGTGCCAGTAATTACACCGGCACCCACACCCTTCAAACCGAAACACAGCAATGCTGCTTCACGGCAGAAATAGGCATGGTGGTAGTACTTCCTCGGACGAGCCCTTCAGAAGAGTTCTAACCTGCTACTAAAAGAACCTGAAAACGAATTCAATTAATACAGAATATGAAATTGTGACACGACAGAAAGAAGAAATCCACAAAAAAACTTTTAGAACCTATTTTAATGTAACAACGGGATATTTACCATGTTTTTTTTTTGAGTTGACTTCCAATATAAAAAAAAAAATTGATAAGCCGACTTCATGGATCGATTTTAATGAAATTTCTATACTTACATTGAACCGATTTTCTAAAATAAATTCAAATAGTTTCATAAAATGACGAAGTAATATGCGATAGGAAACATAAAAAAAATATAATTAAAATTGAGAACGTCTTCCTGTTTTATTTAAAGTCGGTAAAAAAAGCCCGATGTCAAAATAACCTAGTGCTCAAGTTAGGTCAGTTCTAAGCACTTATTGTTAGTCTGAGTAAGTGAATAGCCCCGATGCTCTAACGGTACTAAATCACTCTTTATCGAGTGCTCCGCGAGCCAAATTAGCTTTTTTAGTTTAGAAGCTAATATTTTTATTCCATTGGAGCTCGTTCGATTTTAGAACAAATAGAAATAGTCTAAAGATTTTTAATCCCAGGGTAGATACCCTCTCAGCTATCTTTTATACTTTTTTTACACAACTAGCTTATCTTCTTCTTCTTGCCCTTAGAAAAAAGCCAATGGTAGGTCAGGCATTAAAATAAATTAAGCCTCTTTGATTTTTAAAATAGGCAACCAAATCTCTAAATCCTTGCGCACATCTTAGCGATCTGAGGTGGTGATCAGTGACACGCAGTCAGATATGACAGCGATATTCAGTAGTATTTCACTGATCAACACCGCAGAACGCATAAATGTGCACACGGCTTAAAGCAAAAACAAAATCACTGAGGCTTTTTACCGTTTTATCCAGTGTTACAAAATTCTCCGTAAGATTTACTCGAAAACCTCGTACATTTTGTCCTGGCACTGGAAATCTGTGCCCAGCTTGGCCCAGCTTAACGCTGCCTAGCGTAGTAGCGTAGTCCACCATACCAATGTAGGATTAATAGTCACAGAACACCGAAACTGCGCACCGGTTCTCAAACTTTACCCGTTTTGAGCTAATTGAGAAATTATTGGCGAAAGCTTGTTATTTACTGTTCAGAGCTTTGAAAATACGGGCTTGTAAATAATAATATAAGATAAGCTTTAATCAGAATCAAATAATTTAATAGGCTCAATAAATATTTGGACTAGCCTCTCAGCTTAGATGGTAGTAGCTCTGCCTTCTGAGCCGTAGGTCGTGGGTTCGATCCCCACCGAGTACAAATATTTGTGTGGTGAACACAGATGCAAACATCTATCAACATCAATTTCTCTGTCTGGGTGTTATATTGTATCTTAAGTATGTATTTATAAAAAAATGTATCTAAGTATTATATCAGCTACCTGGTTCCCATAGTACAAGCTCTGCTAGTTTGGGGCTAGATAGTGTTGTGTACATGCAGAAGTTCCTAATTATATGCAATTTATTGGCTTGTATGCAGTTATTGTTGTATTGCAGTATCTATCTACACACATCTAGTGTAAATAAAATATAATTATTGTTATTAAAGTTATTTTTATTACCAAAATCCACCACGACGCGAGAAGTGGGGGATGGAAAGAGCTCAGAATCGTACTTCCTGGAAAAGTATAAGAGAACCCTATATCCAGCAGTGGACTTCTTCAGGCCGATGATGATGATGATATTTACCAAAATATACATAATTATAATAATATGCAGTTTCACTAACATTTTCGTCGTGAAAACTAACTAGAAAATAAAAAAAACAGTGCTGACAGAAGTGAAAACAAAAAATCCCCTCCGCGATTCTGTACAAAAATATTGAATCAATATGTTCGAAATAACTTTTGATGGATAAAAAACTTTACAAAATAGCCTGATATTTTGATAAAGTTTAAGCACCACCGCCCTTAGGGTATCGAACTAATCCAGAACACCTGTGACAAGAAAAATGTTTCCTTCACACGCCACCGGCTCCCAACCTTTTAACTCTTGAACTGTCGTGAAAATAGATTTGCACTCTTGCGTCCGTTTGTTCGTATTTAGGGTCAGCTTAGTACGAAAGTAGTGACATAGGAAAATAAACTTCGGTAGACTTTCAAGGAGGTGCGTGTCTCTCTGTCTCTGGCTTTGATTTTGAGTGCTCTCCGGTGTATTATACTGTGTGCGTGACGTTTTGACGTAGGATTTATTTAGTCAACACTCACACAGACTCAAATGAGCCAGACAGAGTTTGTGGTAGGCCTAATGGTATCCGTCCACCAATAACAAGTTAAGAAGAGTTATTTTATATTTCATGATTTTTTATTAATTTGAAGAGCAGGAAAATACTCGTTATTTTCGTTACTTTGTAAAAACCTCATCTTTTCCCAACGAAAGTTTCCAAAAACAAGCGGCAATCAACTTAATGAAAAGGTCCAACATCAATTCTGTAAACAAGTAGTACGAATTACAGGTTGTTTTAATATTGAAATTGGTTTCCATCAGATTTTTTATTAATTTGAGCGGGCAACTGTTCTAAAGGCGCACCTTCTCCTTCATATTCTTTGATACTTAATCTATAATATAATAATAATAAATATTACGCAGAGGACCACAGTGTCATCATCATTATTAACCTATATCAGTCCACTGCTGGACGTAGGTCTCTCCCAAGACGTGCCACTGAGCCCGGTCTTCGGCTCTTCCCCTCCAGTGCTTGCTACATTTCGCAGATCGTCGCCCCTCCTTGCCGGAGGGCGTCTTACACTATGCTTACCTAAACGCGGCCTCCACTCTAGTATTCGTTTGCTCCAACGATTATCTGTTCTACGGCAAACATGACAATCGTTGGAGCAAACGGACACACCCGGCCACAGAGTTGATCCCACAAAATGCAAGGCGACGTGGAAGACCCAGAATGAGATGGCGGGACGAAATTGACTACCACCTTAGATCGTGGCCTGTCACTGCGTTGAGTCGCGAAGAGTGGAAAAAAGGGAGGGAGGCCTTTGCCCTGTGGGACAAAAACGGTTAAATAATAAAAACTATTACAAACACACAATACACAAAAAAATCACAAAGGTTGGGTTTGAGAGACAAGATTTTTTTTTTATTATAGCATTCTAATGGAACAAGCTAATGGCCCACTTGATGTCAAGTGACCAACAAAACATTGCTTCGTAGGTCACTTGCGTCAGAAATGTGCCCTACGGTGCGCTGCTTTGCGTCCATCAACTTGAGGCATAAAACAGATGTTCAGCCTCACGTGCCACTAATTTCACCGGCACCCACGTCCTTCAAACCGAAAAACAGCAATGCTCCTGTACGGCCAAAATAAGCATGGTGGTAGTACTTCCCCGAACGAGCCCTTCACAAAGAGCTCTACTCTAAATAAAATAATATATGTATAATTTATGATGATAACAGTGAAACAGTGTTTATTTGCTTAAACATGTGATTAAGAATAAGATGGTAAACAATGAGTTTACCATGTTAGATGTGTTATTCAGTGTGGCGCTAGCGTCTTTTTACGTAATTACAGAATATTTGTTCAGCGAATCTTAAACGAGGACTGATTAAGTTATAAATCGAAAAGCGACGCTCAGAATATTCTGGAAGTCAGTATGCAAATAGCCACGGCATAACTCACCGCGGTAACTTTTCACGACGGTTCAGCAATTAAGAATGCCTACAGTTCATTTCACTTTCAAATTCAACTGCGATTTGTTTTATTTTGAACCCGAAGTGCCCCGAGGCAGTGTCGCCTAGTCGCCTTACCGTTTCAATATTGTTGAGCAGAAGGACAGAGTGGCTATTTGTCGGATAATAAATGCTGGAATTGTGCTCTTCTTCTTCTTATCGTGTCACTGGTTCTTTCAAACCAGTGTGGTGGAAGGATTTCCAGTGCGCCTCAGAGAGGCCAACACAGAGAGGAACCAAGGATTTTTATTTTTCCTACAAAATAGTTGTTAGAAACTAATCGCTTCTAAAGCACGTTTTTTTTTATACAGTGTGTTAGGTTAAACGAGGGACTTATTGAGGGAGGGTATTCAGTATTCGATTCTCGTCCCAAATATGTAAAAAACCTATAACCTTAATTTGTGACGTAATTGTCCACTAAAATACATTATTCATGAACACTGAGCGCGCAAGAAGTGAACTTGTAAACAGTAAAATAATCACGCGGCAAAACACGTGCCGATCCTACCGAAAAGGAAGCTTGTGCGCAAACCCCGCCCCTTCCCTTTGTGTTGCACCGACAGGAGGACACACTCCCGCGCTGACCGCGTGACCGCAGTCAGTCTATGCGAGTGCGCTGCTATTTCCGCATGTCTAATATTGCGCTTCCGTTCCGCGTATCGCAAAAACAACCCCGCTTACTTCGGGATAAGTGTGTCCTGTAAACGTGTTCTTTTAATAACCAAAAATGACGTCTTATCGATATTCTAATGAAGAATATTGGGATATGGTTCGTGCCTACGTGTTATCTAATGATAGTGTGCGAGGAGCCATTATTTTGTACCGAGAGATGTTTCCCAACCGCCAGATTCCGTCGTACAATCTTATGCTAGGTGTTAACCAACGATTGCGAACATTCGGTCAGTTCACCGTAGGTACCGACGCATGCCTAAGGACGAGGAAGGGAGCCATACCTAAGTAAGCCAGGTTTAAAGTACGAAGGGAAAATGGATTATACCTAAAGGTCATTGACCCGCGCACATGTTGCGTCTGCGATAATATTAAATCGCTAGCGCAAGGGTGTACACACGTTGCGAGACTTTAGCGAAATTTTTGGTATGGTTCTGTCTGTTATTTATCAGTGTTTTTTTTTTGTTCATATTTTTATTAGTATCATATAATCATGCACTATTGTGGGTTTCAATATGTCCCTCGTTTAAACTAACATACTGTATACAGTTAGCTGATGGAACAAACATTATGGCTCACATGTAGATCTACCACAAGCTCTGTCTGGCTCTTTCTCAGGTTCTGGTTTTGAGTCTGTGTGAGTGCTTACCAGTGTGTGTGACGTTTCGACGTAGGATTTATTTAGTCAAAACTCACACAGACTCAAAACCAGAGCCAGAAACAGAGCCAGACAGAGCTTGTGGTAGGCCCACCTGATGTTAAGTGGGAACAAAGCACTACCTCGTAAGTCATGCACGTCAGGAAAGTGTCCTACAATGCACTGCCCTGCGTCCAACAGCTTGAATCAGATGTTCAGCCACACGTGCCAGTAATTTCACCGGCACCCACACCTTTCAAACCGACACACAGCAATGCTGCTTCACGGCAGAAATAAGCATGGTGGTATTTCCCCGGACGAGAGTTTGTGTGATAATCGTGAAAACAAATAGATTCAACAAAACTTCCAAACGGTATCTTAGAAAGTTCAAATCCACGTAGAATATGCCAGAAATCGCTTAGCTATAACACTTGTAGTAAATCTCCCGGGCAAATGAACACGTCTGAACCGCGATCGGATGCGATACATCTCGGAGACCAGCTCGAGCATAAATTGGTGCGCGGACGTGGTTAACGATGCAGCTCGATTTATAGCTGTTACTCCGTTTAGATCGGACTTTTATTTCTGTTATGATAGGTGAAAGATTATATCATCATCCCCATACAAGCTATGACGAGGATAAGTTCATGTTTAAGTTGGTTATAGGTAAAGTTGATTGTTGAAAACAATAAAAAAAGATTTTCAAAAAAAAAATCCTATAAAATGTATAGCTATATGTATCGATTTATCGCCCCGAAACCTTCTGTATACTAAATTTCATGAAAATCTGTGTGTGTGTGTTTCGAGTGTTGACGTAGTAGTTCAATAGATGGCGTTCCCCGTCACACTTACTCGTGAGTTCGACTACTCAGCAACAGATAACGCTAAAATTTGATTGTTAAAAAAACTATCAAAACGACATTTTTCTAAAAATAAATTCTAGCTAGATCGATTTATTGCCCGCGAAAACCCCTGTGTACTAAATTTCATGAAAATCGTTGGAGCCGTTTCCGAGATTCAGATTATATTATATGCAAGATCTTCTCGTTTAAAGGATTAGCCTGAAGAAGTCTTTAGACTACTCCAATAGATTTTTCTATTAACAGACTTCAGACGATCTTCATAATATCATGTAAAGTTAAAAAGAAATGTATTCAGTTGAATCAAACAGGCTGGCGTGGTACAGGCATGTCATAATATGACTAGGAGAGAAGTATTCAATTGAATCAAAAAGATGATGAAAAATTGCTTATCAGCTACAGCACTTTCAAAATCTACACCCAATCGTTCAAACAAAATGTTTAACGGTCATTACTCCAAAACCTCATCTATATTTACTCTGTGCACATAAAACCTTATCTTCCATTAATGACCTGCCCACACGAACCAGCACCAAAGGCTATAAAAAAATCATTATACGTCACAAAGACGTGTTCAGACATGCTCGGTCGCCTTTGAAAGGAGCTTTACAAACGCGACATAGCGCGCCTGTGTTTTTGAACGAAAAGAATGCAGTTTTTGATAATTAGTGGGCGAATGGGTTGATTATTGCTAGGTCGTAGTTCAATGTAACTTTTTTTTCTTTTTAAGTTATCACACCATGCTTTTTTCTACCTCTAAGGCTAACGATGATAATGCTTATAGCAATAAGCCCTCCTATTGTACATTTATCTCGTAATTTTTTTGAATTAAAGATTTAAATAAATACATGAAACTTATTAAACAGACAGACGTCATACATGTTATTTAAAACGTTTGTTGATGTTTTTTGAGTCAAATCTTGGTAACTGAATTTTTTTTTTACTCAGTTACCATTTGAAACTGTACTGACTGGATTCTCGGGCCGACCGAGATTTTCAATGTCCCTTAAATACACATTGACATTGCACAACCCCGCACTTTTTCTACGTTTTCCGTATATCGTAGCTGAGATGAGCCGAAAATTAGGCTCCTGAAGTAGAATCTTTAGTACAGAAATTTTCGATTTTGTTGAAATGATGATGAAATCATTTCAACAAAATCTAAAACTTCTGCACTGTCTAGATATGTAGCTGCAACACTAATCTGTATCCCTCAATTTTGTTATCATTAGTTTTTTTTTTATTTCGTCCCTAAGGCAGCAGAAAGACGTACCTGTCCACGTCAAAACAGCATGATATCACAAATATCTAATTACCATTCCACAATTAAATCTATCCTATTCAATTTTATGAATCATTGACTGCTAAGACCGCTCGCAAAACTGAATAGGTAACAATCCCCGATTTTACAATCGTTACAAAATTAATGATCGCATAAATCAAAGAATAAAGGTCCTCGCACACCTAGACCAGTTCATCATTAAATTGCTACTAGCAGTTGGTAACCGAGCTTCGCTCGGAATTTTTTTCATTAATTTGTATTTTTAAGAAATCATAAGAGTCTTAGGGTGTTATTAATAATCCCGGTGCAACGCTGGAGTAGTTGAATCGTGTTTTGTCACATTTGTTCAAGTTGACAATTGCATGTATTGCAAGAGACAAAACACGGATCAACTAGTCCAACGCTACGCTAGGATTATTATTAAGACCCCTTGAATATATTATTATCTTTATTGGTTTATTCTTACTGAACAACGCCATCTGCTGGATATGCTTGCAGTTACTTGCTCACAATCGTCAATAGATGGCAGGAGCAGTCACATATTCAGTTTGCGTTTAATTATTGAACTCGGAGTGAAATAATCATTTTCTTAAAATGAATCCTAGCTAGATCAATTTATCGCCCCCGAAAACCCTTGTATGCTAAATATCGTGAAAATCGTTGGCGTAGTTTCCGAGATCTTAAATATATAAATATATACAAGATTTTCTCGTTTAAAGGTATAAGATAAGATAAGGACAAGCTAGGTGATTGTGTAGTTGTTTTGCTATCAAAAATTGGATACTAACAAGGAACAGCGATCATGTACCTTGTTGCTATCATGTTTCAGAAAAATTATAGCAACCACTTCACGTGAAGTTTCTATAAGCTATTTCAAGCTTTTTGGGTCAACATTAATTCTTGTTGCAATCGTTTCTTGTCAAAGTTGGGTTTGATTTCATTTTGTTTTCAATATAATGTCAAAAAATTGCAACAAAAAATTCAAGTAAAACAAAGTACTTGCCACACACATAATATATGATTTGCAAATGAATGCTTTTTCTGGAATTGGAATTGTGATTACGGTTTTTTTCATAACTAGTGTGTGATAGACCTTAATGTTCAAAGAGTTTAAGGGCCTTACACAATCTTCAGCAGCCACGTTCCACGAGCTTTAACCTCATAAAATTGAAATAGTTAATAAACATTCCCTTTGATAATGTATTTAGATACTAGAAAACTTTATGAAACGGCACGAGATCTTAGTTCAAAGCAAATTAAACGTAGGTCAAAAATCAAATTTAGATAAACGCTCCGTGTGTATTACCCCTACCACGAGCACTCGATACTGACGAGATCTTAGCTAAAAGTGTATCAAACGAAAGTCCAAGAGCAAAATTAGATAAACGCTCCGTGTGTAGGCGTCCTAACTCCTACCACGAGCCCTCGATACTATCTCCTAAAATAACGCCAAACAACCAAATTATCCAAGCTGATTTCGCAAAATCAGGAGTGACAGTTGTCAGATTCGTTAAAACTTAACGATCCTGCCAGTTATTTCCATACCGATGCCGATATTGTCGATACCAATGGAGTAATAAATTATTGAAGTTTCTAAATAAGACCGTCGATATGTGTTCGGCAGGCCAGTGATTTCTGTTGATCAGAACAATTATGATTTAAGCTTTATTTCTAAAAATCGGTGTTGTCAAAGGTAAGCCATGATATTTTAAAAATAAATAAGTATTATACGAACTTCCATAGACATTGCCATAGTGTAAGACTATTACAAAACATTTTTTTTAATAAATAGTATAGACAATAGATAACTCTTTATTGTCTACCATGACACACAAGGTAAGTAGGATACAGATTAAAAATAAACATCACAGTAATACATCGGGCGGCCTTATCGCTAACAGCAATTTGTACAAGGCAACCAGGCTTATTTGATGCTTGATGCCTGAAAAAACTTCTTATAATCGTGTCATTGGTTTTATCATACCAGGCAGAGTAGTGAAAGGATTTTTGGTGTGCCTCAGAGAGGGTCTAATACAAAATTCATGCATAATTTTTCATCAGAATATGCTATATGTACTTTTTTATACTTCAAAACTAAACTAAAAATTAAACAAATTAAACATTTACAAATGTTCAAAATACACAAGAGTTAGTTGAGCTATCTGCAGACGGTTACAAACCATCTAGAGATAGCAAAAAATAAAATAGCAAGTTTACCTTAGTACGTTCTCACCAGTTCGAGTTCCCAGTTAAAACCAATAGTAATCCACGGATATTATTCACTAACTTCAGTCGCAGCTAGTTATTTTATTGTTTTTGCTGCATTCAGATCACAACTATTTTTTCTCGATTAAGAAAATAGTGAGTTTATTTACGAGTTTCTGTCGAAAACCAATAGTAGTCTACGGATATTAGTCACTAATTCCAGCGGCCGACAGCCATTCTACTGCCCCCATTCAAATCTTTGTCTCAATCCGGATCAGTTGAACAATTATTTGGCCATGTAAACAAGATTAACGATCCCCTCACTGTAGGCCTACCATGAGCTCTATCTGGCTCTGTCTCTGGTGCTGCTTTTAAGATGGCATCACACAGGCGACTCTCCATACAAACGTAGTCCCCTATTTCCTCCCTGGATAATGCCTCGTGCCTAGAGTAACCATTTTGTCTCATAAAATCCAGATCTGCTATTATTATACGTGCTCGTATGTTTTCCTTTTTTTCAGAAACTTATTGATAAAGAAAATATGACCCTCATATGATTTATATGAAATATGAATTGGAGGTGATATTTTCTTTATCAATAAGTTTCCGAAAAGAAGGAAAACATACGAGCACGTATATAGCAGATCTGGATTTTATGAGAAAAAATGGTTACTATAGAGGCATTATCCAGGGAGGAAATAGGGACTACGTTTGTATGGAGAGTCGCCGGTGTGATTCCCTTTTAAGTCTTCTTCTTCTTCTTTTTGCCAGTGTCAAGTAATGAGGATTACCTATATTACATAGATAAAATACTTTTTCTTCAAGTCAAGTCAGTCAAAGACAAGTCGGCTCTACTATTGGCTTTGAAAACAAAATGATGGTCGTTTGTTTTCAAAACCATTAGAAACCTTTTCGATCATATCAGAATATCACATAATACACTTTCATTCCAACTGCTAACACTTTGAGCTAAGACCTCAAGTAATGTTGGTTAAAAAACCACAGAAATTACACAACAGAACTCAAAATAACACTAGAAAAACAATTAAAATGGAAAAGCTATGTGCTATTTTATGTGGTCCGAAATAAACAATTTTTATTATTTTATTATTTATGTGACTTCCCAAAATGACAGAAAACGAATCCTTGTTCTGAGTCAGTGTGATTATTGACTAAATAAATCCTACGTTGAAACGTCACACACACAGTATAATGCACTGGTGAGCACTCACACAGACTCAAAAACCAGAACCAGAGACAGAGCCAGACAGAGCTCATGGTAGGCCTACTGGTAAGGTAATGTTATTGTTTGATTTACCTCTATACCTCCATTGTGGATGATTTGTGGGTAGTTAAGATTAGGGAATTTAATAAGGGGTTTCGATGACTCCTACTCAGAGTGATCTTACTAATACGAAGAACCAAAGTAAACAGGCCTTCGCATCTATTGTAGATGATTTATATAGCGTCAGGAGTAACTGGTGATTACACAAGCCCTATTTGTGGGACGCTATAGTGCCTGGGACAGGATTTAAGGTGGAATAGGCTTGGCCAGCACCTATACTTTTATACGACACACTGATTTCGTCACGATGTTTTTCTTCACCATTTGAAAGTACTGGAATAATGCACATAAATTTTCTACAAAAAAAATCATTGGTATACGACTGGATTTGAACCCACGAACTCGATCGGCAGGCAGTGCCGCTACAACTAGACCACCAGTTCTCTTCCAAAGCTAAAACTAATACTCATCGCCATCGCAGATCTCCTTAATGTACGCAAGGCTTACAAAGCACTCTTCAGAGTATGGCCCAAGGCGCAACAATAGTAGCAGTAGAAGCATCATAACCTGCCCCAGAGACATTTCCTCGAAATAATTAAAAACTTTCTACACGGCAATGCACTGTGGTAGAATGCACGCCCGCACTCTGACACAAAACACGAATAAAAACTACGCTAACCCAAAAACCTCTTTTATCCCACAAAATCATCTCAAACTTTCCAAACTTAACTTTGTAATTTAAGTTCAACTAATTAAGGAGCCATTCTTTTATTACAAACTTAAATACCTTCTTGCAAAGTGCATGAAACTTGAACACTTAACTATGCTCTACTTCTATATAATTCAAGGAATTCGTGTGCTATGCTTTTAGTGCATTTCTGTGTAGTTTTAGGTGAGCTTGGAGGAATTGGATGTGGTTTGCTTTATCAGCGATTACTAAACATTAAAACCACGTTTTTATGTTTCGCTAGCTCAGTATGAAGTACACTTAACTGGCTTTATCTAAAATAGATCAGCAGAATAAAAATTGATACTAGTCCCGAGATCTTAATGTGAGTTTCGATTGAAATCCTACTGGCTGCGCCAAGTTAAATACAAGCTTCCATTTATTATTATGCCATATCCAACTTTTAAAGTATTTTGATTGCAATCAAAATCCACAATATTATATTTATAAGTTATTCTTAAAAATTGATTTTCAAAAAATTATATGCCATCCTATACTGACTGCGCCAACGTGACTATACTCAGTTACTCTTTAATTGATTTCTGCAAAACCTAATAAGTATTACAATTCCTGTCTTTATAACCGTAAGGACATCTAACTGTTGGTGACGATAGTGTAGTATTAAACTACCGTATTTTTCTTTTTTGACGTGACAACGTCTTATAAATCAATGGAGCCGGCTGCACGCACGAAAAAACATGACTCTGCGGCGTTACCTTGCTCTGAGGCGTTCCATTTAAGGCTTGAAGTGCAAGCGAGTGCGCGGAACGAGCGTCAAAGAAGCACAATCGGCCTCCGCGCTCGGCAGCTTTCGACATCTGTCTCTCTCCTACTTGAGTGAGCGATACGTGCGCGTGGACAGGTGTATGACGCTGTCACGTTCAACTATCGCCAGTAAACCGACTTTACAGACAACCGATTTTTTTTTATAGTAATCAGAATGTCCACTCGTTTTTCTCTTCCGAGCTCCGTGCTTCTAACTTATGTCCCAAGTGGACTCGTGAAGTGCGCCTGAATTAATGGCCTACAACATTAACCTAATTTTAGGCTGCTCGGTGGTGGTTATTTATAGCGCGGGCTCACGGCAAATGTGCGTATTTAGATTTAACGGTCAGCTGTATAGAAAAACGCTGTGGTAAATAGAAAAATAAATATAAATTACTTAATAATTTACACTAAAAAACTTACAATTAGACAAATATTTACAAAACGCACATACACAACAGTTGGGCTATCTGCAGATTGTTACAAATGATCTACAGATAGCTCAACTGGTCAAAATCAAAACCAGGTGGAAGCGTCCCGAAGACGATACCAGCATTGAAAAAAATAGGAATGTAAATTGGATACACGACAGACTTTTTTATCTTTAGTTTAAAGCTATTGACTGCCTTCCCAGCTCAGTTGGTAGTAGCACAGCCTTCTGCGCTGGAGGGCGTGGGTTCGATCCCCACCGAGAACAAATATTTGTGCGGTGAACACAGATGTTTGTTCTCTGTCTGGGTGTTATATGGTATTCTATGTATGTATTTACAAAAAAAAAGTATTTAAGTATTAAATCAGCTACCCGGTTCCCATAGTACAAGCTCTGCTTAGTTTGGGGCTAGATAGTGTTGTGTGGGTTGTCCGCATTATTTATTATTTTATTGTTTTTTTTTATCTAGTTTGTTTGGCATTTTGTTTTTAACCAACTTTTTTTTTTGTCATTTTCATGGTTTATGGCGGGCAGTACCCAAAACTATTGTAAACGTTCATAAGGTCAATAAAATGTTTTTTTTTCTTTCTATCCGTCAGATAAAAATATTTTCTTCTTATTACTATGATTCTTCTTTACTTTGTTTTTACTTGAACATCATCATCCTCATCAGCCTGAAGAAGTCCACTGCTGGACATAGGCCTCCCCTACACATTATTTCCAGGAAGAACGATTCTGAGCCCTTTCCACCATCTTCCCGCAATCTTAACAATGTAATCGGCCCATCTGGTGGGTGGGCGCCCTACGTTTCGGTCTTCCAGTTCGTGGTAATCCTTGTATAATACTTGAGTGGCATAAAACAAATAATTTGATTTGATTTACTCTCGTGATAAATAATAAAAAAAAAATACTAGACAGTTTAAAAATGAAATTACGTTAACGAGTCAAATACTCATTCACAAAGCTTAAAGTTACACCAACACAAATTTGTTATGATACTCATTAATATTAATTGGCATACTTTAATATTTTATTTTCCCGTATAAATCTGAAGACTTTCTAAAATTGCTTTTCACATTTTTAAATATAAGATTTCTACGGCTTGATCTCAGGTTATTTTCCATAAAATTTTATTTCTTAAAAAGCACATTTTTTTCTGAACAAAAAAGAACAAAGGCTCTTCTATTATTAACCAGACTTCAAAAATAGGTTGGGTTAAATTCAGCCGTATTTTTTAATAAAAATTAAAGAGTAATTGTTTGTTTATTTGTTGTCTCGATCAGTAGGCCTACCACAAGCTTTGTCTGGCTCTGTCTCTGGCTTTGGTTTTGAGTCTGTGTGAGTGCTGTATAAATAAACTGACCGATGAAATTTAACCTTATTTTTATCTACTTACTAAAGAAGCCGCGTGCCACATGTGTGCACGAAATTATTTAAGATGATGAGATGTCTTCGAAACATAAATATATCGTGATTCCCGAACGATACGATAACACGCTTCTTATAAGTTCCAGCAAACCGTACGATTATTCTTCACACAAGAACAAAGGTTCGCTCGGCAAATACGGCAATTGTCCTAAATCCAGCCGTGAAATATTTCGTCAGAGCTATTAACTGATAGTGCAAGAACTGGAGGTGAAATACACATAACATAAAAAAATCATCATCATTATCAGCCTGGAGAAGTCCACTGCTGGATATAGGCCTCCCCTACACATTTCCAGGATAAACGATTCTGAGCTCTATCCGTCCATCGATTTCGGGCGATCTTAACAATGTCGTCGATCCATCTGGTGGGCCTTAAGTATTGTATTCCAGTTCGTGGTAAAAAAAAATACAATTAAACAAATATTGTCAAAATGACAAAATACACAAGAAACAGTTAAGCTATCTGGACACCGTTACAAACGATCTAGAGATGGCTCAACTGATCCAAACGGTGCCAGAGGGAAGACTAAAAATAAATATGTACCAACCTACTTAGGTGGTATTTAAAATAAACAATCAAATATTATATAAATGATAGCAGTTAATACTAAAGGAAGTATTTTTAAAAGACGAATTAAAACCACCACTGGTTCCTCGACTATCAAGCTCGAAGTAATGCTACCCATTTAACACTCGATGTGGTGCGATTCTTTCAATATTAGCAGCTGTTCTGAGTTAAAGGGTTTTCGGGGTAGGTTTTGCAATTTTCTACATGATTGTGAATTTTTAGAGGGTAATATTTTTTTGTAGTTCGTTAACCTCTGATTTGCAAAAAATGGTGGTTCCTTATCTTCAGAACTAAAGTTCAAAAATTGTGTAAGTGTAATTTACTTGTAATAAAAGTAAATTAAAAGTGTAAATACCTTCAACAGGCCTGCCACAAGCTCTGTCTGGCTCTGTATCTGGCCTGTCTCTGGCTCTGAGTCTGTGCTAAATAAATTCTAGGTACGTCGAAACGTCACATACACAGTATATTACACTGGTGACCACTCACACAGACTCAAAACCAGAGCCAGACAAAGCTTGTGGTCTACAGGTGTAAAACAGAGTTTATTATTAATTTTTCTAGGCTCTACCTATATAGTTTTTATTTTATTCACATAATGGTTCTTAATAATAGATTTTATAAATAATGTACATTCTGCTGTAAATAAATTTACTTCTTACGCTGACTGTATGATAACCAAACCACAGATAAAATAAATTTTCCCAAAGCAATAATAAAAAACTAACTTTTCTTTTCTTTATTTATTGGTATGGATAATCTTGTTAAACTCAGTTATAGCATTTCGTGTGTGAAATGAGTTTGGGGCCAAACTAAACAGTCTGGGACTGCCTTAAGGTACACGCACACATATCAGTCACGCCACCACCCAAGTCACAGATCTCTACTCTGCAAAGCTATAAGTGAGTTAGTATTGACATTTTGACTACACGCAACTCTCCGGATTTGTGTGAAGGTGCCTTAAAATCTTCGTATTAATATGACCGTGCCAGCTTTTACCATATTCCATGATTCATTACACATATTGAAATTTTAATTGAAATCAGAAAACGCTTTGTAAACTAGCCACCAAAAGTAGCTATACACATAAATTGAGTGACTGATAATCACTCAAGTAAAACAAGTCATCAGTTGACTACGTTGTTTGAGTGTGCGTTCGCGCAGTAGGTTTCTAAGGTTGAATTTGTTCGTTGCGTTTTTTCAAATTGTGCAAGTTATTCGTTATAAGTGTATCGATATAGAAAACCCAGTGGTAAGACAAAACTTATTTAGGCTTTATACCACTGTTTAATGTTAATTATACTTAACTTTCTGTTTAATAAATAAATATAAATATCAAAGCATAACATGTTCTTTTGTAACAACTGTACAACTAGTACGATAGGTCACAAGTTTGAGGGGTAAAAAAGGAGGTATGATATATGAGCAAAGACCGTCCTGGTTACTTTCCGAAGAGTACAAGCACACTTTCTTAAAAAACTAAATTTACAATTTATAGAAACGCCGCGGGTTTTCGTCAGCGCTATCCAAGACTGTTACCTGTTTTATTACTATTGGTAAAGATTGAATACATCATGCTTCGACATTGTGAATTCAATGTTAAGATACTTTTGCCACTGCGGTTGTTAAGCGACTTAAGCCAACAACTGTACGTACAGTGAACTGGAAGTTTGCCATAAATTTTAAATCCAATCTATTACAATTTACTTTTAAAATGTAATGGGCAGTAATGTTTATTTATTGATAAAAAATATTTGATTAAACCATAAATACTTAACTTCATTTCGAGAAAAAGTCTAGGTAGATAATTATGTTAAATAAAGTTTTATTTACACAAAGAAACTTACAGTTAAACAAATATTTACAAAATGTACAAAATACGCAAGAAACATTTGAGCTGAAAATTTATAAATAAGATAACTAATGAAATTGTATACATACCTACCTACTAATACTGGCCTTTCAGCTCAGTTGGTAGTAGTTCTGCCTTCTGCGCCGTAGGTCGTGAGTTCGATCCCCACCGAGATCAAAATATTTGTGTGGTGAACGCAGATGTTTGTTCTCTATCTGGGTGTTATATTATAATATAGGTATTATATTAGCAATCTGGTTCCCATAGTACAAGCTCTGCTTAATTTGGGGCTAGATAGTGTAATGTGAATTGTCCACAATATTTATTTATTATTATTTACTATGATATTGCAGTGTCCAACAGGGTGCATGTACTTGACCTAAGCTACATACAAGAACTAAGCTATTTATAGTTTTTTGTACATGTTAGCACATAATAAATGAAGTGAATTGAATTGATTAGAGGCTTATGAAGTAAGTACAACACCTCGGTGAAGTAGGTAATAAGTCCCAAGGATTCTGAGATAACTTGATGTTTTTTTGTGAATTTATGAAGTGCATCTTTCAATCGTTATATAGTTCTTCTTTATTTACTATTAGTAATTCAAGGATTTAATCATTACTATTAAATATTATATTTAAACACACTATAATGATTTTTTACATTTACTATATCTGAAATAAATGAATTTATAATAACAAAGGTTTAAGACGTGTAAGTATTTTTTTTCTTTCAAATAAAGTTAGAAACTTTACCAAAATTTACGTATTTCTTGAGGATCAAATACGTCAGTTAATTTAAATGATAACGCTGAATAACGAATATGCATAACTTTTGAAAGTGTAATAAAACCTAAGCCATTAAATCTGATGGAATACTTTGAAAGCAGCTGCAGACAGCCATGATAGAAGATATTAAAATAAAACGAACTAAATTTATTAAATCCCACATCTGATCGTGGATATTGCGTACTCGTGTACCTCTCCGCGACTAGCGAGGTATCGCGGTATCCTACGACCAACGTACGACCAACGTACGATCGCCGTACGAAGAAATGGCCCAGCTAACACAGATTTAGTGTTCTAACACAAAGAGTTTTCGAGCTAGAGACTTGATTTTTTTTATGCCGGGTGCTCTAATTATGCTTTAAAATCTTGCGTTTACTATATAGCTCTATCGTTAGCCGTTTGCCCACACTAAATGCGGAAGCTATGGAGCCGTTACTACAGCTAACACACCTATAAAGTCTCATAGAGTCGTTGTTTTTTTTGCTGCTAAATTTTCCTTCAAATCAATGATTGCTCTAATTATCGATATTCACATCGATATTCAATTCAATTTTATATCTTCCTCTTTTTTAGCGAGATGATGGAAAAGCACATTATGGCCCGCCTGATGTTAAGTGGTAACGTCTGGAGTAGAGGTCTATGCCCTATACTGAGTTTTTAAGGCTGATGATGATGAAAAAATTACTGCACAAGCATATTGCATTTTAGTATTTCTATACTAAAATGCGTTGAAATAACATGAGCGTTACCATCTGCTCCAACTTATTATGATGGGCAAGTTGTTGGGCAAGAGAGGAGTAGAAGAAGAACATCATGGCTTGGCAACATCAGGGAATGGACCGGGATCAAGAAAGTAGAAGACCTATTTATATAGGCTTGCCCTAGATAAAAGAAAGTTTATAAGGATGACTGCCAACCTTCAGTAGTGGAGAGGCACCCTTAGAAGAAGATACTAAAATGCAATATGCTGGTTATGGATGTCCAACAGATTTTTAATCAAAGAAACGTACAAGTTCGGCAAGTTTATCATGCGCATTTGATGTGCGGGCAGCTTTTTCCGCAAGAAGGCCGCTGGTGGGCCCATTTTGCGTGACCCTTGACACGTGTTGCTCGAACTTTTTTAGCCGGTTTCGCAAAAATGTATGTACACTATGCCAGTGCTCTCAAACGGTGAAGGAAAACATCGTGAGGAAACCGGCATATCGTAGAACCTAAAAAAAGTTCGAAAATATGTGTCTAGTGCACGAAAGGAGCCTCTTTGAGGCGCACTTAAAATCCTTTTACCACACTTGGTTCGAAAGAATCAGTGACACGATAAGAAGAAGAAGCCGGTTTCCTCACGATGTTTTCCTTCACCGTTTTGAGAGTACTGGCATAGTGCACATACATTTTTCCACGTAAAAACTCATTGGTACACGAGTGGATTCGAACCCACGACTTTCGGATCGGAAAGCGGGGCCACTACCACTAGACCACCAGTGCTCAAGAAACGTACAAATAAACAAAAGTATTTACAAGTTTCGTATTTATTTACACAAAGAAACTTACAATTAAACAAATATTTACAAAATGTACAAAATACACAAGAAACAGTTGAGCTATCTGCAGATCGTTACAAACGATGAAGAGATAGCTCAACTGATCCAAATCAGTGCCAGACGGAAGCGTCCCCAAGACGCTGGCGGCATTGCCACGCTGAATAGCAATGCTTATACGCTGCGCCAGATACCCACCAGCTCTTGGGTCACGCGTCGCTTCGATCAGAAAATTTTGAAGACCCGAAGTATCGTATCGTAAAGAGTTAAAAGAGCCCACTAACGTTGGCTCAATAATATTTGCCCGTATCTCAAGTTTATTGCTCCAATATCGATGCGGTTTGCGCAAACAACCAACAGTATTAGAAATTATATACATAATTTAATATTAGCTACGATTATGTCCGTTTGGGTAGGATTTACTTAATTTATTGCTTGGGATTTCAACTTCTTCTTCTCATCGTGGCACTGGTTTCTTCGAACCAAGCGTGGTGAAAGGATTTTAAGTGCGTCTCAAAGAAGCTCCTTTCGTGCACTTGACACAATACATATTTTCAATTTTTTTAGGTTCTACGACATACCGGTTTCTTCTTTCTCTTCAAAAAAATAACATTTTCGAAGTTTTAAGGCTTTTGTGGATTTCCATCTACGGTACATTTGTTCAATATAACGGTAAAAACAAGCCATAGTTTGTTGCTTGTTCTTCTAATAGGCTTGGTCGCGTGGAACTGGCACCTAGACTCATTTAGCTTTAAGACGTTTCAAAGTGATATTTGCGATTCTACTGAATTAACGACCATGTCTTTCCTGTGGACTAGGCCGCGCACTAAGCTGTCAGGATGGGTCCAGGGTGGTTCTATCTCAAATCTTTCCCCAGGCACTATAGTGGTCCCGTAAGTAGGGGCATGAGGTACTCCTGGCACTATTTAAATCATCTACAATAGATGCAAAGGCCGGTTTACTAAATTAATAACTTCAAATGTTTGATTTAAACCAAGCAATGCGGTGAAATGATTTTAAGTGAGGCTGATATGATTTTTAAACATTCAGTTTCAATATGCAGAGAATATTCTTAAACGGAGGTTCACTGTGTTTTTTGAAGTGAAAACTTCTTTAGCGGCGTTGAGCACTTTTTCTGTAATGGGTATAAAATCTTAAACTCGCGTCAGCGCGTCAGGACACGTGACCTGATCGAAAAAGCGTAAGACGGATGGAGAGTAGACAGCTATCCCCTCTCTACGGCGCGGCGAAAATGTATGCCTGGGCCTACTGTTTCGTTTAGGCAGCGCAGGGCGCTTGCGCGAATGTTCGTGTATGTTACAGCGTGCCAAATAACAAACAAGCCCCCCCTAACCATTCCAAAATATCAAACATGCTCAACGTTAATAATCAAGTTTTCACTTCTGCCGGCACTCCCGGAGTGCAACCCGTATTTTTTTTTTTATACATAATGTGGACAATTCACACCACACTATCTAGCCCCAAACTAAGCAGAGCTTGTACTATGGGAACCAGATAGCTGATACAATACTTGAATACATATTTTTTTTTAAATACATACTTATAATACAATGTAACACCCAGACAGAGAACAAACACCTGCGTTCACCATACAAATATTTGTTCTCGGTGGGGATAGAACCCACGACCTACGGCGCAGAAAGCAGAGCTACTACCAACTGAGCTGAGACGCCAGTCAGATTATAGTTTTGCGGGATAACAGTCGCTCTCTCATTTTCATTTCAAATCAAAAAACTATTTCTAAGGCCTTTGTTGCTTTATCCAGCCAATATCCGACCTCGATTCTCTCCAAAACAGCGTCAAACCTCACAAAAGCTTCAAATCACAGCTCACAAGTTATACAATATTGCTAGCACCTATTTCTGGGGATATCGAGTTGGTGGTGTCACCCGCAGTAAGCTGTTTCTAAACATTGAAGCAATTTAGCGGCAAAGTTCATACTTAATTTAGAAAAAATATCGACTTCGTTATTTAAAAAATAAATAAAAGTAAATATTCTGGACAATTCACACAACACTACCCAGCCCCAAACTAAGCAGAGCTTGTAATATGGAAACCAGATAGCTGATATAATACTTGAATACATTTTTTTTTTTTTTAATTTATACTTAGAATACAATATAACACCCAGACAGAGAACAAACATTTATGTTCACCACACAAATATTTGTTCTCGGTGGGGATCGAACCCACGACCTACGGCGCAGAAGGCAGAGCTACTACCAACTGAGCTAGAGGCCAGTCAATATTATTTTCACAATAATCTATAATATCTAAACCAAATTAAAATTTACTTTTTTGACTGGCCTTTTAGCTCAGTAAGGGCCTGCGCACACTTAGTTCGCTGGCGGTAGTGATCAGTAAAACGCTGTCAAATATCGCTGTCAAATTTGACAGCGTTTCACTGATCGCGTTCGCCAGTGGCCTAGGTGTGCGCAGGCCTTTAGCAGTAGCTCTATTTTCTGTGCTGTAGGTCGTGGGTCCGATCCCCACCGAGAACAAATATTTGAGTGGTGAACACAGAAGTCTGTTCTCTATTATATTGCATTCAAAGTAATGTATTTACAAAAAAATGCTTATTCAAGCCATCTGGTTCCCACAGTACAAGCTTGCATAATTTGAGGCTAGATAGTGTTGTTCACAATATACACAATATTTTTTTTTGAATCGTCCACTTTTTTTCAAAATTCGTCACTTTCAATGGGTTGAAAAGTATGCTATGGGTACTGAAACCAATCCGTTAGAGAACTATGCCCAGAATTTGCATATGACTTGACGGGTAACCGCGTCAAAGATTTGGGGCTACTATGTGTGCACAGCGGGTGTGTCTGCCTTAATATTCAGTCTACAGCACACGCATTGTAGCAGTAACTCATTACCTTCGTCCATTTTACCTGATTACCATCATCTCTCTTGAAGGTGTGATTAAAAGTAGGTAAGTTCGGCAAGTTTATCAAGCGCACTTGATGTGCGGGCAGGTTTTTCCGCAAGTAGGCCGCTCGTGGGCCTTTTTTGCGTGACCCTTGACACGTGTTGCTCGAACTTTTTTAGGTTCTACAACACGCCGGCACCGGTTTCCTCACGATGTTTTCCTTCACCGTTTAGAGAGTACTGGCATAGTGCACATAAATGTTTCTATAGAAAAACCCATTGGTACACGAGTGGAAGGTATTTTTTTTTAAAGTAGGTATTTTTGAGACCATTTCTGCATCAGCTACCCAGCATACTACGTAAACAGTTAAGGCCAAGACAACTGTCGATGAACTTCTTGCTCGCACACTTTTACCTACTACGATTATGTCCGTACGCTATGTTTATAGCCTAATATTCCATCTAAAATCCTGTCCCAGGCACTATAGCGTCCCGTAAGTAGGGGCATAAGTAATCACCACAGGTGCCCCTGACGCTATATAAATCATCTACAATAGATGCAAAGGCCTGTTTACTTTTTTTTATGTTTATATGTACAGCATGAGTTTGAATTCGTATGTTATCCCGAAAGGGGGTTATGCTACTCCTGAATGCCAACAGCATTACTTCTATGACTTTTCTGAATCAGGACTTTTTCATTCAACAAATGGTGTGTAAAGTTTACGGCATGATTTTGCTTAAAAGCTTGTTAGGCAACCCTATAACCAGCTGATTACTAAACTTGACCTCTGTTGAACTATGTCTTATTTGACACCCAAAATCTGCCATTGGCAAGTCAAAAAGCAATAAAAATGTATTACCGCCTCCTTTGAATCGTCACCCTAATTTTATAAAAATGGGGTCTGTTGGGTTCCGTATAATATTTTTCATGAAATTTATGTTCAAGTATTTATTTTGTTTATTTATTGTATGATTCAGAACGAAGAGGATGTGATGCAATGCCTACACTCATTAAAAAATATTTTATTTACACATTGTAAAAAAACTAGTGGTAGGTACTTTCGTACCAAAACATATGTAAGACAAGTTTTTTTTGTGTGATTGAGTGACAAACAACAAGTGCATTTTGCGACTACCTACTTTATGAAAATCTCCGACTTTGCGTACAGAGTACCTATTTACTTTAATTGAATTCGAATCGAGAGCTTACGAAGTCATACACTATAAAACCATACACACGACTTACTTAACCCAATATTGGGTTAAGTATTTCATAATGTTTGTTTCGCCGTTTTTTATTTCAATGAAAACGGGACGGGACCCTAAAATTATTCGGCACTGTCAAACTTAGACAATTAGGTTAAATTGTCTAAGCTGTCAAAGGAAACCGAACTCGAAAATCTAAAAATAAACTTAGGCATTTCAGTTATTTTCAGTATTTCGTGGACTATTTCGTTGCGAGCGCATGTTGAAAAGTTAAACTCAGTGTACAAAAATCATTTAATTGTCGTAGGTATGGCCTACTTAAGTGCTTGTGAATAATGTGTGCAAAACCTACCTGTACCTAGTACTCGTAGTAGTACCTACCTATGTAGCTACCCGTCTTCAGAACAGAGTGCTTATACCATGGAAAGCCAGTAAATTGGTATGTACCTAGTTTGTAAGTTTTATTACTACTTACTTAGGTACCAAATTAGCGCCGGCCCCGCCCAAGATGTAGGGTTTTCACACAAAATATTTTGTCAATTGATTATTTTTTTTGTATGGAAGATTTAGATTTCGTATTTCACAGAAAGGTTTTCATAGCTTGTGCAAAACCATGGTCCCTATCACCACCTTTCGGGATAACATACGAATTCAAACTCAGGCTGTATATCTACAAAAACAAACACTAAACTTATTTATCGAAAATCACGAGCAATTATTTTTTGTGCAATCTGATTTTCTCATCACACTATGAATAAATTAAAATAAATATTGTAGACTTAGACCCAGACATAGAACAAACATATGCGTTCACCACACAAATATTTTCTGTCAGTGGCAATCTGAGCAATTTCTGGGCAATTTTGAGTTAGTGTAGTGTAGTAAATACAATAGTGAACTGCAGTGTAAGTGTAAACTAGTGCTACGTTTTAAGAACACAACAAAAAAGTGTTAATAGAGACAATAAGAAACGTGCTTATGGACACATTCTTAGAATAACAATGTAGAAATTTAAGTCAGCATAAAATTGCTCATTAGCCTACATTATGGCTAGATCTTAATCTTATTAGGATACATTATTAATAATTTAGTGCATAGACTATTACAAAAAAAAGAAGTGGCAATCGAGCCCATGACCTGCAGCTATTGAGCCATCTGAACTGAGAGGCCAGTCGACAGACAGGAGCCAATAAGAAAAGACCCTTGACTGGATTATTGGCTAAACGTGTATTCAGACAGCACGTTCCAATATTATTGTAGGCATCTGAACCCGATACATTCAAAGGCAAATGAGGGATCACACAATGGACTGTTGTTGGTGAACTATTGGTTATGCATGACGCGATTCTTGCGCTGCCGAGATAACGTGCTGTGGTGATAGGATATTCAAGCTGGGGGTTGACCCAGTCAGTTTATTTTCCGCCTTAACCTAACTTAGTAGCTCTAAACTGATTCTTGAGAATTTAGAAAAGTACTTACTACACACTTCTCATAACTTAGGTTAAGTTAAAACTTTGGAAATAATCTGTGGTAAACGGTGTTTGTACCACAATTAATAAAACTTAGATATAACATTTACTTTAGCCATAATATTATATATATATATATTACATAATACTATTAATGAAGAATGTATTGCGAATAAAATAATAAAAATTGTTTGTTTTCCTTGAAAATAAAATAAAATAAATGGAGGCATGTCAGTAGGCCTACCACAAGCTCTGTCTGGCTCTGGTTTTGAGTCTGTGTGAGTGTTGACTAAATAAATCCTACGTCGAAACGTCACACGCACAGTATCACTGGTGAGCACTCACACAGACTCAAAGCCAGAGACAGAGACAGACAGAGCTTATGGTATGCCTACAGGATCGTAGCAAGTGGAAATCTGTGATCTCTATCTACCCCCATGGGAATGAAACTGGGACTTAAGTCTGTTTTCTTTTTCTTATCATGTCACTGGTTTTTTCGAACCAAGTGTGGTGAAAGGATTTTTAAGTGCGCCTGAAAGAGGCTCCTTTGTGTTAATTATGTAGGTTTCTGTGCATGATAGTAATTAACAAAGATTTTTATAACGTCCCAAAAGTAAGTGTCGAGCGGGATTTGAACCCGCGACCTTCCCCTAGGTTCCACTCGGCTTTTTACTTTTGGGACATTGTATAAATCTTTGAGGAAACGTACCACTACACTTGGTTTGAAAAAAACCGTGTCACAATAAGAAGAGCTGCAAAATTTCTAAAAAAAAATATTGACATAAATCGAAAATTAAAAAAAATTAGGGCGTGCCAATGTCCTAAACCACATGTGTAATAAAAAGCAAAATTAGCCTGAATAAAAGATGGCGGTCATAAAATAGTAACGCTACAGAATATCTCTATTCACAGTAGGGTAAAAGACATAAACAATTCCACTATGTCATGAATCGAATGACCTGTACGTAGGGTTGTCAAATATTACCAAAAAACAAATAGGGTCACGGTTAATTAAGGTTGTTTATTAAAAAACAAGGTACTGCATTTAATTTTCAATACCCTAAAGACCTGCGCACATCTGATCAGCTAAAACGTTGAGAAAAAAAATCGGTTGTCTGTAAAGTTGGTTTACTGACGATAGTTGAACGTGTCAACGTCATACAGCTGTCCACGCAGAGGCATCGCTCACTCAAGTAGGAGAGAGGCAGATGTCGAACGCTGCCGAACGCGGAGGCCGATTGTGCCTCTTTGCCGCTCGTTCGCGCTCTCGCTTGCACTTCAAGCCTTAAATGGAACGCCTCAGAGCGAGGTAACGCCGCATGAGTCATGTTTTTTCATGCGTGCAGCCGGCTCCATCGAATTAGAAGACGTTGTCACGTCAAAATATCGCTGTCAAATATGACAGCGAAATCTAAATATTAACCCCATCATTCATAATGATACTTTTAAGCGGCTCGCTAAAAGTCGCTTGTCACTGTCACTTTTATGTCACAAAAAGAGATGGCAAAATAAAATATAAATAAAAACAAATATATTTATATTTCCATCATAACTTAAACACATCATGCTTATGCAAATAAGCAAAGCAAAAACCAGTTGAATTAAATTGTGTTTATTTTAGACCGGGTCCATATTATATTGAGTAATATTGCAACAATTTGTTACAATTTTTTATTTTTTATATCATGAAACTGTACTGCAAAATTTATTCAAACCGAAATATTTTTATTAAAACTCCTTAGCTTTTTGTTCATAAATCCTTATTTACAAAGTACAAAACAAGCTCAAAATGAGCTTCAACCATACTATAAACAGTTTACAACCGCTGACGTTTCAACCCTATACTATCGCCCCCCTCGCATTCCCTCATTCAGTCTGTAAAATTCGCTCGTAAAACCAAAAAGGTCCATTGAAACCTGGACAAAGGCTTCGGAGGTAATTTTTCACGCGTGCCCGATGTTGCTTTTTCACTCCATATTCTATTATCTAACAGCTCAGGGTAATAATGTTCCATTGAACTGTCAAATTGATTTTTACACTGTGACTGGTCGTTTTGACCCACAAAGGGTTATTTTTAGCTGAAATGTCTGTTGCACCAATTTATTTTGTAAAGGGTTATGCTTTCAATTTAATAGTAGTAGAGCTCTTTGTGAAGGGGAAGTACTACCAGCATGTCTCATACTCTTTTCTGCCGTGAAGCAGAATCGCTGTGTTTCGGTTTGAAGGGTGTGGGTGCCGGTAAAACTACTGGCACGTTAGGCTGAAAACCAGTGTCAGCCTGTGACCAGTGTCAGTTTAGAAATAAATAAATATTGTAGACAATCCACACAACACTATTTAGCCCCAAACTAAGTAGAACTCGTACTATGGGAACCAGAAAGCAGAAATAATACTTACATACTTTTTTTTGTAAATACATACCTACTTAGAATACAATATAACTCCCAGACAGAGATCAAATATCAGTGTTCACCACACAAATAGTTTTTTTCGGTGGGGATCGAACCCACCGCCTACGGCACAGAAGGTAGCGTTAATATCAACTGATCTGAGAGGTTAGTCAAATGAAATTCTTTAAAGACAGACTCTAAAGACTTTTTTAGATTTTTTTGATTCTACTTATAATTCTAACTGCAGAATTACAAAATATTATAAAATACAACCGAATTGACAACCTCCCCTTTTTTTCTTATAGTTCGTTAAAAAAAGTACTTAAACGACTTCAAAACTGACACAATACCCGCTACTAGTGATATAATTACAAGTACACCCGGGTATCGTTCGCAATATCAGTAAACTTCCGGCTGCAAGATGGCGGCCGGATATCCGCAGCTTGTGTCGCTCGTCGACAGGATCCAGCTAAATTTCGAAATAGCTCTTTGGAATATCTGTGACTCAAAAGTGGTGAAATATGGTGTGTGAAGCACTTAAATAAATATTATATTATGTATATTAAGCATAATATTTATTTGTAATCTTATATTTATAAAAGAAAGTCGTGTTAGTTACACTATTTTTAACTCAAGAACGGCGGAACCGATTTGGCAGAAAATTAGTGGGGAGCTTAGAACCGGGAGAAGGACAAAGGATACTTTTTATCCCGAAAAAGCAACGGGAACGGGGTGTTACGGGAACGGGCGAGCGAAGCCGCGGGCGGCCACTAGTATATTATAAATATAATATTATGCATGAACCGCTTAATAAACTCAAACCATGGAGAAATAAAGTAAATATCCCCCTAGAACAATTTGATACCTTTTCACTCCTTGGAATCAATATTGACACACACCTAAATTTCAAACCCCACATACAAAAACTAAAATCTAAGGTATCGAGTTTTACGTATGCCTTGCGCGAACTTAAAAAGACGACTGATCTTCCTAGCGCGTTATCAGCCTACTATGCATATGTGTATACTCACCTATTAAATTCTATTGTATTATGGGGTATACAGCACAGATGCACAAGACCTATTTATATTGCAGAAAAAGTGTGTTCGCATCCTTGCAAATATAAGAATACCAGAAAGTTGCAAACCACACTTCCGAGACCTTAAGATATTGACATTACCTTCCATATACATACTAGAATTATGCAAATTTGTGAAAAAATATCCCAATTTCTACACTAACCTGGACGACTTACCCCGACGATACGAATTAAGGTCAGGTAGGAATAAGATAATCCGACCACCATCCCAGCTAAAGATGCGTAGCGACGGCCCCTATATAATGTCAATCAAAATATTTAACAAACTTCCTCTTGAAATAAAGATCATACAAAAAAGCTCCCTATTCACCAGATCCCTAAAGTCGTTTTTAATTGACAAATGCTATTATGACATCAAAGACTATCTAGAATAATTATAACAATTGAAACAAATAATAATGACAATCTGACATTTTGTGTAAGTACGTAATTAAATAAAAACTTGACATTTCCTCTAATTATATAATCCGACTTTGACATGATACCTGCATAAAATTTTGACATCAAAAACTAGACAATAACCGGCACGATAACTACCTACCAAGATAAGGTACATCACAACCCTAAATATCAAGATAACTACATATATATAATTTAATCGAAAGTACCTACTTACCTTAAAACCTCGGCCTGCCTCCATGTTTGCTATACCCTATGCAGGGTCCATGTGATACCTACTTACACCTAAAAACTATGTATGTACAAACTAAACCATGTGTAAAGCAATAAATGTATTGAGTATTGAGTATTGAGTATTGAGTATAAAGTACTTCGGATTTTTATTTACACAAATAAAAATAATTTTAACAAGTATTTACATAATTAAACAAAATACACAAGAAACAGTTGAGCTATCCGCAAACCGTTACAAACGATCTAGAGATAGTATATGCAGTACTTCCTTAACTAAGCAAATCTAATTACTGTTAAAATTAAAATACTTTATACATTTGGTAAAAATACCTCTAAAAAAACATTTTTTGTTCTAAAAATACTCTTGCAAAAAAAGATTTAATTTAAGGTACCAATCTGGCAGAAATAATATATTTTTATATACACTTACCATGAACAAACCAATTCTCGACTACAAATTTCTAAAACCAAAGGAAACGCAGGACCACACATGATTATTCATCTTAGTGTAGGCTCTGCATATCACTTTATGTACAAACAAATTGTTATTGTTCTTTTCCATTAGTGTTATTCTGTCTGTTGTGTGTGTATGTCTTATTTTATGAAAATAAACTTTTATTATTTTATAATTTATTTATTATTTGACCATACACAGACATCACACACATTACTTACCAATAAATATAAAAAAGAAAAAAATGAACAACGACAAAAGCAACCAAATATTACACACAATGTAACGGATACTTAATCCTTTCACGACACTGGAACTTTCGACATTTACCAAAGGAATTCACCATAAAAGAGAGAAAAAACATAACACAGGAAGGATTCTCGCAAGAAAAAATGCAAAAACCTCAGTGGATAAACATCGCGACTAACCCCATTCACGTGAAGCAATAATTCAAATCATCATCCAGGTATGCAGCTTCTCGGTTTACGGTGCTGCCGGGGTGAATCTGTTATACTTTGTTACCCGGTCCCAGTTGCATAGAGTATTGAAAGGCAGAAGGACAAGTAGAGACAAATTTAATAAGTTAACTAAGTATTTACAAAAAAAATAAAAGTTATCTACTTCTTACAGTTATACTTTGCATAGTTTGGAGCCTAGATAGTGCTGTGAGAAAACTTTTGTATGAATGCCAGGCTTGTTTTACTGCCTTCTTGACTGGCCAACCCACCGAGAACAAATATTTGAGTGGTGAAACGCAAATGTTTGTTCGCTGTCTGGGTGTTTTATTATATTCTAAATAAGTATTTACAAAAAAAAACAGTAGTATATCAGCTATCTGGTTTCCATAGTATAATTCCGGCTTAATAGCACAACGCGCCCAAGTATCTCTACGAGAAGATCGCGAAGTTATCATTTAACAGGTCCTGCGAACGTCGCCAATGCTCGATGCAGCTCTCAACACAGCGCCACAGAACGACTGCTTTTAGAGGTAGTTTCCGCTACGCTGCATCGAAGTGTTGGAACAACATTCCCCCACCAATCAGGAACCTGCAGAGTATATACGGGTTCAGAAAAAAACTTAAGTTATATTTATTAGACTGGCAAAAAAAGCAGGAAACTCTTTTACACGATACAAGCGCTATATAATTACGTATTTTTTATATAATTTTTTTTTTTTTCTCTTACAGTTGGATTTTTATGATTTTTTTTGTTTTTACTGTTAATTTACTATTAGGTCTTATGTGAGTTATGTGGGGCATTTTGTTTGTTTTTAGTTGTAGAATGCCTTTTAAATTTTCCTTTTTTATTGTATTTACTTTTTGATTATTATGTGTATTTTATAGTAAGTATTTAGTTTTCACGTCCGCTTATGGTAGGTTTTTTAAATAGGACCTAGCGGAAGACCAGCGTAGGTTGTTGCCAGCCTGCATCATGCTGAGCTATGGTCCCATTTGCAGCACTTTTTGTAAATAATATTTCTACCTACGACTTCCTTTTAATTTTGTTTTATTTTGTTTGATTTATTTTGTTGTTGCTAGTTATAGTTTGTAGGTGTGTATTTATTATGTTATGCTTAGGTAGTTATTAATATGAATGTTTTCACTGTTTTTTTATTATTGATGTGTTGCAAATAAATTCATTTTCATTTCATTTCATTTCATTTCATAATATGGGGCTAGTTATTGTTGTGTGGATTATCCACAATATTTAATTTTTTAATTTATTTATTTTAATATTTATACTATAATTTATATTATTATCAATAATAGTTGCAGTAAATAGAAGCAACACGCAGTACCTCTTGGCAGCACCTTCTAGCACATTCTTAGCACAATATCGTAGAATATCGTAGCACATCTTAGAACATCGTAGCACGTCGTAGCACATCGCAGCACATCGTAGCACATCGTAGTACATCTCTTAAAACATCGTAGCACGTCGTAGCACAATCGTAGCATACCGTAGCACAATCGTAACATACCGTAGCACATCGTAGCTCACACAATGACTGACTGCACGTATATTTACTGTGACAGGCCGGTCGCACGGTACCGCTTTGTTAACTGGGTAATACGGATGCACGAATGTAAACAATACCCGGGATAAAGGCACGGGGACTATCCGGTAAGTATACATGTACCGGTTAGCGTGTACTGGGGACCGACTTCCAACAGTTTTTGTGCGAACAAATAGAAAACTTCCTGCTCTGTAAGCCTCAGAAGCAGATACACGCAAAAAACGTTGTTTTCGTGAAACTATTTGATAGAACAAACGCATGGCCCACCTTATGTTGAGTGGTAACCATCGCCTATAACAAAATTTTGCCTCACAGATCACGCACGTCGAGTACGTCTCCTATAATGCACTGCTCTGCGTCCACAGATGTTCAGCCTCACGTGCCAATAATTTCACCGGCACTCATATCCTTCAAACCGAAACACAGCAATGCTGTTTCACGGCAGAAAAAGACGTGATAGTATTATGTATTATCATGGTAGTATTTCCCCGGACGAGCCATACACAAAGAGCTCTACAACTACGAAAAAGTACGTCGATAGAGTGTGGACGTAAGTCTGTGAAACGTAGGGCACGTTCCTAACGTGCGTGACCTGTGACAATACAATCATCCTCATCATCAGCCTGAAGAAGTCCACTGCTAGACATAGGCCTCCCCTACACATTTCCAGGATTAACAATAACAACAATACAATACAAAACTACAAATTAGACTAAAGTTTCCCTCGTTACTAAATACAGAGCATTGCGACAAGATTGAAGGCATCCGATGCACGTCATTAACACAAATTGCACGCAAACAAACCCGGATGTACAGAGCGAGAGAGTCTAGTGGTAGCCCTTCCTTCCGATCCTAAGGCCGTGGGTTCAAATCAAGTCGTGCACAAATGTTTTTTTTTATCTGAAAATGTATGTGCACTATGCCAGTAAGCCTACCATAAACTCTGTCTGGCTCTGTCTTTGTCTCTGGTTTTGAGTATGTTTGAGTGCTCACCAATGTATTATACTGTGTGTGTGACGTTTTGACGTAGGATTTATTAAGTCAACACTCACACAGACTCAAAACCAGAACCAGAGTCAGAGCCAGGCAGAGCTCATGGTAGGCCTACAGTACTCTCAAATAGTGAAAGAAACCGGTGCGTCGTAGAACCCACAAAGTTTGAAAACATGTGTCAAGCGTCACGCAAAAATGGCCCGCCAGCGGCCTACTTGCGGAAACCAGTTCGCACAGTAAGTGCGGATCAAAGTATATGCGTGCGGACTTTATATGTATGTATATACATATAATTTGACTAGACGCTCAGTTCAGTTGGTAGTAGCTCTGACTTGCGCTGTAGATCGTGGGTTCGATCCCCACCGAAAACAAATATTTGTGTAGTGAACGCAGATGTTTGTTCTGTCTGGTCATATATTATTGTATTCTAAGCATGGATTTTAAAAAAAGTATGCATCAAATAAAGTAGAGCTTCTACTGTAGGAACCAGATACATATCTGGTTCCTACAGTAGAAGCTCTACTTAATATCAGTTTAAATAGTGTTTTGTAGATTGTTCACAATATTTATGTATTTTTATTATACCTAACTCACTTGAACCGCAGTGATCACTTTGAAACGTCTTCACAAACCTATTATTACTATAAGAATACTTAATCTTTTCCTCATGGTGTTTTCCTTCACTGTTAATCATGGTAAGTACGAGTACCTATATTCACGTTATAAATAAGCAACGTTTAAAGGTCTTGAGAAACCGACTCCATGGCCAAACGGCTAAATCAATTTTTACCATCTATCCAATTTGAAAGTATAACCTTGGTAAGAAGTATTTTTTAAATAAGCTAAACTTTTTATTTAATTATTTATTTGGAAGCATGATACATTTTAGAACTTAAGTAAAGGTAGATCTTCTTCTTCTTCTTCCTGCTCTTATCCTTTAGGTAGATATCAATTAAAAAAAAGTAAATGACGAAGTTATGCGATAACAAACCTATTACAACATACAAGCTAATTGAGAACTTCCTCCTTTTTTTTAAAGTCGGTTAAAAACTATCGTGACCGTTATATTTCAAAAGTTTATCTAACTTAAGAAGGGTTATATAATCACTCTACGCGAACATACGACATCAATATGAACTCTAGGCTCTTGCACACGATTGCACAATTACATGTGGCGTGACGCTCAGCCGCGATCTGCGATGATGATCAGTAAAACACTAACTAACGCGATATTTGACAGCGATAGACTGATTCTTATCGCAGGCGATCTAGATCTGCGTAGTTACAAAAAAGTATTTTTATCAATCTAGGCATACAAAGTAGATCAGTAGTAGTGCCAACATGCCTATTTCGGCCGTGAAGCAGCATTGCTGTGTTTCGGTTTGTAGGGTGTGGTTGCCGGTGAAATTACTAGCACGTGAGGCTGAACATCTGTATGCCTCAACTTCATGGACGCAGAGAAGCACATTGTAGGGCACGTTCCTGACGTAACCTACAAGGCAATGCTTTGTTATAGGCGATGGATGCTTGTTCCATTAACCAGTTGCAGAAAAAAAAAGCATGCTCGACAAAGATGTGAGCTTTTTTCATTGCATTTAATTTTCATGAAAACACTTGACCTTGCAAAAAAATAGTCGTGTGCAAAAGCTAAGGGCAGAGCCAATAAATAAATTAGGCACAGGCCTGGCACCGGTGCGCCCCCATAAATACAACCCCTTCGATGGGACTCGTAAAAAAACGATTTTTGTTTATAGATGTCTATTGTTTTTGACTTTGGCATTATTTTGTCTTCCATTTCTGCATTTTTTAAAATGAAAATTAGCTAAGTTACCTATTTCAGACTGGTTTAGTTTGTGCTAACGTTTAATTTCTTAATCATCATTATCTTGACTGACGTTACTTTTTGTGACACATTTTTTAAACTAATCTATAATAATAGCCCCTTACCACCGGTGTGTGATATCGCGCACAGAGGCGGATCAGCTCGCACGACACACCATATATGGGAACGGTCTCGTGCGCCGAGGTGCGCGGTAGCACAGGAGCCCTTTCTGTGTGCGTTGCCGTGCGTAATCGTCAGCTGTGCGTGATAATCTGCAGAACCACGCACCGTAGGAAGGCAGCAAAAGACTGAGAACTACTACCAACTGACCTGAGAGGCCAGCTCAGGTCAGCTGCGCTGGAAGGCGTGGGTTTGCCTCCTGATTAGAAGGTCTAAGTAGCTAAATGTCCGACGGAGCAAAAGGTCTAATGAGCAGTAAGTCTAATTAGCAAAATGTCCATATAGCAAAACGTCCAACTATCAGATGGTCTGTATAGCATAACGTCAGGTTCTCAAAATGTCTGGAGACTCAGGCACAAATCTTAAAACATATTGCGTCGGAAGGGAAACGGACACGGCATTTTAATAGAGACTTGCATGACACCGAGAACAATAGTTATTTGTAAATTATTGTAAGTTTTATTTTACTATCTTTATGTTATTTACAACAGAATATACATTATTTACAAAAACTATTACTTAACAACATGAAATTATTTGTTATACAAGAGTGCAAAGCTGCTTTTTAACCGCGTGCTCAATTTTGATGACTGATCACACGCGCAGGATTCTAAAGTTTACCACGAGCGTAGCGAGTCGTTTAAAAGTTAGAATCCTAAGCGTTAGCGAAGGAATCAAAAGAGCACAAGGTGAAAAATCTTTGCACTCGAGTGCAACACGTAACTTTTCATCCCACCTCAGTGAGGAAATGACTAAATGCAAAAAAGAACATGGCGCGACTAAAAGTAGCACACCAAGGTTCCGAGTATGAGTTATTAACAAATTTAAAAAGGTTGTATGATGAATTCGGCACCATGCAGGTAGAAGTAAATAGGTTTAATGGTGTTTTGAATTCACAAATACACCAAGAAGGTTACGAGTGCGAGTTTTTAACAAAATAAAAAAGGTTGTATGATAAGTTCGGCACCATGGAGGTAGAAGTAAATAGGTTGTGTATTCACAAACTTATTGAACACGATATTCTAAATTCAAATTTACTTTATCCTCTAGCGGATAAAAACGGTTTTTCCGGTCAGAAATTAAACAGCAAAAACACACTTTCAGAGCTGGTGGGGTGAAAATTATATTTGCCAACAAAATTAAAATAAAAGCGTTATAAAAAAAACACTTATTAAGTGCCTACCAAAATTGTACAATTTTGTTAATTTGTGGCTATGTTATTGAGGAACAAATACGGAACGTGAGAGGCTTAGAGCCGTTGGCTGCTAGCCAGAGTTGCTTCACAGACCTAAATTACACTGGATTAAGTAAGTAAAATAAAAAAAAACTGAGAAAATACGTGAAAAATGTTTGTCCACGGTTGAAATCAAACCAAAACTTAAACGTAGACGTCAAATAACATCGTTAAGATCGAAAGCGTGAGCGAGCTCCTTCCGAATCAGCTGTGAGGGTTGTATAATTGTTGGGTACTTAGGTTGCATTAAATCTAGTCTTCAGTGTACTAGATCACATAAATGGACCTACTACTCCCAAGTCCTCTGTTCTATTCCTGTTAAAATGATTACACGACATCCCAGCGGCAGTTACAACAACATTGTTCTGTCCTTTGTCAATAACGTCTCGGTCTTCTTAAATGCGGGGACCGTCATGGACGTGACGTTCAATTTTATTTGTAGTAATAACATACTTAGAATACTATATAACACAATATAACACCCAGAAACAGAAAATAAACATATGCGTCCACCACACAAATATTTTTTCTCAGTGGGAATCAGACCCACGACCTACGGCGCAGAAGGCATAGCTACTACCAACTGAGCTGAGAGGCCACTCATTAGTTCGTGCAATCCCACCGGGGGCGCTCATAGTTTTTCCATACAAAATCGGTGCAAACGACTACGCAAACGATAACTCATTTTGCGTTAAGTGAACGACAAAATGATTTCAGAATTCAGAATAAGTTATTACGTCCGTTCCTATGGCCAGCCGTATTTAGAAGACAAAGGCTTTAGTTCTACCGGTCACGGCGAATTGTCACAACACAATCAATGTAAGCACACAAACAGGGGTCCACGGCAAACAGGTCCGAGGCCCAACTTCTAAAATGATCCGCCAACTTCTTTAAGGCCTGCGCACACCTAGGTCGCTGGTGATGGCGATCAGTGAAACGCTGTCAAATATCGCTGTCAAATTTGACAGCGTTTCATTGATCGCCATCGCTAGTGACTTAGGAGTGCGTAGGACTTTCCGATAGTTATTCTTACTTTGGTAGCGATATTCTAGACATGTGTATATGCTGTGCTAATAAAGACATGACTTTTGGCAGACAAGGTAAAACGCTTGTCAAAAAAACTTAAAACAGTCCCTTTTTAAACGACTTCAAATTAAAATAATGTTCGAAATTCGGTTATATATTTTTTTCGAACTTTTTATGTTTTTCTTAATAATTTGAAAGTTTTATTTAAAAAACTTTTGGTAAAAAAGCGATTGTTTCAGATTTAGTTAAACTGTAGTATTGCAGAAAAACGCGTTGATTTGAATAGTGTTAAGTTTTAAACTAAAAATCCGATGTAGGCATGCATAATGAGTGTAAGTAGTTAAATTTAATCTAACCTATTGTGTATTATAAAACAAAACTAGAAACCGTCACATTCAATTATCCGTATTTACCAACTGAAACTGTTGAACAAGTCAGCGATGCATCAACAATAATGCGACACTCAATCGAGCGTACAACCATAACTACCCGTTCACATGCACAATTATAGCTAAGAATTGTAAGACGCGACTTTTATACACGAGACTTTTGGTGTAAAGTACGTTGACGTACGTTGACGTGACAACGTCTTAAAATTCGATGGAGCCGGCTGCACGCACGAAACATGACTCATGCGGCGTGACCTCGCTCTGAGGCGCTCCATTTAAGGCTTGAAATGCCAGCGAGAGCGCGGAACGAGCGACAAAGAGGCACAATTAATTGGCCTCCGCGTTCGGCAGCGTTCGACATCTGTCTCTCTCCTACTCGAGTGAGTGATGCGTCCGCGTGGACAGCTGTATGACGTTGTCACGTTCAACTATTTTCAGTAAACCGACTTTACAGACAATCGATATTTTTTTCGATTTTTTTTGCCCATTGGAAGTCCTTTATATGGATACCCACTAGCCAGGGGAACTACCGTATTACCGTACTCGTCAATCCACTGAGCATCTATAAAGCCTTCGCTGTCACGTTTCACTGATTGCTACCCCAGAACGCTTAGATTTAACTATCTACTCACTAATTCACCTTAAAAGACGTGACTCTTAGAGATCATTTTAAAGGTAAGAAATATGAACACTATAACCTGTTGAGTATCCGAACGTACTAGTGGTTTAACTAGAAGAATTAGAATGTAGTATCCGAACGCATCTGTGGAGCGATCGCAGCGCCCTAACACGACCGCGTGCTTAGACTAAGTTTGGTATAAGACGCAAGAGGCCCTAACATAATCTATTGTACATTATGTGCTTGATGCGGATTATGTGTATGCGTATCACCTCTCTCCTTTAAATAGACATACATGTGTATGTGTATTTAAAGGAGTGTGCGTTATGGCAGCCCTCCACATCTTATCACACAATATACATCTTATTTAAAATGAACGTTTTATGTTCTACGAGAAAATGTCCCTAAACCTAATAATTTAGTGTTGGCGACTTAAAGTCGCGTCTGACATAACTAAGACCAGCTTCATTCGATTGTGTACAAATATAATATGCAACCCACAGAGGACGCCATAAACCAACCCATTTAACAAACAAGTAATTTTGTTTGCAAATAAATTATGTTTGTTTAATTAAACAATAATAGAATCGATTTAGCTATGCGATTAATAGTTTGATGTGTCAGTAAATACGGGTTAGTCCCACGAATGCCACATCCATCAAATAATCAATTAAAATTTTCATACATTGAGCCATGACGTATTTGAACCTTCCTTTTTCAAATTATTTTTTAGTTCGAATGCCAGGAGCGTGCTATAGGAACAGCAAGCATCAAAGCTAAATGAATATTTTAATATACATGCCTCTAGTTTCTTCATAATAATAATAGTGCACACACACAGAAAACGGAATATAGTGGTTTTTACATTTTTAATATTTTATTGAAAATACCGCTAAATAATAAAGATTTTAATAAAAAGAAGAAAAGAGGATGTAAAGAAAGTATTTTTTTGCCTTAACTTGTATTTTGATTTCTTTTTCCAAAGTAATTATTGTGTAGCAAAACATATTGATTATAAGACTCCCGAAAAAACACATAGAAATTACTACTTTTTACAATATCTTTTGGATTTGGCAAAAAAAAAACCTCCGAATCTACATAAAAAAGGCACATAAAAAGGGTTAAGCTCGCCTTTGTACATGTCCTCCATTTCTGTGTTTTATATTGTGTGCAATAAAGAATTAAGAAGAAAAAATAAACGTGAGCAAAGATTTTTAATATGTCCCAAAAGTTAAGAGCCGAGCGGGATTTGAACCCGGGACCTTCCCCTTACGGGGCTGCGCTGACCACTGCGCCATCAGATCCTAATCACACTCGACGAATAACTCTTAGGGACTGTTCGGCACTAACGCGACCGTGGCTCCATCTACAGTTTTGACGTTATAGTCAATTAACCTGCTCGATAACCGAAGTTGCATTCAGTTGAATCGACGAGAGATGTCACCTTGCGTTTACTAGTGCCGAACAGTCCCTAAGAGTTATTCGTCGAGTGTGATTAGGATCCGATGGCGCAGTGGTCAGCGCAGCCCCGTACCGAGGGGAAGGTCGCGGGTTCAAATCCCGCTCGGCTCTTAACTTTTGGGACATATTAAAAATCTTTGTGTGATTTCCTTAAGTGTAGTAAACACTATAAAATCAATAAACAACGTGAGCAAAGTCTCAGGCTTGAACTAGTTATGTTATAGAAGTAACCATTATAATATGTATAATGCAGGATATTCTATTTTTATATAAAACGAACGTTTATACCCACATTCCAGAAGAGAAATCCCCATCTTAAACCTCTCTTGGGTGAAATTAAAAAGAGTGTACCGTGTAATTTTAGGTTCTTTCATGTCGCAACGGTTTTGAGGTAAAATGAGCTTGCTGAAAGGACCTAAGGAGGTCTTTTGAGTGCACTAAAAGAGGCTAGACGCAGGTAGCCATTTTGTCCGATGGTTTGTTGGTACATTTCTACTGGTCAATGCATTCGTTACTAACCTAATCATTATCCTACTTAATAATTGTGGAAGTAACAATGTTTGTGGTGGTGGAAAAGGACATGTATTTTTAGCCCCTCCCCCCTTTTCTATTTTGTCTTGTGCACATCTATGCTTTCTGCGGTGGTGATCAGTGAAACGCTGTCAAATATTGATCTTACTACACAAGGTAATAAACAGTAAAAACTTCGTTAACACTTACTCAACTAGAAAAAAAGAAAGTAGAAATAAAGAAGAAAGAAAGAAGAGAGAATGAAGAAAGAAGGAAAGAAAATATATTTATATAACATATTGGTACCTATCTAGCTACTATGTTTGCCAATATCTTAACCGTTTGTTCGTTTGTTTGTTTGCACCAAAAAAAAAGATATCGACTGGTTGAACGGCAACATTACGTCATTTAACGACTTACATACTTGGTCAATATAGCCGAAAAGCCGTAAATTTAACAAACGGTTAAGGTATTAGCAAACATAGTAGCTAGATAATAGATAGTGCAATCCACGAAGGCGCACCCCACTATTCCTCCTAACCGTTTATAGTATATGTGTGCAAGCTTCCGTCAATGTGTTATCGGTACACACTAATTACCTATGAGTGCACACGCACACTACAATGAATAGACTACGGTTGGCGACTGCCGCTCGGAGCAAACTCCCCGCACCCCGCGAAGGGCGCGTCTTCGTGAATTGCACTATCTATAGGCGTCAATATGTTATGTAAATAAATTTTCTTTCTTTCTTCATTCTCTCTTCTTTCTTTCTTCATTCTTTCTTCTTTATTTCTACTCTCATTTTTTCTAGTTAAAGGTATTTTAAATGATAATAATCATAATATTAACAAAGTAAATACTAGGTATTATAAAATGAAGTAACTATTTTGTTCTAAAAATGTCGACTGCTTTTTTGATGCAACTGTTTTAATTAGTGAGACTGACTTCAAACGGAAAATTAAAAGTTTTAAAGAGCTGCTTTTTGTCGAAGCTACGAAACAGCACCCCCGATGAAACGCCACAATTCACTTTTATAATTCCTTGAACGTTTTTTTTTTCAACTCTGTAAATATTCTGTGCCACCGTCCACCGTGCCACCGATATTCTTAGACGGTGGTCTAAGGCCCGTAAAAACAGTGAAAACAGAAGTGTTAGAGTGAATTCAATTCTCAAGCATAGATTTTAGACATTTTCCAATGGAGAACTGTCAAATAATTTATGCTTGAGGCTCGACTCAGACTCAAGCAATGTTTCTGAATACAGGCCTTAGAATACCAGCATAAAGCAGCTTGTAGACACAAGTCAAGGCAAACCGATACAACATAAAAATTTATAATTTATTTATTATTATTATTTATAAAGAAACTTACAATTAAATAAATATTTAGAACAAAACAGTTGAGATTGTAGATCGTAACAAACGATCTAGAGATAGCTAAACTGATCCAAATCAGTGCCTTACGGAAGCGTCTCCAAGACGCTGGCGGTATTGCCACGCTGAATAGCAATACCTACTGATTAAATTAGAATACCAATATATTTTTTTGCATTTATAATTAAGATTTTAATCAGAGTGAGAGCACGTCTATTGCATCGCATTAATTTATTATTCAAGAATCAGTTTCAATCCCAGTAAATCATAGAATTTCATTTCTTTTCCACAATAAAACACCCCCGCGTTCCGGTAAATTTACCTTCACCACAGTCCAAGTAAAAAGAGTGGAGAGTTAATGCAACTTCATTTTTATTAGTACGTAGTCATGAAACAAGATTAATGAAAAAAAAACCAGACTGAAAAAGATGAAACACATTAAACTGTACTTTTGTTTTTTTTTTTGACTGGTACTAATAAATATAATAAATAAATATTATAGACATGCCCTATGAGACATTGCATTGAGTGCATTAATAAATAATGCAGAACAATCCACACAACACTATCTAGCCCCAAATTAAGCAGAGCTTGTTCTATGGGAACCAGATAGTTGATATAATACTTAAATACTTTTTTTTTGTAAATACATACTTAGAATACAATATAACATCCAGACAGAGATCAAACGTCTGTGTTCACCACATAAATACTTGTTCTCGGTGGGAATCGAATCCACGACCTACAGCGCAGAAACCAGAGCTAATACCAACTGAGCTGCGAAAGCATTCAATTTATTTATTTCTGTACAATAAAAAGTAAATCTATCTATCTAGAAAAGATATTGGCAGGTAGAAGATAGATGATGATAAAAATTAAAAAACATAGCAAAAAAGTAAGTATATTAACTCACTTAACCAACTGGAAGACAACTTCCATCTTCGGTTCATCAAAATTCGTCAGCTTCTCTCAAATAACTAAAAACCACCGGTCAAAAGTTCTCCTGAGTGCCTTTTCACATGCACATGAAACTAACGTTAAAATTAAAACTTATTTGATTTTCTCCAAAGCAATCAGTTCTTGCAGCATCCATTTTAAAAAATCTAGCGACCGGTTAGACCTTTTATTTTTCTATCTTATTATTCTCTTCTTTTTGATTCTTCTTTGCATTTAATCACGAGAAGAGATTATTCGTGTATCGTACTACTTAAACAAATCATACTACTAAAATCCAAATCCAAAGTGTATTTATTCAGTAGGATTGCAAGGATCACTTTGAAATGTCTTAAAGCTAGGGTGAGTCTAGGGGCCAGTTCCACGCGACCAAGCCTAGAAGAACAGGCAACAAACTACGGCTTGGTTCCCATCGTCTTTTGATCCTTTTAAAATAAAAAATAATCTAAAATAATAGCAGTGAAGGTATAAACACAGCATATAAAAATAAGATACAAAAATAATAGGAACAGGCATTGCAAATTGACATGATCAAACTCGATAAAAATAAAATTTTGATCATATCAATTACAAGAATCATTTTAAACATCTTATAGCTAGTGAGTCTAGGTGCCAGTTCCACGTGACCAAGCCTAGAACCTTCCATGTTAGCTTCCGATAGGTACACGATTGGATTCGAGCCTGCGACCTTATAGGATCGGAAGGAAAGAAAGAAGAAAAGAAAGAAAATACATTTATTTTGGACACACAACACACATAAACACAGCACAAACAGAGCACATAACACAAAAAGAAAGAAAACAGAATAGTAAACAGAACAAAGAGTAAATACAAATATTTATGTGGAGCACAAATCCGTCTATGCGCATGTCCATATGAAGGCGGGATTACTACCGCTATGCCACAAACTCAGTATCCAAATACACATGAAAAGGCCGTATTCCGCGGGTTCAAAGAATTGGCCTGATTACGCGGCCTATTTAAAATGTTCTCAAATAAAAGAATAAGGTAATTACTGAACTGGAGTTAACCAATTTGAATAACAAATTTGCGAATTGAAAATGCTGCCGTTTCTTGGTTTTAAAAGGGGACAGAGCAGGGGTGGCCAATAGATAAAAATATCTAAATTATTATTATTAGTACTTACTACCGTTGGGGCATAAAGGAATGGCGACCACGAACCGGAAGACGAAGGTTAGAGCACCCACCCACCAGATGGACCGACGACATTGTTCAGATCGTGGGGAGTCGATGGATGGAGAGGGCTCAGAATCGTTCTTCCTGGAAATGTGTAGGGGAGGCCTATGTCCAGCAGTGGACTTCTTCAGGCTGATGATGATAATGATGATGAGTACTTACTAAATATTTACTTTCACAAAGGTTATAAGATTAAACAAATATTTTAAATATACAAAATACATAAAGAATAGTTGAGCTATCTGCAGACCGCTACAAATATTATTATAACTATATTGTGGACAATTCACACAACACTATTTTAAATTAACCGAGCCTCAATTTAACCAACTTTAACCGACTCGGTTAACCAAGCTTGTACTATGGGAACCAGATAGCTGATAATAATACTTAGGTATTAGATGCATATTTTTTTGTCAATACTTGACTTTGTATTGAGGTTTTATGTGGTGGTGAACATTATATACTATACTTAAAATACCTTATAACACACAGACAAAGACCAAACATCTACGTTCACCACTACTTAGAATACCTTATAACACACAGACAGAGACCAAACATCTACGTTCACCACCACTCAAATATATTATGTTCGGTGGGGATCAAACCCACGGCCGTAGGACGCCTGTCAATCAATTATCATTCAAAAGTCAAAATGTAGACTTGATTGACCATGTCTCGATAAGCTCGCTCACGGTGCGATTATAAATTGCTTTATATTAAGACGCTGGCAACCGCTAAGGTACGTCAGTTTCTAACCTATATTAATTTCACCTGTATTTGTAAGGTAGGCTTTACTTATTCGTCAGACGTGGTGCAGTTGGCTACACATTAAGTTACACACTCCATGTCGTCAACTAAAATTATTGGTTTTTATTCACAACAGAATGTACATTATTTACAAAAACAATTATTGTGAACCATTATTTGAATAAAACTAAATAAACATTTTAAACAAAAAATGGCCTAGAAATATTAATGAACTCTGAAAACTTAATGACGTCGTCAACTACACAAACAATACAGAAAATGTTAGAAAAGAGACATTCGGCAGCTGTGGGGAAATTTATTACCAACATTCATAATTTACACCTAACAACTATGTGGGTATAAACACCTCAGCCATGTCAAAGAAATAAATCTCTCATATGATCGATTTCCAGCTTTCAACTCGAAATAGTTCAGCAGGGTATTCTTATGCGTAGGCGTGTGTACAAGCAAACTTATACACTTATGTCCTTTTAGAAATCGCCATTTTTCTTTATCGTTGTATAACTTGATCTGTATCCGTGTGTAGCATAGATACACGAGCTTGTTGAGTGAGGTATGTAGTATCTTCAGTATTCTCTAATGAGATAATTTCACACACTACCCCTCAATAAACTACCCTTACAGGAAGCGCTCGTAGCTCGGGGGTAATCAATCTCAAGTCTCGCTAGGGAATTATTGATAGTACTTAAGTTAATTGCTTTTCACGGTACAATAGTTAATATAATTATTGTAATATTTAGTGTAATTATTTTATGTTCTCATAAAATGTTTTATTACTTTTGTAGTGTAGACATAAGGTAGTTTATAGAAATAGGTAGTTAGGCTCTGTAACTAGTGTTAAGAAATAAAGATTTTATATGTAGTGTTTTATTTAGTTAAGAAAATAAGTACCTAGGGAATACCTACATAATAATAGCTAGGTAGGTTAGGCAAGTTAGTAAAATTAAGTTTAGATGTAAGTTCATAGAAGAGCGGCCGGCCAATCAGAGGCTGAGAAATAGTATTGCTTCGTCGGACAGCCATGTCGCGCGGGATAGCCGCTAGTGGGTACTCGGCAAGTTTATCATACGCAGTTGATGTGCGGGCAGGTTTTTCCGCAAGTAGGCCGCTGGTGGGCCCTTTTTGCGTGACCCTTGACACGTGTTGCTCGAACTTTTTTATGTTCTACAACACGCCGGTTTCCTCACAATGTTTTCCTTCACCGTTTGAGAGTACTGGCATAGTGCACCTAAATTTTTCGACAGATAAACTCATTGGTACACGAGTGGATTTGAACCCACGACCTTCGGATCGGACGGCGGGGCCATTTGGAGAATAGATTTCGGGTATAGTGTGAGGGTGCACTAAGAAGGGGTTTCCCGAAACTCAACCCCTAAAGGTGTACAATTACACGAAGAGCCTAGTGATAGTTCGAACACACATGAAGTGAGGATATACACAGACGGCTCAAAAATGCAGGTAGGCACTGGAGCGGGCGCGTTCTCGGAAGACCTAAACATTCACAAGTCCGCGGCCTTGGGTGAGCATAACTCCGTCTTTCAGGCGGAATGTGTCGGCATAATCCAGGCGGCGAGTGCAGTGCTACGTAGGAAGGTAACTGGTAACAACATCAGAATCCTATCAGACAGTGCTGCTATACTACAGTCCCTGAACAGGTACGAATACAACTCTGGACTGACACTACAGTGTCATGAGTTACTGGAAAAGGTAAGCCAGACCAATAGCATCATCCTTCAATGGATCAAAGGGCACAGCGGATCTAGAGGTAATGACGAAGCGGACGCTCTGGCCAGGAGAGGCTCGGAAATGCGGACAGCGGGACCAGAGCCAGGAGTTCCCCTCCCTTTTAGCCAGATTCGCTCCTGGATCCGCAAAAGAACGGTTAAACTACATCAGGACTACTGGGCAAGTATTCAGGACTGTAGGCAGTCGAAGGAGGCTTTCCCGGCTCTTAACCCGAGATACTCCCGAAAGCTCCTCAACCTGAAGCGTGACAAACTCCGCCTTATTGTCGGAATTGTCACAGGACACTGCTCACTAAACAAGCACTTATTTACACTAGGTGTTACTGACAGTCCTCTTTGCAGAGGATGTATAAGCACAGAGGAAACTGCCGCGCATGTGCTCCTGGAGTGCAGCAGTGTGGCGCCTCAACGAGAGCAACATCTTGGAGCACCAAAGACGCCTAGGGAGGCATGCGCGCGAATCCGTGAGCTGCTGGCCTTCCTGGAGGACATCGGGTGGTTGAATTAGCAAGACCACCACCCGTCACGCAAAAAGGGCCCGTCTGCGGCCTACTTGCGGAAACCAGTCCGCTCACCAAGTACCAAGTACCAAGTAGGTGTGCAGCGGGGGTTGAAGTTTGTACGGAAAAAGCTTAACGCGAACGAAGTCGCACGGGATTTTACTAATATAGGTATAGAATTGTAACCTTATGGCTTCTAAAACTTTACGGTTAAAATAATTAATAAGTAACAAATCTCAGGTTAAAATCATTAATCGCGCTACAAAAAAATTGCGTCGTTCAACTATACCGCAATCATGCGACGCCTCTCGACTCTGTTACTTGATACTTGGGACTATTCTGAAAAGCATTCGAAAAAAGATTGAAAAGAAAATAATCTTTCTTCAATTTTACTTTAAATTTACTTCCATTAGATTATTTAATTATTCTTATAGATTTTTTTGACGAGAAGCAAAATAACTTTGAAAAATAAGAGGCAATCGCATAGTGTAAATAGATAATGTTTTTTATTAAACAAACACAAAAAAGCATATTACGGTGCAGAGGTGCAGTCATTGACCTTTTTGCTCGCACACCTAATAGGCGTACCTACCACAAGTTCTGTATGGCTCTGTCTCTGGCTCTGGTTTTAAGTCTGTGTGCCTACTGATAGTTCTACATTTTATATATCTCGATAACATTAAGAAATTGCCGCTACCACTCGAGTTACCTGACATGTTGCCAGAATTGTGGCTTCGCGAGCGTCGTCGGCAATTGAAGTTTACATTATGCCTGGACACTTCTTTCGTGATCAACCTCGGACTATGGCGGACGTCGATATGATTGTATCAACCTGTGGTTGCAACACTCGCTGCCGCTTCCCGCTGCAAAAACTGCCAATTTAAGACCTGTGCGTCGATTCCAGCAACACGGCTCGATTGAGGGATCGCTGAAACCGCGTTCCATTTTCAAATTTTTCAAACAAAAACTGACAACTCACATCGATTTACGCGGTCGCTTGAGTGATTTGTGTTGCTGGAATTGACGCCCAGCGCACACCTAGTTCGCTGGCGGTAGCGGTCAGTGAAACACTGTCAAATATCGCTGTCAAATCTGACAGCGTTTCACTGATCGCCAACGCCAGCGGCCTAGGTGTGCGCAGGCCTTGCAACTGGCGACGCAAATGTCATTTCAAGCGGTCATGGAGTACGTGTTTCAATTCTTGCTTTCTCTATGTCATGGAAGTGAGCTAAGTGTAAACGAGGTATACGCCTTCAAAGCCAAGCTTGCTATCTATTATTAGTATCGCCACAAAACTCCAATATTAAATTTACTCGACATCGTATCGAGCAGCAACGTAATACACCACCAGTTTATTGCAAAACCGACAACTACCGGTAATTAAGTGTTGAAACTCAATTACATTAACTTTGAAGAAAGCCCCGTCTTATTCGTGGTTGTAAGCTCAAGTTACCTAAAAACGAAGAATAATGACGCTTACTGCAAGGACATAAGAGCTAGCAGTGTATAGTCTGATGTGTATCCTTGTGTACAGGTACATCAAGTTCGCGTGCAAGAAATTAAGCGTTGCTTGCTTGTTTTTTAATAATACACTGATTGTTGAAATAAAATGTTTTATAATGAAATTTATTCGCTTGAAGTATGGTCAATATTGAAAACAACATTTAAATTCAACTGATCTGAACTGAACTGTCAAACAAGCCAGTTCGAAATTTAAATAAATTCTTTGATTAGTTACTTGGTTGCCATGTTTTGGAGTAAAGGATCGTTCCATTTTTAAATTACGCGAAAGATATTATAAGCTTATTATGTAAGTATGTTTTAGAAAACATTATTGTTAACAAGAACCCTGTCAAAACCGTTGAAAATATCCCGAGCCCTCTTTGTTCCAGTCCGTAGCACATCGCAAGTTTCCATTTCCCAGTTTTTCCGTTACGGAAAAACCCGTAAAACCCAAAACTAGTCGGGGGAAGTTGGAGGTCGTCGTACGAATTCAATTTGCGAGCAGGAATTAGCTCCAGAAAGTTCCTGTGTGTAATCCCGGGAGCAGATTACGGATTTTTGATTTGGTTCTCTCAGATATTTGAAGTTTAGTCCGTTCGAGTTGTTCACTTCTCCTGAAGTCGTAATAGAGTCTTAGAGAGTTACAGGCAGCATTTTAAATGAAGCTACGGAACTCTGACTGCTGGTACGTAAGATTTTATGTTATCCCTTTGATATAATCTAATGCATTTTGTAAAATTTAATTACATCTAAAATATACTTAGTTGAATTAAATAAAACGAAACAGCTTCACGACTATGATTCCCGGTAGAAAAACAAACATTACCCGGACATATTTTTTTATACAGCTCCAACTAAATAGCATTTTATAAAAATGTCCAAACATATTTATTTATACGGACATGCAACGCATACATTATAAAATAAAATTACAAAAACACACATAAAGTCAGGGCCCTTTTTTCTAAATTAACACGCTTAGAAAAATATTGTTGCTTGCTTGGCAACAGTATTTTTTATGTTTATTTATCGTATTTTTTATGTTAATTTATAAAAAAACAGTAGGAACCGAGACGTAGTTTGTTGCCTGTTCTTCTACGCTTGGTCGCGTGGAACTGGCACCTAGACTCACCTAGCTATAAGACGTTTCAAAGTGATTCTTGCATCGTAATGAATAAAAAATTATTGAGTTTGAGTTTGAGTTTGATTCAATTTGAGTTATTTTTATATTCGACAATCGTAGCGAAATACAACGAAATTTTGCAAAACATAATGATATTTTGTAATAGGTCTATTTCTCTTTTAGGGAAATTATATAAAAACGCTTACAAAGAAGGTTGTTTTATATTAATTCGTCCCTCGCTTGTGTCTGTTTTACAGAGAACTTCATATTTTAACTTTTTTTGTATTATGACAATACTATTTTTTCTTTTGTGGGACTGAGAGCCACCATTTCAATGTCATAATACGATAGTACTATGTATTCTTCTTGCATCACTTAATTTCTTATATTATTTTAAGATGTGTTTTTTGTTCGTTTCTCATATCCACCATGTGCCGTCATAAATAAAAACTTTCTTTCTATTTTCTGTTTTACTGTAGGTATATTTAGACAGAATTTAAGTTGTATGTATTGCTTCCTAGACTTATATAACTTACTAGATTTACAAACTTTCATTCGGATCACAAAACGATGTCGACCTACCTTAATAAATCCTCAATTTGAACGTCAAAACTTGGCTTAAGTTGCGAAAGAATTTGATTCAAAAGACGTCGCCAGACGTTCGTATTGCCAAATGCAATAATATAATTTCATACAAGCCAAGGATCGGAAACGTGGTACAATGTTTATGGTTAGAACCATCTTGTGACGCAGGGCTGTAATAAGGGACTATCGATTGGTCAAACTAATTGGGGCAACCGCTTTGGCGAAGCGTAGCGTGCGAACCAGTACTTACAAGCGTTATTTCGTGTGACTAGACTGACTACCCATCAGGCAACGCCAGGACTCGTGGGCTCGTGGCTAGTAAATAAATAATAAAAAAAAGCTAACTCGAAATCGCTAAAATTCTCCCTGAATGTGGCCTGTCTCTTGGTTCAAAATCCCCTACTATATTTTAAGGGAGGAGTTACCCTCTTAGATTCTCTGATTTCGTTAGTTAGCCAATGAATATCTGTAAATCCACTACTTAAAAAAATAAAAGGCGTGACCCATTGCTTTCCCACGGAATTGCGCAGACGCACAAAAGATTGAGTGATCGTATTGAGTGAAATTCTAAAAAAACTTGTCGCCATACGTACTTTGTAAGTTAATATTTAGACATATTTATTGGCACTCATGTTTTAAGAAACATTTCAACCCAATTATAATTATTTTTTTTAAATAAGTAAAGAGCCTAGAATAAAATTTAGATTTACAATTTGTTTAGTGATTTTTTAGAGATTAATTAATATTGTAGAAAAAACTGCCGAATGTGTATGGAGTAAGGAGCACAACATGTTCAAGTGTTTTGGCGACATTTTAACATGGCTGTTCTACTATGTGTTCTCACCCCTATGAAAGTGATCCTAGCTTTGTCTCTGTCGCACAGAGATTACTTTTGGGGAGTTGGCAGCGCTGTCCATAGAAGGTTAACTTGACTGGTTAAGTGGGGCGGTTATGGTAATAGCTATAAGTAGGAATAACTGCTTTGTTCTGTTTGCTCGGAGTGGTTGAAAGGTTCAAAATGAATTGGACGTACAAGGCCACTGAGCGGAATTAATCTAAAAACAAAAATGCTGTATAAAAAGAAAGAAAGAAAATACATTTATTTGACGTACTGTTACGGCGAAAACTCTTTATTGAATATCGCTAGAATTCTGTTTTACTTTAGAACACGGCAAAACAATACAACTACACATTATACAACTACGCATTACGACGTCATCTTTTGCCTCTACTAGTGATGCGTCTCGTCGCTTGGTCCGAATAGGGATGTCCTATTCCCAAAACCGGCTAAGAATACATAGGTGTAGACGTTAACAATAGATAATGGAAGCTAAAATATGTCAAACTAGCAGCCCGTCCCGGCTTTGCACGGGGTAGACAATATTGTTGTACATTATTTTGTTCTATCGTTATTAGTTTCGGCAGCGCATTCGACGAAAGACATTTTAAGACTCATTTTTCTACACCTTCGGTTACATTGTTCAAATTTTACCAAGGATCCCTAATTTTTTTCAAAATGAAATGTAGCCTATGTCAAATTGGAAGAATGTAGCATTCTATTGGTGAAAGAATTTTTTAAATCAGCCCAGTACTTTTTGAGCCTATTCATTACAAACATACAAAAATAGGTACAAATCTTTCCTTTTTATAATCTACACTAGTGTAGATAGGCCCCGACTCTGCTTTTTGCTGCTACCAAAAACCAGTGCTACCCGACAGTAAAAATAAAAAATGTACAGAAGTACTTAGTGTATGTTTTTTTCACCCAGATAAAACACAATAGTTTGGGTACCTACCATTTTTTTATATTGTAGATCTCAAAATTCAGAAAACAAAATTCTTTGAAAATAAAACATTGGCCTAATGTAGTCTCGATAAAAAAAACAATCAAAGAGATAGAAGTAGATCAAAGAGAAAGATTACGAATAACAATATTTAAAAAATACTTGATACAATGATCGGTCTTATCGCTAAGAGCAAACACACAACAATAGTTACTTCTTAATATTATTGCAAGTTAAATTCAATTCCTATTTAAGAAAATATTAAATCAATCAATCAATGAAATTATTTATTTTATGCCAGAAAATTACACATATATTAAATTATATTAAATTATATTATTACAATCCACATCTTTGCTTATAAAGCTGTGCGGAATAAAGCCTCGATTACGCATAAATGGCTGTTCTTAATACAATGGTACAATACGTAGTTATTCCATCATAGAAAACAAGGAATGAGGCCAAGTGCCTTCTGCCCCGTAACAGCTCCTAGCTTTCGTTCTGTTAAAACCGTGACCGCTATGTTGGAGACGCTACCCCCTTCTTCTTAAAGGCTTGTCAGTTTCAATAAAATTAGGGATGGCATCAGACTCAGCGGCATATTGTGCTAAAATGACTACTACAAGATTATTATGTAAAAGAGCTTATTACTTTAACAATAAAAAAAATAAAATGTATTCAAGTATTATATCAGCTATCCGGTTCCCATATAACAAGCTCTGCTTAGTTTGGGGCTGGGTTGTGTTGTGTGAATTGTCCACAATGTTTATTTATTATTTATTATTAATATTTGCCTTGCCAATATCAAATATTTCTTTATTCAATGGTGTTTTTTTACAAGGATCACTTTGCTAAGCCAAATGTCTTAAAGCTAGGTGAGTCTAGGTGCCAGTTCCACGCAACCAAGTTTTGAAGAACAGGCAACAAACTACGGCTTGGTTCCTACCGTATTTTATATAATCCTTTAAAAAAATCGGTTGTCTGTAAAGTTGGTTTACTGACGATAGTTGAACGTACCAACGTCATACAGGTGTCCACGCGGACGCATCGCTCACTCAAGTAGGACAGACACAGATGTCGAACGCTGCCGAACGCGGAGGCCGATTGTGCCTATTTGTCGCTCGTTCCGCGCTCTCGCTTGCACTTCAAGCCTTAAATGGAACGCCTCAGAGCGAGGTAACGCCGCATAAGTCATGTTTTTTCATGCGTGCAGCCGTCGAATTATAAGACGTTGTCACGTCAAAAAATAACCATAGCAGTAAACATTCGGTGTGGTGCCACTCCAACTTAGTGATGATGATGTCATCCGTCAGCCGGGCATTACGCTCGTCAAATGACGGTAACGCTATAGAGCAGCTCTTATCAGGCAAGGGGGAGGGTGAACGATAAATTAACTCGATAACCCCTGCCATCGGGTACTATCAGATAATTGTTTCCCTTTGCTTATTACAATACTTTTATTTGAAAAAATCCAGAAATTTTTTTTCTTTTTCACCTAGTATGTTTAGTGGCGGAATGAAAATATTCGTCGATTTACAACTTGATTTATTCAACGTATCACGATCACATACCTTTACCTTTTGAAACTGAATAGACAGAATACACCGATAATTATGTCAAAATGTGTTCATGATCAAGGCACTGGTGCAAGCGAAAACCGACTCTAAGGTGACGAACATTTTCATACCGCGACTGTAAATATTTTTTTATAGAACTAGCTGATTCTTCTTCTTATCATGTCACTAGTTCTTTCGAACCAAGTGTGGTGAAAGGATTTTAAGTGTGCTTCAAAGAGGCTCGTTTCGTGCACTTGACACATATTTTCGAACTATTTAAGTTCTACGACATGCCGGTTTCCTCACGATGTTTTCCTTCACAGTTTGAGAGCACTGGTCTAATGTACATAAACATTTGGGCAGAAAAACTCATTTGTACACGACTGGATTTGAACCCACAAAAGGATCGGAAGGCGGGGCCGTTACCACTAGCTCATCAGAGCTCTCAGCTGATGGAACAATGGCCAACCTGCAGGGCTACCGCGAGCTCCATATGGTTATGGCTATGGCTGTCAAATTTTGTATAGATCGGCTGACCCATCACACATTCATTACTTCTTGGGTTTGAATGTGTTGACACTGTTGACACAATTTTGACAGCCATAACCATATGAAGCTCATGGTAGGCCAGCTGATGTTAAGGCTCGAACACACCTAGTTCGCTGGCGGTAGCGATCAGTGAAACGCTGTCAAAGATATTTGACAGCGTTTCACTGTTCGCTACCGCCAGCGAACTAGGTGTGCGCAGGCCTTTAGGTTGTAACCATCGCCTATACCAAAGCATTGTCTCGTAGGTCACGTACGTCGAGAACGTGCCCTACGATGCACTGCCCTAAGTCCATCAATTTAAAGCATACAGATGTTCAGCCTCACGTGCCAGTAATTTCATTTACAGTTCACGTACAAAGAATTATACCTTATTACAGAAAATGAGAGAGCTTCCAATCCTAAGGTCGAAGGTTCAAATCCAGTCGTGTACCAATGAGTTTTTCTACCCAAAAATGTTACACTATGCCAGTGCTCTCAAACGGTGAAGGAAAACATTGTGAGGAAACCGGCATGTTGTAGAACCGAAAATGTTTATAAAATATGTGTCAAGTGTTGTGTGGATTGTCCGCATTATTTATTATTTTTAACCGACTTCCAATCAAAAAGGAGGAGGTTCTCAATTCGATTGTATTTTTTTTTTTTTTTTTTTTTTATTTTTTTTTTTTATTTTTTTTTAATTTTAATGTTTGTTACCGCATAACTTCGTCATTTGTGAGCCGATTTGAAAAAATATTTTATCTGGAAGGTACTGCTTCCAGATTGGTCCCATTTTAATTTTATTAAAATCGGTGTTGCCATTTTTTAATGTTTGTAACTGCATGCCTCCGTCATTTATGAACCGATTTAGAATTTTTTTTTAGATTTAGAAGGTTATTCTTACGTCCAGATTGTCCCAAACAAATTTGATTAAAATCGGTTTAGCCGTTTGACAATGAAGTCGGTTTCTCAAGTTTTTTAAACTTATAATTATATTACGTCAACATTCAGTCTTATTGCAATCGCTTCGTATCAAGTATACTATGAGTTTTGTTTCAACTCGTTTTATTGCAATCAAAGCTTTAAATATGCCAAAACTGACAGATGCAAATAGGTTTCGATTGCAACAAAAGATACGCAATCACCCCACTGCCTGGTATGCGTTCATTTTCATATCTAGACATACAGTTACAAAAAAGTTTCCTAATAGTATAGGATCCCGCTATAGAAGGACCTTCACCGAGCTGGTTATTTAATGAAACGTATTTTATATTGAATTAAACATGCCAATAAATATATTCTATATGGGTTGCCTATCAAATTTCAGTCCAATTAATCAAATTAATCAAATTTCAGTCGAATTTATCAAATTTCAGTCCAATTAATTATACCTTATGGATCTTAGGCTATGTAACGAACTCTTATTTTACACAAATACTAGTACCTACTTCTTTATAATTTATTTTCTCACAGTTCTTAGAGCTCACTTGAACGAAATGTTTTTTTTTATCGTAAATGTGGCTCTGGGTTAATCTCTGAAATAATAAAATAAATATGGCTTGACATGTTTCTCAACACATGAGTGCCAATAAATTAGGTTAAAATATTACCTCTGAAGTACGCTTGGCGACAATTTTTTGTAAGAATTTAGCTTTAAACGAACACTCAATTTTTTAAGCGTCTAACGCAAACCCGTGGGAAAACAATGGGTCACGCCTCCTTTTTTTTTATTAATTTGATCTAGAGAGTTGATTGGATGTCTTGCAAGGCTGCAGTTTTAGGGGAGGCTAACTCCGCCTTAGGAATGAGTGGGAATTTTGAACGTAAAAGGAGACGACGCGTGAATTCGGGGCTTTTTTTGGAGATTTTGGGGAGAGAGTAGGAAGTGATGTCAGGGAGGCAGGCTAAAAATCAGTGTGTTATTCTGAGGTCTTGGAAATTAATCAGAGATGAAAGATAGGGTTGCGTAATTAAGTGAGTTACAGTATGGGAATATAGTGAACCGTGTTTCGGGAAGAATGGGAGATAGTATGTTAGACGACGAATAAAAGGAGTTTAATAAAATCAGTGAAGTATTAATAGATTCAGTGTCAGCTTTAGACGAGGAACTAATTAATAACTAAGTTTATTGTAGTACTATAAAGTCAGTGATCATCTTTGGTAACGTATATTTAGATGTATAAGTTAATGCAGGTTAATTAAGGAATATTTCGCCGTATCCAACTTTCTAGATAATTTATCTCTTGTCCTGTTATTTATAATACTCTTATTTAAATCTGATGTGCATGGTAAATAATTTTCAGCAGTTAGGACGACGGATAGCAGATTCGACGGCCTGTTATGTTATTATTAGTTGCATTTGCATGGTGTTATTTTAATTCCTATTTAGATTAGCAGAGTTCCAGCGCAGAGTCTACAGCTTTGCATCCTTTTAGAATTCATTTCCTTTTAAAACCCTTATATTGTGATAGTGATCAGTGCAACAAATATATTCTACAAACACTGTATTTACTATCGTGATACAGAATTCCTTTCATCCACACAGTACCTATCAGATTTTGTCAAACTTTAATTTAGCTAGGGATCTGTTTTAACAAATTCCATGTAAGGATCTACTATGCCTAGAATGCAATATGTGACGAGTGGTGGATTCTTGTCCCATTGACAATGTATAGAAACCCTCTAACTGTGCGCATATTGCTACATAATGACCTATTATTCTCTAGCCTTAGTGCTTACATGGGATGTAATAAGCAGATCATTTAGGTAGGTAAATTTATAGGGATCATCCTTTCCTTTTCCAATTTCCTGCTTAGCTTGAATGCTTTTAGATAGAAAAGGTATTCCTCATCCCTAAGTCTTAGGACAAGAAACCTTTTGCGTTTAGATCATTGCGCGCTTGTGGTCAAACGTTTGGGTTGTGGCACCTTCCAAAAACAACAAAAAATGCTGTGAGATAATTAACTAATGCAATCAATTTGTTTCCCTTTCAGTACAACATCGCGCATCCGGGCAATCACGTTATTATTAAGACAATAGTTGTAGATTTAATATAGTTCACTTTAGTTGAAATTTAGGTTTTAGAATATTAAATTGCAGCCTTATTCTTTTGTATTAATTTACAGTAGCTCAAATTCATGTCACTCAAATGTTGAATTATTTTATTTCATGATTATTAAATGTTCTTTAATTCTTAAACTATTTTACTCTCTGACTTCTAACACGTATAAAACAGATGAATCTAGACTAGACGATCACGTAGTTGGCCAAATCGTACAGTAGGGTTTTCAGGTTTAGCAGCGTTCACGCGAGACAGGTAGATGTAGCTAATTTTTGATATAGGGGGGGTTTCGTTACAGCTATAAGAACAAAATTCTGGGTAGCATCTCAAAAATGCCCAGAATCCAAACCAGCTGAATTATATTACCATAATCACTGCAGCACATTCAATTTCATATTCAATTCGAATTTACCATAGCCTTTAAAGATACGAAAAACGGGCGGAAAGTTTCGGGGAATCTTTGGGGAAGATCGATATCAGTAGGCCTCCCCCAAGCTCTGTCTGGCTCTGTCTCTGGTTCTGGTTTTGAACCTGTATGAATTTTGACTAAATAAATCTTATGTCGAATGTCACACACACAGTAATACACTGGTATAGTGAAGCCAAAGCACTTAGAATCGGATTGTTTTCTCATTGGCACTGATTGAGTTTGTAAGACGAAAGGTGAGTCATAATAATTGATATTGCTCTTACAACAGAAAGTAAATTAATAACAAGTTTTGATAAACTAAACCTTTGATGCTCCAAAAAGCGGTGACTGTATTGACGAGCGCAAATATTTTAAAAATATTACATTCCTGCAACGGCGACCAAAAGAGGCACTGATGGTCCATCAATGTGCACCTATTGGCAATGTTCTCTGTTTATTTTATTTTATTATTGTATGTGTTTGCTTTAAGAATGGATCCTTTTTAACATCTGATTATAACAAATTTTAATTTAAATGCCTAGTGGCCCATACTTCTATAGTACTTTTCTCAAATAATGCGAGAAAATTAAAACTAAGTATTACTACTTAAACTTATTTGTCAAATATAATTACGACAAACAACAAACAACACTTTTTTTCTCGCGTTGAAGTTTTTGTATTCAATAAACAACATTTAATTTTGCAAGCCATTTCGAAATTTGAATAAAACCTTTAATAACTTTTTTTCTTGGCTGCCATGTTTCAGAGTAAAGATCGTTCCATTTTTAAATTACACGTCAGATATGAGTTTTTACCATAATTTCTTTGGCCGCTAACTAACATGAACTAATGGGTTTTCATACAACTTTTGCCGACCGCTGCTTGCATGAATTTGGCTAATAAAGCATTTTCGATTTATCTCTTTGTGTGTGGCTCGTCCGGGGTAGTACCACCACGCCTATTTCTGCCATGAAGCAGCATTGCCGTGTTTTGGTTTGAAGGGTGTGGGTGCCGGTGAAATTACTGACACGTATGACTGAACATCTGTATGCCTCAAGTTGATGCGACGCAGGAGAGTGTATCCTAAGGCACGTTCCTGACGTGCGTGATCGAGACAATGCTTTATTAGAGGCGATGGTTACCACTTAACATCAGATGGGCCATATGCTTGTAAAGGTTGCCTGGAAAAGATCGCTCAAAGCGATATGGTCGCCCATTATTTTGCCAAAAATCTTCATAAATCCTGTATTATATGTTTCTATGTGCTGAACAATAAAGAGTTATTTATCTATCTATCTTATTCCATCATCTATGTTTCTATGTGCTGAACAGTTATTTATCTCTCTATCTTGTTCCATCAGCTACTTGTATAAAAAAAAGCTTGGCTTGAATTTCTGAGCATAATATTTGGGAAAAATGTGTTTTGTAGCAATAGCGTTGCGAGCGTGGCAATGCAGCCACATAAGGAAAAGCTTCCGATTGGTACCATCGGTTTGAGTATCAATGGTACCGTTTGACCGTCTCGGGTGCCCTTTAGTTGATTGGTAATTCGTTTGCAATAAAGTGAATCGTTCGTTTGCGTTTACGTTTGCCAGTTTTTACGAAACGAACCCTTAAAACTTGGTAGGTTTGCTCGTGTTTTCGTTCTGTGTAAACTTTTCATTAATAAACTCTGCTTCATCAGGTTTACGGAGAGTTTGCTGAGTTGCAATTTCAATATTGATGTTTGTTGTTCCCTCATTCTAGAAATCTATGTCCAGCAGTGGTCTTCTTCAGGGCTCTCTTAAGAGCCATGCTCTTATTGGCGTAATGTATGCATTTTTCTCTAGGCATTTCTTTTGTGGACCTCCTTGACCTTATACGACATGACGGCGATCTTCACTTTTTTTGGCTCATGTAGCTATTCCCTTCCTCTCTCTTCTTCTACCTTTCCTTTGATGTTATTTCTGATAAAGTTGTCATGTCGTACAAGATGGCCAACCATGTTTCCTCTTCTGTTCTCAAAAACTTCAGGGCTTTTTAATTTTTTTATGCAACTTGCTGATGAAACAAGCATTATGGTCCACCTGATATTAACAAAGCATAGGTCACATTTGTCGGAAACGTGCCCTTAAATGCACTGCTTTCCGTCCATCAACTCGGGCCTTATAGATTTAGCCTCACGTACCAATTTCACCGACACCTTACACACACCTTTCAACCACAAATACGCCGATTCTGCTTCACGGCAGAAATAATCATGGTGGTAGTACTTCCCAAGACGAGCCCCTCACAAAAAACTCTACTTAAAAAAACTGTAATAAAGACAAAAAAAAGAGAAATTGGTGAAATGAGTAACTGGACTTAACGCACCTAATGGGTACAACTTATACCAAAGTGCTAGGCCAAACAGTAGATAGATAGATAACACTTTATTGTACACCACAAGGACATTATCGAACATTGGGGTATGCTGAAAACCAGCCCTGTGCATCATCTATGTATGTTGCACAGAATTAGTGCTGAGCCTACTCCTATTGTCAAACTGTAAAATTTATAATAATATGTGTTTTCTTTTTATGTGTTGTGTCTTATTTGGCAATAAACTTCTTTGTATTTGTGTTTGTATTATACATTTTAAGAAAGTACTAAAACTAAGGCGGTCTTATTATAATGTATTCAAGTATTATATCAGCTATCTGGTTCCCATATTACAAGCTCTGCTTAGTTTGGGGCTGGGTAGCGTGTGTGAATTGTCCACAATATTTATATTTATTTATTTATTGCTATGACCAATCTCTTCCAAACAACCTCTACACACAGTACATTGGTCCTAATGGGTTTAATTTATAGTGCGGCACAGAAACATCGAAATTTTTATTTAGTTCCTTAAAAATCAAGACGTAAATCAGATGGTACCATGGAACGATGGTACTTTATTCGATTCGACGTTTGTTTCCGTAGACAACAGCATAGCACAAAGCCGTTTGAATTTTCTTATTTACCAATTCAGCATTACAGAGATGTAGTGGCTCATAAGGCGCTTTTCAAACGGGGCGTTATAAAAGCTTAGTAAAATTGACCAATGAAACAGATAGAACATAATAATATGCTTGACTACGAAAGGATGGCTCCTACGAACGCCGCGCTGCGTTAAAGTGAGTAAAAGAGAAAAATAATAATTAAATAATAATTGTTTTTAGATGGCTTTATGCAAAAAACCCAGACTTTACTTTGAAGAGCAAAATTAAAACGATAAACGAAATGATAGACAAATAAACTCTTTTGTTTCGAAGGTGAGGAGCATTTTAGATCAAAAATACTTATTTATGAATATAAATCCCAAGAGTCTATGTAATTTTTATGATGAATATGCGTAGATCATCGCTAGCCTGAAGAAACATACTAAACACTTCAAGGAAAAACAAGCTAAGGTCCAATTTCACCGTTCAAATTGAACGCGTTCTACTGACGTTTAAACTCGCTTATGCATTCAGTTGGTACATTTTTCTCTAAACGCGCTTAAAGACCTGTCAATGTCGTTGCATTTTTTTTGTGTACGTACATATAAACGAGTTTAGTTAAACGCGTTTAACGGTGAAATTGGACCTTAATGAAACTTATTTCATAGCGTTTAAAACGCAGCGTTTTGATAGTCCCATAAAGCAACATTTGGTTTGATGCCAGATTATCTCGTGTACACGGTCTGTAGATTTTAATCACTCAACGGTGTTGCCAAGTTGTTCTCAGTGCCGGCCAAGATGTCGCTTTATTTTTTTTACTACAGTACCATTGGATAGGTGATGGCAGTACACACTTAGAATATAATATAACACCCAGACAGAGAACAAACATCTACGTTTTCCACTCAAATATTTGTTCTTGGTGGGGATTGAACCCACGACCTACAGCACAGCAGGCAGGACTACTACCAACTCAGCTGAGAGGCCAGTTCAACTCATCGAAAACCCAAGCATGCCTCAGAGTCAACTCTTGAAGACCAATTAAGAATCCGGTCAGCATTCCTGGGACCAGTTGAACAAGTTACAGAGACTGTCTAATATACAATGCCTTAGTGGTCTAGTGGTAGCAGCCTCGCCTTCTGGTTCTAAGGTCGCGAGTTCAATTCCAATCGCACACCTACATTTCAGGTGGGTTCTTCAAAACAGGCGTTTTAAAAAAAACTCATTTGTATGGACATGGTACTCGTGGGACTAACCCGTCAGTTGTTCTATTCAAAAATGTACATGTCAGTACAGTACTCTCCAACGGTGAAGGAAAACATCGTGGGGAAACCGGCATGTTAGAACCTAAAAAGTTCAAGAAAAATATGTCATGTGCACGAAAAGAGCTTCTTTGAGGCGCACTTAAATTCCTTTCATTGCATTGGTTGGTGACGTAAAATAAAAAAAAGGAATGGCGTCCACAGTTGTCTACAAAGCAAATAGTAAATTTTGTAAAAAGTGTTTTATTTTGATTCAATTATTTACATATTCAAACTATGAAGGTCGCCCATTGTTTTACCTATTTGCTATTTTTTTTTGTCCTGTACTGTATCTTTTGTGTGGTGAACAATAAAGAGTTATCTATCTATCTATCTAAATCAATCAAATTAAAAAATAGAACCACGATTTATGATCAAGTAGAAATCCTCTAAGACAAGCGAGCGGAGCCGCAGGCGAAAGCTGGTAAGTTACAATATTCGTTCCCTTAATCAGCACACTCCTTGACTGGAACTTGGAACTTCTCAAACTTTCCCATTTCAATACATAAAAACACTTCACGACTTGTCGCGAAGTTGAGTAAGCCAGTTTAAGATTTATTTGTTAATTTTGACAGTCCCCCAAGTTTTGGGCGGAATATATTACTTTTTATTTATAGCACTGCTTTGCTATAGAATAACGATTGTCTATTTTCATAGTATGAGTGCCCAAAGTACTAGTATAGGTCCTGTTTTTTTAGGGTTCCGTAGCCAAATGGCAAAAACGGAACCCCTAAAGATTCGTCATGTCTGTCTGTCCGTCCGTATGCCACAGCCACTTTTTTCCGAAACTATATGAGCTACACTCATAAAACTTGGTTAATAGATGTATTCTGTAAACTGCATTAAGAATATCACATATAGAAAAAAACATACATTTTGGGGGCCCCCATACTTAGAACTATAACTCAAAAAAAATTATATATAAATTATATATCAAACCCGTACGTGTGGGGTATTTATAGATAGGTCTTCAAAAATGATATTGAGGAGAAACTGAATAGTTTGCGCGAGAGACACTTCCAAAGTTATAAAATATATCCTCCCCCCCTGTAACTTCTAAAATTAGAGGTAAGTATGAGAGTATCTAGGCCATAAACACTAGATAAAAAAATATATTTTTGCTTTGCGTCACTAGAGACTTTTTATGTGACACAACCTCTACAATAAACTTTTATTCTAACCAGAGAAAGTACATCTTGTTCGATGATCATTACAACACAAAATCGGGTAATTGTTGGCTTTACAAGCCTAAAAGGTAACCGTGTACACGTGAAAAGTCAGCTTAGAGCACCTTCAGGCCCCAGTTGACAATTCGACATATATGTCAAAAAGCGACAAAATTGTGGAATTGTCGTGCTTCTTTTATTAATAGCCTAAGCGCGACAATTCAACAATTTTATCGCTTTGGGACATATATGGCAAATTGTCAGCTTTATTAAACAGGGCCCAGGTCAAGACCAGCCTTTAATATCAGGTGTAGGTTAGCTTAGTCTTAGTAGCAAGTCTCCTCTCAACTCGAATAGAATAGCAATATCGATGTTATTCCAGCAAAAGCCGATTTAGATGAGGTTTATCGATCTGAATTTTGTGTCTATTCTAAAGCTCTGCGCATATCTAAGTCACCAGCGATGACGATCGGTGTACTACTGTCAAATATTGTATAGAATCACAGCAGCGTTGCTTCAGCAAAAAAAGGGCAGAAATAGGCATGGTGGTAGTACTTCCCCGGACGAGCCACTCACAAAGAGCTCTACTATTACTTGCCTTGGACGTCATCAAATTTTGATGGAATTAAAAAAAAACTGTATTAAATAGCAGAATTAGGCCCTAGTTTTTACACTTCACAGCAAAATTTGTGTTTAAATGTTTCAAAACAAATTCATACGCATATTTTCATCTTTGCCAAGTTCTTGATATAAGTGGATGGTTTGATCATTAAAAAAAATTTTAAGTCGGTTTACTGACGATAGTTGAACGTGACAACGTCATAAGAAAATACACAGATGTCGAACGCTGCCAAACGTGGAGGCCGATTGTGCCTCTTCGTCGCTCGTACCGCGCTCTCGCTTGCACTTCAAGCCTTAAATGAAACGCCTCAGAGCGAGGTAACGCCGCATGAGTCATGTTTTTTCGTGCGTGCAGCCGGCTCCATCGAATTATAAGACGTTGTCACGTCAAAACACAAAGTCTTCAATATGTTGAACAAGCGTCTGTATAAAAAGGATTAAAACTCGTATTACCTTTCTCAATAATCGCCAAGGCAAAGTTTCTGTTATATTAAAGAGAATATTCTCAAAGAAAGCCCATTGTCTCCCGTAGATTAGTTCCATAGTTATTTTAACTTGTTCTCGAGAAAATTAATTTTTAGTTCACGCTGTGCTTTTTATCTTTGAAGTTGGCGAGTTCTATTAGAGGCGGTTTGTTTTTAAATAGCATAAAAATGGCAAAGGCTTTCATTTAGATGTATATTTTCTTTTGCTGAGTTCAAGTGAAATTAAAAAGACATAAGAAACTGACTTCATAGTCATTTTCTGAAATGATTTTGAGGAAATTTTTATGGGGCTGATCTGGAAGAAACTTCTAGGTAAAAATAAAGTTTGTTCAAATCGACGACGAATAAATGACGAAGAAATACGATTTTATTTATTTTAGCCTGGGTCGTCCCACTGCAGGGCAAAAGCGTCTCTCCCTTTCTTCCACACCTCTCAGTCTTTAGCTACAATGGGCCAGTCATTCATATGACAACCGAGATCGTTGCCCACCTTCTCCGGGGTATTCCTCAACGAAATAATGTGATAACAAACTTAAAAAAAAAACAACCAAATTGTGAACCTCCTTTTTAGGGTTCCGTAGCCAAATGGCAAAAACGGAACCCATATAGATTCGTCATGTCTGTCTGTCTGTCTGTCTGTCTGTCCGGCCGTGTCACAGCCATTTTTCTCCGAAACCATAAAAGCTAGACTGATGAAACTTGGTGAGTAGATGTATTCTGTAAACCGCATTAAGATTTTTACACAAAAATAGAAAAAAATCTATAAGCTTTGGGGGTCCCCATACTTGAAACTGAAACTCAAAAAATTTTTTTTCATCAAACCCATACGTGTGGGGTATCTATGGATAGGTCTTCAAAAATCATGTTGAGGTTTCTAATATCGTTTTTTTCTAAAACTATAAATTTGGGGGTCCCCATACTTGAAACTGAAACTCAAAATTTTTTTTTCATTAAACCCATACGTGTTGGGTATCTATAGATAGGTCTTCAAAAATGATGTTAAGGTTTATAATATGGTTTTTTTCTAAACTGAATAGTTTGCGCGAGAGACACTTCCAAAGTAGAAAAAAGTTGGTCCCCCCCCCTCTAACTTCTAAAATAAGAGAATGATAAATCCAAAAAAAATATATGTTGTACATTACTATGTAAACTTCCAACGATATTTGGTTTGAACGAGATCTAGTCGGTAGTTTTTTTTTTTATACGTCATAAATCGTAAACCGCAATTTACCTTTCGACGAACTACAAAAACCTTTATATTATGTTAATTGATGCTACGGAACCCTTCATGGGCGAGTCCGACTCGCACTTGGCTGCTTTTTTTTATTTGAAAATACGCTCGAGAACAACGAATTCATGTCACTTATATAAAACTAATATATATATATAACCAACAACTTAGGTATAGTCTCACGCTCTTTATCCCCCGGGACAGTATTCGGCGCCAAAATTAACAAAACTTCAGGACGTTTCAAAAATTTTACTGAATTTGTGCTGCGAGTATTTTTTTTTATCCTCTCCTGTTAGCAATAAAGTTTCTAAGCCTATTGATTCCTCGTTCTCCCTATCCACACAAAGAAACAGTTATACTATGATTTAACCGACGGGCAGCAGTAACCGTAATTTCGGACCAATTCCTGTAAAAACATGGCGGCCGCGGCCATTTTTTCTTGCAAGTGCTTGCCAGTTTCTATCGTAACAATAAACAGTACGTTACGTTGATTTGCACCCCCTCTCCGCGTAATTTCCTGCACCACCTCTAAGGCTTCCAGACTTCCTGTGCGCTAAGAGCCGGTTTAGGGGAAGAGAAGTAGCGGGGTAAAAGAGCCTTTGGTCCATCAAAATTTTTTTTAGACTACTTGCTGATGGAATAAGTGTATCGCCTACCTGATGCTAGTTAATCATTGCTTAAAACTAAGCATTGCCTCATAGGTCACGTATGACAGGGACGCAACGTGACCAACATCATCCTAGCGAATCACCATAAAAGCAGAGTTTGTACTATGGAAACCAGATAACTGTTATAATTCTTATAAAAATATGCATTGTTTTTGCAGAAAACAGATATTTGTGTGAATAATACACATGTTTCTTTTTGTTGGTAATCAAACCCACAACCTACGGTGCAGAAAGCAGAGCTACTACCAACTGAAGTGAGAGGCCAGTCAATGCCATGTACACTAAAAAAGACTAAAAGGATCATATAAAAAACTGTAGGAACCAAGCCGTAGTTTAATGCCTGTTCTTCTAGCCTTGGTCGCGTGGAACTGGCACCTAGACTCACCTAGCTTTAAGACGTTTCAAAGTGATCCTTGTGATTCTACTGAATAAATACACTTTTGATTTTGATTTTGACTCCGGCCAAAAATTAAAGAGCTTCAGTTTACTTCTTGTCCTACCGCCGACTTAGCCATTTGCCGTCGTGTCCGCCCCGCAATTTGGCCTATTCAATTCAGTCGCCATACAGCCAGCGTTTGCTTTGCTTGCACGGTAAGCTGTTTTCTATGCACCGCTTTATTTCATGTTGAATAATTAAAGCATTCTGTTTGCTTGTGAAATCTAGCGGGATTGGTGAGGGAGTTTGAATGCAAAGAGAAAAATAATTTGGGTAGCGTGAATTGGTGGAGACCAGATTCAATTGCAAAAGTCATATTGTTGAATAGTTTGGGGGTTGAAAATGGGACTACAAAATTAAATATCTGTTGATTGATAAATTATAAATTTTGGATGTGACTTTTATGCCCGTGTTACACGAGGCTAGTTTTTCAAGCCAGGATAGCAAGATAGTGATAGAAAGTTAGCAAGCTAGCAGTGTTAGCTTACTATCATTAGCCATAACTTTAAAGAGCTCCTGCCAAGTTATGGTTAAAATGTATTTTTTTACCTTAGAAATACACACTAAATCCTACAAAAATGTAGCAGAGCCAAATTGGGTTGTAGCACTTGTAGTCGTAGCACGCTCGTAGCTCCGTAGCAATACTCGTAGCAGGACTAGCAGTGTTTCCACTCACAAGTAGAAGGTATAGGAAAGTATGCTACTTGCTAAGGTGTTCTAAAATATATAATACTGAAGTATGTTTACGTACGTACGTACGTTTTCAATACAAAAGTGATATCCTTAGGCATGCTAAGCCGTCGACCGCATCATCGCTAAACAGCAGGTGAGATTGCGGTCAAACGCAAGCCTAAAAATTGTAGAAAAAACAGTACAGAGTGCCAAAATATTCTTGTGTAACATACATTTGCCTCGTTTACCTGTAAGGTCAGATAAAAAATAGATTAGATGTTACCAATAAAGTTTCATCAAATCGGTTGAAAAGTTTGGCCATGAAGTCAGTTTCACAAGTTTTTAAACTCATATTATTAATCGTAAAACTAGTAACAAGATTTTTGCATAGTTGGATTCAGCTATAGACGTATCAAACTAAATTGATTCACTTTCACCAATTCAACAATATCATTAATAATCATTGAACTGATACTCGGTTCATTTGACTTATTATATCCGCGTATGTTACAGGTGGTAACTGGGTAACCTACGGCACCCAGACGATCTTGAAGTTTTGGAAAAGGATTGGTGGAAAATCGCCAAAAATCGTGATAGTTGGAAGATCTCCCCCAAAGCAGGTTAAAAAAAATGTTACAGGTAGCTACAGTATACAACCATGATACCTCAGTTGGTAGAGGATCTGCCTTCTGCGCTGGAGGGCAGACAATACATACTTATACTTATGTAAATACATAATCATAATACAATATAACACCCAGGCAGAGAACAAACATCTGCGTTCACCATACAAATATTTGTTCTCAATGGATATCCAACCCACAACCTACGGCGCAAAAGGCAGAGCTCGCAAACGATGGCCAACTGCTGGCCTACGATGAGCTTCATATGGTTATGGTTATGGCTGTCAAAATTGTGTAAACAGTGTCAACACATTCAAACCCAAGAAGAAAATGAATGTGTGGGTCAGCCTATCTACACACAATTTGAAAGCCATAGCCATAACCATATGGAGCTCGTGGTAGCCCTGCTGAAAGACCGTCGTATTTCTTGTAAAACCGATTTTCAAACTCATTCTGTAACATCCAATCAATATGGTATAATCATTACTGGCGAACAAACGTGGCGGCTGGCATGTGTATACGAGTTTAATACAGCCTTGCCTTTGTAGACATGACGGTTATTGCAATTGTGTAAGTATCAAAAAATACACCTACAATCTGAAAGATTTATTTTCAGACTTTTGTGTTGCGGTACTTTGTAAGTTTGGTAAAAAAAATAAAAATCTGAATTATAGGTGTATTTATTCTGTAGGATCGCAACAGTTAGGTGAGTAGGTGCCAGTGCCACGCGACCATAGCCTAGAAGAACAGGTTACAAACTACGGCTTGGTTCCCACCGTGTTTTAAATGATCCTTTTACAAATCAAAAATAATCTAAAGTAATAGCAGTGAAGTCCCAGTGTGGTGCCACTTCACTTAGATAATAGTTGGTGGGATAGTTTTTTATTTTTATTTTCAAATGTTTTATTTTTTGTGTACAAATGTTTATATGCCTTTAGGCTGACCTAGTGAAACTAATCTAGATTTAATTACTACTTACACTTTGTACCTAGGTTCATAGACAGTAAATATCTTTTATCTTTTATCTTTTTTAGTCAGACGTATGCAATGCAATAATACAAAAGCAAAAGTTTCAAAGACAGTACACGCTACGCTTCAAAGTAATAATTAAGTGCGCACATCATTTAAAAATACGATACGAAAGTATTGTAATTATAGAAGCGTACATTGTTCCCCATAAAGTTTAGTTTTTCTAAATGTTTCTCTCTTCTTTTCTCTTTTCTCTTCTCACATCATAAACTCCAATCCACCCACCGACTTTCCGTGATCTTTACAATGTTGACGGTCGATCAGGATGGGCGTCCTACGTTTCGTCTTTCGTGATTGCATTTTGGAATTAATTTGAAGGATGTAGTATCAGCTTGTGGGGTTTATTAAGTACGTGTACTATACAGTACATCTCTGTGAGGCATCATGTAAGACACACTGTTTTAGAAATCCGCATACAAAGTTGTATTTGCTAGAGTAAGGTGATTTTGGCTGGCCTCTCAGCTCAGTTGGTAGTCGCTCTGCCTTCTGCGCCGTAGACTGTGGGTTCGATCCCCACCGACAACAAATATTTGTGTGGTGAACGCAAATGTTTGTCCTCTGTCTGGGTGTTATATTGTATTCTAAGTATGTATTTACAAAAAAATGTACATAAACATTAATATCAGCTACCTGGATCCCATAGTACAAGATATGCTTAGTTGGGGGCTACATAGTGTCGTGTGGATTGTCCAAAAATATTTATAATTATTTATAAAAGAATCTCACAACGAATACAAGCATTTACAAAATGTACAAAATACACATGAAATGAAACAGTTGAGCTATCTACATAAAAAAAATGAAACAGTTGAGCTATCTACATACCGTCTCCAGAGATAGTTTAACTGATCCAAATCAGTGGCAAACGAAAGCGTCCCGAAGACCCTGGCGGAATTAGGCTGAATTAGTTATTTTCAAAAAATTAAGTCGTTTTTTACATTCCAATTCGCTTTCACGAAAAATAATATGCTTATAAACAAATGTTTACATTGTTCCTGAAACATCCAACCCGTGTCTACCACCGCTGACATGTGCATCCGACACTCAGAATACAGGGTGCCGTGGTCCAATTAGAACAGACGGCCTCCCACCTAATTCCTATTAGAGCAGACCACACACCGCGAGATTAGTCAGCACGCTGGCCAAGCATGCTATTCAAAGTACACTGAATAGTTTATTGCTTTCAGAGCTCAGTTGGTAGTAGCTCAGTTTTCTGTGCTGGAGGGCGTGGGTTGGTCGGAAGAGGAACAGTTGAAGAGCTCAAAAGTAAAAAAGTGGCTAAGTACGAGTCGGACTCGCCCATGAAGGGTTCCGTAGCATCAAGTAACATAATATAAAAGTTTTTGTAGTTCGTCAAACGGTAAACTGCGGTTTACGATTTAACGTATAAAAAAACTTTTACTCACTAGATCTTGTTGAAACCAAATATCGTTGGAAGTTTGCATAATTATGTATATCATATATTTTTTTTAGTTTTATTATTCTCTTATTTTAGAAGTTAGAGGGAACAACATTTTACCACTTTGGAAGTGTCTCTCGGGCAAACTATTCAGTTTAGAAAAAAATAGAAAAAACTAATTAGAAACGTCAACATCATTTTTGAAGACCTATTCATAGAACCCATACACGTATGGGTTTGATGAAAATTTTTTTTTTGAGTTTTAGTTTCAAGTATATTTTATACTGAATACCTGACAATATCGATCTCATGTGTACTCTTGCTCTTTTTTCCTCGGCCCCCACCCCGCATTTTCTTAGGAAGTGGCATAGCGGTTTCGGTCAAACTATAGTACAAGCTTAGTTTAGTTTTGAGGTAGATAGAAAACTTCAGTACACTTTGAGAGAAATATCCAACGAAGCATTGAAACAGCTTTGGCAAGTAACATCGCCCAAGTTGCATCCAAAAGTGGTCTGTCAAAATCTATCTAATAGGTCCCAACTTCCAAGCGCAGCATGATACTTTGGGTAGCACTCCAATTAGTGAGCGTACCACTTGTGTCAGATTTCAACTATGAAATAGCTAGTGTGGGGCTCTGGCCGAATGTGGAGGCGAAATGTGAGGCAGTATGAAGGAAAACATTTTAATGGTAGCACTTTTGAGAGTTTGTACATTTAGAACTGCTTTATAAGAACCTTTAGTTTGCTTTTTAGGTTTTATAGAGCTCTTTGTGAAAGGTTTCATTTGGAATTACCACCTACATATATTCTCGCATTGCTGTAGTGTAGTAAATACCCTTTCACCACACTGTTTTCAAAGAATCCGTGACGCGATTAGAAGAAGAAGGTAGTTTGTTGCCTGTTCTTTTAGGCTTGGTCCTTTGGACCTGGCATCTAGATGCACCTGGCTTTAATACGTTTCATAGTACAAGCTCTGCTTAGTTTGCGGCTAGATAGTGTTGTGGGGTTTGTCCATAATATTTATTTATTTATTATTGAATTATTCAAATAAAACGTTTCAAAGCGATCCTTGTGGTATACGTACTACTGAATAAAGAAATAAGTAAGTATTTGAATTTGAATTTGTGCTCCAATTTGAAAGGTCAAGCTAGTTTTATAAAAAAAGACCAGCAAGCCTACTAATCAAATCAAGCACGACTGGATTTGAACCCACGTTCTATTGGTAGTAGTTTCACCTTATAATCCGTTCATACCGTCAAATATGACAGCGTTTCACTGATTGCCATCGCAGGACGCTAAGATGGCTTCAATAGCCAAAAAAAACTGCCTTTTGGCTACCCGCGATTTCAGTAAATCTAATACCAACACGCGAATATTATAATATTGTTTGTAACTTTCGCGGGCAAAGCTTCGGAAAAATTCTGTCTGTGGGAAAATTTCAAAGGGAAATTAACTTAATTTGGCGGAAAAATTCTTAAAATGTTTGTCTATCCAAGTGGCAAAGTCAGGGGGGGAAATAAAAATATCAGGTTTATAAATGAAAAAGTTACATCATTTCAGTACCCTCTATCGGGAACCAATCATATGAAATCGGTGTGCGGTGCCTGACGCCTATCGCCGATCGTATCGCCCACCTCTGCCACCATTTTGTATGGAGAAACTAAAAGCGCCCCTAGCGGATTCCCGGTAGGGGTACTGAGAACTAACATCTACGTTCACCACACAAATATTTGTTCTCGGTGGGGATCGAACCCATGACTTACGGCGCAGAAGGCAGCGCTACTACCAACTGAACTGAAAGGCCAGACATAAATAGGACTACAGTGAAATCTTTATTGTTAAATTGAAAAGCAAAAGCCCATGTCTACACACATCTATATTTATAAAAGAAAGTCGTGTTAGTTACACTATTTATAACTCAAGAACGACTGAACCGATTTGGCAGAAAATAAGTGGGAAGGTAGCTTACAACCGGGAGAAGGACATAGGATACTTTTTATCCTGAAAAAGCAACGGGAACGGGGTGTTACGGGAACGAGCGAGCGAAGCCGCGGGCGGCCACTAGTTTTCTATAAGAAAAAGCTACATAACAAGCAATTAATTATTCTTATTCTTGTTTTTATCCAATGAACGGCGATTATGTTATTTCTGTTGCAATCAAAAGTTATAAACTAACAGTTAAATTGATAACAAGGAACCGCGATGACACATCTTGTTGCTATCATTTTCTAACATCTATTTAACTGTTGCCGTACTAGTCTTACAAAGCGAAGTTCCTATTCGCTATCTCATGGTTTACATAGTTTTATTTGATTTTAGAAGTGTTAAGTTTTGTTTCTTATTTTTTATGAATAGCTAAACGTTTGACTGCCATCACACCTGCTGGTAGCCTAAGGGCGCTTGTACACGCTAAGAAAATTTGCCGTTCCTGCGGCAGACAAGACAAATTCTTCGTGTAGACGACAAGAATTTTGTCTTTTCCACGCACGAAAACGCAACAACGTTCGCCGCGTCGTGTCTTGCGCAGATAAGATTTTTTTCGTGCACCGCTGCGAGCAGTGTACACAGTTATTTTCTAGTTACGACACGAATTCTTGGGTAGACCCGGCGTTTTTTCTTAGCGTGTACAAGCGCCCTTAGAGTCTCATAAGATTTTACCGTATTTTTTAAACGCCCATGTACAAACGATTAAATAAATAAATTATATTGAACACTGCATTGCGTTTATTAGTAGACCTAGTATTTCTCAATTCCAGTCCTAACTCCGCATTAACATGGTTAGCGGCAACTATTCTACAAAGGCATTGGAGATCGTGCAATTAACTTTGAATCTTAATACCAACAAATTAAGAACAGGAATCCGTTGGTTAATCTTGCGGAAACTTAGTTAAAAGAGCTTTATAACGAACGCATTTACACCGGGTTGAATGCGTTCGTTATAAAGCGTAATGCTCGAATGTAAGGGCCCAGTTTGAATTGATCCCACGTTTTACAGTGTATGGTGTGGTGTGGTGTAGCCCAATTTTCATAAGAAAACACAGTTTTGGCTCCTCGTTTTTAGGGTTCCGTAGCCAAATCGCAAAAACGGAACCCTTATAGATTCGTCATGTCTGTCTGTCTGTCTGTCTGTCTGTCCGACCGTGTCACATCCATTTTTCTCCGAAACCATAAAAGCTACACTGATGAAACTTGGCGAGTAGATGTATTCTGTAAACCGCATTAAGATTTTTACACAAAAATAGAAAAAAAACTATTAATTATGGGGGTCCCCATACTTCAAAAGCAACTCAAAAAATTTTTTTTCGTTGAACCCATATGTGTGGGGTATCTATGAATAGGTCTTCAAAAATGATGTTGAGGTTTCTAATATCGTTTTTTTCTAAACTGAATAGTTTGCGCGAGAGACACTTCCAAAGTTGAAAAAAGTTGGTCCCCCCCCCTCTAACTTCTAAAATAAGGGAATGATAAAACTAAAAAAAATATATGTTGTACATTACTATGCAAACTTTCAACGATATTTGGTTTGAACGAGATCTAGCTAGTAGTTTTTTTTTTATACGTCATAAATCGTAAACCGCAATTTACCTTTCGACGAACTACAAGAACCTGTTTCCTGTTTATTTTCTGTATATTATGTTACTTGATGCTACGGAACCCTTCATGGGCGAGTCCGACTCGCACTTGGCTGCTTTTTTTATGCTAAAATTGCGAGTACGAGGGTACACCACTCAAAAACGTGCAATAAACTCCTTCTAGAACCTCTGAACTGTTACATTACAAGAGCTTCCGATGAGGAAACCTCCTAAGATACACTACGGTGTAAATGCAGTCAACTATAATGGGTTGTTAAATTTGTTGGACGCCTTATGGCTGAAGCGGAGCTCAAATTTATGCAATGGATAATTTTATTCCCATGCGTCTAAAGACGATGGTTCTAGAATAAACAATGAATATTTATAAATAAAAACAAATAAATATTTTTGTCAATCCACGCAACACTACCTAGCCCCAAATTAAGCAGGAGCCTAAACCTCGAGCCGACCGAGATTTTCAATGTCCCTTAAATACACATTGGCATTGCACAACCACGCACTTTTTCTACGTTTTCCGTATATCGTAGATGTCGAGGCTTCTAGAGGTATTACCAACTGATTGACTGATGTAATGTGATTTACTGTAATTTAATACGTTTTCGCGATATTTATACTATTTAATATCATTCGAATATCATTAATCAACGTCAAAACTAGGCCAAAGATCAAGCATTCAACCAGTCAATTATTTTAATAACTTTTTTAATTTTTCCACGGGACCAAGTATGAACACCCTTATCATTCGGATGACCGTTTTTAATTAATTAAAAGCATCAAGATGAAAAAGGAATTTGAGATAATGAACACGGCAGCTTAAGGTTCCGCATCTGAAAACAAAAACGGACGCAAGATCAGTTTATCGTCCGAGCTTACGTAGGCCTACGTAAACATTCCATTTCTTTGTTTTTTTTTGCTGGGCTTAAACTTTTATAATTATAAAACAAAAATCGGTTGTCTGTAAAGTCGGTTTACTGATAGTTGAACGTGACAACGCCATAAGAAAATACACAGATGACGAACGCTGCCGAACGCGGAGGCCGATTGTGCCTCTTTCCGCGCTCTCGCTTGCACTTCAAGCCTTAAATGGAACGCCTCAGAGCGAGGTAACGCCGCATGAGTCATGTTTTTTCGTGCGTGCAGCCGGCTCCATTGAATTATAAGACGTTGTCACGTCAAAAAAGTTGGAAATAAGGACGCAACGTAGTGTTTACCTGTTCACCCAAGTAGCGCTCTCTCTCCTAACGTAACGGCTCTCTCTACAAGTTTGTGCCGTTGCATTGTCATTTTATATTTTTTTCTAAATGAATTCTCGCATATCTAATAAAAGTCTTTCGTATTCATCATAAATATCAACCAAACCAACGCTTAATTGTGTTAGCCATTATTTATACTTAACAACGAAGATGTGCGCAGGCCTTTTAGAAACTTTTTGTAGCCCATAAAACATTGATAGTTTTTGTAGGTTTTTAAAGATTGTAAAGCTGTTATATCGGAATATCAGAATGAATAATGTACAAAACCTTCAAAGCCTGGAGCGTCACACGCTTGGCCGTCTTTTTTATCTCATCTCTGTAACGGAACGAAGTTTTCTCTCCGTGTCTTGTGCCAAATTGTGTAAGTTGATTTAATTTTATTTTTATTCTTTGTCTGTGGCGTTGTTAATGCCATTACTTTAAAAGCTTCATGTTAAAATTTAATTATGTCCCGAGAACGTCGCATTGTGATGATAGTTGGCTATCTTTTATTAGCGTGAAGTATAAGCCGAAACCCAAACATTTTTTTTAAACAACTAGTTGATGGAACAAGCATTTGACCCACCTGATGTTAAGTGGTAAGCATTGCCTCGTAGGTCACGAAGGTCAGGAACGTGCCTTACGATGCACTGCCCTGCGTCCCTCAACTTGAGGTATACAAATGTTCAGCCTCACGTGCCAGTAATTACACCGGCACCCACACCCTTCAAACCGAAACACAGCAATGCTGCTTCACGGCAGAAATAGGCATGGCTTTTTCTACTACATTCATATATCAACTTTTTTTTCAACTTTTTTAGTGTTTATAAATAAAATATTTTAAAATATTATCTAGTATTTTATTTAGTTTACAAGCATCAATATTTTATCTCTGTTTCCATGGAATAAAAGATTATGAAAGTATCATGCGTATTCCAAAACGCAGTAAATAAAAACACAAAAGAGATATTACACAAAAATTCAGGGAAAACGGTGAAGCGTTTTAATAAAATATTTTCGCCTCTGTTGTAATTTACATGGGATTGCCAGTAGCCGAGTTAATAATGGTAATAAGATCCGCCTGTGTAACCGAAAAACGGGAAACATCTGCGCACATGCCAGGTATCCCTGGGAGAGTCGACCTTGATATAACCGTCTTTGGGATTTGGGAAATCTGATTCAAAATCTGTAGTATAGTATCTCCACTAGCAGTTGGTTACCGAGTGGCGCTAGGAGTTATGATATTATGATAAAGTCGATTATTTAAAACACGAATAACGCGACATTTTCTAAAAATGAATCTTAGCTAGATCGATTTATTGTCCCCAAAAACCCTTGTGTACTAAATTCCATGATAATCGTTGGAGCCGTTTCCGAGATTCAGATTATATATATACACAAGATTTTCTCGTTTAAAGGCATAAGATTATACGACTGAGCAACTCCATTGTTAAACAGCGTTTCCCAATATTGAAGGGCTTGCTGAAGTCCACTCAAACGGTGAAGGAAAACATCGCGAGAAACCCGCGGCTCAGCCAGTTCCGCACGTATTGACCATGTCTTTCCTGTGAATTAGGCCGACTAAACTGTCAGGATGGTATAGGTGCTGGGCAAGCCTACTCCATCAAAAACCCTGATGCTTGAGTAAACACCAGTTATCCCTAGCTACTTCTTTCATAAACCACACTGAACCACACTGGAACTGTACTGCTATTTTTACTTTCGTTTTGTGAAAGGATAATACTAAAAAACTATAAGAACCAAGTCGTATTTTGTTGCCTTTTCTTCTAGACTTGGTTAGACTCTGGATTTAAAACGTTTTAAAATGATCCTTGTGATAAAATTGAATAAGGAAATTTTAAATTTGAAACTTTTAAAACTACAAAGCCTCTTACAAGATTATTCATTTAATAATGGTATAATAAGTATTTACGTTCATTGTTCCATGTATTGTTTTCCTTTGTATGAGAAGACTATACTATGCCGACATGACATTGTCACTGGAGCCAATTAGCGAGGGAGGCCGATTGGCACAGAGCGTCTCTGTTTGCCCAATCACGTATGAGGATTAGGGTTCCACCTTTGTGCATTATTAAGACGAATCTGCATAAACTTAAGGCAGGAATAGAAAGGCGCAACCATGTTTGCGATCCAAGCAAAACCAGTTATGATTATACGAGTAGATGTAAAATTAGCCGTTCCTTCACCGCAAACATCTGTGTTCCTCATTCAATGGGGTCAAACTCACAATCTACACCGTAGAAGACAGCGAATAAAATTAATACGTATACAGGGTGGTTTTTTGAGAAGGGCGGTGATAGTAAGAAGTCGTGAAAGGAATCATGCCCTCGATTTATAAGAAAACAATAACTACATATCTTTTTTTTTCAAAAATCTCACACTTTTGACGGAAATGGACCCGAATAATTTTTCAAAAATAATTACTCTGTATTATTAAACCAATGGATTCTGTTGCTGCTAAGGATCAATCTTTGTGAATAAATATTATAATATAATTTATTTTTAGTGACCCAAGAGCTGGTGGGTATCTGGCGCAGCGCATAAGCATTGCTATTCAGCGTGGCAATGCCGCCAGCGTCTTGGGGACGCTTCCGTCTGGCACTGATTTGGATCAGTTGAGCTATCTCTAGATCGTTTGTAACGATCTCCAGATAGCTCAACTGTTTCTTGTGTATTTTGTACATTTTGTAAATATTTGTTTAATTGTAAGTTTCTTTGTGTAAATAAATATTATTTTTAGTTAATTGATTATATATATCACAATAGCACATAGAACCTTTCAGCACACTAGATCGAGAAAACTAGTGGCACGAGAAAAAAAACCAAAGGATTTCTTAGACCATCTTAATCAGCTGTCACGTAGCTGTCAAACTGAGTCAGACAGAGAACAATAACCAATAAAAACCAAATAAAGACTAGCCACTAGTATAAGTAGAACCATATCATTTGACCTAACACGAACAAGCAATGAAATCAAAGGGATCATCGAATAGTGGTTAATCTCTACACTATTGAATCAATTGTCTAGCTCGGTGGTGTCTCAAGGGGCGGTTGCTGTTAGCCTATTCCCAAAAGTGAGATCACGACGTCGAAAATGGAGTCACGTGATGCATTCAATAATGTTTTGGAGCAGAGATTTGTCTCCAACCATTCATTCTGTCTATAAAATGAATGGTTGGAGACAAAACTCTGCTCCAAGCCAAATTGAGATTTTGTTTTTTTTTTTAATTGTTAGCGGCCTCTTCTGGCTTTCCACTGGTGGACATTTATTTTTTAAACACATAATTATAACTTATGTTACTCCGGGTGAATGTAGCTTTCCAATGGTGAAATAATTTTTGAAATTTGTACAGTAGTTTACAAAATACGCAAGAAACATTTAAGCTATCTGCAGACCGTTACAAACGATCTAGAGATAGCTCAACTAAATCCGTACCAGACGGAAGCGTTCCCAAGACGCTGGTGGCATTGCCACTCTGAATAGCAACGCTAATGCGCTGCGCCAGATACCCACCTGGTTCATGCGTCGCTTTTTCATTCCAAACTTACAAAAAATACAAATCTTTCCTCTTTCCATTGAAATTTAAAGTTTTTATCTATCTATCTATCTATCTATCATTGAAAAAATTCGCTTTTTACAAACAGTCTACGAAAAGCGACAAAAAAATAACCGTGAAATGGCGACGTCTTTTGCCTGATGTTTTTTATAGAAATCAAAATGCCATTGCCGCGGCGTATTTACAGGAGTTTTTCTCGAGACCCTGAGAAATGATCCTCGGATGGCAATGATTAATGGAGTCAGATCTTGCAGCAGGGTCGTCTTCGGAGTAATAAGCCTGGTATTCGAAATGCGGATACGGAAAGCAAGCGCAAGGCTTTAGATAGATAGATAGATAAATAACTCTTTATTGTTCACCACACAAAAGATACAGTACAGGACATAAAATAACAATTAGGTAAAACAATAGGCGACCTTTAGCGCACATGTAAGCGTTTGAATATGACAGCGTTTCACAGATCACCATCGCAGAACGCTTAGTTGTGCAAATCAAATTTCAAGCTCATTCGATCAAATTTTGACCAACTGAAGATCTCGCAAACACCCGGAACAGTCAGCGTACGAAAAATCATGCACGATTGAGAAGAGCCTCCTCCAAGATATTCAATTTTTTTCCATCGTAGATAGATAGATAGAAAATACTTTATTGATCACCAAAACTTATAAATAGACAATGATACATAAAAAAAACTTAAAACTATTTGTTTGAACAATAGGCGGTCTTATCGCTAAGCAGCGATCTCTACCAGACAACCGTTGCATGGACTGATGTTACAGGACTGATGTTACATAAGAGGGGTGATTGGAAAAATTAAAGATAATCACAAAATATCAAAATATAATATTGTAGACCATCCTTTGGCTGCAATATCACCTGATGGTAAGCGACGATGTAACCGACGATGGAGCAGGATAGTCTAGTCACCTATTCACTCTTGCCTTGAAGAGACCCAGATTGTATTGGTCAGGTAAAACAGCCGTCCAATATCCTCACTATATATAGGATCTCATTATACAAATTCAAGAAACTGTCCTAAAATTTGGATTTTAAACAAGTTCAAAAAAATTCGAAAATGTTGAAAACTTTTTTAGACCTGTTTCCCATCGACAAATAGTTTTTCTGCGCTAAAAGTAAAAATTAAAATCTCATCTAATACGAAATGTATGAAATTAATTTTGTAGCGTCTGATGCCTTTTCCCTCAATATTCAAACCATTTAAGTACTGTGATGTATTAAGTATGTATTTCTAGTATTTTTTTTATTGTGTTTGTAGTTTATTATTTTTAAATTTTTCTTTAGTTTTGCTTTATGTTAGCAATTTAACATTAAAACCTTGCTGGTCGGTCTCCGACGAAGTATGTGGTATACTAACATATTAAGTAGATTTTCAATATTGACCATAATACAATTCATTTCATTTAAGATACGGATACGGAAACTAATTATTAGTAAACGGATAACTGTCCCAACACTACTGAGCATACAAAAGTCACTTTAGCTCTGGATTTGGCGTTCATGTTAAATTAACGTTCTTATACGCACAATTCTATTGATACAATGTATTAAACCTACCGTATGTGTTGTATGTACCTTGTGTAGAAGAACCAAGGTCACCGACATATAGAATTAGTAAGTTGAAGTGGCAATGGGCAGGTCATATAGCTCGAAGAACCGACAGCCGTTGGGGAATAAAGGTTCTCGAATGGCGACCACGAACCGGAAGACAAAACGTAGGGTGCCCACCGTAGGGTGGACGAAACCGTGCGGAGAAAGAAATGGAATATAGTCAAATCAACGCGTTAGAGCAGGCAATGTCGCTAGTGATCCGCATCTCCTACAAGGGACAGGACATGACAAAATGTCTGCGGTACCGCTGTTCTTGTTCTTGTTCCGCAGCGGAGGTGTGCTACGGGCATCAGCCGTCAATGCATTCAGAACTACGTGAAACTACAAATGGCATGGAATCTAATCACAGTTCATTGGAAACGACGTAGAGTTTCGAGCACAAACTTAGTTTCACTCAATTGCATCAAGTTTTCGAACGCTTATCTTCAAATTGCGTTTTGTTTTACCAATCGTATTAGAATTTGAAACGGGCTTTTGTTCACTGCTTATACTCATACTCATATTATTTATTGCAATTATTATGTTACATGGTGAGGTCTTAAAGTAAAAATAGTGAATACATAATAGGCCCTAATGTACAGGGCATAGCAATATTTGGGGTGGAAGCGGGCCGAAGTCTGAAAAATAGATAAATTAAAAGCTAGTTGTTAGTGAAGTGAAGTCAATCAAATTATTATTATAACACAGGCAGTGTATCGTTGAAAAAGTCATTTAAATTATAATAGCATTTTTTAATCAAAAAGTCTTTTAGTTTACATTCAAATGTCTTATCCTTTTCTAGATCTTTTATTTGTTCGGGGATTTCATTATAAATTTTCGATGCCATTGTTGTTGGACCAGTATTATTTTTAATTTAGAATTAGGCAGTACTCTTGCTATCAACTTGATTTGTAAATACATACTTAGAAAACAATTTACACCCAGACAGTGAACACACATCTGCGTTGACCGCATTCACTATAAAGTTATTTGCCGTTGTTGAGGATCGAACCCACAAGGCACAGAAGGCAAAGCTACTACCAAATTTGCTGAGAGGCCAGTTAGAAACATGAGAAATGATTTCTTACAAGTTGCAAGCCAATTGCTTCCATATTTTTTTTCATCCGTTTCAAAAAGCCAGTTAGAAAAGTCCAAAGATTTTCAATAATTTCTTCAAAATTATTCGACCAATTTCTCAATACAATTTATTTATTAGAACGGAATTGTTTCTGCCTCGGTGTCCCTTTCCGATATAACTCAATTTGAAAGACTGTGAAAAGCGCCAATCTACCAATAAATCATTCCAAATTTGGGAACTAACTCGTTAAGCCGCAGTCTCCATAAAAGCGCAAACAGAAATAATATAGCAGTGACCAACATTTTGGTCCGGCAATTCTTTAAAAATAAGCGTGTTTAGCCCCCCGTAAATAAATAAATATTATAGACAATCCACACAACATTATCTAGCCCCAAACTAAGCAGAGCTTGTAATATAATAAACATATAGGATGCTGGCAGCAGTATACCACCGATACTGTAGCCTCGAGCCAAGACGAATAAATAAGGTTTTTATGCCATAGCTGACAAATGAGCAAACAAGCCACCTGATGGAAAGCAGTCACTGTCGCTCATCAGACACCTGCAACTCAAGAGGCGATGCTAATGAACTGCCGGCCTTTCAAGATAGACTTGTCATTTGAAGAACCCCATACCATCTTCACAATATATTTAAATTGATGTAACTAGTACCAGCCTGCATTATCCCCACTCTTCACAATTTTGTGTCACCAGTTGCCAATCCCTCTCTCATCATCATCGTCAGCCTGAAGAAGCCCACTGCTGCACTTAAGCATAAACATAGAAATAACCATTTATTTATTTACTACATAGGCACTCATAAACCAGTAAAGAACAAGGACACTAAAAGAATAAAGATACAAATAGATATTAAAACACACTCATGGAGTACAAGTCACGAAGTGACGTTTATTGAACTTTACAGTATAGACAACATACCGAGCATAGTTAATCAGTATCACCAACATACGATACACAATGTGTAGTACAGACTATAAATAATATTTTAATAATAGACACATCGATACTGGAGAAGTGCGTCGTGTTTCTGTGTGCTACAGCAGCAAAAGGGCCTTGACTTAGCATAATGCCTAGCTTCTGTGAGGAAGCTATGCGCTGGTATTCTGTCAAGACCGTAAGCCAATACAACTTGTAGGCTATAGGCCTACCCTAACACCGTGACCCCACAATATCATTGGGTAGGGCACTGTCCTACGTATATCGTCATCCGGTTCGTGTTCTTATAATCAAGTCACCATTTTATTACGTTCGTCACAAACAAGTCTCTGCCTGTTATAAACCCGGGCTTTAATCAAAGAGCAAAGTTTCATTAGAATCTCACAGTTCGAGGTTGTACGACCAACAGCAATATCTGCAGTTTAAATACCCCGGCTATGCTGGCTTATGCATTTTCAATTTAGTCAAGTCGCACTGGAAATTAGGCTTGGGGTTACCACTGCCACTGAGATGAATTCTTTTTTTTTTTGTTTTTGTAAAAAAATGTTACCTAGTTTGTTTCATTGAAATACTTTCACTAAGTTAGGTTTTAAGTAACGTTTAAGTAACTCAAGACATTAATGACTGACCTAAAAACTCAGTTGGTAAGAAGCACTACCTTTTACGTAATAATATGTAGTTTGTTGGTTCGGTCTCTACGCCGCCGGACAAACATTCGTGTGATGAATAGAAAATTAGATAAAAATTATAAATATTTGTTGTGGTCATTTCACACAACGCTATCTAAGTAAACAACAAACAAAGCTTGTTTATTCTTTATCAAGATTGTTAAGAAATTTTTCTTCTTCTTCTTGTCTTTATCCCACTTTATGTGGGGTCGGCACAACATGTCTTCCTTCTCCATTATCAATTATTCTGTCAGCCGTCATCTCTGCATTCACTCCTCTCATAACCATGTCATCTTTAACACAATTCATCCATGTTTTCTTTGGTCTACCTCTGCTCAAAAATCCATACTCATCACTCTCCTAGTCACATGACTTTCATGCACCCTTCCTCATGACATTGTTACAAAATTAATATTCTACGAAAAACACTACCAGTTGAGATGATGGTAGGACTCCAGCTCAAGCATCGGCAAATGATTTATTCATGCTGAAATATTAGGTTAGATATGTAAATTATGAGGATTTTACTCTGATTTCTATCGCGTGATTCCAATGGAGTTTTCAATTGCTTTATTTTTGAATTAAAGAGTGGAGTGAAATAACTAAGCTTTTCAAGTTTTGGTATGAAAATCGATACAGCTTATCGCTTAATCCGGGCCGGGGTCACCGTATTGTAACCCGGGTATAGGTATATATTGAGGTCAATGACATCAACAGTTGGTATTAATTAATATAATAATAATAAAAAAGCATTTATTTTTCTTTTACAGAGTAGGTAGTGAACACAATATGTGAAGATTTAATAGGAAGAGTAATTAGTTGGGATGTGTCTACCCACTTTGCAAAAGACTGGAGCTTGAGATAGGCTTATAGCCTGTAATACAAGTCTGAAAGATGAAAGACACCCATTTCCTCGACAGTACACAACCATTCAAGTACTTATGCACAATTACATAATGATAGAAGAAAACTTAATATCTAAACTAACTAGATACTAAAAACATTAAGTTGGCTATTATACGTAAAACCTTGATAGATAGATAAATAGATAACTCATTATTGATTACAATGAAACACTAGGTAAGTAGAACAGTTACAGTACAGTTTTTAGCTTTTAAATAAACTTATCAAATTAGTGTATTGTCATTGGTCCTTGATAAATTTACAAATTCTGGATGAAATCTGGCCGTTTAAAGTGGTCGACTAATTTCGGCTTCATAGATCGTAGTGTGCGTCAGAAAGAGATAGCGCTCTTAAATCCGAAAAGCTGATGTGCGATATTTAATTGCCTACAACCGTAGGTCTATACTTTCTTATTTTTATTTTCCAAAAGTGCCTTCGTACACTTAAATCAAAATGATTAACAACGTAGAAATAATTATAAGAATAAATCTTTTTCTTCCTGGCCGTATCCCCCTTTATGTGGGGTAGGCACAACATGTCTTCCTCCTCAATTCCCCTCTGTCAGCCGTCATCTCTGTATTCACTACTCTCTTATCCATGTCATCTTTCACTCGTTTCATCCATGTTTTTTTTCAAATTATAATCATAAATAAAAGATATAATTTTCACAAAAAACCTAAAATAATACCTTATCATATTAACCCACCCGAATACATCACCGTGTACAGGGTGTACCCTTGAGCCTAATTGAATTAGGCATTAATGACGTGACGTAAGCAAGTTGAGGAGGGCCGCTGGCGATTCCGGACCTATCACGCTTGGCCGATTTCAGAACTTGGATATGTTGCTGGTAATCGAGGAAATTGTTTTTTGATGAAACTTCCAGTCAGCGTGTGCTTCTGATTAGTGGGAATATAAAGACTTATTTAGCTGAAAATAAAACAAAGACTTGACTGGCCTCTCAGCTCTGTCTTTTGCGACGTAGGCCGTGGGTTCGATCCCCAACGAGAATAAGTAGGTCAGATAGGACAAATATTTGTAATACTTACATGTACCTAAACTCACTCGTGTAATTTAAAAATGGAATGATCTTTTGATCCAAAACATGGCGTCCAAGGAGGTAACTTATCAAAGGTTATAGGTATTTAAATTTCGAACTGTCTTCCAAAATTAATGCTGCTGAAAAAACGCAAAAATAATTGGTGTTGTTCGTTGTTTGTCGTAATTATATTTGTCAAAATGAGTTCAAGTAATAGTACGAGTACTAGGTACTTAGTTTTAATTTCCTCGCATTATTTGTTACGAGCTGGTGTGCCCGAGCTTTGCTCGGTTTTTTTATAATATTTTTGTACACTAATTTTCATGAAAATTTCCGGAACTTTAGTGTTTACGTAGAAGTTCAATAGATGTCGTTCTCCGTGACACTAATTCGTGATTTCGACTACTCGACAAGAGATGGCGCTTAATTTTTTTATTATTAAAATAACTTTTAACCCGGGTCTTTTCTGAAAATGAAACCTAGCTAGATCGATTTATCGCCCCCGAAAACCCCTGTATACTTAATTTCATGAAAATTGTTGGCTCAGTTTCCGAGATCCTAAATATATATATATATATATATATATACAAGATTTTCTCGTTTAAAGGTATAAGATTAAGGTACTTACTATACAAGCCTTGGCCACAACTAGGTATTGATGGACTTACGTACGTACATTTGCACGTTCGTCTATCTATCCATGTAGGCCTCACAAGCTCTATCTGGCTCTGTCTCTGGCTGTAGTTTTGAGTCTGTGTGAGTGTTGACTAAATAAATCTTACGTCGAAACATCAATACACTGGTGAGCACTCACACAGGCTAAAAACTAGAGCCAGAGACAGAGCCAGACAGAGCTTGTGGTAGGCTTACTGTTTTGGTAGCCGCTACAGTAATTTACTATTCTAGTAAATACAGCTATGATCATAAATTCCATATTCCATGTGTCCCTGTAACAATAACCGAAAAGGTCCCGATAAAATCGACAACATCGGTGGCTGTTCGATCTCCGCTGAGAACAGTAGCGTCTCGCGTTCGCGCGTAGGTACCTACAGTGCAAAGTGCAAGCGCATCACAAAAACGTCACCGCGGACGTGCTGCCGACTGTGACAATGACCCCGTTCTTTGTCGCGTAAGGCATGTGCATCGACGACGAATTATATTGTTAAGGTGACACCATTTACTGCCTTTACAATGGATACGCCATCAAAGGTACGCTTTACCCTGCATACAGAGCTGGAGCATACTTTGTATGACCACTACAATGACGCAGTCCGTCTTTTTAAAGAAGAAAGGCAAGAGCGTGAAAAGCTTCAGGGCCTTGTTGGGAACTTGAAGAACCAAATTGAAGTTCTTCAAGAGCAGCTGAAATGCGTTGCGCAATCAACAAACATGCCATCAACATCAAGCATGGAAACTTCCTCGGTACAGGTGGAATATGTTACGGACGAGGAAGAGCTAGCAAAAGAGACAGAGTGGATAAGAGCGAAATCCAGAAAAAAGCGGAAAATGAACACCTCGCCCACTGTCTCACCACAAGGAAATGCCAATACTCCAGCAAAAGAAAAACAAAAAAAAATTCCTTCCCCACCCCCGATCATAGTAGACGGGGTGAATAATTACCAAAATTTTTACGACTCCTTGTCTTTAAAACAGCCCGCTGGTACCTTTAAAATCAAGATACTAAGCGGTGAGAGTGTTAAAGTAAATGCCATCAATGATGATGCATACAGAGCCTTAACAAAAATTCTAAGCGAAAGCGAGTGCCCCTGGCACTCCTATGAAAACAAACAAGAGAGACCGATAAGAGTTATGGTCAAGAAATTGCCTTCCTCGTGTAAACCTGACCGAATTATCGAAGACCTAAATGGAAGAGGCTACAAGATTGAAGAAGTTGTGAACAAACTAAGTTGGAAAACTAAGGAACCACTAAACATGTTCATGGCCACCTTCAGCAACGAAGAAGATGTAAAAAAAATATATGAAATAAAACATATATTGGGGTGCGTGGTCGAGATTCAACCACTAAGATCCACCAAACTTATCCCACAGTGCAAGAAATGCCAAGTTTATGGTCATACACAAAGGTACTGCTCCAAAGAACCAAGATGTGTTAAATGCACAGGTAAGCACCTTACAAAGGACTGCAAAAAACCTGCAGAAGAAAAACCAAAGTGTGTGCACTGTGGGGAAGCACACCCAGCAAACTACCGAGGCTGCATGGTAGCTAAAGAAATGCAGAAGATGCGGACCAAAAGTATAAATAAAACTCAGGCTACACCGCAAAACACCAGCAACAAACAGCAGGTAGCTCCTCCAGGCTCTAACGTAAGAACTCCTTCAGTTAGCACCACTCACAAATCTGTGTCATATGCCCAGGCAACTGCCAAAAACACACCAACCATGCAACGCAAAGAGCCAAGCAACGATAACAAGCTAGATGTCATTCTGAAGCTCATGACATCCTTTGATGAGAGATTGAAAATAATAGAAAATAGCACCAAACAAGCTATTCCTAAGAGTAAAAAATGATTTGTACACTAAAAATCATGGCTTGGAACTGCAATGGGCTACTTAATCATCAAAACGAACTGCAAGTAGTCCTAGACATAGAAAATGTCGATTTGTGTCTCGTGTCTGAAACGCATTTCAATAAACAGTCACACATCACTTTCAAAGGCTATAAAACCTATCATGCACTACACCCAGATAACAAAGGAAGGGGGGGTAGTGCTGTTATCGTGAAAGAAAACATAAAGCACTATGAAGTAAGTAAATGTGAAGAGCCAGATATCCAGTCCGTAGCTATTTGCATTAATACAACGCGGTATTCTCTTACAGTAGCAGCCATATACTGCCCACCGCGCCATACGATACATGAACACAACTACTCAAGATTCTTACAAACCCTTGGTGAAAGATTTGTACTTGGAGGTGACTTCAATGCAAAGAATACGTACTGGGGATCCAGACTAACGAATACAAAGGGCAGAAACTTATTGAATGCCATTAAACATATAAAAGGTGACGTTATATCTACTGGTTTACCAACATACTGGCCAACTGACCAAAACAAAATTCCAGACCTGATAGACTTCTTCATCTACAAAAATCTATCGAGTAACTACCTACGAATGAAGCAAAGTTATGATATGAACTCTGACCATTCTCCAATATATCTAGAAATAAGTGAACAAGTTTCACAAATAGAAAACGCTCTGACCCTGGTAAATAAGTATACTGATTGGGAGAGTTTTAAAATAGAATTAGATTTTAATATAGACCTAAAAGTTCCTCTGAAAGCCCCGGAGCAACTTAACCTAGAAATAGACAATTTTACTAAAATCATACAACAGGTTGCCTGGAATAATACACCAGTAAACAAAAAAAGAGGCGCAAGAAACCACTACCCTCAGGATATCTTGCAACTCATAAGTGAAAAAAGAAAACAGAGAAACGTTTGGCACCAAACTAGATTTCCACAAGACAAAACTAAATTAAATAATCTCACAAAACTGCTTAAAAGAAAAATTCAAGCTTTTAATGACGAGTCAACTAACAGCTATCTCCAGAACCTCACCAGTGATCGCAGTACAAACTACTCACTCTGGAAGGCAACTAAACATATGAAACGACCCATTACCCAAATTCCTCCGATTAATATAGGGTCCGGAAAATGGGCCGTTAGTAACGAACAGAAAGCCAAAAGATTTGCAGAACATCTTGAAGAAATATTTACACCTAACGAAGGCCAAACAAACCAAGTACCTATGATTAACGAAGTTTGTGACGAAACACTTTCGATAAAGCTGGTTACACCCAGAGAAGTCTGGAGCGAAATAAAACACCGTATAAACCCAAAGAAATCTCCTGGATTTGACCTTATCTCGGGAGAAATACTACACCATCTTCCACGAAAAGCACTAGTGAAACTGACGACCCTTATAAACGCAGCACTCAGACTAAAGGTTGTACCAGATTTATGGAAGGTTGCCGAAGTCATTATGATAGCAAAGCCAGGAAAACCACCTCATGAGACCTCATCTTATAGGCCAATTTCTCTGCTACCTATCATGTCAAAATTATTTGAAAAACTGTTACTGAAAAGACTTAAGCCACTTATAGAAAGTAAAAACATCATACCAGATCACCAATTTGGATTCCGAGAACAGCATTCAACAATAGATCAAGTTCATAGAATTACAGATGTTATTGAGAGGACTCTCGAAGAAAAAAAAGTCTGCTCCACTATCTTTTTGGACGTGGCACAGGCATTCGATAAGGTATGGCATGAGGGCCTATTACTGAAATTAAGAAAAGTATTACCTCCTGAATTTACAGATGTAATAGAATCCTACTTATCTGATAGAACTTTTAGAATAAGGCAAGAAGACGCCTTCTCTGAACTTAAGAAAATAAGAGCTGGGGTACCACAAGGAAGCGTACTAGGTCCGGTCCTTTACCTTCTTTATACAAGTGATATTCCCGTCCTAGCCAATAATACCATTGCAACCTTTGCTGATGACACTGCCATAATGGCTGTCGGAGGCACTCATGCAGAAGCAGCTGAAAAGGTACAAGTAGCTGTTAATGAAATCCATGATTGGACTAGAAAATGGAGAATAAAACTAAATGAATCCAAATCGGTTCACATCAACTTTACTAACAAGAAAGATCAATACTGTGCGGTATTCATTAACAATAAAATCATTCCATATGGAAACACAGCTAAATACCTTGGTATGACTCTTGACGCAAAGCTGCGCTGGAAAGCACACGTCAAGAAGAAAAAAGAAGAGCTAGAGTTACGCTACAAGAGGATGTACTGGCTGCTTGGAAGGCAATCTACTCTTTCAGTGCCTAACAAACTTTTGTTGTACAAACAAGTCCTAATGCCGATATGGACTTATGGTATACAGCTGTGGGGCTGTACCTGTAAAAGTAATACTGCAATAATTCAACGATTTCAGAATAAAGTGTTAAGGGGCATTGTTAATGCACCCTGGTACGTGAGAGACGAAGATCTGCACCGGGACCTCCAGATCGAATTCGTTGATAAATTAATTAAGAAATTCGCAGAAGCTCACGAGAAAAGACTTCATTACCACGTGAATGTCGAGGCCATCCAGCTCCTCGATAACACAGACAAAGTGAGAAGGCTCAAAAGAATCAAACCTTTTGAGTTAGTGTAATGTTAAAGTTATTGTGCAGTAATAATAGTGCTACTTTTAATGAACACAAGAACAAAGTGTCATCACAAAGTGTAGAGACTGTAAGAAAAGTGCCGATGGACACATTCTTAGTAATATTTTCTTCTATAAAAATAAGTTAAAGCCAAATTGCTCATTAGCCTACTTGGCTAGATTGTAATGTTATTAGGGTACCGCATCAAAGGGGTATACTAATTTAATGAAAAAAAAAAAAAAAAAAAAAGGTAACCAAGTCTTGAGTTCAAACTAAATTTAGTAACAAATACCTACTGGGAGAAGGGCTCAGAATCATTATTCTTAGAAATGTATTCTTTTTATTTTAATACACATTTTTTAGTTCATGTGAGCTTCACTTTAATATAGGATGCCAGTACAGGATGTTAATTAAAGAAATCGGCATTTAAGTATACTAAAATATCTAAAAACATACTATGCCATGTCGTTAATTTTTTCAAACTAGTCTATGTCGTACACAATATTTCCGTCTCTTTTAACAAAAATAATGAAAATAGCTCATAAAACTAAAAAAAAACCCGAGGCCTATTAGGTATCTAAAATTTGTGCTATGTAACCCTACTCAAAGATACCAAAGCGTTCTAAAGGCAGGACCTGATTGAAGCTTGTAAAAAGTTTCCGAAACCATTGCTTATTTCAAAAACACCAATACATTTCACTCCGAATACGCAGTGAGTCGTTGCATGCAAAACAACGGCAATCTATCAAGGCCCATACAACGTACAAACAATACATTTCCCAGGATTTCAAATAAAGAATAAAAACAAAAGCAATACGATCCAAAACCACAGAAAAAACAAAAAGCGCGTCAAAGAGAAAAAGCGTTAAAATCCAACCACTGACACTTTGTCCCGCACACGCAACATGGTCACCCTAATTAACCCTTTCACGGTGACTAAACTCACGTAAGACTTGGGTTGTATAATTAATCATTGGGTCCAAGTATTGACAGAGGTTTGACCACGCGCGAACGGGCTTGCTAACTTAAATTACCTATGAAACTACCACTATTTGAATCATACATGAATAACTATTTTTATGAAACAACGGTATATTTACCATGATTAAATTTTGTTGAAAGAAATGAAACATTTCTTTTACTCGTGGACTTCAGTTCAACCGTGATCATGGTGCATGCAACTGTGCCGAAATATCGGAAGTCAACTCAACAAATTTTTATCATGGTAAATATCCTGTTGTTTCATAAAAATAGTGTTGCAAACCATGATAGTTACAAAAGTTATATACACGAATAAAATATTAAAAAAATATAACGATGTAGAATTAAGATTCCTAACTTAATGACATTACAAAGTATGTCTTAGGATATTAATGATTAATGAATTTAACTTGTTGAGTGAAGTATTTTCATTCCCTTGTAAGAATCTAGTGAAACTCATCCATATTAGTTTTATTACATGCTGAAACCCACCCATAATTTTTGATATGATTTAAAATTTACTCTGTCATTCTTTGCCATCCGCCTGCCTCCATTACAGTTAGAGAAACATGGCAATAATTAATAAATAAGCATGCATTTGTTATTTTGACACAGATGGTTTCTACGTAAGAGCAGTTTTAATAAATAATAAATATTGTGGACAATCGACACAACACCATCTAGCCCTAAATTAAGCAGAGCTTGTACTTGGGCAACCAGATACCTGTTAAAATACTTAAATACATTTTTTGTAAATAATCTATTAGAATACAACATAGCACCCCGACAGAGAACAAACATCTTTCTTCACCACACGATGCAAAAGGCAAAGCTATTAACAACTGAGAGCTGAGAGAACAATGAACAGGTAGGTATTTAGTATTAACAACAATTGAGAGAACAATGAACAGGTAGGTACTTAGTATTTGTACTTTCTACATAAAAGCCGACCGTTTGAGTGGTTAAAGTCAAGTATCGGGGCTTCCAAACAAAACGTTAGTCATTATCCCATACCTACGACCCTAATCCCTGAATAAATCAAAAATCGTTCATTAACGTCCCACGTAGAATATACCGAAAAAGGCCCGTTTATTTTTCACGTTCCGAACTCGTAGACGCATTTACGATAAACACGGTAACCGGTGAATGTTTACCGGTGATTTATTTTATGGTCACCCTACAGTAGAGTAGTTTAACCCGGGCCAATAAAAAACGTCTAATAAGAAATGCCAGAAATCATTATCTCTCACTCAATATTATACATATTATATTGAGTGCGAGTGAGAGGTAATGTTTAGGGACGCAATTTTAGATTCGTACCGGATAAGTACTACCACCATGCCTATTTCTGCCTTGAAGCAGCATTGCTGTGTTTCGATTTGAAGGGTGTGGGTGCCGGTGAAATTACTGGAACGTGAGGCTGAACATCTGTGGGCCTCAAGTTGATTAGAAGATAAAATCTTTTAGCATTGTTCCTTTTATTGTCTTTCTCTTGTGTCTTTTTCTCGTGTCTTGTCTTGTTTCTGTGCCATCTGTTTTTTTTTTTAACATATGAATAGAAATACCAATTTTTGTATTTAGCCTCCCGCGATACAGACTTGTCCTAGTGCGGGGATCCCCCGTAATTTAAATAAACCTTTGTATATATTTTTTTTCTTTTTTTTTGTATTGCTTCTTAGCTTATAAGTTTGCCTTCTACGGCACAGAAATACTAATACAAACCGGCCATTAGTAATGAGCCCTACAATCGTTGGTGACCCCGAGACATAGCAAAATACACCTAGAATATTCCAATAAAAAAAGTACGCTGGTTTTCGGTTTTCTGTGTAAATCCAGCCAGCTAAGGAAACAATCGGTGTAAGTTATCTGGCAGGAATTCGTATTTCATTTTACTGGGTCCATTGTTGGCCCTTGATAAAGGACGGCCCTTAAGCTTTCACCCCGGAATACCGACGCTTACCTGCGGCCGAGTGATGAGGTACGTTCAGATAAGACAACCAATTTTATGCCTACCACCAGTTTCTGTTTTATCATTCAGACCATCGACAAAACATTATCTAGCCCCAAACTAAGTAGAGTTTGTACTTTGGGAAACAGATAGGTGACTTGTATACATTGAAGCGCAAAAGCAGAACCTGGGAACAAGAGAGCAGAGAACTATCAACTGAAGGGCTACCACGAGCCCTTTTTAGGGTTCCGTAGCCAAATGGCAAAAACGGAACCCTTATAGATTCGTCATGTCTGTCTGTCCGTCCGTATGTCACAGCCATTTTTCTCCGAAACCGTAAGAGCTAGACTGATGAAACTTGGCGAGTAGATGTATTCTGTGAACCGCATAAAGATTTTTACATAAAAATAAAAATAAAACTATAAATTTCGGGGGTCCCCATACTTGAAACTGAAACACAAAATTTTTTTTTTCATCAAACCCATACGTGTGGGATATTTATGAATAGGTCTTCAAAAATGATGTTGAGGTTTCTAATATCGTTTTTTTCTAAACTGAATAGTTTGCGCGAGAGACACTTCCAAAGTGGAAAAAAGTTGGTCCCCCCCCCCTCTAACTTCTAAAGTAAGAGAATGATAATACTAAAAAAAATATATGTTGTACATTACTATGCAAACTTCCAACGATATTTGGTTTGAACGAGATCTAGTCAGTAGTTTTTTTTTTATACGTCATAAACCGTAAACCGCAATTTACCTTTCGACGAACTAACAAGAACCTTATTATGTTACATCAAGTAACATAAAAAAGGTATAAAGGTTCTAGTAGTTCGTCGTGCTACGGAACCCTTCATGGGCGAGTCCGACTCGCACTTGGCTCCTTTTTTATTTTAAAGGTCTGAAAACCAGCGCTGCTTGGCATGGTAGATAATGCCTTGTAGGCAACAAAAATCTCAATCGGGGCCTATTTGCATATCCATTGTGAACGTCTATACCTATGTGAAAAATATATGTCAAACTAATGTATTTTTTTTTTCTTGATTCAATATTATATTTTTTGTTTCAAGGTATTTATAATATGAGCCTTTATTGTACTGCCTGAAACAAACGATTTATATTTACACCCTGTACAGTGACTTCAACTAAGTAATTACAAAATTAAATGGTTCAATAGTTTAGCAAATTGCATTCTGTTCATTAATTAATGCTTCTAAAATGTGTAGTTATTTTAGGCTTCCAAAACACGTATTACCTTCACGTTCATGTCTGCTAATGTGGTTTGAAACCGTGCGTTATTAAATAATATTTACATTTAATTTTAAATGATCATCATCATCATCATCAACCTGAAGAAGTCCACTGCTGGACATAGGCCTCCCCTACACATTTCCAGGAAGAACGATTCTGAGCCCTTTCCATCCATCAACTTCCCGCGATCTTATTAATGTCGTCGGTCCATCTGATCGGTGGGCGCCCTACGTTTCGTCTTCTGGTTCGTGGTCGCCATTCGAGAACCTATATTCCCCAACGGTTGTTGTTTCTTCGAGGTATATGGCCTGCCCATTGCGACGTCAACTTACTAATTCTACGAGCTATGTCGTTGACCTTCGTCCTTCTACGGATATTCTCATTTCTGATTCTATCACGTAGTGAATGACATCTTTCTCATGATTTTAAATGATAGGTTTGAATAAATAAAATATAGTCAATGTCTCGTCTAAAATTGCTTTTCACTCTTTGACAAAACTCTGTAAGTAATTCGCTATCTAGATAACTACGTTTTGGATGAACAAAATTAAAATTCATAAATCGTCCATGCAATCTTACATAAACACACACACAAACTTACATAAATGCATACTTGTGACATGAGACATGGACACTGTACAGTTTCATGCTGCGAATATACGCGGCTGGTCGAACTACATACCATAGCATGCTCAAACACTGCGTTTTGAATGAATGAACGAATCTATCCTAATATTATGAAGAGGAAAGATTTGTATTTTTATATTTTTATGTATGACTAGGGGCCGTCCACGCCTTCGCTCGCCCCGTAGCCGTTACGACCGTTGATTTTTCTTTTAAAAGTTTTTCCTCTTTTTCTCCGCTTAGGGAAATAATTTTCTAATTTCCTTTCTTAGTGCACCTCTATGCTATAAAACGAACATACTCTCCAAGTTTCATGCTTCTAGGACTTACGGCTTAGGCTGTGCGTTGATTGTCAGTCAGTCAGTCAGTAACGTAAGAGTTTTATATATTTAGATGAAGGTTTTAGGGGACCAATCTGGAAAAGTACTTTTTAGATTTAAAAAAATGTTTCTAATCAGCATAAATTACGAAATTATGCGATAGCAAACATTGAGAAACTCCGCATTGAAACCTCCTTCTTTTTTATTTGAAGTCGGTTAAAAATAAATAAATATTGTGAACATCCACACCAAACCTAAGCAGAGCTTATACAAATAAAAACACACAAATATTTGTTCTCGGTGGGGATCGAACCCACGACCTACGGCGCAGAAAGCAGAGCTGAGCTGAAAAGCATAAAAGAGTAAGGAAATAAGATAAAAAATAGAGTAAAATAAGCTTTACAATAAGTATTTTAACTAGTTCATGGCACTGCGTTCAAGTCTTTACAGCGGGAATACTCTGAATTTCATAGCAACTAAATCACATAATATGCAATTCAGTGCTCTGCAAAATAATTCAAACCTCTACAGTTTTGGGTTGAATTTATTCTAGTATAAAAGAATTAACACTAGGTACATTACTTTCCAGGTCTGGCTCCAAAGACGAAGCGATATTCAAATCCTTTTTAAGACGCTGATAACCGTCAACACAATCATCACATAAGGGGCCGACGGAGGGCGAATTTTCATACAAACGTAATACCAAAATGATTACTAATTTAAGCAGATTTTCACTATATAATTGTATTTGTACAGTATTTATCTAGGTTCCTGAACAGTTTTTGTTTTAAATTACTTACCTCAAATGAAATAAACACCAATCGCATTTTACACATTTTTTTGCAAAATGTGATTGGCGTTAATTTAATTTGAGATTAGTAAGGTAATCTCTTAAAGCGATGATGCGGTCGACGGAGTAGCACGCTTACTTAGCTTGTCTGGTTTTTTATGATTCTCTAGGCCTACCACAAGCTCTGTCTGGCTCTGTCACTGGCTCTGGTTTTGAGTATGTGTGAGTGCTCACCAGTGTATTATTCTGTGTGTGTGACGTTTCGACCGGATTTATTTAGTCAACACTCACACAAACTCAAAACCAGAGCAAGAGACAGAGTCAAACAGAGCTAGTGATCTTAGTGATATAGATAGGTCTACACAATCATAAAAAAAAGAAAATAATTAAAAGGGAGACAATAAATCACGAATAACATTAGGAGTTTCATTTTGGTGACAGTTCCAAGCTTTTGCTCTATAACTATGCATGTGCAAAGGCGCTGTTTAGTGCAGCAACCGTATGCATGTGCAAAGGCAAGCAATATCTCGGAATGGCGGTTTAAAGTTTATCCCGGACAAAGCGTGTTTACAGTCGCCTGTCGAAACTCGCGTATTGATATGCAAAGACTCGAACGCTACTTTCTACTACCTCTTATGCGCTAACCGCTTGGCAATGACTACACTTTAGGATGAACTGGGGATAAATACAAAATGGCGCTGGATTTATCTTTCATCATCATTATCATTAGTTGTCTGAAAAGTCGGTTTACTGGCGATAATTGAACGTGACAACGTCACTGTCCACGCGGACGCATCGCTCACTCAAGTAGGAGATAAACAGATGTCTGCCGAACGCGGAGGCGATTTTTCGCTCGTTCCGCGCTCTCGCTTGCACTTTAAGCTTTAAATGGAACGTCTCAGAGCGAGGAAACGCCGGCTCCATCGAATTATAAAGACGTTGTCACGTCAAAAACCTAAAAATAAGTTGAAGCTTTCCGGAGGAAAAGTTCTCATTTACCGGAAAGGCATTGTCACCGTATTTAACCGCTCGGGGCGTGTGTCAGCTGAAAAGTTGAGACGCGCGCATGTTGCTTTGTTGTCAAATAGCTGATATAAACGTATTCTGTAGTGACAGTTTAAGCAGCTATGAAATATTTGGGCTGATAATGCTTTATGTTTGCATAAACATCTACTTATAAACTTAAGGACAAGTCCACTTCGCTATATAACTAGTGGCCTGTCCCGGCTTCACACGGGTGGACATTTATTTTTTAAACACATAAATATAGCCAATGTTACTCAAGGTGAATGTAGCTTTCATATAGTGAAAGAACTTTTGAAATCGGTTCTGTAGTTTTTGAGTTGATTCATTACAAACATACAAAAATACGCATAAGTATTACAAAAAACACTAGTAGATACAAGTAGTTCTTAGAGTGGAGTCAGCCCCGTTATCCGTAATTAAGACATTAGAAATATCGGGCGGTATGAATGCGTGCATAAATAATAAAAAGAAAGTAAGCATAAACCTATATTAGTCCACTGCTGGACTCAGGTCTCTCCTGAGACGCGCCACTGAGCCCGGTCTTCGGCTCTTCTTCTCCAGTGCTTCCCAGCTACATTTCGCAGATTGTCGCCCCACCTTGCCAAAACGCCTAAACGCGGTCTCCACTCAAACAAAACACATTTTTTTGGTTTTTAAGTTAATGATTATGATGATGATGAAGTAAGCATAAGCACGCAGGTGTATTGCTCCGTATTCTTTCTTATCTTAGTAAACGGGCTTTTGTATCTATTGTAGTTGATTTATAGATTGAAAAGGGCATAAATCAGCTCAATAGACACAAAGAGCTCTACTTCTAAAAGCAGTAAACGTAAAGTTCTCTCAAAGTAGGTGACTGGCACGTTCAGTGAGACCACAGCCTTATTTGACTATGTAACTAAATTACACAAAATGTGGAAATGACCGAGTGTGTAGTGCACGCTGTAATTTTAAATATGCGCTAAACACGTACTAGCGGCGATTTGCATCTCTGAGGAGGAACTCTGAGGGAATATTTTTGCTGCTCAATATTGCGACCTATTAACCTATTTTTGGGGGAACTTTTTTATAAACTTTTTTTTTGTTGGGGAATAAAGGTTCTCGAATGGCGACCACGAACCGGAAGACGAAGCGTAGGGCGCCCACCCACCAGATGGACCGACGACATTGTTAAGATCGCGGGAAGTCGATGGATGGAAAGGGCTCAGAATCGTTCTTCCTGGAAATGTGTAGGGGAGGCCCATGTCCAGCAGTGGACTTCTTCAGGCTGATGATGATGATGATGATGATGACTATAACTTCGCAGTTTTATCATTAACAAGCGGCCAGATAATTATAAAGTATTCTATGTCCGTCTCCGGGTTTTAAGCTACCTCCTCGCCAATTTTCAGCCAAATCAGTTCAGCTGCTCTTGAGTTATAAATAGTGTAACTAACACGACTTTTGGCTTCTCTCGCCCTGCCCCCGTTGCTTTTTCGGGATATAAAATATTTTTAGTCCGTCTCCTGGCTTTAAGCTACCCCCCCCCCCACTCATTTTCAACGAAATCGGTTGGGCCGATTAAAATAATAAATAGTGTAACTAACACGATTTTATTTTATTTATATAGATAGATAGTCATCTACAATTTATGACGCTTTCTTTATTAGATTATACTTTGTTGCATTTTCCGGAAGTTTATTACAGAAGCGTACAGTGTTTCCCAGAAATTACCCCATTTTCTGCTGACGAAATATGGGAAAATATAGATTTATTATTATTGTTGATATTATGCGCATCACTATTTTTTAAGGCTAATTTTTGAAGCTTGTATTCATCAAACGATTTATCTAAAAACATTATTTACCAAGTTTTTGGAAGTAGGTCGCTGGCCGGGAGAATTCAAATAACTACTGATTCATATAACCTAAATTACCAAAATCTAAAAGCTAGATTTGGAATTACGTCTGACATGTCAGCGGCTGCAAATTAGAACACTACAGCTTTTGATTGGATGTTTATACAGGGTGTGCACAGCCCACATATTCGAATTCAAATTCAAATTCAATAATTCAGTTGTATCAATTTGAAACGTCTTAAAGCTAGCTTAGTCTAGGTGCCAGTTCCACGTGAACAAGCCTAAAAAAAACAGAAAAACTACGGTTTATAGTTCCTACCGTTTTTTTGTACGATCCTTTTACATAACAGAAAAACAATTAAATACATATAATTAGTATTGACGGTTAATTTTACCGTAAATTTAAGCTAAGCCTAAAAAAACAGAATAAGAGCTTCATTCAAAATCTGTTTTTAAAATAACATTTTTTTTATCAATAAAAACCATTTTTTTTTATGGTGATTTACAAAAAAGTTAGTAAGAAGTTCCCGTTTAAGTTTTGAAAGTATTTTGACACCCTGTATACCGCGTAGTGTTTTATCAAAATTTCGAAGTAGCTCGTGCTCGTTAACGAACTAGATTTCTAGGAATTTTAACAGATTTGAAGCCATTTCACTACCTACAGCGTCCCGTAAATAGGGGCATAGGCAAAAGAAGCCCCTGTGGCATAGGTTAGGTAATTGAACTATTACTGGCGGAAAGTTTATCGCCATTTAGCACCAAACTAAGCAAAGTTTTTTATAATATATATTTTATACTTATATCTTTAGTTTCAAGGGGATTCTGGTGAACTGATGTTCCCCTACCTCACCTCCTAGGGGATAAGATTAGGGGATCCTAAGTGTAATTTTCATATAGTAATTTTACGTTACCTCCTAGGGGATCAGGTTTAGGGATCCTGGTGGCCTAAGTGTAATTTTCATAGTAATTTCTAATGAACTCAAAAGTCCGAACCGATGCTAATGGTCCGCTTGAAGGCAGCCGCTTGAAGTGCTTGAAGCGGCCTAGTTGGTCCAATACACGGCGCGCTCGTTACCTCGACAGCGCTTCAATCGTTGAACGCCAAATTAGAATCTCGAGTGAAAATCAAGTGTCTTGAACTGCATGTTAGTTAGAACTAAGCATGTTCTGTTTGTTAATCAGCCTTAAGAATAGATTCTGCAACTGTTCGCTGACGATCGATTCATCGAATCATCGAAAGATCGAACCCACGACCTACGGTGCAGAAGGCAGAGCTATTACTAACTGAGCTGAGAGACCAGCCGGCCTACCCTTGAACGCGATTCCGATCCCAATTTTAAGTTTTGACGGAATTTTGGCAGAAAACCCATAGGATTTCTGTCAAACTTCCGTCAAAACTCAAGATCGGAATCGCGCTCAAGAGTAGACCGGCAGTCCGAATTATATATCTATATACTAGCGGCCGCCCGTTATGAAAAAAACATATTTATTTCCCTTTTAAACCCTTTCTCCCACAAATCATTCAAGACCAAAATCAGCCAAATCTGTCCAGCCGTTCTCGAGTTTTAGCGAGACTAACAAACAGCAATTCATTTTTATATACCTATTATGAAGAAGAAGATTTATGTACGAGCCAAAACTAACATTCATCCGCACATTTTATTCCAAATAGAGCTAAAGAAGAGTAGTAGTATAAAGTAGAGCTCCTTGTGAAGAGCTCGTCCAGGGAAATACTACCACCATGCCTATTTCTGCCGATCTTGTCGGTTTGAAGGGTGTGGGTGCCGGTGAAATTATTGGCACGTGAAACGTATGACATTCCAGGGCTACCACGAGCTCCATATGGTTATGGCTATGGCTGTCAAATTGTGTATAGATAGGCTGACCCACACATTCATTTTCTTCTTGGGCTTGAATGTGTTGGCACTGTTGACACAATTTTGACAGCCATAACCATAACCATATGATGCTCATGGTAGGCCAGCTGGACGTACGTGACCTACGAGGCAATGCTTTGCTCTAGACGATGGTTACCACTTAACATCAGGCGGGCCATATGCTTGATCTATGAGCTAAGTGTATAAAAAAAACAATCTACACAACAGACAAAGCCACTAAAATAATATTAAATAGAAGATATTATTTTATGAAACTACGGGTCAGCCTTTGTATCCCACAACAATGTACTAATCACCTGAAATTCCCCGAAAATTGTAACAAAAACGACAAATTATCGCCGATTACTCTAATTTCTAACACTGACCAAGGGAAATTGTAGCATTAATACCCTTAATTTGGGCAGAAATGTTGCGGTTTGCAGCCGACATATCGTATGGCAGCGCTTTGCGGCAAAAAGCTGGGAGGGACATTAGCCTGACGCCTTGGGCTTCTGGAATTTACCAACCTGCATATGACGGAGTCAGTTTTTGTGAATAAAGAAAGCGTACTTTGGAAAGTTACATCTATCTATATATTAATATATGAAATAAAGTCGTGTTAAGTACACTATTTATAACTCAAAAACGGCTGAACCGATTTGGCTGAAAATTAGTCGGTAGGTAGCTAAGAACCTGGAAACGAGACTGCCTTTTATCCCAAAAAGTAACGGGAACAGGACGAGCAAAGTCGCGGGTGTCCGCTAGTCTATACTAATATTATAAAGAGGAATGATTTGTACCTATTTTTGTATGTTTGTAATGAATAGGCTCAAAAAGTACTGGGCCGATTTAAAAAATTCTTTCACCAATAGAATGCTACATTCTTCCAATTTGACATAGGCTACCGAAGGTGCTAGAAAAATGAGTCTTAAAATGTCTTTCGTCGAATGCGCTGCCGACACTATTAGCGATAGAACAAAATAATGTACAACAATATTGTCTACCCCGTGCGAAGCCGGGACGGGCTGCTAGTTAATGATAAAAGGGCGTGGCCCGATGTACCAGTCATTCTACCCATCGGAAGCCAACATGTCAATTTGCCAATGTCTGATGTACCTACTATTATCTGTAACTACATAATTATGTATCTATATAAAATATCGGCAGATATTGTTTCTTGTGTATTTCTTTTCTTGTTTATTTGTAAATTTCTTAGTTTAAATAAATATATTGAGAATTAAAAAAATAGTTCTTTTAATTTAGCTATGTTTAACTAAAGCCAAACGACCAAATCCGGCCAAGTCGCGTCTCAAGTTCGAGACTAGCTAAACTGCTTACAATTGTTGCTTATGCTTAGGAGTTACGATCCTAGCTTATTTAGGGGAGTTGTTTGCTGGGACTTAAGACGTTGGCACAAGGGTTTAAAAACAAACTAGATATTTCGGATGCCGAATTGCACGTTACTTTGCTGGTTGCAGATTTGCAGGTGTCTATGGGTGACGATTACTGCTCTCCATCAGGTGGCCTGTCTGCTCGTCTGCCAACTATGGCATATAAAATGCGTGATATTTTTTTTACCGGGGACAAATCGTTTTTTGTAAGCTTCATAATTTTGTGGTTTTATTTAAATTATTTTCCTATTATAGGTATAGCACAAACAAACATACTTGGTAACAAAATACGACATAATTCCAAGCCACAAAGCAATCGTGTCCGCCATCAGTTGCAGAGTTTCTGTAATATCAGAATTAGTAACGAACAACTGCCTTCCACTATGAGAGATTTTGGTTTAATGCACACAGGAACACTGTTACAATGAAAGCTGGTTTTGATGAAACAAAACCGCCTAAGCGTGCTACACCTTTTTTAATCCAACTAGCTGATGGAATAAGCATATGGCCCACCTGATATTAAGTGGTAACCATTGCCTATAACAAAGCATTCCCTCTTTTCGACCGCATCATCACTTAACAGCAGGTGAGATTGCGGTCAATCAAAAGCCTAAAAAATGCAAAAAATTGGTTGTCTGTAAAGTCGGTTTACTGACGATAGTTGAACGTGACAACGTCATATTGTCTACGCGGACGCATCGCTCACTCAAGTAGGAGAGAGACAGATGTCGAACGCTGCCGAACGCGGAGGCCGATTGTGCCTCTTTTTCATTCGTTCCGCGCTATCGCTTGCACTTCAAGTCTTAAATAGAACGCCTCAGAGCGAGGTAACGCCGCATAACGTCATGTTTTTCGTGCGAGCAGCCGGCTCCATCGAATTATAAGACGTTGTCACGTCAAAAAAACATGCTAGCTAATCTACACATTTCCTGGGATAGTGGTTTAAATTTATTTGAAACTTTGTTCAAATAGTGCTTCACGAATAATAGTCATGAGAAGAAACCAAGAGAAATGGCTTTGACCAATCTAATCAGTTATAATTTCCTAAACACTTTATTGAAAGCACAACCAAAATTTTAAAAATTATTAAGAATAACTATGATTTATTATAAATGTCGGCGCTGGTAACCTGTTTCCTATATAACGTCAAAGAGACACAAAAGTGTAGCTTGCGAATGTCCCCAGTGTCCACTGTCCGTACTAATTTCTGTTCCGAATAAATTGTGCTTTCTACACTCACTATATAAATAGGAGATAAGGTTCTTTGACAGAACCTGTTCTGACTATACTTGGGTTTTCAAAATATTTATTTTAATTGACAGGCATTAGGATCAAGAGGCTGGTAGTGGCCCCGCTTTCCTATCCTAAGGTTGTGGGTTCAAATCCAGTCGTGTACCAATGAGTTTTTACATCCAAAAATGTATATGCTCTGTGCCTGACTCTCTAACGGTGAAGAAAAACATCGTGAAGAGTAAAATTACATGTAGGTCAAACGGACTAATTACAAAGAGGTAAGAAACCCATTAACGAGGAATTTAGAGGTACAGAATAGATATTTATCCATACATAAATATGTATAGGCTATTAAATATTTAAATACAGGTTCAATGGACTAAATTACAAGGCCAAAACACCTCTATGTTTTTCATTTTCAAGTTTTCCGTATTTCATACTTGCAAAGGAACTTCAAAGGAACACAAGAACTAATTAGTAAGAAGATTAATTCAATGAGCTTTTTATGGTAATAAGTTACGGGATGGTGTGCATAGCGCGTAGGTATAAACGTGAACATAAAACTGTTCTAGTTTCAAATTATTATGCAGTGTAATGCACCTTTGTTTTGAAGTCTAACCCCCGAATACTGAAACGCAACTCAGATTTAAGCACGTCTCAAGCGACGAATATTTGACAGTTTTCAATGAAAATCTGTCAAATATTCGTAGACGTGCTTAAATCTGAGTTGCGTTTCAGTATTCGGGGGTAAGAGACTCATCTTACTAGCAGTTCGCAAGCGCTTGCCTCGTAGGTCACGCACGTCAGAAACGTGCCCTACGATACACTGCTCTGCGTCCAACAACTTGATATAGGTTCAGCCTCACGTGCCAGTAATTTCACCGACACCCACACCCTTCAAACCGAAAAGCGATGTTGCTTCACGGGAGAAATAGGCATAGTGGCAGTACTTCCCCGAACGAGCCCTTCATAAAAAGCTCTACTACTACTTAAATTATGTACTAACCTATACATTTGTGCCTTATTGATATCCTAGGCCATTTACCTAATACAAGATTTACAAATACCAATTCTATAAAAATAATAAACTGAAGATATCATTACATTTAACAGGATGAAAAGATTAAACGGGGCGTGGAAGGCAAAGTTTTATTTCAGGGAAGATATTTTATATTAAAATTATTAAATTAGTAAGCCATTTAATTAAATAAGTTGTAAGACTTTATGATCTTTCTTTGATTAAAGAAATTTGAGTCTTGACTTGACTGAGTCTATCAATTAGTTGCTTAGACATCTCAGATAAACTTTTTTTTGAAACTACGTCTCGTGCATATTGTAATTGTGGACAATCTATACAACACTATCTTGCCCCAAATTAAGCAGAGCTTGTAATAGGAGATCCAGATGACTGATATTATACTTATGTAGATATTTTTTTGATACAATATATGTATAGCTTATGATACAATATAACACCCAGACAGAGAACAGACATCTTCGTTCATCACACATATATTTTGTTCTTGGTTGGGATCGAACCCACAGCCTACGGCGCAGAAGGCAGAGCTACTATCAACTGAGCCAATCAATCTTCTCATCGTGTCACCGGTTCTTTTGAACCAAGTGTGGTGAAAGGATTTAAGGTGTGTGAAAGGATTTAAAGTGCGTGCGTTTGTACTCTTTTCGTGCACATGAACATGACACAATGTTTGCGAACTTTTAAGATTCTAAGACATTCCGGTTTCTTGATGATGTTTTCCTTCACCATTTCATTTTGAGAGTACAGGCATACATTCATATACATTTTTGGACAATATAGCTCATTAGTACACTACTGAATTTGAACCCCTTGGACTCGGATGACGGGACTCTACCACTAAGCCACCAGGGGGCACATTAATATTGTGAACTATTCTAGTGTACCAACAAATCCCACCGGCATGGTATGTGAGGTACAAAGCGAAACATTTCCTCATCTATCCGACTGTCACAAAACATTATTATGTGCCTCATGACAAGATGCCTACGAGAGTTTTTACGCATTGCTGGAATCAATGGAAGAGACATCTTTTTCTTCTACAGAATTCTTCATCATCACTTTAATCAGAGATCACTGATAAAAGTGATGAACCTTCTTCTTTGTCTATCCCTTTTCTCATTATTTCGGGTCGGGTCCTCACTTTCTGCGCCAAGACAGTCTGTCTTTGGTGGTCGGCTCGGGCGACTGGGCTTAGGGATCTTATTCTTATCGTGTCACTGTGTCTTTCAAAACAGAGTGTGGTGAAAGGATTTCCCTCCTCCTCGCGTCGTGCTCCTCACTGCTGAGGGCCGTGACCCCCTCCTTGGATCAATTTGTCCCTGACAATGTTTCGCCACCTGGATCTGTCACCGGCAACCTAAATGGCTTCATGGACCTTCACGTCGAGGGTGGAAAGGGTTTTAAGTAGCCTTTAAATAAATAAATCATCATCATCATCATCATCAACCTATTGCAGTCCACTGCTGGACATAGGTCTCTCCCATGGCGCGCCACTGAGCCCGGTCTTTGGCTCTTCCCATCCAGTTCTCCCACAGAGGACCAAAGTTGTCGACATAGCCCAAAGAACAAGCAAGCTGAAGTGGCAGTGGGCCGGTCATGTTTGCCGAAGAACCGATAATAAATAAATAAAAATAATAAATCCGGTAAAAATAAATTCTTCTCATCATCATCTTTAATGTGGTCCGGGATGTTATTAGAAAATAGATATCAGTCATCATCATCAGACAAGTCATCAGAAAATCATCATCTCTATGCTCGAGTTTCGTGGAATAGTATCGCCTACATTCCTTTGACTGTCATCGACAGAAACGCTTAAAACTTTCCATCTCACTGCCTTTTTAGGGTTCCGTAGCCAAATGGCAAAAACGGAACCCTTATAGATTCGTCATGTCTGTCTGTCTGTCCGTCCGTATGTCACAGCCATTTTTCTCCGAAACCGTAAGAGCTAGACTGATGAAACTTGGCGAGTAGATGTATTCTGTGAACCGCATTATGATTTTTACACAAAAATAGAAAAAAAACTATAAATTTTGGGGGTACCCATACTTGAAACTGAAATTCAAAAAAATTTTTTTTCATCAAACCAATAAGTGTGGGGTATCTATGAATAGGTCTTCAAAAATGATGTTGAGGTTTCTAATATTGTTTTTTTCTAAACTGAACAGTTTGCGCGAGAGACACTGCCAAAGTGGAAAAAAGTTGGTCCCCCCCCTCTAACTTCTAAAATAAGTGACTGATAAAGCTAAAAAAAATATATATTGTACATTACTATGCAAACTTTCAACGATATTTGGTTTGAACGAGATCTAGTCAGTAGTTTTTTTTTTATACGTCATAAATCGTAAACTACAATTTACCTTTCGACGAACTACTAGAACTTCTAGAACTCTATGTTAAATTACTTACTGCTACGGAACCCTTCATGGGCGAGTCCGACTCGCACTTGGCCGCTTTTTGTTAATCTCCTCAAATCAAAGGCATTTCCAGTTCATGTGTTTCCACGAACTCAACTTATAACGAGGAAGTCCATGCCTTTCATATATTTCGGACGAACTCACAAATTAGTTTGTCGACTCAGTTCCTGCATCATACCCACAAACAAATCGTGTCAACAAAATTAAATGTGTTACATTTCTATTTGACTGACAGTGGACGGACAGAGTTCTTCTAAAAGTGCTGTAAGACTTGAGCATTCACTGTAACAGAACATTGAGCATTCGTCGTTTTTATACAGGGTTATTCATTATTAGCTACAAATACTCAGAAATTAGGTTCAACAAATAAAATAACAAAATATTTATGAAATTATTTTCCAAAGATTTGTTCCGAAAATCCCGAGAAAATCGACGAAGATTATCCTTTCAAATCATTGACTTCTCCTCATTGTGCGTGTTCTACCGCTTGTATAATGGGATATGCTCTGAAGAACTGTTTGACATCATGCCAACAGCTACATTCTACCATCGCACTGCTCGCCATAGGCAGAGAGTTCATCCTCACACCTTAGAGCCTGGGTGGTCGCGCACCGTTCGGTTTCAGAGGAACTTCCTCCCGCGAACACTCAGGCTATGGAATGATCTCCCTGCTGAGGTTTTCCCTAAGGACTATAGCATGGGGTTCTTCAAAAAGGGCGTTTTAAAAGTTTTAAAGGGTCGGCAACGCGCTTGTGATGCCTCTGGTATTGCAGGTGTCCATAGGCTACGGTAACCGCTTCCCATCAGGTGGGCCGTATGCTTGTTTGTCAACTTAGTAGTATAAAAAAAAAAAAATTGACGCGTCGTTACATCTAACAGTCCATTTATAATCAAAGGTGAGCCACCTGACCTTTTTTGACCTTTGATCCGCGCCCGTGCGCCGCGAGCGACACTCTGCGTTCAGTCACCGCCTGGGTGACAACGATAGGTCATCGTCTTGTTCTCCGTACCAAAAATTGTGCAATATGCCGTAAAGAAATTAATAAAAATAAAATTTTGATACAAAAACTTAAATCTGTTTAGGAATTAAATTGATTGGGCCAAACAAATATTCACGACCCAAAAATTAGGCCACGTCAGTTTGTGTTGCTAATAATGAATAAACCTGTATATGTCGAACTGAATAACTAGCCGAGCCAAGCATAGACCCAAATATAGAGTCAAACATTGCTATGAATAATTTTGATAGAACGATAGAATGCTCGCTATAATGCTCTCGTATTTTTCTGTGATGTTCGCGCAAATGCTCATTACAAGTGAATGCTCAAGTTTATCAGCACCTCAAGGCTTCCTAAGGAGGCGGGTAATAATAAATAAATATTGCGAAAATCCACACAACACTATCTAGCCCCAAATTAAGCAAAGCTTGCACTGCACTATCGGAACCAGATAGCTGATATAATAAATACTTATACAAATTTTATATTGTAAATATACTTAGAATATAGGATACCACCCATACAGAGAACAAACATAAGTACAGGCAAACCTATCATGAGGAGGCATGAAAGACATGTGACTTGGAGAGTGATGAGTATGGATGTGTATGGATATGTGAGCAGTGGTAGACCAAAGAAAACATGGATGAACTGTGTGAAAGATGACATAAATAAAATAAATAAATAAATATTTTGGACAATTCACACAACACTACCCAGCCCCAAACTAAGCAGAGCTTGTAATATGGGAACCGGATAGCTAATATAATACTTGAATACATTTTTTTTTGTAAATACATACTTAGAATACAATATAACACCCAGACAGAGACAACAAACATTTATGTTAACTACACAAATATTTGTTCTCGGTGGGGATCGAACCCACGACCTACGGCGCAGAAGGCAGAGCTACTACCAACTGAGCTAGAGGCCAGTCATAAAAAAACATGGATAAAAGAGGCGTGAATGCAGAGATGACGGCTGACAAAGGAGAACGCAGGTGGAAGACATGTTGTGCCGACCCCACATAAAGTAGGATAAAGGCAGGAAGAAGACAGAGAACAAACATCTGTTTTCACCACACAAAACTTTGTTCTCAGTGGGAATCGAACCCACGACCAACGGAGAAAGCAGAGCTTTCGCCAACTAAGCTGAAAGGCCAATTAGCATACAAACAATCTCAAATGTCATAAGGGCCGCTAAATAACTGGGTTTGAACTATAGCGACTTTAAAAACAGAAAAAGACGTTATTACCACAAGACCACAAATACTCTACAAATACATTTTATGCAGTAGTTTTTCAAAAGGATTTCAGAGGTCACGTACATTATCAAATTCACGGAAGGTCACATAACATCTTTAGCGAAATCAATTTTCCTTTGCTTCATCAGCACACACCATTCTAAACTCTATCCAGGTGACATAAGGATAATAATAAGAAGAAAACGACTAAGGGGTTAGACTCACGATTCGGCCTCTGAACGTTTTTCGGTTCAATACCTTTTTAACCCGATTTTAGTGGAAGGCTCCATTTACTCGGTGCTATACGGCTGCCTACTCCGTTAGTGTCGCAGCTCGCCAAACAATTGTTTTTGTATTTATTTATTGCTTTCATTTAACGGTGAAGGAAAACATCGTGAGGAAACCGGCATATCGTAGAACCTAAAAAGTTCGAAAATATGTGTCAAGTGCACAAAAGGAGCCTCTTTGAGGCGCACTTAAAATCCTTTCACCACACTTGGTTCAAAAGAATCAGTGACACGATAAGAAGAAGATGTACTTATAGGTCTTAAAAATAATGGTACAGTAGGTAGTTTAAGTATGTACATGAACGCAGGAGCGCTGCATTTTGGAGTTCGATTTATTTATCATTTTTACTAGAACTGACGAAAAGTAGAATCTAATTTACAGTAGTACATGAATCTTTTGATTTTTCTTCAAGACTTATATCCAGTTTAAGATTTTATGTCTACTAGACAATACCAATTATTTCGAAGTAACAATAAACACGATCTAATCCGGGCACTACAAACCTACTTAACATTCAGCTGGGATTCTGGAAAGCGGCAACCGGCATTTAGCGATATCAAAGACAGAAATAAAAGAGTAGGTATAGTTTCTATGAATGGGTATGCCGAATAGCAAAAACTAAACAAAATAATATATAATAACGCGTTCAGGGTGCTGGTGGGGCTGCCTCGCTTCTGCAGCGCATCCGGAATGTTTGCAGTAACGCGAGCAAACTGTTTCTTCCCTTGACTTGTTGACATCCCTGGTGCGCAGAGTGCGGGCCAGCTCCAACACCATCCTGAGCGTGTTTGCCAGTGGGTTTGATTGTCATTACATGAACCATTGCGATATGGTTCATGTAATGACAAGCAAAACTACGCATAGATAGGCTACACGCTGCGGGGTTCTCTCCATATAAATGTTTGTGTATAGGTATAGCGTTAATTAAGTACTACTAACAATAGATTTATAAGTTTTACTAATATAACAAAATATACCATGTTCACCAAAAATAAATAAATAAAATAAAAGGGTTTCCGTGGCTGACGTTGACAAAACAAAGCGGCGACGGATTTTTCAAAACCCTATTTTACGCTAAAAATGGCGACTTTTATTCCGTTTGTCTCACAGAGCGGCTCCAGGGAAATCTCATAGATAAATTATTCCAATTCTCAAGACGTTAGAACGCGCCGTGTCAAAAAGAATATAACTTCGATAAAACAGTTATACCTATAGAGGTGATACGTGTCTTCATTTGGACGATCTTGACAGTTGGAGGGCAATAAAAGCTCTTGTGTCTATTTAATTTTGATAAAAACTCTGTATTTCTGGCGACAGGTCTGAGACAAGGGCAATCATAATGTCAGGCGGTATATGAGGACCAATGATGAATATTTGCCGCCTCAAAGAGGCTCTTTTCGTGCACTTGACACGTGTTGTCAAACTTTAAGGTTCTACCACATGACGGTTACATCATGATGTTTTTCTTTACCGTTCTAGAGTACCTTCTAGCTTAGTGCACATACATTTTTGGACAGAAAAACTCGCTTAGGATTGAAAGGCTACCACTAGGCCACCAGTGCTTTCAACATATTATTGCTTCATCTTCTAAATAGCTACGACTTGCCATCCAATAAGAATCGCGGGTGCTGGCTCTAAAATGGCCCCAAAAAGCACGTGCATGCAGTAGACCAGACATAATATATGACCCACTTTACTGAAGATACGAGTAGCTTCAAATGCAGCAAACACATCTACAGCAAAGTGCAAATAACATCCACGTCTCTCTATACAAAAGCATCGAAATGTACGCAATGGAGACAAAAGAAGTGAACACACGGAACCGCCTACCGTAGCGTTACGCGGCCAAAACGCTGGATAATATGTTTATTTTTTTATTCAGCCTGGTCATTCCAGTTCCGTCTGCTTCTTTCTCCTCATTTCCTGACCCGAATTTGGTCACTCTCGGCAGAACGCGTCCAGGTCCTGCAGAGAGTACCTGAGAGAGTCCATCCCACCAACGCTTCCTGGTTCTGCCTCGACGGCGACTTCCATCTGCAGGGAACTCTGTGTTATAAATACAGGTTGTAGTTTTTTTTGGAACGTATGCGCATGACATGTATGCCCTTTAACGGCTTAAGATGCCTTTCTACTGAACTACTAGTCATATCTGTTTTTTTTATTCAACCAGCTGATGGAACAAGCATAAGGACCACCTGATGTTGAGTAGTAACCAACACCCAAAGCATTGCCTCGTAGGTCACGCACGTCAGGAACGTGCCCTACGCTGCCATGTTCATCAACTTGAGGCATACAGTTCAGCCTCACGTGCCAGTAATTTCACCGGCACCCACACAATGCTGCTTCATGGCAGAAATAGGCATGGTGGTACTTCCCCGGACGAGCCCTCCACAAAGAGCTCTACTTCTACTAAAAGTAAGTGGTACTAAAAGTAGTTTTATTTGAAATAAAATCTGCGTATCCAAAATTGGATTAGTCTAACAATGGCCTCTGCGTATATCGCTGCGGTATACCATACCGTATGTTTACCGTCATACTACAGAATATTCTTAGGTGATATCTGCGAATACATCTCGTCATATTCGCCGGGAGCACCTGTGGTTCATCGGATCCATGTGACTCAATACTGTGACGTCACATGCGGGAAGAATCACGTGATACCTGCTGAGGGTACCTTCAAATGACGCGCAATTTGATATTGAGATTCACGAATCCTACGGCTCGTTTACCTGAGTCTCGAGGAGTTAGTTTACTACTGTTAGCATTCCTGGCTGATTCTTCAGGAATTGCGTCGTGGTTATGAAAGAAAGAAAGAAAGAAAGAAAAGCATTTTATTGACCTATTAGCATACAGGACACAGGAATACCTACCCTACTTAAAAAATAAAAAAAAAACACAAAAAAAAATATAAAAAATAAAATAATCATTAAAAAATCATTGAAAGCTATGTGACGGAAATGAAATGGAAAATGATGTATTCCCTGATCGGTTTTAATTAATAACATGGAACATTTATAGTGAACCTATAAGTGAAAGGCTGTGTTACTTGTTGACTTTGAAATAAAGCTCTTATAAGGCTTTCGGGTCTTTAAAATTTTGTATAGGTAGGTAGGTACTGATCGAAGCAATGCGTGACCCAAGGGCTAGTGGGTATCTAGCGCAGCGTATTAGCATTGGTTTTCAGCGTTGCAATGCCGCCAGCGTCTAAGGAACGCTTCCGTCCGGTACTGATTTGGAATAGTTCAACTATCTCTAGATCGTTTGTAACGGCCTGCAGATTGCTCAACTGTTTCTTGTGTATTTTGTGTATACTTGTAGTAATTGCAAGTTTCTTAGTGTTAATCCTAAAAGGTTTGAAAATATGTTTCAAGTGCACGAAAGGAGCACTTAAAATCCTTTCACCACACTTGGTTCTAAAGAATCAGTGACACGATAAGAAGAAGTGTAATTCTTAATGATTTTAGGTCAGTATAGCTTTGATTCTATTGCCGAACTGTATTTTCCTAATACCTATTCCATTGGGTACATCCGCAAACTCATCGGAAATGGTACAGTTGGCTATCAAAATTAAAGCTAGCGTCCTCTTATTGATCCGGACATTATGTCCGGTCAACTTACTGCAGAGGACGGACGTATATAGCATATTGGCACAGGAAGCGAGAAGGAAACAGCTGGTTTGCTTTAGAAAATAATCCACGAGCAAGTACATTTGGTAAACAAATATAAATATTTTATATGGATGAAACGGGTATTTATCGCGATTACCTTATTATTTCTCGACGTTTTGACCGTGTTACAACAGCCGTGGTCGCCGGCAGACTGATAAAGGTTATCGCGATAAATACCCGATAGTTCTTCACACAGTTTCTTTACACTTTTTACGCGATCGTTATGCATAATAAGTGTTACAAATACTTTATTCATACCACCAAGTTACAGGTCAATAGGCATGATAATAATAAAAAATGCATTAATTGACTTTAATATTTATGTATGTATATTATTCAAAATTACTACAAAAATCAAATCGAAATAAACATAGGTAATATAAACCAAATTAGGTAAAAAAATTGTGATAAAAAAAAATATGTAAGTATAATATGGATTTCCAATTGGGTATCTATTTCTAGGTAAGCGTTCATTCGAAAAACTCTTTTTACGAGTTATGATTGTAGATGCGAAGTAAAATTCTCTATAAATAGTAAGAATTGCTCAGTATTCTGTATGCTGTATTCGTTTTGACATTGGTGATAATAGACAGAGCCAGCTGTTTCGTCTCAGCTGCGCCATTGTCCTGTCCTTACTGGAGTGGAAAACTGTGTACTGAAATATAGCCGCGGCCAGGGGTATTTATTAGTATAGAGTTCGACAGTTAACTAACCAACCTGTTGGGTATAAATCTGGCAATCTGAAATAATAGTTTTTTTGTGTTGGTTTTATTTTAGCGAAACAATCGATTGTCTGTAAAGTCGGTTTACTGACGATAGTTGAACGTGACAACGTCATACAGCTGTCCACGCGGACGCATCGCCCACTCAAGTAGGAGAGAGACAGAGGTCGAACGCTGCCGAACGCGGGGCCTATTGTGCCTTTTTGTCGCTCGTTCCACGCTCTTGCTTGCACTTCAAGCCTTAAATGGAACGCCTCAGAGCGAGGTAACGCCGCATGAGTCATGTTTCGTAAGTCTTCTTTTTCTTAATGTCACTTATATCTTTGAACTAGTGTGGTGAAAGGATTCTAAGAGACTCGAAGAGGTTACTTTCGTGTTCGTCAGTTAGTTTGTAACTTTGAGACAGACAGGATGCAAACGAAAATCAAATCAATAGAGAAATCAAGCCTTTGTGAAAGGGGCACCCTGGGTCCCTTTGTGAGGAGCACAATGGACTCTTAATTGTCAGTTGACATTTACAATTAGTACGCCTTTTCAGGTGACAAGGGTGTGACGGAGTTCCAAAAGTTGACCTTTGTTCATAATTTTCGTTTAGTTTTTGGAAGAAAGAAAATATGGTGGTGGGCAATAAATATTGCACATTGGTTTTTCTGCTTTCGTAGAGTGCTATCTCTTTCTGACGCACATTACATAGAGTCATTTTGTGAAGTCACATATAGCTATTTCATTTTAATTGTTTTTCTGGTGTTATTTTGAGTTCTGTTGCGTAATTTCGGTGGTATTTTAACCAACATTACTTGAGGTCTTAGCTTAAAGTGTGAGCGAATGGAATGAAAGTGTATTATGTGATATCCTGATTTGATCGAAAACATTTCTGATGGTTTTGAAAAAACCGGCCTCCATGTTTTTTCAAAGCCAATTAGGTTCGACTTGTCTATGACTGACTCGACTCGACTAAAAAGTTTTTTATTTATGTAATACTAGCAGCCCGTCCCGGCTTCGCACGGGGTAGACAATATTGTTGTACATTATTTTGTTCTATCGCTAATAGTTTCGGCAGCGCATTCGACGAAAGACATTTTAAGACTCATTTTTCTACACCTTCGGTTACATTGTTCAAATTTTACCAAGGATCCCTAATTTTTTTCAAAATGAAATGTAACCTATGTCAAATTGGAAGAATGTAGCATTCTATTGGTGAAATAATTTTTTAAATCGGCCCAGTACTTTTTGAGCCTATTCATTAAAAACATACAAACATACAAAAATAGGTACAAATCTTTCCTCTTTATAATATTAGTATAGACATAGATATCCTAACTACTCGAAACTGGCAAAATTGATCCAAAATGGAGAGATGCCATTCATTAAGAAAAATAAAGAATGAACCAACTTTCATTCGACACTAGTTAACTGTTCCCAACTTTACTCTTCCAACAAAAAAATCGCGTCAACACTCTTGAAAAACAACTCTACTAAATCAATAGCACTTTAGTGAGCGATAATAAGGTCGATTTTCAAATGTGCTTGAGGATTACTTTTACTCAGCTGAGATTCGAGCTGTAATGTTATGGTACTAAGGTTGAGTTTTGACTATTTGTTGGACATTTTATACTTACATATATTATATTGTTGACAATCCACACAACACTAGCTAGCCCCAAATTAAGTAGAGCTTGTACTATGGGAACCATATAGCTGATATAACACATTTTTTTTTTTTTTTGTATTATATACTTAGAATACAGTAAAACACCCAGACAGAGAACAAACATCTGCGTTCACCTCACAAATATTTGTTCTGGATGGGGATCGAACCCACGAGCTACGGCGCAGAAAGCAGAGCTACTACCAACTGAGCTGAGAGGCCAGTCAAAATTATATGGGATTAATCTGGAAGAACTGAATCTGGTTACCCTTCAGATAAAAATACAAATCGTCTCATAAATTACAAAATAAAGCTATAACAAACATAAAAATTATACAACCGCCTTGAGAACCTCCTTTTTTATTTGAAGTCGGTTAAAAAGCAGGACAAGCTTCGCCTGATTGCGCTTACAGAAGAAAAATTGAAAATAAACATTATGAACTTCCAGTAAACTTGCAAACAAGACATTAAAAACTTTACTATGGCTTCTAAACTGCAAACTAGACGTCCAGAGCAATCTGAGCACTGGCACTAGTTTAAACCTTATAGGGCTTTCTATGCAGGTTTAATCAAGATTTGTACTTAGATTTTCCTATTTTGATAACGCATTTTTTTAACCGACTTCCAATCAAAAAGGAGGAGGTTCTCGATTCTGTTGTTTTTTTTTTTTTTTTTTTTTTTTTTCTATGTTTGTTACCGCATAACTTCGTCATTTGTGGCTCACAAATGACGAAGTTAAGCGGTAACAAACATAGAAAAAAAAATTGAAAAATTATTTTTTTATCTGAAAGGTACTGCTTCCAGATTGGTCCCATTTTAATTTTATTAAAATCGGTGTTGCCATTTTTTTTAATGTTTGTAACTGCATGCCTCCGTCATTTATGAACCGATTTAGAAATATTTAGATTGTCCCAAGCAAATTTGATTTAAATCGGTTTAGCCGTTTGACAATGAAGTCGGTTTCTCAAGTTTTTTAAACTTATAATTATTACAATTTATAGGCTAACGCTTGACAGCAATCTCACCTGATGTTAAATGATGATGCAGTCGACGGTTTAGCGCGCTCACCTAGAAGATACCTATTCACTCTTTTTTTTTTAAAGTCCAAATAATAGGTGTTCGGAAAAACGCGCAACGAGTTCCACTCTTCTTTCCTGACCTGGCTGTCCGCATTATAAAAGTGGAGGCGAAGCGCTTAGTGCGGGAAGATGGTGTATCGACCATGAATGGATGCCTCGTTGCCGTACTAGTCGCCATCTGGTACTCCTGTATTTTATACCTTCAAATAATATTATTTAAAATATTATTTATGTATTAAAGGTACTGTTGATATGTAGGTATTCTATTAGTAGGTCTCTAGTTTTAAGTAAATGTTTCTCTCTTCTCTTGTCATAAAGCACTACCCACCCCACTTAACATAATTAGCATTAAGTTCGCCTATGTACTATTTTTTGTGCGATAAAGCATTTTCTAATCTAATCTAATGTAAGAATACATAGCATTTTTATAACACCTAGACATAAAACAAACAAATTCATCACACAAAATCTTTGCTTTCGGTGAGGACCGAACCCACATCCGCAGAAAACAGAGCTGCTACTTACTGAGCTGTCATGCTTTGTTTGGCAATGGTTACCACTGAATCCTGTTGTATGAAAAATCTGGCTATTCTTCTTTTGCTTGGTCGTGTGGAACTTGATTCAGCTTTGCAGGGATTCTTGTGAATCAATTGAAACTTACAATTAAACAAATATTTACAAAATGTACAAAATACACAAGAAACAGTTGAGCTATCTGCAGATCGTTACAAACGATCTAGAGATAGCTCAACTGATCCAAATCAGTGCCAGACGGAAGCGTCCCCAAGACGCTGGCGGCATTGCCACGCTGAATAGCAATGCTTATACGCTGCGCCAGATACCCACCAGCTCTTGGGTAACGCGTCGCTTCGATCAGTCGCCTAGACAAAATTTTGAAAACCCGCGAGGCCTCGGTTCCCCACGGACCCAGAGTCTCAACCCCAAGAGGAGCAAACAAGTAGGCTCTGTCGAGACCTGCATATTTGCGCCTCTTAAGATCCTCGGCCAGATCTGCCAATTGAATAAATATCTTGTGACTTCAATGATGATTTGCTGTTGTGATATTAGAAATCAGTGCTCAGGGTTCCGTCCGTTATGAAATCAGGGAACTTCACTCTGCCAATTGAAAAGGTGCCGTTCTGCCCAATTATATCGAAAGTTCAACGCTTCAGGGTTCTGTGAGGCAGAAAACAGAATCATGTAAAAATATAATTAATATACGCTGAAAAAGACGCAGAGAAAAAAATATTAGTGTAGATATTTCATGGGAATTCTGAAGATTTTCTGGAAGACATATTTTTTTATCAACTAATCTACCTATTGCACAAAATGTACCAATGAAGTTTCGGAACATTTTTGACAAAATGATAAAAAAAAATATTGGATGATAAGATTAGGCACTGTAATACTAACAAGCATACCTAAGAATTCATAAGCAAAATAAAACGAAATTTGTAGTTTTCCATTTTGATAATTTGGTTTAAGCTTTACCTTCAGTGAAAATCAAGTTAGTTTTATGAACATCTACAAAGAACCCGCACCTTTTTCTGTGTTCACGTTTAGCTAAATTTATCATCTCCGTCGGGTGGGGTACCGGTGGAATACTGAGCAGTTTTTACCCTCGAAGACGGCGCAGTCCAACACTGCTTTATTCACAAACCATTAGTCCCTGGACGTCAAATACACACGTTGGCCGCGCTTTCAGGCTGGGTTAAGCCAACGTGTTCAGCGTCTAGCTAGGCCAAGTGAATTCTTGCGTCGGTGGCGATTACTGCGTGTGCAAAAGTTGGGCACACTGGCATTCACTAGGCTGGAGTCACTGCAATTCTAATGCAGACAGTGAAATTAAAAAAGTTTTAGTTCTGTCTGCTGTTAATAAAGACGAAGGGTGTGATTCTTGTACATGTTCACTGGCCTCTCAGCTCAGTTGGTAGTAGCTCTGCCTTCTGCGTCGTAAACCGTGGGTTCGATCAATCGACAGCTAATATTTGGGTGGTGAACCCAGATGTTTGTTTTCGGTCTGGTTGTTGTATTGTATTCTAAGAACATAACAAATAATTAAAGTTTTATATCAGCTAGATGGTTCCCATAGTACTAGCTCCGCTTAATTTGGAGCTAGATAGTGTTGCACGCTGGCTGTACTGTACAATACGAAAATTTGGTACAAAAAAAATATGTCTTACAGAAAATCTTCGGAATGCCGATGTAAGATCAAAAATGTTTTTTCTGCGCGACTTTTACTGTATATTTATTAATATTTTACTTATTCCGTTTGCCAAATGTTATCACAAAAGCTGAAGGAATTCATTACTGTAAGGCTCAAAATACTGTAAAAAAAAAGCCTATCCTAATATGGCACGGTTCATTAGTAAATGGCAAAGTATTTCGCGTCTAAGCCTGAACGTCCTCAATTCTCGTATTACTTACTTTTTGCTTTTCAATAAGTCTGCGTTGTTCCCGTCGTGGTCGAGCTGTAGCTCAAATGATTTGTATTTGTTCTGATTTCTTGGAACTCTGGAACGACTTGTAAGTTTTGAAGTAAAATTATAATTTTGTGGCAGAATTTCGTAGTAAAATACTAAAGAACAGCTGGCATTGTTTATTATGGAGTTTTCGTAGAAATTTTACCTTATTATTGCTGAGTAGCTGCTCAGAATAACTAGTTTTTATTAGCAGCCGCTCGGAACTATGCATTATGCCTTGCGAATCTAGGCGTTCTGTGATGGCGATCAGTGAACCGCTGTCAAATATGGCAGTGATATTTGACAGCCTTTCACTGAACGCTACCGCAAAATTCTTAGTAATGGCGGATTGGCCAAAGAAAAACTAAACAGGCATTGTTACACAAGGGTAGTAAGTGAGCTATTGCAAAACGAGATCCTGAAGTGCATCCAAATATAGTTCGAGGAAGCAATAGCTACTTACAACCGAGGATGTGCATTTCTCCAGCTTCCTCATATGGAAATTGCGAATTCTGAAAACGCCAACATTTAAAGCATAATTGGAGCAATCATTGATTTGAAGGAAAATTTAGCAGCAAAAAAAACAACGACTCTATGAGACTTTATAGGTGTGTTAGCTGGAGAGCGGCTCCACAGCTTCCTCATTCAGTGTGGGCAAACGGCTAACGATAGAGCTATATAGTAAACGCCAAATTTTAGAGCATAATTAGAGCACCCGGCATAAAAAAAATCAAGTCTCTAGCTCGAAAACTCTTTGAGTTAGAAGACTATAACAACGTGTTTGCTGGGAAGCCATTTCTCCAGCTAACACATGTGGATCTCAGGAATGGCTATAGCTAGAAAGTTGCTTGATATCTCCAAATTTAGAGCAAAAAATATCATGGATGCTCCAAATATTTCAAGTGTCTAGGTTCAAAACTCACCGAGTTAGAAGCTTTGATGACTGTGTTAGCTGGAGACACGTTTGTCTGGCACGCACATGCTACATCTGAGGATCTACAATAGCTACAGATTCGGTTGACGTGTCCAAACCGAGCTATGAATTAGAGCACTCGGCTCCAAAATTTTGGACTCTCTAGGACAAGTAGTTTCCTAGTAATCAACAAAAGAACATTTTGCCGCCAGAATTTTCAAATATTATGTTCGCACCCGTAAAAATGCGGCGTTGCCGCTCTGAAAGTATGGTATCAGCGTAGGAATTTGAACGTTAGTCGGATGGAGTTGTGTGTTGCCCGTGCCTGGTAAATAGTTACCCTAGGATTCATGTCTTAAACACTCATTACGTAGCTCAAGAAGCGGAATATAGGTTAACATAAAACAAAAAAACACCAAAAAAAAGTTTTATAATGGTTAGTTTAAGTTTAAATATGTATTTGTTAAGAAACCTGACTTCAGATTTTTTATTTTTAGTTTTAAATATCATGAAATTATATCTCTAAGTCTCTCAACTAACCAACAATGTTTTCAAATCATGAGTTACCTACTCTTGTCACACTAGGTGTAAATGGCATCGTGCGAAACTATCATTGTGTCTGTGAGTACGTACATAACTAGCGAGCTGCAGTAAATACTCACGGGAAAGCGAAAGGAAATATTATAAATATAATAATTATGAAGAAAAGTGGGGGGGCTCTATTCCGGAAAACGTTTTATTTTTTTTCTTCAAAAGTTGTTAACGTAGATACCTATTGTTCTAAAGGTTTTTAGGGCTCTAATTGTGAATTTGACATTCATTTTTGAATTCAAGATGGTGGCTTCATTTTTTTTCTTAAATAATGGATATTTAGGTATCGTTTAATAGGTTTTTGGGGGCTCTGATTGCGAATTCAACATTAATTTTTGAATCCAAGATGGTGGCTTCATTTTTTTCTCAAAAAATGGATATGGGTATCGTTTAATAGGTTTTTGGGGGCTCTGATTGTGAATTCAACATTAATTTTTGAATCCAAGATGGTGGCTTCATTTTTTTCTCAAAAAATGGATATGGGTATCGTTTAATAGGTTTTTGGGGGCTATGATTGTGAATTCAACATTAATTTTTGAATCCAAGATGGTGGCTTCATATTTTTCTCAAAAAATGGATATGGGTATCGTTTAATAGGTTTTTGGGGGCTCTGATTGTGAATTCAACATTAATTTTTTAATTCAAGATGGCAGCTTCATTTTTTTCCTTAAAAAATGGGTATGGGTATCGTTTAATAGGTTTTTGGGGGCTCTGATTGTGAATTCCACAATATTTTTTCAATCCAAGATGGTGGCTTAATTTTTTTTCACAATATATTGATATGGGTGTCGTTTAATAGGTTTTTGGGGGCTCGGATTATAAATTCGACATTGTTTTTTGAATCCAAGATGGCGGCTTCATTTTTTTCCTTAAAAAATGGGTATGGGTATCGTTTAATAGGTTTTTGGGGGCTCTGATTGTGAATTTGACATTCTTTTTTGAATCCAAAATGGCTGCTACATTTTTTTCCTTAAGAAATGGGTATGGGTATCGTTTAATAGGTTTTTGGGGGCTCTGATTGTGAATTCGACAATATTTTTTCAATCCAAGATGGCAGCTTAATTTTGTTTTCACAATATATTGATATGGGTATCGTTTAATAGGTTTTTGGGGGCTCGGATTACAAATTCGACATTATTTTTTGAATCCAAGATGGCGGCTTCATTTTTTTCCTTAAAAATGGGTATGGGTATCGTTTAATAGGTTTTTGGGGGCTCTGATTGTGAATTTGACATTATTTTTTGAATCCAAAATGGCTGCTACATTTTTTTCTCAAAAAATGGATATGGATATCGTTTAATAGGTTTTTGGGGGCTCTGATTGTGAATTCGACATTATTTTTTGAATCCAAGATGGCTGCTTCATATTTTTTCTTAAAAAATGGATATGGGCATCGTTTTATAGGTTTTTGAGGGCTCTAATTGTGAATTCCACATTGTTTTTTGAATCAAAGATGGCAGCTTCATTTTTTTTCTAAAAAAATGGTTAAGGGTATCATTTAATAGGTTTTTGGGGGCTCGAATTATAAATTCGACATTATTTTTTGAATCCAAGATGGCAGCTTCATTTTTTTTCTTAAAAAATGGGTATGGGTATCGTTTAATAGGTTTTTGGGGGCTCTGATTGTGAATTCGACATTATTTTTTGAATCCAAGATGGCTGCTTCATTTTTTTTCTCAAAAAATGGATATGGGTATCGTTCAATAGGTTTTTGAGGGCTCTGATTGTGAATTCGACATTATTTTTTGAATCCAAGATGGCTGCTCCATTTTTTTTCTCAAAAAATGGATATGGGTATCGTTTAATAGGTTTTTGAGGGCTCTGACTGTGAATTCGACATTATTTTTTTAATCAAAGATGGCAGCTTCATTTTTTTTCTTAAAAAATGGTTATGGATATCGTTTAATAGGTTTTTGGGGGCTCTGATTGTGAATTCGACATTATTTTTAGAATCCAAGATGTGGGCTTCATTTTTTTTTTCTTAAAAAATGGATATAGATATAATTTATATCTTATAGTCTTATAATTCAATAGAGCCGAATGCACGCAATGCAAACGAGAGCGTGGAAAGAGTGCCAAAGAAGCACAATCGGCCTCAGCGTTCGGCAGTGTTCGACATCTGTTTCTCCTTTTTGAGTGAGCGATGCGTTCACGTGGACAGCTGTATGACGTTGTCTCGTTCAACCATCGTCAGTAAACCAACTATACAGAAAACCGTTTTTTTAAGAAAAAAAATGTAGCCGCCATGTTGGATTAAAAAATTAATTTCGAATTCACAATCAGAGCCCCCAAAAACATATTGAACGATACCCATATCCATTTTTTGAGAAAAAAAATGATGCCGCCATCTTGGATACAAAAAATAATGTCGAATTCACAATCAGAGCCATTTAAAACCTATTAAACGATACCCATATCCATTTTTTAAGAAAAAAAATTGAGCCACCATCTTAGATTCAAAAAATATTGTCGAATTCACAACCAGAGCCCCCAAAAACCTATTAAACGATACCCATATCCATTTTTTGAGAAAAAAATTAAGCCGCCATCTTGGATACAAAAAATAATGTCGAATTCACAATCAGAGCCCCCAAAAACCTTTTAAACGATACCCATATCCATTTTGAAGGAAAAAAATGAAGCCGCCATCTTGGATTCAAAAAAGAATGTCGAATTCATTATTAGAGCCCTCAAAAACCTATTAAACGATACCCATATCCATTTTTTTAGAAAAAAAATGAAGCTGCCATCTTGGAGTCAAAAAATAATGTCGAATTCACAACCAGAGCCCCCAAAAACCTATTAAACGATACTCATATCCATTTTTTGGGAAAAATAATGAAGCCGCCATCTTGGATTCAAAAAATAATGTCGAATTCACAATTGTAGCCCCCAAAAACCTATTAAACGATACCCATATCAATTTTTTGAGAAAAAAAAGGAAGCAGCCATTTTGGATTCAAAAAATAATGTCGTATTCACAATCAGAGCCCCCAAAAACCTATTAAACGATACCCATATCCATTTTTTAAGAAAAAAAATGAAGCTGCCATCTTGGATTCAAAAAATAATGTCGAATTCACAACCAGAGCCCCCAAAAACCTATTAAACGATACTAATATCCATTTTTTGAGAAAAAAAATGAAGCCGCCATCTTGGATTCAAAAAATAATGTTGAATTCACAATTAGAGCCCCCAAAAACCTATTAAACGATACCCATATCCATTTTTTAAGAAAAAAAAATGAAGCCGCCATCTTGGATTCAAAAATTATTGTCGAATTCACAACCAGAGCCCCCAAAAACCTATTAAACGATACCCATATCCATTTTTTAAGAAAAAAAATGAAGCCGCCATCTTGGATTCAAAAACTTATGTCCAATTCACAATATAGGAATATAGTTGAAAATGAAACAAAAAACCCCAAAAAGTGCTTTTTCTTCTTCCTGCCCTTACCCACCAGGTGGGGTCGGCACAACATGGTGAGATGCCCCCCCTATCACTTGCCATCTGGTGAGATGGCAAGTGATAGGGGGCAAGTGTGCGTGAGTACGCACACAACTAGCAAGCCGCAGTAAATACCTATTTTCCGTCCGCCTGGTTTACTCGATACGCTCATAAAAACCTGACTGAATACAGTAAAACACAGCACTTCAGCGAATCATCAACACTGGCCTAGCAGGTACCTATTTACAGAACCAAATAAAGTTTTTTTTCTAAGAATACCTAAAAGACACGCATTACTAAAGAAACTATAAAACGAACAAGAACGGGCAACACACAATTCTCATATAGATAGAGAGAAAGCTCTCAACCTAACAAAAAGAGAAAATATGAGTTTGAGGTTTCAGAAATCAAAACCGCTAAGCGCATACGAAAATGACTCGTATCGCGATCTAAAATAAACCGAATAACGTTCAAATTCCTACGCTGATACCAAACTTTCAGAGCGGCAACGCCGCATTTTTACTGGTACGAACATACATTTGAAAATTCTGGCGGCAAAATGTTCTTTTGTTCATTACTAGGAAACTACTTGTCCTAGAGAGTCCAAAATTTTGGAGCCGAGTGCTCTAATTCATAGCTCGGTTTGGACACGTCAACCGAATCTGTAGCTATTGTAGATCCTCAGATGTAGCATGTGCGTGCCAGACAAACGTGTCTCCAGCTAACACAGTCATCAAAGCTTCTAACTCGGTGAGTTTTGAACCTAGACACTTGAAATATTTGGAGCATCCATGATATTTTTTGCTCTAAATTTGGAGATATCAAGCAACTTTCTAGCTATAGCCATTCCTGAGATCCACATGTGTTAGCTGGAGAAATGGCTTCCCAGCAAACACGTTGTTATAGTCTTCTAACTCAAAGAGTTTTCGAGCTAGAGACTTGATTTTTTTTATGCCGGGTGCTCTAATTATGCTCTAAAATTTGGCGTTTACTATATAGCTCTATCGTTAGCCGTTTGCCCACACTGAATGAGGAAGCTGTGGAGCCGCTCTCCAGCTAACACACCTATAAAGTCTCATAGAGTCGTTGTTTTTTTTGCTGCTAAATTTTCCTTCAAATCAATGATTGCTCCAATTATGCTTTAAATGTTGGCGTTTTCAGAATTCGCAATTTCCATATGAGGAAGCTGGAGAAATGCACATCAACCGAGGTACGTATTCTACTTTACATCATTTAAGGCTCGAACACACCTAGTTCGCTGGCGGTAGCGATCAGTGAAACGCTGTCAAATATCGCTGTCAGATTTGAGATTTAACAGCGATATTTGACAGCATTTCACTGTTCGCTACCCCCAGCGAACTAGGTGTGCGCAGGCCAATAAAACATTTATAATAGGTAAGTATGTATGACTAATGAAGTAAAGTATATGCACCTCTATCTACTAAAATAGTTGCAGACGCTCTTTTATGTACTTTTTTTTAATTTCATTTAAAAGTTTCCTTATCTATTTATAAAGAAAAGAGATTGTTTCACCAAGGAGTTTTGCATATGCAATGAACTATAACATATCAAGCATAGTGTGCCGTTAAAATGATTTGAAAATGGAACGCATTTACAATGCATTGAGTATCTAGCAAACCCTTACATACACAGCCTCTTTGCACAACAGTAAATCCTTTTTACTGAGCATGTATGATGTAAAATATAAAAACGAATATTTCACTTTGTTTCTGGAGCATAGGCGATTAAATACAACGAATGGGGTAAAGTTCCCAGTGTGGTCAGCACTGCACATAGTGAACATACACTGTGATAAACACGGAATCGCTGGAACTGCCAATGTACACCAGCTTTGCAGTAAGACACCTTTTAGAAAAAAAATTGACGTTTGCTACACGATTTTCAGATTCACATACTCTAATGCTGCCTTCCTACGGTGCGTGGTTCTGCAGATCATCACGCACCGCACACGACGACGCACGGCAACGCACACAGAAAAGGCTGCTGTGCTACCACGCACCTCGGCGCACGAGGCCGTTCCCATGGTGTGCGAGCTGGTGCGGGCTGGTGCGTGATATCACGCACCAGTGGGAAGGGGCTATAAGGCCTGTATTCAAATATTTTGACAGTTCACTATTGAAAAATCACAAAAATCTATGCTTGAAACTCGACTCAGACTCAAGCACTGTTTCTGAATACGGGCCTAAAAGCCTTGCGCACATCTAGGTTGCTGGCGATGGCGATCAATGAAATGCTGTCAAATAAAGCTGTCAAATTTGACAGCGTTTCACTGCCATCGCCAGCGACCTAGGTATGCGCGCGTCCTGTGGTGGTTAAAAGCAACAAATAACGTATTGTCAAGTTTCACTGGTCGCCATCGCAGACTGCAAGGTATGCGCAAGGATCATGCATACATACATAAAATCACGCCTCATCTCCAGGGGGTAGGCAGAGATCACGGATTTTCACGTGCTACGATCCTGACATATGTACCTCTTTCGTCTCATTTACTCGCATAACATTCTTCATACAAAACATGTTCGTCGGTCGGTACTGAAGATTGGAGGAACATACTGAAGACTGGAGCAACAGACAGCGATTTATGTCGCGGCTGCCTGCAGGAAAAAGAAACTGTAGAGCATGTTGTACTGCACTGCTCCGCAAGAACAGAAGAACAGAAGAAGCGAGGTCCAAGACAGGGTTCAGGGAACTGATTAAGTCTTGTCCCTCCACATCCACATCTGAGTCACCATTGGGTCAACTAGAACATTGCTGCCACCAACCCAAAGTCCTTCTCCGCTATTTTAAGGAGTTGGGCTGACTCGGGTAAGGGTTAGCAGGGGGACAATGCACAATACACCCCATCGAGGGACGTCAGTGCAGATCTTATTCCCCCAATTGGAATTAGATGCTCGTCGGTTCAGGGTTTTGACGTGACAACGTCTTATAATTCAAGGAGCCGGCATGCAGCGTTACCTCGCTCTGAGGCGTTCCATCAGGCTTGAAGTGCAAGCGAGAACCCGGAACGAGCGACAAAGAGGCACAATCGGCCTCCGCCTTCGGCAGCGTTCGGTATCTGTCTCTCTTCTACTTGAGGGAGCGATCCGTCCGCGTGGACAGCTGTATGACGTTGTCACGTTCAACTATCGTCAGTAAACCGACTTTACAGACAACCGATTTTTTTAATTTGATTTTTACCTTGGTTACATACTTTGAACTGTTACCTAACAGAAATACATAAAACTACGAGTACCTGCTTACTTTATAGTTTACTTTGTCACAAAGTGTGTTTTGTGTTGAGTTTTTGCCTCGTCCGTTTATAGGGTCGTTTACCCTACAACGTGCGCTGAACAAAATGGACTTTCAGAAAAGTTTAAATTGGGATGTTCATGCTACGCGATGATAACCTGTACGCTTGGAGTAAACTAAACAGCATTAGATATATTTAGAAAAGAGTCAGTAAACAGTAGTAGTAGTATAGTAGTAGTTGCAAGTTCAGAAAATAGTAATCATAATCAAGTGGCCGCCCGCGGCTTCGCTCGCCCGTTCCTATAACACCCCGTTCCCGTTGCTTTTTCGGGATTAAAAGTATCCTATGTCCTTCTCCCGGTTGTAAGCTACCTTCCCACTTATTTTCTGACAAATCGGTTGAGCCGTTCTTGAGTTGTAAATAGTGTAACTAACACGACTTTCTTTTATAAATATAGATGGGTTGTATAGTGAGTATAGACGGAGGGCGTGCATCGTAGAACACGTTCCTAAAGTGCGTGACCTAAGAAGCAATGCTTTTTTATAGGCGATGGATACTACTTAACATCAGGTGACTCATATTCCATCAGATGCAAAACAGATGCTTCTTACATTATGTTTCATACTTGGATGGTTGCAGTCACGTACAGTAAACAGTAACTGTCTCTGGCTCTGTCTCTGGCTCTGGTTTTGAGTCCGTGTGAGTGCTCACCGTATTATACCGTGTGTGTGACGTTTTGACGTAGGATTTATTCATTCACACAGACTCAAAATCAGAGCCAGAGACAGAGCCAGACAGAGCTTGTGATAGGCCTACTGTTAACATTACCCATTCATTCAAACATAAAGCATACATTTTAAAAAGCCACTTGCAAACCACTCCCATCCATCAAGTCTACTGAACCCTATTCCGAAAAGCGTACGTACCTGCAGGCCCTCCCTTTTTGTCATAAAAATATCATACAAGGATGCCATAATGCCTCCTCATATTTTTGAGAGGTACTTGATGTTCCGCTGTTTGCGGATACGAAAACGGACTGTGATCTGTCCGCAATGAGCGGAAAAACACACTGATCTTATGAATGTGAAAGTGAGCTTTGTGCGGATGGATACGGAAAACTGGCCTTGCCCACAACTAAGCGTTCTGTGATGGTGATCAGTGAAGGCTTGCGCACTTCAAGGCGATGGCGATGGCGATGAACGCCATCGTAGAACGCTTTAATGCGGGCAAAGCTTTAGCGTCGGCGATGAGCGACAATATTACACTGATTAATGTGACAAACTTCTGATTATATAAATGAAAAAATCTACTTATCTGGTAGGAAAGCTAATCAATTGGTGCACCACTTGATTTTAACCTAGGATTTAAGAACTAGAAGAAATGGTTACCCGTAGAGCAATTATATTGGAAAAAAAGCACAATAAGAATAATTACAAAATAATACGTCTTGTATTCATTTAAAGAGACTAAAAAAACACGCTTTAGTATAATCTTATCAAATTAGAAACGACAACAATAAGTACAAACTTATTGTTGTCGTTTCTTGATTAATCTACAAAGTTTAAATGACCGTTTAAAGTAGGTCAAAATTAAGCCCAAAAGAGTCTGTTACAAACATACAATTGAAGCTTAGAAAAAGCGTTTAAAAAGTGTGTTTGTTTTCCGGAATTTCCGCAAAAACCCCTGAAACGATACATCCCTAGCACCTACCAACTACATTCATCTTATTTTCCCGTGCCATTGTTGCGGTATGTATGGCTTATGAATAAATACTCGTATGTTTTGTACATTGATTCGGGTTTCGAGGACATCAAACAATAGATAGTTCCAAATAACAGGCTGGTTTGTATGCTCTGTAAAACTACAGTCTGAAAGAGTTGGAAACGAGAGTAAAAAGTTCAAAATAATAGTTTGAATACACTGAAAAAAAAGATAAATGAAAGAGATGGTGAAGAGGCATGGAGCCTTCATGGAGGTTTTATGGCAAGAGGTTATAAAAACAAATAAAGAAATAGTTGTTATACAAGAGTGCAATGTTGCTTTTTAACCGCGTGCTCAGTTTTGATTATTGAGCAAGCGAATAGGATTATAAATTTGAATCACGAACGCAGCGAGTGACTTAAAAGTTAGAATCGTGAGCGATAGCGAGGGAATCAAAAGAGCACGAGGTGAAAATTTTTGCACACGAAAAAAAAATGTTTGTTTTACGCTGCTTATTTCACACCATTAAAACTATTTACTTCTATTTACATTTTCTTCTATTTTAACCATACAGATATTTGTTCTCGGTGAGGATCGAACCCACGACCTACGGCGACAGAAGTTAGAGCTACTACCAACTAAGCTGAGAAACCAGTCAACTAATTGCAGTGACAAACTGACAGTATCTAGCTCAACTCAACGTTTCTCGTTACCAAAAATTATTCAAACCATAAATGTGCTCACAGAGATTGCTTAAACGCGTAAAATGAGTGAATGCTTAATGCGTAAATGTGTAGTATGATAAACTTCAAAGGGAATCCTTCTGAAGAAACGTTTGAGAGTGCAGAACCCCTCGAGATAGAAACTTGATAAATGTTACTCTTGTAAGATGTCGGACGAAATGTTCTTTATTTCGGGGGTTTGGAAGATTGTTTATTTTAATTTTAAGAGCAAATATTTATACTCTTCTAGGGCATTTGTTTTTTTTTAATTTTAGGATTAAATGTGTAGTAATGCTTTTCTAGGACATTTATTTTATTTATTTGTTTATTTTAAGATTAAATATTTGATAATGCTTTTCTTAGGGCATTAAAACATGACGGAGATTTTAGAGAGCTCACAACTGTCCATTACTGGTTTTGAGTCTGTGTGATAGCCCCTTCCCACCGGTGTGTGATATCGCGCACGGAGGCGGATCAGCTCGCACGACACACCATTGGAACGGTCTCGTGCGCCGAGGTGCGCGGTAGCACAGAAGCCCTGTCTGTGTGCGTTGCCGTGCGTCGTCGTCGGCTGTGCGTGATGATCTGCAGAACCAAGCACCGTAGGAAAGCAGCATGTGTGTGTGACTTTTCGACGTAGAATTCATTTATTCAACACTCACAAAGACTTAAAACAAGAGCCAGAGACAGAGCCTACTGATGATAATTGGTTTTGACTGCCTTCACAGCTCAGTTGGTAGTAGCTCTGCCTTCTGTGCTGGAGGACGTGGGTTCGATCCCCACCGAGAACAAATATTTGCGTGGTGAACACAGATGTTTGTTCTCTGTCTGGGTGTTATATTGAATTCTGTATATGTATTTAAGTATTATATCAACTACCTGGTTCCCATAGTAAAAGCTCTGCTTAGTTTGGGGCTAGATAGTGTTGTGTGGATTGTCCGCATTATTTATTTATTTATTTATTCCCTGTGTTTTTACATACTGCTAGGAAATAAATATAAACAGCTTCATTCTAGTATTATATCTATTTAGACTGCTAAAATGCCCAGCCCGTATTTATGGAAGAATTAAACGGCCTTTAAGCAGTGCCATAATAATTATGAGACCCTTACCTTTTGTTTCCCAAAACAAATATTACAAGGGACTCAAACCTATACAAAAGGACATCTGAATTTTAAACTATTTTGGTCGTAGCCAATCAACGCAGCTGATTTAAATGCCAATGCTGGCTTAATTCGGGACCAACTAATCTAAATTCATTAGCGGCCAGCAGTGTTGTCTAAATATTTGAATAATTTGATTTATCTTTGTCGAATAGCTTTGAATTTGGCACAGAATTTTGATACCCAGAACTGAAGGCTTACCTAAGAAACTTATGCTTTGTTTTATTACATTTATTGTTAAGTGATCAAACTAACTTACCAAGTGACGTTCGATCATAATTGTTGCATCCTTGGCGAAGAGATTTAATATTTTCACTTGTAGTAGTCTCGCCTACGCTTCAACTCACTCGCACGTATTTCAGCTCCATAAGAAAGAAAGAGATAGCACACGCCATGCGGCCCCAGCTCCAAGCTTCATTTAGTTCAGAGAATAAGCACGTACAGGGTCTCCAACATTGCACATTGGGGTATCCTAAGGGATGGGAGGGACCTTAAATCTCTTCGCCAAGGATGCAACAATTATGATCGAACGTCACTTGGTAAGTTAGTTTGATCACTTAATTGTTGCATCCTTGGCTCAAGATTTAATATTTTCACTTGTAGGATGTTCAGAGAAAATGAAAAAATGTTGGAGAAAAAATAAATCAAATAAAATGTTACCGATTATAATTTTTTTTTAATCTAGTGTTGATACTAGAATATTAGAAATAATAAATCAATAAAATATTTCTTTCAAAAACAAAACAATTAATTTTTTTTTTGTAGGCAAAAATAAAATTAATCAAAGTAAATTTAGTTTGTAAAGCTGGAATCAAATTCATAATTAATGGTCTGCTAATGAAATGAGCAGTAGCAGTAGTTTTTTATAATAACATCTACTCGGGCGCCTTCTGTTCGTTGTGCAGCAGAAGTATTTGTGTAACGAGTATTATGCGCACTAAACACACTGATAGTGTCGATGAGGCATCGACTTGCTAGCATTTCTTTTATTCAACCGCCTAAAGTTTGTGATCAAGCAGGATTGTTGTATCTTGCTTGGAGGTTTTTTTTTTTTTTTTTAACCGTCAATGTTGCCTGCATTGTTACTTGATCGATCGAAATCATAGCTATGCATAAAGGACACCAGTGTACTTACAGAACGAATGCAAGGGCGCTATAGTTAAAGATCAGCTTCGGTTGAGCTTACCTAAACACTACGCATATACATACATTACAATTCATCTACTATCCTAATATGTTTCATTCTAGTCAATGATAATGGTTGGCATCTTTGACCAAACAAAACCACGGAACAGCCAACAGAACGACTAGGTTTTTCGTGAGTCAGGGAACTCAGGAGTTACAACAAGTTTGGGTCTAAGTTGGCCTGGTAATCAGCACATCACTTGTGCTACACGTGGAGTCATTGTCATGAAAGCTGGGTTTAATTTTGAAGGAACTCAATCATACGAAATATCCGCTATCTGGTTTCCATAATACTAGCTCTGCTTAATTTGGGGCAAGATAGTGTTGTGGGGCTATCCACAAAATCTATTATTACAATTGGGGAATTTTTTAACTACTCGGTGTCTGAAAAAAAAACAACGGTGTTAACTGAAGTACACAACCCTAAGCTCATGTCATAAGTGCAACTCATGGAGGATCCCAGTTAGCAGAATTTTTTGTCAATTCTGCACGTATTAAAAATTGCCGCCTTTTGTTTAGTAATAAGGCATATTTTTTTTTATTTTTTATTTATGAGGTACATATTTTTTGGTAAATCTAAATGGGACAAGGATAGAAACAGCTGTTTTGAAATGACACCGGTTGACGAAAGGACTATTGGAATTACTGAAACTTTTTGCAAGCGCCACAAACGTTCGAACTCGTTCATGTTGTACTACTTTATTTCAGTAAATAAGGGATAAAGCGAAAAAATCATTATTTATCGAGCCATACGAAGATCTTTTCCGTAAAAACTGATAGGAAGTTAAGTAAGTCACAAGACCTTGATATAGTACCCTGATATGGTATGAACCTATACGCTAAGTACCACAGTACCCCCCATGGTTTAAAGCTAAAGGTATATTGAGACTTAGTAAGTACTATTGAACAAAGATGCAAGAATCGTAATCATTGCTGTATAGGGAATTGTTGTCTAGCCAAGGCTTGCTGGGTAACACCTTCGGCACCAGGGAAAAAACGTCGGTGAAGAGGGTAGAACATTATAGACAAGCGAAAAAAATAAAACCATCAGGCGGAATGAGATCAGATAAGAAGCATGAAGGAACAAGACTATTTCAGTAACCTGATTAGATAAAACATAATTATGTAACACCCTTAATTTTGCGTATACATGGAAAATGCATATATATAAAAAAATAAAAAATACAGGTCCCTTGACTGTAAATGCATACACGTTGTACACAGTAGGATCTCTTTTTCGAAAGATTACTATTACTACTGCCATAGTAATAAACGCAATTTTTAAATACTTGTAAATTAGCTATGTCACTGTTTGTCATCATTCATTTGTAAGATGGCAATAGTTAAGGCATTGTTTATCTTTTGACATATTTGAATATACATATTAAGGACTTTGTCTTTTACCCTCAAAGCGAATAGATCTATCTCTGATTTGTGTTTATTGTTATTAAAGCTTTTAATGCATTGCATTCAAAATCAAAATTTGTAGAAAAGTAACGAACAAATAAATGTTACGTAATCTTTCGAGTAATAATTTTATCACTAAGGCAAGGCAGTAGCTGCTGTATTGCTGATATATGTATGCGCCAGCAACTGCAGTTGTAGTGCTGTTACAGCTGCCAGAAGTTCCAAATAGACGACAATATCTCGTATTAACTCATTTCATAAATAGCTATTGGTCAATATCTCGTATTGACTCGAAGCATTCAAAATTCTACGGTCTAATATCACGTATTAGATCTGAGAAAATACAATTCCGTTCAGGTTACAGCTGCCAGAAGTTCCAAATAGACGTGTTATAGATATTTGATAACGATTTTTTCTCTTTTACAAGTTGCGCCTTGGGCAATAGAATAAAATCGGTATATTTTAAGATCGAAATCGATAGGAATAGCAAAACTTATTTAATTTCTGTAAGAATAATCTGTTGTCAGAATAATATTTACCGACGACAAAAAATACCATCGTGTATATAAAATGGTAACGTTTATTTTTGAATCGTGATACTCAATACTCAATAATATTATATTTATTGCATACACATGGATTAGTTTAGTTTTGGTAATAAAGGTACGTAATAACGCAAAGCGCTACACAAACGCACTCCAAGGATGTTGTGTAAGCCCAGCCTTGACAACAGCAGAACAGTCTGCAGTTAAAATGCTCAAAATGGACAAAGCGTTTTTTTTTTTTTTTTTTTTTACTCAGGAAGCTTAAAAAATTTAATTGCTGCTTTAAACATGCTTTGAGCAATCTTTGTAAGTATTACAAAAAAACAATTTTCATCTTTAGGCATAAGATTTATAATAATACCTTATCGTAATACCATACACCGTAATAGCTTGTAGTAAAACCATAAGGCGCAGCTTAAGCCACCACCGTTACTTTTGGCCCCTTTGGCTCCCCAACGGTTTTCATAGGGATAGCCTAAAGTAGGTATTTAATAGAGCTATTACTTTTTAATTAAAATAATAAACATCATTTTTTGAAGACGAAGATCTCAGAATAAAATGTTAGAAATTTCTTAATAAGAAATATTCTCATCAGATAATTATAAGTACTTCTAGAAAAAACTAGAAAATATTTCATGTGACTGCATGTACCTGTGAGGTTACTGCTTTTGCTTCGATATCCCCGACTGCTTGTACCGATGCGTCCAACGCACTAACGCCACCAACCACCAACGCTTGCTGCCCACGGGTGGATAAAGGCTGGTATGAAATCGGTCGGCGACAATACGGCACCAGGCGGGGCGCACCGCCCTGCCGCCGGCCGCCGTCACCGCGTGGTTCCAGTGTCATGAACCACGGTTACTCAATAATTGGCCGACAGGCGCTTTTGGAGTTTGAATTACTTGCAGAAGAAACTCAAAAATGTATATAAGTTTTAATATCTTCTGTTTACTACGCAGACTTAATGAGATAGCTCAGTTGGTCATCAATCAATGAAAACATGTTCCAACTTTTGTTGCATCGAAAAAGTATCAAAAGCATTTATCAAGCACAGCAAGCAGGCATAATAGCCAATTTTGCTTTATGAGAATTTTTGAGGCTCATAGGATTTTTGAGCAGACTCTTTAACATCAATCGTTAACATTGAGTTTATTTCTCGAAAGGCAGTTTTCGTGAAATAGGTATTCCTTGAATAAATGTTCTTTTACCTCTTTTTGAGTCCGTCCCGTCGAAGGTTCCCTCATAAGGTTCATCGTTTCTATGTTATCATAGGTGTAAGGACCCCACTCGTTTGTCTAGACCTCAAAGGTCTTGAAGGCAAGCGAAAGCTCTGACAAAGCAAAAGGCAAAGCATTAGCCTCTTAGGCTACTACCGTCACTGTATTTGTCGCACTGGGCGCTGGGCATCTGGTTGAACTAGACTTGTCACCACAGGTGGTGTTGTCGTGGCCAGACGGATCGTGTTTGGGCTTCCAAGGGAATGCACGTTGTTTTCATGACAGGTGCTAGCGATCGTGCCGGTGGTGACGGGAGCCAGGATAATAAAAAAAAGAAGGGTTAATATCCCGTATTAACTCATTTCATAAATAGCTATTGGTCAATATCTCGTATTAACTCATTTCATAAATAGCTATTGGTCAATATCTCGTATTGACTCGAAGCATTCAAAATTCTACGGTCTAATATCACGTATTAGATCTGAGAAAATAAAATTCCGTTCAGGCGGGTACATCTTGAGAAAATCCGTTGAATTCACTTAATTTCACATGTCACACCTTTTTACGACACCTTTCTTCTTTATCACTCACTGTATTCCATCTAGACATGACGATGAAAATTATAAGTAGATACGGAGTATATATATTTTTAGTCAAGTACTACGTGCGGTAGCCGTGCGCGCACGAAAACGAATGAAGCTTGGAGCTGGGGCCGCATGGCGTGTGCTATCTCTTTCTTTCTTATGGAGCTGAAATACGTGCGAGTGAGTTGAAGCGTAGGCGAGACTACTACAAGTGAAAATATTAAATCTTGAGCCAAGGATGCAACAATTACCTATAATATAACACTTAACAACTAAGTAATCTGTGATGGCGATCAGTGAAACGCTGTCAGATCCAGCAGCGATATTTGACAGCGTTTCGCCATCCCCTATATAAATATAATAATAAATATTGTAGACAATCCACTCAACACAATAAACAATAGCTTAAGATAAACAATATTGTAACTGTGAGTCTAAGATTAAATAAATAAACATAAATACTATATATCTATCACACTATCTAAGCAATGTCCGCAAGGCTTAAAATATATTGACGCATTTTTTTTATCAGCGTGTCAAATTTTATTAGTGCTCGGCACTAAAATTCTAGGAATTCGCCTTTTCACATTCTCTCCATTTCAGGTAAACGTCACGTCTACTATTTATTACTGTTAGGTAAATAAAGGTAAATAATATAAATTACCTTTGATCTACATTTTAGTTCAAAGAGAAAATCCTCCAAATTATCAAATCTAATTCCTAAGACACCCACATTCCTGAATCCTAAATAGGATGAAAGTAACCAACGATCCAGTTTCACGAAATTCGCGAATACATTATTAATAAGAGGGTTTATGTACTTCAATTTGAATATCACTCACAATGCGTATTTAAATACAAAAGGAATAAACTCGTAAATAAAACAGTCCGAAGGTTTTATTCCAAACTAGTGGCTGCCCGCGGCTTCGCTCGCCCGTTCCCGTAACACCCCGTTCCTGTTGCTTTTTCGGGATAAAAAGTATCCTATGTCCTTCTCCCGGTTCTAAGCTACCTCCCCACTAATTTTCTGCCAAATCGGTTCCGCCGTTCTTGAGTTATAAATAGTGTAACTAACACGACTTTCTTTTATAAATATAGATATTTGCCTTAGAATAATATTTTATAACTTCATTATTAGCCGTATTGAAAATAAGACCATTGCTGGATATTTGATATTAATAGTGAAATAACGTTTAAACTTTTATTTTACCAAATAACAGTAGGCCTACCACAACCTCTGTCTGGCTCTGTTTCTGGCTCTGGTTTTAAGTCTGTGAGTGCTCACCAGTGTAATATACTGGGTGTGTGACGTTTCGACGTAGGATTTATTTAGTCAACACTCACACAGACTTAAAACCAGAGACAGAGCCAGACAGAGCTTGTGGTAGGCCTACAGATGGATGAATAAGGTGAAAGATTACATAGATACAAAGAGTTGTAAGTCGTTTCAAAGTGATTCTTGTAATTGAACTGAAAATGCACTTTTGATTTGATTTGATTTGGAGTGAATACAGAAATGTCGGCTGACAGAGGAGAACAGACGAAAATAATGTTATGCCAACCCCACATAAAATGGAATAAAAGTTTGACTGGCCTCTTAACTCAGGTGGTAGTAGCTCTGCCTTCTGAGCCGTAGGTCGTGGGTTCGATCCCCACTGAGAACAAATATTTGTGTGGAGAACTCAGATGTTTGTTCTCTGTCTGGGTGTTATATTGTATTCTAAGTATGTATTTACAAAAAAAATGTAGGTATACAAGTATTATATCAGCTATCTGGTTCCCATAGTACAAGCTCTGCTTAGTTTGGGGCTAGAAAGTGTTGTGTGGACTGTCTATAATATTTATTTTAATAACAATATGTATTTATTTAATAAGGGCAAAGAAGATGATTATTAAAGACATCTATGCATAGACACACTGATATAAAAAACCCCTGAGCTCCGTAACAGCATCCTCAGTCTGCCTCCGAGCCTTGTTGCTACAGGCCGTGAGCCGTTCGCACGACTGCTCGTTGTGGCGACGAGCATTCGTCAAACTGAGGTCCAGTTCGTAGCCGAGAACAACTGCTGCTCGGGACAGTTCCTTGATGCAGGAGGTTACATCGGATCTGAAGAAAGATCATGAGTTGGTCACTTTCATGAGGTGGAATCTTATGGTGCTGTTATAGACAGAATTGACAGCGATAATAGTAGCTTTACTGTTTGACTTTGCCCTTTTCGTATACGTTTCCAGGAAGAACCATTTTGCTACTTTTCCATTCAACAACTTTCCATGACCTTTACAATACAATCAGTTAATCGGGTTAAGGGATGTCCTACGATTCGTCTTCTAGTTTATTTTTGCAAATAATTTTATAAGATTAAAAAATGTGGAAATGTGCAACAGGTAAATTCGTCCCACTGCAATTACAACATTTCGTTGCCAAATGTAGAAAAGATGAGACAACAACTCTAACTACGTAACGTATTTTTGCCGTCTCATATTTTCTCCATACAATAGAGAGAGACAAATAGGCGAAACGAAAACAACATTTGGTAACGAAATGTGGTAGCAAAACCCCGACTTCGGGTACAGATCTAACGCTTGTTGGTAAACCAAAACTGATAATCTTGACATAATTCTACCAAAAGCAAAGATGACTTACTTCACCATAGTCCTCTGGTTTTCCTGTCCAAACGTCCTGGCTGCTTCTTCTAAGCTCACTTGCATATGGTTCCTCGTGATGCCGATCATTTCTTCAGCGTATTTGCCCATCTTGGAGATGGAAGCTCTTGCATCTTCAGTGCAGGAGTAGATCAAAGAGACGTGTTTGCTGGCCACCGTACGTGATGCTCGACGTTCTTCATCACACATTGCTGTGGGCATAGTAAAACGGGTTTAACAGAAGAGTTTCTGAATCTGAAGAAAGAATGATTTGGGTCTTTGTTAATTTTGATGACTTCATCCACAACCAATACGCTCTTGACCTAAATACTTTTTCCAGGAATGATATTTGCATGTCTGCAGGCCTATCACTCTGGCTCTGGCTCTGTCTCTGGCTGACTTTGAGTCTGTGTGAGTGTTGATTAAACAAATCCTACGTCGAAACGTCACACACACAGTATTAAACACTGGTGAGCACTAACACAGACTCAAAACCAGACCCAGAGACAGAGCTAGAGCTTGCGTTAGGCCTATTGGAGTTAGAGTGCATTTTAGCTTTCAACTCTTGACCAAAACTTGCTTTTACACTGCTTAGAGGTTACATTTCTGACACTGCAGTGGTAACCACCAAGGTGAATATCAGGATGCAGAAGAGGTTGATCTTGGTGGTAAATACAGGGGTACTTACGAGGAACTTTCAGCTCATTGGCCAGCAATGTCAGCTCAGCATAAATCTGCTGCTTCTTTTGAACAGCTAAGTTAATCTCGTCCTTTATACGGCGCAGGATCTTGCCGGTCAGCTGCTGGTACGAATTTTGTATGTTCCGATGGTATGTGTCCAGGAATGGTGCGAGAACTGTGTCCATGTAGCGGGTTATTTCACTGTAATTTCCAATTCCTATTCTTAGTCTTACACCAAACAAACTGGTTCACCGCGTCTTGGAATTGGACGAAAGAGACTTGCCTAGCACCTATCTCTTTTGAGCTTAGTCAACGTAAACCACATGGAAAAAAGTGTTAATAATGCCAATACAAGAACACATGGACCGCTGTTCTGTGGGCTACCTAACTCTATCACAACTGTCTACCTATTCATACAAACTAACTTCAACAAACATTAAAAAACAATCCTCTAAGCTCTCTCGTCTTCGTATCGTGTTACTGATTCTTTCGAACCAAGTGTGGTGAAAGAATATTAAGTGCGCCTCAAAGAGGCTCCTTTCGTGCACTTGACACATATTTTCGAACTTTTTAGGTTCGACGATATGCCGGTTTCCTCACGATGTTTTCCTTCACCGTTTAGCTCTCTTTCTAGCTCTCACACTATTCTGAAAGTACCTGTTAGTGAGCGCCAGATGTAATTCTCTGCGACTGGTAGAATTAATCCACCGGTCTCTCAGGGATACCAGATGTTGCTCTAAATCCACCGGCTGATGCTGCCATGGTGGAAGTTCGAAGCACAGGCCCCCATCTTGCCGTAAATGGTTACTGCGGGACTGAAATAATTTTAATAGAAACAGACGACGAATTAATATTTGTCGTTGTAAAAGATTAATTTTCTTAGGTTGAATCTCTGCTACCTTTGTAGTTAAAATAATTTTAAGTGTGCTTCCAAAAGAGGCTCCTTTCGTGCACTAGACACATATTTTCAAACTTTTTAGTTGTTTTATCATGCTGATTTCCTGACGATGTTTTCCTTCACTGTTTAAGAACACTAGCCTAGCTTACATATATTTTTTGGCAGAAAAACTCATTAGTACACGATTGGATTTGAACCCACGGGCTTAGGATCGAAAATCGAAAATCACTACCACCAGGCCACCAGCGCTTTTATTGTTCTGAGAGGTTATAACTTACTCTGCAATTGGCTATAGGTTCAGTTCCACTGGTCCTACTGATAGATGCCAGTAAACAAAATGGCACAAGAATTGTCTTTACACACGAAACACTCATTGTTAGTTTAAACTTCATAGCTTCTCGAAACCACTTTAAGTTTTTCTTTGAATCACACCACATGCGCATGAAAACTTGTAAGAAACAAGCTACACAAGCTAGCAGTAGTAGCAGAAAATACCTGGCAAAATGCGCAAAGATATAAGATTATAAAAATTGAAAATTCAAGTCCTTCGTTTCTTATATAAAAACTGGGCATTTGATTCTATCTACTTAATTATCTATCTATTGGTTGGTTATGGTTATGGATGGCTGTCAGAATTGTGTCAACAGAGTCAACACATTCAAACCCAAGAAAAATAAAAATGTGTGGGTCAGCCTATCTATACCCAATTTGACAGCCATATGCATATGCTTGTTTGCTATATGGAGCTCGTGGTAGCTCTGCTGAATAGATGACGAAATTGTGATGACAATAATTTAAAAAATAACCGAATTGAGAACCTCCTCCTTCTTCATTTTAAGTCGGAACAAAGAAACACTAAACGGTTAAGAACACTAAACAAAACAATACTAAAAAGTTGGGAATAACCTGCATTTTCATTCCATCCTCAATTCCACAAAAAACCATCCCAATTTCGTTTCCAGTGTGTTTTACCCTAAATCACAATTAAAAAATTGAGCAATATTTCACAAATGTATCGAAAACCCTAAACCTCAGGCGAGCAATTACTAGCTTCAATGAAACATGAAATGGTTGTTTCAACTCGATTTGATAACCACATTTCTCTCCGCTAATTAATATCGTATTTCGTATTATTCCATTTGTTTTCAAATTGGCCGTGTTTTATCCAGGTGTACGCCTGTACGGTTCCTGTACGCTTCCCATGCTGGTTAGGATTATCAAAAAACAAAATCATAGCGGTTTGTTTATTATTCTCGAAGGTTGCAACTCAGAAACCTTGATGTTGTATATCCTAAAAAAGTTCGAAAACTCGACACGAAAAGAAAAGAGCCTCTCTGAGGCGCACTTCAAATCCTTTCACCGCACTGGTTCAAAAGACACGATAAGAAGAAGCAGAAACCTTCATTTTCCAGACCGCCAACCATCCAACTATTATTGTTATTAGTTTAAAATATCTTAGGTTAGGCCCTAAACATATTCTAAAAATGTGCATAGATTAGGTATTTAAGAGCAACTAACTTTTGGTGAAATAAATTTATTATTTATTATTACGTAGTTTTTGATGCCAACTCTACGAAAATAAAAAATAATATTCAAGTATGAATGCACGTAGAGCTATAACTCTCGCTATTTGAGTTATAGCATCACCAGCTCTCAACGAGAAACTTGGTTTTATTCATACATTTGACTGTAAAATCTTACGCTATTCTGTAAGTTTATGAATGCCCTGCGCTTTGAGAGTCACAGCTGAAAGTAAACAGCTAGGAGTATCTATATTTTACCATCGTCAAAGCCAAACGGTTTTTATTAAAAAAAAGACAATACAGGGCATAAATATAAATAAATACAGTGGAATAAATACATAAGCATTATCTAGCCCCAAGTAAAGCAAAGCTTGTACTTTATGAACCAGATAGCTAATAATACTTATAATACATGTTTTTTTGTTAATACATGCTTATAATACAAAAGATATGGTAGATAGCTTCTCAGATCTCCCACAACAAACCACTTCTCTTGGTTTTTAGTCAAAACCCAAGAGTAGTGACAAAAGTTTGGAAATCTACATAATGTCTATCTTTTCTATCACGAAAGGACTTGTTTACAAACTCTGCATTTTGCCAATGTTATTTACAATTCAATGCTCCTTAACGTTCTAGAATGTTATTTAACATTTTAGAATGATCTCTCATCTAGAATAATTAAATTTAATTCAAAGACTCAACCAAAGCAACGATAGGCATCGCTGCTAGTCTTTGTTTGTGTGTTTTTAGTTTTGCAGACACGTTTGAAAAATTAACAATGAAATAAATAAACTAAATAAATAAAAACTTTATTGCGGACAACTTAGAATAACTTAACTACTAGTACATTAAACAAAATAAATAGATTGTCCTGCAATGGGCGGTCTTATCGCTCGGGGCGTATTCTTCCGGACGACCTTGGCTTAAAGCTAACTTATAGCTAATTGTTGACTTTAAATAACAGGTGCAAAAATTTAAATAGTTCCATGCTCTTTCTTGTATATTGTAATTTTTTGTGTGCCTATTGTAACTCTTATAATAATTTCCGTCGTAGCTGTACGAAACTGAAACTAAATATCCTTGCTGTGAGTTAACCAGCTATTCACAAATGGCTGTGCCAATGATCTGCAGCTATTCGTGTGTCTCAGTCTGCTGGGAATGGATTCAGGAATTAGCAATATTATGCTAAATTAATGCTAAACTGAGCTGCCGACTAACCTAATTGCGACTTCGAACAAGTCTTTGAGAATTATCTTGGAACTGCTTGGGGATGGTCTATCAGTTAATGACGTCACTGGAGGAGCAACCCAGGTGATCAAAGCGGATCAAAGGGAAGACGTGACAAAAGATTGGTTATGGGCGATGGTTAACACTTAACATCAGGTGGGTCATATGCGTGTTACGTCCAACTAGTTGTATAAAAAAATCCCTTGTGTGAAACAACTTTTAGTCATATTATTTTATTGCAATTATTATGTTACATGGTGAGGTCTAAAAGTACAAAATAACAAATACATAAGAGGGCCGAAGTTTGAAAATAGTAGATTATGCACCAAAGGGGATAAAGTAGTGTCTTATGTAGCGGGCGCCGTATTGAATCCTGAGCGAAACGAAGGATTCTAGCGTTAACTCCCGAGCAGAGCGAGGGAGTTTAGAGTTAACTCCCGAGCAAAGCGAGGGAGTTAAGACAGAATCCTAAGTGCAGCGAGGGATTCAAGGTCGCCCAAGACGAAGGCACCTTTATCCCCGAGGTGAATACTCTACTTTTCACACCATCTACGAGACAACAAAATGCAATAGTACTAGAATCAAAGAATTTATTAAAATTACATTAACAGTTATTAGACTTATTCAAAACCATTAAAAGTTAAAGATAATGTTTGATACATTAGACCAGTTGTGGAAAGACAAAGTTAAGTATGTTTTTATTCGGTACATTTATTTAATTTATTTGAGTACTACTGTTGTGTAAAGCAACAAATTTGAATGTTTTTCAATAGGTATCTTGGATTTTAATGTTTATGAGTTCATTTCCACGACAAGCACCGTTCACTCCAAAAATCAGTGCTACCTGTAAGAAAAATAGGTAGCTAGATAAGTATTTAAGTAGGAAGGTATCTTACGTAAAATATCGTTTTTATGTAGTTCCCATGGAACTAATAAGTATGTATGTATTACCTATTACATGTTATAAACTTTCTTAGATTTGACTGACACAGTCATGTGTGTGTAGGTTAAAATATAAAAAGTTTATTATTTTTATTAACAAAGCAATCATGAACCTTACGTTTTAGGTTTACAATAATAACTATTACGAGTATTTAACATAAGCTCAGAACATCACATCAGTATATCCTACCTACTTACTACCTACTACTTACTTACCTATTGTAAGCATGTAGCTATTTTAGTTACTAAATATTTAATCAATGAGTAGGTAGGTACATACTTTTGTGGCAAGAAAGCTGTGGTCAGGGGCTTCATTTAGAAACGTTTCCACATTTTGAGGTGTGTGCATGATTCTTCTTTGTGCATGATAAATGCTGGAAGTAGACTAAAAGCACTGATTCAGATACAGACTTGACGCTCTTTGTAGTTAACCATTTAAAAATATCGTCGTAGGCTTCCATGTACGATTCCTTGGACTTTTCTGTAGGTAGATGGTAATGCCAATGGCTTCCGATTTAATGTTCTCCGGAGTCAAATCACCATCGTCACTTGACATTTTTGTGAAAATTTGTAGTTTTCCTAATGAAAGTTATTTATAAAAAACAAAAAAAAAAGCAGTATTCGATTCGCGCCTTTTTTTTTAATTTGTGTTTTTTTTTTATTTATATTCTACTCACGTAGTGGCTAGTTTGATTTTCGAACAATTAGTATGTTACTTAGAGCACAGATAAGATAATACTAGTCTAGTACCTATAGTAAATGTTCGTATATTCCAAATTCAAATCACATTATTGACTAGTGCGTGATGAACATAATGACATAATGAAATTCAGTACAATATTAAAGCCCTGCTAGACCTCAAGGCTCTAATGACTCACTTTAGGTTAGTTTTGCATGACATTTAATTTGACATTGTCGAGCAGGTGGTGTGAAAAATAAATAAAAAGCTAGCTATAAGTGCTACATCGTGACTTTAATTTAATTATAACGTAGGCACTGTATCATTTATGAAATTGTTTAAATTGTGGTAACATTTTTGAATTAATAAGTTCCTTTATTTACATTAAAATTTTCTATCCCTTTTATATGTTTTATTTGTTCGGAATATCATAAATTTTTGATGCCATTGTTGATTGCGTTGGACTTTTCCCTCGCACATTTTCACCTTTTGAAAGATATTAAATAACTGAACTTATTCATGAAAAATCGCTAGAAACTAGTTTTTCACTGCATATTAGCAATTATGAAAAAACGGTTTAAAGCTTGCAAGTCTAGGGTTCTTGTATAAATTGAATGTGGCTGTAAAATTGCTAGTTTCGTTATCATAATGTTTTCAAACGATTCCTCCACATTCCCAAATACTTAAAGCGCAAGATGGAGGACCAAACTGAAAGAAAATATTTTCATCTCTTCGGAAACTTTCTCATGCAAACATGATCCTTATACCTACAGTTCTAGAGTGTGTTTTTGGTTGTGTGATGATAGAAAAAGCACTATATTACCTCAGGTTATGAGTTAGGTAAGGGAAAATATGGTATGACGACTTCTCGGCGAGAAATAATTTGGTATCATATCCGTTTTAGGGTATTTTTGTTCTGAGTAGAATCTACTTTTCCATGGCTGAATTGAACCACTTTTGCTTATCAAATTGAATACAAAAAATTGTTAGTTGGATAGCAAAACAAGTATGTACAAGAATACTTCTTTTAGTTTAAATTGCGTGCTACATCGTCGACCGCATCATCACTTGACAGCAGGTGAGATACCGGTCAAACGCAAACCTATAAATTGTAAAAAAAAAAGATTGTTTCATGAGCAATAGATCTTATTAGATATCTTGATAATTTTTTGAATACATTGTTTTTTCCAAACGTGCCCCTTTATTTTTGCGAACGAGTGTTGTCCTGATATTCGTTGGTAAAGGCCTGCGCACACCTAGGCCGCTGGCGTCGGCGATCAGTGAAACGCTGTCAAATTTGACAGCGATATTTGACAGCGTTTCATTGATCGCTATCGCCAGCGAACTAGGTGTGCGCAGGCCTTAAAGAAATTCTTGTTTTTTAATCCCATCGTTAATATTTAAAAATCTTTATATTTATTGAGAAGATCTGTTGAATTACGGTCTTGACTATATAACAGCGCATAGCTTCCTCACAGTAGCTAGGCATTATGCTGAGTCAAGACCCTTTTGCTGTAGCACACAGAAACACGACGCACTTCTCCAGTGTCAATAAATATTTTTGTATCTTTCTTCAGTGTCCTTGTTATCTACTGGGTTATGTGTAAATGTATAAGTCTAAAAGTGATCCTTAAAAATGTTTACAGTTTAACATGACACAGACCATCCTTTGGCTACAATCTCACCTGAAGGTAAGCAACGATGTAGCCGACGATTGAGCAGGATGGTCTAGCAGACATATATTCTCTCTTGCCTTAAAGAAGCCCAACAGGGCTACCACGAGCTCCATATGGTTATAGCTATGGCTGTCAAATTGTTTATAGATAGGCTGACCCACACATTCATTTTCTTCTTGGGTTTGAATGTGTTGACACTGTTGGCACAATTTTGACAGCCATAACCATAACCATATGAAGCTCATGGTTGGCCAGCAGATTTTAGTGGTCAGGAAAAACAGGCGGCAATGAGTTCCATACCCTCATTGAGTCTTAAATTGATGCAACCGTGGCCACCATGTCATGTTGTTTTATTGCGGCTCAAATCAAATTTTGGTCCTAGGTAAGCCGCAATAAAACAACATTTTAATCTGTGACCTTTTATTTTCATGATCGCAATATTTATTTCAGTATTTTCTCTACATTTTCTCGAACATCCCACAAGTACATCACGCTACAGTTACGATACGAAATGATGCAAGCGACAGCGTGGATAAGGGCGGTGTACACACGCGCTGCTTATACATAATATGTAGCTGGGTGTTTAAAGAGGTGGATGTTTTCAAACTGGCACCTAGACACACCTAAAAAACACTTAGCTTAAAGACGTTCAAATATTTTTGCGATACAAATAAACAGAATACTCGTTGTGGCGGCTAGGTACTTAGCCACAGGAATCGGGCTGACGCTTAGGAATTCAATGTCGCGTCGCCAGTCGTCTCTCCCCGCTCACACTGTGCGAACATGTAGCCTTGGTGAAAATAAATAAGTATTTGGAACATGTGTTTATTGCTGCACTATCCTGAAGAAAAGTAGATTATGTAGTTAGGGGTAGCATTTGGCCTTAAACCCCTAAACTCGTATAATATATTATACATATTTTTATCAATGGAGTAGGTACTTATTTGTTTAAGAATATTTTTATGAGATTATGTTGATTAATAATTTATTATTTCTTGTCACTTCAATTAATTTTTCTAATTATTTATGGTTGCAACATAAGAAAACAAGGTATTTCAGCCACGTTTAGTCTAAATAAAACTCAACATCGAGGTCAAAAATTGCTTATCGAGTTGTAAAACAAGGAACAATTTGAAACGTCTTAAAGCTAGGTGAGTCTAGTGCAAGATCCACCAACAAACAATCTAACGATAACAGCATTCTAGTCTATGGCCACACACCGGACACTCAACTGCCATGGTAAAGCCACTTTCCTATATATCATTGTGTATGTCTGTTTAACTCCCTAATACACACACAAACACACATACACAAAATATCGTTCTGTACACGCGCGTCTATAGGCTGTTCTTACACAGACCCTGCACAAATGTCGTTTTGTACACCACCATGTGTGGGCATGGCCCGTCCTTTGCTCAAGTCATGCTAACCGCAAGCCTGCGGGGTGCGGAAGCCCGAATTGGTGAGGGGGGGACATTGTCCGTTGTAAACGTAGTATTATTTTATGTTCACGCTGCGGCAGGCTCTCCCGTGTGCTATCCGCCTTACGATGCGAAATGATGCAAGCGACAGCGTGGAGAAATGAAACGACAAACGCACCTGAGTCTACTTCCATCTCGATCATTACGTCACACGGGAATATTTATATTTTGTTTACTGTCATGGCGAACTTTCTCTCGTAGTGTTTTTATCTGGGGGCCAATAGCACTTTGTTAAATGATAATGTCAAAAATATTGCGTGGGGTAACTTATTTCTATATGAAAGGAAGAAATTGGATTGGAAAATAATTTGGACCCGTGATGAGTCACATTAACTGCTGAGCGCTTCAAAGTGAGCACTGGTGGTATATTGGTAGTAACCCTGCCTTCCGAACCTACGGTCGCGGGTTCGAATCCAGTCGCGTAGGTAAGGACCTATGTGTATTTTTCTGTTCGGAAAATTTATGCACACAATGCAAATGCTTTGAAATGGAAGTAAACATCGTGAGGAAACCCGCGGCCTTAGTCAGCTCCGCACGTATTGACCATGTCTTTTCTGTGTATTAGGCCGATTAAACTGACAGGATGGTATTGATGGTGGGCATGCATCTTAAATCCTAACCCAGGCACTATAGCGTCCCGTAAGTAGGGGCATGAGAACACCGGACGCTATATAAGTCATCTACAAAAGATTAAGAGGCCTGTTTACTTCTTACTTTGCTTCAAAATATTAATAGGGTTCTTTGTGATTGGCTCGTCCGGGGAAGTACTACCACAAAACCTAAGCTGCAAACCTTTGCTGTGTTTGGTTTGAAGGTTACATGTGCCGGTGAAATGACAGGCTAAAGATGCATCTCAAGTTGATTGACTCAGGTTAGCATGTCGTAAGGTTCGTTTCTATCATGTGGGACTTGCAAGGCAATGCTGTTTTAGGTAAAGGTTACCATTTAACATCAAGTAAGCTATCAAGGACCGAAGAGAGTGGCGTATTAGGGAGGAGGCCTATACCCAGCAGCGGGTGCATACAGGCTGAATAGATAGATAGATAGAAGCTATCAATCAGTGGGCCTACCACGAGCTCTGTCTGGCATTGTCTCTGGCTCTGGTTGAGTCTGTGTGAGTGCTCACCAGTGTATTATACTGTGAGTGTGACGTTTCGACGTAGGATTGATTTAGTCAACACTCACACATACTCTAAATCAGAGCCAGTGACAGAGCCAGATAGAGCTTGTGGTAGGCCTACAGCAGTAGTATACAAAAACCTTTGAAGTACATACTAACCTAAAAACTCGGTTGCCAATGTAGACTCTCCCTAGTTTTTTTAACGGTAGGTATACCTATTCGAGATTAATAGAGATGGGTATTTAATTTCAAAGAAAGCAACCACGTATTCTTAAATCTTCAGTCTCCCGTCATAACACTTTCTTGGAAAATAATTCCATCCTCAGAGGAATGTCCTTCAAGATTTTCCATACGAGGAAAGCAATTTATGTGATAACGCTCGAGGAAAATTGCCTTCTGGCCTTTCTTTCTATTGAATTTATTGCCCGATTCAAACGACTGATATTTATTACACAACTGCACGGATAAGTAATTTGTTATGGACGGTATGAAAACATAGGGGAGATTACAGGTGAATGAAATAGGCTGCTTTACTTACATTGGATGTTTGCTGTCTGAAATCTTGCCACGACGAGCTTCAAAACTAGATCATCTATAAACAAGATATCAGCTGTAGTATTGTTTTTTTAGATCATTATAAATTAAATAAGTGCAGCACTACATACAAATACTACTCATAGGTAGTTCCTGTTGCCCGGACTCTCAAGAGGCCGGTGTCTTCATGAATACCTACACAAACATACCTATACTTACAACAATATTTATTTATTTAAAATGTGTCTCACAAGGTCTATTGGCTTACGGTCTTGACAGAATACCAGCGCATAGCTTCCTTACAGAAGCTAGGCATTATGCTGAGTCAAGGCCCTTTTGCTGCTGTAGCACACAGAAACACGACGCACTTCTTCAGTATCAATGTATTGTTTGTATCTTTCTTCTGTTAGTGTCCTTGTATTTTACTGGTTTTTGTGTGCTTATGTAGTAAATAAATAAATGTCTATGTCTGTGTCTATGTCTAAGTCTATGTCTAAGTGCTTTTTTTCAAATAAATAATTATTAAATTCTAAGTCTTTTAAAATGTCCCAAAAGTAAACACTATAAAATCAATGAGAAAATTATATTCTATTCAAAAATATATTCTATCATCATTCAAACGAAAATTCACTACTTCGAACAGGAAAAAAAACTAGACAGAAAAATTGGACCGATAAGGAAAATTGTCTACAAAATGATGTTAGCAATTACCCCCTGAGCAAACCGGTGGACGGCAGATACTAAATAAATTAAAATTTTACTTACTACAACAAAGTTTTGTCATGGTCCCCCATAATCCTGGTCACGGCACCACAATGTAATGATCTCTTTGGCCCTTTATCTTTTTCAAATATATCCCTGGAAATTACTCAAAGCTCTGAATAGTAATGACAATGCTATTAATGACGTACTTATTACGATCCTCTGCCTGAATATTGACTCGTAACGTGGGCAGTCAACAAGCAAAACCAGAGAGAACTGGGAGAGGGAGAGAGATGGTAGTTTTCTATGCAGATAAAACTAACACACAAAATCAAACAATTCTTCAGAAAATCAATATCCACTGAAGGCTTTAATATTAATAGAGCTTTTTGTGAAGGTGTCATCTTGGGAAGTACTAAAACCGAGCCTATATCTTCCGTGAAACAGCATTGCTGTGTTTCGGTTCGAAGGGTGTGGGCGCCGAATAAATTACTGACACGTGAGGCTGAACATCGGTATGCCTCAAGTTGATGGACGTGCATCGTTGGGCACGTTCTTGACTTGCGTGACCTACGAGGTAATGCTTTGTTATAGACGATGGTTACCACTTAACAATGCTTGTTCCATCAGCTATAGTTGTATAAAAATAAAATATTAATACATTAACACAATTTTTTTACAAATACGCGGCGCAAAATAATAAAGCATTCAAATTCGAACCAATAGCCAATCGGCAGCAGTACACGCCACAAAAGGAAATACATCGCGAGCCGTCGAACACCCTCCAACAAAACCAGAACATGCATAGCCTGATTCTGAAGGCTTTTTAGTTAATTCCATTATGAACCACTCATACTTTTTTCCTAATTTCAATACGAAAGTTTGCAAGTGTATTTGTTCCTTCTCATCTGTAACAATTCAATTTATTTATTTATTTCAATTTAAAAATATTAAATTTGTTAGTACCACACAGAAATAAAAGAAGTCCACTGCTGGACATAGGCCTCCCCTACATTTCCAGGAAGAACGATTCTGAGCTTTTGCATCCACCGACTTTTTGCGATCTTAACAATGACGTCTGTCCATCTGGTGGGTGCAAAATATTACACATGTTTTGTAAATAAAATTTTTTTAAAACCATTTCACTAAATTCCAATATCGCATATTATCGCCTAAATGTGGCCGTACCTTTACAGCGCACCCATCACTCCCAGCCTCGTCAGAATCACCGCTATACCCGAACAGAATTCCCCACAGAATAACATCCCAGCGAGAGAGCTCGCCAATACAAGCTCTGTCTTCAAAAAAAATCCAACGCCCGCTGCCTATATTTCATTCGTGCAATCCACAGCCGCAAGCCCGATAAATCCTGAACCAGAGATTTCTATTACAGATAACGCCCTGATTCTTTCCGGATATTTAATTTTATGTACGATACTCCTATTTTAAGTTGGATTTTGAAAAGCTTTGCCGGAATTAGGTGCGAGTGCGGGATTTTCAGCGTTTTAACTTTGAAACTTTTTGTTACGCATAGAGTTTCTTTTCGCATTGTTTTTCACATAATATTTTTATTGTTATTCCTTTTTTCTTCTCTGTATTGGTGCGGTAACTCACATTTTTTGTTCGATAGGACTGTGACGTCATAGGAAGCGGTACGCGTACGCGGGAAGTCGGTGGATGGAAAGAGCTCAGAATCGTTCTTCCTGGAAATGTGTAGGGGAGGCCTATGTCCAGCAGTGGACTTCTTCGTGCTGATGATGATCCTTTTAGCTCCATGGTAGAACTAATAAAATGGCCCATTTGTTCTATAGTACTTTTAGTACTTGGTAAATTCCATTAGTTCAATAGAATTGTAGGGCCATAGAATGGTTTGATTTGACTTTGGAATGCCAAGGATAGACTTCACCATGAATCCAAATTTTGGTTGAGGTGACCATAATAATTTATATATATTGCTTGTTTCAGAGGAATAACAATTTCAAATCTATTTAAAACTACAATGAGAAAGAGAGTGATTCGGCATGAACTTTTATTTAGCTTAGTTTAAGGCCATGTGAAATTTTTGCCAATATTATTTAACTGAAATGAAGATACGCAGATCAATTCACAAGTGGAGATAACGGGAGATAGAATAAGGCAGTCACAGAATGATGTCCAAGGCAGACCACCCGTCTGTTCGTTGAAGGATATTGTTACGAGTGCTGGGAATGGGTGGATGAGACTCGCAAGGGACCGAAGGAGTGGCGGGCCTATACTGATCTGTGGGGACATGTTCATGATTATTTAAACCGCCATCACCATACCCAAGCCTCATAGAACCGCAAAGAGAAACAAATTCAACGAAATTCACATTAAATATGTTCCCAGAAACTGTGTTCATATTAAGATAATGTCCACAAAAGTATACAGCTCTATTGTCTTCTAAAATGGCTTTTTATTTTCGTACAAACAAAAGTAAACGCCAAAAAGAACTTTATTTAACCTTCTACAGAGTAAGTTTCTATATTACGGTGAAACAGAAAGGCAATTCGTTTTATTTTACATTTTATAGGCTTGCGTTTGACCGTTTGATCGTTTCGCCTATATACGTGTCTCTCTCTTTCATATGGAGAAAAGATGAGACAAATAAATTACGTAGAAATGATCGAAAGGAGTTGTTGTCTCATCATTTCTCCATACAAAAGAGAGAGACACGTAATCAAAGTGAATTTTTCAAACTGATCGAGTACAACTCAGACTGTAAAAAAGTCTAATATAAAATGCCGCTAATCTACGTCATTGTTATAACCCATTAGTGCGAGTGAGAGATACTGATAATAGCGCCTTCCTTATTTCGGCGGGTTATATTTATTTTTAAATAGTCAAGTTCGTGAGTAAGCTTACTTAGCGTTACCCAGGAGACAATGCAATGAAAACAGAGCAGTGGTAGTCCAGTAGTAGCGGCCCCGCCTTCCGATAATGGGTTCGAATCCCGTCGTGCACCAACGAGTTTTCTGTCCAAAAAGTTATGTGCACTGTGCCTTCTCTCAAACAGTGAAGGCAAACATCGAGAGAAAATCGACATGTCGTAGAACCTAAAAGTTTGACAACATGGTGTCAAGTGCACAAAAGGGGCCTCTTTGGGGCGCACTTTAAATCCTTTCACCACACTGGTTTGCAAGAACAAGTAACACGTTAAGAAGAAGTAGTAAAATAGATTGTGCGTTGAAAACCAATCAAGTCAGCCGATTAAGAAAAAAGTAATTTTAAGGATTTATGCTCCCTAGTTTGTCCCATCGTCAGCAGGTATTTATTTACGGTCAGTTTTTAGGGTTCCGTAGCCAAATGGCAAAAACGGAACCCTTATAGATTCGTCATGTCTGTCTGTCTGTCTGTCTGTCTGTCTGTCTGTCTGTCTGTCTGTCTGTCCGGCCGTGTCACAGCCATTTTTCTCCAAAACCATAAGAGCTAGACTGATGAAACTTGGTGAATAGATGTATTCTGTGAATCGCATTAAGGTTTTTACACAAAAATAGAAAAAAAACTATAAATTTTGGGGGTCCCCATACTTGAAACTGAAACTCATAAATGTTTTTTTCATCGAACCCATACGTATGGGGTATCTATGGATAGGTCCTTAAAAATTATGTTGAGGTTTCTAATATCGTTTTTTTCTAAACTGAATAGTTTGCGCGAGAGACACTTCCAAAGTGGAAAAAAGTTGGTCCCCCCCCTCTAACTTCTAAAATAAGAGAATGATAAATCCAAATAAAATATATGTTGTACATTACTATGCAAACTTCCAACGATATTTGGTTTGAACGAGATCTAGTCAGTAGTTTTTTTTTATACGTCATAAATCATAAACCGCAATTTACCTTTCGACGAACTACAAAATCTTTATATTATGTTAATTGATGCTACGGAACCCTTCATGGGCGAGTCCGACTCGCACTTGGCTGCTTTTTTTTTTATTTGATTTTGCGAAATTTTCTACACCATGTACACGAGAAACACGATGCAATAATGTTCGCAACAAACATTAAATGGAATTGAAAAAGAATTATATTTTTTACTTTGTTATAGCACTCTCGTGATATTCGATATCTCGGTTTGTATATCTACTAGTTATTATTTTGTTTGTTGCTTTTGTTTTGCGCTCTATTTCAAAGATTGTTCTAGTTCTTCTATGTTTGATATCAAAGTAAATACTATCTCTATTAGATTTGTCAAGACAAGTAGGCCTACCATGAGCTCTGTCTGGCTCTGTCTCTGGCTCTGGTTTTGAGTCTGTGTGAGTGCTCAGCAGTGCATTATACTGTGCGTGTGACGTTTTGACGTAGGATTTATTTAGTCAACACTCACACAGGCTCAAAACCAGAGACAGAGCCAGAGCCAGACAGAGCTCATGGTAGGCCTAAAGGTGTAGAATAGTATTTTTTAAAATTTCGCGATCATAACACTTTCTATTGCAACATAGCCGAAACGTCGGGAAAATAAATAAAATAAGGTAATTTATGCGATAAATACCCGACCGTGCTATAAATTAAGCAAGTGTAGAATATATTCTATGGACCGACGACATTGTAAAGATCCTAGACATTTGGTGGATATAGGTAGCTCAGAATAATTCTTCCAAAAATAGTATAGGCGCATCCCTATGTATGCAGTGGACTTCTTCAGACTCATGATGTCAATAAATTAGTTTTAACTTCATGTTTTGTAATGAAAATCTTGGAACTATATACAGAAGTAAATTAAACTATATATAAAAGTAAATTTAACGCAAAACCTGTTCCTATTCAAAATATTCAAATACCTCTATTCAGCTCCAAAAATCGAAATATACATTGTAACTCAGCGGACACGCTTCCAATGCAGGGGTTCTCAACTGAATTCACCCATTTAGCTACATTAGCGGTGGATCGCAACCAAATGTTTACCGCCTCTGAGTTGACATCGCACTAGGAATACTGGATGCGAATTGAAAATTTTATTGGATAAGATTTTTGCATGTTTTAAGGCACTATAAATACCTAAGCTTGTGGTAAATACTAGGTAAATTGAAAGTTGAAATCTTTTTGTGTAGGGTAGGTACTTCAATAAATCAGCCTTGGTGCCTGTACCTACCTATTACTGAAAAAAACTTGCATGAGATTACGTCGTTTAAACCTCTATCCTCAATCTTTTAAATTGAAGTATAATTATGGGTTTGGGATAGATTTTGAAGGAGAGTTTGCCCCGCAGTGGGCAGTACCTACAGGGTAATAGTAAAAAAATACAAAGTAAAATTTAATTTGTATTATTAAAAAAAATCTATGTACCATAATACGATTAATAATTCAAGAATCAATAATTTAACCACCTGATTAATAAATTTTTTAGACTGTAAGCAAATTATTTATGCAAATAACCTATATCCTATCCATACGCTCTAAATCCATTTTTCTTGCAGGGGCGTTCCAAGTGTGCCGTGGTCCACAACTCTTGCAACATCACCTTCTTAGCTGCAAGGGAAAACCAGTTTTAAAGTATATTTTAAGATACAAAAATACTAGGGAGAGAAAATATCGTGAGAAACCTTGCAAGCACATAATGGGACTGTCAACTACGGCAGAAAGTAACGTGCCAAATGTTTCGTGCCTCTGAATATACCTTCATAGACTTAAAAAAGCTAGGTGTGTCCATGTAAATATCATGAGTTCATTCCATCCAAAGGCTGTCTAGGAGAGATCGCTGTTTAGCGAAATGATTTTTTTAGTTTATTGAGTAAAATATTGTAAGTATGTTCCGTCAGCCATTTTTATTTTCAAGGAAAAACTGTGAATTTGCTATTACCTATTATCTATTTACTTATTAAATTTACTTAATTCTGTCATCACACTTGGTCCTAAAAAAGACAGTGAGACGATAAGAAGAAGAAGAATTAAAGTTAATTTTAAAAGATTTAATTGATTTGGATCAGTTGAGCTATCTCTAGATCGTTTGTAACGATCTGCAGATAGCTCAACTGTTTCTTGTGTATTTTGTACATTTCGTAAATATTTGTTTAATTGTAAGTTTCTTTGTGTAAATAAATTCATTTTAAAAGATGTTAAACTAATTGGTCTTGGACTCGTTACGTAAGTAGGCCATTCAAATTCATTATACCGAAAGGTCCCGAGAGATTTTAATTTTATTTTTGTTAAGTGATTATAATACTGAGTCAAAGTAACACGACGCTCTTACACGGTTGAGTCTGTTTCGAGAAACTTGGTTTTTGAGATTTTATATTCCAAATTACCTAGCTAGTACTTCTTGGAGATATAAGATATCTAGGCATAATAAATGTTTTTAGGTGGAAGAAAGAAAGAAAGAAAGCATTAAAATGAAATTTTAAAACCCAAAATAAATGATATCTAGACCTTAAAGAACAAAAAAATCTGATCAAAAACAAAATGAAAATTCAACCTGCTTTCAAAAGGCCCAAATCTACCGATATACCGCATAATGTTAAAAACATTACGGTCACCGCGATAAAACGAAATACAAGCCCAACAAGATTCAAATGCAATAATGTCCATTCCAAATTTCATCCCAAAAAAATCCTTGTATTAGACAGGCTTCACGGCTTAGTTAGAAGTAGCCCTGCCTTCTGCGCCGTAGGCCGTGGGTTCGATCCTCACCGAGAACAAATATTTGTATGGTGAACACAAATTTTTGTTCTCTTTCCGGTTGTTATATTGGTATCTCAAGTAAGTATTTGATTTTTTTTTATTAGATAACTGGCTCCCATCGTACAAACTCTGCTTAGTTTGGGGCTAGATAGTACTGTTTAGATTGTCCATTTTGTATTCGAGGCAAATATTTATAACAAAACTGAAAATTCTGATTGAATAAAAAAAAAAGCAAAAGCGTGTAAGCGCACCTTTAGCTATTCTGCAAAACTTTGTTATTTGCGTTTTAACATATCTATATTTGCGATTTAACATATCTATATTTGCGATTTAACATAACTATATTTGCGATTTTTCATAACTATGTTTAGACTTCAACTTTTTGAAATGTGGTAACGAGAAATTGTATTACAGTTGTCAGCCTCTTAAGAGGCCGGCGGAGGGCGAATTTTCATACAAACGTAATACCAAAATTATTACTAGTTATGGCAGATTTTCACTATATTATTGTAATAACTGTATTCTTATAGTATTTATCTAGGTTCCTGAACAGTTTTTATTTTAAATTTCTTACCTCAAATGAAATAAACACCAATCGGATTTTAGACATTTTTTTCATTGCAAAATGTGATTGGCGTTAATTTCATTTGAGGTAAGTAATTTAAAATAAAAACTGTTCAGGAACCTAGATAAGTACTATACACACACATACAATAATTACAATAATATAGTGAAAATCTGCTTAAATTAGCAATCATTTTGGTATTATGTTTGTATGAAAATTCGCCTTCCGCTGGCCCCTTAAGGCCTGCGCACATTTAGGTCGCTGGCGATAGATTTGACAGCGTTTCACTGATCGCCATCACCATCGCGCTAGGTGTGCGCAAGGCTTCACCGTCAACCGTTCCTTTACAGTTCCGCTATCGTAAGAACCCCGACTCCACCTAACGAGTCGTGACCGACGATTAGCCCAATATCTGCTTAGACACGTTCCAACGTCAACGTTAATCACATTCACCTACGTTTTAACGTCAAGATGTTAAACGTGAATGTAGCAACGAGAAATGGCGCTAACTTCATTTGTGTTTGTAAGCAAGTTAGGAAGTTTTGGGTGCTTGACCTGTAGGCCTATGAGCTCTGTCTGGCTCTGTCTCTGGTTCTGCTTTTGAGTCTGTGTGAGTGGTGACTACACTACTACAAAACCAGAGCTAGAGACAGAGCCAGACAGAGCTCATGGTAGGCCTACTGTATAAGATACAAGTTACTTGTCTGATAGTCAAGTACTCCAGGTGATAGCATTCGTCTTTGAACGAAACTAATAAAGAAAGCTTGGTACTTTAGATAGCTATCTTCTTCTTCCTGCCCTTATCCCTCTTTATTTGGGGTCAGCACTAAATGTATTCCTTCTCCATTCTCCTCTGTCAAACGGTGTCAACGGCCATGCACATAACACAGCCACACCCCATATTTTTCTTTCACTTCTTTCACAATAACAGTCAAATAGGAAAAGTATTTCATAATAATTTACAAAGATAAACCTAACGTCCGGAAATCCCAACATATTTCCACGTGAATAAGCAGGAAGTAGGATTAAAAATACCAACTAATCGTATGAAAAAGAAACCTCGTAAGGCGACCTTACAGGACTTCCTCTAATATCAGTCGTGTCACGTACGAAACAACATCGCCTTGCCCACCTAGAACGAGTTATCAAAATGTCAGAGACCCGAATAGGCGTTTAGTATTATATTTAACGAAAAAGAAACAGTAGGTTACCACAAGCTCTGTCTGACTCTGGTTTTGAGTCTGTGTGAGTGCTCACCAGTTTTATTTACCAGAGCCGAGCTGTAGTTTGTTGCCTGTTCTTCTAGGTTTGGTCGCGTGGAACTGGCACCTAGACTCACCTAGCTCTAAGACGTTTCAAAGTGTTTCTTGTATTTGAAATGAATAAAATTTTATTTAGTTTGAGTCATTATACTTACTGGGTGTTATTAATAATCCTGGTGCAACGCTGGAATAGTTAAATCGTGTTTTGTCACATTTGTTCGAGTTGACAATTGCATGTCAATGCAAGAGACAAAACACGGATCAACTAGTCCAACGCTACGATAGGATTATTAATAAGACCCATAGTGTGTGTGACGTTTTGACGTAGGACTTATTTAGTTGACACTCACACAGACTCCAAGCCAGAGACAGAGCCAGACAGAGCTTGTGGTAGACCTACAGTGCTTTGTTACATTGTAACCAACCTTTCGGGTTCATGGGCCTTTATCTAAAGATAACTTTCTTGAGAAAATATTTCTTTTTCTTGGCTGAATTTGCGGCGTTGTGCCTATTGAATTTTGTTGTTTGTTTGACGAGCTTCGTGAAATAGGTAGGGCACGAAAGGTGCGAGCTCAGTTCCCAAGTTAGTGCACAATAAGAACCTCTTTGAGTTGCTTTTACAAAATAAATGTTATCAAAGTTTAGGTTCTCTACCTTTTTGGGTTCACAGGAACTGTTGGAAAAACCTCTCTTGAAGTAAGTTTAGTGAAAATCAAGGCACCCTTAAAATAATTAAATTACGTCGTACCTAGTTAAGCTTCAGATAACAAACTGAAATTAATTAATTTAGTTTCCAGCTGAAACGCTCGCCGAAATTATATAATAATTTTTCTCAAGATCATTTCTTGAGAACTCTGTTTCATCTACATTATTGGCCAAGGAACAAGTAATAGATACGTTGAGCAAGCATTTGTTTATTGATTTGGTAAAACCTGATTTATTTTATTTTATTTTAGCCTGGGTCGTCCCACTACAGAGCAAAGGTCTCCCTCCCCTTCTTCCACGCCTCTCGATCTTTGGCTACAGTGCAGTGGGCCAGTCGTTCATAATATGGCAATTGAGATAAAATTAAATACGACAAATCTTCTAGATTCTAAATACTTGCATCACTTGTTGTTTAACCAGCTGTTTTCGTTGTGTACTTGTTAAAAATCTGTTTTATTGTTACTATGTGCTGTGTTTATGTATGTTGTGTGTCAAAATATTTTTTGACGTGACGGCGTCATATAATTCGATGGAGCCGGCTGCACGCACTAAAAACATGACTCATGCGGCGTTACCTCGCTCTGAGGCGTTCCATAGTGCAAGCGAGAGCGCGGAACGAGCGACAAAGAGGCACAATCGGCCTCCGCGTTCTGCAGCGTTCGACACACGGAATTGCGTAAGCAAAAACGTGTTTGCTGCTCAGTGGTTCGACATCTGTCTCTCTCCTACTTGAGTGAGCGATGCGTCCGCGTGGACAGCTGTATGACGTTGTCACGTTCAACTATCGTCAGTAAACCGACTTTACATGCAACCGATTATTTACTATGGTCAATACCTTATACCAACCAACTAGATATTTGTGGTAGTTTTCAACGTTACTCGTACATAATGAAAGAATGTGGTCGTTGTAATGGCTCGTTTAATTTGAATGTTAAGTCTTAGCTCGAACCAGAAACACTCGTTCCCATTTTAATTAAAATTTCTTTATACACCGTATCCTTGTATCCTGAGTGCGGGTGTATTAGCAATTGAATCACCAAACAGGAAAAACGTGGTTTCGATGTTTTTATTTGCATATATTAGGATCCCTTGTTCAATAAGTAACTCACAAGTAACCTTTTTATCTAGTTCGTATATTAATTTTTTAAACAATAATGCATGGAAGATTCAGCTGAGCATTTGTGTAATTATGTTGCAATCAAAAGTTTGGCACTAACAAATTTTTGTATAAAATAAATTCGTGTTACCATTTATAACTCAAAAAACTGAACTGATTTGGCTGAAAATTGGTGGGGAGATAGCTTAGAACCAGGGGCCTAATTCTCGGGCCGATCTCGATCATTTTGCAATTTTATTTTATTGCTTCTGTTATTAGTATTTCTAATCAAAATATTATTTTATAGTATTAAAAAAATTTGTGCACAGTCATGATGATCCGTTACGATCTAGAAAAAAAAACAAACATGATATTCACAGAACCCGTCGATATTACATAGTATGACTCGCACTTGGCCGATTTATTATTTACATTCAATAATGAGGCGAAACGAGATGCTATTGAGTATGCGTCACTGGAGTTTCTATAGAAAACATCGATATTTATATGTATACCTATGTATGTATAGAACCTTACTTTCAGGGGCATTCCGAGTCCTGAAGTATTTTGGTATTTCGCTCTGCAAAGAGATGAGTATGAGATGATTTTATTTTTAATTTCCACCAAATAGAATTTTGAAAAGTAGATTCCTATCCTATCATAGCTACTATGTATACTTACTGTGTATGTAACATAACCTGCCCGTGAGAACCTCTAATTCATCATCATCATCATCATAATCAGCCTGTAGAAGTCCACTGCTGGACATAGGCTTCCCCTACACATTTCCAGGAAGAACAAATCTGAGCCCTTTCCATCCATTGTCTTCCCGCGATCTTAACAATGTCGTCGGTCCATCTGGTGGGTGTCGAGTGAACTTCTAATTGGCTCTCTAAATATAATTGTAAAGCTGTTGGTTCTCCAAGAACAACAAAAGAACAGGATAAAAAAGAAGCACAAAAAGCCTTGACCACACTAGACGGCCAGGGCAAATGATCTAGCTCGATTATTTCAACGATATATAATGATCTTAATTAGTGCCACACCAAACAGAAAATCTGAGGGTGTTATTAATAATCCTGGCGCAACGCTGGAGTAGTTAAATTGTGTTTTGTCACATTTGTTCGAGTTGACAATTGCATGTCAATGCAAGAGACAAAACACGGATTAACTAGTCCAACGCTACGCCAGGATTATTAATAACACCCTAAAGGTTTTGAATGCTTCAATCATCTCGAATCCCATTCGGATTGCTTTGTTTATTGCCAAAATACGTGACGGTATGTTTAGAACGCTAATTTTCGTGATGTTTTGTTTGTCGGTCCCAAATAATTATTATATCAGGAATTACTCGTTCATTTCTCGCCGACAAGCCAACATGACGAAGGAATATAAGCATGGATGATTTTTTCTGACGTTCACAAAAGAATATTCAAAGAACTTGGACCTTTGACTACATGACTTGGGAGCAATAAAAAATAACAATAGTGGGTTCGATCCCCACCTGAGAACAATATCGTGTAGTGAACACAGATGTTTGTTCTCTGACAGGGTGTTATATTGTATTATATTATACTAGCAGTTGGTAACCGAGCTTCGCTCGGAATTTTTTTCGTTAATTTGTATTTTTAAGAAATCATCAGAGTCATATTATCATCTTTACTGGTTTATTCTTATTGAACAACGCCACCTGCTGGACATGCTTGCAATTAGTTGCCCACAATCGTCAATAGATGGCAGGAGCAGTCACATATTCAGTTTATGTTTAATTATTGCACTCGGAAAGAAATAATAATTTTCTTAAAATGAATCCTAGCTAGATCAATTTATCGCCCCCGAAAACCCCTGTATACTAAATTTCGTGAAAATCGTTGGTGCAGTTTCCGAGATCCTAAATATATATATATATATATATATACAAGATTTTCTCGTTTAAAGGTAATTAAATTCTGTCCAAAAATGTATGTGCGCTATACCAGTACTTTGAAACGGTGAAGGAAAACATCGTGAGAAAACCAACATAGACATAGACACTCATTTATTTGTTTGAAGTATGTCGTAGAACCTAAAAAGTTAAAAAAAAATCTGTCAATTTGCACTAAAGGGGCCTTATTGAAGTGCACTAAAAACCATTTTACCACACCTGGTTCGAAAGAACTGATGGCACGTCAAGGAGAGACTTAATTTGAAATGAAGTTTTTTATAAATATTGAGTCAAAATCCCGCCAAGAATCACACAACAATATTGGGCTTTCGACTGAAATATGGCACCAATATCATGTAAACTCAACCTGCTACATTAATCTCAACCTTATAGTATTTCAGATAAGGTATATTTATTGTTGTTATGAGTCTCGGACCAAATTAACCGTTATTGAAGACAGTCTGTGCCTTGCAAACTAGACGTGCCATACGATGTCTTGTGGAGCTACTAAACTAAGGAGTAAAAGCACAGAGGTTGTTTATTGCTTAGCCTAATAAGCAATGATTGAATTTAAAATTTCAAAGGACATCCCTAATTGGATCAAGCAACGGGACACGTCCCTAGAGTAGAAAGAAGAAGGTGAAGGAAGATGGCGGTCGTGATGCGTATAGTTGTTGTGTTTTGCCGTGTGATAAGACAAACAGAGTTCTAGCTACATCCAGTGAAGAGTTTTCGCATTATTAGTATGGAAGCCTGTTTGAAAGCCAGTCAGCTGCTGACCAGTTGACTTTGGCTGGGGAGTGAAGGCTACTTATCCTTGTAACTTCAATCAGGGGTTACAAGTGGTGAGCGTGAAGGCGAATCATGCTTTTGGGAGTGATCGATAGTTTCATTGAATAATCTATCTCCTACCTGGAGCAGTCAATCAATTTCTCGATATCAAAATAAGAAACCATGGTTCCGATCCCAGCACGGTCTTTTTGCATTGAAAAAAATAATCAACGCCATCTATTTTGTATCACACGAACTATGTTTGCGTTCACTCCTTTTTTGTATGGACTCGCAGTTCTTCTCTTGAGTAAATTGTGTTCTGTAATGCTGACTTTTGCACTTCCAATAGTTTCTTAGCTTCTTGTAATTACCAAACTAAAGCAAAGCCGAACTTCAGTGCTGCCTTGCCCCCAACTTATTCCAAGTGATGCATATCTCTCCATTAAACGCTAAGATATGGAAGATTCCTGCTACCCAATCGCTATTTCAAACGATTTCAGAACGGAGGGGAAGGAGCCTAAAAATATCAAAACCAATAAAAAATCATTATTTTGATGGGTAACCTAAGCCGACGAGTGTATGAAGAATGTTATGTGAGTGAATGAAGCGAAAGAGGTATGACAAGATCATAGCAAGTGGAAATCCGTCTCTGCCTACCCCCATGGGAATGAGGCGTAATTCTATGTAATATGTTTGTATATTAATGGGTAGTTTGACCATCCAAAGTTTTCGAGAAATATCTTATAATTTGAGACTGGCCTCTCAGCTCAGTTGGTAGTAGCTCGGCCTTCTGCGCCGTAGGTCGTGGGCTCGATCCTCACCAAGATTTTTGTTCTCGGGCTGAGTGTTATAATTATTGCCGTATTAGTATAGGATCCCGCTATAGAAGGACCTTCACCGAGCTGGTTATTTAATGAAACGTATTTTATATTTAAATAAACATGCCAATAAATATATTCTATATGGGTTGCCTATATCAAATTTCAGTCCAGGATATGATAAATTAATCTCGGTGCAATTAGCTCGGTGAAGGTCCTTCTATAGCGGGATCTTAGACTATATGTATTTACACAAAAAATATTTATATAAGTATTAGGTATATCAGCTATCTGGTGCCCATAGTACAAACTTTGCTTAATTTGGTTTAAGATAGAGTAGTGTGGATTGTCTACAATATTTATTTATTAAATATATTTTTTTTCTTAAAGGCTCGCGCACATCTAAGCGTTCTGCGGTGGGGAGCAGTGAAATGCTATCAAATACGACAGCAGTATTTGTTAAGGCCTGCGCACACCTAGTTCGCTGGCGGTAGCGATCAGTGAAACTCTGCCAAATATCGCTGTCAAATCTCAAATCTGACAGCGATATTTGACAGCGTTTCACTGATCGCTACCGCCAGCGAACTAGGTGTGTTCGAGCCTTTAGAGTTACACTGTTTGCCACCGCAGAACGCTTAATGTGCCCTTAACACGATCTCACCTGTTAGTAAAGGTTTTCACTGGAGTGAACCCACTATCGGAAGACGGGGTTGCTTTGCTTCCACTATACCACAGTATTGTATAGATGTGTAAATAATACATGTTAAAGATCTCTCATTCTCCGATACGGAGCGTGAGGTATTATAAGTACAGACAGCTCGAAACTTTTGACTCATTACCGTGAGACAAAGAGTCGTCAAGCGAAGTGAGAAACTTGGAGCCGCATTGTTATAAACGGTATAAAGTACAGTCACTCTAAAATTTTACTATAACTTCTAAAATTATGGACGAAAGCGGTCAAAGAATGAGGGCCAAGGGATGCTTAAAAGCTTAGAGGTTACCACACGCCGTTAGAACGATATTGTTCTAAGTGCTGGTAAGGAGTAGATGAGACTCGCAATGGGACCGGAAACAGTACGCCACGCCACTTTTTCCGGTTAATCTTTCCATGATAAAAAGGCCTATACTCACTAGTGGGTGCAAACGAGCTAAAGATGATGATGATGATTAACATTCAAAATTGTATCACAGTATTACAATACTTACACTCACAAAAATGATGAGTTGAAATATTATAATGAAAAACTCTTAAGGCTTGAACACACCTAGTTCGCTGGCGGTAGCGATCAGTGAAACGCTGTCAAATCTCAAATCTGACAGCGATATTTGACAGCGTTTCACTGATCGCTACCGCCAGCGAACTAGGTGTGCGCAGGCCTTTAGGGCGGACAATTTTTGAGGTGAGAAAAAACCAATGCACTTTCACGTCACCTGTACACTGTACGTAACCGACACGTCTTCGGCAAAGATCGACAAACTTCGTCAAAGCTCGGGGGTCGAGTGGAGCGTGGGTATTTTTTTTTACAGCCATTGTTGCCACTGTTTTTCCTTAGTAAGTAATAGGTAGTAGGTACCCCGCAAAAATGTAACAGCATTTACATCATTACTGAGTCAGGAATTATTATACATTTTAGTGCAGCTGACTGTACATACTGCTGTTTTACATTCAACAAAGGTAAGTTATTTTACAGAACATTTAAAGTTATTGGTAGTTATTTAGTTACTATTTCTGTATTTTTATTTATTTTATAGTTTTTATACTACACTAATAGAAAATACCAAAAATTTACACTGTCTCAAAAATAGGTAAAAAAAATTGACTTTACATTTCTCGTCTATTCAACTGAATGCAACTTCGGCTAACTAGCAGTTTCCAAGTATTGTCAAACCTTTAGATGGAGCCACGGTCGCGTTAGTGCCATATTAACAGCCCCTTTATAGCCCCGTATTCTGAAACAGTGCTTGAGTCTAAGTCGAGCCTCAAGCAAAGATTTTTGACATTTTTCAATGGAGAACTGTCAAAAAAACTATGTTTTAGAGTGCTTGAGGCTCGATTCGTTTTCTGTCATTTTGGGAAGTCACATAGCTTTTTGATTTTAATTGTTTTTCTGGTGTTATTTTGAGTTCTGTTGTGTAATTTCGGTAGTATTTTAACCAACATTACTTGAGGTCTTAGCTCAAAGTGTTAGCAGTTGGAATTAAAGTGTATTATGTGATATTCTGATTTGATCGAAAATGTTTCAGATGGTTTTAGAAAAAACGGCCATCTTTTGTTCAAAAGCCATTTAGGGTAGGGCCGACTTCTGACTGACGACTTGACGAAAAGTATTTTATCTAAGAGTTATTCGTCAAGTGTAATTGGGTTCTGTTGGCGCAGCGTTCAGCGCAGGGGCATCCAAAGGCAAGGCCGCAGGTTAAAATCCCGCTCAGCTCTTATCCTAAGTATATATAACATAATAAAATCTTTTTTCCTATATTGCTTCACGTGTGAATGGCTCCCTTAATCACGTAACTTACGACCGATCCGCGACAAACGTAAAACCCTTTGGTTATTGAAGCCTTACAATTTTATTGTTTATCTGTTCTTGTTGCATGTAGGCAGTGGGTTCGCCAAAACCCATAACAAAATACCAAATCGGTATCAACTTTCATCAAACCGGTTGCCAAATGGAAGGAAACGGTAAAGTAGCGTGCAACAGCTAGTCTGCATATTTATAGACTATCCTGCTAAAGAGTGCGCGAACGGAAACGTGGAGGGCACGCAAATGCACCCCGTGAGCTTGGAAATAGGGTCGGGAAAACCACCCCGGTTTTTACAAATTCGGAATTAGAATTCGAAAATTTTTACTTTAAACCTTCCTAAACTAGAATTTCTCGGACTCAAAAGCGATATAACTTCATCAATAAGCCTGTCTTTTGGTTTCTTTTAGGGTCACCCATTCCTTACATTAGTTGCCTAGTAAGTTTAATTTTTAGGCTTGCCTATTTTTTATTTCAGTGGCATTAGATGTCACCAACTTTTGGCATTGCCTGGGTTTATGACCAAATTTCTCAGTCATGATTTTCATCTGAAGGATGCCTCTGCGTTCAAAAAGTACATATTAAAGACGCTACGGTATTACTACGGACACCTATGCAAATGTAGACCCCGAAAAATATTTCTATGTTTTGAATAAAACGTTTAACCACAGGGCCGTTATTCGCTATTGCCAAACCACGGCTTTGTAATCGTCGGATTTTGAACGAATCATGTGAAATAACCAAAACATCAAACGTGGGGCATGGACAACTCTTGTGGCATACAGAATACAATTTTTTGATTCCACACCAAGGCGCGTTTGCGTTTAGATCACGTTGTGAAGTCACACGTTTTGGGCACGGAATCTCCAATGTAATAGCGAATAAGGCCCCAGGTGTAATGCTGTAACGTGTAACGTCACACTTCTTCAGAATCAAAATCATTTTCGGAACGAAACGTTTGATTCAAAGTTGGAACTGAGGTTGGAACGCTAGCGACTACTCGCAATCAAGGTAATGTTGCCAGGTGCGTCCCTCGGCCGCGAATTTATAACAGGCAATACTGACAGGCTGATTTATTCGTCGGCCGATGCTGCGGCGCGCTCCAATTGTGAGTATTTGTGAGATATTCCGCCGCACGCGTTGTAACACCCGCCGACAACTACCTTTTCACGTTTTATTGGTTTTGTTTGAAATATTTTATGCCGTTTGTTTTGTTCTATCGATTCTGTTGATGGGCAGGTGGGGTTCCAGAAACAGTCTTGTCGGACGACCGCATAGACTTTGAAACTCCTTGATGGGTTATATAGGTTCGATAACTCTTTGACGACCAAGATAAAAAAATATTTGATTTTGATTTTAGAATGTCAAGTTGGCTGACAGGCAATGGTACCTAACGGTACAGATGTAGTTATGTAAGGCCTAAAACACACACAAGCGACGTAAGGCAGCAGGCGTGGAACAGGCGTGGCGCAGGCGTGAGCCGCTTCAAAACGATTTCATACAAAATATAAGCAAGCGACGTTTTTGAATTATACTGAAGCGACGCGGCGCAGGCAACAAAACGGCGTGTCTGCGGTCTGCGCCGCGTTGCCTTACGTCGCTTGTGTGTGTTTTAGGCCTTAGATGATGACAATATGATACGCAAAATAGGGTTACATTTAATCAATTAAACATTATGACGAATCGTGCTATTTATTGACCAACATATGGAGACCATTAATTGAGAAACATTTTAATTTGAAGTCGGTTCAAAAATGATTGTCTCCGCTAACTACAATAAGCTTGTGCTAGTCTAGATACAATATAAACACTATAACAAGATTATATTCCGATCTACAAGATAAATAATACTTTAGAGTTGATTTCCATCTGCGACTGAACAAAAGAGAATAACATTATGATTGACGACTTTTGAAATAAGTTTCACGAGTCCAAATAGACTAGGAAGGGTTCCAAACTTTCAGAAACTTTGTTAGATAAATTTAAATGCAAAATCCATTGTCTTTTGGATTCAATTCCTATTCGAATAGCGATTTTGGATTAACATTTTGATACTCGGTAAAAACTACATTATTGTATTAGGGCGTTTTTTTTATCGTGTCACTTTCGAATTTGGTTTCAGTTCTTTTGAAACAGTGTGGTGAGAGGATTTTCAGTGCGCCTCAAAGAGGATCCTTTCTTGTGCTTGAAACATGTTTTCGAGTTTTTCGAGTAAACTCCAATAACTCAAAAACGGCTAAACCGATTTGGCTGAAAATTGGTGTGGAAGTAGCTTAATATCAGGAGACGGACATATACAATAACATACAATACAATAACATTTATTTTCCAAAAAAGGTTGACAAAAGTACAGCTATTTTAATATATCAGTTTAGGTACAAAGAAAAGTAGGCATATAATAAGTAGGGTTTCTAATTAGCTATTTAGATGCACCTTAAAATACAAAAAAATATAAAACTAGTGTATAGTCTATACATTGACTACTCGCTCTAACTAAGTATGAAACTTGTGTTTAGACGCGAGATATCCGTGTTTCGGCTAGGCAACAAGAATTACAATTTAATGTTTTTCGGACGTAACTGATAAGTTTTTAATATAATGAAATGTTCGACAGTGTGATTTATGCGTGTATGTGGTGTGTATTTGTGTAATGAATGTGTGTATGTCAGTGTACTAGTTTACCGTTTAGTGTTGGAATTGGCGTTTATGATTTTATCCCGAACCCCCGAACGGGACAAGCGAAAGGCAGCCTTAGAAATAAAATAAAATAAACTTTCTTGCGGTCAACTTCCGAGAAACTATATATCTAGTTCACTAAAAGAAAAAGAAGACAGTGTCCTGCAATGGGCGGTCTTACCCCTCGGGTCGATTTCTTCCAGACGACCTTTGCTTATTACAAATTTATAGCTCAAGACATATGTAATAGGTGTATGGTTGTCTCACGATAAAAGCATGAAAATTTAAAATGATCTTATGTTTTATGTAGCATCCAACATTAAACAAGAATGGTTTTTCTTATCACACATTGCCCAAACCATTCGGCTTGTGATGCACCCGCTAATACATTGGCGAATAAACGTAAAAATAGTCGTAAAAGAATATCGTAGCGGCGAACATTTTTTATTAAAAATCTCATTGCAAAAATAGAGGTGGCGTTTTGTCAAAATTAAATAATAATAAATAATGAAGATAATCCACAGCAACTCTTTCTAACTCTTTTTATGGGAACTAGTAGCAGTAGGGAAAAAGCTCTGTCTGGCTCTGTCTCTGGCTCTGGTTGCGAGTCTGTGTGAGTACTCACCAGTGTATTGTACGTTTCGGCGTAGGATTTATTTAGTCAACTCACACAGACTCAAAACCAGAGCCAGAGACAGATCCAGACAGAGCTTGTGGTAGGTCTACAGATAGCTGATATAATACGTGTATACATTTTTATTTTGTAAATACATAAAATATTCATCATACAAATATCTGCTCTCATAGCGGGGATCGAACCCACGGCCTATGGCGCAGAAGATACCCACTCAATCATGACGCCTGACAAATGGTGTTCTTAAGCCGCGATTCAGTTCAGACAATAGGCCTACTACAAGCTCTATCTGGCTCTATCTCTGGCTCTGGTTTTGAGTCTGTGTGAGTGCACACCAGTGTATCTGAGTGTGTGACGTTTCGGCATAGAGTGTATTTAGTCAACACTCACACAGATTCAAAACCAGAGCCAGTGACAGAGCCAGACAGAGCTTGTGGTAGGTCTACAGAACTCAAACAATTTGTAAACATGTACGCATAATGTTTTAACGTTGGGATGAGCTGATCTGACAATTGCAGGCGACCTGAAAATGAATTTAATTTACGTGGTGTCAAATTAACCATAATTATCAGAACGAAAACATCGTCGCTGAAAGCATAAATTATAGATTTTCAGTAATTATCGTGTGATGACGCTGGCCTTTGCCTGGTCATCCTATCATCAGCATCATCAACCTATGTATATCAGTTCACTTCTTGACGCAGGTCTCTCCCAAGACGCGCCACTGCACTGAGCCCAGTCTTCGACTCTTACGAGTATGTCTTATGCTCCAGTGCTTGCCCGTTTTTGTTATGTAAAAGAGAAACGAGGTTACCTGCACGTTAGCGAGTGAATCAAAAGAGCATGAGGTGAAAAATCTATGTACTCGAGTGCAACACGTAACTTTTCATCCCACCTCAGCGTGGAAATTACAAAATGCAAAAAAATTAAATGGCGCGCGTAAAGAAAGCTAAAATAAAGTTATACACCAAAAAGGTTCAGAGTCTGAGTTTTTAAGAAGTTAAAAAAGGTTGCAGGATAAATTTGGCACTGCATGATAAATTATGTTTTGAATTTACAAACTTATAGTGCACACGATGTTCTAAATTCAAATTTACCAACTTTATGCTCTAGCGGAGTCTAGCGGATAAAAACGGCTTTCATATCGAAGATCAAAAATACTCTTTCCGAAATGCGGGGATGAAAAATGTATTTTGGCTTGATAATCTGACGTCTACCGCTTCAGGATCCTGTGATGGTCTGGTTCCCATAGTAGAAATATATTTTAATTTCATTTAATATTTTAAATTGTGCTTGTTTTAGGAACTAGATAGCGCTGTGTAATGCCCACCAATATTTATTTAATATTACATAGAATTCACAATGGATTTGAAGCGTTATCACAACATTGCATTGAATAGAGCTTTACCATAAAAAGTCCATAAACAACGGGTAATAAATCATGTTAGTGAACTATAAAAACAGAATAAAGCCAGTTGTGGCCGAACAACCGGTGCGCAAGTTCAGTTAACCAGTCTGTTACGAGCTTAATCTCGTGGAAGATTCCACTAAGCCACACAGTTTGAGCGTAGCATAAGGAGAACAGCCATGAAGCATGAGCATCGGCAGTCAAAGATAAGTCATCGTCATCATCATCAGCCTGAAGAAGTCCACTGCTGGACATAGGCCTCCCCTACACATTTCCAGGAGGAACGATTCTGAGCTCTTTCCATCCACCGGCTTCCCGCGATCTTAACAATGTCGTCAGTCCATCTGGTGGGTGGGCGCCCTACTTTTTTGGTATAATCAAGTCAAATAGCCTCTAGGCTTGGTCGCGTGGAACTTGCCCCTTCTAAGCTGGCCTTCTTCTAAGAACAGGCAACAAACTACGGCTTGGTTCCGGGACAGTTTTTTTGTCTGATCCTTTTACAAATCAAAAATAATAATATCATATCAATAAAGTCTATGAAGAACGAGAAAACGAGAACGAGAAAACATCGGTAAAGAACTAGCTGTAATAGTTTTTGCCATGTCTTGAAGGAAGTTTCCGATAGTACCAAACTTCGTGTTTAATGTTAGTTTTATTTTGCATGGAAAATATTTGGATTAATTATCGAGAATCAGGTCTCTGGAACAACATGTGATGCACGGATGCCCCTTAAACTTATGGGGAATTATACATTAAAACAGAACCTTTCTACTCTTCTGTGGTAAAACGACACGTTCCTCACAAATCTAGCGACAAACCCGCCACCTAATTGAAATTCCGTAACACCTTAGACCCCAGCTAAAAAGGCAAAAGAGTGTTGTCGTAAACCCGGGGTTTTCATTTAAGGTTTTTAATTAAAGACCAAACCATTAATCCACTGCTTCCCGCAGAAATTAAAAGGGTCCTGATGTAGAGCTGATGTGTTTTAGACAGGGCATAATATGGATGCATTAGACAAGAGTGTCACCTATTTTCAAAAATCGATTAAGGGAAAAATCGAGAAAATCAACTGGAAAACTCTTGCTTCTCACGAAAATATCTAGTCCCTAGTCCCCAAAATATCTAGTCCCTAGTCTAGTCCTATATAGTCTAGTCCTTAGTCTAGCTTTTGTTGTTTTTATTTACAGAAAGAAACTTACAATTAAACAAAATATTTACAAAATACACAAGAAACAGTTGAGCTATCTGCAGATCGTTACAAACGATCTAAAGATAGCTCAACAAATAATTTATTTTATTTTGAGTCTAGCTTGTTTTAAAAATAAATGTGTTGGCTTGTCGAGCAAACATTCTATTCCTACGATGAGTTCAAGGGCAGTAATATAATAGTCAAGTCAGTACTGTGTAGGTACTTGATACTAACTAAACGTGTGACATTTTATTCGGATTGTTGTGAATACTATGTCTCAAGAACGAAATCTAAACTACATTGTAGTTTAGTTTTCACTAGGTTCATATTTTTTATATTTTTTTATTTTTTTGTAGACTTATAATAATGATTAGCAATAAATAACTTATCAAAATTGTGTTTTTTGTCCAAAACTGAATTTGAGTCCGAGCTTTATGGCCCCAATGACAAAGCAACAAATTAATAAGAATCACCTAAAACCCCGACAGTTATTTCTTCAAAGAAAACGTTGTTTTAAGCACGGAAAAAAAAATATGTTTTAAACCAAGAATATTTCCCTTGGTCAAGACATTGCGTGATTCATATATGGGGAAAACAATATATTCTTAAAATTAGTAAATATTTGTCTTGTTATTAATTCTCCTTCCAAGTATATATATTCACAAATTAAGACAATATCTGTTCTTGCAATAGAAAAGCAACGTTGTCTTTGCATAAGCAAACACATTTTTTTAAGTTAAGATTCCTAAATTCTCATATTTAATACCATTATGTCTTAAATATAGCATGTAATCATCGAATTTATTCTTGGTATTTATGAGGATATCTCATATCCTCCTTCATCTAGAATATATTTATTGGTCAAGAAATGATATTGTTTCTGATCAAGAATATATCTATTGGTCAAGAATTTCCGTGATTCATATATGGGGAAAACAATAAATGCTTGTATTGAAACAGACCTATTTTCAATACGAGTAAATAAATGTTTAAGTCAAGATATTTGTCTTCCTTCGAGTATTTGCATACTTGTGATTAAATAATAATTTTAAGTATAATGCTTTTCTCAGTTGAACACTTTGTCCAATGGATCCCGGAGTTTTCTTACAAGAAAATAAGTTCTCCGTATGAAAAATAAATGATTTGTAAGAAGAATGGTATTTACTTATCTGTGTGCTACTGCATATTTCAGTGAAGCAGTTTAAATTCTTGCATCAATTAGTTCTATTTTCACACTGAGAATAATTTATCTTTAATGAAGAATGCCAACAATCTTAGTAACAGTTGCTGCTCTCCAGTAAAGAAGTTTTAGCTATTAGTTCAATAACATAAGTTATTCTCCGGAGATCAGGTTGTCTTAAATATAAAGTCATAATGTTCTTAGTTCGATGATCATGCATTTTTAGTGAAGAAGTTTTATTTCTTAGTTTAATAATATTAAGAAATTTATACGGAGATCAGATTGTTTCGCAAGAATAATATGAATGTTTTTGGATCAATACTTATACTCATTTCAGTAAAGAAGTTTAGTTCTTAATTCAACAACAATAAGCAATTGATACGGAGATCCGATTGTCTCCAACCAATAATGTTAATATTGTTGATTTAAGAACGTGTACCTACTTAACTGAAGAAGTTTTAGCTCTTGATGTAATTCACTGTATGTTTCATTCGGAGATCAGACTTCTTTTGGCTCAATTATAATGTGTTTCACTGAAAGAAATCCCAGTTCTTGGTTCAATGTATGAATGTTTTATACGAAGATCAGATGGTCTTCAACGAATAGTGTCATTATTATTGATTTTAAATCGTTGAACTTCAGTTAAGAAATTTTAGTTCTTGATCTAACTCATTGCATGTTTCATTAGGAGATCAGATATCTCTTGGCCTAATAATAATGTATTTCACTAAAAGATATCTAAGTTCTTAGCTCAAAGCATAAATGTTTCATACGAAGATCAGTTTGTTTCCAACTAATAATATCATTATTATCGATTTGAAACCCTCGTTCTTCAGTAAAGAAGTCTCAGTTCTTAATCTAATTCATTTCATGTTTCATACAGAGATCAGAAATCTCTTGGCTCAATAATAGTGTATTTTACTGTAAGAAATCTCACTTCTTGGTCCAACGCATGTCATGTTTCATACGAAGATCAGATTGTCTCCAACGAATAATGTCATTATTATTGATTTTAAAACCGTGTTCTTCAGTAAAGAAGTTTTAGTTCTTGATCTAATTCATTTCATGTTTCATTCAGAGACCCGGAATCTCTTGGTTCAATAATAAATTATTTTACTATAAGAATTTTCAGTTCTTGAAACTTCTTCACTAAAATAACATTATTATTGAGTAGGTACCATTTGAAACATGAAATGAATAAGAAAAGCACTAAAACTCACTTACAGAATAACGAGCCTGCTGCACCTTCACATCTTCCAATCTGATCTCCGTGTGCCATTTCATGCCTGAAAATAGATATAAATAAGTTGGAAATACTCAAGGTAATAAAATAATAAAATAAATTTTTAATTATATGAAATATTTATTAAAAAATAAACATCTTAAAACAACAGTAGGTATTGGTCATTTTATTTAAATATTTGTTAGGTATTCATTATAATTATTACCTTATAATGTTATGCAAGCTCAAGTTATTATAAATCATGAAGGTGCTAATCAGTGCCTCTCACTCGCAGACTAATTTTTACATTGGCTCATAAAATCCACTTTCACTATAAATCTACTTCTCACGAGTGAAGCTATAGGCATGTACCTAGCTTCACTCGTGAGAAGTATAGATAAGCGCCGCAATTTAAGACTTGTTCCTTTATTGTACTTATGCCATCAGATTCTTAAAACTAGTAATATAACATAATATTTGTCTAATACAATAATTATCATTTTGTACTGTAGCCACAATACTAAACCTTCTGAATGTTTATCCTGCCCAGCTGGTTTTTACTTAGTTACTACCATAATCACTAATTGATGTCCCGTCCATTTGCTGATTTAAATCAAAATTGAACTGATTCCCAGCATACCTACCTATACTCACCTGAGTATAGGAACCTATGTAGAGGTTAACAATGGAGTTGCTTCTAGAGAAATGGAATATGCCACAGGATATATTTACAAATTTCAACGGTAGGTGAATATTAATCTACTGAATTAATAATATTAAGTACTTACTATTCCATGTTGTGCAAAGTATTAAATTATACATTAGTGTCATAAATTCATCTAAATACAATTTTAATGTGTTAATGAGCTTTAGGCTGCTAACAACCGGTATATTAAGAGCGAGTCGTGCGAAAATTTGAGATTAAAAAAAAAAAAATCGAGATTAATTCGAATTTAAGTGTGTTAAAAAAATATACTATTTAACATGACATTCTATTTAACGCTAATGAAAATCGTATGTCAGCGTTAAATAGAATGTCATGTTAAATAGTATATTTTTTTAACACACTTAAATTCGAATTAATCTCAAATGTATAGTCTACAATTAGTCCTTTTGCGATTTTTAAAATGTCACTTAGTTATTTAGTTATGATTTTTTTTTTTATAAATCTCAAATTTTCGCACGACCCGCTCTTAACTGTGGATCAATTAAAAGATATCAATGAAAATATCCTGAAAGAACTGTGCCCAAAGATTGGACTAAGAATAGACGAGTATTTGGTAGCAACCTGCACGGTAAGTTTCCTACCTACCTATTGAATATTCTGTTTCTAATGATAATATTATTTTATGATCACAATATGTTACACCATTAAACTCTTTATAACAAACACAATTATAAGCATCATCATCAATTTCAGTAATATTATTTAGTTTGAGTATTTTTCCAGTATGGAAACAATATTAAACTCTGTTAGAAATTACAGAAATATTAATATCTCAGATTTTCACTTTACACTTGATTGACTACTTGAGAACTTCAATCGAAGCTTACATGGAAAATTTAATTCAATTATTTAACTGCACATTAAAACCGAAACATCATTTTCTACTACATTACCCAAAAAGTTGGTCCATTGATGTCCCGTCCATTTGCAGATTTAAATCAAAATTGAACTGATTCCCAGCATACCTACCTATACTCACCTGAGTATAGGTACCTATGTAGAGGTTAACAATGGAGTTGCTTCTAGAGAAATGGAATATGCCACAGGATATATTTACAAATTTCAACGGTAGGTGAATATTAATCTACTGAATTAATAATATTAAGTACTTACTATTCCATGTTGTGCAAAGTATTAAATTATACATTAGTGTCATAAATTCATCTAAATACAATTTTAATGTGTTAATGAGCTTTAGGCTGCTAACAACCGGTATATTAAGAGCGGGTCGTGCGAAAATTTGAGATTTAAAAAAAAAAAATTCATAACTAAATAACTAAGAGACATTTTAAAAATCGCAAATGGACTAATTGTAGACTATACATTTGAGATTAATTCGAATTTAAGTGTGTTAAAAAAATATACTATTTAACATGACATTCTATTTAACGCTAATGAAAATCGTATGTCAGCGTTAAATTATTAGTTATTATTTTTTTTTTTAAATCTCAAATTTTCGCACGACCCGCTCTTAACTGTGGATCAAATAAAAGATATCAATGACAATATCCTGAAAGAACTGTGCCCAAAGATTGGACTAAGAATATAGCTAAAAAAAAATAGATGAGTATTTGATAGCGACCTGCACAGTAAGTTTCCTACCTACCTATTGAATATTCTGTTTCTAATGATAATATTATTTTCATGATCACAATTAATCTCTTTATAACAAACACAATTATAAGCATCATCATCAATTTCAGTAATATTATTTAGTTTGAGTATTTTTCCAGTATGGAAACAATATTTAACTCTGTTAGAAATTACAGAAATATTAACATCTCAGATTTTCACTTTATACTTGATTGACTACTTGAGAACTTCAATCGAAGCTTACATGGAAAATTTAATTCAATTATTTAACTGCACATTAAAACCGAAACATCATTTTCTACTACATTACCCAAAAAGTTGGTCCACCAATATTGATAAGTGCTTTTAAATTTGAGGCCAAGCACAAAGTGTTGAAAAACTATGCACAATCAATAGCTAGCCTTAAAAACTTGCCACTAACACTTGCTACAAGACATCAATTGACGAATAGTCATAAATTACTTGTTAGCACTGGACTTGCTGATCGCTATGTACACGGAAAAATACTCAAACTAAATAATATTACTGAAATGGATGATGATGTTTATAATTGTGGTTGTTTTATAGAGATTAATATGAAGTGAAGGAAAAGGCTCTACATAGCAAGCAAAGTGTTCAACCGTATCTAATTATATAATTTTGCAATAAATGTAAGCAACGCATTATCAACTTCTTTTTGATAATCAGATAAATTTGTGGTTTGATACCCAGTATTATTATTCAATTTAAGGCTTTCTTTCAAAGGTGTTAATTCAGACGTTGAACCAGAACTAGTTTGCTTTGCCACTAACATCAAATACATTGGCATCTGAGATGAGATTGCTACTTGAGGTTTCGTGATAATGAATTAAATGCTTCTTTAAATCACTTTTAGAGTGATATAACCTGGCACAATTTTCTTCAGGACATTTAAAATAATTGACAATATTATGTGCGTAACGCAAATGCACAAAGTATTGCTGAAAATCTTGATATTCGTTGCGACATTCAAGGCACTTCATCGTGCAATAATAGTACAGTATATTTCAACAAGATTAACCATACATTTTGTTTACATATTAGCAAGCGACAACAAATCTGCGATGTATGGTACAATCTTAGCATACTTTGTTTCTATTTTATAGACACAGCGCTGAATCAGCACGTATAAATGCGCAGCAGCTGCTGGGTACGTGGCGTGAAGCGCGTGGTATGATTTAAACAGTGTGTCAAAAGCTTTCATTGGCGAGGTAAACTTGTACATAACCTTGTCAATTACTAAATAATAGTTTTCGTTACCATCATCACCAGCAGCACATTTTATTAGATACGGTTGAACACTTTGCTTGCTATGTAGAGCCTTTTCCTTCACTTCATCTATTTTCATTTGAATATCTCCAGGATTTCATCACCAGCAGCACATTTAATTAGATACGGTTGAACACTTTGCTTGCTATGTAGAGCCTTTTCCTTCACTTCATCTATTTTCATTTGAATATCTCCAGGATTCTGCAAACAATAGCAAACATATAAAAATTGCAAAATTGATTAACATACCTACAAAGCACACGCGTTTAGTTCCAATATTATATATGGGCAAGCTTATGATCAAGTGAATATGTTTGTTCCCACTTATTTCCGAAAGGGCAAAATGGATTTGGATGAAATTTGATATAAATAATAATAAATAAATATTTAAGACAATCCACACAACACTATCTGGCCCTAAATTAAGAGGGAATCATACCGGCGACTCTCCATACAAACGTAGTCCCCTATTTCCTCCCTGGATAATGCCTCTAGAGTAACCATTTTTTCTCATAAAATCCAGATCTGCTATATACGTGCTCGTATGTTTTCCTTTTTTTCAGAAACTTATTGATAAAGAAAATATCACCTCCAATTCATATTTCATATAAATCATAATGAGGGTCATATTTTCTTTATCAATAAGTTTCTGAAAAATAGGAAAACATACGAGCACGTATATAGCAGATCTGGATTTTATGAGAAAAAATGGTTACTCTAGAGGCATTATCCAGGGAGGAAATAGGGGACTACGTTTGTATGGAGACTCGCCTGTGTGATGCCCTCTTAAGCAGAACTTGTACTATGGGAACCAGATAGCTGATATACTACTTACATACATTTATTTTCTAAATACATACATAGAATACAATATAACATAACACCCAGACAGAACAGACATCTGTGTTTACCACACAAATACCTATTTGTTCTTGGAGGGGATCGAGTGCAGAAGGCAGAGCTACTACCAACTGAGCTGAGAGGCCAGCCAAATATGAATGTAAGTTATACCCTGGTTAAACACAGGTTACTCTTTATCCAGGAAAAAACCAAGACATACCCTAAAATAACGTAACCGCGAGTTATAGATATTGTACCATTCAACGAAATAAAATAGTACCCCAATATATTTACCTCAACGTCAATTATGAAGTTCTCTACGCATTCTAATGTGGAAAATTTTCTTCGCTTGTTCAGTCTTCCTCTCGGGGGAATCAAGTAGGACAACAGTTTTATTTGATCCTGGCACTTTTAGATCTGAAATGTATAAAACAGATGATTTATTTTAAAGTACCATGCGAGCGGATGCTAGTTACATAAATAATTTAAATAAGAATACTGAGTCATTTAGGACTCATAGTCAGATTCAGGTGATAAATTAATATTCTCGGAGTTTCAACCATAAACCTAATCAATAAAAAAAAGACGGGTTGCACTCCGGGAGTGCCGGCAGAAGTGAAAACTTGATTATTAACGTTGAGCATGTTTGATATTTTGGAATGGTTAGGGGGGGCTTGTTTGTTATTTGGCACGCTGTAACATACACGAACATTCGCGCAAGCGCCCTGCGCTGCCTAAACGAAACAGTAGGCCCAGGCATACATTTTCGCCGCGCCGTAGAGAGGGGATAACTGTCTACTCTCCATCCGTCTTACGCTTTTTCGATCAGGTCACGTGTCCTGACGCGCTGACGCGAGTTTAAGATTTTATACCCATTACAGAAAAAGTGCTCAACGCCGCTAAAGAAGTTTTCACTTCAAAAATAAATTGTGTTTTATTTGTAATTATTACCATCATCAGGCTGCTTTTGAATACTTTCATATATAGTCATCAATGTGTCATCTTTCGATTCACCAAATTTGAGGCTGATTATTTTATTAATAAACCAATTCCAATTTCTGAAAAAGCATGTTGATCTTTCAGGATACAGTTTTTCAAAGTCCAGGTTTAACTAGAAACAAGAATTCGGTATTAACAAATCTGAAAACATTATAGTTTTACAGAAGTATTTGGCATGCTGGTGTTGGACTAATTTAGTTAGACCCAACATAAATAAATAAATATTTGTTAACTGTCACAACACTATCTATCCCCAAAATATTCTGAGAAAATTTAGATTCAAAATGGTTAGTGAACAGTCAAACATCGAATAGGTAGACAATAATTTTTATATACAGGATAGTTTTTTGAGAGGGGCGGTGATGGCCAAGGCCAAAACCACGAGGGTTAGGGAAAAGTCGTGAAAGGAGTCATGCCCTCAATTTATAAGAAAACAATAACTGCATATTTATTTTATTCAAAAATCTTTTACTTTTGACGGAAATGGTCCCGAACGATTTTTTCAAAAAATTACACCCTGTATTATTGAACCAATGGATTATGTTGCTGGTAAGATTCAATCTTTGCAAACAATAAATGGTTTACTAAAAATGAATGGAAATAGCAAATTTTCACTTGGCCATTACCGCCCTTCTCAAAAAAACACCCTGTATATGACACTTAATTTCAATTGTTTCGTTAACTTTTTATTTTTACCTCATTTATTACCCCCTATCTGATTTAACTTAGATTGTTTATAATAATATAATTTGTCATAGGTATATTTATTATCATGTGTAGGTATAATGTACTTATATTATGTATTTATAGAAACATGTAGCTATTTATTTATAGAATGTACATACTCAATGTATTTTATTTAAGTAGGTAAATATGTATGTATTGATTATATTTATGTATGTATATAGTCTATATAAATTTACTTAGGTATGTAAATGTCCTTATTTATTATTCTTTACTATTTTTTCTTTGTGCACCCTAGCCAAACATATATAGATAGATAGATAGATTAACTCTTTATTGTACACAAGGATAAATACAGAAACTATTACAAAATAATGAGTACAACGGGCGGCCTTATCGCTAAGAGCGATCTCTTCCAGACAACCTTTGGATGGAAAGGATAGATAAAAAATCGGATAGACGGCGGTGCACAAAAACTTTTTTAAGAAGATATTACATAAAAATAAGAAAAATAATAATAATACTGTGAATACATACTACTTATACCTATTTTAATATAAGTACACAATTTCTTATCTATTAATATACATACATGCAACTTAATATAAATGTATATACAATACATACACTATGATAGATACCTAAATATTAGCAGACAAGGATAAGTAATGGTCATTAACCTTAGTTTTAAAAATGTTGAGCGATTTGGATAAGCGGACAGACACAGGCAAGGAGTTCCATAACCAACCACCATAACCATATGAGTAGTTTAAGGTGGGCGATAAAGATTTATATTCTACAAAGATACAATGTCAAATTGCCTTAGTTGATGAAAATGTTCGCTTCACTCACTCAATCAATTACCTATATATAATATATATTATAACATACAGACACTGTACAAACATGTTTATCCTCGGCGGGGAGGGAACCCATGACCTATGCACAGAAGGCACAGCTACTACCATGCCAACTGAGCTGTGTGGCCGGCCAAAACCATTAAAATAATATTATCATTAGAAACAGAATATTCAATAGGTAGGTAGGAAACTTACTGTGCAGGTCGCTATCAAATACTCATCTATTTTTTTTTTTAGCTCTATTCTTAGTCCAATCTTTGGGCACAGTTCTTTCAGGATATTGTCATTGATATCTTTTAATTGATCCACAGTTACATCATTTTCTAAAACAAAAATTCCCCTTATCACTAAAAAAAATATTATTTATCTAAATGCGAAGGATATAATTAATATTCACCTACCGTTGAAATTTGTAATTATATCCTGTGGCATATTCCATTTCTCCATTAGAAGCAACTCCATAGTTAACCTCTACATATCTCTCTCTATAAGTATGCTGGGAATCAGTTCAATTTTGATTTAAATCTGCAAATGGACGGGACATCAATTAGTGGTTATGGTAGTAACTAAGTAAAAAACAGCTGGGCAGGATAAACGGCACCTTTCAGCAGGTTTAGTATTGTGGCTACGGTACCTAGATTACAGTTACAAGAACTTCTGCTTATTAGGTAGAGATTACATATTTTCATCACCTCGGTTCCTCGGTTCAGTAATACAGAATGATTGTGAGATTGACAGGGATGTAAAGAGCAGGATAAACGCAGGATGGATGAAATGGCGACAGGTCACAGGAACAACGTGCGATCCGCGAATGCCCCTTAAACTAAAGGGGAAGATTTACAAGACGGTTATAAGACCTGTCGTTTTGTATGGGTCTGAGTGTTGGGCCACCAAAGGGATTGATGAAAGAAGAGTGCATGCAGCGGAAATGCGAATGTTGAGATGGATGTGTGGAGTGACTAGAATGGATAAGATTAGGAATGAGTATATTAGGGGCAGTTTGAAAGTGGCGCCTGTGACTGAAAAGATGAGAAGCAATAGGTTAGCATGGTACGGGCATGTTATGCGAAGGGAAGAATGTCATGTAACGAGAAGAGTGCTAAATATGAATGTGAATGGTTATAGAAGTAGAGGTAGGCCAAAGAAAAGATGGATGGATTGTGTGAAGGATGACATAAGTAAGAAAGGAGTGACTGTTGAAATGACGGCTAATAGAGGAGAGTGGAGAACGAAAACCTGTTGCGCCGACCCTACATAAAGTGGGACAAGGACAAGATAATTTTTACATATTTTCATCACCCAGAGAGACATAACCTGAAAGGCAGTCCAGCAGCCTTACCGCCAGCCTTACAGCAGCTGCAGCAGCCTGCTACGTAGCAGAAGGCAGTGCCAGCGGCTGTGGTAGGTACCTAACCAGTGAATTTGAACATTGAAGCGCAAAGCATTTTTTGAGTTTAATTCGTCCGGGCACCGCGAATGGTATACCGCCTCGCCTAATATAAGTAGTACCTACATAGAACACCTATCCCAATCAAACGATAAGTGCATACAATAAGCGGAAAGTTTCTCAACATGGCGCCGGCCGGTACTATGTCTGAGCGTGCGTCGGTCCGATAACAAAATGCAACAATTCTAAATACACTTACAACACAACACAATGTCAATTACCTAGGTACTTACTTATTATTCTCAATAACTCAAAAACTTACATGCCAGGCTCGAATCTCAGAATAAATGGAATGGAACTCAATAATCAATCACACACAATACAACTCACCGCTCCGGCGCAAGCAAAGACAAGACTAAAAAGAGTGTTGCCCGCTACAAAATGTTAGTTACCAAAAATAAGGCCGTATCTTTCACATTTCTCCACTATTTTTACTGACGTTGACTCACTACGAAATAATTATTATTCAATCGATAAGCTATAGACGGTAGAAAGGGTGATGAAAGGATTTTGTGCACCACGAGCCTCTTTGTGGTCTTTCATGCACTTATGCATTTTTTGTGCTAGTTAACCATACAAAGTTAGTGAGGTATATTCAGAGGTAAAGCCAAACAGTGAATCTGGATAGAAATACTTCCTCAAAGTAGATAAAACACAATGCGTGATGGACTACATAAGTTTTGACTGGCCTCTCAGCTCAGTTGGTAGTAGCTCTGCCTTCTGCGCCGTAGGTCGTGGGCTCGATCTCCACCGAGAACAAACATTTGTGTGGTGAACATCTATGTTTGTTCTCTGTCTGGGTGTATATATTGTATTCTAAGTATGTATTTACAATAAAAAGTATTTAAGTATTATATCAGCTATCTGGTTCACATATTACAAGCTCTGCTTAGTTTGGGGCTAGATAGAGCGGTGTGGATTGTCCACAATATTTATTTATTTATAAATAGGTACGTACTTAACTTTTCAGAGCATTTGGATCGCATTACGCGATCTCAGTTCGGAGCGAACTACTGGTCTAGATGTTTTCGTTTTTTTGCTTCCGTGGTAAAGACCGATTAGTGATACATAGGGCTCCCGTGTATAGGATATATTTTATAAACACTCGGCAAGAGCCTAACCGAGTGAACGCATGCATTTTCAATTATTTTCCCTACAACTTGGGAAAAACACTGCAACACCGGATCTATGCCAACGCGTAGCTATCTACATATAGTTTGTTTTGTTTCCTTGGTAAAACCAAGAAACGTGAATTTGGTCTAAAACACACCTTTGAATCATTGTTTAAATTCAAGAATGTTTTTGTTTTGGACTCAAGACATCTTTTCTTAAATATTTTTCAAGATTTCCATGCTAAAGTCAAGAAACGTCAATTTGGTGTGAAACACTCATTTGCATCATAGTTTTCATACAAAAAAATTATAGTTTAGGTTCCTACCTACTTAGGTGGGTAAACAAACTTAATCATTAATTTTATAAGCATTTGTCACACGGAAATAGATATGATTTTGGGGCATGATAAATTGATTCCTAATCGGAAAAATAGGTGCAAATACTGGCATGACATTCAAGGCGTGTGCCATTTTTAGGGTTCCGTAGCCAAATGGCAAAAACGGAACCCTTATAGATTCGTCATGTCTGTCTGTCTGTCTGTCTGTCCGGCCGTGTCACAGCCATTTTTCTCTGGAACCATAAGAGCCTGACTGATGAAACTTGGTGAGTAGATGTATTCTGTGAACCGCAATAAGGTTTTTACACAAAAATAGAAAAAAAACTATACATTTTTGGGGTCCCCATACTTGAAACTGAAACTCAACATTTTTTTTTCATCGAACCCATACGTGTGGGGGTATCTATGGATAGGTCTTCAAAAATGATGTTGAGGTTTCTAACATCGTTTTTTTCTAAACTGAATAGTTAAAACTTAGCTCGACCAAATTGATATCGTCTATGGAGTATAATTTAAGGTTCATTTTGGGTAACAAGGAAATATCATAGTGTAAATCGTTTACAATTCTAGCTTGATTTTTCGGAGGCGGCTGGTAATTGGGTGGTGGCTGGATTTCGGTCATGTTACCCTATTCTAATGTATTAAAAGTATGTATTTACAAAAAAATACATATAAGTATTATATCAGCTGTCTGGTTCCCATAGTACAAACTCAGCATAATTTGGGGCTAGGTAGTGTTGTGTGGAATGTCCTAAATATTTATTTGTTTATTTATTTTAATAGCACGTTCAACCAAACAATAAAAATCTTCAGCCTTATAATATTAGTATATGTATAGATTATATATTTTGTATATACTTACTTAGAATACAATACTTATGTATTCCTAAAAACATACCTTTAAAGGGTCGGCAACGCACTTGTGACGCCTCTGGTATTCAGGGCGTCCATAGGCTACGATAACCGCTTGCCATCAAGTGGACCATGTGCTTGTTTGCTTACTATCTTGTACAAAAAAATCTAGAACACCCATACAAAGAACAAAAATCTATGTTCACCACACAGGTATTTATACTACCAGCTGAACCGTGACGCCTGTCAAATCGTAGGGCACGTTTCTGATATACGTGACCTGCAAGGCAATGCTCTACTATAGGTACTTACTTTACTTGCTTTACTTTACTTTAGTGATTTGAAAATGGAACGCTTTCAGCATCGTTTCACAGCAGTAAAAACTACTTACTATATGATTTATAGACTTATTAATATCATCATCACCATCATCAGCCTCTAGAAGTTCACTGCTGGACATATACCCCTATCATCAGCCTCCCCTACACATTTCCAGGAAGAACAATTCTGAGCCCTTTCCATCCATTGGCTTTCCACGATTACGTCTTTTTTTGAAGTTTGTTTAACGTTCATATACGCCCGCGAGTCAACGTTTAAAATGTAGGTATCTCTAACATGTTTTTAATCAGAAGCGTAAACTCTTGCTTTAAGAATATTATTGTTAAACGAATGTTTAAACGCCATCTAGACGTTAACAGCAGAACTACATAATTATTTTGTTCAACAACTTATTTAATAAAAGCTTTCAATTTTCCCAGCTTGATTCATTTTACAATGAATTCACATACTTTTTAGTGTCATATTTATTTGTGTAATTCTTGCTTACCAAAACTTAACAAAGTAAAAAAATATTTTTTATTCAACTAATAAAATATTATGTATACCTACTTAGCTCCACTAAAACATTTTATCATTTTTATTGAAATAATAATTAAGTAGGTATGCCAGTTAACATAGACATTATAATTAATTGTAGAAGGAAATATTTTCTTGACTTAAAATTTTGGTTCTTCATCAATTATTTTAGAAGCGATATTCTTCAGTTAAGTAACATTGTACTCACAGCAAAGCTTTTAAATTTGTTTAACCAACAAAAAGAGGACTCAATGGCAGACCGTTATAATTCTCATTTGAAAAACAGTACGTAATCAAATCAAAAGAGACAGATTTTTTATTGTAAAACAAATCTATCTTCAATTCAGTAAATATTTCTTTACATAAAATGTTTGTTCTTGGCTGATATTTGAATCCATATTCTTAGGTTAAGAGGCAATAGTTGTCACTTGAGAGCTTTTATAAGACAATTATTTTCTTGCTGTTAAATAGTAGATTCTAAAATTATATTATCTTTGTCGTATTTTGAATCAAAAGTGTTAAACTCTTGTCTAAACAATATTATTGTTGAAAGAATAAATAATAAATTCTTAATGCAATTTAATAAAATTCTTGTTTGGAGTTATAAGCAAAAAAATACTTTGTTTGTAAAGAAAGTTTTAATTCTTCATGAAATAATAATGAAGAATTTCAGTTAACACAGACATTATTATTTGTAAAAGAACATCCATATTCACCGAAGAAGATATTTTCTCGACTTAAAATGTTGGTTGTTTATCAATTTTAGAAACGATATTCTTCAGTTAAGAGACATTGCACTCACAGAAAAACTACTGAATTTGTCTAACCAAGTAAAAGAGGTCTCAATTTGTAGACCATTATAATTCTCATTTGAAAATCAGTATACGTATTCAAACCAAAAGAGACAGATTTTAAATTGTAAAACAAATCTATCTTCGATTAAGTAAATATTTCTTTACATAAAATGTTTGTTCTTAGCTGATATTTGAATCCATATTCTTAGGTTAAGAGGCAATAGTTGTCACTTGAGAGCTTTTATAAGACAATTATTTTCTTGCTGTTAAATAGTAGATTCTTAAAATATATTATCTTTGTCGTATTTTGAATCAAAAATGTAAAACTCTTGTCTAAACAATATTATTGTTGAAAAAATAAATAATAAATTCTTAATGCAATTTTATAAAATTCTTGTTTGGAGTTATAAGCAAAAAAATACTTTGTTTGTAAAATGAACAAATCATTGATTCTTAAGTAAAGAAAGTTATAATTCTTCATGAAATAATAATAAAGTATTCTAGTTAACACAGATATAATTAATTGAAAAGAACATCCACATTCACCGAAGAAGATATTTTCTCGACTTAAAATGTTGGTTGTTTATCAATTTTAGAAACGATATTCTTCAGTTAAAAAACATTGCACTCACAGAAAAACTTCTGAATTTGTCCAACCAAGTAAAATAGGTCTTAATGGCAGACAGTTATAATTCTTAATTGAAGAACAGTAAGTATTCAAATCAATAAACATAGAGTTTTAATTGTTGAACAAATCATCTTCAATGGAGTAAATATTTCTTTACCTAAAATGTTTGTTCTTAGTTGATAGTTGAATCCATATTCTTAGGTTAAGAGGCAATATTTTGTCATTCGAGAGTATTTATAAAACGAATATTTTCTTGATTTTAAATAGTAGACTTTATTTAAAATGAGTATTTTATGTATTTTGAATCAAAAGTATGAAAGTCTAGTTTCAATAATATTATTGTTGAAAAAATAAATAATAAATTCTTAATGCAATTTTATAAAATTCTTGTTTGGAGTTATAAGCAAAAAAATACTTTGTTTGTAAAATGAACAAATCATTGATTCTTAAGTAAAGAAAGTTATAATTCTTCATGAAATAATAATAAAGTATTCTAGTTAACACAGATATAATTAATTGAAAAGAACATCCACATTCACCGAAGAAGATATTTTCTCGACTTAAAATGTTGGTTGTTTATCAATTTTAGAAACGATATTCTTCAGTTAAAAAACATTGCACTCACAGAAAAACTTCTGAATTTGTCCAACCAAGTAAAATAGGTCTTAATGGCAGACAGTTATAATTCTTAATTGAAGAACAGTAAGTATTCAAATCAATAAACATAGAGTTTTAATTGTTGAACAAATCATCTTCAATGGAGTAAATATTTCTTTACCTAAAATGTTTGTTCTTAGTTGATAGTTGAATCCATATTCTTAGGTTAAGAGGCAATATTTTGTCATTCGAGAGTATTTATAAAACGAATATTTTCTTGATTTTAAATAGTAGACTTTATTTAAAATGAGTATTTTATGTATTTTGAATCAAAAGTATGAAAGTCTAGTTTCAATAATATTATTGTTGAAAAAATAAATAATAAATTCTTAATGCAATTTTATAAAATTCTTGTTTGGAGTTATAAGCAAAAAAATACTTTGTTTGTAAAATGAACAAATCATTAATTCTTTAGTAAAGAAAGTTATAATTCTTCATGAAATAATAATGAAGTATTCTAGTTAACACAGATATAATTAATTGAAAAGAACATCCACATTCACCGAAGAAGATAATTTTTCTTGACTTAATATGTTGGTTGTTTATCAATTTTAGAAACGATATTCTTCAGTTAAAAAACATTGCACTCACAGAAAAACTGCTGAATTTGTCCAACCAAGTAAAATAGGTCTCAATGGCAGACAGTTATAATTCTTAATCGAAGAACAGTAAGTATTCAAATCAATAAACATAGAGTTTTAATTGTTGAACAAATCATCTTCAATGGAGTAAATATTTCTTTACCTAAAATGTTTGTTCTAAGTTGATAGTTGAATCCATATTCTTAGGTTAAGAGGCAATATTTTGTCATTCGAGAGTATTTATAAAACGAATATTTTCTTGATTTTAAATAGTAGACTTTATTTAAAATGAATCTTTTATGTATTTTGAATCAAAAGTATGAAAGTCTAGTTTCAATAATATTATTTTTGAAGGAATTCACACTTTTTCTTAAGCCAATAATTTATTTTTATTCTTGGCCGTAATCTCTGAGCTTCTTAAGCTAAATCTTTATTTATTCAGAGTAAGAATTCTTAATTGCTTTGTTCAAAATGAAAACGTTTTCTACAGTCAAGAGTAAATATCCTCTTGATCCAAAAAAATATTCTTGATGTAAAGAAATAAATGAAGAATAATATTATATATATTGAAGAATTCCATGTTATTTTATTCAAGATATTATTGTTACCTTAAGTAAATATATGCTTGAGATTAAACAATATACTTGAGAATAATTTTATTCTTGAATGAACACTTTGTCAGACCCCATTTTTTTCCGTGAGTCCAACTCGAAGTTAGTCTTGTTTTTTGGTTTCACTTGAGGTCTCACGGGTTCTGTGTGAGTTATTTCAAGTAACAGGTCAAGCTACACATTAAAGCACACTTTAGCAGCGTTTGGTAATGTGCAATTAGTAGTAAAAATATATATATAAATAAATATTATAGACAATTCACACAACACTATCTAGCCCTAAACTAAGCAGAGCTTGTGCTATGGAAACCAGATAGCTGATATAATACATATATATTATATATTTTTGTAAATACATACTTAAAATACAATATAACAACCAGACAGAGAACAAACATACAAATACAAATATTTGTTCTCGGTGGGGATCGAACCCACGACCTACGGCTCAGAAGGCAGAGCTACTACCAACTGAGCTGAGAGGCCAGTAGTGTAGTGATTATTGTGAAAAACTAGAAGGCTAGACTAAAAGGTGCGTTACCTTTAATACTTAGCTGAGCTAAGAGCATTTTGGCTCAATGTTACCTACATGTTTTGTCTAATTGGTTACTGTCGGCATCCATAGCAACAGTTTTATATGAATATAAGATTACGTGATACTCTTTCGCTGTATTTCTGTGTATGTTCACTGTTTTTTTTTTCTTTGGTGTAGCCGTACCTGTATTTGATTTTCCCCTTTTTCGTTGCCTTTTTCTTGTTACTGTACTTGCGTGTTTTAGTGTATAAAAAGTTATCTTAAGTTATAGTACAAATGCAGAACAGCAAGGCTACCACGAGCTCCATATGGTTATGGCTATGGCTGTCAAATTGTGTATAGATAAACTGACCCACACATTCATTTTCTTCTTGGGTTTGAATGTGTTGACACTGTGGACACAATTTTGACAGCCATAACCATAACCATATGGAGCTCGTGGTAGGCCAGCTGGTGGTTTGTTGTTATTCGTTGTGTGTAGGAACTCAAGAAGTGGTCCAGTCAATCTGTGCTCGTGGTTCGAATTGGAAAGACGTGTCGTGACGTAACTAAATTATTTTTAAAACAGTTGAGCTTTTATTAAGCTTTCACTTATCTCGACTTATTTCTTAATTTTGCTGAGGCTTCTTCGTATGTAGCACACCCCTAAGTCGGAAAGTTTGTAGTTTCACGTGACTGGTAAACTTTGTCACCACTTCTTTGTTGAGATCGGGCACTACTGTTAGTGCTTCGTTGCTTCGCCGTGAACACAACTGAGAAGCAAGTGGGTTTCAATATCAAATTACTTTTCTACTATCTTCTGAGTGTCAGATACTGCTTTCCAACTTACCGGTGACACAGAGAAGAGACGAATGACATTTACACAAAGACTACCTACCTAATCTAATCCTTCTATAAAAATGCGAAGTTACGATAGGATATTTAGATGTTTGACTCAATTTCCGATTTGAATCAAATTCGGGACAAATATAGATTATGAACTGGATTGACATACCTACACGTACCACATAACCTACTTTTTATCCCGAAAAAATTACGGGTACGGGAAAGAAAACTCTCATGCAGGCTAAGCCACTGGCAGCCGTTAAGTGACGAACAAATAAATAAAGTCATATATTTTTTGGACCCTTAATAGAAAAATCTAGTTGTAAATCAATTTTTTTGTTTCATAAACCTTAACCAAACATACAAATATGTGGATTCCCATGGAACTACATACCATATTGGTTGTCGTGACGACACACTAGCCATTTGGACTCCCAAATGGCTAGTGTGACGTCACAACAGCCAGCAATACCTAATAAGCTTTCACAGAACGCACTTTGAAGTCAAGTCTGTGTCTTTGAATGGATTACTCAGTTGTGCGGAGTGCTTTGTAGTGTCTGATTTGAACTCACGAAGGAATAGAATACCTTTGCATAGAATACCAGGAACTATATAGATCATTGTTTCCCAACGTGGTCCAGCTGGACCCCCAGGGGTCTACGGTAAACTCGCCGGGGGTCTAAGATGGTGTGACAAAAAAATGGGGGTTCACAATTCGTAAGGGGTCCACGAAAATGTATCTGGTTATAGAGACTATTACTTGTAAGAACTTTTTTTAAAAACTAGAGGTATTTTCTGTTCACTGGGAATATAGTAAAAATGAAGCTGCAGGGAAGAGCGTCCACCGCAACCAGCAAAATTTAGAAAGTGGTCTATGAGAAAAATAAGGTTGGGAACCTCTGATATGGATGAACAAACGGACGGGTAACTATAGGAAGACAATTTACTATTGTATACAATTTACTGAGTTATTATCTAACCATGCTTCCCATGAATATAAAAAAAAAATTGAGCATTAGCTTAAATAATTGATTAAATTGTGTATCAAAAATGTTAAAATTCATGATCTTCCTTTTATTTCTGACACTATTTTATTTAGCAAAAAATAATGCTTAAAATATGATGACGCCTTTCGATCGGTATGATTAAACTAAACGGGTGATTATTTTTCTCGTGTATCGGATTCGATTCCTGGTTCAACCATGTAATTATTTAAATATCAATGAATGCAGTTAAAATTGTTTTTGACGTGATAACGTCTTATAAATCGATGGAGCCAGCTGCACGCACGAAAAAACATGACTCATGCGTCGTAACCCTGGGCTCCGGGTCCGGGTCCGGGTCCGGGTCCGGGTCCGGGTCCGGGTCCCGAGTCCGAGTCCGAGTCCGAGTCCTACTATTTTCTTATGACGTTGTCACGTCCAACTATCGTCAGTAAACCGGCTTTACAGACAACCAATTTTTAGGGTTCCGTAGCCAAATGGCAAAAACGGAACCCTTATAGATTCGTCATGTCTGTCTGTCTGTCTGTCTGTTCGGCCGTGTGACAGCCATTTTTCTCCGAAACCATAAGAGCTAGACTGATGAAACTTGGTGAGTAGATGTATTCTGTAAACCGCATTAAGGTTTTTACACAAAAATAGAAAAAAAACTATAAATTTTGGGAGTCCCCCATACTTGAAACTGAAACTCAAAAATTTTTTTTTCATCGAACCCATACGTGTGGGGTATCTATGGATAGGTCTTCAAAAATGATGTTGAGGTTTCTAATATCGTTTTTTTCTAAACTGAATAGTTTGCGCGAGAGACACTTCCAAAGTGGAAAAAAGTTGGTCCCCCCCCCTCTAACTTCTAAAATAAGAGAATGATAAATCCAAAAAAAAATATGTTATACATTACTATGCAAACTTCCAACGATATTTGGTTTGAACGAGATCTAGTCAGTAGTTTTTTTTTTATACGTCATATATCGTAAACCCCAATTTACCTTTCGACGAACTACAAAAACCTTTATATTATGTTAATTGATGCTACGGAACCCTTCAGGGGCGAGTCCGACTCGCACTTGGCTGCTTTTTTTTTTTAATTCAAATAATGTCTGTCAGTAAAATGTTCCATCTACAATATTCAAGGTACTTTCTCTCCATGAGGCAAATCCTAGTATACCTACCAATACAAACCGCATCCGTGAGACGCCCTGTATACCACTACAAGCCGGAAGACGAATCAAAGGACGCTCACGCTCCTTGGATGGACCGACGACATTGGAAATCGTAGATGGATATTAAGGATTAAAATCTTTGGGGAGTTTAGGAATCTTTGAAAGGAGGAAATATGTGAGGTGAGCCGTATGTCTTGTGAGCTACTTCAGGCTAATGATGACGATGATAACTGTCTTATACGATTATTTATTAAGATAAGACGAAGTTCTCGTGAGTAAGTTCTTATTTTTTATGACGAGATCTGTAACTACGATATTCTTCCCCCCAAGCCAGCATCAAAACAATACAAGACCGCAATACCGCCCCATAAAAAGTCCAAAGAGTGTGAAACATAAATTCCAAATTACCATTTACTCCCATATTCTCCCGGTATTTTTGAAGCAGAGACTACGCCGCAATTAGACACGACTCGTTAACCACGAGATCAGGAACTAATGAGCCACGTATATGCTTTAGTGCACTCCCAGGATCAAAAATTATAATCCTGCTACACCAGTGTACAATGAACCGCACTCGCAAGCTACTGGCAAACGTGCAAAGTTCTTTTTATAGTGGCCGTGTACAGACGATGACAGCCGCTTGACAGTTGACGTACCGTGAATGACGCGATAAATTCGCGGCGGTGCAAATGATTTTGGTATTAATAGCCTTAGAAATAGCGTGTAAAATTGAACTCGAAGCGAGTAATCGTAGCGCATTTCATAAAATGTTTTACAGCTGCATAAAATGGTATCTGAAAATAACTACATGAGCTATCTTAAGTGCCTTTTGTGTTCAAACATCAATACAAATACAATTTGCTGATTTAGAATCAAAACAGGGACCAGCTGGGCAATTCTGTTGCAATCAAAAGTTTGATACTAACAAGAAACAGCGATCGCTTATCTTGTTGCCATTATTTTTAGCCATACTAGTTTTACAAAGCGAAGTTCCTATTCGCTATCTCACGTAGTCAACATTCAGTCTTGTTGCAATCGTTCCTTGTCAAAGAAAACTTTTGTTTCAATTCGTTTTTTATTGCAATCCATGCTCAAAATAATGCCAAAACTGACAGATGCGACTAGGTCATAATTGTAACAAAAGATACGCAAACCCCGGGTCCGGTTAATGTACGTCCAGTTATTGTACAGCATGTTATTGTACACCATGTTAAAACGAAACCTTTTTTCGTTTTTTGGATTCGTTTTAACCTGCCGTACAATAACTGGTTGCGAATTAACTGGGTGCACAAAATTGTCACGTGATGTTATTGTACAGCATGTTAATTGGATGCCATTAGGGCCCGTGCACACTGAGGCAATTCAATTTTTTCTTATTTTTTGTAGGCAATTGATACTGCTCCATAAGAGAATAGCCCCTTTGGGGTAAATGTAAAAAAACATTTTCTGGCACTGCGGCGGCCGCTGCCGCGGCACGCTCGCTTTGCTCGCTCGCCTTGTGCGTTATTTATATGTTCTAACATAACCTAACCTAACCAAGTCGGATCCGCCCTATAAAGTCCCAAGGACAAGTACAAGTATCCGCTGCCTGAACAAAACAGCAAAAATCAATATTGAATTGCTACAGTGTGCACGAGGCTTAACTGGCATCGTAATAACGGTGCGTACAATAACAACACGTGACGATATTGTACAGCATGTTATTTCGCGACCTTTTATTGTACGCCCCGTTAATTCAAACCCTGGCATCGTAATAACGGTGTGTACATGTACATTAACCTGCTGTGCATTATCATGCTGTGCAATAACGGGTCGTACATTATTGCTTCCCCAAACCCCCACTGATTAACGCTCTTTGGTACAAAACAAACTGAGAAGTGTGTACATAAGCCTACTTCTCGCTATAACAACTTACCAGATACGGGTAGGTAGGTGTAGGCAGATCCACGTTTTATTCGTATTTCTTACATTACGTAGACAATTTCTTGATTTGGACCGAATATCCCAAAAAGGTTTTTTTATTAAGAAACACTCTGGAACTTTACATTGTGTGTGTATTCCAAAGTAAAAATAAACCGAAAAGAAATAAAAAACAAATAAAGGTAAATAATTTTTCATGCTAACATTGTTTTGACATTAAATTACAAAACAATATCAAATACCAACATGGCTGAAAACACAGAGCAGCCAACACGCTTTTGCTTACGCAAAGTAGAGAGAGTATGATGACGTATTACTAAGAGAACCAGTGTCGCCAAACTCATACACGTAAAAACAAATACACATAGAAATAAAAGTTATGATTGGTCGAAAAGAAACGTTAAAAAGGACCTAAAACCAAAAAAATAATTTAATTGATAATAAACCTTAACGCTATCGTAACATGGTTCTAAACTTAATAAAATAAACAGTGCTAAAATGAAATTCTACTTACCACGAGATGGCAGATTTCATTCAGTATTTTTTTCTTTTAGTCTCTATTTAGTTGTAATATGATTGATAATACAATGGCTGTTACTTGATTGACAACAAAACAAAGCTACTTGACGCTAGATGGCGTTATAGAAAACAATTCTGTTAGTCTTTATCCACAAGTTTTAAGATTCATAATACAATGGCTATTACTTGACATAGCCACTCACTTAGTGATGTGCCAAGGTGGATACAAGACAAATGTATCGACATCGATGATTACCTACCTACTTCTTATCGTGTCACTGGTTTTTTCGAACCAAGTGAGGTGAAAGGATTTTAAGTGCGCCCCAAAGAGGCTCCTTTCGTGCACTTATTTAACACATATTTTCGAACTTTTTAAGTTCTATGGCATGCCCGGTTTCCTCACGATGTTTTTCTTCACCGTTTAAGAGCACTGGCATAGTGTAAATTAATTTTTGGGCAGTAAACCTCATTGGTTGGACTGGATTTAAGCCCACGACCTAAGGATCAGAAGGCGAAGCCGCTACCACTAGCCCACCAGCGCTCTCACCTACCTACTGATGTATAACGATCGGTAGCACGTCAGGTTATATTTATGGTGGTCGAAATAAAAAGCTTTTCTTATCTATCTTTCTTTATTTACACAATCAAATGTTTACAACTCGTAAAATTGTATAGGTACTTAACTGTTTCAAATATTGTTTCTTTTTCTTCTTGTGTTTTCTTTTTCCTGTTGCATCGATACATTTATTTTGAATATCGGAAAACTGAAACCAGAATTATTATGTTATTTCTTCAAAATATTTCTGTAATTTTCATCTTACCCAGCCACTGTGGGCTATAAGAATAAGAAAAGAATCAGAATAATACATAAGGAATAAAATCATCACTAAAGCAAAAAAAAAGTCAGCTCCCTAAACCTAACTATTTATATGATCAGAACTAATAAAGTATTCGATAGCACATTCATCACTTTATTGGGGTACAGCCCTGCTTGAGTAGCGAAAGTTGAGATTTATAGAAACGCGACCTTAACGAATATCATTCACAGTCTATTTTTGTTTGATGGTTTTGCATTCTAAATAAAACCAATTTAAGCAATAAAATAATACTAACCTGTGATACGATATGCCCCCTTTTGTTAAATTATTGGTTCGGCTATCGTTTTAGCACTGCAAAACAGCACAATACGGCATTTTTATATTTTTTCGTGTTTTTCTCAGTTACGTTTCTTCTGACAGACTTCAAACACGACTAAACAAAGGAGGGCTTGAAGTCTGCTGTACTGCGCGTACTTGGAGCGTGAGAAGGTCGTCTACATGCTATTTCCATTACTCGTCGTGGCTGAAAACGATCAGCATTCTAAATTCAAATAAACGTTCCATGCGTTCTACCTTCAATTTGAATTAAATAGGCACGTAATTTTTTCAGACGCTATATTTTTATGTCGGCTATATTAAATTCGCAGATTACAAAGAATAAAAAGGATATAAACGTCAAGTACGAGCGTTTAAAAGTGTGCAAGCTCGAAATGGGATGCTCCAGTTGGGTGGAGTCCAATATTCAGCTTGAGATAAACGCAAAATATGTCGAAAATACAGGACAGTATGACCGCTGCCAGGTAACTGTCAGAGATGTCAACGTGTTGGCCAAAAATGCCTAAAGGCATCACCGACCGTTAGATATTGTAACATAACTTTTTATTTTTATTGGATTTAAATTTAGAATGTTCATAATTGAACATGTACCTATGTTGTTTCTGTTTCAGGCCCGTCTGCAGCTATGACATAAAACATTGTAGTTTACTGATGTGAAGCATAAATTATGGAAACTCTTCAGAAATCAAGAAGACGGGTTTTGGTTTTAGATATTGTTTCGGTTGGGGTCGAGCAACGTGATCAAGGCGTCACTGCTTAGCATATTCTTCGCATATAGATTTTTTCAGAGTAACCGACCTTGCATGGCCTTCTTCTTCTTCATATCGTGTCACTGATTCTTTCGAACCAAGTGTGGTGAAAGGATTTTAAGTGCTCCTCAAAGAGGCTCCTTTCCTGCACTTGATACATATTTTCAAACTTTTTAGGTTCTACGACTTACTCGTAGGATTGGAAGGCGGGTCGCTACTACTAGGCCACCAGCGGCGCTTGCATGGCCTGAAAATAAATAAATGCAAATATTTGAGGTATTTTTTTTATTTCGCAAATAGACAGCGTTTTTGTTTTTCTCATCTTCTTCGACACAAAACGGATGAAATCGCCAGTAAAAATAATCGATTAAGTCGCATCATAGATCGCTTGAAGACGGACTGCGCCCTACTTCGAGATATATTCTATGTAATGAGTTCTACACGACTCGTCCTGGGGTATAATTGAGTCGATTTCGACTGTATTGCGAGGATTTCCTTTTTATTTCCCCATCAGCGGTTTATGGGCGGGATATTATTATTAGGCAGTTTTATGTGGTACCTACGCTATTGTAATGAAAGAGGGTGATGTTTTTGTCACCTGGCAATGTTTTATTCGATTTGATCTTGCTAGGGTGATTCTTTTTTACAAAATGGAACAACTTTCTACAACTGATAAGGTTGTGTCTAAATGAAATGTGTTTTCATTCTTTCTTCTTTTCTTGTAATGATTGCCATATAAAAACCAAACTAGGCTTGGTCGTGTGGAATTGACACCTAGACTCACCTAGCTTTAAGACGTTTCAAAGTGATCCTCGCGATTCAACAGAACAAATACACTTTTGATTTGATTTGATTATGTAAAGTGGTAACCATCCCTATAACAAAGCATTGACTCGTAGGTCACGGACGTCAGGAAAGTGCCCTACAATGCACTGCCCTGCGTCTATCAACTTGAGGCATACAGATGTTAACTTCACGTGTCAGTAATTTCACCGGCACCCACACCCTTCAAACTGAAACACAGCAATGCTGCTTCACGGCAGCAATAGGCTTGGTGAGAGGCACTCAAACTCAATAATCACTTTGAAACGTCTTAAAGCTAGGTGAGTCTAGGTGCCAGTTCCACGCGACCAAGCCTAGAAGAACAGGCAACAAACTAGGGCTTGGCTCCTATCGTTTTTTTATATATGGCTACTGATGATAGATAGATAGATAGATAACTCTTTATTGTTCACCACACAAAAGATACAGTACAGGACATCAAAAATTAACAATTAGGTAAAACAATGGGCGACCTTATCGCTGAGAGCGATCTCTTCCAGGCAACCTTTGCATGGAAAGAAATAAGAAATTGAAAGGCGGTGTAGTTAGTGTAGTTAAAATTGAAAAAAAAGTAGATCTACAATACCTACTCACTATTAGGTACCTAATTAGATAGGTATTTATCTAAACTAACTACTTAACTAAAACTAAAATTCTAATACTTATTATAAGATATAACTAAAAATAAACGTCATAATGACAATTATAACGAAATCAAATTCAAATCGAATGTAATTGTGTCGTAATGATAATTACGACATAATAACATAAGTCTCTGAAATGAAACGAAATTGAAAATGAATAATGCTCTTTTACAAGAGTATTTTTTTCAAATATTCTGGGAAAGGACAATGTTTCGTGGAAGGCGGGAGAAGGAAACATGTTTTACTGAGGAGTCTTCAATAAAATTATACAAAAACATGTCGCAATAATAATGATGAATACTCGGAATGGTTATTTCCGTGAATCCCTTTCATGTTCAAATAACCATAAAATAAATAATAATCAATTATTCGTGATAAAAAAGTCCATAGATTCTTCCAAATTTTTAATCAGTGCTGGTCAGTGATTTCATCAGTGATTTTTTCAACTATGGGAATCAGTAGGCCTACCACAAGCTCTGTCAGGCTCTGTCTCTGACTTTGGTCTTAAGTCTGTGTGAGTGTTAACTAAATCAATCCTATACGTCACACACAATATAATACGCTGGTGTGCACTCACACAGACTCAAAACCAGAGCCAGAGACTGAGCCAGATAGAGCTTGTGGTAGGCCTACAGATACTTGATTTATAATACTTTTTTTATACAATACTAGTGGCCGCCCGCGGCTTCGCTCGCCCGTTCCCGTAACACCCCGTTCCCGTTACTTTTTCGGAATAAAAAGTATCCTATGTCCTTCTCCTGGTTCTAAGCTAACCCCCAACTAATTTTCAGCCAAATCAGTTCAGCCGTTCTTGAGTTATAAGTGGAGTAACTAACACGACATTCTTTTATATATATAGATACCACACCCAGACAGATTTGTTCACAACACAAATATTTGTTCTCGGTGGGGACCGAACCCCTGACCTACGGCGCAAAAGGCAGAGGTACTACCAACTGAGCTGAGAGGCTAGTCTCAAACTGGCTAAAACACAAGCTAAGCCGTAGGCAGAAGTTAATCGCTATATAACAATTTAAGCCAAAGCTAAACAGCAGTTTATCAAGTCGCTGCGAAAATCTTTAGCGTCTAAAAGTACGGCCACACTTAGGCAAACAGCTGATAGTTGCGATGGCGAAATGATCACGTGAACCTTGTGCGAACAGTACCTACTTACAAACACCGCCGCGAACATCGAGCGAGATATAAGAGCCTGTCCAGATGGGGCGTTTTACGCGCGTTTTACGCGCGATTCCTCAATCGCGCGTAAAACGCGAGCGACTATTTGGTAGGAGCGCGCGTAAAACGCGGCATCTGGACGCAATATAAATTGAAACGCGCGAGGGCACTCGCGCGTAAAACGCTCCATCTGGACAGGCTCTAAGTACTACGTACTAGAGAAGCTACGTCAAATAACTGAATTGTCCTATTCTTCGTAATTTGTTCTCGGCAAAAAGATCTTAAGCGCCATGTGAATCACGGCACTTATGAAAGAAGAATGAAAGAAAGAAAACTTATTTATTTATGGCCTGCGCACACCTAGTTCGCTAGCGGTAACGAACAGTGAAACGCTGTCAAATATCGCTGTCAAATCTCAAATCTGACAGCGGTATTTGACAGCGTTTCACTGATCGCTACCGCCAGCGAACTAGGTGTGTTCGAGCCATTACGCGTTTTCGAGAGAGAGCGACTGAGGCGACTGAGTGAGGTGCGGCGCGATCGCCGCAGGTGAACGGGAAAAAGTAGGAATTTACGGTGTCTTCTCTAGTACGTAGTACTTATATCTCGATGGCCGCGAACAGTAATTTTGTCATTCACTATTGTCTTCACTTTGGTCAACATTGCCAGTTGCCGCCGTTATGAAGCTAACGCAGTTTCACTACTTCGCTACGAGCAATGACAGTTTGTAGTGTCAAAACTGACAGATACGACTAAGTTTTGATTGCAACAAAAGATACGCATCACCCCACTTATCGCCATTGCAGTTCGCAACTGTTCGCCACAATCTATTCTAAGCCTTACTCTTGGAATCTTAATATTCCGCAGAACTTGGTTGAAGAACTTTGGTACAGTCACGCTCGCATGGCAATTAGTCGATTGGAAGAGCTAGGACTATTATATCGTGCGACACGATGTGAAAAAATACCTCACATGTTAAAAAAAAATCGTTACATAGAGAAAGTAAATTAAGTGAATGTACGACTTCCTCTACACTTGCAAAAGGTCGCTCGAGTCGAGACTTCGGAAAATATCTAACTTCAAAAAAAGTACATTTTTGAAAAAATCTTATTACAAAAAACTTACTAGTGTAGTAAGACGAGATCTTTAAGGACGAAAGAAAAGACTTAAGTTAGTTATAAATTTTGCTATCTTTTTACATTAAATTGCTTACAATCTGCATGATTATTATACTAATTATCATACCAAGTACATACTAATACATACATAGATAATAGACTAGATGTATTTAGCTGTCGTAGACCCAGTAAAAGTTAGACATAATATTACCTTTTCTTAGTTTTTGTAAATAATGTCATTGTATATTCTGTTCTAAATAAATTCCTTTCCTTTTCATTGTTTTTTTATACATTTAATTTAGCAAACAAGCATATGGCCCACCTAATGGAAAGCGGTTACCATAGCTTATGGACGCTTGCAACACCAGAGGCATCACTCGCGCGTTGCCCTTGCCCCCCTGACTTTATAACCTTGACCTTAAACGCCCTTTTTGAACAAAGCAACCTGCAGTCTCTAGGGAAAACCTCAGCAAGAAGAGCATTCCACAACCTTAGAGTGCACGAGAGGAAGTTCCTCTGAAACCGAACGGTGAGTGACCATGCCGGCTCCAAGGTATGTGGATGAGCCCTCTGCCTATGGCAAGCTGTGCGATGATAACATTAAAATGTGGGCATCATGTCGTACAATTCTTTAGACCACAACCCATTTGTATAAGCGGTAGAACATACAGGGAGGAAAAGTCGCTTCTCAGACTTTATATTACCCTTTAAACGTATCTTTCGTAAGCCGCCTTCCTATGGTGCGTGATATCACGCACCAGCCCGCACCGCGCACGACGATGCACGGCTGCGCACAAAGAAAATGCTCCTGTGCTAACGCGCACCTCGGCGCACGAGACCGTTCCCATGGTGTGTCATGCGAGCTGGTGCGGGCTGGTGCGCGAAATCACGCACCAGTGGGAAGGGGCTATTAGTTAGCTTTCCACATAGCTTACATTATTCATTAGCCATTTAGTGAGAGCCTAAATGGATGATATGGGCATCATGTCGTACAATTCTTTAGAACACAGGCCCATTGTATAAGCGGTAGAACACACAGGAAGGAAAAGTCGCTTCTCAGACTTAATATTACCCTTTCCCGGCTTTCTCAGTTAGCTTTGCACATAGCTTACGTTATTCATTAGCCATTTAGTGAGAGCCTAAATCGATGTCAAGGCACTTGCCTGAGAGGTTCCTGCCAAAGTGTTTGCAATGGTTTGCATATTCCAAGCAGGTGTCCGCTGCTATGCAAAATAGAACCTTTCTACCACACCTTAGAACTCACTCTTCTCCAGCTTGCAAGATTGTCAAAATATTATATTTATGCGAGGTATCTGAAGGTGGTTTACCTATTTGAAGGCTTCTAAAAGGCTGTATGTATTAACGTTAAGAAGGTCCGCGCATTGTGACAGTGATAGCGCTATTTCTTACGAGTAAGAAAGAGATGGCAGATATTTTAAAATATTTTATGGTGAACGAAACGGCTTGCGAGCGGGTGCAGATTCCAACGAATATGTAAACAATGTATATTATTTGCTTTCTACGTTGCAGGCCGTGGGTTCGATCCCCACCGAGAACAATGTGTCTTGTACACAGTCATATTTTTATGTCTAAGTTGCAGCATTAGACCCAAGACGAACTCAATACCACAGAACATAAAACTCTCATATATAAAAATTGCGTTCAGTTACAAGCGTGATTCAAAGTGCTTTTTGTTGAGTCACAGATGTGGCGCAACAAGAATCCATTGCTTTTAATTTAGACGAATATAAACTGAGATTTTCCGTCGAAATTATAATAAGATACTTACTTTAATGCTACTCCAGAGTTAGTCTAAAATCGGCCACCGCATCCACTCATGACGTTACTTAATTGGATAGTCGTAGCCCGTAGCTGACTCGTAGCAACTCGTAGTGGCTCGTAGCATCTCGTAGACCCGAGGCTCGTTAGTTCATTTCGATATAGAAATAAGATTTTGAGGAATATCAAAAATATTTTATCTAAAAACACGTTTAAAGATTATATAAAAAATTATAAGAAGGCTATCGAATGTTTATTTTGTCAGTGTAAATAAAATGACTGGACTCTAGGTAATAGCTCTGATAATTGATCCCCATCGAGGACAAAATTGTGTGTTGAACGCCCAGAATAACACCCAGACTGAGAAGCTATTCCATAGTACAAGCTCTGCTTAAATTGAGGCTAGATAGTGCTGTGTAGATTGTTCACAATATTTATTATTATTATGCACATTACTGCGTCAGAGACAACTTCTAATCATAAGTACCTTGACAGTAAGATTTTACATCGGATTTCGGGCTAATCGAACTATCCCCTTTGATTTCGATATCGAAAACGAATAACAAAAGGACACGTGAAAAATACATTTGAATATCACATCTGTCCGTACATCACGATTCACAACATATCAGGCTGAGCTTTCATAGTACAGGCTCCTGAATATACTTTTTTACTCCACGAACAGCCGAACGAGTATGTCACGTTGCATAAATTGCTTGAAACTAACCTACTTCGTCAAACTATTAATAATTATTAAAAAATGATGCCCATAGTTTAACTTTGTGATTTTAAACTGACTTCAAATAAAAGGGAGGTTTTCAATTCAGTTGTATTTTTTTTGTTTGTTATCGCATAACTTCGCCATCTTAAGAGCCAATTTGAAAAATTATTTTTTTATCTGGAAGGTCCAAAAGGTTCCATCGAAATTTCATCAAAATCACTTCAGCAGTTTGACCATGATCATCAAGTTTTTGAATTTCACTTATTATAAGTATAGCCTCAAGAGATGATTTTTAGTGCTGGTTTGATAGTTTTATTTGCGACGATACCAGAGAGCCTAGCAGGGGTTTATCGTACATTTTTGACATTACATTACATTTTTTTTAATGGGAACAGGAACATTTTTAAGCATCGGCTGTGGGTGTTTTTACTTGTTCCATACAGAGAATGAAAATTACTACTGTGGTTGTAAATTAAGAACCGCTTTTATACATCTTAATATATAAAAATGAATTGCTGTTCGTTAGTCTCGCTAAAACTCGAGAACGGCTGGACCGATTTGGCTGATTTTGGTCTTGAATAATATGTGGAGGTCCAGAGAAGGTTTAAAATGTTTTTTTTTTTGTTTTTTTCAACGGGAACAGTAACGGGGCGAGCGAAACCGTGGGCGGCCGCTAGTTGTAAATAAATCTTTGATGATTGAAAAATCTGTATGAAGAAAATATAGCATCCAGAGCTTGAACTACCGCCGAAGCCTCCATCAGTCGAGCCCAATGCGGCTTTGTGCGAATACTTTGTATACATCCCTACCATTTTGTATGCTTATATCATGTGGGAAAAACTGGATCTCACTGATATTGGATGGATCACGCAATGGGCGAAATCATATTTTTTATTTCCACTGAGCCGCGTAAAGGACTTTATCTTCTGTCATAAATCAAATAATACATTTGAGGTGGACATTTTCATAGAGCTATTTAGGTAAACCTAGCAATGCTTGCAGTATAAGAAACCAAACAACTGGATAGAAAAGAACTCATCATCAACAACCTATATCAGTCCACTGCTGAACGTAGGTCTCTCCCAAGACGTGCCACTGAGCCCGGTCTTCGGCTCTTCTCCTCCAGTGCTTGCTCCAGTGCTTGCAAAGGTTGTAGAAAAGAACTGTCTGCATTGAATTTGTATTTATCTATTTGACATATTATTACATTTTCACTTAAACAGGAGCTAAAAATCTAAGATAGGTTTGTCTTATTGACTGGCCTCTCAGCTCAGTTGGTAGTAGCTTTGCTTTCGACCCCCACCGAGAACAAATATTTGTGTGGTGAACGTAGATTTTTGTTCGCTCTGGATGTTATATTTTATTCTAAGAATGTATTTCCAAAAAGAAGTATCTAAGTAATCATTTATTACAAAGAAAGAAAATCATGTATGTACTGTACATGACAAGAAATAAAACAGTAAAAAAGTAAAAATGACAATGTTACTAACACAATACGCAGAGTTCTGTGTGTGTGTGTGCGGAATGCTGCCATGTACGGTCTGCATACAAAGCCCTGAATTCAGCATGGGCTGAAAACGAGTTCCTAGCCCTGGTTTTCAGCACAATGCTTTCGGAGATACAGATAGTGTTTTTTTTTACAATTTATAGGATAACGCTTGACCGCAATCTCACCTGATGTTAAGTGATGATGCGATCGACGGTGTAGCGCGCTCACCTAGAAGATACCTATTCACTCTTTTTTTGAAAACTCCCAAATAGGTATTCGGAAAAATAGACGCCGGCAACGAGTTCCACTCTTTGGCTGTCCGCATTATAAAAGTGGAGGCAAAGCGCTTAGTGCGGGAAGAAGGTGTATCAACTATCAATGGATGCCTCGTGTCCGTACGTCTAGTGGTCCGGTGATGGAATGGGGATGGGGGAATCAAGTTGAAAAGTTCCTGGGCACACTCGCCGAAATGTATCCTGTAGAAGACCGATAAGCCAGCTACTTATAGTGTTGTGTGGATTGTCCACAATATTTATTTATTTAAACCATGAACCTTGATCTTCGCTTCGTCATGTGAAGTGGCAGGCGTGATACTGCTAAACGTCTCGATTCGATTATCCTGTTAGCATCGAGTTATCGATTTTGGATTAAGTATCTGTTCTTGTTCGTGTGAGCAGGATTTAGGTGAAGGAGACATTCACTGGCAGACTAGTAGTAGTAGAGCTCTTTGTGAAGGGCAAAGTACTACCACCTAGTAGTAGTAGCTGTGTAGATACTTTACGATACTTTGAAGCGTAGCGTGTGCTGTCTTTGTAACTTTTGCTGTTGTATTACTGCATTGCATACGTCTGACTAAGTGAAGTGGCACCACACTGGAACTTCACTGCTATTATTTTAGACTATTTTTGATTTGTAAAAGGATCATATAAAAAAACGATGGGAACCGAGCCGTAGTTTGTTGCCTGTTCTTCTAGGCTTGGTCGCGTGGAACTGGCACCTAGACTCACCTTGCTTTAAGACGTTTCAAAGTGATTCGTGCATAGTATTGAATAAAATTTTATTGAGTTTGAGTTTGTGAGTTTTTTCACCATGCCTATTTCTGCCGTGAAGCAGCATTGCTGTGTTTCGGTTTGAAGGAGTGCCGATGATATTACTGACCACTACAATCTGGGCCTCTTCTAGGCAAGAGTGAATAGGTGTCTTCTAGACCATCCTGCTCCATCGTCGGCTACATCGACGCTTCCAATCCGTTGAGTTTGTTGCCAAAGGATGGTGGTTTATCATGTAAAAAAAACCGTGAGGCTGAACATCTGTATACCTCAAGTTGATGGACAAATGGTAAAGCAGTGCATCGTAGGGCATGTTCCAGACATGTGTGGCCTAAGAAGCAATGCTTTGTTATAGGCGATGACATTAAACTCTGCTTAATTCTCTTTATTAAATTAAATGAAATTTATTGGATAGTAACAAAAATGTTACTGATGGTAATACTAGTTAGGGTACCGATTTGGTACCCTAACTAGTTTTACCCTGTGTAGCATACCAATGCCCTCTGCTGAACAAACTAAGCACAGCTTAGTTTGTTCGGTAGTATCACACTTAAATTAAATAATAAAAATAAATTATAGCTTAAAAAACTAAAAAAAAAACGCTTTTATTATTTATTTTATTTTTTTATTATTTTTATTTTTAATAGAACTAAAAAGTTAAAAATAAAACTGTAGTAATCAATTGAAAAAATTATATTATTGTACAAAACAGCGTGGGGTGCTTTTTATAATAACTTCAGATAATAAACTATTGATAAAATATTTACAACAATCAAAATCAAGCATTTATTTTTTACTTTTTTTTTTTTTTTTCATTTTTTTTTTCATATTATTGCAATGTCATCGACCTTTGACAGGTGTGCAAAGTTTGAATCAAATCTGATCGTTCAAAGTAGGACAAAATCGAGCTCAAAGAGGTCGGTTACATACATACAGGTGAAGCTAATAAAAGCGTTATAAAAAAGTTGTTTATAAAAACTACCTACCTTTTTTGTTTGTTTGTTGTTGGGAGTGTAAGGTAATTTGGGGCTAGTTAGTGTTGTGTGGATTGTCCACGAATTATTTATTTATTTATTTATTAGTTATGAATTGTATAAAGCTGGTTAGTGAATAGCGCGCTTTAACAGATTTCGTGTGCTCATCTTGTACCTAATCCTTGCAAGTAACGCAATTTGTTTGGATAAAGAGTTTTCTTGTAAGAAGCAAGCGAGTAGGAGTATTTAAATTTGTTGCTTACCTACATAAAAATATTCTCATCTTTAGTATACACACATCAAAATTGTCTAGGGATATTAAACATTTTGTTGATTTTTACAAAAACTAAAAATAATTTCTTAAGAAAAGTAGGCATGGCAAGAACATTTATTTTGTGTTGGTTATAAATAATAATAAAATACAACTGTTTGATATTATTTTTTAATAAAAATTTAAGTTAGAAGAAAATCTCGAAAAATCTGAAAAATTTTAAGGTTCGGTAAATTGTATTAAAACTATGTCAACGTTTCCAAGACTTTCTAAAATTACTTTTTTACAATTTAATAATCGTTGTTGCTTCTCTTGACGTTGATAACACATCTGCACCGGTTATTCATACTTAAAATTAGGGTGTCAAAGTCTCGCTGAAGTATGCGATCCCATGTTCTTTTTAAATGGCAAAAAAGTTGGTCTTCTGTGGTCAAATTTGATGGCAAATTGCTGAAAGCCCTTCGCTGCAACATAGCCGAAGTGTGTTCAATTGGGTTTAAGTCGGGTGACTGTGCAGGCCAGTCCAAAACCACGAAATCATGTTCCTGAACGGCAGCTCACACCAATCGCGCCGTGTGTGGAGGGGAATTATCATGCAAGAGCTGAAATTCCTGGCCAATTTGAATTCTGTGAGGGATGATCACAGGTTCTACGACCTCGTTCCGGTATTTTAGTGCAGTCATGCTGCTTCTTATCCGAATGAGCACGTTTCGCGCGCCAATACGAATTTCCGCCCGAACCATGATTTTCCCACCTCGGTACGAATGGTCCTCTTGTGGATGCTGGAGGTGATTTTGTCTGCCTGGGACTCTGCAAACACGAGTTTTTCGTGAATCGGGGTGGAATCCAAACCGAGAATCATCATTAAAGAGAACCATTGTCCATTGGCCCTTGTTCCATAACAAATGTTCCTGAGCCCAAAGAAGTCGCGTTCCGCGATTGGCACGTCGTAGAGCTAGCGCACGAAGTGGCCTACGAGAATGAAGATCAACTTCATGCAGCCTTCTTCTGACGGTTTGGTCACTATCTGACAGCTGATGGTCTGACTGAAGCCTTTTCACTAGCTGCTTTGCTGTGATATTGGGTCTTAAACACAGTCCAAGATGACATGAGCGGTCTACTTATTCTACTAAAACCACCACATATATTCACCATATTATTTCGAACTAATAAATCATTGAAAAAACATATAAATTTGAAAAAAGGTTATTTAGAAGAGAGATACAGGATACATTGAAGCAATAAATAGAGATGTAGATAATATATAAATTGTGCAAACATTCTTAGATACATTATATTTATAAATGAGTTATATAAATATCTATCGCTACGTAGTTCCAAAAATTCCAAATCATGTGTCGGAATGATATGTGGCGTTGGCAGATATCAAATCAAACCATCCATTTTAGCAACTCTACTAACTGACAGGGTTGCTAGCACCAGTTTATAAGTGTTTTAGAAATACTCGTTTATCACGTTCATATTGTTCAGCTAAATATAGTCATACAATACGCCCATGGTAAACGTAATTTACTGGCACGTGAGGCTGAACATCTGTATCCCTATAGTTGATGGACGCAGGGCAGTGCATCGAAGGGCACGTTCCTGACGTGCGTGACCTAAGAGGCAATGCTTTGTTATACGCGATCGTTACCACTTAACATCAGGTGGGCCATACGCTTGTTCCATCAGCCAGTAGCATAAAAAAAACGGTCCCATACATTTGTAAAGAAGTGATTACACTAAGACAGCATGGGTCTGCTCTTTCTGTATTTGTCTCTGTCAGGCCAATACAAATTGTATAGAACAGAAATGACGTGGATCCACGCGACGTGGGGTCAACCAAGTCTTACAGACGCTTCTCATGTCGTCTGCGAGACACCACGACTGCTGCTCCGTAAAAAAGCGTAGATCAGCCGCGTGAGTTTGCTAAAATAAGTATAAATACCCATAATAATAAATAATAATAATTATAATAATTGTCCGGAGGTTCCTCTCTCTCTGCAGCCTTGACCACCGGTAGCTTGAACCTAGCCCCGCTGTCGGTGGCGCACTAGTTTTTAAGTTTTTTATAATTATGTTTTTTATTTAAATAATTATACCTATATTGTAAAAACCTTAAAAATTAAGAAAATAAATTAAATATCTGAATAATAATAATAAATATTGTGGACAATCCACACAACACTATCTAGCCCCAAACTAAGCAGAGCTTGTACAAGCTACTATGGGAATCAGGTAGCTGATATAATACTTAAATACTTATTTTTTTGTAAATACATACATACAATACAATATAACACCCAGACAGAGAACAAACATCTGTGTTCACCACACAAATATTTGTTCTCGGTGGGGATCGAACCCACGACCTACGCTCAGAAGGCAGAGCTACTACCAACTGAGCTGGGAAGGCAGTCAATAATGTAAGTGTGCTAATTGGTGTGCTTAGTTTTACTCTAATAATAAAATCCGTCGTATAAGATAGACTCAAAATACGCCCGTGGTGCGCCAGAACCCCATCGGTCCCATAAATTTTGTAAAAAAAAAATGACGTGAGTGAAGTGAGTGACACTAGAACAGCGTGGGTCTGCTCCTTTAGTCTTTGTCTCTGAATGTGAAAATGAAATGGGTCCGAAAAGACGTGGACTAACGCGGCGTGGGGCCAACCAAGTCTTACAGACGCTTCTTAGGGCGCCTGCGAGACACCACAACGCTGCTCGGTAAAACACGTATTAAAAGCCGCGTGAGTTTTCTAAAATAAGTATAAATAGCCCATAATTATTATAATTACCCTAACACTCAAATATTATTTTAGTTTTGAGGTTTGACCACATATTTATATTTTAATTACCGTGTAGGCTGTTTTATTATTATTATTGTTGTAAAAAAAACACTAAGTTGGGATCTTCCACATTTTTGCAGCCGGTTAAAAACACAAAAACCAGTGCTAGCTAGCTCATAGCAAAAACACTACATTCGCCTGCCGATGCGTCACAGACAGTCAGACAAAACTAATAGGTCCCGTTCCCGCGCGACTAATCTATCATCCACCGTGATTTACATTCCGTCTGATATTAGTTTCTGTCGGGACTTCCTGACGTGTACATGTAAATGTAGGCGAATATTCCCGTATCGTCAATATTTCCCAAATTGAAAGTTTTTTGTATTTAAGGCTCCGTGCAAATGAACCACTGGCCACAGCCCCGTGTTTCATAGGGAGTCTTTCATATATTTCATATGGATTCTTGTACCCATGAAATGTATGAAAGACTCTCTATGTCATAAGGAGTCTTTCATACATTTCATGGTCAGTCTGTCATACATTTTTCATATGGAGTCTTTCATACATTTAATGGGAAGTCTGTCCTTGAAATGAATGAACCTTGACACGGTAATACATTTAACCTATAGGTACCTACATTTCGCTTTTCATTATGACGCTCAGATAAAACTTTGAAAGCCCGCAAGGACCCAGAGTTTTAATCCCAAGAGAAGCAAATAAGATGATTCTATCATAATGTTTTTGAATATCTCCCTGTATTTGGCATTATTCCATCCCACTCTTAAAGATTCAATTCCAATTTCAATTTCTAAGAAACACATCTTAGTAAAAATACACAGTGAATTCCATGCTAGATAAAACATCCACTAATCCCTTATTCACAAACGAGCGCGAAATGCGATCTTATAGCACTCAGTGAAAATAGGTAGGTAAATTGTAAAACCGTGTCATTACCCAAACTCTCTTAAAATTTTACTTTTCAAAGCTCTATCTCGCATAATCTTTTTAGAGTTATTCAACTGAGTTTTCCACTAAACTAAAAATAAAAATAAAAGTGGTTTAACATTATAAAAATAAAACGAATTGTACCATAATACATATACCCATATCACATAAAATACAATACACAAAAACTATATTTGACGTGACTTCTTGCAGAATAAGGACCAGTCCGCTCAAGCATTTAGGAGACGATCCAGTTAAGAATTTTTTATCTAATTCACGGGATGAAAAGTCACATTTCAAGAGGTAAAGGACAGTGTCTCTGTTTGTTTGACCTCTAGAACTGAAATAGAAATAGGCAGAAAAACTATTTGTAGCCTTTGTTACCAGCAGCTTTATTGCCAAGCCTGGTTAGACTACTGCTTTCATCAATTCAACTTCTGTTTCCAACGAATCGATGGCAAGCCTTGAATAAAGGTTTGAAGCTGATGGAATGAGGAGTTCAAATCCATCGACGACGATCAACCAAGCCTAGAAGAACAGGCAAAAAACTACGGCTTGGTTCCTACCGATTTTACAATGCAAAAATAAAATAGCAGTGAAGTTCCAGTGTGGTACCACTCCAACTTGTTGATACGTAGACAATACAAACGCAAAAAATTCAAAGACAGCACACGCTACTCTTCAAAATAATATAATATGATACGAAAATAGTAGGTAGGTACAGACTATTAGTATAGTATTATCTTATCTGTGGTACAGACATTGCAGCTTCCGACGTTCTTTGTAGCGCCTACTATTTTACCTATAACGTATTTGCACGACACAACGATGGATGATGGGCGGACGGTTTTTTTTTTTAAATACACATCTTAATAGAGGCGATGCTTTGTTATAGATGATAGTTACCTCTTAACATCGGGCAGGAGCTTTCATTTCTATCAACTATTTGTGTAAACAAAATATAAATGTATAGGCCTACTAAAAATAGCATTGGGGATCCTAAAAATTTTGAATATTTTCGGTTAATTTTACTGATCGAAGCGACGCGTGACCCAAGAGCTGGTGGGTATCTGGCGCAGCGTATAAGCATTGTTATTCAGCGTGGCAATGCTGCCAGCGTCTTGGGGACGCTTCCGTCTGGCACTGATTTGGATCAGTTGAGCTATCTCTAGATCGTTTGTAACGATCTGCAGATAGCTCAACTGTTTCTTGTGTATTCTGTACATTTTGTAAATATTTGTTTAATTGTAAGTTTCTTTGTGTAAATAAATCTTAGTTGTAATGTAAATTTTACATGACATTAGAATAATTAATAGGATGTCTCACAATCTTAGTCAGATTTCAACATTCATTCATAAATTAGATACCGAGTGAACTGGTTGGTGGCAAGGAGGATTGTGATCGAGGCAATACTTTTAAGCCAGGCTAAGAACAGGTATTTTTATTTTAATGTGTAATTATTTTAATAAAATACCCTTTATGTGTTATTAGCGGCCGCCCGTGGCTTCGCTTGCCCCGTTCCTGTTATGTTCTCTGGATCAAAAGTATCTCATGTCCGTCTCCCGGTTCTAATCTACCTCCCCACCAATTTTCAGCCAAATCGGTGAAGCCGTTCTTGAGTTATAAATAGTGGAACTAACACGTTTTTCTTTTATTTAATACTAGTGGCCGCCCGCGGCTTCGCTCGCCCGTTCGCATAACGCCCCGTTCCCGTTGCTTTTTCGGCATAAAAAGTATTCTATGTCCTTCTCCCAGTTCTAAGCTACCTCCCCACTAATTTTCTGCCAAATCGATTCGGCCGTTCTTGAGTTATAAATAGTGTAACTAACACGACTTTCTTTTATAAATATAGATATTTTATGAGGAGAGATGAATGTCATGTGACGAAAAGAAGTGTTAGGCATCAATGTTGATGGATATAAAAGTAGAGGTAGGCCTAAGAAAAGATGGATGGATTGTGTGAGAGATGATTATGCCCAAGAAAGGAGTGAGTACTGAGATGGCGAGTGATAGGGGAGAATGGAAGAAAAATATGAACCCATCTCCCGGGAACCATTATTTATTATTTAATTAATTAATTAGAACGGTCTTTATTTCGACCATTTACACTAACCATACATTTAGCCGGGAATAAAAAGTAGCCTATGTAAAAGTAACCTGTGCAGTAGTAGTATTCCAGACTATAATCTATTTTTGTGCCAAATTTCATCCAGACCCGTTCAGCTGATCCCTCGTTATTGAGTAACAAACATCCATCCATCCAAACTTTCATATTTATGATATAAGTGAATTTTAAAGCTATGGATCATAACATGCGAATAAAAATAATTTAAGTTTTTATTCATGAAAGTAACTCGCTAACTATTGGCCTCATACACAAGCTCAAAGTCGCGCAACGAGCTATGGAGAGAGCTATGCTCGGAGTTTCACTACGTGATAGAATCAGAAATGAGGAAATCCGTAGAAGAACCAAGGTCACCAACATAGCTCGAAGAATTAGTAAGTTGAAGTCGCAATGGGCAGGCCATATAGCTCGAAGAACCGGCAACCGTTGGGGAATAAAGGTTCTCGAATGGCGACCACGAACCGGAAGACGAAGCGTAGGGCGCCCACCCTTCAGATGGACAGACGACATTGTTAAGATCGTGGGAAGTCGATGGATGGAAAGGGCTCAGAATCGTTCTTCCTGGAAATGTGTAGGAGAGGCCTATGTCCAGCAGTGGACTTCTTCAGGCTGATGATGAAGAGAGAATGAATGAAAGGAGAATAACATGATTTCGAGAGCCTTGAAATAAGTGTTTTTTTAGTTATAATCGTTGTTCTCTTTCAGAATGGTTCTCGCACAAGTTTCTTCAATAAGTGTACTCGTTAGGCAAATACAGTCAGTTTTTGCTGTTATATCGACTTTAAACCTCACATCACACGAATATCCTTCTCAAGCCACTGTTCACGGTCAGTAACATGTATAATATTATTTAATTATGTAAATATTTATCTAATAATATACCTGGCCTAATTATAAAATAACTGGTCTCGAACTATGTATTAACGCTTTTAATTAGTTAGGCCAGTTTGAAGATCAAACTACATTTTTAGGGTTCTGTACACAAAGGGTAAAATGGGACCCTATTACTAAGACTCCGCTGTCCATCCGTCTGTCTGTCTGTCAGTGTGTCCATCTGTCACCAGGTTGTATCTCATGCGCCGTGATAGTTAATATGAAAACATGTGAAGAGTGCATGAAAGGAAGCCTCTCTGAAGCTCACTTAAAATCCTATCATCTCACTGGTTTAAAAAAGAATCAGTGACGCGTTAAGAAGAAGTTGAAATTTTCACAGAATATGATGTATTTCTGTTGATGCTACAACAACAAATACCCATACAACAAACGTGATTTTTTGCTGTTTTTAGATAATGGTACGGAACCCTACGTGTACGAGTCCGACTCGCTACTTAGCCGGATTTATTTCAGTGATGTTTTTGTGTAGTGGATTAACCGAATAAGTATTAATTATGTTTTGTCTTATAAAAAAAATTCGAAGATCTGATGGGGGTCTTCGGCGTGGTGAGCAGAAACTCTGCACAAGTTTAAAAAAGTTGAGAAACCGACTTCATGGTCAAACTGCTTGACCTTGATTTTGATGAAATTTCTATGGGACCAATCTCAAACCTTCTGGACCTTCCAGTTACAAAAAAAAATATATTTTCAAATCGGCTCAACAAATGACGAAGTTATACGAAAACAAACATTAAAAAAATACTATAATTTTATTAATATAATTGATAAAACTTTTTTATTTGAAGTCGGTTAAATGTAGTAAATTTCTCACTTAGCGTTTGCTACCAGACTGGTGGTAAGCCTTACAAACCTTTCCTCTACTTTTCCTCTTCCGGAACCCCTCGGATCGACTTGCATGAATGCATTTTCCCGTCGTACATCGTATAAAGTGTTGTTTTATTTTCAGATGGCCAATTCTTCGACTTCATAATCGTAGGAGGGGGGTCAGCTGGATGTGTTCTGGCGAACCGACTGACGGAAGTTGCACACTGGAAAGTTCTTCTTGTAGAAGCTGGAGGAGACCCTCCCATTGAGGCTTTAGTAGGTGTTCTCAATCCTCTTTTTACTTACTTGATTAATGTCCTTCTTCTGGACCCTTAAGTGTAGTGGGTTAGTTTATTTTTTACCTACTTTATTTTTTATCTCTTTCCATGGCTGTTCTCTTCTTCTCTTTATTATACCTCTATATTCATCAATAATGTAGGTATTCATATTAAGCTGTTTCTGTTCTCATATTTTTTTATCGGGAATCTGAAATCGGGATTTTGTTTCGTTTACCTTTCCTTTCTTTATTCAAAACTTCTTAATTTGTAACTTTTTTGTCCAGCTGATCTTGTATATTCTTCTTCAGCAAACCTTGAAAGTTTTACTTTTATTTCAGGTGCCAGGGTTCTTCCCTTTAGTCGACTACTCTTACGTTGACTGGAATTACTACACAGTCAACGATGGTTACTCAAGTCAATCGCACAAAACCAGGAACATCCACATGACGCGAGGCAAGATGCTCAGTGGCTCCAGTGGATTGAACTACATGTTCTATGTCAGAGGAAATAAGGCTGATTTTGACGGTTGGGCAGCACAAGGAAACCCAGGCTGGGATTGGAAGAATGTCACAAACTACTTCAAGAAAAGCGAACGCTTAAACGATAAACCCATCTCTAAAAGTAAGTCTGCAGCTCTACACAACACTAAAGGCGTCCTTGGAGTCACGCGACCGCAGTGGAAACGAAGAACCAAGAAGTATTTCGATGCATTTCAAGAAATTGGGCATGAAATCTTACTAGATACTAACGGGCATCAGCAACTGGGTTACTCTGAACCCACATTCACAATTAATGATAACATCAGACAAAGCACAGCCGTTTCATACATAAAACCTATAAAACATAGGCCTAACCTTTACATATTGAAGAACAGCCTTGTAACTAAAGTTAACTTTAACCAGAACAATGAAGCTCTAGGAGTTAAAGTTAAACTACCCGATAAAAGAATAATAAAGCTCAAAGTAAATAAAGAAGTAATCTTGTCAGCTGGAGCTATCAATAGCCCGCAGCTGCTGATGCTCTCAGGTATCGGACCAGAAGACCACTTGCAAAGAAACGGCATCAAGGTTGTGTGGAATTCTAGTCAAGTCGGTGGAAATCTCCAAGATCATGCAACAATTCCTGTGATTCTATCGGGAATGAAAGGTTCAGACAACATAGGTGACAGAACAGATCTTTTTACTCATATCAACACAATGCCTCTACCAGTATTAATAGGACATGTAGCACTTGATAAAAGAAAAACATATCCTGATTATCAAACCCTAGGATTTCCATTTCCTCCATCAGCAATAGAAATTGATCTTATATGCTCTTTCGTCATTGGATATCACGATAGTATCTGTCTTGCGATACACCAGGCCTCCAAAAGAGGGGAGACAATTGGTGCTCTCATCACCCTACTGCATCCCAAGTCTAGAGGCAAAATCAGACTTCGAAGCAGTGACCCAGAAGCCAGTCCAATCATCGACGTTGGATATTTCTCGAACAGAGACGATCTAGAAAATCTAGCACTTTACTTAGAAGATTACACTAAAGTGTTGAATTCTACTTACTTTAGAAGCGTTGGTTCTAAACTAGTCGATCCTAATTTAGAAGAATGTGAAGCTGGATCCTTTTCTAGCCACGAGTACTGGAGATGTTATGCTCGTACCTTGGCTACAACACTGTGGCATCCTGTAGGAACATGTGCTATGGGTCCTGATGGGGTGGTAGACGCCCAACTCAAGGTCAGAGGTGTGACAGGTCTGAGAATAGTGGATGCAAGCGTTATGCCGACAATAACAAGTGGAAATACCAACGCTCCTACTATAATGATTGCTGAAAAAGCTGCTGACATGATCAAGGCTGATCATGGAATATTTTAATGATTTGAAATTCATCAAAATAAAAACGTTATTTTTGGAAATAAGAACATATTATGTTTATGAGAGGTATTGCAACAGTGAGTTTTATCAAGCTGATGATGATGATAATCTCAAGATTATTTGATGTATAAGCATAATAATAAATACATAGTGTAGCTATAATTGCGTTTGTCAGTGGTTCTCTTGTGAAATTACTGAGTTGGCTCGAGAAATTTTTTCGTAATGAAAGATGTGCTAGAACTAAAATTAATTTATTTAAAAGGTACGGATATTTACCACCAGTCTTATATTTTTCTGTAATGGCAAATAAATAACAAATGTGACAGATTTACGAGCATTTTCCCTGGAATCAGGCAATTATGCGTAAACACGAAAATTAAGAGTGGCTGCAAAAATTCATCGGAACTGCCAGTTCGAATATTTATGGTGCCTGATTTTCATCGCACGAGGATACCATGTCATCGTACAATCATCGCCAATTAGGACCACACCTAATAAATAGGCAATATCATTGTAAAGTTATTATTTCAATTACGTACCTACTAACGAACCTGTATTCTAATAATTATAAGTTTAAAAACTTGAGAAACCGACTTCATTGTCAAACGGCTAAACCGATTTTAATCAAATTTGTTTGGGACAATCTGGACGTAAGACTAACCATCCAAATAAAAAAATAAATTTCTAAATCGGTTCATAGATGACGGAGGCATGCAGTTAAAAACATTAAAAAAAAATATTTAAAAAAAAAGGCAACACCGATTTTAATAAAATTAAAATGGGACCAATCTGGAAGCAGTACCTTTCAGATAAAAAAAATATTTTTCAAATCGGCTCACAAATGACGAAGTTACGCGGTAACAAACATAAAAAAAAAAAAAAAAAAAAAAATTGAGAATTTCCTCCTTTTTAATTGGAAGTGGGTTAAAAAACAATAGATTATTATTTGTTAGGTGATACCAACAGCAAACATAATTATTATAAGATATTTTTTTAATCCCTGAAATTTAAATCTATATTCTATATTTAATAATAATACTACAATATTATTTAATTATTTAATAATATTGTAGAGCTGAAGAGTCAGGTCCGAATTGAAAAAAAAAAATTGTGTTGGATAGTCTATTTATCGAAGAAGGCTATAGGCTATAATATAACATCACGCTACAACGACCCGTGCGAAGCTGGGGTGGATCGCTAGTTATTCTATAAAATGTATGTCAATCACAGGATTCACAGGCATGCACGGCATCCGTAATAATGATACAATAGTAGGCATACCACAAGCTGTCTGGTTCTGTCTCTTGTTTTGAGTCTGTGTGAGTCTGTCTCACCAGTGTATTATTATACTGTGTGTGACGTTCCGACGTAGGATTGATTTAGTTAACACTCACACAGTTTCAAAACCAGAGCCAGAGGCAGAGCCAGACAGAGCTTGTGGTAGGCATACAGCACCACATGGAATATCGTTTTAATTGAAGCTAGTTCTGATACGAGCCACGTACAATCATGAAAAGTTGAAAAGCTACCCACTCGTAAGTAGTGCTCGAATCTGGCACTAGAATAATTTGCACTATTAATCAGCCAAGAATGGAACCAAACCGAGTTTTGTACAGAAATTTGATTAACTACCCGCTTGATTTCTAAAGTGAATTACATCTGAAGTTCGACGTGAAATGAAGAATTTGTCGCTTTGTACGGGACTAATTGGAATTGAGCAGGGATTTTATTAGTTTTGGTTTTACGTATTTCCTGAATTCAGTACCCCAAGTCCGAGTTTTGCTACCACATTTCGTTACCAAATGTTGTTTTCGTTTCGCTCACGTGTCTCTGTCTTTTGTCCCTACAAAAGACAGAGACACGTGAGCGAAACGATGAGAAAAGATGAGACAGCAAAAATATGTTACGTAGCTAGAGTTGTTGTCTCATAATTTTTCCATGCAAAAGAGAGAGACACGTAGGCGAAATGAAAACAACATTTGGTAACGAAATGTTGTAAATGCACTGGGACTTTGGGTACAGTACTTGTACGCTCTTGTTAGCCTGGACGAACTCTTGTCCCCATATATTATGTAATTCAGCGAAAAAAGGGACTTTAAATTAAATACAGTTACTGCGAACGGTGGAAGTAGGGGAACTGTGAATTACCCCACTGATCACTAAGCATATCAACTGATCGCCATCGCAAATCACCTAGATGTGCTCAAAGCGAGGATACCATTTGTGAAAAATATTATAGGATCGAAACTTGAATTATACTTATTTTCATTATTTTTAACTTTCCGAGGGTATAAAATCAAATCAATTACTTAGGTTCATTGTTATTCAGTAGTATCACAAGGATTACCTTGAAACGCCTTAAAACTAGGTGAGTCTAGGTGCCAGTTCCACGCGACCAAGCCTAGAAGAACAGGCAACAAACTACGGCTTGGTTCCTACCGTTTTTTTGTATGACAATATAAGTGTAAAAGGATACACTTACATCAACTATTTTATGGTATGTCGTGCAGAAGATCACTAGGACCTTTTATTTATTATTAAGTAAACCATTTTGATTAACGAGTGGTAAGATATAGTATAGGATGATATAAGCGTAGGTAGTGACGATTATTCACATAGGTAGGCACCTATGCATAAGTAAGACGCACACACGAAGTTAACAAAGTGCCCTTAGCACAGTGTAGCGGAAGAGCAGAAGAACCATTGCAACTTACTGTTAAAATTCTACTTTTACCTACATATCATTTCGGCACCACTGAAAACCAGCGCCGTATTAAGCTCTTGCGCTTTTACGGCAAATGCTGAGTGGAAGCCTTTTTTTTGTCACTATTGCTATTGCTTGTTGTATATTTTTTGTGTGTACCAAAGGTGTACCATGATGTTTTGTGACGTTAAATAAATATTTCTATTTCTATAAACGCGAAAGTTTGTAAGTATGGATGGATGGATGTATGTTACTCTTTCACGTAAAAACTACTGAATGGATTTTAATGAAACTTTACAATAATTAGCCTATGTATCAGAATAACACGTAAGCTACAATTTATGAAGATATTGTAACGGAGAACGGATGTAAGTAACGGGAACGGGGCGAGTGAAGCCGCGGGTGGCCGCTAGTGTTACTATAATTAAGCCTCTTTGAGACGCACATAAAAACCTTTCACCACATTACTTTGAAAGATCTACTACTAAATAATATAATATGGAAGCAAATATATAATTCATGATTAGAAAATACACACATTACGTGACGTATCATTCTTACCTATCTAAGGCAGGCCGCACACCAGCGCCACATGCTACATGCATCGAACATTTACGTCTCGCCACAATCAATTCAGCTTGCTACAAATGTATTGTATAATATAATGCGCACATCGAAAGCACAGTTGTAGCGTGGCACCGCTTTAAGAATGTCGACATCATCGTCTAACGACGACGATTTCTTGATGTGGCGCCACAAATAATGAACGTGTTCGATCTTGAATTCGTATAGCGCGGACAACATCTCGCCACAAAGTGCGCCCGCTACAAATGTTTCCTCAGTTTGCGTGCTCACGTACATATATATGGGGGCGTTAAATGTGTCGCGTTTCAAATGTGGCGCCACAATTATCGAGATATAAGTGTATGCCTGGTGTGCGGCCTGCCTAACTTTCAAACAAAACAAAATACGATAAAAAAATCTTTATTTGGATCTTTTAACAAATAATAAAGAAACAAATTGAACAGGCACTACCTCACGCACTCACTACTTAGCAATAGTGTGCAAGCGAGAGGTAAAATCAGCGGCGCCATTTTGGATTCGTTACTCTATTGGTGCGGTCTATTTTACCTTCATAAAATTACCTACTTATAGCTGACACAACGCCGGTACATGTTTTACTTCGTACACTTACCCTGTACGGGGTAATTGCTCGAAGGAGCTGTAGAAGACAGCCCCCCTATTATTAATGACGGGCGCCCTCCCCTTATTTACAAGTCATTAACCGAGCCTACGGGTTCCGTGTGTAATCAAATATTATCAACTATGAATTCGCAATGTTTTTGGCACAAAGTTTTGCTTCAAGGCCACCGTTGTTAGACAAAATTAATTTTCATGGATGTTTGTTCTGTCTTTGGGTGTTCTATTGTATTTAGTAGATCATCATCATACTCATCAGCCTGAAGAAGTCTAATACAGGTCAGGCTTTCATCCCTTAAACATTTACACACACAGACAGGCCTCACGACTCAGTTGGTAGTAACTCTGCCTTTTGCGCCGTAGGCCGTGGGTTCGAACCCCAACGAGAACAAATATTTGTGTGGTGAACGCAGATGTTTGTTCTCTGACTGGGTGTATATTGTACTCTAATAGTGCTTCAGAAATAGTGCTCGAGGCCTCAAGCATAGATTTTTGATTTTTTTTCAATGGAGAACTGTCAAAAATTGTATGGTTGAGGCTCGACTCAGACTCTAGCACTGTTAAGTTTCTGAATTTGGGTAAGTATGTATTTACAAAAAAGTATTCAAGAATTATATCAGCAAACTAAGAAGAGCTTGCATAATGGGAACCATATATCCCATCACGCAAGCCCTGCTTAGTTTGGGCTAGATAGTGTTGTGTGTTAAATAAACAATATTTATTTTTTATTTCTGGGAAGAACGATTCTTTATTTATTTATTTATTTATTTATTTACAACCATTGCCCTATCTTTACCTACAGGTTTACTCTAATACGATAGCGCAGCCTTTCTCGTACAGTTAAAGATTATACTATACTAATACTAATCAATAATTATAAAAAACTAATCACAATAATATACAATGAATCCAATCAATAATTAGAAATAAAAGACAAAAACATAAATAAACAATATACACTTAGCATTAACATTATACAGATAATAACTCTAGGATTAATAGTGAAGCTTTTATGAATTCGCTCAAAGAACACTGGAATATATCAATATTTTCTGCAACCAGATTTAGCGTTTTAATAGTTCGAGTGAGAGGTGCTTTGCCCAGCAAGTTGGTTTTAGCGCGCGGCACTTCCAGTAGAGGCGGTCGCCTACGCCGATGCACGAACTCATCAGGCACTCGCAATTTCACTGCTTCTAGAATGTCAATATTGGCCACCTTACCCCGGATTCTGAGTCTTCCCCATCCACCGACTTCATATGAGCAAAACTTCAATGCTATTTATCGCTGCGCCCACACTCTCTCATTGGCAGAAAGAGGTAATTAGTAAGTATGGCTTTGTGGCAAGGAGTTTCGAAACAGCAAGGAGTTTCCCAAGTCTCTGCTATAAGGCAGTTGAGTGAAGTACCCAGGAGCAAGTGCCGCTCGGTGCTTCCGCAGCCGTAGCATCCCACTGACGTAGTCACGTAGCAACGGCTACGAAGATAAAAGCGTAAGTCGTAGCGTTGTGCTACGAATGCGCACGTAAATCAAAACAGTAAGTAATGCTAGGTAAGTTGGTACCTAGCATTACTTACTGTTTTGATTAGGTGTGCGCAGGCCTTTACGTACTGCTATTATTATACCGCTATTATTTCTTCTGTGGTAAGGCGTTTTTTCTTTGTTTTTTCCTGGAACAAGATTTTTTGTGTCCAAGGTATGTTCTCTGTTTTTTGGTCTGTGGATTATTTTGAAAGTAAAATTAGTTGTTTCGTCAAGAATTTTTGCCTGGAAACTGCTGGAAACGCTGGAAACTTCATAGTTTCGTGTAATAAGAAGATAGAAGATGCGGAATGCGACAACTCAATAGCAGGGTAAATGAAAACAAATAAGACGAAATGAGTGCATTATCGCCTACAAATTTGGCTACGATTGCCAAAGTAAGCTTTAAACTCTTCAAACTCCTACACAAGCTCTACAAACTCTACAAAGTATGTATAGTATACCACACCTATACCTACCTACTTACATTGATGCTAACCCAGGACGATTAAATCAAACAAATTTTTATATTAATCGACCAGGTATTTACTTTGGGCAATGTTCCGAAAGTGGGGCTAATCATAGAATAATATTTACAATCTAGGTAGGTATTCCAGTGTATTGTAGTTGTATCTCCCCTACTAAGTTGGCTACTTTCAGATTTCATCCCTTGCTTGGTGGATCTACTTCGTAATTATTCTCTCTGTGCTCTTTGGCGGCTTGCTTCTCAACTACATCATAAAGAAAATAAATGGTAAGATGATTTGACCATCCACTTACTTTAATTTAAACAGTCTACTAATTATTTAGGCAATGACTTTGGTACCTACCAATAACCTATCATTTCTTACAGAAATGCGCCTTGAAAACCGGTTTACCACACTCAGGAATAACGTTTCCACCAACCATTCAACCCAAGTTCAAACACCTATGGAAATAACCTCAGGAAACGCTGCTGAAAATCTCAACAATGGAATTTCCTTAATCTTCAATAAAGAAGAAAACCTTTTAGAAGACAAAAGAAGGAAAGACGACGTTCCTAAAGCTAACGGTAACTGTGTGGTTGTAAATATGGAAAATGTTGCTGAAGAAAACTCTTCTATACACTCTAAAGATGAAGATATGAACAGATCGGTGTTTTTAGGCACCATTTATAAGGAACTCTATGAGAAGAGAGCGACCATCGACAAATGCAAAAGTTTATCCTATGCAGAACGAGACAGCATTCTCAACGAAATAGCAAATCGACTCCAAGTATAAAAAAGTTGATTGATATCCAAACTGAAAGCGAACTGAAAGAGTGGGCTTTAGATTTAGTTCAGAAGAAGGATGAAGAGTTACCAGCTACATCCAGAGGTGGATGTAAAACCAACCAAATACCGAAATAAAGAAAATTTTAATAGTTATTCATCTTTCTATCAAGCATCAATGAGCAGAGCTTGACCTAGAAGACTAGAATTATAATATTAGGTAGGTAGTTAGTACCTACTACCCGATGCATACCACAAAAACTATGTTCATTACCTGACCTGGCACAGAAGAATATACTTCTTCACTCTCTTATGCTTCGCTTTCATGATAGTTGGTGAACCCGAATAAATAATAGTAGGTACCTACCTACCTACCTAGGTTTATCTAGCTAGTGCATTTGGTCTTCGAAACCTACCTTGGAGGAAAGATCAAAGGGCTTACAATCTCTGTACTCTGTAGGTACACTGGAAATGCGCGGGGTGTCGTCGTACCGGTGTTGGGAGGGGAATTCTACCAGAGAGAGAGCATAAAAAGTACTCTGTGGAGAGAGCCAATCGGCGGTACGCACGCCCGCCCTTCATCCCGCTAGCCCCCTATGGTAGGTACCTTATTTTTTACTTCTGCGCAATAACGGTCAGCGCTAAAGTTACGTGCCACTACATAGTAAATATTATACATTCATAAAATCACGTTCGGTTTGGTTTGAAAACGGTTTGAAACGTTATCGCAAGGATGCTAGAACAAGTTGTCAAATGTCAATGTCATCAAATTATCTGTCTTGTTTGATTTGACATTGACGTTTACGGCCGACCCGACGACGCGTACATTTTTGTTGTTGTTGTGCTTTCCCAGTTTTTCTCGCTGTTCCCTAATTATTTCAGTATATTTATGCTCTAAAACCAGAATAACCTCCACAAAATTAATAGAGACTTCCGAAGTCCGGACACATTATGCAACTATTTTAATCTCTAAAGAAACCGCTAAGATGACTTCTATCATCAAGGTGCACTGCCTTTCTGGGGCTGGAGACGAGTCTCCGCCTTGCTATGTGCTACAAGTAGACGAGTTCAAGTTCCTTCTAGACTGTGGATGGGACGAGAAGTTCGATATGGAGTTCATAAAAGAGTTGAAAAGGTTTGTTTTGAGGTTATGTTTTGTATGAGTTTCCTACGAGTTATGAACGCAAAGTTCTTAAATTTAATCTTTACACTGAATCAAAAATTTAATCTATGCACTGGGACAACTAAGCTAATACATCATCAGCCTGACGAAGTCCACAGCTGGACATAGGCCTCCCCTACACATTTCCAGGAAGAACGATTCTGAGCCCTTTCCATCCATCGACTTCTCGCGATCTTTACAATGTCGTCGGTCTATCTGGTGGATGGGCGCCCTACGCTTCGTCTTCCGGTTCGTGGTCGCCATTCAAGATGTCCTCCCCATTGCCACTTCAACTTGCAAACTCTACGAGCTATGTCGGTGACTATGGTTCTTCTACGGATATCCTATTTTCTGATTCTATCACAACTATCTATTCAGCTAATACATATTTTATTTTAAGTTGATGCATCCCTCAGTGCCAAGATGTGCGCTACCTGGGAATATACCTAGATAGACGCCTCACGTGGAAAAAGCACATCTTCACCAAAAGAAAAGCCCTAGGTATTCAAATTAACAAACTATACTGGTTGATGGCCCACAAGTCAAAGCTCTCCCTAACCAACAAACTTCTCCTCTACAAAAGTATCCTAAAACCCATATGGTCCTACGGCGCCGAGCTCTGGGGAACAGCAGCAAACTCTAACTTGGAAATATTACAGCGGTTTCAATCAAAAACGCTACGCATGATCGCAAACGCACCATGGTACATTACTAACGACCAGCTTCACCGCGACCTCCAAGTACCAACAGTCAAAGAAGAAGTCAAAACCAAGCTTAAATCGCACGCCAAGCGCATGGACCGCCATCCTAACGAACTAGCCAGTGACCTTATGAACCCTGCCGCCATAACTTTTGCAAGAATTAGGAGAAGAGCTCCTCAGGACTTAATATAGAAAGGAAACATTTTAGATGGATGCGCCACTGGGCGCATACCACTCATGCCTAGCACCGTGGACCTACACAACTCTCGCTTAATGCCTGATGGGCAGATCGCAAGACAAGACCAATTAAAAAAAAAAAAAAAAAAAAAAAAAAGTTTTTGCAAAATAAATTATTTCTATTTTTATTTTCGTTATTTCAGACAAATTAACACTATAGATGCAGTCCTCATCTCCCACTCTGATCCGCTTCACCTCGGAGCCCTACCCTACGCGGTAGGCAAGCTGGGACTCAACTGTCCTATCTACGCTACTCTTCCGGTCTACAAAATGGGACAGATGTTCATGTATGACTTATATCAGTCACATAAGAATGTGTCAGAGTTTGACTTGTTTACTTTGGACGACGTGGACATGGCTTTTGATAGGATTGTACAGCTGAAGTATAATCAGAGTATTGATATGAAAGGTATGGATAATAACAATTTGTACAACACAATTCCATTGATCTAATTTCAATATTAGCTTTGAAAATTATTAAAATAGTATTATTTAGGGTTAAGTTGCTTAAATCGGTTAATAATTGTTTGTTACTGGTTAAAAGTTACTAATTTACTTATTCTGTTTTTGTTACTAACACCATGGACCTCTTAGTTCTCAGAATAAAGGTTTCAATTATTTTTAAATACTTGTGAACCTATTTTAATATCAGAGATTAGTGATTAACCAAGGGCTACCTTCTTGGCTAAAACCTGTAAATCTTATATAGAAACCACTTCTTTTCCAGGCAAAGGCCTAGGCCTCCGAATCACGCCCCTCCCCGCTGGCCACTCCCTCGGTGGCACGGTCTGGCGCATCGCTGCCCCGGGTGAGGAAGACATAGTGTATGCGCCAGATTTCAATCACAAGAAGGAACGGCATCTCAACGGCTGTGAGATTGAAAGGCTGATGCGGCCATCGTTAATGCTCCTGGGAGCTATGAATGCTGATTATGTGCAGCAGAGACGAAGGCTGAGAGATGAGAAGTTGATGAGTAAGTTTAATATTTTTGTTTTAATATTTGTGGCTCAATTTTAACCATGGATTTTTAATTGGGACAAAACTTACATAGTATATTTGCTTGTAACCTGGAGTAGCATTTAGGCCTCTTTTTATTGGGAAATAAATATCCCGAGTGGGATTTGAACCCGCGACCCCTTGGTACAGGGTTGCGCTGACCGCTGCGCCATCGGATCCTAATCACACACGACGTATAACTCTTAGGGACTGTTCGGCACTAACGCGACCGTGGGTCCATCTATAGGTTTGACGTTACAGTCAACTATAGTTAGCGGCACATAACTCTAGCGCTGACCGTTAGCTTAACTTGCGCAGAAGTTAAAAATAAGGTACCTGAGGGGGGCTAGCGGGATGAAGGGCGGGCGTGCGTAGCGCTGATTGGCTCTCCAGTCGCACTCCGCTCTCTGTACTAATAGGACACTCTGCACACATCCACACATCCAGTGTGCGCGACATGGCACACTACAACGCATGCGCAGCGCGTATCGCTCAACGCTAGAGTTATGTGCCGTTACTTACCAACTATTATTCATTTATTTATATATCTGTAACTATTACTATACATATTATCCTTTATACCTATTTCAAATATGTTCAGTATCAAAAAATAAAGTGTTCTTCTCAGCCACAATTCTGACGACACTGCGCGGCGGTGGCTGTGTGCTTGTGTGCAGTGACACGGCCGCGCGAGTTCTGGAACTGGCTCACATGCTGGACCAGCTCTGGAGGAACAAGGACTCCGGCCTCGTGGCCTACTCGCTACTGCTGCTCTCTAACGTCAGTTATAATGTCGTGGAATTCGCTAAGTCTCAAGTAAGTCATCAGATATTGAGTGACCATGCCATTTGTCAAGTATTTATCATTCCACAAAGTCCGTGGAAGAGGCAAGTTAATATGACAAAGATTTTAAAGCAAAGTGATAAGTAAGAAATATTTTTATAAGTATTTACTTATAAAAATATGTCAAAAGATAAACAGTGCTTAAACTATTGCCATCTCTTACCACTGGGTAATAAAAACACAGTGACAGGGCTAACTTTAAGCGATGATTAAATTTAAATTGCATTTATAAATATAGCTATAAGCTTGGGTTCAAACTTGCAGCACCCCTCCTTTCGCTCAGAAAAGATTTGTTGGTTGCAAAGTCATCATCATCCGCCAGAAGAAGTCTGATTGGCATAGGTCTGCGTCATTCATTTCCAGGACAGGAAGACTATTTTGTGGCTTTTCCATTCGCCAGCTTTCTGCGATTAAAATGTCGTCGTTCCATCGCGTGACGTGCGACCTAACGCTGCGGCTGCCGGTCCGTGGTCGCCATACAAATATACTTTGCATATACATATAAATACAGGCAAAGTATATTTGTATTACTTTGTTTTCCAGATAGAATGGATGAGTGATAAGCTGACGCGTGCGTTCGAAGGCGCTCGAAGCAACCCTTTCGCACTCCGCCATTTACAACTCTGTCACTCTGTGGCTGAGGTCACTCGGATGCCGGGACCTAAGGTACCTAAGGACACAATAATTTAAAAAAAAAAAACACTATAAGTAAGACAGTTTGTAAGGATGGATGTGTGGATGTTTGTTACTTAACCACGCCAAAACGGCTAAACGGATCTGGATGAAATATGGCACATATATAGATTATAGTCTGCAATAGCACATGGGCTACTTTTTATCCCGATAAAATGTATGGTTCCTTCAATAAAGGGTTATAAACAATAAAGGGTTTTTTCCATCCAGTTGCTACAGATGAATTTATCATATACATAGAGGCAAAGTACATACTTTCTAATTGCGGGTAACACCGGCGCAGCTAGGTAACCATATTCAATTACAAAGCTCACCTCTGTAGATTAGTAGTTTGATAAAAAGTAGTTAAGTTTAAATTGTTAGTGTAAGTTTTGCTTCGCACATAATTAATTTTTCTTTCTTTCAATTCATGAAGGCAAACTCTCTTCGAACCGAAATTTTAGGGCCTGCACGTCTGTCATTTGGTATCTACTACTTTGGCTACTTGTTACATTTAGAAATATTTTTTGAACAACAATGCAAGAAAACAAAAGTTTGTCCCTTAGCGTTTGCTTATTAAATGTATGCTTGTTTGTTTCACTAGGTTGTGCTAGCATCCTTTCCAGACCTAGAGACCGGGTTCGCCAGAGACCTGTTTCTGCAATGGGCGCCTCATCCGCAGAATTCAATAGTTTTAACTGCCAGGTACTAATATTCAATTAAGCCTTGCGCACATCTAGGCGATAGCGATTGCGATCAGTGAAACGCTGTCAAATATCGCTGTCTTATTTGATAGCCTTTCACTGATCGCCACCGTCATTGCGCTAAACCATTGCGCCAAAGGGCTCAAAGTTTGCGCATAGGCGATTGCGATGGCGATCAGCTGAAACGTCAAATATGACAGCTGTTGACACAAAAGTGACTGATAAAAGACTTAAGGCCTGCGCACACCTAGTTCGCTGGCGGTAGCGATCAGTGAAACGCTGTCAAATATTCGCTGTCAAATCTCAAATCTAACAGCGATATTTGACAGCGTTTCACTGATCGCTACCGCCAGCGAACTAGGTGTGCGCAGGCCTTTAGCATTTTAGCGTGAAGCTAAAAAGTTTCCGGCAATAAAGATGAGACACAGTAAAGATCATGGGAAGTCGATCAGTAGAGAGAGCTAAAAACATCATGATAATGATAATAAAGTAGGGATTATAGTGCATATTCAATATAATCCACAAAATTAAACTTAACAAGATTTCGACACGTGTTTCTTCGAGACGCCTATCTACGAAGATGCTTTGTAAAGAAGCGAAACACGTGACGCGACACTTTATGTTTTCTTATCAAAGACATTATCATTTGTAGGTTTCTGGTCCCGAATAAAACAATGACATGTTTATGTTCCAGAACATCCCCCGGCACGTTAGCGCGGGATCTGATAGAGAAGGGCGGCAACCGCATCATAGAACTGACGGTGAAGAAGAGAATAAGGCTCGAAGGCGCCGAGCTGGAACAGATGATGCAGCAACAACAGATACACCAGACTAATGTGCCTAAGTGAGTCCTAATGCCTATAAAAGTAAGACAGATACATTCAAACAAACACACACACCCAGACCAGACCAGACCCACATACACAGACACAGTACAGACAAAATGTGCAAAAAAGAAGACCAAGGTGATGTATATCCGCTAAACGTTTAAACTACTGTAAAAAACACCACAGAATTAAAAAAACATTCCAATTGGAATTGTAGTTTTGAAGCTACGAGGCCCAAAACTTAAAACACCCCTCTTTTTGGACAAGGTTAAAAAAATTGTCTGGCTTAAAGACACACAGTGTCAATCCAACATTTATGATAATGTAGTACTTTTTAAACCTTCGCGATCATAACACATACTGAATCTATGCACGGGTATTTAACGTCAGGAAAATAAATAAGATATCTACATAGCTTACGCGGTAAATTTATTCAGTACATTTTTTTTTCACTTAATTAGTATACCCCTTCAATGCGGTACCCTAATAATATTACAATCTAGCCAAGTAGGCTAATGAGCAATTTTGCTCATTAACCTACTTGGCTAAACTTATTTTTATAGAAGAGAAAATTCAGTATAATATGATAATGTGTCTAGAGGGTTTTCATTTGTGTTAAATTTTGAATTATACGAGTCTTGTGACAAATAAAAAGAAAAAGCCTAAAATTTAAGAATTTCGAGATTTTGTTTGGTTAGCACATGTTTTCAAAAATGTTTGTGCTATCGAAATCTCGACCTACCGCGCAGAAAGGCGAGACTACCACCTTCTTTTACCAAACTTTGCTTAGTTTGGGGCTAGATGCGTGAAATGTACACAAATGTTTATTTAATTTCTTTTAAGCTTAGTTTAACCCTGGATAGTTTAATAATAATAATATCATTTATTTCAGACAACTATAAAATGCACATTACAAAAATGAAACACCTTAGGTCCATAGTTAATAAATACCTTAGAGACTAACATACATAAAATAAAATAAAATTACTGTTTAAATCTTAGGGGCTTTTTTCGAAAGCGCACCCCTAACGCGCGACGATAGACGACTCCTGGCGGCCAGAAATCCGAATTGAGAAAAATGTCCCCATGCTTCGCAGGCACCTGAAGCACTGTATAGATTTTTTATTAATTTGTTTTCTTTTTCAGAGAAGAAATAGCCGGTATATCCTCGGATTCGGACTCGGAAGGCGAGCTGGAGATGTGGGTGGTGACCGGACGACACGACATTCCCGTGCGGTCTGACGTCAGAGTCACGGGATGCTTCAAGTCTAATAAACGACATCATGCTATGTACCCATGCCAGGAAGAGAGGTCCAGAGCTGATGACTATGGGGAAATCATTAAGGTATAGTAGTAGACAACAAATACTGCATTTGAGTTATATGTATAATGACAAAATAATGAATCAAAACACGTTTTTCATGTTTATTTCAAATGTAAGTAAAGTGGAGAATGCCGTTTTTGATACTAAATGACTCATTTAGTAGTAGTAGAGCTGTTTGTGTGTGGCTCGTCCGGGGAAGTACTACCACCATGCCTATTTCTGCCGTGAAGCAGCATTGCTGTGTTTCGGTTTGAAGGGTGTGGGTGCCGGAGTAATTACTGGCACGTGAGGCTGAATTTCTGTATGCCTCAAGTTGATGGACGCAGGGCAGTGCATCGTAGGGACGATCCTGACGTGCGTGAGCTACGAGGAAATGCTTTGCTATAGGCGATGGTTACGCCTTAACATCCGGTGGGCCATATGCTTGTTGCATCAACTAGTTGTATATTGAATAGTTAGCATCACTCGTGTGGTAGTGGTGATTCCTTTCAATAGTAATGGTAATAGTAAATGCTTGTAAAAGAAACCACAACCAAAAAATCAAAAATGTGTCCTTGTTTTATATTATAAGGTTTACCTTATCGGTCTTTAAACTATTATAAACCAGATATTTGTAATATACACCCACAGACAAATTAAACCCTTAAAATTGTTCTTCCTTAAATAGTGCTATGGAGCAGTGAACTTATCCAGGCTATAATAACCTTATCTTTCACTATCTTATAGCCAGAAGACTACAGGCTGGCCGAGGTCGTTGACCTGGACGGAGAGGTCAGAGAGCCCGCGCCAGCTGTAGCGCTGAAACAGGAACCCGAAGGTACTTTATTTTAGGGATTCGTAAAAAGATAAAAGTTTTCAAATATCTCGTCATGTCGATCTCGACTGGCTTCTCAGCTCAGTTGGTAGTAGCTCTGCCTTCTGCGCCGTAGGCCGTGGGTTCGATCGTCACCGAAAACAAATATTTGTGTGGTGAACGTAGATGTTTGTTCTCTGTCTGTTATATTGTATTCTAAGTATGTATTTAAATAAAAAGTATTATATCAGATATCTAAAGAAACATACTTTTGATATAATATAGCCGTTATAATATTTATGATATTTTGTGGTGAGTGCCCGAAAGGAGCCTTTCTGAGGGGCATTTTAAGGCATATTTTAGGGCTAGATAGTATTGTGTGGATTGTCCATAATATAAATTATAATTATTTAATTAGGTATGGCATGTTAGAATGCCTAGGGATCATAGTCCACCTACCTCCATTCACCAACTTAACGACGCAATTACTATTTTAATTCTCTTTGGATTCGTTTGTAAGGTGTCCAATAAATAATTTTCAATCTATTTTCCAACCTCAGTGGAGATGCAAGAAATCCCTACAAAATGCGTATCGTCAGTACGTCAAGTGGTAGTGAAGGCTAACATCCAGTACATCGAGCTGGAGGGGCGATGCGACGGCGAGTCTCTGCTGCGAGTGGTGGCGCAGTCCAAGCCGCGGGCGATCGTGGGGCTCAGAGCCAGCCAGAGTGCGCTCAATACCCTCAGGTACGAAAAGAGGCGCACTTGAAATCCTTTCACCTCACTGGCTTGAAAGAGTCAGTGACGCGATAAAAAGAACCATTGAAATAAGAAAGAAAGAAAGAAAGAAAAAATATTTATTTTACATAATTATTATACATAGGTGTAGACGTTCACAACAGGTATGCCTATACATATAACAGTAATGAACATAATTATGCCAAATAGGCCCCGACTCAGCTTTTTGCGGCCTGACAAGGTATCATCTACCATGTCAAGCAGCGCTGTCACAATAAAAATAAAACAAAAACGGAAGACTGTCAAAAGAATATATACCTAGACTGTGTAACAGATAACAAAATACCTACATAAATGATACTGACAATATTCATAATTACAAATACAGATATAATTTTACAGAAGAGTGGTATTTGTATAAGAGAGGAGTGAATGCAGAGAAGACGGTTGACAGAGAATAATGGAGAAGGAAGACATGTTGTGCCGACCTCACATAAAATGGGAAATGATGAATGAATGGGAAAGAATAGGACATGGTAGTGGCAGGAAGAAGAGTGGAACAGTTAACATAATTATAATAAATCCAAGTTTCAACAATCAAATAATCCTGCTACTCTACCATTTTACCACGAGACTCTGTAACCGTTCCACAGTCGAACTGACGTTGCCTATAAGTATTATTTTTTGTTTTCCAGAAAACAATGCGAGGCGGAAGGCATCGAAAAGATCTTCATGCCTAGTAAAGGCAGCATTATCGATGCAACAACTGAATCACATATCTATCAGGTAAATAAATTTATCCCTCTGTAAAATGAAAAGATCTGGAAATGATTAGGAGAGATTTTATTATTTAGGTAGTGATAAGGCAAACACAGAAATGAAAATATCCATAGAAAAACCTAAGTCACCGACATAGCTCTTAGAATTAGTAAGTTGAAGTGGCAATGGGCAGGTCATATAGCTCGAAGAACCGACAACCGTTGGGGAATAAAGATTCTCGAATGGCGACTATGAACCGGAAAATGAAAAGTAGGGTGCTCACCCACCAGATGGACTGACGACATTGTTAAGATCGCGGGAAGTCGGTGAATGGAAAGAGCTCAGAATCTTTCTTCCTGGAAATGTGTAGAGGAGGCCTATGTCCAGCAGTGGACTTCTTCAGGCTGATGATGATGAAGGCAAGCACTATCCATTGAATACAGTTAAAACTCTGTTTATCTTTATAACACGCTTACTTGCGGAAACTAATCCGCACACCAAGTGCGGATGATGAATTTACCAAATTTGCAGGTGAAACTAACGGACAGCTTGATGTCGAACGTGGCGTGGAAGTCGGCGGGCGCGGCCGAGCTCGCGTGGCTCTCCTGCGTCGTGGCGCAGAGGCAGATACGACACACGGACACCGCGCCAGGTAACCATATTAGGCTATACACCACATTATTTTTGTTTGTTGAATCATTTCTCAATATTTGACTAAAAATTGTGGTTATTTTGAAGATATTTTTTTATGACTTGAATTATTTTTTTTGCGTGGATGTGTTCAGTATCAGCAGCCAATATCGACATTATTTTTCTGGTAATTACAAAATAGTGGTGTATATTATGCTTACAACACGAGATAAAAAGAAAAACGTAATCGTAAAATCGTACACCAAACATCTAGAAATTAACCCAAACGCCAGACATCTGATCGAGGGAACCTCCTATCGAAAAACCTATGGATTTTTCTGAAACGGTGAAAGAAAGCCTTGTAAGGAAAGAAGAGAGATAAAAGGAAAGAGGTCGTTTTCAGCAGTCAGACTACCTATTGAAAAGTTTAAATATTTATTATTTGTTGTATGGTCAATCGGGTATTAGGTCTTTTGTAAAATTAATAAGTTCAATTCTGTTATGTTTTGTCAGATGAAGAGGAACCGGATCCGGAAGTGATGCTGTCCCTGGAGCCTACTCCTCCTGGCAGCAGCAACGCGCACGCCGCCTCATTCATAAACGCGGTGCGGCTGTCCGAGCTGCGGGCCGCCATTGCGAGGCTAGGCCTCACTGCGGAGTTTGTGGGCGGAGCACTCGAGTGTTGTAATGGCACGCTTGCTATACGTAGAGTGAGTTATATGTCGAATTGATAGACACCTAGAGTAGGATATAGGTATAGGCACATAACTTTAGCGCTGACCGTTATTGCGCAGAAGTCAAAAATAAGGTACCTGAGGGGAGCTCGCGGGATAAAGGGCGAGCGTGATAGGCACATAACTTTAGCGCTGACCGTTATTGCGCAGAAGTCAAAAAAAAGGTACCTGAGGGGAGCTCGCGGGATAAAGGGCGAGCGTGCGTAGCGCTGATTGGCTCTCCAGTCGCACTCCGCTCTCTGTAACAATACGACACTCTGCACACATCCACACATCCAGTGTGCGCGACAGCACACTACGACGCGTGCGCAGCTATCCCCTCCGCGTATCGTTCAGCGCTAAAGTTATGTGCCGCTGGCTGTGCTAACTGCTGCGTCATCGGATCCTAATCACACTTGACGAATAACTCTTAGTGACTGTTAAATACGGCACTAACGCGACCGTGGCTCCATCTACAAATTTGACGTTACAGTAAACTACTTACCTAATTAGAAACGTCTTAAAGCTATTTAAAATTAGCGTCTTTATTGCCGCGGGTTAGTGCAATCATTGGGGTTTTTTTCAAACGGTGAAGGATAACAACGAGAGGGAACCCATGGCTTAGTCAGCGTCGCACGTATTGACCGAGTCTTTATAAACAAACATCTTGATTTGATTGAACATTTTGATAACAACCATCTAAAAAATATACAACCGAATTGAGAACCTCCTCCTTTATTTGAAGTCGATTAAAAAGTTATATTACTGTAATCTCTTGACTTTATTCTTCGAAGATTGGTTGTTTACAAGAGTATTTTCTTTTCAGTTAGAAAATGGGCGAGTGGCGCTAGAAGGCGTGCTATCCGAGGAGTATTTTAAAGTTAGAGAACTGTTATACGATCAGTTTGCTATCGTATAGTCTGCCATCGCTGTGGTATTAGACTGAATTTGTAAATACATATTTTAAGAAATAAATGATCATTCAAATGCACGGAACTTTTTCTTGTCGCATGCACCTTTTATATATGATACTACTTAAGGATATAAAATGTTTATATAAAGATACAAGCAGCGATTCCCGGCATTGATTTATGTCCGGGAATTTATTATTCCAGATGATAAAGAACATTCTATTCTTATCCAAATCGAGAATTTTTTAACTAATCCTTGTGAAAGAAAAAGATAGACATAGAAATGTACGTGTTAGAAAAGGATAGATATACATTTCGAAACTTTTGCCTCCCACGACCACCAACCCATTAATTCCGTTCAAACTCCTATATACTCACAACCGAGGGGTATCTACCGCCACAACGGGGAGTAAATCCTAGTCGGCGGTGATAGAGAAAACCCTGGACATACGTGCACAGTACACACACTTGCTTTTTGCAATATATTATTGATTATGTAGATTGTAGAGAAATTTTGTGGTTGAAATAAAAGTACAAACAAATTTTTCACCATTTTTTAAATATTTTATTCACATAATTCCGGGACCGGTTCACAATAGTTCACATCAATAACATTATGTAAAGAAAAAATAAGGTACAAGTCATTAAATACAAAAAGTAAGACACGGGTTCAAAATGTTCTACTTTATACAATATAACTATAACCTGAGATAGCGCTAAACGCCTACTTAAATTAAATATATCAACTACTTTCACGTGAAAAATAGAATTCCATTCGTTACAATTTAGGTACAATAGTTTACATTCATTCGGACTTAGTCCTTTAAGAATAATATATTTCTGCGGTCAGTAAGCCGAAACAGTGGATATGAGATCGTTTGTCACACTTTTAAGCGAGATTGCAATAGGATATATTTCACAATTTCTAAATAACTACCCGCAGTCTTGAGTTTTACTCGATCAGTTTGATCATTTCGCTTCGCCTACGTGTCTTTCTCTCTGTATGAAGAAAAGATAAGACAACAACAACACGTAACGTAGAAACTTGGTGAAACGAGTTGTTGTCTCATTATTTCTCCATGCAAGAGAAAGAGACACATAAGCAAAACAACATGTTCAAACTGATCGAGTAAAACTCAGACAACGGGTACTGATCACTTATTTGATTTATTTCACCATTTCAAAATAATTGATCACTTATTTAACATTATACAAATGGTTTGAAATAACATTGTACGCTATGACCCACGATCGTCAGATTTAGATTGTACAAAGTCGTACTCAATTCCTATCAATTGTGGTTCATTTCATACAAAGCTTTGTGGGCAAAGAAAAAGGTTTTTCGTCCTGTATCATACCTTGTATACAACAGGATGCTAAAACTAGAATTTACCACCAAATAGACATGCCAACTACCTGTAATTTGAATTTAATAGGCAGCCTAAGAGCCAGTGCAAATCAACGACACGGCTGAATATTTTAAATTCAGCCGCTTTTTTTATCTCATCGAAGTAGAGTTTAATGTCCAGTCCATCAAAGCTGGACATTGATCTATCCAAATTCCATAGTAATATGCAAGTTATTTCTAATAAGACCAAAACAGCTGTGTCAAATTTAAAATTTTCGACCGCGCCGTTCATCTGTGTGCGTTGGCCATAGCGTGTCAAATAAGAATGCGTAATATGACGCCATTTTATCATGCTGTCTCTATCTTACTTTACATAAAAGTAAGAGAAAGCCTCTCCAAATCTGCGACAAGTAGCTATAAAGCAATCACTGGAGACCTACTAGAACAAGAATAACAAAGCAAATAAAAAAATGGCGAACATATTCCCATTTAAATCGTGTGATACTTTCCAGCCGCGCCACAAGCTCTAATTTCAATGCAAGTTATACCAATGGAAGGTACTACAATTGTTCGTTTTTGTACGTTGATTAAAAAAAATTGTACTACGAAGGTTCAAGAGAAATTTGACGAAGTTGGTGGCGCGGCCAGAAAGTGCTACTCCCCAGCCGCGCCACGCTGTACGCAGTGTTAGACTGATTATTACTAATCTAACTGATTGCTAAGAATTTGTACGATAACTGTTCGTTCTAATAACGATAAGATATAACTACGAAAACGGTTTTTTCAGACTAAAATATTAATAAGAAAATTTTGTACTGCGACGTAAAAACGCCTGATTATACACTCAAGACATTTGCTATCAAATTAATTTCAGGTGTTTTTGATATTATGCGCCGCGTTCAAAAGTTTACACAAAGTAGGTTACGGACTGCGAGGAGAATAGCTTATCTAACCAAAAACATCAAATAAATATTGAAAATAATATATTAAATTAATAATATTGTTGAAAAAAAGGGTGTAATAAAATTACTTCCAAAAACTTCAGGAGGTAAAATATTCAACATTGGCAGGCCTCCCAAAGGAGTTCATCAGTTATTTTGTGTTTTGTAAGAAAATTGACTTTTTTTAACTAATTCTTATTAACATTAAAAAAAACTACATCCTGTATTTTTTTTATTATTATCAGTTGATTGGTACTGATGAGTACTTGCGTTAGACATGCTATTTATGGTTGTTTATTGGGTGTGTTGAAGATAATAAATAAGTTTTACGATTTTCTTTTTTCTCAAATTATAACTTTTTTAAAAATACTCTTCTGAAAAGTGACCCTGTATTACAAGATTTGGCGGATTTAATAGGGATTTTGAAAAGGTATTACACATGGCCATGAGTGGCCATGAGTGATGAACATATTGTTCTACTTATCATGTGTTTTAGTCGATAAAATGAACTAAATTTTTTTGTACAATGGTTACCACTTAACATCAGGTGGGTCATAATTATTATGACACCTGATGTTAAGTGGTAACCATTGCCATGGCAAATCATTGTATAAAAGCATTACTTTGCAGGTCACGAACCGTAGGAACGCAATTTTCTGATTTCCGTTTTTTCTCCTGACTAAGCATGGAATGCCTCCGTGCTCATTACCGCTGTATAAATGATAGACTATCTGCCACTATATGATAGTGTAGTACAATTTTTTTGCGGTACAGACGGTTAAAGTTGGGATGTAATTATCTGAAATGAAATGTTGGCCAAAACTCCACGATTTCATTGAAAATTGAGGCAGTTATGGCTTATTTTTACCGGCACCGTGTATACATGTATTACACAAAAATCAAACATGTGAAATACATACAAATCTGTTGTGATTTTATTACACCTTATATAATTATTGAATTTTTAATTTTGTAGATAGTCTTCAAGAAAGAAAAAAATAGAGGCAGCCTCACGACTTTGATTGCACTTCTGAGTTATACTAGATGAATGTGTAATTTTTTTGGCTATCTTGGAAAATCAAGAAAACGTACATCAGATCTCATGCATCTGGAGCTGTGAAGTGTCTACGCATAATAATACAAACACCTGAAATTAATTTGATAGCAAATGTCTTGAGTGTTTAATCAGGCGTTTTTACGTCGCAGTACAAAATTTTCTTTTTAATATTTTAGTTGGAAAAAACCGTTTTCGCAGTTATATCTTATCGTTATTAGAACGAACAGTTATTGTACAAATTCTTAGCAATCAGTTAGATTAGTAATAATCAGTCTAACACTGCGTACAGCGTGGCGCGGCTGGGGAGTAGCACTTTCTGGCCGCGCCACCAACTTCGTCAAATTTCTCTTGAACCTTCGTAGTACAATTTTTTTTAATCAACGTACAAAAACGAACAATTGTAGTACCTTCCATTGGTATAACTTGCATTGAAATTAGAGCTTGTGGCGCGGCTGGAAAGTATCACACTTTAAATCGGATATTCACAATTTGAATTTTATCTGACCCCAGATTTGTCTTAAACATTCTTTAATAGCAGATCATCAACATTTTCTCGTAAAATTAATACTTATTCTACATTCTGGCACATCGCTCAAACATCCACCCTGATCCTACCACCCAGAGCTCTTAAACTAATTTAAAACTAAAAGTAAATATTCTTAACATAAGAATAACTACAACAGAACTCCAACGATTCACTTGCATAGGTACGTTATTCGTATTAAAATGTTCGGTATACACATTGGCCTTTTTTACCACCGGTGGTGGCGAAAAAGACCGTAGCCGCTTTCAATAATAGAACTTTTTATTGTAGACAAAAAAAACAAAATTATTTTATTTCAAGGTTTAGTATTAATAGTGTAGGTATCAAAATATGGATTTAAAGTTATAAATAAAATTAAAACAAGTCTTATTAGCAGCAGTAACAAATGCATGCAACTGTTCATTTTCGTTCATGTGATTTCGTTATTTGATTGAAGTCTTTAATTTATACATCGATTGTTATAATTAGACATGTTATAATCTACATCCTAATTTGATTCGTTTTTACAACCAACTTGTTAATTATTACAAACCATTATAAATATAAAATACACTCCATAGCCTTTTAAATAATCGAATCCGAAACAAGAGTAAAGCTTTAAATCTAATGTATAATTATATATTCAATTGTTAAAAACTTTCACAGTGCTCCCGTTGTATTTTGGCCGATGAAGTATTTAAATACAAACCGCCTTATTCTTAATCGTAGCAAATCCATTTTAGGTATCAGAGACGTTTACATCGTTATTTTTCCTCGGGCCATTGATATTCCATACATACATAAAATCACGACTCTTTCTCGTGAAGGTAGGCAGAGATCACGGATTTCCACTTGCTACGATCCTGACATACCTCTGTCGCTTCATTCACTCTCATAACATTCTTCATACATGCTTGTCGGTTTACGGTACTCTTGACCTGGCCTTTCTCTAAAACGTCTGCTATCTGATTGAGATACGCAGGTCTTTGGAACTGCTGGAAGAAGAAGACGATTCAAAGATGCCAATTTAAGGCGTTCTTTATTTAAATATTACGTCCAAAAGTAATTTCTACCATTTTAAAAAGAAAAGAGGTAGAAATCTCTACGTCTGATATTGTCGAATGTCTTACACAAAGTAAGCGATCCAAGAAGAACGCAGTAGTATTATTACAGTGGCCAAGATCAATCGGGTGCACTGTTACTATTAACATTATTATTTTGCTGTCACTTCGAATTGGTAACAAGTAAATGAGGTATTTGTCGTTTAAAATACTGTTCCACTGTGATTCTACAACGTACGATTATACACACTATAAGCTTTAGTTTAAGGTATATTATCGCTTAACCAGTATCATACCATCAAGATAGCAGTTTCTCTATCTACAGATTAGTGGAACAGACCTCTAGATTTAATTAAGAAATTTATCCAAAAACGTCAAGGAAACTTTGTACTGGGATTGACGTAGGACCGATTTGTTAACATAAGGTACATAGAAATATTACTAAGTGATTATTATACTCTACTGAAGAAACTATACCATTTAATGTAGGAGAAAAACTGGGCACAGCCGTCACAAAAACCACTGTTACATTTTCAAAGTGTTTAAAGCATTAGAGCGAGATATCAAATTACGTCTGTAATTTATAATCCGTCTCGTTTTGATCCCTTGCTTTTAAAGAATAACACGGTATTAAAATAAGCATAATTTGAAATTAATGCTTATCGATTTCTTATTTTAAATACATTCAACCTTAAATAAAACTGTGATGTTTGTGTGAAGCAACCTAACTCATGCAAAGGCTTAAAACCCCAAAGCAGCAATTACATTGTGAGCAGTGCCAGTGCCAGTAAACAAAGTGAAATAAAACAAAATAACATTATTGACAAATGCGCCGAATACGGCTTTATGCACAACGCACGTATCGAGTGACGTGGTGTTAGTGGCCGGGGGAAAACTGACCTTTCATAAAAACTCGTTTTTTAGTTAGCGGCGATGAGTTTGCAATCCGTCACTTATAATTTGGCTACAAGAAATTGGTGTGTCTAACGTTTGGATTGGACACAAACAAAAAATAAACAGCTTAAATGCGAAACTAACTTTTTTTTTTATTAGTTTTTCATTTTTATGCAGTTACTGCATTGTCCAGTAGTATTTTCCCCCGACATTACATAATCTCGAAACCTCACAGTAAAACTAGATATATGTTTATAAATATACAAAATTAGTAACAAGTTTTGTACTGAATCCTTGTTTTGTACATCAGGGACGTTACACCCGTCGGCATTAAAAGTAATAAAACGATGACAGAAAGTCAACAAATAGGGGCCAGTGGAAACCAGTGGACAGCACGGCAGAGGATTTTGATAAAATGCTGCAGTTTCTTTCTTATAAATTGATCATATGCAGCTAGAAGTAAAAAAACTGAGATAAATAAAATAAATCATGCAGACAATCCACACATCACTAGCCCCAAACTAAGCAGAGCTTGTACTATGGAAACCAGATAGCTGATATAATACTTGTATACTTTTTTTTTTAAATACATAGGTACATTTAATACAATACAACACCCAAACAGAGAACAAACATCGATGTTCACCACGCAAATATTTGTTCTCGGTGGGGTTCGAACCCACGCCCTCCAGCGTAGACGGCAGAGCTACTACCAACTGTGCTGTGAAGGCAGTCGGATTGCTATGTACATTATATTAGGTAGCTTTTTGTTGTTTTATTTGTATACATAAGACGAAACACACATTGATACAAAATCCTTTGCCATGCCATTGACCAGCGTGCGCTAGCCCTTACCTCACATTAAAGCCCTCTGCACACTAAGCCAGTTTCCAGGACAGTTGTCAGGCCAGTAACCTAGTCAGTAACTTGCTCACTGCACTATCTTCTAGAGATCAGTAAGGGTTGGTGACTGAATTGTCCTACCAGCTCGTGTACGGAGGGTATCAAAAACAAAATTTAGCTTGAACTTAGTTCACGTCAAATTTCGTCTTTGAATATTCCTGGGTCCAGCTAAATATGATGCAAACTTCAGCACTGCGCAATAGTTTGTTAATAATGTTTTTTATAGGTTTGAATCCGCCTAGATATGCTTAGCTCAAGACGTTTCAAAATATTCCTTAAAAAAAGCCATGAAAATTACTTTTTTTATTTTTAATCCCAAACAGGTACCAGCTTGTAGGTCTGCAAATGAATCATTTCAGTTTGGCGCCAAAAAATACAACCTAACAGGACAAGGTAACAAAATGGCTACCATTCATTGTACTAAGGTAGACTTGATTGTACTAAGCGGCCTTTCATTTTGGTCAAATATAAATTAATGAGCATTAATTCACTGTCTTATTTCCAAGAAGTTATTCCAAACCAGTGTGGTAAAAGGACAGATGGACGCTCAATGCTGAAGCGTGCGCTAATATAGCTAGACCCTAATTCATACCATTCACAGCCATGATACTAGTCTAACCGAAATTATTTACATATTTTAAATGCAAACCAAATCGCCCGTGATATGTTTTTGTGATGATGCGTGTTGTTTCACTGAAAGCGGGCGGAGCGCATTACTACAAAACTCTCAAGCGTTCTCAGAACCTAATAAAGGAAAGAAAAAAAATGAATAATGACATATTCAACGATTCGAAATTCGAACGTTCAGATATCAGATACCTCGCACAATGGTTTCACACTAGTTGCTTGTTGAAAGCATCATACACAAAAGAAAGGAACTGACCGATTACCTCAAGGGAATAAGTCATAAGTTATTTCATTGAACAATCTTTAAAAATGGTTATTATTTTTTACGGCTCGGTTCTGAAAACGTTTTCAATGGGCACATGTTTTTTGAATAGGTTATAATATCAATATTCAACGGAGTTTTGAACAGCGCCATCTAACAAATGCCTGTGTAAATTGTAACTTCATAATCTTCTCATAGATGGCTCTCCGCGGTAAAAGTTGCGGTTCGCGCCGTGCTCAAAACATATTCCTGGCAGTTTTGCAAAAAAGATCTAAAATCAGACTTCGTCTAACAAATTAAAAAAAAAACATGTTACATCTATGCTCTTAGGGTCTCAAATAGTTCATCTAGTATCAATTATAACCACGCTTCATCATTTTCACAGAGTTTTCTTACACGCAGTGGTAGAGTCTATTCATAGGGGCGGAAGAGTTATCATTTGCTTGTAGGTAAAGTTAGTCTCTTGCTGCAATTGGTGAGTGATAGACCGTAAAAAGTTTACTTTTATATTCGTGTACTCTCCTAGTGTACAGCGAACTTCAAGAGTCTTCTGGTTGAAAAATTGTATCGCCTTCAGCGTCTCCAGAGTTTGTTCATGGGCGGACTTACGTAATCCATTTCAGACGAGTGCAACTCCTACGTCGTATTCCACAAAGAGTGTGACCATGAACGTACAACGAGTTCCACACACGCTTCTGACGTCACAAGAGTTTGATCATGGGCGCACAACGGTTAGAGTTCGTTCATGGGCGCACAGATAGTTTCCAAGACGAAGAGCGTGCAACTCGTCCGTCGTACGTTGACGGTGCTTATCGCAAGCACGCTTCTAACATTTCCACGAAGAGTTTGTTCATGGGGGCGCGTCGGTCGCGGTGGACGCCGGCCCAGAAGCGACGCACTGCCACATCGGCGAGGCGCAGTGCGGGAAGAACTAACAACAGCTGCTGTAGCGCTGAGTTTGCATTGTATGGCCTGGAATAAAGCATACATATAAGCCGCAAAATAAATAGAAGTAGGACAACGTTTACAACAAAATACACAAAAAGGTCTGAATTTGGCAGATATTATATTTTCTTAACTATTTCTATGAACAATTTACCCTGATTTGTGACTTTTGAGTCTCGATATAAAAAAAATTTGTTAAAAACCCATGCATAATACCCAATAAATAGTTGATATTTCTAAAAATCTCTATTGCTGCGTAAAATACAGCGCTGTAATACAATATTTCGGGCTGCAGGACTCATTTTAGAAACTCTTAGCATTTAGCTTAACTCAGTTTTTTTTACAGTTGCGTTTGAGCGATATCTCATCTTACACACTTACCGCAGATCTATAGAGTATGTACAGTCGCGGTATGAAAATGTTCGTCACCTTAGAGTCGGTTTTCGCTAGCACCAGTGCCTTGATCATGAACACATTTTGACATAATTTGTGACGCTTGTCGGTGTATTCTGGTAGGTTTGAAGCTTCTGCGTTTGGGAAATATTGAAAACGCAGCCTTTGTATGAACGTCTTATAATTGTAGATAAAAAAGTAGCTAGGTAAGTATCTATAGTAAGTAATATTATGTTGCCGGTAAACTGGTCTGCGTCTGCAGTATCTGTAGCATGCAGAATAGCGGGAACATATGTGATCGTGATACGTTGAACAAATCAAGTTGAAAATCGATGAACATTTTCATACCGCCACTAATACATAGTAACAGAACCCGAAGTCGGAGTTTTGCTACCACATTACGTTACCAAATGTTGTTTTCGTTTCGCCTTTTTGTCTCTCTCTATTGCATGGAGAAAATATGAGACGGCAAAAATACGTTACGTAGTTAGAGTTGTTGTCTCATCTTTTCTCCATACAATAGACAGAGACAAATAGGCGAAACGAAAACAACATTTGGTAACGAAATGTTGTAAACATTTCGTTACCAAATGTTGTTTTCGTTTCGACAAAAACTCAAACTATACGTAACGTATTTTTGCTGTCTCATCTTTTCTCCCTATAAAGACAGAGACACGTAGGCTAAACGAAAACAACATTTGGTAACGAAATGTGGTAGCAAAACTTGGACTCAGGGTACAGATGTGTTACCTGAGTGCTGAAACGGCGTCATTCAATGCTCCGAGGATGGAGTCCCGGAAGCGCCTGAGAGCCGCGTGCTCGTCGATTCGCGCCTCTGAATTGGCGAGCGCGAGCGCTTTCAGCAAATAGCATTCCTCGCGGCACGCTGACGCGCGTTCTAGACGCTTCGCTACTCCCGTCACCTAAACATATAACACTTATTTAGCAATAGCAGCGAAGTCCGGCGTTACCCGGACATTCCAGAATGGTGAAGAACATTCTAGAGCGTTTAGGAGCCATCCTTTTTTATCAAAATCGAGGTTTTTGTTTTAAATCCATAAGTGATAGAAAAGTATGCACTTGGACAAGTCCCTACGTGATAGAAAATGACAGACATAGATTTTAGAAACATTCCCTTCTCCTTCTTCCTATTAGTCATAGCGTGATAACATATTAGTATTCCTCGATAAATCAGCTATCGAACAAAAAAAATTAAATTCGGAACAGTAGTTCCCGACATTAGCGCTGTTCAGTCAATGAACATGCATGTTCATTCTAGAGTATGAACATTATAATTCTAGTACCTATACCAAACTATAACAATTCATTACTCTAAACCACGGTCTATCGGCACATTCGGCACATCCCAAAACTGCAGCGTCAGATTGACACACTTACAGAGTTCGTCTTAAATGAGATGAATGAGGTTCAACCAAACAAACTTTAAAATATTAGATTTATAATATTAGATTTACAAGCTTTATAATATTAGTATAGATAACAAGCTCTGGGCCAAAATAACCACAGAGTGGTGCCCACAAGAGCCAAGGCGTCACGGCAGACCAAGAACAAGATGGCGAGACGAGCTCGACAAAGTACAGTCAGCACATCTCAGAACAGCGAAGAGTATCTCAGCACAGGACCACACGGAGTGGAGGGGATTGGAGGAGGCCTTTGCCCAGCAGTGGGACATAGAAGGCTCATAAATAAATAAATGTATCGAGGCCGGGAGACGGGCCTGGTGACCCGATCTACAGGTTTTAATTTGAAACCTCTTTGGGTACCAGCTCTCGGTTTAGGCTAAGTTATAAGATGTAATAAACTTCTAAAATAAGAGAATGATAAAACTAAAAAAAATATATGTTGTACATTACTATGCAAACTTCCAACAATATTTGGTTTGAACGAGATCTAGTCAGTAGTTTTTTTTTATACGTCATAAATCGTAAACCGCAATTTACCTTTCGACGAACTACAAAAACCTTTATATTATGTTATTTGATGCTACGGAACCCTTCATGGGCGAGTCCGACTCGGACTTGGCTGCTTTTTCCCTTTTAGTATTTAACAACATCATGATTGTATTGCATAATTATTGCATTGATTGTATTGTATTGCATAAAGAAAATCACCTGACCAATACTAAGTAGGTCAAAGACCCGTGGCCGGCGTAGATAGTTAAATCAAACGATGTAAGACGATGCCATTCCGAATTACTTGGAATTACTAACAATTACAAAAGACGTAAACAAATCAAGCGAAAAATGTCCTTACGCCTAATAGTTTAAGGCGTTCCGGCGCGCGGCAGTATCAAGGGTGGATTATTTATTGCTAATTTTTACGCTATTTAGTTTGTTAGAAAAATTCAGTTTTCTATTTTTGGTCTATTTTTAACCGACTTCCAATCAAAAAGGAGGAGGTTCTCAATTCGGTTGTATTTTTCTTTAAATGTTTGTTATCGCATAACTTCGTCATTTGTGAGCCGATTTGAAAAATTTTTTTTTTATCTTAAAGGTACTGCTTCCAGCTTGGTCCCATTTTAATTTTATTAAAATCGGTGTTGCTATTTTTTTTTAAATAATATTTTTAATGTTTGTAACTGCATTTCTCCGTCATTTGTATGAATGTATTTAGAAAAATATTTTTTTATTTGGAAGGTTATTCTTACGTCCTGATTGTCCCAAACAAATTTTATTAAAATCGGTTTAGCCGTTTGGCAATGAAGTCGGTTTCTCTAGTTTTTTAAACTTATAATTTTATTATTGTTTTTATTATTTTTACAGACTAATAACAACTTGTAATAACCGCTGTACTATTTAATGTGATAAGTATAACCTAATCGCCACGCTGTATAGCGTCAGGGGCAACTGCTGGCTTACCATGAGCTTCATATGGTCATGGTTATGGCTGTCAAAATTGTGTCAACAGTGTCAACACATTCAAACCCAAGAAGAAAATGAATGTGTGGGTCAGCCTATCTATACACAATTTGACAGCCATAGCCGTAGCCCTAGCCCTGCAGGTGATTACACAAGCCCTAATCGCCTAAATAATTAATACTTGTGGTATATGATAGCCTCAACTAATGTACTTATAGGTAGGTAAAACGTATAAAAGAACAAAAAATATTGAAAAATCATTAATATCTGCTGTTTGCTTCAGACTAAACAACAGCACAATGAAGTCTATCATAATCAGTGTGTTATTTCTTCAAGTGGTTACTTTGATCAACTCGGAATGTTGCAAGCGTCCCGTCGTTCGGTACTCAATGAAACCTGACCATAAATGCGAAGAGGTGCCTGGTGGTTTGACGCAAAATGTGGTTCCGGACAAAAGCATTGGAAAAGAAGGTAAGATATTTAGAGATATACGATGGTAAGTGACCCGACAGTATGACGCTTGTTCCTTGGGAGTTGGGAAGGCCACTTGTGTGGGACGCTACGTGTTTCGACACACTTGCGCCTTCTCATCTGCCAAGGGCATTGTAGCTGGGACGACGGCAGATCAGGCCGAGGATCTCAAGAGGCGAAATTATGCAGCTCTCCTACATAATACTCGGTTAAGACTTTAGGTCCGCGGGGAACCGAGGCCTTGCTGGTCTTTTTAATTTCGGTCTAGGCGAATGAACGAAGCGATGCGTGACCAAAGGCTCATCGCGTTAGCAGCCAGCGCAGCGTAGCAAGCGTCTTGGGGACGCTTCCGTCTGGTACTGATTTGGATCAGTTGAGCTATTTCGAGATCGTTTGTAATGGTCTGCAGATAGCTCAATTATTTCTTGAGTATTTTTTACATTTTGTAAATATTTGTTTAGTTGCCTAATTGTTTGTTTTTTCTATGTTTAGTGAACAAAATCGTGAAACCAACATGCAGAGTCCACATCTGTGGATCAGGGCACAGGGAGCCAGGAACTTACTGCGGTAACGGTCCGTGCAACATGTTTGGATGTAACTGTGATGGAGGCTGCATCCCGGGTGACGCGTTGCAAAACTTCAGAAGTCTTTATGGCGATATTATAAACGCAGACAAAGCAAAGTACGCGGAGTGGTACGAACTTTTTGGCTTTCCTAAAAACTAGTAGTGTTTTCGTCGAAACATGAATGTTAAATCAATTTAACAATTTTATCCGACGAAAAAGCAGAAGAGATTATCAAGTCAACGCGTATATCCACATTCGAAATATTCATTTAATTATAATAATTAAAACAATGTATCGATTTTTATTTTCACCTACTTCATAATAATATAAAAAAGGTTTTTTAAGTATATTATCGTATAACTTTATAATTTATGAGCAAATTTGAAAAAAAATATTTTATCTAAAAGGTTAGGTAGGTTATTATACATAGGTACTTCCAAAGTGCCCCCATATAAATACCATCAAAATTGGTACGTACAACACTTTGACCATAAAGTAGGTTTCTCAATTTTTTTAAACTTTAGTTGCGATAAAGCTTTTATTCGATGAATAAAAGCTTGATTAAAAGTAAAAATATCGGATTTCAATTTTTTTAAGGGTATTAGCTTTAATTTGGTCGCCTAATAACTTGGCAAAGATCTGATTAGGTTGTCTTTTTATTTGGTAAGGATATTTGGAATGATGAGTAGAACAGTTCCTCAAGGGGGTTCCGTCAGGGGCAACTGCTGCCGATTACTCAAGCCCGACCCGGTATAGGTACCCGACTGGATTCGAATCCGCGACCAGAAGGCGAAGTCACTACCACTAGGCCACCAGTGCCCTTATCTGTAACCAGGTCATGGTTTAATCTATCAAGTAGGTAGCAATTTCCTGTAGGTATCAAACCTCTTGAGCTAAGTGGACTTAGTGTCAAACATCGGTACACTTCAAAGGTGATAATAATGATTTAAAAGAATCCGCCTTCTAGAGCGCACTTTTTTATTACCCTTTAATTAAAGCTGTTGTGCATCAATAATATTGATTAACTAACTGTGACTTAAAAAAACAAGCATAGAAGATTTTAAAATTAAGAAGGCAAACAAAAATGAAAATTTTAATTGAAAATGAAACTTTTACATAAATGAAATAATTACGTTGACTATCTTAATAAACTCGACAAAAAAAAACAAAAACAACAACTCTACTGCCATACAAACCCAAAACTAAGTAAATTTAAAAAATGTTTTAAAAATGTCTACCTAATTTATAAAAAACTGTAAGTAGAACCTTATTAATAGAGCTCTTTGTGAAGGGCTCGTCCAGGGAAGTACTACCACCATGCCTATTTCTGCCGTGCAGCAGCGTTGCTGATGTGTTTTGGTTTAAAGGGTGTGGTGGATGCCGGTAAAATTACTGACACGCGAGGCTGAACAACTGTATGCCTCAAGTTCCACGGTATTACGTGGTATTACGGTTAATTACGGTAAAAGTTGGTGACGTCATAGAAATATATATTATAGCTGCGTGTGCGGTCATTTGAATATTATAGAAAATATATTTTTATATGCCTTGCTATAATTTATATCAATATAAATATTATAGCTTATTTTACAGGTTTATTCTATGTTTTACCCACCTGTACATACAAATCGTGTGCCCCAATATCCCTCGCTTGCTGTTCGTCCAGTGTAAGATCGGTTGCGAACCTCAGCCGTTGTAGTGTGCCGCCGTTGTTGGACATCGATCTATAAGCTAGCATCAGACTCAGCATCTCTGCCCAAGTGCTTTGGAGGAGACGCATCTGAGGAACGGAAATATAATACTTTAGTTTTATGAAAATTAGTTAAAAACTAACGCTGGTTATTATTATTTCGTCTGATTTTTTTAACATTTTGTATCTAAAAGAAAGACAGCTCATTTATCCACCTGATATGGTAAGCGGTCACCGTCGCGCATAGACACCAAGAACATCAAGGGTGCTGTCGTTGCGGTGCCTACTCTGTCTGTAGGAGTTTTTTAACGTTTTTCTTGAAGCTTATCATGTTAAGGAGAAAAACATCCCCCTTATGTCTCCTATTTATCTACGGAATAACGCTTTAGGCTTTTCAAAAACAAGTACTGACATTTTTTGAAAGAAAGATGGATGGATATCTGACGGTTGAAAATTAGCCCTCAGGACTTCCTTTTCAAAACGATCTATTCTAATTCGTTTAAGAGAGAATTTACTAATAGCAGTATATCATGAATTCATGGCCTTATAAATATGTATATGTCAAAAGACAAACAGTGCTTAAACTATTGCCATCTCTTACCACTGGGTAATGACAAACAGTGACAGAGCTAACTTTAAGCAATTATTAAATTTAAATTGCTTAATTAAGGCCGTAAATATTATATTTTCGAAGAACCTATTTATTAAATTCGTTATAAGTTCTCAACCTTCGATAGCTCAGTTGGTAGAGCGGTGGACTGTAGAGGAATTAGCTGATATCCATAGGTCGCTGGTTCAAATCCGGCTCGAAGGAGAAAGTCTCTGACATTTTAGTATTTTTGCGTTAAATTAATTATCATTTTTTGTAGCTTACTTTTTATAAGGTGTAGCCCAGTTTTTATACAAAAAATTAATTCAAGAATTTTGGTTAAAATATTTGTTGATAATTTTTGTAATATTCATATTTGTTAACAAATAAATCTATATTATCAGTCGTTAAATTATACAAAATAACAAAAAAATAAAACATAATGAATGATGAAAATAATGACAATGCAAATGAAATAATTTATACCTCATGCATGAGATAAAGAGACATTAATTTGTGATGGTAATTAATATGACTAAATATGCTTACTTATGTAGTAATAGCGAGACATATAAAACCAGAGAAGCAAAAAAGCAACAGTATGTTGTCTGTTCCCGTATGAGTCTGTGTGAGTGCTCACCAGTGCATTATACTGTGTGTGTGACGTTTTGACGTTAGATTTATTTAGTCAACGCTCACACAGACTAAAAACCAGAAACAGAGACAGAGCCAGACAGAGCTTATGGTAGGCCTACAGTTTGAACAATTGGTTTCGCCTACGTGTCTCTCTCTTTTGAAACAATCGAACCCACGCCCTCCAGTGCAGCAGGCAGAACTACTATTAACTGACTTCAATAAAGTTAGTCAGTAAGATCAGTGCGTCGATTCCAGCAAGACGGCTCGATTGAGTGATCGCTGAATCCGCGTTCCATTTTCAAAATGTTCAAACCAAAATTGACAACTCACATCAATTTACGCGGTCGCTTGAGTGATTTGTGTTGCTGGAATCGACACCCAGTTGTTGACGTGACAACGTCTTATAATTCGATGGAGCCGGCTGTACGCACGAAAAAACGTGACTCATGCGGCGTTACCTCGCTCTGTGGCGTTCCATTTAAGGCTTGAAGTGCAAGCGAGAGCGCGGAACGAGCGACAAAGAGGCACAATCGGCATCCGCGTTCGGCAGCGTTCGACATCTGTCTCTCTCCTACTTGAATGAGCGATGCGTCCGCGTGGACAGCTGTATGACGTTGTCATCGTCTGTAAACCGACTTTACAGACAACCGATTTTTTTTTATCTCTATTGTCATTTAAAGGACTGGCCCAAAGTAGCCGAAGATCGAGAGGTGTGGAAAAAGGGTGTGAGGCCTTTTTCTTGCAGTGCGACGAACCAGGCATTTTTTTATTAATAAAATAAAAAAGGTTTAGCGTTTAGAAATCTTACATCACGGGTTGCATTGTAAAATACAAAATATGATTCTTTTTTACCTGATATATTTAATTATTAAATACATTTAGCTATGTTTACAATTTAATTTCCTGTTAATTATGTACTTTGATAAGTTATTCGAGTTTTAGTGTAAAATGGCAATAAATTATTTACACATTTTAAATTTCAATTTGTATGTATGTAATAGTAATTTGTAATAAGAACTTGTACTATGGGAACCAGATAACTGATTTACTTATACATATTATGTACATAGACATACATCCACATATTTTGTCTTGAGATATTCAGCATTTTGTTGATTTTTATAAAAACTGAAAATAAATGCTTTAGAAAACTTCGTATGGCAAGAATCTTTATTTTTTGTTGATTATTAATAATATTAAGGTACAACTGTTTGCTTCTTTTTCATGTTTATTTTTTAAGGTACTAGTGGCCGCCTGCTGCTTCGTTCGCCCGTTCCCGTAACACCCCGTTCCCGGTGCTTTTTCGGGTAAAAAAGTATCCTATGTCCTTCTCCCGGTTCTAAGCTACCTCCCCACTAATTTTCTGCCAAATCGGTTCCGCCGTTCTTGAGTTATAAATAGTGTAACTAACACGACTTTCTTTTATAAATATATAGATATAAATGATTTTTCTTTCTTTCTGTTCTTTTTACCTGATCATTAAGCTGCAGGTCAGTGAAGCCTGGTATCTGCTTAGCCCAGCCGATGACTCCGACCAGTTCCCTGTCGTACAGATCAGCGAGCACTGCCAGGGTCTTGGTGGCTGCCTCCGTGACTCCGGCGGGGGGAGCCATGCATGTGTACATCTCTGGCTCGTAGGAAGATAGGGCTTCGAGCACCTGGAAATGGAGAGGCAAGAGTCAGGAATTGCACAGATGTACCAATATAAATGAATATAAACATTGGCCACACAATATTATTATAATGTACTCTGCTTAATTTGGGGCTGGATACCCCAAATTGATACTATGGGAACCAGATTGATGATATACTTAATACTTACACAAGTTACAAAACAAAAGTTTAGTCTATCCCAAAAAAGACGAGAAAGAAAATTTATTTATTTGTCATAACATGAAAAATAGTGCCTAATAAAAAGTAAACAGGTATTTGCATCTATTGTAGATGATTTATATAGCGTCAGGGACAACTGGTGATTACTCATGCCCCTACTTACGGGACGCTACAGTGCCTGGGACAAGGTTTTAGATGGGATAGGCTTGCCCAGCACCTTTACCATCCTGATAGCTTAGTCTGCCTAATACACAGGAAAGACATGCTCCATACGTGCGGAGCTGACTAAGACACGGGTTTCATCACGATGTTTTCCTTCTCCGTTTGAGAGCACTAGCATTGTGTACATTAGTTTTTGACAAAAAAACTCATTAGTACACGACTGGATTTGAATCCACGACCTTAGGATCAGAAGGCGGGGCCGCAACCTAGCCTCGTCCCGTGCCAAACTCTATGCCAAATAGGCCCTGACTCAGTGTTGCTGCCGAAGAGACCACGACCTCACCTTGATATCATCTAGATGCGGTCTCAGCTGCAGCGCGGGCGTGGACTCCGGCGCGCGGCGGTACTTCTGCCTCCCCCCCCGCACGCGGTCCAGCCGCACCCCCTCCCGCAGCATGCCCGTCCGCAGGCACTTGCGGAACCGGCAAGCCTGGCACGCCTTGCGGCGACGCTTGTTGATCTCACCTTGATATCATCTAGATGCGGTCTCGGCTGCAGCGCGGGCGTGGACTCCGGCGCGCGGCGGTACTTCTGCCTCCCCCCCCGCACGCGGTCCAGCCGCACCCCCTCCCGCAGCATGCCCGTCCGCAGGCACTTGCGGAACCGGCAAGCCTGGCACGCCTTGCGGCGACGCTTGTTGATCTCACCTTGATATCATCTAGATGCGGTCTCGGCTGCAGCGCGGGCGTGGACTCCGGCGCGCGGCGGTACTTCTGCCTCCCCCCCCGCACGCGGTCCAGCCGCACCCCCTCCCGCAGCATGCCCGTCCGCAGGCACTTGCGGAACCGGCAAGCCTGGCACGCCTTGCGGCGACGCTTGTTGATCTCACCTTGATATCATCTAGATGCGGTCTCGGCTGCAGCGCGGGCGTGGACTCCGGCGCGCGGCGGTACTTCTGCCTCCCCCCCCGCACGCGGTCCAGCCGCACCCCCTCCCGCAGCATGCCCGTCCGCAGGCACTTGCGGAACCGGCAAGCCTGGCACGCCTTGCGGCGACGCTTGTTGATCTCACCTTGATATCATCTAGATGCGGTCTCGGCTGCAGCGCGGGCGTGGACTCCGGCGCGCGGCGGTACTTCTGCCTCCCCCCCCGCACGCGGTCCAGCCGCACCCCCTCCCGCAGCATGCCCGTCCGCAGGCACTTGCGGAACCGGCAAGCCTGGCACGCCTTGCGGCGACGCTTGTTGATCTCACCTTGATATCATCTAGATGCGGTCTCGGCTGCAGCGCGGGCGTGGACTCCGGCGCGCGGCGGTACTTCTGCCTCCCCCCCCGCACGCGGTCCAGCCGCACCCCCTCCCGCAGCATGCCCGTCCGCAGGCACTTGCGGAACCGGCAAGCCTGGCACGCCTTGCGGCGACGCTTGTTGATCTCACCTTGATATCATCTAGATGCGGTCTCGGCTGCAGCGCGGGCGTGGACTCCGGCGCGCGGCGGTACTTCTGCCTCCCCCCCCGCACGCGGTCCAGCCGCACCCCCTCCCGCAGCATGCCCGTCCGCAGGCACTTGCGGAACCGGCAAGCCTGGCACGCCTTGCGGCGACGCTTGTTGATCTCACCTTGATATCATCTAGATGCGGTCTCGGCTGCAGCGCGGGCGTGGACTCCGGCGCGCGGCGGTACTTCTGCCTCCCCCCCCGCACGCGGTCCAGCCGCACCCCCTCCCGCAGCATGCCCGTCCGCAGGCACTTGCGGAACCGGCAAGCCTGGCACGCCTTGCGGCGACGCTTGTTGATCTCACCTTGATATCATCTAGATGCGGTCTCGGCTGCAGCGCGGGCGTGGACTCCGGCGCGCGGCGGTACTTCTGCCTCCCCCCCCGCACGCGGTCCAGCCGCACCCCCTCCCGCAGCATGCCCGTCCGCAGGCACTTGCGGAACCGGCAAGCCTGGCACGCCTTGCGGCGACGCTTGTTGATCTCGCACTCGTTCGACGCCGGACATGTGTACTCTATGTTGCCCTGCGATAGAAACTAACGGTGTTGTAAAATAACAGACTGTTGATGCGATGCCAGCTTTTTTTCTGGATCCATAAAGTGGATTGTAAGGCCCGTATTTATAAACGGTGCTTGAATCTGAGTCGAGTCTCAAGCACTCTCAAGCGTAGATTTGTTGACAGTTCATTCTCCATTGAAAATTTTCAAAAATCTATGCTTGAGACTCGACTCAGACTCAAGCACTGATTCTGAATACGGACCATAGTGATTAAATCTGAGTAGAGCCTCAAGCATAGACTTTTGACACTTTTTAATGGAGAACTGTAGACTTGGCAGTAAGGCTGCAGGTTGAAGTGTGAGCAGTTGGAATAAAAGTGTATTATGTGATACCCTGATGAAGGAAAATGTTTCTAGAAGGTTTTAAGTAAACGAAAGAGAAGAAACAGATTCCATCATCATCATCAGCCTGAAGAAGTCCACTGCTGGACATAGGCCTCCCCTACACATTTCCAGGAAGAACGATTCTGAGCTCTTTCCATCCACCGACATCCCGCGATCTTAACAATGTCGTCGGTCCATCTGGTGGGTGGGCCCAACAACACACAGAAAAAACACACACACAGTAAGAAACAGATTGATGCTAATATAAAAGCTACTACGAGTACTCAGATGACGAATGACAGGTGAGAATTAAATAAAAGACATTGTTGAGTTGTGCCGACCCCATCTAGTGGAATAAGGGCAGGAAGAAGAAGAAGGCGATAAAGGCCAGAAAGATTAAGGACTTACTCGTACCTGTATGGTCCGTTTGAAGAAAGCCTTGCAAGCCTCACAGCTAGCCACTCCGTAGTGGAACCCTGAGGCTACGTCTCCGCAGACGAGGCAAAGCCTCCTCGGCGCGTCATCGTCTCTGGCACCACTGGCGGCCGCGGCGGTGGTCGACGAGCAATGCTGCTGTTCGGGACTGGTGTTGCCGATGGCAACGATTGTCGTTTCCCCAGGAGAGACGCAGAATTTGATCTCTTCCTTTGGTTCTAGTTCCAACTGCATGGAGAATAATATTTGTTAAAAGCAAAGCATTTGTCCTAGATGAGTATCAACATCATCAGCTTATGGAAGTCCACTGCTGAACCAAAACCTCCTATATACATTTCCTAGAAACCCGAATCTGAGTCCATACGTCAGTCAGTAGGCCTACCACAAGCTCTGTCTGGCTCTGGCTCTTACTCTGGTCTTGAGTCTGTGAGAGTGCTCATGCTCACCAGTGAGTGACGTTTCAACGTAGGATTTATTTAGTCAACACTCACACAGATTCAAAACCCGAGCCAGAGACAGAGCCAGACAGAGCTTGTGGTGCGCCTACAGATGTTCTTCAGTCAGACCTTCCGCAATCTTCACATGTCATCGTCGCGTCCGGTCTAAGGCACCGGTGGGTGTAGGGGAGTACTTCGTTTTCGACTTAAGAAGACGAAGTACACCCTATACCTTCGACTTATGAAGAGACTTAACCCCCAAACAAAATAGTACCTATGCCTATAAAGATTATTTATTTCCATAAACATGTGTTAATTTTTGATGTTTAACAAAGGAGATGTGGCTTATAAGTACAAGCTTTACCGATATCGTAAGCATTCTTGTCAAAGTATCATGCTTGAATTTAGAATTGGCAATAAAATATAACGGCATTAAAATGTGGAGCAAAATCTTATCTATAAAAAAAAACCTACACCGAGTGCTGCTAACACCTTATCTGAGTTAAGTTCCAGTTTGTTGCAACATAAATTAACTACCTATGTAATGTAACATTTGTTGTGACTCACAACACACGCCGATATTTACGAGTTTAGAGCCTCTTTGTTGTCTGTTCGGCGATACTTCGACCAGATAGAAATAGCTTCGGCTCACAATCGATCGATACTATAACGCGTTATAAGAAAGAATTAACGAATCCAAATTCGAACAAGCAAATTGGTACTAACCATCGCCTATAACAAAGCATTGCCTCGTAGGTCACGCACGTCAGGAACGTGCCCTATGATGCACTGCCTTGCATCCATCAACTTGAGGAACACAGATGTTCAGCTTCACGTGCCAGTAATTTCACTGGCACCAACCTTTCAAACCAAAACCTATGTCTGCCGTAATGCATTACGACAATGCATCTTTTCCCGGACGAGCCCTTCACAAAGAGCTCTACTACTAGGTACTAAGTTTTTGTATTACTCATTAATTCTAATAGTTATTGAGGTTTTAAAAAACTTATAAAGGTTTGATTATAATCATGGCTCATGAATAAAGAGGATCTGAAGAAGATGCAGTCATATTTTTTATATATCGGGGAAAAACTTAATTTTATGTTGCGGACACCCAAAGAGTGGAATTCCTTGCCGGCGTCTGTTTTTCCGACCACCTATATTTTGGATGTTTTTAAGCGAAGAGTAATTAGGTAACTTCTAGCGCAGCGCAGCTAGTAGGTAAGCGTACCTACTACACCATCGACCGAAAAAAACTTAGCTACCAGCTAGTTTGTGAGTAATTAATGAAGAGGTTTTAATAAATAATAAAATAAATAAATACTGTGGACAATTCACACAACACTACCCAGCCCCAAACTAAGCAGAGCTTGTAATATGGGAACCGGATAGCTGATATAATACTTGAATACATTTTTTTTTTTTATTGTATTCATAAAATGCATACCTAGAATACAATATAACACCCAGACAGAGAACAAACATTTATGTTAACCACACAAATATTTGTAGTGGGGATCGAACCCACGACCTACGGCGCAGAAGGCAGAGCTACTACCAACTGAGCTAGAGGCCAGTCAAATAAAGCGTTTACCAATTTTACCTCAGGCGACTGTATGATCGGCATCTGTCGAGGATGTAGCGGCTGGGGATGCGGAGACTGGGGCTCCGGTGAGTACTGCAGCTGGTCAGCCTCTTGCTTCACTCGTTGTAGCATGGGATCGCCATTCACCGATCCCATCATCTGCACCTGAAATGGATCACACTAAGCACAACAATTACATATGTTTACTGTGAATTGTGTTGTTAAGATCGCGGGAAGTCGATGGATGGAAAGGGCTTAGAATCGTTCTTCCTGGAAATGTGTAGGGGAGGCCTATGTCCAGCAGTGGACTTCTTCAGGCTGATAATGATGATGATGATGATGACTGTGAATTGAAGTATCTTAAGACTAGCAGAGACGCCCTAAGAAACATTCTTTAACAAAGAAAGGATGGAAATAGAAAAGTGCCCACATGTTGGAAAAGGATAGACATAGATCAATGCAACATTTTGCATTGATGCAAAATGTTACATTGATATTGTAGTGATGTTATAGCCTTCCTTGATAAATTATGGACTATCCAACACAAAAAGGTTTTTTCAATTCGGACCAGCAGCAGTTCCCGAGATTAGCACGTTCAACTAACTAATGTATGGTAGTAGTAGATATTAAGACGACGCGTTCAACGAAACAACCTCTTCAGCTTTATAATATTAAGTAAGTATAGATTATTAAGACGATATGACTAATGTGATGAGCACCGAATACAGAAACGATAAGAAAAGCCAGGGCACCTCCAGGGAATAGAACTCATTGCCGACGGCGGCTGTTTTTCCTGACCACTACAATCAGAGCCTGTATTGCAAGAGTGAACAGGTGTCTTCTTCTAGCATAAGTCTAGAATAGGTGTCTTCTTACCTCTATTTCATCTAAATAGGTATAAAACTTGAAATTTTATCGTTCGAAATATTCATTCAAATTGTAAAACGCATTTGATGCTACTACCTATTTTCAAATGGTTTTAAAAACCTTGAAGAGATAAAACGGAGATTTATTAATCATAATCCAGTTTTTCTCCTCAGTAGGTAAATAATTTGGACACTGCTTGAATATTTACGTAAATAACACCCAAAATTATATAAACTCAGTGCAATTTTTGTTTCCGAGAATATAAAGATGTTTCAAGATAGTTCCACTTGATGGCATAGTAGGTTAGGTAGTAGCCACTACAGTCTCCAAATTGAAAATTTAAGGCAAAACGCAGCAATATCAAGGTTAAACATTAATGGAATTCATGTTAAAGTGAATAATGCAAAAAAACTTTCCTTGAAATGCTAAAGCAGTGCCAACGAGCGTCACTCGCTCGATCCAAGGCTCATTAAATTCCTGACGAAATGAAAACACTTTTCAATGTTGCATAGAGCCGCGCTAAAAACACATTTTATCTATCCGCGATAACTAAAAAAAGTTTCAAGGATATACGAGACCGAGTTCAACGTACCCATGACATTGCCGGTGTTATGTATGATAATAATCATGATGCAAGCGCTAAGTGTACATGTGTGTAGGTATCTACCTACCAAATGCATCACTAATCAGACCAATTGTTTTGTAATACCTATACCTAATTAGTTAAACGGTACGGTACCTATACGAATACTTAATATTTTGCCTTTTATTATAACAGAGTAAAATAAATTTTTCAATTTTATTGCAAAACATAGAGCGCAAAAATAAAACAAAGCATCACCGTCTATACACAAACTAATCATAGCCAAAAACCGAAAGATCCAAGATTTTGAGGCTAAAACTTATCTAAAACCTTGCCATATCCCTATTGCGTAAAAGAGGGTCCAAGATTTTGAGGCTAAAACTCATCTAAAACCTTGCCATATCCCTATTGCGTAAAAGAGGGTCCAAGATTTTGAGGCTAAAACTTATCTAAAACCTTGCCATATCCCTATTGCGTAAAAGAGGGTCCAAGATTTTGAGGCTAAAACTTATCTAAAACCTTGCCATATCCCTATTGCGTAAAAGAGGGAGCGAAAAGTAACGTAAATTGCTCTAGAAACGTCTGACTTGGTATATTGATTTTTACTCGAGGTAAGTCAGCCAGTAGGTAAGCAAAACCGGCAACCATTTTGATTGGTTTACCCAAGGTAACCCCTCAAATGTAGGTGAAGCCAAAAAAAGTCAAATATATTTTTTTGGGAATAGCCTAACAAAAAAGTATTAGGTACTTCCTTAGAAGGTGAACGTTGATGATGTTTTTGAATAGGTATATTGAGAAAAGATTAAATGCGATGATGACAAAAATATAAATAAAAGAAAAATATCAAGCACAATTTCGATGTTAATTTAGACACAAATGATGTATTGCGTCATCAATACCATGTAGGCGTGGAATCCATACTTAATACATACTGTCGAGCCTTAATTACAACCATTAAAATAATGAATTTCCAAAAACCTACCACAACATGAAAAACCTTGTCTATGGTAACAGAGTTGGAGTAGGTCATAGCGTTGGTAGAGGAAGCGAATAACCACTCCGTTGATTAGTCACGTCACATAGTAGCATGACTACTGAAAAAAGCTTCATTTAAAACACCAACCAAACAGGATACAGCTCCGAATACCGATTGAAAAATGAACATAAAAAAACTACCTGTGTAGGTACTTAAATAGAATGATTCCTGACTGCGCAGCGACACTATTTATGTGCTGGCGCAAATAGGTAGGTATTCATAACATGAGTTCAGCGACCGTGCGTCCGCGGTCTCACCTTCGTAGATAAACGTCATTTGGAAATAGTGCTACTTGCCGACCGCGACCGCCAAATATCGCGCTGTAAGGCTGTAACTACACTTGTGTTGAGGCAGGCTCGTCGCCGTCGTCGCTAGATTCAATGCCCATTAGCAGATGAATCATAGTATTGTTATATCTGTTCGAGACAGACTATTACTGGAAAGTTAGACTTCACAATTCATACATCGCTGAATAATTCATAGAGCTAGTCAGACCAGAAAACCAAAAACAAAGCAAGCAGAAAGATTAAAACAAAATCGATACCTAAAACGTCATCAGAATAGGTGATAAACAGCCGCACGGAATACACAAAATAATAACAAATCCAAAGATAATAACACAAACATAGAAGCATCTAATCGCACGGATGACGTAATATCCTGAATTTGCAATAGGCTTGGATCAAAATGCTAACGGCTTGTTGCCAACGTATAAAACCCCGACCTACCTCAACATGTTAAGTAAGAAGCTTGTCATGTCACTCAGTGTTTTTCCGCGCGATATCATATCTTTGGTTTCAGTTTTGCGATAAATTTAGAATTTTCACAGCTCACCCATATTTCACAGCTATTGTGGTGATAAAAATATTAAACGAAATTGCATGGCAGTCGGTTCAAGAAACAAAGAGAGACGTTAGTTTGAACAGATGCTATTTGACTCATGCACATAAAGCACATCTGCTCTCTACGACTAGGTAGGTATAGGTATGAAGATCAACTACCTAGATAATATTATGAATAATCGGTACAAAATTACAGACACATTATGCATGTAGGTCTAGAATTCTAGATTGTACTTTAGGTTTTTTGGAAAGCACTCGAAAATCAATGTTAGCAATAAATTAAGTATGTAGGAAAGGAGCAAAAATTAGCAAGTGAAAATGCAGCCTAAGGTGTAGCACGCTATCCACTTGTTCACTCTTGACTTGAAAATTCCAAGGTTTTAATGCTCCGGAAATATTGACGGCTGTAAAGAGTTCCTCTCCTCAGTACTCCTTAGCAGTTTGCACTAAAAAAGTGGAAACGAAGCACTTTGTGCGATGTTGAGGGATATCAACCATTATGGGGTAACACTTATCCGTACGCCGAGTAGTCCGATTAAAAAAAAAATATTAACATCAGGATGTGTGAACCTCGAAACTCTAGCCTAATACGAAAAACTGTATACTTACCTACTATACCTACCTACAGATCTAAGACAATAAGAAATAACTGAAACGTCTTCTATCAAACATTACAGCAGTCCAGTATTGATTCTAGGATGCCGAAATGGTTCTAGCTATACACCTCTCCCTATGGAGAGAGAGTGGGCGTTTTTGTTGTCTTCCCACACCCTTCGCCTCGGGAGTTCACAGTGGGTTCAGATGTAAGTCATTGGGTCACTGGATTGTACAGCAAGTACCTTATAGCTCGTGGTGGGTAGAAAACGTACCGTTCGATATGATTATTAAGGTACCTATACCTACGTTTCGAGCCCCAAGAAAACTCTCGAACGTTCACCTTACGTTTTTATTCTGGACTTCGAATAGTTCGAAGATATAGAATACGACAGGCATCGTTTTGCCAATATAAAGTAATATTTTATGATAAAATAAATATTGTGGACAATCCACACAACACAATCTAGCCCCAAATTAAGCAGAGCTTGTACTAAGAGAACCAGATACCTAGCTGATATAATAATTATATACATTATTGTTTGTAAATACATACATATAATACAATATAATACCCAGACAGAGATGACCTAAGGCGCAGAAGGCAGAGCTACGACCAACTGCGAGGCCATTCTGTACAAAGACATAATGAGCACTAAAATCAGGTTTCACGATTAGGAATTCGAAACATAACAATATTTCAAACCCAAATAGCCAATTTAGAAAACAAATAGTTTCTTACGCAGCAAAACCTCCATTATGTCGCATAAAAATACACGTAAGAAAAATGGTGTTTGGAAAATTGCCAAGCTGTGACAAACTTTTGCGTAATATTTTTTTGTGAACGTTATAAAGATAAAGATGTAGAAGCACGAGATAAACTGAAAAATGTCTAGCATAACACGTAGCATGTTGAGGTAGAGTTTGTACAAGTACCAATAATTATGAAATTCAACATAAGAACTCAAAATATTAGTAAATCATAAACAGCTTTAAAAAGTCCACTGCTGCTGCTAGATGTTATCAAATTGCCTTGATTACCAGAATTCAAGATACGGGGCCTCGTTGTACCAACTTTTTGGGATCATTACGATGCGTTCGACGACAAAGACTTCGCACAAACACAAATTACATTACACATAGCAATTCGAAGAGCCGAAAAGGCAAGCTGTAAAAATAGTAAAAGCCGAAAATCTATTATTTCAACTGTCAAATACAGGCGACGACGAACCGGACGACGAAGCTTAGGCACATGATGATAAAAACGTGATGCTTATTACACCACATACTACTTATAGTAAGCTACGTCCTAATCATCTATCCTACTACCCAACTCAATAGCTGTTGGCCTACCTTTTCAAACGATTACTTCAGGGTCGATATAAAATGTTCAGTGACCAAAAGCTTTGCCCAGGCAGTGAAGCGGGTGAAGGTAAAAATAGGTAGTGTGGTGTACCGTGGCTGAAGGGGGGGTGTGGTAAGGCTGCAAGGGTAGAGGGGTGCGTCTAGACAGCGGCCTTGACCGCACGGTTTCCGCGCGAGCGAGGTTCTCGCAGCCACAGCACACAGACCGAGTAGCGACAAACGGTACAGTTGCCTTATGTGATGTTTGAAACTCTACGCTCAGTTCAGCTAAAGGGTTACTGTTATAATTTATTTCTATTCGGATACTTCCAAACCTTAGTAGATTATGACTTAAAATGAGCTAATTGACGATCTAATAGTATCTTCCTGCCCTTCCTGCATTTATCCCACTTTATGTGGGGTCGGCACAACTTGTTCTCCTCTATCAACCGTCATCGCTGTATTCACTTCTTTCTTATCCATGTCATCTTTCGCACTGTTCATTTAATTTTTAGGCAAATTTTTCCATCTAAAGATAAAGTTATCCCTCAAATTTTAGCCTTGTTTAAAACAAGGACTGTAATTTTTTATACAACGAATAGCGCTATTCCGTACATGGATAAATCTGCCCTAAGACAAAAATCTTTTGGAGTTTAGACGAGAGGCAACCGTTGAATTCAACTGAGATGATTATCAGTACGTAAAAATATCGTAAGACCGCCTGAAACCCTATGAAAAGAAAATATAATAAAATTATTGAAAGCCTATAGCCTACCTATCTATAGCCTATAAAATTCGGTCGAGTGTTTTTCGGTAGAGCGTGGAACGCACAACGTCTCGCGACTGGGTCTGTGAACTCGTACGATTCGACATTGCGCCGACATTGTGCCGGCTAAATAACGCAGATAGCGAAAGGTCGACGACCGACTTCGCCCAATATCACACGGACGATCGCAGGATTCTGAAGCACCTGCCGTCGCCTCGTGTTTACTTATATAACCACAGTAACAACAGCACCTACCCCAACAGCACGGAACTTGACGCTCAACATTACAAATTTCACAACTGTTATAATACTCGTTGAATATATCGCTACCAAAGACGTTACGACTCCAGAAAACAAGTGAATAATCATGCAACGGAAATTAGAGACTAGGCACCTTAATCAGGTGACTTGACTGTCAGGTGAAAAAAAAGCAGTGGTTCTGAAAGAATATTAACATTCAAAGATCAAGACAAATCAGACGCCAAATTGAGTTTCGGAAATGATGCGAGGCGGCTGGTTCTGAGGGCTCAGGGGGTGATGGAGCGGAGGTACGGGGGGGCCGAATATCTCCGCTCGGGGTGACATTGCGCGGCCGTCGACACTATGCCCGACCTACGCCACGGCCGCCGCCGCCGTCGCGCCCGCCCGCACCTCACCTAGCCGCGGAAAGGCGCCTTCATCCGCTCTCATGTTTTAGATTCGGTACTCTACATTTGCCAAATTATTTTCGGGTTTGATATACACAAGCAGCAAATACAATTCTCATTATTATTTGTACGAAATTTCTAAAATATACGCCACGACGTCTTTTTTCGTCGCCAAATCGTCAAGTCTTTGTCTCATAATTAGAAGAATTGATGGGCACCGTAAATACTTGTTTACCTAAATACAAATGCAACTGTAAACGAAACAAACATTACGAATTCAAAGCTCGTCGCATTATTACATTATTTTGTTGCATAATTTATAAAATGATGCAATGCGTTTTGAGAATTTATTTTGTCACAAAATTTACCGGCATAAAATTTGGGCTAGCGTTGAAGAATTTAAGATTCTTTTAGATTTGTTCAAAGCTATACGATCTGTGTAGGTTTGCAATGTAATGAAGGCCAAAGACCAGGATGAATTAAAGATTTCGGGGAACACTTTTGCTTTGTAGACGACAAAATAGATTAATACCAAAAATACCTACTGATCGATGTTTGGTTTGGATTTTTAGTAGAGGAAATCAAATATGGATTAGGTACACTTTGGGAACAAAATTTAAATGTATTAACGCATAATAATAATTATGTTTTAGTATGGCATATTGAAAAGATAAAGCTAAAGATACCAAGAATATTATTGACTATTAAGGTACTTTGCTCTTATACAGATAAAGGTCTTAAATGTGTGGTTGTTATCTAGAACATAACAATAACTGTTCATTGACAATTAAGTCACACAAACAATAAATCACAAAACATGTTACTACGTAATCTAAGTACTTTTTTTAGTTATTATGGTAATACCTTACCTACTTGCAACGAGATTATGAAGGGTATGTCTGAAACATTCATAACGCAATACAAGAGACTATTGCGAATTCTAGAGACTATTTTGGGGTTGTTCGGACAACATGCCTCAGAGAAGCATTGCTGTGTTTCGGTTTGGTGTGGGTGCCGATGAAATTACTGGCACGTGAGGCTGAACACATGTAGGTATACCTCAAGTTGAAGAACACAGGGCAGTGGATCGTACTGCCCTACGAGGTAATGCGTTGTATGTAAGGCTTTGGCTACCACTTAACATCAGGTGGGTCATATGCTAGTGCCATCAGCTAGTTGTATAAAAAGTGTATAGTTAAAAGAAATAAAAGAATGAAAATTGACAAAATGCAGACTTAAAAAACATAACATGAATCAGCAAGTCCAAACATCTATGAACAGCAAAATAATGTTGCATAAAAAAAGGTGCCTCGAATTGAGAAGTGACTTGACTACATCCTTCTCGGTCACGTGGCAAGAAATGTAGGTAAAAAGAGTGCATCAAGTGCTAAAAGATTGCAGGTCAATGCCCTGACATTGAAATGTCCGAAAACGTGTATCATTGCATTTGTAGGAAAGAGAATCAGTTAACTTTGAAGGACGTGATAATTAAAAAATATACATTTTAAATGATTGTGATGTTCACAAAAATTTAGTTGCGTCAAAAACTGTGTTAGGTACGTGTGTAGGGAGTATTGTACCTATAGTTTTCCTTTACAGAAACAAACTGTTCTTGTCGGTATGATAGAATTTACGTCACCAGAGCCAATTTCGAAGCTAAAGACTCCTCCAAGGCTTAGGGAATGCTCTAAGAGGTCGAGCTGAAATTCTATGTTCTCTGATTAGACCTATTTGACTGATCTATATTAATGACATAGGGCCGTATGCTGAAACAATGCTTGAGTCTGAGTCGAGTTTAAATGACAATGAATGGCGAACAAAAATGCCAAAAATCTGTGCTTGAGGCTCGACTCGAGACTTAAGTATTCATTTTGCATTAGGCTTAAGTCGAAACACACTAACTAAGCGTATTCTAGCAGATGAATCTGCAGTGCTACGCGAGTTTGATAATTCTTAGCGCCCTGCGAAATATGCCTGGTGTGGCCGCGACAAGAGAATTTATACCTATTCATGCATGTAATTCGGTTTATGGTTTTTACGGATAGTCCATAATAGTAAGAATGAAAAAGGTTCTAATGACCTAGTGGCCAAGGATGTTAATGAATTAGGTGACCATGAAGACAAAATAAGCCTTTGAAATTCACCCCAAACTGTTTCTGAAAATTTCGGTATATTACTTTGATACATTTTAGATTTCTGAAGAAGCCTTATCAATTCAGTCGCGGGTTTTTAAACACGTAACTTACTGATCGTTTTTCCGATGATTCTTTCTCGGTTGTAAAAAGAATTATGCAGTGGATAATTTCGAAGTGCGTTTATTTAAATCATTATCTGGTCGAAGAAGAAGTGAGTCGAATGCATTGGTGGAAACCTTTTTTAGGGTAGGTAATTAACTCTTACTGATTGCGTTTGTTTGCGCACACATTTTGCGTGTGCATGGATATAAATGGGTGAAGGGATAGGGTTTATCGGCCAAAAGGCAAAAATGGCACCTACACGTTTAAGCACTTTATGCAATGTTACAGATGTTTTACGTCAGTTTGCATAATCAGTCACAATGTATTATGTTATCGTCTATGTAATTGCGAATAAGTCAAAGAGCATTAGATTGTATTCTGCTTCCAATTGCTATAATCTGATATTCTACTCGTATTTAACGAATGTATCATAACTTTCAGAGATTTTACTGACATTCCATGTCTTTCATTCCAATGAAGTAGCATGTATCAATAACCATTACCATTTTAGGTATACCAATTTCTACTGTTTACGAACTATTTAACCAATTACGACATGGTTTATATCTGAGTTCAGAATTTTAATATCGGAGAAATACTAGGTGTTTATTAATGAAACTATTTGAGTTTACTCACGTTTCTTGACAAGTTTTCGATCATGTCCAAGGTGTTGCATATATTTGAAAACAACCACGCGTCCTCCGCGCCCATTGTAACGCGCGTGGCAATAGGTCAATGCACTGCACAATCCACTAGATACATTTTGTCAAGGGGCGTATTGAGGTAAAGTGCGCCGTTTGAGCGACTCTCACGCACTGTCGGTACGCATTGCGTGCACGCAGACTCCGCCTAACCCCCACCATGCAGCACGGTCGCACGCGCCGCCCCACGTCACACCACATGCCCATCGCCTTTCAGATTGGTCCCTTTATGTGCAACTCGACGAATAAAGACAAAACATTTAATTTTCCTGAAGCGCTGCCAAGGTACGACGGCTGTCATTGGCCGGTGCCGGCGAATTGAAATGTGCAAGGCCCTTCGTTTTGTTTGTGCAGCATGTTTACTAAGTGCATGTTTATCATGACACATAATTAATGTGATAACACTTGCACATTGTCACAAAATAATTCTAATTGTATAACTTCGGCCAATATGGTTTATCATTTAGCTTGCTCCCCTAACAAGATTATTGTTATCTATCAATATGATCAAAATCAAAGTGTTCCTTAGATAATAATTTAAAATTAATGAATGAATACAATTTTACTTTATACTTTGAAAATAGAGGGATTTAAGTTTCTTGTCGTACTTCTAACTTAGGTGCGATGAAATGGCGTAAATTCTATTAGGTATTTCTCGGGCGATATATTAACATTTAAGAAGTAATTATATGTTTAGAGGGATAAAGTTGATCTCCTGTTTTTTTTTAAATAATGAGGTATTTAAAATGGAAAGAGACTGTGAACATTTCTGTTCACAAAACATTTTATATTTTACATTTACCTGACATAGGATTAACCAGCCTGATATCGTTAATTAGATAACAAGAAATTACAAACACCCAATTCCAAGAATTGATAATCTTCAACCATGACTTGACTACCCACTCAGTGCCATTGGTTACAACAGATTAACCCTGGCCAGATGCTCAGGTACCAACCTAATCATTAATTACAATGTTCTCCAACGTGAACGCCCAATGATGTATGGGTAATAATAAAAAACACCTTCATTACCTACTCATCACCATTCCAAGGTCTCCGACCTATTGCATTCTAAGTCTTCAAAGTTTAATATTAAGATGATGTTGCAATGTGTAAAAATAACCTAACGTATAGTAGGTAACGAATCCAAGGCAGCAGTGGCCAGGGTCAGTCCCAATCAAAATAGATACCTAGATTTTTAAGCTATTTATAAGGTATGTCGTAACCTATTAAATAAAGGTGATCGATTCAATAAATCGATTTTAACAACACTACATAACAGCATAGCTTCTGTACAGCAAGCAAAGAACTAGGGTATTTAGAACGCAACCAAACCAAACGAAAGATGGATGGATTGCGTCAATGATGACACGAGGAAAGGAGTGAGCACTGAGATGACGAATGGTAGAGGTGAGTGGAAGAAGCAAAACCTGTTGTGCCGACCCCACTGTGGGATAAGAGCAGGAAGGTGATGAAGGGTTGAACTTTTTATCTACGAAATAACGCTATTAGATGAATAAAAAATGTCAGTCCTTGTTTTTGACAAGCCTAAAATTCGATGGAAATATTTTTGTCTGACGAATATCTGTAATTTTAAAAAATATACCTTAGAGACATTATCCGACATCCTTAACCATACGAACGCTATCTAAGAGCAATACAACGATATATATTCAAGAATCACAGGATCCTTTTTGAATCGTCCTATATCTAAACATCCAAAATCCAGAAGCAGGTGATGCCGGCATACGAAACCCATATCACAAAGACTCAGCCTAACTAAAACGGACTAAGGAATTCTAATGCATAAAAACAGCATAGCACAATGGGTTTGTTAAAAGTCTAAAGCAAACGATTGAACAAAGGGAGCCCACAGGAAGCCTAGCGCGATGATGTCATACGTAGACCGATAAAAGGTAGACGCACAAAAACTAACCGAAATAAGTTCAACTGGTTTCCGAATTCGATCCGTATACTTAATTATATATGTGTCTGCTTAACTAGCTAGGTAAGATATTATAGGTATCAGTAGGTTAGTAGGTGTATCAGTTAGTTTTACAACTACAACTCTTAAACATCAAGCAATGCCCGATATGAAAATTGTACGAACCGGGAATCTGTTAGAAGCGCTATGACTAATAATCGAAACTAAGAGGAATCATTCGGTATATCACAAAGCAAAAAAAAAACTAGCGCCTCAGCAAGTCACCGAGCCACAGCACAGACATTCTCAAATATAAATAACTATTATGTACCTACCACATATACCATAAGACAACATAAGAATAAAATTAATACGACAACCAGGCACAAGACCCGAAAAAACTTGCCAATAAGTCAGATTTCTGTGACTTCTGTATTGATCGTAATTTAATGAGGTAGGTATGTGTAATGTGGGTATAATGTACATTATGTACGCAGATTGAATAAGCATTAAGTAGCCTTGAACATTTTTATCACTAAGAATTTTATTAGTCGTGCGTGTTCGTGAAACAGACTATTTTATCGAGAAAAATATGAAGTAAGCCTCGACATTAAGTAAAGTAAGGATGGTAAGGTTTCTTTTTCCAAACACGTGTTTGACTATACTCTTAAATAAACCAACAGCAGAGCAAAGGCCTTGACCAATAATGTACGAATTGCTACCGGCATAGCCGACTTTTCAAAATCTCGAGGACCAAAACCTAATAAGACAAGTTAGGCGTTTTCATAGACTAACGAATAAATTACAACTAAATTCAAAGCTTTAACGTAAAACAAAAACGAAGCATTCCACTTTCTAACAAGCAAAAACAGCAAATAAAAGCCCAAGTTGAAAGACCATTATCCATCTAACTCTCACAAAGGCAGAATTAGAACTATTCAGATAGAATTATTCGTATAGTGGGTACAACATCAGACAGACTTGGGGCTCGTTAGTGAAGAGTTTCGGCTATATTATCGATATCCCGGCCCGGCGCGGCGGGCCCTAGGCTGTCTATGTGTAGGTTGTCTTAGGGCAGGCACGCGGCGGCATAGCGCGTCGACGGCGCGTCGAGAGGCCGCAATGTGCTAGCTTTTTGGCTTTAGGGCTGCTGCTCGTTGAAACGAGAATAGAATGACGAAGATATTTACGATTCCTCAGATGGAAGAAAACGGAAAATGATGTGGGTGATAAGCAACATACAGCAAAACAAGGAAAATTAAATCCAAAAGTAGTTAAAATTCTTAAAAATTTCAAAGAAAATATCTATGATTATGTAGTAATGTTTCTCACAATGTAAAAAAAACAAAAAAGAGCAGGCCGTATAAAATGGATAGACAGAATAATTCCAGAGAATCCTAGAATTTGGGATAACAATGGAAACTAGAGAGCTTATTGAGTCATAAACTGAAGGTAAATGTTCAAAGACAACCCTATAATCGAATAATGTAGGAGGGAGAACGCAATACGTGGAAAGAACTCTTGGTGTGTGCGTGAATTTCCAACACAAATAAAGACATCGACGTGTGCGTGCCGCCGCCGGTTCATTGTCAAGGCCAACAGCCAAATCTCCCGCTTGAGCCCCCCTCGCTCCCACCGCGCTCTACCTCTATACTCAATTATTCTAATTCGCCGAAAACATTGGCTCGCTTCGAGCATATTGCTTGGACGGTGAAGACACAATTTCTCATCAGTCCAAAGCGAAGCCGCAATAGTTACGGCACATAATACAATAATTAATGATTTCTGCTTCGTTTTCATCAGTCTTTGGCTAGTGATACGGGACTGCGGTTGCTGTCGACGTGATAATCGAATATTTTTAACATTGCATTATCGCATTCCGCCAACTTTTTTATCAACGGTGTGTTGCGCCTGGGAGAATTATTAGATGAAACAAAAACACCAGCGCCAGCATGCATCCGCTAGACGAGACTAGACTTCAGAACATCGACAAAAGATTATGTATGATCGACTGCACGTTTTTTTCAAGGCCCACTGCATAGTCATAACTCGTGTCTGATAGCGAATGTATGTGAATTGTATGACTAAAAGAGCAGTTTGAAGGTGTTATATAATTGTTTTAAAATAGTTTTGAGACTTTAGGAAAAGTTTAAACAATGTCTGACGATAACGACTTACTTTGTGCGAATGTTCAAAGACTCTAATTATAAGTTTGAGAGCACGATTGAACGAGATTGCGGAAGTGGAATATCTAGCTAGTTTGTTATCTAATGCCTGGATGTCCCTGACCACGGTCTTGTAACCTAGGGTCGTCTGATTCTGATATCAAAAGCATCTATAGTCGACTGAGGATATACATATTCTGATTACTTTATATTTTGTTTTAAACTGGTACATGAACGTGTTCCATAATTATTGAAAAAAATAACGTAATTTAGCACGATACGAACACGAATTTTATCGAAATTGGTTTAAAATGGTGGTAGAGTACCTACCTATTATAGAAAATACAAATAATCATAATATGGTTGTTTACGAACAGTCTTGCTGATAAAGCATGGTTAAAATCTATATATATAAAACTCAAAGGTGACTGACTGACATAGTGATCTATCAACGCACAGCCCCAACCCCTGGACGGATCGGGCTAAAATTTGACATGCAGGTAGATGTTATGACGTAGGCATCCGCTAAGAAAGGAAAATGGAAAATTATTTTCCAAAGAGGAGAAAAACGGGGAAAAATGGTTTAAAGAAAAATCAACGCACAGCCTAAACCGTTAGCCCCAGAAGCATGAAACTTAGAAGGTGTGTTCCTCTAATAGAGCAGAGGTGCACTAAGAAAGAAAATAGGAAAATTCTTTCCCAAAAAGAAGAAAAAACGGAAAATGATTTTAAGAAAAATCACAAAAAATAGCTTTATACGCAAAAAAGACTCATTAAAAATGTTCAGCTACCGCAGCATCTGGCACCAAGTTCGATTACACACAAAGGTTCACAAACAAACCGATGATAACCACTACGACAAAATCGCGGGAAACATCTATCATACTTAAACTAAACACTGCTGAAAAAAATCGGCTCCAACAGCACTCACCTTAAAATTCAAATACACTCTAAAGTACAAGCTCAAATCTATGGTAACTAGCAGTTGGTCATGTCAAATTAAAAAAATCTGATACGATTATACACCAACACGCATACGAAACCTCAAATTAGCCACTAATATAACATAAAATCACAAAAAATAGCTTTACAAAATACGAAAAAAAAAACATTAAAAAATTTTCAGCTACCGCAGCATTTGTCACCAGGTTTTAATACACACAAATGTTTACAAAAAAACCAATGATAACCACTAAGACAAAATTGCGGGAAACATCTATCATACTTAAACTAAACACTGCTGAAAAAAATCGGCTCCAACAGCACTCGCCTTCAAATTCAAATACACTCTAAAGTACAAGCTCAAAACTATAGTAAACAGCAGTTGGTCATGTCAAATTAAAAATCTGATTCGATTATACACCAACACCCATACGAAACCCCAAATTAGCCACTAATATAACATAAAATCACAAAAAATGGCTTTACAAAATACGAAAAAAAACATTTAAAAAAATTCAGCTACCGCAGCATTTGTCACCAGGTTTTAATACTTACACATAAATGTTTACAAAAAAACCGATGAACACCAATAAGATAAAATCGCGGGAAACATCTATCATACTTAAACTAAACACTGCTGAAAAAAATAGGCTCCAACAGCACTCGCCTTCAAATTCAAATACATTCTAAAGTACAAGCTCAAAACTATAGTAAACAGCAGTTGGTCATGTTAAATTAAAAATCTGTTTCGATTATACACCAACACCCATACGAAACCCCAAATTAGCCACTAATATAACATAAAATCACAAAAAATGGCTTTACAAAATACGAAAAAATAAACATTAAAAAATTTTCAGCTACCGCAGCATTTGTCACCAGGTTTTAATACACACAAATGTTAACAAAAAAACCGATGATAACCACTAAGACAAAAACACGGAAAACATCTATCATACTTAAACTAAACACTGCTGAAAAAAATCGGCTCCAACAGCACTCGCCTTCAAATTCAAATACACTCTAAAGTACAAGCTCAAAACTATAGTAACCAGCAATTGGTCATGTCAAATAAAAAAAATCTGATTCGATTATACACCAACACGCATACGAAACCCCAAATTAGCCACTAATATAACATAAAATCACAAAATATGGCTTTACAAAATACGAAAAAATAAACATTAAAAAAATTTCAGCTACCGCAGCATTTGTCACCAGGTTTTAATACACACAAATGTTAACAAAAAAACCGATGATAACCACTAAGACAAAATCGCGGAAAATATCTATCATACTTAAACTAAACACTGCTGAAGTCCATGTCAAATAAAAAAAACAGATTCGATTATACACCAACGACGAATACGATAGCCCAAATTAGCCACTTCAACAAAATCACGAAAAAGAGCTTTACAAAATACGCAAAAAAAACATTAAAAAAATTTCAACTACCACAGCATCTGGCACCAGGTTCGATTACACACAAAGGTTCACAAAAAAACTGATGATAACCACTAAGACAAAATCGCGGGAAACATCTATAATACTTAAACTAAACACTGCTGAAAAAAATCAGCTACAACAGCACTCACCTTCAAATTCAAATACACTCTTAATTACAAGCTCAAAACAATGGTAACTAGCAGTTGGTCATAAAACTAAAAAAAACGAACTCAAATATCCACGCGGACGAAGTCGCGGGTATCAGCTAGTAAATTATAAAGGCTGTTATCTTATGAGCGTGTATTGGCATGGTCACTACTTTATTTACATTACATAACCAAGAAACAGAAGAAGAAGAAGATACAGACAAAGGAGGCTGGCAGAAGATGAAGGAGGCCAATACCCAGCTGTGGGGTGACACCGGGCTGAGATGATGATGATCCAAGAAATGTGTAAATTAAAATTTTTCGCTCATACAGGATAGAGAAGAAGAAGGAAATTAGAATCAGAAAAATAGTCAAATCTTTAGAGATTCTAAATGTTGAATTTTAATAGATGCACGCTAAAGTGTGTCAGTAGGCAAAAAATGGAAAGATTTGGTATATCTGGCAGTCAAGGCCACGCGATATCATTATTATTAGCATGCATCGAGGTGCACACAAGAGATTAGATAGAAGCAACATTGCTAAATTAATAAGTTTATTCCTACATAGCCCACTATAGTACTTCTCAAACCTTACGAAATTTAGAAGCAAAACTTCAAATAAAACCCTTTTCTCATTACATGATATACATAATACGAAATACCTGCGTACTCCAGATAAATTTAAAGTACCTACGTCTTTAAGTGTAATAAAAATATTAATCTAGGTATATGCGATATATATTGTACCTATAGATTGAAAGATACAACATTGTGCGAATATATTACTCATATAATACATCAAATACTATATAAATAAATAATAAAAAAAGATACGATCCAAATTATCGAATGTAGACCAAACGCTGTAAAAACTAACGGTATTTATACCTACCTGAATACTAAGATATGAGACGAAACAAAAGAAACCAATATTGCTGCGAATCATATTACGTTCGTCGATCATGTAGGTGTAAGAACTAATAATTCGAGACCTTATAATTATGTTTTCGTCTGAAAATTTAATCAGCTACCGCGTTGAAATCTACATAAACTACGTATTTCTATTGTCTCTATCAAGACAAAAATAATTATTTATCTTATTAGCGCACGAAAGGAACCTCGTTGAGGCGCACTTAAAATCCTTTAACCACACTTGGTTCGAAAGAATCAGTGACGCGATAAGAAGAAGAAGCAACAATGACAAACTATATCATAAAATCAAAGAAGGAATCAAATAACACGTTATAATGATGAAGACACAAACAAATGACGGAAACAGAAATAAGCGCAAAGAATCAAAGTAAGAAGAGGGATAATTCCAACTGAAACGGAAACTTTGGTGAGTGTTCAAAAATACAAAGCAACTGAGAGAGCAAGGAATTGCGTGAAAAATAGAAGCGGTAGCCGTTAGACAGCCTGAGGCGGCGGCGGATAGGCGGCGCGATCGATCACCGCGGCGGCTATTGAGGCAGGTCGGGCTCGCTTTCCATGCGTGCCGACCTATCCGGCCTTAGAATTGCTGATCCAGAATTTACATTCTCACAACAAAAAGAATGCTATCGTAAATGTAAATGATAAAAGACTAAATCTAAGAATGGAGGATTGAGCGCTAAATCATTGAGTTAAAAGCACTTTGGCCTTAAATTAGTTGCCGTTTGGGGATTACAGATCAGTAAGATCTGAAGACATTTTTGACTATTGAAAGCACTTCACAGAATTTTCATCACTATTCACAAAACTGCCGATAAAAAATATATCTGAATTAGCATCAACACACGAAAAAACCTGTGATTAAAATATTCGATTCCGGCTTATTTGGGCGGAGTTGATTGGATTTTACCTTACACGATTCATATTATATTACGATGATGATACGGAAAAAAACTCTTGAAATAAAAGCACGTTTTGCATGGCAGAATTCAACGAATAACACAATTTTAATGGTACTCACGATATGCGAAGAATTAATAATACCTACAATACTGTAAGGAAACGTCTGTTATACGATATATTCGGCAGCCGGGTCCCAGTGTCACTGATAAAATGTTAGGATAGGTCAAGGCAAAACTAAATTTCGCGAAATATTTTTCACAGACAAGGTTCAGGCTGTCGAATCACAATTAAAGAATAATTCAAATTTTACGCACCACGTCCATTTCCATCCAGTCCATGACTGCTTATTATTGTGATGTCTAGGTTATGTTAGCTCGGTCTGGGTATGGTGCGCGAAAGTACTGCGCGTCGCGACGTTCGGTACACGAGTGCAGCGTGTCGACGTATATATGTTGCACCGAAAATTCGTTCCCGCCGGTGGTCCCGCACCCCGCACCTCCCCCCCCATCTCGCAAAATTTCAAACTTTAGTTCGCGCAACGCCATCTAGCGATTGGCGCTCACCATCCCTTTGCGTGGCCTTGAACTTGACTACTCGGCGTCGTTGTCGACCCATATTTTCTTTCCCGCCCCCCGCCCAGCCGCACTTTGTCGCGCGGCCAAACCTGAATGGATCTACAGGGGAAATAAGGTTCATAATCGTGTGCTTCGTTCGAGCGCTCTCGTTTTCACTTCGCAATATTACGTCATTTTGGACATTGCAGCGGTGAATTATCACAGCACAGCACACGCTCAGCGCTTCAGAATTCAGTTAGCTTGCGACCGTGTAATAATTTATGTAGGTTTACGGTTTGTTTTTATTTTTGTTTTCCTACACTTCTTTTCTGTAAGAATGGTTTGCTTTTCAGTTGTATTTATGTAAGAGTATAGTTACTAAATTAGGTAGGTTGGTACCGACTCTAGGTAGGTATGTAGGTACCTGCAAAAACTATACAACCATTTTTGTAAATACTTGTATGAATAAGAAAGAGATAATGTTAAGTTAAGTTTTAAAAACTTTTATCATAGTTTTAAAAACTCTTACTCAAGAATGTTTCTGCATACGGCCCTCATTCTCATGAGGGTCGGACTGCGGACAGGAAGGGCCCGGGTGGCTGACCACAAGCCTGAGGCCTGATGCAAGCATTTTTCGAATTGTTCTATTTCATTTCTCTCTAATTGTATGAACGAACTACCTATCAGATCAAGTTTAACATTTAGGCCGCAAGAGCTGGAATACCTTGCGCGGGCCTCGTATCCTACACGGTCCGTGGGGGGGCCCGCGCAGGCTAGGGCTCGGGCGGCAAATGCCATTTCGACTTTTTTATGCAAATCATAGACAAACGGGCTTACGGCCCACCTGATGGTAAGCGGTCACCGTCGCCCATAGACACCAAAAACACCAAGGGTGCTGTCGTTGCGGTGCCTACCCTGAAGGATCTTTTTAAAATTTTTCTTGAACCTATTCATGCTATAATAGCTAAGGGAAAAGACCTCTGGTGGTAGCTCATTCCACAGTTTCTGGGTACCATGGGGAGAAACGATCTCGAGAAGTGAGCTGTGCGAGAAATCCAGGGATCCTTTTTAATTTTTCTTGAACCTATTCATGTTATAGCTGAGGGGAACACCTCTGGTGGTATCTCATTCCACAATTTCTGGGTATGGGGTAGAAACGATCTCGAGAAGCGAGCTGTGCGAGAAATCCAGGGATCCTTTTTAATTTTTCTTGAACCTATTCATGTTATAGCTGAGGGGAACACCTCTGGTGGTATCTCATTCCACAATTTTTGGGTATGGGGTAGAAACGATCTCGAGAAGCGAGCTGTGCGAGAAATCCAGGGATCCTTTTTAATTTTTCTTGAACCTATTCATTTCATAGCTGAGGGGAAAAACCTCTGGTGGTAGCTCATTCCACAGTTTCTGGGTATGAGGGAGAGACGATCTCGAGAAGCGAGCCGTGCGAGAAACCCAGGGATCTACAATGTGTGGATGAGTTCGGTCTCGGTGACGAAGGAGAGCGGCTTTCGACTATATTATGACCAGTCCGACGCTGCTCATCATTAGTTATCATCTTCATTTGAAAAGAGGAACTTAAACCCGAGCATAAAACTCTTGCTTACACCCTTTGGTCACTAAAGGGCGAAACTTTTTTTTAACGAACATTCGGCCTAGGCCCACCTGATTTTATTTGGCAACCATTGCTACTAACAAAGCAAAGCACGCGGGAAGAGTGGAAGGGGGCTAGAGAGGCATTTGTACTGCAGTGGGACGATGCAGGATATTGGTATACGTACCTAATACCCCCTGTCGAACTGTCGAATTGTCAGCTTTATTAAACAGGGCCCAGGGCCCTGTTTAATAAAGCTGACAATTCGACAAGTCCGACATATGTCAAAAAGTGACAATTCGACAATTATTCTGTTTAATAAAACCGACAGGCGACAAAGTTTTGATGGTAGTAAATTTACAAATATGTCAGATTGTCACGACAATTCGGCCTTTTTCTGTATAATATTTTTTTTAAAACGACAAGTGTCAGGTGACAATTTGTCGTTGACAACTTGTTAAATCTTCTTTATAAAACATAAAATTGTCGCGAAATATTGACATATTTGTAGAATTGTCGGACGATTCTGACAGGAGCTTTACCCTCTGTCACGAAATCATATTTTGAAGGTGTTTGTTTAGCTCCGTAAAACAAAATTATGTCAGAAGTCGACAAAATTGTCGCGACAACCCGACAAATGTCAGAAATAATTTGACTGTGGTTTCATGACATAATTGTCGACTTTTGACAAATATGTCGTAATTCCACCTGTTTGTAACATATTTGTCACTTTTATAAAACAGCTTAAGCGCGACAATTCCACAATTTTGTCGCTTTTTGACTTATATGTCGAATTGTCAGTTTTATTAAACAGGGCCCTGGGGATAGTCTCATAGAGAGGCCATGGTTGAACGCATGAACCTAACACTGAAGGCAGTCGCAGAGTGGGGCGACGCAAATTTGGTAAAGTTCAATGCTTCAAAAACACAGGCGTGTCTATTCTCCGCTAAGAGGAGTCAATTCGACCTGACTCCCACTTTCCGAGATGTATCTTTACCGATCTCCAACCAGCTTGAGCTTTTAGGGTTCACGCTTACCCCTAAGTTGAACTTTGGCTCGTTTATTGAGTCGAAGGCCAAAACAGCTGCGAAAAAGCTAGGAGTACTATCAAAGGTGAGACGGTATTTCACACCGGGACAGCTTCTGAATCTGTACCAAGCACAAGTCCGGTCGTGTATGGAATACTGTTCTCATCTTTGGGATGGCTCGGCTAAATACCAGCTGGAGGCCCTGGACTCGATTGAACGGCGAGCAAAAAGGCTCATTGGCGACGATGCATTGGTGGAGTCTAAACTCCTTAGTCTCGAGCATCGTCGTAAAGTAGCTGGCTTATCGGTCTTCTACAGGATACATTTCGGCGAGTGTGCCCAGGAGCTTTTCAACTTGGTTCCCCCATCCCCATTCCATCACCGGACCACTAGACGTACGGAGACGAGGCATCCATTCATGGTTGATACACCTTCTTCCCGCACTAAGCGCTTTGCCTCCACTTTTATAATGCGGACAGCTAAAGAGTGGAACTCGTTGCCGGCGTCTATTTTTCCGAACACCTATAATTTGGGAGTTTTCAAAAAAAGAGTGAATAGGTATCTTCTAGGTGAGCGCGCTACACCGTCGATCGCATCATCGCTTAACATCAGGTGAGATTGCGGTCAAGCGTTATCCTATAAATTGTAAAAAAAAAAAAAAAAAAAAAAAAAAAAAAAAATCAAAATTGTCTTTATTCAGTTAAATTACAAGAATCACTTTGAAGCGTCTTAAGGGGCCGGCGGAGGGCAAATTTTCATACAAACGTAATAGGTACCAAAATGATTACTAATTTAAGCAGATTTTCACTATATTATTGTAATAATTGTATTTTTATTGTATTTATCTAGGTTCCTGGGCAGTTTTTATTTTAAATTACTTACCTCAAATGAAATTAACGCCAATCACATTTTACAATGTAAAAAAATGTGTAAAATGCGATTGGTGTTTATTTCTTGAAAGCTAGGTGAGTCTAGGTGCCAAATTGAGTTTAAATACTAATTCGTGAATAAACAATGATTACTTCAAATAACTATATTATATTAAAATTTTTATTATTGATACAATCTACAGCATATTACAACACTCACTGTAGTAGTGTACATCTTTCGTTTACAATCTTATCATGATCGTGACATCAAGCCTACCTTAACTTGGCAGTTATAAACCAATAAATTTTTAATGTTCATTGAGTCAGCATTGAATAACTAAATCTTGAATCAAACCCAAGCACCGGAGTCACCGAATAAAATAATCATTTGCAGTTTTAAATATTATGTCATTGAGTATATTCGTTTACGATATCTTATGATAAAGCAAAAGATACCGGAAACTAATATACTCATGATTTAAACACTCATGATTAAAAATCATGAGTTGAAGGAACAAATTATTACTAATATACTCATGATTTAAACACTCATGATTTAAAAGTCATGAGTTGAAGCAACAAATTATTATAAATCTAAAATTTTATTTTTAACCTTTATATAAAAAATGAGGAGGTTCTCAATTCGGTAGTACCTATTTGTTTAATTTTTGCTATCGCATAACTTTATGAAGTATACCTTCCAGATTGGTCCAATTGAAATGTCATCAAAATCGGTGCAGCAGTTTGGCCATGAAGCGTTTTTAAACTTATATTATTTAAGGAAGAAACATTTTTTTTTAAACTATAACTTAGCGTTGACCGAAAACGGCAGGTTTACTTTCTTTAGATCACCAGACAACATAATAAACGCCTTTACTGCTCAGAATAAAGACTAAAGTTACTACAAATCACTACCGCCATCTATTTATTATCCTAAGAATTATTTTATTTAAATAATTTTCTTCATTTTATTCACGCGTGCATATTGGTCGACTCATCAGACCTTTCATTTCATTTTATAATCAACGTTATTTGAGTAGGAACTGAACCTCGTGATCGGAAAGCATACACAAATTAAAAAAATAAACACAGCACAAAATAAATATTATGTAGATTACACGTAGGTACTGCTAGGTACTTAGAAGGTACCTTATTTTCTAACCAATCTCGATAAAAAAAAATAGAATTCACCACCTTACCTACCACAGGACTACTTAAAAAAATGATTTATGTACTTTATTTACACTTTCGGTAGGTACCTAAAAAATTTAAATAAGGCGAATGATTATTTCGCGTCAACCTTCGGAACCTTAAAATATTAGCACAACTAGTATAGGCGCCATCTAGTAGTTTTGCTATGAAGCTACATGAATGAGAACTATGAAAATTGGGTTGCAAGAACGGCGACGAACATTTAAGCCCATTGCAGATTGAGTTTTTTTAAATAACATTTTTTAGGGAGTTCTTACCTTCTAACATGTACAAGCAGATGTCCAGCTTGACGAACAGTATTTTGTTATTGATTAGTAGGTTAGGTAAGTATTAAAACCTGCTTTGAATAAAGTGAACATGCAAGGATAATTAAGCGGCAACAAGTATTTGAAATGAAATGAAATATATTTATTTGCAAGAAGCATGGTATAATTAGGTCATAGGGTATGTAACAAAAGTGGCTCACATACTTCGTCGGAGACCAACATACAAAATTCATACAAAAGTAGAAAAATAAAAGTTAAATGAAAAGAAATAATAATAATCAATTCAAATGATTTAAATGCGCTACAAAAACACGCTATAAAAACATTTTTCCAAAAGCCATAAGTAAAGATTCATTTTGAACTTATTACTTATTTATGCTGAGAGTATGCCTTTACTGAATATTTGATGTTAAAAAGCAGAACAATAAAGCATGCTTAATCATGAAATCAAAATTGCATGAAAGCAAACAAATAGCAGGAGTGACAAAAATATTGCGAAACAAAGCGAAGCAAAAAATAGGTGTTAGTAAACAAACTTTATTCAGAATAAAGCCCAAAACACTTACCTCGGTCAAAGAGTGTATATCACCGGCTGCTTTTCACATATTTCTTTACACATATTGCCTTTCACATATTTCATTGAATCCACTTAGATAATATTGAAACATATCAGTATAATGTAAACCTGGAACCAAAACAAATAGTTTATTATTTTTTTTATAACTAAGAGCCGGTTTCACAAATTGCTAATACCAACTAAATACCTATTTGACAGTTCTAATTTGACCCTAATTCTAATTTGAATTCTGACGTCCCGCTATGGGGTGTATTGTGCCCGCAATGTGGTGTATTGTTTGGCCGTTTTTATTGCTTGCAAAGTATTAAACAAACAACTATCAAACTGGCTCTAGCTCAGTTGGTAGTAGCTCTGCCTTCTGCGCCGTAGGTCGTGGGTTCGATCCCCACCGAGAACAAATATTTGTGTGGTGAACATAAATGTTTGTTCTCTGTCTGGGTGTTATATTGTATTCTAAGTATGTATTTACAAAAAAAAAAAAAATGTATTCAAGTATTATATCAGCTATCTGGTTCCCATATTACAAGCTCTGCTTAGTTTGGGGCTGGGTAGTGTTGTGTGAATTGTCCAGAATATTTATTATTATTATTATTATTATTAAATATCTCCTTCGTCACTTAGCAATCCGTGTACCCAGCTCATAAAACTTTTCGATTTTCTAGTTCTTGGTAGACTGCATTTTGATACATTTTTTAAACAATTGTTTTAACTGTAGCGGGAACAGCAAATATAGTTTTGGGGTAATTTAGGTCAATCAAGCTCCTCTTCTGTAGATCAAACTATTCAAATAAATAACCACCCATTGCTTCCTGGATGAAAATAATGTTGAAATGTATGTATATGACTGTTCTGTGATAAGAACCACTAGTCTAGTCTAAGCACAGAAAATAAGAACAATTCACAAAACAATGTCTTGTGAATTGTACACAGGTTTATGAATGAATAAATCCATTTCTTGCCATAGGTACATTAGGTACCTAGCTTGCATTTTTAAGTTTATTCTAAGAGCAACACGGTGGCTAATATTTACTACAAGATTACAAGTGTAGACCTAAACATTGTATTATGTAAACACTAACATCAACGATGTCATAGTATCAAAATACTTACAAAATGACTGTTTCACCTATTTCTAGGGGTTTGTATTATTGTTTTGATCCAAAATACCACGAATAGTTCCGAGAATACCGCAAAATAAATATTCAAGGAAATTAGAAAATAGTAGAAACTGTCAAACGGCCGATTCTGCACTTTGTCAGATCACAGATGATTCGAAATTCACTTGTGCAGTTATAATGCATAAATTTATTTCTTCTGTTAGAATTAAAGAACAAATCAAAAATAACTCCTATTTCAGGGAAAGGGGTTAGAAAACTGCTTCAGTACTTTTTAGGCTTGTTGAAAAAATATCGATACATCGATATATCGATATTATTTTTTCAATATATCGATATTTTTGAGCGATATTTAATAGTTCGATATATCGATGTATCGATATAAAATTCTAAGTATCGAAAAGGTATAAAAACCGATATTTTTTTCAGACCAATAAACATTTATAACTTTTAAGATTAAAAAATCCCAAAAACAAAATACTTTTTTTAGACTAACATCTTTTAACAAATTATATTATAAGTATTTTTTGTTTTTGGTCGACTTGATTTGCTGTTTTATAGTTTGGTTTTTAAGTTGGCAACTCTGTTAGTCAATTTCAATTTCAACAGCACGAATATTCTTTGTCAAGTCAAATCATACCGATATATCGATATATCGATATTTTTTAATAAAAATATCAATATCGATATCGATATTTTCAAAAAACATCGATACGATATATATCGATACTTTATTGCATTTCCGACATCCCTAGTACTTTTCAATTTCTTGGATGACAGTATACTTTTTTTTAGTCTGTGTTGCGTTTTTTTTTTTTTTTTTTTTTTTTTTTTTTTTTTTTTTTTTTTTTATAACTGATAGCTAAGCATTTGGCTGCCATCACACCTGATGGAAAGTGAGGATGCAGCCTAAGATGGAGCATGCTTAGCCATAATCCACCTGTTCACTCTTGTTTCTGTGCATTTTCTTTTGACGGACGGAGATGAAGGTTCTTTCTTGTTTACTTTACCAAGAAAGTGCATGATGCATTGCATGTACTATAGAGCTGTCTTTGTCATCACGTAAGCGACAATAGTGTTGCCTTCTCTACATGGTTCATGTTTATTATTTAGAGCATAACTCTAAATAATAAACATGAACCTAGAACACTTTAACTTATACGTTTCGTAACACGCATTAACTTTTGCTAAAAATTCGTAGGTGATAGAAACGCACATCTCACAATATTTGCTAACATGTCAAAAAAGATTTTGTCAAACCTACTTCACGTTCCTAGCACAACGGTTGAGTTCGAACAATGTGGAACATAACGGGAACCGAAGAGAAGCCGCTGCATTTTATTCAGAAAATCTCTCTACCGCTACTTGACATAATAAGGTGCCTGCTCTATGCAGACGACCTAAAGTTATATTATCAAATTAAATCTGTGGACGATGGCAGCGCCCTTCAGAAAGATTTAGAAGCAATTCAGTCATGGAGTACACAGAATAGTCTTAACTTAAATATTTCAAAATGCCAAGTTATGACTTTTAGCAGATCAGAACATCCAATTATTATGCAATACAATATAGATGGAGGTATATTATTAAGACCACAAGTCGTTAAAGACTTGGGCATCATCTTTGATTCACAGCTAACCTTCCATAACCATATAAGGAAACTTGCAGTAGATACTTTTAAAAAACTAGGCTTTGTTACCCGTAATTGCAAAGAATTTACCAATATTAGTGCGATTAAACTGCTGTACACGTCTTTAATCAGGTCGAAATTGGAATCAAGCGCCTGTGTCTGGAATCCCCACGAGGTGACGTATACTCTGATGTTGGAAAAAGTGCAGAAAAGATTTCTGCGCTTTCTCTACAAAAGAGTGTACCTACGGCTACTATCCGTTTATGTACCCAACCAAATATCTTCAGGGTACACTGGGATTCCATTCTCTTGAAACTAGGAGGCTGTATGAGCAAATGATTACTATCTGTCGCATTTTGCGTGGGATCGTCAACTGTCCTGACCTACTTCATGAAGTGAGCAGACTATGCGTGCCAGATCACTGCACTAGATTCCGCCCGGGTCGAGTACCACTGCTGGCTCCAAGAAACGCGCGTACAGTCGCGCGCCAGCAATCCGCAGTCTGCCGCGCACAGCGACACCTAAATGCTCTAGTCACAAGGAACGCAGATTGCGATATTTTTTATGATAGATGGCGAACGCTGGAAAAGGCATGTCTAGGTTACTGTGAGGAACCTAGTTCCTTGCTACCGTGGTAAATAGCGTCAAGTAGTGACACCTGTTACACCGATTCAGCCACTCTCTAGTCAGAAGTCATAGATAACTATATGTAACTTAACGTGTTAGGTACTCAAGTAATGATTTTTATATAATATAAGTAAATTAGTTAGAATTCTCTCGTTAAAATAAGAGTTAAGTATGTTTTTATTTTTGTTTTATAGGCTTTGCCCTTATTTTTTATTTCTTGTAAGTAACTTCTGAATGTTTATATTTTTGGTTCTATGGCCTTGTTTTTCATGTGTAATATTATAAGTTTATCTTAATTTCTAGATTTAACGCATTGGACTCTGTATCGGTCATGTTATTTCTTTGTGAATAAATAATTTGTAATTTGTAATTTGTAGCAACATTTTCACAAGCCGACAACGAAACGTCGTCGCCTAGAGGCCTGCGCACATCTAGGCGATGGCAATGGCGATCAGCTGAAACGCTGTCAAATATGACAGCGATATTTGGCAGTGTTTTAGCTGATCGCCATCGCCATCGCCTAGATGTGCGCAGGCCTTTATGCGACGTTTCGTTCGGTGCTGCCAGTTTAGACTTTTTATCGCAAAATCTGGCATATTTACAAGAGATTATGCAAGCAACATTTTAATTTAGCATGTACAGATAGCTTGGAGGAATTAGAAATGGAGGCGTCAACGTTTAAATCCACGAACAATATTTTCTGCCAAAATTGACGGGGGACGAGGTAAACACGCATGGCACACGCGCATAGCAAAATCCTATTCATGTAAACACACACATTGACAATCCCGCACACGATCTTAAAATTTGCACACAGATAAAAAATATAACGTAGTTACGCAGTGTCAAGACTCACATTAGGATAATCTCTAGTGATGGGCATTCAGTAAGACCGGTAAATTGAACGATGAATAAAATAATGAATGAAATGGGTTTTTAGGTACAGGTAATAGTGAGTGTTATGAATAAGTTATGCACAACAGGTTTCACATTTTGTAACAGTCAGAAAATAAAAGAACTGAATTTAGTTGTTATGTTTTATTAATGGTTATAAGTTTGAATCAATAGTTCTTAACATGTTATAGCATAGTACACATAAGTTTAGTCTTTTACTGAATAATTGAAAAATATATATAAAGTGAAATCACATTGCATCGTCAGCCTTCACACCACAGCGAAGTTTGTAGTTCTGCCTTCTGCGCCGGAGGCGTTGGTTCGATTCCCACCGAGAACAAATATTTGTGTGGTGAACGCAGATGTTTGTTTGCCCGAGTTTGAGAACTTTCTGTAAAATGTTCCGAGCAAATCACACTCGTTCTTGTTGCATGCCAAGTTGTTTTTTGGCCAAAAAGTTTTGTCCACTCTTCAAGCAACAGGGTTTTTTGGAAACCTGCACAGGACGTAAAAGAAATATAAAATAGGAAAAAAAATGTTTTCAGTACGCCCACGACTTTATTTTTGAGTATGATGTCATGTCCTATTTTATACATTGATGAGTAGAGGGTTTGATGACTGGTACCTAGGATAACCATATTGTGGGATTTGTGAATAAATGTAATCCGATATTTCGTGGCGGCAGCCATCTCGGACCGATTTTCATCAAAAATAGCTATTTTTTATACAACTAAGTTGACAAACAAGCATACGGCCCACCTGATGGGAAGCGGTTACCGTAGCCTAAGAACACTCCCGACTATTCACCTTTCAAACAAACAAAAAACTAAATTAAAATCGGTTGATTCGTTCGGGAACTACGATGGGACAGACAGACACACACACAGACACCGCAAACTCATAACATCCCGTCGTTTTTACGTCGGGGTATAAAAAGCACCAAATACGTAATTAGACAACACATTATGTGATAATAATTTAACGTTTATTTTATCATCCATTCATTCATCAATTTCATTCAACTTTTCCCAACACTATGCCTTCTACCAAGGTATAATCTTTGACAATACTGTCGTAATACTGTCGCTAATCTGTCGCAACCGGTATTTCTTTTGAACTAAAATTCTACAAAATTACAAACACAATTGACAAAATAATACTCCCTTGTGGTAGGAAATACCATGTTCCCGGAAGTTTGATGTCTCTGATCGTCTTTTACAAGAAACTACCATGCAATTCACCATTTTCGCGGAGCTCCACTTCGCGACATGAAACGACACACAATGGCTGCAGTTGCGAGTAAAACAGTTTTATTAAAAGGATATGATCGAGGTCGGTATATGACCAGCAGAGGGGAAAGCCCTGTATTGACATCTCCATTTCTAATTCCTCCAAGACAGATAGGTACAGTTTGCTATTTATGTAATTATTTGTATTTTAATTTAGCCTGCCAACCAAAATATTGTAGCGTTACCCATTGTAAACATAGCTAGCTACATGCATATTGTTTATGTTTTAGAGCTTATAAATGCGTGACCGCGTGACAAATTTGATAGTCTATCGGAACACTCTTTCGTAACACTCGCTCCTAGTGCGGTCACGCTAACTAACTGTAATAATTTTATGTTTAATTAAAAGAACACATTCAAAAATATATCTTATTATTTAGCAAACATCTTCCACACAAAATATACGGAGATCAAAAGGCTAAATTGGTGACCCCGACGTGATCATTTTTTCTGGTTTAAATTTACGTATTATGTGATAACCAGTAAAAGTGTACTAATTAAACATAAAATTGTGTTTCATTGATCTTTCCATCTAACGTCAAGTAGCGTCGCACTTGTAGTTTTGTGTTGTTGGTTAGTTTCCTAGCTTAGTAGTATACTTCCCCGGACAAGCCCTTCACAAAGAGCTCTAATAATAAAGCTTTTGTGTATTCATACAATTTTGGCGGCATTTTTGGCATTGTTTAACATAAAATATTTTTTAGAGTTGGCAGCACTGGTTTCGCTTTTCGGGCCAACTCATCAAGAACTCATCATCGGTCTTTTTGACGTAGAAATATGTTTATTTTCTGTCCTAAATGCTGTGAACTGTGAATTATTAACAGGCTAAAAGGAAAGGATAAAATACAGCGATGGAGGTTTACTATCTCGTGGTAGTTTTGGGTATATTTTGGCATGGAGCGGATGCTATCATGTGGACCCTGGCTCCTAACACACAGAAGTGCTTGAAGGAGGAATTGCATGCCAACGTGCTTGTGGCGGGAGAATATGATGTTACAGAAGCCCCGGGACAGAGAGTCGATTATAGTGTAAGTTAAAAAAGGTCTAAAACAACCTCATGAATCGTCGGCTCCTCTCAGGTTTTATCGTTACGAGACCTAGGAAATATTACTGTAATATATAGCCTAGATGTCTTAAATGATTTATGTACTACCTACGAACACTATAACTTATCAACTACAGCACAGTCATGTTAGGCCAACAATCTGGTCAATTAGTAGTTAAATGCTTCCTGGCCCATTTGGACTCTTTGTACCTACCTCCTGAATTGAGTTAAGGATCATTGGCCCTATGTTTGCAAAACAATTCAAAAAGTTAACACGAAAATCACATACAAGGAAATGAATTTATTTGCAAGAAGCATGGTACAATTTGATCATATAAAAGCACTTTGATGCTGTAGAAATTTCAGTTTTTGCCATCAAGCTGTGTTAATATCTTGATACACCTATGATGTGAGTTGGACTGGTTTTCTATACTACACCTTTGCAGTGTGTGGGAGGCACTGTAGTATGTGAAATATGGTCTGTCCATGGGTTGGCCGCTACGTTTTGTCTTCCCGTTTATGGTCACCATTCCAGAGCTTGTAATTTTTTACTCAGCCGTTATCAAGGCATAGATTCCAGCAACACCAAATCACTCAAGTGATTGCGTAAATCGATGTGAGTTGTAAATGTTTGTTTGAAAAATTTAAAAATTCAGCGTTTGCTAAATTAAGCCATGTTGCTGGAATCGACGCCCTGTTCTTCAAGCAAAAAAGAGAGTCAAATAGGTTCTGTAAACACTATACATTTACTATTTCATTGCAACTTACAGGTAAAAGACTCAAAAGGTCACATACTATCACAGAGGGACTCCATTACAAAGGGAAAGTTCACCTTTGTCACAGAAACTTATGATGTATTTGAAGTATGCTTCATATCAAAAGTACCCCAAGGTTAGTTGAAAGAGTTTTATCTTATTTCGGTTAAGACCTGATTTTTTCACCCATGGAATAACGCATAACACTTTAAGAGTGAGCACTGATATGACAAATGGTAGAGGTGAGTGGAAGAAGAAAACCTATTGTGCCGCCCCCAGTTAGTGTGGGATAAGGGCAAGAAGATGTTGACTATTCAGTTTCAAAAGGTAGTATGTGATCGTGATATGTTGAAAATCAACGAACGTGTTCATACCACTATACACTGTAGGGGCGCTGCAGCTTGAAGTTCGATTCTATAATTATTGAGCTAGGAAGTAATCAAATTATAATGTAGGTATAATAATAATTTGAATGTAACTTCACTGCAATATAATAATCGAAAGTCAAACACTGCTTAGTTAAAATACATAGAACAAAACAGTAGGCATAAAAATTACCAATATTAGTAAACATGTACTAATGAGCATGTGGTGTTAAGATCACTGGTCTAGTGGTAGCGGCCTGGCCTTCCGCTCCTAAGGTCGTGGGTTCAAATCCAGTCATGTATCAATGAGTTTTTCTGTCGAAAAATGTATGTGCATTATGCCAGTACTCAAACGGTGAAGGGAAACATCGTGAAACTGGCTGCGTGTTGTAGTACCTAAAAAAGTTCGAACAACACGTGTCAAGCGTCACGCTAAAAGGGCCCGTCCCAGCGGCCTACTTCCGGAAACCAGACCGCACACAAAAATTATTGGATGTAATTTAATGATTTATTTTTACTCTATTTTAGAACGGCGCGGAGTCAGCCAGGATGTGACTCTAGACATCAAAATTGGAATTGAAGCGAAGAATTACGAAGGTGTAAGTGTTTCCAACTTTAACTTTGATTTTATACATTTCAATTCCTCATCCATATTATTTAGCCTATTTTATTTATTTAGCTCTTTCTTTCTTTGTAATATGATTGGGGCCTCCACTGCTATCTGCTTCTCAACAGAACTCTTGGGTAGGTCTGTGTGAAGTTTGTGTGCAAGATTGGAGCCACAACTAATATTCTATTGTTTCTGCATGAAAGTTGCAAATTACACCAAATCAAAATGATGTGTGAAGATTTTTGACGTGACAACGTCTTAAAATTCGATGGAGCCGGCTACACGCACGAAAAAACATGATCATGTTACCTCGCTCTGAGGCGTTCCATTTAAGGCTTGAAGTGCAAGCGAGAGCGCGGAACTAGCAACAAAGAGGCACAATCGGCCTCCGCGTTCGGCAGCGTTCGACATCTGTCTCTCTCCTACTTGAGTGAGCGATGCGTCCGCGTGGACAGCTGTATGACGTTGTCGCGTTCAACTATCGTCAGTAAACCGACTTTACAGACAACTGATTTTTTTCTCTGAGCATTGTTTTTGAGTGAATTTGTGGTTTGATAATAGTTAATACTAAAGGCATCTATTCTTCCTGCCCTTATCCCACTTCATGTGGGGTCGGCACTACATGTTTTCCTCCTCCCTTCCCCTCTGTCAACCGTCATCTCTGCATTCACTCCTTTCTTATCCATGTCATCTTTCACACAGGTCATCCACCTTCACTGTAACTTAAGGCATCTTGCATCATTATGCGCATAACTTGTCAGTACTACTAATACATTTTGCAAGTGATTATTGTTTTTAAACATTCAAAGCAACCAATAATCAAGATTAATTTTGTCATTAACGCGGGTTTAGTAGTACCTCAGCATCTTTTTTATTTAATTTATAAAACATAGCATGGTTAATAAAATAACAGTTGTGTTGTATGTTTTTCTACTTAATTCCATACTTTCTAATTTGATCGGATTCTCTCTACGATTATAAAAGTTTTTAGATGTTACCAGGTATTTTTTTTGCTACCTCATAAATTAGTCATTTTGAACCGATTTGAAGGGAGATTAAGTGCGCATCAAGGAGACTCTTTTCGTTCCCAGTCCTAGGCAGAAGTAAGAGTAGTATCTTACCTTCTGATATAAAATTAAATACCCTTAATAATTGTTTCATTCTTAACAGATTGGTGAGGCGGCTAAGCTAAAGCCCTTGGAGCTGGAACTGAAGAGGCTGGAAGATTTGTCCGAGGCCATCGTCCAGGACTTCACATTCATGAGGAAACGAGAGGAAGAGATGAGGGATACTAATGGTAAGTATACTTAATAAGACCAACACACTTAATTAATTCTGTAAGTTTTATAAAGCTCTTTGAATTGAAACGTAAAATTAAAATGAAAAAATGTAGACTACATTTTATTGTGCACACGCTATAATTAAGCTTGACTCGAAAATAAGGCCCTTCTTGTCGTGTCATTTCTTTCAAACCAATGTGGTGTAATTTTAAGTGCACCTAAAAGAGGCTCCTTTCGTGCACTTGACATGTTTTCGAATTCGAGGTTCTATGACGTGCCAGTTTCCTCACGATGTTTTTCCTTCACCATTTGAAATTACTGTTGCATTGCACATACATGTTTAACAGAAAAACTCACTGATGTATGGCTGGAATTAGGATTTGACCTTTTCAAATCGGTTCATAAATGACGAAATTATACGATAACATTAAAAAAATGTGACCGAATTGAGAACCTCTTCCTTTTTTATTTGAAAGAAGGTTCAAAATTACGCCATAAACTACATTTCAATGTTAAATTGTGATAAAAATTTGGGGTGATATTTGAGGAAAGTTATGCGTCGTCAACCCGTTTGGTACATTACACTTGAAATAACAAAATGATTTGAACAGTCTCCATTGTGATTCTCTTTCAGAATCCACCAACAACCGGGTTCTATTCTTCAGCATCTTCTCCATGGTCTGTCTCCTGGGTCTCGCCACGTGGCAGGTACTATACCTACGTAGGTACTTCAAAGCCAAGAAACTGATTGAATAGTGTTTATTATTTAACCGTGGATAAAGTCACAGGTGGATCGACTGCACAAAACTTTTTTACGCTGGCAACACTGATGTACCATTCTATTTTAGTAATGGAAGCACTGATCAAAGCTTTACTGTTTGATTTTCTACTTCAAGTTCTGATGTCACTGGTTTTTTTCCAACCATATTTTGACTGAGCAGTATGTACTTATCTCTGTTTTAATCACCTGTTATTTTATCCACGCAAATAGATCTTTTAATTTAACCTAATTTATAATTAATAGTTTTGAAGAATACCTAAACGAACATCTTATAATATTTTTTTGTAAATTAATGAGTTTGAGTCTGTTTACAGATGTAAAATAAAAATGATTTAAATTATTTTATATTTTAATTATTATTACAAACCTCTGTATGTACTTATGCTAAGGGTATGTAATTCCTGCAGTGTTCACTTTAGAACTTGATAAAATAAATAAAAATTGCGTAATTTTGGTAACTTATTTTATTCTTGTAAAAATTTACTATGAAACACGTATTTAAGTTTCAGTGGGTCATCTTGATTTTCACAACACTTTGAATTCAATATTATGGCCAGAACTACAAGAAATAAATACTTATGTAGTAACGAAATTTACATCTCTGTACAATCAGCATCAAAAATAGATAAAAGTAAGAACTAGTTGATTTCTATAATTTATTTGAGCCCTATCATTGAATGAAAATATTTCGTTTTACTCTTTTTGATGGTGGCTGTACAACCATAACCATAAGAAGCTCATAGAACCTTTTTATAACAAAGAAAACTGCTTTGAAATTCAATCCTATGTACACAGGTTATAGTCTAATATTGAATAATAATCGCCACACATTCAGCTTATTCTAAAAATTATCGTTTTTTTTAATATTTAGCACACATAATCAAATGGAGTATGTTTTACATTACCAATTTTGCTACATTTACAGAAAGACTACATAATATATTTATATAAATATAGATGAAGAATAATCTCTTTAGAATGATGGAATGTAGAATAATTCTAGAGCCTTGGAAGGATGGTTGAATGTTTTCTAAAACATCATCCACAATAAAATAAAAGTATAAAAATATTCTATACATAAAAACACCATAAGGTGAAAATCATTTCGAGCAGCAAATAAAAATCTCATACAAAACAACATTTTTCATCATCAACTCAATTGCACGGACGATAATTTACCTATTACTTATTTACATACAATACTAATACAACAACTTTCGTCAGTCTGTCTGTGACTTGAAGACAATCTCTATAAAATTTACCTAAATTATTTACTATTAACCGGCAAAGTAAGACGACATACAATAAAAGTTATAAGCCGCAAAAAAGGCAAAGTTCTTCAGAATATTGCTATTTGATTGACACCATGCCGCCTAAGATCAAGAGTTCACATTACAGACAGTTCTGAATCAAGTCTTCGTCCCCACTATGTGGTCCGAATCAGTTGATAGCACCGCGCATCAAAGCGGCGAGTAATCCAACTGCACAGTAAGATGCTTCACACCGGCTTCTCTGAAGATCCTCGCCGTTTGATCCGTGATGTACCTAGGATCCACTTCTCTTGCGACTTCGATCTTTATCGCGCCGACATGCACGTCGCTGCATAGCGTCCAAAAGTGTGGTTCTTGCACCGCGTGGACGCCGGCTAGACCGACAACGCGCGTGTATAGGTTCGGAAGCGCGCGTTCGATGGATGTAGGAGTCCGTTGCATAAGCACTCCCGCCGAATCGCGCACTAAAGGTATCACACTCGCGGCGATCAGTAAAGCTATGGCCATCGAGCAGAGAGGGTCTGCCCGCATCCAGCCGAACGTCCTCATGAGGATAGCGGATATTATCACGCCCACTGAGCCTAGGGTATCTGCTAACACGTGGAGGAACACTCCTCTCATGATGGCAGATCCGGCGTCGTTGTGAGGGTCGTCGTCGTGGGAATGGCCGTGGCCCCCGTGGGAGTGTCCGTGGCCTCCGTGGGAATGGCCGTGGGCGTGGCCATGGCTGAACGCGTAGATGCCGACCAAGTTCACGAGGAGACCTAGAACCGACACTAGGAGGAGACGCTCGTGTTTCACCTGGAACAGAAGAGCTTATGTTAGATGTCTGTTTTTTTCTGTTATCCCTCGTGTGTTTGATTCTTTTAGTCATAAATCATTCTTCCAAGGAAGTATAACGCGTACTACCACCACTATCCCTAGCGCTGTGCTAGCATTGTTTCGATTCAAAGTATGCTCGCGGCGTCGCGGCAGACCAAGAACAAGATGGCGAGACGAGCTCGACAAGTACCGTCCACAGTGGAACATCTCAGCACAGGACCACACAGAAAAGAAAGCAGACATAGAAAGCTCATCAATAAATAAATAATAAAAGTAAGATTGCTGCCTGCTGATGAAAAGCACGGCGAAGGAAAACCTCTAAGGAAACCCACGGCTTGGTCAGTGCAGTGCTGAACGCACTGAGTGTATTTTAGGTAGACGTGATCTTGTGAGTTAAATTGTTATTGCAGTTTTGCAAAGTTTCAAAGCCAACCGCTTTCTGATAAAGTTCTGTTAGGTACTGTAGGTCGATAGAGAGTTGTGACGTTGCGTTATCGACGCAACAAAACGTGTTTCCATTGAACGTTTTAATCGGAATACTGATAGAGCACGGATGGATCAATGAAGCATGTAATGAATACTACCTTGCCTACAACTGTGATACTACTGTACGAGCATAGGTAGTCAGCGTCAAAGGTAGATTGGTGTTTCTGGTTTGTAAAGTCCCAATATATCTTAAACCAGTTCACTTCAGAATGAAGCTATGAAATAAAATTGAAAATCAGCTTTGAGCCACAACTATTTGCAAACCGAAGCTCTCTTCATCTTTGACAAATCCACAGAAAATAACTGAAATTGCCAATCTACTTTTGATGCAGACAGCACCTACGTAAAGGAGGAGAAGAATTATATTTTATTTCGTTACGTTCTTAAATCCTTGGGCTCTATGTTCTGGCTCTTTCTGAAACAGTGCTTGAGTCTGAGTCGAGCCTCAACCACTCTCAACCATAGATTTATTAACTTGTTCTCCATTGAAGTGTCAAAAATTTATGCTTGACTCAAGACTTCAAATGAAATAAACACCAATCGCATTTTACACATTTTTCAAAATGTGATTGGCGTTAATTTCATTTGAGGTAAGTAATTTAAAATAAAAACTGTTCAGGAACCTAGATAAATACTATAAAAATACAGTTATTACAATAATATAGTGAAAATCTGCCTAGACTAGTAATAATTTTGGTATTACGTTTGTATGAAAATTCGCCCTCCGCCGGCCCCTTAAGCTGTGCTTAACATTGTTTCTGAATACGGGCCTTACAGTATGAAAGGACTAGATATTCACAACGGACGATCGTTATCATAATCTTATCGAGGGCTTGTGGTAAAGCATGGACTATCAGTCATATTTGCCGACCACTAATTGCTACTAAGCATTTTTATAAACGTGACTTCTAAGATCAAAGTGTCATAACATCACGTCTTGTAAAATAACAGAATACCTACTACGTGCGGAACCAATACAAATGTAGTAATATAATGTCAACATTATTTGAATGAGGCAATCATGAAATTCACTTGCAATTTAGTGAAAGGAAGTGGTTGAAATGATACCATACAAATATTTATTAGATTTTGCATTGGTAGAGATATTTATTTACGCTAAACTGGGGCCTTATTCTCGGCTCATCTCGGATTATTTTGCAAATGTGTTTTTATGGGACATTGGCATTGCACAATCCCGCATTTTTTTATGTTTTCCGTATATCGTAGCTGTCGAGGCTTATACGATGAGGTCGTCGATGAATTACCTACTCAAGGAAATCATCCATTCTCTCTTCGAAAAGAAGCAATAAAATAAAATTGCAAAATGATCTCAGTCGGCTCAAGAATTAGGCTCCTGGCACCGAAACTCAATCTAGCTTTAAGACGTTTCAAAGTGATCCTTGTACAGCTGAATAAATACATTTTGAATTATCCCATCTAACATTCTGTCCCAGGCACTACAGCATCCCGTTAATAGGTTTGAATGAAAAGTTGCCCCGAGGATGTATAAACCATCTACAATTTGATGCCTGTTTCCCTGCAGTGGACTTTTTCAGACAGATGATGACGGCGCGGCGCGTTGCGAAATTAACCATTATAAATTAGTTAGGCTGATAAAAGCTTGCATAGAAACTAATTATTCTACCAAACAACCTAGATATTTTCTATAGACCTTGTGCAACATCATTTTAACTAAGCTCTAGTTTGATTATGATTTTAGGATGGGTTATCGGTTCGATTCCCACCCAAAAAAAAATATTTAATTAAAATAATGTACATTATTAATACTCTCAATATGGTTCTCATAGTAAGTAAGAGCCTTTCACCACATTGGTTTGAAAGAACTAGTCACACGACAAAAATATAGTATTTACGGTAAGAAAAACACAGATGTACTTAGTTTGGGGCTAGTGTTCTTATAATGAAATAGGAAAATCTGTTATCTTTTAAAAACTGTTAACAGTGCACTCTTAAAAGAACATTCGTTTTGTTATCTTCTTAGAAACTATATTTACGTGTTTCTAGTGAAGTTTCTTAACAAATTCACGAGATTACGATACGAGTGCGTGAGGCAACTTTTGATTTATCAAGTAACATGCAATTGAAATTATAATGGCTGACTGCATCAGAATTATTATTGTGATAAATAATAGATTACATCACCTAGAATTCAGTTTTTTTCTATGAAATGAAATGAAAATAGATTATTGACACAAACACAGAAAAACAAACCATAACCTTAAATACAAAACAGGGTAAGGTAGGTACAGGGTAAAAAGTTTGAGACCAAGTGAATATATAAAAAAAAAATTGGCTAATTGGCTATGAAAATGAAATATATTGGTTATGTGTTATTTTAAGGAGTTTGGCTGGCTGGGCTGAGGTTGGCAAGGGGACAATGCACAATACACCCCCCATCGCGGGACGTCAGTGCAGATCTTATTCCCCCAACACAATTAGAATTAGAAGCCTTGCGCACATCTAAGCGATCTGCGAAGGCGATCAGTATTTGACAGCGTTTCATTAATTGCAGATCGCTTAGATGGGCACAGGCCTTGACTCTCCAAAAATATACCAGCACCTCAATCTGAGTCCAAATTAAAATCAAACAAAAGAGTGAATTCGTTTGCTTCCTGTTTGTTATTAATTATAATAATAATTTGATAGAATGTCTTCATAAAACTAACTTATATCAACTTCTAATTACCAATTGTATGTAAAGGTAAATAACGTACTATACCTATGTACATGTTTACATTATAATGTCTTCTTTTAATCATGAATGATAATATATTTGTGCAATAAAGAGTTAAATAAATAAATAATTGCTTATTCCTTTTCATGAAAGAACTTGCTTATGCTAACATTATTTTAATTTTTTTTTATAAAAAGCATAAAAGAAGTTGATATTGTTTAGTCTTTTTAAATAACTTCAATTACCTAAAAAGTTAAAAATTAGATGAATGACATAGAAACTATAAAGGCCTGCGCACACCTAGGCCGCTGGCGAACGCGATCATTGAAACGCTGTCAAATTTGACAGCGATGTTTGACAGCGTTTCATTGATCGCGGCCGCCAGCGGCCTAGGTGTGCGCAGGCCTTAAGATGATATAAAAAAGATTTTATACAGATGTCACAATTTTATTTCTTACCTCAGGTGGTTCAATAGCTCTCTCCACAGCTTCGCTCATGATGAAGAATGCTATAAACAACAGGAACAGCCCGTTAACAAAGCCGGCGAGCACTTCCGCTCGTGCATATCCGTACGAGTAACGTTCATTGGCTCTCCATTTGGATATGACCGAGGCAGCTAGTCCAGCGACCAGGCCGGTGCAGTCAAAGAACATGTGGAATGCATCGGATATAAGACCTGAAGGAGGAAATTATTATAATTATTATTAAAAGCCGGTTGTGTCCCACTGCAGGGCAAAGGCCTCCCTTCCTTCTCTCCATTCATCTCTTGTTTGGGCTACGGTGGACCAATCCTTAATGTAGGCATCTATTTCGTCCCTAAATCTTCGCCTCGGTCTGCCGCGAGGTCGTTTTGAGGAAATTGATTTTTAAAATTGCTTGGTTGATGGGTCTAGTCGGTAGTGTGGTGAGAGTTCTAGATTTGAATAACACTGATAGTTCAGTAATCAAATTGTAGGCACCTTTAAAAATTTTGCCAGTGACTTGATCGTAAAGGGCTCTATTAGGTCTTTGTTAAGATTGATTTTTGAGGTCGCAAATACCTGGATCCCACAGGATTAAGATGGTCCAATCCCGGAAATACCAGGACTTAATTCATCCTGCAGGGTTGCATTCTCTAGTTATAACGTCAATAACTTTTAATAGCATTCAGGTTGGTACTAATTACTTACTTAATTATATTTAGAGTGATGAATCATAATTCCAGTGTACTGACCAGTAAGTATAATGCATTAGGGAATTAACATACTTTCAATTATAAGCTGGTGAAAAAATTACCAGAGGCTGGGCCCAGTCGATAAAGCATTAAATGGGAATACCTGATTAGCATGGAATTTTTGTATGGTAAGCTAAAATAAACTCACCTAAACTGTTGGTCCATACCCCGTAAAATAACTCAACAAACGCGAACGACAAGTTCAATATCAGAAAGAGAAACAAATTCCTTGAATTTTGGTCTGAATAAATGAGTCTCCACCAGCTTTGTAACTTCTCACTCAGCCCACCAACCAGGCCTCGCTGGACCCGCGTATCCTTCTGTGTAAGGGGCAGCATCTCGATTATCATCTTAACTCGGTGTTCAGATCACCTCATTTCCTGTACAATCACGTTTAATTCACTAAAACATCGTTTTGAAGCACTGCATACGTGTTACTTCACAGTCGGTGTATAACCTAGCCGATAAGAAGAATTGTGAATGAAAGATATTTTTTTGAACCAGGCCAGAAATTGTAGCTCGGCTGGCGTACTATTTTAATCCAAATACATCGTTTTATCCGTAATAAAAATACTTTTCGGAACCTAGCGTTCCGCTACAGCTACTCCCAAGTCTCACTTTGGTCACAGATAAGATAATACTATACTAGCTTTGGTTGACTTTTTTCAACTTTTTGCTAAGTAATTGACCTGTCAAGCCGACCAAGCCTGAAGAAGCTGTGCTGCCAACTTGGTTTTTGAAAAGGGGCAGACGGACAAGCTAGAAAGGGCTAGATTTAGCAAGTTTTATTATCAAACGAGGTGCTAGACAGGGCTAAAACACAATACAAAGGATTAGAAATTGTTTATTTGAAACGTAGTCAAAGAAAATGCAAAATCCAACTAAAATTCAGTTTTAAATAATTAGAGTCCTCATCAGAATCGTCCAAAATCATATCTACCGAAGCAGAAGAAGTTTGTTACCTACTATTACTAAACTTTCAAAACATTCACGCACCTGGTTCCCTTAATACAAGCTTTGCTTAGTTTGGGACTAGATAGAGATAGTGTTGTGTGGATTGTCTAAAATATTTATTTATTTTGGGTTAAAGCCACGGAAGTGGTTATTTCACATCTCAATTAGTTGGTATAAACTAGTGACAAACTTGAGGAATTTCCCAGTAAAGTAGCAGAAATGCAAAACAAAACTAAACTATACTCAATGATTATTAGGGATTATAAAGTGTGAACTGACGAATATACTATACTACATTGATCGCATTGTTTCATAACTTGGTGATCATGGTGCAAAATTTTCGTATCGCCTAAAAAGGGCTGTATTGTAGGAGTGAGGCATATATATCGGAACAGATAAAAATAACAGGTATTTTAAAATAACAGCTTGGAACTGTTGTCTAAACCAATGAGAGCCTGTTCCATTCCACAACAGCCCGAATCTGCCGAAACATGCGTCTCCTTATTCTAGCTTATGGAGATTACTTTTGTTAGAAGGAGACGCCACGCACGGAACATGCTCTTCTCTATTCTAGCTTACGCATCTTACCTTTGTTAGAACGAGATAGCCTGTTATAAGCAGAGAACAGGTGTTGTGTTCGGAAATGTCAGGTTCATTTCTTACAGAAAAAAAAATTAAATGCGCCAGCTTGATTAGTAAATGTCATGTATTTTGTCAAAATTCAAATCACAAGCTGTCAGTCCTAAGCCTGTTAAGCATGAAGGATGGTTTTCATTTCAGGAACATACACTGAAACTGTTCTTCTCCTCAGCACCTGTTACCTATATTTCTACTCATACTATGTTTTATGCAACACAACCAGCTGTTATTTTGGAACAGGTTTTTGGAACTGTTATTTTACTGGAACTGGAACAGGCGGAACAGGTTTTTTATTTTACCTGTTACAACCCACTCCTACTGTATTGCTCTTTTCGAGGAAAAAGCATGAAAGATCGAGTTTGCCTAGAGCAAAAAGGGCTAGATCTAGCCTGAAAGGGCAAAGGTGGCAGCACTGGCCTGAAGCCGTCTGCTGCGTCTGCCTGCTGCTTTGCTTGGTGTTGCTTGCTGCCAATATTCAAAAAAATGTTGCCAGGGTGTAAAGCTTTGCCATCATTGAACCTATCAATCTAAATATCCAAATTATTACTTAGACATCATCCAAAATGTAATTGTGGAGGAGGAGGAGTCTCGTTCAGGTGATTGTCTTGGATATTATATTATATTTTTGAAAATATTAGTTTAATTGTAAGTTTCTTTGTGTAAATAAACTATGTACAATGGATTTGTCTATAATAATTTTATACTGGATTGATTAAATTGATATTTCATGATATTTGTCAATTGTAGGATGATTGACTTTGCAATTTTTGCAATTATAGGAACATCTCCAAGTTTTGAAAACTTGAGAATAAGCTATTTATAACTAAAAAGATGGTGAAAAACATTTCGTGTCAATAGGGGCGCCAAAACAATTTTCAAAATAGTGTTCCATTATTTTGAAATTGCTGTCAATAATTTATTCTTGATCGTGAAAATTCAAATAATTTGGATCAAAATTTCACCTCTGCTATTGATCATGGTCTAGGCATCCATCAAACTTCTTTGCATCAAAAGCATCAAACTGCATCAAACATCAAGCAATCAATTTATAGAATGCTTCTATTGTGATTGGTCAAAGTATAGACATTGTGATTTATTAGCCAATAGCGTCATTGGATACAAAACATTAAAGAGTGATGTTTCATTACTTGTAAATGAAACAGCACTATCTGATGAGTCATAGACTTTCAAAGTGACACTCGTTTCCGGAAAAGTTTTCATTTTGTTTATGAATTTTCGTCTTCTTTGTTTGTGGTTAACCAAATTCGAGTTTTATTAACTCGTTTTAACTGAAAAATCTTGTTTTTACGCAAATTATTGAGATTTAGCTGATTGCTACAGAGCAACATATTAAATTTACCACATATTTTACTACTGTTTTGTAAGTGTATATTCTTCCCGCTACATTTTTGAATTTCGCTCACCGGAAATTCGTCTATAGATGCGTTTGTTTCCGAAAAGTGAACGTTTCACGAATCAACAGCAAACGTCTTTCGGGAAGTTCTAGGCGCTGTTTGCGACATTTTTCCTACTTTTATCCGTCATCCAATGGTATATGTGATGAAATAACACGTCGTCAAACGATTATTTTCGATATTAGTGTTCATAGTTTTAATTAGGTAATCGCTAGATTACAATATAAGCTAATATGGGCGACGAAAGCCACCCGAAAACTCTCTACGTCGGTAATTTGGACGCGAGTGTTACAGAAGTTTTCATTTGCACCCTGTTTGGACAAATAGGAGAAGTAAAAGGTTGTAAGATTATACGAGAACCAGGTAACGACCCCTATGCATTCCTGGAATTTACCAATCATTCGGCGGCGGCTACAGCCCTGGCCGCCATGAACAAACGAGTGGTCCTCGATAAGGAAATGAAGGTTAACTGGGCTACGAGTCCTGGCAACCAGCCGAAGACGGACACCAGCAACCACCATCACATATTCGTTGGTGACCTGTCGCCCGAGATAGAGACCCACATACTCCGTGATGCCTTCGCGCCCTTCGGCGAGATCTCTAATTGTAGAATAGTACGTGATCCACAAACGCTCAAATCTAAAGGATACGCGTTCGTATCGTTCGTGAAGAAGGCTGACGCTGAGGCAGCTATACAAGCTATGAATGGTCAGTGGCTAGGTTCTCGGTCCATCCGCACTAACTGGTCGACGCGCAAGCCCCCGACCAACAGCCGAGGCCCCAATGAAGGAGCGCCCGTCAACAAACGAGTGAAGCAGCCCACATTCGATGAAGTCTACAACCAGAGTTCACCGACCAACTCCACTGTATACTGCGGAGGATTTACAAGCAATGTTATAACTGAAGAGCTAATGCAAAGCACATTCTCACAATATGGTCAAATACAAGATATTAGAGTATTCAGAGACAAAGGCTATGCTTTTATTAGGTTTATGACTAAAGAAGCTGCGGCACATGCCATTGAAGCAACGCATAACACGGAAATTAGCGGACACACAGTGAAATGTTTCTGGGGAAAAGAGAATGGAGGCTCTGAAAACCAGGTTTGTAAACAAATAACTTTTGCTTTTCAGGATATTGTTACAGGTGATTTAAAAACCATGTTTTACAAGTTATGTAAAGAGAAATTATAAGCTGGACTCTACATGGCTATGTATTCAGTTGACCGAGTTTGTAACAGAACTGATGATGTAACAAAGTTTTGATGCATGTTACTGCATAACTACTGAATATGATACCATCTATATCCTGGTAAATAAAACTTTACAACTTTTTAAAACAAATTAGATCATACTACATAACACCTGCTTACTGTTTACAAACTACTTAGTTACAATAGATGTATACATTTTTTGTGTATTTCTAAATTTATTGACAAGAGCAGGGGCCTTTAAAATGTTAATGTTCTTCTTTTTCTTATCGTGGCACTGGTTCTTTCGAACCAAGTGTGGTGATTGGATTCTAAGTGCACCTCAAAGAGGCTCCTGTTGTGCACTTGAGATATATTTTAAATTTTTTTAGGCTTATATCATGGTATTTTGATGTTGTGACTCGTCTACTGGATATAGGCCTTTCCATACTTTTCCAGGAAGATTTTTTTAGCCCTTTCCAGCCATAAAACAGTATAAATTCAGAACTGTAAACTTTTGAAGAGGGCTACTTTAAATTACCTTACAAAGGGGCAACAAATAATTATAAGTTTAAAAAACTTGAGAAACCGACTTCATTGCCAAACGGCTAAACCGATTTTAATGAAATTTGTTTGGGACAGTCTGGACGTAAAAATAACCTTCCAAATAAAAAAATAATTTTCTAAATCGGTTCATAAATGACGAAGGCATGCAGTTACAAACATTAAAAAAATCATTTAAAAAAAAATGGCAACACCGATTTTAATAAAATTAAAATGGGACCAATCTGGAAGCAGTACCTTTCAGATAAAAAAATATTTTTTTAAATCGGCTCACAAATGACGAAGTTATGCGGTAACAAACATAAAAAAAAAAATAAAAAAAAAAAAAAAAACATACAACCGAATTGAGAACCTCCTCCTTTTTGATTGGAAGTCGGTTAAAAATGAAAATAAAAACTACACAATGAGTGACTTAATGAAAGTAAACAAACATAAGTGGCTTGAAAAATACTTAACTAGAGGGCCCATGAAAATAACATACTGATTGCTGGATGCAGAAAAAACAATTATTCAAATTTTAAAATCATAGCTTTACTGTGTTCCCAGTCCATTTTGAAGTGGCTATAAATTACACATTATGTTATACATTCTTCTAATAACCAAACAAAGACACCAGTCTATAAGGGGATTACCCCACATCTCATTGTAGTGCCTGGCTATGCTGTATCAAATTATGTTATCAAAATAATATTTAAACTTTATTTATGATAAAACTTTTGTGGCGACCCCAACCAGTCTAATAAGGGGATTACCCCACATCTCATTGTAGTGCCTGGCTATGCTGTATCAAATTATGTTATCAAAATAATATTTAAACTTTATTTATGATAAAACTTTTGTGCCAACCCCACATAAAGTGGGACAAGGACAAGAAAATGATGATGATTTAGATTTGGTTTATTTGTATTTCTTTGTATAAATGTAAACAAAAGAGCATAACTAATTGTATTGTATGTAATGGTATTTGGGTCTATGCCAAATAATTAATTCTTATTTTGAAGTTCACACATTTTGCGAGCATTGTTCTCAATTTAGAATTTTTTAGAGCAAATGTTTTAGAGAGCCTTGGATGGCATATTTGAGTCAAATTTGATCTTACCAAAAATGATAAATATCTTCCAGATCGTAGAATCTATTTCGTCAATACTATTTGTTTGAAATAATTGGTTTTCCTCACCATACTTTCCTTCACTATTGGAGGGCACAGTTGCATATTTAATAGGACTAAGAATTTATTCAAAAAAAAATATACAAACAAAAAATATCCTGTCTCATTTCTATCCACTGAAGGCAACAACAGCTAACCAACTTGAATTCCACTACTTTTTGATCTGATCAGAAGGATAATACCTAATACCCTATTCAATACAAAATAGTAACATGACATTTGTCTATTTCCAGAGCTCTAGCAATACGCCGACGGCGCCTCCCCCCATGGGAGCACAAACACAGTACCCTTATCCGTACCAACAAGGAGGCATGGGATATTGGTATGCTCAGGTAAGACCCATTTTACGTCCTATACAGAGTTAGCAGAGATCTTTATAAAGGTATCATGCGGGGAAATACTTACCAGCATGCCTCTAATTCTAATTCTAATTGATTTGGGGGAATACGATCTGCACTGACGTCCCGCGATGGGGTGTATTGTGCATTGTCCCCCTGCCAAACCTCACCCCAGCCAGCCCAACCCCTTGAAATAACGGAGAAGGACTTTGGGTTGGTGGCAGCAGTGTTCTAGTGAACCTGATGGTGACACGGATGTGGATGTGGAGGGACAAGACTCAATAATTTCCCTGAGCCCTGTCTTGCCTATTCATGGTGCCATGTAGCGTTGCTGTGTTTCCGTAGGGTGGTCAACAGGTGAAATTATAGGCACATAGGGCACATTGACGTGACCTACCTCGGCCTATTCATGCCGCCAAGCAGTGTTGCTGTGTTTCGGTGGGGTGGTCAACACGTGAAATTATAGGCACATAGGGCACGGTGACGTGACTTGCCTCGCAATGCTTTATTATAAGCTATGGTTACCACTTAACAACAGGTTGGCTATTATGCTTCTTGGATCAGTAATTTGTCTAAAAAGCTAGTAGCTTCTAAACTCTTATGTGTGATATGACCAACGCTTTGGGACAGTGATCAGGGGCCATTATCCTTGAAAGGAAATACACGACAAAATGTAATTGGGAGTTATGACGTCACATCTCAGGCGAAATCATCAATTCCTCGCCATTGTTGGTTAGTCCGTGATATTCTAAATTTGTGACGTCATTTCTAACGATAGTGGTACATTACTGAATTTAGGACCCTATGATAGGGTTAGTTATACATATACCTATAGTTTAGTATAGTTTACAATAAAAAAGGAAAAGATAAGTACATCGTAGGGCACGTTCCTGACGTGCGTGACCTACGAGGCAATGCTTTGTTATAGGCGATGGTTACCACTTAACATCAGGTGGGCCATATGCTTGTTCCATAAGCTAGAAAAAAAATTGCTGCGTCATTCATTATCATCCTGAAAAAAAAACCACTGTTGGACATAGGCCTCGGTACATTTCCCGAAAGAACGATTCTCAGCCCTCTCCATCCACCAACTTCTTTAATGTCGTCGGTCCATCGTGGAGTCTCAGCCTTTATTTCCAAGCTCTAACAATAATATTGTTCAACCAACAGGCAGGTGACAACCAATAGCACAGAATAAATTATAGTAGGCAACTTTCTCTTTGTCGCGGTTGATTAAGAATTAATGGTTAGCCCATGGTGGCAATTTGTTTGAATTCGTTATGGTTAGTCATGTTTTTCTGCTTTTATCCAAATGTAATGATGACAATATTTAGAGTTTTATTCCCAAAAAAAAATATTGAGGTCAATTCACACAATAGTATCTTGCTCCAAACAAAGCAGATCTTGTACTATGAGAACCAGATAGCTGATTATAATACTTATATATTTTTTTGTAAATACATACTTGGAATACAATATCACACCCAGGCAGAGAACAAACACGTTCGCCACACAAATATTGGTTCTCGGTGGGGATCGAACCCACGACCTACGGTGCACTACTATGCGAGTGTTGTGTAGTACACGGCACTTGGCATGAGTGGAAGAGTGGTATGCGCTCGGCACATCCATCTAAAATGTTTCCGTTTTTATAGTCCTGAGGAACTCTTCTCCTAATCCTGGTATAAGTTCTGGGACCAGGATAGATAAGATAAGATAAAAGCCTGTTTATTCCATAACTTAATACTAGGTATTTTACAAATCATGCATAATATTTATTATCTACTTATAATAATTATTATCAATACAATTTAATTTAATTCATTTTCAACTTAGTTCATAAATTATTAGGTAGGTACGTGCTTTTTTTTTCTTATTTCTGAATTATATATTTTCAGTTAATTTTGCTCTCATAATTTATAGTTAGGACCCCTCTTGGGTAAAGGCCTCCTCCAGTGTTTTTTTTTCCTATGTCGTGCTCTTTTTTTTTGTTTTTAGTGTTTTGTGTGTGTTTGGCTGTAGTAGCAGCGTATCATAATAATATGTCGGAAGTATTCATTTCGTTATTTCACTGGAGGGTTGTGGTCTAGCAATCCCGCGGTGACCAACCGCGGCACCAGGATACTCAACATTAAATAGCTTTTTATTATATTACTAACTGATTGAACAAGCAGACATAGCCCACCTTTTGTTAAGGTCACGTAGTCACCGTAGGTCACGCACGTCTATCAACTTGAAGCATATAGAAACTGTTTGAGGTTAAATTTCTCTCGTCAATAGGTAGGTAACTTTTGTAAGGATAAAAAGGAATACAAGGATAAAAGCATAGAAAAATCAAAGTCCACTGCTATACATACGTCGAGTGCGATTTTTTCGCGTTTTTGGTTTCTGTATTGGAAGCCAAGTTTACTCAAGTGACTTACGAGAGTTTTTCATACGCTTAGTAGAGATGCTTATCGCGTCTCCATACAAAAACCTGGCTCTCTACCAAGAAACCAAAATCGAAAAAACAAACTTGTACATGGACTACTTGTCTCTCTCTTTTGTATGGAAAAAATATGAGACAACAACAACACGTTACGTAAACGATCGAAACGCGTTTTTGCCTCACCATTTCTCCATACAAAAGAAAGAGACACGTAGACTCTTACATTTATGGTTTTGACTTGTTTTGCAACTATTTAATAAATACGACTTTTTCCAGGGCTACCCTGCTATACAAGGCGCTTATATGGCTCCCGGGTACTACCAACAATACACCGCACCTAACTACAACCCTCAAGCTGCACCAGCTGGTAAGATACTATTTTCTGCCACTTCACTAGGCACTTATGCCTATTCGAGATTGTTTATACAGCGTAAAGGGGTTGCATACCCATGCCTCTATTTACGGGTCGCTGCCTTAGTGTCTATTCATGATGATTTATACATACTGTACTATAGGGGTAGGAGCACTGGTGGTCTAGTGGTAGCGGCCCCGCCTTCTGATCCGAAGGTCGTGGGTTCAAATCCAGTCGTGTACCAATGAGATTTTCTGTCAAAAAAATTATGTGCACTATGCCAGTACTCTCAAACGGTGAAGGAAAACATCGTGAGGAAACCGACGTGTCGTAAAACTTCCTACCTACTTGCGGAAAAACTAGCCCGCATATCAAGTGCGGATGATGAAAAATTGCCGAACTATAGGGGTAACTGACCACTAACTCATTCTTTTATTTACGGGACAACTACCAACCCATACCATTTCTGATGAATATTGCATAGGAAACATATTGTTTTGATTAGTATATGCAGAGCTGGCAGAGTTGTGGGTTTCCTCACAATGTTTACCTGTGCCATTTGAGAGCAGGAAGTAACTCTGCCTTCTGCTCCATAGGTTGTGGGTAGTCCCCACCGAGAACAGGTATTTGAGTTGTGAACGCAGATGTTTTTTCTTTGTCTGGGTGTTATGTTGTATTCTAAGTATGAATTTACAAGTCAGTAAGTATTATATCAGCTATTTGGTTCCCATTGTACAAACTCCCTTTAGTTGGGTGCTAGATAAGTGTTGTGTGGATGTCCACAGTATTTATTTATTTATTATTGGGTACATGTATGTCTAAACAAATCAAAAGAAACGCACCCTAAGAAAGTAATCCAGCCTCTCAGCTCAGTTTGTAGTAGGTCTGCCTTCTGCGGCGTAGGCCGTGGGTTCGATCCCCACCGGGGACAAATATTTGTGTAGTGAACACAAATGTTTTCTCTGTCTGGGTGTTATATTGTACTCTAAGTATGTATTTACAAAAAAAATGTATAAAAGTACATGTATTAATATGAGCCATATGGTTCCCATAGTGCAAGCTCTGCTTAGTTTGGGGCTAAATTATAGATAGTTGTGTGGATTGACCATTTTTTTTCTTTTTATTTTTTTAAATCCACACGTTTATTCCAGGTTACCGTATGAGCGCGCCCGGTGGCGCAGGATGGAACGGAGCGCCGGCTCCCGTCATGTACGCGTCTGCCATGCCCTCGGCGCAGTATCCCACGCAGTAGCGAGGATCCACAGCAGCATGAGTTCACACTGACACCAAATGACACCCTTTTGACACTCGGGGCTCAGGCTCTACTTACACCTGTTACACTGCCACGCTGACACCGGCCAGGTGACAGTGATGCCACAGAGTAGTGTTTCCAAGTATTCTATGCATCCGTCATGAAAAAAAAATGCTGGAAAAAAGTGGGAGGGGTGTGTGCGCATGCAAAACTCGCACCTATTTGGTGGTATGAGATACGGGATTTGCTTGCGCAAACTTAACCCCTCCACCTTCTAGCGTTCGTTTTACGTGGCGATACATAAGCGAACGCTTTTGCTGAGGTGTGGCTGATACTTATACTGATACTTGGAAACACAACGCATCAGAAATGCACACAGAAGAAATGTGCATTCGTGTTGAAGATCCGATTCGAACGAGGCCTATTTCAGCGTGGCAGTAATACAGGCCCTTCGTTACTGTTCATCAACACGCTAATTTGGTTTTTCAATTGGTGCGCCCGCTTTGTTGGCAGTTCTGTTGATGTACAGTGACACAACGTGCGTGTTATAGTGGGGATAACAATGAATTATCCAGAGTAACGCTATAAATATTACAGAAATGTCTCCGCTGTACCACGGTCGGCCGTCTTTTTTGTGAAACTGTTGCTTGACCGTTCACGCTAAGCGCTAAACGAAGTACGGAGATGTGGCTTGTAATTTCCATACTTTATTTATCGGTTTATCAATTTGACAAGCAACACGAGATATGGAAAAGCAGGGCCGACTGGAACTCCACGAAAAACTCTCCAAGAGATTTATATTTTTATACAATATAGTATACTTGTGGTTAGTGTGCGAATTATCGACATTACCCTTGCCTAGTGCGATTTTCGTATAGTTTTGCCACAAAGCAGCGCTGAAACGCGACGTCAAATAATACCAATTGAGTAGGAAATCACTTGGAGTTTGGTTTCGTGGCCTAAGCGACTGAGCGATGAACATCGATGCAAACCTCTGCTCTATTTGTGCATAAACTGTAGTCTTAAGAAACCCACACAAACACACATGAATTGTCTCTGGGAATAGTTTACTGTAAAGAACTACTGTAAGCCTATTGTAATCTGAATATATTCAATAATGGGCGTATAACGTTCCAACGCTCAGGTCTAACCTCAAGTGCCTGATTATTCACTTTTAATACATAGACTTAAAATTCCACTGCTTTCTCATCATATTTATTTTGTTCCTATCAATGTACAAATAGAGTTAGACTTGTGTTCATGTAAAGCTGTTCGCTCGGTCTTTCAGTTCGCGTCAGTGTTTAGGAACTATCTCGATAAATGCACACTGACGCGAATTCTTCATCATCCACAGAGTGTAGAAGTGTTGATTATGAAAGAGTTTTATACTTGTTATTGTTTTGTCTGCGCTCTGGTGGGTGTGAAGGTACTGACGATGTTTTGGTATTCTATTGTCGGACGTGATGTTACAGTGTTAACTATAAAAGACAAAGTGTAACTTAGCAATACAATTTAGTTGTAATTGTAGGATGGAGCTGATGCTTGGGATGTCCATATTATCAAGACAATCCGAAGCGTTAACTTAATTCCAATGTAGTATAATGCTACAGTATCTGTTATAAGCGTTCTAAATAAGAATATCTAATTTGTAATGTAACTGAAACGACGATAATAGATAGTCGCGTCCAAAATATCGTCAGGTCCTCATAGCGGTGTGCTAAAACTCACAAGTTAAAACATAGACATTGGCTAGTTGATAATGATGTACAAATAATGGGGTGATACAGCTGGTTACTCATGCTGCATGTGAAGGGTGACAGAAGTCAGTGGGCGGCGTGAGGAGGTTCCGTCGATGAGAGCAAGCCGCTGACTCCTGGCACGCGGCACGCGGCGGACGGCGGGCGGCCGACGACACGCCGACCGCGACGGTCTTGATAGTCGACCTACATAGATAGGACATAACGAAATAAATTATAAATTTTTAAAAAAGTTATATATAGGGTGGTGTCGCGAGTGGCCTCGTGTACATACGTTGATATTTATTGGCGCCCTGCGCTGGCCGACTGAGCTATGTTCCAAGACTCCTCACGACGACGCGCCAGACCGTTTTGACGTATTTATATTAAGTTCGGCACATGTTGTTTTGTTTGACTTGAATTGTTATGATTTATTATATGGAAACACTGGTCAGTCAATAAAGCAGTGGGTCTGGGACGACAGGTGTTTAATTTCGCCGTTTAGACTATTGCAATGGAAATAATTAATCTGTATTATGTTTATTTCTGGGTCCAAATTATGTGTGTCGACCGGTCGCTCCACTCTGTGATGAGACGCGCACATTCGGATGACGAAAATATATTGTAAATTCTTAATGAGAACGTCATTTTGTAAGAGAAAGAAATAAATAGTTAAGACTATTACTTTTTCATTATTGTTGTATTATTATGATACATCGAAATGCGTGAACCCTATTTAGAACAAAGTACTAACATAAAATAGTTTCACTTGAGCAATGATAGAACCACAGAATACAGACGTGTGAGCAACACAACAGATGACGTCATAATTTTGTTATATTGGGCGGGCGCCGTGGCGGCGGAACGTTTCTCCGTATGAAGGCTAGCCTACAGGTGGATTCATACTACACCCTTCGGGTAAGCTAGCTACTGCAGCAGTAGTCCTGACCCTACTGATAAGAGACATAGCTTGTTAATCGCTCCGCACCAGGGCAATTGTATGTGGCCTACTAGCTTGAAGTCTGCAACGATAAAGTACGAACAAGAATCTCATCGCTGGCTTCTTCCTCTTAGTCATACACAAATAACCCCGATGAACATTGTAGTAGGCATTCGGTCTCGTGGAGCACTGGTGGTCTAGTGGTAGTGGCCCCGCCTTCTGATCTGAAGGTCGTAGGTTCAAATCCACTCGTGTACCAATGAGTTTTCTGTCGAAAAAATTATGTGCACTATGCCAGTAGGTACTCTCAAAACGGTGAAGTAAAACATCGTGAGGAAACCGGCGAATACGGGGGGGCGGGGGCTTCGATATATTATGCTGCTTCGTTGGTCTCCATTAGAATGGTTGCTGGATTCTGGATATAGGTAGCTAGCTAGCTAGTCTTCAAAGTCATCCTTGTGAGTTGTGTGTGTGATACAACTGAATAAATAAAATGTTGACTGACCTAAAAATCTTGTCTTGATAGCTCTTGGTCTGCCTGTGCTGTAACCGTAGAAGCGATGTTTCCCGATGGTTAAGTCTCTGAATGTCAATGAGTTTCTACAGAATCCCATTATGACAACTTTATTGCCTACCTATCATAATTCGTAGAGAGCACTAGTGTTCTAGTGGTAGTAATTCCCCGCCTTCCGATCCTTCGGTCGCGGGTTTGAATCCAGTCGTGTGTGTTATTCGAAAAGTTTTATGTAGGTACACATTGTTAGTGCTCTGAAACAGAGAAGGAAAACATCGTAAGGAAACCTGCGGCTTGGTCAGTTCTGACGTATTGACCATGGCCTTCCACCCTGGTGCGTGTGTCCCAGTGGTCACCAAATGGCGGTATACCTATACTATAGGTGCTAGGCAATGTCTATTCCATCTAAAATCCCGTCCTAGGCACTAAAGCGTCCCGAAAGTAGGGGCATGCATGAGTAATCACCAGTTGCCCCTGACGCTATATAAATCGTACTTTTTAAACTTTCGCGAACATAACGCATATTTAAACAATTGTACCTACTTACTAGGAAAATATTTATAAAAGTGCAAGTTCACCTACACCCACCAGTTTCCTACATCGACCTACACAAAATAAATATGACATGTTTGTTTGCCGAGATGAGGGTTGCATGTAGGTAGATCCAAACACGGTATCATAATACTCCGTGTGATTCACTGAAATAACATTCTGAGACGTCGTAAGAGCCCATAACTTACCACCGGCCATTTATTTTGGTCAAACCCTTGGGTCTTTCACCTTCGTCTTCTACTGCATTCCTAAGTAATATGCTTTGATATCCTTAACCCACTTGCTGTGATATCAGAACACAATTTTACATTTCTGTGTAAAATCTGAGCGGGTTGTGGGAGTGACGTGAAAATTGCAATGACAGTGATCTAAAAATATCCAGGAACTGCGTCGTAGCTCTGCGCGCGCGCTCCCGCCAGTCGAGACCAGACCGCCGCGAGTTACAGTCGAACGAACATAAATCAGCAGCCATGGTGTACGAAAGTGATTTCTATACGACCCGCCGCCCCTACAGGCCGAGCTCCACCTACTCCAGCGTGACGGTGAGTGTCCCCCCCTCTCTAACACCTAACCACGCGCACCGCACCCTCCCCGGGAGCCGGGCACCCTCGCACCAGCTCGACCTTCGTCTCGTCCTCCGAACTCCGAACCGTTCGACGAATCCGCCTTCACGACGGTGGCGTCTCTCGCTCGTTTCCCTCACTGATCCGCGCAGCGTTCGCTGTCTTCATAAGTGACCTCACTCGAATCCTTCCGTGTCGCTTGTGTATAAACATTGCTTAGATTAAGTCGCTACCGGAAGCGGGTCGTCCTTCCAGAGTAGGGTTCGATAGGGCGCGCCGCATCGGTCCGCAAGTGGGTCAGCCGGCACCGAGAATACGAAAGCGGAGCCGCCAGGCGCGCCAAATATAGCCGCGGCTGGAGTCGCGCCCGCCACTAACGGCGATTCTCCGCTTGCAGCGGCCGACGCTCGGCGACTGGGAGAAGGTGCCGTTCGTGCCCCGGCCGAGCCTCGTGCCGGACCCGGTGACGGCGTTCGGCCGCCGCTGCCGGCCCGGCGTGCGCGCCTCGGCGCTGGAGCCAGCCACTCGTCAGAACATCCCGCCCACGCCGGAGTACAAGCTGGCGCCGCTCGCGCCGTACGTGTCCGCGCGCGAGCAGACGCGCAACCGCGTGCTGAACGCCGTGGGCCAGCGCGAGCGCGCCTTCGAGGCCGACCCGCTGGGCACGCCGCGCGACCACATGGACCTGGCGCTGGCGCAGGCGCACGGCCTGCCGACGCACACGCCGCGCCGCCACGTCTTCTACAGCAACTACGCATCGTACTGATGGTCGCGTTTTCTTTTCGTGTGTCGCTTTCGCTAAGTCTGTTGTTTGTCGGGAGGGTGCGAGGGCGAGCGGGCACGGGCAGGCGGCGGACTCGGTGCGGGTGTCGCTGATCGCGCGCGCGGTTGTTGCAGACGCCGCGCCACTACGTGGTGGTGGACCGCGAGGCGAGGACGCCGCGGCGCGCCGACGAGCAGTACTCGTACTCGTACTCGAGCACGACTTCGCGCGACACGGGCACCGGCCTGCCGCAGCGCTCCTCCTACAGCACCAACGTGGAGCGGCGCACCGGCAGCGGGCCCGGCGGCTACTCCTACTCCAGCGAGCGCTCCTCCAACCTCGGCGGGCCGGGAGGGTACTCCTACTCGTCCACCAGCAGCGGCCGCCTGCCCTACGGCTCCACCTACCGCAACTACTCGTACCGCGTGTAGGCCCCGGCTCCCGCCCCTCATCCCCCACGCACCACCCTGCTCCCTAACCCTCGCTATCATCCCCTGATACCTAATCAGTATTTTCAGTATTCCACTAAATGTGCGATCTCGCTGCTTCCATGTCGATAAGCGGCAGTGGATCTTAACTTTTTTATTTTTATGGAGGATAAATTTATTATGATTTAATGTTTAGACTGAATTTTTAATAAAGCTTGCGTTTTCTAATAAACCCTCTTGTTTGTGTTAAAAGAAACCTGAAACAGATCGATGATGAGCATCGAACCACTAACAATTTGTCTACCACTATCTTGATACCTTCATCTGTTGACTTTTGTTTTGATTAATCTCAATCTACCCTCTAGACTTCCTTTGTTCTCTTGTTTCTAAATTGTAAGCAACTTACTTACCCGTATGAACTTCCTATAAAGATCTGTCAACATCATTTTATAAGTAGGTAGCAGAATCTTCGAATTATTTAAACAAAATTATTTTATCTGGAGACAACTCCGCTTACTAAACTAGGCAACCTACATCAATCTGAGCTATACAACATTTTTGGGGTCTGATGCTAACTATACCTAACTTCTTGAAAAAATACTCGAGCAGGTAGGTACCTACTTAGGAACTTAATTAGGGACAAACTTTTTCACACACACAATAGTTAGGAAACATACAAAATAACTAGTTATTAAGACCCTGTTTCTCCCGATACCGCAGCCACTGACGTCAAGCTACTACTTTTCTTCATTGCTCCCGTATTATCACGTACCCTTCGTGACGTACATACCATCACTATCTCAGGTGAGTCGGATACAATGGTAACCCATCGCAATGCAAGGCACATCTGTAAATATTGAGAAGAACACGCTATGGCTGACGAATCAATCAACGCACGCACGGCACCATACTTTATGCAAAACAAAGCACATCATTTAGAAAAAAACGCACCGAACCAATAATACAATCACCGCTATTAGGATTAATACGTCTGTAGCAAGTAAGTAGCTCTAACGAATACGTAGCATAATTTATTAATGTTAGTCAGATTGTAAATGAAGATTTAGAGTAATCTTTTCATAACTAAATAGTAAATAGAAGTAGAAATCTAGTAGAAGTATCCGTGAAAATCTAAAACTATGGAAGATAAACGGAAACTATACAGGAAACCTATTACAGGTTTTCACGGATACAAAACAATCTAGAAAAAGTTACTGTGAACGTCGACATAATATTGAAGAAGATGAAACAGTAAGTCGATGACATATGGAACCACTAGGTATTTCTTTATATGTATGGACGAATTGCGCTCCAAAAAAATTAATTAAGAATGATTATGTAAGTATTAGAATTGCGCAAAAAAATAAATGCTTTCTCATAGCAAAACCAACTGGTTCCTAAGACAATTTCCCTGTATCTTCTATAAATTATAACATAGATGGAGGGAGGGATAGGATGGTTTCAGATTTTACAATAAGTATTGTTTAAAATAAGCAAACTTAGGTAAGTAATCAATCTAAATCAACAGATCATAATTCTAACTCAATCAATAAATAGAGTATCTAAGCCAAATTCAACAACCAATATTTATGATCTATCATAGACGTCGTGCTGTTATGTATGCTTTACCTACTAAACAAGAGTCGCGTCGTAATGATTGGAAAATATATATTTTAGAATAAACTTAGCTGCGATTTATAATCAAAAAAATTCGTAACTAAAAACCTGTAATCGGTATCAATAAGTTTAAACTTCAATTATTATGGTCCCAACCTAGGTACTTTTTATTCTGCAAAAGAACATCAAGATGAAATCAAGACTCCTAAAGTAGGTAAACTAAAGCCAATAGACCGCTGTTTCATTCCACAGTTTTAGCAAACAAATACCTACTTAAATGCCTGGAAGACAGCCAATCTTACTACAATGAAAACGAAGTAAAAACAAAATTCTTTCGTGTTAAAAGACATACGACAGGCCTTGGAAAAAAATCGCAGTCTCGATCGAAATCTTTAAACGAATCTAATCTATATTTATTGTAATTAGTAACTGCCTACTTGTGTGGGTACTGTGGTAAAATAGTTGCTATTAGTCATTTTGTAAAGCCACAATCAGGAATGCTCCCAACACCGCTGCTTTATAATAAAGCACAGTCATAGAATGAAATAAAAGAAAATTGTTTAATGAAAACCGTATGATTTTAAGACGATATGAACATGAACACACCTAAAATAGTGGATTGGATAGGTACTGGTTAGGTTCCTAAGCTAAATGGGAGGAACAAGACAGATGCATCCAAGTAATATTTCCATCAAATAGAAATAAACCAAACATTACTGTGCCAGTAAATCACCTAGCTGTAATAAAACTTAATAAAAGCACGTCAAATAGGTAAAGTACGTATGTACCTACTCTGTTTATTCACCAAATATAGACGAAGGAAAACAAATCTAAGCACCGGATGAAGGGAATGGTTTTTGGCAAGAAGATGAAGGTCACGTAAACATTAACACGCACATAGCGTTACTGGAAACTAAAAGCGAAGTTTTCATAATTTTGTGAAAGTGGATAAATGTGCCAAGTTTGCAACAGGCAAACCGTAAAAATAATGGTAAGACTAATCTATAGAAAATACTAGATAGTTCTACAGAAAATATTGAACCACAAGAGCTCAAGTTACTTAGAATGCCTAAAAATTGTGGTCCGACTCACGCAATCATCAAGGAATTTTAAAAAGCCACAAAAAGCAAATCATATTATGATGGCCAGTGCATATAATAATAAACCAATTATACTAATCTGATAAAAACATACGGTGGCATTCATAATATCCCGTCTCCAGGCAGCACGGCGCGTGCGCAACTGAAACCATCTAAATTTACACCACACCCTGATGATTCACTCCGCCATTGAGACGCAGAAAGGTCCCGCCGAAAATAGCCACCAGTTTTGGCATATCATAAACAAATCGTTGTAGGTAATATACATTACGTAAATATAAATCATCTAAATTGGCTTATGAAATTTACTACGCTGCTGTAAGTTTAATACTCAGTACTTGCTACAAAATATTATATGCATGAATTCTTTACTGCTCCAATAAAACATTGCCTCAAGTACTACATCAGCTTTGACTTCAGTTTCTGTTTTAACATCTTCATGTTTGTTTTGTTTCTATACTAACCAGTTTGCATCATGATGATTACATTATTCATGATAGTTTTTCTAAACAACATTAATGGTGTTTTTAACTAGATCAGCAAAGTTATTTCAGAAGTCGTCAATGTAAACTACGTTCTTTATACGTAATGTTTCAAGTTTCCCTGTTTCGCATCGGGTTAATGCGTGCTCTATGCTGTAATTATCGCTATATGCTTTATACATGTTTATTAGATCTTTATTGTGAGTTGTGAACGGCCAAGTCATCAATTGCTCTTAGTTGATTCTCACTGCTTCTTTTATAGGTTCTAAAACTTGTCCATATTCCAGGCTGAACTGATATATCGACCGACCGCTCGCACGATCACTCGACTCGCCACATACCCTGAGGTGCCCCACCATATCGTCAGGGTCCGAGTACGTCCATCTGTGGTCCTCCGAGAGCTTGACCGCATCCAGTACAGGCACCGCCCGCAGTTGACCTTCTCTGCAGTCGACGAATTCTGCAGATCTGAGTCTACTAAAGTAAGCATTGCTTCTGTACATAAACAATATGCAACGCTACTCTTGGTGATTCTGATGCCGGTATACTCTATGTTTGAAATCCTTTCGTTTATGCGTTTCAGGCTTTCGAAGATGAGAGCCGTCGCATCCGCGCTGACACAGCTACATTGCTGACTCGTGCGCGCTCTGTGGTGCCTCGTGCCAAGACGTACGCTCCTCTCGATGCCATCTACTCGTAAGTACGGGTTCTCTGATCAGGCTCACATTCACACGATCACACGATATCCTATTACAAGGAGTAAAATGGCATTTTATTAGCGACATAAAAGCAATGTTGGCATGCGATACAACCTTGGAGTATGAGTCCGAAGGCCCCTTCAACATCAAACTTACGCGTTAATGTTGGGGTGACGATGACGACGCGACGCGACACAACGCTAACCGTGGGATTCAGGGTCGGTTCAAGAGACCTCGTTCATACCTGCTCTAATGACAAGTCAAGTTTTTCTTGGCCTGATGTCACAGTACCGAAATAACCTCATTCATTGATGTGTCTATCGGTTTCGGACGCTCTGGCACTGACATTGACGACGCTCCGTTCTTCGATTGGCAATGTTTATGTTGTCTTTGTACACGTTAGTAATTAAAGCGATGCCTACGCCCTGCAATTTTGGCAGTAACGAAATATTGAGTTCTGAAGTGAGAGCATTTAACGTGGGTGTATTATTTCCTAGCCAAATCATGTTCACGCGCGTTCTACGTGTGACTTATCGTACAAGCGGTACTGATCACGTTTTTAATTATAGACTGGTTAAATGTCAGCCAATGTTTTGCAGTCTCGTACTCTATAATAAATGGTTTACGACTTATTTTCTTAAATATTTGTGTCACTTTTCCTATATCCTTGAAAATTTTAGCTCAGGCTACCCAATTTTACGATTCCTATTATTGTTTTAACAGATACTCTTACGGCGAGCCGATTCCGTACCGTTTCAGCAACGACGCATACATAGAAAAGCTTTTGTTCCCTCTGAATCGCAATGTGGTTGGAAACATCAACGCTATTTCCTTCTACAACGAGCCTGCCAAGAAGTTCACCGGTAAGTATGCGCCGACGATCGCCACTGCACTACACAATACAGTTGCGACACAACCTGTTAACTGACGAACTAAACGACTGAATGCTTGATGTATTTCCAACTTCCTTGTGGTGTTCGTGTAGCATCCGTGTCGATCCGTTTTACCACCAACTAACAGTTAAGTTCCAGTGTGACCCCCGTGGTAACAGTGAGGTGTTCTCGCCAGGACGCGGAAACCTCGCTTGCGTGCACTACTCCGGTAAAAAGGCCTTCTCCAACCGCAGACCTCTTTATAAGGAGCTCAGCATCAGGGACGACGTGAACCTCCTCTCGTTCTATGCCAAGAACCGGCTCGCAGCCGCCGGCCTTGCCGTCGATAACGTGACAGGTACCTCGCTCACTCGCATCGCTAGCTAGAGCTGTCCATTCTTCGCTTCAATCTAAAGACGACTTGTTAAAAATATTAAACTTTGCAGTCGCGCCGAGAAGGCGTTTAAAATGGTATTAAACTGGAGAATAAAGTTCGTGTCTAACCCTGTGTGTGGTGTCTCTTGCAGCGAAAGGCGCGCCGCAACAGCCGTCGGCGGCGCAGAGCGCGTAGTCCCCCCCGCACCTCCCCGCAGCCCGGGCGGCGCGGCGCGGGCGCGTCGGTACCTACGCCGCTCGCGCCGCGCTCGTCCGCGGCGCTCTATGATCTCGGTATAACGAGTTAGGGCTCTTTTACGACTAACCATGAGATCATACGTAATATTCTAAGCATTAATATTAATACAAAGATTATTATTTTGCTATATTTTTTACGAGTTGCAACGAACGAAATAATTTAGTTTATTTTCTAGTCATCGCTGTGATATAGCGGTGTGTTTACGCCGAATTTATTTAACCGGTGACCGAGACGTCTCGTTTTCACTCGACTGATTTTATTTTAACAATAAACATTTTGTACTGAATCTGTAGTTGTTTTAATCGTTTGCATGATTCATGTTCCCGAATTCACGCTTTTCTAGGCTTCGTTAATGCTTTGCTTTGATACTAAAATTACAGTACAATTAACATTATTTACACAAATTAAATAAACAATTATGTACCTAAAGATGAAAGACGACTTAAATCTTTTTACATAAATTATCTTGACATACACAAGCAATCCCCCTTTATGACACATTATTATAGCTGACATTATTTTGTATTATTGAAGGTATACATTGTACAACATGCTCGCTTTCCACTGCATCAAAATCAAATTGATCCATTCGCATCACAGCATGAAGCAAGCAGCACTTCAAATGATTACGACACCATAGCGATTCCATACAACGCAGGCTTTGCGAGCTTGATGCAGAGTAACAGCTTGGTTATGAGACGAGTCATGATCATGAGCAATGTGCTGCCTCGCTTGCTGTCCCATGTTTCGATCCGTAGTAAATGATCGATGACCATTGCCATGCACTGTGAAATGTCTAGCATGCCAGCTATCATTTCACCTATGGTCGTTGTAAGGAACGCGCATAACCTTGGCCTCGGTGCAGTGAAACTGCTACCATGGAGGCCGAGCCGCAAGTTCCAGGCGCCAAAGATGATGGACGACCCGTCGGAGGAGCTTAAGGCAGCGAAGGCCGACCGCGAGGCACGCTTCCGCTCATCTACTGTCGAGCCGGTGATGACTCGCTCGGTCGATCTGGCCGAAATCAAAAGGAAGAAGCAGGACGAAGCTCGTGCTGCTGAAGAAAAGTAAGATAACGACGACGCTACAATTGAAAATAAACTCGTGTTTATTTGTATATGTATAAAGACTAAACTAACACTTTTAATTTATTACAGAGCTTTGAAGGAAGAAGCAAAACGCGAAGCTGAACGCAAGGCTCAGGTAAGCTTTATTTTTCATACTACAAATTATCCAATTCAATAGAATACAACCAATGCAATACAACAGATTGGACTAAAAACGTTAAACTGTATTCTATATCTATAATTTCAGGCTGAACGTGAAGCCGCCGAAAAGAGGGCCGAGGAGGAAGCTCGCGCTGCAGAAGCAGCGAAACGTAAAGCTGAAGAAGAGGCCTTGAAAGCTGAAGAAGAAGCTCGTTTAGCTGAAGAAGCCTTCCTCGCAGAAGAGGCTCGCTTAGCAGAGGAAGCAGCTCGCAAAGCTGAGGAACTCAAGCTTGCAGAAGAAGCTAAAAAAGCCGAAAAAGCTCGTCTTGCCGAAGAAGCCAAATTGGCAGAAGAGGCAAGATTAGCAGAAGAGGCAAGATTAGCAGAAGAGGCAAGGTTAGTGGAAGAAGCTAAATTGGCAGAAGAAGCAGCTAAGTTGGCAGCAGAAGAGGCCGCTCTAGAAGAAGAAAGGCAAGCCGAACAGAGAAGACAAGAAGAGCTCGCGAGGTTGGAAGAACTTGAGAAACAGGCTGAAGAGGAAAAAGAACAAGAGCTTGCACGACAGGTAAGTCACGAACATTAAATTGGTTTTAAAATACAAGGTTGACTTATAGTAAACAGAGAGATATGAAAGTATTGTAGTTTATTTTAGTCTGGTAGAATGCCATTTGGTTTCAAAAGTGCCTGCTATTTTACAACAATGGCCAAAGCTTAACTCTGACTAAAAAAAATACAAAATAATTGGAAACTACGCATTTTCGTTTTTAACAAGGATCCTCTATTCCAGGCGGGTGAGTTAGCCGAAATAGCGAGACAAGAGTCAGAACTCGCCGCAGCCCGACTTGAAGAGCTCTCACACAGTGGTTCCACCGCTGAAGTTCCCGAGGCTGAAGTCAGGTAATTTCCAGAAACCCAAAGGAAGTTTACACTGCACAGTATGGCATGTTTCCATTTTTCACGTTTGCTGAGCGTGTTAAATCTAGACACGTAGTAATGATTCGTGACAAAGCCATCAATTAGTCATTGGTAAAGAAACCGACCAAGAAAACCAATTCATATTAGGTAATAAATAACTCATACAATGATAGACAAAGCGGAGACAAATTAACTAAAAGTATATCACATTTCCAGTGAAACACAAGCTGACGAGCCCGAACCTATTGTCGATGAGCCAGTGACACCCGAAGTCGACGCTGAAGCCCCCGTTGAGCCTACCCCTGACGCCGAAGACGCTGACGTCAGCGAAGACGAGAAAGCGGAACCCGATTTAACTGACGAGGAATAAACTAAAACTACACAAAGCGTCATATTTTTATAATCATCATTTGCCGAAATGCGTGTAGCTACCGGAAGTCCATTATTGTTTATGTGGCAAGGATTGTCTTCGCGTTTTTCGGTTTATGAAGATATTTTTCTACGATTCATGCATTTCAAACATTCAGCTAGATGTTGTTCCTGTGCATTTCACTAGGTAGACATGAACAATGTACTAGCTCTTTTTCTATTTAATACTTTCAAAGCACATCACTTTCTTTCGTAATTAAATTACGTAAAACGAAAGCTGCTTTCATTTGGAAGGAAGTAACTATTCAGTCATTTTAATTTAACTAGTCTCTAACTAAACTGTTGTAGCATAAAGTGTTTGGTTAATGTTATTTTTGTTAAAGTTTAACAATTAAAAGACAGATTACCTGTTTCTGTTACTTTTGCTTTATTTTATTTATTTTTCCCCATTTACCTTTACATGGTGTGAAAAGACTATTCCTGAAAACTTGACACTTTCAGAACATGATCAAGTTTTTGTAGTGGCTATTATTTTGTTCTATGGTAGGTGTAGCACGGCTTTGCCTGCCCTTTTCGTTCAAGGAGTCATTTGTTTATTGCTGGAGTAACTCAAGGAGCTACTTTTTAACCATTTTTGTGTCTCTTCTATCTCACAAGTTAATAAATATATGTATAGTGAACATTCAACACAATCTAGCCTCAAATTAAGCAAAGCTTGTACTATGGGACCCACATCATCATACATGTACTTCTTAAATAAATACATGTTAAAATAAATAAGTAAAATAATTTTATATGATTTATTAACAACTTATTATTATTAAAATATGAATATAGGTAAACTTGAAATAATAGCCTTACTTCTATTCCATCAGTACTACAAGTCCATTTTGTCAATTTGATCCACAGTTTTTGCCACTTCTTCTTTAGAGACTCGCTGAGGTTGTTTTTTGGGAGCTTTAGATTTCATCGGAGTTGACTTGGGTATAGTGGGTTTAGGAGATTTGCTGATTTCTATGAACTCCTTATCGATTTCTGATACCTTCTGTTTGATCTGTAACAAGGTTACAAATTATATTTAATTAATAATTGTGGCCGCAGTCGGGCGAAGAAATTTGGGGCATCGGAAAGCGCGATGGGTCGACATCGTAAGGGTCACAGGAAACACCTGAACAAGAGACGCACAGGACAGAGGAGGCTGGCAGAAAATTTGGACTCGCCTCTAGCTCAGTTGGTAGTAGCTCTGCCTTCTGCGCCGTAGGTCGTGGGTTCGATACCCACCGAGAACAAATATTTGTGTGGTGAACATAAATGTTTGTTCTCTGTCTGGGTGTTATATTGTATTCTAAGTATGTATTTAAAAAAAAATGTATTCAAGTATTATTATTATTTATAGACGAGCAGCTTTCGCTGATGTGTCTACGTCAAACAGTGTTGAATTATAGTCATTTGATTTAATTGATATTGTCATTGTCATTTTTGGTCAATATTTAAGCACTAATTTATTATTTCGTAGCCAGTTGTCAGGTTTGTTTTTGAAGCCATTGACAGAGTCAGCGCAAACAACGCTCTCAGGCAGCTTGTTCCAGTTCTGTACCACCCGGTTACCAAAGAAGTCTTGTGCCACATGTGTGTTGGTAAGGGCACGGACTAATTTAAGATGATTATATCAGTTATCTGGTTCCCACATTTTCAAGCTCTGCTTAGTTTGGGGCTGGGTAATGTTGTGTGAATTGTTCACAATATTTATTTATTTATTATTAAAATGAAGGAGGCCTATACCCAGCAGTAGGTGAAACCGAGCTGAAATGATGATGATGTAGTAGTAGTTGTACGTAAAGTTAATTAGTAATAGTAAAGAATCAACAGTATTAAACATGGCATCGAGTGGAGCTATTGAGGTGGCGACATATTGGTCGAGGAGGGTTTAGACTTTAGAGTCTTGACTCGATAAGAAGAAGAACAGTATTAAAGGAACAAATCTGAAATGCTGTCAATCCTACATAGGTAAAGAACGGACACTGTGGTAGCCACCAATTCCGGCTTCCACTGCAGGCTTGCAGTTAGCATGATCAAGATCAAGACATCCAGGGTATGCTACAGACGCGGGGTGCGGGGAGTTTGCTTTGAGCGGCAGTCGCGAACCGTAGTCTATTCATTGTAGTGTGCGTGTGCACTCATAGGTAATTAGTGTGTACCGATAACACTCAAACATTGACGGAAGCTTGCACACATATACTATAAACGGTTAGGAGGAATAGTGGAGCGCGCCTTCGTGGATTGCACTATCTATATGTATGTAAGACAAAAATGAAAAGAATAGTTAGGATAGGACACACTAGAAAAATATTTAGCCCGCCACTAATAATGAGTTCGGCACATTCTATCAAGGTCAGTGCTATTTAGTCGTTGTACCTGTGTGCATGGAAAGACAATAAGGTAAAAAAACAATTGACATATGAATATCTCATCTGAAATCACCCACTGCCACCCATAGCCATACCTAAAGGCTTCCTACATTTTATGTCAGCTTCTTCTGTCCTGTGCGTCTGTCTAGGTGTTTCCTGTAAAGACATTAAGAACACAAAAAGTATGTAGGTAGGCATAAGTTACTTGCATTTTTAAGTCCAAGATTTACGGCTTTTGTTTTAGCTTTCTTGAGGCTTTTCGCGCCTGCAACTTTGAAAACATTTGCCTTTGGTCCTTTCTTATTTTTACCCATTATTACAGTGTTTTTTGCTTGTAGAAGTGAATCGTTTGGGTAAGTGAGCGTTCGTTTACTTGTTTAATTAAAAAATCCACTAAAACAGAGCACAAAATACGCACGCAGATTCGTAGATTCGTACACAAACATAACCTAAAAATTTTTGGTCTTCCGTCCAGTGTTGCCACCTTGTTTTTTGAAAAGGGCGTAGGCAGTGGAAATTACTTTTCTCTGTCTACAGAAAAGGGGCCGTCGGACAGGCTAGAAAGAGCTAGATTTAGCAAATTTTGTCATCTTACGAGGTGCTAGAAAGGGCTAAAATATAAATACAAAATACACAGGATTAGAAATTGTTGGTTTGAATTGTATTAGAAAAAAGCGTAAAATCGAACTATAATTAGGTTATAAATGTTCAAAATCAGAGTTTTCATCGACATCGTACAAAATAATATTTACCGAAGCAGAAGAAATTTGTTACCCTACTAGAAGTCTATTACTAAACATTCAAAACTTTTTTTTAATAAATATACAAATAGCTGATGGAACAAGCATAATGGCCCACCTTATGTTGTGTGGTAACCATCACCTATAACAAAGGAACGTGCCCTACGACACGTATCAACTTAGTTATCATAACTGAAGTCACGACAGTATTCAGTTCGCTCGATATTCATCGGTTTATACTAGAAACTAACTTGGGGAATTCCCCAGGTGGGTGGGCGCCCTACGCTTCGTCTTCCGGTTCGTGGTTGCCATTCGAGAACCTTTATTCTCTAACGGTTGTCGGTTCTTCGAGCTATAATAATATGTCCTGCCCATTGCCACTTCAACTTACTAACTCTACGAGCTATGTCGGTGACCTTGGTGCTTCTACGGATATCCTCATTTCTGATTCTATCACGTAGTGAACCTCCCAGCATAGCTCTCTCCATAGCTCGTTGCGCGACTTTGAGCTAGTGCACGAGGCCAAAAGTTAGCGACCACGTCTCAGTTCCATAAGTCATCACTGGCAACACGCACTGATTAAAGACTTTCGTCTTGAGGCTCTGCGGTATCTGCGACGAGAATATGATGCAAAACTATACTATACCCAATTATTAATGATCATAAAGTGTGAACTGACGAAATCTATACGACAAAGTTTCAACGTGCAATGATTCATAGCTTGGTAGGCGCGGTGCAAAGTTTTCGTATCGCTTAAAAAAGGCAAGATTGCTCTTTTCGGGCTAAAGCATGAGATCGAGTTTATCTAGAGTAAAAAGTGCTAGATCTAGCCCGAAAAGGGCTAAGGTGGCAGCACTGCTCCCGTCTATCCCTCTAGCGTATGACTTTGACAATTGTTTAATAGTTCACATCTGACGTGACTTAAGGTAGAACTTCAAATCTTCTTGTCTGTGATCCGCACAGGATCCGTCACGCTCATGCTACGTCCTCTGGTGGGATAAAAGAGAACTTATTATACCCATTGGATTAGATTTTGATTGTTGGTGCTCTTCTCATATTTAGAAAAATTGGGTTTCTTTGCCAATTTTTTGACTAACTAAGCTTTGTTTTATTCAATAACTAAAGAAAAATCAACGCCGCCAAAATTGCTTACTATTCTAAGTATAACGGTCATATTCCCGCTATGGCTAAGGTAAGTCTGAAACCGAGTATACTGCCTAGTATTTTTTCATTACTAGATCAAGTTTATTTACATACCGGTGTTTCTTGTTATTTAATATACCAGTATTATATCCGGCTATAATTTTATCATAAAGCTTCAGTGCGCAGAGCCGTATTTACTGTAAATTAAATTTCTGAAGTTTGTACTAAAAATGGGAGATATTGTGGAGAAGGTAAGTAAATAACACAAAGGCATGGATATTATTTCTTTCTGCGGTGCCTGAGAATTACACGCGTGAGAGCCTACTGCGGAATAAATTACATGTGATCAGATTATTTCTTCAAACCATGTTTTCTTTTTATTTTATGCATTACACCATTTTTTGATTTTTGTATTGTATTTTTTTTTACCAGCCAGTGCTTTATTCTTATTGGCGAAGCTCATGCTCCTGGCGAGTGAGAATTGCGCTGAACCTCAAGGAGATCCCGTATGATATAAAAGCGGTGAGCCTCATCAAAGGAGGTGGGGAACAACACTGCAATGAGTACAGAGAAGTTAATCCTATGGAGCAAGTCCCTTCGCTGTGTATAGGTGAGTAAGATCTTGACTATTACTGACACTGTGCGTTGTATTTAACCTGGAGTGTGGTTATGCCAGATAAATCATAATCTTGTCCTTATACTTCCTCCAATGACTTCACAGCTCAGTTAGTAGTAGCTCTGCCCTCTGCTCTGTAAGTTGTGGGTTTGATCCCTGCTGAGAGCAAATATAAGTAAGTTATTAGTTATAAGTGTATTGATATTTATTGAGAACCCAGTGGTAAGACAAACCTTACTTAGGCTTTAAGCCACTGTTTTATGTTATATGTACCTAACTTTCTGTATAATAAATAAATAAATAATATGAGTGGTGAACGCTGATACTTGTTCTCTCTCTGGGTGTATTGTTTTCTAAGTATGTATATACCGAATTATTTTATAGAAGTATTATCTGTTGTGCCTTTATCTAATTTATAATGTATGGAGTTCTTAATGCCTGAAAAAAAAATATTATTTTTCTGCCCTCCTAGGGTGGGAGTTAGTGTGAATTAGTTTCATCTGCCGCCACTTTTCGCCCCCAAATTTGAAAAGTGGCGGCAGATGACACTACCTATGTCCATTCACCCCCACGTTTTAAAAATGGGGGCAGATGGTTCTATTTTAGTACCAACTGCCACCGAATTTTAATAGCCAACTTCTTTTAAATAATAATGTGTTAGGTGTAAGCAATTTTATGAAATAAAACACGAATGAATACAGATTAAATGATATGTATTTCCACAACTTATACAACAAAATATCATAATTATGTTTTATTAAGCTTAATAACTCAAAATAGAATAATAAAAAACATAAACAGAATAACTTAAACAATAAATACAGTGAAATCAGCAAGAGTGATTTTCAAAAACTTTTGAAACTATCACTTAACTACTCACACATAGTTTTTTAAATAAAACTTTGCATCCATACTGTCAAAGTTCCATAAAAATATTAATAATCATTTTTAAGTTTGATCAACCAACAGCTACATTTCCTTAATTAAAATATCAAACAACATAAATATATCTACTACTTACCTACATTAACACAGTAATCACATTATTCACAATAATTTTAAATATGTATCACAATAAAAAAAGTCATTGGCACTGTTTCCTTATTTAAGTATCATCATCATCATTATCATATAGGTACTATACTTTACTAATACTACTTTTGTCGAAATCATTCCGTAAATACATGCTGAAGCAGTGGATGAAAGAGGATTTTATCCCCATTTGGTGTACTACATAACTACAAAGAGCGCCATCGAGCTACAAACTTTTTGGAAGGATGGCATAACAAAATAAACAAAGCAGTCGGAAAAAAAACCAACCTACTATGGTTGGTTTTTTTTGCTGAATGTAATATACGAAGACGCAGCATATAACGCAGTTCGCTCTGATCAAATATTGAACAATATCGAAGCAGGTTCTTGCAAAAGTTCGAACGCTACGCTACAAAGAAACAAATTTATTTTTAATGCACAATTGGAATTGTCAGAGGGAACAAAAGACGTTGGACATTTTTTAGAAATGATGCGGTAGGTTATCTTTTATAGTGACTGTTGATTATTCTTTTTTCTGCCCTCACCCCACTTTGTGGGGGGTTGGCACAACATGTCCTTCTTTTCCATTCTCCCGTATCAACCGTCATCTCTGTATTCACTTATTTCTTATCCATGTCATCTTTCACACTGTTCTTTAATCTTATTTTGGCATACCTTATACATTCATACGCATCACTCTCCTGGTCACATGACTTTCATCCTTTCTCATGACATGCCCGTACCACACCAGCCGGTTGCTCCTCAATTTTTCTGTCACCGGTGCTTCTTTCAGATTTCTATGATATACTCATTCCGTATCTTTTCTATTCTTGTTGATTATTGTGATAAAAAAAAAATACTGTAAATAATGTGATTAAACTGTGATAGTGGTGTAGGGGCAAATATAGAGATTGCAAAAATAGTATTAGTAAGGTATACTACCTACTAGGTATACCTAAATAAGGAAACAGTGCCAATGCCTTTTTTATTGTGATAAATATTTAAAATTATTGTAAGTAATGTGATTACTGTGTTAGGGTAGGCAAGTAGTAGATATATTTATGTTGTTTGATATTTTAATTAAGGAAATGTAGCTGCTGGTTGATCAAACTTAAAAATGATTATAAATATTTTGATGAAACTTTGATAGTTTAAATAAATAAATAAATATTGTGAACAATTCACACAACACTACCCAGCCCCAAACTAAGCAGAGCTTGTAATATGGGAACCAGATAGCTGATATAATACTTGAATACATTTTTTTTTTGTAAATACATACTTAGAATACAATATAACACCCAGACAGAGAAAGAGAAAGAAAAGAAAGAAAGAAAAACATTTTATTGACCTTATGAAAGAATACTACAATGGGTACCTACCTACTGCCAACTTATACTTACTTAGACATAAATAAGAAAAGCATAATTTAAAACAAAAAACAGAAAAAAAACCTAAAAACTAGATACAATAAAAAAACAGGTAGGTAGGCACGTCACAACAATCATTTATGTTCACCACACAAATATTTGTTCTCGGTGGGGATCGAACCCACGACCTACGGCGCAGAAGGCAGAGCTACTACCAACTGAGCTAGAGGCCAGTCAGTATGGATGCGAAGTTTTATTTTAAAAAACTATGCGTGAATAATTAAGTGAAAGTTTCAAAAGTTTTTGAAAAATACTCTTGCTGATTTCACCGTATTTACTGTTTAAGTTATTCTGTTGTTTTTAATTATTCTATTTTGACTTGTTAAGCTTAATAAAAAAATTGATATTTTGTTGTATAAGTTGTGGAAAATACATATTATTTAATCTGTATTCATTCGTGTTTTATTTCATAAAGTTGCCTAAACCTAATACATTATTATTTAAAAGGAATTGGCTATGATAAAATTCGGTGGCAGTTGGTACTAAAATAGTACCATCTGCCCCCATTTTTGAAACGTGGGGGTGAATGGACATAGGTAGTGTCATCTGCCGCCACTTTTTAAATTCGGTCGCGAAAAGTGGCGGCAGATGAAACTAATTCGTTAGTGTACTTACTTACGCATTTAATTTTTTGCAACTTACCTATCATTTTTAGAACATAAGTACCTGTTTGTTCAATGTAGTAAGTAACACTTTGCATAAACCCATGCGACTCCAAAAAAAAAAAGTAACACTTTTGTAACATTGATGTATTATTAACACGAGCTGGTATGTCCGAGCTTCGCTCGGTATATTTTTTTGTAAATTGTGTTTTTAGGTGAAACTGGTGATTATTTTCATGACGGTATTTTTGAAATGAGTCTTCACTGTGTGAAATTTGAGAAACCTGATCAGTTTAATGACGATGTTCTTCTAGGTGTTCTTGAGACGAGTTGCGGTTTCGTGAAGTAAGATTGTTTATCAGCGTTTTTTTCCAAGATCGCTTGGGCATTTTTATGTGAACACGTGTGTTAAAAACAACAAATAACACAAATAAACAATTGATTTTCTTGGACTCAAAACAAACCAAACATTTATCGGCTACTTAACAACGCCATCTGTTGGAAGCCATCTGAGTGTTGAATGTCGATAAAGCAGTAAGGCTCAATTTACACCGTTGCTGAACGGAACGGAACGGAAGTGTCAATTTCGCCTCATGACGCAGGAATTCACTGCACCAGGCACCGGAGAATTCTTGAGAATGCTTGAAGATTCCGTGGAAGATGCGCGTGTTATACACTTTTTGAATTTTCATCGATTCATTTCATCAATTTCTTATTAAAAATTTCGTCGCTTCCGTTCCATTCCGTGGCGGTGTAAATTCAGCCGTAGATGCTCACAATCAAAAAATAAATAGTATTACTATCCGCCAATAGATGTCAGGAATGCTATACATACAATTTCGTCGCATCCGTTCCATTCTGCGGTGGTGTAAATTATGGTGGTGTAAATTATGCTTTAGATGCTCACAATTAATTATTATACGCCAATCGATGACAGGAAGAGTTGGCGGTGTAAATTGAGTCTAGTTGTTTACATTTCAAAAAGAAATAGTATTACTATTTGCCAATAGATGTCAGGAAGAGTCATAATTTTTTATCAGCAGATAATAGCGTTCTCCGCCACACTTAGTACTTACTCGTGAGTTAGACTACTCAGCAAAAGATAGCACCATTAGATGTCAGGAAAAGTCATAATTTTAAAGCAATATAACGTTCTCCGTCACACTTACTCGTGATTTCGACTACTCGGCAAGAGATGGCGCTTCAATATTTAATTATTTAAATAACTTCTTTCCTGGGTCTTTTCTGAAAATGAGTCCTAGCTAGATCGATTTATCGCCCCCGAAACCCTCTGTATACTTAATTTCATGAAAATCGTTGGTGCATTTTCCGAGATCCCAAATATATATATATATATATATATATACAAGATTTTCTCGTTTAAAGGTATTTTATTAACAAATAAACAAGTCTTTAAATATATCAAGCATCACTTATTTTGAGGATAGTGTTGTGTGGGTTGTCCACAATATTTATATTTATTTATAAAAATTGTGTATTTCAGATGGGCATACGCTAGTGGAGTCTCTAAGCATAATGCATTACCTGGACGAGACCAGGCCACAGAGGCCACTCATGCCCGATGACTGTTTCAAGCGAGCTAAAGTTCGTGAGATTTGTGAGGCAAGTTAATTATATCTAATGTGGGGTTAACATGGGTGACGGCAAGTTTATCATGCGCACTTGATGTGCGGGTTGGTTTTTCCGCAAGTAGGCCGCTGGCGGGCCCTTTTTGCGTGACCCTTGAGTCCTTGACACGTGTTGCTCGAACTTTTTTAAGTTCTACGACACGTCGGTTTCCTCACGATGTTTTCCTTCACCGTTTGAGATTACTGGCATAGTGTACATAAATTTTTCGACAGAAAAACTCATTGGTACACGACTGGATTTGAACCCACGACCTTCGGATCAGAAGGCGGGGCCGCTACCACTAGACCACCAGTGCTCTCCCTTATAGTGACCTTATAATTTAGAGGATTTTGCGAGCACTGCAATGAACCATCGTATACCACATTCCAGGTGATAGCCTCAGGCATCCAGCCACTTCAGAACCTGATAGTCCTGATCCACGTGGGAGAGGAGAAGAAGAAGGAATGGGCGCAGCACTGGATCATGCGAGGGTTCCGTGCTACTGAGAAACTGCTGTCAGGCTGCGCCGGGAAGTACTGTGTTGGAGATGAGATCACCTTGGCTGACTGCTGCCTGGTTCCGCAGGTGTTCAATGCTAGAAGGTAGTTTATTTTTTAGCGGGCTTAGCCTGAAATTTCCTAATTTTAATTTGAGTTGAAAGAATAAAGTCTGCACTGACGTCTCACAACGGGGTGGACTGTGCATTGTATTGAGTATTTTTATTGCCCTAATATGCATGTAAATTTAACAGAGTCAGATCTTAGAACTAGTTTTGAATCAATACACAATTTACCCTGTTAACCTCAATATCAGCTAAACATTTCCATAGCAAAAGTGTTGTTTATTTGTTGGGGCTAGCTAGGTAATATTTTATATTTTTTTTATTATTAAATTCCAGATTCCACGTGGACCTGCGTCCGTTCCCGATAATCCTCCGCATCGACCGTGAGCTGGAGCATCATCCAGCATTCCGCGCCGCTCATCCATCTTCCCAGCCCGACTGTCCCCCCGAAGTAGCAAAGTGAACCTCATTTATAGACATACAATAAGGCCGGAGTAACTTGGCGGGCCTGTACTCTAATTGCGAGTTTTGTCTGACGTCTGCCACCTTTTTGTATTTTTGTATAGAAAAACGAAAAGCGCCCCTAGCGGAAAACGAACGATCAACTCGCGATAAGGGTTATAATGGTAGAGTCTGTTCAGAAAGAGAACCGTCGTGGGATTTGAGGGCGCTGCTGTGCTTAATTACCTTTTTTGTTTAGTGGGCAATACAATAGCGCGTCTGTTGCGTTTTGATCCTATCACAACTAGTGTACCATTCCTTTAGTTAATTTGTATGATGCAAAATGCTGACAGAAAGAAAGGGATGAGCTGCCATATAAAAATCGAGACGTTAGTTCACAATTTGGCCACGACGGCTCTCTTTCTGAACAGACTCTAGCTCTTTGGTGATATGTGGTCAGTCATTGGCCATTTATGAACAAGCAGCTCACTTCAGACGCCAAGTTACGCTGGTTGAACTGTACTGTTAAAGGTGTATAACAACAACCCCGGACCATACCGTGCCATGAACGTATCTGACTTGAAACACCACCAGACACTACCATGCCTGTTAGAATAATGTATTAGGGGCAGTAACACAAATCACTAAGGGCTCCTGCACACGGGCCTTCAGCCACAACCACAAAACGCCGCCACTGGCATATTTCCTGTAGTTTCATACATTTTATGTAGCGACGATAGTGGCCCCGCCTTCCGATCCGAAGGTCGTGGGTTCGAATCCACTCGTGTACCAATGAGTTTTTCTGTCTAAAAAAATATGTGCACTATGCCAGTACTACTCGCAAAACGGTGAAGGAAACCGGCGTGTTGTAGAACCTAAAAAAGTTTGAGCAACACGTGTCAAGGGTCACGCAAAAAGGGCCCACCAGCGGCCTACTTGCGGAAAAACCTGCCCGCACATCAAGTGCGCATGATAAACTTGCCGAACTTGCCGATGTAGCGACGATTTGTAGCGTTTGGCGGTTACCGGCGTCAACCGTGTGCGGTAAGTCAATAGAAAATGTATGAAAACTACATGAAATGTGCCGGTGCGCGGTGGCGGCGTTTTGTGGTTGTGGCTCGAGGCCCGTGTGCGGTGACACTAAGTTTTGTGAAATAACATTGCAAGGGATCAGAAATAATATCATTTTGATCTTATTAGGGTTTCTTACCTAAAAGTTTGTTTTTAGTGCAATTTTTTTAAAATAATGAATCCTAACCTAGATGTGTTTAGTTTAGGCTTTTCCTCACATCGAATTTATCGAATTTGTATCATAGCTTGTATAACAAAGCAAGATTATTGGTATTTCCTTCCATCACTAATCTCATTATGAATACTTTCATTATTTATGTACTTAGGTGTTCCCTTTGTCTTCTACAGTCCTCTATAATCTACATTTTAAATAAAATTTGCACAAACCAGCCTCTAATAACACTACAAGAAAGAATATGACGAGCGCCGCAGAAGTACAAAAAATAAAGCAAAACATAAAATAATGTTCACTCATGTCATGATCTTCCTATGATTGACGTTGTTGAATAGCAAATTAATTTTTTTTGCGCAACATTTTTTATTTAATGTAAGCTTAAACCTAATCTAGTCTAGTATAATTTAATTTTAGTATTTTACAAAGGTTTTTGGGTCGATTGTAAGTGATTTACTTGTGCCATTCCAATATGTGAGCATTGTTTTAAAAATATATTCATTATTACTTAAGCATTTGTTGTTATATCTTTAGAAAAATGTACTTAGTTTGTTATCTATATTTAAGTTATCTAATCAAGCTCTTCCTTTTTGGCAAGTCTACTTATTAAAACATTTTAGTTGATTATATACCAATAGTGTTTTATTTTATTTTAAACAGCATCTAGCATAGACGTTGGTGGGACGATCTTGACGTTCACCCGTTCACCGGATGGTGGGAGATCGCCAGAGGTTTATAAAAAGCAGCCAAGTGCGAGTCGGACTCGCCCATGAAGGGTTCCGTAACAACAAGTAACATAATATAAAGGTTCTTGTAGTTCGTCATGAAGGGTTCCGTAGCACGACGAACTACAAAAACCTTTATATTATGTTACTTGATGTAACTTAGTAAGGTTCTTGTAGTTCGTCGAAAGGTAAATTGCGGTTTACGATTTATGACGTATAAAAAAAAACTACTGACTAGATCTCGTTCAAACCAAATATCGTTGAAAGTTTGCATTGTAATGTACAACATATATTTTTTTTAGTTTTATCTTTCTCATAATTTAGAAGTTAGAGGGGGGGGGACCAACTTTTTTCCACTTTGGAAGTGTATCTCGCGCAAACTATTAAGTTTAGAAAAAAAAGATCCTAGAAACCTCAACATCATTTTTGAAGACCTATTCATAGATGCCCACACGTATGGGTTCAATGAAAAAAAAAATTTTGAGTTTCAGTTTCAAGTATGGGGACCCCCAAAATTTATAGTTTTTTTTCTATTTTTGTGTAAAAATCTTAATGCGGTTCACAGAATACATCTACTCGCCAAGTTTCATCAGTCTAGCTCTTACGGTTTCAGAGAAAAATGGCTGTGACATACGGACGGACAGACAGACAGACATGACGAATCTATAAGGGTTCCGTAGCCAAATGGCAAAAACGGAACCCTAAAAAATACAGCTATTTTCTTCCTCCCATTAACCAGAAGATAATAAACCCTGGGCGCAGCCATCCCGGGGAAAAACTGCGAGAGGATCCTCGTAAATTACGAGGATCCTCTCACATAGTCGTAATACGAGTTTATTTGACCTATTTTGGCGCACCGAAGTCTTCGAGTTCGTAGTAAATGTTTACATTTTATTAAACAGCGACATCTATCGTTAACAGGCACATAGCTTTCGAAAGAGCAACATTGACGAACTATTCATCCAAGGGGCAACACAAGCTAGCACAACACAAAGCGGCCTGTCAGGCAGTACTGTCAATGTTATGTCACTGTCAAACGTATGGTTCGTTTAGGCATGGAAGTTATTGCTATTTTTATTTAATTGGAACGTGAAATGTTATTTTTTGTAATGAATATTTATTCGTAAAATCATTTTCAGGATTTTACTTCAGATACTAATAATAAAGAGCGTAGCTATCCGATTAGTCGTCCTAGATGAATCATAATAGTATCATAGTCTCATTGTGAAAGCATTTTGTGTTATGCCAATAGTCTAGTCCTATGGTCTAGTCATTGTTGTACCATCAGTCTAGGCAGACGTAGACGATTCTATAGCTGTTTCTTAGACATGAGTAGCTAGGTACTTCTGTACGTTGTGTTATTTTGATAAATAAACTTATATTTTACTTCACCTGTTCGTCATTTATCATTTTCATTCGCAATCACAAATTAATAATTTAACAAACACCCACTCCAAACAAAGTCTTTTATAGCTAAGAATAATATTCAATCACACTTGAAGTTCCATAACACCACACTACGTAATTTAACCAAGTAAAATCTTCAGGCAAATGAAAGCCTAAGGGATAATATTGTTAGGATTCAATTTCACTCCAGAGTGGTGAAATGATAAATCACGCGTTCTCGTCGCAAATAGCTTTCGTGTCAAGCACAATACGATTATAATAAAGTAGAAGACTCGACTAATTATGAGATCGTTATTTTATATGCTACTCGTGCGTGATTACTAGGATTTAATCCATGCCTAGTATCGAACGAACGCCAACAACGCGCCCGCCCCTGCTTGCTCGGGTTCGGCCGTGGCTCGGCTGTGGCTCGTTTCAATTCGTTTTCATTCATTCGGCGATTACCGACAACCGATGATCTATCGCGCGGTATGAAAATCATCGGTGAACATTGTTTTCGCGTAGTCCATCCAGCTCAGATAACGCGGCGTATCAATAAAATGAATGCAGTGTCGTGTTCAGTGATCAAACAACAATGCTATTAGTGGTTAACGTTTGTGCTGTGCTGTGAAAACTGTGCTTTTACGATGACCGAGAAAAATAAATCCGAAAAGATGACTAATGCATCGAAACCTGTTCCGATGAAACTCTTCGCAGCCTGGGAAGTGGACAGGACGCCTTCAAATTGCATTCCCAGGTAAGATACTACCTTAAATGTGTGTTTCGTGGCATGTTTATGTTAGGATTCCGGCGAAATTATACTTACAGAGGCTTGTTTGGATAAAGGCTCTGTTTTAGTTACTGCTGTAGGTATACCCATGCATTTCTGATGTTTGTGCCATTGTTACCGGCTTATCAGGACGGCGACATTGTTCGCTATTCCAGTGATGAAATGGGCTATTATTGTGCTATGTACTAACTGTGATTTTGCATGTTCAAATATTTGTTACTGAATAATGTTTCACCAAAGTTTACAAACAGTTAAACCTTAAAACTTCATGTGTATGTGGAATGTAAAGTCTTTGTCATAAATTAAGTAGGTATTTCTGTTTGGTGCTTTATTATTTCCTGTTTGTTGTTGGATTTGATTATTTATTTGTTTAACCTAAATGCTATCACAATAGCCGGACAAACTGTTATCATAATCACTCAGTAGGTTTGTTTTATAAGTTAGCTTATTTATATAGAGATCATTTACCTTGTATAGTCAGAACTAATCAAAGTTTTAAAAGAATTTTAAATGCTGAGGTATACTTGATTAAAACCCTTCATTTAGTAAATGGGTGGTATGTTTCCTGTTAGATTTGAAACCAATAAGTATTTAATCTAATGACATAGCAGACAAATTGTAAATGGGTATACACCCATATCTATCGTACCTATATATCAGCCATGCTTAAAATGTTGTTTAAATTTAATAATTTCTTAAAGTTAGCTCTGTCAATGTTTGTCATTCTTTAGCCAGTGGTGTGCACTGTTTATCCTTTATCATATTTTTGAAAGTAAGGCTGAGTATCTGCTTCGATGTCCATTTCATTTGATAAGAAAATACCTAGGTCGTAAATATATCTTTTCTTAGGAATATTAAATGCTATAATCAGGGTTAAATAAATGCTTATTAATAATCACATTTACTTTAACTACTTTAAGCAGCAGCATTTCTGTGTTTCAATCTGAAGGATTTGGGCGCCGGTGAAAATACTGGCATGTTCCAAAAGTGGGTGACCTACGAGGCAATGCTTTGTTATAGGCGATGGTTACCACTTAACATCAGGTGGACCATAAGCTTATTCCATCAGCTAGTTGTATATAAAACACCTATTAAAGTACATTGTATCCCAGAGAGCACTGGTGGTCTAGTGTTAGTGGCCCCGCCTTCCGATCCGAAGGTCGTGGGTTCAAATCCACTCATGTACCAATGAGTTTTTCTGTCGAAAAATTTATGTGCGCTATGCCAGTACTCTCAAAACGGTGAAGGAAAACATCGTGAGAAAACCGGCGTGTTGTAAAACCTAAAAAAGTTCGAGCAACACGTGTCAAAGGTCACGCAAAAAGGGCCCGCCAGCGGCCTGCTTGCGGAAAAACCTGCCTGCACATCAAGTGCGGATTGTAAACTTGCTGAAACTTGCCGAAACATTGTATCCCACAGTAGGTGTCCAGGATGTGGGTGATTCGCATGGGCATTTAACGCAAGGCCGTAGGGGGGTATTATTCAATTGAACTTATTCCCACCGTCCTAAGACCATGGTACTGGGCACATGCTTATCTTAGGTACTGACTAGGGCCATAGAATACAAATAAATAGGTACTGATTGCCAGTTTCCATGGTGTGGGTCATCCCAAATCGGTCTGGCTCGTCACATCTCTAGTCTGGGACTCAGGAGACTAAATCGGCAAATTTTATCATCCGGCACTTGATGTGCGGGCTGGGCTGGTTTTTCCGCAAATAGGCAGCGGGCGGGCCCTTTTTAGGTGACCCTTGACGCGTGTTGCTCGATTTTTTTTAGATTCTCCGACTCAGGAGACTATAAAAATGGAGAATAACTGCCTTGAAATCTAAAAAACTAATATATCCCGATATATTGTATCGGGGTATACCTACCTATTCATTGACTTCTTCTTATCGTGTCACTGATTCTTTGCAAACCAAGTGTGGTGAAAGGATTTTAAGTGCGCCTCAAAGAGGCTCCTTTCGTGCACTTGACACATATTTTCGAATTTTTTAGGTTCTACGATATGCCGGTTTCCTCACGATGTTTTCCTTCACCGTTTGAGAGCACTAGCATTGTGTACATAAATTTTTGGACAGAAAAACTCATTGGTACACGACTGGATTTGAACCCACGACCTTAGGATCGGAAGGCGGGGCTGCTACCACTAGACCACCAGTGCTCATTGACTGAAATCATGTCACTATAGAAAGAAAGAAAAGCATTTTATTGACCTATTAGCATACAGGACACAGGAATACCCACCTACTTAAAAAATAAAAATCACATAAAATCACATAAAAAAATTATATAAAAGAAAATAGTCATTATAGGCAGGTAGGCAGCTATCATACCTACAGTATTACTTAGAATAAGTAACAATATTAGAGGTCAATTAGGCCGCAATTAGAAGCAACTTACTTAAAAGTAAGGCTGGACTGGGCTTTGATATTCTGTAAGTGCTAACTCAAGTTAGTGTTTACTTACTTCTACTTTGCAGAATATTATATGAAGCCTGCCTATAGAACTGGAACCATACCTACTTACAATAATACAAAAACTACCTACGCAAAATATCACACTTTGACAAGGTCAGCTCACTGTGGTAGAAAAAGTGTTGTGTGTTGTGAAGGCGTGTTTAGATTACCTAGGCACCTACCTACCTAAAGTATATTGATGTAGACTACGCAGTTACATCACCGTACCATCACAAATTCACAAATGATTTATTTAAAAAGTATGTATTACTTTCCTAGTATATACAAATTCCTACTAAAGTTAAGTTAAGTTATTCCTAGTAAATAATTATACGTCATATCAATTTATTAATATAAAAATCGGGTGGGGTGTCCGAGGTTTTGGGTTATTTCATTAACACGTTGTATGTAGTTAGTTCTTGCAAGGTTCTCGAATGGCGACCACGAACCGGAAGACGAAGCGTAGGGCGCCCACCCACCAGATGGACCGACGGCATTGTTAAGATCGCGGGAAGTCGATGGATGGAAAAGGCTCAGAATCGTTCTTCCTGGAAATGTGTAGGGGAAGCCTATGTCCAGCAGTGGACTTCAGGCTGATGATGATAATTATGTAGTTAGTTTAGGTTTTTTTTTCGATAGCACAAAATATGTTAAACCTAAACATTTAGAAATCGAATGCGTAGTAGGTACATGGATATTGTTGTTCTTAAACGGCTATTAACACAAAGTTTGAGTTAATCATTCGGAACCAATAAATAAATAAATAATATGGACAATTCATCCAACACTTTCTAGCCCCAAACTAAGCAAAGCTTGTATTATGATCCGATGTTCGGAGAGTGCTAGTATTTTATTCGCATAAAAACAGTGCAAAACACAAACCTCAGTTTTGTAAACAAAGCCGCTGACTATATGTCTCACGTTGCTAGAAAGATGAATCCCACAGCTGCGACCACAATGACTCAATCAGCGCCCACTCCATCAACGTGTCCACGCTAAACACTTGTCAGGCTAGGACCCGCAGACATTGAGTATCAATACCTATTTATAGTAAGAAAACACCATCATCATCATCATAATCGGCAGCCCGACTTAACCCACTGCTGGGCATAGGCCTCTGTCTGCTCTTGCCATTCACCACGATCTTGGGCTACCCTCATCCATCTGCGGCCGACGACGCTGACAATATCGTCAACCCATCGTGCTAATGGACGTCCAACACCTCTCTTCCCAGTTCTCGGCCACCACCTGTCTTCACCACGTCTTGCCAACTCCATTTGAGCTCCATCCTTCGTATTCCGACGTCTTGGACCTTAGTACGCCCTCGGATCTCGACATTAGGAACTCGGTGTAAAAGCTTGATTCCGAAAATAAAAACGTTTTTTTTACAAATATATTAATATCCCCGAACGAGTGATGAATACTCACAAAACGAGGAAACGGCTGCATGAATATTCTACCACACATGTGTCAAAACATCCTTGCAAAGATTTAAATAGGAGCATTTGTTTCGGAGCTACGGCCTACGAGGCCTCAGACAAACAAACAAGTTAAACGCGTGTGGGTGCCGGTGAAATTACTGGCACGTGAGGCTGAATGCCTCAAGTTGATGGACGTGACCTACGAGGCAATGCTTTGTTATAGACGATGGATACCACACACACTCCAACTTATTAACAACCCTTTTTCGGACGGAGCTGAGGGTTCAAACAGACGTTTAGTTGTTCAACGAAGCATCAGTTATTGGAATATAAATGAATATGAAACAATTAGCTAATTTCGGTGGCAGCGGAAAGTGGCGATTAGCCGAAACATCGCGGCCAAGGTCGCACTAATCCACTTAATACTTAATTCACTGCTTAACTGACAAGGTTGGTATATTCTGATGCTCTCTGGTAGCGACTTTAAAAATACAGTTGTAGGCAATAAATGTTGCACATCGGCTTTTCGGCTTTGTAGAGCGCTATTCTGAAGCAAACTACGCTTTAGGAAGCCGAAATTAGCTGACGACGTGCAATATGTGTTCCCTACTAATAAACAACCATTTATTTTTCAAAACGTGTAAATTAGGTAAATCAAAATGTAATTTTTGCCAAACCTTAGTAGGTATGTTATTGTCCAAAACTTGGTTGCTAGCAATTTTTCACCATCTTCATAGATGTTAAAAAGCAGATAGATAAATCTCCTGTAGTCAGTCTGGAAATTTCTCTGACAAAATCAATAAATCGCCGTCAAATCCTTTTCAAGCTTCAACCCTCTTCAAACGTATCATCCAATGCTCGACATTCTTTGATAAAAAGTGAACCATATCAAGGGTACCCTTGATATACCCATTCCGGGAGATACGCTGACCACAGTCAATCATTTTGACACAATAAGTCAGATCTTGTCAAGTTTTTGCTACACTTTTCCTGCGTACACATAAAAAATCTTGTTCGCTCACGCTTTGCATTCATTTTCATTATGCTGCCTTCCTACGGTGCGTGGTTCTGCAGATCATCACGCACAGCCGACGACGACGCACGGCAACGCACACAGACAGGGCTCCTGTGCTACCGCGCACCTCGGCGCACGAGACCGTTCCCATGGTGTGTCGTGCGAGATCCGCCCCTCCGTGCGCTATATCACAGGCCGTGGGAAAGGGCTATTAAGGGTACGGTCACATCTAGGCGGTCAACGATGTCGATCATTGAAACGCTGTCAAATATAGGTAGCTGTCAACTACATATTGCGGTATTTGACAGCGAAAAAATATGGAATAATAATAAAATAATGGAATATATGGAACTGCTGGAAGGGGAACGACCTCTGCGTATATATCTCGATCAAATAGCAGACGTTTCAGAGAAAGGCCAGGTCAGGAATACCCTAAACTGACGAGCATGTAGCATGTATGAATAATGTTATGCGAGTGAATGAAGCAATAGAGGTATGCCAGGATCGTAGCAGGTGGAAATCCGTGATCTCTGACTAGCCCCATAGTAATGAGGCGTGATTTTATGTATTTATGTATGACAGCAATGGACAGCCTCGCCCTCGCAGGCGATCTAGATGTCCACATGGCTTAACAGTTCTGCACAACTAAAGTCAAGATTTTTTTCTCAATTTATGACAGAGATCATTGAACTTCGAAATACAAAACGACTGCTGCACTAGGCCTAGGGATTTATATTTGTGAGGTCGCGTCGTGTCCCTGTTTTGCAAGTACTTTGTATTAAATAGGTTATTACGCTTATTCCCCTTACCATAGATTCTATAGAATGTATTATTGTACCAGGCCAGATGGTATGAACCGCGAACGTATTGAAAACCTCCATTGTTTTCAACTCGCTACCCATCGACACAACACAATGGTCGCCTTCGAATTGATTTATAACAAAGTTCAGTGTTTTTCCTACGAAAAATTTCGGTTGCAGTAGAATACCAATTTCTTTAATTTGATACACAAAAGGAAAATAATTTCGTTTCAGTATCCTCTATTTTTGATAAAAAATCTATTTGCTTCATTAATTCAATAGACGTTACAATTAACTGTGAAGAAAATATCGTGAAAACATTCCCGATCGAAAACATTTCCATATTCATTGATGTGATGATATTGAATTACAAATCAGAAGCTATTCATCTTTGGAATACTAAAATAGAATATGATCGATTTTGAATCGATCAGGGGGTCTACTCCACACAAATTACTTAACAAAAGAATTGAAAAACCTCCGACCAAGCTGATGAATATCTTCAAGACATGAAAAAGGCTACATTGATGTCAAATATGGTTTGAGATTACCATCTCAGAGCTATTCAGATTCACATATTACGGCAAATGATAATCAAGCTGGACTGTTTTCAATCAAGATGTACCTATGTTTTTATGAACCAATACCACGAACAGGGGCTCAATTCTAGACCAGTGACTTTTTTGTCACGGTAGATATATATCACAAGAACTGTCAGTTTCTTTAGTGAATTTGACAGTTCTTGTGATATATATCTACCGTGACAAAAAAGTCACTGGTCTAGAATTAGGGTCCAGATTGCTAAACAAACTGTTGTTCAGTTATTACCTATTAGTTCGATCCGCCTACTAAACATAAAATTCGCGCTAGCCTCGCACCTCAGTACCGTTACTCGCAATAAGAGAACAGAGAACGAACCACTTTTTGTTGACGGTCGATGACCCTTCGGTAGGCTGATCGTGTTTTTGTGTAAGAAGCCGAACTGGCACCGGTGTGACCTCATGGTTTCCCGTATCCTTAATTTCACCAAAGTTGTAGCAGAATAACAATTAATCTGCCTTTTAGCTTACCTTACTTTACTGTTGGATAAATCTTTTCCTGTTCTATTTACTAAACGTGATCTTTCACGAAAACATATTTTTTGTAGCCAGAATGATACCTTTGTCACTAAAATAATGTTTTTTTTATTCTGCTACTTCGTTGTTTTCTAGCATTGCAAATAAAACAAACTTGGCTGACTAGAATCTATATGATTTGAAATCACAAAAACGCTGTATTTCTTATGCGTAATGCCAAAAACATAACCATAGTAGGAAGATGTCTTCTGATCTTAAGGTATACGGCACCAAGCCGTAGTTTGTTGCCGGTTCTTCTAGGCTTGGTCGCGTGGAACTGGCACCTAGACTCACCTAGCTTCAAGACGTTTCTAAGTGATCCTTGCGATACCGAACTTGAGTTTTTTTGTATTCTCAAGAAGATTTAAATGTTGAAAATGAGCATCAAAAGCAACAACATAATAATATGCATATGTGCAATTGTGTGCACGTTTTTTGCATTCAGTGCAGTAATTGTGTTGCACTAAATGCACCTACATATTTTTTGCATTGTTATGCGAGTCACTAGGAAGTTTGTAAACCAGTGAATCCATCATTCAGTTTCCGTATATTGGTTTTGGCACGTTTTTGTGTGACGTCTGCTTACATTAATTAGCGGATACCTTATTTGTTTGTTTTGAATTTCCAATTTGTTTTCATTTCAAGTGTTTCATTTCATATCCAGTGTTTTCAGTTGATTTATGGTTTGGTTCGCGGTAATTGATATTGTTTATTTGTGAGTTAGTGACTGGGGAATACGAATGGGCGCTGTTTGCTTATTCCAATGGCTTAAATCGATACTTTGTGTTTTGTAAACGTTTATAGCGAGTTGCTTTTTCTGCTTTAGTTTCTTTTGAAACGTTTCAACTAGTTTTGATCTCTTTTAAGTTAGTGTAAGTGAAGCGTAAAATTACAAGTTTAATGTAATAGTTTCGTTTCACTCTTGCTGTAGTTTAGTTTTCTAAATCAATTATTTTCCTTATTGATCTAATAAAACACTATTTACCAACGTGATTCCTCGTATTAGCGCTCTGTCATCGTCATCTTTTAGAAGGCCTGCCTTTTGATTTAATTATGACTCATTTGTGATTTACATATAGCACCGAGCATGTCCGGTAGTCCAATTATCATGTTTTGTAAAGTATTTGTGAACTCCGACGAGTACGGATGCGCTACCATAATGCGCTTTCTTATAGTTCGTTCAGAGTTCACAAAACGCGTCCTGGCAGGACTTGAGAGAAATTTGAAATTTTCGTCGCGCTTTATTACACACTTTTTTCATAGTTAAAGCCTTTGAAAATTAAAAATAATAAGGTACTGTCTCATGTTTAGGACAAAAGAGTCTGGAAGATGCAAGAGGCCTATACCCAGCAATGGATTAGTATCCATGATGCTGAGATGATGATCTTCATATTTAAATCTTGGCATAGAAATCTAGCTTAGTATTTGTTTCCACCTGAGATGATTATCAGCGCTTTTCTAATTATTTGAGAACAACTTCATTAGCTCTACTGTTCAAGGCGCATCAATTTGGTTAAAGGCTTGTTCGCTCTCTATAGCAAGCTTATCAACGCTATACTCTTTCATAGTCCATAAAAACAATTTCATGTTTATCATATTTTGTTGAAGCGATATAGATAATCTCTATCATTTCCAGAGCTGTATGTCACGTTGATAACAATATCGTAATTTGTGATGTGTCACAACGTTAACTATTGTCAGCATCATTTCGAAGACCTTGAGGAGTTGGGTCGGAAGTTTTGCAACGATGCTGTACCTTTTGACTGCAGGCACAAAACTGCGGGAATTAGAGCATGTAAAGGCAGGCAGATGCACGTTTATAAGAGTACCACAGAGAATAAGGTTTAAAGTGTTGTAATTTACAGTTTTTGATGTTTAATATTAATCCATCATATTTTAGTGGCACAAATCGTCACATTCGTGAGGCAGCATCAGTAGTTACTGTTGCGTTCCTGTTATATTATGTATTTTGTTTCAGTGCTGGTCCCTGTGTGCTCTTGTACACCCTTTTGTGGCACTTTCACCGGTCCTGAGCCAGCCTTTCTCATGATTCCCCACCTATTACCCGTAGTTTCAACTCTTGGTCACAACTCTAAACTCCGTAATCCCTAACGTCTTTAGTCAGTTCCTATTTCCAAAATGTCTCGTAGCACTACTCATTGTTCTTTTGACACGTCGTTGTTAGATACGCCTAAAATGGAGTTGTAAATTGCTACAAAGGCCATCCTGTCTACGACGTTACACACTGTCACGTTTAGATCTAGCTTAGTCTTCACAAAGCCACCTATTGTTGTGATAATTAATTTACCTAGTTGTCTCTGATGGTGACTTGCTTATCAGAAGCCCAACCGAAACACTTATGTGGGAAAAATTTACCACTTAGGCAATAAAAATATGACAAAGTACTAAACATACTCGAATCAAGGCAATAATAAAAAAATCCTGCAATTGGTTGTTAGTTATAAATTAGCGTCCAGAACGTGCAATCTTGTTTATAGCTCACCTAGTGTTCACTAGTGTGTTAGTGAGAGATCAAAAAAGTTGGTTGAGGTGAAATTTCACTTAGCGATTTTGCTTAGTTATTTGCAACTAAAGAACAAGTTTGAAGTGAACCAGCGAACGATTGCCCTGAGCTGAGTGTGACCAACGTAGCACTGGGGCAAACTAATATTCCTCTATGTAACTGAATATGTCGTACATTTGAGAAAGTGACAAACATGACTGTCCAAGTGTGAATATTACGTGGATGCGAACAAGTATGGCGCTGAGTGAAAGTGGTTATAACAAACCGTATTATCGCAATTTAATATCACGTTCCTTCAAAATATACTAAACATGCCTTAACATCAAAGATGTTAGGCATATAATTATTATCAAAAGATCTATTGAGAATTATGGCGAGACATAATTTTATCAGTCATCTCTTTGAATTTGGTATTTTTATTTGGAGCATTTATACTTAATCAGATACTTTTCCAACAAAGGAAGAAAACGTTTTTTTTTTTGACACACTATAGAATCAGGGATGTTGTATTTCAGGCGACATTGACACTTATTAAAGATTTGTGAGTAGGTAAATAACAAAAAGCAAAAAACAGTAACTTGTGCAACAGTGATATCTTTGTTGATCTTAAATTTCCATCTCGCATCGAATAAATCTCAATAAAAATAATAAATCTCACATTTATCTATATCCCAAATCTGTAGACTTTATCACCTATTGTGATCTTCAATCTAGTAATCTTTAGATTATCTACCCCAATAATACATTATAAATAGAATTTAGCTGGCAATATATTCAGACAGGTTCATTGGTATTTATTCTACTCTGAAAGTTACCATCTATTGTATTGTGTTATATCTTGATTCATGTTCTTCTTATCGTGTCAGTTCTTTCGAACCATTATGATGAAAGTATTTTAGTGCGATTTTAAAGTACTGAAACGCGATATTAATGTTTAAAGTTTAACCAGAGTATCGTTGTTTATTAGTTTGTTAGGTTCTAAACGCATGGTATATTTATATGTTCCCGGGATAGCAAGCAAGTTATGGGCTATATGCCTCGAGAAAAGAGCGATGATTGATTATATATAGTAAGAAGTTTGATGAACGCTATGGCTACTTGAGTAGGTAATACACAAGACATTAATCATACGAGAATACTCATAATGTTCTCAATTAGCTTAGCAGACCGATAAGTTATGTTGACATGAAAGCGACAGCGACGAGAGATTTTTAGCTCGCCGAAATGTATCCGGCATTGTGAATGAAGGGGTAAATGTCTCTGCTCTGAACACTGAAGAGTCTATAAGATCCTGCCAACGTTTATTCAATAAGGAGGTATTAAGTAGATTGTATTATACTTTGGCTTGACTGCAATAGCATTTTCTTTTATTCATTAACGGTCATACAATTAATTATAATAAATAATTAGGTCATAATAAAGGTCAAGGCCATAAATACGCGTTTCATCCATATAATTATACATACAATCATGTCTGAAATAAGTATATTAAGTTATTCGAGCATAATTATGATATCGTATATTCGTAATCGCTTAATTTTTTTACAACATTTATGTATTTGAGTTCAAAGGGAGTACGATCGTCTGTATAAACAGTGTTATTGTAAACATTCACTTATGTTACTACCACAGCCGGAAAGCTGCTATCCTGTTATATTATATCTGGTATAGTGTAAACAATTTGCTCGTATCTGTTTCTGTAACATTTTCTTATTTAAGAATTTATGTTTGATCTGTTTCGTTTCTAAGAATTGTATTACCAAAGGGATTAAGTATTTACTCTAACTTTAATCTTTTATTTTTATTTATAGGCTTAACGCTTGACTGTAATCTTACCTGATGTTGAGTGATGATGCTGTCAACAGTGTAGTGCCCTCACCTAGAAAAAATCTATTCACTCTTCTCTTGAAAACATGCAAATCATAGGGTATTCTGAAAAACAGACGCCGCGCCGGCAACGAGTTCCACTCCTTGGCTGTCCACATTGTCAAGGTTGAAGCAAAGCGCTTAGTGCAGGAAAAATATTATTATGTATATCTACCATGAATGGATGCCTTTGTTTCTTACTTCTGGTGGTCCAAGGACGGAATGGAGATCGAAATGGGTTATAGACATAACATAAGGTTTATTTGAGATAGTGGACTCTATGAATACTTTAGTAGGTGTAATTAAATACAGCGACTTTTTCTTTTATCTGGCTCATGTTACTTATTCTTGGCCTTCCTCTTCCCCGTTTTCCTTCAACCTTCCTTCAATGATGTTCTTTATGTAGCTGTCATGTCGTAGAAAATGTCCAAAAATTTTTCCTCTTCGATGACTTTAAAGTACCTTTTGATAATTATAATTTAATGTTTGTTTGATCAAAATAAATAATTTTCTATAGCACAGTTTCTAGAACCTGAAGAGTTCTCGTGAGAGGTTCATTATTATCCACGTATTTGAATTGAACCCTTCGTTAAAATGCCTGAGTTGAACCTGCGGTTGAACCCTCAGACTGGGATTTATTGATTTCCCCCGATGTGAGTCATCAGTTTTGAAAACAGACGCTAAGACGGGGGAGCTGGCTTATACTGTAAGGACAAATATATTGTAAAAAAGTACCTATGTATTACTTTATTTAAATAAATAGTGGGTTATACAACAAACCACACAATCAGTTTGCTTATCTTTAATTTTTACTTTGTTTTGAATTATGCCTTTTATTCTTGAATTTATTTGAAGTAGGTATATCAATGTCTGATTGTTTGCTATCTTATCGATATTGACTCATTTATCGGTACTCTACAAAATTTTGTATTATTAAAACTTTAACATCAGGTAACCTACAGGAAACTGGGCAACTTATTTGCATTTCAAATTCAGTCTCGTTTCTGAAAGTTCAATATTCGTTTGTATTCACGTCGTGACCTAGAGTTGAAACACTGTTGGAAAGTTAAGGAAACTTTCGGTTCAAAGCGACCACAAAATAAATGTAAACATTTATTATGATGATCAAATTGAAGAAAAAGTGTGTAAGGAGAAGTAAGATCATCCATAATGTCTTGCCTGGCTTAGGTCACGTTCATGCGATGACTTGGAGTCGATCATCGGCTATAATTAATCGCTAATAGCTAATGCTTTAATCCAGTCATCAACAAGAAAATTGCTTATACTTGAAAGTTATCTAAAAAGCACGAGAGAGCTAAGAATGCTAGGTCGTGATCACGTGTCCCCGTTGTTCAGAAAGATATCTTAATATTGAGCATGACACGACACCGACGCGGCGACACTTTCTCCGATGCGCTTGGCGAAGCAGGAGTCAATCGACCGAGGGACCACCGTTCAATGGCTTTGTTCCTTTATGGAAACAAGACGCAATCGCTTGGAAAGAAGAAAGCATGACGTTTATGACTGCATAACCATTTTACGTAGAGATAACCGTCACAATGTATGGTGATTTTGTTTTCAAATTTCGGAACTATTCTCAGCAGCTTTTGGAGCGTTAAGCTACTTCGTAGAGTTTATGGTAATATTTCAACCCTACATTAATCCTATAGTAATACCTAGTTGGCTATAAACAAGTAATCCGCTGAACGACAAACCACCAAACAGCGTGAGCAATGTACGCAGCTAAAAATAAATTAAGAAAAGTGTTCTACGCAGCGTAGTTTGTCAGAGAACAAAAGTATAGCCATGAATCTTGTTATTTGTAACCTACGCTGAACACAGGTCAAAATAAAATTGCCCTCGAAATGCCGAGCCCAAACTGTTGGATCAGCACATAATCTCACAAACAAACTCCAGGTAAATTTAATCAAATTTAAGATAATGTAAATATTTGTTTTCGAAAACAGGAATCAAATAAGATTGATTTTTAAATCGGAGTAACACGACACGGCAAGAATAGCAATTCTTATGCAATAAGATGACAGTAATGAAAGTGCTTATGAGGCGTGTCAAATCGAAAATGACAGTTCTGTGGTTTCTAGGGAAATCTATGATTGTAGCTTACAGGAACTCGTTCGAATACGCATGATTCTAGTCATAAAGTAATCGTAATAAGACACAATAGTCGAATGTGATGAGGCAAGTCAAATCTAAAATTATACTTATATTTGCACTTTCGCGCGGTTCCATGTAAAAGTAAAATGAAACCACTTTGCAGTATAACGCGAGAACGTCTAGAATTCTTGATTTAAAAGAAATATGAATGTACATGTATCATTTTGAATAAATAATAGTCATGACAATAGAACCTCGACTCGAAATTGTACTCTTGTTGAAGGGATAAATGATTTTAATACGCATACGCAGTTTACTTCTTCCTGATTGTAGTCAGCAGTTACTGTTACCGGATCAACACTTTCACCATTGTAAATTGTAACTGTTATCGTTCATTAGGTCTCGGTGTCTATCCACTCGACCGCTATTTTAGCATTATGCTATTGTTTCAAAATGTTCACCAACAAGTCATTGCCTGTTTCAAAAAGAATGACTAATGGTAGTGAAATTGAGCACCATCGTCGCCTGCTACTAGAATATAGTTACGCTTTGGGAGGTACCATTATATGCAGCAGCGTCGAGTAAAAATCATTCATCTCAAATCATCGGCACTTTGGTCACCAACTCACCTGCCACGTTTACGTGATGGCTGCGCCAAACCCCCCAATTAGGGAGCAGTCCAGGAGTAAACTATTTAAGCTGTTGACGATGATATCTTATTACAGTTGAAGACATGAAGATTAATAGTTTTGCGTTTTTAATTACCATTTGACATTCGTCACCTTATCACGTTGTTTACTGTAGGCGCTGTAGACTCATTCGGTAGTGTCACAGAAATGTGGTGAGTATTCACATTTCTCATTATGCCGGATAATTTTTAGCAACTCGCTAAAAGTCTATTGTCACTGTCACTTTCATGACAACAAATAGAGATGGCAACAGACTCATCGGTCTGCTAAGCGAAATGGCTGAACCATTATGAATATGAGCCTAGTATTTTTCCTGTGGCTAATGTAATGAAAATGAGCCATCATACAAATTGGAAGTTGTATATTTTGGGCGTTGCTAATTTACTGGCAGCGCATTTAAGGACTAGGCATTTAATTCTAGTAAAAAATGTTTGTAAACATTTTAAAAATTCGTATAATAACCGGATATACCGGATTTATGTTATTAATTAACGTCTTGTAGTCGTGGAAAAATATTGGTTTTCCGTCAAGACACTTTAGAAGTTACTGTTATTGCAAAATGTTTGTATACGAATTTAAACATTGCAAACGTTCCTAAATATTTAGAAATTTTACGTCAAATATCATTAATCATCCGGTTGGGTTATGTATAAGCATTAACGAAGTAAAAGAGTTGTCCTCCTTAGGTATGTACGCAATATACCTAAGGAGTCGCACATTCTCGATACATTTTAAACAAAATTAGAGTTCGAAAAGAATTCTCTACGCACTAGCTAAAGTCGCCTCGTTGTTATTGTTCTTCTAAGTTTTCAAAATTTGAATTGCTCCACCTAGGTTTTACTTCTTACCCTTTTTAGGGTTCCGTAGCCAAATGGCAAAAACGGAACCCTTATAGATTCGTCATGTCTGTCTGTCTGTCTGTCTGTCCGTCCGTATGTCACAGCCATTTTTCTCCGAAACCGTAAGAGCTAGACTGATGAAACTGTGAGTAGATGTATTCTGTGAACCGCATTAAGATTTTTACACAAAAATAGAAAAAAAACTATAAATTTTGGGGGTCCCCATACTTGAAACTGAAACCCAAAAATTTTTTTTTCATTGTACTCATACGTGTGGGGTATCTATGAATAGGTCTTCAAAAATGATGTTGAGGTTTCTAATATCGTTTTTTTCTAAACTGAATAGTTTGCGCAAGAGACACTTCCAAAGTGGAAAAAAGTTGGTCCCCCCCCTCTAACTTCTAAAATAAGAGAATGATAAAACTAAAAAAAATATATGTTGTACATTACTATGCAAACTCTCAACGATATTTGGTTTGAACGAGATCTAGTGAGTAGTTTTTTTTTATACGTCATAAATCGTACACCGCCATTTACCTTTCGACGAACTACAAGAACCTTTATATTATGTTACTTGATGCTACGGAACCTTTCATGGGCGAGTCCGACTCGCACTTGGCTGCTTTTTGTGTATTATGTATAGGTTAGTCGCAGCCGTTTTGAGAATTAAAACCTTTCATTTCCCAGAACCATTGTTAGGATTAATCACCTAGTTATTACTAACTTGTTTTCTTGAGAGAGATTATCATCACCATTTTAGTTTCTTTATCTCTCAAATCCCCATGCCTGATCGCACCTCAGTTCGCTAATTGTGTTGATCAGTGACGCACGAGTGTTATATGTATTAAGTGGGGTAGTATATTCAATTAGCGGTTCGCACGTGACTTGAATGCGAATACCATGCGTGGTGCGTTATGTGATGTGCTATTCTATACGTATTTTTTCTCTCTATAGTAGCCAATTCTATGGAGACTGACTGTCAAGCAATGAAGGAGACTCATAACCAACAGTGGGTGGATACAGGCTGAAAATTATGATGATGGTAGATGAACATGGCCCTCCTATACACATTTCCAGGATAAACGATTCTGAACCCTTTCCATCCACCAAATTTCCCGCGATCTTAACAATGTCATCGGCCCATCGGGTAGGTGGGCGTTCTACGTTTCGTCTTCCGGTGTCGGGGGTTACAATCACCTAAATGATTCAAACTCAATCTACAGCTCAAACAATAATTACAAAAATTCTGCGATCATAATTAATTTTTTCTTTCTGCTAATTGTTTCCTCATTATGCTCATCATTGCAAATTATATCGCATTTGCTATAAAAACGTGTAAAATTAAGCCGAAAAACCATTGCTTATAATATAGCACCAGTGCTCATTGAAGTACACACAAGGGAAGTATCCTCACGACGTATTGAGCTTTTGTTATTCTCAGTGTATGATATACTTATTCTCCCCGCCCTTATCCCACTAGGTTAGGTCGGCACATCATGTATTATTCTTCGATTCTCTCTTATCATTCTCACTCGTACCCACTTCTTTTCTTAGACAAATCATATCTCACACAATCCATCCATGTCTTTTTACATCTACATACCTAACACTCATATCGTCACATGACATTTTTCTCTCCTCACAACATGTCCTATGTTCAACCTATCTTAACTTTTGTTTTTCATTTGACCTTTAATAGATCTCCACATCTTTACGTCTCTAAAAAGCCATTTCAATTTCGCTCCAATCTTTATTCAAATCGTCTTGAAGTGGCGTCGGGTTTTATTACATTTTATCATTCGCAATCAAACTTATCTCGTCTAAGAACCGTAAACTTTATATTTGTGTAAACAGTAGTTGCAAGATTATTATCATTATAACTAACTGAAGACAAAGACAAGACAACAAAGAGAAGAGTTTGACCGTTTCGTTTACTTCAGACTCTATCTACTCACGTACTTTTTCGTTCTTTAAAATAAAATCGATTAACTGCGATGTCCTTTGAAGAGTCCTCGGCAAAGCAACCTTTTTTCGCTATCAGTCAATGTCCCGCTGACCTCTTTTATCTCGACTGTCGCATTGCGTGGCGCAAACATACGATTTGGGAATCGATTTAGGATCACCAGTTAGGCCGTCCATCTTGTTGATAAGCGGCCCAAAAAAGTGGTTTGTGGAACAATAACCTACAAAATCTAGATAATTTTCTGTTAACGGTTTCTCTTTCATTAGCTCTCTAATTTTACCGTAAAGTTTTACTGAATGAAGTACCTATTCTTTTGGGAATAACTCGGTCAGACACATTTCAGGGGTCTGTACGGAAAAAAACTTTGAATGCGGGTTCTGTAAATACACTATCTATATATATATAACTCAAAGGTGACTGACTGACATAGTGATCTATCAACGCACAGCCCAAACCACTGGACGGATCGGGCTAAAATTTGACATGCAGGTAGATGTTATGACGTAGGCATCCGCTAAGAAAGGAAAATGGAAAATTATTTTCCAAAGAGGAGAAAAACGGGGAAAAATGGTTTAAAGAAAAATCAACGCACAGCCTAAACCGTTAGCCCCAGAAGCATGAAACTTAGAAGGTGTGTTCCTCTAATAGAGCAGAGGTGCACTAAGAAAGAAAATAGGAAAATTCATTCTTTCCCAAAAAGAAGAAAAAACGGAAAATGATTTTAAGAAAAATCACAAAAAATAGCTTTATACGCAAAAAAAACTCATTAAAAATGTTCAGCTACCGCAGCATCTGGCACCAAGTTCGATTACACACAAAGGTTCACAAACAAACCGATGATAACCACTACGACAAAATCGCGGGAAACATCTATAATACTTAAACTAAACACTGCTGAAAAACATCGGCTCCAACAGCACTCACCTTAAAATTCAAATACACTCTAAAGTACAAGCTCAAATCTATGGTAACTAGCAGTTGGTCATGTCAAATTAAAAAAATCTGATACGATTATACACCAACACGCATACGAAACCTCAAATTAGCCACTAATATAACATAAAATCACAAAAAATAGCTTTACAAAATACGAAAAAAAAAACATTAAAAAATTTTCAGCTACCGCAGCATTTGTCACCAGGTTTTAATACACACAAATGTTTACAAAAAAACCAATGATAACCACTAAGACAAAATCGCGGGAAACATCTATCATACTTAAACTAAACACTGCTGAAAAAAATCGGCTCCAACAGCACTCGCCTTCAAATTCAAATACACTCTAAAGTACAAGCTCAAAACTATAGTAAACAGCAGTTGGTCATGTCAAATTAAAAATCTGATTCGATTATACACCAACACCCATACGAAACCCCAAATTAGCCACTAATATAACATAAAATCACAAAAAATGGCTTTACAAAATACGAAAAAAAACATTTAAAAAAATTCAGCTACCGCAGCATTTGTCACCAGGTTTTAATACTTACACATAAATGTTTACAAAAAAACCGATGAACACCAATAAGATAAAATCGCGGGAAACATCTATCATACTTAAACTAAACACTGCTGAAAAAAATAGGCTCCAACAGCACTCGCCTTCAAATTCAAATATATTCTAAAGTACAAGCTCAAAACTATAGTAAACAGCAGTTGGTCATGTTAAATTAAAAATCTGATTCGATTATACACCAACACCCATACGAAACCCCAAATTAGCCACTAATATAACATAAAATCACAAAAAATGGCTTTACAAAATACGAAAAAATAAACATTAAAAAATTTTCAGCTACCGCAGCATTTGTCACCAGGTTTTAATACACACAAATGTTAACAAAAAAACCGATGATAACCACTAAGACAAAAACACGGAAAACATCTATCATACTTAAACTAAACACTGCTGAAAAAAATCGGCTCCAACAGCACTCGCCTTCAAATTCAAATACACTCTAAAGTACAAGCTCAAAACTATAGTAACCAGCAATTGGTCATGTCAAATAAAAAAAAACTGATTCGATTATACACCAACACGCATACGAAACCCCAAATTAGCCACTAATATAACATAAAATCACAAAATATGGCTTTACAAAATACGAAAAAATAAACATTAAAAAAATTTCAGCTACCGCAGCATTTGTCACCAGGTTTTAATACACACAAATGTTAACAAAAAAACCGATGATAACCACTAAGACAAAATCGCGGAAAATATCTATCATACTTAAACTAAACACTGCTGAAGTCCATGTCAAATAAAAAAAACAGATTCGATTATACACCAACGACGAATACGATAGCCCAAATTAGCCACTTCAACAAAATCACGAAAAAGAGCTTTACAAAATACGCAAAAAAAACATTAAAAAAATTTCAACTACCACAGCATCTGGCACCAGGTTCGATTACACACAAAGGTTCACAAAAAAACTGATGATAACCACTAAGACAAAATCGCGGGAAACATCTATAATACTTAAACTAAACACTGCTGAAAAAAATCAGCTACAACAGCACTCACCTTCAAATTCAAATACACTCTTAATTACAAGCTCAAAACAATGGTAACTAGCAGTTGGTCATAAAACTAAAAAAAACGAACTCAAATATCCACGCGGACGAAGTCGCGGGTATCAGCTAGTTTTTACATAAATGCGAAAGATTATGCTGGATTTGAAAAATATCATGATCATGATAAAATAGTTCTAAAAATATGTTTTGCAATAACAATCAATTTTACCAATGCAATCATTTTTAACATTGTTTTGACAGAACTCAGCCATCGAGAAATAAATGTTTACATAATAAATATTAATGTTTTTTTCCATTGGCATATCGGAGCGTATTAGTTTAAGTTCAAGATTGGTTAACACTTGTATAGCTTTCTATTCATCATCACAAACGATTCGTTTTAACTTTGTTTTTTAAATAAGATCTCATTATCTATCAAAGTCAAAAGGTTTCAATTCAATCTCAAGGATCACTTTAAAAAGATATAAAGCTAAGGTGAATATAATGGCAGTTTCACACGACCAATCTCCCGAAGTCACCAAGTCAAGTTTCAATTAATTTTTTTATGTTATCTATTCAATCATAAAAAAATATGGGAACATGAAAACTAATGAAAAAAATAATGAATTGAATATGATAAAACTTTTCCGCTATATGACTTCAATAAGTCTTTTATGGTTGCTTGTTAGTTAAACGAGTTCATCTCTTTGTTTTCAACTACGGCTTGTTCTAATTAAAGTTTATTATGCTTAATGAGAACGTCTGTTAGCATTGTTTTCGTTATTTATTTAACATTCATTATATCGTCAATATTTTTACTACATCATTAAACTTGCCAACTTTATTGACTGTAGTAGTTAGCCCTAGTTAGTAGGAGGTATGTAGGTATTTGATAACATTGTTTGTTTTTAATTCATACATTATCTTATCGACGTAATGTAAAGTTTTTTTTAATTACTCTACTTATCTACTGTTGTTTTGTTTCAGGTAAAGGCCGCTTAAGGAGAAAGCTAAGATAAAGTAAGGGCTCTAGAGATCACCTTTAGGTACGATAGTCATTCTTTCTTTTAACAAGAACTATGATGTTGAAGCCTATCTTCGGCATTTCATATAATTGCCAAATTAACAGTAGCATTCACTGATTTCCTAATTTAAACAATTTCATTTTCGTTTTAATTTGAACGTTGCAGCAATGAAATCCATTTGGAATCTAAATTCACATTAGCATCTTAAATGAAACGTTGAATAATAACACCCTTAGCCCTCACTTATGCATGAGATACCAATTCCGACCTTATTGCTTTAGGTTTAATTCCTAAACAAGCCACGTTTCCGCTCATTGGTATCGTAGGGTTAGCCGGTTTCGGGAATAGGACATCACTACTGAGATTGGGCGAGGAGAAACACCCCTAGTCGGGAGAGGAAATAAAAGATGGCGTCGTAATGCGTAGATGATTTGTTTGCCGTGTAATAAAGTTAAACAGAGTTCAAGATATATAAAATGAATAGTTTTCGCCGTAACAGTATCAACAAGTAAGTGATGGATTTCACTTTCGCGTTTGCCGGGGTGGACGACCTGCCTGTTTGCCCACTTTGCCCTACCAAGGAAACCAGCAAGTATTAAAGAAGTATGCAAGAAATGACTGTAAGAATAGAGGGTAAGGTGTACTTCAGCTTGCATGCAAGCTTTGTATCAAAACGTCCAATGTACTTAATCACTAGCGAAATGATAGTGGTAATAGATGATGGGGTTGGTAAGTTGAAACTCTTGATTGTGACTAAAACAGTCACAATCGTGATTAATGGATAGCCTTTTGAAATAGATAAGGCAGTGAACTTTCAAAATGGGTAAAACGATCTCAACGACCAGCTCAACGATCCATAAAAGCAAAGTATTCTAAGTACAATTAAAATGCAAATTAAAATCCAAGATTCCTTTATTCAGCTGTATCAAGAGGATCACTTTGAAACGTCTTAAAGGTAATAAGAGTCTAGGTGCCAGCTCACGTGACCAAGCCTAGAAATAAAGGCAACAGACTACGGCTTGGTTCCTACCGTAAAAAGCTATGTTACTGCGAAAAATATTAATTAAATTAAACTTAATCAGATTTCACAGATCCATGCTTAAGCTAACACAATACAAAATAATAAAATGAAATAAACAGCGAATGTTGCGAAATACTGAATTGTAGAAAGCAAACCAATGTCCAAATCTAATCAGATGACCGTTGCCGGCCTTATCCCTGCCACTCACTGTGATACCCAGACCCCTCTGTCCTGGGGAAATCAATAATGCTTTTAGCGCTAATGACTGGACTATGTTCAGGCAGGGTCTTCGGATCCACGTTAAGTGGAAATACAGTCCCGTCTGGCGGTTGCTAATTGTTCGAGGGCTATGTTAAATGTCCTTGAAAATGTGAAATATTTTATAGAAGAATACATTTTTTAACATAACTGGGTCGAGATCACTTCTTTTAAGTGGTGTTAGGGGAGTTGTATTACGTTCACCACACAAATATTTGTTTTCGCTAGGGATCGAACCCACGATCTACAGCGCAGAAGGCAGAGTTACTACCAATTGAGCCGTGCTGCCTGACAAATATTGATAATAGTAACATTAAAAGTACCTTGCTTAGGCAGGCTTTAGTAGTAATGCAATGTGGGCTTGTAGCGAACCCATAGCTGATCCAAGATAATCCTACTAATATTATAAACGCGAAGGATTGTTTGTTTGGATGGATGTTTGTTACTCTTTCACGTAAAAACTACTGAATGTTTTTTTTAATAAAAAAATAATAGGTAATGAAACTTTACAATAATATATAGCTTATATATTAGAATGACATATAAGCTACAATCTAAAGAGATTGTAACGGAGAACGGATATAAGTAACGGGAACGGGGCGAGCTAAGCCGCGGGCGGCCGCTAGCTAGATATATAGCGGCAATTTGTTCAGCTAACGAGCCTATGTATCAAACGGAATACATTGTTCAAATGTACGTTGTATTTGTTAACAACAAAATCCATGAACTGTAATTGACACTCCAAATAAAATCTAAAAAAGTATTGTTATTCAGCAAAATATAACAAAAAAACAAAATGTAAAACGATGTCAACAGAGCTAATACTTTTTTGACCGATAACGGCGAATAGATTAAATATGTTGAATGAGATATGCTTTTTGTTAAATTATATTTTTAAACAACCTTGAAACACTCTGGTTTTTAATTAATTATACGCAGCCGTAATAAGATTGCACTGTAAGTAAGCTTAGTTCCTATAAGGCGCGTATAATATCAGGTTTAATTAAATCTAATTGCTTTGCGCATGAGAGAATCACACTCCAATTATTCATAAATACGCATTAAAAATCAACATTACTTCTAACTTTTGATTTGGGCTTGTGTATTCTATGGATTTTATGAAAGCGATATTTATAACCGGCATTTGATAATTTTATCTGTACGACTATTGTGCTATTGACCTCAATGATTGTATTGTTTTTATCAAGTTCTGGTTTATGTCCATGTTATACGAGTAATCTTACTGATACAATATAGTTTAATGTTTGGCCTCTCAGCTCAGTTGGTAGTAGCTGCCTTCTGCGCCGTAGGTCGAGGGTTCGATCCCCACCTAGAACAAATATTTGTGTGGAACGTCTATGTTTGTTCTCTATCTGGGCGTCATATTGTATTCTAATTATGTGAGTGACAAACTAACAACCGTAAAGGTTTTGTGTGTGGAGCATAAAAAAAAAAATGTATTATATCAGCTATCTGGTTCCCATAGTACATGCTCGGCTTAATTTGGGGCTAGATAGTGTTGTGTTGATGTTTTGTTGGTCTACAATATTTATTTATGTTTATCCATTCCAAATTGAGACTATAGTTTCGGCAATCTCATTTATATTCACGGCTCAATTTCACTTGCAAGTAGGTCACATCCTGACGTCAATTACATTCTTCACGTCCCACGATAAACAAATAAAAGCGTATCTTCCGGTTAGTATAAATAAAGCTAATCCTTCGCCGTCAGGCTGATCGCACTCCGAAGAAAAATCCTGTTCAGTGTAAAAAAAGCTAAAGGTATTTGATAAACGTTAGATTTGAGCCGAGCCTTGAATGATTCGGAAGTATAATTTACAGCAAGGGATTTTAGGATAAATGCTATACTCCTCTTTGTAAATTATTATGTGTTGTGTGCGTATTTTTTTCTGATTTTTTAAATCACATTAGCTTAAATGTCTAAAACATCGTGAGGAAACGGGAATGTCGCAGAATCTAAAAAGTTCGAAAACCATTTATCGAGTGCACGAAAATAGCCTCTCTGAGGTGTTAAAATCCTTTCACCACACTGGTATGAAAGAACCAGTGACACGATAAGGAGGAGGAAGAGCCATGTTATCTTTTTGCGACCTTATGCACCGGTCGTTTGCCTCAAAGCGAAACGGTTGATTTAGGAAGCAATCGTCATTGATGTTCCTTGAACTTGTGGCACAGTTTGGATACGCATACGTTTCATTCACCTGCGTGAATGTTTATCGTAATGAATCATAATGGTAATTGATGTAGTCAATGTAGTACGAGCAGTAGTACATACAACATTCCTATATTGTCTGTAGACATGATTTTGTGATGATGACAATGCTTTTTTTAATGATTTCATAGTGTTAGGAAATCACAGAGATTTTTATAAGGTCCCAAATGTTAAGAGCCGAGCGGGATTTGAACGGCGATTTGAGAAGGGTCCCGCTCGGGTCTTAGCTTTTGGGGCATTTTAAGTACTATACGTGTAAGTAGTTATTAGTCTTTATGATTAAATGACTCGTCCTATGGACACTTGACCCAAATAAATTAATTCATTGAATTTCGCTGTTTTTGTTATTGGAATTGGATAATATATGAAGAATGCAGACAAATGGATTGTAGATAAAAACTTTCTTGAGTTATATGGTACTAAAAATCTAAGGTCAAAGATTTAGTGAAAGATAAACTGATTTAGAATAACTAAACCAGTCAGAAAGACCGTTTTAGCAAGAAAATGTGGGTGGATCAAGTGGGTGTAAGTACCTACAGCTAGTTGATTAATCAATAAACCATGAAACAGTTCAGAAACTGTATAATCAAATGAATTCAATCGCAGTTATTTAATGTCCGAACCGTTTTATATTTGATACGAAATTGAAAAGTTTGCTGGGTCGGATGAACTTATCTTGGCGTGCTTTACGGTCTGCCGAATCACAGTAACTCGCTTAAATTCTCTGTAATCTCATCGGACTAATGACCTTCATCATATAAGGTTAGAAAGGCCAGGTCCAGAGTACCCTTAACCGTTGAGCATGTATGAAGAATGTTATGCGAGTGAATGAAGCGAAAGAGATGTGTAAGGATAGTAGCAAGTGGAAATCTATGATATCTGTATCATCATCGTGATGTATGAATTAGCTTAGATCATCATCATCATTTTCTTGTCCTTATCCCACTTAGTGTAGGGTCGGCACAACAGGTCTTCGTTCTACACTCTCCTCTATTTGCCGCCATTTCAACAGCCACTATTTCTCACCTATATCATCCTTCACACAATTCATCCATCTTTTTTTTGGCCTACCTCTACTTCTATACCCTTCCACATTCATATCTAGATATCATATTATATTATGTTAGATCATAATTGCTTTAAAACGGGAAAATAATCTTGATCAAAAATGTACTGCAAAAGACTAACGTGTCGGACGGTAGTTAAAATTTTGACCCATAACAGTTCGTTGGTTTAAAATTTCTTCTTTTAAAATTTTAAAAATAATCATAGGCCTTGGCCTTCGTAGCGCCTTTTGGAATGGATAATAAAATTTACATAAATTATCGCAAGTCGACTCAAGGTTGATACGTAGCAGTGTAAATCTCTTAAGAGAGCTTGTTTCCTACCATGAACCTGCATAGCATGTATATTAAAAACGATTTCTTACATAATTTCTTCTGTATACCTCTTTAGGGTTCCGTAGCCAAATGGCAAAAACGAGGAAATTCCTCTAAAACCGAACATTGCGCAACCAAAGTGGCTCCAAGGTATGTGGATGAGCCCTCTGCCATTAAGAACATTCTTTTCGAATATATCTTTTAAATTGCCAGTTCTTTTTGTACGTAATTTCAAATGAATCACCTGCTAATTCCTACTTAATTGAAGAAGCTCCCTCGGCGATAAATCTTAAGGACAATCTATTTACTTGTCCCAGAATTCACGTTTCTTGCGTCTTAAACATTTTCGTAATTAAATCATTATTAAATTTGTCTTCATTAATGATAATGAAATTCCTCGCAAAGGTTCTCATTAATACGCAATAACTTGTAGTGTGTGAGCCCTTAACACGCATTATACATGATATATGGTATATATCTGTTGTAATTTGTATGCGAACTAAGCACGATTCCTTTGTGTTTGTGCCCTTGGTGCGTCGATCGTGAAAATCGTGATCATCATTCGACTTATCAGACCGAGACTGTGTGTGCCCTATTATGTGTGTACTTTAACATTATAAATGTTACACTTTCGTTTTACGTACCTCTTATTTTTTCTGCTCTGCTCCCATATACTGAGCAAGACATAATCTTTACCATTTCCACTTATTCTTTACTTATATATTTTTAACTTTGCATTGCTCCAGATTATTATATAAGCTGTTTGTTATTTTCGTCCGGCATAATCCGTTCGACAAACACATTCAAAATCAAACAATATTCCGAACTTCGAAAATGTTGAGATTAATCGATTTCCAAACCAATTTATAAACAAATCACATGTTCATGAGGTTTTGGATAGAGAATCCAAACAAACTTAGGCTGTTTGTTTTGATATGCCTTCTGCGCAGTATTCCACAAGTACAACGTTATTGCGACGCCAGTGAACAGTGATTGATGAATGAACACCACAGTAGATTGCTTTCGGGATTTGGAATATTGCATTCAGGAATTTCCTTCGATATTGTTGGAAATTCGTGGAATACAATATTCTATAGCTGGATTTTCTAACCGGCCCTAGGCAATCCTAAACCACGAGGAAGCATAGATTAAGTATTGTTGTTGTACTTGTTGAATTTAGAAAAATGAAAAAAGAAGTGTACAAGAAGAGAAAAATGAAAGAAGAAGTCTCACTGACATTATAGACAACGCAAAACCTCAACTACTGGAAGCAGATAGTTGTGGTTTTCAGGATATAATAAATGTATTGGTTCATGTATAGAGGTGTAGTGAAAGGAATTCCTGAAATTGTACCCCTGAAGGTAAGCAGCGCGGGTTGAAGCTTGTATAAAAATAACTTTGAACAAAGTTACTAGTTTAGCGCGCAATTCCACTAGTTTAACTCTCAAACTGTGCACAAACACGATATGCCCTCATTTGTGCGTATGAGTCAGTCAACCCATTAACTAATCCTAAAATAGCAATAGCATCTCGACCGCGCGAGTAACCGGCTTGGAATTTCATAATCTTGGACTTGAAGGTTTTTCTTATTGTAGGTCAGTGTCTTTTGACCTATAGATCATCGCTTTTAAGATATACAATTTAGGGCCCAGGAACACAGTTATAAATAGTAACTTTTTTCACATCTTTTTAGTAACGAATAACAAACTATTATACGTCATTATCATCACTTCACCCACTGCTGGGTATAGGTCTACCTTAGTTTGTGCCATCTACTTCCACAGTCTAACCTATTTCCGCCCCACGACTTTGACTATGTCGTCCATCCAGGAGCCCTCTTCTGTAGCTGGTTTCTGGCCACCATTCGCCAATCTACTAAACGTAATAATGAACAATTCTAGATTAGAAAAGAAATATTTGCAAACAACAGACCACATGGTGCAGATAGTTACATCACGACCAAATGTGGAATTTACAATTTTAGAATTGCAAATGAGTACGAGGCACGAGTAGATCCATTCATGCATATTCATAATCTGAAAAACTTTGAAATCCACGGTTTTTATTTGAATTTAGTTAGATAGAGTCATCTAAAGAATTGTAGAAAAGATTTCAGCTCCCAATTAGGTATTGGGAGCTGAAATCTTTTCAATTTACTTTTAATCTTGTCTTTCTCTGCACTGCATTTAGCTATCATTCCGCCCCAACCATTATAGCAGACGCTATGCAATTCTCGTGCTTGGTCAAGTCTGCGAAATAGGCAACGTTGCCAAGCTTGGAAGCGTTTCCGGGCTTAAGCTCGGATCCTTTGATGTTTCTTGCATGTTCCACTTTGTGCAATATGTCACTCTTGCTATATGGTACTAGCTTACTAACCACCATAAACGTAGTAATTCGAACCTGTAATATTTCACTATAATATTTAATTCTCTCTTACTATCTCTCGTTGCACATTCATACGCAAGTCTATCATTATTCTATGCAATTTGCAAGCCTTATAAGGGTAATTGTGTATCTTACTTGCTCACCAATACAGTTTGCTTCACCAATACAGTTATCCTCTATTCCCCAAAGCTATCAGTAATATATTGTACTGTTAGGTACTAACTAACTATATGCACGTCTGCCGCAGCTAGATTGAATCACTATGTGCCCCAGATAGTGCAATTAGCTTTAGCTTGTGGGTAATTTAGTGTGTATTACGTATTGATCGGTGTTCAATTAGGTTTATTGTTCGACTATCATGCTTCTCAATCACAGTTAAATGATAATTGTCGATAAGATTAACCGCAGAATCTATAATGAATAAGAAAATGCAACGTCTCTCTGTAGTCTTTTATTTATTTGGAATAGTAATTTGGTCGGCGACATTGATTAGATCGCGGGAAGTCGATGGATGGAAAGAGCTCAGAATCGTTCGTAAATGTGTAGGGGAGGTTTATGTCCAGCAGTGGACTTCTTCAGGCTGATGATGATGAGTAATTTGGTTCTTCCAGATTTGATACTTTGCTATATAGCTTAGTAAAGTTCCTCCTGTAAATATATCTCATGATACACGCGCAGAACTAGACCAGACCACGGGGAAAACTCGTCCGAATATACTACGTAGTCGATCGAAATGTTGGCCCAGATTCTACAATCTGCTCGCCAGCGTAGCCTACCGTGGGAACTAGGAATTTCGTGTTGTCGTTCATTGACTGGGTGGAACGCCCTTTCATTGCTATGCTAACTTGTTTCGGCAGTTTTCTGTTCGACTTATAGATTTGCAGTTGAATTTAATAAAGTTACATTTTTCAGTGCTTTTGGAATTGGGACTGTTTCGCGAAGAGCATTTGTATAATTACCGATTTTGCCAACTTTGTTAAGAAAGAACCAAACTTTATGCAGTTTTCCTTTGTTCGCCGTAGCACTAATATTACCGGAGCTAAGCTACAGCGTAAGTTTACCACTTAAAACTTTGCTAAGTTTTCAAACGAGTGCTAGTCTTAAATTTTTAACAATTTAGCAAAGTTTCCGTTGGCACAATCAATCTTCTGTCAGATCACCATTCACGTGAGTAATTTGTTCTTGCCGAAAACAGTAATTTGCAAACTTTGCCGATTGAAGGGAATATATTTTTTCTGTACAAATTAATGAAATTTCGTCGAGCTTGGGCTAGCTAGTGTTTTCATAATGAAATATTTTTTTTTATGTTTGTATTGAATGAAATACTCCCGAATTCCATATTTCATTCTAGAATAGAATTAAATGGGCCGTGAAAACAGCCTTATTGGTGTGAGTTATAATTTCAGTAGTCTGTAATAAAAACTTCAGATACAACAGGTTTATATTCCAAGTTATAATCCATTATTGAAAACAGATCGTCTGCTTTATTAATCCTCACTCCCACGGTAGTAGTTCTATTTGAATTGAGATCGAAACAATTTGATATGACTCAGCCGGAACGTGTTTCTGCATATCGGTCTGCAATTGGATCGTCTTTTCCTCCACAGTCGAATATGAACTTTAAAATAAGCCTCTAGAGTTCTGTATCTGAATTGCTGTGTAAGACTCCTTGATATGAAATAGAACCGTGTCTGATTGGATGTGAATACAGTAGAATAACCGCTGAAGGTACAGTGTGTGTCGCTGAACTCCAAAGGGCTCTGTCAATTGGTGTCAATAGAATGAGCTATTGATTGAATAAAGAGAATTACAACCCGTTACATTGTGAATTGCCCTTTCCGGGTGCTTGCATGTCTCTTAAAGAAGTCACAATGTTGTCACATTGATGAGGTCATTTTTGACCATGGTTGATGAACATTTCGAACAAGACGTTACTTGTTTCTGAAAAGAGATGAAGGCGTTCTCATTTCTGTTCTATTTAGTTGCAATGTTATTGCACTTTCGTTCCTACCTAATAATTAATCGTACCCATTTCCTAACTTCAAATATTATCCGAAGAAAACTGATAAGATTCAAATAACTGGGTACAAATGACCGATAAGAATTCATTCGCTGTGCAAATTTACTGCCACGTGTATGTATTTAGTCTGTCTAGTCTAGGTCAAATGAAGTTATTTGGTTTTCGTGTGAAATATCTCTGTTTGCTTGTGTTGTTACATCTTTCAACTTTAAATGATTATTTGACGAAACATAAAAACCGGACAAGTGCAAGGTGGATTCGTTTACCGAAGGTTTCGTACATATTTTTATTCTATTTTGTACTTGTAGGCTTAGACGGTATAACTTCCCGAATTTCATAGTTCTAGGTCTACGGAAAATACCATAACAATTTTGATTCCCTTGAGTGTCGAAATATACGTTTTTGCGACTTAAACTGACAACAAAGTGATCCTATATCTGCACCGTTTTTTTCCTTTTGAGGTACGGAATCCTAAAAACAATCAATTTTAACAAGTATAATTTTGTTTTGAAGAGTCTTTAAAATTATATGCCAATTTGCTTATTATTACACATTTTAAAGAAATCCTTGAACGAAAATCGACAAGACGATGTTATACAGCATTCTGTATTTTGTTTGGCTAGGTATTTCAGCTATATAACCGCTACATTTTCGCTGAAATATTGAAGTAGCTATTTTTATGTGTAACTAGGTTAAAATTAATTAGAATTTAAATTATCGTCCCAGTGGCGCTGACAAGCAATTTGTATTTAGAAATACCTTAACTAGGTTAACTTGTTATAAGGCACTGAATGAGAGAGATAAAGGAAAATACAAATTATTGTCTTGCATAAACTAGTTTTACTTTGTGGGTATACATCATTTAGGTAAAACAAAACAACAAATATTATAATTGAGTTTGAATTCATATGTTATCCCGAAAGGGGGATAAGCTACTCCTGAATGCCAACAGCATTAGTTCTATGACTTTTCTGAATCAGGACTTTTTCATTCAACAAATGGTGTGTAAAGTTTACGCCATGATTTTGCTTAAAAGCATGTTAGGCAACCCTATAACCAGCTGATTAGGTACTTGACCTCTGTTGAACTATGTCTTATTTGACACCCAAAATCTGCCATTGGCAAGTCAAAAAGCAATAAAAATGTATTACCGCCTCCTTTGAATCGTCATCCTAATTTTATAAAAAAGCAGCCAAGTGCGAGTCGGACTCGCCCATGAAGGGTTCCGTAGCATCAATTAACATAATATAAAGGTTTTTGTAGTTCGTCGAAAGGTAAATTGCGGTTTACGATTTATGACGTATAAAAAAAAAACTACTGACTAGATCTCGTTCAAACCAAATATCGTTGGAAGTTTGCATAGTAATGTACAACATATATATTTTTTGGATTTATCATTCTCTTATTTTAGAAGTTAGAGGGGGGGGGACCAACTTTTTTTTACTTTGGAAGTGTCTCTCGCACAAACTATTCAGTTTAGAAAAAAACTATATTAGAAACCTTAACATCATTTTTGAAGACCTATCCATACATACCCCACACGTATGGGTTCGATGAAAAAAAAATTTTTGAGTTTCACTTTCAAGTATGGGGACCCCCAAAATTTATAGTTTTAGAAAAAAACGATATTAAAAACCTCAACATAATTTTTGAAGACCTATCCATAGATACCCCACAAGTATGGGATCGATGAAAAAAAAATTTTTGAGTTTCAGTTTCAAGTATGGGGACCCCCAAAATTTATAGGTTTTTTTCTATTTTTAAGTTAAAACCTTAATGCGGTTCACAGAATACATCTACTCACCAAGTTTCATCAGTCTAGCTCTTATGGTTTCGGAGAAAAATGGCTGTGACACGGCCGGACAGACAGACAGACAGACAGACAGACAGACAGACAGACAGACAGACAGACAGACATGACGAATCTATAAGGGTTCCGTTTTTGCCATTTGGCTACGGAACCCTAAAAATGGGGTCTGTTGGGTTCCGTATAATATTTTTCATGGAATTTATGTTCAAGTATTTATTTTGTTTATTTGTTGTATGATTCAGAACGAAGAGGATGTGATGCAATGCCTACACTCATTAAAAATTATTTTATTTACACATTGTAAAAAAACTAGTGGTAGGTACTTTCGTACCAAAACATATGTAAGACAAGTTTTATTTGTGTGATTGAGTGATAAACAACAAGTGCATTTTGCGACTACCTACTTTATGAAAATCTCCGACTTTGGCATTGCTTTAAGATATGATACGAGAAACTTAAATAAAGTACGTACAGAGTAGGTACCTATTTACTTTAATTTAATTCGAATCGAGAGCTTACGAAGTCATCATACACACGACTTACTTAACCCAATATTGGGTTAAGTAAGTATTTCATAATGTTTGTTTCGCCGTTTTTTATTTCAATGAAAACGGGACGGGACCCTAAAATTATTCGGCACTGTCAAACTTAGACAATTTGGTTAAATTGTCTAAGCTGTCAAAGGAAACCGAACTCGAAAATCTAAAAATAAACTTAGGCATTTCAGTTATTTTCAGTATTTCGTGGACTATTTCGTTGCGAGCGCATGTTGAAAAGTTAAACTCAGTGTACAAAAATCATTTAATTGTCGTAGGTATGGCCTACCTAAGTGCTTGTGAATAATGTGTGCAAAACCTACCTGTACCTAGTACTCGTAGTAGTACCTACCTATGTAGCTACCCGTCTTCAGAACAGAGTGCTTATACCATGGAAAGCCAGTAAATTGATATGTACCTAGTTTGTAAGTTTTATTACTACTTACCTATTTACCAAATTAGCGCCGGCCCCGCCCAAGATGTAGGGTTTTCACACAAAATATTTTGTCAATTGATTATTTTTTTTGTATGGAAGATTTAGATTTCGTATTTCACAGAAATGTTTTCATAGCTTGTGCAAAACCATGGTCCCAATCACCACCTTTCGGGATAACATACGAATTCAAACTCACGTTGTATAATTTGTTTTAATATCAATTAAAACTATAAACGAAGGTTCGTTTGTCGATCTGAGTTAATATTGTAACAATAACTGTTCATTTAATTATTCCTATCTGGGATTAATTTTAAAATTAACTTCATTGCGAACATAGGTGGCGAAACAGTACCCAAAGTCCCAGTGCATTTACAAAATTTCGTTACCAAATTTTGTTTTCGTTACGCCTACGTGTCTCTTTTTTGCATGGAAAAATATCAGACAACAACTCTGGCTACGTAACGTATTTTTGCCGTCTCATATTTTCTCCATACAATAGAGAGAGACAAATAGGCGAAACGAAAACAACATTTGGTAACGAAATGTGGAAGCAAAACTCAGACTTCGGGTACAGATAGATGTCTATGGGCAATGGTGATATTTAACGTAAAAAAAATTAAGTGTACGCAATATCAACAAATAAAAAAATATCCAAAATTCGTCCAACCGTTTTTATGGTAATTACAATAAAAAATTGTAGGTAATTATTCCAGGTTAGGAGTACCCTAAACCGATGAGCATGTATGAAGAATGTTATGAGAGTGAATGAAGCGAAAGAGGTGTGTAAGGATCGTAGCAAGTGGAAATCCGTGATCTCTGTCTACCCCCATGGGAATAAGGCGTGATTTTATGTATGTATGTATGTATTTCAGGAATCCCATTCGTAATACACTTCTACCAATATACCAAATTACCAAAACAAATATCCTGATTTTTTTAAGTCTCTGTGTTATTATGTGCCATGCCAGCCATAACATGACTTTTCTTTGTGTTTTTGGTTTTAACGTTTTGTGAAGTAATGTTTACAATTACGTTTGAAATATTTGTTTAGTCTGCGGTCTGTTGGCCAGTTGCGCAAAATGTTTAACAAAGAAATTGCATGTATTCACGTAAAACTTACAACAACTCAATGAATTTCCAATTTTAGTACGGTAAAAATATAATTTAATACCGAATTGCTGTTTATTGAATTTTAAATAATTAGGTACTCCATCCAATGTTTTTACTTGTTTGTAATTATGAAAGCCCGATGGCAATACATCAAAATAAAACTTCACAGGCTAGGTCGTTGAACCTCTTAAATAATACGACGATGGCAGGACTTGAAATATTCATGCTCACAAAACAGCTAAAGAAACTTCCGAGTTTCCGCTATTTTCCCTAGCTCTCTGGTAGGCAGTTTACTCGTGAAATATAGATGCGGTATTTATCAGAACAAAGACCTGCCCGTGTGACCTAAATCGTGCTTGTGGACTGAGCAGTGAGCACCAACTCGTTATGGTTTGATGAGCGGATTCATTTAGGTTTTAGAATATTGCACCGACTTCAAATAAAAAAGGAGGATTAAATCAATTCGATTGTATTTTTTTTCATGATTTTTATCGTAAACTTCGTTATTTATGAACCGATTTAAAATATTTATCCAAAAGGTTCTTCCAGATTGATCCCATAGAAATGTTGTCAAAATTGGTTCATCAGTTTGGCCATAAAGTCGGTTCCTCTAATTTTATAAACTTCACTTGTTTTATCCAGAAGTGTACAAATTTTTTTACGCACTTCTTACGAGTAATCTGTTGTACCTATTATTTTTTAGTGTGGACAGTTTTTGATGTTTAAGCATCATTGAATTGCCTACTTCACAAGTCCTCACTAAATGGTTTGGCACGGCATCTTTTTAACAGTGGCCAGTTGGATTCTACCGCGGAACTATAGAACAACCTTGACTGACGTTGAACTGCTGCAGCGGTTACGCTTCAAGTTTATCACTGAAGGCAGAGAGTTGAAGAGATATTATAATATCATTCATCCCTGAATCACACTAATATTATAAACGCGAAAGTTTGTAAGTATGGATCGATGTTTGTTACTCAATAACTCTAGAACGACTCACTGAAATCGAATTTGGATATTTGGCACAAAAACGAATTTGGATATTTGGCACAGATGTAGATTATGGTCTGGAATACTTTTTATCCCGGTGTTTTTAATCATATGTTTATGAGAAAGTCATGTTTATATTTTTAGGAATCAAAAGCGGATAACTTTAAAAAAAAACAATTTAATTAACCTAAAAATTAACCAAATCAAAACAGAAAATAATTATTAACAACAAAAATCGTAACAGCAAGAAAACTACGTTATACAAGAAAAGAGAGACACAACTAGGTGGTTTAGGCAATACTTAGACGTCCGTTCAGCACGGTGGCTCGCAGAGAAAGAAGGCCGGTTCCATGTTGCGCCTGGTTTTATACTGTTTTTAGTTGGTACTCCGAAGTATTTCCAACACGGCCTCTCCTGATGCTCTGGCGTCCCGACAGATTAGCAGGTACTGGGATGTTGCTCCGGTTAATCCAGTGCAGGCATATCTAAACCTCGTGAAGGTCCTGGTTCCTGATCGCATGGTGATAGGCGATCATCTAAGCTGAGCGCGTTAGGTCCGGGCTGGTCCTGATCCTCATCATCGTCATCGCTCCCAGCTACCAAATAGAGACATGGTTTTTATGAAAATTAAATAGTGCAATGCCTTAGCGGCAAAATCGTTACAGGCATCTAGTAAGGGTTAGTTATGTTACTAGTAACTACCGCACCACTTAAAACTATGGCTGAATACTTTGTCACTTCAAAAATATGTTCTTAGCTTCAAGATATTTCTATGCATTGAAGTACAAAATATTCAGCTACTAGAATAACTAAAAAGTAAAATAACATGCCAAATAATCAACACTGTGTACGCACATACACAGCGACTGATCGGTTTGCAAAGCCGACCAGCTTCCATGGCCAAAACACCTTTCCAAAGGACTTGGTGTTAATGCCTCAAGGGCCACATGAATTCTACCTCAAGGGTCACAAGAATTCCACCTCAAGGGCCACACGACGTCCACCTCAAGGGCCACACGGGTATCACATACCCTCAAAGAAAGCGGAGCAGGACTCGGGAGTCCACTCGCCTTTCCACGGAACCATAAACTGGGCGGCAGCAAATGTGGACTTCCCGTAGGACCCAGCCATCAGCTTCAGCTCATAACGGTCGTGAGGCAGGACCTGCACCACCCGATACGGACCGCGCATGCCGTGATCAAGCTTTCCTTTTGACTGGGAGTACTTGATCACGAAAACCAGGTCACCTTCCTGAAACATATGTGGGGGACGTCTGTCCCGATTAACACGAGCATCCATTGATGTTTGATTTTCAGACAGCCGCTCGGCCGTCCTCTGCCTTGTAATCTCTCTCCTAGCTTCGCGATTCGCAGAGCTAGCACCGAGAGCAACATCACGTACTAGTGTTCGAATTGCAGGTGTAGCGTTTTCATGGCCTACTAACAAATTCAACGCGGAAGTCTGCGTGGATTTTTGTTGGGTGAGGTTGAGAATCAATTGAAGTTGCCATAACTGCTCAGCCCATTCACGTTTTCTATAGGAAGCCTCAATTCGGAGCATGTTCAAGACAGTCCTAACATAACGTTCCACTTGCCCGTTAGCGTGGTGCATCTCGGGCGTTATGTGATGTAGTTCGACGCCTAAGTCTTGCATCCATGACTTAAAATCTAAGGTCTCAAACATTCGGCCCCGGTCTGTTACTATTAGGCGTGGAGTACCAAACAATGAAATTACATTTTGACAAATTTTCTTCAATTCATTAAAATCTTGTCGGGGAATAGGCGTAAGTAGACAGAACTTAGTGAATGCATCGATGACAATCATTACATGTTTACATCCGTTCGATTCAGGGAGAGGTCCCAGTGCATCGATATGAAGCGTGTCAAATGGGACATCTGGCTTAGGCCAAGAAGAGATAGGTTGAAGAGATGCACGGGGAACTCTCTTGTGAGCAATGCAGGTTAGACAATGGCCTATATATCTTTTAACAAAAGCTCTTAAGCTCGGAAACCAGAAATGCCTCAGAATAAGCTCTAACGTTTTATCGATGCCGATATGACAGTGCTCATCATGAAAGATGCGCAGTAGACTTAGACGCTGTCCTTTTGGTATATAGCATAGTAACCTCGGGTCTTCACCTACGTGAATGTATCGGTAATAAAGTAAATCATTACGAACTACATAACGTGATGGATCTAGTTCACCGCGTTCTAAAGCCTGAATCATATTCCGTGTCTCTTCATCCCCAGATTGTGCAATTTGAGCCCAGTTACGTGGTCTGTCTATGTTGTTTACTGTATTACACGGATTACGACTCAGGTAGTCCGCATGTGGCAACATGGCGCCCTTTCTATATGAGATGGTGAAGTCAAAATCTTGTAAGTAGATCCACCATCTTGCCACACGTGGCAACAGATCTTTCTTTTTCTGGGTAGCTTTAAGAGCGTTACAATCTGTAACCACGGTAAACTGAGTGCCTACCAAGTAGTGTCGAAAGTGTCGGAGTGCTCTAACCACAGCCAGGGTCTCAAGTTCATATGAATGATACTTCGACTCGGCACCCTTTGTCACCTGACTGTAGTATGCAACAACACGTTTGTTATTGTCATGGATCTGTAGCAAGACCGCCCCATACCCTAAACTACTAGCGTCCGTATGCACTTCCGTAGGTAAATTTGGATCGTAAATAGCCAAAACAGGAGCGCTTGTCAACTTTTTTATGATGTCTTGCCTAACAGCCTCTTGCTCAGGTCCCCAGTTGAATTGGACGTCTTTGCGAGTTAGCTTCGCAATACATGACGTCATAAGTGAGTAATCAGCCATGTACTTGCGAAAATAGCCCGCCAAGCCCAGCAACTGACGTACTTGCTTAACATTTTGGGGAGCTTGTGAATTTACGAGAGCTTTAACTTTGTCGGGTGAGGGACGTACTTCCCCATTACCTATAATCCGCCCTAGGTACTCAATTTCAGTGCACAAAAACGAGCATTTTTTCTGATTGATTGAAAAACCTGCCTCAGTTAATGTCGATAGGACCTCTTTCAAAGTTTGTAGGCCTTCGTCTACTGTGTCTGAAAGAATCAAACAGTCATCTATGTACACTAAAACCTTTCCCGCCGTTATAAAATCACGAAGGGTTGTACTTATGATCCTCTGATACACGATAGGGGCGTTGGCAAGGCCATAAGGCACTTTAAGATACTCGTAGTGACCTTCATTCGTAACGAATCCAGTGAGCGGTACAGACTCCTCATCAAGACAGATTTGGTGAAATCCCGTTGCCATGTCCAACGTAGTAAAATATTTACACTTTCCCAATCGATCGATATGATCATCTATTAAGGGCAAAGGGTACCTGTCCTTAACGGTGATTCTGTTCAACGCACGGTAATCGACGCACATGCGATCGGAGCCATCCTTCTTTTTGACCAATAAGACGGGACTGGAGTAGGGTGACTCCGATTCGCGTATGACGCCCTTAGTTATCAGATCCTGAACAATGTCACGTACTTTTAGTTTTTCGCTTTGTGACATTTTGTATGGACGGTAGTTGATGGGGACATCACTGTTGAGTTGAATACGCATATTCCCAGTTTTGACAGTAGACGTCGCAGTGCCAGAGATCATGTGTTCAGAATATTCAGCTAAAATAGTCTCTAATTTAACTAAATCATCACCAACCAAAGAAGTGTTGATCACTGGTTGCGCAGTCGACTCAACAACTGACACCATCAACGGGTTATGATCGCGAACAATACGTTGACTATCCTTGGTTCGTATGTAAATAACACCGTCCCTATTAAGAACGTCCGTGCCTATAATAACGGGCGCATTCATGCTTTTGCTCGGTACTACAAGAAGATCTACTTCTAACGATATTCCTTCCAACTCAATTGTGAGCGTGACGTAAGAGTCGATTTGGGTAATTGATTCACCTACTCCTTTCAACTGACAGCTGATGGTTTTCTTAGCGCAAGAAAAATGTTTCACTACTTCAGAGGATATTAAGGACACGCCAATGGCACCACTGTCTATTAAAATGTCCATTGGAATCCCCTGAATAACACCTACAACAATATCAGCGCGCTTTTGCAAGGGGGCAGAGCAGAAGTTAACATTTCGCTTACTACCTTGTGGTTCAGCATCTGTTCGTTGTTTGGCAAAGCAATTTTTTATTTCGTGACCCGGTTTCTTGCAGTAAGCGCATGTGATATTGTTTGAACCTTTATTACCAGAAGAAGAAGTTTGGTTTGAGCTGGGACTAGGTTTTGAGCGTTTAGGGCACGTGGCCTGCTTGTGTCCTGGAACACCGCAAACAAAGCACTTGCCCGTATCATTGCTTACGGTACGCAGTGGCTTTTTGAAACCACTTGATCTATCATTGTTATAAATTTTGTTGTGAGTCATGTGACGGTTTGTGCGGGTATCCGCTGATGGGCCTTTCGGGGGTTTAATAAAAGCAGATAAATAATTAACCAAGTCACTTGACTTCAAGTTAGCGTTAGTCGCGGTGGCTTTTACCTGAGGGTCGGTTATACCTCTTAAGACAATTTCTGTTACCAACTCGTCACTAATGCCCTTAACAATGCGCAGCCTTAACAACGTTCTGCGCGCGAATTCAGCATAGGTTTGATATTTATCAGAGTTCGTGGAGAGTACCTCAAAAAGAATACCTGCAGAATCTATTTTCTTTACGCACAATGGCTTGAAGTCTAATTTGAAATTAGCCCACGAACGATCGTTAGATACCCACTCATTAAGCCACGTCTTAGCATCACCCTTTAAACAGTTACCTATGCGAGAAAGGCATTCGTGATCGTCCCATTTGTTCGCAAGGTTGGCCCTATCAACCTCGCTGAACCATGAGTCTACGTCATGAATGTTTGGGTCAAAGTTCGAGACATAATAGTTTTGAGTACTTGTCGATTTAAGGGAATGTATTGCTTCTACTATATGGTCCGCGCTTTGCTTAGCTGCAGATTCAACGGACAAAGAGACAAGTGAACGCTTCTCTAATTCTTCTAGACGCGATAAAACGGTGTCTAACGACTCACAGTTGCTCCGTGGTGCTGGCGGCGGCATGGAGGGCGTGCGCACGCTTCGCGGACGCTCCTCACACACTGGGTTACCTTGTCGGTGTCGGTGTGGAGAACGCTCATGAGAGCGGCTATGGCGCCGCCGGCTACCGGAGCGTCGGTGAGGCGATCGCGCATGCGATCGCGCTTGCGATCGGTAACGAGAACGCTGATCACGGCAGCGCCGGTCACGGGTGCGCCGATGGGGCGATCGAGTACGCGATCGGCTATGGGAGCTCTGATCACAGGAGCGCCGGTCACAGGATAGCCGGTCACGGGAGCGCCGGTCACGGGGGCGTCGCCGATACGACAGTTGACTCCGCGAGCGACTGCGGGAGCGCGGTACACGGGACCTCCTGTCCCCGTTCCGCGAGCGCGTCCTCCGTGATCCAGGCGGTCGCCTGTGACGAGACCTGGAGCGGCTCGACCTTGTCATTTTAATGTATGCTGTGAAAAGACACAAAAGCGGTGCACCAGTGCACCCTAATCAGAATAATGCACAAAGGAAACGAAAAAAAGTGAACTACCCTCAAAATATTTTTTTCAGATAAAATCACTTTTTACGTAAAAAACAGATCAGGGAATCCTGTGGGAATGTTTTCTTTATCCCACTTCTGATTTTAGGAATCAAAAGCGGATAACTTTAAAAAAAAACAATTTAATTAACCTAAAAATTAACCAAATCAAAACAGAAAATAATTATTAACAACAAAAATCGTAACAGCAAGAAAACTACGTTATACAAGAAAAGAGAGACACAACTAGGTGGTTTAGGCAATACTTAGACGTCCGTTCAGCACGGTGGCTCGCAGAGAAAGAAGGCCGGTTCCATGTTGCGCCTGGTTTTATACTGTTTTTAGTTGGTACTCCGAAGTATTTCCAACAATATTATAACTCAAGAACGGTTGAGCAGATTTGGTTGAAAATTGGTGGAGAGGTAGTTTAAATCCAGGACACGGACATTGAATACTTTTATCCCGAAAAATTAAAGTTAAGATACTTTTGGCTGTATAGTTATACATAGGAACAGAATGCGGTCTGGAACGACCCAAATCGGTTTTCTACCTCATTAAAATTCCTTGCTGCGCTCCAATATTATCGTGAGCGAGTGCACTTGACCGATGAATTGCGGCCCCGACTATTAGTCTTGGTTCCCAATCCCATCCCAGCCCGTTAGGGAGATAAAACTGCCGTCAATATGGATTAAATGGGTACTTTGCTTTTAGTATTCTGGCGACTTGCTAACGAAGTTGCAAGTAATAGGCAACCTTCTATTTTTATGACTAAAACGATGTAGCCTACAGAACCTAACTAAGAGATCCGCAGATAAATATATAAAGATAATCCACTGGTTTTTAGGGTTCCGTAGCCAAATGGTAAAAACGGAACCCTTATAGATTCGTCATGTCTGTCTGTCTGTCTGTCTGTCTGTCTGTCTGTCTGTCCGTCCGTATGTCACAGCCATTTTTCTCCGAAACCGTAAGAGCTAGACTGATGAAACTTGGCGAGTAGATGTATTCTGTGAACCGCATTAAGTTTTTTACATAAAAATAAAAAAAAAACTATAAATTTCGGGGGTCCCCATACTTGAAACTGAAATTCAAAAATTTTTTTTTCATCAAACCCATACGTGTGGGGTATCTATGAATAGGTCTTCAAAAATGATGTTGAGGTTTCTAATATCGTTTTTTTCTAAACTGAATAGTTTGCGCGAGAGACACTTCCAAAGTGGAAAAAAGTTGGTCCCCTCCCCTCTAACTTCTAAAGTAAGAGAATGATAAAACTAAAAAAAATATATGTTGTACATTACTATGCAAACTTCCAACGATATTTGGTTTGAACGAAATCTAGTCAGTAGTTTTTTTTTATACGTCATAAACCGTAAACCGCAATTTACCTTTCGACGAACTACAAGAACCTTATTATGTTACATCAAGTAACATAATATAAAGGTTTTTGTAGTTCGTCGTGCTACGGAACCCTTCATGGGCGAGTCCGACTCGCACTTGGCTGCTTTTTATTTTTTTATCATATCAGCTATTTGAGATCAAACAGCAGCAGTAAGATTATTATATTTGTGAAACAAGTTGACAAATGCAACCAGTAAACTGCCTTGCAAATGAAATTAGGATTCAAAAGAAAAACTGAACGAAATGAAAATACAAAGTGATATTGGAAATATGATTTCGTTGTATCAATAAATGCATTGCACTGAGGAACTGATAATAATTTGTACACAGATTGTGTTTATTATACCGAATTTTGTTAATTTGGAGTTTCTTTCGTCTTATTTGACCTCAGCTCCTGGACATCAAGGAGAAATAAATAGAAAGCTATCAGCAACTTCTATTTATATTAAGTGCATTTCAAGGATATTGCGACACTTGCATAAATTCTATATGTTTTATTTATATTGTATTCTTTAGTGAAGGTTCCCTTTGTTTATATCTCGGCTTCTGTGTTACAATTTTTGCTTTTACAGTTGCCAATTGTATTGATGACCTTCACAACCACAGAGCACCAAACACGCTTTTGCTTATTCACAACAGATGGAGTCACGCTCAAGGCTTGCAGTCTCTTATTGCTTCATATTTTGATCATGTTATTATCAACAGTCTGGGGATTTCTTCCCACTGGACTCCGTTTGGATGAGTGACGCTTTCGTCATGTACTTCCATGCGACGGAGGACGTTCACCTGTTGGTCTTAGGTCTAGCAGTCGCCATGTGATAGACATCGTGACTGCTAGACCTATGAGCTATGATTTAGCCATGAGGATTCATAGCTCAGTTGGAGTAGCTCTGCCTTCTGTATTGGAGGGCGTGGGTTCGATCCCCACCGTGAACAAATATTTGTGTGGTGAACATAGCATAATGGCCCTTTAGTGCTTGTACGTAACCAAGTTTCGGAACCAGCTACGTAGAACGATTTTTTGGTTCGTAACGGGGTTACGAACTAAGAAAATATGGCTATAAGCGCCATGAATAAGGTGGTCGTAAAAAAACGAATTAACTACCAAACTAAAATAATTGTTTTTTTTTTACCTTGAATTAGACTGTCGTTTATCATTCAAGTCATGTTTTTATAAACAAACAGCATTTTATTGAAATAATGCAGTGTTTGTTTGGTCAGTAGCAAGGCCATAGACTGCATGGAGGTCACATACCACCATGCAATCACAATAAAAATAATTGCTGCTACCTTGATGTATAAAATGAAACTCTGTAATTAGTTTCACATTCACAAAAACTACTGGTCACATAAAAGACAAAAGTCTTAATTTGCCTACTCCTTAGAAAAAATCGTATAGCTATCTGCTTCTGTCCTAGGTTAATTTGTAATGTTATTGATGAATAGTGTATTTAGAACACTGCACCTATATGATTATTTTTCTCGCTATATGATACTTTTTCAGATTTACTACCGATACTGATTTCAGATTAATATCGCAGTACAAGGAGAGCGGAATTGCCCCATATACAGGGCGTTTCACGGACATGCCACATAGTGGGAAAGTACCTTGAATATTGTAGATAGAAGTTTTTATTTTACTGAAATAAGAAATTAATTGAATTTAAAAACAATTTAAACTGCATTTATAGTTTTTTTTTCTTTTTTGCATTTGATAAATAATAAAATTGATTAGTTTTGTATCAAAAATGTTAAAATTCAGGGTCTTCCTTTTATTTCTGAAACTATAAATAAAATAAATAAATATTATAGACTACACTATGTTATTTAGCCTAGTAAAAACTAGTTAAAAAATAATCCTTATGATGAAGAAACCTTTCGATTGGTATGATAAAGTTACAGGGTTATTATTTTTCTCGTGTAACGGATTCGATTCCCGGTTCAACCATATAATTATTTAAATATCTATGAATGTAGTTTAAATTGTTTTTTACATTCATATACTGTCTTCTTTCAGCAAAATGTTCCATCTACATTATTCAAGGTACTCTTCCTCCATATGGCAGATCCATGGCCCTGTATAGTAAAAAGATATTTCCAAAATAAAATTATGAGACCCAAAAAACACAATGATACTCAAACTAGTGACAATTTGGTACCAGTAACAACAGAGCCATTTGCTTGACCGTGGGAACAAAAGGATCTAGTGTCAGCCCTATTAAAGGCAGCATTCGTCACTCCCTATCTTAGACCCAAACAGAGAACAAATTGCCCTCACAAAATATTATTATTTAGCTTTCAAAGGAAGTTGGAGCAGTAATTTGAAGTTCTTACGCTTCCCGAAGACAGAATGTAAACAATATCCTGCTAGGTTTTGTTCCCACAATTATTATTTTTACTTGGAAGGAATAATTTAACTTGTGGGAACAGGAGTAGGCCTCCTGATGCCAAACGAATACATACAAGTCACAAGTAATACTATATTCTTTTTAACCGACTTCCAATCAAAAAGGAGGAGGATTTTTTTTTTTATTTTTTTTTTTAATGTTTGTTACCGCATAACTTCATTCATGCTTGCGTTGCGGAGAGGGGTTTCATGAAGGGTTAATGTTTGTGGTCACAGGACTTAGAGGGTCATCACAGGATGTCAGTTTTTCTTGTTTTTTTGAAATGCTCATGTCTCGAAGGTTACATGACAAATGTTTTTTTTTTTTTTTATATTTTTTAGATAGCTGTCATGACTTGGCCTATCGTCCGTTTTCGGCTGGACGTTGACTTGTGGGACACCCTGTATATAAGAAGGGTGACCCGAAAGATGTAGGTAACTATAGACCGATAAGTTTATTACCGAGTCTTTACAAGCTTTTCTCAGCTATTATAAATGCAAGAATAAGGCCTACAATAGAAGCTAGACAACCTGTTGAACAGGCTGGTTTTAGGAGAGGCTTCTCAACAGTCGACCACATACACACTCTCGAGCTAATAATAGAAAAATATCAGGAACAGCAGAAACCCCTATACCTCGCATTCGTTGACTACCAGAAAGCCTTCGACACGGTTACGCACACTAGTATATGGGAAAGCTTGAAAGAACAAGGAGTTAGCGAAGTTTATATAGAAGTCATTAAAAGCATATACCAAAATAATAAGGGCAGAATAAAACTAGAAACCCTAGGCCCAAGCTTTCCCATAAAAAGGGGCGTAAGACAGGGTGACCCGCTATCCCCAAATATATTTATAGCCATTCTTGAATTCATCATCAATAAGCTAGACTGGAGCAAGCTTGGACTTTATATACAAGGCAACTATTTAAGCCATCTAAGGTTTGCAGATGACATAGTAATTCTCTCTGACACGAGCTCACAGCTACAGGTCATGATCGAATCTTTACAGCTAGCTAGTACAAACGAAGGCCTGGAAATCAATCTCACTAAGACTATGACAATGACAAACAGCTATCGTATACCAATAATAGCTAACGGAAACCCACTAGAATACACTGAAAACTACATCTACCTTGGTAAATCTATTAGTTTCGACAGGAAAAACAATGACTTAGAAATCGAGAGAAGAGTACAGCAAACATGGAATAGATTCTGGAGCCTAAAAGAGATCTTTAAAAGCAACATGCCAATAAGCCTTAAAACTAAGGTCATGAACTCCAGCCTCTTACCAGGTCTGACATACGGATGCCAGACGTGGAAATTTACAGCAAAGGCAAAACACAGGATCACCACCTGCCAGAGGGGATTAGAGCGCAGTATGCTTAAAATAAAAAAACTCGATAAAATACGACATACGAAAATCAGGTCAATAACAAAAGCAAAAGACGCCTTGAGCCATGCACTAAAGCTAAAGTGGAAATGGGCAGGTCACATAGCAAGGCTTACAGACCAGAGATGGACTGCAAAAGTGACCATGTGGAGAGGCCCACACGGCAAAAGAGGCAGAGGAAGACCGCTGACACGATGGGAAGACGAAATTATAAAGGCAGCCGGCCCAATCTGGGGTGAAATAGCACAGGACCGAGATACATGGTCATCTTTGGAGGAGGCCTTCACCCAATCTGGGGTTCTTGCACCAACACATCATAATAATTAAGTACTAACAAATAATTTAAGTATACTAACCAATGAAAACTAAATATGTAGTAATAAGTTATAATAAGTTAATGCAAGAAATAAAAGGCTTTTTTATTTTTATTTATTTATTACCGCATAACTTCGTCATTTGTGAGCCGATTTGAAAAATTATTTTTTTATCTGAAAGGTACTGCTTCCAGATTGGTCCCATTTTAATTTTATTAAAATCGGTGTTGCCATTTTTTTTTAAATATTTTTTTTAATGTTTGTAACTGCATGCCTCCGTCATTTATGAACCGATTTAGAAAATTATTTTTTTATTTGGAAGGTTATTCATACGTCCAGATTGTCCCAAACAAATTTGATTAAAATCGGTTTAGCCGTTTGACAATGAAGTCGGTTTCTCAAGTTTTTTAAACTTAAATTATTTTAAATTTGCGAATTTGTTTTCCTCAGTGGTTGTCGAATCCCTTTTTCAAAAGCAAAAATATTTGATTAGTTTATTATTCATCCGTGAAAACGGCCTTGTAGGCAAACAAGCATGCGGCCCACCTGATGGAAAGCGGTAACCGTAGTCTATGGCCGCGTAGTTTTTTGGCTTTCTATCTACTTACGAGTATAAATCGTGGTAAAGCTTGATATAGATTTGTGCCCTTGAGCACCGTTCTGGAATACGGTCCTAAGCACTTGTACAAATAAGGAAGGCAATTCAGATTCTATCAGCCATTAAGTAAATGAGCTGTGGAATCTGCGGAGGCCGGGATTAAGATGGATCGTCTTCATTAATTTGAAGCGGCTATAATTGTAGCATTATTTCTATTGCGTTGTTCCAGACAACTGTGCATGCGCAAATGTTATTTAATAGCTACGATAAAGGTAGGTACGGATAAATTTCATAAAATAATAAACCACTTTTATGAAGACTTTTCTTCTTCTTATCGTGTCTTTCAAACCAAGTGTGGTGTGAGGATTTTAAGTGCACCTTTAAAGGCCTCCATAGACGGGCCGCATTTTGCAGTCGCGACCGACTCCCACGATGCGGTCGCCGCACGGCGATCTGCAGTTTCCATACAAAATTCATATCCGCAATACACGGAACGCTCGAGCAGTTCCTGAGCGACTTCAACGCGACCGCTCTAGAGCAGTCGGTCTCGACTGCAACTAAGAGGCTTCTTTGGCGCACTTGACACATGTTTTAGAACTTTTTAGGTTCTACGACACACCGGTTTAGTCATGAGGTTTTCCATTACCGTTTGAGACTACTGGCATAGTGAACATAATTTTTTGGCCATAAAAACTCATTGGTACACGACATGAACACTGAAAATAATAATAGTACATTACAGCCGCGCACTGTAATGAGTGTGTTGCTGGCTGCTGTCTGTTGGTGGCCGTGAGCGCAGAGTAACGCAGGTCCAGGCCGTCACAGCGCGGTCATCATGCCCAGCCTTTGATGGACAAGCTAAATAAAGGCCGAGACCGAAGGTCGAGGCCTTTAAGCGCGGACAGCAAAGGCTGCCATGATGACCAAGCTTGAAGGCCGAGAACTTAGTGAAGCTGAGCTCGAGGCCACTATAGCGTAGCCAGCAGCACACTCAATTGCAGAGCAAGGCTTGTATAGTGCTTTACTCAAAAAATGAGAGTAATTTAAATAAAATTAGCTTACATTTCGTAGACAAGATTCCGTTGACTTCAGTGGCAATTCAAATTCAATAAACAAATTTTGTTTCATTTTGAGTATCCGTGTGTCAAACTTATTTTAAACTGATTTTATTTTCAATATCACGCAAATTGATGGAAAACTAGGGAAAACCGTAGGTGAACCTAATCTTAGGGAAAACCATAAAAAAATACAAAAACTTTTACCGCGCCGCGGTCTTTTTTTTATTTGGCAACGAAGCTAACGTTATGCCTACCTATACAGCCAAATAATGATTATAAACTTTTTTGAATTGTCTATTTTTGAAAAAAGAACTTCGAATTCTTAGTGAAACCTTTTTGCATCCGACTTCTTTCCGAGATCATAGGCGACTGTAATGGATTTACAAAGGAACTTGCTGGCGGCATAATACGACAGTAATGAATTTTCATACAGTTTTGCTGGCGCCTTTTCGAGTAGCACCTGCAAGAGCGAATTTGCTCGAAGAAGGTTGTCAAAATAATGAGCACATTACAGACTTTTTTGAGTAAAATACATACATACATAAAATCACGCCTCTTTTCCATGAGGGTAGGCAGAAATCACGGATTTTCACATGCTATATACGATCCTGATGCGTACCTCATTCACTATCATAATATTCTTCATACATGCTTGTCGGCTTAGGGTACTCTTGACCTGTCGTTTCTCAAAAACGCATGTTGTCTGATAATATGGAGCATTGAGGTCTTCCCCTTCCAGCAGTTTAAAATTCAATAATATAATAAAGTAGCTTTAACTTCATAAACTCGGTACCATCTAAGGGATTTTGGAATCCAATCATCATCTAATTTACATAATAAACATAACCTAATGACTAGTATGAATATTCATAATGATGTGGGTTTAATAACAGCTGATAATAACGTTGGTTTATCAAAGGGATGCTAATTATAAAGGGTTATCCAATTAAGCAATTAGGGATCTTCAGATAAACGGTTATTTGTTTTGTACCTTTTTACCTTACTTCTTACCATTTACCCTTTACTGCTTGTACCTAACCGGGTTTTGTAACCAGCTACATAGAAGGATTTTTTTTTAATTCATAACCGGGTTCCCAGCTAGTAAAAAAGTTATGTCATTACGTTCTTAGGTTATAACCGGGTTATGAACTGGTATGGTATAGGTGCTAGGCAAGCCTACTTCATCTAAGTCCCAGGCACTATAGCGTCCTGTAAATAGGGTCAAGAAAAAACAGTTGTCCCAGACGCTATATAAATCATCTACAATAGATGCAAAGGCCTGTTTAATTTTGACTCTTTACTACAGTGCAATGTGATTTTCCTTTTGTCTTCAACATCCTAAATTAAAATCCATTAGACCTTCCCCAAACTGTGATTTTGTAGAAGGGCCATCTAGGCCACGCTACGAGTAGTTTGGTCAAGGGTCAAAAAGGCCAATGTGAATTGTAGCAAAATTCTTTGAATTTTCTAGCCAGATCATCTGCGCAGCATTTCGAACCTTTAGTAGTTGGAATAAGATTCACATGTGATATTTTTTGGCGAGCGTGCCACTCGGCCGTTAGGGCTCTCAATGCTGCAGAGTCCTCCTGCCAAGTTCAAGAATGTGATTCGTTTATCCATGGCATTGGTTTTACGGACGCTTCGTGCTATTGTTTAGTTTTGTAGTATTTTATAGTTTGTGTAATTAATTGACCGAGCGATCAAAGCGTCTATCGTCATTACTGGTCGCATTTTTCAACCGATCTAGACGAAACTTGATACATACGAGTAGGTTGATATATGGAATTGAAAATATTTTTTTGTAAAGATTTTTATAATGTCCCAAAAGTTAAGAGCCGAGCGGGATTTGAACCCGCGACCTTCCCCTCGGTACGGGGCTGCGCTGACCACTGCGCCATCGGATCCTAATCACACTCGACGAATAACTCTTAGGGACTGTTCGGCACTAACGCGACCGTGGCTCCATCTACAGTTTTGACGTTATAGTCAACTAACCTGCTCGATAACCGAAGTTGCATTCAGTTGAATCGACGAGAGATGTCACCTTGCGTTTTTCATATTTTTTTATTAATTTTATAGTGTTTACTACACTTAAGGAAATCACAAAGATTTTTATAATGTTAGTTGACTATAACGTCAAAACTGTAGATGGAGCCACGGTCGCGTTAGTGCCGAACAGTCCCTAAGAGTTATTCGTCGAGTGTGATTAGGATCCGATGGCGCAGTGGTCAGCGCAGCCCCGTACCGAGGGGAAGGTCGCGGGTTCAAATCCCGCTCGGCTCTTAACTTTTGGGACATTATAAAAATCTTTGTGATTTCCTTAAGTGTAGTAAACACTATAAAATTAATAAAAAATATTTTTTTGTAGTCGGGAATTTTTGGTTGGGAGTTTGGTTGGGAGTTGGGAGGGTACTTACTCCAAAAATTGACATATTAGAAGCTACTGGATATCTCCGCCGTATGAGATCCGATTTCGATGTTTTTTTTTTATTTATAGTTTAGTAACTTTGAGTTTGTATCATAAAAATTTGGCTAAGATCTGATTAGGCATAAATTGCTTACTTTTAGTGTATTCGCGAATTTTACAGCTCACATAGACGATAGACGAAGTTGTTTAGAATAGCTGTAATATATAAAGGAGATTAGAGGGAAAGGAGAGGAGAATAAAAGAGGTATGGGGAAAACTATGGCCTTCCAAGGGCTAGTACAACAAAAGCCTGTACAAAACACAAGACATCTATAATGAATTTGTTACAAGAGTCGAACATTGAAATTTATACTTTATTATAACCACTAAGATACTCTGTCATGTTTACCGGTATGTATAAGTCCTTTGTGTCTCAGACTCGACGGGAGTGTGATGGAGTGGGCTCATTTTCCCGTCTCAAGTGTATGTGAGAGATTGTTTATTGCCTGTTATAAGGAGAGCTTCGTTTTATATGACAAGCACTTAGACAACTGTATTTTTATTGCTACATGGAATGTACCGTTGAACAACACGCTAATATTTTTAACTGACTGAGCTCGTGATGTAAAACCAGTGTATACAGGGTGGAATTTTGTAATGCCACGTGGAGGGAAAGTACTCTTAATACTGCAGATAAAAAATTTTACTCAAAGGAAACATTCCTTTATTTTTGAATAAAAAGCAAACTGCATTCAAAGATTTTCGAAAATTCTCTTCATTTAATTTATCATGTTTGTTAGAGAGATTTCATCCTTATAATTGACCCTAACGATCGATGCCATAAAAGTACAGAGTATAATTTTTTTAGATTTTAGCCGGTTCGATTCCCGGGTGTGGGAGAAGAGAATTTTCGAAAATCTTTGAATGCAGTTTGCTTTCTATTCAAAAATAAAGGAATGTTTCCTTTGAGTAAAATTTTCTATCTGCAGTATTAAGAGTACTTTCGCTTCAGGTGGCATTACAAAATTCCACCCTGTATAGCTGATACATTTATGAGTTCTCTAATATTGAGTAATTGAAGTGTATCTAGTCTTTGCTGCCGACCTTGAAAGTTCAAACATAAGCTGATGTATTGGTAAAACTGGTTTAATACTCGTTTCCGTACTCTTGGGTTCAATTCTGAGTAGGTCATACATGCATGTATTAGATCAGGGTAACTTTATATTAAAAAGAAAATATATAATAGTAAGTAAATGGTTTTAATTACATCAATGTCTTTACAATTTACACTTTATTTAACTAAATTATAGCTTTAGTCATGTTATTCAACACAAAACTACCTTACAGTAAAAATATAACAACTACATAAAGAGATATAGCGAACTAGGTACTTATCTTAACAATCAAGGGGTACTCAGAGCCGAATCACATCGACAGTACACAGAACGAAACGATAACCTCCTCCTTCGAGTCTCAAGCCCAGAATAATCCACCGCCTCGCCTAGCCTCAGTCAGGCGACCCACATGACAGTTGATAGACAGCGCCCCCTATCGGCAATATCGTCATCCGTTCTGCGTAGTGTAATAAAAGTCCCACTGTTGTCCAATCAAACTATATTGTTCACTTCCTTCTACGTTACAATCTCTCTAGTACTTCACAAATTACCAACTCTAAGCCACGTGGTTTTACAAAGTAGCTTGCATTGCATGCGACCAACTCTTCCGAGCGCTCGTTCCAGAATGGCGATCGAGCAGTCGAGCCCGACCGCCATCTTTATCGCCGGAAGCGTTGCCAGTATGCAGTGCAGACATTTTGAATCAATCACCATTAATAATACTTTTACATAAACTAAACAAACAAACTAGTTCTTAAAACAGTTATCATGATTAATGACAATTAAAATCATTATTTATTTACAAACAAATTATTCAGATCCACAGACATATTTTAAATCAATCGATTCAACTGACTAACCATACATAATTGCCAATGGCATTTTCCATGAAGTTGACAGACTATTTTACAAACAAATATGACAAGTGTCATCAAATATCATAATAGTAATTTCTATTAAACCATTAAAATTAGAACCATTATTGAAATTCATCACATTCGGCCATCCGATATTGTGCTTACTCTGGAAGCACATGCTAAGTGCACAATATAATATGATAACTTAATAAACAAAGCTTGAATTTAAAACAAATAATGAGAAAAGATGACCATTTAAATACAATCTAAAAAAAATCTAATGTCTATCAAATTCGGCCATCCGACAGTGTGCTTACTCTGGAAGCACATGCTGAGAGCATAATGATAACATGATAACTATGTATGTGTATGAATAAACAAAACTTGAAACTTGAATGACTACCAAAATTCAAACAACTAATAAGAACAAATTAAGACAAATCCAAAATTACAATATTAAACTTGTAAACAAAATGAAATTATTAAGTAGAAGATACGAAGACACCCAAATAAATCTTAGTCATTTCTTAGAATAAACAGATATTAAAAATATAATTCTATCTAAAAATAACTAAAGTTAAATATCCCGTTTACCATATTCAAAGCCTGTATGCAAAAAAAAATTTAACTAAATGAAATTTCTCGTAAGATAATAATAACAGTTTTGTATGAGAAAAGTCTTCGCATCCCAGCCATAAACAATCCATTCGGGTAAAATATTATTTAAATTAAATATTCCAATAACATAAATTATACTCAGATTGTGATAGGAAAACATGTACATGGTTAAAAATACAGTCAAACAGTTAATTGTTTTAAAAGTCAAATAGTAATTTGGTCTCCCTACTACAATATTCACGTTGACCGGATTGAGAGGGTCCAGAAAAAGTTTCTGAATATAACTATACTGCAAAGCTCCATCATTTTCATTTAATGTTATTAGAAAATCATCGCAAATATCATGATCTACTGTATCTTTTCAAAATTATCCACTCGCATATCGACTCTCCTTGCTTACTTTATCTTATTAATCTAAATATAAAGCCTAGACCTCGGCAACCCTTTCAGAACACTTTCGCCCTACAAGTCCATTCAAACAACACTTCTTATTATAACCCCGTTGTCAGAATGTGTCGCCTATTTAACGATTTATTGATTAAATACAGTGATAAAATTGATATCTTTAACAATAATCAAAATAAATTCAAGAATGCAGCTTTGGCCACTCTTTCATTAGAGTGTGCCGAAAACTCTTATTAGTTAGTTCATTAATTCTGCACTCTCTTCGAGTCTTAACTCGAAGTGACTTACTGTAATAAAATAATTGTATGAGTACACCTAAGTTCCAAGTAAATGTTAACTTTAATCACCTACTACTAGTTAAGCCTGGTTACACGCTATCTACATAACTTTCCTGTTCAATGCATTCTGTGTACGCATGTTTTGGGGTACTGTCTAGCTCATAATTTAATAGTATTTATGCCTGTAAATTATCGATTGTACTCTGTTTTGTGTACCTAATAAACAAATAAAATAAAATATAAAACAAAATGAAATTGTGGTAATAAACTACATAATTCTTCTCCTTAATACGGAACTCAGCCTGTTACTGCGGCACCTTCAGAGGCGCGTCATGGCTCAAGCTGCTGATGTGGTGCCTTCCATGGCGCATCACGGCTCAGACCACTGATGCGGCGCCTTCCGTGGCGCATCACGACTCAGGCCGCTGGTGCGGCGCCTTCTATGGCGCATCCCGACTCAGGCCGCTGCGCTGGTGCGGCGCCTCCCGTGACGCATCACTGCTCATGCTGCTGATGCGGTGCGTCACGGCTGTGTCCTGTGGCACCTTCTGCGGTGCATCGCTACTAACTTTGCCTGGAGTTTTAAGGATCTGAAACTCGTCATAAAATTTACAGATCTGCAAGCACACTGTGAATAAATCTATTATCATTCATCTGCTTTATATCTAGTTGAAATGAATAGGTTTTCCAATTGTGAAATAATTAAAAAGTAACAATGTATTCCAAAAATATAAAACACTAAATGTACACTATCCACGGCATTTGGACGAGTTCTCTGTACTTAGTCTTGCGCTTTAAATACTACAAAAGATACGTTTAACTTAGCTCAGTAAATGCATGAAAACGCCATCATAAATTCTGACAGCGAAGAACTTATTTACTTGAATTCCTCCATGCCATGCCCTGCCATGGTACTGCAGGCACGAACATGATTGTACTGTCATATTCTCATTGTTTTTGCTGAAATGTAAACATCTTATCGACAGAGACTGTTTCGGTGCGTAACCAATCTAATGGTTCAGGTTTATGACGTATTAACTTAATTTGGAATCTTGGTTCAATTTTTATTTTTTTATTGAAAACTGATTCAGTTGTAAAGCTGAACTGTAAAATTGTAATTGAACTCCTATAACTGCAATTCATCTTTAGTTAATCTTAAGTTAATATTTTATAAATGTTTTATAAATCGCTAATCTTTAATTTATAATTAGTTCACATTTATTGTATCTTTAATTTATATTTAATTCATATTTAATTCATCTTAAATTCATCTTAAATTCATCTTAAATTCATCTTAAATTCATCTTAAATTCATCTTAAATTCATCTTAAATTAATCTTAAATTCGTCTTAAATTCATCTTAAATTCATCTTAAATTCGTCTTAAATTCATCTTAAATTCATCTTAAATTCATCTTAAATTCATCTGTAATTCATCTGTAATTCATCATTATTTCATTTGTAATTCATAATTAATTCATCGTTTTTTCATCTTTTATTATAATATCCTCACTCGACACTGGCAATACTGAACGAATTTGTATACTTGGAATCCAAAACATTAATTTTAAACTCAAATAACTTTAACTCTAATCCAGCTTAACTTTTACTCATATCCAAAAACTTATATAATCTTAACCCAAAATCTTTACTTTTAATCCAAATCCAAAAAATGATCTTCAGCTTTTCAAACATTTTTTCTTTTAAACTTTTTGATCAATTTGAACTTTTTGAACATTTTGAACATTTTGAACATTTTGAACATTTTGAACATTTTGAACATTTTGAACATTTTGAACATTTTGAACATATTGAACATTTTGAACATTTTGAACATTTTGAACATTTTGAACATTTTGAACATTTTGAACATTTTGAACAGTTTGAACATTTTGAACATTTTGAACATTTTGAACATTTTGAACATTTTGAACATTTTGAACATTTTGAACATTTTGAACATTTTGAACATTTTGAACATTTTGAACATTTTGAACATTTTGAACATTTTGAACATTTTGAACTTTTTGAACTTTGACCAAACAGATCTCGCATGGTTCCAAACATAATTTCAACTTCTAAGGCGTACATAGTCAAACTGAACTCGCTTGGTTTCAAAATCAATTTCAACTTCTAAGGCGTACATAGTCAAACTGAACTCGCTTGGTTTCAAAATCAATTTCAACTTCTAAGGCGTACATAGTCAAACTGAACTCGCTTGGTTTCAAAATCAATTTCAACTTCTAAGGCGTACATAGTCAAACTGAACTCGCTTGGTTTCAAAATCAATTTCAACTTCTAAGGCGTACATAGTCAAACTGAACTCGCTTGGTTTCAAAATCAATTTCAACTTCTAAGGCGTACATAGTCAAACTGAACTCGCTTGGTTTCAAAATCAATTTCAACTTCTAAGGCGTACATAGTCAACTGAACTCACTTGGTTTCAAAATCAATTTCATCTTCTAAGGCGTACCTACATAGCCAAACTGAACTCACTTGGTTCCAAAATCAATTTCATCTTCTTAGGTGAAAATAGCCAAACTGTACTCACTTGGTTCCAAAATTAATCTTTACTTCTATGGCGTACATAGCCAAACACAGATCCCAAAACACTTTCTTTAGTCGAGCAGTAATTACGTTCAATGGCCTGGTTAACGTCCCCAAACTAGATCTGTTTGCTCAAAACCACCAAGAATTGCTACTAACATTTTGTCAAAATGCTGTTTCGAGGAGACTCCCCAGGTTCCATAAGCTTTTTTTTTTTTTTTTTTATTGTACTTTTTGTTTTTCTGTTTTAATTGTAATTTCTTAAAAAAATTGTATCTTCATTTTATAGTTTGTCTACCTTAGTCTCTCATTACTTAATATCATTTTTTTTTTTTTTTTTAAGCTCCAATAGTCTCACTATGTGAAACCTGTTTAATGGACCCTAGTTGTCGTTTTAAATTATCAATTAGATTATAAGTATCTGCTGATTGTTTACCTAAGAAATAAAAATAAATAAATAGTCTACAATTTTGATAGCATTAGCTCACTTTGCTTCAAAAACTCGCTTCGGTAGGCTTGATCATGATCATTAACTTGCTTATTTTAAATCCAGCATGGTTAGACATTTGCAGTTAGAGGCTACTCAAACTTTACTGAGCTGCTATGGTATTAGCAGTACATGAATAGTTTTAGCACTATCGGATAGCCCCTATATCAAATTTATGGTTAGGCCCGGTCCATGACAAAGACCGTACCGGCTTTTATGAAATTCAAGATTGTGCTCGGTCTTTGCTATTTACGGCCACTTTATTATGAAACTTTATTCAATCACTCATTTTTGATGTTAAGTAAATTATAAGAAATAAATATTTCCAGAAACCTACCAAATAATAATTTCAACATAACCCAGCCAATAACACCCTGCTTATGCCAACAGAGATTCTAATTTATTTAAGGGTATTTATTTAATTTTGTACATAGGCTACATCGGCACAATGGCGACTATTAGCCTGGACATAAAAATGTTTGTTTATGGTTCTAGACAGGAAAGTAGGCCTTGCCTAAGTACCCAACAGTTCTGCATATCAAAAAGTAACAAGAATGCTACAGAGGACTGACTTGCGTTTAACACTCAAGCTTGTTTTTTACACTCAAGTACCTTCACTTAATTTCATACACGGTAACACGAGTCATGTGTTAACAGAGGCTAACCAATAAAATGATCATCGTAATGCATAATAATGTAAAACTATTTGCTGTTATTAAGTTCGTTAATATTTTTAAAATATCTTTCGTTAAACTTAGCGTATATTCCAAAAATTAAGTGAATGTCAATTGATTGAAATGGAACAGCTTAACTAAGTAGTCAAAGTCGTTAAATATTAGGTGCAGGCCATTTCATGTTCGGATGAGCGGCTAATATCAAATTTCATATGATTCCACACACATTTTAGGGTACTACCTAATAAATAAATTTAAAAGAAAAGACCGATAATCTAAGAATAATGTTAGATTGTGGGTATCTCGTAAACGGTGCGTCGTAGCACAAAAATGACGAAAATTTCATCCCCCTATGAAACCCGACAACACATGGTAACAATGCTTCAGAGCAAGTTTTTTTTTTGTTTGAGTACCCTCTTTAAATTTTCTCAAGAAAAATTTAAATATTTTATCAAAGATCCATTAATTCAATTAAGTTTAATTACACATTATCCATCATGCAATAAACGTCATCAGAACAATAAAATTGGGCGTGTACATCCCACTTCTGAGATGTAATAAAAGTCCCACTGTTGTCCAATCAAACTATATTGTTCACTTCCTTCTACGTTACAATCTCTCTAGTACTTCACAAATTACCAACTCTAAGCCACGTGGTTTTACAAAGTAGCTTGCATTGCATGCGACCAACTCTTCCGAGCGCTCGTTCCAGAATGGCGATCGAGCAGTCGAGCCCGACCGCCATCTTTATCGCCGGAAGCGTTGCCAGTATGCAGTGCAGACATTTTGAATCAATCACCATTAATAATACTTTTACATAAACTAAACAAACAAACTAGTTCTTAAAACAGTTATCATGATTAATGACAATTAAAATCATTATTTATTTACAAACAAATTATTCAGATCCACAGACATATTTTAAATCAATCGATTCAACTGACTAACCATACATAATTGCCAATGGCATTTTCCATGAAGTTGACAGACTATTTTACAAACAAATATGACAAGTGTCATCAAATATCATAATAGTAATTTCTATTAAACCATTAAAATTAGAACCATTATTGAAATTCATCACATTAGCTTCTGACTACCATTAACAATTTATTGATATAATAAATTGTTAATAATTTCGAACAAATAATAATAAAATATAACATTATTTATCAAATCGTTTTAAAGCAACTACATTGTTCTTAAATTAAATAAACTAAACTATCTTTTTATTTTAAACATTATAGACTATCCTTCTTTCTTACTGCAATAATCATTATTATTTTAATACAGATTTCTAAAAGCATTTAAATATCAAATTGAATAAATTTTAGCCCCTATTATCTACTAGATACGACACATGCTTAGGAACGTGTTGTTAAGCCGAAGTAATATTATTTCATCTCTGGCTTAGCTTTCATTTCGTGCTCGTAAGCTCTTATTATGCTTCCTGTATACTCACGTTATTTATTATTACAATTGTTATGATCCGTAATCTTTTATTACGACGAGGCGAAACGATGTGGTGTGTAAAGTAATAAAATGTGTTTATTTTGCGAGAGCTCTGTGTAACCGTTAAAAACACGCGTTCAGTTAAGACTATATTGTTTTGAAAAGATTCTCTTCGGAGCTTTAATTAAAAAGCTTTAAAGTGCTACGGGGCTCAGGGAAAATAAAATGAAGGAGTGCAAACTGCTATGCTGTTGGTGTTGTAGGACTTAAAACGAATGGAAGTGGCTTGAACTATCCACTATCGGAACCCCTTTCACGATATTTCAAGGGGGGTTTGAGGTTATTTTATTCGTATCTCGTGAGGCTTCTAGACTATTAGATCAAGATCAAGCAAGAGCGTGTTTCTGTGTAGTCCTTTTTGAGCTTTTGGAGAATCTTCTTCAGACTCCTTTACGTTTAGTATTCTATGTACATTATACACTTAAATATTAGCATGATGCATAGTATTGTATTATGTATTTTATTGATTACATCTCAATTTTTTTATTATAGGAACAACTGAGTTAGCAAATTTAATTTAATAATTTCACTTGATGGTTCACGGGTAATCACAAAAAAATCCCCTAAATATATTTATGAGATGTGCGCTAGAAAAGTAGTGACACTTCCAGCAATTTTCTCAGATCTCTGGCATCGACAGCGGATAAAAGAAATCCTAGGAAACTCTAGTTACCGTTAGCAGCAATACAAAATTCCCTTTTACGGAGAAAACTTTACGGAAACGCGGAAACGTATTTTTCAGTAAATACAGGCGTGAAATTTCAGTGCAAATACTCGTACATATTTATAGTTTATGAAGAACTTCAGAAATAGGGGAATATTTGTACACCGGCTAGAGATTTATTTCATTCAAATAATAAATTCAATGGATAAGGGCAGGAAGAAGAAAAGGTAGAATGGATATAATTTAAAAAATAAATCATAGAATGGATTTTTTTTTTATGAGTTTTTGTGACGCAACCAACCATCCCGAATATAATATCCTTTTACTTAATGTTGGTGAAAGAACACAAACTTCTTTAATTCTTTAATTCTTTAATGCACACAGAAACATTTACAAAAAAAGTAATAACAAAGGACATGTACATAGGCGAGCTTAACCCTAAAAGAGTTATCTTCCAGCAAACCTTTGGTGCTAAGAGAAAGCTAATAGTAAAGAGGTAACAATGAATAAAACTTCATTGAATACGATTTTAGCAAAGGAACACCTGGCCTTGCAGAACCTCTAACCTAGATTCTAGAACAGCTATTGAGTTCTGAAGTTTGCCTGTGAACTAGTTACATATTATTATAAGAACATAAGTTGAAGCTACTGTTACAGTAAAACGGAGGTTTACATCATGTTTTGCAGAATAAGTATCATTCGAAGTGAAAATACTTATCAGTAAAAATAGAAAGCTCAGGGCATAGATTGCTTGGTCCTTCATGGTCTGGTATATAACTTTATTTGTCTGTATGCACCAATAACAATAGTTTTTGAATAACTTTGCACACACACAATTAAGGTATCAAAAGGTGAATAAAAACTGTGAAAACATACATCTCGTAGACAATGCCTAATAAGGCTGAAAGGATGATCAAGACAGCACATAAAACAGCAAAAAAAAGGCAACAAACCAGACAGCAGCTAGCAAGAGGCTCGTAGAAGATCAATTAACCGTCCCCTTTCGAGTATTGAGCAAACTAACATTTTTGAACTCCTAAACCTTTCATGAAAACTTTACCGACTTTAGCTTCTCTTTGGCTTAAATAAACTCACTGGAATTACATTTAAAGCCTAGCTGTGATGTGAAGCGAAATCTGTTTGGAAGTTCGTCGAATGGAAAAGTTTGCGCGCTCGTGAAAAATGGGATGCTGCAACTTTTTAAAACTGTTTTCAAGCGAAATAACTTTGAAGATTGTCTTGTAAACTGTTGATAGGAGATAGAAAATACTTTATTGCGCGCCTTAAATAAGCTGGTAACAAGTACTAACTTACCTAACGCTGTGAAACTATTTGTAACAGATTATCCTAGGGTGGATTGGGGATGAGATATTGACTCACAGCTTAGTTGTAAGCAGCTTTGTCTTCTGTGCTGTTTATTTATTTATTGATAGACTACGTGGTACAGTTAGCATCAAACGCAGGTTGGCTTTTCTGGTTTGAAAAAGTTTAAATATTTCTAAACCAGCTCACTTTAGATTTCTGTTTTGACTTTATTTGAAGATCAGCTTGAGCCACAACTATTGAAAACCGAAGTTGCCATATCTTTGACAAGTCTAGAGGAACGGGGGATTTACTAACTGAAATTGCCAATCTAATTTTGATGCTGACTGGTTCATTAGAGCTTTATTTCACTTGTTCTTTGTCATTTCATTTATTCACTAACAGTCCTCTTAGAAATCGTGTCTAAATCTTAACCTTACATGCATGACAGGACACCCTAATTTGTAGTTGTAGATGTGGCCAACTACGCAGTGTGTATATAGCGCTTGAAGATAGTCTGAATACTTACATACTGAATTGTGTTTTGCATCGATCAGAATATTAAATACCCGTAGATGTGTAAATAAACTAGCTATACATATGTATGTTATTACAGCCGTTAGCACGAAGACTACAAATGAAAACTTCTATTAATTAAATGTGTTCACAGCTGCATTCGACTCGTATCATTTGTTTGCAATATTATTATTGTACCTGTCACACTTTTTATTAATTTTCCCGAGTTTTTCCACTCTGCTTTTGGGTACGAGAGTTTCATTAGTCATTCAATATTTGCACATTGCTCCGATATGTATTGTTCAGAGGCAAGATTATCATTCAGCATCATAGGGAGGAATGTCATGTGACTAGAAGAGTGATGAGTATGAATGTGGATGGATTTGTGAGTTGAGGTAGACCAAAACCAAAGAAAGCATGGACGAATGTGAGAGATGACATGGATAAGAGAGGAATGCAGAGGTGACGGTTGACGGAGGAAAATGGAGGATATGTTGTGCCGACCCCACATGAAGTGAAAATAAGGGCCGGAAAAAGAAAATGTATTGCTCATACGAGTAATTTCAGCTGTCAAACTAGAACCATCATACAAATACACCGAGGAAGCTAGTGCGACTCGTCTCGACTCATAAATACCCAAGGTGCTGAGCCGAGACATACACAATCACCCGTTCCAAGAAGTGTAAGCTCCTAGGAAGTGTTGGTTGATTTGTCGACGATCCTTCATAACTTATTCATGTTGGAAGGCGAAGATGTGACGTAAGCAGAAGATATAGCTTGTGCTAGGAACCAAGTACCAGTCCTGTATATTATGGGAATTTTGCACTTGTTCGTTTCCGTCCGCCACTTTTGTGCTTATTTTATGTTCACAATGAATGGTTATTTTATTAAACTTTTTTTTACATCTTCTCTAAAATCTATCGGAAAATCCAAATTGCATGAGTATCTTGGCAAAGGTACAGGTACCTACTATTCAAATGTGTAAATATGAAAGGGATCTAATAAGACAGGGTTGTCTATCAAAGTTAATAAATTATAGATTCAGGGTTGCGGTCCGATTGGACTTCATTGGCATACTCCTATGAAATTCCGAACAAACTTGTGATATATACTGCGGCTAGCTAGGCTGTGCTTGACAGGGTTGGTAACTTGATAAATTAGATCGCTTTGAACGCTAAGTTAGGGTAGTTTGAAGCGAGTGAAATTCCTCTGAGGTTAGTTTCACTTGAGAAATTAAAATTTAGTTATAAGTTTAATAACCTTTTTGACACATTGGAGCCCGGGTTTTATTTTAAAATTTATTATCTTCGTTTATAATCTTCCTACAGTATGGTTTGTATGAAAAAGGGATGTATTTAACTTGTTCCGCTATTTTGCGCGTCTGGGCTATATTTACGTGCTCGTTTTGATAAGATTTTTAAACATTAATTTAGAATTAATATCAGTTCTTTTGTCACTTATTTATCCTCCTAGTAATAGTAGTAAGTTCTATCAATAAACCCTAACACTTTGTCTTAAACATTTATTTTTGTTAATATCGGTTAATCGATTTATTAATTGGTTTTTGAATAAATACAATTACTTATAATTAATGCGGACAGGCCGTAATGGATGATGTCGGACAGATTTCTTCTTTCTACGAACTTCTTTCTACAAAAGTTCTACAACTATTACCTCCATGAGTGTGTAACTATTGATGGCATAAGCAATTTGGGAGTTTGTAATTGAGTGACTACGTAATTAAGGTCTAAGTTGTGCGTTGTAGAACAAAAACTTTCTCGTCTATTCAATTATCTGTAATTTAACTTCGAGAAATTGGGCGCTATTGTTATATAAACGTAGTTTCTGTCATATTATACTTCGAAAGTGTATGTTATGATCAAATGTTTTATTCTTTGCTTTGTAAACCTAGATGAATAAAAGATACTCTTAGGGAGACCTTTGCCCAGCTGATAAAAAAATTGTCAGTCACCACTATCTGATCTGTGGACAATATTGTGTCAAATCGCTATCTACATTTTGAATTTATAGAAATAAACATATTTTCTGGGTTTCATCTTGTATTCTATGTATTTACAAAAATAAATAGGTATAAGTATTATACCAGCTATCTGGTTCCCATAGTACCTGCTTAATTTGAGGCTAGATAGTGTTGCGTGGATTGTCCACATATTTATTTATATAAAATATCTTTCACTAGAGGTCCAAGGTCAAGAAAGATATACGAGTACCTATCCTTGAAAGCTCTTACGAGTTAAGTCACGCAACTATAAGGTACTATAATACACTCAGATTAAACACCTGCTTCCACATGATGGATGCGGCACTACGCTTCTCGCACGTGCTAGGTATAAGAGCTATAATAAGGTACTTAATGTTGAAGAATACAGCACAGTTACGAGCTGGTATTAAAGCGAAGGTTTACAAGCTTTTATGGCTACTTTATAAACAACTATACTACCACAGCTCCGTCCACAAGTTTATCAGATTAGATCAGCTTAGTTTAGGTGGAGTAGGTACTACCGGGTTTGTAAAGCCTCATTTTCATGGTAATCATTTGTTTCGCATGAATTGAGTAAAGTGAAATGGTCATGGAATGGGCATCGATACTTTTATGATATTTTTTTAATTTAGATATTAATCACTCTTACAATAATGTTTCTATCCATCCAAAGATTGTCTGGAAGAAATTGCTATTAGCGATAAGAACGCTAGCGGTTTTACCTTTTTAATTTGTTGAACAATAAAGTTATATTCTATTCTATATTCCTCAATAAAGAATTTATTATTATTATTATTTATTATATTTTATCTCAAAACTTTTGAACTAAGTATGGGGTACTAGCATTGAGTTATTTTGGATTAGTTGTTTTTTTTTGGAAGATAAAACTATGGGATTGTTCTTGATGTCACCACTGACCACAAAGCTAAGTGGCTAGAAACATTTGGTCAGGAGCGTCAGGAGTCATTAAGGCTACTTGTGGTTCCTTCGTCAATGTCAAAGTGAGTGCCTTCGTCAACGTTGACATCTATGCCATAACTAAGGAATCGAATCACCGTGAACTTTTCGCGATTACCTACAGCGCACGTTACGTTACCTTCACATTTACCCATTTGCGTTAGACCTTGTCTTCTTCAGTTATGGCCCATTAAACAAAGCTTTCGTGTGCCGGCCGACCGATTGTTTCAACACTTGAAACATGATTGTAAACATAACTGTTAAATGGGGCTTACTGATAATACTGTACGGTCCGATATATGGTGTTATGTGGCTTATCGGGGAGATAAACAATGCTAGATCTACCGTCATAAAGCATAAACAAACTAGAAATGCAAATCATCACCCCATCAATTTACACAAAATGTATGTCGATTTGTTACATTAAAGAAAGAACTTTGAATTGCTATTCGTCCCTCCAAGCTTATTCTGCATTTTTCGAGAAATAGTGGAATTCAAAAATGTATATTCGGAAACACCACATGTGTTTCCAGCTTCAAAAGATGTCAAAGATATTATTTAATACGTCCCGCATTTCACCTTTTATTGGTTTATCCATCTTAAAGATGAATATTTTTAGAAAAATATCCGCCGCGCAATCAGACAGCTCACATACCATGAAAGTTACTGATAATACCAATGTACAAATCTTTTTCGGGATACCAGTGAAATCAATTAGCCGAGTTAGCTTGGACGGACTGCATTATAAATTTCAAAGGTCTTTTTTTATTATTTTCATAATGTATTACAAACTAAAATCATCTCGCCTTTCCTAAGTGTCACGTTACATTATCAAATAACTGAAAGCACATTAATCACAGCGAGTGCTGTGCGAAACCCTCACGCATCGCTTAATCCGAAAAGGTCCTACACATGAGCGTTATCTGAAGGAGATGGAACTTTCTCACGTCTGTGGATATGAGAAATTCTAGAAGTGCCTCTTGTCACCTTCATGGCTGCGGCCGTGTGTTAACCTCTAGACTGTCGAGAATCCGTGCAGTAGAGTTTTTTAAATGGATCCTTGATAAAGGAATCAAGAGGTTTGTAATCTATTATAGTAATCTACGATAGTTTCGATTCGATATGGTCGCTTTATTACAGAAAGCTTCTTTAAGATACCTCTTACTCCTTAACCTACCCATTAATCAAGCTTCAAACTAGTAAGAAGGTCCCAATTATTTATATCTCTCGTGAAAGTCGTTATTTCAAGTTACTATAGAACTCTCTCTCTCGATATTGGAAGGTCAGGTGGGGACGATGTCATTGTCCGATAATCTGGTAAGATAGTCTGAAAGTGCTTTTTGAAGGACCCTGAATCCTGATCTGATACATCAATTTGAGATGGGATGGGTAATTAGGTTCATTCTTCAGTTAATTAGATCTACTTATTCGTAAAAGTGGGAGTTAGTGCTGAGCCTACTCCTATTGTCAAACTGTCAAATTTATATAATGCGTCTTCTTTTTATGTGTCGTCTCTTTATTTGACAATAAATTTATTTGTGTTTGTATTTGTCTCGCCTAATGTAAATCCGTGTCGCATTTGTTTCCGATTCTGTTATTAATGTATTCAAAGCGCATGTGAAATGTTAAGAGTATCATCGAGGTATCCTCTCAGCAGCATTATAAAGTATTAATTCAATAAGAATACATTATTTTGAAAGCTTTGATATGAACGAGTTAATACTACAGTCAAAAGACTGAAACAAACAAGATTAGCTCGCTTAAATCTAATAAATTTGCGGAAATGTAAAGTAAACCTAGAGCAGAAGACATCGGAATGCGAAACACCAACAACGTAGTAAAAAGTGCGCACCATGTAGATTCCAAATCAAACAAGCGACATTGCAAATCCTTAACGATCCTTAAACGGTGTGGCCTGACAATATTTGATCGAATTATGAATAAACATCAGGAGCATTCCATTACGATCACGCTTAGGAATGCGAATCGACCTTCTGAAGGGTATCGGAGTACATGGATGCTCTTAAATGATTTCCTTTGTCTTTATGCATGAACGCGTCGCATCGTTCAGCTGTTCATACATGATTTGGAAGACAATTTATTGAAAAACTATGCATTGGAAAATTCCTATATCGATTAGTTGTTATTTTTGTATTTTTCCGTACAGCTTGAAGGGAATGTCTGGGGATACAAGTCTTGAGCCAATTTTGTGAAATATGACTACCAAAACCGAACATTTCTCTTTAAATAATATGGTTAAAATAAAAGCATCTTTAGACTGGATAATAGATGATGGGCTCAGCGTCAGCTTACGGCATTAGAATAATTAGTTTAAATTGAATCTGAATGATTGACGGGTTTTGTTATAAAAGAGAATGGTTTAGGGGTTTTAGTTTTTTTGTTAACTTAATATAAACCGCTGGGCTACTGTTTTTTTCTATGAAGATTAGTTCATTAACCTGCAATAGTTCGTAATCCCAGTTGAAAGATGGACGTTGTCTACTTTCTTATCGATGTATCCACGGAAGGCTGCCTTGCATATATCTCGACCACTCTCATGATGTGACTGAATCTACTTGCTGAATCTATTAATCAAAATTTATAAAAAAGATATCACTACGTAGGTATACTATCATCAGACGGTGATTAAAGAGCCTATGCCTCTAATACGTTTCCAAATAGACCGATCTAAAAAAAGTAAGCAATAATGGTCGTGTTTCGTAAATTCTTACCCTAAAACAACAAAACAAGTGTTCCACCATAAATTGCACATAAAAATCGTTTATGAGTATTGTTCTGATGCGTTTGTTTGTCGCCAGCGTGCCGGAAACGAGCTTTGCTGGCGGATTGCTTGTGTTCTACAATGCTGCGCGTGCATGTCATTCGCTTGCGTGACGATCGATGCTGGATGGTGTATGCGTTGCTTGGCTGGAAATGCTTGAATCCATTGTTTGCTGCAGTAAAAAGTTTTGAATGTACAGAGCAAATCAATTCTGAGAGTACAGATCTGTAGGTAGCTTCAGTACATTTTCGCAAGGTTTGCTCTTCATATTTCGAATTATCATCCCATTTTAGTTCTGTATCAGCCAGTGCTGGGTTCTTGGCATAGACCTCTTTCATTTTATGCCAGCCTCTCTTGTCTGGTGCGCCTCATAAACAGTTGTTTTCTGCTACCTTGACGTTGTCGTCTACCCATCGCGTCTTTTGATAGCCTAAATTTCTTCGGCTTGATTTAGGCCAGCAGTAAACTTCTTCAGGTTGTTTTTTTAATGATTTGACTGTTGTGAAAGTCATGAGTTATTATATGTAATGAATCAGTAGGTATATCGGTAAAAATATTACCTCCCAGACCCATAAATGTGACCGAGAAAACCAAGGTTCATAAATTTTGTCCCAGATTTTTCTCACGTCTTCAGAATTTTATGTTATTTTCTAGATTGTCTCCGGAATTTTAAACTAGCGGCATATTCTTGCATTTTATGGTTTTCTTGTTTGCTTGTAAGAATTTTATATTTGATACGTTTAACAATGTTGATCTTAGTTTTTTTTAGATTTAGATTTAGTTTTTCTTTCCCAGTTTTCATTCATTAAAAACTTGGATCATGTTGTTAATAAAAATAACCTGATGCTGATAGGTACTGCTACTGGCGCTACGTGCAAATCCATAGCATAACAAATTATCGAATTGTTCTTACGGAATTGATTTCAACTAAAACTTTAAAAGCATTAAGTTGAACTTTTTATTACCAAACTCCCATAACCATGGAGCGACTAGCTAAGTTTGTGGTTATAAATACTTCTACTAATACTAAGTAACCGCTGGCATGCTATACAGAAATGAACCAGAAGACTACTGATACTAAAATACTCTCTTCGCCATTGACCTTTGTGCGCTGTCGTTTGGCAGATATTTGTAGCGCCATGGTTTTGTCCTTGGCCTCTGGATGGTACTTGAGAAGTGGAAGACTTGGAACAATGCCTAAACTGCAATGGATTTGGAATTTAGCCTAAGTGGTATTCTGCTCAGCCTGCTGAAACAGATGGTTGCATTTGCTTAAAGCTGTATGTTATTCTTAATTAATTCTTTATTGCACACAATATAAAACACAGGAAAAAAACAGAAATAGAGGACATGTACAAAGGCGAGCTTAACCCTGAATAGAGTTTTCTTACAGCAAACCTTTGAGGCTAGAGAGAGGTGACTATATAGGCAGGTTTGTGTACATTAAAAAGAAAGTAAAAATAACAAGGAATACTTAGATGAATAAATTTACTAGTATGCAAAATAAATATAGGCATATAATACTTAAATAATAATAAAAATACAATACATAAAAAATACATACATAACAATACGTATCACAGTTCACAGAGACAGATAGTGCTCCTTAACTTTCCTCTTAAAAATGCTATGCGATAATGTTATAAGGGTTATTATTACCTAAGAGTGACTTAAATACGTTACGACATTCATTCAACAACATATTAACTGTGGTTACTATGATACAACATCACATAATAACAAAGAAATGTCTCCAATAATATTCTTGTTGAAATTGTGACCAGTAGAGTTCACCAGCCTATGTTTTTCGAATACATACAGAGGTACTTCTTGGAAATATGTGAGGAGGTCGTGGAACTCGTATGGCAATTTCATTACTAACACCGTGATAGTTCAGTTTCATCATAACATTCTTATTCTTTCGTCGATATTTTGACAAATCCTATTATGTCGGACATAACACTCTAAGTAATCAAATACCCGAAACTACAACAACTTGTAAGGAGTTTATCACGTCTGCTAACTATCGACAGAGTGTTGGAGAAACTTCATTGATAGTTCAGTCTTCAGCTTCAGCGAACTTTGTCTTCTAGTTATAAGATAATTTGTTTTGCAAATAGGTCTGTGGTGCCTGGGATAAATATCAAGACCAAAATCAATAGAGAACAGTTTGAAACGGGTTTTATTTCTTCACAATAAAAAGTACAATGCATATTGAGCTGGACACTGGCCAAAACGTACACCTGTCTCAAGCTCGTTAAATCGAATTCCATTCAAACTTATTTTATTCTTCGCTGCTGATTCAAAAACAATTTTCCAATTGAACCACGCAACTAATTTGAATTTTTCTTTCAGGTAAACCAAATTGCTGTACCTTAGATCTCTCTTCGCAGTATCTGGTAAGACTACTATTCAAAACACCGGACGTTCTGGCTTCTGTTTTATCGCTGTAATTACTTAATAGTTTGTACGTTATTGTGATGGTTTGTAGCCAACTAGGAGTTATGTAGGTACTATAAGAATCGCGATTCGAACGGAAATGGCACGTTTAGTTTTTATAGCAAGTTTCAGAATTGATGTACAGGATCCGGAGCGAATGGTTCTTCTTTAATCTAGAGTGTACGTCATGTCTAAAAAATAAGACTAAACTGTTAGGTTGAAAGTTTTACAAAGTATAAGTTTTTATTGATTACGTTTAATTTCAATATTAGTACATGTTTCTCAATCTCGTTGGCTTATTACATGACATTACAGTTTTTACATAATCTATGCAAAGTTATTACGAATGCAGATTATTTACATTTTCGCATAATAAATCGTGATCATACGTTAATTATTTAAATCGATGCCAACATGTGTTTTATTTTATGCAAATGGCTTTTTACCACGCGTTTTGTGCTCATAGTTTTCTTCTCTTATTTCTAGCTCTTGTCTTTCATTGGCACTACAAAAGTATTGTATGCCTACTTAGTATATTAATTCCTTGTGTCAAATATTATAGTCGTTACGTTATTCTTCGTTTAAAATCATATAGTCAAGTATGCAAAGTCGGATATCAACTGTTTTTAGGAAAAAAATCCTTGCCATAAAGGCCTGCGCCTGCGCACACCTAGTTCGCTGGCGGTAGCGATCAGTGAACCGCTGTCAAATATTCGCTGTCAAATCTCAAATCTGACAGCGATATTTGACAGCGTTTCACTGATCGCTACCGCCAGCGAACTAGGTGTGTTCGGGCCATAAAAGTGAGGTTTATAAGCTTGGCGTTGTCATCCGCATAGATATACGAGTGCCTAAAAGCAAGTCACACAGAAATACTAAGGATATTTTTTTGTGCACAAAAACACATTGTTATCAAACAAACAACGCTGCCGATGTAGAGTCAGGAGCAATATCACACGGCAAGACAGCTGCCGCTGACTCTCGTATTGACTTGGCACTAATACGACACAAAAATGGAATCCTATAGAATTACACGGTATGCGAAATAGAACCCTATTCAAATATGGCTAAGAGCTTTGGAAATGTAAAGTGACTGTAAAGCTACTTTTGCTTTTAATAATATCGGCTACCGGGCAATGGAAATAGTCGGTCGTGCCAAAACCTGATCTATCCATGCTTAGCAATAAAACATCTGGGTGACGGCCAATACCTATTGTATCTTTGCATTTTGAGTGGAATCTATCTTTACAATTACTTATACTTACGTAAACATTGTTTTGCTCATAAACTTCACTGTTTATGTGTGCAGCCCGTTTAAACACATTTCTGGCTAGTTATTGTTTATTTACCTTTAACTTGTGTTTATTTGACCCATTTACAACCAACAGTAGTTTAACTTTGTATGGGTATAATTATCCGTTTTGTTTTTGGTGTTTGTTAGGTATTCTTATTTAAAGCTTTTTGCTCTTATAGAAAACTTTCGTGAATTATGAAAGTATGATGGCAAAAACACATCAAAGAGCACTTTAATATCAAGACAATCATTCACCTCTTAATGTTTCTTTTGTTAGCTTTCTTTTGATTTATGGGATAACCTTTCTTTTGAGATTTCGGCTTGAGTTCTTTCATCCCTCTATTACGTACAGTAATGGATCCGGTTCTTAAATGTGGAACGGTTTTTACGTTCCGGCCAGCTGAACTGTGGAAAATGGATCGCCGATTGTTATCGGAAAAATAATTATACATCAACTTAAACCTTGTTTGTGTCGTTTCTGTTAAAATTACCCTAAAATATCTCGTAAAAGGTTCTGGTGATTTGCATTTCTATTACTTTACACATTCTTTTTGTGGCTTTCGGTCATAATGGTTGAATGCCAGACCGCGTCGCATGGTGTTAATTTTAAAACTTTTGCATTGTGATGTGACCTTGCTAAGATCGTTCTACTTTATGCGAAAGTTGATGTTTTATTTATGGCTTAATAAGGTCGCAGCCGCTGCTGGACCTATTTTAAATGAAACGTAAAAATACGTTTTATCTCGAAAAATTCACATGATAAATCTATTAAAGTCCTGCACACACCTAGGTCGCTGGCGTCGGCGATCAGTGAAACGCTGTCAAATTTGACAGCGATATTTGACAGCGTTTCACTGATCGCTATCGCCACCAACCTAGGTGTGCGCAGGCCTTTAGCCCGTATACACCCGCTGCGCTGCTGGGTATAGGCCTCCTCCCTAATGCGTCACTCTCCTCGGTCATGTGCCAGTCTCCATTCCGGTGCCTTAAATATTAAAGCATAAATTAGAGTTAGTTGCCTGCCATTTATTGTAATATTTATGTCTTACCTGGTGGTGAACGCCAGCGATATAATTATCCGAGCCGTCGAACCGTACTAATCTCGATTGCTTCATCGCGAACTCATATCGAACGTGACCCTAATGACCGGCCTGTCGAAATCTCATCTATATTTGGTTCAAATTGGGTCAAGTTCATTCACCCTTGTGAATCCAATGCTTCTAAGATTACGCGTCACTAAATTCGAGACATTCACGCGAAACTTAAATTACCAATGCCTGTATTAGCGACTGAAATCCTTATAGGCTTAATCGAAACATCAATCACAATACTGATGTGATGACAAAATGCAATTATCAGCAAGCAATTACAACAATTATTTAATAAAGATCAGTCACGCAACGGCTTCGGTGATACGGATTAGAGTATAAATCACAAAGGAATTAACTCCACTGAACGAACGTAAACACAATCATGGAAAATGAGTTTCTCCATCGTTACTTGCAATCTCTTAAGCCGAAAGGTTTACTGTGTCTACGAAACGTTTCAAAACCCTTTCACGCCAGCGATGGAGGTGCCCTTTCATTAGGGCTTCTTTATCCCCAGATAAAAGCGAAACGACCCCATATATCCTCGTAAAGACGACCTTGCTCCTGGTCATAACGCCCAACCTAGACCGTGTTCCCTAGCAGATGATAATAAGAAGTATCCAGACTAAGACTAGATAAGTAGATATTAGTTTCTCAACCCAGACCAGACAAGTTATTCGTGGTTTCCAATTCAAATTTAATTAATATTTTTTGAAATAGACCAAAGAAAAACATGGACGAGCTGTGTGACACATAACATGGCATCCAAAAGAGAGGAGTGAATGCAGAGATGACGGCTGACATTTGAGAATGGAGGAGGAAGACATGTAATGCCGACCCCAAACAATTAGGATAAAGGGCAGGAATAAGACAGATTTTTCATAATATAAAAGGATTATTTCGGCAATCATAAAGTTCATACATCACATAAGGTTATGTATGAACCATACCACATAAGGTTGCATAATGGTATCAACGATGTCGAATATCAGCAAAATATTATAAGCACCATCATCATGAATTAAGAGCACTGGTGGCCTAGTAGCACTTACTATTTAGAAATTTGCATTTCCCAGACCAAAGAGCATAATTCTCCGGCATTGCATATCAGGGACGGAAATGTACTCATAGCTCAGTATTCGCAAATAAGATGTTGAACTTTGTTAATTATTACTGGTGCAGCGTTCTAGAGTTCAGGTTGTTTCAATTTTGGTTCGAACTTTTCAATTACAGACTATTTTCCGGAACTGTTACTCGAAATTAAATTCAAACAGAACTGAGAATTTCTATTTCAATTGCCACAGTGAGACCTAGCTTAGCTTGTTGAGTTATTTTTGCCCATTGCGCTGCTGATGAAAAATCAGATTTTTCATCAGCTTTTGTGATGCTATGAATATCGACACTAGCCTCAATATTACTGCAGTGTTGGAACATCGCCCGGTATTCAGATAAGAATATCGCTGAAAGTTGTTAATTACGTGATTTGCAAATAACAAGTGTGTCGTTTATTTTTGTACCCGTTTATGTAACGCTCCTGATCGCTTATTCTTGTCTTTCGGTTTTATGATTTGTTATTAATTTGATCGGATTTACAATCTAAGTATCCTCAAGACCCTGTCTTTCCTCGTTTCTCCCATAGGTTATTAAATCTCACTTCTGAGATTTTAGTGTATTTACATGAATAATACGGATCCAATATTGGTCAAGAAGATCAAGTGCTTGTGATCTTCTTTATCAATCTGCACGTTGTCTACAATAATGTCTATCAAATCATCTAGCCCTTTAAATTACAGCAGCGTCTCTTTCAATCCCATACGCCCTTTTCTTTGATTAAACTCCAAGTTATTTATAATCCTTTTTTATTTTTATACGATTGTGTATAAAAACTATTTGCATATCTGTAACATCTATGCGGATGTGTGCTGTTTCAGGGTTTTTTGCTTTGACTAGCTTTTGACCCCGAGCTTCTGTGTGTGCTTCCTGTTTTTCATACTTGTTTTATTCAATAACACTTCTGACTTATTAATGTATCTTTCTTATTTATCGACGTTTGTAAACTCTGTTATGTATTTTCAGCATAGTGTTTAACTATACGACCTTAAATGATCCCTTATTCCTAAATGATATCGAGCTTTTGAATTTGGTATGAAGTTTTAATATTAAGGACCCTATAATTAACACAAGAGTAGAACGTGCGTGTTTTCTTTGATGTGCGTGACTCATTGATAAGACGGCTAAAAATAAATCGAATGTCTTAGTAATGTATTACACATTCACATCGTTACTTATTAGCATAGAAAACAGCATTCATGCGTGACTACGTATTTTTAACCGACTTCCAATCAAAAAGGAGGAGGTTCTCAATTCGGTTGTATGTTTTTTTTTTTTTTTTTTTTTTTTTTATGTTTGTTACCGCATAACTTCGTCATTTGTGAGCCGATTTGAAAAATTATTTTTTTATCTGAAAGGTACTGCTTCCAGATTGGTCCCATTTTAATTTTATTAAAATCGGTGTTGCCATTTTTTTTTAAATAATTTTTTTAATGTTTGTAACTGCATGCCTCCGTCATTTATGAACCGATTTAGAAAATTATTTTTTTATTTGGAAGGTTATTCTTACGTCCAGATTGTCCCAAACAAATTTGATTAAAATCGGTTTAGCCGTTTGACAATGAAGTCGGTTTCTCAAGTTTTTTAAACTTAAATTATGTTTAAAAAACTAAACCTATTTATAGTACGAATAAAATAACATAAATAAATTATGGTAGAGTTGGTATCAAGGGGAGAGAATATGGTAGAGGAGACCTTGTAGAAAGGTAAAATTTAAAATGAAGTAGATAAATATCGTAGACAATATATTTCTATATCTAGCCCCAAATTAAGGAGAACTTGTACTATGGGAACTAGATAGCTGATATAATACTTATATACCACCCAGAGAGAGAACAAATAACTATGTTCTACACACAAATACTTCTCGGTGGGTATGGAACCCACGACGTGCGGCACAGAAAGCAGAGCTAATACCAACTGAGCGGAGAGGCCAGTCAAATAAAATTGATTTAAGTAAACTGCTTTATTACCTTATTGACATTTGTTTATAAACAATAGGTAAGATAAGTACACAAATAAATATCACGTCAATAACTCTTTCCTCATTCAATTTCAGTCGGCCACATTAAAACGCACCAAAACCAATTTACATCAAGTTCGTCAGAACATTTAAAATAGACCAAAATTAATTGCTTTTACTGAAGTGGCTACTAATATACACCATAATCTGATGTGCGTTCCAACTAAAATAGAAATAACTGCGTCACAATAGTCAAGCTTAGACCTTGTTCAAAACGATTTGTGTTGCCTGAAATAGAATGGAACCTTTACTGAAGAAATAACTTACAATCATATACAAACTTGTCCTTGACTTGAAACCAGATACCTACCAGTAGAAGTTAATATTTGAAATTAAGCTATGTGTAGGTCCTCATTAGTTATTCACCCATATTATTATTTGCTTCATCTTTCGATACTGCAGTATTCTATTTACTTACTTCTGTAAGGGTCTTCTATAGTTTGTTAATTTCGTTAACTTTTGCTGATACCACAGAGCAGTTTACTTTATTGTTTACGTCATCTACCTTTAACCTCCATTACTTAAAACGTTTGTATCAGTTTTTAAGCAACTGCCATCTCTTATCATTCTTCTTCTTCTTCTTAATGAATGGCATCTGTCCTTTTCGGATCAATTTTGCCAGTGTCGAGTAGTTTAATGAGAATGAGAATGATAAATACTTGACAAACAGTGACAGGGCTTATTTTAAGCAATGTCTCGCACCTAAGTAACGCTTGTAATTCCATTTGTAGAGCATGGAGTGAAAGATTATATCATTTTTATATCAATTATTTTTGCCGACGTTCTTAAGTTTCTGACTGAAGTCACATAGTATGTTTATTGTTGTTTTATCAGCAGATCTGAGAACTCATGACTACAGATTGGAGCTAAAACATAGCGTACCTAACCTATAACTACCTAACCCGTTGTAGTATTGCAATAGAAAAGACGCGGACTGATATCGAAAGACATGCAAATTGTATTAGAAGCAAGAAAGTATAGTTATGGTAAATGATGTTGGTATTAGTAATCGATCTTTTGCATGCAGTTCTGACGTCGTTTGCTTTATTCATAAAACGTCGGTTTCCAACGTGAACCAATAAAGCCGGTCACACCTCCATTGGAGAGGTGAGTCATCGCCGACGGACGGTCTGCCGCGACGAGCCTCCCCGGCCTTACGATAATTGGCCAAGACGATATACTGACTATGAACTAAACTGTGGCAAGACGTGAAAGCCATAGTAAATATTTCATGAACTGTGGTAAAGTAACTGTTGCGTTAACTGTGACGAAATTAATTAACGAACGCCGAGTTATAATGAGCTTAAGGTTATTGGCATTTGCAAATTCGCTTAATCTGTAAATTACGATAGGAACGACTTAAGATATGTGAATTAAACGGAGGAAGTGAAAATTTATACACAGTTGGGGTCAAATAAGGAAATGAACAACGTTGGTATATGAATAGAATTTACATTTGACTAGCGGAACAAGTTGATTGAAGGCTTGGTTTGATTCCTTTCCGTATTTCGAATCTGGGTCACTTCCATAAATTAGGAAAGGTCCATTCACAAAATGCACGGCCATTGCTTTCCTTTCGGGTATTCATTTTATTAAGTATTTGACTTCTATCTGGTATGCGTATTTTGATAGTAGACAAAATCAAATGAGATATAGAAGAATTTCGGTGAGCATAAACTATTGTAATTTCGATTAAACTTAAGAAGTACCTAAATATAATTTGAATTTTGGAAGGTATGCGTTTATACAATAGCTAAATGTTTAGATGAAAGAACAAATTATCTCCAGATTGTCCCCAAAAAAGCGTTCAAACATCAATTCAAACCTCGATGGAAAACATCAAAAATAAATTGACAAAGCCTACGCATCGTAATTCTGCAAATTAGAACTCTGTGCCCAAACTCAAAGCAGCTTTTTACTTTCAGCACTAAAAGTGCTATTAGATGCCGAGAAGGCTTTTATCGACGCTCAGTGTCATAACTCAGTAGAATTGGACCCTGGAGAGCATGTAACGATCGGGCTCCTTAATGCGCAGATCATAAAGCTGAAAAGAGGGCTTGGACGCTGGAATTGTATGCTATTGAACCTCGACACCAATTTACACAGAAATCTTACAGAGAGTAGTAAACTATAGATTTTGGTGGTTTTTCTTGGGCGTCTTGCAACTTAGGCTTGAGTAATAACCAGTTGTCGCTGACGCTATATTAATCACAATAGATGCAATACCCTGTTTACTTTTTTTTTATCTTGGGCAAACATTTTTAAGGGACCACTGAGGTTCTTGTGAGAATGCTTTGTTTTCGTATTCTCGTTCTTATTAACTACTGAATCTCGCCAGAACAAAGGTCTTCTTTCCTTTCATCCATCATTTCTTTGTCCATTCTTTCGGTCGGTACTTCTTTGTTCTCCTAATTTATGGTAAAACATTTCGGAATACGTGTAATTAACCGAACTCCGTGTGAAGCTAAAACCATAAACGTTAATAACTCAAACTCAAACATTTGCTTCTTCCAATCATAACGTGACTCTTCAAAAGGAAATTGATCCATTCAATCAGCAGCACTTCCTGGCAATTTGAAATTTCATTAGCCTCATCAAGTCCCAACAAATGAACACTGATTCACCGGAATTGGCCCTGTCACCGGCTTCCTCTTCGCGATCGAACTGGGTAATTATCTTAGCAGGGTCGTACAACATAGGGGGGGCTCTCCATCCATCGAAATCTAAACAACATCATCATTAATCTTCCGCTATTACAATCTCTTTGTAGTATCTTGTCCATTGTATTGCCAAATTATGGTTTCTGTATTATTTTCTACTAGGTGAACATTAAAGACGTGCCCATCTATCTATGTCCAGTTCACAATAGGTTATATCGTGATTGATTCAACAGACCTCAACAGATCAACATCATTAGAATCTTCGCATTCATAATATCGGTAGAATCAATTATTTCAAAGCGTTCCCTTATCGTGGGCTTCTTATTATATTTTTTATAGCCTTTCCTGTACGTTTACTCCATCTGCAAGCATTGTCGAAAAACCTGACTCCTGGTTACATTCCTGCTTCATTATATAATGAGAATCGATTAAAAAGACAATGACTTCGTGTGAATCGAGTCAACAATAGTTTGTAATTGTGCTCGATTCATCACAAACCGCATGGAGACACGTATTGTGCGATAATCGATGCGGTAATGTTCAATTTATAAAAGCACGGGCTTTCCTGATCATAATTATGTCGACTTTAATATGTATGTCTCTTGTAGTGTTTCTTCTTGCACTTTGAGCCAAAGTTTTGTTACGCATAACTTGTGTTTTTGTATGAAAGGTTCTGAATCTAGTCATCTTATCTTACTCTTCGATCGAGGATTATGCAATACAGATTTTACTGATTGTGTGAGCTAATCGTTTGCGATTCAACCGGTGCGTGTGCCAATTATCCAACACTAGAAGACCGGGACAGTTGAAATTCTAGCGGAACACCAAATTGGGTGTGAGAATTTAAAGAGTATTGAAGCTGAACTTTGAAGTGAAGAAATATATTATGTACCTACTAGGTAACTAGTGGAATCCCGCGTGACTTAGTTCTCGAGAATTTATTTTCATACAAATCGCTGTACCTCTTGAAAATCCAGAAATTAAACTAGATTTTCATTCTTATTTCCCTACGCACCAAGACAAATAAAGCTTTAACATTTCAAATATCTACGACCAGCGGTATAGGCTTGTCGATATACATCATACATTATCAGATCAGACGTCTTATTTGATTTTAAGATGAGCCTCTTATCATTTGTCACAAGGGTCTTTTCAAAGTGGCTTAGCGCCAATACCTTAACCTGACTACTGACCGACCTATCCCAGGGTGAACAGTGATAAAATATAACAGCAAGACAAGATTTATTACAAAGGATTATAAAAAACGATCGTGGCCGCCACTCAAACGGGCAGCGTACGACGTGACCGCGTGGGTAGGAGCTTATTACTATAGATACTAGATAGGATTAACATTGCAAATGGCGACGTGATAAACGTGCAGATTTTATAGCTTGGAGACGTTGCCTATCAGCGGTTCACAATCAGGCGTCGGCTTAGGTATTACCTAAGCTTTTTGCTTTAAACCAATCAAGTGTTAGGTCATTTTAAGCTTCGGCTAATTAAACCTACGATCTAATTTGCTTTTTTAGATTTATCAAACGTGATAAAATTATGGGTGGAAATTTTAAAACGCCTCAAAGTTAAGCTATGGGAACCAGATACAGAATATGGGAAAAAAAAAAACACGGTCGGAACAAAACGAAAATTAAGTAACATTTTACGATATGATACAAAACCATACGGTTTTTTTCAACCTGTTACATAAACTTCCAACTTATACCAAGCAATAAAACCCACATAAAATGTTACACCCGGCCTCATTGTTTCCCGATCCGCTTCGGACAATTAGAGTCTTTGGAATTCCAGATGAACTTATTATTAATTATTTTTTATCCACTGCCTGTTTCAAAACAAAGGCTTCAACTGAAAAATGCCTACGCCGCAGTTGTTATTCAATATCATATGCCTGAAAAGGTGTAGACAAGGCCACATCCAGGCCCAGCCATCAGCTATCTGGTACCCATAGTCCAAGCTCTGCTTGATGTTATGCTGTGTGGATCGACCACATATTTTAAGAAGTGGTCTCAGGAATAGAATTTCAGGTTGTTTCAACCCAAAATAGAGGCAGTAAAACTTCTTTGTAGGCATCGTATTTATTTACAATGGAAAAAATGTTTGTCTGGAATGTAAAAGTTTATACAGTCTTCAGATGGATGGATGAGGCTTTTGCAAACTGAATTTTTCCAACGACAACAACGAAAACGTGACATCGTAAACTTATTCGCTAAAGTGTCACGTAGAAAGGTCGCAGCCTATTCAATTTACAACAAAAAGGGGATGTTTGTAACCCAGTTTCGCTCCTGCTAATGTAAAAACCCAAAACCGAAGTTTAAATTCGAATTAACGCGTGCCTTAAAATTGTTTAAACACCAGCTCTTAATTAAAAACCCTGACTTTGTTTCCGAAAATTTTCGAGGTTCGTCCGAAACCCGAGACTCTTGTGAAATGCGAAATTATTACACGAATAGATGGGAGTTCTGATTTTGGCATTTTTAAGTTACGTTTAACATTCTTTGGTACGACAGGATTAAAAAACTTTACAGAGCTGACCAAAGAAATAAAAATAGGTTGTTGGTTCAAAACAAACAGATATTAACAACAGTCGGCCGTTTCCGATAGTCGCCATAAGGGATAACATTATTATTGTACTGCACATAATTATACTTCGCATAACCGAAGCTACATACCTACAGACCTGTATGTATATGGACTCATTCAACTATAAGTGTCTTTATAAATGGTGTTTATTGATGCAAATAATCACTGTGTGGTCCAGAACGCGTCAATACCAGATGGCCGTTGGCGGAGACGGATGGTATAGCATGCATAGCCTGGAACCATTTTCAACATATCGGTTGCTTAAACTTCTGGCATTGGACGCTCTGGAGAGGTGCCAATATTCTGCACAAGTTATTTAGCATTTCTCCTAAAACGCAAGGAAATATGTGACAATCTAATTTGTTACACATATTTTACTGTTGCGACTCACGTGTCGGTTTGGTAGTTGTTGTGCCTTCTCAAATCATTGGAAAATGATTGGGTTTGGAACCTTGCTAATAGGTATTTACATCTTATACCATCATCATTACTTTTTCCACGGTTAGTTGATGGTAGGTGGTAGAAGGTGGTAAAATGGTGAGTGCTCCCCCTATATTTAAATTGCAAAACGTGCTGATATTCTACTCTGAGACTTACAATGCCCGGGAGCAAGCATCTCTACGTGACCTGGCGTAAGAGACTCCTCGTTGCCAAGACTGCAAATAACATACATCAATTGTTCTGGCTATCAAAGAAAGGCATAATTTTACGCTGAAAAACGTTTGTTTCTATAGCTTTTACGTGCACGCGAAAAGGAAATACAAAAAATTCTTGCTCGCATTGTAACGACTTGCGCAAATTGAAATTTTATAAGCTCGTAGAACTTACAATTGAATACGGTCTACGGAAAGAAATTCAATTTATGAGATACACGTTTACTTTAACTGGAGCAAATCGAAATGTCGTCGAATGCGATTGTCGATTTCAATGGCGATACCAGGCTTGTACGACTCGCATACGCTTCACCTTCTTTTGCAGCTGCAGCATGGCGTATAGCAGTGCCTCGGCAGTTGGCGGGCATCCTGGGACGTAGATATCCACCTAGAATGAATATGTTATGAGACATAAGCATTGCTAAGAAAATGCGATACACCCCCAGTATACCACACATGCCTAAATCAGCTTAAACGACCGCCAGCCGTCCGACAAAGTGTTATAAGTGCTGTTGCCACAATTTGAGGGTGACGATTTTGAAACGATTCTTTGTAAGTACTGACTGATGCTAACATGTGCGTCAGAAATCAAATTGCTTACGTAATGACAATTGAACAAAAGCTGAACATTTCCTACCGGCACGATCCTGTCACATCCTCGCACAGTGGAGTACGTGTAATGGTAGTATCCACCTCCATTAGCGCAACTGCCCATCGATACCACCCATCGCGGCTCCGGCATCATGTCATACGTCTTCCGAAGAATCGGCGCCATTTTGTTGGTGACCGTGCCAGCTACAATGATGACGTCGGTCTGCCGAGGAGTGCCGCGGAAGACCATGCCGTAGCGATCCATGTCGTATCTGAGGAACGAGCGAACATTGAAGATGTTCCTATGACAGATGACGTGTAATAACTGGTATGGTAAAATGGTTCGGTACCCTTGATGTTATTTTATGTTCCGACGCTCTGACGTATTCTCCCTTGTTTTTCCATTTCTGATATCGGATAAAAATTACAACTAATTGGTGTAAAAGTCATTGACTCTTGAGTCACCGACTGCTTTTACATCGACTTAACTACTTTGGACTGAAGAGTCATCTTGACTTATTGCTTCTTGAAAATGGGAGGTTTGGTTCGTATGCGGCCAATGTTAAATTTATGTGTAATGTGTATGTGTTTCGTAGGTAATTTTACGCCCATCTTAACCAAGATCTCACAAATTCCTAAGACTTCTCCACAATAAACAGCAGCAGTAAAAAAATCAAAGTTTCGTCCTTTGTTTGTTTTGTGAAGGTGTCGATAATCTCTCCTAAATTGGATTTTAGACAAAGGCATTGTTGAAGACGCCATGTTTCTACAGGTTTTATTTGGAACTCACAAAGGAACCTCAAAACATAACGGTTGGTTTGAGCATGACAATGACAAAGACAAAGAATGCTTGTTTTTAAAAGATGTAATAATTATACAGTTAGTTTTGGATGAGCAATACACTTTCTTTGAAATACTTTCATGATTCATGAAGTATTTCTCGCTAGCTCTCGTGTTTGAATTTCATGAAACATTCCTAAATCTAATATTCATATTGTCACTTACTATCACAATCAAAGGATGGCCTATTCGTCATCATCTTCCTGTCCTTATCTCATTATAAACAACACTCATGGGTCGACTGTCGGACACTTAATGTTATTTTTCGCACTCTTTTTCATCCTTCATCTCAATACTCGCTTATTGTAAAAAAAAATTGGTTGTCTGTAAAGCCGGTTTACTGACGATAGTTGAACGTGACAACGTCATAAGAAAACTCTCTCGACTCGGACTCCCTTACCCGGGCTCGGGCTCGGGCTCGACGGAACGACGGAACGGCGGAACGGCGGAACGACGGTTACGTTACGACGCATGAGTCATGTTTTTTCGTTCGTGCAGCCGGCTCCATCGATTTATAAGACGTTATCACGTCAAAAATTATCGACAACTGGTTAATATTTAGTACAAACAGTACTAGGATAGATCAAGTTTGTCCCAGTGACCGCGTAACCGACACCACCTCGTCAGGTAGGTTACCATCTGTGGTCGCCACGCGCCAATGCCGCTCGTTATGTTCACTTGCGCAATCGACGTGCTCTGCTGATCAGAGCAAGTGTATGTTACTTAGATTTATACATACTTGTCACAAGATTTATTGTGATGAACATGCTTTGCTTAGCTACCAATAAGTAAAGTAAACAGGACCTGTAAACGGAATTTTGACAGAAATCCTATGGGTTTTCTGTCGAAATTCCGTCAAAACTTAAAAATGGGATCGGAATCGCGTTCAAGAGTAGACCGGCTGCATCTTTTGTAGACGATTTATATAAACGTCAGGTGAAACTATAGTGCCTGGGACAGGATTTTAGATGGAATAGGCTTGCCCAGCACCTATATCATCCTAAGCTTAGTCGGCCTAATCCACAGGAAAGACATAATCAATACGTGTTGAGTTGACTAAGCTGCGGGTTTCCTCACGATGTTTCCTTTACCGTTTGAGAGTATAGCATTGTGTTTTTCGAACACAATGCTGTGCTCTCAAACGTGAACCATTCATTTTTCGAACAGAAAAATCCATAGGTACACGACTGCATTGATTCGAACTCGCGACCGTAGGATCGGGAGGCGGGGTTACTACCACTAGACCGCCAGTGCTCCAATGCAGTGCTACTAATTAGTCCTTAGCTAACGGGCCAAGTTACCCTTGTCTGCGAACAACATGATCTAAACTGCTGATAACCCTTTAATTATAAAATTGATTACCTAGGAGCTGCATAGTGCATCATTTCAAGAGCGCAGCACGCGAGCCCGAAAGTCAGAGGCCATATGGAGTTCTTTCGGCCCCAGTTCAGCAGGTCATCCAGCCGGGCCACTGCCCATTCACCCTTAGTCTGAAACATAACAATTTCAAATAGGCACGCTAAGCAACCACTCAGCTCTCTTGGTACTTGTTGATACTATGAAGTTCTTTTATGGGAGTCAAGGGTTTAGTCAAATAACAATAACTTTGCGAAGGCTGAATATTAAAAAGGGTGATAAAGAAACTAAACATCAGTCACATATAAAGACACTTAACCAAGATGGGATTGTCTTTGCTCTGAGATTTGGTAAGAAAGAAAGAGTGGAAAAAGATACCTCAACCTTTTCCGATTGGTCAGCAGAACTAGGTTACCAAAGTAGGTTAGTAACAACGCGACGCCTCGTATGCATAGCCAAAATAGAAATATGGAAAACAACCTGACACGAAAACATGCATCCAAAATCTAATCTATTTGCACCACGCAACGTCGGATTCGATGCAATAAAACATTCCGCAAAATGCACAGTTTATAAATAAAACGGACGCACAACCAGTGAGAAATTCAAATGTGTAATGTTTGCCTTAATGAATCAGATGCGCACCGTCCAGGAATTCCATCTTATCGGGCCGAGAATTCTCAGAAGTGGCTTGAGTGATCTGTAGTAGAGAGTGAGCTACTAAAGCTCTACTATGCATGCTCAGCGGAATTAAAGCAAAGCGTTTTTCACATAACCCGTTTTCAATTTAGGGATAAACAGAGTTGTGTAACGTGTGGCTTCAACTTTACAACCGTGTAAGCGTTTCCCCAGGGCAGGGAACAACACGCTGCAGTGGATGTATATCAGCACCGGTAGCGGACCTACCGGTGCTGATATACATCCACTGCAGCGGATTTATCCGCTTGATACACATAAATTGTAATCTCGGCCTTGGGCACACTAGACGGAAATTCCGTCGCCGAACTTTCGCGGCGGTCAATCCGTTCTATGCGATACCAGCCACACTGTATTTCAGTGGCAGATCATCAGTCGGCTGCCTGCGCTTATACGGTGGTCGTAATTCGTGATGGATCCGATAGAAGTGATAGCGAGTTATCCGCTGAGTGTGGCGCGTCGCATACAAATACCTGTAATGCGACGTTGCTGATCTTACGCTGGCGGAAGATCGGTGCGCGGACGACCGAGCAGACGCGAACGAGTGAGCAGTCCGCTATCGTCCGCGACGGAACGACCTTAGGCCTTAGGCCTTGGGCACACTAGACGGAAATTCCGTCGCCGAACTTCCGCGGCGGAACGCCAATACATGTTATTGCATATAAAATACAAATATCGGGCACACTACGCGGAAGATCGGTCGTTCCGTCGCGGACGATAGCGGACTGCTCACTCGTTCGCGTCTGCTCGGTCGTCCGCGCACCGATCTTCCGTCAGCGTAAGATCGGCAACGTTGCATTACAGGTATTTGTATGCGACGCGCCACATTAAGCGGATAACCCGCAGTGACGACGCACACACAGGATGTTTGACACCGAACGATTTATTATAGAAGTGCAAAATAGAGTTTGCCTTTGGGACTCTAGAGAAAAGCCGGATAGAAATGCAAAGAAACGAGCATCAGCAATACATCAAATGATTGTATGGACATACGATAATATTCGAATGCTTTATCTGGATTAAGTCTTAGTTGCATATAGAGGGTATGAAATTGCCCAATTTCTAGTCGAAGAGTATTTAGGGGATGAACCCAATATTTACGGTTTCTTCTTTTTTCTTCTTCTAATGCCTCATAAATAGCTATCACTTCTATCGGATCCATCAAGAATTACGACCACACCGTATAAGCGCAGGCAGCCGACTGATGATCTGCCACTGAAATACGGTGTGGCTGGTATTGCATAGAACGGATTGACCGCCGCGGAAGTTCGGCGACGGAATTTCCGTCTAGTGTGCCCAAGGCCTTAGTCATGCAAGGGATTGCACGGTGATTTGTGAGCTACGGTGTTCGTTGTTTACCTTTGAGCTCGAAATGCTTTGAGGAAAGGATTTGAGGTGTAATTTCGTTCCCGCGAGCTAACATGAAGCAGAGCAGTGAACACTCTATTTAAGACTACTCCGAGCTGATGTAATGGGGTTGATGCTTATTTATGTTCCTGGGCTGTAAATAGCATATTATATCCTCACGCATTTTGGTCTTTGTATACAACGTCTGTTATTCTAGGCTTAGTCGTGTAGAACTGGCACCTAGCTTTAAGACGTTTCAAAGTGATCCATGTGGTTCAAGTAAATGAATGTTTTCAGACTTGGGAAAAAACGATTGCATCCGACTCCATTAGGTGGCAACCACAAACCGCGGTGCCACACGTTTGTTAGTAGTAAAGCCGAAATCAATATGGCAGAAGGCAGTTGGCTTTGAAACCTCGAAACCTCTGTAGCCGCAATCATGGCTCTGAACAAGGACAGGGATGTACGGGACGCTGTTCCGGGAATACGGACGCTCGTTCTAGGAACGAAGTAATTGGACTCCAGATTGGGCAGGGTTGTTGCTTGCTGGTTTGTTGCTAACTTTGCTTTAGTTTGAATTTATTTTCATAAATAAATAACAAGAATAACAAGATTTCAGAATCAGCTGGTCGTTCCGACCTATACCAACAGTTGTATGAACTCAGATAACAATAATGTATACTGTTGCCAATATCAACAAGGAATGGAACTACTTTCTTCACATCTTCAGTATTTGTACTAATAAATCGGAAACTCTTCATTGATTATAGCTACAATTCTGTTTAATTAGATTACACCGCAGATAATACAACTCTATATCACGACGCCATAATTTTCTTCCTCCTCTTCTTTTTTCTACACTAGAGATGTAACTCTTTGCTTGATCCGAATAGAGATGTCCTATTCCCAAAACTGGCTAACAGTTCGGCCTTCCTGACACCTCCAGCGCCCTCGCTGGACTCCATGGAAGGCGCGTGCACCGCGTACACCCTGCTGCTATCGCCACGTCGCTGCGATCCTCAGAACGGCGTGCCCGTTCCAGTCCTGAACATCCATGTCGCAGTATGCTGTTGAATTTGAATTGTTTTAATAATCACAATCTCGGGACGCCCGGGAGGCGTCAAATATTAGGCCTCTTCCCCGCGGCATTAGTTATTAGACCCTTTAAAAATCAGACATTAAGCCTGCTACGCGATTCAACTTTAGGCCCACTACGGCATTTAACTTTAAACCCAATATGGCATTTAACACTGCACCACTACAGCATTTAACTTTAGGCCCAATACGGCATTTAACATTACGCCCCTTACGGCACCAGATATTGCGCTTCCCACGACATTAAACGTTATGCTCTCCTACGGCATTAGTTATCACGCTTTTCATGCGGCATTAAACGTTATGCCCTCTTACGACATTAGTTATCACGCTTTTCATGCGGCATCAAACGTTACGCCCCCTACGGCATTAGATATCGCGTTTTCCGAAGCATGACACGTTACGCCCCGACGGCATTAGATATTACGCTTTCCCGCGGCATTAGACATTACGCCCCCGACGGCATTAGATATTGCATTTACCCGAGGCATTACACGTTACGTACCGACGGCATTAGATATTGCGCTTTTCCGCGGCATCAGACATTATGCCCCCAACGGTATTAGATATCGCATTTACCCGAAGCATTACACGTTACGTACGCCCCGACGGCATTAGATATTGCACCCGGTGTTGGATTCGATTGCATGGTATAAAATACGGTACGTGTTGAATTCACCATACGATTGGCTTTTCATGGCATTATGATAATACGTGTTCTTGTTGAATTCGTTAGAAGCGTAGCTTCTCATGGCATATTATACGCGTTCTTGTTGAATTCGTTAGAAGCGTAGCTTCCCATGGCATTATACGTGTTCTTGTTGAATTCGTTAGGAGCGTAGCCTCTCATGGCATATTATACGTGTTCTTATTGAATTCGTTAGAAGCGTAGCTTCTCATGGCATTATACGTGTTCTTGTTGAATTCGTTAGGAGCGTAGCCTCTCATGGCATATTATACGTGTTCTTATTGAATTCGTTAGGAGCGTAGCCTCTCATGGCATATTATACGTGTTCTTATTGAATTCGTTAGAAGCGTAGCTTCTCATGGCATTATACGTGTTCTTGTTGAATTCGTTAGGAGCGTAGCCTCTCATGGCATATTATACGTGTTCTTATTGAATTCGTTAGGCTTAAGTCACACAGGCATCTGGTACGGCGTGTATTGTATTGGAGTTATCAGAAATTAAACCACACAGGCATTTGATCCGGGCTACACAAGCATCTGGTATTGTTTGTATTGGAGTTATTAGAACTTAGACCACACAGGCATTTGATCCGGGCTACACAAGCATCTGTTCCGGGTCACACGGTATTGTATTGTTTCGTATTGTATTGTTTTGGAGGATTTATCAGATCTCAAGCCACACAGGCATTTGTTCCGGGCCACACAGGCATCTGATATGGTTTGTATTGTATTGGAGAGTTTATCAGATCTCAAGCCACACAGGCATTGGTTCCAGGCCACACAGGCATCTGATATTGTTTGTATTGTATTGGAGGGGTTTATCAGAACTTCAGGCATCTGATACATCTTGTATTGTTTTGGAGATTTTATCAGAACTCAAGCTACACAAGCATCTGATACGTCTTGTATTGTTTTGGAGATTTTATCAGAACTCAAGCTACACAAGCATCTGATACGTCTTGTATTGTTTTGGAGATTTTATCAGAACTCAAGCTACACAAGCATCTGATACGTCTTGTATTGTTTTGGAGATTTTATCAGAACTCAAGCTACACAAGCATCTGATACGTCTTGTATTGTTTTGGAGATTTTATCAGAACTCAAGCTACACAAGCATCTGATACGTCTTGTATTGTTTTGGAGATTTTATCAGAACTCAAGCTACACAAGCATCTGATACGTCTTGTATTGTTTTGGAGATTTTATCAGAACTCAAGCTACACAAGCATCTGATACGTCTTGTATTGTTTTGGAGATTTTATCAGAACTCAAGCTACACAAGCATCTGATACGTCTTGTATTGTTTTGGAGATTTTATCAGAACTCAAGCTACACAAGCATCTGATACGTCTTGTATTGTTTTGGAGATTTTATCAGAACTCAAGCCACACAAGCATCTGATACGTCTTGTATTGTTTTGTACTAGAGAAGTCATCATCAAATGTTAAGCCCCATAGGCGTTTTTGATGCTTATTAGGCGGTAAGCCACTTAGGCGTATCTGGTTCTAGTTAGATGTTACGCCACCTAGGCGTCAGTTGTGTTTATCAGTGTTAAACCATGTAGGCGTCGCTCGTGTTTATCGAACGTTAAGCCACGAAAGCGTCTGTTGTGTTTATCAGACGTTAAGCCACGTAGGCGTCAGTTGTGTTCATTAGATGTTGAGCCACGTAGGCATCTCTCGTGTTTATCAGACGTTAAGCCACGTAAGCGTCTCTCGTGTTTATCAGACGTTAAGCCACGTAAGCATCTCTCGTGTTTATCAGACGTTAAGCCACGTAGGCGTCAGTTGTGTTTATCAGTTGTTAAGCCACGTAGGCGTATCTCGTAATTATCAGACGTTAAGCCACGTAGGCGTCAGTTGTGCTTATTAGTTGTTAAGCCATGTAGGCGTATCTCGTGTTTATTAGACGTTAAGCAACATAAGCGTCAGTTTTGATTGTCAGATGTTAAGCCACATAGGCGTCTCTAGTGTCTATCAAACATTAGGCCACGTAGGCGTCTCTTGTGCTCGTTAGATGTTCAGCCACTTGGGCATCTCGCATTGACTTGTTGTTGAATTAAGCTTTGATCCTAAATCTTAATGGCATTTGATACTCTGATCCCCATCGGTGTGAAATCAAGACTAACCCTATTGTATTGTATTTGATATTTATCTGATCCACACTGATAAATCATTTTTGGTTCAAGTAGATGTGAGATGGAGACTAAAGCTATTTATTAACTGTCATAAAATAAATAAACAAATAAATATTGTGGACGACTCCCACAACACTATCCAGACCCAACCTAAACAGAGCCTGTATGATGGGGACCAGATGGCAGTTATAATACTTGAATACATGTTGTCAATATGTGCCATATCGTTATGTCTAACTCCAATGGTTTAGATGTAGAACTGTTTACACAATCAGTGCCCATCATGGTGTTTGAGCATTCTTTATGGATTACTATCTTGCACTTGCTTGTTTGGGACACCCTTGTTTTTATAGTCCGCAGTAAAAGTGATAACATATACGGCAAGATTTCAACATTTTGTTAGACACCGACTCACATAGAACATACTACTCCACTCTACACAGAGTGTGAGTACATAAGTAACCTCATAATAATTGTTACTATCACCTCATTTTTGGAAGAGACTAGACACTATTTTAACATTTTATTTGGTCATCCCGCTCGCTCATTGATCCAAATAAAACATGTAGCCTCAGACAGATTTTCAGACAGATTCTCAAACAGACATTATAGACATATACATACTATGTCCAGCGGTGGACATCTTCAGGCTGATGATGATGACAAGCCATCATATTATGTTATTGTAAAGAGAAATGCCATTGCTACTGGAGTTGTCACCCAGCTAATATTTCTTTAGAGCACACAATCAAATGTAAATTACACTTAGCCGACCAGCTTAAATTAATTAAACTCTGAAATTTTTATCCTGCAGTCATGTGCAGAAATTATGTTGCTATCAGCCTCACAAAATTAGTGTTTATTTAGGCTATGCATACAAATATAAGATTCACTTAGCAGACCAACTTATATTCCATTAATTTTCAAATTGTATGCAGTCTTGTGGAGCAATACCACTAAATAGTATTAATACTTGTGCTAGTAGATTCATCAACATAATGATTGTCTAGACTCCACAACCAAGTAAATTATTATTATTTATTTATCAGACAACTTTGTGGTCAGCATATCAACTCAACAAAATCTGAGCACTTATTAACCTTGTTATGACCATGTAGGCACTTCAATCTGAACCTTGTTGCAATAATAATGTGGTAACTCACCAAACTCCCTGGAGATATATTATTCCAACTCTTACCGCTGTAACTATTTTTAAATTGCATTTTTATAAACTCCATAATCATTGTTATTGGGTGTCATCCACTGTTGCCAATTCCTTATAGCAGAAGATATTATAAAGCATCATTCCGCAACCTAGAATAAATACAAAAACCCAATACACAATCATCAACGGTATAGATCCTTTGAGAAGGAACATAGCTCAAATAATCAACTTAATGATTCAAATAGTTGGTAGCTGAACAACACAGTACAGGAAACACATTTGTAGATTAATAGGCTTCTAGTCTTCCTAGAATTATCACAAAATTAGATCACGTATTTCCAGTCAAAAAATACAACTGCATGTTACAGAAACATAATTTCACCAAGCTATCGGATACTTCCCACCAATGCAAATAGGAAATATTGGTCATCAAGATAATCCAGGCACTCAAGGTTACAACCACAATATCCGACAAGGATATTTATTGCAATTCCCAAAATTCAACATTTTTGTGTTTTGAATAACAAACTTGACCTTGAACAAAGATGTGGGAATTATAAAAACATGGTTACGACCCACCAGAGTTCCATGGCATGCGTGCAGTAGATTATAATATCCTCCTGGCTTTCAAATCTCAACACATCAGTTGGTTTCAATAACTCCAACAAAAGAAGTAGGTAACCTATATTGTCTTCTGTCGTTGGGAACTTCACATTGGAAAAACATCTTCTGGTATTTTGTTCAAAGCAGGAGTTAGCTATAAGCTGTGCTGTGTGGGTGTGTAGGCGTTGCGATAAAAATGCATCTCATTAGCATAATATTATCGCTTTGAACGTTTCACAACTTTTGAACAATTACTATTTTTATCGGCGCGAACGGCTATAATAGGCACGTAAGCAGATCCCGCTGCTGAACTAATAAATCGGAAACTCTTCATTGATTATAGCTACAATTCTGTTTAATTAGATTACACCGCAGATAATACAACTCTATATCACGACGCCATAATTTTCTTCCTCCTCTTCTTTTTTCTACACTAGAGATGTAACTCTTTGCTTGATCCGAATAGAGATGTCCTATTCCCAAAACTGGCTAACAGTACATTGTAGGATCGCTACCATTGTATAACTTTATCAGGAGAGCACTGGTGGTCTAGTGGTAGCGGCCCCGCCTTCGATCCTTAGGTCGTGGGTTCAAATCCAGTTGTGTACGAATGAGATTTTTTGTCGAAAAATCAACGTATTTTTGCTGTCTCCTCTTTTCTCCATACAATAGAGAGAGACAAATAGGCAAAACGAAAACAACATTTCGTAGGCAAAATGTTGTAAATGAAGTGGTACTTGGCCTTCAGGTTGCAACCCTACGCAAGGAAAATAAGAACGAGCGGTCGTCGCGTTTAATTCCTGCTTCTTTCGAGTCAGATTATCCAGGATTGTCGTCCGGAATTACGCCCCTCTCTTTTGTGATTTGTTTGCTCTTAGCTTTTCCATTATGCAGCTTGAAGTAGCTCACAGCTGTGTGGGGGGGGGGGGGGGGGGGGAATAATGGAAGTAAAAGGCACGTTTTCCGCGACTATGGCCTTTTCATTCACGGTGGAAAGCGCTCAGGTGTGAAGCTTTGTTCAATTCATGTTTTTTTTAATTGCTGATAGCTAAACGTTTATAACCTCACCTGATGGAAAGTGAAAATAGTGGAGCACGCTTAGCTATAATCCACTCTTGACTTGAAAAATCCAAGGTTGTAACGCTCCGGAAATATTGATGATGGTAAAAGAGTTCCACTCCTTGGTCGTCTTGTTTGAAGTCGTTAGTTAGATGATAAATTATTTAAATAATCTAATTTTATCTGTTAATTCAAGGTTAGATAAAATGATAATAATAATAATAATATAGATAAAAATTTATGACAACAATAATTCTAAACTTCCGGCAAGATTCTCAAATACATATTTTTAGGATAGAATAATTTATGAAAACCCGTATTAGCAAACTCATAATAATGTTAATAATGTTAAAAAGTTGCTCACATAAGTACCTACCAAGCGAGCTTTAGGAAAACATTTAAATTCAGCGAATGCCGTCGTTATATAAAATGATTACAGTCCCGCTTTCATGTTTTCATTTGCATCGCATTTATTTGAAATGAGTTGGGAATTTTCCCATTTTCGCTGCATATTATTACAATGTGAGGCTGCAAAAGACTTTTATGATGAAGGCACAACTCAACTGAAGATTTTTCATTTCCGTTAATTAAAATGTTGGCTGGTATTTTTAAGAACAAACTGTACAAAAATATTTTGTAGAATCTCTTTCATTAGCGTATGCACACTGACATACATATGACGTTCATGACGAAAGAAAGCCTAGGGTGGAGTGTTTTTGCTTATTGAGAAGAATGGGAGGTAACAATTTAGAACACCATGAATTCAAGAATCGTGATCAGGCTTTTCTTTTAATACAACTAGTTGACATGGCTGGAACTTGCGATACATACATATTTATCACATAAGCCTCGACTTAGTGGCGTGTGTGAAGTTGTTAGGCGCTGATGTTCTATCAAGATCTTTGGCCAATAGACTTCAGCTATTAGAAATCATTCGTTTTAAAACTGACTAAAAATGTAATCCAGGAAAGGAAAATAAAAACTGAACGAAATCTACAAAAGCAAAAGATACAATACAAACCTGTCCGGGAAAATGAAAAGGTGAATATTTTCTATTTTTTCCGAAATTAGGCAGTGGGTTTCCATGTGGCGGCACATAAGGCACCTTCTTCGGGGCGCTGCTGTACTGCCTCTCTTCAGCATCTGTGAGTGCTATCCTCGGCAGCAGTCTATCGCTTCTGTTGTCGTCATCTTTGATGTTGGCTAGAGTTTTGAAGCAGTTCTGCTGGTTTGCTGAGAATCTGGAGTTAAGATAGTCCAACTAGCTGGTTTAACTTTAATTTATTTATAAGAAATTGAAGTTGAAAATGCTACCGTAAGTTACATCATCATCATTAGCCTGAATAAGGCAACTGCTAGACAAAGCCCTGCTACGTATTTACTGAGGGTTTTGGCGCCTTAGTTGCCTCTTACGACATCCACAGAAGGCGATCGAAGGATCCTGTTTATCTAATAAAGATTTCATTTAAGAACTTAATTCATTGTTCAATATTTTATCGCAGCTACTGATGAGCAGTGTTCATGAATATGAAAAGGGACCTGTCTGATTCACTCATAGTTCGAGTTGAACAAGTGTATTGTTTTCAAGGAGAGCTTTGTCTTCAATGAGTGTGGTTGGCATTTGATAAGCGAATACGTTCATAGTCTTACTGGATGTGTCACAATCATGTCTAGACAACTTACTGTGTCAGTGACCATCATGAATTGACGCTGTGTTTAAAAGAATCCCTTAATATCTCTTTGTGCCTGGTTGATTTTGGTGTGACAGTGATAGAACCTGCCAGTGCTGAAAGAGGTTAGTGCGCCTTGCAGAAACTCTTCTTAATGCACAGTATTGTATCGTTTCTGCTACTACAGTGTGTCAACAACCTTGTTCCTATCGTGTCACTGGTTCTTTTGATACAGTACGAAGTACTGAATGGATTTTAAGTGCGCCTCAAACAGGCTCGTTCCAGCAATGAAGAAATACAAGTGTCGTGTGACTATGAACGGTCGCTTCGTGAGTTTTCCCCCTTTCTTCTTCGTGAGCAGGAACTATTGATTTATTATAAAGAAATCTGTTGTATCCGTATTTTAAGTCGTGATTTGAGTGAACTCCACGAATCGAGATTGTTTATTTCAGAATTTCATTTGCGCAAATTGTGCGCGGGAAACGGAGACCAAACAATTTTCAATAATGATATTGGAAATCGATCTAGCAAAAACGTTTTGCCGTAGTAGGTACCTATTTACTTTCCCGATAACAAAATTACCTGAAATTGAATGTGAAATCCCGCGCCAGGACCCTCAACATTTCCAAAACAAATCCAATCAATTTCTTCTTCAAACAAAGTTGTTTTCGAGGAGGACCAATTTGGCATGACATTATTAAATGACAAAGCCTTATTGACATTCCATAATGCGACCTTGAAGGTTTCATTCAAGTAATTGAAGGAGGCTTGACTTCGCCCTATATCTACAATAACTAATATGTGGTAGTACTTTACTAAATTATTTTTCGATATCAAATGTTGACCTTTATTATACTTACGAGAATACTCAGACGATTTTTCGTTTTTATGCGGGATTGACTTGTGAATAAACTCCAAAGAAGTAGTTATTTTCTAGCCTTAAATACTTTTTAGAAACTTCTTAGAAGCTTTTCCATGAGAAGCAGCTATAAAACCCATTTTTTGTATAGAAGGGGGAAATAATAGGGAAGTTATTGCTAGCAGGGTGGAAAGCTTCATGGTGCGTGTTCAGTACGGGGTTTTTCCAGTATCTATTTGGTTTTTCCGCGATGTTAACTTAAACAAACAGGTAGAAAGTTTAAATAGGTTTGTTTGTTAGATATTACGAGGCTAATGTCTATTGGTAAGCATTATGGGTACCCTGGCCATAGCGCATGCAATCCGATAATCGATAATCGATAAATTATCGGTAATCGGCTCATTTTCGCCAGCGATAATTATCGAAAATAAAAACGATAAAAACCGATAAACGATAAATTCAAAAATGTATGAATGAACTATTATTACGAATAGTTCATTCTTATTCCAAACTATAACAAAATGTTAAACAATGCGTACATTCTAACTGATTGTTATTCTTTGGTTTCTTTATAAAAAACATTTATAGATAATGATCCAAAGTTTTGGAACGCCTTGTCCATAACCAATTAAATTCTTATCTATCCTCTCATAATCTCCTCAATCCCATGCAATCCGGCTTTCGCAAGGGCCACAGTACTGTCACTGCTCTCGTTAAAATCACAGATGACATTCGTCTGGGAATGGACCGTGGGCAGCTTACCGTACTGACGTTGCTCGATTTTAGTAACGCTTTTAACACCATTGACTTCGATATTCTCCTTGCACTTCTTCGCTATCTTAACGTTTCACCAGCGGTTGTGGACTGGTTTTCCAATTATTTACATGGTCGCCGTCAGCGAGTCCGTCTTGAGGAATCCTTTTCCTCTTGGTGTGACTTGTCCGCTGGTGTACCTCAAGGTGGCGTTTTATCTCCCCTTCTCTTTGCTATTTTCATCAATTCTATTTCTTTAAATCTTTCATCATCCTACCACCTCTACGCTGATGATCTTCAGATATATACGCAAGCTCCTCTCAGTAACATTGCCGACGCTGTCCAGAGAACCAACTCTGATTTATATATTATCAACGAATGGAGCCGGCAACATGGACTAAAAATAAATCCTACGAAAACGCAGACTATCATCATAGGCAGCTCTAGAACGCTCTGTAAGGTAGACTGGTCTGCGATCCCGCCAGTTGTTTTTGATGGTGTGACTATTCCATACAGTGAGACTGTCAAAAATCTAGGAATAACGCTAGATAGCACCCTATCATGGAAGGATCAGTTAAATATAACTAGTTGCAAACTATTTGCTTCAGCTGGGTCCTTGAGGAGACTACGTAACTTTTTACCGATTTCCACTAAAACTGCGCTCGCGCAATCACTGTTACTACCCATATTGGATTATGCTGACGCTTGTTATCTGGACCTCACTGAGGCTCAACTTGACAAACTCGAAAGGCTCCAAAACTTTTGCATTCGATTCATTTTTGGTCTTCGCAAATATGACCATGTGTCTCCTTTTCGTTCTTTACTCAAGTGGCTTCCTATTCGTCTTCGCCGTAACACGCATATTCTCTCTCTTCTGTATTCTATACTCTTCAATCCAGTTTCTCCTCGCTATCTCAAAGACAGATTTGAATACCTGCATTCTCTTAGTAACCGTACGTTGAGGTCATCGGAAAACTTAATGCTAAAAATCCCAGGTCATAGCAGCTCTTTTTGCAGCGATTCTTTTACTGTCCAGGCTGTTCGGCTGTGGAATGCCCTGCCGCTTGAGCTAAAACAGTCAGCGTCGCATAACACATTTAAGTTGAAGTTGAAGCAGCACTACATGTCATCAATTTCCACCTAGCGATTCATGTCCTACGTACCTATCGTTAATAAGTAGTTGTTGTTGAGCATAGTTAATATTTATTTATATTCATAATTATAATATTCATATGTATTAGTTTATTATTTTAGAAATATTATAGTAAGTATTAGAATTGCTTAGATTGTTGTGTTAGGTAGGTTTCATAGCACAGTATCTTACCAGTTAAATAATTAGTAAGTAGGTATGTTATGTATGTAATGTACAACCTAGTTAGTTATAGGTCTTTAACTGTTATTTTCTTTTCCATTTACTTGTGTAACTACACTGCCGTCAATTGATGTTTTGTTTTCTTTTCCATGCAAAGGTTGCCTGGAAGAGATCGCTCAAAGCGATAAGGTCGCCCATTGTTTTGCCAAAAATCTTCATGAATCCTGTATTATGTTTCTGTGTGGTGAACAATAAAGAGTTATCTATCTATCTATCTATCTATCTATGATTACCTACTAATCCAAGCATTAAGTAAATCAGTCAGTAGAATGCTTCACATAAGCCTCACATAAGCTATATCTAGTTATAAGAACCTAATCGTTAAAATAGCTCATAATTATTAGAACGGAAAGTGTCATCTAATTAAAAGCTTTTCGATTAGTGCCACTAATCGAAATAATATGTAATAAAATCATATTTATTAGTAAATAATGTTGTAATGTAAAGTTCAATAAATTTTAGCTATTTTCCATATTAATGGTACATGCAATCCTTGAACAAACATTGAAGAAACGAAAGACGTTTAAAAAAAAAATTAAACATCAAAACAAGAAAGTGACAGTAAGGCATCCTCTGTTCAATGCCGTTTCATCCACTTTTCACTCAATTTTATTGTAACATCCACACGATAGAAAAAGAATGATAAGTATAAGTAGAAATAGATAGATAATAGTAGGTTATACGTAAATCTGCTTGTTGAGTGTAGATATGACAAATAAAGCAGTTAAATTAGAGACCGAAACATGAAGATTTTTCCCTTTAGCAACAACCGATAATTCTCGATAATTATCGAAAAATAGAGCGATAAATATCGTATTATCGATTATCGAAAAGTTTCGATAATTCCAAGCAGAGTTCTCGAGTTTCCAAGCAGAGCCTGGATTGACCCAATTAATTTTGGTAAATGTGCATTATGTGAACGCTCTTTGATATCTATATTAACGTTGTGAATGTAATTTACCAGTCCGTAAAACCATGGACGAATGGTAAAACAAATATTTTAAATAAAATATTTTTTGTGGTTACTTTATCATTAGTCTGGAACTCATTTCGCTTCGTAATCCCGTCCTTGAAACTTTTCTTCACAAAACTTCATAAAACTCCCTAATGAAGACCGAGGATTCATTTCAACGAAAAAACACTTTTGCCAAATATCTCATCGGAATGAGGACCGTCTTCCATCTTCAGTACATAAGTTGAATTTAATAAGTGCCTTATTATGTTTACTCTAGAGCCTTCGCATATTTTAGTGATCCTTTGCAAATACGGTCTTTTTTGGGTTTTCCGTCAGTTTTTTTGAAAGGGTTATACGGGTTTAGTTACTGTACTACCGGTTATTCCAAAACATAAGCTATACATGAGCAATTGAGCAGGATGGTGGTTCCAAGGTGTTGATTGTATTATAACACAGATCTTTATTTATATCAAACAAAAAATATGTCACTGTTTCGTATGTAGATAAATGCTGTACTGATATGACACTATACTCGTGTGAACGTTGCATTATTCAACAAACAGATAATATAAACTTTTGCAAACATAAATAAAAGTTTTCCTAATAGAAAATTCTGAGCTCGATATTTATGAAATCAATATCGAGCTCCTAATGGAATGGAGATTAATGCCGCGGCAGTTTTATCACGTATTACGACGTGCTGTCGCGTTCCTATGAAAGTTATTACTAGTCTCATCAATATGACTATCCATCACTCCGCTCTCGCTTATTATAAAGATTGAACTTGGTAGATCAAGGATCTTGGACCTCTCCTTATAAGTTCATCTGAAGATTCTACAGGTAGACCTTTCCGATATATTTCCGGAAGAAGGAATGATTTAGAGGCTTATCCATCCACCGTCTTCCTGTGACGATATAAAATAACTTCACAGGAATTGTGTGAATTGTCTAAAATATTCATTTATTTAATGCTGTCAGTCGAAGTTAAAAATATGTTTATTCAGTTGTTGTAATGTGTGAGAGATGATAATGTCCAAGAAAGGAGTGAGTACTGAGATGACGAATGATAGGGAGTCTTTTTATCAGCTGGTTGGTTGTCGGCTCAATGAGCCCTATGGCTTTCTTTTATTGCCACTTTCACTTCGGCTCTCTTTTCAAAAGGGAATAAATAACAGTACAGCATATCAATGCCACAAAGGGCACGTCATTCGTAGACATGAATTGTACGGTAATGCAATTGTAATGGTTTAAGTTAACAAGGGAAAAACGATGGAAAATGCAGATAACCCAATCTGCATTTTCCATCGTTTTTCCCTTTAATAATAACAAATGTTTTAGAATCAAATTCTGAACACTATTGCTTACAATCGCAGGCTGGTTAGGTGTGGGTTTATTTATCCATCATACAAGCTCTGCTTAGTTTGGGGCTGGAACGTGTTGCGTAGAAAATCCAAAATATTTATTTATTATTAATTATTTCAGTAGAGGTGAAAACTACCCTCAAAATACAAAACATAAAATCTAAGCCTATTTGCAACGTCCTCAGCTATGTTCTGTCAAATCGATTGACAACATAATTTGTTATCGTCTATAGCAGCTAAACAAATTACAAGCCTATCGGAGCAGGCAATCTCGTGGATAATCGTATTAGAGGCTGGCCGGGCTCTGGTTACTTCAGAGCCAACAAAATGAAATTGCTTGCCCAATTAAGGCCATTTATTAAAATTACTATTAGATAAATAAACTGGGAAACTTTGACTGATGATTTTACAGTGATATATCGGTCTCTAGCCTTAACGGTCCATGTGCAATAAATAACCTAACTGGCCTACCACAAGCTGTCTGGCTCTGTCTCTGGCTATGGTTTTGTGTCTGTGTGAGTGCTCACCAGTGTATTATACTGTGTGTGTGACGTTTCGAAGTAGGATTTATTTAGTCAACACTCACACAGACTCAAACCCAGAGCCAGAGCCAGACAGAGCTCGTGGTAGGCCTACTGACGCCACCTTAATCATCTGCAATGACTGCAATAGATAACCCAAATATTCCGAGATTTGATAGATGTAAAAATCAAAATGATACTAGCAACACATAAAACAACTGTTAACACTAAAGAAGAAAGTGCTCTACAAAAACAAACAGCAATGCGATTTTAATTCGCACTGCAAATAGAATTAAAGAAAACAGATGGAAAGTTGGAAGCGGTAAATAAGGCGATCTAGTTCTGTAGGTCGCATATCCACTTCCATAAAACGACAGCGCAGACCAAGACTTGTGAGCGACGTAGGACCAGCTTTCTAGTTTAATCCCCTGTGGCATACCCGGGCTACCGAGCTCGTGGATTAGCTAATGGAGATTTGTTTTGTTTGGTTTGGGATTGTGTTTTAAGCGAAAACTATCGCTTTCCAAGCTTTGGGTCGTTTCGCTTTAGGTTTGTTGGTATTTGGAGCTTGCGAAACGGAACCGATGGAATTTTTAATTTCCCTTTGGCATAATTGCTTTGCTGATTGAATAATCATCCGCTCTCCAAGGGTTTTTTAAGAGTTCATCGTGGTAGAGATCGTCTAAGCTTAAAATGGGCGTCCCGCTACTTCAGTAAGTCAAAGTAAATTGTTCTTTATTACTTATGTTACAAGGATCATTTTTAACTACTTTACTGTGAGTCGTCAAGAAAACATGGTGGAGGGGCGTGCATTTTTAGACTGGTTTATCTATGCATACTTGTTTACTCTTGTTGCATACTTAGTGTGAAGTTTATGTATGGTATGCATTTAAAAGTTTTGTGATCGATAAGTTGAGGGCTTCACATAAGTACAGTTATTTCCAATTATAACATTTGAATAAACCTGTACAGTTCATGTTTGTTATTATTGTATTTGGCAAATGTTTGCATTGCCGTCGCCAACGGTGTCGCGTCATTACGTTTAAAGAGGAAAACATTACTAAACAAGAGACAAAATAACATTCACGAAGATGGAAATACGTTCACATCTGTAATATCCTCACAATTACAGGCAAATTCGGCAAATTATTTGATCCGCACTTGGTGTGCAGATTGGTTTCCGCAAGTAGGCCTCTAGCGGGCCCTTTTTGCGTAACGCATGACACATGTTTTCGAGATTTTTAGGTTCTACGACATGCCGGTTTCCTCAAAATGTTTTCCTTCAGCGCTTAAGATTACTGGCATAGTGCATATAATTTTTCTGACAGAAAAACTCATTGATGCACGACTGGATTTGAACCCACGACCTTAGGATCGGAAGGCGAGGCCGCTACCACTAGACCACCAGTGCTCTCCTCACAATTACAGGACACGTAAGGCAGCCTTAAAAAACTTTAAGAATACCGAAAGCCTTTCAAGAGATGTTACATCGTCGAACTTGTCCCCAAACTCAGCACGTGACCTGAATTTTGCAATATCATCCTATTATACAACTTTGCATTCCAAATCGGTCTTGCGAACAACTCTAATAATATTTTCTCTTTATCTGAAATCGCGGAAAAGCGGATGCATAATCTTTAAATCGGATGGTTTGAAACTTTAACTTCTACCGTCTCCCAACTCTTGAATGAAGACGTCGGAAGTCGGAACTGGGATGTGGTTTAAATGGAAAGGAAAGGCCCGAGTTTCACTAAATAGAATACATAGTATAAATATTTAATATTATACGTTGGAGAATAAAGGTTCTCGAATGGCGACCACGACCTGGAAGACGAAACGTAGGGCGCTCAGCTACCAGATGGTCCGACGACCGAATTCGGTGGATGAAAAGGGCTCAGAATCGTTCTTCCTGGAAATGTGTAGGGCTATGTCCAGGAGTGGACTTCTTAACGCTCTCGCGAAGCTTACTTTAATCACGAAGGTGGCAATTTAAAATCTTTCGTGGAAAAACGGTCGTAAAATAATTGGCATAGGATCTATAATAATATTCCGTTTATTTGGAATGAATAGTCTGCCTCACTGAACATAAATCAACCCTTTGCCAATTTAAGATGGCAAAGGCATAAGGGGCAATCACCTTTTTGACGTGGCTCTATTGGCTAGTGTAGTGCCTGGGGACAATATTTTAGATAGAACCCTCCACAGAAAACAAAATAAACGATTTTCCCTATAAAACTAGCGAAGATTAAAGGGTGAACGTCCTTTTGCTGGTAATAACTGTTTATTTCAGAAACTCGTGCCGTCATTCCGCAAATATCCTCTAGAAATTTAATACTGTTTTCGCAGAAACAATATGATACCACTAGTAGAACAACCGCGTCTATGCTATAATAATATTATCCATTTAACTCTTGCGGAGTTAAAGGAATCATTATTTTACTCAAACACTACTATTACTGTTATTGACTGGCCTCTCAGCTCAGCTCAGTTGGTAGGCTCTGTCTTCTGCGCCGTAGGTCGTGGGTTCGACCCCCACCGATGTATGCTTGTACGTGTGAATTGAAATTCATGTCAGTCCTTGTTTGTGTTGAAAGTCAGTTTTAGTTGTTTTATAAAATGGGCATGATATTTTTTCAGAATAAGCCGATTGAAATTGAATAGGCATGTAATTTTCCGGTGAAGCGAACCGTGAATCGCGTAATATTACATTCGGGAATTTTTCTCACATAAAATATGTTTCGCAAATGGAAACTGTCAATTTCAGATATTTTGTAGAGCTATATATTTACCGTGGCCATATTTCCGGTACGGTATTATTTTAAATGAAAATTTAAACCGAAATTTTCACAAAACTGCGGTTGTTATGTTGAGTCATATTTTATAATATCTAACATTCGTTTTTGAACTAGTAAAATGCTCTGAAACTGGGCTAAAAGATCAAAAGGAAAAATTTAAAAATATTGACTTTTGAGCAATATTACAGAATAGAACTAAGTTACTACAGCAGTATACGTAAAATCAAACAAATGCGAGTAAATACAATCACAATATTTCAAAGGTTTCGCAGTTAGCAAATCTCAACAATGTTTCAGGTTTACACTCTAGCTAGTTAAATGTGATTTAATAAAATTATTGAATTAGTAACAGCTCTATAAATTACACTCCTCGAAGAAACAAAGAAAAAATAAGCCGACATGCCTCTTATCCAAGTTACCGCTAAAGCTTTCAGACAAGAGACTTCAGTTGAAAGCCGCTTTTATTTTCCATTTTCCATTGTTCAAAAGAAGCAATTTTCTTCGTCAGATTATGCACGTTGCGGGTGGCGAGGCTGCGAGTGTGCGGGGCGCTAGGAGAGGCGGGTGGCGGCGCGGCGGGCGGCGCGGGCGCGGGTGCGGTCATACTGGCAGCGCGGATGCACAGTAGCAAGCGCACGCTGCGGTCGAACGACATCGCTGTGCCGCCGCTCGATGTGGAGCTTGATCTCTGCTTCTCGCTGCAGTACCCGCACTTCGTCAAACGGGATGGGAACAGGTATGTACAAATACTATGTAATAACTTATAATACAAACCACTATCATAGCCTCATAATATGAGGCTATGATGGGATTTGTATTATTCTTTTACATAACTCATACTATCTTATCTTATACCTTTAAACGAGAAAATCTTGTATATATATATATATATATATATTGAGGATCTCGGAAACTGAGCCAACGATTTTCATGAAATTAAGTACACAGGGGTTTTCGGGGACGATAAAACGATCTAGCTAGGATTCATTTTTAGAAAATGTCCCCTTAATCGTAAAGTAAATAATCAACTTTATCATAAAATCATAGCTCCTAGCGCCATCTGTTGATTTAGTCATGAGTTAGTGGGACAGAGAACGCCATCTATTCGAGATCGAAAAATATTAATATTTAATCAGTATGTAAGTAATTCGTATTTAAATATAATTCACAACAACAGTTTACCAAAAAAAATACCGAGCGAAGTTCGGGCACCAACTGCTAGTATGAGTTATGCAAATCTCAACCCAGCTTATGAAATGGGTAACAAAACTACCATTTGATCCCACTCCCACGTATTAATTTTGTTCGTTTGATCCCGAAAAATTGATCATTCCTATCACGTATACATTACAAGCCGTCTGTGTTTGATTTGACACCAACTGACAAGTTAATCAGAGAGGTTATTCTGAGAATTGACAAGCTTTTGGGTGTTAGCTTCACTTTTTACTTCGTGTTCGTGCTACCCTAGGCAAATTGACATGGTGATAAGACGCAAACATTTCGATGTTGGCCGCAATGAATCTAACACAAAGTCTTCATTTTTAGCAAGTTGCCAACATGGATCGGGCATAGATTCCTCAAAATAAAGACCATAAAGATGACTACTGGTTCAATTGACTGACAATTCACAATTGTTCAGTAGGCCTACCATGAACTCTGTCTGGCTCTGGTTTTGAGTCTGTGTGAGTGACTCACCAATGCATTATTCTGTGTGTATGACGTTTTGACGTAGGATTTATTTAGTCAACACTCACACAGACTCAAAACCAGAACCAGAGACAGAGCCAGACAGAGCTCATGGTAGGCCTACAGGAGAAGCATTTGAAGTTTTTTTCGTGCCAAATCGTAGGTAACTCTTGTTGTATTCGTCTTTTTTAAGATCTGGTTTACCAAAAATCCTTAGAATTCTGCGGGCTTTCAGCATAATATGAATTGAGACGCTACTATTATACTCTATATATATGTTCTGTTCTGATATCCAGAACTACGGATCCTTATAGACTGATTTACACTGATGTTATGTGATACTTATCCAGCACCATCACCTCGCCGGCGCTTTTCACCACGGCGTGGTCTCCGCCATCACCGCTCACCAGCACGACGCCGCGCACAAGCAAACTCAGGAGACCTATTTATTAAAACCAAACAGGAGTATAGGGCGTATTTAAATTAAAACTCAAATAAAAAATAAGAATTTATTCTGCAGTATCTCTAAGATCACTTTTAAACGTCTTAAAGCTAGGTGAGTCTAGGTGCCAGTTCCACGCGACCAAGCCTAGAAGAACAGGCAACAAACTACGGCTTCGTTACTACTTTTTTTTGTATGATCTTTTTACAAAACACGCACACGCTACGCTACGCAGTAATAGTAAAGTACCTACACAGCATATAAAAATAAGATACGAAAATAGTAGGTAGGTACAGACACTGCAAATAATTCACATGTTGGCTTTTGATAACTAGATCTTCTGGATCTGAACAATCAAAATCAAGGCCTAAGTTGTGAAGTACACAACAAGCCTGTATGATCTGTACACATTTGTTTGGCTTGTAGTGCAAGACCCTATCCATGCCCAACGCCAACTGTTTTTAACCAGCCAAAAGTGTTTTCTATTGTGACCAGGGCTTTCATATGCTTCTGGTTGTACATTCTTTCTGGGCATTTAAGAATGGTGCCATGAGCCAAGGCCACTGTGGGTCAGTCACCTGAAATGATGTTGATAATTTTTATTAAGAAGCTCAAAAAAAATATCTTCTATGTAAAAATCTAATGTAACTTAAATAGTTACCATATAGTTAGGATGTTTTCCTGAGGGACACCTTTGTACGTACCTACATAAGCAGTAATACCGGGTTGCTATCTTAGGTGGTAGGTACATATTAATGAAAATAACATAACTCACCTTTAATTCAAAGCTCACGCGCTGCGAAGACTTTAGGTCGTTATGCTGTCGCAACTCTTCGCATAGGAACGCGAAGGCAACCTTCGACAAACGATACCGACGACGAAATATGGCCTCCGGAAGATCTTCGATAGGATTGAAAGCTTTCCGTAAACCAGCCCGCAGTTCCCGTAATTTACGAACCCGGTTTTTCTCGACCATCCTCATTGCAAAATAACATCTTGCAGACATTCTCAAAAGCAATTATTGACTTCAAAAATGCACAAATAAATGTTTGTTTACTAATTCATTTTGATTGATCGATCGTGAAGCTGTCAAATGCATTCCGAAACTTAGAATAGCATTTTACACAAAAACCGTCAGAATCGTGAAGCTAACGAAAAGATTTAGTACGATTTTGGTGTTGATGATAGACTATCACCGGTGTTAGCAATAGTAAGTGAAGATACGTAGCAATATTATTTCTCGCAAAGCCCGTCAGAGGCGCTCATCGTTTTTCCATACAAAATCGGGATTGTAAAGAGGTTAAAACCTCTTTACAAAACGCTAACACGACACCTTGTGTCGTGTTAGCGTTTGTGTCGTGTTAGCGCCTCTGACGGGCTTTGCGAGAAATAATATTGCTACGTATCTTCACTTACTATCGCTAACACCGGTGATAGTCTATCATCAACACCAAAATCGTACTAAATCTTTTCGTTAGCTTCACGATTCTGACGGTTTTTGTGTAAAATGCTATTCTTAGTTTCGGAATGCATTTGACAGCTTCACGGTCGATCAATCAAAATGAATTAGTAAACAAACATTTATTTGTGCATTTTTGAAGTCAATAATTGCTTTTGAGAATGTCTGCAAGATGTTATTTTGCAATGCAGATGGTCGAGAAAAACCGGGTTCGTAAATTACGGGAACTGCGGGCTGGTTTACGGAAAGCTTTCAATCCTATCGAAGATCTTCCGGAGACCATATTTCGTCGTCGGTATCGTTTGTCCAAGGTTGCCTTCGCGTTCCTATGCGAAGAGTTGCGACAGCATAACGACCTAAAGTCTTCGCAGCGCGTGAGCTTTGAATTAAAGGTGAGTTATGTTATTTTCATTAATATGTACCTACCACCTAAGATTACCAACCCGGTATTACTCCTTATGTAGGTACGTACAAAGGTGTCCCTCAGGAAAACATCCTAACTATATGGTAACTATTTAAGTACTTTAGATTTTTACATAGAAGATATTTTTGTTTGAGCTTCGTAATAAAAATTATCAACATCATTTCAGGTGACTCTGGATACCCACAGTGGCCTTGGCTCATGACACCATTCTTAAATGTTACTGCAACTCCCCAGAAAGAATGTACAACCAGAAGCATATGAAAGCCTTGGTCACAATAGAAAACACTTTTGGCTGGTTAAAAACAGTTGGCGTTGGGCAAGGATAGGGTCTTGCACTACAAGCCAAACAAATGTGCATAGATCATACAGGCTTGTTGTGTACTTCTCAACTTAGGCCTTGATTTTGATTGTTCAGATCCCGAAGAAGATCTAGTTATCAAAAGCCAACATGTGAATTATTTGCAATGTCTGTACCTACCAACTATTTTCGTATCTTATTTTTATATGCTGTGTAGGTACTTTACTATTACTAAGCGTAGCGTGTGCGTGTTTTGTAAAAAGATCATACAAAAAAAGTAGGAACGAAGCCGTAGTTTGTTGCCTGTTCTTCTAGGCTTGGTCGCGTGGAACTGGCACCTAGACTCACTTAGCTTTAAGACGTTTCAAAGTGATCTTAGTGATACTGCAGAATAAATTCTTTTTTTTATTTGAGTTTTAATTTAAATACGCCCTATACTCCAGATCGGTTTTAATAAATAAGTCTCCTGAGTTTGCTCGTGCGCGGCGTCGTGCTGGTGAGCGGTGGTGGCGGCGACCACGCCGTGGTGAAAAGCGCCGGCGAGGTGATGGTGCTCGATAGTGAAGTATTACATAACATCAGTGTAAATCAGTCTTTAGGGATCCGTAGTTCTGGATATCAGAACAGAACATATATTATATAGATATATAGCGTCTCAATTCATATTATGCTGAAAGCCCGCAGAATTCTAAGGATTTTTGGTAAACCAGATCTTAAAAAAGACGAATACAACAAGAGTTATCTACGATTTGTCACGAAAAAAACTTCAAATGCTTCTCCTGTAGGCCTACCATGAGCTCCGTCTGGCTCTGTCTCTGGTTCTGGTTTTGAGTCTGTGTGAGTGTTGACTAAATAAATCCTAGCTCAAAACGTCATACACACAGTATAATGCACTGGTGAGCACTCACACAGACTCAAAACCAGAGCCAGACAGAGTTCATGGTAGGCATACTGAACAATCGTGAATTGTCAGTCAATTGAACCAGCAGTCATCTTTATGGTCTTTATTTTGAGGAATCTATGCCCGATCCATGTTGACAACTTGCTAAAAAAGAAGACTTCGTGTTAGATTCATTGCGGCCAACATCGAAATGTTTGCGTCTTATCACCATGTCAATTTGCCTAGGGTAGCACGAACACGAAGTAAAAAGTGAAGCTAACACCCAAAAGCTTGTCAATTTTTGGAATTATCCCTCAGGTGTAGCACGTATGTGAGCGGTTAGACGACCTTGATTGCTTAGGCTCAAGTTTCTCATGACCTTGGTAAATTAAATTAGGGTTCATATCCTAAGTTTTATCGACGCATTAGTTTTAGTACCGCACAAGTATTCAATCCGCATAAAACGCTTTTATTTTCGGCAACCATTTCAATTTTATGCGACGGGGTAATAGTGTAAGCAGATTTTATTGCCAAGGTAAACATAAGCATCATAAAAACACTGTAAAACTAGCGATAAAATAATGCATGAATGTAACGTTTGTATGAATTGATTTGGCTTGCTAGAAAGAGATCTTTGAGAAGAATGCGAACGTTTTCTTTCATTCGTATCTCTCCATACGAGTTTATTAAACAGGCCATCCCATACCACACTTCCTTTCAAAGTGAACATAAAGATATACAACAGTTTCTCACCACTTCCTTTGAATGCGGTGCAGATTTCTCTGAAGTATTTGAAGGAAACCTTTGCTACACTACGTTCTTGGTTCAACTATTCCAATCAAAGATCACTACGAGTATTTGTGGAGTACACTATTAGTTTATTTGCTATCATGTGGGGAGTAGTGGGGACTCACCGCATGGATAGAGTGGCACCTAACTGGAACTTCCTGCTGTTTTTTAACCGACTTCCAATCAAAAAGGAGGAGGTTCTCAATTCGGTTGTATGTTTTTTTTTTTTTTATTTTTTTTTTATTTTTTTTTTTAATGTTTGTTACCGCATAACTTCGTCATTTGTGAGCCGATTTGAAAAATTATTTTTTTATCTGAAAGGTACTGCTTCCAGATTGGTCCCATTTTAATTTTATTAAAATCGGTGTTGCCATTTTTTTTTAAATAATTTTTTTAATGTTTGTAACTGCATGCCTCCGTCATTTATGAACCGATTTAGAAAATTATTTTTTTATTTGGAAGGTTATTCATACGTCCAGATTGTCCCAAACAAATTTGATTAAAATCGGTTTAGCCGTTTGACAATGAAGTCGGTTTCTCAAGTTTTTTAAACTTAAATTATAGTTTGGTAACAACGTATACGTTTAATAGTTTTTTGGATCATACAGTTTGTTACCTGTTCTTCTATGCTTGGTCGTGTGAAATTGGCTCACGAGACTCACCTAGCTTTAAAACGTTATATAATGATCCTTGTGACACCATTGAATAAAAACATTTTAGATTTTAATTTGGGACGAGAGTTTCTATGTGTCTGTAACTGCCCCAGCATCCATGAGACCCTTCAAAATAGAACACAGCAATGTGAGCATCACTGCTTGACGACAGAAATAGGCATCGCGGTTGTTTCTACTGCGGTACTTTCCCGGACAAACTATTTCACAAAGAGCCTCGGTGATTGATATTCAATAACCGATCATTCTGCAAAAAAAAAGAAGACCTTTTCATAAGCGGTCGTCGATTTTTGCGATGAGAATAGATTGTAAAGAACTTGATTGTGTATGGATGATGGATAATCTAATAGGCATACCGATCGTAATCTTTTTTTTTATATGGCTAACCATCACTTCTTGTAATTTTTAAATGATAATGATATTGTTACAGGTTACAGATTATGCTGCAAAGACGCAAGAAGTACAAAAATCGTACGATACTTGGGTACAAAACCTTGGCTGAAGGTGTTATCAGGATGGATCAGGTACACTCCTTTATCTTGTATCTTTCTACTAGTCAAAACGCGAATCGTAGGTCAAAAGTTTTGAATGGATAAGCTTCATCATTTATGCACATTATAGTTTACACTGACTACCAAAGGATCATTAAATTTTAACTTGCTCGTGCCAACGGCCAGCTCACTAATTACTGGTATAAATTCAACCACCGATTATGTCCAGTGTAATTGGATGATTCATTAGCTTTTATTCAAATGTCCGAGTGCAATTTACAGGATAATGAGAGTGTAGAGCCAAAGGAGACGCGATAAACGGGTGGTGCGATAGAGCTTTGTATTAAAAAGGCAGAGCCACTACAATGGCGATAAATGGAGAGGTTTCTATGAGAAAAGTGGATAGAACACGCTGATGATAATGTTATGACTACATCTGCCCACAACAATTGCAATACCTTACTGAGTATAAGTTAGTAGACGCAACCGATATGGGTTTGCAGTTTGGACTGTGTCCACTACTCAGACGTCAAGATTAGGGCTCAAGTGCCTGTTATTGCACCCATAGCTTTCTAATCAAAACACAAAAATGCGAGCATCACTGGTATAGGTGACAGAAAAAGTCACGGTGGCAGTTGGTAGTGCTTCCCCAGACGAACTCCATCACAAAAAGCTCTCAATTACTTTTCCTGTTGAGTAGTACAATCGTGGTAGTTTTACAACTGATCGCCTTTTTGCATGATGTGGATCCCTTGCTTAAAACTGCTTAAAACTATGATAGTATTATGAGTGCTCGAAAGCTGCGTCAAAAAATCTGTCGATAGATGGCTAGTATTGAAAGCAACTCTTGCTTACCTCGTCTTTAGTGGAGTCAGCGCCGGTCAATGTAATTAAAAGCCGAGTCATGCGTAGCTCGTTTATCCTTCACCATGAGAGGAACGTCCCTGTGCGGTTTTACGGCTCATTTCCTTTTTAAAGGACTTTGATTAATTATCATAATTAATGGCCTTCTAAACCGGCTTGGAAATATTTTACAGCTGTTGATTTTCTCAATTCTTTGGGCGGGGTATTTTATGTAATTGGAGATAATTCAAACTCCATAATTCAAATTGCGCTCCTTTTTAGATTTCAGATTTTAATAACTCCACTAAATTACTCCTAAGAGGTCAGAACCTTCTCCACCTTTATCGCGATCTTTTATTAACGAAACCAACCAAACCAATTATTTTTTTCCTTATCGCGCAGGGCAAAAGAAATAAGGAAACTAATTAGTAGCTCGCTGACTCCTGACACCCACCTGCCATCAATATTGTGGTCCTGATTTCGTTTCACCTGTCTCACTAACAAGGGTACTGACCTTGACAGCTGTTCCCGAAACTTGTTTCTGTTTATTACTCTTTCAACTTACAAAAGATATTGTAGGATTTAAGCTGAGGCGTTGAGGTAAAGCTTTCTGTCTGGACACACGAAGATGAGTTCTACCTGATTGTTACTTACTGTACAAACACAAGTCCACAATTGAATAAAGGTCTCATCTATTTTGGGCAGATTGCTGTAGTCCCCATACCTGGCAGGCGGGCTGGTGATCGCAGAATCGGTGTTAAATATTCAAGAGATGCTTGCTTCCCATCTCTTCATCCGCTCCATTAATTGCCTCTTCACCTGGAGCTTCTGTTTCTAATCTCAAGCTTTGCCATATACGAGTATATATTCTTTCAGTAAGTATTCTTAAATAAATTATAATTTCACGCAGGTTCTCCAACGCTCAATGGATATGGAGTTAGAGCTGACCGGTGTTGGGGGTAAAGTCGGCGCCGCTGCTGGCCAGCCAGTCGCGAAGCTCTCCATCACTGGCCTGGCTTCCACTCCTGTAGACCACGACACAAAGAATAATAACACACTGCTTATAACAGGTAAAACTATTTCCTCATGATATTGAATTGACCATATTGACAAATTATTTAGCATAGTGTTATTGAAATAAATCCAGTCATTCTGTTCCCAATTTTGAAATTATTTTCTTCTTCCAGAGCGTGGCTACTCAGATGAAGAAGAAGAAGGCGAGTTCAGCTCTGTGGAAGAGGCTGATGATATGACATACGGCGCGCCAGCTCGACGGCGGGCGAGGCAAATCGCCTTTAACAAAACAGACTTGTCTTATACTAAGGTATGCCTCTACTACTCTTGTTTGATTTTCTTTAGTTTTGAGGTTAGGATTATGTAAATTTGTCATCTCTTTTCTAGAAATATCAATGGAACTCTGCTTAAGTATTGATCTTTAGGAAATGGGCTTTATATGTTAAAAGAAAATGCCTCTAGAAATAAGTAGAGTCTAGCTCTTATGTTCTAGAGAATTTTACCATCCCTTGACTCAATTAGTCAATTATTTTTTAATAATATAGACTAACGTGGGTAATTTAAATGCATTTGAAAGCATGTGTATCAAAGCTTAAGCTTTTGCTTCAACAAGCTGTACATTTATTACCATTACAGCGTTTTTTCATATAGTTGCCGATTTGTTCAAATGTTTGTCCGACGAGTTCAGACACCAGCATTTCATTGGTCATGAGTTTGGAAAGGCCATTGGGTGAACAAGTACAGTCACTAGATTTGGCTTTCCAAACTTTATTGGCCATTCATTATCAATATGATAAAGTCTACTGTGTCTTCATCATTTTCTAGAAAGAACTATTTGAGGCATATCCATCTACTATTTTTCCGTGATGTAGAGGCGTCCTACGCTTTGTCATTTGAATTCTCATTGGGATTTTTCAAATCTGACTGACCAATAAAATGCTTTTGGTATTTTTAAAGCCCGGGTGTTAAAGCTTAAGGCTTGTGTGCGTAACATTAGGCGTAATGTTGCATTGAACAGCTGTCCCGCTCTCGCGACTTGAGCTTCATGGAGCGCGAGCGACAGAGACAAAGCTATATGGGCAAGGCGAACGACAGAGACAGTGACAGCGAGTTAGAAAACCAGACTGCTAAGCGCAAGGGCAGCCGCGGAAAGCTCGCGGTGAGCTTGCGCACGCGATTTTGTAGCTTGTGGCATGAGAATAGAGATTACTATTGTTTTTAAGAGTTTTTTTTATAATTACTTTTCTTTGACCCAATGACTTTTTTTCTTATGGATTTTATCCTCACGAACGGCATGAAGAAATGCTTAGCGCACATTCACTCTTGATTCTCACATTTTTTCTGCCGTTAAAAAATTACAAAAAATTCAAGAACATTTTTAATTGTTTCAGTAGTTTTAATTTCAACCTTTGAATATAAGTGTAACCAAACCCCAGTTAATTCAGTTTTGGTCTATCATACTTTTCCAATTAGTTCTGTTAAAACCTTTCAATGTCTTGGTTGGTTTGAGAGGGTAAAGAGGACATAAGGTATTCCACCCCGACATTGAGAACCTAATTGGGTTAATAGCTAGCCAATCAAGAGCCACTTCTTATCCAGGGTTATTAGCTTATCTACCCGACTTATACTAAGCTAAGCTTAACTTAAAACGACGCTTACATAAGGGTCTCTATTCTCATTACTTGTAGTGTACTTTAGAAAATTGCATGTTGTAGTTTGTTCTTGTTTTCTGTAGTCGTGCTAGTTAATATTAGTGAGTTTTTTTCCGAAATGGGGACAGCCAAAGGGTTATCAAAGTTGATGTCAACATTATTTTCCTTAAGAAGCTAGACTAGAGGGACCAGGTTTAAGCTAAGAATTATGCAGAAATGCAGTTATTGCAACTGGTTCTATTACTAGAAGTGGATAAGACCAAATAAATCAGTTATTGTTTTAATATCAGTTTTGAAATACATCAAAAGGCGTTTAGAAATGTGTTTGTAAGTCAACCGATAACTAATATGAACACTATTTCTTCTTGCTATAAAAAAAAAAATATTTAGATCTATCTTGTACAAAGGTGATTAATTTAGAAAATTTCTAAGCTCGGTAAAAATTGAAAAATACTCGGTAAAACAAACAGTGACACAAGTAGAGTAACATTGATTTACTGCCTCTTTTCTCTAGATCTATTTAAGAAATGGTAGATTAGTTTATGAGTCAATGCGTAGATCATTAAATATAGGCTAGGTTATACTTTTGAAACCTAAAATATTTATATAATTTGGTGACTGACTGTACAGCCCCCTTTTAATAAGCTACTGTACCTCATATAAAAATGAATCCCTATTTCCCTCGGAACGGCTGAACCGATTTGGCTGAAAATTGGTAGGCTGATAGCTTAGAGCCAGGAGACGATCATACGATACTTTCTATCCCGAAAAGGTAACGGGAATGGGACGAGAAAAGCCGCGGGCTGTCGCTAGTAAAATTATAAAAATATCTTTTCCTAAAGTCAGGGGCACACGAACGTCACGGTTATTAGGTAACGCTATCAAGAGATTAGACAATCAGTGTAAACAAAGGTTTATTAGCTAGAATGTACCGAAACTCAGTAGTTTTCTGGTAGCGTGATTAGATGGAGGTACCTAGTTGTAGTTTGTGGTTTTGAGTGTGTTGTGTTTGTAGCTTTGTGTTGTTTAGGACATTGGTCTGTCTGTGTTCTATTGATAATGTTGTGGTGCCAGTATTTATTGTTGTGCGGTGTTTTCTTACTACTGGAGTTTGTAACCTCTATTGCGTTTTAAATTTTTAATTGTTTAAAGCACTGGCACGTGAGGCTGAACATCTGTACGCCTCAAGTTCATGAATCGTCGTGAACGTGCCCTTCGATGAACGTGCATCGAAGGGCACGTTCCTGACGTGCGTGACCTATAAGTGGTGCTTTGTTGTAGGCGATACTTTGTGCTCTTTTAAGGCGCACTTAAATATTATTTCATCATATTGGTTCAAAGCTAGTGTGGTGAAAGGTCGTTATTAAGCTGTCATTTAATGTTCTTCTTATCGTGTCACTGATTCTTTCGAACCAAATGTGGTGAAAGGATTTTAAGTGCGCCTCAAAGAGGCTCCTTTCGTGCACCTGACACATATTTTCGAACTTTTTATAGGCTCTACGATATGCCGGTTTCCTCACGATGTTTTCCTTCACCGTGTGAGAGCACTGGCATAGTGTACATAAATTAATTTAATGTTGACATGAGTATATGACGTGATGACTGCAAGCAGAGAGATGTGGTGAGATATCGTGAGGCGGGCTACAGCATCGGATAAAGGGAAAGATGACGACCACGATCTCTCAGACAAGAGTGAGACGACTCAGAAGAAGAAGAAATAAATGACCCGTTCTTTATTATTAACGTGTTGCAGCAACGCAACCTGAAGCAGAAGTTCGCAGCGCTTCTGCGTCGGTTCCGTATGCCGGAGGAGATGTCGGAGCGTGGGACTGCGCGGGACACGCATCACGCGCAGCGGGACATCGACGAACTGTTCCAAGTGAGTTCTTTTTCATTAAGCTTTTTATAATGTCCCAAAAGTTAGGAGCCGAGCGGGATTTGAACCCGCGGCTTCCTCATGGTACGGGGCTGCGCTGACCGCTGCGCCATCGGATCCTAACCACACTCGATGAATTACTCTTACGGACTAACGCGACCGTGGCTCCATCTACAGGTTTGACGTTACAGTGAACTACTTACCTGCTCCGAAGGGTATAAGGGTATAAGGGTTCCGTTTTTGCCATTTGGCTACGGAACCCTAAAAATGTTAGTATGTAAGTATTTTATCAGCTATCTGCTTCCCATATTACAAGCTCTGCTTAATTTGGGGCTAGATAGTGTTGTGTGAATTGTCCACAATATTTATTTATTTAATTCATCCATCTTTTCTTTGGTCTACCTCTTCTATGACCACAATCAACATATTATTATAAAACACAACAAAAAATGAAATTCTAGGAGCTAGAATCGCTATCATGCGGCGAGGGCGAGGACTCGGGCCCTGATCAGATGGACACAATCAGCATCGGATCCACGCCAAAGCCTTCGCTCAGGCCCTTCTTCAGCAGCTCCAGGAGTCTGGCGAATCAGGAGCACCACAGGCATTCCAATGGTAAGTTACATGCTGGTGAAAGGGACAGTAGAATACGGTGCTCATGGTCTATCATCATTCATCATCAAATTAGGTCTACTGCTGGACGTTGGTCATGCCAATGGCCTCTGATTTATGTTACCCTAAAAAAAATAACTATGAATCTTAAAAATTCGCTAAGAACATTTTTCGCAGTCTAAGGCCCGTATTCACAAACCGTGTTGGAGACTGAGTAGAGCCTGTTAGATTTTTGACAGTTCTCCATTGAAAACTGTCAAAAATCTGACAGTTTTCAATAAAGAACTGTCAAAAGACCTATCATAGAGGCTCGACTCAAACATAGCATTATTCCTGAATACGAACCCTAGAGCATTATTGCGAGAAACTCACAATAATGTACAATTCGGACGTAATCTGCAAATAGTAATAATATTATATAACACAATATGCAAAGCATAGTTTCAAATAGGGATCTCAATTCATTACACGTGTTTATTGAACGTAATGAAATGAGATCAAGTATATTTGAAATAAAATCTTGTTTTGGATAGTAAGCACTAAAGTAATGAAAACTGTACATCATTGTGAATTTAATTTTCTTTAGAGTGATGACTCAGAGTTTGAAAACTCTTAGGACAGCAAAATTACAAAGCTTATAAAAATAAAGATCTGATGCAACCTACTACTACCATAAGTGAACAACAGACTACTAAACAACTTTAGTAATACATAAGTGAAGTTTAAAAAACCTGAAAAACCGACTTCATGGCCAAACTGCTGAAAAGATTTTTATGAAATGTCTATGTAACTATCTAAATCTAGAACCTTCCAGATATAAAAAAGATTTTTACAAATCGGTTCATAAAATGACGGAAGTTATACGATAACAAATATAATAAATATACATTACAATACAACCTAATTGATAACCTCTTTTTTATTTGAAGTCGGTTAAAATCAAAACATTGCACTATTATAAGACACACACAAGCACAATAACAGCACATACAACCATACCATAGTAGAGATAAATCAGTCTCAAAATGCATGCCCTCCACCATTTTTTCCTTCTTGACGTTGACTCACAGCAAAGTACTTTAAAATGACCCTTGTGATGTAAGTGATAAAGAATATTTTACTTTGACTGATTAAAGTAGTGGGGTGTGCAGTTTAAGATTGAACGATCTCTACAATACATAGTAACAGCATTCGGCCTGTAAACGAAACGTTGCATTGTGTGATGTGACTGCTTCTCTTTTATTTTGCATACATACTCGTATGTATTACATACAAACGTGTACGTTATAATGACATAGTAATTTTGTGTTCTGTTTATCTGTGTGCATAGTTTAGAGTGTGTATTTGGTGGATTTTACGGTGGTATATTGGTTTTTAGTTTGATACCATTGATTTTACACACATTTTCACCGGTGGCCAGTCATAAATTGTTTTTACGAAGTCGACTATCTGTTTAAGTTTAGTCTATATCCGTCTTGTCTATGGCAGTCGATAAACGTCGATTTTAGTGACTAGCTCATACCGATGAACGGAAGTTGTAAAGTTAGCTAGCCACAGCTCAAGGAAAAAATCAAAGCCATCCGCGATACAGGCTTGTCCTAGTGCGGGGGATCCCCAGTAATTCGTCTACGCTTTAGTTGGCCTTTTTGATAAATAAAGAATTTGTATTTGTATAGGCCACCGAGTGGCTAAAAAGTTCGTAACATTCTATGGAGGCGCCTTAAAAACTTCCGTCCAATGCCGTTCAAAATGCTAATAAGAATGATAATGTACTCAATAATGAGAATGGATGAAAGGAGATTAACAAAACAATTGCATCAGGCGAGTGTGAATGGAACTGCTGGAAGGGGAAGATCTAGGCGCATGTATCTCGATCAGATCGCAGACGTTTTAGAGAAAGGCCAGGTTAGGAGTACCCTAGACCGACGAGCATGTATGAAGAATGTTATAAGAGTGAATGAAGCGAAAGAGGTGTGTCAGGATCGTAGCAAGTGGAAATCCGTGATCTCTGCCTACTCCCATGGGAATGAGGCGTGATTGTATGTATGTATGTACTCATAAATCCACCGAATACACTCGTGCGTCATGGCATGCGCAGTGAGCCGTCTCGCGAGCCGCGCGTCTGTCAGCGAGGTGGCAGCGATCAGGGAACGAGCCGCCGTCATCACAGGTAACGTCTGGCTTCGGCTGTCGGTGTGGTGCGGTCGTGGATTGGCTAGAATTTGTTTTTTTTTATAATAAATCGGCTAATATTGTATCCGTGATAGACCTTCGGTGACGTAGACACACCCCTCCCTTGATTTTTCCACCCGTGCGAAGCTAGGGCGGGTCGCTAGTCCCTGATGTTTGAGGAAGCTAGAATAGTTAACGTTCTTTTATTCCTTCTCTGTCTTGTCGGAATCTTTGCGCTTCCAATATCTGTAGCCTTCTTTTCGCGCGATGTCTCTGTGACTTTTATTGTATCCCTTCGTAGATCTAGGCTAGCTTGAACAGTCCCGTGACTTTTCTATCGTCAGTCGTAATCACTTGTAAATCTTGCGTTATTATTACAATACGCTTTTATCTGTTCTCAAACTCATAATGGCTAACTGTCTGGCGAGATTATTGTGGTTTTAAGAACACATAATTACCAGTTTCGCTACATGTTTAATTACTACCGTTGAAGCCGTCCAGTAGAAGCGTAACATAATGTAAGAAACACTCCACGCCATATAAGCACGACCACACCGCACTAAAATCGTATGCTTCTTATCCTTATTTACTAGTAGCGAGCTTTTGTCTGTCTTGTTCTGTATCTTACCTGTATCATCTAGAACCATGCATGTTTCAGTACACTGAATGATATGTGCACTTTAGTCATTTAGATGTTTAACATAACACCGAACTTTCCTTTCCAGTCAACTTTTCAAGCTAGTTAAAGAAATATTTTCTATCGAATCAGCAGAATTGTCGAAAAATAAAAATTGATAGCTTTGCTAATAAAATTGTCCTATGATAATAGGACGATCAAACAATGTGCTATCATCATCAACAGAATCAGAAGCCGTCCGTAGCTCGGCGGGTGATGAACGCGCCAGTGACGGTAACAGCGATGGTGACATTTGCGCTGATGCCCCAGCATCCGGGGCTTCCGTTTCTAGCTCACCACCGAATGATGTACACGTCAAGGTAAACTAGTATAACTATAAAATAAACATCGTTTAATAAAGTTTGCTAATTTTGTCAATCGTATAAATTATGAAAAGAAAAGGACCTAAATTTTACCTTGGCGTATTCCATGAAACCGCATAAGTGAGAAAAATTATTAAGTGGCAAAAAAATGATTCCATTGTCGGTGTACTAAATCTAAGAGCTAAAGTTAAAATTTATTGTTCATTCAATGTATTATATCAACCTGTAATTATGGGAACTAAGTCTAATGCTTTGGCAAAGTCTAAATTTTTATGTTGGTTAATTTTAAAGTTAATTAATCTTTTGTGGCAGGAGGACAAGCGCTCGCGGTTGTTCCGAAGTGCGACCAGTGGTGGGAACTTGACTCCCGCAGCAGCTGCTAGGAAGAAGAGTTCGCTCGGTTCCGAAAGGCCATTGTCAGCCCACGAGCTTTTGGTACAAAGCCCGACTACACAAGAGGTATGTTGCGCAATATGGTTGTTTAATCAAAATCACTTTAAGATTGAAAATGCCTAGATATTTTTTTTATTTTTTTACTTCTTGTAGGTTAACCGAACTCTGCCATATAGGCTAACCACTCGCAAAGTTAATAACTCTTTGATCATCATTCGAATAACTCATACTTTTGATAGCCTCCTTAATGTTAACATCATCAGCCTCAAGAAGTCCATTGTTGGACATAGACCCCAAACCAAGAAGTTCTGAGCCTTCTTTGTCCACTGACTGCCCGCTATCCTAAAAATGTTGTGCAACCTTTTAAAACCTTTTTACCAGCTGCTGCTGGTTCTACAAAAATCGAGGATGGTTTTTTTTCGTTGTAGGAATTACTTTTTAAGTCTTAGTCATTATAGGTCACGATGATAACAACACGGCACGTAGGTCATGTGCATATCTCATATCTCTTACGCTATTGTTTTAAGGGTCGCTATTTGTAAGTCCTTATCAATGATAACAACTGTACTGCGTCCACTAGTCACTTGCCATCTTACGCTATAACCATTGTCGTTGTCTTCATCATTGTTGTCGTGTTTATTTATTGTAATGGTTAATTCAAATTGTTCCAGCCTCGCCGCTCGATAATGGAGCAACTGTCCCGGCTGCTCAGTGAGGATTCTCCTCTCCCCGAGTGCATCGGCGTGGCTCCCGCGGGAGTGCTGGCCGGCGCGCTGGCTGCGTTACACATCCCGACGCTGTGCGCGCCGAGCCCGCATGTGCCGGATGCCAGGCCGCTGTTGCAGGCCTTGTATTCACGGACTAACAAGTCAGTTGTAGTTTATTTAAGATTTGTTTGAATTTGAAAAGGTTCTTTCGAATAGTTTCCTTATACCATGATCGTCACGAGGTTGGCTTGCCACAACCTATTCTTCACCATTATGACTGGCCTCTTCAGCTAAGTTGGTAGTAGCTCTGCCTTTGCGCCGTAGGCCGTGGGTTCGATCACCACCGAGAGCAAATATTTGTGTGGTGAACACAGATGTTTGCTAAGTCTGGGTATAAACCCTACCCATTGGACTCTAAGTAGGTATGTATTTACAAAAAAATATTCAAGTATTATATGAGCTCTCTGGTTTTATAGCACAAGCTCTGCATTGATTTATTTAAAATGTGATATGGTTGTTCATAGAAGTGTCCGTCGCGGCTGGGTCCGCGTGGTGGTGTGCGGCGGGGAAGGCGCGGCGGGGGCGGCGCTGCGTGCGCACGCGGAGCTAGCCGCACGTCGCCCGCACGACGCGCCGCCGCTTAGATTCTACATCGTGCCTGCTGGTGAGTACTGCGTCTGAGCTGGTTTTCTTGACACGCTTTTCATCATTGTAAGTTAATAGTAGACGACCATCAGAGCTGGGGCTCAATTCTAGACCAGTGACTTTTTTGTCACGGTAGATATATATCACAAGAACTGTCAAATTCACTAGAGAAACTGACAGTTCTTGTGATATATATCTACCGTGACAAAAAAGTCACTGGTCTAGAATTAAGGCCCTGATCGTTCGCTTCAATAGAAAAAAACCCATCAGCCCTCACAATCAGCATGAGAACTGGTCTTTCATCTTTTGAGTTACTAATCGAGGTACGAATTAGGTCTAATCAGGTATTCAGGTAGGGTTCAGGGTTTAAAGCCCTGACTACATTGGGAATTAAATGTACCTTAGGAAGTTTTGTTGGCTGGCAGATAGTGTTGTCTTTCTCGATTTAGCGAAAGCTTTCGATAAGGTCACGCACTACGGCTTGGTATTGATAGTACAATGATTCTGAAATTAGGGTGCTATAGATAAGCTCGTGCTCATCTACTGCTGCTTTGATATGCTGCTTGCTATACAGTGAGAGTAACCAGTTTAGTTCGAACTTTACAGACTGGTGGAGTGTTGGAGTCATTCAGGGTTCTGCTCTTTGCCCTTTCTTATTTACGTATTATAGTAAATCTAGTCTGCGTTGATGTTAAAACATATTAATGTACAGGTACAAACACGATTTCCCGGTATCTCTGCAACGTGGACTCTGGATACGCGGCGCTATTTGGCGAGAGCTGGCCCGCGCTATGCGAGCGCGCAGACGCCGGCTCGCCTGAACTAGCTGACGTCTCCGCTAGAATTGCTAGGTGAGTTGCACCTTATTGCTGTACACTTAGAGTACAGATTGACTCGCAAACAGAGCTGACTGCTCAGTATGGTTATGTTCACGTCTAGTTACTTTATGGTATTGTCTTGTGGGGAAGTGGGCCTGGTTTAATACTTACGTTACATTTATTTTTGTTTAGGTATTTGAACAGCAGCGGTCCAGTGAACAACGTGCCGATTGGCGAAGCAATGATCGCGTATCGGGATAGGTCGGGCGACGAAGACGCCAGCCAGACATTTGTGCCATTTATTGCGGTACGTATTTACTTCGGAACGGATTTCAAATAAAAAGAAACAAAGAGTATTTATTTGCGAAGCAAAACTCACACTAACAATTTAAACCTAACAGCCTATCACTAAACTACAGAGGTGAGCTTTGTGCAAAAAGAAGAGGTTTTATATATTTTTTGGTACCGCATCACTCCGTTATTTATGGACCAATTTGAAAAAGTTTTTTATCTGAAAATTGAAGATTTGAGGTGAAGATTGATGGCGCTAGAATGGTCTCATAAAAAATTGGTTCCGCAGGTTGGTTATGAATTTGTTTTCTTTCGATACATATTGAAACTGATCTTGTATTCCAGGAGGTGCGCGTAGGTTGCAGCGAGGGCGGCGTGTCGTCACTCGAGCTGGAGGAGGGCGGCTCCCCCCCCGCGCGGCCCTCGCCCCCCGCCACGCCCGCGCCCGCGCCGCACAACCCCGAGCCAATGCCGACGCGGCACGAGCCGCTCGAGCTACAGCTCGACTACTGGCTGGTAAGGATGTCAAAGAAGATTTTAGATTTAAGGTCTCTACTCACTATCCCGTAGCATACCATGACCGTGCTAGGAACGTGTCGGGCACGGAAAGCAATCCGGTACGCTGTACTTCGCCCACTGAAGCGGGTCGACAGCGTTCTGAACCCGTTTCCCTCCGACAAATAGTTGACGGTCCGTGCATGGCACGCGACGGTATCGGTCGGTGACGGAACGATCTAGTGGGCAAGTGTTTATACTCGTACATTACTATACAAAGAATATTTTTTTGGCCGTTACGTTTAAAATAATTAGTTGCAAAAAATTTTGAGCGTAAGTAATACGCTTACTCCCACCCTAGGAGAAGCTGTGTTGTAGTTAAGAGTAAATATGAAACAAGACAAGATAAATGAGATAATGAACAAGTTTATGAGCAGATTCGATTTTTTTTATCAGAAACTTTATATTCCCAGATTTGTCCCATATAAATTTCATCAAAGTAAGTTCCGCAGTTTGTAAAAATAAGTACAGTACATAAAGTAAAAAAAAATTGAATCTTTTAACTGCCAGAGTTAAAAGTATTTATTTAAATCATCTCATAAATAACAAAGGACTACAAATATAAAAAAAAACGAATTGAAAACCTCCCCCGTTTTATATTTGGAGTCGGTTAAAAACTGATGCGATCTTCGTATTTATTGAAACTTGTGTATCAGGTGCCGGGTAGACAGACAGAAGGCGCGGACGGCAAGGTGACAGTGAAAGCCTCATTCCGATCTCTACATGTCACTCGGCAGAACTCTCATCTGTGCATCACCTACCTTACTAAGGAGAAGAAGCAGAAAAGTAAGCATAATTTTATTTATATCTTGTTTCTTTAATTTTTATAATGGGCAAGTGCACTGGTGGTCTAACGGTAGTAGCCTTCCGATCCTAAACTTACCGTTTGGTGGTAGTATCCGATCCTAAGGCCGTGGGTTCGAACCCAGTCGTGTGCTTATGTGTTCTGTAAGTTTATGTTCATAATGCTATCAAAAGGTGAAGGAAAACATCGTGGGGAAACCGGGATGTCAAAGAACCTAAAAAGTCATATAAAAAACGGTAGGAACCAAGCCGTAGTTTGTTGCCTGTTCTTCTAGGCTGAGAGGGGCAGGGGCAGATGTCGTAGAACCTAAAAATTTGAAAAACGTGTGTCGATTGCACAAAGGAGCCTTTTTGACTTTTATATTGTTTCAGTAATGCGTCTGGGCAAGAAGAAGGAGAAGTCAGGCGAGCAGGAAGTGGGCCGGTCGCAGGTCGTGGACGGAGTCGCACGACTCATCTGTTCCGCCAAAGGCTCGCACAACACGCCTCTGAAAGGTTAGTTACTATTTAACATTGAATTGTACCTTTAATAGGTACATAATACTTAATATTAGAGACTCATTTAAAAGTTTCTTGATCCTGATCAAGAAACTTTTAATAAGAATGAGTCTCTAATATTAAGGGGCCAGCGGAGGGAAAATTTTCATACAAACGTAATACCAAAATAATTACTAGTTTAGGCAGATTTTCACTATATCACATTTTTCAATGAAAAAAATGTATAAAATGCGCTTGGTTCATTTGAGATAAGTAATTTAAAATAAAAACTGTTCAGAAACCTAGATAAATACTATACAAATACAGTTATTACAATAATGTAGTGAAAATCTGCCTAAACTAGCAATTATTTTGGTATTACGTTAATATGAAAATTCGCCCTCCGCTGGCCCCTTAATGCTTAGATAATTGAGACTGCATTAGCTAGAAGTCAGTATGCTCCCCATAACATCAACCCATAGCATACACAAGAGTGTACAATCGCGTTCTATGCAGTATCATCTATCCATCACATTTTTGCTTAAAATTATTTCACCATCCTGGTTCAAAAGAACTAGTTACGCGACAAAAAGATGATTTACACATTATGCTCATTTTTCGCAGTGTTCATCGATGGCACAGAATGGAACGGCGTCAAATTCTTCCAACTGTCCACGCAATGGCAAACGCACGTGAAGACTTTCCCGGTCGCCACATGTGGCGCTCCGCTCGCGCCGCCGGAGACCTAATCACAGACTGGATGTGATTGGTTTACCTTCGCTTTGGCTTCAACACCCGACCTAGACAAAACCATCCGCGCACCAGACGCTAACTTGAATGAAGATGGATGTAAATTCTATATTCGTACTGGTTACGCATGGTCGCTTGTCTAAGAACTTGATGGCTGTAAAGTCGGGTGCGATTCGGCTTCAATCGGACGATTCGAGGCTCGAAATGGTTTACTTTGCTCGAATCCATGAGCCGCCATTATTGCTTTGTTGCGTAATTTGAATGTATTTCAAGCCTTGCGCTAGAACTAGAGCGTTCAGATATTGACATAAATCTGCATGTGGTATTAGAAATCCTCGCAAGGTTAAATTATACTGTAAAGTTATAGGTTTAAGAATCTTTTTACTTTGCAGAATATCTCACTCTGCTCTTTAGTGTTTGCTTTCGTTGCGAGTATGGTATAGTACTATTCAAATTACCCAACGCTCAAGTATAATCCATTGTAGCCATGTTAGTATTGTAGCTATTATAATGTACTCTATGACATGTATTGTATGAGTAATCGGTTCGTGACATTTCCATAATTTAGTATATCTATATTTAGAGTTATGAATGTAACCGAATTGTGAGGAGGCACATATCATAATGCTGGTGCCATGATGCAGCCAATGTTGCTAGCCAGTAGGACAGTTGGTATTTCATCCAGTATATCAAAAAATTGGTGACCCCACATGTTAAAAGTTGATCTTTGCACAAAAGCTAGCTTTGAGATCAAAATATTCGTTGCAAACGTCATCTGAAGTCTTTATGGCGTAGCTGTCTGTCTAAGACGCAAGACGCAGGTTTGATTTCCAAATATAACTTGCGTCACCTAAAAAAATGGTTGCCGACGCAGTATTCTCAGTGTGAGACTGCGACTGTTGGGGTTCTGTATACTCCCTAGTTTTAAAGCCGTTTGTGTATTTGTTTGTAAACAATTGAATTTTTATTACGCTCAACTTATAATAAGATTGGTTGGACAATGAAATTTCATCTGGCCAATTGGTTAGAACAGTGGCTAAGTATGGAACCGGCTCTAGGTTTGCTGTGTGCTAGATTTTTTTTATCTGTGATTCGTGAATGCAGTTAGGCATTGTTCGGACGGTCAATACTTTCAGTATAATAGACCTTACTTATAAAAATATATCAAAAGACATACATTGAAAGAAAAAAAAGAAAGAAAATACATTTATTTGACATAACAGGTACATAGGTGTAGACGTTCACAACTTAAAACAATAATGAACTATGCCAAATAGGCCCCGACTCAGCTTTTTGCTGCCTGACAAGGTATCACACATTGCTTAAACTATTGCCATCTCTTACCACTGGGTAATAACAAACAGTGACAGGGTTTTAAGCAATTATTAAATTTAAATTGCGATTATAAATATGCTGTTTAAATATTGATGATTATATGGATTATCAATATGAGTCTGTTGATAATATTGACAGTGTTGGCAAAATAAATTGATCGTCCAAACGATGCCATTATAACGCGCGGCGGACGCGTAGTCATTAATTTTATTTTGTATTTTTATAAGTGCAGCTGTAAGTAACCGCTAATTAATTTTGTACGCAATAGACCCCTTTAGATTGTATATATTATGCCTGGTTGCACCAAATCAATACTTGCTTAGTTCAGACCCACGTGCCCTACGCATGACACATTTCGTCTGTGTTCAGTTATCAGTCGGCACAGAAGGGCAAGCTTTACTACGAAATGTTGTTTTCGTTTCGCCTGTATGTCTCTCTCTATTGTATGGAGAAAAGATGAGACAGCAAAAATACGTTACGTAGAAACTATCGAAACGAGTTTTTGTCTCATCAATTTTCCTTATAAAAGAGAGAGACACGTGCTCACACATAAACATTTGGTGGAGAAATGTGGTAACAAAACTCCGTCTTCGGGTACGATTGTTATTTAGATAACCACTTATTTCGCCAGCTCTAATGCCCGGGATACAAAAGGCTAGTTCTTACTATGACTAGCTTGCTATCCTGGTTTGAAAATCTAGCCTCGTGTATCCCAGGCATTACAGAGTCGTTTTATGAAAAGGTTAAGTTTTGGTGCAATGAGGCAGTAGTGATCCAATATCTTCCTCTGTGTACAATTTTTATATTCAATACCTGCGTAGGTTATTTAGCTTGGAATATATCCAATTTATAATTCCGAGCCAGTATAGGAAGGTTTTTCTATTTCGGCTAGCTTATTTTATAGAAACTGGCAAGCAACGACTGTTGCAATACATATATCATAGGTTATATACGATAATATAATATATCCAAGTTTATTGTATAATTACTGCTAGCCATCTGTGTACTGGGTTTTCTCTCAATAACTTATTCTTTAGACACTACTACTACTTAGTCTTGTACTGTCAACGGCAAAAGTAAATGACTAACTGAAATAGTTTATCAACGTTTGTCGCTGACTGTATTGGTAGCCAAACATGTACTCAATAGATCAGTTATAGATTCGCTATGTATGTAGATATTTCTTTGTTTATCTCAATATGACTTACTTAAAACGTAATAACCTACATCGTCGATGTATCATGACATGACTACTTGATTAGATACGACTTAAAAAAATATGGTCCAGTAGGTACTTCTATCGCAAGTTTTGTCTGAAAATTGGGTGTAAACCACCACACACCACTGTCAAAAAAAGCCTCGTATCCATGGTAAACATTTGTTTCGCAACAAAGTTGAATCAACGTGTTGCGTAGTTGCTGTCAACATGTTGCTGTCAACATGTTGCTGATAACATGTTGCTGGCAGCACTGCGTGTGAATGCTGCGTTTCTAGCATCAACAATGTTGCTCAATTGTTGCGGAAAAAATGTTTACCACGAATACGAGGTTATAGAGTACGACCAACTCGCGATAGGGGTTCTGAAAAGATACTGCTATTCAATATAACTACTATACGACATTGCCCAAGTATCTTTCGCATAACATATCTCAATCTGTAAAAAAAAAGTAACCGATATAATTCAAGAAACTTAGAATTCAATAACTAGCGTCTCTTCCAAATATTTTTAATTATTAAGAAGACGTCACAAATTGGTGCCAAATTATGCAAATAAAATAATCTATCATTAAAACATGCTATAGTAATTGTACTTCTAAACGGGCCATGTTTTACTGCATTTGTGGCCGGCAACTATTGATGTTTCTCTCTTACTCACATGTTAGACAGGAACACCAATAGTTGCCGGCCAGTGAAAATATGGCCCGTCGACGAGCCGCTTTAAAATACACAGAAATAAAATTCTAGCAGTGGCTACTGCTCTAACAGGCCGATAGTGACAGTGACAAGAGACTTATCGAGCCGTTAAAAAGTAGCCGGCATAGCTAAATTGGCAACATTGACTCTATTTTCGGTTCTGATCGACGCTATGTGAATAACAAAGAGATTACATTATATTATGAACTTCAGTAAATTAATTGAAATATTTGGAAGATTGTTGGCGCGATTAAATATCGTTTTGGACAATAGAATTCAATCTAGTATTTGTAATGTATATGATGTTAGTCTAAGAAGTTAATGCTAGCGTTGCTCGTGTTTACAGTTTCAAATGTTTTCATTAAAATATAGCAGTTTTTTTTTAATAATATTTCTAAACTTTTTGATTCTAAAATAGCTTCCGCAAATTGCCAACTTCTCGAGTAGTGGAATCATAACTCTTCCTCTTTTAAAACAGTCAGGCCATTAAATATCTATTAATCTTTGTAAATGTGTATAGCCTCATTTACTTATTGTAAGGCAATTGACAATACTATTTTGTGCTAACGGTGAAGGAAAACATCCAGAGGAAACCAGTAATAATATTCCAGCACCTCTCATATTAAATACTTTTTATTTTATTTTATTGTGGACAATCAATACAACACTATCTATCCCCAAATTAAGCAGAGCTTGTACTATGGGAACCTGATAGCTGATTTAATACTTTTTTGTAATTATGTACTTGCCTAGAATACAGTATAACACCTAGGCAGAGAAAAAACATCTGTATTCACCATTAAAAATACTCGGTGGGTATCGAAACCGACCCACGGCGCAGAAGGCAGAGCTACTGCCATCTGAGCTGAGAGGCCAGTCAAGTAGTCTAACTGCTACCTAATGTCGGCTTGTGCTGTATTTTATGTTTGCACGTGTCTCTGACTACTCCTCTAAACATACCTTAATATCTATAGTATTTATTTCAAGAACACCACAAAATAGTGTTACCATTATGTCCCAATAATATTTACCTGGTGGTATATTACCCAGTAGCACCAAATTATAAATTATATAATAACAAATACTACTCAACATTAGCAAACAATGTAGTGTTACTTTAATACTTCATACCTACTAGTACTTTTTGTTATTGCAGAATTCTCAAAGTTCCAAAAAGTCTCAATTAGAGGTTTAAATTTGTTTTTATTACACTTTAAGGTTAAATCTGTGGCCTCTGTCTACCCCTCTGGGATTTATGTCTCGAAGTATAAGCTATGATTAAGTATTATTTTCTTTATTGATATGTAAGCATATACTTTCCATGTTAGTTCTAGCCGATAGCTATCCAATCTACATACTGTGTTTGTATTTCTTCATACTAGGTACTATCCTTTTCTATGACTGTTTTATAAATACTATAAAATATTCATTATACATTTGCATAAAGTCTCAAACATACTTTGCGTTATCATCTGTAGTTAAATTGCTATTTTTGAACAGACCTTTGTTACCTATGTTATTTTGTTTAGATTCAATCTGGTACGAGTTATATGATCAAAAACCGAACTACTCGTAACTGTAAAGCTCACTGAATTTGACAACGGATTTATATTGGAATAAAAATCAGCTTAGGTTTTTTTATATACAACTAAGTTAGCAATCAAGCATACGGCCCACCTGATGGAAAGCGGTTACCGTAGCCTATGGACGCGCGTTGCTGACCCTAAAAGGATAAGAATTGAGGAAAATTCAAAAGTAAAGACCTACCTGCTGTTCTAATTCCAACAATTGTATTGTATACGATCCTTTTGTGGTCTGTTTGAGGAAAAGCAAATAATGATCTCATTGCAGCCGATTGAGTCATATTTTTTTTAAAGCTAGATGAAACTTGTGTTTATAAAAGTACGAGACAAACCATCACAAGTTTGATTAAAAATTAAAATTGATGTTGTTTTGTTTATATGTACAGTCTTATAAAGTTGGTTTAGTACAAAAACGTTTTGTTTCATTAGTTTGTTACAAATTCTTTGGAATGCAAAAATGACGTGCAATAATTTTAAATGTTTCATGCATTAATTTTAATACGATTTTTTCGTCAATAAAATATGTTTTAATTGCTATATTCTAAGTAATGTGATGAGATTTATTTTATCATAGTTTGCCTGAACAAGTAGGTATGATTTGTATTTATTGTACAAATAAAATTTGCATTAAAAGTTATGTTTTTTATTTCAACAACTTAATAGTACCTCTAATAGAATTAAAAATAAATAAGGCACATTCCTACATAATAGTTATTAATGTAAAACAAATAAAAACATGGTAGTTAATACTTATAGCTACCTATTTATGCACATAGCAAACTATTAGTGTGGCAATAGCCAAAATACACTAGTTTTTTTTATTTAACTTCAACAATAATTGTATTTTACAAAATTTTAAGTTTCTCAGACTCTTTAAATAACAACATTATGAATCAACCAATAACAATAAAAACGTTATAGAACAATGCATACACAAGCTTCATTTTCACCTGCTTTTCATGCTAGAGTAAATTGTGGTTTATTAATTGATTAGGTGGAACCCTATAAAACACTGGGTTTGAATACCTAGTTTAGTTCAGCCTTAATTTATGTCAATTTGGTACAACTTTCAAAAATTGACCCCTCAAGCCATTATTACCCCCGACACCACCTTTTGGAAGAACATAGACTAAACCATCATTCTGCTTCTTTGGAGAGAATTCCCATAAATTATTGTTGCTTTGTGCAAGTTTTGCTAGGTTCCAAGCACATAGATATTTGGACTTGCCATGCCGACACAAGACAAATATGTTGTCCTTCTCTTCTTTGTAAGGGGCTTCAAGTTCGTTCACTATAATAACCCCGCAGACCAGAGCCCAGTGTGCGGTGTGGCCATTCTTCAATGCTGGTGAGTGGTTCACATCAGCATCATAACTGTGGATGAGTAAAGGTATGAAGTACACATTGGAGGCACAAGGTGCTCACCTTGCTTTGAGTAGGTACTTTATCATCACTTCACCCTATTGCTCAATAGAGAGAAGTGATGATAAAGTACCTACTCAAAGCTTGTAAGCGAACAGACAAAATACATACGGAACTAATAAGAGAGCACCATTCAACAAACTTGTAACAGTTTGTGGACTGAATAAGTTCCTGATATGCATAGTCACAGTCATATTTTCCATCCTTGCTAGGCGGAATACTTTCTCAGCTAACTTTGCCATGTTTTTGCAACTGAACATTTCCCCATTTCCACTGTAGCCCTCGGATTTTGATATATTGAGTATTTGTTCAGGATTTATTTTGCCGTTGATAACCATGGAGAGCGCCACTAGCCCGCAAGTCGGGCCTATTTGAGTAATAGGTTCTAATACGGTGTACTTTATTCGGAACGGTGCTTTGTCTGTACAAACTTGGCTGAGGATACAGGCTCTTCGTAACTCGGGGTCTGATGAAGCCCACGCGCATAGATCAGAGTTGAGCTCTATTAGTTGGCTGGTATTGCTCGTTTTAGCTGATGCTACGGCATCCGGTATCACGGTTAGTGGCGAGGGTGGCTGGGGTGGCGGTTGAGGCGGTATTGAACACATTTTACTAAATTATGTCTTACATATCCTAAAATAGAAAACAAACTTGGTCAAACGATAAAAATAGTAGGTTTTTACATCTCGTAGAATGTAAACAAAAAACAGTTGATCTGACGACTTTGACAGTTGACTTGTATTGACGTTGAAGTTATGGTTTCGTTCGGTCAGTCAGTCATCACACGGGATGTACCTGGATTGAACGGGATTGAAGGATGCGGAGGTAGCTTAGTGCTGGGCTGCCAATACTCAAATGGCAAAATTACCACAAGCCACGGCCAAAATACCTAGGCCTAATACCTTTTTGCAAGGTAGGTTGATGATAGGTGACGTAGGGCAACAACCGAATGATAGCCAACAACTGGCTACAGAAACGTGGTTGAAGTCACGGGACGAAAATGGGTTAGACTGGCACAGGATCCAGGCAGATGGCACAAACTAAAGGAGGTTTATACCCAGCAGTGCGTGAAGTCATTCTGTGGGTGAAGTCAGGCTTTTGATGGCGATGATGTCGAACGCTCTCCCCAATAATTAACCAGTCGGTTTGAAATTCCCCTTAATTTGGGGAAATCTCAACAAGTTGGCAACGCTTTGGTGGGTGTGGCATGGCACATTTCGATTTCGTTCTTCCTTTGTTGATTCATTCCATTCATTCTCCTCTCATGGTTTTGTTCATTCATCATTTCCGTTCCGAATTGCGAGCAAAGTGGATGATTGTATTGCTTTTTGTGTAATTATTGTGTGAAAGATAATTGAATTGAGAAAGAGGTCACTTTCACCGTTGTGAAACCGGTTGTGCAAGTCCCTAATTCATCATGCCGGAGTCAAGGAAAATGCATCTACCTGATGGCGAGCAGCCGAACGAAAGCGACCACGTCGCCTTGGATGGGGACAAAGGTATGAAAGTCAGCATTATTCGCTGATGCAATATTTGCGGCATAATGTCATGAGAACGTTGTACGAAGAATTTAAGATTTGTAATTCTATTGAACTATTAACTTGCAGGTCATTGTAATTCAATATGGTTTCCAATATTTTAAACGACTTTTAACTCTACGTCTAGCTGATAGGACGGTTTTTTCATTGTGCTATCATTTACGTCTCGACGTTATCAGTCATCAAAATCAGATGGTGATAACACGGCAAAATTACGAAGTTGAAGTTTTATGTTTCTATGAATGAAATCGTAATTATTGAACTAAGACCAAAACCGTAAATTAAGTATAATTTATACTGATAAATGGTAATCGATTAAAATATATTTTTTGGATAACGTCGTCGTGTTTTATTAGAACTGAAACGATAGCTCCGGTGTCTTCTTAATTTAGTCGGGTCGTAAAGCGCTTTTCCTGTATGACACATTCAGCGCCATTTTGTTCACGTTTGCTGAAGGCCGCTGAGGCGCTGAATGATGCAAGACACGAAATTGTTTGCAAATGTTTTGATTTGAGAGGCATTGGGAAATAAATAATTGGATGGACCATCAGGTGTTTCATGGATCCTTAATGAGAGGAATCTAACAGCCTAATAATGAGTGGTAATTATAGATTTTTTGCACATAAACTAGAAGCAAGCTTTTCAGTTGATATCTTTTCGTAATTTGGTTTAGGTACCTAACTTCTTAGATAATGCATGTGCTATCTAAGTAGGTACCTACTTTTTTTTACAAATACTATGAAATTAAAAACTTAAAGTAACCTATGTATCTGTTGCCTTTTCTTTTAATTGGTTTATGAGCGAGTCTATTTATCTTGTTACTTGTTGAGAGGTTTGTAATTTTTCTGTATGTTTTAGCAGAAGTTGAATATCTAGAGACCGAAGAGGTCTACATGCAACTCAATGAATCGGATGTCATCGACACGGATCAAGTTGAGGACAATGAGGATCACTGGGAGAACAGTAACATTCGGCTCATGCTCGATCTCTACTTACAAAACATAGAACGATTCAGAACTCCTAAAATAAAGAAGAAAAATGTATGGATTGACATCGGAACTGCCATTGGTAAAGGCCCAGACTGCTGTGACAAAAAGTTCCGAAATCTTAAGCAAACTTACATTCGATTACTAAAGAAACGCAGTAGAGATGATATAACCCCTGTAAAATGGCCGTACTTTGACATTTTTGAGCAGATTTACAGTGTAAATGGGGAATATCAACCAGAAATAGCCCAAAAGGTTCAAGACGGACAAACTAACACGGTTGCAAAGGCGTTACTATCAATGGCTGTGCCAACTGCTTATGAGACGAAATATGAGAACATTGAAAGTTCCCCGGGCCATAGTGAAGAAACAAAACGGAAAATAAACAGAAAAAAGAACACAGACTTCCGGAAAGTTACTTTAGAAGTAAGAAATAGACAAAAAGCCATGGAAGAAAAACTAGATAGACTTATCAATATTGTAGAAGAGTCAAATAATATTCAAAGGGAAAGAAACAGATTGTTTCAACAATTTCTAGATGGCATAAATCAACCTACCTGAAATTTTACTTGTTCAGTTTGAATGACTAGACCTCAATACCTAATACTTTTTTATGACTAAGAAATTATAAGGATAATTATTTTAATAATATTGTACTTACCTAATTATTCAAGAAATAAAAATATTTTCGATGATGAGTGCTGGTGTTCTGGGATTTACTTAAACAATGACTCACCAGGACCAGGACAAAGTAACATAGTTTTCAATCATCTCAGTTTGCAGTGTCAAATGGTCAAAATGACCTTGGACGCACACATCAACATTGTCTAGGCTAGGGATATTCAACGTTTTGTTGGTTTTTACAAAAACTGAAAATAATTTCTATAGAAAACTAGGTATGGCAAGAATCTTTATTTTGTGTTGTTTATTAATAATATTAAAATACTTTTGATATTATTTATTAATAAAAATTTAAGTAAGAATAAAATCTCGAAAAATCAGAAAATCGGAAAAATGGAAGTTTAACCATCCAACCAAGGCTCTATTTATTTATCTAAAAACTTTCTCACAATTTCTTGGAGGACTTCATGCTAATAGCAATGTCTACAAGGTCTTCCTGTGCGTGCGAAAAGATCAAAACAAATTTAATTGAGTACTCTAGGTACTCCATTTGTTTTGGTCAGCACTGAAGTAAAAAAGATTTATTAACACAACACTGTTAGATTCTTTCATGTTTACTAACAGTGCTAAATACCCTCCACCTTGCTTTGATTTCCGAATTACTATTTCATCTCAATAAATATAATAGTACAATCACGGACATAAGTAAGTTAACAATTTCAATTATCAATTTCCAGTTTTCTTATACAAATAGTTGATGGAACTCGCAAGGCCCTTATTGACGTTTGGTGGTAACCATCGCCTATTTCAAAGCATTGCCTCGTAGGTCACGTAAGTAAAGAACGTGCCCTCCAATGCAATGCCCTGTGTCCATCAACGTGAGACATTAAGATGTTCAGCCTCACGTGTCAGTAACTTGAACGGCACTCACACCCTTCAATCCGAAACAGCAATGCTGCTTCACGGCAGAAATAGGCATGGTGATAGTACTTCCCCGGAGCCTTCACAAAGAGCTCTACTACTACTAAAAGTTTGTTAGAAGCAAAGAAATGGCGAGTTCGATTTCTAGATGGCTTGGGGCAGATCTACAAATAAAGCTCTTGTTAACTTACCATCCAGAAATTGTTCATCTATTTTTGTCGCTCATTGACCGCTCATCTATTTTGTCGATCATTGACTTAATATTTGCAAAATTAACATCAGATAGAACATTAGCATAGCATCTTATAATAACTACTTCATCTCGTTAGTGAAGTACTACTGTTCATTAATGAACTCATCAATGAAGTTAAACACCCCTTAATTAGGTAAATAGGTTCATTAAGAGACTACAACATAAAAAAAGATTTCTTTCATAATCCATATTTGAATATTGGACTACAGTCGTATGGATTGTAATCCAATATTAAAAATTTTATACTCGTTATCTTTTGAGCATATTTTTGGAGGCTGGCAAAGCAGGTCTTAACATTTTGGGCACATTTGGTTTTCAAGGTTCTTTCCGCCATAACATTTGCATAGAATAGAAACAAGTACTACTGTTAGCCTAGTTAGCGTAGAATCAATTCTGCTAAGATGTTTGTCACAAACATGAGGTTGACACAATTTTTCCATTACTAACATCCGTAAGTTCAAAATCGTTACTGCTACAGCTTTGGCAGTAAACTAGGATGTTTTAAAGTCAAGCAAAATTATTTAGACATCTATGACTATTTTATCACAAACTTGTAAAAGTTTGTGATAAAATAGTCATATAGATGAACTCTCTTTAATCAATAGGGTGGTTGTACAGTGAGTAGTTACTTATGCAACCTGAAACAGTAATTTTTGAATGCGTAAAATAATAAGAATATTTCCATGAAAAAAACCGCTGCCAACTTAGAATTCTTATAATTGGTACATTGATTGGCAAGATTTTGACGCATCGCAAAATGATGCAAAGAGTAAAAACTGTTGCACGTCTCTCCCGCTGGCTTTTGGGAACCGAACTTGTATTGCAGGAACGAGTTATTGTACCTACTTGATATCATGATTTATTTGTTAGCTGAATTCCAAGTTAGGGCTGGCACCGAGTTTTGCACTTAAAGATTCAACCTACAACTGCTTGTCCCACAGCTTGTGTATTAGTTGAGTGGCTTGTATTCTGAACTTAATTTGGTGTATTGATTGAGCCGCAAACCTCTAAATATTCAACATAAAAAAGGCTCCTTTCGTGCTCTTGACACGCATGTTTAGAACTTCTTAGGCTTCCTTACGATGTTTCACTGAACAATAAGAACGATCATCAGTCCGTATTGGCATATCTTAAATCTAGACTCAAACTAGTGTTGCCCAAATGCAAGAACAAGACGAGACTTAGCCAGTCTTGGTCTTGGTCTTGCGCCAATACACCTGGTCTTGGTCTTGGTCTTGGTCTTGCGCTCCCAGTCTTGGTCTTGGTCTTGCAGCAAGAGTCTTGCAAGTCTTGCAATTACCTATTAGTCTATTACTATTTATTAAAGTTTACTTTAAATCTTAGAAAAACGTATAAGAATTGGAACATTGTGAGCTTGAATTAACATAGCCATAGTAAAGATCAAGCAGATTAATAAATAACTGAAGATTTGATAAGAAATTCGAACAATCAACTGACTAACTATGCATGCACTCAGTTTGATTTTAATAGATATATTTTTTTATTCGCTATGTTTATGGTATTAGTCGTAATGCGCATAGGTCCAGTTTTTCATATTCTTTGATACAGTTTTTTGCGTCTCATAGAATTCCTAAGCGTACCTACCTGTGAGGTTCAGCCAAATCCTCATGATTAGGAAACACACAGGGATTTTGAATTAAACAATTATTCAGATAATATCCATTGGTTCCGACCCGCCTCTTCGTGTCAACCCACTCCGCGCTGCCCACCAGAGGGCGTCTCGAAAACCAATCATTTATTATGACATTGACATGAAGTTGATAGTTGACATTGACATGCTCAATACACCACATCTCTTCCTTTTTAACAAATTAAAAATGAACTTGTTTACATAATGGACCTAGATCTTAATTTACACATAGGTACTTTTCAGCTTTGCAACTTATTATTTAGGTAACTAACTTCTGTATTTCTACACATGCTTTCTACATTGGTTTGATGACCTTGGATATAATGTAGGCCTACCTACGTAGTGTTTATTTATTTATTTGGTAATCTAACCTTGTTACAAGATTACTGATACTCTTTTATTCTACGGACTTCTTGCTCGGTCTCTTCCTGATTGTGATTACACACCTCCCAATTACTGCTACCTCCTACTCTTATTAAGTTTATTACATTTCGGCGATACTCTCCAATAGGAACATCATAGTTATCGGATTTGGTCCACACACCATTTTAACATCTAAACGGTTGGATTTCGTTATTATTGTTTCCTTCTTTTACCCTCATCATAGTCATCCTTCCCTTTTTTTATAATTTCTTTATTGATCTTCTGGACTGATTTTTATCCCTGTAGAACTGATGATGATTTTCCTGAAGCAAAGTGCTACGTATAATAGCCAAGCAAATAACCCAGTCAGTCAGTCATTTACTTTTACGTTTGACTTATCTTCAGTCGCTCCAAAATGGCATAGTTTTGCCGCTCGACTTCTCCATTTTCCTGAGGTCAATATGTAATGGTATTATATCGCTTAGGTAATCCTCTATGTCTAAAGACCAGTTCTTCCGAGCTCAGATGGTACTACATCTTTAACCGTGGATTTCATGATTATTATTTGCATAAAGCGCCAAGCTTGAGAAGGCATGTAGTCAACGTCTCTTCATTTGGTTGGGTGGATTCAGTCCTGATACCAATATTCATTGAACATAATATATAACAAGTCTTGCATCATTTACAGAATTTTCCGCATCTCAATCAGGCCAACACTGAAGTGCTTGGCCTAGCTTTCTTAACTAATAATTCTCGGATGGACTCCGTGAGCTGCTGCAAGAATCTAACCTTAAATATTAATCTTAGTTTTTTTTTTTTTTTTTTTAAGCTGACGGAACAAACATAATTATGGCCCCACTTGATGTTAAGTGGTAACCATTGCCTATAACAAAGCATTGTCTCGTAGGACATGCACGTCAGTAACGTGCTCTACGATGCACTGCCCTGTGTCCCTGTGCCAACTTTTATAACATGTGGTTTTAATTTACTTAATCATTGCTTATAGTGAGCCTTGTCACAGTTTGTCTGTTTCATAACCAGTGGTAGAGATGGCAATAGCCTAAGTAAGCAATTTTGAGTATTTGGCAAGTTTTAAAGGTAATGCCATCAACAATTATTGAATCAAACCCACAATACCACCTCCATCGTCTTGTAGACTAAATATCCTTGCTAAGAGACTAATTTTATTTCGTGAAATACATACTTAATTGCAATTGCACAAAATGCACAATTTGTGTGATGTACATTCACCAAAAGGTTTACTCAGACTGTCACAAAACCGTGAAAATTCCTTTCCATGACAGTAGGTATAGAGCTATAGCTTCTAACCTTGCTAGCGTAATACCCACCAAAATAAAAAGATGCTTCTTCAGTTGTATCACAAAGATCCCTTGAAACATAGCAAACTAGGTGAGTCCAAGTGCCAGTCCCACGCGACCAAGCCGTGAAGTCCAGGCAACAAAGTACGCCTAAGTACCCACTCTTGATCATATTCTAGCACTTGATTTAGATTACAACCACAAATATTATACCCTCCAGTTTGTGGCCAGTGTTCAACTCAAAACCCTCCAGACTAGATAGGTACTAGATTTTAAAGTGTTCTATAACCCAGACAATTCAGAAAATGGCATCTGCTTCACTTGCCCTTGTCGTCAAGATTGTAATACCAAAACATCCCCAAGCCCAATTGTTATCTGTTGTTAGCCAGTTGATCCATAGTGGATAGAGAGTAATTTATACCTTAAAATGTTGGGCGTTGACACTTATTTTTAACCGACTTCCAATCAAAAAGAGGAGGTTCTCAATTCAGTTGTATATATTTTTTTTAATGGTTGTTATTTGTGAGCTGATTTGAAAAATTATTTTTTTATCTGCTTCCAGATTGGTCCCATTTTAATTTTATTAAAATCGGTGTTGCCATCCTTTTTTAAATATTTTTTTTAATGTTTGTAACTGCATGCCTTCGTCATTTATGAACCGATTTAGAAAACTATTTTTATTTGGATGGTTATTCTTACGTCCAGATTGTCCCAAACAAATTTCATTAAAATCGGTTTAGCCGTTTGGCAATGAAGTCGGTTTCTCTAGTTTTTTACAAATTTCATTAAAATCGGTTTAGCCGTTTGGCAATGAAGTCGGTTTCTCTAGTTTTTTAGACTTATAATTAATTATATTTACCCCTAATTCAAGAACCACAAATAATTCTTTCAGGTACACTGCTTAGTATGCTTAACTTTCCAGAAAATATAATCAATTGCAATTTTTTTTAATTTTATTTTTTTGTTTATTTTTTATACTGCCGCCGCAGTATCATTATTTTCCTTAAACTTTTTGGATTGCAAAACTGAATCGCCGAGATCTTTCTCTTGGACGCTTTATTTTATTATTTACTAGCTGTTCACTGCCACGCTTCGCTGTGGCACAGAACAATACTTGATGCGGATTAGATATCATGCTAAAATTTCAGCTTGATCGGTGCAGAACTTTTTGAGTTTTTGAAGCGTACACATACCAACATAACATTTTTATATATAGAGATTTATAGAAGAGCAGCTTCCGCTGATATGTCTACATCAAACAGTGTTGCATTCTAGCCATTTTAATATGATATTGATATTGTCATTGCTCGTTTTGGCTACTATTTAAGCACTGATTTACTAGTCCGCAGCCAGTTGTCAAGTTGTCTTTAATGCGACATTGCCTTTGGGAATGTCCTCAATACCCATACATTCCTGCATGTTTTGTCGTAAGCTGGACAGGACTCAGAGTCCGAATTGTGTAGCATACTACCCGAAGCCTTTAGCCAATTGAATTGTAACTTGCAAGATTTACAACTATTTTGTACAACATCGCTATTCCAATTTATTGGTTTGCCACCAAAATTTGCCAATTGTCTTCCCACAGTCTCGAGAGCATTTGCCTCTGTTATTATTTTTCAATGGTGACAGTGCCCTAACATGAAAATATTTTTCCTGAACTTTACTGGTGCACACTTCTCTAAATCTGATCTACAAGGTAAATCAAGTCAAGGTTATCAAGGTAAGGTTTGCATCGTAAAACTTGCATTTGCTACTTTGGGTAGGTAACTACAAATATATCAAGTTGGTGACTCTAAATATGTGTCATACACAAAGAAAACTTTGTTTACACGCTAATCTCTATTTTTAAAACATCTCATCTGCTGGCTCAACATGAGCTCCCGGCAGATTATAATATATTCCTTGCACTGCAAGTCCTCCGGAGTGCAGTAAGGTAGCATTTTCCCTAACATGATTTCCAGCAAGAATATTTACAAAACCCTCTTCCATTTCTCTCAACGAGACTCTAAAGAAGTGAGTTGTTCCCCTTGACAGTCAAATAGCTCTAGGCAGACAAATGAGCCATGTTTTAATGATCTGTAATCAAAACAAACTTTCAATAATGCTTTAGCAAGTAATGCCCCTTCCAGGAGAGACACAGAACCATTAGACCAAAGTATGAGGATAATCATGTAAGTATTAAGTAGGCCCGCCTGTCACCAAATTTTCATTTTTAATGTTTTTACAAACTTACGTTACTAAATAACGTGGCACGATTACAGTGAGTAGAGCAGTAGGTAGCTTCTACCTTTTCGTCTCATTGGAAAATACTTTTTGCTTTGTCAAACTTGCGTAAGTAAATTACGTGGCACAATTACAGTGAGTAGAGCAGTAGGTAGCTTCTACCTTTTTGACTCACTGGGAAACACTTTAGAGGCTTGTCAAACTTGTGTCCAATCTCTGGAGTTAGTTCATATCAACAGGAACATTTTGTACTTATTCCACCATAAGCAGATACCAGATATTATTAACTCATAGGTGCATACTACATGCTAGTCTCGCATGCATATTGTGAATTGGTTGATACGAACTGGAACATCTTTCCTCATTTACTATTTACTTATCCCTTTTTTTTTTGTTGCTGCGACACGTAAGTTTACTACCGGCAGATAGAGAAAAATTCCTTTTTCTTAGACAAGATTGCAAATACGGAATAATTCATGCTGCTAAGTAGATTGTAAGCCAATTTTACTACATACCTACCACAACTTTTCTTTCAAAACGTTTGTCATTTGTTTTCAACCAATTCTCCGGCAGTCAAACAAACCACATCGCACCATTTTGATCAGCCTAGTGACCAGGAACAACAATTTTTATCACTCGTCGCCAATGTGAGGTTCAGCCAAATCCTCATGATTAGGAAACACACAGGGATTTTGAATTAAACAATTATTCAGATAATATCCATTGGTTCCGACCCGCCTCTTCGTGTCAACCCACTCCGCGCTGCCCACCAGAGGGCGTCTCGAAAACCAATCATTTATTATGACATTGACATGAAGTTGATAGTTGACATTGACATGCTCAATACACCACACTACCTATACACCGAACTGTTACACCTAACTACTCAGTGAAATAGCGCTAAGTCCTAGCTGCAAGACGCAAGAGTCTTGCAGGCTATGTCTTGTTCTTGCTCAAGTCTTGCACGGTCAGTCTTGGTCTTGGTCTTGCTAAAAATACGCGGTCTTGTTCTTGGTCTTGGTCTTGCAAAAACGCAAGAACAAGACCAAGACTGCAAGACCAAGACTGAATTTGGGCAACACTAACTCAAACATATATTTATGAAGGTTTTCAACAGTTGAAACCAAATAGACCGATGTAATTTATTTAAGTTATTATTTTGACGTGAAATAACGTTTCTGTGTTATCAGCGCCAACACATTTTTCTATTAAATTAATGTGCTCATATAATTTTATAAGATAGGTATTTTTATTAAAAAATTGTCAGACAACCCTAAAGCAGAACGCTAACCGCATGTTTAACCGGACATCGCTGGTCTTTCAGTTTTACCGTGAATTTTGACTGAGACGCGCGCTTTCTTTCTTGGTAAGTCTGTATTTAAGTAGTACATTGTGATCAAACGTCCATTAGGGTGTATAGTCTATTTGACTCTATTTGTTTAATGACAACGAAAAACGTCGCAATTTTAAAATATCAATGTGGAGGGGAGTTCTATTACAAATTCTTACGCTCGCGGACCACATCTTACAGAAACAAAAAAGACTACATGAAAATATTTTAAATTCTTCTTCGTCTCAATTTTTTGGTCAGGTTTTTTTATCATTGTCAGGAATGATTTGTAATTACCCTTAAATTTTTTTTACACTTTTAAAGCAATAGCCCATATAATTAGAGCGAACATGTGCTTTCATTTAGTTTGATAATGAGTTTGTGCTAGTTTGTATTCTAGGCGAAAGTTTTCGGCAAACAGGTTAACTCTGTAAAAGTGCGTTGCCCTACTAATTGACCCTTACGAACATGAGATTGCTTTGGCAATTTTATAAGTAGATGAATATGTCGCAGGCAAATGTTAAAATCCGCCGTTTAATGCACTGCCTAGTCGTATCACTAACATCTTTAATGATATCTACCAGTGTTAAAAATCACCTAGTACTGCAAACACACACACACTGTAGTCACACAAAATAAATGACGTTGGGCGCGGACATGGGCACGGTCCATTTATGTGTGTACCCGCCTTTAGGGCTAGTTTTCGTTAGCTTATATTTTTTTTTATTAACGAATTGACTAGAACGCTTAATCGTTCAAGTATAATTCGTTAATGAAACGGCTAGACTAGTTCATTAGACGACGGATTTTACTTTTTATCTGCAACAAATACATTCTTACATGTTGTAGGTTTGCAGTAAACGTGCCGTTTCTTATCTCAATGAGATGTTGATAAGAAAATTTAATTAAACTTATCTCAGATTGATAGATTGATCACGATATGTCGATAAATGTCCATTAAAAAGGCAGTACCTACCACAAGTATAGTCTAAATAAAGATTCCATTATACTACGTAGTTGTTATTTGATTATACCAGCATCAGGGTACAATGTACGCCATTATTTAATAGAATCAAATTGGAGCGAACAAATTGATTGATTGGAACTGTAATGCACTCAAGTTCAAAAGATTCTGTATTAGGACGGTTAACTCTTTAACTACTGGGAGCCCAGATACGATTGTTTTTTACTTTATACAGACCGGTTTAAATCCATGTATAATAGTCATATCAGTAATTAAAACTAAAATACAAATATTTATAAAGCTTAAAAACTTATATAACGAACACAGTTTATTAAAGTCTGCGACAGAAGTAGGTTACCAATTTCAATTGTTCACCCCCTTTCATAAAACTTTGAACTTGTCAAATACGAAGTGTTCATCTACTTTTGTGTTTTTGTTATTCGCAAAAGTACTCTGGTAAAAAGTACTCCTAAGTTGGATTGGGTATTTGCACAAAAAACTTTGTCCGTATCCTTAAAAACCCACCCGTCGCCGTCGGTTGGATGACATTGTTGGAGTCGTTGGGCAGCAATGGCCAGATTGGCACAGGACTGAAGAGAGTGGCGTATTAGGGAGGATACCCAATTACCCAGCAGTGGGTGCATACGGGCTACATAGGGCTATACGGTATATATAGATAGATAGAGTTTTTTTTTTTAATCTTTGATTCTTGCAATCTGCCCGTGCGAGCATTGAGCTTGAGTTTGGTCGGTTATCTACTACATCATTGGCATGTATGGAGAAAGCCCAGTGGTGTTTCCATCTTGTTTGTCCTCTTGCGAGCTATATGAGATCTTGAGGAGCTTGTCTCTTTATTCTTCTGAAAGAAGTGGTCTTCTCCATCAGAGAGAGATCAAAGATCCAGATAGAAATTAAAAACCCAATAATTTTCAGAGTTCCGTACATCGCGTCTTAGCCTTTCCAAAGACAAGGCGTCTCCGGACGGCGCTCACGAGAAGTTGCTGCAGAAGGAAGACGAGGCCAAGATCGTGAGGGACATGCGAGTCGACATGGTTGACGCTAAATTCGTCTCCGGAGACCAGAGGAATGGAGACCCGAAGATTGAGCTTGATGCCAATAAGAAGGTGAGTCATGAATACAGTTCTGTAGTTGTCACAGGTGGTAGCTCTGCCTTCTGCGTTCCTGGTTTTGGATTCGAAACCCATCTACGACAAACATTTATGTGATGAATTTTGGTTGTTACGAATAGTGTGTTTAAAAAAAAATTATATCAGTATAGATGCACGAAGTACAAACTTTAGTTACTGTTTGTTACTAGATAGCGTTGTGTAAAATATATAGTTAAAATATATAAGTTTTTGGCTGTCATTTATGTACGATTCGTGGGACTAATCCAAATATGTTACCTAAACATTATTTGCCGTTTTAACGTCACCTACTCAGACGTACTCAGAGTACCTACACAGACAAATAAATAAATAAAATAAAATAAATAAACCGTATTTTTGACATTTCTCTCTCCCCAGCAATTCTCCGGTCTGACCAAAGAAGAGCTGATGAAGTACGCTGACGACCCTTTCTGGGTGAACCTGCGCTGGTTCATGTTCGTTCTGTTCTGGGTGATGTGGCTGGGTATGCTGGCTAGTGCGATTGCCATCATCGTGCGTGCCCCCAAGTGTGCTCCTGCTACGCCTAAGACCTAGTAAGTTACGGTTGTAGGCAATAAATAATTGCACATCGGCGGTACTGCTTTCGTAGAGCGCTAACTCTTTCTGACGCACACTACTCTCTATGAAGCCGAAATTAGCCGATGTGCAATATATTTGTTTCCAACTACTGTATTTTGGTATTATTTATTTATTTTATTTAGACATTGTCAGTTTGGGCTAACAGCTACGCCAAAGCGCCCAAATGCTAGGCACAATTACAAAATACACATTACAATGATAAATAAGAGAAGATATTAGTAGAATGAGAAGTTTCTTTCTATCTCATGTTTTTTACGTCAACATTGTCTTGTTGCAATCATTTCTTGACAAAGATAAGTTTTGTTTCAATTCGTTATTTTTGTATTGCAATCGAAGCTCAAAGTAATGTCAAAACTGACAGATGCGACAAGGTTTTGATAGTAACAAAAATACGTATTTAATAATGAAAAAATTGTAAATAGAAAATGGTAATTGGCTATGAGATATTTATCGTGCATCAAAGTGGTGACCGTGAGTTACTACTTTATTTTTATTTTTCGTAAAATTTCTAATTCAATTAAATTTGGTTCTAGTTTCGAGAAAGGGCCGTTGGTTGATTTCGAGTCGAGTTCCTACGAAGATGTGGAATATGCCTTGCCGCTACTGAAGTCATCCAAAGTCCAGGCTATATTCATGTCGGTGCCTACTTACGACATCCTCGATGACCCCACCGTGGTGACGCAGTTCAAAGCATTGGTAGACAAAGCTAAGGAATTTAGCGTCAAGTGAGTCTCTTCTTACTTGCTAGGCTAATTTAGATAGGGTAAGTGATTGATGCTGAATTCGAGACAAGTCAGCGCTGACCTGAAAAATGAATTCTTTTTTTGCAAATGATAGACAAACGAGATTACGGCCCATCTGATGGTAAGCGGTCACCGTCGGGGGCACCAAGGGTGCTGTCGTTGCGTTGCCTACCCTGGAGGAATTTTTTAACGTTTTTCTTGAAGCTATCCATGTTGTAATTAGGAGGGAACACCTCTGGTGGTAGCTCATTCCACTATTTATGGGTATGAGGAAGAAACGATCTCTAGAAGCGAGCTGTACGAGAAACCCAGGGATCTAAATGTGTGGATGAGCTTGGTCTGGGTGTCGAGAAGAGTAAATTAAAAATTAATCATGGTAATTTCATCACATAATAGATAATAAAAAGTTCGAAAATATATGTTGAGTGTACGAAATCAACCTCTTTGAGGCGCGGTACACGGTAGTATGGTGAAATAATTTTAACCTTTCACCACACTTGGTTCCAAAGAACCTATGACACGATCGTTGGTGCGTGTTGGCGATCGTTGGTCGAATCGGCTAGTAACTAATATTGTTGTGTTCTCCAGATTGATAGTCGACCTGACTCCCAACTACGTGTCGATAGACCATCCTTGGTTCCGTCAGAGCGAGAACAATTCAGCTCCGTACAACGATTACTTCGTGTGGGCTGACAGCAAGGAGTATGATGCCACTGCGGGCGATCCTAAGGAGCCTAACAATTGGGTATGTTGTTAGGTTAACCAATTGGGTTGTAGAATATAATAAGTCTATTTGACAGTCGCTGGTTGGTTCGCTTGGTGCCTTCCGCTTTTTTTGAATGATACCTAGGATTGCCACCTGTATCTATTTATATCTATACACCACCATTTTACCAAAAAAAAAAATAGGGTAACGTAGTAGGGGTAAAACATTATGAATGTGCAATCAGAATTTTTAGTTTCGATAATATGACATAGTATATTTCATTACAAGTGCGGGAAGGCTGTCATTGCAAAGAGTTCCGACAAATGTCTACCCGAGCCGAAGGCGAGGGTTGACAGTCGGGACAAGTTGCAATGACGGTTCCGCACGTGTACTGAACGACTATTTTTAATACAGTTGCAAAAAAATTAAGCTATTTAATAAAATAATAAAAATACCATTGGCTTTTTTCTCTTCTCTCCACGCAATAAGTTCGTCGTATGTATGCATGTAGCGACTTTTTGACTTTTCCGGTAAAATGTTCTCCGAAGCATTTTGTGCAATTATACTGAGTTCCGGTGGTGTTAATTCAAAAAAACTAGGGTCGAAATTACTCATTTTGTGCAACAAACAAATAAACTCGCAAAGAAAATTTCTGAAAAATGGCGCCAAGCGCCAACCGTAAAATATAAGCAGAGATTTTTTTTTTCTTCACCCATTCTGGAAGGGAAAGAGAACTATACCCATACAGCCAAGTCTTCAGTAGATTGTTTTTATTGATATGAATTGAAAATGAAATTTAATGAGATGAAATGAAACTTAACATAACTCATTCAATCAAATCATTAAATCTGTTAATGAAACAAATTAGTAGCTTCTTTTTAGAAATAATACGTATTTGCATGAATCATAAAAACTTCGATGAATTTTTTTAGTAAAAACTTCATGGTTGGTTTTTCCTTTTAGACATTATTTTGACAGTTGGGAAAGAAAAAGCACTAGTGCGGGAATGGTAAAAAAAAAGCACGCGTGTGTAATAGCCCACATCCCGAACGCTATACGTCCCTGCAATACGCCACTTTTTGAGCAACTGTATTAAAAAAGTTATTAAATGTTAAAATTTTCAGTAATCCTGCAAAAAATTATGGACATGTTACGTAGTACTAGAAAGAAAAAAAAATTACGCTGTTCAGTTCCGCTTGGTATTTAGCGTCTATGAATGAAATGATTTTTGCTTGTTCAATCATTTCTCAATATTTGACTAAAAACTGGTTATTTAAAAATATTTTTTTTATGCAAAGAAAAAAAATTGTAAAATGCGATTGGCGTTAATTTCATTTGAGGTAAGTAATTTAAAATAAAAATTGTTTAGGAACCTAGATAAATACTATACAATTACAATTATTACAATAATATAGTGAAAATCTGCCTAAACTAGTAATCATTTTGTTATTACGTTGGTATGAAAATTCGCCCTCCGCCGGCCCCTTAATGTGACTAAGAAACAATTTTGATCTTATATTTAAATTGATTTCTAGGTATCAACCTTGAACACCTCAGCCTGGACATGGAGAGAGACGCGCAAAGCTTTCTACCTGCATCAGTTCTCTGCGAACCAACCGGACCTCAACTTTAATAACGCGGCCGTTCTAGAACTTTTCAATAAGGCTATTGCTGAGTGGATGAAGGCGGGCGCTGCGGGCGTTAGGTAATACCTCACACTGGCTTTAGACTGGCCTCTCAGCTCAGTTGGTAGTTGCCCTGCCCTCTGAGTTGTAGGTCGTGGGTTCGATCCCCACCGAGAACAAATACTTGTTTCCCATAGAAATTTCATCAAAACCGGTTCACCATGAAGTCAGTTTCTCATGTTTTTTCAATATCATGTAAAATGCCTTAATTCTACTACCTTTTCCATATTCCAGACTGAACAAAGCTCGCCTGATGGTCGTAAACCCGTCTCTCGCCCCTGAGCTTCCATCCTCAGGTCGTGGCTCCGAGCCTGGCTCCTTCCACACTTACTACTCGTACTATCGGCACACGCAGACGGCTGACCAGCCCGCTTTGGAGCCGCTGCTGGCCGCTATGAAGGCCGCTACTGAAGCCGCCTCCTCGATGCCACCGGGTGAGTACCTCAAATGAGGATGAGTGACCGAACAAAACATGATAATTCCACTTTTTGTAAAAAAAAGTTAGTAATGACATTCGACAGAATACCCTAAATTGTGTCGCCCTTTAAGTTGGTGTGGTTCAAATCGTGCTTATTCCTGCAGTAAATCGCCTCTAAAGTTGAAAGTTTGGTGCAAATCATGATATTTTCATTGATAAAAAAACCATGCTTAATAAGTTTTTACAGTTATTTATTCATTAGAACCCATATTTTCTTTAAGTGTGCAAAGGCAAAAGTAGTTGCCGGTTTTTGACCTTTTGTGAAAAATTAGACATCATGGAATTATCATGTTTTGTTTGGTCACACCTCATTAATGACAAATTCATCATTCAAACGGCAAAAATGATAAGTAGATTATTGCTATTAAAGGTTAGCTGGTAAATAATGCTATCTAGCCTGTGCCTGGGCCTGTGTACAGTACTTTTAATTTGTGCATAGAATTTTCTATCTATCAACCGCACTTGGTGTGAGGACTGGTTTCCGCAAGTAGGCCGCTGACGGGCTCTTTCGCGTGAAGCTTGACACGTGTTGTTCGAACTTTCTGGTTCTACGACACGCCGGTTTTCTCACGATGTTTTCCTTTGCCGTTTTGAGAGTACTGGCATAATGCAACATACATTTTTACAGATTAGCTCATTGGTACACGACTGGATTTGAACCCACGACCTTAGGACTGGAAGGATCTCTTCACGTGTCGCTTCCAGTGTGATTAAACGATTTTATGGCTTATGTCGTGCTCGTGACACGTTTTCTAACTTTAAGTTTTTTATTTCTCAGTTTGCATTGCTTCGTAGGTCACGCACGTCAAGAACGTGCCCTAAGATGCTTCTATTAACTTGAGACGTACAGATGTTCAGCCTCACGTGCCAATTACACCAGCACCCACACCCTTCAAACCGAAACACGCAATGCTGCATCACGGCAGAAATAGACATGGTGGTAGTACTTCCCCGGACGAGCCACACACAGTGGTGAAAAACTCAATAAAATTTTTATTCAATACAATTGCAAGAATCACTTTAAACGTATTAAAGCTAGGTGAGTCTAGGTGCCAGTTCCACGCGACCAAGCCTAGAAGAACAGGCAACAAACTACGGCTCGGATCCTACCGTTTTTTTATATGATCCTTTTACAAATCAAAAATAATAATCTAAAATAATAGCAGTGAGCTGTATGTCTATTCACAATTCCAGAAGAGACAGTATTTACGTTGAAGGAAGAGTCTCAACCGGAGTTGTTCGTGCTAAGCCGCGACAACGCTACCAAACTGCGGCCCGCATCCACCGCGCCACTGTCTGTTGATAATGTGACCGCGGCAGCCTTGTTGATCAACGAAAGGATTAAAGAAAACTGGCCTATGATGCAGGTACCTATGTTCATTTAGAAATTTCACAAATTAAAAATACATTTGAAAAATATTTAAACTATTTGAGCGCTAAGCGACTAATATCAATAAGCGGTTACAATATTACTGAGGGCTGATTATTCAATCTACGGAATAAACAATTAGGTCTTTTTTTTTACAAGCGTAAACAAGACAACAATTATTTTTTTATGTAATTAATAAATTAATCTGTAGATTGTATGCCCTGAGTCTCTCGTTATCTAAATCCCTCTATGTATTTTTAACCTTAGAAAACTACAACAGTTGACTCGTATCACCAACTATAACGTATTGGCATACAGACATCTAAATTCGGTCTTCTTTATTACATTCTATGTGGCAAAGTTTACAAGCCATGGGACTGACAATCAGACGGTTGCGAGTTCCATTCCGGTCAAGTTGAAAAAATGTTTGCACTAAATATTTTTCACAATATTGTTTACCTGTGACATTTGGGAACCCCGTGCCCAATGGCTTCGGTTCTAGAAAAATCAGGAAGATTGTATCTGTGAGGCGCCCGTGTTGAGGCAGTTACTCTTGACGCCAACCAACTCCGTACGCTTCTCACATTTTTGTAAAAATAATTTTAATTCTAAAAATATTTAGTCCAGTAGTTAGGGGCAGACATTTAAATAGAAAAAAATCCGGGGAGCCATTTTTTTTTAAACGTCTGGGGGTGTGGTTGGAAGTATAAACCTCGATTTTCTAACTAATCCCGGTAGAGGGTTCGCCACCATCTTGTTTTAAAGTTCACTTTTTTTAACTTGTTAATTTTCAAATAACTTGTTAATTTTCAACTTCAGAGCAAAAATGGTGGTATCCAAAGTTGTTGGAAATTGAATTTCTCACAAGTTTAGGCATTATCATTATTACGCTAGGATCAATATTTGCAGAGTTATACCTAAGTCAAGTTTATCAAAAAAATTGTAATGGTCGTGGTGGAATTTTGTTTTCTTCAACTTTGGTTCTCGCAGTTTTTTTACTCCACGATCAACATATTCGGATTTATACTAAAAAAAAAATATACTAAAAAAAGTATAAATTTATTTATTTACTGACCCACTGTTGAGCACAAGCCTTCTCCCTCACTCTTGACGGTTTTGGGTTCTTTATCATTATGCATGCTAATTATTTTTAAAAATATTCCATAGTTGAAAGCGGAACCTGAAGCGCAAAAGGAACTGGCTATATTCTCGTTGCTGCTGCCCGCTGCGCCTGTGTTCGACTTCAAACTGCTGGACAATGACACTTCTGTGAGTATTCATACTAGGCGTATTAGCGAAGCGACGCGTGACCCAAGGGCTGGTGAGAAATCAGTGCGATACAGTTGAGCTATTAAATGAACCCGTCGTATTGGTTGTATTTGCAGAGCGAGTCTCTGCCCCACCTGACGGAGTTGCGTCACGACTCCAGCATCGAGCAAGGCCACCATTACGTGGCCGCCATCCCGGCAAGGAACGATCTCACCAACGGCACCGCGGAACTGCTCGCTTGTGCCAGGTATGTTGCTATATATTGCACAGCATGTCTCTGTCCTACGTAATGGACGCAGAGAAGTGCATCGTAGGGCACGTTACTGACTTGCGTGACCTACGAGGCAATATTTACGAGGTAATATTTTTTTATTATTCTTTTTTAATTGTAACCTTAGATATGTATTATACTTGTTAATTACTGCTCTTGTGTGATATAAAATAAATAAGTTTTGATTGATATGTAACAGATGGAAAGCTGGTCACACGGGCTACGTGGCCGTGTTTAACCCTTCGTCGGAGGGGCTGCGTGCCAACCTCACGGTGCTGACGTCAGTGCCGCGCGTGCTGTCCGTGCATCACGCCTCGCACGCCGTGCGGCTAATCACCAAGTACGTATACTAATACAAACAAAAATACATTAAATCACGCCTCATTCCCATCGAGGACGGCAGGGATCACGGATGACCACTTGCTACGATCCTGGCATACCTCTTTCGCTTCATTCACTCTCATAACATTCTTCATATGTATGAACCGACGAGCATGAGCTCGTCGGTTTAGTGTCTTTCACACATGAAAGACATGGTCAATACGTGCAAATCACGAGGTTTTCCGTTAGAGGCCGCATTCTTGATAATAATTGACTGGCCTCCAGCTCAGTTGGTAGTAGCTCTGCCTTCTGCGCCGTAGGTCGTGGGTTCGATCCCCACCGAGAACAAATATTTGTGAGGTAAACATAAATGTTTGTTCTCTGTCTGGGTGTTATATTGTATTCTAAGTATGTATTTACAAAAAAAAAATGTATTTAATTATTATATCAGCTATCTGGTTCCCATATTACAAGCTCTGCTTAGTTTGGGGCTGGATAGTGTAGTGTGAATTGTCAACAATATTTATTTATTATTATTATTATTCTGTATATCAATTTTCCGTAGGAACAATCCATAGGTACATGACTGGATTCGAACCCGCGACCTTATGATCGGAAGGCTTACTACCAGTGCACTCTCAAAATCCCAACAGCCTCACTATTTATTCCTGTAACACGGCTCGTTCGAGTGATCGCTGAATCTGCGTACTGCGATTTTCAAAAGTAACGCTGTGATCACTGTATGTATGTAGGTATATAAAATGGTATCTGTGTAAGGTACAATATTTTAGAAGAAAAAATTAAAACTGAGTGGATTAACCGATCGGCTGAACGGATTGTGTTGCAAGAATAGATTTGAAGAAACTGTGTTTGGGATCGAGGCCAATGGGCTTAATTGATGAACGCAACTACAGTTTTCTGCAGTCAGTATCGTTTGCAAGTGTTTGTATAACCTTGTAACTTGTCTCCAAATAAAATTTGATTTAAAAAAAATTATCGACTGGACTCATCCTTCTCGGTCCACTAAGCTCTTATGATAAAAGCATCTACGGAAGTCAAAAATGCCTTTTTTTGTTCCAGCTATACAGTAAACTACTCGGAGGCGGCCGACAACGTTCTAGTGCCTTCCAACTCCGCCGTAGTACTTTCCTATGTACCAGTGACCGCGGCCGAGAACTAAATGAAGAGACGACAACTAATGTTCATTTACGGCTTTTGCCACGATTGTATTAGTGGCTTTTAATTGCATTTTTTACAACTGTTGTAGTATGAAACAATGTAATGTTTATGACAATAAAGTTTTGATTTTGAAGCATTTATTTGTGCAGTTTTTTGTTTTAATAGTAACGAGAAATATAGGTTCAGAAATCAGAAATATTTATTGTTTATCTGTTAAGGCCTGCGCACACCTAGTTCGTTGGCGGTAGCGATCAGTGAAACGCTGTCAAATATCGCTGTCAAATCTCAAATCTGACAGCGATATTTGACAGCGTTTCACAGATCGCTACCGCCAGCGAACTAGGTGTGTTCGAGCCTTTATACAATTAGGTGAGTAGGCCGCCTACCATGTGCTCTATCTGGCTCTCTCTCTGGTTCTGGTTCTGAGTCTGTGAGTGTTGACTAAATAAATCCTACGTCGAAACGTCACACATACCTACAGTGTAATGCACTGGTGAGCACTCACACAAACTCAAAACCAGAACCAGAGAAAGCTCATGGTAGGCCTGCAGGTCCAGTTTAGAACAGTTTATCCATACCGGACGTACAACAAGAGGGCATTGCACTGAATAACAAATTCAATTTTAAATAGGTACTGAGACTTTTTATTATCCTATAGACAACTATAAGTATATGGCCCGCCTAGTGTTAAGTGGTAACCATCTTCACGTCAGGAACGTGCCCTACGATGCACCGCCTTGCGTCCTTCAACTTGAGGCATACAGATATTCAGCCTCGCGTGCCAGAAATTTCAACGACACCCACCCCCTTCAAACCGAAACAGCAATGCTGCTTCACGGCAGAAATAAGCATGGTGGTAGTACTCCACCGGACGAGCCTTTAACAAAGAGCTCTACTATTATAGGTGGCGGCACATAACTTTAGCGCTGACCGTTACTGCGCAGAAGTCAAAAATAAGGTACCCGAGGGGGGCTAGCGGAATGATGGGCGGGCGTGCGTAGCGCTGATTGGCTCTCCAGTCGCACTTCGCTCTCTGTACCAATAGGACACTACACACATGACACACATCCACACATCCAGTGTGCGCGACATGCGCACACTACGACACATGCGCAGCTATCCCCTCCGCGTATCGCTCATCGCTAAAGTTATGTGCCGCTAGTTATACTGAACCTAAACTTAGACCTACAGGTGATGGAAAAAAAACACCAAATAATAGAAGTAAATTTATTTTTCTAAAAAACATAGCGTTAACATTTTATAAGCACGTTTCCATAAAAACAATTCGAGTAAAATCTTTTGAATCCTCATCTTTAAATAGGTTGATAAAAAGGAATAAAATTTGAGTCCTTATCATTATGATTGCATCAATCAACAGTAGGTAACTTATTTATATAAAGTATTGGGGCCTAAATGAGTTTAGTACCTAAATTATAAGTTATGTAAGCATAGGGTTAAGTTCAAGATGTGATGGAAAGGGAAGTTGGTTGTCTCGACGTTAGTTTTCGCCATGCTCTGTTATTAAGTCACAGGGATTATCTAAATATTTGCCAGATTTAACAGCCTGTTAATCCTTTGTTTAACTAACAGCTGGGTGGTTGTGTTATTCTGCTGCAATCAACTATATTATCTAGGAACAGCTATAACATACCTTGTTGCTATCATTTTTCGACCACTATTAAGTATATCTTTTACCATACCTACTAGTTACACAAGTCAAAGTTACTATTTGCTATAAAATGTTAATTAGGTTACGCCAACATTAAGTCTCAAAAATCGTTTTGATTAATTTTGTTTTTTATTGCAATCGAAGCTCTAAATAATGTCAATACTGAAAGATGCAATAAGGTTTTGATTGCAACAAAAGATCCGCAATCACCCCACAGAGTATGGTGAAATCCAAGCTAAGCATGCCCGCCGTTCCGATACCTACTCCGTTTTCGTCGCGGCTTCACAACGTTACTGACACGACTTGGTTGACCACTTAGTTGATCACTTAGCTGACCACTTCGCTGCCAGCAACACGAGTGACCGTGGACCAAAGTGATCACCCCCCAAATCGCATAGTACACTACGGTTGCCAAACACATTCGCAGCAAGAAATCCCCAAGAAACCAAACGCCCCCACATCGGGACCTTGAACCTAACTCCATCATAAGTAAGGTAAGTGTGGACTTATGATATCGTAAAAGGATTTAACTAAATAAAAAACGGTGTAAGTAAAAACGATCTGAATCAAAGTATCTAAAATCCAATTCGTTGTAGCGTATTCCTTGAAATTGAAAATATAATCAGGCATTTTTGCCAACTGCTAGTAGCGAGAATTTAGTCGTTAATACAGTTTTCTTAGATGTGACCAAGCCCGTGGTACCAACCTAATAAAACAATATCGGCAACCAAGAACACTGGACAAACTTTTTATTGTACCAATTCTGTTTAGTTTTTTCTTCGTAAAAATGATTCTGGGTTGCCAGCTACGTCTAGGTTACCGCCTTTTGGCCGCGGGCTTGGCTTTGTTGAACTGGTAGTCTTTACACTTGGGTATGTGTCGTTCAGCCGCGCCTTGGTTGAAGCGCCGCCCGCAATGCGGACACGCTACGTAGTCTGGGTTCTCTGACGGCGGCGGCGGAGGGAGATCGCTGAGTTTACCTGTAGAAGAAAACAAACGGGGTTGTCAAAGCGAATCAATAAAACTCCTTCATATCATTCTTCTTTTAAAAGCTTCGCTATGCATCGATTTTACAACGCTTTCTTGGCGTCCCCGACAGTCAGTCAGGACCATGATTCCTATAAAATAAAGGAGCAGCCAACTCCAAAACTAAAAAAAATACTCCATCAGCAGGCTAAGTCGCAGTTTTACTCGATCAGTTTGAACAATTTGTTTCGCCTACGTCTCTCTGTCTTTTGTATGGAGAAAAGATGAGACAACAACAATAATTATGTTACTAAGTAACGATCAAAACGAACTGTGGTACCCTGTAGGTATTACCATTCCAAGATTTTTTCAAATCTGCTCACATGACGAAATTAAGCGATAGCAAACAAAATTCAATCGAATTGAGAATCATTTGAAGTCGGTTAAAAAGAGAGACGTAGGCGAAACTTTGTTCAAACTGGCCGAGTAAAACTCAGACTAGGGGTAGGTGTGTGGATGTTACCTCCGCTTGCGAGATGGGCCTGCACTTGCTTCGCGGCTCGGATCGCCTGGATGAACTCGTTGTGCTTCTGCCGCCAGCTGCTGTTCAGAGACTTGTTCACTTTCGTCGTCGAAGGGTTGGTGGTGCTTTTGCGGAGTTTGCTTATGAAAGGCTCTGCTTCTGTACCCTGTGGGTTTCAAGTAACGTGTTAACCATCTGACCAGACAACTAGTTTGGAGCCGGTATGCCAATTTCTAGTGATACATTAATGACGCTGATTGGTTCAGGTGTCAGAATTTATGAAGTAGTTTGTAATTGGGTGTTTTTGTGGATCTTGAGTTTTTTGGCCGATTCAGTGTAACAAATTCTGCTTCGTGCTTTGATGATTTAAATATGGTTGCTGTTCTGATTTAGTGATTTGTAAGTATCATAAGATTTATCGCATGAAATCAGATAATAGGCAGAATGCAGAACAACACTTTAACCATCAAGACTGATGGTTAAAGTGTTATATGCTTACAACTTTGTTATGGTAAAGCTCATGGTTTCGATCGGTTTCAGGTGAGTATACCTATTTTATAACTGTAGGTATTGAATTGAATAACAATGCCATAAAACATGCGACGTTCATTAATTTATGTTCTTGCCTTGTAACCCTCTGCTTCTGTGCCCTATAATGCCGCATTCAATCAAATAACAAATTAAGCTTTATTATGTAATTTTATTAGTTTTTGTTCCCAAGTAAGTTTGAGCTAGCCGGTGAGGGCATCAGATTCAAGTCTTGGACAGATTGCCTTCGACTTCCAACAACTCATCATCATTTCAGCCCGGTATCACCCACTGCCAGCAGTGGCTACCCAGGTATAGGCCTCCTATTTATATTTATTAGTTATCCTATTTATTAGTTATATTTTGCCACCCTCCCCTGTCCTGCGCGTCTCTTGTCCAGGGGTTTCCTCCGACCTTTACGATGTCGTCGATCCATCGCGCTTTCGGACGTCCAAGATTTCTTTCAACAACTATAGATAGTGCAATCCACGAAGGCGCGCCCCACTATTCCTCCTAACCGTTTATAGTATATGTGTGCAAGCTTCCGTCAATGTTTGAGTGTTATCGGTACACACTAATTACCTATGAGTGCACACGCACACTACAATGAATAGACTACGGCTCGCGACTGCCGCTCGGAGCAAACTCCCCGCACCCCGCGAGGGGCGCGTCTTCGTGAATTGCACTACCTATAGGTAGGTTAAGGTTGTTTGGAAGAAATCGCTTTCAGCGATACGGCCGCCCATTGTACTTTATTATAATACGCTGTTACTTGTGATGTATCCTTGAGTACTTACAATAAAGTGTTATCTATCTATCTAGGTACTCACAGCCAATCGATGTTTGAGCACGTCGAACGGCTTCCGTTTCTTGGCGTGCGCCTTCTTGCAGATGTCCTGATGCTTGGCGAGCCTGTCGCTGGCGAACCTGCGGCCGCAGACCGTGCACGCCTCGCCAGAGCCGCTGCTGGGCGTGGTCACTGTGGACCGTGCCTTGGTTGGAGAGCCGCTACTGCGAGGACTTTGCTGGAAAATGTAGACATGTATAGGTAACGTCTTGTAAAATGAACGGTGGAAGGTGGAGCTGCTGTTATTCATCATCATTCACCATCATCAGAGGTCCACTGCTGGACATGGGCCTCCCCTGCACATTTTCAGGAAGAACGATTCTGAGCCCCTTCCATAAACTTCCTGAGATCTTAACATCATCATCATTATCATCATCAGCCTTAAGAAGTCAACTGCTGGACATGGGCCTCCCCTACACATTTCCAGGAAGAACGATTCTGAGCCCCTTCCACACACTTCCTGCGATCTTAAGAATGACGCTTATCGACAAATTAAAGGGCGTTGTTTTAACCCAATCTAATAATGTAAAAATCATTTTTGGGACTCCATCTGAGACGTCAACAAAGTTAAGGTCATCAGGCATTTAAGGCATCTTTATGCAATTGGATCACAAAAATTATTTTGAAACGCCTTAAAGCTAAGGTTTGTGAAAAGAAGTGTAAAATAGAAAGAGTTTGAAACTTACCACCACAGTCTGCCTTCTTGTTGTTGATGGTGCCTGGGAAAGCAACAAACAAAGCAAAATAAGAAATTACGCTAGGTAGGTAGGTACTAGGTACATGGGATTGTGCAGTATAAATTAAAATGCAGTTTATAAAAATTTGATAAATAGAAAACTAAAATAATTTAAAGGCCAGAATTCTGTTTTAAAAGGTGCGTGAACATCGTGAGGAAACAGTATGTACCTACGAGTAGGTACCTACTTCAGTAATACCGATGGGCTTGAAACCACATCACGTACGGAATACATACTGAAAATTTTGGTATGTGCCGAATGTAATATTTGGACCTACGTTGCCGTCTTTGATTACGATTTCCTCAAAGGGTTTTGGGTAGGTATTATGTGCCAAGACATTTTATAGCACCGTGTTGGGTCTTTCATCAGTCTGGCAGAATTAGGGAGATACATCTTTATGAAACTTACGGGACTAGCGGCTTTCTGCATGGCACCTTTCGCCCTATTGGATTCAGTTACCTGGACAACACATTTGAATTTTGTATTATTTTTTCCCCAATTTGGTTAATTGCACTTGAAATTTTGAAAAGATAAAATTACATTGTCAAAAGACAATGTCACGTTGACGTGATTGGAAGCTGAAGCAAAGAGTTTGCACAAAAAGTTTGGCAGTGACAAAAGAGGATGCAATGACATAAAAAACTTCTTACAGCATTTTCACTGATGACCCTGCGGGGAGGAGTGGCAGCGTGAGGCTGGGGCTTCGACTTTGGAGGACTAGTTCTTGTGGTTGGACTTCTGAAATGAGGGAAAGTTTCCAAATTAATAGTTGAAACACCAACGTTAAAATATACAAAATCACGTCTGTTTCCCATACACAGACAGACCACAAATTTCCACTTGCTACGATCCTCGCATAGCTTCTGAGTTCCTGTCGTCTAAAAGCTTCAAACTTATTAGGGCTTGATAAACCACCGTCAGATGGCTTGCTTGCTAAATTGGACTCCTGGCTGTTGGCTTTGGGTGAGAACTTACTAGAATAGATCTCAAAGGTTTACCTTCTAGGAGGGGCCTTGACTTCCTGCCTAGGAGGAGCGACGGGTTCCGGAGACCGTGGCGTCTGTATTGGGGCCAGCGCGTCAGGGAACGTCTCGTTTTCGAGAAGGTAACTATTCTCATTTTTATCCACCTCATCTCTTGGAGGTTCACCATTGCTTTGTGGTAACTGTAAGAAATAAAATAAGTTAGCGTTTTAATATTATTTTTTATCTTTACGTATCTTAGGCATCACTAATAAACAAAAGCTCTGTTTTGCTCGTAGATACATCGGTTTGCTGTGGCTACACTTGGATCTTGGCAGCTTCTTAATTTCTCATATCAAAAGTCTGGTTCCGTATGGGGCATACGATCCATCTTTGGGATGGTTCGTTCAAACATCAGCGCGCTTTAAATCTTAGGTTTCTCCTATGTTCTTTGAACGGCATCCAAAGGTATCAAAGGTGGAAATCTAGAAGTGCTTACCGCATGCTTTAGCGAGTTCAGATCCGGTTCGTGATTATGATTCAGATCCCCGGAGCCGTTAACTGAGTTATCTGTTTTCTGCAAAGAAATTATTTTGGTATGAGTAGATTTATACGATCGTATCAGCCAGGTATCTAAATATAAAAATATTGGTCTAAGTTTGGGCCAAGCTAGCTTCTAAGAAGGTATAGCAGCGGTATTTTAAAATGTGTGTCTCAAGTTAGTGGGAAATTTACCTATAATAAGTAAATGCTTTGGAATTTCCATCAATAGCCTACAGGCTGGTTCCAAAAAACGAACTCACATGGTGAACCTTCTTGACGGTGTGCTGACTGGCCGTCAAACGAGTCTTGGTGGTCCTCTCGACGCTGACCTTGGAGGTGGAGTGCGAGGTGGCTGTGACCTTGGAGTATCCGTTGGGAAGAGCTTTGCGCGTCCGATCCGTGTTATGGATTGGCTGGAGAGGGTAACTTTTGTCGATACCTTTTGTTCGGCGCTCTTCAAACATTTGACGGACCTGCAGATCAGAAGACATGCATGTTTTAATAATTATGAATACTCAAGAACTTCCTCAAGAGTCTCTACCAAGAGATCTAAGGAGAGATCTAACACTTATGCTCACTAATGTTGTCCTCAGAAGGACAACATTAGTGAATCCTTCTCCTAAGTCAAAATCTTGGACTTGGATCTTGACAGAAGTCAAAGTCAAAGTCAATAATGTTTTATTCATTACGATGCAAGAATCACTTTGAAACGTCTTAAAGCTAGGTGAGTCTAGGTGCCAGTTCCACGCGACCAAGCGTAGAAGAACAGGCAACAAACTACGTCTCGGTTCCTGGGTCAGTCACCGCCGATATCTTCAACAACTCTTTACCTAGTCTGATCACGAATATTCACCAAAGTCTAAATTCATTTATTCAGTTGTATGTATCACAAGGATCAGTCTGAAACGATTTAAAGCTAGGTGAGTCTAGATGCCAGTTCCACGCGAACAAGCCTAACATACAACCTAAAACAGGCAACAAACTACGCCGTGGATCCTACCATCTCAGGTTTTACCTACCAGCGCTGGTTTTTTAAACTGACCTTGCCTGGCTGATGGGCCACAGGTTGCGGAGGAGAGCTATTGGTACTGCTATTGCTGAGGGCGGTGCTTCCGTTGCTGGGCGAATGCCTGATGCCGTTGCTGGGCGATTGGCGCACTCGGTCCAACGCCCGCGCTTGTTGCGCCTCGTATAGGTTTGCTATTTTCATCTCACGCTCTTGCATTTGCTTCTGTTGAAACCTTGCCTGCAACAATGAAGGGGAAATATTTAATAATGCCCCAAAAGTAACGAACCAATTGAGAATTTGGATCGTCTCTTTGATACCGAGAAGCGCTAACGCTTCTTGGTATCCTTTACAGTTAGATTCTTCTAGATTATAGAATTTGGGAAAATAGTTAGCTATGGTATTGCAGATATTAGATGTGATATAAATAAATTCATTTTAAGAATAAAGTTTCCCTATGTGTAGTAGTGTGTCTGCGAAACGTAGCTGGCAAGCACTGGAGACGTGCCGAAGACCCGGCTCAGTGGCGCGTCTTGGGAGAGACCTACGTCCAGCAGTGGACTGATATAGGTTGATGATGATGTGTAGTAAAAACCAATACATCTAGAGTTAGTAGATAGTTATGGGCTAATGTACTCGTAACATGAGGCAATGTTTACAACACTTTTGCTTTCAAAGCTAATAGCTACCCAGCAGCTACCCTTGTATGGCAAGTGGTTTTTATTGGCGAGGCGGAGAATGTGGTTACAGTTACCGAATATCAGGACTAATTTTTGCAGCCAATAAACTAAGGTAGGTAGTTAAAACTTTTATGCATTGCTTTATTAATTCACTACATACTCGATTTGCATAATTGCTGATTTGTCTGATTACGTGTACAAGTTATGTTAAAAAAACTTCGCCCAACTGCTGTACCGAAATTTCTTTGTAGCCAATCTGTAAGTATAACCTTTCAGGTAAAAAAAAACAAATCAGCTCATAGATGACGAAGTAATTCTATTTATAACAAACATAAAATATCCAAATTTTTTATAAAAAATAGGATCATATTTAACTCTTCTTCATGTCGTGTCCCTAGTTCGAACCAGTGTGTTGAAAGGATTTAAAGTGCGCCCTTATGAGGCTCTATTCGAGCGCAGCTAAATATGATTCGTGAAACAGACTACTAAGTCTAAGACTGACTAAGCCAGAAACAAATTATTGGACTGGCCTCAATGGCAAACTTTCCGCTTACGGACTTCAAGTAATTACTTATTTGAGATCTGCGAGGGCGTATCGTCCCACGCGTCACACAACGCTGCACAGCAACCTGTCTCCACCAGCGCATTGCTACTTCCGTCACTTGTTACCTGCGCTGTCAAGCGGAGACAATCGGAAATCAAATGCTCAGACCAGAGACCCATTCCTTGTAACTGGAGTCTAGTGTTTTTTTAGAGGACAAACAAAAAAACAAAACATGCTGAGATTTAAATTACCTAATCTCAAGACAAGGTCGGGGTCGGTCAAGTAAGCGCTGGAGGGACGAACTCAGACGCTTTCGAGCGTGGATGGTGGGATGAAGCGATGGATAGAGACGGTTGGAAGGATTTGGAGGAGACTCTTGCCCAGCAGTGGGACGATATGGCTTATATAAAGAAAAATACAAGTCATGAGTCTATTAGCTAGACTCTTGACTAGAATTTTGATATGCACAGGTTATCGAGCCAAAATAAGGAAGATGACACAAAGGTACCTGTTATTGATAGTATTGATAGAGTAAAAATGTTGAACTGGTGGTTATTCTTTGTGGGTATTAGGGACCTCACAGAGGTGGTTCTGCCAGTCTGTGCTCGTGGCCCAATTTGACAGACGTGTCGCTCTTAATTAAATCGTGTTTAACACAATTGTGCTTTAGTTTAGCTTTCAGTATATTTTTATTTTACTGACCTATTAGATTTCTAACTCATACTTGCTATAATGTCGGTTATGGGGTGAGAGTAAGACAAAGTAAAAAAATCCGCTCTCTGGCCCTAAGGTCGCGGGCTTACACACAGTCGGGAGCCAAAAATATAATGTGCACCGTGCATTATGCCAGTCAAGTACTCTCAAATGGCGAAGGAAAACATCGTGAGGAAACCAGCATGTCGCAGAACCTAAAAAGTGAAGAAGACCGATATGGTTCGTATATCCTGTTATAGTCAATAGTTAAAAGCAACTGCAAATTCCACGATCAACAAACATGGCGTGGACGCTTACATCAATCAACACGACATCGATTGGTGATGCACACTGCATTGCAATCGTATGATTTGTTCCTAACTTCCACATGTGCGCTAATTTACCATCGGTAAATGGGTATACACAGTAAAGCCGAACGTCTACAACGACATGTCACCATAGCAAGTATCGGACGCATCGTACACACGGATCGTCTTTGTGTAGAAAGACAGTCTAGTGCGTCTGACATGCACCGTACAGATCGCTCAAATATAAAAATGTTTGATATATACTATGCGTTCAAAACTATTAATAGAAAATGTAAAACGGACTTGTTATAGACTAAATATTTGAGAAAACTTCGATTCGCAGTTTGTGAAAAAAATTAACAGTTTAATGTGATATTTCAACTTGACGTTGACATACGATTTGTTGAACTTTACTTAACATTGTTTAACTATGCATCAGCTGATATTTTAACAACGGAATAATTGTAAGTAACGTTTATTCTGGTACTTTTTACATCGTTTTTATATTCATGGTTGCAAGTATATTCAAAATATCGATTTAACTGTAGCTATTAGTAATATTTTGAACATGTTTGCTCGGCGCAGTCCATGTGGACGATCGCCTTAATGCGTCATTAGGACCACCATGTCAGTCTGAAAGCTAAACAATGAGATTAGATCGAGAATGTGGAGGAGATAAAACCGAATTCCTGATAACACAAACAGTTTCACAATCTAGAAAGAAATAGACAGGCTGGGTAGAGCTCATAAAGATAAGCACATACTATAAAAAAAGTAGCACGACTTATGTTAGAATCAGTTTGGATTCTTATTAGCTGATTGCAATGATACGTAGTACACACTCGTATTAGCAACGGAATCGCAAACCATCGTCAAAGCATACCTAATATGTGTCTGTAAAGTGAAAGGAAGAAAAAATATGATGGCGATTATTCGCCAAATAAGGTATGTAGGTACCTACATAGTGACTGAACTAAGAGACATAGTGATTCAACTTACGTTTGGATGGTTTGTCTGGGCTGAGACAGTGACCATATATGTACGAAGACAATCGATTGATAAACACCACGCGGAAACATACACTAGGAAGATAAGTTGAAGGTTTAAAGAACGATTGATTGGAAAGAACGGGCTTCAATCAATTTAGAGAGAGGTGGCCTGTGGTAGCGCCCCCGTCTTCTGATCCTAAGGTCGTGGGTTCTCCATTCACCAATGAGACTTTCTGTACAAAATTGCATGTGCACTGTTGCACTTGCACAGTACTCTTAAACTGTGAAGGAAACCGGCGGCATGTCGTAGAAACTAAAAAGTTTGAAAACATTTGTCAAGTGCACGATAAGAACAAGAAGATTTTATTTAGAATGGGAGACAAACCCAATAACCTTTGCCCAACTGACGTAAGGCGGAGGAGACGAGAGATCTGTGAAACTGACAGACTTGACGAGAAAATAAATACATCCCCAAACTAAGCAGAGCTTGTATACGATAAAAACCGAATTATTACCAGGCTCAGTGGCGCATCATAGGATATAACTACCTTAGTAGAATGATGGAATCGACATTAAGAATTTCAGTCTGGGTTCAGGAAGGGTCGTAGTACTGCTACAGCTTTACTAGACGTTACTGATGATATTCTTGAAGCGCGGGATAAGGGTATGGGTACTGCTTTGGTTCTCTTGGATTTCTCCCGTGCTTTTGATTGTATTAACTCTGCTCTTCTTCTCTCTAAGCTGAAATATTATGGTTTTGAAAATGATGCTATTGGTTGGTTTCATAGTTACCTCGGTAATCGTTTGCAGCTTGTGGAAACTGCTAGAGTTGATGGTAGTAGGGTTTTATCTTCTCTTCGTCCTGTTCCAAGAGGGGTCCCTCAAGGCTCTATCTTGGGTCCTCTTTTATTTATTCTCTATTGTTCCGATATCGTGTCTACTATCCGTCACTGTAGGTATCATATTTATGCAGACGACCTACAGCTCTATCTATCATTCCCCTCTAAAGATACTTTAAATGCTATTGCAGAAGTTAATGAAGACCTTAGCCGTATTGCTCTATGGTCTACACAAAATTCTTTGGTACTAAACCCTGGAAAATCAAAGTATATGATTTTAGGCTCAAAGAAACAAATTGCAGACATTGCACTCATAGCGCCCGACATAACAATCTTGGGAGAGCCGATTGCTCGCACTGATGAAGCTCGTAATTTGGGAGTAGTAATGGATAACGATTTACGCTTTGAAAAACATATTACTGAGTCAGTCCGGAATTGTTTTTATCGCCTTAAGGTTCTCTATCGCATTCGCGATTGTCTTAGTGTTGATCTTCGCATTAGCCTTTGTGAGTCACTAGTACTATCCAAATTAAATTATGCGGATATTGTATACGGTCCCAGATTGTTTGCCAGAACAGATAAACTTATACAACGCGTTCAAAACGCGTGTGCCAGGTTCTGCTTTCCAATACCGCCTAGAACGCATGTTACACCTTTTATAAATAAAGCTAAGCTACTGAAAATGTCCAGGAGAAGATATCTTCATTTTGCGACACTTTTGTTCGGAGTTATAAAGAGCCATAAACCTGAATACCTTTATAGAAGACTAAAGTGGTACAGCGACGGAAATAGGTATAACACGAGATCTGGTATCAATATGTTACTGGCAACCCCGCTGCATAGATCTGCAGCTTTCCGAGGTAGTTTCCGCTATGCAGCAACCAAGTGTTGGAATACTATTCCACCACCAATACGTAACGTAAATAATGTAGACTTGTTTAGGTTAAAGCTCAAAGTTCACGTTTTAGAAAAACAAATAAACCAACCCTGGCTGGCATAGTGGTAACTTTGGTTTTCTTCCCTCCCTCTTCACTCACTTCTGTGTGTCTCATTTGTGTGTCTATTTTAAGGCTGTGCTGTTTTTATAAGTTTTTTGTTATTTTTATTTACTCTTTTAGTACTCGTTTTGTTAGAGTTAAGTAGGAATGGTTTGTCTGTAATATTTCTTGGCTGCTACTACTGTGCTCATTAATATATTGTATACAATGTACGGCTACTCTGACTCAATTAGATATCCGTGAAGTCAACGCAGGTCTCAGTGGAAGACCAGCGCTACTATATGTTAACATATGGTAGCATATGCTGAACTGTAGGCCTTTTCACCACCACTATGCATGTGAATATTATTTTTATTGTTTTTTGTAAGTAGGTATACATTATGTTAAGTTTTCTGCTTCTTTTTTATGTTTATTTTTTTAGGTATACAATTGTGGTGGTTGAATAAATGATTTTCTTTCTTCTTTCTTTCTTTCTTTCTAAGAACCTTAGAAAGCATTTCTTTGCTCAGGATTCGAGTTCTTTTGCCAAGAATTTACTCAGGAATCCTTGATAACGGGATTCAGTTCGTGAGGACATTAGGCCCGGTCCGGCCGAGATGCTGATCACAACTTGCACGACCGCATTGTTTGAATACTTGAAGCAAAACTAGGCTTAGGCATCTTCTAGGTATGTACCTTCTTTGAATTACCGCTGAAGAGTCGATTATTTTCTTTGATTGTACGAGTATAAAAGGCACTTCTTATTTTTTATATTGTACATACAAGGATCATACAAAACTTTTTTTTATTTTTGAATGTCTTGGCCCTTTGGGTAAACTTAGGTAGACCTGTAGTTGGGTAAACCTATTGTTATAAATAAAATGCAAGAAAACCAATATAATGGTTTTATCTGAATAAAATTTGAGTATGAATGACAAGTCAGTTTTGACAACCGTCAGATATAAAATATAGGTTGGTTCCAATAAGTATTTACACCACATTCACCGCCATATTTTTTAAAACTTATTGTTGACAAGACCATAGTCTTGCAGGCGAACAGGAGCTCTCCTGTCTCTAGTAGAACGTCGAACAGAAGATGGAACCAGTATTTCTTCAACAGCATCCTCAAACTGTTCATCCGACTCACTTTCCGTTCTAGTTGCTGTTCGGTGTGAATGATTAAACAATATCTCATGGGGTGCAGCATTATTCGTCGTACACAAAGAGCGGATTGAATCAAGGGCTGGGAATAGCACACGCTCCCAGTTTGTTGTGTCAAGCTCTCTAGACTTCAGGCACAACTTTATAGATTTCCACAGGGTGCCATTGAGTCGTTTCACCTGCCCGTTTCCTTGTGGATCATAAGGTGTCATCCGGCTACAAGCAACTCCATGCGATGCTAGAAAATTTCGTAATTTGTTTGACATGAAGGCGGTACCACGATCAGAATGGATGTAATGTGGGACACCATACTTAGTGAAGAAATCGTTAACACATCTGATAACAGTGCTAGCAGAGAGATCCTTACATGGGTAGGCAAATGGGAATCTAGAGTATTCATCTATGATTGTTAAGATGTAGCGATTCTGCGTATTGGTTGGTAGAGGTCCCTTAAAATCAAGATTTAGTCTTTTAAAGGGTGCAGTTGATTTAATAAGATTGCCTTGTATCTTGGCAAACCTTGGTTTTACTTCAGCATTTTTTCTGAAAGCAGGCGTCATTTGCTCGATATTTTCAGTCTGCTTTCGTGACTTAATGGCGATTGGTTTCACGTGAGTAGATAGATTAGTGAAAAGTGAAACTGGAGGCACCGTAGCTTCCCTAACACTACATATTCTGAGTGTTTTCTTTGCACCTCCAAATTTTATCTCTACCGATGAATGGTCGTTTAAAATATTATGACCAATAATAACGTCAGCACATAAATCTTCTATTATGTACAAAGGCCTTCGAGTGTATGTATGCTCATTTAACATGATGGTTGCATAGCATAATCCATCGACGGATGTAGTCCGTTTTTTTGAAGCTAATGCTATAACTTCTTTCCATGGATGGCGTTTTAAATTTAGCAGCTTTGCAAAATTTTGGTCGATAAAGCTCATTGAACTTCCACTATCGATTAAAGCATCGGCTTTGTAGTTATTAATAGTGATAGGGACTATTGTTCTGCGTAGACTCGCTGGTGACGCTGCTGATATTTCTCCAGTATACAACTCCTTTTCAACAACTGCGCTTGCTGCAGGCTTATTTGCATTTTGACTTCTTGGCGAAGTGACCTTTCTTTTCACATTTTGTGCAAGTTGAGTGGAATGCTGGGCACTTTATTCTTTGGTGAATGTTTCCGCCACAGAAAAAACAGTGTCTACGTGTCGTCGGTGCTGCAGACAGGTATTGAATACTCTTGTTTCCCTCGACAATGTTTTCTATTTGGCTAAGCAAGTTTGTATGTTTATTGCTGCCAAAGTCCTTTGAATTATTTTCAGCCATTTCAAGGGACATCGCTTGATGTTTCGCCTCTTCCAGAGTTATATTTAAATTTTCTAGAAGTCGTTGACGAATCCTGTTCGATTGAATACCCGCGATAAAAGCATCCCGCACATATTCATTCCTGTATTCTTCGGCACTTACAGATTTGAAGTTACATTCAAAAGCTAGTTGCTGTAGTGTGCGCAAGAAGTCCGCTACTGTTTCTTCTGATTTCTGTTTAGTTGAGGTGAGTAGAAATCTAGCATGGATTTCATTTTTGGATTTTATATAAATTCTATCCAGTGTACTTACGGCAGTTGAGTATTCTTTTGCCTCTCGAATAAACAAGTATATATTCGGAGATACATAGTTAAGCAGTATTTTTAATTTGATGTCATCTGACACTTTATTTGATTCCGTTTCTACAGCAAGAAAATTCTGGAACGTTTCTTTCCAATACCGGTACTTGAGTTCGGCGGTGGGAGTTCCCGGATCAGTGTCAAATTTATCTGGCCTTAGCAGTCGTGCTAGAGAAGCCATTATTCATCACGTAGATATTTATTATTCAGATAAATTGTTATAAATAAAATGCAAGAAAACCAATATATGGTTTTATCTGAATAAAATTTGAGTATGAATGACAAGTCAGTTTTGACAACCGTCAGATATAAAATATAGGTTGGTTCCAATAAGTATTTACACCACACCTATATTATGTCAATACTACCTAAAATATGTCATGAACAAATTAGTACTACGTCACTCTAATAATATTATATAATTATAAGTCTTTGGCCATTTGGGGGGAGGCCTTTGCCCAGCAGTGGGACAGACCGGGCTGAATAAAAAAAAAAAAAATTATAAGTCATGGTCATAAAAAGGCACTACACCAGAACCGGAAGAAAATGATAAATAGTATTAAGTTCGCCAATTTACGTATAAATATAATTCGTGAGTAGGTTGGTTAGGTCACCCTCAAAATTGTGCATATATTTTTTTTCAATCGACCTACTTGCCTATTTTTCCATTATTTCTCAAATCTAAGAATACCTATCTTAAAATTAGCGGAATAGTTGAAGGCAACCATCAAACCTATTTATACCTAAGCTTATTAATTGTGTTGCTTAGACAACAATGTCCATAGATGGTTGCTGTTGGATGAGTCATACGCACAGTCATCGACCTTAGCCGAGGTGAGATAAGGAAATCTTTGCAGCTTGATGAAATCCGACATAAAACAAGATATTCTCAGATTTTATGCCCAATATGAAATCCAAAGTAGTCTGTGTTTTCCACAACACGTATTGTTGTTTGTTGTTGTCTCATCTTTACTGGACTTGCCCTTCTGGTAGTTGCCCTAAAACAGCACCTCCATTCCTTTCATAAAAGGATTTTTAAAAGACAACTCACAGAGCCAACCCCCTACAGGTCTCAGTGGATGTTAGACTTTGTATGAAAATACCTCCACGCGGAGCAAAGGTGCGTGGGATTCTACTCGCAAAAAACTAATATTTGTAATGGTATGAAGTCATCAGAATTTGCGAAGTCTTGGTCTGTCAATACCACAAATATTATGTATTCGCGATCGTCATGGGTGTAGTTTTTATGTTCAAGTTGAGATCTTTATGTGTAACTTGATGCTATATTTGTATGATTATTTTACTGTTTCTAGCTTCTATGAGCTATTTCCTTCATACAATGTCCAAAATTACTAATAAACAAGTAGGTTTATCGTCTGTTATGTAATTGTTAAGAGGCAGACCACCATCAATAGCTTTTCAATTGCCCATTTCAACATATTGAAAGATATAACATTGCTAAAGTTATTTATGAAAATTCGCAAAATGATCTAAGAGATAGCTCCACTGATCCAAATCAGTGCCAGATGGAAGCGTTTCCAAGACGCTGGCGTGGAACTACGCTGAATAGCAAATTGCTATTTCAGCGTTTCTCCACCAGCTCTTGGGTCACACGTCGCTTCGATCGCCTAGACAACATTTTGAAGACCCGCAATGCCTCGGTTAAACTCAATTTACTAAATTATAGGTTTATGTAATAATAAGCTCCCAAATAGATACCTATAGCATATGGACAGCTGCTGATTTTCACACAGTAAGTAATAATAGAAGGTACAGTATTTAAAAATCATTAGAACGGTATATTCCAAACAGAATTAGTAAAGGCGAAGACAACCGTCTGTATTTCTCGGTCGCACATTTTGACCCTTTGAAATACACTATACTTTACATCACTATACTTATGTATCGAAAATCGCACAGTTAAAAAGAGAAACAGTTTTTAATCCTAGCACCTTTTTCCGACTTAAAAGTTGGCCTAACTGGTTTTAGAACTATAGGTGGAAAACGTGTTAGAATCAAAATTATTTTTTTGCTAACCTGCGTGCAATGAGATTGCACACTAGACAGTTAGACGTGATTTTCTATAAATAAGTTCAGTGATTTGATATCTTTATCTATCATAAATCAAAGACTGCGAGCAAAAGTGTTTCACTGTTTTCAGCGTCTTAAAACGTACAATGATAAAACATTCAGTGCCCAATTCAATAGTCCGTCGAAGGCTCGAAGGTCAAAGACTTTGTAAAAGTTAAACTATTGGATTTCTATATAAATAAGCACCGAAAACAATACTAACGACGCAAAAGGGAATCCAATGATGGTTAAAAAAATCAGATAATGTAATTACCTACCGATAAAATGACAACTGACATGATTGGTGTATAGAATCGACTGGCGACCACGAACCGGAAGACGAAACGCAGGGCACTCACCCACCAGATGGACCGACGACATTGTTAAGATCGCAGGAAGTCGGTGGATGGACAGAGCTCAGAATCGTTCTTGCTGGAAATGTGTAGGGGAAGCCTATGTCCAGCAGTGGACTTCTTCAGGCTGATGATGATAATGATGATGGTGATTTAAATAGAAATAAAAAGAAAAATAAATCTATACGAGTTGGTTAAGGCAGCAGTGGCTTGGACAATGTTAGTTCACCTATGGCAAAAACCGTGCAAAAGTAAACTGCGATAGAGTTTACTTTTGCTCGGGTTTTTTGCCATTTACCTTATCCTCAGGCAACGTAAGCCATCCATTCCTGATCTCCGCAGGGTCTGCCCCTTCCAAGGACACCGAGGACAGGCTCCTGGATCCCTTGACCTTCCAGTGGGCTGGCTCCCACCAGTTCACGTGGTCTACAGATCGGTATAAGTTGCGCGTTTGCATCACCAGGAATGGACGAGGTTCTACTGGTCGCACTAACTTGTTTATTGGCTCAATTGCGTGTATATTATTAGTAGAATACTTAGACTTCTCTTATAAATGGATGGGGTAGTCAGTTTTTGGATTTTATTGCGGTCAATAATTAGCTATTGTTAAATGTGTCTTTAAAATCAGTTTTAAATAAATCGACCCTTCTGGGATCAAATGGGTCTGGGTCGAAATGTTCAAAACAATTCACAACAAGCACACTTCAGAAACACTGTTCGGGGAGTGTTTTTTTACACAATACGATAGTGAATTCACAACTGCTTCCCTCTCAATCCGAGGGTTGAATGAAAGCAGTAGGGTTGCCCGTTTGTTTGCCGTTGGGTTGCCTAGCAACTAACTAGTGGAGTCAATGTCACGGCTCATAACACCAGCTAACTTGACCTCGTTCCAAGACATAGTAATGCCCACGACCTTGAAATAATGGCAAGAAGTTATGGCATGGCAGCATGATTCAGCCTCATGTCATGACACTTGTGGGGTGATTGCGTATATTTTGTTGCAATCAAAACTTAGTTGCACCTGTCAGTCTTGGTATTACTAAGAGCTTCGATTGCAATAAAAAACGAATTGAAACCAAACTTATCTTTGACAAGGAACGACTGCAGCAAGACTGAATGCTGACGTAATAAATTTGAGATAGCGAATAGGAACTTCGCTTTGTAAAACTAGTATGGCAACAGATAGATAGTGGTCGAAAAATGATGGCAACAAGATTATGTAATCGGTGTTCCTTGTTAGTATCATTTGCTGGTTTCTATTAAACTTTTGATTGAAACACAATTTACAAAATCGCCAAGCTACTGAAGTCAGAGAGGTCCGTCGTCTATCTATGAATTTATATATATTTGAAATAGAAAGATGCTATAACAAGTTTTAATTCAAGGTCACCTATACACAGGGGTTTTAACGGTGTTCTAAGAACTGCTTTAGTACTATGCGTGCACTTTTAAAGCTTCCTTGCTTAGTTGTGATGATTTTTCATAACAAAGCATTATGTTTGACTGGTCTCTCAGCTTAGTTGGTAGTAGCTTTGCCTTCTGCGCCGTACATCGTGGGTTCAACCCCACCGAGAACAAATATGGGTGTGGTGAACAAACATGTTTATTTGTTCTCTGTCTGGATATATTGTATTTATATTGTAGTTATATTGTTTTCTAAGTATGTATTTACAAAAAAATATATGCAAGTATTATATAAGCTATCTGGTTCCCATAGTACTACAAGCTTTGCTTTTTTTGGGGCTAGATAGTGTTGTGTCGGATTGTCCACAAAATTTATTTATTTATTTTATTTTATGTACGTGCTTTAGACATTGTCATGTTAATAAAAAACAGTGAGCCTTCTCAAGTATCTTGTGGTTAGATGGATCAATTTACTTGTCAACCGAGGGGTGTGAATCGATATCATAAGATTGCACAACTTCTTGTTGTGGGGAAAAAACAAACATAAGAACAGTGTTAAGGTAATCTAGGCTGGTTTCTGACAGCTTGATCAATCCTTTTGTCAGCTGATAGGTTGTTTAAAGGCCTGCGCACACCTAGTTCGCTGGCGGTAGCGATCAGTGAAACGCTGTCAAATATTCGCTGTCAAATCTCAAATCTGACAGCGATATTTGACAGCGTTTCACTGATCGCTACCGCCAGCGAACTAGGTGTGTTCGGGTCATAAATTAGGACTGCCAAATATAATTGAGTTGCTGAAAGAGAAGTCACACCAAAAAAATACGCATAATGATAACTTATCTTTTTTTTTTTATAAAAGCTTTTGTCAGCTGATAGGTTGTATAAATTAGAAGGACTGGGGAGTTGCTGAAAGAGCAATCACACCAAAATACGCATAATGTTAACTTAGGTATCTTTTTTTTTTTAATAGGTATAGATAGCTAATCATTTGGCTGCCATCACACCTGATGGAAAGTGAGTGATCTTATGCCGGGTTTTAATTACAGCAGAGCCTTGTGTGGCGACGACGACTGGCCCTTTCATTTACTATAGAACAGACAGAGATGACAACTTCAACAGTGCCTGCTCCCTTATATTTTAATTTAATTAAAAGTATAACACTAATAGCTACCTTGTTTTTAATTTTTCAAACATCGGCTCACTTCCACTCCAAATATTGCTATGCCCTAAACTACTTAGCTTAGGGCTACTGAGGGGGTTATGTATTCATTCTTAGCTCCTCACCAAAATTACTCATGATAATTGCAATAAATAATATGAGTGTGAGACACAAATAAAAACAAGCATACCGGTGAGTTTTTGAAATTATTATCTAAAAACCAGTTGACGTTTCCTTTAGCTGAAGAAAGTGGATGCAGTCACTTTCTAACTTTCATGACTGAGCATCAAAAAGTGCAATGTCATAATAAATTAAGCTGTATTAAGAGTGTTTATGGTTGCTAGTCGTTCGCCCACATGGAGGGTATCCATATTAGTAGGTATCAACAAAGGTAGAGTAATATGACTGTATGAATCAGATATCCTTTTACGATGGCGCTTGATAAACTTGATGGTAGGATGACGACATCACTTTCGCTTACAAGCTTTGCTTTGAAATGTACTTTGAATTTGTCAGGTAATTAACCTTTTGTCGTCGTAACATTCGATTATGTATATAAAGTTGCCTGATTAACTAGTAGGTAATAAATAAATATTGTCGACAATCCAATAAATCAATACAATTCAACAAAAAATTATACTTGTGTACATTTTTTTCTAAATACATAATTAGAATACAATATAATACCCAGACAGAGAACAAACATTTACGTTCGCCACACAAATATATGCGTTCTCGGTGGGGATGGCAAGAACGACCTACGGTGCAGAAGGCAAAGCTACACCAACTGAGCTGAGAGGCTTGTCAGTGTAATAAAGCCTAGCGCACATCTAGTGCGATGGCGATGGATCTAGAGTGAAACGCTGTCAAATATCGCTGTCATATTTGGCAGCGTTACACTGATCCCCATCGCCATCGCGCTAGATGTGCGTAGGCCTTAAGTAAGTGTTCTTTATTTAAGTGTAAGCTAGTAAGTATTCCTAAGTATATATATTCAAGTCAAAAATTCGGTTGTATCACAAGGATCACTGTTGGGATCAAACGAAAAAGAATTATCATGGGATCAAAATGGGCGGGTTCGATAAATGTGGGTTAGTTACCCAAATCATCCCAAACCCAACGTTTGATTTAAACTTTTCATACGCTTATTGAACCGGAATCGATAATGAGTTTCGAACTTTTGTTAACAAACATTTCATCATCAAACCATGTTAGTTTTAAGGCGATAACAAACATTTCAAATGTTGATTAAAAATTAGAATTACTGTTTGGAAGTACGGAATAAGATCAATGATTTGAATAAACAACTAGAACTCTTAATCTAAATGAATCAACAAAGCCTTAGAACCTATCCGCCCTTGCAGTCGCCCACCAGTGCTGCATTTGGTCTCAGCAACATACGTGTAGAGATGCGGTTTAAGTAATCGGCGGAAGCGGACAAGAGAGCGGATTCAATTGTGTTTTTTCTTAGCCAGATAAAATGGATCCACTTTTACGTTGGCCAAGGTGTTGCACTAGTAATTAAACTACTGGCACGTGAGGCTGAATATGAATGTATATAGGGCAGTGTATCGTAGGGCACGCTTCTGACGTCCGTGACCCGAGACAATGTTTTGTTATAGGCGATGGTTGCAACTTACCATCAGGTGGGTCATTATACTTGTTCCATCAGCTAGTTGTATGAAAAAAAGTTACATGGAGATCCAAGTATTTTATTATTATCACGGTGTCAAGTCTCGCGTGAATGAAACAATAATATAATAAATAATGCTCATCACGGACTATGGTGGCGTGCAAACAGGAAAATAGGCGTGCTGCGGAATTAGGCGTATTCGTGTGTCATATATACATAATACAAATGCATAATGTTGAGGTCAATCGAGCTTTGACAGTGTTTGTTGATAAAGAAATGCCGCTAATCAGAGTTTATTAGGATGATCAATTTAAAATAACATAAAGTGGTACACCCGTGGTATACCAAGAAATGGGTACTAAACACCAATACTGCGTTCGCAAAACCGCATGCCAAGCATGGTGATACTTTGGTAAAACCCGCCCAAATAATAGACTCACTATGAAGGTCTTATAGAGTTAAAGCAGAGAGAAGCAATGAATAAATTAAAATTGCGTTTATAAGATAACTAAGGTAGATAATGATTAATATGACATATGATACGGTAGGTACCTACCTACATTATCATATGTCACAGCACACCTTTGGTCCACCAGAAAACATGGAGAGGAAGTAATAACGTGTTGATGAATGAATATGGTAAGAATCAGTGTAGATACAGAAGCAGTTGCTGAACAATGACCTTAGAATATTTTTGTGTTGAAAAACTTTGTAATTATGGATACCAAACAACAAACGCTAACAGTAACAGTCATGGTAAATGCACACACAAACTACACGTTACAAACTATGATGACAGACAGACAAATATGACATGCTGTAATGACTAGGTATGTGCAAATAAAAACTACAGCTGCAATATTTAACAGTACTTTTAGTATTTTGAATGGACTGGAGTGTCTAGACTTCCGAACTTATAATCAATTCGTTGAATCAAGCATCAACAAATAATTATTTAATTTAAAACCTCGTCCTGCCTCCATGTTGCTTTACCCCATGCAGAGTCAATTTAAGCAGTTGCCTTTCAACGATGTTTGAACCTAAACTAAACATGCGTATGCCAGCAATGTATTGTGTATTGGAGCTTCATGAATGATGAAGGATTCCTGGGGCAAGTTATATCATAGAGAAGCCCGCGCGATCTTTCAGAACATTTGTTTTTGAGTAAATGTTTATTATCAGAAATGAGAAGACGAAGGGACGATGGGAGATGAAAGACCTAGTATGCCAAGGGATGCTCAAAGACAGAGGCAGACCAACACCTGCCCGTTGGCCGAACGACATTGTTATGAGTCCTGGGAATGAGTATAATAATATGAGACTCACAAGAGATCAGAAAGAGTGGCGTAATAAAGAGGAGGCGTATGCTCAGCAGTGGGTGTGGTGGGCTGAGATGGTGATGATGATCATTAGAAATATTTTTTTTTGGTTAAATGATGTATTTTGAAAAACTATTCTATTCATCCCCAATCTATGAATTCCAGTGTTTGTATTTCCAGTGCTTTAAATGCATTGAGGTTTGACTGCTTGACAGAAAGCAAAATCAAGTCGTAAATAAGGTCAAGGAGAGTACCTGCATAGAACTTGTTAACCTTATAAAGAAGTACGACCAGAATTTAATCGAATACGACGTGAACTTCAAGGGTCTCGAGATGATTAAGTAAACTGCATTGACATAATATTGTCACGACACTTTCGATTTCGCCATTTGGCCTAAATCCTGACCCAGGAATTTGAAGCTGGTATTAAAATTTATATATAAATTGAAGCGATTGTCTGCCTACTTACCTTAATAATCGACTCTTTTTCTTAGTTTCTATCTTCTTTATCTAGGCACAATGTTTACCAATGTCTTTATATATAACTTAACTTGTGTAATGTCTGAGCCGTTCTGTGTACATCATCAGCATCATCATCATCATTTCAGCCCAGTATCACCCACTACTGGGTATATGCCTCCTTCATTTTCCGCCAGCCTCCTCTTTGTACCTATGTTATGTCAATTAAAACTTTTTCTTTCAAACATTCAAATTAAACATTTCTGTAATCGGTTGTATCACAAGGATCGAAGTATTTTATTTTATAACGTAACTTGTTTAGAAATTTCTTACAAAGATTACTTTTAAACGTCTTAAAGCTAAGTGAGTCTAGGCGCCAGTTCCACTCGACCAAGCCTAGAACAAACTACGGCTTGGGTCCTACCGTTCTTTTCTTTCTGTCGTCGATTCACGTTGACTTCCAGTTCAACATTCCTATTCTTATTATTCTTACAATGTAAAATGTAAGTAGTAGATTAGAAAATATAATTATCATCATCTGCTTGAAGATGTCCACTGCTGGACATAGGCATCTTCTATACCTTTACAGGAAGACAGTTCTGAGGCCTCTCCATCCTCTCTAACAATGTCGTCGGCCCTTCGAGTGGCTATTATAAAATATATCAAAACACTATTGCAAAACAATCCACAGACATAACAGCGTTATTAATCTTAAGAAGGGGCGCCATTACTTATCTATTTATGGAGTGTACCTAAGTTCTCCGGCGCGTTTCGACTCTCAATTGCAGCGCGCACGACCAATGTTCCTTACTGATTACTAATAATAAAGCAAGAAAGCTTCGAGAACAATAATGCACAAGTTAAAAATAAGCTCCATGAAGATCTTTTTCTTTTTTACAATCATACGAAATTCTTAAGCTTTCGGTGTGGTACGTAACACTTTACATAAGCACAGAGAGATGGAAGTCTTTTAATCATCAGATCTTATTTACTTACGTTACTAGTTTAGAAATTCCTTGCGCAAGGATCACTTTTAAACGTCTTAAAGCTAGGTGAGTCTAGGCGCCAGTTCCACTCGACCAAGCCAACAAACTACGGCTTCGTTTCTACCGTCTTTTCTTTCTGTCATCGATTTGGGTTGACTTCCATTTCAACATTCCTATTCTTACAATGCTAGAAAAGATGACTAATGTGACCATATCAAGCTATAGTGAATAAGGTGATAGGTAACATTTCTGTTGTGCTTATTACTTTACTTTTAGTAAAGTATTTTAGTTGTAAGGTAAATTGTACCTCAAAATAAGAAACAACTCACGGTCATTAAAAACCAAAGAAGAATAGAAAAAACATCACGAGATATCGAAAACGAGACGAGAGTTAACATTTTGGTAAAAAGTTCTACAGTACCTTTGGCTCATTATAGTAACTAAACTTTCGTAACTAGTTAAGACTTCGACATTAGACTTTGTAAATAATTCGACCAGTTTCTTTCTCCATGGATGCCTCTGTGCTACTGACTCAAGTGTCTATTACAGGCATTCCTCAATTAGTCACAATGGACTGTTACTGTTCGCCATCACTTGCCTAACCCATACATCACGCTTGAACGGTACTGAGTATTTTACGAGGGAGCAGAATTATTGATATGTTCTTGTGTAATGGCTATATTTGTCTTAAATAAGTCTTTGATTTATTTGAAGAGATAGTAAATGTATTTGCTACCGGTTTCAGAGATAGTTGTGAACTTTGTCTATTTTGTGTATTTTTCGCATGTAATATTATGATACGGTGTGACTTTATTGCGTGGCGTATAACTTAGTCTATAATTTGTTGGTAAAACGCTACGGGGTGTTGGTCCGTCAGGGAACGGTTTAATGGGCTTGGTTACATAAAAAAACTTATCAATTTTTTTATGAGACGCGTCTCATAGGTTATGTGTTATGTATTTCTTTATGAGCAATGGCTTATGTGAACGAGGGCAATGCCACAAGCGAAGGCTAAAATAAAATTAAGTTATAAATTAAAGCTACGACAACAATAAAATCTCAATCTGAATATCAAAACAATACATATGCAAGGATTTCCTTGCTCTAGTCCCACGCGCGACCAACCTTGGCCAAAATGCAGATAACAGGTTACCTATCTTGGATATACCACCCACTTTATGTAATTTTGCGAGCCTCGATTTTGGAAAAAGAATATTCAAACATGACGGAGAGGATTTTTTAATGGCGCGTCGTAAATGTCCGCTTAAAAGACAATGATTTACGTGACTGAAATAAATCAAGGAAAATATGCTGACAAAAGCTCGATTTGGTAGCCTTAAAGGTTTGGCAAGTTTACCATTGGCAAGTAGGCAATATCAAGTAAAGGTGCAGAAAGTAAAGTTAGTAATACGCAGTTCGTATCCTCATCATCTTCCCGACTTATTTCCATGCTAAGTGGGTATAAGTACAACAGGTTTTTTTTTAACCGAGTAGAATACAAATAAAAAAGGAGATAGGTTCTCAATTCGGCAGTATTATTTTTAAATGTTTTTTTATCGCATTACTTCGTCATTATTTTATGACTCGATCAGATTTTTTGTTCTGAAATGTTAACTTCTAGATTGGTCTTCCACTTTCTTCTATCATATTTTGTCATCTCGGTATAAAGGCCATCGACTAGATGTGCGCGCGCAGGCCTTTAGGACAATATTAAGTTTCCATATTAACTTAATAATTGGCAAAATGAAGTGTTGGAGTTTGTCGCAGGGTAATTTTTGGGATTAAAACATCTACCGAAACCGAATAGAACTCACAAAGAAGGCAGGGTCACCACCACTAGTCCACTATACTCAAGTAGCTGATAAGTAGAGATAGATATAAGAATGAACAAACGTGCATATTATCGGCCGACCTATCTGTCTGTCCGATCGATAGCGACCACGCATGGGACAACAGCTATTAAGTAATTGGGTCATGTTTCGATAAAATACTCGTACAATGCGATGTTTTTAGCACTTTATAATGATTTGAAATTTGGAAAACGGGGAAGAGGAATGCCAAGAATAAGTTGCATGAGCCACATAAAGAAGTCGTTGTTTTGTCGTATAAGGAAGTCAAGGAGGCCGCATTCGAAAGACTTAATTGGAGGAAACTGCATCAAAACCCCGACAAGTTAATTTAAGAAGAAAAAGAAGAATATGATTTGGCTTTTAGAAATAAGCATTTATTTACTCTATGAGTAATGAGTACCTAACCTTTTTAGGTTTTTATTTTATGTGGATATAAAAGAATCAATGTGTGGTTCTTTCGGTAACGACGGAGAGTGGTGTCACGAAAGACCAGCGCTATAGTAGCACACGGTACTAAAGCATTTATTATGCTGAGTGGCAGCCAATTTTAATGTCGTTGTTCCTTTTTATTGTTAACACTTGTTTATACTATTGGTATGTGACGTTAAATAAATAACTTTTGATTTGAATCAGGTTACATGTCCACGTTGAAGTACCTACTTGATAGCGGGTTACTGATAAGCCGAACGACTATAAGCGCTTATACGCAGAAACAACGAGAAACTGCTATGTCAGCGAACTGTTTATTACACTGATAACTTGTATGCAGTTTTTTGGGTTCCGTAGCCAAATGGCAAAAACGGAACCCTTATAGGTTCGTCATGTCTGTCTGTCTGTCTGTCTGTCCGTCCGTGTCACAGCCACTTTTCTCCTAACTTCTCCTAACTAAAAAAAAATATTATGTTGTACATTACTATGCAAACTTTCAACGATATTTGGTTTGAACGAGATCTAGTCAGTAGTTTTTTTTTATACGTCAAAAATCGTAAACCGCAATTTACCTTTCGATGAACTACAAGAACCTTTATATTATGTTACTTGATGCTACGGAACCCTTCATGGGCGAGTCCGACTCGCACTTGGCTGCTTTTTTTATTTTATTTGAATGCAGTGTAGCGATTTTTTGTAGCATAAGAGATAATGGATCTCACCTGTCACCTGATGTTAGGCTAGGTTACAACCTGCTGAGAACACGTTCTGTGCGGCATATTTGCACTTCGTCCAACACAACGATGCGTTGCATGCAGCTTTAAATACTTTAGAATTCAAAAGATTAGAAATACTATTTTATGGTAGGTACTACATCTACAAAATAGTATTTGCGGGCGTAGTTTTAGCTCCAAAAGCGACAATTGTAGTGTTTCCAGCCAATCCATTAGTACCGGCACTATACAATATACAACTGACAACAACTAAACTAGGGCAAACGTGGAGCGTGTTTTCATTTTGATGACCTAAATTCATTGTCACACCTTGGTTATACCATCGAAGTACAATCAGCACCGAAGGATTTGTTTTTTATACTAAGTATCTATACCTATTCACTAATGGAAAAAAGTAAAGATTTTTATATCGTTTGGGACAACTATTTTTTGTACGGGACGCTATAGTCCCATGCCCTCGTTAACGTGTTTCTTTACACAAATGTAAAGATCACACGCCTATCTATAATTTGAACCAAACAGGATTTCTACCTAAAATATTTTTCTCGTTTTCGTAGCCAATAAGTTTGGCTAATATTTGAAGATTTGCCTTGGCTCTTAACAGTTTTCATAGCACAGTCAGGTATCTACCATTTATCCCCTATTGCGAAGAAAAACCTATTTTTTTAGCTAATGCTAATGGAACAAGTATATGCCCCACCTGATGTTAAGTGGTAACCAATTGCCTCGTAGGTCACGCAAGATATTGATTAGATATTGCAACTTCGGCTGCTGTCTGTACTATTGTTAATATCGAGGGTACACGGCTTTTTGAAGTTATATAATAACAATTTGTTGAAAACACTTTATTGAAAAGGGTTTGGTAACTTCGGGGTAACTTCGGTAAGCGTCGAGGACTTGACTGAGGTCATTTGGGACATTCTTAGTTAAAGTTACCCAAGTATTTGGTAAAATATATTTCGAGTAATGAAAATCCTGAAAGGGAGTAGTACTTACTAATACGAAGAAATGTTATTGTTTCCTAAATTCAATACCGATTTCCGTGTCAGCATGATTATCATTAATAATAATAATCAAATTAATAATTAATAATAAAAGTGATAGATAATTGATCATGTACATTTATTTATTTATTTTATTTATTTATACACATTGCTCTATCTTTACAGGGGTACCCTAATACGATAGCGCAGCCATCATCCTCCAAATATCAGATTCAATAATTATACAAACAAAAACAGTAACATATTTTTTACACTTATAGTAGTAGGCAACAAATATTGCATATCGGCTAATTTCGGCTTCATAGAGCGTAGTGTGCGTCAGAAAGAGATAGCGCTCTACGAAAGCAGAAAGGCCGATTTGCAATATTTATTGTCTACAACCGTACCTTTGTTTCAAACGAATAAAAGAATTTGGAAGCATATGAATTTAACATCAACATTACCTACTGAATGGAGGAGGAATACATTTTGTGCCGACCCCACATTAAGTGGGATAAGGGCAGGAAGAAGAAGAAGAAGAAGATTACCTACTGCTGGGATATACCTACCTCTTTACGTGTATGTTATACCTGCCTACAGAAACAATAGGGTAAATACATGTTGTGCCGACCCCACATAAAGTGGGATAAGGGTAGGAAGAAGAAGAAGAAGAAGAAGAAGATTACCTACTGCTGGGATATACCTACCTCTTTACGTGTATGTTATACCTGCCTACAGAAACAATAGGGTAAATACATGTTGTGCCGACCCCACATAAAGTGGGATAAGGGCAGGAAGAAGGAGAAGAAGATTACCTACTGCTGGGATATACCTACCTCTTTTCGTGTATGTTATACCTGCCTACAGAAACAATAGGGTAAATACATGTTGTGCCGACCCCACATAAAGTGGGATAAGGGCAGGAAGAAGAAGAAGAAGAAGATTACCTACTGCTGAGATATACCTACCTAACTCTTTACGTGTATGTTATACCTGCCTACAACAACAGGGTAAATACAGAAATCCTCTCTTTTATATTCTGTGGCTAATAATATCCACGACAGTCCTCGCTAAATACCTAAGTAAATATCAAAACACACATAAAACAAGGAAAATTGATTGTGTAGCTAAGTACTTAATAAACAGTTGCGCTAATGACGTTACTTGTTACTCTTGTAACACATCTGCTTGGGTTGAATCAACTCAAGTATTCGGAGTCGCTCTCATAATAATAATCGTTGAGGTCAAGGTTCGAATCCCGAGACGCGTTGCAAAAAGCCGTTTGTTTGAGTCACCGGATGGAACGTTTCTTTTTTTGCGCTGAGATGCTTCGTTTTTTGTCGGATATGGTAATGGTATGAGCGAAACCACAGCTTGGATATTACTTGGGAAACATCTAAGGATTTAACGTGCCTAACGACTTTGTAAGATCTTTAGTTTTATGCAAACGTTCGAAAATAATTGCTAACGGATGCATTAAAAAAGTGCCATAATTTTTAATGAGTTTAACTGCTAGATCCAGCCACTAGGCATGTTAGGACACCAGCCTCCCGACGTCTTTCATCATCATCATCATCATCCACAGCCCGACTTCACCCACTGCTGGGTCTAGGCCTCTCTCTGTATGTGCCACTGATGCCGGTTTTGTGCCAATCTCATCCAGGTCTTGCCTGCGATGTTAACCACATCGTCTGCCCATCTTGCCGCAGGGCGACCAACGCTTCTATAGCCAGTTCTTGGACGCCATTCAGTCATCGCCTTTGCAATGTTTAAATTCAAATTCAAATTCTGTTTATTGCAATCATTAGCATAGCATTACAGAATGTTGTCGGTCCATCGGAAAGCAGGCCATCCCATTCTATGCCTCGTGTTCTGATTTGTGGTTCAAATCTCATTCGGGTCATTTATGAGACGACAAGTATAATATTCTTTGTCATTTTACTTTTGTTAAATTTAGGAGGATGATAAAGGGATTGGCAATTTAGCCATGTTTAGGTACTAGTACCGAGTATATAGATAGTTGACTCACCTGCATCTGCATTAGTCTGGATCCACCACCTTTCTCCATGATGAACAGTAGACACAAAAATAACTATTGGAAGACAGTAATTTAACAAACTATATCACGTTCTAGCGATGAACAAACTTTTTAAAATGTCCCGATGGAAACAAATAATATTACACGCGATTTTAATATTTTTGTAAATACAATATCCTCAAAATTTGACACAAAAATGACTATTGACAGTTGACAACACAGTTCTGTGATTCGCAATTTCGATTTAAGAGGTTGCGTTCGGGTACTAATCAACGAGGTGTATTAGAGCAACGCGGAAACCGGCATATACGGTGGTTTTATTTACCAATTTCTTTTTTTGTACCGATCAAACGTTCCGCGGTCGCTTGGCGACTCGTCAGTCGTTTACGACGGACTGTATCGGAATACTGAGAGCCGACGAGCGAGCAAGCAACCTGCATGACTGAGCGCTGACTAATCGGCTGGCTGTTGCACCTACACGCCCTGAAACCTCAAGTATAACATAACTAGTATTTTCGCTTCTATAACCATTGACTAAAGCTTATTATCGACTAGCAATTCATAGTGTTGAACTTCTGTATCGTAGGCAAATTAAGCTTTGTTATGACTGAATATAGGACTTACGCCTTCGTAATACCTAAGGTCTTAGTTATAAAATATGTCAAAAGATAAACAGTGTTCTATTGCCATCTCTTACCACTGGGTAATGACTAACAGTGACAGAGCTAACTTTAAGCAATGATTAAAGTTAGCTCTAAACTTTAATTGCGTTCACAAGTATGGCTGTGTCTAAAAACACTTTAAACGAGATTGAACAAAAAATTGTGAGCCCCGTAAATTTAAATCTAAACTTGTTCCACTTTTGTTGAAAAAGTGCTTCTATTCGATAGATTATTTAGTATTGTTATCTATTGTTATTCGTATTTTATTTTTATTGTGACATTTTATTTAATACTAGCAGCCGCCCGCGGCTTCGCTCGCCCCGTTACCGTTCCCGTTGAAAAAAAACATATTTATTCACCTTTTAAACCTTATCTGGACCTCCACAAATCATTCAAGACCAAAATCAGCCAAATCGGTCCAGCCGTTCTCGAGTTTTAGCGAGACTAACGAACAGCAATACATTTTTATATATTAAGATTTCTTTTCTGTGTTAGTTTAAGTTTGTATATTTCAAATACAATCATTTAATTGTGACTGAATAAATAAATGAAATGAAATACCCGCAGTCACATACGGTGAAAGCTCTTATCATAACTTACTGTTTTTGTAATAGGTGTCACGCTTGTAAGTCGTAACACGTTAGTACTTACCCCAGTGGTGCACACATATTATTATTATTATTTATTATTACAGCTTAATATACAATTATTATTGGTTGAAGGCCACATGCGGAAAATACCATCTGTTTTAATACACGTCCGATAAATTAATTGACTTTCATTTATTATGCTTCGTAGAAAGACAATTGAAATAAACCTTGTGGCTGAAGTATTATTAGTAGTATAGTATTGTAGTAGTAGAGCTCTTTGTGAATGGCTCGTCCGGGGAAGTACTACCACCATGCCTATTTCTGCCGTGAAGCAGCGTTGCTGTGTTTCGGGTTGAAGGGTGGGTGCCGGTGGAATAACTGTCACGTGAGGCAGAAGTTGATAGACGCAGGGCAGTGAGTCGTAGGACACGTACCTGACGTGCGTGACCTACTAAGCAATTATTCGTTATATGCGATGGTTATCACTTAACATCAGGTGGGCTATATACTTGTTCCATCAGCTAGATGTACAAAAAATAAGGTAGGTAAAGCTAATAAAATAATAAACTGTTTCACCCAAAGGCTTTTATTACAAAAGTTACATACAAACATTCATAATTTGTTACTGAACTAAGTATCTCGGACATGACACGTCAGGCTAACTACACAATTCTACACCACATGTTACCAATATCTTTAGTAAAATTAAAATCTACAAGCACTGGCGTCTAAAAAAAAATGAAATTATAGCTTATGGTCTTCAAAAAGTTGGAATAATTCAGTAAGTACGGTTAACATTGCACAAATTGAAATTTAAGGCTAATAGGGTAAAAAGTGACGTTTAAAAAACTTGAGAAACCGACTTCATGGCCATTATATGGAACCTATTTGGAATTATATTTCTTTAGCTTCATTTTTCAGATATAAAAAGGTAGACTATGTAGTACTTTCAACCTACTAGGCAACTTCGCACATTAAAAAGAATAAAATCGAGTTCGATTTTCAAAACAAAAAGTGACATCCAACCTCAGCGCTGCACCTCCTTCAGCTTCATTCTTTTTTCGTGCGAGGCAACGTCTCTTCTGTCAAAAATATTTTTATTTCTAAGCGTTTTTTCTGTAAAATCTTCTCTGTATTTCTACTGTGTAATAATGCCGAAACGCAAAAATGATGAAAAGATTCGTTATTACGAATCTAAAATACTAAAGTTGCGGGATAAACAAGTACGTGCACCTAATGTGCGCAAACGGTATATTATTTATTCGGAGTCATCTTCGGATGAAAACAATTCAGGTAAGCTTCTCAAACGATTATTTTACAAGGGTGCTTATTTTGTGTCTACAAAGTCACATTAATATCCTGGGTGTTGGCCGAGAGTCAACGCGAAGGAAAGTTCTGAGCCGGGGTGCTGGCCGTGAGTCACCACGAAGGCATACCTACCTACATTTATTCAGGTAAGCTTCTCAAACGATTATTTTACAAGGGTGCTTATTTTGTGTCTACAAAGTTACATTTATATCCTGGGTGTTGGCCGAGAGTCAACGCGAAGGAAAGTTCTGAGCCGGGGTGCTGGCCGTGAGTCACCACGAAGGCATACCTACCTACATTTATTCAGGTAAGCTTCTCAAACGATTATTTTACAAGGGTGCTTATTTTGTGTCTACAAAGTCACATTAATATCCTGGGTGTTGGCCGAGAGTCAACGCGAAGGAAAGTTCTGAGCCGGGGTGCTGGCCGTGAGTCACCACGAAGGCATACCTACCTTCATTTTAAGGTCTAGGTTTTGGCCGTGAGTCAAGGCGAAGGCATACCTACCTACATTTTAAGGTCTAGGTTTTGGCCGTGAGTCAAGGCGATGACCAGTTTGATGAGAAAAATTATAACAAATATACATATACCTATATATTTGAGACCACTGGTGGTCTAGTGGTAGTGGCCCCGCCTTCCGATCCGAAGGTCGTGGGTTCAAATCCACTCGTGTACCAATGAGTTTTTCTGTCGAAAAATGTATGTGCACTATGCCAGTACTCTCAAAACGGTGAAGGAAAACATCGTGAGGAAACCGGTGTGTTGTAGAACCTAAAAAAGTTCGAGCAACACGTGTTGGGGTCACACAGGGGTCACGCAAAAAGGGCCCACGAGCGACCTACTTGCGGAAAAAACCTGCCCGCACATCAAGTGCGCATGATAAAACTTGCCAAATTTGCCATATACCTATATACTTATATTTTCATCTTTTGTCTAACCTCAAATCTGTACAAACGGAATTTACGTTGTTACAGACCAAGAGGCAAAGACAATAAACGAGGAAACACCTCAACAAGACAATTTTAATGTGGAGGTTCCACCCGAGCCTACTACCACAGATGCAGAACACGCAGAAGAACTTGACGTGGAATTTCTTTCTGCGTTAGGTGATTCGGCTCCAGATACGCCTATTTATGGCAAGAAAATACATGAAAGCAAAAGATTCCTGAAAACTGTAAGCTTTTGAGAGCTCCAATGCTAAATCCGGAAATATCTGCGACAATCTTCTCGGGTTCAATTCTTGGGCCTCGGCATAACAGCTGTTAGTCGAGCCATGAATATACTCGTTACTGGTGGCGAAGACAAGCAAACCAAAGTACAGGCTGTCAAGATTATGTCTGATGCTTGCCGCATACTTTCAGACCTCCATTTTGTGGAAACAAAGACTAGAATAAATCTAATTACACCAGCGTTAGACAAATCATTCATCACCCTAATGCAAGACATGGAAAGGGATGAAACACTCTTCGGCAGCAAAATTGGCCGACAAGATCAAGGCATCTAAGACAATAGAAAAACAAGGGCTCCAAATTAAGAAAGTTACCGGGGCTCAAAAAGCCCCCGTGCCTTCTACAGCACAACCAGCAGCAGCAATGCGGACACCCTACCAGGGAAACTGGACAACCCCTTCCCGCTATCAGCCGTCGTCAAACAGGGGGGGGAGGGGAGGTGCTCTGAGGACATCCTCAGCGACGCAAAGAGCGTCGAATACGATGCCACAAGTAAAAAACAGCTACAACAAATCACGTGCTGCTCCCCGGCAGTAAATACGGACGCGTCAGCAGCAGGCTACCCTGGCTGCAGTGAGACTCTCCGGCACGCGTTTTATAGAAGAGGAACCCCGGAAGCCACTTTAAATTTAATGATCGCGTCGCTTGCTAAGAACACGTTAATGCAATACTGTGCACAGTGTTCAGTGTACTGTGTACAGTGCTGGCCGACAGCGGCGTGGACGTATCAGTGTTCGGTGCACATAGCACGAGGCATGCGTCCACGTCAGCAGCCAGCTCAGCAGGCATATCTCTTGACGTTATTCGGAAAACGGCGGGCTGGACAAAAACATCAGAAACATTTGAAAATTTTTATCAGCGGCCCATTTCTTATAATGGGGATTTTGCAAGAGCAATCCTATCTAATGGTTAAGCTAATGTTGTCATAATTATAAGATTTAAGAATAAAATAAATATTTTGGTTTTTTGTTAAAAAAGGCAATATTTATTTCATAAAACTCTATTTTGATGGACAAAACTTTTTGCTCTAAACATCTACATAGTCTACCTTTTTATATCTGAAAAATGAAGCTAAAGAAATATAATAATAAGATCAATTGAACTTCACGTGTGAAGTTTGATAATTATTATATGATTTAGCTTCATTTGAAGATATAAACCCGCCCTCCCTGATCCCTGAACTGAAAAGTTTTGTCTTCTCTGAAAGAATGAAGCTGAAGGAGGTGCAGCGCTGAGGTTGGATGTCACTTTTTGTTTTGAAAATCGAACTCGATTTTATTCTTTTTAATGTGCGAAGTTGCCTAGTAGGTTGAAAGTACTACATAGTCTACCTTTTTATATCTTCAAATGAAGCTAAATCATATAATAATGATCAAACTTCACACGTGAAGTTCAATTGATCTTATTAGTATAACTTTCAAGATATTTTTTTCCAAATTGGCTGATAAATTACAAAGTAATGCGTTATTAAACATAAAAAAAACACAACAGAATTGAGAACCTCTTCCTTTTTATAACGCTTTTTAATAAAAGCGTTATAAAAAGGAAGAGGTAATGCTTCACCTGTATGTATGTATGTAACCGACCTCTTTGAGCTCGATTTTGTCCTACTTTGAACGATCAGATTTGATTCAAACTTTGCACACCTGTCAAAGGTCGAAGACAATGCAATAATATGAAAAAAAAAACTAAAAAGTAAAAAAAAAATATAGTTTAAAAACTAGAAAAAAAACGCTTTTATAACTAATTGAACTAAAAAGTTAAAAATGAAACTGTAAAAATCAATTGAAAAATTTATATTATTGTACAAAAAAAAGCGAGCGTGGGGTGCTTGATTTTGATTGTTGTAAATATTTTATCAATAGTTTATTATATCTGAAGTTATTATAAAAAGCACCCCACGCTTTTTTGTACAATAATATTAATTTTTCAATTGATTATTACAGTTTCATTTTTAACTTTTTAGTTCAATTAGTTATAAAAGCATTTTTTTCTAGTTTTTAAACTATAATTTATTTATTTGAAGTCGTTTCCAAAGAGATTTATGCTTTTTTCGAACTGAGATTAAATTTCATTGGTTAATTTAAACACCAGTAATTGTAGATTATGTCTACACAGCTAAATTATACTGCTACTTTAATGTTTTAATTTTGTAAGTGTATCTATTTCTTGACCTTGGACTAGGTACAATCAAACAAAACTATTTGACCACATCATTTGAATAAAATTAGCTGCGTAAACGATGACTCATCAAATCAAGCTTTGAATCAATATTACAAATAATACGAACACATTTCCGTATCACCAATAGAAATTAATTGCAAGCGATCAATACAAAAATATACATATCATTTCACTTCGACGATACCAGCGCCATATTGCTGACTACTACATTCAATACTAGTTGACAAAAATTTTATGTAGGGGTGTGAACGACTTTGGAATCAAGTGCGGTATTTATATTAAAATGGTACTAAGTAGCAACAAGAATCTACTTTTTACTCATTTATTTTGCTAGGGCTATTTTGTGTGCTACTTTTTTATGCGTAGATGCGTTTTATTCTCGTAAACGCAACTCGCCTGATGCACAGTTAATGAGATGTTTCATGGAACTATGGAGCCCACGCCAGGTCTATGTACACCAATCTTAAATACGGCTTATTAATGTAGAATTCGGCTTAGAATGTTATTTTTCTACAATTCTACTTCGTTTGGTTGTACATAGAGATTTTCTTGGTCAAAGAGACACAACGCACCCAAAACATGTCAGAATTTTTTTTAATTGTATTTTAGTGGTAAACTTCATTATTTACTGCATTTTTAATAAAAGTATACATAGGCCTAGCGCATTATGAAACATCTCTTTTTCCAAGAATTTCAAAAAGTCGCAACTGAGACTGGCACATACCGCGTTTTAGCTTATCATTTTGAAATACCGCACACTTACAAGGAAATTTAAATAGAATTACAGGGTTACAGACAACACCACAGTTATTATACTTTAGTCTAATATTAGTCTATTCTCATTATACAATTTGCTACAACATCTATGAGTACATTACAAGATTTTGCACCTAGCATCAGGCTGTGTTTTTGAATGAACCGCGCCAATAAAGAAACGAATCGAATAAAAATCGCCGCTTATCATTTCGTCTCATTCTATATTATTGATAATAATAATGAAGGAGTGAGAGGTAATGATTATCAGCGACATTTTGAATTCGGACTGACAGTCGTGGCTACAACTAAAGCTATGCTGGAAACTTTGGTCTTTCTATACTACTACGAGTATTTTGTTTTTTTTTTCTGTAGAACCAACCTAAAAAGACCCGAAAAAGATTTTCTTTTAAATTACTACTGAAATATTACCTGCTGAAATTTTCAGCAGTGGTCTTTTTACATGTTATTAACCGACCAAAAGTGTGTGAATAATTTTTACTAAAGATATTTCTGATGAAATATTTTGGTTCATGAGTTCACAAAATCTTGCAATGTGATCTTACGCAGGGTCTGGGACTTCGCAATTACCGAGCCTATGGAACACATCATGCCTAGGGTACACCATGCCTAGGGTATATCATGCCTAGGGTATATCATGCCTAGGGTATAATATCATGCCTAGGATACACACACAGGTATCAGGTAAACAACGTTTATTACGTTAGGCAGTCTTTGGGTAGGTCGGAAGATTTAGCGACTAGATATTCAAATAATTGTACTAAGTTGTACTACCTAACAATGCCGACTATGCCAAAACGTTGCTTTACACTTTTCAAAATCTTTTAAAAAAGACTTACTATTCAGTTGACAAATCTATTTTCCCCTCTAGAACTTCTTTCTATTCTCACTCTTTCTTTCTCTATTTTGATGTTATCTTTTGAAAACAAAAGTTCCGACTTTCCAAATTTGATTTGTAGGTTAGTAAGTAAAGTATTTTTTAAAAGATCTTACATCTTTTCGCTTTTCTTTCGTTAGGTTTATACATTTTCTACCGACCACAATAACTAGGTTACTAACATCGACTTACACACTAAAATACGAAATTATTATCCAATTTAGATAATAAATACAATCCACAATAATTGGTGTCATATTATGGCAAGCAATTTATGCTCAAACTTCCAAAACAAAATGTTTAATTCCTCTTTGAAACCCTCTTAGTTCCTCTTTACTTATAAGTTTGTGCAATGTCAAGGTTGTGCTAAAAAACTATGAAACAGATTTACCCTGATTATAATATTGAGTAAAAAATTCAAAAACTTCAAGTGTTTGCGAAAAGGTGACTCTGAGAGGTTAACAGTGTTTTTGCAAATGCTGATACAAATTCCTGAAAAAAATACAATAAAAATATCAAAGTTTCATACAGTATCAAATTTTCACGAATGCGTTTATAAATTATAGCTCTTGTGAGTTGGACGTGCCTTCGAATACCCCTTAGACTTCCTCAAAGGATTTGAATACCACGAGATCATAGAGTGTCTGCTGTATGATAAATAAACTTGATACTACATTATTTGATATCTTAAGGGTTTTTTTATAATGTCCCAAAAGTTAGGATTGGCGCAGCGGTCAGCGCAGCCCCGTACCAAGAGGAAGATCGTGGGTTCAAATCCCGCTCGGCTCTTTTGGACATTATAAAAATCTTTGTGGTTTCCTTAAGTGTAGTAAACACTATAAAATCAATAAAAATATTTAGGGTTTATCACGAGCTGAGATTGAGATAAAAAATGAAGGGTTTATATATTTTTAACAACGCCTAACACCAAGGCTAAGTTAACATCTAGATAATTTGCTACACACGTTTCCTAGACATATATCCACCCAGCTATAGCATGCAACTATACTATTAGAGTTTTTTAAAGTCCAATTGCATTTCGTGAAATGCTTTCTTTGGCACAATCTTTTGAATTTCCTTTCAAATCCAATGTTTTCTGAAATTATACTTTGTTGCTTAATTTTAAGACAGATATAAAATTCATAAGACTATTTAGTTTACCAATTTAAATAAGACGTGACCAGCACTGCTTTTTAATAATATTACATACACAAACATTCCTAAAAAATAACAAATACTTAACATAAATAAAATCAACCACTTCAAAATTAATAAGGTACAAAAATAAACACGTCAAAACTATTTATAAATTAATAAAAATAGTGTCAATTTTTATACGTTATAAGACACTTTCCGAATTTGATGTTTCTTCCTCCTTGAGTATTCTTCAGTTTTGGTTTCAAGCGCCTTTCAAATCTTGCTTTGCAACACCACGCATTGCTTTACAAGACATATCAGACGCTTCAGTCACTGATACAGATTTGTATCACACAAGCTTTTCTTCCACCAGGGGCTGTACTATGAAGATTTCAATACTCTTATTTGCTGACATTTGATCAGATTGATTCCTTTTTTACCGTCGTGATACGGTCAATTTTTTCAAAAGTTTTAACAATTACTAGAATTGTATCGCAATAAAACTTCATAGTATGGCCCAAGACTTGATCAAAGTAATAACAAGCAGACTCTAAATCATATTTTCAAACGTCTCATACTGCGTTCCTTTTTGGAGACAACTTTGAACTTTGATCTTTAGGCATGACGTCAGAGCAACCTAGTCAACTTTCATTTGCTTCTGCAGTTTGAGCGACAATGAATTTTTTTGAATATTTTTGCAACATAGAAATTGAAGATTCTGAACTAATCGCATCTTGAAATGACACTTGATTTGGGTACGCAACGCAGTTTGTTTTCCCTGAATCGCAGAGGGCTTTGTGGGGTTTTTTTCGACAGACTATGAAGTTTTGATAACGTCTGTCAATTAAATTTGAGCTGTTCCCAGTAGTTTTACCGAGTAGTCTTACCAGTTGAACTGCTGGGAATTCTCTGCCCAAAAGACTTACTGATAGCATGATAGTATAAGACTTCGCTATTGTTATTTTTCTTTCATTAGTATTACTTTACCAAAATTTATAAAATATAGACCTCGTAGGTAATTGATTGACATTTTATTATGTCTAAATGAAAAAAAAACTTATATTAAAATAACTGCATTTTTCTTCCTACGTCATCTGTTCTTCCAACTAATTTACACGTACGGGCGTAGGTCTCCTTGTTATTACTCCAAGCTTTACAAATAAAAATCTACATCATGAAATCCCCGCAGTCAACCCCAATGTCCCAGTCATCACTGCCGGTATCATCATACTCCGCCAGGGCTTGTTCGTACGCGGAGGCCTCGTATGCCGTCACTCCGTCGAGCATGGAGCAGGCTTGGGACACGTTGGTGTGGTGCATTATTGGCATCGCGTGGAGGGCGAAGTCGTCGCCGTCTTGGGACCAGGTCAGCCCTGGAAGAGAAGCACTGGTTTGATTCGGATGATTAAATCCCGCGATTCGTTGCCCCAGACGTAACTGGTTAGTTATGTTTGCACCATTCCATTTTATACTAAACCTTGCTTTCCCTGCCGTTAATAAAATCAATTAAGAAATTATTAGTTTAGCGTTTGTTTTTGAAATTGTTTTTTCTCGTTAGAACAATAATGATGAATGAAACACATGAATGCATTCTTAATACCGAGTCTTCTTATTGTGGCACTTGTTCTTTCGAACTGTGTATATTCAATAGTACCTTTTAAACTTTCGCGATCATAACACATATTGAAACTATTACACGGTTAATAATATTCAGCCCTAGTTACTGAAGCTGCTAGTATTGGTTCCTTCAAACATAGACTGAAACGCTGGCTCATAAGTAACACCTTCTATAGTTACGAGGAATTCATCGAAAAGACTAAACTTTGAATTGTACATAGGTACATAATGTACCCGATGATGTATTTTTTTTTCCTTATTTTTATTTAATTAATTTAATATTATTATTGTATGATTGAATTGAACTATGACTATTTGTATTATAACTATTATTATGATTTTTTTGTATGTTACTAGGTATATAATGTGTATTAGGCAATACCTATACCAAATTCTTTCTGACTTGTAATATGCTTACCAAATAAATGATTATTGATTATTGATTATTATTATTCACCTGTTTGTAAATAAGACAAAGCCTACTCCTTTTCCCTACCGTTATATGGCTACTCCTGGAAACTTAAAAGAAATCCTTCTTCTGAATTAAACTGCAAAGGATTATGGTCGTCATTGAACTCGTGTTTAACTGGCGTCATAATATTGATTTTGGATCTATTCAAAACATGTTTGACCTAACTAGCTGGTTGCTACTTCACCACCTATATATCCGAAGCCCCTGGTCCTATATGAATACGTACGTCCACTCCAGACTCCATTAGGCAGCGTGACCCACCCCCAGCCCTGTCCCCACGCCAGCTCGTGGTCCAGCTGGCCCGCCAGTGGCACCTGTCTCTTGATGACGGCCACCAGCCCTCGTCCGTCCAGGGCTCCTACGGCGTTCCTCCCGCTTCGAGAGTACAGCTCGGTGGAAGTTGCTGGAATAAAGAAAATTCTTTTTTATTGGTAAGTATTTATTATAATTATGAATACTTGAGTGACCTATTGAGTGCCTACTATCCTATTTGTTGTAATTACCAAAACCTTTGCTGTTCAGTTTCAGTCAACTGGTTAAATTTGTCATTCATTTAACTGCCGGAAGGACTACTCCAGTAATCTCACAATTCTTAAATTTGGAATAATAGGAGATTTCGTGACAAAGGCAAATTAACTATTTCTTATTAAAATCCAAAGATGAACATTTAATTCTTTTTAAATTGCAAAGTTACTAAAACTATAAAGGGAAATAACGAATCCGTAATAATTTTTAGAGATTTTCCGCATTAGAGATTTTCACGGTCAAAAAATTCAAAGCGTGAATTTCGTTTATTAGTCCGTCTTCATGTAAAAAAAAAACTATTTAAATCTAAAAATCTTAAATCATGACATTACTACCCGCTCGATCCACTTCAAATACGTTCGATTCCTTTTTGTTATTTACCAAAAAACTCAGATCTAATATACTAGAACTCGTAGAATATTTGAAAGAATATTGCTGCTAGTATAGGTTAGCCAAAAGCCAATACACCGGTTAGCCGTCTAATTAATAATGTGGTTTGCTAGTTTGTAACTTCGGGGTTGTGACGGACGTGATGGATTGATTGGTTACTACTTACATTATATATGCAGGCATTATATACAACAGCCAAGGAATACAGTAGAACAGCTATCTTGGCTATAATACTCTAGAGCTGAGCATGACCAGGAGTTGTTACTTCGCATCTGTACACTCGCTCCTCAGTTACGGTGTAGATTTGTGGGGCAGAGTCGCCGAGTGTTCATAATGTAGAAGTGATCCGAGTTTCATGCGTTTGCTCGACCTATCTTTTGTTCGCTCAGGATAATGTCAATTCCTGGTCTTGTTCAAATTCAGTTTCAACGCAGCTACGTAGGTATACAACCATTTCGGTGACTACGCGAAAAGTATAAGTACAGTAAAAAATATTTTTCGAAAATTAAACCTCGAGAGTTAGTTCCACTAGTTCTTAATATTTGTTTAGTTCATTTTACTATGATAGATTTGATCGTAGTTTGTTGCCTGTTCTTCTAGGCTTGCTCGCGTGGAACTGGCACCTAGACTCATCTAGCTTTAAGACGTTTTAAAGTTCTTCTTCTTATCATTCTTACGTTCTTAGCAGTTCTTTCGAATTAAAGTGGCTAGAGGATTTTAAGTTCGCCTTAAAGAGGCTTCTTTCGTGCACTTGACACATGTTTTTGAACGTTTTTAAGTGATCCTTGTGATACCATTGACTAAAGAAATATTTGATTTTAATTTAATTGGGATAGGAGATATTCTAAAGTTCTAAACCCTTTCGATTTAGTTACGAGAATATTATGTAAATCCGTGGTCCGTAACCGAGTTTACACCATCTCACATAATTCCGTTATCGATGCTCCGATAATCCATATCCAAGGATAAATGATTAATCTTGTTATTAGGTATGCTAATCCGATACCTTGCCAATAGGGTTTGGATGATTTTCAAGTAATATTTCAAATGTTTTTTTTTGTATCGATAAGAGATTCTCAAAATCAGCATTGACTTGAAAATCATTGATGGTTTTACAAAAGTTTCACATGTTTTAGTTTTACAAACTGCGAGTATTAACGTGCGGTTTGGTTCATTCTGGCTCCTAACATACTCGTATAAAAAAAGCTAGGAAGCTTTTTTTATAATTATGTTAGGAGCCAGAATGAACCTTCACTTGCTTATTCGTTCATTATACATTTATTTACACAAATAAACTTAGAATTAAACAAATATTTTCAACATATACAAAAAATTGTTGAGCTATGATATGAACCGACAACTGACTTGTTGCAGACCGTTACAAACGATCTAGAGATAACTCAATTGATCTAAATCAGTGCCAGACGGAAGCGTCCCCAAGACGCTGGCGGCATTGCCGCACGCTGAATACCAGTTCGTTAGTTTGTGCTTCTACCTACCGAATATACCGGCTTTTGGACAAAACAGTCAAAACCCCTAAAGTAGGTATTTTCCGGACAACGAGCCGTCCATTTCCATTGTCCCTTTCAGGGTCCTTTAGGTAATTCGGAAAACAAAAATTACAAAGTTTTCCAGCCCGGGGTCTGTAGCTGGTCCGCTAACTTTCACCAACTTGTAATGCATAATCCTTGTCCCTGTCTGAATCCGACCTTCGTTCGACCTCTATTGACTTAAATAATATCTGTTTTAAACCGATGGAATTATTTAGCTTCGGATTATTGTCGCAAGGTCATCATCATCAACCTGAAGAAGCTGCCATTTTTAGGGTTCCGTAGCCAAATGGCAAAAACGGAACCCTTATAGATTCGTCATGTCTGTCTGTCTGTCCGTCCGTATGTCACAGCCATTTTTCTCCGAAACCGTAAGAGCTAGACTGATGAAACTTGGCGAGTAGATGTATTCTGTGAACCGCATTAAGATTTTTACACAAAAATAGGAAAAAAACTATAAATTTTGGGGGTCCCCATACTTGAAACTGAAACTCAAAAATTATTTTTTCATCAAACCCATACGTGTGGGGGTATCTATGAATAGGTCTTCAAAAATGATGTTGGGGTTTCTAATATTGTTTTTTTCTAAACTGAATGGTTTGCGCGAGAGACACTTTCAAAGTGGAAAAAAGTTGGTTCCCCCTCCCCTCTAACTTCTAAATAAATCTAAAAAAAATATATGTTGTACATTACTATGGAAACTTCCAACGATATTTGGTTTGAACGAGATCTAGTCAGTAGTTTTTTTTTATACGTCATAAATCGTAAACCGCAATTTACCTTTCGACGATTTACTAGAACTTCTAGAACTCTATGTTATAATACTTACTGCTACGGAAACCTTCATGGGCGAGTCCGACTCGCACTTGGCTGACTTTTATACAACAAGCTGATGGAACAAGCATATGATCTGTAAATTAATTAATTGACAGAGAGGCTATTCCAGAAAAAAATGGCACTCGGGGAATGCCGTCATAAATAGTCCCCCCCCCCCCTCGTATGTGACGCGTAACGTTGACGAGTTCATTTGGTTTTTAACCACCTCAAAAATGCTCAAGTCAAGCCTAATTAAGTTTTCACTTCAGCAATAATGTTTTCCTGGTTTCTGATCAGCGCTTCAAAAGGTTAGGTATGCATGTAAGATTTTTTTCATTACTCATACTCTGAAAGTAGGTCTGAAGTTGCCTGAGGGGCCTAATTGAAAGTAAAACTTTCAGCCCTAGGGAGAATCGCTTTCTACTGACAGCTGTCAAATTATAAAAAAAAACAAGTTCTATTTTATTCAACCATGTTCCAACTTTCTAAAGTATTTCTAACTGCAAGGAGGTTGTGAACCAAATTCCAACTTTTTATTCAGCAAGTAGGTTGGAAACCCATTACAACGGTAAGAAGTTTAAAAAGTCTAATTAGAGCGCAATGTAAAATTTAACGTTAAATAACTTAAAGATAGTATTAAATAAATAATATATCTTCTAAATTACTTGATTAATATATAGCTTCAACTATTTATTTAAAATAACATAGATTTGAGCAAACAATTTACCATTTTTTAAATTATGAAAATGAAAATAATGGCTGAATAATTCTGGCGAGCCGTAGCCGAAGGCCCGCCAGAGAAAAAGAAAAAAAAAACTGGGAAGGCGGCAATTCAATCTTCATTTTCACAAATTTTTCTTTCATGTTTTTATTTTTACAATCCTTGTATTCGTAATGAAAAGCACAGTGTTTACCTCGGGTGAAAGTCTTTTAAGTCCCTCAAGCTCCATTGGCGCCCTCGCTACGCTCTGGCGCCAAACCCGTCTCGGGACTCAAAAAACGTGACTTTCAACACTCAGGTAACAATGTACTATTCAGACCAACCTCGCACTTTCACATTGCCGCCATCCGTTCAGAAATAATGGCCGTTATTCGATACATTGGCTTCTAATATAGACACGCCTAATTGGGTTTTGTCGGTCCGATCGCTTTGTCACGCCAAACCTAGTAATTTGACAATTTTATATGTTAATCTTCCAGCTTTGACGCAGGTTCTGCGTATTTATTGAAGCTGAAGTTTGTCAACACTTTTGGGACTGTAACCTTCGTTTTTTTATACAACTTGCTGATGGAACAAGCATATATTTGTTTATATTTGTTTATTTCTCTCACTTATGTTCCCAAAACAGCAGTTTGGACACGCAACGGCCAACCGCGTGGGCTCCCAACTTCCCATGGGACAAATCGTGGGCGGACGATTTTGGGACCACATGTTCCCATGGACGAGTCAGTGGTTAGCCAGTAAAGTGTTGAAGAACCTGTTAAATTTTTTGTTACAATTTGTTTGGAACTTTAATCTTGTTAACAATTAATTGACCTATGTAGTTTATTAGGAAACATACTTTTAATTATTAAACAAAAAAAAACCTACTCGAAGTACCATCACGACAGATTGTGCCATCTGCCACGATCCTGTGCCAGCCTGAACCACTATAAATGCCCTGTTTAGATAGTTCATACAAATACCACACAAAGCACGTCCATGCCAAACGTGTCTTATCAGCATTGTATTGCGTCTATGCAGAGGCGTATTTAAAGATTTGGCGCCCCGGGCCTAAAAGATATGCCGCCCCATAAATTTTCGGAAAAAAAGTTTTTTTTACGTAACTAGGTACTACCTTAATAGGTTCGCGTTTGAGCACACCCTGCCAGTATTTTATATTTTATTTATAAATATATAAGAAATGGTGGGAGGAGGCCCAGAATAGGGGGAACTGGAAGTCTTTGGGGGAGGCCTTTGCCCAGCAGTGGGACAATGTAGGCTGAAAAAAAAAGTATGAGTAGCGGCACGTAACTTTAGCGCTAACCGTTATTACGCAGAGTCAAAATTAAGGTACCTGAAGGGGGCTAGCGGGATGAAGGGTAGGCGTGCGTAGCGCCGATTGGCTCTCCGCTCGAGTTCCCCTCCCCACACCGATACCACACCCCGTGCACATACAGTGTACAGTCGCGTTCTCAGTAATTGTATTGTTATTGACTGATAATAAAATTTTCTTTTTCTACTCCCCATAAACTTGTCAAAAATTTAAGTCTTAGGTACCTACTATAAATGTTTGGACATCTTACTATTTAACATTACATTAAAATCATGTCATTATAATTATTTAGCTAATTAGTCCATTGAAATGTTACAATTTAAGGACCGAATATTGCATTTTTGTTAAAGGACGCAATTTTATTTTTGGGACATGTGTGGGGGTCAGTAATAGCTTAACTCCAAGTTTGTGGGTTGCCGCCCGTGTCCCCCGGCCGCCATCTTCGATAAAGGCGTGCAAACACTTTTTTCGCGATATCTCGGAAACTATGCGTCCTACAAGAAATTCATCAAGGAATAATTTGTAGCAAATCGCTTTGCTAAAAATATGTTTATATTTTTAACCCCAAACGGTAACCCGCACCTTTTCTACCTTCCTAACATTATTGAAAATGTACACTCCTCTTAGAAATTACTACAAGAAACAATAATTTGGAAAGTTCTATAAGTAAGGAAAAGAGTTAGCAATGAAAAAATGTAAAGCTTATGTAACATTCAATTGACTAAATAATTATTTAAAGTTATAATTGTATTGCGTGCGCGACAGTACACATGCGCAGCTATCCCCTCCGCGTATCGCTCAGCGCTAGACTTACGTGCCGCTAGCTGCTAGTCCACCCGCGACCGCGCCGGCCGCCCCGGCTGCTTTACAACACGAGAAACGAAAGTCGAAGCATCCTGACTAGTCCCGCGTCACTCACGAGCGACGGAGTACGCCTCGCCCCACTCTCGCCCGCGCCCGTCGACCGGCCGCCGGCCAGCCCCGCCCCGTTAAAATTAACGTTATTTTTATGAGTTTCATCTTTTGTTCGTTCGTTCGACGAACGAGGTTAGTTTTGGATAGTAGGCTTTTTAAAAGTGCTTCAGGGATGTAAAGTCAGATATATTCAGGGTCGTGGGGCGGCAATGGCTTAGGCTGGCACAGGATCGAGGTAGATGGCACAAACTAAGGGAGGCCTATACCCAGCAGTGGGTGAAGTCGGGCTGTGGATGATGATGATGATGTAAAGTAAAAAAAGGCGCACGAATCTGAACGAGGGGCGGCTTGCGCCGCCCCTCGCAGCCCGCCGCCCCGGGCCATGGCCCTCTTGGCCTAAGGGTAAATACGCCCCTGCGTCTATGTCTGTCTTAGGCCGAGATTCATAGACCGAACTTTGACTTTACTTTGATGGAAAGTTCAACTTTCAACCAAAAATATATTTCATAGTTCTGTCAAGCTCTTCTTTATTCAAAATATTGAAGTAAATTTCGATAAACAAAGCTTACTTTGAGAAGACTCCGGTGCTGTAAAGCAAAGTGCGGTCTATGAATCTGGGCCTTAGGCACATAGTAAAGTCTAATTTGCCTGTGATTGCACCGGTACTTATCATATCGAAATACAGCAATTCGCCATTTGGCTTAGCAACAGAAATAAGTACGGTCATGTAACGTTATTTGAAAATAAGGTGTTCTCGCTACCTAACACGAATTAAAATTACCTTCACATACCGTAGTCCCCTTTCGGCTCAAGACAAACTTTGTTACCTCCAATCACGTAGTTATTTCATTTGCTCAGCTCAAGGACAGATTAAATTACAGTAGCTAGTGTACGTTTTGTTCTCACTGGTTGACGGTTAGGACACGTTTCTGACGTGTGTGACCTACGAGGCATATATAACAATGCATTGTTATGGGCGATGATTACTACTCAACATCAGGTGGTCCATATGCTTGTTCCATCACCTAGTTGTATAAAAAAAATAGATACATTGTTCGAAACCTACAAAAATCAAAGCATCAAACATAGAATAAAAGAGTTCTCACTTTTATTTTTTGTTTGATGCTTTGATTTTTGTTTTTAAGATTCATCTTTTACGTAGGTACATTTAGAATATTACAAAGACAGGCAGTAATGTGGTTATATAAGTATTTCTCGAACTCAACTGTTTCTTGTGTATTTTGTACATTTTGTAAATATTTTGTTTAATTGTAAGTTTCTTTGTGTAAATAAATATCCTATATTATAAGTATTTATTAGTTAGTTAATGAGAATTCTGTAGGGCGTGTGTATGACAGTAGGGTGTCTTTTCATTGATGTCTGACGTGGAGTGACAGGGGCCTAGCTCAAGTATTGTAGTCCACGGGCGTACCTTACATAATAACAGTAAAGTTTTACGTATTTTCGTCGGGTTACGTTATATTCACTTCTTTTCATTTATTTCAGTACGGCTTCCGCCATGGTCGCTCGACTGGTGACCTTCTAGTGTATCTCACACATCGTTGGGCTCAGGCCATTGAGAGCCAAGGCGAGGCATAAGCAGTCAGCTTAGACGTAGCGAAGGCTTTTGATCGGGTCTGGCACCGGGGTCTTCTATCGAAGTTGCCATCGTACGGGCTGCCCGAGGGTTTGTGCAAATGGGTCGCTAGCTTTTTGTCCGGCAGAAGCATACGAGCCGTTGTAGACTGCGGTAGCTCTGATTGCATGGACATCAACGCTGGCGTCCCGCAAGGCTCCGTTTTGTCCCCAACACTGTTCCTGCTGCATATCAATGATATGTTGTCAATCGACAATATCCATTGCTATGCAGATGACAGCACCGGGGACACTTTATACACGGGTCGTGCTAACATCCCTCGTGTCGTAGTGGAGGAAAGCCGGAGTAAACTTGTGTCTGACATAGAGGGCATATTAACCAGAGTCTCCGATTGGGGAGAGCAAAACCTGGTTCAGTTTAACCCTACCAAGACACAAGTTTGCGCGTTCACCGCTAAAAAAACCCCATTTGCTATAGCTCCGCAGTTCCAAGACGTGCCCCTCACAACTTCCAAGAGCATTAGGATCCTGGGTATCGACATCTCCAGTGACGTCCAGTTCCGTCGTCATCTGGGAGATAAGGCCAAGCTGGCATCCAAAAAGCTCGGTGTGCTGAACAGAGCGAAGTTGTACTTCAGTGCAGGCCAGCGACTCCTTCTTTATAAGTCGCAAGTCCGGCCTCACATGGAGTATTGCTGTCACCTCTGGGCAGGAGCACCTGGATACCAGCTTGGACCCCTTGATTCGATCCAAAGACGTGCTGTGAGAATTGTTGACGATCCCAAGCTCACAAGCGGTATTGAGCCCTTAAGTCTGAGGAGAGACTTCTCCTCATTGTGCGTGTTCTACCGCTTGTATAATGGGATATGCTCTGAAGAACTGTTTGACATCATGCCAACAGCTACATTCTACCATCGCACTGCTCGCCATAGGCAGAGAGTTCATCCTCACACCTTAGAGCCTGGGTGGTCGCGCACCGTTCGGTTTCAGAGGAACTTCCTCCCGCGAACACTCAGGCTATGGAATGATCTCCCTGCTGAGGTTTTCCCTAAGGACTATAGCATGGGGTTCTTCAAAAAAGGCGTTTTAAAAGTTTTAAAGGGTCGGCAACGCGCTTGTGATGCCTCTGGTATTGCAGGTGTCCATAGGCTACGGTAACCGCTTCCCATCAGGTGGGCCGTATGCTTGTTTGTCAACTTAGTTGTATAAAAAAAAAAAAAAAATTTGGCTGTTATGACAGTTTCAGTGGCGCTCTTTGTTATTCGAGTGATAGAATTCGCATCACTCAAATAACCAAAATTAGTTGATTGTCTAAGGGTAGGAATCAAGCCGCAGTTTGTTGCTTGTCGGCTTGGTCCATGGTCGCGTGAAACTGGCACCTAGACTCATAATTTTAAGACGTTTTGTTCCTTGTGATACAACTGAATGAACATAATTTCACCCCTTTTTTAGGGTTCCGTAGCCAAATGGCAAAAACGGAACCCTTATAGATTCGTCATGTCTGTCTGTCTGTCTGTCTGTCTGTCTGTCTGTCTGTCCGTCCGTCCGTATGTCACAGCCATTTTTCTCCGAAACCGTAAGAGCTAGACTGATGAAACTTGGCGAGTAGATGTATTCTGTGAACCGCATTAAGTTTTTTACATAAAAATAAAAAAAAAACTATAAATTTCGGGGGTCCCCATACTTGAAACTGAAACTCAAAAAATTTTTTTTCATCGAACCCATACGTGTGGGGTATCTATTAATAGGTCTTCAAAAATGATGTAGAGGTTTCTAATATTGTTTTTTTCTAAACTGAATAGTTTGCGCGAGAGACACTTCCAAAGTGGAAAAAAGTTGGTCCCCCCCCCTCTAACTTCTAAAGTAAGAGAATGATAAAACTAAAAAAAATATATGTTGTACATTACTATGCAAACTTCCAACGATTTTTGGTTTGAACGAAATCTAGTCAGTAGTTTTTTTTTTATACGTCATAAACCGTAAACCGCAATTTACCTTTCGACGAACTACAAGAACCTTATTATGTTACATCAAGTAACATAATTAAAGGTTTTTGTAGTTCGTCGTGCTACGGAACCCTTCATGGGCGAGTCCGACTCGCACTTGGCTGCTTTTTATACTTAGATTTATATTTTTGCGAGAGTTAGTATGAACGTGCCATGTTTACTCTTGTGTGTATAGAGCCTTGTAAGTTTGTGTACACTACCTTATAGAACTGTAGTGAACCGGAAATTAGTGGCATGCTCACCGCGACCATACTATGGGAGATACCACATAAATTCCCGAGATGTAGAAGATGCAAGATAAGAGAGGGCTTATTCTGAGTTTGAACATGATTTTGCCGTTAGTTTAAGGCCTGCGCACATCTAGGCGATGGCGATGGCAATCAGCTGAAACGCTGTCATAGTTGATCGCTTGTTTAGAAACAACCAAGTATGAATCTATCTAATATGAAAGTATGAATTCTTTGTATCTATAACAAGCGTATTCTGAAAGTTTTCTTCCTTCGTCTATTACTAACCGATCAACTAGTCCGTCCACCCAGCTTGTCGGTTAGTATGTTTTGTTCATAACTGAGAATTTAGTTTGTCGGTTAGTATTTTTTGCTGTTTTTTTTCATTGATCTATGTTTCTATATTTATGGGCCGCTGACTGTAGTTCTTGGAAATTTGTTATCATTACGATAAGACATCGATTCTAGCATGTTTAGAACTAAATATTATTTAATTTGCTTCAAGTGCTTTTAATCAAATTATCGTATTCCTTGCAATTTTTCCAGAATCCACTTGTTCAATTTATTTCCATCATTTTTGCACAAAGAGGGTTGGTAACTTATCAAATTATCCGCTCGTTGCTTCCCAAATCCGTTTGGATGGAAAAACTAGCTTCAGCATCAGCTTTAACTTGATAAATTAACTTGTTACGAGACTAGGATCACGATAGTTACAACTGTACCTTGAATATTGGTTTACTGTCAATATAGTGGTTCTTCTTCTTCTTATTTAATGGCATCTGTCCATTTTGAATCAATTTTACCAGTGTCGAGTGAGGTTAAATTACATAATTATAATACTTTTTCGTCAAGTCAAATCAGTCATAGACAAGTCGGCCCTACTTGGCTTTGAAAACAAATGATGGTCGTTTGTTTTCCAAACCATCAGAAACGTTTTCGATCAAATCAGGATATCACGTAATAAACTTTCATTCCAACTGCTCACACTTTAAGCTAAGACATAGAACTCAAAATAACATAAGAAAAACAATTAAAATGAAATAGCTATGTGACTTCACAAAATGACAAAAAACGAATATCTATCTCAGTATTCAATTTCCGTGTAGGTATAGGAATAGATAAAACTTTCATGGTGTGAGATTTTCGTGTGAATATTTTTTCACATGACAGATATGACAGGTGGCGTTTGTCTTTTAAAAAAAAATCGGTTTGAACTTTCAATTGTTTTTTATTTAGCGTCATGAAAAAACATACATCATTATTATCCCAAAAATAATCACCCTACTCCTGTTACGTTATTTTCAAACATCATATTATTATTATGTTCTGGTTATCAACTAATGTAGGAAACTATATTCTTCCTCACATAAGAATAGTGGAGATTAAGGTACGGGAGTCAGTTTGGGCGATATCGGCTCACTTTATGTGCAGAGTTACAGCCTTTTTGCTGATATGTTTTGCAAATCTAATAACCGGAGAGGCTTTGCAGCGTAGCCAAAGTATGGATAATTTTACGTAAAAATACCCACGATTTATTGAAAATCCTTAATTTAGGATTGTTCTTCTTATGTTATGCTAATTTTCATTATTTTCGCTAGTCTTTTTGTATAAATATTGTGGATACCAAATCCACACAACACTATCTAGCCCCAAATTAAGCAGAGCTTGTACTATGGGAACTAGATAGTTGTTATAATACTTGTGTACATTTTTTTTAAATAAATACATACTCAGAATACAATATAACACCCAGACAGAGAAAAAGGTGGGGATCTAACCCACGACCTACGGCACTGAAGGCAGACCAATTCAGCTGAAAGGCCAGTCACAGCATCTGTATCAATCGCATTTGCCAGAATTATGGAGTGACCTAGCTTAAAGGCGCTCAGGCTCTAATGCCAAAATAAATCAATTGCGAAGTCAACATTAATAAAGCTTCTTTCTCTCTTAGCGAGTGGCTAGCGGAAAAATGAGAATTTAAACGTAATTTCCTTTGGAAAATCGATTTCGTAACTTCAGAGAAATGGGCTGATTGAGATCGCTTATCCCTGCCGTTTGATTCAATTTCTATCAGATAACTGGGAATTTCAGTTTCAAGTTACTCTAATCTCGTAGATCCAATTTTTTTGTAACATAAATTGTAAGAGTTTGTTCAATCATTGTTGTCACTACCAATACCGTCTTTACCATAAGGGCACACGGGGCCAGTGCCATGGGGTCACATTCTCTGGGGGCCCCGAAGGACCGACAATTTCTCTAACACATTTATTTTCAAAAAAAAATTGTCGGGCACACTACATTTTTTTCACAATACAAGGCATATACTACGCCAATATATCCTACTGTATTTGATTACCTATAAATGGTAAAGTATAACACTTAGAAAATAAATGTTATATTTACTGTTATTAGTTTCCAAAAGGGCCCAAAATTCTTGTGTGCCCAAGGGCCCCAGCCTAGTTTAAGACGGCCTTGGTCACTACTTGTGTTTGAACACAAATTAAAATTAACTTTGAAAATTGTAAAATCTTATAACATTCGAGTTACCTATTCAAATTCATGAGCGAGGAGAGGCCTACATCCAAGAGGCAAACCTACTGATTATTCAATTTCTATTGTTATTGTTTTTATTACAGAATCAGTTTATAATGAAATTGTTGTCTATAGGTTGATCGAAGCGACGCGTGACCCAAAGACTGGTGGGTATCTGGCGCAGCGCATTAGCATTGCTATTCAGAGTGGCAATGCCGCCAGCGTCTTGAGAACGCTTCCGTCTGACACTTATTTGGATTCACTAAGCCTTTGTCTTCCGTTTCGTTTATGTAGTAAGGTGTAATACTTACGTCTCACTCTGACAGTCGGTCTCTTGAACGCTGTGCGAAGGTAAGGCATGGACATCACCAGCTCGATGTGTGGCGGTGGCGGCAGCTGGAAACAAGGGTACTAGTTAGACCACCTACAATACAATACAATACAATCATTTATTTGCGAAACACAGGTTATAATTACAGGATGGTACAAATTAAGAAGTTCAGCCATGTTTTGCCTTAAAGCATGCAAAATATTTAAATGTCACAAGTATGCAAATATAATAAAATGTCAGCGCTATACCTTAATAATGGAAATCAATAATCACAACTATTTATATAAAAAGTACTTTTTAAACTTTCGCGACCATAACACATACTGAATCTATCACACGGGTATTTATCGCATAAAGAAGATCAAGTGAGGGTAGTAAGTGATGCTGGCTCCACTTCTCAGCGAGTGACGGTAGCACTCATGTCAATGCTCCAGTCTGCCCGCGACCACGGCTATTGAAACATAGCCGAAGGGAAATAAATAAAATAAGGTAATTGACGCGATGAATACCCGTGTAATAGGCTCAGTATGTTTATATATATCTTTTCTGGTCTTTAGATGCTGAACTCCGTGACCTTAACCTTTTGAAAGATATAAAATTACTGAACTTATTTATGAAAAATCGCGACTGACATCGATTCATATTACTAACGGACGCAGCATCATTTATTTGTGGTATTTTGACCATTATTACTTGAGGTCTTAACCCAGTGTTGCCAGTTTAAATAAGTAGTACCTAACCTATGTACTTAGATTTGAACTGACACGTTTCCCGCCGTTTTTGATAAAAAGATAATTAAAATCCCACAGACTCAATATTGTCCATTGAATGACAAACAAAATCCACAGATGAAAAAAAGAATGAAAAGTTGCAACGTTACTCACCGTTCTTGAAATAGCTGCCATCCACTCCCTGGTTAGCAATAAACAAACAATAGCAATTAGCACCGAAAATAATCGTTAACAATATATTCTAATGTATTCACAACCTAATTAACCCAATCAAATATTAATTAGATCCGTAATTACATCGAATACGAGGTAATTATATGAAGGGTAAAAAGGCGAGAGGGTGTAAAAGGCTCAATAAGTCACGTGACCCTTTGGCGGCATTCACATAGAAAGCTACTATTTCCCTTTGTTTAAGTCCGTTCATTATAAAAAAAATATCATAGCAATAGTTTTCAATGTAAATCGTAATTAGTACCGGCTTCTGAACTAGATGTCGCTGCTAAATTTGTACCAGTCCTAGAACGCGCTATCGTTGCGTTTTGGGCAATATGGTATGAGGCAGCTATTACATTGTGAAACGCTCTTCTTGTTCTTGTTTACTATCATTATAGCACCTTTGAAGTTTACTCGATTTGTCATTTCTCATTTGAGAATTGAGACCTACTTGTGAACGCGACCCCCTTTAAACACCCTTAACCTATTTTTTCTGCAAGACTAGACTAGCTTTACTGTTCAGTGGGTAGCTCTACCCTCTGTGCTCTAGCTCTAGGTTCCATTCTTACCTATTTATTTACCTCTGCTTACTATATATTTTTATGACTTGCCTTTCAGCTCAGTTGGTGGAACAAACATCTGCGTTCACCACACAAATATTTGTTCTCAGTGGGAATCGAACCCACGACTTACGGCGCAGAAGGCAGAGCTTCTACCAACTGAGCTGAGAGGCCAGTCAAAATGTGGTGAATAACATCATTATTTACAGACAGTATTACTGAATTTACGACAAAAATTACGATAATAGGTTACGTAATTTTTGTAAATAGTTTCCATGGTAAATAGTTTCATGTTTTCTGAAAATACGATTATTAGTATTCATATTCATTTATTCCAAAATAACAAAATACATTTGTGTGCGGAATTTAAACTAAAACTAAAATTTAAATTAAAAAATAATCACAATTATTGCATACACCAAATTAAGTACAAATATAAGTGCAGTACTCTACAAAATTCTTAAATGAATGCTCTTTTATACCTATACCTTTACATGTAAATATAATATTATTGGATGATCACATATAAAAAAACAAAGAAACTCACAATTATTACAAGTATTTACAAAATGTACAAAATACACAAAAAACTGTTGAGCATCAGCAGGTCGTTACAAACAATCTATAGATCTCAACTGATTCAAATCATTCACTGTATATTATATCTACTTCAACGTCTTATGAAATCTAAGGTTTTATAATATTTTTGGGTCGGCACCGAGGATCTGCTCTCTGAAAATTGAACCCCTTTCATCCCACGTTCGTTACTTATATCCCATAAAAGCGGTCGCTGTCAAAATTAAAAAAAAACATTTGAAAAAGGAAGGGATCAAATACATTGTCATTGGTTCAATCAATGTATGAAATTGGATTTGTCTTATTTGTACGAATTTTGATTTCTCATTTCAAATTTTGACTTCTCGCGTGCATGGCATTCCTGGGTAGACCCTTCTACATAAGTCAGTTTTTTCACACAATAGTTATGTCTCGCTGTTCGAGTAACTACTAATCGGCTGAAGAAAATGTTGATTCGATTCCTGCTTCATGCGTAAATATTAGTTCTAGGTTTTAATCAATAATCATTTATTTGGTAAGAATTATTACAGGTCAAGTATATTCATAGGTTTTGCCTAACATAAAGTACAATCAAATTAGAAAAATAATAATAATAATATAAAAATAAAATGGTCGAAAACATCAATAATGGTTTAAATAGTAATCAGTTTTGTGGTACAGTCGACTATACCCAACGTCGTATCTTGTTACTGGCTCTTTCAAACCAGTGTGGCAAAAGGATTTTAAGCATGCCTCAGAGAGGATCCTTTTGCATGCTCGATGCATATTTACGAAATTTTTAGATTTACGATATGCCGGTTTTCACACGATGTTCACCCTTCATCTTTTAAGAGTACCTACTGACGTAGCACATAATATATTTTTCGATAGGAAAACTTACTGGTACACAACTGGATTTGAGAGCCCAGCCGAATCGACCTCAGGAATCGAATTGGCTATACTAAGTAAATTAAAAGTTACTATTGCAGTATCGCAGTATTATTGCATACGTCTTCACTAAGTGAAGTGGCACCACACGGAACTTCACTGCTATTATTTTAGATTATATTTGATTTGTAAAAGGATCGTATAAAAAAAACGGTAGGAACCAAGCCGTAGTTTGTTGCCTGTTCTTCTAGGCTTGGTCGCGTGGAACTGGCAATTATACTCACCTAGATTTAAGCCGTTTCAAAGTGATCCTTGCAATATCCTACTGAATAAATACACGTTTGATTTGACTTGACAATGAAAATATACAGGGCAAATACCCAAAATATCAAGTGATTTCGTGATCCTAATTTTTATGTTTTCGTTTGTTATACAGGGTTATTCATTATTAGCTGCAAATACTCAGGAATTAGGTTCAACAAATAAAATAAAAAATATTTATGAAATGATTTTTTTTAAGTTTTGTTATGAAAATCCCGAGAAAATCGATAAAGGAATCATTGGCGCCTGACCTATTTTGACCTTTGATCCGCGCCCGCGCGCCGTGAGTGACACTCTGCGTTCAGTCACCGCCTGGGTGGGTCATCGTCCTGTTCTCCGTGGCAATCATTATGCAATAGCCATAAAGAAATTAATAAAACTAAAATTTTGATACAAAAACTTGAAAAAAATTTTGATCAAATTTAAAAAAAATAATTTCATAAATATTTTTGACGTGATAACGTCTTATAAATCGATGGAGCCGGCTGCACGCACGAAAAAACATGACTCATGCGTCGTTACGTCGTTTCGTCGTTCCATTTACCTCAGCCCGAGCCCGGGTCGGGTAATGGGTAAGGGTAAATGAGGGTAAGGGTAAATGAGGGTAAGGGTAAGGGTTCGGTCGGGTTCCGGGTCCGAGTCCGAGTCCGAGTCCGAGTCCGAGTCCGAGTCCGAGTCCAAGTCCGCGAGTCCGCGAGTCCGCGAGTCCGCGAGACCGCGAGTATTTTCTTATGACGTTATCACGTTCAACTATCGTCAGTAAACCGACTTTACAGACAACCGATTTTTTTTTTATTCTATTTGTTGAACCTAATTCCTGAGTATTTGCAGCTAATAATGAATAACCCTGTATATTTATCGTTGCTATATCACGTCCGTTTTAGACAGTCGCCTTGATTTATAGAACTGTATTTAAGGGCTTACCCTTGCTGACAGGGTCGTACTCGTAGATAAAGGATGTCAGGAATGTGGTCTTAGACGGTCGTAAAATGAGACTTTTCCCAGAACAGTGGAGCTTTTCGGATAGGGGATAGATTTCAGTGATAAGTTACAGACGGATACAAATCTAGCTACTCGTACATAAAACCAAAGAATAAAAAAGTAAAAGAACTCACTCCTTGGGGCTATATAATAATCTTTTCAATCCTCATGCTCAAAAATACCGTCAAGGTAGCGTACCAGAGCTAAGAAAAATAGCATTTCTTTCTCTAGGTAAGCAAGTTTTTTTTTAATTCTGTCTTATGACATGCTTTTCTGTCTTATATGTCTTTCTTATGATCTGACTCATAGGTAGAATAAAATTTATTCTACCTATGAGTCAGATCATCAAACAGTAAAGAGTCAAGTCTTTACTCATATTTAATATGAGTAAAGACTTTTTATTGACTCTTTACTGTTTCATAAAAATAAATATTTTATTTTTGAAAATGGAACTAAAATTGGCGATCTTTTTGGTAGAATGCATTCAATGCGTTGCGGCTACAGAAGAAAATTAAATAAAGAAAACGACATTGACGCGAAATCTTTAGAATTTTTTTGTGATTGCAAATTGAATTGGTAGTAACCGTAATAAATTTTTCATATTGTATTGGATTATTTTATTTTCTCACACACGGCGGCGCTAAAAAACATTAAAACTCAGTTTCTATTTACTAGAGTAAAACTACGCATGTAATGGGTCATTTTAGGTCCTTGTATAACAATGTACTGTTGTGATTCAAGCTGATGTAACGATGGCCAAAATCTTAAATTGAATTCAGTCCTTTGCCAGGAATTTATATCGTAGGTATTTCAATTAGAGCTGCAATAATTGCATGCCTTTCTGAATGCTAACGTGTTCAAGCAATACTTAGAATTCCTCTTTGTAATCTCAGAATCGCCCCAATTAATTAACACCTTCCTATGATGATGGATTGTAATGATATTCCAAAAGGCACACCCTCAGTGGAAGTGCTTTATACATGACATTAGTGCATTAGGGGGACATATACCTATTTGGTAGAATTTATATATTTACAACCTACTGTTTTTAATACCAACTATGTATATTTTTATTTGTTCATAATACCTACCTACCTACAGTTTGTGCGTCACCGAAAGCCTTGTGCTGAAAACCAGCGCTGAGAACTTGTTCTCAGCCCATGCTGAGCTCAGGGCTTTTTATACGGACCGTACATGGCAGCATTTCACACACACACACACACACACCCACCAGAACTCTGCGTATTGTGCTATTAACACTGTTTTTTTTTTTACTTTTTTATTGTTAGTTTTATGTCTTGTCGTGTACAGTTTGTATAAATAAACGTTTTTCTTTCTTCTTTTTCTTTCTTTCTATTTGTTTACTGAGAAAGATTGATAGAAGAAATGCATAGATCAAAAGGTAACCACCCAACACCAGGAGCGTCACGTCACTCATTGTCTGCTCAGAAGTCTCCTTCTTATCGTGTCAGTGATTCTTTCGAACCAAGTGTGCTGAAAGGATTTAAGTGCGCCTCAAAGAGGCTCCTTTCGTGCACTTGACACATATTTTTGATTTTTTTAGGTTCTACGATTTGCCGGTTTCCTCACGATGTTTTTTTTCACCGTTTCAGACTACTGGCATAGTGTACATAATTTTTTGGACAGAAAAACTCATTGTACATGACTGAATTTGAACCCACGGCCTTAGGATCGGAAGGCGGGGCCACAACCACTAGACCACCAGCTCTCCACCAGTGCTCAGAAGTGAAAAGTATTTTCAATAACGACGCACTTATTGTATACTAGTGGCCGCCTGCGGCTTCGCTCGCCCGTTCCCGTAACACCCCGTTCCCGTTGCTTTTTCGGGATAAAAAGTATCCTATGTCCTTCTCCCGGTTCTAAGCTACCTCCCCACTAATTTTCTGCCAAATCGGTTCCGCCGATAATAAAATAGTGTAACTAACACGACATTCTTTTATAAATATAGATTTGGTATAGTGATATAATATCACTATACCAAATCGACCGCAATGTCGACATTGTGGTCGGAATTTTGTTGAACATTGTGGCCTAAATCAAAGTCCACAATATCAGTGGGCAACAAAGTTTCTGCACGTGTCCTCCGCCCATTCCCGGTGGACGAAATAAACCTATGAACTATCCTCTAATCAGAAGCCAAACGTTGGGGACCTAACTTTGCTTCAAATCTATTTACAGACGTCTACTGTGATGGGACTTTTCATAATTTTCACTCCTTCGGGTTTTGTACGAGATGGCAATATAGTTGAAATATTGTTATTGTTTAAAAAAAAGGAGAAAAAACGCTTGTTTATTTTTGTTAGGTTATGCCAAGTATCCAATGGCCAGGTTTAAGATGGTTATAGCGTAGCAGGTTTAAAAAATTAAACAAGTAGTAAACAAGTAAATTAAACAGTCTAGAAGCAAAGGTAGCAACATCCCATTTTTTATATGTGGCAACTTTTAATGCAGTTTTTTTTTTAATTTCATTTATTTTTGATTAGTTTGATAGTGTTCTGACAAGTTTACTTGACCGAATAATAAAATCGTGTCAAAACTAGTAACATCCTATACAAAATGAGTGATTGTGGTTGGTAGCAAAAACAGCTTTTATTATATAACTTAATTTAAAGCAAGCACAGCAATATCCGTTTTCAAAAAATGCCTACCGTAATTTTAGTAAACATGCATGTTGCTACCTTTGCTTCTATATGACTCTATTTACTTCTTAAACTGGCCATATCAAGCAATTAATTTATGATGCGAAAATGAAAATGCAGCCCAAGGTGGAGCACGCTTAGCTATAATCTACTTTTTCACTCTTGACTTGAAAATTCCAAGGTGCTCCGGAAATATTGACCTACTAGTCGAAGTGGCTTTAATGATCATGATATCGACATGAAAGAAGAAGAAGCGGTAAACTTGGTTAAATTATTACCAAATTATATTATTTTAAACAAATCAAGGCAAATTATGATAACCTTAGGCTCCATTCAAACGGAACTACAACGATAGATGCTATCCTTATATTAATTTCTAGGTCTTCAAAATGCGATGTTTTCCTCACTTCACTACTCCACGTGTAAATCTTACTAAAGCTCTCCCAATAGACACATCATAGATATATTTTACGTTGCATAAAACTGCCTGTTAGGCCGGCCGCTCACTGAGAGACGCCGAGTGTTGTACGATATAGCTTTTATCGTAGCAACAAATTATCCTTATTTTATCACTTGATTGTAGAGAATCTGAAAATCTGTAATAGTATATTAGCTATTTGATACGGAAATAAATTCAATAGAGGTGAAAACAGGTGATTTCATAAAACTATGTTGCGTATGACGTCACGTGTTTTCGTTTTTCCAAGGGCTTGATAAAGTCAGCAAGTAGAGCAGTTAAAACCAAACTTTTTTTAAATCAATAGTATTTGTCCCTAAGAGATATTCGTCGAGTGTGATTAGGATTTGATAGCGCAGCGGTCAGCGCAGCCCCGTACCAAGGGGACGGTCGCGGGTTCAAATCACGCTCGGCTCTTAACTTTTAGGACATTATAAGATCTAAGGCATATTACGTTACATTTTCTATACAAATATTCAAGTGACAACACAAGCAGCTATAATATATATTTCTATGAAGTCACCAACTTATACCCTAATATAAGTCGGTGACGTCATAGAAATATCCATATATTATAGCTTCGTGTGTGACGGGCTTAAAGTGTTGGTGAAAGATTGGGCAACGTGAGGCGAAATCTCCCATTGGGACACTCTGTAGGCTTTGGTATTGAGTGAGCCTCCGGCCTTAGAGGCTAACAGTGTAATAAGTTGTCGTGACAACGCTAAATCTAGGGAGGCCAGATTTTATGGCTTCCGAAACGGAAAGGCGGGCTCTTGGAAATGGTCTCTAATTTATTTATGACATGGTTCGACTTCTTTTATTTACAATTTGTTGTATCATATTTATTTATGGCATCTGTCCATTTTGGATCAGTTTTGCCAGTGAACATATATTACATAAATAAAATAGTTTTTAGTCAAGTCAGTCAATAGACAAGTCGGTCCAAATTCGTTTTGAAAACAAATGGTGATCGTTTTTTCCAAAACCATCGGAAACATTTTCGATCAAATCAGAATATCACATAATACACTTTCATTCCAACTGCTAACACTTTGAACTATGACCTCAAGTAATGTTGGTTAAAATAACACCGAAATTACACCAAAAAAACTATTAAAATGAAAAAGCTATGTGACTTGCCAAAATGAGAGAAAACAAATGTACACTTAAGGCCGCTGTCAAATATCGCTGTCATGATAGCGTTTCACTCGGCCTTTAAGGCCTGCGCACACCTAGTTCGCTGGCGGTAGCGAACAGTGAAACGCTGTCAAATATTAGCTGTCCAATCTCAAATCTGACAGCGATATTTGACACCGTTTCACTGATCGCTACCGCCAGCGAACTAGGTGTGTTCGGGCCATTACTCGTTGAGAGGTCCTCAATAGCATATAATCATATTGAAATTTAATTGCATGATATTATTGTTAATAATTATTTTAGTATAAATTATATTCATAAATTAATTAACCTTTAGTAATTATAAAATAATGAAAATGTTTATATGTAATTGAGGAAATAAAAGAGGCTATTATTATTCAGATATTTAATTTATTTGCTTAATTTTTAAGTTTTTTACAATATAGGTATAATTATTTAAATAAAAAACATAATTATATAAAACTTAAAAACTAGTGCGCCACCGACAACGGGGCTAGGCCCAAGCTACCGGTGGTCAAGGCTGCAGAGAGAGGAACCTCCGGACAATGCGTGCCGTGTCCAGGATCACCGCCTTCTGCATCTGACCCTTGAGCCAACCATCCAGCGAGAGCCTCTTGAGATGTTGGTCGAGGCTCTTCGCTATTAGGCCGTTCGCCGAAACGACTATCGGGACAATGATCGTGGAATCAACATTCCACATGGTAGTTACCTCGTGGGATAAGTCTAGGTACTTGCTGAGCTTTTCCTTCTATTATTATTATTATTATAGCGTTTCAGCTGGTTGCCATCGCCATCACCTAGATGTGCGCAGGCCTTTACAATTTATCCATATTGGAAAGTAATAGTAATTTTATATGTTCCATAATGTTCGAGTGATAAGTAGCTTGACGGTTGTCAGCCCCTCAAGAGTAGATGATGAATAGCCTTTTTTCCTCGCGTCACGGACCAGCTCGGATGCCGTTCCACCCTTCACCCCCTTCCCCTTCTTATCCCCTTTCACCCAATTATTATAAATAATGAGATAATATCGGGTTTCTATACCAAGACGGTGAGTAATACTGCCAATTTTAAGAGCTTGTTCGAAATAAATTATGTGATGGTTCGTGAGTACATTAGGCGTATTTTTGCTTGGCGTCTTGGGTTTGTTTGTTTTAGTATCGGGTGTATTATAACTATGCTGGGTGCTAGAAATTCAGTGGAGACACGCGGATGCTCTGCGAGGTATTGTTATCGTCATAGAGTGTAGCAAAGTCATCTCCTTAATTTTGATGAAAAAAAACAACCATACATTTTTAAAAACTCAATTCAAAAGCTTTCATATGTAAGTACTTAAAGTACCCCCCCCGCCGGTTAATGGAGCCAGGATCACCAAACACTTCATCACCTTTTCGAATATTATTTAAGAAATAATATATTTAAATTATTTTATGCATATTAAAATGCATAATATTTAAAAACTATTATGAAATTATACCGGGCGTTCTGTTGTAAACAAAATGAAATCAATTATTACTATTTACTGAAATATAGGTAAATATAGATGTACCTCGCAAGCGGTACTTTGTTTGTGGATTACTCTGGCTATAACAGTTTTCTGGCAACCCCTATTTTATTCTTTTATTACGCGATTGTACAAGAATATTTTATGTAGAAATCTATGCGTGCGAGGAATAAGAAACTGACGAAGAGCCTTTAGAGTATATCTCAATAAAATTGATTGATTTCAGTTATCTGGTTCATATCGTACACGATTTGCTTAGTTTGGGGCTAGATATAGTGTTGTAGGGTTGTCCACAATATTTAGCGTTTCAAAACAACGAAACACTTCTAAGGCTTAAATCCCTAAAATTACCGCAAAAACGGTAAACCTCAATCTAAGAGAGGCTCAATAAGAAAATCCCCAGATTACTGCCATGAAGGGGGGGGGGGGGTATCAAACCTCTACGAGTTCCACGGAGCTACGAGCTCTACGAATGCTACGAGATCTACGAATACTACGAGCGCTACGACTTTCGTAGCAATATTTTTGCTTTCTAACGTTGATCCAAGATTCTACTTTGTGGTTTGAAATAAATCTACGCTGTATTGACATAGAATTCTAAGCTCAATCGGTCAAGTTCAAAGGAAGGCAACGAGGATAACTTCGAAAAAAATACTATGATTGTTATTCATTGTTGTTTTTGTCTTTAAATCCCAACACCCAATGATTCCCATAACACAAGCTCTACTTCATTCGAGGCTAGATAGTGCCGTGTGAATTGTTCAAAAATATGTATTTATTGATTTAATTTATTAAATTGAAAGACGGAAAGTAAAGGTTTATCGCTCTGTATACTTGTATAAAAGCCAGCGCTACTACCAACTGAGCTAGTCAGCATCAGAGGCCAGATTTTCTCAACTTCTGAACAACATTTTCATTTTGCATGATTTTTAAACCGATTTTGATCAAATTTTTATAGGAGCAATCTGGAAATAATTTTTAAGATAAAATATTTTTTCAAAATGGCTTCTATATGTCGAAATAAAAGAAATAGCGCTTCCTTTTTATTTGAAGTCGGTTACTTAATAAAAAGGTAGTGGAAGATTTGAGTAGTATAGGCGGCAAATTTCGTGATGTTCTGAATTTAAATTAAAGGACCTTATGTGTAATTAGAATATGCACGTGTCAAGATTACGAGATGTTAAACTAGAGGCACTTCTCTTGAAATTAAATTTTCATAGTAATTATCTACATTCACAGTGAAACTAGGGGTTGGTTTATGTTGTTTTAGTGAGCGTTATGATTCCGGACGAGCATGTATGAAGAATGTTATGAGAGTGAATGAAGCGAAAGAGGTGTGTCAGGATCGTGGCAAGTGGAAGTCCGTGATCTCTGCCTACCCCCATGGGAATAAGGCGTGATTTTAAGTATGTATTCCGTAATAAAGATTCGAGCTTTTTGATGTATCAGCTTTCACCTACAATCACATTAAATTGGACCAACTTTTAACGCACAATGTGTTGTTATTTATTTCATAGGGCTTTTATATTGTTTCTGTATTCTGGAAGCTAAAAAAATCATTTTTATATCATCTGCAAAAAAATGAACGATTATAACAAAAAATAAATATAATAAATAAATGAGATAATACATATTATAAATGATGAGGGAAGACAAAAATTAAGAAAGATGCTGAATTTACCTTTGCTACGTACAATCCTGAAAAACTTTGTTTGCTCAATATCAGGTGAACCATTTTGTCAGAAAGTTGTATAAAAAAAATAAAATTGTACTTTGGTAAATTGTACAACCGCGGATATTTTATTAGTACTTCGTCTTATTTTGCCACTTAGCTCATTGACGTAATGACGTTCCTATAAAATCCCAGTCATATGTATAGTCCCAGATGAATACAATTTGTAGGCTTTAGAGATTTACAGCCATACTTATAAACGCAATTTAAATTTAATCATTGCTTTAAATTAGCCCTGTCACTGTTTGTCATTTGCCAGTGGTAAGAGATGGCAATAGTTTAAGTACTGTTTATCTTTTGGTATATTTTATAAGACAATAGCTGCCTGAGCTTCTCAAGTAGCATGACATAGAAAAGTGACAAGCAGCTCTTGGACCACGAAGGTTGTTATCGTCTCTAGGAGTCGGAATAACATGAATTAAAGTGTCTTTGCGGAACCCTGAATTATTTATGAGATGGAAGGTTGGGTAGGAAGGATGAGAGGAACTAGTTGAAGTGTGAATAGGGATATACTGCTGCGGTCGAATCGTGATTAAGTTTTGCACGAGGTTCAACACAAAATAAAATCAAGCCAAAATAAAAATAAAAATCAAACTGATCACGCGACGGACTGACGATTCAACAAAATCAAATAACACTTCGCTGTAAACTAGTTAACATTTCTTTGTAAGTTCACAAAGCAACGTAGGAGACAGTAAATCCTCATTGTAGCGTTTGATACAAGAGACTATTGTCCCAGACTCAAACGAATGCTGTGGAAAGTCTCGCTGAAATCAGATCCGGCGTGAATCCGTTGAAGTCTGCTCGAATTTATTTCTACTTTGGAAATAAACTGTAAGTGCAATGGCGGAATGTTTTGCGCAAGTTTAAGATTGTATTTCGAACTTAAGGCTCGAACACACCTAGTTCGCTGGCGGTAGCGATCAGTGAAACGCTGTCAAATATCGCTGTCAGATTTGAGATTTGACAGCGATATTTGACAGCGTTTCACTGATCGCTACCGCCAGCGAACTAGGTGTGCGCAGGCCATTAGTGTTTGATTTCTAGTTTTGCTATCACATGTGATTTTTCTTCTTTTCTTAGTGTCATTAGTTGGGACAGGAACGTATAGGATATCCAATTATGCGTTTGTTTTGAAGAGTTGGAAAGTGTTTACTCGTAGTGCGTTGGTTGGGCGAGAAGGGACGATTACAAGTAAACATGCTATCCAAAAAAATATCTATTTCGTTGATTTGAATAATATTTTTATGTAAGTATGTTTTTTATATGAACTTAAGTGTGTTTTTTTTAATACTTAGGTTCTTTTTTTTATCAATACATACTTAAAATACAATATAACGTCCAGACATAGAACTAACATCTGTATTCACCACACATATAGTTGCTCTCGGTGCGGGTCGGACCTACGACCTACGGCGCAGAGACTGACAACTGAGCTGAGAGGCCAGACACAGTCAATCAATGGCCTAGTGAGGCAATAAAAAATACGCAAACTCATATCTCAAGTGACCGTTTTGACGCATAAAGAACTCGACGCAAACGAGTTCAAGACTAGAAAATTTATCAAAGTCCACTAGAATCTTGATCCCCATAATCAAAAGAAATCGGCACTCGATTACATTTTATTGAAATCTCGACACTGACTATTTGTCAAGGGTCACTGAACCGAAAAAGGGGTTGACTTTGAAAACAACAATCGACTAGGATTGCTTCGTGTAAAAATTATTGGGAATCGCAAAAGAAAAAGTTTGTTTTACCTTTCGCTACAGTAAACATGAGCAAGCTTTGAGAAAAATAGCTTTCATAAGAATTCTGTTGACTATCGAACTTAATCATTATTTTCGTATCACTGGGTTTTCATCACCCTTTTAACCCGTCCAACAACAATGAGATATCCAGTGTGGTGGAATAAACCAGTGTATTTAGATAATTAGAAAAGTTTCAACAGTTACGAGATTATTTCAATAATACTTAATTTCTTTGGCATCTTCTAACTGGAGACGCATAGTTTTAAGAAGTTTTTTTAGTAATTTGTTATTCCCGTGTTTCCATTGTTGGATATCCTCTCTTCTTCCTGCCCTTGTCCCACTTTATGTGGGGTGGGCACAATATGTTCTCCTCTTCCATTCTTTTTTATCTTTTATTTACTTCTTTCTTATCCATGGCATCTTCCACACTGTTCATCCATCTTTTCTTTGGCCTAAATCCACCCACATATGTATCTACATACTCATCATTCTCATAGTCACATGACCCTTTGTTGGATGTCCTATTAATAAATAAGTATTTTATTGTTTTAGTCGAAAATAAGTTGGATTTCTTGAAAAAAGATCTAGGCTGTAAAAGAAAGGCTATGGATTACTTTCCTTTTTCTCTTAAATTATGACCAATAGAGAGTAAAAATTAGTTATAGCTTGTTATTCAACACTCACTTCAGCTCTGCTTCGTTCTTCGCAAGCATCCACACCACGTTGCCAGGGTCTCGCCGGGACCCCAGTGCCATCAGCTGCGACAGCTTGGCTCCGAGCGGCAAGTGCGGCCGCCGCGGCACCTGCCCAGTCCACGTGGAGATGGCTAGCATGTCTGGACTCTCTTTTACCAGGTGCTTTTGCGTAGCCATGCATTTTCCTGACGCGTCCTGGGAACAAAATATGACAGACATTTACACACACATCAGCAAGTTTAATTTTTAATATCGTGGGTGAGAATGGTGGGAAAAAAGAGACGGTAAAGAAGAGGTATTTGGGGAGATTTTTTCCCAGCAGTGGGATGGGTACCGCGGACGGTACTGACAATTTTAACCCAATTTTTAACCGACTTCCTATCTTAAAGAAGGAGGTTTTTTTTTATTATTTTTTTTAATGTTTGTTACCGCATAACTTTGTCATTTGTGAGCCGATTTGAAAAATTATTTTTTTATCTAAAAGGTACTGCTCCCATATTGGTCCCATTTTAATTTTATTAAAATCGGTGTTGCCATATTTTTTTTTTTTTAATTTTTTTTTGCTACTGCATGCCTCCGTCATTTATGAACCTATTTAGAAAATTATTTTTTTATTTAGAAGGTTATTCTTACGTCCACATTGTCCTAAACAAATTTCATATAAATCGGTTTAGCCGTTTGGCAATGAAGTCGGTTTCTCTAGTTTTTTAAACTTATAATTATCATGGAACATAATGAACTTAACCAACCAACTTAATGAAGTCGATTCAACAACACTCCGCGTAATATGATTAAAAAAATACACCGAAAACGTTTCCCCCGAGTTTTTAGTAAGTTTATAAGCGTACAGGAAATTGTATTACCATGCAAATTTTTCGCATGATGGTCTGCAGCCCGCAGATATTACGGCTTTTAGCAAAAATTCTGCCTAACCTATCATAGGGCACGTTGGTCGTACACAAGAATACTGTAGGCCTACAAACTATGTCTGGCTCTGTCTCTGGTTTTGAGTCTGTGTGAGTGTTGACTAAATCCTACGTCGAAACGTCACACACACAGTATAATACACTGGTGAGGACTCACACAGGCTCAAAACCATAGCCAGATACAGAGCCAGACAGAGTTTGTTGTAGGCCTACAGCTCAAGTGAAGTCAAGTACATAAGAGCGAGCAGTGTATACTCTTATGACCCTTGTGTAGAAAAATAGTATATAAAACTATGAACATTGACGCATGTATATAAATTCTTACAAAATCGTATAACCCATGCAGCATATTGGGTAAAGGCGTCGAATTCAACCCAAAAATTACCATACGCTGATCTAGATAATTATTTGATAAAAAAGGGAAGGCCATTCATCATCGAGCCGTCAGGACCCTCGTCCAGAATCCATAATGAGGAGCAAAACATTCACGGGACATAATCCTCTCAATGTAGCAATGTTACATAGCTGCCTCAAGACAATATATAAGCTGTAGCGAAGTGGGTATCCAATTGACACGTTAGAGATGCATAGATCCAGTTATTCAGGTATACGTAGCTGTTATAGGTAGCGGTACATAACTCTAGCGCTGACCGTTATTGCGCAGAAGTCAAAAATAAGGTACCTGAGAGGGGCTCGCGGTATGAAGGGCGGGTGTGCGTAGCGCTGATTGGCTCTCCAGTCACACTCCGATCTCTGTACCAATAAGACACTCTGCACACATCCACGCATCCAGTGTGCGCAACATGCGCACACTACGACGCATGAGCAGCTATACCCTCCGCGTATCGCTCAGCGCTATAGTTATGTGCCACTAGTTATACTAGGCAGGTCAAGTCAGCAGTGGCTGGAACCCTACAAGAGTGCTCCTGGATGACGATATGCAGAGAGAAGTGGCGAGATATCGTGAGGCGTGCCTCAGCCCCTGATAAAAAGGAATCATAAGATATTCATGATGACCACGACCGCTCTGACAAGAGTGAAGCGACTGACAAAAAGAAGAAGAGCTGTTACTAGATGTGAAGTGTTTTTACAGGGTCAGCAACGCGGTTGTAAGGTCATTGTCACACTACTAGCTAGGCAATTGTGTAATTCTATTACAATCAAAAGTTCGATACTATGTAAAATATGAGCGTTTAGGTAAGCGTAGTGTAGGACGCCCTCCGGAAAGGTGGGAACGACGATCTGCGAAATGTAGCAAGCACTGTAGGAGAAGAGCCAAAGACCGGGCTCAGTGGCGCGTCTTGTCAGAGACCTACGTTCAGCAGTGGACTGATATAGGTTGGTTATGATGAAGTTAAGTATGATACTAACAACGAACAGCGATCACATATCTTGTTGCGATCATTTTTAGAATACAAGTAACACCCAGACAGGGAACAAACATATTCGCCACACAAATATGTGTTCTCGGTGGGGATCGAACCCACGCATTTCAGCGCAGAAGGCAGAGCTATCAACTGAGATGAAGATGGTTAAGTGGACCAGCCGTTTGCAGGTAAGGTAGCTCAGTAGTTCATCGGAAGGTTTGAGACGGATGAGTGCTGAATGGATAAGCATTTCAGGGACTGTGTTCGGACAGTAAATGTGACGATAGGGAGTTTGGGAAATGCGCTCGGTTCCCTTTTATTTTGGGAGTTTTCAATTTTTGGGCATTAACTTTTGTTTTTGTGGCAGGTACAAGTAATCAATTAAAGTAGGATTTCCCTGTTGGCTGAAATAAATAAGTCTTGTTAATGTTTAATTTAGAAGTAACAGATCTGGAAGGATATCTAACGTGCCGAGGGATTAAAATCGTTGAGATGTCATACTATAGGGAGTGTGATCGCTTAGCGACAACGCACTTCAATAAATAAAATAAAAAAAAAGGTTCAAGGAGTTTGGAAACCCGCGCAGCAAGGAGTTTTTCATCTGGGATGTTTTTTTTTTTTTAATTAGTAAAAAAGGTTTTAATATTCTTTAAAACCTCGCCGCTGCAAAACGGTTAAATTGTTAAAACCCAGTTAAATCCAATAAAATTAATAAATATTGTACACAATCCACACAACACTATATAGCCCCAAACTAAGCAGAGTTGTACTATGAGAACCAGATAACGGATATAATACTTATAATATATTTTTTTGTAAATACACTTATGCTACAATATAACACCCAGACAGAGAACAAACATCTGTGTTCACCGCACAAATATTTGTTATCAGATTTATATTTAAATTCATCCAAATATCTTCTGAAACCCCAAAAATATTTCAGCAATTTCCATTACAATTGGTAACAAATGTTGCAATGTATAAAAAACCTCTAAAAAGAGAATTTCACATTGTACAGCTGTCAGCATGTCTGTTCGGCGCACGTGCGTGAACTAAGCGGGTTGTGCGTGGCTTATGAACCCTCCCTCACCCCTCTCAAATAGGGGAAACTTAATGTATTATGAGGGTAGAATATTCCATTCATTTTTGCTGTCTCAATTGCTGTCATTAGTTGAGCAGTTGAGCAGTGAATACAAGTTTAGTTTACAAAGCAATGTGCATTTTCGACAAAAATAGATTGGAACAGACTGATCGATAGGCTTATTTTGGAAGTGCAACATGAGAGCACTTTGGGAGAGACACGCCACAAAGTTAATACAGGTTTAAAAATAAATTGGTATAAAAAGTTATTTTTTTTTTCATGTAGGTTTCAAAAGGATCATATCTGCATATGATAATGTAATTATTCATGTTGTTTGTACTCCTAAAAGAGCTCATTTTCAATTCACATTCAATTCAATCAAATCGAATTAAGTTCAGTACACAAGTAAATGAAATCAAAAAATATTGGGGACATAATTATTTTAACCCCAAACGAAGCAAAGTACTTGTACTATGGGAACCAGATAGCTGATACCTTTATGCTTTTTATTGCAAAGACATACTTAAAAAGAATACAATATATCACCCAGACAGTTAAAATTCGGTAATAAATTAACACAAGAGGAGCCACGGGCTGATGATAGTACAGCAAAATAAATTGTTAATTATTTAGAGTGCTGCTCTCAATATAACGTATTCATAATCACTTTGTCGAAAATTAACTGAAATCAATTTCCAAAGAGTAATAAAATCGAAATTAATTAATTTTGTGCCAATCAATTAGCTCAGGTTATAACCACGAGTCATGGAGGCGGCGGCACCTGCTTCATAAGGGCTCTTTCACACATTTCGAACGCATTGACGAACGCGAATTTTAACAGTAGTTCTTTTTAAACTTTCGCGATCATAACGCGATTTTCGTGAAGATGGTTACAGACTTTCACAATCGTGGAATCCCGTCATTGGTAGGTGTGTGCGTCGCGATACCTTACCACAGTGCGTAGATACTATTAGTGTTGTGTGTCGTAGTGCGTGCACGGACATTACGAAAAAAGAAGATCAAGTGAGGGTAGTTAGTGATACTGCCTCCACTTCTCAGCCACGGTAATAGCACTCATGTCAATGCTCCAGTCAGCCCGCGACCACGGTTATTGCAACATAGCCGAAACGTCGGGAAAATAAATAAAATAAGGTAATTAACGCGATAAATACCCGTGTAATAGTTTCAGTGCGAATTTTAACGTAAACAAATAGCTCCCAAGTAATGTCTGACTCTGCTTTAGCCACTTTGAGCCTTTAGTTTAGTATGTATAGATAGTAATATTTATGTGGCCGCGGGCAGACGTCGGGAAAATAAATAAAATAAGGTAATACGCGATAAATACCCGTGTAATAGTTTAAATATATTTATAATTTACTGAGTTTTTCTCTCTACTGAACTGTCAAACTCTTCGCCTCTCTCATTGGCTCATCGTATAAGAGCTACTTTCATCGTATAAGACTAAGAGGCATTATACCTTTATAACCGACTTCCAATCAAAAAGAAGGAGGTTCTCAATTCGGTTGTATTTTTATTTTTAATGTTTGTTACCGCATAACTTCGTCATTTGTGAGCCGATTTGAAAAATTATTTTTTTGCTTCCATATTGGTCCAATTTTAATTTTATTAAAATCGGTGTTGCCATTTTTTTTTAAATATTTTTTTTAATGTTTTTTATTTGGAAGGTTATTTTTACGTCCAGATTGTCCCAAACAAATTTGATTAAAATCGGTTTAGCCGTTTGACAATGAAGTCGGTTTCTCTGGAATATAATAATTATAAGTTTAAAAAACTTTTAAACTTATAATTATTATATTCCAGTAGTGGGTGAAGTCGGCCTTTGGTTGATGATTTTTATTTCACATTTGTATTGGCATGGCATCGAACCCATAAATTTCCAATTTTTTTATGCGATCAGTTCGTAGTTTCAAAAAGGTTACTAGCCTTCTTTTACTTTAATTTTCGCTCTCATGTCTGAAATAGCCTAAGCACGGGCACAGAATACAATAAGTAGGGCACGGGTAGCGACTATTCTCATAAATTTCAGGAATTCGTTCACGAGGGCACGAACGTGACTCGGACTGGAATGGCTGTTGTTTGTCGCGCCTGTACTCGACACTGCCTTGTCTGTGATTAAATTTAGTTCATGTTAAATGGGTGATCACGTGACTGAGGATTCATATTATAAAAAGTCGACAATATGCGAAACTCATCGATAAGGAAATTTCCTAAACTCGGCAAAGGTTCGAAAGTCGGCACTGTGCTCCGAAATTGCAACTGACCTCTCTAGCTGTATAAAAAAACGGCCAAGTGCAAGTCGGACTCACCCATGAAGGGTTCCGTAGCAGTAAGTATAATATAACTTAATATTTGAGTTGATAGAATGAAAGGTAAATTGCGGGTTACGATTTATGACGTATTAAAAAAAAAACTACTTGCCAGATCTCGTTCAAAACCAATTTTTGGTGGAAGTTTGCATGGTTATGCGCAAACTACTCGGTTTAGAAAAAAAAAAATTTTAGAAACCCCAATACCATTTTTGAAGACCTATCTGTAGATAACCCACACGTATATGGGTTTGATCAAAAAACATTTTTGAGCTTCAGTTCAGTTCTAGATATGGAGAGCCCTCAAAATTTAATGTTATTTTTTTCTATGTGTGAAAATATTAATGCGGTTTACAGAATACATCTACTTACAAAGTTTAAACAGTATAGTTCTTATAGTTACGGAAAAAAGCGGCTGTGACATACGGACGGGCAGACAGACAGACAGACAGGCTGACATGATGAATCCATAAGGGTTCCGTTTTTTGCCATTTGGCTACGAAACCCCAAAAAAACACAAGGATTACTTTTTAAACTAAGTGTGGCTGAGCAACAACCATGCAACCTATATCTATTGTCAAAAGTAGTGCGTATTCTTTTCCTAGAAATTATTGAATAAAGTTTTACTTAGAAGCAGCTAAAAGCACGAATTACTTATATTTAATACCTTTGAGTACGTGCACGTTAAAAGGCACGTAAAGTGCTTAAGCAACTATGTTCAAAGCTTTTACCCTTAAAACTTCACAGTACCTCAAAAGCGTCGCATAGTTCGGCTCTTTATTACATAGATCGCGACAGGTCGGCAGCTTAAATAGGTAATCATCGCTGTCACTGTCACAACCCACGTGATTTACACGCGTATTACTGTTCAAAAATTGTCTCGATACATCAATTTAAATTGTGAAACAAAACATGACTTTTGTTTTCGACTCATCATCATCATCATCAGTCAGTCATCAACAATGTCGTCGGTCCGTCGGGTTTGTCTTTCGGTTCGTGGTTGTCATTTGTGAAACATTATTCCCGAATGGTTTTGATTTTTCGAGCTATATGACCTACTCATTGCCACTTCAACTTATTCAACACAGTTTGCGACTAATAATAATAAAAAAGCCTTTGCATCTAAAAAACTTGGAATATGTTATAAGGTTTCAACTCATATAATTATGCAAGTTGCAATAACTTGCTTTAAGCTTTTCGCAGTATCATCGCAAGTTACGTAATCAGTGGCCCTGGGGCAAAACTGAAACAACGTCATTCTAACGAGTCATGAAAAAAAAAATCGGTATAACATCGGTGTTGTTGGTATCTATAGGCGACGGTGACCGCATAACATTAGGTGAGCCGTAAGCCCGTTTGTCTATCATTTGCATTAAAATAAAAAAATGATGAATGAACCAAAAAAAATACCTTTTCTTGGTTACAGAGAGCAAATCAAATAATAAAACGAAAAATTTTCATTTACTTTTATCTCTGACTGTAACCAACATTAACACAACTTTGAAAAAAGAAACATTTCAAAATGTCTTCTTGTGACGAAATTCGTCAATTCAAGTTCAATTTCTTCGAAATAATCCGGTGCCTCGAGGCAACGGTGTGCACTCAACCGTTAAAATAAACCTCGCGATAACATACTCCCATCTTGACTTTCTTGTGAATAAGTAAACAGGCATTTTTCAAGATAAATATCAAAACTGTACTGTACAGCGTGGTGCCTGCAGCACAAACTTTTTTACTTACACAAAGTACTTCATATTAGCTTACTTCTACATTAACTATGCGACGCAAAAAAAACTTATTTCCAAGACTGTACGACATTCTTCATAGTTCGAATATCAAACCTTTTTTAAAATTCGAATTTATATTGTTTTCATTACCCAAAGTACATACTTACCTCTTCTTCGTTTTTTATTTTTTTTGAAGACGTTCGTACTTCTGACATATATTTCAAATAACGAACAAAATGGTTTGTTTTGATTTTATTGCTTCCTTCTTTTTTTTTAATTGTTTCTATATTTTGCTTCTTGTATCACCTTTTGGTTGGAAACTAATGGCCCGAACACACCTAGTTCGCTGGCGGTAGCGATCAGTGAAACGCTGTCAAATATCGCTGTCAGATTTGAGATTTGACAGCGAATATTTGACAGCGTTTCACTGATCGCTACCGCCAGCGAACTAGGTGTGCGCAGGCCTTAAGAGCCTGTCCAGATGGAGCGTTTTACGCGCGAGTGCCCTCGCGCGTTTCAATTTATATTGCGTCCAGATGCCGCGTTTTACGCGCGCTCCTACCAAATAGTTGCTCGCGTTTTACGCGCGATTGAGGAATCGCGCGTAAAACGCCCCATCTGGACAGGCTCTTAGTTTAGGATTTTTCGTGTTCCTATTCAGTATAACTGGTAAGTAGAACTTGTTTGTTATCAAGTGCAGACTTGAAATAGGTTTATCAGTCCGGTACATAGGTACACGCTTCCTTAAATTAATCTACTTTCGAATTTTTTATGTGCACGACCAGATATAATCCAACAATCTTGGATTGAAAGGTAACTTTGAAATACTTAAGTAACTTATATTCATTTATATAAACTCATTCTAAGTAAACTGTTTAGTTTTATGAGATTTTTTTTAATGCAACGGCAGATATAGGCATGGTGGTAGTACCCCCCCCCCCGAACGTGTCCGTCAAAAAGAGCTCTACTACTACTGATACATTTCTCTAAGCTTAAATGTCTTAAAGCAAGGATCAACACCATACCTAAGCATAGCAAGTGCTCCATGTAATCAGTCTTCGAGTGTTACAAGTGCTCGACACATCCTAAGCCCACTCAAACTCTCGGCAAGTGACGAAATTTGTGTAACACTGAAGCATCGTCGGTTATAACATTATAGAGGTACATTGATGTCGGTACCTACTCGACAGATCCCAAGAGCTCTTAAGGGGCCGACGGAGGGCGAACTTTCATACAAACGTAATACCAAAATGATTATTAAGTTAAGCAGATTTTCACTATCTTATTGCAATAATTGTTTTTGTATAGTATTTATCTAGGTTTCTGAACAGTTTTTATTTTAAATTACTTACCTCAAATGAAATTAACGCCAATCACATTTTGCAATGAAAAAAATGTGTAAAATGCGAATGGTGTTTATTTCATTTGAGGTAAGTAATTTAACATAAAAACTATTCAGGAACCTAGATAAATACTATACAAATACAGTTATTGCAATAAGATAGTATAAATCTGCTTAAATTAATATTCATTTTGGTATTACGTTTGTATGAAAGATCGCCCTCCATCGGCCCCTTAAGGAGCAACGGCTATGGTATTTTTACTTATTTTTGTTGTTTGAATTATTTTAGCTGACTTCACATTGTTTCGTTTCGCATTCGTTACGGTTATTGCTAATATCAATTAAGGGCATTTCCTTTCATTTTTTCGGTCTGCAAATAATAAAAAAATTATATTGTGGACAATCCTCACAACACTATCTAGCCCCAAATTAAGCAGAGCTTGTAAAATGACGACGAAAAAGACCATGCATCGTCGTTCTGTGAGGAATACCTAGTTAGAATACAATATTTTCATCAAAGGTAAAAAGAAAGATTTCAGGGTCTGCAGTGCAGATTTTGAAAATATTTGTGTTCTTTTGTGTTTAAGAAGGATTGTGTGTTAGGTTTAAGTAAATGTAGAAAAAAAATCAGGCAGGTCGCTTGCTGCTCTCACTTTTTGTCTTAGGATTTAGTTTATTTCCTAAGGTACCCTAATAGTAGCAGGTTCTAACACACGCGACTTGAAAACCATAAGAGCCTTCATGACAATAGCCTCAAACTTGAAACCAAGCTCTTCGCACCTAACGAACACGATAACAAAGACATAGGAACTAGTAACTTTACAAACAAACCAAGTACCTTGAGCTTTAAGTGCAACTCAAATAAAAAAATTATAAATTATTTTATTATTAATTAATATCAAGCAATGGATACATTTATTTCTCAATGGGGATTGTGGTACAAAAACTTTCTTATTGACTGCCCTTATAGCTCAGTTGGTAGAAGCTCTACCTTCTGCGCTGGAGGGCGTGGGTTCGATCCCCACCGAGAACAAGTATTTGTGTTCCCCTAATATACAGGGTTATTCATTATTAACTGCAAATACTCAGGAATTAGGTTCAACAATTAGAATAAAAAATATTTATGAAATTATTTTTACTAAATTTGATCAAAAATTTTTTCAAGTTTTTGTATCAAAATTTTATTTTTATTAATTTCTTTACGGCTATTGCATAATGATTGCCATGGAGAACAGGACGATGACCCACCCAGGCGGTGACTGAACGCAGAGTGTCACTCACGGTGCGCGGGCGCGGATCAAAGGTCAAAATAGGTCAGGCGCCAATGATTCCTTTATCGATTTTCTCGGGATTTTCATAACAAAACTTAAAAAAAATCATTTCATAAATATTTTTTATTTTATTTGTTGAACCTAATTCCTGAGTATTTGCAGCTAATAATGAATAACCCTGTATTCATTCCATATCTTATCCATTCTCGTCACTCCACACATCCATCTCAACATTCGCATTTCCGTGTTGCAAGTAAAATAATGTGACGCCGTGCTGACGTAACTACGTAAGCATGCAAGGCAGTGAAGTTTTTGGCAATAATCGTCATTGTCACAACGGCCGGGCTGTCAGAGCTACGACTGCAAAGCAGACGTACGCGAGTTCGAGCCCGGTCCAGCTATGAAGATTTTTGTTCGACATTTTAATGTTACCAGAAAATTCTAGTAGCGGCGAGTGCCTTCTTTAACCCTTAACTGTAGTGGTCAAAAATAGTCACTTATCTATAGTCGTGGGTCCATGGGACCCACCTATTTTAGATTGTACTTTTTGTGTAAAAAACAAAAACCAATTATATTTTTACACTCTTTTATTATTCATTTATATATTTAACAATCATAGTTTTACAAAAAATCAACTATAGGAACTTTTATTCTTATCTTTAATGGCACTTCTTATAATCAGTCGTTATTTACTTAACCTAAAAACATGCTTACGAAAAAAAATCATATTAAATGGAAACACACGATAAAAAAATTAAAATCAACTCTTTTCGTACACATAAGATAACAATTTTTAAGATAACTAAAAAAAAAACAAATATACTTCTTCTATAAAAATTTTGACATCACCAAATGATGAGCCAAGTTATAAGCATGAATTACACACTGTTTTAGCACAAGTCATGCAAATAGGCAGTCTACACAGGACATAAATGTACAGTCTTCGCCCTTTTGTTTGGCGGACAAAAAGAACATCTCTTTCTCTTACTCCTCTCCAATTTCAGGTTTTCATCGTGTGTTGAAGTTGTCTCTGCTGAATGAAGTTTCAAAGCTGTAGCAATGCTTGTTCGGAGTTGTGTAGGAAGTCTATCGTTATAAGACCTTTCTTTCATAACATTCCTTCGGTTTGCCATCTCAAAAACCTGAAAAAAACGGTAAAAGGAATACATAACATCAATGAAAAAAGTTACGCATCTATAGTCGTGGGTCCCATGGACCCACTCGCACACCAATACTCACCTTAGGAATACCGAGCGAAACGCGTCCGTCCACTTACGCGCGCTTCGGCCTACTGTCGGAAGGTACCTAGGCGCGGGAGGCGCTCGGGCACACGCTGTGATTTTTACACGAGTTCGAAGATTGAACCTGGGTCCATTGGACCCACAACTACAGTTAAGGGTTAATGCCGGCTGTACACTCTCGACGAGACACCCCGAGACAGGCCGAGAACGAGAATGTACATGGGGCTCTCGTCGTGTCTCGCTCTCTCGCGCCTTGCCTCGGTCGGTCTCGGTCGCTTGTCGGTTTTTTGTGCCCGAGTCAAAGGATCTCGTTGGGTCTCGCGAGGAAAACGAGAGCGTGCATGTACACACTCGTCATTTAGTTGTTCGTTGACTGTGTTTGTGTGAAGACGCGTTTTTAAATACACAGAATTAATAATACTCTAGCTAGGTATACATATACAATACACATATCAACTGACTGTTGTTCAATTTGAAGTAGGTACCGGTTTCTATTGCGGTGCATAGTAACCATCCACCATCTTCTTCTTCGCCATGGCTTTTTAATTTTCTTTTTGTGGTAAATGTTTATCAAATTATAATAGCTCACAGTACAAAGACAAACAGCAGCAGCAATTTCTACGTCCATTACTGCGAGAATCTACAGTACTAATGAAAAACGAGAGTGTACAGGTATGCTCTCGTCGAGAGCCTCACCGGCCGAGGCTCTCGGGGAGACTCTCTCGCCGAGAGTGTACAGCCGGCATAAGGAATTCAAATAAAGAACCGAAAGTTCTGGACTAAAACAAGAAATGATGTAAGAAGGAAAAGACGATCGGAATCCAACAGAAGAAAACGAAAAGACTAACGAAATTCAATAAATGACGATCGAAATCCAATAAATGACAATCGAAATTCCGGGTATATAAGGAGCTGCAAGCGCGTCTACGGGCAGTTCAGTGGAAAGTGATCTGAAGAAAGGAACAAGAAGGAAAAGTGAAAAAGTGGAAAAAGTGAACAGTGAAAGTGAATAGTGAAGTGAACAGTGAATAGTGAAGTGAAGTGCAAAGTGGTAAAGTGCTCCCAGTGGACTGTCAGTGTTCGGAGCACAGCGTTGGACCGTGTAACGCATAGTGCGCGGGGACAGTGTCGGACAGTGTTACGCGTTTCGTGCAGTGCTACGCGTTCAGTGCAGTGTTACGTGCTCGTAGTGTGAATAAATCGCCACTTTCGGTAAAACGTTCGTTTCCTTCCAATCCCTGTACCCACTTCCGTAACATTTGGTGTCAGAAGTGGGATTGGAAGGTAAAATGCCTGTCATGCCGAGGGAAGGCGTGAGCACTCGCGCTAAGACTGGCTCGCAGCAAGCCAGTGGCTCTGGCGCCGAGGTTTCTGAAGAAGAAACCCCTGGACGCCAAGACAACTCCGGAGGGGCAACAACTGCAAGTGCGTCGACGAGGACCCAGGTTGGACCAGACCTGGGCGCCTTGTTTGAGCAACTGCGCGCCATGCAGGAAGAGCAAGCTCGCCGGCAGGAGGAGCAGCTGCGCGCCATCCAGGAGGAGCAGGCGCGCCGCCAGGAAGAACAAGCCCGCCGGCAGGAGGAGCAGCTGCACGCCATCCAGGAGGAGCAGGCTCGCCACCAAGAGGAGCAGCTGCGCGCCATCCAGGAGGAGCAGGCGCGCCGCCAGGAAGAGGATGCACGCCGCCAGGAAGAACAAGCCCGCCGGCAGAAAGAGCAGCTGCGCGCCATCCAGGAAGAACAGACTCACCGGCAAGAGGAACAGTTGTGCGCATTGCAGAAAAATCTTTTGACCGCTATCACCGACAGCATGCGGAGGGTAGAGGCGGTAGAAGAAACTGTACAACAACACGGAAACCGCCTCAACTCCATCGAGGAAGACGTCAAGAAGCTCAAAATAAATGGGATCCCGGCCCCAGCGACCGTAGTAAGTGCATCAACAGCAGGCGGAAATTTCAAAGTCCCGCCTTTCGATGGAACCTCTTCCTGGGCGGCTTACAAGCTTCAGTTTGAGGCTGTGATGAACCTGAATGGGTGGACCAAGAGCCAGGCTAAAACCGCGCTTACTTTGGGACTACGGGACAAGGCTTTGACCGTGCTGGAGGCCTTGGGAAGTGATGCAACCTACGAGCAGTTGCTGGAAGCCTTAGAATCGCGCTACGGGGACTCGCACCTGGAGCATGTTTTCCGCGCTCAACTCCGTGATCGATGCCAACGAGCGAACGAGTCATTGCAACAGTGGTCCCTGGAAGTAGAAAAGTTGGTCCGGAAGGCATACCAAACATCGCCGGCATCGGTCATTGACAGCATGCTTTTGCAGTCGTTTGTCGACGGTATTTTCGACGCGGAAGTAAGAGCTGCCGTGCGCTTGGGTCATCACGGTCACATCAAGGAAGCCGTCACGCATGCGCTTGAAGTAGAAGCCGTCCGACGAGACCCAAGGAGTGGACGTCTGAGGGAGATTAATTCCACGGAAGTGGAGCGGGTAAACCAACGCAGAGCTTTCATCCCTAGATGCTACAACTGTGGGGAACGGGGACATCTGAGAAGCGGCTGCCCGAATCGGATTACAGAGAGACGAGGGACCGATGCTTGTGTACAAGCGTCGGAGAACCAGGAAAACTAATTCCAGCCAGGGCTGAGGGGTGGGCGCTGGCCGGTAGACATGAAGCCCCGAAAATCAAGATTCATCAGAGCACAGATGGCAACAGCTTAACTGTTAATGGATCAGTAAATGGAATTTCGTGCTCATTGACTTTGGATACTGGAGCGTCACTTACGGTAATTGGGACACAGCTGATAAGAAGAAACGGAAAGATCAACGTTCAGAAAGGAGCTTACCAGCTAACAACGGCTACCGGCCAGCGCATACCAGTATCAGGTGAACAGAAAGTGGCTATCAAGATTGGTGATAAACTTTACTGGCAACAGGCGGTAGTAGCTGACATTGTGGATGACTGCATTATTGGCCTGGACTTCTTGAAGGAACATCGGTGCAAGCTCGACATTCACTCCGGCGTCCTCAAGTGTGGAGAAGACGAAATACCGATGAGAGGTGGTGGTGAAGGCAAGGTGTACTGCATTAAGAACACTAAACTATTGCCAAGATCACAGACGCTAGTTTCAGTAATTTTTCCTGGAAGTAAAAGTTTGAAACAGCGACGGTGGACAATACTAGAAAAAGCGGATAACGAATCATCGTGGTTGCCAGCACGTACGGTCGTCAATTCATCCGCAGAAACAGTGGTACCTGTGCTAAATTTGAGCAATGAAGAACAGGTGTTAAAGAAGGGTACCCTAATAGGACAGAGCGAAGAAATCGTGTGGTTGCGGAATTGTCAAGAAACCAAAAAGACGGATGCAAGTTCAATCGACGTCAACAGTATACTGGAAGAATGTAAGCAAGATTTGACAAGTATTGAATTGCTCAAGGCAAAGAATTTGCTACGTCGGTACTCCGATATATTTTCGAAAAATGATGGTGATATCGGAAGGACGAGTATGGTTCAGCATAAAATCAATACTGGAAATGAACAACCAATACGACAACGACCTCGCTGAATTCCTTTTGCCAGAGAAAAGGAAGTGGACGACATGATTCAAGACATGAAGGATAATGAAGTAATCGAACCATCGTCTAGTCCGTGGTGCTCACCAGTGGTTTTGGTGAAGAAAAAGGATGGGTCAACGAGGTTCTGTATTGACTATCGCCGACTAAACGACGTGACCAAGAAGGACAGTTATCCTTTACCAAGGATAGACGACACTTTGAATACTCTCGACGGCATGAAATGGTTTTCTACGCTGGACCTTAAAAGTGGATATTGGCAAGTGGAGTTGGATCCTAAGGATAAGGAGAAGACCGCGTTCTCCACAGGAAAGGGCCTCTGGCAGTTCAGAGTGATGCCGTTTGGGCTGTGCAACGCCCCGGCTACTTTCGAGAGGTTAATGGAACGTGTCCTTGCTGGGTTGCTGGGAGAAACCTGCTTGGTGTATCTCGATGACATTATAATAGTGGGGCGAGAATTTGATGACCATTTGAAGAAGCTGGAATCCGTATTCAACAAGTTGACCAATGCAAATCTGAAACTAAGCCAGAAGAAGTGCTCATTCTTCAAACGGCAGGTGAACTATTTGGGACACGTTATTTCTGAAAGCGGCGTCGAAACGGATCCATCGAAAATTTCGGCGGTTAAAGATTGGCCTGTGCCTGCGGACAAAACACAAGTACGGGCGTTTATGGGACTTTGCTCTTATTACCGTCGTTTTGTCAAGAGTTTTTCGGATATAGCGAAGCCATTGCATAGACTCACAGAAGAAAAACGACCTTTCGTTTGGGACCAACAATGCCAGGTGGCTTTCGAGGAACTAAAGAGCCGGTTATGTGAAACACCAGTACTCGGATATCCGGATCAGTGCAATGAGTTTGTAGTTGACACGGACGCAAGTAATACAGGGATAGGAGGAACACTCTCACAAAGAAAAGAAGATCAAGAAGTTGTGATAGCTTATTACAGTAAATCCCTGTCAAAACCAGAGCGGAATTATTGTGTCACTCGAAGGGAGCTACTTGCAGTTGTCAAAACACTTCAGCATTTTAAGAAGTATTTATTGGGTCGGAAATTTCTAGTCAGAACAGATCATGCAGCCTTGAAGTGGCTACTGCAGTTCAAGAATCCTGAAGGACAAGTTGCGCGATGGATTGAACAACTACAGGAGTACGACTTTGTAGTAGAGCATCGAAGTGGAAAGTCTCATGGGAATGCTGATGCTTTGTCAAGACGGCCGTGTTCTGAAGACTGCAAGCACTGTGTGAAACAGGAAGATAAAGAAAAATCTATGGTCCGAGTTATAAGAACTGATACAGTAAATGATGATTGGAGCAGCGATGCCATGCGTAAACTACAGGAAGAAGATGAAGACCTTAGACCAATACTCAATTGGGTGAGAGATGGATCCGCACGCCCAGGATGGAGTGAAGTTGCTGGAATGAGTGCAGTAACGAAGAGCTATTGGGCACAATGGAATAGCCTGCTCTTACACAATGGTCTTTTATGTCGAAAATGGGAGAGTGCATCAGGACAAGACAATCATCTTCAGACAGTTGTGCCGAAGTCAAAGATTTCTGATATACTGCGAGCGTATCACGACGGAACATCAGGCGGTCATCTCGATGTGAAGAGAACTTTGGTGAAAATTCGTCAACGTTATTACTGGTTGCACTGCAAGGAAGATGTTGAAGACTGGTGCAAGAAATGTACGAGTTGTTCCTCTGTCAAAGGACCACAAACAAGAAGTCGGGGAGCGTTGAAGTTATACAACGTGGGTGCTCCTTGGGAACGAATAGCTTTGGATGTGGCCGGGCCGTTTCCAATGACGAATAGTGGAAATCGTTACATTTTGGTAATAATGGATTACTTCACAAAGTGGCCAGAAGCGTTTGCATTACCAAATCAAGAAGCTGTTACTGTGGCTAGCAAACTGGTGAATGAAGTTTTCTGCCGATTTGGACTACCCCTTGAAATCCATAGTGACCAAGGCAGGAATTTCGAGTCGCAAGTCTTTCAGGAAACATGCAAGATTATGGGGATACACAAAACTCGGACTACGCCGTATCATCCGCAATCTGATGGAATGGTGGAGAGGTTCAACCAAACTCTAGAGCGGCATCTGGCAAAAGTTGTTGAAAGCCATCAGAACAATTGGGACGAGTACATTTCCCTGTTCCTTCTGTCGTATAGAACTGCGGTTCATGAGAGTACCTCTACTACACCGGCCCGAGCGAACTTTGGTAGAGAGCTTCGACTTCCAGCGGATCTTCTCGCGGGTTGTCCTCCAGATACGCCTAGCTGTATTTCGGAATACGCGGAAGATTTGAGAAGGACAATGGAGGAAGTTCACGGGCATATGAGGGAAGAGAATCTGCGTGCTAGTGAGCGAATGAAAACGCGATACGACAGAAGCGTCAACTCCAAGTCCTTTGAAGAAGGTTCTGCTGTTTGGCTTCACAACCCCGTTCGAAGGAAAGGAAAATCTCCAAAACTACAACCGAGTTGGGAAGGCCCTTTTCAAGTAATTACGAGGATCAATGATGTCACATATAGAATTCGGAAAACGCCAAGAAGTCCAGCGAAAGTGGTTCATGTGGACAGGTTGGCACGGTACTACGGCTTTAACGATGCTCGGGACGAGCACGTCTAAGGAGGGGGTAGTGTGACGCCGTGCTGACGTAACTACGTAAGCATGCAAGGCAGTGAAGTTTTTGGCAATAATCGTCATTGTCACAACGGCCGGGCTGTCAGAGCTACGACTGCAAAGCAGACGTACGCGAGTTCGAGCCCGGTCCAGCTATGAAGATTTTTGTTCGACATTTTAATGTTACCAGAAAATTGTAGTAGCGGCGAGTGCCTTCTTTAAGGAATTCAAATAAAGAACCGAAAGTTCTGGACTAAAACAAGAAATGATGTAAGAAGGAAAAGACGATCGGAATCCAACAGAAGAAAACGAAAGGACTAACGAAATTCAATAAATGACGATCGAAATCCAATAAATGACAATCGAAATTCCGGGTATATAAGGAGCTGCAAGCGCGTCTACGGGCAGTTCAGTGGAAAGTGATCTGAAGAAAGGAACAAGAAGGAAAAGTGAAAAAGTGGAAAAAGTGAACAGTGAAAGTGAATAGTGAAGTGAACAGTGAATAGTGAAGTGAAGTGCAAAGTGGTAAAGTGCTCCCAGTGGACTGTCAGTGTTCGGAGCACAGCGTTGGACCGTGTAACGCATAGTGCGCGGGGACAGTGTCGGACAGTGTTACGCGTTTCGTGCAGTGCTACGCGTTCAGTGCAGTGTTACGTGCTCGTAGTGTGAATAAATCGCCACTTTCGGTAAAACGTTCGTTTCCTTCCAATCCCTGTACCCACTTCCGTAACAATAATAATAAAACTTAATAAAGATCCCTTGAGCGTTCGAGATATACCTACGTACACATAACCGACTAGCAAAGGAACTCCAAACGAATTTATCTACCTTGCTTGCACAGTCGCTTCGAAATAGCTGGCACATTGTTACTGCAATAGCAATTATGTTTACTTTTTATATTTAATTTTATTAATTTAATTCTTAGGTTCATAGTTTCAGTTAATTGTTATATCTACAGATAAATTTATCTATCAGATAAAAATAGTTTTAAAAATAACTCTTTATAGGCTGGTCAAAAACAAGGACTGACATTTTTATTCAACAAAAAGTGTTATTCCGTAGAATCAGTTCCTATGCAAACAATCAGCTCGTAGTCTATCTTAAACTATACGACGTACACTGTACACTAACTAATTTGAATGTATACTTTGATATAAATACTATTGATCGACTTTTCACACCTAATTTATAATAAATACTTCTCACAAGTGCAGACGAGAGGTACTATAGTTTTTGATTATAGCAGCGTAGCGTCGATGGAGTAAAAATTACTTCTACTATTCTTATTGAGAGTTAATGATTAGCGCCATTTTAGATTCATTTCTTTAATGAAACACGTGAAGTTTACAAGTAAATCAGCTGTGGGGGACCGCGTCACTCTTGTTGCAATCAAAATCTTGTCACATCTGACATGACATGACTTTAAACTTCGATCGCAATAGAAAACGGATTGAAACCAAACCCCATCTTTAATATGAAATATTTAACATGAAATAGCGAATAGAAGTTTCACATTGTAAAACTAGCAAAGCAACAAATAGATAGCGGTCGATAAATGATGGCAATCATTTAACTTCTGCTCCTTGTTTTTTGACACAATTACCCAGCTATGTGTCGGCGCCGAACGCACCGCAGGCAGAACGCATCGCGTTCTGCGGACCAATGAGGAGCCATCACGTGACAAGCGACTTGGTGTCAAAGGACTCGCAACATATAACCTCTCTAACTATTTTTCTCTATCAACCTGTATTACATTTTTTAAGCAGAAATTATACCACATCATCAAGCAATCCATTTTATTCAATCTTTGTTCCCTACTGAACAAAATTTGGCGACCGTGACAGGACAAGAACCTGTAATCTTCGGATATTTTTCATACCAACTACAGTCTCATCACCATTGAGGACATCGGTCCTCGCTGGGACTGCCTACGGAGGAGAACAACGGGCAATCGTGGAGCATCGGAGGTGCCTACGTTCTGGACCCACCTAAATAAGCTGTGCATAAAGCTTTGGAGCCAGGAACCCTGCCTTGTTGCCTACCATCCTAAACGTGAGCCCGTTCCTATCACTCTTCCTAGGTCTTTCCTCTTCTATCTGTGTTTGTACAAAGTGCTCTGACGTTGATTCCAGCAGCGCCAGTGAGCGCGCGGGGTCAACGGCCTGGCGCGCGCTTTTCTCCTGCGGTCACTTGGGTGCCTACACTGCTCAGCTGATCGCCGGCTTCGCTGACTAGAAACCGGTCCTCTACTGCGCGCCGGACTACGAAACGAGGAGCGTAGCGTATACAATTTTACTATTTTATATTGATATTTTTGACACTTTCTCGCAATGACTTCCGATGTAAAGTATAAAGAGTTAAATGCTAAGCGTGGTAACATTAAGGGCCGCTTAACCAAGTTCAAAATGTATTTAGACTCATTAGTAACCTTTGACAGTATTTCACCGGTGGAAGTTAGTAAGCTTGCGATGAAGTTATCAAGAATAGAAGCGTTGTTCATTGAGTTCGACGGGTTGCAGAGCCAAATAGAGGTACTTGACGTGGCTAATCAAGATTTAGAATTAACCACTCGTGATTTAGTTGAACAAGAATTTGATAATTGTATTTGCGTTGCGCAAGATTTCATACAAATGCACGGCTCACCCCCCAAGCAGACAGCAGATAATCTCTCAAGCTGTTCTCACTCCAATGGTTGCAATCATCATCAACACGAGCATGATGGTTGTAATACTTTAGGTTTCAAGCTACCTACCATAAACATACCAAAATTTGATGGTACCTATTACAGATGGTTAGAGTTCAAAGAAATTTATGCTTCCTTGATTCATGACAATCCTAAAATTAAAAACATTCACAAATTCCATTACCTCAGTTCTTACTTGGAGGGTGAAGCTGCTCGAGTTCTCAGTAACTTGGAAGCAACCGACATAAACTATAAAGAAGCTTGGTCACTCCTCTGCAACCGGTATGACAACAAAAGGCAATTAATAAACAACCATTTGAAATCCCTTTTGTCTATAGAAACAGTTCGAGAAACTGACAAATCTCTGAGGTATATTATTGATCATGTTACTAAAAACTTACGTGCCCTATGCACGCTAGGACTACCTACTGACAAGTGGGACGTCCTAATTATTCATCTTCTGGCAGCAAAGTTAGACAACAGTACTATCTTCAAATGGGAAGAGCACCGTAATACTATAGCTGATATACCTACACTAGATGATTTCTTCTCATTTTTGAAAAATCGTGCAGACGTTATTGAAACTGTTAATAAAACTAAAACAGAAAAACTAGCAGCCTCTAATAAGATAAGCCCAGCCCCTTATAGGACACAGACTAAATCGTTTGTTGCTACTTCTAAGCAATCTTCTTCTTCTTCTTCTTTCCGGGACCCATCTGAGTGCGCTGTTTGCTCAGGCAAGCATCGCGTTTACGAGTGCGCCACATTCAAGGCAAAGGCACCCGAGGATAGGAATTTCACTGTGGCTTCACTAAAATTGTGTCCTAATTGCCTGAGAGCAGGCCACGACATTCAGGCTTGTAGGCTCCCCGGCTCGTGTAGGTTATGCAAACAAAAACATAATTCGTTACTGCATGTGCCTGCTTCAGATTCTTCTGTCCCTAGCACACCTAAATCTGTAGTCATGTCCGCTTTGTCATCACCAGAAGTTCTATTATGTACCGCTAAGGTAAGACTAACTAATCCTAATACAAGTGAATCTATTAGCGTTCGAGCTTTACTTGACAGCGGGAGCCAATCGTCCTTTATCACTGAGAGTGTAAAGCAAAGACTCAACTTGACTCCTCAGCCATCCAATGTCAGTATTGTTGCTATAGGAAATAACACTCTAAATCTAAACCCAGAGCGCTGCTCTCTAAACCTTCATTCTCAAACAACTTCTTTTGAAGTTTCAATGTTTTGTCTTGTATTGAAAACTATAACTGATGACTTACCCAAGCATCCTTTCAATATTAGTTCACTCAACCTAAATGACTTTGCTCTTGCAGACCCCAGCTTTAATGAACCATCCCCTATTGATATGCTTATCGGCTCGGACCTGTTTTGGGATTTGATAGGCTCCAAACAGCAGTCCTTAGGGTCCAACAACCCCCATCTTCGGAGCTCTAAGCTAGGATGGCTCATCGCAGGTCCTGCGCCTACTCATAGTCGACCTCCGCCTACTAAGTCCCTAAGCTGTAATTTTCTTCAAAAGACTGAGAATCTTACCGACATCCAGGTGGAGCTCTCTAAATTTTGGGAACTTGAAAAGGTCCCTACCATTCAACCTCTATCTGAGGAACAGCAGCTTTGTGAAAGGCACTATCTCTCCACTACTTGCCGCGAAAGCGATGGTCGTTTTTGTGTAGGTATTCCACTAAAGGACGAACCAGATTGTCTAGGCGAATCCTATTTCATAGCAAAAAAAAGGTTCTTCAATCTTGAATCTCGATTTAGAAAAAATGCAGATTTGAAGCGAATGTACTCTGACTTCATTCATGAGTATGCTGACCTTGGCCACCTTTCCGAGTCTATGGAGACTAAGCCCCCTAATTCTTATTTTCTTCCTCACCATGCAGTGATGAGAGAGAAGAGTGAGTCTACTAAACTTAGAGTAGTGTTTAATGCTTCGGAACCCACTACTTCAGGCCTATCGGTCAATGACCTCCAAATGGTAGGCCCCCCTATTCAGGATTCATTGTTTAACATTCTTCTACGCTTCCGTCAGTATCGCTACGTGATCTCAGGAGATATAGAGAAAATGTATCGCCAAGTTAATGTGAGAGAATCAAACCGTGACCTCCAGCTCATACTGTGGCGCGATAATGAAGATGAAGATCTGCGTACTCTTAAGCTCAATACGATAACCTATGGCTTTGCAAGCTCGAGTTTTCTTAGTACTAGATGCATTTGGCAGATCGGTGAAGAATGTAGCGATTCTAGAATTAAAACTATTATACAAAGAGATTTTTATTGTGATGATCTTTTGACCGGAGCTGACACTGCTGAAGAGCTACGCTACATTCAGCACTCGGTTTCAGATGAGTTAGCTAAAGGCTGTTTCCCTCTTAGGAAATATCGCTCTAATTTACCTAGTCTGTTCTCGTCTGATTCGACGAATCCTGAAGATTCAAACTTAATTATCAGCAATGCTTCTAGCACCCTAGGCATTGGTTGGTCTTCCAAGTCAGATCACATTGACTTCCCAATCACCTATGCACCCGACACCACTTTCACTAAACGAAGTATTTTGTCGACAACGTTTAAAATATTTGATCCACTTGGTCTCTTATCTCTGTGCACTATCAGCGCAAAAATACTACTCCAAAAACTTTGGGCCGAAAAAATAGATTGGGATGAACCTGTTCCCGACTCTATCCAAGGTTCTTGGATAAAATTCAGTCAGCAGATTGGTACCTTAGCAACTCTTAAAGTCCCAAGACAAGTTCTAGCCAACAACGCAACCGACGTTGAACTTCACTGTTTTTGTGACGCTTCACAGCTAGCCTACGGAAGCTGTATCTACCTCAGATCTCGGGATAAGGATGGCAACGTACATGTCAATTTACTTTGTGCCAAGGCTCGAGTAGCTCCCATCAAAGCTTGCACTATTCCTCGATTAGAGCTCTGTGGTGCTTTGTTAGGTGCTGAATTGAGTTCCGCTGTCAAAAAAGCTCTAAGATTAGAACTAAAACCCTGCGTCTTCTGGACTGACTCAAGTGTTGTGCTAGGCTGGCTAAGATCTCCTGATAAAACAAAAACTTTTGTAGCAAATAGAGTAGCCGCTATAAATGAACTAACCGACCCTAAAGCTTGGCGCCATGTTCCCACTTCTGCTAATCCCGCAGACCTTGCATCACGAGGTGTAGAACCCCAAGAGGTCCCTGACTCAACGTTATGGTGGCATGGACCATCGTTTCTTAAGCAACCTGAATCCGATTGGCCTTCCCTTTCTTTCGAAAAGGTAGTAGACCTACCTGAACTGAAAGCGATGCCCGCTTTAGTGGCGGAGGATGCAATGGTGGTCCCATTCATAAAGTTTCAAAATTATTCTAAATTAGCTACTCTACAAAGAATATATGCCTGGGTCTTTAGGTTTCTCTATAATTGTAAGAACTCGACTGACAAGGCTACGGGAACCCTACAAGTTGATGAATTAGAAAAATCCATTACTGTTCTCACTAAGATAGCTCAAAATGAATCTTTCCCAAAGGAAATAAGTTCTATAATTTCAAAGAAACCTCTTAAAACAAGTACTCATCTCTGCTCGTTGAACCCGTTTATTGATGATGCCGGTCTACTTAGAGTTGGAGGGCGTATTGATACTTCTGCCTACCCCTATGAAAAAAGGCATCCAATCGTTCTGAAATCGGATCACTATTTAACAAAGCTTATTTTTCAAGCAAAACATACGCAACTATTTCATGCTGGACCGCAGCATCTACTAGCTTCTGTCCGTGAGCACTACTGGCCTATCGGAGGTCGCAAGCTCGCTAGAGATGTATCAAGAAACTGTTTTGTCTGTCGTCGCTTTAAGGCTAAAACGATGTCTAATATAATGGGTAACCTACCTACTGATAGGGTAGAACCTGACTTTCCATTTAGTACTGTTGGCACTGACTTTGCTGGTCCCTTTCTAATAACAGATCGTAAGGGTAGAGGCTGCAAGATAACTAAGTGTTATCTATGCATCTTCGTATGCTTTAGATATAAGTGTTTGCATCTAGAAGTGGTAAGTGAACTAACTAAAGATGCATTCATACTAACCTTAAAACGATTTATTTCTCGCAGAGGAATGCCTAAGATTATTTATTGTGACAATGGTAGTAATTTTGTAGCTGCTGCCAAGGAAATTGGTACTTTCTTACAGTCTAATCACGACTCTATCTGTGACTTTGCTGCCCGTCAAAGTATTGAATTTCGCTTCTCTCCCGTATACGCTCCTCATTTCAACGGTTTGGCAGAGGCCGGAGTCAAGTCAGCAAAGTTCCATCTCTATAGAACTTTAGGTCAATCTCACCTAACATTTGAGGAATTGACCTCAGTATTTTCACAGATAGAAGCTATCCTAAATAGCCGACCCCTATGTCCTTTGAGCCCGTCCCCTAACGATTTCCAGCCTCTTACCCCAGCTCACTTTTTGATCGGTAGGCAAATGACGGCGCTTCCTTCAACGAGCTTCCTGGACTCCAGCTCACCTCGCCTCGATCGCTACCAGCGACTAGAGAAAATAAAGCAACACTTCTGGAGCCGATGGTCATCCGAATACGTCGCCGAGCTACAGCAAAGGGCCAAGTGGCGTGTGAAGTGCCGGGATCTGAAGCTCAACGATCTGGTCCTAATAAAGGATCCCAGCACGCCGCCTCTTTGCTGGCGCTTGGGAAGAATCAGCCGTCTCTACGTTGGTTCAGACGAGACGCCAAGAGTGGCGGATATATCTACAGCTCGCGGGACTCTACGTAGAGCTTTGAACCGACTGGTTCTTCTTCCTGACACTGAGAACCAACCTTGAAACTTGAAAGCAACCTAGTGCTTCCAACGCCGGGAAGATGTCGGCGCCGAACGCACCGCAGGCAGAACGCATCGCGTTCTGCGGACCAATGAGGAGCCATCACGTGACAAGCGACTTGGTGTCAAAGGACTCGCAACATATAACCTCTCTAACTATTTTTCTCTATCAACCTGTATTACATTTTTTAAGCAGAAATTATACCACATCATCAAGCAATCCATTTTATTCAATCTTTGTTCCCTACTGAACACTATGTTCAAAGCAACTGTGCCTCTCCCGCGTAGACGGTCTACGATTGCTACGGCGTAGCTCGTAAGGGTGTTTTATCATTATGTCATATTTAAGCCGGGGATCGCAAGTAAATCCATCATCGACTGAAATGCGGTTGTAAAATGTATTAGGTTATGTTTTCTGAGGGCCTTAACGTCGAAATCAATTTTAAGCGATTCTTTTTCATTTTTCAAAACTTTGATCTCAGTTCATTTCATTCCCGATTTTTTTGCTTAAGTTTTAACACATAAAATCACGTCTCATTCCCATGGGGTAGGCAGATATCATGGAGTTCTACTTGCTACGATACTGACCTCTTTCGCTTCATTCACTCGCATAACATTCTTCATACAATACATGCTCGTTCGGTTTAGGGTACTCCTAACCTGGCCTTTATCTAAAACGTCTGCTATCTGATCGAGATACATGTGCCGAGGTCTACCCTTCCAGCAGTTCCATTTTTTTTTATGTTTTTTGATTTGATGTTAAGTGATGATCCGGTTGACGGTTACACGTGCCTACTACTAGTACATTGACCTATAGAACATTGTTATTTACTTCTTTTTTTAAGAACATCCAAGTTATAGGGCTTGGGAAAGTAATTTCTCCAATAAATTATACAAAGAGTATCACACTTCCTTGTAAAACAAATATTGGTGGTCTTTTCACACAAGCTTTTAGGTCAGTCAGACTGTCTCGAGTCGGTAATTTGAGCACTGTTTTCTATCTGTGAGATCATTTATCTAAGAGCAGTGGTAGTCTAGTGGTCCAGTCATGAAACAATAGATTTTTTTTCACCAACTCTTTTTGTAATATTATTTTATTTAGCGTACCTGAAGTACCTGTATACATATTTTATTTTTTAATTCAATTCAATTCGTTTATTTCAGATCCTAAAATCAGTAATTTGTTAGTAAATACAAAGTTAGTGTTAGTAATAATAAATACATTAGAAAAAGTTATAGTTTTTTTAGTTTTCTTTCTCGCATGTCTTGCGTTGTTTTTGTGTCATTTGGTCTTACTTCTCATATCAAAAACATTATTTTTGTACTTTAGCCTCCCACAATATAGGCTGTTCCTAGTGCGGGACCCCCAGTAACCTGTGTAAACTTAATTATGATAATTTTGATACATAAATGTGTGTTTGTATTTTTTGTAAATACATACCTACTAGTATATAAAATTAATGATAACAACCGGACAAATAACAAACAACTACAAAGTGATGGGGAGAGGTGACTGACCTGAGCTATGGAAGCTGTTGAAATAACCGCTGTAACCTTATACTTTACACCATAACCAATGGTGTGTGTCGCTTTCAAACTGTGTACCTACCGTCTTCCATGTTACGTAAGATCGAGGCGATGGCTTTTAGCTACCAAAACATTTTCTCGTTCCATTTTCTTCTAATATTTGAGGAAGCACGTTCATAATGTCATACAGGTACCTACTGTGTAATATTCAATATTGTGTATGACAGATGGTACTTTTTTACATTAGCATTATTATGGTTGTGGATTGACCTTGACACAGCGAGACAGAGAACTACTGGAAGCTTTCGAAATGTGGTGCTGGCGGAGAATGCAGAAAATTAGTTGGACGGAAAAAGTTACGAAAGAAGGGGTCTTAGAGCGAGTAAGGAGAAGACAGTTATACTTGAGACGATACAAAACCGAAGAAGAATAATGTTTGGAAACCTTATACGACATCACATCTACATAAAGAATGTGCATTTCTCCAGCTTCCTCATATGGAAATTGCGAATTCTAAAAACGCCAACATTTAAAGCATAATTGGAGCAATCATTGATTTGAAGGAAAATTTAGCAGCAAAAAAAACAACGACTCTATGAGACTTTATAGGTGTGTTAGCTGGAGAGCGGCTCCACAGCTTCCTCATTCAGTGTGGGCAAACGGCTAACGATAGAGCTATATAGTAAACGCCAAAATTTAGAGCATAATTAGAGCACCCGGCATAAAAAAAATCAAGTCTCTAGCTCGAAAACTCTTTGAGTTAGAAGACTATAACAACGTGTTTGCTGGGAAGCCATTTCTCCAGCTAACACATGTGGATCTCAGGAATGGCTATAGCTAGAAAGTTGCTTGATATCTCCAAATTTAGAGCAAAAAATATCATGGATGCTCCAAATATTTCAAGTGTCTAGGTTCAAAACTCACCGAGTTAGAAGCTTTGATGACTGTGTTAGCTGGAGACACGTTTGTCTGGCACGCACATGCTACATCTGAGGATCTACAATAGCTACAGATTCGATTGACGTGTCCAAACCGAGCTATGAATTAGAGCACTCGGCTCCAAAATTTTGGACTCTCTAGGACAAGTAGTTTCCTAGTAATGAACAAAAGAACATTTTGCCGCCAGAATTTTCAAATGTATGTTCGCACCCGTAAAAATGCGGCGTTGCCGCTCTGAAAGTTTGGTATCAGCGTAGGAATTTGAACGTTATTCGGTTTATTTTAGATCGCGATACGAGTCATTTTCGTATGCGCTTAGCGGTTTTGATTTCTGAAACCTCAAACTCATATTTTCTCTTTTTGTTAGGTTGAGAGCTTTCTCTCTATCTATATGAGAATTGTGTGTTGCCCGTTCTTGTTCGTTTTATAGTTTCTTTAGTAATGCGTGTCTTTTAGGTATTCTTAGAAAAAAAACTTTATTTGGTTCTGTAAATAGGTACCTGCTAGGCCAGTGTTAATGATTCTACCTACTCTGCCTGTTGTTAGCCGTCTGTTCTCTGTGTTTTACTGTATTCAGTCAGGTTTTTATGAGCGTATCGAGTAAACCAGGCGGATGGAAAATAGGTATTTACTGCGGCTTGCTAGTTGTGTGCGTACTCACGCACACTTGCCCCCTATCACTTGCCATCTCACCAGATGGCAAGTGATAGGGGGGGCATCTCACCATGTTGTGCCGACCCCACCTGGTGGATAAGGGCAGGAAGAAGAAAAAGCACTTTTTGGGGTTTTTTGTTTCATTTTCAACTATATTCCTATATTGTGAATTGGACATAAGTTTTTGAATCCAAGATGGCGGCTTCATTTTTTTTCTTAAAAAATGGATATGGGTATCGTTTAATAGGTTTTTGGGGGCTCTGGTTGTGAATTCGACAATAATTTTTGAATCCAAGATGGCGGCTTCATTTTTTTTTCTTAAAAAATGGATATGGGTATCGTTTAATAGGTTTTTGGGGGCTCTAATTGTGAATTTGACATTATTTTTTGAATCCAAGATGGCGGCTTCATTTTTTTTCTCAAAAAATGGATATTAGTATCGTTTAATAGGTTTTTGGGGGCTCTGGTTGTGAATTCGACATTATTTTTTGAATCCAAGATGGCAGCTTCATTTTTTTCTTAAAAAAGGATATGGGTATCGTTTAATAGGTTTTTGGGGGCTCTAATTGTGAATTCGACATTATTTTTTGAATCCAAGATGGCGGCTTCATTTTTTTTCTCAAAAAATGGATATTAGTATCGTTTAATAGGTTTTTGGGGGCTCTGATTGTGAATACGACATTATTTTTTCAATCCAAGATGGTGGCTTCATTTTTTTCCTTAAAAAATGGATATGGGTATCGTTTAATAGGTTTTTGGGGGCTCTGATTGTGAATACGACATTATTTTTTGAATCCAAAATGGCTACTTCCTTTTTTTTCTCAAAAAATTGATATGGGTATCGTTTAATAGGTTTTTGGGGGCTACAATTGTGAATTCGACATTATTTTTTGAATCCAAAATGGCTGCTTCCTTTTTTTTCTCAAAAAATTGATATGGGTATCGTTTAATAGGTTTTTGGGGGCTACAATTGTGAATTCGACATTATTTTTTGAATCCAAGATGGCGGCTTCATTTTTTTTCCCAAAAAATGGATATTAGTATCGTATAATAGGTTTTTGGGGGCTCTGGTTGTGAATTCGACATTATTTTTTGACTCCAAGATGGCAGCTTCATTTTTTGACGTGATAACGTCTTATAAATCGATGGAGCCGGCTGCACGCACGAAAAAACATGACTCATGCGTCGTTACGTCGTTTCGTCGTTCCATTTACCTGAGCCCGAGCCCGGGTCGGGTAATGGGTAAGGGTAAATGAGGGTAAGGGTAAGGGTTCAGTCTGGGTCCGGGTCCGGGTCCGGATTTTCATTCAGTTTCATTCAGTTTCATTCAATATCATTCAGTTTCATTCACATTCAATTCAATTCAGCAAAACTAAAATTTTCTTTTGAAAAATGCAACCATTCCATCAGTATTTTCTTATGACGTTATCACGTTCAACTATCGTCAGTAAACCGACTACCTATTTTTTTTGAAAAAAATGGATATGGGTATCGTTCAATAGGTTTTTGGGGCTCTGATAATGAATACGACATTATTTTTTGAATCCAAAATGGCTGCTTCAGTTTTTTTCTCAAAAAATTGATTATGGGTATCGTTTAATAGGTTTTTGAGGGCTCTAATAATGAATTCGACATTATTTTTGAATCCAAGATGGCGGCTTCATTTTTTTCCTTCAAAATGGATATGGGTATCGTTTAAAAGGTTTTTGGGGGCTCTGATTGTGAATTCGACATTATTTTTTGTATCCAAGATGGCGGCTTCATTTTTTTCTCAAAAAATGGATATGGGTATCGTTTAATAGGTTTTTGGGGGCTCTGGTTGTGAATTCGACAATATTTTTTGAATCTAAGATGGTGGCTTCATTTTTTTTCTTAAAAAATGGATATGTGTATCGTTTAATAGGTTTTAAATGGCTCTGATTGTGAATTCGACATTATTTTTTGTATCCAAGATGGCGGCATCATTTTTTTTCTCAAAAATGGATATGGGTATCGTTTAATAGGTCTTTGAGGGCTCTGATTGTGAATTTGACATTATTTTTTTATCAAAGATGGCGGCTTCAGTTTTTTTCTCAAATAATGGATATGGGTATCGTTTAATAAGTTTTTGGGGGCTCTGATTGTAAATTCAACATTAATTTTCGAATCCAAGATGGTGGTTTCATTTTATTTCTTAAAAAATGGATATGGATATAGTTTAATAGGTTTTTGGGGGCTCTGATTGTGAATTCAACATTATTTTTTGAATCCAAGATGGTTGCTTTTTTTTCTCAAATAATGGATATGGGTATCGTTTAATAGGTTTTTGATGGCTCTGATTATGAATTTGACATTATTTTTTGAATCCAAGATGGCGGCTTAATTTTTTCTTTAAAAATGAACATGGGTATCGTTTAATAGGTTTTTGGGGGCCCTGATTGTGAATTCGACATTATTTTTTGAATCCAACATGGCGGCATCATTTTTTTTCTCAAAAAATGGATATGGGTATCGTTCAATATGTTTTTGGGGGCTCTGATTGTGAATTCGACATTAATTTTTTAATCCAACATGGCAGCTACATTTTTTTCTTAAAAAAACGGTTTTCTGTATAGTTGGTTTACTTACGATAGTTGAACGAGACAACGTCATACAGCTGTCCACGCGAACGCATCGCTCACTCAAAAAGGAGAAACAGATGTCGAACACTGCCGAACGCTGAGGCCGATTGTGCTTCTTTGGCACTCTTTCCACGCTCTCGTTTGCATTGCGTGCATTTGGCTCTATTGAGTTATAAGACTATAAGATATAAATGATATCTATATCCATTTTTTAAGAAAAAAAAAATGAAGCCCACATCTTGGATTCAAAAAATAATGTCGAATTCACAATCAGAGCCCCCAAAAACCTATTAAACGATATCCATAACCATTTTTTAAGAAAAAAAATGAAGCTGCCATTTTTGATTCAAAAAACAATGTCGAATTCACAGTCAGAGCCCTCAAAAACCTATTAAACGATACCCATATCCATTTTTTGAGAAAAAAAAATGAAGCAGCCATCTTGGATTCAAAAAATAATGTCGAATTCACAATCAGAGCCCTCAAAAACCTATTAAACGATACCTATATCCATTTTTTGAGAAAAAAAATGAAGCAGCCATTTTGGATTCAAAAAATAATGTCGAATTCACAATCAGAGCCCCCAAAAACCTATTAAACGATACCCATACCCATTTTTTAAGAAAAAAAATGAAGCTGCCATCTTGGATTCAAAAAATAATGTCGAATTTATAATTCGAGCACCCAAAAACCTATTAAATGATACCCTTAACCATTTTTTTTGAAAAAAAATGAAGCTGCCATCTTTGATTCAAAAAACAATGTTGAATTCACAATCAGAGCCCTCAAAAACCTATTAAACGATGCCCATATCCATTTTTTAAGAAAAAAAATGAAGCAGGCATCTTGGATTCAAAAAATAATGTTGAATTCACAATCAGAGCCCCCAAAAACCTATTAAACGATATCCATATCCATTTTTTGAGAAAAAAAATGTAGCAGCCATTTTGGATTCAAAAAATAATGTCAAATTCACAATCAGAGCCCCCAAAAACCTATTAAACGATACCCATACCCATTTTTTAAGGAAAAAAATGAAGCCGCCATCTTGGATTCAAAAAACAATGTCGAATTTATAATCCGAGCCCCCAAAAACCTATTAAACGACACCCATATCAATATATTGTGAAAAAAAATTAAGCCGCCATCTTGGATTGAAAAAATATTGTCGAATTCACAATTAGAGCCCCCAAAAACCTATTAAACGATACCCATATCCATTTTTTAAGAAAAAAAATGAAGCTGCCATCTTGGATTAAAAAAATAATGTCGAATTCACAACCAGAGCCCCCAAAAACCTATTAAACGATACTAATATCCATTTTTTGAGAAAAAAAATGAAGCCGCCATCTTGGATTCAAAAAATAATGTCAAATTCACAATTAGAGCCCCCAAAAACCTATTAAACGATACCCATATCCATTTTTTAAGAAAAAAAAATGAAGCCGCCATCTTGGATTCAAAAATTATTGTCGAATTCACAACCAGAGCCCCCAAAAACCTATTAAACGATACCCATATCCATTTTTTAAGAAAAAAAATGAAGCCGCCATCTTGGATTCAAAAATTAATGTTGAATTCACAATCAGAGCCCCCAAAAACCTATTAAACGATACCCATATCCATTATTTAAGAAAAAAAATGAAGCCACCATCTTGAATTCAAAAATGAATGTCAAATTCACAATTAGATCCCTAAAAACCTTTAGAACAATAGGTATCTACGTTAACAACTTTTGAAGAAAAAAAATAAAACGTTTTCCGGAATAGAGCCCCCCCACTTTTCTTCATAAATATTATATTTATAATATTTCCTTTCGCTTTGCCGTGAGTATTTACTGCAGCTCGCTATAGATAGTGCAACCCACGAAGGCGCGCCCCACTATTCCTCCTAACCGTTTATAGTATATGTGTGCAAGCTTCCGTCAATGTTTGAGTGTTATCGGTACACACTAATTACCTATGAGTGCACACGCACACTACAATTAATAGACTACGGTTGGCGACTGCCGCTCGGAGCAAACTCCCCGCACCCCGTGAGGGGCGCGTCTTCGTGAATTGCACTATCTATAGTTATGTACGTACTCACAGACACAATGATAGTTTCGCACGATGCCATTTACACCTAGTGTGACAAGAGTAGGTAACTCATGATTTGAAAACATTGTTGGTTAGTTGAGAGACTTAGAGATATAATTTCATGATATTTAAAACTAAAAATAAAAAATCTGAAGTCAGGTTTCTTAATAAATACATATTTAAACTTAAACTAACCATTATAAAACTTTTCTTTGGTGTTTTTTTGTTTCAATTTAACCTATATTCCGCTTCTTGAGCTACGTAATGAGTGTTTAAGACATGAATCCTAGGGTAACTATTTACCAGGCACGGGCAACACACAACTCCATCCGACTAACGTTCAAATTCCTACGCTGATACCATACTTTCAGAGCGGCAACGCCACATTTTTACGGGTGCGAACATACATTTGAAAATTCTGGCGGCAAAATGTTCTTTTGTTCATTACTAGGAAACTACTTGTCCTAGAGAGTCCAAAATTTTGGAGCCGAGTGCTCTAATTCATAGCTCGGTTTGGACACGTCAACCGAATCTGTAGCTATTGTAGATCCTCAGATGTAGCATGTGCGTGCCAGACAAACGTGTCTCCAGCTAACACAGTCTTCAAAGCTTCTAACTCGGTGAGTTTTGAACCTAGACACTTGAAATATTTGGAGCATCCATGATATTTTTTGCTCTAAATTTGGAGATATCAAGCAACTTTCTAGCTATAGCCATTCCTGAGATCCACATGTGTTAGCTGGAGAAATGGCTTCCCAGCAAACACGTTGTTATAGTCTTCTAACTCAAAGAGTTTTCGAGCTAGAGACTTGATTTTTTTTATGCCGGGTGCTCTAATTATGCTCTAAAATTTGGCGTTTACTATATAGCTCTATCGTTAGCCGTTTGCCCACACTGAATGAGGAAGCTGTGGAGCCGCTCTCCAGCTAACACACCTATAAAGTCTCATAGAGTCGTTGTTTTTTTTGCTGCTAAATTTTCCTACAAATCAATGATTGCTCCAATTATGCTTTAAATGTTGGCGTTTTCAGAATTCGCAATTTCCATATGAGGAAGCTGGAGAAATGCACATCATAAAGAACATCTTTGAAGGAATGGTTGAAGGAAAACGAGGAAGACGAAAGCCAAGAATAAGTTATTTGAGCCAGATAAACATAAAGTCGTTGTCATCTAAATATATAAAACTCTTACGTTACTGACTGACTGACTGACTGACTGACAATCAACGCACAGCCTAAACCGTTAGTCCTAGAAGCATGAAACTTGGAGGGTATGTTCCTCTTATAGCGTAGAGGTGCACTAAGAAAGGAAATTGGAAAATTATTTCCCTAAGCGGAGAAAAAGAGGAAAAACTTTTATAAGAAAAATCAACGGGGCGTAACGGCAAAGGGGCGAGCGAAGCTGCGGGCGGCCGCTAGTGTCGTATAAAGAAGTCAAAGAGGTCGCATTTGAAAAAACTGCATCAAAATGCAGTTAAACATGGCAACGAATAGAGCTTTTGAGGTGGCTACGTATTAGTCGAGGAGGTTAGAGAGAGTCATGACTCGATAACAAGAAGAATCGAAGTCACGACGTATAAATTCAAGTTCAACAAACTTAAAATCCAAGTCTCCAAAGATAACAAGTGACTGAGTTATTCCCAGATAAGGGTTTAAAAGTTTTTGATATCTCTCTTTTATTCTTCATTCCAATTGCGATCTATAGGTTACACTCGAGGGAGTGAGATGAGCATCGAAATACCTACAAAGATAACTTTACTTTTATGCACTTTTTGGCAATTAGTCTAGCACGGGATGGAAGGATAAGAATTGGCTTTATCTATATCTATTCTAATATTATAAAGAGGAAAGATTTGTATTTTTGTGTGTATGTTTGTAATGAATAAACTCAAAAACTGCTGTGCCGATTTCAAATTCTTTCACCATTGGAAAACTACATTCACCTTGAGTAACACAGGCTATATTTATGTGGTTAAAAAATAAATGTCCACCCGTGCGAAGCCGGGATAGGCCACTAGTTAAAAGTAATTGCAATTGGCGTCAAGTCCATAACTAAAGTGCTCTGTTTTCGCTCTGAATAATGAATGACACTAGAAAAACATTATTTTTATAAGAACTTGAAACCTTCAATAAATTACCAGTTTTACTGCCCTTTTCAGAAATCAAAAACATGCAAATCTCTTATTTTTAATGTTCGTCAACTTTGCTGGACGTCTGAAAACAACGGCATAGCCGAAGCCCTTCTTAATAATATTTAAAAAAAAACATAGCATGGGTATCTACGGATTAAAGTTTCGTTTTATTTGTATAGATACGTCCGCTACAGTTTTTATTCACACATACATTTTGTGTAGGTGTAGATTTATTAGAAGTCAAAGTCAATCCCTCAATTAAACAGAATTCCCTTCCAATAATCCGCACAAATGAAAACCATCAGCATCCACAAACAATAGAAATGTCTCCGAAACTCGGGAATAACGTCACATTCTCTCCATCGCCATTACTCTTCCATTCTTTCCCGAATTTATTCCTTTCCTTTTGTTTTCATAACACGAACTATTCGGAGTCGGGGAAACATGAAAAACAACAACTTTGTACCCTAAGCTGTTTTGTATCACTCCGGCGAAGTTGGACAACTGTCTGTGACGCTAAAAATTGATGGCTTTTTGTACTATGTTATGCTCGGGCCCCGGGGAAAAAGATTATGAAAATGTTGCTTTCGTGTCCCTGTTATTTAGCTCGATCCCAAGTAGCTAAAATAATGAATGGTAAGGATTAGAACATAGGTATAGGTAACAGGATGGAAGGATGATTTTATTTGTGTTGGTATGGAACCTAGAATTGCATACACAATTCACTGGCAGTCTGTATTTTGTTTTGCGTGGTATTGATCCGAAAATTGTAAATAAATTAGTTGTTAATTAATTAGACAAAAATCCCCAGAGAAGGGTTTCTTTGGGGTATAAATCGGAAAATATCTATCCTAGGAAAAAATACATGATTGGAACCAAAATTGTAGGATCTTTAATTCTAAACAACGTTTGTAACTTACGTGTGAAATTGTTCAAAAGTTTGACACTAACAATCAAGATGACGAATGACGCAACGGATCGAATACCACGCAAAATTAAAAATTAGACGACACCCAGTGACATTGCAACGAATTCCATTAGGAATTCAGTTTTAATATGCCTATATCTACATCTAACACAGCAATAATTATAATAATTTAACCTAACTACATTGATTTTTGGCTAAACACAGTGACATAACATAAAATATATCGCGTAACAGCACAGCAAATTGAATTTACCATGCATCAGCATGTCGGTGAGTGAATCACAAAGTTATTCCAATCCATTTAGATGCGGCTTCGCTGAAGGGAGCCATTTAGGACTTGGAAACTAATTAAAATTGTTGCGCAGAATACGTAGTGCTTTTTGGTTTCGCATCGAGTTGGGAATTGCAAAAAGTTTATTTGTTTACGAATTTCGCTCAACTGTTTTGTCCACAAATGCTCATTACTAAATCTCCAGTTACGGTACCATCTCTTCACCCTATCGATTCTCTAAATCCTAGGTGCACATCCAAACAAATTTTTGCCACCCTAGCAACATGCATAATATGATGATGATGATGATGATGATTTCCTAGCCGTTTTCGGCCACGGTGACTGTAGAATGTAGATGGACATATTTTTTTTTATTGTTTGAGGACTTCGTTGTTCTATAGAAAGTGCAATTCACGAAGACGCGCCCCTCGCGGGGAGCGGGGAGTTTGCTCCGAGCGGCAGTCGCGAACCGTAGTCTATTCATTGTAGTGTGCGTGTGCACTCATAGGTAATTAGTGTGTACCGATAACACTCAAACATTGACGGAAGCTTGCACACATATACTATAAACGGTTAGGAGGAATAGTGGGGCGCGCCTTCGTGGATTGCACTATCTATACCTTCTTATGTACACATGCATGCATGCAACATGTATATACATTATGCACTTCATGCAGTTGTGTTGGGCATCTGCCAAAAACAAAGAGATTTAAGAGGTTATCTACCGTAAAGATAACATTCAGAAGATTACAGTCGTAAGCCTCTTTTCCATTATTCATAAAAAAGTTGGCAGAACTTCTTAAAACTCGAACTTCTTTTATGAAATTTTAAATTCCCTCAGATACTTGCCTTTCAATATCCCGTTGACAAGGGATATCAATTAAACGAACCGTTCTTAGGGATATAAGATATTATAGCCAAGAGCTTATTACAAGTGTTCCCAAACTTTACGACGCCGTTTGAAGCTGTTATACGATGACTGTGCTTGTATGAGATGTTCATGAATAAGAATTACTTATGTATTGTGCTGCTCACGAAAAGACATGATCAATTTAATCCGGAGCTGACCACAGCGGTTTTATATCAATGAATGGTTCCTTTAATCTATAGATTAAAGGAACCATTGATCACTTTTGTTCACCAAATCTATAGATTTGGTGAACAAAAGTGATTGTATGTTAAGCCTACTCCATCTAAGCTACGGTAATGACTGAGGCACCACGGTAGTGGTACCACTAAACTAAATCACTTTATCAAAAGATCCGATTTTTTAATGTTTAAAAAGTAAATTAAACTTTTATGGACTTTGTGAAATGAGACGATTTGGGAATTTAGAAAACAGCTTAATGAAGACATGCGTTCGTTGTGGTGCCGAGCGAAAGAGAGAGCGGTTGTTTTTTTTCGAACGGTGGTCCATTCGAAAAAAAAGCCCATTCACTACTGAATACTGGTGATTTGTGAATACTGTCTGACGATTCTTACAGCGCTACCGGATAAAAGAGCGGGAGCTTTTCTTTTTTTTTCGAAATGAAAATGCTAATGATCGTTTGACAATTCTTACAGTGCTACCAATGCTGAAATGAAAAATGAAATGAAATGAAAAAGTTTATTGAATAAACATAAACACAAAATAAAACAAACTAATTAGTGTAACTTTTAGTGTTGAAGGAACTAATTAGCATTTAGTCCCTCGTGGAAATCCTCCTCTTTTGCATCTGTCAATATTTCTTATTTTTTTTATTGGCTTTTGTTTTTTTAATACCATTTGTTGGGGTTATACTGTAAGTATTTTATTCTGAGCTGTAACTTCACCACTGTTTTTTCAGGGTTTAGAATGACACTTACTTTAAACCAAGCCATCGTGGAGTCATCGTAAAGCACCACCCATTCCTCCGACCACGAGTTCCAAAGGTATTTTCCTGAAAATGAAGTGAATTTATTTTTCATCTCAAAAACATAAACAATAACAATAATGGAAAGAAAAACTCAGCGTGGTCGAATTCAGCTTGGGATGAATTATAGGCTGTTGGGCAAGCCTACTTCATCTCAATAATGTCCCAACCACTACTACATCAGAGTAGATATTTATTATTGCCCAAGTAAAATATTCAGTAGACCTACCACAAGCTCTGTCTAGCTCTGTCTCTGGCTCTGATTTTGAGTCTGTGTGAGTGCTCACCAAGTGCATTATACTGTGTGTGTGATGTTACGATGTAGGATTTATTTAGTCAACACTCACACACACAGGTCACATACACTAGTGAACACTCATACAGACTCAAAACCAGAGCCAGAGACAGAGTCAGACAGAGGCCATAGTAACAATCTTTAACAAAAGATAATGTACTCACACTCTGTCTTTTACATTATAACATAAAAAATACTATGAAAATAATCCAACGCGCTCGATATGCCATACGAATTATGATCTCGATGTTAATAGAATAAATTATAGTTTAATATCTCTTTCTCACGTTCTTACCATCAAGAAAGAGTGAGAGAGATGCAAGATTTGAGACAAGCTATGATGCTTTTATGATCTCGTTATTCTCTCGCAAGCTGACGTCGCGTTGCTGACCCTTTAAACTATCTCCCCTTTAAACCCCTCCCTCCCTGTTAACTATCTTTATTTTTACGTTTTTTACCCCATAAATTCGTTGTATAAAACCAATTTAAAAAACTTTATTTTCTAAAACATTACTTATTCTTCCAGATTAGTCCCATCAAAATCAAAGTCCCAATACTAGTTCATGTTTTTGGTCTACTAGATTATTCTTCAGTTATTAATAACATTTTAAGTAACTTATAAGTTATAACTTACGCTTATATCGAAGCATGTACCCTCCTTTGATCTGCGTGCCGCCATGCTCTGTAACAATATCAAAAAGTATGATAAAGTTCTTCTTCTTCTTCATTTTGAAACGCGCACGACGGCAGTTTCTCCAACTACCCTCGTTTGTCCTCCGGAAATTATAATGTCCGTCATTGTCTGTATTCTCATTAGAATGCCAACGGGTAAGACCCTCTAATACGCCACTATTTCCAGTTCTTTGCTAGTCCTATCTAGTACAGGTACCTACTTGGACACTGAGAGAGTGGGTGGGCTAGTGGTATGGTAGCCTTCAAATCCTAAGATCGCGGGTTCGAACCTAGTAGTGTACATGCTCCGGATTTTTCTTTTAGAAATTTATGTGCACAATACACTAAAACGGTGAAGAAAAACATCGTGAGGAAACCCACGGCTGAGTGAGCTCCGCGCGTATTAAGCATGTCTATAATGTGGATTAGGCCGACTTAGCTGTCAGGATGGTATAGTTGCGGGAAATAAAAAAATAAAAAAATCATAAGTAGGCATACTAAAAGCACTGTCTGGCTCTGTCCTTGAGTCTGTGTGAGTGCTCACTAATAGTGTATGTGAACTGTGTGTGTGACGTTTCGTCGTAGAATTTATTTAATCGGCACTCACACATACTCAAAACCAGAGCCAAAAACAGAGCTTGTGTTACGCCTACAGTACGGTAGATATCCTCACAACTCTATCAGCAAGTATGTACCCACTCAAGTTCGAATACATTTAGCAAATGTACCCATTTTGAACATAAATAACCTGACGCGTGAAGAAGTTGTGAATGAGGCAGCTTGCTACAACACTTACTACTAAATACGTCTATTATAGTAAATACATATGAAGGGTAGAGTACTGGTGGTGTAGTGGTTGCAAGTTTGCAACCTCGCCTTCCAATCCTAATAAAGTCTCGGGTTTGAATCCAGTTGTTGAAGTGGCACTAATACACTAAAACTTTACTCCTATTTTTACTTTTGTTTTATTCAAGGGTCATACAAAAAAAAGCAGCCAAGTGCGAGTCGGACTCGCCCATGAAGGGTTCCGTAGCACGACGAACTACAAGAACCTTTATATATGTTACTTGATGTAACATAATAAGGTTCCTGTAGTTCGTTGAAAGGTAATTGCGGTTTACGGTTTATGACATATAAAAAAAAAACTACTGACTAGATCTCGTTCAAACCAAATATCGTTGAAAGTTTACATAGTAATGTACAACATATATTTTTTTTAGTATTATCATTCTCTTACTTTTGAAGTTAGAGGGGGGGGGACCAACTTTTTTCCACTTTGGAAGTGTCTCTCGCGCAAACTATTCAGTTTAGAAAAAAACTATATTAGAAACCTCAACATCATTTTTGAAGACCTATTCATAGATACCCCACACGTATGGGTTCGATGAAAAAAAAATTTTTGAGTTTCCGTTTATGACGTATAAAAAAAAAACTACTGACTAGATCTCGTTCAAACCAAATATCGTTGAAAGTTTACACAGTAATGTACAACATATATTTTTTTTAGTATTATCATTCTCTTACTTTAGAAGTTAGAGGGGGGGGGGGACCAACTTTTTTCCACTTTGGAAGTGTCTCTCGCGCAAACTATTCAGCTTAGAAAAAAACTATATTAGAAACCTCAACATCATTTTTGAAGACCTATTCATAGATATCCCACACGTATGGATTCGATGAAAAAAAAATTTTTGAGTTTCAGTTTCAAGTATGGGGACCCCCAAAATTTATAGTTTTTTTTCTATTTTTGTGTAAAAACCTTAATGCGGTTCACAGAATACATCTACTCACCAACTTTCATCAGTCTAGCTTTTATGGTTTCGGAGAAAAATGGCTGTGACACGGCCGGACAGACAGACAGACAGACAGACATGACGAATCTATAAGGGTTCCGTTTTTGCCATTTGGCTACGGAACCCTAAAAAAGGCAAGGAAACAAGTTTGTTGCCTGTTCTTCTTAAGGTCGATTTACATCAAACGAGCGAATGCTCATTCTATCCCCACTACAGCTAATTCTTCTAGTGTAAACAGGCGTAGAGCATTCCTTCGTTGTTCTTAGTGCGTTCGCAAAGATTCTATGGAATATTCTAAGAATGCTCGCTCGCTTGATGTAAACGGCGCAAGAGCGCGCGAACAGTTGCTTATAGCGTTCTAGCGTGTTCGGACGTGCTCGCGCCACTGAGCGGTCTCATCAAAGCGTTCTTGTGTTCTAGCTCTTGTTCTAGCTCTAGCTCTTTGTTCGTTTGATGTAAACGCTGAATATAAGTTTTCGTTTACACTAAAAGATCACGAACGAATGCTCTTGTTCTAGCTCTAGCTCTGTGTTCGTTTGATGTAAATCGACCTTTAGGCTTGGTCACTTGGAACGGGCACCTTAGTTTCACCTAGCTTTAGGACGTTTCAAAGTGATCACTGCGATACAACTGAAAAAAATATATAGTTTTGGATATGGGGATCCAGTCGTGTACTTAGATTCATATATTTCCACTTGTTTTTTTACATGGGGGTATAAGCAAACGTTGCCAAGTGCATTTATTATATTAGTATAATTTATACCTAATAAATCCTATCTTATAAGTATAATAAATGCGAAAGATACGATGGGTTATTCTCGCTCGTCCTCACAAAATAAAGTTCAAAGGGAATATGTTCAAAATGAACACGACCACGTCCAAAATGTGAAAAAACTGCAGTATTTTGATGATTTAACAGTTTGACCCTTTTCTTGTTTAAAGTAACGCAAAACGGAATAGTAGTCTCGTGGACATTTTAATCAGAGCACGGTCATGACATAAGCCCATAAGCCTAATGGACCTCCAGTTGACATATTCATCCAATTTCCATCACGACCGCATCTCAGTTTTGCGGTCCCTAATCAAGGCCCATCATCCATCAGCGCTGATTGTAGGCTTGCGGGTCCATTGTTTAGGCCCGAGACGGTATTGTTTATTACTGGGCTATTGTGACGCCATTGATTTGCTAAATTACTGCTCTACGCGACTTGAGAACGCAATGTAACTCAGAATATAAGTTTAAAAACTCGGTTGTCTGTAAAGTCGGTTTACTGACGATAGTTGAACGTGACAACGTCATACAAACTACGGCTTGGCCATTTTTGGCACCTTGACCCACCTAGATTTAAGACGTTTCAAAGTGATCCTTGTTATGCTACTAAATAAATGCATTCTTGACTTTATTGACTTTCTACTTTTTTTTACATAAAAGAGATACGGATTTTTACTGGAATGTTCAGGTCATTTTGAAGAAAGTACTCCACAGTAGATAAATGGACATCAATAGCGATTGAAAATGGTGCTTAAATGCCCAAATACTAGTCTAAAGGAAATCCCATCTGCCAAATCCACCTTGCATAAAAATATATGAACTGAAGGTTTAGAGTCAATGAAAGATCTTGAATCGTGAAGGGAATTTATCTCATTGTCATATTGTTCCTCTCTTATCTTTACCACAGAGAAGAGAATATTTTTTACCATCTTTTTCACTCACAATCCATCTCAGAAATTAAAATTTGAAAAGCAAATGAATAAATAACTTGTAAAACCAAAAAGCAGGTTTATTTGTATCAAGAGACCCCAATACAGTTGTATATCACACCACGTAATTCTCTGGCTTCAAATCCACGGCATCATAATATATTCGGGGTAAAGTGGCCGTAGGTATCCTCAGAGGAAATCAGGCGAGTGACTAACGGGAGGTGTCGCCATTGGCTTTACGTACACTCGGTACTAGAACTGTAATAAGAGGGCGTGGGTTCGTACCCCACCGAGAAAAAAACATTTGTATAGTGAATAAAACTGGCTTGACTGGCAGCTCTGCCTTATTCTGCACCGTAGATCGTGGGTTCGATCCACACCGAGAACAAATATTTGTGTGGGGAACGCATATGTTTGTTCTCAGTCTGGATGTTATATTGTATTCTACGTATGTAATTACAAACAAAAATGTATACAAGTACCTACTATAATATCAGCTATCTGGTTCCCAGAGAGCGTTGTGTAGATTGTGTATAATATTTATTTAGATTCTCCATTCATTGATTCGTCAATTATTCTCACAAAAGGTAAGTAACTGCGTTACGATCGATTAGGTCTACCACAAGCTCTGTCTGGCTCTGTCTCTGGTTTTGAGTTTGTGTGACTGCTCACCAGTGTATTATACTGTGTGTGTGACGTTTCGACGTTAGGATTTATTTAGACAGCACTCACACATACTCAAAATCAGAGCCAGAGCCAGAGCTCATGGTAGACCTACAGTAAGCAATAGTGTTGCAAAAGCTCAGCACCCATTACCATTTACAGAATTAATATCCCACAAAATCGTTTGACTACCTACCTATAATTTGTATAAAAATCGCCAGGTGTCTCCAACAGTTGGGCCGATATTGGCTTTATGCTAATGCGTATTTACCCAGATCTAGAATCCAGATGAGTTAGGGACGGGAAAGAGCTTTTGATTCGGCCACTTTCATTTCATTCGTTTTACTGACAATTTCACATGAATGAGATCTCTAATATTACTTATTCTTTGTAATGCTCATCTCGTCTACGTCTCAAACATCATGAGAGAATCAGCTGAACAGTATACGCGTACGTAATAGGTTTTTACATGCTACAAAATATAAACTTGTGCCAAAAGTTGTTTGAGTTGAACATGTGTTTTGGTATAGTAGCGGAATGAAAATGCTCGTCGATTTTCAATTTTGTTTGTTTAACGTATCACGATCACATACTACCTTTTGAAACTGAATAGACAGAATACACCGATAAGTTAACGTCACAAATTATGACCTTTATATTATGTTACTTGATGCTACGGAACCCTTCATGGGCGAGTCCGACTCGCACTTGGCTGCTTTTTTTATGACTTGCAGGTAGACGAGCAGATGGTATGATGGATCTGATGGAGATCAGTCACCGTCGCCCATAGACACCTGAAACACCAGAGGTGGTGCTGATGCGCTGCCGGCCTTCTAAGAATGTTGAAAAGTATCGCTCAGCAAGCGATATAATTTTATTTTTCAGTGAAACTTTTGAATAGCGCCACCCGATAACTGAGACTTGAGATAAAGTGGTCCTCAAGATACCCGATAAAGGTCTCTTAATAGGTATCCGATATCGGGACGAGGGTCGTCTGGTTTCCGTACAATCTTGCTTCTTCACAAAGGATGTATTGAGGTATAATGTCGCGGGCGGAGGCATCAGCAGTATGCTTGAGAGCACCTGCTTAAGACCAGTTTCCTTAAAGCGGTGGCCGTCATCTGTAACGACTGTGGTGACGTAACAGATGACGGTTTCGACAATGTCGCGAATATTGGTACAACGGCAAAAATTGGTACATTGGTATTGGTAGAAAGGCGCTTGTCAGACGGATGATTTTAGGCATTTCAGTAACGTAATTTGGCAAAAAAAAATGCATGAGTATTATAACAACTCTCTAGTTCCCAAAGCACAAGCTCTGCTCAATTTGGGGCTAGATAGTGTTGTGTGGATTGTACACATTATTTTCATTTTTTATTTTAATTGAGGTTTCTGATTTTTTCGGAGCTGTAGTGGATATACCTATTAGTAAACAAGGATTTACTTGCTGTCATCTACCGTATGCAATGTCAGCCAAATAAAGCATTTTTTTCCACATCCTAAAGCAATAATCAAGTTAAAAAACTCGTTACTGCATCCTTAATAGTTAGGCATTGTACTTAGTAGATATGAAAGCTTAGCCTACCCAGGCAAGTAAAAGTTGCGTCACCCGTGTTTACGTTCGTTATTATGATGGCTCTTTCTGGAAACTGCACCTTAAGCAGTTGCTTTCAACATTTTATGACACTGTTACTTGTACAGTAGGCCTACCACGAGATCTGTCTGGCTCTGTCTCTGGCTCTGGTTTTGAGTCTGTTTGTGCTGTCTAAATAAATCCTACGTCGAAACGTCACACACACCCAGACTCAAAACCAGAGCCAGACAGAGATTGTGGTAGGCCTACATGTTTCGTAAGGAGTGTCAGTCAGGCTATTGTATCGGTATCATTATCATCTTTGATAGCGAACCTACTTTAGAATAACATCTAGTGAGAAAAAGATTTTATAACTAAAGGCTCTGAGTTTTGACATCGTTTTGTTGTAGAACTAATGTTGAACTTACAAACGCGTTCGTAATTAGAAACGATAAAATAAAACTCAAAATAAGCCCTCTGAGTATGAAATTGTTTAAAAATATGGGTCTCTATCTATTTAGATAGATCTAGGTATATAGGTAGAAAAATATGGGTCTCTAACTATATACAACGTGTTAATGAAATAACCCAAAATCTGAAACTAGTTTGTTTAGAATCGGCAGCAAAATCGAATACAATAATTTTTAACGTAGGTTATTTTTTTCCAAAAAATAATTATTTGTCATGCCGCATCTAATATTTTTAAACGACGCTGGACACTAGGTACTGTCCAACGCGATGTAAAATGCGAGAGGTTTTGGGTTATTTCATTAACACGTTGTAGATAGAAAAATCTTTATTGCACACCTTAAAACGAACGATGAAAAAACAAGTAACAATAAAATACTTGACTTTTCAAAATACCACTATGATAAATGACATTGACACATTAATATCTAAAGTAAACTTCTATGTAAATGGTCGCTTAAGATGTATAAAGCAAGTTCCCTAACTAGTCTAGACGTTTCTGTAAAGTTATGAGCTTTTAGACGAATATTGAGATGGATAGCGCGCTTAAAGGCTTAAAGTGCTTTCTGTAAAGCGGCAGTCGGCACTGTGACACAGCGTTCACAGGGCCGACTGCCGCTTTGCAGTTACGCATATATTTTGTATGGAGCTGTATGGAGTCATCCACAGCGATTTAGACACCAAGGAGTTTGAATACCCATTACCAGTAAGGAGTTTCTCAACCCTCTATCTCGAACTCCTTGTCTAATTTTAATGGAATTATTTTTATTTTTAAACGACCAACACATTACACAAAGAAATATACAATTAATCAAATATTCACAAAATGTACAAAAACACAAGAACCAGTTCAGCTATCTGCAGACCGATACAAACGATCTAGAGATAGCTCAACTGATTCAAATTTAACCAGACGGAAGTTTCCCCAAGAACGCTGGCGGCATTGCCACGCTGAATAGCAATGCTAAATGCTAAATCTGGCCCTTGGGCCACGCGTTGCTTCGATTAGTCTGTATATAGATAAAAACTTTTTTGTTATTGTCTATTGACTCTCCTTCATCGCCTTTAAATAGTCGCGTTCCAACCACCGTCATATGACAGCACCAGCTTAATAAGAGCCGTAAGCCAGTATGAGTGCAACGTCGTCAAGATAACAGCCTCCTTTGTGATGGAAATTAAATTTCCTCGGAAACCATTTCCAGAGATCCGCTGACGATGGTCGAAAAATTGTTGAGAAAACTTAATAACAGTTTGAAAGACTGCAGTGAGCCGTAAAACCTCGAAAACTGCTATCAATTTTGATAAAATTGGACGTATAGTGCCTTGTAACATTGCTTTACAAAGTACATACACGTTGTTTACGATTGGCCCGCGTAGGATGTGTATTTATTTATAGCATCTCTTGTGCTACAATAATAAAAGTGACAAAGTTTGATTGTTTTTTTCATACAACTTTCTGATGGGACAAGCAATGGCCTACATGATGTTTAGTTGATAACTATTGCCTATTAATAAAGCATTGTGTCGTAGGTATCACACGTTAGCAACATGCCTTGCGATGCTCTGCCTTGTCCATCATCAACTTGAGGTTACAGATGCTTAGCTGAGGCTACTTCGTGTTTCGTGTTTTTCGTGCCAGTACTTTCACCAGCACCCCCACCCTTCAAACAGAAACACAGGACGCTGCTTCACGGCAGAAATAGACATGGTAGTATTAAGTACTTCTACGGACGAGCCCCTCACAAAGAGCTTACTGTTTCAATGTTCTTATTTTATTTGCACCAATTGTATCTAACAACCATATTATGTGTAAAGAATGAAGTCCAGGCAGTTTTATCCCAGAAAAGACATAACACGTGCGGAGCTGACTGCGGGTTTCCATTTTCTCCGTAGTCAGTTCACTGCGTCTTGAAAACTAATAGAATCTACATAGATATGTACTTTCCATTTCCATAGTTATTTGCATTGTAATGCAAATGATACTGTACCCGTCTGTTCTAGTAGATACATAGTTATATACTTCGTTGTAGACCTCGTTCTTGAGAGTAGGTACTATTGGTCTAGCTGTAGTAACCCCGCCTTCCGATCTTTTTCGGTCTTGGGTTCGAATCCAGTTAAATCAAGTCTAGTCTTATAATTTTTTCAGTTCGAAAGATATGTACACATTGCTAGTGCTCTCAAAGGTGAAGGAAAATATCGTGAGGAAACCCGGGGCTTAGTGAGCTGCACACGTATTGACCATGTCTTTCCTGTGGATTAGGGATGGCCGACTAAGTTGTCAGGATGGTATAGGTGCTGGGCAAGCCTATTCCATGTAAAATTCTGTCCCAGGTACTATAGCGTCCTGTAATTAGGAACATGAGAAACACTACTTGGTCCTGTTGGGTTCGTACCCCACCGAGAAAAAAACATTTGTATAGTGAATAAAACTGGCTTGACTGGCAGCTCTGCCTTATTCTGCACCGTAGATCGTGGGTTCGATCCACACCGAGAACAAATATTTGTGTGGGGAACGCATATGTTTGTTCTCAGTCTGGATGTTATATTGTATTCTACGTATGTAATTACAAACAAAAATGTATACAAGTACCTACTATAATATCAGCTATCTGGTTCCCAGAGAGCGTTGTGTAGATTGTGTATAATATTTATTTAGATTCTCCATTCATTGATTCGTCAATTATTCTCACAAAAGGTAAGTAACTGCGTTACGATCGATTAGGTCTACCACAAGCTCTGTCTGGCTCTGTCTCTGGTTTTGAGTTTGTGTGACTGCTCACCAGTGTATTATACTGTGTGTGTGACGTTTCGACGTTAGGATTTATTTAGACAGCACTCACACATACTCAAAATCAGAGCCAGAGCCAGAGCTCATGGTAGACCTACAGTAAGCAATAGTGTTGCAAAAGCTCAGCACCCATTACCATTTACAGAATTAATATCCCACAAAATCGTTTGACTACCTACCTATAATTTGTATAAAAATCGCCAGGTGTCTCCAACAGTTGGGCCGATATTGGCTTTATGCTAATGCGTATTTACCCAGATCTAGAATCCAGATGAGTTAGGGACGGGAAAGAGCTTTTGATTCGGCCACTTTCATTTCATTCGTTTTACTGACAATTTCACATGAATGAGATCTCTAATATTACTTATTCTTTGTAATGCTCATCTCGTCTACGTCTCAAACATCATGAGAGAATCAGCTGAACAGTATACGCGTACGTAATAGGTTTTTACATGCTACAAAATATAAACTTGTGCCAAAAGTTGTTTGAGTTGAACATGTGTTTTGGTATAGTAGCGGAATGAAAATGCTCGTCGATTTTCAATTTTGTTTGTTTAACGTATCACGATCACATACTACCTTTTGAAACTGAATAGACAGAATACACCGATAAGTTAACGTCACAAATTATGACCTTTATATTATGTTACTTGATGCTACGGAACCCTTCATGGGCGAGTCCGACTCGCACTTGGCTGCTTTTTTTATGACTTGCAGGTAGACGAGCAGATGGTATGATGGATCTGATGGAGATCAGTCACCGTCGCCCATAGACACCTGAAACACCAGAGGTGGTGCTGATGCGCTGCCGGCCTTCTAAGAATGTTGAAAAGTATCGCTCAGCAAGCGATATAATTTTATTTTTCAGTGAAACTTTTGAATAGCGCCACCCGATAACTGAGACTTGAGATAAAGTGGTCCTCAAGATACCCGATAAAGGTCTCTTAATAGGTATCCGATATCGGGACGAGGGTCGTCTGGTTTCCGTACAATCTTGCTTCTTCACAAAGGATGTATTGAGGTATAATGTCGCGGGCGGAGGCATCAGCAGTATGCTTGAGAGCACCTGCTTAAGACCAGTTTCCTTAAAGCGGTGGCCGTCATCTGTAACGACTGTGGTGACGTAACAGATGACGGTTTCGACAATGTCGCGAATATTGGTACAACGGCAAAAATTGGTACATTGGTATTGGTAGAAAGGCGCTTGTCAGACGGATGATTTTAGGCATTTCAGTAACGTAATTTGGCAAAAAAAAATGCATGAGTATTATAACAACTCTCTAGTTCCCAAAGCACAAGCTCTGCTCAATTTGGGGCTAGATAGTGTTGTGTGGATTGTACACATTATTTTCATTTTTTATTTTAATTGAGGTTTCTGATTTTTTCGGAGCTGTAGTGGATATACCTATTAGTAAACAAGGATTTACTTGCTGTCATCTACCGTATGCAATGTCAGCCAAATAAAGCATTTTTTTCCACATCCTAAAGCAATAATCAAGTTAAAAAACTCGTTACTGCATCCTTAATAGTTAGGCATTGTACTTAGTAGATATGAAAGCTTAGCCTACCCAGGCAAGTAAAAGTTGCGTCACCCGTGTTTACGTTCGTTATTATGATGGCTCTTTCTGGAAACTGCACCTTAAGCAGTTGCTTTCAACATTTTATGACACTGTTACTTGTACAGTAGGCCTACCACGAGATCTGTCTGGCTCTGTCTCTGGCTCTGGTTTTGAGTGGCTATTCTCGTTGCTTTACAATGTTATGCAACTTTCAGCTTTGTTGATATTATAATAGGAATGTTATTTGTTTAATAAAATTACAAGGATCTGAAATCTTTCAGGCTTTAATAAGACGTAGTTTAGTTTTTTATTAGTTTTGCTAGAAAATTGCTTCAGCATAGTAGAAATATAAAAAAAAACAAAAATAAATTGACAGTCTCACGACGAAAGTCTCCTTACCGAAAATAAAACTAAATGGCATTATGAATGAAAACTTTAATGGTTACTATTTATAATTATGTCTATAGTTTCAAAAATAATTTCTAGTTATAGCTTTCAAGTCTAGAACGTTTATAACTAGGAATTCTTCTAAATATCCTATCTATCTCCTAGGCCGTAGGCTAAGACTGTTAAAACGATCACCAAAGTATTGTTTTTCATCACTATTTTTGTTATGTTGCAGTGTTGTTACTTTTATTCTGTGAACCAGCAAAGGTCCCAGAGCGGGCCCCGTCATCCCCGAGTAAGTGAGACATTTTATATCGATCGCTCTTAGTTTTATGAATGGCTGGCTCCCCTTACCCCTTCGTAGCCCGCGTCACCTAAACGAGTCACAGTCTGGCGTAAACAGCTATTCTAACTGGTCTAGTTCATACTGGTTTGCGGCAGTTTCAGTTTGGAATGAACCAAATCCAAGGAACGGTCAGGTCAGATCAGTCGGAAGTAAAGAACTGGGTTTAGAAATGTACAGTCTACTAGATCGAATGGCGACCACGAGCCGGAAGACGAAACGTAAGGCACCCACCCACCAGATGGACCGATGACATTGTTAAGATCGCGGGAAGTCGATGGATGGAAAGAGCTCAGAATCATTCTTCCTGGAAATGTGTAGGAGAGGCCTATGTCGCGCAGTGGACTTCTTCATGCTGATAATGGTGATGAATGATGATGAGTCTACTAGATGGTAGTTCCGGCTCTATATATAAAGGCCTGCGCAGATCTAGGTGATGGCAATGGCGATTAATAAAACGCTGTGAAATATCGCTTTTCAAAAATCACAAGACACAACGATAGCGCGTTCTAGAAACGTGACACTTTTATAAACGGCACCTAGTTCTAAAATTGCTAAACCTGAACCTATCTGAACATCTAAACTGAAGAGGACAAGTATTAAAAGCTGATAAAAGATGAAGAAAACTTACTTAAACTTGAGGGTTCTTCTAATTTAAATTTTTGGTTTCAATATCTTTCAACTTTCTAACACTCCTATTCCATAGTAATTGTAGCAGAAGCTGGGCAGCAGCATTTTCTCCATGGACACCAAGGATTGCCAATCTGCTTGCCAGACGTGTCCAGTAGTGGACTTATTCAGCCTTAGAGAGAGCTTTCAGAGCCTTCAGAGCTCTTAAGAGGACAGACAAAACCACTGGAAGTTCTGACAAAGAAGTGGATAGCTGACCAAACTCAAGCTCAACGCTCGCACGGGCACATTGTAAGAACCAGAGGAGATTATTAAAACAAACCCAGAATCATGATCAATGCACGTGGTTTAAGATAAAGTGCTTGCAGTGTAGTAGCTGTTATATGCTGGCACGAGTGGGTGGCACCAATTTACTCACCTGATGATGTGATCATTAACTAGCCATTAGCTCAAGTTGGCTGTATCAGCCAACTTGAGTTGATGAACTGCCTGTATGATACATTGGAAATTGCTGAAAACTGTCTCGTGTTAAATTTTCTCATATTCCGTTCGTACCTTTGCTGATAAAGACGAGTGCTGCAGAAATAAAGCCTTGCGAACATCTAAGCGTTCTGCGTAGGCGATCAGAGAAACGCTGTCAAATATGACAGTGATATTATAACAATTTACAGCGTGTCTTTCTGTGGTCGTTATGGAAATTAAGAAAATGAAAAACTTCAACACTAGACCAGCTACGTAGCGAGCGGTTACCGTATAGTCTATATAGGCTACGATAACCACTTCCCAACAGGTCATCAGTATTTACATAATTATCTACTTAAAAAATCCATGAAACTGGATTAGATTGGATTTGATCCATGGGTTCTAATCCAGTCGAGTAATCTAGTCTTATTACTTTTTCAGTTCACAATCAAATATGTACACATTGCTAGAGCTCTCAACGGTGAAGGAAATATCGTGAGGAAACCCACGGCTTAGTCAGCTCCGCATGTATTGACCATGTTTTTCCTGTGGATTAGGCCGACTAAGCTGTCAGGATGGCCAAGGTGCTGGGAAAGCCTATTCCATCTAAAACCCTGCCCCAGGCACTATAGCGTCCCGTAAGTATAAGGGCATGAGCAATCACCAGTGGCCCCTGTTAGGCCTACCATGAGCTCCGTCTGGCTCTGTCTCTGGTTCTGGTTTTGAGTCTGTGTGAGGGTTGGCTAATTCAATTCTACGTCAAAACGTCACACACACAGTATAATGCACTGGTGAGCACCCATACAGACTCAAACCCAGAACCAGAGACAGAGCCAGACAGAGCTCATGGTAGACTGACGCTACATAAATTATCTACAATAGATGCAAAAGTCTATAGTGCATCTATTGTACTTCTCTTATATCTAGTTTACTTTGTTATACTTCAAAAAAACTAACATATATTTTAAAGCCAGTGATTGTAGGTTTAGTTTTAGCTTTCAGCTTTCTAAATCCCTAACGCAAGGGGTGGCTCAACAAAGGCCATCAAACTCTACCCTTGGCCGGCCGTTCACTGTTCTAAGGTTACGCCAATCGATGGTATCTGTTCACACTGCACGCACTTCAAAATTAATTACGATGAAGGAAAACATCGTGAGGAAACCGCCATGTCGTGGAACTTAAAACATGGTGGTGGTGAGAGAGTGGTATCTAGCATTTAGTTCGCCTATTTACGATGTAATTTTTGTTTTCTATATACAGGGTGTCCCATAAGTCCACGTCCAGCCGAAAACGAGTGATGCGCCAAGTCATGACAGTTATCAGAAAAATATAAAAAAAAATATTTGCTTTGTAACTTTCGAGTTATGAGTATTTAAAAAAAACAGAAAAAACTGACACCCTGTGATGATCTTTTAAGTCCTGTGACTACAAATATTAACTTTTCATGAAACTTTTTTCTGCAACGTAAGCATGAATAACCCTTCTGTAAATTACAATTCAAAATTAAGCCATAACTGCCTCAGTTTTCAATGAATTCGTGGAGTTTTGGCCAACGTTTCATTTCAGATAATTACATCACCCAACTTTTACCGTCTGTACCGCAAAAAAAATGTACTACACTATCATGGCATGTAACTTTAAAAATTGGCGCATTTATCCAGAATTCCAAAATGGTATAATACTTGCTAGAGTACTCCTTAGTTTTGGAAATAAAAAATGTTTTTTCAACTAAACCGGATTTCCAATCAATTTTATTTCAATAGATAAAATGTTTGTACCCTTTAAATTATGGACTTAAAATGCCTACGCTGCGTTTTTAAATCGCTCACAATTTACAAGTACAAGTAAATACCATTTCGACAATGCAAGTAAACAGATAGAGCCACCATCTTGTCGAAAGAGTAATAACCATGGGTGTTCAAGTAATTTGTTAGTTTTAGGTGAAAGTTTGAAATAAAATTCAATCATAGGATTTCATCAATCGTGATTTTTATTTAACTACATCAAGGACTTACTATTGTAATTTACAGAAGGGTTATTCATGCTTACGTTGCAGAAAAAAGTTTCATGAAAAGTTAATATTTGTACTCAAAGGACTTAAAAGATCATCACAGGGTGTCAGTTTTTTTCTGTTTTTTTTAAATACTCATAACTCGAAAGTTACATAACAAATATTTTTTTTTGAATTTTTCTGATAACTGTCATGACTTGGCGCATCACCCGTTTTCGGCTGGAAGTTGACTTATGGGACACCCTGTATATCTAACTCTCTATGGTTTCAGGTCCACAAGGAAGTGCTCTTTGGGACGCACGTATCTGCAGTAGTAGAGCTCTTTGTGACGGGCTCGTCCGGAGAAGTACCACCATGCCCTTTTTCTGCAGCCAAGCAGCGTCGCTGTTTTTCGGATGAAGGCTGTGGGTGCCTGTGAAAGTACTGACACGTGGCAGGTGAACATCTGTATGCCTCAACTTGATGGACACATGGCAGTGCATCGTAAGGTAAGCTTTGTTAAAGGCGATGGTTACCACTTAAAATTAGATGGGCCATCTGCTAGTTGCTTAAATCTTTTATAAAATTTTTTCACCGCACTCGTTTGAAAGAACCTATAATTATATGAGACGACAAGAAGAAATTCATAGTTTTTTTATACGTGACTGTACTCGTACTATATCCATCCTATCCTTTCTATTGGTTTATTGTGTTCGTGAAGCCACCAACGGGTTTCTTTTGAAAACCAGCACTGACTCCATGTCTGGATGGTCAGATGGGCACGTGAGGGACTGCACCTTTTTAGGTTACCTTCTTTTGTTTTCTGTTTTAATGTTCCTCGTCTTATGGACCGAACACACCTAGTTCACTGGCGGTAGCGATCAGTGAAACGCTGTCAAATATCGCTGTCAGATTTGAGATTAGACAGCGAATATTTGACAGCGTTTCACTGATCGCTACCGCCAGCGAACTATGTGTGCGCAGGCCATAAGGAGTGCGACAAATAAACGTATTTCTTTCTTTTTGTTCCTTTTAATGCCTGCGCACATCTAGGCGATGTCGATGGCGATGGCGATGGCGATCAGCTGAATCGCTGTCATATATCGCTGTCATATTTGACAGCGTTTCAGCTGATCGCCATCGCAATTGCCTAGATGTGCGCAGGCGTTTACTCTCGCGTGTTGTTAATGTTTGTAAATTAGGGTTTTGTCTGGCAGATGGGTTTGATGACGGTAGGTTTTGGCCAGCTTGTGGATCGCAATACAACACCACAGACACGGATTAAACTATATTAGCGAACGAGAATAAAACAGAGACTATATAAATCGTCTCTAAAACAGAGACGATATAAAGCGATACAAATTAAAATGAAATGAAATACTTTATTTGCTTGAAGCAGGTTCATTTTAGAACATAAATATAGATAAACATAAATATGTATAGATTCACACACTTCGCCAGAAAATCCAGCATGCAAACACGATTAAGAAAACAGGTAAGTAGGTACATGTTTTAGTTTAAAGCTTAAACCAACATTAACTGAACAATATTTTCAAATATTTTTTTAAATGAAGTTTATACTTCCAGATTGTTTCCATAGAAATTTCATCAAAATCGGTTCAGCAGTTTGGCCATGAAGTCGGTTTCTAAGTTTTTTAAACTTCACTTGTTGTTTGAGGTCGGTCAGTGTTTCATTGTTATTTTCTCAAGAAGGTTTAGAAGGTTTAGGTGACCTAGATTATAGAGCCCCCTAAATTAAGAATCAGTATTTTAAACGTTTTTCTTTCGTTACAGTGAACGCGTTGAAGAACGAAAAACGTTCCACAAAAATTTAAGTTGAAAATAATAAATTCTAATTTCAATACATACCTACCTGTTGCAACTTTTTTACACCCATTATCCAGCCATCATTGGTTCCACAAAAACCAGTCACATAATAAAAATAAATTCAGTCTGCCATGTTAACCGAGTTAGCAAACTTTTACCACGCAACTCTGCACCTTGACTTCTAAAAAATGTGGTGGAACTATAGCGAATTACTAACGCAAAACTCGTACGTAAAAATTTCTTACTAATGAGAGTTATTTGACATCGTGTAAGCTTTTGCATTCAAAAATAAAATGTCTGGCTTAAAAAATATTAGCTATCAACTTTTCAACCATTTTTCAACCGTGAACTCATCCATAAAGCCACAATAAGCGCGGGTATAATGAAGTCATAAATATTAAAAAGCTGACACAAAATATCATGAATCTTTTGTATGTAATATGCATTTCATAATTATCTTACAATTAAAATATTCGATAATGGTTTATCTCAAAATTTTCAAGCAAAATATGAGCTACGATGGCGATTAGTGAAACGCTGTCAAATATGACAGTGATATTTGACAACGTTTTACTGATTGCCATCGCCATAGCCTAGATGTGCCTTGGCCTATAAACAACTGTCAAATATTGTAATCGTCGATTAGCAATTTACTGGTGTTTTTTTAGCGATACCCGAAACCATGAAATAAACTGGAAAACTGTCTTAGGAACCATATAAAATAATATTTTTTCATAAATAATCCTACTAATATCGTAACAGCGAACGTTTGGATGTTTAGATGTCAGTGGGTCAATATTATAAAGAGAAAAGATTTGTATTTTTGTATGTTTGCAATAAATACTCAAGTACTAGTGTGCCGATTTCAAAAATTCTTTCACCATTGGAAAGCTACATCCATCCTGAGTAACATATGCTATTTTTATTTGCTTAAAATTTAAATTTCCACCCGTGGGACCCGGCTTCCCACGGATGGACAGCTATTAATCTATAAAACAAGGGTTTCAAAACTACCTCTTCAATTGATTGAGAGAGTCGTCAAACCGAAACTTGCAATAAAAAATTGTAGCCACATTATTAAAACTTAAATTTCGAAATGTAGAATTTCTCCTTACTTTCTTCATTTGGTTAGTGGTTTGCCAAGTCGCACGTTTAAGCTACTGGTGTGGCGAGGCCCAATTAAGTTAGGTCGTCGTGTTATTACATTCAGGACTAGGCAGGTACCTACTTCATCTAGAATACACGTTATTGTATAAGATGGTGATGATTGCTCTCGAAAACTAGAGGGCAAAACAAGATCGGGTGTTTTTCATTTTTAGGGTTTCGTAGCCAAATGGCAAAAACGGAACCCTTATAGATTCGTCATATCTGTCTGTCTGTCTGTCTGTCCGTCTGTATGTCACAGCTATACCGTTTCTCCGAAACTGTTAAAGCTATACTGGTGAAACTTGATAGGTGGATGTATTCTGTGAACCGCATTAAGATTTTTACACAAAAATATAAAAAAAAAACAATAAAAATTTGGGGTCGTAATCTAATCCATACGTGTGAGGTATCTATGGATAAGTCTTCAAAAATGATGTTGAGGTTTCATGGGTGAGTACGACTCGAACTTGGCCGCTTTTTTCAATTTGGTTCAATTCAGTAATTGGGAGAGTCGTTGGGATTTTTTTACCAACGACCCCACTGGTGGGGTGGGCCAAGATAGTAGCGCGGAATCAGAAAAAAAAACAAATAAAAAATCGTAATAAGTTATTTTTGAAAAAATACAGAAGAAACAACAACTTTACATTTTACTTTATATAACACTGTAATTGTCACAATTTGTACAGGAAACTCACGGATTCTCTTTGATTCGTTTCTCGCTGTTTTTGTACCTATTTATTATAAGGTAGATTATGATAAATTGCGTATCTAGTAGAAGCAAACAGGCACGTGTAGGTATAAATCGTTGAAAAAGTTTCCTCATGGTTACCAGGAGCGGATCCAGGATTTAAATTGTGGAGTGGTCTGGATTTTATTTTTAGGGTCTAGTTTTTATTCCTGATATCCTTCTCATGTCTACTTTGAGTTAAACGCAAAATAATCCTCTTGTTTTTCTAATATTAATAACTAGCAGTAAGTGACCGAGCTTCGCTCGGTATTTTTTTGATAACGTACTTATGAATGATGAAATCATATACATATTTCGATCTTACTAACATACTACATAATAATAAAAAATAAGAACTGGTTATTTAATAAAAAATCACGAGTGCAATGAGATAGAAACTTCTGGAACTTGTCTACAGAGTATTTACGTAGTCCTTTAGTTCCAAAATTTGACAATAGATGGCGTTCTCTGTGAAACATAACCCTTGAATTCTCAGGTTCTCACAGAGCTTAGTTTTTGCTTCTGAGCAACAGATGGCGCTAGGAGTAATGATACTATGAAAAAGTTGTTTGTTCTTAACTCCGAACGCCGATATTTTTTAAAAATAAATCCTATCGTCCCCGAAAACCCCTGTATATTAAATTTCATGAAAATCGTTGGTGCCATTTCCGAGATCCTAAACATATATTATATATATATACAAGATTTTCTCGTTTAAAGGTAATAAGATAAGATAAACGGGCTTTCGCATACTCTAAATCTATATATATATAACTCAAAGGTGACTGACTGACTGACTGACTGACTGACATAGTGATCTATCAACGCACAGCCCAAACCACTGGACGGATCGGGCTAAAATTTGGCATGCAGGTAGATGTTATGACGTAGGCATCCGCTAAGAAAGGAAAATGGAAAATTATTTTCCAAAGAGGAGAAAAAGGGGAATAATGGTTATAAGAAAAATCAACGCACAGCCTAAACCGTTAGCCCTAGAAGCATGAAACTTAGAAGATGTATTCCTCTAATAGAGCAGAGGTGCACTAAGAAAGAAAATAGGAAAATTCTTTCCCTAAAAGAAGAAAAAACGGAAAATGATTTTAAGAAAAATCACAAAAAATAGCTTTACAAAATACGCAAAAAAAAACATTAAAAATTTTCAGCTACCGCAGCATCTGGCACCAGGTTCGATTACACACAAAGGTTCACAAACAAACCGATGATAACCACTACGACAAAATCGCGGGAAACATCTATCATACTTAAACTAAACACTGTTGAAAAAAATCGGCTCCAACAGCACTCACCTTAAAATTCAAATACACTCTAAAGTACAAGCTCAAATCTATGGTAACTAGCAGTTGGTCATGTCAAATTAAAAAAATCTGATACGATTATACACCAACACGCATACGAAACCCCAAATTAGCCACTAATATAACATAAAATCACAAAAAATAGCTTTACAAAATACAAAAAAAAACACTAAAAAATTTTCAGCTACCGCAGCATTTGTCACCAGGTTTTAATACACACAAATGTTTACAAAAAAACCAATGATAACCACTAAGACAAAATCGCGGAAAACATCTATCATACTTAAACTAAACACTGCTGAAAAAAATCGGCTCCAACAGCACTCGCCTTCAAATTCAAATACACTCTAAAGTACAAGCTCAAAACTATAGTAACCAGCAATTAATCATGTCAAATAAAAAAAATCTGATTCGATTATACACCAACACCCATACGACACCCCAAATTAGCCACTAATATAACATAAAATCACAAAAAATAGCTTTACAAAATACGAAAAAAAAAACATTAAAAAAATTTCAACTACCGCAGCATCTGGCACCAGGTTTTAATACACACAAATGTTTACAAAAAAACCGATGATAACCACTAAGACAAAATCGTGGGAAACATCTATAATACTTAAACTAAACACTGCTGAAAAAAATCGGCTACAACAGCACTCACTTTCAAATTCAAATACACTGAAAATTACAAGCTCAAAACAATGGTAACTAGCAGTTGGTCATATCAAACTAAAAAAAACGAACTCAAATATCCACGCGGACGAAGTCGCGGGTATCAGCTAGTGATTTATATAGCGACAAGGGCTACTGTTTTTGCTCATGCCCTTACATACGGGACGCTATTGTGCCTGGGACAGGAGTTTTAGATGGAGTCAGCTTGCCTTATTTTTACTAAGCCTTTGCACATCTAGACGATGGCGATGGCAATCAGCTGAAACGCTGTCAAATATGACAGTCATATTTGACAGCGTTTCAGCCATCGTCATTGCCTAGATGTGCGCAGGCCTTCATAAAATAAAGAAAAACCTTCGATTGCACCACACTCGCGTGACGCCACAGAATCAAATAAATACTGCTATAGAATAGTGGTAGTACAGTTATACTAATTAATGATGTATTACACTATGCGACAGCTCTCAAAAGGTGAAGGAAAACATCGAAAAAACCGACATGTCGTAAAACCTAAAGTTCGAAAAACATGTGTCAAGTGCGCGAGCCTCGTTGAGGCGCACATAAAATCCTTTCTCCACGATAAGAAGAAGAAGTAGGTTATCAGGTCAAAACGAAACTCTTGAAATGAAGTAGACTGCAAACACGACTTACCATGTTCATCTTTGTATCTTCTGCACAGTGAAAACATTGTTTTTGCTTTCAATTATATCTGGGAACAAATAAAAAATTCTTTAAAATATTATGCTTTCCTTATTCACTATACATATTTGTATTTATCTACAAGGAAGGGAAAAAAATTCAAACCAAAACAAAAAAAAATCTGTTGTATCACAAGGATCACTTTGAATCGTCTCAAAGCTAGGTAAGTCGCCAATTAAAAATCGAATCAGCATATTCTTAGAAAATCAAATGCTATAATCATAAGTAGTTCACTGCTAGAAATAAGCGTCACCTATACATTTCCAGGGAAAACCTAATTTAAGGGAGTAGTTAGAGGTAGATCCACAGCATATCTTGTTCAAGCTATGGCTGTGCAATAACTGGAGCTTTACGTTTAATTCCTCTCGGCTTAGCGAGATTAGCTTAGCTAGGCTTTCGGCATGAGCTTAAACCCCATAGCTTCCATGAGGGTACTACGTAATGGCCCATGACATAGCAATCCTAACGTTTCTCATTGCTATACTCTGACTGGCCTCTCAGCCACTTGGCAGTAGGTCTGCCTTCTGCGCCGTTGGTCGTGGGTTCGATCCCCACCGAGAACAAATATTTGTGTGCTTCTTCTTCTTCTTTCGTGTCGATATTACAATCATTAAAGCCACTTAGTAATTTAGTATTATATCAGCTATCTGGTTCCCACAGTACAAGCTCTGCTTAGTTTGGGGCTAGAAAGTGTTGTGTGGATTGTCCGCAATATTCATATTCATACAGTCCTAAATTATGTATACTATTGATCAAAATTATGCTGATGTCTTAGAAAAGTAAACCTCATGATTGGCCAAAACAACCAATGACCAACAAGGTAGGTATATTCTTTCCAATCGTTTTCGTAATCATCGGAAGTAAGAATCAAATACAAACACAAAATAACTTTATTGACATACTAGTGACCGCCCGCGGCTTCGCTCGCCCGTTCCCGTAACACCCCGTTCCCGTTGCTTTTTAGTATCCTATGTCCTTCTCCCGGTTCTAAGCTACCCACAAATTTTCTGCCAAATCGGTTCCGCCGTTCTTGAGTTATAAATAGTGAAGTTGTGAGTGAATAGTGAGTTGAATTATAAACTAACACGACTTTCTTTTATAAATATAGATAGAAGCATGACACATAGGTTCCGGAACTAGTGAAAACTGTGTTTCAGGAACCAGAATCAAACTACAACAGTTAAAACAAATAACAATACCTTATTTTAAGTTTTTTGAGGTATACGTTATTAGTAAACAATAACAGAGCGGTTAATATTTAGTTAAATTTTATAAGCAGAAAACTACGGCTTGTTCGAGTTGAGTTTTAATGAATGAAAATGTGTGTGATTCATACTTAATACTCGCACAAATAATCGTAGGAACGATTATCTACCTTTAAACAAACAAAACAGCTCTAAAAAACAACGCTACATTTTCCACGAAAATGTACAAATGAAAAACGTCTGAAACCACTCTGAAACACTCACATGCAGTTGACGCAAACAATTTTATTGTGATAGACAATACTATGGAACACAAAACGAACCTTTATCTATAGACTGCAAGCTCCAAAACACATGGTCACTTGACACAAAAAAAAACAAATTAAAAGCTTCTAAAAAATAATCAGGTATGTGAATAACTGCACTATTTTTATGGGAAAAGTAAAAAAGTTCATCACAATATACTGTGAAGGGGATGGAAAGCGCGCTGTAGCGGTGGGGGTTGTAAAGAGACTGGCTGTGTCGAACCGAGACTGCGCTCGTTAGAACTCGGGGAAGATCGGTTTCGGTCAAACTACATTTCAATACACGCTCTGGCTCTGCAAGGCTGCCTGCCAGGCATTCGACTAACAGATGAATCGGTTCATGCCCGGAAGCGCTTATATACCAACTCTAGGGTGTCTTTCATTCCATCGATAACTGCAAATGATTTGCTAAAGTAGCAAGCCTTAAAGCTTAGTTACTATAGTAAAAGCTTTTTAATATTGTTTGCAGGTGCGCAAGGAATAAAATTGGCTAGCAGACAGATTTGCAGATGATCATCAGCTCGCAGATTTCAATCATAAACATTGCTTCAACTAACTCTACAAGGAAAGTGCGTTGCTCGTGTGGAGAGTTCGGGCACGTTCACACGAGCGCGATTTTAGTAGGCGAGTCGTGTAACCGCCAATTGCTCCTTAGAAACTTTTAAATTTACAGGTTATGTAATTCACATAAAATACATAATTTATCGATATACGAGCGCACGCTCAGCGCCAGAATAGAAACCGCTTCGTACACGCGCAGTGCCCACGTGCCGCCTTTTCAGAGGATCAAACGGCGCTTATGAAAAGCGCGCGCGGTGTTGTACCGTTCAAATTGCGCTGCGCTTCGGCGAGAAACAGCGCGTCATAATTATGATACCATTATATGTAGTTCAACCCTCACTGAGAGGACGAATGGAGACTTCATCAGTAGTCCGCGCTGAATCTTGATGCTCACTCGGGGCTGATGAAAAATGCAGCGAGAAGACATTATTGCATTTAGAGTCTCGGCTTCTCAGCCCCAGGGTACAGCAGACACGATGGAATTATCCGTAGCTACTTTAGGACGCTTACAAATTCAAGTCATGTACAGTTTATTTTTCTCCGGAGTTTCTTTGGGAACTTTCGCTCGTACTGAATGAACTGGGCTTATTACTGAATTGAAGTACTACAACTGAGAATTTCGTAACATTAATTATGTGATGGATAACACTAACACTAAACCCATTAGAAAAGTGAGATTTACGTCTGTTGAAGATGATTTATGCAGCGTTAGGGCATTTTTTTTTCTCTCTTCTTTTGTCTCTCCACTCCTCGCAACACAATGGTTATTTACTGGAAGAAATGTTAATTGTCATTAAGGTCGCCTACGCAATATTTTTATGTGCCATAAAGTATTTTCTAATCTAAGTAACAAAATACACAAGAAAGTATGTTAGTAACTGACAAGTTCTCGATCATTCGATTCTTGGAAAGCCAACCCTTCTGTTTATCTACTACTGTATATTCTGTACTGCTTCTTGGAAACTAGCTAGCGTTGTTAAAATATTCCACCTCAATGCATTTCACTTCATTTGCATTGTCGTCTGTTGTTATTGTTACAAATGACATGAAATGAAATGTATTTATGGCCCGAACACACCTAGTTCGCTGGCGATAGCGATCAGTGAAACGCTGTCAAATATCGCTGTCAGATTTGAGATTTGACAGCGTTTCACTGATCGCTACCGCCAGCGAACTAGGTGTGCGCAGGCCTTTTCGCTTGAAGTATGGTCAATTTTGAAAAACTTCTTATTAATAACAGTACCACATACTTCGTCGGAGACCGACTTGCAAAGTTTAATGCTAGATTGCTAACATAAAGCAAACTAAATTTAAAAACAATAAACTACAAAGACAGTTAAAAAAATACTAGAAATTTAAAGACAATTTAGGTATACAGTATAAAAACATAGAACATACTTAGAACAAAAATAAATAATTTACAGAATGCCGATAAATATAAAATTAAGTAATTAAGTATCAATGTCAGATTTAATTCAATTCAATTCATACCTACTTTTAAGTCTACAATACTATAAAAACACAACTAGCATAACAAGTAGGTATTCAGTATTCAGTATATATTAATATAAGCATGTAAATTAAATATTATCAGATCTTAGGAAGAGTTAATACGCATACGTGAAGTGGCACCACACTGCTATTATTATTATGACTGACTATATGCCTCATGCGGCGTTACCTCGCTCTGAGGCGTTCCATTTAAGGCTTGAAGTGCAAGCGAGAGCGCGGAACGAGCCACAAAGAGGCACAATCGGCCTCCACGTTCGGCAGCGTTCGACATCTGTCTCTCTCCTACTTGAGTGAGCGATGCGTCCGCGTGGACAGCTGTATGACGTTGTCACGTTCAACTATCGTCAGTAAACCGACTTTACAGACAACCGTTTTTTTTAATCTGTGAAAGATCATACAAAAAAACGGTAGAAACCAAGCCGTAGTTTGTTGCTTGTTCTTCTAGCTTTGGTCGCGTGGAAATGGCACCTAGAATCACCTACACACAGACAGACAGCACTCACACAGACTCAAAACCAGAGCCAGGGACAGAGCCAGATATAACTTGAGGTAGGCCTTCAGATAGCTCAACTGTTTCTTGTGTATTTTGTACATTTTGTAAATATTTGTTTAATTGTAAATTGTAAGTTTTGTACTTTACATTTTACAAAATGATTTGTTCTCGTAAACAATGCAAACCATCCAGCATTCCCTGAATGGCCAGCAGACAAATATTCACCGGTTATTGTTATAAGTACAATGCATTTATTATTTAAAGGCAACGGTTTTGTCTGCAGTAGAAATTGTAGTTGGTTTCTATCTTTTAAAAATAAAATATTCTAGTACGAAAGGATTGAATATTTAAATTTAATATTTTTTTTTTGTATGCGCACTGCTAGTCAAATATGTCATCGTCATCTGCCTAATAGCCCCTTCCCACCGGTGTGTGATATCGCGCACGGAGGCGGATCAGCTCGCACGACACACCATGGGAACGGTCTCGTGCGCCGAGGTGCGCGGTAGCACAAGAGCCCTTTCTGTGTGCGTTGCCGTGCGTCGTCGTCGGCTGTGCGTGATGATCTGCACAACCACGCACCGTAGGAAGGCAGCATAACAAAGCCCTGTCTGGCTCGGTCTCTGGCTCTGGTTCTGAGTCTGTGTGAGTTCTGTCTACGTCGAAACGTCACACACACACTATAATGCACTGGTGAGCACAGACTCAAAACCAGAGCCAGACAGAGCTTGTAGTAGGCCTACAGGTCGATATTCTCGTTTGTTCTCTGTTATATCGTTTGTGTCTGGCTGTTATATCGTTATACTAGCAGCCCGTCCCGGCTTCGCACGGGGTAGGGGTAGACAATATTGTTGTACATTATTTTGTTCGATCGCTAATAGTTTCGGCAGCGCATTCGACGAAAGACATTTTTAGACTCATTTTTCTACACCTTCGGTTACATTGTTCAAACTTTACCAAGGATCCCTAATTTTTTTCAAAATGAAATGTAGCCTTTGTCAAATTGGAAGAATGTAGCATTTCATTGGTGAAAGAATTTTTTAAATCGGCCCAGTACTTTTTGAGCCTATTAATTACAAACATACAAACATACAAAAATAGGTACAAATCTTTCCTCTTTATAATATTAGTACCTATAGATATATCTCTTTTATAGCAAAAGCTATAAGGTACAATAAAAATTGTACAAAAAACTTGGTGTTTAAATTTCATTGAGGTTATTTCTTTGGTAAGTATTCATATTTCAGGATTCAAATCCCAGAAAAATGCTTTTCCCATTTCGAGCAAAATAATGGCCAAGAGTTAAAATCGTCAATATGATGGATACTGTGTTACATATCAAAACATAAAAAGAACAAACCCTTGTAAACAATAATGATGTGTGAAATAGAGGCCAAGTGACCGAGCCAAGAATGGAGCTTAGGGCTCTTGAGCACGAGCGCGGTGGCGATAGAACGTCGGCAGCTTGCCAGCCCCTTGTTATTTCCACCGATGAGAGGCGAAGAGCAACGGCCTGAGGCAAGAGTAGCTGAAGCTCGTTAGAACAACGTCAAATCAACGCATGGAAAATGGAATGGCATCTCAGCTCAGTTAGACACCACTATTTTGTAACTACCAAAAAAATAGGGTAATGTAGTAGGGGTAGAACATTATGAATGTGCAATCAGAATTTTTAGTTTCGATAAAATGACAAAGTTATTAAATGTTAAAATTTTCAGAAATCCTGCATAAAATTATGGACATTATTAGTTACGTAGTACTGAGAGAAACAAATATACGCTGTTCGGTTCCGCTTGGTATTTAGCGTTTATGAATGAAATGATTTTTGCTTGTTGAATCATTTCTTAATATTTGACTAAAAGTTGTGGTTATTTATGGGTATTTTTTTTATGGCTTGAATTTTTTTTTTCGTGGATGTGTTCAGTAACAGGCAGTAACAGCAGCTAGTATTGGCATTTTTTTTTTTGGTAATTACAAAATAGTGGTGTGGTTCCCATAGCACAAGCTCTGCTTAATTTGGGGCTAGATAGTGTTGTGTGGATTGTCCACAATATTTATTTATTTATGCGTACGGAAATTGGGATGGTCGTGGGTTTGAATCCAGCTCGGTCAATAATTCATCAAATACTCAGAGTGTGATTTGTATTTTTGTGAAAAGCTACTGATCGACTTCGAAAGTTTTTTTCATGTTGAAAATGTTATATTATCCCTGGGTACTCTGAGCTTATTTACTGCCCCGCTAGAACAGGGCTTCGCCAAGACTAGGCTAGGTGTCCCTTCGAAAAAAGGATGCTTATAAATGTGAATTAGTTAAGTAATGGCCTGTTTTCTTTCTCTCTAATTTCTGTAATGGCGCAAACAAAAGAAACTATAGCCAGTACATGTTATAACAAATGGGTTATTAAACACCGTCCCTTTTCCTAAATCACCCCGACACCTCCAAAGGTAAAACTTGGTCGACCTTCGAGAATAAACATGACCTCCTACTTTTATCAAATTCCTCCTCGTGTGTGGAGTAAGGTATACTTAGGGCAGGTAAATTACTGCCTGTTTACTCGTGCAAATCGAGATCGAGCATCGAAAACACGACCATTTGGTTTGTAAATCGTTGATTCACTGGTAAAAACACGAAGTATATGAATTTATCACAAACTGTACTCGTTATCAATTGTCTAGATTGTCGGTTTAAACAATTAGAATTATGTTCAAATCCCTCTATAATAAATAAATAAATAAAGACTTGACTTGACCCAAGAGCTGGTGGGTATCTGGCGCAGCGTATAAGCATTGCTATTCAGCGTGGCAATGCCGCCAGCGTCTTGGGGACGCTTCCGTCTGGCACTGATTTGGATCAGTTGAGCTATCTTTAGATCGTTTGTAACGATCTGCAGATAGCTTAACTGTTTCTTGTGTATTTTGTACATTTTGTAAATATTTGTTTAATTGTAAGTTTCTTTGTGTAAATAAATATATTTACTTTAATAAATAAATAAGCTAATATGTAGTAACTCAGGCCGTGGGTGGAAGCTGTTCCAAATTAACATCTGCCTGCCTCAAGTGGGTGCACGCATAGCAGTGCATCATAGTAAATGTTTTTTAAAGGGGATGACCTGTGAGGCAAAGCTTTGTTAGAAGCAATGGTAAATAAAACCACTCCACATCGGTTAAGCCATTATGCTTGTTCCTCCAGCATAAAATAAACTTGTATAAAGTAAAGCTTGTTACGACTACGAGTATGTAGCATCGTTCATTAGGCTGTAGTTGGCGGTGCAATTATTTGATTGCACGACGGCAAACATTAGCAACTCAAAGCACAGCCGTTAATTATGAAAACGCATTTGACCTTTTCGCAAATAAACGTCCCCGACGGAAAGCCAACTTCCATTTAAATGTTGGAATAAGGTCGTAAATCACGGGCATCACGCAAAAACTTTCACGCGAGTTTGACCTCTATTTGGCGGCTGCGCGTACAAGATACACCCATGTTGCTTTGCCAGAGTTTTTTACGTAAGCTACGAGCCTAAACCCAGTTGAAGTAAACCTAAAAATCTCTTCTTCCAAGCACGAACGATGAAAATGTATGTAGGTTAATTAAATCTTAACATAGAAGGAAATCGGAAAGAGGATATACTTAGGAGGAAGAGAAAGTGTGAGAATACAACACTTATTAATAAGTCAATATTTTAGAAAATCCACGGAACACTATCATGCCCCAAATTAAGCAAAGCTTATACTATGGGAACCAGATAGCTGATATAATACTTATATAATATTTTTTTAAATAATATTCAGATTAAAATATTGCACCCAGACAGAGAACAAATGTCTGCGTTCACCACGCAAACATTGGTTCTCGGTGAGGATCGAACCCACGACCTACGGTATCATAGTAGAATTATTGCTTATCGTCTTTTTTTTCTTTCAAATCAATACCACAAACTGGAAGTATGCTACACAATATGTAAAAAGACCACGAAAATATCTGAAGTACCCATCGTATTAAGTCCGATTCCAATAACCCACTAACCCACTATTGTCTGGTGTTAGCAATATGAATCGTTGTCAGTCGAATAATTTATCATTTCATTGTTTGTTATTTCAGCCTGTGAGTTGTGATGTTTGAAGAACGACCGGCTGGCTAGACACACTAACGGACATTCTATAATGCAGGAAAAACATTGGTTCCTCGTTCTGGGCAGTCGGGTAAAAAATACATAAGCGGCAATAGCCTACCGAACGTCAAAAACGTTTGAAAATAAGAAATCCCTCAGGCCTACCACAAGCTCTGTTTGGCTCTGTCTTTGGCTCTGGTTTTGAGTCTGCATGAGTGCTCACCAGTGTTTTATATTGCGTGTGTATGACGTATCGACGTAAGATTTATTTAGTCAACACTCACACAGACTCAAAACCAGGGCCAGAGACAGAGCCAAACAGAGCTTGTGGTACAGTTCGTGTAGCTCTACTCGTCATAGACTTTTGATTCCTCTTCCCTGTTATAGACATTATGCACTGGATTTGAGCGCACGACCATAGATTTGATGCACTTGACACAAGCTTTCGAACGAGGCATAGGGCACACGGATTTTTGGACTTGGAAAAACTCTTTTGTGCTCGACTGGATTTATACCGAAAAGCGAGGCTACTACCACTAGACCACCAGTGCTCAAGAGGGATGTAATCGTACAAGATAGTGCGCCGATGATACCAAGCGTGTCATCCGGGTGACCGGGCCGGCCAGTGACCGCGTGACCCGGTCGCGGCACGACCTGTTTTACTCCATCCCCTGCTCAAGGACCAAGCATCTTATGGACAAAAATACGCAGCAAACAATAAATTAAGTGGTGAGAATTTTAGCGGCCAGATAAATAATAGAATACTTTTTTTGTACATAGCGTTACATGCCATATAACCGGCCTGTAGATATCGACCTGTGGTAATAGGCCTCTTTTTAGTACTATTTTTTTGAGGACTCTAGCCGATATGTCCAAATCTAGGCCTTGTGTGTTAGTAAGTCAGTTGCCACAATGTATTTTTCGATTTTACAGATTAAAATCTAATAGGTTCGCAGGAACAATATGCCTTTAAAATGTAGCAAGCTTTTGAAGAAACGACGCATGAAAAGACCTCTCAACTGAGAAAAAGTGATCACTGCTGTCACCGTGACTCAGTGATGTCGTAGCATTACGACACACGACGACGACGAGAAGCGGCGTAGCGCGTTCGTAGCCGCGTAGAAGCTGCGTAGTACTGTCGTAGGCGCAGCGTAGTAGTACGCATCAACGATTTTTTCCGTCTTCTTGAAATACTAATGCTATCAGATTTTCTCTCATTGAGTTTTGAAGCGATTTTTAAGACAATCGGAAAGATACACGCACCGCACTTTTTTTATTCTGATTGGTTCTATTTTAACCAGCAACGTAAAGATACTGGCCGTAGACTAGTGGCGCGAGACTTCAGTCGTATCTATGATTGTATAGTCCTCGGTTCAATCGGCCCCAGGCTGCAGCGCGCCGCCGCCGTGGCCTGGTGCACCCGATTGATTCCCGGCATCAGACAGTTTGTCTCGGGTTGATGTACTACCCATGAGTACCAGCTCTAAATAGGTTACGTTATGTATGTTACCTCATTTGTAGAAAAGAGTATTTAAACTTAGCTCTAGTAATTTTATTGAGTTAATCCATCCGGATAACTACAACAATCCTGTCATAGATTAAATGGGTATGATTCGTGTATTCAATGAAAATCTGTACTGATAAATATTTTCATTAAAAATAAGGTTTATTTATTAACTTTCCACAAAACTGCACAATGTTAAGCAAGCTTCCAAAGGCCAGAGCTCAAAGTTTTTTATCAAAGAAATAAATATCTTTAGAAATAGTTGTATCAAATGTTTCAGTCAGGTTTTGTTCTAAAAACTTGATGCGAATATTTTTCTTTAAATCTGTCTCGAAATCTTCATATTCGGCGTCTGAATCAATTGTGGTTTGAGGTATTTCAGGAGCATTGCAGACACTTTTAATGACGAATTTAAGAACACGTTTCATTGTCGACATTACTTTCTTCATTCTACAAATTGACTTGGTTTTTGAATCCAGCATTATTCTTAGCTTTTCATTCTCCAGCTTCAAATTTAAGTTCTCGGTTTGTGTGTCTGATTCTCTAAGATTAGCAGCATCAATTTGTTTTCTAATAGCATGAATGATTGGTTGAAACCCTTTCCTCGTTCTGAGTAAGGATTTGTTTGCGTTCTCCAATTCGCTTTTAAGCCTGTCCACATTCACTTGGAGCTTGTTTAATTTAATATCTTTCTGATCTGTAGACATGGGCCTTTTTTTTCCTTTGAAAACGTCCTTGACTACAACTTCGACGGCAGTTGTATTGTTCCTAAAAACTTCGTACGAAGTTCCGGAATCACTCTCCTGATTTTCAGACTTGTTTACTTCATTTCTTTTGAGGAAAAAGTTTGATAGCATTTCTTGAGGCAAGGACATAATATTATGAAGATAAAAATAGTATACAGTCGTGGTATTGTTGTTTAAAAATATTATATGTATCTATAATCAAATGAAACTCTGAAAAGTATGGAATATTGCTCGAGGCAGTGATACAACAAATTTTTGTTTTGCTTTTACTTATTAGCGTTTGACGTTGTTTTTTTTTTATACTCCATTAAATTGACCGTAGACTATGGTATAATCATGACAAACCAAAGAGTTTGGAAATACTGCTGGCAAGCTGGCAGCAAGGAGTTTCTTAGGTCTATGTGATAAATTCATTATTTATTCAGAACCTAGGCATAATCAAATATTTTTTGGTAATATATTATGTTTACAATGCCAACGGCCCTAGACTGCATATTGAGTATTGAACAGAATTGTTTGTAAATTTAGAGCCCTAAATATGCCTAACTTTGACCTCTGTGGTCGCAACGCTGGGTCTTCGTCCGGAATAAGGGAGGAACTGGGGCGTATGATTGCGGGCCGGTGCAGTTTTCAATTATAAGGCACACCAGATGGCCAGGCTGACCTCATTCTGACGTAATGCAATTTCGATTTGCGCCAGGTGATTGGACTCATTGTACGGAAAATGTTTTCAAAGCCTTTGATGTTATCAGTGATCGAGGCAATCCATTGCACGAGTATCATAGCTTTTGCAATGTAACATTATCGTCGTTTTTAGGGTTCCGTAGCCAAATGGCAAAAACGGAACCCTTATAGATTCGTCATCTCTGGGGACCCCCAAAAAAACTATAAATTTTGGGGGTACTTGAAACTGAAACTCAAAAATTTTTTTTTTATCGAACCCATACGTGTGGGGTATCTACGGATAGGTCTTCAAAAATTATATTGAGGTTTTTAATATCGTTTTTTTCTAAACTGAATAGTTTGCGCGAGAGACACTTCCAAAGTGGAAAAAAGTTGGTCCCCCCCCTCCAACTTCTAAAATAAGAGAATGATAAATCCAAAAAAAATGTATGTTGTACATTACTATGCAAACTTCCAACGATACTTGGTTTGAACGAGATCTAGTCAGTAGTTTTTTTTTATACGTCATAAATCGTAAACCGCAATTTACCTTTCGACGAACTGCAAAAACCTTTATATTATGTTACTTGATGCTACGGAACCCTTCATGGGCGAGTCCGACTCGCACTTGGCTGCTTTTTTAAGGGTCATTGCTGTACCTACATGAAACCGGTGTCTGATTGGGATGAAGTGACCAAGATATAATTATTTCTGTTAAATTAAAGAAGACGGATCCTTGTGTTGGCTTCATGTTTAGGTAGGTAGATATTTACCGATCAGTACATAGATAGATCTTAAATGGTCCTTCTTGAAAATCTTCATTGAGACTAATGCACAGCAGCTATCGTCTTCAGGCGAGGCATACATATAGAGAGAAGTAGTAGGTTCCTACATGTATAAGTTTAGAAGTAAAAGTATGCAAAAGCAGGTTGGCCAAACCGAGACCAAACATTATAGCCACTCGTGTAGATTCGTGTATTGATTCTGAAATTGAAAAGCGAGTTCATTGCAAATTCAGCGAGCGATTGCCACCAAACTGTCGGCGAGTCACACTCCCACAAACGTGCTCAGAAAGAGATTCCTCTTGTTTCCAACGGAACGGACACGACACGTAAATATAATAAGGCATATTGGAAAATATCTAAGGCTGATAAATGTTTTAAGACTAGGATCAAGTGCTGGTTAGTCGAGCAGGCTTTCTACAGCTACGACGAATTTATTAGCCGTAGTAGTAGTAGTAGGTTATAGGTAGGTATATACCTATCTACGATAGTGTCCCTAATTTAAATGATTTTAATAATGTATTTTTTATGTGATGTGAATGTTATTTATTATTTTATGCAATATTATTTTTTAAATGAATGTTATAATTTCTTTGAATATCAAAGAATTCGATGACCTGTAAAATTATTACCAAATAAATGACTATTGACTATTGACTATTGGCTGATCCCTGTGCAATGGTGATACACATTGGGAAAGACCTTCTTCTTCTTTATCATTCGTCATCTTAGTATACCCTATGTCCATTATTATCCTGGTAATGTAACATCCTTTATGGCATAAGCCAGCTGCACTAGTCTATACATATAGCACACTGTTCAAGTGTTGAGGCTATTGAATACACGTACATATATGTATACGACTGAATCATATATGTACCTACCTATTCAAGATTGGGTTCTGATGAAAGCTCGTGAAAGTACATTGGCTTTGTTGCAGCTGGTTGTAGTACCTACCATAAACAAGGGATAGGTTACTAAATATGGGAACTAGTAATATATATTTACACAAAGAAACTTACAATTAAACAAATATTTACAAAATGTACAAAATACACAAGAAACAGTTGAGCTATCTGCAGATCGTTACAAACGATCTAGAGATAGCTCAACTGATCCAAATCTAGTTAGCTGATAAGTATATCTTTTTTTATTGTTAATTCATACTTAGAATACAATATTCCACCCAGACTGCGTTCACCACACAAATATTATGCTCTCGGTGGGGATCTAACCCACGACCTACGGCGCAGAAGGCAGAGCTGAGATGCCAGTATATGTTTCTTCCGTCTCGTCAACGCTCCGTTCGACTATAAATAGAGCTTTCCGCAGCTGTAACCCAGTTGGGGTGCATTCGATGCCCTAGTTTCGTGGCCTGGTTCGTACTATACTTTAGGTACGGCACACTCCTATTCAGTATGCGACTATTGGTTTTAACAATATACATGCAGGCAGCTGTAGGCACCCACCAAAAACCTGTACCACTTGTCGATTGCGTAACCAAGTGTAACCGTATTAAATTTGGTGTCCTTCCAATATGTACAACAAACTGTTTTGGCCAGACAATTCATAAGGCTACCTACCTATTTCAAACTTTGTAAAAATCTTGCTGCAGGCACCTAGGTAGTGTTGCAAATAGTTGATAACGTAATAGTACATTGTTACCCGAGTGTTGAAAGTCACGTTTTTTGAGTCCCGAGACGGGTTTGGCGCCAGAGCGATAGCGAGGGCGCCAATGGAGCTTGAGGGACTTAAAAGACTTTCACCCGAGGTAAACACTGTGCTTTTCATTACGAATACAAGGAAAGTGCAAATAAAAACATGAAAGAAAAATTAGTGAAAATGAAGATTGAATTGCCGCCTTCCCGGTTTTTTTTTTATTTTTCTCTGGCGGGCCTTCGGCTTCGGCTCGCCAGCATTATTCAGCCATTAGTTTCATTCTCATAATTTAAAAAGTTGTAAATTGTTTGCTCAAATCTATGTTATTTTAAATAAATAGTTGAAGCTATATACTAATCAAGTAATTTAGAAGATATATTATTTATTTAATACTATCTTTATGTTATTAAAATTTTACATTGCGCTTTAATTAGACTTTATAAAAACTTCTTACCTTTGTAATGGGTTTACAACCTACTTGCTGAATAAAAAGTTGGAATTTCAACGACCTCCTTGCAGTTAGAAAGACTTTAGAAAGTTGGAACATGGTTGAATAAAAACGAACTTGTTTTTTTTATAATTTGACAGCTGTCAGTAGAAAGCGATTCTCCCTAGGGCTGAAAGTTTTACTTTCAATTAGGCCCCTCAGGCAACTTCAGACCTACTTTCAGAGTATGAGTAATGAAAAGTGTATTTGCTCGTAAAGGGTCTCTTATTTCACCAATTTCAATATCGTAATGTACCTATGTCATCACATAGATACTTGTGCGTTATTGAAATGTAAAACGCACGAGGTTATATTTTTTATTAAGGTAAAATGTACGGTTTTTCAAGGTGCTCCGTCTAAAACGAGCGGTACTTTTTTTTAAATCTTACCATCTGCTTTCTTGTAGCAATATCGCCTCGGCTGTAATTTTCATCTTACGGCACTCTTGTCATAATGTACTACTAGTGCCAGTGAGTTCCATAGATAGCTACGCCGTAGCCGTGCTACGTGCTACGGTGTTTCCACTAGTTTCTGAAAGAAAACACCTAATAATACTAGCTACGACGTAACACGAGACTTCTTCATAGGGTGCCTCTTCACTACTGAGGGTTGGTAGTCATCCTTTCATTCAAACTTTTCTTTATCTAGGGCAAATAATACAACGGATTAGTTGTAAGTATATAATAAATAACAAGAGAGGGCTAAGTATATAATAAATCTTAGTAGGTGCAATAAAATACGGTAGACTAAATGATTTCATATTTTTATTGTAAAAATCAGTTTACATAACCCAAAAATGACATTTTAGAAATTTTTTATAATATACAACTAATTATTATTACAACGTCATGAAAATGAAGGGGTTAGATTATCACATTGCTTTATATTATACATAATATTATAAATGAATAAAAAAATTACCATAAAAAATGAGAAAAAGTAAGTACTTATTAAGTAATTCTTAAAGGAGAAAAAAATATTAATTCTTATGAGTATTTTGTAAGTTATAAGATTAGTTCAGTGTTTGTTTACCAACAGACATTCATCGGTCATAGTAAAATAAAATAAACTTGTATTGTAATCCCTATGCACGGTAGACATCCCAACTCGTGATTCTCGAGGATATTTAAGGGTCCGTCAGTCAAATCTAATGTTTCTTTCAAATCTTTAAACACTTACTATAAAATCGGGAGGCGATAATGTACACCTAGTTATTGAACACCCCGTTATCACGGTGCCAGTTAAGCTTCATATAGCAATTCATTCATTAGTTCTTGTTTTTTTTTGTTCTGGCACTGAATACTTCTACTTGTCCTTGAGACTATGGGGCGGATCCAACTTGGATAGGTAAGGTTATGTTAGAACATATTAATTACGCACAAGACGGACTTGCAAAGCGAGCGTTCCGCGGCAGCAGCCGTCGTAGTGCGAGAAAACGTTTTTTTTTACAATAAACTCAAAAGAGCTAACGCCTTATTACAAAAAATATTGAATTACTGACCTGCTACAGTGTTCAAAGGAGTCAACAATTTGAAAGTGAATAAAGCGGATTCGTTTTAACTGGGTGTACATTTACCGGTCCCAATAAATCAATCAAACTTTTATTTGCTTTTATTTTTGTAATCGTGAAACGCTTATCATAATAACTGTAATTACCTCATTATTGATGAATAATAAAATACAAGTTCGAATTTTTTTTTCAAGATTCTATTTTATTACGGGTATCTGATTTAGGTAAACACTATCTTAATCAGAAATTAAATGACTAGGTGAAGGAAGACCAAAAAATAATAAACTTAAAAATTACAGGTACATAAGTATAGTACCTCCCTATGATAATCGTAAATAAAATCTAAAAATGTTATGGATTACCTTCGCTTTTTTTCATTTTATAGTTATACGTACATTACTTATAAACTGTTTAAATTATAGCAGATCTTGAAATTTCTGAACATAAGTACAACATCTTGAAAAATATTTGTGTACTTTTGTTCTTGACTGTATCTAAACATACAATTATTAGTTTATTAAATAGTCTTTCGTTTTCAGAAAAGTTACAAGTCGATACAGTGGCACCCAATTATTTGTTCCGTTAACCACAGAGGAACTAACATCGTCAGATCGTTGAGTATTAACTCAATACTCAATATATTTATTGCATACACATGGTTAGGTTAAAGTACATACATAGTTCTTAGGTGTATCACATTCATTCACGATTAGTTCATTTCTGATATCTGTTAAAAGGTAAAATAATGATTCAATAAGCGCTGAGCCAAAAACCCGATACGTTGGTGGCACTGTACAGTGAAGGTTTCTGATAGATACGGAGAGATTCTTCTCAGATCAAAAAGACCCCCATTAAGACTATAATGATTTCAAAACAATTAGTAAATAACGCGGTATATTGGTGTAATACGACTTGCTGACTTTGGGGGCTGAAATTAGTTTGTTGAATATTTCGCCAGTAATCGGACATTTTTAAACAAACGGCTAACTTCAGACCCGCCGGCAGTATTGTGAGTGTTTATACGACGGCACTGCTCGCCATCTGGTTGACCCCACAGGTACCGTCTCCGCGGAAGACGCGGTAGTAACCTTGCTCGCCCCATTCTGGACCCCATGAGTTCTTGATCGTCCAGTATGGTAGCCGCTTGTGGAATAGCGGGTAGTCTGAAAATATACAGTAATCATTAACTCTTCTTCGGGTCGTTTCATTAGTTATCTCGAACCAGGGGCTCTATTCTAGACCAGTGACTTTTTGTCACGGTAGATATATATCACAAGAACTGTCAAATTTACTAGATATATCTATCGTGACAAAAAAGTCACTGGTCTAGAATTGAGCCCCAGTTTGGTGCAAGAATTTTAAGAGCGCCTCTCTAAGGGAATTTTCGTGCACGCGACACATGTTTTTCGAGCTTCAAAAAGGAGGAGGTTTCTTAATTCGACCGTATATTAATATGCTTTTTTTTATGTTTGTTCGCGGATAACTTCGTCGTTTATGAACCGATTTTGATGATTCTTTTTTTGTTGGAAAGAAGATATTTCAAAGGTGATCCCGTGATAAGGAAATCAGGGTTTGATGATGGCAGACCAGAGGAATCGATGGGACCTTCCGAAAATCGTAGGGGCGACTAGTGCGTTTGTTAATTTTTAGTCTACAGGCCGGTTACCTCACTATATTGGCCTTCACCGTTTGAGAATCGTCTAAAAACAGGCTTTTGTTAAAATAAACTGATAGATCTGACGGGCATCGTTAGGCACGTTTTTGACGTACGTGACCTAAGAGGCAATGCTTTGTTATAGGCGATGGTTACCACTTAACATCAAGTGGGCCATATGCTTGTTCCATCAGACCATTTTATAAAAAAGAGGGTTCTAGCCATGTTTGGTTTCTAATACTGAAGACCAAGTGAGGGTAGTTGCAACTGCCTCCGCTTCTCGACGGTTACTCCAATGAACTCCAGTCTACCCGCGACCGCTGTTGTAACACGGTCGAAACGTTAGGAAATAATAAAGATGATCGCGATAAATACCCGTTTCTTCCATATGTTAGGTCTCCATACAGCTGTTTCCATATTCTAAGGATATGTATCACCTCTGTTGGGGTTTTTTTTATATTTTTTTGTGATATATTTATTTAGATTACCTTTGATTCCGTAGCCGACGATAAGCACGCCGTGGTCCAAGTTCGTGGGGTTACACAGCATCTTCCAAGGATGTGACACGCCTCCCATGTAGAACTGCATACCGTTCGCATTTATACCTGCACAACACATATTATAATTATAAACTACTAGTGGCCGCCCGCGGCTTCCCTCGCCCCGTTACCGTTCCCGTTGAAAAAAAACATATTTATTCACCTTTTAAACCACTGGACCTCCACAAATCATTCAAGACCAAAATCAGCCAAATCGGTCCAGCCGTTCTCGAGTTTTAGCGAGACTAACGAACAGCAATTCATTTTTATATATTAAGATTTTCCTATAATATACGGTAAGAGTCCGACCGAGGATCGAGGGGAGTAGAAAACTTGGGGAGACCTTACCCCAGTATTGGGGACAGTCATAAATAAATAAATCTTGTGGACAATCCACCCGACACTATCTAGCCCCAAATTAAGCAGAGCTTGTAATATGGGAACCCGATAACTGATATAATACCTATATACATTTTTTTAATACCTACATAAAATACAATATAACACCCAGACAGAGAACAAACATCTTAGTTCACCACTCAAATATTTCTTCTCGGTGGGGATCAAACCCACGACCTATAGCGCAGAAGGCAGAGCTACTACCAACTGGGCTGAGAGGCCAGTCAATATTTCTATAATTTATAGCTAACCTATAGAAATAGGTCCGTTCTGCACCAGCCATTTGGCCATGCCCGTCTCATTTGTAGTGATGTTGACAGCTCCCGTTATCTTGACCCGCGACATGGTCTTATTGAAGGAACACTTGTCATCCTCCCCTTCGTAAGGGTAGTCATTCTCCAGCTCCAACCCGCCGAGTTGTTCAATAGCTCTGGAAGACAGAATTAGTTTTATTTTTATTGATTTTATAGTGTTTACCAAATATTGTGTTTAGAAGAGCCAAAGACCGGGCTCAGTGGCAGGCCATGGGAGAGACCTATGTCCAGCAGTGGACTGCATTAGGTTTTTGATGATGACGATGATGATGATAGTGTTTACTACTCTTAAGGAAATGACAAAGAGTTTTTTATAATGTCCCAAAAGTTAACAGCCGAGCGAAATTTCCCTTGGTAAGGGGCTGCGCTACCGCTGCGCCATCGGATCCCAATCACAGTCAACGAATAACTCTTACGGACTGTTCGGCACTAACGCGACCGTGGCTCCATCTACAGGTTTGACGTTACAGTCAACTATAGTAGTAGGCAACAAATATTGCACATCGGCTAATTTCGGCTTCGTAGAGCGTAGTGTGCGTCAGAAAGAGATAGCGCTCTACGAAAGCAGAAAAGCCGATGTGCCATATTTATTGCCTGCAACCGTATTTAAGGGATGGTCCGATAATAATGACCAAAACACCAATGTCACAATCACCTAGCTCCTTAGTAATAGTACATTGTTACCTGAGTGTTGAAAGTCACGTTTTTTGAGTCCCGAGACGGGTTTGGCGCCAGAGCGTTAGCGAGGGCGCCAATGGAGCTTGAGGGACTCAAAAGACTTTCACCCGAGGTAAACACTGTGCTTTTCATTACGAATACAAGGAAAGTAAAAATAAAAACATGAAAGAAAAATTAGTGAAAATGAAGATTGAATTGCCGCCTTCCCGTTTTTTTTTTTCTTTTTCTCTGGCGGGCCTTCGGCTTCGGTTCGCCAGCATTATTCAGCCATTATTTTCATTTTCATAATTTAAATCTATGTTATTTTAAATAAATAGTTGAAGCTATACACTAATCAAGTAATTTAGAAGATATATTATTTATTTAATACTATCTTTATGTTATTTAAATTTAAATATTACATTGCGCTCTAATTAGACTTTTTAAACTTCATACCGTTGTAATGGGTTTCCAACCTACTTGCTGAATAAAAAGTTGGAATTTTGTTGAACAACCTCCTTGCAGTTAGAAAGACTTTAGAAAGTTGGAACATGGTTGAATAAAATAGAACTTGTTTTTTTTTATAATTTGACAGCTGTCAGTAGAAAGCGATTCTCCCTAGGGCTGAAAGTTTTACTTTCAATTAGGCCCCTCAGGCAACTTCATACCTACTTTCAGACTATGAGTAATGAAAATCACTTTTACATAAAATTAGCGTATTAAACCACACAACCACTCAGATCGAAAGCTAGTACTCGAATTGCGATGAAGCTTGACGACCCAGTCGCCTACTATCCCTACCCCACAGAACAATACTGCCCTACCCTCCCCTTCCGAGCCAGTGTCGCCCTCTTGGTTTTATAGCATGATAAAAACCAAGACACTTCCGCAAGTGTAATCATTTTATTTATTAATATAATTCAAACAAACACTAATAAAAATAATTTACAGCTAATATTCATAACCCTAACACGTACTTACCTGCTCGATAATCGAAGTCCTATAGAATTAAAATTATTTTAACTCAATGGTAATAACCATTGAGTTGCACGTACATCAGAGAGCTATGTGTTCTGGTGAAACAAGATCCTAATAAGATAATTTTTAACACAACGGCTTGAGAATTCCAAGAAACTAAACAATTAAAATAAATGATGCATTGTTTGTGAATACGCGATTACCTCACATCACTAATACTAGCGACCGCCCGCGGCTTTGCAAGCCCCGTCTCTGTTCACGCGTAAAGATATTTTCATTGCTCATACTCTGAAAGTAGGTCTGAAGTTGCCTGAGGGGCCTAATTGAAAGTAATACTTTCAGCCCTAGGGAGAATCGCTTTCTACTGACAGCTGTCAAATTATAAAAAAAAACAAGTTCTATTATATTCAACCATGTTCCAACTTTCTAAACTGCAAGGAGGTTGAACCAAATTCCAACTTTTTATTCAGCAAGTAGGTTGGAAACCCATTACAACGGTAAGAAGTTTAAAAACTCTAATTAGAGCGCAATGTAAAATTAATAATAATAATAATAATAATGTTTATTTCGAACAAACAAAAAAAAGACATGAAGTACAGCTATTTGTTATAAGTACTAAGACATTTTAGTGCCTTTTATTTCCAGAGTCAGCATCTGTTGACCCTGGAAACAATAGGCAACCCTAAGCAATAGGCACACACTATGGTTTGGAGCTTTACCTTCCGTGCTAGTTAAAAAACTGTGTTACGGCAAGGTAACGCTTCTCACCCCAGTTACAGGACATGTCAATGATGGAATGAAGTACAATTTTAAATATAATATGAGAAACAAAAAGATAAAACAGAGAAAAACAAAAAAAAATAAAATCAAAAAAACACCTAATTGAGATAGTAAGGCACTACACGTAATATTACACAAAGTATCTCAACGAGAGGACTATTATACTTATATGCTACACTAACTAAAAGTAACTAATTCATACAGACGAACCATAATATATGCTTAACTATAACTACTTTATTACATTATAATATATATTTAAATATAATATATACTTCAAGTCTATGCTATGCTAGGAACAAGATACCCTTTGGTACTATTAAATTTAAGTATGAAAAGAAAGAGAAAGAGAAAACTGACATTGTATTATAAATTGTAGGTAAGGAAAAAATAAGGAGGCATTTAGCGTAACAAGGAAACAAGTAAGTCTATAAATACAAAAAAGGTACAGTAACGGAAGGTCGGTGAAGGAAGAGTTCATTTGACAATTTGTAGCAAATTTTCCGTGCTGTCGTAGTCGTGTTGCAGTAGAAACTCGTCAAGAGCTCTTTTGCATGCAAATCTGGTCTTGTTTTTGAGCATATCAACCTTGTTGATACGGTTGTATAACAAAGGTGCCAAGAAATTAGCGAAGCCTTGCGCAAAACCAGTCCTACATGCAGGAGTTTTATAAATTTGATGTGCTCTTCTACTACATGCATTGTCCGTGCGACCCGGATAGGCATGTTGTCGTAAGACAACTACTCTGATGAAAAGCTGCCGTACAGTAAGAACTAGTGATTCCTTATAAAGGTCGACTGTAGGATACCTAAACGGTTTAAAATTCAGGACTTTGAGGATAGTACGCTGTGTTCGTTCTAATTTGATGAGAGAAGTTTTAGACGCTCCACCCCAAGCAGATATTCCATACATTAAAATTGACTGGCACATGGTAGTGTAGACAGTTCTGTTGGTACGGTCGTCTCTCAAGTGCCTAACCTTTTTGAAAATATGTATAAGTTTTCTAATACGCGACTTGAGTACATCGATTTGAGGCTTCCAGTTCAAGTTTTTGTCGATCGTGATACCAAGATACTTAATGCTGTCAGCAGCGGAAAGAGTGTGACATGAGCAGTTAATGCTAAGTTGAACAGATGGGCAAGTGTGGGCTTTTATAACGAAATCGGAGCTCGGTTGTGAGTTGTTATATATGGAAAAAGTTATGTACTTAGTTTTAGACAGATTGAGTGTTAGCAAATTATAAAATTTAAATTTAAATAACATAAATATAGTATTAAATAAATAATATATCTTCTAAATTACTTGATTAATATATAACTTCAACTATTTATTTAAAATAACATAGATTTGAGCAAACAATTTACCATTTTTTAAATTATGAAAATGAAAATAATGGCTGAATAATGCTGGCGAGCCGTAGCCGAAGGCCCGCCAGAGAAAAAGAAAAAAAAAACCGGGAAGGCGGCAATTCAATCTTCATTTTCACAAATTTTTCATTCATGTTTTTATTTTTTCATTACTCATACTCTGAAAGTAGGTCTGAAGTTGCCTGAGGGGCCTAATAGAAAGTAAAACTTTCAGCCCTAGGGAGAATCGCTTTCTACTGACAGCTGTCAAATTATAAAAAAAAACAAGTTCTATTTTATTCAACCATGTTCCAACTTTCTAAAGTCTTTCTAACTGCAAGGAGGTCGTTCAACCAAATTCCAACTTTTTATTCAGCAAGTAGGTTGGAAACCCATTACAACGGTAAGAAGTTTAAAAACTCTAATTATAGCGCAATGTAACATTTTGATTTTAATAACATAAAGATAGTATTAAATAAATAATATATCTTCTAAATTACTTGATTAATATATAGCTTCAACTATTTATTTAAATAACATAGATTTGAGCAAACAAATTACCATTTTTTAAATTATGAAAATGAAAATAATGGCTGAATAATGCTGGCGAGCCGTAGCCGAAAGCCCGCCAGCAAAAAGAAAAAAAAAACCGGGAAGGCGGCAATTCAATCTTCATTTTCACTAATTTTTCTTTCATGTTTTTATTTTTACTTTACTTATATTCGTAATGAAAAGCACAGTGTTTACCTCGGATGAAAGTCTTTTAAGTCCCTCAAGCTCCATTGGCGCCCTCGCTAACGCTCTGGCGCCAAACCCGTCTCGGGACTCAAAAAACGTGACTTTCAACACTCGGGTAACAATGTACTATTACTTTCCTTGTATTCGTAATGAAAAGCACAGTGTTTACCTCGGGTGAAAGTCTTTTAAGTCCCTCAAGCTCCATTGGCGCCCTCGCTAACGCTCTGGCGCCAAACCCGTCTCGGGACTCAAAAAACGTGACTTTCAACACTCGGGTAACAATGTACTATTATTTAAAATACTATGCAGTACACTTTCTTGGAATTTTCAAGTCGTTGTGTTAACACAACAAACAAAGAAAATAAATGATGCATTGTTTGTGAAAACGCGATGACCTCACACCTATACTAATATTATAAAAGAGGAAATTTTGATTGTTTGTTTGTTGTTTCGTGTTAATAAAACGTGTTCGAACACTTTGCATATCGGAGAAAGATTACGTTACCATTAGTAGTCAGAGCGCGGCTAACTATTTACAGATGGTAAAGAAAAGAACGAATAAATTAATACATGAAGGACTGGACACAGTGCTAAATCCGGTTAAAATAGGACAGATTTGGATAAAATTTGCAATGATAATACATTTTAAATATCGCCCAAATAGGCCAGTGGTTTGGACGTGATTGAGCCACAATCATCAAACATTGTAACTTTCACATATTATATTATTTACTACTGATATTATATTAGTAGGATAAGATAATAAGGCAGCAGAATAAGGCCTGAGGGAGGCCTATACCCAACAGTGGGTGAATTCGAGCTGTGGATGATGATGAACATAAGTTATTTTTAATTAAGCGGTTGTTTTTCTTAATTAGATGGCATCTGTCCATTCGGTCAATTTTGCCAGTGTCAAGTGAGGATGTATTACATAAATCGAATAGTTTAGAGTCAAGTCAGTGAATAGACGAGTCCGACCGTCTTTGGTATGAAAAAACATGTTTTTTTTTTCAAAATTATCAGAAACATTTTCGATCAAATCAGGATACCAAAATTACACAAAAAAATCGGTTGTCTGTAAAGTCGGTTTACTGACGATAGTTGAACGTGATAACGTCATAAGAAAATACTGATGGAATGGTTGCATTTTTCAAAAGAAAATTTTAGTTTTACTGAATTGAATTGAATGTGAATGAAACTGAATGATACTGAATAAAACTGAATGAAACTGAATGAAACTGAATGAAACTGAATGAAACTGAATGAAACTGAATGAAACTGAATGAAACTGAATGAAACTGAATGAAACTGAATGAAACTGAATGAAACTGAATGAAACTGAATGAAACTGAATGAAACTGAATGAAACTGAATGAAACTGAATGAAACTGAATGAAACTGAATGACACTGAATGAAACTGAATGAAACTGAATGAAACTGAATGAAACTGAATGAAACTGAATGAAACTGAATGAAACTGAATGAAACTGAATGAAACTGAATGAAACTGAATGAAACTGAATGAAACTGAATGAAACTGAATGAAACTGAATGAAACTGAATGAAACTGAATGAAACTGAATGAAACTGAATGAAACTGAATGGAACTGAATGAAAATCCGGACCCGGACCCGGACCCAGACTGAACCCTTACCCTTACCCTCATTTACCCTTATATACCCTCATTTACCCTTACCCTCATTTACCCTTACCCGTTACCCGACCCGAACTCGGGCTCAGGTAAATGGAACGACGAAACGACGTAACGACGCATGAGTCATGTTTTTTCGTGCGTGCAGCCGGCTCCATCGATTTATAAGACGTTATCACGTCAAAAAATCAAAATAACACCAGAAAAACAATCAAAATGAAAAAGCTATGTACTTCCCAAAACGACAGATAACGAGCCCAAGCGATTTTTTATTCGGTGTGTTTTTGTTTTTTAATATTTGAAGAAGTCAAAGTGTGCGAGCGTGAAGTTGTTTCTCGAGAGTTCAGCGTCGTAAGGGGCCGGCGGAGGGCGAATTTTCATACAAACGTAATACCAAAATGATTACTAATTTAAGCAGATTTTCACTATATTATTGTAATAATTGTATCTGTATAGTATTTATCTAGGTTCCTGAACAGTTTTTATTTTAAATTACTTACCTCAAATGACATTACCGCCAATCACATTTTGCAATGAAAAAAATGTGTAAAATGCGATTGGTGTTTATTTCATTTGAGGTAAGTAATTTAAAATAAAACATTCGATAACATGGTGAAAATCTGCTTAAACTAGTTATAATTTTGGTATTACGTTTGTATGAAAATTCGCCCTCCGTCGGCCTCTTAATAGTTGAACTGTACCTGTAAGCATTGTCCGGCAGGCCTCCATTGCAGCCCTGGTCCAGTTTGTCACAGTCCACGAGCTCCTGCTCCGACAGGGAGACCAGCTGTCCTGACTTCATCTTCCACTGACCCTCGACGTTTCCTAAAATATCCATTTTATATCTCAGCTTTCGCGATCATTCACCATCACCACTCCACTTTTCAACGACGGTACACTCATGTGAGCAATTCTGATGAAATTTCTATTGGACCAATCTGGAAGCCCATAATTTAACTAAACTAGAGAGTGTAACCTTCCAGATAAAAATATTTTTTCATACGTATGTTAAGTATTCTTTATCTTTGGCAGGTTAAGGCCATAAAAGTCACCCGATAACTATTTTTATTGAGTAGTAAATCGTTACACTTTTTCAACATTATTTATTTTTATTGACATGAATGAAATGGACAGGCCTTATTTTCAGCAACGGTTATAAGTCAGAGTATCGAATGGCAATGTACCAAGACCGATTTTAAGCAATGGTTAGTGAGGCCTTGTAGATATATTACTATTTTAAATGAAAAAAATATAAATTAATGTATTTTACCGGTGACGCTGAACGCCCAGCAGCTTCCACAAGATCCCTGGTTCTTAACCTCAGTAACTGCTCCATGGTCCCTCCAGTCAAACTTGTCAGGAATCTGCAAGCTCGGGATCTCAGCTTGCCTCATCGGCAGCTGGTTACTATCCCGCAGTGAGGGCTTCAGACCTAAATACTTATTAGTAAACTCCTCATAGGATAAGTCGGCGAAGCGTGTCACACCATACGTAGCGGTTCCCTTCTCATGAATGTTAAGCTCGTGAATCTTTCGTATGTTCGCTTTGAAGATCTCGAACTTTCGTTTCATTTCGCTGGGGTTATCTTTGTATTCAGGCCTGTATGTGGCAATAAAGTTCTGAAACAGCAGCTCGGCTTGGACGTGGTGGTACAAATCAGCTGTAGAAGCTTCTTGGTAGTCGCAGGTCACTCGGAAGTTAGGAGCGTGGTTCGTCCACGGTCGCAGCCACACGTTGACGCGACAGAACTTGTTGTTGCCGACATCTTTATCCAGCTTGCAGTCAGTCTCGGCGCTCAGAGCGGAGCATTGCGTCGATCCCACCTCGATTTTCATCCTGTAGTGGATGCCAGCGACGACTTGCTTTTCCAATGAGAAGATCCGAACCACCTTCTGTCTCCGTGGATGCGGGTACTTGGCTTCGATGTGCTTCAAAGCTTCGGTTGCCAGTTTCATTGCAGTTTCGGCGCTTTGGAACTCCACATGAGCTTCTAGGGGAGTTTCATCTTCCTCACAAGTAACCTCAATGTTCCTCCCGTTGTGAACCCACAGCCTCTCCCAGACCTGCGACACGCAATGTCTTCTAGGTAGGTGCTCGAGGAACTCGCAAGACTTCTCGTCTTCGACCCACTCGAACTTCAAACATGACGTATACGCTACATCAAAGTCGATTGTCGTAACTTTTCCAGAAGTTATTTTAGTGGAATAGCTGTTTATCTGGAGAACTCTCTGCTTGTATCTATTCGATGAGGCCATCTCCAGCTTGTGCAAAGACTCCTGGACTAAGTTCTGTATGATCAATTCGTCAGCGGTGGAATTAGAAGGATTAAGAGTTACCGAACGTCTTTTACGAGACTCACTTTTACCGCATTTGGCGAGGACTTTTCTTATTGTTCTGCTGTTCGGTGCGAGCCAAATGCGCGATTGGCAAGCTTTAGATGATCTGGAGATATCCAAGAAACAATTATTATTTTTGGCGACATCTAAGTCAATGTTTTTAGAGCAGTTGGTCGATGCGACGATAAAGTTGATCGTGATGGGTAAACTCGAATCGAGGGTTGGAATCACTTGCGGTTCACCTTGGTGCACCAGCTTGTACTTTGAATTCGGAGACTTTTCTAATTGTTTTATAGAAGCTCTTAGCAAAGCTTGGATGGATAAGCCGGAAATGGATTCAAATTTTTCATCATCGTCACAAACTAACGACACCTGCTTGATGACGAGTTCGTCGTCGGAAGAGGGCCAGAGCCGCACGAGGCATAGCCGGTGGTTGATGCCGCTCAGCTCTTCGCACTCCGCCAGGATGTGTTCGTCACGGTGCCGCAGGCAGTACGTCTCCGACGTTTCTATGTACATGCGTACCATGGGCTGATCCATGTGCACGCTGTTCTGGAAGCTATGAATTGTCACCAGCTTATGCAAATTGTTGGAGTTCGATTGGTCGTTCAGTTGCTTTATCGCGCGGTCGGCGTAGTAAAAGCTGATGTCTTCATCGACGTACTCCTCGGCGGCTGCCTGTCTCTTTTCACGGTGCTCTTCCTCAAGGATTGTCTCTTTGATGTCTTTCAATTCTAAGCTTTGTTTGCTTTTGGTTTTAGTTTTTTTGTTATTCGATTTACATAGCACATCTATAGATTTCTTGCCCAGCCACGGCCGGTCCCAAACTTCAGTGGTGCAATAAAGTACAGAGTTATCGCCCTCGCAGGCGGAGATATCATCGGCACAGGTCTTCAGTGCTGCAATATATTCAATATTATATATTGTACCCGAGACGACTTGCGTTTTAACGTTTTTTACTTCGACAACGCTATGTTGATTTGAGTTTTTATGTAGTTTTAAATACTTTTTTAATGAAGCCTGGGCAAGCTCTTTGTACTCAACTCTGGTGGGATCTTGATTCTTTTTATCTCCTATTAGTCTTCCTCTGTTAGAAGATTTTCGCGTATGAAGTATTTCTCTTTTAGTTCTAGAAGGGTTATCAATAACACAGTTAACCTTAACGTCTTTAAATTTATTCCAAACCTGTTCCCATATTTCTGAAAGGCAACTTAAGACATCGCCAATCTTTTCATCAGCTGGAGAAATTTTAAATTTAATTTTAGTTAGTTTCCCAGCCACAACCTTTGTAGCTGCACTGTTAATTTCAATAACTTGATGTTCTTGAGTAATGCCATTATTTGCGAGGTATTTTTGCATCGATTCTTCAGCAAGTGTTCTGAATATGGGATCATTCGGATCTCGTTCTTTGAAACCACCAATAACTCCTCCCGTTTCTCTTTTCATTATATTGTGAACGTCGACCTGACAAGTTGTATTTATTTCTTTGAAATCTAGCCATGGTTTTTCCCAAATTACAGAATTGCAAGTGGATACATCTTTGTGATCCAAAATTTCACAGTCAAGTGACGATGGATTTCCTTCTTTATCGACAAGGCAAGAAGTTGGTGATATTTTAAATTCTAACTTGGTTAAGGTTCCAGCTACAATTTGGACCGTCGCTTGATGAATAGAGACGACTTTAAAATGGCGATTATAAACAGAGCTTTGTAAATATTTACGCAAAGCTTCTTCTGCCATTATCTTAATCATAGGATCGTTTACGTCTTTCTCGGAAGGTCCTCCTACACGACGGTGTTCTCTTTTTACCCTTCTTGAAAGTCCACTGTCTTCTATGATGGGATATTTGCAAGACACATCAACCTGTCTCCCGTCTTCTATCCACGTTCTGTCCCATACTTTAGCGTTGCATGTTTTTAAAGGTTCATCTTTTAACAGTTTGCACTCACTGGTATCGTTTTTGACATCGTTGGTACAGGTCGTATAACCAACAACAAATTCGATATCTGTTAAGAACCCAGCGACAAGCTGAGTTGCAACGGAATTTACTTTTACAACAATCTGTTTGTTGTTTCTGTTAGATTGTACATCTAAGTACTGTAAGGCTTCATTAACCATGCCAAGAACAGCAGGGTCGTTAACACTCTTTTCAACTATAGTTTTACTTGAGAAGCTAGTGTCTACAGGTCTTTCAGTGCAAGAATACATTATTTTTCTTTCTTTGAGCCAGTGCCTTTCATGCACTGTGACATCACAAATTTGTGATCCCAATTCTTCTAAAACGGAGCAATTACTTCTTAAAATCGGCGGAACGGTTTTTTCACAATTCATAATATCCAGCATGATGGAAAACTTGGTTAAAGTTCCCGATACCCTTTGCGTGTTTGCATCAATTATCTTGTTGAGTTTCAAAGCTTTTCCAAGTGATGATTCAGATTCAATTTTGTTTGTTGCCTCTGTGATCAACTTGAGAAGTATCGGGTCGTTTAGAGCCACACTGTTTAATTTTCCTAAGGGCTTCGATTTAGGCTCGTCATGACAAAACACGTTTAGTATTTGAACGTTTTTGTTAGTACCATCAAGCACTGCGTTGCAGATTTTAGTAATGGTGTCTTTCTCTTCGCACTCAGACTCGCAAGGGATTATAACACGAGCTTGAATATAGTAGAAATGCTGATGGTTATCTGATTCTTCTTCGGCGTTCAAGACGTCTTTTAAAACTCTAGTCTTTACTTCTAAATCAATTTTGTTCAGATAATCTACCACAATCTGCGCTAGTTTATAAACATACTTTGCATTTTCAACATTCTTTTTAACTTTCTGAAAGTTGCCTACCAGGTTCATCATGTTTAGATCACTATTAAAACTTCTTTTCATTCTAGTTTTATCTTCAGCGGGGCGCGCAGAGTCAAAACCAGCAAAGTTGAAAAAACTCAGCATATCGTCGATAGCTTTTTTCTTATCTTCTGACAAGTTATCAATATTAATGGGATTGGTATTGGTTTCCGGTATTGCATTAGGACTGAATTGGCTTGCTTGTTCTGCTTTCACCACGTGTTCTTTGCCAGGCTCAGATGCTTTAGTGGGTTCAGAGGAAGCTGCGAGTGCAGGTTCACTCTCTTGTTTGTTGAATTGAGAATGAGGGATGATTTGGGTTTGAATAACTTTGATGTCGTCATCCGTCAAAGTTTTTTCTGTAGACGGTTGAGCTTGAACGTCTACATTGTGAAGAGGTTTTATAACATCAGATCCATCAGTTTGAGGAGCATTGATGTTATTGTTTTCCCTGCTATCTGTGGGTGTTTGTGGTATGACAACACCGTTATCACCAAATCGCCATTCCTCTGTACAGTTATTGGATAAAATGGCTCTGTATTTTGAACCGTCAGGTAGTTGTACCCAAGGTTTTTCTAAAAACGTTATTTTGCATGTTTTCGAATCCAAGCATGTCTCTGTTTCTGGAGTTAGACAACTATTGTAGTCTATTACTAGAGTGAGTATGTAGCGGATGCCATTGACTACCTGTAAAAGAAAGTGGTTCTATACCTAATTCATCCATTTTGCTTATAATTTGTCGTCGAAGCGAGTTCTAAGTTTAATTCCTTAGTTCAATACATGTAGTGAAAAATGCAGAGAAATCTACCAACAGAGAAAACGAATAAAAGCCAGTAAAGGCGGACGTTACTTTTCTCTCTCGTAACATAAGAATTTTTTTTTAATAATTAGCAGAACAAACAGAATATGTTATTCGCATCCTCATATCAAGAAAATCTTGTGGGTCCAAATCAAACTCGTCATATATCTTTTGTATTTACCAAATAACTTTTATGACTTCTCTACGCGTTGATAAAACTTTGAAAACTAGTAAACTACACAGTTAACTAATCTATTGAATATAATCTATACATAAAAGAAAGTCGTGTTAGTTACACTATATATAACTCAAAAACGACAGAACGAATTTGGTTGAAAATTGATGGCGAGGTAGCTTAGCACCAGAAGACGGACATAGGATACTTTTAATCCCGAAAAAGTGACGGGAATGAGGCGCAAAGGGAATGGTGTGTGCGAAGCCGCGAGCGGCCGCTAGTATTCAATATAGCACATACCTGTACTTGTCTTTCAACATCCACAACAGAGTTGAGAGTGTGCTGAACATTTGGTTCAAGAGAGTTCAGCTGACGCACACCAATAGCTGCGAGGTCGCTGACCCCGGAGGCTTGAGGGTTCACGTGAGAAGAACATCCTATGCAGTTGAGTTTCTGTTTCTCACGCGGTACAGCTACAAACTGTTCCCCTGATGTCACCTAAAAGACATCATGAATTTGTTACATAAATTATGTGAGTGAGCCCTCAGGAGTCATTGACATTCGTGTTGCTTAAGCTCAACTGATTATCAATTGCTCAACTTTTATTTCCCAGCGGTCTTAGCTGAATAACAGCGTCTGCTGAATAGTGGACAATATTCTGAGCTTTAACTTGCTTCTATGGCATACGGCATATTGCAATCAAAGACGTGTATAAAACGGTGTTAAATTTATAAATTTCCAATGTATTCTATTTAAATCTAACTAATGCCATAACTTATAAATCCATAAGTTCTGTAAGTTTTTAATTTTTGTCCTTCTGTTTTTAGCATTTTTATTAATTATGTATACTAATTTATAATTGTTTTTTCATCCATTAATGTTTTTTTATGTTAGATGCTAAGAAGCAAATAAATGTTTGTCTGTCTTTTTTATACAACTAGTTGATGATATGACCCATTTGATGTTAAGCGGTAACAATCGCCTTTATCAAAGCATTGCCTCGTAAGTAACGTACGTAAGAAAGGGGCCTACGAATCCTACGATGCACTGCCCTGCGTCCATCAACTTGAGGCATACAGATGTTTCGCCTCACACGTGCCTGTCATGTCTATTGTAAAGATCGCGGGTAGTCGGTGGATGGAGTGCTCAGCATCGTTCTTCCTGGCAATGTAATAGAGGAGGCTTATGTCCAGCAGTGAAATGAAATGATTTATTGTTTGCTTGAAGTATGGCTGTGTACAGGTCTTATAACTAATTGAGTTCACACACTTCACCGCTTAACTCGGCATGCAAAAAAGAAATAAAATAATTTGGTAAGTACATAACCAACACAGTACAGTGGACTTCTCATTCTCATTTTAATGATGATGATGACGATGCTTGTTTGAACAGACGATGATATAAACAAAGTTTCAAATTTTTAAAGTGTAACAGGAAGTTTTTGGAATTCGGCAAAATGCCAAACACTAATAAACAAAAACAAAATGTTGGTAGGTATTGAAACATATCACAACAGCTTAGTAAACAAAGGATGCTTATTATTATTATTAACTTATTAGTAATAAGCATTGTTGCAATATTAATATATGCCCGAAGGTGTATTTGACATAGCACTTTTTAGGGTTCCGTAGCCAAATGGCAAAAACGGAACCCTTATAGATTCGTCATGTCTGTCTGTCTGTCTGTCTGTCTGTCCGGCCGTGTCACAGCCATTTTTCTCCGAAACCATAAGAGCTAGACTAATGAAACTTGGTGAGTAGATGTATTCTGTGAACCGCATTAAGGTTTTTACACAAAAATAGAAAAAAAACTATAAATTTTGGGGGTCCCCATACTTGAAACTGAAACTCAAAAAAATTTTTTTCATCTAACCCGTACGTGTGGGGTATCTATGGATAGGTCTTCAAAAATGATGTTGAGGTTTCTAATATCGTTTTTTTCTAAACTGAATAGTTTGCGCGAGAGACACTTCCAAAGTGGAAAAAAGTTGGTCCCCCCCCTCTAACTTCTAAAATAAGAGAATGATAAATCTAAAAAAAATATATGTTGTACATTACTATGCAAACTTCCAACGATTTTTGGTTTGAACGAGATCTAGTCAGTAGTTTTTTTTTTATACGTCATAAATCGTACACCGCAATTTACCTTTCGACGAACTACAAAAACCTTTATATTATGTTAATTGATGCTACGGAACCCTTCATGGGCGAGTCCGACTCGCACTTGGCTGCTTTTTAAATGAACGCGATCGTTACGCATTTTTTTATTATTCGAAACGCGAAAGTAAGTTTGTAAGAATGGATGGAAGATTGGTTTGTTACTCTTTCACGTAAAGACTACTGAATGGGTTTTATTGAAACTGTACAGTAATGTAGCTTATGCATCAGAATAACACATATGCTACAATTTATAAAAATATTGTAAAAGAGAACGGATGTAAGTGACGGGAACGGGGCGAGCGAAGCCGCGGGCAGCCGCTAGTAATTATATATTTAACATGTCAATGACTGGCTGACATAATAGAATATCTTCGAGGATGGGCAGGTACAGTCAGCGTCAAAAGAAGAAATAGAAATATAATTTTTGAGATAAAAAATTTCAAACATAAAAAAAATACAACCGAATTGAGAACCTCCACCTATTTTATTTGTAGTCCTAAAATTCTATTCACACGCATTTGCTCTTTGCACTTTGTCTGGAGTTTGCGAGGTCATTGGCAACAGCGCAGCGGTTAGGTATTTATGATATCAGAAAACAAATTCAAATCTTCGGTTTCTCAAAGACAATTATGTCCAAGATTATCTTGACCTGTAGCATAGAACATAATATAATAATACTACACATAGAACGGACACTACTGTGGACTACTGTGGCCCCCACTAATCGGGGATTCCAAATCTTTTCAATTTCAAATCTTCACGAATCTGATTTTAGTACCTACGAAACACGCCACACGCGCATGTACTTTCATACTCATTTATTTATTGCAATTATAATGTATATTATTGTACATCAAATCCCGGGATGTAATGTTACGTTAATACATTCGATTCTATTATTATTAGATTTATTTGACAGACGACTTTGTGGTCCATTTGTGTTCTATGGATTCACACGATTTCTATGGAAATATGTAATTAGGTGTATAATGAACATCTTTACATTATAGTAAATAGTTTTTAACTCCTGCTAATTTCATCGTTTTTCAATCTGTTTCTGTACTATTTGTAAAATGATCCAAGTAAATAAATTTAGATTTTTTTGATTTGATTCGAGTTGCCGTGTGTGCCCTTCAAACTTCTTACAAAATTCACATTTTATCGAAAATGTATGTCAAAGTATAATAATTTACTTACAGCAGTATTCGTTTGTACTTCATTGTCAAGCTGTATCGGTTCCCTGACAAATGTTGCTTCAACGGCATCATTGTTTGTCTCGGTAACAACGACCTCTTCAAGTTCTTTATCTTCAGAACCTAAAACAATTAACTCATTCAAATCTATATCTTTATCTTCAAAAATGAGGTGCGAAATAAAGACTTAGTTCTCTTCGAGTTTCCAACTGGTAAGAGGTGATGCAAGAGGACTGATGGCGTTCTATTGGGTTGGAAGCCACGACCCAAGTCGAGGTTGATGCGACGGGATAAAAAAAAACATTAAAAGTGGAATGTGGAAGGTGGAGAGCACTGGTGGTCTAATGGTAGCAGACCCGACTTCCGATCTTAAGGTGTGTGGGATCCAGTCGTGTACCAATGACTTTTTCTTTTGAAAAATGTATGTGCACTATGCCAGTACTCTAAAACGGTGAAGGAAAACATCGTGAGGAAACCAGCGTGTCGTAGAACCTAAAAAGTTCGAACAACGTGTGTCAAGCGTCTCGCAAAAACGCAGGCCCGCCAGCGGCCTACTTGCGGAAACCAGTCCGCACACCAAGTGCGGTTGATGAATTTGACATTTGAATATGGAAGGTTCCCCCTCACCTATAGTGGCATCAGGTGTCTCCTCACAGTGATGATTCAAGATGGAGACTACAGCTTCTTCCAAATCCACCACTTTGCCTGTGCAACTGATGTTCTTAGTAGACTCAAGGTTGTGAAGCTCAGATACCTTCAGTACTACTTCAATCTCGTACGAATTTTGTTCTGTCTGTAAAAAGGATGAAAATGCTATAGTATGCTATAGAACCGTGTCGCTACTGAGTCGCATCCGCGGCAGCACTAACGGCATGCTGGTTGTGGCAAAACTTTTACCGGTTGCCCAGTTATTAACCCAATGAGAAATGAGAGGCGTTGGCGGTCCATTAGCACGATGGGTTGAAGACATTGTCAGCGTCGTGGGCCGCAGTTGGATGAGGGTAGCCCAAGATCCTGGTAAGTGGCAGGAGCAAAGAGAGGACTATGCCCAACAGTGGGTTAAGTCGGGCTGCGGATGATGATGATGATGATGATGATGATGAGAAATGAGAAGAGTGACTGTTGAAGCATGAATCCAACATATCAGTATTTGTATTTGTATTATGTAATATTTGTCATTCCCATTTACTAACATTAGTTTCTTAAGATTTTATTTCTATGTGCTACTAACAAATTGGATCTTTTCTAAAATAAAAATATTGAATTGAATTTATTGCACATCACATAAGATTAACACAGGTTTAACATCAAAGTGAAATTAACTGAACTGAGTGTCTGCTTTTGTTTCACATACTAATAGAAACCTTAATTCTAGTACTTTGACCGCCCGCGATACAGGCTTGTCCTAGTGCGGGGACCACCAGTAGGTAATTTAAATAAGACTATTCTTTGGTAAATAAATAATTTTGTTTTTTCGTATTTGTATTTTGAAATACGATGGGCCGTCACATCACTAAAAAGGATTACTTCTCAATGGACTAAACTTGACGATAATGATGGAGGACAAAATGATGAAAGAAGATAGTAAGAGAGCAACTTGTAATCTTAGACTTAAAGAAGTACAACTGTATTGTAGGTGATTTAATTTAAATAAATTAATATTGTAGACAATCTACACAACACTATCTAGCCTCATATTAAGCAGAGCTTGTACTATGGGAACCAAATAGCTGATATAATACTTATATACATTTTTTAGTTTTGTGTTAGAACAATCTACGTTCACCACACAAATATTTGTTCCAGGTGGGGATCGAACCCATGGCCAACAGCGCAGGAGGCAGAGCCACCTCCAACTAAGGTGAGAGGACAGTCTAGGTAGCTGTTATTATTCATGCGCCTACATACTTCATATTCTGGTATAACATGTCGAGGTCGAGTTCAAATTAGGTCTAATTATTTGCATAAACACAAAAAATAAACTTAAGAAGCTCAGCGATATGCGGAGGAGATAACTGGCAAAGGTCTTCTTCATGATAACCTTTACTAAACCTGGCTGTGCGACGTAGCTGTCGAAATATAAATTATCTTTTAGCACCCTCTAAGGAGCCAGAGCCAGTATGTAGGCAATAAGACACAGCCAACACAGTGTAATACTGCATAGACAATCAGTGTTAATTGATTAATTAATCAATTAGATCCATATTTAAATTAGTATTATGTTTATAAAGTTAACAATGTTTTTATAATATGCACTTGAAGCAGGTAGGTACTTTACTCAATAGGTACTTACACTTAGCTGCGCATTTTGTAAATATCCCTCATTGCAGGTGTAAATTTGATTAGGCAAACTGTTATAGAAATCTATGAAGCCATTTAACAGCTTGGTCTTTTTCTCATAACTTATTTCACAAGAGGTAGGCGAGACGTAAAGTAAACTAAGAAATACGTAAATAAATTTATGACGGTCCATGATGCAATGCAATTTAGACAGTCATCGCTGGACGACTGAACGTGGACAAAGTGGTTTGAAGATTTAAATAACTTGCAAACGCGTCACGACAATGATTATCTTTATTTATTTACAAAATCTAGCAACCAAACAACCACAACAACACAATGAAAACGACTGAACAAATACTTATCTAGCAATGAGTATTTCGCTCTTCGCTTGTTTAAGAAGAACGAATGAAAGAACTGAAGCCACAGCACATATAAACGTCTTGCGATCATTAAAACGCTGTCAATTAAGAAAGTGATATTTGACAGCGTTGCACTGTTCGCCAAAGGTTCGCCATCACCATCGCTTAGATGTGCGCAAGCCATTTTTGACAGATTTGAATAAAAAGGGACATTGACAGACAGACAAAAAAATGTGCGCGTCAACCTGGCAAGAAATCCTTACCTGGGGAGATGTGGTGGTATCTTGGAGGAATTAGAAAGGTAGTAAGGTTCAATTCTAACTTACCTGCACTGAGGTGGGCGAAAAAATACACGGTGTAAACGTCTAGCGTTAACATTCGTAGACAGTTATTATGTTTCTCTTTGTACGTTAACATCCTAGCAGCATCACAGAACAGAACACACTATACATAGACTACACTACATATACTACACATAATACAAGAGGGGCCAACATTCTAGCCTAGACTAGTGGCCCCTCTTGTTTGTGTATGTGTCATCCTAGTCTGTTTAGGATGCTACGATGCTAGCTAAAGCTGGGAACAAATAAGCGGACGCGGCTTACAGCCGCGACTGATAGGCTGGTTTTAGTCTCACGCCGATGGCACGCGCACCATCAGCGCTGATGGCCGAGATTAATGAACTTCTAGGAAGCGTTTTTGAATGACGCGTAGCTATCAGCGCGCACGCTTCCTAGAAGTTCATTAATCTCGGCCATCAGCGCTGATGGTGCGCGTGCCGTCGGCGTGAGACTAAAACCAGCTGCCAGTGTACAGTCGAACGGGACCTGGCTTGCCCTTGGAGGAATTAGAAATTTAGGAATTTTCTAATTCCTCCAAGGGCTTGCCAGATTTCTGTCAGACGTCCGAACGCTCAAGGTTACGTCCGCGGCTTACATCCGATAGTTTGCACACTTCAGTGTACATTCAGTAACTAGATATTTAACAGTCGCGGCTGTCAGCCGCGTCCGTTCCCAGCTTTAAGCGTAGAATTTGATTGACCATACTTTACTATCACATCTCTCTCACATCTTCCGAGGTTTATAGTGATTTCCTGCCAGGTTGACGTACACTACACATTTTAGTCTGTGGTAAACCGTGAGTGGCCAATGCCCAATAGTCGTCCGTCATAGAATACAAAGCGCTATCCAAAGAGTAGAGTTATGGAGGGGAAGAGTGGCAACTCTATCGTTTTAATGGCATGTATGGAAAGTGCTGCTACCTGGTGCCTGGAAGAGGAACTAAAGCTAACAGCTGTAGATGTATAGTTATAGATATGCAGGTATCTATTATATAGTATACCTACCTATGCTACGCTAGCTATACAGCTATATACCTGAACAGCTGTACGTGTATTACGTATTTATAGATTCCTGGGGTACGATTTTTACATAACACTGGTGACTAAATGAAATCTACAAAATTTCTTAATGAAAAATTCCATAAATGTACATTTAAAATATATATTTTAAAATATATATTTTAAAATATATATTTTAAATGTACAATTGGAATTTTTCATTAAAAAATATATACCAATAGATCTCAATAGCCCTGTACAAGCAAGTGATCAAAATATCAATAAACATCTATAATCTTAAAGAAAACTGACACAACCTAGGAGTATTTTTAAACGTAGGAGCCTTAAACTAAAAGAAAAATATAAAACAGCTATTTATTTTGTATATTTATTTCTTTATTGTTCGATGCTTGATGCAATAATCTTGTGCCGCTTTTTTGACTGCATCATCTCCATCATAACTCATTTTACCTTCTAATATCCTATTTACCGATCTACACCAACTGTAAATAATTATATTAATTGTGGTGTCAACAAAGCATTGTTTTAATTTAACTTTATGTATTTCGCAGTCCATAAATTCAAAATCTGTAAATAAATCTAGGAAAGTGACAATACGTTCTTTTATTTTCGGTTGATAACACTCGCTGTTTAGAAAGGCAATTGTCGTGGTCTGTATATCCTGGAAACATGCTACTAGGCTATCAGAGGGATAGCAAAGCCATTCTCTGTCTTTCTCGTATTCTTTTTTTTGTAAGTAGCGATACTGTTCATTCTTTGAGTTGCCTAGTAGCTTGCTTTTACATCTTTCACATCCTCTGACTACTTTCTGCAAGCACTTTGTCAAGGCCCACCCACAAACGTACGTCCTTTGATCAGCCCCGGAATCATTTATATTACCTCTATTCCGCACAGTATTCAGAGGCTGATCAATTACAATGTTTTGGGGTTGTGAGGGAGCATTATTTGTTTCTTTTGATTTAATAAAAAATGTTAGTGACTGTAAGCATTTACTTGACTCGTCCTCACAATTTGAGTTAATTGAGTGGTCACTACTTAAATTATTTAGTAATAATGTTTTGAATGCTCCCTCAAAACCCATGCAGCTGGGTGTCACATTTCGAGCACCCAAACTGCGTATAATTCCGAAAAAGTTTTCGAGTGGGTCTTGATTAAAATTACGTGTCAGCATTGCATCCAAACAATATTTTTTAGACAGCAATTGCCACAGCGATTCAAAACCTTCTATTGTTTTAATGAAATTATTTACAGTTGGTACAGTTTTTACGCATAATCCGTCACGTTTTTGGACTAAAAATTTAACACTTTTCAAAGTTTCAAGAGCCTTTTGCCAAAGCTCATGGTGAGCAGAATGTCTTTTGACAGCCCCTCTATATTTTTTGCCACATGGTGCAGAAAAACTTGATGCATTTAATGATTCGAATAAATTGTCTATAAGTATTATAAAAGGAATCATATGTAGGCACTCCGAGGGAAGATCACCTCTTGCGACCAAATTATCGGCAGCTACAGCCATGCTGTGACTGAAAACTTGTGCTGCGTTTTTGACTCGCATTTTTTTGATTTTGTCTGGGTCGACGTGTTCTCTCGTTATTTTGTGTAACATTCTTAACTCACCATGAGATTTATCGGCTTTATAAATCCACTGAAAGTATTCCCATCTTATTTTTTTTAAATCATTTCCATGTTTATAGGTAATTTCTTTATTAAGTAAATTATTTCTTATTCCTTTCAATAAGTGGGGAACATCAAACAATGGAATTATTTCGGTATTGTTTATGATTATCACATCTCTTCGCCATTCCTTTCCTAATCTTAAATATTCAGTTTTTGCTTCGGAAATCAAATTATTTATACAACTTGAATTAGCCGCGCCTTGGTCGCACACAGTGGCCACTATCTTAAGGCCGGTGGCCTGTAAATGCGTTACTACGTCTTTTAAAATGTTTTTAAGATTTTGAGTTTGTAAATTTTGTACAAAATAATATGCTACCGGCTGTTTAAATTTTTTTTTGATTCCTTTAACCATAAATACTAAAACATGATTGGCAAATTTTATAGTCTTTTCGCCATTGCCGAAATTTTCGAAACCTACAAGATCATCTGTATATGATTTGTAAAATATTTGGGGTGAAATTGACATTTCATCGAATATTAATGTACACAGACGATCTTGGTTCGGTAACTTTGAAACGGTTGACTTCAACTCTTTCATTATTATTGGGTTTATACCCGGATACGTTTTAATTTGAGACAACAATGCCTTGAGAACTTTTCTCGAAGGCAATGTAAAATGCTTACACATTAATTTGTAGCCTTTCGGGCTTTTTTTGTACAACGACAAGGACAAAATTTTTTCCTTTAAGGTGAACCTATGACCCTTTTTTTTCTTCTGTCCTTCTATACATTGCATTCTTATGAAATGTTTAGCTGACTCAGAGATATTATGAGTTAACCTTTCAAAATTTCTTCTTACAGACATTTTCTCTAATTGCCGAAGCCGCAACTTAAAACTTTTTACTTTGTGACGCAATCTTCTTATTTCGTTGTCCTTCTGACGTACTTTCTTAACGCACTCCTTTTCAGTCTTCCTTTTTATAAATTCGAATGTTTTATCTGAAACACAAAAATAAATAATTATTATTAATTAATCATTTCCAGTTGGAGGCTCTAAAGTAATGGTTTCTAAGGGGTAATCATCACTCAAAAAGCTAAACCGCTTAACATGCCAAGCTAAGATCAAAATGTGAAAACATCCGGCCAGGTGCGAGCTGGATTCGCACAATAAGTATATTATATTATTTTATTATATTATATTATTACTTTTCATCCCATCCATTCAAAAAGAGGCGATTGGTTCCTCAATAGGTGCGCCTAAAGTAGGTCATTTAGGCGCACTTATAATAACAGTGTCAAAATGACTTAAATTTGGAATACCTACTATTAAATTGAAAAGTTTGAACGCAATTCGCTAAGATAAAATACTGGTTTGTAGTGGTAGTATAAAAAAAGCAGCCCAGTGCGAGTCGGACTCGCCCTTATAGGGTTCCGTAGCATCAAGTAACATAATACAGGGTGTTACCAGACCACTACCGAAAACTTAAGGGGATGAAAGTACCCATCAATATGAACAACTTTTTCTAAGAAACCAACAATGTGAACGCGAAAAAAAAAACAGCTGTTTCATACACTTTAGCCAAGTAGGTATTAAACTTATGTATGGAACTGCTGTTTTTTTTCGCGTTCACAGTGTTGGTTTCTTAGAAAAAGTTGTTCATATTGATGGGTACTTTCACCCCCTAAAGTTTTCGGTAGTGGTCTGGTAACACCCTGTATAAAGGTTTTTGTAGTTCGTCGAAAGGTAAATTGCGGTTTACGATTCATGACGTATAAAAAAAAACTACTGACTAGATCTCGTTCAAACCAAATATCGTTGGAAGTTTGCATAGTAATGTACAACATATATTTTTTTTAGTTTTATCATTCTCTTATTTTAGAAGTTAGAGGGGGGGACCAACTTTTTTCCACTTTGGAAGTGTCTCTCGCGCAAACTATTCAGTTAAGAAAAAAACGATATTAAAAACATCAACATCATTTTTAAAGACCTATTCATAGATATCCCACACGTATGGGTCCGATGAAAAAAAATTTTTTGAGTTTCAGTTTCAAGTATGGGGACCCCCAAAATTTATAGTTTTTTTTTTATTTTTGTGTAAAAATCTTAATGCGGTTCACAGAATACATCTACTCGCCAAGTTTCATCAGTCTAGCTCTTACGGTTTCGGAGAAAAATGGCTGTGACATACGGGTGGACAGACAGACAGACATGACGAATCTAAAAGGGTTTGTTTTTGCCATTTGGCTACGGAACCCTAAAAAGAGCCTGTAGTTACGGTACTGGCTGGTAAAATAAAATAAAAAATACTGGCCGCGTATTGTATTGACCCTTCATCTTGGTTTTTTTATTACTATGTCTATGTATATTGTCTATTGTTGTCTATTGTTGTCTATTGTTGTCTATTGTTGTCTGTTGTTGTCTATTGTTGTCAATGATTGTCAATGATTATCTATTATTGTCTATGTATATTGTCTATTAATGTCTATTGTTGTCTATTATTGTCTATTATTGTCTATTATTGTCTATTATTGTCTATTATTGTCTATTATTGTCTATTATTGTCTATTATTGTCTATTATTGTCTATTATTGTCTATTATTGTCTATTATTGTCTATTATTGTCTATTACTGAATATTACTGTCTATTACTGTATATTACTGTCTATTACTGTATACAACTGTCTATTACGGTCTATTACTGTCTATTATTGTCGATTGTCTATTGTCAAGTAAATATAAATTCTCTTCTACAAAAAGCATCTCTTATTTCATTGTCTCATAGAGGGGGATGAAAAGCAGAGTGTGCCACACGGCACCAAAATTATTTAACCTCGAGCGACGTACTTTGAATCCCTCGCTACGTTCAGGATTCTACTCTAGGACCCCTCGCTACGCTCGGGTTCCTACTCTAGAATCCTTCAAAAAATCGTTCGTGCCCTAAATATATTATTTTAGTCCTTTATGACACAATCTACTATTAGATAATCATGCCCATAGATCTCACCTGCATCAAATTTCATATGTGGTGTTCTATCATGGGCTTTTTCAGTTACAGTTACGCAAGTTGTTGATGTAGATCCAGATGGTACTGGGATTTCTGGTGACTCAACTGCATTACTTGATGAACCAGGTAAATTTGTAATATCCATCATCACCCTGGAGGGACCCGGTAAATTTGTAATGTCCATTGATTGAAAACCATGTCTCATCGGATAACAATAGCTATGGTCTGTTTCCACGAAGGTAGTTGAGGATTGCTGCAGACCTGAAATACAAAAATACAATCTTATTATCAGCATACTTTGTGTGCGGGCTTGCACCTTTGACTGGTAGGGAATGATTGATGTCTCAAAATAATAAATATAACACATGTATGTAGTATTGCTGTGTAAAAGATGTGTCCCCAGTCCAGACCCAGTATCTTTCCATTATGTTAAACTTATATTATTTAAGTTAATTTTGTGTTATGTATGACTGCAGATCAATTTTATGAATTAATTAATTGTTAATTTTATACACCACTATTTTGAAACTACCAAAAAAAAAATGCCCATATTGAATGCTGATACTGAACACATCCACGAAAAAAAAAATTTTTGAGTCATAAAAAAAATATTTTTAAATAACCAAAATTTTTAGTTAAATATTGAGAAATGATTCAACAAACAAAAATCATTGCATTCATAAACGCTAAATACCAAGCGGAACCGAACAGCGTAATTTTTTTTCTCACAATTGCAGGATTTCTGAAAATTTTAACATTTAATAACTTTGTAATTTTATCGAAACTAAAAATTCTGATTGCACATTCATAATGTTCTACCCCTACTACATTACCCTATTTTTTTTTTTGGTAGTTACAAAATAGTGGTGTATTATATGTATATACATTTATATATATAAATATATATATTTGTATATATAAATAAATAGGTATTCAAGAATTTATAGCTTACTAGCATGATAAAATGTGATATTTGAATTTTAAATTTGATTCTACTTACGATTAAGATGAATCGATGGGATTGCTGATCGCTTTAAATGACTTCCAGTTTCCATCTTGTCTCTGGGGTCAAAATGGTGATCACATATTCTTTTATTGTTGTATATTTTCTTCCGATCAGTTTCTTCCAGTTTATTTCCAATAGCTGACACCCATGCAGTAAACAACTCAGGGTACTTGTCAGGATGGGGAAAACGGTGTAATGGTACACCAAGTGTGACTGGAACATAATGAAATACAGTATTAAAAGATGTAACTACTGATTGTGCCATTTTTTTTTAACAAACTCGGTAAATACTTTGTTAGGATTGATAGGACTATTGAAAAACTTTGGCCCGCCATAGTTCTCTGGATAACCTCATCAAGAAATTGTAATCAATAAAAGATTTAAATCTTAATCTAGGTACTGCACATCGTAAAAAGATGAAGAGAGAAAAAGATGATAATAGGTAGGTACTTACCTAGGAAGTCACAGCCAAAAACACAATATCTTTTTCGAAATTGACTCATTTTATAACAAATCGTTAGCAAAACTCAACAAATATTACTTGTGACTAACAAATAACACTTTTGCAATAAACAGAGATAACCTCGAAATAAAGCACACTAACATCAAATCCGAACGGCAGAATAAACGAGGGTAGACAATGAATGAAATGAATGAAGTTGAATTAACCAACATTCAATCGTCTCCATCCTGGCATGACGTCACAAAATGGCTGCTGTTTAGTTTGTCCCCGTGGCACCAGTTGGCGCTGTCGTCTTCAAAATGTAAGGTTTTTTTAAGCGTACCCCCCCTGGCTATCGCTACGTCAAGGAGTCAGGGACAATAAATTAGTTCAATTCAAACTTTTATTTTTTATTTTTGTGAAAGTGTATTATTTATTATACGGTTGGATTTTGATATATATAATGGATAAAGAAAAAAATATGGGTTCCCTTTCTTCGCCACTAACAAACAATAAAATGTAAGTCATGCCGTTATTTTGGCAAAAACTTTCTCTTTCGCACAAAACTTTTCCATATTTTGCCATTTGAAAAATATTAAAAAGATAAAAATTAATTATTTGCATAAACTAAGAACTGTGTTAAAACTAAGATGGTGAACATAAATAAGGGGTGACAGACATGCTTAATTTTATTATATTTTTTTTTTCTATTTATTTATCAGTATACAATCTTTGTTTTCTCATATTTGTCTACAGATGGTGGATGGCATTTGGGTTAATTTGTTGTGCTGCATTCACCACTAGGTTTTACAAAGTCTTGGAACCCGATCATGTTTGGTAAGAATTGTGTATTTTCACTATACTTTCTTAATTATACATTAGCATACATTATCCCACACCACACCTGCTTACACAATATCTAGATGTAGCACTCTTTGTTTGCAGCCTAAGTAGTATGAATATGTCGCTTGAAATGTATATTGTAGTACTTTTATACAGGGTGCCCTACAGATATGCCACAAGGAAGGAAAGTACCAATATTGTAGATAGAACATTAACTGAAAGAAGATAATATTTGAATTTAAAAAATTAAACTACATACAGTATTCTTTCAGTAAAATGTTCCAGTGCGTTAGCTATACAGCTATATATCCCATGGATATGCTACTAAGAGCACTGGTGGTTTAATGGTAGCCTTCTGATTCTAAGGTTGTGGGTTCAAATCCAGTTTTTCTGTCTGAAAGTTTATTTGCACTTTGCCAGTACTCTTAAACGGTGAAGGAAAACATCGTGAGAAACCGACATGTCGAAGGCTTTATAATAAATACTTAATAAGAAATTAATCTTGTCTAGTTTATCAGAGAAGCCAATTAGCCGTCCTCACAAATTCAACACAATTTTTTTTACATAGATTACTACTCTTTGTCAAAACAAAGCATTATTCTTGATGCAAAGTATTTCACTTTTCAGTTGGGATGAGACTCACTTCGGCAAAATGGCAAGTTGGTACATAAATAGGACATTCTTCTTTGACGTCCATCCACCACTAGGAAAGGTAATACTGAGTCATTTAAATAATGCTGGCTATCACAACAGTAACTATGAAAAAACTAGCGACAGCCTGCCGCCGGCAACATTTAAAGCTTGGTCGCACAGAAATAATTTGTCAGTGATTGGTTGGGGTTAATTTTGACATGATCAGTTTTTATTATTTCAGATGCTCGTAGGCCTGTCTGGAAAACTGACAGGATATGACGGAACATTTCCATTTGAGAAACCTGGCGATAAGTATGATGATGCAAGATTTCAGGGAATGAGAATGGTAAGTGCTTAAGCACTTTACTCGGAATGTTGCAAGTCTTGGTCAGGTGGCGCCTTCATCAGACATCATGATTTAAAGGACTAGTGAATTTAAAAAAACTTGAGAAACAACTTCATGGCTGTTTTTGCTGAAGCGATTTTAGTTAAATGATTTTTTTAAATTAAAAACTAAAGGGTTAACTTTTCAGATCAAAAAATAATTAGCAAAGTAATAAAAATACTACCGAATTGCAAAACCTCCTCATTTTTTATTTAAAGTCGGTTTAAAAACAAGATAATATAAAAATCTATTTAACACAATATTCTACATCAAAAGCCAAAGTATTTTTTGGATAAGGGCGCTACTGGTACAACACTGCAAGCTTGATTTGACAACTGGTTTTTCCTTTGCACTACTGGTGGTATAAAAGTCTTCCCGCATTCGATTTTAAGTGAAGATTTAAAATTGATATAAAATATCGGTTGTCTGTAAAGTCGGTTTACAGACGATAGTTGAACGTGACAATCTCATAAGAAAATACACAGATGTCAAACGCTGCCGAACGCGGAGGCCATTTCTCGCTTGCACTTCAAGCCTTAAATGGAACGCCTCAGAGCGTGGTAACGCCGCATGAGTCATGTTTTTTCGTGAGTGCAGCAGCTGGCTCCATCGAGTTATAAGACGTTGTCACGTCAAAAGCTGTTACTTATAACCTATTTGTTTCAGTTCTGTACTGCTTTGGGTGCTGCAATTATCCCACTAACATTCCTCAGCATCTGGGAAATGACGAGATCATTGGAGTCAACATGTATTGGCACCTTGCTTCTGTTATGTGGTAGGTATGAACAGACATTATAAAACTTGAGAAACCGACATAGACAAAGTAGCATGGTGGAAATGGGTTAGACTGGTTTTTCAAATCTGATTATAAATGACGAAGTGAGATGATAACAAACATAAAAAAATCACACATCCGACTTGAGAACCTCCTTTTTAATTTGAAGTTGGTTAAAAATAATTAAGCTCGACTATTTTGTCACTGCAAATGCCATGAATATTTAAACGTTTTTTAAATTATATTTATAGTATTAATAATTTATTACAGATTTGTGAGACCTATTTATTAAGTCAATAAAAATTACTTTACTTTACTTTACAGATGTAGGAATTTTGACACTGAACAGATACATCTTACTGGATCCAATTTTGCTGTTCTTCATGAGCTGTTCTATTTACGGAGCTTTCAAGGTAAAACAATACAAACCTTTTCTAAGGTGCATACCTATTCCAAGAGATAACCCAGCTTAGGCAATCAAAAACTTATCTTTGACAAGGAACATTTGCAACAAGACTGAAACCTGTATTCAGAAATTCACAAACTCAAGCAGAGTCTGAGTCGAGCCTTAAGCATAGATTTATGTCATTTTTGAATAGAGAACTGTAAAAAATCTATGTTTTAAGCTCGACTCAGACTTAAGAATACAATATAACACCCTGATAGAGAACAAACATTGATGTTCACCACACAAATATTTGTTCTCGGTGGGGATCGAACCCACGACCTCCGGTGCAGAAAACACAGCTGCTACCAACTGAGCTGAGAGGCCAGTCAAGCCAGTGATGGGCCCACATTCACAAACTCAAACTCAATAAAGTTGTATTCATTTCAATTACAAGAACCACTTTGAAACGTCTTAAAGCTAGGTGAGTCTAGGTGCCAGTTCCACGCTACCAATCTTAGAAGAACAGGCAACAAACTACGGCTCGGTTCCTACCGTTTTTTTATATGATCCTTTTACAAACAAATTTATAATCAAAAATAATAGCAGTGAAGTTCCAGTGTGGTGCCACTTCACTTAGTCAGACGTATGCAATGCAATACAAAAGCAAAAGTTTCAAAGACAGCACACGCTGCGCTTCAAAGTTATAATAAAGTATCTACACAGCATACAAAAATAAGATACGAAAATAGCACAAGTTCGTCCATCAACGCCTCTTGCTGGCCACTACAGTTTAGTTTAGTTTATTGCAAAAAATCTTAGGTAACATTACAGACATATCCAATATGTCACTTAAAGCTATGTACCGACACATAAAAATATATAAAACTAGCAGCCCGTCCCGGCTTCGCACTGGGTAGACAATATTGTTGTACATTATTTTGTTCTATCGCTAATAGTTTCGGCAGCGCATTCGACGAAAGACATTTTAAGACTCATTTTTCTACACCTTCGGTTACATTGTTCAAATTTTACCAAGGATCCCTAATTTTTTTCAAAATGAAATGTAGCCTATGTCAAATTGGAAGAATTGCATTCTATTGGTGAAATGATTTTTTAAATGGGCCCAGTACTTTTTGAGCCTATTTATTACAAACATACAAAAATAGGTACAAATCTTTCCTCTTTATAATATTAGCATAGGTATAGTTTTACTTATGTATGTAGGAGACCTGCATAAAACAAAATAATAAAATCTAGAAAATAATACAGTAATGTCCTATTCTGTATGCAGGTTACATCAGCTACAGATGAAGGCTTCTCTCCATTCTCGCGAACGATGCTATCATGGCAGCTGTTCCTCGGTGCATCGCTAGCGTGTACCGTCTCTGTGAAGTTTGTGGGACTGTTTGTGGTGCTTTTTGTGGGACTGCGGACTATTGCTGACTTGTGGAATGTGCTGGGAGACTTGACGAAGCCTGTGGTGAGTGGGTGTATTTTTAAATGATTGGTTAAATTTATTTATTATTTATGCTCGGTTTTTTTGACATAAATTATATTTTTAAAACATCACAGCCAGCATATTATGGTAAGACTAGTTATTTTTTGACAGACTTTTCCTCTGTTGGCATAATTTACCGACTTGACTCAAGGTGAATTCAGAAACCATTAAAAACAGCGGTACTCCGGGAAAGCCGAAAGAAGTGAATACTAGTACAATAACGTGTGTAATTATTGAATAGTTTAGAACTAACGATTCAAAATTAAATATGAGCCAAATAATGGACACGCGTCTTCCGCGGAATTCTTAGGCTCGGTATTAGGCAGGGTATTAATACTAACAATGTATTTTTTATTTTATTTTTCAGAGCTTAACTGTAAAACATCTCGTTGGAAGATCAGTGACCCTGATCCTTTGGCCGATAACGCTGTACGTTTTCTTCTTCTGGATCCATCTCACTGTCCTGAACAGAAGGTACCTACCTGTGCATCTAGAGTCTAGACTCACCTAGTTTTAAGACGTTTCAAAGTGATTCTTGCATCGTACTGAATAAAAAATTATTGACTTTGACTTTGATCTACCATTCGTATTCCAGAATATACTCGCTAGCGACAGTAGATACTCGTAACTTTTGAAACTATCATGGGTTTTAACACTATTTTTATGAACCAACGGGATATTTACCATGATTAAATTTTGATGAGTTGACTTCCGATATTTCGGCACAGTTGCATGCACCATGATACCGTCTGATACCGTCAGTGTTGTGTGTCGAAATAGGTCGAAATCGACAAAATAGTGAAAATGGAACCAATAGTAGTCTCAAAACCAATAAAAGAGTGCGAAAGAGGGTAGATCGATTTATCTGCCAATAACATTTATTCTTTTACTCGTGGACTTCAGTTCAACCGTGATCATGCCAAGAGTATTATATTCCTTGTGATCATGGTGCATGCAACTGTGCCGAAATATCGGAAGTCAACTCATCAAAATTTAATCATGGTAAATATTATCCCGTTGGTTCATAAAAGTAGATACCTACCTATTTCAAGTTCTATTTTTTTTTTTCAATACTCAATACTCAATACATTTATTGCTTTACACATGGTTTAATTTGTACATACATAGTTTTTAAGTGTAAGTTAGTATCACATGGACCCTGCATAGGGTATAGCAAACATGGAGGCAGGCCGAGGTTTTAAGGTAAGTAGGTACATTCGATTAAATTATAAATAGTTAGCTTGGATATTTATGATTGTGATGTTCCTTACCTTGGTAGGTAGTTATCGTGCCGGTTATTGTCTAGTTGTTGTTGTGTTGATGTCAAAATTTTATGTCAAAGTTCGATTATAATATAATAATTAGAGGAAATGTCAACTTTTTATTTAATTATACGTACTTACATAAAATGTCAGATTGTCATTAATATTTGTTTCATTTGTTAAAATTATTCTAAATAGTCTTTGATATCATAATAGCATTTGTCAATTAAAAACGACTTGAGGGATCTGGTGAATAGGGAGCTTTTTTGTATGTTCTTTATGTCTAGAGGAAGTTTGTTATATATTTTGATAGACATTATATAGGGGCCGTCACTACGCATCTTTAGCTGGGATGGTGGTCGGATTATCTTATTCCTACCTGGCCTTAATTCGTATCGTCGGGGTAAGTCGTCAAGGTTAGTGTAGAAATTGGGATATTTTTTCACAAATTTGCATAATTCTACACTGAGAAAAATGGATTTCTGGCCTAAGATGAATTCCACCTTTGACGGCTGAATTGTAATGACGCGAGGCGATTTTGAAACGCTTACGGTTAATTTGACTTTACTATTCGTTTGCGATAAACTGGTACGTCTCTTATGATAAACACGAACCGTCGCAAATGACTTACCGTAAGGTAGTCTTGGAATCCAACTTAACACTGTTAATACAGCAGTAATGGACTATTGAAAGCGTTTTAAATTTACGACGTTGAATATGTGGTGAATATCACCGTAATTAAGGCAAAATTTGACTTAAGTTAAGGTGAGTTATGCTTTAATAAAAACAAAACAAACTTAAACCTAAGTCATAAACAAACTTTCGAAAGTGGCATAAATAATCTTAAGCATGACAATATTCACCTTACAATAAGGCAGAATATACTTTAGTCAGAAAAAATTGAACGTAAACTCAAAGTCTTTCAGCGGCGTATGAATTCGGCAACATGAAGGTATAATGTGGCCACATTTGCCCTTTTATAAGGCCAAATATGCTCAGGGTACGACGAATTAAATGGTAACATAAGGTTATATAACGGCATACATATTTGACCAATTTAACCGTAAATTTAGCAATATTTACCTTATCATAAGGCGATATAATGCTCAAGTATCAACTGATTGAACGGTAACATTACGTCATAGAACGACGTGCATACTTGGTCAATATAACCGTAAATTTGGTGATATTAGTCTTATCATCAGGCGAAATACGATCAAGTTACGACTAATCAAACGGTGAATAACGTCATAAAACTATTTACTTATTCGGTTAATTAAATCGTAGATAAGACAACAATCACCTTATGGTAGGGCGGATGATACTTTAGTTACTATTTAATCAAACGTTTAAAAAAGTCTAATAACGCCATACATATTTGGCCAATTTAACCGTAAATTTGGCAATATTTACCGTATCATAAGGCGACATACGATCGAGTTAAGACTAACCAAACGGTGAAATAACTTCATTTAACGACTTTCATATTCAGTAAATGAAACCGTAGATATAATAATATTCACCTTAAGATAGGGCGGATGATACTTGACATATTATATAGTCAAACTTTAAAAAGCCTAATAACGGCATACATATTTGGCTAATATAACCGTAAATTTAGCAATATTTGCCTTAACATAAACGCTCAATAATGCTCAAGTTATGACTGATCACATGGTGAAATAACGTCATCTAGCGACTTACTTATTCTGTGAACGAAACCGTAGATATGGCAACGTTCGACGGATAATACTTTCGTAAATATTGATTATACAAACGTTTAAAACCTACATAACGTACGATCCTAGGTAATTTGGCGAGGTTCAACTTCTTAGTTATCCTACCATAATAATATTAGGTATTGTATCGATAGGTAAAATAGAATGAGTATATTTTTATTGACGCACAAACAGACGACGTATCTGTACAGCACACAGTAAATAAACAAAGCATTTACAAATCTAACTTAAAACCTGCCTAGCTAAATATCTACCCAACCCATACAAGGTACCTAATAAGCATAAGCAAGCATATAGGTAGGTACATAGAAGTGGCAGGATAGTTAGTGCTGCCGATTTATTTCTCTGAGCAACCCTGGCCGTAGGTCAAATGGATCTCAAATGGGGGCACATTTTAGTTAAGAAGGTAGGTAGGCAGATTTGTACATTACCTACCTAAATACTTAAGTAGGTACTCTACCCACTTATGTGTTTCATTGTGTTTTACTAGGGAGGTTTCTATTGAATCATAGCGCTGTTTAATAAACCATACCTATTAATAGCTGTTCCATTGAAAAAAATTTGCTACGCTCTATGACTCCTTGTTGCTATTCAAAGGCAGAACCCTCGCTTCTACACATAAGCTCTGTTCTCCTGTAGGTAGGTATCTACTTAGATCAAGCGAAGAACCCAAACCAGTGTCTACAAAAATTTAATACCTATTTAGGTAATATAGGTCTCAGCTACCTGTTTCCCATATTACCAAGCTTTGCTTAGTTTACGGCTAGATTGTGTTGCGTGGAATGTCCGCAAATATTTGTAGATAATTTGGTGGAAGAAAAGTCTATTTTACTCAGTTTTATTATTTTAACGACTTTCAGTCAATTGGTGGGTTAAGTTTAAAAAAACTCTCTAGTTACTGCAAGATACACCTTTGTAAGGCACTTGTCGTAGGTACAACGAAAATCTCAATAATGCTGCCAGCTACAAGGCAAATAATCTTGGTTCGTATAGCTGTATGAGAGAGAGTATATAAACTTGAAAACCCAACGTCAAAACTGCTGAACCGATTATGATGAAATTTCTATGGGACTAATCTGAAAGTAAAGTTAAGAAATAATTTTTCAAATTAGTTTACGAGTTATGTGGTAACAAAAAAAAAACAAACAAATCAAATACCCGTGAAAACACCCATTTAGAATCTTTCCCTGAGTTTACTCACTTTTTGGTTGGAACCCTGACGAACGAGATTCAATACCTACCTACTTTTGCTTTGTGCTGTGTGCTAACTACACGAACTATGCTTGGAGCATAGGCCAATCGACACACACATGACACAGGCAGTTAGTAATGCAGTACAGTTTTGACTTAAAGACTACGTATAGCATATTTTTGATTGGCCTCTCAGCTCAGTTGGTAGGATCTCTGTCTTCTGCGCTGTAGGTCGTGGGTTCGATCCCCACCGAGAACAAATATTTGTGGTGAACACAGTTGTTTTTTCTCTGTTGGGGCATTATATTGTATTCTATGTATTTACATACAAAATGTGTGGAAGTATTATATCAGCCATCTGGTTCCCATAGTACAAGCTCTGCTTAGTTTGGGACTAGAAAGTGTTGAGTAGATTGTCTTGAATATCTATTTATTTTTATTTTGTTATTTTTAACACCCACCACTAGCATAATCTGCAGTAGTCGAGTTGGCAGCACTGCCCACGAGGCCACGAGCACGTACGTAACGACTTGTTTCATTCGTCAGTTTGGTTTGACTTTGGACGGAGTGTTTGGTTTAATTCTAAGTCATTCAAAGTTTATTTTGCGGGTTTTTTTTATTATCCCTCATTTTCTGAACGCTGCTGGCTGTGTCAGTGTATGGAAGCACAGACAAACAGATGTAGAGAGGTCCAAGACAGACCTATCAGCAGCAACCAACCAGTCAAAAATCTTCGTGCTTCGAACGTGGCAGACTCTGAATCTGAATCCCACAGATTTATTAACAAAATGGGGCACACAGCTGATTGATACGTCATTTCGAGGTAAGTAGAGTACCTGTATCAAACTCAGTTATTCCATAATGTTTTTGAACCTAATCATGTTTTGTATTTGATAAGTTTAGGTACCTACTCCCTAGATTCTGGTTGTGTTGGAAACATGAACGAAATATGATTTATAAAAATATGTCTAAGTACATTATTCATGTTTTCAGTTTTGAACTTTTGCATTTTATTTTGTATATTGGTACAAAGGAGTTTTTAAACTTAGGAAAATTAATTGTTTATTTTTTTCAGATAAGGTGTACTTTACATAATACGCAAAGAGGACGGGCTACTTAACAGGCTGGCTGGCTTTGGCTTCCTGGATCCCAAACAACGAAAATAATTGGCCCATTTGTTATTGGACTCTGGGCTAGAAGTAAATCCAAACACCAAACATCATTGGAGTGATTTCAACATGGCCACGCGGTATTGGAGAACCATTTAAAAAGGATTATAGCTGTAAGTACTTGTCATTTGCTATCAGTGATTCAAACGATCTCTCTGACTTAGAACCTGCAATGCCAGGCCGACCTGTCCTCTAATAAACCTGTGGTCATAGTTTGGTTAGATAAACATAATACCTACTTGTACTAATTACCATCATAGAATGCTCTACTTTGTTTGCGATAACTATTTCCTAAAAAATACATTATTTTATTTCAGATATTGTAATCCAGTTGAGGAGGCTTCACTTGCAATAACGGTTGCCGAGGAAGGAGCTACGCCATGAGAGGAGCTAGCCTGTGGGCAATAACAGCAAATGCGTGCCTACAAAAGTTTTACAACGAAAAGGGCATTCTCCAAGACGATTTCATCTTGTTTTAAGTATTTAAAAAGTTAATTACTTATCTAAATTGATTTTTTAATACAGATTTATAGATTTTTATTGAATGGTTTTATTGCAATACCACTATTATTTATATAAGATGCAAAAGCTATCGGCTTATTTATTAGGCTAAGTTGAGGTTAAACTGTTGGGTTGAGAAAATACTAGTCTATCTAGTACATATCTTTGGTAACCAAAGATAATCAGTTATTATTGAGGTGCTTTATAAATTTTTGTTCTTTTAATTTCAGAAGCTTACAAAGACTGGGAGAACAGCTTTCTGAGGCAGCAGGCTACGCTGTTCACTGAAGGCATGTTTGGCTGATCTATTATCATAAAGTTCATGTGAAGGATATTGGCCCGCGTTACCTAAGAGTGAACTTTGAGCGGCCCAATGCCCTTAATATGAACTAAATGATAGTAAAGCAAGTCAATCATGCCCTTAGGGAACAGCGTTACTAGCCGTTAGAAGGCTTTTTTCCGGTCTTCATAAAACGTTTCTGCTTGTAAAGAAAGCAAAATTTACCGTACGATACGGCTAGCCTAATCATATGAAACATTCTAAAATAACTTTTAGAAGGCAAATACGACTAAGTAAATGTTGAAAACGCTTTATGCTTAGGTTAAACCCATAGTAAGTAAAGACGTAAAACACCTTAACAGAAGAAAATTACGACTTAAAAAAACATCAATATCGGTTAATGAACAGGTTAAACTACAGTAAAGTAAGACGTACGACGTCTTACTAGAAGTCTATTATGCCTTAGTAAACAGCTTGAACTACAGTAAGGTAAGACGTACGACGCCTTACAAAAAGTCGATTACGACTTAGTAAACTTTGAAAACGCTTAATGAACAGATTAAACTATAGTAAGATAAGACGTACAACGCCTTGCTAGAAGTCGATTACGACTTAGTAAACGTTGACAACGCTTAGTGGACAGGTTTAACCCACAGTAAGTAAAGACTTAAAACGCCTTTCTAGAAGCGAATTACGATTTATGAAACGTTCAAAACTTTTAGCGGATCGGTTAAATCGCAGCGAATAAAGGTATAAAACACCTTACTAAAAGTCTATTATGACTTAGGAAGCAGTCAATAAATATTCAAAACACTTTGTGAACAAATTAAACCTCAGTAGGAAAAGGCGTAAAACGCCTTACTAGAAGTTAATTGGGGCGTATTGATACGTCGGATATTACTCTAGGAAAGATTTACGTGTGTGACCCGAGCACCTTCTTTACCGTTTATATCGCCTTACCGGAAGTTAAATCCCATCGTCAGTTCGTCGATCCTATCTCACTTACCACGTTAATAGCTTTTTATTTAAGGCTAATCTGTAAAAAAATACGTCTAAAACACACATTAGAGAGTATAATGCTGCTTATTTGTTGCGCCTCACGCTTAAGGCGTAAAACACCTCCAACCTAGGAAGGCGTTTTTCGTCCAAGTACGCTTGGTCGTTTTTTCGCCTTCATTACGAATAAATCCACCTTAATTACGAACTTTTCAGCTTTACATTTTTCTCAGTGTAGTATGTATATGGAAGGTAATGTCAATATCTTAAGGTCTCGGAAGTGTGGTTTGCAACTTTCTGGTATTCTTATATTTGCAAGGATGCGAACACACTTTTTCTGCAATATAAATAGGTCATGTGCATCTGAGCTGTTACCCCATAATACAATAGAATTTAATAGGTGAGTATACACATATGCATAGTAGGCTGATAACGCGCTAGGAAGATCAGTCGTCTTTTTAAGTTCGCGCAAGGCATACGTAAAAATCGATATCTTAGATTTTAGTTTTTGTATGTGGGGTTTGAAATTTAGGTGTGTGTCAATATTGATTCAAAGGAGTGAAAAGGTATCAACTTGTTCTAGGGGGATATTGTTAAAAGTCGCTTGTACGTTAAGAGCCGGTTTTTGGCGGGGCCGAAACTATGACTGTAGTACTACAAATCTACAAAAAACAATGCCACTGTTAGTTTTTTTTATGTAACTAGCTGATGGACGAAGCATATGGCCCACCTGATGTTAAGTGGTGACCATCGCCTATAACAAAGCAATGCCTTGTAGGTCACGCACGGTTGCTCCGGGAATACCGACAAAAGTTAAAACTTGAACAATTAGTAATTGAAACTTTAATAATTAGTAATTGTAATTCTAAATAATTAGTACTTAATTGTAATTCTAAATAATTAGTAAATCGTTAAAAGTAATTAGTAGTGGTATTTTAGTACGTTTTAATTTAATTGCGCGTTCAAGGTTGTTCAGGTTTTCCCTTTTATCGACACTCTCGGAGTGCCATTGTTTTTTTTTACTACTGTTGCTAGCTATAAAAATATTCCGGTGGTGGCGTTTTGTGATTGTAGCTGGAGGCTCGTGTGATGATGGACGAGTCCTTTGCCTTGCCGGGACCACCACAAGCACTTTTTGTTAATATTCATGCGCCGTTGGTCGTGGGTTCAATCCTCACCGAGAGCAGATATTTGTGTGGTGAACGTAGATGTTTGTTCTAAGTAGTACGTGTAGTACGTATTTACAAAAAAAAAATATTCAAGTAAGTACAGTGGCGGAATGAAAAGGTTCGTCGATTTTCAACTTGATTTGTTCAACGTATCACGATCACATACTACCTTTTGAAAGTGAATACGACAGAATATACCGAAAAGTTAACGTCACAAATTATGTCAAAATGTGTTCATGACAAAGGCACTACTGGTGCAAGCGAAAACCGACTCTAAGGTGACGAACATTTTCATACCGCAACTGTACATGATATATGTAATTATCAGCTATCTGGTTCCCATAGTACAAGCTCTGCTTAATTTTGGGCTAGATAGTCATAAGTATTGTGTGGATTGTCCACAATATTTATTACAGTAAAACTTTGTTTAGTGGGACCTGGATAAGTGAGAAACCTCCATAACTGGAACTGGAACTCATGCTGAGGTCCCGACACTTTGGCACTGAAATACTTCTGTTAGTGGGACGAAGCAAACCTCTGTAAATGGCATTCGTTCTTTTGATACGTTATTTTATTTATTAAGTGAGACTTAAAGGAACCTGCAAATTGGTCTCACTTAATAGAGGTATCCCACTTACCCAGTGTCTCAGATATCCAAGTATAAATAAATATTTGTCTCATTTACAGAGGGTTCCATTAATAGAGGTCAGAATATAGGTTATTTCAGTTACAGAGGTGCGATTAACCAGGTTTCACTGTTTATTAATATTGGTGCAGTGGTAACGGCGACGGTTTCTATTCATCGGGTTTCCAAGCGCGTCTCATCGGTAACAGTCTCCACAACGCGAGCGCGCCTCGGGTGGTGGCTTACGGGGCCAGCATCACGCTGAAGAACCATCGCACCGGCGGCGGGTATCTGCACTCGCACCATCATCTCTACCCGCATGGAGTGGGGGCCAAGCAACAGCAGGTGTGTTAGGATGATAGATCGATTTTTATTATTCACCTGTATGTTTGTAACCGAATCTTTTGGGCGTGATTTTGACCCACTCTGATTATTACGTAAAATAATAATCTACCGTATTACAACGCCGTCTTTTCCCTCTTTTTAGCCGAATTCAAATAAAAAAGGAGGAGGTAAGTACTCGATTCGGTTGTATTGTCCCTTGCAACGAAACCAGAAGGTCCCACTTCATTTACAACATTTCGTGGGCAGTAACTTGTGTAAACGTTGTATGATTTTTTGGTAAATAAATTAATTTGTATTTTAAAATCCCTCCACACTGGTTCAAAGTTTTTCGAAATCCGAAGACTAGTGACGCAACAAAAAGTAATCCATCATTAAAAATGTGATGAATAGTTAACCATCTACGTCTTTCAGATAACGACATACACCCACAAAGACGACAACAACCGCTTTATAATAAAGCCGTACGATAAAGAGAAGGTGGATGGTGTGGTGGTAGTCAGGAGCGGTGACCTCGTGAGACTGACGCACGCGGCCACCACCAGGAACGTTCACTCGCACAGGGAGAGGGCACCAATCACCACCAAGTACTTGCAAGTCACTGGATATGGAGAGGTTAGTTTTCTGGTGTATTATGTATATATTTTTTTTTTTTTTATGCCATAGCTGGCAGACGAGCAGACGGGCCACCTGATGGAAAGTAGTCACCGTCGCCCTTGGAGGAATTAGAAATTTCTAATTCCTCCAAGCCGTCGCCCATAGACACATGCAACACCAGAGGATATTTGAATATTTTATTCCCAGGTATTTATTTCCCTAAAATGTCCCTTTTAATTCAGATTAATAAATTTAAAAGGGTATCAAGCGCACGAAAGGGGCCTCTTTGAGACGCACTTAAATTCCTTTCACCACACTTGGCTCGAAAGAACTAGTGATACGATAAAAATGACTACCTAAGAAATGACTGGCCTCTCAGCTTAGTTGGTAGTAGCTCTGCCTTCTACGCAGTAGGTCGTGGATTTGATCCCCACTGAGAACAGATATTTCTGAACGCAGATGTTCTCTGTCTGGTTGTTATATTGTATTTTAAGTATGTATTTACAAAAACTAAGCACATATACGTATTATATCAGCTATCTAGTTTCAATAGTACAACCTCTGATTAATTTGGGGCTAGATAGTGTTTTGTGCACGTTATACTTTGGTCAAAATATCATATAATGTTCAGAATGTTCCTTGTTCAGAATATTCTACAATCATAAAGTAACTTATTAAAAATTATCTTTAAAAAAGTCGTGGATTATTCAATTTCTTAATAAGTTAGTAATAAAAAAGGAGGCTTCAAATAAAAAAGGAGGTTCTCAATTCGATTGTATTTTTTTAAACGTTGTATAATTTCGTAATTTATGAGCCGACAAAACGGCAAGACTGAAAAAAAAAAAATTATCTGAAAAAAATTAGATTTCCAGTTTGGTTCCATACCAATTTTATCATTTGTTCAGCAGGCTATAAAGACGGTTTCTCAAGTTTTTTAAACTTTAACTATTTCCAGGATGGTATAGGTGATGCCAATGATGTGTGGAAGATAGTCATATCTGGCGGCAAGGACGGTGATGAAGTACTAACAGTCAGGAGCAAACTAATGTTTGTACATTATTTGCAGGTACGTTAAATCCGTCATCCGACAACCCAAATTCAATTAATCCTTCTTGAAATGTTATAGTTATATTCAGATTAATTTCTATAAACGCGAAAGTACTAGCAGTAGAGTAGTCCAAATAAGTTTGCCTACCAAAAAGTTTTATTGTTTTGTTTTCATACATAAACAAGCGTTTATTCCATATAGGCGTGTATATTAACGACCACGGGCAAGCAGTTACCGAAATGGGGCTTCGAGCAGCAAGAAGTGGCGTGCAATCCGAACTTGAGGGACAAGAACGCGCTTTGGAACGTAGAGGATAATATATTTGAAGAGTGTGAGTATACTACCTCAGGAATACTGCTTTTACTGCCACAAATATAATAAAAGTCATTTTTTTCTTAATCATAATCATTTATTGGCAGGAATGTATGTACAGTGGCGGTATGAAAATGTTCGTCAGTTTACAACTTGATTCGGTCAACGTGTCACGATCACATACTTCCTGTTGAAACTGAATAGACAGAATACACCGATAAGTTAACGGCACAAATTATGTCAAAATGTGTTCATGATCAAGGCACTGGTGCAAGCGAAAACCGACTAACATTTTCATACCGCGACTGTACAATAGTTATTCATTAAAAATATAATATATAGACTTACTTACAATATAATATAGCACCCAGGCCGGGAACAAACGTCGTGTCATCATCATCAGCCTGAAGAAGTCCACTGCTGGACATAGGCCTCCCCTACACATTTCCAGGAAGCGCGGTTCTGAGCCCTTTCCATCTACCGACTTCCTGCGATCTTAACAATGTCAGCGGTCCATCTGGTGGGGCCTTACTTTTAGGAACATCTGTGTTCACCGCACAAATATTGTTCTCGATGGGATCTAACCCATGCCCTCCTGTGCAGAAGGCAGAGCTACTACCAACTGAGCTGTGAAGTATGTCTCTCGCAGTGCCAAAGATGAGTCCTGGAAATGTGTAGGGGAGGCCTATGTCTAATGAGGCTAATGGCTAATGAGGATGATGATGATTTTATTGATTTTATAGTGTTTACGGCTCTTAACTTTTGGGACATTTAAAATCTTTAATATGAATGTATGTGTGTCTTAGTGCCAAAGATGAGTTTCGAAGCGTACGCGTCTGGCTTCGTGGAGCGTTTGTTGGAGTCGCACGCCGTGATGTTCCAGGGCAACGCGGGACTGAAGCCGAAGGAGGGGGAGGTCACCTCGCAGCCGTGGCAGTGGCCCATCAACTACAGGGTAACACCATGTATAAAAAAAATTAAACACATTGTTTTTAACCGACTTCAAATAAAAAAAGAGGTTCTCAATTCAGTTGTATAAAATTAACAAGGGAATACAGAAAAACATCAAAGTGGAATACAATGGGCGGTCTTATCACTAAGAGCGATTTCTTCCAGACAACCTTGGGATGGACTGGAACGAAAAACACTTTTTAAATTGTTTGTTATCGCATAAGGCGATGGTTACCACTTATCATCAGGTGGAACATATGTATGCTTGTTCCATCATCTAGTCGAATAAAAAAACCTGATGGTGTGCGGTTACTGTCGCCAAATTCGCTTCATTACTAACGCGTTAACTTAAGGTCGTACCCTGACCCAATGGTTTTGAGAGTTTCGTTCGTATTCAACAACACGCCTGGCAAAACACGCGCGGATTTGTGATTTTTAGTTTATAAATTTCAATCCTTTCATTTTTTTATAATAAAAACGGCCATTAATTATATGAATTAATTATCTATCTATACAAGGTGTATCTAAATATGTGTACTATGCGAAGGTGGGGGGTTTCAGACCACAATGGTGATCAGTTGTGGGTGGGAGAAAATTAAAAATTCCTATTTTCAGTTTCTCATACAAAAATATTTAATTTCATAATGCCTAAATAAATTGACAACCCTATCCTTGTAACTCACCTACCCCTTGACCTACTACCTCTGTAGGTCTACTACTACTACCTACTACCTCTGTAGCTGAGTTTAGGGTTGTCACTTTGTATAAAGTCAGCTGTTCATGTTGAAACTTCGTTGCAGTTTTTTTCAGAGATACCAATCGAAGTTCGAAAAGTCGTTGAACAAAAGTTGTTCCCCGGGGGGTGGAAATTCACCCCCCTTCAGGATAGTACACATATTTTGATACACGTTGTAGATGTAAACTAAAAAAATAAATTTCATAATTCATAATTCTTTATTGCACACAGAGACATTTACAAATAAGTGATAACACAGGACATGTACATAGGCGAGCTTAACCCTAATAAGAGAATAAACAATATCAACTTTAGAAGGTGTTGCAAATTTATATCTCCTTTTTGTTTCCTTTCGTGAATTTTTTATTGAGTAAATACGACGGTAAAACAATATTAAAAACGGCCAGAAAAAAGACGACCTGTTAGAGATTCATGCTGTTTTTTCAGTTTACTTCTACCTGCTTTATTTACAGAGGATGTTAGCACTGAAAACATGCTCAGCAGGAGCTCAGCAGCGAGCTAGCTCTATGAACGTCCTTAATGTTCCAGGGTCAATTCTTCTCAGGCAGTACTCACCGGATCTACTTGCTAGGCAACCCGGTGGTGTGGTGGGGGAACCTGGCATTTCTCCTTTTATTCCTCATTGTATTCGTCATCAACTCTATAAGAGAGAAACGGGCAGAGGCTTTCGGGACGCCGATTCAAGGTAACCTTGGTCTACCGGCCATCTGTTAGCCGTGGAAAATTAATGAGAGAATCGCACGTAAGGATCACTTTGAAACGTCTTAAAGCTAGGTGAGTCTAGGTGCCAGTTCATCGCGACCAAGCCTTCCGATCCTAAGGTTGTGGGTTCAATTCCAGTCGTGCACCAATGAGTTTTTCTGTCCAAATATGTATGTACACGATACAGTACTCTCAAAAGAAGAAGAATGTTTAACCAAAAAAAGGAGGTGATTCTCTCAATTCGCTTGTGTTTTCTGTACCATAGAAAATTCATGAAAATCGGATCAGCGGTTGAAAAACGATCAAGTCTGTTTCTCAAACTTTTAAACTAATATTATGTACGTCCACACTCAACTGCTGCAATAACTGTTAAAATTTACTTTCATCTCTTTGTTTGTCAAGAATCAAGTAAGTACTTATTTTTTTCCTCGCAACGATTATGCCAGCTTTTACTACCGGCGCATTCAGATGACAAGGATGTCGAAAAAAAACTATGACGTCAGGAAATGAGTCCACATTTTTTTTTTTACTGATGATGCGGTCTACGGTGTAGCACGCTTACCTAGAAGATACCTGTTCACTCTACTCTTAAAAAAATCCAAGTTATAAGTGTCCGGAAAAACAGACGCCGGCAAGGAATTCCACTCCTTGGCTGTCTGCAACATAAAAGTTGTTCTTGTTTTTGTTGCAGATGACAGAAAGCGATCGCTCCTGAACGCGTGCGGATGGACGTTCACAGGCTGGGCGTTGCATTACGTGCCCTTCTGGGCGATGGGCCGCGTGCTCTACTTCCATCACTACTTCCCGGCGCTCGTGTTCAGCTCCATGCTCACTGGTTGGTAAACTTGGACTTAAGTCGGCAAGTTTATCATGCGCACTTGATGTGCGGGCAGGTTTTTCCGCAAGTAGGCCGCTGGTGGGCCCTTTTTGCGTGACCCTTGACACGTGTTGCTCGAACTTTTTTAGGTTCTACAACACGCCGGTTTCCTCACGATGTTTTCCTTCACCGTTTTGAGAGTACTGGCATAGTGCACATACATTCTTCGACAGAAAAACTCATTGGTACACGAGTGGATTTGAACCCACTACCTTCGGATCAGAAGGCGGGGCCACTACCACTAGACCACCAGTGCTCTCTAAACTTGGACTTATGATAAATAGTAATAATTTATCATCATCATAGTCTGAACAAGTCCACAGCTGGACAGGCTTTCCCTAAACATTTCCAGGAAGAACGATTCTAGGCTCTTGCCATCCACTGACTTCCCGCTAATTTAATTTAATTTAATTTATTTAATTTATTTTCTCTTAAAACTAGGTAAACTTAATTTCTAGGAACAATGCACGTATAATATTAATGAGTACAATTATAGAAGGTAGGTTTGATTTGAGGTTTGAGTGAGATAACATACAAATCGTAGCGTAACCAGCTCATTCTAAAATGATAGCAACTCTGAGCTCTGCCTTCTGCGCCGTTGGTCGTGGGTTCGATTCCCAGCGAGAACAAATATTTGTGTGGTAAACGTAGGTGTTTGTTCTCCGACTGGGTATTATATTGTATTCTAGCTATGTATTTACAAAAAAATATACTTACTATTATCAGCTATCTGGTTTCCCATAGTAAAAGCTCTGCTTAATTTAAGGCTAAATAGTGTTCTTACCTTGCGAAAAGAATGATTTAATAATTATCTTATTTGATATCCTCGACAGGTATCCTCACAGAATACCTGGTGCTCAGCATCCGAAGCCTCCTCTCCCCGGAGCTGGGCCGCACTGCCTACCACTGCATCCTGGGCGCGGTGGTTTCCACCACCGTCTACAGCTTCTATCTGTTCTCTCCGCTGGCGTATGGCATGAACGGGCCATTGGCTCATGAACCAAACTCGACCATGGCGGGCCTCAAGTGGCTTGAGTCTTGGGAATTTTAATTATTATCATTTAGATCTTTTCGATGCATAAAAGAAAATATAGGGTGGAATTTTGTAATGCCACCTGGAGGGAAAGTACTCTTAATACTGCAGATAGAAAATTTTACTCAATTTTATTTTTGAATCGAAAGCAAACTGCATTGAGAGATTTTCAGAAATTCTCTTCTCCCACACCCGGGAATCGAACCGCCTAAAATCTGAAAAAAATATACTTTTATTGCATCAATCGTTAGGGTCAATTATAAGGATGAAATCTCTCTAACAAATGTGATAAATTAAATGAAAGAAAAACCAGAAAATCTGAAGTTACAAATTCAATTTAGCTAACATCCATCTTTTGTAAGTCTCTCCGTGTCTCTCAAGTTAAGTGTCTCCTAGTTTTAAGCTCTCCCCACCAATTTTCAGCTAAATCTGTTCAGTGGGCTGTAATTGAGTTTTAATATAAACACGACTTTATCTTATGCATTTATGTTTAAAAACAAATCTATCCCACGGGGACCAAACATTTTACCGGGATAAAAAGTATCTATGTGCTATTCCAGACTATAATCTATCTCTATGCCAAATTTCATACAAATCCGTTCAGACGTCCTAGCGTTATTGAGTAACAAACATCCATCCATCCATCCATCCATCCATCCATCCATCCACTCACAAACTAACTTACTAATAATAGGATAGGAAGTAGGATACCTGATTAGTACCTACTCCGTCCATTATAATTAAAATGCATTTATTATTTTTAAGTTATTGAGTAGATACTGCAGTAACGTTTAGATTATAATAATATATTATATTAAGTACCTGTTGTATGTAAAAAAATAAAAATAAATTGAAATTACATAGTAAATAGCGTTTTTTATTATAACGGTAGACGAGGCGGCTCTCGCCTGTTGCCCGTTTAAAACATAAACAAGTATAAAGCCCGGTTTCCACTGCGAAAAGAAATGCGGAAAATGGTAAGGCGGAACGGACTCCTTTTTAATGAAATAAGTTTGCGTTTCCACCGACGAAGAGTTGGTCATGAGAAATGAGCGGACTGAGCTGAACAGAAAATAGCAGCGTTTTACCTGAAATAAAACGCACATTATATACTTACCTCAATAAAAGCTTTATATTGAGAAGGCGACATCAGTTTCCGGCGAATTACTACCAGTTTTCATACTTTTATACAGTCTACATCCGGTCAAGTGGCGCCACCTGGCGGCCGCGCGCAATTTTACTTCGTAAAACATGCAGCGCCATATTGAACTCATTGGCTTTTTTATTTCACCAGGCAGCAATTAAAGTTAAAGCTTTTATTGAGGTAAGTATATAATGTGCGTTTTATTTCAGGTAAAACGCTGCTATTATATCCTGAACGCTCAATAAAAGCTTTATATTGAGACCTGTTTGTTATCGCCTGGTGACGCCACTTGTAAGATCTGGGTTACTCTAGCGCCAATGTGATGTTATATTTTTTACTCATAATGTAGGTAAGTTTGCCTACAATAGTAAATAAAACCGTATTTTAATCAATTACGCACATAATAGTACCCGACTATATTATATTATTAATAATAACATGATTATTTTCATTCTATCAGACATTACTATAATCTTAAATTATATAAGAGATTGTAAGTAATCTTAAAAAATCTGCTAAGCATGGTAACAGACAAACCACCCCAAGTTCCTGGCTTAAGTCCAGCTATGGACTTCTTTAGGCTGATCATAATGATGAAATTATCATAATGCCATGTTAATTGAATGCATTCAAACAAGCCGCGCGATAGGCCTGGTTAAACTCTATACCTAATTGTGTGTACCTACTGGTCGCGTAATTTTGTCAAATGCTATGTAGCTAGTGTAAAGAATGATAGATAGCGACAATGAAGCTCAACCATTATTTACTTCCTGTAGATATCGTCAAGTTATTTTTAAAACAATGCTTAGAACAATAAATCGTAGCTGAAATGCTACCTTGCAGTGCTGTGATAACAGCCTCCTTAATAAACATTTAGATCGTCTGCTATGACGTTGCGCAAAACGAGTTAAGCTTAATATTTTACCGTTTTATTGTAAAAAATAAATTAAAAGGTATGTAAGGCTATGTTACCTATGTACTCTAATTATAAATTCATGTCAAGAAAATTGTGATCAGTAAATACTGATAATATGTAGTATATAATTATTATTGCATAAATAATAACTGCAGTCAGTTTCTAACTAGGTATACTTGGATAAAATAGTTACTACTTAGTATCTAGATCTAACCCAGAATAAAATCAAATGCTAATAAGATCTGTGGTGAATAAGGACTTATCCTGTAAGGGCCTTTATGAGCTAAGAATATTACTGCAATGTACTATCAGCAGTACCTATACCTATCAATAGTAGTATATAATAAAGCTTATTCTTTATTCTTATACTTATTCTAGCAGTATCTTAGTGAATTACTTTTGCTAACGTCCCATCGGAAACTCGGTTTTGTCAAAAGTCTAAACCATCATCATTGACTCAAGAATATTCAGGACTTAGAGCATAACAGACAAGACAGTGTCTGCGTTATAACGTAGGAGTACAGATTCATGCGTTAGTGTCGTATTGTATAGAATATACCAAAAGTAAAACATGAAAGACAAAAAGACAGTGTCTGCGTCATAGGAAGTACGAATTTATATGACTGTTAAGATAAGATAAGAAAATTATTTATTGGACAATAAAATGCGAACACACAGCGACACAGGCGAACTTAATGCTTATTCTGGTTTAAGATATTTATTCTCAAAAAGACATAATACTAGGTCACTTACATGAGAACATTCGTCGTAATTAGCATTAGTGTTGTATTGTATTGAACAAAATACAAAAAGTCGAGCATAAAAAACACAAAACCAGTGTTTGCTTCATAACATAGGAAATATGGATCTATGTGCTAGCGCTAATCAAGTGTAAATCACATAGAAAATGTGGTCATCACTATTAGTTGTGACCCCAAAAGTAGCTTTTAGTGCTACACTAAAGATGGTTACGAACCACACGTTATTACATACTTAAGCAAATTTTTATCAAGAAACGGTAACAATTATCAACGCAACGTACCTTTTAAACATCGGTATTGGTCCGTATTCTATTTATTTATATAAAGAAATTATTTCGGCAAACTACAGTTTTTCGCTAGAAAACAATAGCATACACACTTTGGGGAGTGTGTACTTAAGATGGTTGATACATCCACGAGCATGTGTGGGTAGTTTCATAGTATAGTGACCGCGTTGTAAACCTTGACGGTTCCTTACTAAAATAATTGCAGGTAGACCGCAAGTCAACGACTCTCAAAAAATATTTTCTTGACTAAAGACTTCACGTGCGATTTCAGAGACAAACAGGTCAAAAACCGAAGTTCCTTACTTTACAAGCATTATAGTAGCATAAGTTGGCCGCCACATGTAATAGCGAATAAGGGCCCTGCTCGCGCAGATAGACCGGCAGTAATGCATTTTTTGTGCGTGTACCACGCGCCACTAATGACCGGTTTATTAGTGTCAAAAACCAAACGGCAAAGTACAAATAAGGTACAAATTGGTACGACTTTGTCAAATACTGAAACGTCAAAAGACACTGTCTTGCTAGGAAAAACATGGTCCTCCTTGGTATCTTTTCTCAATGCGTAAAAATGATCGCATGAAATTGCTTTTTATAAAACATTCATTTCATTTTAATTGTTCCTAAACCCTGATTTTTAACACATCTATTAGAAAAATGATTCGAGAGTTACCTAACTTAGCGATGTGTTTTAAGGCATCCTTAGGTAGGGTAGGTCTTTGCTAGTTTTAATAAATATATAAACATTGATTTAGCACCATGGTGAACTACAAGGCTGGCAAAGTCTAAAAGTCTGAAGCTTTTAAGCGGGTAGGCTTGAAAATGTTTGCAAAGAATGTCTTTGTTTTGTCCCATTCAAGACAAGTGATCGTAGAGATTCACAAAAAATATTTGTTTAAAAAAGCGTGCTTAGCCTGCAAATACTTGCAAAAAACACAGTACAGTTTAAATCTACGAGTAAGGTTCGGTTTAGGTTAACTCGGAAATTAAGAACTTCCTATCTTTGGCAAATACTTTAAGGGTTGCACTTTTAGGTTTGGGTCCAAAAGCAGACAAGGGTCTAATTACACTATGATAAGGAATACAGTGGATTTATAAGAGCCATTTTTCATTAGATCAAACAAGACTAGGCTTTTGATGTAAAACACTTTATTGGATGGAAGTGTGTAACTGGCTTTCCTTACCTTGAGTATATTTCTTTTATTTAAGTATCTATGTACTATATCAGCTATCTGGTTCCCATCGTACAAGCTCTGCTTAGTTTGGGGCTAGATAGTGTTATATTTATTTTTATTTTATATATGCCTAAGCCAGCACTCGAGGTCATTATAATCTTCACTTTCGAGTCGCGACTCGTTACTTACCTTTCCCATTGTAAAAGCACAGTTCGTATATTGCACATTCGAGGGTTGACCCCTGTGCGAGTTTCAATGTGGCTAAAATTTTCACCCCGCGAGGCTGTACTTGATACAGGCACATAATTTGAGAGGGCAGGTTTGCTAAAATTGTATCAAATCTGTATGATGGAATACAGTTAAAACACTTAACCCCCGCGAGAGGCAGTTGTATGATTGATTTTCTCTTGTGAGAACCACCACATTTCAGAGACTAGATTCACTTACCTGTAGTTCACAGAGTTCCACGCGATGGAACACATTTTTGCTTTACGCCTAACCCCCGCGAGGGGTGGCTGTTAAGTTGATAGAGGTTCTCTTGCGAGAATCTATTTTATTTAGCGAGAAAGTTTCACTAGAAGTTTTAGAGAGTTCAACTCGATAGAACATAGTTTACAAACGCCTAACCCCCGCGAGGGGCGGTCGTTAGGTTGATTGAGTTTCTCTTTTCAGATTTAACAGGAACAGGCCAGTTTCACTGGACGTCTATAGAGTTCCATTCCATAGAACGCAGTTAGTTCACAAACGCCTTACCCCCGCGAGGGGTGGCTGGTAGGTTCTCAAGACCAAAAATACTTTGCTGCTAATAAAGTACGCCATTTTACTTGAAAACTTTATGATAAACCTTCGAGTCGGTGACCAGTAAACTGATTGAAAGCGATGGTGTGATGAACATAGTTTTAAAATAATAAAGTAGGTATTAAGAAAAAAGTTTCTTAAGATTTTTCTAGAAGTAAAAGTATTCGTATAATAAACCCAAGAGAGAATATAACAAATATTATTTCTGCTTTGGGAAGGTAGGCATAATTTTTATCAAAAACAAAATAAAATTTAATATTATTTTTACTATGCAGTAAGCTTAACCGTATAGGTAGGTATGGCCCGATGACGTCAGGTATCATACGTTTTACCCCTCTTTGTTTGTTTCCAAGTCTATGAAACCTGGAGTATATTAGGGTATAAGACTTTTAGCAAAATGCACTGGATATCAAAATAGCAGTCAACATGAAGCAATGAATGAATGATAATATTCAATTAAGGGTTTAATAAATAACTATTCCTTCTACGATTTTGATTTAACCTCCTCGGAAAAACATTGTAACCTCAGAACAAAGACCCATGTTCATCACACGTATATCGGTGGGGATCGAACCCACGATCACACAGAAGGCAGAACTACTATGAAAAATAAATATTAGCAAATTGTTTGGAAAACAAATATAAAAATACGTTCAAACGACGTCCTGCCTATTTGTTCATTTTATAGCTATGGCAGCGGTACCGGCTTTTGCCTCAAAGAACGGCACGTATACCTACCACAGCTTATGTGCACAATAAAATGTACTACTGAAAATGAAACTTAACTATATAAATAAACTGGATTTTTTAAACTATAAGAACGTGATCCAAACGAAAAATTCGTTAAAAAAATTAATCACGTTAATTTTTTATTATTATGAGGGTACTCACGGTTTTCCCTCCTTGCACTGCTCAAAGAAGAACACTTCACTAAATAAAATTAATTATTTATTCACTTTTGTAAGAACAAAGATTTAAAATATTATTAGCAACCACGGTCGTCGCAGAGATAGCTGCTGGACACGTGTTGCTTCGACGGAAAACAAAACGCCAATGAGTTCAATATGGCGCTGCATGTTTTACGAAGTAAAATTGCGCGCGGCCGCCAGGTGGCGCCACTTGACCGGATGTAGACTGTATAAAAGTATGAAAACTGGTAGTAATTCGCCGGAAACTGATGTCGCCTTCTCAATATAAAGCTTTTATTGAGCGTTCAGGATATAATGAGAGATGAAAAACGAATAGATAATTTCCACAGAGAACGAGTTCAGTTAAAGTTGAGCTGGTTGCGTGTGGTCGTGTTGTTGCGATGTTATCGAGTGCCCCGCTCACCACTTTCTGTGTGGAAACGCTAATAGATAAATTGTAATTGCGAGTTGAGCGGAGTCCGTAAGTACTCCGCTCCACTCCCCCGAACTGAGCGAGCTCATTTCTACTCTTTCTACACGCTCGGCTCTTTCCGTCCGACTATTTGTTGGTGGAAATACAAGTATGCAGTTTGCGTTTGCGAGTTTAACGAAGTCATTAATGGGTCCGTTCCGCTCGCAGTGGAAACCGGGCTTAAAGTGAGTATCACACATCGAAAAACGAGAGAAAAACATCGCGAGGATAATAGCGGCGATAGGCTTGCATCCTGTGATGTTAAATACTGCATGCCAAATGCGCTAGAAAATGGAGCCATATGACTACTCTACTTACCCCCTTTTAAAATAAAAAAAAATTCATTGGGGTCAATAGTTAATTCTCAAAGCTAATTATGGGTAGTTATTTTCAAGGTAGTTAAGGTAGTTATGGGTTAATGACTGACTTGACACTGGCAAAATTGATCCAAAATGGACAGATTCCATTAACTAAGAAGAAGAAGAAGTTTTATTGATTCCAACCCGCGGAACGGAAAAGGGAAAAAAAATAAACAAATCGTTCCTACCATGGATTTAATATCTACTGTTCCTTGGTACAGTCCGGCAAGTATAACTTGGCGGGTCTGAAGTGAGCTGTTCGATCGTTAATGGCCAATGACTGATGGAAGATTGGCCAAACGGCTAGCTTCAGACCCGCCAAGTTATACTTGCCGGACTGTAATTGATCTCCGGTCAGCGATCTCTGTTGATCTCATTTCGGAAAAGTCTATGGTTTGAAAGGATAGAGATAGGCTTATACTATAAGCTTACACTTATTTTCATTCATCGACTTTTTTAAGTTAGTACTTTTTCACTTAGCTGCTGTTTTCAACTTACAAAACTGAACTTCATTTATTAACTTGAACATACATAGAAGGTTCAAAACATTTTCAACATTACCTTTGTATCCAAATTATCGACATTGAATTAGGCTAGGAGTAGGACATATTTTTCAAGTTTTCGAATATGCAACCAGTATGCTTGGCTAGAGTGCTATCAATAAGGTTTAATTTTATTCAATAATTGAAAAGCACTAAACTAAGAGTTTTGTAAATTTTTTTATACAACTAAGTGGACAAACAAGCATACGGCCCACCTGATGGAAGGCGGTTACCGTAGTCTATGCAGGGAGATCATTCCGCAGCCTGAGTGTTCGCTGGAGGAAGTTCCTCTGAAACCGAACGGTGTGCGACCACACAGGCTCCAAGGTGTGAAGATGAATTTTCTGCCTATGTTGAGCAGTGCGATGGTAGAATAAAGTTGTTGACCTGACGTCAAAGAGTTCTTCAGAGCTTACAACATTATACAAGTGGTATAACACGCACAATGAGGAGAAGTCTCTCCTCAGACTTAAGGATTCAATACCGCTGGTGAGCTTGGGATCTTCAACAATTCTCACAGCACGTCTTTCGATCAAATCAAGGAGTCCAAGCTGGTATCCAGGTCGTCCTACCCAGAGGAGACAGCAACAATTATACTCCATGTGAGGCTGGACTTGTGACTTGTAAAGAAGTAGTCCTTGGCCTGCACCGTGCTGCGCACCTCATTAGTGCCAGTGTGGAGCTGCAGTCTAATGCAGTCGATCAGCTCGGGCATCATGAGTTATCGTGTTCTAGGGCTACCACTCAGATAACTCATCACGCCAGCCTTAACGATATCATGCAGCGGGCCTATTATGTCACATCATCAATATCATCAGCATGAAGACGTCCACTGCTGGGGACTGAATAGGCCTCCCCTACATTATTTCCAGGAAGAATGACTCTGAGCCTTTTCCATTCACGGACTTTCCACGATCTTAACAATGTTGATGGTCCATCTGGTGGGTGGGTGCGCTACGTTTAGTATTCCTGCTCGTGGTCGCCATTTGAGAAATTGTATTTCCAATGGCTGTCGGTTCTTCGAGTTATATGACCTACGTATTGCCACTTCAATTTATTAATTCTACGGGCTACGTTGGTGACCTTGGTTTATCTAAGAATTTCCTCATTTCTGTTTCTATCACGTAGGTACTCATGAAACTCCCAGCACAGCTCTCTCCATAGCTCATTGCGCGACTTTGAGTTTGTATATGAAGCCCTTACCCCCGAATACTGAAACGCAACTCAGATTTAAGCACGTCTCAAGCGACGAATATTTGACAGTTTTCAATGAAAATCTGTCAAATATTCGGGAGTTAGTTAGCTTATTCTAAATAGTGAAAAAAAAATTATAAAGTAAGGCCCGTATTCTGAAACAGGGGCTCAATTCTAGACCAGTGACTTTTTTGTCACGGTAGATATATATCACAAGAACTGTCAGTTTCTTTAGTGAATTTGACAGTTCTTGTGATATATATCTACCGTGACAAAAAAGTCACTGGTCTAGAATTGAGCCCCAGTGCTTAGGTCTGAGTCGAGCCTCAAGCACAGATTTTTGACACTTTTCAATGGAGAACTGTCATAAAATCTATGCTTGAGGCTCGACTCAGACTCAAGCGCTGTTTCGGAATACGGGCCTTAATCTAAAGTGCTGTCTAGAAAACAGGTTAAGGTTCAATGGGCCAAGTTTTTTTCTTTTTTTTGAGATAGAAAGAACTAAACGAAAAGTGCTTGTCATTGTACGTTACGTATTACGTTACGTTACGTACGTGACGTATTGGAATATCTAAATAACTAACTCTTGGAGGAACTAATTTTTTAATTTAGGAATTATTTTATTTTATTTTATTTTAGGAATTATTTTTTTTCTAATTCCTCCAAGAACTAACTAGAAGTTTGTTTAGTTGCACAACTAAAAAAGTCTGCTTAATTAAATGCTTGTCGTTTAAGCGCCCTCCTTGATTTCTCAGGTTGTCTAGTCCATGGTTGTACATTAACCGCACCCCAGGTTTTGACTTATAATAACGGCGCTCTTGTATTTACGAAATTGAATTTTTATTTTAACTTATAGGGCTAAAGTTTTTTGTAATATTCGACTATTTTTCTACTTCTTCTTTCTTTGTAAGCTTAATTACGTTAAATCTCACTGCACTCAGTTTACATTGATTTTTTATTAAACGTTTCATCATTAGACAATAATAGGTTGATGATGCACACTAGCAAACAATTAGCAAACATTTTTTTTAAGGAAGTCAAATCTTTCCGTAACTTTGGCTTTTACTGGATGCAACTATGTAAAAAAAAGAAAAAAGGTGTTCCTCACGACAGGGATAGGGTGATGATGATGTTAGATTTCGTGACTCTAAGATATTTTCGAATTACAGATACGCTAGTAGTTACTATGACAAGGTAACGTCACAGAATAGATAATAGTTAGTAGCAAGCATACCAAGGCGTTTTTCGTGACTGTAGTAGGTATAGGTACATACCTATTATAGATTTTATGAACTAGCGGCCGCCCGCGGCAGGCTTTGCCCGCGTAGTAGTGGTCATTGGTACCTACATGATTTTATAGATCTACTGCATTTATTTAGGTACCTATTATGAATAAGGTAGGCAAGGCACTGATGCCAACGACGAGCTTCGGCAAATTCACCATCCACACTTGATGTGCGGGCTGGTTTCCGCAAGGCCTCTAGTGGCCCTTTTTGCGTGGCGCTTGACACGAACGTGTTGCTCGAACTTTTGTGGCTTCTACAACACGCCGGTTTCCTCACGATGTTTTACTGGCATAGTGCACATAAATTTTTCTACAGAAAACTAATTGGTACACGACTGGATTTGAACCCACGACCTTAGGCGGATCGGAGCAATGGGACTTCTCAGCAAATAGGTAGGTATGTACTTATAGGTAAATAATAAATATTGTGGACAATTCCTTCTCTCCATTTATCTCTTGTTTGGGCTACTGTGGATCATCATTGTTGTTATAAATTGTACAGATTTGTATTTTTGTAACAAATGAACTCAAAAACTACTGGACTGATAAATTATTTCTTTTGCCACTATAATGCTGAATTATCCCCGAATAACCTAATTACATTATACCTAGTTCGAGCAAATTAAACCTACAGGAATTGAGTCTCTCACCAATAACTCTGCCTCTGTAGTTCAGTAACTACTGAGTAGTTCGACAGGTGGTACAAATGAAATGAAATGAAATATATTTATTTGCAAGAAGTATGGTACAATTATTAGATCAAGAATTTTGTATATCGGAGAATGATATACAAAATTAAAACAAAACGTAGAAAATATAAGTAAAATTAAAATGAATCAGTATGTCAGAATAATAACAATAATCAATTCAGAATAATAATTCTTAGAGAAAATAGAAAATAATTTATATGAAATCTTTAACGCTATAAAAACATTGATAAATCATTGTAGATATCTTTAGTAGGTAGTTATTTCATCACAAACATCTACCTAGTTACTTCATTCACAATTTGACTTCACACACTTTTGGCAGGGTTCTAGGCACACATCAAACACCCACTAAAGTCTGGTCTACCACTTTCTAGCGCTAAGTTTGACACACATCTTCAGCCCACTGAAGATGAAAGCCCACGAGGTGTCTGGCATGCAGCAGAGGTGTCCAGCCCTGAAGAATTAAAAGTTCTTCTCATTATTGATGACTGCCCAGTTCTAACTATGCGTAGAAGTTGCTTAGGAGCGGTTGGTTCCCAACGCTGCTGGAGGCATTGGAGTCGTCTGTGCTGTAGGAAATGGTAAATACTCTTCAGATGATAATAATAAGACAGATCATTAGTTACTGATGCTGTTGCAGCCATCGCATTTCTGTCTTTTTAATATTCCGGTGGATTTTATTTATTTCGTAAATAGAGTAGCTCGTATCTCTTCTTCTTCTTAATGAATGGCATCTGTCTTTTTCAGATCTAAACAGTAGCAAGCAGAAGCAAGCATGACATTGACCTCTTGACATTTGACAGTTTGAGATGTCAGTTTTGACAGTTGTAATTTATGATTTATGCACACAAATGTAGATATACATACGTACACCCACACATATACTATAGAAATCTGCTTCTTCTTTTTTCGTGAAAATAAGATCGGCCTTATAATAAGTACAATTTACATACAAATGGCGTTCACGTAGTGTCGGACAGATGTATTCACGGCCACGATGGGCGATGATTCTTTGATATTACGCGAAGATGGCTATATACGCATGAACTTTCCTGTTGCTTCTCTAACGTATCATAGTAACTTGAATATAATACTGGTGAGGACTTTTGTGGGCGGTGTGCACGTTTTAGATGTGAACTCGGGTGTGATTCTTCAATCTTCATGTCTGACAGCGGGTAAGTTGAACGCGTTTCCTCTCCTAGCATTGGTTTTATTGCTATATTTCAAGATTTAATATTATAAAACATCGCTTCATCACCTACTTTTGTCAGTGCGGGAGCCCTTTGCGGTGGATTTGCAATGGGCTACATTGTTGCACCGTTTGACAGTACCCGATAAACAATTGTAATAATGCCGGACTCGTTTGTCGGTTTCTAGATGAGGGGGGCACACTGGGATTGGAGTACGTGCCGGGTACGGACCGAGTGTTCGTGTGGGACAGCAGCGGGGTCGGCGCTCGGACCGACTACAATGGAGTGCTCCTATTGCACACTGCCCTTCAGAGGCCCCTGCCCTCCGCCCATGATGATAGATGCATCAGGCTTGAGCTAGTTCTGTCTGAGGTATGTATCCATACACAGGTTTTTTATTTTTAATCATTTTAGGTTAGTACTCAATAGAACCATTGTTAGACCATAGTAACTTCTTGTAAAAATCTCTGTGCAAGCTTCTAGATATTGATCTATTGCAAGTCATTTTGCAACAATCAAACTAATGAATGATGTAATAGTCTGCGAGTGCTGGATGCAAATGCTGCAATTTGTTTTCTGTTCTAAATTAGCAAGAACAAGAGAAACAGCATAAAATTGTTTTATGCAGGCATACTATGAAAACATATCCACATAGTATGACTCAGGCATGGCAGTGGCAGCAGGCACCAGTATGACAGCAGCCTCATGCTTATAACATTCTATTTTGGCAATAAATTGTCCAGTTTCAACGATGCACATTGGTTTTCTTACAATACCTGTGCACATCCACCACATTGCATTCCTACCCCTCTTCTAGCTTATCGGCATTCAGAAATCACAGTCAGTATCTATTGCGATAAAACCAAAGACTAATTCGTGCATATGTTCTGACACCTTAACGTTTGTAATAATCTAATAAAGAACTGAAAGACCAAGCCCTACTACAGTGGTTTTAAGCTTCAGCACAACCTGGGAATATCCGTAAATGGATCTCTTTATCAAGATTTTTTCATTTTAGTTGTATTTACATCTACATCAATTGATACTCTATTATTTACCAATCAAAAAGTATGCAATAAAACAACTGCAATATATCAGGTCCTTTTGTGTGTGAACATCGTCCTGTTAGTATGAACAAATATCGCTAGTCCCTTGAAGGCTGTTTATACTACTGTACATGCATAGATAAAGAGAGTTTAGGTAGGATGAAATCCAATACCAAAATAATGTGGTTTTTCCTGGTGTGGAAGTTCATATCCTATTCATAATCTGTACATTAAGAGCATAGTAATAATGAACTGTGTTTAGGTAAACAGTGGAAAATACCTTACAAAATTGCTAATTGGATGGCATCAACATTTTTAGAGCTCCTACTCCTAATAATCAATTGGCCTTATAAAAGTCTGTCTATAGATTGTTATTAGAATTATTGACAAAGATAAAACAAAAAAATATGGCAAGGTTCACTTTAAAATGACTAATAGTCAGGCTAGTCAAAGTGCAAGTTTCTGAAGTGCCTTCCCTACCAAACCTGGATTTTTATTGCCATCTAATAACAATGGGTAATGAAAAGAGTGACAGGGTTTAACTTTAAGTAATGTTTCAACTTAGGTAACATAGTAGACAGTGTTACTCATCAATGGTGAGACAGCTTACAAAAATAAACAATGACTTAGTGGCCACCTCAGTTCTTGTAGCTTGGACTTCAAAGTTTTGATTGAAAGTGGATTAGTACTCTCTGATTTGTATAATTGGAAGGAACAGTTATTTATTGCGATGTTTCGGCCGTGTTACAACAGCCGTATTGGTGTGGTCTCTGGTTTGTGTTTATAACTTGTTATAAATTTCCGTAGGCTGTGTTGCTGTACCAATGCTTGAAGGGCCTCGACCCTCATTCCATCGAGGGTCTGATAGAATTCGTCAAGGCACTGGAGCTTGCTTTAGACATTGAGCCGGTCAGGAAAGGAGTCAAGGCTCAAAAGGTCAGTAAACAATAGATGCCTGTTATAGGAGGCAACCCAAAGAAAAAAAAACATTCCAAGCAGGCAATGGGATCAGTTTAGCTATCTTTTCATTGTTTTTAGTGTATTTTATAGATTGTAAGTTTAATTTGTCTAATTAGTTCTTAGTTTTTATGAATAGCAGCTTAAAGATTTATTTTGGTTGATAGTCGATAAAATAAACATTAGGCATTGAGTCAAACATGTCAAAATCTTTAGACCCAAAATTACATGTGGTTGATAATGCTTTAATGCCTAAATTTAGCTTAGCTTTTACAAGCACCTTTAACAATAACTGTAGTGTGTTGCTTGAAAGATAAGTAACATGGGAAGTCCCATTTTTCTAATTAAATGATATCTTTCCTCAGTGGAGCACAGTGACAATAAGCTTGCAACAGTCAATCTTCCGCCTCGTCACCACCAGCCTTGTCCAAGAGCTCAAGGGTCAGAACCGACGGATCCCAGCGCTTGCCATTGCCTCAGCGGTCGGCCAGAGAGCTAACGAGCTGGTGCCATGCTCCAAGGATGAGGAGACCAGGCCGCTCATGTACTCTGAGGCGGAACGGAAGGAGACCTTCAAGAGGTGGCCTCATATGGACTACAAGTGAGTAAACTCTGATGAATTGTAATTCCCTTTGTTTGTTCTTGGTAAATGAATTGTCAGGTCCTTGTGTCTCTAGTTCTTTCGAGCCATTGTTGTGGAAAGAGTCCTTTCTCAACGCATATGTTTGCATCTTTTTAAGTTCTACATTATTGCAGTTTCTCCACAATATTTTCTTCACCATGATGGTAAAAAATTTTGTGCATAACACTTATTCAGGATTTGACCACACTATATTAGGAACGGAAGATTGCTGAGCCAGTATCACTAAACCACTAATACTTAAATAATGAATGAATTGTCAGGTTGTAGAATAAAAAAATCTGATTGGTTATTGTTCCCAATATGGCAGCATTGTTTTATTTCATTCATCTACATAGATAGCCCTAAAGTTGCCTTTTAAATTTTTTACTACAATTTTTTAAAATGTTGCATTAGTGTTTCATCATCATTGTTATCTGACTTCTTAGTTTTAATTTGATCATTTATTATTGACAAAAGTTTGCCAATAATATGCCTACATTATCTTAAACAACTCACATGCCTACCGGGTGAACATTCTTAGTGTTCAATAAAGAATAAAGAATGGTTATTAACTTCTAGTTTAACACCTATGGCAAATTAAATAAAGTTTTGGGTAGCTGTAAAATCTGTAAAACATTTTTCTTTCAATCAACTAGCTGATGGAACAAGCATATGACCCACCTGATGTTAAGTGGTAACCATTGCCTATAATAAAGCATTGGCTCGCAGGTCACGCACGTCAGGAACGTGCCCTGCATCTTACTACATCCTGCATAAGTAAATGTTTTGTGTTTTTTTGTATTACCAGATGGGCACTCCCAGCGCGCATGGCGCAAGCCGGGTTCTACCACCAGCCATCGCCGAGCGGCGACGATCGTGCCATGTGCTTTACGTGCCTCGTCTGCCTGGTGTGCTGGGAGAAGAGTGATGAGCCGTGGGTGGAGCATGAGAGGCATTCGCCCAACTGCCCTTTTGTGAGGGGAGAATATACGCACAACGTGCCTATCTCGGTGAGTTTCTGTTCTGTTTCTGTTCATGCTCTTAATTCTTTATTGCACACAATATAAAACACAGGAAAAAAACAGAAATAGTGGACATGTACAAAGGCGAGCTTAACCCTGAATAGAGTTCTTATATGAGTTGAATGCTCTTATATGAGTTGTCTCTCTATACTCAGTTTTCTGTACTGTTACGGCGAAAACTCTTTCATTGAATATAGCAACTCTGTTTTACTTTATTACACGGCAAACAATACATACAACAACGCGTTACAACGCCATTTTCTCCCTCGCGACTAGTGATGTGTCTCGTAGGGATGTCCTATTACCAAAACCGGCTAACAGTAAGATACATCTCACAACTTTTATGGTATCACAGCATTATTATAAACTTTTATGTCGCAAAGAACTATAAAATTGGGAAACCAGCAGTTACGAATTGTATACATTATAGTGCAGCTGACTGCAACAAAATCAAAAGTATATTTATTCAGTAGGATTGCAAGAATCACTATGAAACGTCTTAAAGCTAGGTGAGTCTAGGTGCCAGTTCCACGCGACCATACGCAAGATTTCGATACAATGTTTTTAACTGTGCATTTGGCATCCTTAGAAATCCTGAAAGATCTTAGGTAGGTATGGTCTAAGGATGTTACAATACTGGATGAGAGTTTTTATTGTGTTTTTTTGATATTAAGTTATTAATATATTAAATGAATCTTATTTTCCCAGGTGACGAACGCAACGGCATGCGCCGTTCCATCCCCCTGCGTGAGTGTAGTGTCGAAAGGCAACACCGGAGAATTCATAGCATCTGGCACAACTGATGGAAAGATCAACATCTGGACATTCGACTGTGGCCTCAAGCTAAGCAAATTCATTCACCTTTCGGCGTACGACTCGATCTTCAGTGGCATACTGACGGCGGATACAACCCAAGTCTGGGGAAACAGCATTGAGAAAGATAGTTGTAAGTACAACCACAAATTCTGTATGCATCAAGTGGATGGACGCAGGGCAGTGCATCATAAAGCACGTTCTCGACGTGCGTGATGCTATAGGCGATGGTTACCACGTAACATCAGGTGGGCCATATGCTTGTTCCATCAGCCAGTTGTATAAAAAATGTATTTTCTGCACTGATAGCCGTTATTGACCCTGTGTCCTGAGTCTGTACGCGTCGATCAAGTAAAATTCAATAGTGATACCAATTTGATAGAATAAACCCAATTTCTATAATGTACAATGAATGTTTGTATTTCTAGCCACCTACAGCATCGAGCTCACAGCGATGGCGTTTGTGGGTAACGCGTCGCAGCAGGAACCGGGCTGGGTGGTTCAACTCCTGAAAACCCCTCCGCAGTACAAAGAGAACTCGGAGCAAGACGCTAAACCGAAGCCAAGCAAAGCCAAATCATCTCTCGTATGCGCAGTCATCGTCACTCGAACGAACTCTCAGCAAACCGACGTTCCGATTATGGAAGATTCCAGCAAAGCTTTGTTCGATCAATGCGCTGATGCTTCCAAGGAGAGCGTTCAGGCCATGAACGATCAGAACGAAGCCAAGAGTAACCTGTCTCCCAATAAAATGCTCTTCCTTCTAACGTATGACATACACGGTGCGCAGAGCGGCAACGTTGCGACTGTCGTAAACTTGACAAACCCGAGCGGGAACGCCAAACCTGGCGGTAGTAAGAAGGTCTGCACCGTAGCGAGAGCAGATGACACCAACATATACGACGATATCTACTTCCAATACTCTGACGAGGAGCCGGAACTGGCTCAATGCACCAACGCACTCATCGACGAACATATCAGTAATGTTATAAACCTAAACGCGTCGTCGAGCAAGGACGACTGTAAGACATGGGAGCCCAAGAAGATAATCCTGACAAAACATTTTAAGATAATGCCGCCGCCGCCGCCCGGTCTCATCCAAGAGTTTCAGGAGCACACGGCCGCGACTGGACACACCCCAGCCAGCGTACTAGACTTCGTTGGCACGCTATCTAAACTAAAAAGCTGGAAAAGTGGGGGGACATTAGATTCGGTCGGCACCAAACTCGCCGATCAGACCGATGCTATTGTATTACAGCAGACGCCCGAGCCTCACTTATCTCAATTCTTGATGGCGGGGCCGGTCGATATCTCCGATCTGTACAACCACCAGTCGATCAGCCAATGGTATGAAGGCGGTGAAGGTACGGAGAAGGTCAAAGTGACTACGTTTGGAGGCAGCAAAGTTGGCACGCAAACCGCAGCGGCTGGGACCAATACTGAAGGTTTTGACTCGGAACCAGTGCTTCCGCCACCGGATGAGGTCACCCAAGGCATCGCCGTGCAGTGCTTGAGTCTTCCGCCCATGTTGAATCTTCGAGAAGATTCTAAAGTTACTCATCTTATACCAACCGAAGATAAGGAACACCTTCTTGTCGTAGTGTCGAGCATAGATCCTGAAGAAATCAAAAATCAAGATGTAACTGACAATGATGGCGACACCAAAATGGATGTCGATGATTCAGAGCTCCAAGATAGACTCAAATCAGACGCTAAAGCTTACTTTATACTGTACGAAACTTTTAACAAATCTACAATTTACACGCTAGAAGACAATCCGGTTTCATACCAGGAGCTTCCTTACAACGAAAGTCCCGTAGACCTGTGTCTACTACCTGGCGAGAATGACCAGTATTCATTTGCTTCGGTTGGCCTCGACGGCTGTTTGCGACTGTACTCGCTACCGGAATTCAAAATACTGTCCGAGAAACGTGTACCCAAGGGACAGTTCACGTCCGTAACGTATTGCACTTCGGTGGACCGCCTCAGTGTGTCGACGAATCACGGAATCATTTATTTCTACGCTTTCAATAACGGAGACAAAGATTCTTGCGATGATCAAGACGAAGATGATTTTGCGAATATAGATTTCGATATGCTACAACGCGCTCCTAGAGATGAAGTCTGCGGGCCAGTTTCTGCCCCAGTTATAATAGCTAACAAGCCTGAACTTGACTTGGCTGATCTAGAAACACTCATTGACTTGACCGGTTCACACGGAACCAACACCGCCGTGCCATACAGTGCTGTGGTTCCAGGCTTCTGGTGTGAGCTGTCACCGGCTCAACGTCCACGATCGGACCACCAGAACAACAGAACTTGGAGGCTGCAGAATACGTCATCGACTTGGGATGAACACTTCCTTGAACTGACTCTACCGTACAGCGTGTCTTTGGCTCACGTTGAGTTTGCATTCTCGCTTCATACCATTTGCACGACCAACTTGCCCGTTATAATGGTGACGCTTCTGAAGCAAAACCTGCACGGGATAGGGTACAAGAAAGACGCGACTTTTAGCAGAGCTGACTCGCCCACTCCTGTAATCGACGCCAATATGACGAATCTAGAAAATCCTATTCACAGCGAGGAGTATTTACAGGCGCACAACGCGGAAATTCTCGCGGGGCCGTTGATACTTTCCTCCGGTCTAGACTCGACCCAACAATCGGGTGTTTTAACTTTGACGAGTCCTCGGCTCTATCGGGCTAGAGGCCGAACGTTCTTGATCCACCTCAAAACTCTATTCGACCCCGCTAAGGACATGTCCAAAGCCCCGGGCAAGTCCGAAGACGTAAAAGGCAAGAAGTTTATCGGTTGCGATTGGTTGCATCAGATCTCTCTGACCGTTCGATCGACGCCGCACACCGAAGTGCCTTTGGAAAGGCAGCAAAGGATCGCGATGCTAGAAAACAATAACTACTTGAACGCTCTTTGCAAAATCGCCATTGGTAATGATGTACCTGAAATGCGGAGACTCGCTCTCGACAACATCATCTGGGTGATATCTGTCAGGCTTCAAAGAATGCGTCTGGCGAAGACCGAAAAGGGCAAAGATAAGAGCGTAGAAAACCAACAAGTTGAGTGCATCAAAGTGATCGAGAATTATATCGACGCGCTGATCAGAAACTGTATTCTCTGCGGGGATAGGAGCATCGCAAAGAAATGCACCAGGATCATGCTGATAACCAGCGAGTGAGTATTCAATACACTGAATCTGCCTCTGACCGACGGATTTCATAAAAACTAATCTGATTTTCACCCAACAGTGGCGAGAAACAGCTACCGAAGCCATGGAAGTCTACGTTCGAGCACTCGCTCTGCCGTAGCGTCGCCAACTGCATTCCGTATGTGGGCGCTTGTGTGTCGCCGGGCGCGCTGCGATGGCTGGCGGCCTTGGTCCAACACGCGGCGTCCGCGGCCGCCGCGCCTGACTTCGTGCAGAGATTGCTGGATCTACTGCAGCATGCTGCTAATCCGTTGTTGCAGAGAGCTGACGCCTATTATCACTTGTTACGATCAAGGTGAGCTCTTAGTAACTTGTGTCATTGTAAATGTTACCTTGAATAATTCCTTGCCTATATCTGCCGTGAAGCAGCATTGATTTTTTCGGTTTGAAGGGTGTGTGCCAGTGAAATTACTTCACGCGAGGCTGAACTGTATGCGTCAAGTTGATGAACGCAAGGCAGTCACTGACGTGCGTGACCTACGAGGCAATGCCTTGCTTGCATAAGCTTGTTCCATCAGCTAGTCGTTTAAAAAAATAACTTCCTATAATACTTACTAATTCAACCATAGATAGCACTGAAGCGCACTTAGAATGTCCAGTTCCTATATCGTACGAGCGTTCGTAATCTGTCGTGTCCGTTATCGTACTACAGTCGACGGTAGGTCTGACCAAAGGACATCTCTAACATACCTATGATGATAGGTCTTATCTATCCTACTAGGGCGTTCGAGGACTCCCAGATAACAAACGGTCGCTCGCAACAAGCGCCAGGTTCCTTCTAGAGGTCGGTCCGTAACTTCCTAAATAGATTGACTAATTCAACCATAGATAGCACTGAAATGCACTTAGAATGTCCAGTTCCTATATCGTACAAGCGTCCGTTAATCTGTTGTCTGCGTCCGTAATCGTACTACAGTCGACGGTAAGGCTATCCAAAGGTAGTCGAACATTTCTTGTCGTTTTACTTTTTTCAAACTACAACAGTGTTGTGAGCAGATTTTAAGTTACCACTTATCCCCACAGATTCGGTCTGTACGGTCTTCCGTTCGAGCGTAGCATGTTCGCGCCGGAGACGCCCGACATGGGCCGAAGCGGCGCGCCTGTGACGTACGCTAACATGCTGCAAGCGGACAGCAGCAGCAGCAACGCCGCGCCGCCGCCGCCGCGTCACGACCAGCAGCTCAGGGAACTGCTCAACTGGCCCAAGGATAACGCGCCCGGTGAGTCACTGCTCACTACTATAATTTCTGCTCGGCTTCCAGCATGCTATACATGGTGAACAATACGGAAATATCGTATTTTCGTATAATCCAGTGTCCATTCACTTAGATTACAAGGGCACTTCGAGACGTCCAAAGCTTAGACGAGCTTACAGTTTGGCGGGTCTAAAGTTGGTGTTTGTGCCAGTCATTTGGGCACAAAGAGCTCACTTCAAACCCAAAGTTACTGCCAATGCTATGCTATCTATGTCGGCAAGAAATTAGCCACTCTACGGTTCAGTCGGATAACCGCTGCGCTGGGGAGTAAATGGCGTCCACCAAAGACTGACGATATTGTGAATTCGCGTTAAGTCGGTATATTAAGATGATCGCTCGTTGATTGCTCTTCCTAAAAATAATTTGGTGAAGCCCTAGGAAAGATTTTTGTTTAACTTTCTGTTCTCACTTTGTGTCAATTATGAAAAATCGCCATACTCATCTGCTTTCCTCTCAATATCTCGTGATACTCCAGACTCTAGCTAGACGATGAGATAAGGAGGGAGTAGTCAGAGACACCAAACATTTTTCCAAACATTTGAAGAAAGCATCTATAATTTCCGAGTAATCACAACAGATCCAAAAACACCGACGCCCTGGTGGGCTCAGAACAACGGCGCCGGAGTATTCAGCCTCGGCGTGAGTGAGGCCACTCCGCTCCACGTGAGCTGTCACCTGGTGTCGGACGGCACCAAGCTGGAGACGGCGGGCTCCCGGCACCACGCCGCCGTCGTCAGCTCCCTGCCCGGCGCCGGCCCGGCCACTGCTCAGCCGGTCAACGAACCGCACCAGGTAACTATACTGTTCTGGTGGTCTAATCTATAGCCTGCTGCAGTGTTTGTTCCAGTATTTTTCGGTATGGATCAAAGACAAAAAAATATTTTTATTTAATAGCTATACATGGTGGTTGTTAAGGATCACTTTGAAACGTCTTAGAGCTAGGTGAGTCCAGGTGCCAGTTTCACGCGACCAAGCCTTAAAGAGCAGGCAAGAAACTACGGCTTGGTTCCTACCGTTTTTGATCTGGGCACATGTTGTACAGATAATTCGTTAGAGGATATCAAAAGATGCCTTCGCAAAAATTGATCTGGATTCATAAAGCGTAGGCGTAGGGTATTCATTAGGCGTATTCTAGGATTTGTGATAGACATTAGGGAGTTTACTCCTAAGCGTTAATAGAGACAAACGTCTACAGAAACCGGCCTGGATGTGCAATGGTGCGTGTAAAATGTGTAAATGTATTATATCCGCCCTGTTAGTGAGGCCGCGTGTCGCGTATCTAACCTGCGTACCATTTGCCAGCAGCTGTGGAATGCCATGTATGACAAGGATCTGAAGGAGTTAGAGACGAAGCACCCGCCGCCGGGTGAGCCGGACCCTGACTCGTTGGAGGACGTCGAGAGCACCATGATGGATTGCGATCCTCACGACAAGATGGAGTTCTCTGATGATCGACTGTTCAGGGTACGACTATTGTACTGTACGCGCGGTCGGTTTTAACCGACGACGCCCCGTCAACTCACTTATCGCAATAGACTTTTTAAACTTACAAATTGTCTGTTGTGCTCCAAAATGGATCTTCACAGGAATTGAGATCTTCCGCGCGTACCGTGCTGCTGACAATGTCAAATGTTGAACTTTCTCGGAAAAATGTATTGGCGCATGGTTTATTGTATGTAAATAGCTCTGGTATTCGTAGTTTATTACTATTTCGGTAAAACTTAATATCGAAAGGTGTCCGGTGCTGGTCACAGCATTTTGATCTCTTGCATGTCGTGTTAAAGTTGGTTTTGTTACAACAGGAGCAAGAACAGTGTGGAATCCCATGGGCGGCGCTGGTGACCCGGCCGCCGCAGCTGACTCTGCTCGTGGAGAGAATGCACTCGGGGGCCAGACGGTACATTGTGTTGGACTTTGGACACGCAGTGCGACTCACTGATGTGGTAAGTGAGATTTTCAAATAAATTGTGATGTGCTCCTTCCTTTCTCCATAAAAAATTCGTTAGTTTTCGGGACTTGTAAATTAAAAAATGCCCTGATGCGCAATTATTATTCAAATACAAAGAGTCAAGAGTCGAAAACAAAAAATTACTTTCTTCATTCTTTTTTCTTAGAATCCTCATATTTAGTAATATTTTAAATAATCAGGGAAAATTAACACTGGTGACAGCGGTTCCCAATTCAAATAGCGCATGATCGCCTTTCTGCAGTAACTCTATATTTGAAAATCCTGTTCCAGGCTCTACAGGTTCTGTTAAAGTTATCCCCGTCGTTACATAAATCATTCACAATTGATTCAAAGTCAATTTACTAAACAAGATAATCCAGTACAAAAGGATACGCATCAAACTATACACCGCTAGCTCTTATGTCCTTGCAGTAAGCGTCATTTTTCTTTGTTTTTAGGTAACTTGAGCTGTATCTTACTGTACCACAAATTTTGTCTAAAGTTTCTAATTGTTGACAGATAATACCGTCGTGCCAAGACCTAGTGACGCTCTGCATTGACATCTGGATGATAAGCGAAGAGTTTGACTGCGTGAAGCTAGCCGCTGCCTCCGACATCGCCAATAAGAACCTCGTGCTTACAGACTTGCAGCCGCCTCCACTGTGTCGATACATGAAGGTATGATACCAACCAGTCGGTAACCGATCAAGTTCCAAATCATTGAATCATTGAACACAGAAGGAAACTAGCCGACATTGTGTTTCTACACAAAATAACAAATGGTAAAATAGACAGCCCCAATTTACTCAATAAATTTCAATTAGCCATCCCGCGTCCCTCGAGCCGTCTTCAAAATAGAAAAACGTTCAATCTTCCGTTCTGCCATGCTAAGTATAGTCAACACTCACCAATTTACAGAATGTGCTCGTCGTACAATAACATCTGTCAAGAACTGGACATTTTTTCAACATCAGTCTCGTCGATAAAGAGACTGCCCGCTGGCAACACCTAAATTTTTCATCCGTTTTTTTTAATTTTTTTTTTATTGACTTTAAGTTTTAGTATCCTTTTCTCTTTTGATTTTGTATGTATTTATTTAACAAATCTATTGTTTTTTTTTAATTTAATTTAATTTTTGCTCAACTTATATAATTATTCTCTATACTAAATTATGTAATTTCTATTGTATAAATAGTTCTAGTGTAGCAGGTATATAATTCATTTTATGCATGCTGTGTTCTCATCTAGAAGGCCGTACACTCGCCTATGTATTTTCTAGCCACGTACCATAATATTACTGTACCCATAGTGTAACGTCCAGTTTTGAGAACCTAAAAAAAAAAAAAAATTGAATTCCAAATATTTAGAAACTTACTTCCAAATAATTATCCCAAGTTAAGTAAGTTTGGTTATTTTTGGGGGGTTTGTTTTTGTAAAGCATTGCCTCGTAGGTCACCTAGTTCAGGAACGTGCTCTACGATGCACTGCTCTGCGTCCACCAACTTGAGGCATACAGAGATGTTCAGCCTCACGTGCCAGCAATTTGACCTAGAGATTAATCTGAGGATATCTTTAAAAGTAAATAGTTATATTTCTCTACAGTGTAGTCTTCCGTTCACAGATCACCACAATAGGCCGTTACGGAATGTCGGCTATGAAGTGCAAGATTCCTCTAGGTTGGTTCTACGGGGAGATCGCGAACGTTAGCAACGTCGCGGCTTCGATCAACGCGCTCAATGCCTTGAACCAGGATTTATCGTGTCGATTCAGGTGAGCTAGATTTTTTACAATTGCCCATATCGTCCCAATGCTGGACAAAGGCCTCCTCCAAAGAGTTCCAGTTCTCTCTATTCTGAGCCTCCTCCCATCATCCCCTTTCGAAGGCGTCCTGATCGTCCCGCCAACGCTTTCTAGGCCGACCACGAGGCCGCTATCCGTCAGGATTCAGGGCGATGACGGTCGCCCGCCTGTCGGGGGGGCCATCCAGATATGTTGCCCCGCCCAATCCCATTTAAGTCTCGCTGTCTTGTCTCGCGCATCTCTTTACAATAATCATGCAAAAAATAATATACTTTCAGCAAATGTTCAATCACTTTTGGTCAGCACTAATCTATTGAATTTCTTCCAACAGACTGGCAACTGGAAAACTAATGGACCTCCTCAGTCCATACCTAGAACTATACAACGGTAATGCCGCACACATGATGGCTTACCTTAACATGAGCACAGAAGGCGACACCAAAGTCGTGACCGCCTACCACGAGTGCATTGAACTACAACACCAGTTGCACACATGCACAAACATCATGAAAAAGCTTCAGAACAACTCTAAAACAGACGAAGGCCGGAAGATCGCTGAGATGATAGAAAATGGATCGGTGACGGCGAGTAGCTTGCTCCAACAAGCTTCTACGGATAAGTTGAGGGTTATCACTGAAAATGTTGTTGATATGCTGCTGTTCTTCTACTTCCAAATGAACGATGTGGTGAGTGACTATAGTATTCATTCTTCCTACCCTTATCCCACTTTATGTAAGGTCGCCATAATATGTCCACTTTATCAACTTTACTTTCACAATGAATCTGGTTTTTCTTTGGCTTTCCTCTAGCAACATATGTCTATTTAGCCCGTATGCACCCATTGCTGGGTATTCGCCTCCTCCCTAATACTAATACGCCACTGTTTTCGGTCCTGTGCCAGTCCTGTGACAGACGTGTATGTATGTATGTGTGGGACTTCTGTTTCCGCAATTGGACTCAAAAGTCGGTTCGTTTTGCGTCAGGAAACGCTGGCTATGCTCGTAGCCAGCCTAACTTCTCCCAGAAGCGCAGAAGCTTCCACCCAGACAGACGTAGACGTGTGCAGTTATTATTTCAGAATGGCAATACTAAAATGCGTGATGTTTCCCAGCAATACCCGGTGGTGGGTCGCGAATGGTGCTCGTCAGTGACCCCGCTGGTCTGGCAATGCGGCGGCTCCACGGCGGGCGCGCTGGCGACGCTGGTGGCGCGGGTGTGCGGCTCGGAGCGCTGGTGGGGCGACGCGCTGGCCACGGCGCTCACTGACGCCTTCGCCGCCTCTTTCGCTCCGCCTACCCCGCTTGACAGGTAATTATTATGTATACAAGGAAAATGGAGTTTGGTTGTTGGTCAAGCTACATTTAGAAATGGAACGATACTTTAGTTTTTTTCCATTTTGATTTAAATTTCACCCTAAGACTTTGTAAAATTGCAAAATAGTGGGATTTGCTAATTTTGCTATGTTTCGGCAGGCTTCTGGTTAAATCCCGTAGACCACTTCAAAATCGTTATCAAAATAGGTACTCAGTGGGTCTTGTTAAAAACACCCTATTACTCCAATGCTCTTACTATTCTAATCAAGATCATCATAATCAACGGTCTCTCCCATGAGCCCGGTCTTTGGCTTTTCCTATTCCAGTTGCTACCCGCCACCAAGCGCAAATCCTCGTTCCATCTACTCTGATGTCGTCCTACACTACATTTGGCTAAACGCAGTCTCCAGAACTCGATTCTTCGGCAAACTTGAATCAAGATACGCTCACTAATATACAGTGACCGTTTGTTCCAGATGCCTAGTGCTAGTGATCTACATGTGCCGCAAGAGCATGTTCTCCCACTGGGAGCGCGCGGAGGGCGGCGCGGAAGGCGAGGAGGAGTGGCACGGCGTGGCGCACGCGCTGGCGGCTCGCGCGCTCGACCTGGTGCAGGCGACGCGTCCGCAGCCGGCGCTCACCGCGGCCGTACTGACGGCGCTAGCGGCCGTGTTGGACGCGGTGGCTGCATCCCCACCCGCGACCTCGGTCAACCGACACTCTAGGTATACTTCTTATCGTGTCACTGATGCTTTCGAACCAAGTGTGGTGAAAGGATTTTAAGTGCGTCTCAAAGAGGCTCCTTCCGTGCACTTGACACATATTTTCGAACTTTTTAGGTTCTACGATATGCCGGTTTTCTCGCGATGTTTTCCTTCACCGTTTGAGAGCACTAGGTATACTATACTTGACACCGAGAGCACTTCTAACACACCGAGTAACTTGGATCCCTATGATTCGGTCCAAAGACGTGCTGTGAGAATTGTTGACGATCCCAAGCTCACAAGCGGTATTGAGCCCTTATGTCTGAGGAGAGACTTCTCCTGACTGTGCGTGTTCTACCGCATGTATAATGGGGCATGATCTGAAGAACTGTTTGACATCCTGCCAACAGCCTCGTTCTAACATCGCACTGCTCGCCATAGGCAGAGAGTTCAGCCTCACACCTTGGAGCCTGGGTGGTCTCGCACCGTTCGGTTTGCCAGGAAATTCTTCCCGCGAACGCTCCGGCTGTCGAATGATCTCCCTGCTGAGGTTTTCCCTAAGGCATGGGGCTCTTCAAAAGTTTTATTCTTTACTAGCGGACGCCCGCGGCTTCGCTCGCCCCTTTGCCGTTACGCCCCGTTGATTTTTCTTTTAAAAGTTTTTCCTCTTTTTCTCCGCTTAGGGAAATAATTTTCCAATTTCCTTTCTTAGTGCACCCTTACGCTATAAAACAAACATACCCTCCAAGTTTCATGCTTCTAGGACTAACGGTTTAGGCTGAGCGTTGATTGTCATCAGTCAGTCAGTCAGTAACGTAAGAGTTTTATATATTTAGATTGTATGCATAAAAAAAACCTAGAAGAACAGGCAACTAATTAGAGAAAATTGCATCAAAAATCCTAAACAAACATCACGTGATTTAGGGACGTCCCATAGAATTTTCGTCAAAAACGACGTAGCCATTTTGTTTTATTGTTTAAAATCTGTTTAACATTTAGCACACAACATACAATAGATGAAAGAAACAATTATAAATTAGTTTACATAAGTAATAACAACGATAAAAAGAGAAGGGAAGAAATTAAAAAAAACTAACATGGACCTTTACTTATATTATTGTCGATAATGTGTAGATGGGACTGGGTGTCTGGCGGTTGGATCGGCGGCGCTGGCGGCAGTTCGGCCGCACGCTCAGGCGAGTGCAAGCTGCAGCGTCGCAAGCTGCACAAGAAGCTGCTGCATCAGATGCAAGAGCTGGAGGCAGCGCGGCGCGGCATACACGACCATCTCGACGAACAACAGGTTAGTACGCGCATACACAAGACTCGGGACGCTATGACCTGGGGGCCACACTGACAACTACCAAAGGTTACTCATAGTCTAAGATCCCTAGAAGAAGGACCTTCACCGAGCTGGTTATTTAATGAAACGTATTTTATATATAATTAAACATGCCAATAAATATATTCTATATGGGTTGCCTATCAAATTTCAGTCCAGGATAATTATGATTAATTAATAATTAAAAAAAAATAAAAATTTTTACTGGTTTGTTTATTAAACAAATTCTATACCAATCGAAAGTATAGACCCCAGTATTTTTATTCAATAAACATACTGGTGCAAAATGCTAGTATCGATTTTCCTGTTTATACCTGGCTACCCGAGAGTTGTGACCGGAAAAAAATAGGCAACCTAACTTTTGCATATTCTATGGGGTCTATACTTTCGATTGGTATAGAATTTGTCTAATAAACAAACCGGTGGAAAGTTAAAAAAACATTATTTTGTTTTAATTATTAATTAATCATATCCTGGACTGAAATTTGATATAGGCAAACCATCTAGAATATATTTATTGGCATGTTTAATTAAATATAAAATACGTTTCATTAAATAACCAGCTCGGTGAAGGTCCTTCTTCTACGGATCCTATACTATCAACCTTATGTTCTTACCAACGCTAACGTGTATTGATTTTTTTTTTGTTGACTCCATGAGTGTCTTATTCGGGGTAGAGACACACTTTTTTTCTAAAATTATCTAGTGTTTCAATTTCAAAAACCGTGCACTTTTTTATTGTGTAGTCATGTCCGTGTATAGATGTTCTATCGTGTGCTTAATATATTGGTTTCCACAAGCTGGTGTTGGCCCACAGGCTGTAGTTTGGAGTCCCCGAACTACAAACTAAAATTTATGAATGATAGGGGTAAATAATCGTTGTATTTATGTTTACAAAGTTCAAATTTTTTATCTCATAATTTCATTACAACATTCACATCTCAGTTAAGACGCAATTAGATCGAAATCTTTTTGGCAACATGCAAAATATACTGCGTTCATTATATGAAATTTAAGAATGTACGAATAATTATTGGCAAAACTGCTGAACCGATATCATGAAAATTGTATTGTTTCAATCTGAAAGTATTACCTTTACGATAAAAAAGATTTTTCAAATCGGTTTATGAATGACGAAATTATGCGATAATAAACAAATGATTGGTAGGTAATATACGAAAAAAAAAAGTATTATATCAGCTCGTGTGAATTGTCCACAATATTTATTTATTTATAGAAGTATTGTCTGTAGTCCTCAATTCCAGTCCTGCATGTCTTATACTTTTTATACGGACGAAGTCGCGGCAGCCTATGTTTTTATAATTAGTTATACAAAACGAATGTTATTTATTTGGATAAATCCAAGCTGCAAATGAAGATGCTGCAACAGATGGAAGAGCTGGAGGCGGCTCGTCTCGAGATGCACTACCACTGGGACGAACAGAAGGTTAGAACTCTTTCCTATCCATCCTTCTTTCTTAATTCTGCTGCTGCGGCTGGCCTTGAAGCTCTGCCTTCTGCGCCGTTACTCGTGGGTTCAATCTACACCGAGAACAACTATTTCGGGGTGAACGCAGATGTTTGCTCTCTGTCTGGGTGTTATATTGAATTCTAAGTATGTATTTCCAAAAATATTAATATAAGTGTATTATACCAGCTATCTGGTGCAAGCCCTGCTTATTTGGGACTAGATAATGTTATGTGGATTGCTCACAATATTTATTTATTCTTATCTATATTTATTCGGAAGTCGGAGTTTTGCTACCACATTTCGTCTACCACATGTTGTTTTCGTGTGACCGCGTGTCTCTCTTTTGTATGGAAAATTGATGAGACAACAACTCATTTCGATCGTTTCTGCATAACGAATCTTTGCTGTCTCATCTTTTCTCCATACAATAGAGAGAGACAAATAGGCGAAACGAAAACTAAAACGTAAAAGAAGTGGGAATTGCCCTTCAGATTGTTCCACCACATTTTTAATAGAAAAGCGATATAATGAATGTTTCATTATAAAACTAGTTTGATTTATTTGTAACACCAGAGACATTTATAACTACAGACGCAAGCATATTTTTTTATAGATATAAGTTAGTTTATGTAACAACATACAACATCATAGCCGAGTGTGCCGAGTAAGCTCGAGTGCGATAAGTTCTGGTACATTGTGTGATTGTTCTGTATTGTCCGCAGCGCATTCGGCTCAGCATCAAGACGCGGATGGCGATGGCTGGCAAGCGCGGCCTGTGCAAGTCCGAAAGCGGCACCAGCTCGCCCGTCCCCGCCAGCGGCGTCCGCTGCGTGTCGGCGCCGCTGGCCGCCGCGCTGGCCGCCGCGCTCGTGCATCACATGCTGGCGTGCGATAGCGCGGCCGATGCTGACGCCATGATGCTGTGCGCTAAGGTAAATGAAGTGCTACGGTTGTATACTCACATAATACAATGCATCTTTCAATGTTGCTGTATTGTCTGGTGGATCTGCCTGGTATGATTTTTATAATGTCCCAAAAGTTAAGAGCCAATCGGGAACCCGCGACCTTCTCGGTACGAGGCGGCCCTGACCGCTGCACCATCGGATCCTAATTACACTCTACGAATAACTCTTAGGGACTGTTAACACGGCACTAACGCGACCGTGTCCTTTATGTGTAGTAAACACTATAAAAATCAAGAAAAAATTGTATCTCGTAGTCTGGAGTGTATCACCATTTTACATCTGAATACTTAGTGTTTTGGAGAGCACGTTTTTCGGTCCTTGCTCTAGAAGTCGCTCATCCATATTCGAGGACTAAGAACTCTCGAAGTTTCCCTATAAATTAAGAGGAAGAAGCCTTTTCTATTAACCAATTACCAGACTACCCTTATTCACTTTCGTATTGTGGCTTATAAAATTGTTGAATAAGTACTTGTTTATTGAATTCTAGTACACATAATAGTACTTTCGAAGATCTCAAAAACTCTTACACTAAGGGCTGTATTTCATTTATGGAGTAACAAATCAGCCCTTAGTAGACTAACATACCCAATATGTATTTGTTCAAAGGTACCATGTACTATATTCACCCTTGATATAACATGGAGTGTTGTTCCAGGTGGTAGGTCGTCTATGCGCGCTATCGGGCGGCGCTTACTTATTGGACCCGTCATGTATCCTTGGCTTGGCGCGGCTGGCAGTCACACTGCCGCCGTGGCCAAGACATGCCATCACTACCCTACTACAGGTATTATTACCACAAGTTTTAAGTTAATTTCTCTTGTCCAGGTGTTTCCTGTGACCTTTACGATGTCGTCGCAGGACAGGGGAGGGAGGGGAAAATATGAAGGAGGCTTATACCCAGCAGTGGGTGATACCGAGCTGTAATGATGATGATAATGATGATGTGGACTTTCTAATACCCATGGACCATGGGAAAAGGACGTGTGTGATTAAGCTAGATGCATGTCAATTTTTAGGTCAGTTAAGAGCCGGCGCATATTATGCTGTCACGTGTATTAAAAAAAATACAAGATAATTTTTAATGGTGCCCGGTTTTTGTTTTCTGAGCATCCGGATAGTAAGGCGTGAAACTTGCGGTCAGATAGCTCTACTACAGTAGTTTAAATATCAAAAGCTTTTTATGGGGGATGGGAACCGAGTTTTAATGGGTTTTTAGCGCCGTGTCACACTCTACTTTTCATTACGATTGCAAGAAAATAAATATAATGTCAAATCTCTTTACAATTTTAATTTACCTAGGAAGTCTACCCTAACTCTTACTCTATCTACTCCTACTTAATCCCTCGAAAGGATCTAGTGGAATTCGAAAGCACTGAATCACCGTCGAGTCCGGCCACCGAGACTATGCAAGACGTCGGCTGGCCGGGACACTCGCGCGTTGTACATGTCACGCCGGAGAGAGTCTCTGGACCCTTCCTGCCTAAGCCGCCACGGAAAAACAAGGGACCTACTGTCGCTGGTTAGTACCACATATACCTTTTGTATAGATAGATTAGATGTAGTATAGATAGTGCAATTCACGAAGACGCGCCCCTCGCGGGGTGCGGGGAGTTTGCTCCGAGCGGCAGTCGCGAACCGTAGTCTATTCATTGTAGTGTGCGTGTGCACTCATAGGTAATTAGTGTGTACCGATAACACTCAAACATTGACGGAAGCTTGCACACATATACTATAAACGGTTAGGAGGAATAGTGGGGCGCGCCTTCGTGGATTGCACTATCTATAGCATAGATGCATAAGTGTTAAGATATTGTGTAAGGTATCACAGGATGAAGAAAACGAACGTCGTACGAAAGTCTTTGCTGTATTGATATCAGGCAAACATAATGAAATGGATGAAGGCAAAAAGGAATGCGGCTTGAGCAGTTGAACGATATAAAATACATGATTACTGTGTAAATTACAGACAGAAAACTTATTTAAAAATATTACAACCGTATTGAGAACCTCCTTATTAATTTAAAGTCGTTAAATGAAATAAATCGCGTTAATGATTATCAACAGTGGCGAGAACTTACTGATTGAACAGAATTTTTTTAAGTTATTTAGCTTAGCAGGCCGCTAAGACTGTCGCCATCTCTATTTGTTGGCATGAAAGTGACAGTGACAAGAGACTTTTAGCGAGCCTTTAAAAAGTAACAGGCATTATGAATAATAGGGGAAATCAAATTTATTTAATAAATTTTATATGAATGTACAGTCACGAGTATACCGATATAGCTGCAAGTGGATCTATTGTCATTACTTAAAGATTTTCACTTTTTAAGAAAGCTTATTCTACCAATTTTTGTTTAAGAGCTGATAATATGCGAAATGAGAACTGTTTGTACAGCGCTGTTTGATTACTTATTACGATTTTTGTAATTTAGCTTGTAAATTTATCTAAATAATCGGTATGTTTGTCGGTAAAGAAGTATCAGGTGGGTTGTTTATGGGAAAAATAAAGGAGCACGCGAAACGTGTACCCTGTGTAAGTTCGTTCCATTATAATAAGTGTCAAATCGGGCAAGTGCCAGCAGATTTGACCTGTGCTGTTGTTATTGCAGATTTGCTAGCGGATAGTTTTGGTCTGCAGGAGACTGGCATAGCTAGCGTACCAAAAGTAAACCCTGCAGATACTGAATCGCCAAGTAAGGATTACATTAGTTAGTGCAGCGCGACCGCTTGACGCACTAAGCTTGTGACGTCACGAGACCACACTAGCCGCTACAACTTTGCGAAGCACCAGCAACGCTCGCTATGCTGATTAAACCACCGCAAAACAAGCATCAGTACGGCAGAGGATTTCAATGTATATTTTATTTTGATTAGCAAATTAAAATCAATTTTGATAATCTAAAACAAACTTCAGGCTGCCTCTGAGGTTTTTCATTCTCTTCTTCCTGCCCTTATCCCACTTTATGTAGGGTCGGCACAACATGTCTTCCTACTCCATTCCCCTCTGTCAGCCGTCATCTCTGCATTCACTCCTCGCGTATCCATGTCATCTTTCAGACAGTTCATCCATGTTTTATTCGGTCTGTAACTATTTAATAAAATACTGGTGCATATATTTTACAAATAATTGTAATAAATAATTAATGATTTACATTTTGTTGATTAATTGATTGATTGATCTACTATTTATTTCGATGACATTGATCAAAAATCCTCTGCCCCTCTGACAGCATTAATCGGTGTGTATTGGCAGTACAATTTTATTTTATTACTGCGTGGCGAGCTTTATCGAACAGTAATAATGAAACGCTTTTGCTTTGTGTGAGTGTGTGCACGTTAGATGCGTGCGTTTAGCGTACACATTCGTTGATGTTTATTTTACAAAGAAGGTTGAGTAGATTTGACCCAGTGTAGACACAAACTTATTATTTGTGGCTAGAATAGTACGCAGTTTTTTTTAAATTTATTATTATGTAACTCGTTTATTATACAAATACACACTGTTGGTCTATTGGTAGCGGTCCCGCCTTCCGATCCTAAGGTCGTGGGCTCAAATCCAGTCGTGTACCAATGAGATTTTCTGTCGAAAAATATATGCGCACTATGCCAGTACTCTCAAACGGTGAAGGAAAACATCGTGGAAACCGGCGTGTCGTAGAACCTAAAAAAGTTCGAACAACACGTGTCAAGCGTCACGCAAAAAGGGCCCGCTAGAGGCCTACTTGTGAAAACCAGTCCTTTTTTTACACACTGTCGCCAGGTTCTAATCTAAGTAGAAACGTTCAATATTCGTTTAATTTGAAACCTGGGATAAGTTTAAACAGCAATGTAGTCCGATAGCTATGCATCCCATGTATGAATATTTTTTATCTTGATGTTTAGTACTAAATTAGTGTCGATTCCATTTGTTTCAATTTCCACTAGCTCTCTTAGCTACGAGTTTCAAATCATAATCGATTATGCGAAAATATCTGATTAGTAATTAGTATTTAAAGTGGGTTTTTTTTGTAGTAACATGCTCATGCTCAAATAAATAAGGAAATTGCAGCAAAAAATCTACACCAGCACATTTTTTTCTTTATGTTAGCTTTTTATAGTAAATGTCCCTGTATGTTGAATATAAATATTAAGTTTCCTACCTGTATGTTGAAAAAGTATGCTACTTTGTATCGCACCTTTTTAGCGAAAACACAAGCAGAGGCTATTATTTATAATAACCATTCTTTACTCTCATATTTGTAATGGTCCTATAGCTTAGCAGACCGACAAATCTGTTGCCATCTTTTTTTGTTGGCATGAAAGTGACAAATGAATTAGCGAACCATTAAAAAGTGGTTATACTTTAAATAGTCACTCTATCCATAGTCTATAGTCATTTTGAAATCAGAGTATTATATATTACAGTCAGTCAGTATTTATATAGTATAGTACAGTGATGTGCAAGAATATTTAGCTTCCAAACGCCCTGAAAAGCTCCGAATGAGCCCTCAGATCCGAATATCAATCGTTCTTGTGAGGAGAACCTAAATGGCCTTAAAGCCTCAACGGTTTGCTGAAAGAAATCTCTGCTCAGGGTTAAGCTCGCCTTTGTACATGTCATTTATTTATCCTTTTCCTATGTATTGTATTGTGTGCAATAAAAAAATAAGAATGAGATAAAACTGGCAATATTTTTTCAAAGTCAAAGCTCATCTATTCAACTTAATAACATTTGACGTTCTAGACACAATTTAACTTATAAAGGATCGCTCTTTCACTCACTGTGGAGCGACTATGTAAAGAATAAAATGGCTAATATGATAATGCAGTAAATCGTATTGATTCTTCTACCCTTTGGTTATCCTAGTGACGTACTGATTAGATTAACGTCAGTATTAAACTGTCAGCAACTAGTGTTTTAGAGCACAGCAGTATAGATTTTTTTTCTCCTCAGATTCAACAAAAGACATGGACGCAGAAGAACAGCTGACGCAAGTCGCGGAATCTGATGACTCCGAGTCTTCGGAGGAGAAGCTGGAGAACTACTTCCTGAATCCCATCAGTGAGAAGGAGTCCAAGACTAAGGTCGTTGTGGACAATAACACGAGGTATGGACTATTTGCAAACTTTTCTTAAAAAAATTCTGTATGTGATATTAAAAAAAGCTCTAATAATTAACAATGAGTCAGCAATCATCATCCGTCCAAAAAACGTTTACTGCAGCCTGACAATTTCATGGCGTTACCAAGACTTCTTAGCACACAAGTACAAGTGAAGTTTAAAAAACTTGAGATACCGAATGGCCAAACCGCTGAATCGGGTTGGATGAAATTTCTATGAGACCAATCTGAAAGTCTAGTCTATCTGGAAAGCAGTTTGTCCATGAAGTCAATTTCTCAAGCTCAAGTTATAAAACTGATATTATTTATCTATAATCCAAGAAAGAAGAGCGTTGGAGGGACGATCTCGACGCTTTCGAGCGAGGATGGTGGGTTGAAGCGATAGATAGAGACAGTTGGAAAGATTTGGGGGAGACCTTTGCACAGCAGAGGGACGATACAGGTTAAATAAAAAGCCTGTTAAACACGGAACGTCAGTCCGAACACACATCCAAGGGTGTAGAAGCTATAAATGCGTTGTCCTTGCAGCAACATATCCCGTTGCTGCGACGCGCGGCTCGAGTCAGCGGGCGGCGGGTCGGGCGGCGCGGGCGAGGCCTCGGCCCGGCGCGCGCTGCTCGCCACCGGCACCGCGCTGGCGGTGGCCGTGCGTACCGACCCACCGCCGCCGCCGCCGCCGCCGCAGCCGTCCGCCGCGCCCGTCGCGCAGCACGCGAGGCATCATCCGCCGCTCACGCACACGCTCTATGACGTCTTCAGACATCTCGCGCTAGAGTTCAACACGCAGGTGAGTGGTGTCAACGCAACGTGTTAGATCGTGTTAGATATTCAATGATTTGTATCAGCTGTCGTCACCACGTCTTGCCATTATTCGTATTCCGACGTCCAGGACCTTGGTGCGCCTTCAGATGTCTTTTATACAACTAGCTCATGGAACAAGCATATGGTGTTGAGCATCTCAAGCATTTCAAGCATTTCAAGCATATGAACAAGCAGTGGTAACCATCGCCTATAGCAACGGGAACGTGCCCTACGATGCACTGCCCTGCGTCCATCAACTTAAAGAATACAGGTGTTCAGCCTCACGTGCTAGTAATTTCACCGGTACCCACACCCTTCAAACCGAAACACAGCGATGCTGCTTAACGGCAGAAATAGGATAGGACGATTTTTAATAACGCTATTGTTTTGTAGTCGGAATGTGCGTTCATGGAGAACGTGGTGTCGCTGTGGCTGACGCTGAACGGGTCGGCGTGGGGCAGCGGCGGCGCGTGGTCGCTCAGCACGCTGGCCTCGCTGGCCGTGCCCGCCGACACGCCGCGCGTGCGCCTCGCCTCCGACACCGTCACCGCGCTACTGCACTCGCTCACGCTGTAAGTCTAACTGTACACGACACAGCGGCGGCGCGTGGTCGCTCAGCACGCTGGCCTCGCTGGCCGTGCCCGCCGACACGCCGCGCGTGCGCCTCGCCTCCGACACCGTCACCGCGCTACTGCACTCGCTCACGCTGTAAGTCTAACTGTACACGACACAGCGGCGGCGCGTGGTCGCTCAGCACGCTGGCCTCGCTGGCCGTGCCCGCCGACACGCCGCGCGTGCGCCTCGCCTCCGACACCGTCACCGCGCTACTGCACTCGCTCACGCTGTAAGTCTAACTGTGCACGACACAGCGGCGGCGCGTGGTCGCTCAGCACGCTGGCCTCGCTGGCCGTGCCCGCCGACACGCCGCGCGTGCGCCTCGCCTCCGACACCGTCACCGCGCTACTGCACTCGCTCACGCTGTAACTACTACATACTACATCCTACATACATCGAGTCTGAGTCGAGCCTCAAGCATAGATTTTGTCATTTTTCAATGGAGAACTGATAAAAAAACTATGCTTGAGGCTCGACTCAAACTCAAGCACTGTTGCTGAATACGGGCCTAAGTACTACATGCATCGTCGTCGTCACCATTCTATCTAAGTGGGGTCTATATTTGGTGACCCCAATGTCCCTGTTAAGTATCTGGGGTAGGGACCCCAGATACTACCACCCCTGTACCGAATGATGTTTTTGCTCTGACTGATCTGACTTGACTGATTGAGTATTGTCCCTCCACATCCACATCTGTGTCACCATCTGGTGCACTGGAACATTGCTGTCATCAACCCAGAGTCCTACTCCGCTGTTAAGGAGGTAAGGGAATCTATGTGACACATTTTGTCTAGGCTTGGTCGCGTGGAACTGGCACCTAAACTCACCTAGCTTTAAGACGTTTCAAAGTGATTCTTGGAATTGAAATGAATAACATTTTAATGAGTTTGAGTTTTTGTTTTTTAACTGGGGTTAATGTATTATTTCAGATTAGAAAACGTGTCGCTCAGATGCTGGGTGCTATCAATGCAGGCTCTAGCTTGGATTGCAGCCTTACCCTTGCAGGTATACAATTTAATTATAATTTTTAATTTTTTTCTTTCTGTCCTTATCCCACTTTATGTGGGGTCGGCACAACATATTTTCCTCCAACTACCCTCATTTTCAAATCAATAAATAATAAAAAAGAAAAAAAATCTTCAAATCTCATTTTTAAATGTAAATTAAAATGTTCATGCATTCTAAACGACATTTTTTTGTTTTTAAAACAGACTGAAGGAAGCACGCAGACAATGGGCCGCGTTATAATAGAGTGCGAACACTTTGTGCCGGCGATGGTTAAGTTTGTTACCATGAACGTGCACAATGACGGCGCTCTCACCTCATCTGAACTTTATCTGGTAAGTTTTATAGTAAGATATGGCATACCAATGCCCTCCGCCTAACAAACTAAGCACAGCTCTGTGAAACTAATATGGCAACAGATAGATTTTATTGTTAATTTGTATTTTTAAGAAATCATAAGAGTCATAAATATTATTATTATCTTTATTGGCTTATTCTTACTGAACAACGCCATCTGCTGGATATGCTTGCAGTTAGTTGCTCACAATCGTCAATAGATGGCAAGAGCAGTTACATATTCAGTTTATGTTTAATTATTGAACTCCGGGTGAAATAATCATTTTCTTAAAATGAGTCTTAGCTAGATCAATTTTTATCGCCCCCAAAAACCCCTGTATACTAAATTTCGTGAAAATCGTTGGCGCAGTTTCCGAGATCCTAAATATGTATATACAAGATTTTCTCGTTTAACGGTATTCAGTATTCAGTATATTTATTGCCTTATTATGTATGTAAATATAACAGTGTCAGATCTTAGAACTAGTTTTTGAATCAATACATAATTTACCCTGTAAGGGTGTTGCAATACTAGAAGCGGGCCGATATTATTAGAATCACGCAGATTTGTAAGCAGGTTTAGTATAAAATGTTATAAGGGTTATTTATTATTATAGTTTTTCTTTTCGTTCGTCGTTAAAGAACTCGTCTAGTGTGTAGTAAATTTTTTGTAAAAGCATCTCTTTAAGTTTTTTTTTCAAAAATGTTGTATTTTCTAGATGTTTGATGTTTTCCGGAATCTTGTTATATATTTTAACCGCCATAACATTTGGTCCCGAGCTGTGTATCTTTAAGTTAGATGTAGGTAGCACTAGGTTATGCTCATACCTACTTTTAAAGCGCCGCGGTTCGTCGCTTTTTATAAGTATAAGATAAGATGAATTAAGTAAACAATTCAGAATAATGACGTATAATGTATTATCCAGAGCGGCATCAGCATCGGCGCTGGCGCGGGCGCCGCGTCCGCGCTCCACTCGGTGCTGACGCGCGTGGTGTGCACGCGCGGCGCGGCCGGCGGACTCGCCGTCCTCAGGATAGTGTGCGCGGTGTGGCACAAGGAGGCGCAGCCGGGCGCCGCGTACGACCTGCAGGCCACGCTGCTGCGGCTCGCGACGCCGCTGCTGCAGATGCTGTCGCCGCGGCACACTCATCACGGCGTACAGCTCTTTGAATCCATCGGTGAGTCTTGCATCTGCACGCGTAGCCCGCATCCTCAGGATAGTGTGCGCGGTGTGGCACAAGGAGGCGCAGCCGGGCGCCGCGTACGACCTGCAGGCCACGCTGCTGCGGCTCGCGACGCCGCTGCTGCAGATGCTGTCGCCGCGGCACACGCATCACGGCGTACAGCTCTTTGAATCCATCGGTGAGTCTTACATCTGCACGCGTAGCCCGCATCCTCAGGATAGTGTGCGCGGTGTGGCACAAGGAGGCGCAGCCGGGCGCCGCGTACGACCTAAAACCGACGAGCGACGATTGGCGAGCTAAAACCGACGAGCCTGCGAGCCAAAGGTGCCAATGGAGCACCTATAAAACCGCGGTTTTGTAGGTGCTCCATTGGCGGTTTATACCTTTGGGTCGATACCAATGGATCACCCACTTTATTTTATTGTGTTCATTGTATTTCACCTTAGACAAACCAGTTGACACTTTACTGCTCGACTACAATATTGTAACAATTGAAGGCAACGCAGGACCTGCGACACAAGGTTTTTAATCTTAGTGTAGGCTCTGCATATCACATTATGTACAAACATTGTCCAGCAACTCACTCTGTTATTCTGTATGTCCTATTTCTCAAATAATCTTTAATTATTATTATTTTATTGATTGTCAGCGCATCACTCGGCGTCGTGGATCCGTTCGTTCGGCGCCAGCGTGCCGCTGCTGCAGGGCGGCGGCGAGTGCAATAGCGACGTGCGCGTCGCCGGCCTGCTGGCGGACGTGGGGCGCGGCAACAGCGGACACCGCCGCACGCCCAGCCGCAGCACCGTGCTGGCGCAGCTGCTCGTCTACGCGCGCAAGCTGCTGCAAGCGCCGCACAACCAACAACAACAACAACACGTGAGTACGCACAGGGAACAGGAACAGCTTCATTCTACCATCGCACTGTTCGCCATGGGACACATCTTGGAACCTGGGTGGTCGCGCGAACGTCCTCCCGCAAACACTCAGGCTGTGGAATGATCCGATGAGGTCTTGACATTGCTAAAATTGGCCGAATGGACAGATGCCGTCTGATAAAGAAAAGTGTAACGCCATTAGTCCCGCCCAGGCCGCGGCGCTTTGCACACAGTGTGATGTACACGAAGTCGGAGTTTTGCTACCACATTTCGTCTACCAAATGTTGTTTTCGTGTGAGCACGTGTCTCTCTCTTTTGTATGGAAAATTGATGAGACATAAACTCGTTTCGATCGCTCCTACGTAACGTATTTTTACTGTCTCATGTTTTCTCCATACAATAGAGAGAGACAAATAGGCGAAACGAAAACAACATTTCGTAGACGAAATGTACCACATTTCGTCTTCGAAATGTTGTTTTCGCAAAACACCGACTCGGGGTACTGTTTGCTGTTTATGCTGTAACTTTGAAGTTTATCTACAGAAGACGAGCAGTTGACTGCTCAATTCTCTGTCTAGCAGAAACGGTGCGGATAAAGTATTAACCTTAAAAATAAGTACCCACTATAAAGTAATCTGTATGCATTCCAGGGTGGTTCGAGCCCCAGTGCGTCCTCCCCCGAGCAATGTCAGACGGATGAGAGCAAGGCGCGGCATAGCGGCGCCCCCGACTCTACAAACATGGAGGACGAGAAGAAACAACAGGCCGCTCGCCATCCCTGTCTCGCAGACACCAGTCAGTATACCCTTCAGCTCGCTATCTCAGTCTCGCAGATACTTGTCAGCATTTTTACAACCTGGAAAATAATTACTTTAGTTTAGTATATACCTTCGTTTGGATTATACGACGTCATAACTAGACTATTTTATCGCAATAGCGGTAGTGACGGTGGATGCCCTGCCTTCTGATTATAAGGTCGTAGGCTTTATTTTCCTTAAATGTTAATCTCATTTGTTAAAAGTATGTGTTTTTGTTCACAGTATTGCAGAATCCGCAAATAATGCGAATGTTCTACAAGACCCTGTCAATGATCAATGCAAATAATATGTGCAGGAGTCAAGTTAATCCCACGTTTTGTAAGTCATTTATTTAAATTAATTATTTTAGTAGTAGTAGAGCTCTTTGTGAAGGCTTGAAAGTACTACCACTATGCCTTTTTTAGCCGTGAAGCAGCATTGCTGTGTTTCGTTTTGAAGGGTGTCGGTGAAATTACTGGCACGTGAGGCTGAACATCTGTATGCCTCAAGTTGATTGACGCAGGGCAGTGCATCGTAGACATTCGTGACATGCGTGACCTACGAGGCAATGCTTTGTTATAGGCGATGGTTACTGCTTAACATCAGTTAGGCTATATGCTTGTTTCATCAGCTAATTGCATAAAACAAAGTATGTACTTATTTGTTTTAAATTCATATAAATTTTTCTTACAAATTTAAGTCACATATCAAAGGTTTTTTTCTTAGCACCTTATAAACAATAAGGAATTGTTCATCATGTTATATGCTTCTAAGAATTATTATTTATTGTTTGAATGAATAGCTTCTATAAACTGCAATAATTTCAGATCCAAGTCATGAGACTGGCGGCGTGAAAGAGGAATTCTTCTACATGGTGGCATCCATGACCACAGTGGCCGCGAAACCTTCGCTCATGGTCACCAGTCTTATGGAGTACCTCAGTAAGTACTAAACCAGCCTGCCACCCACTGAAAGTTCCACGTGACCAAGCCTAGACGAACAGGCAAAAATCTATGGCTTGGTTCCAACCGTTTATTTTAACCGTAAAAAGATCTTACTTTTTAAAAAACAAAAATAAAAATAGCAGTGAATTTTCAGTAAATCCAATAAATAAATAAAAAACTTGAGAGGTGTCAAGAGACACCCGGATGGAACGAAGTTCCTTTTTTATTATTATTTACAAAAAACCTTTCTAAACTCAACAAAAATAATCGTCGCGACACCACACTGTTCAATGCGAAATAGAAATGAAAATATCTGACTTGCTTTCTATAAGAGAGAGAGAGAGAGAGACAGACAGAGAAACATGCGCACGCCGCACAGCTTACAATAGCTTACTATAGCAAAAAGTGTCGTGACAACTTTTCGTAAGATTTTTTCCGTCTAGCCCCCTTTCACAACGCGCGATAAGGAACTTCATTCCAATTACGATAAATAAATAAATAGATTACCTGCAGCGCAGAAACCAAAGATTCAGCCAATAAAAAGTGATTCACTTTCAGGAAAAGACGACGTCGTGAATCTCTCTTACGGCATGGAGAATCTTATCATCACCCTGCTGGACAACCCTAATGCACTGACGCAGTTCGTTGAAGAAAGTGGACTGGAGTTGGCCGTCGATAAGCTCACCGCCAAACACCTTGTAAGTTGAACCTTGTTACAGATAGACTAACTTTACAGAACTGACTGATTATAAGCATGTGGAATACCTACTCAGCCAGCACAGCACAGCACAGAGTTTGAAGGACTTAACGGCCGGTTTCTAAAAGGTATCTATGGGCGACGGTGACTACTTTCCATCAGGTGGCCCGTCTGCTCGTCTGCCAGCTATGGCATAAAAAAACCGTTTCTGGGCTGACAGTTTGTTTAAATTAGCAGGACTGTCAAATATGATTGAGTTGCAGAAACAGCAATCACAACAAAATACACTGATGTTCACTTATCTTATGCCGGGGTTTTATTACATTTCGCCCACTGTCCCTCTCATTTAATATGGAGCAGACAGAGACATAACTACGATTCCTTTCATTCGTTTTTATGTAATATCACTCATCAAAAGTTTCTTGTCACTTTCATGTCAACAAATAGAGATGACAACAGACTTATCGGTCTGCTAGGCTAAATGACTGCAATATAACCATTATGAATATACCCATTAATCTTAAAAACAAATTGTTTATTCCTTCAGTCAGGTCCAAGCCACAAGCAAGGGCTAGTATCTTCCCTGATGAACTACCTGAAACTGCCGCCTCAGCTCATCAACATGTCCACGCCGGCTGGCAAGAAGGCGCAACCGGCTATCGTCGAGACTACCACTGGAGTCTTCAATATCGCTCCTCTCTGTAAGTATCTATACTGAATGAAATGACTTTAGTATATTTATTGCATTTTTCGCTAGTTTTGAAGAAATTAATCATTTTCATTTCAGTTATTTATTTCATTATTCATTTGTGTCTGAAAAATAGTACATAATAAGCAAAAATAATATAAGTCATACATAACATAAATTAAATAATACTAGCAACTCATATTTATAAAATCATCAGTAGAATAAAAACACCAAAATACATAATGAATAGAATGAGTAGAACAAAAATGATCACTCAGTTAGTAGTAGCTCTGCCTTCTGCGCAGTAGGTCGTGGGTTCGATCCCCACCTAGAGCAAATATTTGAGTGGTGAACACAGAATTGTTCTCTGTCATTCAAGTATTATTATCAGCTATCTGGTTCCCAGCTATCTGGTTCCCATAGTACAAGCTCTGCTTAATTTGGGGTTAGATAGTGTTGTGTGGATTGTCCACAATATTTATTTATTTTTTCTCCCTTTGTCTGTCAAACTACCTGCATTTGTATGGGCTAATTGTGGTGCAACATCATGTGTGTTTCATATAATTTATAGGGGGTTATTTTTTATCCCGTTCACGTCTATCCATCCAGAATGTAGTTAAGCCTATTTGTTGTGTGAGAGCACTGGTGGTCTAGTGTTAGTGGCCCTGCCTTCCGATCCGAAGGTCGTGAGTTCAAATCCACTCGTGTACCAATGAGTTTTTCTGTCGAAAAATGTATGTGCACTATGCCAGTACTCTTAAAACGGTGAAGGAAAACATTGTGAGGAAACCGGCGTGTTGTAGAACCTAAAAAAGTTCGAGCAACACGTGTCAAGGGTCACGCAAAAAGGGCCCACCAGCGGCCTACTTGCGGAAAAACCTGCCCGCACATCAAGTGCGCATGATAAACTTGCCGAACTTGCCTATGTATTGTTATAGGTACGATATCGTGTGGCAACCCGACTGCACAAGCAGCGGACGTCCTCCTGGAGGGCGGCGGCACCAGCACGAGCGGCCGCGGCGCGTGTGCCGCTCGCCGCGTGCGCGCCGCTGCGTGGAGCTACCACTTCTTCAGCGCCGACGACGCCAGTCTGGCGCTGACGCTCACGCTGCCTTACGCTGTGAGGCTGCACGAGGTGCAGTTGCAGCCTCATCTCACCAGCCTTGCCAGTTAGTACCCCTTTGTTTTAAAACATCACTCCTTTTTGAAGCTATGTGGTATTGGAACGTTTGGTGATGAGTGCAACGAGACGTTTAGATAGTTGGATGAGATAGCGGTCTACTTATTAATACAAACTGTATACGACAAGAAAAAACACCTACTTTTGTTACCAGAAAAAAAAAGAACAGAGAACAATATCAGTAAAAGTGACAGCGTAAATGTGTCACGTGTCTGTGTGTGGAAAACTAGTTGTATTATACCGATGATTTTTATTTTTCGACTGATCGTCGACGATTCTTACAGCGCTACCGGACAAACAGCTAGTTGTATAAAAAATCGGCTGTCTGTAAAGTCTGTTTACTGACGATAGTTGAACGTGACAACGTCATACAGCTGTCCACGCGGACGCATCGCTCACTCAAGTAGGAGAGAGACTGATGTCGAACGCTGCCGAACGAGGAGGCCGTGCGTGCCTCTTTGTCGCTCGTTCCGCGCTTTCGCTCGAACTTCAAGCCTCAAATGGAACGCCTCAGAGCGAGGTAACGCTGCATGAGTCATGTTTTTTCGTGCGTGCAGCCGGCTCCATCGAATTATAATTCGTCGCTTCATTCTTCAGTTATAAAACGAGGTAGTATTCTTTTATGCTACTGGCACTATAACTTCTATAACTATAACTTCGATTGAAGCGTACTCATATAATATCGATCGAACTTCACTATGCAAGTTCGTTTGATCATATATTATAAGACGTTGTCACGTCAAAAGAGTGAGTTAAACCACGCATTCGTTTCCCAGCATGTCCGGGCGCAGTGGGCGTGGAGGCGGGTTGCGGCGGCACGCTGGCCCCGCTCGGTGCGCCGCAAGACACTTCCGGCATGACGTTCATCCGGCTCGTCATCACGCAGCCCGTGATCGCGACCACGGTGCAGCTCCGACTGTACAAGCCGAGGGACTCCTCCAACATGGGGCTGTTGCAGCTGAGGCTACTCGCCGCGCCGGCATTCACTGCCAGCGCTGGACATATGCCGCTCACGTGAGTGATTTTTAGTACATGGAGTTTGTTTTAGCTTTCCGTATTGTCAAATTTATATTTATAGGCGCTGTAGTACCCTAACTTCAATTATCGAGCAGGTAAGTAGTTGACTGTAACGTCAAACGTGTAGATCAAAGGTTCTCAACCTTTTTTATCTCATAGAACATTTTCAAAAACGTATACTACATTTTTACTATATTCCTAGCCGACAAAAATATGGATATAGGATCTAAACTATGGACATTTGCGTTGCGGCTGAGTTCTTACCACGAATTAACTGTTTTCGAAAATTGGAATCTGATGGCGCAGCGGTCAGCGCAGCCCCGTACTAAGGGAAAGAACACGAGTTTAAATCTCGCTTGGCTCTTAACTTTAGGGACATTATAAAAATCCTTGTAATTTAGAATAATCAAATTCCCGGGCAACGCCGGGCTTCATTACAAATTGCCTCAGCGGCGTAGGCCTTCCCTAAACTTTGCAATAATGTAGTATTGAATAATGTTGCATTGTGTATTGTGTAGTAACAACTGGTCAAGCGTGGTGGCGTGCTGCGCGCGCGGCGAGGGCGGCGGCCCGCGGGGCGGCGGGGGCGGTGGGGGCCGCGTGCCGGCGGCGCGCTGGGCGGCGGCGTGCGGCGCGGGCGCGGTGGCGGCGCTGTGCGCGTGCGTGGCGGGCGGCGGGCCCTCCGCTGTGTGTGCGCACCGCGCGCTGCTCGCCGCCGCCGCCAACCAGCCGCACCATCGCCCCGCCATCCTGCAAGCGCTGCTGCACATGGACAACCACGCCTATGCACACGGTCAGTACATGCAACACTACACTACACTACACTACACTACACTACACTCAATAATACTCAACATCATCAACAACAACATCATCAACATCATTATCATCAAAAACAACAGCCAGAATAAGTCAGCTGCTGAACAACGGCCTTTCCTACACATGCCGTGGCACGCTCGCTTTGCTCGCTCGCCTTGTGCGTAAGTTTAATGTTCTAACATAATCTAGATTCTAGCCGATCCAAGTCGGATTCGCGTTATAAATTCTCAAGGACAAGTACAAGTATCCAGTGCCAGAACAAAAAAGCAAAAATCTAGGCCTCTGCAATGCCACTGATGGCGGTCTTGTGCTAATCTCATCCGGGTTTTGTCTGCTATTTATTTTATTTTATTTTATTCTAGAACAAAATCCACAGCTCTTAAAATACAGTGTAAAAACTTAAATTTCTAACATACAGCCAATAACGGATTTACATTTTTAGTATATGATGCCACATCTTACTTACTTTGATACTGACGGATTTTTTTTAAATCCGCAGCATTCCAAATAGGTCCGAATCGTCGCAGCACGCACGGCGGCAACGTAGGCGGCGGCGTGGTGGCGGTGTGCTGCGTGGTGCGGGCGCTGTGCCGGCGCTGTCCCGAGGTGTCCATCCCCACCTACCTGCAGTGGCTGGAGGGGAGCGCGCCGCCCGCGCCCTCGCCTGACCCCGCGCTCACGCACACACTGGCATCCGTGAGTACACACACCCACACACGTGCTGCGTGGTGCGGGCGCTGTGCCGGCGCTGTCCCGAGGTGTCCATCCCCACCTACCTGCAGTGGCTGGAGGGGAGCGCGCCGCCCGCGCCCTCGCCTGACCCCGCGCTCACGCACACACTGGCATCCGTGAGTACACACACCCACACACGTGCTGCGTGGTGCGGGCGCTGTGCCGGCGCTGTCCCGAGGTGTCCATCCCCACCTACCTGCAGTGGCTGGAGGGGAGCGCGCCGCCCGCGCCCTCGCCTGACCCCGCGCTCACGCACACACTGGCATCCGTGAGTACACACACCCACACACGTGCTGCGTGGTGCGGGCGCTGTGCCGGCGCTGTCCCGAGGTGTCCATCCCCACCTACCTGCAGTGGCTGGAGGGGAGCGCGCCGCCCGCGCCCTCGCCTGACCCCGCGCTCACGCACACACTGGCATCCGTGAGTACACACACCCACACACGTGCTGCGTGGTGCGGGCGCTGTGCCGGCGCTGTCCCGAGGTGTCCATCCCCACCTACCTGCAGTGGCTGGAGGGGAGCGCGCCGCCCGCGCCCTCGCCTGACCCCGCGCTCACGCACACACTGGCATCCGTGAGTACACACACCCACACACGTGCTGCGTGGTGCGGGCGCTGTGCCGGCGCTGTCCCGAGGTGTCCATCCCCACCTACCTGCAGTGGCTGGAGGGGAGCGCGCCGCCCGCGCCCTCGCCTGACCCCGCGCTCACGCACACACTGGCATCCGTGAGTACACACACCCACACACGTGCTGCGTGGTGCGGGCGCTGTGCCGGCGCTGTCCCGAGGTGTCCATCCCCACCTACCTGCAGTGGCTGGAGGGGAGCGCGCCGCCCGCGCCCTCGCCTGACCCCGCGCTCACGCACACACTGGCATCCGTGAGTACACACACCCACACACGTGCTGCGTGGTGCGGGCGCTGTGCCGGCGCTGTCCCGAGGTGTCCATCCCCACCTACCTCACTGCAGGTACCTGGAGGTACCTGGGAGAATCATGGAAGCCCACTCACGAAACGCTCTTGCACACTCAACTACTCGCACACACACCCACTCACCCACACACACCCACACCCACACATAGCACATGTGGTGTTGTAATCTCATTAATTAAAGTAGTAGTAGAGCTCTTTGTGAAGGGCTAATATACTTATTCCTGCCGTAGAGCTGAGTTGCTGCACAAAGAAGTTGCTGGCTCGTGAGACAAGCCGATTTTGATGAAATTTCTATAGGATCAACCTGGGAGATTCTCCTTTCAAGTTCACATTTCAGATTTCTTGTCAGATATTTCTTTTTTTATAATAAATTATTTTTGATTCAATCTTGCACACCCGTCTCATATATATTTGTATTGACAGGTATTATGGATCCTGCAAGCGACGCAATCTATGCGGAATCTGCGCGAACTGATCACCGATGACCTGTTTGAGCTGGTCTATCTGTGGGTGAACATGGTACCAGAATCTAGTCTGCTCAAGAAATCTCTCGATGCCAGTAAGTGACCCACTAAAATTTAACATATAAATTAATTAAATCAGCTCAGTAATTTTCAGTACAGTTCCGATAATATTATTTTTTCAGTTTTATGCTCAATGTGCTACATTCGTCCGGAGCTGTTTAGAGTTCTATTAGAATACTTGGAAATCCCCATGGATCAGGATGAAAGGTATGTTTTTGTATTTGCAATAAAAATCTTAGATCAAATTCAAATGAAATGTTACCTACAAAAAACTGGTAAAGGATTGTTTCACGGATTGCTAAATTGACAATTGAAATATTTGAAAGTTATTAAACTCATATTTTTTTCTGAAAACCAGCCGTGTGAGTCTTTCCACAATAAGAGCGTGTGTGAAGGCGTGTACACCTTTTGCCACACGCGCAATTCGAACGCTCATTAGACCTATCGCTCTGATGGTCATTTAGCTACTTATACCTTCTGATCAGGACGGGTTTTAGACAAAGCCCGTATTCAGAAACAATGCTTGCATCTCCGTCGAGCCTCAAGCACAGATTTTTGGCACTTTTCAATGGAGAACTGTCTAAAAATCTTTGCTTTAGACTCTAGTACTATTTCTGAATACGGGCCTATATACATTGTTATTTCCAGCATGGAGGGTCTAACAGACGATACCAAAGTGCACGGTTCGCCTTGCGCTCATGCGTCCTTAGCGCACGTGGCGTGGCGTATCCCGGCACAGAGGCTGTTCACGGCGGCGCGCGCTGCCATGTCGCCGGCCACCACGCTGGCGCTGCTGCACTCGCGGCTGCCGGCTGCCGTCGCCTCTGCCATCACAGGTTACTATAACTAACGATACCAAAGTACCCCAGAACATTATACCGTAGTGTAGGTATGAAGCAACATAACCATAGTAGGCATCAAACAGCGTCTATCATCTATTGTGCGGTCGCGCATTCTCACCTTCTTTGGGCACGTGTCACGTCGTGGAGAGGTCTCCATAGAACGCCTGGTGGTGCAGGGGAAGTTTGAGGGCAAAAGAGCTCGCGGCAGGTCACCCATGAGATGGACGGACCAAATCAAATCCGCCATAGACGCCCCCCTCAACGAATGCACCAGAAGAGCAGCGGTGCGCGATGAGTGGCTCGCCTAACAATTCTAACGCCGACCACTCTGTCAAGAGTGTAACATATCAGAAGAAGAACCATAGCAGGCGGTATACAGTCGACATATTTGTCCAGTGTTGCTTTAGTGCTGATGAATAAAATGTTTTAAGGGGGTACGATTTCCATACAAACTTAATTTACACAACTATGGGCGAATAAAGTATTAATGTACACTGAAATAGCTGTAATAGGCTTTTACAGTGGTCCTTATTACCGGCCAGTTATATAAAGTTGGAGTGGTAGCCGTTGGTCGTGGCAGTCGGGGCTTCAGAAAAAAAACTAACAGACTTTTACAGCTATTTTGAGACATATGTTTTAAGCTCATTCACGTATTCAATGCCGAGTACCCCTTAGAAAGAATGACAAAAAAAAAAACTTTTTTGGTTTTTTATTAATATTTCTGTTATCCTACAGTTTTCTCCAACTTTATATAACTGGCCGGCAATAAAGACCACTGTTAAATTCTATTACAGCTATTTCAGTGTACATTTATACTTTGTTTACCCATAGTTGTGTAAATTCAGTTTGTATCGGAATCGAACAACCTTAATATGAACCAACTTTGCTTTAATGTATAATTGAATTATTATTTTGGTATATTTTAATTAATAATTTATTGATCCATGGAGCGTGATTACATAACTGCTTGAATTTTCAGAATTCTGCGAGGCTAAACTAGTGGCGCTGAAACAACCGCAAGGTCAAGAAGATGCACAAACAACTGCCAAAGGTATTTATTTTGACCATCATAACAATAGTCTTCTTTAAAAAAAAACGTTAGGAACAAGCCGTATTTTGTTGCCTGTTCTTCTAGGCTTGGAACTGGCACCTAGACTCACTTAGCTTTTAGACATTTCAAACGTCTTCACTGGGATCCCGACTTAGACAATTTAACCTAAGGACTTGCCTTGCATCTATTCAGCCTAACAAATTTTTCTGCCATATTTTGAGGGGGACGAGGAAAGCACACACTGAAACGAAAGCGACACACATTCAAACGATCGTAACACACACAACAATTATTTGTGTTGTTATGAACGCACACAAATACAAATCTTTAACACTAGTTCAAGTTTACTGTATACAGGGTGTAATCGTTAAGTGTGCACAGGCGATTACTCCGTAACTATTGCAGATATCAAAAAACTTTAAACTGATATCGAAAGTACTTTACCTAATGAGTAAAATGACATTAATAACTTTTTAAAAATAAAACGAGAAATCCAAAAAAAATACATTAATCACTCTCATACATTTAGTATGAGATAGTAGAAAGGTTTTAGTTTCCTTATTTTAAGTGGAATAGTACCTACTCATTTTACCCTTGTCATTTTATAATTATGTACGATATGAATTTCAAGTAGATACGCGTGTAGATTAATTATCTTACCACTTCAAATTTATAATAAACCTTGTTTCAATATTGTATTGATTTGAACTAGCTGAAAAGCAACATACTAAATAAAAACAAAAAGAAAGATACTCTTTGGTGTTCGTTCTAAATTCAAATTCTTTATCGCGGGTTCTCGTTCCCGCCAATTTATTGTATTTTTCAATTTGAAAAACCTTTCTACTATCTCATACTAAATGTATGGGAGTGATTAATGTAATGTTTTTGGATATTTCTCGTTTTATTTTTAAAAAGTTATTAATGTCATTTTACTCATTAGGTAAAGTACTTTCGATATCAGTTTAAAGTTTTTTGATATCTGCAATAGTTACGGAATAATCGCCTGTGCACACTTAACGATTACACCCTGTATACAGGTGACACACATTCAAAATACAGAGAACCACAACAGTGATGCCGTATCATCATTTTATTTTACCCTATGTTAAGTATGAAAGAATGTAAGGCTTCCGAAGTCAGTAAGATTTATTTATTAAATATTCATTCTGAATATTATTTTAGATTTCATGGCACTAATGGTCGTCGGGTATTTATGTTCAAGACAAACAATATAAAAATTATAGGCCTATTTCGTTGCTACCTATTGTTTTTAAAGTTTTTGAAAAACTTATCAGAGATAGGTTAGTATCACATTTAAAAATTAACTCTATATGAACGACAGTTTGGCTACCAGGTGAATGTAGGTACGGTAGATGCTATCGACTATTTGGTGAACGATATTGTTACAAATCTTAATAATAAAATGAAAGTAGCAGGCTTGTTTTTAGATCTTTTTTCTGCTTTCGATACTATAAATCATAAATTACTGATTGCTTAGCTAGAACACTACGGTATCAGAGGTGACGTACTTAATCTTTTTAAGTATATACCTTACGAATATAAAACAATTCGTAGAGATAAGAAGCATTTTTGGTAAACAAGAAGTTGTTACAGAATCCGGGGCAGTTACCAATATTTTTTGGCATGTTCCTTAATGATCTTATAGATATCAGGCCATTTAATTATATTATTATTTACGTATTGACATTAAAATAATAGACAGTCTACATTTATTCAAAACTAGACTAAAGCAGCTTTTGTTGAAAGGGTGTTTTTATTCTACTGATGATTTTATAAATATGAAGTGACATTGCTAGTATTATTTGATAACAATTTCTTTGATAATTATTTAATTTATGATATGACTCATATTATTTTTGCTTATTATGTACTATTTTTCAGACACAAATGTATAATTGTTAATGAATGAATATCACAGGTAGACTAGTTCATTTCGTTCAATTGATCTGGTCTGGACAACACTAAAACTACAGCCAGCTCTCTAGGATGCCATGAGGGACAAATCCTTTATTGTATGTTACTCATTACTTGCACTAAGAACCTATTTTTACCCCAAATCTCAACAACCTACATCTTGATTAAGTTGGCAGCATTACTACTCAAAACTGACACTTACATAGAGATTGATAAATTTTTTGAGCTTTGAATCAAAGATATCGATGTTTTTATTTGGCCTAAATAAACTTATCATTTTAGAACCAATATGGGGTCAACCTCAGAATAAGAGCGAATAAGCTGGAAACTCGTATACACCGTCATAAAGGTGTTCTAAAAGTTCTTTCAAAAATAACATGAAATTCTATGATGACTACGTTAGTTTCTCAAGGTAAAAGGTCACAAAAACTATCCATCTTATAAAAGGTGGGATGAATAAATGTTTGGAACTAAATTTGTGTCAAATGCTATGCTTTTGGATGTCCGAATACGCAAATTGGCAAATTTTATCATCCGCACTTGATGTGCGGGCTGGTTTTTCCACAAGGTATAAAGTTAAAAGTTTTTTAAGTTCCTAAATTGTTCAACAGCTACATTGTTAAATTAAACATGTAGGCTACGTAATGTTATGTATAAAATAACACGTTACAACTTCAACACAATCCGTTGGTGCACGACTGGATTTGAACCCACAATCAATCAGAAAGCTAAGATAAATCTACTCGCTAGAACACCCGTGCTTTTATCGATATCGATAAAAAACTGTGTGTAAACATTTATCCACCTCTATCACTAGTCTCGCTACCGGAGGGCGGGGTTTTGATGTCTCGGGCCTGTCAGGTCTGGAAAAATTCAAAGCCAAATCGACTTAATATCTAAATCTGTAAGGTCAAAAATTCATTTTTGAAATGCCAACTAGTCTCGTAGGGAGTTCTAGGTAGTCTCGTTACGATTTTAAATTTTTATTAGTGACTAAAATTTTTTTTTTTTTTTTTTTTTTTTTTAAATAGAAAAAAGCATTAACTATGCAAGAAAATAATTACATATGAAATGTTACACCATCCTTTTACAAGCTTGATGTGTTGGACTTCCTATTACACACTACAACTGCACATGTTGGCATTTTAATAAGAGGTCCTTTCACCGCGATACCGATACTGACACTGATAAAGATCGATTACGAAGTGGTTTTTATAAACGTGCTAGATATGTCAGATTCATTAGTCTTGTACCTTTTGGCAGAGGGGAAGATCCATGCAAGGCAGGTCCTGATCTAAATTGTCTAAGGATCCCGACGTTTCATTGGGATACAAGTGAATAAATACGTCTTTGGCTTTTCACTCTTATCGGCCAGGGCTTGCCAGCTACTACTGTTCAAATGTAATAGCTAGAGGAGGTTCTCAATTCGCTTTGTTTTTATGTTTAGTAACTTGGTAGTTTCTTTGCTGTATGAAAAAAAAAAATATTTGGAAGACTTGTAGATTGGTCCCATAAAAATTTCATCAAAATCGATTCATCAATTTGGCTACGAAGTCGGTTTCTCAAGTCTTTGAAACTTCACTTGTAATAAAACTTTTAACTTAATTTTAATTTTTAACTTTTGAAACTATCATGGTTTATAACACTATTTTCATGAACATCGGGATATTTACCATGATTAAATTTTACGAGTTTTTACTGCCGATATCCGAGTCAAAACTAACAAAATTAAATCATGGCAAATATCCCGATGTTCACTTGTAATGTTTGTTACAGACGCGAGTGGCATGGAGCACCTGTGCACGCTGGTCCAGTGGGTGCGTATGGTATGTGCGGACCGGCGCGTGAAGGAATGGGCGGGCGGCGCCGGCGCTATCTTCTGGCGCCCGCTGCTGAGGCTGCTGTGCCATGTCGTGCACACCGAGGGGTAACTCACATTTATATATTTACTAGCGGCCTTTCCCGGCTTCGCACGGGTGTCCTTTTTAGGGTTCCGTAGCCAAATGGCAAAAACGGAACCCTTATAGATTCGTCATGTCTGCCTGTCTGTCTGTCTGTCTGTCTGTCTGTCTGTCCGTCCGTATGTCACAGCCATTTTTCTCCGAAACCGTAAGAGCTAGACTGATGAAAATTTTTTTTCATCGAACCCATACGTGTGGGTATAGATCATAGATCTTTAAAAATGATGTTGAGGTTTCTAATATAGTTTTTTTCTAAACTGAATAGTTTGCGCGAGAGACACTTCCAAAGTGGAAAAAAGTTGGTCCCCCCCCCTCTAACTTCTAAAGTAAGAGAATGATAATACTAAAAAAAATATATGTTATACATTACTATGCAAACTTCCAACGATTTTTGTTTTGAACGAGATCTAGTCAGTAGTTTTTTTTTTATTCGTCATAAACCGTAAACCACAATTTATCCTTTCGACGAACTAGCAGAACCTTATTATGTTACATCAAGTAACATAATATAAAGGTTCTTGTAGTTCGTCGTGCTACGGAACCCTTCATGGGCGAGTCCGACTCGCACTTGGCTGCTTTTTTTTTCTAAATAAGTAAAAGCTCATGGGAAACTTATTGAGTCTTGTCCCTCCACATCCACATCCGTGTCACCATCAGGTTCACTAGAACACTGCTGCTATCAAAAGTCCTTATCCGTTATTTTAAGGAGTTGGGCTGGCTGGGGTGAGGTTTGGCAGGGGGACAATGCACAATACACCCCATCGCGGGACGTCAGTGCAGATCTTATTCCCCCAAGCTCAGGGGAAATAATAACGAGACTATACTTTCAGATCATGCTCGTGGCAAGAAAGTGCGCTGTTCTCTAAGTTAGAGGAGAAGACTATAAGACTGTTCGCAGAGCTGACTGTGTGTCACCCGCCTAATCAGAAACTGTTCGCACACACTCTGCACAATATACTGGAGACACAGCCTCCCGGTGAGTACAGACATTGAGTTTACTTCGATTTTGTTACGTGTTTAGCTGGACCAGCCTCGTGAGGCAAATCTTCAGACGGCCAGCACGTGCCTTGCCCGCGGCAAACGTGCGTGCTGACACAATTTCACCTCCGTCTGGCACTGATTTGTATTTGGCCGCAGATGGACGTGGGTAGCCCAAGATCGTGGTGAATGGCAAGAGCAGTCGGGCGGATGATGATGATGTTAATAAAAGTTGTTATAACGTGATTAACTTATAATTTCAGAGATGGAGGGTATATCAGGTCTGACGCGCGCTCTGATCTTGCGGCTGGTGCTGTCGTCTGAGCGCGTGTCGGTCGCGCTGCGCTGGAGCGGCGCCGGCACCGAGGTGGACAGCGAGGCGGGCACGGGCGCGGCGCCGCCTCACCCCGCGCTCGCCACGCACGCCGTGCTCGCGCTGCCCATCCACACCACCGTGCGCACGCTGCTGTCGGAGCATCTGCCGCCGCGTGAGTACTACTACTGAGACAGCGAGGCGGGCACGGGCGCGGCGCCGCCTCACCCCGCGCTCGCCACGCACGCCGTGCTCGCGCTGCCCATCCACACCACCGTGCGCACGCTGCTGTCGGAGCATCTGCCGCCGCGTGAGTACTACTACTGAGACAGCGAGGCGGGCACGGGCGCGGCGCCGCCTCACCCCGCGCTCGCCACGCACGCCGTGCTCGCGCTGCCCATCCACACCACCGTGCGCACGCTGCTGTCGGAGCATCTGCCGCCGCGTGAGTACTACTACTGAGACAGCGAGGCGGGCACGGGCGCGGCGCCGCCTCACCCCGCGCTCGCCACGCACGCCGTGCTCGCGCTGCCCATCCACACCACCGTGCGCACGCTGCTGTCGGAGCATCTGCCGCCGCGTGAGTACTACTACTGAGACAGCGAGGCGGGCACGGGCGCGGCGCCGCCTCACCCCGCGCTCGCCACGCACGCCGTGCTCGCGCTGCCCATCCACACCACCGTGCGCACGCTGCTGTCGGAGCATCTGCCGCCGCGTGAGTACTACTACTGAGACAGCGAGGCGGGCACGGGCGCGGCGCCGCCTCACCCCGCGCTCGCCACGCACGCCGTGCTCGCGCTGCCCATCCACACCACCGTGCGCACGCTGCTGTCGGAGCATCTGCCGCCGCGTGAGTACTACTACTGAGACAGCGAGGAGGGGCTAGCGGGACCAAGGACGGGCGTGCGTCGATTGGCTCTCTAGTCGCATTCCGTTCCCCGCACTGTTACGACGCCCCGCGCACATCCAGTGTACAGTCGAGTTCTTTATTAAGTTTGAATTTATTAAAAAACATATTAATATACTATAAATCTTTGAACACTTCACCTTACACAAGACATACGCAGGCAGGCACAAACACAATTTAACACATACCAACTTATATTTTTGTTGAGTATGCAATTACTTAGTTCGGTTTAGTGATACTAGTTTTCTCTTATCAGTTTTAAACGAAAAATGTAAATCCGTTATTGACTGCAAGATATATCATGAGATACATTTGCAATTGAAGCAATTTCTCTCCCCCAGTACCAATGATCGAGCATTTCAACAAAGTATCAGTAGACGCTGGCTCTCCGTCCGGTCCCGCGTCAGTTCTGCGCAGTGCGTCTGACACCGCCATCTCTAACGTGGTCGGCGCCTGGGAACTAAGCCTGGCCGCTGGTAGCGCCTCCAAGGACAAACGTATCAAGGATGTTAAGAACACCACGCTCAAACAGCAGAACACTAAGAAACGGATCACGAAGACTGATGCGATGAGCATCGCGGAATCTAAGTTAGATGGTGAGTTAGCTGAGTTCGTATTACTTTGTTTTACGACAAGCTATAAATGTATTTAAAAAAAAATACGGATGTCCGAAAATGTTTTCATGTACCGTTAGTTTGTTCTAATTTGTTATAGGTCCTTTTACTATCTTTTCACACAAATGAGTGTCTAGCTTTTAGTAAATTGTAATGGTTTTTTTAATACAGTTGCTCAAAAAGTGGCATATTGCAGGGACGTATAGCGTTCGGGGTGTGGGCTATTACACACGCGTGCTTGTTTTTTACCTTTCCTGCACTAGTGCTTTTTCTTTCCCAACTGTCAAAATAATGTCTAAAAAAAAACCAACCATGGAGTTTTTACTAAAAAAATTCATCGAAGTTTTTATGATTCATGCAAATACGTATTATTTCTAAAAAGAAGCAACTATATTGTTTCATTAACAGATTTAATGATTTGATTGAATGAGTTATGTTAGGTTTCATTTCATTTCATCTCATTAAATTTCATTTTCAATTCATATCAATAAAAAAAATCTACTGAAGACTTGGCTGTATGGGTATAGTTCCCTTTGCCTTCCAGAATGGGTGAAGAAAAAAAAATCGCTGCCTATATTCTACGGTTGGCGCCATTTTACAGAAATTTTCTTTGCGAGTTTATTTGTTTTTTGCACAAAATGAGTAATTTCGACCCTAGTTTTTTTGAATTAACACCACCGGAACTCAGTATAATTGCACAAAATGCTTCGGAGAACATTTTACGGGAAAAGTCAAAAAGTCGCTACATGCATACATACGACGAACTTATTGCGTGGAGAGAAGAGAAAAAAGCAAATAGTTTTTTTATTATCTTATTAAATTGCTTCATTTTTTCGCAACTGTATTAAAAATAGTCGTTCAGTACACGTGCGGAACCGTCATTGCAACTTGTTCCGACTGTCAACCCTCGCCTTCGGCTAGGGTAGACATTTGTCGGAACTCTTTGCAATGACAGCCTTTCCGCACTTGTAATGAAATATACTATTTCGCGGAGCATTTCCGTTCACCTACAAAGATGATTATTTTTCAAATAAAATTACTATAATTTTCTCTCCAATCTTATTTTTACCATGACAGTGAAGTCAGCGATGATCTGGATGGATGATCAAAGATCCTCCTTCTCACACTGACCTTTATGAGATCCAGAGTGCTTACATCGTTTTAGTAATTCGGTAGAAAATTTGTCGCAGGTTGAAGAAGAGGAAGTTGGGGTAGAGGAATTCATTTGCTTATTCTCTTAAATTCTATAGAGGTTATTTGAATAAAAGAGGTTACATTCCAGATCTGCTAGAGTCGCCTGTCCGCGTGCAAGTGGAAGGCTTGGAAGGCAGCATCAAGGGAATCTCGAGCTTGGCGCAGCTGTGCGCCGCTGTGCCGCATGTGTTCGGGCCGCATCTCACGCTCAGTCTGCGGTTAGAAACCCCTGGCGTGCCTAGTAAGTACCTTATACCCTCCATCACCCTTGCACCTCCGGTCTTCTAGACCAGGGTTTCTCAAACTTTCGGCTCCATGTACCCCTGTTAAAGCCCTGTACCTGTTTCCAGGTGACAGTGAACCCCTTACCTAACTAATTAAGCCCCCCCCTTCAAAGAAAACAATAAAATAGACTGTTGAAGAAAATAGGGTTTTTATTACAAGTGGCTAATAAAGTGCCAAAAGAAATATATTTGTATTAATATTAATGTGATGAATGTGCTTGTTTCTTGTCACAAATGGAGTCAATTTTGGTTAAATTTAACCTTAATTTTGTATTGAATAGTTTTTATCATGACATCACGCCACTATTACGTAAATCTTGTCGCGAACCCCTTGCCGTCGAATGGTGAACTCTTAGGGGTTTCGCGTACCCCACTTTGCGAAACCCTGTTCTAGACGCACGGATAAGTGCCACTCTTTCATGGTAGATATTCCACATTCTCGTACAAAGCGATTTGATTCCACTTTTATAGCACGAACTGCCAAAGAGTGGAACTCCCTACCGGCGTCAATATTTCCGGAACGTTTTAATTTAGGATTTTTAAGACAAGAGTGAACATAGGCTCCATCCTCACTTTCCATCAGGTGTGGAGTGGAGGCAGTTAAATGCTTAGCTTTTTTATTTACCTAACCTACATTGTCCCACTGCTGGGCAAAGGTCTCCCCCAAAACTTTCCACTCGTCCCGATCCTTAGCGGTCTCCCAGCTATTAAAGCTATTTATTAAAAAAAAAACAGCATTACCTAATGTTATGCATGGTTTCTCCAGCCGAATGGTGGAGGCCACCGACGGAAGGCAACCCGGAGTCATCGGGCGAGACGGAATCCCCGCACTACGAGGGCGGGTCGGGCGTGCTGCGCGAGTTCGGCGCATGCGGCGGCCTCGCGCTCGTCGCCGCCAAACTGCCGCGTCCGCACGCGCCGGCGCCAGACCCGCCGCACCACCACCACCACCAGCACGACCTGGACTGGGTGAAGCTGGACGACGCATATGAGGTACCAAGCCGCACCTAGTGCCCTCTACATGCTATGTGATGCGGCTCCCTCGCGCTCGTCGCCCCAAGCTGCCGCGTCCGCACGCGCCGGCGCCAGACCCGCCGCACCACCACCACCACCAGCACGACCTGGACTGGGTGAAGCTGGACGACGCATATGAGGTACCAAGCCGCACCTAGTGCCCTCTACATGCTATGTGATGCGGCTCCCTCGCGCTCGTCGACGCCAAGCTGCAGCTTTCGTTGAATTCCCTCGATTGGATGAACTCTTTACGGTCGTCAATGTTTCCAGCACATTACAACCTTGGAATTTTCAAGTCAAGAATGAACAAGTGGATTATAGCTAAGCGTGCTCCACCTTAGGCTGCATTTTCATTTTCCATCAGGTGTGATGGCGGTCAAACGTTAAGCTATCAATAATAATAAAAAAATGCTAGGAGCGGATAGTTGTGGATGTTTTGGAAATCTGAAGGCGGGTCCAAACATGTCGTTAACTCGTCACTAAACTGTTGATTGGTTCAATTCAACATACAAGGCTTACACTAATTACTGGGATCTCCGATTGTATCTTGAGAATACAAAGTAAGATAGGAGAAACAAAAGTAGCTAACACGAAAAGAAGGTAAGACACGAGAGAAAGAAAACGAATAATAGTACATTGTTCACCGAGAGGAGAAAGTGACCGATTACCGTTGAGGACGGCGAGGGCTTTAAAACACCCGAGATCGGGAATCGCAGTTTCTCTCGAGTGATACATAGTGCTCTAGACTACACCTACAAGGAAAATAAATTCTACGAAAACTGAATTCTCAAACAAACACACAAATTGGAAATGGCGTCTGCAATTTTCACATGTTCTTTTTTCAAATTGTTTATCGCCGCAGGGTCGCACTGCCAGCCCGACACCATCCAACACACAGCTAGTGGCCAGTGTCATTTTGCGAACTTTGAGATAAAAACTCACTGTAAAAACTTTTTGGCTTTTGACATTTAGGTTACCGGCGCATAGTCTTACCCAAAATTAAGAAAGAAAAACCACGTAAGAAATGGATTTTCATACACTTTTCTCTCCCGCTCAGATGCGTTTTCTCCCCGCATATTTGTTCGATATGCAATGACGTACTTTCTACCGTAAATTTGATAAAGTATCAAGGTACTTTCCAAGCAGGTGTAGTATAAAACTTATTTCTTTTAGTTTTTTTTCTCTCGTGTCACACAGAAAAACATAGAAGATAGAACAGAGAAAACAGAAGGCACCGACTAAATAAATGGATTGTCACTGCCAAATTTATTTATTTGAAAACTAACAGCTAAATATGATTAAAGTGTAGATGCGCTGTTTTTAACACGTGCCTGCTGTATGGTTTCCAGGAGGTGGTGGAGCTGGGCGCGAGCAGTGCGACCAGCAGCTCGGAGGACGCCGCGCAGGCCGGCATCCCGGCGCACGCGCTCGTCGCGCTCGGCCTGCTGCTCAAGCTGCCCGGGTACGCCGCCGCGCTGCTCGACGAGGGCGCGCGAGCGGTGCATCTGCTGCGGCTGCTGCTCGGCGTCGCACACACTGAGGACGGACGTAAGTATTGTTACGAGCGGGGGTCATTTCGTACACGAAATGTTGTAAATGAAGCGGTCATTTACAACATTTCGTGTATTGACTTTTTTTTTTTTTTTTTTTTTTTATGTAACTTGCTGATGGAACAAGCATATGGCCCACATGGTGTTAAGTGGTAACCATCGCCTATAACAAAGCCATGCCTCGTAGGTCACGCACGTCAGGAACGTGCCCTACGATGCACTGCTCTGCGTCCATGAACTGGAGGCATACAGATATTCAGCCTCACGTGCCAGTAATTACACCGGCACCCACACCCTTCAAACCGAAACACAGCGATGCTGCTTCACGGCAGAAATAGGCATGGTGGTAGTACTTCCCCGGACGAGCCCTTCACAAAGAGCTCTACTACTACTACTTGCCCTTCAGATCGTGAATTCCATTGCTCAGCAACAGATGGCGCTAGGAAATGGCATCTACGCAACAGTATCACATCCTACATACGTATGGGGATGGAGGCCTCTTCATACAAGACAAAATCTATTGCAGCATACGAAATGGCACCAACATAATGTTGATGTGGTTAAGGTGATATCAGACGGTTCATTTTTTGTTCATTTTCACCTTTCATTCGGTACATTTCACTCGAAATGAAATGTCTGAACCAAAAATGCAACACGAGTGCCGAATGAATTCATTAGTGAACCGATCCAACAGTGTTGGATATTGGCATCCGGTATCTTTCATTCCCACTCCGAATGAACGAGAAATGAACGGTCTGAACACTGAGAGAACGTTCATTCGGATTCGGCCATTTTGTTTCGAGTCTTGTAGCCGACGGACATCACGTTGTCGACGAAGTTATATTTTTTTCTGTGTGTTATTATTACCTATATTGTTTTCATGCGGCAAAATGGTGTTCAAGTGGAACGATCAAAATACATTACTTTTTTTGGAGAACTTTAAAAATTATCAATGCCTTTGGAACCACAAAATTGATGAATACAAAGACCGAAATGATTAAATTTAAATGATCACAAATTAAACTAATTCCAAGACGTACGACTTCATTCGATGACATATTTAAAAGAAATAACAATGAATGTTCATTTCTGTATCATTTCGTCTAAGCCGTGTGAACATAGAATGAAAAAAAAAATGAAGCATTCACTCGAGTGAACAATCATTCGAGTGAACCGTCTGATATCACCTTTACTTATCGCGTTCCAGGCAGCATCGCAGTGAGTGGCGGCGGCACCGGCAACACGCCCGCCTGGTCGCTGGGCACGCTGCCCTTCCGCGTGGTGTGCGTCCTGCTGGAACGGAACGGTCGCCGCACGCCCGCCGGCGCTGCCTTGCGTGCTGCGCTTGTGCACTGTGGAGCCGCGCGTCTGCTGCTAGCGTGCCTCGCCGTCTTCACGCACCATCGCCCCGCCTCGGCTGATGTGAGTACACAACGAGGCAGACGTGAGTAGACAACCCCCCACCGAGGCATATGTGACTACACAACCCGCACCACCGTTCCCGCCGAGGCAGACGTGACAACTGCACCCGCACCACCACCCCCCGCTTAGGCAGACGTGACTACTGCACCTGCATCACCTGCCCCCGCCGAAGCAGACGTGAGCACGAAACCCGCACCACCGTCCTCCTAGGTAGATCCGCGCTCGTGAAAGAATTTGGATGTCTGAATACGAAACATGGATCTCAAATAAAGTGTGGGGCAGGACACATTTCAAGACGTGGTGACCACAGGTGGTGCGGAAAAAAGCGTCGGACGTCTAGTAGGTGGTTTCAATATTGTGAGGCGCAGATGGTTAAGTCGCATGCTAACAGCATGCATTATTTCATAATCATCCATCTTGTTGATATTACAAAATGTAACTTATATGTAGCAGTACTAACTAGGTTCTTTCCCGTTTCCAGAACAGCCAAGCGTCCAACGGCTCGACGGGCAAGTCCGAGGAGAAGAGCCAGCTGTACTGGGCCAAGGGCACCGGCTTCGGCACCGGCTCCACGCAGCAGTCCTGGAACGTGGAGCAAGCGCTGCATCGCCAGCGCACCGAGGAGGAACACGTCACTGTGCTGCTGCAGGTATGAACACACACTGGTGCTTCATGCGTGTGCAATAAGACTACTCGGTATACCTAGTTGTAGAGCACTTTGTGGAGGGCTCGTCCGGGTAAGTACTAATAGGTAGCGGCACATAACGTTAACGCTGACCGTTATTGCGCAGAAGTCAAAAATAAAGTACCTGAGGGGGCCTAGCGGAATGAAGAGCGGGCGTGCGTAGCGCTGATTGGCTCTCCAGTCGCACTCCGCTCTCTGTACCAATAGGACATTTTGCATACATCCACACATCCAGTGTGCGTGACATGCGCACACTACGACGCATGCGCAGCTATCCCCTCCGCTTATCGCTCAGCGCTAAAGTTATGTGCCGCTAGCTATACCACCATACCTATTTCTGCCGTGAAGCAGCATTGCTGTGTTTCGGTTTGAAGGGTGTGGGTGCCGGTGAAATTACAGGCACGTGAGGCTGAACATCTGTATGCATCAAGCTGTTGGACGCAGGGTAGTACATCGTAGGGCAGTACATCGTAGGGCACGTTCCTGAAGTACGTGATCTAAGAGGCAATGCTTTGTATGGCGCTGGTTACCACTTCACATCACGCCATATGCTTGTCCCATCAGCTAGTTGTATATAATAAAAAGGTGTTGGTATAATGAATGTCATAGAATCTAAAAAGTTCAAAATCACATGATTAGGCTTCTTTCGTGCACTTGCCACATGGCATCCACCACACTGGTTTCAAACGAACCTAGTGACATGACAAGAAGAAGCTTGGATCAGAATTAAAAAGACTAACATATCTCTTCGCTATTATTCCAGGTACTAGCATCATACATGAACCCCGGCGAGGTGTGGCCTCCGGAAGAGTCCACCATAGAAGAAGACACGGAGGTCGAGGCGCCGTCTGTTGACGAATCCGAGGAGGATCCGAGCGCGGACTTACCGCCTGAGTTCTTGGATATGGTGGCCAATAGTTCGCTGGTGCCCGCTATCTGTTCCTACCTTAGAAACGACTCAGGTATGCCTATCTTACTATACCTACCATAGCCTAGCCAAGTTGCATTCGCTTTTAGGCGATTTGAATTATACCAAGATAAAGATTTGATCAGAGACAACTGAAATTATGCTATTGCATGTAATTCAATACCTCTCTTCAATGTTTTGCCGTGAAGCAGTATTGCTGTATTTCGGTTTGAAGGGTGTTGGTGCCGGTGTAATTACAGGCACGTTTAGCGAATTAAATCTAGCCTGATATTAAATAATTGTAATAAATCTGCTTACATAATACTTGTACAGCCCCAAGGGTAATGTCGCTTCTGCTAAATGTCACGCGTGCTCAGAATGACCTATTCTATAATAATATAAGTTTAAAAAACTTGAGAAACAGGCTTCGTAGCCAAACATATTTCGATGAAATTTATATGACTGTATTACCTTTCAGTCGTTAAAAACTACATATGTTTGTTCCAGTGCTGGACATGTCCCGTCACATCCCGCTATACGTGTGCGTTCTGCGGGTAGGTCGTGCATTACACGCACTACGTTCCCCTCGCCTCGCCGCCGCGCTTCGTCCCTTACCGCGGCTCCTCGCTATGATGACCACCACCACCAACTCTTATGCCGCCAAGCTCAGGTAACTATACACATACTAACCACCAACCTCATGCTACACCGAGCCGCGACGTTTGTTTCAAAACTTAAGAAAAAAATATCCACAACCTATATCAATCCACTGCAGGACGTAGGTCTCTCCCAAGACGTGCCAATGAGCCCGGTCTTCAACTCTTCTCTAGTGTCGCCCCACTTTGCCGGCGGGAGTCCTACGCTTGCCTAAACGCGGTCTCCACTCTAGTATTCGTTTGCTCCATAAATTGTCTGTTCTACGGCAAACATAACCGGCCTATTACCACTTCAGCTTACTAATCCTTTGAACTATGTCCACTACCTTAGTTCTTGGTTCTCACAATGTCTAAAGACGAAAGTCTTCAACCTGAGCGTCTTACCTATGCTGCTGAAACATGGACACTAACAGTAGGATCGATCCACAAACTGAAAGTCTCTCAGCGAGCTATGGAGAGGGCTATGCTCTGTCTGAGTAAAGAGAGTCACGTAAGCGAAACGGATTGTTCAAGCTGATTGAGTTCTGTTGACCGAACTACTAGGATATAACTTTCCATTAGATAGAAATTCAAGTTCTAACAAAGCTCTGTCCCGGCCCGGTGTAGCATACCAATTCATCCCAATCACTCACTGCCTACACTAAACCCATGTCTCTAACGATGGTCTTCCGTGAGTTTTTCCAGAAATTACACGCTAGCGACTATGACCTATTAGTTCTTCTATGACTCTGTCTTACATTTAACCTTTCAAAGAATAAATAAACAAGATCGCTAGCAAGAATAGTCTGGGAAAACTCATGGTAAACCCACAAGAGAGCTTAGTCAGACCTATTTTTGGCGCATTACACGTTTATTTACTTATTCATATTGGACGCTGAGATTAAATGGCCGCTTAGTCTGTTCCATATTTTAATTGGAGACGTGAAAGTTAGTGACGTTTTTTTATAAGAGCTATTGGCACGTAAAAGCGATATACGGCCGGTTCAGATGATATTACGGCCAATGAAGTAAACTAGCCTTTGCATCTATTATAGATGGTTCATATAGCGTCAGGGGCAAAAGTTTATGCCCATGCCCTTACTTGCGGGACGCTTTACTGCATGGGACAGGATTTTTAGATGGAGTAGGCTTGCCCAGCACCTATACCATCCTGACAGCTTAGTCGGCCTAATCCACAGGAAAGACATGGCCCACACGTAAAACTAATTCTCTTATTTGAGTGCAAGGTTTCTGTTAGAAAGATGATTCATAGCAGCTATGTTGGTGTACAGGAATGACATGGTCAATACATGCGGAGATTGCTAAGCTGTGGTAAGAATGACTAAGATTGCGGTCAACCGCAAGCCTATAATTTGTAAAAAAAAATGGAGAAACAATGAGTCGGGCCCATTCGAGATTGAAGTAGATATTTGGACAGCATTCCATCTAAAATTCTATGGCTGACTCATCTTGTTTCTGCGTACAAAATACGGCTCCATATAGAACTTTGTTATTCCTTATAAAATACACAAAGACTTGTACGCGTGTAATGTGCCAAAACACACTGAATTTGCTCTCTTTACGGTGCGGCGCTTGTCTAAATACAGCAATAGCGATATGTAGCTTATACAGTTTGTTGATTAAACATATTTTTGGCACTTCAAATCATATTCGTTCGTTTGTGTGTGTGTTTGTGTTCGTTTGAGTAGGTTAATTGTTTTATAATTAAGTAAATGTTTCTCTTTTTTGTCCCAAAAGCACTACCACTCCACATGGTTAACTGGAAGAAAATGCTGTTCGCCTATGTGCTATTTTTTGTGCAATTAAGTATTTTGTAATCTAATCACTTTATCGCGCAGTCGTCTTATGCCTATTAGCTCCCGAAAAGAGAAGTGTTATAAGTTTGTGTCTGTTTATGGTGTCATAGTTCCGTAACTAATTCTCTGATTTGAGTGCAAGGTTTTTTTTAGTAGAAAGCTATTAGTTCTGGGATGATTCGTAGCAGCAGCAGGATTTTCCATGTCCTCAGTTCCCGGCTGTCAGGTTCTAGTAACGACATAGGATAAGGAAATAAATCAGAGAATGTTTGCCGTGCACGTTTGAATGAATGAATGAATGAATGACTGACGTTTGAATGTGTGCGTTTTTGCTGTTTTTGACGATGTGGTTGAGTTTTTCAGGCTTCTACAAAATAAAGCTATTTACCTATGAACTGTAACACACGATGCGTTGGCGATAGCGATGCGAAGTGCCACCATGTCATTTTAATCAACAAGCAACAACTCATTTGACTCTGCCCCTGCTATCGCTAATGCTTATTTTCAGATGCCGACGCACTGTGTTCGTTTTGACACTTATAAGGCTTGCCAGTGTCCTTGATGCATTGTATTTAGATGTTTCGTCGAAAGTAACACAAATAAATTAAACATTCAAATAACTTAAAAACAAATAAGTTATTTCATTTCATATCTTCACATAACGAATGTTTCATTTATTTATGATAGGTTCTCAAAGTGGTCTTATTGACCATGAGGTCTGATTCATAGAATAAATTTGGGTCCCCAACACTGGAATACGACAGAAATTTTGATTTGATCTCATTTATGACGCTGACAACCATTTAGAACTTACACGAAGTTCTAAACTTCTACTTGCAGAATTTGGTACCTTGCGAATTTTCATAATGTGCGAGCGAGGAGTGGCTTGTCGGCTGCCAGCGCCTTTAACACGTTTAACACGTTGAATCTCGGCCATACTGTCATACATCACACAACTTTTGTGATGTATGGCACGCACAACACAATTACACAGTCCTATTGATTTATTGTTTATAATTTTATGTTATTGCGACATATATTTTGTATGAGTAGAACAGTAAACATTACAGAATATAATATAGGAATTTTTTCTCCAAAACTACTAGGCCATACGAGGCTCGGAAAATTCACAATACGGCTGACATTTACGCGACAAGTGTTTTAGTAAGATTATAAGGGCTGGGCGCTCGGGAGTGACATATTAATAACGAGATCGATGACTATTATAACTTATTAGTTTGGTACGCTACCACCACATTGTGTTTCAAGTTTCGTTACATGTTTCTACGTTTCCTCCCGTTTTCCTCCTGCAGCGAGGAGGAGGGAGGAGCGCAGGAACGGAAGATGCTGCCCACTGATGATGACATCGAAGGCCCACTGGCTGCGGACGAGGAACTGCCCACTGACGATGAGAAGACACTACCTGCTGACGGTGAGATTGCGAACCGGCCTGCTGACGAAATAATCGAGAGTTTGTCTGTTGACGTTCAAGAAAATTCGCCCGCTGACATTGGGATTGATTATCTGCCGTCTAACGATATTACCGTGAGTCCGTCAGGTGATAATATAGTTGAGAATCTGCCTGGTGAGGTAAAGGAAAATTTGCCTGTTGACGATATAACAGAAATTCCGTCAGCTAATAATAAAATAGAGAGGCCGCATATTGACGTTCAACAAAATTCGCCCGCTGACTTTGAGATCGATAATCTGCCGGTTGACGATATAATGGATATTCTGTCAGCTGATAATGAAATAGAGAGGCCGTATATTGACGTTCAACAAAATTCGCCCGCTGGCGATGAAATTGATAATCTGCCGACTGACGATATAATGGAGATTCTGTCAGCTGATAATAGAATAGAGAGGCCATATATTGACGTTCAACAAAATTCGCCCGCTGACTTTGAGATTGATAATCTGCCGTCTGACGATATAATGGAGCTTCTGTCAGCTGATAATAAAATAGAGAGGCCAAATATTGACGTTCAACAAAATTCGCCCGCTGACTTTGAGATTGATAATCTGCCGTCTGACGATATAATGGAGCTTCTGTCAGCTGATAATAAAATAGAGAGGCCAAATATTGACGTTCAACAAAATTCGCCCGCTGACGATGAGATTGATAATCTGCCGGCTGACGATATAATGGAGAGTCTGCCTGCTGACGTTAAGGAAAATTTGCCTAATGCCGAAGATATTGAAAATCAACTTGCTGACAAAGGTGTGAATGAAAATCTGGCCGCCGACGAAAAATTGGAGGCAGAACCAGTTTGTAGTGGGAGTAATCCGTGTGCGGTAGATGAAAACGAAACTGAATCTGATGAATCAAAAAAACGTGCTAGGGATGAGATCTTAAAAACTATTCCCGTGCTCATATTTCTTAACTGGTTGGATGGACTATTTGCAAATGCTAACGGAGACTCGCATCTACCGCACACAGGTGCGGTAGATGAAAACGAAACTGAATCTGATGAATCAGAAAAACGTGCTATTGATAAGATCACTAAAAATTTTCCCGTGATCATGTTTACTCTATGGTTGGATGGACTATTTGCAAATGCTAACGCAGACTCGCTTCTAAGGTCTGACAACGATAGCATCAGAGATCCGTCTACTGATGATGTGGAATATCGATATCAGACACCTGAAATTTTAGGTGCACTTTATGTAATTCTAAAATGGCATATGAGGAATTCAGACGAAAATAAGGCTGCCATCATCAGCTTTCTCCATATGACTTCAGGTTTATTCAATATTGCTGACAATATTAGGACCCTGATGCGGCCTACAAACGTTAACAAGAATACTCCTGCTTGCTGTTGCCGTTTTGCTGTTGTCTTCAAGACTAATCTTGCTGACGAGATCGTTAAGAATACTCCTGCTGACGACATAACTCCGCCTACTGATGACCAAATCCAGAAGCTCGTGTTTGTTATACTGGCTTATTCTGACCTTAAGAAAGTTAATACGAGATATGTTATGAACTTGGTGTTCCGCCGCTATTCAGACTTCAATATTAGGCGCAAAGAAAACCTTATCAGGTTCAGTGTATGGTGGTGGGTCGACTTGTGCTCTAAAGGCTTGTTAAAGAAACTTAAAGAGCACATGAATCCGAATCCTACTCACAATAAAAACGATCCCAGTGCATATTATGTGGCGTCAGAAGAAGAATTAAAACAAGTCCTTCTTGATATGTTGGAGGGTGCTGATCAGGAACGACTCAGTTATTCACAGATATTTAGTGAATTATCTTCCCGCTACGGAAACTATGGTACCATTTTAATGAATTTGGAATTTATCTTAACAACTATAAAAGATAACACAAGTAATGATATGTCCTGTGCCATATATTATGTTTCTTGTATGATATTACTTATATTTTTTACTTCAGATTAAGTATCTACATCATCAGTATTATTTTGCTTACTCGTTAGTTTTTCTTTTGCCTAAGAGGTTAAAAATATACGCTTAGGGTTTGTTTTTTATCTTCAGTATTATTTACCTTGCAAATTAGTTTTTCCTTTGTCTTTTGCCTAAGAGGTTAAAAATATACGCTTAGGATTCGTTTTTTATCTTCAGTATTATTTAGCTTACGCGTTATTTTTCTTTTGCCTAAGAGGTTAAAAATATACGCTTAGGGTTTGTTTTTTATCTTCAGTATTATTTACCTTACACGTTAATTTTTCTTTTGCCTAATAGGTTAAAAATATACGCTTAGGGTTAGTTTTTTATCTTCAGTATTATTTAGCTTTCGCGTTATTTTTCTTTTGCCTAAGAGGTTAAAAATATACGCTTAGGGTTAGTTATTTTGTGCTTTAATTTAATAGTATTTGATAGACTGATCCTATAGAGGTAAAAACTAATGTAGTAATCGTTTTGAGTGAATCTTTCAAATAAAAAAAAACTAGAATTGGCTGTAACCTCAATGCACGGTAGATTCTTTTAAGTTTTTTTGCGAATTAATATTGTTTTATTCAGACAGTGTTATTGTTTTTTTAAATGTCAGTATTGTGCTAGTCATATAATTATTAATTTATTTTATCTATGAAATATTCAGCTAATACTACTTAGCAATGTAATCTTAGATTTCAAACTCTCACTTGTCGTATGGAAATCATAAATGTTAGTTTTAGAATCGTTTAGTCTGAAATATTTAACCAAGGATCGGTTCAATTATGAATTGATTATTTTGATCTCTATATAAAAAAAAAAGTGGAATAAATTCCACTGCAGGGCATAGAGGCCTCCTTTCGTTTCTGATATGGGCTACTGTAAACCAAACCTTAAGATAGGTAACTATTTCGTCCCTCCATCTTCCCCGTGGTCTGCCTAATACGTATGTAATCCTGCAGTGAGACACAACGGGCTCTTAATAATTTGTTCCACTACTGATCTTTACATCTTGAGTAACGCTATCAGCCAGATATTTTTTGATATGCTCGTCAAAGACATTGACGAATATCATTTTTATTTGACGGATATCGCTTATCATGAGATTGAAAAATCAGTCCTAAATAATAAGTGTTTATTCGATCAGTATTTACTCGTAGCTCTTAATTCTCTACTATCTATTCATTCCTGTATTCTCTAGTTTTATTAATAATACTATAGCCACTATAACTTACTAAATACTATAACTAATACTTAATACTATAACCAAAGCATTTAGTGAAAGGTAAATGAATTATCAATTTAGTAACATTTTATTATTATATTATTCTTAGTTACCAGCTTGGGGTCGTGATGGCTCTCAGATTTTTTACGCAAATGATTACATTTCCATATTAAAAATTAAGTGTGTAACCTTTATCGTACGTAATAAAAATTTATTCATTCTGAATTGGGCTTTCATTTACCTACTTTATCAACATTCCCCATCTGTATTATTATTCCCTTTGTTTTCAAATAATATTTTAAGTGCATTCTGTATGATGTTGATACCGTATCACTAGTACAATGAGAGAAAATAATATACGCATAATATTTAGAGGAAAGATTTTACAAATTAATTAAAATGTGTTGATGACATTAAACACGCAAAACAATTTGTAGATGGCAGCACGAGTGACTGTCCCTTTATGAAACTATGGAAAATTACAGATGAAATAGCTGTCAAATTTGTGTAGCTGTCAAATATGCTAGTATCTAAATAAAGAGAACGACAGCTTTCCTCCCATACTCAATATATTTATTGCATACACATGGTTTAGTTTAGGTACTTAAATACACACATCAACATTGACTATGGATATTCTATTTCGAATAGATTTTCGGATTTTTCGAGATTTCGTTCCTACTTTAATTTTTATTATTAAATAATATCATACAGTTGTATTTTATTATTATTAATAAACAACAAAAAATAAAGATTCCTAGAAAATGTTGATGAGTGTAGTTCTAAGGTACAACTAAGAACTCTCTGGTCATAGACCCTGTATAGGGTAAAACAATATGGAGGTAGGCCGATGTTTTCAGATAATAGTAGGTAGGCATATAGTTAGCATAACAGCGCTGTTATACCCATTGTTATTGATAAATCTTATTTAAACAACAAACTAATCAACCTGTCTGTCCAATGTGCTTGTGCATCTAAACACTCCAGCATCCCGCAAATAGGGGCATGAGTGAAAGGTATTCCACATAAAGATCTGTTTACTAGTGTGCGAGCGGTTACTAAACTTGCGAACAAAAAAAAAATTACTGAGTCGCTTTAAAGCGGGTTGTTCAAGAGTAATTTTCACACAATTTCTATGAGAATTATGAATTGTGGTATATTATTTGAAAGATAATTTTGTTGGCTTTCAAGTGATATCAGAAATATTTAAAACTAATTAAATTTCCTACCTAAATTTAGGGAATTATTGCAATAGGTCAGCAAGTTGTTGAATTGAGAGTAAGTAATATGAAAAAATAAATTTTAACTTATACATAAGTCGGGCTTTGTCAATAGGCAGGAGTCCCAACGTTGGCCTTTTTGAGGTCAGGTTCGCTTTTTTAAGTCATTGTCATGATACAAAATTACCTTTCAAATGATATACCAGAATCCCTAGTTCATTGGATAGAAATTGTAAAAGAAAATATTGATGTAGCACATCCAGTTTAAAGCTCGCAAGTGTAGTAGCACTTCTTTACTTATACGGATTACACCTAGGGATTTGAAAATTCGGGTCTGAGAATTAAAATATCAATGGCATAGTGAAACGTTATCGCTCCGCCGCAAACCTACTCGGTAAGTTATTCAATTGATAACTTTACCATGCTAATGTAGACTACAAATCGCATTGTTACAATAATAGCGTAATTAGATTGCACCCCAATATATTCACGTAGCATATCACATAATATAATTATGTTATTATTATAAGACCCGTCACACACGTAGCTATATATATATATTGATTGACTTATCCTATCTATAGTTTGTTAACCGCTAATTGTATTATAAACCTGATATGACATAGCAGTGCCCAACAGGGTGCATGTACTGACTTAGGCTATCATAAGAACAAATGCTATTTATTTTATGTACATGTGAGCAATCAATAAATGAAATGAAATATATTAATATGCGACGTGTATTATAATTGACGGCATAAGTTGGTGTAATCAAACAAATATATATATAATAGCTGCGTGTACGGTAACTTGAATATTTGTAAAGAAAATATATAGTAATAAGCCTTGCTATAATTATATTAATATATATTATAGCTACGCGTGTGACGGGCTTTACGTAGCATGTTTTCCTAATAAAAATAAATAAATATATGGTTCGTAAGTCAGCTGGTTACTCTCAGCTTGGTAATTTACACCGAACTTACTGGAGTACCCAATTTAAATTTTCAGAATGAGCAAAAAGAACATATTCGGAAAGATGACTTACAGCCAAAGATTTAGTACGTCGAGCAACTCTGAGCTGTCTGAGGAAGACGAGGGGCTTGCCACGCTGATCGGCGACATCCAGGCGACCTCAGCGCTCATGTGCCGCGAGGAAATGGATGCTGAGAGCAGCCTCAGGAGTATACCCGCCGCGGCTACGCGCGACCAGCGGTACATTGAACTCATGAGGCTGTTGCAGTTTGGTAAGATATACACAATTCATTCATTACACAATTTTTAAGATACCGGGGTTCTGGACAATCGATTTGTTCTTGTTCGTAGCTCAATAATCGAGTCGTTGTGTGGATTGTTCGTTGATTTAATATTGATTTATATAAGCTAGTTGTATAAAAAAAATGTGGTTCAACCCTTGATCTTGTATCGTTACATTCCAGAATCGTTCGAGATGATAGTGGAATGCCCTGAGATCGGGTTCCGCTTCACCGTGCCCTACAACTTCGAGGGCACGGTCCGCTCGGCCGGCGAGCGTGCCCACCCCGCTCGCATGAAGCGGCTCGCGCAGGAGGCTTCCACGCTCGCCACCTCACTACCACTCTCATACTCCTCCTCCGTCTTTGTGAGGACCGATACGGACCGTCTTGACGTCATGAAGGTAACACTGGCCTCTCAGTTTAGTTGGTAGTAGCTCTGGCTTATTCGCCGTAGCTCGTGGATTCGATCCCCACCGAGAACTGTTTGTGATGTTTGTTCTGTTATATTGTGTTCTAAGTATATATTTACAAACAAAGAATATAAGTATTATATCAACAATCTGGTTCCCATAGTACAGGCTCTGCTTAGTTTGGGCCTAGGCGGCTAGGTACTTAGCTCCACGAAGGGCTGACGCGTAAGATTTCGATGTCGCGTCGCCAGTCGTCTCTCCCCGCTCACACTGTGCGAACATGTAGCCTTGGTGCAAATAAAGAAGTATTTGGTACATGAGTTTGTTGCTGCATCATCCTCCAGAAAATTAGACTATAAAGTTAGGGGTGATCTCTTTAAACCCCTACAGATAGTATCGTATGAATAGGCATGACGACTAATTTTCAATCATATTCAGAAGTATCTATTATGTCTAAAATCCATACTAATATTATAAATGCGTTTGTAACTCTGTCTGTCTGTCTTCCTGTCTGGCTTTCACGCCAAAACTACTGAACCGATTGAAATGAAATTTGGTACACAGATAGTTGAGGGCCTGGGGAAGGACATAGGCTACTTTTTATTGCGAAAAAAGGGTTGTAAGGGGTTGAAAATAGGGGTTGAAAGTTGTATGGAAGTATCGTCATTTTTAGAGCTAGAAACTTAAAACTTATTTTTTAGTCTGTTGATTTGATATAAAAAAATATGACATTCAAAGTTGGTGCTGGGGGGGTAGAGGGAGGGGAGTACAGGGGGGGAGTGTGGAGGGGAGGTGCGGGGGGAGTGTGGAGGGGAGTACAGGGGGAGTGTGGAGGGGAGTGTGGAGGGGAGTACAGGGGGGAGTTGGAGGTGTGGAGGGGAGTATAGGGGGAGTGTGGAGGGGAGGTGCGGGGGGAGTGTGGAGGGGAGTACAGGGGGGAGTTTGGAGGGGAGGTGCGGGGGGAGTGTGGAGAGGAATACAGGGGGAGTGTGGAGGGGAGGTGCGGGGGGAGTACAGGGGGATTGTGGAGGGGAGTCTGAGGGGAGTGCGGGGGGAATGTGGGGGGTGTTGAGGAGAGTGGGGGGAGTTCGGAGAGGAATGCGGGGGGGATGAAAGTGTGGCGTAGTACGATGCCATTATGTCTAAGTTTAGTATAAGAGGGCAGACGACTGTGTCACGTGCACGCGAATATGAGGTTGTTATTTAATTACTGTATTCTTCCGTTGCAAATAAAAAATGCTACCCATAGACACTATACCACGCGGACGAAGTCGCGGGCACAGCTAGTATAACATATTTCTGTAGAAAATTAAGGTTTTTGTGCAATAAAACTACATTTAAATTTAAATTTTCAAATTCACTCCAAAACGCTCGCTGGTGTCATGGCGTCTGTTATTGAGTCACGGTTCAGTATATCAACAGTAAACATGGGTGCTTTTGTACTAAATCAGAATTGACGTTTACAGAGCCGTGACGTAATTCGATCTGACCGGTGTTTAAGCCATCATGGCGGATTGTTGTATTTTGTAGATTTATTTTAACAAATAAATTATTAATCTCGACATTAATAAGAGAATAAATACATTTTTCAAAATCTTTGAATCCTTATTCATTAGATCAGATAAATATTTTGGCGATACTTGATTACTGTCTTCATGCCTATTGTCCACAATATTTATTTTAGAATCTTGTTTTTTGGATTAAAGTATGGCTCGTTGTTCCAGGTGCTCATAACAGGTCCATCGGACACTCCATACGCGAACGGCTGCTTCATCCTCGACGTGTACTTCCCGGCGGAGTATCCCTCGCTCCCCATGCTCATCAACCTGGAGACGACGGGCCGGCATTCCGTGCGGTTCAACCCCAACCTGTACAATGACGGCAAGGTCTGCCTCTCTGTGCTCAACACCTGGCACGGACGCCCTGAGGAGAAGTGGAATGCACACACATCTAGCTTCCTGCAGGTTTGTTCTTAGCTTACTTACTCGTTACTCGTAAACAAGCTTATGGTGAAGGTTGGCTACCGAATCAGAAATTCTAGGCGTATTGATGTCGTTATAAAGCTGGAGTTGTTTGTTTAGCCTTGCGTTTCACTGATCGCCATCGCGCTAGATGGGCGCAGGCCTTAAAGTTTTTTGAAAGTTATAACCTCAAACGCAGACTCATGGACATGTGCATTCTCTCGATAATCACGTACGGCGCGCAGACTTGGTCATGTCAGCTCAAGAGAGATACCAACTCGAGGTTTGCCAGCGAGCCATTGAGCGCAGCATATTAGGTGTCAAACTTACAGACACCATACTGCGCTTCAAAACAAAAATAGTCGATGTAACCAAGAAAGCGGCGAACCTTAAAAGGGATTGGGCAGGGCATGTGGCTCGTATGCCGGACATTCTTTGGGCCAAAGTATTAACCGATTGGGTCCCACAAGGTCGGCGTCGTAGCGGAAGACCCCGGAGAAGATGGCGGGACGATCTTCACTTGTCAATGCAAATGTTGATTTTGTTTATTTAATGAAATCGTAATTGCCAAGGGTTGTCTAGAATATCGCTCATTGTATTTCGCTATAGTTTTAGTATTTTCTAGCTCACTATTTTCTTTAAATGTGTAATGTCCTATTCTTGTGGTGTACAATAAAGTGCTATCTGTCTATCTATCTATAAGAGAATATAGAATACGAATGTGCTCCAGGTGTAAAAAGTGTCAGCAAGTTATGGTTCGTTCACCTGGCGTACATGCTTAATGGCGCTTGTGATTGCAGGTGCTAGTATCGATCCAGTCGTTGATCCTAGTCCCGGAGCCGTACTTCAACGAGCCGGGCTACGAGCGCAGCCGCGGCACGCGCGTGGGCGCCGCCGCCTCCACCGAGTACAACTCCAACATATACCAGGCCTGCGTGCGCTGGGCCATGCTCGACCATCTCAGGAACCCGCAGCCATGCTTCAAGGAGGTAACATTACTCTACTCTACCGGCACGCGCGTGGGCGCCGCCGCCTCCACCGAGTACAACTCCAACATATACCAGGCCTGCGTGCGCTGGGCCATGCTCGACCATCTCAGGAACCCGCAGCCATGCTTCAAGGAGGTAACATAACTCTACTCTACCGGCACGCGCGTGGGCGCCGCCGCCTCCACCGAGTACAACTCCAACATATACCAGGCCTGCGTGCGCTGGGCCATGCTCGACCATCTCAGGAACCCGCAGCCATGCTTCAAGGAGGTAACATTACTCTACTCTACCGGCACGCGCGTGGGCGCCGCCGCCTCCACCGAGTACAACTCCAACATATACCAGGCCTGCGTGCGCTGGGCCATGCTCGACCATCTCAGGAACCCGCAGCCATGCTTCAAGGAGGTAACACTACTCTACTCTACTCTACCGGCACGCGCGTGGGCGCCGCCGCCTCCACCGAGTACAACTCCAACATATACCAGGCCTGCGTGCGCTGGGCCATGCTCGACCATCTCAGGAACCCGCAGCCATGCTTCAAGGAGGTAACATTACTCTACTCTACCGGCACGCGCGTGGGCGCCGCCGCCTCCACCGAGTACAACTCCAACATATACCAGGCCTGCGTGCGCTGGGCCATGCTCGACCATCTCAGGAACCCGCAGCCATGCTTCAAGGAGGTAACATTACTCTACTCTACCGGCACGCGCGTGGGCGCCGCCGCCTCCACCGAGTACAACTCCAACATATACCAGGCCTGCGTGCGCTGGGCCATGCTCGACCATCTCAGGAACCCGCAGCCATGCTTCAAGGAGGTAACATTACTCTACTCTACCGGCACGCGCGTGGGCGCCGCCGCCTCCACCGAGTACAACTCCAACATATACCAGGCCTGCGTGCGCTGGGCCATGCTCGACCATCTCAGGAACCCGCAGCCATGCTTCAAGGAGGTAACATTACTCTACTCTACCGGCACGCGCGTGGGCGCCGCCGCCTCCACCGAGTACAACTCCAACATATACCAGGCCTGCGTGCGCTGGGCCATGCTCGACCATCTCAGGAACCCGCAGCCATGCTTCAAGGAGGTAACATTACTCTACTCTACCGGCACGCGCGTGGGCGCCGCCGCCTCCACCGAGTACAACTCCAACATATACCAGGCCTGCGTGCGCTGGGCCATGCTCGACCATCTCAGGAACCCGCAGCCATGCTTCAAGGAGGTAACATTACTCTACTCTACCGGCACGCGCGTGGGCGCCGCCGCCTCCACCGAGTACAACTCCAACATATACCAGGCCTGCGTGCGCTGGGCCATGCTCGACCATCTCAGGAACCCGCAGCCATGCTTCAAGGAGGTAACATTACTCTACTCTACCGGCACGCGCGTGGGCGCCGCCGCCTCCACCGAGTACAACTCCAACATATACCAGGCCTGCGTGCGCTGGGCCATGCTCGACCATCTCAGGAACCCGCAGCCATGCTTCAAGGAGGTAACATTACTCTACTCTACCGGCACGCGCGTGGGCGCCGCCGCCTCCACCGAGTACAACTCCAACATATACCAGGCCTGCGTGCGCTGGGCCATGCTCGACCATCTCAGGAACCCGCAGCCATGCTTCAAGGAGGTAACATTACTCTACTCTACCGGCACGCGCGTGGGCGCCGCCGCCTCCACCGAGTACAACTCCAACATATACCAGGCCTGCGTGCGCTGGGCCATGCTCGACCATCTCAGGAACCCGCAGCCATGCTTCAAGGAGGTAACATTACTCTACTCTACCGGCACGCGCGTGGGCGCCGCCGCCTCCACCGAGTACAACTCCAACATATACCAGGCCTGCGTGCGCTGGGCCATGCTCGACCATCTCAGGAACCCGCAGCCATGCTTCAAGGAGGTAACACTACTCTACTCTACTCTACCGGCACGCGCGTGGGCGCCGCCGCCTCCACCGAGTACAACTCCAACATATACCAGGCCTGCGTGCGCTGGGCCATGCTCGACCATCTCAGGAACCCGCAGCCATGCTTCAAGGAGGTAACATTACTCTACTCTACCGGCACGCGCGTGGGCGCCGCCGCCTCCACCGAGTACAACTCCAACATATACCAGGCCTGCGTGCGCTGGGCCATGCTCGACCATCTCAGGAACCCGCAGCCATGCTTCAAGGAGGTAACACTACTCTACTCTACTCTACCGGCACGCGCGTGGGCGCCGCCGCCTCCACCGAGTACAACTCCAACATATACCAGGCCTGCGTGCGCTGGGCCATGCTCGACCATCTCAGGAACCCGCAGCCATGCTTCAAGGAGGTAACATTACTCTACTCTACCGGCACGCGCGTGGGCGCCGCCGCCTCCACCGAGTACAACTCCAACATATACCAGGCCTGCGTGCGCTGGGCCATGCTCGACCATCTCAGGAACCCGCAGCCATGCTTCAAGGAGGTAACACTACTCTACTCTACTCTACCGGCACGCGCGTGGGCGCCGCCGCCTCCACCGAGTACAACTCCAACATATACCAGGCCTGCGTGCGCTGGGCCATGCTCGACCATCTCAGGAACCCGCAGCCATGCTTCAAGGAGGTAACACTACTCTACTCTACTCTACCGGCACGCGCGTGGGCGCCGCCGCCTCCACCGAGTACAACTCCAACATATACCAGGCCTGCGTGCGCTGGGCCATGCTCGACCATCTCAGGAACCCGCAGCCATGCTTCAAGGAGGTAACACTACTCTACTCTACTCTACCGGCACGCGCGTGGGCGCCGCCGCCTCCACCGAGTACAACTCCAACATATACCAGGCCTGCGTGCGCTGGGCCATGCTCGACCATCTCAGGAACCCGCAGCCATGCTTCAAGGAGGTAACACTACTCTACTCTACTCTACCGGCACGCGCGTGGGCGCCGCCGCCTCCACCGAGTACAACTCCAACATATACCAGGCCTGCGTGCGCTGGGCCATGCTCGACCATCTCAGGAACCCGCAGCCATGCTTCAAGGAGGTAACACTACTCTACTCTACTCTACCGGCACGCGCGTGGGCGCCGCCGCCTCCACCGAGTACAACTCCAACATATACCAGGCCTGCGTGCGCTGGGCCATGCTCGACCATCTCAGGAACCCGCAGCCATGCTTCAAGGAGGTAACACTACTCTACTCTACTCTACCGGCACGCGCGTGGGCGCCGCCGCCTCCACCGAGTACAACTCCAACATATACCAGGCCTGCGTGCGCTGGGCCATGCTCGACCATCTCAGGAACCCGCAGCCATGCTTCAAGGAGGTAACACCACTCTACTCTACTCTACCGGCACGCGCGTGGGCGCCGCCGCCTCCACCGAGTACAACTCCAACATATACCAGGCCTGCGTGCGCTGGGCCATGCTCGACCATCTCAGGAACCCGCAGCCATGCTTCAAGGAGGTAACACCACTCTACTCTACTCTACCGGCACGCGCGTGGGCGCCGCCGCCTCCACCGAGTACAACTCCAACATATACCAGGCCTGCGTGCGCTGGGCCATGCTCGACCATCTCAGGAACCCGCAGCCATGCTTCAAGGAGGTAACACCACTCTACTCTACTCTACCGGCACGCGCGTGGGCGCCGCCGCCTCCACCGAGTACAACTCCAACATATACCAGGCCTGCGTGCGCTGGGCCATGCTCGACCATCTCAGGAACCCGCAGCCATGCTTCAAGGAGGTAACACCACTCTACTCTACCGGCACGCGCGTGGGAGCCGCCGCCTCCACCGAGTACAACTCCAACATATACCAGGCCTGCGTGCGCTGGGCCATGCTCGACCATCTCAGGAACCCGCAGCCATGCTTCAAGGAGGTAACACCACTCTACTCTACTCTACCGGCACGCGCGTGGGCGCCGCCGCCTCCACCGAGTACAACTCCAACATATACCAGGCCTGCGTGCGCTGGGCCATGCTCGACCATCTCAGGAACCCGCAGCCATGCTTCAAGGAGGTAACACCACTCTACTCTACCGGCACGCGCGTGGGCGCCGCCGCCTCCACCGAGTACAACTCCAACATATACCAGGCCTGCGTGCGCTGGGCCATGCTCGACCATCTCAGGAACCCGCAGCCATGCTTCAAGGAGGTAACACCACTCTACTCTACTCTATTCTACTCTACTGCCTATTTCTGCCGAGAAGCAGCCTTGCCATGTTTCGGAATAAAAGATCACATTGACGTGCGTGAACTACGAGGCAATGCTTTGTTATAGGCGATGGTTAACACTTAGCATCAGGTGGGCCATATGCGTGAATCCTAGAGTGAACTGGAAATCCTTGGCGGAGTTCCGTGCACAACAGTGGGTCGATGGAATGTAGTCTGTTATTGTCGGCTTAATTTGGGGCTAGATAGTGTTGTGTGTATTTATTGTAAATATGTTTGTTAGAGAAAGGCCAGGTTAGGAGTACCCTAAAAACCGACGAGCATGTATGAAGAATGTTATGAGAGTGAATGAAGCGAAAGAGGTGTGTCAGGATCGTAGCAAGTGGAAATCCGTGATCTCTGCCTACCCCCATGGGAATAAGGCGTGATTTTATGTATGTATGTATGTTTGTTGATCAGGTGATCCACATGCACTTCTGGCTGAAACGCAACGAGATCATCCAGACGGTGAGCGGCTGGATCACGGAGCTGGAGGGACACAGCGGCGACGACCGCACGCAGCGCAGCATACAACTCAACCTGATGGCACTCAAGGTACGCACACACACACACCCTCACACACACACACACACACACACACACACACACACATACATTACACGGCTCACGAACACGATATCTCGGACCAGTTGGGAGCAGTGGGAGCGTGAGAGCCATCCGCCTGAGACACGCGTCTGACAAATTATTTATGCAAAAATGGAACAACAAAAAGTTATCATAACTGTTCAGTGGACAGTTTTTTTAAATTGACGGTTAGATTGTACGGTGAAGGAAAACGTCGTGCGCAAACCGGCATGTAGATCCTAAAAAGTTCAAAAACACATGTCAAGCGTCACGCAAAAAGTGCCCGCCAACGGCCTACTTGCAGAAACCAGTCCGCACACCAAGTGCGGAGCAAAGAATTTGCCGCATTTGCCACGGTAAAGGAAAACATCGTGAGGAAACCGGCTTAACGTAGAGCCTAAAAAATTTGAAAACACGTGTCAAACGTCACGCAATAGAGCCACTTTGAGACACACTTGAAATCCTTTCACCACACTGCTGGTTGGAACCAATGACACGATAAGAAGATGAACACACTGCTTTGGTTACAGTTGTCGATAGTTTTTGTACCAACATTTCATTTGGTAACAAAAAAAATTTGGCTATTATTATTTTTTTCGTAATACCGTCGTCTGCAAGTTGATTGCGCTGGCCTGCGTGAAGCTTCAATTCAATGCCAAATTAACATAAATATGAATAAATATGTACAGTGGGATACAGCTCAATAGTTACCTAAAAACAAAGAAAAATTACGCTTACTGCAAGTACATAAGAGCTAGCAGTGTATAGTCTGATGCGTATCCTTGTGTACCTATTGAATTCAATTAACAAATAAATAATTACCCTACCCTATAAAACACTTACACACTAACCATGAATGTAATTTTGCTCTAAACTTATTATAAGGCAGTTCTCTGTCGGCCTTAGGAATGTTTCCGAATACGGGCCTTATTCGTATATTTTCCCCAGCGCCACTACGTGAAGCTACAAGAGGAGCTCGCCAAGCTGACCTGTCCCCCCGGCCTGGAGGACCTGGACGAGCCGTTCACGTTGCCGTCGCCCCCCTCGCCCTCCGCGTCGCCCCCCGCGCCCCCCTCGCCCCCCTCGCCGCCGCCGCCGCCGCCGCCCGCGCCCACCGACGATCTCGACCATGACATGGAGAAGATCGTCTCGCAGGTACTACTTACTAAGGTATAAGGATAATGTGGGGGCTAGGACTACTATATGGTAATCTGTGGCAGCCGACCGTAGGTTTGCAAGGTCTGCAGTTTTGAGCAGCGTTGGTCGCAAACCAGCGGTCCTGGCTCACCAGTCATCGCCCTTCCTTTGTATCGAACAGTTCACACAATAAACGTGGAAAACATAAATATTGGATTTTCTCTTGGCACGTGGCACACCTGCCACACCCCAGATAGACATAATCCGACAATAATGATGGTGATGACAAAACACCGGCCGCAAGTGCCAGCCGGACTCATGAAGGGTTCTGTATCATTATCTATTAAAACGGCAAAAAAACATGTTTTCATTACTCATACTCTGAAAGTAGGTCTGAAGTTGCCTGAGGGGCCTAATTGAAAGTAAAACTTTCAGCCCTAGGGAGAATCGCTTTCTACTGACAGCTGTCAAATTATAAAAAAAAACAAGTTCTATTTTATTCAACTATGTTCCAACTTTCTAAAGTCTTTCTGACTGCAAAGAGGTCGTTGAACCAAATTCCAACTTTTTATTCAGCAAGTAGGTTGGAAACCCATTACAACGGTAAGAAGTTTAAGTCTAATTAGAGCGCAATGTAAAATTTAAATTTAAATAACATAAAGATAGTATTAAATAAATAATATATCTTCTAAATTACTTGATTAATATATAGCTTCAACTATTTATTTAAAATAACATAGATTTGAGCAAACAATTTACCATTTTTTAAATTATGAGAATGAAAACAATGGCTGAATAATGCTGGCGAGCCGTAGCCGAAGGCCCACCAGAGAAAAAGAAAAAAAAAACCGGGAAGGCGGCAATTCAATCTTCATTTTCACAAAATTTTCTTTCATGTTTTTATTTTTACTTTCCTTGTATTCGTAATGAAAAGCACAGTGTTTACCTCGGGTGAAAGTCTTTTAAGTCCCTCAAGCTCCATTGGCGCCCTCGCTAACGCTCTGGCGCCAAACCCGTCTCGGGACTCAAAAAACGTGACTTTCAACACTCAGGTAACAATGTACTATTGTTGTTGAAAAGCGTAAATGTATTTATTTTATTCTATTTTTGACGTGACAATGTCTTATAATTCGATGGAGCCGGCTGCACGCACTAAAAAACATGACGTCATGCGGCGTTACCTCTCTCTGAGTCGTTCCATTTAAGGCTTGAAATGCAAGCGAGAGCGCGGAACGAGCGACAAAGAGGCACAATCGGCCTCCGCGTTCGACATCTGTCTCTCTCCTACTTGAGTGAGCGATGCGTCCGCGTGGACAGCTGTATGACGTTGTCACGTTCAAGTATCGTCAGTAAACCGACTTTACAGACAACTTTTTAAAAAATTTTTTTAGTATATATTTGTAATAGCGGCAATAGAAATATATCATCTTTGACAATTTCAACTGTCTAACTATCATGGTTTATGAGATACAGCCTGGTGACAGACGGACAGAAGGACGGATAGCGGAGTCTTAGTTATAGGGTCCCAAACGAAGGTTAAAGATGGAACAAACTAAGAGGCTTGATTCTAAAATATAATCACATAAATGATTCTAAATTATAAACCAGCATACTTAGTTAGTTATGGCCTATGCATCTATAAGAAGATGATTCAAACAGCGTCTGGGGTCAACAGGCACTTACGTTCGTGACTCGTAAGGCCTATACGAGAGCGACAAGTACGACCACACTTCGTACAAGAAAATGGTGTCGTCCCTGCAGATGGTAGAGGGCAAGCAGCACGTTGATGTCTTAAGGTGCGCTTGTGAGACAACAAGTTAAGCCATGCTCGGTCATGGGCAATGACTCCATCAAGAAGAGTTCTCCTCCAGCTATCACGGTCCTCCGCCAACTCTTCCCACTTAGCTGGATCAATATCAAAAGTGTTCATGTCACGTTTAGCACTGTCCTTAAACCGAAGCATCGGCCTGCCAACAGGTCTCTTGGCATCAGCAATTTCCCCTAGGAGAGTTTTCCGCGGTAAACGAGAAGGGACCATCCTGTGTACGTGTCCCAGCCAACGCAACCGCCGCTGTTTCAAAAGTGCGGTTATGCTGGACAACTGCGCAATTTCAAGAACCCTCTCGTTTGTCACCTTATCTCTCCATGAAATTTTTAAAATACTCCTGAGGCAGCGCATGTGAAAATTGTTTAGTCTCCGCTCCTGCTTGGCATACGATGTCCAGGTCTCGGCTCCGTACAAGAGAATGGTCAAGATGCAGGTCTGATAAACAGTCATCTTTGTCTTTACTGACAGATGGTTATTGTCCCAAACTCTTGCACTAAGCCTCCCGAACATCGTGGATGCCTTGCCAATGCGAATGTTGATCTCTGCATCTAGTGAGAGTTTACTCGACACGGTGGACCCAAGGTAGCAGAAACTATCAACAACTTCCAATGGCGAGACATGTAGATTGATCACCGGCTCATCGTCAAACCCTTGTGCCATTACCACGGTTTTCTTAGGATTTATGGACATTGAAAAGAGTTCACATGCTCCCGCGAACTTATCCATCATAATCTGAAGTTCTCCCCTGGATGTGGCGACAAAAGCAGCGTCGTCAGCAAACAAAAGGCTGTTGACAAAAAGGTCTTCACGATGTCGACGAGATTTTAATAAGGAGATGTTAAATAATTTTCCATCAGTTCTGGTGTATAAGTGAATTCCTTGCGACGTATCGCCAAAAGCAACCTTAAAAAGCATAGAAAAGAATATGCCAAAAAGGGTAGGAGCTAGAACGCAGCCCTGTCTGACGCCTCTGCACATATCGAAGGGATCTGAAGTGCTTCCGTTGTAAACAACGGACCCCTTCATGTTCTGATGGAATAATTTGACAAGGGATAGAAGTTTTGGAGGACATCCAATCAAGTCCAGTACAGTGTATAGGCCCTCCCTGCTGACTGTATCGAAAGCTTTGTTGAGGTCAACAAAAGCTACGACCATAGGAGTCTTTTGCTCACGACTCTTTTCTTGGAGCTGTCGGAATGTGAAAATCATGTCCGTGGTAGAGCGATGCGCACGGAAACCGCATTGCTCCTCAGGATATACACGGTCAGCGAGCGTCTGTAGTTTGGCCAAGATGATGCGACCAAGAAGCTTTCCAGCGATGCTTAGTAAAGAAATACCGCGATAAGAGTTGCAATCACCGCGGTCACCTTTACCTTTATACAGAGTCACGATGTTGGCGTCGCGCATATCCTGGGGAATATGTTCTTCAATCCAGCACTTCACAAAGAAATTGTAAAGCACAGGCGCAATACATTGAATTTTCGCTACCTCAGCTAGTATGTCATCACTGCCTGGACTTTTGCCACGTTTAAGTTGTTTAATGGCTGTGTTAAATTCCTCAATCGTTGGGATCTCATCAAGCTGATTCAGAGTGGGCAATCTAGAGATGGAATCCGTAGCCGCTGGATGTATGTCTATAGGTTTTGAATAGAGCTCAGTGTAATGCTCTACCCAACGATGAAGTTGACGATTACCATCGTTAATCACAGTTCCATCCAGTTCCTTTAGAGCAGCTGTCATGGATGGTTTTGGACCGAAAGCTTTTTTGATACCTGAATAAACACCAGAGAAGTTTCCCGCAGCTGAGCAAGATTGTATGCTTTTGCACAGTTCAAGCCAGTACGCATTCGCAAAATAGCGAGTATTTCGCTGAAGAGCTGCTCTTGTCTTGGTGAGTTCTTCTTTTGTTTTGTTGCTGGGGTTTATACGATAATGAGCAGCAGCCTGACGTTTGGCATCAAGAAGTGGTTGGAGATGTTCAATATTATCCTGAAACCAGTCAGTTTTTGAGGCCTTTCGGTATCCAAATGCCTTTGCAGCGGTTTCTGTTAGAAGTAGCTTCACCTTACTCCATTCCAGGCTTGCAGATTGATTTGGATCCCAAGTAGCAGTCTCACTTCTGACTAGCTTACTGAAGGACTCGATCAACTCAATGTTCTCCGGAGATGGAACTTTGAGTTTCTTCCTTCCGATGGAGCGAGCTGAATGTATCTTCCGAGGGCTAAACGAAACCATGGTTACCACAAGGGAGTGGTCAGTATCGCAGTCTGCGCTGTGGAAAGTGCGAGTATGAAGAACATCGCATAGATTCTTCCTTCTCGCGAGGACAACATCTAGTTGATGCCACTGACCTGAACGAGGGTGCTTCCAAGATACCTTGCGCATGAATTTGCCTTTGAAGAAGGTGTTAGTGACACACAGCAAGTTCCGCGAACAAAACTCTAGTAGTCGTTGCCCATTTTCATTCATACTTCCAATTCCGTGATGACCCAAGCAGTCTGGCCAAGATGTTACAGATTGACCAACACGCGCATTGAAATCGCCTAAGATAATGAGACGATCATCCGACCGAACCTCACGCACTGTCTCACTTAGTTGTTCATAGAAGTGGTCTTTTGATTCGGGAGAAGATGTTAGCGTCGGAGCATAGGCAGCAATTAAGGTAACAAAACCACCGTTAGTGCTCAGACGACATACCATAATACGCTCCGACACTCCTCTTGGACACTCAACCGCTGGCAGTAGGTCATTCCTGATTGCAAAACCTACACCGTGTTCACGTATATCTGCTGAGGTCTTGCCTTTCCAGTAGAAAGTATAATTGGCTTCTCGCAAAGAGCCCTCATCTGGAAGTCTAGTCTCTTGAAGAGCGGCTATTGCAATATTGAGTCTCAAAAGTTCTGCATTAATAATTGCAGTTTTGCGAAGGTGATTATCGCTATTGGAGCTTCCATCGGTGGCCGGAAAGCCTGTCCTCATAGTCCGGACATTCCATGACCCTATGCGCATGGATTGGCGAGGGTTAAATTTGTTTTGACTTTTTTCTTTAACAGCAGGTGAGACAGGTAACGGCACCGGCTGTCTAGCCATACTAGTGTTTCTTCCACCCATAAGAAACAAACCAGCACCGAGACGGACAAGTACCCAACTGACCGGGGGCTGCCCGGCTTAGAGCGGGCGATAACTTGTCAGTGGGCCTACGATGGACCCTCCCACTGTCGAGAGTAACCCCTGGCGTCCGCGCTTACGTCTATCTGTTTGGACTTATAACCGGTTACTGCCACTCTCCGTGTTGTTTTCCACTACAGCAAGCTGAAGTGGGTGAAGTGACCTCTCCACAGACGCTGCATCGCCTGGGACGCAATTAAGATAGTGCAGGCATGCCCAGAACCTACACCACTCTCTCGACCTCGCCGACTGAATCCACAGGAAGGATGAGTCATTACGTGTGGAGTCGGGTCGGTTGCAGGTGCATAACGGCTGGCACCGGACCGGGATTGTTTCGAGTTTTCCTTCTCTGAGGCTAGCTCTTCTGTCTGTCAGCAGGAGGACCGCGTGCAGGCGAAACTAGCTGGGTTACGAAGATGATATATGTACTCCCCCCTCCCAAACCAACATACTTAGACCCCGAATTATGTAGAAGATGTTATCGATCTGTAACTCTACTTCAAAAATATCCTCTATTTCCTGATGTTCGTGAACTTAAAATGTGTTTGTTAATTCTAAGGTCATCGACTGATGGAGCCCGGTACGGCCATGGCTCGGCTTCGTGTCGTCGGCTCGACACGCCTCCGCCCGCGACTTCGCCCGTTCGTCGAACGCTCCGTTCACCTCGCAGCGAGACGACCACGACCTTACTAGTTCGTACACCAAGACGTCCGTGCTACATGCATTATTTTAACAACAGAATGAACATTAATTGTATATGTAATTAGGAGTGAGTGATTAGCGCAGACGCGTCCCCGCTTCTGGTTTATGTGCGATAGACGTTATCGTTGTTTGTACAAAGTGCGCCGAAGTAGTGGAAGTACAGCGGACGCACCGCCGGCATTTATTGTAACGTACTCGTCACAGAATATAGTAGAAAGGTGATCATATGGGAGCCGCTGTCGCACTTTATTATTGAAAATATAACTAAATAATATGAGAATTCTAAGAAAAGAAGGAAGGAGGATGTTAAGAAAGCATTTCTTTGTTATCTTGTCGCTTGAATTCTGTACCCGAAGTCGGAGTTTTGCTACCGCATTTCGTCTACCAAATGTTGTTTTCGTGTGAGCACGTGTCTCTTTCTTTTGTATGGAATATTGATGGGACAACAACTCGTTTCAATCGTTTCTACATAACGTATTTTTGCTGTCTCATCTTTTCTCCATACAATAGAGAAAGATAAATAACAACGAAACAACATTTCGTAGACGAAATGTTGTAAATGAAGTGGAACTTGCCGTAATTCTAATTGATTTGGGGGAATAAGATCTGCGCTGACGTCCCGCGATGGGGCATTGGACTTGCCCTTCTGGTTCGAAAATTATTTGTTGCGCAGCAAGGCATTTTACATTTTACGACTCCCGAAAAACCTCTCCACATATAAGGAGAAAGGAGCTCATGCATTTTGTCGACACTTTTCCTGCTACATGGCCCTTCTACTATGTTCTGTGGTACTCGTAGCTATACGCAGTGGTGTGCTATACTATACTATATGTTTATATACGTACATATTCTGTATTCAATGTGGACTGATGTTGCGATCGGCGCGCGGTATTAGACCGCGTCCGTTCGCCATTACCTCTAGAGTTAATTTGTGTAAAATTGTAGATGATATTATTATGAGTATGACATGAAGGCGTTAGGGCCGTGATATATTCTGTCGAATGTCACTAGATAACGCGCAATGATGCATAGTTATTACGGTTGTAGGCAATAAATATTGCACATAGGCTTTCGGCTTTGTAGAGCGCTTTCTCTTTCTGACGTACACTACGCTCTATGAAGCCGAAATTAGCCGATGTGCAATATTTGTTGCCTATGAGCCTACTATTATACTTTTAAAGCTGATATTGTATAACAGTTACCGCAGTGATGTCACAACTGTATTATTACTGTAATTTGCACTAAAACACAGCCGCGAACTCCTTCGTAAATGTATTTTATTTTAGAATTTGTGTTTTTATAGTCTATTTTTTTGTTTACTAGGCATTTAGTATTTAGTGGGAGCTTTTAGTTTAACAAGTATTGTGATACTAAAATGGGCCCGCGCGCCCGGTAAGCTATTTAAGAAGGTAGACGAGGTTACACGCGTGTAACGTACCTCAAGCGTGGGGGGTCACGAGCTAACCTTTACCTCACTTGAACGTTATGCCGTAAAGGTGGATTCATTTTTTGTTCATTTTTGCCTTTCATTCGGCACCTTTCACTCGAAATGAAACGTGTTGATATCAGACGATTCATTCTTTGTTCATTTTTGCCTTTCACTCGTAATGAAACGTGTGAACACCGAATGAATTCATTAACGATACGATCCAACGATGTTGGATATTTTCATTCGGCATCTTACATTCGCATTCCGAATGAACCATTAATAAATTCATTAGGCACTGTTATTTCATTCTCTGTTCATACGTTTCATTTCGAGTGAGAGGTGCCGAATGAAAGGCAAAAATGACCCAAAAATGAATAGTCTGATATCACCTAAGAGAATACGCTTCGTAATAGCGCTCCCAGCATAACTCATCTTCCCATCAGAACATAACGCATCACCAGCGGTCTTCAGGAGTCTAATTATTTCGCAATAGCTTAGTATTCCTCTAAGCAGCGTTTTAGAACATTTTAAATTATTATTTGTATATAATAACGTTAACCTTTTGTATTTAAGTGTATTTAAAGCGATACATATTGCTCTCAAAGAGTAGGCGAAGGCGTTTTCTAGCTGATTATAAATTTATTATAATGGATACGCACCTAGTAAATTATGAACTTGTACAGGCTTAGCCGTTCTCAGTTGTAATGTTTATTTTGATGGCAATAAGGTTTAGTTTTCGGTGCTCTGCGCATCTTATAGAGTCAGGGATCAGTGTGATGACGAAATTTCTAATGATTTGCATGTAAATATTATGTTGACAATCATCTGTAGGTACTATACTATAATATAATAGGTAGGTCGGTGCAGTTCCGCTCGGTACTTTCATTGCAAGGTGAGTTTTCATGATAATTGTTATAATTTTGACTGTGAGTTTCGGATTGTAAATAAAAATTTATGTTATCGCATACATACTTCAGTGTTTTATTGCTTACTTCTTATCGTCGTGAAAGGATTTTGAGTGCGTCTCTAGAGGCTCCTTTCGTGCACTCGACACATGTTCTCGAACTTTTAGGTTCTACGACATGCCGGTTTCCTCACTATATTTTCTTTCACCGTTTGAGATTACTGGCATAGTGCACTTACATTTTTTTACCGAAAAACTCATTGAACTGGATTTGAACTCACGATCTTGATCTCACGATGAGAGAGCGATCACCCGTTCGCACTAAGCCTTTTGCCTCCACCTTCATTATGTGAACCTTCCAGGGAATGGAACTCATTGCCGTCTGTTATTTTCCCTGACCACTTCAATCTGGGGGCCTCTGTCAAGGCAAGAATGAGTAGGTACCTATAGGTGTCTTCTCTAGACCAAACTGCTTCGTCGGCCACATCACCTCTCGTCATCAGGTGAGTGAGATTGTGGCCAAAGAATGGTATCATATAAAAAACAAGAAAAATCTATTTTTCCATATAATTTTATTGTCCATCCATCTATTTACATTGTCACAATATAAAAAGCTAACTTAGACATTATTATGAGTTCACTTCTAGCATTCTATCTATTCTACAAATCTACATCAACACCAAAGCTACGTTTCCATCAAGACGCCTTATAATATAAATAATTTATTGCTTAATTCTTTAGGACGCCAAAATTCGTTCACAAATTTTTATTCTACTAAACTAATGCAAACGAATTTTTGACTATCTATCCATCACAGATGGAGTTTTTGTGACTTTGCTGTAATAATTAATTATTTACATAGAATATTTCTATCTACACTAACATCTATATTGGTATGACCGTTCGATTGTGCTATGTGGATTATCTAGTTTGACATTGATCAACTATAAAGTGTAATACTATTTCTTTTATGGCACATTTGAAACATAATTTACTTCACTGTGACCGTGTCTTCTTTGATAACAAAACATATTGCACAAAAAAATTAACCTACCTACGTAGTTTCTATGCCTAGTAAAAGTTGAAAACCTATCAGGTTGAGTTGAGAAGATTGCTCCATAAAACCCTTCATTGTAGCCTTTATTTTAACTTTGCCCATTGATACTGACACAGATTATGCAATAATATATAATTTATTTCCATTTTACCTATCTAGATTTTGTAATTTAACACTTTAGCATAACGTGACATAAATCTTTTCCAGCAATAAAGAGGCATCGAACCAATTTTAATTACTTGAGTTTTATTCTAGAACATTATTAATGAGCTACTAGAACTGTAAGCATAATTTCATTTTTAACAATTCGTTTCGCCTATGCGTACCTATCTCTCTTTTGTATGGAGAAATGATGAGACAGCAACGATACGTTACGTAGGATAGATTGAAACGAGTTTTGTCTTATGGTCAGAATAAGGGTACGCAAGACGCGGTCACAAGGAGTTTAAGACTTGAAGTTACTTCTTCCTGTACGGTTCGTCGGATTGCATGTCGATGGTGTTTGGGTCCAGCTGGCCGGCCTCCACGCACGACTTGCAGCAGAATCTGGAACGACATATTACATTTAAAAAGTCGCAACACTTGAGAAAGCAAGGAAAGACGTAGGTACACCACTGACCAAAAAAAAAAAAACTTTTTGACATAGGTGTAGGTGTAGACGTTAGATCGCGACTAGCATCTAGTCCCCGTTGTGGTGGTAGATACACCTCTGTCTCTTGCTGTGAGTAAGGGAGTTTGGACGGAATTGATGGAAGTAGGTGGTTTTGGGAGGCAAAAGTTTCGAAAAATCTATGACTATCCTTTTCTAACATGTAGGGATGCCTCTGTCTGGCCTCTCAGCTCAGTTGGTAGTCGTTCTGACTTCTGAACCGTAGGTCGTGGGTTCGATCCCCACCGAGAGAACACCTAAGAACTTTTCTAAAAATTCTCGATTTTAATAAAAAGCATAGGTACATACACCAATGGTCCTAGTCAGTCCCGAAGATGTTCATAGAACAGGTGTCAGTTTTGTGTAAGTAAGTACCCTATTAAAAGTAAAGAACTGCAATAGCTTACTTGGAGTAGTATTTGTGCCGGCAGAACTTGCCCTGCACGATGAGAGCGCAATTCGCAAAGTAGGCGCTATCCGTGCACTTCGATGGAATCACTATTTCTGAAATACACAAAACAATGGTTTAAAGACAGAATATAAATAAGTTTACCTACTACGGCTTAAGTTGACAGCCCACTAATTGCCAAGAGTCGATGTTAGGTATTGCGTTTATCAAATTGAAAAAACATTCCCTAGTAGGTAATAATAAATAGGTGTAAAAAAAATAAAAAAATTAGGTAGTGTTAACCGGTTTTGGCATAGGACATCCATCGGATCAAGCAGCGTGACACATCCCTAGAGTAGAAGAAGCATTAGATGGCGTCGTGATAAGTAGTTGTATTGTTTGCCGTGTAATAATATGTAACACAGAGTTGTAGCTATAATCAATGAAGAGTTTTCGTCTTAACAGTAGTTAGGTAGTTTGGACAATATAGCTGCTATTTTTTGGTTGCACCTGTTTGAAAACAAATCTGCATCCTCATTTTCCACCAGGTGTGATGGCAGCCAAATGCTTAGCTATCAAAACAATATAAGTACGTATAGCATTGTGTATAATAGTGATACAGAAGTACACCACCATTCAACCTTCTACTACTACAGTTTTTTTAAATTTCACTAAATGCTATGATGGTTTGAAGATACCGGACCATCGTCCCTACCGGATAATCGTTTTACCTTTAACAGTGATCTGTACAGTCGAGGAGTGACTGCTGTATTGGTTGGACGCGTGGCATCCGTAGACGCCGCTGTCGCTTATCGTTGTCCGTGGTATCGTTAGCCTTGTGCCTGATAAAACAAAAATCAACATTATACCCAGTCAATATAAAATGAAATACTGCTCAATAAAACAATTCGCTCTATGTATCATTTTGGGGGTCAAATCATTGGAATCTAACTAAAAATGTACCTATGCCAAATTATCAAATAAAAATAAAATAACTACTTTTTTATGGAGACAGTACAATTTTTTAAGAGTTTACGGTATGACCTCCTAGTGAGCAAATGAGTCTAAACGAGTCTTAGTATAGACCCCTATTGACGTCATAATAAACGTCAATACACAAGTCGTTCCATCTATTTATAAATTCCTACCATAAATGTTTTCCTTATGCGTGTCTAAAACACAAATGAATAAAAAGGTCTCAACTTTACCTGTAACCCACATGGTGTCAGTGGGTGCCAGATTGACGCCGTCCTTGGTCCACGTGACTCTAGGCTCCGGGTATCCGTCCACATTGCACGGCAGACTGAGCTCCGTGCCGGCGGATATCGTCGTCGATGCGGGGAGCAGTTCCGTGCTTACGGGCACTGCATCATAGAAATCATAGATAGATAGATAGATAGCATAACTCTTTATTGATTACTATGACACATATAGGAATACAGTAGTACCTATTTAGCTTAAAAATAAAAATTCATAGTAAAACAACGGGCGGCCTTATCGCTACAGCGATCTCTACCAGGCAACCTTGGGATGGACAGAATCGAACATAAACAAGAGAGGGGGGGAGTTTGATTTGATGAGATTAAATAAATATTACGAGTAATTTCAAAAATATTACCTAAATATAAATCATGATAAAGTCTCTAGCATCAAGTGGAATGAAGAGTTGGAGTTACATACACCTCTAAATCAAACAACTATCAACGGGACTTCGGAAAAAAACCACGAGAGATCGACAAAAAAAACAACGGCTAAGTATACCTAAGTACTTCTATTTTTATGAACCGACCGATCGGTGTAGACAATCAAATTAAAACGAGTATTTTCTTGGGTTATCTGTATGAACTCAGAATACACAGATAATTCCTAATGACTACTAGGAATTCATGTTTAGGTTTATAGATAACAGCTAGTTCAACAAACAAAACTTTCTGCCAAAGATTATAAGGTAAATCTGGTTATTAAAACTGCGGATTTGCACACTTTTGAACTAAAAGTTTGCACGGACTAATAGTGAAAAATGTTCTAAATAAACTAAAATAATTAGGTGGACATTTGGTATAAATGGGGAAAAATTGTTGTGAATCGGTACGGAACCCAATGTTTATTAGAGTAGCGTTATCTAAGAGGTCATGCAAGCACTAAACACAGGTCATGCACATTGCACATGCACCAAGCAGTCATGACAATAAGCGATTTGCGCACTAATGCGACTTTGCCAATTACCAAAATGTCCCACAAAATAAGGCCTGTCCAAATGTCTTTAGTGTGTAAGGTACACAAAAAGAACTTCCATCAATGAGGGCAGGGATGGAAGGTGTTATAAACTTGTGATCGAGCTTTATATCATGTATTATTACACATTTCGGCTTGATATTCATATGGGGCACCTTGCGGTTTATAGTCAGCGCGCAGGTTCCATCTTACCAATATACGCCGGTGGTGCTTGAATGTCTGGCAATATTGTCGTGCTGGTGGTAGTGGTATGGGTGGCACGCTCTGGCGGCGTGACGGCCACGACCTGGTCTCGTGGCACGTAGTACGGCCCGATGGCATTGTCATCCGGTTGGTAGCCTTGCACCGTCACAACCCACGTTGCCGGCTTTCCGTGTCCGTTGTAAGCATAACAGGCGTATTCTCCGAGTGTGTCCGCCGTGAGGCTCCTTATGGTGAGGACCTGGTCTCTCGCCTCGTAAAGCGTATTGGAGTAGGGCACCATGGGTCCGTTGAGGCCACGGTACCAGTAGATGGCGGGCTCCGGATATCCGTAGGCGCGGCAGTGGACCTGCAGAGGGGATCCTAGCTCGCCGACCATCACGCCCGCATCGCCCGCGATGTACGCCGGACCAGGCACCGGATCTAACACCCGCCCCGCTTGTTAGTCACTACTCTACCCGAGCTTGTGAATGTCCCACGCCGTTGTTGTTAGTTACATTCACAAACCCGTTGTTAATTATCTAAGCGATTCAATTGATGGAAGAACAGAACCGAACCAGTAAGTCTGGGCGTTCCTGGAAGGCGATAACGAATTGAATTCTCACTTATCGGAATTTTTGAATGGTAATGAAAGACAGAACAATGGACTTTTGTGATACGATGGGGGAGTTTTGTGAGATTCCAGGAAAGCCCAAAATGAGGAGAGATAAGGGAATAGTGAACCTTCGTATTCCTGAGCTGAGCACGCGCACAGCAGCGCCGCGAGAAGCACTGACACACGAGCGCACTTCATGGCGGCTGGATAACGTCTGGCTCGGCCTGACAATATCCCAGTACGAGCACAAGCGTTACTGGGACGTCACACGTCTCGCGTTATCAGTATCGGCTGTAGCTGCGATAGCGGAACTTCGAAAGGAATTTTGAACTCTAAGTTTTAACGTTTTCATGAGTATTTTTTTTCGAAATTATAAGTTTTTTATTATTGACATTCTCTATTAATAGCTAAGGTTAAAAGGTTAATAGTAAGATTTGTTTAGATGCTATTTATGTAAACAAATAAACCTACTGCCCTCGTTACCTATGCTAAAGGGTCAAGGGTAGCGATCGATAAGAGATAGACCTAGGTACTTATTGAGCCGCGCTATAGAAACATTTATTTGGTTTGTCTTACCAAACATAAATTATAGTCGTTTAGGTAAAAGATAATGAGGTATCAAATATCAATGAACTTGTTTTTCTAGGTAGCTACTTCAGTTTTGGTTTTTACAAACATAAATTATAGTCGTTTAGGTAAAAGATAATGAGGTATCAAATATCAATGAACTTGTTTTTCTAGGTAGCTACTTCAGTTTTGGTTTTTACTAACATAAATTATAGTCGTATAATGAGGTATCAAATATCAATGAACTTGTTTTTCTAGGTAGCTACTTCAGTTTTGGTTTTTACAAACATAAATTATAGTCGTTTAAGTAAAAGATAATGAGGTATCAAATATCAATGAACTTGTTTTTCTAGGTAGCTACTTCAGTTTTGGTTTTTACAAACATAAATTATAGTCGTTTAGGTAAAAGATAATGAGGTATCAAATATCAATGAACTTGTTTTTCTAGGTAGCTACTTCAGTCTTGGTTTTTACAAACATAAATTATAGTCGTTTAAGTAAAAGATAATGAGGTATCAAATATCAATGAACTTGTTGTTCTAGGTAGCTACTTCAGTTTTGGTTTTTACAAACATAAATTATAGTCGTTTAGGTAAAAGATAATGAGGTATCAAATATCAATGAACTTGTTTTTCTAGGTACCAGCTACTTCAGTTTTGGTTTTTACAAACATAAATTATAGTCGTTTAGGTAAAAGATAATGAGGTATCAAATATCAATGAACTTGTTTTTCTAGGTAGCTACTTCAGTTTTGGTTTTTACAAACATAAATTATAGTCGTTTAGGTAAAAGATAATGAGGTATCAAATATCAATGAACTTGTTTTTCTAGGTAGCTACTTCAGTTTTGGTTTTTACTAACATAAATTATAGTCGTATAATGAGGTATCAAATATCAATGAACTTGTTTTTCTAGGTAGCTACTTCAGTTTTGGTTTTTACAAACATAAATTATAGTCGTTTAAGTAAAAGATAATGAGGTATCAAATATCAATGAACTTGTTTTTCTAGGTAGCTACTTCAGTTTTGGTTTTTACAAACATAAATTATAGTCGTTTAGGTAAAAGATAATGAGGTATCAAATATCAATGAACTTGTTTTTCTAGGTAGCTACTTCAGTCTTGGTTTTTACAAACATAAATTATAGTCGTTTAAGTGAAAGATAATGAGGTATCAAATATCAATGAACTTGTTGTTCTAGGTAGCTACTTCAGTTTTGGTTTTTACAAACATAAATTATAGTCGTTTAGGTAAAAGATAATGAGGTATCAAATATCAATGAACTTGTTTTTCTAGGTAGCTACTTCAGTTTTGGTTTTTACAAACATAAATTATAGTCGTTTAGGTAAAAGATAATGAGGTATCAAATATCAATGAACTTGTTGTTCTAGGTAGCTACTTCAGTTTTGGTTTTTACAAACATAAATTATAGTCGTTTAGGTAAAAGATAATGAGGTAGAGTCTGTTCAGAAAGAGAACCGTCGTGGGATTGGAGGGCGCTGCTGTGCTTAATCACCTTTTTTGTTAAGTGGGCAATACAATAGCGCGTCTGTTGCGTTTTGATCCTATCACAACTAGAGTACGATTCCCTTATTTAATTTTTATGATGCAAAATGCTGACAGAAAGAAACGGATGAGCTGCCATATAAAAATCGAAACGTTAGTTCTCAATTTAGCCACGACGGTTCTCTTTCTGAACAGACTCTATCAAATATCAATGAACTTGTTTTTCTAGGTAGCTACTTCAGTTTTGGTTTTTACAAACAGTAATTATAGTCGTTTAGGTAAAAGTTAATGAGGTATCAAATATCAATTAACTTGTTTTTCTAGGTAGCTACTTCAGTTTTGGTTTTTACATTGTTTTTGTATTGAATGGACGATATGGATAATACCAACCACATATAAACAATAAAAACATATTTTTTATCAATAAAATAGTTTTTTTTATAAGTAATGAGATAATAGTTTGAGACGAGAAAAACATTACAAAAGTTGGGTTGGCCTAGGGTTCCGTATTCGGTAAGAAAGAGGCAGAAAATATTTAGTACCCAACCCACTGAGTTACTAGGAAAATTATTACCGTGTTCTGTCCTTCCAAGTTAGTAGGTTTATTTTAGAGCAAAGTTTTTCACATTGATCCAAATTTTTTTACGTGCTTGTATCATTTATCTTCCAAAAATTAATGTTAAATGTGAAAAACTTTGGCCTGTTAACAGGAAAAAGAAAGTTAAACAGAAGAAGAAAGTTAATGCAACCAAAAAGTCAACCAAGTTCACAATTGCAATCAGTGAATTCAACGCTAACTACTCAATCAAAATGCTTAAAAGATCATTCTCAAAACTTTGCATTACCATGAGATGACCGATGCTCCCGATAGTATATCGTGAGTATCTTTTTCGTAAAGTCTAGCAACTGACTAGGCAACTACTTTTTCCACCAGAGATGTGCTATTAGGTAAGTACATTGCTAAGCGATATTGCCAATCCGTTGCTACGACTGTGAGTCAAATCCATCAATAAGATCGCTTCATGTTAGCTAAATAGCTAAGCAAAGATAATGAAGTGAGCCTATTGGTGAGTCTCTGGTGGAAGAGCACCCGAAAGGGTGTCGGTCAAGGTTCAGAACAGTACTGCCTGTTAGCACAAACTATGAATGTAATAATGAATATGCACTGACCGTTGACTACGAGTCGTACTTCCTGTTGCGCGGTGCCGAACTGGTTGTACGCGACGCAAACGTACACGCCGGAATCGTCGCGTACCAGCGCTACTATCTCCAGCGCACCGTCCGCCTGGAGGCGGTACCGTCCGCTGTCGCCGTTGATCTGGTAACAATGCGTAGGTACAGTCAGTTGATGGGATGAGTGAGGCGCATTCAAACGTCCTTGGACGTTCATTCGCAGCATGTGACAAGTGGCGCCACCTCGATTTAAAAACGATATTGTATGCTGCAGCCTGCTCTTTAGAATTTAAGCTGAGTGGTAGCCAATTTTGATGCCCTTATTTATTTTTTATTGTAAACTTTTTTATACTATTTTTAGGCTTTTTAGGTGACATAAAGTAAATTACTTTTGATTTGATTTGCTTTGTAGCTGGCTAGAACTGTGACAAACAAGTGCCGACTTTTAGCACCTGCCACTGACATCTGTGTCACTATCCTGCCAAGGAAAACCTGATACGTGTCCGATACAAAAGATACAAGATTTTTATTTGCAGAAGGAGTTGACGATGACGAGAGTAAATTTCACCATCTCTACCTTTTTCAAGAGACAGGTATATTAAAAAATAATGAGATGAAGTCGTACCATGATCTCGCCGAATTTCCAGGTGATCTGTGGCGGTGGGTTGCTGTGGAAAATACAGCGGAGTACAGCTTTGCCACCTTCCGGTGCCGTCAGTTCGGGCTCCGTCTCCGCACTGGCTTGTGGAGCCCTTGGCATATCTGAAGACAAAACAATACTTTAAAAGGGAAGACTCGAGAGAAGACTGAACGTAAATTAACGCTACTGCCATTTTGGATCTAGAAACTGACAGAATATTCGTCATCAGTATCTTAAATTTACTGGGATCCCTTATCTAGATTTAGCTAACATTTTGTTACCGCAATTTTGAATTTATAAAATAAATAACGGGCTTGCTATCAGCACCACGGTAAATAAATTTGCTTGTTTCATTAAATCAGCATATAACTTACTCGGATATGAACATAGACACTTGAAATATTTTAAGCATCTTTCATATTTTTAGTTCTAAATCTAGAATATGAAGCAACCTTCTAGCCGTACCCATTCCAGAAAACTAGCTGTAATAATGCCTCTCCATCAAACACGTTGATGAAGTCTTATAACTCGAATAGTTTTCAAGTTAGAGACCTGAAATATTTGATTGCTCCAATAATTATTAAAATTGTATTTTATTATAGTTCTTTCATTAGCCATTTACCCACACTGAATGACAAAGATGTGGAAATGTTACTACAGCAATCACTTCTTGAAAGGAGTGATTGATGTAGTATTAATTTCATGTCGTAGAGAATCGTCGTTTATTTTAATGATTAATTTTGATTCAAAACTGTGATTGCTTTAATAATGCTTTAAATGTTGGTGTTTCTAGAATTTGCAACTTCTGTACGAGGAAGCTTGAGGCATGCACATTTTAGCATACCACCTGATCGGTCACTAAACAATCAAATTAAAACGAATATTTGCTTGGGTTACTCGTGTGAACTCCGATAATTCCTAATGATTACAAGGAATTCATGTTTAAGTTTATAGATAACAGCTAGTTTAACAAAACTTTCTGTACACACTTTTGTTTGCACGGACATAGTAAAGAATATTCAAAACAGCGCATCCACTATCACCAAAAGAAAAATGTCTAAATAGCCAACTGAACTAATTTGGTGGGTAGTTGGTATAAATGAGAGAAAAAAAATTGTAAACCGGAACAGAACCCAATGTTTAGAAGAGTAGCGTTATTTAAGAGGTCATGCAAGCACTAAACACAGGTCATGCACATGCACCAAGCAGTCTTGACGATAAGCGATTTGCGCACTAATGCGATTTTGCCAATTTTCAAGATGTCCCATAAAATAAAGCCTGTCCAAATGTCTTCAGTGTGTAAGATACACAAAAGCACCTTCCATTATAAGGACAGAGATGGAAGGGGTTAAAAAGCTTGTGATCGAGCTTTCTTTCGGTTATAATACACATTTCGGCTTGATATTCATATGGGGCACCTTGTGATTCACATTCAGCGCACAGGTTCCATCTTACCAATATACGATGGTGGTTGAATGTCTGGCAATATTGTCGTGCTGGTGGTAGTGGTGTGGGTGGTACGCTCTGGCGGCGTGACGGCCACGACCTGGTCTCGTGGCACGTAGTACGGCCCGATGGCATTGTCATCCGGTTGGTAGCCTTGCACCGTCACAACCCACGTTGCTGGCTTTCCGTGTCCGTTGTAAGCGTAACAGGCGTATTCTCCGAGTGTATCCGCCATGAGGCTCTTTATGGTGAGGACCTGGTCTCTCGCCTCGTAAAGCGTATTGGAGTAGGGCACCATGGGTCCGTTGAGGCCACGGTACCAGTAGATGGCAGGCTCGGGATAGCCGTAGGCGCGGCAGTGGATCTGCAGGGGGGAGCCTAGCTCACCGACCACCACGCCCGCATCGCCCGCGATGTACGCCGGACCAGGCACCGGATCTAACACCCGCCCCACTTGTTAGTCACTACTCTACCCGAGCTTGTGAATGTCCCACGCCGTTGTTGTTTGTTACATTCACAAACCCGTTGTTAATTATCTAAGCAATTCAATTGATGGAAGGACAGAACCGAACCAGTAAGCCTGGGCGTTCCTGAAAGGCGATAACGAATTGAATTCTCACTTATCGGAATTCTGGAATGGTAATGGAAGACGGAACAATGGACTTTTGTGATACGATGGGAGAGTTTTGTGAAATTTCAGGAAAACCCAAAATGAGAAGAGATAAGGGAATAGTGAACCTTCGTATTCCTGAGCTGAGCACGCGCACAGCAGTGCCGGGAGAAGCACTGACACACGAGCGCACTTCATGGCGGCTGGATAACGTCTGGCTCGGCCTGACAATATCCCAGTACGAGCATAAGCGTTACTGGGACGTCACACGTCTCGCGTTATCAGAACCGGCTGTAGATGTGACAGTGAGTTTCAAGAATTTCGAATGGAATTTTGAATGAACTCAAGTTTTAATGCTTTCATGTATTTTTATCGAAATTTTGTTTTTTAATATTGAAATTCTATATTAATAGTCCGCCCAGATTTAAATGTCATTAGTAAGATAATAGGTAAGAAAATTATTTGGTACCAAACCCACTGAGTTACTAGGAACATTATTACCGTATTCTGTCCTTCCAAGTTAGTAGGTTTATTTTAGATCTATAGCTTTCTATTTTGGTATAGTTTATTTTACATGCTGGTATCATCTATCTACTAAAAATAAATAATGTTAAATATGAAAAAATAGAAAGTTAAATAGAAGAAAAAGAAAAAGTTAATGCAACCGAAAAATCAACCAAGTTCATAATTTCAATCAGTGAATTCAACGCTAACTACTCAATCAAAATGCTTGAAGCATTCTTAATACCTTGCATTACTATGAGATGACCGATGCTCCCGATAAGTCTAGCATGAGTATCTTTCACACATTTTTCGTAGCGCTAGTGACTAGAAAGACAACATGGCGACTGCTTATCCATCAGAAATGTGCTAATACGTTGGATAGCGATATTGCCAATCTGTTGCTAGGATGTATGTCAAATCCATCAATAAGATCGCTTCTTGTTAGCTACATAGCTAAGCATAGAACATGAAACGAGCCTATTGGTGGGTCCTCTGGTGGAAAAGTACCCGAAATGGTGTCGGTCAAGATTCGGAGCGGTACTGCATGTTAGCAAAACTGAAAGTAATATGAATAGACACTGACCGCTGACTACGAGTCGTATCTCCTGTTGCGCGGTGCCAAACTGGTTGGACGCGACACAAACGTACACGCCGGAATCGTCGCGTACCAGCGCCACTATCTCCAGCGCACCGTCCGCCTGAAGGCGGTACCGTCCGCTGTCGCCGTCGATCTGGTAAAAATGCGTGCAGGTCATGGGATGAGTGAGGCGCATTCAGACGTCCGTGCTTGTCAGGGGCGTATTTACCCTTAGGCCAAGAGGGCCATGGCCCGGGGCGGCAGGCTGCGAGGGGCGGCGCAAGCCGCCCCTCGTTCAGATTCGTGCGCCTTTTTTTACTTTACATCATCATCATCCACAGCCCGACTTCACCCACTGCTGGGTATAGGCCTCCCTTAGTTTGTGCCATCTACCTCGAGCCTGTGCCAGTCTAAGCCATTGCCGCCCCACGACCCTGAATATATCTGACTTTACATTCCTGAAGCAATTTTAAAAAGCCTACTAACCAAAACTAACCTCGTTCGTCGAACGAACGAACAAAAAATGAAACATAAAAATAATGTTAATTTTAACGGGGCGGCCGGCCGCCCCGTTTAACCTATATTTACCTATATTTTATTAATAAAATATAAAATACTGGCAGGGTGTGCTCAAACGCGAACCTATTTAGGTAGGTACGTAAAAAATATACTTTTTTTCTGAAAATTTATGGGGCGGCATATCTTTTAGGCCCGGGGCGCCAAATCTTTAAATACGCCTCTGGTGCTTGTTGTTCTCAACATGTGATAAGTGGTGCCACCAGCGCCCTCGATTTGAAAACGTGATTTTGACATTTATGCTAAGTGGCAACTTTTTATGTCAATGTTAGTTTTTTTATTGTTACCACTTTTTATACTATTCTTATGTAACATAAAATAAATAACTTTTGATTTGACTTGCTCTGTTGCTGTTACGAACCACAACAGTCAAGCGCAGTAGTTTTGAATTTTTTCACCTACCGCTACATATCCAGTGTCGTTTGCTACGCTGTCATGAACACCTAATACGTGTCTGATACAAAACATACAAGATTTTTATTTGCAGGAGTTGACAATGACGAGAATAAATTTCACCATCTCTAGTTTTTTCAAGCGACTATATTTGAAAACAATGTGGCAGAGTCGTACCGTGATCTCGCCGAATTTCCAGGTGATCTGTGGCGGCGGGTTACTGTGGAAGATGCAGCGGAGTACAGCCTTGCCGCCTTCTGATGCCGTCATTTCAGGTACCGTCTCCGTGCTTGCTTGTGGAGCCCTTGGCATATCTGTAGACAAAACAATATTTTACAAAGGAAGACTCAACGGAAATTGCAAGTTAGACGCCAGGTCATCCCACGTATTCACTCCTTCATGCTGCGTTTCACTCAGTCTAAGCATCCGACGTCTGTTCCAAGTTTGTACATCTAGTGTGATAACATATCTAGCGTGGAACTTCAACTGTTAAGATCCCACTCTTGATCAAGGAAAAGTGTCATCCGCACTGATCGTGAACCAGTACTAAAAGAGCCAATACCTGGTCTGTAGGTGGTAACGTGCTGCGTCATGGGTGCCAGCGTGGTGGTAAGCATGGTGGGCGGTGGGGTGGGGTCGGCGGGCGACAGGCAGAGCTTCGAGCAGCCTCTGGTGCAGCACTTGCCAACTCCGCGGCAGTCCGCGTCGTCTCGGCACTCGGAGCGACATGCGCTCTCTGTGCTGCGCGAGTTGTCGGCTGGACACACGCCTGTCTTGTTAACTATAAAAAGAACAAGGATAACACCTGGATTAATGTAAATATTCTGGACATTCCAGACAACACCGTGAGAGTAGCGCTTGTACTTTAAAAGCCTAGTAGCTGATAGAATACATAACTACAATAGGGTCTAACTAAACGAAATAAAACAAAACCTGAAAGCAGTTCATCAGAATCGAGGGTAGAATCGATCTAGCTACTGGTTTTGGTGGGTAATTATACTTTTTAGTAAATAAATCAACATCGGCCGCCCGTCTTAACCCACTGCTGGGCGCAGGCTTTTCTTTACTCTTGCCATTCACCTCGATCTTGGGCTACCCTTATCCATCATGAATTTAAACTTTTTATAATTATTTTACATACCAGATCGGCAGTCAGCTACGTAGCTATTCTCGAACGAGACAGGGTCGCGGTACGGAGCAAGCACGCAGCGCTCAGTGTCGGCGCATAGCTGGTTGATGCACGGGTGCTGCAGGCAATTGCATCTGCAGCGAAAGGATAAAGTAAGTATCATCATAATCATCAGCCTGGGAAGTCCACTGCTGGATATATGTCTTCTCTATACGTTTTCAGGATTAACGATCCTAAGCACTCTCCATCTACTGACTTCCAGCGATCTTAACAATGGCATCGGTCCATCGGACGGGTCTAACAAGCTCTAAAATTTAGCTAAATTGGAGGAGTTTTCGTGATAATGCCTACCGCACACAGAGTTAGAGTTCAGAGGTTTTGTTTAGTTACATAACAATTTTATAACTGGATGGAGGTAAAATTGAAGATTTTTTGCTAGTTATTCTTGCAAGTATTTTATTTGTTTGATGTCTTAATAATAAATAAATTCTAAGAATGGCCTAAACGTCGTGCGTCGGCTCGGTGTCCAAGCCTAGTCAAAACTCGACAGGTTACCTTTCGCATCCATCTTCCCCGCGACTGCGTCCGATGCCGTAGTTACACTTGAGGTTGTCGCACTCTTGCTGCAGTGGCTCGCAGTCCACTTCCACCTGCACGCATGAGCACTTCACGCATCCTCGTGACGTCACCGTCTTCTGCACGCTGTATGGGCAGAACAGTTTGGCGCAATGTTCGACGTACTGCTCGCATTCTGGTAGCACCTCGTTTGTATCCGTATCTGGAATTGTACCGCATGTCAAATGTCTCTATTAATTTTAGTTCCGATTTGTAAAAAAATTAAACAACCATCATATTGTTTTCAAAGCCAAGTAGGGCCGACTTGTCTATGACTGACTTGACCTGACGAAAAAGTATTTTATCTATGTAATTATATCCTCATTACTCGACACTGGCAAATCCAAAATGGACAGATGCCATTCATTAAGAAGAAGGAGAAGAAGGATAACTATTGACGCAACTAATCTTGAGCTACCCTGATCCATGTGCAGCCCACGACGACGCTGGGAATGTCGTGTGTCTGTTTTTAGCTTTAAGAAAGCCTAGCTCTGGGATAACCATCACAATGTTTTGTGAGAATGAGTTCTGTCCGTGTTGTTACTTTTTGTTTGGAGTTATACCTGGCACGCAGTGGGCGGAGTACTTCACAGCCTGCGTGGCTGGATCTCTGTAGGCGGAGGCAACGCATCTTTCATTGGCCGAACAGTTCGCTGTAGAGCAGGGGTCTTCTGCGCATTTGCAGCTGGTGAACAAAAGAGGAATGATGAAAAATGGGTTCGAGTCCGAGTCCGAGTCCGAGTCCGCGAGTCACAAATATTAATTAAAATTCTTTTGAAAAATGCAACCATTCCATCAGTATTTTCTTATGACGTTATCACGTTCAACTATCGTCAGTAAACCGACTTTACAGACAACCGATTTTTTTAAAATATAGATAGCTAAGCATTTGGCTGCCATCACACCTGATGGAAAGTGAGGATGCAGCCTAAGATGGAGCATGCTTAGCCATAATCCACCTGTTCACTCTTGAATGTAATTCTAGAAAAGATCTTCTGACCAGAAGCGTTGTGGTGATTTTTTTTATTAACTTCTCAATGAGGGTCTTCGTGAACACTTTCAAAGAACTGTCATCATCTATTCTACATACTAAATACAAGTATTATGCACATGCATAATTCTTGTTTCGGCCAATTTTAGTGAAAACTGTGTTCTTCGTGAATTACTACCTCTCACAGCCGTTGCTTTCTGAAGTCTTCTTCACTCCATATGGGCAGATCAACGCATCACATTCCTGGTTCTGTTGCTCACAGTTCGTCTTCTCCGCGCACAAGCAGCGCTGGCAGACCTCATCAGCCACGACTGCTTTGATGCCGTACTTGCATGTCGACTGCAGGGATACGCATTCCTCGTTGTATATGTCGCAAGGGCTGGTTTCTGTAGTGGAAAAGGAAAAAATGCTTAGTTCGGTCCTCCTGCACGTATTGGTCATGACTTTCCTGTAGATTAGGCCGACTATTCTGTCTGGGTATAGGTTTTGGGCAGGCTCACTCCATCTAAAATCCCCTCCAAGCACTATAGCAGGAGCATCACCTTAACGCTATATTGGAATAAGACATTTCCCCAAAACTTAGGAGCGTGTAAGGCTAAATAAAACATCGACTCATAAAACTGCATTTGGCTAGAAGTCAAAGCATCTAAGGTTGTATTCCGATCTTGGCAGCACGCATATTTCTGCCGCAGCACGTGCTGATTCCGAACAAGGCAGCAGAGTTGCGCGGTTTGTAGTGTTCCACCCCATGTACACAAGGATACGCATCAGACTATACACTGCTAGCTCTTATGTCCTTACAGTAAGCGTCATTTTTCTTTGTTTTGAGGTAACTTGAGCTGTATCCCACTGTACCTATAGGTACCTACATGAAAAGATGTTTTACTTGTCAACATTCAATTCATGCGTCACTACGTATGTATAATACGGTTGCAATCAAAAATTTGATACTAACAAATAAATGATACGAACAAGGAACAGCGATCGCATATCTTGCTTCCATCATGTTTCAACCACTATCTATCTGTTGCTATACTAGTTTTACAAAGCGAAGTTCATATTCGCGATCTCATGTTTATTACGTCAACATTCAGTCTTTTTGAATCGTTCCTTGTCAAAGAGAAGTTTTGTTTCAATTCGTTTTTTATTGCAAAAGATATGCAATCACCCCATTTGTCTGTCGCGGCGATAGGGTGACACTACCGATGCCGTGCTGCAGCGAATGTATGAGGACTAGTACTGTTGCGACAGTACTGCCACGTGCTGCCGAGATCAGAAAAAAAAACCGTTACAAAAAAAATGCTTAAACTGTGAGTGTAACATAAATAGGCACTGACCGCTGACTACGAGTCGTATCTCCTGTTGCGCGGTGCCGAGCGGGTTGTACGCGACGCACACGTACGTGCCGGAGTCGTCCCGCTCCAGCGCCACTATCTCCAGCGCGCCGTCCGCCAGGAGGCGGTACCGTCCGCGGTCGCTATCGATCTGATACAGAACATCTCACTCAGTGCATCAGGTTATGAATCGATGGTGGACATGTGGCTGAATGCTGTTCCAAGGTTGAAAAAGAACAGCGGGATGGGTATCTTTTCTATATGTACCAGTAACGGAGAAAATGAGAAGTAATCGGCTGGCGTGGTATGGACATGTTATGAGGAGAGAAGGTCATGTGAAGAAAAGAGTGTTAGGCATGAATGTTGATGGATATTATAAAAGTAGAGGTAGGCCTAAGAAAAGATGGATGGATTGTGTGAAAGATGATAATTATGTCCAAGAAAAGAGTAAGTACTGAGATGGCGAGTAATAGGAGAGAATGGAAGAAAAAGACATGTTGTGCCGACCCCACCTTCTGCGATAAGGGCAGGAAGAAGAAGAAGAAGACAAACGAGCTTACGGCCCATCTGATGGTAAGCGGTCACCGTCGCCCATAGACACCAATAACACCAAGGGTGCTGTCGTTGCGTTGCCTACCCTGGAGGACTTTTTTTCATTTTTCTTCGAAGCTATTCATGTTGTAGTTAAGAGGGAACACCTCTAGTGGTGGCTCATTCCACAATTTATGGGTATGAGGAAGAAACGATCTCGAGAAGCGAGCTGTACGAAAAACCCATAGATCCAAAATGTGTGGATGAACGCGGTCTTTATGTCGAGAAGAGCGGTGGTAGAATTTCAACGCGGGGATGATGTCAAATAGCTCAGTAGAGCATTCTCCATTGTAGAGATCTGAATACAATATTTGAAATTGGTAAGCAAGGTCACATACCGTGATCTCTCCGAATTTCCAGGAGACATGTGGCGGTGGGTTTGCGTGGAAGATGCATCTAAGCGTGGCGTTCCCGCCGCGCGTCGCCGACTGCTCGGGCTCCGTGTCCGGGCTCGCCTGCGGAGCCGCGGGCGGATCTGCACATGAAATACAGTTCAGCTGATTAAATGAAATGAATTTATGAATGAAATTTGTTTTGTTATTGGGTGCAAATACAGGGTGGAACAGCTCTTTACACAGGAGCAACAGCATAAGCGACTGCCCCTTTGTATCAGTTGGTAGCACGCGTGCGCGGTTGCTTTACTGGGAAGAAAAATGCCATTTGGTAGTTTTCTCACCATTATACTATACATACTTACCCCATTCCAAATATGAGGAATAGGGAAGGCATTATGTATTGCTTGTCGGCATATGCCAGCTGATGATGCTCTACCATGTCAATTGGTAACGTCGTTGTCAATTGGTTTACGTCTTTGGTCACGTTCTTTCATTGTTGAAGATCGTGGCTCGTCTAGTGTGCTGTATTTTGTTCACAGTTTGTTTCTGATGAGGTTTACGAAACGAGTCACAAGAAACACAGATCACGTCTGTTTGTAACTATACCTGGTGCGCAGTAGGCGGAGTATTGCACGGTCTGCGTGGTCGGATCTCTGTAGGCAGAGGCCACGCATTTCTCATTGGACGAGCAGTTCGCTGTGGAGCATGGGTCTTCTTGGCATTTGCAACTGATGAACAAAATTGTTAAGTTACCACCAGCACCCAATGTCATGCGCCATGCTGAAGGTGATCCCAGTTTTTTACTACTACTTACTACAGTTATTTACTACTAACTTTGCGAATGAATAGTACTAAACAGTGGTGGTCTAGTGGTAGCAGCCCCGTCTTCCGATCCTAAGGCCGTGGGTTCAAATCCAATCGTGTATGAATGAGTTTATCTGTCGAAAAATGTATGTGCGCGCTATGCCAGTATTCTCAAGAAGGTGAAGGAAACCATCGTGAGAAAACCAAAGTGTCGAAGAATCTAAAAAAGTTCACGTCAAGCGCTCAATGTAAAGCGCCACGCAAAAGGGGCCCGCCAGCGGCCTAAGTACTTGCGGAAACCAGTCCGCTACGCACACCAAGTGTGGATGATGAATTCACCATTTTTTTAACACAATAGTATAGATCTCATTAAAATAGACAGCAACATTTCAAAAATGTTTTTTTTTCATGTACCTTTCGCAGCCGTCGTCCCCTGGAGTCTTTTCAACTCCGTAGGAGCAGCGCAGCGCATCACACTCCTGCTGCTGGCGGTCGCAGCGCTCAACACACGAACAGCGCCGGCAGCCCCCATCGACCACGGTGATCTTGACACCGTACTCGCAACTGGACTCCAGGGCTTCGCACTCGTCCCTGTATGTGTCGCAGAGGACAGCTTCTGTGTCTGGAGTTTTATAGTGTTTATTTAGTTTTGCTGCAGTTTATGTGAGCTCCTAGTAATAGAACATAATGGCTATAACATTGAATTGTAGGTTCGAACGTATTTGAAGTAAATGATTTCATAAATCTCTATAATAGTGAATTTCCAATAATAGACGAGCATGAGTGCCGGTAAGAGTGGGTGCAGGCGCAAGCGTGCAAAGCTAGCATGTTTACACTAAAATAAACGGCTTGTAATTTTTGTAATTGACCAAGCGGATGATTAGTAGCGCCGCAAGCTGCAACTGTTGACATAGAACGAACTGACGACAACATCGATACAAAGGAACCAACTTATTCCCTAGGAAAGTCATCAACCGTGAAATTCACTCAGTCCTGCTCTTTTGAGAAAAAACAAGGCCTAAGTTAAAAACGATTGAACTTTCAAATGGAATATGGGGCAGTACCGATTGCGAAGACTTTGCAGATGGTAGCGCACTCGTCGTAGGAGAGGAAGTTGTTCTCATTCCCGCCGCAGCCCAGGTACGCAAACACGAGGCAGCCTGCGCGCGCGGCGCTGTAGTACCAGCGCCGAGACGGCAGAGCCCCACACGACTCGCCAATCGCCACCTCCTGCAGACACGCCGGCGCTGCGCCCCCATGCACCCCATGTGTTAGTCACTCCCGACGCCAGAAACCAAAACAAACGCAAGGCGAAGCCACCCAACTTCTTTCAATAGATTTGTTAGGTTTAGAAGCTAGATAAAGTATTGTTGCAGAACAAAAGATAGGTTTTAGTTTTGAAAAATTAAAAGTTACTCAAAAGAGTACTAGATCTAGATCCATTGTGATGTCTATGATACGTCGTGAACGTCAACAAAACAAATCGTCACCTGGTCCAGCTTCTCTGCAGTTTTCTTGGCATTCCTGAATAGTGGAGAATCGGTTGGGTCCACCTTGGCAGCCGCCATAAGCGAACTCTTGGCAGACACCTGTCGCAACGTCGAAGTAGTATTTGGCAATAGCTTCACTGCATGGTCCGGGGTCCACTTGAGTTCGGCACACATCTGTTTGGCAGAAGACAAAGTCATGATACTGGTGTGGCGGCTAGGTAGGTACACAGGTAGCCACAGGAATCGGGCTGACGCGTATGATTTTGATGTCGCGTAGCCAGTCGTCTCTCCCCGCTCACACTGCGTGAATCTGTAGCTTTGGTGTAATAAACAAGTATTAGAGTTAGCATCTTTCCTTCAACCCCTAAACTGGCATTGAATTTTTATTATGTACAATTTGTTTTAGCAGTTTTTTCAACTTTTTATTTTGTCATTACCAAGTCCTCTGAAGGCGCCGCAACGTCTCTCGCACTCTTCTTCGGTTCTGTATCGGTTGGGTTGGTCGCAGCGGCCTAGCTCTGCCGCACGGCAGGTGCTGATTGCCGAGTCGTAGTAAAACACCGTCTCGTTGGCGCCACATGGCTCCAAAGAAGCGGGTGTTACACATTCTGGCTCCAATGGCTAAAAGCGCAGAAAAGTTAATTTAGAGACATTTAATTTTGTTCAACAATTTAAGAAAATATTAGAAGTTTACATTGATATCATTGAAAAGGACAGTTAGATTTCGATGTGCTAAGAACTAAATATCTCTTCTATTTTAGTTTTTCTGCTTCTTCCATTTGAAAATCCAATCAAAGGCAAGTAGTATTATTCTAAAATCACAATTATCGTCATTTTTAAAAACCAACATTATCATGTTTGTATGATAGTCTCATGTAGGACTTGCTGGTAGGCGAATCAAAATAATCTACTTACCTAGGTACTACTATTTTATTCTTATTTTTTTCTTAGAATTTACCTGGATCGGTGCGGGAGTGGTGGTAGTGGTGATGACTACTTCACCGGGCTGTTGTTTGCAGTGACCCTCGCAAGCTTCTTGGGTCTCGAATCTAAAAAAGTTCCCAAATGAATACTGACCACGTTCTTAGTTTTTGATGGTTATAACAATAAAACAGAGAACTTCGAGTTCTTCTACAAATGTGATCAGCCTAAAGAAATCCACTGCTGGACATAGGTCTCCCCTATACATTTTGAGGAAGAACGATTCTGAGATTTTAACCATGCCGACTATCCATCGTCGCCCACCATTTTGTCGGCCCTACTTTTTATCTTCCGGTTCTTGGTCGCCATTCGAGAACCTTTACTCCCAAATGGTTGTCAGTTCTTCGAGCTATATGACCTGCCCATTGTCACTTCAACTTAATAAAAATCTATGTTTAAAAATGTGTGTAGGATCAATTGCAGAAACTGTGTGATATGTTTCTCACCTGTTCTCGTTACCTCCACAGCCACCGTAAATGAATTGCCTGCATCGATCCTCGCCCTGGCTGTAGAACCACATCTCGTACCGCGAGAGGCAGTTGCCAGGCTCAGGCATCTGCTTGCATGGATCTGATGACGAACAGTACTCCATACTCAATTCATTTATAGATTTCACATGGTGATTCAGTTGCATCCAGCATACAATTTTAGCTAAGGTATAATACATGCCACTAGAGATGAGACCTGGCAGATACGTGGTTTGACTTGCGCAGTAAACGATTCAAGGGTCTCTTAAGCGGTATGAGGTCTGAGGCGGAAAGGGGCCGGGTGTCATCGGGGCGGAAAAAAAGGAAAAGGAAAGACAGAAAAAAAAGGAAAGAGCTCGCCAAGTCTCAACTTTCTATGGCATTATCTTCTCTTTTCTGTGGCACTATCTGTACCTAACCTACTTGTTTCAAAACATAATACGAATGAACATAACATACCGACAACTGGCTTGCAAACATCGACGCACTCCTGCTGGGTGGAGAAGCGATTGGGTCCTCCTGTGCAGCCTCCGTACGCAAACTCCTCGCACTGCCCGGAGGTTCCGTTGAAGAAGTATTTGGAAACAAACTTGTTGCATACTCCAGCTTCCGGAGGGTACATGCACACATCTGCTTTGAGCGAAAAGAGTTTGAGCGATAGAAAGAAAAGTCAAAAGTACCAAGTAGGTTTAAATTAGAAAGTGATCTGGCAAGAAAGTCTGAGGCCCGTATTCAGAAACAGTGCTTTAGTCTGAATCGAGCCACAAGGACTCTCAAGAATAGATTTTTTAACAGTTCTCCATTGAAAAATGCCAAAAATCTATGCTTGAGGCTCGACTCAAACTCAAGCACTGTTTCTGAATACGTGCTTATGGGCTGTATGCAAAAACAATGCTTGAGTCTAAGTTGAGCCTGTAGCATATATTGTCAGTTTTCCATTCAAATATGTCAGAAACCCTTGATACTTGTGCTTGTGGCTTGATTCAGGCTCAAGCATTGTTTCTAGATACAACCCTAAAAGTTCTGTAAATATTTTGGTCTGTAATAGTTTAAACAAAAGATGACGTGGCTCACCAATTCCCCTGAAGCTACCGCAGCTGCGTTCACAGCCCTCCTGAGAGCTGAAGACGCCGGTAGTCCTGCAGCTGTCTCCCTCGGCCGGGTTCTCGTGTGGGACGCACTCGCGATTCGCCACGTTCAGGTACCAGTACTCACCAGCCTGCTCTGGGCTGCAGGCTTCGAGAGTTGACGAGATTAAGCAGTTTTGTTGTATTACCTTCTCGGGTCTTGTCACCTGTTCAAGATGGTTCAGTTTTTTTGTTTATAATTCTAAAGTAGGTGTCACTGCTGCCCTAAAGGCCTGCGTAAACCTAGGTCGCTGGCGATGGCGATCAGTGAAACGCTGTCAAATTTGACAGCGATATTTGAAATAACTTACAACAGTAGTTGTGACAGTGGTCTGTTCTTCAACTGGACCAGACTTGCATCTATTTTCACACTCGCTACGGCTCTCGAATCTGCAACAAGCAGACAAATACTCAATTTTGTTACCATGATACAAAACTCGGTGTTTTTAGAAATAAGTTATGTACTAGTCACATAAAATAGCTTTCCTTGTTTCCATCCCTAATAGTTCAAAATTAAGCCTTAGCTTACCGGTTATCATTGCCCTCGCAGCCACCGTATGTGAACTGACTGCAAGAGTCTGAGGATTTGTCGTAGAACCATCTCATCTGTGACCCATCGCATGGACCCTGCAGCATTGGCTGTTGGCAGATATCTGGAAGCAATTAAATCTTTAACGTTGCGTATAGATTGATGTTTTTGTGCGTCGACGTTTTTCCTTTCCAGTCCGATCCACACTGGTAGGTGTTTTTCTCCATCTCAAACCATCTTCCGCGCGCTCTCGCTATATCTTTTGTAACACCACATTTATTTCTTGTAATTTACTCTTCTTCAATCTTTACCATAGCTATCAAAATTAAATGATTCATATTTATATTTGCCTTTCAAACCTCTGTCTCTGCCTTTATCTTGCCTTTGAAATGGGAACCCTTGTTGAGAAATAAGAAGAATTAGTTACCTTGCGTTGCTCTGCAGTAGTACTGGCAATAGAGCTCATCGGGGAAGTTGTTCCTGTTCCCGCCGCAGCCTCCGTATTGGAAGGTAGTGCAGCGGCCCGTCTTGTAGTCGTAACCCCAGCTGGTCTTGAAGTCAGTGCAGGGGCCGGCGTCCAGCTCATAGAAACAGAAGTCTGTAGACAAAGCCAAGATTTAATGAAATATGTCTTTGCTGAAGTGCGCTTGCCTTATTTAGATAGAAAACTCATTATTGTACTAATAAAATTTACTGCACACAGGCGAGCTTAATGCTGGACAGTATTTATTTAACACCTGTTGCGTACCTACTGGGGAATTATTTACTCGTTTTACCATTGTATTTGAAATTTAAAGACATCACTTCAATGACCTCTATAGATCATCTGTGTTCTTCTTCTTATCGTGTCACTGATTCTTTCGAACCAAGTGTAGTGAAAGGATTATAAGTGCGCCTCGAAGAGGCTCCTTTCGTGCACTTGACACATATTTTCGAACTTTTTAGGTTCTACGATATGCCGGTTTCCTCACGATGTTTTCCTTCACCGTTTGAGAGCACTGGCATAGTGTACATAAATTTTTGGGCAGAAAAACTCATTGGTACACGACTGGATTCGAACCCACGACCTTAGGATCGGAAGGCGGGGCCGCTACCACTAGGCCACCAGCGCTCTATTCTGTGTTTAAACTATTCCTATTCCAAATTCCCTACATACTGGGTAATAATAGACAAACTGTGTGTGTGGGCTAAGTTTGAGCAAAGACTCAAACCTTAGGCTTCAAGATTTTCACGCTTTCTTAGGTTGCAAGGAAACCAGGAAAATGGTGGTAGGAAAAGGGGAACCTGTGGAGTTTCTATTGAGGATATTGACCTTCTCGGTTCGTAGGCTGAGGTCTCGGCTGCTGTGCCGGCGCGGTCGGAGCGGTCGATGCGGTCGGCGCCACGGTGGTGGTGCTTGGTGTCGGCTGGCACTCGTTCTGGCATAACTGCTCCGATTCAAAGTGGTTCTCATTGCCGCCGCAACCTCCGTAGTAGAACGGACGGCATCTGTACATAATTGATGATTTAAACATCATTGAAAATGTGGATTCAACCCGTCATTGATACCGTGGGTGATGGTGCTTTTTTTTGTAACGGCATTTCAGTTGCATCTATTCTATTATGGAACATTTATTTTTGTTTTGTTACGGAAGAGGGCGCTGGCACTGCTACTCAGTTTTTAACTTTTGCAGTGTCAACATTTTAATTTATTCTAAAACCCTTGTTTTTGTTCCAAATAAAGACTTTTGATTATTTTTATTGCACCCTATAAAACAGAACTTTGCATCTATTATATGTAGATGATTTACATAGCAACAGGGGCAACTGCTGATTACCCTAACGGGACGCTATGCCTACACCCTATAATGATCACATAATACAACCATTTCATACGGAATCGTGTTTGTCAAGTTGGAAGCTTCACATTTGGTAGTTTTTAAGTTCTTGGAAAAAAGAGGAGCGGTTCTTGGTGACAAGGAAGAAGCCTCAATGAATTATCTAATATCTCCAAAACATGTAAACAACACGTCCATGAAACCACCACAAGCACGAAAGTCAAAAATGTATGAGGACAAAAATGCCACCAACCTTTGACCTTTCGTATCGAAGTACCATTTCTCGCTGTAGTTCGCACAGTCGCCGGTGTCATAGGGTATTGTGCACTTGTCAGGTACTGAAAACCGAAATAAATATGAATCAAACCGAAATCAAATCATTTTTTTTTTTTTTTCGTGTCACACAAGTATTACACAAGGAAAAATTGGTCTTCACTCAGCTTATATTAGAGTAGCGAGCGCCACTATAGCGCTGGTCTTCCGTGACACCAGTAGAGTGCGATACAACGCAGCAACTGCGACTCATCGTCGTTACAGAAGTTCATAGTTTTAGTTATTTAAGTTTATTACCTACTTACTACTTAAGACGATGGGCACCATGAATGAAACTCTCGCTCGCAAACTTTGATCTTTTTTTTAAATGTCAAAGTGTGCAAGCGAAAAGGTCATTATCGGCAGGCAGTCACTTGAAATCCGTGCGTGCCTGGGGGGCAATTCTAGACCAGTGACTTTTTTATCACGGTAGATATATATCACAAGAACTGTCAAATTTAAATAGACATGACATTTTCAATAGATATCGTATTCCAGCAATATCACTATAGACATTTATCGAGCGAAGGCCGTTAGATATGTGTCGATTGGTGAGTAGTAGTCGACATTGACATCTCTAATATACTTTGGGTGACTTTGGGCTTTATTTTCTTTCGGTCCTTGGAGCAGGCTAGAGTACCAAGACCATACCACCTAGTCTTACTTTTTGATAAAAAGTCAATGATGTTTACTTGTTTGTAGGGGATACAAGTTGGGAGCGAGAACGCGAATAATGCTTTCTCATAAACCTACAATAAGTGAGGAGTGATTGAATTTAGCTCGTACTTAGTAATTATTCAATGGCGCAGTTAGAAGAGCAGTCAATCAGACAGTCAACGTCTATACTTGTATCCGGGGTTCAAGCTTCGAGAGAAATATTCTTTTTGCATTGAATGGCCATCTAGTTGTTAATTTGAATTAAAAATTCAAGTCATCGGAGTCCTTCTCTTGAGTGTAATGATCCTGACAATGACATATCTACAACACTTCATAGACAACTGACCATAGATTACAAACAACAAAGTTTACAGTTTTATGGAACATAAAATAACGTTCCGTGTGTTTCCGGAATTAATTATTGTAACTAACATTTTGTGCGAAAAGTCCATTGATTACTATCTAATGAAAATGAATCTATTATAAACAACAACAAGAACGCATTATAAACGCCGTTTAATAGGAAATGTGTTTATTTGAAGACAATAATAAAGTTAGTGCTATCGAACTATTCTATCGATAGAAACGGAACGTAGATAAACATGAACAACAACGGGATAGTCTGTGGAAGTTCTAAGAATGAACCTTCTTTCTGACATCTCTAAAGTAAAAGTCTAACGTAAAAGTCTAACGGTGGCTAGAATACGCATTTTATCGCGGTTCGATATTATCTTCGACAAATTTGGTGATATGACACTGCTTTCGCGACATTTCAAATCTCTATTTCGAGCGTAAATCTCTAAAAGTCTAGAATTGGCCCCCTGTCTTTGGTAGCAGTATATCTCGTCTCGACTGGCCTCTAGCTCAGTTGGTAGTAGCTCTGCCTTCTGCGCCGTAGGTCGTGGGTTCGATCCCCACCGAGAACAAATATTTGTGTGGTGAACATAAATGTTTGTTCTCTGTCTGGTTATATTGTATTCTAAGTATGTATTTACAAAAAAAAAATATTCAAGTATTACATCAGCCATCTGGTTCCCATATTACAAGCTCAGCTTAGTGTTGTGTGAATTGTCCACAATATTTATTTATTTATATAAATACTCGTACATAAAGGACGAAACATGCTCCAAGCCCCACATTCCAACCATCACCCAAGAAAATACTTCACTAATGTCAGTTAAAGGAAGCGTCTTTCTAAAATATTGTTGTTTGTTGGTTTACATCTAAAAGGACCTTTTCAGAATTCTACCGATCATATATTACAAGATCATATACATATATTATAGATACGATCGTATATTTTTTAAATTACACCGAATGTTATGATGTCAGCCACTAACCGTATACCCGAGGACAGCTAATCTCGCAATCCTCCTGACTGGTGAATATATTCCCATTGCCTCCACAGCCGCTGTAGTAGAACGGCACGCACTGGTCCGCCGATTGGCTGAAGGACCAGACCGCTTCAGTGTCCTCGCAAGTGCCCTTATCTTGCGGCTGTGAGCATTCCGCTGTGCGTGCAACCCAGGGTTAGTCATCTTTCTACACTGACCTGACCTTGCTTTTAGACTTTGACCTCCACTTGAGATTTACCGCCCTGTCTCCGACGTCGTAAACTTTTGTACGACGACGGATTTCAGTGTTGCGAACTCGATCTAAAAGTGTTATGCCGAGCATGGCTCGCTCCATGGCCCGTTGTGCAACTCGTACGCGGTGCACAGTTTCCTTAGTGAGCGTCCATGTCTCGGCACCGTAAGTCATAGTTGGTGTTTGAAACATGAGTGCTTTATTTTATTTCACACACTCTGAGCCGACTGCGTTTAGTTGGCTATAGGCTATCATTATTATAGGCCTTGGTCAATGTAGAAAGGTTTAGTAAAGAAAAGAAAATAAATAGTTACACAAAAAAGTTTTCATTCATATCCACACGGAGACACACACAAGTCATGCAAAACGGTAAGGGTAGTAGAAAGTTCAGTTTCGTTCATTTACAAGAGACTTCATACTTGGAAGCCCAGATACAAATCTATCTACAATTTTATCAGCATGCCCCAACCAATCAAGCAATCTAGTTATCTATTCCCAGCAAGACCACCAATCTTATTCAACATTTAGCACTCACGTTTCGGCTGACCGGGCGGGTTGCATCGCAGGTTACAGGCCGCCTCAGTGTTAAACCTGTTGGTATTGCCTTCGCAGCCGCCCCAGACGAACTGTTCGCAAGCTCTGCTTTCCTGATTGAAGCCCCACCGGGAGAAGTTTCCAGAGCACGAGCCCTGCTCGATGGGAAGGCTGCATAGTTCTACGCAGACACGAGAGGTGTTACATATAGGTAAAGTTAATGCAGTGATTGACGTTACTTGAAGAGTTATTGCAGCGATGTCATGTTTAACCATCGTGAGTAAAATCCAGTCGTGTACCAATGAGCGATGTGCCAATGCCAGTACTCTCAAACGGTGAAGGAAAACATCGTGCGGAAACTGGCGTGTTGAAGAACCTAAAAAAGTTCGAGCAACGCGTATCAAGTGTCACGCAAAAGGGGCCTGCTAGCGGCCTACTTGCGGAAACAAGTCTGCACACTAAGTGCGAATGATAAATTTGCCAATTTTTTTGCCATGTTTAACCATCATCCTATTTTTTTGCCTCGTTAGCATTTTATGTCCAACTTACCCGTAGCTTTTTCAGGCTGGCACTGCTTCTCACAGAGCTCCCTCGTCTCGAAGTTATTGTTGTTCCCGAGGCAGCCACCGTACGCGAAGTTGGCGCAAGACTCTCGCGCAGTGTCGTAGTACCAGTGCATGCTGTACGTTAAGCACGCTCCTTTCGATTGTGGGAGCTTGCATGCCTCTGAAATACAACATCTTTTACATCACTATTCAAATCCAGCAATGTTACCAATATCCTGGGATATAAGAGAGATAAACAAAACTGCTCATAGTAGCTGTTTATACTATATCAGACCCAGTTTTTTTAAATGTATATATTTCAAAAGCATTTTAATCCATTTTCTCTGTCGTTTTTTATCTAATCGCTCAACAAGCATTAGAGAAAAACAGGCTAGTGTAATGTTGTAGGACTACCGCTAGTACCTTTGGGTGGTGGACTAACGCACACGTCGTCACACTCCTCTTTAGTAGCGAATCTGTTGCCGTTGCCTTCACAACCACCGTACCAGAATCGGGAGCAGCCGCCGTACTCAGTGTCAAAGTACCAGTATACGGAGTAGTTGCGGCAAGGTCCACGGGCGAAAGCCAGGCCGCATGCAGCTGTCAAAGAAAAAGCAACAGTTTAAATACAAAGGAAATCAAAACCATCAAAGTAGTCATGTGTACTCTAGAAATCTGAGTGAATATTTGAAAAGTGATACAATACCTTGTTTATTTTCAGGTGCCTCAGTACATCCCTGGAACTTAGGGCCAGTGGCCTCAGTCTGACCATCAAGACAGCAACCAAACTTGCTTGAAGAACAATCACAGCCCTCGCGGTTCGGTCCGGTGGCGTGGGTCACTCCGTCTCCGCAGCACTTGAATTTGGACTGCCGGCAATCGCATCCTTGGCCTTCAGGACCACGTGCGATGGTGACTCCATCAGGACAGCAGCCGAACTGGTAGGTGTGGCATCCGCAACCTTGGAACTCAGGGCCTGAAGCTTCAGTGTGCCTGTAACGAAAACGACGCCAAAGGTGTAATAAATATTATAAACAAATCCGTTTAAACGTTTACTGAAATAAAAATGTAAAGGTCGTAAATTTAGTGACATACGCATCAGGACAGCATCCATGTGGAGAGTAAGAACAGCCACATCCCTTGTTGTCGTATCCACTGGCACTGGTAACGTTATCGGGACAGCAGCCATACGGAGAGTTTTGGCATTCACAACCTGGTTTGTAGAACATAATTCATAATAAGCATAATTAGTTATTTTGAGGGAAACAGCACAAAGAGTTGGGAGTAAAAACTTTTGACCAGAAGACCCTTTGCTAGGATAAACCAAAAAAATAATGCTAGTGAAGCCAGTATGACCAGGTATAAATCGAGTTATGGAGTTTTTATGCCATTGTTTTACGACATCCAACCCATGTCGAAGCGTGGAAGCGCGTTGATATAAATGCCACGTAGAGTATGCTCAGCTGGTCGAACATAGGGATGACAAGCTCCGCCACTAGGATGTTAAGGGTTACCTTCAAAGTTGGGTCCATGGGCAAAGTTGTAATTGTCTCGACAACAACCGAAGGCACTAAGTAAGCAGCAACCCTCTTGGTTGGGTCCGTGGGCGGGAGTCTTCGCATCAGGGCAGCATCCATAGGCCGAGGAGTTGCAACTCTTCATGCATCCTTCTACATCTAGGCTTTTAGCTGCAAGTTAGTAATATTTATAGTCTCACGTATGCACAGAGATTTAGGCAAGTAAATGCTATGATCAGAGGAAAATTCGAACCCACGAACTTTCCTTTGATACGTAAACCAATTTTTACACCCCTACGATGACTACTGTTCTCAGTTTGCTAAAATAAATGAAATTTAAGGAATAGTTCTTATTTAATGCTGTAATTGTTTTAATCAAAAATTGTTCATGCCGATAGTACCTGGAGAAACACCATCAGGACAACAACCAAATTCAGTAGTGTCGCACGGACATCCTTGCTGGTCTGGCCCAGAGGCTTCAGTTGCATTGTCGTAGCAGCATCCGAACTGAGAGTTCTCACATCCTTCATAACCTGTTGTTGTGGATGTGAACATTGTGGATGTGAACATTGTGGATGTGGGTGGCTCGGTTTCTGGAACTATAAGAAAGGACTCATGTGGTTTGACATTTCGCCGTTCATCGGTCGAAGAAAATATGAGTGAGTTTTGACGCAATGTTAGTGAACTCAAATGTTTCTTACCCGTTGTTTCAGGGCACCCTTCTTTAGCTGGACCAGTAGCTTCGGTTTCTCCATCTTTGCAACATCCGAATCTGCAATAAAGAGGTTGGTAGTGCACGGTAACTTGATCATGCCTTCTGACTACGCATTAACCTTCATTTATTTTAAGGGAAAGTTACTCAAAGTAAATTCAAAAATGTATTTATTCAGTAGTATCACAAGGATCACTTTGAAACGTCTTAAACCTAGGCGTGTCTAGGTGCCAGCTCCACGCGACCAAGCCTAGAAGAACAGGCAACAAACTACGGCTTGGCTCCTACCGTTTTTTTGAATGATCCTTTTACAAATCAAAAATAATCATAAAAGCAGTGAAGTTCCAGTGTGGTGCCACTTCACGTAGGCAATATTACAAAAGAAAAAATTTCAAAGACAGCACACGCTATGCTTTTAAGTAATATTAAAGTACTTTACCTACACAGGAAATAGTAGGTACAGACATTGTAAATTTACATGTTAGCTTCCGATGGGTACTCACTTGGATGATTCACACGGAGGTGGTGGTGGTGGACAGCCATCTTGATCATTTCCTTCAGCAGCGGTTTTGTTGTCGGACAGACAACAGCCGAACAGGGTCTCATTGCAGTCTGGTTCTGGACAGCCTTTGAAATCCGCCGTAGGGGCCGGGGACACACCGTCAGGACAACAACCGAACTCGGTTTGCTTGCACGATACTACTGGCTTATCACATCCTGGAAATATATAGTTAAAGTCAATAAAGATCCAGTAAAACTGTGAGGATCACTGTAACTTTGTCCATGATTTTCTAATATTAACTTTGGATGGGGTTGCAGACCAGAATCTAATCAGTCCTACAATTTGGTTAACCTTAAAACAATGAATATCATACCTTCGTCGAAAGGTCCTTGTGCACTCTTCTTCATGTCTGGACAGCATCCGAATTCAGTGGAATTGCACGACTGTCTCGGTTTGCACATCCTTGGTGTTTTCGAAGTGAACCATTCGACCACTGAACTGGCTGCAAAAATCAAAGAATACATATTGAAATAACTCAAAGTCAAAATCATATAAGTATAGTGCATAATGTTTTTGTCCGCAAGTATTTATTTCTCAATCGTGCTCGGATATTTGAGCATTATTACGACAACCTTCTTGAAGATAAATCGAAATTGCTGTATCGATCAAATACATGCGAGCAGCGGCTGGCAAAATGATATGAACTCCTTCATTAATGATAAGAACTCTTTCATTCGTAAGAACTACGAAGTTTCTGTTTCTGACAAGAGTTGTCATATTTTAAATCATATCTTTTCTTTAAAATGTCTACGTTAATTCTTTAGTTGAATAAAGCATAATATTTCTCCATTATAAGTATCTTTGTATGTATCACAAAAGTTCTATGAGAATCCATAACTGTCGTGTTTAGCGACGAGGTAAATAACATCTTTAGTTTGATCCAGCAATGCTTCTTTTGCTGGCAGTAATGTCAAAACTGGCCCAGAACATTCAAATTGAGGTAAAATTCTAAAAATACTTACTAAAACCATCACTGTCTGTCGTAGACGATTCAGTTGACTCAAATGTACTTTCTGCAAAATAGATGCAGTTTAAAAGTTAGTATAATGGAAAAGAACGGAAGGCAGGTAAAGAAAACAATACTACGCATATTATAATTGAAATAAAGCATTTGAAACCAAATAGTAAGAAGAGGCTCGGGAACTGAAAGTCTTTGAAGAAGATGTTTGTCCAGAAAAGTACCTAGGTGCATATCTAAGCGTTCAGCGGCGGTAATCGGTGAAACGCTGTCATATTTACCGCGGAACGCTTTTATGTGCACAAGGTCTTATGCACATCTAAAGAGAGAAGGTAAGTGTGGCAATTATATCTTCATTTAATTAAAAAAAAAACAATTAAACACCGAGTATCTTACGGCATGCAGACATGCCAGTTTAGTAGTTATTGCAATAGGTACTCAGTACTTACCAGAATCAGTGGTTTCAGTAGGACCAGACTCGGTGGTTTCAGTAGTTTCGGTAGGACCAGACTCGGTGGTTTCAGTAGTTTCAGTAGGGCCAGACTCAGTGGTTTCGGTACTTTCAGTGGGGCCAGACTCAGTGGTTTCGGTACTTTCAGTGGGGCCAGACTCAGTGGTTTCGGTACTTTCAGTAGGGCCAGACTCGGTGGTTTCAGTAGTTTCAGTAGGGCCAGACTCAGTGGTTTCGGTACTTTCAGTGGGGCCAGACTCGGTGGTTTCAGTAGTTTCAGTAGGGCCAGACTCAGTGGTTTCGGTACTTTCAGTGGGGCCAGACTCGGTGGTTTCAGTAGTTTCAGTAGGGCCAGACTCAGTGGTTTCGGTACTTTCAGTAGGGCCAGACTCGGTGGTTTCAGTAGTTTCAGTAGGGCCAGACTCAGTGGTTTCGGTACTTTCAGTGGGGCCAGACTCGGTGGTTTCAGTAGTTTCAGTAGGGCCAGACTCAGTGGTTTCGGTACTTTCAGTGGGGCCAGACTCGGTGGTTTCAGTAGTTTCAGTAGGGCCAGACTCAGTGGTTTCGGTACTTTCAGTAGGGCCAGACTCAGTGGTTTCGGTACTTTCAGTGGGGCCAGACTCGGTGGTTTCAGTAGTTTCAGTAGGGCCAGACTCAGTGGTTTCGGTACTTTCAGTAGGGCCAGACTCGGTGGTTTCAGTAGTTTCAGTAGGGCCAGACTCAGTGGTTTCGGTACTTTCAGTAGGGCCAGACTCGGTGGTTTCAGTAGTTTCAGTAGGGCCAGACTCAGTGGTTTCGGTGCTTTCAGTAGAGCCAGACTCAGTGGTTTCGGTACTTTCAGTAGGGCCAGACTCAGTGGTTTCAGTAGTTTCAGTTGGGCCAGACTCAGTAGTTTCAGTACTTTCAGTAGGGCCAGACTCAGTGGTTTCGGTACTTTCAGTAGGGCCAGACTCAGTGGTTTCAGTAGTTTCAGTTGGGCCAGTCTCAGTAGTTTCAGTACTTTCAGTAGGGCCAGACTCAGTGGTTTCGGTACTTTCAGTAGGGCCAGACTCAGTGGTTTCAGTAGTTTCAGTTGGGCCAGACTCAGTGGTTTCGGTACTTTCAGTAGGGCCAGACTCAGTGGTTTCGGTACTTTCAGTAGGGCCAGACTCAGTGGTTTCAGTAGTTTCAGTTGGGCCAGACTCAGTAGTTTCAGTACTTTCAGTAGGGCCAGACTCAGTGGTTTCGGTACTTTCAGTAGGGCCAGACTCGGTGGTTTCAGTAGTTTCAGTAGGGCCAGACTCAGTGGTTTCAGTAGTTTCAGTAGGGCCAGACTCAGTGGTTTTGGTACTTTCAGTAGGGCCAGACTCAGTGGTTTCAGTAGTTTCAGTAGGGCCAGACTCAGTGGTTTCGGTACTTTCAGTAGGGCCAGACTCAGTGGTTTCAGTAGTTTCAGTAGGGCCAGACTCAGTGGTTTCGGTACTTTCAGTAGGGCCAGACTCAGTGGTTTCAGTAGTTTCAGTAGGGCCAGACTCAGTGGTTTCGGTACTTTCAGTAGGGCCAGACTCAGTAGTTTCAGTAGAGTCAGACTCAGTAGTTTCCGTAGAGCCGTCCATAGGTCCTGATTCTGTAAGGGAGAAGATTTTTTCATGTAAAAAGTTAACTACTGGACCAAAACATTCAACAGAAACATTAACACCGAACACTATAAAATAAATGTCGAGGAATCACGCAGTTTCATTTTATACGTGACACATTGTGGACTTGTTTTTGAAAAATAAAAAAGTTTAGTATATCAGTTTACCCCCAGAGAAAGATACCGTAAGACATAACACTATGAGAATAGCTGAATGTAGCTATTTCAGGTGAGGAGCGGTTTGAATTCGCACGAACATGGTTTTTAGTCGGTGTCCTGTTGGTATGACCTCAGAACACACTACTTTGTATGGCCGACAGCGCGACCCTTAAACTGTCCCTTAGTGGGAGGCTTGCGTTAGCCATTTTCCTTTTCAAAATAAAAGATGAATGTAGTTGGGAAATAAAGGCATACTCGTAAATCAGTAGTTTTTTCAGATGAATCCTTGAGGTTGAATGATGAGGTTTCAATCTTGCATGACAGAAAATTATTAATATAATTTTTACATTTCTGACTAACTGTTTGTTTGCTATACATTATAAACTTACCTGTATCATCAGTTAGTGTTTCTGTGGTGCTTCCAGAGCCAGTTTCTTCAGTTTCCGTGTTGGTGCTCCAGCCATCTACAAACGTGGTATCGGGCCAAGTCGATCCTGACCCCTCGATGGAAATGAACTCGTCAGATGCTGGGAGGTAAGGAGGTAAGAGTTAATACAAATTGACTATATGAAACTGATGATTATGCGGTGCAAGGCGGTCTACTAGTCAAATTCAGACCCTAGTTTTGACTGACTTTGGTGAGTGATAATTTAACCATTTGTATCGCCAGGATCACTTTGAGCCTAGGTGCCAGTTCTACGCTAGTTCCATAAATACATCTATACAGTCAAAGAAGTAACCATGATTCGTACAATTTGTTCTGATAGAATGTTACTTGCTACTGGCGCTCTGGTCTTTGGCACAAAATCCGGCATAACATTACAGACACATCAATGAAGTCAATGTATCACAGGCTCATCTTGTTATTTCTGTCTATCACTTGAGTTTCTTTAACTAAGATCAGATACCACCGATATAGAAAGGGTGTCTATCTATATCGGTGGTTAAGTTTGACTCCATGCACGTACGAAACTAAACGCCACAGAACTTCAAAGTAGAAAAAAAGGCAGGAATAATATAGCTTACCTGTACTGTCACTGTACATCTGCAACAAAAGACAAAACTGGTAAACAGTCTGAGTGAGGTGTTCTGACCAAATGCACATTTTAACTTGTCACTGCCAGAAGGAGGGCAATTTTTGTCAAGTATATGAATGAATGTATGTAGTATGTTCCTTTGTGAGCCAGTGCAACTCGTACAGAGGATGGATAATATTGAATGGGGTGTAATTAGATTCTCCTGGATCACGAAAGAATCACACAACTATGGGTTGGTAAGAGGTACCTACACTTATTTTCATTTCATACCTTTGCTCGACCAGTGCCTTTTATTTTTTTCAGCATAACATCTGATTTACACAGCCACCAAAGGCTTTTTAGGGTTCCGTAGCTTACGTCCATCAACTTGAGGTATAGAGATGTTCAGCCTCACGTGCCAGTAATTTCACCGGCACCCCTTCAAACCGAAATACTGCAATGCTGCTTCACGGCAGAAATAGGCATGGTGGTAGTACTTCCCCGGACGAGCCCTTCACAAAGAGCTCTACTACTACTAAACATATTACACTCCAACTTCTTCCAGCATTATTTTTAAGGTCTTATACTAGTAATGCGTACCATGAGTCCAGCGTCCGAGTCGAGTCCCACCTCAGGGAACGAGTCCTCATCCAAGCATTCGTCCAACTCTTCTGGCGGTTCTGTTGTTACTGGAACATTTACAAAAAGCTCGTCTGTAGAACCGGAAACCTTATAATAATAATTACTCTTATTTCTACGCCATTTTCGTTTTGGGCAAAAAAACATTTTTTTTTTTATTACCTTTACCGCAAGGGCCAAGGTTGCAGTCCTCCTTGGGTTCAGGAGCTGGGCTGGGGCATCCCGCAGCCATTTTCTCGCCTTGCAGACACATCACTTTGCGCGTCCTTAAGCCGTCGCCGCATGCCATGCTACACTGTTGTATGTTTGTATAATGAGCAGAGTAGGTACCTACTAACTCTTAGAGAGTTAAGAGTCAAAGTCAACTTTTTTTTATCACAAGCATCATTTTAAAACGTCTTAAAACTAGGTGAGTCTATGTGCCAGCGTAACCAAGCCTAGAAGAACAACGGTTTAAGCCAGAGGCAGAGGCCATGCCAGTATTAAGACAATCTACGTACGTTCAAATGCTTAGTAGAAGATGAGATAGACCAAGCTGACGGTTTACTCTGACTATAATAATTTGGTACCTACATTACCTAACAGAGAACGCCTACCGAGAATGTGTTTTATCATGGCAATGCATCAGTAACTATGTAAATATGTGTCAAGTGCACGAAAGGAGCCTCTTTGAGGCGCACTTAAAAATCCTTTCACCACACTTGGTTTGAAAGAATCAGTGACACGATAAGAAGAAGAATCAGTAACTAATTAAGTATAACATAACCTGGACTTAGACTTCTTTAATAGATCAGAAGAGTATAAATAAATCGCATGAGATCTCATTCGGAGTTTTATGACAGAAAAGAGTAAGAAGTAAAAGCTCTTACGGCAGACCAAGGTGCTGTGAACCACTGCATGGGACACTGCTCTTTAGGCACCTCGCAGGGCTTGGAGTCGTTGTACTTGGGCTGGTTGCTGCAATTGCTGTCGTCCACCTTCTTTACAGAGCTCCCGTCGAACTGGCCGCAGAATACGCTTCGAGACTGCAATCCTTTGCCACACACCGCTGAACACTGAGGAAAAATGATTTTGGCTAAGAAGTAGCTGAATCTAGGTAGGCCTATTCCTTGCCGGCGTCTGTTTTTCTTTTGGATGTTTTTAGGAGTAGAACAAACAAGTATCTTCTAGGTAAGCGTGCTACACTGTCGACCGCATCATCACTTAGCAGCAGGTGAGATTGCGGTCAAGCGCAAGACGAACTGTAACTGGATTGAATTGTTATTTATTGTACGAGGGCTTTGTTGTTCTGTCCTCTGTTGCGCCCTAATGTTACTAATGAATCAAATATTAATGACGCTGCTAGCACATTTCGGGTACGGTTCACAGTACCTGTGGATCTGTGTTGAGATTACCTAGCCATATCTTTAAATCGTCTACATAAACATTAGGTACTTACATTACTCCATTGCGTCGCATACCACTGGAACTGACAAGGTGGTAACGCTACCGCTGAACAGTCTTCCTGAGTAGATATATTGTGATGGTAGGAACAGAACCTGTCCTCCACCACCACGTGGGTCTTGGTGGCGCAGACCACCGTTCTGGTACGGATCGTCGATTGGCAAGAGTCACACTGGAATGAAAGTGATAAAAATATGATTAGTATAACGTATATTTTTATTCCCCATCTAGAAAATATTTATCACGCAGATTAATTAAATTGGTTCAATTTGGGCAGGAACCTTAGTTTGGTGTTTCCAAGTTCACCTGAGCAACATGGCTGAAGTTAAAAAAGTGGTGGTGCTTACCCCATTCCATTCTGAAGCCACCCAGTCAACACCATCACAAGGCTGGACCATGCACGCCTGGAACTCCTCTGGGCGTGTTTCCTCGCACGCTTCATCTTCGAGAACTTCAATCTTGCGCCCGGTTTTCTGGTAGCACACTACTTGACGAGACTGTTGGCCTTCGTCGCAGCGTTTGTTGCACTGTAAATGATATCATAACAAGTTTCAAACATGAGCAGTCTCAAGGAGTTTGATTGTGCAGTTCTTAACTTTAGTAGCATGGTTCTTACTGGTTTCCATGGTCCGGTGAACCATGTGGGGCAGGTAGCGTTCTCGTTACACTTCTGGAACAGGTTTGGTTTAGGCCCAAGAAGGTCGAAGCATTCCGATTCTGCTACTATGGACGGGTACCTGAAAGCAAACATTGTTTGAAATATAAGAGTACTTTACAGACATCTTTTGGGTAGCAAAAGTTAAATAAAATAAGACGACAGAGGTTGGATCAATAATATCATTTTTCATATACTCACTTACCCATTGGAAATTACTTTCTGACAGGTGACCTCTCGCGAGCTGGTGCCTCCCATGCCGCAGCTCTTGGAGCACTTTCCCCAGGCACCCGGCACCCACTGCGGGTCACAGGCTTGTATGTTGCATATCTGATTAGTAGCAGGCCGCAGACCTTCGTCGCAGAGTTTCTCATCAACGATTTCTAGTTTTTCGCGAGTGCGGCAAGAGACATTTCGCGTTTGGAAGCCTGCCAAGAATAAACGATTGCCTTAAGTAATCATCATCTATAGTAAGTAAATAAATAAATAAATAAATAAATAAATAAATCATCATCTTGATCCCGATTACAAAGAGTAGGCTAGGGTGCTGTGAAAATACCTGTTGCAGGTCTGAAGATGGCGAAAATAAGAGTAACATTATAAATTATCTCACCTCCACCACAAGAAGCTGAACAAGGTGTGAACTCCTCCCATACCCAGTTGTACCCTTCGTTCTGCGGCGGCGCCATGTCAGAGGGAAGGCTGTACTCGTACTCTACGCCCACATTCTCATCCATAAGGTAGAGCTGAGGAGTTTCAACAGTCATTAGAAAAGGTGAGTGTGATAAAAACTACTCATGTTTCGTAGTATATTCATATTCTTACACTGAGAAATACTGGCTCGTTGATAGGACCCAAGGTGCGCAGTTTGTCCGGCGCCTCGAAGCCAAACTCGTTGCGCTCGTAGGTCCACATGGCGCCGGCTATGGGCAGGTCACGTGGGAAGTCGATGTGGTTGTTACCGTTTAGGTAGAATGTACCGTTTTTCGCATGAAGAGCTGGAAAAGTCCGTCAGTGTCAGCTTATAGCCACATTAGCCATGGTCAATGGAGGACAGTTAGACAACAGAGTTCCCGATGAAATTAGAGATTTAACAACAAGATTATTCCTTTCTGAAGGTTCCGTTTTTGCCATTTGGCTCTACTATGCAGCGTATGTGAATGAATGGATAATAACAATTTATATATATATTTTTAATATAATTTAATGCTATTATGACATTCATTATTTGTGTAATATAAGTTACGTAAGCTGTAATTAATTATATTGATGAATTAATGATAATTGCTGTTAATTTGTAATAATGTTTTATACCTACCTAACTTTAATTTTACGAACAACAATTTTTGCATCCCAGCTCCAAGTCCCAGCTATATGATGGAGATTGTGTGCTACTTACTCTATATTTTTTTTACTACGTTTTGATAAATGAAACGATTTAATTTGCTTCTTGGATGAGCTCAAAACCAAGGACCTTCTTTTTAATATCTTACCCAGATAGTTTCTTGAGGGTTTTACTTCCTCTATCACAATGTTTGTTGAACCTTCTGGTATCAGTAGCATGTCAACGTACCCTGAAACACCAAAACTTTTAAATTTTTATATGACAGTCAAGTACATACCAACAAATGAATCAACACAGAGAAGTAGTCGATTCAATTGATTAAGTTGTTCTGAAAGTGGTTTTGATATCACCTCTTGTGAGATCCACGGCATCCAAGAGGCCGGTGGTGGTGTGACAGTTAGCATTGTTCCCGCGACACACCCGACACTTGTCTTCCTTGGCGCTGGAACCCAGCATCATGTCACAACCTAAGGGCTGTTAAAAAAAGACATCGTTAGAGGTCCTTTTAAATATTTAACACAGGATTAGTATGACATACCTACGGCTCAGAGATCAGCCGTAGCCGTAGGCGTAGAGATACGGCTCAGGGTTGCTCAGAGATTAATTCTGTTTCCCACAGGGAAGACGTGACCAAAATAAACGAGTATCTGAGTGATCAGCCACTTGTATCTTTGTATGATTGGTAGCCATAACTTTTGCACCGTTAATCCGATTTGCATGTGGCTAGTCCAACATTTTTGCGATGATTTAATCATGAAATTATGTATTTTACATTAGACACTTAATCCAAAGATAAATACCTGACAAGTGCCATTGACGCAGATGTCGAAGGAATCAGGGCAGGGGGTACCGTCGATGACCTTGGCTTTGTGGCGGTAGTAGAACCGCTCCGCATGCGGCATGCAGTTCAGCTCGCAAGGGTTTGGAGCATTCATGTATGGCACCCATCTGAAATCGTATACGATACCTTAGCGAAAAGGTAACCGCATAAAAAGACACATACCCTACACATATACACCTAGCTAGGCATTTCCTAAAACAACCAACCAGTCTCTGCCACGAATGCAATCGAGGCTTCACTTACTTACTGGACCTGAGTAAGTTTGCAATATTGACATTCCATATCATTATCTTTTTTCCGTTTTTAATAAATTCAAACGTAGCTCATTAAAACGTACGTGTTGCAGGTTCAGCCTTCCCATAATATGTAAACTAACCGAAACCCTTTTAACTTACTGGTATTTGGTACCCCAGAACAGCTGGTCGTCGAACTCCGAGCACTGTTCTGCCCTGAAGTCTTTGGAGCCAGCTGGGCAGTCCTGTGTCTGGCACGAGAAGAACTTGGTGTCGCCTCCCGGACATAGCGGCTGACCGTCAGGCCTGAAAGTCGAGTAAAGATTATCAGGCTTTTCCAGGTCCTGGAAAGGAAATGGGGAAACTTGGTGTAGAAAAATACTGTAGACTATTTATAGTATAACGTCAGGAGCAACTGTTTACTCATACCCCTAGTTACGGGACGCTACAGTGCCTGGTACAGGATTTTAGATGGAATAGGCTTGCACAGCACCTAAACCATCCTCACAGCTTAGTCGGCCTGGAAAGACATGTTCAATACGTGTGGAGCTGATTAAGCTGCGAGGTGTAGAGGAATTGAACTTTTACAACAGATTGAGGGATCAAGTTCGGGAATGCTTTTGGGTTAAAATGCTTCATGCTTCACAAAAAGTATAGTTTGGTCTTATTTATGAAGGACTCACATTTGCCACCCGACGAGGGCATACAGGGGCATAGAGATTAACCAGAGAGATAACAACTTACAAAACTTTGCTTGTGCTGTCAGTTGTATATATCTGACATGCGTTAAGCCTCCATGGCAGTTGACGTTATTTTTTGCATTTCTCTGGCATTGTACCTTCTTGTTTTTTAATACCTACCTCCTAAGAGCTTTTGCTTACCCTATTTGCAAGCATATCCTCTTCTGACTGGCGACCCCCCCGCCACAGGTGCGCGAGCAAGGTGAAATGTCCCCCCATTCCCCCCAGCCACTGCCTTCACCGCCAGGGAGGATGTACGATCCTGATAGAAATAAGCCCGCGCCTTGTCGTCTGTGTCTACTTCGATGGCCGTTGACCTGGAGAAAATAAAGCGAAATATATTCATTAGCACAAGGAGCGAGTGGGCGCAGCAGAGAAAATCCGAAAATAATCAGGGCTTGATTAAGCCACAACCATCAAAATAACTGTACCAAAAGATTTTAGTTTGCCTATTACACGCAGTATAATAAATAAATTCCATTCGACGTTTAAAAGCAAGTTCTAGTAGAATTTCATCATAAAATCTTGGTGCGCAACGACTTCCTCATAACACCATCAGTAGACAGGTGCATACGCCATTCGAAATGAAAATACTCTCACCAGCTTCACTTAATCAATTCTTACTTGTATTGCCCATAAAACTACATTACTATGCAGGGACGGATTTGAAAACCTTTACACTTTTCAAAGACTTTCTTTACACAGGCACTTACTAACTTTATTTTTATTTTTACTGACTTATTTTTATTTGAAAGTTTCATGTGAATTTCTTTGTAAAATGTGACTTTTGCTCGTGTACAAATGTATCAAAATGGAGTAAGTTTTTTTATTATGTGGTATGAAAACGTGGTAGCAAAAATGGGACTCTGTGTACTGATTCTTAGACAACATAACATTCTAACGTTGATCCGGGACTTGCCCTTCAGAACAATAGAGGCTCAAAACAATTGTAAAAAATCGGTTGTTTGTAAAGTCGGTTTACTGACGATAGTTGAACGTGACAATGTCATACAGCTGCTGTCCACGCGGACGCATCGCTCATTTAAGTAGGAGAGAGACAGATGTCCAACGCTGCCGAACGCGGAGGCCGATTGAGCCTCTTTGTCGCTCGTTCCGCGCTCTCGCTTGCACTTCAAGCCTTAAATGGAACGCCTCAGAGCGAGGTAACGCTGCATGACGTAATGTTTTTACGTGCGTGCAGCCGGCTCCATCGAATTATAAGACGTTGTCACGAAAAATTGCAAGTCTAGTCTAGTCTAGTCTCAATTCGTGCCTGATCTCTGAAGAGCCGAGTTCAACTCCAGTATTGCAACACTCGATGCACCGACGATTTGTTTATTGACAAAACATTATGTCGGCGGGGAATGTTCTTCAAGTTATTTTCCTATTTATCATCATAATCATCATCAGCTGCATACGTACACTGATGGGGATCCTCCCCATATTATATATTATATATTTATACAGGAGGAACGATTTGAGGCTTCTTCAGCCCTTGCCTTCCGCGTTTTTTTACTCTATTCTATTCTACATAATATTCTATTGCAACAAATTATTGATGGTTTTTATGTAAACCCCACAAACTTTGTTAATATCTAACGGCATACATTTTTAGTATAATCATCTAAAAAATATAATTATAAAGCTCCAACGTGGTGCCAAAAGATCTAACTTAGGGTCGTTTAAACGTTTGGTCAAGTGATGATCAATGATCACGGAAAATCATAAAATTTACCAAAATTTAGTATTACATTTTGATACGTTTTGATTAGATCTTTTATTACGCACATCTTGTGTTCATCAACGAATTTAGAGAATTCACTGTACCCACGTTATTGGGATTGGGAGAGTAGTGGGAGAGTAGGCGCCACTCTGTAGGCCTACCATGAGCTCTGTCTGTCTCTGTCTCTGGTTTTAAGTCTGTTTCAGTGCTCACCAGTGCATTATACTGTGTGACGTTTTGACGTAGGATTTAAATAGTCAACACTCACACAGACTCAAAACCAGAACCAGAGACAGAGCCCAGACAGAGCTCATGGTTGGATTGATTGGATTCATAGCTGGCGAGGACTCAAACACTCGTCTATTACGTTTTATTAGGGTTGACGCCATTCAGGTAATATTTTATGGACCAATTTGCTCTAAAATATTTGGCAGTAGGAAATTTTCAATTGTTTTCTTCCCAATTCAGTTGGTAGTAGCTCTGCCTTCTGTGACGTAGGTCGTGGGTTGGATCCCCAACGAAAAAAAATATGTGTGTGGTGAACGCAGATGTTTGTTCTCTGTCTGGGTGTTATATTGTATTATATCAGATCTGCCAAATTTGGGGTTTAGATAGTGTTGTGAAGATTGTCTATTATATTTTATTCATTTATCAAATGCAACTCATTCTAAAATTTATTGCTAGCCTCTAGCTCAGTTGGTAGTAGCTCTGCCTTCTGCGCCGTAGGTCGTGCGTTCGATCCCCACCGAGAACAAATATTTGTGTGGTGAACATAAATGTTTGTTCTCTGTCTGGGTGTTTTATTGTATTCTAATTCTAAGTATGTATTAACAAAAAAAAAATGTATTCAAGTATTATATCAGCTATCTGGTTCCCATATTACAAGCACTGCTTAGTTTGGGGCTGGGTAGTGCTGTGTGAATTGTCCACCATATTTATTTATTTATTATTTATTAATTATTATAATTTGCAGCCTATTAGCATCTCTGACAGCCCTATAAAATCAAATTCAATATTACAAGCTCTTCTTGATCCCACGCTGCGAGCGCTCGTTCCATCGTCCGGCGCAGGCGCAGGGTTGAAATCGAAAGTAAACAAAACAACCCGAAAGTTATTTACAATAAATTGCTTTACAACTTTAATGTGATCGTAACTATTTGTTTGGTAGATTATTGTTTGTTTTTTATAACTAGCTGATGGAACAAGCATATGGCTCACATCTACGAAGAGTACGTCCGGGGAAGTACTCCCACCATGCCTATTTCTGCCGTGAAGCAGCATTGCTGTGTTTCGGTTTGAAGGGTGTGGGTCCCGATGAAGTTACTGGCACGTGAGGCTGAACCTCTGTCTTTTTGTTCCTGACGTGTGTGACTTAGGAGGCAATGCTTTGTTATAGACCACTTAAAATCAGCTGGGTCATAAATGCTTGTTGCATAAAAAAAAGAAAAGAAAGTGATGGGTTTTAATTTATGGTTTTACCATGGCCTGTACTAATACCAGAGCAAGTAGGAGCTTCTAAGTATTGTTATTTATTTCACGAACATAGTTTTTATAGCTTTAGGATTCCCTTCATTCAATTCAGTTCAGGTAGGTACGTAGTGAACAAGATTGCGACAATTGCAAATCATTTCAACTCATTTGCTGATCAATATGTCCGAATGTAATGCTTATTTAACAAGCCGCAGTAATAGCTATTATTCAGTTGATTGATGTAATTTATAGCGGTCATTGCTCTATTCAAACCTTAGGCTCTTCATACGCAGCGCTACGTAAATCTTCGATACCCGTCGATTTTAAATTTTAAGCTTCCACCGCAGTACAAAGTCATAACAAACAGGGTGTCGCTGCGTGGCACCCAGACTAACTGGACAGATTTGGAGCTGTACAGATTCTAAGCTCCACAGATTAGCAGCTGGACAGATTAGCAACTGGATAGATTTGGAGCTGAACAGAATCTTAGCTGGACAGATTAGCAGCTGAACTAAGCATCTGGACAGAATGTGAATTTATACTGCGGTAGTCGAGACTAAAATCCTCGGTACACGTGTACGAAGTTAATCTACAACATTTTTTTAACCGACTTCCAATCAAAAAGAAGGCGGTTCTCAATTCGGTTGTATTTTTTTTACCACATAATTTCGTCATTTGTGAGCCGATTTGAAAAATTCTTATTTTATCTGACAAGTACTGCTTCCAGATTGGTCCCATTTTAATTTAATCAAAATCGGTGTTGCCATTTTTTTTTAATTTTTAATGTTTGTTACTGCATGCCTCCGTTATTTATGAACCGATTTAGAAAATTATTTTTATATCTGGAAGCAAGGGCGTTGCTAAAGGGGAGCAGTGAGAGGCAGCTGCCCCCCCCCCCCCTCCGACCCCCCTGAGATAAAAAAGGATGCCCAACTGCAAAGAAACTAAAATCCAAAGGCAGTGCAAAGCATGCAATTGGCTTGCTGATAAATCCCGCACGTCGAAACTCGAATAAATTCATGTAAAAGAAATTGCATGTTTTGCTTTCTTGTGATTTTTTCATTCATCAATGGGGGGGATTATGGTCATTTAAATAATAGTCATGAAATGCCTACTTTCCGGCTTCATCATAAGACGATGATGAAAATCGATTCATCAGATTGGTCATGAAGTCGGTTGCTCAAGTTTTTTAAACTTAAAATTATTACTGGATAAAGTATATTCTAAAATCCAGTCTATTTACTTACATTATGTGTGTAATGGTGCCTTGATGCTGTCCAAGATATACAATTACTTAAAAAGATGGCTGCCAGCAGCAGCGATCTGAAAACAAAAGAAAAACGTGCTCGTCAAAAGGATTTAGGTACAGCTTTTTTTAATATACGAGTAAAGGAATAGACAACCTTCTCGCTCACACATTTCAACATTACCAAAGATATAAAATCACAAGCAAAGTTGAGCGCAGATTGCACACATTTCAGCAAAAACGACATTTTGATCCAAGCTAATTTACCAAAAATTTTAAATTTTTCGTATTACTGATATAAAATAAAATAGCTGTCGTGGACAACACGTAGAACCTACGAAGCAGGAGGCAGAGCTACTACCAACTGAGCTGAGAGGCCAGTCCAGTATTAGATACTTTGTTGCTTGCGATTTTTCAATAATAAAGTTTCAGTGATTTTATATCTTTCAAAATGTAAGGGTAAGAAACTCAACGACGACGGTTAACTGCCCCTTAAACTGCATGGCATGCGAGTCAGCGACAACTCGACCGCGGAGCAGTTAATGAGTTGCCTGAAAGTGTAACTCAAAACTTCCAATACGAAAATTCGTTTTATGGTATAGGCTGTAAAATTTATCACCTAACTTTAACATGTCCATTTTTACCCTGGATACAATTATACAGGGTGTTTTTTTTGAGAAGGATGGTGATGGCCAAGTCCGAAACCACGAGAGCTAGAGAAAAGTCGTGAAAAGAGTCACACCTTCGATTTATAAGGAAACAATAACTGCATAATAAGTTTTTCAAAAAGTTTTTGCTTTTTCTTTAATAGTTTGAATGGTAGGTAGGTGAGTTTTTTCTCATGTAAAAATATAAATAAGTGAAAATTTACTATTTCCATTAATTTTTAGTAAAACATTTATTTGCAAATATTGATCCTTATCAGCAACAAAATCCATTTGTTCAATAATACAGGGTGTACATTTGTTTGTAAAAACATTCGGGTCCATTTCTGTCAAATGTAAAAGATTTTTGAAAAACATCAATATGAAGTTATTGTTTTCTTATAAATCGAGGGCATGACTCCTTTCACGACTTTTCCCTAACTCTCGTGGTTTCGGACTTGGCCATCACCGCCCTTCTCAAAAAATCACCCTGTATACGGAGTTTGTAAATACAGGATAATCGATTGGTAATCTCGGTTCGGACACAGCGGAGGCGATAGTACTGATACAGGACTCACGCGGCTAACTGTACCGTTTTTACGATAACATCTCTATTTGGGACTGTGTGTCAAGTTACGAGCGTCAAAAATATTGACGAAGAATTGTATACCTTATCTTAAAACGGAAAGCGATATGCAAATGTTGCAAAATTATATTTATATGGCTTGTACGTTACGTTATGGCTGATACGTCAGGGCCTATTTGGCATAACATGTACCTAGCGCGGGACGTAGTTGTTTTTTCTTTCTTTTATTTTGTGCTAGGATAGGTACCTACTTTATTATTTGTGTGTTACAATTTAATAAGTAATGTTCCGTTTACCTGTGTTATGTTAAATAAATAAATTTTCTTTCTTTCTTTCTTTTCTTTACATAGCGGTGAACTGACGCGTCTATTAGGATACTAATAATAATCAGCTAAAACTCCTTTTTATAACTACCTATAGTAACTTTAATTGTAAAAAACCCGGGCAGACACCGAGCTTCGCTGCTCGTTTAATAATAAAATGTGGTTTTATTAAATCCAAAATAATTCCCTTTTCAAAGTTCCCATAGACTTGGGCCGCACATAGCAAAGAAGGCAGTCCCACGGGACATCGTCCCGTACAAAGGAACCCTCGATCGGAGTAGGTTATGTAGCTGCTGGCTTGTACTGTGGCACATCGAGGACTTATTATTGAGAACCTAATTTCCTTTGAAAGATATTGGAGTTTTAAAGGACGCCGCATTCGAAAGGCTAATTGGAGAAAACTGCATCAAACCCCAAAAGCTAAACTCTTAAAAGAAGAAGGGGTAAAGGAAGCCCTGACTGTTGCGCACATCAGAAAGAAAGAAGAAGGAAGCAAATTTATTTACACACCACATAACCTTGCCTTTGCCGTTGACTTAGCGCAAGGTAACCAAAATGGGTACAACGAAAATGTTCAATAATCCAGCATGTGCCATAGCAGTAGCCGAGCACTACATAATTACACCGTGACTCAATACAAGCTAACTCGATTACTCATTTTGATTACAAACTGCTTTGATGAACTCGAAAGTAATTAAAAAGTTGTAAAATGAGAAAGGTAATCTCATCATTAACTTATTACAAGTATTAAACGTCGTAAATGCCATTGACGAATTCTTATTATCATGTCGGTTTTCTCAAACCAGTGTGATGAAAGGATTAGATGATTGTCTGAATAAAGAGGAGGATAATATAATAGTGAAATTTAAATTAGAACATCGTGTGCACTATGTTTGTGAATCAAATCAAAACATCATTAAACCTATTTACTTCTACCATGGTGTCGAATTTTTCATACAACCTTTTTTAATTTGTTAAAAACTCAGACTCGGAACCTTCTTATGGTACTTACTTTTTTTTTACTTTGCTTTACTCACGCATTTTGCTTTGAAAAGTTACGTGTTGCACTCACGTAAAAAATACAGATATATTTAGATAAAAATATATTTAGATAGGATAATGCTTTATTAGAGAGCAAAAACCAGTTTGTACATAGATCATCTACAGAAAAACGATGACATCTGCTGAAGTTAAAAAACGTGTCGCAGAAGCAGAGCTTTAGTTGCAAATTAAACTGTAGGCTTACCACAAGCTCTGTCTGGCTCTGGTTTTGAGTCTGTGTGAGTGCTCACCAGAGTCTTATACTGTGTGTGTGTGACGTTTCGACGTTGGATTTATCTAGTCAACACTCAAAACCAGAGCCAGAGACAGAGCTTGTGGTAGGCCTACTGAGCTAAATATTACTAATCAGGAGCTAAGCTGCAATAACAATAATGCTTAGCGTCATTTCGATTTGTATTCAAACCAAGTGCTAATTAACGCCCATTCAAATGAATATTATGCATCACCCATCGTATTGAAATTACAACAAGCTTTGGCATGACCGGAAATTGAAACATTAAATAAATGTCATTGCAATTTGGATGCAAGCTGCTTATTGTTTTGCTAATTATATTCTAGATGACATCATGAACCATAGTTCATTATTTTTTATTTATTTATTGATGTCGAGATTTGGACCCAAGCCCTAAAAGGGGTAGATGCGGAAAACAGAAATGCTAATGCTTTATTTCTGTCCTTTATGAAGAAGAAGACAGGCCTTTGCATCTATTGTAGATGATTTATATAGCGTCAGGGGCAACTGGTGATTACACAAGCCCTATTTGTGGGACGCTATAGTGCCTGAGACGGGATTTTTAGATGGAAAAGGCTTGCCCAGCACCTATACCAACCTGACAGCTCAGTCGATCGGCCTAATCTACAGGAAAGACATCGTCAATACGTGCGGAGCTGACTAAGCCGCGGGTTTCCTCACGATGTTTTCCTTTACCGTTTGAGAGCACTAGCACTTCTGTCCTATATTGTGCATTATACTACCAAGAATTAACGCCGTGACAGCCGCGTGGTTTTATCATTCAAAAACTATCCCATATTTTCAATCCTTTACGCACAAAATATCGCTAATTTGACAGCGTTTCACTGATCGCTACCGCAGAACGCTTGTAGATTACGTAAGGTTTAAAAATTAAAAACAAGTTTGTATCAATTGCACGAAAGGAGCCCCCTTGAGGCGCACTTAAAATCCTTTCACCACACTGGCACTGATTGGAATGAACTAATGATACTTACGCAAAGAAGATAACTCGAAACTCTTTCTGTCCCTCCCCCTTCCTGGCAGTCATTTTTTTAATTTTAGACTAGTTAATTTTAAACCTACATTATGACGTGACAACGTGGAGCCGGCTGCACGCACGAAAAAACATGACTCATACGGCGTTACCTCGCTCAGAGGCGTTCCGTCTAAGGCCTGAAGTGCAAGCGAGAGCGCAGAACGAGCGACAAAGGGGCACAATCGGCCTCCGCGTTCGGCAGCGTTCGACATCTGTCTCTCTCCTGGGGGGCAATTCTAGACCAGTGACTTTTTTGTCACGGTAGATATATATCACAAGAACTGTCAAATTCACTAGAGAAACTGACAGTTCTTGTGATATATATCTACCGTGACAAAAAAGTCACTGGTCTAGAATTGAGGCCCAGGGGGCCAATTCTAGACTTTTAGAGATTAACGCTCGAAATAGAAATTTGAAATGTCGCGAAAGCAGTGTCATATCACCAAATTTGTCGAAGATAATATCGAACCGCGCTAAAATGCGTATTCTAGCCACCGTTAGACTTTTACGTTAGACTTTTACTATAGAGATGTCAGAAAGAAGGTTCATTCTTAGAACTTCCACAGACTATCCCGTTGTTGTTCATGTTTATCTACGTTCCGTTTCTATCGATAGAATAGTTCGATAGCACTAACTTTATTATTGTCTTCAAATAAACATATTTCCTATTAAACGGCGTTTATAATGCGTTATTGTTGTTGTTTATAATAGATTCATTTTCATTAGATAGTAATTAATGGACTTTTCGCACAAAATGTTAGTTACAATAATTAATTCCGGAAACACACGGAACGTTATGTACCATAAAACTGTAAACTTTGTTGTTTGTAATCTATGGTCAGTTGTCTATGAAGTGTTGTAGATATGTCATTGTCAGGATCATTACACTCAAGAGAAGGACTCCAATGACTTGAATTTTTAATTCAAAGGTTATCAACTAGATGGCCATTCAATGCAAAAAGAATATTTCTCTCGAAGCTTGAACCCCGGATACAAGTATAGACGTTGACTGTCTGATTGACTGCTCTTCTAACTGCGCCATTGAATAATTACTAAGTACGAGCTAAATTCAATCACTCCTCACTTATTGTAGGTTTATGAGAAAGTATTATTCGCGTTCTCGCTCCCAACTTGTATCCCCTACAAACAAGTAAACATCATTGACTTTTTATCAAAAAGTAAGACTAGGTGGTATGGTCTTGGTACTCTAGCCTGCTCCAAGGACCGAAAGAAAAAAAAGCCCAAAGTCACCCAAAGTTTATTAGAGATGTCAATGTCGACTACTACTCACCACTCGACACATATCTAACGGCCTTCGCTCGATAAATGTCTATAGTGATATTGCTGGAATACGATATCTATTGAAAATGTCATGTCTATTTAAATTTGACAGTTCTTGTGATATATATCTACCGTGACAAAAAAGTCACTGGTCTAGAATTGCCCCCCTGAGTGAGCGATGCGTCCGCGTGGACAGCTGTATGACGTTGTCACGTTCAACTATCGACAGTAAACCGACTTTACAGACAACCGATTTTTTAAATATACTCTAAAGCACAACACAAATCGAAGTATTCACTAAGATACTTCTTAATGAAACACTATAAAAAATCGTTTTATCCGACATTATCAAGAATACGAGAAAACCTAGGATCGCCTAGGAATTAGGATAGAATTAACTCGATGATAGAGCATGATTTACCTAGCAACCGAGTAAACAAAACTTCAGCTGAAATAACTCACAGCAACAACGATATTTCTAAATAAATGGGAGTGAATCATAAACATAGAACTAAACATGTTAACCTCGGCCACAGAATTGAATAGATAATACCAGCCCCAAGCTTGCTAGAAGTACGTCTGAGGCTATAGGTCTGTATATATCGGCCCAGTTCAAAGGGAATTAGCTTTGAACGCGCAAATAAACAAATCTCTGTAGATTTGTTTATTTGCCTATAGCCTCAGACATACTTCTAGCAAGCTTAGGGCTGGTATTATCTATTCTTTTCTGATGACGTTACGGAAAAGGTACGATATAGTTAGTAATATCAGCGGTAGTCTAGAGGCTGTGATCCGGCTTTCATTCAAAGGTCAGGTTGAAACCCTAAGTACATCAATGATTTTTTATTCTTATCGAAAAAAAAACAAATTAGAAATTGGTAGGTAATAATGGAAAATGATAAATTTATAGATAAGTAATGGAAAGAAGAGAATGAAAGCAAGACATCACAAGACCGGTCGTGCATCAATGATTTTTTATTCTTATCGGAAAAATAATCAAATTAGAAATTGGCCATACGGGAAAAAATATAAATTAATAAATAAGTAATGGAAATAGCATAACAAGAAGAGAAACATACCGTGGATCTTTTACTTAATTTAAATCTATAAGGACACGTATGTACCTTACGCAGAGAGGCCAAAAAGTTCACTTCTTATACTAACTGGTTTCATCGCGATATTTTTCTTTCACCATTTGATCGTTATTATAACAATTCACGGAATTTTCAAAGAACTAACAGTCTGTAAATACAAATAAACTAAACATAGAATAGAAATAGCTTTATAAACACAAGAACGTACTCCATCCACTCAACAGTTTGCAAATAATCTCAGGTACCTGAACAAATACTCGAATCTTTGCGACAGGCATTCTAAGAGCCTGTCCGCGTTTTACGCGCGATTCCTCAATCGCGCGTAAAACGCGAGCAACTATTTGGTAGGAGCGCGCGTAAAACGCGGCATCTGGACGCAATATAAATTGAAACGCGCGATTCCTCAATCGCGCGTAAAACGCGAGCAACTATTTGGTAGGAGCGCGCGTAAAACGCGGCATCTGGACGCAATATAAATTGAAACGCGCGAGGGCACTCGCGCGTAAAACGCTCCATCTGGACAGGCTCTTAGGGTCCGTTCACACAGACCGGCTCGGAGAGGAGAGCAGATTCTTATCACGTTGAAAACAGAGTTTAGTATTTTATTAAGGTTTTTTTTGCATCTGCCACTGCTTTTGTCATTAAGGATAATGCTTGAACGCGCTTGGTGTGAAATAATAAGAGGAGCTGACCGGCTCCGAACGCGTACTTTTCTCGTCGGCTGCGAGCGCATCCGCTTTCAGATCGCTTTCAGCCGGTCTATGAGAAATAGTTGGCGGCTCCGCTCCGATCAACTCCAAGCGTATATACGATCCGGTCTGTGTGAAAAGAAAAATGCGCGCCGATGCTCTCCGAGCCGGTCTGTGTGAACGGACCCTTATGTTGGAAATATGTACCACCTTCCACCATAGCAGACGAATATAAGGCACATTACGAGAAAAGTGTTAGGTATGGATGTGGATAGTGGCTATAGAAGAAGTAGACCGAAGAAAAGATGGATGGACTATGTCAAAGATGACATGAGCTCCAAAGGAGTGACTGAGATTTTATTTATTTATTTATTGAGATGACGAATGATAGAGGTGAGTGGAGGAAGAAAACCTGTTGTTCCGACCGCAATTAGTGTGGGAGGAGCCTAATTCTCGGGCCGACGGAGATCATTTTGCAATTTTATTTTATTGCTTCTTTTCGAAGAGAGAATGGATGATTTCCTTGAGTAATTCATCGACGACCTCATTGTAGAAGCCTCGTAGAAAAAGTACTACGGAAAACGTAGAAAAAGTGCGGGGTTGTGCAATGCCAATGTCATTGAAAATCTCGGTCGTCCCGAGAATTAGGCTCCAGGAGTACGTACGATGGTACCTACACATCATCTTACTGCCCATAAAGGAGGCTCCTTTTGAAGACTATTGTACTTCTTCTTGAGGTGCACTTAAAATCCTTTCACCACACTTGGTACTAAGGAACCAGTAACACGACGAAGAAGAAGACCATATTTTAAACCTATTTGGGTTTGTGACAAAAGGACAAAGAAAACCGTTCAAATATCATTATTGGTGATCTAATAAATCAAAATGAATGCTTGCTAATTGGGATGTTATTGGGTTAACGATTTTGTACAAGTTCAATAACCTAAAACCTATTTTCTTAAAATGTAGTGACCGTCATTGACGGCCAGAATAAAAAGCGTTCAGATGAGTTTTTGCTTAGAGCTGGACATTTTATAGTTTTAGAAAATAAAATGCTTAATTGCACCAAAACATAAATTACATCGTACATACAGTGAGTTAGAGGCGAACTTAATGTAAAGAGCATTGTTTTCCAGTTAAATTTAGTGGAGTTTTTATTAAGGGGTGAAACAAAATTTATTTAGTCCCAAGATGGGGTTTGGTTAAAGGGGTTTTGAAAAAGTTCAAGTGACTAAATAAAGCCTGAAACCCGACATAAACAATGTGCTTTTCATTACGAATACAACGAATAAGTAGGTATAAACAAAATAAAGAATACTGACCTAAGTATAGTAAGAACCATGTTCTAATTTACTAAGTAATATAGTAAGTTAGAACATGGTTCAACGAAATGTAAAAAAACTAGGGTTCATTTAAATTATTTGACAGCTGTCATTTGAAAACTATTCTCCTCGGGCAAACACAGATCTTACTTTCAGATCAATTTATGAAAAATATAATTTCTATTGTAAAGGAGTCCCCTCGACGAGTCGTAACACAACTAAAACTCTTCGGATATGTAGAAACATCTTATAATCTTTTACATTTCACATGGCACCCTAATCCCATAACCTCCCTGACGTCTGTCTTTTTCCCCCCAAAGCCGGCCTCTAACTGTCAACTCGTTGACATTATACTGTGCATGACAGGTGACATAACGGACGTAAGGTGATTCTATCTATAACATAGAGCTTGTAAATAACGCTGCGTTACACTATCTTATTTTTTAGATTTGTTTATAGTTAGGGATGTCGAATGTCGATCATAAAAAAAACATAATGACGGGGTATTCAAACTCATTTCATAAAACTTCAGCTATAAAACTACAGAGGCACGCCCACAGAGTATATTATGATGCCAGTAACTGGGCCTTGTACTTGAGGACAGTATTGCTCAATTCAAAGTCAAGTGCAAGCAAACCACGGCACCTAGAGCCTGCGCAAGATAACTATGCGCGTAACAGATGGCGGAAAATGTAAATAAAACTGACTGGTAATAATCTCCCGGTCTCAAACATGAACTTGCATTAAAAGCGATGCAAGCTCGATTTCCCCATTTATGTTTGTGATCGGAAGATATATTTCCAGTACATTTTTTCATGTTTTCTGCTATCAGTCACGCGCAGAGTTATCTTGCGCGGGGTCTAAACACAGATGTTATACAAATAGCCTACGTTGATCGGTCAGCTGCCCACATAAATGGTTTAATATCTATATTTACGAGCTTAGCTGATTGATTAATGAATGCGACGACTCTTCGCATAACTGAGCGTTGTTATAAGCGTTCTGCGGTGGCCATTAGTGTAACGCTATCAAATATCGCTGTCATGTTTGAGAGCGTTTCACTGATCGCCAACGCTGTACGCTTAGATGTGCGCAACTTTATGCTTCTTATTATGAAGTGGCTTTTGACATCCGTAATACACGGTGAAATAACCAATGATATCATTTTGGTTTCAAGGCATCTACGTTACTTATCTAGCGCAAACGTTACGACTTAAAAGCGCACTTGAGTTGAGACTTTCTCCAGAATCTTCTCAAGACTTATCGAGAGAAATGTGGAATAGTCTCCACAAGCTCCTTGTCCAACAGGGACAACACCTTGTTGGTTTCTCGGAGTGCCACATTTTACCTATAATAAAGTACGAGCTGGTATGACCGAGCTTCGCTCGGGGTAAAAAAAAATAGTATTATTATTCGCTAATAGATGTCAGGAAGAGTCGTATCTTTATTGGCTTATTTTTAATTAACGACGCTATCTGCTGGAATAGCTTGCAGTTAGTTGCTCACAATCGCCAATAGATGGCAGGAACAGCAGTTTATTGAGTTTATGTTTGATTATTGCAAAACACCAACTTCTCGTCATTTTCTAAAAATGAATCCTAGCTATATCGATTTATCGCCCTAAAAAACCCCTGTATACAAAATTTTGTGAAAATCGTTGGCGCCGTTTCCAAGATTCGGATTATACAGGGTTATTCATTATTAACTGCAAATACTCAGGAATTAGGTTCAACAAATAGAATAAAAAATATTTATGAAATTATTTTTTTTAAATTTGATCAAAAATTTTTTCAAGTTTTTGTATCAAAATTTTATTTTTATTAATTTCTTTACGGCTATTGCATAATGATTGCCACAGAGAACAGGACGATGACCCACCCAGGCGGTGACTGAACGCAGAGTGTCACTCACGGCGCGCGGGCGCGGATCAAAGGTCAAAATAGGTCAGGCGCCAATGATTCCTTTATCGATTTTCTCGGGATTTTCATAACAAAACAAAAAAAAATCATTTCATAAATATTTTTTATTTTATTTGTTGAACCTAATTCCTGAGTATTTGCAGCTAATAATGAATAACCCTGTATACAAGATTTTCTCGTTTAAGTATATGATAAATTATAGGATTATAAGAAACTGCTGTGCCATGTGCCTGTTGTAAAATTTTGCACAACATCAAAACCTCGGAATACAGCAAAAAGTTTACTGTTTTTCTAACAAGAAAATCTCGTAGTTCATTGACTACATAATTATAATCAAGGTTGCAAACCTACTAAAACGTATCTGTAAGATCTTTTTACTCGGTGTACAAAGAGTTTATGATGTTAAAATGATCCTACACTAAAAAGAATATGCTCGGGCTTTCAGCTAACGCAAATAAATGGAAAATAAGAAACATTTGAAAACTCATTCTTCCAAAAATAAAACATAGCACGTACACGTATAACCTCCTATGTGGTAGATCGGTTTTGTATCTTCTATATCCCACTAATATATTATATATATATTATATGATCAAACGAACTTGCAAAGTGAAGTTCGATCGATATTATATGAGTACGCTTCATTCGAAGTTATAAAACGAGGTAGTATTATTCCATGCTACTGGCACCTTTGCACATTTTTTAAAGTATAAAAAAAATAAAGTTTGGTTTGACATTTCCCTCAGCAGATCGTCATTCATTTTAGAGAAGAACCACAAAAATTTAACTTTGGGTATTGGGTGGGAGGGTGATTATAACTTCGAATGAAGCGTACTCATATAATATCGATCGAACTTCACTTTGCAAGTTCGTTTAATCATATATTATAATTCGTCGCTTCATTCTTCAGTTATAAAACGAGGTAGACGTTTAGAGACGAAATTTTTGTGAAAATAAATGCAGGGAAATTAGAATTGGAATGATTCACTTCCAGATTTTTTAACGTAATCTTAAGTATTTATATTATATAAACCGATCATCAATAAATACTATGATGAACTATTTTACATAATTTACTTATTATGTTACTTATTACAATCAATCACTGAATGATTAGGTCATAATACATAATACCGATCTTGCAAAATTACCCTCATATAATATTGGTCGAGGGTACAATTTTGCGAACGACTAGAAGACTAGTCCAACCAGCCGCTTTCATAATCGTATCAACAAGATAACAGAAGCGCGCGCTGCGGACGAGGCGACGTGCCACGTGCTGCGCGCGTTGAACGTCGACTGTGACGTTGTTTTTGTGAGATGTGTATGTAATCTTCAACTATAGTAGTATAGTAGTAGCAGGACATATTGCTCTATTTTCATGAAAATAGGTTAAATCAGTACCGGTTGTTCATGACCGGCACCAGATGTTTTGATTACATCAGAAATACCTATCTTAACGCCGGTAGAATTAACTAAAATGTTTTCTTATTTTATCAGGGAGAGTGTTTACACTATAATTATATCCTGTGCCTAATGCCAAAAGAACAACCAACTTTATGGTGATTTTTCCTAGAAGTAGGTTTCTACTGGGTACCCAATCCGCGATGTAGTTTCAAACTACCTTCCCGGTTGGATCGGGTCCCCGGTGAACGTAACTATATTTCAGCAAAACTGGTCTAAGCTTGTGAGCCCCTTTGAGGAGGCGTTTTACATGGTCATCGGAAGCTATGTTACGGTACGGCCTAGCAAAAAGAGCTGAGCGAAGACTGTTCAAAGATTCGTAAGGGTCCCATTATAATAATATATTATTACTGTTGAGTAAGGAATAACTTTATGTTTGAAAGTGAACATCCATAAGGGTTTTAATTAAGAGTTCAACAGAACTGTCACTACTGTTTGTAGGTTTCATTTCATTGTACTGAAGCAGAGTGATTTTGAAAAAATAAACCATAATTAGATCGAGTGATAGGCTTGGTGATCCGTTTGCTCCAAAGGTATCCTGGAGAGCATTGCTGCAGCCAAGATAAACTGTCTTGGCGGTGAAACAGAACAAAAAATTAAGAGTGAAATATATAATAGCCGAGCGAATCAGTTTTTTAAGCAGAGGAGAGAAACCAGGGCTGAGACGGCCAGTAAGGAAATATTAGGATATTTTCAGGCCTCATCCATGTTTATTTTCTATAAGCATTTCAAGACAAGTGAAAAGCCGGGAAAGCACATAATTACATTATTTTTCCAGCTTATAGTGAATGCGTCAAATGTTATGACACCTAGATCTGGCCTCTACAAACTATTAGTTCTGGTTCGATTCCTGGTTCTCCAAAAGCTGTTACTACTCTATGGTATATTCCGTGACCGAAAGATACCATTCAATATCCGTATTAATTTTTCTAAACTCCTGATGTGATCCTGGACTATCTTTTGTATAAATTTAAGAAGCTAACAGACAGATATTTCATATTTTGCACCATTGCTAAATGGTTTTTTTCAGGTAGGGTAGGTGAGGGAATTGGATCACTCCCATCCTTTTGATGTACTACGATAACATAAAAACATTTGTGAGCAAAACATTTGAAACCAAAAATCAATAAACATTAATTTATTATTGTTATTATAAAACAACAATCTCTCCATGCTTTTGGTATCTCTATATGGTTGTTATGGAAATCTAGTTCAGTATTTTTCCATCCACCGTTTACGCGCTGTAATTACAATATACGCCCCATTCTGTTCAAGGCGCTAAAACTAATAAACAAGGGGTTGCCAGAGAGAGATTTGTCTAATATTTTGAAAGCTAAATATTTTTGTCTCTCAAACTCTTTAGTATGGAGCCAACCATACTTCACAGCTGGATACGCTGATTGATGTAAGAATCCCGAACAAGTGGGCAAATTCCTGAATAGTACCTACTAACTGGCATTCGCAAAAAACATTTTGTGCCGCTTAGTTAACGGCAGTGATATTAACAATATAATATACCCATAGTGATGTATAGGTCCAAATAAAATTGCGACATTTACGAGGATGAACATCTTTTATCGAAATTGACCACGAAACCTATATAAGCAGTAAAGTAACTTTAGAGTTTCAGTAACATGTATCCGTCACTCCTCGAAACTGTCACCTAGACAGAGCCAATCGTCAAGATATACATATTACAGATCTAAATCTGCGATGTCTCATAATAAAGCCTGTAACTTCTTTCATTATCTTTGTAAAAGTTCGAGAAATCGAACAAAGCATGGCACTAAACTGATTATGTAGTTTTGTCAAATTGAAATCTTAAATTCTTACGATCGGACTTAGCTACAGGAACAAGTATGATTCTGTAAGATCAATGATCGCCATGAATCCACAGGTAAGTATCATTTTCGACGCAGCCCCATGGTCTCCCATGTTGAAATGGACAATAGAAATGAATTTATTTAGCAGATTAACCCCCGAATACTGAAACGCAACTCAGATTTAAGCACGTCTCAAGCGACGAATATTTGACAGTTTTCAATGAAAATCTGTCAAATATTCGTCGCTTGAGACGTGCTTAAATCTGATTTGCGTTTCAGTATTCGGGGGTAAGGCTTAGAATCGGTGACCACCATTAGGCGTTGGTGCTAAAAAATAATAATAATATTTGATACAAATTGAAATTTTTGAGGATAACATTATAGAAATGGCACCTAAGTTAGTTAGGTTCTGGATGGCTAACCTCATTTCATTATTTTCTTTGATTGAATGAAAATTATTGTTATAAGTTATTAGGAGAACCTTGTTCTACTCTACGATTAAAAGGTTAACAGTTACGAATCAGTTCCAAAATAACTTGATTATTAGTTACACCAATCCAGCAATTATAATAAAATTGTAATCTTCCAGCATGTCTACCTACGTTATTGTTTCGTAGGAGCATATTTGTTATAGCTTGACAAGTTCGTCGAAGGACGTGTGAACTGCGCCGAGACGTAGACGTGTCGTTGGTTGCGCTCATCGATACGGTTGTTGCGCTGTCGTCCTGTATGCTGACTGCCCCCCCCCTTTCTCAATGGTAACGAGGGGTAACGAGAGTGCCCGATCAGTTTCCCTGGTGTTGAAAAAACTGCCAGCTGACGACTGAATATCCGAAGAAGAAGGCTTCGACGACGTTTAAAAGTGATTCTTGCAATCAAACTGAATAAATACACTTATTTGTAACCCTTGTTTTAAATTGCCTTTGAAACCTTAATGTTTTCAGGCAACTCACTCTCAAAGAGAGTTTCATATCTCTTTCTTGGTTCTTTTTGAATGTAAGGAACGCTTTCTATAATCCTAGAGCGAGCTAAAGCTTGGTTCTCACTTGAGATTCGGCATAGTGGAAGTCCGTTAGTATACGGCAACCATGAGATAATATTCATACAGCTTGTACCTTATCATCGCTGGTCAAAAGCAAACTCACGCTTTGTTGAGTACTGATATGCCTAGGCCCAGCTAATCTTGTTTGATCTGAATTGTATTCAACTTTGAATTTTATTTATCTATTTATTTAATTTGTAGAAATACAAGAAACGACCCGATACTACAGAGTAAATCATCATCATCATCAGAGACGATCCAACGTGGCATAATTTTATAATAATAATAATTTTCTAGTTCTCACTATATCAGACACGGCAGCGGATATTTCCGCGCTTAATGTGTTTGCTTTCAACAGTTTGCAGTTACTGGAAATAAAATAGTCTTTCTAATAAATAAACAGCTTTTCTTTTACCTCCTTCTGCATCTCCTTCTTGAGGATTGGTAGCCAAAGTTGGCCCAGCTTGTCATGAATATCAAGACCATAAACTGGTATTAAGGTCATCAGAAGCATTACCCAAAGCCTGTAATGACTCTGTATCGAGTTCAGACACAGGTTCAGTAGCCTCATGCGGGGCGTTGAGGCCTCGTCTGGTGTGGTGAGGAGAGCCGGCACAGGTGGTGCTTTGTAAAGATTAAAACCTTCGTGTTGACCCGCAGTCGAACCTCCAGGCAATTTTTAAGCATCATGCTAACCCTTCGTGATAACCCGCAGTTAATCCTCCAGGGCGCTTACTAGATGCTGATATTTAAATCGGCTTGTGACATTTTTCACTTCACTCAGGTATCAGGAATGCAAAAATGCAAGACTTACTTACCTGGATTTTCATCAGAATCAGATCATGACGAAATCACAATCACGCAACGCTTTTTAGCCGTATTTTGCTTACGAAGTTTTTCGGAATAATATCCAAATTTGTATTGCCGGCAATACATTTCAGCATTTTTTCCAATTTTTCACTGCAGAATGTGTGCTTGATGCCGTGCACAAAAAAAGAATGACGATCTGCTGAGGGAAATGTCAAACCAAACTTTATTTTTTTTATACTTTAAAAAATGTGCAAAGGTGCCAGTAGCATGGAATAATACTACCTCGTTTTATAACTGAAGAATGAAGCGACGAATTATAATATATATTATAGATGCGAAAGTTTGTGGATGGATGGATGTTTGGTACTCAATAACACCAGAACAGCTGAAGGGATCTGGATGAAATTGCACAAAGATAGATTGTAGTCTGGAATAGCACATAGGATAGTTTTTATCCCGAAAAAGTAACAGGAGCGGGGCGTAACGGGAACGGGGCGAGTGAAGCCGCGGGCGGCCGCTAGTATAGTATAAAAGAAAGTCGTGTTATAAGCAGCTTACACGATTTGGCTAAAAATTGGTGAGGAGGTAGCTTAGAACCAGGAGAACGACATACTTTTTATCCCGAAAAAGTAACAGGAACGGGGCGAGTGAAGCAACGTGCAGCCGCTGGTATGTGAATAACCAAAATTAAAGTGTCAAATTGTCAATGCAAAACTTCATGTATTTATAACTTTTTTTCATGTATTTATTTCATAAGTTGAGGTCACCATAATCTCAAAACGCCATGTTAGCCCGTTATATAAAGTGACACTTTTATGAACGCCATCTAGTTCATAAATGGGTAAACCTTCTAATAATGGGCAAAACAAATCTATGACGTGTAACAACTCTGTAGCAAAATGCCTCTATCATCTATCATCATAAGCATCGTAGGAAGTTTATTGAATCATGCGTGTCTTCTGTTCATTTATATTGTCTTTGAATCATATTGGACGATTGATATTCAAATGACAACCCAAATTCGTCTGGGGCAATATTCTCATAGAAATCCTATGATGATGTAGTTTTCGCAGGTTATTGACCTATGTGGGCGTGGGTAGGAACACCAACAATGTGCTAAAAATCTGGAGGATACATCATCAATGTGTACTCAGACTTGGTAGTGAATGATTGATTGGGACTGAAACAATATTTGTTCATGTGTACCTACTAAATGTTTCATAAAATTATTTGGCCTATTATAAACTCGTGGGCTTATTGAGACTGGGCAGGTCACATTTGCCGTATGAAACCCAAAAGATGGGCCAAAGCCAGCACAGAGTGCAATGGGTCCCTGCAGACGGAAATCGCCGCCGAGACAGACCCAGGAAGCGTTGGCGGGATGACCTGGACGCATTCTGCAGGGAGTGGCCGATTTTGGTTTAAGAACGAGATGAGTGGAAAGAACGGGGGGAGGCCTTTGCCCAGCAGTGGGACAGACCTGGCTGAATAAAAAAAAAAGAAACTCGTGAGAGAAGCTACATTGATCATACAAATACGATAAAGTGATTCATCGGTCCGGTCAGTAGATGGAACTCAACTTCGGCCCGTTTCCACTCCAAGTATTGCTATGCGGGCTTTATTATGTATCCACCATTGACCTCACCATGTAACATAATAAATGCAATATGTAATATGAGCAAGATTATTGGAAGTCGAAGAGAGTACTTTGTTCTCGGGGAAAATGATGAATTATCTCCAGAGTTAATATACTTACAAATAAAACTCAATCAGAATGGAGAATGAGTTACAATATAACTCATTCTCTAGCCCCAAACAACAACACTCTCTAGCCCCAAAATAAACATCTGTGTTCACCAAACAAATATTTGTTCTCGATGGGGATCGAACCCAAGACCTACGGTGCAGAAGGCAGAGCAGAGCATAACCCCAACTGATCTGAGCGGCCAAAAAGCGTGATTCCTATTTGATGCAAAACTTTTTGCTCAAAGATTTTTTTGTTCTTATTTTTCCTTATACAGTGCAAACGTTTGGTATTGACAAACATAAGCAGATGCTTAGGTTGTTTGAGTTGATATTAATTCATCAAGCTTAGTTCAAACATCGCGCAAAACTGACCGTATTGTTTACCTCTACCTACTTTTTGCAAAAACGGTTATTTTTTATTTTTCGCCAAAATGAACTGACCGTGAAAACAAAGGAGTCTTCTTAAAGAATACTAATTTGAATGCATACTAAATGCAATGCGGTTTGTAGTTACAAATGATAAATGTTGGTAAAAGGCGCGCCGATGTCACTATCAAATGCTATGCGCGCGCGCAGCTTCCGATGTCGGTCATACGAGCCGCGTGCCAATCAGGGCTGGCATAAACGGTTTCTGTATTCCTCGTCTGAGTTTTACTACATCGCATCGGTTTGAACAATTTATTTCGCCTACGTCTCTCTCTAAAGAGTATCTCGCTCTACAAAAGTATGGAGAACAGATGAGAAGGCAGCAATACGTTACGTAGACGAGTTGTTGTCTCATCATGCAGGACAAACGATAATGACATACGATAATCAATATGAATAAATATTGACCACCAAGGGATACGGCTCATAACCCTCGGAACATCTACACAAAGGAATTACACAAAGTTTAACTGGAAGAGAATGCTCTCTAGCATTAAGTTGGCCTATGTACAATGCAATTTTTGTTTTAGTGCAATAAAGAATTTTCTATCTATCTATCTATCTACTTTCTACTGGAGGGTGGCGATGATTTCTTTCAACGGAGCGCACTGGCAAAGCGAGCTAGCCGTAAGATACTAGGGCATAAATGGTAGAAACGGCAGTAAGGTGAAGGTGACAACCCTAACAGCTCGCCGGCCGCGTGTCAGACGCCGACGCGTCTGCGCAGCTCGATTAGCATTCCAAACATGGCATAACGGTAGGTATTTACTTATATTCATGTATACTATCTGAAGTGCTTTTCGCGAATGTTTTCCACCTCTGTATAGAGACTTTGATTTATCAGTAGAGCGAATTTGGCAAGTGGAGCGAAGGTCCAAGTTTTGTCTCGTCCAAAGTCAAAAGTCACAGTCAAAGTCAATAGTTTTTTATTCAGTACGATGCAAGAATCAATTTGAAACGTCTTAAAGCTAGGTGAGTCTAGGTGCCAGTTCCACGCGACCAAGCGTAGCAGAACAGGCAACAAACTACGTCTCGGTTCCTACCGTTTTTTTATATGATCCTTTTACAAATCAAAAATAGTCTAAAATAATAGCAGTGAAGTTCCAGTGTGGTGCCACTTCACTTAGTCAGACGTATGCAATGCAATAATACAAAAGCAAAAGTTTCAAAGACAGCACACGCTACGCTTCAATGTTATTCTATAGTATCTACATAGCTTATATAAAAATAAGATACGAAATAGTAGGTACAGACATTGCAAATTGACATGTTACCTTCCTATGGGGAGAGTGACCGGGACATCGGGCCACGCAGTTTTATCATTCATATAGCTATCTAGAGTATAGTACGCTTTCTTTATTAAATTATTCGTAACATATGCTTTAAACTTCCGAATAGGAAGCTTAGTTGCATTTTCCGGAAGTTTATTATAGAAGCGTACAGTGTTCCCCATAAAAGACCCATTTACCTTCTGCAGACGAAATTTGGGAATATAAAGTTTATTTTTATTTCTAGTGTTACTATTATGCGAATCACAATTTTTCTGAAAGTTACAGATGTGTTTGTGAGTGTACAATAAGTTTTCATATATATTGTGAAATTACTGTGAGGATATTAATTTCCTTAAATCGCTCCCTCAATGAGTCTCGTGAATTCATTTTATATATGGCACGTATGGCCCTTTTTTGTAAAACAAATATAGTTTGAATATCAGCTGCTTTCCCCCAGAGAAGGATACCGTAAGACATAACACTATGGAAGTAGCTGAAATAAACTAGCCTAGCTGTAGCTTCATCAGTAAGCCATCTTATAGTCCGAACTGCATATGCAGCCGAACTTAGTCTAGCTGCAAGTGCTTTGATTTGCGGTCCCCACTGCAATTTTTTGTCAATATTAAGTCCTAAGAAAATAGTAGAATCTACAAGGTTAAGTGACTCTCCATTAAGTATAATATTAGTTGGCCGGAGAGTCACATTTGGTAAGATAAATTTAATACACTTGGTTTTCTTAGCATTCAGTAAAAGATTATTAACGTTAAACCAGTTAAGTATTTGCGACAGAGATGCGTTAACGTCATCGTAATTAGTCTTCAATCTATCGACTTTAAAAATTAATGAGGTATCGTCAGCAAATAGTACTATTTCACATAGTTTTTTAACCAAAAAAGGGAGGTCATTACACTAGAAAAAGAAAGGACCTAATATCGAACCTTGTGGCACCCCCATGTCAATAATAGACCCAGAAGATCTCTCACCGCCCACATCAACTTTAAGTACTCTATCAGTCAAGTATGATTGTCCTTCTGACTAAACCTAAAACTACTGGTTACCAGGCTTTTTAGAGATTGGATCTCAGCACCTTAATTTGAGAGCACATTTTTGAGAGCCCTATGGTGTAATCGCTATGATTTTAAAAATAATAAAAGCGCTAAAGCAAAACTACAAAAATAAAGCCACTAAGTAGACGGCGTAGTGGGTGTAGGAAATGTAAATGAATACGTAGATGCGGTAGACATATTAGATCATGAAACTTTGGACTATACGACTATTAATACTTCCGAAAATTTATATTACTTTAACAGATTCTCATCCCGGGAAATCGGTGGATGCATGGAGAATCAGAAGTGGATGGAGGTCTATGTTTTTTTTTCAATACACACAATTTATTCTGTATATTGCAAAACTATAGGCTACCATCACGCCTGATGGAAAGTGAGGATGCGGTCTAAGATAGAGCTTAACCTTATTTAGCCGGTTAAGGGGCCAGCGGAGGGCGAATTTTCATATAAACGTAATACCAAAATAATTACTAGTTTAGGCAGATTTTCACTATATTACTGTAATAACTATATTTGTATAGTATTTATCTAGGTTCCTGATCAGTTTTTATTTTAAATTACATAGGTACCTCAAATGAAATTAACGCCAATCACATTTTGCAATGAAAAAAATTTATAAAATGCGCGTGGTGAGTTACTTCATTTGAGCTAAGTAATTTAAAAATAAAAACTGTTCAGGAACCTAGATTAATACTATACGAATACAGTTATTACAATAATATAGTGAAAATCTGCCTAAACTAGTAATTATTTTGGTATTACGTTTGTATGAAAATTTTCCCTCCGCTGGCCCCTTAAGCCTTTTTTCTTAAAAAATCCTAAATTTAAACAATCCGGAAATACTGACGCCGGTAAATATTTCCACTTTTTGGCAGTTCGTACTATAAAAGTGGAATCAAAACGCTTTGTGAGAGAATGTGGAATATCTACCATGAAGGAGTGGTATTTACTATTTATCCGTGCGTCTAGAAGTCCGGAGGTAAAAGGGTGACTGATGTTCAGCAGATGACTTCTTCAGCTGCTGAATCAGCTAACGCTGAGGCTCATCTGTCTAACATTTGACATATCATACAATTTATTTTCCTGGAGGCGTGTTCCGCAAACATAATTTGTTTTGTTTGCATATAATTTTATACAAATATAATTTTATTTGTCGCTAAGCGCACTTAGTTACTCGTTCGACGAAAAAACGGTTTTTCGACCATCAAACTGTTTTAAAATAACACGTTTGGGTTCCAAGCTTCATTGAATAAATGAGCCCCTCAATATGCATTAGACATGTCCTATAACGATTCTATGACATCAGCGCAACATTTATTAATAACATAAAGTCTATCGTCTGCTGCAGTGCCTGAATACTAAGCACTAATTACTCACACATTGTTTGACTAGTTGGACAAATATTTGACTGTGTTAGAGCTATGATTATAATGATAATGTCTGAATAAATGTAATTTGAAATAAAAATAATGTCTGAATGTTTGAGATTCTGTGAGCGTGATGTATAGCTGTGTGTGAATTTCCAATTTATAGTGTAGTATATTATTGTCCTGACATTTTGTTTTATATTTTTACTATTGACATTGTATTTTAAATTTGACCAAAACTGTTTACGTATATTTTATTTATTTTTATTTTTCTGTCTGTCTATTACCTATGTCTTTAATTATTGTAATTGGTGTTAACCGTTATATAAATACAAATACAAATGATACTGTGACTAAGAATGTTAGACAAAACTTTGTTCGCGTAATATTAAAACGAAACCACTTTGGCACCCCTATTTGCATAATTAGGGTGCAAAATTCTGCAACTTCATGGCCAAAGTTTTTCAGAGGGGATTCGAAGTTACTCTTGTGTTTTTTTCTAGAAAATAATATAGCGTTCTGCAAGAATAATGTTACATTCAAATGGGGAATAAATTTGAAATCGGTAATTGATTTTTGTCACTTACTAAAATACTCAGCTTTTCTCTTTATCATATTACTACTCTAGATGTATAGATAACTAGGAATCAAAAACAAAAAAAAAAAATTATTTCGTTGTTTTAAAAACATAATTATCTTAAATACTTAAAACATTTTATTCATATAAAATTTTCGTTTAATAAATAACATAAAAATAATATACACGTCAGCACAAAAAATATAAATTCATGATTTAATTAGGTACAAAGTAAGTACAATACACATTCATAATAAAATCATACATAATAAATAGTCATTGCATGTAATGTACGTTGAATGAACGTAAATAACAAAAATAAAAACTAAGCAATCGGTTTAGTGTCGATATAAGTGAAAGAACAAAGAAAATCTCTGTTCCTTTTCCCACACTTGGTTTCCTTTTCCGTTGAAGGTTCAATGAGACGTGTCAAAAGCTTCATAAGTACAGTCGTCTGACTAAGCTGTAGGTACACCTACATTTCATAACTTTAGGAATATGCATCATAAAAAACATGAGCAAAAAATCGATGAAATTTCTGTAGCCAAATGGCAACAACGATACGTTCGTCATGTTTGTCTGTCTGTCCGTCCGTATATCACAGTTTTTTTTCTGAAACTTTAAGAGCTATACTGATGAAATTTGGTAAATATATGTAGGTATTCTGTGAAACGCATTAAGATTTTTACACAAAAATAGAAAAAAAACATTACATTTTGGGGGTCCACTTTTGGTGTGTTTGCTTGTGATGATCGTAAGTAGTATTGTTGGATAGTTCTTTTAAAAATATTATGAGGTTACATTATAATTTTTTTGTAATAAGTGGTATTTTTTGTTACAGTTGCATGTTGCTTTTGTATGTTTTGAAGTCGTACTTAGAAAGAAAAATAAGAAAATAAAGAACTTTGGAAACCTTCTATATGAGTGGAACACGCGGTTGACAATTTATTTAAGAATTTTCGGTTCAAATTACGAGTGTAGCCGACTGTACCTACATGAATGCGTGAAACAAACCATCAAAAATAAATAAAATCTGTTTATCCGTCCATCGCCAGCTCTAATTGACAGCATTCATTGCCACGGAGTATGGAGTCAGATTTCCATCCTGCACGTTTTATTTATTTATTTAGGATTACTAACTAAAGATACACCCAATTACAATAGTTTCCATAGTAACTAACTAAAGTCCATCAAAGCCTAGTTAAAACCAAGCCTTGTATAGTACTAAACTAAGTACCTATAGGACCTACTTAAACTCATTTTCTCAAATAGGAACAAACAACGAGCAACATAAAAAATTCTCGCGTTGAAGTGTTCATTTGTTTGTTTTTTATTCAATATCATTTAATTTTGGAAGTCAGTTCGAAATTTAACTAAACCTAATTTGATAAGTTACCTCTTTGGTTGCCGGAGTAAAAGATCATTCAATTTTTGAACTGCGATAGATTTGGATTTATTATGTAATTTATCTAATGCACGACAGTAATGGATTTTCACACAACTTTGCCGCGGCCGACTATTTTATTGGTATTTTTTTTACACCCTTATCCATCTGAAATTCCTATAATTTTAAATAGCATGAGGTGAATAGGCGAAATAGTAGCCCATGTGAGATCAACTCGCACTTGACTATTTTTATCATCCCGTCCCACATCGCTAGACAAAACAGTCAAAGTTCTAATATAGTTACTTGACTCATAACATTTTAATTGTCGTTTAGACTCTATTAATCCAGTATGGGAATTAGGTCTTGTGGAATGCTTCCTAAAAGCACTAACTGATTTACGACAACCGTACCGTCAGCAACAGAAATAGACAAGATTGGCCAATTTACAAAACCATTCGGTCAGTACCTAATCGGTAGGTAAGGCAGACTTAGGATAGGAAACTCCTTGCTGAATGGGTCTCCAAACTCTTTGAGGTCGAAATGTGTTATTTTTTAACATTTTTAAAAGAGGTAAGAAACTGTGCAGTAAGGAGTTTGAAGTTCTTGCCTGTCCGTCATTTCGTCTAATATCTTGCCAGTATCAATTATGTATACCTACTTATAAACAATATCTATCAGAATAAAAACGAGCGGCCCTATTCATAATGCCAGACATTTTTAAGCGGATCGCTAGAAGTATCTTGTTACTGTCACTTTCATGTATAAAATAGAGATGGCAATAGACTTCTATTATCGGTCTGCTTTAAGTTACACTGTTTCGTTAGCTCTGTCTCTTTTTGTCATATTTTTTTTTATAGATGATCTAGGTCTACTTTCCTCTGCCATCGGTAGTACAGTTTTGCTAATAAAGCGGGTCGTGTGATGTCCGTATAATGCTGCCGCTCCCGGCCGTCTGTTGATGACGACCACACTGAGCACAGGAATGTATAATGGACCACAGGGAAGGCACGGGCTTGTAACATTCTGTAGGGAAATTAGTTGATTGGTCTATTTGTTAACCTGGGTTGACATTTACATGGATTTTCATGGAGCGGGATTTCTCTTACAAGTGGTTTCGAAGCGAGGCATCCAATATACCATGCAGTGATTTAGTTAAATTTATTTGGTTGAGAAATATTTACACATTTTATAAGTTATTAGTAGGCATAGGTTACAAATGAAATACCGCTGCACAAATATTACGTAAAAAACAAATACCTATAATAATATATTATGCCGTAAACCGTTTACTCAGCCTACCATACAATGCTATGAAACCAATATGCTATCAGTCAAAATAAGCAATTTTGACAACCTTCTCACAGATAAATCGAAATTGCTGCATTGGCCAAATACATAGCAGCGGCCGGCAAAAGTTGTATGAAAATCCATTACTGTCGTGTTTAGTGGCCATATAAATTACATAATGGCCCGAACACACCAAGTTCGCTGGCGGTAGCGATCAGTGAAACGCTGTCAAATATTCGCTGTCAAATCTCAAATCTGACAGCGATATTTGACAGCGCTTCACTGTTCGCTACCGCCAGCGAACTAGGTGTGTTCGAGCCCATATCTGTCATGTAATTTAAATATGGAACGATATTTTACTATGAAACATAGCAACCAAGGAGATAACTTATCAAAGGTTTAATTTTCAAATAAAAAGTTCTGCCTAGGTGCTAAGGTAGTAACTTTGTTTTAATTTCCGCGCATTATTTGAGAAAAGGACCTTACTATACAAGCCACAGAGCACCAAACACGCTTTTGCTTACGCAACAAGCCTTGGCCGCAACTAGGCAATAATGAACTCATTTACACGTTCGTCCTTTTGCTGGCCGCTTCAGTAATGTAGGTACTATAATAGGTAGTTATCTGATTCTTATACAACATAATACTCCGATATCGTTCTTTCCTTGAATAGCAACAAGGAAGATGAACATTTAATTAAACCAAAGTGTTACGCAGTAGGTTATCCCCATACCCAAACTATTGTTTGTGACTTATCGGTAGCTCACATAAAAACAGCAAATCAAATTGGTTGGCTAGTCAACCGAATCAAGCGTTCCTGAAATAGATAACTCTAGTTTTCATGATGATTTGATGGTTCTGATCAATTAGTCGCAGTGGACGGTCAACGAACTTTTCTGGAATGTCTGGGATAGTGCTATTGTTCCAGAGGTCATTGGTCTGAAGATACCTAAAAGGAAGTAGGCGAGTTCAATTGATGTAGAACATGTTTGTTCTGCCAATCTCATTTCATGTCCTATTGAAATGTCGTCATAATGGCGGTGGCGGCCTGCAGCATTTATATTTATACAAATAAATTTTAAAAAACAATCAAAGGATCTCAACGCGCTCCTGGTTATACGTCCTTTTTGGTTTTTAGTAATTTCGAACCTTAAGCTATTGAATTAAGGCTTAAAATAAACACACTACAACCATCTTTTACAATGAAAATACCTACGTATTTTGATATCTAACCAACTAAGGTCTTAGTAGAAATATTATAATGCACTTACCTATACATAAACTCCCTTTATGAACAAAAACAACATTACGCGGTGAAATCTTTTTATGAAAAAGAATCTAATCTTTTTTCAAACTTTGTTTATAGCGTAAACCAAAGCGTAATGGCTCTTAGTGCCGTTGCAATAGAGTTCAAAATCTCGACACAAATGCTAAAGTTTATCAGATTCTAATCAAGAGTAGGCTTACACGTGGGAAAGGTAGGGTCATTATTACCTATTCCCATGAGAGTCCTCACCTGGGCTTTCGGAATCGTACCTGTGGCAGTTTGCCAGACTGGTACCAGGGTAGCAGAAGCAACCAGGAGGTAGCACACCTGGCGCATGCGTCCCACCTGCCCTACCTGTTTCATACACCAATTTACCAAGACCCGTGGCTTGGCTGTAACTAGCTCGTAACAGGAGAGGCCATGTTACGTTGGTGAGGGGGATACCTGTCGCCTGGTTTTACAGGAGCCGTGCAGGTTGAATAAAACAGATTGGATGGAAGGTCTTGTTAGGATGGTGCACCTGACGCGTGCGCTAAGGGTCCGTTTCGTTTCATACCTGTCTGTGAAGGTGTCATTTGGCACGTGGCGTTCCCGTGGCAAGGTTGTGTATAAAACTGCTATACGACACGTCATTTATAACTGACTTTACAGGTTATAAATGTCATGTGATAGTGAGATACTAATTAGAATTTATTTTAATAACAGGAATCCCTGCTAGGCATGACTGTGTAAAAGTTAGAAAAGTGTACAGCAATGATTATTATCTTATATCTTCTAGAAATTCTCTATTATAATTCTAGCAAATACAAATCACTTAAATTGAGGAGCTATAAAATGTGTCTTAGTTAAAAATATGATCAGTAAAAGCCTTTACCCTACCAGTTTATACGATTATTGAAAATGACGAGACGGCAGGTGTGGAATTTCATAATCATAATAAATGAGGTAAAAATACCCTGGCGCAGATGTCCATTGTGCTGGGATAATGATGGAGGCGTGTCCAGGTAGATTGCCCATATGCTGAAACACCCGCCAAAGGTCAATTCCCTGGGCAGTAAACGGGATGATGCTGTGAAAACTCTTGCTCGATTTCAATTAAACTGTAGCTTTTTACAGAATTATTCGGCTTTTGGCTATCGGTATTCGGTAAATTGTTCGGTATTTGTTCTATAGGACGTCATAGAACTTCTACAAGTATTTTATCTTTTTTCGTTCAATGGTAGAACTATGAAAACAAAAATGTCTTATCAATTCAAACTCTAGTTCTTTAAAACAAATAGGGCTATTTGTTTTAAAGAACTAGAGATTGAATTGATAAGACATTTTTGTCATCAGTGTTTTATTAATAAAAATATAAATATGTACTCAAAATATGGGTATGCGTATAGTTTTCGATCTTTTCTAGAGATTTTCTCTTTCTATTGTAGAAATATAATATATAATTTCTTTGCGACTTGGCTAGAACCCTCATAAAGCAGTATTATTAGTAAGTCCATGTGGAAATTAATACAAAATAGTCAAAACCCACACATACCATATGAGGGAACTTTGAGAGAGCTTTAGAGAACTCATGTAATAAATTAACCAACACATCAAGATGTCCTGTTTGGTCTTTTACGGACGCTTCTTATTTATAGTCCATAACTTTGGGGAAGAATCGTTGAAATGTGGCAATAACATTAAAAGCGGTTTAGCTCAAAAACATGTTGCACCTTTAGGACGGTAGTGACACATCTCAACAAACCTAAAGTTTGGGAAATTGCAAAAGAATGTTGAAAATGTACGCATTTGTACTTTTTCATCGATTGTATACCTACTCGTGCCGTTTAAGATAAAGTGAAACTCATTTTTGCAAACGTATACATTCAGCTGTGAATTAAAAAAAAATTGTACGACATTAATGCAAGCGATGTACACAAAAAAATAATAATTAAAATAATCGGTCATTACTCGTCCGAAAATTTGATGCCATTTGGCTTTTTAAGAAATAGGTCTGTAAAATTTACTATGATGCTAAATCATTTTTTGACTTTTTTGAGATGTGTCATCTCCGTCCTGAAGGTGCGATGCATCAAATGCATGGTTAGAAGCTTCTCTGAGTCGCAATTAAATTATTTCACCGCACTAGCTCGTGAGAACTATTGACACGACAAGAAGAAGCAGTTTAGCTTTGTAAAGACACAGACGAGCAGACAGACATCGAATTTGGGACATAGCTTTTTCAGTGTTATTTTATGTTTTGTGCTCCTATTCACCTGGCAATACCGATCAGTGAAACGCTGTCAAATTTGACAGCGATATTTGACAGCGTTTCATTGATCGCCATCGCCAGCGATCTAGGTGTGCGCAGGCCTTTAAGTCACCTGTGACAACCTTGGGTGACAACAGAATTGTCAATTCATAATAGTTATTTGTTATACAAGAGTGCAAAGCTGCTTTTTAACCGCGTGCTCAATTTTGATGACTGAGCAAGCGCAGGATTCTAAAGTTTAACCAAATCTTTGCACTCGAGTGCAACACGTAACTTTTCATCCCACCTCAGCGAGGAAATGACTATAAATGCAAAAAAGAACATGGCGCGACTAAAAGTAACACACCAAGAAGGTTCCGAGTATGAGTTATTAACAAATTTAAAAAGGTTGTATGATAAATTCGGCACCATGCAGGTAAAAGTAAATAGGTTTAATGGTGTTTTGAATTCACAAATACACCAAGAAGGTTACGAGTGCGAGTTTATAACAAAATAAAAAAGGTTGTATGATAAGTTCGGCACCATGGAGGTAGAAGTAAATAGGTTGTGTATTCACAAACTTATTGAACACAATATTCTAAATTCAAATTTACTTTATCCTCTAGCGGATAAAAACGGCCTTTCCAGTCAGAAATTAAACAGCAAAAACACACTTTCAGAGCTGGTGGGATGAAAAATAATTTTGATAGTTTATTGAATCAACATTTATTTTTAAAACTGACACTTATCCATTTTCTCCCACAGTAAGTAAGAGCTGACAACATATATATCTACACTAAAAACGTCGCGTGACTTGTCTCATGATAAAATCTTTCAATCTCAAAGCAACCGGCTACTTAGCTTAAGTATCAAATGTCAGAAAAAGAAAAATCCAAATCCCTTACAACGATCCCCTTTCGTCCTAAAATAGATCTATTCGATGCGTTGCAGCAAAAAAAGAAGAAGCATTATATCGATACGAAGTAACAATAAAGCCCGTAGTAGGCAAGTGCTAAGAAATTAATGGGCGATATTTTTTTCTCAGCTAATAATTGTAATTTTTCTAGTTGCTTTTAACTGTGTAGCTTTGATCTCCTTAGCGGACTTAAAATAACGGTGGTTTAATAAACGTACCGTCATCCTCACTCAACTCTCTTATAAGCCTTGTGCACATCTAAGCGATTTGCGATGGCAATCAGTGAAACGCCGTCAAATATGACATCGATATTTGACAGCGTTTCACTGATGTGCGCAGGCCAACAGATTTTTACCATTTATGGGCGATGAGAGTTTAATTGTACACTGAAATAACTGTCGTTGGCTTTTATATTAGTTTTCTTTTACGGCAAACTACACTCGTGAGCAAAAAAATCGACTCAGGACGCACGCTCGCGGTTAAAAAGCTCTAGCAAAAAAACTGAAGCTCTCAATCTATTTCTGATTTTAATACTTCAAAGCTGTTAGTTTTAGCTTCAAAATGATATGAATTACTGTAATGTTTCTTGCTCACACAACCCAACAACATGTTGTGATCAGTAACCACCCTTTTTACGCTTGTTTACAATAGTGCTAATTAAGGGCTGTTGACCCATATAAAAGTTTAATTCCTGACCCAACCTTATCGGATAACCGTCAAACGTCAACCGATACACATCTTTATTATAAATAAACAAGAATTCTACCTGAAAATGGACACAACAAGTGATGAAGCTGCTCAAGCAGTCACCCTATTGCGACAAGGCCAGAGTCAGCGTGTAGTGGCACGTGCGCTGAATATGAGCCAGTCTGCTGTTTCTAGAGTTTACCATCGTTACCAAGAGACTGGTAACTTTAATCGAAGATGAGGTTCCGAAAGAAAAAAGTGCACATCGGACAGAGATAACTGATTCATTGTCAGCACATCGCTGAGAAATCGGGCCCTCACTGGCGTTCAAGTCCAACAAGAGCTCAGAGAAGCGCGAGGAATGGCTGTGAGTGGCTGGACAATCAGAAGACGGCTTAAGGCAGCTAGCCTTAAGCCAAAAAAGCCAGCTACTGGCCCCAAATTAACCGCAGCCCACCGAGCAGCCCGCCTACGATTTGCCAGAGAACACGTTAATTGGACTGACGAAGAATGGAGCTCCGTTGTCTATTAAGATGAAAGCAGAGTGTGCTTGCATGGTAGCGATAGAAGAGGACGCGTCTACAGAAGACCTGGAGAAAGATTCGCGCAGTGCTGCATCAAAGAAAGTGTGGCTTTCGGAGGAGGTTCCTGGATGGTGTGGGCGGGCATTTTAATGGAGGCAAAAACTGAGTTGGTTTTGATTGAAACTGGCGGTCGAGTGGGAGGAATGACTGCAAACCGATACATCGAAGAAATTTTAGGGGTCATGTCGTTCTTTACGTCATTTCATTCGTGAAAACTTCGTCTTAATGCAAGACAATGCCCGTCTACATACTGCAGGTTCCGTCCGGCAGTATTTAGAGGAGGTCGAAATTGCCGCCATGGACTGGCCAGCGCGTAGCCCGGACTTAAGTCCTATCGAGCATTTGTGGGATGAACTTAAAAGAAAAGTTCAGGCTCTAAATCCTGCACCAGCCACGAAATCGGACCTCAAAGCGAGGCTCATTGAAGAATGGAATAGCATCGAACAAGATCAAGTAAAGAAACTTAGTCGATCCATGAAGAAGCGATTGGAAGTTGTTATTAGGGTCAGAGGGAGCAACACTACATATTGATAAGTTAATTTCAATTAAATTAATGTTTTGACAATTTTGAGCTGGCATTTTCTTCACTGTTAACTATCACCTTTTTTCATTGCTTAAAACTCTTTCTCATTCAATATTTTTTCTATACCAATAAACGTTTTTAAATAACAACGTAGACCACTCATTTTAAAGCTAAAACTAACAGCTTTGAAGTGTTAAAATCAGAAATAGAATGCAAGCTTCATATTTTTTGCTAGAGCTTTTTAACCGCGAGCGTGCGTCCTGAGTCGATTTTTTTGCTCACGAGTGTATATTCATTTTAAGAAAACTGTAGAATTACAAATTATTAATTAAAGGTTATGTATCTAAGGCCCCGTTTCACGGATCTAATCGACCAATCAAATATTTGACAGTTGTTTATCACAAAATTTGTGGTCAAAAATTTGAGTTAAACAACTGTCAAATATTTGATTGGTTGATCATAGTTTAAGTCTTTGTTACTTTCCTCATTGACTCAGTTCAATTTTGGTAAAAACTAAAACGGAAATGACATTAAAACGGCTTACCATATTTCATCCCGGACAAGTGCTACTGTGGGATATCTTTTTATATCTTTTTGAAGGGCTTCTAAGAAGGAAGTGGATATGCTTCTGACCGTCTTTTATTATTGTAACGAACTTTCAAAGGATGACAAGTGTTTTTGAGGTAAAAAATAAGATGGTTTTAACCACAGTCCAAGGATTTTTATAACTTCAGTTTTCTTCTTTTTATCGTGTTGCTGGTTCTTTTGAACCAAGTGTGCTGAAAGGATTTTAATGAGGCTTCTTTTGTGCATTTTTTCAAACTTTTAAGCCTTGCGCGTCAAATATGACAGAGATATTTGACAGCGATTCACTGATCGCCATTGTCTAGATGTGCACAGGCGTTTAGGTTCTACGACAACGTTTTCAGTGATAAAAGGTGTTATTAATTTCTTTGTTTTTTTAGATGTTTCTGGAAAGGAATAACGTCCGATATTTTTTTCAAAAAAAATAACCAAATAATACTAACTTGTTTTTAGTGCAGAATAATATTACAAGAACAGTTGAACCGATTTACCTATACGTTTAATTGGATACTTAAATAAAAGTGAAACAAAGTTGTGTCTTAAAAAAAATGACATGCAAACACAATGCTACATGTAAAAGAACAAAGTAATTAGGTACACCCGTACCGATCAACATAACCACTCTCACTCAAACTCCACCTCAAAACAGATGAAATTACTATCATAAAAGCGAAGTGAACAATCTATTATCGTACAATAAAGGCAGCGCCTTCCAAATATTCCTTACCGCACACGGTGTAGGATTAGACGTGATTTACGCTCTTAATCCGGGAGGGACCAGCTCGGGTGAGAAGGTCAACGTTACCTGAAAAGATAGAGAATGGTTAGAATATATTAAAATACCCTTATTACAGAACGGGTTGAGGGAATCTGTGCATACTTTAGAAAAACATGATTAGCAAACAAATAGCTAGAAATAATTAATTTGTAAGTAAATTCATTTTAGTTTTCATAAGTCTATAAATGCACTATTCAAAAACTTATAAACTTCTTTGTAACGTTTTATGCCAAGGATGTGTGTTAGAATTTCCCGTGACAAATGAACATAATTATTTTCATATTGTCGCTTAGCTCCTCCACGTGTGAGTTCCCTCTAAGCCTGCTACACGTTAGAAAGAAACAGCTGCACTCATCTCTCTCGTTCTAACTCAAAGTAAGCATTCGTGTGAAAACGTACGCCACATACTGTACGAGCTTAGAAATTCATCGGAATAACGGGCCCCTATGTATGGCCCATTACTAGCATTAGAACCCTTGCTCACCACATGTGACCAAACGTTAGAAAAAAAAACAGCGTTTGCTTAGCAAATTCTAATCTCTTCACATACTCCGGTACCAGGCTAGCAGCAGCCACGAGGGAGTGATCACACGTATGCCTCCGTGTGAGATATAACACACGCCATAGCCACACACGCATCGAAGGGGTTGTCGGGTGTCCAACGGCCCCCTCACCTATTCACACAGGCACACACCAGCGTGTAGAATACCACCCTCTAAGCAAGAGCAAAAGAGACAGGACGCTATACAATTCCACTAGCGTTAGACAGAGTTAGATAAGAGGAGTCGATTTCGGAGACAACTAAGACGGGTTCGAGTCTTGAGGTTAAGCCAAGGGTGAAAGTTATTTTACAGCTACCATTGTATGTTATCCTGGTAGTTGTTTTCCATTTTAGGACAAAACTCGACAAAAAAGGGCACCGGGGTGTGGGAATGTTGTGATGGCTTGAGGGATCAGCCTAATCAAACTTCAACCCCGTTTGAAGGGTGAGTAGTAAGTAGGCTCGAGGGAAAGTTACTGTGAAATGTGGGTGAAACACCCCGCACACACACTTCGATATTTTTTGATGTTGTGTGCGTGCATTTTCTTTAGTGCGATCAGCGACACTATGAAAGTATTGTTTTGAATACTTTCATAGTGTCGCCCAAAGGAAGTTTTCACCTAAATAATGATGAATTCCCGAACTTAAAAAGTAGACATCAAAACATTGCGTAACTAAAACACATCCTTCTACTCTGGTAGGTCTACAGTTACCTAAAATCAAAGCATATTCATATGACCCAGGTCAAGGAACAAATGACAGTCAAGCATGAGCACTCACATTATTATGAGCTATTGGAACCGGTAGGTCGTCCAACCGTGAAATTTAACTAATTTGATTCTGTCATTTTAGATCCAACAAATCAATAGCTAAATTTGAATTACATTAGCTGTCTGATTGTCGTTTTCAAATGTAGAAAAACGGGTCAAGTTTTATGACATGTAAAATTTGGCGATCCATGAAGCGCTGTCTAATATCGCTGTCAAATTTGACAGCGTTTCACTGATCGCCGCTTGAACTATAGGGTAAAGCAAGTTGTAATATGGGATCAGCCGTAGCAACAGTTTTTTTAAATTTCAAACTGTCTGTTGTCCCAACTTTGGTTCTATCTATACCCTTAAATCTAGGTAGTTCAAAAGTGCATATCGAGAGTGTTTAAACGACATAGAACAGAGTAAAATAAAGACTGGTTTTATGATCAAACTGATCAGAAACGTGTCACGACGCTACGCCACCGGTTTTTAGTAAACATAAAGTGTGCTCAAATCGAACAAAATGCATAAATTATCGTATCGTCGTGAAAAAGCAACAGCCATAAATTTTAGGGCTTTTTATAGTTGCATTATTGAATGCACGTGACAAATGTGTGTTTATTTATTCAGCCAGTAGCTCGTGCTTCTGTTGACTTAACTGTCAAACGAGCTGTCAACTTGACATGTCATGATGCAACCGACTTTTTATTAGAATGAAAACGGCGTTGAATAGGTTTTGGTTAGTTTCAATTTAATGTAATTTTGGTCTCTCACAAATGATTGATTATTTTTTCCAAGATAAACGTTTCAACCGTAAACTATACCAACTAAATGCATTTAATTAAACTTCAAATTAATTTAGATTATAATGATTTAACTCAATCTTAAAACCAATAAAACCCCACCGAGATTCAATAATCACGCCCATAGTATAAAAACCTATTAGCTAGTTAAAAAACTAAACTCACTTTCACAGGAATGCCGAGACTCTGATCCTGATGGAATGCACTATCCCTTTCTATACCCTCGTCTGTCGAAACTGGTTAGCTTTGATTAATGAGCATTTTTTACATCCCTCGGCTTTGAATACATAATTAAGAAACATACGCGTGGTAAAATAACTAGACTTCAAACTGTAGCCAGAAAAAGTAAACATAAAAAAGCAGCCAAGTGCGAGTCGGACTCGCCCATGAAGGGTTCCGTAGCATCAATTAACATAATATAAAGGTTTTTGTAGTTCGATGAAAGGTAAATTGCGGTTTACGATTTATGACGTATAAAAAAAAAACTACTGACTAGATCTCGTTCAAACCAAATATCGTTGGAAGTTTGCATAGTAATGTACAACATATATTTTTTTTAGATTTATCATTCTCTTATTTTAGAAGTTAGAGGGGGGGGGACCAACTTTTTTTCACTTTGGAAGCGTCTCTCGCGCAAACTATTCAGTTTAGAAAAAAACGATATTAGAAACCTCAACATCATTTTTGAAGACCTATCCATAGATACCCCACACGTATGGGTTCGATGAAAAGAAAATTTTTGAGTTTCAGTTTCAAGTATGGGGACCCCCAAAATTTATAGTTTTTTTTCTATTTTTGTGTAAAAACCTTAATGCGGTTCACAGAATACATCTACTCACCAAGTTTCATCAGTCTAGCTCTTATGGTTTCGGAGAAAAATGGCTGTGACACGGCCGGACAGACAGACAGACAGACAGACAGACAGACAGACAGACAGACAGACAGACAGACATGACGAATCTATAAGGGTTCCGTTTTTGCCATTTGGCTACGGAACCCTAAAAAAGACCAACTCTTGAGAATTTAGAATGAGTTTTTATTTGTATTTTTTAGACCTAACCTATTTTAACGTTTATAATATGTTGAAAATACAATAGAAGTCCCCAAAGTGTTATTTGAGAAGTTCTGAAACAAAACTGAATCGTAAAAATCTCAATATAAACAATAGTCCACGTCAACTTGAGAATGTCCAGGCTCCTCTTTTGTTTTCCTCGATTTTTATATAGGATAGGACTCTGTCAAACTACACAGTAACCTGTGTATTAGTCGTATTGTTCGCTATGTGAATTCCTATGCTGTTATGATCGCCTGGTACAAGCTAGCGCCAACCGTTACGTCACAGTTTCGTCACAGTGATTTCGTCGTTATACGGAGGGTGGGGGGATAACCAACCCCTCAGCGGGTGTTCAGAAACAACGTTGGTTTGTAGAAACAACGTCGACTCATTGTATTTCCAATCTTATTTCTGTTGCTATACGAAACGTTTTCCACCAATTATAAGCACGAAACTCTAGTACACCCGTTTATACCATGTTTAGAAGTTTTTTCAAATAGTTTTTTATGATTCCACTGGAACTAAGACTTTTCTTATTTTAATTTAACTTGCTCTACTGCGTATTTCAAACGCTGACGCATGTAAAAGGCACATAAGGATAAAGAATAATGTACATTTACGCTGTTTGTTACTGAAATAGTGAGAAGTCATTATCTAAATAGCAACGAAAGATAAATGGGAATTTATCGTGTCTGTGAAAACCACGTAAATGAAGTTTTAAAATTCTTCGCTTCAAATGCTTAATAGACTTCCAGTTTTTTGTTAGATATAAAACAGAACAAGTTTAACCCAATTTACACTAGACATGTTTACATTGAAGCATTGTTTATTTGCATTATTCTTTAAACACTCCAGGATTTTATACAGGTTAGTGTGGAATGAGCTCATTTCGTGGTATAATTCAAGGTTGCGTATAAATTAGATACGAAGTACCTTACCTACATGAACTGTTACTATGGAGATTCAAAAAGGTACATAATTATCTAAGTTACACCAATATTTTCCTTAAAATTATGAGCTAAAAGAGTAACAAGTCTGTAAAAAAATAAGTTTCAAGCTTCTAGCTCTAAAAATAACGATACTTTCATGCAACTTTTCATCCCCCCCTTTCAACCCCTTTCAACACTTTTTTCGCATTAAAAAGTAGTTAAAGTCCTTTCTCAGGCTCTACACTATTTGTGTACCAATTTTCATTTAAATCAGTTCAGTAGTTTTGGCGTGAAAGCGCAGAAGACAGACAGACAGAGTTACTTTCGCATAATATTTAGTAAGGATTTGACAGTCAGTGAAACGCTGTCAAATACAGAATATTTATGATATTTTTCATTGATCTCCACCGTAGAACATTTTATATGTGGGCAAGGCTTAATCAGTATTTACATTGAATCTTGATCTTTTACATCTAATGCTAATATTTAAAGAGGAAAGATTTGTACCTATTTTTGTATGTTTGTATGTTTATAATGAATAGGCTCAAAAAGTACTGGGCCGATTTAAAAAATTCTTTCACCAATAGAATGCTACATTCTTCCAATTTGACATAGGCTACATTTCATTTTGAAAAAAATTAGGAATCCTTGGTAAAATTTGAACAATGTAACCGAAGGTGTAGAAAAATGAGTCTTAAAATGTCTTTCGTCGAATGCGCTGCCGAAACTATTAGCGATAGAACAAAATAATGTACAACAATATTGTCTACCCCGTGCGAAGCCGGGACGGGCTGCTAGTAAAGTATAAAAAATCGATATTTCTATCTTCACTGCACGAATGCACTCCAAATTCAAATTCAAATTATGTTTTATCATCGTAGAGTTGCACAAGCAAGCATCGTAATTCGTATTTTTATCGAATAGTGTTGCGAGTAATGATTACGGTCCATTACATCGAGACGGCCACTAATCGGTCGATTAGCATGGCGTCCTATCGGGAATACTTAAAATAGAATTTACGTTGCTTGAACAGATCAAAAAGTACTTTTGACACACAAATTATGGTATGGATTATGCTAAAGACATAAAAAACTGATTTTAACTTTAGATTTTAATGCGGTCAAATATGACATATTTGACAGTGTTTCACTGAAGCACGCTTAAATGTGTCCAAGGCTTCATATTTTTTTTAAACTAATAGATTTTGTTCATTTTCATGCAAGAAAAGATGCATGAACAGTGTGAAAGATGACATGGATAAGAAAGAAATGAAAGGAGAACATGTTTTGCCGACCTCACTTAAAGTGGGATAAGGGCAGGAAGAAGAAGATGCTTAGTACATTTTGTAAATACTTTAATGGATTAATTGGTGTAATTTTCTTTGTAAATAAAATATTAAACCATATTTATTTTAATAAGATACCATGTTTTTGTTAAAACTAAACTTAATGTTGTTGGACTATATAGTCCTAGAGACCACACATTCGCCATCGCAAATCATAAAGACTATGATAACCAATGATCCATAAATCAATAGTAATAAGTTTTAAATTGGTTTAGGCGGCGCCGGCGAGACTCCTGCGTCCCACAAAAAACGTTCGGGTCTGATGAAAGGGTCGTCAGTGCAGTGATTAGTGATAGAACAAAACATCGATAAGAAAAGTAAGTTCTAAAATAGGATCAAATGTGTTATTATTTTGCGTTTCTGGTTTGCTCTTCTGTGAGATTTTTTTTATTTCGTCTAGTTAAGTAAATATGTAGGTATACTTAATTCATGGTATTTTTTAATTGGTCCTTCCTTTTTCGTCAATGTCGGAAGATTATCACAGGTTTAATTATGTATTCCAATAGGAGAGCCAGTGCAGCAGTGGGTGTTTAAATATTTTAAACTTTTGTTTATAGTAAATAGGTACATATTTTTTAATTATCTTTTTTTGAACTCTTTAATCGACTTCTAAAAAAGGAAAAGGCTTTGAATTTTGATTGCATATAATTATATTGTTTATGTTTGTTGCCGCATAACTTAACATTTGATGAAATTATTTAACTTAAGATTAAATAAAAACTTAAGATTAGATAAAAATAAAATAAAATAAAATCATATTAAAAGCATTTCCACTTTATCGACAAATACATCACTGCTGAGCACAACACTAGTGATATCAAATCCCCGAAACCGTCGTAATCTGAAAGGATGTATTTACTTACTAATCTAATTAGTAGGTTCTACGAAAACGGTCTGGTTTGGCTTAGATTTAGGTTTTTTGCTTACCGCTATCTTATAATTTTTTTAATTGAAAGCCTTTTCAAATAAATAGCCAGATTAGTGAGAGAAATATTTTATCTGTTCACTAACAGCAAGCACAATAATCTAAGGGTGGTTAGGTATGATGGAAAAATATGTGACTGACGTTTATGTTCGAAGTGTCAAATTCGTGGGTACGCACAGAGCACCAAACACGCTTTGGGTACGAATCTCACTCGGTGCATAACTTTTGGAAATATAAAAAAATACGATTTTTTTTGTTTTAATGAATATTGCGGGCAATCCACTAAACACTCAAAATCTAGCCCCAAAGCTTGTATTATAAGAACCAGATACTTAGGTGATATTACTTATTGAATTGAATTAATATTATGAGATTTTGTTCTCGGTGGGGAACGCACCCACGACATACGGCGCAGAAGGCAGAGCTTCTACCAACTGAGTTGAGAGGCCAGTCAAGTGTTTTTTGTAATAATTTCCTGAGCTAACATTGTGAGACCTCGGGGGTCTTCGGAAGTCATTATCGGCGGATGGAGAGAGCAGAATCGTTCTTCCTCGAAATGTGTATATAAGGGGAGGCCTGTCCGGCAGTGAACTTCTTCAGCCTGATTATGATGATGACGTCCTCACACGCCTACCCTGGGTTTACGACCCGGCAATGGTTATTCGAACTGCATCTATCTCAGAGTAATAGAATTGATTGGTAGCGGCCCTAAAAATTTCTAAGCAATGAAAAGATCCATAAAAAGGTGTCAAAATAAGACTTTATTACTTATTGGTTCTCTGCTCCCCTGGTACCTTTGATCAAATGTTATCTAGTTAGATTATTTCAAATAGGTAGATATAATTTGAACTTATTAACATGCTGTTGTGGACTGTACTTGAGTATTTGTGCTTGACGTGGAGTAGGGACTCATTTGTTTTTTAAAATTAGTTGCATTGAGTAGGAAAAAAGCGTGGCATTGGTGAGGCCTTTTTATAGGACCTGTGGGAATGAAGCACTGCGAAAAAGCAGCATGCTTTTGTTGAGCCTTATTATTTATTCTAGAACTTTAAAACACTGTGTTGAATTGGTGTTGATTCTGCTGTTGCATATTATTGCAAACTCATTATTTCAGTTGATAAGAAAAAGATGGCAACATTTTGATGCCCTGGACCATTGTTATCGATATTTTATTATCTATAATTTTAAGCCAGTTTTCCAGTTTGCTATTATTACCTTGCGCTTTTTCATGCGTGCATACTGCATACAATATCACCTACTCATTTTATCGTGTAATAAAATGTCTAGCTCGTGCTATCTTGTTAGCCGGTCAATTATTATGGAAACGCTATAAAATGAAGGGTTGGCGAGCCGTGAGCTTTGACCACATTTTAAATATGTGAATGTATAGGTCAATATTTCACAAAGCGCCAAAGTCTTAAGCGAATTCGTTCAAAGGGAGCCAGATCGTGGAATATTATTCTTTTGTATACAACTAGCTGAAAGAACAAGCAGTGGTAACCATCACCTATGTATAACAAAGCATTGCTGTGTCAGAGACGTGCCCTACGATGCATAAACCTACGCCCATCAACTGTGATTCAGCCTTGATGTTCAGCCTCTCGTGCCAGTAATTTCACCGGCACCCACACCCTTCAAACCGAAAAACAGCAACGCTGCTTCGCGTCAGGAACAGGTATAGTGGTAGTACTGCCCCTGACGAGCTCTTCACATAGAGTTCTACTACTCTAAAAAATATAAAACGCTGATAGACTTTCTTTGATCCTGCGTTTAATATCAATTTAATAGATGCAGCGTGGGAGAAGCTGCGCAGGCGCATTTAAAAGTGCATTATCGCATAGCAGCCATTAAGTACAGTTAACTTAATATACAACCTTATCTTAAGGCCGTAAGAACTAATATTTACTTTTAGGCATCACTTGAAAAAGATAACAATTTTAGGGCATGTTTTGGTAGATGATGTTTAAGATGTGTTAATTGTGTGTGTTTTATTAATATATGTACAAGTAGTTTGAGGATAAGATTCACCCCCAAATGCTGTATATAGGTATATCTGTTAGGTAATATAATATGTACATGTAGTTTGAGGGTAAAATTCACCCCCAAATGCTGCATAGAAATCCCTTGAATATTATGTACCAAACTTTACCAAGGAGGTTGGAAGCTGCATACCAAGAAGTTTAAAAGTCTAAGCACCTTACCCACCCGTCCTAATCTTAAAAGAGTTATAGTTTGTAAGTCAAGTCAGTCAATAAACAAGTCAGCCGTAATTGGCTTTGAAAAAAATGGTGGCTTTTTTTTTTTTATTTATTTAAAGGGCTTTGTCGCAATGCGACCACACTGCCCTATAATAAAACAACAAATAAAACTTAACTTAATCTAAATTTATACAAACCTATTATTGTCTAGCTCAGCGGTACTCAAAGTGTGTTCCGCGGAACCCTAGGGTTCCGCGGAACCGCGGGGTTCCGCAAGAATTTAGAAAAAAAAACAAAATAATTAGTAACCTTTACATTGTTCTTTTATTATGCTTCTATAATAAAGAATACACTTTTAAAAAATATTATTTTATTGTAGAGTTCCATCAAGTATTTTGCTTGTCAAAAGGGTTCCGTGACCAAAAAAGTTTGAGAACCGCTGGTCTAGCTAAACCAATTTCTGCTAATTTATATAACATCTTGGCTTGATCCGACAAGGGACAAGCCAAGATGCTATTTATCATACCAACATTCATACATCTTCTTCCAAAACAACCTAATCTAAATCTATCATTTCGAACACACTCCAGCAAAACATGTTGTACATCTTCCAATGTACCACATTCGGTACAATTCGGAGATGGGACTTTTTTCATTAGAAAAGTGTCAAAACAACATCACGCTGTTTTCTCCTAACGACCCGTGCAAAGCTGAGGTTGACCGCTAGTCAATAATATTAGTCTCGTCTCTAACCAAGGAAGGTCCCGGCCCAGTGATACGGAATGCAATGTCGGTGGTCTGATGACCGTCCGTAATGTAACGGTCGGATATCTGATACCACCAAACTGGTTCTTATTACCTAGGTCGTAGGGGTCGTGGTAACAATGTTCCCGTTGCATACTGATTACTGTGGTATTTATTGGTACAAGAAAATTAATATCCCTCCCTTTTACTTATTATTTCAAGAGCAGTCATTCTCTGCTCCTAGTGGAACAAGGAGATGGCCCACATGATGTAGAGCGGTTGCTTTTTGTCCCGCAATGGGCTGATGATAATGATGATGTCCTTCTACTGCTCTGTTAATTAATTATGATAGAGCCACCAAACCGATTTGATGCCAAGTATGTAGATGCAAGAATAAAAAACAATACAAAGGAAATAAAAAATAATAAAATACGTAAACTTCAGGAAAAAAAACTATTCTTAGGGCTAATTTGAAAAATTATGTTATAATGCATCCACAGATAAATCTACTCTTCGTATTTCTGCCGTGAAGCAGCATTGCTGTGTTTCGGTTTGAAGGGTGTGGGTGCTGGTGCAATTACTGGCACGTGAGGCTGAACATGGACGCAGGGCAGTGCATTGCAGGGCACAATGCTGATGCGCGTGCCCTACGAAGCAACGCTTTGTCATAGGCGATGGTTACCACTTAACATCAGGTGGGCCATATGCTTGTTCCATCAGCTAGTTGTACAAAAACAAATATTCGTCAGATAAAAATATATGTACCTTTTCTATTTTAGGCTTGTCAATAACAAGAACTGACATTTCTGATTCTACTAACATGTGACTGTTTTAAAACCAAATTGAGTCAATATTATTTTTATTTGGAGTAGCTAGCCCACTTAATAAACACTGAGGCAGATGCATCCATATGGCAGTGGGTACAGATAAGCACCAAATAATTTTTCATTACTCATACTCTGAAAGTAGGTCTGAAGTTGCCTGAGGGGCCTAATTGAAAGTAAAACTTTCAGCCCTAAGGAGAATCGCTTTCTACTGACAGCTGTCAAATTATAAAAAAAAACAAGTTCTATTTTATTCAACCATGTTTCAACTTTCTAAAGTCTTTCTAACTGCAAGGAGGTTGTTCAACCAAATTCCAACTTTTTATTCAGCAAGTAGGTTGGAAACCCATTACAACGGTAAGAAGTTTAAAAAGTCTAATTAGAGCGCAATGTAATATTTAAATTTAAATAACATAAAGATAGTATTAAATAAATAATATATCTTCTAAATTACTTGATTAGTGTATAGCTTCAACTATTTATTTAAAATAACATAGATTTAAATTATGAAAATGAAAATAATGGCTGAATAATGCTGGCGAGCCGAAGCCGAAGGCCCGTCAGAGAAAAAGAAAAAAAAAACCAGGAAGGCGGCAATTCAATCTTCATTTTCACAAATTTTTCTTTCATGTTTTTATTTTTACTTTCCTTGTATTCGTAATGAAAAGCACAGTGTTTACCTCGGGTGAAAGTCTTTTGAGTCCCTCAAGCTCCATTGGCGCCCTCGCTAACGCTCTGGCGCCAAACCCGTCTCGGGACTCAAAAAACGTGACTTTCAACACTCAGGTAACAATGTACTATTGTGTACTATTGATTATTTTGGTAGTAAAAGTTTTGAGCTTCGCTGTACCGATATTCGTTTTATGGTTTTTTTTACAGACTTTTTTGACTAAAATTTCACCTAATACAAGTTTTATAATTAGTTAGTACATTTACGTCGATAAGCTTGCCAGTATCGTTTTCCAAATTATGAATTAAAAATCAGAAGTTTAAACAGAAAATAAAATAAATAAATAAATTATCTACCAAATACCCTTTGGGTAATAAGGAGATAGGTTGGGTAGTGCACATATAAGATGAAGGCATAATTATACTAAACAAAAATCAAGTCTTCATAAATTTTATTCATTAATTTACTTTGGTGTAGCCTAAACACTTCACCACTGATTAATAAGTCTAGACAAGGTGTAACATTTGCTCTATTGTTTACATCTTGTGGTAATAACGTCAGATGTTGCTCACATTTGGTATTTACTTTATCTATGACGCAAACTAGTGATTCCTGGATTCCTTAGAAGTACTCATCTGCTTTTTATAATAAGTTATGCAGGTGGGAGAATTAAAAAAAAACAAAGTAATTTTTTTTTTTTTATTTCTCTCACCTGCATAACTGAAATGTTATCCCGGAGATTGATGATTCTATTGCTGGTACGTGAGGCTGGACATCTGCCTATAGCCTATGTTACTCAGGGTGAATGTAGCTTTCCCATGGTGAAGGAATTTTGAAATCGGCACAGTGGTTTTTGAATTTATTCATTACAAACGTACAAAAATACCAATCTATCCTCTTTATAATATTAGAATAGATTGAGTTTCATCAGGAATAGAGCGCTGGAAGCCAAGTGTTAGCGGGTAAGGTCGTGGGTTCAAATCCAATCGTGTACCAATGAGTTTTCTGCCCAAAAATGTATGTAAACTATGCTAGTGCTCTCAAACGGTGAAGGAAAACATCGTGAGGAAACCGGCATATCGTAGAACCTAAAAAGTTCGAAAATATGTGTGAAGTGCACGAAAGGAGCCTCTTTGAGGCGCACTTAAAATTCTTTCACCACACTTGGTTTGAAAGAATCAATGACACGATAAAAAAAAGGAGATCAGGAATAAGGTCCCTATTCTGAGGTATAGATAGATAGATAACACTTTATTGTAGACAAGGATAAGTAGGTATGTATCTATAGTTTGAGTTTAGTTCAGTATAAATACGTTCCTGAGATCAGTCGAGATCAACATCCGTGAGAATTTCTCCTGTCCTACTTTCCATCAAAACAGATGCAAGTAGAAACAAATGCGAGTTTAATTTATATCAATTATTCTGCAGTACCTAGGTAGAGCACTGAGGATTTAATAAGATGGCGACCTTTTACGCAGAAATATCAGCTTAATTTAAAACAATAATCTTGAAGCATTCACATCTTGTTAAATATCAATTCTTTAAGAAACTGGGCCACATTTGCCGTAATAACTGTAATTTGGTCGAGAATAACCACTGAATAACCTATAATTTAGTCTGAAATAGGCCTCTTTTGCCTTGTAAATTGGGTATTCACTCAATTGGGTTACTATTGAAATTGCAGTTATTGGCTTTATTCTTGCTTTTGTTCTACAAATAGCGACGTATTTTATGATAATGTGTGTGCTGTCTTTAAAACTTTTGCTTTTGTATGTGATTTTCACTACTATTATTATGATTTTTGATTTGTAATAGGATCATATAAAAAAACGGTAGGAACCAAACCGTAGTTGGTTGCCTGTTCTTCTAGACTTGGTCGCGTGGACTCACTCACCTATAGCTTTAAGACGTTTCAAAGTGATCCTTGCGATTCTACTGAAGAAATACACTTTTAATTGATGAATTAATTGATTGATTGTGACAAAATGTGTATTAATTTGCCTATTTTTAGAACAGTCTATTAAATTAGGTAGGTACTTATGGTATAATGTCATCATAATATTGTTTGTCTTGATTACCTACGTTAGCTGGCGTCATAGAAATAATAATAAACATATTGCCTCTAATTGATATAATATGGAAGGAAAGATACCTCAATGTCTAGTGTATCTTTTTTGGTAATTCCTAACCGACGACGCAACGTCCTGCGCGGTCAACATTTGAATGGGTGACCACTCGTTCCTAAGCAATATTCTGAGTAAGGTAGGTTAGGTACATAGGTAATCATGAATGAATAGTCTCTGCTAGCGCTTCCTACACGGAAGACTTATTTCTGGAGCAATCAAACTACAAAGCTGCCAGTGCATTTACGCTGAAAATGATCTAACGGATGCTGTAACTGGGTGAAAAGTTATAAATTGCAATTAGCTTGCGTAACGAGGTTTTTATGTTTTCGTTTGTAAACAGTAGAGAATTTTTTAAGTAGGTACATGATCAATGACTGGCTTCTCAGCTCGTAGGTCGTGGGTTCGATCCCCACCGAAAACAAATATTTGTTCTCTGTCTGGGTGTTATATTGTATTCTATGTAAGTATTTACAAAAAAAAGGATTTCAGTATTATGTCAGATATCTGGTTTCCATAGTACTGCACTGCTTAGTTTGGGGCTAGATAGTGTTGTGTGGATGGTCCGAAATATTTATTATTATTATAAGAATTTAAGTACTACTAAAACCCCTTTTTGAGCGAGTTAAGTAAACATATCTTTTTTTATTACATTTTATTCAACTAACTGACGGAATAAGAATATGGCCCACCTAATGTTAAGCGGTGACCACCACCTATAAAGCATTCCCTCATAGGTCACACACGTCGGGCACTGAGTCCATCAACTTAAGGCATAGGTACAGATGTTCAGCCTCACGTGCCAGACCCTTCAAACCGAAACACAGCAATGCAGCGGCAGAAATAAGCATGGTTCGTGGTAGTAGGTACTTCCCCGGACGAGCTCGTAGGTCGAATATCGGTCGGTATTATACGTTAACGCCACAAATGTCAAAAAGTGTGCAGGAGCAAGGCATAGCGCATCAAAGTATTATTTATACCACAGATTATATAACATCGATGCAAAAGGGCTATGAATTGTCTGTGGCGGTACAACAATACCTCTATAAATATATTTTTCATTACTCATACTCTGAAAGTAGGTCTGAAGTTGCCTGAGGGGCCTAATAGAAAGTAAAACTTTCAGCCCTAGGGAGAATCACTTTCTACTGACAGCTGTCAAATTATAAAAAAAAACAAGTTCTATTTTAATCAACCATGTTCCAACTTTCTAAAGTCTTTCTAACTGCAAGGAGGTCAACCAAATTCCAACTTTTTATTCAGCAACTAGGTTGGAAACCCATTACAACGGTAAGAAGTTTAAAAAGTCTAATTAGAGCGCAATGTAAAATTTAAATTTTAATAACATAAAGATAGTATTAAATAAATAATATATCTTCTAAATTACTTGATTAATATATAGCTTCAACTATTTATTTAAAATAACATAAATTTGAGCAAACAATTTACTATTTTTTAAATTATGAAAATGAAAATAATGGCTGAATAATGCTGGCGAGCCGTAGCCAAAGGCCCGCCAGAGAAAAAGAAAAAAAAAACCGGGAAGGCGGCAATTCAATCTTCATTTTCACAAATTTTTCTTTCATGTTTTTATTTTTACTTTCCTTGTATTCGTAATGAAAAGCACAGTGTTTACCTCGGATGAAAGTCTTTTAAGTCCCTCAAGCTCCATTGGCGCCCTCGCTACGCTCTGGCGCCAAACCCGTCTCGGGACTCAAAAAACGTGACTTTCAACACTCGGGTAACAATGTACTATTTTTAATTTTTCTTTCTCTGAGAGATTTAAGCTTGACTGTGAGTGCTATCTGCCAAAGATATACCTACATATTTTCCACGGCACTATAACGAGGCATTTTAGAATACGTTTCAGTTTAGGTAGATATAGTATAATCATGTCCCGCAGGATATGAGTCAACACATCGTACTAAGAATAAATGATAAAACATTACACATTGCATGCAAATTATTACAGAATCACTAACCAACGAGCCAAACTGACGCGCGTGGCAGATTACACGCGCGCCAGTTTGGCTCGTATATTATAAGGTACCTAATATAAAGACAAAACGTCCAACATTCAGGTTTCAATTCATCTTTAATCATAACTAGTGGTCGCCCTTTGCTTCGCTCACCCCGTTCCCCTTCCCGTTAAAAAGTATCCTATGTCCGTCTCCTGGTTTAAAGCTACATCCACCAATTTTCAGCCAAATCGATTCAGCGGCTCTTGAGTTATAAAATAGTGTAACTAACACGACTTTCTTAATTGGATAATCTCTTTCTTGATTTTTTTTTGGGGGATTAAGGTTCAGGAAGGGCGGCTACGATCTGAAATTAAAAACTTAGAACTACTTACTAACTAAATCCACCCTTTGGACTGACGATCGCGAAAAGTCGGTGGATAGAAAGGGCTCGGAATCGTTCTTCCTGGAAATGTATAGGGAAATGTATATGTCACACGGTGAACTTCTTCAGGCTGATAATGATGATGGTGATGATCTCTTTCTCAAAAAAAGAACGAAACTTTCAGTTCTTTTATATTCGGGGATATTCGCCAAGCAATGGGCTTTTTTTGTCCCAGACCAAGGTAACAACTGCTTACCACACCAAATCTATCTAAAATGTTTGTATAGGTAACCTATTTATGTCTAAAACGGATTGCCTAATTTGGCGCCAACTGCCATAAACATAACCCAAAACCGTCCATAAACCGTGACATCTGCGAATTCTAACGTTTCACAAGAACTGCCAGCAACCCTTTATAGTCCCATAACTCACATACAACCTTTTTATAGTCCATCTGTCAAAACAAACGCCAAATCTGACATGTTACGCAAAGTTGTACGAAATGCGTTCACCTAAATTCTTCAGCAGCGGAAGGAACATAAAAAACTATATAAGGTTATGAGATAGTGTATTTCGATCGAATTTAGGCGTCTGAAATATGAGTAGGATTGCAGACACAAGCTTAGGTATTTTGTTTTAATTCCCATGTGAGATATCAGAAAATGTTGCAAAACTGAATGCAAACCGAATTCAAATACATATAATTATAAGTTTAAAAAACTTGAGAAACCGACTTCATTGCCAAACGGCTAAACCGATTTTAATGAAATTTGTTTGGGACAGCCTGGACGTAAAAATAATTTTCTAAATCGGTTCATAAATGACGAAGGCATGCAGTTACAAACATTAAAAAAATTATTTAAAAAAAAATGGCAACACCGATTTTAATAAAATTAAAATGGGACCAATCTGGAAGCAGTACCTTTCAGATAAAAAAATAATTTTTCAAATCGGCTCACAAATGACGAAGTTATGCGGTAACAAACATTAAAAAAAAAAAAAAAAAAAAAAAAAAAAACATACAACCGAATTGAGAACCTCCTCCTTTTTGATTGGAAGTCGGTTAAAAATGAAAATTGAAGGTATATAGTTTTTTGAGAATTGGCTTGGTTACAAAAGGAACATCTTTCTTTAGCCAGCAGTCGGTGGCCTAAAATGCTACCGATTTATTCCCAACGTTTTTCACGAAAAATAAAATAACAAAAAGCTCGATACGTTCCAAAAGCTCAAAATGTTTTGTATGATTTTACCATGACTTTGCGGTCCCACCTCTGTCCATACCATACCATACCTTATAAGGTTTCAACTAAAAGTTGTAATTGATTCAGAAAACACTAGCTGCGCATCCGACTGTTAGTGGAGTTAGAATGTATTGTCTAAATTGATCGTAATTAGGGCATTTGTTTTGTTCATTTTGTAGCGTCTGTCAAAACGGAGCTTTTTGATAGAGCTTCTGATTTTGTATGCGCAATGTTACTACTGCCAAGGTACATATTTTATTGTGGCAAACATGACAGAAGATCGACGATCACCTGAAAAACAACAATCGATAAAAAAGTAAACAGGCAATAAATTATAGATGATTCAAGCCCTACTTGCGGGACGCTATAGTGACATGATTGTAGATGGAATAGACTTTCCCAGCACCTATACCATCCTGACAGCTTAGTCGGCCTAATCCTCAGGAAAGATATACTTAGTCAGTGCGTGTAGAGCTGACTAGAGGCCTGCGCACACCTAGGCCGCTGGCGGCCGCGATCAATGAAACGCTGTCAAATATCGCTGTCAAATTTGACAGCGTTTCACTGATCGCGTTCGCCAGCGGGCTAGGTGTGCTTAAGCGATATGGGTACTTTTCTTCGCGATGTTTTCGTTCATCGTTTGAGCTAGCATTATGTTCCGGATAGAAAAATCCATAGGTACACGACCGGATTCGAATCCGCGACCTAAAAATTGGAAGGCGGGAACCACTAGGCCACCAATGCACTAAAAACTCACAATCAAAAAACGAAATTACGAATTTGTGTTCTAAAATAGTTCTACTTCCGTCAAGATAGAGTTTCTATTTGTAGGCAAAATATAAAAAATGTCACCAGAAGTACTAGGGCAACATAGCAATGGAGGAGTTTTTAAGCAAGGTTGAAAATAATTATGTAGCAACTTTAGGTTCTCTGCATACTGGGCCGAGTCTCCCCCAAAGCTATCTTTATAAAAAAAATATGTTGCACAAAAAATACGGTGACATTTTAGTGTAGTACCATACCAATTGGAAAACCACGATGTCAGTTTTTGTTTGTCCTAACGGTTCAGTTTTTGTGGCTTTGGATAGCCATTAGTTATTCCACCGGCGATATTCACGATCACGCGTCATTGAATTTGAAAAACTCATTAGTTGAGAATGCAATAAATATGCTTGGTTATTAATTACTTAGCATGTTTTCTATTCTTAAGTTCCTTTTCTATAATATAACTAATTAAATATAATCCAATTATACATAGGTATACTTAACCTATTGGATATTAGGTAATAGGCACCCTACTGAAAACTTACAGCCACACTTCTATACTCAATATAAAAATCATTGCTTAAAGTTAGCCCTGTCACTGTTTGTCATTACTCAGTGGTAAGAGATAGCAATAGTTTATCTTTTGGCATATTTTTATATGCAAGGTTATTAGATTTTTTACAACTTTATTTACACAGAGAAACAATTAAAACATACAAATTTTGATTATTTTTAAAATGACAGTTCCATTTACAAACAATTTATTCAGGAGCTTGTAACACCTATGATGTTCTCAAACTCTAGTTATATTTCGATCATCATCATCAGTCTGAAAGATGTCCACCGCTGGACACAGACCTCTTATACATTCCCAAGAAGAAAGATTTTGAGCTCTCTCCAAATCAAATCCGACTTCCGACTTCCCGCAAAAGGTTTAGGTCACGAGTAAGTAGACATACGAGTAGCTACGAGGACAACTGCGCATGTGTGTGCGGTGCGGACGTGCGGCGCGCTATGGCCCGGCAACTACCAGGCGTACAGAACCTTTGAAGAGATCTCCATACTACATATCAACAGTTCAATAACAATGTCAGGTGAGACAGGTGCTGTTTGTGCGAAAGTGACGGCATAAGGATCAATATAGGAAGCCCGCAGCAAAGTGGGAATTGCAGGGGGCGTGGAAATTGAAATGATGAATGAAGTCGTTTCTACACGTTACTATAATTGATTTTCTTGGCCATTCATATCAACACGCTTCTTAGATTTAACGTATGTTGCGCGTATACTACGGAACGTAGCGTAGATGGCACAAAACTGTAAAACAAGAATTACTAGACGCTAGAAATTACTTTCAAAGAAGATTTATATGAATATAAGAGCTTTTGTGGAACTTTTCCGCCAAATTCTCTCCTATAATATTGTCTGCAAGTAATGTGACCTACCAATATTATAGAACTATGACTCATAGCTTTTGTCACGTTTAATATTCCGTTATACGTAATGTGAATTTAATGTTCTCTATACAACAATTGGTCCAACAGTTAGATACACCTACGTCGGACCTATGATTATAATATGTATTGACAAAATATTTTATTTCGCACTCAGTGCAATCTTTTTAGCACACTGTCTCTTTCCGTTCAAAACTTGTTTGTTCGTCGCGAGCCGAATCAAGGTCTAGCCAGTTCCTTGACTTCCAACCATTGCCAAGTTCAAGGTAAACAAAACGAACGATCTAGGAACAGTTTTCTTATTGGTATCACATAGTTTAAGCACAGGATTAAAACTATGGCTAAAGTACTCTACAATGTGGTTTAAGAAAATGTCGCAACCCAAATCCGCTTCGCTACTTTTTGCCCCAAACGTGTTTGATTATTCAGGGTTACCAAGTTACAACGGAGCGTTGTCATGGCAACGCTCCCGTAACTCCCCAAGGACCTTGTAAATACCGTGTAAAATGTACTAGGGTAGCATAACTGCAAGGCAGTCTTACAGTACAGGACCACCGAAGACATCGGGACTCGTAAGTTACAGAGGGTTCCCGAATGTGCACGAGTAACAAGAAGTTTAGCAAGATTTTGTTTTCTTGCAGTCTTCTCTTGTTAAACTTTTCAGTTGCGATTGTCTGTTATATTATGTCTGTCTGTGGGATATGCGTTTAAATCTAAAATTATCACTAAAATAAAAGTCTATAGAACTTCATAAGCTAGAAAATAAATTCAAGACTTTTGTTAGAGCATTTCTAGGTAGACAGATTCCAACAAGTAATCAACATAAAATCTATTATTCATGCACATTGCATATTATCCATAGGTTCGAAAATAATTGAACAACATCATTGGTTTTACTCTGCCCTATACGTATGTTTTATTTTGAACCGCGCAAGGTGAGAGCAAATTAACCCGGCTTAAAATAAAATAGACTTTAATGGAACGATAAAAGTAAATAAAACTTTGATCGTCAGACTGGATTACTTGCTCTCGCTAGTGGTAGGTATTACAATATACAAGATGGTTTTTTGAGAAGGGCAGTGATGGCGAAGTCCGAAACCACGAAAGTTAGGGAAAAGTCATGAAATGCATATTTATCTTTATCAAAAATCTCTTACATTTGACGGAAATGGACTCGAATAATTTTTCAACAAAAAAAAACATCCTGTATTATTGAACCAATGGATTCTGTTGATGATAAGGATAAATCTTTGCATATAAATGTTAATAAATCCATACCAATTTGTAAATTCGGAAGGGTTCTTGCGTTTTCAGGGCTTAACTAATGAATCGATCGAGATAAAACTTGCCTCGGAAATAGCTTGTATTCCAAAGACGGACATAGGTTTCTTTTTTTTCACCAGATCATTTTTCTTTCATTTTGACATTGACATTGCTTAACCCGTGCGTAACAGAACAGTCCCAAATTACCTTTATACTTTTTTTACTCAGGTTTTGTTACCCAAGTATAGGTAAAACTGTTTGATAGAGAAACCTATTATTACGTACTTTATGTTGGTAGAAGAAATACACGCAGTAATGGCGGGACAACAAGCAGCTTCGTAAGTTATGAGCTGGGCGGGAAAATTTACGATCACCTGTGCCGCGATAGCGAAAGTACAACACGGAAGTATCTGGACAATGTTCCATGTTTAAATAAAAGTAAATAAACAAAGTACGTGAGAGCATCGCCGATATAATCTATTGTCTCTGGTCGGCCGCGGTTGAATGCTCATTGAACATACTCAGAGATAATATTTTACAGTTCAAAGAACAACCTTCGGTTTATATAATGTTAGTATTTATTCTATTGTAAATATACAGACCTACTCTTGAGCAACCGCAGGCAACTATTGAACGTATTAGTACGACCGATATTAGGTGAATTCGAATCTCAATCTCAATTTGGTTGGTATTTAAACATACTTACATTTTATACGTTTTCTGTCAAAACTTGCGATTTGGATTGGAATCGGGCGTCGCAGTTCCTTCTCGTAGTAACCAATCTGAGCTGTATAAAACGAAGAAGGTTATGCTATTTTAGGAATCGTTCAAAAGCAGCTTCTTTTGTTCACAAAAACGAAAAATGAAAAACGAAAAGAGCTATTTCTGTACAGCTAGAGAAAAAGTTAAGTTTGTAAAATTTAAAGAGATGACAATGTGAGATTGCTCTGCAGTTTTGGAATAATGCAGACACGTAACAGAAACTACCGAAACTAAACTGCTCCGAAACTACCAGGGTCGAAGCGCTATGGAGGAGATAAGATAATTTTACAAAACTACACTGCACTATATGCCATAGATTCCTCTACAGGAAGACGTCAATGTGTTGTCATAAAACGTAACGTGCCGTGTCACATCTCTGCGGGTGATTTGCGGGCATTGTTGGTAAATACGATAGGGCTGTCAATAAAATGATTAATAACAATAAGTAACGGTTGCCGGCCGTGATTGCATTGATAAAAGTGTTGGAATGTTTTGATTTATTAATTTATGGTTTGTTTTTCAAATGAGAGTGCGATAAGAGTTGAATGAAAGATATTTATTGTTTACGATGTTCGTTGAAATCGGCATCATCTAAAATAATATCTAATAATATTTATTATGTACACAGTCACAGCAGGTAGCATATTATGTATTTAGCGTTCTTTTAATGAAGGAGGTTATATTATTCTAATTGTGTATCTTTGGCGTGTCGTATGTTTAATATATTTAAACTGGCAACCCTACCACCCGTGACAAGTGCATATGTCACCCCCTCAGATGACGTTATGACACATGTGCTACCCGGCTGCGTTGCGCTATGCATAGACAAAACAGGACGCTCCCATGTCTAGGTCTGTTCTATTTCATTTACTTTAATTACCATTTTATTGCAGTCATTTGTGATATAATTATACCTAAGATAGTTTGTCGTAAAGGCTTAGAACAATAAAATTAGGACCAGTTAACAAATAACAAAGACCAATTAATAAAATGTGCAAACTTTGACACATTGCAACCATGATGTGCTAAGCATTAGGTGGCCAGGGCTGTCACATAATATGTAAAATCAAATTCACCTTTAATATCTATGTGATTTTACCTGTTTAGAAATATTATTAAAAATATTATTATTATTATTAAAAGCCTGTTGTGTCCCACTGCAGGGCAAAGGCCTCCCTTCCTTCTCTCCATTCCTCTCTTGTTTGGGCTACGGTGGACCAATACTTAATGTAAGCATCTATTTCGTCCCTCCATCTTCGCCATCATCATCTTCTTATTAAAAATAACTTATGTTAAAAAATAAATCATGTGGACAATGCACACAACAATAACTAGCCCCGAATTAAGACAAGATTAAGAAAGTCCCTGGAAAAATTAACCCTCTGCAAAGAGCTCTACTTACCACTACTAAATCTGAATAAGCGGGTTACAAAAAAAAAAAATCTTTTGTGGGGATATAAGTGACCGATGCCTGCATTCCTATGACAACTGTCAAAATATGGCCTCGCGTTGCAACTGTCAAGATTAAACCTGCGTCCATCAACTTGAGGCATCACAGATGTTCAACTTCACGTGCCAGTAATTCACTTGCCAAACCCTTTACAAAGAGCTCTACTTAATGAATACAGTGACGTAGCTACCAGAGGGCTACACGGGGTAATATCTCAGGGCCCCCAATTTCAGGGGCCCCTCGGACTCTAAATAGTTTAGTTGGGGCCTTAGTTTGTTTATTGCCTTTTGGCCACCTAGCTACGCCACTGACTGAATAAGCGGGTTACTAAAAAAGTGTTTTGTCTCTTTTTAGTTATTTAAGTGAGAATTGCATGCGTTCCGATGACAAATGTCAAATTACGGTCTCGCCTTGCAACTGTCAACATTAAAACGTTGAACAGTTAGTTGGACAATGGTTGTTGGTACGCGGAAACTCCAAGCATCAGCGCTATTTCCATCGCGTACGACTTTACACGGATATGCTTGTTAGAGCCATGGATGTCATGAGAATCGGCAACCGCTTTATAGCAGAGCAGAAGGGCAAGTCGCAGTTTTACTCGATCAGTTTGAACATTCAATCATATCGTAGAACCTAAAAAGTTTGAAAATATGTTTCAAGTGCACGAAAAGAGTCTCTATGGGGTGCACTTAAAATCCTTTCACCACACTTGATTCGAAAGACTCAGTGACACGATAAGAAGAAGAAGAAGTTTGAACAATTTGTTTCCCCTACGTGTCTCTCTATTTTATATGGAGAAAGATGACGAAACAAACTGTTCTAAATGATTGAATAAAACATTGCAACAGCAAATGTGTTGTGGTTGTGTAAAGTTTAAATAATTATTAAAACAGTTTAAGTAAGGACCCACCCTTCGCCATATCTTTTCTGGTATCAATCAGAACGATATGATGACGAGATAAAAAAATAATTATCATTACAGAAATTGTTAATTTAGTTTTGTCACTGGCAGTAACTACCTACTCGTATTGTCGCGCTATGCATTAAAAACTAGAGCCAAGTTTATCAGCATCTTTTTTTTTTTTTTCATAATATTTTGGCACACCCTTATAATTCCGTATAATAACGGTCCCCGTTTTTCAAAGAAACAAAGGCAGTTAAAAGCAGTTGTGTTAATCGGGCAAGTACTTGGGTAGCAAGAATGTGTCGGGAGCAAATTTATGCTTTTACATTATGCAAGTTTAAGCAGAATAAAAAAAACATGGTTTATCTTTCAACGTTCAAAGTGGTTTATGTTTAGACCTAATTTTAAGCATATGCCGTCCTTTTGAGAATAAGCTTTTACATACATAAAAATATGCATGTTTTTTTGGGGAGATAGCTTAGAATCAGGAGACGAACATAGGCTACTTTTTATTCCGGGGGCGAGTAAAGCAACGGGCGGCCGCTTGTTTTAAATAAAACAGTGAAAATGTACAATTGGTGAAAGCGGTCCCATACAAACGGCACATAATCGCTTTTCTACTGTATTCTGTGGAAATAATGTACCGATGCCGACACAACCTTGACCGATTTGTGAGCCGACAGGTTTCCGTGGGTTTGTTCACCTGCACAGCACAGATTAAATAATGTTAGGTACACACATCGTGCCATTCTATTTCATATTTTAACCGACTTCAAATAAAAAAGGAGGTTCTCAATTAGATTGTATTTTTTTATGGTTTTTCGTACATCTACGTAATTTATGAGCGGATTTGAAAAAATCTTTTTTATATCTGGAAGGTTCCATGCTCCGATTTCATCAAATGGTAGTCAGGAGTTCCATTGGCGTAAAAATCGGCGTTCTCCTAAATAATTACAGCCAACGCAATTAAATTGAATCATTGCTTAAAGTTATCCCTGTCATTGTTTATCATTAATCAGCGGTAAGAGATGGCAATAGTTTAAGCACTGTTTATCATTTGACATAATTATAAGTACCTTATGCCAATGTTCCAACTATTCCCAAACTTTTTACAAAAAAAAACTCCGTAAAGTTTATTCAACCGCTTATATTCGGAATTCAAACGCATTTGCCGCACGTCTGACGGCTTTTCCAGGAACCAGCTGAATTGCTACCGGGAACCGTATGGGATGACTTTGATCAACGGCAAGATACCTACGTAGTCAAAATGATTTTATTTTATTAGATCAAGTAAGTAACTAAGTGTACTATATAATGTAGGCAGCAACTGGCAACACTATGCTGAAGTAGAGCTCATTGAATTGTTTCATCTGATATGCGGATAACGATAAGTTACAAATTTATGTACCCAAATAAGAAAAGTTTAGTAAAAGTTTGAGTTTTTGATGGGTTTTCTTTTTGATAGGTCACTAATTCATCACTAAATATTGGCATACCAGCCAGACTCCAAATCACCTGGCCACGCGAATAAGAATATATATCTTGCTATAGTTCTTGCAAATTGTTTTAAGCAAGATCAATTTTCCATAAAACTATTGTTTTGGTCACTAAAATACAAAAATACTTAATCTCTTTTTCGCACATTATTACATTATGACAGTAACTTAGTGTACCTACCCCATAAACATGCCCCAAAATCAGACGACATAACGAATAAGCAAAATAATAATCAACTTCCGTTGCTAATTGTTCTTAAATTTTAATGGATTGAGATCGATTAATAGGACATAAAAATATCCTGCTTATAGAAGCTACATGTTTCCTTACTTTTTCGCCACACTTTTAGTAGTTGATTCGGTGGAATTGGTTTCAGTTGTTTTATTTAGGCATCTAATTAACTCCAATCTAAAATAATGCACTAAAAAATGGTCGATCGATGTCAAAAAACGACGTCATAAGCAAAAGATAATTTCTAAGTAGCAGTGAAAGAAAAGGATATGAAATAATAATACCGCTGCATCGCGTGGTGACGTCACCACCGCGCGAAGTCTAGGCGTCTAGCCAGACTAGACACAATCTAAGACCTAACTCGGACATTTCAGTCTTGTTTGTACCTAGAAGTACCAGGAGAGCATAGGCTAAAGGAGTCTGGCAAGCACTAGGTTCTGTACACACACCTCTGTCTGGACTCGTACGAGAGAATCGTGTTTCAATAGCTCATTGAAGATTATGTCTGTGTGTTGCTAAGTGCCCAGTATGTACTTGTATGTTGGAGTGGTGTGTGGAATTAAACGATGTTTCGCTTAGGATATAGTTTATTATTTATTGGTTTTTACTTTAGATTAGTTTATTTATTAACCTTGACTCCTTTGACAACTTGTGGGTAGAGTAGAGGAGTAGCGAAAAATCAGGGAGAACTTAGCCCTGCATCAGGAGAACAGTGTTATGATAAAAAAAATAATGAACATTAACATCAATAAGGCTTTATGTGAAACTCAAAATTTAATATAATACTACTCAAAATTTAATTTCAAAAGAACTTCATGTGTTATTTCCACCTGAATTAAAATTATTTATTTATGGCCATGCTAACATTTTTTTAGAAAAAATTATTTTTACAAAAATTCGTAGCATAAGGGGAAACCCGTGATATCTACCTAACCCCATGGGAAAGAGACGTGATTTTATGTAGATATGTATCGATGGGAGAAAGAAAGAAATAACAAGCAGGTACGTACGCTAGGTAAACGGTAAAAAATATTCGTATAATGAAGCAAACATCAAATCACGAAGAAAGCGACATAACAAACAGCTGACTTAGCTGCACCTATATGTTCCAGTATTATACCGGAATCATCGACTGTTTGCCATTTCGAAACGTGAGGTTGTAAAATGCACTCGTGTCCCATAAACGTAACAAGATCTATAAAACATATAATATACCTAAGCAGCTTTTTAAATCTTTGGAGTCCTTCTAAAAACACTCATATACTTTTTCAAAAAGCTATTATTTTGAACACTTATAGAATTGGAAGAAAGTTTCTACAAACGGAATTTTCTAGTGAATTCAGACTCACAACTGAGGTCCACTTGTCTTAGGACCATGTGCTTCAGTATTTGCAGATTCTTTTTAAATTTACCGAGTTGACATTTAATTCAGTCCTATAACTATAAAATGCACATTACAAAAATTAAATACTGGGTCATGGTCACTAGGTCCATAATTAATAAATACCTTAGAGACTAACATACATAAAAATAAATCCGAAATGATTTATTAAATCTTAGGCTTTTTCCGTAAGAGCTTTCCCTAAAGGGACAGTAAACGATTCCTAGCGGCCAGAAATCAGAAGTGAGAAACATATTCCCAATAATTCCCATGCTTCGCTGCCTGTTAGCACGTACGATTTAAAAGCAATGTCTCTCGATCCCAATGACTCTAGCCGCTGCAGATGTAACTGTATCGATGACGAGTCCTTATTCCAGAAACAAATCCTCTCATCATCCACTCTGGATGTAAAGACATACAAACTTATGAAAAAATGGTTCTCACCTTCTAAATATATTATCCTTTGACATTTTTAAAACAGCGACTTCAGCAGAAACAGGTAGCTACTACAAAATGAGCTGTGTCTTAAAGATTATGTGAGATGAAACTTGATCTAACGCGTCTGGTGTATGCAAAGGGTAACAAAGCACGAATCACAAGACTCAGGGACCTGATTTACAAATGCTAAAATAAAAGAGAAAGGGTAGAGTTTTACACAAAAGACTTTATATGAATTCACAGAATAAACGTTGTATCTGTTCAGTTTATATTATCTTGCGCAAGGTTTTTAAATTACAAATTCAATAGCACTGCTAGTCTAATTTATAGAGCTTATTGAGATCTCTCAAAGGCTGATAAAATTGTTCTTCTTTTCATTGGATTTGTTTTAAATATTTTTTTCTCCCTTTCATACTTAAAGTGCATCCTTATCCAAACACAGAAGCTTCATTACTAAACAACTTCGTATAGCTAAGTCAAGTGTCATCCAAACAAAAGATCAAAGTATAGAACCGAAGCAAAAATAAACAGGAGCGAATTTCGAAGTTGCGTGCGCCGACTTTGCTTGCAAAAACTTTTCTCGCAATAATAAGTATGCACCACTTTATCACAATGGGATAGGATTTAAACTTGAGTAAATAAAAGAAAGGCTCCTATCTAAATCGCTTTTAATTATACAAGGCTTTTGCTTCAAACCGGCAATGAATTTATGCATGAAGCGACGAGAATTTCTCCGGATAAAAGGAACAATAGTCTTCGTTTTATTTAATCTTGTCTTTCTGTTTTTTTTCGTCGTCTCGACTCCCGGGATCGAGTTCCTGTGGGGATTTACGACAAAGCTAGGGCTGCCGAGTGATACGTGTCTAATGAGCTTTGACGAGGGATGTTTATTTTTGTAAGTTGAATTTTATGTCTCGATCACAGAGACGCTTTAAATGTCAAGCTAGTGTGCATCTTAAGATACAATATTGACTTATTTACAAATAAGTGTGAGCACTGGTAGTGGCCCCGCCTTCCGATCTTAAGGTCGTGGATTCAAATTCAGCCGTGCACCAACAAGTTTTTCTGTCCAAAAAGTATGGGTATGTCCTAGAACTTAAAAAGTTCAAAAACATGTGTCAAGAGCACCAAAGAAGTCATTGAGACGCACTCACCAAACTGCATCGAAAGATTTGACACGAAAAAGAACAAAGATGTTGTTATTCTTCTGTAGAAGAAAAGAAGAATAAAAGGTTACTAAAATTCCTAAGTTCAAAATAAATAAGAGGTAGGTAAAACCAACAAGGAATTTTTCGTTTTTAACATTGAAGATTTTTCGTTTTTATAATACCTACAGGTATTTTTAGTGGTTGAGCGGGTAATAACTGTCTTATTAAGTAGGTACCTAAGTCAAAAACTTGTTGGTTTTTTAGTAATGGCAACCCTACCAATCCCTCAAGGTTTGCGATTCGCAACAGACTGACATGCACCAATTTGAGAGCTGTTTTGATCGTACGAAAGTTTGGGAACCACTTTTCGGCGCCAACTTGCAATTTACCGAAATGAACTTTTTTGTGTATGAGTGCATTGACACCTTGTTTCTTCATCATGCAATGAGACGTTCGTAATAATGAGTCTGATTTAAAGAGGCTGCATTGATATTTTTGTATCATAATGTACAAAAAAAAATATTTGCTTTATTGACTGGCCTCTCAGCTCAGTTGGTAGTAACTTTGCATTCTGCGCCGTAGGTCGTGGGTTCGATCCCCACCAAGAATATACGTGTGGTGAACACATATGTTTGTTCTCTGTCTGGGTGTTATATTGTATTCTATGGCCCGTATTCTGAAACAGTGCTTAGGTCTGAGTCGAGCCTCAAGCACAGATTTTTGACACTTTTCAATGGAGAACTGTCATAAAATCTATGCTTGAGGCTCGACTCAGACTCAAGCGCTGTTTCGGAATACGGGCCTATATCAGCTATCTGGTTCCCATAGTACAAGCTCTGCTCAATTTGGGGCTAGATATTGTTGTGTGGATTGTTCACAATATTTATTATTATATTTATATACCTGCTTCAAGTGAAATAGTAGGTACGGGTTGAGATTATTATGTCTCAATTTGCTAAGCATATCGTGCTTAGCAATTTGCTAAGCACGATATCAAAGAAAACAAAAAATAAATAATGTTAATTTTATACTATGTAAGGATGAGTTAATATATTCGAAGAACAAGAAGAAGAGAAGAATATATTAGAGATTAACTTAGGTAAAATAAATCTAGTTACCCATTAAACGAGTAAGTACTTTCACGCTAAGATGGACCCCTTGACACCTATTAATTAAACTGAACATGCCTAGCCTATCCATGGAAAGCTTGGAAGCGCCTGCAAGATTAGCGTCTGCAATCCATCGTGAGCCAGACTAGACAGGTACTAATTGAGGACCTGGCCAGATTTAATGGTGCTTTGGATAACTAGCACCTACGCACCAACACCTAGTTAATAATAGCTAGTTGTCTGTACTAAGCTACTATAAATACTTACTAATATCTATTATAAATGCAATAATGTTGTACCTACTTAGCTTAGATAATATTGTGTTTAGAACGCTCTAAAATGTACAAGTACCTGCTATATGTATAAGTTAGGTAAATTTAGTAGGTATAGCTATATTGTACGCTCGAAATGGGTAAGCTGTTGGAACATAATTACTTTTAAGATCTTTTATACACAGTTTTACAATAAAAACATTTCATCTTTATCTTTATCTCTACTACATCTTAGATAGATACATACATAGATACATAGATACTACATCTTATAGATTTTTTATTTTTTGTCTCATGTAGAACTTACGAAAATTTAATATTTTTTATATTTACATAGCTTTAGGTAACAGACGTATTGGATTTTTTCCAATAAGCTAAAGCTTTGCTAAAACTAAAAACTAAAACTAGTTTTATTTATTACTAAATACTATAAAAAAACTTGCGGTGAATATATATAATACTATACTTATTCGATAATATGTGTAACTTTAAACGCGAACGATAATATGCAAACATCAAATTTTTATCTAACGTCCATTCAAAATTGAAGCTTTTAAAATCTGTTTATCCCTAAAAATTTGTAATAATTGCATATAATTTTAAAAAAATATGTTTGAAAGAAAATATTTTGTAGAAACCAAAATCAGGTAATTTTTCCAGGCTGTAACTAAAACATTTTTTATTCTAAATCACTGCCTCGTACTCCACCCTGCCCTGCAAACGACAGAGATACCTTATTTTCACAAATTTCAGAACTTAAATTCTAACTTACCTTAAGTTAAACGGCGTCATAATTATTTCAGCATGCCCGCTAGCTTAAAACTCCTTGAACACACCACTAAACAATCACAGCTAAAGTCAGGCACAACAAGAAGTCCGTAAAAAAATTCGAAATTTGAAAATCCTGCTTGCGCGGGCGAGCCGGCAACAAGTGAGGCACAGAAACGAGCCGCACTGGACTGCGCACGCGACGGGATTCTGCTCAGTTCTACCGGGTCGCTCATCCCCCACCACTGGCCATTCATGAAATTGTTCAGTGACTATAAGCTTCCGAAGCTCAGTCTAGGGCAGAATCCTAGTTATTTTTGCTCGGTTTTAAGGCTTCCATGCGCTCATAAAGAATTTGAATTGACTGAATCAACAAAATAAGTTAGAAGGCATGTTTAATTATTTCTAAAAATAAAAACTAGGTACCTACCTACTTTAACAAAAAACCAAATCCAAACCACCAAATTTACTGGCTGGTTACCATTAAATCCGTTTTGGTAAAGGGGAATACTACTACAAATAGTATTTTAGGGAAAATCAAAACTATTCTGCAAAAAAGATTAATTTTCTTTTTTAACTACCTAAACTGAAATTTTTAGTTCAACCTTGCACCACTTTTTAACAAGAATATCTGCATGCCGCCGATCTGTCGCAAAGAACGCGTCCCTTTGTTTCGGTTTGAAGGGTACCGGTCACCGGTTATCCCCAAAATATAAATAGTAAGTATCCGTTCAGTTTTACATTTTCATTATTATAGTTATTTAAAATATCACAAAATATGAGGATTCTCAGAAAAAGGAAGAAATGAAGATGAAAAGTATTTCTTTATTTAATCTTTTTGCTTGATTTCTTGTTTGGAAAGTAATTATTGCACAGCAAGGAATTTTTCATCATACGACTCTCGAAATATCTTCCGAATAGAATTTGTATGGAGAAAAGGAGCTTATGCATTTTGGCGACACTTTTCCGGCTACCGAAGATAAATGAGGCACGTACGAAAGTGGACATCTTTACAGAGCCTTTTCTAGTGTCCCAGCAACGTAAAGGGGACATCTTTACAGAGCCTTTTCTAGCACCCCAGCAACGTAAAGGAGACATTGAGAGCCTTTTCTAGCACCCCAGCAACGTAAAGGGGACATCTTTATAGAGCCTTTTCTAGCTCTCGAGCAACGTAAAGGAGACATCTTTACAGAGCCTTTTCTAGCTCTCCAGCAACGTTAAGGAGACATCTTTACATATCCTTTTTGAGTGCCCCAGCAATGTAAAGGGTACATCTTTACAGAGCCTTTTTAAGCGCTCCACTTTACGGAGCCTTTTTAAACGCCCCAGGAACGTAAAGGAGACATCTTTACAGAGCCTTTTCTAGCTCCCCAACAACGTAAAGGAAACATCTTTACAGAGCCTTTTCTAGCTCTCCAGCAACGTTAAGAAATCATATCCTTTTTGAGTGCCCCAGCAATGTAAAGGGTACATCTTTAGAGAGCCTTTTCTAGTGCCCCAGCAATGTAATGGGTACATCCTTACAGAGCCTCTTCTAGCACCCAGCAACGTGAGCGAATTTTAGCGAATTTGGCAATCCTTATCTAGGATAGAACTGCGGAAGCTGGGCATCGCACGGAAATGTGCGCGTGGGCCTATCTGCGTCCGGTCAATCGTCGCCATGGGATGAACATGTTTCGATTCAAAGTTTATATGTCACACGACTCACACGTACTGTCAGCAGCTACTTTCAAAGTAGTGACAGCATAGCAAAGGGCATTTACTGGGCAAAAACTCAAAAAACATCAGATGAGTTAATAAGATCGCTGACGACTCTACCCTGAAAGTAATAATTTGTATACAATCTAGTGCAGCCGACTGTACTCTGTGATGTCCAAGAAGATAGCAAACAGGCCTTTGCGTCTATTGTAGATGATTTATATAGCGTCAGGGGCAACTGGTGATTACTCAAGCCTTAATTGCGAGACGCTATAGTGCCTGGGACAGGATTAGGGTCGAAAAGCTAATATGTACTAGGCCACCAGAAGAATCCTAAAGAAGGTAGTGGTTGGTATATTTTTAGTTCAAAGACAAATCCCCAAAGCGTAGGAAAAGATAAGATAGAAAAAGATAGAATCAGAAATGAGGATATCCGTAGAAGAACCAAGGTCACCGACATAGCTCGTAGAGTGAGTAAGTTGAAGTGGCAATGGGCAGGCCATATAGCTCGAAGAACCTTTACTCCCCAACGGCTGGAATGGCGGCCACAAACCAGAAGACGAAGTGTAGGGCGCTCACCCACCAGATGGGCTGACGACATTGTTAAGATCGCAGGTGGATGGAAAGGGCTCAGAATCGTTCTTCCTGGAAAAGTGTAGGGGAGGCTTATGTCCAGCAGTGGACTTCTTTGGGCTGATAATGATGATGATGAGAACGATAAAAACGAAGACTGGGATGAGGGTCCATGTGATACTAACCTAAGAACTTGTAGGTAGGTATATACCATATTGAGTTTTGAGAATAGAGTCGATGGAACAATCAACCATAATTCAAAATGCGAACTTTTTACACATTGATTCCTCTTCAACGGCAACCTCTGTACACAATCTTCTATATAGCTGGCTATCAACACTCCACTCAGCTTGACATTTCAAAAACTCCGTCAATTCTGTCAATATTTCGGCTTCTCTCCAAATTATCTGTTTTTCTACTTCCAAATTCTTCAGTGCTCGTGCAAAATGTGTGAAAATCTAAATACAAGTCGTGTGCGGTGCGACGCTTGCCGTACGATTAACTTAGCGAAGCATGTACAACGTCCCAATCCTGACATGCAAATGTACGACAAATGTAGCCCTGTGGCGAAAATAGACTGTCCACGGTGCACAGGTGAGAACTGGCTTCTGAATCATTTAAAACAGGCGCCCTTGCATCTAATGTAGATGATTTTTAAAGCGTCAGAGGCGACAGGTCCTCTTACCCCTACGGGACGCTATAGTGCCTGGGATAGGATTTTAGATGAAATGGTACCATCCTGACAGCTAGGTCTGCCTAATCCACAGGAAAGACGTGCGGAACTGACCAAGCCGCGGGTCTCTTCACGATGTCTTCCTTCACCGTTTGAGAGCACTAACATTGTGTACATACATTTTCCGAACAGAAAAATTCATTAGTTTCTGACAAGAGGAGACTGGATTCGAACCCATGACCGTAGGATCTGAACGAGGGCTACTACTAGACCACCAGTGCTCTAGTGAAATAGTGAACGCAAGCATAACAGAAGGATTCCTTCAGGAACTTCGCGTGATTGGTGGGACTCGGGCGCGGTGCTTAGTTGAAAATCGCAAATTCCCATGTCATTGTAACTCTAGCAAATTGTATAACGACTGCTAGCGACTTCTTATTTCTTTAAAGGCTTCCCCCGCTTCCCCTTGTTTAAAAGTAGGTCATCTATCAACTTCTACTTAAGTGCGCCTGCCACTTTGCCTGCATCTATCTACGGGTACACGCGGCAAACCTTTTCTTTTTTACTACATGTTTAGTTCTATTGTATTGTTTCAGAGATTTGTGTATTCTTTCTGCAATGTAAATTTTTGGTGGCAGCAATTTTTTCAAACCTTGATCTGTGCTAATCATTAAACCAGGGTGTCATCTTAAATAGTCACAAAGCGACTGCTAAGCCTTTCGATTAGGTTTGCGCAAAGTTACAGCCAGCATTGGTCATGGCGTTGCTCAGGGTTTACTATGGGGCCTACACTTTTCTCAGTCTCAGTATTTAGGTTACCTCTACATTGTTACTTGAGAGACCTACCAACATTCTTAACTATATCATAAATAAAAAAACTACTCCAATTTACTTCATATTTTGACTGGCCTCTCAGCTCAGTTGCTAGTAGCTCTACCTTCTGAGCCGTAGGTCGTGGGTTCGAACCCGTTCTTCTTTACGTTTCTTCAGTTCTTTCGAGCCAGTGCCAGTGTAGTGTGGCGAAAGGATTTTACACTTATGAGTGATAAATACTTTACTAGTGGTAGGTACTTCATCTTCAGAATAGAAGGAAAGGTAAAAATATGGATAAGAAGATCCATGGACAGAAGAAGATTCTTATTTACAATTCTACAGAACTTTTATCGAAAAAAGTGGAAAATTATTTTCGCTAAAAGTTCTTCAAATAGCGATGCTACACTAGTGATTTACAAGTGTTTATTGAACACTAAAACAAGCTCCCACAAAAGTTGTGTTTATTCGCCCTAGATTGAACGGTAAGTATAGTGGCGGAATGAAAATGTTCGTCGATTTTCAACTTGATTTGTTCAACGTATCACGATCACATACTACCTTTTGAAACTGAATAGACAGAATACACCGATAAGTTAACGTCACAAATTATGTCAAAATGTGTTCATGATCAAGGCACTCTGGTGCAAGCGAAAACCGACTCTAAGGTGCCGAACATTTTCATACCGCGACTGTACTTACACTGGCAGGCCCTCACAGCCAAGTTGTTAGTAGCTCTGCCTTCTACGCTGTAGGTCGTGAGTTCGATCCCCATCTAGCACAAACATTTTATGAGATGAACTTACTGTCTCTCGTCTCATACTTATAAATAAAAAAATATTGTGTACAATCCACACAACACTATCTCGCCCCAAATTAAGCAGAACTTGTACTATGGAATTCAGATACCATTTTAAAAAATTATGACCAGACCATCCACAACTTTGACCTGAATTGACCTGATGCATTTATTTCCTGAATTTAGGAAGGAAATATAATTTATTTTTAAACTTTCGGATATCGCTGCTAAAGTTAAAAAAATTACCTTACAAATGTTAAATTATAAAAATAATATAACACAAACACAATAAAATTAATAGTTCACTGCATAGAAATTGTGTAAAAAAAATTGTCTTGAACAACCCGTCATTATTTATTATTTTATTATTTATTTATTTTCACTAACACCTAGAACCATAACTTTACACATACTTATCTAATACGTTATAATCTAGTAAATGAATAAAATTAAAAATATTTGCTTACAAAAAACATTAAAAAACACAGACATGAAGCGATTCCAATTTAAAGCTAGCGAATGTAGTCCAGAATATTTGTAGATGCTCTGCGTTATATCCTGTCGTCGCCTGGTTCTGCTGCCGTGAGCCTAGATTCTACAAAATGTAGACTAATTTGAACAGGTTACAAAAACAAGTACCGTTCGATTAATCTAGTGTAAACAATCCTATCATGATGTAGGCAGATAGATCATCATTTCTTTTGTCCTAGGTATAGTTTATATGGAGATGACTGACGAATCTGTGATGTTGTTGACCGTTGATGAATCACAGAACATTACAGCCTACATCATATAGAATCCCAACTTACGCGATTCTATTTTTGAAACAACAGGCGACGCATTTACACTTAAAGCGGACCTATACCTACCTGGTTCGGAAGATCAGCTTTGTGTTGCCTACACCAAACATAACATCAAGCTGAGTTGGATACCATTTTGTGGCGTCATAACGTGGGATTGAGAGACACCATGTCAATGTATTACTATGTATTCTTCCATCACCTCACTTCTTATATTCATAACATATGTGTTTTTGTTGGTTATGTTCGTGTTTCTCGTATCTACCGTGGGCCGTAATAAGTAAATAAGTTTTCTTTCTTTCTTTTCTTTCTACTTCTAACTTTACGGCGCTCTATCGATTTGAACCAGACTTCTCGATAACCGCTACAAAAACGTCAGAATTAATAACGCACATTTGACTCGTACTTTGGCTGCCGTTTTGCGCCAGTGGCGCACTATAGAAACCCAACTAAATATTTGATTGCTTAGAACTGTGCCGAATCAAAAATCAGTTTATCTAGAGCTTAGAACTAACTTAATTTATTCTTTTTTTGTAAACTAGATTATTTTTAGCTTAAAATACTATTATGATGTGTTTACCCGAACTTACCGGTTACTACCGACCTGTGATTACTCGAGCTAACATATAAAGAGATAGGTAAGCTAAGTAACACTGACATTTTGCTTTCAGTGTAAATGTGGCCTCAGATAGCAAGTCAGTGACTTTGTATTCTTTGCTGCCTACTATGTAAATAGCATATTTTGAACATTTCTCATATTATTTGCATGAAATCGCAGTAACGTCTTTAGTTTTATGTCCGCCTGGTACATACTGTTTAATTGTAAACATTACCTATAGCCAGGTTTTCGTTTTGATGTTTCACAAATTGGCTATTATTTTGCTTAGAAGTTTACTGTAGAAAATAATTGTAAAACAAAATTTATTTGCATACATAATTTTTAAAGAACAACATTCATAATTATTATTATACTTACATTATGACGGTTCCTTCTCTAACCGAGGAATTGAAAAAGAATATAAAATACTAGCAGCCTATCCCGGCTTCGCACGGATGGACATTTATTTTTTAAACACATAAATATGTCTATGTTACTAAGGGTGAATGTAGCTTTCCAATGGTGAAATAATTTTTGAAATCGGCACAGCACGTTTTGAATTTATTCATTACAAACATACACGCAAAAATACAAATCTTTCCTCTTCATAATATTAGTATAGAAGTATAGATAGATATGTTAGGGCTAAGCTAGAGCGAGATGCAATAAAATTACCTGAAACTAGATATTTTATATACCCGTCTCACTTTTATGAATGAACATCGAGTTGTATGTAAGCGTTGTAACATTGCCCTACATTTTACTCAAATCTCCTTGTAAGTTCTAACGTCCTGGTAGGTATTACACAATTATGTAATGCCTCCTATGGACTTACTAGGAGGACAGCTTACGTTCTCACCAATCAAATTGTTTAAGAAATGCTATGTCTACCTAGGTACTAGTGGTACCTAGAAAAATTACCTACAAGTTAGTCGATAGCTGTTCTAGATAATTCTGATCAAAAGGTCAGTACCAATGCCTAACACTTTATAGGATATGATTATCAGTACCTATAGTAATGATATTCATATCCTGTCAGAGTAGAACGATATTATATTGTAACTATTTTATTGCACTGAGCTATATAAATTATATTCAGCGAACGATACAACAGCCACGATTGTGTAATTCTGTTGCTATCAAAAGTTTGATACTAACAAATAAATGATACCAAGCGATCGCGTATATTCTTGCCATCATTATCATCCATCTGTTGCAATTGTTCCTTGTCTGAGATGGGTTTAGTTTCAATCTGTATCTAATTAGATACAGATTTCTGTCAGTTTTTAACTTCGATTGCAATTGCAATCGAAGTTAAAAACTGACAGATCACATCGAGGTTTTGATTGCAATAAAAGATACGCTTTGAATAGAGGTATTTCAATATTTTTTTTATCAACCTATTATGTCCCACTGCTGTGCATAGGTCTCCCCCAAAACCTTCCAATACCCGTTAAATATTTAATCAAGAAAATTCCATGATTAAATATTTAAATACCTGAATAGTCAAATCTTCATGTCATGTATGAATAATGTGTATTTTCTGCGAAGATAAAGTTATTATAACTTGTTTATGGACCATCTTCCTACCTAGGTAATAAAAAACTACGCAGATTACAACCAATTTACTTACAAATACCAAAAAATAAACTCTAGTCTTACATAGTTCACACACATTTACACATCACCTACATACAATCGCAAAACATTTTCCTTATCGGTGTAGAGTCTGTAAAGGCATGTACGTAATACTTAATTCTATTCTGTGGTAAAGTAGCGACAGCTTCTTCGCTTTATGCCAGCCTGGTAGATTCGGACGAGATTATTCAACTTTGATGCCACGATCGACGAACGGGCCATATACAACACGTCCACACGCAACCATTCGGTCATGGGAACTCTTTTGAGTTGGTTCTTGGTTTGTTCTACAATGTGTATATTTTCTCTAACCTCCTTTAGTTTATGCAAGCCTGGCGTTTGTTCCGACCGAGATTATTCAACTTTGATGGTCAAAGGGACCAGCAGCATCCTCATCGAACTCAGTCTAAATAAAAAATAGTCTTACAGTTTGACTACATAAAACGGACTTTATCGAGTATAGCGAAGTGTGAATCAAAACTTCGGTTATTCTAGTTAGTAAAAATTACTGAACTGAAAAAAATAAATAATAAATCTAAAACCCGACTACAGTAAAAAAAGTTCTAAAAACAAATATTTGTGTGGTGAACGCAAATGTTTGTTCTCTGTCTGGGTGTTATAGTGGATTGTCCACATTTTTTATTTATATATTTTTGAAATGCACTAGGTAACACCTTTGCATTTGCACCCAACACGACATCATAAAAAAAATCCTGTTCATTACTCTGTCTTCTAAAGGGCGCTACATTCGATTTAAGTATATGTAACGTCATAGCCTAAACCAGCGGCAATCCAGAAGCTTCCATCGATACCTTATTTGACTAATTCTGATAAGCAGTTTACAAGTTATGAACTGATGCACATACACACAGCGTTCAAAATCATAAAGCTCCTTTTTGCGTCGCCGCAATCTGAACTGTCTAATAGTGAACTTTCCTTTTCTTTCAGAGCTTCCTCTCCACCCGACATGCATCAAGGTGTGCACCAAAGAGGAATACAAGCTCAGGAAAGGTGCCAAGACTATAGCGCCAACGATGCCGTACTATGCGCACGGGAAACTCATGTACGCAGTCAAAGTGAGTATTGTGACTAAAACAGAGGCTCCCAACCTTTTCTTTCTGATAGACCATTTTCAAAATTTGGCTGGTTCCAGTGGACTGCCCTGCAGATACATTTTTACTATATTCCCAGTCGACGAAAAAATATTATTGGCTCTAACTATTGGCATTTGCGTTGCGGCTGAGTTCTTACGAATTAACAGTTACAGATAAAATTAATTAATTCATAGGTGAAGCCAACATTTTAGTTCTTTACTATCGAAACTAGATACATTTTCGTGGACCCGCGCTTACGAATTGTGAACCCCCATTTCTTTGTCACGCCATCGTAGACCCCCATCGAGTCTCCCGTGGACCCTTCGGGGTCCACCTGGACCACGTTGGGAATCAATGGACTAAAACATCGTCGGCTAGCAAAGTGCTCTACTCCCATGAAATTAAACACCTCCTCTATTTTCAGCATCGTTAGTAAGCTCAACTGATTTCCATAACTCTTTCACAGGCTGGCATCCTAGTAGGCGCTGTCTATTTCACGTATACGCAAGGGGTTTGGGGCAATCAGCAAGACGTCACTGAGTGCATTCGCCGGTGGCAAGAGTACGCGCGAAGCATCAACACGCGACGACCGCCCACTTTCGATCACTGTGGTAACGTTATTGTAAGTACCTACACATTTGAAATACCTCTCTATCTAGGTATTACAAGATAAAAATTCGCATGTTTTGTGTAAAGCGTAGATGTCTACGAAGTTGCTACGTTCTTTCGCGTAGGCCATCTGTAGCGGGGTCATGTCTTCCTGGTAGAAATGGTAACGTACGTCACTAGCCAGTCCAGTCGGGCTATCCTGCCATGTCGACTGATTAGCGCTCAAATGAATGGCACGATGTTCATTGAAGGTCCTAAATTCTTGGTCCTAAAAACTAAAAACAAGGCTCATAAAGTATGTTTTGTTTTGCCTAAAACTTGAATTTTTTTGATGACATCAGTAATCAGTACAACTTCTAGTTTTTTCTTGATTATACGAAAGGGAAAAGTCTCTTAACATTTAATTTGACATATCGTGGCATTACATAATTAGTTACTGACCTATTTCTCATCTTATCCATAGGAATAAATAACCTGACTATACAATAACCTAGGCAATATTATTTATTTATTATTCATCGATGCCTCGAAAGAATATTAATTACGTCTGAAGTTAAACCGTGTGTGTGTAATGTGTTGAATTAATCATCCTAGTTTTCGTTAGTGTTCTCTTTCATCACACTGACCTTTTCAGTAACCCTAACAATTCCTTCGTGAAAAGGTAAATCCGTAATACTCCTATCCATTTCTGCAACCCTAGTGTTACGACTCAAATCTGAGATTCGCGAGACATTTGAATCGGGAAACGTCTCGATTTGCGAAGCGTCTACTCGCTTAGAAGGCTATCCGCCGATTGGTTTTTACTGTCAGTCAAGCAAGCGAAGTGGGAAAGTAATGTTTGAAGTACTTTATCCAACCGAACAAGCTGAATTTAGCTACCTCTGAGCAGTTTCTGCTCGCCTGGTGTTTTTGTGCTACGGCTACGGGACAATGGCGCTAGCGCGCGCTAGTGAATGAACATTCGAGCATGCGCTGTGGATCAGCCGCTGTAGTGAGTGGAGTGGTGTAAACGAAACGTGAAGGAATTCCTGTGAACCTATCAGCAGGTTATGTGTGCCTGGTAGCAGCACGTTACCCGCATACAAGGGACGCGTTCCTTTCGCGTTATCCATTCCTTTCTAATCTTTTAGCAAATTGTAGTACCTTTTAGGCGTCATAACATTATGTCTTATTATGGTCGCAGTCGCATCAGTCATAAAGAGGTCCCTTGCAGTTCTTTTAGTAAACTGTAACTCTATAGCGCACTTTCAGTTTAACAACTAAAAATATGTATTTGCTTTATGTAGAGGCTTTCTCTACTTTTGCGTGTAGGAATGTTGGTAAAGTCAGCTAGTTAGTACCTAGTCAAAAAAGTCGAATGACTTGTTAAGTGTTACCTAAAGTGTACGTAATAATAAATACGTTGAAAAAATGTTGTTGTTTTCATCTTCTTCTTCTTCCTGCCCTTATCCCACTTTATGCGGGGTCGGCACAACATGTTCTTCTCTTCCATTCTCCTCTATCAGCCGTCATCTCTGCATTCACTTCCTTCTTATCCATATCATCCTTCACACTGTCCATCCATCTTTTCTTTGGCCTACCTCTACCCAAACATCCATCCACATTCATACTCATCACTCGCCTAGTCACATGACTTTCATCCCTCCTCATGACATGCCCATACCACGCCAGCCTGTTGCTCCTCAATTTTTCTGTCACTGGTGCTACTTTCAGACTTCCCCTGATATACTCATTCCTTATCTTGTCCATTCTTGTCACTCCACACATCCATCTCAACATTCGCATCTCTGCCGCATGTACCCTTCTTTCGTCCGTCCCTTTCGTTGCCCAACACTCGGATCCATACATTACGACAGGTCTTATGATCGTCTTATAGATCTTCCCCTTAAGCTTAAAGGGCATCCGTGGATCACAAGTTGTTCCCGTGACCTGTCGCCATTTCATCCATCCCGCATTTATTCTATTTTTCACGTCTCGGTCAATGTCGCCGTCGTTTTGTATTAATGAGCCGAGGTACCGGAAATCGGAGCAGACTGGTAGGAATACACCATCTAAGGCAATTGGGACAAATTTGGATGGACCACCGAAGTCACAAAACAGATGTTCTGTTTTGGTTCTGCTGATCTTCAGTCCGACACTCTCCAATTTATCCCGCCATTTTCCCAGCCTGCTCTGGACCTCAAGCGCATCTTCCCCGACAAGCACAATGTCGTCGGCGAACAGCATACACCAGGGTGCCTCTTCCTGTATGTCTGATGTCAGAGCATCCATTACCAGGAGAAACAGATAAGGGCTTAAAGCCGACCCCTGGTGTAAGCCTACAGCCACATTGAACTTGCCGGTAACGCCAGCCTCGGACCGGACGTGTGTGCTCGCTCGACTGTACATAGCTCGAATGAGCTGTATGTACTTCTCAGGCACTCCTTTAACTTTCATACTCCACCACAGAACCTCCCGGGGTACTCGATCATACGCCTTCTCAAGATCCACGAACACCATATGCAGATTCCTGTGGACACGCCTGTGTTTCTCACATAATTGTCGCAGCGCAAAAATGGCATCCGTGGTCCCGCGGCCAGGCATGAACCCAAACTGGTTCTGTGATACCTCACTCTCTTCTCTCATTCTTCTCCCTACAACCTTCTCCCAAATCTTCATACTATGTGACATGAGTTTGATTCCTCTATAGTTGTTACAGTCCTGTACATCACCCTTATTTTTAAAGATGGGCACCAGCGAGCTGTCGCACCATTCATCCGGGATCGCCTCTTCCTGTAACAACTTATTGAAAAGCAAAGTCAGCCACTTCCATCCATCCGCCTTTAAAAACTTCCATACTTCAACTGGTATACCATCCGGTCCGACAGCTTTTCCATTCTTCATGTCTTGCACGGCTTTTCTAACTTCATCCATACTTATCTCTCTTACTAATCCTATGTTTATAGGGACATTTTCTAACTCCCCACTCCAATCATTCTCTTCATTCATTAACTTTTTAAAATAACACTTCCAACGATCTTTTATTTCTCCATCGTTCGTCAAAACTTTCCCTACATCATCTTTTATACATTTAATGTGAATTATATCTCTTGCATTCTTTTCTCTCTCTCTTGCTATTCTGTATAGATCTTTCTGGCCACTGGGGCTCTCCAGTGATTGGTACAATTTATCCTGTACCTTGGCCCTCGCAACTGCAACAGCTTTTTTAGCTTTCCTTTTACACTCCATGTATTCTATTTTTTTATTTTCCTGTATGCTATTGTTCCCATCTTTAACACTCTTCCAGTCTTTAAATGCATTCTTCTTCTCTTTCAGGATCTTTTGTACTTCCTCGTTCCACCACCATGTATCCTTATCAATCTTTCCTTTACCTTTCGTTTCCCCAAAAATATCCTTCGCCGTTTTTCTAATACATGTTGCCATTTCAACCCAACATTCATTCACCGATTTTTCTATCATTCTGTCATTCATTTCTATCATTTTATCAACCACTTGTTTCTGGAACTGGACTGCATACTCACTCTTTCCAATCAGGTGCCATTTGATTTTTGGTGGGGGCTTTGATTTATATTTATCTTTTGTGGCCATTAATTTAAGATCTAGGACGAGTATTCTATGTTGAGAAACTAGGCTCTCTCCCGGTATAACTTTACAGTCTTTTACTGAACTAATTTTATGTCTTCTAAGTAGAAAGTAATCTATTTGAGTTGCATGATTGCCGCTTTTGTAGGTAATTAAATGTTCGTCTTTCTTTTTGAAATATGTATTGGCTATTGCCAAGTCAAAGGCAGATGCAGCTTGAAGCAGGGCTTCACCGTCTTGGTTTTTATTTCCAAAGCCCCACCCGCCGTGCACTCTTTCATACCCCCCATTCATCCTTCCCACGTGTCCATTAAAATCCCCACCAATGTAAATCTGCTCATCCTCCGGTATACCCATAACCACCACATCGAAATTCTCCCAAAACTTATCTTTCACTATATCATCACATCCAGTCTGCGGTGCATACACACTAACTATGTTTATAACTAAATCTTCTAACAATATCTTAACAACAATTAATCTATCATTCACCCTCTTAACATCCGTCACACATTTTTTCAAATGATCATCCAATACAACTCCCACACCATTTCTCTTACCATCGCTTCCACAATAATAGAATTTATAACCTACTCCAATTTCTCTAGCTTTCGATCCCTTCCATTTCGTCTCCTGCAGGCAAGCCACATTTATTCTTCTCCTTTGCAAAACGTCCGCTAACTCTCTTCCTCTTCCAGTCATCGTTCCTACATTCCAGCTTGCCATTCTCAATCTTACTTCCCGGACTCGCGTCTTACGTTGCACCCGTCCCTGATGCAACAACCCTAATCCATTTCTCACAGGTGCCGGGTGCTGCCCCTGCGCGTCGCCTAGAGGGTACGCCCTAGCATAGTCACCATTATCTTTCATTCGTAATACCATGTTGTAGGGGTTTTGGCTTTTTGTGTTTTACAACCGGCCGCCTGCCTGACGTCAACCCTCTTTGGGAATGCTTGTTGTTGCTTCTAGCCGACGATACTATTGACCCCTATCGTCGCCTTTAAGGCCTTCCACTCTGCCTTGCTACCTCGCCACCGAAGGTGGATTGCCAATGGCCGAGGTAGACTTGGTGCACTATGCGGGGAGCTACCGCTAGACTTACTTGCCAAAACACTCAAGCCCCCCTCACCAGGTTTAGCCCACGAGTCGACGTGGTTACCGGGGTGTGGCCGCTGCATGCAGGACAGCTACTTGGAGCCACTGGTGAGAGATTTGTAGGCTGTCAACGGTTTTAGCAGTCATTCTAACGGACAAATTTATCTGTAGTTGGAATACTTTGCCCTAAATCAAGAAAACTCATCATATTCCTCTACGCTGTTATATTTGGATGGGGTCACCAAAATAGTGACACTTAGGTAATTCTTTCGCGTGTCAATTTGTCGCTTACCGTGTCACTAGTTTTTTTTTGAACCATTTTAGTGAAATGATTTTATGTGCGCCTCAAAGAGGTTACTTTCGTGCAATTTGCATTGGTTTTCGAAATACTATTTAGGTTTTTACGACAAGCTGGTTTCTTCACGATGGGGATGTTTTGCTTCGCCTTTTGAGAGTATAACTATTTTAGCACGCAATTTTTCGGAGATAAAAACTCCAGGAAATTATTCCAGGAAACCAAATAATTTTAGTGTAGGTTGCTACGTAGTATCTACCTACCTAAAAGCTATGAATGATTACACAATAAAGGCAATCATTATTAAAATTAAAATACCTACATTTGTCACATCCTATACAACATAAAAAAAAAAGATAAGTAGGTAGGTATTCACAAATTATTGAGTAAGTACAAAACGAATGTAGGTAGGTAGATGAGTAATCGTAACATGATTTCCTTTAGTAAAACCACGAGGTATAAAGGCCAAAGTCGTCTGATGAATGAGACGAGGCTGGTACTCTACTCACCCATTCGGAATGTATGTTAGTTCAGCGTCTCGCTCTAATGTGACCTTATTACCCGCATTTGGGCGGAAACAGGGATATTTTATGCCTCTTCTGTGCTGCTATAGATGGCCAGAGTTGCCATTATCTTTTACTAGAGCAGTTATGAGTAAATATATGGACGCATTAGTATGATGTGCACATGGAAATGTCTAGAAAAACTAAAATCCCTACCGTGTAAACTCACCCTAGATTATTTATCCTGTGCTAGCTAAGTTATATTTACACAGGGCAGTAAGAGTAACGAACGTAGTATTAGGTAGAGTCGACGAGGAAAGAGCCCTCATAAAAATTGTTGAGAACAGTACCCGAAGTCGGAGTTTTGCTACCACATTTCGTTACCAAATGTTGTTTTCGTTTCGCCTATTTGTCTCTCTCTATTGTATGGAGAAAAGATGAGACAACAACTCTAACTACGTAACGTATTTTTGCCGTCTCATATTTTCTCCATGCAATAGAGAGAGACAAAAAGGCGAAACGAAAACAACATTTGGTAACGAAATGTGGTAGCAAAACTCCGACTTCGGGTTCAGGAGAGGAATGATGGGCCATCTTGTACGACATGACAGCTTTATCAGAAATATCATCGAAGGAAAGGTAGAAGGAAGGAGAGGTAGGGGAAGAACAAGGATAAGATATGTTGGATACATGAGCCAAATAAAAGCGAAGACCGTCATTTCGTATATATGGAAGTCTAGGAGGTTGCCCTCAAAGGAAATAACTGGAGAAAAATGCATACATTGTTCTTAAATAAGAAGATGATTAAGAAACATAAAATATTGATAGCGTTCATGTTCTAAAATAATAATACGATTAGCAATTCCAAAAACTGCATTAATATTGGGGTTTACCGTTTCGAACATCGAAAAAAACATAAACACTAGCAACACTAGCTACGATTACATTGTGAAACGTAATATTGACAGGAAACCTCCTACGCATTGATAACAGCCTGGTATAAATGGGGTCGTGCTCTGGTGACAATGTTACGTTACAAGGATGAATTTGCAATAATTCGATTTGTTTCATGGCTGCTCGTAATTGATCAGGATAATACAGATAACAGAGGAAATCACCAGGGTAATAGCTCATTGCGATGACCTAGAGATCATAATACTATTTATACCTAAGTTCCTCCCACCGTTAATGCGGACATCTGATCTAAAGGTTCATGCGGTAATGCTGGTCACAGACTTCAGGCCCCTTTCTTACTATTACCTCCAATTTGAGTCAACCCATCAATTTGTTCGAACTGATAAGGTGTGGAACTTTCTTCCGGCGCGTCAGTATTTCCAGAACGTTATAATTTAGGAATTTTTAAGACAAGAGTAAACCGGTGAATTATAGCTAAGCATGCTCGATCTTAGGCTGCATTCTCACTTTCAGTCAGGTGTGATGGCAGCCAAATGGTTAGCTATCTATATAAAAAAAAAAATTGTGGGCCACAATCAGATAAACACGGACACAAACGTCTCAAACTTAAAAACCCCACTAGGATTAGTTAAAAAATTTGTTGATGATAAGAAAATCTTATGCAATTAGTTGATGCAACTAGCTTATGTCACAGGTCACTCAAAGAACGTGACCTATGATGCACTTCTCTGCGTCCATGAACTTGAGGCATAAAGATATGATATTTCCACTCAAAAGGGTTCTTGTTGCAGAAAAAAGAAAACCCCGAAAGTTTACTGGCGCCAATGTATGCGATCTACAAAGGCATTGTTACTACATGCTTCTCAGGTAATTTTTCAAGTATTCAAAGATATCAAAATTTCGCCATAAATTTTAGCACTAGCTTATTTTAGCGCCGAAAACGCCCACAACCCGATGGATCGACGACGTTTTAAATATAGCTGGAAGTCGGTGGATGGACATGGCTCAGGGCCTCAATTCAAGACCAGTGACTTTTTTGTCACGGTAGATATATATCACAAGAACTGTCGGTTTTTTTAGTGAATTTGACAGTTCTTGTGTTAGATATCTACCGTGACAAAAAAGTCACTGGTCTAGAATTGAGGCCCAGAATCGTTCTTCCTGGAAATGTGTAGGTCTTTCTAAGTCCAGCAGTGGATTGTTTGAGGGTGATGATGTCACCGTATATTACAAGCTTTATAAGTTTTTAACATGGATCCAGAAATAAAGCTAGAAGAAGGCCTAATAAGGAACGATGGATGTACCTACTGTGTGAGAGATGATATGTCCAAGAAAAGAGTGAGTGAGTACTAAGATGACGAATGATAGGGGAGAATGGAAGAAAATACATGTTGTTTCGACCCCACCTAGTTGGATAAGGGCAGGAAGAAGACATGGAGCCAGACAGAAGCTTGAAATTTAAAGCCAAACGTTTTATTTTTCAGGTGTTGTAAAAGTACCACTTCTTATAAAATGCGCCTACGTAGACTACCTCAATGCCTTGGAGAAAAAACAAGCTGAAGACGACAAAGAAAGGAAAATCAGGAAGAAAGGATAGTTGACAGCATGTTTCCAGTGATACCTTTATCATTGTGTTAGAAGCCGTTAGATGGAATAAGACTAAGAAAAAATCTGAAAATACATAATCATAAAAATTGTGATTGACGTCTTTCTCAAAATCTTGTTGATCCCACGAGATACCGATTCCCCACCTCTATCTACGTTCGTCTTATAATTTACATAGTTTTTTGATGGCTTTAGAACACAGCTTATGCATATTATATTATCTCATTCATAGCTCGATGTTTGAACTGTTGTATTCTTCTATAGGTAGCGGCACATAACTTTAGCGCTGACCGTTATTGCGCAGAGAAGTGAAAAATAAGGTACCTGAGGGGGGGCTAGCGGTATGAAGGGCGGGCGTGCGTAGCGCTGATTGGCTCTCCAGTCGCACTCCGCTCTCCGTACCAATAAGACACTCTGCACACATCCACAAATTCAGTGTGCACGACATGCGCACACTACGACGCATGCGCAGCTATCCCCTCCGCGTATCGCTCAGCGCTAAAGTTATGTGCCGCTAGTTATACAAGGTACTTACTTTATTATACCTACAGATTCCGCCTGCTTTCCCAAGGAGTACTGCTACTAGATAACACGTAGGGGTTTTGTAAAGGTATGTAAGCGTACCTACGGGTATATCGTAAAGTGTTGTGTTTCTTATTGTTATTCGTAAGTACAGTTTTGAATTTCAGTTATTTATTTGTTGTAAAAATATATCTTTAGATATTCTATTGCACTTTCATTTGATAACGTGATAATATCTCTATGCCGAAAAAGGGCTTATTCCACACATCATCGTCGTCATGGGGACAGTTGTTTATCGAAATTAGTCATTACGATGTTTTTTAGCTTACGCACTTGACATGACCACCCTTAAGCTCAATAGGACCCGAGTTTTGGAAGTAAAACCTTCAAAAACGCGGCGGGCTTGAGCATTTTTAGGCGGGAAAACCAATTATCTTATACCGAGACGAATAGCTGATGTCCCTGAGCTGATGGAACAAGCATTCTAAATAAAGACGTCAACTCGTGATCGCGGGTCCGGTTAATGTACGGCCAGTTAAAGTACACCCAGTTAAAACGTATTCACCTTTTTTCAACTGTGAAATTGTAAAGGCCCATGTACACTGTCGCAGGTGAATATTTAGATTTTTTTATCTAGCGATGGACAAATGTATACTTAACGGGATAGTTCCTTTTTAGGGTATTGGGAAAGAACATTTACTGGCACTCTGCTCGCTCGCCTTGTGCGTAGTTTTTATTGTTCTAACATAACCTTTTTTTTTTTTTTTTTTGGTAGGGGGAAATCTGCACACAGTCACCTTAACGCACCAAGGGATGTGCTAAGGTAGTGTGAGGTTGACGAACTCGTCGACTCACTAAAACCACCCCGTGGCCGGCCTCGATGCATGTCAAGGGGTTCCGGGATCTCCAACGGAACGCACCGGTACCCCTCTCGCATTTTGCCAAGAACTATCCCGGGAATTACATCCATAACCACCCCCGAATATCACGGTGACACTTGCCAAGAGTGTCGCCGCCTTCCCGGGACCGCATGAAGACTAGCCTGGGCCCTCGCCCCAACCAGCTGCGGATCCCAAAAAGGCCCCTGTTTGGCAGGGGCTATCACTCACCCCTTTTCGGGACAGGCGGCGCAAAGTTGCAAGACATCCCGCAACCTCTCACCGCAACCGCCACCCCCATCCCAAGCGACCAGTCCCACTGCTATCACTCAGTGGCCTCCAAACACGTAAGTGGCAAAGCTAGTCAATCATGTTGAGGTCCATGGTTGGCTAACCTGGCCACCCAGCCCTTGATGGATGGATGGAGAGTTGCGGGAGTGGAATTAACCAATCCATCACTCTCCATCAGACCACTCACCCCCATCTGGGGCGGTGGCTCAAGAATGCAGGTAAACCCACAACCTTTTACCACGTCCATCCCGAGAGACCAGTCGCACTGGTCTCGCTCTACTGCCCCTGAAGAGTGCTGAAGTGGAACCACTCCAACGCTCTTCCGTGTCAGCCCTAGGGTTGCGGAAGGGTAGTTAGTAGTCCCACTACAAAACTATCTCCCAACAACCCTTGGTCTCCACGACGGCGGCTAATTTTTTAGAGGTTTTCTTCCTCGCAGCCCAGGCGGCTAACCCAAGACCCTCCGTTTCACATTAAATCACGAATGAGCATGTGGAGTTCCGAGCTCTGGACGCTGGCAAAAGAGGACCCTCCTCCAGTGCCTACTAGGTGGCAGTGTGAGTGCACGCCGAACACGTCCCGCCTCACTCACTGCGCCCTTTGCTAATCAAAGGGGCGCGGGGAAGCCCTATCCCGACAGGCTTTTAGTTATCCGAGATTGATTCCAAAGACTGAAGGATGATTCCAACAGTCAAACTTATAAGTTTGACTGTTGGTCCGCACCCACCGGAAATAATTTCGGACCTAACAGGGTACACCGTCCCGTTACGCTACTGTTCTCACCGGAGCAAAGTTGCCCGAAGGCACTAGACCAGAGGCCGCCCTAGACATCCAAGGAGAGAACAAGTAGCATAACAGGCACTCGAGAAGGTTGCCTGCCATCGTACCCCTTTTTTTTTTTTTTTTTTTTTTTTTTTGCGCTGGGGAAATGCGTTATGCATCCCCTCCCAATAGAGGGTGGGAGGGGTATGTGGGACTCTCCGGTCTCCGGCATACCCACTAAAAACCCAGCGGCGCTCCAGCTTCGTCTATGTGGAGGGAGACTGGGAAACCGGCAGAGCCTTGACATCCAGTCTCCCGCCGACGACTACCCACCTTTACAGTGGGGTCCGCACGCCCCGCCCTTTTAGGGAGGGGCCCAGGAGCGACTTCCCGTCCAACGGGGGTGGTGAAGGAGTGCAATGCAGGAGAGGGGGCCTCCACGCCACTCTCCTACCATTCACCACCGCATGGGGAGAAGGTAGGCGACTTTACAGTCGCCTTCTTCTGCCCCTTCTCTGCCTGCAGAGGGGTGCGTGAGGGTCTTCCTCACGCGCGCGCTCTGCTGCCTCCTTTTGCGACATCACAACCTCGCAAAAGGAGGTGACCGCTGCCCAGCCTCTCTCGTCACCCAGCATGGAGTTGACCACACCGGGAAGAGAGAGGTCTGGCCCGACAACCGCAATTAAATCGCGGCGCGGTTCAAACCACGACGGGCACACCTCGAGGGTGTGCTGCGCCGTATCCTCCGCTGCGCCACAATCGTGGCACGAAGGAGCTCCCTCCCTTCCAATCCGGTGCAGGTACGTTCCAAAGCATCCGTGCCCGGATAGCACCTGCACCAGACGGAACGAGAGGAAGCCGTGAGGCCGCTCGAGCCACTCTCTTAAGACTGGTCCGAGCGCGTCTAGCGTTCGGCGGCCAAATACGGCGGAGGCGAGGTCCTCTGTCCAATGGCGGACGATGGAGTCTTTCGCCTCACGCCGGACGGCCTCCCGCTCTGCCGGGGCGGGGTGCTCTCCGAGTACCCTACGCCCCACCGTCCACTCGTACACTTTGGCAAGCACCCACGCCTCGAGCTCCCAAGGAGGGGTGCCCGCCAGAGCGCATGCCGCCGCAAAACTCACCGACCGGTAGGCTCTTGCCACCCGCTGCGCGATTGCCCTTTGGGGCTTGCGGATCGCTGTTGCGTTCTCTCTCCTTTGGAGGGAGTCCGCCCAGATCGGGGCCCCGTAAAGGGCCATACTCCTAAGGATGCCGGCATATAACTGTCGGCATCGCGCTTTGGGTCCCCCCATGTTTGGGAGGAGCCACGACAGTGCGCCTGCCACCTTCAGCAGACGAGTCGACAGCCCACTGAAATGCGGGCCGAAGCGCCATCTGCTGTCCAGTACCAGGCCCAGATATTTCATCTGGGTCTTCACTGGCACCTGGACACCCTCCACAACGATGTGGGCATCGGTGGGGATGCGTTGTCGAGGCCCGTGGAAAAACACGGCCTCGGTCTTGTGCAACGCCACCCGTAGACCAAGACGGCGGATCCTCCCCGCCACCAATGATCCCCCGGCCGAGGCCAGGCTCGCGGCTTCCCTAAAGCTCTCCCCCCGGGCAGTGAGAAGAGTGTCATCTGCGTAACAGATGACACTCGTGCCACGGAGGAGGGCCCCCCGCAAAAGCCAATCGAATCCGATGTTCCACAGGAGTGGTCCTAGGACGGACCCCTGTGGAACGCCAGACTCCGCGGCATACCGCCGAAGTTGGCCCGCTTTATCTACGAGGAGGACTGCTCTGTCCTCCAGGTAGCTAGTCAGGAGGCTCTTCAGGTACTGAGGCACTCCATGGTAGCGAAGTGCCTCTAGTATTGTTGAGTGAGGGACGGAGTTAAAGGCGTTGGCTATGTCAAATGACACAGCCAAAACTCCGTCCCTTGCCTCCACGGCTTCCCTCACCTGACTTTTAAGCCGGGCCAGCGCGTCGACTGTCGAACGCCCTTTTCGGAAGCCGAACTGGGCGTCTGACAGGTTCGGCCCCACCTCCAGCAGGAAGCCATTTAGCCGTCTGGCTACAATCCCCTCGAACAACTTACCGACCTCATCGAGAAGAACGATAGGTCGGTATGCCGAGGGAGAGTCCGCTGGGCGTCCCTCTTTTCGGAGGAGGCACAACTGCCCCTCCTTCCAAGGTTTCGGAAACCTCCCAGACGTAAAACACGCGCTGAAGAGGTTCCGAAATCTCTCCTTCATCTGGCTAGCAGCGATGGCTAAAACGCGCGCGGGAACACCGTCTGGCCCTGGGGCCGTCTTCTTGGCACGGAGACGGAGGATCTCCACGGCAAGCTCATCCACCGTTACTGGAGGGACCTCATCCTCCGGTGGAGCTGCCCCCTGTGGTGGGTCCATCACTGGTGGTGTGAAATTAGTCCTGCCCGGGAACAGTGACCGGACCACACCATCCAGCAATGCCGGCTCGAGGGTCTCCGTCAATGGGGGACCAAACGGGCGCAGTTTGCTCCGCGCCGCCTTGTATGGTCTCCCATAAGGGTCCCTATCGAGGCTCTCCAGCATCTCGGCTCGCGCCGCGGCATCAGCGGCGCCCATTGCCGACTTGAGGACTTTCTTTGCCTCTACGTAAGAGGCGTAGAGAAGGTCCTCGCTTTCGGGGTCTCTCCGGCTGCGCCGTCGACTCCGCGTGTACAGTCGCCTTGCCGCAACACAGGCGGCTCGGAGCTCCGCTAGCTCCTCCGTCCACCAATAGACGGCGCGATGGGGAGGTGGGCGGCGAGACCGAGGCATGCTGGAATTGCACACCTCGGTCAGGGACTTCTTGAGTTGGACCGCTGCTGCGTCCACGTCCAGGACATCGGCAGGAGGCGTGAGCCAGTCCTGGACGAACGCCGCCTCTTTAGCCGCCTCACGGTCGAGGCGGGTGAGAGCCCACCGCGGAAAGGGAGATCGGTTCGTCTGGGCCGTCCTCCCCGGGCTCTGGGTGGCAATGTCAAACCGCACATATCGGTGGTCTGACATTGTTTCCACTGTCTCAACCCGCCAGTTGACGACGCGGGCGGCCAGGATGGGGGTGGCGAACGAGACGTCTACCACTGACCCTCCCCATCGCCGCACACACGTCTGGATCGTACCTCTGTTAAGAAGGGACATTCCAGTCGAAGTCGCCCAGAGTTCCACGGGGCGTCCCCGAACGTTACAAGAGGCGGCCGGGTTGCCCCAGGCCGCCGACTTGGCGTTTAGGTCACCCAGTACGACGACCTGGCGGGGCACCGCCCTTCCGACAACCGCAGTGAGGATTTCAAGAAAATTCTCGAAATCCTGCAGAGGGCGGTTTGGGGAGAAATATACGCCCACCAAGGCTATTTCCCCCCACGCGGCGGCCACGTATCCCGGTCCTCTCTCTAAGAGCGAGAGGGGAGGGGAGTCTGTGGAAGACCGCGAAACTAATGCTACTAAGCCGTCCCGATCACCCAACCAACGGGGGGAGACTGAGTACGGCTCACTAACTACCGCCACGTCCACCAACCACTCAGCCATGGCCTGCATTAACAGGCCCTGGGCTGCTTTGCAGTGGTTGATGTTCGCCTGAAGGATGCGATGTTCGACCCTATCCATCAATCGGACATCGCACCACCTTCATCGGCGGCCGAGGTCCCTGCTTGGGGGGCGGTGGCTGCAGCGGTAGGCGGGGTCTGCGCCTGCGCTTTACCCTTCTTAGGAGGAGGATTGCAACTCCTCCCCTTCATAATGTGACCCGCTGGGCGACCACTGGCTGCACATACTGCGCAGCGAGGCGTGGTGGCTTTGCAGGAGACGGACTTGTGTCCGTCCTCACCGCAGCGGTAACAGGAGTTGGTCCTGTCCACCTTCGATGGACAAAGAGCCCGCGTGTGACCAACCCCAAAGCACTTGTAACAACGCAGGGGCAGATCGTCAAGTACCCGGACTCTGCAGGAACCGAACCCTACAAGAAGCCGCCCCTTGTCAAGGACGGCTTTGGCAACCGCGACTGGGCATTCTAGGCGGATAGTGCCCATGCCACCGCGGCCGGACCTGATGTCCCGACCCTGCACCGCTGACACGCCGCAGCCTCCCGCTGCTGCGATTGCCTCCACCACCTCCTCTTTGGTGACCGAGTCGTCGAGATCGGTCACCTCCAAGACCGCGGACCTAGTTGGCCTGGCTATTTTTGCCGCGTCTGCGATGACCTCTTGCAATTTACTTGCGAAGAGGTCCGCATTGGCACTGCCCTGGGCCCCCGGGAACTCGAAGATTCGAGCCCCGGCTTGGGTGCGGCGACATCCGACTGCTCCAATCCCAAGCTGGGTGGGATCGGCGTTGGTACGAGCCCGCTTGAGGACGGACTCGTACGTCTCGCCCTTCTCCACAGCCTCCGCAGTGAGAGTCACCACGACGGCTGCCGTCTTGGGAGGAACCAACGGCTTCCTTCCACCAGCGGGGGCCCTTTTAGCTGCCGGGGCAGCGTTGGTGGGCTCGGGGGCTGATTTTTTCCCTTTCCCCTTCCCCTTTCCCTTACCAGTCGCCTGCGACGGGCAGGAAGGGGTGACGGAGGGGGCAGCAGGGGTGACAGCCGATCTCACCTTTTTCTTGGCCTTGCCCTTTCCCTTATTTACCACTTCCGTCCACGGCTGGTTGGACGGGGTGGTAGAAGGTAATTGGGCGTCTTCCCTTTGGGAAGATGGCCCCGGCTTAGGCGGTCTCTTGTCCGCCGCTAGGCGCGGTCGAGCGCGTACCTCCGGTAAGAGCCTGTCCTCGATGCCATCGAGGCAGGCTCTTGTGAATGCCCTTTCCTCCATGACAACCTTGCGGATGATATCCTCAAGGTTGGAGGAAGGGGCTTCAGCTGTTGGTTCGGGGGCGGCCTGAGAAGGCCGGGCCGTGGCTTCAGCAAGCTTCTGGTTCAGCTGGCTGACCTCCGACTGCAGGCGATCAACTTTTGCCTGCAGGTGCCGCGACTCGTCAGTACCAGTGCGCTGCACAAGCTCCGCTACTATGCCGCGCATGCTCGCGGCCCGCGACTTCAGGGACTTTTGAAAAGTCCCCTTCAGGTGAGAGGACTTAGCCGCAAGCACCGTTATCTGCTCCGCGTCTTCTTGCGCCATGCGCTCCAGCTCAGCCAGGGAGTGGTCCGCGTACAAGACGATGGACTCACCGTACCCGGCCTTGGCCCGCGCAGTGCGCGCCTGTTTCTCCTTAGCGGCGACCTGCTCCTCCAGGTCCTGCTGGCGCGCCTCCCGCTGAGCTAGGTTCAGCTGGCGTTGCGCATCTGCCAAACCCACTACGTGGGTATCAGCAACGGCGGGAGGGGCCATTATGGCCCTTATCTTGCGCTTTGACTTGCCCTTCGGCACGTCCGAGCCAGATCCGGTCTTCAGGAAAGCCCGCTTCCGCTTTTGTCGAGCCACTGGCGGACCAGCGTCCGACTCAAACGCCATGGACTCGCTGTCAGAGTTGAAGTCCGACAGCTCATCCGCCCTGCCATAAAGGCCAACCGCGGCAGCTGCTTCGCAGCTGACCGCCACCGCCATCAAACTCTCGTTCGATTGGCCCTGAGAAGGGCCCTGGCCCTGAGAAGGGCTTTTTAAGAAACGCCCGGAGGCGTCTCGCGCAGATTTTTTAGGCATAGCCTTCGCCGATGTTGTAGATACCCGCAAGTAAGCTCTACAACGCACAGTGCACTTTAGCCGAGCCCAGTTCTGCCACTCCGTTACGGTGGTCAGAACTGGGTCGTTTCCAGGGGACGCGACGTGGACGCAAGCACTGTGGGGGATCCCCCTGCCATCGTACCCCGTCCTAACATAATCTAACCTATCCAAGTCAGATCCGCCCTATAAAGTAACAAGGACAAGTTATAAGTATCCAGTGCCACACAAAAACGCAAATGATCATGTTTGAATTGCTCCAGTGTGCATGTAACTTAACTGGCATTTTAATAACGGTGCGTACCAGGGATGTTACGGAGCTTCGACTCCGGTTCCGATAAGTCGGAACTTCCGATTATTATTACACCTTCGGTTCCGACTTCGGTTCCGACACTTTTAAATCGAAGGTTAATCGGAGGTCGAAGCATAACATACCGGCGGCGCGGGCGGCTGGTGGCGGCCTGTGTCGACTGTTATGAACAGGTTCATACATGTCGCGCGGGGAATCCCCCCGACTGCTAATATGCTACTTTGGGTTTAAATTCATTTATTTTAATTTCTTGTTTATTTGGAAATATTATGCCAATTTTTTTTTGTTTATTTATTTTATAATTGAAAATTGAAATGAAATAAATTGACTAAATAATGTTTTATTTGTCCTTAAATACAAATTATCTCTCATGCCACCACTTCTGACCCTGCCTCCGACTCCGATTCCGACTTCGGTTCCGACTCCAATCAACCAAATTTAAAAACTCCGACTCCGCCTTCGGTTCCGATAAACCGTTCATCCGTTCCGTTACATCCCTGGTGTGTACAATAACATGATGTACATTATCGCCTCCCGTGATCGTCATGCAGCATGCTTGCTTGCTATGCTTGTTCCATTAGCTAGTTGATAAAAAAAACACGGGTCACGTGTTATGACCTGGGGGGTACCTAATTTTTTAAGTTATAATGACATTTCTAAAGCCGTAAAACAAACGTGTGGATTAACCCCCTTTCAGGTTTATGTGAATATTATGTTACACCCTAATAAAACAAGGCTCTGCTCGGCATTGTAAGGCTAAAACTAGTAATTGGTCTGTCGCCTCCTCAAATCGGCAGCATGGAGCTCAAAGAGGGCGGGATCGTCTGGCGTCCCGCCAGCCAGCATGTACTCCAAGTGGCGGATGTAACAGATTGCTATCCTGAAATAAAGGAAAAATAAAATGCCTTTTCTTAAACATGCTCGGTTTGAGCCTGATTTTGACAACCTTCTTCGAGCTACATAGGTATATTAAAATTGCTGTACCTACTGGCTAAATACATGCAACCAGCGGCCGGCAAATTAAGTAGTTAGAAAATCCATTACCGTCGACAGGATAACCTTTTACCCTCTTCGTGTAATTTAAAAATGTAACGCTCTTTTACTACAAAACATGACAACCAAGAAGGTAACTTTATTTAAAGGGTTTTGTCGCAAGAACGTAACCTATCAAAGGTTTTATTTAAATTACGACCTGAGCAATATTATGTAAATGCTGTTTATTAAAAAAAAAACAAATGAACGCCCGGCTCGGCTTATATATTATGTCCAGCAGTGGACTTATCTGGCTCTGGATGATACTGATTTCTTTACCTGAGGCATTCAATCTTGGAGTACTTTTTCTTGGACGGCTTTGTGATTGGTAGTTTGGCACGAAGCAGATCGAACGCTCGGTTCATATCACGCATCCTAGTGCGTTCCCGATCGCATGCAGTCTTCTTGTATTCTGGAATCAAGTCATCATCTTCCTGCTCTTATCCCACGCTGCATGGGGTCAGCACAGCTGGTTTTCTTCTTTCGCTCACCTCTATCATTCGTCATCTCAGTGCTCACTCCTTTCTTCCTCATGGCTTTGGTGTACCTCTTCTATAACCACCATCCACATCCATACCTACCACTTTCCTAGTTAATATGGCTTTCCTCCCTCGGAATGACATGTCCATACCATGCTAACTCTCGAGGCTGTTTTAAGCAATACCTACGTAATTGCTTGCAACAGCCACAAGAACCTTTTTTTATACTAATAATGGGACAAGATGTGAGTGCTAACAATCGCCTGTAACAAAGCATTGCTTCGCAGGACACGCACGTCGGGAGAGTGTCCTACGATGCACTGCGCTACGTCTAACTTTACTCCAGCTTTAGGCCGAACGAGCCCTTCACAAAGAGCTCTACTAATTCTAAGCCCGATTGAACCAGAATGGATCTTCATAATAGGCAGATGCTTTAGTCTCTGAAGAGAAAATGTAGTCTGGATAAGGACCAATGGTTACCTTTCTCAAGTTGCAACGCCCTCTCCTTCCAATGAGTGGTATCTTGTCCCGACTCCTCAAGATACTTGTCCTGTGACTCGTGGGAGAAGTCCAGGGAGCATTCCGAGTTGGCTGTGTCAGGGATAGGGCCAGGAGTCTCTTGGTACTCCTGCTCGTAGTATCGGGGACCTTGGGATTCGAGATATGAGGGGTCAAACTCAAAAAACCCACGTTTCATCATTTAAAATAGTTCAGGCTCGTTGCGACGTGATTGGAACAAATATCTAAGCTTCCAGAATAGGTAGGTTTCTATACTTAACTGTATATAATAGTAAAATTACAACAGCTACTTTACTGCATTACTTCTCAGCACAAAAATCCAAATACCTCAGGAATAGACCCGCTGATGTTTTGGTGATTTTTATGATAAGTATTTTTTTTATTAACGTATGGCACATTATATAAATTTGAAAAAAACTCCAGGTTAACAGTAATAATATTAAAAACTAGATAAATTCAGCAGTTTTTTCGGGAGTCGTAAAATGAAAACTGCCTTGATATGGGAATAATTTCTTCCGGAACTAGAAGTCAAGCCTCCTTTCTTCCTTTTTCTTAGAATCCCCATAATTACCTATTGGCGGGTCCGATTAATGTACGGCTAGTTAATGTACACACTGTTAAAACGATGCCACTTTTTTTCCACTGGGTAATTGTTAAGGTCCGTGTACACTGGAGCAGATTAATATTTCGATTATTAATTTTGTTTATGTAGCGATGAATAATTGTACTAAAGAGGATAACGCCTTTGATTTCATTAAAAAAAAACATTTTCTGGAACTGCGGCGGCCCGCTCGCTCTGCTTTCTCGCCTTGTGCGTAATTTTTATGTTCTAACATAACCTAACCAATCCTAGTCGGATCCGCCCTAAAAAGTATCAAGGAAAAGTATAAGTATCTAGTGCCAGAACAAAAAAGTAAAAATTGCTAGTAAATAATAAGTAAGTAAGAATTGCTACAGTACACTGTATCATGAGTATGTGCATTATCGCCTCCCAGACTGGCGATGGCGGCAGCGGCTCCCATACAAACGGCGCATGATCGCCGTTCTAACTGTATTCTGTAGTTTTTGTAGTAGGTACCTACCTACATAATTGCCATACTATTTCGATTTTTATGATGAGTAACTCAGAAAATTTACAAACCACACCTGTTACCTAGGTACCTACCAAATATCTAATTTACCTCCTACACACTTGGAGGAATCCTCCAAGCCTACACAAGAACAGGCATCCGTTTCTAACAAGATTGGAAGCCAAAATGATTGGGTATTGAGCAAAATTTTCATAAACTCACCATCTTGACTGTGTTCAATCTCATGAGTCCTGAAGCTTATCCTCCTAGGTTCGTAATCCTCCAGCACATACGACCGATGATGCGATATAGTCTTATCGTACTTCTTATGGGAAAACGTGTGTTCATCTCTAGGCTTGTCATCTTGTCTCCCAATTTCTAGAATCACTCGGCCTTCTGGCTCACGTTTTTCGTCGTAACTAACCTCTGAGTACTGCGAGCTTGCTGTCAAAGGTATCGGTGCCTCGTCATCGTAACTTTGATACATTTTTCGTTAATAAAACTAGCTAAATAAACCATTTGTTTTAAAAGTTTTAGTTTCCGAAGCCCGTGTGGCTACTACCTGTTGCAAGAAAGGACTGTGTCACATATATTTCAACTCCATTGTAATGCATATTGGATCAAAGTGTCGGTGTGTACACAAGTGTCGTTTTGGTTTTCACCGTGGAGGGCCTGGCTTTGTCTTGGGGCCTTTTGTTGTTCGTAGTGTGGCGATATTATTCGTTATTTATTGGATAGTTCTATACCCGTTATGGAATACCTTGGTCTTATAGTCACGTCTGATCAATGCAACGAGTAGAATATACTACGACTTAAATATTTTGTCGGAAACCTACCTAATTCCAATTTCTCCATGTTTCCATAACAAGACACGTCTGCTGAGGAAGCATGTAGAATAAGATCTTCTCCAGCTATTTCGATTATTTTCTATTGTTCTAATATTTAGGTCATCATCATCATCATCAACCTGTAGAAATCCACTACAAGACATAGGCTCTCCTAAACATTTCCAGGACGGGGAAGAGGGAAGAATGAGGGCTCAGAATTATTCCCACCTCATTAGGTATTAAAGCTAAAATTAAAACAGTTAAATATATTTATAATGAAAAACTTTAATTCCGCTTAAAACAAGAAATAAATAATAGCAATACACAACGACTAAGTACGAACGCTTACCGGGTCTTGCCTTTGCAATAAAAAAATCCTGATAAATCAATAAATACTTAAATTAAACTAACAATCCAAAAAGCAATAGAAAATCTATTGCGTCTAGAATCTCAAGACAAGATTAGAGATTTCTGTTTAAGAGGCAGACCACCGTCAAACAACTTCTCAATCGCACATTTAAACACGAGCCTTTTTTAAACCCCTATCGGAATGAGGGAGGAGGGAGGATAATAAACATTTTTGACGTGACAACGTCTTATAATTCGATGGAGCCGGCTGCACGCACGAAAAAACATGACTCATGCCATGCGGCGTTACCTCGCTCTGAGTCGTTCCATTTAAGGGTTGAAGAGCAAGCGAGAGCGCGGAACGAGCGACAAAGAGGCACAATCGGCCTCCGCGTTCGGCAGTGTTCGACATCTGTCTCTCTCCTTCTTGAGTGAGCGATGCGTTCGCGTGGACAGCTGTATGACGTTGTCACGTTCAACTATCGTCAGTAAACTGACTTTACAGACAACCGATTTTTTACACAGATCAACGAAATGCAGATAGGAATTACTAGCCTTGACGAAGCGTTGTAGACAATAAATATTGAACAATCGGCTTTTCTGCTTTCGTAGAACCTTATCTCCTTCTGGCGCACACTACACACAGAAAAAAATGGGTCAACAAAGTCACAATAAATGCATTGTCAGAAATTTCCTGTCGGAGCAACTAAATACTCTGTTACTTTAGCAGAAAGAGCTTTGTTGAGTTCAGCAACGTTTTTATTGTCCGCTGATTTTCCTTCGTTTAATGTACAAGGAACAATTTAGCTTTGTCCTTACATCAAAGTTAATAAAAAAATTGATTATATAACAATAAAACGTTATAGGTGTGTCAATGTGAACATTGTTAATAAATCTAACAAAGTAACTATAATCGTAGCATTAAACTACCATTTGACATGCAATAGATACGTTGCTGTAGTGAAAATGGAACGTTGCTAGCGTGTCAATGTGAACATTGTTAAAAACGTAGCAAAGTAACTATAGTTGTGGCATTTGAGTACTTTTTGTCATACAATAAGTATGTTGCTGAGGTGAAAATGGAACTGGCATGTGTGTCAATGCGAACATTTTTAATAAATCTAACAAAACACCTATAGTCAGAGCATGTGACTACTCAAACTCATACTCATATTTTTTATTGCAATTATTATGTTACATGGTGAAGTTTTAAAGTTAAAAATTGTGAATACATAATAAGTCCTTAAGTTTAGGGCATAGCAATATTTGGAGTAGAAGTGGGCCAGTGTTATACAACAAATTATATATTACTGTGATGACAATGGATCGTTGCAAATGTGTAAATGTAAACATTGTAAATAAATATCGCAAAATTACTAAAGCGTAAAGTTCAACTACGTTTTGTCATGCAATAAGTAAGTCGTTGTGGTGACAAAAGAACGTTGCTAGTGTATCAATGTGAACATTGTAAAACAACCTAGCAAAATAACTTAGTCGTAGTATTCAACTACCTTTTTCATACAATAAATATGTCGCTGAGGTGACAATGGAACGTTGCAAGTGTGTCAATGTGAACATTGTAAGTAAAGTAAACTAACAAAAAAGCTGCTTACTAAATTTAGAACTAGATGGCGTGACTAAAATTGTAACGATCCTAGAACGCGCTGACGAAAACGCACGGCGTTTCCTTATATAGTAGAAGTGGTTTTATGAAATTGTATTCAACGGATTAATGAATCCGTTGAAGATTTGATATGACTGGAGTTGATCCGATGAATGCATCGGATCAACTTCGGTCTTATCAAATCTTATTTTTTTACCCCTCACACTTGGGGTCTTTTGGTACCTACTAGTTGTTCATTTTTAGTCCTTCGTTTTCGAAATTAGTTCCACTGACAAAAGATACATTGTTGTAGTATCAAAACACGCCTTATTGATAAAATAGAAACATTGTTGCAATGACAATTAATTCTTGACAATAGAAACATTGTTGCAATGACAATTTACTTCTTGACAATAGAAATATTGTTGTACTGACAACTTGATCCGTGACAATAAAAACATTGACGCACGGACTATACACCATGGTGGGCTCTCCACAGTTAAAGTTTTATTGTTGGAACCAACAATATTTTTTTCTGAGTGTACGCTCTACGAAGCCGAAATTAGTAGATGTGCAATATTTGTTGCCTAGTACTGTAGTATTATTTTGTGTTTTGTGACTTCGCGTCCAAATATCTACATAACAGTCGGCCATTAGCTCATACAAAAATACTGCTAAGTTTTTCTGGCTACCTATATAAAAAGAATTATAAGAACAAAGCCTTCTGTATAATAAAATTAACTTATTACCAAATATGAGACACCTAACTTAATGGTTTACATAACGCGTTATCTGGAAGAGATCGTTCTTAGGCCATAAGATCACCAAAACGGAGCCTCAAAGCTTCATTTGTCATTATTTACTTTTTGGTTTCATACAATACGGCAGACGGACCTTCGCGGGTCTGAAGTGAGCCGTATTTTTAAAATACGGCTCACTTCAGACCCGCGAAGGTCTCACTCTCAGATCCATCGACCGTATTGTAAGTTCATTGATGTAAAACCTACATTTTCAATCAAGTTGATAAACCAAATAGAAGATCTTTTCTTAATTATTACAGTTTGATTTGTCTGATCTTGAAGAAGGAAAGTAAGACCTCGTCGGTGACCAGTGCCCGTCGTTTCTGATACTCCTCGATAAAAGGAGTTATGGTTTCAATAGCTAGCTTCTTTAGTTCTCCCGTTAGCAACTCGCCGCTCTCGTATTGTTTCTTTACCTGTAAAAATAATAATGATAAATCATTTATTAGGTAAGCATTATTACAAGTCCATGTTATGGCATAGGTTTTACCAATTTTTTTGTTACACAATAAAGTAGACAAACAAGCATACGGCCCACCTGATGGGAAGCGGTTACCGTAGCTTATGGACGCTTGCAATACCAGAGGCCCTGTACCTATACCCTGTTTGTATTTAAGGTTCTAGTTTGTTATTTTTTTGTGTTTGTGTTCATTCAATAAACTTTTTTTATTTTTTTTTTCATTTTCAGAGGCATCATAAGCATAACTTCCATAGTTTAAAAAAAATGCAAATAATATAAGCATAGAGAATGATGGTAAGTCCCATTTTGTTCTATGTGACTGTGACGTCATAGAACATTTTAACTGGCGGCGATTACTTTCCCGCTCGCAAAATATCTGTACATTAGCACGTAGAAGAAATATAAAGGCAGTGAAGGTACTTACTTTAGCAAGTACTTCGTCATCTTCCAGGAAGAACTCCAGATATTTGTAAGATATATCGACACCAGTGTTCCCGCCTTTTTCCCTATGCTCTTCTACGGTCGGCTGGCCTCCGGAGAACGCGAATTTATTAATCTGTAAAATATAAATAAATTTTAATATTCATAGAGAATCAAAATGTTTGTAGCAGAGGTTATCAGAAATAAAGCACACAGCCTACCTGATGTAAGGGTGTTTCAAGCTGTTTCATATTGCCCCGTGTTGGGCGCCAATGTCTACCGCGTTGAAGGGATGTTTATCGTAGCTGAGCATTACTGTATCAGTACTTTGTTCTACGCTTACAGGCTTACGCTTGTACAGGCTTACGCTTGTATAGGCTTAGTTCCTATATTCTACGAGTGGCTATAAGTAGCAGTACGGGTCGTCAGTCGATCACCAATCTCATTGATTGATGTGACAGTTTCTTACACAAGCCAATGAAATGGGGGACTTATCGACAGCTGCTACTAACGGACACTCGTATGTTATAGGAACCGTGGGTTTCTTTCTTTTTGCATTGATAATCTAACAGTAAGAAATTGGCGCCCAACACGGGGCTCAAAACTGTATCAGCTCCTAAAGTACCAGGCAAGCATAACGAACAAAGAGGTACTTTCTGTAATTGCTTTGTCCGTGATGTGACCCGCTCTAGGCCTTGGCAGAATACCCGAGTTGCACTGAGTAGTGTGACGTCATGTGACCTACATGGTGCGATAAATACTGAGCGAGGGACCTAACTGACTGTGTGCAATTTTGTTTAGTACCATGCCTTTTGTATCTCTTTGTGGTCAATAAATATATTTTCTTTCTTTTCTTTACTTACTTTGCTCTTGATCTGCTTTGGTGTGTCATTCAGGAATATAGATGCGTTCGCGTCACTGGCTGACATTTTAAACTGAGCTCCTTGCAATGCTGGTAGGAAGGTGGAATGTAGTAAAGAAGGTTTGGGCATCTTTAGCTTGGCAGCCACGTCTCGAGTCATCCTGAAGTAGGGGTCCTGGTCGATTGCACAAGGGACTAGACAGGGCACCTGAAAAATAATCAGATTTTCGGTAGATAGATAATGTTTAAACTTTTGCCATGACTTTAGGGGTACACTACTAGTTAGCTAGTAGTCTAGTTTTATTACGCTAGCAAGCGAAGGATTCTAAAATTAGAATCCTGTGCGTTAGCGAGGGAATCAAAAGCGAATTGAAATGAAGTCGGCTAAAAATTAGTAAAACCGAGGTACTTACAGGTGTCTTATCAAATATGAAAGGGAATGATGTTGAAAACGCCGGCGCCGCCTCAATGGACGGGAAAGTAATCTTGCCGATGACGTCAGAATCACCAAACCCGAAAATTCCCTTCACCTGGTTAAAGGTCACTGACTTCTGTATCCGCACCATGTTCTGGAAGAATGCTGGGCACTGTCTAAAATTAATAAGGAAAAACTCAAATACATATTGACACAAACTCATTAAGTAAAAAAAGTAACGTTTTTTCTGTATAGCCAGAGAATATAATTATAGGGCCTGTGTGAATACGTAATGCGCTTTTTATTAGCTACTACATAATTTTAGATATTTGATTGTCAATTTTTTCTACTAAAAAATGCAAGACACGTAACTTTTGTTTCACAATTTTTGACTGGCCTCTCAGCTCAGTAGGTAGTAGCTCTGCCTCCTGCGCCGTAGGTCGTGGGTTCGATCCCCACAGAGAACAAATATTTGTGTGGTGAACACAGATGTTTTTTCTCTGTCTGGGTGTCATAGTGTATTCTAAGTATGAATTTACAAAAAAAAATGTATACAAGTATTTACTCAGCTGTCTGGTTCCCATAGTACAAGCTCTGCTTAATTTAGGGCTAGATAGTGTTGCGTGGCTCGTCTACAATATTTATTTATCGGAAATTTAACGAATACATACCCTATAAAGTCCAGATCATTGAAAATAAATGTCCGTTCCACATCAAAACCAACAGCTATTATATCCTTGGCGTTATTGAACGCCATCTCTCGCGCGTCTTCTATCTTTATATCCCTCCACAGTACCTTCTCATCATCAGTCAGTTGAATTATTAGGGGCACATTAAATACTTCTTGGAGCCACCTGGAAAAAAAAAGTTTGAAGATAAAAAATACAGTTGTGGATTGTGCACCAATAAACTTCAACAAAGTACATTGGTTCTTTAGTTAAGAAGTTTGTTAAATCCTCTTTTTATTCGTTTGTAAGGTGTGCTGTTGTATATAAAGTGCTTTCTATCTATCCAAAATTCGACAAATTCTTTGATTCTCAATCGGTGTGCGGACTGTTTTCCGCAAGTAAGCCGCTGGCGGGCCCTTTTTGCTTATTAAAAGTGAATTATTCTAATTTCATTATGGTTTAGTTTTTGTCCTATTATGGCTAGGTCAAAACAAACTCGTTCAGCTTGCCCGGTGGCAGTCACCTTGTCTTGATATGAGCACAAGGTTTTTTCGAATAAGTTTCTTTAAAATAATCTAAAATGCAATGATTTGATTCAAATAGGGGACATCTTACTTGGTAAACAAGAATGGTACAAGATGTCCAATGTGCATACTCTCCGAAGACGGCCCCCGTCCCGTGTACAAGTAGAACTTCTTCCCCTGTTCATGCAAATTCAGGATGCTGTTGAAGTCTCGGTGCGAGAAGAATATGCCTCGTCTAAGGAAGTGATGAGCTGAAACATATTACCTACGTTTCACTAAGTGAAGTGGCACCACTCTGGAACTTTACTGCTTTTATTATTATTTTTTGTAAAGGATCATACAAAAAAACGGTAGGAACCAAGCTGTAGTTTGTTGTTTGTTCTTATTGGAAGCTTGGAACTTGGAAGCGTGGAACTGGCACCTAGATGAACCAGCTTTAAGACATTTCAAAGTGATTCTTGTGATACTATTGAATAAATACATAATTTGGCTTTGACTTTGACAGGTATAATACTACTATAATAGCTATTTGTACTGTTTTAGTTATGGGACAGACGACATTGCGAAGATCGCGAGAAATCGGTTACCTGGTAGACATTGCTGTAAGATATAAGACCGCTAATTGTATTACTATGGTTGTTTAATTTTAAGTTGAAAATGTATTTAATAATAATAAATAATAATTAAATAACGATAAATAGGACTTCTACATGCTGATGATGATAATAAGCTATTTATTACAGAGTAAAAGAAAGCTTGTGAATAACTGCACAGTAGGCTGGATCCTTGCATTAGCTTTTTTCTCTTCTGTGACTGGATCTAATTGGTGGTATGAGGTGAGGTGTGGTGAGGTAAATTCACATGGAGACTTTAACTCCCTATCAGTTTGCCAGTTGGTTTTTTTAATCTTTCAGCCTTTTATCCTCATGTTATTTCCCCATCCATTTACCGAGAATTCCCTTTATGAAAAAATGATGTAATACATAGGTTTTGTTGCTCACCTTTCCTGCCCGTAACTTTTTCAAATCTCTGTATAAGTTCTGTGTCTATCTTTTGGCTTCCAAACTTTTCTGTAAAAAAATTGTTTTAAATCTTAAGTAGAGTCAGGAGCAATTGGTGATTACTCAAGTCCTACTTTTTTTTTAATATTGTCAACAATCCACACAACACTATCTAGCCCCAAACTAAGCTGAGCTTGTACTATGGGAACCAGATAGCTGATATGTATAATACATAAATATAATTTTTTTCTATGTATACATACATAGAATACAATATAACACCCAGACAGAGAACAAACATCTGCGTTCACCACACAAATATTTGTTATCGGTGGGGATCGAACCCTCGACCTACAGCGCAGAAGGCAGAGTTACTACCAACTGAGCTAAAGGCCAGTCAAACCTGCGAGAAAGTATAGTGCCTGGGACAGAATTTCAGATGAAATAAGCTCGCCTCGAACCTAAACAATGCTTAAAGCTTAGCCAGTCTAATCCACAAGTAAGACATGGACCATATAATCAGAGCTGGCCAAGCCACAACTTTCCTCATAGTTTTTTTTATAACTAGATGATGGAACAAGCATTTGGCCCACCTGTTGTTAAGTAGAACTATCACCTACAACAAATCATTGCTTCATAGGTTACGCACATCAGGAACATGCCTTATCATGCACTGCCCTGCGTCCATCCACTTAAGGCATACAGATGTTAATTTTTCTTCATCGTTCGAATTTCATAAATGTTCGGTACATGAAACTGTACTTACGTATCAGTTTATCATAATCTATGCCGGTCTCCAACTTGCCCGTTACTGTCCATGGGTCTACAAAATCTTCGTCATCTTTCACAGTGAGACTCCTCAATAGTGCTTCTGCCATTATAAATGATTCTGTAAGAAAACGAGTGTGTTGGTAGTTTTTTACACACCTAGCCAAGAGAGCACTGGTGGTCTAGTGGTAGTGGCCCCGCCTTCCGATCCGAAGGTCGTAGGTTCAAATCCAGTCGTGTACCAATGAGTTTTTCTGTCGAAAAATTTATGTACACTATGCCAGTACTCTCAAAAACGGTGAAGGAAAACATCGTGAGGAAACCGGCGTGTTGTAGAACCTAAAAAAGTTCGAGCAACACGTGTCAAGGGTCACGCAAAAAGGGCCCGCCAGCGGCTTATTTAAACTTGCCGAACTTGCCACACCTAGCCAATGGACCAAGCTTGCCCTAATGTTAAGTGGATCGTAACCATCAGTACACTGCTCTGCATCCATCAACTTGAGGCATACAGATGTTAGGTCTCACGTGCCAGTGCCAGTCATTTCCCCGGCACCCAGTCCACACCCTTCAAACCGAAACACAGCAACTCCGCTTCACGGCAGAAATAGGCATGGTGGTAGTAGCTACTTTCCCATGATTTATATAATAATACAATTAGAGTTTGCAGACACCCTCGAACTCTTGAACATGCTGCAAAGAGCATCGGCGTCTGGCTAACTTGGTTATGTATGGCACAGCGGAGAACAAACATGGAAAGCACTGACTGAAGTATAAAATATGCTGTTTTGACAATGAAAGCAAGATTCATGTAATTCATAGTTACCTTACCAGAAAACACCGAAATCTATCGGGAGAGAAAGGCAACAAACAAATCTACTTCACTTCGTCCGTTCGTCCACTTTTCACTTCTATTATTTCCACTTTGGCATATTTGCTTCCTTTTTTTTTGTGCTGGCTTGGTTATTGTAGGTACAGAGTCCTTTCGCCAAGCCCTTTTCGCTATTAATGCAGTGATACCAGATTGCGGATTCACATTCTCCTCAAAATTATTCGCAAAAACTAAATTGATATCATTTTTAGAGCGTTCAAAGCAAACCAACATACAAAAACTTTAACGTATACTCGGATTTTTAATTTGACGAAGCTAGCTGACGTTTACTGTGTTGTCAGTTTTTGATGAAATATAAATAGTGTTGTGACAAAGTGAATGATTGAAAAAACTCCTGAATGAATGAAATTGCCTCGTTTTTCTAGTGAACAGTTTAGTGTGCCGAACTTGACTTGACGTGCTTGGTTGAGAATCCATTACGTTCGCGCGAAAAAATATAGCAACAAAATACACAACAAATACCACAAACACAACGTAACGAAAAACTTTACAAAAACAATAACTAAACAGCGTGAGCGCAGAAAAACATTCGTGCTATCAGACCAGAGGTTAGAAGCCGAATTACAAACAAAATGGTGACCGACGCGCATGGCATTCATCGGTGTTGGCACTAGTCGCCACGCCGCGCTTTGTAATAAACCGTCAAAAAACTGATTGTAGTTACATACTACAAGTAACTTATATCAGAGCACTTTTGTACATTTTTTGTACAAATTTCAATATTATTTTTTAGTTTGAAATGATTAACTATTCACTCATTGTTCATTCATCTGATTGAACGAGAACTGAACGCAGCACTATTACTTTAAATATGGCAACATTATTTTACAAAGTGACATTAGCTACTGTCAGTAGGTATCGTCTAATTAAAAATCCGACTATAGAACTCTTCAGTATGTTGCTTAGTTTTCCATGTTACACGAACACGATGCAAAGCATGCCATTCTTGTACCACTTCTTCTTCTTATCGTGTCACTGATTCTTTCAAACCAAGTGTAGTGAAAGAATTTCAAGTGCGCCTCAAAGAGGCTCCTTTCGTGCACTTGACACATATTTTCGAACTTGTACCACTGAGTTGACGTTAAAATATTTGTAATAGGTGCATCAGGTTTTATTTGCAATATTGCATTCTTTGGGCTTTTCCAAAGTTTTTATGTTATTGGGTACCTAGTCATTTCCAAACATCCCCCCAAAAATATTGTCCCACAATAACGCCCCCCATAGCTATAAATAACCCATGTTTGGGGGGATCACCCTCAAATCTGGCATCACTGTAACCCGAAAAAAGAAAAAATATTGGCAAGAAGTATACGGTACGTCAAATCGTTAAAGAGCTGTTGGCTTGGCTTTGGCTGTCATTGTCATTGTCACAAAATCAACGTCACGTCAGTCAAGCAAACAAGTTTTGTATTTTTTTTTTACAAAAAAATCATTATCGCTCATCTCGTCGCTGTTGGTTGGGTGATTTGTCCGACGCGACGTCGCGTATTTACTAAAAATCGAACAGAAAGCTTTTCTTTGTCCTAAATATTGTATGGAACATTGGTGTTGAATAAATTCGGTGGGGCATTGTTCTTGATGGTGTCCGGCGACGATTCAAATGGTGGTCGTTTGTCGCGGAAAACTACGAGGTCTCCGAACCGCAAGTCCAAGAAGTCAGATGCAGATATAGCGAAAGGATCAGCGTTGCGAAATGGTTCGCAACCTTCAGTCCATAAAAGGAACCTTTACGTCGTCTCTTTCCCAATCATTATTTTGTTCAACCTACTTAGATCAGTGCTGTACCAGTTATTCATAATATTTAAGTACTTGTACACCGCGTCTCATCGGTTGATGCAGAAGCCTCGTAAAAACGGCGAGTGTAATCTAGAGGTTGTAGTGAAAGACGGAATAGTTTCTACAGAGTTAGCCTCTTGTGAAGAGATGTCTCATGTCCACACTGTCGGCCCGGGAGACCCTCTGTTGGCGAAACAAAAGCACCATCACAGGAAAGCTTTTGAATACATCTCCAAAGCTCTGAAGATTGATGAGGAGAATGAGGGTAAGATTACCACCCAACCCAGCACAGTAGTTAGTGTTGATCTGTAGCAATGAGTCATTCTAATATTGATCCGTTTCTAAAACAAAGCTTCTTGTTTAGTTCCATTAGAGGAATCTCATCTAGCCAATCAAAATAGATATCTTGCTTTTCAAAGCTTTTTAGGCATTTGCATATTGTCTCAATGTTTTGTATTTTAAGATTTGTTTTGTGCTCATATAACAGGTCAAAAAGAATTAGCAATAGAGCTATACAAGAAAGGAATATATGAGTTGGAACGAGGTATTGCTGTAGATTGTTGGGGCGGCCGCGGAGACGCCTGGCAGAGAGCCCAAAGATTACATGATAAGATGAAAACCAATCTAGGCATGGCGAAGGATCGGTTACACTTCCTCGGTATGCATAAAATAGCTTCCTTACCATTAAAATTCAGATATTTCATGTTCATTTTAGCTCCAGATTTAATGTAAATAGCCTTTTAGTTCTTTTATAATGGCTGTGTGTGGCATGCTAGCTTATTTTTATATTACACAGTACATTTTCAAAATTACTTTTAAGATTTAATGAAAGTGTTGTCTCCAATAGCCAACCTAGTCGCACTCAGTAAGTTGGGTGTCGAAAGTGAGGCCGAGCGGACTGAGAGAAAGCCCACCGACTCACCGCTCAAAGTCAGAAGGCCATTAGAGAAGTCCAAGACTACGTTGTTAGTAGACAGTAACAGTGGTCTTATGAAGCCACCAACAGAAGGTAGATCACTGAAATGCTTAGCTTGTGATATGTGGTACTTCCAATCATACCCACCCTTATGTTAGCCGTTGGTGTTGCAATAGATTTTTAGATTCTATTGTTATTCCAATTGTATAATTAGTGTGGCGCTTATTATTGGTGGTATTCTAGCTCACTGCAAATTCAAAAGTTTAACATCCCGAGTGAATCTAACATACTAAAACACTACACATACCAGATTGGATTTTTTATAATTGGCAAACTTTGCATGTGGGTTTACTGCGCTTTGTGAAGCATCACTAGCCTTACTTACCTATGTTTTGTGTTAGCACTCATCAATGCTTTGTTGCAAATACTTTTTCATCCCACCAGCTCTGAAAGTGTGTTTTTGCTGTTTAATTTCTGACTGGAAAAGCCGTTTTTATCCGCTAGAGCAGCGGTTCTCAAACTTTTTTGGTCACGGAACCCTTTTGACAAGCAAAATACTTGACGGAGCTCGAACATCGAACACAGCTTTTGACAACAAAAATACTTGAGTCGGCGCCTTTGATAAACAAAAAGCGGAAATAAAAATAGAAATACAAAAAAAGGCGTTGTAAACAATCTCGACTTTATTTTTTTGAAGATAGAGCCGAAAGTAGCTTGTTCACAACTATAGTGTCTAATTCAGAGGCAGCTTTTATCAAAGGGACTGCGCGCTCACAAGTATACGCGCGGTGGGGGGAGTCAAAACGTTCGACCAGTGACCAGAGAGAGGTATTTTGTTTTTTTTTCTAAATTCTTGTGGAACCCCTACAGGGGTAGCGCGGAACCCTAGGGTTCCGCGGAACACACTTTGAGTACCGCTGCGCTAGAGGATAAAGTAAATTTGAATTTAGAATATCGTGTTCAATAAGTTTGTGAATACACAACCTATTTACTTCTACCTCCATGGTGCCGAATTTATCATACAACCTTTTTTATTTTGTTAAAAACTCGCACTCGTAACCTTCTTGGTGTATTTGTGAATTCAAAACACCATTAAACCTATTTACTTCTACCTGCATGGTGCCGAATTTATCATACAACCTTTTTAAATTTGTTAATAACTCATACTCGGAACCTTCTTGGTGTGTTACTTTTAGTCGCGCCATGTTCTTTTTTGCATTAGTCATTTCCTCGCTGAGGTGGGATGAAAAGTTACGTGTTGCACTCGAGTGCAAAGATTTTTCACCTTGTGCTCTTTTGATTCCTTCGCCAACGCTTAGGATTCTAACTTTTAAACCACTCGCTACGCTCGTGGTTAAACTTTAGAATCCTGCGCTTGCTCAGTCATCAAAATTGAGCACGCGGTTAAAAAGCAGCTTTGCACTCTTGTTTAACAAATAACTATAGTACATCACTGAGAGTAATTTATGTCTTGCAACCATAATCATCCATGAAAGAACAATAACCTATTTAAATTTACACATTTTTAATTTATATCCTATCAATTCATGTAGGTACTTAATTCTAGGTTTAGCGTTGATTAATCTGGGCATAATTGACGACATTGTAAAGATCGCAGGAAATCAGTGCATGGAGAAGGCTCAGAATCGTTCTTTCTGGAAATATATGAGGGATATCAAAGCTCGGTAATGAACTTTTTACGTTTAATGTTAAAGGCCATGCCTTACGTTTTATAAGAGAGAAAAGACGTCCGAAAGGGTTAATAGGTATGCCCTGTAGTATTTTAGAGTTCTTGTTTGTTTCTAGCAAATCTTGCGTGATTAATTCCATCTCAAATTCAAATTCTTTATTGAGTTTTATCACAAAAATCCAATTAGGTAGAGCCAACTTCGACAAAGAGGTCAGCCGACGAATCCAACTCGGATGGGCATTCGGGAAATTGCGCCACATCTTCTCGTTGCAGATACCGCAGTCTCAAGACAAAAGTCTTTATCAGTGCGTCTTGCTAGTGATGATTTACGGAACTGAGACGTGGTCGCTAACTATTGGCCTCGTACACAAGCTCAAAGAGCTATGACAATGGCAACAAACTACGACTTGGTTCCTACTGTTTTTTACAAAACAAATATAAAAAAAGCAGAAGTTCCAGTGTGGTGCCACTCCAATTTAGTGAGGCGTAGACAATACAAAAGCAAAAGTTTCAAAGACACACGCTACGCTTCAAGTAATATCTATCTAGTAGGTACCTACACCTACCTACCTAATAGGTACGTTAGAATTTAAATTTTGGTGCCGAAACCCCAAGACCAATCATGAAACCGAAATTAGCCGGTGTGCAATATTTGTTACCTACTACTAATACTACAGTAGCTGTATGGTATTGGATCAAGTCAAAATAGCTTATCGAAATGATCGCGTGTGCTCATGTGGTAGGTAGGTATGTAACCTTTTTGCGCGCGGATATTTTAGCGCACGAAAATAGTCGTGTTTTGCTAAGTAGGGCACTAACAAATGGCATTGCTGCGTCGAATTGATCACGATATGTTTTAGATGAGTGCTCCTACCATAGAAATGTTAACAATAGCCTTTATTACAAGTAGCTTAGTACCTAATATCTCATGAACACGACCACTTCCAATGTGAAGTATAGAAAATAAATCTATTCTTTTTTGTCTCAAAAAATAAGAATACACATAGGTTCATATAGGCCTATATGAAGTGAACTTCTCTAAGCTGATGATAATGATGATGAAGACTGCAGAGCCGGCAGAATCGTATTGCATAATATTTGTATTGCCGGACTAATCCTCTTTAGAAGCTTATGCACTTTTGGCCATGCTGAAGAGCTTACCTTGAAAGTTTAAAATTGTTTCAGGCCTAAGCTCTTATCCACTGGATAACTTTTTAATTTGCTAGTTTCTGAAGCTCTCACCGCTGCTGCTGAAAATATAAGCGAATATTGAAATTATGCGGTTCCCGACACTCTAAAAAGTGAAAGTCGATAGAAAATCAATTACACGGGCCCGAATGATTTTTATTTATCACTTGCCAATGCTTGCTCGTGAGATGTGGGTTAATAAGTAGCTGCTGCCTATTTCAGACTAATTGCAAAGGTCTTTTCATTTCAAATCTGTGCAGGCATTCTATGATTTACCGTGCAAATTGGTAACAGTGAGACTTTCGTATTGAATGAATATCGGACTTTCGTGTTTCACAGAACTGTAGTGTTTCATGGAACTTTCGTTTTTATTTCTTTATATTCTTGTACAGTAGTACGGTGTATAAAAGTTCAATAGTACATTGTTACCCGAGTGTTGAAAGTCACGTTTTTTGAGTCCCGAGACGGGTTTGGCGCCAGAGCGATAGCGAGGGCGCCAATGGAGCTTGAGGGACTTAAAAGACTTTCACCCGAGGTAAACACTGTGCTTTTCATTACGAATACAAGGAAAGTAAAAATAAAAACATGAAAGAAAAATTAGTGAAAATGAAGATTGAATTGCCGCCTTCCCGGTTTTTTTTTTCTTTTTCTCTGGCGGGCCTTCGGCTTCGGCTCGCCAGCATTATTCAGCCATTATTTTCATTCTCATAATTTAAAAAGTTGTAAATTGTTTGCTCAAATCTATGTTATTTTAAATAAATAGTTGAAGCTATATATTAATCAAGTAATTTATAAGATATATTATTTATATACTATCTTTATGTTATTAAAATTTTACATTGCGCTTTAATTAGACTTTATAAAAACTTCTTACCGTTGTAATGGGTTTCCAACCTACTTGTTTTTTTTTATAATTTGACAGCTGTCAGTAGAAAGCGATTCTCCCTAGAGCTGAAAGTTTTACTTTCAATTAGGCCCCTCAGGCAACTTCAGACCTACTTTCAGAGTATGAGTAATGAAAAAATAATAACAGCATCACTGGTCTGGTATACATTTTTATCATACCTTGGTAGATAAGACCTAACACAGTCCACACACAAACTACACTCGCCCGCTAACAGCAATTAAAAAAAATATATATATACAAGAAATAACTTCTTTTACATAAGAAATTAAACCAAAAGGGGATATACGGACTGGCATGCAACCCTACATTTAACCCTTATTACTGAAATGGCTTAATAAAATGGTTATAATATAACCTGTTTTCAAAATGTTCAGTTTCGATTTCGACTTCTTCGATTTTGGTTTATTTAATTTTGTATGAAAAATTCTTTTACTTTAATCAATTTGAGAAATTTGTGTAAAATCATGCTTTTGAATTTGGAAGAATGCACCAGAATATATTCATATTCAAATTAATACATTGTTTTTATGAATCAAACTGTAGTTTTTCAAGCGTAATTACATTTTCTTTCAGATACGTTTTCATTTAAAAGGTAGCTTGTGTTTCAAAGTTATTTGCAGTTGTGACCCTTTATTTTTGCGGGCGGGTTTATGGGCACTATTTACTGCATTTTGCTAGACTAGACGACCGGTGTTAGGTAGATTGCTCAATGATACCCTACCCACGCATGACATGGAAACATATATGATGCGTAACACGTACGATCTTTCCAATTGACTTATGTTGTCTCCATATAATAGACGACATCCTTTACAATACATTGTGCACTACTCATTGGCCATGAAGAGCTGTTTTCTGAAAATCAATAGAGCCGTTGAACCGGAAAATTTCCCGCGCATTTGTATGGTAATTTTAAGTGAAAACATTTTCAAACACGAGTTGTTATTAAGGTTCTTTATAGAAGAGAGTTATTGTAGAACTATTGGTGTTAATTCTTCCCTGTAGTGTACCGTCACGTACCCGTAGTTAACACTTTCATAACTATTAGTTTTACAGTATAAAAGTTACTGCTTTTAGCGATAGGTGACTGACCCCTGGTACTTTTTATGCAGTCTTTCTTGCGAGACACCTACGTTACGTTGGATCAATCAGGCGTACAATACAATGGTCAGATTCTTTTTCTTTTTCGTTGTAATTTTACGTGTGTGTTTGTGTTTTAGACAAATGAAACTTAAATCTTTCTACTTAGATAAATTCATTTCATTCATTCATTCATTCATTTCGGAGACTGCAGACGCGGCTCCGTATAGACAAGAATACCTACATAAAGATCTCTGAATTACTGCCATTGCTTTTTCAGCAGCTTTAATATGTTCTCTGCTAGACTAAAGACACACACACACACCAACAGATGTCCATAACAAACATAAATAAACAACTATTTTAGGAAGGCAATAATGTACATCACGATATTGTACACCACGTTATTACGATGCCATGTACACTGTAGCAGTTCAATCATTGATTTTTCTTTTTTTTTGTGCTGGCACTCGATACTTGTCGTTGAGACTTTATATAACGGATCCCACTAGAATTGGTTACGTTAGAACATAAAAGTGTTCTTTTACAATAAAATCAAAGGCGTTATCCTCTTTGGAGCAATTATCCATCGCTGGATAAAAAACGAAATATATTGAACTGCTACAGTGTTTGTAGGTACATTACATACATATACATAGGCCTCAACAGTTTGATAGTAGAATAAAGTGGATTCGTTTTAACGGGATGTAGGTATGTACATTAACTGGCCCTACATTAAGCGGACCCCTAAAATCTCTTAACAACTTTTCGAGATCTTAAATATTACGTCAAATTTTCGTGTAGGGCGATCTTGACTCGGTTCGTAATTGCCACGTAGAACCTTCAGCTCAACGGTTTTCAGTTCTACGTGGAAAATCTATCCATTTCCATCTTACAAATTCTGAGAGCTAAGACCTTCTTAGCACATTTAAATTGAAGTCTGTCTAGACTTAAAGCACCTAGGTCACCTAGTCGACCTCTTTTAGCTAGGTATAATTATAAATTCTTATTCTTGACCTATGCGTGTCTTTTGGTCATATGTTCGAGTTTTTTAACGTCCTTAGCATTCATAACATTGATTATTGGAAGTTATACGAAGCATTGCGTGTTTGCGAAAAGCTTGTAGGGATCCATTTTAAACCCTGAGTCATACGTTTTCGTACCTTCATGCTTGTTTTTTAGCTTCTGCCATTTCATTTTGTTTTCTTTATTAAATTAGACATCGCTGGGTTACTTTGCAAACTAGAGAACAGCAGGGACAACATGGATTATTTGATTTGGTAATTTAAAAATGTTGATTTTCAATTCATCGAAGTAATTTGTCGATTTTAATTTTAGAAGAACTCGCTCGGTAGTTCGTTGCACAGTAATTTCTAAGTTACTTGTCATTTTTAATTAGACAAATTGCAGGCAATAAATATTGCACGTCGGCTTTTGGGCTTTGTAGAGCGCTATCTCTTTCTGACGCCGAACTTAGCCGATGTGCAATATTTGTTGCCTACTAGGTACTATATCTATAGCGAGGTCTAATGTAAAGGACACACAGGTCTAATGTAAAAGACTGCAGAATTCATTCTGTAGGCCTCCCAAAGGCTCTGTCTCTAGCTCTGGTTTTGAGTCTGTGTAAGTGTTGACAAAATAAATCCGTCTCCTGATCAGAAGGGCTAATGAGCAGTAAGTCTAATTACCAAAATGTCCATGTAGCAAAACGTCCACCTATCAGATCGTCAGACGCAGGATTTATGCCTCCTGAGAGGTTCTGCTATATGGTCTATATAGCAGAACGTCTCAGGTCAAGAGGCATAACATAAATCCTACGTCGAAACGTCACGCACAGTATACCTAATACACTGGTGAGCACTCACAGACCAGGGCCAGACAGAGCTTGTGGTAGGCCTACTGGGCATTTTTATTTATAACCATTCCATCTAAACTTATCATCATCAGTCGCAGGTCGCAAGCTCACGACTCCTGGACGAAGGGTCGCTGGTGGTGGCGGTCCGCTCATGAAATCTCAGACCCTGCCTCGGTCCATGGGCAGGTCGGCTTCACAGCCTAATAGCAGGTACTTAAACTATTTCGTATTGTATTTTTGTTCTTATCGTGTCACTGAGTCTACGAACCAAGTGTGGTGACAGGATTTTAAGTGCGCCTCAAAGCCACTTTCCCTTGCGTCCTTCCTTTCTTTCCCCTTTCGTCCACAAAGCCCTTTCGTAAGTTCTTATTTTATTCTTATTATTGTATATCTACAGACTCTTCAGCCTCTTGAAGCTGTGGAAAAATCAAACTTCTAATATAACGTAAACGAAAAATTCGGCCGTTTAAGCCGCAAAAAACGTATATTATACGGCTATGTATGAAAAACGTTATTTCGACACTCACGGTAATCAAAATTGATCGGGTATTTTCCGTTGACCTAGCACTATGAAATTTAGCAAGTAATACTTGATCGTTTTTCTATACTAACTTTAGCGAATACTTACTAACTGCAAATAATGCATCTTTTTTGAGATCACACCTTTCGCTTGGACCATTCACCACATTGGTTAATTCAAGGATTTCATTTCGGGCATTTCGGGGGTGCATTTCGGGGTTTATCATACTTTAATCTTATCAAACGCTCGACGATTGAATTCGTTGGTCACACTTTTATATCGGAAATACTTTCCAAAGACTGTTTTTTAGGGTTCCGTAGCCAAATGGCAAAAAACGGAACCCTTATGGATTCGTCATGTCTGTCTGCCTGTCTGTCCGTTCATATGTCACAGCCACTTTTTTCCGAAACTATCTTCTTATCGTGTCACTGATTCTTTCGACCCAAGTGTGGTGAAAGGATTATAAGTGCGCCTCAAAGAAGCTCCTTTCGTGCACTTGACACATATTTTAAAACTATAATTTTCCATAATAGTATGCGTATGGCAATACAACATCATCATCTTCTTACCTTTATCCCACGCTAAGTGAGGTCGAGTATTACTTGCCGAATTTCATAGTGCTAGGTCAACGGAAAATACCCGATCAATTTTGATAGCCGTGAGTGTCGAAATATACATTTTTTGCGGCATAAACGGCCTAATCTTTCATTTACGTTAACTTAGAAGTTTGATTTTTCCACAGCTTCAAGAGACTGTAAAGTCTGTAGACATCTTTTCATAAAAATAAGAATGAAAGGAGCCTTTTTGAGGCGCACTTAAAATCCTTTCACCACACTTGATTCGAAAGACAGTGACATTGAATCAGGCTGATGATGATGATGATGAAGTGGGGTCGGCACAACAGGTTTTCTTCCTCCACTCACCTCTATCATTCATCATCTCTATCATGTATGGCAATAAATGTGTGTGTTTATTTCAGTACAAATGGAAACTACGGTAGATATCCCATGAAACCTGCTTCCACCCCGCCAGCAGTGAAGAGGCAACTTTCTGTAAGTTTATTTTATTGAAACTAATTGTAGTAGAGCTCTTTGAGAAGGACTTGTCCGGGGAAGTACTACCACCATGCCTATTTCTCCCGTGAAGCAGCATTGCTGTGTTTCGGTTTGAAGGGTGAGGCAATGAAAATACTGGCACGTGAGGCTGAACATCTGTGTGCCTCAAGTTTATGGACGCAGGCCAGTGCATCGTAGGGCACGTTCTTGACGTGCGTGACCTACGCGGCAATGGTTTGTTATAGGCGATGGTTACCACTTAACATCAGGTGGGCCATATGCTTGTTCCATCAGCTAGTTGTATAAAAAATAAACTACCCACTAATATACTCGAACATCGACTCATAAGTTTGATTCGAGCGGAATTCGATAACGACTGGACTCAAAGTTTAAAGATTTATTTTTCTTAAAGAAATGTCCATTTATTTACCACTTAGATTAGAGAACTTAATTTATAGTAAGTATATTAGGTAATAAAATCCAGTAATGACATACAGAGCCGTGAGCACACACGGTAGGACGGGTCTGTAGATTAAAAGTCGCTCAGCGATTTATGGAAAGGGCTGCGATGGCGATCAGTGAAACGCTGTCAAATATGACAGCGGTATTTGCGCGAGCCGCTAAATAGTTACAGGCATTATGATTAAAGGCCTGTGCAGTGTGCACATCTATAGGCGATGGATATAAGCTGAAAAGCTGACAAATATCGGTGTCATATTTGACAGCGTTTCACTGATCGCCATTGCCATCGCCTAGATGTGCGCAGGCCTTATTGTTTACGAATAATGTATGCAGGTTAAAAATAAAACGAGATAGCGAAGCTTCCTGGGTATATGTATACTCGTTCTAATTAAAATGTCATGATACCAGGGGCCTAATTTTCGGGCCGACCGATATTTTCAATGTCCCTTAAATACACATTGGCAATGCACAACCCCGCACCTTTTCTACAGTTTCCGTATATCGTAGCTGTCAAGGCTTCTACGATGAGGTCGTCGATGAATTACTCAAGGAAATCATCCATTCTCTCTTCGAAAAGAAGATTTAAGATAAAATTGCAAAATTATCAAGATCGGCCCAAGAATTAGGCCCCAGCAATACTTGAACGGTAGGTCTAGTGTATTACCTCATCGTTATAAGGAAACCATAAAGGCAGTAAACATCTCTGAAATTTAAGGACAAAATAAGAAAAATTATGGTCTTGTTTTTCGATACTAAAGTGAAGCCAAATAGCTCTTTTAATCAGTTAATATTAGTTTTAAAAAACTTGAGAAACCGACTTCATGGTCAAACAATTAAACCGATTTTTAGGGTTCCTTCATTTTTCTCCGAAACTGTAAGAGCTAGACTGATGAAACTTGGTGAGTGTCTGTGCACCGCATTAAGATTTTTATACAAAAATAGAAAAAAACTACAAAGTTTGCGCGAGAGACACTTAAATTTTTTCCACTTTGGAAGTGTAACTTCTAAAATAAGATTCTAAAACTAAAAAAATATACATTACTATGCAAACTTCCACCGAAATTTGGTTTAAACGAGATCTAGTAAGTAGTTTTTTTTTATAAGTCATAAATCGTAAACCGCAACTCACCTTTCGACGAACTACAAGAACTTTTATATTATGTTACTTGTTGCTACGGAACACTTCATGGGCGAGTCCGACTAGCACTTAACCGCTTATTTTTATTAAATTTCAATGGGACCAATCTGGAAGTATTTAACCTTTCAAATAAAAAAAAATATTTAAATATTAAAACAGAACAGGCAACTCAGCTTAATGTTTTTTTTTATGTAACATTGCTGGTGGAACATGCATATGGCCCACCTGATGTAAAGTGGTAACTTAATATTGTTGATAGTAGAACTGACTATAGACACTGCAGTTGGCACGTAGCCCATACAAATGACGAGGGAAGAGAAACAATCAAACATCAGTGAAGCGCCATCTAATAAACGAATATATCCTTATGAGTCACTTTTCAGTAGCATTCTATTAGCTATACTTAGTTCGAAAACAAAAAGAATCATTCTTAAAACTCGAAGCCGATGTGTACTAGTCATACAGTCTACTTAACCGAGGATTTATGAAACGACTTAAGTTTTAAACCGACTACAAATAAGGCGGAGGTTCTCAATTTGGTTGTACTTTTGTTAACGTTTTAATTTTTTTTTTTTTATCTATTTAGGTGCATTAAACTCGGTTTATCCGTTTTATTTAATGTAATTTGTTGCATACTTCTTTCATTAAGTAAGTTATAAACCGATTAAGTAACTCCTTGTTTTATCTGGAAGGTTCTTCCAGTATGGTACCATAGAAATTTCATAAAAATCGGTTCAGTAGTTTGGCCATTAAGTCTGTTTCTAAATTTTTATAAACTTATTGAAGAACAGGTAAGGTGTATTTAGGTGCATTAAACGCGGTTTAGCCTTTATTTAATGTTATTTATTGCATACTTCTGTCATTAAGTAAGTTATGAACCGATTAAGTAACTCCTTGTTTTAACTGGAAGGTTTGGTACCATATAAATTTCATAAAAATCGGTTCAGTAGTTTGGCCAATAAACTTATTGAAGAACAGCTTATGGCAGCCTTCATAGCTCAGTAGGTAGTAGCTCTGCCTTCTACACTGCAGGGAGTGGGTTCGATCCTCACCGAAAATTATCATTTTTGTGGTGAACATAGATCTTCTCTGTCTGGGTGTTGTATTGTATTCTTAGTATATATTTATTATTTATTAGTAAATATTATTTACTTAGGTTAGGTTTCACGGATGACTAATCGCCCAATCACATATTTAACAGTTGAATTTGAAAAATAGGTCATTTTCATTTGTCACCCGTGAAGCCGTGCCTAAAAAAGTACATATGCTCCATCTTAGGCTGCATCCTCACTTTCCATCAGGTGTGATGGCAGCCAAATGCTTAGCTATCTATGTTAAAAAAAAAAAAGTACATAAATTATTTATTCAGCCATCTGATTCCTATAGCCATTTGCTTTGTATGGGGCTGGGATTGTCGATCTTTCAATATTAATTTACAGTACAGTAAGATACAACTGATATTACCTAAAAACAAAGAAAAATGACGCTTACTGCAAGGACATAAGAGCTAGCACTATATAGTCTGATGCGTATCCTTGTGTACTAACCACAGAACAAAGTAGAACGGCCATGTGGCCAGAAAATGTCGCCAAAATACATGAGCATAATTATCCTCCTTTCTCCATACAAATTCAACAGTTTTTTCTAAGCGCAAGCGCCTTGCCTAAGCGCAAGAATCACTTTCCGAGCCAGTTTAGCGACAAGATAAAACATAGAAATACTTTCTTAACATCTTCCTTCCTTCCTTTTTCTTAGAATCCTCATATTTTTTGATATTTTAACTATAACTAGCAAACCCGGCGAACTCCGTTTCGCCACCAGATGGCTTCAAAATGTTGGTTTGTCCTGAATTTTTTTTGCTATAAACCTCACGGAGCCCGAGACCTTTCCAACGAATGCAAAACCGTGGAAATCGGTTCGTGCGTTCTGGAGTTATAGCGTCAGGAAGGAAAACCCGACTTATTTTTATGTAGTAGAGAAGATAGTGAAAATGTAAAACAGGCGACATCGGCTCCCATACAAAAGGCGCATGATCGCATTTGTACTGTATTCAGTATTCCGTGGTAACCACCTCACCTCATTAACCATAATATATAATATCGCTCAAATCAGGGCGCATACCAGGTACCAGTCAACGGCTCTCCAGTCCGTAGAGCCGTCGGCGGCGGCTCGCAACGAGGCACGCCCACTCGAAGCAGAACCCCGCAGCCCACGCTGTCTGTACGGGGAGTGGACCCGAAGCTGGTCCAGCTTATCCTGGACGAGATTGTCGAGGGAGGTCCGAAGGTGCATTGGGACGATATCGCTGGACAAGACGTGAGTGTTTTGTTTCTCTGCGATTTCTTGGGAGTGTGGAACTGACACTGGCACTCTCTAGCCAAATTCTAATAAAATAAATAAATCTGAATAAATAAATAATAGTTCTTAGCAATAAAATATTGTAGGCTTCAAATCAAAAAGTATGGAATGCGAAATTTGAAAAAATATCAACAACTAATGTCTGTGATTTTTGGATTAATTGTGTGCATGTTTACGAAAGTTTTACACCTAATTTGGCTGAAGTATTAACTTACCTAGCTATATGACGTTTTAAGGCCGATATAGCGAACGATTTTCTACCTCAACGTTAAAAGAGGTTGGACTCTTCTGACTAATGTAACTGTTTGTAGGCTGCAAAACAAGCGTTGCAAGAGATGGTGGTTCTGCCTTCACTGAGGCCAGAACTCTTCACCGGGCTGCGATCACCAGCCAGAGGGTTGCTCCTCTTCGGACCTCCAGGGAACGGTAGGTTATCAAATTAGTTTGACGCCAAATCTTTTATCTATGTCGTAAACGAGACAAACCATTCTAGATTATTATGATGTGGCTTACCCTACCTATTTGTCAATTACTTTCTATCCTAAGGTAGAGTTATGATGCGGCCTGCGCAAGAAAATATTCTGATCTATCTTATTTATTTTATTTTATTTATTTAAATTCACAAAACAGATTACAATCAAAAGGCACATACTAATCCTATAGTTCATTACATTCGTATAGATCTAGATTCTAGATAGATAGATCTAGGTCTAGTTTTTTAGACGACACATACGTGGGATACGTGGGACTATCTACTTATCTATCTATCTACCGATCTATCTACCTCTCTACCTATCTATCTCACTAACTATCGATCTATCTATCTATCGATCTATCTAAACTTGAAAAAAACCGATTCGATGATCGAACGGCCGGACCGTCGCCATATCGAATGATCGTCTCACATCATAGCCATAGTCCACTGCTGGTGTAAGGCTCTCTTGTATCCTATCCAAGAAGACACCATTTTGGTCCTTTTTGACCGAAAAAGGTATTCAAAATATTGTATTTTCAGGTAAAACTCTTCTAGCGCGGTGCGTGGCTGCGGAATGTTCTGCGACATTCTTCTCCATATCCGCGGCCACTCTCACCAGCAAGTATGTGGGAGAGGGAGAGAAGATGGTTCGCGCTCTCTTTCAAGTGGCCAGGGAACTGCAGGTATGTCATCACTATTATTAGGCTAGTTAATTAACTGTTATATGTTACTTTTTATGGCATTTATTTCTATAGCTTATTAGTAAAATGTGGTCACCATTTGGAGTAGTCCCTAAGTTAAGATGACTTATACCACCGTCAGATTAAGTTAGATTTGTCTCTGCCTACCTACATAGTTAGAAACCTGAGAGTACCTAGGTATTTCTACTTTGTTTCAGTATTACAAGACGTGTCGTTAGCTGTTTTTGGCTCGCGATAGCACTGATAGTGAAACCTGAATTTCAGTTAATTATTCTACACTCAAGATAAGACTTGTTTTTCAGCTTTATTCAATGAACTGACTGCGAAAACCAGCTAAAATTAAAAAAAAGTTCTCTTTTTGCTAGTATCTATCTACAATAATGTATAGTACTGTTCGAAATGATGCCCACATCTTCATTTTATCATCGGACGGCTCGCCATAGGGAGAGGGCTCATCCACATACCTTGGAGCCGGCATGGTCGCGCACCGTCCGGTTCCAGAGGAACTTCCTCCCGCGCACCCTAAGGTTGTGGAATACTCTTCCTGCCGAGGCTTTCCCTATAAGTTACAGCATGGGGCTTTTCAAGAAGGGCGTTTTAAAATATTTAAAGGGTCAGCAACGCGCGAGTTATGCCTCTGGTGTTGCAAGGGTCCATAGGCTACGGTAACCGCTTTCCATCAGGTGGGCCGTATGCTTGTTTGCTAACTTTGTTGTATAAAAAAAAAAAAAATACTGCACATTAAAAATACTGTGCAACAAATATTGCACATCGGCTAATTTCGGCTTCATAGAACTTAGTGTGCGTCAGAAAGAGATAGCGCTCTGCGAAAGCAGAAAAGCTGATGTGCAATATTTATTGGCTACAACCGTACATAATGTAGTTGAAAACCCATTTTTTCACACGTTATAGGTATGCTTATTTGGGCCGGCATATCGTAGCCTCTTTAGCTCAGTGGTAGAGCACTGGTCTCGTAAACCAGGGGTCGTGAGTTCAAACCTCACAGGAGGCAACTTTTTGTGTTGAGATTCTTATAGATTTAATTCGGAATAACCTTTTAAGTACGGTAGCCCCTATTGCCCTACAAAGTTTGCAGCAATTATGTTTGTGTGTTAATTTCAGCCTGCAATAATCTTCGTAGACGAAGTAGATTCCTTACTCTGCGAGCGGTCTTCTGGAGAGCACGAGGCATCACGACGGCTGAAGACGGAGTTCTTAGTAGAATTCGATGGGTTACCAGCAGCGGGTGCTGATCGGCTGATAGTGATGGCAGCTACTAACCGACCGCAGGAGTTAGATGAGGCTGCTCTAAGGTAAGAACTTAGATTCTAGACCTAAATAATCAACTATTTGGTTAACATAGTGCAAGCTTTGCATAGTTAGGGGCTAGGCTGGATAGTGAAGTGGCTGGAACATGCATTTTCTAAAACATGCTCGGAATTTTGAGCAAAAAGTTGTATGAATATCCATTAATGTTATGATGAGCGGCAAGATAAATAACTCATATCTGTCGTGTAATTTAAAATTGGAACGATCTTTTGCTCAGCAACATGGTAACCAAGGAGGTAACTTATCTAAGGTTTTATTTAAATTTCGAACTGGCTTGCACAATTAAATGAACAAAAACACACGAGACGATTAAATGAAAAAAAAAAAGATTTTACACTTCAAAGCGATAAAAAATTGTGTTATTCGTTGAAACTGTATTTGAAAAAAATAGTTCAAATAGTACTACATACTTAGTTTTAATTTCCTCGCATTATTTCGAGAAAAGTAGGTACTATACATTGATAGGTATTGGTGGACTTGTATGCGTAAGTCAAAAGTGTATTATGTTTGTGTACACTTTTGAGCTCTAGAGTTTTTTACATGGCATCATTCCACATACACTTCCAGAACACATTTAAGTACTGTTTTTTCATCTGTTCTATTTTCTTTAAGCTTTATTTCTCTCAATTAATGCCTCCTTTGCTGGCCGCTGGAGAAATGTTCTATAGGTTGATCTGTTATGGTCTTCCAGACGATTCCCGAAGCGCGTGTACGTATGTCTTCCCGACGCGCGGACGCGGATGGCGCTAGTACGGCGTGTACTCACCCGCGGGGCTGCTTCCACCACCATCAGCGATGCAGAACTGGCGCGGATCGCTGCACTCACGGACGGATACTCAGGCAGCGACCTCACTGCGCTTTGTCGGGATGCGGCCCTGCAGCCTATCAGAGGTTAGTACACGAAGTCGGGAGTTTTGCTACCACATTTCGTCTATAGGTACACATTACTGTACCGATGAGTGATACTTTTTTGACGAAATTAGAGTAACAAAATCACCTAGTGTGAACCGGCCCCATTTAAACATTATTTCGTCCACAATATTTTTTCAAATCTACCCACATCTGTTTTGTTTAGCCCGAATCGAACACCCATTTGTATAAAATTGTTTTAGTTCTCGTAAGCGATTTTTAATCTTAAGAGAATTAATAATAAAGATCTTAAACCTACTTTAGCGCTGACCGTTATTGCGCAGAAGTCAAAAATAAGGTACCTGAGGGGGGCTAGCGGAATGAAGGGCGGGCGTGCGTAGCGCTGATTGGCTCTCCAATCGCACTCCGCTCTCTGTACCAATAGGACGCTCTGCACACATCCACACATCCAGTGTGCGTGACATGCGCACACTACGACGCAGCTATCCCCTCCGTGTATCGCTCAGCGCTATAGTTATGTGCCGCTAGTTATACCAAAAGTTGTTTTAAAAAGAGAGAGACAACAATAGCGAACAATTCGTTTCGCCTACGCGTCTCTCTGTTTTTCATGGAGAAATGAGACAACTCGTTTCGATCGTTTCTACGTAATGTATTGTTGTTGTCTCTCTCTTTTTAATGGAGAAAGGATGTGACAACAACAATAAGTTACGAGTTGTTGTTTCATTATTTCTCCATGAATTGCGAATTGCGAAAAGAATTGTTCAAACTGATCGAGTAAAACTCGGACTTCGGGTACTATCTGCTAACAAGCTCTGGTTTGGCGCTAGATAGTGTTGTGTGGATTGTCCAAAATATTTACTTATTTATCTTTTGTATTCCAGAGTTAGACCCTGAAGAGGTGAAATGCTTGGACTTGTCTCTGGTCCGAGCGATCACCTTCCAAGACTTCATAGAAGCGCTAAAGCGAATCCGGCCGTCGGTCTCTCCGAACAGTCTGGTCGCCTATGAGAAATGGTCCGTGCAATATGGCGATCTAGGACTCTGAAGGAAGGGAACATACAGGTAACTGTATTATTATTTTGTTGGTGTGGGTGCCGGGGATATTACTGGCACGTGAACACAAAACAGATAGATACAGAACGCTATCTACATACAAAGTGCGCTTGAGCAACGCACACATAGACACGACGCACGGACACGATATCTTGGACCAGTTTGGACTAGTACGAGCGCGATTTAATTTGAATTCACAAGCAATGCAACAAAGCAATGCTTTGTTATAGGCAATGGTTGCCACCTAACAACAAGTGGGTCATTGTTATAGGTAGCGGCACATAACTTGAGCGATGACCGTTATTGCGCAGAAGTTAAAAATAAGGTACCTGAGGGGGGCTCGCGGTATAAAGGGCGGGCGTGCGTAGCGCTGATTGGCTCTCCAGTCGCACTCCGCTCTCTGAACCAATAGGACGCTTGCACACATCCACACATCCAGTGTGCGCGACATGGCACACTACGACGCATGCGCAGCGCGTATCGCTCACCGCACCGCTCAAGTTATGTGCCGCTAGTTATACGTGTTGCACTCGAGTGCAAAGATTTTTCACTATGTGCTGCTCTTTGCATTCCTTCATTAAATAGAAGCCCTCGCTTGTATAACAAATAACTATTTTGTTACAGGTATTTGGAAAATGAATCTAACAAGAAGCCTTACGAAACCACGCTAAGGATGGACGGTTTGTAATAATGAAACTTCATATATTTTATAATCGCTCAAATAATGAATCTCAGTCCAATATGTATTCCATTTTAATTCCCAATGCATTTAGTTGAGTAGTATTGACATTTTTTAATAATATTGTGTTAATTTAGTATTGTAATCCTGGATCAGCCCATCTAGTCATATTTATTGACTGTAACTGGAAAGAAAACTAAATGAAGTGACGATATTGGTTGCTTTGGACGACTGAACAGTATAAGTTGGTGGCACTGTAACGTATATGTTTAGTGAGCGTTTACACTGAACCTAGGTATTTAATATTATTTCACAGTTAAACGCTTATTTTTAAATTTATTAACAATGCAATTAAAACCATTTAAATGTTATTTCTAAAATTATTTCACGTTAAAAGCTTATTAATTTATAAATCCCTGTCTTCAATCTATTCTACTTCCTAATAATAAATAAATATAAATGCAAAAGTTAAGATGTTTGGATGTTTGTGTATCAATAATATTAGCGGCTGGACCAGTTTAGATAAAACTTGGAGCAGATATAGTTAGTGGCCTGGAAAGCTACTTTTTAACCGAGCGAAACTGCGGACGGAAGCTAGTTAACAATAAATCGTTAAGAATAATGTTGATAAAATATAAAATAATATTTGCTCATATTTGAGCTTATTATTATAAGTTTTGCAATTTACACAAGACGTTCTCACATCTACTTTATATCTCAAAAATACCACTATATTTCTGATACAATAAGTAATTTTGTATTGTTCTTGAAATAAGGGTGTATTTTTGGTTACAAAGTATTCTCATCTGTTTATGAACCTTGAATACTTAAAATTGAGTTGTCTTTTAAAATAGGGTCTGTTCAGAAAGAGAGCCGTCATGGGATTGGTGGGCGCTGCTGTGCTTAATCACCTTTTTTGTTTAGTGGGCAATACAATACAATAGCGCGTCTGTTGCGTTTTGATCCTATCACAACTAGTGTACTATTCCTTTATTTAATTTTTATGATGCAAAATGCTGACAGAAAGAAAGGGATGAGCTGCCATATAAAAATCGAAACGTTAGTTCTCAATTTGGCCACGACGGCTCTCTTTCTGAACAGACTCTACCAATGTTTGTATGTTGTGAAATCTATAAAAATATAAGTAGATTTTTACAATTACAAAGTTTAAGTCTGTGTGTTTGTATGTCATGTTTTCATACATGTTTATGCTTATTCCGTTGAATTTAATAAACTTAGCACAAACACGTATAGCTATTATGAATTAACATTGTTACAAAAAAATCGGTTGTCTGTAAAGTCGGTTTACTGACGATAGTTGAACGTGACAACGTCATACAGCTGTCCACGCGGACGCATCGCTCACTCAAGTAGGAGAGAGACAGATGTCGAACGCTGCCGAACGCGGAGGCCGATTGTGCCTTTTTGTCGCTCGTTCCGCGCTCTCGCTTGCACTTCAAGCCTTAAATGGAACGCCTCAGAGCGAGGCAACGCCGCATGACGTCATGTTTTTTCATGCGTGCAGCTGGCTCCATCGAATTATAAGACGTTGTCACGTCAAAAGCTAGGAATGCAAATATACAAAGACACAAAATGAACAAAGAATAAAATCGTTGTACAAATTTTGAGTTTACCATTTTCGTATGCAATTACCTCAACATTTTATTTAAATAATTTAGTATCTAATTGTAATGTTTCGACAACCCTATTCAAAATAATTAAAGCAGTTTGAATTTGCTTAATATAATTTTAGAAAATCCGTTTTGAATAAGGTAATTAGTTTGTACTGTAAGATATTTTAGCTCACAATTATTTAAATTTTATGAGTATTAAATAAGTGTACACTAGTGATTGTGTAGTGAAATTAGTATTGTTGTTATAGTGTTAATTATCTTACTTTTAAGCTTTAGGGTTGTCGGTTTAATTGTTTGCTTATTCAAACCCAGTTGTGTAATTATTTCAAAGTTTTTAATTATTTAGAAATCGCGATTTTTTCGATGAAATGGTATCGCATTTTTAGTAATATAATTGTTAGCAAATGTACTTATTTTAATTATGTTGATTATTATTTTATGTTTTAATTATATTCTTGCCGTATTAAATTTAATATTGCTTTGTTAATATCGATATTTGTGCTGCGAATCTTATGAAATATAAACTAGAACACATAGAAACGGGTAGCTGTCACTTCCGAACGAAATTAAATCAATTTCGAGCAGATTAAAATATATTTTTTCATTATAGATTTAAAGTTGCCGTTGCAATGACCGTACGATAATTAATTAATGTACTTAATACAAATAGTGCCAGACAATCAGCCTTACCGCCAAATTTGGTGAAGTTCACTCACCATAGACAACTCCTTGCTGTTGTCTATGCTCAGTTATGCGTATATTTTATTGCAATAAAAACATAGTCGCATCTGTCAGTTTTGACATAACCTTACCTTTGACAAGGAACGATTGCAACAGACTGAATGTTGACGTAATAAACGGATTCGTTTATTGTAATTTCGGGAAGTCACATAGCTTTTTGATTTTAATTGTTTTTCTGGTGTTATTTTGAGTTCTGTTGTGTAATTTCGGTGGTATTTTAACCAACATTACTTGAGGTCTTAGCTCAAAGTGTTAGCAGTTGGAATTAAAGTGTATTATGTGATATTCTGATTTGATCGAAAATGTTTCAGATGGTTTTAGGGAAAAACGGCCATCTTTTTGTTCAATGCCAATAAGATAGGGCCGACCTGACAGACGACTGACGATTTGACGGAAAAGTATTTTATCTACGTAATATATTATCATAATTCTCATTAAACTACTCGACACTGGCAAAATTGATCCGAAAAGAACAGATGCCATTCATTAAGAAGAAGAAGAAGACGTAATAAACATGAGATAGCGAATAGGAACTTCGCTTTGTAAAACTAGTATGGCAACAGACAGAGAATGATAGAAAAATGATGGCGACACCATATATCTATGATCGCTGTTTCTTTTTAGTATCATCATTTGATTGCAACAGAGATTTACAAAGTGTTTGTCAAAGTGAAAAATCGCTTATTCAGTTGCTAAACAAGAATCATCATCATCATCCGGTCTTCTACAACTCGCTCTTCATGGGAGTTGCAGGTAAGGGCCTCGGGTGTGTGACCCATCGCCCTGGCTGCTACTCGCAGGGACAACGATCCCTGGGGGCCAATTCTAGACTTTTAGAGATTTACGCTCGAAATAGAGATTTGAAATGTCACGAAAGCAGTGTCATATCACCAAATTTGTCGAAGATAATATCGAACCGCGCTAAAATGCGTATTCTAGCCACCGTTAGACTTTTACGTTAGACTTTTACTTTAGAGATGTCAGAAAGAAGGTTCATTCTTAGAACTTCCACAGACTATCCCGTTGTTGTTCATGTTTATCTACGTTCCGTTTCTATCGATAGAATAGTTCGATAGCACTAACTTTATTATTGTCTTCAAATAAACACATTTCCTATTAAACGGCGTTTATAATGCGTTCTTGTTGTTGTTTATAATAGATTCATTTTCATTAGATAGTAATCAATGGACTTTTCGCACAAAATGTTAGTTACAATAATTAATTCCGGAAACACACGGAACGTTATGTACCATAAAACTGTAAACTTTGTTGTTTGTAATCTATGGTCAGTTGTCTATGAAGTGTTGTAGTTAATGTCATTGTCAGGATCATTACACTCAAGAGAAGGACTCTAATGACTTGAATTTTTAATTCAAAGGTTAACAACTAGATGGCCATTCAATGCAAAAAGAATATTTCTCTCGAAGCTTGAACCCTGGATACAAGTATAGACGTTGACTGTCTGATTGACTGCTCTTCTAACTGCGCCATTGAATAATTACTAAGTACGAGCTAAATTCAATCACTCCTCACTTATTGTAGGGTTATGAGAAAGCATTATTCGCGTTCTCGCTCCCAACTTGTATCCCCTACAAACAAGTAAACATCATTGACTTTTTATCAAAAAGTAAGACTAGGTGGTATGGTCTTGGTACTCTAGCCTGCTCCAAGGAACGAAAGAAAAAAAAAGCCCAAAGTCACCCAAAGTATATTAGAGATGTCAATGTCGACTACTACTCACCACTCGACACATATCTAACGGCCTTCGCTCGATAAATGTATATAGTGATATTGCTGGAATACGATATCTATTGAAAATGTCATGTCTATTTAAATTTGACAGTTCTTGTGATATATATCTACCGTGACAAAAAAGTCACTGGTCTAGAATTGCCCCCCTGGGCCGCGGGGCTCAGCCATTTGTGCCTTCCTTTCCAGGCGGCGCGTAAGCTTTTCGTTGGCCAAGACAGTGGCGTGCGTGAATAGATCTGCCTCGTCTTGTCTTCACTGAATCACTGAAACGTCACTTTAAGTTTTGGTGCCAGTTCCGCGCGACCAAGCATAGTAGAAGAAACTACGGCATTATTTCGGCTATTCCAACCAATGAGCTTCAAATCTTTGTGACAAAGCTCGCAGCCGATTGGTTGGAATCAAGAATTGTCTATGCTCGTTGAAATTCACCAAAAATGGCGGTAAGGCTGCATATTTTACTATAAAACATGTGCCATTTTGGAGTACGCGGCTTATAACATCTTTTTCGTTACAACATCTATGACCAATGAGAATTTTCCAGAATATAGACCGAGTATTGACATTTGTTTATGTATCGTCGATATAGGCAGATTATAGTTCAATACGTTTTGATGCAATCGATTGAAAAATTATCTGAGGGCTTATTCCGAGTTTTAACATCATTTTGGCGTTAGCTAAGCGCAAAATGATAAGTCGTTTTGCGCTAAGCTAACGATAAGTCGTTAGCGTAGTCGTAAGCCCCCATTTTGTATGAAGAAACAATGTGCGTCCCTTATGGGATTGCGAGATCGAATGTTATTAATTTCGAACGCTATCGTAAATAAATTACTTCTCGCAACCCCGACAGGGGCATTCATAGTTTCTCTGGTCTCTATTGGTCATATTTGGTATTCGATGGCCTTTTTGGTAAATAAATCCGCGTATCTTGAAACTTAGCAACGATTGTGACAAAATAGCTAGAATAAAACAGATTTTTCCTGAAAAGACAGCGATTTAGTGTAGAAAAGGTTATGTATCAAATATGTATATTTTACCCTCGTAGTTATAATCCAAGTAATCGTAGTAGTCCTTGTGTAATAATATTTTACGGTCTGGTTTTGTTACTAAAAGCAGTTACCACTTAACAATAGATACAATAGGAAAATTAATTAAAATATGGAACATATCCCCTATGCAGTAATCGATTTTTTCAATAAGGAATAGCTTTCTTAGAAAATAGTAATCTCGAAGAAGTCTCAAAGTTACCAACCTTTAGTTTAAAATTTAAAAAAAATCTTGGTCTATATTTTAGTTGATTTTCATTCCAAAGCATATTTTTACAAAATGCAGGCCTGTACTACCCGGAAGTACCCTCATTGAATAGAAAAATATTTTACAAAATCAGACCGTACAGTTGCCACAACAGATCTTTGTAGCTCTGAAGTTGCCGCATCTTTGTCTCGTGCTTCTCACAACTGTTTATGCGCTAAAACTAGATAACCTATTAAAGGGCTGGCCCCACTGATCTCGAAGAAGGTTTTCTTTGACTAGAAAAGCTGGGCCATTCATTTGAAAGCTAATTATAGTTCCATGGACTCTTGTCATGACTATCGGCAAAAAGGCGATAATAATTCGTACGATCATTATAATTATAACGTCTTCCTGTCTGGTTGAATAATAGATGTGCCAGTGGCCGGCCCGTATTAGGTCATCTACTACCTAGCTTTACCTAGTTTGGGGTTAGATGGCGCTCTCTTAAATACCCACTAATATTTTTTTAATATGAAACATGCGGGATACATAAGACAATAATCGCTGGCAACATTACTCTTTGCAATGGAGTTTGACAGCAATGATTGTCGGTTAACGCTTTTCGCAGACTGGTCCCGAGTTATGTAATCGTCCTTTCACCAGTGTGGTGAAAGGATTTTAAGTAACGTAATGAGAGGGTGGGTCGCAGAGCCTAACTTCAGAGTTGCAAGATTCGTTTTGTAAGTAGTTGCCTGTAGATTTGGTATCAATACATTATGTAGAATTTGAGTTACTCCTTAAGTAGTTAATTCCTGAATCTCGCCATGCACTACCAGATTTTAGTGTTGTGGTCGATTTGATGTAAGGACTAGTATGTGATACAATATACATTACTGCAGCGGACAGCAAAAGCGGCATTGATGGACGAACGTATAAATGTGGGCCAAGGCGAAACCGAGGGACGCCTACGTGAGTCCATCAATGCCTAGTTATGGCCGTCTTTTATAGTGCTTTCCTCAAATAATGCGCGGAAACCTTACTTCACCTTGTACCTAGGCAGAACTTTTTTTAAATAATTCCTTTGATAAGTTACCTCCTTGGTTGCCATGATTCGGAGTAAAAGATCGTTCCATTTTTAAATTACACGGTAGATGTGAGTTTACTTTGTAATTTATTTGGCCGATAAACACTACAGATATGGATTTTCATAGTACTTTGGCCGGCCGCTGCTTTTCATTCAGCAATTTCGATCTCGAAGAAGGTTATCAAAATAATGCTCAAATTTCCGAGCATGTTTGAGAAAAGTATTTTTTAATCATGTTTATGAGCGGAAGGTTGTATTGTATGCATTCGTATTCGATGTACATCTTTATCGGATTAAGATGATAAAATAAAATTGAGTAACAGAATAGATGAGGAAGATAAAATATAGAAAAATATGATTTTATCAATTTGATACATGAGTATATTGAAAGTGAGGAGCCATATTTGGAAACGTTCGATAAATGTATTTGGTTGAAATGACTTCTAAAAAGCCACGTTCTAAAAAACTGGTCTTATTATCTCACCCAATGTCTTTTTTCGCATGTTTCCAAGTATAATCTCTTAGGTCTGGTAGTGAATGGTTAGTACTACATTTTGAAGAAATCGTAAGGCAAGTGTGCAATTAAAAAGATAATAACAAAAATGTGATTTAAATATATTATGTTTTCGAAATTGTTTCGGTTGTAGTTTGTTTTTTAAAAATCAGTTTTGTTGTTGAAGTTTGATAGATCAGTCGAATGTATTCGTGCTTGTTTTTACCACATTAGTTTAACCTTTTTGATAAAATTAATTCAAATTGTTCGATCATGCACATGCAGTAGGACACACATTTGAAGTTATTTTTTTTTCGTTTTTGGTTTTCTGCATTCTTAGCCAGAGAGTTTGGTATGAAGACGTGAAAACTGCGATTTCTAGTATTTAGTTCTTATCACGCCCGTAAGGGGCGCTTATCGCGTCACGCGTCCGCTAAGACTGACATGAAAATGGACAATAGAATCGCGAATATCGAATGCCAAGACAAATATGGCTTACAATAATATTAGAATAACTCTTTTTTTCTCGAATATATTAAGTTGCAAACATTGACATGATAATTTGACTTTAATGTTTCTTTGGCATATCATGCGTGACTATGTAACTCTTGAATATATCATAGTTGGACATGACTTCCACTAAAAATGGTATCTTTATAATGTTTTAAGTTTGGTTGTGCACTTTTGACTCGCAAGCACATCAGAGGGCTTATTCTGACTTTTAACATCATTTTGTCGTTAGCTTAACGAAAAAGGACTTAGCGTTAGCGTAGTCGTTAGCCCCGATTTTGTATGGAGAAATGATGAGCGCCCCTGGCGGGATTGCAAGAACTAATGGTTTAACGAAGTGCTCGTAAGTAATAACATTCGTTCTCGTAATCCCACCGCTCTTCGTTTCTCCATAAAAAATCGGGGCTAACGACTACGCTAGTGGTAAGTATTTTGCGTTAAGCTAACGACAAAATGATGTTAAATGTCAGAATAAGCATACAGTTTTTTCTACTGTTACAATCAAACTTAAAATCATGCCAAATATCCTGTTTTTAGGGAAAATTACCGTACTAAGAATGTGTGTAAATCAAAGAAATGAGCTTTTTAACATTGAAGAAATGCGCGTGTTGCGTGACTGACTATTTCCTAATAAATTTAATTAATCCAAATTTTTAAGTCTTTTGATAGGTATTGTTTTTAAGGTACATAAATTAAACAAAAAAGAATGTGGCGATCGTTTTAATAAGCTTACATAATCTTACTGTATGTTTTGGAACAGTCGTGTACAAAACTTCATTAACATAAAAAGCGTAGAATAATAAAGGTGCTTTAAAATGTAAAGAAAATAGAATAACTCTCGGAAATAGAGAAGCTTTTATTAGTTTTGTACATGACGTGAATGGCTTATTTATTCCTAATACAAAATTCTAAGAACTAAACTCCTAAACAACATAATTTGGAGTTTGTAAATAAGCCATGCGTCCCAAACAACAAAATTCTAAACTATGGTTGTAATTATTTAAACACTTCGCCTTCGCTATTGTTATTGTATAATTTAATCGCACGAATTTATCGACTTTCTAAATTATTATAAGTTAGGTCTCGTTGTTGAGTGTTGGAAATGTATTTTTTCATGGTTTTTCGTAAATTAAGCACACCTTTGCCTATGTCGTGAATGTACACTTCGCGTAATGTGATACACGATTTACAAATAAATGATCGATTTGTGATAACAATGTTTTATTATGACCCTCTGCTGTTGAGTACTGCGAAGTACGAGTAGGAACAACGTAGAATCTGGAAAATAAAACAGTTTCAATTTTATTTTTAAGTTTTAATAGGTAATGTCCCAAAAGTTAAGAACCGAACGGGATTTGAACCCGCGACCTTCCCCTTGGTACGGGGATGCGTGGACCGCTGTGTCATCGGATCCTAATCACACTACGAATAACTCTTATGGACTGTTAATACGGCACTAACACAGTTTCAACTTAGTCAATTATATACTGACTGACCTATATGGAGATAGATTAGGTTAGATAGGGGGATAGGGCGGGGGTGGGTTAGATTAGGATTTATAACTCAACCATTTACAGCAAATTTTTTCATCAACAGATAAAATCCGTCAGTTAAAAATATATCTATTTTTAAGGCTTGTCAAAAACAAGGATTGACACTTTAATTTCGACAAAAAGCGTTTTCCGTAGATAAATCGGCCGTTAGTAAAAATAATATCACCGTTTTGTTTGTAATTGTACTTTTAACTATACATACAGGATGTCCCACTAACAAAATGTAATTTTTCTTTAAAATTTTAAGAGTTTTATTCTGAATCTTCCATTCTCAAAACGGACTTTTGGCGTGAAAACGTGACGTAAAAATTACCAATACTCACCGAAACAAAAGTAGGTCTAGACAGCGGCACGTAATGGCCAGCCCTGAAGATGACAGGCTTCTTCATGCGTTCCATGGCGATCCACATGCTGCGACGGTACTTGAGATCTTGCTCGTACCACGGACACTGGTACAACCAATCACGGAGGATCTCGCTCTGGAAGTTACCAGAACTTTACGTTTATTTTCTCACGACCGGTACCCGAAGTCCGAGATTTCGTTAGGTACCAAATGTTGTTTTCGTTTCGCCTACGTGTCTCTCTTTTGCATGGAAAAATTATGAGGCAACAACTCGAACTACGTAACCTACTTTTGCTGTCTCATCTTTTCTCCCTACAAAAAACAGAGACACGTAGGAGAAACGAAAACAACATTTGGTAACGAAATGTAGTAGCAAAACTCGGACTTCGGATACTGATGTGCGCAAAGCTTTCATTTGAAAGTTATTTACTCTTGTAGTGAGTTCATGTCCAGTCCAGCAGTAGATCAGCAGCTGTGACAGCATAGTCACCATGTAGTTCAGCATGGAGAAGAACTGGACGCTGGCAGGTTCAACCTGAAAGAAGTGTTTACTTTAAGACCATGCTGCCTATGATAAAATACAATAGGCACCCAAAAAAAACAATAGTAGTAGTAGAGCTCTTTGTGAAGAGCTCACCCAGGGAAGTACTACCACTTGTACCTACCTCTATGGTAGCTAAGATTCAATATTAAAAACCGTGCACTCGCAAACAGCTTTGGTTAGGAGGCAGATACAAGCAAAGGTTGAAGACAAAGACATAGAGAGCGATTCATGGGGAGTTAGAATAGGATGCATAGAGGTCGCACGCTCCCACACAGTTAGACGAAAGGGGAGGATTTAGGATCCTGACTGGACACTCGGCGCGGGAGCAGGGGGGCTTGGCAGTCGGGTCGGAATCACTAAGCGGTGTAGTCGCGCACGGGAGCATTTGGATAAGAATAATAATTAGTTAGCTTTGGGACGCGGGTCGAGTAGGTTGGATCGGAGCTCTCGAATGAAGCTAGTCGCGCGAATGGGAGCGTTAATTTTAATAGATAGTGGGATGATAGCTTGGGTTTTTAGCAGTTATCGCGGAAGTGTTAAAAATTAGTGTTTCAAGTTAGGAATCGGATAGCATCTCTTACTATCGTTGAGGCGTCGCGACGGTTTTTAAATAATCCATTATTTGCTTAAAAGTGAATTGTTAGCTAAGTTAATCGGTGTTATTATTCATTTAAAATCAATCTTTTGTTTTTCTTAAGTTGAATAGTTAACTAAGTTAATCAGTTATATTTTCAGTATTTCAATTCTATTCTAGAGATGTGAATAGTGAAGTGATGTGATCGTCGGCTGAGTCTGTAAGTTATTTAGATTATAATCACTTAGGAATGTGTGTTTTCATTGTAGCTAGGGATCCTAGGTTGCCTAAAATGCAGTCCACACAGCGGGTCAAGGTTCTTCCAGACGACATTTAGCTATTTCCGATTATTGTAATGTTCACATAGATAAATAATTACATATTTTTAAAATAAATGTGAATATTTCATTATTCGAGTCTCTTTGATTTTCATTTCTGTTTATGTGTTTTTTTCTGTGTTTAATTGTTGCCTCACTCAGTAAATAGTACATATCATCCGGGACTGATCCTTTGATAGAAGCTGAACCGATAGCTAAATCAATGGATCTTAGGGAAATGCTTTACATTTATTTCAGTACTGAATTATTATCCGTAAGGGAAAATAATAATTCACGAAATCGAAGTTAGATACAGCTTTAGATTTTAAGTATTCATTAGATTTAAGAAATATAGAACAACAAATTACACACCAAGCAGTAATCGAACCCTAGAGAAAGGTGGAATCCATCTAAGTTTTATTTAGATGATTATTTATTTATATATTAATATACACTATTTACATAACACATTTGTAAAAGCACTGGTTCAATTCGTTAGTTTTGAGACTAACAGTAGAAGTCTCCCGTCCTAGTTTTAAGTGATAGCACGAATGGAACCAAGGCTGGAAATCTATTTCCGTAAATATTTTAAATAACAAAGAGTTTTAAATTGAGTGAAGCAACAAACTTTTCAGCTAGTTTTAAGTAGGGAGTAGGGACTTTTGATACTGTGCTACATATTAGTAAACTATTTGCTATTTGCATTCTTTATAATGCAATTTGTTGTGAGCCAACAATGATATAGTACTGCCGAACGGACTCCGTAGTCTAGAATATACTTCTGGGCTGTCTTGGCTGTCGGTAGGACAATCTCATTGCAAAGGAGGTGTAGCAATTCCGTTGGATGCCTCGTGTGTTGGCGGCTCTTTTAACTTGGTAAATACTATTCTTGGAAAATGAGCACAGTCGCGGACATATTAATTGGTAACTTATTAAAATCACTTGTTCGAAACATTGTCTCGGAGGGCCTCAAAGCCCAAAAGTGGATTGGGAACTCTCTGAGATAGTGTATTTATAGAAACAAGGCGACAAAACACAATCAAAATTGCGAATTCTCATTATCGTGCGCCGGAAAGTCACATATTAGTTAGTCTAATAAATTTATTCCAGCCTCTACGTGTAGTATTAAGGAAATTCTATCTTAGTTATAAAATATGTGACGTCAGTGATGGGCAAGTGAGAAATCGCTTCCTTGTTTCTCGCGATTAAAATCCTTCCAAAGTTTTACATGACCTGTCTAGAAATAGATGTTAGGTCTTAAAAATTCAAACCTCGTAATAAAATCCGTAGAGTACTAATCAAGTTCCTTATAGATCCAGGGACTTCTGAGGTGCCGGAGGAGACCTTATGAACCACCATGTACTCCGATTAATTATACAATTTCTTCCAGATACTAAACTAAATTGTACATACAGTCTACAGGAATGAAGTTTTCGATTGACTTCTATGTTTTACGAGAGTTATCTGAAATGTACATACCAGCTAGCAAAAGAGGGCCTTCAATTGGCTCTGCATTATTATGTGGTTAAATTAAGTTGTACTTACTGGCGAGCGACAGAGGACAGAGGAGGACACGGGACAGAGGAGGAACAAGAGGTGAAGGAGGTGTATATCCAGCAGTGGATGATACCGGGCTGAAATGATGATGATGATGATGACTGGTTAGCGAAGCAAAGTCTTCTATCAACTTCTGTATATTATGTGAAATCTTCGAGTGATTTCTGAATTTATAAATGGACAATTAATGATACCTAGCACTTTATGTAGGCTAATTTTATTTCAGTTTTACATGGTGGTTCTAAGGTAAAAGAAGACTACTTGAGGTTGGTTTTATTATTTTATAATAGGCCATTTTGGATCAGATCATGCAGTAATAGAAAACCGGTTTTTGTTTTCCTTAGAATTGAATTTCCTTGACATAATAATAACTTAAGTAAAACCTAACTTATCTTATTCAAATATTCGCAAAGAACAGATTAATATCGAGAATCCTTAAGTTTTATCTGTGTGTGATGATCCAATTTGGCAATACCAGTTGTTATAATGAGTGATAAGTTTTCACAGTTTTGAGTAAATTAATACATAAATCACTTATTGTACTTCTGAAGAACTAGTATCAAATACTGTGTGCCTTCCAGCTTTTATTTTGTTGTGTTCATTATTTAATATGTTATCTACGAGTCATTTGGGAATTGTAATTTATATATTCTATAATTTTCAGCATTTGTTTCAGCTTTTAAATTTACTTGCCTTTTCCATTTTACCCTTTATGTACAGCTTAAAAGAAATCTAATACTTCCATTGTTTACGATACAACTAAATTACTATGTGTATATTTTCAGCCTTGAACTTTCGGGTGTTTTTAATTTACTTGTTTAAAGTAAATTATTACATAATTCACTTATAGAATCTCTGACGTACCTAATATCAAATACCGAGTGCTTTTCAGCCGTTATTTTGTTATGCTATCATTCAGCATTTTATCTTCAAGCCATTTGGGAATTGTAATTTATATATTCTTTAATTTTCAGCATTTGTTTCAGCTTTTGAATTTACTAGCCATTACTATTTTACCCTTTATGTACAGCTTTAAGAAACTAATACTTCCATTGTTTACGACACGATTAGATCACCACGTGTTTATTTTCAGCTTTGAACTTACAGATGTTAATAATTTACTTTTATAAACATTCTATTACCATGATACTCTTTCATCAATAGGTTCACATTGAACTTGCAACTGTTTCTTCCAACTTGAATCTTTGAAATTTATTATTTAATCCTATCGAGTCTTAAGGCGTAAATTATTTCTTACAGAATCTGCATTATAGTCATTAAGCCAGTAGGTGGAAATATGATATAACCTTATCAAAATATGACGTAGTTATTAAGTTCTTACCTAAATGAATAAGTAGTTATAATAATAATTTTAAGTTACTAGATTTACTTGCTGTGCGAGGTACAGGCAGTCCCATCTCGCTAATTACATAATTAGAGACAATGGTGGGATTGTCTAAATTCAATTGTATTCAATAAACTGTGGTAAAAGGTAAACGGAGGTAAAGGTATCAGGTAAAGGTTTTGACCAGGTAAAATTCCTCTAGGTTAGACTAATAATAATTAACCATTCAAGGTTATTAATTGCTGGGTTGCAATGGTCTACTACATTTTACACACTATGGGTGTTTTCATAACTAGTATGAGACTGTGTGGAATTGTTGTGGCGTCAAGACCTCACAAACCTTGACGAGCGGAATTATTCTATTGAGTTTGATATTAGTGATTACAGCTCATTGCACGCACGAATACTATACATGCAGCTGATAAATATTCCCCACACTTTACATAGAGTTAATGAGTGTATGTTCTGTTAGGCCGACAGTTCATCGCTTATTAATTCAACCTTCGACACTATAACCAATCAAAACATAGGTACAGTAGACTATTGTCAAACCAGTAAGGTTGGTTAGATGTTGGAGTCCGGACTTCAACTAGTGTTCCTCCTATCAATCATTTATTATCCCTCCCACTCGTTCCTATATCCTTATAAAGGATTAAAGTAATTGAATTGAAATTAACTAAGACTATTCAGCTTCGATGTGATTGGTGTGATAATAAAGTAATAACTATTACAATCAAAGTTAGTATTTATTCATAACATGAATAATGTTGTAAATACTGATATACAATAAATTCTACTTGACAATCTGGTTTCTAAAAGTGAAACATATGGGGCTTCAGTCTAATCTGTAACTGGGCATCCAGCACTCCTGGATAATCACGAATGTGCTGGGATTACATTCGTGGGACCCCTGGGTGTACCTTCTGGCGCTGTCTAGTATTATGGATGGATCGGGGTCTTGACCATTGATCGCTTGATGGAATCATATAGTTGGGAAAATCCAATATTACAAAGAACCTTATATGGTCAACTTATGGTGATCAACACGATTACTAAATACGGCATAGCCGATAATTACAAACAATGAAAGAACCTTGTATGGTCAAACTTATGATGAATAACATTTAAAAAAAATAAAGAAGTAAGAAGTAAACGGGGAAGGGGTAAAGGGGAGAAATCAATCACACGGGACTGAGTGGTTATTTGTTTTGATACATATAAAACATAACTCATCTGTCCTTCCCTTACCTAATCCCCGGGGGGTGCATACTGTGGATGGCACTCACAGGAGTGGGCGAGGTTGGAGCCTTCTCTTCTCTTCTCAAACAAAAAAAAATATATCTTAGTTTGTGTTCCTTAACATTCTCTGACTCTAAAAGTTCCAGGGTTACTTATCTCACAACGAGGGTGTAGACGATCATCTGGCCGATTCTTCGTTGGATTCCTTATGCGTGCGGGTGGATTAGTTACACACTATGCCTATTTCTGCCGTGAAGCAGCATTTGCTGTGTTTCGGTTAAAAGGGGTGCTAGGGAAGCTAGTTTTATAAAAAAAAACACTTTATGTGAGAATAGATAAACCATGTCTACTCTTCCGTTCTCTGTCAGCCGTCATCTTTTATTCCGTTTTTATTCACTCCCTTCCTATCTACGTCATCATTCACTCAGTTCATTCATCTTTTCTTTGGCCTACCCACAATCCACACTCATACTCATCACTCTACCTACCTACATGACTCTCATCACAACTGGCCCGTACCATCAACAGTAATCAATGAGACGAAAGATGAAGAAAATCCAAGTTACCATCGTAATACGAAGAGCGATGTTGCAAATAATAGCTACGGTGCCCATCAGTTGAAAGAAAATGTTGACGTGGAATGTATCCTCCACTATTTTTATGAATCTGTAAAATAAATAAGTACAGCATTCTTTTTCTACACCGAATTTTCATTTAAAAAATAATAATATAGGTAGGTACTGCTTGAGAAATACATATAAATAAAAAGTCACAGAAAGACAAAAACAATAATATTGTGACGCCGTGCTGACGTAACTACGTGAAGATTTTTGTTCGACATTCAAATTTTACCAGAAAATTCTAGTAGCGGCGAGTGCCTTCTTTAAGGAATTCAAATAAAGAACCGAAAGTTCTGGACTTAAACAAGAAATGAAACAGGTAGGGAAAGACGATCGGAATCCAACAGAAGAAAACGAAATGACGATCGAAATTCAATAAATGACAATCGAAATTCCGGGTATATAAGGAGCTGCAAGCGCGTCTACGGGCAGTTCAGTGGAAAGTGATCTGAAGAAAGGAACAAGAAGGAAAAGTGAAAAAGTGGAAAAAGTGAACAGTGAAAGTGAATAGTGAAGTGAAGTGCAAAGTGGTAAAGTGCTCCCAGTGGACTGTCAGTGTTCGGAGCACAGCGTTGGACCGTGTAACGCATAGTGCGCGGGGACAGTGTCGGACAGTGCTACGCGTTTCGTGCAGTGCTACGCGTTCAGTGCAGTGTTACGTGTTCGTAGTGCGAATAAATCGCTACTTTCGGTAAAACGTTCGTTTCCTTCCAATCCCTGTACCCACTTTCGTAACATTTGGTGTCAGAAGTGGGATTGGAAGGTAAAATGCCTGTCATGCCGAGAGAAGGCGTGAATACGCGCGCCAAGACTGCTTCGCAGCAAGCCAGTGGCTCTGGCGCCGAGGCTTCCGAGGAAGAAACCCCTGGACGCCAAGACAACTCCGGTGGGGCAACTACCGTAAGTGCGCCGACAAGAACCCAGGTTGGACCAGACCTGGGCGCCTTGTTTGAGCAGCTGCGCGCCATGCAGGAGGAACAAGCCCGGCGGCAGGAGGAGCAGCTGCGCGCCATCCAGGAGGAGCAGGCACGCCGCCAAGAAGAGGATGCACGCCGGCAGGAGGAGCAAGGCCGCCGGCAGGAGGAGCAAGCCCGCCGGCAGGAGGAGCAGCTGCGCGCCATCCAGGAAGAGCAGGCCCACCGGCAAGAGGAACAGATGTGCGCATTGCAGAAGAATCTTTTGACCGCTATCACCGACAGCATGCGCAGGGTAGAAGCGGTGGAGGAAACTGTACAGCAACATGGGACTCGCCTCTGTTCCATTGAGGAAGGTGTCAAAACTGTACAACAATACGGGAACCGCCTCTCCTCCGTCGAGGAAGACGTCAGGAAGCTCAAAACAAATGGTATCCCGGGCTCAGCAACCATAGTAAGTGCATCGACTGCAGGCGGAAATTTCAAAGTCCCGCCTTTCGATGGAACCTCTTCCTGGGCGGCTTACAAGCTACAGTTTGAGGCTGTGATGAACCTGAATGGGTGGACCAAGAACCAGGCTAAAACCGCGCTTACTTTGGGACTACGAGACAAGGCTTTGACCGTGCTGGAGGCCTTGGGGAGTGATGCAACCTACGAGCAATTGCTGGAAGCCTTGGAATCGCGCTATGGGGACTCGCACCTGGAGCATGTTTTCCGCGCTCAACTCCGTGATCGATGCCAACGAGCGAACGAGTCATTGCAACAGTGGTCCCTGGAGGTAGAAAAGTTGGTCCGGAAGGCGTACCAAACATCGCCGGCATCGGTCATTGACAGCATGCTTTTGCAGTCGTTTGTCGACGGTATTTTCGACGCGGAAGTAAGAGCTGCCGTGCGTTTGGGTCATCACGGTCACATCAAGGAAGCCGTCGCGCATGCGCTCGAAGTAGAAGCCGTCCGACGAGACCCGAGGAGTGGACGTCTGAGGGAGATTAATTCAACGGAAGTGGGGCGGGTTAACCAACGCAGAGCTTTCGTCCCTAGATGCTACAACTGTGGGGAACGGGGACATCTGAGAAGCGGCTGCCCGAATCGGGTTACAGAGAGACGAGGGACCGATGCTTGTGTACAAGCGTCGGAGAACCAGGAAAACTAATTCCAGCCAGAGCTGAGGGGTGGGCGCTGGCCGGTAGACATGGAGCCCCGAAAATCAAGGTTCATCAGAGCACAGATGGCAACAGCTTGACTGTTAATGGATCAGTAAATGGAATTCCGTGCTCATTAACTTTGGATACTGGAGCGTCGCGTACGGTAATTGGAACACAGCTGGAAGAAACGGAAAGATCAACGTTCGGAAGGGAGCTTACCAGCTAACAACGGCTACCGGCCAGCGCATACCAGTATCAGGTGAACAGAAAGTGGCTATCAAGATTGGTGATAAACTTTACTGGCAACAATCGGTAATAGCTGACATCGTGGATGACTGCATTATTGGCCTGGACTTTTTGAAGGACCATCGGTGCAAGCTCGACATTCACTCCGGCGTCTTGAAGTGTGGAGAAGACGAAATACCGATGAGAGGCGGTGGCGAAGGCAAGGTGTACTGCATTAAGAACACTAAACTATTGCCTAGATCACAGACGCTAGTTCCAGTAATTTTTCCTGGAAGTAAAAGTTTGAAACAGCGACGGTGGACAATACTAGAAAAAGTGGATAACGAGTCATCGTGGCTGCCAGCACGTACGGTCATAAATTCATCCGCAGAAACAGTGGTACCTGTGTTAAATTTGAGCAATGAGGAACAGGTGTTAAAGAAGGGTACCCTAATAGGGCGGAGCGAAGAAATCGTGTGGTTGCGGAATTGTCAAGAAACCAAAAAGACGGATGCAAGTTCAATCGACGTTAACAGTATACTGGAAGAATGTAAGCACGATTTGACAACTATTGAATTGCTCAAGGCGAAGAATATGCTACGTCGGTTCTCCGATATATTTTCGAAGAATGATGGTGATATCGGAAGGACGAGCATGGTTCAGCATAAAATCAATACTGGAAATGAACAACCTATACGACAACGACCCCGCCGAATTCCTTTTGCCAGAGAAAAGGAGGTGGACGACATGATTCAAGACATGAAGGATAATGAAGTAATCGAACCATCGTCCAGTCCGTGGTGCTCACCAGTGGTTTTGGTAAAGAAGAAGGATGGGTCAACGAGGTTCTGTATTGACTATCGCCGCTTAAACGACGTGACCAAAAAGGACAGTTATCCATTACCAAGGATAGACGACACCTTGAATACTCTCAACGGCATGAAATGGTTTTCTACGCTGGACCTAAAAAGTGGCTATTGGCAGGTAGAGTTGGATCCTAAGGATAAGGAGAAGACCGCGTTCTCCACAGGAAAGGGCCTCTGGCAGTTCAGAGTGATGCCGTTTGGGCTGTGCAACGCCCCGGCTACTTTCGAGAGGTTAATGGAACGTGTCCTTGCTGGGTTGCTGGGAGAAACCTGCTTGGTGTATCTCGATGACATTATAATAGTGGGGCGAGAATTTGATGACCATTTGAAGAAGCTGGAATCCGTATTCAACAAGTTGAGAAGTGCAAATCTGAAACTAAGCCAGAAGAAGTGCTCATTCTTCAAACGGCAGGTGAACTATTTGGGACACGTTATTTCGGAAAGCGGCGTCGAAACGGATCCATCGAAAATTTCGGCGGTTAAAGATTGGCCTGTGCCTGCGGACAAAACACAAGTACGGGCGTTTATGGGACTTTGCTCTTATTACCGTCGTTTTGTCAAGAGTTTTTCGGATATAGCGAAGCCATTGCATAGACTCACAGAAGAAAAACGGCCTTTCGTCTGGGACCAACAATGCCAGGCGGCTTTCGAGGAACTTAAGAGCCGGTTATGTGAAACACCAGTACTCGGATATCCAGATCAGTGTAATGAATTTGTAGTTGACACAGATGCAAGTAATACAGGGATAGGAGGAACACTCTCACAAAGAAAAGGAGATCAAGAAGTTGTGATAGCTTATTACAGTAAATCCCTGTCAAAACCAGAGCGGAATTATTGTGTCACTCGAAGGGAGCTACTAGCAGTTGTCAAAACACTTCAGCATTTTAAGAAGTATTTATTGGGTCGGAAATTTCTAGTCAGAACAGATCATGCAGCCTTGAAGTGGCTACTACAGTTCAAGAATCCTGAAGGACAAGTTGCGCGATGGATTGAACAACTACAGGAGTATGACTTTCTAGTAGAGCATCGCAGTGGGAAGTCTCATGGGAATGCTGATGCTTTGTCAAGACGGCCGTGTTCTGAAGACTGCAAGCACTGTGTGAAACAGGAAGATAAAGAAAAATCTATGGTCCGAGTTATAAGAACTGATACAGTAAATGATGATTGGAGCAGCGATGCCATGCGTAAACTACAAGAAGAAGATGAAGACCTTAGACCAATACTCAATTGGGTGAGAGATGGATCCGCACGCCCAGGATGGAGTGAAGTTGCCGGAATGAGTGCAGTAACTAAGAGCTATTGGGCACAATGGAATAGCCTGCTCTTACACAATGGTCTTTTATGTCGAAAATGGGAGAGTGCATCAGGACAAGACAATCATCTTCAGACAGTTGTGCCGAAGTCAAAGATTTCTGATATACTGCGAGCGTATCACGACGGAACATCAGGCGGTCATCTCGGTGTGAAGAGAACTTTGGTGAAAATTCGTCAACGTTATTACTGGTTGCACTGCAAGGAAGATGTTGAAGACTGGTGCAAGAAATGTACGAGTTGTTCCTCTGTCAAAGGACCACAAACAAGAAGTCGGGGAGCGTTGAAGTTATATAACGTGGGTGCTCCTTGGGAACGAATAGCTTTGGATGTGGCCGGGCCGTTTCCAATGACGAATAGTGGAAATCGTTACATTTTGGTAATAATGGATTACTTCACAAAGTGGCCAGAAGCGTTTGCATTACCAAATCAAGAAGCTGTTACTGTGGCTAGCAAACTGGTGAATGAAGTTTTCTGCCGATTTGGACTACCCCTTGAAATCCATAGTGACCAAGGCAGGAATTTCGAGTCGCAAGTCTTTCAGGAAACATGCAAAATTATGGGGATACACAAAACTCGGACTACGCCGTATCATCCGCAATCTGATGGAATGGTAGAGAGGTTCAACCAAACTCTGGAGCGGCATCTGGCAAAAGTTGTTGAAAGTCATCAGAACAATTGGGATGAGTACATTTCTCTGTTTCTTCTGTCGTATAGAACGGCAGTTCATGAGAGTACCTCTACTACTCCGGCCCGAGCGAACTTTGGTAGAGAGCTTCGACTTCCAGCGGATCTTCTCGCGGGTTGTCCTCCAGATACGCCTAGCTGTATTTCGGAATACGCGGAAGATTTGAGAAAGAAAATGGAGGAAGTTCACGGGCATATGAGGGAAGAGAATCTGCGTGCTAGTGAGCGAATGAAAACGCGATACGACAGAAGCGTCAACTCCAAGTCCTTTGAAGAAGGTTCTGCTGTTTGGCTTCACAACCCCGTTAGAAGGAAAGGAAAATCTCCAAAACTACAACCGAGTTGGGAAGGCCCTTTTCAAGTAATTACGAGGATCAATGATGTCACATATAGAATTCGGAAAACGCCGAGAAGTCCAGCGAAAGTGGTTCATGTGGACAGGTTGGCACGGTACTACGGCTCTAACGATGCTCGGGACGAGCACGTCTAAGGAGGGGGTAGTGTGACGCCGTGCTGACGTAACTACGTGAAGATTTTTGTTCGACATTCAAATTTTACCAGAAAATTCTAGTAGCGGCGAGTGCCTTCTTTAAGGAATTCAAATAAAGAACCGAAAGTTCTGGACTTAAACAAGAAATGAAACAGGTAGGGAAAGACGATCGGAATCCAACAGAAGAAAACGAAATGACGATCGAAATTCAATAAATGACAATCGAAATTCCGGGTATATAAGGAGCTGCAAGCGCGTCTACGGGCAGTTCAGTGGAAAGTGATCTGAAGAAAGGAACAAGAAGGAAAAGTGAAAAAGTGGAAAAAGTGAACAGTGAAAGTGAATAGTGAAGTGAAGTGCAAAGTGGTAAAGTGCTCCCAGTGGACTGTCAGTGTTCGGAGCACAGCGTTGGACCGTGTAACGCATAGTGCGCGGGGACAGTGTCGGACAGTGCTACGCGTTTCGTGCAGTGCTACGCGTTCAGTGCAGTGTTACGTGTTCGTAGTGCGAATAAATCGCTACTTTCGGTAAAACGTTCGTTTCCTTCCAATCCCTGTACCCACTTTCGTAACAATATGGAATATCGAAATTATTCGCGCATTTACGCGTCAGTTTCACACGTCTATAGCCCCTTCCCACCAGTGTGTGATAACGCGCACGGAGGCGGATCAGCTTGCATGACACACCATGGGAACGGTCTCGTGCGCCGAGGTGCGCGGTAGCACAGGAGCCCTTTCTGTGTGCATTGCCGTGCGTCGTCGTCGGCTGTGCGTGATGATCTGCAGAACCACGCACCGTAAGAAGATGCAAGAAACTTGAGGCTTGGTGCATGCAATGGTATTACAGCTGGTAAGCATAAGCATATATTTTTACATGATTTCTTATATACTATTGTTTCCTAGAACATCCCTACTCTCTAGACTAGAACGTATTATTTTATAAGCTAGTTACCCCACCACTGCCTGATGACGGCGGACACATTCAGTAAACAATTGATTGTTACTTTTCAGCAGCTCTTCTCGTACCGACCTGTCTATGGCAGATGGCCCTGGGACCGATTGCACCTGGAACAAAATTATCAGAGTAGTTTGATCCAATAGGTATGAATTGCTCTTCATCCCACCTCGAGTGCAAAGATTTTTTACCTCGTGCTCTTTTGATTCCATCGCTAACGCTTATACAGGGTTATTCATTATTAGCTGCAAATACTCAGGAATTAGGTTCAACAAATAAAATAAAAAAAAATTATGAAATTATTTTTTTTTAATTTTGATTCAAGTTTTTGTATCAAAATTTTATTTTTATTATTTTCTTTACGGCTATTGCATAATGATTGCCATGGAGAACAGGACGATGACCAACCCAGGCGGTGACTGAACACAGAGTGTCGCTCACGGCGCGCGGCCGCGGATCAAAGGTCAAAATAGGTCAGGCGCCAATGATTCCTTTATCGATTTTCTCGGGATTTTCATAACAAAACTTGAAAAAAATCATTGCATAAATATTTTTTATTTTATTTGTTGAACCTAATTCCTGAGTATTTGCAGCTAATAATGAATAACCCTGTATAGGATTCTAATTTTTAAACCACTCGCTTCTGCTGTTCCTTGTCTCCCTTTTTATGTTCTTACTTTGTTTAGTAAATAATTCAGTCCATAAAATTGTGTTCAAACTACTTTTTATAATTTAGCTGAAAAAAAGTACCTGTTCCAGTTTGTCCATCACGATCTCCAACTGCGCACATCCGAACATGATCATGCAAAGGGCCACACTGTCTATTGCTATGAAGAGAACAGCGCTGATGTAGATCGCGCTCATCTGGTACAGGTATCCTAGTTCGTAACTGGGTGAGCTCTCCGGGGTCACTGGCATCCTAACAACGAGGTCGGAAACCCATTACTTCGTAGCAAGGAGTATTCTCGAAACTATTTTTTTAAATTTAGATAGATTTTTGAAAAGTATGGACTACTATGGACTCTTGGATCCAAGTGTGTTAGTACTTACCATATTTTGAAAGGGAAGGTGTTGACAGTAGCATCAAACAGCGGTATCATAGCCCAGAGCGTGCAGGTGGTGCAAGCGCTTACCAGGAAAAACAGGCACAGGTTTTTTATCCTTCGAGACAACACGAACAGAATCCTAAAAAAACGGTACCTAGTACATGGTACAGAATACAGATGGTAGTGCCATAAAGAAGGGGTGGAAGCCAGAACGTGGTCACCAACTCGCCGCGAGAACTAAAAGTCTTAGGTTCTTTGTGTTCGATTGTTCTGTTTCTTTTGACAGTTTTTTCGAAAGAGATTTGTGTCTAAAGTTCCTTTTTGCAAGAGTAAGGGGAACAACTGGGATTACCAAGCTCGTTTAGGAAGTTGTAGGCCTTGTTTACTCTGCTGCCAGTCGGGCCGATAAAGTTCCGGACAGCCTTAAAACTCCCTAACTTAAATTTGCCACTAGCGAATACGAAGTTCACGCAAGTGAAGTGAGTTTCACCATGGACTGACTTCACAATTTAGTTTTGATCGGTGTTTAAATCATGATCAGAGATATGCCTACCTGTTATGATTTTTAGACTGAGGATCAAACACCTGACTCTCCATGAAATCCAACAGCTTCTCCAAATTCTCCTCATTGACCATGAATGCTGTTGTTTTATAGCACACAGATGCTTGAGTGAATAACAAGTATGATGCCTCTGAAACCGCTCCAATATCCCCCCAAACTTCTGCGATGTACACTATTTCGAAAAGCACAAAAGAATACTGAGTGATCATGATAAATATCATGTATAAATGCCATAAGAGGTTTCGTTTTGACCACAGCCATATCCCAAAGAATGAGAGGAACTTTTGCGGTCGGCTTAAAAACATTGACGTGTTGGATTCTTTCTTATCAGTGACCATGGTCAGGACTTTAAATTAGATAGAGATCTTTGATTTCTATTGGTCTACATCAAATATAAGAAATGTTTTATTGTGTGTGTGGAACTGTTTTCCGCTAAGCCTGAAGGAGTAGTGTGTACCTATAGTCTCGTAGTAATAACAAAACCTGTGTTTTCTCTAATAACTTGTTCATAAATTCATTCGACGCCTCCAAACTGTTTTTTAATGGCTAGGTTATTAAAGTTTATAATGGGTAAGTATAGGTTAGATGTTGGAACCACAACAAACATTCGAAACAAAAAAAGTTACTGTTTTCAAAGTTTATTATCATGCGTTGATGAGTTTTGTTCTAGTTAACTTATTAACTAATTAGGTAGGTACCTAAGCACTACTCCCTTAGATATCACCAAAGAATCTTGAGTTGGTATTTAGTACAAAGATATAGGTACAGGGTATCCACCTTGCCTGGAAATTAACGTCTTGAAGCTGGAGCCTAATTCTCGGGCCGACCGAAATTTTCAATGTCCCTTAAATACACATTGGCATTGCACAACCCCGCACTTTTTCTGCGTTTTCCGTATATCGTAGCTGTCGAGGCTTCTACGGTGAGGTCGTCGGATGAATTACTCAAGGAAATCATCCATTCTCTCTTCGAAAAGAAGCAATAAAATAAAAATGCTAAATGATCCGAGATGATCCGAGAATTAGGCTCCAGATTCTGTATTTCCTTTCAGCAAAAAAATTGTTCAAATTCGGTTTTCATATTGCCATATCCACCCGCCACGTCTCTCCATATCACTTGAATATTTAATGACTTTGCATTCACAGCTCTGATTTCTGTTGTTATGAAATAAATTGTTGGTAATTACTTAATTTCACCCTTATTGATAACGGGTTATTACTTCGCCGATATTTCACTGGACGGTATTATACACCAGCTCCAACTACAGGAAGGCTTTGTATCAACATCAACCGACCTATTTACATGTTTAAAATAAAAAAGTCTATTATGTTCCTTATATTTATTATCTAGGTAATCTAACCATGCTTTGGAGAACTTTTTAGAGGCCACTCTCTACAACTTTGTTTCTGTTATTGTGTGCTTCTGCCCTGTCATTGCAAATAGGCAATCAATACATAGGTGTTATCAGATTTCGTTCGATCACTCGCATCTTCCATTGTAGAATGTGTCTGACTCTTGGACATGTAATCAACTGATGCTTAATCGTCAGTCTGTAGGTGCTTCTACATTTGTTGTGCAAATGAATAAAATCCACTTTGGTAGAACTACGTAGTTTGGTTTAACACGGCAAAATATGAATAGGACATGCGTAGTATCTGAAAATAATGGAATAAAGATCATAAAAAAACTGATCAGTATTTTTTTTCACGATATTCAACCAGAAGCAATACATACTGAAACAAACGTCTGCCTCAGAAGTGGGATGTAGTGTCCGGCCTTTAGCACTAGAGGGCGTCGCATGCGCATCATAGCGAATACTAGATCGCGTTTGAAACTTAGGCTCTGCTCATACCACACACACGTGTAAAGCACAGTGTGGAGATCCTCGCTCTGAAACACCCAACGTTGGGCAAGTTTTAGCTATCTTCTATTCTACCTACCATTCTACAAGCTTTGCTTTGATGTTGTGTGGATTGTCCATTAATATTTATTATTATTATAACTACCACCATTAATTGGGTAAATAATAATTATAAAATTATTTTGAAGATAAAATATTATTATGTTGGCGCCCAACAAGGTAAAAAATTTGCCCCACGTTGGGCGCCAAAAATGTTCAGTCTTAAAACAAGTGAGTTCATAACTTCATACCGTAGCAGTGAGTTCATGACCGCACCAACAGCACACGAAGAGTTGACTTATCATCACTGAAAGGTAGGTCAGTATGGAAAAGAACTGCATACTTTGCCAGTCCACCTATAAATGAAAAAATTATATACACTCTATAGAAGATGGCATTTAACCGTTCAAAAATCCCAAAACACCAGCTATAGTAACGGGCTACCGCTAGTCGCCTCCTAAGGTATGCGAGTGGCGAAAAAGGGACGATAATCTAGTTGCCACCGCAGCTGTCAATAGCAGGTTGGCAAATTGGGCCAATGGCAATGATTCGTTCCTCCCTCTTGCCACTTGCATATCGCAGGAGGTGACTAGGTGTACTGTACGTACGCTACGTGTACTAAGGTAAAACTTACAACTAAAATTCTTAGAGCAGACATGCAAATCAGTCCTACGCTGCCAGTTAGTTGAAACAGTAAGTAGGTATGGTAGGCATCTTCCACTAGCTTTGTAAATCTGGAAACAGGTGGATACCTCACTATAAAAATAAGAAACATGCTATTTGGACTACCCACTTGGTTTCGTTTCAAAGTCTTGACTTAGATATCTACAACCCTACTTAGAAACGCAATTTAAATTTAATCATTGCTTAAAGTTAGCCCTGTCACTGTTTGTTACCCAGTGGTAAGAGATGGCCATAGTTTAAGCCCTGTTTATCTTTTGACATATTTTTATAAGTAAGGCCACTAATGTTTTTGAATATAGATAAGTGAGCATTAGCATAGACTAAGGATAGTCAATGGCATTAGCTGTATACTAAGTTGTGGACATTAAAATTTACTAAGCATGTCCTTCTAAGCGGTAAACTTACAAAACCACTGCTTGATGTTGGTTGATACATTCTATCAGCCTGCGGTAGTTTTTGTCCAAAATATATGTTACGTTCCCCTTTTTGTCCCAAACTGATTCGATCTAAAAAAGAAGATGAATGCTGAAGAAATTTACTTTAAAAGTCCACGCACAAATGGGGCACTGCACTTCAAAGCAGTCTTTTTTTTCCCCATAGCCTATTTCCTACTGCTGGGCATGCCTCACTCAAAGATTTCCAGTTCTCTCTATCCAGAGTTTCCTCCTCCCATCTCTTCTGGAATGCGTTCAGATCGTTCCATCTTCTTGTAGCTGACGTAAATTCTGGAAAGACCTGGAACTTAGACACCTAACCTATCACTTATCCTACTCGTAAGTAGACTCACGCTCAAAATCTTATCCTTAATGATTTCGAATTGCGCGCAGGCGAAGATCACAGATGAAAGAGCAACGCTGTCCACAGCAAAGTACATGTAGGCGCTCATGCAGATAGTCAGCAGTTGGAAGGCATAACCAAAGAAGTACTGCGGAGCCTGCTCAGGGGTCACTGGCATCCTGAGGCAGAAAAACCCTAGCTTATTCACTAACCTGAATCCATATCACTATCTTAAGCTACTGGTATCTCACTAATAACTAAACCATGGGCTGGACATTGTCCTCGCTTCTACATGCTTAATTTAGTCGATATTTCTTTTGCCAGAAAACTTGGGGGAAGGCCTCCATAAGTTTCAAAGAAGACCAGTTTTTAATCTTCTCTATCGATCGACTTTTCATTATTTTCACAATAGCCGGTTAATCGGGTTAGTGGCCATCATACGCTTCTCCCGGGCTGTGGTCTCCCAGTGGCTGACGGTGACTGCTTATTGCCAAAGAAAGATCTACAAGAAGTCAAACTCACCACATATCAAAAGGAAACTTCCTGCTACCAGCATCGTCAAACAGAGGCTTCAGAGCCCACAGACCACACGTCAACTGCGAGCTTATCATGAACGCTAGTAGAAATCTTTTAATGCGAGTTGCCTGTAATTTCAAAATACTTCAGAAGAGCTTAGGAAGCTACTCCAAGAGAACAAGCACTTGAGCATCGAGCAGATGAATACACCTACTTCTCATGAGTTTCAGACTGTGGCTGAAAGATATCGCAATCCATCTGCCTTAGCAGATCCTTCAGCATGTCCATGTTCACCTGTAGAACAGTTACTTTGAAGCAGAGACAAGCCTGCGTGAACAGCAGGTATGAAGCCTGAGATACAGCATCCAGGTCACCCCACACCTGAACGATGTAAATCGTCTGGAATATCAGGAACAGATATTGCAAGGTTATCATGAAAAATCTATGGAATTTTCTGGCAAAATTCTCGGATTCGGGAGGCACCCAAATCCCTAAAATCTTCATCACCAATTTGGCTCTGTTAAGATATAGAATTTCTGAACTGAAAGCCATGTTTGGAAACCCCAGGATTGTATTCTGAAACACTTAACTGTCAACTGATTGAAATCTGAAATTAATACAAACAGTTTCAATCGGTTGGTATCGTAAGTATTACTTAATGACATGATTAGGTATCTTAAAATGCAAATTACCTTCTGTTTTGTATGAAATCCATATCTACTATTACTAATATAAATGAACACTGTTTGTTTGTCTGACTAAACGGCACTATGATAATTTGGCACGGAGATATGTAGTTTGTTTTCCTGGCTATAGCTATAGTCATCTAGGGGTTACATTTTGCATGGCATAGATACTTAGATATCTGAATATTACGTGATTAAAATTTTTGTAAAATCATCTCTAAAAGGGTAGTAGGGGATTTAAAAATTTATTAAATTAAAAATTAATTAATTAATTAAAATTATGAGGTGAAGAAAATATGCAACAAAATAAATGATATCGTTGGGAAGGACACAGGCAATTCATAGTTCATAGTCATAGTTTTTATTTTTTTATATGTAAATAAACATATTTCATTTTTGTACTTTAATAAATAATTTTAAACCACTGCTTTTACCCCTATTTCCGCATATATCAAAGGTATGCGGATGCAGTCGCGGGTAACATCTACTAAGTAACGATTGCCTCATTTTACCTAATTACGTTCTATTGGTACTTTGTCGTTAGGGTAGTTAGTAAGCATATCATCATTACTGTAAAATGAGACGGTCTGAGAATATAGAGAATAGCTTTCAATAATTAGGTACCTAGACGTTGGTGTGGTGTGGTGCCAAGCGAATGAAAGCAAGACCTATTTTTTTGTTTTAGATGGACTAATGCTGGTTTTAACATAATTTTGTCGTTAGCCTATCGCAAAATAACTCGTTCACGTACCGTTAACGTAGTCGTTATCCCCGATTTTGTATGGAGAAACGTTAAGCGGGAATGTGAGAACGAATGTTGTTACGTAGGGTCTTTGAGGAATTTCCTCCAAGCGTAGCGTAGATAGGGGAGACCGGGGCAAAATGGGATAGTTAAGAGAAAAAAAATCATACCAGGAAAATTAAACTCTTTATTTTAAAAACAATTACTTAGCTAGCAACATTATCTAATCAACGACAAATATTTAAATGGTTTTAATGGCTAAATCACATATTTCTTTGGTAATAAGGAAAAATAAAAATTATGATAAATATCCCATTTTGCCCCATGACCGGGGCAAAATGGGATGTGGCATGGGGCAAAACGAGCACATACTTAGTCAGGCTGGCAACGTTCACAAATATGTGGTTCGTCACCCTCTTCATCAACTTCAGCGCAAGAATCGTGAGCCCAAACTTGGCAAATACTACAAATGACCCATCCTTCTGATGACTGAGAATATAAGTACCCACAGTAAATCCAAGGACAGTCATCATTATCATCTCCATCTTCAGATGAATCAACTTCAGACTCATTTGTTTTACGTCTTTTTGTTTTTCTTTTGTAATTGCGAACCATTTTATCTGAAAAAAAAATATCCACTTTAGGTCAGTTTGGCAAAGACGGCAAATAACCTGAAGCCACAAAAACCAGCAAGGGGGGTGAAGGGGGGGGGGGTGTTCGGACCAAAACCCCGATTCCAAAATGAACGAATATCACAAATAAATCCTACAAATACTTTCAACTTACATCTTGTTGACGGGGCAAGATTGGATATCCCGTTATGCCCCGATCGTTTTGCCCCGTAAACATGATTTTACAAAACAATCAAAAATTTCTAACCTAAAAGAATTGGAGGTTACAAACACTACCCAATATCAAAATTAATACACCTGCTACCTGCTTTTGATTGAAAATACATTAAAAACGTGCTTACTTACCTCATACCACATCAATGATTGCACCAAAATATCGTAACAACATTAAAACATTTTGTTTTTGGCCAAAGTTTTGTCAACCAAGTGAACAAACACTGACTGACGTGAGCCGTCTGAAGTTCTTTCAAATGGCGCATGCGGCGGTTCATTCGCGTGTTCGAGACACGCACACTAGCGAACATCCCGTCTTGCCCCGAGCCTCGTTTTGCCCCGGTCTCCCCTAAGTCATACGACTACGCTAACGATAAGTTATTTTACGTTAGGATAAACACGAATTATTTTGAAAACTTAGAATAAGCCTTCTTATTTACCCCTTGCAAGAATTTTTCGAATCTTAAGTACAGTACGTGTAATATATCCGAACGAAACAATAATTTCCGAACACCATTTTGACATTATGATTTGTAACGTCACGTCAATGAAGAAACGTCACCGTCAGTCAAACTGAATGTCAAACAATACAATGATCGCCGTACGTAGGCAGATCGAGTGCTACTTTTTAAATATTCTAAATATATTATAGACGATTCCTTTCTTAACAATAATGGTGCCTTTCTAGAGGAATTATAGTGGTTTAAACCATGGAGCAGGATATAATTGAGTTTACGTTGCCTCCAGCACCTCGGGGACTGTGCTTCGATCGCAATGACTTCGTGAAGGTAACAGTCGGCGATTTCCCCTAAATTCATATTTTCTACGTAAATAACTGATGTGTTATTCAAAGGAGATGTCTGGTATTATTTCAGTCAAATTTCTCCGTGGATAACTTCTTGACGGACCATCAAAATGTGGTCTCCTTGGAGTCTATGCGCGACGATCTTGGCGTGTATTTAAAAGTCCTCCGACTGGCTATGATTGAGCTCATCAACAAGGACTATGCGAATTTCGTCAATCTTTGCGCTACACTCATTGGATTTGATAAGGCAATATCCAAAATCCAAGTACCACTGGGACAATTAAATGATGAAGTTCTTGTAAGTAAACAAAATCCATTTCGCTTGTGAAAAACTGTCTGGAATGCTATCAATAACAGGAAATGCCTGACTACTCATAACACGCCCTGATCATTAGTTCGGCAAGTTTTATCATGCGCACTTGATGTGCGGGCAGGTTTTTCCGCAAGTAGGCTGCTGGTGGGCCCTTTTTGCGTGACCCTTGACGCGTGTTGCTCGAACTTTTTTAGGTTCTACAACACGCCGGTTTCCTCACGATGTTTTCCTTCACCGTTTTTGAGAGTACTGGTATAGTGCACATAAATTTTACGACAGAAAAACTCATTGGTACACGAGTGGATTTGAACCCACGACCTTCGGATCTGAAGGCGGGGCCACTACCACTAGACCACCAGTGCTCTTCTCGCCCTGATCATTATCTATTGGTTGGTTTCAGAGTGTCAAGCAATGCTTAGATGATGCTATGAAGGAGCTAGCCATGTGGATGAGCCAGAGGCATACACTGCAAAAGAAGAGACAACATCTAAAATATTACAGTCAGACTTTTAACAGCCTTAGAACACTAGAAAGCATTTTAAACAATATCTCTGATAAGAAAACAGATGAAAAAGTAGCCTTAGCAGACCGAGCCAGTATGCAATACAACCAACTTAAATTCACAATAGCAAAATGTGAGAATTTGATAAAATCCGACCAAAAACAACAGTTCAAGGAAATAGGCCAGAAGCTTGTGCAAACATTGAATCAATTGCTATTCCAATTTTGGAATGATAATGATGAGGAAAACCTTCTCAAAACTCTAATAACCCTTGCTTCATTGAACCGTGTTGCCGAAACAGAATTGCTTTTACGGAAGCAAGCTGTAGGGCCGTTGCTACAAGATATCATAAATGAGTCCTCACTACAACGAAGTAAAGACGGACTGGAAGGAATCTATGAAAGAATATTATCCTTACTAAAAACAAAACTAAAACTTCTATTAGTGGTAACACAACATTCCAAGCTGGTATTTCTTGTAAAAAAATATAGATTTTTAGTAAATTGTTTTTGGTGTGAAGTAGAGAGTAGGTTAGAGGTGAATTTATCGTCAATTTTTGCGCCCGGCAACCCACAAGTATTTTATAAGAGATACAATGAAAGTATGCATTTTGTGAGGAAAATAGAGGAATGTTGTCCAGATGAAGAAACTGTCAAATTACTAAGAGGAACTGTTGAATTTAGAAGCTTTCAAAAAAGGTGGAACCTGCCTGTCTATTTCCAAATTCGGTTCCAAGAAATTGCTGGTAAGTTATTTATTATGCCTTGAATTATGAGTCACTGACCTTAAGAATAGGAACTAACAAGTACAATGTAAAAATAAAACTTTGTCTAGTAGTGGTAAATATAATTATAAGTTTAAAAAACTTGAGAAACCGACTTCATTGTCAAACGGCTAAACCGATTTTAATCAAATTTGTTTGAGACAATCTGGACGTAAGACCAAATAAAAAAAATATTTTTTTTAAATCGGTTCATAAATGACGGAGGCATGCAGTTACAAACAATAAAAAAATTATTAAAAAAAAATGGCAACACCGATTTTAATAAAATTAAAATGGGACCAATCTGGAAGCAGTATCTTTCAGATAAAAAAATAATTTTTCAAATCGGCTCACAAATGACGAAGTTATGCGGTAACAAACATTAAAAAAAAAAAAAAAAAAAAAAAAAAAAACATACAACCGAATTGAGAACCTCCTCCTTTTTGATTGGAAGTCGGTTAAAAAAAGGGTTAATATTTTGTTTCTTCCTCGTGCCCATAAATTTTGGAATGACTTACCACCAGAGGTGTTCCCCCTTACGTACAACAGGGTAGGCAACACAACGACCCTTGGTGTTGTTGATGTCTATGGGTGAAGGTGACCAGTTACCATCAGGTGGGCCGTAAGCTTGTTTGTCTTTTACATAAAAAAAGTTGTGGTACATACAATCCCCCCCCCCTGCCCCCTCGCGAATTCATTGGTTTTATCCCACCTCAAAAAATTATAAAGCCCGCCTAAAAAGAGAACACTGTTGGTCTAGTGGTAGAGGCCTCGGCCTCGCCTTCCGATCCTAAGTTCGTGGGTTCAAATCCAGTCGTGCACCAATGGGTTTTTCGTTCCGACAAATTTATGTACACAATGCTATCTAAATTTATGTACATAGTGCTCTCAAACGGTGACGGAAAACATCGTGATGAAACCTGCAGCATAGTCAGCTCCACACGTATTGACCATATCTTTCCCGTTCAATATGCCGACTAAGCTTTATGTAGGTATGGTATAGGTGTTGGACAAGCCTAAAATCCTAAACCTATCTAAATTCCGGTCCCAGGCACAGTACTTAATGTCCTTTTCATCCCACCAGCTCTGAAAGTGTGTTTTTGCTGTTTAATTTCTGACTGGAAAAGCTGTTTTTATCCGCTAGAGGATAAAGTAAATTTGAATTTAGAATATCGTGTTCAATAAGTTTGTGAATACACAACCTATTTACTTCTACCTCTATGGTGCCGAACTTATCATACAACCTTTTTTATTTTGTTAAAAACTCGCACTTGTGTATTTGTGAATTCAAAACACCATTAAACCTATTTACTTCTACCTGCATGGTGCCGAATTTATCATACAACCTTTTTAAATTTGTTAATAACTCATACTCGGAACCTTCTTGGTGTGTTACTTTTAGTCGCGCCATGTTCTTTTTTGCATTTAGTCATTTCCTCGCTGAGGTGGGATGAAAAGTTACGTGTTGCACTCGAGTGCAAAGATTGGTTAAACTTTAGAATCCTGCGCTTGCTCAGTCATCAAAATTGAGCACGCGGTTAAAAAGCAGCTTTGCACTCTTGTATAACAAATAACTATTATCAGTTACTAGTGGACAACTAGGCACTAGTACTTAATGTCCTTTATCAGTTACTAGTGGAATCCCGCGCGACTCCATACAAACTTCACCCCCCTTTGCAGACCTTTAGGGGTTGAGTTTCGGCAATTCCTTTCATATTGCACCCTACACCAGGAATCTACCCTCCAAATTTCATACTCATAAGACCATTAGTTCAGACTGCGCATTGATTGTCAGTCAGTCAGTTACGTGAGAGTTTTTTATATTTAGATAGGTTTGATAACAGTTGTTGATAACACAATTCTACGCTACACTTATTGAGGTTTGTTTAGTTGGATCTCGCCTTTGCGTATTAGCATATAGCACTAATCAATTGGAGTCAAGGGTATAATGATGACGTCACCCGGCTGGTACAATTACTTTCGGCCATCTTTTTCTTTCATGTCGTGACTCACAGTATTTGTATGTTTAATTTTAAAAGTGTTCTTCTGCCGTAGGTAGCTACGAGGCCGCCCTCCAAAAGGCTCCGACGATAGAGCCAAGCGATGGACTTCAACTAAAGGAGAGCCAGCGATGCTGGGCCGCTCTTCAAGAGTGCTGGTCAGACGGCATCTACATAGAGGCTTTAGGCCATAAGTTTTGGAAGCTTTCTCTCCAAATTCTGGCGCGGTATGCGACTTGGGCGAGCGCGTATTGTTCACAGGTATGTCAAAAGTTAAATATAACTACCGGCACATAACTTTAGCGCTGAGCGATACGCGGAGGGGATAGCTGCGCATGCGTTGTAGTGTGCGCATGTCGTGCACACTGGATATGTGGATGTGTGCAGGGTGTCCTATTGGTACAGAGAGCGGAGTGCGACTGGAGAGCCAATCAGCGCTGCGCACGCCCGCCCTTCATTCCGCGAGCTCCCCTCAGGTACCTTATTTTTGACTTCTGCGCAATAACGGTCAGCGCTATAGTTATGTGCCGCTACCTATACTAGAGTGTGATGACTGGTGACACGTAATAATTGTTATGTATGCAAAGTTTTCTCATGTCTCCACAAAGAAAATACTTTGGGTTAACAATGACATTGTCGGGTGGGGTAGGGCAGCAATGGCGGATACTGGCACAGGACCGAAGAGAGTGGGGTATTAGGGAAGAGGCCTTTACCCAGCAGTGGGTGCATACAGGCTTAATAGATAGATAACGGGCGAAATCGAATCATTCATCTGTCTACCTGCCATATCAAAACGCTGTCACAGCTTGCATAGGACACCACTTTTTTATGCTGGCAACTTAGGCAATTTCATCAGGGGTTCCCCTGTTTTTGAAAGGAATGATAACAAATGAGTCATTATATTTTCAGAGAATTTCACCACCAAAGTACGAGCCAACGAATGTAAATAAAACACTTGTAGAAAACAGTATTAGTATTTACATAGACGTGCAGGCGCTTATTCAGCGATTACCGACGTTCTTAGAACTCGTACAGAGTAGATTCCCCACCAACATAGAATTACTGAAGAAGAGCTTAAAATCCTCTGAGGAGACATTACAAGGGACGAGGAAAAAAGTCAAAGAGTGCATAATGAATGAGTTGTTCGATAATTTCAATGTCCAATTGAAACAAGTTAGCGAGATTCCGAGACTGTACAGAAAGACTAACCGCAGTGTCCCCACGAGACCATGTACCTACATCGAAGTTGTTTCAAACGCACTAAGAGAATTTAGCGAAGACGCTTCTAGAAGATTGGACAGCGCGTTCGTTTTGGAAGTCCTCGAAGCCTTGTTCAATGTTATGACCGTTTCGTAAGTAATTGCGTAATAGATTGTAACTTTATCGTAAAATTGAGGTTGTATTCTAATTAGATGTTATTTTTTCTAGCTACTACAAATATGTAGAAGATGTTTTGACATCAGTGTACAAAACTGAAGAGTCATTGAGAAGACTGAAGCAGATCAGGGAAATGTCTCAGAATAACGATAGCACGGCTGGAGTAACTGACGGTGACAAAATCAGACTACAACTAAACGTGGATGTTATCTTTTACGGAAAATTAATAGAAATGTTAAAAATCAATGTACATAATGTAGAGAAATATACAGAGTTATCTACTATGGTTACGGAAGCTGTTAAAAATATAGATATTAAATGATATAACAATTTATATACAAATATCTGTGTTTTCTTTTAAATATTGAAGTAAAAATCAGTTTTCAACATAAACATGTATTTTGATCAGCTGAATAAAAATTGTATGATTTGAAAAAATAGAAACCATCCACTTATTACTTAAAGATAACAAGTTATAAATCTTATTTAACTACTTAGTACTATTTGTGTGGAACAAAGTATTTCAGGATTGTGTTCGATTTAGGTTTGTTCGCGTTTCGCGGACTACTTCTGGTCACGCCAGCTGAGCTGGAGGGGTTCTTCCACATAGCTTTTAGCTCCTGCTGCATTTCATCCGGCAGTGCACTGAACACTTCCTTGTCTACATAGCTGGGGCAGTCGTGACAGGCACCGTCGTCTTTCATGGAATCTGATGCGTCAGACATGTCGCGGGCCGGACTGCCGCGAGGGGTCAATGACCGATCGCGCGAGTTCAATCTTAATTCGGAAACTTTCTCCAGCTCCTTAGAATTCAGTCTCAGCTCGCCCACTTTCAGTTTACTTGGCGATGCTACTTCTTCCTTCGCGAGGCACCTTCTTTTAGCTATCCAGTTGACTTTCTTAGGCTTTTTCGGGGACGGTTCGACTTCAGCATCCGAATGGTCAGTGGTTGTACTACTACTGGGCGACACGGCCGAGTAGTCCATGGATGTAGCCGATGAGTCACCATCATTCGATAAATTAAGTACTGATTGGACGGAAATGTCATTCATAAGGTAGTTCACTATGGAACTCCTTCCTGTCATGCGTTCCTGAAATTTTGTGAATGCAAGACCCACTAGAGTTAAATGGAATGGTTTAGTAAGATCGATCAGCTTGTTAAATAATCTCATTACTATTGCTAGGAGTTTTTGTTGGCCGGCTTCAGTTACTGTCAGTACACCATTGGTCAGTGAAAATATAGATGGAGAGATTTGACTTTGTCTTGACTCTCTGTGGCTGCTGAGGAGCCGTTTAGTATCTTTCTTTCGCAGGGTGACCCTGAGAGAGACCGGGATACGTCCATCTTCCCGAACTAAAATTAGCAACCTTTGTAATAAAGCTGAGAACTTGTCTTCCACTTCACTTTTCACACTCACTGTCTTAAAACTATCCTCCAAGCCAATGCTCAAAGGCATGCCTGATTGTTTCACCGGTGTGTTGTCCTCTCCCCAGCCAAGGGTTTTCAATCTAACAGCCATGTCGCTACTGAAGTGCTTTTTCAAATCTTCCAAGGATGCCTCCTGGAGATCCTTCACAGAGATGATTTTATGCGAGACGAGAGCTTCAGTAGTTTTAGAGCCAATACTTGGAATGGATCGGACACTTGTTAGAGTTGACATAAAAGCGGTTGCATGCTCTGGGTATATTGTAGTTTGGTCATTGGGCTTGTGTAATGGACAGATAAGTTTGGCTAACAACTTGTTGTGTGCAATACCAGTGCAAGTTGTGAAACCTAACTCGTCATATATTTTTTTTCTCATTTCACTGGCTATTTGTGATGCTATCCTCAGTCGATTGTGGCAGCCACAGGGGCATTCTATGCTTGGTTCAATGTAAATGTGGCCGGTGAGTTCTACACTCTTTTCATTCATAGTTTTTAACTTTTCCTGAATTAAATTTGTGACATCAATAAAGTTTTCATCCATGCCTAACTTTTCTACTGGACACTTCCAACTCTGCAGCGCCGCGAAGATCTTATTAGAAGCAGTTCTGTAGTTATGCAGGTCTTCGCCATTCACCAAAGCTAAATTCGGACAAACTTTCATCGCGTCCGATACGAGCATGCACTTTCGAACGCCGTACTTCCTCGCCTCATAATTACTGGTTACGACGATGTTTTTCTGTTGGATACCAAGTGGAACATTGCAGAGTTCGGGCTTTCGAAGCATCTCCACTTGAGCGTAAAAACAGTCCACGTCCATGTGTATTATACTTTTGGAATGCTCGCAGTCAGTCTCATTGAACGCAGAGCAGCTAGTATCCATGTTTCTGGAGGTAATAAATAAAAGAAAGTCAGTTTACTTGACAAAAACTTCGGTTTAACTGTTACGAGGAAAACTCGCATATTCTCTTACCTGTTGTCCATGGCTTTGTTGTAAGTGGATAAGATAGATTGTGAGGCTCATTAAGTACGGTAATCTGTAGAGAATGACTGCTTTTCTTTTAGAAAAATCTAAAATAATGATATTTTCCTGTGGACAATCACGACACATCAACAGAAACAGTGTTGCCAAGAGACAAAAGATTTTCTTTCCCTCTTTTTCTTACGCATAGTGATGTCTATTTTTCGCGTTCTAGTTCTAACCAATTACATTACATTACTAATCGAACGATTCTTCACTCTTTCCTTTCAACTACGCGTCGGACAGCAGTCAGCTCACCTGGCATCAGTCAACGTCACACGTTTCACTCATCTTGTCCGTCATGTCATTTCAATTTCATTTGTCATGTTTTTGCATTTGCTATCAAAAGCAAAGTGGGTGTTTTTTCCTATTTCGTTTCTTTCTTGTACAAAAGAATACACAAAGGCCGTTAGGTAAAAACAGCTATGACTTGATTGAATAACTACGATGGAAGGATTGCCTGCGGGTGATATACCGGCAAAGTATCAGAAGTTGGCATCGGAGTACTCCAAAGTGCGTTTAGATTTGTCTGTAACAACATAATATCACAGCTGTGAAACGCGATCGGTAATTTGATTCTTCCGTTGTTTCAGCTGCGGGTTCATGTGAAGGTGCTAAAGAAGGGCGTTTTGGATGAGCAGGCAAAGTCTAACGAGCTGCGAGATACTCTGAAAGAGCGGGAGAAGGCTCTTAGAAAGGGAGAATTGGAGATAGATTCTCTCACTTTCAGGAATCAGCAGCTGACGCGGCGGGTGTCTGTTCTACAGGATGAACTTGAGGCGTACCAGGTACCATAGACACCTGCTTTTTTATTTCTATAAATTGAACATATTGGTCTCTGAAACTAGCTCATCTCTTTAGATTTAATCTACAGGAGTTATAATATAAAGTTATTTGTTTATTTCTTTCAGCTGAAACTAAATAAGAAATCTAAGAATAAAAATGATGAAAAACTACCTTCTAGTAGCCGAGTCCAGCAACCTTTGGACTCTGGCTTGCTCCAGGAGGAGTTACAGAAAAAGATTATTGAAAATGCCCAATTCGCATCTCAGGTATATAAGTTCTGTTATCAGTTTATTTGCAATAAATTATCAACGTCCATCCAATCTAAATGATAAAAAATTATGAGATTAATGTGATGTGATGTTAATAAAATACACAATAAGATATAATATAGGTTAATTTTAAAGATAAAGATAAAATATATTTATTGTCTATGAACCTAGGTGCAAAGTATAAGTAATTAAATCTAGATTAGTTCCACTAGGTCAGCCTAAAGGCATATAAACATTTGTACAAAAAAAATTAAACATAAAAACTATCCGAACCAAATAAAATTAAAACTCATCATTAAATATAAAAAAAAATTGTGTGTGTCAGCTTTGACGCACGACTGGAGTTTACTCCATAAAGGCAAAGTAAGCTAGGGTACACACTACCCACGATCTAGCTGCACTGCTCACACCAAATTAGAAAGTTGCGCAAGATAGGTTGCGCACCAAAAACGTAACGAGGTCATTCATTCAGTACATTTCACTCCCCACATTTTTCTCATACCGGGCGCCTTATATCAAAAAACCGATTCTTTAGGAGTAAACTCCAAAAATGTCAAAACAGGTACACAAACATAAGGTAAAAAAATTCAATATTCATTGTGTATATACATTTTCATGATTATACAGCTAGCAGATAAAGCATTTGAGGTCTCCCAGCTAAAATCATCCATAGAAGACTACCAGAAGCATCTGAACGAGAGTGATAGCAAATACAAATGTGAGATAGCCAAGCTACGGAACAAGAACCAGGAGCTCCAGCTGTCTTTGGAAGAGGCTCAGAAAGAACGGTTGATCGGAACACCGAGCAAACCACATATAGGCAGTCAGGCGGCCAGTTGCAATGGGGACTTCTTGTCGGAAGGTGGCAGTTTGGTAAGTAAGGAAAACAACTGGTATCTTTAAAAAAACCCCTGAGTTCGCAATTAGACGAAAAGTCGTTCTTTTGCGTCAGGATGTAGTGGCTATAACTGTTGCCAGCAAGAGCACTGGTGGTCTAGTGGTAGTGGCCCCGCCTTCCGATCCGAAGGTCGTGGGTTCAAATTCACTCTTATACCAATGAGTTTTTCTGTCGAAAAATTTATGTGCACTATGCCAGTACTCTCAAAACGGTGAAGGAAAACATCGTGAGGAAACCGGCGTGTTGTAGAACCTAAAAAAGTTCAAGCAACACGTGTCAAGGGTCACGCAAAAAGGGTCCACCAGCGGCCTACTTGCGGAAATCCTGCCCGCACATCAAGTGCGCATGATAAACTTGCCGAACTTACAACAAAGACAAACAGTCATACGGCCTACCTGATGGGAAGCGGTTACCATAGCCTGCAATACCAGAGGTATCACAAGCGCGTTTCCGACCCTTTAAAACTTTTGAAAAACCAATACCATTTGCATAATTATGTATTTTTCTTTTTTTAGCTTGGTAGTGAAGATGCCCTCAGTTCGGTGGATGATTTGAATGTGAACGAGCAACTTAGTATGAAGGCACATAGCTTAGAACAGGTAACTACGGTTGTAGGCAATAAATATTGCACATCGGCTTTTCTGACGTACACTACGCTCTATGAAGCCGAAATTAGCCGATGTGCAATATTTGTTGCCTACTACTATGAGTATACTATGCGTGATGGTGTAAACAAAATATTATTTATAAACTCCTAGAACCGTAGTCTCGACATCGTATTAGTCCCTAAATTTTCAATTAACTTAGCGGCCGCTATGTCGCCACTACGGCCACTCATCAGTAGTTCATCATCATCAACCTGAAGAAGTCCACTACTGGACATAGGTCTCCCCTACACATTTCCAGGAAGAACGATTCTGAGCTCTTTCCATCCTTCCACCTCCCGCGATCTTAACAATGTCGTCTGTCCATCTGGTGGATGGGCGCCATACGTTTCGTCTTCCGGTTCGTGGTCGCCATTCGAGAACCTTTATTCCCCAACGGTTGTCGGTTCTTCGAGCTATATGACCTGCCCATTGCCACTTCAACTTAATTCTACGAGCAGTAGTTAGTATGTATTTTATTTTTATTTTTAGGAAAATCAAAAGCTACGTATGGAATACGGCATGCTCCAGCTAGAGAACGAGAGCCTTACGCTAGAAGTAGCGAAGCATGTGTCCGCTTCGCAACGAAGACGCGGCGATGGACATGACTCGGGAGACTTCAATATATTCAGTGAAACTTCTATAGGTAATGTACAAAATAATAATAATGTACATACACGAACCTACCTATTCTTACGGTGAAAACTAACTAACCATTGACAAGTCTTCAACATCATTTGTCGTTAGATTAACGCAAAGTGACTTTCGTTAGCCCCGATTTTGTGTGGAGAAACGATGATGATATAACTTGAGCGCTACGTAAAAACATTCGTTCTCGTAATCCCTATGGGGGCGCTCATCTATTCTCCGCACGAAATTGGGGCTAACGACGTCACACATCATTCATTCATTATCAGCCTGAAGAAGTCCACTGCTGGACATAGGCCTCCCCTACACATTTCCAGGAAGAACGATTCTGAGTCCTTTCCATCCATCGACTTCCCGCGATCTTAACAATGTCGTCGGTCCATCTGGTGGGTGGCCCTACGCTTCGTCTTCCGGTTCGTGGTCGCCATTCGAGAACCTTTATTCCCCAACGGTTGTCAGTTCTTCGAGCTATATGGCCTGCCCATTGCCACTTCAACTTACACACAAAAATATATGTAAAACGACGTAACGGTGACGTAGCGCAACGTATAAATGGGGCCTCAGCCTAAGGCCTTAAACATAACTATCTTTTCGAGGGGTTAAAATCAAATATTTATTGTAGACGGCGAAGGCAGAGTGACGGGTCTGCTGGGTAGTTTGGAAGTACCATTCCTATTGAACCACGAGGTGCAATCTCGAGAGAACCGGATGACGACCTACTTCCGGAGTAGGATTAGCGAGCTGAAGGCTGAGAAGGAAGTGATTAGCAGCGCGACTGAACATTATACTGTAGAGGTAAGCTTTTTTATATTTTTGGAACGAAGTAGACAGAAAAAATTCTTACGAAAAGTTGTCACGACACTTTTTGCTATAGTAAGCTATTGTAAACTGTGCGGCGTGCGCATGTTTCTCTCTCTCTCTCTCTCTCTCTCTCTCTCATAGAAAGCAAGCCAGATATTTTCATTTCTGTTTCGCATTGAACAGTGTGGTGTCGCGACGATTATTTTTGTTGAGTTTATACAGGTTTTTTGCAAATAATAATAAAGGAACTTCGTTCCATCCGGGTGTCCCTTGACACCTCTCAAGTTTTTTTATTATTTGCATACAATTTGTGACATGCCTTTTACTACTCCAGACGCCTAAAAAACTACTTAATTTATTATTACTTTTACGTTAGTATGGTTAAATTAATTTATTTTTATTATTATTACTGGCCTCAGTTAGGTTGGTAGTAGCTCTGCCTTCTGCGTAGGTCGTGGGTTCGATCCCCACCGAGAACAAATTTTTGTGTGAAATTGTGTGGTGAACGCAGATGTTTGTTGAAATGAAATGAAATGAAAATTTATTGCTTAAAATGTGGTAAGGGATTAGATGTCAGTAATTAAATAATTGATTCAGCACATTTTGCTTGAACTCAGCATGCAATTATAAGTATAGGTTAAGTATTTAGAATTACAAATAGTCATTAATTGATTGTCTTAAAATTATTAAATGTCATAACCTAAGAGTACACAGTCAATTTATTATCGTCAGTTATGGCGTGTGAAAAACTCATTTAAGTTATAATAACAACCTTTAGCTAGCCAGTTGTACAATTTTGCTTGGAACTTTCGTTCTGGCTGTTCCGTTATTTCGTTCGGTAAGTGATTGTATATTTTGATTGCCATATGATAGCTGTTTCGCGCCCTAAGAGCAGTTTTTGCTGCTGGTTGTATTAGGCGATTTGGATAGCGTGATTCGAACCTGCGCTCCAGATCTCCTTTTTTTGTAAAAAGATTTGCCTGATGTTTCACAAATTTACACATTTCAAATATATATATAAACTAGTCAGCGTCAATAAGTTCAGTTTTTTAAAAAGAGGCCTACATGAGTCCAGAGGGCTAGCACCACATATAGCTCTTATACATTTTTTCTGTATCATAAATGAGTTTGTAATATCGACTGAGTTACCCCATAACACAATACCATAACGCATCGCAGAGACAACATACCCATGGTAGGCACACAGAGCCGTTTTTTGGTCAACTATACGTCTCAATTCACGAAGAGCGTAGATGAATCTGTTTGTTTTTTTTTCAATTTTAGTTATTTGAGGCTTCCATGACAGCTGTTGATCGAGTGTTATCCCTAAAAAATTAAGAGTGCTAGACTCTTTAATGTTATGTCCATTAATTGATATGTTCAGATTGGCTTTGGCCGATACTTTGTTTCTGTTGAAAAATTGCATGAAAGTAGTTTTTTCAATGTTTGCACATAGGTTATTTTCACAGAGCAGCCAACACGCTTTTGCTTACGCAAAGTAGAGAGAGTATGATGACGTATTACTAAGAGAACCAGTGTCGCCAAACTCATACACGTAAAAACAAATACACATAGAAATAAAAGTTATGATTGGTCGAAAAGAAACGTTAAAAAGGACCTAAAACCAAAAAAATAATTTAATTGATAATAAACCTTAACGCTATCGTAACATGGTTCTAAACTTAATAAAATAAACAGTGCTAAAATGAAATTCTACTTACCACGAGATGGCAGATTTCATTCAGTATTTTTTTCTTTTAGTCTCTATTTAGTTGTAATGTGATTGATAATACAATGGCTGTTACTTGATTGACAACAAAACAAAGCTACTTGACGCTAGATGGCGTTATAGAAAACAATTCTGTTAGTCTTTATCCACAAGTTATAAGATTCATAATACAATGGCTATTACTTGACATAGCCACTCACTTAGTGATATGCCAAGGTGGATACAAGACAAATGTATCGACATCGATGATTACCTACCTACTTCTTATCGTGTCACTGGTTTTTTCGAACCAAGTGAGGTGAAAGGATTTTAAGTGCGCCCCAAAGAGGTTCCTTTCGTGCACTTATTTAACACATATTTTCGAACTTTTTAAGTTCTATGGCATGCCCGGTTTCCTCACGATGTTTTTCTTCACCGTTTAAGAGCACTGGCATAGTGTAAATTAATTTTTGGGCAGTAAACCTCATTGGTTGGACTGGATTTAAGCCCACGACCTAAGGATCAGAAGGCGAAGCCGCTACCACTAGCCCACCAGCGCTCTCACCTACCTAATGATGTATAACGATCGGTAGCACGTCAGGTTATATTTATGGTGGTCGAAATAAAAAGCTTTTCTTATCTATCTTTCTTTATTTACCCAATCAAATGTTTACAACTCGTAAAATTGTATACTTAACTGTTTCAAATATTGTTTCTTTTTCTTCTTGTGTTTTCTTTTTCCTGTTGCATCGATACATTTATTTTGAATATCGGAAAACTGAAACCAGAATTATTATGTTATTTCTTCAAAATATTTCTGTAATTTTCATCTTACCCAGCCACTGTGGGCTATAAGAATAAGAAAAGAATCAGAATAATACATAAGGAATAAAATCATCACTAAAGCAAAAAAAAAGTCAGCTCCCTAAACCTAACTATTTATATGATCAGAACTAATAAAGTATTCGATAGCACATTCATCACTTTATTGGGGTACAGCCCTAATTGAGTAGCGAAAGTTGAGATTTATAGAAACGAATATCATTCACAGTCTATTTTTGTTTGATGGTTTTGCATTCTAAATAAAACCAATTTAAGCAATAAAATAATACTAACCTGTGATACGATATGCCCCCTTTTGTTAAATTATTGGTTCGGCTATCGTTTTAGCACTGCAAAACAGCACAATACGGCATTTTTATATTTTTTCGTGTTTTTCTCAGTTACGTTTCTTCTGACAGACTTCAAACACGACTAAACAAAGGAGGGCTTGAAGTCTGCTGTACTGCGCGTACTTGGAGCGTGAGAAGGTCGTCTACATGCTATTTCCATTACTTCTTTATTTCGTGGTTATTTTCATCTAGCCAGTTGATAACCTCTTTGATCGTATTTTTAATATCCAGTTCATAGTCAAACGATTTCTTATTCTCAACCACAATCGAAATGTCATCTGCAAATAGGGTGCACATATGTTCTGTGATGTCTGGGAGATCATTTATGTAGAGCAGAAAGAGTAATGGTCCCAGCACGCTACCTTGTGGTACTCCATATTTATTTTCTTTTGAGTCTGATTTATAAGTAACGATTTCCTTACATTTGTTAATACCTCTAATTGTTCTCTGTCTGGTTGTTATATTGTATTTTAAGTATGTATTTGGAAAAATTAAGTATATAAGTATTATATCAGCTTGGTTCCCATAGTACAAGCTCTGCTTAATTTGGGACTGGATAGTTTGTATATTTATTTTTTTATAATAAAAGCCAACCATAGTTATTTCAGTGTACAATTAAACTCTCATCGCCCATAAATGGAAATCTAACCACTTACCTATTTTATTTTATTGTATTCTAAGATTATCGTTTGCCTTCCAGTGTGATATGCTGCGGCTTCGTCTGGAAGAGATGGAACGGGACAAACAGGTGGACGAGAACACTATTCAGGACAAACATAATACTATCAGTCGATTGGTGAGTTCAAATCTACTTTTAGGTTACCAAGAAAAAAGTTGGTGAAGTTTGTGTGTCCAAGACGTTTGGTGAAGTTTTACGATCTTTGCCGCAGAGGCATCGGTTACGTGATAGTGTCGTGAGTTGGTTTTTCCCACCTCAAAGTAAACTTTAGTAAATATTTTTCGATGTAGATCTTTATCAAAAAAAAATATTTTATCACCTATCTAGTTTTCACGCTTAGTACAAGTTTTGCATAGTTTTAAACTGAATACCGTAGACTTTAAGTCTTCCCATCATATTATCGTCGTCGCGCGTCGTAAAGAAACCGGCATGTAGTAGAATCTAAAAATTCGAAAATATGTGTCGAGAGCAAGGAAAGAGGTTCTCTGCACTTGAAATCCTTTCACCACAATCAATGATTCGAAGGAACCAGTGAAACGACATGAAGAATATATTGATTTCTGTGTATTTTAGTTTAGTATGTTATTTTAGGAAGAGGAACTACATTCCACGTCACACAACTATGAGGAACAGATGTCAGTGCTGACAGAACACGTCGCTGGTCTCAACGAGCAGCTGGCGAAGCAACATGATGATATACAGCATCTGAAGCACCAGCTCAGCACGAGGAGGAAATAAATGCGCGGACGTGCCTCTGAGTACCCTTTAGCGTTATCACAGTACGCGAACTTATTTCCAACAAGAAAATGACATTTAGTAAAATCACAATCTACTGGAAATGTTTGCAAAAACACTGGTGTGATAACGCCCTTATTTAGCCTCATATTTTGTGTATCATAAAAAAATTATAAACGAAATTTCGTACAGACATATTGACAAGCGTCACAGCACAGTTGGTAGTAACACTGCCTTCTGTGCCGTAGGTCGTGGGTTCGATCTGCACCGAGAACAAATATGTGTGTGGTGAACGTAGATGTTTGTTCTCTGTCTGGATGTTGTATTGTACACTTAGTTATGCAAAAAATATATTATGTCAAAATCAAATCTAAAGTCATTTAATTTTCTGCAAGGAATAAGCGCTAACTTAAAACCTAAGCCTAACCTAAGCTAGCCGTATTGAACTAAGGCAAGCTAACTACCACAGCCCTATGCGGCCGTTTTCCTAAGAAGCGTGTCGTCTGCGGTGCTATTGACATTCCCCATAAACCTAGAATAGTTACTGCGGTATGTAGCTTGACCTTCAAACTATTTGTAACTATGAAGTCTTATTGCAATTTTCTCTAAATTAGACAAAATTGAACCCTATCACGTCAGCATCAATTAAATGATTTATTTGGCTAGAAGTATGGTTGTGTCATAAAGCAAATTTAATTCCTAATTTCCTACACCGCTTAATTCGGCATGCAAAGAAATTTAAATAGGTATCATACATAATATAAAAATTGCAGTAAGATTTCATAGTACGGCCTTTGACCCCTTTTAAGTCAACCCTTTTAAAGAACATTCTTCGTCGATCTCTGTTAGATACAACAATATAGCACCATTATAATTTAAGAAATAATAACAATACGGTCAAAGTTACGTCCGTCATGCCTTAACATGTCTTTATAGAGTTTAACAAATCGAAACGCTACGAAAATGTGTATATTGTACGATTATGTAAATTTATACTAATTAAATGTAAAAATGTTATCAATTTGAGATCTATAAGGTAAGGTACAGTTGTCACAGCGGATTTGTTGATCTGTAGTTTAATGTCACATTCTCTTACCTCTAAAACTGTACCTCGTTCCTTATTACGTAACTTGCGACAGGTCTGTAAAGCGTAAATGAGCAATCACTGCTGTGGAACATCACTTTGTATTGTTAGCCGGTTTTGGGAATAGGACATCACTACTGCGACTGGACAACGAGACACATCACTAGTCGGTGGATAAGAAAATGGTGTGGGAATGCGTTTTCGGTGTTATAAAGATAAACGGAGTTCTAACTGTATTCAATAGATAGTTTTCGCCTTATCTAATATATAAAATTTCCATGTCACAATGTTAGTTACCGTACTCCTCCGAAACGGCTTTACCGTTTTTACCAAATTGTATAATAATATGCGTATTCAGTAGGTTTGAGAATCGGCTACTATCTATTTTTTTTTCTACAAATAATTTTTAAGGCAAAACAACGTTTGCTGGGTCAGATAGTTAGTATATAAAACTTTGATTGCAATTTTTTTAAGCTGTTGCGAGTTACGTTATAAAAAGACCAGAATCATCCTCACTTTTACTGCTGTGACTACTGTATGTAGTTAGTTATTTAACAGTGTCCGTTCTATGCGTGGTATTATTTTATATTCTGTGCCCACGTGGTTTGTCGTTAAGCGGACAAGTTATTATTTGACCCGGACTTTCCGAGAGCCTGAGATTTTGGATTCAAAATTAAGTACAATCGAGGCCCAAAGTAAGGTTTACCGTTGATAAAAATATTCTAACCTTTGTGTTTGATAAGCCTACTAGTCTCTAAAGTAGAAATGAAATTGGTTTTATCTGCCGGATAGCGTTACTCAAAAGATGGTTAAACCGGCTTTGCTTTGTTCGAAATATCATTTTAGCAGCTACTGTATGTTTACACTCTCATCATGTGACACCAGCTTTACAAATCATGCAATAAAATCTGTGAAATTGTGGATTTAGTTAAAAATATTTAATTTATCTAAAGTTTTATGTATGTAATGAAGTTTGGTATACAATATATTACTGTAAATGATAAGAGAAATAAATTATCTTTAGTTTTTATTTTGGTGTTTTTATCAGATATAAATTATGATCGTAGGGCACGTTCCTAACGTGCGTGACCTCCGAGGCAATTTTTTTTTAAATAAATATTCTAGACAATCCACTCAACACTATTTAGCCCCAAACTAAGCAGAGCTTATACTATGGAAACCAGATAGCTGATATACTACTTATATATATTTTTTTAATACATTCATTAAATACAATATAACACCCAGACAGAGAACAAACATCGGTGTATTTGTGTCCACACAAATATTTGTTCTCGGTAGGGATCGAACCCACGACCTACGGCGCAGAAGGCAGAGCTACTACCAACTGAGCTGAGAGGCAATGCTTTGTTATCGGCAATGGTTATTAAGCACTTAACATCAGGTGGACCATTATGCTTGTTCCATTAGCTAGTCGTATAAAAAAAAATTAATTCTGTTATGCCTTCGCCTATCTAATATCGATCGTCCCAAAAACGAGTCACAGTGTGACTGGATCTGGTGTGACTCGTTGGGAACCCACCAAAAAAATTGGTAGATACCAAGCCGTAAGTCGATCGCCTGTTCTTATAGGCTTGGTCGCACGGAGATCTGGCGCACAAATATATATTGGCATACAAGCCAGACTCAACTTTTTCTGGCCAGAGGGTTAAGAGGTCAATTCAGATTCTTTAGCATTTATAAGTTTCGAAGTGACCCTTCGGATTCCATCAAAAAAATCGTGGCACTCCAGCAATGCCGACAGAAGTAAAAACTTTAAACAATTATCCCACCCATGACCCCCCGATTTATTTTTATTTATTGTTGATCTAAGACTCTCCGGCTTAGATCAACAATCTTCGCCAGAGAACAATCTGTTAGTTACGTGATAGTGTCGCGAGTTTTAAAAAAAAACTATGCTGCAGCCTAATTTTTTTGAACTTCAATGTTAATGGTCATCCCCTTCGGCAAATTCATAAACCGCACTTGATGTGCGGTTTTTCCGTAAGTAGGGCGCTGGCGGGCCCTTTTTGCGTGACTCTTGACACGTGTTGCTCGAACTTTTTTAGGTTCTACGACACGTCGGTTTCCTTCACCGTTTGAGAGTATTAGCATAGTGCATATACATTTTTCGACAGAAAAACTCATTGGCAGGACTGGATTTGAACCCACCACCTTCGGATCGGAAGGCGGGGCCGCTACCAACTAGACCACCAGTGCTTGTTCATCCCATTTTGTCGCCGACTGTAGACACTAGCAGGAAATAAATAAAAACTCAGTTTTTATGCACAACTTTGTATTATAACGATAATCATAAGCACCTTATAATATGTCATCTGTTACAATTATTTGTTTTTCAACCGTTATTTTATCGTTATAAATATTTATACAAAATCTTTATCCATTTACATACAGCTCTTGCAAACCAATTCGTGAATCCCTGAAGTACCAAAGACAAAATTATTTTAAAAGCTATAGCCGTAGAATATGACTTATCGAAATGCAATAGAGTTTAGAATCCCTTGTTCTGAAAGTCTAGCGCTTTACAGTTGCAACTGGTGGTATGGGAAACTAGCGTCTATTGCATTGAAATAAATCCTACTCCCTGCTTTGCATGAAAGCTCAAAGAGCTAGGTAGATTTAAGATCTAAGCAGTTGCTTTGTTTTGTAGAATTTACAGACATGATCATGAATGAAGAAGCCCATTTACCAAACATAAAATATTATATTGATACTCGATCACAATTTTGTAAAATTTATTGAAAAATATGCAACATTCTGTCTAGAGTCTTACCGGAATGTGCTCCAAACTTACACAACTCTACAATGGCGAAAACTACCGAAACTTACAAGGCCCGTCACAAACGTAGCTATTTATATATATATTTCTATGACGTCGCCAGCTTATACCGTAATTTATATTATCGTACGGCATATTAATATATATTATAGCAAGGCATATTACGATATTCTATACAAATATTCCAGTGGCCGTACATGCAGCTATAATATATATTTCTATGACGTCACCAACTTATATCGTAATTAAACGTTCTAAATACTCTAGAGCACGGCATATTAATATATATTATAGGTACGTAGGTAACGGGCTTTAACAAATAACTGCTATAAGTTGCATTAATATGAATGGACAATATTACCCATAGCAGGTGCACTTTGGGTACACTAAAATAGTTGTGAGACCATTTACCACCCTATCACTAAATAAACGCTAAATTAAAAATGCGATATGCCTTACCACGTAAAAATAACTATAATTTCTTTGAATCTAGTGGACTACAGACATTGTCTGAAGTGTCTATCTAAATATAGTAATTTGATAAAATATAAACCAAAATAACTTAGGCACAATAAAAGTACTTATCTCAAGTCAGATTTTCTTTTATCGTTTTTAGTTTTCTGGACGAGTCTGGATTTTGTATGGAGTGGAGATGCGACAAGCTCCCCTTATTGATTGTCCTCTTAACCATGTGGCCAGATAAATTGTAGGCTGGTTGGTATGCCAATATTTAGTGATGAATTAGTGACGTAGATTGGTAAAGGTTTAAGAATTTGTAACAATCTGGTTAGCCAAAACATGCGGACCACCGTTCAGTAATCAGGACTGTGTGGCCAGGTGTTTTATATGAGAGATGCATTAGATCAAAGTTACTCAAAAATATTTATTTACACATAAAAATATTGGATTCATATGAATCCAACATTATTACGTGTAAATATTTTTTCCATCACAGAATATAACCATTGTGTGTCACTAATTCATCACTAAATATTGGCATACCACCCAGGTTTTAATTTATCTGGCCACATGGTTAAGAGGACAATCATAATTATATATGAGAGCTCTCGCTACAAAACCCGAACAGCTCTGACTTGAGGTACAAAACAAACATGCATAGCCCGATCCCACTAACGACTACTAAACGGTGTCCTACTCCTACGAATCTACCATAGCTAGCGACCTCATAAAAAACTTTTACAAATTGCGCGTTGGCTACCCTAAAGCGGGTCGTCAGTGGCACCAGGCCCGAAATCTTTTATTTTCCATTTCCCAATTTATGCGCATAATTTTTCTACCCCTGAACCTTATGCTCGGCAACCTTTGAAAATGTCATTAGAACAGATGACGTCACGCAGCTCGGGCGGAAACAGATAAAATCTAAGACTACCCGAAGTCGGAGTTTTGCTACCACATTTCGTCTACTAAATTTTGTTTTCGTGTGAGCACGTGTCTCTCTCTTTTGTATAGAAAATTAATGAGATGACAACTCTCAGGAGCCTAATTCTCGGGCCGACCGAGATTTTCAATGTCTCTAAATACACATTGGCATTGCACAACCCCGCACTTTTTCTACGTTTTCCGTATATCGTAGCTATCGAGGCTTCTACGATGAGGTCGTCGATGAATTACTCAAGGAAATCATCCATTCTCTCTTCGAAAACAAGCAATAAAATAAAATTGCAAAATGATCTCGGTAGGCCCGAGAATTAGGCTCCAGTACGTTACGTAGGTATTTTTGCCGTCTCATCTTTTCTCCATACAATAGAGAGAGACAAATAAGCGAAATGAAAGCAACATTTCGTAGACGAAATGTTGTAAATGAAGTGGGACTAGCCCTTCTGGAGCCGTAGATGGCACGAGAAGATAAATAGCACGCGACTGTCGGTGGCAGTGGGGTGGTTTTTATCGTTTATGATGTCATCTCTCATAATGAAATTAAACATCGTCGTTTTTAACTCCCGACCAAAATGAGGGGTGTTTGAGGAGGTTGATGTGGGTGTGTGTTTGGTTGATACTACTACAATTAAGAAGATGTTAAATAAGTTTTTATTCCATTTGCATATTTGCAAGCAGAACATGGTTGAACATTCCTAATTTGTACCATCCTGTAACTAAAACCTGTTTGTCGCAAATAAATGTATTTTGAGTTTGTTTCTGTATTTGATCTCTTTTGCTGCATTTTGAAAGCGGTTTTTTTTTACGAAGTTTCGAGATGGTTCTTAGCCATGCTTGGTAGAAATCAAAGCGTCCATGATCTAGGATTACCTTTGGTCGGGGTGTCAAAATGATTGTACAATTCACTTGTTGCCGTCATAATGCCATAAAAGTTGCTTAGCTATAGGTCCCAGCTCCTTCTGTATTTGGTTAAACAATAAATTAACAATATCTTAGTTTTGATGTTATGGCTCTTGTTTAAACATGATTTTTTATAAACCTACGTATAATTATACTAAATATTAAATTAATACAATGATTCTAAAACTATATAATTATCTATGATGCTGGTGGTATGTGTGGAATGGTGCTTATAAAATTATAATTTAACTGGCAAGATGAAATCTTACTTACAAGTTTAGTGATTTGCATCAACCCCTTTTAATTTTAAAGCCTAAGTATAATACCTACTTACGTAAAAAAGTTATTCAACAATGAATCGGGATGTATTTTAATGGTTGATCTGCGTTTTTAAAATGAGAATTACAGCCTCAGATAAAAATCAGACAACCATTAAGATATTTCCAATCGATCCTTTTCAATCTCTATTTCACAAGTCTTCAAAAGAAGACCAATAAAGCCATTAGAAACATTTTAGTCCAAAATTCTATTAACACTTATAATTTTATCTAGAGGCGACATCAGAAATAAACGAAATAAAATAAAGTTTAAACACAGATAACAAGAAAATAAAGAATGAAAGTTTGAGAATCGATGTCGTCTCTAACCACGCCCCATTCCAATGGTTCTAAAACATTCAATGTTAATGATTTCAATGTACATTTGTAGAAACCACTGCATTCTTCAATATTGAGCATAGGAGTAAGAGGTATTTCATAAAATTGGATAAAGCTTGCACAAACTGGAGAATGCAGTGATAAAACATACCTACCCTCAAATCATACTGAACAAATACACTTTTGATTTACCGATTAGACGGAAATTATTTTGATAGATTTTCTATGGAAATCACAAAGATTTTATTCGTCGAGTGTGATTAGCATCCAATGGCGTAGCGGTCAGCGCAGGCTCGTACCAAAAGGAAGGTCGCGGGTTCAAATCCCGCTCGGCTAACTTTTGGGACATTACAATAATCTTTGTAGACTGAAATTATTGTATGCTTTTGACCAGCAAGATTTAAAAGGCTTCTGTCATGGCTTAACAGCTGCCCGGACAGATAGCTTAAAGTGATCTCCAAAATAGTTAAGGATCCAGATAAAAAAGTCACTAGCGGTCGCCCATCCAAATGTTGGCCGCGCTGAACATAATTGATAAGTAAACAAGCCAGATTGGCTATGAGAACTGTGTATTAATATTTCTCGTCTTTTGTACAGTCGCGGTAAGAAAATGTTCGTCACCTTAGAGGCTGTTTTCGGTTGCACCAGTGCCTTGATCCTGAACACATTTTGACATAATTTGTGACGGTAACTTATCGGTGTATTCTGTCTATTCAGTTTCAAAAGGTAGTATGTGATCGTGATACGTTGAACAAATAAAGTTGAAAATCGACGAACATTTTCATTCCGCCACTATACAATTTTGATTTAGACTTCAATCAGAACTGTACAGCGGGTTTCAAAGACTTGACACGTTTTTATAGATGCCAGTTAAAGTCCAGCTCTTATTACAAAACAGGCATAATTGTGGATAAAATATAACAAAATACACTAAAAATTTACATTAACGTGTACTAACTAATTACAATATATTTTTTTTTAATAATTCTGGAGCGTCCTCTCGCGTGGTTTCAAAACAACACAGTAAAAGTGGTTGATTTACATTATTTATCTTGTATTTTTAGTAAATTCAAAGCATTTTTGGAGACGCTATATTATAACACTCTAATACTAATAGTAACAGCCAATTCAAGTCACTTTTATGAATTTCACACTTCGATACGTCCGAATAACACTTTTCAACCAATTTTAAATCACACGATGACCGTTGGTCTCAGACCATCCGCACTGATTTAGTAGGATTTAACCTACCTTTCACCACATCACCGACTGAAAGGTTAATGACCGCGTTCTGGCAAAGGCTGCTACTGTGGCCAAAGGACCTCTGCTTTCTTGCTCACATGCAACAAATACATTTGAATGCTCAAAGGGTGTTTGATGCAAGCATATAAATTGGATTATGTTTTCTCAGGACGTAGAGTTCAGTCTACTCTTTCTGTCTAAAGTTCTGTTTTCCATCTTGTTATTCAACAGTTCAATTCAGTTGGTCAATCTTGCAGTCGAAAGCATGCAGTGTGAATAGCCAGTGTTGCAGTCCAAGCCTCCTGGATGTGCAGTCTTATTCCCTGACCGTGCGGTCTATATTCCCGGTCATGAGGTTTTAACCCCCGACCGTGCAGTCTAAGCTCCCCGGCGGTGCAGTCTAAACCCTCAGTCATGTAGTATGCAAGGCCAGTGCGTGTCGCGGGCGCTAGCACTGATTCACGTCCGGTGGAGTCGGCAGGTAGGGGTCGGCTCGTTTGTGCTCGATGAGAGCCTTCACGGTGGACGAGTCGGTGGGTAGATCGGACTTCTTACGCAGCAGCGGCTTGTTAGCGTTGTAACCTTGCTTCCGGGCCTGGAAATTTAAAATGAGTTAAGAAGTGGTACATTGTTGTGCCGACCTCAGATAGAGTGGGATAAGGACAGGAAGATCATGATGAAGCTATACATAGATTTTTGACGGTTTTTGCTCTTAGCACAGCATCCAGCGTCTAAACTCAAGGAGTTACAAGGTATTAGCTCTACGTCTATGGAGTATCTTTGGAGTCTAATCTGGAGAACAGTCAAAATCCTCAATTATGCAGTCTTAACCCCCGTCGTTATACCCCGGCCGTGCAGTCTAAATTTCCGATCATGCAGTCTTAACCCCCGTCGTGCAGACTTAACCTCCACCTCAGTAACGAAACAGCGCATATTATATAAAAATATATAATTGCGACGGCTGATTATCACGCACTTGTGTACGTCGCACTTGTATTGCGTTTTACACTACCTTTAAGGTCGACCAGTGACAATCGGTTTAAAGTTTGAAATGTGAATTTCAATTCATTATTATTAGCGAAAATTAGGGGTAGTATACTATTATGTAGCCATCTTTTTCTATCGCACGGTGTAGTGTCTCACCTCTTGCGCTTCCCGCTCTATCTGCTGGTAGGTGGGATCGTGCTCGGGCGAGGCGGAACGCGGCAAGGGATTGGCTGCGGCGCGCGCTTCCAGCCTCTGCCAGATCTCTTCGCGTTGTTGGAGGCGTTCGCGCTCTCTGAAAACCACGCTTATTATTTAACAATTAACCCTACTCTGCTATTTTAAGGAGTTGGGCTGGCTGGGGTGAGGTTAGCAGGGGGACAATGCACAATAACTAGCGGGACGTCAGTGCAGACCTTATTCCCCCAACTCAGAATTAGAATCACGTTTTCGGCAGGCACAAACAAAAAAGTAAAGCAAGTGCAGTGCATATTTTCAGAGATATTTGAGTTCAAACTTGATAAATTTGAGGGATGTAATATCCTCTTGTCTCACTTCGCTATGATAAAATCTATGACAACAGGGTGTCGATTCTGAAAACACAAATCACTCAAGCGATCGCGTAAATCGATGTGAGTTGTCAATTTCCGTAAATCGATGTGAGTTCCAGCAACACGGTTCAATTGAGTGATCGTCGAGTGATCGCTGAATCCGCGTTCCATTTTCAAATTTGACAACTCACATCGATTTACGCGATCGCTTGAGTGATTTGTGTTACTGGAATAGACGCCCAGTACTGGCTGCCAAAACGCCATTTTTTAAATTTCAAAATGGTTGACAGAGTAGGTCGGTTAAAATGTTAAATGGCTCTTTAAATGTCCACACATAAATATGGTGTCGGAACGGACATGGCACGGGTGAAAAAAAAGCATAATTTTGCGGGTGAATAAAGCGTATTTTTTTATATACAAAATGTACCTTATGTAATACTAAATTGCTATTTATTAATAACCTCAAAACCTTCACCTTTGTTTCTCCTGCTTATACTGCTGCGTGCACTCATCAAACAACTTCTGATTCATCTCCATAAACAGTTTGAGCGCGTTATACACCAGCCCGTGGATAGTTTTATTCCAATGGGTCTTGGTATTCTTGTACAGCGACGGGAACATTATGGGCAGGATGTGAGTCGCGTTGTCAGATATAAGAGACATTATGTACTCGTTGTTCCAGTAGTATAGAGCTCGTTCTGCCACCTGGAAACAAATAAATGCTGTGGAATCCACATAACACTAACTAGCCCCAAATTAAGCAAAGCTTGTACTATGGGAACCAGATAGCTGATATAATACTTAAATACATTTTTTTGTTGTAAATACATGCTTAAAATAGAATATAACACCCAGACAGGGAACAAACATCTGCGTTCACTACACAAATATTTGTTCTGGATGGGCCACGACCTACGGCGCAGAAGGCAGAGCTACTACTAACTGAGCTGAGAGGCCAATCAAAGCTATACAAGTTAAAATTAAATCACACAAAAATTTTATCATGTCCCAAAAGTTAGTTAATGTCAGGAACGTGTCCTACGATACACTACCATGCGTCCATCAACTTGAGGCATACATATATTCAGCCTCACGTGCCAGTAATTTCACCAACACCCACACCATTCAACCGTAAACGCAATGCTGCTTCACGGCAGAAACAAACTTGGTAGTACTTCCCTGGACGAGCCCTTCACAAAGGGCTCTGCTACTACTAAAACTTATAGGCTAATTCTTATAGGCTAAGGCTAATTGATAAAGAAGGTAATATGAAATCTAATAAATATAATAATGAATTGCTGTTCGTTAGTCTCGCTAAAACTTGAGAACGGCTGGACAGATTTGGCTAATTTTGGTCTTGAATTATTTGTGGAAGTCTAGAGAAGGTTTAAAAGGTGAATAAATTCCAAAATGGTAACCGGAACGGGGCGAGCGAAGCCGCGGGCGGCCGCTAGTCAATAATAAAAGAGACAGTACCTGAAAGTGTGGACTTGACACGCATTTCGCCAGTTGTTTGAACAGCGGATCCATTATCTTGGCGAACTCTGCCGGTTCGATCACATCCAGGATTTCCTCCATTTCGTTCAGGAACATCACTTCTTTGGGCGAGTGCGTTTTCGGCCAATATTTTAATAATGCCCTGTGAAAGGATGTTAGATTTTAATATTAGGTCTTGGTTCTGACTACCTAGATTTTAAATACGTCAAAATCAGTACTTAGGGTTTTCACATATAGTTCGCTTGATATACTTTAGTAGGCAGATCAGCTATATTTTTCTTATTATCGAGTCACTGGTTCGTTCAGACCAGTGTGTGAAAGGATTTTAAGTGCGCCTCAAAGAACCTTCTTTAGAAGAAAGAAAGAAAATATGTTTATTGACCATAAAAAAAGATACAAATAATAAGTGCTTAGACAAAGTTTCACATGATCAATTAGGTCCCTGGCTTAGTATTTGTCTTTCGTGCACATGACAAATGTTTTTCGAACTTTGTGGGTTATACAACATGCCGGTTTCCTCACGATGCTTCCTTCACATTTGATATCGTACTAGCATAGTGCACATAAGTCTAAGGACAGAAAAACTCATTGGTACACAGCTGGATTTGAACCCATGACCTTAGAATCGGAAGGCGGGGCCGCTACCACTAGGCCCCCAGTGGTCTTGGCTCAAGGGTATGGAAACAAGGCAAAGCTTACCTAACTACAGGATGCGTGAGCGAGGGATCTTTTTCTAGAAACTGTACCACACAGTACGCCAACTGGGGATGGTATACCGACAGGGATTTCGCCTTGTGTAGAGGCAATAGTACCTGAAAAAAAGTATTCATAAAAGTATGTCCATTTTTAAATTGAATTGTATTCTTAAAATGTTCAATGCTTTTTCTTATTATTCAGTTATTGGTAGAAATTGGAGTCTTATTTTATTTCTTATTCTTATTTTATTATTAGGCTTTATTTACTGTTCCTTAGCCTTTCAAATCAAGTCTTTTTGTTCGCCACTTAACGCATTTTGTAAACTCTTTTAGGTCCGTTACTGATTTCGCCAATAAATAATTTTCTAGTTTGCTTAAAACAATTTTTTTATTATTTACAACAGAATATATATTATTTACAATTTTTTTATTATAAAACATTAAATGATTAAAATAAATACATTTTATAAGAATAATTAACTAGAAAATTTAAATAAAACTCGCTGCAAGTCTCACCTTCAGCAGGAAGTTTTTGTGTTCCTCTTTGAGAGGCAACGCGAACCCGTTGATGATGGAACCGAGGATCTCCAGTAGCTCCGCTATGCCGTTGTGGTGTTCCGTCTCGTAAATGAACCTGCATTGTCAAACTATATTAGACTTGGTCAGAGTTGAATAAAAGGAAATAAAAGTCAACGTTTTTTATAATGTCCCAAAAGTTAAGAGCCAAGCGGGATTTGAACCCGCGACCTTCCCCTTGGTACGGGGCTGCGCTGACCACTGCGCCAACGGATCCTAATCACACTCGACGAATAACTCATAGGGACTGTTCACTTATAGGGACTGTTCGGCACTAAAGTATAAAATCAATAAAAAAAACTCAGTCTAAGACATCCTAAACAAACAATAAAATAAATATTGTGGAAAATCCACACAGCACTATCAACCCCCAAACCAATATTTTTTTGTAAATACATATTAAAACTAGTAGTTCGCCCCGAACTGAGATCTCGTGAGGCGATCCAAATGTTTCGAAAAGTTAAGCACATAATATAGGCAGATGGTAATCAGAAATAAAAAGTGCCACCACCGCATTGTGTTTTATCTACTTTGAGGAAGTATATCTGTCCAGATTCACTGTTTGGCCTTGCCTCTGACTATCCCTCACTAACTTTGTATGGTAAACAAGTTTTAACTAAATTGGCCAATTGATTGAAGAGTTCCGTTGGACATAACTTGGCTCCATCATCAGACCAGGTCGCTAAAAAAAATAAGAATAAACTAAAGAATTGACCGACCAGTAGAAAGTAGTTAGGCCGACTACAAGTTGTCAGGATGGTATAGGTGCTGGGCAAGCCTATTCCATCTAAAATCCTATCCCAGGCACTATAGCGTCCCGTAAGTAGGAACATGTGTAAACACCAGTTACCCCTGACGCTATATAAAATAATCATCTACAATAGATGCAAAGTCCTGTTTTTTTTACACAAGAATCGAATATAACATTCAGACAGAACAAACTCTACGTTCATCGCATAAATATTGGTTCTCGGTGGGGATCGAACCCACGCCCTCCAGCGCAGAATTTTTTAATTTTTCAGCCGAGCGTAGCTAAGGCGGATCGCCGGTTATTAGATATTATTTTAGTGATGAGCCGTAGTTCTACGGCGCAGAATTTTTTAATTTTTCAGCCGAGCGTAGCTAAGGCGGATCGCCGGTTATTAGATATTATTTTAGTGATGAGCCGTAGTTATTCGTATCCACTTGAGATACTAATCTACTATTCCAGCTGAGATAACAACTGTACCCAATATACTGTTTGTGATTGTATTTTTCCACCACAGAAATATAGATAGATAGATAACTCTTTATTGATTACAATGACACACAAAGTAGGATACAGTTTTGAGCTTGAAGATAAACAGTCACAGCAATACAATGGGCGGCCTTATCGCTAACAGCGATCTCTACCAGGCAACCGTGAAATAGTATACTAGCAGAAAGGCGATCATGCACCGTTTGTATGGGAGCCACTGTTCCCAATTTTACATTTTAATATTTTATTTAAAATATCACTAAATATGAAGATTCTAAGAAAAAGGAAGTTAGGAAAATGAAAAGAAGTATTTATTTGTTTTAACTTGTTGCTTGACTTCTTATTCAGACAGTATTTATAGAGCAACTAGCCATTTTACATTTAACGGCTCCCAAAAAAACTGCTAAATTTGTACGGAGAAAGGAGCAATGCTCACGTATTTTGGCGACACTTTTCCGAACACATGGTCCTTCTATTATTATATTATGTTCTGTGTTTCCACTGACAACTGAAGGCTTTTTTTAGACCAGGCTTCATTTCCACAGATAATTGCGTTATCTTATCTCATTGAGGAGTCGCATCCTGTGTGGACATGGTGCTATCTCTTGTTCAAATAAATGACAAAACCGGTAATACACTCAAGCACCATATTACAAAATGTGACATCATCAGCCTGAATGAGTGAGCTGGTGGTTACCCATACAACTTGAGGCATACAGATGTTCAGCCTCATCATCATCATCATCATCATTATCAGCCTCTCTTCTTCTTCTTATCGTGTCACTGATTCTTTCGAACCAAGTGTGGTGAACGGATTTTAAGTGCGCCTCAAAGAGGCTCCTTTCGTGCACTTGACACATATTTTTATTATCAGCCTGAAGAAGTCTATTGCTGGACATAGGCGTCCCCTACACAGAATCAGAATCGTTCTTCCTGAATTTCCAGGATTCTGAGCCCTTTCCATCCACCGACTCCCTGCGATCTTAACAATGACGTCAGTCCATCTGGTGGGTGGGCGCCCTACTTTTCGTCTTCCGGTTCGTGGTCGCCATTCGAGAACCTTTATTTCCCAACGGTTGTCAGTTCTTCGAGCTATATGACTTGCCCATTGCCACTTCAACTTACTAATTCTAAGAGTTATGTCGGCCTCACGTGCCAGTTATATCACCGGCACCCACACCCTTCGAACCGAAACACAGCGATGCTGCTTCACGGCAGAAATAAGCATGGTGGTAGTACTTCCCCGAACGAGCTCTACTCAAAGAGTTCTACTACTACTACATGTATGTATACTTACTTATAAAACACATTGTTGATCTGTTTCCTGATGTAGGCGCGTAGAACTAGGAATTTCCCGTATATCCTATGCAACGTCGTCTTTAGGAAGTCGCGCTCTCGGGGATCTTCAGAGTCGAACAAGTCTAGCAACTGAAACAAATGTAGAGAGCGATCAGCTCACCTTTAAATTTTTGATAAACGAAAGTGTGTGAAAATTGTGAAGTTATGACGGGTTTTAGAACTTTTTAAACTTTCGCGAACATAACACATACTTACTGATATATTTATTATGATATTTGATATTATGAGGGGCTGACGACATCCGTCAACAACTTCTCGATCGCAAATTTCAGCATTTCTGAAGGTATAAAATCCTTGAAAGTAGTATGGAGAAATACATTAAGCATACGAATGTTTAAATTTCCTAAAATACGGCATTAAACCAAAATTAAACTGGCCTCTCACTCTCACTCAGTTGTAGTAACCTCGTGGTAGTAGGTCGTAAGTTCGATCTCCCCAATAACAAATATTTATATGGTGAACACAGATGTTTGTTCCATCGCTCGCTTTGCTCGCTCGGGCGTCTAAATATCTCGGAAGCACTCGATCCATTAGCGCCCTTTGCGAGCTGCGGTCGCACGGGCGCCAAATAGGATCTTGTTTGCAATAGCTAACTTAACTGCACTTGTGTAACAATCTACTATTTTGGCCTCCACCACACCTCAGTGCAATAGAGTAGTTACAGTTAGTGTATAGTAATTCCCCTCTAAGACGGAGAAACCAATAAATTACATTACCGTTAACAAATGGACAATTTATCAAGGTGTGCCGTCTGATTAACGAGCGCTGCCAGTATTTAGGTGCAAATGCGGAAAATGTCATAAATCAAAAATCACAACAGTGAAGGCAACATTGAAATCCAATAATAGATTAACGGATAAATGGATTACCATTCAAGTGGCGCCGACTTGTTAGCAAGGGCTTTGTGTTCAAGGGTTATGCGGTGCGCATAAAAAGTTATCGTAGGTGTGACGTACAAGGAATCGTAATCGTTAATAATATAGGCTTATAACTAGACTTAAAGGCCAAACTGCTGGACCGTTTAAAAAAACTGCTAAACCGATTTTCATGAATCTGGAAGAATTTTAAAAAATATTTTTTTAAATTTTTCAAATCGGTCATCCTAGCCTACTATGTATGGATGGATGTTTGTTACTCTTTCACGAAAAAACTACTGAATGGATTTTAAAATTGATGCGATAACAAAAATTTTAAAAAAGTTCTACCGAATTGAGAACCTCTTTTATTATTTGAAGTTGGTTCAAAATTGGCTTCTCTGATAACATAGACTAATTAGTTATTAAGTTTTATAAAGCTGTAGGTAAAGAAGAGCCCGCGCAGTTTCAAGAAAACCATCAACTGATATGGGTAGCGAAGAATTTCGATCAAATTTTAAAGATTTTTAATGTCTCTACCGTCAGAAGTAACCCAGAATACTATGCAAATTAACATTCAAGATTTAATCGAAATCGTCCCGAAAACAATTGACAATTTAAGACGCTGACAACCATCAGGCTATACTTCTGGGTCACAAGTGTATAAAAAGATACAAAATCACCGAATGTCGTTATGAAAGATCGCAAATAACAGAGTTTCGGAGAATAACAACGGTTCAGCTAAAATATAAATCATGATTGTGTCAATGAGTTTTCATCCAATTTATTCGCCAAGTACGCCAAGCCTAGCCTGGCCCAGCTTCGCACTGGTGGACATTTTTTTTGACACATAAATATAGCCTATGTTTCTCAGGGTGAATGTCGCTTTCCAATGATGAAATATTTTTGAAATCGTCACAGTAGTTTTTGAGTTTATTCATTATAAACAAACATGACTGGCCTCTAGCTCAGTTGGTAGTAGCTCTGCCTTCTGCGCCGTAGGTCGTGGGTTCGATCCCCACCGAGAACAAATATTTTTGTGGTGAACATAAATGTTTGTTCTCTGTCTGGGTGTTATATTGTATTCTAAGTATGTATTTACAAAAAAAAAAAAAAAATGTATTCAAGTATTATATCAGCCATCTGGTTCCCATATTACAAGCTCTGCTTAGTTTGGGGCTGGATAGTGTTGTGTGAATTGTCCAGATTATTTATTTATTTATACAAAACTTTCCTCTTTATAATATTAGTATAGATGATATAGATTATTATAGATATTATAGACTAGCTTTCGTACAAACAACAGCTCGTAATCTGACGGTTTTCAGCGTCTTGACAGTTGTTTTCGGTACGATTCCGATAAAATTCGAATGTCCATTTGCATAAATAAGTGTTCTGACCGATTTGTCTAAATAACATTACGAACTTGCCATCCCGCGCTTTAGTAGCAAACGACCTTGTAATCCTAAGGTCGCGGGCATGGGAACTATTGACGTCATCAACGGTCCCTCGAATGAATTGGATAATTAGCGAAATGTCGCTATCATGATCCATCCCAGTGGTAACGTATAATATCTGTCATATATATGTGGGTCGCGGAGGTGGATATTTAATCTTGGATTGCTACGACACCCGTTATTATTATTTTTCAGCTTTTACTCACTCAAGACTCGTCTCAGACTCAAGCACTGTTTCTGAATACGTCATAAAAATAGGGCTTTAGAGGCCTGCGCACATCTAGACGATGGCGATCAGCTGAAACGTCAAATATCGCCAGCTGAAATGCTGTCATATTTGACGTATTCAGAAACAGGGCGTCGATTCCAGCAACACAAATCACTACTCAAACGATTGCGTAAATAGATGTGAGTTGTCAATTTTTGTTTAAAATATTTGAAAATGGAACGCGGATTCAGCGATCGCTCAATCGAGCTGTGTTGCTGGAATCGACGCCCAATGCTTGAGTGTGAGTCGAGCATAGATTTTGAATTAAAAGATCGTCTAATGGAATATGCAGAGCATGCATTCTGAATTTCTGATGTGCGTGGTGCCTATTTTGAACACCTTTTGTGAAATTGAGTTTGTTTTGTTTTATTTCGTTGTCACTAAATTTCAAACTATTAAACATTGTTAAATGATTTTAAGTAATGAAGGTTTTTTTAGTACTACTTGAATTTCATAAAAATAGGCTCGAGTGGAACGCCTAGTTTTTATAACTATACAGTTTGTTGGTGTTGTTATTATTGTTTTTTTATTACATTTAATAGGTATGCAAATATAAAAATCTATTATAATTAACATGTCATTGATCTGTGATACATAACATAAAGCCAATCTTAAATTCAAAAACATTCCAAATTTCTTCAAAACTGGTTTAGCTGTTCTGGCGTTATTATGCGACTAAAAATTAACACAACTTTTACATTTAAAATATAAATGGAGCCTATTCTACCTATCAGTGACTGGTTCTCAGACAAAAACAACATGCCAAGTCATAAAAAAACTTGCCACTTACCTCATAAAATCTACTAAAATGTGAATCTATTTATTTTCCATAGATTTTTTGTACTATTTTTTAAATAATAATTATTATTATTGTGAACAATCCACACAAACACTATCTAACCTCAAATTAAGCAGAGCTTGTACTATGGGAACCAAATAGCTGATAACACATTTTTTATACTAAAACTTTTTTTTTGTAAATGCTAGTTGTATAAAAAAAACGCAAGTATTTAATTTCAAAATAATTATACCGTTTCTTTTTCTTATTTTCGTTTATTTCACCTTATTATTCTCTTTCCAGCATCATACGCTTTCCATGGAAAAGTCGCGTATATTTTTAAAACATCTCAGGAAATGTTGTAATATATTTTCTCAGTACTTTACGTAAAAGCTTACACGTTGGAGAGAAGTCCTATACATGTATTAGTATTAAACATGTTGAAGTAATAGGAAATGTCCAAGTGCTTTTTGCGCCGGCATTACTATTATTCGGAGGAAACGTACGCTTGGAAGATCCTTCTTATTCCGGATGGGTGACGGCGAACGTGAAATGTCGGAATCTCATGGACTATTTCTCTAGAGTACGCGCAAAATAAATGCGCGTGACTCATGGCGGACAACATTTTTTTTACATAACTAGAGGAAAAAGATAATTATAGAAATAGGCATGAGGGGCTTCCCCGGACGAGCCCTACGATGCACTGCCCTGCGTCAATCAACTTAACAATGAAATAATATTAATTTGCACGAAGTATATCACTGCTTTTTTTTAACTATCTTGTTGATTAAGTCGCGTACGCAATATTTTTTAAATATCGTAACTGGGTGATGACTGGATTGGAAGAGAATTGACGAAAGAATTCGATTGCATTTGGGATTTTTGTTGAAATGTTCGCCAAAAACCACAAATATTAGTAAACATACATTTTACATCCTACACGCTTTTCGCTGTTCGACAGTGACAGACGAATTTACAGCGTATTCGCAACACAAAATATTAAATGCGTTACAAATTTACAAAATATGTATCACTTTAGCTAGAAACTCCGCCACACCACGCTGCCAACATAATCCAGTCTCCTTGGATGTTCGAAAAAATTGTACCGAATGCACGAAAAGAGATCCTTTGAGCTTGCTTATTCTTTCATCACACTGGTTTTAATGAAAACGACGTCAAAATTCTTCCGGATAGGTTTAAGCAACGACAACTCTTAAACCTATCCGGATAAAAAAAATCGGTTGTCTGTAAAGTCGGTTTACTGACGATAGTTTAACGTGCCAACGTCATACAGCTGTCCACGCGGACGCCGGACGCATCGCTCACTCAAGTAGGAGAGAGACAGATGTCGAACGCTGCCGAACGCGGAGGCCGTGCGTGCCTCTTTGACGCTCGTTCCGCGTTCTCGCTTGCACTTCAAGCCTTAAATGGAACGCCTCAGAGCGAGGTAACGCCGCATGTCGTTTTTTTTTTTCATGCGTGCAGCCGGCTCCATTGAATTATAAGACGTTGTCACGTCAAAAATAATAGAAACTCACCTGAAGCACAAACTTCTGATCGATAAACTTCTTAGCCACGTTCGGTTGAAAGTCTGGTGACTCGAGCAGCCGTAGGAACAGTTCGTAGACCAACTGTAGATGCGGCCATGCTGCTTCCAAGGTAGGCTCGTCTTCCTCTGGATCGAACTCGGCGCCGTTGGGGTTGGACGACGGCGGTAGGGTCCGGAAGAGATTTGTTGAAAACTGGATAAGAAATGATCTTGTTATGCAAAGGATAGTAGCGTAATCTATATATATACTAATATTATAAAGAGGAAAGATTTGTACCTATTTTTGTTTGTTTGTATGTTTGTAATGAATAGGCTCAAAAAGTACTGGGCCGATTTTGAAAAATTCTTTCACCAATAGAATGCTACATTCTTCCAATTTGACATAGGCTACATTTCATTTTGAAAAAAGTTAGGGATCCTTGGTAAAATTTGAACAATGTAACCGAAGGTGTAGAAAAATGGGTCTTAAAATGTCTTTCGTCGAATGCGCTGCCGAAACTATTAGCGATAGAACAAAATAATGTACAACAATATCGTCTAGCCGAGACGGGCTGCTAGTTAATAATATTATGAAGAAGAATGATTTGATTATTTGTTTGCATTGAATAGGCACCGAAACTACTGGACCAATTTGAAAAACTCTTTAACCGTTGGGAAGCTACAATATCCCCGGGTGACATAAGCATATAATTAAATATTCAAAAGTTAGAGAATCTTACTAAAACTTCTTCATGGGCGAGTCCGACTCGCACTTGGCCGCTTTTTCTAAATTACACCCGTGCGAAGATGGGGCGATTCGCTACTTACATCTCACACCCCTAAAATCACACCTCTTTCCTATACCTATAGGGCTAGACAGGGACCACGGATTTCAACTTCTTAATTCTCGTAGATTTGACGAACTCAATCGAAACTCTTGAAAACGTGTGTTTACAACCATGAAGTAAATCTGATCGGTCTACATTTTTCTTTTGATCTACGATCAGTGAATCACCTGTACCCTAAGTCCCAGTGCATTTACAACATTTCGTTACCAAATGTTGTTTTCGTTTCGCCTACGTATCTCTCTCTTTTGCCTGGAAAAATTATGAAACAGCAACTCTAACTACGTAACGTATTTTTTCTGCCTCATCTTTTCTCCCTACAAAAGACAGAGACACGTAGGCGAAACGAAAACAACATTTGGTTACGAAATGTGGTAGCAAAATTCGGACTTCGGGTACTGGACGCTACTGGTAGAGACAGTTACAAAGAATTACTGATAGTGGTATTATTGAAATCAGTGAGTGCGGCTAATGAAAACTAACCGGTACTCACTAGTTTTGTATGGATTGGTCAGATATCGTTCTATCTTATCGTGTTGCGTGGAAATTACTACTCACGGCTGATTGGGCACGCACAATTTTCTTTGATATACCTATTATACTGAGTGCACTGGTGGTCTAGTGGTAGCGGCCCCGCCTTCCGATCCGAAGGTCGTGGGTTCCAGTCGTGTACCAATGAGTTTTTTTGCGAAAAATGTATGTGCACTATGCCAGTACTCTCGAAACGGTGAAGGAAAACATAGTGAGGAAACCGGCGTGTCGTAGAACCTCAAAAAGTTCGAGCAAAACGTGTCAAGGGTCACGCAAAAAGGGGCCCGCCAGCGGCCTACTTGTGGAAAAACCAGGCCGCACATCAAGTGCGGATGATAAAAATTTGCCAATTATATTAAAACATACCTACTCTATTGCACTTGTGGCCTAGTGGCAAACCCCGCTTTCCGATCCTAAGGTCGCAGAGGTTCGAATCTAGCCTTTGGATTTTGCTGTTCGGAAAATTAATACACACAATGCTAGTACTCTCAAACGATGAATGAAAACCCCGTGAGGAAACCAATGGCTTAGTAAGCTCTGCACGTATTGACCATGTATTTCCTATGCATTGGGCTGTCTTAACTGTCAGGATAGTATAGGTGCTGGGCACCCCATCTACAACCCTGGCCTCGGCACTATAGCGTCATCTACAACAGATGTAAAGACCTGTGTACTTTTTATCTACTCTAGTAGTTTTAGCAGTTGTGAAGGGCTCGTCCGGGTTAGTACTACCACGATGCATATGTTTCTGCCGTGAAGCAGCATTGCTGTGCTTCGATTTGAATGGTATAAGTGCCGCAGAAAGTACTGGCACGTGAGGCTGAACATCTACATGCCTCAATTTGATGGACGCAAGGCAGTGCATCGTAGGGCACTTTCTAAGGTTCGAGACCAACTCGTATACTACTAGCTAACTTTTATTATGCATGCTAAAAAACCCAACGCAAGCAAAAAACTAATGCCCAAATTTTCTGGCCTTATCTTGGTCATATGGAAAGCTAATAAACGATAACGTAAAATATCAGATATTATTATCATGCATGGGCGTAAATTGAAGTGGATTGGGCAGGCCATGTCTGCCGTACGTCGGCTGCCTTGATTGGACGCCTATGAGCGGAAAATTACCTAGCGTTAGATTGCGCTGACGGTATTAGAGGGACGTAATAGAAGCTGGTCTACAGTGGCCCAAAACAGAAACCAACAAGGAAGAGAGATTTTTTTCCTAAAGTGGGACCCTAGAAAATAATAGTACATTATTGCAAAGGCAGCGAAATAGGCAATTGCCATTTCGGCCGAGGCATATATAGTGCTTTTCTTAAAAAAATGCAAGGAAATAAAAAAGGGTCTTTTAGATAATAAATTTATTTTTTATTAACCAAATAACAACGAACTCCGCTTTACCGCCAATTTTTATTTTTATTTTACAGTTTGTGCCGAAAGGTAAACGCATCTGTGGCTATACAGCCACGAGAACGCAATGTGTACGATAGATGAAGGAGTTCTAAATTCAAACAGCACACCGTTTCATACAACATTGCCGGAGCGAGAACGCGCCGGGAAGTGATTTTGGTTTTTCAGTCTACGTAAATATGGTACTTCGCGTGTTCTATATTCGAAAGTAATGACAATAATTTCCGCGCATGTTTAAGAAAAATGTATATACAATTTAAACACCGTGAGCGTCACAGTAACAATACCACATCAACAACGTGTACGTAAGAGGTCAAGAGCAAGCCATTAAAAGTCGTTAGCTCGTTAGTGATAATGGACATGTATGAATTGAGTACCCTTTTACCGGGATTGGGTACACAACACATGATGGTGCAGGTGCATTAATTCAAGTTGTAATAATGATGCAAACATTAATGACAGCGTGTTGCAGACCACAAACCCAATTTCTTACAAACAGTAATATTATGTCCCGTACAATTTTTTTTATTAAATAAATAAAATAAAACATAAAAAAGCTTTATTTCCCTTATTTCTAACTAATTTACAATCTTATATTACTAACTTATAATTTATATTCTTTTTTACTTTAGTTAAAGCAAGACTATTCACTTTGTAAATAAGGACCGCCTAGAGCGGTAAAAGCCTCCTTCATTTGCCTCCATCTTGTTCTGTCCCTAGCTTCTCTACTCCAAGCGCTACCTGCTATTTTGACGATTTCGTCACTCCATCGTTTCCGGGGTCTGCCTGGTCTACGCTTAAAGCGTAAAGCGTAGATTTATTTTTATACAACTAGCTAATGGATCAAACATAATATGGCCCATCTAATGTTAAGTGGTAACCATCACCTATGACAAAGCATTGATTCGTAGGTCACGCACGTCAGAAACGTGATCTACAATGCACTGCCTTGCGCCCATCAACTTGAAGCATACAGATGTTTCATCTCACGTGCCTGTAATTACACAGGCACCCACACCCTTCAAACCGAAACACAGCAATGCTGCTTCACGGCCGAATTAGGCATGGTGGTAGTACTTCCCCGGACGAGCCCTTCACAAGGAGCTCTACTACTACTAAAGTTATAGTTGACATCAGTTGCACAAATGCTCACCATGCTGACAGCTTCCGGATAGATAGCTTCGGTGATGACGCCGCGCTGTGACGTGACGTATTCCACCATCTCCAGAAGTGCTGCCCTCTTGACTTCCTTCCATTTGAGGTCTGAAAGCGGCTCGTCGGCGAAGTCGAACAGTAAGCAGCACTGACGGAGTTTCTGGACGAATAGCTGCTCCCGTTCTGTGGCTGGTGCATCTGTGGAACAAGAAACATAAGCACTGAAAAACTAAGAGAGGATTACTAGGGAACTAAGAGCTTTTTTTGCGTGATGCCGCGATGTAGCACACATTTTGTTGTTTCACAATGTTTGGCCAACTCCATTAAAAAGTATGCTTTCATCTTTGAAGATGTTAGCATACTTTTCAAGATCAGTGTCAGTGGAGTCAAAATATTTGGAACAAAAAACATTAACGAGTTTTCGAAGAAATTGGCTAATTTAAGCAGACAGAACGATGCGTTTAAAAATATCACTGACAGTATCATTAAAAACTTAAAAACAGAAGTTTTGCATGCAAAAAACACAGGATGCTTATAATGCATCTGGCCCCAGGCCAAAACAATAAAATGGTACATGTATATAATTTACAGATCTGCAAAGATATAACAGCTAGACTCTAGCTGCTATCACTTGATGTCGATTGCAGACCAAGCAAACGAAGACTGGTTAAACCGAACTGGACAGAAGCCTTTGCGGGACAAGTGCGAAAGAGAAAGAAATAGAACCATCGTACGCCTTTGCTTGTATTCATTCGTTTGGTAATTCCGAAGCGAGTATGTCTAGCGAATTTCGTGTTAATGTAATGCTAACAAACTAGTCTCATTTCAACTACGTGCCTTGAAAGTTAGATCGCCGAGCATAAGCTCAAAGATACAGAAAAAGTAATCCTAGAAACAGAAAACATCTGCTTCACAAACGAAACAGAAGTTGCCCTTCTATTCCTTCTACACTGCTCGTTTGGGTAATTTCTGAATCCGCGTTCTGTTTTAAAAAAATTTAAACTTACCAGCGGATTCAGCGATCTTCCTGAATGAATTGTGTTGCAGAAAAAGACCCGATATTAAATTTAAAATGTTTTTATAGTCATCCGTCATACATCCGTCTTCCAGCGTGTCAATGCCACCTACCTACACTGCGAAAGCCGTCACTTTCAGAGATTTTTACTGTGAGCACCTGTCAAGCTAATGTAATTTTCATACAATTTATCTTTCTGACCCCCGAATACTGAAACGCAACTCAGATTTAAGCACGTCTCAAGCGACGAATATTTGACAGATTTTCATTGAAAACTGTCAAATATTCGTCGCTTGAGACGTGCTTAAATCTGAGTTGCGTTTCAGTATTCGGGGGTCAGGCGTATTTCGCAAACAAAAAGTAGATATTTTCTAAGCACCTCTGGTTGAGGTTAGCTTGTATGTCTTCGTTGAAAGCCTTTTCAAATTCGCGCTTATGGTATTTTCGTACCTAGTTTTAGGTTTTGTGCGTTGTTGTACACATTGTACAACGAATTCCAGAGAGGGTTGCGAACTAAGGAACTCAGCTAGAACTATTTTATCACGGAATGGCCCTTACAGCGCCAGACGTAATTACAAAAGCGGACGGATGTCAAGATACTGCCATTTCAAGTCGCGCTTTTATCTTTTGGGTTATATTCTCATCCTGCTGGCTGTATTCAGAATGACAGTTCTATTAAATCCAGTCTTGGTTCTTGTTTAATCCTAACCTTCCTGACTTTTCAATAATTTTGTAAGAAAATAAATATAGTCAAATAATCTCCCAAAGAGAATATATATAATCCATCATAATCATTTTCAGCGATTTAGTGTGTACACGCCCCTTCTATAAATTCCAGAAATAATGATTTTGAGTCTTCTCCATCTGCCTTCTTCTCGAATCATCACACTTACTTCCATCAGGTAGGGAGGGGCAGTCCTATGCTTCTTCTTTCATTTTGTGGTTACTATTCTATTCAAGAACCTTTATTCCCCAACGTTAGAAAATTCTTACGAAGCATTATTTTTTCAACTTTGTAAAAATGTGTAAAAACCATTCTCTAGTCGAAGCTCGTTAAATATTAATACAGAGCTCTGGCGTCAACGAATATCGATTGGATATTTATCGATTTACAATGTATTTATAGAGGCATGGTAACGACTGGTGTAACACAGGTGGACCGTTCGTAAGCCGTAGGGTTCATGTTGTAGCCAATAGCCAAACAGAGATAAATGATCATTTATAGGAAGGCTACGGTTATAATAGCAAGTAAAGAGTCACTACTGGTCAGCCCTCTGACTAAGCTAAATTGAGAATTCAGAAATAACTAGTTTGGTAAACTTTTCAATGGCGTTGGACCAAAAGAACCTGCCAGTACAAATCAAAGTGGAAATGAAAATGGAAAGTTGACCGAGCAAAGCATTGATCCATTTCAGCTACTGTCTAACATTGATGTCATACGAGAAACGGTCTAACGATGACGTCAGAGATTTAACCTCGTGCACATCGCATGTAGAGTTATGGTTACGACCACAGGCATGCTTCTACTGAATCGTAGATCTTGTATCTGAGTATACTCTAGTAAAGTCATTGGCAGTAGTAAATAAACCCGCAAAGTTAAACCATAACACCGCAATGAAATTTCGTCCTCAATCTCCGAAGTGAGAGCTTAATATAAAGAAACCATAAAATGCAGAATGGGGCTGGCAGTTTCCACCCATTTACGGGACGAGTTAATGCTCTAGCCGAACTCCGTTCGCGATAAATCAGGGACCAGGGAGAACCCCCCTATGAAGCGATGAGTTGCTCCAAATACGTGCTTTGGGAAACAAAGCCGTTTCCATAAAACCGAAAAGGATTTGAAAGTTTCGATTTTACGCTTTAGTAGTCTATCTTAGCTGTCTTCGCACGAATAGGCTAGGCAAGTCTTTCATAGCATTTAATTTAATTTAATTTATTTGATTGCTGATAGCTTTAAATGGTTTGACTGCCATCACACCTGATGGAAAGTGAAATGCTGCCTAAGTTAGAGCACGCTTAGCTATAACCACTTGTTCACTCTTGATTTAAAAATTCCTAGGTGAATGCTGACAAATAATACTATTATTTATCCTGTGCTAGGTATAGGTTAATATGAAACTAATAAAACCCTTTCAGCTAGAAGGTAGGAGGGAAGATACTCATCAAAGAGAAAGCGTAAACTTGGAAAAAACGACGGCTTGTGCTGGATCTATCTTCTCTGCAGATGACGATGATGATGGTGAAAAGTTACCACTCCCTTGCACATGTCATCTTTGACACACTTTTTTTTTTTTTTTTTTTTATACTACTAAGTTGACAAACAAGCATACGGCCCACCTGATGGGAAGCGGTTACCGTAGCCTATGGACGCCTGCAATACCAGAGGCATCACAAGCGCGTTGCCGACCCTTTATAGAGCTCTGGCGACCTTACTCACTGCAGGAACACAACACTACTCCTTCCATCTTTTCTTTAGTCTACCTCTTGTTCTATAACCACCATCCACCCACATCCATATTTGACACTTATCTCGTAATATGACGTTCATCCCTTCGCATGACATGCCCATACTTTTCATCTTGCCTTGTCCGTCACAGGCGCTATTTTCAGACTACTAATATACTCATTATGATTAGAATTACGTCAAAGCTAATTATTTTACGTTCTTTGTTATTGGCAACTAGCAATCAATGGACCTTTAAGGCGGTATTTAACTCTTCCGATGATTGTCTATAATTACCAGTGGAGCTTCAAACACGTTTAAAATTACAGCACTCTGTGGCTCTTGTGTTGTTGATTCGTGTCAATTTACATTACCTAGATATAGGATACGTCACAACTTTATTATCATCATTTTTATCAGTTTTATAGAGTTGTGACGTAACGTATACGAATTGATACAAATTGATTGCTTCATGACGATAAGGCGAGTTTTGATAGTGATTGATATCAACAACATCATCATATTTGGTAGATTGCGTTACGGTACCCAACCCACACAGGGAATTTGTTCCACTTTTTCGATTATTTATAGAATTTATTGTAAATGAGAACGCCTCCCGACAGTAATCCTCCAACACGGTAAAAACAAATGCGAATATTTTACATAAATCTCACAGATTTTAAAAAACATTATAGATAATTTTAGATTGAACTTACTAGTGTTAGTGTTCACGCCTGATAAACTGTGGTCAGAATAAGAAACCAACAAAACCACAACTCAACAGTGTAAATAAACAGCAGTCTCGTCGTGTAAAAGAGATGGCTACTGTACCGACAACATCCAAAATCCGTCTAGTGATTATCAACACAAGGTAGCCTAAGCAACATTAACATAAACAGGCAAACAACCTCGATACGGAATCTCCACATACATTGCAAGCAGGTAATTAACCTTCGAAAAAATATCGAATCAGAAATAATCCAGATTCCTGAAAGCGTTGCATGAATAATGTCAATGGAAAATGTACTGCAGGACAAGGACGTCGCATTCTACTTCCTAAAGCACGTATAGTTGAGCGACCAGCGGCCGATGGGTCGATACTATTTCTGCGGCGTTTTCAACCGGAGCCGGCAACGAGGTTTAGGTCGTACTTGTTTGTTTTATGGTCATTAGCTTCATCGTTACACTATTGTAACGCGTATGTGTACATACAGCCGTGCCTCTTCAAGGTTGCCAGACTAGTCGTGTGGGCGACAAAGGCTCCTTCGTGCGGCTATAGTCTACATCACTCTAAAACATTTTCTTCGGCCGATCAGCGAACTCGCCCAATAACTCAACAGCTTCGATAGGCCGAAAATAGATGCGGCTATTTTGCATGCGGATATCGAAAGTTAGATAAACATACAGCGTGTATAAACATTGCTGTTACAGCTCTAGTGAAATAGTTGTTCCACGGCGATACCGCGGCGTCACATCGGGCGGTTCACGCTTTGGAGTGATGATTTCCAGTTGACCGACGCACCTTTGAGTTGGGGGAGCTGTACCATCAAGCTCTCCCTATCATTATTGTGTATCGGCTGTTGCCGGTCGGGCTCTGTGGCAGTGGCGGTGGCGGCGGGGAGCGGCGGCGGCGGGCTGCGCGCGTCCGGCGGCGGAGGCGGGCCCTCCATGCCGGCGTCGTCCCCGGCGAACAGCGCGAAGCGGAACGCGCGCGCGACGTCGGACACACTCTCGGAGCGCTTGGTGGCGGCCTGAGACGCGACGAGGTCGAGGCCCGAGTGGAACGACGGAGACTTGGGGATGCCCAGCGGCGAGACGACGCGGCGCGGCTTCGTCTCAGCGGCGGTGAACATAGCGCGTGAGGGCGCGCGCGCGGCCGGCCCGGCGTGGACCATCGCAGGCGGCGACCGGCAGCGGCATCCGAGCTGAGCCCGGCGGCGGCTCCGGGACCGGTGCGAGCTGCGGGGGCGGCCTCACTGCCACGCGCCCGGTGACGGACTTGCGCCAATACACGTGCGCGCGCACTCACAGACGCACCCCGCGCCGCCCCGACCCTGCCCCGCTATACAACCTTCGCTAGGGTTACCACGTCGTTACCAAATACGAGATTTACATTATAATGCTTCTACTATCAGCTTCTACGCGAGAGCAGTTACGATTCTAAATTTGTAAGCTTCGTATCGTAAACATCTTCCGCGCTCCGGTTTTATGAGTCATAATGTATCCCTCGTGCTTGTAGATAATACGCCACTGTTTCGCAATTCAGCAGGGTCAGGGGTCGGCAACGCGCCGCTGCATAATGAACGGTAAACAACTACTACAGTACTGCGAGATAAGCAAATACCAACGTAACGTTTCATAATACATGCTAGTAAACAAAACGCTGATCAGCTGATAATAGTGATGATTGTATCTTTATTGTTTTAGTTTGAGCCGAACATGTTTCACCAGCGAGTATGAATCGCGGCCAAATTGGCAAATTTTTCGACGATAAAACGAATCTGCGTGGCCATGTGTGTTAGCCCAATTGAGGAGAAAGCGAGCCAGACACATAAAATCGTAAATCGTTCGCATGCGGTAACGGGGGTGGTTCTCAGAAAACGTAAGAAAACAAGGTAGGACGCCGTCACGCCAAGGGTAGTTTGTTTGGGTGCTAGCATGGGGGACCAGCCCTTGCCACTGGAATGGGGCGCGCTGTGCCAGACGCATTCCACAATCCCCCTGCACAATCGATCGTATAATTGACACCGAATTATCCGTTTCACTTTCTGTGATTGACGGCCGTTGATGCCTAATGGAAGGTGACATCGAGGAAGATCGGGGGACTTTATTTTATCCTTTATTCAAAGTTATTGAATAAAGATGATACGTAACATAACGTACACTACACACTTCACTACAAATAAGTGTACTTGTTCTTGAAGTCACATATGAAATAGTATACTTAATTCACATAGATAAATTACCCCAAGTGAACTCAGTCTACGGCGCCTTCTTTATTACTATAATTTGAAAGCCAACTAGGATTAGCATTAGCACTAACTGCTTAACGTGCTCTCCGTAGCACTTCCTAAGACGGGAAAAATCAAGCAAGCTTACCTATACGAAACATTTCTTTTTCTAGAAAAAACCTAGGTAGACCTTCTTGTCGTACCACTAGTTCTTTTGAACCAGTGTGGTGAAAGGATGTTAAATGCGCCTCAAAGAGGACCCTGTGGCTGTAGACCTAGGTTAGGTAGTAGGCACTTTAGGTTGCCGTGCCATGCAATACGATATGTTTGTCATAATTTTAATTCCTTTGTAAGAACCACTAATGCGATCACAGAGGCCACACGCTTCAGTGTAGGCAGAGTTGTAACTAATCCGGTAGATAACGATGAAAAATATCACATTTCCCAGAGATAAAACGAGGGGCTTACTACGCTTTTGTGTGTACCAATTTAAGGTGAGTAAGTATCTACGTTACTGAAGGATGGTGGCGAGATGGCGTAAACGAGGTGGCAAAATGTTCCGTGTATTTATTTGGATGATTTCACGACTTTCCCTTTTCCACAGTACCCTTGGCGTTCAGATTTTTAAGGTCGGTAATCGAAGGCAGTTTCAAATTGAAGAAAGTCTTATTTTTTCTGTGTTATTTAGTTATAGGGAAGCATTATATCCAGTCCAGTAGTCGACTTCTGCAGGCTGATGACTTTTACACGCTTCTTATATCAAATTAAACATGCATAATCCAGATATTTTCAGAACTGTGTGGCTTCCGAAAGCGAAGGTTGCTTCCAAAGGAAATAAACCAACAGGTGTCCAGCCCACATGAATTAAAACCAAGCATATAATTCCATTACTGGGTTAAATGTCAAGAACGTCTAAGCTCCTGTTATACTAATGCCAGAACAACTCCAAAATTGCGGTTATAGACGGTAAGTGTAAATACATGGCCTAAACATGCGGTTAGACTGGGGGGATGAGCGACCGATTAATTTGCTGATTAACTTCAACCTCATCAAGGTTAAGACAGATAATGTATGCGCAATATCGATTAAATTCATTGGTCAGGTTTGGAAAGGAATGTTGTAAATGTGGTGATCAGCCAAGTCTCCTCTTCATCAGCTACAATCAAAACAAAATCCAAAGGCTAAACATGGAACCGGATACGTTTAGGATACCTTCATTTTTCATGTCGTGTGACGTGTCACTAGTTCGTTCGAACAGAGCGTGGCGAAAGGATTCTAAGTCGCCTCAAATAGGCTCCTTCCGTGCACTAGCATGCCAGCTTCCTCACGATATTTTCCTTCACCGTTTGAGAGTACTGGCATAGTGCACATGGATATGTTATGTATATTATGGCAATCGTAACTCAGTAAGTCAGTTGGACTCACCCACCAGATGGACCGATGTCATTGTTAAAATCGCGGGAGGTCAATAGATGGAAAGGGTCCAAAATCGTTCTTCCTGGAAATGTGTAGGGGAGGCCTATGTCCAGCAGTGGACTTAAGTCAGGCTGATAATGATGATGAAGTCAGTAAATTAGATGGCAGTTTCAACTTGAAACAGGTTGAGCAGAAACAACGCTAAACAGAATTCAATTTAGTGTAACTATGGCTGCAGTTGGCTCGCAGACAAAGTTCAATGAATGTTAGTGTTTTGGAACACAATCAGCTTCAGTTATGCACACCAGACCAGCTTTGTAGTCACTACATTAACCCTATAAATGTTACTTTAGCTTGGAGTTCCTAGCTTGGCTGATGGCCAGTGTTTGGAAAGTAACTTGAACAGTTTTTACAGGATACAGACCATTCCTTGGCTACAATATCACCTGGCCCCTATTTAATAAAGCTGACAATTCGACATATATGTCAAAAAGCGACAAAATTGTGGAATTGTCGCGCTTTTGTGACATATTTGTCACTTTTATTAATAGCCTAAGCGCGACAATTTCACAATGCCTGATGGTAAGCCACGATATAGCCGACGATGGAGCAGGATGGTTTCGAAGACACATATTCACTCTTGCCTTGAAGAGGCCCAGATTGTAGTAGTCAGTAATAACAGCCGACGGCAATGAGTTCCATTCCCTGGAGGTTCGCATAATACAGGTGGAGCGAAGAAAACGCTAAGCGCGAATGATAAGATATCGTTCCTATTGGACTAGGCTACGATTCGTATTTTTAACAGTTTATCAAATGTTTGTTTAGTTGTTCACCGTTTATTCCTAAATGGCTCGTCTGATTTCAGTATGGGTTTTATAGGGAACTGGTCCCACCCTGGACCACTGGAACCACCCCGACTGAGATGCACAAAATCACCAGGATTTTTTCAAAATGTTTAAAAGATGGTTTCTCAGTTTCTAACAACTAAATTGACATCAACATTCCGCTATCTTTCCAAGGCTCTAACCGGATCTAGGAGAATGACGTCACGCTGTGAATTCTCAATTGACACGAGACAAAAAGCGGCAATTCCGACTCAATAGAATAGAACAAGCACACTCCCGTGTAAACAGTGTTTTTGATGCGGTTTGATTGCATTCATGGAAGAGGTTTTAGGTCAGGTGACGTACGAGTACGACGTTTATACGTCACATCGACCCAAATCTATCTGACGAATATTGAAGCTGTTTTTGTTTCGCTATAAAGATAGCATGTTGTAATATTATAATGGCTAATACCCACTTTGTGGCACTCCATACGTGTCAAGTAACTTTAATCGTAGAACGGTATACACTGCTTAATGTGATTTTAATAAGAGACGATAGAGCTATTTCCATAAAGACAAGAACTTAAGTATACCGCCATCAAAAACTACCGTATTTCAGTGTATTAAATCAAAAAGATTATACGAGGAAGTCAATTGAATAAAAAGGCTGAAAAGTGAAGGCTTCCAGTCGTAATTTCGTGAGTTCCCGTCATTCATAACGCATTCCCCCTGTGTACGTGTGCGGGTAAGTCTGTGCCACTCATAATCAGCTTATGTCAGTCCAAGACACGCCACTGAGCCCGGTCTTCAGCTCTTATCCAGTGCTTGCCAGCTACATTTGGAACATCGTTGCCATCTTGCCGGAGGGCGTCCTACACTACGCTTATCTAAACGCGGTCTACACTCTAGTATTCATCTGCTCCAACGATTGTCTGTTCTACGAAATACAACTGTTCACTCCACTCCACAATTTCCACTGTTAATACTCTTGATTCATAATAGTTTACTAATACATATATTCTCTCGCACGTTTTAACATTTTTAAAAGTTCAGCTATTTGTATGATTGTTTAAAGTATCCTGCACTAAGACAGAAAGAGATAAAGAAAATACATTTATTTGACATAAAGGCGTACACGTATGACAATCACATTAAAACACACAGAACGGATAGCTGGAAACGGGCAGAAAATACTTAGACTAAGACTAATTACTAATAATAAGACGGTTCAACTTCAAAAACTTGTGAATGCTTTTAAAAGTTTCAATGCGATGATTGGTACATCAGACGTTTCAGAATACAAAAATTATACCATCTTCATACAGGCACATAATCAAAATAGCACAGGTGACGTATACCTTAAAACGACTCAAACTGAGTTAATTGGTACGTATATTAATTTAGTACAACGACCATTTGGTTAACTAGGTAGGCATTACATTGCCCACACATTAATTATTCCCTCGCGAACTAACGTAACAAACAACTATCTTCCAGCAAAAACAAACAATTAATCTTCTATTTCATTTTCAGAAACGTACGAAATACAAAACATGTATAACAAATCTTCTAATAAATTGTATTAATCTACAAAATATGTATCCATAAGGGTATATTTTGGCTCCCTTATTCTTAAGTCTTCAACAGCTACAAAAAATCATACTAGAACTAAAACCCAAAGCACAGATATAGTAATGTTACATCGCCTGAGGTAAGGGTGTAGTAAATGGGGCAACTACGACACCTATGAATATTATACAAGTTCCCAGCCGAGAATTAGAACGGTACAGTAGAGTGGATACCTGAGTACTGTGACGTCACAGCAGATTTATGTAGTAGGAATGCTTCAGGTCGTCAAAGTTTCTCGTATTTGAGCAGTAAACATATTTAAGCAGTGGTTATTCAAAACATGTGCTCGCCAAATGTTTCGATAAAACACTTTACCGTGAATAAATTTATACATGGGCGTTAAGAGAATCTATAAATAAAGACCGGCCAATTGCTAGTCGGACTCGTGCACTAAGGATTCCGTACCATTATCTATACAAATGACAAAAAAATCACGTACGTTGTATGGGAGCCCGCCCCCCCTAAATTGCTTTATTCTGTTTTTAAGTAGGTATTTGTTGTTATAGCGGCAACAGAAATAGATAATCTGTGAAAATTTCAACTGTCTTACTATAACGGCTCATGTCATCAGATTACACCCTGGTGATATACAGATAAACAGACGGACGGACAGCAGAGTCTTAGTTATAGGGTCCCGTTTTACCCTTTGAGTACGGAACCCTAAAAACTTGAAGACTCTGATACAAAATTGAAGATCAGAACTTTACATAGCCTTGCATGCGTTTGAGAGGGAGAAAAGTTTTGTAATACCAACCCCAGCGATTTGAAAACTTCGTCAAGAACTAGAACTTACAAGTGCTCTCAATACTTTTCATTGTTCATACTCGGAAAATAGGTCTGAAGTTGCCAGAGGGGCCTCATTGAAAGTAATACTATCAGCCCTAGGGATAATCGCTTTCTACTGACAGCTGTCAAATTATAAAAAAAAACAAGTTCTATTTTCACATTTTTATTCAACCAAATTCCAACTTTTTATTCAGCTAGAAGGTTGGAAACCCATTACAACGGTAAGAAGTTTAAAAAGTCTAATTAGAGCGCGATGTAAAATTTAAATTTAAATAACATGATTTTTTTTATTTTTACTTTCCTTGTATACGTAATGAAATCACAGTGTTTACCTCGGGTGAAAGACTTATTTATTTAAGCCCCTCGAGCTTCATTGGGACTTAAATTCGTGACTTTCAATCCTCGGGTAACAATGTATACTATTGTATTCTGCGAAGACTTCTCTTATATCCGCTGTGTCAGTACACATGGCAGAGCTGAAAGGAGACGGAAATGGCAGCCACACAAAGGGGAGGCGGACAAGCCACTTTATACGGCGTTTAGCAGCCATGCCTTCAGGGGCTCAATTCTAGACAGTGACTTTTTTGTCACGGTAGATTATGTATATCACAAGAACTGTCAAATTCACTAAAGAAACTGACAGTTCTTGTGATATACACGTGACAAAAAAGTCACTGGTCTAGAATTGAGCCCCAGGGCTCTTTAGCCGGCTCAAACTTAGCTTCCACGTGAGAATGTTGAAGCTAAGGGGGATTAGGCGAATTATCGATTGGCCTATGAAAGATGTCACGAATCTGACTAGCCTCTCAGCTCTGTTGGTAGTAGTTCTGCCTTCTGCGTCGTAGGTCGTTAGTTTGATCCCTACCGAGAACAAATATTTATGTTGTGAACGTAGATGTTTGCTCTCTGACTGGGTGTTATATTGTATTCTAAGTATTTATCACAAGCTCTGCTTAATTTTGGGCTACATAGTGTTCCGGCGATTATCCACCATATTTATTACTTATCTTTAAACGAGAAAATCTTGTATATACAGGGTGTCCCATAAGTCAACGTCCAGCCGAAAACGGGTGATGCGCCAAGTCATGACAGTTATTAGAAAAATATAAAAAAAAATATTTGCTAAGTACCTTTCGAGTTATGAGTATTTAAAAAAAACAGGAAAAACTGACACCCTGTGATGATCTTTTAAGTCCTGTGACTACAAATATTAACTTTTCATGAAACTTTTTTCTGCAACGTAAGCATGAATAACCCTTCTGTAAATTTCAATTCAAAATTAAGCCATAACTGCCTCAGTTTTCAATGAAATCGTGGAGGTTTGGCCAACGTTTCATTTCAGATAATTACATTACCCAACTTTAACCGTCTGTACCACAAAAAAAATGTACTACACTATCATGGCATGTAACTTTAAAAATTGGCGCATTTATCCAGAATTCCAAAATGGTATAATACTTGCTAGAGTACTCCTTAGTTTTGGAAATAAAAAATGTTTTTTCAACTAAACCGGATTTCCAATCAATTTTATTTCAATAGATAAAATGTTTGTACCCTTTAAATGATGGACTTAAAATGCCTACGCTGTGTTTTTAAGTGACTCACAATTCACAGGTACAAGTAATTCCATTTCGACAATGCAAATAAACAGATAGATCCACCATCTTGTCAAAAGAGTAATAACCATGGGTTTTCAAGTAATTGGATAGTTTTAGGTAAAAGTTTGAAATAAAATTCAATCATGGGATTACTTCAATCGTGGTTTTAATCTAAAGTTTGCCTTCGCCCATCGCCAGTCTTATTACATGGTTTTTGACGTGATAACGTCTTATAATTTGATGGAGCCGGCTGCTCGTACGAAAAAACATGACTCATGCGGCGTTACCTCGCTCTGAGGCGTTCCATTTAATACTTGAAGTGCATGTGAGAGCACGGAACGAGCGACAAAGAGGCACAGTCGGCCTCCGCGTTCGGCAGCGTTCGACATCGGTCTCTCTCCTACTTGAGTGAGCGATGCGTCCGCGTGGACAGCTGTATGACGTTGTCACGTTCAACTGTCGTCAGTTAACTGACTTTACAGACAGCTGATTTTTTTTAAGGAAATGTAAAGCTTGCATTACTGCTGAAGGCTAACAGTTTGAACATTTGCTGTAAATCCTTGATGTAGTTAAATTAAAATCACGATTGAAGAAATCCTATGATTGAATTTTATTTCAAACTTTCACCTAAAACTAACAAATTACTTGAACACCCATGGTTATTACTCTTTCGACAAGATGGTGGTTCTATCTGTTTACTTGCATTGTCGAAATGGTATTTACTTGTACCTGTAAATTGTGAGTTACTTAAAAACACAGCGTAGGCATTTTAAGTCCATCATTTAAAGGGTACAAACATTTTATCTATTGAAATAAAATTGATTGGAAATCCGGTTTAGTTGAAAAAACATTTTTTATTTCCAAAACTAAGGAGTACTCTAGCAAGTATTATATCATTTTGGAATTCTGGATAAATGCGCCAATTTTTAAAGTTACATGCCATGATAGTGTAGTACATTTTTTTTGTGGTACAGACGGTTAAAGTTGGGTAATGTAATTATCTGAAATGAAACGTTGGCCAAACCTCCACGATTTCATTGAAAACTGAGGCAGTTATGGCTTAATTTTGAATTGAAATTTACAGAAGGGTTATTCATGCTTACGTTGCAGAAAAAAGTTTCATGAAAAGTTAATATTTGTAGTCACAGGACTTAAAAGATCATCACAGGGTGTCAGTTTTTCCTGTTTTTTTTAAATACTCATAACTCGAAAGGTACTTAGCAAATATTTTTTTTTATATTTTTCTAATAACTGTCATGACTTGGCGCATCACCCGTTTTCGGCTGGACGTTGACTTATGGGACACCCTGTATATATGTATATATATATATATTTAGGATCTCGGAAATTGAGCCAACAATTTTCATGAAATTTTGTATACAGGGGTTTTCGAGGACGATAAAACGATCTAGCTAGGATTCATTTTTAGAAAATATCGGCGTTCGGAGTTAAGAACAAACTACTTTATCGTAATATCATTACTCCTAGCGACATCTATTGCTCAGAAGCAAAAACTAAGCTCTATGAGAACCTGAGAACTCACAGAGAACGCCATCTTTTGACGAGTTTTGGAACTAAATGACTACATAAACACTCTTTAGACAAGTTCCGGAAGTTTCCATCTCATTGCACTCGTGATTTTTTTTTAAATAACCATTTCTTATTTTTTAATTATTATGTAGTATGTTAGTAAGATCGAAAAATATGATTTCATCATTCATACGTTATTAAAAAATACCGAGCGAAGCTCGGTCACAAACTGCTAGTTTACATATTTATAAGTAAGAAAGTCACGACCAAGTAAACTCAACAGTCCTAATAGATGGCAGCACTAACATAATAAAAGGCATAAAATACACTTGAATGTACGTGAATAATATAGAACCTAGCAACGAGAGTTGTTTTAGTACCATCTCACTTCTAAAAGGATCCTATCGAAGGTCACTTTCTACTCAAAAGGTCAAAGTCAAGTTCAAATCCGGTTTCAAGTAACATTTTACAACTGTGTAATTTAATCTTATGACATCTTAGGTTTGCTAATCGATTGAAACAGCCCTTAGATACTTTCCATATGGAAAATACCAATGCGTACAATTTTGAACATTGCTTTTGACTAAAAGGAGCCATTGGTGGAAGACGACATTTTTTTAAGGGAATAATTTTATTATTCCATTAGTGAATACTGAATATGCAGGGAGTTAGAGCACAGAACAAAGTAGAACGGCCATGTGGCCGGAAAAGTGTCGCCAAAATACATGAGCAGATATATGCTCATGTATTGAGTAAGGGGCATATGCCCCTTTCTCCAAATTCAACGGTTTTTTCGGGAGTCCACTTGCTTTGCAGCAGCGCAAGAATTACTCTCCGAACAAGTTAAGCGACAAGATAAAACATAGAAAAATACTTTCTTAACATCTTCCTTCCTTCCTTGAATCCTCATATTTAGTGATATTTTAAATATAATAGTAGAAATGTAAAACTGGCGTCATAAGCTCCCATAGAAACAGCGCAAGATCGCCTTTCAACTGTGTGTATTCTGTGGGTTAGCGAATATTACCCAGACAGAGAACAAACATTTGTGTTCACCACACAAATATTTGTTCTCGGCGGGAATTAAACCCACGACCTACAGCGCATAAGACGGAGCTACTACTACCCTCCAGCTACATTTATCTGATGTGATGACCATGTTTTCCTTTCCACTGTCTTCGTGTGTGCGGTCCTTCACGCACTATTTATTTTGACACGGGCTATACTAGCAACTGACTAGACTGATTAGCACCATAGCATAAATAGTGTTCTCTGAGAATCAGTTCACTTTGTGGCAATTGACGTTGTTGGTTAGATTGCATGTGCTAATAAGAAATTCCCATTTATCTGGTGTTATATGTTACGCTAAAAATATACACAATGTCGAGAACATTTGAAGCAAAGGGGCACTGAATTGTTCAAGGAGATTACTTGCGCTTTGCCTTCTGCACCGTTGGTCGTGGGTTCGATCCGCACCGCGGTCAAATATTTGTGTGGTGAATACAAACATTTACAAAGAACAAGCATCTGCTTGTTCTTTGTAAATGTTTGTAAATATGGACTAGCATAAAACGCAATGCAAGTTAGATTTCCCCATTCATGTTTTTTACCGGAAGATATAACTCCAGTCAATTTTTTTCCAAGGTTTTCGTCATGTCTCACGTGCAGAGTTATCTTGCTCTGGGTTTACAATTACTGTTCAACCTTCATTAGCGGCTCGTGTCAGTGTGGAGAACGCATTAGTTTAATTAGCAAGATCTCATTTTACAGACATACATAAAACCACGCTGGTGTACACTCGAGAGCGATTAATCCGGTACCATGAGTCTGAGTTGCGCTCACTGTTTTGAGTGTAATGCGGTTTTGGCGTGGGTTTTGATTTTGAGAATACAAAACTCAGAAAACCAGCTAGAATTACATCTTCTTCTTCTTGTCGTGTCACTGATTCTTTCGAACCAAGTGTGGTGAAAGGATTTTTAAGTGCGCCTCAAGAGACTCCTTTCGTGCACTAAATAGACCACTGAAAATAACCAGTGAAAATATTTTAAGTACGCCTCAAAGAGCATTTAAAATTTAAAAATATTTTTTACTTCTTAAAAAACATTATTATTACAAAAATCACCTAGAAAGTGTTACTATAGGTATATACTATAACAATAAGTAGTAAACACACAATAAGTTATTTTGATTTACCATTTGCATAACGATGTTGACATCTAAAAAAATGCGCCAACCAGCAAATCACTTGCACTTATGGCAATTTTCCTTCGTTTCTAGGAACAACGGCTGTTTGAGAACCTTGCGGAGAAAATTAGCTATTTAATGAAGATGGAAAGAGCAAATTGATATAAACTAAGCTATAGGCAGAGTGCAGAGTCTGAGTTAGGCTGACTGTTTTTTTTGTGCAGTGTGAGCCCGTTTTCTGAGTGGTTTTTGTGAGCGGTATATAGGTTTATTGTGACTATTATTATAATTTTTGTCGTTAGCTTAACGGAAAATGACTAATCGATTATTGGCCGGATTTTTTATGGAGAAACTTAGCGTTCGTAAGTAAAAACATTAAAGTTTTCAAATCCCGACATACAGGGGCGCTCATCGTTTCTCCATACAAAATCGGAGTCGATAAAACGACTACCGATAAGTCATTTTGCGATAAGTTAACGACAAATGATGTGTAAACTCAGAATAAGCCTTCAGGTCAGTAATTGTTTGATAATATCATATAAAAAAACCTCTAGGAACAAGCGCGTAGGTTGTTGCCTATTCTTCTAAGCTTGGGCGCATGGAACTAAAGACTCACCTAACTTTAAGACGTTTCAAAGTGATCCTTGCGATTCTACTGAACAAATACACTTTCGATTTTGATATCGATATGTCATTTTGCGTTAAAAAGATATGAAGTCGGAATAAGCCTACAGTTACAGAGTTCTTAACAGTCCCGCAATCGAAACTTATTTTGAAGACAACTTTCCTAAATGTTGGTGAAAGAAACTAAACTAAAGTATGCAAATGTTGGCACAATCTTTAAGTTTCAATGCACATATGTAAAGTTAGCAACGTTTTGACTCCTCAAGTAAAGACTGAGGCAAAAAACACGGAAGCTATAGAACGTATGTAACCAACCCTATTCGATTTGCAATCTTAGCATGTCGATGTCTCACTTAGGGTAAGATTGGATTATCCTTACGCGGCCGAACCATTTCCCTTTGCAAATAGCTTTCGATCGGGGACTACATGCCTTATTGGAGTGTTGTCATATTATTTTTAACATCTTGCTTTGGAATCACATTCTTCTTCTTTTTCTTGCCCCATTTCTTGTGGGGTCGGTCGGCACAACATGTCTTCCTCCTCCATTGCCCTCTGTCAGCCGTCATCTCTGCATACGCTCCTCTCTTATCCATGTCATCTTTCACACAGTTCATCCATGTTTTCATATTGCAAACAAATATTTAAGGATGAATAAGGTTAACCGAGGATCTGTTTTATCAAGAGTATCGTCTAACATCTCACACCCTCTAAATTAGCACAGAAAAGGACCGTATCAACACGGTCCTTTTATATGAAGTAAAAAATATTTTTAAATTTTAAAGCGAATTTTTATTTTTTAGCCGTCTTTAAATAATAAAAGAGAAGATTCTCATTTTTTTTTGTTATGGCTTTATTTCGTCATACAGGGTTATTCATTATTAGCTGCAAATACTCAGGAATTAGGTTCAACAAATAAAATAAAAAATATTTATGAAATGATTTTTTTTAAGTTTTGTTATGAAAATCCCGAGAAAATCGATAAAGGAATCATTGGCGCCTGACCTATTTTGACCTTTGATCCGCGCCCGCGCGCCGTGAATGACACTCTGCGTTCAGTCACCGCCTGGGTGGGTCATCGTCCTGTTCTCCGTGGCAATCATTATGCAATAGCCGTAAAGAAATTAATAAAAATAAAATTTTGATACAAAAACTTGAAAAAATTTTTGATCAAATTTAAAAAAAATAATTTCATAAATATTTTTTATTCTATTTGTTGAACCTAATTCCTGAGTATTTGCAGTTAATAATGAATAACCCTGTATATGAGCCGATTTTAAAAATCTTTTTTTACCCGGTAGGTATCTTAAATGTTCCAGGTCATTCCAGATTGGCCAGGGGGCCAATCGACCGCACCAGCCAGAACCGATTTTGATGGAATTTCTAGGGAGAAATTCCATCAAAATCGGTTCTGGCGTTTGGCCATGAAGCCGGTTTTATTAACTTGTTAATTTTAAAACCATATTCGTCAAAAAACTAAATTCACAGTTCACACACAAAGGCCTCATTATTTTCATACTCTCAACTCAAGTTATATTCGATTTTAAGAAAATTTCTACAATCGATATTGATAAAACTCTTTCTGCAAGCAACACTCCACATGGTTTCACTACGTATTTGTAAACGCTATTGATTTCGTTCATGAAAACGAAACAGCTTACTTGACGTTTCGATAGCGTAGGCACACCCAGGCGATGGTGATGGCGATCTGTGACACGCTGTCAAACATCGCTGATATATTTTACAGCGTTTCACTGATCGCCATCGTCATCGCGCAAAATGTGCCAAGGCTTGAGTCCACCATGCGTCAATCCCAAACCTTTTCGAACATCCTACGTCATTGCTTGTAGAACTCCTGCTATTCCGGCAACACGGCTCGATTGAATGATCGCTAAATCCGAGTTCCATTTTCAAATTTTTCAAACAAAAATTGACAACTCACATCAGAATTCAGTTCAATTGCACCCCAGCAGACCGATTCATGTAACTTTTGTTGCAATCAAAATCTTATTGAAACTGTCAATTCGCGATCACGTATTAGTTCGAAAATTGACAGTTTCAATAAGATTTTGATTAAAACCATTGCAACAAAAGTTACATGATCGGCCTGCTGGTCTGACAAAAGGTGTAGTGCCTATCGATCAGCCGTAGTCCTAGAGAGATAACGCGAACAGACCAGAGGGCAAGGCCGTTCCAAATCTAGGTAAACAAAACACCGTTTACTCTGAACGAGGGTAGACTAGAGAAATACGACAGTTAATAACACTGCTAATTTTGTTCAGGACAGAATCTTTGAAATAAGATTTAAATCGGATAGTGCTTGTTTGCTATAGTTGATCTAGTTCAAAAGTTCAGTAATACAATTTTTATAGAATTCTCGAAGGGAAATCAAACAGCGCAAACTTGAGCTCAGTTTTAAAGTTCGACCTAGTTATTTGTAAATGGATGAAGACGATAAGTCAAGGACGGAGATACCGAGATCAGATTACGTAAAGAATGCTCGCTTAGGTACCGCAATTATTATTGTAATGGGTAGAGGTAACGCTGAACATCAGGAAAATCTTCTGCTTGTTTTTTTTTCGAATGGACTAAATGATGGTGATCGTCTGACGATTCTTACAGCGCTACCGGACAAAACCTCGTGCTTGTATAGTCGCTAGCTCCCATAAAAAGGTTACTCCCACCAAGATACCACGCTTTTTCCCACTCAATGCCACGAATTTAAAAAACAAATTAGTACAAATTCTCAAGTACAGTTATTTAGTAGTAGTAGAGCCTATGCCTCAAGTTGATGGACGCAGGGCAGTGCATCGTAGGGCATGTTACTGACGTGCGTGACCTACGAGGCAATGCTTTGTTATAGGTGATGTTTACCACTTAATATCAGATGGGCCATATGCATGTTCCATCAGCAAGTTACATAAAAAAACAGTCCACAACACCATAATAATAGGTTCAGCCATGCCGCCGCCAGAAATATTCAAATCATATGTTCATATTTGAATCTACCATACATAATCTAACTAGATAACATTTGATTAAAAGTACCAGGGGAGAAGAAAACTAAGAAGTCGATTTAAATAAAAAATGTTTTTTTTACGACTACTTAGACTTTTCTCTCTCTTCTTCGGTATCCTTTCCGTAGTTTTTACGTCACAATTCACACCACAACGTCCAAACCTTACAAGAATCCTACTAACGTCAGTGGTCACTGTGGGTGATTTAGTACGCCAAATTGTCTTCAAAATCACAGAACACATAAATCTGTATTCTCTGCAATACCGTCTTTACCATACGGGCCCCCCATTTTTCGCCCCCCCCCCCCCCCCGAAAAATGGAGGGCTCCGAAGGACCGACAATTTCTCACACATTTATTCTCAAAACATTTTTTTCGGGCACATTACACTTTTTTCATAAATCAGTAAGCTTATTCATAAGGTATTTACAAGGCATATACTACGCCATTATAGTTCGCTTCTATACTTTCCAAAAGGGCCCCAAATTTTTGCGTGCCCAAGGGCCCCGGCTTAGTTTAAGACGGCCTTGATTCTCTGTTCAAAATTGTACCTTTGATAGGAGGCAGCTTGACCAGCTCCTGGTTCTGACTGTGCACGTTGAAACGGCTGGAGCCATGCTTCCGCTGCTGGCCGTTCCACCCGGGCGGGCAAGGGCTCTCCGATGCCCGGGGGATGATAGCGGTGGGAGGAGGGGGGCCCGTCGCTAGAGATGACAGCTGCTTCTCGGGACGAGTCTGGAACAATGGAAAAGGAAGTTGAGTGATAGTTTTTAACCGACTTCCAATCAAAAAGGAGGAGGTTCTCAATTCGGTTGTTTTTTTTTTTTAATCTTTGTTACCGCATAACTTCGTAATTTGTGAGCCGATTTGAATTTTTTTTTTTATCTGAAAGGTACTGCTTCCAGATTGGTCCCATTTTAATTTTATTAAAATCAGTGTAGCCATTTTTTTTTTAATATTTTTTTTAATGTATTTTATTGTAACTGCATGCCTCCGTCATTTATGAACCGATTTAGAAAATTATTTTTTTATTTGGAAGGTAATTCTTACGTCCAGATTGTCCCAAACAAATTTCATTAAAATCGGTTTAGCCGTTTGGCAATGAAGTCGGCTTCTCTAGTTTTTTAAACTTATAATTATTTAAAGACTGATTTTCTATGAAATATTACACTACATACTTTTTTGTATACATCAACGTTGAACGTTGACTTACATAACATGGTTTAGTTCGATTACATTAAGAATGCGTATATAGGTTTTCGTTGAGGATAATTCAATTTAGTTCTGTCTTGTGTATTTCTTATTCCCTTTAGCAATAAATTTATTATTATGTCTTGCTCGAATAAGACAATGTATGGGAAACGAAAATATTTGCGTCATCTGTTGATTAAGCTTAATTTATTAGTAGTAAGGGCTCGTTCGGGGAAGTACTACCACTATGCGAATTTCTACTAACAAGTAGCTACTACTAGCTAGTAGTAGCTTAGTAGTATTTGCCTTTAAATAAGAAAATCAATTTGGATAAAATTCTTTGCATCAAGGAAAATTTGTAGGTAAGATTCTGTAAAACCCGATTTAACATTGGAATATGATTGGAATTCGAAAAATGAGCAACAACAAAAAGGCACACAGCTGTTTGGAAACGTAATATAAGCTTTGTTCTCTTGAATCTAAAACTTACTTCAGCATACCAGACCTTTTTACACAGGAATGCTTTGACGTAACTTCAGTTTTATGGTGGTCAGAAAGCCAGGAAGGGGTTTCGCAAAAATATTTAATTCCAGAATTTTCCATGTTACGGTAGTGTCAGAATTTTTATCTAAAAGCCACTGAAAACCAGCACTGCCGGGGCTTTTAGCAAATGCGTTCGTTTTTGGTCATCTATGTTTTTTTTATACAACTAGCTTAAGGATATGGCCCACCTGACGTTAAGTGGTAACCATCGCCTATAAAAAAGCATTGCCTCGTTGGTCACGCACGTCAGAAACGTGCCCTACGATGCACTTCCCTGCGTACATCAGCTTGACAACTTGTGTTAGTTATTATCAAAAAAACCTAGGTTTTACGACGAAAATATACTTATCCATTCTAAAGATGAAACCTAACCATATATAGAACGTGGAAAGTAAGCTTGATTATAATTTTAGTTTCAAATTTTGTCCCACAAAATAAAAACTTTGCTCATCAATCAAGTTTCAAGTACAAATTGCATCTAACTTAAAGCAATAAGCAGGAACTGTACGTGGAAACGGGGAAGTCGACCCAAGGTCTGTGGTGTAAACAATAGCGGTAAAATGAACGCATTTGTATGCGCTTGCTAATATAATTATGTAGGTGTCATCAATCGTTGGATGATCAAGAGATCTTTAAGAGATGCATCGACCGATGTCCACGGGATGTGAAGAGGGAAAAATTATGAATTAAAGGCTGCATTGAGAAAATTTCGTTTCATTAATGCAGGAGCATTTCAAGGTAGCAATTAAAATAATAGACGTAAAGTATTACTTTGTGTCTAACCTTATTTATTTAATTTATTTATTTAACTCTTTATTACACAAAAATCCTAAATTTATGTACAAAAGGTGGGCTTAATGCTTTAAGCATTTTCTACCTGCCAACCTTCACTCCAACACAGTGTGCACTCAGTTGAATTGAGAGCAAGCTTTAGTTTCCACAATAGGCATAGCTATACATTTGCACATCTCTCTAGGTATTAACTTCCTTTTTGCAACCAACACTTCAATAAGGCATGAACTATTTGCATCCCAGTCTATTTACTTACAATTTGTAATTCGTTCTGATCACGTTATGTACTATGAATGAAGCAGCTTGTTTGTTTGCAAATAATATCAGTAAAATTAGCAAGCTTCGGCCAAACGAACTATACGATTTCAATACAACGTATGTTTAATTTATCGCCATCTTTAACTAATGGGTACTCACAAACAGAGACAGGGTAATTTGTGCAACGTATTTGAGTATGAGGGTTAAATACTGGTATAATACAACAAAGCTAGCAGATACTGGATGTCAACAAAACAGTATTTGTAAGATTTTACATTTAAAAGAACCCGGTGTCACAGCAAATATGACGCTAAATACAGAAATGTGGAAAATATCTTTCAACATTGAGTAATTGATTTGACTCAGCACTTTTTCAGGCAAGGGGTATGACGAGCACGCAACAAGATTGAATTGGCTAGTATTGCTCTCCATCTAATCAATTACTGTCGGCAATTTGATAGAAAACAAAACCCATGAGGGTTGTTTGTTTTTGAGAGTCCTTGGCATTTTCCATTGCTTTTCATACAGTCGTAAGAGTTAATGAAATGTCCGCATTCCAGCTCGGATGATCTTCAGAGCAATGTCTTTTCTACGGATCTCCTGGTGTATTTCCACGAGTGTCTATTATTACGTCAACTTTATGCTTCGTTCACCACACCACCCTTCTTACTTTTTATGATACTAACTTCATAACTAGAAATGTCTTACCACTATTGGAGCTTCGTCAATTTTGCAATTCTTGCTTATGCAGAAAAGCATTAAGAATCTTATGGTTTCAATAGCCTTATTTTGATTCTTAAGACAAAACATGACAGAGCCTTCATTCGGTCGAACAATATCGATCGTTGAACATGGACACAAGTGTTGAATAATGAATCAATCAGGCTTCGAATGCCAAGTTTTGAATTTCTTTGTCATTGGAGCTGCTATAATCGATACTGATATTCGAGTGTCTAATTTGTTCTCGGCTTTTGTTACAGAAACTTGGCGGAAAATCACTAAGAGCCGTGTTTTGAAAAAGAAATATAAAATATTGTTTAACCATACATATTACCTACACCATGAAGAGAGTTATACTTGAGACGATACAAAATCGAAGAGGAAAAATGTTTGGACATTTTCTACGACATGACAGCTACATAATGAACATCATTGAAGGAAAGGTTGAAGTAAAACGGGGAAGAGGAAGGCCAAGAATAAGTTACATGAGCCAGATAAAAGAAGTTGCTGTCATGTCGTATAAGGGAAGCCAAGGAGGCCGCATTCGAAAGACTTTTTGGAGAAAACTGCATCAAAACCCCGACAAGAGCTAAGTTCTTAAATTTAAGAAGAAGTACACCATGTATATTTTCTGCTTAGCTGTAGTTATATTACAATGCTGATGAGCCCCTTTACAGAGCGATATTTTTCCCAACATTTGTGTACAAACATATCAATAGAAATGCTTGAGTAACGCGTGAAGGACGGTAGAGTATATGAAACGTGATTTATTGTACCAATGGTCTACGAACTCGTAGCTAATAGGCCTTCTTTTCCAACATCAATCATCGAACGCGTGGACAAACGCGTTCGATGATTGATGTTGGAAAAGAAGATAATCAGCAGCTGTCTTCTTCGTGTCGAAGGTCCAAACTATGATATAGGTGCAGCTCAGCTGCTTATTGAACTAAATCTATATTTATAAAAGAAAGTCATGTTAGTTACACTATTTATAACTCAAGAACGGCTGAACCGATTTGGCAGAAAATTAGTGGGGTAGCTTAGAACCGGGAGAAGGACATAGGATACTTTTTATCCCGAAAAAGCAACGGGAACGGGGCGTTATGCGAACGGGCGAGCGAAGCCGCGGGCGGTAATAAATAATGCGGACAATCCACACAACACTATCTAGCCCCAAACTAAGCAAAGCTTGTGCTATGGGAACCAGCTGATACATATAATACTTGTATACATTTTTTTGTAAATATACATGGAATACAATACAACACCCAGACAGAGAAGAAACATCTACGTTCACTACACAAATATTTGTTCTCGGTGGGGATCGAACGTACGGAGCTACTGCCAACATACATGTGAAGGCAGTCAAAAGTGAATATACGTCATAGCACGCGCGTTTCGTACGTTACCGCACCTATTTATACAAGTCGTCAAAACAATTTACGGAAAACCGCAAACAAAAAGTGAAATATTTCAAATTTTACGAGTTGTAGAAGTTTTTGCAAACAAATAAAGATGAACCAAACCAGAGAGTTTTTGTTTGTTTTAAGCTAAATAAATTTAGAACAGTGTCGGTAAAGCCTGACCTTGAGCTCCATGTCGGATTATGAGCGACACGGATACGCACTCTGGTGTCCAAGACCGTAAGGATGAATACAGGTTCACTGTATAAAATTTCGAATGGGGACATTCCTGTATTAGTTTTATCGTTGCCTGGAGAATAGGAGCTGCATAGACTAGATTAATTTATAAAACTAAAATCAGCAGAGTTCCAGATAGCTTGTAGCTAGTTGAATCGGACAGATTATATAGCTCGTTGTATCGCTTAGGAATGAAGGTCCACCAATGGCATCTACGATCGTGGGAAGTCAGTAGGACCTTCCACCTTTTTCTTGCCATTGGTGGTGTTTATTTAGGTGGATAAGAAGGCTTAAAACTGTTGTTCCTGAAAATCTAATTGTCACATCAGAAGTTGCTGATAATCCGTACGTTATATCGACCCCATGATGAAGCATTATATCTATACTTCTATACTAATATTATAAAGAGGAAAGATTTGTATTTTTGTGTTATAATTAAACAAAATATTTACAAAATGTACAAAATACACAAGAAACAGTTGAGCTATCTGCAGATCGTTACAAACGATCTAGAGATAGCTCAACTGATCCAAATCAGTGCCAGACGGAAGCGTCCCCAAGACGCTGGCGGCAATGCCACGCTGAATAGCAATGCTTATACGCTGCGCCAGATACCCACCAGCTCTTGGGTCACGCGTCGCTTCGATCAGTATCAGTATTTTTGTGTATACTTGTAGTTGAAAAAACAAAAAATAATAATTTAAGTTTAAAAAACTTGAGAAACCGACTTCATTGTCAAACGGCTAAACCGATTTTAATCAAATTTGTTTGGGACAATCTGGACGTAAGAATAACCTTCCAAATAAAAAAATAATTTTCTAAATCGGTTCATAAATGACGGAGGCATGCAGTTACAAACATTAAAAAAATTATTTAAAAAAAAATGGCAACACCGATTTTAATAAAATTAAAATGGGACCAATCTGGAAGCAGTACCTTTCAGATAAAAAAATAATTTTTCAAATCGGCTCACAAATGACGAAGTTATGCGGTAACAAACATTAAAAAAAAAAAAAAAAAAAAAAAAAAAAAAAAAAAAAAAACATACAACCGAATTGAGAACCTCCTCCTTTTTGATTGGAAGTCGGTTAAAAATGAAATTAAACTCAAAAACTACTGTGCCGATTTCAAAAATTCTTTCACCATTGTAAGCTACATTCACCCTGAGTAACACAGGCTACATTTATGTGTTTAAAAAAATAATTTCCACGCTAGTCTGTGATAAGTTGACCCTGATGAAGCGAGAGCGCCGTTGGGTATGTAAAGCAAATGGAGACGCCGAGGCTTGCGGAAGGCAAGAGACCGTTACCTCCGACTTGTGTTTGTCCATTCGTCAAGTGGTCATGTAACACTTGATGGGAACAGGTTTGGAGTTACGTTATTGGGTTCAGGTTCATCATCAGACTGCTGCCTAGCATTACCTAATACCTTGTTTAGGTAATGCCTTGTATTTTTTGCCTGACGGACCAAAATGTCTAGAAACAATGTATTGAAATTCACAGATTTGCGAAGTGCGTGTGACCGAAAGTGTGTTAGTAGAATTAAAATCGGTAAATGGTAAGAAAACCAACGTTGAACCAGTTCTATTGATAAATTACTGAAGAAACCAACCACTCGTAGCGAATCCACTTATCGAATAAATAAGTTTTTCAATGAGAAAACAAGCATTTATCGCAAACTTACCGTAACCGGCGAGCGATTTCTTCGTCTCCGGAACATTGACGACAATGATTGAGTTGCCATGTTGGCTGAGGTCGCCGCAGACATTAACATTTTACACAAACTTCCACTTCACATTAATAAAGGAGCATGTTACACTATACCACTTTACAAAACTAAAAGTTCGCCGTAAAAGTTTTAATTGCACCCAAACATTAACACAACACAGAGGACTGGCACACTAGACAGGCGGTACGTAATGAAAGTCAGAAACAATAAACTTTAACTGTAACGCTACATCAAAAAGTTCCACGGAGTCTCACGAAGAGAGCATTCGGATGATATTTCGAAAACAATTCACCTAACACTATTATGTTTGGGCAAAACAGGTGGCGTACTTTCTCTAACCGCAAATGATACTGATTCATACGAATATCAAAGTAAAACTGTCGGTATTACAAAAGAAACGAAATACTCAGATATAACAGAAACAGACCCAGACTCGTAAAACTGTACTACTGCAAGGAGTCGATATTTCAATTTTGCGAATGAATGAATGAATTTGCACTCAACTTTTAGGAGTTTGAGAAATTTTGATAATCCGCTGAATACATTAACTCTATTTAACCCACTGACTTTGAATTTTTAAAAACTTTTACTGACACAGTTTTTTCGTATCTGATATCGCGAACGTGCGTCTCCAAAATCCAGAATGACATCACTGGCGTAAAACAATCTAAAATTAAAAATACGGTGCATTATACCATCGTTTAAAACAGCTGTTTACTTTCAGACTAGACTGGTATAGCGATGATATACTGCCCGTAGTAAAAGACACAATGTACGGGCTTGTTATACTTATAATCCTTTGCGGTACTGACGTGGTCTGTGTACGAAAATCGATAGCCAACTAGCAGGCTACGGAATCGGATTTCTAAATTGAATAGTCGGATTACCCTTGTTTCCTACAATTAAACAAAAAATGGCGGCAACTAGTTACGTTAATAATTAATCGATTTGACCCGGTTGCATCAATTATTGGGTATTCGATAGTCATCGGTAGTTAATCTGCATAAGTAATTGGAAAATATGAATGGTAGACGATGAGAATTTACAACAGAAAAGTCTATATTCTGGAAATTGATGATGATTAAAATTAGGCGTACCTTATTTTGCGAGTTTTTCAAGTTTTTCTTCAGAAAGATTGAAATCTGAAAGAAGCTTCTTAATGGCCTCTGAATTAACAAATTGGTCAAGTTTTGAGGATTCCACGGCCAATGACACAGAGCCAATCGATCATTCAAGTTGTATAGAGTCATGTATATTTAAAATGTGATAAAAACCTAGGCTCAATAGAGCCACTTATACTGGCTAAAGGCACCTCTTCTATAAGGAAGTAATGTTTGTTAGAGCATACTATTAGAAGGCCCTGAGTCCACGAATGGCGTCGAATGTCTATGAACTCCAAAACAATAATCAGGATCGCAGAAAACAAACAATCTTACATGACCTTCACACATAACATAAAATAACATCTTATCCGTTGGTATTTCATTTTCTGCGCAAATTGCGAAGTCAACTTCGGCTTATGAGCTTTTCCTCGGCTTGTTTCATGTAAACTAATTTACAAAGTAATATTTAAACGTGACTCTTGTGAGAGAATAAAAATCATTTGTTGCAAAACTGTGTGAGATATTACAGTCAAAGTCAATTATGTATTTATTCAATAGTATCACAAGGATCACTTTGAAACGTCTTAAAGCTTGGTGAGTCTAGGTGGCCAGTTCCACGCGACCAATCCTAGACAAACAAAGGCAACAAACTACGGTTTGGTTCCTACCGTTTTTTTAGTAATAAATTTAAATGGCAGCAGATGAAATGAACTCCGACAATCTGTAATATCATTCTTCGATTCGGAAGAGCTTGGTACGGCATAAGGGTATTCTTTATAAAAAAACACATAAAATTAGAACAGTATTTATCCAATTTTCCGAATATTTTCCCAAATTCCAAAATGAGTATAATATAAAAAATAAGTATTTCTTAGATAATAAAAATGGCAGTAAATTGGAAGAATGAGCGATGGACGCCCACGTGAGCTTAAAGTAAACAATTTTATTCTGAGTCAGACAGCGCTTATTTTTTTCGAATATTTACGTAGTCGTAGAAAATACACAAATTTCGCGCTCCATGCTTCATTAGCAATGTGTATAGGTTACTAATGAGAAGCTATACACATTGCTAAAAATAAAAGTAAAAGTAAAGACATGAGAAATGAATGGTACGTGCAGAAAAAGCCTCTCTCAGATCTGTAGTACCAAAAATGACGGTATGTTCTAGTCAGTAGTTCTTAGTCAGAGCCACGCAAGCTGCAAGAATCGGTAGATCCGAATAATCTTACGAAGTTGAACGTGGATGTTGGATCTATACTTTCATTCAAAAGTTGTCACCGCACAGAGAAAGTTGTTTTGGGTTGGGCAGAATAAAAATGCAACAAATGCAACCGGACAAAACATCTGCGTTACGTACACAGAGCAGCCAACACGCTTTTGCTTAGTTACGTACAAGCAAAGTGAAATTCTACCCACTGTATCCTTGTATGCAGATTCTTCACCCACGCTTATAATCTAGTGCCGGTACTTTAAACTACACAAATTGGTGATCCCCAAGATATGATTAGATGGTACTTCGTACTAAGATATCTAAGAGATCAGCACTGTCTGTGAATGAAAATCGCGAGTATGTTCCTGTTTTTTATCAAAATAGCAACACTTCTTTCATATGCACATAGTTTCAACCCAATCTAAATTAAACACTGAAAAATTACAATCCAGTAATTACTTAGGGGTACGTAATTAGGTACTTACGCTACCTTACAAATCATCATAACTTTGCCAAGGCTTATTATAACTCTGAGCAAGTAAACCTAACTTACTTAATTTGACTTCCTCGATAATGAGACCGTCTGCGATAAATACCGTATTGAAATCAGTTGCATTTATAGACAGTTTTATTATAATAGCCAACAGATCTTCAAGCGGTTGCAGTGATCAAATGCGTCCAGTTGAAAGGGCATTATCATCATTGTCACACCCGGAAAATGGCAATGACGAAAACGGAAATTGTCTGTAACAGAAATAGTAGACACAAAGGCAAGTCGCACGCATCTGTGAGTTTTTATTCAAGGGCTTTGAGAGACGTATAAGAGACGTTACGCACACTCGACTAGTTGCCCTCAACTTGGTCTCACAGCGACGAAATAAAAGGCAGCTATGATTGAGACCCAGCGTGCACACTAAGGCCCGTATTCATAAATAGTACTGAGTCAAGTAGAGTCGAGCTTCGAGCACTCTAATGCTGCCTTCCTACGGTGCGTGGTTCTGCAGATCATCACGCACAGCCGACGACGACGCACGGCAACGCACACAGAAAGGGCTCCTGTGCTACCGCGCACTTCGGCGCACGAGACCATTCCCATGGTGTGTCATGCGAGCTGATCCGCCTCCGTGCGCGATATCACACACTGGTGGGAAGGGGCTATTAGGCATAGATTTTTAACAGTTCGCCATTGAAAAATGACAAAAATCTATGCTTGAGGCTCGATACAGACTCAAGCACTGTTTCTGAATACGGCCCCAAAAGTAACAGTTTCCGTCGACCAAGTCACCGGCGACCTGTCGACAGTGGGTGATGGCTCTAAATATTGTTAATCCAGTCATTTTATGTGATCCTTTTTACGCGTAAACGACCTCATGTATTTATTTACGTCAGAAGATTTTCCTCAAACTGATGATTTTCCACAATCATCGGACGCTTCAAACTGCCAAGATTAGTCGTAGTAATTTACTATAGAGAACCAATTAACATCCTCTTGTCAAACCAGTAACAAGTTGTTTCTATAATTTGCAACAATGGAAATAAAACGAACTTCAGAAAAAACGTCAATATAGGTGAGCAACAAGCTTCCTATTTTGAAACATGATGCTAGTTGTGCAAAACAAGCCTGTGGTGTGGGGGAGGCTTTATTTGATCAATTGATTGTCACGTTCGATGGGTCCAGAAATAGATGGATTAACACTGTGAGGCCACGAAAGTAGCGCTACGAACCGAAAAACTGACTCGTTTCTTGTTGAAATCTCAGAGTTTTTATGTCATCCTAAGCTAGCGCACCAGAATAATACTGGGTCAAATCCACCTGCCAAGCGTAGTGATCACGGCAAACCCCCAAAATATGGTGAATTCCTATGCGCAGCAGCAGCAGTAAAATTATCATTATCAGCTGGGATGTTCCCAGCTGATAATGATAATTTTTCTGTGACTTAATCGCGCCGTTTTGCCTGTAGATATTTGAACGAAACGTGATTTTATACGGATAATACTAGAAAATTGGATTAGAAAATAATCAAATAAAGTCCTATGGTACTACTTTATCGCACCATAGATCACTATTGATATTTGTTGAGGACGCTCAGCGGGAGACTATTGCGGTTAATTGAGAACCATTAACCTAGATGAAACGATATACTTAATAAACAATACGAGATAGTGAAGAAAGTAGATACTTTATAGCCGCTGCAAATTTTTTGGCTAGTCCTACAACAGAGTGGACAGCTATTTCTTTTAAATATGCTACAAGTTGATGGAATATAGATGTAACCATCACCTACAAAGCATCACCTCGCAAATCAGACACGATACTTTTCTTGAAATTTAACTTAAATTAGATAAACTTCAGTTCTCTAGTCTGATCCTCATAAAGCGATGGAAGAAAATCTTTCTGTAATAGCAGAAAGACATTATATCGTTTATAATTGAATTCACGAAGAAACGTGAGCTAACCCTATTAAGCGAAGGTCAAAGCAAACCTGCGTCCGTGGAGGCGATCACATCACCGATGCTTTTGTAGAGGTGTTCAATCACATCGGTGCATTCTTTCATTACCTACAAATGCGAAATGCGCCCAGCGCTTTACAGAAACTAGATCGCCAGACGCTTCATGATAGACAACGTCTATGACCGCGATACTTCAGTAATAAAAACATATATTTTTATGCGTTTGACGTAGATTAAACTAGGTTAAGTACCTTGTGGCGTTCCGCAAGGTTCAAGGTACTAGGTCCTCTACTCTTTCTAATTTACATCAATAACATTAGTGAACTCTGCACAAAACGATGGCATAACCTATACGCACGACACTTGTCTATCCTATTTGGAGCATCAATATATCAATATAATTCCACGAGCTCAAGAAGAATGACTTTCGGCAAAAAATGCTAACAAAGGTAGGTACAGCTTTAAAACCCGCAAAAATAAAACGTCAACCACTAACAAATACTTAAACATTACCTTATTTATACCATCATGCGAGTGACCTATATCTTTTTGAGAATAAATATCTTAATCCACTTATTGGCAGAGATTTAAATAAGCCTTACTTTTTATACTCACGTGATGAACTAGAAAAGCTAATCCAGTTATTCAAATCACCGATTTAGACGGTTATTTAGCCTTGGAATCATCAGTAACCAAAACGAATTGATTGATGTCAATTCAACGAATCGAAATTGATGTCATCAAAGAGTGTGAACGGGGTTGGGGGTTAATTAGATGTACTAAAGCCCAAGGTGAACAAACGAAAACAACACTGTCTCCCTTATTTAGACTGGGGCTTACATTTAAACATACTCCTTAAGCAGGTTTTACCATGGCGAGAGAAGAGTTATGCTATTCGCTTTTAGTAAGTAGACTTTTGTTTTCAAAATGTATGAAAGCGATTAGCGAATGAATTTTTTCCCGTCGCGAAACCCCAAAAACGTAACTAACGTACCTAAGAAAACCAATTTGTTTATGAAAAAACTTGTTTGGATCAACATTATGTTTTAACTGAAGATTGGAATTTTGCGTTAATTTTGTTGAATGATTTAATATTTTCAGAAATTATTATTTCTGTCGTGTTAATAGTTCTTTAGAACAAGTGTGGTTAAAGGATTTTAAGTGCGATTCGAAGAGGCTCCTTACGTGCACTTGACGCATGTTTTCGAACTTTTAAGATGGTTTCCTCACGGTGTTAGGTAAATACATTTTTGGACAAAAAAACTGAATTTGAACCCACGACCTAAAGATCACCCAAAGCTCTCAGAAATGATGAGGTTGCAGTACATCAGTTCCATACGTCACAGGTTGCAAGCCCATCGACCTTTTTACAGACTGGTTTCCAAATATACTATGGTCTAAAATAATCTACATAAATATCGCTACAAAAAAAAACTCAAGTGTGCCAGTCAGATAGCGCCCAATTACATGCGTGATGCGCTCGAATAATGTTAACTTCATGAATTGGTTATTCATATATTTTCCACTGCTCACGAGACTACCATTTCAGAGCACTTTCACTATCACCGTGTGCTCGTATAAATATCATTAGGATAGCACAACAGTGGCACATACAGAGAGGCCTATACCCAGCAGTGGTTGAAGTCAGGCTGTGGATAATGATGAGGATACTCTCACGTATGTCTCACTAAGTGAAGTGGCACCACACTGGAACTACACTGCTATTATTTTAGATTATTTTTGATTCAAACCAAATATCGTTGAAAGCTTACATAGTAATGTACAACATATATTTTTTTTAGTATTATCATTCTCTTAATTTAGAAGTTAGAGGGGGGGGGGACCAACTTTTTTCCACTTTGGAAGTGTCTCTCGCGCAAACTATTCAGTTTAGAAAAAAACTATATTAGAAACCTCAACATCATTTTTGAAGACCTATTCATAGATACCCCACACGTATGGGTTCGATGAAAAAAAATTTTTGAGTTTCAGTTTCAAGTATGAACGGAATAAGTACGGAACCCTAAAAACGGTAGGAACCGAGCCGTAGTTTGTTGCCTGTTCTTCTAGGGTTGGCCGCGTGGAACTGGCACCTAGACTCACCGTTTCAAAGAGATTCTTACAATCCAACTGAATAAAATTAAATACACTTTTGATTTTGATTTTGATAGCACATAGGTTTTTTTAAACGGTTTTATTTAGCTTGTTACCCTATTTGTTGTTGTTGATAGGTCAAATCTTGAGAACCACCTCCCCTTATCCTATGGCGTTGAATTTTTACACGGTGGTTCAGTTCCGATGACAACGCATTTTTATGGTAACCATGATCTAAATTCTAAATGAACATTCAGAAGTGGCTCCGGATAAAATAACTCTTCAACGGCCAGCAGCACAAGCACGAAATTTTGTGCACACATTTTATCATGTTAGCTAAAATTTACCATGATATGGCTCAGCACCAAAGAGTACAGATAAGAAGGGAGCACAGCACTAAAAACTTGAAAGTTGATTCAATTATTATTATTATTCAGCCGTTTTTGTCCCACTGCAGGGCAAAGGCCTCTTGAAAGATTCAATAGGTAAAAAAAAACTGTAGTTAAATAATATCATTTAGAGTGTACTAAAAACTAAAAATAAATATTAGATAGGTCCTAAGTACCAATCATCAAACCCTCTCCTCATCAATCTAGGGTCACACTCAAAAATAAAATCATGGGGTCTGTGAAATTTCTCTACACTACGCCTCATGAAATTTTTGATTACGTAATCAACTCAGAAACGTAATCAAACTCTAAGCGAAGCCTTTTTCATAACAAATTGACGTCTTGCGACCTTGAGAATGCTCGTAAAATCTATGCGAGAGATAATGTATAAATAGCCGTGACCTCTATCCGCTTAATAACTAGGCAGAGAGATGGCCGCGGCAAGAAGGACCTGCAGGACATTTTCAAGGTATTCTTAGAAACCGACCCGGATGATGTGCCCACCTACGTAGCACGAGACCTCCACAAGCTGCCCCCCGTGACCTTTGACCATGTCGATGTTACGAGGTTGCTTAAGGACATCATGCTGCTAAGGACCGATGTCACAGATCTAAAGACCAAGTTGGACAATTCGGAGAAAATTATCACCGAATTGAAGACACAAGTCGAAGGATTGTGCAATAAAAATACCGAAGCAGTGATTTCGCCCGCGTCAGCACGTAACGTATGTGTGCAGCGTGGTGTCACCCGATGCCAAACGTCACCCGTCAGCAGCGCGACATGTGACACCGATGTGCAGGTTATTGACCGCCCGATTGCCCCGACCGTGCCAACACCGCAGCCTTTGAAGAAACCATCTCTTCCTACTCCGCCAGCTCGTCAACCGGCGAAGAAGAAAAGTTATGCGCAAGCGTCCGGCCAGCCTCAACCATCTCCAGTGCCTTGCGCTGTTTTGAGGCAGAAGGCAGAAACGAAGATCCCCGTAGATACATCAAAGAAAGTCGATAAAGATGGTTTCACCCTGGTGGAGAAAAAAGCGAAACCGTCACGAAATAAACGTGGTACCGCGAGCGTCATAGCATCCGAAGCCACCCTGCGTGCTGTGGACCCGACCATACTCCTTTACCTCTCAAGATTGGACCCGAATACTTCAGGTGATGAGGTCTTTCGCTACGTAAAGGAGAGGATCCGTTTTTGGATTAAGGACCCGCCACCAATACAGCTACATCTGCAGCGGCTAGAGCCATCCGGAGTGAGAGACACGGCCTTCAAATCGTACGTGCTCCAAGTGCCTGCGAAGCATGGGGACATGTTTCTCAATTCGGATTTCTGGCCGCCAGGAATCGTCTATCGTCGCTTTAGGGGTGCGCTAACAAAAAAAGCCCCTATAATTTGATTTTAATTAGTAATTTTATTTTATTTTATGTATGTTAGTCTCTAAGGTATTTATTAACTATGGACCTAAGATGTTTCATTTTTGTAATGTGTGCATTTTATGTTGTCTGAAATAAACGATATTATTATTATTATTATTATTATTATAAATATTGCGGTAAATCCACACAACACTATCAAGCCCCAAATTAAGCAGAGCTTGTGCTATGGGAACCAGAGAGTTGATTGATATAAAAATTATTTACATATTTTATTTGTAAATACTTACTTAGAATACAATATAACACCCAGACAGAGAAGAAACATTTGTTCTTGGTGGATATCGAACCCACGACCCACAACTCTGAAAGCAGAGCTACTACCAACTAGCTCTGCTTTCTGAGAGGCCAGTCAAACAGAGTAAAAAGTTTGATTATTTGTTATATCATCACTGGTAATTAAGTATATTATAAATCCCTGTTATTAGATAACATAATTACTATTATGGCTCAAACAACACAATAAAACAAATTACCTACATGTTTTAGATATGGTGTACATTAAATTGGCCTCCTTATAAGCAAAATTCTCCCCCAAGTTGAGAAAGTATGTAAGTACCTACTGCTGTCAGTACTAATTCAGTTTCTAGTTTCTAGCTTATGGCTTATGACATATGACTTAGTTGTTTTTAGTTTCAGTATATAGTAGTTTTGCACTAGCATGAAACGGACATTGGCAGAATTGTGACAATTAGTCGCAGTGGCCAAAAAAGAAGTGAAGTACTGAAAGCTTAATAAAAGCAACATTGTTTTAAACCTGGTTTATAAGGTACCTACAACACGTAACTCAAACATGGGCCACAAGTACAGACTGATGGGAGAACCTCGGTGAGGTCTCTTCTCACATATAGAACAATAGAACCACCAGTACAGCACTTTTACTCTATCAGTACCTACTCAAGGTATATTTATCCTATTTTTAGGTAGAAAATAGTGTTATTATTAAATTTAACGAAGGCATGCTAATAGATTCTAAGAACTTATTCATTACTCTTTCACTCCCACCCAAAGTTAAAAATACATTGCTTAGGTTTACACAAACAAACTCCGGATTAAATTAACACAAAACACAGGTGCACTCTCAACAATCTAAGAATACCAAAATGTTGATATCATATTGCGAGAGCAACTGCCTGTATGGTATTTACTTGTTGATAAGATTCAATAACGAAAGCAAGTTCTTCCTATCTTTATGCCTATGAGTGTCAAATTCACTTTAACGAAACATGTACAGATAATGGTTTGAAACATAGTCTCATTAAGACAGATAATGTATTTCTGAAGGTTTTCTGGCATCATGCATGTACTAAGAACCAGTTACAACAGAGAAGTTAGATTTGCACCAGGTAATTACCTACACCAAATTCATATTTCACTTCAATTGTACAGAATTTGGCCTAAAAATATTATCACTAGTTAATGATGTATCCCATCTTCTTCTTCTTAATGAATGGCATCTGTCCTTTTGCGGATCAATTTTGCCAGTGTTGAGTAGTTTCATGAGAATGAGATTAATGATAATATATTACATAGATGAAATACTTTTCCGTCAAGTCGAGTCAGTCAAAGTCGAGTCTGCCCTACTTGGCTTTGAAATCAAAATGATGGTCTCCTGCTTTCAAACCCATCAGAAACCTTTTCGATCAAATCAGAATATCACCAAAATACACTTTTATTCCAACTGCTAACACTTTGAGCTAAGACCACAAGTAATGTTGGTTAAAATACGACCGAAATTACACAACAAAACTCATAATAACACCAGTAAAACAATTAAAATATAAATGCTATGTGACTTCCAAAATGACAGAAAACGAATCTCGCTCGCACCCACCCTTAGACCGCAGACCCATCTAGGGGATGGTGATCACAATCAGCTGAAACACTGTCAAATATAGCTGTCATATTTGACAGCATTCACGTGATTGCCATCGCCATTGCCTAGATGTGGGCCGGCCTTTAGAAATTAACTTACTATACTTTTATTTGTAATAGGAATAGCTATGAAACCAAGGGCATCACTGCCCCGCAACAGAAGAAGCGAGGTCCAAGACAGGGTTTAGGGAACTGATTAAGACTACATCCAGTCTATTACAAAATTGCTGCCATCAACCCAAGGTCCTTCTCTGCTATTTCAAGGTTTTGGGCTGGCAAGAGTGAGGTAAGCAGGGAGACAATGCTCGATACACCCCAACCCAGAACATTAGTCCAGATTTAATTCCCCCAACTCAAATTAGAATTAGGGCATCACTGAAAGGACCACTTTTTTTAATGACTGCCAATGTTTCTTGTTTTAATTTGGTTTTTTGTTTATTACTAAGATCTTTTTAATCTGAGTGAATAAGATGAACTCTAATTAGAAATAGGAAGGTGAGTATGCAAGTAGGGCTTGTGTAATCACCAGTTGCCTCTGACGCTAATTAAATAATTTACATTAGATTTATAGGCATGTATTCTTTTTTTTTAGAGTTCCAAGCCAGGTGCCTGGCATGTTAAATCGCCCGAGTAGTACCTACGAAACATGTGTTTTCCAGTTGTTTTCGGCGAGGGTAGGATGAATACTATCAGTAATTTGGTAAACAGATTTCATGATTGCCTATTTTGCAACCAAATAGTCCAGTTGGATGAAGTCGTTATTTGCCTCATAATCAATCGGCGTACAAGCCGAATCGGGAGATAGTTAGATTATCTACAAAACTGTAAATTGCATTAGAAACTCACCTCTGTTTCTCCGTCGCCATTCTTGTTTTTATCAACTTTAGTCTTCATCGCCTTCTATGAATTCCGGCTTTCACTAAAACTTGATCACAGTTCACAGATGTTCTCGTCGGTCAGATTCACAAACGTACTACGATTTTACACACGTAAATTATGCAAGATTGCGTGAACCCTAGAACTAACTGACATGGCACAACATAGCACGACCGTCCTGCTTTACGTTAGATGCCGACAACTGTTTTTTCGCCGCTTTATGGAATGCCTTAGCTGTTTATCGCACAGTTTTGTCTTGGTAACTTATCTCTCCTTTTCAATAATAGGCACAAGTATTTACGATAATTATGAATCAAAATATGAATTAAATGCAGATCCGCATCGGACAGTTTATATTTTGTTTGATTGAGTCGAGTTCAGTGTGACCAAACTTAAAATGAATAAATGCCAGCTACTCTGACAATTTCTGCATTTTTTTTTAAATACTTAGGATTTGGATCTGCTTATGATAAAAAGTCATCATCATCATTTTCTTGTCCCTAACCCACTTCATTCATATGGGGTAGGAACATCCGGTTTTCTTTCACCACGATAAAAAATAAAAAATCTCATCAAACTCTCCTCTATATTCAGTGTCAATAATTTTTTGTTTCAGGTTCTTATACGAATTACAGAGCATTTGGCCAAACTTGTGAAATCTTTGTATCAAGTCTTCGTAAACACAGCGTTTTGAAGATAATATAATTGCTCTAACTATTTTACTGCGGTGGCTTTTTTAAGATTCTACCAAAAACTGCTGTTTTATTCTACGGCTGAGATTCATAGACCGTACTTTGCTTTACAGCAAAGCAGTCTTCGCAAAGTAAGCTTTGTTTATCGAAGTTTGCTATCAATATTTTGACTTTTAAAGAGCTTGACAGAAATATGAGATATAATTTTGGTTGAAAGTTGAACTTTCCATCAAAGTAAAGTCAAAGTTCGGTCTATGAATCTCGGCCTACGACACAATCTGCTAAGCCAGGCTAAGTGTTATTTTGCTGTAATCGCAGAAATCTGCTGAATCTGGTCATACTGATCGAGAGGTTGGACTTGACTATTATTTCTGAAACACAAAAATAACTGGGCAAAAACATTATGTTTCCAGCGCCAGTAAAATATTTAAAACCAAAAAATGTTTAGGTTGTCTTGTTGTCATGTTTGTCAAATCAAACAGCCTACAATATCGTCTTGTAATTGGTCGATTTGACAACGTGATTTCTGTTTACGAATTACGTTACGACGTTACGAGTAGTGATGTCCACAGACTACTAAGAGATACTGTGATATCCAATTCCAAGCCTCAGAACAATAGTAGATTGTTATACAAGGGCAGTAAGTGAGCTTTTGCAGAACAAGATCCTTTTTGGCGCCCGTGCGAGCGCAGCTCGCAAAGGGCGCTAATGGATCGAGTGTACCCGAGATATTTAGATGCCCGAGCGAGCAAAGCGAGCGAGGGCAAATATAGTTCGAGGGTGCAATAGCTACTTATGACCGAGGTAAGCATTCTACTTTACATCATTCATGCGAGGTAAATTTTTAACTAGCTGATGGAACAAACATAAGGCCCACCTGATGTTAAGTGGTAACCATTGCCTATAGCAAAGCATTGCCTCGTAGGTCAAGCACGTCAGGAACGTGCCCTACAATGCACTGCCCTACGACCATCAACTTGAGGCATACGGATGTTCAGCCTAACGTGTCAGTGATTTCACCGGCACCCATACCCTTCAACTCGAAACACAGCAATGCTGCTTTTCGGCAGAAATAGGCTTACAATACAATAATAACACAACATTTATACGGGTATGACGAAATGTAATTTTAATTTGAGAAAATTAAAATTACAATAATAATATAAGTATTATTATAATTAAACTATTAATTTTATTAAAATTATATTATAGTAAAATATTTGTACCGGTAGGTATCTGCTAAAACAGACGCACACATCTGTGAGCTAATATATCTTTTCAGTAAAAAGTTTTCATATCATTTTGTAAGAAAAGAGATTGTTTCACCAAGGATGTTTGCATAGCTCTTGAACTGTAATGCTAATGAACCATCACCAAGGAGGTTTGCATAGCTCTTGAACTTTAATGAACCATTACGTATCAAGCATAGTGTGACGGTAAAAGTGATTTGAAAATGGAACGCATTTACAATGCACTGGGCTGCACACGCCTACTTTCACAGCCTCTTTGTGCTAAAGTAAATCCTATTTACTGAGCATGTATGATGTAAATACTATTTATAGGCCCAAACTACTATAGTCGGATTTTTAATTAGACGATACCGACTGACAGTGGCTAATGTCACTTTGTAAAATAATGCTGCCATATTTAAAGTGACAGTGCTGCGTTCAGTTCTCGTTCAATCAGATGAATGAGCAATGAGTGAATAGTTAATCATTTCAAACTATAAAATAATATTGAAATTTGTATAAAAAAATGTATAAAAGTGCTCTGATATAAGTTACTTGTAGTACCTATGTAACTACAATCAGTTTTTTGACGGTTTGTTACAAAGCCGGCGTAGTGGCTAGTGCCATCACCGATGAACGCCATGCGCGTCGGTCACCATTTTGTTTGTAATTCGGCTTCTAACCTCTGGTTTGATAGCATGAATGTTTTTCTGCGCTCACGCTGTTTAGTTATTGTTTTTGTAAAGTTTTTCGTTACGTTGTGTTTGTGGTAATTGTTGTGTATTTTGTTGCTATATTGTTTCGCGCGAACGATATGGATCCTCAACCAAGCACGTCAAGTCAAGTTCGGCACACTAACTATTCACTAGAATAACGAGGCAATTTCATTCATTCAGGAGTTTTTTCAATCATTCACTTTGTCACAACACTATTTTTATTTCATCAAAAACTGACAACACAGTAAACGTCAGCTAGCTTCGTCTAATTAAAAATCCGAGTATAATCGATAAGACTTTAGGCGATTTATTGAAGGACTTTATGAAGGACGACATTATTGCCTATAGTCTGTCAAAAGAAAGAAGAGACTGAAAAATCGCGCGGGATACGTACTATCTACTTACATAGAGTCAAAGAGAGCCGTCATGGCCAAATTGTGAACTAACGTTTCGATTTTTATATCCCATCCCCTTCTTTCTGTCAGCATTTTGCATCATAAAAATTAAATTATATAAATAGGAATAGGAATAGTACCTACACTAGTTGTGATAGGACCAAAACGCAACAGACGCGCTATTTGTATTGCCCACTAAACAAAAAAGGTAATTAGGCTCAGAAGCGCCCTGAAATCCCATGACGCGACGGCTCTCTTTCTGAACAGACTCTACAAAATAACAAGACAAACACCTTCAACATGGTCAAAATCATCATTTATTTTAAACTAATAAGTACACACGTTTTAGTTCGTAATTAACTAAAACTAACTATAAAAACGAAGAAAATTACAAATAAACTTGAGCTAAAAATATGGAAGTAGGTATCTACTTCTACTCCGTTCATTAAACTGACTATCCTTTTTCTTAAACGAGTCACAAGAATTTACTTCTTCTCTTTCTTTCCAGCAGCTCCCTTCTTCTTAGCTACTTTAAAAGGTCCAAGTTGTCTGCGCACCAACAAGCCTCGCCACCATGCTTGTACTGTGATGGCAGAACTGGTCATCTTCTCTCGATATAGACGAGCTTTTTCTCGTTCTTCTTTGAAGTGGATCCAATCCTTCATAAGCACATCATGTTTCTCAATCTGAAATGTAAAATCATTATGTTACTAATCAATATCATAGCTAGCATAATGGGTAATGCTTGTTGCTGTTGTTTGTAAAATAGTCACCGTCTTTTCGAGTTCCAATCTTTTGTCAAGCATATTTTGATAGTCGTTCTTCTTTATTTGAATCTTTAAATCAATAGCTTCCATATCCTTATCATACTTGTTCATCCAATTTTCTACCTTTTGCAGCGTTTCCTGGAATCCAAATTAAATATTTTTTTATTGGCAATAAATATACATGTAGATAAGCTCAAACTTCAGTCAGTGGCCAAATCTTATTACGAGTTTTATACTGCCCCAATGCCTCCGTCATCACTTAAAGAAGGAGCTGCTTGTAGAGCCAGTAGCTTAAGTGATAGATTGGCATTAATAATAGTACCTAATCTTCACACTTTGACATAGTCCTAACTCACTTTCTATAAGTCTTTATTCACAAGTTATTATTTACTTTACATCATTATACTATATTAGTCCACTGCTAAAGGAAGGTCTCTGCTAAGATGCACCACTAAGCCCAGTCCTCAGCCCTTCTCCTCCAGTGCTTGCCAGCTACATTTCCCCACTTTGCTGGACCATTATTTGCTTACATTTATTGTGATATCCATTAGTAGCTCTATCTCCGCATGAACTCTCTGTTCATGATCAGTCCTTTGTTTGTAGTATTCAATCGATTCCGAATGTAAGACCTCTGTGTCATGTATGGTCTGTATATGCTGTTCTGTGCGAGCTCGCTGCCAGTTGTCAGTGTATCTGCTTTGGCATTCAGAATTCAAAACAGCATCCTGAAATTTGACCATGAGGATTTTATTACAGGTGACAAGGCACTCTTGTTTCGTAAGTCCATGTGCCCATGCGTCTATAGTGCCCTCAGGGTGACGACGACAACTTCCTATGAGAGCGTTTACCCTCCCAAAATATTTTGAACGACAATAATAATAAATTTATAAAGTTAAGTTTAATTATAGATAGGAGGTTTCTCTCTCTGACAGTTACAGCAAATGAGCATAATAATGTGTTGCATGTGAAGGCACTACAGATTTACGTTCTACCGACGCAGCTTGTAGCATTAGTAAGTTGAATATTGGTAATGGGCAGTTAATTTAGCTCGAAGAACTGACTGCCGTTGGGGAATACAGGTTCTCATTTAAGGCAACCACGAACCGGAACACGAAACGTAGACTAATGGTCCGACGACTTTATTAAGGTCACTGAAAGTTGGTGGATGGAAAAACTTCTTCAGGCTGATGATGATGAAGGTACCTTACCTCGACTTGAGTTTTCAAATCATCAATTTTGACGTCAGCATCGTAAATAACTGATTTGTAATGATTTCTTTGCAGCCTCAACTGCTTGTTCGTTTCCCTTCGTGTCCTACAGAAAACAAGGCAGCCAACATTGCAAAAATGAAAAAGACGTAGGTACTCAAGCCCTACAGTTTTAACTTGGCGCGCCTGAAGTTTGCCATTTGCTAAGTGACAGCAAGGTATACAAGCTAGTAATTATTAAAAATAATGAATTCCTATTTATATGCTTTATGGTAGCTTTGTTACACTTTAATTCTTACACTTTATTTTTAGCTTCGTCTTCCGCCAAAGATACGCGATACTCATCGATTGCCAAACTTGCACGAATAAACTCTTCAAGTGCACTAAAGCTCTTGTTTAGCGATAGATCCACGTAGGTTGCTGTTACCACATCTGTGACATACTTTCTGTAAACAAAGATATACTTAACCTAGGAGTAGGTAAGGTAAGCACCTGTCTATTTTTGTCGTTCTCTTGGATAATAACCTACATAAATAATTCATCATCAAAATCTTAAGTAAAAAGTCTGGAATAGATTGTGAGCAAACCCCTTTGTTACTTAAATAAAAAAACTATGTTTTTTTAAGAGTAATAATAAATTCTAGACAGAATTATATGAAACCCTAGGTTTGGTTTACTTCAAAACGTATTAATTAACCTGTCAAAATCAAGTTTGTTGATCTTGTACTCGTTGCAGCCAAGATTATGAGGATCGATTCCTTCGAGCTCATCAACAGATGCTGGCTGCTTGATTCCATACTTCACGCTTAGTAAGTATTTCCAATCAGTTTTGGCCTTGATGATTCGCAGTTCATTGTTACATTCAACTAAAAACCATTGAAAAAAAAAGAAAGATAATTATGTAATATATAGCATAATTAGTTAGTGACTGCTAACTTATCACAAAATTAAATCATTAATCATGATTTATCAATCATTTTACAATAGACTCACTCAGTGATAAGATAGAGAACATAATATGTCGAGAGCCAAAACTACCAACCGAGTAAAAAAATAACTTGCTCGATCATGATAAACTTACCAAGAATACGCAGCTGCGTTATGGTATCTTCTAAAATACTTCCAAACAGAGATGATTGAAGGTGGGGTAAGCTGGAAGTGTGGTAAAAAGTGTGGTCAGATTTCCAGTTAGTAATAGTGGTCCGAAACATAGAAGTAAGGAGATTAAATTTAAACGTTTAACGTTTTCAATTTAAATAAATGAAGATAAGAATTACGTTGTGTATGCGCTATCATCTTCTTCTATTATTGGTGAAAGGTACAGTTCTAAAGCCTGCACTCCCTGAAAATTAATAAAAATAGTTTTTTTTATTCATGTAAGTAGACTTTTTTTATTTAATCGAGTTGTAATATTAATCGATCTCATAGCAGCAGCAAGCACTATTTTATTCGCCAACCAATGAAATGACGTCATATCTTTGTGGCGGCAAATTAAAAATTTGTTGTCGGATGCGGAATGCGGATGTCAACCGGTGTTTCATGGATGGCAACCAACAACAATTCACTTTGTTTTTAGATAAACAAAATATACATAGTATTTATGTGCTATTTATTTCGAGTACATAGATATCGCCGCTATTAATACTTTTCTTCGGAATTTACACGAACCTCATCGTTATCTTCTACTTTCTCACTGAATATTAAAGAGCTACCCCACGCTGCATTCACGACGTTCTTGACGCGGTTTTTTGCCATTATTATTTTGTTTTAATTATAATTAAAATAAAATCTTTGCTTATTCTTGTACAAACACTTAGAAAAATATCTTGAATAAATTCAAATTGACGTGTGATCGACTTGTTGTTTGCATGACAAGCACTTCATTCATTTAGTTTCTTTCCCACATTCCAGCCAGCCACAAGCGAGCTGTGCTGACGTAACTATTTATAAAATGAATAAAACCTTACAAGCTCCTATGGATATGCAACTCCATCGCTTTCCACCCGTCTTTGCCTAGGGGTTCCATTTTCAAAATAATTACAAGTTTACAATACTTACCATTGTAGCCCCATGCCAAACCAAAACAATAATTCCATTCTTTATGCATTGAAATAAATAAAAGTAAGTAGGTACTTGAGTTTATTGACCAAAAATGTCTCTAAAATAAATTCACTATTTGCCCTTCTTGCCCTTGGGCGGTGGTTTCTTCTTTAGCACTTTGTAAGGCCCTAGTTCCAGTCGCACGAGCAGGCCACGCCACCAAGCCTGCACGGTGGTGGCTGCGTTTGTCATCTCTTCGACGTACAGGCGCGCCTTTTCGCGTTCATCCTTGAAATGCTGCCAGTCTTGCATCAGCTTTTCGTGGTCGGCGAACTGTGGACCAAGACCGATAATAAATAAAGAGAAACTCCACGACTTTGATCCCCAGGAACCTTCTAATAATTGTTGTTGATATTCTCTCAGATCACATTTTTTTTTATATAAGCCTGAAGAAGTTCATCGCTGGACATAAGCCTCCCCATCACATTTCCAGGAAGAACGATTCTGAGATCTTCCTATCCACCGACTTCCCGAGATCTTAACAATGTCGTCGGTCCATCTGGTGGGTGGGCGCCGTATGTCTCGCCTTTCGGTTCGTGCGTGATGTGAGAGTGAGATTTTATTACAAAGATTCCTCAACCAATGTCTTGTTTTTTTTTTTTCAAATCATTCAAAATAAAGTGTCAACAAGCATAATATAAGTTGGTTACTTTAATTGCAATGGGTGTCAGAACTAATATGACTTCGTAGATAAGTACCTTTTTAGTACCTACGTGACGTGGGTAGACAGTAGGCACCTCATTATGGGATATGTAGGGTTCCCAGCCAAAACTGGGTCAAGAAGGCCCCGATCTAAAACCAAGCTAACTGTGAAATATTCACCTTCTCTTCAAGCTGCATCCGATACTCGAGTTTGTTCGTGTAATCGTTCTTCATGATTTGTATCTTGAGATCTTTCTTCTCCATATCCTTGTCGTACTTGTTCATCCAAGTTTCTACCTGGGCCAGTTTTTCCTAGAATGTAAACTACATTAAGGCTACAACTTCAAATTTACATTATCTACCTTGAAGAAGTCCATACTGCAGGAGCCTAATTCTCGGCTCATCTCGGATCATTTTGCAATTTTATTTTATTGCTTCTTTTCGAAGAAAGGATGATTTCCTTGGGTAATTCATCGACGACCGCATCGTAGTAGCCTCGACAGCTACGATATACTGCCGCCAAGCAGCGTCGCTGTATTACGGTTTGATGGGTGTGGGTGCTGAAGAAATGATAAGCGCGTAAGAGGATGCCTTAAGTTATGCTTAGGCACCTAACGTGCGTGACCTGCGAGTCAATGCGTTGCTATAAAGATAAACAATTGGGTGGGCCACTAAGTTCATGCTTGTTCCAACAGGACATACAAAACAATAAAGGTGTTTTCTTTCACTCTTTCTCTTCCACAGCTAGATAAAAAGAATTACGTTGATATGAATGTTGTTCATGAGTTCCAGTTCCGCATGCACCCTTTGCTCGTTGTCGGCCCTGGTCTTGTAGTAGTCGATGTGAACGAGTGGGTTCGTCTCCTTATCCTTGATGGTTTGTTGGTGCTGTTCCGTGCGCGCTCCTTGCCAGTTGGTGATGTAGCGGCAGCGGATTTCGGACCTTAGGGCGCAATCCTGAACAATCTTCAGCATTAGCATTATTTTAGTAGTAGTAGAGCTCTTTGTGAAGGGCTCGTCCGGGGAAGTACTACCACCATGCCTATTTCTGCCGTGAAGCAGCATTGCTGTGTTTCGGTTTGAAGGGTATGGGTGCCGGTGAAATTATTGGCACGTGAGGCTGAACACAGTGCATCGTAATGCACGTTCCTAACGTGCGTGACCTACGAGGCAAATGCTTTGTTATAGGCGATGGTTACCACTTAACATCAGGTGGGCCATATGCTTGTTCCATCAGCTAGTTGTATAAAAAAAATTAACAACCCATAGCAAAGTAAACAGAGAAGAGAAGTAAGGCACACTTGAAATCCTTCCACCACACTGGTTGAAATCACAGTTCTACGATAAGGAGAAGAAGAAAGTAAACAAGCTTTTGCATCTATTGTTGATGATTTAGATTAGAGCGTCGTATTTTTAGTGTCAGGGGTAACTGGTGATTACAAAAGCCCTACTTGCGGGACGCTATAGTGCCTGGGCCAGGATTTTAGATGGAATAAATAGGCTTTGTAAGATTCGTCATCATCATCATCATCATCAGCCTAAAGAAGTCCACTGCTGAACATAGGCGTCCCCGATACATTCCCAGAAAGAGCAATTCTGGGTCCGCTCCATCCACCGACTTCCAGCGATCTTAACAATGTTGTCGGTATTTTAGTGGGGGGGCGTTCTGTTTCGTTTCTACGTCGATGGTCGGTTCTTGGAGCTGCATGACCCGTCCTTTGCCACTTTTATGTACTAATTCTACGAGCTATATTATATCGTCGGTGACCTTGGTTCTTCTACGGATTTCCTTATTTCTGATTCTATCACGGGACGCATGAGTTTGAATTCGTATGTTATCCCGAAAGGGGGTTATGCTACTCCTGAATGTCAACAGCATTAGTTCTATGACTTTTCTGAATCAGGACTTTTTCATTCAACAAAATTAAATGGTGTGTATAGTTTACGCTATGATTTTGCTTAAAAGCTTGCTAAGCAACCCTATAACCAGCTGATTACTTGACCTCTGTTGAACTATGTCATATTTGACACCCAAAATCTGCCATTGGCAAGTCAAAAAGCAATAATAATTTATTACCGCCACAAGTGTCATTATTGGCTAGCGAAAAATGTGATTGGATGCCTGCAATGGCCAAAATCCAATCAAATTAGCGCCGGCCCCGCCCAAGATGTAGGGTTTTCACACAAAACATTTTGTTTAAGCATTTCAATTGATTATTTTTTTTGTATGGAAGATTTAGATTTCGTATTTCACAGAAAGGTTTCATAGCTTGTGCAAAACCATGGTCCCTATCACCACCTTTCGGGATAACATACGAATTCAAACTCAGGCTGTATAGACAGAGGCGTCTCTAGCCCATGTAGCGCCCGTGTGCAAACATTACCCAAGCGCCCCCTAGTAAGCGCGCGTTCAAAATGGAATAGATACAAAGTACAAGGTAATAAACTTGTTTTGAGATTTTTAAGAAGAAATTTTTCAGTTTGGTTACCACGATGTGCTGTTGAATGTATTTAGAACTATACAAGGTGTTCTGGGGTTTTCTATAACAAGCCAAAACGTATCCATGATTATGATGTTGACATGACTATCTTCTTCTTTCTTCTAAATAAATAAAACTCTTACGTTACTGACTGACTGACTGACAATCAACGCACAGCCTAAGTTAGTCCTAGAAGCATGAAACTTGGAGGGTGTGTTCCTTTTATAGCGTAGAGGTGCACTAAGAAAGGAAATCGGAAAATTCTTTCCTTAAGAGGAGAAAAATGGTTTTGAGAAAAATCAACGCACAGCCTAAGCCGTTAGTTCTAGAAGCATGAAACTTGAAGGGTGTGTTTATTTTATAGCTTAGAAATGCATTTAGAAAGAAGATTCGAAGATTATTTCCCTAAGAGGAAGGGGGGCGCCAAAGGCCACGGCGCTCGGCGCCTCCCTTTTGGGCGCCACGGCGCTCGCCCGCTTTGATGTTATTCATCAAATATTAGTAGAGCTCAAGATGCTACTCAAAATCTATGCAGAGCGGAGCACTTTATACGATGGTCATTGAAAGTGTGGCGCCCGGCCAACGTACCCGCCGAATGGCCGAGTGGGGCTACGGCGCTCGGCGCTCCCTATGCTGTAATTTATCAAATATTAGAAGAGCTCAAGATGCTATTCAAAATCTATGCAGAGCGGAGCGCTTTTTACGATGTTCATTGAAAGTGCGGCGCCTGGCCAACGCGCCCGCCAAGTGGGGCCCCGTGGTAATCATAGGGTGGTCACAGCGTCCTAGGGGGCGCCGAGCACAGCGCTCGGCGCCCCCTAGGACGCTGCGCCCGTGTGCACCGCACACCCTGCACAATAGGTAAAGACGCCGCTGTGTATAGAGATCAAATTAAGTTGCCAGTTGTATTTACTTCAACTTCGGTCTTCAAAGCTTCTATTGATATATCCGTGTCATAGTTTACTGATTTCATATGGTTCCTCTGCTGTCGTAACTGTCGGGCTATTTCTCTTCGAGCTCTAAAAATATTGAATTATTGAAAATGACGTTGACCTCAGTAAGTGGGTAGGTACATAACTCAACGTTAACAGCCTGAGATTGCTGGACATAAACCTCCCCAATACATTTCAGGAAGAACGATTTCAGCCCTTCAACAAAGCGACGAGGCCACGCTGGGAAACGCGTTACTTGCCTGCGGCAGTAAGGAGTTTAAAAAGTCTAAGGCTCGTATTCAGAAACAGTGCATGAGTCAGAGTCGAGCTTCAAGCTTTTAGACTTCATAGATTTTAAACATTTATCAATCGAGAACTGTCAAAAATCTGTGTTTATAAGTGCTGGAGGCTCGACTCAGACTCGAGCACTGTTTCTGAATAGGGCCTAAGACTCTGGTATTACATATAACTATGGATTGAAATATTTACGCTCTGTTTTTGCCTTCTTCCTCCTGCAAGGCGATGTAATGGTTCTCCCGGTCGCATACTGCTGCGATGCTTTCGACCAGTGATATAAAGCTGCGGTTAATCGAGAGGTCCCGGTAGATCGCTATCAGCGTCGAGAACAGGAATTTCCTATGAAAAAAATATGAGTATGTTCATTTTCATATGAATTCGTACTAAATACTGAAAACGATATTATGACGACACACGGCAAACATAAGGATCTCACTTAGATAGGATAAGGCTCAAGTCTAAGTCAAGTTGGGGAATAAAGGTTCTCGAATGGCGACCACGAACCGGAGGACGAAAACTAGGACACCCAATGGACTCACGACGGACGACAATGTTAAAATGGCGAGAAGTCGGAGGATGGAAAAGGCCAGAATCGTTCTTCCTGGAGCTGTATATAGGGGAGGTCTCAGTCTAGCAGTGTCTTCTTCAGGCTTATGATGTCATCATCGGTAGCCACAGCACACATATTATACGCAACACTTCTTCAATTAGAAGTCAAAACCAGATGCAAGTAGGTATCTATTAGTTCTAGACATACGGGCTGTTAGAACAGAAACCTGTCATTTTCCAGCTTATCCAGCTTGTATCCTTCTTTGCCGAGGTCTTTCGGGTCAATGCCGTCAAGTTCGTATTTCACCATTGGCTGCTGGACTTTGTATTTAAGAGAGCGGTATTGTTCTATGTCAGCCATTGTCTTCAGTATGCGACATTGGTTGTTGCATTCTCCTGGAGACATTAAACAATTTTAACTGGCAAATGCTATAAAATATATTTTATATATATGCAGATATTTCTGTTTATTATATGTATATATGCTATAAAATATAAAATATCTGTTACATTTATTAGAGGTTGGTCAGTGGAATTCGACACTATAGGTACTTAAAACCTTCGGGAACTTGATTCTAGCCGGAAAGTCAATGAAAATACGCAGGGTCCATTAAAGCTGTTTTTATTCACAAAAACAAGACACTTAATGTTCGTCAATTTGTTTAAAAGATTAGTTAAATAAAATAAGATTTAATTATACAGTGAAATACGTGTCGTCAAGCGAGAGCAGGGTACAGAAGAGAGAGCGAGACAGCAATACAGTTATCTGTCATAGACACCCTGACAGTGACATAACCATATACTATGAGTGCGTTCAAAGATCCTAAATATTAACACTTCCCCTTAGGACTTTGAGCGACTCAAACAGAATACATTTCACAATTACATGAATATAATATAAAGGTAACACCTACGTCTACTTAGGGATCACATTCATTTCATGTGTAAACAATTTATGTTTACATCCACCTAACGCTTTTGTTAGTACATCAGCTATCATTTGATCAGAAGGTAGATATTTAACAATTAAGAAATTCTTCCTAACCAGATCTTTGACATAGTGATAACGAAGATCTATGTGCTTCGTTCTCTTGTGACAATATTCTTTACATTCAAGAAGCTTGTGTGCACTTTGATTGTCATTAAACAATGTTATTGGAATATCTTTAGTTACAATTTCTGACAAAAAATTCCTAATAAAACAGAGATCTTTACATACATCAGAAATAGATAGATACTCAGCTTCTGTACTTGATAAAGCTACACAACGCTGTTTACGAGATTCCCAACTGACATTATTGCAACCAAGCTTGACTACAAACCCCGTATAAGACTTACGATCCACTAGGTCGTTAGCCCAATCAGCATCAGAGAAGGCCGTTATACTTAAATTATTAGACCTATTAAAACATAGACAATAATTTATTGTGCCTCCTAAATATCTCAGGATGCGCTTCAAAGCTAACCAATGAGTCCTATTAAAATTGTTGCTAAACTGGCTTAGTTGACTACATGAAAAAGCAATATCAGGTCTAGTGCACACAGATAGATACATTAAGCTACCAAGAAGTTCTCTATAGCTATACATATAGTCATCAGGGTGTTCACTCTCACTTACTTCTAATTTACAATTAGGTACCATGGGAGTAGACACTGGTTTACATTTATCCATGCCAAATTTAATTAACAATTTATTAATATATTCGGACTGGTCAAGTTTTATGACATGCTTAATCCTGTCTCTATATACATTCATACCTAAACAGTTTGTAACTGAACCTAGGTTTTTAATACTAAAACTATTTTCTAGTATAGGCAATAATTCGTTTTTATCACAGCTATAAAATATGTAGAAATCGTCGACATACAAAGCTATAATTATGAGATTATTACCTTCTTTCTTAATATAAACACATGGCTCACATTTACTCTGTTTATAACCATTTTCAGATAATAATGTATGAACTTTTTCATTCCATATTCTGCTTGCTTGTTTAAGGCCATAAATGCCTTTTGATAAAAGACAAACTTTACTAATATCATTATTGGAAAAACCTGGAGGTTGTTCCATATAGATGGTTTCATCCAATTTTCCATTAAGAAATGCAGTAGTTACATCCACATGATCTATGCTTAAATCTAGCTCATTAGCCAAACTAAATAAGATTCTCATAGTGCTATGTCTAACTACAGGAGAGAAGGTTTCATTGTAATCTATGCCTCTAACTTGTGTGAAACCTCTGGCGACCAATCGAGCCTTAAATCTATCGAACTTGCCTGAGGCATCATGTTTACGTTTATAGACCCATTTACATTTGATGACTTTTCTATTTGGTGGCCTGTCGACTATTTCCCACACATTGTTTGCAATGAGCGAATTATATTCGCATTGCATGGCAGATTGCCAATGTTGACCCTCAGCACAAGACACGGCTTCCTCATACGTGTGAGGATCGCCTGGAAGTGCATGATGTGCCATGAGAGAGAAATCAGTTTCATATTCTTCATACCTCAATGGACGCTTAGAACGAGTATACCGAGCAGGTCGAGCAGAAGAGCGCGAAGGCGAAGGCTCTGGGGCTACAGCTGCTTCCCCTTGAGGTGCCACTAGATGCGGCGACGTCACCCGCTCACAGGGTACGTCTACGATCGGCGAACACGGAGAGCCAGCCTCGTTCTCGCTGCCAGTGCAGTAGTACTCATCCTGATCTGAAATCACAGATTTATTTGTTTCAGTATCTAATACAATAATATTTGGATTTATTTCTCTATCGTTACTAGAATGTGGCTGACCATCATTCAGTTCAACATTGGTACTAGAATCTAAAATACTTATATTAGAACTAAGTTCATTCTGATGACTAGACTTATTATTATTATTCAATTCATAAAACATAAAATTATTAGAATTAATATCTTTGTCAGTCTCATAGAATTTATTTTCTATAAATGCTACATTCCTAGATATAATAACCTTAGTAGGGTTAGCGGGGTCTGCAAGTCTATAGCCCTTAGAGGTCTCGCTATAGCCCACAAATAAATACATTTTGCTTTTAGCACCCAGCTTGTTCCTTCTTTGCTCAGGGATAAGTGAATAAGCAATACAGCCGAATATACGGAGATGACTAAGATCTGGCCTTGATCCAGTCCATTTCTCCTGTGGAGTAAGGCCAGATAAAGATGTAGTTGGGGACCTATTTTTTAAATAAATAGCAGTCATTACTGCTTCACCCCAAAAACGCTCCTCCAGGCCTGCCCCTCGTAGCATGCATCTCGCTTTTTCTAAGAGAGTCCTATTAAGGCGCTCTGAAACACCATTTCCCTGAGGACAATATGGAATAGTGGTCTGATGGACAATCCCTTCCTTTTTGAAGTAATCAGAAAAATTGCTATTACAATATTCTCCCCCATTATCGGAACGTAGTATTTTTATTGGAATACCCAATTGTTTTTCTACTTGTGACTTAAAATCAATAAAAGTAGAGAATACCTCATTTTTCCTCTGAAGCAGGTAGCCAAAGCTTTTCCTAGTAAAGTCGTCCGTGAAGGTTACCAGATATCTAGCGCCACCCCAACTTGCAACAGGCATGGGGCCGCAGACATCCGAGTGTATGAGTTCCAAAGGCTGGCTTGCTCGGTGATCACTTTTGGTTGGAAACGGCTTAGCTGCCATTTTCCCTTCCATGCATGGTATGCAGTCTTGCAACTCTTGCTTGTGATTGAACTGAAACAACACACTATTAGCCACACCATTCTTCAATGCTAGCATACCTTCAACTCCAAGATGGCCTAGCCTCCTGTGCCAGACATAAATCGGCACCTCAGCCACGTTAGCACTCTTTGCCTCCTGCTTAGGCAGGAGCGCCGAAGAATGCGCCACCAAACCGCACGTAGACGATGAACTTGGAACACGGGCTTTACCAGATAATTTGTAGATGCCATTTTTGCTATAGGCTTTACAAATTGAATTGCCAGAGATAACACAATTTTCATAGATATGACAACCCTTGTTGTTAAATGTTACAGTAAAACCCTTCTCACATAACCTACTAACACTCAGCAAGTTAATTGATAACTCAGGTACAAAAGAAACATTTTCAATATTCCTAACCATATCATCTGTTTCCAATAATACTTCACCCGATCCCAAACATGATATTTGTTCATTGTTTGCTATTTGTATCTCACTTTTACAGTCTTTAAAATTTGATAACCAACTTTTATTATTGCACATGTGCTTTGAACAGCCTGAATCGATCACCCAGTCCTGGTCCTTAGCAAGAAAAGCAGTTGCGACAAAAGATTTCTCTCCATCATCTTCTTTGTTCTTCTTGTCACGCCGAAGTTTGAAGCACTTTGCCTTCAAATGGCCTTTCTTCTTACAATAAGTACAGGTTTTAATTTGTTGTCTCGAAACAAAGGCTGTTGCAGATGTACCTGAATCAGACTTTCTGAATTCTTCTTGCAATAATCTGGATCGTACTAATTCACTTGATAGACTTCCTGTTAAACACACCGTCTCAAGACTGGAAACAAGATGATCATAATTCTCTGGTAGTCCGCTGAGGAGTAGTTCTGCGATCTCACCATCTTCGGTTTCTTTTCCAATATCTGCCAGCTGCTGAACTAGAGTCATAACTGCATCCACATACTCAGTGACCGATGTAAACTTAGATAACTCGACTCGATGCAGTTGTCGTAGAAGTAGAACTCGACGATACAGGCCCTTGTCTTCAAAAACTTTGGCTAAGTTCGTCCATGCTTCTCGACTCGTTTTAGCGTTATGAACATACTGATAACAGTGTGGTTTCACTGCTAGGCAGATTCTGGCAAGGGCTCGCTGATCTTTCCATTCTTCAACATCTATGCCTTGAGTGCAAGACCATACATTTTCTAGGGTTAATGTCATTTTCATGCAAAATTTCCATGTGTTATAGTTGCTCATACCCTCGAGCTTATCAACATTGTAGCTAGTATTCACTGAATTGTTGTTGTTGGAGCCGCCAGTGGACATAGTAGCAGCAGCAATACTCACGCCTGCGGTCGGCGGTGTAGACGTCGCCATGACGAGCAGCACGAGGCACGCGCACGCAATACAAAATGCACACGGTCTCCGACCCTGCGATGCTTTCGGCTTTTGAAAGAATCTCTTGAATATCCCGGTTGTCGTTAATAAGATTTCTTGTGCCGTCTGGGCTTCCAAAACCTATTAGAGGTTGGTCAGTGGAATTCGACACTATAGGTACTTAAAACCTTCGGGAACTTGATTCTAGCCGGAAAGTCAATGAAAATACGCAGGGTCCATTAAAGCTGTTTTTATTCACAAAAACAAGACACTTAATGTTCGTCAATTTGTTTAAAAGATTAGTTAAATAAAATAAGATTTAATTATACAGTGAAATACGTGTCGTCAAGCGAGAGCAGGGTACAGAAGAGAGAGCGAGACAGCAATACAGTTATCTGTCATAGACACCCTGACAGTGACATAACCATATACTATGAGTGCGTTCAAAGATCCTAAATATTAACAACATTCACGCCATTTTCCCCAGGCCATTAGATCTTCCAATGTGTAAGGGACAGAGATCTATATCTCTCCATCTTAGAGAGAGATAAGAAGAGAGAGAGAGAGAGATAAAGAGATCAGAGCGCGGATGGGATGGGATGCTAACCATATCTATTAGGTAAACCAAAAGCACCTTATCCAGGTCAAGTTACAAAAGGAACTCACCTAAAATGCGTATTTGCGTGATAGTGTCTTCTAGAACCGAAGCATACATTGATGAAATGAAATACTTCAAGCTGCAATAGAAAATGAAATAGGTACTTCGTGCAAAATAATAAAAAAAAAATTGATCCCATGAAAATGAAGCAGACCTGTAAGTGTCCATTACCTCTCCGTAGTGTGTTGAATTTATAGATTCCTGAAAACAAATTAATTTATAGATAGTGCATGAAGGTGCAGGTAAGTGTAAGAACCTCGGCATGGTAAGGCTAGGCCGAATCGTGATTTCACCCAATACCAAAAAATTTACCGAATTTTCAGAAAAAATGGGACCTCGCGGCGTCTGAAGTTAGCATTTGATCAATCTTTTTTCGCCATTTTCGCACAACCATCTCAGATCTGACCCGCCAAGCAACACCGACCAGGCTATGGGGCTGAACACTCAAGCTCCCTCACTAGCGTAGCCCAAGCGTCACGCACCATGTATGAGGCTGACTATTCAAGTGTTACCTACTCACTACGCTTAGCCCAAAGCGGCCTGCAAAAACTAACTTGTTGCTTATGATCCGAAGATTTGCTTAGTTTGAATATTGTCGAAACACCCCATGCTGCCTCCAAGACGACTTTCTACATCGACCTCTGAGATAAAGTATTCATGGACATAGCGGCCAAACAGTGTGATTTTAATAGAACAATTCCTAAAATAAATAATAATAAAAACTCTGTAAAATAATAAAATTAGCTTTGATTTGCATCCGGCAGGACGAAAACCACAGAGCACCAAACACGCTTTTGCTTACGCAATTATTTCGTGACGAAAACATGTCAGTTTTATTTCATAATTTGACATTCCATCCTTTTTTAGTACGAAGGGACCCAAAATAACTATCAAGGAGGTTAACGTTCTCTACAGTTCTTTGTCCAAGAACTAAAGTTCGAAGTTTCAGAACCACGACCGAGCTTTTGTATGCATTGAGCACAATGTTAAGTGCCAAGTATTTTCGCTTATTTTAGGTACGTAATGCGAAGCAGTTTTCGATAAGCGCCCCAAGTGGACGTGTTGAGAACTTTCGGCTTTACACAAACGACTAGCAATCAAGAGAGCAACTGCGGGCAGCCATGCCACGGGCTATGGAGCTAGCACTGCACAGAGCCAGTCTCAACTCGAAAACGACACTGCACAAGTATATTAAGTAGATAGGATAATAATACTTTATTTTAAAAAAATATGCCTATTGACTTTGGCGTCGGGGATTATTTTTGGTACTATAATAGGCTTATTTTTTTCTGTTCGATTCGGCACTGCATCGCTTTGTGGTCCTGCTGCCATAGGTATCACGTCGATAGGCAATCTGACTGTCGGCTCCCGTACTATTAGTGGACCCCACTGTACAAATTTCAAGATTCTCTGATGATGCCTATAAGAGTCCTAGGTCCTAGGCAGAGCTAAGTCTAGAATTCTAGATGTTACATTTAGAACATCCCTATTACAATCAATAAACTCAAAAACTACTGTACTGATTGCAAAGAATCTTTCACGATTAGAAAGCTACATTATCCCTGCCCTGCATAACATAGGCTATATTTTTTCCTAGCAACCCGCCCCGGCTTCGGACGGGTATCAGTTAGAAAAAGAAGGCGTAAAATGTGGAGTCACTGCCTCTGAATTTGAACTTCCACCCGTGCGAAGCTGGGGCGAATCGCTAGTGTTAAATAAAAGAGGCATTTCGTATCTGAAATTTTATTACCAGACTGTCAGAAAAATAATTTATGACTTAAATAAATACAAGTCGGTTTGGTCTAAGATAGGTCAACTCTTATTCCGGACAAAATAACTGTATCTTTTCACGACACACGAAACCGACATTTGCTTTTCAACTAATAAGTACAAACTACATATCGTAGATACTTAATTTTTGATACGAACAGTACCCGAAGTCGGAGTTTTGCTACCACATTTCGTCTACCAAATGTTCTTTTCACACACGTGTCTTTTGTATGGAAATAATAATATGATGAGACAACAACTCGTTTCGATCTTTTCTACGTAACGTATTTTTGCTGTCTCATCTTTTCTCCATACAACAGAGAGAGACACAGGCGAAACAAAAACATTTCGTAGACGAAATGTTTTAATGAAATGGGGCTTGCCCTTCTGATCGTCTATGGCCGATTTCACAGATGACTAATCAACCGATCAAATAATTTAACAGATTTATAAAAAAATATGATGTTAGCAAATGTTTGATCAAGTTGTCAGAACCAGACCGCTAGAGGAATAAATATAAATTGGGCGATCCATTGGCGAGCTAAAACCGACGAGCCTGCGGGCTAAAGGTATAAACCGCTAATGGAGCACCTACAAAACCGCGGGCTTTTTAAGACTTAAAATATGTTCAGTACCCAAAGTCCCAGTGCATTTACAACATTTCGTTACCAAATGTTGTTTTCGTTTCGCCTACGTGCCTCTCTCTTTTGCATGGAAAAATTATGAGACAAAAACTCTAGCTACGTAACATATTAGAAAACTACATTTTGTAACGAAATGTGGTAGCAAAACTCGGACTTGGGGTATAGTTCGTTGGGAGTCTTTTGGGATCTATGTGTACAAATCAAACAAACGTCCAGGAACAAATGAAGCAGTGTACATGCAACTAGACTGAAATAGTAGCTCTGCCCAGCCATGTCGGTATCGTGTATAGAAACATTAGAACTTCTAGCTATAAAATAACAAATAACATCACACATGTTGATTTTAAACCTATGACTAAGTTTACAATGAAAAAGTTAACATAATAATTTAAGCTAATATGTATAAAATTCAATACTATATACACAGTCCGGTCGCATAGATTTTTAAATTTAATTTATCAAACCATGCGTTTACTTAATTCACCTTTAAAATACCGGAATTCTTGAGACGATAGACTTCTGTTTCTAATTCTCGAAGGTGTTTTAAAATGTCGCAGAGCTAATGCCATTTTCATTTGGAGCTAGATAGTGTCAAACTCAAACTCAATAAACTTTGATTCAATACGATACATGAATCACTTTGAAACGTCTTAAAGCTAGGTGAGTCTAGGTGCCAGTTCCACGCGACCAAGCCTAGAAGAACAGGCAACAAACTACGGCTCGGTTCCTACCACTTTTTTATATGAACCTTTTAAAAATTAAAAATAGTGTTGTTGATTATCCACAATATTTATTAACTAGCTGTGCCTGCGACTTCGTCCGCGTGGAATAGTGTCATTGTATTATAGTTAGTTCTCTAAAAATGACAATACTTCCATACAACTTTCAACCCCTACAACAACCGCTACTAGGCTACTTTTTCAAGTAAAAAGTAGCCTATGTCCTTTTTCATGTTTACACTATCTGTGTATCAAATTTCATTAAAAATCGGTTCAGTAATTTTGACGTTAAAGCGCGACAGACAGACAGACAGAGTTACAGACGCATTTATAATATTAATAAGGATAGTTATATACTACCAGTGATTCTGTGATATAACTGAAAACAAATCTGAGGATAAAAAATTCAAGACCAAAATAAGGGTTCTCCTCGTTATATTTACAATCATAGATGAAAAATGCCAGTGTATCGTGATATCAACATTATTTACAAAAAAATATATAACAATTCATAAACTCTCACAGTAGCAACAATTTGAACTCTATATTCGCTGTACTAAGGTTCAAAATGATTACAATGCGTCACGTGCTTAAACGTTCCGGATTCAAGCGCAAAATTAATTACATTAAAATTTTGGTCCAGTTTTACGGATGACTAATCAAATATTCGACAGTTGTTTTTGTCAAGTTTTTGCAAGATTTGAGTCAAAGATTTGATTAGTCGATCAGTCATGACATGAAACCGACCCTAAGTATTTATTATAATTAACAACATAGATTTTCACAATTTAATTAAAAAACCATTGATCGTTTTCGGTCAACATTGCACGTGCTCAATAATTAGTTACAACAATTAGCTTCATCAACGGTATTTAATGGTGGATAAGGCATTATCGGTACAAAATATACATTATCAAGTCCCTATTTTGATAGGAAAAATATTATATTACATTCGTACATCTGGTACGTATTTAGGCTTAGGCCGGTAGTCTCCACATAGACATTTATCGTCAACTCGTCGCTTAATCTCTTTTTTGGCTTCTTCTACTATTATCTCGAGGGAGAGAGAGAGAGTTATACTGTCTATGCTAGCGATCTTTAACTTGTCGCTAAATCTCTTTTTGACGTGACAACGTCTTATAATTCGATGGAGCCGGCTGCAGGCACGAAAAAACGTGACTCATGCGGCGTTATCTTGCTCTGAGGCGTTCCATTTAAGACTTGAAGTGCAAGCGAGAACGCGGAACGATCGACAAACAGGCACAATCGGCCTCCGCGTTCGGCAGTGTTCGACATCTGTCTCTTTTCTACTTGAGTGATCGATGCGTCCGCGTGGACAGCTGTATAACGTTCAACTATCGTCAGTAAACCGACTCTACAGACAATTGATTTTTTTTGGCTTCTACTACTACTATTATTTCAAGGGAGAGAGAGAGTTATACTTTCTATATTATCGATCTTCAACTTGTCGCTAAATCTCTTTTTTTTGGCTACTACGACTATCATCTCGCGGGAGAGAGAGATAAACTACTATAAACTTACTATGTCGAGACTACGGGCCCTGCATGTATGGATGATCGATAGATAGAATTAGACATTACTTCTCGATAAAACAGGATTAAATAAATAAATAAATATTGTGGACAATCCACACAACACTATTATCCCCAAATTAAGCAGAGCTTGTACTATGGGGACCATATAGCTGATATAATACTTATATTTTCTTTTGTAAATACATTGAATACAATATTAAACCCACACAGAGAACAAACATCTACGTTCACAACACAAATATTTGTTCTTGGTGGGGATCGAACCCAGAAACTCCGGCGCAGAAGGCTGAGCTGAGCCAACTGAGCTGCGTGTGCTTTTCTTAAACCAAAACGTTTTTTTATAGAAAAAATGACAAATTACATATCAATCATTCATACTTCTAACTTCCCTTTTGCCATACATTTGTAGCAATACTGTAGACAGTTCATCTCAATTTAAAATCAACTTATTAAACAGTCCTTCGTGTCTAGGTAATAAAGTCCATAATGCAACCGTGGGTTAGACTAGGAGCGGTCATCGAATATGGACCTTCGTCTCTTGGTAATAGAGTCCTATTTAAGCCTGGTGTGACTCCAGAGGCTGCTGGTATATCACTTGCTTGAAGACGGTTTGGCTCGCTGCTCTTCTGAAATAAAAAAAAATCGAGGTTAAATAATAATAACATAAGTTTAAAAAACTTGAAAAACCGAGTTCATGGCCAAACTGCTGAACCGATTCAGATGAAATTTCTAAGGGACCATTCTGGAAGTATCAGATTAAAAAAAAAATTACATATCGGCTCATAAATTACGATATTATACGATAACAAACATAAAAAATACAACCGAGTTGACAACTTCCTCTTTTATTTGAAGTCAGATAAAAAATAAAAAGTTACGAAAAATTTTTTTGGTCAAAATTTGTGTTGGATCAATTTGTGTTATGCAAAAATCGTATATAACTAGCGGCACATAACTATAGCGCTGTGCGATACGCGGAGGGGATAGCTGCGCATGCGTCGTAGTGTGCGCATGTCGCGCACACTGGATGTGTGGTGTGGATGTGTGCAGTAGCCGATTGGTACAGAGAGCGGAGTGCGATCGGAGAGCCAATCAGTGCTACGCACGCCCGCCCTTCATTCCGCTAGCCGCTCAAGTTATGTGCCGCTACCTACTGAACATTTTGTATTTTGGACACAAGATAGATAGACTCTTTATTGTACACAATGAAGAAATAAATATATAATCTATTAAAAACAAAGGATCTGAAACAAAAAACAAAAACAAACGACTTACTGTGTTTTTTAAGCGCCTCTTTTCTTTCTTGAGCGTCGAAGTACCATAATGTGATGGCATATCTGAAATTCATAAATTAATTTTGCTTTAATATTGTAGTTTTAAATAATAGTAGCAGCAAAACCCAGCGTTGCCCGGGCAGTCTTAGAAATTAAATTAAATTGTTCTAGATCATTTATTGAGCATTCTGTTCTAGAACATTTTGTCACAATCATTAAAAAATGATTATTCTAGATCATTCGTGAATATTAAAGAACATTCACCTTAATAATTTTGAATTTTAGATCGTTGTCTAGGGATATTGGATTTCTAATTTTTAGATGGTTTGTGATTTTTTATCTACTTTATTTTTTATTAATGAATAATATCAACCAGTTGTATTTTATTATTACTAATAAACAACACAAAATAAAGATTCTTGCCATACCTAGTTTTCTATAGAAATTATTTTCAGTTTTTGTAAAAATCAACAAAATGTTGAATATCCCTAGACCAGGGGTGCTCACACTTTGCGTGTAGGTTGTGGTTTGATTAAAAAAGTAATGCTAGTACCTCGTGCCGTAGGCCGGCTGGACTTCGTGAGGATTCCGCCTATCAGACCAGAAGAACAGCATCCGATCGAAGATAGGCTCTATGTCTGCCACCTTGTTCGTGCCCTCGGGGAATACCCTGGAAAATTAAGAAGGGGTATTACAAATCCATGCATTATTAAGAAATAATGTAAAATACGGCCCGCGAGACTTGCCGGGGCGCTAACTCTCTGTCTCTGTCTGGGTGTTATATTGTATTCTAAGTCTAAGTATGTTTTTACAATAAATAAATGCATATGAGTATTATATCAGCTATCAGGTTCCCATAGCTCTGCTTAATTTGGGGGTAGCATATCTATTTAATTTATCAAAGCCTCTATTACTTTGCAAAAGATTAATTTTAAATTTATGTGCACTTTGCCTGTACTCTTAAACGGCGAAGGAAAACATTATGAGGAAACCGGCATGCCGTAGAACCTAAAAAATTGAAAGCATGTGTCAAGTGCACGAAAGAAGCCTCTTTGAGGCGCACTTATAAATCCTTCCACCACACTGGTTCAATAGAACCAGTGACACAATAATATAAGTTTAAAAACTTGAGAAACCGACTTCATGGTCGAACTATTAAACCGATTTTGATGAAGTTTCAATGGGACCAATCTGGAAATATTACTTTTCAGATAATAAACATATTTTTTTCAAATCGACCCATAAATCAAGAACTTATGGTATAAACAAAACGTTAAAACAAAATTCTTTCGAATTGAGAACTTTTTTATTAAAAGTCAGTTAAAAAATAAAGAAGAAGATGTTATTACTTGAGCAGACCGCCGTTGCGTTTGATGTCCCAGTTGAGATTGAGATAGTAAATCGCTGTGATGCATCGCCCGTCGTTGTTGGGGTTGTCGACGTGTCTTACGTAGTGGCTTCCTGACCCAGGGTAGCATGCCACCATTGCCTGAAAGGGGAAAGTCAAGCCTATTAAGGGTGTTACCAGACCAATCGATCGATCGTCGATCGACGGCATCGATCGATGGTAGAATGGAATAGTCGACGTCAATCGATATTTTCTACCAGACCAATCGATCGATCGTCAATCAACGGCATCGATCGATGGTAGAGTGGAATAGTCGACGTCGATCGATAGTTCCAGAAGTTACCAGACCAGTCGATCAACATCAAAGTTGGTACCTAACGTATAGGCAAAATATTATTCAATATAACACAATTATAACTATTACATACTAAAATCATTAGCCATAATTAACAAGGGAATACGGAATAGCATCAAATTGGAATACAATGGGCGGTCTTATCACTAAAAGCGATCTCTTCCAGACAACCCTGACAGGCACATTTCGAAAGAGAAAGCCCTCAAAGCTCAGTTGGTAGCTTGCCTTCTGCGCTGGATGATCCCCACGACAAATATTTGTGTGGCGAACGCAGATGTTTGTTCTTTGTCTGCTGGAGGGCGTGGGTAAGATCGATCCCCATCGAGAACAAATATTTGTGCGGTGAACACAGATATTTGTTCTCTGTCTGGGTGTTATATTGTATTCCAAGTTTATATAAATTTACAAAAAAAATATTATTTATTATTATAGGTCCATGACGATGCCCTAGAATCTAGATCTTATGTAGCCTCATGACAGGTTACAAGCCTATCGCCGCTCTTGTGTATATTTGATGATCATCAAAAGACCACCCACATTGGCTGAGCACGCGTGGCCGGTTTGTTTAGAAACGTGCACTGATTATTAAACAGAAGACTAGTTCTGAATGTAGAAATACTGTTAGGTTTTTGCGAAATTTATAAGCCAATAAAAATTTAAAATTTATAAGAAACAAGCCTGACGTGACTTAGAGGAGACAATGCCTACTTTATTATCTAGGCGATGGTTACCACTTAACATCAGCTTGCGGGCCATATGCTTTTTCAGTCAGCTATTTGTATTATAAAAAAACTTTGAATTATTCATTGGCTACGATTATAAATAATAAAAATATTTCGGACTCTCCACACAATACTATCATGCCCCACACTAAGCCGAACTTGTATAAAGGGAACCAGATAGCTGATATAACACTTGTACACGTTTTTTTTGCAAATGCATACTTAGAATACAATTATATTATCGGTAGTTTCAGTACATGCCAACTTTAAAAATGAGTTTACGCACTAGATATAAATGAACTAAGATGCACCGAGACAAACCACTATATTCATTAGCCAATTTATCTAGCAATTACATGCCTTTATCGCCTATTGTGTTGGTATTGTTCAATAAATTCTGCCAGTCATTATTATTATTATATACTAGCGACCCGCCCCGGCTTCGCACGGGTGCAAATGTGCAATGCTGATACTAAATATACCTACCTACCACAGAATGTGTTTATTTACGACATCAAATTAGAAACCTTTAAATTTTTCAGTGTTTCTCTACAATATTATGCATGTATTATACATATAAACCTTCCTCTTGAATCACTCTATCTAATAAAAGAAACCGCTTCAAAATCCGTTGCGTAGTTTTAAAGATTTAAGCATACATAGGGACAGACAGCGACTTTGTTTTATACTATGTAGTGATAGTAATGTTATGATATGCTCGGTTATTAACTCCGTAGTCTGAACTTAAGTGCTCGGGAGATGCAATTTTTTTTTATGCAACAAGCATATGGCCCACCTCATAGTAAGTGGTAACCACCGCCTATAACAAACACTGCCTCGTAGGTCACGCACGTAACGAACGTGCCCACCGATGCATTGCCCTGCGTCCATCAACTTGAGGCATAAAGATGTTAAGCATCACGAGACTTTCATTTCACCGGCACCCATACTTTCAAACCGAAAAGGTCTGCGCACACCTAGGTCGCTGACGATAGCGATCAGTAAAACGCTATCAAATATCGCTGTCAAATTTGACATCGTTTCACTGATCGCTGACGCCAGCGACCCAGGTGTGCGCAGGCCTAAACACAGCAACGCTGCTTGGCAGCAGTAGTTACTTCTTCGGACGAGCCCTTCACAAGAGCTCTACTCCCCTCCATAGTCGGTCCCTCATTGTTGAAGATCGTGACTCTTTCCCATTCTGTAGACAATATCTCTCCATTTGGAACGGTCGGTGGCCTGATGGAGCGCCTGATAAATTGGCATTTCCAAGCCGCTCAGATACCTGGTCCGACCAACGCTTAGGGCTTCGGCCTCTAGTTCTTTTGCCTTCTACTTTGCCTGTTATAATCAGTCTCTCGATACAATCGGTATTTCTGCGAGCAATATGGCCAAAGTTTTCAGGGCACGATGTATTGGAAGAGCTCTACTACAATATTTACTTTACAATAGACCTCATTCTTCATACGTTTCCCTTCAAATGTTGAATGTTAGGCTTTCTGAGTAAACCTTCGACCATTCGTTTCGTCTATTACGGTATTACGGATGAATCAGTCCAAACGTACGTCCTTTTTTCCAGGAAGTGACAGATTTTTTTTGCAGTACAGTATACGCGACCTGTACACAAAATCAAGGGCACTCACACATATTTGGTTACATTGTCCGAACTGATAACATAAGAATTATAATGTCCAGCTGCTGAGTGATTCATCGGGAGTACTAGATATTTCGACATAAAACATTATTAGAGTCCTCGCAAAATAACTTTACACGCGACCAAAACAAACAGCAGTGATAAGCAAAATTTAGAAAGCAGTAACATCTGCTTTCAAGGTAAGAGCGACGTTGGAGGCCCGTTTACACTGCCGGAGTATTGGCTCGCAAAACTTTTAAATTTACGCCCTCAAACGGCTGGAGCGATTTGGCTGGAAATTGGTGGGGAGGAAGCTTACCAGGACACGGACATAGGATACTTTTTATCCCGAAAAACTACGGGAACGGAGCAAGAAGATGATGTTTTGAATCAACGTAGTTCCGTTGTTTTGAGCTAGTTCGTAATAAGCGACGTGCAGACCTCTTGTAGGTGAGTCGAGACATACAAACATTGCCCAGCACGTATGTTTGATAAGCAATACGTATTACAATAGAAATGTTATCTTTCATTCCTGAGTATAAATCCTGCGATAAACTGATAAAGCTAAAGATATGGTTAATGAAATATTAATTTTTGTACGGGCAATAACGTCTGAGGCTCAAATCCGCCATTAATAAATGATCCCCGAGTGTAAATTTAGGTAAGCGTAGTGTAGGACGCCCTCCGGCAAGGTGGGGCGACGATCTGGAAAATTTAGCTGTCAAACACAAGAGAAGAGCCGAAGACCGGGCTCAGTGACTCGTCTTGGGAGAGACTTACGTCCAGCAGGCCTGATATAGGTTGATGATGATGAAGTAAGTATTCATGATTAGTTTTCATACTGTAACTTTACTGTAGAACCAAGACAAGGTGGCAATTGAAGACTGTAAGAGAAGAGCCGAAGACCGGGCTCAGTGACTCGTCTTGGGAGAGACTTACGTCCAGCAGGCCTGATATAGGTTGATGATGATGAAGTAAGTATTCATGATTAGTTTTCATACTGTAACTTTACTGTAGAACCAAGACAAGGTGGCAATTGAAGACTGTATTACGACACTATGGAGCTGACCGCACAGTTGGCAATATTTGGTGATACCAGGTGGAGTAAAGGTCTTACAGAGTAGTGGCCTAGGGTACCCAATAGAAGTATTAGTAGACCAACAGCCCGATGAGTGGATGACAATTTTACCACACAAGAAAAGTCAGACAAAGTGGAGTCTGAGTGAGGAGGCTTATGCTCAGCAGTGGGTGAGAGCTGCCTATGACGATGATGAAGACTGTAACTTACCCTAAGTACCAACTCCTGGAGCAATTTAGCTTGAGCATGCCAAGTGAAGCACGTAGGCGCTATAAAAGTCACCCGAAGCCACAGCAGAAGCAGTAAACTAACCAACTGGTGACGGCATATTCTTAGTTTATATATCTTTAAAAAGACCGCAAAGTACTTATGTACGATTTAACAATGGAAACAGGTAAAAATTGTACATAAACATACGGCCTACTGAATATCCTCAAAGTTCGTGTAAAATCCAACCAGCTACGTGCCAAATTACATGTGTAAATAAACACGTGGTATTAGAGAATAATGTGTAAGTAAACCAACCCATATTACCTACAGTGTAGACCGCATTGTAGATAATTTACCGCACTGTGGTCTAGGGTTTTCCCAACCGTCATGATTATATTTGCATACAAATAATATTGCTCTCATCAACTACAAGTAAAGATATGGAAAACGGCTTAAAATTTCTTAAAAACTATATGCTTACTTTTTTTGTAATTTGTTTTTCCAATTATCTATTTTTTTCGACTAACAAAACTTTTAAAAAGCAAAAATCAGATTATAAGTTTATAATACGAACATATCAAAGGTTATAAAATTTTCAAATCTAAATTTAAAATGTCGTCGTTTAATTTAGAAAGGATAAGGATAAGCTATAATTTCTTAAGGCATGACACGTGGCCAGAAGGAATGACACGTGGCCAGAAGGAATGACAACGGCTATTACAAAATGGTGGTCAAGAGACGCACAGCGACCACAAGGCAGACCACCCGCCCGTTGGTAGAATGACATTGTCGGAGTAGTTGGGCAGCAATGGCGGAGACAGGCACATGACCGAAGAGAGTGACGTATCAGGGAGGCAACCTATACCCAGCAGTGGGTGCATATACAGGCTAAATAGATAGATAGATATTATTTTTTAACTTTGCTTACGGTGATAAACATAGGGTTCAATTTCATCAGATAGGTGAAAAGCACTAAACGAAAAGTGTCTGTCATTGTAATTTTGTTTAGTTGCTGAACTAAAAAAGTCTGCTTAATTACATGCTTGTTGTTTATACGCCCATCGTCAACCACAAGGTTACTTATCTAATAGTTTACTTTCAGCGGTCATGGAGATTTTTCTGCGCAAAATGTAGCGTATGAGGAAAATCTATAGTAAAATCATAGATTTTGCTAGGGCCGCTGCCAACTAAGAATAACCACACCAATCTTTAGTCATTAGTCGGAACGTCCGTCGTAGGAAATCATATCATTTACACCTTCTTCTATAGAGCTGGCACATTTTAATCAAATCTGTAATGGAGAAGTTTCCAGCTACTCTACTCTACAATATCTACTTTACCATACCATAGACAATCTTCAAAACAGCAATGCACTCATTTCATTTAGCCAACCTCAACAAAAATTACATTACGACATTTTGGTTCGACATTCAAATCTTAGAAGCTCGTGCATGACCTACTTATAAGAACATTGCACATCAGTTTTGCCTACATATTACGCATTCTTTTTCAAAGTGTCAACGACCCCATACCATCGGTACAATAGAAAGTTTTATAGAGGCTTGCAAAGATGTATGCATGTGCTGTTTGGTTTAATAATAAGTTAAAAAGAAGAAGAGACGACTGAGATTCGAGGTGGATGTCTTCTACTCTCTAGTGAGCCTGGAGATCAGTCTGAAACTATTTCATTCGAAATTATTTCCGAAATTCTTTTCAGGCTCTTTGTATAACTTTACTATGTAAATTCCATCTACTTTTATAATTTCCCTGTGTCCATTATATGAAATTCAGAAAAGCTTTTTCTATTTTCGGCTAGGATAGTACCTAGATTCAATTGAGGGTAGAATAGAATTGGTGTTCAAATTAATAAAGATGGCGACGACGCGTCACACACGTGGACGGATTGCGAACAGTAAAGGAAGTTTCGCTTGCGTGGTTTTTGGGAAAATAATCAGTGCACTGAATAAGAAGGGGCTTTGAAGAGATTCATTGGCCTAATTTTGTATGAAACCTTAAAGTTTGTTCGTTGAGTCGGATAGTGCCATAGATAGAGCAAGGTACAAATCCATTTATTTACTAGAAAAGAAAATAGGTTGCAATCAATAAGTTGATTTACATTCATGCTTAAATTACTCAGTTATTAAACATTTACGTATTAACAAGGCCATTAAATAACAGTAAAGCTGTTGTTACTAAGCATTTGAAGTAGCCGAGTTTATGGCTAAATTCATTAATTTTTAGTTTTGCGGTGACCAAATCCTATTGTACGTTTTTATTAACTACTTTAAAGATCAAATTAGGTAGAATTACTATTGTAATCAAATAATAGTACTTATGCTTTTTGTAGGTAAAATAAATATATTTTTATTTTATTTAATACTTACTATGCTGCATCAAAAACTGATAAGTACCTACCTATTTACGATTCATAACATTAAACAGATAAATTTTACGAGAGTAAAGAAGTAGCCCAAAGAAAAGATGTATGAATTGTGTGAAAGACGACATGGATAAGAAGGGAGTGAATACAGAGATGACGGCTTATGGAGGGGAATGGAAGAAGAGAACATGTTATGCCGACCCCGGATGAAGTGGAAGACTGGAAAGCAATAGAGAAAGTTTTAAGCATTTTTTTAAAGCAATATTTACGTTTGGTGGGGGTAACTAGCTAATCTCATTAATTTTCATCACAGTGTACGAAAGGAGCCTCTTAGAGGCGCACACAAAACCCTATTACCACACTTGTTTCGAAAGAACCAGTAACAGGATAAGAAGAAGTTGATTTTCTAATTTATAAAATAACCCAAGGCCTACTTTAAACTATGCAAAATGTAAGTCAGAGATAACATTTGAATATTTTTCGCAAAAATAGATGTTTTGTCCACTTAGTTTCGCTTGTAATCTAATAAAAATGTAAATCGATGTAGCACACGAAACAAATCTATAGCCATAACGTATAAAAAAATATGCCAAAAGATAAACAGTTATTGCCATCTCTTACCACTGGGTAATGACAAACAGTGACAGGGCAAACTTAAACAATGACTGAATTTTAATTGCGTTTCTAAGTATGACAGCTAGTGCTTTTGATAATTATGTTAATTAGAATCACAAGGATCATTTTATATATTCTAAAAAACTAGATCGATGAAGTCAGTTCTTTAGTTTTAATCTAAATCGTTTAATTTCCAACGTATTTGTAAAGGCACTTTGCCAACAACGCAGGAACCATTCAACTCAGAACTGCTCAAAACCACAACCGGAAGAGCCGTGAAGATCAATGTAAATTGGACAGTGCATGTGAGTTTCAACCTTCAACGATTCGTTTGTAAACAATAAACATGGGGATGCCATGTTTATTTGGTGTGTTCAGCGTGGGATTCCATACGCTAATCTCGCGTCTTGCTCTATCTTGTGGAGTGAGAGTGGGATGGTTGTAACTGTTTACAATGGCACCCCGCGTACGTTCGCCATGCCGCGAGTCACGTACGCAGTATAACCATCGCGCATGCGCGACGGCCTTCTCCGTTTATTTTGGTTTTTATCGCAGAAAATAGCGATTTCTATTGATATTCATTCGCGAATGATAACACTATCGGTGAGTTTTGCTGATTTCCAACGGATGATTTGGGTCAATAACGACAAAAATAAGGAATTTGTTGGATAATTTACCTACTTATTATACTGCCAGCTAATGTTTGTAAAGGTAGGTAGGATTTAAAATAAATCGGAATCAGGGAAGTTAAAACTTTGATAGGAAATTCATACAGAGGTGCAACACACTTTAATTAGTAGTTATGGTATTAACTACCTAATAAATCCTCTTTGATTAAAACCACATCAAACATCTTTCTCTAATATAATCTTTATGATTCATTTCCGTAAAATCTGACTAAGTGGTCGTAATTTAGAAAACTGACTCAAATAAGCATAACTCTTGATGACCTCATACGAAAAAATTTTTATTCAATAAGATGTCATAGGCGAGGCTGTGGTAGCCGAATTTGGGGCTTAAGTTTGTTCTCTGTCTGGGTGCTTTATTGTATTCAAAGTATTATATCGGCTATCTGGCACCCATAGTCTAGCGCTGCTGCTTAATTTTGGGCTATAATAGTTTTGTGTAGGTGGGGGGTGTCCAGTCCATGTACACAATATTTATGAATAGAAATATATTTGCAATTAGAATAGGTACTATAATACCTATAACACATAAAAACAAACCAACATCATAAAAACAAAGATAAAGTCGGAGGAGGAGGTTCTCAATTCGGTTGTATTTTTTTACAATTAATTGAAGAATGATTCATATAATATCGATCGAACTTCACTTTGCAAGTTCGTTTGATCATATAATATAAATAACGATAAGGAACCTTCTTTAGCAACCAACTCCCCGTGATCTTTCAAAAAGGTCAAGGTCTTATGCCTCATAGGCACAGGCACTTAATATTAGCTCAATATTTAAGCAATTATGCCTGATTTGGCATCTGCCCACCTTAATATAATACGTTCAACCAGCGCTGAATGAATAAAGATATAACTTATTTTAAGACCACCCAAGATATAATCTAATGTCTTGTAATCAGTTCGCAAATGAATTACAAAAGGAATGTACAAGATAGTTACAGTTTGACAATGATAAGGAAAATATTAAACAACTCGTACCTACTCTATTTCTATAATAAAAAACAAATTCATAATATTTTTGATAGAACAAGTAGGTGTAATGTGCTGTGATGTGACAGTGTAAGATGTTTTTTTATATAATATTTCAATATAAAAAGACAACAATAAAAAAAAATTGTAATGAACAAAACTAAATTATACTTGTCATAATAATGTATCAATAGAGTATTTATTTTATTTATGATACGACTACGAGTAAAAAACATTTTTTTACAGAAATAAACTTACAATTATACAAATATTTACAAAATACACAAGAAACAGTTCTTCTTCTTATCGTGTCACTGATTCTTTCGAGCCAAGTGTGGTGAAAGGATTTTAAGTGCACCTCAAAGAGGCACCTTTCGTGCAAAAAACAGTTGAGGGTAGTTTTATTTATTAAAAGAATTGACAACTATGAAAACTCGAGATTCTTATGCATTTGTCGCATTTTATTGTCTCTGTCATCGTGAATCCGGAGAAGTCATTAGTGTGTCGACGAGCGATGTGACGACAGTGAGAAAACCTAACAAAAAATAAACAAAATCTAAAACGACGACGTTGGTGGCCGAGCATTTAGAGAAGGGCTACGTGACAAAAACATCGTCGCTGGAAAACTGTGAAAACAGCTGTAAATGTGCGGTAAATGTGGCTTCGAGTGAATCATTTGACCACAGTTATTTCAATCATTTTTTTGTAAATGTTGCCTACATAATTGACGCACATCAAAGGCATGCTTTGTTTAAGCTTTTTGAAAATAACAAAGGGCGGCTACACATGCTTAGAAAGACAACAGAAATACCAATTGTATCGAAAGACTTATTACAGCAGACTAATTAGAACGCAAAACACCTCGGGCCGTATGCATAGGTTTTTCATACTTTTCAATGGAGAACTAACTGTCAAAAAGCTGTGCTTGAGGCTCGACTGAGACTCAAGAACTGTTTCTGAATACGGGCCCTATAATTATAGAGGCCGAAGCCTCAAGCATGGTCAGACCAGATACCTGAGCGTTTGGAAATGCCTAAGCATCAGGCGCTCCACCAAGCCACCGACCTTTCCGAATGCAATCGTCCACGAAATGGGAAGAAGTCACGATCCTCAACAACGAGGGAGGAAGAGGCATGTCGTTGGTTATGATAAACTATTCGTTCAGGCAGCGTTTTGACTAAAACGAGAAACAAAACGTATCATCGATTGACGGCTGTTTTCTGATTTGCGACATGCTGCGACACGCTTGTCTGAACGTAGGTTGGCTTGCCTGCCTAGTGTCACACACAATGCATTCAAGCCTAAAAACCTTTTTATATACCCTGTAGATGATGGGATGGTACAGGATTTTAGGACTTCCAAATTGCGTTCGACGTGATTATGGTCAGTTTTATATTTCTTCACACCGCGGCGCGGCTCTGTCATTCATTAATCATTACCTACAAACACCGTGCCACCGTGCTAGCCTCCACGGACGCTTGCGCGAAGTTTTACCTGTCTCTACAATAACAATAGGTATAGAAACCGCAGTTCATGACCACTCATGACAGTAGTATGATAAGACCCAGGAATTCGACCTACAAAGGTTGCAATACCGTTGCGCAACTGCTGACGAAACTCCATTCATAAAGGGCTTGTAACTGCTGCGGCCACTCTACTGAACTAATAGCTGTACTGTGGTATCGAAAGTCACACAACGGACACAAGCAGCTGATGAAGGTTTTCAAACAAATCAGGTTTCAAATAAAGAAAATGATTTAAAACAGTGCATTGCATATTTCAATAACAAAACTTCTATATTCAAATATGGTGTGGTTTTCTATAGATTTCTAAGTTGGGTCATATTTATAGTCGTCCTGTAGCAGCTTAGCTTAAGTTTATTGCCAAATTGCCATCTGTATCGGTCATGGCTTTGCAGGCGAATACGCTTTAGTTTTCTGTGGTATTTGACATGAAAGTGACATTGACAAGAGAAATTTAGCGAGCCGCTAAAAAGTGTCAGGATTTTGATGAATGATAGCCCCCCTCAATGAAAAAATGCCAGGATTATATCCAATAAATTTTTGCATGATAACCACAATATAAATAAATTTACCTTCGTCCTGCCATCGATGTTGTAGTCTCCCATCTTTCCGTTATCGGCCATCTTGTTCGCTCGCATTATAATATTGTCAACCTGAAAAAAAAACCACATATTTATCACCATTTCCGTCTTTACCCTATCAAAGCTATCGCAGCGAGCAGTAACTTTGCCGCCAAGTTGCTTGATGAACTTCACCGAGCATAGATGCTTCCAAACAAACAGCTGTATGCCTTGCAAGAAAAAAATTAAGCTGATTGGTTCGAAACAGGAGTTGTCTATGCTCGGCGAACTGCACCGACTTCACCCAAGTTGGCGGTAAAGCATTGTAAAAAGAAACAAAATTTGGAATCGCGTCACGGTAATGGTACAGAGACGGTAATAATGTCTGAGGCTGATTCTTCAGAAATCGTATCACGGTAATAAATTGGGAATGACGGTAATTCTATGGAAAATTATGTCTGAAAATTCAGCTAGTAGTGTCGTTGCATTGGATGTAGTAGAAGAAAACAGGGTTTTATGTTTGAAACTAGCCTACTGTATCACCGTTTTCTTTTCGTTCGTTCAATAAAATATTTAAATTTGATTCTTTTTGGAAGAGTTCGTCTAGGGAAGTACCTATAGTGCCGTAATTTCTGCCGCCAAGCAATGATGTTCATATCACTGTGTTCTGTTCGCAGGACACATTTCGAGACGTGGTGAAGACAGGTGGAGTGGGATAACAACCAAATGGTGGTCAAGAATCGGCTACAGAAGCGTAGGACGCCATGCAGCAAGATGGATGGACGATATCGCCCAAGTAGCCGGCTGGAAGGGTTAGACTGGCACAGGATCGTGGCAGATAGCACCAACTGAGGGAGTCTACACCGGGAATGGATGAAGTCAGGCTGTGGGCAATGATGATGATGGCTTTCGACTGCCGCCGGAGGAATCATACGTACACGAGAATTAACACCTTATTACGTCTCAGGGTGATTAACATCTGTTCTATGCTATGCGTCATAGGGCACCGTTACGGGGCCTTAGTGGACGTGCTCTGTGAGGTGTTCAGTTGTTTGTTATTGCCGTCTGCGCGCTTATACGAACTACAAATGTCTATTTGGCAAGCTAAAGAGATCGAGTGTATCATCAAATTCAACGCAAATTGATGAATATAATAAGTAGGCACTAGATTAGGTAGGTACTTATATCATATCACGCATGAGGTGTGGTGATTATAAAAGCCTATGTGATGGGCGTCGCGTATTCGTTTGAGGATAAAAAGATGATTTTCCTTCTAAAAGTGAGTGGTCGGAGTTACTTATGCGTGTAGATCACCACTACACAGACTTAGTGAGATGACTAAATAATAATCAACCTAGCCGTTTTCGGCTACAGTAACTTGGCTGAGAAGCGAAAGCGGTGATTTGAGTTCAAGTTCAAACTGGGTGCTTTGAGTACAATCTGGGTGTATTTAGTTCAGACTAGGTACATTGAGTTCAGACTGGGCGCATTGAGCATATTGGCATTTGGCATGCCTTCAGTGCTGGACATAGGCCTCAGCATACGTGTTCAGGAAGAAAGATGTAGAGCCCTCTTCATCCACGGAACACTCCGCGATTGTATGTCGTGAGTTTGAAATTGGTGCATAGGCTACATCTTGGGTAGATTGAGTTATTTTGTTTAAAATATGACTAGAAATACCGAAGATAACTAGGTAAGGGTTATATGTATTAATATTTATGTACAAGCCAAATGGTAAAGTATATCAGCTCAGCGGATGCTGACGTATCTAACTACATTCCAAATGTTTTCAAATGCTATGTAGAACGAAGGTAGGTGGTAGCCAAAACCATCGCTGTCTTGTTATAACGTGTTTATAAACAGTTCCAGTTGTATGGGTTATAGCTTCCTTCTCTTCTATGTTATACGTCGGTATGTATGCCATGATTCGTAACTGCCAATTGGTTGTGCGATGGCGCTTAGTTTTTTTTTACCACCAGAGTTAAAAACTATTTGGCTAAAACTGACATATAGATGTCATGACAAATTCTCTTTTTAAACGGGCCCGTCAGAAATAGAAGATGAAAAAAGAAAATATCAGTTGTTGCATCTGTTGCAACTTTTGTAAAACGTGGCATATACTTAGATGGCATGTCAAACTCTCTTTTTAAACGGGCACCGTAAGAAATAGAAAAGGAAAGAGAAAATATCAGTTGTTTCATCTGTTGCGACTTTTGTAAAACGTGGCATATAGATGGCATGACAAACTCTTTTTAAACGGGCCCAGTTTGAATTAGAAGAGGAAAAAAGAAAATATCAGTTGTTTCATCTGTTGCGACTTTTGTAAAACGTGGCATATAGATGGCATGACAAAATCTTTTTAAACGGGCCCAGTTTGAATTAGAAGAGGAAAAAAGAAAATATCAGTTGTTTCATCTGTTGCGACTTTTGTAAAACGTGGCATATGTGGAGATGACACAAACTCTCTTTTTAAACGGCCTCGTCAGAAATAAAAGAGGAAAAGAGAAAATATCAGTTGTTTCATCTGTTGCGAATTTAGTAAAACGTGGCATTTAAAACGGGCCCCGTCAGAAAAAAGAGGAAAAGAGAAAATATCAGTTGTTGCATCTGTTGCGGCTTTTGTAGTTGTAGTAATCAAACATTTCTTCCTCTATCCACGGCAGTCAATACCGTGTATAAAATAGATAAGGTCTAATCAGTATAGTAATGAATTTAACCAGCCAGAATTTTAGATAGCTCTTATCAAAATACTTTCAAGAAAATGCAATAATATATATTTCTGAGGCTTGGCTGATAATTTCGATGTAAAATCATAGATACGTTAGATACTCAATGAATAATTTGAATTGAATTGAATCGAATGAGCCCTTCACAGAAATCTCAACTTTTTCTTTTTTTGACGTGACAAACACGTGACTACGCACGATAAAACATGACTCATGTGGCGTTACCTCGCTCTGAGGCGTTCCAATTAAGGCTTGGAGTGCAAGTGAGAGCACGGAACGAGCGACAAAGAGGCACAATCGGCCTACGCGTTCGGCAGCGTTCGACATCTGTCTCTCTCCTACTTAAGTGAGCGATGCGTCCGCGTGGACAGCTGTATGACGTTGTCACGTTCAACTATCGTCAGTTAACCGACTTTACAGACAACCGAATTTTTTTATTGTACTTACTTGGTTTATTAACTGGTTGATGTAATAACAATGCTTCTCCCTGCCATTAATCCATGTGATGAGATCACTTCGTATTGTCTGTGCTTCTGTTCTCGATGAATTTGATACTAGCTGCCCTGTCTGAAATAAATTAATGTATTACTTATTTTAACATACACCATAATTTAAATATTGTTGAATAGGTATAACAAAAATAATTGTTTTTTTTCATAATGATGATGTAAAATACTGAATAATTTTGTTACTGGTACATGTATTTACAAAAGTATCATATCATATCAACTATCTGGTTCCCATAGCACAAGCTTTGCTTAGTTTAGGGCTAAATAGTGTTGCGTGGATTGTTTATAATATTTATTTATTTATTGTGAGTAGTACTCAACCATATTCATTTTTGGATTCAGTTTTTGTTTTTAATATTTTTCTAAAAAAATTGAAACTCAAAGTTATATTTTAATAATTAAAACATAATCCTTTGGTTATATTCAAATAATTAATAATCTTGAGAGGTAAATAAAATGCCAACTTAGCTGATGAAATGATATGCTCAAATCGGCGACAGGCGCCAATCTTTATTGATTGTCCACAATATTTATTTATTTATCTATTAACGCCGCAACCCTAAAATCAGTGGCGCCGCCTAACTCATGTTAGCGCTTCGCCGGCGTAACGCTTTTATGTATTTCGGCATCTTATTGTGGTCTTATACCTTTTGTTCATGCAAGAATACAGATAACTTTTTAAATTTTTGAGAGATGAATCTCAGGATTTTTTTAGTTTTGAATGAAGCTAAAAAGTTAGGTATATCAGGGCTGTAGCAAGTGAAAATCCGTGATCTCTGCCTACCTCTATGGGAAAAGGCATGATTTTTTGTATGTATTTTTTAGGTTTTCTTGTATGCAAAGATTACCAGTCTGTTGCCAGAAGATTCAAGTAAACATAAAGTAGTAAACAAAGTGTTGGCATGTGTTTACAGAATCTTTGTTTACATTGAGAGGTAAACGAAAAACAGTTAATTAAACAGACGTTTTTTAGTTAGGCAGTTAAACCAACTTACAATGACATCCAGTTTTTGTTTAGTGCTTTTCAATTATATGATTAAATTGAACCTTGCACAACCAAAAAGTCGAAAAATATGATCTAACCAAATTAAATGATGAGAATTTACATACATAATGTTGAAAATTCATAACCTCTTGGATATGTTTGGGTTATAAAATTATAATCTGCTTTTTGCTTCCTAAGTGTAGAAGCAACTTACAAAAGTTATTTATAAAAATAAGTGTAAGCATTAAGTTTGTTAGAATTTTAAGCTGTTATTCACATCTTTATGGATACTTTTATATTTTATATCATACTTTTGTCTGTGATGGAATTTATACTTACTGAGAATATCCCCGATCTGTACATTTCTAAAACTTCACCTAGCACTAACATTCCTTTATCTTTTCCAAGGAAATTGTTCAATACACACACACCATACTGTGTCATGTCTCTTATCACTTGTTGGCACACTTTGTACCATTGATCACTTGGATCCATGTAGTAACTGTTGGGACTATGACTAAAGGGGGCGGCGCTCCCCTTAAGTGAAGCTTCAGGGTATTCCTTCATCCTGGATGGAGGCTGCATTCCATATGCAGGTTGCACAGGCATTTTAACACCAGTCCTATTCACAGCTTTCAAAACATTAGATGTTCCAGCAGAACTGAACTCTACTGTACTCAACTGCTGTGCACTCTCATTCAATATCTCCTGCTCTGAAGAACCCTCATAAGTTATAGCAATTTCTCCAGTCAAGTCTTCATTAGTATACACTACTCTAGATATAACACTATTATCACTATGTCCTGCCAATTTATTGTTTGAAGTCTGTATATTGTTCTCTGATGAGTTTTGTTTACAAACACCAACTACACTACCCTCTTTAGATTTTTCCTTGGATTTTGTGCCAGATTTCTTGGGACGTCCAAGCGCACTTTCGCTGGCCTCGTTAGGGGTTTCCCAGCTCGAGTCTTCTCTGGCAGATATCCTGACTTCACTTTTGCCAGTACGTTCTCTGCTTACAGTTCTATGGTCACCAGAGCTGTTGATCTTCGGTTCCTTGGGTGACTTGGCCGTGCATTCACTTTTATGCTTTTTCCAGTCTTGGTGCTGATGTTCTGTATTACAATAATACACTTTGAGACATCTCGCGCACCTCAAAGAACTTTGCACATTACAAACCGCGCAGCGAGTGAGTTCACCACCCAGATCCATTCTGCCTGAAATAAATAAATTTCGCTGCAGCGAGCGAAGGAAGGGGCCGGCCCTTGCGACATGTCAGTCAAGTCAAGTCAAAAGGAAATGTCACTTCACTAACTAATGTCATCGGCGACATGACATTCATGCATGCATGACAGTAACCGGGTCCGATTAATGGACGGCCAGTTAATGTGCACCCCGTTAAAACGAATCCACTTTTTTCCACTATAAAATTGTTGAGGAATATGTAAACTGTAGCAGTTAAATAATTCAAGTTTCTTTTAACTAGCGATATAAAATTATGATTGGGATAAGGAAAATTGAAATTATAATTGGGAGTTAAAAAAGATTATTTTAAATTGCTCTAAAGAGGATAAATAAATGCATATTGTAGACGATCCATACAGCACTATCTAGCCCCAGATTAAGCCAAGCTTGTACTATGGGAACCAGATAGCTGATATAATACTTAAATTGATCTTTTTATTTTGTAAATACTACATAGATACTTACTACCCAGACAAAGAACTAACATTTATGTTCACCACACAAAATTATTTGTTATCGGTGGAAATCTTGTGGAAATTGAACCCATGACCTATGGCGCAGAAGGCAGAGCTACTGCAAACTGAGCTGAGAGGTCAATCAGATAACGCGTATTGATGATAACGTAAAAAAACATTTTCTGGCACTGTGGCGGCCACTGTGGCGGCCACTGCCGCGGCATCGGCACGCTCACTCACCTTGTGCGTAATTTTTATGTCCTAACTTAATCTTGCACATCCTAGTCGGATCCGTCTTAAAAAGTCTCAAGAACACGTGCAAGTGTCCAGTACCAGAACATAAAAGCAAAAATCAATTATTGAATTGCTACAGCTACAGCGTACATGAGGCTCAATGCCATCGTAATAACGTGGTGTACAATTTGTAATTAACCGGTATGGCTTACGATATCGTTAACGGAAACGATACCGAAAATACCTACGTAGCATTTGATTTGACATTTTGTGAAACTTGCAATACCTAACAGAAAAATACATTGATGGCTTCCGTTCCGTCCCACTTTCGCGTTCCACATCAACTAAATTAGGTCCGGCGCGCGCCGGGCCAACCACATCGCAAGGTCTTGGACCGACCGATCATGACATGCTCGAAAATCCGAAATCATCATGGGATCAAAAGATTATACAGAGTTTTATGGATTTTAAATGCAAATCGATGATTGCCAACTTAGGATTTTAAATAGTGTTGCATGGTGGTTACTTACTTAATTTAAGATTCCAATCCTTGATTTGATTAGATTTTTTTCTATGTACGTACTTAATTGGTCTTAAACATGAGTACCTTGCCTACCTACTTTTCTATACTTATTAGGGGATGGATAAGGAAAAACAGTTAATATTTGAAAATTTATTTTATCGAAAAAATAAAATATAATACTTAGTTAAGATTGCGAATAAATTCATTAGATATCAATTCTTAATATTTTAGTTAAAAAGAGAATAGGTAATATTTGTTTCCTTTCAGATAGAAGACAATAAGGTGGTAGGTACACCAAGCATGTACCTAACTATCAATATTACCTTCATTACATTAATTTACCTCAGAACAATAACGAATGCATTATTTATAAATTAAAAAATATTTAGGCATAAGTAATGTTATTTACCCTAATTAGAATGAAGTGGTATACTGTAACAGCTTCATGATAAGTACATGAATTATAAAAAGACTAGATTAGTTCTACGCTGAGTGACGTAGGTACGTTTTATTGTTGTTTTTTTTTAACTCCCAAAAACAATCAATGCTACGGTCAGAAAAAAAACCCGGATGAAACTCAACGATAGTAACTAAAAGTAGCGTAAAAGTGTACTTTTATGATTCGCTAAGTACATATTGCATATGCTTACACTTTTGCGCTTACTCAAAGTAATAAACTTATAAATAACAAACTTAAGAGTTAAACTACGTTACGGTTTTTCACTACCTACCTTCTAATAATAATCCATTGCCCAATTTTTTTTCTGTGTAACTTTAAGCTACCTATGTCAACATATGGATATTAGAAAGTGTAAAAAATTAAAGTGTGCCTCTCATAATACATAGTGGCCTCTTTTTAGTAATCACTAATAATTTAATTACCAAATCAATTCACCATTTCTTGTATATACATAGGTAAGTAGGTGAAAATTGGAAGAACATTAATAGCGAATTCATTTGGTTGCATAGGATATTCTTACATTAAAATCCCGATAATTGCATGTGCAAGATGCATAAAACTTGAAGTACCTACGTAGGTACTTATTAATAAAAATGTAAAAATACACGTACGCTAAGAGTCATTTTAAGTGTTCGATATACCGAAATAGGTATTGAATTTGCAAGTTTTTTAGGAAGCCATGAGAAATAAACCTTAAACCTACTAGATAAGTAGACTCGCCAATACATAAATGAATCTAGTAAAATTGACCGCTCAATTTTAAACAATAGTGTGCCACTGAAAGTTAAGGAAGCCATTTTGGATTCGGCCACTTTATTATACGAGCTAGACACAACCGGCCTATGTAGAACCAAACTCAATTCCAATCCCTATCTGGTCCCCCGTAGGATTTCTGTTAAAATTCCAATTAAATCGAGATTGGAATTGGGAACCACTCAGACTGACATTATATTTGTGCCGTCCAATCGACCGATACGACGCTCGCGAGGTTCGACTGCCCACGAGTAAGTCGGTGTGCAACCAGCCTAACTTTATATATTTAGGAAAAAAAATATATATAAGTAGATCAAGATAAAACTAGAATACCATTCATAATAAGCCTCGTAAAAGAAACGGACACTAGAATATTTATTTACCGAATAATACTATGGACCATACATTTTATTATCTATACCTGCCTACCACTCTTATAGGATACACACAACATCCTGTGTAGTATCGTACCTGACAGAAGCATAGTTACTTTAAGTATAGGTAGGTACCTAAATGTAAGTAGGTCGAGTAAAAAATTTGGTCTCTTTATTCCTGTCCTGAGTCAATTAATCGTTTTCTACTTAGCTAGAGAAATATCGTTACAGATTTTTACAGTCTGATTGACGTAAATACCGATCAGTTAGCAGGTAGATATCGATTCGGTAAATCGTAAATGGGTCCACAATCCGATTGCTCGATACCCACATTATACTTTTAAGATTCGACCATGTATCAACCAAAGAGGTTAGAAACTGCGCAGCAAGGAAGTTACCTCTGGTATCAACCTAATCACCAAAAATCAGACCACCCTATTTTTATTCTATAAATCAGACTCTAGTGTTGTCATCGTTCTGTGGATGCACGGGTGGTGGGGGTGCATGTAAGACCCTCGCTAGTTCCGCCTTCTCATCAGCGGAGAGCACGTAGACGGGTGGCGCTGGAGGGAGGAACCGCTCTGCCTTCTGCGGCTCGCGCTGAAGACGAGCTCGGTACAGCATGACCAGGACGCAGAGGACGCTGATGATGAAGGCAGAAGTGGCAGCCAGGACTATGAGGGCGGTGTGGTAGGATGTGGCCGCTGATACCTTGAATGGAAGATACAATTATATAAAAGAAAGTCGGGTTAGTTACACTATTTGTAACTCATGAACGGCTGAACCGATTTGGCTGAAGATTGGTAGCAATAATATAAAAATTGGTGGTATTGGTAGGTTGGTTGCTTAGAACCGGGAGAAGGATATGGAATACTTTTTATCCCGAAAACGTTAAGGGAACGGAGCGAGCGAACCCGCGGGCGGCCGCTAGCTAAAAATACCTACATTGTAGACAATCCACACAAGACTATCTAGCCCCAAGTTAAACAGAGCTTGTACTATGGGAACTAAATAGCTGATATAATACTTTTTTGTAAATACATACCTACAAAATACAGAGAACAAAAGTCCACGTTCACCACACAAATATTTGTTTTCGATGGGCATCGAACCCACGGCACAGAAGGCAGAGCTACTACCAACTGAGCGGAGTGGCCAGTCAAAAGAGTATAATGATGATAACATTTGATAGAAACTTACTGTGGATTCACTGAGGATTTCTCTTTGCTGCAGCGCGGGCGTTGGCGGCGGCGCCAGTCTGTATTCACTTCGGATCACATCAGCTCTTAGGAAGCCGGATTCCCCTTTCTTGCTACCCGCTAACTTTTCTTTTTTTACCTGAAAAATTAAAACTTATGTTGTATTGTAACATACTTCCATACATTGTGGAATGAGTTACCACAAGAGGATTCACTTCCACGCAATTGACGTCTCTTTGCCTTTTCAAGAGTTCGTCCAAAACTACACGATTAAAATCCAATTCCCTTCGCCACGTGGACGACTTGGGCCCACAAATCCAGGAGATTCTTTATTTGTATAAGGTATGGTAAATGGAGAAGGAAGAAATCTGGCTCACATACTTCGCCGGAGCAGTGACCGACTTGCAAAAGAGAGAGCGAGAGAGAGTGGTGAGAGATTAACCCCCGAATACTACAATAGTGGCCCAAGACCGTTTGCACCTTGGCTCTTTCTCTGATCATTTCACAGTAACTCACCAGGGTTTCTAAGTATATAGACGACGTCCACAGCTTCTGGGCCTGGTAACGCTGACCTTAGTCCGACAGCACCAGCGTCTGATGCAGCTACCATCAATTACCTGGCTTCCAATGGCACTTCTGTACGTAATCATTCGAGACCACTACAATAACTCACCAGGTTTTCTGTATGGTAGACGACGTCCATAGCTCCTGGTCCGGGTAATGCTGCCCTCAGTCTGAAGCAGCTGCCAACGATACACTGGCTCCCAACGCCACTTCTTATCGCAATCATTCGAGACCACTACAATAACTCACCAGGTTTTCTGTATGGTAGACGACGTCCATAGCTCCTGGTCCGGGTAATGCTGCCCTCAGTCTGAAGCAGCTGCCAACGATACACTGGCTCCCAACGCCACTTCTTATCGCAATCATTCGAGACCACTACAATAACTCACCAGGTTTTCTGTATGGTAGACGACGTCCATAGCTCCTGGTCCGGGTAATGCTGCCCTCAGTCTGAAGCAGCTGCCAACGATACACTGGCTCCCAACGCCACTTCTTATCGCAATCATTCGAGACCACTACAATAACTCACCAGGTTTTCTGTATGGTAGACGACGTCTATAGCTCCTGGTCCGGGTAATGCTGCCCTCAGTCTGAAGCAGCTGCCAACGATACACTGGCTCCCAACGCCACTTCTTATCGCAATCATTCGAGACCACTACAATAACTCACCAGGTTTTCTGTATGGTAGACGACGTCCATAGCTCCTGGTCCGGGTAATGCTGCCCTCAGTCTGAAGCAGCTGCCAACGATACACTGGCTCCCAACGCCACTTCTTATCGCAATCATTCGAGACCACTACAATAACTCACCAGGTGAGAGCGCTAGTGGCCTAGTAGTAGCGGTCCCGCCTTCCGATCCTAAGGTCGTGGGTTCAAATCTAGTCGTGTACATATGAGATTTTATGCCCAAAAAATCATGTACAATATGCCAGTGCTCTCAAACGGTGAAGGAAAACATCGTGAGGAAACCGGCATATCGTAGAAACTAAAAAGTTCCAAAATATGTGTCAAGTGCACGAAAGGAGCCTCTTTGAGGCGCATTTAAAATCCTTTCACCACACTTAGTTCAAAAGAATCAGTGACACGATAAGACTCACCAGGTTCTCGATATGGTAGACGACGTCCACAGCTCCTGGGCCAGGTAATGCTGCCCTCAGTCTGACAGCACCAGCATCTGTCGCGGCTGCCACGGGTACCCTGGCTCCTAGAGACGCTAGGTGGGATGCAAGGGCTCCACGGGCGAGCTCCGCTGTCTTGCTGTCAACTCCAACGAGCTCTAGTTCGAGGATAGCTGATTCGATGCGGGTTTGTTCTGGAAATTCGAGAAATAATCATAATTGATGTAGATATAACTTTGGAATGTCGAAACAAATAAAAGAGTGCGAATGAGGGTAAATCGATTTGTTTGCCAATAACATTTCTTTTACTCGTGGACTTCAGTTCAACCGTGATCATGGTGCATGCAACTGTGCCGAAATATCGGAAGTCAAAACTCAAAATTTAATCATGGTAAATATCCCGTTGTTTCATAAAAATATTGCTAGATGTATGATTTTTTGAGTTCGGAGTTCCATGGTTCCATTGTTCCATTTCATCTTATAGGACTAGAACTTTGACTTTAAAAGAAAGCATGGCTGACTTTTATGACAGATATTGGATCTCTCTCTCAACTCAGAATGTTTGAGGATCTCTAGAGGGGTTTCTTTTGTACAACTATTTGATAACTGTTAATGTTTTTCTTTAGCACATTAGAACTGGCTTTAATTGCAGGTTTGAATTCGAGCCCATGTACTTTACATTTGGACAGTCTCACTAGCATACCAATAATCGCTAGCCTATTATAAAACCCAAAACTTCATTCCTTACCGCAAGGATCAGGGCCCGGTGAGTCCAACACAGGCGGCACGTGTTGCCTCCGCTGTCCAGCCGCATCAACGCACCAGCATCGGCCGCGCGCGCACTGACGCGGAGAGAACGATCCGTCGGGTAGGCATCGGGGTCTGTGGCCGTCTGATCCTGGAAGTACATAGAAGTTGATTACATGTAGGGAAAAGAGAAACTCAAGAAGCACACAGACACAAAAGAAACTAGGGCCACCCACAAAACAAAAGAAAGGAGTGAAAAAAAAACAAGAAAACCAGAGAGAAGAATCAGAATGGCATTCCAACCTTTACTTAAAAAGTCTCCTTTAAATGGGGTTGCTTTAAAAATCTCCGCCATCATCTGTTCGTAAAAACAGCTACTTGCTATTGTACTACTGGCCTCTCAGCTCAGTGGGTAGTAGTTCTGCCTTCTGCGACGTAAGTCGTGGGTTCGATCCTCACCGACAACAAATATTTATATTACTTATCTGGTTCCCATAGTACAAGCTCTGTTTATTTATTGTAAGAAATTCACCATGAATGAAGAATTAATAGAGAATAACCTCATCTAACCTGAAACCCCTAAATTCATATTCATCACCATATAATTTCAGACTACCTACTTATTCCTATTTAACATCTTACTATAATTAATATGTTTACCATATTCAATCTCCTCCTGCATCAGCTGACACTTGGTTTTAAACGCAATCTTCGCCAGATTCACTTCCAACGGTTCCACCCGCTTCGTGGTCTCCGCCGCTTTGGGTTCAACGACCTCTGTGACCAGTACATCTTGGACCTCCTTGAGAAGCTCTCGACCTTCCGGTTCCAGTTCTTCGATCTCGTCGTCATCACTTTCGAATTCGTCTATGCGGTATGCTGTCATCTGTCTGATCAGTTCTTCTAAAACTGGAGGATGAGAAAAGACGTTCAAGTAATATTTTGCTGATGGTTTACTAGCTCTAAAGTAACTAAAACCTCATTATTTTTCCTTCACAATATAAGTATTACACTTAGGTTTAGAAAACCAGTTCTTAAGTGCTAATATTATGAAGGACTGATGCCTGATGTAGGTTCATAAGAACCTGTATTACAGGTCACTAGGCCCCACTCTGCTAAGATAGATAGATAACTCTTTATTGTTCACCTCACGGAAATAGAGCGACATAAATTATAATCTATATGATTTAGGGCTAATTTTCAGTCAACATATAAATTTATCCGTCAGATACAAACAAACAAGGACCGACATTTTTTAATCGACTAATAGCATTATTACGTAGATGGAAAAATCACCTCTCAATCTCTTAGGAATAGATTTGTAACATACAGTTACAAATTTAGGACTTTTGCAGGAAAATCTAAATGGGTGCTTTTCAAAGGTTGATTTTGATCCATTCACGGCGCGTTGCACGAACCTATTCCTTTGGGAGACTCGTAAAAACTCTAGCTGTGTTTTCAAATCGCTCAGTCTAGTTTTTTATCAGGAAGTTTAATATTCTATGTACTCACCTTCATCAGCCTTGGCGCGTTCGTCCAGAGGATCCCTCGGCACCCACTTCCTCGCCTGCCTGAAGTTGCAGGAGGGCTTGGCGCCGCGAACCAGAGACCCTTTCAGTGGTTCCCCTCGCGCGCTCACGCACCAACACACATCTGGAAACATTAGACAGGTACTGGTAAGGTTCAGCCAAGTCTCTATTCGTTTTTAAATTCTAGAAGATTCTACATGACTGGCCTCTCAGCTCAGTTGTTAGTAGCTCTGCCTTCTGGGCCGTAAGTCGTGGGTTTAATCCCCACAAAGAACAGACATTAATGTCGTGAACAGAACATAGATGTTTGTTCTCTGTCTGGGTGTCATATTGTGCTCTAAGTATGTATTTACAGTTTTCTGGTTCCCATAGGACAAGCTCTGCTTAATTTGGGGCTAGTGTTGTGTGGATTGACCAAAATATTTATTTATTTATACTTCTTATCAACAACTTTTCAATAAGTCTCGTTGTGTTCAACTCATCAATTTGTTAACTTTATAAACCCACATTCTTCTTTCTACAATATAGATGGGAATGACTGTATATTTAGAAAGAAAGAAATAAAAGCATTTTATTGATTGAGCTTACAATAGATGTCGGTTACCTAAACAAGAATACCTACTTAAAAAAATAACTTTATTAACTAGTTTTCTGCGTCAAGTCACACACAACACAACCAAGGCTTATAAACTCACCAATATGTGACATGCATTGCACCGATTCCCAGGCGCCACTGGCATCGCAGACCGGTATGAAAGTACCCTTGCCGTACTTCTTGGCCGCTGCCTCGTTCTTCTCCCTAAGTCTTTCGCACGGGCTCAATACTGTGGAATGAAAATGAACATCGTAGGGATTGTCTAACCGTGGCATTGGAATTAAACTACGTCTACGTCTGTAGGTTAGACAACACCCAACTTTCAGGTTTTGGGCTCAATTTTAATTTAAAAAATATATTACGCTAGCGTGCAATCTTAGTAACCCCTGGATAGAAGCCTTATTCATAGGATTTGTGTACTACTTTGTGCCAAACTTAGGTAGGTATATTTAAATTTTGTCTAGTCTTGGTCGCGTGGAACTGGGTGACTCTAGCTTTAACACATTTCAAAGTGATCCTTGTGAAGCAACTGAATAAATGAATTTTGAATTGGAATTTCTGTGTCTCTCAAAACTGCTCAATCTGTGCTTCCATCATGTTATTTTCGAGTAATTTCCATAACTAGTCCACAAAAACAAACAGGAAATAATGACAATCCTATCAGATCCATGCAGATACCATGCAGTTAGAACAAAGTGCAAGATTTTGTGGTGACAACACACATAATGTATCAATTTTTGAGACCCATGTTATTGAACCAATGATAACAAGACACATTTAATAAACATAGTGACATGCCTTCAGTCTTCTTCTGTCCAGTCTTCTGTCTTTGTGATATTTTTGAAAGTCCACCTGCAGCTGTTGCATATTTAATTTACAATTATTATCCATACGGGATAAAGGCAGGAAGATGATGATGACCATGACGGTAAGTAAGTCCAAGTAGGCAAGCCCTAGCTTCTGGCACCAAATAGCATTTCTCGGTTTCGATTTGAAGGGTGTGGGTGCCGATAAAATTGAAATTGAACAGAGACATGAGGCCCATCACCTGTGCCTAATTTAAGTACTGTGCCTATAGCCTCGAGGTGGTGGACGCAGGGCAGTGCATCGTAAGGCACGTCCTTAAAGTACGTGACTTGCGACGCTACGTTTTGTAGCCCGGATACAAATGCCAACATGGCTAGTGGTTACCACTCCGGGAGTGCCAACAGAAGTGAAAACAAACCCCCTCTCATTCCGAGTTTTGGCGAAGTCTGTTGATTTTCCGAAAAAGTGTCGGTTACGTGCTTTAGTGTTTATTCTGAGCGGTTACATGACTGTGTCGCGAGTTTATGGTTTTTAATTTTGCATTGATGTAATCAGCATTAGTCGTACACAAGGATACTAACAGCTCATGTTGCCTAAAGACAAAGAAAAATGACGCTTACTACAAGGGCATAAGAGCTAGCAGTGTATAGTCTGATGCTATCCTTGTGTACTGGGCGAGAGTTATTCTTCAATAGATGAGACACTCACCTGGGCAAACAGAGTTGCATTCCTCCTTGCTTCTAAAGTTGTTATGGTTGCCAGAACAGCCGTGGTAGCGGAATCGTTCGCATCGGTTCTTTTCGTGGTTGAAATGCCACCGCGTCGTGTTTAAGATCTCGCCGGATGAGCAGGTGCCTTCATCTTTGCCTTCGAAGCAGACGGTACCTGAAGGAAGAACTATCATTAGCCAAGGTGGTTGGGTCAAGAAGTTTCTAACTAGGATCACTAAGGCCTTGTTTTTATAAAACAACCTCCATTGTCAAAGCTGGTGATTTTACCGTCGGAGACTAAAAGAGGTGAAATTCGGTTTTCCGTGACTGTAATGACAAACACTTGGAAGTTGTGGTGGTTATAGAGGGTTCAGAGTCGTTGTTTCTCGAAACGTATAGGGAAAGCCTAATGTCTAGCAATGGACGTCTTCACACTGATGACATCAGTTCCTGGAAATGCATAGCCCTTGTCCATCTAGGAAGCACCATCGATGTCAGACAAAGACTACAGTGCTATTCGCACCGGCCTATCTCTCCCCGGAGCTTCTCAACGACACGTGGGTTAGTATTTCTTCTATAAATAAATAAATAAATAAACAAGTAGACTTCTTCAGACTGAAATAAACTGAAATACACCTAGAGCTAGCAGGGGACTTCTTCATTCTGACGGTTATCGAATCTCCCCTAGATTTGCAGATACTTTAACATCACAGCTACAAAAATCCACATACAGTAACAGCAGAACTCACGTGGCTTAGGACAGCAGACAGAAGGCCTAGAGTCGTGCGGCGCAAAGCGGCACGCGTGTGTGGACGGACAGGCGGCAGCACTGGGCCCGCACGACAACGCACCTGACGCGTCAGGAGCTGGCAGTGGTGCTGCGCCGTCGGGGCACTGCGGGGCGGGGGCGCAGCGAGCGAGAGGGACGCATGATGAGGTCTGGATGGGAAGATCATTGTTTAAGTTTTGAACTCCAAGCTGTTCGAATCCAGCGCTCTCCAGAGCTTCTTCTTCCTGCCCTTATCCCACTAGGTGGGGTTGGTCCAACATGTATTTTTCTTCCATTCGTATCATTCGTTATCACAGTACTCACTTCATTCTTGGACATATCACCTCTCACACAATTCATCCATCTTTTCTTAGGCCTAACTCTACTTTTATGCGCGTGATCTACATTCTTGCTTAACACTCTTTTCGTCACATGACATTCTTCTCTCCTCATAAAATTTCCATGTACCTTGTTGTTACGACATGTATTGTGTTGTTTGTTGTTTTGGAACCTGAATCAATGCGTATAGCACTTGTTCACATGGGCTGTATACAAAACCAATGCTCGAGTCTGAGTCAAGGATGGACGTTTTGACAGTTCTCCATTGAAAAATTAAGTAAACTGAGGTATGACTCAGACTCAAGCAAGTATTGTTTCTGCATATGGCCCTTTGTATTTATTATCAGCTCTTCATTGCAGCTAGGATTTATAGGGAACCCTCAAACTACAATACATAAGTTTACATTTATGTAACTAGAATTTCCATCATTCGAGAACAAACGTCACAGTCCAAAGGCACAAGCTCATAAGTCTCCTTCCCTGTCTCACTTCAATCAGCCCTGCACTTGACTTCAGCACAGGAATTCTTGGGGACAGGATCCTCGTTGGAGCCAAGGTCTAGGTAATAGTCTTACTATTTACATTAATGTAACTAGAACATGCAGCATTAGAGTACAAACCTCACAATCCAAAGGTACCAGCTCACAGGTCTCGTCAGCCCTGCACTTGGCTTCAGCACAGGGATCCTTGCAGTCACAGGTCGGACAACCTTTATCGTCCAGATCTCGTCCATGGGGACAGATCACCTCCTCGTTGCAGCCCGGGTCGGGGCATTGGAACGGAGTTTCGCAGTTCGGGGTGGAGTTCGTTGTTCGAGTGCCAAACATCTATAAATACAGAACAGTTCTGGATTTATTTCTTGGTGATAGTGGTTGAGGTTCTTAAAAGATAGAAAGAGAGAAGATCAATAGAAGGGAGAAAGGGAGAAGAAAACAAGAAGAAAGAGGGAAGAGAGAGAGAAGAAGATAAACTTCGAAAGAAGCAGCATAAGATGACTTCCACTCAATAGACCGACCATATTGAGAAGGTTAAGAGAATTCTGAGTGGGCATGGCATGGTGAAGAAGGTTTTGATGCCACATGTAAGACCTGCGGCCTTAGCACGAGTGAAGTCGACTTTAGTAACGTAAACGTCTCTTATACTCAACGTCAACAAAATGAGGTTAAACATCAGTCCAATACGTGCCACAAATGTGTTTTTTATGTCAGCCGGGCTGACATAAAAAAAGTGACGCGAAAAGTGGCACGCACGAAGAGGTATATTGTTAGTAGATGAAGGGTTGTGTACAATGATGTAGATGTGTGTGTGGTGAGCCACTGACCTCATTACCAACAGCATCAACACACCAGCAAGTCTTGTCCGAGCCGCGGCATTGCACCGTCTCGAAGGTACCATCCTCCTTGCACTTCGGCACCCACGCCCAGGCTGGAGGGTTGCCGCTTTCAGCTGCCGTGTGGAGCGCCAGGGCTCTGGTGAAGGAAAGATTGATGATTTGAGTGGAACTTAAAAAAAACACAGATCTGGAATTCAATTTGTACCTAATTTCTTGTTGCTGTGTCGAAGCAACATACGCGTTGAAGTCTTTTGTATTGGCGCGTATTATAGCAAGACAACCCATACACATTCTGGTTCCAAAAGGTGCATTATATGAACCCATGAGGCATGTAGCCACTGCGCGCCAAACGGAATGACAAGGGGCTCGAATGCCTATAGTTTACTGGGAATTCCTTTCATTGCCAAGACTAGAAGAATTGTTTCCTAACCCTGAACAGTTACCTTGTCTGCTGACAGGCAGTAAGATGGTACGTCCTGACTGTCAACTGTGATGGCATCAAGACTGTGATGACTGATGATAAATACGCTGCTGTTTCCTAACCGTGAAGAGTGGTTACCTTGTCTGCTGCCAGGCAGTAAGATGGTACGTCCTGACTGACGACTGTGATAACATCAAGACTATGATGATAAATGCGCTACTGATTCCTAACCCTAAAGAATGGTTACCTTGTCTGCTGGCAGGCAGTAAGATGGTGGGTCCGAGTGCAAGCAGTGCCACATCCAGTCGCGCAGCATCGCTCGCCGCTGCCGCACTCGCCGTCGGAGCGACACGCGAACTCACACGAACCGGTTGACGGCACCAGGAATGGACATTGACCTGGCTTCTTTGGTAAACCTGGGAAAGTAATCTGAAGTTCTGAGGCTGGCCAAGATCCGATCGACGTGAAATCTAAGCTTCATGAAACATCGTCTTGGTGGTATACATGGCTTGAGAGCCGACACAGAGACCTGGAGTCAGGTTTGTGTAAGTTGTAGCGTGTGTAACCAGCGTACTAAACATAAGGTATCTTTAGAATTACCAATGTTCTCTTTTAGTTCCAGATTTTTTAATTGCTTACACCTATGCTAAGCACCTATTGTAGACTTGCCATCGCCGTCGGTTTGTCGTCGTCGTAGTCGTCGCTAAATTTTTTATCTTTTTTTTTCGTATTTGATATCAAGATGAAGCGCGTGTCGGACCGCGCACATTAACAGCTTCTGAAGCCAGGTAGCCAGCTTAGAACCAGGAGACGGACAAAGGATCCTTTTTATCCCGAAAAAGTAACGGGAACGAGGCGAGCGAAGCCGCGGGCGGCCGCTAGTACATGTATAAAACGGAGGTTCTATGTTGAATTTAATGCACGTAAGTGTTTTTTTTACTTTTCACCTCTTATCTCATTCAAACTTACAAGCTGGTACAGGCGGACAGTAATCAGCATCACAAGCAACATCCACAGTAGCGCACGCGCGTCCTGCAGGGCACGTGACCCCAGTACACGGGTCACGGCAGCGGCACGTAGGGCACCTTTCCGCGCCGAGCTCGAAGCCATAGTCGCAGCCCATGCGGCAGGTCATCTCTAGGCAGGAGAGGTCGGTTCTAACTCTGGGGGACACAGTGCTAGTGAGAATGGGATAAGGCTTTGGTTAGGGACATTCAAATATACAATCCTGGTGCATTTGATTACTGGTAAGCCTTGGATCCTCACCTATATAGAGGTGACTATAAGCTGCAGTGAAAATTAGGGAAAAAGAGTTGCACAGCGTCTGTGATTTTTTTTCTAGTTGCAGTAAGTAGGTACATACTACATCTACATACATACACACCTAAACACGGTTCAGTTCATTCACTCCCAAACTTTTCCTAAAAATAAAAAATAAAAATACCAAGAAAGGCTACAGGCGAGGTTGGCAGAACTAATCTGCGATGTGCTTTCCACTTGTTTCTGAATTTAATGCCTACCGTAGGATAACAGCGAGAGCTTATACCATTATTCTTTCTATTTCAGTACATACTTATCACAATCCACCGCCGAAGCATTCTTAGTGCTGGTCTCTGGAATCTCCGTTCCAAAGGAGTCGACGCACCAGCACCTTCCTTTGGCGCATTGTTGGGAGGTGAACGAGCCGTCTTGGTTGCAAGTCGGACCGGGCAGGGCTAGTTTCATGCCGTCCACTGTGCCTTCCATCTTCTCGTCGAAGTCACGGAGATATTCACACACTGGAATGAACACGAAAGATACATAAGCCCCATAGTTCCTTGGAGTCAGAGACCTTTTACCAGATTCCACCACAGCAAAAATGCATTGCTCTTTTAAGCTGAACTGGCTACCCAGAAAGAACAAGAAATATGACCTGCTGGTATGATTAATATCAACCCTCTCGGTCTGCAGACGCATCTTGGCCGGGTCTATACAGACGGGGCCACATCCAGCACTGGACCAGCAGACGAGGTCGTTGTCGCAGTCTCCCTCGGAACAGCTTATAGAGGAATTGAGGCCGCAAATCGTTAACTTACTGGTAGGAGTATCATCAACCCTGTCAGTCTGTAGACGCATCTTGGCCGGGTCTATGCAGACGGGGCCACATCCAGCAGTGGAACAGCAGACGAGGTCATTGTCGCAGTCTCCCTCTGGACAGCTTATAGTGGAGTTAAGGCCACAAAGTGCCTCGGCCTCTGCACCACATGATTCCAATGTTATCTGAAAGGGAAGACAAATGTTTTGGTCATCCTGTGGTACTTGAGCATTCAGCCATTTGCTGAGAAGGGTCTCCTTATTATTACCTACACCATTGTTTTCAAGTTGAGGATTTATCTCTGACGAATGATACCTACTGCTATTACTCTACTTAAAATAAGTAACTTTCGGAAAAGATTCAGAGCAATGTGCAAAGATATTTTTCATGCTTCTTTCCCTTCGACAGGTAGATCATTGGTTTGTGTAGTTTACCTCCACAACTTCGTCAGTAGAGTTATCATATCTTCCATCAGGGCAGCAAACAGCGGCACTGCTTCTCCGAGTCAACGTGCAAACGTGTTCTGAAGGACAATCGCTGTCGGCTCCACAAGCTACAACAGAGCCGTCGTCATCTGTGGCCGGCGCCCCGGCTTCACATGGGTTCTCGTAAGATACTCGCGGTCTACCTGCAAGAAGAGATATTTGCCAATGTGCAAACAGGTCTTTGCATCTATTGAAGTTGATTTATATAGCGTCAGAGGCAACTGGTGATTACTCAAGCGCGCGATGCTGTAGTGCCTGGGACAGGATTTTAGACGGAATAGGCTCGTCCAGGACCTGTACCATCCTGACAACTTAGTTGGCCTAATCCACAGGAAAGACATGGTCAATACATCCAGAGCTGACGAAGCCTGGGTTTCCTCACGATGTTTTTCTAAAAAAATGTAGATGTTTTAATATCTCAATTACTTCTACCATCTGTTTTGTAATGGCATGGTAGAAACCTTTCAGATATTTGTTCACAATGCTGTTCAGGTACTCTTCACCACATTTGCTAAACTAGTAGCCTCAACCACATCCAATACAGTATTGAACTTACACACAGGATATCCTGTACACAGTTCTCCAGTACACTCGGAGTCCTTAACCCTGACGCATTCCTCTCCATCCTTGCAAGGATATCCTGCGCATGGATCGTCGCATTCACAGGTGGGACAGCCATCAGCGCCGCTCTTGTATCCGTATTCACAGATGCCGGCGCAGAGAGCCCGGGAACATGTGGAGAGGGAACGGGCACCGGTGCGGGCGGGAAGCGGGGAGGGGGAGCAATGGACAGAGGGGGAAGGGCCCATGGAGCCGCGGAGCTTGTTGCCGTCAGAATCTACACACCTGGGGAAGAGGTATTGCATTTGTAGATCATAGTTTTATCGCTATTCCAACATGTGACCAGTTCTTTTAGTTTCAAAAGACTAGTGCCTAGTGTAGAAGACTAGGCACTCATGCCCTCCATAAAAAGAAAAGCCTTAACTTTAAAAGCTACGCCAGTGGAAATTAAAGTAAAATTGCAAAAGTGTTAGGTAACTCGTAACCACTAGAATCTAATTCAGTGGTCGAAGTTGCAGTGACTAATTCGGGCATATAATAAGATCTCTTATCAGCGCATGTTCAAGATTATGATGAAAACTGTCAAAAGAGAACTGACCAACATTCTACAATACAAATGTACATGTGGACGGCCCAACAATAGGACTTCTGGCGAGTAACCGCTCGTCAAGCCGCTGAAGCTAAATCTTTGATACTAACCAGCAAACCAATCCATTCCTCGAGCACTGCCTCGACACAAAAGCACCATCATTGGCACACTGAGGCACATAGCCCCTCCCTTCCCTCTCGCTAACTACCAGCAGTTCAGCCAACATCTTCTGCTGTGTACACATCGTCACATTGTTGGGCAGGATGCAATGTCTTCCACATTCGCCGCCGTCGCAGCACTTCTGCATAGAAGGGCATTCAAGATCGTGGGCGCAAGGAGTGCCGCAGTCAAAGTCTGAGGTGGTTGGAGCAGGGCAGGTGCCGGCTTTCTGGAGCTCTAGGGATGCTGGACAACAGACTCCATAGTCGTTTCCTGTAAACGATGATTTTATGATTATAAAGCTTTTGGTTTTTGTTTTAAGAGAGAGTTCCTGATTAAGAAAGACTACGGTCTCAAAAAGAAAAAAGTTAGTAAAAGCAATGACATTGAAATGACGTCATCTTTATGAGTGTTAGGGAATCACCAACGCTTGCAGACCGCCATATTTCACTCCATTGGCGATCTATGTATTTCAATAGGGTGATTGATGATAGTGAGCTAAGTACTATTAATCGAAACAATCTTGGATTCATTATGGATGGGGGTGTGTGGAATTTCCACCAGTAAGTATTGATTTATATCAGCTTTTACCTGATTCTACAAGGCATCTGTACAATGGTGGACAGTTGGGTTTCCCAGGGTCTGTGCCGCAGAGGAAAGGCCTTGAAGTTTCCGAGATCAGCAAAGGATCCCCAACCGGGCAGATGTTAGACAGACTTCTGCCTCTTTTGCCTGAAAATATTAAAACCGTTTGTGACACAACGATTTCGCTTCTAGCAAATTTACATGCGTAGTCTATTTCTGAGTTGCGTGGAGTGAGTGCATTTGATGGTATCATTACATGAGAATTCTTGGTAATTTGGGTCGATATTTAAGGCTATTATACTGTCTAATGGTGCAAGATTTGCCCGTGTGATTATAGTGATGTCTCCGAGTGGTACGATAATATTTTAGCACGAAATGAAACAGTTAGATTTTACTTAGCATGATAGACCACTCGCTGACTGCGTAATTTTAAAACACCAACAGAAATAGGTAATTGTAACGGTGGATATAACAATTTTAAATTGCAGCAATTTTGCATCAGCTACGCAACATTAATGCTGCCTAGAATTACACGTAAAACACCTATGTCTGCTCACATTACCTACTCCATCCAGTATTGTTCCAAGTAATTGGAAGTGAAAGTTATAATTTAATAGGGCTGTCATGTCAGGCCAACAGAAATATCTGCCAGACATGACAATTTACAACCCTCATTGTCTTAGATACTTATCTGGTCGAAAAACAATAAAAACCAAACCTAAGGTAGTACGGTACCTACTACCTACTAAATGTAAAATATCCAGAAGGTCCAGCTGACAAGACAGCTGTCCTGGACAAGTGGATCCCCGCACATGGATCTCTACACTGGCAGAGTTTAAAAAAGCCCTGAAGGTTTTCAAGACACTTACAAGTAGGCACCAGGGGGCAAGGCGGCCGCAGACACGGCGTTTCCTCCAGCTGACACGACAGCTGTCCTGGACAAGTGATCCCCGCACATGGATCTCTACACTGGCAGAGTTTTAAAAAGCCCTGAAGGTTTTGAAGACACTTACAAGTAGGCACCGGGGGGCAAGGCGGCCGCAGACACGGCGTCTCCTCCAGCTGACACGACAGCTGTCCTGGACAAGTGATCCCCGCACATGGATCCCTACACTTGCAGAGCGGACACCCTCGGGAGTCCAGCTCAAAGCCGAGCGGGCACAGCATCCTGCAAGTGTGGGCTGCGCATGGAGCTGACCGTGTGCAGTTGACTAGACCTGCGGCTGGTGCTCTTGTGCCTGGAACCTGAAGGGATAAAGACTTAGCAAAACCTTTAGAATATTGTGTTACCCGAAGGATTGAAAATTCAGGGTGATATGGAAAAACCATGTTAGAATCTGAGTCGAAGCTCAAGTATAGATTTTTTGACACTTCCAAATGGAGAACTGCCAACAAGGTTTGAGGTCAAATATGGCCCTTTTTTAAACTTGAGCTTATTTGGAAAAAAATGTTGTGGACACTTTCTAAATTGCCTTTGTTAACTTCCGATCCTATAGTTGTGCGTTGGAGTTCTCGTCGTGCACTATGGCCTCCTTGATAAATTCATATTTCTAAGTATATGCTGTGAAGCATGAGAAGTATGGCCACAAGCGTGTATCAGTTAGACATACACGTGACTTAACTTCACATTTTCTTTGTACTATAGAGCTTCCCTTGCATTGTCTCACCTCATATCCAGCTTGGTCAACGCACCAGCAAGAGCTGACGATTTCGTTGTCGCACTGCACTTCCTCGAACTCTCCATCCACGACCCTGCAGCGAGGGCTCCTCATGGACGGCAGCTGGCCTCGCCCGCCGCGGCTGTTCTCAGCGGCGAGCGCGCGGGATATGCGCTCGGTGGATAGCTTTAAGTTCTCGCAACCTGGGGTAATGAGCTTGTTTTAAATTATGCTGCCAAAGCAAAACCAAAGAAGTATGGTAATATACGCACTACCGCTAATCACCTCCCGAGGTATGCGAGAGGGAAGACGATACTCTGGTTGCTACAGCAAAAGCTGTGATATAGTTCTCTCGCATATTGCGAGAGGTGACTAGCAGTGTGTGCGTGCAGTCACTATTATTACTATCACCATGTTTATTTCTGCTATGAAGCAGAGATGTTGTGTTTTAGTTTGAAAGGTGTGGGAAAGTTCTGGCTCGTGAGGTTTAACATCTGTATGCCTCAAGTTGATGGATGCAAGATAGTGCATCTTAGGGCTCGTTCTTGAGATGCAGACTATACTTAGCGCGATATACAATAATTTTGAACTGTCGTAATAGTACATTATGATATAAGTGCGGTAAGTTGAAAATTACAGCCGAGGCGTTATTGCAAGCCCGAGCCGTAGGCGAGGGCTACAAGAAAGCAGAGGCTGTAATTATCAAAGCGCACGTATGTCATACGACGTTTTATAACACATTTGCGAGGAAACAAATAATACTCGGACTTTCGGACGAACTTACTTACTTGTAGTAATTACTTACTTGTTAAAACAGTTGGAAAAATTTGAACAATTTGTAAAGTTGATTTATGTTGCCACCACAATGAGCTTGACTTATATTTTTAAGAAAGTTCCATGAAATAGGCTAAAAACACACTTTCTGTGAAAATGAATTGGCATCTTTGCTTGTTTTCCATAAGATGAAGTTTTGATACGCTTGTAAGTATCTATCGTTCGATTTTTCAGGCAAGAGGCTTAAAGTAGCCTTTTTCACTGCCTCTCAATTGAGAATTTTGGCGGTTCGAATTAATAAATTCATCATTACTTGACGACATTTTCAAACAAAAATAATACAGCGAAAAGAAAAAGCGCGCGGAATAACTTTTTACTTTTTCACAAATTAGCAAATTTTTTTTTTAAGGCAAAGGCACAAAAACAGCCAGTATTACTAATAGAGTAAATTAATATTTTTTTGTTTTTGTTACAAATAAATGGTATTAATTTATTGTTAAAATTAATTAAATTAAAGAATAAATGTGTATTTTCTATATTTTATCTCCCAGAGTTAATTTTATTCATAAAATGTTTACCACAAAAAAATCTTAGCAAAGAGTTTTTATGTCAGTTTTCTGACATAAAAACTCTTTGCTAAGATTTAAAAAGGTACCGTTCGTGGATTGATTACCGTGCGTTTTACATTACGATAACGCACAAGTACGTAAAAACATACATAACGATATTGAAATCGGTGAAGTAGGAGACCCTTTATGAGCAAATGTGTTATAAAATGTTTTATACAACATGTGCTAAATTATAATAATTACCTATGGTTAATTTTCCAAATAACTTAGGAAACTGTAGTCTGAAAACATGTTACCACAGTCACAACTATTACTAAATTAAAGGCAGTTCTACAATATTAAAATAGGTTACCAGTAAACAAGGGGTCCACGCAGACCCGTCCACAAGTAGACCGGCAGCATATCTGTTCCCCGCACTCGCTATCAGCAGCACACGGCGTGGCCCGAGCTGGACATGGACTCTCTTCCGCTGGACATCGTCCTTGAAGCTCTGCTATTGCTGGAATCGCGAAAGGACATTTGACTCCTCAAGCAAACATCTACTCTAGTGTAGTAGTATTTGATGTCTGAAGATTTTGGCAATAAACTTGTACCATAGTTGATGCTACAGCGCCATCTAGTGGCTTGGGTTTAAATTAGCTCGCATCGTGTCGATAAGGGTCGGCGAGCGAATGCTGGTAATTGGCGCATAGATGGCGTCTTACCTGTTTTCTTTTGAGTTTCCCAGTATCTGATCAGGGAAAGTACGTGGGAAAACATTTTGTCATTGCTTTTGGTAAGTGTAGGATTCAAATAGGCAGATAAAACAACATTATAGAATAGCAAATGTTTGATGTTTTTTTTTTGTTTCGCTTGCAATCTTCAAGGCGAGAGCGGTTGACGTTCTATATGTCACTGTCATCTACCGTATGTCAAAGTCATTCGAATAGAGATGGGGAGCAGCGAGTTCGGGGAATCGGTCTCGAGATTCGTGCTGAAAGATTGTGAAGATATGTTTATGTTAGTCACCGAGTGCTAGTAATTTGGCTGTTTTGTTATGCTGGTGAGGGCTGGATGCGTTCGATGCAGTCTTCTCATGCGCTGGGCTTCGCTGTATAGTGGAAATATCGAAGGTTCAAGTTGGTTCGTCAGAGATCGAGACTGAGTTTAAAAAGGGCACGAAGACCGAGACTCATCGGAGTGGTGATCGCAGCTCTAATTGACGAGAAGTTTCTTTTCCGGCTGGGACTTCGTGAAACGCGCAAGGTCCCAGGCAACCCAAAATATGTTTTTGATTTGGTCTTATGCAAAGGCTTTCCTAATGTTTTAGGAAGTGAACCGAGTGGTTGTAGTGCGTAGTAGCATAATTGTTTGGAGGAGAACATCATTGAATGTTTGTATTAGTAATTATTGGGAGGAGATGGTATGCTGATCGAGGGCGGTCCGACCCTGAACCTGGAGAGATGGGCTCAATTTAACACGTCATAAGAATTTTCACGTCCGAGTAGGTAATATGTATCATCAATCTGAAATTATCCAGAGAATCATGTTTTGTTTTCAGTTTTATGTGGCATGCATTTGTTTTGCAGACGTGTAGGCATGTGTGCGTGTAATAATTTTTGTCATGGTATTTTCCAGGTGTGACTCGGTCCTTGGGGAAGGTCAATTCCTTTGCAACCTGCACATCGTTCTTGCTGGCAGTGAGCCGAGAGGTCGAGCCGAGAGGTCTGATCTGACCATCCGCGGCCACATGGGCACAGCCTCGGCTTCGCTTATTCAACGTCACCAAATGACCAGGTGACCACGTTCCATTATTCTGGCAGTGTTGAGAACATATGTTATTACCCATCGGTGCTCCTCAAGCAGATTATTGTGTAGCGGTCTAACGTAGAGAGAGATAGTGCAAGGACAATATAATCGGTATCGTTTCCAAGTTTAACGTTAGCTATTCATAGATCTATGGTGGCCCTATGGCCTTAGGGCTTATTTATAATATAGATTGGTAGGTCCGGCTGACCGTTTGCTCTAGTGGGCTGTGCATAACCCCGTGGTCATCGTGGTATGCTCGGTTTTCTCCTCCCGAATATTGTATGGGTAGTTTTATATCTTGATAGAGTGCTCAAGGATTTATTTTGTGTGTGTGCCCATCCGGTGGTCCCGTAGCACATTTTGTTTTCTTTGAAATTTGTTAGATAAATATAGTTTGTACAACTTTAACTTAGTCTTTAGAGTCAAAATATAATATAGCATTTTGTTTTGTTTCTTGGTAACTTCATCTTCAGTCTTTCATGTATAAGTAAACCATCACCGTTCTAGTTTTGTTGATGTGTGTATCCCGTAGTTGAGTAGGTTACTAACATAGTTGATAAGCGCTTCGAATCTGCATGCTTTAGTTATAAGTAGGTAGGGCTACTAACAAATATTAGGTCCTTAGGTGTGTGTAGGACGGAGGGATGGACACACATTCCTAAATAGTCACAGCATAATCATTGCATCACATGTATTAGTTTTAGTTTAAGTTTTTGGGTTGTTACTGGACCCAGTATGCCAATGTAGTGTGAATTAGCATAAGCGTTGTGATAAAAAGATAATGATATTGTAACAACCTCATTTCGTTTTCTTAGATTCTGTTTGGACATTCAAGCTTTTGTCCGTACAAAGTGTAAAGCTTGTGGCGCCCATTCTCTTCCCGCAGCCCTAACTTAAGGCCAGGATATTCGAGCGCAGTAGGCATTTAGCGCTACCTCAGCCCCCGCCATGATAAGCGCGCGACGTAATTATTTACGCGCCCGGCAGGCCGTGCGCCACTGACCGCGTACGATAACTTAGTGCCACAGTATAGAAAACCAAGCAGTAGTTAGGTATGATATTTACTTACTAACTTCAGTTAGGTAGTATTGTAGATAGTATTGATAACATATTACTAGTATTTTTGTTACATATTGTGTGTAGATATAGGTACAGTCACAAAGTTAAGTAATAAAAAAAATTAAAATTAGTCCAACTAAAAAGTACTTTGGTTTCGTGTGGCACATACAACTATTCGATCCAGCAACGAGAACATAGAGGTAAAAAATACAACTAGTACAAGTAACAATTATATTTATTTTGTAAAACGACACATACTTCTGCCTACAATACGTAAATTTTGAAAATGTTATTTTTATACTATATTATACAGGGTGTCCCATAAGTCAACGTCCAGCCGAAAACGGGTGATGCGCCAAGTCATGACAGTTATCAGAAAAATATAAGAAAAAATATTTGTTAAGTAACTTTCGAGTTATGAGTATTTTAAAAAAACAGGAAAAACTGACATCCTGTGATGATCTTTTAAGTCCTGTGACGACAAATATTAACTTTACATAAAACTTTTTTCTGCAACGTAAGCATGAATAACCCTTCTGTAAATTACAATTCAAAATTAAGCCATAACTGCCTCAGTTTTCAATGAAATCGTGGAGTTTTGGCCAACGTTTCATTTCAGATAATTCCATCACCCAACTTTAACCGCTTGTACCGCAAAAAAAATGTACTACACTATCATGGCATGTAACTTTAAAAATTGGCGCATTTATCCAGGATTCCAAAATGGTATAATACTTGCTTGAGTACTCCATAGTTTAGGAAATAAAAAATGTTTTTTCAACTAAACCGGATTTCCAATCAATTTTATTTCAATAGATAAAATGTTTGTACCCTTTAAATGATGGACTTAAAATGCCTAAGCTGTGTTTTTAAGTGACTCACAATTCACAGGTACAAGTAAATACCATTTCGACAATGCAAATAAACAGATAGATCCACCATCTTGTCGAAAGAGTAATAACCATGGGTTTTCTAGTAATTTGTTAGTTTTAGGTAAAAGTTTGAAATAAAATTCAATCATAGGATGTCTTCAATCGTGATTTTAATTTAACTACATCAAGGATTTACAGCAAATGTTCAAACTGTTAGCCTTCAGCAGTAATGCAAGCTCTACATTTCCTTAAAAAAAATCAGCTGTCTGTAAAGTCAGTTAACTGACGACAGTTGAACGTGACAACGTCATACAGCTGTCCACGCGGTCGCATCGCTCACTCAAGTAGGAGAGAGACCGATGTCAAACACTGCCGAACGCGGAGGCCGATTGTGCCTCTTTGTCGCTCGTTCCGCGCTCTCACTTGCACTTCAAGTATTAAATGGAACGCCTCAGAGCGAGGTAACACCGCATGAGTCATGTTTTTTCGTACGAGCAGCCGGCTCCATCGAATTATAAGACGTTGTCACGTCAAAAACCATGTAATAAGACCGGCGAAGGGCGAAGGCAAACTTTAGATTAAAATCACGATTGAAGTAATCCTATGATTGAATTTTATTTCAAACTTTTACCTAAAACTAACAAATTACTTGAAAACCCATGGTTATTACTCTTTCGACAAGATGGTGGATCAATCTGTTTACTTGCATTGTCAAAATGGTATTTACTTGTACCTGTGAATTGTGAGTCACTTAAAAACACAGCGTAGGCATTTTAAGTCCATCATTTAAAGGGTACAAACATTTTATCTATTGAAATAAAATTGATTGTAAATCCGGTTTAGTTGAAAAAACATTTTTTATTTCCAAAACTAAGGAGTACTCTAGCAAGTATTATATCATTTTGGAATCCTGGATAAATGCGCCAATTTTTAAAGTTACATGCCATGATAGTGTAGTACATTTTTTTTGCGGTACAGGCGATTGAAGTTGGGTGATGTAATTATCTGAAATGAAACGTTGGCCAAAACTCCACAATTTCATTGAAAACTAAGGCAGTTATGGCTTAATTTTGAAATGTAATTTACAGAAGGGTTATTAATGCTTACGTTGCAGAAAAAAGTTTCATGAAAAGTCAATATTTGTAGTCACAGGACTTAAAAGATCATCACAGGGTGTCAGTTTTTTCTGTTTTTTTTAAATACACATAACTCGAAAGTTACATAACAAATAACTTTTTTTATATTTTTCTGTTAACTGTCATGACTTGGCGCATCGCCAGTTTTCGGCTGGACGTTGACTTATGGGACACCCTGTATAAAAAATATTTTTATTTCGTATGGCACTATCACTTTTTCATTGCTCTCGGAAAGTAGGTCTGAAGTTGCCTGAGGGGCCTAATTGAAAGTAATACTTTCAGCCCTAGAGAGAATCGCTTTCTACTGACAGCTGTCAAATTATAAAAAAACAAGTTCTATTTTATTCAACCATGTTCCAACTTTCTAAAGCTATTTCTAACTGCAAGGAGGTTATTGAACTAAATTCTAACGTTTTATTCAGCAAGGAGGTTGGAAACCCATTACAACGATTAGAAGTTTAAAAAGTCTAATTAGTCCGCGATGTAAAATTTAAATTTAAATAACATAAAGATAGTGGGTATTAAATAAAGAATATATTTTCTAAATGACTTTATTATTATTTAGCTTCAACTATTTCTTTATTTAAATAACATAGATTTGCGAAAAAAAAAAACCATTTTTTTAATTATGAAAATTAAAATAATGGTTGAATAATGCTGGCCAGCGAAGGCCCGCCAGAAGTCTCGGGACTCAAAAATGTGACTTTCTATCCGCAGGTAACAATGTACTATTTTATTCAGCAACGTGAATAATATACAATTTCGTAATCTTTGTGCATCGTTTTGATGAGTTTACGAAATTGTACATTTCTACAATTTGATGAATTTTAGTAGGTAGGTAGGTATACCTACCTACTAAAATTCATCAAATTGTAGCTGCCTAGGTTTGCATGGACCAAACTGACCACGAGGTTGGATTGGACTTTGAAATATATCCAATTGCTTACTTGGACCTGGCTGCATAGGTACGTCATTATTTTCGTCATTTTCTTTTAAAATTATATCACGTATTGGCATACCGCGAATTTGTCGCGGGTCTACAATCTCTGGCAAAAGGCATTTCATGTAAAAATCAATAACTTTTTTTTCTATTTCCACCTTCCAAAATTCGTCATCTCTAGGAATGTATTCGATTATGAGTGGATGATTTTCGCCGGACCAAATTCCAAAAATGCATTGGTTTTTCTCGGTAACATGGAGTTGACCCTGCACTTGGTAATACCAATTGCTTCTTTTATTAATGATTCGCGTACTGTTTTTTTTGTCATATTTATATATTTGTATTTTGTTTTCTTTTATAGCAGTTTCTATTCCAGTCTTAAATGCCGTTATTGGACACTTTACTTCTATAATTTTATCGTGGTCAACTAAACCGTCGGGTGTAGCCCCAATAAATGGGTATTGTTTATCTATGAAAAGTCCACATGGTTCGATGACAATGTTTTCTTGTCTCTCCATTTGTTGTAGCGCTTGCTTTTCATTTTCTACACCATGAGCTACTGACATTACGTGGCCTATATTTTTTTTATACAGTAAATTTTTTACTGTATTCGCTGTGCTTTTGGACAATTTCCTTTTACAGATTGCGCCAAAATTTGAGGCCGTTATAAGGCTTTTTCTAATTTCCATCCACTCACTGCAATCCCTTTGTAACACTAATTATCAGTTTTTTCCCTTTGTAACACTAATTCTGGGGGGCGTAGGAAGGTCACAGCACGGCTCGCTTCGCTCGCCGCGCTGTTCCCCGTGGTCGCGTGGCAGCTCACTTCGCTCGCTGCGACTCTTCCCCCGGGTTCAGGAGGAGGGGGTTCTGGGGGGCTTGGGGGGGGTCACAGCACGGCTCGCTTCGCTCGCCGCGCTGTTCCACTCGAAAAAATAGGGTCAAAAAAGGGCATTTTTAGGTTTTTTTAATAATAAAGGGGTCTAAAGGGGGGAGGGGGGCAAAATTTATTTTGCTTTCAAAATAATCTCAACTTCCCTACATGACCCAAAAAAAAAAAGTCTTAAAAGTCACTCCACTTGGAAGATACGAAAGGGGGGGAAAAAAGGGGTAGGAGGGGGGAAGTTATATTGTTCTTTCAGTTCAGGAAGAAACCCTCTATACGAAACCCCAATCGAAACCCTCCTATCTCGACGGTATCCGGTAGCACTCTCAAAAGGGGGGGTCCTGGGGGGCAAGGGGGGCAAAATTTTTTGTACAATCAAAATCACTTTAGACCCTCTTTACGTTGCCCATTAAAAAATTATGCAGGCCCTCTCCGTTGCAGAGCTCCCCTGAGGGGGGGAGTTCCGGGGGGGCAAATTCCGGAGGGGTTACAGCACGGCTCGCTTCGCTCGCCACGCTGTTCCCCATGGTCGCATGGCGGCTCGCTTCGCTCGCCGCAATGCTCCACACGAAAATAAAAGGTCAAAAATAGGCCATTTTTAGGTTTTTTAAATAATAAAGGGGTCTAAAGGGGGGAGGGGGGCAAAATTTATTTTGCTTTCAAAACAATCTCAACTTCCCTACATGACCCAAAAAAAAAAAGTCTCGCAAGTCACTCCGCTTGGAAGATACGAAAGGGGGGGAAAAAAAAAGGGTAGGAGGGGGAAAGTTTTTTTTGTTCTTTCAATTTAGGAAGAAACCCTCTATACGAAACCCCAATCGAAACCTTCCTATCTCGACGGCATCCGGTAGCACTCTCAAAAGGGGGGGTCCTGGGGGGCAAGAGGGGCAAATTTTTTTGTACAATCAAAATCACTCTAGACCCTCTTTACGTTGCCCATTAAAAAATTATGCAGGACCTCTCCGTTGCAGAGCCACCCTGAGGGGGGGAGTTCCGGGGGGGCAAATTTCGGAGGGTTCACAGCACGGCTCGCTTCGCTCGCCGCGTTGTTCCCCGTGGTCGCATGGCGGCTCGCTTCGCTCGCCGCAATGCTCCACACAAAAATAAAAGGTCAAAAATAGGCCATTTTTAGGTTTTTTAAATAATAAAGGGGTCTAAAGGGGGGAGGGGGGAAAAAATTATTTTGCTTTCAAAATAATCTCACCTTCCAAATCACATGACCCAAAAAAAAAAAAGAAAAATAATAAAATAAATTGTGTTGCTTACTTATATTTCCGTAAAACAAAGTTGATTGTACTTACTGTTACAATTTTATACTGTGACGGCAAACAACAATAATAATTTATCGTATATTTTGCGGGGAACGTAGCGAGCTAGCAACAGCGACACAGGTCCTACCTCAAAGACGCCTGGCCGGCTACTGAAACGAAGCGCGCGGGCCGCATTATTATATAATATCTTGATAAAACAATAAAAAACTGTTTTGAGAAAAATGAACCGTAGAATATTCTTCGTAATTTCATTGCCTATTTTTTGACATGTTTTTCGGGAGTAAACGTTGGGTCTACTTCAAGTACGACTTAAAAAAACGATCAAAAATTCGCGAAATTGGGAGTTTTCGCGATTTTTTTTGATCGAGCAAAGTTGACAATATCGTGTTTTGAACCATAGAATAATCAAGATTATTTATTAAACTACAACATATATTTTTATCAGATCAAAACAAATAATATTTGATTGTTTAATGTTGAATCTAAAATAGGTCGATTTTGAGAGTCTTGGTCTTAAGAACCCAGACTAGCCAGGCATTCCATCCTAAAGAAATCCACAGAAGTCACTTTGACTGGTAACAAACTTAAATAAACTAAAGTATTTTCGCGTGTCTCTAATCCTTTAAAAACAGTGTGGTGAAAGGATTATTAGTGTGTGGCACGGAGGTTGGTGTAGCTGACACATGTTTTGCGAACTTATTAGATTGTACGGCTGCACGATTTTTTCCTTCACTCTTCCTTGCATAATAAATGTATACGTCTATGCATAGCACTCATAAAATTTGGATAGAGATCCCGTTGGTGATCAACTGGATTTGAACCCACAACCTAAAATCGTAAGAGGCGCTACTACTAGACCACCAGTGCCCTCAAACAGCAGCTAAGCAACGCTACATTTGAATGATGCATATTATACGATGAGCCCGAGGGTCAGCGTGACTGTGAAGTCCGGGTTAGGTACTTCTACTGTGGCTACATTATCAGGCCATGGTGATGAGTATACGTGTGGAGTGACGTATCTAAAGTGGGTGATAGACGTACGAACTTAAAGTACGCAGTTTTTAAGATCGCGAACTTACTCGGCTCGACGTTGGTGACACACGTGAAGCTTACTCTGTATTGCGATGTCGTCGACTGAAGAAGCTTTGTGTTATTTAGGAATAATATCGTATTACATTTTAAAAATATGCGAATATGTTCAGAAATCACTCATTTTGAAATTTCTGAATTAAAATTAACAAAAATTGCAAAAATTAACACGACAAGCGTGCGCATCCACGAACTGGCGAAACAAAATCGCGGCTCGCGGCTCGCAATGCTGCCACACGTTCGAGCCATGACGAGCTACGAGCAAGATTTCAGACCGGTTGGATCGCCGACGATTTTGCGCGGCGGTTTTAAAGTACGCGTACTTACGGTGACACACAAGCGAAAAAGGTCGGCGAGCCATAAGTACGCGTACTTGCTCGTACGTCTGTCACCCACTTAAAGAACAATGGCAGCTAAATAGCTAAGCATGAATCGTCTGACGATCGACAAGAGCACTTATCACGAATGAAGTCTTCAGAAAATAAATGTTCTTTCGTTTTTAAAGCTTGCGTGGGTGAGACATCTGTCTATAACTTGTGTTAGCCAAATAACCTACTTAGCTTTCTTTCGGCCTGATCCGGATCTAACATAGATTTCTCCCAATATTTAATCAGCCTTTGTCACTGCTGATAGGTAATTCCGGATATGTAAAATGTACCTATCAATGACCGTATTTTTCTTCTTCCTGCCCTTATCCCACTTTATGTGGGGTCGGCACAATATGTTCTTCTCTTCCATTCTCCTCTATCGGCCGTCATTTCTGTATTCACTTCTATCTTATCCATGTCATCTTTCACACCGTTCATCAATCTTTTCTTTAGCCTATCTTTATCCACTTAATATCCATCTACATCTACATTCATACTCATCTCATCACTCTCTAATTCAAAAGATATGAACGCGCGTACTGGAATACCAAGCTCTCTATGCGTAAACAAATATTCGGTGGTTTCCTATTTCATAATCACCTCAGTTGTAGGTACATCAATAGCTGTCTCATCGTGTAAGTATTTGTTTCATGGCTATACCCACGTTTAGTTTTTGTTATGTACAAACTGTGGCGTACCACAATCTCTGTCTGGCTCTGGCTCTGTCTCTGGTTCTGGTTCTGAGTCTGTGTGAGTGTTGTCTAAATAAATACGTCGAAACGTCACACACACAGTATAATACACTGGTGAGCACTCACGCAAACTCAGAGCCAGAGAGAGACAGAGCCAGACAGAGCTTGTGGTAGGCCTGAAGGCGTATTATGTATAACTTTTTATTGGCTACTCCCTCTGGCTACTCCCACTTTTGCTATCGTCGGCTGGCTACTGACCACTGACTGGCTGGAGACTGGTTACTTAGTAACAGGACTTACCGTAGGGCAAAAGCAGAATCGCACACAAAAGCGCCGACCTCATCACAACACCCTCCATAGCTGCATTACACACTCGACCTCTGTAACAAACAAAACTTCAATTAAGTAATTTAAAAACTTTAGAAACTGACTGCTGAACCGATTTTGATGAAATTTCTATGAGTCCAAACTGGAAGTATTACCTTTAAATGAAAATTTTTCTTTGTAAATTGCTTCAGTATTTACTGCAAGTAAAATCCTACTAATATTATAAACGCGAAAGTTTGTAAATATGTATGGATGGATGGATGTTTGTAACTCTTTCACGTTAAAATTTCTAAATGGATTTTAATGAAACTTTACAATAATATAGCTTATACATCAGAATAACACATACGCTACAATTTATAAAGATATTGTAACGGAGAACGGATGTAAGTAACGGGAACGGGGCGTAGCGAGAACGGGGCGAGCGAAGCTGCGGGCGGCCACTAGTACATAATATTAATTAGCTACTTTACACACCCCTCACAAAACCTTTCAGTATGTTTGTTTGATGATCTACTAGATACAATATTTTTACAGAATATTACTTTCTTGCTATATATTATCACGTCAGTCTGTTATCAACGACACAGTCCCAGTGAACTTATAAAAGTCACTCCCGGCATTTTATGAAGCAATCTGCTAAAATCTCATCAGTAAAACTGTAAAACCCAATCGATTGCACCTCAGACGTGCGATGCGAGGCCTGAGTCATAGCCGTTTCTTCACCAAACATGGCCTTCAGCCTTGGGCCTGTGGCAAAACACATCGCTTGCTACAAGCAGACGAGCGGCAAATACTAATTAGCTTTGCTCACCCACCGCAGACATTTGTAATTTTGCTAAACTAACAATTTTTTTTACATTTTTATAGACACACTACACAATATACAGGTAAAGAAAAAGAATTTTGATGATTTGATTTTATTAATTGATGAGTTAAGATAAAAAAAAGGTTTATCTTCAAACTTTGATTGATTAGACTTTTAAAAAAACCACCCTGTATTTTGTAATAACCACACGATTGTGAATAATTTCTAAAATCACGCCCAAGATGTGAACCAAACAAATTTTTTACCACCTTTAAATACATTTTAATAAACCACAAATCATTTTTTGGTAAAAACTAAATCCTATTCCTAAACAATCACTTTCTAAAAATTATGAATCATGAAAATCGTCTATTAAGCCGTACAAAAAACACGATGGCATGCACGGCTTAAAAGACGATTTTCTTGTTTCATGCTTTTTAGAACATGATTTCTCAGTAATAGACGGGTTTTAGTTTTTAAACTTTGGTGTTTGTGATGTTGGTGCGTCTTCGTTCTAAATTAAAATAAAAAGGATCTCTTTATTTGAATTTTCTTTTTCGTTACATTAGTTTTAAACCCATAGCACTTTTGGAAAGAATGATGCCTGCGTTTTAGCGTGTTCATAATACAATTATGCTGTAATAAACATAACTTTTGAATTCGGTCAGCCGGTTTCTGCGATAATAAATAATTGTGCGTATTCATATTGTCGTCCTTGCGCTACTTTACGGTTACATGAAGAGGTGAGGTTTTTCCGATGCGGGTTTCCCGCACTAATCAGCGCGTATTCTAAATTCAATTTTGAAAACCTTTTTTTAGCCTGTTTATAATGAGCTTGATATCTATCCTTATCTCTCTCTTTCACAGTGTCTGGGTAACTAATTCCATCTATTTCTTCTCTTTCTATCCTTCAGATAAAAAATCCACCTTTGTTTTTGAATCTGGAATATATTTATCTGCCGGATAGACAGAGATGGTAAAACAGGCGCCAACCTATCGTTGAATTCTTCGTTTGAACACAATGCTCTGTTTATTATTATGGTAATTGGTGATGTAACACAAACAAATCCGTCTTACGCATGTTAATTTATGACTTTCACCGATTAGTTAGGCTCTAGCTAGCGTGCTTGTAGGGCATTGACCTTTCAGCTCAAGATTCCACGATAGGCTGTTCTGAAAATGATCTAGAATGTCCTCGATTTTTTTAAACAAAATTGGAAAAGATCTTCAGCATTTTACACGGTTCCATTGGTTTATGTACTTACGTATCTACTATCACCTAAAGTCTCAGTATAAGTGAACTTTAATTTGTTCTTTAGGAGAATAAACTCTTAAAAAAGCAGCCAAGTGCGAGTCGGACTCGCCCATGAAGGGTTCCGTAGCATCAAATAACATAATATTAAGGTTTTTGTAGTTCGTCGAAAGGTAAATAGCGGTTTACAATTTATGACGTATAAAAAAAAACTACTGACTAGATCTCGTTCAAACCAAATATCGTTGAAAGTTTGCATAGTAATGTACAACATATATTTTTTTTAGTTTTATCTTTCTCTTATTTTAGAAGTTAGAGGGGGGGGGACCAACTTTTTTCAACTTTGGAAGCGTCTCTCGCGCAAACTATTCAGTTTAGAAAAAAACGATATTAGAAACCTTAACATCATTTTTGAAGACCTATCCATAGATACCCCACACGTATGGGTTCGATGAAAAAAAATTTTTTGAGTTTCAGTTTCAAGTATGGGGACCCCCAAAATTTATAGTTTTTTTTTTATTTTTGTGTAAAAATGTTAATGCGGTTCACAGAATACATCTACTCACCAAGTTTCATCAGTCTAGCTCTTATGGTTTCGGAGAAAAATGGCTGTGACATACGGACGGACAGACAGACAGACAGACAGACAGACATGACGAATCTATAAGGGTTCCGTTTTTGCCATTTGGCTACGGAACCCTAAAAACCGATGCAGACGCTTTGATAGATAAGAAGTTAAAACTATATAGTAAGATTTAAGATAGGTATATAGGTACATACCTTCTCCCAAAACTCTGTGTCTGTCATACCTAACTCGAAGAAACTTTGGTTGAAGTTGTAATCGATTAGTATTTAGGTATACTTACATAACAATATTGTTATGTAAGTATACCTAAATACTGGTCGTGGAGGTTAGGTGAGGCTGCCATCTTCAAAGTTAGTTGAACTTATAGATTTAACTTTGGTCTCAATTTTGAAGATGGCTTTAGAAGGGCGAAGAAAAATTTGCATTTCTCCCTCTAGGAGAAAAGGTTTTATTTTTTTTAATTTGTCAAATGACAATGCGCTTACAAAAACGAAAAAGTCTTTAGTCCTAAAAGTAGAATAATACTCGACATTATTACTGTTTCCACTGTTTCATAAAAAAGACCAAGTTTTATAAATTAATTTATTTTATTAATTTTTTTATTTTGAAAATGGAACTAAAATCGGCGTTCTCTTTGGTAAAATGCATGCAATGCGTTGCGGCTACTAAAATAAAAATTGGCGCGAAATCTTTAGTTTTTCATCGATTATACATTATTTAGTATAGATTATTTTTTTATAAAAAAAAAAAATATATAATGAGGGAAAATTTTAAATTATTATTTTTTTGAAATAATTGCAAGCTATCGATGTCCGAAATATCAAAAAAAATCTTACATCACATGAGGTGGTACAAAAATTGTAGTCAAAGAGCTTCATTGAACCCATAGTAACACTAGGAACCTACGAGTACCTTGAGCAAGGAGTGAGTGAACTCAGTGACGTGAACGCACTCTGTGACGCAACCACCAGCCGGCGTGACTGGTGAAAGGCGTTCATAATGCGGCCACAACTAAATCTAATATGCAGTCACTTCTTTTTACAAATGACCACCTAATTAGATGTATGTTCTCTGTCTGGGTGTTATATTGTTATTAGTATGTATCTTCTTAAATAAAATGAATTGCTGTTCGTTAGTCTCGCTAAAACTCGAGAACGGCAGGACCGATTTGGCTGATTTTGGTCTTGAATAAATTGTGGAGGTCCAGAGGCTTAAAAGAGCCTTCTTGGTTGATAAAAATTAGCCGAAGCTTATTTTTATCAACCAAGCAGCAACTGCACACACGAATAGCAACTGGTTGCACAATGCACATACGATAAGTTGAAAAATATGACCGGCTAGTTGAAAAGTCAATATTACAGACTCATAGAACCTGCTGCCGTCGAAGTTTTGCGTCGGAAAACTTAGGCTTACTTTGTATTACATAATGGATTTCTTGTCAACAGTAGGCCTACCACAAGCTCTGTCTGACTCTGTCTCTGGCTCTGGCTCTGAGTCTGTGTGAGTGCTCAGGCTCACCAGTGCATTATACTGTATGTTTGACGTTTTGACGTCGGAGTTATTTAGTTTACATTCACACAGACTCAAAACCAGAGCCAGAGACACAGTCAGACAGAGCTTGTGGTAACCGTACAGAATATAAAGTTTTTTCTTCGCAATCGTTTAGTAGTTCTAACTCATTTAGCACCAATTACTCTCCTTGATAGCATAAGCCTTCCTTACGTTTAGGTCCTTCTTTAAGGTTTTAAGTCCTTCACTTTGCAGCCTTTTATCGATTCTGTAAGATGCCATTTTAGACGAAGTGTGGTTTATGCCATCTCTGTCCTTCGAATTCCCGCAATCTTTACGATGGCGTTGGTCCATCAGGTGGGGCGTCTTCCGGTTCGTAGTCACCATTGAGAACCTTTATCAGCTGAGAGAACCCAGCGGTTGTCGGTTCTACGTTTCATTGCCACTTCAACTTGCTAAGTAACGCTGTGGCTATTTTGGTGACCTTGGTTCTTCTACGGACATTATTCTGGCTCATCATTACCATCCTAATTGCTTAACTTGCTCGATTTTACAGTTTGAAAATTGATTAAATTAGCGTCTGAGATAAATCAGCGGGAATAATAGAGATTGCAAGTGAAGTGAAAATCACGACACCGTTTGTCATCGTTTGTATTCACAGACCGTTTCACTTTCTACCACACGTTTTGGATAAAATATATTAACTTTATTAGGAAAGTGGTTTTTTGGTGTTGCCTTACGTCATGTAGATTTACCACTTTAGCTGTCTGGTGGTACAACGGTACTATTCTTCTTGCTCTTTTTCTCTCGTTCTATTCCGACGGATTGTGTTGCTGGTCAGAGCAGATTCAGCGACCGCCTAAGTATAAGGTCCGAATCCGCTTTGAGTTTTCAATTTTCACTGCAATAACTTGAAAATCGAACGCGGATTCGGCGATTACCCGAACGAACCACGGTTCGTGCAACACGTTGCAGGACGACTCGCCGACCGGTGCAGAAATCGAACGATTGAATCACATAATGTATACTTACAATTAATATGTGTATATTTTAAATGACATTGACCTTCTACCCTTAGTGGGATTAACCCATAATATCCATTAAAAGATGATCTCAGAGTCTAACTAGGTGTGCACAGTTTCAAAGGTATAATTTGATATAGGCAGGTATAGGCCGAACCCAATATCCTTTGCGCCGGAAGGTTTATTAGTGTAAAGGTCAGTATAGAGATTTATGAGCTTCTAAAAGATTTACGCCTTGTTTCTAAGAAACGCTGGTCATAAATAAAGATAAGCATCCAAGCATACATAAATCAAAATCAAATTCAAAAGTGTATTTACAAAGTAGGATTACAAGAATCACTTTGAAACGAAACGTCCTAAAGCTAGGCAAATCTAGATGCCACTTCCACGCGACCATACACGTAAAAGCCCTGTAAGCTTATTTACAGTTTTAGGATCCACTACCACTAGACCACCAGTGCTCTCAGAGAGAGAGTTGTAGCTATAATCAATGAAGAGTTTTCGCCGTATCAGTAGAATCGATTTAAACAAGTTGTTGCCTCATCAGTTCTCGATACAAAAGACAGAGAAACGAATGCGAACGATTTGTTCAAAGATCGAGTAAAACTCAGAATAAGGGTATTGATGAAATATAAAAATTCAAACAGTAAATTTTTCTTCGTTGATTTGTGATTGGTTGGTTATTTCCCCATAAAATATTTTGGATAAATTTGTCAATTTTGGAACATTTTGAAAAAAATTGTGTTCACGAGGTCTGTCTGTTTGCAGAACTTGTAGTTACATATTTACTCTCTTAGTCATAATGCCTGACACTTTTAAGCTCTTAAAATTGTCAGGTTAAGCTCTTAAAGCTTGATAAAAGTCTCTAACACTGTTTCTTTCAGGCAACAGACTTAGCGGACTAGCTAAATGACTGCTATAGGACCATTATGAGTTTAAGCAAAGTGACAGTGACAGACACAACATGCAGTGGAGGCTTTGATGTAGAGTTTCCTTACTCGTACCTTGACATTACGACTTAGAAGCTAAGACTCACTCACAAAGCTCATTGTTAGTTTAACAATAGGATTTGGAATGACGACACCACATTTCGTAAGCGCTGTGCAAGCTTGGGAAAGTCCAACCTATTTAACATTTGCTATGATACTCGGAATTTGATTTCATTTACCGTCAATTCTCAGAATAAAAGTCATCTTAAAACTAGAGCCACTGCTCTTGAACTACTTTTTTTAATTCTTTTTTTATACAATACCACAAGCTACCACAAGCTCTGTCTGTTTTTGTCTCTGGCTCTGGTTTTGAGTCTGTGTGAGTGCTCACCAATGCATTATACTGTGTGTGACGTTTGACGTAGGATTTATTTAGTCAACACTCTTTCAGACTCAAAACCAGAACCCATAGACAGAGCCAGACAGAGCTTGTGGTAGGCCTAATGGTTGAAGTTACTGGGTAACAAATCTTACGATGCATCTCGGTAACCCCAATAATGTGTTATGGTGGACAACAAATTATACCTATGTACTTCTTGCGGAAGTTCGTAAAAGAGAAATAAAAAAGCACCTAAACTTGTTTTATGATCCAAATAGTCGATTATTTTCTTAATTCGTTTTTAAAGAACATTAAACAAGCTAGGCTTTCGGTGAGAGTACGCGGAAAGAATAATATTATCCGCCTTAAATATGACTAGCTTCCGCCTGTGACCGAATTCGTTTGCTTGGTTGTTACATGCTAGGCATAGGCATTTAAAATATTTCTAGGTCTTTTTCTTATCGTATCACTGATTCTTTCGAACCAAGTGTGGTGAAAGGATTTTAATTGCGCCTCAAAGAGGCTCCTTTCGTGCACTTGACACATACGAGTAATATCGAACTTTTTAGGTTCTACGATATGCCGGTTTCCTCACGATGATTTCCTTCACCGTTTGAGAGCACTGGCATTGTGTACATACATTTTTGGGCAGAAAAACTCATTGGTACACGCCTGGATTTGAACCCACGACCTTAGGATCGGAAGGCGGGGCCGCTACCACTAGGCCACCAGCGCTCAAATTTCTAGGTTATTACTACTATTCATCATCATCATCATATGCAGCCCGACCCCACTGCTGGGCATAGGTCTCTCTTTGCTTTTGCCACTCACCACGATCTTGGGCTACTACTATTAATTACTTACTACTAATTATTATTGACTACTGCTATTATTTATTGATTATTTCTAGTTTTCTAAGGTATATTAGGTCTATTGTCTGCAAGTTGGATTAAAGGACTACCTGTTAATTAAACATATATCTTCGAAGGAAGTGACTTATATAATAGTGATCGAACTTCACTTAGAAGTTTGTTTGATCATCTATTATTCCTCCCTGGACGTGCTAAGCTACACAGCAATCTGTGGCTGCGGTTTCACTCGCCTGCAAGGCATGACATGAGTCAGGCGAGAGAAAGTGCCGCGATTAGTATGGACGTATCACATGCCAATGACAAGTTAATTAGCTATCACGTCTCACCTGTGGTCATGCTTGAAACAGAAGCCGACTTTTCCTTGGATTGGTGGCGTCCATCAAAACTTACATGAAGACATGTAATGGAAGACGCATCAGGTGTTTCCTCATGGTTTATAAAGTTAGTAAAATAGGTAAAGTTAACTTACGTAAGTAAAGGTAAGCACATTTGATATATAGTTCTTTCGGATGAATAAACTTTTATTTATATAATTTGACATTACTAAATTAATTTACGCAAAGAAACTTAAATTAAAAGTAACTATAAAAGAATTAAACAAATATTAACAAAATGTACAAAATACACAAGAATCAGTTGAGCACACACACCGTTACAAACGATCTAGAGATAGCTCAATTGATCCAAATCAGTACCAGACAGGAGTGTCCTTTAAGACGCTATGGCGGCATTGCCACGCTGAATATCCAATGCTAATGAGTAAACCGATTTTACTGAAGTTTAATTATTTTTACCATTTGTATCGAACACCCGAATTGTGAAATTCACCATTCAATATAACCAACCTTTACAACAAAGCCTGCGTCTGAAATAAATTGTATTTCCCGTGTAACCCTGTGTCTCAGATGATGCAAATACGAAATGAAATGTCATTGAGATGAAGAAATCTTACAATACCGCACGCAATACGACATTGTGTAAGAATCCGTAGCGAGGATATCCGCTTGTAGCGGTACCTGGTATCCGGGATGCTAGTACGTAACTGGAACAATCACATTTCTTGAGAGTTGCGTGATTGTTTAGTTTTATGTTAAAATTTATAAACTCTGAACGAAATTCATTAAAAAAAGGGACGCGAGAAAAGAGGAGAAGGTTCCCAATTCGGCTGTATTTAAAAAAAAATATTACCGCGCATTTTCAAAATCATTTTTTTAGGGCACAAAAAGATCGAACGAAATTTAAGATTCGTAAATTTCTCTTTTTTTTTAATTTGGTATTGAATATAACTTTTGAAATGATAACTACTGAATTTAGTATTATTTAGGAACAACAACGATAGAAAAAAAAATCTGGTAGGAGAATATTGAAATAACGAGATTCTGGCTCCAACGAGAGATCTTCCAGCAATTTCCATGCTCTATCGGCGAAGGTAATTCAAGAGAGCACAGATCCAATATGTAGGTAGTGTTTACAAATACGATGTTGTTTGGAGAAATACGATATCTAGACGATCTTGTGGTGAGACGTGACTCGATTGTTCCGAGTCTACAGAGTCGGAGTCAGTAGCTTTTACATAAATATAAAAAAATATAGACAATCCACACAACATTAGGTATCTAGCAGAGCTTGTACAGGATCCAGCCCAAATACTTCTATATTTTTTGAATACTATTGAATACCGTGAATACCGTGAATAAGACTGCTTTTAAATTTTGCAAGCAGATGTTTTGGTTTGGATGATTTGACAAATCGAGAATTTGACCGGACTCGAATCAGTTACGTCAGGCCTATGTTTAATGAGGTGATATTGTTTTTTCTGAACACAGTATCAAAGATTTGAGTTTAAATAGAAAGAGCCCGTGAATATGAGGCTCTTCGACATTCATTTATTCATTTGCAATTATAGTCTAAGATCCCTAGAAGAAGGACCTTCACCGAGCTGGTTATTTAATGAAACGTATTTTATATTTAATTAAACAACCAATAAATATATTCTATATGGGTTGCCTATCAAATTTCAGTCCAGGATATTTTTTTTATAATTAATAATTAAAAAAAAAAAAAAAAAAAACCATTGGTTTGTTTATTAAACAAATTCTATACCAATCGAAAGTATAGACCCCAGTATTTTTATTCAATAAACATACCGGTGCAAAATGCTAGTATCGATTTACCTGTTTATACCTGGCTACCCGAGAGTTGTGACCGGAAAAAAATAGGCAACTTAACGTTTGCATATTCTATGGGGTCTATACTTTCGATTGGTATAGAATTTGTTTTATAAACAAACCGGTGGAAAGTTAAAAAAACAAATATTTTTTTTAATTATTAATTAATCACATCCTGGACTGAAATTTGATAGGCAACCCATACAGAATATATTTATTGGCATGTTTAATCTTATACCTTTAAACGAGAAAATCTTGTATATATATATATATATATATATTTAGAATCTCGGAAACTGAGCCAACAATTTTCATGAAATTAAGTATACAGGGGTTTTCGGGGGCGATAAATCGATCTAGCTAGGTTTCATTTTCAGAAAAGACCCGGGTTAAAAGTTATTTTAATAATAAAAAAAATTTAGCGCCATCTCTTGTCGAGTAGTCGAAATCACGAATTAGTGTCACGGAGAACGCCATCTATTGAACTTCTACGTAAACACTCGACACAAAGATCCGGAAATTTTCATGGAAATTAGTATACAAAAATATTATTAAAAAACCGAGCAAAGCTCGGGCACACCAGCTCGTTATATATAAAATACGTTTCATTAAATAACCAGCTCGGTGAAGGTCCTTCTTCTAGGGATCCTATACTATTACTATTTAATGCTTCGGCATGACACTGACATGACAGCGTCAAATGTAGTTCTTTATAATTTCTACACACCATCACCTCGATACTACATCATAGTCCAAGGAATATAATACTCTTGTCATAGTCTGGCTTCATCACACTTCGTGTTGGTGCACAACAGGTTTTTCTCTCGTAGAGAGTATTATATTCCTTGCTCTCCACTCTTATCTATCAATAAATACTCCTGGTCTTATACATGCCATCTCTCATATAATATATCCTTTGACTACCTCTATTTTTAGTTTCATACTATACGCAGAATTGAAATAGTATTTGATAGTGTCCTTGCTACGACCCTGGCATAGCTGTGCTGTGACTGCATGCATACCGGAGCCCCCGTGGGACTATAGGACTTCCTCACGACTTATAGTTCGTGGTTACGGACTTAGAAACTGTCTATTTTCATGAATAAGTAAATGCTTAACGGTGCGATGAGCTCTTAGGAATACCAAACGTAACATAATGTATAGTATAAGATTGGTGGACCGATCCAGCTATAGGTTACGCACGGGTTAAACCACAGAACACAGAAAAAAACTAAACATGTATCTTTCTTTATATTCTGTGGGATATAAACTGTCACTGTCAACATGAAAAAAAACAAGACAACAGAGAACCGCAGGCAACCAAGAGCCTGGCAACACAGTTTGCGAAATATGACCTATAATAGTAGTATTGAAGATAAGGAATCAAACATAAGCTCTGTCTGTCTCTAGACAGCAAGCCTTATTAGGATGTGAGCCTAGTTAATTTAATATCGATCGGTTTAGTGATTGAGCCGTGAAAACGTAACAAACAGGCATGCGTATAGTACATATACATAAAGACTTCGCTTTTATAAATTGGCATGGATTAATCTAACGATAGGTATGAAAGAACCTAGGTCATGGTCTCAAGCTTACGTGTGTGAACATGATTAACACCTGTGTACTATATTATCTAGGTTTATCTTCTAAAGTAAGTATTAATTTAAGGTCGTCTGTATCACAAGCTGAACAAACAAGATTAAATACATAGTTATAGGCAGATATCATCATAGCCATTGTTAAAATTCAAGGTCGGTTATAAGGCTGTGAGTGTGTACTGTGTATCCCAAATATCTCCTAAAGTCTTGGTAAGAAGAGACAGATGGGTGACGTTGAACGATGATTGAAGACCTAGACCACTACCTCCCATTGGTCAATCAAACGATTGTCAAATTACAAAACAATATTGTGTTGTGTCGCATAAAAGATAAGAAAGAATAGCAGAATAAAAATTGCGCATTGACATAATTTTGACACAAATGTCCACTATACGTATGTCTTATCCTCATCAAACTTGTTTAATGATAATCACAGCTTGTAACCTTTGACAAACTTTCTTAAGGAAATGTTTGAGGAGTCAATAAATTCGATTGTAAAAGTTTTTAACTTCTTACACGACTTATAAGTATAGGTTATCGATTAGGTTTGGAGTTATTACGCCTGCAGTGAGGCAAATGGCAACAAATAGCGTGAAAATCGCAATAACCTCGAATGTAGGCTGCCAAATCCGCTTGCCTTACTCACAACGAATCGAAAGTATGAAACATGGTTTCCGTCTAAGGCGGGAATCGACTAAAGCGCGACGGACCAGAGCAATGACCATTCAATATCCTTCTGCAATACTTAATCCGTGACACTCATTGACTTTGCCTCGCCTTAAAATCCGCATTAAGAAGTTGACTAATCCGTGACACTCTTTGGTTTTGTCATATCTCCCACAGACTGAAGATGTCAACTGCTGAATATGGACCTCCTCTATTTATTATGTATAACCTTCCAGAAAAAACGATTTTGAGCCCCTATCCACGCCACTGACCAATAAATTTCGGGTTGGGCAGATAATGCTTTGTCAGGCAGCAAAAAGCTGAGTCGGGCCTATTTGGCATATTTTATCTACCATTATCTATTGTGAACGTCTACATCTATGTTTGTATGTAAAATAAATGAATTTTCTTTCTTTCTCTTTGGGGTTTAGTCGTCCTACCCATCGTCATCTGGTTCGTGATTGTCATTCCATAATCTTTATTCCCCAACGATTGTAAGTTCTTCAAATGGGTGACTCTGCGAGCCATGTGACTTTGGTTCTTCTACGGATTTCCCCATTTCTGATTCTATGACGTAGTGAAACTACAAGCAAAGCTCTCTCCACATCCCTTTTTGCGATATCGAGTTATATTGCGTTTACTTGCCACACCTTTTCTTGGCCAGTCCTTCTTCTTCCTGCCCTTACCCCAATTAATGTGGGGTCGGCACAACATGTCTTCCTCCTCCATTCTCCTCTGTCAGCCGTCATCTCTGCATTCACTCCTCTCTTATCCATATCATCTTTCGCACCACACCTAAGTTACTATGAAGTAACTCAATTACATCATCTTTGAGTTGTCCAATGGATTTGTGATAAGATCGTTTTAGATGATTTTATATGGTTGGTAACATACCATACATTTGACATAGTAGAGCCTCTTCAAACTAGTCTTCATATTTACGTCATCGCGGTAAACACCCGCCCACGCTTCTAGGAAGGTTTTTATAATTGTTATACGATTAATTACCACTGCATTGTTGTCATCATTATCATCAACAGGCTGAATTCACTCGCTGCTGGGGTATATGGGTCTGCGTGTCGTTTTGACACGATTTATTTTTCTATCACTACTATCTTTAAACATACGTAGGTATATTGACTTTAATTTCGTATAATATAAAATAACATAAAGACTCACCTAGCTTTAAGACGTTTCAAAGTGATTCTTGAAATTCAACTGAATAAAGACTATTTTGAATTTTAATCTGAATTTGAAAGAACATCATCGAGGGAAAGGTTGAAAGAAAACGGGAAGAGGAAGGCCAAGAATAAGTTACATGAGCCAGAAGAAAGAAAAAGTCGCTGTCATGTCGTATAAGGAAGTCAAGGAGGCCGCATTCGTAAAACTCAATCGGAAAAACTGCATCAAAACCCCAATAAGAGCTAAGCTCATAAGTTTAAGAAGAAGCATATAAAATGAGACGTAGAAGCACTTTCTAACCTACTGACAAAGAGAGCCGCCACCTACTTCACACCTATAATTTGAAAATGGAGCACACGGCTACAATCACTATGTAACACAACAGCTTTTCTTAGAAAACTATTTCAAACCGCACACAACGGTTACCTACCAGTTTTTCCTCGATTGACTGGAGAATTTCCCACCAAGATCCGCGTCTAGGTCACTGAACGCAGTGCAGTTGCACTAACGGCTTCGATTGCACCGCAATCTGAGCTGAGTCGACTGCCAACACCTTACCCTTAGTAGGTACTACCTTTAATATTATGTTGTCTGTGCCTACTCTTGCCACAGATAAAAAAATATATCCGAAAGATTTTACGTTCGTTACAATAATATTGGCATATTTACTTTATTCCCTATAGTCGGATTTTTAATTAGACGATACCGACTGACATGAGCTAATGTCACTTTGTAAAATAATGTTGCCATATTTAAAGTAATAGTGCTGCGCCCAGTTCTCGTTCAATCAGAAGAATGAACAATGAGTGAATAGTTAATCATTTCAAACTATAAAATAATATTGAAATTTGTATAAAAAAATGTATAAAAGTGCTCTGATATATAAGTTACTTGTAGTATGTACTACAATCAGTTATTTGACGGTTTATTACAAAGCGCGACTTGGCGACTAGTGCCAACACCGATGAACGCCATGCGCGTCGGTCACCATTTTGTTTGTAATTCGGCTTCTAACCTCTGGTCTAATAGCACGAATGTTTTTCTGCGCTCACGCTGTCTAATTATTGTTTTTGTAAAGTTTTTCGTTACGTTGTGTTTGTGGTAATTGTCGTGTATTTTGTTGCCATATTGTTTCGCGCGTACGATATGGATCCTCAACCAAGCACGTCAAGTCAAGTTCGGCACACTAACTTTTCACTAGAAAAACGAGGCAATTTCATTCATTCAGGAGTTATTTCAATCACTCACTTTGTCACAACACTATTTTTATTTCATCAAAAACTGACAACACAGTAAACGTCAGCTAGCTTCGTCTAATTAAAAATCCGAGTATAGCTTCAATCACTTTAAAACGCCTTTATTACTCTTCGTCATAAGTTATTGAATATAATTTTTTTTTTGTGATTCAATTTACCAATCAACGGGTCCATAGTATCGTTATCGTTGTGGAACTAGGTTATACCTGAAACAAAAAAAACTAATTAATTTAATAATCGAAACAGCAAGCTTTGGGCTACTAGCTAGTTTGTGTCAATTGTTCACAATATTTATTAATTCAGAAATCCAGAAAAAAGTCGATGTTTTATGCTTTTTCTGGTTACAGACGGCCAATGCAACATGTGCTAAACGTATTACTGTGGGTTTAGGCGTTAACTTGCTCAACCTTGGTTGTACGGCACTAATAATTGGCAAAGATTCCCTATAATATACCGTTGACTGATAGACTGTACCTACCTACTACCTACCTGGGAATGGAACAGTGGACCGGTCCGTTACCGGTACAGTCATAGATTATACACTATATGGGTACAGTGAACTAATGAGCAACAGGGTTATGTTATCATGGCCGACTGCGATCACTTGAATTACTACTATTTTCATATCACAAAACAACTGGGGCGCAGCGGACGATTGGATAACTAAGACGGTAGACTCGCCGGTTTGATTCCCGTCCTAGATCCGCACGAGTTTGTTTGGTCAATACAGCCTGCATATATTATAAGTCGTAACAAAGTCAAGAATCGTCATTATTTTGAAAGAGAAAAGACGACATAAAAAACCTACTATGACCCTTTGGTCATAGTAGGTTGATTTTTTTTGCCTTTGCATCAGACATTAAAAACGCTTACGCCGACAATCGGTGAACGCGGATGTGGTAGTAAATGGTGTTGGTACATTACCACAATTAGATTATAACATTTACTTTTAGCCATACATATTGTGATACCTTTGTTTATTCCAATAATATGAAAAAAAAAATTTAGGCTGTGCTCGAACAATGTCTTTTTAACTATTACCTATTCTACGTTTACAAAAAGAAGGTGCATTTCAAAAGCGTATGTGATAACAGAACCTTGTTTAACCCTTAATTAGGCGCATGAAGAAAATCACACAATTAGTCGCATGGGGTCACATCTGACCCCAAAGTTATGAATATAAATGGAGTGGAAGAAAGTTATAAAATGAAATATGTAATATTAAAAATCATTAAATGGTTTATTGAAATCATAATAAAAAAATAAAAACATGACTTTCACTTAAAATAAATAAAAACATAGAACAACTTCTAATACCTCTTAAAATCATCATTTTTTGACATAGCCGAGATAAAAAATTAATAAAAAATTAACATGATTCATCAGCAGAATCATTTACTCCGCATTCAATGCAGTAAGCCCTGAAGTGTTTTTGGCAAACAAATTTATTACACTTATGGCATTTAGAAACTACTTTCTTGCCATCTTTTGTAGGGCACGACAAATAACGACCATGCTTGGCATTCTTCGATTGATGCACAACTTCAGGAACATCTTCGGACTCTTTGATCTTGCTTTTTGACTCATGAACACTATGTTCAGATATATCATCTGCAATTTTCATCTTCAGAGGTAGAACCCGCGACATGTTACATCATCAGACAAATCTCCCAGCCATTGCCGTATCTGTCTTTCTTGATTCCTATTGACTACTAAAATAGAAAAAAGAAGACAAAAATATCTAAATTTTGTTATTCATAGGAATATTACATTATAATAAGTAAAAACAAATAAATATGTATGCGTAAAAACACAAAAATAATAACTTACCCTTTGCCAAAAATGTAACGTAATTGGTCGCATGGGGTCAGCATCCAAGAGTGCAGCGACGTGTGCATACGAGTTGGTCGTCTGTTCACAACATAGTTGCGTACCGTGCGGGGAGGTAGGAAGCTAGAAAGAGCGCTGTCGCGTTCAAAGCACTCAAACATTATTTTTTTTTGATTAGAAATTGACTTGACCCCATGCGCCTAATTAAGGGTTAAACAAAACAAAGCTGTTATTACTGCCACCGGCATATTTCCCTATAAATTATTTACAAGTGTTTCATTTTATTCTCTCTAGAGATCCTCTTCAAATCCCAGCTTTGTCTCAACGATATTATACAAAAATGTTAAATTAATTTAAGCTCTCTCCTTCGCCAGATTTATGAATATTGATGTTTACTCATTATCGCATTAGTTATTTTTTTTTATGCCAATCAGGCTAGGATGATGATGATGATGACTGATGGATATATTTTTATCAAACAGATAAATTTATCTATAGATGGAAAAACAGCCTGAAGAAGTCCATTGCTGGACATAGGCCTCCTACACATTTCCAGAAAGAACGATTCTGAGCCCTTTCCATCCACCGACTTCCCGCGATCTTAACAATGTCTTCGTCCATCGGGTGGGCGTCCTACGATTCGTCTTCCGGTTCGTGGTCGCCATTCGAGAACCTTATTCCCCAACGGTTGTCGGTTCTAAGTAAAAAGCTTCAGGATTACATGAAAACACTTTTTAAATAAAATTGCAGATCGTTTTAACGAAACTTTTAATAAAATACACAAAATGACCTTCCAAAAGAGCAGAACAAAGCTATAAAAGTAATAAAAGCGTTGGATATAACTGTTATTGTAAATATAGCTAGAATTGAAATGGCAGCGCAATGCAGTGTTCACTAAAATTAATATTTCGTAGTTCGTTTATTTTTATAAAGCTCGGTACAGAAATAAAAGAAAACAAGAGAATTCTCGAGAAACTTATTGACCTCACTAGCTGCAGTTTCCAGCATGGATGAAATAAACCTTGGTTATGTAGTCTACCTACTCATATTTATCCAAGATTTCCTGGCTGTTATGTCATTAATTTCAAAGTCAGTGTTTATATTTGCAGAATCACAGTGTGCAGTATAAAACAAAAAAATAAAAATAAAATTTCAACAAATCTAATGACGTAGTGCTTAGGTCTATAATATAGCCAGGACCAACAGCTTGTATCAGAAAAGGTATACGTCATGAGTGCTGAAGGAAAACAACCCGATCGGTAAATCTGTATGCCTCAATTTGATGGGCTTAGGGCAATGCATCGCAGGGGACGTCTATGTTATGGGGCATACGTATGCTTGTTGTATAAAAACCGAGCTTATATTCGTCGAAAACGAAAGTAAAAACGACCGGTTTCGCCGCAAACAAACTTTTTACGAGCAAGTCAGCACCTTTTGCGTTGAAATTTTAAAATGCATTGTACTAACAAGGATACGCGTCAGACTATACACTGCTAGCTCTTATGCCCTTGCAGTAAGCGTCATTTTTCTTTGTTTTTAGGTAACTTGAGCTGTATCCTACTGTACTAAGGAAAAAGTTTATTGGTGACCCCATTTTTGATTTGCCCTTGCTCATATCTGAACCAGAATTTTTATGGTTATTGTGAATATTTAATCCACCAGTTTCAGTTATCCAGCTCCTAAGAAATTATGGAAAATTCACTCAACACTATCTAGCCCAAGTTAAGCTGATCTTGTATTTTGGGAACCAGATCGCTGATATAATACTAAATATGCATTTTATGGTAAATATATAATTAGAATATTATATGTATATGACGTCCGCAAACCAGATTTAGAAAAAAGGAGAGGAGAAAAATATGTGGTACCTTATATTTTATTCCCCTATACTTCTCTACAGAGACCTAAGGACGTTGAGAACCATCAATTTACTCGATAGCCAAGCTAAGCTGTCAAAGACCCATTTCCTAGATTGCCCATCGACCTCATTGTTACCAGCCAGTAGAGCTTACTTACCGTTATTACCTAGACTCAAGAGCACACTGAGGATAAGGACAGAACGGCTGTGAATATTGATAAATTGTGAAAGGAAACGGATAAAGTCGACTTTTATGATAATTCTGATAGACATGCCAAATTACTTTGAAGCGTAGCGTGTGGTGTGCAGTCTTTGTGTTTTTGTCTTTTGTTTTGAAAGTTTTGCTTTTGTATTGTCTACGTCTCACTAAGTTTCATACAAGAACAATGAATTTTTGGAGAAGAATATTTGAACAGTAGTAATAAAAAGAGGTCCAAAGAAAACATGGAAGAACTGTGTGAAAGATGACATGGATAAGAGAGGAGTGAATGCAAAGATGACGCCTGTCAGAGGCGAATGGAGGAGGCAGATATGTTGTGCCGACCCCACTTAAAGCGGGATAAGGGCAGGAAGAAGAAGTTGTAAATAATTAATACTCTCTGTAAAGTCATACCAACGTAAGTATATATTATGACGCTGCAATACAATACCACAATTAACATACCATACAGAGTCGGTATGTCATGTAAAGGTGCTGATGGACTTGAGCATTCACTTGTAACAGAACACCGAGCATTCGCCGTTTTTATATTTGTCGAACTGAACAACGAGCCGAGCCAAGTATAGAGCCAAACATTGCTATGAACATTTTCATGAGCATTCTCGTGAACGCTCTAGTCGGTGCTCGTCAAAAAATATTCTTCACGAAGATGTCATACTAGACTGTCGCGTGTGCTTGGCTCGGCAAAAAGCTCGAAGCAATCGCTAGAATGCTCGCTAAAATGATCTCGTATTTTTCTGTGATGTAACATTCGCACAAATGCTCATTACAAGTGAATGCTCAAGTTTATCAGCACCTTTACATTATTCCGGGTAATGTCTGGACACAATAGCAGTGTTGGATCGCAGCCAAAGAATATATTATCTGAAGATCCATATATTCAGATATTCAGCCAAGAGCCAAGAGAATCTGTTTTCTAGAATGAAAGCTGGGTGTTCATGTTCAAGCCTCGAATATAACCTCCAGATTCTACTATATACTGATGCCTATTCTGTGTCTCATGGCGCAATAGTTACTCAACTGTTAATGACGGAGGCATGCAGTTACAAACATTAAAAAAAATATTTAAAAAAAAATGGCAACACTGATTTTAATAAAATTAAAATGGGACCAATCTGGAAGCAGTACCTTTCAGATAAAAAAATAATTTTTCAAATCGGCTCACAAATGACGAAGTTATGCGGTAACAAACATAAAAAAAAAAAAAAAAAAAAAAAAAAACATACAACCGAATTGAGAACCTCCTCCTTTTTTATTGGAAGTCGGTTAAAAAAAGCTTTGACTCTGTTTTTATTGCATCTAGTAGGTACCTAACCTACATATACATTACATGTATTTGTATGTGTTTAATGTAAGAGCTTCCTAATGGCTTAGCTCCACTACTGTTTCCGTAAATGGCGTATAATCCGGCTGCTCTCACGATAAAATTATGTATTTGAACCAGTTTGTATTAATTTAATGGCAGCGGTCAGTGGGACACGCGGAAGTCGATGGACCGGTTCGCGAACGCGAGGAAAAGGCTTTAGGTGCATCTCTGAAGGTTCATCTCGAAAGCAGAGGTGAGTTTAATTAAACTTATTTTTATACCAAAATTCGAAAAAATTAGATTTCAAATAAGATTAAATTATCTTAATTTTTTGGCCTCTTGTAGGAAGCGAGATCTCTTTCTGACGTACACTACGCTCTATGAAGCCGAAATTAGCCGATGTGCAATATTTGTTGCCTTACCTATAGTTATATATACGTTACTAAGTATAATTTTTTTTAATTCGGAAATAAGCAAGAAAATTTTACAGTATTTTTTTTATTTTGGGGTGAAAGGCTCTCTTTTTATGTGAAGTAAACCCGCAATGTCATTAGGATTTTAAATAAATTACGGTCCTAATGCGTAAAACCAACAAAAGATGCCGGCGTGCGGACGTAAGCCGATTTAAGCCGATCCTATGCAAATTCAGCTCATATTCTTATTTATTCAGCTTTCGCTAAATGTGAGTCATACTGAGCTACGAGTATTCTGTGTGGGATTCGATTCAACTCAATAAAACCGATCTTTTTACAGAAAAAGATTGACCAATGGGAAAAGTGGTACACACATTTATCTTCTGTGGTGAAAAGATTTTAAGTGCGCCTCAAAGAGGCTCCTTTCGTGCACTTGACACATATTTTCGAACTGTTTAGGTTCGATATGCCGGTTTCCTCACGATGATTTCCTTCGTCGAAAACATCGTGAGGAAACTGGCATCTCGTAGAACCTAAACACACATTTATATGCGTAAACTACCTAACTACCAAAAACTAGTCGCATAAAAGTCCATAGAACGTTTTGTAAAACACTGTTCTTGGTCCTATAGAGGTCCTAAGACCGTTCATTTTGTTCGGAAGTGGCGTAATTAATTTCGACTCTACTTATAGCGACTACAGTCACAAGCTCGGCAGTGAATTGAACGACTAACTTAAACACGCTTTTTTAGGTTAAAGATAGACAAAAGAGCTTACAGTCCACCTGATGGTAAGCGGTCACCGAGAGAGCACTGGTGGTCTAGTGGTAGCGGCCCCGCCTTCCGATCTGAAGGTCGTGGGTGTAAATCCAGTCGTGTACCAATGAGTTTTTCTGTCGAAAAATGTATGTGCACTGTGTATATATGTACAGTACTCTCAAAACGGTGAAGGAAAACATCGTGAGGAATTCGGCGTGTTGTAGAACCTAAAAAAGTTCGAGCAACACGTTCGGTATACAAATATGCCGAATTTGCCGAAGTGGTCAACGTCGCCTATAGACACCAACAAGACCGAGGGTACTGTCATTGCGAAGCTTTTTTGTATGATTATTTAAAAACAAATTAAATACAACAAAAACAAAATAAAGCTGAATGTTTTTGCTCCAAATATCTACTTACTGGTATCTCGCGTTCATACCAGACAATGATAGGTGTGAAACCCATCCAGTTGAATGAAAACAGGTCAGGTTCCACCCCAGTGACCTGCCAGAACGTGGTGGAAGAGATAACACCAGTAAGCCTACCACAAGCTCTGTCTGGCTCTGGTTTTGAGTCTGTGTGAGTGCTCACCAGTGTATTATAATGTGTGTGTGACGTTTCGACGTAGGATTTATTTAGACAGCACTCACATAGACTTAAAACCAGAGCCAGACAGAGCTTGTGGTAGGTCTACAGGAACGTTTATTTCATTGGGTATTCTTCATTATTTTTCCTTTTTTTCTGGTGTTCAGAATTTTATCGAGATGTAGAGTCGCCGACAAAATTAATTTGTACAAAACCCGACGCTTAGCGATTTGTACCCTGACCTTGACCCAACTGACGTGAATCGTGCCTAAGTTTTTAGTAATTAAAAATAACATAGTAAATAATATTGTGGACAATACACACAACACCATCTAGCACTAAATTAAGTAGAGCTTGTATTAAGTATGAGAATCAGATAGCTGATATTTACTTATCTTATTTTTTTTTGTAAATACATAATAATAGGCCGAAAACTCTTCATTGAATATGGCTACAACTCTGGTTTTACTTTATTATACGGCAAACAATTACAACTACCTACGCATTTCAACGCCATGCGCCATTTTCTACTTCTTCTTTTTCTTTATCTTAGGGATTTGTCCTGTTGCTTGATCCGATTAGGCATGTCCTATTCCCAAAACCGGTTAACAATACTTAGAATACAATATAATACCCAGACAGAGAACAAACAACTGTGTTTACCACACAAATATTTGTTCTCGTTGGGGATCGAACCCACGACCTACGGCGCGAAGGCAGGACTTACCAACTAAGCTGTAAGGGCAAATGAGCTGGCTTGTAAAAAAAAAGCAGCCAAGTGCGAGTCGGACTCGCCCATGAAGGGTTCCGTAGCATCAAGTAACATAATATAAAGGTTCTTGTAGTTCGTCGAAAGGTAAATTACGGTTTACGATTTATGACGTATAAAAAAAAAACTACTGGCTAGATCTCGTTCAAACCAAATATCGTTGAAAGTTTGCATAGTAATGTACAACATATATTTTTTTTAGTTTTATCATTCTCTTATTTTAGAAGTTAGAGGGGGCCAACTTTTTTCCACTTTGGAAGCGTCTCTCGCGCAAACTATTCAGTTTAGAAAAAAACTATTTAAGAAACCTCAACATCATTTTTGAAGACCTATTCATAGATACCCCACACGTACGGGTCCGATGAAAAAAAAATTTTTGAGTTTCAGTTTCAAGTATGGGGACCCCCAAAATTTATAGTTTTTTTTCTATTTTTGTGTCAAAATCTTAATGCGGTTCACAGAATACATCGCCAAGTTTCATCAGTCTAGCTCTTACGGTTTCGGAGAAAAATGGCTGTGACATACGGACGGACAGACAGACAGACAGACATGACGAATCTATAAGGGTTCCGTTTTTGCCATTTGGCTACGGAACCCTAAAAATGAGGATTTTGTATTGCATTGTAAATATTTACCTGTAGGCTTACCACAAGCTCTGTCTGGCTCTGGTTTTGAGCCTGTGTGAGTACTCACCAGTGTATTATACTGTGTTTGTGACGTTTTGTCGTAGGATTTATTTAATCAACACTCGTACAGACTCAAAAACAGAGCCAGACAGAGCTTGTGGTAGGCCTGCAGAACTTTTCGCATCCAATGGGACCACAGGGACTCTTTACGCCAACTGTGATTAAATTTACGTGCAAAGCCACGCTTTTTAGCTCATTTATTTCCGAAATACATAAAACTGAAACAGTCTGCACGCTTTCACCTTTGTGGTTATTTGTCAGTCTACAGGGCGTCCCTCGGATATGCCACTTGGAGGGAAAGTACGTTGAATATTGTAGAAGGAACATTTTACTGAAAGAAGACTTTATTTGAATTTAAAAAACAATTTAATCTGCATTCATAGATATTGAAAAATTATATGGTTGAACCGGGAATCGAACCCGTTACACGAGAAAAATCATCACCTTGTAGTTTTATCATACCGATCGAATGGCATAAAGATTATTTTTTCCTAAAGATCCTAGTGCTAGAAATAAAAGGAAAACCATGTTTTTTTTTATACAAAATTTAATCATTTATTTATGCTCAAAATAAGAAAAAAATCGATGAATGCAGTTCAAATCGTTTTTTAAATTCAAACAATGTCTTCCTTCAGTAAAATGATGCATCTACAATATTCAAGGTACTTTATGGCATATCCGTGGGACACCCTGTATACCGTTAAACTCGTCCGTATTATAGGTAATTTGTAAAGTGTCTTATTTACAGTCGCTTGCAATAAAATGCTTACACGCGATAGCAGTCTTCAAAATGATTGTAGGTATTCACGTCTGGTAAACAAGAAAGGACATATAACTCACACGAGCCGGTATGACCGAGCTTTGCTCGGTATTTTTTTCGGTATTTTTATTTACTAATTTTCATGAAAATCTCCGGAACTTTTGTCTCGAGTGTTTACGTAGAAGCTCAATAGATGGCGTTCTCCGTGACACTAACTCGCAAAGAATTTAATACTCTCTACGAGAGCTAACTCGTGATTTTGACTACTCGGCAATAGATGGCGCTAAAAATTTTAATTATTTAAATAACTTCTCTCCTACGTCTTTTCTGAAAATAAATCCTAGCTAGATCGATTTATCGCCCCCGAAACCCTCTGTATACTTAATTTCATGAAAATCGTTGGCTCAGTTTCCGAGATCCTAAATATATTTAAATATATATATATATATATATATATGTATATATATATACAAGATTTTCTCGTTTAAAGGTATAAGATTAGTTTCCAATAGTAATATTTGACATGCCATTATTTAATACTGTTACTCTTATTTTATTTTTCTTGTGACATTTTATTTAATATTTCTTCTAAGTGTTAGTTTAGGTTTGTATACGAGTATTTCAAATACGATTAATTAATTGTGACTGAATAAATAAATGAAATGAAGGAATACCATCTCCTCGCAAAAGAAACGGCATTATTTTTAAAAAGTCGTTGCAAACGTTGTCATTGCATTTCATTTCATTTACAAAATGTACACAAGAAATAGTTGAGCTAATCTGCAGACCGTTACAGACGATCTAGAGATAACTCAACTGAATACGTAACATACTATACGTCGTCAGACAAATATGCGCTGAAAATTGACTATCATTGAATATTGAATTGACTTGATGGATGTGGCAGTCCAAGTCTTTTATAAGTCTTTAGTAGTCCGTCTTTAGTACTTCTAAGGTATTCTATGGTAATAAGTATAAAAGTTCTTCTTATCGTGTCACTGATTCTTTCCAACCAAGTGTGGTGAAAGGATTTTAAGTGCGCCTCAAAGAGGTTTCGAGTCTAGGCTTTGTCGCGTGGCACTGGCACTTAGTAGACTCACCTAGCTTTATGACGCTTCAAAGTGATCCTTGTGATACAACTGAATTAAAGATTACATTCAAAGTCCACGACTTCTCATTCTACGTCCAGAGCAAATTCAATTACATTTCTGTAGGGAATGGATGAATAGAGGTAACGTACCTATAACATTATTTATGTAGGTTTGATTGGAACGTAGGATTAGAACAAAGGTCCAGCGAGGGAGCCTAGCGTTCTAATTGAGTGGAGAAATTAGCCCAAGGACGGCTGTTGATTAATAACGTATGAACGAATTAACAAATATGCCTAACCAAGGGATGCTTTAATATTATATGTGACAACAGAAGAAGCGAGGTCCAAGACACGGCTCACGGAACTGATTGAGTCTTATAACTTTTGAAACTATCATGGTTTTTAACACAATTTTTATGAAACGACGGGATATTTATCATGATTAAATTTCTATTGGAACTAATAGTAGTCTCGAAACCAATAAAAGAGTGCGAAAGAGGGTAGATCGATTTGTTTGCCATTAACATTTCTTTTACTCGTGGACTTCAGTTCAACCGTGATCATGGTGCATGCAACTGTGCCGAAATATCGGAAGTCAACTTAAAAATTTAATCATGGTAAATATCCCGTTGTTTCATAAAAATAGTGATTGAGTCTTGTTCCTCCACATCCACATCTGACACCATCTGTGGGCCTACCACTCAAGCTACAAGCTACAGCTACAGGCTCTGTCTCAACATGGAAAAAACTGCACCGATTTCTACCAAACCATAGTCAAATTTGGAGCATTAGTTTCGAAACTACATAGCCACATAATACCCACACTTCAAACTTATGCAGCACCCCTCTTATAGGTCGGGGGTTCAAAGTAAACTTGAATGAGGTGAGTGAGTGGCCACCGCTGACCGAGTGGAAAGTTAAGTACGCCTACCATGAGCTCTGTCTGACCCTGTCTCTGTCTCTGGTTTTGAGTCTGCGTGAGTGCTCACCAGTGCATTATACTGTGTGTGTGACGTTTTGACGTAGGATTTATTTAGTCAACACTCACACAGACTCAAAACCAGAACCTGAGACAGAGCTAGACAGAGCTCATGGTAGGCCTAAAGGTCTCGCTAAGAATTGAAAGCCACACTCACTACTATACTAAAGTGCTCGCAAAATTAATGTTCTACCCACATACATAATATTGAATATAAACCTATAGGTTTGTGCATAAAACACTTTTAATCACAGCAGTTTGAAATAGCGAAAGAGCAACTAAAACTTTGGTAATTAAAGTTCCGGTGTTTTTGGTATGTTTATATAGCCAGCGTAGTAAATACTTGCAATAACTAAGCAAACAGAATACGAATTATAATCCTAACAATACAAAATGGTTATACCTAGGTAAGTTCTACAAAGTTCGGGAACAAGGAAGTTTAGCAATGGATTTTGATTTGAATCCGCAAGCTATGTGCTACGTTCGCGTAGAGGCGAGCTTTCACATCTCTCCTGTCTTTTTGTACAATCTAGTAACCTCTTAAAGCCTGCGCACATCTAGGCGATGGCGATCATCTGAAACGCTGTCAAATATCTCTGTCATATTTGACAGCGATTCATCTGATCGCCATCGCCTAGTTGTGCGCAGGCCTTTATTTATTTGTTCTTCTTCCTGTCCTGTTTCGTCTTCCTTTATCACTTAATGTGGGGTCGGCACAAGATGTTCTTCTCTTCCATTCTCCTCTATCAGCCGTCATGTCTGCATTCAGTTCTTTCTTATCCATGTCATCTTTCACACTGTTTATCGATTTTTTCTTTAGCCTACCTCTACCTTAATATACATCTCCATGCATGCATACTCATACTCATCACTCTCCTCATGACATGCCAGTAGCACGCCAGCCTGTTGCTCCTCAACTTTTCTGTCACCTGTGCATTTATTTGTTAGTTACCTAAATAAATAGCATTTTACACAAAATACCAGTAAATTCAACTACTAACGAATGTGTTGTCAAGCCTTGAATTAAATAATAGATTTTGATATAACAGTGCCCGATTTGACACGCCCAAATTAAATCAATTTAAATACTGTTATGTTCAATGGAAATTGAAGTCACGCTTTGTAAATTTTTTTCGCTTTAATTATTTTCTTTCTACTTTTCTTATTTAGGCCGATCAAATAACAAAAGCTTTTATATAAAAGGCATACACAGCGAATAACGGATTTAAAACATTTACCGTACTAAAAGCGAGTTAAAATATTGGTGCAGTCTATCTACTCTAGTTTCTCAATACGTTAGTGCCTGTTATTTCACCGGCAAGAAAAAATCGGAACCACCACAATAAGAGCTCTGCTTGATTATTATTATTGCCTTTTATTATTATTATTCATTTATTTCAGGCAACATCTTCTATAATAAAAAAATGTTATGCTGGTTTGTGTACGCTTCAAAAACTGAAAAAGTTCTACCGAGAGACCTGAAATTTTAGCATGATATCCGCATCAAGAATTGTGTTTTTCAATCACAATGTGCCACAGCGAAGTGCGGCGGGGTACATAGATCTTAAAAATACAGGGCCCATAGCATAAATACCTTAAAACGAAAATATATAATTATATGTATCACCAACTTAAACTTATTTAACTATCACGTAAAGACAGCGATGTGGGCGCGACAGGGCTCGGCAGCTGACCCCGGAAACGGCGATATTCTCTTAGGCCACAGATCTTCCTTCATGAATGTTGACAGGATGTTCAGTCGGCACTCCCACTACGAAGGAGTTGAAATTGACCCAAATCAAATCAAATCAAAATTGTCTTTATTCAGTTCGATTACAAGAATCAGGCAACAAAATACGGCTCGGTTCCTACCGTTTTTTATATGATCCATTTACAAATCAAAAATAATCTAAAATAATAGCAGTGAAGTTCCAGTGTGGTGCCACTTCACTTAGTCAGACGTATGCAATGCAAAAGCAATAATACAAAAGCAAAAGTTTCAAAGACAGCACACGCTACGGTTCAAAGTAATAATAAAGTATCTACACAGCATATAAAAATAACATACGAAAATAGTAGGTACAGACATTGTGGCCCTGTTGCCTTTGTCTCTATTTAAGAGCAGTATCATTTCTTCATTTCTCTTTGGCTGGAACTGTGGCCACAACTCCGTCTTACGATGGTTAGTCACGCGATTCTGAAGTAACCTTCGGCTTGCTTTCAATTGTGATCCATTTTAACCCTTGGCCTTTTCCGACGGAAGTTGATTTTATCAAATAGAGATCCCCTTGGAAATATATTAAAATTTAGAATACAGAATAGCCATAAAAATGTAGGTATACTATGGTCATCAAACAAATATTTGTTCTTGCTAGGAATTGAACTTATACCCTTTCAAAGGCTCCTTGTGATTCATGGATACAGAGAGTTTAGATTGTGTATGCTGCCAATGAGCTTTTGAACAGGTACCTAACTTCAGTTTTCAATTTCACCCCTAAAGTAAATGGTCTTCCTGTCCCGACATTATTCACCACATAGCTTTTGAAACCTCATTCTGAGGGTAGATTTTGTCTTGTGCGTGTGCTAAGGAATTCCGGAAATTCAAACCCTAAACGGAAGCAAGGTTGAAGTTTGTACGAAAACTGACGAGGTCACGCAGGATTCGACTGGCATCATCACGCTTGTCAAGGAAAGTTGGTTCTTCAAACAAAACGTGGATAATCCTTGGGAAAGCGACCAGAAAGCGACGCGTCGAGACGTCTCAAGCGAGCTTCGGGGAGCCATTAGCTCGCATTCAGCGTTACAGAACGCTACATTAACTTCAAGGCCTCATTAAGCCTTCAGCATATTTAAGAGTTCTGCGGTGGTGATCAGTGAAACGTTGTTAAATATGACAGCGATACTTGACAGCGTTTCACAGATCGCCACCGAAGAACGTGTAGATTTTCGCAAGGCTTTACTCATGCTCGCTTTTAATGCCTGACTGAAGAAATACCCGCGACTTCGTTCGCGTTTTTAAAATACGTTATTCTTTTGAAGCATTCTTTGACTTTTTTGTTTATAACCTCAAAGGGGCTGTCTTCCCTTTAGGACTTTTATCCATCGCTAGATTAAAAATAAGTAATAATCGAAATATCTATCTCTACAGTGTAAACATTATACAGGTCTAAAAATTTCACAGTGGAAAAATGTGGATAACTGAGTGTAGATTAACTGGCCGTACATTAACCGGACCCGGCTGGATAATTAAAATATTATGTCATCCTAGTTGTTGTATTTCTTATAATAGTTTCCTGTTGGTTTCTGTCAACAGTTTGGATGGAAAGGAATGGATTCAATAAAATTGGAAATCAATGATTTGGAATTTGTAGGCCTACCACAAGCTCTGTCTGGCTCTGACTCTGGATTTGGTTTTGAGTCTGTGTGAGTGCGCACCAGTGTTTTATACTGCGTGTGTGACGTTTTGACGTAGGATTTATTTAGTCAACTCTCAAAAAATTCGTTTTACACATACTTACCTACAATCCAAAATAGATATTCATCACAAATGATGTCCATGTTAAGAATCTACCCTACTACCTACAAAAGACCTCTTAGTCACTCTATTAAGTACACAATACGGGCACTTTCCGGCATGGTGACGGAGGCACACAGGGACTCTGTCGACACAATAACTTGCGTAAACGTTTAGCTTCGTCATTGCTCCACAGGGATGTATTCAGATATCAACAGCTCCTTTCATAGAACCACAAGAGACCAAGACTCAAATGGTGGGACGACCTTGACTCGTTTATGGAAGACTGAATATCTACAGCACAGGACTGGGAAGAGTGGAACGGGGGTTGGGGAGGTCTTTGCTCTGCAGTTGGACGATGCAGGCTAAAAATAAAAATTTAAATTAATTTAAAATTCAAATTAAATACCTTCAAAGAGGACTATCGTGTAGTGCCATAGTACAAAGGCCGTAGCGTTTAAAGAAAGCAAAAGCTCTATCAAAATGTGAAAGCTCAAACGAAGTAGAACTTTCTTACCGCAGTATACTGAGAACAATGGTTTTTGGCCATGCTTCAAAAGTATACTACCCCGTGGATCCCACGCATAAAAGGCAGAGCCACAAAACACGCTACTGAAACCACTCTTCAGTATTCTGTGGGCAGCTTCCAACACCCACGACCCGTGGCGTATTTTTTTGTAAAAATTAATTATTTGATTTGATTTACTGCGGGCATGTGTTGAAAGAATATTATATTTAACTCTTTATTGCACAAAACTTAATGCTATGTACAAAAGGTGGGCTTAATGCTTTAAGCATTTTCTACCTGCCAACCTTAGAGGTAGGAATGGCGTTGGCGTGCTTACATAAAAAAAAAGGAAAGCTTAGGTATTAAAATTAACAACAAGGTACAATACTTATTAGTTAAAGTCCGATGAGATCTGCTTCAGGAAATGCTCATAAACCAGACGCTTAAAAGCTGACTTATTGGGAGCCTTTTTGATGTCAATAGGGAGCGCATTCCAAAGACCTACAGCCGCCACCTCAAAAGACTTGCCTCGGAAAGATGTTGAATGCTTAGGGGTAGCCAGAAAGAGAGTATCAATAGATCTCAAGTTGCGATCATGTAAATCAGAGCGATAGGAAAATTTACTTTTTAGGTATTCAGGAGAATGGGGATCTTTAAGAGTAGAGTAAAGGAGACATAATATTCTTCTATTTCTTCTTTCACGTATAGGGAGCCACTCAAGCTTAGAACGAAACTCTGAGATGTGATCGTACTTACGAAGACCGTAGATAAACCTAATGCCGGTGTTGAGTAAACGATCAAGTTTATTAAGAAGGTCTTGGTTAAGGTCAAGGTATGAGACATCTGCATAGTCGATTATGGGAAGAAGAAGGGAGTTTACTAGGGATATTTTAGTTTTAATAGGTAAAAAATTTTTGAAACGTATGATTGAGTGAAGCGATGCGAAGAACTTACGAGATACTTCCTTAACCTGCGCCGACCAGCTCAAGTTAGCATCAAAAAGGACCCCAAGATTTTTAACAACTGGTGAAAAAGGAATAGGACAATCGTTATACATTAAGGGAGCAAGAGAGGCGAGGTTAATTTTGGCCAGTTGGCGCGAGCCACCAATGATGATCGCTTGGCATTTGTTTGGGTTGACTTGGATGCCGTAATTTTCAGACCATGTCTTAAGTCGAAGAAGGTCGGAGTTAATGGCGGTTAATGAGGCGTCCAGATCACCGGTTTCAGAGTGGTTGTAAAGCTGTAGATCATCCGCGTAGAAGTGATAATTGCAATGAAGTTTGTTGGATAACAAATTAATAAATAGTGAAAACAGTAAAGGTGATAGAATTCCACCCTGCGGGACTCCGGCACCCAGTTCACACCAGTCGGAAGATGACTGACCACTGCGTACAGACTGTCGGCGGCCTATCAGAGGCCTATCAAGAATATCTTCTTGCTTGGGGAATTTGGGGATGAAAACATCCATCGTCCAAGTTTTAATTTAAAATCGGATTTTCAATTATTTAGGTACCTATTCAACTAGTTTTAGGATTATAATGCCCTAGTTTGCAAAGATGTACTCTGACAGCTATTTAATTTGTCGATTAACAATCTATAAAAGTGTACCTACTTGTGCTATACCTACCTAAAGAGAGTGAGTAGCCTAACCTCAAGAGCCACGAAAATAGAGCACAAAGCAGCCGTGTCCTATTGTCTGTAAAGACAATAAGAACACAGGGAACAACGCAAAACCTCTGGCATAATATTATCTATGAACTTCACGCACGTGAATTCATTTTTCAGAGGCTTTCCAGATTCTCAGATATGAAATACCCTGCGTCCGTCATGAATAAGTACCTACCTAAGCATTTATATGACAAATGTTATATGGATAGCATAAACTCGTAGCACACGATGCACTTTTTTTCTAGAAGTTAACTATTCACTCTACTCTTAAAAACATCCAAGATAAACGTGGTCGGAAAAACAGACGCCGGCGCCGCCGCCTTGGCAAGGAATTCCACTCCTTGGCGGTCCGCAGCATAAAAGTTGAAGCACAAAACAGACGCTAGGTGAAATAGGCGCACCTTATCATTACTCCCAAATGGTTAAAGAAACCATTGTGAGGAAACCGGCATGTCGTAGAACTTAAAATGGTCCATCCATTCACCACACTGGTTTAAATGAACCAGAGACAAGTTGAGAAGACGCAAGATTCCACCAGTAATGAGTTTCATGCGTAATGCTAGGTGACGCTAGGTCTATCAACTTTGAGGACATTTGACAATAGAGCATCATAGTCCAAAAGTAAACGGGTCTTTGCATCTATGGTAGATGATTTATATTGCGTCAGGGGCAACTGGTGTTTACTCATACTCCTACTTACGGGACGTTACAGTGCCTGGGACAGGATTTTAGATGGAATAGGCTTGCCCTGCACCTATACCATCGTAACAGCTTATAGTCTGTCTGACCTACAGGAAAGACATGGTCAATACGTGCGGATCTGACCAAGCCGCGGGTTTCCTCACGATGTTTTCTTCGCCGTTTAAGAGCATTAGCATTGTGTACAAAAAACTCATTGGTACACGACTGGATTTGAATCCACGACCTCAGGATTGGAAGGCGGGGCCGCTACCACTAGACTACCAGTGCCCTCATATCATGTCTTGCCATGGTCTAATTAGGAAGCAATTAGCAGTTTTGTTGTTTACAATGTAATAATATCCGCCGCTTTTCTAACGCCACCCCTCATCAGTCATTCGCTGGTCGATATGATATCGTTGTGCGGGCAGCTGTTTTACTGGTAAACTGGACTGGAACTTCACGGCTATTTTTATTATTGTTTTGTAAAAAGATCATACAAAAAAACGGTAGGAATCAAGCCGTAGTTTGTTGCCTGTTTTTCTGAGCTTGGTCGCGTGGATTGGCACCTAGACTCTCCTAGCTTTTAGACGTTTTTAAGTGATCCTTGTGATACAACTGAATTAATACGTCTATACTTCTATACGTATACCTACTAATATTATAAAGAGGAAAGATTTGCATTTTTGTGTGTGTGTTTGTAATGAATAAACTCAAAAACTACTGTGCCGATTTCAAAAACTATTTCACCATTGGAAAGCTACATTCACCCTGAGTAACATGGGTTAAATTTATGTGTTAAAAAATAAATGTCCCCCGTGCGAAGCCGGGACAGGCCGCTTGTTATTGATGTTTTGAATAGATACACACTACTAGCCTACCCATGTATAATATATCCAAAAATACATATTTTATGTGCGCTCTCTTCACTTTAGTTTGCGCAAGTAAATTAGCAGTTTAGGTCGCCAAGTGCACTTTGCTAATGGAAACGGTTTTATTCTACCGGTAAATTGACGTTTGGAGCCAAGTACTCACTCACCCCCAACCCTCATAAGCGTTGCATTTAAATGTGTCACGTGCACGATAGGAACCCTTTCACCACACTGGTTTCGAAGTGACCCGATTAAAAGAAGACTGATTTTTTTATAAATTATTATTTTTCCGTTTTCCTAAACATTTCACATACATGGGTAGCCATTCTTTATATCACAGAAGCGATTTCAGTTCTTATAAGTAAAGGCCTACGCATATCTAGCGCTGTCAAATATCGCTGTCATATTTGACAGTTTAAGCTGATCGCCATCGCCATCGCCTAGATGTGCGAAGGCCTCTAGCAACATAAATTAGGTACCTACATTACAATTGTTATTTCAATTTTAATTAAAATAACAATAACAAAAAATAATTTCGACCGATTTTAATCCGACCATTTTATATCGTAGGTATAAAAGTCTCGAAGAGGGAAAGGGTATTAATTTCATGGTTACTTACACTTCAATTTATTGGGTCGTCTTGGGTTTAGCCTTGAGAAGGAAAGCTTTGGGATAATGCTTCGAAGTAGCTTATTTATCTACAGTGAAAACGCCTTGCTAGTTGTGGTCTAGGAAGAGGTTTAAATATGGTCGTCGGATTACATTAGTAGGTAGATCGTTCCTTCTAAAAAAAAAACAGCTAAGAGCTAAAATCAAAAAAGTTACTGGAGTGGGTTCGAGCCCAGAAGAAGCTGATTTCTCGACGACTGTCTGAACAAATAGTTCAGGTAGACAGTCGTGCAGCAAAGGCTCTCAGGCCGACCGATATTTTCAATGTCCATTAAATACACATTGGCATTGCACAACCCCGCACTTTTTCTACGTTTTCCGTATATCGTAGCTGTCGAGGCTTCTACGATGAGGTCGTTGATGAATTACTCAAGGAAATCATCCGTTCTCTCTTCGAAAACAAGCAATTAAATAAAATTGCAAAACGATCCGAGATGAGCCGAGAATTAGGCTCCTGAATGAGATGCCAAAGGAATGCTGGGTACAGGAGGTCAAAGGGCACTTCGCATTGCAATGAGCTGTAGCGATGACTACCTATGGAGAATGCTGATGTGTACGGCGACTGGCATTCCTTGGTGGCCTAGAGTCTACTGTGAGGGGGATATTCAGGCTCATTTATTGTTGTTTTTAGTATGGTTAATTATGTAGGTACCTACCAACCTGACATGTATAGTGGATGAAAATGTTCGTCGATTTTAAACTTGATTTGTTCAACGTATCACGATCACATACTACCGTTTGAAACCGAATAGACAGAATACCTACACCGACAAGTTAACGTCACAAATTATGTCAAAATGTGTTCATGATCAAGGCACTGGTGCAACCGAAAACCGACTCTAAAGGCCTGCGCACACCGAGTTCGCTGGCGGTAGCGATCAGTGAAACGCTGTCAAAGACAGCGATATTTGACAGCGTTTCACTGATCGCTACCGCTAGCGACGCTAGCTACCGACGACCATATAAACCTCTTCCTAGATCACAACACAAGATCACTTTGCACGTGACAGATGGCGTTAAATATTAAAAAACCTACTTGAAATGATCTCCCAATCACAAATATTAAACGCAATGCAAGTTCAATTTCCTTACTCATGTTTGTGATCGGAAGATATACCTACCTATTATATCTGTGACGCGCAGATTTATCTGACGCGAACTCTACCTTCTCAATTTCAGTTAATTAACTGTTTTGTAATAAATTATCGAGGTACCTATACATAAGCCTGCAGAAGTACATTCACACATTATTCTGAAATAACTCATGACACGATAAAAAGAAGAAGCCTGGAGAAGTGCCATAATGGGCACCTCATATCCGCGCTTACCGCGTCCCGAAACCGGCATGTGAGAAGTTTGAAAAAATTAGTCAATTGCACGAAAGGGATACTTTGAGGTGCACTATAATCCTTTCATCACGACATGAAAACTAAATCCCAACTCAAACGTGCTCTGCTTCAGCTTTAGCTTTCTGTATCTGTAGGCCTACTACTAGCTCTGTCTGGCTCTGTCTCTGGCTCTAGTTTTGAGTATGTGTGAGTGCTGTCTTAATAAATCCTACGTCGAAACGTAACACATACAGTACCTACCTATAATACACTGGTCAGCCAGTACAGAGCCAGACAGAGCTTGTGATAGGCCTACTGAACCTAATAAGATTTGCTAGTTAGTTTGTTTTAATGAACTTCATTCCAACACCGTTTGCGTGGAAATTGCACATTAACTGGTGTAAAGGTATAGGTATCATAAACACCTAAATTAGTAGGTAATCGAGTTGAGCAAATCTTGATTTTATCGAATTAACTAAATTAATAATTATAATACCGTGAACGACTATTACGTGAGCTAGGTATGAAATAGAAATATTTAGAAATCCTCTTCATTTATAGCGTTAGCGTGCTCATTGCGATATCCATCCACTGCATCTCGACGTTCGAAATCGCACACGTCAAATACCTAACTTTCACATTTTTGCGCCGACCGGACCGGACCGGACCGCCAATACAAACCTAAAGAAAAAAAACTTTTCCGAGCTACGACAATCTCAATGAACGCGACGCTCATTCACAAAACAAAAAACGCGCGAAAAAGTTTTTCACGAAAAACATAAGTAATTGTACCTCGAGAGATTCCTTTGATGATCCAGATTTGCGTTTGTTTATCCACGATAATGTTGACACTCACTTCACTGCACTATCACTCGCGATGTTTGAGTGCGCGTCTCGCACGTGGTCGACGCTTGAATGCCTGACAAAGACTGGCGGGCTGCGCGCGGCAAGCTCCGCTGAAATCAAGGCCATGCAAAACGCTGCTCCCATTTCCCCCCATAGAAAGTGCTCGTATCCGTGATCCGTGCCCCTTTCGGCAGGTGGGAGAAAGCACCCAAAATCTTAGCTCTGACTCATCGAGATTATTTGCTATCGAGATTTTCGATGTTCGATATGCTAATCTGGTTTGGATGGAGATGAAAGTGATCCTAACCAGTCATGGCGCCTAATTATGAGAACAAGAGCGATTAAGATTAGACTAAAGTCCCACCCGCTAGGTCCCACTCATTAGGTGGTGGTGGCCGGTGGATGATGATAATTTTTATTTCGAACAGAAATCGAACATAACGCGGCAGAAGCGTTTTGCAATGGCGATCAGCGAAACGCTTTTAAGTATGACAGCGATATTTGACACCGTTTCACTAATCGCAATCGCGATTGCCTAGTGTGCGTAAGGCTTTAAACAATCTGTCAGCATATGAACAATGCATAAACGATGCATCTATCTACTACTAGCTCTACATCTTTTTGAAAGACTAAATATGGATAGCGTTTACTCACTTCATCTTGAGCGCTGAGCGTCAGAAGACTTATTCTGAGTTTTAACATCACTTTGTCGTTAGCTTAACGCAAAATGAGTTATTGTTAGCGTAGTCGTTAGCCCCGTTTTTGTATGGAGAAACGATGAGTACCCCTGGCGGGAACCAGATATCTCATAATATATTTGTTCTAAATACATACTAGTACATACTAAATATATACTTAGAATAAAACATAACATCAAGACAGAGAACAAAATCTACGTTCCCCAAACAAATATTTTGTACTCGGTGGGGATCAAACTCACGCCCTCCACCGCAGAAGGTAGAGCTATTACGAAATATAACGGCTAGTGAGCTATAAACGTCTGCTAATGCAGTAGGCTTACCACAAGCTCTGTCTGGCTCCGTCTCTGGCTCTGATTTTGAGTTTACCACAAGCTCTGTCTGGCTCTGTCTCTGGCTCTAGTTTGGAGTCTGTGTCAGTGCTTACCAGTGTATTATACTGTGTGTGTGACGTTTCGACTCATAATTCATAATTCTTTATTGCACACAGAGACATTTACAAATAAGTGATAACACAGGACATGTACATAGGCGAGCTTAACCCTTATAAGAGTTTACTTCCAGCAAACCTTTCCTTTTTTTTTTTTTTTTGACGTAGGAATTAGTTAGACATCACTCACACAGACTCAAAACCAGAGCCAGACAGAGCTTGTGGTAGGTCTAAAAGTTTCGCTGGTTCGGTTAGACTGGGTAGGAAGGCAAATAGGTAGTAAAGTAAAATTTTATTATCGCGTTTTATTATCAATTTGACGATCGATATTATAAAGTGCCTCTATATTGAAGGCGAGGTGAGTTAAGCCACGAAAGGTGTTAATTTGTTAGTTATTTATTTTCTTGTAAGTATAAACAAGTTATTTATGTTGTTAAAGTTATTATAAAGTACTAGCGGACGCCCGCGGTTTCTATCGCGTGCTTACACCATCAAGTTACTATGTATGTACTGCGTATGGCTTACACCAAAGTGTGGAGTTTTCACTTACATCTCAAAAACGGTGTATTGTAGACAAAAACGCTTTATAAAAAAATAAAAGCTCATAAAATTTTCTACAACTTTTATTCAATACTTACCTAATATCTCAGGGATTTCGTGCTAAACGCTAACGCCGAAAACTTACACATAGCAAGAACATTTAATCTAAACAGAAAAAATCAAAATTTGTTCACCCGTTTGGGCCTGATACAAACAATGTCACAAATCTACAACGCTAAACTTTTAACATAATAAGGGGTTGAAAATGAGAGTATACGTGGACTAAAGCTAAGCGTGCTCCTCACTTTCCATCAGGGGTGATGGCAACCAAATGCTTAGCTATCAATAATAATTAAAAATAAATTATAGTTAAAAAACTAAAAAATCACGCTTTTATAACTAATTGAACTAAAAGTTAAAAATAAAACTGTAATAATCAATTGAAAAATTTATATTATTGTACAAAAAAGCGTGGGTGACAGGTGTGCAAAGTTTGAATCAAATCTGATCGTTCAAAGTAGGACAAAATCGAGCTCAAAGGGGTCGGTTACATACATACATACAAGCAAACTTACATACAGGTGAAGCTAATAAAAGCGTTATAAAAAAGACGTGTGGCACTCGGAGACTGCCGCGGTAAAGCTATTGCATAACATTTTTTATCAACTTATGCAATTATAATTATTTATTTATTTTATTAATGCAGTATTTTTTATTTTTTAATAAATCGGTTTGTCCCTACCTTCATGTGCAAATCTCGTTAGGTTTTTTTCGTTACGGAATTTCTGGATTCGGTCCCCACGCTCAAGGCCCGCGATAGAAGCTATGCAATAGCATAATAGCGTAAGTTCGGAAAGTGTATCTGTAATCGTCTGCATTTTATCCGGACATGATTTTCTTGATTTCGTCCCCAATCTGGCTGGCATAGCGATACCCGCTGAGAGCGAGGCGGTCCATCACGGGTGCTGGCTCGATGGAGTCACCAGACCTGGATGGAAATTACATTAATTACATAATTACATTAGGTACGTAAATATTTCTCAATTCCCCTTGTACACGTAACGAACCTCTAATTTCACATCTAGCTATGCTCAAGGTTTGCTATAAGAGAACTGTTTTTAGGGTTGAGCTCGCCTTTTTACACGTCCTACTAAACTAGTATTCTTCTATGCATACAGTAAATAATAAGGAGGTTGGCTTTTCTGACAGACACTGATGTAGATTTTAACCTAAGATTACAAACATTTTAATATTTGATGATTTCAAATTTTGAGTAACTCCGGAATATTACCTACTTAGCCATTTGTGAAGGGCTCGTCCGGCAAAGTACAGGCGGCTTCATTACTTCTTCTTTTTTGACCAGAATGTCCGTCTAGTTAGTAGTAGCTCTGCTTTCTGCGCTGCAGGGCGTGGGTTCAATCCCCACCGAGAACAAATATTTCTGTGGTGGACGCAGATGTTTGGTCTCTGTCTGGGTGTTATAATGTAATCTAAGTATGTATTTACAAAACAAAATGTATAATTATAAGTATGTACTATATCAGTTGTCTGGTTTCCATAGTACAGTCGCGGTATGAAAATGTTCGTCACCTTAGAGTCGGTTTTCTCTTGCACCAGTGCCTTCATCATGAACACATTTTGACATAATTCTTGACGTTAACTTATCGATGTATTCTGTTTATTCAGTTTCAAAAGGTAGAATGTGATCGTGATACGTTGAACAAATCAAGTTGAAAATTGACGAACATTTTCATTCCGCCACTAAACAAGCGCTACTAAGTTTGGGACTAGATAGTGTACCTACTACTAGCACTACTTACTCGCACTTAATATTCCAAGGCTCGTTGATGTAGTAGATGTGTATTGAGAGGATGCCATACGTATCATACAGGTTCAGGTAACAGTCCGGTGCGTGTGGCACTGCGAGCTGGTGATAAAGAAGGAAGCTTATTAAATGTACCGACTATTGTTCACCACTTAACATCAGTTGAGCCACAAACTTGTATACCCTCAGCTAGTTGTAATAAAAACACCAAGAGATAGGTATGCCTGCACATACTTCGAGCAACTTACCAAAGCAGCAGTTCTGCCTTTGGGCACGTCCTCGAACCAGTCGCGGTGCCTAGAGCGCACATGACGGCCGGGTGTTTGGAAGCCCACGCCCACCAGTTCATTCTTCGTGACCAAAGCGAAAAATGGCAGCACTGTCTCGCACTGGCTCTCTCGCGACACGTTGTAGTAGTAGTGCGTACCTGGATTATCATTCAACATTTTGATGAATGAACGAGTAAATGAGCTACATTCTTGATAATTTTATAATCAAGACGCGGGGGACAGCATTAGGTATAGGTACGCGCGGTTTTCGAACTAATTTCCTAAGGCACACTCGTAAAAGTTCCAGAGATATTTTTCATTTGCTTAGCCAGCGAGCCGATGCACAGGAAATTAATTGAAAGAATTGATGATGAAAAGTTAAAGTTGTAAGCTGAGAAGAAGTGGTATAGGCAGGCGCTAACTAGAAAACTTACCCATATTCGGTACACAGTTCTGTTTCTTGAACAGGGTTTTCTTAAGGTCGCTTTCCTTCATCGGGATCTTCATCAGCTTGCTGCTCGCGCCACTGATCCAGACTCCACCATCCTGTAGTGTGGCGCCGTTTTCCGAAGTGGGGCCCGCGCCCGCTTTCAAAGAATCTGAAAGAATTGAATTGGTAGTCAGTGACATTCTTAGCAGAAATGCAATGTGGAAAATTAGTGTAAGTGCTTGTTTCGCAAATAGATAATTATTCTAATTTTTCTTTCTCTAAATGGTCCCCCAAACCAACCATATTGCCTACGATGCCTCAGAAGCCAGCCTCTCTTTCCAAGAGCACAAAAGTTTCGTGGGAGTTTTGGATTGGATTTCCTAGAATTTCTTGCATTTTCTCACTTAATCCTGGAATAACAGAACATGCAGGTAGAAGTACTATCATCATAATCAACATCAACCCATATCAGTCCACTGTCTAGATCTCTACCACTCTTGACGTTGACGCGCTACTGAGCCCAGTCTTCGGCTCTCCTTCAGTGTTTGCCAGGTAAATTTCGCAGATCTTCGCCCCACCTTGTCGGAGGGCGTCCTAACAGACAGATCAAATTTATAATTTCTAAATGCTCGAAGACGCTTACCTATACTATCTGTGTTTTGCAGAGCAAACAATTATTATTGTTGGAGAAACGAATACTAGAGCGCAGACCGCGTTTATGTATAGTGGCGGTATGAAAATGTTCGTAGATTTTCAACTTGATTTGTTCAACGTATCATGATCACATACTGCCTTTTGAAACTGAATAGACAGAATACACCGATAAGTTAACGTCACAAATTATATCAAAATGTGTTCATGATCAAGGCACTGGTGCAAGCGAAAACCGACTCTAAGGTGACGAACATTTTCATACCGCGACTATAATAAAAAGCCTTTATTTCTAATAAGTTAAACACTATTTTAAAAAACTATCTTCTCTTCTTTCTTAATAACTAACTATCAGTTGAGCTATCTCTAGATCGTTTGTAACGATCTGCAGATAGCTCAACTGTTTCTTGTGTATTTTGTACATTTTGTAAATATTTGTTTAATTGTAAGTTTCTTTGTGTAAATAAATATTCTGGTATTACTATCAGTATAAGTTTAACATATAAGTCGCCTTAGCGGCGGCGTAGGCCTCCCTTTAATCACTCACTTTGTGACGTTACGTTTTACTTCTATGCTCAATATTCTTCTTGTTTTCTTTTCTTTTGGTGACGTGTTCGTTGTTATTTTTTATAACATCTGTGTTTCATCTTGTTTGTGTGTTCTTATTTGTTTATTTTGGTTGATGTAGGTAGATAGGTAGGTAGGTACTTATTATTATTTTTTTCTTTTTATGTTATTATTTCTTTAAATCCGTATTTGTTTTTGGTTTTATTTTTATATGATTTGGGAGGTTTTGGTCTATCTCTTCCACGGTGACCGGCCGGCCCCTCTTCCAAACCGCGACTATACATCCTACTATATTATATTAGTATATATTTTATACCTATGGATACAAAGTACTGTGTGGCAGTCCAGTAGTCCCTGGCCGGCTCGCCTTCAGTGGCCGGGGCACTCCACTTTAGGAAGTTCTTCTCGGGCTTTGTACCTGAGTCCATAGCATCGTCCGGAACCTGTGGAGAGGAGTGTGATTTAAGACTTCATCAATTCAATTTCTTATATCATAGCATCACCCCATCATAACATGCACACATTATATTCTTTAAACGAGTAGGTAAGTAAATATATTTAACTGATACAGAGTGCAAGGTGTGGCCAAGTTAATAATAATAATAATATCGTTTATTTCAGACCAACAAATGCACACATTACAAAAATGACACACTTTGGGTCCATAGTAATAAATACCTTAGAGACTAACATACATAAAATAAAATAAAATTACTAATCAAATCTTCAAATCTTAGGGGATTTTTTCTTTAGCGCACCCCTAAAGCGACGAAAGACGATTCCTGGCGGCCAGAAATCCGAAGTGAGAAACATGTCCCCATGCTTCGCAGGCACCTGGAGCACGTACGATTTGAAGGCCGTGTCTCTCACTCCCGATGGCTCTAGCCGCTGCAGATGTAGCTGTATTGGTGGCGGGTCCTTGATCCAGAAACGGATCCTCTCCTTTACATAGCGAAGGACCTCATCACCTGAAGTATTCGGGTCCAATCTCGAGAGGTAAAGGAGGATGGTCGGGTCCACAGCACGCAGGGTGACTTCTGTTGCTATGACGCTGCCGGTACCACGTTTATTTCGTGATGGTTTCTGTTTTTTCTCCACCAGGGTGAAACCATCTTTATCTACTTTTTTTGATGTACCAACGGGGATCTTCGTTTGTGCCTTCTGCCTCAAAACAGCGCAAGGCACTGGCGATGGTTGAGGCTGGCCGGAAGCTTGCGCATAACTTTTCTTCTTCGCCGGTTGACGAGCTGGCGGAGTAGGAAGAGATGTTTGCTTCAAAGGCTGCGGTGTTGGCAAGGCCGGGGCAATCGGGCGGTCAATAACCTGCACATCGGTGTCACATGTCGCGTTAAATGTGGACTATAAATACGTCCACATCATCATCATCATCAGCCTGTAGAAGTCCACTGCACATAGGCCTCCCCTACACACTGCCAGGAAGAACGATTCTGAGCCCTTTCCATCCACCGACTTCCTGCGATCCTAACAATGTCGTCGGTGTATCTGGTCGCCATTCGAGAACCTTTATTCCCCGACGGTTGTCAGTTCTTCGAGCTGGGCTAAGAGGCCTGCAGTCAATGTATTATTTCAATTGATAATTAAATTTGATTATTCTAGATCTAATCGAATCCAACTCGGATGGGCAGCGTTCGGGAAACTGCGTCACATCTACTCGTCGCAGATACCACAGAGCCTCAAGACAAAAGTCTATAATCAGTGCGTGTTGCCAGTGATGACTTATGGAACTGAGACGTGGTCGCTAACTATAAGCCTCGTGCACAAGCTCAAAGTCGCGCAACGAGCTATGGAGATAGCTATGCTGGGAGTTTCACTACGTGATAGAATCAGAAATGAGGATATCCGTAGAAAAACCAAGGTCACCGACATAGCTCGTAGAGTTAGTAAGTTGAAGTGGCAATGGGCAGGCCATATAGCTCGAAGAACCGACAACCGTTGGGGAATAAAGGTTCTCGAATGGCGACCACGAGCCGGAAGACGAAACGTAGGGCGCCCACCCACCAGATGGACCGACGATATTGTTTAGATCGCGGGAAGTCGATGGATGGAAAGGGCTCAGAATCGTTCTTTCTGGAAACGAGTAGGGGAGGCCTATGTCCAGCAGTGGACTTCTGTCCACTGTCAGGCTGATAATGATGATGATGATGATTCTAGATCTAAGGGGTATACCACTACAAAGGGGCGTAGATACCACTTAGTGGCGATAGAGAAAACCCTGTAGGTACGTTACGTACACATACACGCGTGCTTTTATAATATTTATATTGATAATGGTGCTATAGACATACCTTCGGTAGGTACTACACCTATAGTACCTAAAATACTATGTATCCATTACTAATCTAGATTCTAGAAGGCTAGTAGCAAGGCAAACTAAGTACATTTTAGGCGGATGATTTATATCTGAGATTGCTTACGAAGAAATTGCTTTAACTTAATTGAATAACCTCGTGTCTCATGTATGGTCTAATGGGTGGACGAAGACGTATCACGTCGTGCCTTCATAGTATGTTGTGTAGTAGCCTACCTCCCCTACCTACCCATTTAATTATGAACATACAGCTCTATCTTTTTGACGTGACATAGTCTTATAATTCGATGGAGCCGGCTGCACCCACGAAAAAGCAGCCAAGTGCGAGTCGGACTCGCCCATGAAGGGTTCCGTAGCATCAAGTAACATAATATAAAGGTTCTTGTAGTTCGTCGAAAGGTAAATTGCGGTTTACGATTTATGACGTATAAAAAAAAAACTACTGACTAGATCTCGTTCAAACCAAATATCGTTGAAAGTTTGCATAGTAATGTACAACATATATTTTTTTTAGTTTTATCATTCCCTTATTTTAGAAGTTAGAGGGGGGGGACCAACTTTTTTCAACTTTGGAAGTGTCTCTCGCGCAAACTATTCAGTATAGAAAAAAACGATATTAGAAACCTCAACATCATTTTTGAAGACCTATTTATAGATACCCCACACGTATGGGTTCGATGAAAAAAATTTTTTTGAGTTTTAGTTTGAAGTATGGGGACCCCCAAAATTTATAGTATTTTTTCTATTTTTGTGTAAAAATCTTAATGCGGTTTACAGAATACATCTACTCGCCAAGTTTCATCAGTGTAGCTCTTATGGTTTCGGAGAAAAATGGCTGTGACACGGTCGGACAGACAGACAGACAGACAGACAGACAGACAGACAGACAGACAGACAGACAGACATGACGAATCTATAAGGGTTCCGTTTTGCCATTTGGCTACGGAACCCTAAAAAACATGACGTCATGCGGCGTTACCTTGCTCTGAGGCGTTCCATTTAAGGCTTTAAGTGCAAGCGAGAGTGCGGAACGAGCGACAAAGAGGCCTCCGCGTTCGGCAGCGTTCGACATCTGGCTCTCTCCTACTTGAGTGAGCGATGCGTCCGCGTGGACAGCTGTATGACGTTGTCACGTTCAACTATCGTCAGTAAATTTTTTTTATAACCTTTAGAGCACTAATAGGTACCTACACGTATGCGTGTGAACTTAGCAGATCATTGTCCAGCAGATCAAAAAAAAAAGTGAGTTCTATTCGCATGCAGCATAGTTCTACAGTTCCTGATACTTTTCAGGAATAGTTCTGGCCTGAAAACCTGAAAAAAAAACAATTGAAAATATGCTCTGCCAACTTCCCGTAGCAGATCATTTTTCACCAATAAAATAAAAAAAAATATTTTCATGTGCCTAAAGCTCTGCTCTACAGTTCCTGATACTTTTCAGAAATAGTTCTGGCCTGAAAACCTGAAAAAAGTGATTTGAACAAAAAATATTAATATTTTTTTTATGGTTTTAAACAGTTTGCAAGAGCTAGAACTCTTTCGTCTCTCATAGATCCATACTAGAGCTACTACCTAGAACTTGAATCAAGTCTGGAACTCACGCAAAAAAACCAGCAGAGCAGGGTTGAAAGTTTAAAATATTTTTTTTATAGTGTTAAAGGGTTCGTAAAAACTAGCACTCTCGCGTTTATCATAGGTCCTTATAAGACCTATTACCTACAAATTGAATCAAGTCTAGAACTCACGCAAAAAAACCAGCAGAGCAGGGTTGAAAATTTAAAATATTTTTTTTATAGTGTTAAGGGGTTCGTAAAAACTAGCACTCTCGCGTTTATCATAGGTCCTTATAAGACCTATTACCTACAAATTGAATCAAGTCTGGAACTCACGCAAAAAAACCAGCAGAGCAGGGTTGAAAGTTTAAATTATTTTTTTTATAGTGTTAAGGGGTTCGTAGAAACTAGCACTCTCGCGTTTATCATAGGTCCTTATAAGCCCTATAACCTACAAATTGAATCACGTCTGGAACTCACGCAAAACGTTCAGCAGAGCAGGGTTGAAAGTTTAAAATATTTTTTTTATAGTGTTAAGGGGTTCGTAGAAACTAGCACTCTCGCGTTTATCATAGGTCCTTATAAGCCCTATAACCTACAAACTGAATCACGTCTGAAACTCACGCAAAACGTTCAGAAGAGCAGGGTTGAAAGTTTAAAATATTTTTTTTATATTGTTAAGGGGTTCGTAGAAACTAGCACTCTCAAGTTTATCATAGGTCCTTATAAGCCCTATAACTTACAAATTGAATTACGTCTGGAACTCACGCAAAACGTTCAGCAGAGCAGGGTTGAAAGTTTAAAATATTTTTTTTATAGTGTTAAGGGGTTCGTAAAAACTAGCACTCTCGCGTTTATCATAGGTCCTTACAAGCCCTATAACCAACAAATTGAATTAAGTCTGGAACTCACGCAAAAAAACCAGCAGAGCAGGGTTGAAAGTTTAAATTATTTTTTTTATAGTGTTAAGGGGTTCGTAGAAACTAGCACTCTCGCGTTTATCATAGGTCCTTATAAGCCCTATAACCTACAAATTGAATCACGTCTGGAACTCACGCAAAACGTTCAGCAGAGCAGGGTTGAAAGTTTAAATTATTTTTTTTATAGTGTTAAGGGGTTCGTAGAAACTAGCACTCTCGCGTTTATCATAGGTCCTTATAAGCCCTATAACCTACAAATTGAATCACGTCTGGAACTCACGCAAAACGTTCAGCAGAGCAGGGTTGAAAGTTTAAAATATTTTTTTTATAGTGTTAAGGGGTTCGTAGAAACTAGCACTCTCGCGTTTATCATAGGTCCTTATAAGCCCTATAACTTACAAATTGAATTACGTCTGGAACTCACGCAAAACGTTCAGCAGAGCAGGGTTGAAAGTTTAAAATATTTTTTTTATATTGTTAAGGGGTTCGTAGAAACTAGCACTCTCAAGTTTATCATAGGTCCTTATAAGCCCTATAACTTACAAATTGAATTACGTCTGGAACTCACGCAAACCGTTCAGCAGAGCAGGGTTGAAAGTTTAAAATATTTTTTTTATAGTGTTAAGGGGTTCGTAAAAACTAGCACTCTCGCGTTTATCATAGGTCCTTATAAGCCCTATAACCAACAAATTGAATTAAGTCTGGAACTCACGCAAAAAAACCAGCAGAGCAGGGTTGAAAGTTTAAATTTTTTTTTTTATAGTGTTAAGGGGTTCGTAGAAACTAGCACTCTCGCGTTTATCATAGGTCCTTATAAGCCCTAACACCTACAAATTGAATCAAGTCTGGAACTCACGCAAACCGTTCAGCAGAGCAGGGTTGAAAGTTTAAAATATTTTTTTTATAGTGTTAAGGGGTTCGTAGAAACTACCACTCTCGCGTTTATCATAGGTCCTTATAAGCCCTATAACCTACAAATTGAATCACGTCTGGAACTCACGCAAAACGTTCAGCAGAGCAGGGTTGAAAGTTTAAAATATTTTTTTTATATTGTTAAGGGGTTCGTAGAAACTAGCACTCTCGCGTTTATCATAGGTCCTTATAAGCCCTATAACCTACAAATTGAATCACGTCTGGAACTCACGCAAAACGTTCAGCAGAGCAGGGTTGAAAGTTTAAAATATTTTTTTTATATTGTTAAGGGGTTCGTAGAAACTAGCACTCTCGCGTTTATCATAGGTCCTTATAAGCCCTATAACCTACAAATTGAATCACGTCTGGAACTCACGCAAAACGTTCAGCAGAGCAGGGTTGAAAGTTTAAAATATTTTTTTTATATTGTTAAGGGGTTCGTAGAAACTAGCACTCTCGCGTTTATCATAGGTCCTTATAAGCCCTATAACCTACAAATTGAATCACGTCTGGAACTCACGCAAAACGTTCAGCAGAGCAGGGTTGAAAGTTTAAAATATTTTTTTTATATTGTTAAGGGGTTCGTAGAAACTAGCACTCTCGCGTTTATCATAGGTCCTTATAAGCCCTATATTTTACAAACTGAATTACGTCTGGAACTCACGCAAACCGTTCAGCAGAGCAGGGTTGAAAGTTTAAAATATATTTTTTATAGTGTTAAGGGGTTCGTTAAAACTAATATAAGCCCTATAACCTACAAATTGAATTAAGTCTGGAACTCACGCAAAAAAACCAGCAGAGCAGGGTTGAAAGTTTAAAATATATTTTTTATAGTGTTAAGGAATTCGTTAAAACTAATATAAGCCCTATAACCTACAAATTGAATTAAGTCTGGAACTCACGCAAAAAAACCAGCAGAGCAGGGTTGAAAGTTTAAAATATTTTTTTTATAGTGTTAAGGGGTTCGTAGAAACTAGCACTCTCGCGTTTATCATAGGTCCTTAAAAGCCCTATAACCCACAAATTGAATCAAATCTGGAACTCACGCAAAACGACCAGCAGAGCAGGGTTGAAAGTTTAAATTATTTTTTTTATAGTGTTTAGGGGTTCGTAGAAACTAGCACTCACGCGTTTATCATAGGTCCTTATAAGCCCTATAACCTACAAATTGAATCACGTCTGGAACTCACGCAAAACGTTCAGCAGAGCAGGGTTGAAAGTTTAAAATATTTTTTTTATATTGTTAAGGGGTTCGTAGAAACTAGCACTCTCGCGTTTATCATAGGTCCTTATAAGCCCTATAGCTTACAAATTGAATTTCGTCTGGAACTCACGCAAACCGTTCAGCAGAGCAGGGTTGAAAGTTTAAAATATTTTTTTTATAGTGTTAAGGGGTTCGTAAAAACTAGCACTCTCGCGTTTATCATAGGTCCTTATAAGCCCTATAACCTACAAATTGAATTAAGTCTGGAACTCACGCAAAAAAACCAGCAGAGCAGGGTTGAAAGTTTAAAATATTTTTTTTATAGTGTTAAGGGGTTCGTAGAAACTAGCACTCTCGCGTTTATCATAGGTCCTTATAAGCCCTATAACCTACAAATTGAATCACGTCTGGAACTCACGCAAAACGTTCAGCAGAGCAGGGTTGAAAGTTTAAAATATTTTTTTTATAGTGTTAAGGAGTTCGTAGAAACTAGCACTCTCGCGTTTATCATAGGTCCTTATAAGCCCTATAACTTACAAATTGAATTACGTCTGGAACTCACGTGAAACGTTCAGCAGAGCAGGGTTGAAAGTTTAAAATATTTTTTTATAGTGTTAAGGGGTTCGTTAAAACTAGCACTCTTGCGTTTATAATAGGTCCTTAAAAGCCCTATAACCTACAAATTGAATTAAGTCTGGAACTCACGCAAAAAAACCAGCAGAGCAGGGTTGAAAGTTTAAAATATTTTTTTTATAGTGTTAAAGGGTTCGTAGAAACTAGCACTCTCGCGTTTATCATAGGTCCTTATAAGCCCTATAACCTACAAATTGAATCACGTCTGGAACTCACGCAAAACGTTCAGCAGAGCAGGGTTGAAAGTTTAAAATATTTTTTTTATAGTGTTAAAGGGTTCATAAAAACTAGCACTCTCGCGTTTATCATAGGTCCTTATAAGCCCTATAACCTACAAATTGAATTAAGTCTGGAACTCACGCAAAAAAACCAGCAGAGCAGGGTTGAAAGTTTAAAATATTTTTTTTATAGTGTTAAGGGGTTCGTAGAAACTAGCACTCTCGCGTTTATCATAGGTCCTTATAAGCCCTATAACCTACAAATTGAATCACGTCTGGAACTCACGCAAAACGTTCAGCAGAGCAGGGTTGAAAGTTTAAAATATTTTTTTTATAGTGTTAAGGGGTTCGTAGAAACTAGCACTCACGCGTTTATCATAGGTCCTTATAAGCCCTATAACCTACAAATTGAATCACGTCTGGAACTCACGCAAAACGTTCAGCAGAGCAGGGTTGAAAGTTTAAAATATTTTTTTTATATTGTTAAGGGGTTCGTAGAAACTAGCACTCTCGCGTTTATCATAGGTCCTTATAAGCCCTATAACCTACAAATTGAATCAAGTCTGGAACTCACGCAAAAAAACCAGCAGAGCAGGGTTGAAAGTTTAAAATATTTTTTTATAGTGTTAAGGGGTTCGTATAAACTAGCACTCTCGCGTTTATCATAGTTCCTTATAAGCCCTATAACCTACAAATTGAATCACGTCTGGAACTCACGCAAAACGTTCAGCAGAGCAGGGTTGAAAGTTTAAAATATTTTTTTTATAATGTAAAGGGGTTCGTAGAAACTAGCACTCTCGCGTTTATCATAGGTCCTTATAAGCCCTATAACTTACAAATTGAATTACGTCTGGAACTCACGCAAACCGTTCAGCAGAGCAGGGTTGAAAGTTTAAAATATTTTTTTTATAGTGTTAAGGGGTTCGTAAAAACTAGCACTCTCGCGTTTATCATAGGTCCTTAAAAGCCCTATAACCTACAAATTGAATCAAATCTGGAACTCACGCAAAACGACCAGCAGAGCAGGGTTGAAAGTTTAAAATATTTTTTTTATAGTGTTAAGGGGTTCGTAGAAACTAGCACTCTCAAGTTTATCATAGGTCCTTATAAGCCCTATAACCTACAAATTGAAACAAGTCTGGAACTCACGCAAAACGTTCAGCAGAGCAGGGTTGAAAGTTTAAAATATTTTTTTTATATTGTTAAGGGGTTCGTAGAAACTAGCACTCTCGCGTTTATCATAGGTCCTTATAAGCCCTATAACCTACAAATTGAATCAAGTCTGGAACTCACGCAAAAAAACCAGCAGAGCAGGGTTGAAAGTTTAAAATATTTTTTTATAGTGTTAAGGGGTTCGTATAAACTAGCACTCTCGCGTTTATCATAGTTCCTTATAAGCCCTATAACCTACAAATTGAATCACGTCTGGAACTCACGCAAAACGTTCAGCAGAGCAGGGTTGAAAGTTTAAAATATTTTTTTTATAATGTAAAGGGGTTCGTAGAAACTAGCACTCTCGCGTTTATCATAGGTCCTTATAAGCCCTATAACTTACAAATTGAATTACGTCTGGAACTCACGCAAACCGTTCAGCAGAGCAGGGTTGAAAGTTTAAAATATTTTTTTTATAGTGTTAAGGGGTTCGTAAAAACTAGCACTCTCGCGTTTATCATAGGTCCTTAAAAGCCCTATAACCTACAAATTGAATCAAATCTGGAACTCACGCAAAACGACCAGCAGAGCAGGGTTGAAAGTTTAAAATATTTTTTTTATAGTGTTAAGGGGTTCGTAGAAACTAGCACTCTCAAGTTTATCATAGGTCCTTATAAGCCCTATAACCTACAAATTGAAACAAGTCTGGAACTCACGCAAAACGTTCAGCAGAGCAGGGTTGAAAGTTTAAAATATTTTTTTTATATTGTTAAGGGGTTCGTAGAAACTAGCACTCTCGCGTTTATCATAGGTCCTTATAAGCCCTATATTTTACAAATTGAATTTCGTCTGGAACTCACGCAAACCGTTCAGCAGAGCAGGGTTGAAAGTTTAAAATATTTTTTTTATAGTGTTAAGGGATTCGTAAAAACGAGCACTTTCGCGTTTATCATAGGTCCTTATAAGCCTCATAACCTACAATTTGAATCAAGTCTGGAACTCTCGCAAAAAAACCAGCAGAGCAGGGTTGAAAGTTTAAAGTATTTTTTTTATAGTGTTAAGGGGTTCGTAAAAACTAGCACTCTCGCGTTTATCATAGATCCTTATAAGACCTATTACCATATATTTGAATCAAGTCTGGAACTCACGCAAAAAAACCAGCAGAGCAGGGTTGAAAGTTTAAAATATTTTTTTATAGTGTTAAGGGGTTTGTATAAACTAGCACTCTCGTGTTTATCATAGGTCCTTATAAGCCCTATAACCTTATATTTGAATCAAGCCTGGAACTCACGCCAAAAAACTAGAACTCAGTATAAAAAAACACAAATAAAAACACTTTAAAAACTTAACTTAACACTATAAAAAAAATATTTTTTAACTATTAACCCTGCTCTGCTGGTCGTTTTGCGTGAGTTCCAGAAGTGATTCAATTTGTAGGTTATAGGGCTTATAAGGACCTATGATAAACGCGAGAGTGCTAGTTTTTACGAACCCCTTAACACTATAAAAAAAATATTTTAAACTTTCAACCCTGCTCTGCTGGTCGTTTTGCGTGAGTTCCAGATTTAATTCAATTTGTAGGTTATAGGGCTTTTAAGGACCTATTATAAACTTGAGAGTGCTAGTTTTTACGAACCCCTTAACACTATAAAAAAAATATTTTAAACTTTCAACCCTGCTCTGCTGAATGTTTTGCGTGAGTTCCAGACTTGATTCAATTTGTAGGTTATAGGGCTTATAAGGACCTATGATAAACGCGAGAGTGCTAGTTTCTACGAACCCCTTAACACTATAAAAAAAATATTTTAAACTTTCAACCCTGCTCTGCTGGTTTTTTTGCGTGAGTTCCAGACTTAATTCAATTTGTAGGTTATAGGGCTTATAAGGACCTATGATAAACGCGAGAGTGCCAGTTTCTACGAACCCCTTAACACTATAAAAAAAATATTTTAAACTTTCAACCCTGCTCTGCTGGTTTTTTTGCGTGAGTTCCAGACTTAATTCAATTTGTAGGTTATAGGGCTTATAAGGACCTATGATAAACGCGAGAGTGCTAGTTTTTACGAACCCCTTAACACTATAAAAAAAATATTTTAAACTTTCAACCCTGCTTTGCTGAACGGTTTGCGTGAGTTCCAGACGTAATTCAATTTGTAAGTTATAGGGCTTATAAGGACCTATGATAAACGCGAGAGTGCTAGTTTCTACGAACCCCTTTACATTATAAAAAAAATATTTTAAACTTTCAACCCTGCTCTGCTGAACGTTTTGCGTGAGTTCCAGACGTGATTCAATTTGTAGGTTATAGGGCTTATAAGGACCTATGATAAACGCGAGAGTGCTAGTTTCTACGAACCCCTTAACACTATAAAAAAAATATTTTAAACTTTCAACCCTGCTCTGCTGAACGTTTTGCGTGAGTTCCAGACGTGATTCAATTTGTAGGTTATAGGGCTTATAAGGACCTATGATAAACGCGAGAGTGCTAGTTTCTACAAACCCCTTAACACTATAAAAAAAATATTTTTAACTTTCAACCCTGCTCTGCTGGTCGTTTTGCGTGAGTTCCAGATTTGATTCAATTTGTAGGTTAGAGGGGTTTTAAGGACCTATTATAAACGTGAGAGTGCTAGTTTTTACGAACCCCTTAACACTATAAAAAAAATATTTTAAACTTTCAACCCTGCTCTGCTGAACGTTTTGCGTGAGTCCCAGACTTGATTCAATTTGTAGGTTATAGGGCTTATAAGGACCTATGATAAACGCGAGAGTGCTAGTTTCTACGAACCCCTTAACACTATAAAAAAAATAATTAAACTTTCAACCCTGCTCTGCTGGTTTTTTTGCGTGAGTTCCAGACTTAATTCAATTTGTAGGTTATAGGGCTTATAAGGACCTATGATAAACGCGAGAGTGCTAGTTTTTACGAACCCCTTAACAATATAAAAAAAATATTTTAAACTTTCAACCCTGCTCTGCTGAACGGTTTGCGTGAGTTCCAGACTTAATTCAATTTGTTGGTTATAGGGCTTATAAGGACCTATGATAAACTTGAGAGTGCTAGTTTCTACGAACCCCTTAACACTATAAAAAAAATAATTTAAACTTTCAACCCTGCTCTGCTGGTTTTTTTGCGTGAGTTCCAGACTTAATTCAATTTGTAGGTTATAGGGCTTATAAGGACCTATGATAAACGCGAGAGTGCTAGTTTTTACGAACCCCTTAACACTATAAAAAAAATATTTTAAACTTTCAACCCTGCTCTGCTGAACGGTTTGCGTGAGTTCCAGACGTAATTCAATTTGTAAGTTATAGGGCTTATAAGGACCTATGATAAACTTGAGAGTGCTAGTTTCTACGAACCCCTTAACAATATAAAAAAAATATTTTAAACTTTCAACCCTGCTCTGCTGAACGTTTTGCGTGAGTTCCAGACGTGATTCAATTTGTAGGTTATAGGGCTTATAAGGACCTATGATAAACGCGAGAGTGCTAGTTTCTACGAACCCCTTAACACTATAAAAAAAATATTTTAAACTTTCAACCCTGCTCTGCTGGTTTTTTTGCGTGAGTTCCAGACTTAATTCAATTTGTAGGTTATAGGGCTTATAAGGACCTATGATAAACGCGAGAGTGCTAGTTTCTACGAACCCCTTAACACTATAAAAAAAATATTTTAAACTTTCAACCCTGCTCTGCTGGTTTTTTTGCGTGAGTTCCAGACTTAATTCAATTTGTAGGTTATAGGGCTTATAAGGACCTATGATAAACGCGAGAGTGCTAGTTTTTACGAACCCCTTAACACTATAAAAAAAATATTTTAAACTTTCAACCCTGCTTTGCTGAACGGTTTGCGTGAGTTCCAGACGTAATTCAATTTGTAAGTTATAGGGCTTATAAGGACCTATGATAAACGCGAGAGTGCTAGTTTCTACGAACCCCTTTACATTATAAAAAAAATATTTTAAACTTTCAACCCTGCTCTGCTGAACGTTTTGCGTGAGTTCCAGACGTGATTCAATTTGTAGGTTATAGGGCTTATAAGGACCTATGATAAACGCGAGAGTGCTAGTTTCTACGAACCCCTTAACACTATAAAAAAAATATTTTAAACTTTCAACCCTGCTCTGCTGAACGTTTTGCGTGAGTTCCAGACGTGATTCAATTTGTAGGTTATAGGGCTTATAAGGACCTATGATAAACGCGAGAGTGCTAGTTTCTACAAACCCCTTAACACTATAAAAAAAATATTTTTAACTTTCAACCCTGCTCTGCTGGTCGTTTTGCGTGAGTTCCAGATTTGATTCAATTTGTAGGTTAGAGGGGTTTTAAGGACCTATTATAAACGTGAGAGTGCTAGTTTTTACGAACCCCTTAACACTATAAAAAAAATATTTTAAACTTTCAACCCTGCTCTGCTGAACGTTTTGCGTGAGTCCCAGACTTGATTCAATTTGTAGGTTATAGGGCTTATAAGGACCTATGATAAACGCGAGAGTGCTAGTTTCTACGAACCCCTTAACACTATAAAAAAAAAAATTAAACTTTCAACCCTGCTCTGCTGGTTTTTTTGCGTGAGTTCCAGACTTAATTCAATTTGTAGGTTATAGGGCTTATAAGGACCTATGATAAACGCGAGAGTGCTAGTTTTTACGAACCCCTTAACAATATAAAAAAAATATTTTAAACTTTCAACCCTGCTCTGCTGAACGGTTTGCGTGAGTTCCAGACTTAATTCAATTTGTTGGTTATAGGGCTTATAAGGACCTATGATAAACTTGAGAGTGCTAGTTTCTACGAACCCCTTAACACTATAAAAAAAATAATTTAAACTTTCAACCCTGCTCTGCTGGTTTTTTTGCGTGAGTTCCAGACTTAATTCAATTTGTAGGTTATAGGGCTTATAAGGACCTATGATAAACGCGAGAGTGCTAGTTTTTACGAACCCCTTAACACTATAAAAAAAATATTTTAAACTTTCAACCCTGCTCTGCTGAACGGTTTGCGTGAGTTCCAGACGTAATTCAATTTGTAAGTTATAGGGCTTATAAGGACCTATGATAAACTTGAGAGTGCTAGTTTCTACGAACCCCTTAACAATATAAAAAAAATATTTTAAACTTTCAACCCTGCTCTGCTGAACGTTTTGCGTGAGTTCCAGACGTGATTCAATTTGTAGGTTATAGGGCTTATAAGGACCTATGATAAACGCGAGAGTGCTAGTTTCTACGAACCCCTTAACACTATAAAAAAAATATTTTAAACTTTCAACCCTGCTCTGCTGAACGTTTTGCGTGAGTTCCAGACGTGATTCAATTTGTAGGTTATAGGGCTTATAAGGACCTATGATAAACGCGAGAGTGATAGTTTCTACGAACCCCTTAACACTATAAAAAAAATATTTTAAACTTTCAACCCTGCTCTGCTGAACGTTTTGCGTGAGTTCCAGACGTGATTCAATTTGTAGGTTATAGGGCTTATAAGGACCTATGATAAACGCGAGAGTGCTAGTTTCTACGAACCCCTTAACACTATAAAAAAAATATTTTAAACTTTCAACCCTGCTCTGCTGAACGTTTTGCGTGAGTTCCAGACTTGATTCAATTTGTAGGTTATAGGGCTTATAAGGACCTATGATAAACGCGAGAGTGCTATTTTCTACGAACCCCTTAACACTGTAAAAAAAATATTTTAAACTTTCAACCCTGCTCTACTGGTTTTTTTGCGTGAGTTCCAGACTTGATTCAATTTGTAGGTAATAGGTCTTATAAGGACCTATGATAAACGCGAGAGTGCTAGTTTTTACGAACCCCATAACACTATAAAAAAAATATTTTAAATTTTCAAACCTGCTCTGCTGGTTTTTTTGCGTGAGTTCTAGACTTGATTCAATTTGTAGGTAATAGGTCTTATAAGGACCTATGATAAACGCGAGAGTGCTAGTTTTTACGAACCCCTTAACACTATAAAAAAAATATTTTAAACTTTCAACCCTGCTCTGCTGGTTTTTTTGCGTGAGTTCCAGACTTGATTCAAGTTCTAGGTAGTAGCTCTAGTATGGATCTATGAGAGACGAAAGAGTTCTAGCTCTTGCAAACTGTTTAAAACCATAAAAAAATATTAATATTTTTTGTTCAAATCACTTTTTTCAGGTTTTCAGGCCAGAACTATTTCTGAAAAGTATCAGGAACTGTAGAGCAGAGCTTTAGGCACATGAAAATATTTTTTTTTATTTTATTGGTGAAAAATGATCTGCTACGGGAAGTTGGCAGAGCATATTTTCAATTGTTTTTTTTCAGGTTTTCAGGCCAGAACTATTCCTGAAAAGTATCAGGAACTGTAGAACTATGCTGCATGCGAATAGAACTCACTTTTTTTTTTGATCTGCTGGACAATGATCTGCTAAGTTCACACGCATCCTACACGTATTGACCATGTCTTTCCTGTGGTTTGGGCCGACTAAACTGTGAGGATCCTTTCGTTTTTATACGAAACCGTACCAACTTATAAAAAAGTTCTGTCATTCAGTTCTTAGTTCATAATATGTCCATGCTGGGCAAACCTATTCCATCTAAAATCCTATCCCAGCGTCTCGTTAGAAGAGGCATGAGTTAACACCCTTCGCCCACCATACAAAGGCCTGTTTACTATAATAATATATCCTTTATACTAGTCAAACTTTACGTTTTTTTCAGCATACTGAGAGTAATGTAGAACCTCTGCCTACTTGCGCAAGAGATTGGTCACTTTCATTTAAAATAGCTCGATGTGGCAGTCAAAATTTGCAATGATTCATAGATCGTTCTCCAAGTCGTACTTTCTAGAAATGTCCCACGAATACGATCCGATGACCCTACAGCGTCCACTCGGTTAAATTAAATAATCGGCGGCAATGGACCGCGACCACAATGAAACGAGGAAGCCTTTTGACTTGCAGAAATTACTCCTACTGGCTCGCTTGTTGAATTCTAGTGATGCTTTGCATTGTCAAGGTTTGATCGTAAAATCGGAGGACTATTATTAGAAATCCGAATTTTGATCCTAATGTGACTTAAATTTGATCGGCATTTGACACACAGTACCGTTTATCAGCCAAAGAAACGGTAACCCAAACTTCATAAAACGGCGGAATCCTTAAAAAATCCATTCAAAAATGCTTTATCGCACCCGCACCTTATTGTCCAAGTGTTTCTCTTGGACAAAGAAGCCAATTGCCTGAAGGATAGTAATGGCAATCCTTGAAGTCATGTAAAAACAAGTTCCAGAAACTAACCAACGGCGCTGTATAAATAGAAAAGTTGTACCTTCTGATGAAAATCTTCAGAGTAATGCATACTTACAGCTATTTGTAACCCAGCGACAAACCCAGCGGGGTCATACAATGGGCATATAATTCTGCCTGGAGGGCAGTACATCCTTAGCTCCTTCATGGGACTCTTGGGCCGCTCGGTCCGCTTCCAACCCTCGTTCTCCACCGCGTGGATGGTGCGAGGTATGTTGAAGAAGTATGCCATGTCAGCCAGTGCTGATGACCAGCCAAATTTAACTGAAAACGCACGGTAAAATGAAGTCAGTTTTGTTCCGCGGTTCCATCATGCGACGCCTAAGTAATTCTGGGCTCTCAATGTCAAAGTCAAAGGGTCCGTTCCGTCCTACCGTTGAATCACAAGGAGCTAGGGCTAGGTGAAACCATGCGAATCTTAGAGGAATATTTTTTTAATGATAAGCATTTCAAATTCCGGTTATGTAAAAAGGAAAATAAAATATTTTAGGAGGAAAACCAAGTTATCTGATATCGGTTATATGCGAACAAACGCTAATTTCGATCATGCGATCAAGTTTCGAAAAACAGGCAAGTAACTTACGGTTCGGTTCCTAATGTTTTTTATCTCAACCTTTTTACAAAATAAAATAGAGAACCGCTAGAGTGTTTTGCCAATCCAACAAATTATGAGTACTTAGTAATAGCATAGACTAAGGGTAATAGATATGGGAGCCGGCTCGGCCGGTGGGAGTATATGGATTTGATTGCTACATTATAGCGTAAAAATCACAAATACGTTCTTTGGGGAGATGTATGTAGGTAGAGAAAGATTTTAGGTTTCAGGGACTTCTAGCAACTGCAAGAAAATATCAGAATTTTTATTTTTAAATAAATTTATGGAATAATAGCAGCGTTTTACCTACCAATAAAACGCATATTAATTTACTTACCTTATTCGAAGATTAATTTATTTATTTGAGATAGACACTACGTTTTCCGCCTTATATCTTTGACTTTTGACGGTTTAAATGACAGCTGTCATGTTTCCCTTCCGTCATATTTCTGCTTTGGCCATTTCCCCTACCACCACCAGCAGAGTGGCGCGTGTGAGGCAGCCATCTTTATTCCTCATTGCGTCGAAAATCACCAGGCAGAATTGAAAGTATAATCTTCGAATAAGGTAAGTAAATTAATATGCGTTTTATTGGTAGGTAAAACGCTGCTATTAATTTGACTTGACCTTATTCGAAGATTAATTTATTTATTTGAGACCTGTTTGTTATCGCCTGGTGGTGGTAGCAACTCTGACGCCAATGTGAACATGTGACATCAAAATATTTTACAACCTCAAGTAGGTAACTATACCTCCAATAGTAAAACGTTATTATCTACCAAAGAACCTAAGAAATTATTCTTATAGCAAACACTATAAAATGTGGCTAACTTTAACAAAGTTAAAGTAGGTACTATGAAAAACCTGTCAGGTTTTGCATCAAAAGTGATCGTGGTCATAATAATTAAGAAAGTCTAAAGTAGTAAGTAACCCTGTGTATGTCACACAGGGTTAATAGACCAACCCCCTCATGACTAACCAACTTATGAAGAAGGCCTAAGTCCAGCTATGAATTTCTTTGGGTTGGTTATGATGACAACCCGGGCCATAATGCAATGGCATTGGAAACATCAATATACTTGCATATCATTGGAAACATAGCTAAGCAAGATTTTTGCGTTAACTAAAAATGACACTTTTTAACTCACTACCCTCTCGTTCAGCCCAAAATAATTTTCCAGAATAACCTTTTCTATCCAGCTTGGAGGAACTTCTGAAGGTGCTGTAATAGCAGCCTGCCAATCCAACCTCCTGACCTATGCGGACTTATGCGGGTGTTGCGGACTTGCTAAATTAATACTGTTATTGTAATAAAAACATATTAAACGATTTGACTGGTGATAAATAAAATATTGCATTTATCATAGTTTCTTTCCAGTTCATGATGATGATGAATGATCAGTAAAATACTGATGAGAGTTTTCAACCATAAATTATCACTGCGATCAATTGTCAAATACAGGATAAACACCATACTAGAAGGAATACGATCAAATATGTAACCATCTGATGATGATGATAAGGTATGCGATCTAATGTGTAACCATAATGTGAGTCCTCTTGAGCCAAGAGCATAATATTACTGCGAGGCAGTTTTACTATTAGTACCTATGTAAAACATAAACATTACTCATACTTACTTACTTAGTATTTATAAAATTTATTTTTGCCAACGTCGCAAACCGGATAGTTTGATTGACATGGAGTAAGAACATCTGGAAGAACATGCCTGCTTCAGAACGTAGGAACTACGGTTTCATGGTTTTTGCTTTCAGCAAGAATTGTGCTAAAGTACTAAGGATGTTTTTGTTTACTGATGTATCAAGGAATTAAACAATTGGAAACCATTATGTTTATCAGTGGTACTACAACCACTATTTTTAAAAACAGCATAACAATAGCAGTGGACTTCTTCGGGCTGATGATGATGATGATGAATAGTAACAATATTGGTTAGAACTATATGCCATTACATACTTCGACGCTCCGTGGATGAGATGATTTACTTTTATCAGAAATATATCTCATGTACCTAGTCTTCTTCATATAGTGTCACTGGATCTTTCGAAAAGAAGTGTGGAGAAAGGATTTTAAGTGCGCCTCACGGAGGCTTCTTTTGTGCACTTGACACATATTTTCGAATCTTTTAGATTCTACGACAAAATTACACTTAGGAGCTAAAAACACAGTGCAGCACATCCATGTGGGTATGGGTAGGCAGTTCCATGCAGAACGTTAAGAAACAGCTTGACGAGATTTCAGTTTTTAGTTTAGTTGGTAGGTCACACGTCCACAGTTTTCAAAAACAAAAACAAATATGTATATAAATGTGGGTAGCCTGCATTTTAGAGGCAACTAAGATTCTTTATTTTCGATATTCAAAGAGGCTGGTCTTACATGGTACTTAATTTTTTAAAAGGGTCGATCCACAAAGCGTAGCTCTTTAAGCCACACCATATATACCACTCTACGATATAGGTAGATACCTGTATTATACACTGAACCACACACTAACTCAGCTAAAGTTTTCCCTGCATAAGTGACTTTAATAGTTAAGAGTTTGTGATCGTAGAGATGCACGACGTTTCTGACCCAACTAAGTATTTTTATTTTGCGTAACCATCTAAAAATATTTGTAATACAGTAGGTGTAACAAGCACCTGTGTCACTAACTACTTTTAAGTGAAAATGCACTCTGAAATGAGATCAGTGGTAGAACCCAAAAATTAGGTTTTACTTTCAATACTGCTTACAAACAGATGGGGGTACTTATTTACTGCACCTTGTTTCACTACATATAACGCATAGTTTACTACATACAGTGTAGACTGTAAGTACTAGAGCCAACACACAACTGTGCAAGTTGTTCATCAGTACAAGCTTGTAGGTACATTAGAGTACGCAAGAGCAGCAGATGTTCTGTCCCAAGTCCCATTGTTACATTACAACTCATTATTGTTAATAAACATTTACTGGTATCTATTATTCTATTATTATTCTCAGGACATTATAACCTTACAAAAACATCTCCCACCACCCAGTGAGGGTGTTTTTTTTTTTTTTTTTTTTTTTTTTTTTTTTTTTTTTTTTTTTTCTACAAACACCTATTCGCGAAGGGTGTATATTTAAATGATCGGATTGCTCTTGTGAGGAAACACCACTTTCTGGGGCCAGGCCAGGCCAGGCAAGACCAAAATTCACAAATTCCACGTGATGGAACACAATAACCACACAAAAACCCGAAACCCCTGCGAGGGGCCGCTGTTAGCTTGATTGGATTTTTCTTGCGAAAAAAACATCATATTCAGGAGCCAATGTCCACTAAACTTTATACAGACACATGCGATGGGATACAGTTACCAAACACCCCTGCGAGGGGTGGTTGTTAGCTTAATTGGATTTCTCTTGCGCGATCCCATCAGATTCAAGAGTGATGATCCACTCATCGTTTATACAGCTCCATGCGATGGAAAACTGTTAGCCAAACACCTAACCTCTGAGAGGGGTGTCTCTTAGCTTGATTGGTATTCTGTTGCATTAACTCATCAGATTCAGAAGCCATGGTCCCTCAACGCTCATACCGCTCCATGCGAAGGATTACCCTTACGTAAACACCTAACCCATGCGAGGGGTGGTTTGTTAACTTGAGTGGATTTCTCTTGCGAGAACCCATCAGATTCAGGAGCCATGGTCCACTTACCTTTTATATAGCTCCATGCGATGGAGTACCGTTAGCAAAACACCTAACCCCTGCGAGGGGTGGTTGTCAGCTTGATTGGATTTCCCTTGCGAGAAGGCATCAGATTCAAGAGCCGTGGTCCAGCCACCGTTTATAAAGCTCCATGCGATGGAGTACCGTTAGCCAAACACCTAACCCCTGCGAGGGGTGGTTGTTAGCTAGATTGGATTTCTTTTGCGAGAACCCATCCGATTCAGGAGCCTTGGTCCACTGAAGTGTATACAGTTCCATGCGATGGAGTACCGTTAGGCAAACACCTAACCCCTGCGAGGGGTGGTTGTTAGCTTGATTGGATTTCTTTTGCGAGAACCCATCCGATTCAGGAGCCCTGGTCCACTGAAGTGTATACAGTTCCATAAGATGGAATAAAGTTAGCCTAACACCAGACCCCTGCGAGGGGTGGTTATCGGCTTAATTGAATTTCTTTTGCAAGAACCCATCAGAATCAGGAACTCAGGTCCATTAAAAGTTTATATCGTTCCATGCGCTGGAATAGTTTTAATAACGGCCTACCCCTGCGAGGGGCAGCTGTTACTTTGATTGGGTAGCGATTCCTCTTCTTATGGTTGACGAGTTCCCTCAGCTGGAACACAGCGTTTCCAAATTCTTAGCGTCACCTTTGCGCAGCTGATAGATTCTGGGGAACAGAACACCTTAGCCGCCAAAAATACTTAAATAAAACATACAAAACTTCGCATGTAATAATACGACTTGTAAAGTGAAATAATAAAGAGTATAGCAAAAATGAAAAACAGAGTTTCTTCTGCTTTGCCACTCAGATTCTCAAAAATTAACTTCAGCACTCGTATAATTAATTGAAAAAGAGAGAAGATTACAATATATACTTCGTGCAATTATATATTAAAATTAATATTTATTTTTCACAATGCAGTAGGCACATTTAGTAATATAAGCATTATAATTGATTTATCGTATCATACATTTCTCCCCACTTTGTTTGATCCCAAGTCTATGAAGCTTGGAGTATGATACGATTTACGAGTTTAAAGGGTAAGACCGTAGTCTCATAAGACGTCTAACCTAAGCACCAGTTTTCAACAACTCCAGGACAGCTACCCATTTTAGCTTCCTCTCGATGTTAAAGGATTTGATTTCGATTCATTCCCTTATTGCAAGGCCATTGATGTTTATGACGTCATTATCATATTATCACTTACCTCAAAACTAAGATTTCGATATCACCGATAGCCATCTTATGCTACTGCACGTGGGGCTACCGCTTGTGTAAATTACTTGAACATTAAATATGCACATTAAAACTTACATGCACAACAAACATACAGGATAACTGGTTATTTACATAACTGTAATAACGTGATCCAAACGAACTTTTCGTTAAAATTGAACACGTTTCATATAAAGAGGGTACTCACGGTTTTCCCTCTTTGCACAGTATAACACACTTATTCACTAAGTAAAAGAATTAGTTCTTCACTTTTGTATGAACAAGGATTAAAATATTTTAAGCAACTGTAGTCGCAGAGATATCTGCTGAACACATGTTGCTTCGACGGAAAACAAAACGCCAATGCGGAATAAAGATGGCTGCCTCACACGCGCCACTCTGCTGGTGGTGGTAGGGGAAATGGCCAAAGCAGAAATATGACGGAAGGGAAACATGACAGCTGTCATTTAAACCGTCAAAAGTCAAAGATATAAGGCGGAAAACGTAGTGTCTATCTCAAATAAATAAATTAATCTTCGAATAAGGTCAAGTCAAATTAATATATTCTTACCCCGGAGACCATCATATTTTATACCTGAAACAAACAATTTTTACAATATTATCATTTTAGTACACCAAACAACAAAAAAGTCGGTATTTTAATTACCCACAATTTTTTTATATCCTTTCTTGTTCACATACACACAATAGAAACTAACATTATAGGCATTGATGATCTCAACGGTTTTACCGAGATTAAAAACCAGCTAAAGTTTTTCTTGGTTGCTATAAGGATATGGGTTTACGTTATTCCTAAAGAAGAGAAAAAGAATAATTATAAGTTTAAAAAACTTGAGAAACCGACTTCATTGCCAAACGGCTAAACCGATTTTAATGAAATTTGTTTGGGACAATCTGGACATAAGAATAACCTTCCAAATAAAAAAATAATTTTCTAAATCGGTTCATAAACGACGGAGGCATGCAGTTACAAACATTAAAAAAATTATTTTAAAAAAAATGGCAACACCGATTTTAATAAAATTAAAATGGGACCAATCTGGAAGCAGTACCTTTCAGATAAAAAAATAATTTTTCAAATCGGCTCACAAATGACGAAGTTATGCGGTAACAAACATTAAAAAAAAAAATAAAAAAAAAAATAAAAAAAAAAAAAAAATACAACCGAATTGAGAACCTCCTCCTTTTTGATTGGAAGTCGGTTAAAAAGAGAGATAAATATATTAATAAATATTATGGGCTTCATGGAACGTCTGATTCATTTTTTTTGCCTCAGCATTTCTAAACTACAAACCAACTTACGAGTACAATACACAAAAAAATACTTATAAATAAACATTGTGGGGTACACCCAACACTATCTAGGCCCAAATTAAGCAGAGCTTGTGCTATGGGAACCAGATAGCTTTTATTTTATGTAAATACCATACTTAGAATGCAATATAACACCCAGACAGAAAGCATACATCTGTGTTCAACTCACCACACAAATATTTATTCTCGGTGGGAATCGAACCCACGACCTACGGCGCAGAAGGGCAGAAGGCAGAGCTACTACCAACTGAGCTGACAGGCTAGACAGTTGCTTTGTATTTTTATACACTGTAGGGTTAAAAGGTCTGAATATAAGGACCGATGCCTCAGTCCAAATTCAGCGAGAACAAGTTTTCAACACGTCGCGATAACGCTAACAAGTTTCAGTAAATTAATCAATACCTTATCTCCATTTCCGATCTACATTTTGTACTTTTGACCGACTTCAAAATAAGAAAGAGGTTTCCAATTATTCGGTGTTTTATTAATAGGAGTGCTATCTGTTTATGGCATCGCTCCCAAACAATCCGAAACGGATGAACGGATTGGGATTTACTTAGTTCATTTCAGTTTTAACTTGATTTAGATTGTACATTGTTATAGTTCTGGAAAGTTTAGTTTGATGATCATTAATTCTTTTCGAGTTGCTAAAGGCATCGCGATAAACATAGTATGTATCTAAGGGCTACATTTTCCATCTACAGATTTTACCGTTAGATAAATATATCTCCATCATATGTATATCTTGTCTATGTTTGTCAAAAACATTGGCTGACATTTTTTATTTTACATGGAAAAATCAGCCCAAGGGTTGAAGAGCGCTATCCTTTATAAAGTATTATACGTAATTCATCTAGGTATACCCCAGGTGAACTAAGTCTAAGGCGCCTATCCGTCGAATAAAAATATTTCCGTCCTTGTTTTTGACAAGCCTAAATGAGAGAAGGATGTATTTATATCTGAAGGAAAGCGTTAGCGTTACCTATTCTGTTGAATAAAAACAGCTCTAAGATGAGAAGAATATATTTTTATCTGAAGGAAAGTAACTCTAGTGAAAATCTACCAATTAATGCATGGTTATATAATTTAACTATGGTTTTATTTGAACCATGGGTTTTTTAACCGTAGGTGGAAAAAGAAGAATACCTATATTTTTATCTAACTTTCAGTTAGTAACTCTAGAAATGGTTGAATCAGCCATGCAATAATGAATGGTTAACCATAAGTTAGCCATGCATTTATTTTAACCATGGGTTTTTTACCGTTGATGGAAAAACAGCTGGCCTACCATGAGCTTCATATGGTTATGGTTATGGCTGTCAAAATTGTGTCAACACATTCAAACCCAAGAAGAAAATGAATGTGTGGGTCAGCCTATCTATACACAATTTGACAGCCATAGCCATAACCATATGGAGCTCGTGGTAGCCCTGCAGCTCTATAATGAAGAGAAGAATATATTTTTAGCTATGATTTTACCAAATATACTATTACACCCGTGTAATAGTATATTTGGTAAAATCAGTCAGTAAATCTTTGGTTAAATTATTATTTAACCAAAAATGTATTATTTATTTCTTAAGGTATGGGTTCCTTATATTTTGTTGTTGTGTATCAAACAACTTACCGCTAACAGCTCCAGCTGCCACCAAGCAGAGAACAGCACGAATCATCAGCGCTTCCTAACTTCAGTTCAGAAATGCAAAGAGGATAGATTGAGACGAGCCGTGGCACGCAACTGAGGCCGGCCGTAACCACACAATACAAAGTTATACGAGTAAAGGCCTGCGCACTAGGTCGCTGGCGATGGCGATCAGTGAAACGCTGTTAAATTTAACAGCGGTATTGACAGCGTTTCACTGATCGACATCGCCAGCGACCTAGGTGTGCGCAGGCCTTAAAGGACAATGATTTGTTGGTGTGCTGTTGACGCATTGCCTATATACGTTACCGAGTCCCAGGGCTGGCACATGGACGCTTCGTAGATAGACAGATAGATAGAAAATCCTTTAATGCACTAAAACAAAAATTGCATTGTACATAGGCGAACTTAATGCTAGAGAGCATTCTCTTCCAGTTAACCTTTGTTTAATTCGGACATTCTTAACGGGTAGTGCACATAACATTTATGAATATATATGTATGAAAGGGAATAGTTTTCAAAATTTAAATTAAGACACAAATTAAATTTTCTTCGTATGTTGTATTTCTCTCAACTGAGCAATTAAGTATATAAATAGTTTTTAGATTTAAAGTACCTAAGTAAGTTTATAATATTATAAAAATAAAAATAAAAACTTTTTATTTCAGACCTTGATCCATAGGGGATTAACACGACAAAATAATAAATATTATTGTATCAGCAGTAGAATAAAGGCTTTTTTATTTTTTATTCTATTTCTTTATTTTATTTTTATTTATGTTGTATTTCTCACAATTATTTCTTTCCATTGATGATGGGCTGTTTTGGTTTTCCGATGCTTTGACAAGCAGCTTTGTTTGGTACAGGTCTGGGTATAGTTTGTTTTATTTGCAGCTAAGATTTTTTTTTAAATCTTGGCTCGTTTTGATTTTGACAGCGTCTATCCATTGATCCATGCTGGAGCCTAATTCTCGGCTCATCTCGGATAATTTTGCAATTTTATTTTATTGCTTCTTTTCGATTTTCTACGTTTTCCGTATATCGTAGCAAGGAAATCATCCATTCTCTCTTCGAAAAGAAGCAATAAAATAAAATTGCAAAATGATCCGAGATGAGCCGAGAATGGCTCCTGGTGTTGTGATCATAACAGCTAAAGGTAAAGGAAAAAGGTAGGAAAATTTAAAAGTGTTTTATTTCCTTTTATATTAAGTGTTTACTAGGTATATTTTCTTAGAAGCCGATTATTCGCCAATTTAGTTGTTAGATGACGGACTGAACCACTTGAGTAACGCTGAACATAAATTCATAGCAATAATAATAAATATTGTGGACAATTCACGCAACACTAGGTATCTAGCCCCAAACTAAGCAGAAAGAAAGAAAACTTGTTTATTTGACCCACACACACATTGTAGGTACAATTTAGTAGGTAAATAACAAAATCTAGAGCTTGTACCATGGGAACCAGATAAATAATAAATAAATAAATATTGTGGACAATTCACACAACACTACCCAGCCCCAAACTAAGCAGAGCTTGTACTATGGGAATCAGATAGCTGATATAATACTTGAATACATTTTTTTTTTGTAAATACATACTTAGAATACAATATAACACCCAGACAGAGAACAAACATTTATGTTCACCACACAAATATTGTTCTCGGTGGGAATCGAACCCACGACCTACGGCGCAGAAGGCAGAGCTACTACCAACTGAGCTAGAGGCCAGTCGAATACTTACATAACTTTTTCTTTGTAAATACATACTTAGGCCCGTATTCTGAAACAGCGCTTGAGTCTGAGTCGAGCCTCAAGCATAGATTTTATGACAGTTCTCCATTGAAATGTGTCAAAAATCAATGCTTGAGGCTCGACTCAGACTCAAGCGTTGTTTCGGAATACGGGCCTTAGAATACAATATAGGTACCACCCAGACGGAGAACAATCATCTTCGTTCACCACACAAATATTTGTCTCAATGTGGTGGGGATCAAAACCACGACCTACGGCGTAGAAGGCTGAGCTGAGCGGCTATCTATATGCTATCTGGTTCCCATTGTACAAGCTCTGCTTAATTTGGGGTTAGATAGCGCTGTGGAACACAGCATTTATTATTTAGGCATGGCAAAGACCTAGATTATGATCATGTGTATGGATTATATCGCACTAATCCATATAATTAATAGATTAATATTATTATAATAAACTTATACTTACTATCACTGTTCTACCTGACTGACATACTGTAAAAAAAAAACCGAAGCTGCTATGAAAAAAATGGTCCCTCAAAGTAATCAAAATAGGGATAAGTTTTATTACAAATAATTACAAAATATAATGCAAAGTGTCGCTCTATCTCTGAAATACAAAATGATAGGAAATGTTCTGTTATATGATATTCTGTGTACCTACATAATAGAAGTGCTCGTTTACCTATATCATGTGAAAATTCGAGTGTGAGTACCCACACAAACCCAAGATGGTTTATAGGGTACAATATTAAGCTTATACTGTATTAATTATGTTATGGTTGAATAAATAAATAAATAATAATAATAACCGTAATTTTTATTATCGCACGGCATATTATAGCTACGTGTGTGACAGGCAAAATTGCAGTAACTAGTGATAACATTTAAACGGGTGAAGCTGCTGCCGGATGCTAGTCATTAGATTAACTGAATTATTGAAAACATCAGCAAGATAATACTTCGATAAAAGTATCGCAGTTTTCAAACAGGTTTCATTACTTCGGATTGGGAAGTAATAGGGTAACGTCGACCATGAAGGTGTTAGTTGCTCTATTTTTGGTGGCTGTGGCGGTGGTTGGTAAGTTCATCTATTATGTACACAAGGACAAGGCCGTCTTAAACTAGCCTGGGGCCCTTGGGCACACAAGAATTTGGGGCCCTTTTGGAAAGTAATAAAAGCTAATTATAATAACATTTTTTTACTAAGCATAACCATTTATTATAGGTAATCAAATACAATAGGCTATAATGGCGTAGTATTGTGAAAAAAATGTAATGTGCCCGACAAAAATGTTTTGAGAATGAATGTGCAGAAATTGTCGGTCCTTCGGGGCCCCCTGGGCACGGGCCCCGTGTGCCCTTATGGTAAAGACGGAATAGCACAAGGATACACATCAGACTTCACACTGCTAGCTCTTATGTCCTTGTAGCAAGCGTCAATTTCTTCGTTTTTAGGGTTCCGTAGCCAAATGGCAAAAACGGAACCCTTATAAATTCGTCATGTCTGTCCGTCTGTCTGTCTGCCCGTCCGTATGTCACAGCCATTTTTCTCCGAAACAGTAAAAGCTGGACTAATGAAACTTGGCGAGTAGATGTATTGTGTGAACCGCATTAAGATTTTTAAACAAAAATAGAAAAAAAACTATAAAACCTACTTGAAACTGAAACTCAAAAATTTTTTTTTCATCAAACCCATATGTGTGGTGTGGTTTCTATGAATAGGTCTTTCAAAATGATGTTGAGGTTTCTAATATCGTTTTTTTCTAAACTGAATAGTTTGCGCGAGAGACACTTCCAAAGTGGTAAAAAGTTGGTCCCCCCCTCTAACTTCTAAAATAAGAGAATGATAAAACTAAAAAAAATATATTTTGTACTATGCAAACTTCCAACGATATTTGGTTTGAACGAGATCTAGTCAGTAGTTTTTTTTTTATACGTCTTATATCGTAAACCGCAATTTACCTACCGACGAACTAAAAAGAACCTTTATATTATGTTTCTTGTTGCTACGGAACCCTTCATGGGCGAGTCCGACTCGCACTTGGCTGCTTTTTATGTATCTTGATCTGTATCCATCTGTGCATCTGTATGCCTTGCAAAACACCTACCATGTTTATATATTTGGTAGCTGCAAGTCTGTGATCGCGACAGAGTCCTAATCGCACTTGTCTGACGAATAAAATTATTTAAACTTTGTTAAAACCGTACTTATTCGTTTCAGAGTCACTGGAAGCCGGGCTCAAAGGTAATTCTACGTATTTTATTTGTTTTATCTATATATAAATTAACCGGATTACCATGTCCCTAAAGTTAGGTACTGACAAAGATTATTTTTCTACAGAAAACCTAGTATGCATTTTACTCGATCAGTGGGCCACAAGCTCTGTCTGTCTATGTCTCTGGCTTCGGGTATGTGTGAGTGTTTACTACACACTACTAATAAATCCTACGCCGAAACGTCACACAAACAGTATAATAACCTGGTGAGCACTCACACAGACTCAAAACCAGAGCCAGAGACAGAGCCAGACAGAGCTTGTGGTAGGCCTACAGGGCCCTGTTTAATAAAGCTGACAATTCGATATGTATGTCAAAAAGCGAAAAAATTGTGGAATTGTCGCGCTTAGGCTATTCATAAAAGTGACCAAATATGTCACAAAAGCGCGACAATTCCACAATTTTGTCGCTTTTTGACATATATATGTCGAATTATCAGCTTTATTTAATAGGGGCCTGGTCTTTCAAAAAGTTTTCAATCACCAGTTAAATTCGCCGTGGGAATCGATCCAAGCGCGGGTACCTCTTACTTCTTCAACGTGCCATTGACCACGACTGAGGCAACCGAAGCTGGCTGGCGTGTAGCCCGCCGTCCATCTGGCCCATTCCCTGAGCTGGTTATGTACTGCTACAGTGACAAGGTCCTCTGCGCTTATTACGACGATATCGGCTATGTGGCTGGCTTGCAGATTGCTGTAAGTTTTTATAACTAAGGCCCAGATTCATAGACCGCACTTTGCCTCCGACGTCCCCTAAACTTTACTTTGAGGCTATGCTTTGCAAAGCAAAGTCAAGGAACTGTCTATGAAATTCAAAATGTTGAAAGTAAACTTCGCTAATTAAACTTACTTAACGAAGCTTACTTTGCGAAGACTCCTTTGCTGTAAAGCAAAGTCACGACTATGAATCTTGGCCTAAGTAGTACTACTTACTACTCTCATCGGTAGTCGTACCACTACTGATGAGAGTTGACGATGAAAAGAAGCATACAAAGAAGCGTCCTACTTATATACTACCTATGGTACTAAGGGCCGGTTAAACGGATTGCTAATCGGCCGTTAAAATATTTGACAGTTCTATACTTATCTCAAATTTTGAAAGCAAATATTTGAGTTAGGTAAATGTGTGAAACCAACCCTAAGTAATTTTAAGGGTGTGGGTGGGACTGAGTGTCCGTGAAAGAACTGGCATATGAGGCTTAACTGCCTCAAGTTGAACCGTGTACCCTTTCTTCAAGCCCTTCAAACACTTCAAGCCCTTCAAAGTGAAACACAGCAATGCTGCTTCATGGCAGAAATAGGCATAGTGGTAGTAGGTACTTCCCGGACCAGATAGATGGATAGATAGAAGATAGAAAATACTGTATTGTACATCACGTAAAAATAACAAAGGAAGTATGCAAATCTGATTATGGGAATGGAGAGAATTCTAGAGATGGATAGCTTGTAAAATGAAGGAGTATTTCTACGACGACGAGCCCCTCACAAAGAGCACTACTAGGTACTATAAGCACTGCTAATCAAATGCTTTAACACAGATAAACAAATTCTCGTTCACGAACGTCTTTGACTGGGAAACGCGCGGCTTCCAGAAGTGGAATACGGCTGTCGACGGAAGCTGCACTACCATGTACACTATGAGCCAGTTCTTCGTCTCTGCAGGTACTTCATCACCAGAACCAAGCCGTAGTTTGTTGCCTGTACTTTTAGCCTTGGTCGCGTGGAACTGGTACCTAGACTCACCTAGCTTTAAGACGTTTCAAACTAAATACACTTTTGCTTTGATTTCATTCATCAGCCTTTAGAGCACTGGTGGTCTAGTGGTTGCAGCTCCGCCTTCTGATCCTTATAAGGTCTCGAGTTCGTAACCAGGTCGCGCGTTCCCATGTAATTTTCCTGGTCCTAAAATTGATGTATAGGTACATATTGCTTCTTCTTCTCAATCGCTTCACTTTTGTCAGAGCGGTCGTGGTCGTCATGAATATCCTATGATTTCTTTTTATCAGGGGCTGTGGAACGCCTTACGATATCTCACCAATTCTCTCTACTTGTAGTCATCCGGGAGCACTCTTGTAGGGTTCCGCCTACTGCTGACTTGACCTGCTAGTGCTCTCAAACGGTTCTCAACTCGGTGCCTTTTTTTATTGTCATCGCACAACTTCGTAACGTACGAACAGAGCCCGAAGTCCCAGTGCATTTACAACATTTCGTTACCAAATGTTGTTTTCGTTTTGCCTATTTGTCTCTGTCTATTGTATGGAGAAAAGATGAGACAACAACTCTAACTACGTAACGTATTTTTGCCGTCTCATATTTTCTCCATACAATAGAGAGAGACAAATAGGCGAAACAAAAACAACATAATTTGGTAACGAAATGTGGTAGCAAAACTCCGACTTCGGGTATTTCAGATTCTAGATTTGTCCCATAGAAATTAAATAAAAATCTGTTGAACTGTTTGGCAATCTATTCAGATTCTCAAGTTTTTTTACACTTAGACTTGTATTTTAGTTGTCTGGCCTCTAGCTCAGTTGGTAGTAGCTCTGCCTTCTGCGCCGTAGGTCGTGGGTTCGATCCCCACCGTGATCAAATATTTGTGTGGTGAACATAGATGTTTGTTCTCTGTCTGGGTGTTATATTGTATTCTAAGTATGTATTTACAAAAAAAAAATGTATTTAAGTATCATATCAGCTACCTGGTTCCCATAGTACAAGCTTGGCTTAATTTGGGGCTAGATAGTGTTGTGTCATCCACAAAACACTATCTAGCCCCACAAAATATAAAGACAAAAAAAAACTTTATTTATTTCCAGAAAGTCTAGAGAAGAGTAAAGAGCAACGCCTAGAAGAGCGAGACAACACACGCGTGCTGCAAGAGAACGCAGTCTGGCTGACCGGCATCGACGGAGAACTCCTCAGGGTATCTTCCAGCGAGCAGGACATCATAGATGAAGCTACCTTCACGAAACAGTCCTGCATACCTTGGATGGGTAATGATGGGTGATTCTGCGTCTAGGAAGTGATTATTCTGAATTTACTGGCCTCTTAGCTCGGTTGTACTAACTCTGGCTTCTGTGCTGGTCGTGGGTGCGATCCTCACAGATAACAAATATTTGTGTGGTGACGCAGATGTTTTTTTCTCTGTATGGGTGTATAATGAGCATGCATTAAAAAAAGTCATTTTCATGATGATGATGACTAATATAACACCCAGATTGGTGGGGATCGAACCAACGACCCCTAAGGTCGACACCTGATGGTAAGCGACGATGTAGCAGGACAATCTTGAAGACACCTATTATAGGTATTTACTCTATAGCTTTATAGAGACTTATAGATAGATAGATAGAAAATACTTTATTTCACACCACATAACATTAACAAGGGAAAACAGAAAAACATCAAAGTGGGCGGTCTTATCACCCTCGTCTGTTATCGCCGTCGTCTGTTTTTCCTGACCAATATAAGGTTATTATTATGAAACAACGGGATATTTACCATGATTAAATTTTGATGAGTTGATCCGATATTTCGGCACAGTTGCATGCACCATGAAAAATAAAATGTATTAATGTATTAAAAATGTATTAAAAAATGTATTATTTATTTATCTGCCAATAACATTTCTTTTACTCGTGGACTTCAGTTCAACCGTGATCATGGTGCATGCAACTGTGCCGAAATATCGGATCAACTCATCAAAATTTAATCATGGTAAATATCCCGTTGTTTCATAAAAATAGTGTTAAAAACCATGATAGTTTCAAAAGCAATATAAGGTTGTCTGGAAGAGCGATCTCTTCCAGACAACCTTATATTGGTCAGGAAAAACAGACGACGGCAAAGACGATTGTTCAGATTTGTAAATGTCAATGACTTCCAGGGCAACACTGGTACTACAACATGTCAAGTACGACCCCCTGTGATGCCGAGGACTTGTACCCTTGGTTCCCCATGACTTTGGACAGTGAGCTGATAGCCACAGGGTTCATGACCTTCGGAAGCCTGCCGATAGGAACGGGCAGGGATTGGTTTGAGAGACCAGCCCAAGCTGAAGTCGAAGTAAGTATCTACCTACTTTATGGCACGAATATAAAGTTCAAAACATGCGTTTTACCGCGACGACATTTGAAAAATAATTATGTAATTTTGTGAAAATAAGCAAAAAACAGAGTACCTACCTACTATTTGAAGACTACAGCTTTTCCGAAAAATTTGGTGGAAAAAGATAGTAGGTACCTACAAAACGCGAATAACGTGTAATAAATAAGTAGGTATATGACTGTCTATGTATGTGTAAACGATGCATGCGCAGCTATCCCCTCCGCGTATCGCTCAGCGCTAAAATTATGTGCCGCTAGTTAAAACTCAGAGCAGCAAACACGCTTTTGCTTAGTTAAAATTAGTGAAAGCTCAATAAAATCATGCAGAATTGTTTTAAATATGATTTAATCAGGCACGACACGTCTTTAAATTTCCACGGGCCACGAGCACAGACTGCCAGGACCACCTCTGTAAGGTCCCTAGCACACACATAGAATAACAATAGAACCACCAGGGGGCTAATTCTCGGGCCGATCTCGATCATTTTGCAATTTTATTTTATTGCTTCTTTTCACAACCCCGCACTTTTTGTACGTTTTCCGTATATCGTAGCTGTCGAGGCTTTTACGAAGAGGTCGTCGATGAATTCAAGGAAATCATCCATTCTCTCTTCGAAAACAAGCAATAAAATAAAATTGCAAAATGATCCGAGAATTAGGCTCCAACATTTTTACTATATCAGTTGTAGTTCAATTTGTTTATATACATTATTACAGGTAATTGTTCCATACGGACCGGAATGCATGTATGAGCTGGCTGGCAGCCCCGGAGTGCTCACAATGCATGTCTACTACACTTCCACTCCATGGCTCATCACCTGCTGAGAGTTCAACCCGTTTATAAAGAACTAACGGCCGCCCGCGGCTTCGCTCGCCCCTTTAGCTTGTCGTAATAAAAAGTATCCTATGTCCGTCTCCCGGTTCTAAGCTACCTCTCCACCAATTTTCAGCCAAATCGGGCCGTTTTTGAGTTATAAATAGTGTAACTAACATGACTTTCTTTTATAGACAGATTCATACATATGTATAAAATAAATATTGTACACAATCCACGCAACACTATCTAGCCCCAAATTAAGCAAAGCTTGTATTAAGGGAACCAGATAGCTAATATAATGCTTCTCTTGTAACCGAAAATAACCGCCACAAACTTTTGTATTTATAATATTAGTAAGACTTAAATAAACCGAAGAAAAAATGCATTCATTACGCCGACAAGAGTTTTGCTCAGAATTAAATTATTATTATTATTTTCAGCCCATCTTGTTCCACTGCAGGGCAAAGGCCTCCCTATTCTTTTCCCAGCTTTCTCGGTCCATTGCTAGATTGGACCAGTCTGGTAGATGTACATCTAGCTCGACGCGCCATCTCCGTGGTGGTCTACCGCACGCCGGAGAGCACTGGTGGTCTAGTGGTAGTGGCCCCGCCGATCAGAAGGTCGTGGGTTCAAACCCACTCGTGTACCAATGAGTTTTTCTGTCGAAAAATTTATGTGCACTATGCCAGTACTCTCAAAACGGTGAAGGAAAACATCGTGAGGAAACCGGCGTGTTGTAGAACCTAAAAAAGTTCGAGCAACACGTGTCAAGGGTCACGCAAAAAGGGCCCACCAGCGGCCTACTTGCGGAAAAACCTGCCCGCACATCAAGTGCGCATGATAAAACTTGCCGAACTTGGTGGTCTACCGCTAGTAGAAATTAAAAGACATCAATAATTTAAATAATTTTATTAATAAACTTTATCTACTCGGGCCCGGTGGGAGCTTTGAATGACTTCTTCTTAACCTTCTGCTGCCTCCGCTTCAGATGTCTTTGCACGCGCGCCGCGCCTCCTTGCTTCAAGTCTTCGTACTGTTGGACTAGGGCTTCTACTTTCATTTCAGCTGAAAACATACAAAATCAAAATCAAAATCAGAAGTGTATTCAGTAGGATGGCAAGGATCACTTTGAAACATCTTAAAGCTAGGTGAGTCTAGGTGCCAGTTCCACGCGACCAAGCCAGGAGAACAGGCAACAAAATACGGCTTGGTTCCTACCGTTTTTTTATATGATCCTTTTACAAATAAAAAATAATCAAAAATAATAGCAGTGAAGTTCCAATGTGGGGCCATTTCACTTAGTGAGACGCATGCAATAATACAAAAGCAAAAGTTTCAAAGACAGCGCACGCTACGCTTCAAAGTAATAATAAAATACCTACACAGCAAATATCCTTATTCATATTGGTCTTTTAATACTCAACTCATAAGGTTGTGGGTTCAAATCCTATCATGTACCAATGAGTATTCGTGACGACAAAAGGTATATACACTATGCCATTCTCAAACGGTGAAGGATAACATCGTGAGGGAACCGGCATGACGTAAAATCTAAAAAATAAATAAAATCTAAAATTTATACTTATGAATGTACCAGGCATATTATAAGCTTACATTTATTCCTAAAGTGTGGTTGCCTTCCTTCTCTATACTTCTGTTCAATCTCTGCTCTTTCTTTCTCCCTCTTTTCCTTCTCCACCTTACTCTTTCTCCCCTCCTTGTGCTGGTCATTAAGTCGTTGCAGCAGTCTTCGCAGTTTGATCTGTTTTTCGGGGTCTCTGGTCTTCTTAAGCTCGGAGCGAGTTGCATTTATATCTTTGATGCGGATTGCTGACATAAAGTTGTAGTTTTCAGAGAATTCCTTCTTGTTGAATTCACCACAAAGAGGATCAAACCTGTAAGTCAGTGAAAATAAATTATAGTTTAAAAAACTAAAAAAACACGCTTTTATAACTAATTGAACTAAAAATAAAAAGTTAAAAATAAAACTATATTATTCAATTGAAAAAATCATATTATTGTACAAAAAGCGGTGGGGGCTTGACTTTGATTGTTGTAAATATTTCATCAATAGTTAATTATATTTATCTGAAGTTATTATAAAAAGCACCCCACGCTTTTTTGTACAATAATAAAGTATAATTAGTTTTTTAACTAATCTAATCTAATTTAGTATCTAATCTAGTCATCTCAACTTTGTACTCCCACTCCTCAACAATGGAAACTGGCCCTAATGCTAGTTTATATGGGAAAAACCTGCACAGGAGCTGCAAAGGAGGCCTCACCCAGAATAGAAAATATATTAAAAAAAAAAATAAGCCTTTATTGCTGTTTAACAATATGTTTCTACTTGCTAACTTATTGCCTAGCTAAAATTAAAATGAAATCTTTATTTTCTTATTTCCTAATCGGCAAATGGGTTTGTGTAGCTTGTTTTCCGACAAAGGCCTCCTCTAAGGATTTCCACAGTGTTCTGTCTTTTGCGACCGAGTCCATTCTGGGCCTGCCACTTTTTTAATGTCGTCCTCCCAACATTTGTGTTGTCTACCTCTGTTTCGTTTACTGTCCTATATAGAAAATATTATATAAGAAAACCAACCTCGGATCCCTGACTTCATTTGTCTTGACAGCAGTGGGCAATTTTGTAACCAGGGGAACTGGCTTCTTAGCACTCATCTCTCTAGGTCTGTTCTTGTTCTGCCTTTTGAAGACTTTTCTTTCATTTTTCTTTTCTTTAGTACCAAACAGAGCCTCCTTGTACACTTTAGCCCCAACCTTTTCCTTTAGCTTTTGTAGTTCTTCGAATGATAATGTAGATAGTTGTGAACGAATAGCTTGCTGGAATTTTAAAATTGGAAAGTTTGTTGTAATTTTGCTTTAGCATATTGTTTTTAGGGTCTCTTACGAAAAGAGTAAAACGGGACGCTATTACTAAGAATCTGCTGTCAGTCCGTCTGTCACCAGGTTGTATACATATTATGAGCCATAACAATTAGACAGTTGAAATCTTCATAGATGATTGTATTTCTGTTGCCGATTACAACAAATACAAATAGAATAAAATAAATACTCCTATGCAACAGATCTTTTTTGCCGTTTTTATTAATAAGGTTAGGGAACCCTCCGTGCCCGAGCCGGGGCCGGTTTTTGAACAGAAATTGTGATTCATTCAATTATATTTTTTTTTTGCAAGGCTAACTACCTACAAACCAATAAGTAGTGAGAGCACTGGTGGTCTAGTGGTAGTGGCCCCGCCTTCCGATCCTAAGGTCGTGGTTCAAACCCAGTCGTGTACCAATGAGTTTTTCTGCCCAATAATTTATGTACAGTCAGTGCTCGGTGAAGGAAAAGATCGTGAGGAAACCGTCATATCGTAGAACCTAAATAGTTCGAAAATATGTGTCAAGTGCACGAAAGGCGCCTCTTTGAGGCGCACTTAAAATCCTTTCACCACACTTGGTTCAAAAGAATCAGTGACACGATAAGAAGAAGTAAAATATAATTTTACGGCTACAATGTATACATAATAGAATTTACTTAATTTTATTTACATTTACGTGCGGATGCAAAATAACCTTACTCTTTCAACGTCGTGATCTTCCTCTGCGCCAGAGTTGTTATCACCGTCTTCACTGCTGCTCATTTTAGTTTTTGTCAAATAACTTGTGCAATATCGGTTGGTCTTTCTTTGCCAAAACAAAACAAATCTTTATTTTTATTTTCTCTCTATTACAACTTTCATGACTTTCATCGTCGTCCCGTCCGTTTGGGTCTCTGCTCTGGTTAATGTACGTCCAGTTATTGTACAGCATGTTATTGTACACCCAGTTATAACAAAACCTTTTTTTGTTTTTTTGATTCGTTTTAACCTGCCATACAATAACTGTCTGCGAATTAACTGGATGCACAAAATTGTCACGTGATGTTATTGTACAGCATGTTAATTGGATGCCATTAAGGCCCGTGCACACTAGGGCAATTCAATTATTTCTTATTTTTGTAGGCAATGGATACTGGCTCTAAAGAGAATAGCCCCTTTGGGGTAAATGAAAAAAAACATTTTCTGGCACTGCGGTGGCCGCTGCCGGTGGCTCGCTCGCTTTGCTCACTCGCCTTGTGCGTAATTTATATGTTCTAACATAACCTAACCTATCCGCCCTTAAAGGGTGGATCCGATTCAAGGACAAGTATTCACTGCAAACAAAACAGCAAAAATCAATTATTGAATTGCTACAGTGTGCACGAGGCCTAACTGGCATCGTAATAACGGGGCATACAATAACAACACGTGGCGATATTGTACAGCATATTATTGCGCGACCTTTTATTGTACGCCTTGTTAATGCAAACCCTGGCCTCATAATAACGGTGTGTACATTAACCTACTGTACATTATCCTGCTATGCGTTAACGGGTCGTACAATATTGCCTCCCATCCGTTTCGCTCGCTGGCAGGGCTCACTGTCACTGGAGCAAAATTATTCTAGCGTCTCGGTCGCACTCGTCCTAATACAATACAATACTATAAACCTTTAATACAGGTAGCGGGCCTGAAGTAAGCCGTTTGTGCAAAAATGACCAATGACTGTCGCAAGATTTGCCAATTTGCAAACAGTCTTGGGAGTGCCAATGTCAAGAGTTTTTTAAATGCATTTCAAAGAGACTCGCCTTTTTTAAAAATCTTGTAAGCCGCCCGCGCCGCGCCGCGCTGCATTGTGTGTGTGACGGCATGGGGCATGTTATGTGCACACTGCACAGGTGTTTCGGCCATGGAAGCGCACGGTTGGAGCAATTTTCAACTTACGACTGGGGTTTAAAATTCAGATTCAGTTTATTTTAATCATTTGCCTATCAATAAAGAAGGTTTTTATTTGTAACAACCGTTAAAAGCTTAATCGGTCTTAAGTGCCCATGCAAACTTTCAACCCTTTTTTCACTTAGACAATTAGTTTTTTCACCATAAATATGTTTTTTGAGACAAAAGATAGCTTAAAACCTTCCCAGGAATACAATTTCCAAATTCAAAGCATGAATCTACATACTTCGTATTCAAAGACACTCATCAAAGAGAAGGTATGTTATGTAGTCATACTCAGTTCAAGCGATAAATACTCATTGCTCGTGATTAAACTTACCTATTTTTGCTCATGGTCATGACGCGCTCATGACCAATGAGTCTATAACTATAACGCGAAATATGTGTGTGACGAAATGAAAATGAAATGAAATGACGAAAGTAGTGGTTTTCTGAAGAAGTTGCAAGCATTGTGAAGTACAAAACATGTACCTACTTCATTCAGTTCAATAAAATGGCAGTTGCCTAATACATTCCCATTTCCACATTCTACAGTAAAAATAAAATACCTACATGAACTTCTTGAAATGGATTTAGCAGAAGCTATCACGGTGACCAAATTAGATCTTCGTGGAGAAAGGTGCTATCTGCTGATAGGATGGCAAATGTTTTCTTTCATAATGTACTTATATGGTAAAGAAAAGCTTTGGAAAGGAACGTTTTCACCAAGCCGATTAGAAGGCTTCAGCAAAAACCTGCAAATGACAGAAGAAGCCTACTTCAAGAGTATCAAAAACTGTCTTTCTGGGAAAAGAGAAAATTACCATTATGAGCTAAAAACTGGTTTCTTTTATTGGAAACGCAAGCTCAAAGGCTCAGTTATAATTGAAGGGTTTTTGCCTGTTGAAGAAATCACTTCACCCAAAAAAGCTCCGCCAAATCTAATAGATGTTCTTGTAGCTCTGAATAATCAGCTAAATAAAAAAGCAAATTCACTAATGCGTAAGTTTACATCATTAAAAGAAGACTACCAAAAGTGCCTTAAAGATACCGAAGAATTTTTAAATTTAAAAATTGAAATGGAGAAAGCACTTTGTAATAAATTTTTAAGCTTGCTAACCTTACAGAAATCACAAATAGAAGATCAACAACCAACTAAAACGGTAACTCACTTTGAGCAACAGGAGTCGGAAAAATAAATAAATACACTACCTATCCCATTATACCTACTTAATTACCAGCCTTTTTTAATATATAATAGATTATTATGTCCAGCACTATCGGTCAAGCAGTGAACTTCTTATGCTGATTATGATTACAGGAGCGATAACTCTTTCGGGAGTCTAGGGTTAGTCAGAAGCGTTATTAAATTAACCTTCAAGTAAATACCTGCTTACTTGAGTTGGTACATAAGCATAGTAGTAGAATAATAGCAGTACCTACTAACTTACTGTGCAGTTACCCTGGCAGTTACTTTGCATAACTAGGTCCTTTGTGATTCCAAAGAGCAACCACGTTCCAACCCAATGCAAATGCACTAAATGAAAGAGATACAAATAAAGTAGTAGGCAACAAATATTGCACATCGGCTTTCGGCTTGTTCCTTGGCTTGCGGCTTCATAGCGCGTAGTGTGCGTCAGAAAGAGATAGCACTCTGCAAATCTGAAAGGCCGATGTTCAATATATAGTGCCTACAATACAACTTACAAGGCACAAGCGTACCTGAGATTGCTTTTGAACTTAACTCTTATTTCCAAAGACTCCCGTAGTAATAAGATATACCCTATGAGGACCATTCAGCAATTCGATGTGTCGTTCTTGTACGCTAATAATAAATCGTACAAAGATTTTTAAAATGTCCCAAAGGTTAGGAGCCAAGTGGGATTTGAACGCGTGACCTTTCCCTTTGTACGGGGCTGCGCTGCGATAAGTGTAGTAAACAATATAAAATCAATAAAAAAATCGGTTGTCTGTAAAGTCGGTTTACTGACGATAGTTGAACGTGATAACGTCATAAGAAAATACTCGCGGACTCGCGGACTCGGACTCGGACTCAGACTCGAACTCTCGGACCCCCTCCGGACCCTCATTTACCTTTACCCATTACCCGACCCGGGCTCGGGCTCAGGTAAATGGAACGACGAAACGACGTAACGACGCATGAGTCATGTTTTTTCGTGCGTGCAGCCGGCTCCGTCGATTTATAAGACGTTATCACGTCAAAAATGTCGTACAGCACCGCAGCCCGGGCAGAAAAAAGGGGTCCGGTTAGTGTACGTCCAGTTATTGTACACCCAGTTAAAACGAAACCTTTTTTTGGGAGGCGATAATGTACATCATGTTATTGTACACACTGCTATTACGATGCCAGTTAAGCCACATGCACACTGGAGCAATTCAAACATGATCATTTACTTTTTTGTTCTGGCACTGGATACTTATACCTTGTCCTTGTTACTTTATAGGGCGGATCCGACTTGGATAGGTTAGGTTATCTTAGAACATAAAAATTACGCACAAGATGAGCGAGCAGAGCGAGCGTGCCGTGGTAGCGGCCGCCACCGCCGCAGTGCCAAAGAATGTTTTTTCCCAATAACCTCAAAGGGGCTCCCTGTTTAGTACAATTATTCATCGCTAGATAAAAATAATAATAATCGAAATATTAATCTGCGACAGTGTACATAGGCCTTTACAATTTTCCAGTGGAAAAAAGTGGCATCGTTTTAACAGTGCGTACATTAACTGGCCGTACATTAACCGGACTCCTTTTTTTGTTTTTTTGATTCGTTTTAACCTACCGTACAATAACTGGCTGCGAATTAACTGGGTGCACAAAATTTTCACGTGATGTTATTGTACAGCATGTTAATTGGATGCCATAAGGGCCCGTGCACACTGAGGCAATTCAATTATTTATTATTTTTTGTAGGCAATTGATACTGCTCCTAAAGAGAATAAGAAGAAAGCCCCTTTGGGGTAAATGTAAAAGAACGTTTTCTGGCACTGCGGCGGCCGCTGCCGCGGCTTGCTCGCCTTGTGCGTTATTTATATGTTCTAACATAACCTAACCTATCCAAGTTGAATCCGCCCTATAAAGCCTCAAGGACAAATACAAGTATCCGCTACCAGAACAAAACAGCAAAAATCAATTATTGAATTGCTGCAGAGTGCACAAGGCTTAACTGGCATCGTAATAACGGGGCATACAATAACAACACGTGACGTCATTGTACAGCATGTTATTTCGTGACCTTTTATTGTACGCCCCGTTAATCCAAACCCTGGCATCGTAATAACGGTGTGTACATTAACCTGCTGTACATTATCCTGCTGTGCATTAACGGGTCGTACATTATTGCCTCCCGAAAAAAGAAGAAAAAGGTTAGTTACCAAAAATACCAAAACAAACAAACCAACAAAGTCAAAGTCCCAGATTTTTATAAATACAAATACACAAAAACTTAACTGATTAGTGTGGTAACAGTAGTGTGATCTAAAAGATTTGTGGATTTACTACAAGAGACAAGTTTAGTTAAATATGTCCAGCAACACGTTTGTACTGAAAGCCCAAATAAATGATAGAACCTATTACCTGAAACTACAGTGGAATCAAAATGATGTCGACTTATTTAATCTGCAAATATTGCGCGATGACGGCAAAAGTTGGTCTGGTACATATTCTAATGATTTAGCGCAGACATATATGAACAAACTCTTCCAGGATAAAGATATTTATTATGCAAATACAAAGAAATGCTTGACTGGTGAAAGAGAAGGCAGTGAGTTTAAACTAGATTTGGTAATCAGTGATGATGGTGATACTGCAAATTTCAGATGGAAAAAGAGATTTGAAGATATTTACCAAGTACAAGGTTTACTCAAATTGACAAAAGATAATTCAATAACAGAGCATGCATTGATAGATTTCCTTATAGATGAAAACAAAGAACTCAGAACTGCGGTCACAAATATTGACAGACATAACGAGGAATTGAATGCTGAGATAGCGAAATATAAAAGTGAATTGGAAAAGTTTGTTGATGTCAAAACGTCCGTTGAAAAATCCCTGTATGGAAAATTTATTCAGTTGTTGAATACCAAGAAGCAAAGGATTCGATCACTGGAAGAGCAAATACAATGCATGAGCAAGATTGACTGAACTACCATTACCTCTTCTAGACTGCAGAGATCCTGAACACAATGATCTGTATCAGACAAATAGTATTCATATTGCTCGCTGAGGGATATGCTGGGCACCATTCAGCCCCATTATCTAAAATAACTGATAAATCTGTTGCTATCTCTTTTCATTGCCATGAATGTGACAGTGACAAGTATATGTTAATGAGCTCATCTTCTATTTTACTCGATCAGTTTGAACAATTTGTGTCACTCTTTTGTATGGAGAAATGATGAGACAACAAGTCATTTTGATCGTTTAGTTTCTATGTAACATATTGTTGTCTCATTTCACCAGAAAAAGACACGGGCGAACAAGTTGTTCAAACTGATCTAGTAAAACTCAGAATAAGGTTACAGCATAGCATAACTGCTTGAAAACTAATCCAGTCGAAAAATATTTTCTATTGTATCTACAAAGCTGTTAGAGACTATAATTTCTTTAATTATTTTGGGTACAAACAGTAAAACAAATCAAGTCCATCAATAAATTATTTTATTTTATAAAAAATAGGCACACAGTTCCCGTACAACAAACCATGTTACAAATTTTTAGGGATAGTTCTATTAATATCAAAAAGTCAGTTTTAAGTACATATTGTATGTATGTTTAATGGCTAGTAGTAGGTTAGGTAATAATTGAATTGAATACTATACTTATGAATAAGCTTAACATACACAATTGTCACATTAAACCTACATCTTAAATACTAATATGCATTCTGTGATCTAGGAAAATGGTAGGAATATAAATTACCTTGATAATCAAACCTCTACTGCAATCATTTTAGATATTGTTACAATCATAGGCAAGGTGTGTCTAAAATCAACCACTCCAAAATTAATTAACAATTCATAAAAAATTGAGAAACTAGGATGAATTCTACTGGCCTTTGTTTAAATCAAGCCATCATTTTTTTTATACCATACCCCCTCTAAAAAGCTTATTTTATTCACTGGAAACAGTGAATAAAAAGCTCTTTTAATCACTGTTTTGGTGTTTGAATTTGGAACACACGAATAAGGTCAACGTCCATCTCAATACCTTACAACCTCCTTGCGTTATAAATACTCTCGATTTGATTGGTCGAAATTTTTGACAAGGAGTTTAGCATTGGATTAAAAACTGTTTTGTGTTCTTTGTTGTCATTGTCATACATAAGTAAATTGGCGCTATTTTGAATACTGTTCTTAGTAAGTTATGCAGCAAAAAGTTCGATAATAGTAAATCGATTGAAAATGCATTCTAGGAATGAAAAAGATGTGCTGAGTTGTTTGTTGTTCAATTGAGTTGTTGAGTTCATGAAAGAGAAGTAGGTATAGTAGAAAACTTGCATTAATTTATCCTTCTTTATTTACAAATCAAATCAAAATCTAAAATTATTTGTTTTATGTCATATAAGAATAGTATAAACAAAGTTCATAGTTTTTAATCCTTTTTCGCTTAAATCTTTCTTTTTCTCGAAGTCATGGTATAAAGTATAGTATGCAACTCTTGAATAAAACGGATTTATATCGAGAGCCATGAATCACTCGCGTCGTTTAGGATTCTAACACTTGAATCACTCGCTACGCTCGTAATTCAATCATCATGAATCACTCCCTACGGTCGTGATTCAGTCGTTAGATTCCTGCACTTGCTCGTGATTCATCTTTGGTCCTCGATTTAAATCCGTCTTTTATTCACTAGTTGCATAATATACTATTAAATAAACTGCAGTAGATAAGTTCGTCATACAGGAACTACATGCCATAAACTGTCCTCATGCCTGTTATTATCATAAACCACGCCAATAAAATAATATTAAATGGCACAGCGTACCCTGACGAGGTACCTAAAACGAGGTTGAAGGTACCTGTTATGAGAGAGGCAATACATAGCAAAGGGATTAACTTTTCCATCTACATAATTATTAAAATCTGTCAGATAAAAATATACTCGGTCCAATCTAACTCTGCCATAGTTATTTGTTATACAAGAGTGCAAAGCTGCTTTTTAACCGCGTGCTCAATTTTGATGACTGAGCAAGCGCAGGATTCTAAAGTTTAACCACGAGCGTAGCGAGTGGTTTAAAAGTTAGAATCCTAAGCGATCGCGAAGGAATCAAAAGAGCACAAGGTGAAAAATCTTTGCACTCGAGTGCAACACGTAACTTTTCATCCCACCTCAGCGAGGAAATGACTATAAATGCAAAAAAGAACATGGCGCGACTAAAAGTAACACACCAAGAAGGTTCCGAGTATGAGTTATTAACAAATTTAAAAAGGTTGTATGATAAATTCGGCACCATGCAGGTAAAAGTAAATAGGTTTAATGGTGTTTTGAATTCACAAATACACCAAGAAGGTTACGAGTGCGAGTTTATAACAAAATAAAAAAGGTTGTATGATAAGTTCGGCACCATGGAGGTAGAAGTAAATAGGTTGTGTATTCACAAACTTATTGAACACAATATTCTAAATTCAAATTTACTTTATCCTCTAGCGCAGCGGTTCTCAAACTTTTTTGGTCACGGAACCCTTTTGACAAACAAAATACTTGACGGAACTTTACAATAAAACAATAGTTTTTAAAAGTGTATTCTTTATTATAGAAGCATAATAAAAGAACAATGTAACAGTTACTAATTATTTTGATTTTTTTTCTAAATTCTTGTGGAACCCCTACAGGGGTAGCGCGGAACCCTAGGGTTCCGCGGAACACACTTTGAGTACCGCTGCTCTAGCGGATAAAAACGGCCTTTCCAGTCAGAAATTAAACAGCAAAAACACACTTTCAGAGCTGGTGGGATGAAAATTATTTTTACTGGTAGCCCCAAAAACATTTTCTTAAACATGCGCGGAAATATTGTCATTACTTTTGTATATAGAACACGCGAAGTATCATATTTACGTAGACTGAAAAACCAAAATCACTTCCCGGCGCGTTCTCGCTCCGGCAATGTTGTATGAAACGGCGTGCTGTTTGAATTTAGAACTCTTTCATCTATAGTACACATTGCGTTCTCGTGGCTGTATAGCCACAGAAACGTTTACCTTTCGGCACAAACTGTAAAAAAAAAAAAAAAAAAATGGCGGTAAAGCGGAGTTCGTTGTTATTTGGTTAATAAAAAATAAATTTGTATGTAAAAGACCCTTTATATTTCCTTGCATTTTTTTAAGAAAAGCACTATAATATGCCTCGGCCGAAATGGCAATTGCCTGTCTCGTATCATTGAAGTCCTCGCCTGCGGCTCGGCCTTCAAACTCATACTCGACCTGCAATTGCCTATTTTGCGGCCTTTGCAATAATGTACTATTGTGCATGGTATTATTTTTGATCAGTCACTTTGATGGTCTAGAAACTGTCAGATTTATTGCGCACCGGATATTTTTCTAAAACTATTCATTTTTACGATGGATAAACCAATAAAAGGTGAAAGTGAAGTGGTGCTGGACCTATTATTTAATGTGCTTAAAAAACATAAGGATATAAATTTATTGGCGCGGGTTATACAACTAAAATCATCCAATTCACGCCTTGGAGGAATTAGAAATGGAGGCGTCAACGTTTAAATCCACGAACAATATTTTCTGCCAAAATTGACGGGGGACGAGGTAAACACGCATGGCACACGCGCATAGCAAAATCCTATTCATGTAAACACACACATTGACAATCTCGCACACGATCTTAAAATTTGCACACAGATAAAAAATATAACGTAGTTACGCAGTGTCAAGACTCACATTAGGATAATCTCTAGTGATGGGCATTCAGTAAGACCGGTAAATTGAACGATGAATAAAATAATGAATGAAATGGGTTTTTAGGTACAGGTAATAGTGAGTGTTATGAATAAGTTATGCACAACAGGTTTCACATTTTGTAACAGTCAGAAAATAAAAGAACTGAATTTAGTAGTTATGTTTTATTAATGGTTATAAGTTTGAATCAATAGTTCTTAACATGTTATAGCATAGTACACATAAGTTTAGTCTTTTACTGAATAATTGAAAAATATATATAAAGTGAAATCACATTACATCGTCAGCCTTCACACCACAGCGAAGTTTGTAGTTCTGCCTTCTGCGCCGGAGGCGTTGGTTCGATTCCCAGCGAGAACAAATATTTGTGTGGTGAACGCAGATGTTTGTTTGCCCGAGTTTGAGAACTTTCTGTAAAATGTTCCGAGCAAATCACACTCGTTCTTGTTGCATGCCAAGTTGTTTTTTGGCCAAAAAGTTTTGTCCACTCTTCAAGCAACAGGGTTTTTGGAAACCTGCACAGGACGTAAAAGAAATATAAAATAGGCAAAAAAAATGTTTTCACTACGCCCACGACTTTATTTTTGAGTATGATGTCATGTCCTATTTTATGATGAGTAGAGGGTTTGATGACTGGTACCTAGGATAACCATATTGTGGGATTTGTGAATAAATGTAATCCGATATTTCGTGGCGGCAGCCATCTCGGACCGATTTTCATCAAAAATAGCTAAGAACACTCCCGACTATTCACCTTTCAAACAAACAAAAAACTAAATTAAAATCGGTTGATTCGTTCGGGAACTACGATGGGACAGACAGACACACACACAGACACCGCAAACTCATAACATCCCGTCGTTTTTACGTCGGGGTATAAAAAGCACCAAATACGTAATTAGACAACACATTATGTGATAATAATTTAACGTTTATTTTATCATTCATTCATTCATCAATTTCATTCAACTTTTCCCAACACTATGCCTTCTACCAAGGTATAATCTGTCGTAATACTGTCGCTAATCTGTCGCAACCGGTATTTCTTTTGAACTAAAATTCTACAAAATTACAAACACAATTGACAAAATAATACTCCCTTGTGGTAGGAAATACCATGTTCCCGGAAATTTGATGTCTCTGATCGTCTTTTACAAGAAACTACCATGCTATTCACCATTTTCGCGGAGCTCCACTTCGCGACATGAAACGACACACAATGGCTGCAGTTGCGAGTAAAACAGTTTTATTTAAAGGATATGATCGAGGTCGGTATATGACCAGCAGAGGGGAAAGCCCTGTATTGACATCTCCATTTCTAATTCCTCCAAGATTCACGCTCGAGATCTTAATAGCTTCGACCAAAGAGTGTAATGAACTTGGGTTTGTTGGTGCAAGCTGGATGGATGCATTTATCATCAGCTGTCAGTTCGCGCGGCTGATTGAAAGGTATGCAGAGAGACTTGGCTCCCATCGCTGGTGCCTTCATGTCGATGTTCGGGTCATCATCAGCTCTGCAAAAAGAATTAACATTTAAAATAAATTATTCAATAAAATTGCAATTTGAAACGTCCTAAAGCTAGGGAGTTTACGTGCCAGTTCCACGCGAACAAGCCAAGAACGGGCGCCAAACTACGGCTTGGTTCCTTCAATTTTTGTATGATCCTTTTACAAAATAAAAATAGCAGTGTGGGGCCACTCCAATATCTGTTCACTGTAGAGGAATAAATATCGTTTTTATTTAATTTTGCTGCCAATTACTATCATTTGTTTCATATTTTTTTATATGGCGCCCTCTCGTTTGAACAGATAAGATGGCAACACTGTTATTGGTAGGTACTGCATAGTCACAAGATAGTCACCCATCTCAAGTTTAACAAATAAAAGTTTATAAAACTTAGGCCCGTATTCCGAAACAACGCTTGAGTCTGAGTCGAGCCTCAAGCATAGATTTTATGACAGTTCTCCATTGAAAAGTGTCAAAAATCTGTGCTTGAGGCTCGACTCAGACCTAAGCACTGTTTCAGAATACGGGCCTTAGAAACCGATTTCATGGAAACTGGAGAAGAAACCGATTTTGATAAAATTCGTAGGGGACTAATCTGGACCTTCCAGATAAAACATTTTTTTTAAATCGGCTCATCTAAGACAAAGTTATGCGATAACAAACATTAAAAAAAAACAACCGAGGCATTTCTCCTCCTTCCTTCCATCTTTTTTTTCATTCTTCTTCCTTCTTTTTCCATTTTTATTTGAAGTCGGTAATATTTGACTTTGAAATACGCCATGTATTCCATGTATCGAAAAGAAGGCGCAAAAAAAGGGTTGAAAGTTGAAACCTTACCTTGCACTATCGTTCTTGATCTGATCTTCGCAGGGGATTTCTCCGCAGAACGGCGCCAGTATAATGTGCTTACTTTCCAACGCGGCCGTGAAATCATCCCATTTCGTCACATTGGACAATCTCGCGTCCCTTTCTTTCGTTGCCCTGTAATAAAACAACAAAACTGAAGAGAACTGCTGGTCTGGTGACAGCAGCCTCGCCTTCCGAACCTAAGGTCGTGTGTTCAAGTGCACCAATGATTTTTTCTGTTCAAGTATTTATGTGCACTAGTACTCTCAAACAGTGAAGGAAAACATCATAAGGAAGCCGGCATGTCGTAGAACCTAAAAAAAAATTAAAATATTAGACAAATGCACGAAAAAAAGAAGGGTTGAAGGGTAGGTGAACTGTACTAACTTGGCCAACATCTCGTTGTGTGTTTCCTCGAGGAGGGTTACTATGGCGGCCGGCGCGCCCGCCCGGGACAAGGTACGCTTGTCGCCCGTCAGCCGACGTACTGCCACCACCTCACCCTTCGCCATGTCTTTGGGACCTAGCTCTACACGGATTGGAACACCCTGGAAACACATACAAATATTGTCTTCTTATCGTGTTACTGGTTAACTCAATATATTTATTGCATACACATGGATTAGTTTAGGTACATACATAGTTCTTAGGTGTAAGTCAGTATCACATGGACCCTCTAAAGCAGGGATTCCCAAAGTGGTCGATATCGACCCCTTGGGGTCGATATTGGTTTCCTAGGGGTCGACATAAACGAAAACTAATTTTGGGGGTCGACGAGGTCTAACAATCGACCCCTATTAAATTAACACAAGTTCTTATTTCAAACTTTCAAGTTAGGTATGTAGGTACTGTATTGTTTATGTTGTGTTACATGTACTAAGAATAATTAATATTGTTGAAGTAATGTAAAGTCTCAAGTTCGTAAAACGTACGTTTATTGTGTTAAATTTTGATGAGAAAATGGAGTCAACTTTAATCACCTAACCAAGTGCAAAGTTTTCCAATTGGTACCTTAGTACCTAGGTATTTTGTAGCAATAGGAAAAAACTAAAGATACGCCCCCTTATTCATAATAGTCTGCTGACTTAAGGCATTGCTAATTCTCACTCTGTCTTCTTCTATTGACCTAAATCGAGAGAGACCTATAAAAAAAACAACTCTGATGCAGATGTTTTAAGTTAGCGGACCATTGCGAATAAGGGGGTTGATCTTAAAAGTAGGTAATTTGGCCATGGGGGTCGGAGGAAACTGTTCATTTTGGAAAAGGGGTCACTTGTCCAAAATAGTTTGGGAATCCCTGCTCTAAAGGGTACCTGTTTACGGTGTAGCAACAAGAGATAAAAAAAAGTGGTGAAAGGCCTCAAAGAGGCTCCTTTCGTGCACTTGACACATGTTTTCGAATTTTTTAGGCTCTACGACATGATGGTTTTCTCACGATGTTTTCCTTCACCGTTTGAGTGGACATAGAGACTCAGAGAGGCTCCTATTGTATTGTATTCTTTGTCTTTGCCTGTATTATATTTCTTGCTTCATACCTTAAGCTCCCAATGATTGAACTTCCACCCAGGCGAGTAGTTATCTCTGTAGTCCCCTTCAGCTCTTATCCCCGCCGCTATGAGATCGTCTACCAGCGCCTTGCACGAGTCTATGAGGTTCTTCCGTTCGTCTGCTGTGCTGTTGACGGTGATGCCGCAAGGTACCACGATGGCTTGTACGTCGGCAATGCGCGGCGGGAGGACCAAGCCACGGTCATCGCCGTGGACTAACACCATTACACCTGGGGAATTAAAACGATAGATAGAAAATTCTTTATTGCACTAAAACAAAAATTGCATCGTACATAGGCGAACTTACTGCTAGGGAGCATTCTCTCCCAGTTAACCTTTGCGTAATTCAGACATTCTTAACGGGTAGTGCACATAAAATGTATAAATGTATGCATGATGAAAGGGGATATATGACGGGGGAACGATGAATCAAATCAAAAATGTATTTATCACCAGGATCACTTTGAAACGTCTTAAAGCTAGGTGAGTCTAGGTGCCAGTTCCACGCTATTAAGCCTAGAAGAACAGGCAAAAAACTACGGCTTGGTTCCCACCGTTTTTTGTTAGATCCATTTACAAAAAAAAAGTAAAAATAGCAGCGAAGTGAATGAAACTAGCCTTTTTTATTATCATATAATAATTTTTAAGAAATAAACTCACCAATAGTCCGTGTAGTGAGTCCCCACGAGTTTTGGTAGACGTAGGCCTTTTCTTGCGTGTCGGGATCATCGTAAACCACTTCGAACATTTTCGAGAAGTTCTGGCCTAAGTGATGACTGGTTGCTCCCTGTTTATCAAAATATACATTAGCTTTTCACGTAATATGAAATACCTGCGGTCACGGTTCAACAACTACAGAAAACTCGTAACTAAAAATCGATTTAATGAAGATGTCAAAACAAAATAAAATACAATACCAAATTAATAAAAATAAATAAGAGGCAAACAAATGGCGTCAAATTTTATCTGACACTTCATTGACCCAACACCTCCCCCTAAACATATGACGTCATTTTTGGATTAAAAAGTAAACAGGCCTTTGCATCTATTGTAGATGATTTATATAGCGTCTGGGGCAACTGGTGATTACACAAGCCAGATTTGCGGGACGCTATAGTGCCTGAGACAGGATTTAAGATGGAATAAGCTTGCCCAGCACCTGTACCATCCTGTTAGCTTAGTCGGCCTAATCCACAGGAAAGACATGGTCAATACGTGCGTAGCTGGCTAAGCCACGGGTTTCCTTACGATGTTTTCCTTCACCGTTTGAGTTTTTGGATTACCCTCTAAGAAAAGTGAAAGAAAGAAAGAAAATACATTTATTTTGGACACACAACACACATAAACACAGCACAAACAGAGTACATAACACAAAAAGAAAGAAAACAGAATAGTAAACAGAACAAAGAGTAAATACAAATATATGTAAGTGGAGCACAAATCCGTCTGTGCGCGTGTCCTTATGCGCGTGAGCCAAAACCGGTCCCATCTCAGATATATGCCACCCACTACAGGCGTAGTGAGTGACGCTGGTTTTCAGATGAAACCGAAAGTGACCTCACGGCAAAAGTCAAAAGTGAGTTTTACCTGTATCCCTCTCCCGCTGGCCGGCACAAACGCCTCGACGGTGGTAGTCCAATCTCCGCCCGCGAACTTTTCCTTCTCAGTCTTGCGCCCCTTTATAACTGGTACTGCCATTAAGTCTTCGTACACTTGTGCGTATAGCTCTGTTGAATTATACAAAAAGTTCAGTTTGCTGTAATACGTATTCTGTAGTAGTATTTTTAGTTGCGAATTCTGACGGCGAATTTTTTTGTAAATATGCCTCAAAATGGCGTAATTTTGAATTGCTATTTTTTTACTCAGATTTAAATTAGATTGAATATTTTTAATAAAATGTTTGGTAATCATGTGGGAAATGTTATTATTTGGTGGTTGGATAACTAATCTATCTATTCACAATCTATTTTATTGTTAAATCATTCCTAAATTTTGTTTATTTACAGGCAAATGTAACAAAAGACGATTCCTATACCAGTCATGGGAAATCGTTTTTCCCGAAAATGTATATCAAGAGGTCTATGTCCACCAGTGGACTTCTACAGATTGATGATAATTTTTGAATTCAGCATTAAAAGTTATGGGTTTGGTTCACACCCAAAACAAACATTTGTGTACTGATGAACATAATATATTATTATATTTGATATGCTGCTACTGGGTGTAGAATATTAAAATAATGAATATACATTTAGGTCCATAAAAATATGCACGGCTATCACGGCTAGCTGGTTTGTTTGGCTTATTTTGGGCTGTTTAAAATAAAAACAAAGTTTTTTTATTCAATTATATCGCAAGGATCACTTTGAAACGTTTTAAATGTCAACAAAAATAATTTCAGCACTTTTTTTATACAAATTTGATCGAGAAATATTTTAATCTATTGTTTTTGGATATAATGCTGCTCTCTCAAGACCGAACAGCGCTGGTTTTCAGTCTATTTGCTTATCTTACCTAATATTTGCATGACCTCAGCGGCGGCTTCTTCTTGGAAGCGGTAGGCGGTGTGTCCCTCCTGCCAGAGGAACTCGCGAGTTCGCAGGAACGGCTGCGGTTGCTTGAACTCCCATCTCTGGAAATTACCATAGGAACATTATAAAACTTAGCTCAAACTAATCTAGGGTAGCCGACATAGCTCAAAGAAATAGTAAGTTGAAGTGGCAACGTTTACGAGCTATTCTTATTCAACTCTTAATTGCACAAAAAGTTAAAATTATATGTTCAAAGTAAGGTATTTAAATTAACAATATGTACCTACTCATTAGTTATCGTCCAATGAGATCTGCTATAAGAAATGCTGATAAAGTGACTTATATAGAGACGCTTATATAGTGACTTATTGGGAGCCTTTTTGATGTCAATAAGGAGTGCATTCCAAAGACACAGCCATGTCGGTAATCTTGGCCTATGCGACTCGTAGACGGGCCATATTTTCACTGCATTAAGTGGCCGGCAACTATTGGTGTCCCTTCTAACATGTGAGTAAGAGAGGGACACCAATAGTTGCTGGCCACAAATTGTAGTAAGTAAAACAAGGACCTTTTAAAAGCCAACAACTATACTTACGACAACATTATTCCACTGGTTGAGTTTGTACGGCAGGTCGCGATGGCTCTGGATCCAGCGCGCGTACGCCGGATACATGACGGTCTCGGAAGTGGGCCGGATGGCGATGTGTTCCGCAAGTTCGGAAGATCCCGAATGCGTCACCCACGCCACTTCCGGCGCGAAGTCTGCTATGTGCGTCTTTTCACGTTCTAGTACCGCCTGGGAATAAATAAATAAATATTATACAATTAACTTTGCATGTCGGTCTCCGACGAAGTATGTGGTAGTACATTATTATTAATAAGAAGTTTTTCAAAATTGACCATACTTCAAGCGAATAAATACATTTCATTTCATCCACACAACACTATCTACCCTCAAACTAAGCAGAGCTTGTACTATGGGAACCAGATAGCTGATATAACGGACATGTAGACGGATTCGCGGCCATAATGCGCAAAAGATCTGCGTCCCTGATGCGGCGAGTGCGCGATAGCTCCAACAGCTACCATCACCTCATTGCCGAGAGGCTGGACACCGAATATCTCTTTATGGAGTACTGGACAAGAGCGCATGACATGCTCTTGACCAGTACGAACTCAGGGCTATAGTTTTGTTTCATTTTATTTTGTATTTAGTTTTGTGTTGTTTTTCTTATGTACTATGGACTTTGTAATGTTATATTTTATAAGGTCTGAAATAAAAATATTGAATATTGAAGAATAGATAATTAGGTACTTTAAGGTTATTGAAATTGAAATGAGAAAAAACAGTCCCTGAAGTTTGGTAAAAAAAAACATGTCATGTCAAGCGTACCTTAGATACAAATATAGGAAAGTATCCGTCCTTGACTCCTAGCTTCTTGAACTCGTTGCTGAGGAATGTGCGTATCTTGTCCCATATGCTGTACGACCACGGACGCAGGATGTAACAGCCGGATATGTCGTAGTAGTCTATCATTTCCGCTGGAAATAATAACTTTTATTAGAGCTTCAATCTTACGGTCTCCTACAGTTAAATCAATAAATATTGTGGACAACACTATGCTAAGACCCAAATTAAGTATAGCTTGTAATATGTATATTGCGAGCAACACTGTTTTGATCCAAAAATTGTGGGTTTCTAGATTTCAAAAAGTTTCTAGATCATTCCAGGATATGTTAGAGAACATTCTAGAACTTTAAGGAGCATTCCATTCTTATCAAAATCGAGTTTTTGTATAAAAATCCTTGTGCGTTAGACACAGAAAAGTCTTCATTTTTATTCGCCCACATTCTTTTCACAACATGTTACCCCCAAATCAGTTTGCAATGTTCAATATAAATAAGCTCATTGCGTTGGCTTTACAAATGCGTGCGATTGATGAGCTATAACGATGGTAAATACAGACTGGTTTCATCAGATATTTATACATACATTTGGTAATAACTTGCGAGTACCACTCTGATAGGTCCGTTTCCTTGCTGGCCTCAAGTCCAAGTCTTGTCACTTTCTTCACTCCGCTCGCGGACTCTTCCTTTGCGGGTTTTGGCGACTGAAAGAAACAAAGTTAATTGTAATAGTGAAAGATAAAAAAATCGGGCTAGATCGTAAAAAATATTGTATTGTAGACAATCCACATAACACAATCTAGGCCCAAATTGAGCAGAGCTTGTGCTATGGGAGATAGCTGATATAATACTGATATACTTTTTTTTATAAAAACATGCTTAGGCAAATCCAAAAAATAATTAATTAATTTTCGAGCCTCATGCATAGATTTTTGACATTATTAAATGGAGAACTGTCAAAAATCAATGCTTGAGTGTGCTTGAGGCTCGACTCAGACTCAAGCACTGTTTCAGAATACGGGCCTCAGAATACAATAACACCCAGACAGAGAACAAACATCTATGTTAACATAAATAATTGCTCTTGGTGGGGATCGAACCCACGACCTACGGCGCAGAAGGCAGAGCTACTACCAACTGAGCTGAGAGGTTAGTCCATTATTAAACTAAATATGAAGAAGGTTATGTTAGGATAGTATTATGTACCTGTTCTTTAGCTTCTTTCTTAGGCTTGGCCTCTTTAGCCTTGGCCTCTTTAGACTTGGCCTCCTTCGCCTTGGCCTCTTTGACCTTGCTGTCTCTCGGTGGCGCGGGCGGGGCATACGCAGTGCCTGTTTCAGCCAAGTACTGAGCCTTGAGCTCGAGTAGTTTCTTCACCGCTTCGTCTACTAAGACCTGGAAAAAAGGTTTTTTTTAGTTTAGTACATTGAATTGATGCATTCACCTAATCATTCATTCTGAAACCGAAGACCAGTTGAATACCTTGTACAATACCAAAAAAAATTCTGACTGTGTCGATCTGACAATCGGCTTAAAGTTCACTAATAATGGATTGAACTGAAACCCTCTTTAAAGCCTTGTATCCACTTGAGCATGCTCAGGCGAATGAGCGGCTCATTTGGCCGAGCCGCTCAAGTGGAGACGCCTGAGCACGCTCGTGCTCGGGCGAATGAGCGGCTCATTCGCCCGAGCATGCTCAAGTGGATACAAGGCATAAGAAATCAAAAACACTTGCTGATTTATTGAGTCTGGTCTTGGGTTTCTAAGAGTAAACTTACCTTATCAGCTTTCTTAGTCTTGAGTTCTCTAACGAGGTCTCCTTGCTTCGAGACCTGATCTCCAAGCGCGGCCGACTTATCGCCCGAACCGTTCATCTTTGGAGGAGTCGACGCCTTCTGAAAGCACACATTGTATATTTAGTTTTTTGGTAAATAGTGTTTTTTAGAAATTATATTTTGATACGAATTACATACTTATGAAATCATGAAATATGAATAATATTTTTCGATCTTACCGACATAATAATAAAAAAATATGAACTGGTTATTTAAATAAAAAATCACGAGTGCAATGAGATAGAAACATCCAGAACTAGTCTCGAGTGTTAACGTAGTAGTTTAGTTCCACAATATTCATCAATAGACGGCGTTCTCTGTCAAACTAACTAAAGCACTAGGAATTATGATAAAATTGATCGTTGAAATAACGAATAAAACGATATTTTGTAGAAATGAATCCTAGCTAGATCGATTTATAGTCCCCAAAATCCCTTTTATACTAAATTTCATAAAAATCGTTGGAGCCGTTTCCGAGATTCAGATTATATTACAAGCTTTTCTCGTTTAAAGGTATAAGATTGACATACCACCCCTTGTTTGGCTGCTGTAGGTTTGGCGGGCGCTGGAGCGGCGCTCGGCACCCAGTCTATACCGGTGATCGCCTTGTACTGAGCTTTGAGGTTGAGCAAATTCTTCACCTGCATTGTAAAAAATAAAATTAATAGGCATAATGTCGTATAAAGAGGTCAAGGAGGTTGCCAGCAAAAGAAATACCTGGAGAAAAATGCATACATTACGCCTACAAGTGCGTTGCTCTTAAATAAGAAGAAGAAGGCGCATTTTTGTTTCTAATTTAAATTCAGATGCAAAAACTTATTACTACACTATATTTTATTTCAAGTATATTTTGTGACAGTAAATCAATATGCACAAGTTTAAGATTAACCTAATAAGATTATTTTTTACACAACTAGCTAATGGACGGTGGCTTCGCGGTCGGCCTAGAAAGCGTTGGCGGGACCTTCGAAAGAGGATGGTGGTAGGAGGCTCAGAATAGAGGGAACTGGAAGTCTTTGGGTGAGGCTTTTGCCCAGCAGTGGGACGATAATAGTCAAGCAAAAAAAAAATCTTATGGCCCACCTGATGTTAAGTGGTAACCATCGTCTATAACAAAGCATTGATCGTAAATCACGCACGTCAAGTGCGTGCCTTACGATGCACTGACCTGCGTCGATCAACTTGAGCCACACAGATGTTCAACCTAACGTACTAATAATTCTATTTCAGCGAATTTAAATTTTACCTCAACGTCAATAACGGACTTTTCAGCCTTTTCCGCCTTTATCTTCCGGATCTTTTCACCTTGCACCGAGATTTGAACTTCCAGTTGTGCTAGCTGCCTTTTGTCGGCCAAACGTTGAGCCTCCGTCTGAAACACATTGAATATTCAATAACACACCTTACACTGCTAGAAATAAAGCTTCTAATATCTTAACATGATATTCGCGCCACGGCGGCGGTTGCACATCAAAAGCTTCAGTAAAACTTTCAGACAAGTCCAGTATATTTAAACCTAAGGCTACAGGATGACGATCGGATGCGATCGGATGTGATCGCGTGCGATCGCGTGCTGATAACAATCCAAATGAAACAAGCTTGAATGAACGCAACGCGGAAAGACGCAACGAAACACATATTTCCACTTTGCAAGGTGCTAAGGCAACGCTGAAAAAAAAAGCGGAAACTAGTCAAAACTACTTAGTCTACCAAAGAAAATATAAGCTGATACTAAACAAATAATGGTAAAACCATACGAAACACGTCCATTCTTCATGACGAAAATAGAACCAATTTTCAAGTAATAACTAATTACCAATATGACCCTTTGAAACTCAAACAAGTTCATCATTACAACCAAATAAAATACTGCAAATCTGAAACGAAAATATACCACAACAAAAACACAAAATAATAACTAAGCGAACAAAAACTACGCTAAGCTTTCGGTCCTACAAGCTTCGATACCCAAGCATTAGAATTACATAACACATCTAAAGCCTACAGAACAAGCAACCGACTACACTATTCGAATGAAAGTATTGATTTTAAAATTTCTATAGGTCAATTTCATGAAACTGATTGGCCTACTTGTTTGGCCTTGGTCTTGCAACATTGATCGCATTTATTTATTTATTATTCAACCCTCATAAAACTATCATTTAAACAGCTGATCATAAGATCAAACACTCATATATGCAAGCGCTTCTTCTTTTTGTCGTGCTATACACTTCTTTTGGGCTAGTGTACAATTACTATAGCTTTCTATGGGCATGTAAAAAATACACTAGTCTGCTAAACAACCCATACCATGCTTATCAACGCTATATAAAAACATTGCTTAAAAATTGCCGTCAATTTTTGTCCTTCGGTTTTTCCCAGTACCCATCTGAGTTTTACTCGATGAGTTTGAACAATTCGTTTCGTCTACGTGTATCTTTATTTTATATTTAGAAAAGATGAGACGGCAACAACAGACATGTTTGTTCTCTTTCTAGATGATTATGTTATATTCTAATTATGTATTTACAAAAAAAAATAGTATTATATCAGCTATTTGAAATTCAGGGATAGATCGTTTTGTGTGGATTGCCCACAATATTTGTTATTGTTTAATTAATTTAAGTAAGAAATAGCTAAGTTCCTTTGGTTTTTCTTGGGTGAAAGATGGCAATATTTTAAGCTTTGCTTAGTTTTATCAGATTTGCACATAAGGCCTAACACACACATGCGATACGCTATCAACCTTGGCTTTCTTCAGTTTACGCCTCACGTCGCGTCGATCGAGTTGCGAGAGCGTCAGCGCATATTCCTCGTTCAAATCATTGTCGGGATCGTACGGTGGATTCTCCTACGCAGAAATACATCATTCTAAGACTCCTCTTTTATTCACAATCAAATCAAATCTAATCTACACAATTTTCTACAATTTTAGAAGCAAAAAGATTTTTAATAAATTTAAATCGTTTATTTCGGACTACAAAAATCTATAGCTACACTACAATTAAAAAACAGTAAACTTTGGCTATGATAACAATACTTTTTAATGTTTTACTCAAGTTCAAATTGTGTCTTGGTATTTCGTTGATTCTTTTATGAACTTATTAACTAAAAGTCAGTTAGGTTAGCTCTGTTTTTTTTATTTTCTTAACCTTTAGGTCGCATTTGTTATGGCGATCAGTGAAACACCTTCAAAAATGACAGCGTTTCACTGATCACCATTGCCACCACCATCACCTAGATGTGCGCAGGCCTTTAGGCGATATATATCAAAATTGTAAAAGCTTAGAAGATCTAGTGCCGAAAAATCTTAGCCAGACATTTTCATTAATTTTGGAAGTTAAATATCTATATTTGTTATACCACATGGACGTTCAACTGGCTTGTCATATCGGCGAAATCACTGCAACTCATCTCTCCTTTTAATTTTCCATACAGTTCTTTTAGCTCCTCCTTTGCTACCGATTTCTCGCCGGAGGTAGACTAGAAATAGACAATACCTATACTGTAAAAGTGTATTAATTGTTTCGATATAAATTTTTCATGCATTTTCCAAATTAAAGCTTTTACTACACCTTTATATTTTATAAACTCATGGTTTAACTACCGCTACAAAACATAAATAGATGTACACCGAGTATACGCCCCCCTCTAGAACAAAACAAAATAGGGACAGACATTCCTAATACTCTGTACGCCTTTTTGACATAGTGTGGTGTACAGCAAATTTTTATATGGAAACAAGAAGTCCTAAGGGTGTCGCTTAGGGGCAACTTTCATTTTTCTATACAAAAAGGTGGCAGACATGGCGACATGCATGCGTCACACAAAACTCGTGGTTCCCTACTACGAGCCTTCTGAATACGATATTCGATATACGAGTACGGTTGTAGGCAATAAATATTGCACATCGTCTTTTCGTAGTAGAGCGCTATCTCTTTCTGACGCACACTACGCCCTATGAAGCCGAAATTAGCCGATGTGCAATATTTGTTGCTTATTATAAACACACTCTATTGGGCCCGTGTACTAGAGTGGACTAGAATCGTGAGTATTTATTCGCCTTTTTCATAACAAAATAAAACAACCATGCATTAGTCGTATATTTCCTTGAATGTACCTTCTTTTTCTTTCTGGGTTTGTCGATACTCCTCAGTGCATTCAACGCATCGTCCATTGTGCCAGGTTTCAGCACTTCCTGTTTTAGTTTTAATATTTCTAATTCATGTTAGTAATTCTATACCCTATACTAGTTTAGTATAGAGATAATTTTTATAAAAAAAAACTGTACAATGCTCCTCATTATTTACCACACAGAAAAATTATATAGCAGACCTATACAAAAATGTTTTAATTAAATTAGATAACGGTAAAAAATAGATAGATAGATAGATAGAAAATTCTTTATTGCACAAAATTAAAAATTACTGTACACAGGCGAACTTAATGCTAGATAGCATTATCTACCAGCTAACCTTTGGGTAATAGGGAGATAGGTTGGGTAGTGCACATATAAGATGAGGGCTTATGTAAATACTAAACTAAAAATAAACACACAGTTAAAAATAATAATTAAACAAACTATTCAAAGCGTCACTGGCTATTTTTTGGCTGTAATTAAGAGACATTAACACATTTTAAGGTATAGTTAGCGTGCCCAGCAGTTATACCATTATCCCAGAATAACCAGTAAGATAGAGGTGAGTGGAGGAAGAAAACCTGTATGTGCCGACCCAGTGTGGACTAAGGGCAGGAAGATAATGAATCAGCCTTATCCATAGAAAACACCTTTACGTGCTGAGCTTACTATACCGTAAGTTTTATTAACGATGTTTTCAATCACCATTTGAGAACATTTTCAAAACCAGTAGTCCAATAAATATTTTTATTATAGCAGCCTCAGAACCAAAAAGCGTAAGCGTTTTTTTTGTTCCGTGATAAGTGATAACAGCCGCTTAGGCCGTGATTACCTAAAAAGACAGTTAATTCTGAAAGCTGGTAAAATAATGACAAGGGATACGAAAAAAGCCCTCAGCGTAAGTAATAGGCAAAACTTAGTATATTATATAAGCAAAATCTAGCACTATTTGGTCAAACTTATACTCATAAGTCAAACCTACCATAAACAAGTGTTTTTTGCAAGAGTTTTCTTATTTCAGACAATGTGGAAGTGGGAGCATCAAATATCAATAATTTATTAATTCAGTTGTATCACAAAGATCACTTCGAAACGTCTTAAAGCAAATTTTGCCCACAACCACCCACTTCAATCTAAATCTATCTACGATATACGTTTTCCGTATATCGTAGCTGTCAAGGCTTCTACGATGAGGTCGTTGATGAATTACTCAAGGAAATCATCCATTCTCTTTTCGAAAAGAAGCAATAAAATTGCAAAATGATCACAGATGAGCCGAGAATTAGGCTCCAGGAGACCAAGGCGTATCTACCCCCACAACGGAGAGTAGTAGTATCCTAGTAGGCGGAGATAGAGAAAACCCGGTACATACGTACACACATTTGCCTTCCATTCCATTCCATTGGTATTCCAGAATGTTAAAGAACATTCAAGAACGTTTAAGAGCATTCTATTCTTATCAAAATTGAGAACTTTTAGAAAATTCCTTACTTGATAGAAAAGGATAGACATAGATTTTTGGAACATTTTGCATTGATGCTGTTCCTATTAGTCGTAGCGTGATGTTATATAGCCTATAGCCTTCCTCGATAAATTGACTATCCAACAAAAAATATTTTTTCAATTCGGACCAGCAGTTCCCGAGATTAGCGCGTACAACCAAACAAACAATCAAGCTTCCCAACCTTAATATTAGTATAGATATTGATTGATTTATTTATTATCTAGGTTTTATCTTACTAGCTTTGATTAGTTATCTAGGTTTTAACTTACTCTGTCACTGTTCTCGTCACTCAGGTCGGTAGGCGCGACTATAGGCTCACTAACTTGCTTATTGCTCTTGGGTTGTGTGCCAGATTTGGCAGCTGCAGGGGGGACCCAATCCTGAATGAAAACAAAGCATTAATTTCATCTATATTTTATATACTGACAGGTTATTATAGCGAATGTTCTTTATGAGCTATAGCTTAGTATCGCGAGGAAATCGGCATGTCAAATAACCTAAAAAATTCAAAGATAGTCTGTCTCAAATGCACGAAAGAAGCTTTTTTGAAACGTTCTGAAGATCCTATCACCACAGTGATTCAAAATAAGTGGTTGATACGACAAATTACTTAAAAACAAATCACTTAATAAGTATACAGTTTTACGAATAAAGTTATAAAATTCTTTATAACATCAAATATTAGTGTGGTGAACACAAATTTTTGTTCGTTCTCTGTCTGGGTGTTCTATATTGTATTTTGAGAACATATTTACAGCTATCGGTAGTAAAAAATCTGCTTAATTTGGGGCTAGATAGTGTTGTAAATTGTCCAGAATATTTATTTATTTTATTCTTTGACAAATACAGTTCTTTTCAAAAATGGATGGTATGAAACGAACCTGCCCGCTTTTATTCTTATACTCCGCCTTCAGTTCCAGTAACAGTTTGACAGCTTCGTTGACTTTCCCCTTGTCTGCTTTCGCTGCCTTGAGTGAGCGCACTTCGTCGCCTTGTCTGGCCACCTTGCTGCTTAGCTCTTCTACCTCATTGGAGGGTTGTGCTGCTAGCTTAGCGGCCGCTGGCTTAGCGGCCGCTGGCTTAGCGGTGGCTGGCTTAGCAGCGGCGGCTGCTTGTGGGGCCCAATCCTGGAGAAAGATTAAAGAATCTAATGCTCATAATGAGAGGCACCTTGAAGATTACAAAAGGTACAAGTAAGAGATGAATAAGTAAGTCTTCAGGAGCATAAGACAGATCAGTCTCTCAGATTTTAGAAGTAGTAGAGCTCTTTGTGAAGGGTTCATCCAAGGAAGTACTACCACCATATCTATTTCTGCCGTGAAGCAGCATCGCTGTGTTTCGGTTTGTGGGTGCCGGTGAAATAACTGGCACGTTAGGCTGAACATCTGTATGCCTCAAGTTGATGGACGCATGCCGTACATCGTAGGGCACGTTCCTGACGTGGGTGACCAACGAAGCAACGCTTTTTTATACTAGTCAGCCATACTTGTAACAAGTACCAGTTGTACAAAATCGTTGAATCTTATTGGTCTTTTTAAAGTGCAAAAATAACAGCAGTTGGTCATTCAATGCTGCTGTAGCACACAGAAACACGACGCACTTCTCCAGTATCGATGTATTGTTTGTATCTTTCTTCTTTTAGTGTCCTTGTATTTTACTGGTTTTTGTGTGCTTATGTAGTAAATAAATAAATGTCTATGTCTAAATGCTATTGCTACTCTGCTTCATTGTTGAATGTGAACTAACCTTGCCAGTGCCCGCTTTATACTTGGCCTTCAGTGAAAGCAGTTCCTTGACTGCAAAGTCTATTTGCGCCTTCTCTGCCTTGGCTGCCTTCAGGGCACGTACAGCCTCGCCCTGGTCTGCTACTTGCGAGTACAGCTGGTTCTCATCAGCTGGTGCAGCAGTTGATTCTACCACCACTCCTTGTTTCCAGTCCTACGCAAAAAAGGTCAAAGTCAACATTTCTATGCACATAATGTGGTCCAAGGATAAATTTGGAGCTAGGTAAGTCCAGTTAGACTTTTGCAATACGTTCCAGCGTAGGAATAGAACCCCACCTATCGCACTTCTTTCGGTTAGTCTACTACTTCGCCCCAGAAATCGTCTAAATGTTGAAAATGTATTTAAGAAACTGGAAGTCTGCACGCTCTCTTGAGGCCCTCGAGTATCTATTAGCTAAAGTGGAATATCATAGAAGAACTACCATCGCCATTTCATTGCCAATTTGTTTTGTTTCAAAAGTCGTTGCCTGAACTGATAAATTCATCGTCAGACGAAGTTTGAAATCCACTGCTGAGCATAATACTTCCCTATACTACATTTTCAGGAAGAACGATTCTGAGCCACTCTCCAGACTTTTTACCATCCAACCTTCATTCCCCAACAGTAACTTCCAACTGATAATTACGTTAGTGGCATTCAGTTTGTGCTCTCAAACGGTGAAGGAAAACATCGTGAGGAAACCGGCATATCGTAGAACCTAAACAGTTCGAAAATATGTGTCAAGTGCATGAAAGGAGCCTCTTTGAGACGCACTTAAAATCCTTTCACCACACTTGGTTCGAAAGAATCAGTGACACGATAAGAAGAGGAAGAAGTTAGTGGCGCTGACTGACCTGTCCAGTAGCGGCTTTGAACTGCACTTTCAGATCCAACAGCGTCTTCACAGCTTCATCGATCGCTGGTTTCGCCGCCTTAGCGCTCTTTAGCGCGCGCACTTTGTCCGCCTGACTGGCTACTTTGCTGTTCAAGTCGCTGGCTGACACGGCTGGCTGCTTGGCTGCTGCGGCTGGCTGCTTGACTGCTGCGGCTGGCTGCTTGACTGTTTGTGCTTCTGCTTTTGGCTGTAAGGAGTCATAATAATAATAATAATATTTTGGACAATTCACACAACACTATCTAGCCCCAAATTAAGCAGAGCTTGTGTTATATTCATCTTTCATTATAGACTGGAGAGGTTGATCTCGGTCGGAGGAAAGATTGGTTGGAAGACCGTCAAGGTCCGAGATGAGTGACATATTTTGAGAGACACTTTGACCCAGCAATGGGACACAAATAATTAATCATGTAACTTGAAAAACTTGTAAAACTGTCTTCATGGCAAAACCCCTGAACTGATTTTGATGAAATTTCTATGGAACCAATTTGGAAACTATCTACCTTTCATAAAATAAGATTTTTTTAATCGGCTCATAAATTACGAAGTTAAGCGATAAAATAAATTAATAACAAACACTTAAAAAAATATTTAAGATTACAGAGTAATTATCCTCTAACAGATGGTTATTTATGTACATATTATGTACCTACATGTATAAGGTAGGTACATAATATAATACACATTACTACCTACCTATTATACCATTGGGTCACCAATCTTTTAGTATTTTATTCACCTACGAAACCATAATATTTATGAACAAACGTGAACATTCACTTTTACGAGACATAATATTTGAAACCATATGTTGGCTTTCACTAAATAAACTCTAACCAATATCAGCTTAAAAATAAAGACTTAGCACATTCTATGTCCTACATTGTAAGTTGCTGTATTTTACGAGAAATGAATACGACACCACAGAAGAAATTGACGACACGTACCTACACGGACCACGGCAGCAACAATACTGGCCGACTACTTACTGCTGTAGATAATTACCAATACGTCTTATAACGTTTTACATTGCCGTCCATGCACTAAAAGAGTGAGTGTGGTTTGAAACAATACAGCAATGGATGCGTAACATAAAAAATAAACAAGTTTTTGAAGAAAGTGAATGGCAATGGCGCGACGTCATTCGTTTAGGGACTCTATGGGAACTTCTGTCTGAGGACATAAATGCACTAGGTAGGTACTTAGTACGTACGCAGTATCTTTCAGGCAGGGTAAGCAAATTCGTCAAATTTCATCATCCGCACTTGATGGTGCAAGCTGGTTTTTACGCAAGTATAGGCCGCTGGCTGGCGGGCCCTTTTTGCGTGACCATTGACACGTGTTGCTCGAACTTTTTTAGGTTCTAGGACACGCCGCCGCCGCGCCGGTTTCCTCACGATGTTTTCATTCACCGTCTTGAGAGTACTGGCATAGTGCACATACGATTTTCGAGAACCGATAACCTTTGGGAAATAAATTGGCGACCACGAGCCAAAGAGTAGATAATACCCAATAATAATAATTACCTACACTACCCAATGAACCGACGACGATCGAAAAGATTGTGAGAAGTCGATCAAATTCGTTCTTCATTACAAGATTCTTTTGTACATAACTTACACTTACAGAAATTATGTATGATTGTATAGACAATACATATTTCTGATTTCTTCCTGGAACTATGGAAATGCCTTTCCATGAATCAAGACATCTTCGAGCTGATGATGATGATGGCCATAGGTATGTCTACCTAACTAAGTAGGCACATAGTATTGCAGACCAATAAATCGAAGGTAGGTACGAGACGAGATAATCATCGTTTGCCTAAAGAAGTGTAGGTACTGCTGGACAAAGGCCTCCCCCATGGCCTCTCCTATACATTTCCATGAAGAACGATTCTGAGCCCTAAAATGTTCGATTTGCCAGTCCAATAATTTGGAATAATATTTCTGTGAATTATAGATATATTGAGGTACCTATACAAAACTTTATGAACTTTATATCCAACTAGTACTAGGGCCCAACATAGATAATCTGCAATTGATATACCAAAGCGATCATAATTATTATGATAACGAAACGCAGATCTCAAGCTCTCGATCGATTATCGCATGGATTTACTAGATTACCGTCTATGATTACAACTCGATTATAATAAAACCAAAATGTCAAAGGGTTAAAATGTAAATAAATCTGTCATCCATTATAATTGTCACATGGTATATGATATGTCACTTTCAATCAGTCAGTTCAGTTTTCATGTAAAAAAAAAGATGAAAGGCGCGTGAAGTGCAAAAAATATATTTTGCTGTGTCGTGCAAGTATGGAATCTACGTATCCATGTGCAAATCCTGATAATTCAAACTATGTGAGTAAGTATTTAGATATAGCTAAATTGAATTTTTGCCAAAAAAGGTAGGCAAACTAGGCAAGTGAAATTGTTTTTCCGGGCCGGCCGGCCGGCACACGCGATCTTAGAGATTACGATTCCTTTTGAGTACATTTAGTTCTCTTGAGCTTACCAGTTTGCCGATGTGCCGATTGGTTACGTACCTACTCAAATTAGAGATTAGAGAAAACAGCACTTTCCAAACGCTAAGTAATTATGATGAGTACCTACTTTATTATTATTTACCCTCAAGGAGGTTAGAAACATATAACATTATAGAGGAAAAGTCCTTATTTTGACAAGGATGCGCGTGCGCGGAATTTATTCGGTAATTCAAAGGTTTATGAAACTCAGTCGTAGTATTTTGCCCTAGATTTAGTTAGTTCAATGATTCTACCTTCATCAAATTCTATAAGAAAGACCTACCTGCTTAAAACATCTACTGTACCTACTGTGAGTGCAAAGTGTGACTTTACCTACAAATAATTAACTTAGATTGAGAAATAAAACACCCTCAGGTAGGTATTTTCTCATTTTATATTGTTATTTATTAAGTAAGTACTTTGTTTTGGCTGTATTCTTTTTTGGTAGGTAGGTTTATCTTTACTTATTTTGATTTGAAGTCACAGAGTAATAATAACTTACTAAGCAATGGAGTTTCACAAAACAAATTCAAGTGTAGACTCAGTACTTATTCTTGACTGTGAAGAACTAAATTCAGTACAATCAAGTTTGGACACCGATATTTTGAATAACAATGAAGAAAAACCGAAGAAACGGCACAGACACTACAAAAGCAAAAGTGAACACAGATGCAGGAGAAATAAGCAAAAAGATAAGTTTTCTGATAGCAGTAGAGCTTTTGTAACACAAGAGATACATATTGAAAGACGAGACTATCGGTGTATAATAAACTTGAACACCACAGTTCATGGAAATAGTTACCGTAGAAGTTGTGATGGGAAAACATCAAAGGATCCCAAATATAAGTATAAACGCACAGTTCCATGTTGCTTGAGGCAGTCGTGCCAAGAATCAAAGCGTCGGCAAAACCAGCTTAGACATAGTAAAGGATACCCAGTAAGTTTCCTTAACTAAAGAATACTTTCTATTTACCTATATCACAAACTCGAATAATTCAGTAAAAAAGCAAGGCCTTTGCATCTATTGTAGATGCGTTTGTATGCATTTATATAGCGTCAGGGGCAACTGGTGATTATTACTCAAGCTACTTGAGGGACGCTATAGTGCCTGGGACAGGATTTTAGATGGAAAAGGGTTGAAAAAAGCTGTTTGAGATTGCATTGTTTATTTTCTACTTTTTTAGGCAGACACACATAACCGAGCCAGACATGCCAGCATAAACAAATTGCATAAATGTAGGAAAGAATCAAAGCATGGCATTCACAGGAGCAGGTACTCAAGCGATGAAAAAGTATGTTGAGCTTTAGGGCGGTATTTTTTTAATCTTACATAAATGAAATATATTTATTTCTTTTTCAAATCAATTAAAATTAGAGTTTTGTTTTACGAGCTTCAAAAAATTATAATTATTAGAACATAGTAGTATTTTTTTACTACTTTCAGAAACCTACCAAAGAGAAGAAGCTAAAATTAGATGAACCCCAGACAATCTCTTCTTCCAAAAATCTAATAAAATTAGATTATGAAGACATCAGCACCACATCTTTAGACAGCTATTTGGACATCCCAACATCTTATAAACATGTAGCAAACAAGGACATGGGCAGGGAATATCAGAAGAGCAAGCTGGATACACTTATCAAGCGTACTAAAGAAGTAAGTAGTCTTGTATTTAACAAACACTTAGGCCCCTTATGTACTATCAGTAGGTTGGTATGATAGTTTGAGTAAGTTCTACACTCTTTTGTGACAGCTATTATAATTGCAGTAACTTCTTTCTTTCACACAATTATCTTAGTTAAATCTATGCTTTTGATTGACTGGCCTCTCAGCTCAGTTGGTAGTAGTATTTTCTGTCTGGGTGTTATATTGTATTCTATTTTATTTATAACTTGGGGTAAGGACTGCATGGTGTTCTTCAAAAAGGGGGTTTTAAAAAATAGGGTTGTCAACGCGCTTGTGATGCCTCTGGTATTGCAGGCGTTCATAGGCTACAGTAACCGCTTCCCATCAGGTGTGCCGCATTCTTGTTTGTCAACTTAGTTGGAAAAATAAACAAACAAACAGTAGCACATTAAAAGCCAAGTAATAATATGATACTATGTATACAATACATTTAAATGTGCATTTATTACAAAAAAAATTATAAAAGTATTATATCAGCTATCTGGTTCCCCATAGTACAAGCTCTGCTTAATTTAGGACTAGATAGTGCTGTGTGTTATATTCACAAATATTTATTAATTTATACTGCATTCTAGCATTAGTATGGCAGTAGATACTTTGTATTAAATAAGCTTTTATTTACAGCGCGAACGTCGATTGGTAGAACAATCAAGAAAGTTCCCATGGTACACCAGCACTCCCGAAAACTCAGACGTTAGTTCAGTTGAGAGCCCTTTAAGCTGCAGCGAGATCGACCGTCCCTTCACTCCAGATCGACCCTTATTCTGGAGCCAAGAGACTATGGGTACTCTTCATTCATCGAGGGACAACCAAGCCCAACTATTGACAAATACTGGCAATACTCTCCAAGCTCTCAGATGGAAGATAAACTGAACTTATGAAGTAAAAGTTTGAATTTGGAAGTGAAACCAGAACCGACCATGGACATTGATGAGTATTCTCCGATACAAAGCTCAGATGTGCTAGAATTAAACAAACAGCTGATTAAAAAAGAAGTCAAAAGTGAACCAAACTTTTTGGAAGCATGATGCTTGTTCATTTGACTTCGTCTTCATTTATTGTTAATGGATAGAGGCTGTGATGATGATAAATAGTAGCTTGTTGATTTGTCAGAGTTTATCATGTTATTTGTTACTAATTAAGTTAAGTACCTTAGTATAAGTATATAAGTATGTGTACTCCTAGGTGTAGTTACTGTGTATCTGTTAATGCACTTATAAGAAAAGAAGTGTTTTACCTACATATTTTACTACCTACCTACATATTTTTTGACTACTTTATGCTTATTAAACTTGTTTGGTAGATTACTTTTTTTCCATATTTTATTTGTATTGGTTAAGCTTTATAGATTCAAACGCAAGGTAGGTATCATACTGTAACCTGTAACCTGTAACCTCTAGTTTTGTCTGGATCGGCATTAATAATGGTGCCACAGAATAGTGTTGTATCAACAATAATGTGCCTCGCTTCCGATTGATATTACTGAAGAAATAACAGGTAAGTATGTCCCTACCTACTAAAGTCCGCGCAAGATAACTTTACGCGTGCATAAGATATAATGCCACCACACCACACCTTACTGCACTAAGCGCTTCGCCTCCACTTTTATAATGCGGACAGCATAAGAGTGGAACTCTTTGTCGACGTTTTTCTGTATTTCCGAATACCTATAAAATTTATGTTTTCAAAAAAAGAATGAATAGGTATCTTCAAGGTGAGTGTGCTACACCGTCGAACGCATCATCATTTAACATCAAGCAAGATTGCGGTCAAGCGTTAGCCTATAAATTATTAAAAGAAATATTTTCCGGTCCATTTTTTTCATGTTTTCTGCCATCAGTCACGCGCTGAGCTATCTTGCGCGGGGTCTACATGGTTTGGTAAGCTGGCCTAAAAAGCTTCAACTTAACAATCAGCGTTTTACGAATCAGCCAAGTCAAGTCCCCAACCAAACAATAAACAATCAGTACAGTACACGCGTAGCGATGTTACGGTACGGACCTGCGTGTTTAACTTAGTTGACCAAGTATAAAATCAAATAAATAAAAGTGAGAACATCGTTGTCGTAAATATGACAGAAATTTGAGAAGTCTATTTAATGTGAGTAGTTATCGTAGCACTTTACTTAAAAAAATATTTGCTGAACGCTTTTTTTATTCAAGTCAAGTTTTAGCCTAAGATTTTTTAGTCAATTGAATCTGTTAAAAATGCTTATCTATAGATTTTGTTCTAGATAACGCGCCATGTACTTAGAAATACCACGATAAAGTTTTCAAGTGCTTAAAAAAACACAATAAGAAAAAGTTAACGAGGTATGTTTTTAGGCGGCTCTGGTTTAATTTTATGATTCTACCAAACTCGACACTGATACATTTTTGTACGAATTAAGTCAGCTACTGCAATCTTAGGTCTCACCAAAAAAAACGTTCTTCGCAGGTCACAGCCATCAGGAAGTCACAGCTCTCGTTACAAGAGTGCAAACAATATCGTAATAGTTCCTACGGTGTCGTTTACAAAGGTTACTGTAATGCCGAAGTCGCCGTCAACAAACGTTTATAAAAAAGACAGTGGCACTCAACATGTACCATGTGCCGAAACAAGTCAAGTTACAAACACCAAAGAACAGCCTAAACCTTTGTTGAAACAACCAAAGGAATCTTCAGTAGACAAACTTAGAAATACTAATACGATTAAACCAACGGACAGAATAAAACCAGACCCTATGATGGAACACATCGAGCCATCGGAACAAAAGTTCTCTCCGAAAACTACGTCCGATGATGTCAACGTCAACAAAACAATTGCAAATGTGGAGGAAATAAATAAAACAAAGAAAGTCAACAGCTGGGCGTCTAACTACTTACACAGCATTGGACACAACAAAAAACCAATAAAAGTAAGTTTTTTTTGCCGTAAAACTTTACCATGGATTGCGCAGCACATTGTTTAGTTTTATTATTGTTCTGTTAGGTTGAGGTTCAAAATTATTTCATTTTTCAATTTTTCTGTAAACATATCGTAGCATCTTACTTTTATAACTTACTGTAAACTGTTAACGCGTGATCGATCGACCGTGTCTATGTAAATAAATAGTAAATACTGACTGGCCTCTCAGTTTAGTTGGTAGTAGCTCTGCCTTCTGAGCCGTAGGTCGTGTGTTCGATCCCCACCGTAAACAAATATTTGTGATATAAATATTTGTAAAATTATTTATTATTTGCTCCATTGTTCCATGAAATGTAAGTAAGTAATATTATCTTGCCAATAAAAACATGCGTAATATTTAAAATACAGGTATTTGTGAAACATGTGTATAAGTGCGATTCGATTTATTTCGATAACAGTAGGTATTCTACCTACCATTTAGTGGTCAGAGCGATTTGACTCAATATGTAGTTCACTCTCTGTTTATCTTGGATGAGATAGCTTTTGGTGATAAGACCACCCACTGTTTTCCACTTCGCGTTTTTGTTTTGTTGCCTGTTCTTTTAGGCTTGGTCGCGTGGAACTGGCACCTAGCTTTAGGAGGTTTCAAAGTGGATCACTTTGAAACCTCTTATAGCTTGTGATACCACTGAATAAATAAACTTTGAGTTTGAGTTAGGGGTGTAAGAAAATCGTATGTGTGGTGTGCAATAAAGTATTTTCTATCATTTTATATTGAGTTCGCGGGCTAAGTTAAATGATTATGATTCATAATCTTGTTTTTTACAGATGAACTTATCTTTGAACAGAAATAAAAAAGAAACAATTTCAACAAATAATGATTTGAATAAACCTGTTGCACAATCAACGCTGAATAAAGTCACAGAGCCGTCCTCTTATGATGTTTTCAACACAACTGACAGTTCTCGTGAGTTTAATGAACTGAACAATAATACTGTCGAAAACATTAATATGGGCAACATAAAAACATTATACCCACCCACAATACCCACAACAAACCCTGATTTGCATCTTGAAGTGACACCCGTTGCTGCCAAGAGTAACATCCCTGCTCCAGCAAACTCGACTATTTTAGTCGATACGATATACTCAAGCAATTGCAACAGCAAAGTGCCAGCTTATGCTACTCTACTAGCAAAAACCGAAGACGAAGCAATATACTGCTATAACGATGGACATCGAGAAACTGATATCTTTGATGCTATTCAATCTAAAATAAATCGCGAACACGAAATCGTACAAAAATCGCTTATGATGAACTTACCTTCCCATAAAGATATGTGTGAAAACTTCATCAAAGAGATCAGCATCAAAAAATCTGCTGCATTTGAGAAGAAAAGTGATCGATCTAAATCATCACCACCAGCGAAAAGCAAAGAAGCAAGTCTAATTATAAAAAAATCGTCTACGTCAAAACCTGATAGTAAAGTAGTAAAGAACAGCACCACAAAATCAAGTGCATTTGAAAAGAAAAGTGATCGATCAAAATCTTCACCACCAGCGAAAAGCACAGAAGAAAGTCTAATAAAAAAAAAATCTTCTACGCCAAAACCGGAGAGTAAAGAAGTAAAGAACAAAATTAAAGAACTGTCAAAGTCAATAAAAAAGATTGATAAGGAACTACTTAAAAAATCTAAATTATCTTCCACGGAAAAAGATGCTCAGAAAAAAAAATATCAAGATTACCAGCGTTACAAAAAACAAGAAAATAGTAAACCTATCATTGATTCAAAAGATTTTGACCATCTGAGCAACAAAATCTTTCAAACCAATAGACAACCTACAATGGAAGTTCATAGTCCTGAACGCTCTAATTTAAAACGAGCTCGTACGTGTTCTGAAAATCGCCTTTACCCTAGCTCAGAAATTCTCAACACAAGTCCAATGAGAAGTGTAGTAAAAGTCGCTGACAATAACTATGAAAGCAATTCACCTAAAAGAAAATGTTTTGAAGAAAGGTTCGATCTTAGATCCAAACTAAGCAGAGTAAATCAAAGAATAAACCAAAAGAAAATACAAATTGATTTAAATAAAAAACCAACACAGTGGGAAAACTTAAAAATAGCAGTTGAAAACCATAATGACGAAAAGCACAAATCACCAAAAAAATCTAGTGTTCTCAAGTATAAAACAAATAAGTGTAAAAAGTTGAAATTGATTATCAACGTGGTATGCCAAGAATCGGACGATGAAACAACTTCCAGCGATTCAAGCATTAGCGAAACTGAAAATAATCCAACGCATCATATGGATTTAAGTTTCTTAGACGATTTTAATGTTGATGAAATCGTGGATAGTTTGAAACACAGTCCTAAACGCAAAATCATAAGTCCATTGTCACACGAGATCAAACCTGGAAATTATAATAAAATTCCAGTTGAACCTGAACTCAAACTGGCGACAATTTTGAGTATGCTTAATGTTAAATCTGAAACGAATAATAATTTCACAACTACTGCTTCAACTTCGGTTAAAACAGAATGCAAATCTAAAGAAACTGAAGAAATTAACAGGTATTTTAAATTATTTAAAACCCAACAGGTGACTAGGTCCTAACTAGGTGTGTTACCTCTGAACTTGAAATAAAATAAATTATTTATAAATTTTCAGGGCAACGCTATCAAATATCAACCTTGGTCCTGAAATGTCGAGTACTTTTAAAAAAGAGGATAACATAGGTATAACAGAGAATACATGGCATTTAGTCAAAATAGCATGTCAAACTAAAAACCAATTGCATCAGCAAAATACTGCAGTATCTGAAGAGTGCAACATCGGTGTTCATATAAACCATGAACAGCATAGCGGAGACAAAAATAAGTTAGTTATAGATGAAAGCGTCATAATTAATGAACAAGAAATTAGCATCATAGATTTGACCAATGACTTGACTAATCAAAATGTATGTGCCGCGACAAATACAAAGAACATCACCGCAGATGTAGTTGCTACGCCTAGCAATATACAACAAGAGACGCAAAGTAATGCAAAGAAAAAAGAGGACAAAACAGTCAAATGGAATCAACGTAAGATGGCAGGCAATAACATAGTGAATCAGTTGGAGCCAATTACACCTACTACTCGTACAAAAGACATTCACTATCAAAATGAAACAGGCAAATCAGAAAAAACAACATTTATGATTGAAAGAAAAATGTTGAACCAAAATCTTGACAGTGTTATAGACTTAACAGATGATACTATAGATGATGAAACAATATCCAAAAATATGGCTAAAATTAGTGCACCTATTGATAAAGAAAATAATGCGGAGGATGTAACAGAAAACATTAAATATACTACTAACACTGAAACAGTCAAACAAAAGAATACGAATAATCAAATAGAAATTGAAAGTAATATATTCGTAAATAAAGACATTCACTTAATACCTAAACCAGAAAAAAAATATAATGTATCAAACGAAAATGAAAAAGCAGTAGTCACCAAAATACAAACTATAAACGAAAATAGAAACAATTTGAATACTGCCACTCAATTGGAAATAAAAAAGCCAATAGAAATGGATGAAACTATAAGTTCAATGAATAATGGGCTTATTCATTCAAATAATCATACTAAATCTGACAAAGAAAGAGTTCAAAAGCAAGCTTATCGACTTACAAAACATGTTCCGGATACTAGTATGACGTCGAAAGACAATGTCCCCAGTGGTATAAAAAGCTTGACCAATATCTTTCAAACAGATGTTACTAGTAATGTCATACAAAAAACTGTTGAAATCGTATGGGACACCAAAAATGAAAATGGAAAAGTATCTCAGGCTAACGGCGACAACGCAGAAACTGGAATTGCATCTAAAAGTAACATAAACGAAAATAAATCTATGAATGAAGCTAATATTGAGCTAACTGTTTCTGAGAATGAAACTAAAGAATTGATCACAACGAATCGTGAGACAGTAAATATCCCCAAACCACCTGCTGCTAACCAGATTATCAGAAACAACGAGAATATAAAAAATGTGTATCCTTCCACCAACACGGCACTAACGGACGTCGCGCCCAGTAACAATAAAGACTTCAACAAAATATTTGAATCAAAAACAGCTAAGGAAGTTCTCGATAAAATTGTTGCAACTGTATGGGACACCAAAAATGAACTTGAAAATACATCCAAAACTAACGGCGCCAAAGACGAAATCGTAAAACCTCAGACCAACGACACTAAAACGGAAATTGGAAATGCATCTAAAACTAGTACCATCGAAAATAAAGTAATAAATAACTGTGGCATAGGTTATCAATACAGAGCACTAGGTGCATTACTGGAAGAAAGATTGAAAGATTATTCGATCAAAAATATAAAAATAATAAAACACATTCGGCAAGGGAAATATTCAAATGTTTTCAGCTGTAAAGATTCAAACGGTCAAACGTACGCCGTTAAAATGTTAAAGTATGTCCAATTCAACATAATTATTATTTTTATATATAAATTCGGGACGATCTCGATTCTCATATGATCGACTGGCGCATTGTAGCCAAAGATCGAGAGGTGTGAAAGAAGGGGAGGGAGGCCTTTGCCCTGCAGTGGGACGACCCAGGCTAAAAATAAATAAATAAAATAATAGATTCGAAAATTAATCCACCTGATGCATGTTTTCAGATCCGACACTAATCGCCAAGTTTTGGGAATTGAAAAGGATCAAATGATCAAACGACTACAAAAAGATGTCCCGAGAGAGAACCTAAATACAGTTTTTTTGATAGACAGTTTCGGGATAGAGAGATACTGGTGCTTTCTTACCGAATTCTATCCTAAAAACTTACAGGAAGTTCTGCAGAAATGCAAGCGTTTCCATATAGATCGGGTGCAGCGCTTGGCGAGCCAGCTGATATCAGCAGTTATGCTTCTGAGGAACCACAACGTCGTTCATTCTGGTATGTATGTATTTTAAAACTTGGCAAAGTAATCGCTTGTTTCATCCAAGCTACTGCGATCCAAGGGGAACGCCTGGGACTTTTCGCGTACCTACTCATTTTCTTACTGCATAAAAAGAAGATGCCTTCAATATTACGGGGTGAATTGCATTGATTGACAGTTTATTTTACGCGAAATATAATTTTATTGCATAATTCAAAGTTGAAAAGTTTTCGGAGTACAGGAAATGGTGATAATAATGTTCCCTTGTATACCTACTATTTCTTTTCAGATATAAAACCGTCGCACATTCTCCTGGATTACACCCACGAGAGGCTAAAACTGTGCGGTTTCGACAGTGCCTACTACAAGAACAAAACGGTACTTCTACCAAACATCGGTACCAGCTATTACCGGGCTCCGGAAATCATCCTGGGGTTCTCCGCAGGACACAGCATAGATGTCTGGTCTTCTGCGCTAGTTATTTACGAAATGGCAACAAAATATCACCTGATTGACGGTATCTATAACAATGATGTACTATACAGGCAAATGTGCATTTTTGGCAGTTTTCCTCGTGATATGGTGGAAATGTCTATGTACAAGGCACGATACTTCCAAGGCCAGAAGTTTATGAGGCGCCTCGGAAGTAGGGGACAGGTAAGATAAACTGTTATATTTTAGATGTTTCAGCACAATATCTTATATCTTATCTTATACCTTTAAACGAGAAAATCTTGTATAATATATATATTTAGGATCTCGGAAACTGCGCCAACGATTTTCACGAAATTTAGTATACCCCTGTATACTCCCTCCCTGTATACCTGTTTTCGGGGGCGATAAATTGATCTAGCTATCATTTTCTTAAAATGAATATTTTAAGAAAATGATTATTTCACCCCGAGTTCAATAATTAAACATAAACTGAATATGTGACTGCTCCTGCCATCTATTGACGATTGTGAGCAACTAACTGCAAGCATATCCAGCAGATGGCATTGTTCAGTAAAAATAAGCCAATAAAGATAATATGACCTTATGATTTCTTAAAAATACAAATTAACAATAAAAAATACTGAGCGAAGCTCGGTCACCAACTGCTAGTTTTTTTTAAACAGTCGCTAACTAGTCTTATGTCGTGCCACAGATTAGATAATACTATACTATTAGTCCTGCGAACGAAACCACCAAAACACTATACTATTTTCAGGATATAAAATACTACGGAAACTTCTACAGAACAAAACGCATCGAGAAGGGTTTATGGAATGCGTTCAAGAATCTGTGGCCGGGTAATGGACGCATCGAGGAAAAGCTGATGAATATGGCCAACCTTTTGGAGCAAATGCTCCTACCCGACCCTCGGCAGAGACTTCAGATCAAGTTCGCGTGCGTAGACCATTTTATCTACGAGATGTGGTAGATTTTTGTAGCACTCGATGCTTCATATCGGTAAAGCAACCTTAGTTTCGTTGTGTGATTGCCATAATAATTGTGTTTAGAGTTAAGACGTTATTTAGATTTAATTGTGTAGGTTTAGTTTTTGTTTCAAAATTGGGCCTTAGAAGTACTGCGTCCTTTTTCCGTTTTTCTTTTATATTCTAAGAGAAGGTTTTTTCAGCCTGCTTGGTTTGTTATTTGTTTGATAAGGAGAGTAAGTTTTAAGTTGTTAATTTACATGTTTTGGAGAATAAACTCTTTGATTGCTGTAAAAATCTTGTTTCTTTACTTACTTTTAAATGGAGGTCCAGTCGAATTTTACCATGTTCTTTCTCAGATACTTTCTTCTTCAGTCATATTCTTTCATATCATTCTTCACAAGGAAAATCGAAATAGTATGCATAATATTCAGAGGATGGATAAATCAGAATAAAAAAACTATGCATTTCAGGGTGTTTATTAAATTAATGAGAAAATATTATATGATATTAAAGCGATCCAAAATATTCAATTCAAGCAAATAGATAGATAGATTAACTCTTTATTGTACACAAAGAAATACATACAGAAAATATTACAAAAATAATCAGTAAAATGGGCGGCCTTATCGCTAAGAGCGATCTCTTCCAGACAACCTTTGGATGGAAAGGATAGATAAAAATCGGATAGACGGCGGTGCACAAAAAGTTTTTAAATTCTATATTAAAAAAAAGAAAAATATAATAATAGTAATAACCACTTAGTACCTAAAATCAACTTGTAATAATTATAAGTTTAAAAAACTTGAGAAACCGACTTCATTGTCAAACGGCTAAACCGATTTTAATCAAATTTGTTTGGGACAATCTGGACGTAAGAATAACCTTCCAAATAAAATAAAAAATTCTAAATCGGTTCATAAATGACGGAGGCATGCAGTTACAAACATTAAAAAAATTATTTAAAAAAAAATTACAACACCGTTTTTAATAAAATTAAAATGGGACCAATCTGAAAGCAGTACCTTTCAGATGAAAAAATATTTTTTTAAATCGGCTCACAAATGACGAAGTTATGCGGTAACAAACATTAAAAAAAAAAAAAAAAATACAACCGAATTGAGAACTTCCTCCTTTTTGATTGGAAGTCGGTTAAAAATAATAACACTGTAAATATAAACTACCTATAATAAAATAAACAGTTTCTTATCTATTAATATAAATACATGCTACTTAAATAAATACATATACAACACAAATATGTGTTTCTGTAAATATTGTCACTAACCTGTCCGGGCATTTCCTTGGTATGTCCGTCGGGCACATGGAACAGTATAAGGGGCGTGGATTTGCACGTGTACGGGGAAGGCCCGGTAGGCGCCACGTCCACGCGGAAAAAGCCGCGGCGCTGAAGCTGAATCACTTGGCCTCTCTTCACTTTAGATAACTCGGGCTCACCCAGCATTGGGATTTCCCACTGGAAGAAAATATGGAAATTTAATAAATAAATATTGTGGACATTTCGCACAACACTATCTGGCCCCAAACTAAGCAGATCTTGTACTATGGGAACCGGATAGCTGATACAATACTTTTTTTTTGTAAATACGTAATACTTAGAATACAATATGACACCCAGCCAGAGAACAATGATCTGTGTTCACCACACAAATATTTGTTCTCGGTGGGGATCGAACCCACGACCTACGGCTCAATACCTTTCTGATACTATATACATGTACATGAGAGTCAAAGACCAAAACAGAATTCTTTGGTTCTCATTAATACAAGGCGTAATTTTTTTTTGAAAAATCATTCTTGCCATTTTCGCCAAAAGTAAAAGATTTTTGAAAATAAACATGCAGTTATTGTTTTTTTATACATCGAAGGCATCTCTCCTTTCACGACTTTTCCCTATCTCTCGGGGTTTCGAACTTGGCCATCACCACCCTTCTCAAAAAACAACCCTGTACATTTGAAAATACATACTCCTACTGCAATTTCAACGAGACAGAGAACAAACATCTGTGTTCACCACACAAACATTTGTTCTCGGTGGAGATCGAACAAACGACCTATGGCGCAAAAGGCAGATGTACTACCACCTGAGCTGAGAGGCCAGTCAAACTTTGAAGTCTTAAAGCTAGGTGCCAGTTCCGAGAAGAACAGACAACAAACTTCGGCTTGGTTCCATCTGAAACCCAGCGTCACTCACTACGCTTGTAGTGGGTGGCATATAGCTGAGATGGAACCGGTTTTGGCTCACGCGCATAGGGACACGCGCACAGACTGATTAGATCCTCCACTTAGATTAGATTAGATTACATTAGAAAATACTTTATTGCACAAAATATAGTACATAGGCGAACTTAATGCTAATTAGCATTTTTCTTCCAGTTAACCATTGTGTTATGTGGAGTGGGTGGTAGTGCTTTATGACAAGAGAAGAGAGAAACATTTACTTAAAACTAGAATACCTACATATTACTACATATCTACAGTACCTACAATATATAAATAATAAATAACAATAATAATAACACCACCACTTACACATTTGTATTTACTCTTTGTTCTGTTTACTATTCTGTTTTCTTTCTTGTTGTGTTATGTACTCTGTTTGTGCTGTGTTTATGTGTGTTGTGTGTCCAAAATAAATGTATTTTCTTTCTTTCCTAGAAAAAGCTTACCCTAGTCTTATGCCCAATGTACTGCTTGAAATCCTCATCTTTGCCGAGCAGAGCCTTAGATATGATATGGTCAAAGTACACACAGTACACATCCAACATGGGCGACTCAGGACAATCCGCCAGCCAAGTTAGTTTGACAGTCTTCTTGAAGTCCTTATTGTCTAAGTTAGGGGTCGCGTCTACGCTCGTCACTGTGCCATCGGCAGTCCTGAAAAAATAGTTTTGGAAAATTATTACTTGCCATATTTTTAAACATTATTTAAATAAATAAATATTGCAGACAATCCACACAAAACTATCTAGCCCCAAACTAAGCAGAGCTTGTACTATGGGAACCAGATAGCTGATATTATACTTGATAACATATTTTTTTTAAATACTTATAATACAATATAACACCCAGACAGAGAACAAACATCTATGTTCACCACACAAATATTAGTTCTCGGTGGGAATCGAATCCACGACCTCTGGCGCCGAAGGCAGAGCTGCCACCAACTGAGCTGAGAGGCCAGTCAAAGTCATAATATACTAATGTATATTATGACTTTGACTGGCCTCTCAAAAGATGTCAATAGTTTATTTAACAATGTTTATTTTATGAAAAACACTCGCGGGCGGCCGCTAGTTTAAATAAAACAAATTTTGTAATAACCGATTTTGTTTAAAAACACTATCAAAGCCGCTCACTCCTACGACCGGCCGGTCTGAAGTTAGCCTTTTAACGAATCTTCCATATGTCACGTACAAATGGTTCACTTCAGTCAGACCCCCCGGCGGTATTGTGTACTTACTTGTGCACCTTATCGATCATAACATTCCCGTAGTACACAAACGTGGCATTCTCTCCTTCCTTCAACGCTTTAGCATCCACTTGGTCGATCAACATTCTCTTCGAGACATGCACAGTCTTGGAGCCCACATCTGGGTTCTTCGGATGTAGGGGAACCGTTAAAGTACTGGAGACCACACCAGCGAGATTGACGGGCACTGTGCTGGTTTCTAGGGTTGTGTAACGCGGCGCTATTGGGTCGATGACCTGTGGAAGAAATGCCAAATTTAATGTTCAGACGTGCTTCTAGCACCTAATGCTGCATTCCTACGGTGCGTGGTTCTGCAGATCATCACGCACAGCCGACGACGACGCACGGCAACGCACACAGAAAGGGCTCCTGTGCTACCGCGCACCTCGGCGCACGAGACCGTTCCCATGGTGTGTCGTGCGAGCTGATCCGCTTCCGTGCGCGATATCACACACCGGTGGGAAGGGGCTATTAGTCATTTGTAGGTACTTAGTGAGACGTAGACGATAATACAAAAGCAAAAGTTTCAAAGAGAGCACAAATTAAAAAGCACAATTGAAGAAGACTTATTTGAATTCTATAAAATATGTAAATACCAAGAGATCGGATCTACCGTACCTGGGACGGTAGTCTACGTAGTTAGCGATTGCTAACTAGCTTGGGGGTACCACCTAACATTCATTGAACACCTAGGTCGCTGGCGTCGGCGATCGGTGAAACGCTGTCAAATTTGACAGCGATATTTGACAGTGTTTCACTGATCGCTATCGCCAGCATAGGTGTGCGTAGGCCTTAAAAGATGGCGACTAATTACGGTCGCTAACTATGTCCGTGGGGTTCCGGCAAAAAATAGGACCTCTCCATCACCTCCCGTGGATGTCGTAAAAGGCGACTAAGGGAACACAACCAATACTGCGGTCACCTATCCGCCTGCCAAGCGTGGTGACTATGGCAAATCCCCCCCCATGTCCTGGAAATGTGAAGGGGAGGCCTATGTCCAGCAGTGGACTTCTTCAGGCTGATAATGATGAATATGTCGGGACAAGTTAGCGGCTAACTAGCATAGCACGCAAGCCTAGATTTGACAATGCTTACCTTCTTATTGATGGCCCAGATCTTGTCCCACTCCATGAATACGACCGACCGGCTAGAGCCCTGCGCCGTTATAAACTGCCGCAGTCCCTCCACCGTCATACCGCGACGTAGTACTCCTCTCACTGTCGGCATACGGGGATCGTCCCTGGAAATAACATTATATTTTGGATTTTTTACATTTTTTTTTTATATTTGTTCTTATTAAATTTAAGAGCTTAGCTCTTTTGTCGGGTTTTGATGCAGTTTTCTCCAATTAAGTCTTCCGAATGTGGCCTCTTTGACTTCCTTATACGACATGACAGCGACTTCTTTTATCTGGCTCGTGTAACTTATTCTTGGCCTTCCTCTTCCCCGTTTTCCTTCAACCTTTCCTTCAATGATGTTCTTTATGTAGCTGTCATGTCGTAGAAGATGTCCAAACATTTTTCCTCTTAGATTTTGTAACGTCTCAAGTTTCTCCTTTTCGCTCTAAGACCTCTTTGTTCGTAACTTTTTCCGTCCAGCTAATTTTCTCCATTCTCCAAAAATTATTTATCTTATAAAAATATACAATCTTATTATTATAACCAGCACTAAAGAAACCACTAAGGTTTGCGGGGATATTATGGGAACCTTTTTAGATACCAAAAGGGCAAGTCTGAGTTTTACTCGTTCAGAATCAGAATCAGAATAATTTATTGACCAAGATAGTACACTTTAACAATAAATTGCTATGTGTCCCAAAATCTTGGCTCGTGTCGCTTCAGTTTGAACATTTAGTTTTATTTTGTCTCATTATTTCTCCATACAAAAGAAAGAGACACGTAGGCGAAACGAACTGATCGAGTAAAACTCAGACTACGGTTCTGATTGGTGTTATACAATAAAATGAAACTTACCATCCGTCCACAAGACCTTGCTCGACAAACCACGTTAGTTTTCGCTTCGATAATACTGTGTTTGTCATGCTCAACCTGAAACGATAACAAGTAATAAGTTTAGAATACTTGATATGGGAGCTATGGGAGCAATCTGGAAGTGGACCTTACAGATAAAAAAAAATAACGGAGATAAGCAAAAAATACAACCAAACTGATAACCTCCTTTTTTTCTTAAAACGGTCGAAAAAGAAAACAATGCCTTCTTATACCCACTTTAAGTGGGGTCGGCACAACATGTCTTCCTCCTCCATTCCTCTCTGTCACTCCTCTCTTATCCATATCATCTTTCACACAGTCCATCCATTCAAAAGAAAACGATGTATTATAATTTTAATAAGGAAACTGATCATACAATATCAATTACAATCATACATACAATGAGTAAGGTGTTTAAAAGTATTTTATTTTTAAATTTTTTGAGACGTGACCGAACATCACTTTACCAGTAGTAGTGTATTTATTTTTCAGCTCACCAGGTGGAAAGTGGCAACTTTCGGCCCGCTGCACGAACCGAAGTTGCCCCTTTCCGCCGGCCGTCGTCGAGCAGAAAAATCGTGTACACACCACAGGAATTAAGAAAGAAAACCTCAGACCAGACATTTCTTATTTTGCTTCCCTGGGTATGTAACTATTGAGCTAAGTTACCTGCTGTACTCCCAAATATAAGGTTTCCTCAGGCCAATAGCGTCGATAAACCAGTAGAACTGCGGATCTCTGTCGTGGTACTCCATTGTCCGTAGCACGTGCGTCACGCCTTCTATTGAATCCACGATGGGACAGGCAAAGTCGTAAGTTGGGTATACCCTGTAAAGTAAAAACATGATTTTTGAGCCAAGGTATTCAGAAACAATGCTTGAGTCTGAGTCGAGCCTCAAGCATAGATTTAGGACAGATCTCAATTGAAAAGTGTGTCTCCCAAAGACTCGTATTATACCTACTCATATTATTTATTGCAATTATTATGTTACATGGTGAGGTCTTAAAGTTAAAAATGGTGAATTATTATGTATTCCTTAAGTTAGGACTTTCGGTTCTTCCCGAGCCTCCTACCATTTCCTTTTATTTTATATATTGATCTATTGATTTATTGAATAAAAATATATCCATCTCTTTTTAAGGCTTGTCATAAACAAGGACCGACTATTTTATTTGTCGAATAGCGTTATTTCGTAGATGAAAAAATCGGCCCTCAGAGAAAAAAAATGGCTATGTGCGTGGTTTGATTCGCTCTTGGCCACCTCACATTAGTTTCTAATAGTAATATTTCATAGTAATATTTGATATGCCATTATTTAATTCTGTTATTATTATTTTTTGTGTCATTTTATTTAATATTTCGGTGTTAGTTTAAGTTTGTATATTTCAAATACGATTGGTTAATTGTGACTGGACTGGATAAATAAATGAAATGAATTAACTTCCATACTTATATTGAGTGCCAGTTCTTGGATGGACCTCCGGCTTGCATCTATAGATGGTGGGGTCTCGTAGACAGCCGTTGGCGGACTGCATATCGATTTTGGCGCGTACGCAGCATCGCACGCCGATTTCACTCGCTTTCTGCATTTCCACCCAGAGCTGCAGATTCTTGTCTACAGCTGCAATGATACATTTATGTTCATCATTTTATTTTATTTATTAACAAAATTATTGTATCTTATAATATAAATAAATATTGTGAACAATTCACACAACACTACCCAGCCCCAAACTAAGCAGAGCTTGTAATATGGGAACCGGATAGCTGATATAATACTTGAATACATTTTTTTTTTGTAAATACATACTTAGAATACAATATAACACCCAGACAGAGAACAAACATTTATGTTAACCACACATATATTTGTTCTCGGTGGGGATCGAACCCACGACCTACGGCGCAGAAGGCAGAGCTACTACCAACTGAGCTAGAGGCCAGTCAAAGGTATCATATAACTTACTGACAATTAAGGATTAAAATTTTTCGTGTGAAACTGAAGACAAAACGACTTTCACTAAACCGAACTAAGTAATTGCTTACTAAAAAACAATATGAGGAGGTAGGTCAGTGTTGTGCCGGCCTGCGAATGTCTTGTGTGAGGTTGTCTTCAGTCTCTCACCTCGTACCCTCTATCTCCTCGTATCAATTCATATCATGCGCATGTCATCAAACACTTGTATTAACTTATTTATTAGACCAACACATACAAATAAGTAATCATAAACATATAAGTAAAAGGAAAAAAAAGTAGCTACAAACAAAATCGAATACAAGGTATGCATTTGCTTTGATAGGTAGTTAAATAATAAAGAGGAAACATTTATATTTGTATAAAATCGACTTACAATTATTCCTATTACTGCTCTCAAGTTTCTGATCTCTCTCATTCTTCATTTGTTCTGCGGGGGTATCGTCCACAAACGCTTTGCTTTCCCGAATAAGTTTCTCGCAGTATTCCAGCATCAGGTCAAAGTACTGAGACGTGTGCGTGAAGAGATCCGGCTTTATTTCTAACATTTCTACGTCTTCTAGGATCACCTGCGAATAAAATCATAATCATATCTTAGTAATAATAAAACTAAGTTGATATAAAATGTGCGTGCCGATAAAGCTTAAAAAGGAGTCCCGGCACGATAAAGGGACTTATTTAGTGTGATCGCCCTTTATATCCCTCGAACAAGAAAGTTCCCGTTTTACCCTAAAGGGCGTGTTTTTAAAGATATAAGGGCTTTTGAGCAAAAGTTTCGAAATCCATATCTATACTTTTCTAACACATAGGGACTTCTCTATGTGAACCTCTTCTATCACGTAAGGACTTTTCTATAAATTCTAGATTTGGTAACGGATGTCGGTTCTATAACATTCTGCAATGCCCGGGCAATGCCGGGCTTAGCGGCTAATAATAAATAAATACTCAGCACAATAATTTGTATGTAAGTAACCGCAAGCTATTAAAATTTAAGCTGCAAAAAAATTGGTGCGAGAATTTCCCCTGCGTCTCTCGTCTCCGCCTGAAGAGAGCACTGGTGGTCTAGTGGTAGCGACCCCGCCTTCCGTTCCTAAGGTCGTGGGTTCAAATCCAGTCGTGTACCAATGAGTTTTTCTGTCCAAAAATGTATATGCACTATGCCAGTACTCTCAAACGCTGAAGGAAAACATCGTGAGGAAACCGGCGTGTTGTAGAACCTAAAAAATTTGGAGCAACACGTGTCAAGCGTCACGCAAAGAGGGCCCGCTACAGGCCTACTTGCGAAAACCTTGCACACAAAGTGCGGATGATGAATTCGCTGTTTAAATTTTTCGAAAAGCGCCCTTAACGGTCGTTTTGGGACTTCACACAAAACCTACTCAGAAAACAGCATCCCCATTAACCTAAATCAGGATAAAATTAAACACATTCATAAACTATTGCTATCTCTTACCAATGGGAAATAAAAAATAGAGACAGCAAATTACGTTTTTGTCGAGAAAATCCCTCATACCTTTTCAAACTCAGCATTCTCTTTAGCAGGGTTTGTGTCATCAAACCTCATGATGAGCTTTCCTTCGAATGCTTGTTGGTAGTACTGGTTCAGAAGGGCTGCTTTAGCATGACCAATGTGAAGGTATCTAAAAACAAATAAAAAATACAACTTAATACATACATAATATTAGAAAGATATGTATCCTGACTGCAACGAGCTGAGCCTTTCAGAAAGAGCTCTATCACTACTGTGCTGCAGTTGCAGTTGGTTCGATTTCCACCAAGGATAAAAAAATGCAATGGACGTATTTGTTCTGTGGTTTGGTTAATAATGTTTTTATTTTAACAGGCAACTAATTGGTTCCCACTTCCCATAGCTTTGTTTAGTGATGTCTACCTACATTTATATCTTTTTTTCTTTTTTTTTAAACAACTAAGTAAGCAAACAAGCTTACGGCCTACCTGTAACACCAGAGGCATCACTCGCGCGTTGCTGGCTTTAAATATTTTAAAACGCCCTTTTTATTATGTTTTTTTTTATTATTGTTTTTTCTTGATGTAGGTTGGAGGCAATATTTCTTAATGGTATGGATTTAGAGTAAATGTGAAGACCATAGGTCAAACATACCCTGAAGCTTCTGGAGGGAACCGTACCACCACCTTGCCCATCTCAGCATTCGGCAGCTCAATGAACTTGCCCTCTTGTTGACGGCCGGAAGTTTCTTCTTTCCGAGCTCTTTGCGGAGACAATCTGAAGAACAGACATTGAGAACTAATAAATCTATAAAATACATATAAATCTTGTTTATATGTATTTTATAAACAAGCCACTTTCACTGATATGTCTATGTTTTTGCTTTTCATTGAACATAGTATTGTGTAAATTGACAGAAACAAGGAGTTGAATTCCTTGCCGGTGTCTGTCTTTCCGATCACCTACAACTTGGACGTTTTCAAGTCTTTTTTTTTTTTTTTTACAATTTATAGGTTTGCGTTTGACCGCTATCTCACCTGCTGTTAAGTGATGATGCGGTCGACGATGTAGCACGCTTACCTAGAAGATACCTATTCACTCTTGTCTTGAAAACATCCAATTTGTAGGTGCTCGGAAAGACAGACGCTGGCAAGGAATTCCATTCCTTGGCTGTCCGCAACATAAAAGTTGAAGCAAAGCGCTTGGTGCGGACAGTTGGAACATCAACCAAGTATGGATGCCGCATTTCCGTGCGTCTAGTGGTCCGATGGTAGAATGGGGATGGGGGAACTAAATTGGGAAGATGAGAACAGTACTCCATACACGACCGGACTTGTGCTTGGTACAGGTTAAGAAGCTGTCCCGGTGTGAAGTACTGTCTCACCTTCGATAGAACGCCTAGCTTCTTCGCAGCTGTCTTGGCTTTGGACTCTATGAAGTCATGAAGAGTGAATAGGTATCTTTTAGGTAAGAAAGCTACACCGTCGACTGCATCATCACTTAACAGCAGGTGTGATATCAGTCAAGCGAAGGCTATAAATTGTAAAACTTATTAGCCTATTTTTCATTTGTAAAAGGATCATAAAAAAAAGCAGCCAAGTGCGAGTCGGACTCGCCCATGAAGGGTTCCGTAGCACAACGAACTACAAGAACCTTTATATTATGTTACTTGATGTAACATAATAAGGTTCTTGTAGTTCGTCGAAAGGTAAATTGCGGTTTACGGTTTATGACGTATAAAAAAAAAACTACTGACTAAATCTCGTTCAAACCAAATATCGTTGAAAGTTTACATAGTAATGTACAACATATATTTTTTTTAGTATTATCATTCTCTTACTTTAGAAGTTAGAGGGGGGGGACCAACTTTTTTCCACTTTGGAAGTGTCTCTCGCGCAAACTATTCAGTTTAGAAAAAAACGATATTAGAAACCTCAACATCATTTTTGAAGACCTATTCATAGATACCCCACACGTATGGGTTCGATGAAAAAAACATTTTTGAGTTTCAGTTTCAAGTATGGGGACCCCCGAAATTTATAGTTTTTTTTTTTATTTTTATGTAAAAATCTTAATGCGGTTCACAGAATACATCTACTCGCCAAGTTTCATCAGTCTAGCTCTTACGGTTTCGGAGAAAAATGGCTGTGACATTCGGACGGACAGACAGACAGACAGACAGACAGACAGACAGACAGACATGACGAATCTATAAGGGTTCCGTTTTTGCCATTTGGCTACGGAACCCTAAAAACGGTAGAAACCGAGCCGTAGTTTGTTGCCAGTTCTTCTATGCTTGGTCGCATGGAACTGGCAACTAGACTCACCTAGCTTTAAGACGTTTCAAAGTTATTTTAGCATCGTACTGAATAAAAAATTATTGAGTTTGAGAGTTTGAAAAAAAAACAACTACAGAATTGAAGACTATGCTGCAGTTCCAAAATTAATTTAAAAAATCAACCTTGAAGATGTCTTGGAAAGTGTTTCCAAGATCCCCGCGGGTAGTTCCTTCAGAGCTGTGGCCACAGGTGGCTGAGCCTCAATCAACCTCATCCAGCGTCCAATGTTTTTGAACGAGTTGCCTTTGGAAGCATCCTTGTATGTAGAGGATACTGGAAAGAGATAGGAATGAAAATGGAGAAGATAGCACTGGTGGTCTATTGGTAGCGATCTCGCCTTTCAATCCTAAGGTTGTGGGTTCAACTCCAATCATGCACCAATGAGATTTTCTATCCAAATGTGTGTGCACTATGCCAGTACCTACTTTCAAATAGTGAATGAAACATTGTGAGATAAGAGGTGATAAGAATGCTTGGTTTATAAATTATTAAAATAATACCCCTTTATGTTAATAAATTACATACTTGCATTTTTAAGCATCACTGTTCGAGCTGTGGGACATCTTATAAACAACTTAATTTATTATTTACCTTACCTAGACCCTGTAGTTCGGAATAAATGGCTTATTATTATAATTATTTTTATTATTCTAGTAACAACTCCATATTTTAAGTGGCAATTTTTTCGTGTACATAATACTGGTATAATGATAGTATAAATCATCCAGAACTTACCATGTAAGACACTGAACACAGCAAGATCGGCCACTGACAACGATTCTCCAACTAGGTAAGTCAACGGGCCAAGAGTTGTGTCCAAATATTCTAAAGACTTGGGCATCTCATTATCCAGGATCAAACTAAATGATAGCCAATGGTTCACAGTCACCTTCTGCAAAGGATCGGCGGACTTATTAAAGGTATTTTCAAGAATTCTAATCAAATCATTGCTGGTCCCATATGGCACAGATTTCTTCGCATTTGGGAGCGTTACAGTCGACTCTCCACCCCAAGTCAGTTCTACAGCCTTCTGGACAAACTTGTAGTACTCCACCGCAAGTATACCACCTGGAAACCACAAAGTAGCTATTTTAAGCCGCACCTAACCAATATTGAAATACAACGTTAAATGAATGAAAAGGTTATCACCTAAGGGCGGGTTAGATTTACTGCAGGAAATTTTCATTATGTATTTTTCTTTCTCTTCTTTAGTCTAGTTTCTAAAAAGAAATAAAATACATCGAGCACTCGCAGAAACAAAATAAAAATCACACGACGACGACGACGCTGACAGCTGAGTCGGCACCACAGAACACAATACCTAATTGTGATGAACTCCAAGTCCATACAAAAAAGGAGGGAACGCAAATTTAGTTCGTGGGATACAAAATAGATGGCGCTGATTGTTTTTTTTTCAATGCAAATGACTACACCGCTCCGGGGCTTGAACCAGGGTTCCTTGTCTTGATACAATTGAGTAGAAATCGAGACGTTGATTTACTATCTACTCCGTGGCGCAACAGCGCCAGAGAGAGATGCGAGCCCTTGTGTACTGGGGGGCAATTCTAGACCAGCGACTTTTTTGTCACGGATATATATCACAAGAACTGTCAAATTTAAATAGACATGACATTTTCAATAGATATCGTATTCCAGCATTATCACTTTAGACATCTATCGAGCGAAGGCCGTTAGATATGTGTCGAGTGGTGAGTAGTAGTCGACATTGACATCTCTAATATACTTTGGGTGACTTTGGGCTTTTTTTTTCTTTCGGTCCTTGGAGCAGGCTAGAGTACCAAGACCATACCACCTAGTCTTACTTTTTGATAAAAAGTCAATGATGTTTACCTACTTGTTTGTAGGGGATACAAGTTGGGAGCGAGAACGCGAATAATGCTCTCTCATAAACCTACAATAAGTGAGGAGTGATTGAATTTAGCTCGTACTTAGTAATTATTCAATGGCGCAGTTAGAAGAGCAGTCAATCAGACAGTCAACGTCTATACTTGTATCCAGGGTTCAAGCTTCGAGAGAAATATTCTTTTTGCATTGAATGGCCATCTAGTTGTTAACCTTTGAATTAAAAATTCAAGTCATCAGAGTCCTTCTCTTGAGTGTAATGATCCTGACAATGACATTAACTACAACACTTCATAGACAACTGACCATAGATTACAAACAACAAAGTTTACAGTTTTATGGTACATAACGTTCCGTGTGTTTCCGGAATTAAATAATGTAACTAACATTTTGTGCGAAAAGTCCATTGATTACTATCTAATGAAAATGAATCTATTATAAACAACAACAAGAACGCATTATAAACGCCGTTTAATAGGAAATGTGTTTATTTGAAGACAATAATAAAGTTAGTGCCATCGAACTATTCTATCGATAGAAACGGAACGTAGATAAACATGAACAACAACGGGATAGTCTGTGGAAGTTCTAAGAATGAACCTTCTTTCTGACATCTCTAAAGTAAAAGTCTAACGTAAAAGTCTAACGGTGGCTAGAATACGCATTTTAGCGCGGTTCGATATTATCTTCGACAAATTTGGTGATATGACACTGCTTTCGCGACATTTCAAATCTCTATTTCGAGCGTAAATCTCTAAAAGTCTAGAATTGGCCCCCTGGGGCCTTAATAATGTCCTCACTTGACACTGGCAAAATTGTCTATTATGAACACTTTTGACGGAATTCTGTCAGAGAAAAGAAAACCCATAAGATTCTGTCAAAATTCCGTCAAAACTTAGGATTGGGATCGGAATCACGTTCAAGGTTAGACTGGCAGATGTCATCTAAAGAAGTTCAAGTTCAGTTTTTTCCTGCAGGCAATACAGAGTTGGGAGATAATGTACATCATGATAATGTCCACCCCGTTATAACGATGCCAGTTACGTCACATGCACACTGGAACAATAATTCAAACATGGATTTTTGCTTTTTTGTTCTGGCACTGGATACTTATAGTTATACCTTGTCCTGGATACTTTTTATGGCGGATCCGACATAGGTTAGGGTATGTTAGAGCATAAAAATTACGCACAAGGCAAAATTACGCACAAATTACGCAGAGAAGGCGTGCCGCGGCAGCAGCCACTGCAGTGCCAGAAAATGTTTTTTTCAATACCATCAAAAGGGCTGTCCCATTAAGGACAATTATCCATCGCTAGATGAAAAAAGTAATAATTGAAATATTTATCTGCGACAGTGTACATAGGCCTTTACAATTTAACAATGGAAAAAAGTGGATTCGCTTTAACTGGCCGTACATTAATCGGACCCAATCTGATGAAACAAAATTATCTTTCAACACTTCAAAACGTTTGACTAGGCGGTATGGTCTTGGTACTTTAGCCTGCTTCGAATTCGAAAGGAGCGAAAAAAAAATTAAAAAAAATGAAACTAAAATAATTACAAAAACGTAAATGCAAACGTTTTACCTGAAAATAAAACGTATATTAAAATACTTACCTGATCCGAAATATAATTTAAATATTGAGATATAGCTATCGCATTCGCTCCCTAATTGTCCCTTTCCCTCCTGAAACGTGTGTATCGCCGTCCTTATCGCACTCCACACATACAACCATCTTCCATCGCGCCGAGGGTCGGCGCGCCGACTCTGTTTCTCATTACGTCTATTGTTTTTGCGAGGCCACCAGGCAGAATTTAAAATTATTATATTTCGGATCAGGTAAGTATTTTAATATACGTTTTATTTTCAGGTAAAACGTTTGCATTAAAATACTGTACGTGATCCGAAATATAATTTAAATATTGAGAGATGTTTGTTATCGCCTGGTGGCGGTGGTTAGCGTCAATGTGACTAAGAAAACCTTTAAAACCTTTTAGGTGTTAAAAAAGTTGTAATGCCAAACTGTATAACACTATAATATCATCTTACCTAAATGTTAGGTGTAGGCAACAAGTTTTCAGTGAGAGAATAATCAAAAACTAAGAATACACAATGTATAACTGTTTTAATCAACCATATAACATAACAGAAATTAAGATCACTTCTTACAAAGGATTAGATAATCAATAAAATGGATAGGCAGGTACTTAGACTGCCTGAAAACTTGACATTATCTTCGGATTAGACTTGCTTGATTGTGCAATCTGCCTAAAATAGAATTTCTTAAAAGTATTTTGCGATTTCCAGTTGCCTCTCGAAAGTATATCTTCCACCTGCGTATTTGCAACCCAACTTTTGGAGGCAACTGCTGCTCTAAGGCTCCCAGCTGAAGCTTCTATACCAGAAACTTTTAATAGATTTTTAATCCACCCTGAAATCACACATCTAGATGCGGGCTTGGGCTGACCACAAGTAGTAACAAAAAGATTTGTACAATTTGCCAATTCCCTTCTATTTTTACCAGTGGCTATCAACCGATTTATCCAATAAACCGGATCTAGCCTCCTATTATCGGGATTTGAAATAAGTCTCCAGCCAGACTGACGGTTATCCACAGTGTCAGTCTTAGATCCAAAAACAGGCCAAAAAACGATGTGATCCGTATGAACAATGCAATTCTCAGAACTAACTGAAAGAAGGGTTAAATCATGCAGCCTTCTACTTGAAAATAGTAGTAAAATAGCAGCCGTATGCTTAGAAACTTGGTAGAGGCTATCAGCAGTGCAATCAACTTGAGACATAAACTTAATAACAAGGTCAAAATCCCACACTGGGGGCTTTGTAGGGGTTGGATTTGTTAAAGCTATTGATGTTAAAATTCGTTTTACAAAAGGGTGAGTTCTAAGCCGCTCCGAAAGTTCAGGCTCACAAAGCGTTGCAACCACAGACTTATGAACAAGAATTGTGTTATAGGACAGTTTCTCTTTGTAAAACAGATCTGATAAAAAAAAAAAAAAAAAAAAAGGGCTAAATCTGAACCGGAAGGTCTACTACTAGTTACATTATTTTACTCTGCACACTTAATTTACCGGGACCAAGCAGGCTTGTAAGTCTTAATCGTCGAAGGTCGCCAACTATTAAGAAGAAGATTTCGTTGCTGTGGTGTCCATTCCTTCAAGTGTTCGCTCCAGCCCCACATCTCCATACCTCCAGCTCCATTTCCTGCACATTCTGTGGCGGGCTGCCCGTTGATACGTCTACTAGGACTCGATGAAGGTCTCGAATGGTCCAGGGTGCTGCTGTTGCTCGGCTCCGTAAATCTGGGCGCCAAAAAACTTTCTCCCACCTTGGTACAATTATGAGGTAAACTCCACGGCATTGATGTAGATGTTGAAGGACTTTTGGTATTAAGAACGGAGGCGGAAACACCCATGCCAACGGATAATCCCATTTTTGTGACAGGGCGTCGTGAAATTCCGCTTGTTTGTCCGTATAGTCTAGGGTGCAGTACCTGGGTACCACGCGCGTTAGATTTGTCGCAAATAGATCTATGCTCGGCGTGCCCCATTTGGCGAATATTAACGTGGTTATTCGAGGTAATAGGTGCCACTCTGGAACTCTTCGACGGCGAGATAGATGATCGGCCTCGGCGTTGTAGACACCCGGAATATGGTAGGCTACTAGATCTATCTGATAGAAATCAAACTGCTGAAAAATCTTGTAAGCCAAGTCCAGGAGATCGTGTGACTTTGATCCTCCTTCGTTGCGTAAATAAGCCACTGCTGTCTTGTTGTCCAATTGTAGGTGTATAGACGTTGAACGCAGGTTCGGACCTTGCTCTTCTAGGACTTTCTGAATCACGAGGAGTTCCTTCATGTTCGAATGTAAGTCTTTCTCCGCCGCCAACCAATTGCCTGACAACTTCATGTTGTTTATCTGAGCTCCCCAAGCTATACCTGAAGCGTCTGTCACTAGAAAGAGTGTGGGATGAGCAATATGTATTCGGGAGCTTCCTCCCAGATGCTTGAGCCACCAAATCAAATCCTTCTCTGACTCTTGATTGAGAGAGACAAACCTTGACTTGAGTCTGCAATGACTTATAGTTAACTTTTGTAGCTGTCGATGGTTGAGCCTTCCTCGGCGAATTACAAAACTGGCAAAATTCATCATACCCACAAGACTTTGAAAGTCGACAAGTTTCATCGTTCGATTTTCTAAGAGTCTGAGTATTGAAGACCTTAACTTGTGGCACTTTAGCTCGGGTAGAAACTTGCGATTTTGCCATATAATGCCTAGATACTCTATGCTCTTCATCGGTGTATTATCTTATCTGTGTCGGTGTTAGCACGGACTTTTCGAAGTTCACCTTCCAGCCTAGATAATTCAGCATACCCACGGCGATACCGACGTGGCTCTTCAGTACAGTGGGACTTGTATTCGCAATCAGATAATCGTCTAAGTATACAAGAAGTCTGACCCCTTTCCGGCGGAGCACTTGGGCTATCCAATTGCTTACAGCAGCGAAAGTATTCGCCGCTGAACTTAGCCCGAAGGGAAGGCAACTCATCTCCAGCAATTCTTGGCGGTACAACAGGCGTAGAAACCGCCTGTGAAATCTGTTGATCGGTATATGAAAATACGCTTGAGAGAGATCTATCTTTACAAGCCAGTCGTTTGGCTGTAGGAAGCTTGGAATCTTGTGAACATTGATCAACCTGAAAGGAGTCGTCAGCACGAACCTGTTTAGCGATCTCAGGTCGAATATTGGCCTCATAGAGCCATCTGTCTTGGGCACTAGAACCATATGTGACAGGAAGCTCTGGGATACCTGAACTGGCATCAACACACGCTCCGCCTTCATCCTTTCTATTACTACCGACATTTCTGTGGTTTCGCACGTTGCCTGCTGACAGTTGTCTCGATCGGGCAGATGAAGAGGCGGTCGATTGGAAAAGGGGATACGGTAACCTGAAATAATCTTGAGAATGTAGCTGGGGGCGCCCATTTCTCTCCATCTTTGTCGGTAACGCTTGAGTTGACCGGCACGGAAACGACTCGGTGAGTCAAAATTTTCGATTACCTCTCCTATCCCGGTGGGATGAGGGAAAAAGGTGTCTTTCTCTAGTACTCTTGTGCGCTGGCTGTCTATCATAGCCTTTTCGGCCTCTAAATTTTCCGCCTCTACCTCGAAAGGGTCTGTTAGAATATGTTGCACCACGAGACTTGAGATTGTGTCCCCGTTGAGGGGCCTGACTTTGATTGAAAACTACTAGAAGGGTTTCCAGTCTGAGCAGTATTCGGACCGGTCTGCGTAGCAGGTGCGCGGTCTTTAGCACGTGGCCAAAAAACTTTTCGGGAGTCACCCATTCTTTCTAAGGCAGACGTGAATTTGTCAGCGTCAAATAAATTCTTGCATGACGGCGGTATTTTTCGTAAAACATTTTTATGCAATGGGTCTTTCACTGAAGCCAAGATAGCCTCCTTCCTCTATTGAATGACCTCCGCTCTGTGGCCGCAGACCAACTGAAGGGCGTCATTAGAAATCTTCGAGAAATGCCCTGTTACAAAGATTTCTTCGATCTTCCCATGAATAGCATCATGGTTCAGGGCAGGCGTAGCCTTGGCCCAAGATAAAAAGTCACGAAGTTCTTTTTCAAACTGATCTTTTTGCTTTATCAAAGCATAACTAATAGCAGCGAAAGCTTTATCAGCATTTGCTGTGGTGCGTGACGTATCATAGCGCTCGACTTCTTCATTAGGCTCTAATTCAGTAAACCCGGGGGTGTGCCGATAACTTTTTTGAACATCTGCATACCTGACATTTTGCCACTGGACATCATGGAACCGCTGAATGCCTTTCAAAACTTCCAAGTAAGAAGAAGGTGTTTTCAGGACATCCGGATCCTTCAGCTTTGTCCCAAACGAAAGAGAAAACTGAGGCTCATCTCCATCTAAATCCGAGTGATTTTCACTGTATAAGTTTCCACTCACATTATCTTCGATACCATCATTAGCCAATGATTGTTCGCCTTCAAGACTACAATTGTCACATGGCCTGCGAGACAATCTTTCTTTTAGATCACTTACTTCAGCAATTAGTTTATTTAACTTGTCATCTTTATGCGAACGCGCATCACGTCTACGTTTTGGCCGTTGTCGACGGCGTGAACGTTTTGCAGAACTGAAGGACTGTTCATCGGAACTGCTACTTGTCTCACCACTTTCAGACGAAGATGATGGTAACCTTCTTTGACGCTTCCTCTTTCTAGGACTTCCATCTTCAGCACCGCTCATCTTTGGTCTTCGCCAAAAGTTTTACTTTTTCAAAATAACCTAAAAATAAAACTTATAAAACACACATAGACCAACACAGGCAGAATTTAACGAACGGTTACACCGTTTATTTATCTTGCAAGAAGGTAGATTGCACCTACCAAGAATAAACTTTTCGTTTCTCGTTCTTACGATTATTACTTTGATAGCAAACTTGAACAATAACTGTTGATTATAAAAACTTACCGCACTTTGTTCAAGGTCCACTTACACTACATTCAGTTCACATAACCATAAGATTCCAATACATTAATAATGCAAACGTTTTACAGTATTCTAATAGTAAAAACTTGGAAAACAATTCAAATAATTCAATTTTCACAAAGCGTCACTTCTTTTCTTTTTGAGTATTTAGTGATGGATGCATTGCATCCAACCAATCAAATTGATTGATTGATGCAATCGATGTTTTATCGATGAAAATCTAATCGATCTACCATAATTATTGTAAGATCGCAAGGAACATATACTATAATTTGAAATCCAAGGAAATTCCAAAATAAATTTTAGCACTTACCAGTGCACGTGTTATTGAAGCGAAAACAATAACGTCAATGAGAAACAGAGTCGGCGCGCCGACCCTCGGCGCGATGGAAGATGGTTGTATGTGTGGAGTGCGATAAGGACGGCGATACACACGTTTCAGGAGGGAAAGGGACAATTAGGGAGCGAATGCGATAGCTATATCTCAATATTTAAATTATATTTCGGATCACGTACAGTATTTTAATTCAAAATTTATGTAATTCAATAATATTCCTCCACAGTTTTTTTCGTTCCTTCTCTTCGCAAGCGAATTTCTGAAAGAAAGTTGGATGGTACTATAGTTTATAGTTGTGGTTGGTACGTATAAAACCTTGAAAATTCGTGAAATAAAATGAAATATGTCCTTAATAATTCATTAATTTGCATTGCGAACACATTGATCAAACAAATCTATGCTTATATAGCTTATTTAAAACATAATCTACTAAGTTTTTCCATCGCACTAAAGCTATCGTCAATATTTGTCACCGTAAACAACTTTTGTAGGTGGTATGGATTTGAAGTAATCGGCCCCACTATTGATTTATTTTTGAGTGGAATTATACATTTTAAATGAAGATGAAAAAGCAGAATGTCCGCACAATTACCCTAGTGGTGTGTACATTTACTTACCTTCTTATTGGCGCTGCTGTGTTCGATGCTCTGGAGTCTGAAACCGAGAGCAAACGCTGGGAAATCCTTTCTGGTAAGCATCTTATTTGCAAATATTTACTTTCGAACGTTGGTTGATAAAAAGTGCTGCGATTGAGCATCAAAATTATTTTTTTATTTTAACCAAGATAAAATTATAATTAAATTATAGTCCAAATAATAAAAAATATTTTGTAATAAAAGAGCCAAGATGCATTAATGTACCTACTCCTGCATAAGGTTAGTACGACCTAAAACAAACTATGGAAAGAAAAACATTACCTTGGAAGGAGTATTTACATTCAATAAAATATTAAAGGAACACAATCATAAAAAACATTACTATCTTATAAGATGTAATAATCGTCAATTCTAACTTTAATTATGTAATATGTATCACTGTTACACCACTGGACTCAAACCAGTACACTGTGTACACACTCTCTGTAAAAATGTATTATTCTCTGTAAGTGACTTTACTGTCTTTGAAAAATAAATATCTTTAAACCGATAAGGTGAGAACTGGAGAAGAAGAGCCGAAGACCGGGCACGTCTTAGGAGAGACCTACGTCCAGCTGTGGACTGGTATAGGTTGATGATGATGATAATAAGACCTTATCCATGAATACCACCCACCTACTACTATCTATTGTTTGCCTATTGAGGTGTTAGTTTGATACTCTTTTAAACTTATATAACTTCTACAGATATTAGAGCAGATATCATTCGGAAATACAATATAACATCGGAGGACTACCATATGATTGAAATAGTAATAGTAGAGAACAAACCACACAAGGCAGGGCCACAGTGGAAGTTTGCAGGCGCATTCTACTTTGCTACTGTTGTGCTAGCCATGATTGGGTATGGGCATTCTACACCTGTTACTATTGCTGGGAAGGCGTTCTGCATGGCTTATGCTATGGTAAGATTATAATTAAGCTATAATTTAAAATGGATACCTACTCAAAGTAAAGAAAGGGAGTCGGGTGATGGAAAGAGCTCAGAATCACTTCCTGGAAATGTATGGGAAAGGCCTATGTCCAACAGCAGACTTCTTGGTTACCAAAATAATTCATTTATCATCATCCTCAGCCTGAAAAAGTCCACTGCTGGACATAGGCCTCCCCTACACATTTCCAGGAAAAACGATTCTGAGCCCTTTCCATCCATCGACTTCCCGCGATCTTAACAATGTCGTCGGTCCATCTGGTGGGTGGGCGCGCTACGCTTCGTCTTCCAGTTCGTGGTCGCCATTCGAGAACCTTTATTCCCCAACGGTTGTCGGTTCTTCGAGCTATATGGTCTGCCCATTGCCACTTCAACTTACTAACTCTACGAGCTATGTCGGTATAATAAATACCGATCCTAATCTAGCATTGTTTTATTTTCAGGTGGGCATTCCCCTCGGCCTGATTATGTTCCAGAGCATCGGCGAGCGATTGAACAAGTTTGCATCAGTGGTCATAAGAAAAATGAAGTGCCACCTTAAATGTGCCTCCACTGATGCCACCGAACCCAACCTGATGCTGGCTACTGCCTTCCTTTCCACCACCATCATTTCTTTAGGTATTCTAGTCCGCGCAAGATGAGGCTGCATGTGACAAATGGCAAACATGAACATTATTCCAAGTTGTTGTTTAAATTTTCTCCCATCAGTCACGTGCAAAGCTATCTTGCGCGGGGTCTTTTTTTCATTCATAAATTTTTTTGACAGTCTCATAGCCTCGAAGTGTTGGTGGGCCTTCTGTGTGGGAGAGCGTGAGTTTGATCCCCACCTAGAACCAATATTTGTGTGGTGAACACAGATGATTGTTCTCTGTCTGGGTGTTACATTGTATTCTAAGTATGTATTTACAAAAAAGTTATAGAAGTATTTTAACAGCTATCTGGTTCCCATAGTACAATCTCTGCTTAATGTGGGGCTTGGGACATTTCACACAAAACTATGTTTTCCTTCACCGTTTGAGAGCACTAGCATTGTGTATATAAATTTTTCGACGAAAAACTCATTGGTACACGACTGGATTTGAACCCACGACCATAGGATTGGAAGGCGGGGCCGCTACCACCAGTGCTTTTTCGAATGTACCCAATATTTATTTATCATACATTGGCTTGGGTGGGACATAATTTACGTATCTCTTTATCATAATTTTGGTAATATAGCACTAACATTTGTTTCCAGGTGCCTGGGTGTTCTCCAAATACGAAGGCTGGTGCTATTTCGACGCATTATATTACTGTTTCGTCACACTTACCACCATCGGCTTTGGTGACTATGTTGCTTTGCAAGTATGTACTGTTTAAGCTAGGCTAAATTAATTAATTTATAGGCGGAGTCAACATTTATTTCTTCACTATCAAAACATTTTTTTTTCAAATTTAAGCCCGCCAAGTTACGCCTAAGCCGTATTGTAGCAACACACAGATATAGATAGATAGATAGAAAATTCTTTATTGCACAAAATTAAAAATTACTGTACACAGGCGAACTTAATGCTAGATAGCATTATCTACCAGCTAACCTTTGCTAAATAGGGAGATAGGTTGGGTAGTGCACATATAAGATGAGGGCTTACGTAAATACTAAACTAAAAATAAACACACAGTCAAGTGACAACTATCATCACTAATAAGTACACATAATCAGGAAATTCCTGCATAGCAAATTAAAACTAAAAAAATACGCAATACTTATAATCTAACCTAGCATAAACTCACTTACATACACCAGGACATAATGAGGATATGACTAGATAGCGGTGTGTAAATTAGAATCCCACGTGATTCTGGTACTTCTACCATCATCTACATTATAAATTTAGAAAATAGTTTCTTAGTAATCCCTTACATTACACCCCTTTAACCTCTACGCTCTTTCGGAGATCTCGTGATGCACTAATAAACCTCTCTAAATAAAGATCTAATAGAAGTCGACTGCCCAGAAGTTATGACTCCGGGTAAAAACATTTCCCGGGTAAACTCACTGTGACTGGGTAAAAAAAAACTCATCATCATCACTATCAGCCTGAAGAAGTCCACTGCTGGACATAAGCCACTTCTATACATTTCCAGGAAGAACGATTCTGAGCTCTTTCCAAGATCTTCCCGCGATCTTAACAATGCGTGAAAACCCCTCCCCCATGATGAAACAAAAACTTACTTTGTATTATTTTTCCCACAGAATGACCAAGCGCTGACCAGTAAACCAGGCTATGTGGCTCTTAGTTTGGTGTTCATCCTGTTTGGGCTGGCTGTGGTGGCTGCAAGCATTAATTTGCTGGTGCTACGGTTCATGACCATGTAAGCAAACTTATTGACGTGACAACGTCTTATAATTCGATGGAGCCGGCTGCACGCACGAAAAAAACATGGCTCATGCGGCGTTACCTCGTTCTGAGGCGTTCCATTTAAGGCTGTTCGTTTAGGCTTGGTCACATACCTGGCACCTAGACTCACGTTTCAAAGTGATTCTTGAGATATCTGATTAACGATTTTAATTTGAATACATTCACCAAAATCAAACTGTTGATGGTTGCCTGTGGTTGCCTGTTCTTCTAGGCTTGGTCACGTACCCTCACGTTTCAAAGTGTTTCTTGAGATATCTGAATAAACTCTTTTTTAATACGAATCCATTCTACCAGGCAAGCAGAAGAAGCGGCTAGAGAAGAAGCAGATGACGATTCATCTCTGGTTCCGGTCGTCGATGGCTTTTTCATCAGAGGAATATTACACGACGATCAAGCTTCCGCGAGTACATCTGTAAGTATCTACTTTTACTACTAAGTACAGATGGCCAAATCCGAGTGAGCTTTTTTTTTAAGCAATAGAAAAAGCTTTATATCCTTTCCCAGGATATAATCTATCTCCTTTCAACATTTTATTGCGATCCGTTCAGCCGTTTAGACTTGAAAAGGTCAAACAAACAATCTGAACAGAAAATGGGCTATGTTCAAAAGGCCGGCGCACGTCTAGGCGATGGCGATGACGATCAGCTGAAACGCTGTCAAATATGACAGCATTATTTGACAGCGTTTCAGCTGATCGCCATCGCCATCGCCCACAGAAAAGCAAAAACGCTTGTTCATTATTCTGTGCCATCGCCTAGGTACTCCTAACTTAGGAGGTCACAGAATACTTAAGAGTCCTAAGTATTCTGTGACCATTCTCCGTCCTGTGATAAGTAGTTCCGATTTCACAACTAGATGTCGCTGCTAAATTTGTCCGCTGGCTGCATCGCGCTGACGAAAACTCACGGCTTGGAATGACGTTCGTCCACAGATTTTACATCGGTATCGCTTCTCGGCCTTTTGGCTAAGATCAAAGTGTAGTATCTGTTCTTTTCAGCTTAATATCTGAAAGTTCCCTCACTGAGGGACCAGTATATTAAACTGATTTTTGTCAAGCGACGGGATGTTAGGAGCTCGCTCCACTCCCGTCACGGGTCGGCCCGGCATTGCAGTGCCGCCGGGATTGGCCCACAAATTATATTGTCTTATTTAAATCTTTCGTGGTGTACAGCACATGCTCACTATGTATAATTCGAATCATTAGTTAATTAATATGGCCCTAATAGTATTTAGTTTAGTGGATAATTATGCTACTTGTTATCTAAAGTTAAGTTGTACATGTACACACTTCAAATTCAAGGTAAAGGAGAGCTACCTATCAGTTGTTCATTGTGAGGAAACAAAGGTGATGCGTATTCATTCGTTATAACTATCACTAATCGCTAGGCTGGAAGATAGGCATTTACATCTACTACGGGCCGTTTATCTAAAATTTTGAGTGTGATACTTTCCAGCCGCGCCACAAGCTCTAATTTCAATGCAAGTTATACCAATGGAAGGTACTACAATTGTTCGTTTTTGTACGTTGATTAAAAAAAATTGTACTACGAAGGTTCAAGAGAAATTTGACGAAGTTGGTGGCGCGGCCAGAAAGTGCTACTCCCCAGCCGCGCCACGCTGTACGCAGTGTTAGACTGATTATTACTAATCTAACTGATTGCTAAGAATTTGTACGATAACTGTTCGTTCTAATAACGATAAGATATAACTGCGAAAACGGTTTTTTCCAACTAAAATATTAAAAAGAAAATTTTGTATTGCGACGTAAAAACGCCTGATTAAACACTCAAGACATTTGCTATCAAATTAATTTCAGGTGTTTTTGATATTATGCGCCGCGTTCAAAAGTTTACACAAAATAGGTTACGGACTGCGAGGAGAATAGCTTATCTAACCAAAAACATCAAATAAATATTGAAAATAAAATATTAAATTAATAATATTGGTGAAAAAAGGGGTGTAATAAAATTACTTCCAAAAACTTCAGGAGGTAAAATATTCAACATTGGCAGGCCTCCCAAAGGAATTCATCAGTTATTTTGTGTTTTGTAAGAAAATTGACTTTTTTTAACTAACTCTTATTAAAATTAAAAAAAAACTACATCCTGTTTTTTTTTTATTATTATCAGTTGATTGGTACTGATGAGTCCTTGCGTTAGACATGCTATTTATGGTTGTTTATTGGGTGTGTTGAAGATAATAAATAAGTTTTACGATTTTCTTTTTTCTCAAATTATAACTTTTTAAAAAATACTCTTCTGAAAAGTGACCCTGTATTACAAGATTTGGCGCATTTAATAGGGATTTTGAAAAGGTATTACACATGACCATGAGTGATGAACATTTTGTTCTACTTATCATGTGTTTTAGTGGATAAAATGAACTAATTTTTTTTGTACAATGGTTACCACTTAACATCAGGTGGGTCATAATTATTATGACACCTGATGTTAAGTGGTAACCATTGCCATAGCAAATCATTGTATAAAAGCATTACTTTGCAGGTCACGAACCGTAGGAACGTGCCTTTTGACGCAATTTTCTGATTTCCGTTTTTTCTCCTGACTAAGCTTGGAATGCCTCCGTGCTCATTACCGCTGTAAAAATGATAGACTATCTGCTACTACTAAATTGTACTACACACTGTAGTACAATTTTTTTGCGGTACAGACGGTTAAAGTTGGGCGATGTAATTATCTGAAATGAAATATTGGCCAAAACTCCACGATTTCATTGAAAATTGAGGCAGTTATGGCTTATTTTTTAATTGTAATTTACAGATTTATCAGATTCATGCTTACATTGCAGAATTTTTTTTAAAGAAAAGTTAACATTTGTAGTCACAGGACTTAAAAGATCATCACAGGGTGTCAGTTTTTCCTGTTTTTTTTTAAATACTCATAACTCGAAAGTTATATGACATATATTTATTTTATATTTTTCTGATAGCTGTCATGACTTGGCCCATCGCCCGTTTTCGGCTGGACGTTGACTTATGGGACACCCTGTATACATGTATTACACAAAAATCAAACATGCGAAATACATACAAATCTGTTGTGATTTTATTACACCTTATATAATTTTTGAATTTTTAGTTTTGTAGATAGTCTTCAAGAAAGAAAAAAATAGAGGCAGCCTCTCACGACTTTGATTGCACTTCTGAGTTATACTAGATTAATGTGTAATTTTTTTGGCTATCTTGGAAAATCAAGAAAACGTACATCAGACCTTATGCATCTGGAGCTGTGAAGTGTCTACGCATAATAATACAAACACCTGAAATTAATTTGATAGCAAATGTCTTGAGTGTTTAATCAGGCGTTTTTACGTCGCAGTACAAAATTTTCTTTTTAATATTTTAGTTGGAAAAAACCGTTTTCGCAGTTATATCTTATCGTTATTAGAACGAACAGTTATCGTACAAATTTTTAGCAATCAGTTAGATTAGTAATAATCAGTCTAACACTGCGTACAGCGTGGCGCGGCTGGGGAGTAGCACTTTCTGGCCGCGCCACCAATTTCGTCAAATTTCTCTTGAACCTTCGTAGTACAATTTTTTTTAATCAACGTACAAAAACGAACAATTGTAGTACCTTCCATTGGTATAACTTGCATTGAAATTAGAGCTTGTGGCGCGGCTGGAAAGTATCACACAATTTTGAGCTAAACAAGTGTTCAATATTATTTATAATTGTTCTTAACCCCAAAGGTTTGCTGGAAGAAAACTCTTTTCAGGGTTAAGCTCGCCTATGTACATGTCCTGTGTTATCACTTATTTGTAAACTCTGTGTGCAATAAATAATTATGAATTATGATTGGTCGATTAAACATCAAATAAAAATAAAAATATTTAGTTGTATCACAAGGATCACTTTGAAAGGTCTGAATGCATCCGTGAAACCGACTCTAAATTATATTCTTTTCATGTTTGGAATGGCTATCAACAATTTGTCAATGTTTCAGGTGTGCTCTTGCAACTGTCTTGGGCACAAGCAGTGCGAAGGGGGAGCCTTATTGGCTGCGGAGGCCAAAGTCCTACCCACGCAGCGGAGCATTTCTTTAGAGGATGAGCTTATCGAGAGAGCATCCGTCTAGGAAGGACTTCAAGAAATTAGCCGCCTTCAAGCGGTGTGCTGTCATGTAGGTTTTTTTATCCCGACATTTCTACCCACCAAGTAGTATTTAGTAATATGAACATTTGACGCAGCCATAGTCTCAAAATAAGTATAGCAATATGTAGGAGAAGAAAATAATGCCTATTTAAAGGCGTTCAAGTTTTCGGGATCTATTGTTTTATACCCTGTACAGGGTGACCCGTTTGAAAGCGTTTTGAGGTCGGTTTTCACGAATTCTGATCTCAGAATTATATTTTTGATGAACCTTTGTAATGGTAATCCACAAAATTTAGTTGTTTCCGATTATTTATAAATACATTCGTTTTGTTACTTCAACAAAAACGTTGAAATGTATGAGCGAGAAGTTGTTTTATGATTTTCGGCCACATCAGATAGAATTTGACTACCACCTATTAACTATTAATTAAGCTAAGGTTTCCAGCACTCGCGCACACACGAGATGGGTGTAGTGAAGTTCTACCTTAAGCCTGACTCAAAACCAAAGAGGTTAAGATCCGTTGGTCCTATAAAAAACTCGCGAGAGTCGATGGATGGACAAGGCTCAGAATCATTATAAGAAATCAGTATTGCCTAGGCCATACTGATTTCTTATAATGATTCTATGACCAGCAGTGGACTTCTTCAAGCTTATGATGATGATTATGATGTCCCTAAAATTAAAATACATGTAGTATTTCAAAATTTCTCAGTATTGTGATTGTGACTTGTAGGTAATTTTTAAGGTAGGTATTTAGTACTTAATCGTGACGGGACTATAAATAGTGAATGGTACGGACTGGGATCCAAGAGATACGGGTTCGATTCCCGCAGTGGAACAACAGCCAAGTAGCATGGTACTGTGTTACAGTCACCCACTAAGATTGGTTACACTGCTGGGCTGGTTTAAAGCCTATACCCCAATGTTCGATATTGTTGGTGGTAGACGAACTGGGAAAAATAAGTAAGCTAGCATTTGCTGACATGTTCACTTATTTTTTTAGCAGTTGTCCAGTGAATATCCTTTGCAATTTTGCTACCATGAAAGTTAAGAACTGTATTCATTCTAGTTCAGCCAATTGTACCTCTATCCTAAGATTTGTATTGAGTTGCATACTCTGACTCACTATGTAACGTCCGTTTTTGTACGAAGACACGAGACTTCTCAATACGTCCGCTAGGGGCGCTTATCGTGTCTCTAAAACGTACAGTAGAATGTATCGAAGGGACAGTTCCTGACGATACGTGACCTTTGAGGCAATGTTTTGTTATATGATGGTTACCACTTTACATCAGGTTTTTATTGATACACTAGTGGCCGCCCGCGGCTTCGCTCGCCCGTTCCCGTAACGCCCCGTTCCCGTTGCTTTTTCGGGATAAAAAGTATCCTATGTCCTTCTCCCGGTTCTAAGCTACCTCCCCACAAATTTTCTGCCAAATCGGTTCAGCCGTTCTTGAATTATAAATAGTGTAACTAACACGACTTTCTTTTATAAATATAGATAATAGATTAGCTGATGGAACAAGCATAAGCCTGATGTTAACCATCGCCTTTTACATTGCCTCGTAGGTCACGCAGGTGATTTTCCATCGTTTGATGGAATGATAACCATCCCGGAAGAATAGGCTTGAAGACAGTAATCAAGTACATATCTCCAAAATATTTATCTGATCTAATGAAAAAGCATTCAAAGATTTTGAAAAAAATATTTATTCTCTTATTAATGTCGAGATTAATAATTTATTTGTTAAAATAAATCTACAAAATACAACAATCCGCCATGATGGGTTAAACACCGGTCAGAGCGAATTACGTCACGTCTACGTAAACATCATTCCGATTTAGTACAAGAGCACCAATGTTTACTGTTTACCCGTGACGTAATAACAGACGCCATGACACCAGCGAGCGTTTTGGCGTGAATTTGAAAGTTTAAATTTAAATGTACTTTTATTGCACAAAAACCTTAATTTTCTACAGAACTATGATATATTTTAGACATAATAGATACTTCTGAATATGGTAGAAGAGATTTTGAAAATTAGTCGACATGCCTATTGTGCACAGTTGTTACTACGGTTCAAGAATTGCTGTCTAAAGTTTATTCAGACATTATTCATGAATGGTTATGTGAGCGCGCCATACTTATGTCGTTTGAGGGCGAAGAAATGGCCTTTACTTCGATTGATACTGTGGTTAATACAGATGACGCTATAATTTCCCTTTAGAATTTTTAAATTCATTGAAACCACCAGGTTTGCCTTATCATAACCTTATTTTGCGTGTGGGCGTTCTAGTTATGTTGTTGCGAAATTTAAAACCACCAAAGCTTTGTAACGGTACGAGACTGCAAGTGAAAGCGTTACATCGCAATTTAGTGGAAGCCACTATAATAACTGGGGTGTGCGAAAGGGGAAACTGTATTTATACCACGAATCCCATTAATACTTAGTGACATCCCGTTCGAATTCAAACGATTACAGTTTCCCCTAAAAGTCTGCTTTGCCATGACAATAAACAAGTCTCAGGGGCAAACTCTCAAATTGCGGGTATTGACTTGAGAGAACATTGCTTCTCTCATGGACAGTTTTATGTTGCTTGCTCACGAGTAAATTCACCCAAAAGCTTGATAATTTTAGCACCTAATGAAAGATTAGTAAATAATATTGTGTACAAAGAAGTTTTGTAGGCCCTAATTTTCTACACACGCTATACAAAAGTAAAGCCGCAAAAACTATACCTAATTAATAATAATAGTTCTTAACGCGAGCGAAGCCGCGGGCAAAGGCTAGTAACAGGTATATGCTTGTTCCATAAACTAGTAATAAAAAAACTACGAAAACGGACTTTTGAATGAATCTTAGAATAGGGGTACTGATTGAGTTGTGGGTTCCGAGAAAGGTATTGTGGTAAAAGTATGTCAAAAAGATTACCAATTATTACCATCCATATATTAAAAAAATTAAATGTGCCAAAAAGTCTAGTGTTATAAGTAGACGTAGTACAAAGTGTCAGTTATAGGTATTTATATAAGACGTAACAAATAATGTTTGGACTTGCCTTGACTACCCTCTTAGATTTCTTAACCCTTCGTCTGCTGGTCGTGACTGAAGAGGTTAAGAAATGCTAACTGCAAGGTATATTAGTCGAGAGCATATATTTATTTAGCTCAAATTCAATTTTATAATTTTTATAATATTTGTATTAGCACGTATTAGTTCTTAAGCACACGTCTCGTGTTCTGTGATATGATTTGAGATCTCATTGTGTACCTGTGTATGTTTTTATTAATCTCACTTATTATATTATTGCTAGTTTATACATGATTAAACTTGTAGTACATAGTTGTTACTATAAAGTTATACCAAATAAATGTTTTTACACTAGCTATTTGTTTTTCTAAAAGAACATTTTGTTGATACCGCACATTACACTCCAGAGCGACTGATTGGAATCACTGGCATATTTGTTAATTTGTTTATTTATTAGGATCACCAAGAAATAATACACAAAAATTAAAATTTGTCGAGCAAAAAATATGCCGTGCTTATCCACTGAAGGCAACCACAGCTAACACAGGTATTTGATATAGTTAATAATAATGATCAAATTGAATGAATGATAATAATATAAATGTATCTAAGATAAGGTAGACATATACAGGTAGGATATGGACAGTGGCCACGTTTTCACGGCAGTTGTCAATTCCCTGGATAGGAACATTCCATTACCTGTAGGTATTTATTTGGTTATTCAATTTATTTCTTTTTTAATCAAATCATAATGTAGGTAAATCTGACTTTTCAAAGACATCGTATGGAAATAAATGAATTGAAATGAATATGTTTTGTTTACGTTTTATCTAGATCGCTCGTTTTTGGTTTTGAATCGATGTTAGTGTTTTGTTGGTGTTACGTATCTAGCTAGATAGATGTGGCTGTGCCACATATTAAGGTAGGCTACCTGTCAAATAAACCAGAGTGAATTTAACCATCTTTACGTCAACACCTCAGTAGGCTTCCTACACAACATTGGCGACGAGGATGGGATCACATGTATCTAGCTAGATACGTAACAGTGGTGACTCGGATTCATTGCTCTCAAATACTTAGATAAAATATTTTCTCTATGACGCTCTTAGTGATTCATGCCTAATTCAGAAAAAAAATATTGAAGAAACCGTTATCTAGCTAGAGGAACTGACCTATAATTAACAACCTAATTAGGTGCTTTTTGGGCCTTTTTTACCAAGGTTCAGTGAGAGCTGGAGAAAAGTACTGCAGGCCTATACCTAAACCACAGACCGTAGAACGGCCATCTTGCCCAGAAAAGTGTCGAAATGAAAATTTTATATAAAGAAGGACTTCTTTTCAATCTTTCTTTTATAACTGACTTCAAATAAAACAGTAGGTTCTCAATTCGTTGTCTTAGTATTTTTTATATGTTTGTTATCATTTAACTTCGTCATTTATCAGCCGATTTGAAAAAAAAACTTTTGTATCTACAAGGTTCCAGATTGGTCCCATACAAATTTCATCAAAATCTCTCGTTTCTCAAATTTTTTAAACATCGCTTGTTCCAAGAATTCTTATATTTAAAATATTACATTTTAAATAAACCAGTCGAAATCTAAAACTGGTGTCAGCGGTTTCATAGAATACTTAGAAATAATTTATTTTGCGTCAATTTAAAACTAATAAGTATACTTACTTCAGCTTTAACGTAATGACGGCAAAAAGGTAAACCATAGGACTACATACTGTTAGGATTTTTTTTGTAGGCATAGGTATGGTAATGTTATATACTATTCTAATTAACAATTCCTAAATAAATAATGCTTGGTGAAAAAGGTCCTTTAGCTCACATATTTAAAGGGTTCTCTCTAATTAGGTGCCACTCACAATCATGTTTTCAAAGGCGTTGTTTTTATGTGCCGTGGTGTTTGTGGAAGTATCATTGGGTTTATTCCTGACACCTTATCACGAAACTGGCTTGGATGCTGTAAGGAAAGCACCACGATGTAAGTACCTATACATATTACTAGTTACTACGTCGTTATATAGCTAAGGCCTGCACACATCTAGACGATCATGATCGCTGAAACGCTGTCACATTTAACAGCGTTTCAGGTCCATACCCTAGATGTGCGTAGGTCATAAAGCTGGCAAGCTCAGTTGAAAAGGCTTCATAAAAATAGTTACCATCCGTGAGAGAGTTTAGAGGTAGTAGTAGTGAGATTAAAATGCTATTGTATAACACGGCTAGTCTAAAAACTACCGTACCGTGTCTGTGACACAAGCCTCTCTCTCCTATACATTTCTAAGGATGAACGACTTTGAGTGAGCCTTCTCCATCCACCGACTTTCCGTCGTCGGTTCATACGAGTGGGTGGGCGTCCTTCATTTGGTTTTTAAAAGCTACCAACTGAGAATTCTAGTATGAAGTCTGGGCTGGCTGTTTTGTACTTACTTGCAATTTGCTGAAGTCTTGTCACGTTTTAGGGAACATACCATGGCTATGGATGGGTATGTACTGTAATGGGTGTCCACCGCGCGGCTGTGAGGACGACGAAGCTATCATACATGGATTTTGCTGTGGCTGTGCCTACCACCTTGGTAAACAATCTCTCAACCATGTGGACAGAGCTTGGCTGGCATGCCAGACCGGTTCCTTTACTTAGGCCTAGTCTAAGATTTGGGGGCGTATTGAACAGTCTTGTCTCCATACAAAAACGAGCTCAGAAACGTCAGTAAGCGCTACTCAACACAAATCTTAGACTAGGTCTACTGCTTGAAGGCCTCTGCTTTGTTATTTTATTAATTATAGCAATCTTTTTTTATTGGATTCGGATATTGAAGCTAGAGGTAGGTATTTTGCCTACTGAGGCTACTAGCTATCACTTGTGACCGAATAATCTATACTCCTTTTATTTCGTTGATATAAGAGACTTGACTATTCAAATGGAGACCACCAGTGTGGGATTAAGACCCAAGACAAATTTCGCAAAATCAGAGGTTACCTACATAACATACTAGCCTATACTAAAATGCATGACAAACTCATCACCGTTTCATCACAAAATTTTTGTATTAGCAATAGTCTCTTATGACCACAACAATGAAGAAGTTGTCAGGAGGATTTTCATTTCGAAACAAAATGCACCTGCCACGCAGTCTCCGCGTATCACGCCCCTTACCTCTGTAAGCTGACTGGCTTACCTATTAGATGTCTAGCTCTAAACTAAACATATTTGTTAGCATATACTAAAATGCACAAACTCATCACAAAATTTTTGTAATAGCAATTAGTCTCTTATGACTACAACCATGATAAAGTTGACAGGAGGATTTTCATTTCGAAACAAAAATGCACCTGCCACGCTGTCTCCGCGTATCACGCCCCTTACCTCTGTAAGCTGTCTGGCTTACCTATTAGATGTCTAGCTCTAAACTAAAGATGTGCGTTAGCCTATACTAAAATGCATCACAAACTCATCACAAAATTTTTGTAATAGCAAATTAGTCTCCTATGACTACAACCATGATAAAGTTGACAAGGGCGGGTGATTTTCATTTCGAAACACAAAAATGCACCTGCCACGCCTCTCCGCGTATCACACCCTCTTAGGTGACTGGCTTACTTATTAGATGTCTAGCTCTAAACTAACCATATTTGTTGTAGACCGACTTCCGATCGCGTGCCCTGAGTTCCTGCAGTGTCCGCTCAACTTGCACGGCCTGTGCCACGACTACGAGTATATGATGCGGTGTTGCTGCTGACTTTCAACGTACACGTGCAATGCTCCAATTTTTCTGGCCACAGGGTTATGAGGACATCCAAGAAATATCCGTTATCCTAAAAATTACGGAAGTGGTGGAACTTAAGAGCTATAGACTTATAAAGCGAGTAGAACTAGGACCTAATCACCTATATAGCTTCAGTGATCCTTGTGATACAAGAACTGTAGAAATCATAAATTTTAATTGAGTTCATATGAAATTGATAGTTTTTGCTATGCCAAGCAAAAACCTGTGAGCCAAAGTGCATTTACAGCTAGATATTCAGGACACATCTCTCTTCTCTCCTCTAGCTCATAGATTACAGACCGCTTGAGATTTTTTTAACCTCTGTTGACTACTCAGCTCAATAATACTGTGTGTTTTCTTAGAAGGGTAGTTAGGTTAGGTATTAAAATAAAACATCCTTCATATAGCATACTGTTTTAATTTCTAAATACCCTCGATACAGAACAGGGGGTTAGCGGACTTGATTTAAGTAAACTTAACTGGAATAGTACAAAAATAACTGTAATAAGTAGGTAATAACATCGAATCTTTTAAATAATTTACACGGATCCAATATTTCAAGCAATAGAAGGAACAACACATATAATAAGAACATAAAAATGCGACTTTTGTTTGAAATATTGGATCAATAAGTTTAAAATTTACTATCACAAATCTGTGGTGATTGTAAGTGTCTTTAATACATGTTCCCGCTTGTATGTACTCGATGGCTACACAAGTTCACTATTATTATACCTAACTCTAAGGCCAATTTGCTATATCTACAATTCTGTGTATTTCTAAAGGATAACACAAAATGTTCAACATAGCACAACCCTAGTACGCGTCGAAATAAGTAAATATATTATTTAGAATATGAACACCCAGTGCATACGATTTTAGTACCTTATAGTGAAACGAAAATTAACACAAGCTGGAATTCAAAGTAGAAAATTAGCCTACGCTCGTAATGGACAGCATTAAGAGAACGATAAAAATGTATTTATTTATACTTAATATTTCGGTGAGGATTCGCACAGTTTCCTCAATTCATCCAGTGCTTGGAAAATCGTCATAATTAATACGCGATAGAGTCCATTTTTATCCCACAAACATTTCTTATTGCCATCGCATTCACGCGCGCATTGCTGTTTCACTCATACGTGGCAATTATTACATATCAAGCAATTGACGTCATAATAAATTGCACTAAAGATAAAAAGAAGCAATCTTATACTGTGCGAAAACTCACTTTTAGCTACAAACATACCCTCAACCCTGACGCATTTATTTTATGATTGATGCCGCAAGAGTTCAGATTTCGGATTTTGACCTCTATAGGTTTCATATAAATCTGGTTCCTTCGAAATGCCGCGTCCTAGGAATTGAGTACGATAGAGGTTCTAATCGTACTGTACATAAACGCTTTTTAATTTCCTTCCTCGCATACAAAGTTGCTTGCTAACCTTGTGGAAACATCACGAAATTAACCTACAATAAACATTATATATAAACATTGTATAAACATACACCATACATTTCACCTTTATATTGTGGCACTATGTACAATACTATTTAAACTGGCAGGACTAAGTTTTTAACGGTAGTACATAGATGTATGTAACTTGTACATAGTGTCACAACGTTCCTATGTGTACTGAACGTGGGTTCAGTTAGTACAAAACCGCGCAAAGAAAATCTGCAAGCTTGGTATTTTAATCCTGGTGCAAAAACTAGGTTTAAATAAGGTTGCAATAAGCTAGGACCATATTGCGTGGACGCTATTTTCGACTGTGCAGGGGATCGCCTTACATGTTGTTTTTATAAGTACGGTGGTTAGAGTGCAAGCTACAACCAAGTTTTTTTTTATAATTTTCACTAAAAACGACATTGAAAATCAACTTGATGAATTCAGTTCTCAGTGCGTATGAAACTGTCGAATCTCAGAAATCACCGCTTCTTTATAATTACGGTCTGACATTCGGGGCTCAGCCCGTTTAGTTTACAACATGAGCTTTTTTGACTTAAAATCCTTTCACCACACTCGGTTTGAAAGAACCAATGACACGATAAGACTCCGTTTAGAAGTCGCTATGTCATGACTTTCAAAGTGATCCTTGTGATCTGATGAAATAAAATATGATTTTTTAATTGAGGTGGACCATCTTGTCCCCTAGGTAGATCATACGAATCGACTTACTCACGGTAAATGGAACCCGTTTTTAGTGAAAATTATGTTCTTCCACGACAGTCCTACAAGATTCTGTTATTTCTGTGACGCGATCGCGTTTGCCGGACGAGTTGCAATGTATAAAGTGTTAGGCGTCGCATCGCATCGATGGATGCGTTGTTGTGGATTGCGTTTAGTTCTGGAGGCAATGGAGGCCGGCGCCCGCGTTTTTCGCTCCTTTGCGTGTTGCCGCCAGCCTGGATAAAAAAAACTGTCCTATAAAAGTTCGATCATGGATATAGGTAGTAAGGCTGCTCCATAGAATCAAAAATGAGGATATCCGTAGAAGAACCAAGGTCACCGACATAGCTCTTAGAATTAGTAAGTTGAAGTGGCAATGGACAGGTCATATAGCTCGAAGAACCGACAACCGTTTGGGAATAAAGGTTCTCGAATGGCGACCACGAGCCGGAAGACGAAACGTAGGGCGCCAACCCACCAGATGGATCGACGACATTGTTAAGATCGCGGGAAGTCGATAGATGGAAAGGGCTCAGAATCGTGCTTCCTGGAAATGTGTAGGGGAGGCCTATGTCCAGCAGTGGACTTCTTCAGGCTAATAATGATGAGTATGTAATAGTACAGGCAATCTCACCGGTCGCGTTGATTCAGCAGCACGAAGACTTGCCAGTATCGATGGGGTGTCCCTGGTCGATCTTGACCTGTCCGCCGGCGGGCGCGGCGCCGGTGGAAGGCGGCCCCACGCGAGCCTTGATTTCAGCAGCCATCGTCATGAACGCTTGCTCCACGTTCGTGGAGTTCTTGGCCGATGTCTCGAGGAACGGAATTCCCAGCTGCTCGGCGTATTGCTGGAAAGAAGTGTTAATGTTATTCAGCATACTTATTGCCTTATTAATTACTAGCGGACGCCCGCGGCATCGCTCGCTCCGTTGATTTTTCTTTTAAAAGTTTTTCCTATTTTTCTACGGTTAGGGAAATCATTTTACAATTTTCTTTCAAGTTAAATATAACTGGTTCCTTCACGATATTCTCATAAGAATACTATAGTACAATAATAAAATTAACATTCATGCCGCTATTAGAGTAGTCTTAAAATATGCAATGTCGTCGTAATAAAAAAGGTACCATTCGCCACAATCATAAAAGGCAAGTTATGCAAACGATATTGAATTAATTATGAGCAACAACTCAATTCAAACGAGAAAGTATGATGTAACTTTTTTGTTTTTGTAAGTTTTTAATTTCTGTACTTCTGTTTTTATCATTGTTTGTTATTCAAAAAACAGAATAGAGAACCTCTTTTTTTTACCTATTTCAAATAAAAAAGGAGGTTACCAATGCGATTGTATTTTTTTTGTTATCGATTTATTTCGTCATTTATAAGCGGCATGCCTTAACAGATTGAAGTCCATTTATTGTTAAAATTATTCACAGGTCTTGTTTTTAACCGACTGGTAGTTTAGAAGTTTGGGCATATACACCACTATTTTGAAACTACAAAAAAAAAAATTAGGGTAATGTAGTAGGGGTAGAACATTATGAATGTGCAATCAGAATTTTTAGTTTCGATAAAATGACAAAGATATTAAATGTTAAAATTTTCACAAATCCTGCATAAAATTATGGACACATTAGTTACGTAGTACTAGAGAGAAAAAAAAATACGCTGTTCGGTTCCGCTTGGTATTTAGCGTTTATGAATGAAATGATTTTTGCTTCTTGAATCATTTTTCAATATTTGACTAAAAATTTGGGTTAATTAAAAATATTTTTTTTGTTTAAAAAAATATTTTTTTCGTGGCTTTGTTCAGTATCAGCCAGCCAATATCGGCATTTTTTTTGGTAATTACAAAATAGTGGTGTATAGTACTTACATTGGCAGTGGTGTAGTCGACCACTTTCTTGGTGGTAAGATCACTCTTGTTGCCAACAAGCAGTTTGTTCACGTTATCGCAGGCGTAGCGGTCGATCTCTTCAAGCCATTGCTTCACGTTACTGAACGAATCCTGAAAAAGTTACGAATTTTCGTTTAAATAAGCTGAAAGACAATTTTGCTTCACGTTGAAGAGTGCTGAAAAGTAGCAGTTATTTGTTTGAATAATTTTAAAAGTCAAACGACAATATCTTTATACTACAAATGTAAAACAAAGGAATCCTGAAAAAAATGCGAATTTTCGTTTAAATACGCTGAAAGATAATTTGGCTTCACGTTGAAGAGTCCTGAAAAGTAGCAGTTATTTGTTTGAATAATTTTAAAAGTCAATGACAATTTCCTTATGCTACAAATATAAAAGAATCACCTAGAAACGACAGTCAGTATTTCCGGCAAGTTAATAATTTAGGAATTTTTAAGACATGAGTGAACAAACATGTAGATTATGGTTAAGGATGCTCCATTTTAGGCTGCATCCTCACTTTCTCTCAGGTACCATCATGGTAACCAAATGCTTAGCTATCTATATAAAAAAAACCTAGACAAGCCTAGGCGCCAGTTCCGCGCGACCAAGCCTTTAGTTTTTAGTTCAAACATTTTTTGTAAGTTATTTTTCTTACAAATTAACAGCAAAATGGCTAATGAGCCTTTCGTGTCACAAACACCTGACCCCAGCACTTATTAGGTTTCTGTGTTCGGTGTGTAAGAAAAAAAAAGACTAAAATCGCTTTATTATAACAAACGCGGACGCAACAAGAGACCTGTGTAAGTGTGGGAAGAAGAGAAGGATGAAAGAAGTGTTCTTCTTCCTTTATTCGAAAGAACCGATGTGGTGAAAAGATTTTAAGAGCGCTTCCGAGGATTTTAAGGCCTAAAGCAGTGGTAAAAGTAAAAACTAATAAAAGAAGAAAAATGGATGGCCTAATAGTATGTATTAAATAGGTTCAACTCATCTAAAATGGATTAAATAACGCCCACCCGTGACAAATACAGATTTATGCTCCCATACAAACTAGGCCGCAATAAGTCGGTGATGCGTCGACGTACTAATTACCTATGTAGAGAGAGAGGTAGGCACATGCGTAATTTTTCGTACAATAATTTTTGTACAATTAAAATAATTAACAAATATCTAAGAATTAGATTGTAGTAGGATATTTTTTTCCCTTATTTAGTCAAGGCGTCAAGGGGGATATTTGTTCAAGTTGACACTTTTTTCGAGCATTTCCAAAGCATCAGGATTTTTTTTAATTTTAAAAAGGAGGTAAGAAATACCAAGTAATGTATACTGATGTGTAAAGTGATTCATTAGCATTGTTTACAAATTGGGACGTATCTGGCACGATGGCAGCAGCATCCTAAACTAGGCTCTAGGTTATCATTGAGTGCATGACGATAATTTACAATTAAGTAATATTTAATTTAATAAATTATTAAATTGATAAATATTGATTGACATCTCACACAATCTATGTCCCAAACAAAGCAATTACATAATTATTATATGAGATGGCTTGATTTCATAGTACAGTTTGTACAACTCTGCATGTATTGACTATGTCTTTCCTGTGGATTAGGCAGACTAAGTTGTCATGATGGTATAGATAGATGATGGGCAAGCCTATTCCATCTACAATTCTGTTCCAGGCCCTATAGCGTCCCGCAAGTAGGGCCAGGCCACAACAGTGCGTTGCGGCGTCGCATCGCAAAAATCAACGACGAGCTCACAACGAGCAACAACGAGCTGTGCGATGTTGTTTTTGCGATGCAACGCCGCAACGCACTGTTGTGGCCTGGCCCGTAGGGCTTGTGTAATCATCAGTTGCCTCTGATGCTATATAGGTATATCATCGACAATGGATGCAAAGGCCTCTAAACTTATTTTTTGTCCAACTTAAATCAAGCCAGCTGTTAAAAAAGTTAAATTCTTATAATATTAACTAGCGGCCGCCCGCGGCATCGCTCGCCATTACCGTTCTCGTTGAAAAAAAAATTCTAACCTTCTCTGGACCTCCACAAATCATTCAAGACCAAAATCAGCCAAGTCGGTCCAGCCGTTATCGAGTTATAGCGTCAGGAAGAAAACCCCGACTTATTTTTATATGTATAGTAGATTATTATTTAAAAAAAAAATAGAAAAACCATTTTTATCACCCAAATGTTTGTCCTAGATTGATATAATACTACTTAAAAATAAAAATTCACAGTAAAACAACAGGCGACCTTATCGCTAACAGCGATCTCTACCAGGCAACCTTGTAGTAGATGATCGACCTTTGAATAATATGACCTTGAGGTCACCGATTGATAATCAAAGTTTGTTATATTTATGAGGTCAATAACTTGTCTAATGTTTTACATTTACACATATTCTTAAACTGCCGAAATAATAATTTGTGTATTTAGGACAATATAACTTTGAATCAGGAAGTAAATTAAATTACTTGTTGTATCTAGGTCATGAATAACAGCAGTGACCTATATTACCAACACAAAAGAACTGCTTTTAAGTGGACATAAGTAACATCTTCCGAACAAAAGAATTAGTTAAGAATGTTCTATTGTTATTGACACCTTTAATGGTAACTTACAGTAAAAACACAACCACTGGTGTAACTGGTTTCGAACCTACGATCGCGGGTTCGAATCTAGTTGTATGTCTATGGATTTTTCTGATCCAAAAATATGCTAATGCTCTCAAATGGCGAAGGGAAACATCGTGGGGAAACCCCCGGCTTAGTCTGCCACTTATTGACCACATCTTTCCTGTGGATTAGACAGACTAAGCTGTCAGGATGGTATAGGTGTTGGGTAAGCTTATTCCATCTAAAATCCAGTCTCCAGTCCACTGTAGCGTCCCATAAGTAGGGGCATGAGTAAACACTAGTTGCCCCTGATGCTATTAAATCATCTACAATAGATGCAAAGGCCTGTATTATATATATGTAGTAAAAACAGCTGTTTCAAAATTACTTTAGTTCTTAAAAACTGACAAGCAACAAAGTTTTTTTTAATAATCTAGGGAGGTTTTTTGAGTTTGGGTTTGATATGATTATTGTGTAGTCAAGATAAGGCATCAATTCATTTTTATTTTTATTTTATGTCAGTAGAATGCATCCCGATAAATGGACAAAACAGATGGAAGGCGAGGTTGGGGTCGGCCAAGAAAGCGTTGGAGGGATGATATCGACGATTTCGATGGATAGACAGTTGGAAGGATTTGGGGGTGACCTTCGCCCAGCAGTGGGACGAGTGGGAGTATAGGTTAGAAAAAAAAGGGGTCATGCAAACAAACAGTAGATCTCAAGCCATAACTTTCTTGGCTATGCAAAATGGAACTGATGCCTAGATTAACATTTATTTAAGACATTCAAGTGATCCTAGAGATGTAACTAAATATCTTATTGTTTTGGGACTCTGCCCTGCTTAATTTGGGGCTAGATAGTGTTGTGTGGAAGGTTTGCCCAATCACTAAAACTCAAGAGAATCACTAAAACAACTACCTCCCCCGACATGTGACAATGGTGAGTTTATTGATTCTTTCCACCTCAAAAATACTCAAGCCCACATAAAGAAGTTTTCACTTCAAAAAAGGTCTCACCTGGTCTGTGCAGTCATAAACAATGATGATTCCATGTGCACCTCTGTAGTATGAAGAAGTGATTGTTCTGAACCTCTCCTGTCCCGCTGTGTCCCATATTTGTAACTTTATTGTCTTTCCATCTAATTCTACGGTCCTAATCTTAAAGTCCACACCAATGGTACTGATGTAGCTCTCTGTATATGTGTCATCAGCGAATCGGAGCAGCAGACATGACTTGCCTACACCAGAGTCACCGATCAACAGGAGCTTGAACAAGTAATCGCTGAAATAACAATTTCTTATGTTAAGGCTGCAGGTAGATAGAGGTACAGTCAAACAAAGAATGACACGCATCATTACACAGATAAACAGAGCAAAAGGAGGCGTATGTTTGTTCGCCCTTTTAACAAAGGAATGACCATATCACACGCTGCGATGATTGACAACGACCTTATTTTTCATCGAAGGAGTAGGTTTACACAGTCGTAGACTTGTGATGCGCCATTCATCTTCTACAAATTACGTTTTCACGAAAACCCTGATGATATGTATCACGAATGCGGAATGAGTCACCAGATTGGAGCTTTGATCACATTGCATTATGAATTTATTACGAATCTCTGGCTTTCTCTAGTTTGATGTAAGAGCAGAAAATGAGAGTGCGAAGACAATGAACGTGCAAAAAATAAAGATTTGTAGAACCATCCCTGTTTCTGAATCATAAAGATAAAAACGTAAGACTCACTATTCTGGATTCATATTTGTACTGTGTGTGTATTTTTCCGAAATCTAAGATATCCTGTATGTTTTTCACTAGTTTATTTCTTTGTTTTTAGCACAAAACAGCAAAAATTTAATTATTTTTAGATACGTAGAACAATGGCCGCCAGAAACACCCACTGACGTAAGTCAGAAATTCAAACAGGAGTGCCACTTGGCAGAAGTGCAGAACTAAAAAAATGCGTTCACTCAACATAAAAAAAACCATGAATGAGTCGATTTTCAAATCGGATTCTCTATGGTTGGACGGTTTCTAATTTTTGCAAGCCCTATTAATAATTAGAAATGTCTACTCTACGTTAGATGGCGCTCTAATAAATTTGATGAGTTTCTTCTCTTCTCTTCTGTGAATCTGATAGTAAACACTCTGCAGTAGCATTGTTAGGACAACACTTTCTCAACCTTTTTCTTTATCAATCTGAACCTTGAAAGAATAATCAAGTAGGTCCATGATCTGGACTATTGGATTTTTGAACCGGTTACAATATGCAGCCTTACTTACAAGAAAATTTTAAAACTTTGCTTAGACGTTGTTTAGCGAAAACACTGTCAAGTCGCTAAGTAACGTTTAACTTTTCTTTACCTACAAGCCTTGCTTAAGTGTGTATCAGCAAAGACTATGGAAAACAAGTAGACTGACAATCTCATCCAAGAAAACGTGCATCGATAAATGATTGCCTACAATGACGCTAGATGTCACTGATCGTTTTGAATCTGATAAAAACGAGTGAAATGGTTTTTACAGTATTCGCAACAATAGGTTAGCTAACTAATTGATATTGTAGTACGACAAAAAATAGAGAGATGGCGTTAATCTGAGTGGCGTTACTTAAACTTGCGGCGTTGCCAGCTTTCGATGGAGCAAAAACAGGGTAGAGTGTGACGCGACGTTGTCAGCTAGTGTACGGAGATTTTATTTTGATGTTTTTAGTTTGTTCCAAGGATTAAGGTCATTGCTTAATTGCTAACAAGTTGCGCTGAAGCGTCAAAGTGACACTCAGGCAGGACAGGCAGGACCAACCTGGATTTTTAAAAACATTGGGTTATGTAATAACTTGTTACCTATTTGTAAAATCTTATGCGTAAGTTGTTAGGCAAAGTAAAAAGGCACACCACAATAACGTGTTAGGTATGTAATAAAACTCCCACTGTTGTCCAATCAAACTATATTGTTCACTTCCTTCTACGTTACAATCTCTCTAGTACTTCACAAATTACCAACTCTAAGCCACGTGGTTTTACAAAGTAGCTTGCATTGCATGCGACCAACTCTTCCGAGCGCTCGTTCCAGAATGGCGATCGAGCAGTCGAGCCCGACCGCCATCTTTATCGCCGGAAGCGTTGCCAGTATGCAGTGCAGACATTTTGAATCAATCACCATTAATAATACTTTTACATAAACTAAACAAACAAACTAGTTCTTAAAACAGTTATCATGATTAATGACAATTAAAATCATTATTTATTTACAAACAAATTATTCAGATCCACAGACATATTTTAAATCAATCGATTCAACTGACTAACCATACATAATTGCCAACGGCATTTTCCATGAAGTTGACAGACTATTTTACAAACAAATATGACAAGTGTCATCAAATATCATAATAGTAATTTCTATTAAACCATTAAAATTAGAACCATTATTGAAATTCATCACATTCGGCCATCCGATATTGTGCTTACTCTGGAAGCACATGCTAAGTGCACAATATAATATGATAACTTAATAAACAAAGCTTGAATTTAAAACAAATAATGAGAAAAGATGACCATTCAAATACAATCTAAAAAAAATCTAATGTCTATTAAATTCGGCCATCCGACAGTGTGCTTACTCTGGAAGCACATGCTGAGAGCATAATGATAACATGATAACTATGTATATGTATGAATAAACAAAACTTGAATGACTACCAAAATTCAAACAACTAATAAGAACAAATTAAGACAAATCCAAAATTACAATATTAAACTCGTAAACAAAATGAAATTATTAAGTAGAAGATACGAAGACACCCAAATAAATCTTAGTCATTTCTTAGAATAAACAGATATTAAAAATATAATTCTATCTAAAAATAACTAAAGTTAAATATCCCGTTTACCATATTCAAAGCCTGTATGCAAAAAAAATTTAACTAAATGAAATTTCTCGTAAGATAATAATAACAGTTTTGTATGAGAAAAGTCTTCGCATCCCAGCCATAAACAATCCATTCGGGTAAAATATTATTTAAATTAAATATTCCAATAACATAAATTATACTCAGATTGTGATAGGAAAACATGTACATGGTTAAAAATACAGTCAAACAGTTAATTGTTTTAAAAGTCAAATAGTAATTTGGTCTCCCTACTACAATATTCACGTTGACCGGATTGAGAGGGTCCAGAAAAAGTTTCTGAATACTATACTGCAAAGCTCCATCATTTTCATTTAATGTTATTAGAAAATCATCGCAAATATCATGATCTACTGTATCTTTTCAAAATTATCCACTCGCATATCGACTCTCCTTGCTTACTTTATCTTATTAATCTAAATATAAAGCCTAGACCTCGGCAACCCTTTCAGAACACTTTCGCCCTACAAGTCCATTCAAACAACACTTCTTATTATAACCCCGTTGTCAGAATGTGTCGCCTATTTAACGATTTATTGATTAAATACAGTGATAAAATTGATATCTTTAACAATAATCAAAATAAATTCAAGAATGCAGCTTTGGCCACACTTTCATAAGAGTGTGCCGAAAACTCTTATTAGTTAGTTCATTAATTCTGCACTCTCTTCGAGTCTTAACTCGAAGTGACTTACTGTAATAAAATAATTGTATGAGTACACCTAAGTTCCAAGTAAATGTTAACTTTAATCACCTACTACTAGTTAAGCCTGGTTACACGCTATCTACATAACTTTCCTGTTCAATGCATTCTGTGTACGCATGTTTTGGGGTACTGTCTAGCTCATAATTTAATAGTATTTATGCCTGTAAATTATCGATTGTACTCTGTTTTGTGTACCTAATAAACAAATAAAATAAAATATAAAACAAAATGAAATTGTGGTAATAAACTACATAATTCTTCTCCTTAATACGGAACTCAGCCTGTTACTGCGGCACCTTCAGAGGCGCGTCATGGCTCAAGCTGCTGATGTGGTGCCTTCCATGGCGCATCACGGCTCAGACCTCTGATGCGGCGCCTTCCGTGGCGCATCACGACTCAGGCCGCTGGTGCGGCGCCTTCTATGGCGCATCCCGACTCAGGCCGTTGCGCTGGTGCGGCGCCTCCCGTGACGCATCACTGCTCATGCTGCTGATGCGGTGCGTCACGGCTGTGTCCTGTGGCACCTTCTGCGGTGCATCGCTACTAACTTTGCCTGGAGTTTTAAGGATCTGAAACTCGTCATAAAATTTACAGATCTGCAAGCACACTGTGAATAAATCTATTATCATTCATCTGCTTTATATCTAGTTGAAATGAATAGGTTTTCCAATTGTGAATTAATTAAAAAGTAACAATGTATTCCAAAAATATAAAACACTAAATGTACACTATCCACGGCATTTGGACGAGTTCTCTGTACTTAGTCTTGCGCTTTAAATACTACAAAAGATACGTTTAACTTAGCTCAGTAAATGCATGAAAACGCCATCATAAATTCTGACAGCGAAGAACTTATTTACTTGAATTCCTCCATGCCATGCCCTGCCATGGTACTGCAGGCACGAACATGATTGTACTGTCATATTCTCATTGTTTTTGCTGAAATGTAAACATCTTATCGACAGAGACTGTTTCGGTGCGTAACCAATCTAATGGTTCAGGTTTATGACGTATTAACTTAATTTGGAATCTTGGTTCAATTTTTATTTTTTTATTGAAAACTGATTCAGTTGTAAAGCTGAACTGTAAAATTGTAATTGAACTCCTATAACTGCAATTCATCTTTAGTTAATCTTAAGTTAATATTTTATAAATGTTTTATAAATCGCTAATCTTTAATTTATAATTAGTTCACATTTATTGTATCTTTAATTTATATTTAATTCATATTTAATTCATCTTAAATTCATCTTAAATTCATCTTAAATTCATCTTAAATTCATCTTAAATTCATCTTAAATTCATCTTAAATTCATCTTAAATTCATCTTAAATTCATCTTAAATTCATCTTAAATTCATCTTAAATTCATCTTAAATTCATCTTAAATTCATCTTAAATTCATCTAAATTTCATCTTAAATTCATCTAAAATTCATCTTAAATTCATCTTAAATTCATCTTAAATTAATCTTAAATTCGTCTGAAATTCATCTTAAATTCATCTTAAATTCATCTTAAATTCGTCTTAAATTCATCTTAAATTCATCTTAAATTCATCTTAAATTCATCTTAAATTCATCTGTAATTCATCTGTAATTCATCATTATTTCATTTGTAATTCATAATTAATTCATCGTTTTTTCATTTTTTATTATAATATCCTCACTCGACACTGGCAATACTGAACGAATTTGTATACTTGGAATCCAAAACATTAATTTTAAACTCAAATAACTTTAACTCTAATCCAGCTTAACTTTTACTCATATCCAAAAACTTATATAATCTTAACCCAAAATCTTTACTTTTAATCCAAATCCAAAAAATGATCTTCAGCTTTTCAAACATTTTTTCTTTTGATCAATTTGAACTTTTTGAACATTTTGAACATTTTGAACATTTTGAACATTTTGAACATTTTGAACATTTTGAACATTTTGAACATTTTGAACATTTTGAACATTTTGAACATATTGAACATTTTGAACATTTTGAACATTTTGAACATTTTGAACATTTTGAACATTTTGAACATTTTGAACATTTTGAACATTTTGAACATTTTGAACATTTTGAACATTTTGAACATTTTGAACATTTTGAACATTTTGAACATTTTGAACATTTTGAACATTGACCAAACAGATCTCGCATGGTTCCAAACATAATTTCAACTTCTAAGGCGTACATAGTCAAACTGAACTCGCTTGGTTTCAAAATCAATTTCAACTTTTAAGGCGTACATAGTCAAACTGAACTCGCTTGGTTTCAAAATCAATTTCAACTTCTAAGGCGTACATAGTCAAACTGAACTCGCTTGGTTTCAAAATCAATTTCAACTTCTAAGGCGTACATAGTCAAACTGAACTCGCTTGGTTTCAAAATCAATTTCAACTTCTAAGGCGTACATAGTCAACTGAACTCACTTGGTTTCAAAATCAATTTCATCTTCTAAGGCGTACCTACATAGCCAAACTGAACTCACTTGGTTCCAAAATCAATTTCATCTTCTTAGGTGAAAATAGCCAAACTGTACTCACTTGGTTCCAAAATTAATCTTTACTTCTATGGCGTACATAGCCAAACACAGATCCCAAAACACTTTCTTTAGTCAAGCAGTAATTACGTTCAATGGCCTGGTTAACGTCCCCAAACTAGATCTGTTTGCTCAAAACCACCAAGAATTGCTACTAACATTTTGTCAAAATGCTGTTTCGAGGAGACTCCCCAGGTTCCATATGCTTTTTTTTTTTTTTTTTTCTTATTGTACTTTTTGTTTTTCTGTTTTAATTGTAATTTCTTAAAAAAATTGTATCTTCATTTTATAGTTTGTCTACCTTAGTCTCTCATTACTTAATATCATTTTTTTTTTTTTTTTTAAGCTCCAATAGTCTCACTATGTGAAACCTGTTTAATGGACCCTAGTTGTCGTTTTAAATTATCAATTAGATTATAAGTATCTGCTGATTGTTTACCTAAGAAATAAAAATAAATAAATAGTCTACAATTTTGATAGCATTAGCTCACTTTGCTTCAAAAACTCGCTTCGGTAGGCTTGATCATGATCATTAACTTGCTTATTTTAAATCCAGCATGGTTAGACATTTGCAGTTAGAGGCTACTCAAACTTTACTGAGCTGCTATGGTATTAGCAGTACATGAATAGTTTTAGCACTATCGGATAGCCCCTATATCAAATTTATGGTTAGGCCCGGTCCATGACAAAGACCGTACCGGCTTTTATGAAATTCAAGATTGTGCTCGGTCTTTGCTATTTACGGCCACTTTATTATGAAACTTTATTCAATCACTCATTTTTGATGTTAAGTAAATTATAAGAAATAAATATTTCCAGAAACCTACCAAATAATAATTTCAACATAACCCAGCCAATAACACCCTGCTTATGCCAACAGAGATTCTAATTTATTTAAGGGTATTTATTTAATTTTGTACATAGGCTACATCGGCACAATGGCGACTATTAGCATGGACATAAAAATGTTTGTTTATGGTTCTAGACAGGAAAGTAGGCCTTGCCTAAGTATCCAACAGTTCTGCATATCAAAAAGTAACAAGAATGCTACAGAGGACTGACTTGCGTTTAACACTCAAGCTTGTTTTTAACACTCAAGTACCTTCACTTAATTTCATACACGGTAACACGAGTCATGTGTTATCAGAGGCTAACCAATAAAATGATCATCGTAATGCATAATAATGTAAAACTATTTGCTGTTATTAAGTTCGTTAATATTTTTAAAATATCTTTCGTTAAACTTAGCGTATATTCCAAAAATTAAGTGAATGTCAATTTGATTGAAATGGAACAGCTTAACTAAGTAGTCAAAGTCGTTAAATATTAGGTGCAGGCCATTTCATGTTCGGATGAGCGGCTAATATCAAATTTCATATGATTCCACACACATTTTAGGGTAGGCATAACCTAATAAATAAATTTAAAAGAAAAGACCGATAATCTAAGAATAATGTTAGATTGTGGGTATCTCGTAAACGGTGCGTCGTAGCACAAAAATGACGAAAATTTCATCCCCCTATGATACCCCACAACACATGGTAACAATGCTTCAGAGCAAGTTTTTTTTTTTTTTTTTGAGTACCCTCTTTAAATTTTCTCAAGAAAAATTTAAATATTTTATCAAAGATCCATTAATTCAATTAAGTTTAATTACACATTATCCATCATGCAATAAACGTCATCAGAACAATAAAATTGGGCGTGTACTTACCACTTCGGAGATGTAATAAAACTCCCACTGTTGTCCAATCAAACTATATTGTTCACTTCCTTCTACGTTACAATCTCTCTAGTACTTCACAAATTACCAACTCTAAGCCACGTGGTTTTACAAAGTAGCTTGCATTGCATGCGACCAACTCTTCCGAGCGCTCGTTCCAGAATGGCGATCGAGCAGTCGAGCCCGACCGCCATCTTTATCGCCGGAAGCGTTGCCAGTATGCAGTGCAGACATTTTGAATCAATCACCATTAATAATACTTTTACATAAACTAAACAAACAAACTAGTTCTTAAAACAGTTATCATGATTAATGACAATTAAAATCATTATTTATTTACAAACAAATTATTCAGATCCACAGACATATTTTAAATCAATCGATTCAACTGACTAACCATACATAATTGCCAACGGCATTTTCCATGAAGTTGACAGACTATTTTACAAACAAATATGACAAGTGTCATCAAATATCATAATAGTAATTTCTATTAAACCATTAAAATTAGAACCATTATTGAAATTCATCACAGGTATTTATTTTGTTGTGTATGCAAATAAGTTTAAAGATTTAGCATGGAGTTTTAGTTGAGTGATGACTATGACATTTAGTAACAACCTACCGTCTACATACATTGTAGATTGTAGGTATGTACACAATACAAACTGAATGATTTACACACCCATTTTTAGGGTTCCGTAGCCAAATGGCAAAAGCAGAACCCTTATAGATTCGTCATGTTTGTCTGTCTGTCTGTCTGTCCGTCCGTATGTCACAGCCATTTTTCTCCAAAACCGTAAGTGATGAAACTTGGCGAGTAGATGTATTTTGTTAACCGCATTAAGATTTTGACACAAAAATAGAAAAAAAAACTATAAATTTTGGGGGTCCTCATACTTGAAACTGAAACTATAAAAATGTTTTTCATCGGTCCCATACGTGTGGGGTATTTATGAATAGGTCTTCAAAAATGATGTTGAGGTTTATAGTTAATATAGTTTTTTTCTAAACTGAATAGTTTGCGCGAGAGACACTTCCAATGTGGAAAAAAGTTGGTCCCCCCCTCTTAACTTCTAAAATAAGAAAATGATAAAACTAAAAAAATATATGGTATACATTACTATGCAAACTTTCAACGATATTTGGTTTGAACGAGATCTAGTCAGTAGTTTTTTTTTATACGTCATAAATCGTAAACCGCAATTTACCTTTCGACGAACTACAAAAACCTTTATATTATGTTACTTGATGCTACGGAACCCTTCATGGGCGAGTCCGACTTGCACTTGGCTGCTTTTTAAATTGCCCGAAAATTGAGTTTCGTTGTTAGCGTGTTTTCCTCGTGTTTATTGTTTAAAGTTTTTTCCGTTTTTCTTAAGAGGGTACCGAGCAAAATAGTGACACAAGCCGAGCAGCAAACGCGATCTATTGTGTATGCGCATTGAGCTGCGAACAGGTGAAATATGATAACTCTATTTTATTATTATTTGTGCTTTTTACCGTCAAAACAAAGTTTTTTTTATTGGAACAAATTTTTCAGAGAAAAATTCGGTTTTCAGAGAAAAATGGGATATGAGATGTGGGATGATTATAATATGAAGAAAAGTGGGGCTCTATTCCGGATAAGGTTTAATTTTTTTTTCTTAAATAGTTTTATTTTTTATTTTATTTTATTAACGCACAAAACACATTATAACCACAAAATAACTAAAAACTAAAATATTACATTTTTGACCTTGATTATAACGTAACACATGCGCGTACAGAAAAGTTATAACTTATACGAGTAAAGAGAACAACTTATACATAGCAAGCTAATATTATTCTTAAGAAGTATGGAAGTATTTAACTTTAAATTCAAACTTAAACCCAAATTCAAATTAAAATTTAAATTCAAATTCAAATTCAAATTCAAATTCAAATTTAAATCCAAACCCAAATTCAAATTTAAATTCAAATGCAAATGCAAATATAAATTTAAACTTGAATTTGCAAGTACTTAGTCATTAGATGCTTATGCATCTAATGACTAACCACTTGCACTATCTAGGCTGTTTAAAATAGAGGATGTTCTTAAGATTTCTGATGAATTGGCTCAATTTGGCAAATATGTCAAGTTCGACATTGTTGTTAACGTAGATATTGTTTATAGGTTTTTGGGGGCTCTGATTGTGAATTCGACACAATTTTTTTTAATCCAAGATGGCAGCTTTATTTTTTTTCTTGAAAAATAGATATGGGTATCGTTTAATAGGTTTTTGGGGACTCTGATTATGAATTCGACATTATTTTTAAATAAATATGGTGACTTCATTTTTTTTCTTAAAAAATGGATATGGGTATCGTTTAATAGGTTTTCGGGGGCTCTGATTGTGAATTTGACATTATTTTTTTAATCCAAGATGGTGACATAATTTTTTTTCTTAAAAAATGGATATTGGTATCGTTTTTTAGGTTTTTTGGGGCTCTGATTGTGAATTCGACACAATTTTTTTGAATCCAAGATGGCGCCTTTATTTTTTCTTGTAAAATGGATATGGGTATCGTTTAATAGGTTTTTGGGGACTCTGATTATGAATTCGACATTATTTTTAAATCAATATGTTGACTTCATTTTTTTTCTTAAAAAATGGATATGGGTATCGTTTAATAGGTTTTCGGGGGCTCTGATTGTGAATTTGACATTATTTTTTTAATCCAAAATGATGGCTTCATTTTTTTTCTTAAAAAATGGATATGGGTGTCGTTTAATAGGTTTTTGGGGGCTCTGATTGTGAATTTGACATTATTTTTTGAACACAAGTTGACGGCTGCATTTTTTTTTCTGAAAAAATGAATATGAGTATCGTTTACACATATCGTAACAATGTCAAACGAGCGACAAAGAGGAACAATCGGCCTCCGCGTTCGGCAGCGTTCGACATCTGTCTCTCTCCTATTTGAGTGAGCGATGCGTCCGCGTGGACAGCTGTATGACGTTGTGACGTTCAACTGTCGTCAGTTAACTGACTTTACAGACAGCTGATTTTTTTAAGGAAATGTAGAACTTGCATTACTGCTGAAGGCCAACAGTTTGAACATTTGCTGTAAATCCTTGATGTAGTTAAATTAAAATCACGATTGAAGAAATCCTATGATTTTATTTTATTTCAAACTTTCACTTAAAACTAACAAATTACTTGAACACCCATGTTCATTACTCTTTCGACAAGATGGTGGCTCTATCTGTTTACTTGCAATGTCGAAATGGTATTTACTTTTACCTGTAAATTGTGAGCGGCTTAAAAACACAGCGTAGGCATTTTAAGTTCATAATTTAAATTAAAGGGTACAAACATTTTATCTCATGAAATAAAATTGATTGGAAATCCGGTTTATTTGAAAAAACATTTTTTATTTCGAAAACTAAAAAGTACTCTAGCAAGTATTATACTATTTTGGAATCCTGAATAAATGTGCCATTTTTTAAAGTTACTTGCCATAATAATGTAGTACATTTTTTTAGCAGTACAGACGGTTAAAGTTGGGTGATGTAATTATCTGAAATGAAATGTTGGCCAAAACTCCACGATTTCATTGAAAACTGAGGCAGTTATGGCTTAATTTTGAATTGTAATTTACAGAAGGGTTATTCGTGCTTACGTTGCAGAAAAAAGTTAATATTTGTAGTCACAGGACTTAAGAGATCATCACAGGGTGTCAGTTCTTCCTGTTTTTTTTAAATACTCATAACTCCAAAGTTACATAACAAATATTTTTTTTTATATTTTTCTGATAACTGTCATGACTTGGCGCATCACCCGTTTTCGGCTGGACGTTGACTTAAGGGACACCCTGTATATTAAAAAAAATCCTCAATCTTGGATTCAAAAATGAATAGCAAATGCGAGGCGGAATATAGTTTAAAACTAGTTTTTTCGTGTGCGCGAGCTGCATGCAGCTCGCGTGTCGGTGTGCTACTCCCAGTTTTACATTTGTTTACACTTTAAAAACCCCAAAAAGTAGTAAAGAAAGTCCTAAGGAACCCTAAAAATGTTTACATAATCAACGTCCTAGGTGAAGTAAAATTCCAATCAAAGTCTTAAGGAACCCTAAAAGTCGACCACATAATCAAATTCCTCAATGTAGTAGAACCCCAATCAAAACCCTTAAGAACCCTAGAACGCACTAAGCGCTTTGGCTCCACCTTCATTATGCGAACCTCCAGGGAATGGAACTCATTGCCGGCGACTGTTTTTCCTGACCACTACAATCTGGGCCTCTTCAAGGCAAGAGTGAATAGGTGTCTTCTAGACCATCCTGCTCCATCGTCGGCTACATCGTCGCTTACCACCAGGTGAGATTGTATCCAAAGGCTGGTCTATATCTTGTAAAAAAAAAATAAAAAAAATTGTTTACATAATCAAGGTCCTAAGTGAAGTAAAATTCCAATTAAAGGCCTAAGGAACCCTAAAAAATGTTTATTTTATCAAGTTCCTCAATGTAGTAAAACCCCAATCAAAATCCTAAGGAACCCTAAAAATGTTACCATTATCAAGCTCCTAAGTGTAGTTGAAACTCCGATCAAAGTCCTAAGGAACCCTAAAATTGTTTACATAATCAAAGTCCTGAGTGAAGTAAAATTCCAATTAAAGGCCTAAGGAACCCTAAAATTGTTTACATAATCAAGGTCCTAAGTGTAGTTGAAACTTCAATCAAAGCCCTAAGGAATCCTAAAAGTTGATCAGTTAATCAAGTTCCTCAGTGAAGTAAAACCCCAATCAAAGTCCTAAGGAACCCTAAAATGACCCAAAAAAAAAAGTCTCGCAAGTCACTCCGCTTGGAAGATACGAAAGGGGGGGAAAAAAAGGGGTAGGAGGGGGGAAGTTTTTTTGTTCTTTCAATTCAGGAAGAAACCCTCTATACGAAACCCCAATCGAAACCCCTCTATCTCGATGGCATCTGGTAGCACTCTAAAAAGCAGCCAAGTGCGACTCGGACTCGCCCATGAAGGGTTCCGTAGCATCAATTAACATAATATAAAGGTTTTTGTAGTTCGTCGAAAGGTAAATTGCGGTTTATGACGTATAAAAAAAAACTACTGAGTAGATCTCGTTCAAACCAAATATCGTTGGAAGTTTGCATAGTAATGTACAACATATATTTTTTTTGGATTTATCATTCTCTTATTTTAGAAGTTAGAGGGGGGGGACCAACTTTTTTCCACTTTGGAAGTGTCTCTCGCGCAAACTATTCAGTTTAGAAAAAAACTATATTAGAAACCTCAACATCATTTTTGAAGACCTATCCATAGATATCCCACACGTATGGGTTCGATGAAAAAAAAATTTTTGAGTTTCAGTTTCAAGTATGGGGACCCCCAAAATTTATAGTTTTAGAAAAAAACGATATTAGAAACCTCAACATAACTTTTAAAGACCTATCCATAGATACCCCACACGTATGGGTTCGATGAAAAAAACATTTTTGAGTTTCAGTTTCAAGTATGGGGACCCCCAAAATTTATAGTTTTTTTTCTATTTTTGTGTAAAAACCTAAATGCGGTTTACAGAATACATCTACTCACCAAGTTTCATCAGTCTAGCTCTTATGGTTTCGGAGAAAAATGGCTGTGACTCGGCCGGACAGACAGACAGACAGACAGATAGACAGACATGACGAATCTATAAGGGTTCCGTTTTTGCCATTTGGCTACGGAACCCTAAAAAGGGGGGGTCCTGGGGGGCAAGGGGGGCAAAATTTTTTGTGCAATCGAAATCACTCGTGACCGTCTTTAGGTTCCCCATAAAAAAATTATGCAGGACCTCTCGGTTGCAGAGCCCCTCACCAAAAAGTCCATTAAAAACATAATTATGAAACACATCACGATCATCATGGGTTACCTACTTTTACCATTCTAGGTGTAAACGGAGTCGAGCGAACCTATCATTGTGTGCGTGAGTACGCACACAACTAGCGAGCCGCAGTAAATACCTATTTTCCGTCCGCCTTGTTTGCTCGATACCCTCTTAAATAACTTACCTTTGCTTGCCTACCGGACTTGATTGACTACGCCTACCTGTAACCTGTGCTTATTAAACGGACTTCGATTGCCCAAAGAACACTGTCTGACTGTCACGAAAATGTATCTTTGAAGGAAAAGTTCATGATAGTCCTAAAACCAAAGTTTTGAAAAAGACTGCATTAACATTACTGTTACGGATAGGTGGAATTTAAAACACTTTTTTGAGGAAGTTAAAAGAAAACCGGCCGGGTACGCGCGGACAAGCTAGTGCTCAGTACCGAGGTTCAAATCCAACTATTTTTGTAGCTGTCCGCGCGCAAGCGGGGGTAGTCTCCAGTTTTATTCAACGAACAAAGTAAGTACATTTTATATTTTTTTAAATCTACCTACACTTTATAATTTAAAAATTGTTTTTTAAAATTATTACAGGTTCGTGAGGTGCGTCTGTCTACATTCTCCGCCCAGTGTCACGTCAGGGACACTGATTAGCAACAGGAAGCAGCACCAAGCGAGTAACAGGTCGGAACTCCAGTCTCGGCGTTTATTTCCACAGTGCGTCATACACTTGTCGGGTCCGGACAATAGTAAATCCGCGGTACCTCTCGGCCAAGTGGTTTTGGTAGGTGCTACTCGGCCAATGCGAAGAATGCCCCACTCGCCTATTTGAACAGCAGAAGTACAGCAGTGCAGCAGCGACGACAACTTCTCTAAATGCAGAACAGCTAAGTCGACGCTCTCAGTTGCGTGTACCATTTCTAACGTTCCTTTTTTATTTTTATTTTTTCTTTTTCAGGTGCGGCTGTCATCCAGGGCCATCCGGGATCATCTTTTTCGCACAGGAAACCAGCATCTCGGGACCATTGACAATCTTTGTGTAATTTCAAATTCATATATTTTCTTTCTGAATGTGTGTAACACAACTTGTCTAAATAATTTGTAGTCCAGTACATACCACTCTTATGATTCATCGAAAAATAAATTATATTTATTTGTAATCTGTGTTTCTTTTGTATGACACCATCGCTGAGGCAGTATGCGCGTACTGCACCCTGTAGATGTACTCGTAGCTCAGGAATCGAATCAGGATTTGTAGGTATGTATACGCGCCAGTAGACGACACAGGCGGCGCCGGGCGGCGTAAGCGGCGGGCGATGTGTTACATTACATAACAACAAATAATGCAGCTCATTTTTCTCGCTTGAACTTGAAGTGATTTGTATTTTATAACTTTTGCATCCTAAAACTTGCTTTTGTAAACAAGGGAACCATCTTGGTATGCTAGTCCGATATTTCATCTGTTGAAGTTGTAGAATCCAATCAGTAAAAATCTTGCCATATTTCGTAGGTATTTGTTCGTATGCTGATATCTTCTTATGAATGTTTATGAGTGTGCGTGAGGGCGACGCATCAGCTGTGGTCTCGCAGGCACCTGTGCGCGCGGCCACCAGTGGGGAGGTGGTAGTGACGGCGCGGGAGCAGGCGTGGCGGGGCAGGTAGCTGGAGGCGGGGGCGGGGGAGCAGCTCAGCTGTTCCAGTGCACACTCAGAACATTGATGCTTCGAAAGACAGAATCCGTGAACACACGAACCTAGCGGTGTTACGGTGGCACAAGGTTCATTTTTGCAGAGCATTATTGTCTTTATTGGCGGGATGCAATGGTAATTGTCCTCACCAATTAATAACTTTGTTTTTACATTATCACTACACGAAATGAGACAGTTCATATGTAAATTTAGTTCATCACTTTTTCTCGCACTTAGTTCTCGCAGAATTATTGTTTATGTTTGTAACTTTGCACTTTTTATCAGCTACAGATTTTTGTCGATTCTTCGTTACATTTCTACGATTGATCTCGTTATTGTAGGCTGGTATAAATAACTGCGTTGGTCTATGTCTTTTGCGTGCGCTTTTTTCTAAGGCTGCTAGGTATGTCCGCGGCTAACTTTTGCCCGAGTAAAAACTTTTCAAATTGAAAGTAATTTTTGTTGTATCTTTTTTTAAGTGATTTTGGTTTTTCAGTCTACGTAAATATGATCCTTCGCGTATTCTATATTCAAAAGTAAGGACTATATTTCCGCGCATGTTTAAGAAAAATATAGTTATAGAGGTCTTCTAAAGTGCTTTAAGGTTTAATCCTACTAGAATAAAGAAACTAACCAAAGTCGAGGGCGGCAGTTAGTCTACTTGCAATAAAAAAATAATTTTTCATTAGCGCCATCTATTTTAAAAAAGCATCACTTAGTATGTACCTTACAAAATACCACTACGCCACGCCATCTATCAATAGGTATATGAACATTGAAAATATTGCTCTTTCCAGGCTATTTGCCAGCGCCATCTAGAAATAGCCCGGAATTTTACCATTTTTTGAGTCACAAAATTTTGTTCTCTATTAGCAGTCTACTTGTTTTCCTTAGTCTATGGTATCAGCTAAAAAACGAGCATAGAGTTTGAATATGTCAGGGATCTCCACCGATCCCTGCGGTCTACTAAATTAGTAACCAAAAAATCGAATAAAGTACTTGGAGAAAGTATTCAATACACGAAGATAGTTGTCAAACAAAGATTTTTCATGTACTCTGTGGGTTTTTCAAACAAAGTGTCATAATTTCATTGTACAATATTATTTATTTGTTTTGAATTTTGATGAAAACTTTGGCTGATCTTATTTTCACGAAAAAAGAAGAAGCAGATTTCTATGGTTTATGTGTGCGTATACGTATGTATATCTACATTTGTGTGCGTAAATCTTATATTTCAACTGTCAAATCTGACATCTCAACTGTCAAATGTCAAGAGGTCAATGTCATGCTTGCTTCTGCTTGCTACTGTTCTATAATTCTTGCTAGGCTATTTCGAGATGCGAGCTACTATTTACGAAATAAAATCCACCGGAATAATAAATAGGACAGAAATGCGATGGCTGCAACAGCATCGGTAATTAATGATCTGTCTTATTAGCATAGCACAGACGACTCCAATGCCTCCAGCAGCGTTGGGAACCAACCGCTCCTAAGCAACTCCTACGCAATAGAACTGGGCAGTCATCACTAATGAGAAGAACTTTTAATTCTTCAGGGCTGGACACTTCTGCCACATGCCAGACACCTCGTGGGCTTTAATCTTCAGTGGGCTGAAGATGTGTGTCAAACTTAGCGCTAGAAAGTGGTAGACCAGACTTTAGTGGGTTTGTGATGTGTGTTTATAACCCTGCCAAAAGTGTGTGAAGTCAGATTGTGAATGAAGTATAATTAGGTAGATGTGCGTGATGAAGTAACTACCTACTAAAGATATCTTCAATGTTGTATCAATGTTTTCATAGCGTTAAAGATTTCATATAAATTATTTTCTATCTTCTTTATGAATTATTATTCTGAATTGATTATTGTTATTATTCTGACACACTGATTCATTTTAATTAAACTTATATTTTCTACTTTTTGTTTGAATTTTGTATATTGTTCTCCGACAAAGTATATGTATACGCTTTTTTACATACCCTATAATCTAATAGTTGTACCATACTTCTTGCAAATAAATATATTTCATTTCCTTTGTCTTGTACCACCCACCAGTCGAACTACTCAGTAGTTACTGAACTGCAAATGCAGAGTTATTGGTGAAAGAGACTCATTTCCTGTAGGTTTCATTTGCTCGAACTAGGTATAATGTAACTATGTTATTCGGGGATAATTCAGCATTATAGTGGCAAAAGAAGTTTATCAGTCCAGTAGTTTTTGAGTTTATTCGTTACAAAAATACAAATCTGTACAATTTATAATAATGATGATGATCCACAGTAGCCCAAACAAGAGATGAATGGAGAGAAGGGAGGGAGGCCTTTGCTCTGCAGTGGGACACAACAGGCTTTTAATAATAATAATAATGATGATGATAAGTTACCTACCTAAGTACCTATAAGTAACCCACCTATTTGCTGAGAAGTCCCATTTTCCCACAGAACGCCTACCTACATATATGATTATAATGATTACCAGCTCCTCTGAATCCACCATCAGGTAAGCTCGTTGGCAGAGAGCACTGGTGGTCTAGACGTAGCGGACCCGCCGTCCGATCCGCATAAGGTCATGGGTTCAAATCCAGTCGTGTACCAAGTAGTTTTTCTGTAGAAAAATGTGTGTGCACTATGCCAGTAAAACATCGTGAGGAAACCGGCGTGACAGTTCGAGCAACACGTTGGTGTCAAGCGCCACGCAAAAAGGGCCAACTAGAAACCTTGCGGAAACCAGCCCTCAGTGCCTTGCCTACCTTATTCATAATACCTAACTAAATGCAGTAGATCTACAAAATCATGCAGGTAAATAAAACAAACATTCCACAGGATGGATGTTAGCAATGACCACTACTAAGCGGGCAAAGCCTGCCGCGGGCGGCCGCTAGTTCATAAAATCTATAATAGGTACATATGTATAGTACAGTCACGAAAAACGCCGGCCGTAAGATGCTTGATACTAACTATTATCTATTCTGTGACGTTACCGTGCCATCATAGTAACTACTAGCGTATCTGTAATTCGAAAATATCTTAGAGTCACGAAATCTAACATCATCATCACCCTATCCCTGTCGTAAGAACCACCCATTTTTTATTTTTTTACATAATTGAAGCCAAGGTAGGAGAAGATTTGAGTTCCGTAAAAAAAATGTTTGCTAAATGTTTGCTAGTGTGTATCATCAACTTATTATTATAAAATGATGAAAGCTTTAATTAAAATTCGATGATAGATAAATGCAGTGAGATTAAACGTAATTAAGCTTACAAAGAAAGAATAAAGAAAGATAGTGGAATATTACAGAAAACTTTAACCCAGAAAGTACAATCAAAAATTAAAAAAAAGTTTTGATAAACATGCCGTGGTGAATATTGCGTAAATATAAGAGCGCCGGAAAACTTTATTTTACTTCGCATAGCCGAACATTATGAACTGTTTGTAATGGAAAACAGAATGCGCTGGAGCTATTGGAGTGATCAGCAGAAGGTACCTATTTATCATTATTTTATGTACTTACCAGCACACTACCAAATATCTGAATGCAACTGATTATTATTTATAAGCCCTATATTATGCTTGCATAACATCAATTATGCTTTTTAGAAAGTGCTCAGAACGGTCATAAGCCACATAGGAACAATTTACAGAACACAATGCCTACTGAGTTTTTTTATTACAGAACCTTCATCTGAATGCGGCTGCAAACAAACCCATGGACACCAGTTGTTCATGATCGCTGTAAGAGCAAGAAAAGAGGCAATCCATTGAGAACAACAAGTGCATGAAAATAAAATATCACTTATATTATGTATATGGTTGAAGGAGATGTTCGCCTTAAAATTAAATAAAAATTAAATAATTTTGTGTGTTTTATTCAGTCTCAAGTTTGTAAATAATCAGTGAGATTCAATATAAATGTTTCTTGCTCTTCGTGCCACATCACCATCTTCAATAATAGCATCATCGTCATCATTTTCTTCAACTTCTTGTTGTGCTATATATGTTGTCTTTCATTGAAGATAATTGCTAAACTAAGGAGCACTACACAACAGACGACAATTGTGGTTTCGATGGTAGTAAGTATATGAACCTCGCATCACCTCCAGCAATATTCGAAACCGTGTTGTTTCAAGACTCCGAAGCATGTTTCAACTACGTTACGTGTCCGTATATGCTGGTAGTTGTAATTTTGTTGTTGTGCGGTCGACTTCATTGGTAAACCTACTTCAGACAAATCCTGAAGTGAATTCAGGTGAGCTCTGGTGCTTGGTGCAAGCCCTTGGTGTTCTGCCCGTCTCCAGTCCTCCAAGACTATTTATTTCTTCAACGTCATGTTCATAATTTGGAAGGATATTTACGATATCATCAAAATCCATTTTGAATTTACTTCTATGTAGCTTTTTAATTCATGTAAACAACTTTTTACAATGGCATATCAAAACTTCAATTCGATCAGCTGGCATAAATAACACCCGCCATCTTGTCTCTTAGGCACCTCTCAAGTCTTTAAACCAGGTCGCTGCACTGTTTAGTTTTGACAGTTGCTTAGTCGCAAATTAACTTTAAAAATGGCTTGTAGGTAAGAATTTAGCTAAGCTTTTGCTTAAACGTCTCTTAACTCCTAAGAGTGGTTTAAAAATGGCTTGTAAGTAAGGCCGGAAGTTTAGCGTTCGATTGAAACCAGCAATAAAACATTCATTTATAATATAACATCTCTTGTTTATGTACACACCGATAAAACTAAACAAAATAGTGTTATGATACTCAACTAAAGGTAAAAGGTGAGAATACATCTATCTACAACAATATATAACTTATTTACAATATCATTTCTTGTAGGACAGCCAGGGGTATTTTCCAAATAAATAAACTTCTGTCTTTGTAGCCAGCAATTATCTGCAACAAAAATAATCAATGTTAGGAGCCTATTTGACTGGGCTCTCAGTTCAGTTGGTAGCCTCTGTCTTCTGCGCTATAGATTGTGGGTCGTGGTTTTAAAAAACAGTAAATTATAAGGATTAGGGAAGGATTCTTTTTTTACTTGTAGCTTGATTTTTTGTTCGGAAAGTAGTTATCATACAACTTATATACATTTTTTTTGTAAATACATACAACACCCAGACGGAGAACCAACATCTGCGTTCACCACACAAATATATATTTTTTTAACTATGTTCTGGGTTTACCTTAGTGCCGTGTATAGCCAGCGATAGCAGCATCAGAGCAGGTCCCCGCAGTTGTGCTAAAGGGCGCGTCTCTCCCTCGCGGTAGACGTAAACACAGCCGTCGTAGCAGCCCGCGAACACAAGCCCGCCCGTCGCTCGCAGGCACACCGCGCCTTTACCGCCGGAGTGGGCGTGGACGTGGCTACCACTCTTGAATATGGAAAAACAAATATATTATTAACAATATCAATCACCGATTTATTGTTGTATATTTTTGCCTTCTAGGGTTCTAGCTGTAGCACATATCTTTCATTTCTATATTCTATGTTCTATTTGTTATACTCTTGGTAGGTGTGTATTGTATTTCTTTTTTAATCTTTTATTTTATGTTGGTGGTTTGAATAAACAATTTTTTTTCTTTCTTATAGGTCTTGGGTTCATATCCTGTCGTGCACTATTGAGATTGTTGTTATATACATATACCGAAGCCAAATAGTAAATAAAATCCGCCGTTTAATGAACTGCCTAGCCGTTCAGGCGGTTAGTAAAATGGCGGAGTTTAATGAAACGGGTAGGCAGGTTTAATGTATATGGTTGAAGCATTAAACGGCAGATTTTTCTGTTTGGCTGCAACATATACATTGAACCAAACAAAGAGTTTGAGATGATGCAATTTTTTTTGCTGTACCCATTTCAGATTTTGGCACTGTCAGTGTTTGTTCTATTCTTTTTTCCATCAAAAGAATTACAATATTTTATGCAAACTTACCGCATAATCAAATACATGTATCTGATGGCTGCTTGTCCCGCAGTACACCTTCCCATCCTCATACAGGAGTGAGTAAACCGTCATCTTTGGACCCTCCAATGTCCTCAAGAGAAGACCAGTTTGGGCGTCCTTGATGGTGACATTGTCAGACCTAGCGGCTACTAGAAGGACTTTCCGAGGACCCTCCTTCATAGCACGGAGTGCTAGGATGGATTGCTCGGAGAATTTCACTGTACTGACTGGTATAAGCATGTTGTTCTGGAATTAAAAAGATTTCTTTCAAGGTTTATACTTTACACAAGAGATTTCTACAATCAATTCGAAACTCAATTTGGTTGGAATGTAATACATCTTCTTAACGTGTCACTGGCTCTCAAGTTTTGTAAGAATAAACACAATAGAGTCTGTTCAGAAAGAGAGCCGTCGTGGCCAAATTGAGAACTAACGTTTCGATTTTTATATGGCACCTCATCCCTTTCTTTCTGTCAGCATTTTGCATCATAAAAATTTAATAAAGGAATAGTACACTAGTTGTGATAGGATCAAAACGCAACAGACGCGCTATTGTATTGCCCACTAAACAAAAAAGGTGATTAAGCACAGCAGCGCCCTCCAATCCCACGACGGACGGCTCTTTCTGAACAGACTTTACCTAATTATTTTCACTGCACTATCAAAATAGTGTCAAATTAATTAACACATTATATCCAGGATTTGACTAAGATTTGTTACACTTTTTCTTGTCGTTTCACTAGGTCTGTCTAAACAGTGTGGTGAATAATTTTAATAGGCTCCTTTCATGCTTTTCACTCAATGATTTCTAACTGTTAAGGTTCTACGACATTCCGGTTCCATCGCGATGTTTTCCCTCATTGTTTAATAGTACTGGCATAGTGCACATACATTCTTTGATAGTAAAAGTTATTGGCACCACCAGGGCCCTGTTTAATAAAGCTGACAATTCGACATATATGTCAAAAAGCGACAAAATTGTGGAATTGTCACGCTTAGGCCATTAATAAAAGTGACAAATATGTCACAAAAGCGCGACAATTCCACAATTTTGTCGCTTTGTGACATGTATGTCAAATTGACAGCTTTATTAAACAGGGCCCTGAACCCACGCCCTTAGGACCGCTACCACTAGACCACCAGTGCTGCCAGTCTCACCTTGCATTCAAACTGCAGGACGAAGCCAGTTCTCGTGCCGACAAAGACGGTGTCCCACGCGCGGTCCATCGTCTGAATGGGGCTGAGAACGTTGCATTCCATTCCTTTCTCCAACCCCGTCTGAAATGTTACACACACAATTACTAAATAAACACACTGATCGAAGGTAGCCAGATAGCAATGGAGCGTCCTGAATGGACGTGCCTCTGACTAACCCTCTGAGATATAGTTCATCATCATCATCATCAGCCTGAAGAAGTCCACTGCTGGACATAGGCCTCCCCTACACATTTCCAGGAAGAACGATTCTGAGCCCTTTCCATCCATCGACTTCCCGCGATCTTAACAATGTCGTCGGTCCATCTGGTGGGTGGGCGCCCTACGCTTCGTCGGTCCGGTTCGAGATATATGGTTAGAAAAAATATATTACCTATAGTTTATTGTTGTTCATCACTTTTTAACCCGAAAGCTGTATTTTTTAAGTTGTTTGTTATCACTTTCTGTCAATAATAGACAGATTTGAATATCTGGGAGGCTCCATAGAATTTGCATCAAAATCAGATGAGCAGTTTGGTTATGACTTATGATACTTAATTAGGTATTCATTTGTCAGCACTTTCTTCAACTCACCTCTAAATCGTAATATCGTATCCGCGAATCCAAAGACCCGGTATACACAGTGGTTCCGTACTTCTCCTCGACAATGGTGAGACAAGTGACAGCAAGGTTGGAGCCCCGAAGAGTGTTTACCAGCTGGCCGTCCGTTGAAAAGTGGTATACATTGCCATCGAGGCAGGCTGCTATGAACGAGTTGTTTGTACACTGAAAGGTAATGGTTTGTTAAATCTTCGGTTTTGTAATCAAATTAATTAACTTGTTTAGCCATAATATTTAATTTTATATTCGATTTAGATATAAGTTGCATGTAAGGCCCATATTCAGAAAAAGTGCTTGAATCTCAGTTGAACCTCAAGCTAATTTATAGATAGATAGATAGAAAATTATTTATTGCACAAATTAAAAAGTACTGTACACAGGCGAACTTAATGCTAGATAACATTATCTACCAGATAAACTTTGGGTACTAAGGAGATAGATTTATGACATTTATCAATGGAGAATGAAGCTGAAACTGTCAAAAAATCTATGCCTGGGGCTTGACTCAGACTCAAGCACTGTTTCTGAATACGGGCCTAAAACCATCAATGCAAGTTATGTTTGTACTAACAATTTTAGTGAAGAACTCAAATTTAGAGAAACAGCACATTTTTGCTTTTGGTCAGTTCTTTTATATCATTTGTTAGGTCTCAATCAAAGCTTACTAATTCGCAAATTGACTTTTAAGGCATGCAATCCATGTTAGATGATTTGAGAATCGATTATCACATTTTTTAAATAGGCATTGCACATCACCAATAACATCAACCATACAAATACAGACTACTTTTGAAATATAAATGGTAACTAACTTGTTAGGAAGAGGAAAAGGGGTCTTTGGCGGTGTAGGACTTATGACGGACATTCTAAAATAAATAAAATAATCGGTGAATACATGTAGGAATGATTTGGAAGAACTATTTTATGGGTTACTTACTTCAATAGCCAATACCGCATCGGCATTCCCGGTGACGGTCACCGAATCTCTCTTCAAGATATCGTCCGTGGAGTAATCATACATCTTACATTCTCCTTCGGCCATTTCAGGCGCGGAGTATTCAGCAGATGACTGACTGTTGTCGAGTATTATTTCTTCTGTGACCGGCACTCTTTCCTCCACGTCAGAAACTGCTTTCACCTCGTCCTCAATGACTATATCTTCACACACTTCCATCATGTCTATTTGTATGTCGTTTGTTGGCTCTTCAACTATACTTGGAAGAGGTTTTGGAGGGCTAGGCCTTTCTTGGGGATCAGGGGAAACGACTTCACGTGTGGGCGACCGAGACTTTTCTGTTTCAATTTCATTGTGGGGTTCTGGTTTGGTTAAAGATTTTAGGCTTATTTTGATTTTGAGACTGTCAGCTCTAGCTTTTAAATATGACTTTATGTCTAACCGCTCTAAGGCTACTGAGCAATCTTTGATGCCATACAGTTTTGGGTCTAAAACAAATGGCTTAGTATGTTTTCTTGTTGATTTCTTCTTCGATGATTTTGAGGACGTTCTCTTTTTACTCCTCACAGGTGTGGTTTCAAGATCATCGAGTGAGATGATCTCTTCTATAGGTCGATCGTCGCTGATGATTTGCTCAATTAGTGATATGTTTGGAGTTTTTGATTTTTTCTTACGCGATGTGGGACTTTCGGATTTTTTCCGAGATAGTTGCAAAACTTTCTGTTTGCGACTTAGTTTTCCTACAGCGGGACTTGACCTCTTTTTCTCTACGACAGTTTCCATGGCAATCTGTTCCAGCTCTTCTACAGGTAAACTGGTGAACTCCTCAGCGATGGAATCCGCTAAGAAATCTTCATTGTCTTCTTTGTCGTTTTCTTCCGTTTCTACCGGTACGTTCAAGACCGCCATGCCTAAACTACTTCCGCTTCCGATAGTGTTCTTACTCCTGGTTTCCATCGAGTTGTACAATTTAAACTTTTCTTGTAGCAACATCTGAATCTCCATGTCAATTTCTTTCATTCTTTCCAAAGGATCTTCAGAAGTGCGCTGATGATTGTCAAATCGTACGGGATCTGTTTGTATTCCTACTGCACTTGTTTTTACGTGTAAAGTTTGGCATTCCCTATTTCTAATTTTTCTAATAACCTGTGTACCCATATGCCTTCGAGTTAGTTTACGAGCAAAAGATGTCACTGCGGGTATAATCGGTTTAATTTTGCTTTCATCAGGGCTTTTTGCGATTGTAGGAGGAGTCGCGACAGACGTATTCCTATGAGCTTGGTGCATTTCTTTTCCTTTCTTTGGTTTAGCTCCTCCCGAGAATAAATCTATAGTAGTAAGTTTAACTTTATCTGCTTTAGATGTTTGGTCACCTGCACATGAACTGTCTTTTGGGCTTGTAATGGAATGATTTGTATTTGAGTTTTGTTTCTTATGTGTACCTGGTTTTGTTGTATCAGGCGTTTTGTTTGATTTCTTTGGTGGTTCTTTTCTCTTTACATATTTGTCTGAATAACCTTTGTTGTCAACTGCATTGCTATCTTTATCTTTTTCAGTTTTATCGTAAAACATATTGAAAATGGAGGTGGCTGCTTCATGGCATTCAGAGTGAGAGCTTTTCTTTCGTTTTTCTTTACGATGGGATGGTTTTGAGTCCACAGACCTCTTTCGTGAGTTGTGCTTCCCTGAATCATTCGCATTTTTTACCAGTTCACTATCTTCTTTTATCTGTTGTTCTTGTTTCACCTTAACATTTTCAGAATCTTTCTTGAGTAGATTATCTTTTATAGCAGCTACATTTTCAGCTATTTCTTGTTTAACTTTTAAAGCTTTAAAATTTTCTCTTTCTTTAGCTAAGGATGTGAATAGCTTTAGGGGTGACTTTGCAATACTTTGTAACTGAGTGTCAATTTCTTTGATAATTTCGTCGGATGGGGTTTCCAGATTTGGAATACTTATTTTGATGTCAGTATTTTCACTAACGGGGGGTGATTTGCTAGCTCTATGATCAACTTGATCAGGGATGGGTGAGACAATTTCTCCATCTTCTTGTTCAATAAAGTTGTGATCCACAGCTACATGATACTGGTTATCTAAATCTGCAAAAGGGTCATCCCCATCTGATAGTTGGTCACAGTTTCCATCGAAGAGTGGTCGTGGCTCCGGATTTTCCAAAGGCTTTTCTTCATTTGATCTATTATGTACTGAATTGTTTTCAACACTTTTTCTATTCGGCCAGCTCTCAGTACTCCGGGATCTAGATCTTTCATCAGGCAAGTTATGCTTTGGTGGTCTTCTTTCATAGAGTGGTGTAGGCTCATCTAAAGTAGGCTCTTGTGTAAAATCATATTTTTTGTCCTCATACAAATCGCCAGTGATTGTCTCCGGGTCCTGGTTTGTTACTGGATCAAATTCATAGAATGCATTACGATTGTATTCACTGAGAGACTCATCGTAATACTCTTCTCTAGGATGTCTTGAATGGCTATCTATTTCTTCACACCTATCAAAATCATCCATACACAGAACTTTGCTCAGTTCAGCCAAGACCAGAGGTTTGATGTCTTCTAGCAGTACTGTATCTTGAGGGTCTAGGATCCCTTGCATTTGTCTCATAAAAGTATCTTCATAGATAGTATTGTTGTCATCATGAATGAAATCTGAGCTGGAACTAGTAGTACTGAGTGATTTTTCAGCCACACTTCTCATGTGCCTATTGAAGCTATTCTGAGATTCCGTTATCAGACTGCTTATGGCATATTCAAACTTGGATGACGAGTTGGGGTTATCCATCAGCTTGTGGATCTTTCCTTTATCCATCTTGAACAGTTGATGTACTATTTTGTTTTTCATTTTGTCACAATTTGCATTGATTTGCCTTTGAATTCTTTTTTTGACAGGTTGTTCATGAGGGGTATCATGGTAAACTTTATCTGTATTTTTCCTCATATCTATGTCCATTTCCATCTGATCCATGGATGGGTCAGAGGGATCCTGAGCATCCCTGTTCATCAGTCGCTTTCTCACTATATCAACAGTGTCATCAACTGAACGGGAATATGGGTTATTATTGCTGTTAGGCCCTGTATCTCCTGAGTAATGATCAGAAGATGGTGGTCGGTGGCCCGTGTAGTCAGGCTGGGGTAATAATGCATCACCCATGTTATGGTGTTTGGGTGTTTTGTCATTATTATAATTCCTTCTTTCAAATGGTGGATTACTCCACGGAGATATTTGGGGAGGGCCAAATGATTGCTGCCTGTGATCAACATCACGCACTCTATGATCTATATCACCCATATTATTAATTGTATTATAGTTATTTCCATCAAAGAAACCTGAAGCTTTATTGAAGTGTCCTCCACGGCCGGTTTTCCTCAAAATGTGCGGAAGTATAGAACGGTTCTCATGATGTCTCTCTTGTGATCTCATCTGATTATTGGAATGACCTCGATACTGTGATTCATGATCTGGTGGTCCTGAATCATCAGGGTGCATGGGATGAGCATTGTATGGACGGGGTCCTCTATACCTTTGGACAGGTGGCGGAAATCTGAAAAATATTATGCAAGATAAAATATAATTGAGTAAGAAATATAGATTCCACTTCAATTTGCCATTTAGTTGGACCAACTGAACCAAGTCTACCCATTATAAAATAAATGGTTACATCAACCAGTTGGTTAAATAGGAAAACAACCCTTCATCCAGTTTCATTCTCCACAACCAGTTGGTCGGAGTGGAAGGACAGGAATATTGCATGTGATACAATATTTCTCATAGAATAAAACATAGCTATGTAAAATGTTATTTGATCTTTAACATCGCTCATTGGTTTGGTTTCCGATTTCATTTTTTTTGTTTGTACTTTGGCGCGGTAATTCAGAGCTCTTACTAAAATTCGATATTAAACCTTAATGTTCATACCTGGGTGAATCTAACGGTCCGAAGGGCATCAAAGGCCTGAGATGCGACGTCCCGCTACCTCTGGGCCTGAAATGTCTTGGATTTTCACCGCGCCAGTTCCCAATGCCAGGATGACCTCGCCTCATTTTGTTATTTTATTTGCATTACACTACACAACCACGAATACACTGATTAGTTTATGTTAATATTATATAAATTTGATATTATCTAAATCAAATTAGATCGATTTCAGCTGAAAAATACACTAACAATGTCACGCCGAATAATAAAAATAAGGAATCCATTGAACGAGCGAATGAATCATTAAGTAAATTCCACAGCGTACAAATTAGCGAAAGTACGAAAAAACATGAATCTACATACTTCGTAAACTGGATAACGCAGTGTTTCCTAAAAACGAGCCCGGTGAGAGCACCAAAGTAGTCACGCATCTCTTTCTAAGTAGGATGTCCACACATCTGTACTTTTTATAAAATCGAAAGAAACTGCTTGAAATAAAATGTACTGATTTGTTAATTACTGACTTTTGTTTCCCCGTACAGGGCGAAGGCCTCCCTTCCCTCTATTATTATAGGTAACAACATAGGCACTTCATGAATATTTCTTTTGATATTTTTTTTTTACCTGATTCTTAAAGCACTGTAGGTGTATCTTGTTTATTAGAATAAATTACTACCTATCCTAAACTAGTAATATTTGTTTATTTATTTGTACAAACTGATTTGTATTCACGTTCTTAAAACGGCTGTAATGATTTCGATGAAATTTGCAGTATGGCGGTTTACGGGGGTGAATAATCGAGCTAGCTAGGGCTTATTTCTAGGAATATTCTTATTTCTGAGAAAAATAGCTTTATTGATTTTCACACGAGCCCAGATACGCAATTAAGTATAAAAACTAGGTACTTACTAGGCATAAAAAATATGTTTTCTAAAAAATAAAACAAGTAAATGTTAAGGTACAATCTTTTATATTCCAACATGTATTATAATTGATCGAGTGAGCGAAGCGAACGAAGATCTTATAAACAACTTGGGCAATTTGGCATTTTATGTGCGTATGTATGTGTTTTTGTATTTGTGTATTGGCGTATTAGTATTTAAGTTCGATTGGGTTGATTTTTCGGATTCTTCCCTCCTAGCTTTTTTCTCAGGTGGTCCTGACGAGCATGGCTTCTGATACTTTGTGGCACTTCTTTCTTTTCTGGGTTTTTTAATGTTATAACATTAAAACATTGAGCAGTATACTGCTCAATTTATAAATCACTGCTGTAGGTCTGATCTGTAAATAAACAAAATATATTATCTTTGATACAACACAATTAAGTAATTATAACTTTTATATTACTTCTAACTTATATTACTTCTTGTAATTATAACTTTTATGACCACCTATAAAAGTATGACTTTCCATTTTAAAGATTGAAGGTACTGTATTCGGTTTCAATTTTTTTCGTGACTCATTAACATAGTCGTCATGCTTGTGTAATAGTATGCAATACCTCTACAAAAATTAAACCATAATAATTGTACCTACTTATTACAATCTTTGTTCCTAGGCCCTCTGATATTCATGGACACCCTATAACACCACTTACATAAAAAACATTTAAAATAGCTCACCAGTGAAATTTTAAGCCGCAACCGGGATACCATTCCTTTTTGCAACCATTTACGCAGCAAAAATGAACCATTTTGACGAATAATATCAATTTCTTTAGCTAAAAATCACAAAAACCACACCAATAATTTTTGATCAACAAACCACGTCACATCGCCATTTTTAGTTATAGCCAGTATTGCCGCTTGCAGCTGACGAAATATTACTAATATGACTTCTTATAAATAGCATTTACAACTTGTACCTACTTGCAATATTATCGTAAAAAATATCAAACACGCAAAATAAAAAAATATTAAGTTAGAAGAATTCAAATGACCTATTTTTAATTAAATTTATTGAAATGAGAGAAATCTTCTAAATCTACCAAATACTTTTTGTTTTGCAATGGCAACTTGCTAGACAAGGACAAACTACTATTTTCGAGTCTCTCATGTAGTTCGTTTTTCTATTCTGAGTTGAGACAGAAAAAAATAAACTTTATACTATAGTAATTACAGCATAAGTTTGTATGAATGAAATATTGATTTTTAATCTTCGTGCGTTATCCAGATAGTATATAAAATCCTTGCGAAAAAATGACTTGAATCCGTTTTCTAAAATGTGGCAGGCTAAAGTTTTTGACATACTACCACGTATATAGGAGCTGGATTTTCACAATTGCAGACCCGTGTTTTGCGGCGCATCAAAATCCTGTCGATGTCGTAGCGATGTTAAGGAATAATGTACGGTCAGTTAACGTACAGCAGGATAATGTATGGATTAACGGGGCGTACAATAAAAGGTCGCGCAATAACATAACATGCTATACAATATCGTCACGTGTTGTTAGTGTACGCCCCTTTATTACGATGCCAGTTAAGCCTCTTGCACACTGGAGCAATTGGGTCCGGTTAATGTACGGCCAGTTAATGTACGCACTGTTAAAACGATGCCACTTTTTACACTGGGAAATTGTACAGGCCCATGTACCTGTCGCAGATAAATAATTCGATCATTTTTTTTAATCTAGCGATGGATAATTGTACTAAACCCTTTGAGGGTATTGGGGAAAAATCATTTTCTGACACTGCAGCGGCCGCTACCGTGGCACGCTCGTCTGCTCGCTCGCCTTGTGCGTATTTTGTATGTTCTGACATAACCTAACCTATCCAAATCGGATCCGCCCTTTCAATTTAAAGTATCAAGGAAAAGCCATAAGTATCCAGTGCCAGAACAAAAAAGCAAATGATCATGTTTGAATTTCTCCAGTGTGCATGTGGCATAACTGGCATCGTAATGTACACATGATGTACATTATCGCCTCCCGAGCAATTCAATCCATAATGTTGATTTCTTAGCAATTTGATGCCATAAATTAAGAAGAAGTTTAAGGAGGTGATAACCACAGCGTAAGCAAAATCGTTTTTGCTTTTCTGTGGTGATCACACTAGTGCAGACAGGGGCTGTGAGAGGAACCGTCGACGCACGTGACAGCACATGGGTCTGCACTCTGCACTGCATCTGTAGTTGCTGCTTAGTAAAGTCAGCCACCATCATGGTTTTTTTAAAGAAAAATAAAGTCCTTGACTTATTCACACTGATCGAGTAAAACTCATTTATGTATGTCATTACGTATTATCTTTTTGCGTAAACGCAAAGCTGAGTGAGGGGTCCTAAACAAAAAAAAATCAATAAAACACATTATAAAAAAATAATCGTTTATTCATTACATAATTATAAGTTGTACCAGTAAGTTCCTAGGTACCTTCCCTGTCCCCAACAGCACACAAGTAGAAAGATGCTTCGTTACAAATGACACTACACATGACATAATATTAATCTATTCATTTATACTAAAACCCTCAAAAATACCTACTTCCATTTTTTCACAATACCTCTAGGTACCTACACCTACATGCCTGCTAGTATCGATGTGGGGTCTTCTACTCCTGACTTGACCTTCTTCAGGAACAGCACTGCTTCACGGCCGTCTATTAGTCTATGGTCGTATGAAAGCGCGAGATACATCATTGGCCTTATTACAACCTGAAAAAAATACTCAATATCAGCTTTTTTTTGCAAAGTTAGGAATTTGCAACACATAGTAGTAGAGCTCCTTCTGAAGAGCTTGTCCGGGGAAGTACTACCACCATGCCTATTCTGCCGTGAAGCAGCATTGCTGTGTTTCGGTTCGAAGAGTGATGGGTGCCGGTGTAATTACAGGCACGTGAGGCTAAACATCTGTAAGCCTCAAGTTGATGGACGCAGGGCAGTGCATCGTAGGGCACGTTCCTGACGTGCGTGACCTACGAGGCAATGCTTTGATATAGGCGATGGTTACCGTTTAACATCAGGTGGGCCATATGCTTGTTCCATCAGCTAGTAGTATAAATATAAAACCATTCTTTTTTTTTAACTAAGCAGAGCTTGCACGATGGGAATCTTCTGTCAGTTTGAGATCCGATAGCCTTCAAAGTTCAGTTGGTAGTAGTTCTGCCTTCTGCGCTGGAGGGCGTGGGTTCAACCCCCACCGAAAACATAAATATTCAAAGATTCTCTGTCTGGGTGTTATATAAGATTCTAAGTACTTATGTATTTACAAAAAAAGTACTGTATCAGCTACCGGGTTCCCAGAGTAAATAGCTCTGCTTAATTTGGGGCTAGACAGTGTTGTGCAGATTGTCTACAATATTGTATACCAGTTATTACTGAGAACCTGTATTTTTTTAAATTTAGAACTTCAGTGTTATCAGGTTGGTAGGTACTGATACCTTGCCCTTGATAGCGACAGGCCTTTGGAATATTCCATGCATGCCCAAGATGGCAGACTGCGGTAGATTGATGATGGGCATTGATAGCAGTGAGCCGAAAACGCCGCCATTACTGATTGTAAACGTGCCTCCTTGCATGTCACCTGGTGTCAGCTTACCTGGAACAGAAATACGAGTTAAAAACTAACACAAATGAACCACAGAGATGTCTGATTAATAAATCTATATACAGGATGGTGTTTTGAGAAGGGCGGTGATGGTCAAGTCTGAAACCACGAGAGTTAGGGAAAAATTGTGAAAGGAGTCATGCTCTCGATTTATAAGAAAAAAATAAGTGCATGTTTATTTTTTTCAAAAATCTTTAAATTTTGACGGTAAAAAATACACCCTGTATTATTGAACTAATGGATTCTGATGCTGCTATGCATCATCTTTGCAAATAAAGGTTTTACTAAAAATTTATGGAAATAGCAAATATTAAGAAGTTACACTATAATCGCTCATCGCTAGCTGTCAGACAAGCCTTGTGAAACTTACCACCTCTTGCCTTCTCCGCCAGAGCGTTAAGCGTGAGCTCGATGCGCGGGTAGTCCATAGGCTCCACGTAACTATAATCGTCTCTTTTATTGCCCCAGTATCCATATATTTTGGCCGTTTCTTGAGCGAGAAAATGTTTGATAGCTAATCGCTCATCGCTTGCTGTCAGACAAGCTTTGTGAAACTTACCACCTCTCGCCTTCTCTGCTAGAGCGTTAAGCGCGAGCTCAATGCGCGGGTAGTCCATAGACTCCACGTTCCGGAGCACTGGCACCACTAGGCCACGGGGCGTTGCCACGGCCACAGATATGTCCACGAAGTCTCTGGAACCAAGTTCTTGTGTCATCATCAAACATCAACCTATATCAGTCCACTGCTGGACGTAGGGACCTTGGGCTCTTCTCCAGTGCTTACTTCATTTCGTAGATATCTCGTAGATATTTCGTAGATACGACAATCGTTAGTTGTTGTAGAACAGACAATCGTCGTTTATGATGAAACCTATGGTATAGGTAATAAGTACGCTGAAGATTAGCAAGTTAAATTGATAGTGTGTGGAGCGGCTAGAAAGCTAAAGCGAAAAGCCAAAACGGTCTGGCATAAATAAGACCGGCTATAATAATAGCCATGATAAGTTTGCATACTTATAAATGATATTATCGCCGACAATAACACCATTGATGACCGGCTGGTCCATAAGCGCGTTGGCCGACGCCTTCAGGAATGGAGACATGAACGATAACTTCACCCCGTACTTCTTCGTGAACTCTTTCAAGTTCGCCTTCCGAAAATCCATCAGCATACTGAAATAATATTGCATTAATTAAAAGCATAAACAAAATAACACTGAATTCAAGTAAAAAGCCAAAGTCAAAGTACAAACAAACATCTATGTTCACCACACAAATATTCGTTTTCGGTGGGGATCGAACCCTCGACCTACGGCGCAGAAGGCAGAACTACTAAATAAAAAGAAATAGTATACTGTACATAGGCCTTTACAATTTAACAGTGGAAAAAAAGTGGATTCGTTTAACTGGGTGTCCATTAACTGGCCGTACATTAACCGGACCCAACAGGATTCTGATGCGCCGCAAAACACGGGTACCGACTGAGCTATGATGAGGTCAAGTATATTTATGAGCAGAAATATACAGAAGACTGGAAAAAGGGAAAAGGGATGGTGGCAGGAGTCTCAGAATAGAGGGAACTGGAAGTCTTTGGGGTAGACCTTTGGCCAGCAGTGGGACGATAGATATAGGCTAGTAAAGAAAAACACCTACACACGAAACAGTTGAGGTATCTGCAGACCGTGACCAAAGATCTATAAAAAAAGCTTCCTGTTCCAGTTATTAAACTCGTAATTATTTGTTTTCTGGAAAAAAAATTGAGGTAGGTATATTTACTTTTAATTTTTTTAAGGTATAAGTACTTATTTATATTGATTCGTGTAACATGAGAGGGTCAAAAGTAACGTAAAATGTTGCAAAAGTAACATTCTGCCAACGCTCACAAAGAACTGAGTTATGTAATGATGTAGGTACCCCATATCACACTCGTTGTAAGTAGTCAACATGGCCGTCGTATTCTGCGCCTCTTTCAATCGCTCGGCGATCCGTTTGCGCATCTTATTCATGGGCACTGGATGTTCCGTCCTGGTTCCCGATATCGTTTTGGTTGGGTCACCGATCCTCTGAGCTGCCAACTGGGAAATATTTGGAACGTAACTTCTCAATGTATATCTAATACGTAGGTACTGTCAAAAAACCTCGGCCTACCTCCATGTTGCTTTACCCTATACACAGGGTCCATGTGATACTGACTTACACCTAACAACTATGTATGTACCTAAACTAAACCATGTTTATGCAATAAATGTATTGAGTATTGGTATTGTTGGGTAACATGATGGCAGGAAGTGGTAGATTGTTCGGCAAAATTCGGCAAATTTTTATCATCCGCACTTGATGTGCGGGCTGGTTTTTCCGCAAGTAGGCCGCTGGCGGGCCCTTTTTGCGTGACCCTTGACACGTGTTGCTCGGACTTTTTTAGGTTCTACAACACGCCGGTTTCCTAACGATGTTTTCCTTCACCGTTTTAAGAGTACTGGATAGTGCAAATACATTTTACGACTCATTGGTATACGACTGGATTTGAACCAACGACCTTCAGATCGGAAGGCGGGGCCGCTACCACTAGACCATCAGTGCTCTGCGGCAGATTGTTATTTCCCCCCTTTATATAAAAGGGACTAGCCTCCCGGCGTTGGCCGAGTCTTCTTTAAATTCGATTATTTTAGATTATTGCAGAATATTCTAGAACGTTTATAAAAATTGTGGATGGTGACAGACTATTTCTAAATCAAGAGTCTTTGAATTAAATTTAATTATTATAGATCATTACAGAACGGTATTAAAGAGCGTTCTATTCTATCAAATCGAGAAATGAACTATCCAGCACAAATAACTGACCTGCAGTTCCCGAGATTAGTGCGTTCAACCAAACTCTTCAGCTTTATAATATTAGTAGTATAGATATTGATTATGTTGCAATAAACTCTCAACAGTCAATCTTACCGTAGCTCCAGCGGGGGCTTTAGCGGCAGGTTTGGCCGCGGCAGGTTTAGCCGCTGCTGGTCTGGCAGCGGCAGCCGGGACAGCCGCCGGGGCAGCGGCCGCGGGCTTGGCAGCGGCCGGCGCAGCGGCGGGAGCGGCCGCTGCCGTGGCCGCTGCCGGCGCCGCTGCCTTTGCTGGTGCTATCCCTGTTACATCCACCTGGGAGGGACGAAGGCTATCCATCAACAACCAAGCTTTGATTAGTTTGGAGCAAGATAGTGCTGTGTGGAATGTCCACTAACATTAGGCGATGGTTACTGCTTAACATCAGGTGGGCCATAATACTTGTTCCATCAGCTAGTAGTACAAATAAAAATATATTTACTTAGGCACTACAAACATTTTTGTAACACCACAAAGTGATTGCAACAAAATTATCAACTTCAATTATTCTTCTTATCGTGTCACCGATTCTTTCGAACCAAGTGTGGTGAAAGGATTTTAAGTGCGCCTCAAGGCTCTTTTCGTGCATTAGATACATATTTTCGAACTTCTTCAGGCTAATAAAGATGATGACTTATATGCCAACTTATTGAACCACTTCAAATAATGCGGTTCGTAGTTTGAAAGTAATTTGTTAGTGCGTTACCCGCGATGTGAGAATATAATAGCTTGTGCTTGCTTTGTAAAACTATAGTAATTAATATGGTGACGTATACCATCTAATAATACCTGGAAAAGAGGCTGTTGCGACTTGACAGATTCGCCATCCTTCACCAGAAACTTGACGACCGTGCCATTGCCTGGCGACATGACCGGGATAGCTGTCTTATCAGTCTCAATCTCCATCACAATCTCATCCATGGCGACCGCATCACCTTCTTTCTTAATTAATCTGATAAAGTGCAAAAGGAAGTCTAGATACTAGTGACCACAGGTCAGATTAAAAAAAAGTCATGATATTGTTCAAGTGGTAAATAAGTAATAAATAAAATAATGCGAATCACATAACACCAACTAACCCCAAAAATCTAAAATAAGCAGTGTACCTATATATATTTTTTTGTAAATACATAGGTACTAAGAATACAATATAACACCCAGACAGAGAAAAAACATCAGTGTTCACCACACAAATATTTTGACTCGATGGGAATCGAACGCCCTCCAGCAATTAAATACTACAACAGCTATCTGGTTCCCATAGTACAAGCTCTGCTAAATTTGAGGCTAGATAGTGTATATAGGGTGGTCCAAAAGTCGTGGATCAAACGCAACTAGGGGTTAGATGGGGTCATCAGCTGCAAAAAGTTGTTCTACGGGAGGTCCTTAAGGTCAACTCCGGCAGAGTTATAATTTATTTTGTGTTTTTTGAGAAAATTGACTGTTTTTTAACTAATTCTTATTAAAATTCAAAAAAATCTACATACGTCTTGTATTTTTTATTATTTTCACTAGATTGGTACTGATGAGTCCTTGCGTTAGACATGCTATTATTTATGGTTGTTTATTGGGTGTGTTGAAGATAATAATAAGTTTTACGATTTTCTTTTTTCTCAAATCATAACTTTTATTTACTTCGGACCCCCACTGTGAAAAAAAATACTCTACCGAAAAGTGACCCTGTATTACATGTTTTGGCGCATTTAATAGGGATTCTGAAAAGGTATTGTCCACATTGGCTCGTCCTATTGGACGTCCATTGTTAAGATCGCGGGAAGTCGATGGATGGAAAGAGCTCAGAATCGTTCTTCCTGGAAATGTGTTGGGGAGATCTATGTCCAGCAGTTGACTTCTGAGGCTGATAATGATGATTGGACGTAAATTGCGCACAGTTTAGTAAATATTATAAATACTTGACATCTCCATTAGTGACAGAGTCTGGGAAGGTGGGAGCTTTGACATCTTCCACAGCTTTCAAACTAATGCCAGTGTGGATACAGGTTGCTGGCATGTGAGGTATGAGTCGCCATGATCGGTCTTGGACTATGGAGCAGTTCCTATAAAATGGATGATTTTAAGTTTCTTTATGCATCTTAATGATGATGGAACAAGCGTATTGTCCACCATAGCCATGGGTTTATTCCTGGCGCCATATCACAATACTGGCTTGGAGGCTGTAAGAAAAGCACTATGATGTAAGTACCTATATACCTACCACGGTTGTAGGGAATAAATATTGCAAATCGGCTTTTCGGCTTTGTAGAGCGCTATCTCTTTCTAACGCACACTACGCCTAAAATGCAATATTTGTTGCATAAATCTGTGTACAGGTTTTGTATGTGATTTTTAAACTGTTTAAGAAAACTTACTTGTATGTTCTGGCAGAATGATATCGTTTGTCATATTTTACGATGCCAAGACATCGTGGTCTGAAAAAACATGACCATTCCTTGTTCTGCGCTATCTAAAAAAAAAAAAAATTAATCACATCTAAAATGAGGGCGTGTCTACCGTGTTTGAGAATTACAACAGTGAGGCTATTTTTTATGCAATTCATTAAAGTTGAAATACTTACTTCTTTTTTATCAAACCTACTTCATATTCCTACTGTTAATCAGGCAAAGCCACGGCCAAAAACTGGTAAACTTCTCATGCAAACAAAGACTATTATAGGTACCTAAGTGATGATCACCATCTTTGAAGTGTGCCCTAAAAACCGACAACTCCCCGATTGCGCGCCATGCTTGACAATTGTCCGCCATCATATACCATTACCCCCTGTACACATTGGCGATGGCCTGTAGTAGTGGGCCAGCATGGGCAATTGTGTACTGGAGCCTTAAGCCTTTGACAGCGAAACACAAAACCAAACAAAACTTGAAGAAATAATAAATAAAATAGATATTAAATTTGCATACGTACTCACACTTCGTAACAGTTTTAACATGATCATATAAAAATAAATTTTGGATAAATATTGCACGAAAATAAACCATAAAATCAATAATTCTTTGTAATGTCAACAGTTTGAAAGTACTTTTCTTTTTCATTTCCTGTCAACGCTGGCAGAACCTTGTTACTGGAGAAAAAGGTTTATTTTGTAGACATAATAATATTTCCTCCACCACCTTTCTTCCATCAAGCCACAACCGATGGAACTCCTTGTTCCGCAGTAGGTTTTCAACCTCTTGCCTCAACCTACTTCTCAGGATAATAACCAAGAAGTTTGGAAATACAAGGAGTTTCCTTAGACTGTACTAAAATTTTTATTACACGCTATTCGCCTAGAGATGGCACTGATCAACTATTTGAATAACTTGTCACTAGATGACGCTACAAAATACTACTCGACAATAGATGGCGCTATTACGACATTTTGGTCATGCTACTCAGTACAAGGTGTCGCTTTGGCCCAGCACAGCTTCGTTTGACAAAATGTAAGATGTAACTTCTAATGCCACCGTATTTTTATAATTTTATAATTTAATACCTATAGTTGAGAAAACGCTTACTTTTAAGTTCTAAATAATACCAACATTTTTAAAAATATTATTCTATAAAGGACTTTTCCAGTTGAAAAAGTAGTAAAAATAAAAGTAAAGTAAACAATTCTAGCTGGAATGGTATTGAACTTGTTAATGGTATGGAGTACTTTTTCTAACAATATAATTTTGAATTTCTAATAAGTATGCACTTTATCTTAAGGGCATAATATACCTACTATAAAATAGAAACTGTTGAAATAAGATTTTACAATATCACAAATGATGAAAAAATTTTAAGAGCCGAGTAGGATTTGATCCCACTACATGAAAGGAACCTTTTTGAGGCGCACTCCATTGAGGATTTATTTAAGGCATATTTTTACCACACTGGTTCAAAACACTACTAACACTACAAGAAGAAGGGTATAAAGAAAGGCCTCCCTACCTCCCTTTCCTCCTACCTTGCCCTCCCTACCTTGTTCTGTGACGGTGGATGACCATCGACAAATCGAGTTCCTAATATTTTTGAAATAAGAAGAAGAATTATCTGAAATAATACTGGCCGTTACATAAATTCTAAAGAGGCGACCATAGACAAGACAAGGCAGTACACTCGAGCACAAAACCAAGTTCCGACGGGTCGCAATTAATTCATTACCAAGGGTTGGCAATGCCATGGATATTAAGAGGTAGGTAAGTACGTATCGCTTTGCTACTGGACATTAGTGGCGGTGTCCACTCAAGACGGTCCGCTATGGCATCTTAATATTTAGGGCTGTCAAAGTCTTGGTGATCAATAAAATTTGAATAATAATTTGAATTTATTGGCATTCCACAAAATTTTTGCAATTATTGGTCAATTTTTTTTTTCTTTAAATTTTTATTATAATTTTGGTGATGGCGCATTTATTATTGAAAATAGCGAGCGCTGCCACTTGCGGCTTTCCTTCCTTACAAAATGTATGAAAAATCTCGCCCAAAAATCGTTAGTAAAGGACTATTCTATCCTCGGACGTCTCGTAATCTTTACATTTTGTTTTATAAGTACCTACGTTGATGTCTAAAAAAACCGACGATTACTAAAAATAATCATGAATAAAAATTTCAAACTGTCGTTTCGTCGTCGGTCCATTGGGTGAAGGGGCATCCTACGCTTTGTCTCCACACGAAGGTTGTGGTCGCCTCAAAAACCTTTATCCCCCAGCGATGTTCTTATTGTATGATTTTTCCCTATCTGCATACAAAAAGCCAAAGAACTCATTTCCCCAATAAAACAATTGAATTTCCTCAATTTTTAATATCGCCACCCCTAGTCACAGGGGAAGTTCCCCCTCTAATTTGCTAAGATTCCGCCCGCATCTTTGATTACGAATCTGACTGTCGTATCGACTGCCCATTTCTCCATGAAGGAAAGTGTACCGGACCAGTTATTTTGATTGAATGTTTATGTAAAGAATGTATTATAATTTATGAACTGAGTGAGTGAGATATTTAATAAATAAATAAATAATAAATATTGTGGACAATTCACACAACATTACCCAGCCCCAAACTAAGCAGAGCTTGTAATATGGGAACCGGATAGCTGATATAATACTTGAATACATTTTTTTTTTGTAAATACATACTTAGAATACAATATAACACCCAGACAGAGAACAAACATTTATGTTCACCACACAAATATTTGTTCTCGGTGGGGATCGAACCCACGACCTGCGGCGCAGAAGGCAGAGCTACTACCAACTGAGCTAGAGGCCAGTCAAATTTGAGAATTTGGAACACACGATTTAGGATTTTTTTATGAAAAAAAGAAAGAAAGAAAGTATTTACTCGTATTTATACAAACTGTACACGTGAAGAAATAATGTTAAGTTTAATTTATGGTCTATCTTAAATAACCAAAATAATTTAAGTTTAAAAAACTTGAGAAACCGACTTCATTGTCAAACGGCTAAACCGATTTTAATCAAATTTGTTTGGGACAATCTGGACGTATGAATAACCTTCCAAATAAAAAAATAATTTTCTAAATCGGTTCATAAATGACGGAGGCATGCAGTTACAAACATTAAAAAAATTATTTTAAAAAAAATGGCAACGCCGATTTTAATAAAATTAAAATGGGACCAATCTGGAAGCAGTACCTTTCAGATAAAAAAATAATTTTTCAAATCGGCTCACAAATGACGAAGTTATGCGGTAACAAACATAAAAAAAAAAAAAAAAAAAAAAAACATACAACCGAATTGAGAACCTCCTCCTTTTTGATTGGAAGTCGGTTAAAAAGAGAACAGAGAAATTAACAGCATTTAAAAGTGTCAGCGTAAATGTGTGTAATTTATGTGTAGGTGAATTGAATACTCAAAAAGCAAAGTTGAAATAGATTTCAAACTGGATAAAAATAAATCCAAGGTATAACATGATCCTGGTCGGCATTTTTATCAACTTTTAAAACGTTAAAAAAGTTGACATACCCAGTGTCATAATAATGGTCAAATATAACATAAACAAAAGGCAAGACTAACTTGTGTAGAATGTTCGCCTGCTAGAATTTGGTAGTCTTAAAGTTATTAATACTTCGATGTTTAGGAGATGGAGCCTTCGAGGCGAGCCTGGCTTATTAAGTGTTTAACGTGCCTAAAGAATAAGGTGGTAAGGTGAACTGCAAAAACCCCTTCACTCATGCCTGACACTTTTTAGCGGCTCGCTAAAAGTCTCTTGTCATTGTCACTTTCATGTCAACAAATAGAGAAATAACAACAGACCTGCAAAGCTAAATTACTTCTACATGAGCATTATGAATATAGGCCTGCGCACACCTATAGGCCGCTGGCGAACGCGATCAGTGAAACGCTGTCAAATTTGACAGCGGCCTAGGTGTGCGCAGGCCTTATGAGCACAGTTTTTTTTTTAACTATAATTTTCCTTTTTGCTTCACCATCCTTGGTTAAAAAAGTGTTCATCGGTTTCTCTATAAGACACTGAGTTGGCATCCTAAACACCATCAGGTCATCTACTTATCTGCTTAGTCCACAAACTGGTTGCGGATAAATAATAATCAATAAAAAATTCCTAATAAGCAGAGTCTACTTGATGATGTACGGTTACCTCTGCTCAAGGCAATCCTAAACATCATCAGATCATCTACTTATCTGCTTAGTCCACAAACTGGTTGCGGATCAATCATTATCAATAAACAATTCGTAATAAGCAGAGTCCAGTTGATGATGAACGGTTACCTCTGCTCAAGGCAAAGATCACGTCTGCCAATGATCCTAAGGATAAGAGATCCAAATGCTTAGCTATCTATACAAATTAATACAAATACTTATTAAAAATTATTTGAAAAAAAAAACATAAATATTAATTTTATTGAGCTTATTCATTTACATCTTTATACCTATCGAGCGTTGTAGAGCAAGTTGTGCCATCTCAGGTAATAAGTAAGCTACTGTTTCAGCTTAAATGCTCAGACTTGCCTCGCAAACGCCGCACTCTAGTGCATAAGGACGCCTGTTAAAGAGAAAAGTATCGATATATCGATACTATAGAAGATAATAATAATAATATAATAATAATAATAATATTTATTTTCTTAAGAGGTTTACAAAGTGGTCTATAGAAAAACTAAGTCTAGATAGGTAAAATTAGGTGCACAATTCATTTTAAAGTGGTTTGCAACTAAACTTTTGTTATAGTCTAAAGACATTGACTCCTCGCTCTAACTAAGTAAGAACTTGTATGTAGACGCGAGGGATCTCTGCTTCGGCTGATCACAATTATATTAGTCGATAAAAACCTAGATTCTGTAAAACGACGCGTGCTGCAAAATAACTATTACTAAAATGACAAATTCAGATTTAGTTATCGGCCTTTCCTTTCCTTTTTATATGCTTTTAGGATTATTAAATAAATGAATAAATATTGTGTTTAATCCACACAACAATATCTAGCCCCAAATTAAGCAGAGCTTGTACTATGGGAACCAGATAGCTTATATAATACTTATATTTTTTGTAAATACTTAGCATAATACGATATAACAATATTGGACTTCTTTACGTGTTGGTAAACAATAGAAACTAATGAATAAGGAAAAATAATTGAATTTAACGAAAGCTTTTTGTTTTATTGCTTTTTTAGATTTTATTTATATTTTTTTTTATTTAATTCAGAACCGGCTTACTCGTAGATCACTGATATCCAATTTTGCAAGGTTTTACATACCCGGTCCGGCTCGTGAATGAAAAACTTATAGAAAATAAATAAACTTATCGATATAAATGTTCCCCTTCCTACCGAAGCTAGGCGGTCAGTAAGCGAGTTCTATACTTTCTTCGGCCGTAAGTCCGGTGTTTGGCAACTCCAAAACTTGTCGATTTATTGAACACAACGGACTTTATAGTTTGTCTTCTCTCAATGCCGTGAACTATTGTTCGAGAGATATAAATCTGAAACTTGAAGTATTTGACTTGGACTAAGGCTTGAACACACCGCCAGCGAACTAGTTCGCTAGCGATGGCGAACTAGCCCCCAAATAATTTGAAGTCTCCGAAATGTACATTGCCATCACAATGGCGCTTTTGGCGCTAGGTCTAGCGCAATTTCAAAGCATTTAACTGCTATTATTTTGTAGGCTAATCTTGGATTAACCTTGGATTTTAAATACGTGTCGCAGTTTGTAGTTCATATAAATTGCCAAGTTAAAAAAAAATTACATTTCTATTGAGTTTTCAAAAAAAAAGATATTTATTGAGCACTGTGACATGCGCACCTATTTTATCGGACAACTTGTGTCTATTCAAAGTATCTAGAAGCATTTAAAGTGTCTAGGTTTATGACTAAAATGCTTAATTTAAAAAAAATAAAAATACATTAGTAAAAATAGCCAAACCCTGGAATGGACCTGGCAGCACTGGCCGCAATTTAGACTGTCAAGATATGAAAGATATTTAGCCCAATCAAAACACTTAACTACTGCTAGGCATGGGAAATAATTACCTGCAGTTAATCGGCTCATTTACAACCTTGAGCTTGTTCAGCTCAAACAACTCAGCGGCTCAAACATCATGTAGTTGTTGTAGAAGTGTGGAAGTGCGAGTGCAGAAGTTAAGCCGCTTACAGACCTTCTGGCTTCACTTCGGAATCATTCAGTTAATATAGTTACCTTCTTTAATTTTTTTCACTGAAATACCTAACCTACCTACCAAAGTAGCAAGCAGCAAATAAACTGAATAAATAAAGTCTGTTTAAACTATTATCGCCACTGTTTGTTTTGAGCCGTTATTTATTAAAATTAAACTGCTAGCTATGCTAAAGTATAAAATGCTATGATGTGCGGTTTTGGCCCTTACGTATTTATTGCAGAAGCAAATTTTCAACATAGTTTCTATTATTGGCTATGCATACCGTAAACCCTATATCTCTTTGTGCTTCTTCCAGAACGACTTCCAATTTGATCAGGGCGAGCAACGCCAGGCTCCATAGCTCGTCTTAATCTAGGTCTTTACCTATGAAATTGTACATTTGAATATTTTTTATGCCATTAAAATTAGATAGGCGTAAGACTCCAAACCCCACAGCAAGCTCAGCCGTATAATTAGTTGGTCTAACTCCACCACGGCTAAGCTTGCCGCGGGGTTCCAATTCTTTGGTCCAACTTTTTCACCACTTCTACTATCGTCTTCAATTCAAGGCCTGCGCACACCTATGTGCTCTTTACCGTCGTCAGTATTTTCGAAGCATTACAACCTTGGAATTTTCAAGTCAAGAGTGAACAAGTGAATAATAGCTAAGCGTGCTCCACCTTAGGCTGCATTTTCACTTTCCATCAGGTTTGATGGCAGTCAAACGTTTAGCTATCAACAATAAAAAAAAAAACCTATATATGTCGCTGGCCATGGCGATCAGTGAAACGCTGTCAAATTTGAAAGCGATATTTGACATCGTTTCATTGATAGCCATTGCCAGTGACCTAGGTGTACACAGGCCTTCATATCGTTGTTGACAACGGTTGCCAGCCGACCACAAGGCTCGTTTTTCAACTCATAATTTGCAGATTTAAATTTAAGGCTTTGCATGGGTGCAAAATACAAAAGCACATTTTGCCCTCCTTTTTTCTACACTAAGCCTGTGCAAAGCTTAGGCGATTGGCTAGTTATGTACATGGAATACATAGTGAGATAACTGGCATGTCGTAGAACCTACATAAACCGTAAAACATTGTCAAGTGCACGAAAAGAGCCTCATTGAGGTGCGTTTATAATTCTTTCACCACATTACTTTTGAATGAACTTTTGTCACCATAGTATTAAGTATGTTAAGGCTGCAATGCTTTCTAAGTGAGAGCTGAAATAAAAAGTTTTGGTTTGATTCAATTTTGGTGTGAGCTACACTGAGCTGCACAAAACGTAGATAATAATGACTCCTTCTGTCTTCGACCATATCACTTTACCAAACTTTGACACAAGAGGTGGGCGTGGCTACGCCGCCGCCACGACCAAAGAAGTAGGAAATATAAAACTTGTTAAGCCCATAGAGCAGCAGCATTGTTTTTGACAAAGTCAAACGGCTTCGTAGGTATTGCTTTTACCCAACATGCTGATGCAAACAGGAATGTTATGATATTGACCACTATGTGTGTGTATAAGTATTTTATGATTGCTCATCTGTTCCCCTATATCAAATAAATATAAAAATAAAACTAGTTTATTTTAATTATATATGACAGCTGTCAGTTGAAAGCGATCTATCTAGGACTGAAAAGTATTATTTTCAACCCACTCCTCAGGCAACTTCAGACCTTCTTTCTGAATATGAGTAATGAAAAATATAAAATAAAATGTCAGGAAATTAAAAACAAAAATAAAGTAGAAAATCACACGCAGTTATACATCACGCTTGCAGAATCCCAAGCATTCAGAAATAGTTTTCATCCAGCGATCCTCAAACATCTCACACCCAAGATTAAATGAAATGCGTGGAACAGACATGTTAACATACATAGCATAGGTACATAGCGGTGAAAATCATAACCTTTCCTTTTTTTATTTTCTTCGCCGCAGTCTATGTCTATATCTAGTCGAGTATAAATAGTATAAGGTCGGGCGCGATATAGATTAGATAGATCAGAAAACGTCGAATACAACAATTCAAATTCAATCAGTTTTAAATTTCTAATCCGCACAAGATTTTCGCCGAACACATTTCGTGCTAGACCTAAATGGTAAGAAAGTTGACAGACTGAACAGTATCCTTGGTTCATTAGAATTTTTCTATCAAACGTTTTCTGATGTACTTACTTAAGTACCTACCTATTAAACACCCGGCCTTATACTATTGAATTAGAGCACGGGTAGTCTAGTTTAGAGGGTAGCGAGCAATCCAATCCAAAGATTGACTGGACTCTCAGCTCAGTTGGCAGTAGCTCTGCCTTCTGCGCCGTAGGTCGTGGGTTCAATTCCCACCGAGAACAAATATTTCTTTGGTGAATGCAGATGTTTGTTCTCTGTCTGAGTGTTATATTGTATTCTAACTATGTGTTAACAAAATGATGTGCAGTAAAATGTATGTACTATAGGAATGAGATAGTTGATTGTAATACATCAACTATCTGATTCCTATAGTACAAGACAAGCTCGGGGATAGATAGTGTTTTGTGGATTGTCTACATTATTAATTTATTTTATAAAGATCGTGGGTTAAAATTTGGCCGTGCACCACCAATGTATACTATTCTGTCAGTTCATCACCTATCTTATTATATAAATAGATATACTGTAGCTGTAGGTTTATCGACAAGATAAACCTACCTCTAAGACTTCTCAAAGTGATCATTGATATTATGTAATTTTAAAGGTACAATGAATAAAATTAAACATTTTTACTTTACTTTGACTTTCACTTTGAATACTGCTACTCCATTGTAATCTCCATTTGATAACTCTTTGAATTGCTCGAAATCAATTGTCAATTTGAAAAAACGTCAAAACTATAGCGCTTGCAAAACAGGAAAGTATTAAAAACCGGATTATCTCCGGCTTCCGGCCAAAAACCGTTTCCAGGTTTGGTCAACGTAATATTTTTTCATATAGTAGAATTTTAACAAGAAAACAATATTCTAAGATACCTACAAAATCAACTATTAAAAAATTGTACGAAATAGGAATTAGTATCTAGTGAAGTTTAATATTACTTACTTTATTATTGAGTAGTTTATTGTTGAGTAGATTAGTAGTAGTAGTGGAGCTTTTTGTGAAGTGCTCATCCAGGGAAGTACTACCACCATACCTGTTTCTGCCGTGAAGCAGCATTGCTGTGTTTCTGTTTGAAGGGTGTGGGTGCCGGTGAAATTACTGGCACTTGAGGCTGAACATCTGTACGCGTGAAGCTGATGGACGCAGGGCAGTGCATCGTAGGGCAAATTCCTGGCGTGTGTGACTTACGAGGCAATGCTTTGTTACAGGCTATAGGTACCACTGTTACCACTTACAGGCCTATACCCGGGTGGGATCCTAGCTAAAGAAAAATAAGAACACAAATGAACAAAAAGTAAAACTGAAAATAAAACTAATAAAAATAAATCTAACATCAAAATATATGTATTAAAAATAAAGTTTAAAATTAAATTTAAACAAAATAATGACTATAATGTATGAATGTAAATAATAATGATGATATAATAATAATCTAAATAATAAGTAATAATATGCATGAAATGTAACTTAATGTAGTTATGGAATGAATGGGCTTTTTTAATATTTTTTTTTTATAGTTACCACTTAACATCAGGTGGACCATATGCTTGTTCCATCAGCTAGATGTAAAAAAAAAGACGCAGTGCAATAATAGAAAAACAAAGTATTGGTTTTATTATGTTTTATCGGTTTTTAGCTATGTATGCTTTTAGACAAAAAAATCCATTTATAAAAATAATGCATCTTTTTAGTAATGTTTCAATTACCTGGACATTATTAGGGCTAAGAATAAAGTGATGGTGAACTGAACGCGCGAACCTTGTGCAAACAACACCCACACCATTGCCTCCATATTGCCACGGTTATGACTTTTGAGGAACAAGATTTAGCGCAGTTTCAAGACAGTATCTAACACTAATACTAGCTCGCTGCGTACAATGACAGTTCGCGGCGCTGTGTGGGGATGAATGCAAAACCCTACGCTTGAAACTGATCACCATCGCCATCGCAGCTCGAAACTGTTCGCCGCAATCTTTTCTAAGCTTAATTCATTCACCCGCTAGTCCGGGGTACCTAGGTAGTTTTTGTTCACGGGGATTAAAAACAAAACAATATTTTTGAGGCTCAATCAGTAAGATTTATGTTTCTGATACTAAGGAAAATCGGAATACGTAAAACTTCCCTCACTGTATAGGCATACGCCTATCCAATATATATATATTGCGTCCTGAAGTGAGGGTAGTTATTATACCTCCACCTCTCAACGACGATAGCACTCATGTCAATGCTCCAGTCTGCCCACGACCACAGTTATTACATAGCCGAAGCGTCGGGGAAAATTATACGCGGTAAACACCCATCATCATCATTATCATCATCATCAACCTATATTAGTCCACTGCTGGACGTAGGTCTCTCGCAAGACGCGCCACTGAGCCCGGTCTTCGGCTCTTCTTCTCCAGTGCTTGCCAGCTACATTTCGCAGATCGTCGCCCTACCTTGCCGGAGGGCGTCCTACACTACGCTTACCTAAACGCGGTAAAAATACCCGTGTAACAGTTTAATGTGTGTTATGATCGCAAAAGTTTAAAAAAGTACTATTGATAAATTTTGCTTAGCTGTCCGGCTTTTCGCAAAACCGGAAAACCGGGTTTGCACGCCCTAGTCAGGACGTAATGTCAGATGGGAAACTGATGGGTGGCTGAACTAATTGATGCCCGCGACTTCATCGACTGTCTCCACGGGTGGTGATTATACACTTCCTTGTTTCGATATTATATTTATGCATTCCATCTCTTATAAAAAAGTCCCCAAATATTATAAATACATTCACTTGTTCTGTTTTTTCTCCATCAATCAAAATATTACACGCTGTTAAACATTCATATCGAATACCATAAACTTAGCCTTATGATTGTATTTGTTTTTGTATTTATTGATTTACTTTGATTATGACGGTTCATTCTAGGTATGTAAATGCCCTTATTTTATTTTTTATTGATATTTGATCATATTCTAAGCTTCTCTCCATCCAAAATTTGATTGGAAAATACTGATTTGCAGCGATATAACCGCCCATTATGCATTACTATATTTTTAAATAGTTTCAAATAAGATTCTATCCTATTATTATCTTACACAACATCTTTTTTTGCTTTTAACGTAGTTAAACAAATATTTTTAGAAGTAATATTTTTTTTTTCTATTAAAACTAATAGGAAAAACAATTTCCAGAGTTCAATAATATTAGAACGAATCCTCAATAGTTCTCTTTTTTCCAAATTTTAGACTCTACGGGTCGTTTTCACCGATGACTAATCAGTAGATCAAATATTTGACGATTGTTTAATACACAAAATTAAGAAAAATTAAGTAGGGGGTAGTAAAACATTAAATAGGGGATGCTTTGTCTGTCACGATCTGGGAACTTTCGTTTTTATTAGTAGTGATCGCAGCGTGCAACTGTCAAAAGACGCGGCAGTGTGTGCGGATGTATACAATTCCCTATGTTGAAACTGAACGGTTCGCCACCGCGCCCGCCAGCGAACTAGGTGTGTTCGAGCCTTAAGATATATCTACTTGGTTCTATGACAGTTGCAGATTTATTTGTTTCTCATCGCACTCATAGACCTTTTACATCTAATTAAGAAAATTAGAAGGCTGAAATCTACCTTTTGTTGCTTATAATAGTAGATAAAAAAAAATTACTATCAAGTGAACAGATCTACTTGAGATTTTTTCAGAGTGGTTTCAGAAGATCAAAGAATGACGTTGATTTTGAAGGCTCATGTGAAAACTAATAATTTAACCATACGGGTGGAGAAAGTCCTATACGCTTCGTCTATCGGTTCGTGTTTGCTATTCGAGAACCTTTATTCTTCAATATTTTATTCATAATTCATAATTCTTTATTGCACACAGAGACATTTACAAATAAGTGATAACACAGGACATGTACATAGGCGAGCTTAACCCTAATAAGAGTTTTCTTCCAGCAAACCTTTGGGGCTAAGAGAGAGCTAAAAGTAGAATGGTAGTAATGTGTACCAAATTGAAGTTATATATGGAACAAGAGAAACTCATATACTAATAAATAAACTACTTACACATACATACTACAATATCAGCGTAATCAAGTACTTAGAGGTAAAAGTAAGGATTGGGCGAGGGTAATTTTAGTTTCTAAGGGCAAGAACTTTTGGAGGCGCTTGAGAGAATGGAAGCTGAAGTTAACCCTTCTACTAATATCATTGATATGAGCGGACCAAGATAACTGGCCGTCAAAAAGTACTCCCAAATTTTTTGTCCCTACGTAGGTCGTGGATTTGATCAATAAATACCTACTTGCGTGGTGAAAACAGATGTTTGTTCTCTGTCTGGGTGGTATATTGTATTCTAAGTATGTATTTATGAAAAAAATGTGCATAAGTATTATTTTAGCTATCAGGGGCCTAATTCTTGGGTCGATCTCGATCATTTTGCAATTTTATTTTATTGCTTCTTTTCGAATAGAGAATGGAGGATTTCCTTGAGTAATTCATCGACGACCTCATCGTAAAAGCCTCGACAGCACGTACAACTCGATATAAGGAAAACGTAGAAAAAGTGCGAAAAAGTCGAAAAGACGCAGTAAAATAAAATTGCAAAATAGGAGAACCTTAACTTGCTAGCCTATAATATATTATTTGTCCTCACAGGGTCAAATGGCTCTGACCAACGGTTCTGGCAGAATAACAGCCCTGAGCTGCCGCTGGTGGTGAAGCATTACGCTGAGCTAGAGCCGATTTGCTGCAGTGGCACACATACACTTACCTCTTTTTGTTGTTTCTATTATGTTTTAGTATGTTTTTTTTTTTTTTTTTTTTCAATGTAATTTTTCTTTAGTACTTTAGTTTGTAATATCGTGTATCTTTCTTTGTTTTCATTTCATATTTTAATAGTGTGTATATGTGCTGAAGCAGTAAATAAATTCATGTCTATGTCTATGTCTATGTCAAAATGATGAGATCGGCCCGAGAATTAGGCCCCTGGTTCCGATAATACAAGCTCTGCTTAATTTAGGGATAGGTACTGTAGTGTCCACAATATTTATTTAATTATTTATATCCAATTGGTATGAATTTATCCTAGAACAAGTAAAATGTCGTTCCGCCATTCATCTCAGTCCCACAAAGCGGTATCTCAAAGCGTGAATACTATAACGTGAATAAGACCACAGATAACTAAGACCAAGGAAGCATTAATATGAATACTTGGTTCACAGGAAGCGGATCCGTCGCCATTGTGACGCGGGAAGCAAGACTTCCCTTCTATAAATTGCAAGGGGCTTTTGGCAACCTCCACTGCACGGATTAATGTCGAGATTTCTTGAATAGTTTGAAATGAGGTCGTGTTTGTTTAATTAATAACAGATTTGCTGTTTTTTTTTTTAATCCTGCGTCCCTTCTGCAACGTAGCCTTCTTCTTTTTATAGCTAAGGCCCGCGGTTTTACTAAGCTAAGTTAGGTATTTTCTGTTAGTTTACTTTTAAATCTATAGTACTTAGAGAGAAGCAACATCTAGGTACATAACCACAAAATGTCTATAATAATTCTCTTGTTTAGTAACCGGAAGGAAAAAACCTACTACAGCTAGTAAGCTTTAATATTTTCTAGTAAGAATAGTTTAACCTGTTATGTATGAATAGTTCTGACATTAATCAAAAACTTTTTACCTGGACGGAATATTTAGAACATAAAAAGTGCCATAGAAAAAATCTATCTAAATATTTTTGCACAGTTTACACGATATAGTTTTCATACTCTCTACACCACCGTAAAGTATTGAAACTATATTAACGGTCCCCAAAAAACAAAGCGCCGAGTCCATCAAGCCAGTATCGAAAAAGGTATTCTTTTTTTCAGAAAAACAAGGAAGAGGCTAACGAGCGCCTCCGGCGTTGGCGCCAGCATTGTCTAGAAAGTTCTTAACCTCATTAAATAACCAATAATTCACTGCATTTACATAAGGAAAAGATAAAGACAAGACGCAGTCCCCACGCCGCCATTTTAAATTTTTGAATATCGAAGGGGAGAAGTCCCTATTCTTGGCGGATCGAGATTTGCGAATTTATTGCGCACTCAGCTAACGTTTCATTGCGTTATTTTGGATGTTGGGGTATTTTTTTCGACTCACCCTTCGAAAATAGAATTGTTAGCAAAATCGTTGACTTGTCAAAGTTGCTGTGCGGAACCACCACTATTGAAACAACACAATGGTTTTATTATTTAGTCTACAATTTATTCATTCTACATTGAGGCTAATAATAATCGGTGGTCTGTGGAAGGGAGCAATCCCACTTTCTAATCCTATAAATAATAATGAAATATATATTTATTTGCGAAACAAGCACTTACACTTATTTAAAATAACTCTTCTTCTTCTTCTTCTTGTCGTGCTTATGGTTTTTTTTGAACCATTAGTGTAGTGAAAAAAATTTAAGTGCGCCTCAAAGAGGTTCGTGCGCTCTTGAAACATTTTTTCGATGTTTTCCTTCACCGTTTAAGAGTACTGGCATAGCACAAATAATTTTTAAGACAGAAAAACACTCTAGTATATGACTGGATGGCCCACGACCTTAGGATCAGAAGGCGAGGCCGCTACCACTAGGCCACCAGTGCTCTATAATACCTAAATTCCTAATATGTACTAAATACCTGAGTGAAGCTTGCGTGTCGCTAAAACTACTTTTCTTTTGCTATTTTGTACCTAAGCCACAACCAATTTAAATGAAATTTTGACACGGGGTAACTTGTATATGGGAGACGGGCAATTTTTTTCCATATCAGATTAGAATGTTTTCCATAAACCATCAAAACCATCGTCCAGCTTTTAGATTTTTCTTAGTTTTATTTTGTCAGTTACGTGCGTAGCGTTTAGGCAAGCGTAGGAGGCCCTCCGGCAAAGTGCTGGGGCGACGATCTGCGAAATGTAGCTAGCACTGGAGAAGAGCCGAAGACCGGGCTCAGTCGCGTCTTGGGAGAGACCTAAGTATATAGTGAACTGATATTATGTGTAGGTTGATGATGATAAATATATAAATAAATATTGTGGACAATCAATACAACACTATCTAGCCCCAAATTAAGCAGAGCTTGTACTATGAGAACCATTTCAGTAACAGATATAATACTTATTTTTTTTTGTAAATACAACTTAAACACTCTTAGAATACAATAAAACACCCAGATAGAGAACAAACATCTGTGTTCACCGCACAAATATTTGTTCTCTTATCTTGTTTTTATAATTATTTGGTTCCCATCATACAAGCTCTGCTTAGTTTAGGGCTAGATAACGCTGTGTGGAAAGTACAAAATATTAAATCATTATTATCATATCGACATTCAAATGTGCTAGATTTTAAATGAATACGATTTTGTTTCTACCCAATGTAATTTAAGAGCGACCCAACTCGTATTCTTATGTAAATGAAATTAAACGGTGCCCAGTAGAAGGCAAGGACTTGTCAGATAAATTAGATTTGTCGTGAACGGCCCAGACTTGTACTACACGGACTGGGTAAGTGGGTATATTTTAAACGAACGGGTATAAATTTCTGAGAAGAAATAGGAGCCGGGTTTTTTTTACTTAGGGTACATTTATATGTACCCTATATATAAGAATTAAGAATATAGGGAAATATAGTAAGTTAATATAAGAGCCTAAGGAAATACTATTCTAAGATAAAAGTCACCAAATGTTTTATTAATATGATTTCTAATACCTGAATTCGAATTCTCTAAAAGCGAAATAATGTCGTAATATTTTGACAAATGTATCCGTAAGCTAGGGCGGCTCGTCTCTGGGCGGGCGGCCGCGGCTGGAGGGCGGCTCTTCCGGCGGAAATAGTAGTAACGGTGCCTTCTCTCTAATTGCAAATCAACTTGCTAACTTAATCTGATATTGCTTAGCAGACGTCTTAGTTAATAAGTAAATACGCCTGTATAGCTTAGCTTAGCTAGCCTGTACACAGACACACCCCAAAGTTTTAACCGGTTTTAATGCGAGATTGTGCAAATGATTAACTTATACCAATCAAGAGACTATCGTAGGTTCAAACTCCATTCGGTATAACTTGGAAATCACAATAAAAAAAGGGCTATTTTTCTCATTTATTTATATTAAAACTAGGGATCTTATACTTTATTTTTTTTATAGTTTGAATTATGGAATGTCTGCGATCAGTGGAAGGTTACAGAAATTTGGTGGTGGAGAAGGTTCAAAACTGTTAATTCTAGAAATATATGGCGAAGACTTTTCAATTGCGAATCAATATCTCAAGATCTGAAATCCAAAATAATTTCTGCCATGAATGTGGATTACAATCTTTAGGCCTACCACAAGCTCTGTCTGGCTCTGGTTTTAAGTCTGTGTGAGTGTTGACTAAATAAATCCCACGTCGAAACGTCACACACACAGTAAATAATTACTGGTGAGGACTCACACTGACTCAAAACCAGAGCCAGAGACAGAGCCAGACAGAGCTTGTGGTAGGGCTACTGGCATGAATGTGGATTACAATCTTGAGCTTATTTAATTATAACAGCATGTATGTTTGTGAAGTCAGTAGCAGGTAGATAGCGTCACGTTGTCGCCCACCGTCTGTCTACTTATCAGTTGCCAAGTAGGTGGACTAGATATAACTTATGCTGAGGTCCAAGTCATGACAATCTGCGGCGGAAACGCAGAATGATGGAAAAATATGTCAGCACAATAACAAGACGTAATTTCCCAAGTCATGCATGTACAGTTATCATGCAGGTTTTATCATGAAGTTAAACATGTGTCGAGTGCACGAAAGAAGTATCTCTGAGACTTGAAATCCTTTCATCACACTGGTTAAAAGAATCAGTGACAGGATAAGAAGAAGAATTATGAAGTTTTGACCAAGAATATTTTATATCGTTGTGTGGATGACAAGTCTGACACTGGTTGAAAGAATCAGTGACATGATAAGAAGAATAATTATGAAGTTTTGACCAAGAATATTTTATAACGTTGTGTGGATGACAAGTTTGACACTGGTTGAAAGAATCAGTGACACGATAAGAAGAAGAATTATGAAGTTTTGGCCAAGAATATTTTATAACGTTGTGTGGATGATAAGTTTGACACTGGTTGAAAGAATCAGTGACATGATAAGAAGAATAATTATGAAGTTTTGACCAAGAATATTTTATAACGTTGTGTGGATGACAAGTTTGACACTGGTTTGAAAGAATCAGTGACACGATAAGAAGAAGAATAATGAAGTTTTGACCAAGAATATTTTATAACGTTGTGTGGATGACAAGTTTGACACTGGTTTGAAAGAATCAGTGAGACGATAAGAAGAAGAATGATGAAGTTTTGACCAAGAATATTTTAATCAATTGTGTGGATGACAAGTTTGGAACATTTATCCTCTAACAAAAAATGTTTTACCGGACAACCTTTGACTCGGGATCCGGCTAATGGTTATAGGAGCAATATTTAGAGGTACTATTGCCGCTAGCACCTGTAACTCGCAGTAAGTCCTCCGTCCGGCAAGCAGCTCGTCTCAGCAGGTCGCCGCCTTCAATAACAGACTCGGTAGACGGATTTGTTACACGGTCCGCTTGACCACAATGTGACTATCAACGTGGAGGGTCCATAATGTTTGTTTCTGATTTAATTAAGCTGACATTACTTCAAATTAATAACATGGAAATTCTTAAATAAATACACAAGTACGGAAAACATGCCGTTTTTTGCTAGAATGTATACTTAATGTGAATTGTCCACAATATCTGTTTATTTATTTATTTATGTATTAATATGGATGGATAATATATGTAGATATGTCATGTAGTAAACGTTTTGGCATTTAGTTTTTCAGGTACGCTTTTGATATTTGATTAGGTGAAGAATAAAAAAACATAATTTTCTTGTCCATATCCTACTTCATGTGGGGTCATTTTAGCAGTCACTCCTTCCACAATCACACAGTCCATCCATCTTTTCTTTGGCACCTCTACTTCTACACCCATATATTTATAACTGGCACTCTTCTACTCGTAGTTACATGATATTCTTCACAAGGCTATTTAAAAATAAAAAAAATAAGGTTAGCATCCTTTTTATGCTCTCACGAACATAGGAGTGCATACCTACTTTTTTTTTATATAACCCGTATCGTCTTACTGCTGGGCAAAGGTCTCCCTTAAATCTTTCCAACCGTCTCTATGTATTACGATCTTCTTCTTCTTCTGCCCTTATCCCAACTAATGCATCATGATATTTTATGAAATATTAGATGAATATATCACGCGTAAGTTTTTATCGTCTGCATTATAATTTCAGATACCGCTCGAATGCTTATTGAAATTTATGTTTAGACGTTAATCTTAAACTCCCCCATCGCGATCGCGGTTTGCGGTCCTTTCTCATATCCAAATTACACTAATATCGAAATCGATCAGTTACGGTGGGAAGGTCCCTTCTATCAATGCTGTTTTAAATACGCTCACAGTTTGTTGTTTAGCTTCTATATTTTATTTATAGGTACATTTAGAGGAGTAGAACTCCGTTCCCATTGAAATGCTTTTGTATAATATTTATCAGATAAATGCAATACGATACCAACGCAGTTGGTAGACCACTCCTTCTTCTTCTTAAATTTAAGAGCTTTGCTTAGACAAAGCAAAATTAATGAAACATTTTGGGTTTTAATGCAGTTTTCTTCCAATTTAGTCTTTTGAATGCGGCCTCCTTGACTTGGTAGACCACTGGGTATTGCATATTTGGGTGAGATAAATTCAATGTTTTTATGCAAAGAAACTTACAATAACCCTACCCTCCACACACACACCCTCCCACACACACACCCACACATCCAAACCATCCAGTTCAACAAAGATAATTAAAAAAAAAAATGTTCAATGCTGTGGCTCTTTCCATGTATTTCCCTACTTTTTATGTTCAATTTTTATATGTAGTTTAATGATATGTAGTTGTTATTCGTTGATTTTAAGTCATTATTTGTAGTAGGTACATAGTAGTTTGTAATTATTTGTTCTAGTTATAGTTTTTTTTTCTTTTGTTTATTTTTATAATTGTATTTTCATGTTTGGAAGAGGCGTTACTTCCTGCAAAGCAGCGCAAGCTAAAGCAGGAAGGCGCGTTGCACCTAACATTAAGTATGCCTTTATGAAAATAAATATTTTTACATTTACAATTATTTACAAAATATAAAGAATGCACAGTTGAGCTATATGTAGACCGTCACACCGTTTTGGGTTAGATAGGTAACTTTCAGCCGACGAATCCAACTCGGATGGACAGCGTTCGGGAAACATTGCGTAATAAAAAAAAATAATAATAAACCCCTATATTTTTAAAAGTCAAAATTAAACAAACGCAGGGTCCTCACAACTTCCCTTAGATCTTTTGGATAGCAACTCAAAATGTATGTGGATGTCCAAGTAGGTTAGTCACAGACACGTCCTCCAGGCAAGACCTGCTAAAATTACGCCACACTCAATCCGTCTTACAAGACGAAATATTATACATCAAAGCCTACAAGCGAAGGGCCGCGCCCGTAGCCCTCGCAAAAGTCGAAAAATCCTCAAGCAAAGACGTAATTATTTCTACGCCAAAATAATATCTCAACTATACAAATATTTTCCTACCTTATTCAATGTAAATAAGGTTGAGAATCGCCCGGCTGCCTAAGACGTGTAAAGTGGTTAGCGCGCTAAAAGCAGGGCTCTATCAAAGAAATGCTTCTAATGAATCTATTGATAGCTCAGCTTATGTGTGTATGTTTTGAGTATTTTTTTAGGTTTGCAAACGGAGGCTGTGCGTGTGTGAGTGCAAGAGGGTGATGCTAAGAGATGCTTTCTTCGACCCCTCGTTTCTTATAGGCGGAGCGAGGTGAGTTGATGCTTTGAAAAAATATTAACAGATCCCTTTTTTCAACGCAGCGATTTATGTATATTATGTGAGTAGTATATCATGTCGAAGTGAATTTACTTTATGAATATGTGTATGTAGTGAATTTACAAAAAAACACAGCTATTATACTTCATAATATCTTCACGCATAAAAACAACCAGAGAAAGATTCGTTGATATAATTTTAAATATTTTGAAAGGTATAGTTCAGAGAATCGTAGTAATAATAAGACTTCATATTAAAACCCCGTATAGAACTACTATTAGTTGCTTAAAAAAGCCCATAAAAATGCATTAATACCAAGGTGCCAAGGTATAGGTCTCCATAGAACGCCGGTGAAGCAGGGGAAGTTTGAGGGCAAAACACATTTCCAGGAAGAACGTTTCTGAGCCCTTCTGATCCGTTTCTGATCTCTCGTTGTTGATTAATGGAAAGCCATTAATCAACAGAGAGAGATCGAGCAGTGAGTAGTGACGGATAATTAGAGATAAAAATATTTATTGCTTAATCTTAAATATCCGAGTAAACCTGCCTTCTAATAACACGCTAAGAAAATCAGCCTACTTGCAAATTGTTCTGAAAGTCATTTTGTTTTGTCCGAGTGCTTATAACTAAACTATTGTTACAACAAAAACAAAACAAAAGTATTGTTTTGTTTTTTGATCATTGTTAAGCGAGCCCCTGCCCCATTATGATGACCACTACCACTCTGTCAAGAGTAAAAGAACTAAGAAGAAGAAAACTACAGAAAAAATAATCTATTCATTGCAAAATGATCAAGACCACAAGAGCCAGCGACAAATCACTCCCTTATTTCACTCGAGTCGGCCGATCGTCTCAGCGCACGCACACGAGCACATTATCACGCACACACACGCACGCAGGGGTGCGGGCCCTTGCAAAACGCCTCCTTATTTTATTCTTTGTTATGTAGAAAAATTGCAGAAAAGGGGATGCCAAAATCGATATTGTAAGCGGTATGTATTGAGTGTTTTGAGTTTTTTTCGGAACGTTATTGTTGTTCGGTATTGGTACTTGAAAATGTTGTTTAATTGCGAATTTATTTTGGCAAACTTTTATACTTATTTCAGATTTTTTCATTCGGGTGTTACCCCGATTATGCGCTGTTTTCTAGAGTCTGTAAAATTCGTACATCGAACAAAACGAAATGACTTTCACGACAATTTGCAAGTAGGCTGATTTTCTTAACGTGTTATTAGAAGGCAGTAGGTATAGTCGCAAAGGGACAAAGCCCTGCAAAAATTCAAACTATGCATGCGAAGCCGCTGGCAGATGCTAGTAAGTTATAATTGAAACTATTAGTCTCCAACTCTGAATGTATTCCAACTTAAGTCATGGAATCTCCTGCTTTTAGAAAATAGAGAAAATAACATAAATTCAATTAATTTATTTTGGAACATTATCCAACCAAAGGTTGTCTGGAAGAGATCGCTCTTAGCGATAAGGCCACCCATTGTACCTTTATTTGTAATGGTTCTTTAAATTTATTCTTTTGTGTACAATAAAGTATTAATCTATCTATCTATATATCTATATCACACACCATGTCATATTAAAATTAAAAAGTTAGTACCTACATTCACAACAAAAGAAAAATTAAATAATTATAAGTTTAAAAAACTAAAGAAACCGACTTCATTGCCAAACGGCTAAACCGATTTTAATTAAATTTGTTTGGGACAATCTGGACGTAAGAATTTATGTGTGTATTTGGAAGGATTGATCCCATTAAAATGGGATCAATCTGGAAGCAGAACCTTTCAGATAAAAAAATATTTTTTCAAATCGGCTCACAAATGACGAAGTTATGCATTAACAAACATAAAAAAAAAATACAACGAAATTGAGAACCTCCTCCTTTTTGATTGGAAGTTGGTTAAAAAAAAAATCTTAAGCTCACTGTTTCTCCTTACGCGAAGCTGCGCTAAGAGCCACAATATAGGGCATTCAATCTTGTTAGACAACACGCATACTATACTGATAGGAAGAATATTTTTTATAGTTAGGCAACAAATATTGCACATCGGCTAATTTCGGCTTCATAGAGCGTAGCGTGCGTCAGAAAGAGATAGCGCTCTACGAAAGCAGAAAAACTGATGTGCCATATTTATTGCCTACAACCGTACTATGTTTTATTTGCAAGGTGCTTTTGGTAAACATGTAGGGTGAATCTAACTACACATAAGTTTATATACACAATCTTTACTTACCAACCTTCGATTAAGATTATCGATGGTTACATAAGTTTTCTTTCAAAAGAAACAAAGCACCCATTTATGATATTTTTTTAAAATTTCTGTCTGCCTTGCGATCTGACCATTAGGCATGAAATGTTGTGTGTTTCCACGGCACTTGGCATGAGTGACGCACCCAGTGGCACTTCCATCTAATTCTAAATCAACCAGTAGGTAATAGTTTCTTCCACTCACATGAAAAACTTAAATTAATCACTTCAAATTCAAATAAAATATTCTACCAAATGGTAAATCTTATTCCAACGTATCACATCTCTTGTCACAAACGCACTAGATTAATAGCAAAATTTTGAATCTAATTTTAATAACTAAACTTTTTGATTACAAAAAAACATGTTCCCTCCACAAATCTCATCCTAAACTGATTCTATTCCTGAGCCGCGAACTAGCCGTTACTGACCTAAATACCTTTAGAAAAGATATAATAAAAAAAACCGGTTCATCAATACACTTTGTCTTTACAATACGGACAAAAGATCATTTCTGTCCGCGGATGCTGCGGGCTTTATAAAAAAAGAATAAAAAAAACCAGTTTAAATCGTGAATGAGTTTTGTCTGCGATCGGTTATTGTGATTTATTCGATTTTTAGTACGCGAGTGGAGTATGGGAAAATAAAAGACGACGCGCGTTCAACAGGTACAGTTGTGGCGAAAAGTGTTGAAGCTCTGAATTGTTTACTCATGTTTTTGTGTTTGTGATAACAGCAGTTCTGACGAAGACTTTTCTAAAGGCCAAGACTTTGTTCTTGGACCTTTCGAAAACTTAAATAAATTAATACAATATTTCTAAAGGCCAAGACTTTGTTCTTGGAAATTTTGAAAACTTAAATAAATTAATACATTATTCTGCGCTGAAAAAAGCTCTCTGATGTTGTTGGTGATACTCTTTCCTTTCTTATGATACCTAAATTAAACATAGCATGTATTATTATGAGATGCCTTGCATACAATTGTAAATAATTTTAAATATTCTAAACACTGACACTTTAATGACCCTTACAACATAACATCAGTTGTTGTCTCTTAAAAAAAATGAAAACATGGCCCATGTAATAAATACCTTTAATCTAAAATACATAATTAAAAAAAATATATTTAAACACTAATCATCCCGGATTGGCTGCACCGTGTCACGCATCTGTCGGTTGCGGTGTCTGATAGGCGCCCATGGTCTGTAGGGCTAAAACTCTGCATCCATGAAGATCGTAAGCCGATCAGTTGGCACTCTCACCACAAACGATCTGCAGTTCACATTGCACTATTGTACAACCAACTGTATGAAATAACTAAAAGTTTAATAACAAAGTAACAGGGGGATAATTCTCGGGCCGATCTCGATCATTTTGCAATTTTATTTTATTGCTTCTTTTCACAACCCCGCACTTTTTCTACGTTTTCCGTATATCGTAGCTGTCGAGGCTTTTGCGAAGAGGTCGTTGATGAATTACTCAAGGAAATCATCCATTCTCTCTTCGAAAAGAAGCAATAAAATAAAATTGCAAAATGATCGAGATTGGCCCGAGAATTAGCCCCCTGTTTTGATTCCTAAGCGCTTGTCTCCGCGACTGTATCTAAACTGGATTTGTATTATTTTCTTGGTCGTCGGTTTCAATGTTTACCATTTCACGCTGCTTTATAGGACAGTATTTTATTTATTTAAAGCTTTTTAGATTGGATTAGAGCAATGCCGGTTTATGGTAGCCACAACGCTTTGTTTCAATTTATACGTGACATTACTGGCACGTGAGGCTGACCATCTGTATGCCTCTCGTTGATGGACGCAGGACAGTGCAGCGTAGGGCACGTTCTGACGTGTGTGACCTACGAGACAATGCTTTCTAATAGGCGATGGTCACCACTTAAAATCAAATGGCCATTATGTAGGTATAAGTTTCATAAGCGAACTGGTATAAAAAAAATCATTTTTTGTGTAATTCTACTGCTATCAAAAGTTTGATACTAACAAATAAATGATACCCATAGTATATTGTTGCCATAATTTTTCGGCCGCTAGCATTCTGTTGCTATATTTTTAACAACGTGATATTTTCGCTATTTCATGTTTATTACGACAACATTACCTACGTCTAACGTGCTAACCTGAGGTCACTGAGAACATCAGAACAAATAGGTTTATGTGTGGTGAACAAAGATGTTTGTTCTCTGTCTGGGTGTAATATTGTATGCTAAGTATGAATTTAATTTATGAATTTATGAATTTAATAGAGTCGACGAGGAAAGAGCCCTAATAGGAGTTGTTGAGAACAGAAGAGGAAAGATGATTGGCCATCTTGTACGACATGACAGCTTTATCACAAATATTATCGAAGGAAAGATAGAAGGAAAGAGAGGAAGAGGAAGACCAAGGATAAGCTACATGAGCCAAATAAAAGCAAAGATCGCCGTAATGTCGTATAAGGAGGTCAAGGAGGTTGCCCTCAAAAAAAATACCTGGAGGAAAATGCATACATTACGCCGACAAGAGCGTTGCTCTTAAATAAGAAGAAGAAGAAGTATGAATTTACCAAAAAAAATGTTCTGATTTATTTTTTTAGATAAAAAAAGTTTATAAACCCATCGTCCACAGGTGTGTGGACCGGTCCAGCAGCTGCGTTGTCCGTCTGTTTGTCATTCTAATGCTCCATTGTAACTTGAGAGCGGACGCACAGCTTTGTTTGGTACAGTTTTACTTATTTTTGTAACCCTATTTTTACGTATTCTAATGAGATTTTTATCTGTTAAAGCAATATTTATAGCAAATTGAAGTCATCTGCTCGACATAGGCTTCCAAAATGGTCAAAGGAAAATTGTATTAGCCTTATTGGATGATAGATAAATAAATAAATATTGTGGACAATTCACACAACTAATACGGGCGGTTACCAAACCCAAGCCAAGCATGGTCTACGCCGTAGTAGTGACGCTTAGCTTGCCGTAGTAAAGCCAAAAATGTAGTTTTTTTTTATATATATTTATTTATTTGCATACACATGGATTACTTTAGATACATAGGTACTAATTCTTAGTTGTAAGTCACTACAAAAAGTTTACTTATACTAATACTAAAATCTAGTTAAGCAGTGTAGGATAAAACTTAACGAATATAAAAACAGTGCAGAGAGCAAACAACAAGTGAACCGATTACTGTAAATAGCATTAGTTAAAAACTGTGTCGCGATTTACAGCAACTGTTCTTTGTGTAAGTAGGTAAGTACTAAGATTTGAGCCAGAAAATACAAGATAACACTAAGTACATAATAGCTAAGGAAAAACAAATAGTTACAAGGAACTTATGTAAAATAAAAACTAATATTATGAACAGAAATAGTAGGTATAATAATGTGTTTACGTGTAAGATTCTAGAGTTTCGTCATGTTAATAGTTTATTAGAAGTAGGTACCTTCTAATAAAATAACACGAAACAATCTACAAAAATAACTGTTCTTCTTATTTTTTTTGGTTTGACAAGTACATACTATAATTTTAAAATTGAACTCTGATTGTATAGTGGTATTAGGCAAAAAATATTGCACATCGGCTAATTTCAGCTTCATAGAGCGTAATAATATAGATGTGCGTCAGAAAGAGAGCGCTCTCAAAGCCGAAAAGCCGATGTGCAATATTTATTGTTTACAACCATACAAACCTGCCTACCCCTTCGCTATCCTAGACTCATAACGCTCAAATCAATCGTGCTGCAAGCGAAAATTTGCATTTGATCGGTTGATTAGTCATCCGGTCGATTGACCCTATTAGATTATATTTTAATATTATACAGCTCATCAGAGACTTGGGAAACTCCTTTTTTGTATACCTGTCTCCAAGCAGGTCGCTAGTTTTATTTATTATCTACAAGGAGGTTGGAATCCCAACAAGAAGTTTCTAAGTCTATAGGTATCTAGCAAAAAGGTAAGAAGCCCACCAAGGAGTTTCCCTAGCTGTCACTGGAATCTCTATATAACATGCTTCGAAATTATTATTAATTTTCTTAATGAACAGATAGAACAATGTGAAAGTAGGTTAATTTTCTTGGTGTGTTGTTATAAGGTAGTATGCAAGCGACAAAGCCCTACAAATAAATAAACAAAAATACTTGTTCTACTCCACGATAGATGTCGGTAAAAATAGCGTTGCCAGTGCCTCTAGCGGAACTTTTTGATACCAAAATAAAATGTGCGGCATCTGCCGGGGAGTAGCCAAACTAAAATAAAGAGCCACTCGTCCATAGATGGCAGTGCGTGTCCGCAAATACAACTAAGCACCTATAATATATTTTTTTCACTACCTAAAGCTAATAAATGAAATAATAATATGTACTTAATGCTTAATAAAGAGTCTCTACCTAATCCCTAAGCCACCTCTTACGGCATCCAGCGGTGATTTTGCGATTGATACTGAAAGATTATAAGTATGCATAAACAAAATCAACAAAGCAAGAACATTAACCCCATTTCTAGAAAATACTATGATTATGTAATAAGATTTTCCTCCATAAAGTTCCTAGAAAAACACTTAGGAGTGATTACGAATTAAGTACCTATCTCACTTTCCACGGTACGGCGCGGCGTGTTGCCAACTTGAAAAACACAATTTTTCGCGCCATCGGAGCGTTTCCAAGAAAATTACCGGACCGACATGTTGAAAATACCTTAGCAAACATGTTTTTACCGCTCTTTTAAGTAATAATTAGACTTAACTTACTAGCTTTAGAGTTTGTTTTGCGTTGAGGTTTTTGTGTAGTAGTTTGCTAGTATTTAAGGCATTATCTACCATCCATGACCTGAATTTAATGTGGTTACAAAACAGCCCCTTAAAGGGTAATTTTCGCAAGGTTGTGGTGGGGTAATAGGTATTCAATGGTCTTGAGTCGCGGTCGATGTTTGGTTTTATACGTTAATGCCTTTGGCAAGAACAGCAAAGCTAACCTACAGAAAGAATACACTACTTGTAAAGATTTATCTTTATTTTAAACAAATTCTTACACATTTGTAATTCATAGATTTTAAATTCAAATGACTCAAGCGAAAGGCGGGAATTGTCTTTTTTGTTTAAATCTTCTTCTTCTTCCTACCCTTATTTCACTTTAAGTGGGGTTGGCACAACATGTTTTCCTCTTCCGTTCTCCTCTATCAGCCGTCATCTCTGTATTCACTTCTTATTACTCTTTTGGTAGTAAATATTTCTTTTAGACTGAGTAAATTCAACTTTAGGTAAGTACCATATTTTTCCGTTATGGGAAGGGGTTTTCGTCCGTATTTTGTGGCTACTTTCTTCTTTTCCCGTGCGGTTCAAATCGCTACTTGGGCCCCAACTTAGCGTAATGCTTTAATATTCCTCAAAGGGACAGTCACCTTTCCTGATTTATTTCTTTCCCTTCCGACGTTTTGCCGTCATTATGTTAATTATGTTGCTGCTTTAGGATTTCTTTAAATATGTATATGTATGTATGTGCCAAATGGATGTAGGTACCTCTACCCCACTCAGTTCCGATGGAAAATCAGCGTTGCGTTTCAAAACGCAACATCAAGCTGAGTCGGTAACCTTTTTGTGACGCCTTCACTTGACTTCAATGTTACGTTATAGTATACCTACCTATTATAGAAAAATCTTTTTTTATGTAAGTAGGTACCTATATGTATTTTTTTATATGCTTGTGTCAAACTTAAAAGGAGCCTTTTTGAGGCGAACTGAAAATCCTATCACCAAACTGGTTTGTAAGAACTACTGACACGACAAGAAGAAGGAGAATTCCTTTCTAAGTGCACCTAATAATTATTTTTCATATTTTTTACAAATCTTGTTCTTTAGGGGAGACGAAGGAACCTTTGAACATTTTTTATATTCATGCCTGAAAATCTAAAATGTAACTACTGATCTAGTGCTTATGCTTTTATTTAGATATACTATTTGGCTAAATAAAACCACACAATTTCAATCAATATATTAGTGATTTTATCATTATTTTAGAGAAATAACTCAAAATTAAATGTTCGAATGAGCTGCACCCTAACAACATTTGCATTCAAACCTACATCGTAAACTCGTTTATATTTAGCTGCCTTCATCTCCCTTATATTGTTTTTTTAAACAGCATATTCTACACGAAAAACATACCTATCTAAAATGTGTACAATGTAATTAAATCTAATTCTCACTACTTTTATCAAAACATATTACAAAATCTCAAACCTATCGTCTCTGAAAAACAATAATACAATAAAAAATATAAAGTTCTAAACTCGATCGGAGGGGAGGATAGGGCTAAACCTCCCACGGGAAGTTTTCACACTCTCGCAACTTTTTCTACTTTTTGTACCGCAAAGTGTCCCGGACACCGCAACGAGTACTCTTTACCATCATTAAGGCGTGTTTACACTCATGCGCATAGTGTTCAGGATTTCATTGTCGTGGCGTATCTGAAAAAAAGAAAAAAATATGAAATAGAATAATGACTGTGATCTACAGGCACGGTAGTCATGCTAGAGCTTATAAATAGTAAAAAAACAGGTATTCTAGTAGCAGCGATTGCCTTGTAACCAGTCAGGTATGTATAAATAAATAAATATTTTAGTAAATTCACATTATTTATTTACACTACCTAGCTCCAAATTAAACATAGCTTGTACTATGGTAACCAGTTAGCTGATATATAATGCTTATTTTTATCTAACCTGTAAAATAAGGGCAGATGTTCAAACGTGCTTCCGATTTTCTTATTAACTATCCAACAATGGCGACCAACGATTTTAGCCAACTTTTTCAGCAAAATTAATATATGGTGTATTATTTTTAAATTCATATAAGGTACATTAAGAGAAAATTTAGAATGAATTCTTATTAGAATTTTACCTATACTTATTGGTTGTTGTCCTGACTTATTCCTTTCGTGTCCATCACGCAACGCAGTGTGTAAAGATCCCTTTAAGCGTGACTGCCGGCAATTTGCGTGAGAGCTCCTCTTATTGGAACTCTTTAGCTAATTACAACTTTCGTATGCATTACGGGACTTTAGATAAAGTAATTTAGTTCTGATATGGACCGCTTTCTCTACACTTTAGGTTTGTAAAAACATTTTGCTGGATTTAAGTTTGGTTTACGAATGGAGTAGTAAAAACTATCTGTAGCACTTAAGCTCGTAGCTTGCACAACGAATGAAATTACTAAAAATGAGTTCGGAGATTTTCTCCTATAATACTGGCCTAAATTTGAATCTTTCGAGGGCAAAATTTACCCAGAACCATTCCCTAGTTTCTATATAAACTGTTTGAAACTCCCAACAAAAGATAACCCGAGCATTATTGATGGAGGCCTGAAATTTAATATGAAATATTTCAAACTACACACCACCGCAGCGACTACACGAACCAACGAACTAAACTCACACAGGCTCAACAAAACTACACAAATACATTCAAGCGTAAGAGGGGTGTCTTTGTTACACATTAAGGAAGAAGGGCATGAAGGAGGGAGGGGGGGATGGGGTGGGTTCGGCCTGTTTTGTATTCAACCCGCTTGTCCGTTTACGATTTCGCGCGGGACACTTAGAGATTTCTATGGCTGAGCGTCGCGTTTGCTACTATTCGGAATTTCTTTATTAAGTGTGCGGTCGACTGTACTGTATAGCCGGGACAGGAATGTTGGAGGAAATGCGAATGCCGATTGTCAATTCACACCCGTACACTGTCCGAGGAACTATTTGAATTTCTTGTACCAAATCGAGGAGTATTGAGTATATAGGTAATATGTAATGTGTCTGGTGTATTCCGTATTAAGCTATATAGGAGGCTATAATACGAGTAACTGGTGTAGATAGACAAACTGTACCAAAAGCCAATAATATAAAAACAATGATGTTTTGTGAAATTTGAGTGTCTGAATAAATCTCGATGGAATTTGATTCAAAGGCAAGATAATAATTGTGTCAAAAAAGAATACCCTATATTCGAACAGGGCCAAGTATTTATTCGTAACTAAGCGTTCTGCGATGGTGATCAACAATGGTGAAATGCTGTCAAATATAACTTATTTGCCAGCGTTTCACTGATCGCCATCGCCTAGATGTGCGCAGGCCTTGAGAAAATGAAACTCACAAGAGAAAAAGAAAAAACAGAGTTCAAGTGATTGATGTTTTACATACTCGTAAATTCCTGTGAATAAGTCGCCCGAAATGAAATCGCTTATTCCGTATTAATAAATCATTGTACACAGCTTAAGGCAGATTAGCATTTACCGAAGAATCCACTCTCACAAATAAGACTAATTTGAAAGGCGAGACTAAAAGTAAAAAAGGAAAAGCGTAAAAAGTTAAACGATAAAAATATTCAGCGCATTAGCGTCGAGACTGGACCTTGGAAGAAAATTTTATGCAAATCTTTTTCCGCCACTTTAGCATTCAAGCAACAGACGGGTGTGATAGGGTTCCCAGGAATGCTGCAAGGCTTACTTATGCTTTTTTATTTGTATTATCTTGTGTGGTGAGATCTTCAACTGCTTTTTTCTCGCACAGGGCTTAATTCTAGACCAGTGACTTTTTTGTCACGGTAGTGTATATCACAAGAACTGTCAGTTTCTTTAGTAATTTTGTCAGTTCTTGTGATCTACCGTGACAAAAAAGTCACTGGTCTAGAATTGAGCCCCAGATCTTACATAAAGCTTATTTTGACATTTTCACTCAAATATATTTTAATGCAATTTTTCGTCACGTGTATTCAAATTTTTTTTGCATTCGAAATTCGAAATTTCTTTATGATTTTCGGCAAATCCTGAGTATTTTTACTATATACCTATAATTTCATTAGTCGTACTGAAACTATGCGTTTATCCTATCTATAACTATGCCTAGTCATTGAGATGACTTTATTTAGTCAACTCATATTTACACTAAGACCAATTTACCAATTAAATACCATCAATTTCATGATGAGATGTAGAGGCCTTTGATAATGATTAGGAATAACAGTTGCGATCCAATTTTTTTTTTATTGTGGTTGCCATATTTGACTGCCATCACACCAGATGGAAAGTAAAAATCCAGCCAAAGGTGGAACACGCTTAGCTGTAATCGACTGTAAGGAGTTCCACTCATAAGCAGTTTATTTTTGTTTATCCGTTTTAATATTAAAGCCTTGCTAGCGCTATGGCAGCCCTACTCAAACGACGCTCAAATATATTTTTGCCAGACTCTTGCATGCAAATACACTGAAGTTTTCCTTCTCAGATTATAATTATTTTTATCTTATGCATCTCTGCTGTAGGTATGCAAAAGAATTTCTTTGTTATGTAAAAAAGAATTTCTTTGTCCTTACAAAGGATGGAAAGAGGTGTATTTTTTGTAAAATGTACGAAGCAGAGCTTATTCAGTATACCTACTTACTACCTACAATTATTAAAAAAAAATCTGTATTTACCCATAAATCAGCGCGGGAATAGTCAGATTAAAAAAACTGAGTAGCCAACATGTTGTTATTCTTTATGATATTTTTTTTTTTCATTTTAGCTGTTACCAGCGGCTATGCTTCCATTCTAAGTTTTTAATCAATCCTTCTAAATTTGAGGAGGACATCGATTGATGTATGCACAATGTTTTATTAAATTAGGTATAGAAACTAACTGTCAGTTTTTGAAAAAAAAACAGTGATAAAACACAAAGATAATTTTGCTGCGACATTTTTAGTTAATATAAACAAGCAAACAAGAGACCACAAGTTACATTACCTCATTGGCTAAATAAAAACTGACAATGTTATATCAGCCAATGAGAAACGAGCTTATCCGAGACGCGATGAACCGTACCCTAGTCCGTACTTATCTGAGATGCACGTGAAATACAGAAACGTCACCAAAAACTAGTCAACTGATAGAAAAAAAACAAAAAATCACGAATTTACTTAGTACGTACTCCAGAATCCGGCTCACCCACACAAATCAATATAACAAATTAGTCGTAACAATGATCAAACATTGTACTAAACAAACAAAACTACGAAACAAGCGATAACCATCCTATAATGAAAAGCCCCAGTTCTGATTGCGACCCGCTAACAGTCTTAAAGTTGAGGAGTACACACACAGACACAAACCCCCACCACCCACTGAGCAGAAGAAGATATAACTGCGCCAGTGTAAGCTGAACTTTCCAACATCGTCAAAACCGGTGGGGAAGGTGGAGAGTACGTATTTTGGCAGGTCAGGGTGAGCTGGTCGTAAAGGGGTTGACTACCTAAGGAGCGCAAGAAGAAATACCCACGGGATGCCGCAGAGAACGGGACTGGCCGCCCGCAACTAGAGGTGTCTCGTATCCGACCCTTGCCGACCTTCGAAAATAATTTTAGTAGTAGACTACTAAGATGATGTTAAGAGTTCTAGAGAAACCAGGGAAGTGTTTGCGTGCTCCGGAAGAATAAAACTTAGCGGAATAAAACTTCCGGAAGAATTAAATCTTAGCGCAGCGTTATATACTCATTGATCACAGCGAACGAGGTGTGTCAGGATCGTAGCAAGTGGAAATCCGTGATCTCTGCCTACCCCTATGGGAATGAGGCGTGATTGTTTGTATGTATGATCAGAGATACGGTCTTTTTTCAAAATGACGTCTTTTCTAATGATCTTCCGACTTTCAGACATTGTTACCCAGCCCTACGCCTAAGGAACCTTAAAGTGGACCCGTATCGATCGGGAGGAGGGATTCTTAATGCCCAGTTCGTAGGATGTCCATTAATTATGCGGGCCCGGAGACGATCGGACGATTGCGAAAGGGTTGGATTCCAAATTCGGTTGTCGCATTGTTTCGCAAATAGGTTTTTGCGAGTACCTCATGATGCTATCCGGAGTAATGCTATTCGAATGCTATCTGATTCGGAAGCTTCTTGTTACGAGAATTCGTAAATAGAATTTGTAGCAGGTGAATTTACTTTGCTTTGGAAATGGTCTTGTGGTCATCTCTTTCTGCTTCTTCTTCAACTTCTTTAGCTATGAGAATTTATACAATTATTAATAGGTAGCGTATATTAGAGTTTTGAGGAGAGAAGAATATTATTTGACAAAAAGAGTGTGGCTGAATTTAGATGAATATAAAGTTAGAGGTAGGCCTAAGAAAAGATGGATGGATTGTGTGAGAGATGATATGTCCAAGAAAAGAGTACTGAGATGAATGATAGGGGAGAACGGAAGAAAAATACATGTTAGCCGACCCCACTCAGTGCGATAAGAGCAGGAAAAAGAAGGAGGTAGCGTAGAGTGGGAATGTAGCTTATTTTTGAGACAGTTTTAATTATAATTAGCGATCCAAAGCCATTAAGGAGATGAGTGAACAAACATAGGTATACACACACTCTTAAACTTTTGCAATACTTATGATTAGTTAGACTAGTTCTGCACAAACAACGCACGACTTATTTAGATTAATAACGCTGTTGGTCTTATGACTACAAGTAACTTTTTTTACAACTTATTGGCTTTGACCACAATCTCGCCTGTTGTGTAGATGGGTACATCGCTTCAGTAGGTCACAGTGCTAGATAAGGGATCAAACGATGGCATCTCGAGTGTGATAAACGTGTGTACACACACACACATTAATCAAGTGGAGTGAGTAAGACGAGAACGGACGAAAGTATTGCGTTGCGGCCGAACTGGCCTATTCTGGACGAATTTGAAATGAACACTTTTTAACGGCTAGCAAAAAGTCTCTTGTCACTGTCACTTTCATGACAACAAACAGAGATGGATTATCAGTCGATTCGCTTTCACATTTTTCAGCTTTTTTTGTTGTTCTGCCGTGTCATTACACGGTGGTATTTTAACCAACATTACTTGAGGTCTTACCACAAAGTATGTATTTGATTGAGGTTATAAAGAAAATAAAGAAGTATGAGTAGTTGGAATGTAAGTGTACATGTGATAATAGTAAGTATCCTGATTTGAACGAAAGGGATGGTTTTGAAGGAAAAGATCGACCGACTTGACTTAAAACTATTTTATTTATTTAATATATCCTCATTTGACACTGGCAATATTTATCCAAAATGGACAGATGTCATTAATTAAAATTGAATCACCCTCCCAGAATACGTAAAAATAATAATATAGCATTTTATTTCCATACCTCTTAAAGTAAGTTTAATAGTTTCTGTAAAGTTAGTGTTTTTTATAAGTTGTTAGTCTTAATGTTAGTTTTCCTAAATCTATGAGATGTAGACCCCATTTCGGTAAATGCCTCCTCCATCTTCTTCCACTGTTCTCTGCCTATTCCTGCGGACATGCCATCTTTCTCAGCAATTGATGTTATTTTATGAGCCCACCAAATACGGTCTACCAACTTTTCTTTCCCAGAATACGTACGCGCTTCTAATGTCGTGCCGTTAATATCTCAAGGGCTACCTCTCAAGTATCACGTAGCGGTAATAGGGTTCCACGTTAATTTATATGGGTGGTCGAAACTTATCTAAAACCATCCACACTGAGCCGCTTCTGGCTTAGCGAGGGCGAGGTAAGCCTATTCTAAAACAAACTATTATGTAAGTGGGTTGTGAGGAATGTTTGTATGTTTGTGATTTAATCACGAGGTGTTTTATATAAATAGCTAAGCATTTGACTGCCATCATACCTGATGGAAAGTGAGGATGCAACCTAAGATGGAGCATGCTTTTAGCCATAATCCACTTGTTCATTCTAGTCTTCAAAAATCCTAAATTGAAACGTTCTAGAAATACTGACACGCCGGTAGAAAGTTCCACTTTTTGGCAGTTCGTACTAAGATAACAACGAGAATATGAGAACTAAGAGATGAGAAAGAAAGAAAGTAAGAAAGAAAAATAAAAGGAAAAAGGTAACAAAAATAATTCACTCAAGTAAGTAATGAGTAGTAAATTTCCTCTTCCTACTGATGACAATGACGATGAACTATTAATCTATAAAATGACCTGAATAGTATTAAGTATATATGTATAAGCGAGAGCGGTCAAAAGCTCAGTCTTTAGTCTCAATGTCCCTACGCCCACTCGTTAAACCTTACTAAATACGTACTTCAGAAGCAAGCTTAAGTGTATCCAGACCTAGTGGACCACCCTGGCCTTGTACGGGTTCAATACTGTCAAAATTATAAACTATTAATAAATTGTACACGCCAGGCGTATTTAATTCAGCCAAATTCAAAGTATATTTTTTTTCAACAAAACGACAACAATTTTTTTTTAAATATCACGCAAATTGATGAAAACCCTAGAAAATTGCAAAAACTTTCACCAAATCGTGCTTTTGTTTATTTTTTAGGCTGCAATTGACATTTTTGAAAAGAAAAAGAACTGCAAATTCTGCAAATTCTTTTTGCACCCGACAATTTCTGAGACAAAATTCGAAAATGGATTTTCAAAGGATTTGCTGGCACCTTTTCGAATAGCACAGCAAGGTCAACTTTTTTCAAAGAAGGTAGCGAATTATTGACCAATTTACAAGCTTTTTTGAGACGAAGCTATTTGTTATAGGTACTTAGAACATTTTTTATATTTTTTTGCATTTTTATCAATTTTATTTTGTATTGTATTATGTTTTAGTACAACACGTTTTTAGCCATCTTTATCAGCATATCATCTTTTTTTAATTGATTGTTAGTTACTAATATTGTAAAAATTTGGCATGTCTTAGTATTTTACAGTCAATGTGATAATGTGGTAAAAAATAAATTGATTAAAATGCTTTTGTTTGTCTATTGCAAGAGTAAAAACTTGCCTTTAATCTCAGTTCAGTTATTTTATTGATGGTAACAAATATAAAAAGTCATACCTCACCCAGAATCTCCACCGTCTCAGTGCCCGCAGGTCGCGTACTCAAACAGTAATAGTAAAATAGTAGGGTACTTTACCCAACTGTATTTACTTCCCCAAAGTGCTACTGTACTCCTTTCCTAATTAACTGAAACAATAGCTACTTGTGAAATACGCTAATTTGGAAACGTCAACCAAAACTTTACCTAATGTACTCAATCAGCTCAGTTTTTTTTAAATGGTCTGAGGTTTACTCATTTTTCTCATAGGCCCTGTACAAAAGAAAACGGAATTTTCTTATTTCGGAAATCTCAATAGGTAGGAATGTATTGTATTAGTGTCGCTGCGTTGCTTTGTACATTTACAATACTCAATTGAATAAATAAGGAATACATTCATGTTTTTATTTTATTTATTAACAGTGGTCGCCCGCGGTTTCGTTCGCCACGTTCCCATTACGCCTCGTTCCCGTTACTTTTTCGGGATAAAAAGTATCCTATGCCCGTCTTCTGGTTTTAAGCTATCCTCTCCATCAAGTTTCGAAACCAAATCGTTTCAGCCGTTCTTGAGTTATACCTAAATAGTGTAACTGTAATACTAACCTTTTGTGTCATTGTAATCAATAAAGAATTCGCATAGTATTTGTAACTAACACGACTTTCATCATATGCATTCTTTTTTAGATAATATATAGATTCACTTATTCTAAGAGTATTTTTATTAGAAGCCCTATAAATGCCCCCATCGATACTGTGCCACCAACATGAATCTTACAAATTAATCTTCTCTGATTATTTTGCGCAGTCGACTGTACCTAAAATTTAAGACAGAGTTGGGGCTCCTTACGGGCGGGGCGGGTCGAGGCGCGGGGGTGAGAGGGGGTAAGACACTCGATCAATACCGACCCGACTTTCAAACTGTTTTCACCCTCATGAAAGTCGCTCGGACTCTACACGGGTGGACCCTGGCATATCTGTATGGAGCTGGTGATACCACTGTTTTCAAGTAATTTTATCTAAGTACAAACTGTCTGAAATTTGTTTTCGAGGTACCTACTAGACAAGATAATGTAATTCCAGAACTGGTTATATAACTCTAGATTCATTCAAGTCTATCTATATATTTTTTATGAGATACTAGTGGAGTCCCGCGCGACTTCGTTCGCGTTAAGGTTTTTCCATACAAACTTCAACCCCCGCTGCAGACCTTTAGGGGTTGAGTTTCGGGAATTCCTTTCTTAGTTCTCCTACACTAGGAATCTACCCTCCAAATTTCATACTCCTAAGACCATTAGTTTAGGCTGCGCGTTGATTGTCAGTCAGTCAGTAACGTAAGACTTTTATATATTTATAATATATGTGTGTATGTGTGTATTTTAAATCCATAATAAATAATGAAGAAGAGCAAGAAACATTTAAAACTCACATGCTTAGGTGGTATTAACACCTCGCTTGTGACACGTCTTCGCTGCGGTGTCTTCACGTACGCCTCAACCCCCCCACACCCCCCCACGGGTCTTATCGGCCTTACTATACGATCTAATTATACATAGGTGTGGTGTTGGGTTACTTTATTTTGTACGCGAGCGTTTTGAATTCTGTGGAATATTAATGAAATTACATGACGTTAAAAAAATCCTTCAGGGTAGGCAACGCAACAACAGCACCCCTGGTGTTGTTGGTGTCTATGGGCGACGGTGACCGCTTACCATCAGGTGGGCCGTAAGCTCGTTTGTCTAACTTTTACATAAAAAAAAAATGTGTAGAAATATTATAATTAGCTGTAGGTTATAGACGGACTAGTAAAACTTTTAATTGTATATTTTATTAGTACAAATCTGATCTAAGATAAACAATGAAAAAGGTACCTACATAAATTATGACTGTAAAAACTTTTTTTTATGCAACTAGCTGATGGAACAAGCCGATACCACCCACCACCTGACCACCCGACTAACCACCCGATGTTAAGTGGTAACCATCGGTTATAATAAATCACAGCGTCGTAGGTCACGCTCGTTAGTAGCGTGCCCTGCGTCCATCGACTCAAGGCATACAGATGTTCAGCCTCACGTGCTAGTAATTTCATTACTTTTACAATTCCGTCCATCGTACAAGCTTAGTTTGGGGCTAAATAGTGTTATGTGTATTATCCAAAATATATATAATTATATTTATTTTATTATAAAAAAATTACAGCGTTATAGCTTTGATTACAATCTGGGCCTCTTCAAGGCAAGAGTGAATAGGTGTCTTCTAGACCATCCTGCTCCATCGTCGGCTACATCGTCGCTTTATATCAGGTGAGATTGTAGCCAAAGGATGGTCTATTTAATGTAAAAAAAAAGATTTAATAACAATGCAATCTGATAAAATAATCTCATGAACTCCCAGAATTCCTGGATCAGACATAATGAAATGTTCGTTGGACATCACTCACCGACTCCATGATATGGACTTTCAACAGGTTAAGATAAATTCTAATCTACGTAATTATGTTTTCAATTGTCGTTGTTAGTTTTTTTTACCGTCAAAATTCGTGAGAAAATAAAATCCTGCATGACATTATTCCGAAAATAACTAGTAAAACGAGATTCAACCCCTTCAAGAAGCTGCGTTTCTCGTGAGAGTCTGAGAGATGAAGGGGTCTCCGTGACCTTAGGTCATCACCGGACGAACGTATTGAGATAACTGGGTTTATTCAATGTAATAATAATATATTTTAGTATCCACTTAAAATAATTCGTGAATGGTCAATTCTTGGTATATTGTATATCATGCTGCCAAAGTATTTCAGTCAGCCTTCTTCTTCTTCTTATCGTATCGCTGGTTTTTTCAAATCAGCGTGGTGAAAGGATTTTAAGAAACTCTTTCCGTGCACTCGACAAAAACATGTTTTCGAAATTTAATATTCTACGACATGCCGATTTCCTCACGATGTTTTCCTTCACCGTTTGAGAGTACTGGCATAGTGCAGATACATTGTGACTGGATTGAAACCCACCACCTTAGAATCGGAAGGCAGGGCCGCAATCAATAGACCACCAGTGCTCTCATTTTCGGTCAGTGATATTTATATAAGAATAAAAGTTACATCTTCTTCTACCAGCTACAACCAGATAATTATAAGCAGTTTCAGTAATTCATACTTTCTGCTGTTCATTATTTTAACTTTTTATCAAAAAATTATGTCACATACAGATTGACCTGTTCAATGATCTGCGACAATGTCAGATCATCAACCGTCAAAGCTGACCGTGAGGTCATGCGGGTCAGTGCCACGACCGACGGGTCATTTTGACCGGTAACGGGTTATAAAGGGTTAAAAAAGGGATTTTGACTAGTACATTCCCACACTTGTGACAAATTCAGTAGAATATTATTCCGTGTCACTTCGACACTGACGTCTACCACGTAACATTAAAAAAAAAAATGGCTTCGCTTCATCTTTGGAGTTCTTCCAGTTCGTGGTCGCCATTCGAGACCTTTTATTCCCCAACTATTGTCGGTTCTACAAGATACAATTGCCACTTTAGTTTGCTTATTTTAAGGTTGTGGATCGACCAAATATCCTATACTTTTCAAGCAAAAAATTGAATTAAACAACAGTCAAATATTTAATTGGTCAATTAGCAATCTGGGAAACCGGCCCTAAGACCACGTTTATGAACTACTTTTAATGATGAAGTTTCAAAGAGAACTTACAAAATATTCATGTGAATTAGGTATGTACAAAACTAATCAGCCGAACGCCTGAAAGCCGCCAGCCATAAATATAGACTTAAAATTTAATAGTAGACAACGAGACGATAAATTCAGTAGCAATTAGACTTAATCGTTGAGTATAAGCGCACGATCTTCCAGCACTCCGCGATCAATAACAGGGGATGACAACATTTTCGAAAAAAGTTACTTCATAAATTTTGCTTAGGCAATAGGATGTGAGAGGGTATCTACCGTGCCCGGCATAACGCGATGGATATACGTGTCGCTCAATACCCTAATCTATGAGTTTCATAAGGGCCAAAAGTTTCCACACCTTTTCCTCACTGCGGTAGACTTGAAGGTCACGCACGTCAGGGACGTGCCCTACAGTAATACAGTAAAGTTAGTAGGAGTGGATACACTGCCATGCGTTCATCAACTTGAGGCATACAGATGTTCAGCCTAACGTGCCAGGTATTTCACGGGCACCTACACTATTAAAACCGAAACACAGCAATGCTGCTTCACGGCAAAAAAGGCATAACTGTAAAAAAAACCTTTTATTGTAAAATAAGAAATAACGCGTTGGTTGGCGACCCCTGGCTTACTTTATATAGCGCACTATATTACATGGTTTATAGCGTTCCTCCCAGGCTCTTGGAGTGCAATAAAATCTTGCCGGCGACCAGCGCTTTATGAATATGACCGAGATAAGGTGCCAAGCGGAGTCGGGTGCTAGATTACTTCAAGATAATAGAGAGAGAGATAATAGAGAGACTTCTGGAGAGTTTCGGTGAGAGAAGAGAGTATGGCGCTCGCTGCAGGGTATAAGAGCCAGTTTATCTCATGTAATCGAAATAAATATTACATCAGCAAAGTGAAAGTCCACTGCGAGCTTTCGAAAATCTACTAGCAAAATAATCAGTTTTTCGGTGGTATTTCCATGCAACTCTATATTATATTTATTTTGGGCATATATTAATTACAGTTAAGTTCTAAAATGTATATTTCTTTCCCGTGCTTTTTCTTAAAAGTAACCATAGCTAGCACAAGTATGAGCTACGAGACAAGAGGCAAAAATTTAAGTACTAATTATAAAAATGAGGTTAAAGAGAAGCAAGGAAAAGGAGACCCCTGTAAACTTTACCACCCCTTTTTATGCACTGAGGGTGTTGATTTTCTTGGTTGGAGAGATCGGGGGTTGTGAGATAAGGGAATCGCCTGTTGATGCTACGAAGTCAACGATTTAGCTATCTCGTAGCAATACTCGTAGAGCGCTACGAAATCTCTGCGCTACTACTGATAACTAATTATTGATAGTGGGATATAATCGAATGTTTTATTATGTAGCAGATATTCTTTGTCAGAGCAACCAGATTTGAAGAGTAAAATAAGATTTTTGGAACACCTTTTGTGGTTATTTAAGTTATAGTTTTGCGCGCAAAGCGGAGACCCGATGAGGTGGTTACGAGCCACCCATCATCCAAACGATGCTAAAGTCGTTTATCTACAGACACCATTACCATTTTACTACTTAGATATTCTAGTGGCCACTAAACTCAAACAACTGTAGACCGGAGGGCCGGAAAAGCAGATTTATATTACTACCCAACTAAGATCATAAAACTATATACACCACCGACCCGGGTATTAATATTGTGCTATTTATCATGACCCTCCCTACCTCCCATCTTTTGTATAAGAAAACACACCCGCAACAGCCCGCCGAACAAGTTTCGACAGCGAAAACTATTCAAACGCTCCCAGCTAACAGCGCAACTTGTCCGTAGATGTTCTTAACTCTGGAGCTTCGGCGGTCGTTCGAGGAAAATTGGAAATTTCAACTTCGCCGCTTGAAAAGCAACTTTGTCGTGACGTAGTTGAGTCGTTATTTCTTCGATGGGGGCCGATAGTGGATTCGGTGGGGGTCCGAAGTATACTCAACTTTGTTTGTTTAGTGCTAAAGTTTGCTTTCACTTGCGGTTGTTGTCAGCAGATAGCCGGAAGGGTAGAGTCGTAAGGAAGTTCGCCGATTATGTTTAGTCAGCGCTGGCTGTGTAATGGAAAGGAAGTAGGAATTGGGGCCTGTAAGATGTGGTCGTAAGGCGGCCATGTTCGAGTCGCGGGGGGAAAGGAGGTCTGTTTGTTCCTAAGGTCCCAGATGCGGGCACCATTTGAATTTGGAACTCATCCTCTCTTTGTTCTAAGTTCTGATGAGACACCTCTTTGAACTTTTCAATTGAGCCCTTTTGTGTTCGCGGGCCTTTAGAGCGGAACCGAGCTTAATTTGAAAACAAAACTTTTTGAAATAGAAAATGGTTATTTCCCAGGTGAAAGATATTTTATCTCATAATCATCAGCCTGCAGAAGTCCACTGTAACACAATCCTCTGTAACATTTCCAAAGAAGAAGAACCAGAATAATACGCTTTTTCTCTTCCTAGAGATATACTGCCCTCTAGTGTCAGTATTGATGTGTCTACAACCTTCGCTTGTCCTTAGTGTTTGTGTTTTGTAACGTATTCTGTTTCTACTTGAAGCAGCATTGCTGTGTTTCGGTTTGAAGGGTGTGGATGCCGGTATAAATACGTTATAAATACTGGCACGTGAGGCTGAACATCTGTATGCCTTAAGTTAATGAACGCAGGGCAGTGCATCGTAAGGCACGTTCCTGACGTGCGTGACCTACGAGGCAATGCCTTATTGTTATAGGCGCCTATAACAAAGCATTGCCTCGGAGCCATACTTAATAATAGGTGAGCCATATTATTGTTACGTCAGCTGTATTAAATAAATCCTAAAACTATGTCAAATAAATTTATTTTATTGAAGTGAAAACTTCTTTAGCGGCGTTGAGCACTTTCTGTAATGGGTATAAAATCTTAAACTCGCGTCAGGATCACGTGACCTGATCGAAAAAGCGTAAGACGCTACAGATACGCTAGTAGTTACTATGACACGGTAACGTCACAGAATAGATAATAGTTAGTAGCAAGCATACCAAGGCGTTTTTCGTGACTGTAGTAGGTATAGGTACATACCTATTATAGATTTTATGAACTAGCGGCCGCCCGCGGCAGGTAGTAGTGGTCATTGGTACATGATTTTATAGATCTACTGTATTTATTTAGGTATTATGAATAAGGTAGGCAAGGCACTGATAATCCACAAAACGATGAGAAAGTTTTCACTTCTGCCGGCACTCCCGGAGTGCAACCCGTCTTTTTTTTTTTCTTTAGAACAGTGAAGATCGTGGCAAATCAAGCAGTGGACTTCTACAGGCTAATAAAGATGATGATTTATACGCCAACTTGCTCAACCACTTCAAATATGGCGGTTCGTATATAGTTTGAAAGTAAGTTGGTAGTGCGTTACCCGCGATGTGAGAATATAATAGCTTGTACGCTCGGTCTAGTTGGTTGTTTGAAACTAACTCCTAGACTTGCTTCCTTAAGCCTTGCGCACATTAATGCTTTCTGCAGTGGCAATCAATCAGATCAGATCATAAATTTCGAAGTTATGCGATAGCAAAAATTAAAAAAAAAACAACGGACTTGTGAACCTCGTCTTTTTTAACCGACTTCAAAAAAACGGTGAAAATGTAAAGTCACTGTCTTTGAATTTTTCCACCAGTGCAAAGCCGGGACGAATCACTAGTAATGCTAGCAAAAAAGCTTTTTTATAAACAGCAGGTCGTAGAATTTATTGAAGTTCGAAAACATATGACGAGTGCACGAAAGGAGCCTCTATAAGGCGCACTTGAAATCCTTTCACCACACTGGTTTAAAAGAGCCAGTGACACGATTAGTATTGTCAGAGAAAGTATCATCAACATCATCCATAGCCTAGTTTGTGCTATCCACCTCGATCCTGTGCCAGCCTAACCCATTTCCGTCCCGCGTCTTGGACTATCCAATCTATCGTCCTTTCATCTTGCTGCAGGGCGTCCTACGTTTCTCTAGCCAGTTCATGGCTGACATTTACACACCAAATGAAAGTATACGCCACTCATAATAATACGACACTCTTCTTCTTCTTCCTGCCCTTATCCCACTTTATGTGGGGTCGGTACAACATGTCTTCCTCCTCCATTCCCCTCTGTCAGCCGTCATCTCTGCATTCACTCCTCTCCTATCCATATCATCTTTCACACAGTTCATCCATGTTTTCTACACTATCCACATCCATACTCATTACTGTCCTAGTCACATGACTTATAATACGACACTAAAATATTATTAAAAAGTTGGTCGGTAGTCTAGGTGCTTTTTACAATTAAATTATGTTTCATTTCTTTTATTGCGATTACTATAAAATCCAATTAAAAATTTTAATACATCAATTTATCATGCAGTTCAATCAAGTAGGTAGAATATTCTTAGCTTGGGGGGAAGTTTCTCAACCCCTCCTTACCCCCTTCAAGGGGTCGACGCCCACGTAAAACTGCGCCTCTTGCCCGCCTTTAATATTGGGGTGGCAGCCACCCTCTGATTATTACTTCACCCCGTCAATCTTTGCCTACAGTGCTTCGCATCTGCGAGATGATGTTATAGCAAAATGAATACTTGCACAATTTGCTATCACATTTATTTCAAGTTTATGGACGTCTTCTCGAAGTAACGCGTGACCCAAGAGCTGTAAGCCTACCACAAGCTCTGTCTGTCTCTGGCTCTGGCTTTGAGTCTGTGTGAGTGACGAAATGGCCTATGTCGAAACGTCACACACACAGTATTATACACTGGTGAGCACTCACACAGACTAAAAACCAGAGCCAGACAGAGCTTGTAATAGCAGAGCCAGGCAGATAGGGCCTATAGTAAAACGGTTTCATGTACCGATGTTTATTTTGTGACCAGTTGTAGCTTACTTAGATTTTGATTTACAAGTATAATCGCACACTCAATACGTTCGTTTCAGTCTACTCTTCACGTTCACACCCTTTCAGTGTAGTGCTGCTTTTGACGTGACAACGTCTTATAATTCGATGGAGCCGGCTGCACGCACGAAAAAACATGACTCATGCGGCGTTACCTCGCTCTGAGGCGCTCCATTTAACGTTGTCACGTTCAAATATCGTCAGTAAACCGACTTTACAGACAACCAGTTTTTTTTAACAAATCATCACCATTTTCTTGTCCTTATCCTACTTCATGTGGGTCAACACAACAGGTTTTTGTTCTCCACTCTCCTCTATTAGCCGTCATTTCAGCAGTCACTCCTTTCTTTTCTTTGGCCTACCACTACACCTATACCCATCCACATTCATATCTAGCACTCTTCTCGTTACATGACATTTCTTGTTCGTCTCATCGTTCTCTTCGGATGCCAGAAAGATGACAGTTTTTTTTTTTTCAGATTGTTTTAATTTTTTTTAATAAATAGGTGTATGGAAATCTCCAGGGAATCAAATCACTACTCAGTTGGTCAGTCACTCAACAGTTGCCACGCTAGAGTAGTCATCAAACAAGAACCCAATCTCCCATAAAGTCGGCTGCGAGGGACTAATGACCCAATTTCCGTGAGTGTTCCGCAGCCCTCGGCAACCTTCGCCCCTGGAGGCCGTGTAGGGAGACTCAGGTGATAAGAGACGGTATATTATCAAATCAAATCAAAACTTTGTTTATTCAATGGTATCACAAAGATCACTTCGAAGCTATAGGTGAGTCTAGGTGCTAGTTTCACGCGACCAAGCTTAAAAGAACAGGCAACAAATTACACGTCTTTGGTGCCTACCGTTTTTTGTATGATCCCTTATCGAAATAAGCAGTGAATTTCCAGTGTTGTGCCACTCCAAATTAGGGCCTGCGCACACCTAAGTCGCTGGCGATGGCGATCAGTGTCAAATTTGACAGCGTTTCATTGATCGCCAGCGACCTAGGTGTGCGCAGTTCTTTAGTGAGACGTAGGCAATACAAAATCTGTATGTATCTGACGGATAACGTTACTCTCTCTTGTCGTGTCACTAGACCGTAGAACCAGGGCGGTGAAAGGATTTTAAGTGTCCCTAAAAAAACTTTCCTTCCTTTCGTGCTCTCAATTGTTTTTGAATATTTTTTTTAGGTTCTGCGCACTATAGAGGACATATTTTTGCCCATACATAAGTACTATTGAATGCTTTTAAGTTCCACTCTTCTCCTAAATAAATATTTTTATCTGAACTAAGAACGTAAATTAATCGATTAGGAATATATTCACGTTTGAAAGGACTGGCATTCTATACAGCTTACTTCTTCTTCTTATCGTGTCACTTGGTTCTCTCGAACAAGTGTGTTGAAATGATTTTAAGAGCGCCTCAAAAAGGCTCCTTTCGTGCAATAAATTGATTATTAGTGCTCTTTTCCTTGCATATTTTTTACTAACAAACTGTAAAAATGATCGTACAAATCTCATGGTTGATTCGTGGATTTTTGTGTTTGCACAACTCTACTTTTGTATTACTCGCGCCTGAAGATTTCAAGCCAATTCTCAGCTTCATTACCACCCAACTTACTAACGATTCAAACCCTTGTTCATCCATGTTCACTTCAAACAGAGATGTCTATAAGTAGACTTTGTTAGGGTAGCCATGGATTTGACCTACTTGTTAAAAAACTGGAATAAGCATGTCAAAAAAGTTCCAGATGATCGCTTCCTGCCCGTCAGTATAGATCTTATATCTTAGACTTTAAGGTTTAAAGTAGCGTAGTATTTTCGATAGGGGAACTACTTTTACTTATTTTCACCGACACACTGCCCTAATTGCTTCCGAAATGGAAGGGTCATTCGAATGTTTACAGAAAAGGAAAATTGGCGTGTGCGAATTAGTAAGCTACATTCGTTCTTTTGTTTAATTTTCTCATATTTCTTGAATATAAATTAATCTTCCTTACATCCGAGTTCAGTATTTTTATTTTTTCATTTTATATAATTCAAAACTGTTTTCCGATTGATTTTGTATGAAATAACGATAAGCGTCTCTAGTAGGTGTGTTGAGAACGCTCGTGACACCACACAAAGCCACACAGAAAACGGGATCGCATCACAAATAACAAAATAGTAAAATGTCATAATAATAGAAAATATTTCAACAGCAGACTTCTTCTTCTTCTTTATTAATGGCATCTGTCCATTTTGGATCAATTTTGCCGGTGTCGAGTGAGTGAGGATAAATTACATAAATAAAATCGTGAAAACGATTTTATTCAAATTTGTAAAGGCAAATCAGCCCTAATGTAACCGTCTACTGCTGGAAAAAAGGCCATACTTCATAGATTTCGTCTCTTTCATCCACAACTTACCACGGCTTTCGCACTGATGTCAATTCATCGGCTAGGAGAGCTGTCTAGCATAAGAAACCTTTAATGTTCTAGAATGTTTATTCCACTCGAATATTCCTCCCAAGCCGCAGTAATATTATTCTAAAAGGAGCTTAGAACCGCCACATAAATATGCCGGAGCGCTGTCCTTAAGTTCCTTATCGACCCGCACATTACGGACTTAAGGCTCCTTTCCCCCCAAGACATATTTCATCGAGAACTCCTCCTTAACTACCGCCCGGGGCTCCAACTTTAAGTAATATTTCACCCTGTAAATAATATACAGTGTACGTGAGGCGACCTCAGCGATAGATCCTCTAGTTTCATGTTTTGTAAGTGAAATTATTTGGCTTCTACTAATTACTTTTATGCGATATTCTGATGATCGATTTCAGCTTATAAGTTTTTGATAATTCATACATACAACAGAACAAGCTCTCGTATGAACATAATGATGAAATACGTGTATGACAGTATGATCCAGCGATCTTCTCCTTCTTTTTATCATAGTGAACGATTTTAATTACGTGCACTCGACACATGTTTTCAAACTATTTAGGTGCTACGACTTTTTTTTAGACGACATGCCGGCTTCCTCACGATGCTTTCCTTCGCCGTTTGAGAGCACTAGCATTGTGTACCTATGGAGTTTTCTGTTTGGAAAAACTATGTACATAATTATTCCAAACAGAAAAATCCATAGGTACACGGCTGCTTGTTTATTCGAACCCGTGACCTTAGGATCGGAAGGCGAGAGGTTACACCGCACATAAGTCAAATATCGCTGTCATATTTGCCAGCGTTTCGCTGAGCGCCAACGCAAAACGTTTATATATTATGAGTGCAGGGCTTGAGCGTTGCTTAACTTACGAGTATGTAGCTATACAAGTACCAACCATCTTAACATGGTATCCTATCAGCCGGGTAGTTACACAACTTCCTCGCAGTGGGCGGCGTCGAAGCCAAGCAAGTTTTAATGAAAACGCTGAACAAACAACCTATATAGACAATGCTCAACTTAGCTGGGTAAGGTTGGTTTGTCTGTCATTTATAAAACTCTGTACAAGAGGGGAAAAGTTAAAAGCAGAGGTCCACTAAACATTAGATGGGCCATAAGTTTGTTTTACTACTTTTTAGAAAGAAAAAGAAACGAAAAAGAAAAAGAAAAAAGAAACTGTTCATTATCTTCCTGGCCTTATCCCACTTCTTGTAGGGTCGGCACAACAGGTTTGCTCTCTCCACTTTCCTCTATCCTCCGTCATTTCAGTAGTCACTTTATTCCTTCCCATGTCATCTCTTATTACACAATCCATTCATTTTTTATTTGGCCTTCTTTGGCTAAAAAAACATTATTGCACCTGAAGTAGTTCACTGTTCGACAGGCCTCCTATGCCGACCAGTGGACTTCTTCAGATTGATAATGATGATTATTAATTTAAATGTCATCAAGATCACAATTTTTTGCTAATTTAAGTAGTAATTAGCCTTGCACACATCGAAGCGTTCTACGGTAGCGACCAGTGAAACCCTGTCAAATATCGCTGTCATATTTGACAGCGTTTGCGCAAGGCTCAGAACTAATGGAATGTAGCAAGTACTAAAAGTACTCCAACTACTACTACAGACCAGATGGGCCAGTTTTCGTTTTATTACTTCTACAATAGAACTATAAAAGGATATAAAGTTTTAAAACTTATATGACGTCACAGTTCTATAGAACAGATCTGAGTCACCGGGATTTGGTATCATGACCATCACTTATATAGTTTTTAAATTAAGAATGTTTAATTTAATATTATATGTAAAACTATTATTAATACAGTTTGACGTAAAGATGAATGGCGAGTAAGTTCGCGTGCGTCCGCCAACACTCACGTAGGTATACTCACGTAGCTAGATGATAGTTTGTCTGAGGGTGGAAGGGTGGTCACCGCAAGATTGCTGTCATTCTTTAGGGCTCCGTCCCTTGACCCTCGTGAGTATGCGTATACCGCCGTGAGAAAATTCTATTGTCACCGACGGCCGGAGGGATTTCAAGTATGATTTGGGGACCTGGCTTGGTATTCTTATAGAAGTGAGGCAAAATTACTGGCTCACTTTAATGAAAATAACGTCGGTTTGGTGGGTCTCAGTATGATATCAAAAGAAATTAGATCTATTTAATCGCCTTCAAATCAAAAAGACGAGGTGCTCATTTGGGTTGTACTTTTTTTTAGGTTTTTTATCGCATAAATTGGTCATCTATGAGCCAATTTGAAAAACAAAAATTATCTGAAAGGTAATCAGATCTTCCAGATTTGTCCCATAGAGATTCTATAAAAATCGGTTCAGCAAGTCGGTTTCTCAAGTTTTTTAAGCGTATTTTATTTTCAATTCATCGGCTCTATTTTAAAACCAACTTCGGCTTATTTCGGTTGTATGTTTTATATGTTTGTTACCTCAGACCTCCGACGTATAAAGTCAATTTGTAAAAATAGTTAAAAAAAATAAATATCTTTGATTAAGTTTGTTTTTGGTAGATTAGGTACATAGATTAAGTAGATACAAAAGTAAACTCTAGTAACTTTAATGATATCAAACCACGTGGTATCGGTAGTCTAATATTACTTTACAAACCCCGAATCCTTACAAAATTCTTGTACCTTTTAACCCAGTATATATATACTTACCCAGTTATATACACCACATTTACCTAATTGAAGCTTAACGCAACCCTACCTATTTATAGCGAAACTAAAGGTGCCCGCCCGAAATGTTTACAAAGCATTTGCTTAATAACTAAAACTTCAGGGGTGGGGGTCGAATTCTCCTAATGCCTAGTGTTGTTCGTTAGTGTGGGTTCTAGAGAGGGGACAAGGATCTTGCGCGGGGAAACTTGAAAGAAGTCCCTGGGAGTAGTCTTGTGTCTTATTATTGTTTGTTCTTTCTGTAAGTTCTATATTCTTGTTCTTAACTGTTTTCTTAACCTACTCTCTAATGGTATTTTAAAATCTTATTGTTACTTTGTTTGTGCTGTGTTTATGTGTGTTGTGTGTCCAAAATATATGTATTTTCTTTCTTTCTTTCATTTCTAGTCTAGTAAAGAGGTTTTCGCCGGTAAAGAAATAAATATCAAAGTGTTATTGAGAACGTAAGCGCTAAAACTAAGAAAGCATTCTCGTATCGATGACAGAAGGGCGTGGATTCCAGTCTCGTTCGGTTCATAACTTGTGGGGCATCAAAAAAAATTGTGAATGTCTTACTAAAGTGTACTGATGTGCTTCAGCCTACAATATCTTTTTTTACATTTAATGCAATCAAAAAAATCTTTAACTATTGCCATGTCTTACCAACGTATAATGATATTCTACAACATAAAATTTATCTGTACAACAGGGCTAGTGTAGATTTTTTTTACCAGTCTTGTTACATCAAGTCCATAAAAAAGTCTTGTTTCTGTATGTGCCGCGGCCATCACTAGCCAACTATCATTAAACTAGCGATGTTTTGCATGTGTGCGTGGGCCCACGGTTGCCATGGCAACGTATCTTAAAGATCTCCCTCTATGCCGTCTCAGTTTTCTCCTTTCTCCTTTGCACGCGTTTCTTGTCGGGAGGCGAGCGTAGCGTTTGCAAATGAGTAGCATTTGTATCATTTTATAACTTTTCGTAACTAATCGTACGTTGTATGCAATATTATTAGTATTATCTGTTTTATTAACGTTTAGATGACGTAAGCAAGTCTAAAGGCATTAGTGTAAAAATAGTTAGGAAAATAGTTCAATGTTGATCTCGTTAGAAATCTTGCTAAAAAAAGTTTATATTTAGTGATGGTTCATCGTCAATGCTTTTTTTTCACTGCTGTCTATCTACTGAGCACTGGTGGTCTAGTGGTAGTGTCTATCCAATCGTTGTACCAACGAGTTTTATTAATCCTACTAATTGTATTTGTAAGTATGGATGAATGGATGTTTGTTACCTTTCACGTAAAAACTACTGATTGGATTTTAACGAAACTGTACAATAATATAAGAATAACAATTCTAAAGATATTGTAACGGGAACGCGGCGAGTGAAGCCACGGGCGGCTGCTAGTAGGATTACATAAAGATTTGATTCCTTGCCAATCCTGGACCAAAATGCCATCCTGGTATAGCGAAGTTCACATTCTTTGCGAACCGTACTTAAGGGTTAACCGTGCCGCGCGGGGGGGTCGTGTACCGCCCCCCCCCCCCCTGTCCATAAAACTGTAAATTAGTGATGATCCGGCGGCCCGAGGTTCAATCGATTTATTGATAGTTTGTCCAGACGAGGTAAAGATTTGATGATCCTGAAAGATTTTAGTGGACTGATCTAGAATTTCATGATTCGTTGGCATCAGGATTTATTGGCTTTAATTTACGCTTTGATACACAAAATGAAATTATGATAATTATGTACACATTACCTTTAGGTTTGTCATACCTAACTAGTGTTCGTATTTTTTACAGAGGGATATTCAAGTAAAGCTAAAAAGCCTTTTTTCTGATGTAAAATTACTCAGGAATATGATGAGATTTTGGAAAAAAGTGGAACTTGCTCTGTAAAGGTTAGATGATTGTGGCTTTAAGGGGCCTACGGAGGGAAAATTTTCATACAAACGGAATACCAAAATGATTTCTAATTTAGACAGATTTACACTATATTATTGTAATAATTGAATTGGTATAGTCAAAGTGTTTCTTTTCATGCAATTGACACAATTTTCGATTTTTTTAGGATTGATTTGATTGAAAACCTAGTTTTATATAGTGAGATGTTACACAATTTACAGGCCCAAATGAAGTCCAATGAGTATAAAGCCCGCTCCTCATTCTCGCGAGAATCTCGCGAGAACGCTAGAAAACCGCGAGAATGAGAGTTTGGAGCCTTGTTTCTCGCGTTTTTCTCGCATGTCTCTCACGTTCTCGTGAGATTCTCGTGAGAATGTGGAGTGGGCTAGAGTAAAATAAAATAAAACTCACTTTTGTAGGTCAAAACTCAACTTAGTTTAAGTCACAGCAACACTTTACAGATGTCACTGCTTCACCATCACTCTAGCTACTGAATTGTTACCTTTAAAAATCGTTTTTTCATAAATATTAATAGATATCCGGTCAAGGAGTTATGTTAATAAGCCTTACTATTGTATACCGAACCGGTTATCCGTACAAATTAGGGGTGCTGAGTAAGTAACTATCTTTTTCTACCCCCATGTGCAATAGAGGTGACTTCTAAGTCTATGGATGTAAGGTTGGTAATGCAATGTTTTTTAATAGTTTCATGGTCTGGGTTAGTTGGTGATGTGAAAAGGTGTGTGCATATAAATAAGATGATGCAGCATCCATAGTTCGGGCAGATTTGACCCGTGGCCAGGTTGACCCTGAGTGTTTGGAGTCGTGGGATTCTTGCTGCGATGGAATTCTGTGGGAATTTTATGGACTGTAGTGCTGAGGAGTGTAAGGACTTTGGATAACCCTGAAAAATTGAACTTTTTCCCCTCGAGGAAGAAATGCAATTTTTTCTTCGCTCTGGTATGCCACAATGACGGTCTTTTTGACCAAGAGGAGGTAAATGTAAGTAATTGCCACAGCATAAGTACCTACCATACAATAAAAAATTTGTTCACTAGCACAATACAAACTAAAACACTTTTTTAAAAGCTTAATGAATTCATCTCTTTGAAGAAATAGTAAAAATACTTTCATTTTTTAACACTTTGTTTTTGCTCCTGTGCACCATAAAATAAAAATCAGGCTTACCTACTCTGTAAAACTAGATCAATCGAGTGTAGATATATCTAATCAGCCTAGCTAGGAGATTAATAACGTAACGGGAGGATGGTTGCAAGATTGCTACGATTTGCAACAGGAAATGAATCTGAACAGAGGTAGGAGGGTCCAGGTTCACTATATAACGGCATGCATGTGTAGTCACAGTTCTAAAAACTATGCAAATCTAGTACTAGATACCCACCTTTTTTTCTATTCAATGTTTTTATAAGTACGGTGTATAAAAAATATCCTACGAGCATCTTAAATAAATACCTAAACTAATAATACTGGAGTCAGTTTTACCAAAAGTTTGAAACTCTCAAACGAGGAGATTAATGAATGAGTAAAACTCGTCTTAAAACTATCATTTTCTAACAAAAAAAAAACTTTAAAATCGATGCATTAATTTATTTTAAGTTACACACAAAGTTAAGACCTCAGACTAAAATAGCACTTTCGATCGGAGTTTGAAAATGATCAAAAGACGATAAAATAAGATACATTGACGTCCGAATTCCATAAAGGCCTGCGCACACCTAGTTCGCTGGCGGTAGCGATCAGTGAAACGCTGTCAAATCGCTGTCAAATCTCAATATTTGACAGCGTTTCACTGATCGCTACCGCCAGCGAACTAGGTGTGTTCGGGCCATAAACCCACCTGACGGAATTCCAATCAAGGATCCAGCAAGGACATCGTCTTGTACACGCCTCTCGATCTGTAACTTGGTCCGGCACAAATTAGGGACAACAATGTAATCACCATAACGATACTTTACTATCGCTTCGTGCAAATTACTTCTTATGAGGGGCCAGTCACTAGTTGAAGCGGAACAAACCTATAGAACTAAGCTTTCAGTGATTCCGTTTATAGATTCATCTTTAACGGTATTTCGTAAATTAATAATCCATCGTGGTTTTATGAGAACTGAAGACTATGTATTTGATTGTGAAAAGTACTATAACCATACTGTAACACTATGATTTTTTAATGTTTGAATTTAGAACACACAAACATCAACCTCCATCTTAATGATACTACAACCTCTTTCGCAAAAAATACTCGATACAAACTCCTTGTGCAAATAACTCTTCAAGCTTTTCGACAAGGATTTAGGCATTAGATAAAAACTGTTTTCTGTTCTTTGTTGGCATTAGTATATTGGCGTGAGAGTACAACACATAATTTAGTAATAAAACATCGTAGTGTATTGAGTTTATGAAACGATTTATGGGCGACTGATAAAGTACAAAACTTGTATTAATTGAACCTTACATTTTTCTTCATTAAATGTTAATTTTCCCTTAAATTTTTATTGTTATCATAGCCAATGGTATAAAGTATAATATGCAACTTTTTTCTTATTTATATCAAAGGCCATGAACCTGCACTCGCGTCGCTCAGTATTCTAACACTTGAATCACACACTCCCCAAGGTTGTAATTCAGTTGTTAGAACCCTTCACTTGCTCGTGATTCATTTATCTTTTATCCACAATTTTTTATTTTTTTATAATAATATGTTATTCAGTTGTATTACAGGCTTCGGCAAGTTTGGCAAGTTTATCATGCAAGTTGGCCGCTGATGGGCTCTTTTTGCGTAACCCTTGACACGTGTTGCTCGAACTTTTTTAGGTTCTACAATACGCCGGTTTCCTCACGATGTTTTCCTTTACCGTTTTGAGAGTACTGGCATAGTGCACATACATTTTTCGACTGAAAAGCTCATTGGTACACGAGTGGGTTTGAACCCACGACCTTCGGATCGGAAGGCGGGGTCACTACCACTAGACCACCAGTGCTCAGGTATCACTTTGAAACGTCTTAAAGCTAGGACTAGATGTATAGGTAGGAGTTTATGTAGCCTCATTAGACTCGCCGTCGCTCATGACTGGTTCCCCACCACCGCCCTTCGCCCAAGGCGGGCAGATAAACAGTTTATGTGCGTGCAAGTCCTTTATGTGCGTAGTTCGACTATCATGATCGTCGATAGCCGAGCTACATTTTATTGCCTTTTAGCCTGACTTTGTGTTAGAATTCCTAGTTGCTACATTTGCAATAATTTCTTCATCTATGAAATTGGACTGCGGAGGGCGGTTTTCCTATCAAATGGGTATTTAGCAAGTTTAACTGGAGTAGCTTGGGTTTGTAATGTAATAGGCATGAAGACAGTAATCAAGTATCGCCAAAATATTTATCTGATCTAATGAAAAAGGGTTCAAAGATTTGGAAAAATGTATTTTTACTCATAATAATGTCGAGATTGACAATTTATTTGATAATATAAATCTACAAAATACAACAATCCGCCATGATAGCTTAAACACCGGTCAGAGCGAATTACGTCACGTTTACGTAAACGTCATTCTGATTTAGTACAAAAGCACTATAAATGTTTACTGTTGATATACAGAAACGTGACGTAATAACAGACGCCATGACACCAGCGAGCGTTTTGGCGTGAATTTGAAAATTTCAATTTAAATGTACTTTTATTGCACAAAAACCTTAATTTTCTACAGAAATATGATTTATTTTAGACATAACAGATACTTTTTTTTTATTAATTTTATAGTGTTTACTACACTTAAGGAAATCACAAAGATTTTTATAATGTCCCAAAAGTTAAGAGCCGAGCGGGATTTGAACCCGCGACCTTCCCCTCGGTACGGGGCTGCGCTGACCACTGCGCCATCGGATCCTAATCACACTCGACGAATAACTCTTAGGGACTGTTCGGCACTAACGCGACCGTGGCTCCATCTACAGTTTTGACGTTATAGTCAACTAACCTGCTCGATAACCGAAGTTGCATTCAGTTGAATCGACGAGAGATGTCACCTTGCGTTGACTATAACGTCAAAACTGTAGATGGAGCCACGGTCGCGTTAGTGCCGAACAGTCCCTAAGAGTTATTCGTTGAGTGTGATTAGGATCCGATGGCGCAGTGGTCAGCGCAGCCCCGTACCGAGGGGAAGGTCGCGGGTTCAAATCCCGCTCGGCTCTTAACTTTTGGGACATTATAAAAATCTTTGTGATTTCCTTAAGTGTAGTAAACACTATAAAATTAATAAAAAATTATGAAAAACGCAAGGTGACATCTCTCGTCGATTCAACTGAATGCAACTTCGGTTATCGAGCAGGTTAGTTGACTATAACGTCAAAACTGTAGATGGAGCCACGGTCGCGTTAGTGCCGAACAGTCCCTAAGAGTTATTCGTCGAGTGTGATTAGGATCCGATGGCGCAGTGGTCAGCGCAGCCCCGTACCGAGGGGAAGGTCGCGGGTTCAAATCCCGCTCGGCTCTTAACTTTTGGGACATTATAAAAATCTTTGTGATAACAGATACTTCTGAATACGATAGAAGAGATTTTGAAAATTAGTCGTCAGGCCTATTGTAATATAGTTTATTTATTGAATTAGAATCGTTGCAACATTGCGACCACTTACACTAATTAATACAAAAATGTATATGCTTATGATTACAGAAAATATCAAAATATATAAATATACAATAGAAGATCGAAGTTACAAATTAAATGACAGCATACAAAAAATAAAATAACCTGCATAAAAAATAAGTTTAATACTAAGTTAATGTCAAATGCAAACTCACCCTTAGGGATAAGGGTTTAGGGTTGATCATTAGACCTAGTCGCGTTGATTTTGTGCCTAAAATCACAGACGTTCAATCGTGTATTGTTTTTTTTTTTGTAAAAAGTTTGCTTACGCACGTTTTTGGTCAACCCTCAGTCCTGTGTAGCCTACATAGCCACTACGCATAAACTCTTACCTATTTTAAACTGCGTGTAAAAATACAGTAAGACACCTTTCAGTCCCCCGCATTTCATGCTCAGCCAGCATTGAGGTCGACGCGACCATGCACACACACGCACTTGCGTACCCTCTACTGCTTCAAGTATATTGTTTTAAGCCAGACCAGCAGCCTTATTGCCAGTCAGATTTTTTTGGTATTATCTAAGGTATCCAACTGAAGTTCATTCGTCGCATTCCAAGTTCCAAGATTTAAAAACACCATTGCTGTTAACTTCAATTACGGGAAACTCTCAGTCCTGCGTGGCGCCATCTAGTTCTGAAAAACCTAAACCTATTTATCTTTTAACAAAAATCTATTTTGGTTCTTGAATATCAGCATACCAAGTACCAAGTCATCAATACAAAACCTGCACGTATATAATATAACATAGAGAGCACTGGTTGTCTAGTGGTAGCGGCCCCGCCTTCCGATCCGAAGGTCGTGGGTTTAAATCCAGTCGTGTACCAATGAGTTTTTCTGTCAAAAATGTATGTGCACTATGCCAGTACTCTCAAAACGGTGAAGGAAAACATCGTGAGGAAACCGGCGTGTCGTAGAACCTAAAAAAGTTCGAGCAACACGTGTCAAGGGTCACACAAAAAGGGCCCGCCAGCGGCCTACTTGCGGAAAAACCTGCCCGCACATCAAGTGCGGATTATAAAAATTTAGCCGAATTTGCCGACGTATACAAGGTGTATCTAAATATGTGTACTATGCGAAGGTGGGGGGTTTCAGACCACAATGGTGATCAGTTGTGGGTGGGAGAAAATTAAAAATTCCTATTTTCAGTTTCCCATACAAAAATATTTAATTTCATAATGCCTAAATAAATTGACAACCCTATCCTTGTAACTCACCTACCCCTTGACCTACTACCTCTGTAGGTCTACTACTACTACCTACTACCTCTGTAGCTGAGTTTAGGGTTGTCACTTTGTATAAAGTCAGCTGTTCATGATGAAACTTCGTTGCAGTTTTTTTCAGAGATACCAATCGAAGTTCGAAAAGTCGTTGAACAAAAGTTGTTCCCCGAGGGGTGGAAATTCACCCCCCTTCAGGATAGTACACATATTTTGATACACGTTGTATAACATCCCTAAAACACGTAGCCGCAAGACAAACCCGAAGCAGCAAACTCCTCCTGATATCGCAGGTGCCCGAACTAGCTTAAACTGGTTATAACAAGTTAGGGGGGAGGGGGCTAACTAGATTCCTCGTAACTTTCTCGTCCTCGTAGATAATGATCTTCGGTACGTGGGTGCTTGTTTGTCTCGAACAGTGCTGGTTCCCGTTATTCAGATTGCTAGGGCACACCATCGGCGAGCGTGAACGTGTGTTTAAACAAAAGTATGTTTGCATGAAAGAGAACTGAAACTTGGAGTATTACTACTAAACCATCCAGTTTCTCTTTAATAATAATGATTAATCTATCAATCTAAACAATAAGATACATAATGAGAAACTTAGGTAATCATAAATTAATATGACTTGTAAGTAAATACGTACAGATTTAGATTGTTCAAGACCCTACACTAAGTCCATGAAGACTTGTGCTGTAGGTGTCCCTTCTAGCAGATGTTTTAAGTAATAAAATATAATTATCTGTGATGTACCTACATGACATCTACTGAGTAAAAGTCTGTCTGTTGAAAGCTACCGCATATTTCATCATATTATTTGGATGGACAGAAACATAACTTTTACTGGCCTCTCAGCTCAGTTGACAGTAGCTCTGCCTTCTAAGTCGTAAATCATGGGTTCGATCCCCACCGAGAACAAATATTTGTGTGGTTAACACAGATGTTTGTTCTCAGTCTGGGTGTTATATTTTATACTAAGTATGTATTTACAAATAAAATGTATATAAGTATTCTAAGTGGTTCCCATAGTTCAAGCTCTGCTTAGTTTGGGGCTAGTGTTGTGTGGATTGTCTACAATATTTATAATTTTTTATAAAGCACGAGTAAGTATAGTGTTATCTTTCTTTTTCTTTACAGATAAGCGTTTCGTAGCACATTAATATCGTAGGCAGGTCTACGATATTTGTAAAAGCATCTACGGTGTGCTACGTACCATAAGCTCTACGATTAAGAACCTTATTCTTTGCAGGAATATGAATATTTCTCTTGTAATAGTTTTACTAAAGTGTGCTATAGTACCCATAAAACACTACACACACACATGCACAAGATCCTATTAAACTAAACTAAGGTCCCGGACAACTATCTCTGAGCATTAGCATATCTTCATCAGTGAAAATGCGGGGTGAAGATGATTTGGCGAATTGTGCGGGCAACCCTCCCCTCCCTGGGGGTGGGTGCCACTAAGGTGCCATCACATGAGATGTATTCTAGTGACTGCGTGAATTTATGATTATTTACACTAATTTTAGAAATTGGACTATTTTACAATGGTATTTTATTTACATTAAAAAAAAACAAATTTATTACTGTACTTTTAAAACTACTCCACTTTTTTTTACTTTTTATAGATTTTATGTATGTAAAAGGAGATCTTTATGTATTGTGCTTTAGGATTTAAATATTATGTAATTTTTTTGCAAAAAAAATTGGTGCTCTTGAATAAGAAACCCGAACGAAGGGAGGTTTTGTTTGATTTTAAATGCGTAAATTCATGAATAAGTTTAAAAAAAATAATTGGACGATGATTCATGAGTTTATAAAGTTGAAAAAAAGGCTGTTTGTGAAATTAGATGCACTTCAGCGTGGTAGCACCCTTACGGATGGTGTCAGTAGGTACCTATAGCCTTCACAGACGTGACATTTAACGTAACTCGATTGGTTTCCGTATAATTCCTAAATTTTGTTCTGCGTTTTATGCAAAAATCCTTTGTTACTGTATGAAAATACTTCTTCTTATAGTGTCACATGCTTCTTTCAAACCAGTGACTATATTATACTATGAAAAATACGTAGGTAAAAAATATGATACTAACTTTATTTTAAAGATAGGATCATTTTGTTAGTCTAGAATAGTCTGGATCGTATGTTAGACTTTACTTAGATTATCTTTTCTTCTGTATTCCAAGGGTTTTAAAAAAGTGCCCGAGAACTTCAAATTCAAATCAGTTTAATGCACTTCTCTGTGCTCCCTAATAAAGGTTTTAAAAAAGTGCCCGAGAACTTCAAATTCAAATAAATTTAGTGCACTTCGTGTTTCCATATAAATTTTGAACGTATGGTGCAGCATAAACTGTTAAAAAAACGTGGTTGGCCCTATGACCTTCCCTTCTTTTTTACAACAATAATTTATATAGATAATCTATATTTTAAACCCCGTGTAAGATAAATTTGCGTGTGTCAGACGGCGAAAAACATGAATAAAATGGATTGGATCTTATTCACAAACATGAATGGGGAAATCGAACTTGCATTGCGTATACTGCAAGTTTATATTTGTTATTGGGATTTTTTTTTCATTTTCTGCCATCAGGCAGGCCCAAAGTTTTTTACATCATAATACCTTGGTGACATTAACAAACCATAGATAAAATCCGAAAGTTTGTGTGCGAGGGCCTAACGAATTAGGACGGAACTTGATAAAAGAAACATAATCTCAAACAATAAAAGCTTCTAGCTGTCAGATTTATAAATAAATAAGTTCTAACAAGATCCCGATTGCCAACACAATGAATTCCAATGAATTATTGAGTTTGGTCTGCCATCTATTGTCGAGTAGCAGTACTAAATCAAAGTTAATTATTAAAATAATTGTATGGATAATTGTGAGTGATTGAAGTAGTTTGAATAAAATAGAAATTTATGAATTTATTAAGTAGGTTACCTATGTATTTTAGGAATTTTATGTAGACACTGTTGTTAAGGCCTGTGGTGCCCTCTAGGATTTGACGAATGAAACAGGGAGTACAATAAAAAATATTAAACCTGCCTGTTAATTTTTGAAGAATAAGTTTATAAATAAAATAATTAGCTATTGTAATAAATTAATATTTTTATATTTTACGTTTAATAAAAAATAATATTTCTCATAAATATTACGGAAATTTGTATCCGGCTACTGCCCCATAGATGGCGTTACCAATTCAATCTCGGAATTCTCGTTTTACTATTTTAAATAATTATAAAAAATAATAAAATGGACCAGCACTCTTTCTAGTGGTATTTCTTGTTGGTTTTCACTAAGGAATACGGTTTTTTCTAATTGGGGTCTTTTAAGCAGCTTACATTTATACTATATTGGCACGCAGCCTGTGTGTAAAAGTTTTTTTATACATATAGTTTTACTGACGGGACTCTAGAATGGGCTATCCAAAAAACCATTGAGCCAAGCTGAAAAACCATTTGATAGTTACCGATATGTTTCATACGCATTATTATCTTTTGGCGATATTTATATTATGTAGGAAACTCTATGCTCATGAATTTACAAACTCCTTGTAGTGAGTAAAATTTAGGTTTATTTTTTGTACCAGTACCTACTTCTTGGACGAAACTCCTTGCTGGTTTCCAACCTCCTTGGAGTTCTTGAAGTATCTACCAAATAGGTTTTTACTGGTTACGTTACGTTATGCAATCTTTTTGTTAAGAAACTCTATGCTCATAAATTTACAAACTCCTTGCAGTGTGTAAAATGTAAGTTTATTTTTTGTACACCTACCAGTACCTACTCGATGGACGAAACTCTTTGCTGGTTTCCAACTTCCTTAGAGTACTTGGAGTACCAAATAGTTTTCTTTATTGGTTACGTTACGTTATGCAAACTTTTTGGTAGGAAACCTATAGTTTTTTGGTAGGGAATAATATTTTTTGTTAAACTGTGTAAAATGCAAGGATTTTATACTAGTTACGTATGTATAGAAATTCCTTGGTAAAATGTGATTGCTCACAACATTCTACACGCGATTTTTCGTTGATAATTGTGTGATATATATTACTATCTTTTACAACGGTAGTCGGCCCCTTAATAAAATAATCTGAAATGTTGATGAGGACTTAGGTGAAATATGCAAGATATTATTATCCTAATAGCGAAGTAATATTTTTTTATAATATCCAACATAAGACTCGTTTTATCACAAAGGTACATATTTGACCAAGTAGCCAGTCTAAGGCTTTCGTGTGCTGTGTGTATGTGGTTGCAATTATTCTAGTCGTTGATTTAAAGCTGCTGATAACTGGGATCAGTAGGTACTCCTACCGCGAGTTATGTCTGACGCCTGACACCACGTCTGCCACCTTTTTGTAGGTACAATGGAATAAGGAAAAGCATCCCTAGCCGACACCTACAGAACTTCTGGTTTCCATGTAAAAATTGGGTGTAGGTACACCACACCAAACTCTGGCAAATAAGCGACGATCAACTTGTGATAGGCGTACGGCTTCTATCATGGTTTTTAGGTAGGTATAGTGTTTTTGTAGGAATCAGTGTGCAGGCATTTCCATGTCCTGTAGGCTCTACAAGCTCTGTCTGGCTCTGTCTCTGGCTCTGGTTTTGAGTCTGTGCGAGTGCTCACCAGTGTCTTATACTGTATTTGTGACGTTTCGACGTAGGATTTATTAAGTCAACACTCACACAGACTCAAAACCAGAGCCAGGGACAGAGCCAGACAGAGCTTGTGGTAGGCCTGCTGATGCTATTCTTCAGCTTTCATACTCCTACGTCTGAAAACCAAAAGTAGAACAAATCCAGGACACCGTATAAGCTAATAGGCATCCGGTAAACATCACTCCATGCCTCTACTTACGGGACGCTATAGTGCCTGGTTCAGGATTTTAGATGGAATAGGCTTGCCCAGCACCTGACAACTTAGTCAGCCTAATCCACAGGAAAGACATGGTCAAAACGTATGGATCTGACTTAACCTCACGATGTTTTTCTTCACCGTTTGAGATTACTAGCATTGTGTTCATAGATTCTGCGAACATAAAACTTTATAGGTCGACTGGATTCAAACCAACTACACTACTACACTACTACCACTAAACCACCTGTCCTCTCGTCAAGCTCACTTTGATCATAATTTACCAATATTATGGTTTAAGAAAGTGGGTTTTTTTTTTGTTATAATAAATGTTGTGAACTTCTACACCTATGTATAAGTACTCGTAATTATTATGTCAAATAAATGTATTTTCTTTCTTTCTTTCTATATGATATACAAAACTGGCTAACATTGATATTCACACCCATCATATTCGGATAATATCGAAAAGTTCCAATGCGTACTTTTGTTGTGAGGGTGTGTGTGTGTAATTTTGTTCTGGGAATGTGTGAACCAAATTAATAAGGTTTAAGATGGGTACTTAATATGAAATATAATTATTAATGATGTAATGATAACAATAACAATTTTGAAAATGTTTTGAAGTGATGTCAAAATTTGTAATTTTTGTGTCTAAAAAACTATTGGGTACCTCCAAAAAGGTGGTACCAATAATAAAATGGCATTATAAAAAAAAACACCCTATTATGTAATTCTAAAAATATGAAACTCTACCCACTTGTAAGATGGGATTTACAATATGATAAATAAAGTATTCCAATTAGGGTACTTTACTTTTTATACATTTATTTGCAATAGTCAAAAAGAGTTTAAAAAAAAAGTGTGGCAATCCAGCGTCTAGTGGACGTTTCCGTCTGGCACTGATTTGGATCTGTTGAGCTATCTCTAGATCATTTGTAACGGTCTGCAGTTAGCTCAACTGTTTCTTTGTAGTTTTTTTGAAATAAGTACTTGTTTTAACTGAAAGTCTCTTTATGTAAATAAAAAACTAGAACTTAATTTTTTTTTAACCGACTTCTGATAAATAAGGACGAGGCTCTCAATTCAGCAGTGTTTTTAGGGTTCCGTAGCCAAATGGCAAAAACGGAACCCTTATAGATTCGTCATGTCTGTCTGTCTGTCTGTCTGTCTGTCTGTCTGTCTGTCCGTCCGTCCGTATGTCACAGCCATTTTTCTCCGAAACTGTAAGAGCTAGACTGATGAAACTTGGTGAGTAGATGTATTCTGTGAACCGCATTAAGAATTTAACATAAAAATAAAAAAAAAACTATAAATTTCAGGGGTCCCCATACTTGAAACTGAAACTCAAATATTTTTTTTTCATCGAACCCATACGTGTGGGGTATTTATGAATAGGTCTTCAAAAATGATGTTGAGGTTTCTAATATCGTTTTTTTCTAAACTTAATAGTTTGCGCGAGAGACACTTCCAAAGTGGAAAAAAGTTGGTCCCCCCCCCTCTAACTTCTAAAGTAAGAGAATGATAATACTAAAAAAAATATATGTTGTACATTACTATGTAAACTTCTAACGATTTTTGGTTTGAATGAGATCTAGTCAGTAGTTTTTTTTTTATACGTCATAAACCGTAAACCGCAATTTACCTTTCGACGAACTACAAGAACCTTATTATGTTACATCAAGTAACATAATATAAAGGTTCTTGTAGTTCGTCGTGCTACGGAACCCTTCATGGGCGAGTCCGACTCGCACTTGGCTGCTTTTTTTTAAGTTTGTTATCGCATAACTTCGTCATTTATGAGCCGATTTAAAACATTATTTTTATCTGAAAGGTAAAAAAAGAATGTTTTAAAGAATAATAAACCTTTCCCATAGAAATTCCATCAAAATTGGTTCTGCAGTTTGGCCATGAAATCGGTTCCTTTTAGTTTTTTTAAACTTATATTTAATATAAGGTAAAAAATATAATATTCGTGTTAACGAAAATTCGAACTCATAAAAATAAGAGAAGCCTTGAAAATTATAGATGTTTGTAAGATAAACATATTATAGATATTTAAATTAAAACTAAAATTTGATTTATACAGATATTATCAACAAAGATCCATTCTTAAAGCTAATACATACAATATAAAAATAAAATAAACAGAGAACTTTACCAATAGGTGCACAAAGATAATGAAATAATGATGTTGACTAGGTATGAATTTGTAAAACAAGTTGACTGGCCTCTCAGCTCAGTTGGTAGTAGCTCAGCCTTCTGAGCCGTAGGTCGTGGGTTCGATCCCCACCGCGAACAAATATTTGTGTGGTGAACGCAGATGTTTGTTCTCTGTATGGGTGTCTGGGTGTTGGGTGTCTGGGTGTTTGTTTCCATGCAAAGGTTGCCTGGAAGAGATCGCTCTGAGCGATAAGGTCGCCCATTGTTTTACCTAATTGTTATTTTTTTATGTCCTGTACTGTATTTTTTGTGTGGTGAACAATAAAGAGTTATCTATCTATCTATCTATATTGTATTCAAAGTATGTATTTACAAAAAAAATGTATATAAGTATTATATCAGCTATCTGGTTCTCATTGTACAAGCTCTGCTTAGTTTGGGGCTAGATAGTGTAGTGTGAATTGTCTATAATATTTATTATTTTAATTAATTTTAGCAGGTAATTACTTGGTTTGTTTTTGTTACTTTGGTTATTTTTTACACTTTGCTAAATGTTTTACCTACATTGTATACTTTTGACTGTTTATACATATTTCATTAACAAAAAGTAAATCCGTTATTGGTCGTATATTAAGATTCGTATTAAGGACATATTGTACTACTTTTAAAGGCTGTGGATTTTGTTTAATAAATACCTACAATAAAATAAAATTCGAACTCATAATCAACATAAAGCTTTGATTTTCAGTGGCAGCCACTGAAAGTCAAAGCTTATATTTATTATTGACCAATAACTATTAGGTATTAACTAATATCAAACCTAATAGGAATTAGCTATTCAATTTAAAATGCATTCTAGTATCACTTCCAAACAAAATACAGTGAGCTATTACTTATACAAGAGACTATTTTATTTGTGGCATTTCTATTTCAAATCAGAAATAAAATTATTCGGAATCGACGCGTGAATGCCAAAATTAATACGCAGTCTTCGCACGCCGTCGGGCATCATGGCAGCCACTATCCTCCCCCCTCCCCCGCCATCTAAACCCCTCCACCCCTCGAGGGCTTGCTTTTTTGCGAGCGAGAGAGACCTACACTCCCTAGCGTTTTGCATTCTAAAATATTTTCAAAGCTCACTTTGTATCAATACAATCTTTACTTTAATCTCAGGCTGACAAAGTTCATTTTTGCGTGCAAACGTTTAGTTATTTACGACCTTTTGCAGCTGAAGCGTTGATATGAAAAGTGTGAAAAAGTGAGAGAGACGGATAGAGGCGGGCGTCTCGGGCGGGGCGCAAGTTTTCGTGAGTCGTTCATAGCTTAGATGACGCACCGCTCGCACCTATACGTTTCGCGCGCGCCAGAATGTGACAGAGAGATTTTTCGCGTTTTCTTTTTTTATTTGGTCTTTATCTTGCGGGGAGAAAAACGGTGCGTTTGGGGTGGCGGGGTGGGGTGGGTAACGAGCCCGTTGCGTGCAATGTTTTAGGGGTGGTGAACCTACGTACAATATAGTATAGATAATGAATAGTGGCGTAGGATGTTTAATCACGGTTTTCGAGTACTTAGTTTGAACACTATAGAAATATGGGATGATTACAGGCAAAAATGATTTTCGCATTTTGATGAAAATGATGGATCGGACCCGATACCTACTTCCACAAAGGCTCACGACCTAATTAATTAGTAACGCGTACTATTTCCATATTTTAGTTTTGTAAAACCACATGCACGCTCGTTGTAAAATAGCTTTTTGGAAAATTAATTTGTAAAATGTGATGAGTTTCTGTTTTTGGAATTCACTCTATCTAACAAGTTAACCAATTTTGCGCGTAGATTTTTGTGATTTCAGCAGTTTCCAGTCGGGTGCTTCCTATTTTAGTAATTGTTTATTGCAACACAAAAAACACTGGCGAAAAACATCACAGTATCTCTCTGTACCTATTTCTATATCATATACCTATTCTTGAAGTATTTATGTAATTGTCTATTTCATACTCCCGAGGGTTAATTTTAGGAAATAAAAAACCCATATCTAATTATTTAACACCTTATTTCATCGTGCAAAAGTTCACACTATGTATGTTTTAAGAATTTTCCATGCAAACATATTCCCTTTCACACCCGTTTATAGGGAACGAACGGGATGAAAAAAAACCCATTCTAAGTAAGTTAAAGTAAACCCATTTTAAGTAAGTTGGAATATAAGTTAACTAATACTAAAAACCCTATCAACATTGACACAGTAGTTTGCGTGATGCGTTTACAAAAAAACTTTTATGTTATTTTTTTTCTATTCGTAGGAAGGTATACTTATTGCATTTTTAGGTAGCTCCCACCCAGGTTTAAAATAAATATCGCCAATGTACCTATATAAATGTATACATAAGTAGTTAAAATCAAGATAAGCTTCACAAATGTCTGTAGAAAATAGTAGGATAAAACTTAAACTTTTATTATAGTTCTGTAAAAGATTAGATACCTTATGCTGTGAAACTACCAAAACAAATATAATAAAGAAACATTTATCAACAATAAACTCTAGTTAGAAGTGAAACCAGAGTTAAACCATCACATACCTACTCAGATAAAATAAAAGAAACCTTTGAGACATATCAGTTTACAAACGAAAAAAAAGGTACTACAGCTGATAAAAAAATCCAACTGGCAAAAAGATTGGCAGTTAAAAACCGTCCCATTTTTTATCTCAAAAAATTTTGCATAATCTCTGGACCTGTTATGAAGATATTAATTCAACTTGTTCCAATTAGAAAAGACTCCAAATTATACGTAAAGGGTGCTTCGTGGGAACTGTCTTTGCCTTCGATCAATAAAATGAAGGAGACTGCGTGAGGCCACACTGTTTTCAAAACATGATCACCACAATTATATAAACAAGTGTCTACTGGACTTGATAAGAAAATTTAATGTGGTAACTAGCCATGACTTTTAATACGCTCGAAGATTTTGTATAGAATAAGTTACCTGGGTATGTCTTACAAAACAAAGACAAACACTCTAGCACAGATACCGATTTTAAAGGAATTTACTAAGTATACAAAATCCTTATCTATTTTACTGCAAATGTTTATGTTCAGACCGCAAACGATTTCAATATAAGTATTCAAAAATACAACCGAATTGAGAACCTCCTCCTTTTTAAATTAAAGTCGGTTAAAAATGATCTGAATTGTATTGCGAGAGCGGTCAAAAGCTCAGTCTGTAGTCTCAATGTCCCTACGCCCACTCGTTAAACTTTACTAAATAAGTTCACGTATATAAGTCGGTTAAAGGAGCCTCTTTGAGGCGCACTTAAAATCCTTTCACCACACTTGTTTCGAAAGAACCAGTGACACGATAAGAAAAAGTCGGTTGAAAATAAGTCCTCGCGCAATCAAAGGGGAATCTGTTTCAGGCGTCCATCCAGCCGTGATGCTCAAACAAACGATCTCCTTTACTTATCTGTTCTGTGATCTTATCAAACGCAGTAACTTTAACTGCATCTGTTGGGGTCAACTTGGAATATTCATAAGATGTGACAAGAGGTCAAGACCTCTGACCCCACGTGTGCGGATTAACATAAAGATGACCCCATATTACCATGACGATGGGTTTTGAGAGAACATTTGCATGAAGCTAAGACTTTGCAGAATAGTGAATTAGTATGCACGGGGAACGGTTTTAAAAATGCTGTATTATTTATGCTTGAGGTCAGGGAGAAGTTCATGAGAATCAAATTGAGATCAGAAAAAGCATTTTTAATTTTTTTATACATTTAGCAGATGGAACAAGTACAATTGGCCCTGATATTAAGTGTGTAACCATCTATAACAAAACCATCGCCTATAACAAGTAAATAAATAAATATTATGAACAATCCACAAAACACTATCAAGCCCCAAGTTAAGCAGAGCTTGTGCTATGGGAAGCAGATGATTGATACTTATTTTTTTTTTGTAAATACATACCTAGAATACAATATAACACCACTAATAGAATAAAGATCTGTGTTCACCACACAAATATTAGTTCACGATGGCTCGAACCCACGACCTTCGGCGCAGAAGAATTTTTGATTTGTAAAAGGATCATATAAAAAAACGGTAGGAACCGAGACGTAGTTTGTTGCCTGTTCTTCTACGCTTGGTCGCGTGGAACTGGCACCTAGACTCACCTAGCTTTAAGACGTTTCAAAGTGATTCTTGTATCGTATTGAATAAACGCTTATTGAATCTTGAATCTTGAAGGCAGAGCTACTATATACCAACTAAGCTGAGAGGCCAGTAAGAGATTTACAGCTTTCGGTACAATCAAAAATCTAATAAATTCAATGCGAAACAGTTCACACATAAAACGTATGCTAATCAGAACGTAAGATGAATCTTTGCTGCATTTACTGCAGTTCAAATTATTCAAAAACCGTGTGAATTTTCAAAAATATATTATTACTAATATATTTGCATTTGTAATTGCTTTGTACTGGCGAAATGTCTCGACCCTTTTGACCCCACCTGTTTTACAGAATTAATTCTTAAATACAACTTGTTCATACGCTACTTTTTCTCATGGAATTAGCATAATAATGCTGTCTTTTAATTTTTGCTGGACACTCTGATGCAGCAGGTTTGTTCGTTATTTTTAACGATTTTCGAGATGAGATGAGATTGCCGTTTTTAATTTTGTGCTAGGGGTAAGATGTCGTTAAATTTTAGGGTGGTTTTATGAGTGTGGATTTAGAGTTATAAGTTGTTTTTGCCCATGGTTAGTTTCATAATTTTTTAAGTAACATCAGATCAGCGCGGATCCACTGTTTCATCTGCATGGAAAGAAGGATTTTTTTGTATGAATCAAAATCAAAAGTGTATTTATTCAGTAGGATCGCAAGGATCACTTTGAAACGTGTTTAAAGCTAGGTGAGTCTAGGTTCCACGAGCAAGTTCATACGCTGACTTGCACTTGCCCGATTTTCTTGGCTGTGACTACAACCAATTTTGAGGGCTGGATCCGCGCCTGCATCAGGTGGGCCATTATAACTCTTGTTCCTTGTTGTTGTACAAAAAAAAACATCTTAGTGCTAGGCATGCGGGCTGAAAACTCAGACTACGAAATTCAATCAAAAACTGTTTTTTTTTACCTCTGCCAACAAGATACAAATACCTAGGTAAGTAAAATCATATTATTTTTGATATGTTCTCTGTTACTTGCCATCAATAAAGCACATTAAATTCCGATTCGTATTTCCTATTACGTGTAACTAACTTAGTATTGACGATTCATACAGAAATGCATTCTACTAAGTAATCTATTTTCCTCTCATTTCTCATTTAACATTTGTGAAGACACTTATACACGGGCAATTAAAATTGCTCCAGTCACAGCAACAGTAACACTCAGTAAGCGCTTTTTAAAAGACGATGGTGAATAATAAAATACTTGTCTTTTATGTTGGCGCAACAAAAATTTACGTTTCCCTTTTGTAAAATAATATGCACATGATGCACACCAAAGTTGTCCACCCACACTAGGTTTTCCTGTACCTAATGTGGAACTACGAGTAGTATGGTACCACGGCGTCTAGACCTGTGGCAAGTACCTACCTATACCGAACCATCATTAGATTTATTACTTTAAGCGTTTGTTAAAGTAATATCTATGTATATTTATCTAGGTACACGTTGTATTTTGAAACTCAGACACCGTACACCATTTTTCCAATGCGTTGCCGAGAAGTTACAAAAAAATTGCCCGTTTGGTTCTTATCGTGCTGATAATAAAGGCGATTATTATCAACAGGATATGGTCGGCGCAGCCTAGACGGCCAGATAAAGTATTCAGTGCGAGAATGTGAATGCACACCTATTTGTTTGTCTCATTCATTTCGCTAATAGCCTACATGCCTTCGGCATCCAATGGAATGAATTTTGAATGGAACTGGCGGCATCAGATAGCATTCGGAGTGTGTTCGACAAATTGTTTTTGAATGTGGTGTTTTAGTATAACTTTATTCAAAAACTAACGTTAAAAACGTCATTCAGGGTGCAGTGAAAAACCCTGTGGTGTTGTATTGATGTTTATGGGCGACGTGACCGCTTACCATAAGGTGGGTCATAAGCCCATTTGTTTTATCTTTTAGAGAGGTTCTCATTAAATTAGCCATTTTTTGCTAATTATTTGCTTTCTTTTTGTTGTGATATTTCCCGTTTTTTTTTATTATTTAACCGTCAACCGTATCATCACTTAACAGCAGGTGAGATTGCGGTCAAGTGACAGCCTATAGATTGTAAAAAAAAAATGTGTATCTTCAGGTTGCGTCAGGCAATAAAAACGAATTGAAACTAAACTTTAATTTGACATCCAGGAACGATTGCAAAAAGACCGAACGTTACTGTTAATATTTTATTATACTTGAGATAGTGAATAAGTCAAAAATTGATTGTAACAAGATATGTGATCGCTGTTCCTTGTGTCATTTATTTGTTAGTATCAAAATATTGATTGTAACAGAATTACGCAATCGCCAGCTGTGCTAATAGGCCTATATCTCCGACATTCAATTAGTCTCACATAGTCTCAATTATACAAAACGATTGCTTCTGCTTCGTCTCTGCCTTCCGACTGTCGTATAATGGAATCGGTAATTTATTAGATCATTCATTTACGGTTTGCATCAGTAATTAGATTTTAAATGTACGTTCCGATGAGCTGTTTTTTGTTATGTTTTGCATTTTTGCTTTTAATCTTGCTGTACCTTTTGAGCGTGTTGGGGAAATTACGGATTTCCAATCTTGAAAAAAAAATGTTTAGGTTATTTGGTTTCTTTAAGTTTAGTAACTCATAGCGTAAATATCAATAATTTTAAGTTTTGAATTAGACGTGCAGTTCTATCGGCTGCTAACTTCACACTGCCCTGTCCCACTGAACGTGCAGCAACATTTCTGAACGCAATAATTCCATTCAATATTCGAATTTCAAAAAAGAAGTTTTAGTGATGTGACCTTGCTTTTCCCGGTTCGTTTTTCGTTTAGCACGCAGGCGCGGTGCGGTCCGGATCAATGCCGAAAAACGGGGGACAGTGGCCCCAACCGCCCCCGGAAAGTAAGCTCGTAAGCACGGCATCTGAAGGGTTAGAAGGTAGGCCCTGGTTGCTAGGCAACGCTTGCTTCTGGGTCGATAATACCCGCGTCATAATTTTCTTTAATCGCGGTAGGCGCGGGGTGGGACCGATTCTGTTTTAGATATCTTTGTTATAGACGCTTCAATTGCTTTTGGGTGATTGCGTTTTAAGTTGAATGTATGGCGGATTTTCAAATGTTTTGTTTTGCTTTTTGCAGTATCAAATTGTGCGTATTGCGTGAGGCTAAAGCCTTGCGCACACCCTAAGTCGTATTTGGCATCGTTTCACTGGAACGCAGGACGCTTAGATGTGCACAAACCTCAAGGCAAACAGCTTTAGCGTGCCCTGCAAAGTATGGAATCTTTTAGATATAGATAAATGCCACTTGCGATCACCGAATTGACGACGCAGAACGTTACATATTTAGATTTAAGAAAACCCTACGCCACGATAGCGTCAGCAGAAGGACTCAATGAGCATCAGGTCATATCTGCAAGTTTCAACTCTTTAAAAATACTATCGTAGTTTTTAGCACAATTTTTATGAATAATAAATCATGATTCAAAAACAAAATCTCACAAAGTTAAATCGGAAATCTCACAAAATTGTAATATAAAGCTCCAGTTTTGTGCAATTTTCATTTAACGAGACGTAGACATGACAGAAACAAATTTTAGATGATCAGATTTCAGCTAAATGTTAGCATTTAACTGACAGCATTTTATTTGAGTTTAAAATGCAATGTAAACTTGAGATCAATAAATTCGTGCTATGAAACTTGATATTTGAATCTGCTGGCTTACTAGATACAGAGCATAAATCATTCCATAAGTTTATTAATTTTCCTTCTATGGTAATGTTATATGATTGGCGTTCTTGGTCAGTACCGAGAAATACAAACCTCTTATTATTCTCCACAGAGAATAAAATAAACAAATAAAAAAAACGCTGAAAGTTATAGGTCTGTATAGCCTAATAAAATCAGTATAAATCAATCTAAGTAACTATTAGTTGTTTTTCGTACAGTCAGCTTTTTGTGGCTTCGTCACGTCATTCATTTAATCCCCGATGGCTATCCGTCTCATATCGTGTATAGAGAAGCATTACTGTAGAGTAGATTTTTTATTAGGTACTCGTACGACGGTGTTTATGATCCAAAATAAACCAAAATATATATCTAAAAAATGCTGCCTAAAGTCACTATTCGACGCGGACGAAGTCTCAGGCACAGCTAGTTATGAATAAATAAAGGGGAGGCTCCTCTTATTTGATTTTGAGATTCTGTTTCTTTTTTTTTACCAGATATTGTTACCTTTTTTTCTGTTGCTTACTCTGAAGTGTAATTCGCTCTCTTCCCTTCACCACCGGTGAAAAAAAATTCACTTTAAAATTAAACTGACCGCTCAGTTCAGTTGGTAGTACCTCTGTCTTCTGCATCGTCGGTTGTGGGTTCGATCTCCACCAATCAAATAATTTATGTGGTGAACGCAGATTTTTTCTCGGCCTGGGTGTTATATTGTAGTCTAACTATTACAAAAATTCCCCAGCTATCTAGTACCCATAGTACAAGCTCTGCTCAATTTAGGGCTAGATAGTGTTGTGTGGATTATCCACAATATCTACTTATCAGATGATTAATCTACCGATCAAATATTTATCAGTATCACACATTTCGCTTGTGTAAGTGAATTTGTATGCGAATGTCTAAACATAGAAGCAAGTCTGACATCAAAGACAGGGAAAGCTACGCCTTGACCCAGACATTATATACTATAGGTATACATCGTGAATACACACGTAGATGACTATATCTATACGTACACGTACACGTAGGTAACTATATCTATGTGAGGGAGAGTGAAAGTGCCATTAGACCGTGTTAGGGCATAGCCCGGCCTGCGGTGACGGTTGTTTAGTTATAATGAATTAGGTTGCATAGAATTAGATTAAAGCCTTCCAAATTCATCAATAAATTGAATCGTATTGTTTGGTTTCAATGACAAACAGACATGTGAACTTTGTTTACAGATACTGTGTGAGGTTTTGTTTATTTGCGAGGTCAATTATTGGAAGTAACCCAATCTTATTTTTTTATTATTATAAATATTGCGGACATATCACGCAACACTATCTAGCTCCAAATTACGCACACAGACTCAAAAACCAGAACCAGAGACAGAGCCAGACAGAGCTCATGGTAGGCCTACTGTTATGTTTTATAATACTTACTTATATAAGTATATATTGTATATAAAACACATGCTTTGAATACAATATTATGGTTACATCATTTGTAACAAATACTTTGCATAATTTTCGTAAATTTTGCTAGGTATCAATTTGCACAATTTTGGTATCACAAATGTTGTGTTTTAATTGAGCAAAACCTCCACATAGGTGTTTTATTGAAGCCATATTAAATTGGCTCGTAAGCCCTATAGAAAAACTTGAATAGTTGAGTTAGTCATTTTTGTACATAATGTATTAGCAATATTACACAAATGGAATATTTCGACGTGCCTCTGACTACCCTGCACACACCCTCAACTAGGTATATTTTTATCTAAAAATACTTGCCTGAGATTGGGGCAACAAGTCATCATTCAATTGATTTTTATTGATTTAAAAAATTGCTAATTTTTGTGACAACATCAAATATGTATTGATAAGAAACAATAGGTAGAGTCCGCACAACTTAAATCTGGGCTTGAAAGATGGGGAAAATTAGATCATGTTTGTGATTGGACGAATATTTCAAGGCAGTTTTTTTACATTTTCCACCTGTCACGCAAAGTTATCGTGCACGAACTCTAAGTACCGATATTGTTTTAAACTATCGATAACCAAAACATCGATACTAGTCCCATCACTAAACTACACGCGTGAATGCAAGTTATGTGCTCAAGATACAGCCTGCGCCGTAAGGTCAAAGGTCAGGGGTCAGGGTGAGTATATAATAGCTATATGCTCCAAAGCCTACGATTAATATGAATTGGCTCTTTGATTTGGTAATGTCATTTTCGTATTCAATAGCAGTTATGCCAGTACTGTCAAACGATGAATAAAAACATCATGAAGAAACTGGAAAGCCGTGGAACCTAAAAAGCTAGGTGCACGAAAGGAGCCTTAAAAAATCCTTTCACCACACCACTGGTTCAAAAAAACCAGTTACCTACATGATAAAAGAAGAACTAACTCATAGCCATATTTAAAAATAAATCAGTGACAATCCGCACAACACTATCTAGCCCCAAATTAAGCATAGCTTGTACTATGTACATACCCAGACAGAGAACAAACATCTGTGTTTAACACAAAAATATTTGTTCACGGTGGGGATCGAACCCACGACCTACGGCTCAGAAGGCAGAGCTACTACCAATTGAGCTAAGAGGTCAGATATTTGTCAGCGATATACATAGGCTATAACTTATCGCCTAGATGCGGCCGTACCTTTATTGTACCAAACCACAGAGATCACAAGCGAACAGACCACAAATAGCGAACTAATACAGTCTATGTACCTGTTGTATGGCGAAGTGAAAGTGGTGGACGTGACGTCATAGGTCGGTGATTAGAACATTAGCCGGGTAACTATGTTACTGTACTGATAGCAGAAACAGCGGAGAGAGCTTGGGTCTTCGAAGATTGATTTAGTTTGTACACTAATGGCCTTACTTACAAGCGTAACTTAGGTGTGACGTACTGCTTAAAGCTCGCCCTGTCTCTGTTGGACATTACCGGATGGTAAGAGATGACAGTTGCTTAAATACTGATAATCTTTTGAAAAACGCTTGTAAGTAATGGGGTAACTGTTTGTACGCTAGTCGAGTCTAAGCTGCTAAGTGTTCCCGCACACGGACCACCGGCCACAACCACAAAACGCCGCCACTGACATAATATCTCCTCTAATTTTCATTCATTTTATATAGCGACGAGCTGTAGCATTTGTGGCTACCGGCGTCAACCGTATGCGTCGAATTCATATAAAATGTATAAAAACTATAGAAAAAATGCCGGTGGCAGCGTTTTGTGATTGTGGCCGGCGCCGGCGGCCCGTGGTGACACTTAGGCCCGTATTCCGAAACAGCACTTCAAATCAAATCAAATCAAATCAAAACATTTATTTGCAACCTTGTAAACTAAAATAGGTTACTCATAACTTATAACTAAACATTAAATATAAACATAGTGAGTAAGTAGGTAGTTGCAAATTGGTCCCAACTCAGCATATGCAAGTTAGAATAACTTACGCTGGTCTTCCGTTGGGGCCGTTGAGGAATAACACTTGAGTCTGAGTCGAGCCTCAAGCATAGATTTTTGACACTTTTCAAAGGAGAACTGTCTTAAAATCTATGCTTGAGGCTCGACTCAGACTCAAGCGCTGTTTCGGAATACGGGCCTTAGTCTCGAACATCGCGGTAAAGTTGCCAGTCTATCGGTATTTTACAGGTTACATATCGGAGAGTATGCGACGGAACTTCATAATTTAGTTCCCCCATCCCCATTTTATCATCGGACCACTAGACGCACGGAAATACGACATACGACAATTTGAACATACCTGGTTGATGTTCAAATTGTCTGCACCAATCACTTTGCTTCAATTTTTATGTTGTGGACTTGTCTTTGCCAACACCTACTATAACTTGGACGTTTTCAAGACAAGTGTGAATAGGCCCAAAGAGGAACTGGTCTGTTGAAGAACTAAATAAGAAGAACTTGTGACACGACAAGAAGAGCAAACTTTATATAAAACTGTTCGTGTTGTTTTTGCAATCGGTCCTCCAAGGCATGGCCCGGGCCAGTGCATGGACAATAATACCCCTCGCATTGATTGCCCAACACCGTTCTATTACCAATAATATGTTTAACACTAACAGTTTAGTGGCTAATGTAATTATGGGCGGGAATTTAGTCAATTATCTAAATAACGTATTTCAACATTTATGTGTTTACATTCGATATTAGCTAATATTTTGTAGATCAACAAGTAAAGTTATTATGGTCATCAGATTGAGGAAGTCTACTACAGTAGGCCTACCATGAGCTCTGTCTGGCTCTGTCTCTGGTTCTCGTTTTGAGTCTATGTGAGTGCTCGCCAGTGCATTATACTGTGTGTGTGACGTTTTGACGTAGGATTTATTTGGTCAACACTCACACAGACTCAAAACCAGAACCAGAGACAGAGCCAGACAGAGCTCATGGTAGGCTTACAGGATATGTCAAGATCTAAAAATAACCTACCCCATAATTATGTTTAGCTAATAATGGAATGCTTTTTCCATAGAAACTTCAACGATTTTAGAATTTTCAAAAATACTTTCCTAATGTACCTTTTTGTAAAAGACACACCCTTTAAATTTCATAGTACCATCTACGCTTATGATGCTTTTGAAACCTCCTCTCTTTCTTTAAGATTCGGGAATTATTTTTGTACTACAAAAGGAAAACCCCTACAAATTTTGAATCAAAAGACTTTGATAGGTGAAACAGATTTTTAAGTCTCCCATTGGTCAAAATTAGTGAACAAAGAAATAGGCGGAGTCAGTTAGCTGAAACGCTTGCAAGTAAATCTGCTCAAAAGTGGTTTAGGCGGAAATATTGCTGATAGTATGTTTCTGCGGTTTTCCCTCAGAGCTTCCACATGGGGTCCTTCAAAAGGCGGGTCTATCAATTCTTAAAAGGCCGGCAGCGCATCAGCTCCACCTCTGGTGTTGCAGGTGACTATTTTCCATCAGGTGGCCCATCTGCTCTTCTGCAATCTATTGCATAAAAATAAAAAAAATGGTGTGTGTCAGCTCCGACGCACGACTGGACTTTACTCCATATAGGCAAAGTAAGGGTACACACTACCCACGATCTAGCTGCACTGCTCACACCAAATTAGAAAGTTGCGCACGATAGGTTGCGCACCAAAAACGTAACGACGTCATTCGTTCAGCAGATTTCACTCCGCACATTTTTCTCATACCGGGCGCCTTATATCAAAAAAACCGATTCTTTAGGAGTAAACTCCAAAAATATCTTGTAAATAGATAAGTTAAAGTTTCGATTGCATATAAGTCCATACTTTTAACTTGAAACAACACATAGAACACGAAAACAATCGATTACCGTCACCCTGACACGTCCAAACATGTTATTAATTTCGCACCCATCTCCGCAAGATTTCGCCTAATGACAGCCTACCTACCTAAAGGGGTAGCAAAGTACCTATGGCCAAAAGGATCTATTTTCAACTGCTAATATAATTTTCCAATGGGCCATCAATCACTGAAGGGGAGTTAAGTCGACACATGTAAATTTCCAGCGCAAATTATACGGAAGGCAGGAAGGGTCCATCTAAACAAATTTGTTTTAAAACTGCCCGAAAAGGGTAGGCCACGGTTTTGTAAAAAGCTGGGTCATCGCAGAAACAAAGTTATAGATGTAACTAGCTTGCTGGTTTTGGAAGAATTGAGGGCATAACGCGATTATAAATAAGAATTGAATGACAGAACTTTTGACGTGACAACGTCTTATAATTCGATGGAGCCGGCTGCACGCACGAAAAAACATGACTCTTGCGGCGTTACCTCACTCAGAGCTCAGAGGCGTTCCATTTAAGTCTTGAAGTGCAAGCGAGAGCGCGGAACGAGCGACAAAGAGGCACAATCGGCCTCCGCGTTCGGCAACGTTCGACATCTGTGTATTTTCATAAGACGTTGTCACGTTCAACTATCGTCAGTAAACCGACTTTACAGACAAGACAACCGATTTTTGATTAATTGGTAATCCGGTTAATATGAACTAAAAAAAAACGTTCTGTGATACCATATTATTTTTCATTATAAAAAAAATAGAACAGAACCAGTATTTTCCGGTACATACCAGTTTATCCAACCTCCTACCTAAACACGCCCGTAGAAAAAGGGCTGGGAGTAAAAGTCATTATAACTTAAAATTAAATTGGGTTTGGTCCTGTAGGAATAAAAGAGGGAAAACCCGTATTAAGTACCTACTTAGTTAATGCAGGGATGCGAAATTATTAAAATAGCTGTTTCTTAGCGAAGAAACTGGTGGCCGCTAGTATTTTAACATATTTTCTTTTTGTCTGTTTTTTTTTTAAATAAATTTGTATATCGACTTTCTTCGACAAGCAAACATTGATCGTTTGATGGAAAAAAACGGTATCCTATAAAAACATTTTCACGGTCGACTACGCCCTCTGTACACATTAACCCAAACTCCGAAGGGTTCTCTGTCGTAACCGAACCCGAAAAAGATATTTCACTGTAAATAGACCATTAGGTACCTACCTACCAGTCTTGAGTATAAATGTGCCACCGTAACAAATTTCTACCCTCACGGATTTTAATCTCTAAACGGAACCTAAGCTCGAAACTTTTTTTTTGACAATCTACATAACAGTATCAAATCTCAAACTAAGCAAATCCTGCTGGCCTACCATGAGCTTCATATGGTTATGGTTATGGCTGTCAAAATTGTGTCAACACATTCAAACCAAAGAAGAAAATGAATGTGTGGGTCAGCCTATCTATATATACACAATTTGACAGCCATAGCCATAACCATATGGAGCTCGTGGTAGCCCTGCTCTAGGGAACCAGATAGCTGATATAAAACTTAAATATATTTTTAAAATACATACTTTGAATATAATGTAACACCCAGACAGAGAACAAACATCTGTGTTCATTACACAAATATTTGTTCTCGGTGGGGACCGAACCCACAGCCTATACGGCGCAGAAGGCTAAGCTACTACCAACTGAGCCTTGACGCCTGTCAACTGTTGAAAATTTGATTTTTTTCGGAGAATGGAACTTTTATGTACCATTCGCCGAATATGTCATAAAAAGAACAACTATTTCAATAAAATTCTAAGTGAATCGAAAGCAAGCATAGACACAAATGAGTTTTCTAACCGTTCTTTTAACTTTTGTAAAGACCACGTCGTGGAGATAAACCTCTCGCGAGAGATCACAGTGAGGGTAAAAAGAACGTAGGAAGAGCTTGTATTATTCTTGGTTGAAACGGCCGGGGTACCATCAATTAGTACAGGCGCGGGGAGGGCAAACAGACCCGCTCGGCAAATAATCGGGGCTCATTTTATGGCCGATCCCGAATACCCGTGTTTACTAGTCATTAGTTAGGAAGATCAGGCTTACGAACCAACCCCTTAAGCCTTGCACACTTCTAAGCCATCAGTATATCGCAGATCGCAGCTGATCGCGTAGTGTGCGCAAAGCTTTACAGTACGCGTGATTTTTTAATAAGTTTTCTTATTCTATACAAAGGATCCCGTAAAAAATATAAATAAAAAAAATTGCTGAAAGCTGTCATGTTAGGGAACCAGATTATTGAACAGAAAGGCCTACGTACGTTTTTTACCTAATAATTTTATTGTCTGCTTTAATAGTTTTTCTATTTTTCATTCATATGTTAAAATAATCATATATTTTTGGTGTATGTTATACAGCGTTACTACGGTTCTTAATTATTGTGAATGTATTAGATAAAAAACCCCATTTAACTTCCTTTCAGCTTTACGGGTACTTTTGAAACACCCTGTATAGAATAATAATCCTAATTAGATTACAATCTAGTCACAATGTAGGCTATAATGCAATGTATTGCCCTAATAACACTGTGTGTCTTACGACTCTGACTGAGTCAATGTCTAAGGCCCTTCGCACATGGAGCTACTCAAAAAGAACTAGTCACAAACTTAAATTACTAACGAGTTGCCTGAGCGTCACAGCCCATGCATGTTCTATGGAGGATCGCACACGACGCGACTAGTTACTAACTGGTCAGTAACGCGTTAGCAACCGATCACGCGCCGTGACGCGTCGTGTTATAAAGCGATCCTAGAAATTTCATTTAGTAAAGGAATTTGAATGAAATAGTCAGGACTGACAACTTCCCTCCGAAGCAAATAACCCTCTGAAAGCTTCAGATGAAAATGCCACTCGCTTTTACCAATTTAAATGACGATCCGCATTCAATGTGGCTTAGTTCAGTAAATCTAGGAAACCAGCCAGGAAGGTATAATGTATCATCTGACTTCTTACTTCTTATTACTAAACAACACTGCAATTTTACTTAAAATAACAATAGTTAGAAAGTTAAGTCAGCATAAAATTGCTCATTAAACTAAAGGCCTGCGCACACCTAGATCGCTAGCTTTGGCGATCAGTGAAACGCTGTCAAGTATCGCAGCGTTTCACTGATCGCCGAACCCAGCGACCTAGATGTGCACAGGCTTTAAGTGACTTTGACTCCGTCAGTCTTAAGGCGGTTACACACAGTGTCATTTGGACAATACATTGCATAATATGGTTTGGTTATGAAGATACATTGTGTCAGGACAGAATTTAATAGATTGCGGATTACGTTGCGCAGAAAAATCTGGATTTGCTCGACCGCGCCAACAACGGCAACAGTACTGTGTGCACTCACTTTAAACGCCCAAAGCCCAGAGTAAAATAAATGTTTCCGTGACGTTTTCTAAATGAGAAGTTTCGAGAACACAAAACACATTAACCCAAGAATGCCGCTGTGGAAATACAACACTTAAAAGTAACGCTCGTCCCTTAATGTCCGCGCGTGGTCGCGACAGGCGCAATTTTTTCGCGCCATTTACCCAGCGTCCGTCATTTTTGAGATTTTTTCCGTTCCAGTGAAGGGAAGGGGGTATGCAAATAACGATGTATTAATATGTTTGAATAATATATTTTGCACACGCTCAAATTTGCGAAATAGACATAGGTTTTTATAACGCTTTTATTAGCTTCACCTGTATGTATGTATGTATGTATGTATGTATGTATGTATGTAACCGACCCCTTTGAGCTCGATTTTGTCCTACTTTGAACGATCAGATTTGATTCAAACTTTGCACACCTGTCAAAGGTCGATGACAATGCAATAATATGAAAAAAAAAATAAAAAAAATGAAAAGAAATAAAAAAAATATAAAAAAAAACCTACTTTGAACGATCAGATTTGATTCAAACTTTGCACACATGTCAAAGGTCGATGACAATGAAATAATATGAAAAAAATAATAAAAAAAAATGAAAAGAAATAAAAAAAAAAAAAAAAAAACCTACTTTGAACGATCAGATTTGATTCAAACTTTGCACACCTGTCAAAGGTCGATGACAATGCAAAAATATGAAAAAAAAATATGAAAAAAAAACTAAAAAGTAAAAAATAAATTATAGTTTAAAAAACTAAAAAAAAACGCTTTTATAACTAATTGAACTAAAAAGTTAAAAATAAAACTGTAATAATCATTTGAAAATTTATATTATTGTACAAAAAGCGTGGGGGGCTTGATTTTGATTGTTGTAAATATTTTATCAATAGTTTATTATATCTGAAGTTATTATAAAAAGCACCCCACGCTTTTTGTCCAATAATATAAATTTTCAAATGATTATTACAGTTTTATTTTTAACTTTTTAGTTCAATTAGTTATAAAAGCGTTTTTTTTTAGTTTTTTAAACTATAATTTATTATGTATGAAGATGCCGACTACAGATGTAGTCTATCACAAACAACAGTGAATTTACATAATTCTAATTGATAAAATACCACTAGCGGCGTAGAAACTTAAATCAGTTTTCTATATTGAGCTAAGTGGATTTGGCGATGCATAAAGACATTACAATGAGGTACTTTTTATCATGATTTTGTCGTAATGGCAGACCACACCCAGAGTCCAACGATTACACACCAAAATAAGAACCTGAAAACGTTAATCGGTAAAGGCTATCCGCGTTTCCAGACCCCTTCTGGTACATTTAGCAGGAAGATGCACGCGCGAGATAGCCAGTAATGGCCGGGACGGTAAATACCTTCAATGGCGTCGTTAGGGTTAAAATTAAAAATGACCGTGATGCAGCGTTTTCCTTTTTATCCCAAAGGGACGGAAAATTCTGTTGAAAGAATATTTGAAGGGACGGGGGCCTTTATGGCCCTGGGCGGGGGAGGGTTATTATGTTAGAGGGTGGCAAAGGGATAGGTAGCTGACGTCGCTGAAGTATAATGAGTTCCTTTTATGTTTTCGTATAAGTGGTAATTCTGGGTGGCGGCAAACCCTTATTATGTAAAAATCTTTTATTTATACAACGAACAAATGCTTGAAAATGAAGCGCGGTAAAGAAAAAGGTTTTCATTAAAATATCAATTAAACAATGAATTTTGAAGTTTCTTTAATACATAATACTCGTACGTAAGTTAAATATATTTTGTCCTAGAAGACTTGACATTTTGAATTCGAGAGTATATTATTTGTGTTTTAAGAAAGAAATTCAGGCAGCATTCAGCAGAAGTTGAAGCTAGCATGAAAAAAGATTCATACGAGTGAAATCTCGTCGGATTCAACAAGCTTGCTATGATTTTAAATTTTACAAGAGCCTAGATTCACCACTTTTTTATGAGCACTTAACAATACAAAAAAAACTACGTTACATACTATGTATGTAGCCAATATTAGTGCTGAGCTTTCGCCTACTTTCAAAGTGATTTGAAAATCTATTGTTTTATTTTTTAACAAAATGCCGTGAGTTTATTATCAACGTACCTACTTATGCTAAGCTTATTTAAACAAATTAAAGTAAAAAGACCACACAATTTTTCGTTTTTAAAATTAAGCACCAAGAGTCGTTTCAAAAATTATAATTGATGGAGTGGGTAAAGAATATTTTTGGCCGAGACCGTCCTCAGCGAATGCTGCCAACTGTTGTGAGACTTGTGCCGTTGTTTTTTTCACAAGTTTTTGCGATTAAATTATTGAGAAGTACCTGGCATTCTTTTTTGTTGTATTATATATATAAACTAGCGGTCGCCTACGGCTTCGCTCGCCCCGTAGCCGTTACGCCACGTAGATTTTTCTTTTAAAAGTTTTTCCTCTTTTTCTAAGGGAAATAATTTTCCAATTTTCCATTCTTAGTGCACCCCTATGCTATAAAACGAACATACACTCCAAGTTTCATGCTTCTAGGACCTCGTAGTAGGTTTCGGCTTAGGCTGTGCGTTGATTGTCAGTCAGTCAGTCAGTAACGTAAGAGTTTTATATATTTAAATAACAGAGTTTTTATATAACCTTTGCTTAGTTTGACACCAATCTTTTGCATGTAAACAGGTTTTGTACATTTTAGCTTCTGATAAAAATGGCGAGATCTAGCCAAAATAGACAGAGTTGGCAACCATACCCTTAAGCTGGGCTCGGCCGTAGAGAGACGAAACTGGGCAATTTAGGCTGTCGCACCCACGTTAATTAGGATTTTAATTAAAATTAATAGGCGATTATTCCAATTTTCAAGAAGATAAAATTTAGCTGGGCTCGGGTTTTTATGTTGCTGGTTGGATTCCAGTGGCAATAGCAGAAAGGTGAGATATACATAAAATAAACTATGTATAAGCACGCCTTTGTTTTCCTTAGTATACTTACTATGTTTTGCTACCAAATCCGTGCTCTTGTCTTTGGCAAATGAATAAAATACCCCAATAGAAAATTCAGAAGATATGTTTAGGATAAATACTGATATATTATGTAATTGGCGCATTCTGAATATGTGTAAGTGAATATTTTTAATAAGTTATTTTAGCATAAAAATGATGTTAAAACGAGATGCGTTATATGAACGAAGGAACTAAAACTTAAGGACTTTATAAAGTAAAGCTAAGTATCTCTTTTATCTTTGTAAAATCTCATATTTCTCCTTGAAAATTAGCCGAGTGTCTTATAGTGACCCTCTAAACTCTGCTAGAACGTGCGGTCGTGAAAACCGCGGCTGAAGCCAAAAAAGCCAAAATTCTCACGCGTGAAAGTGCCATGCTTCTTTTACCTTTTTCCAATGGGTATCGACGAACCGCCTTTCGATTTCATTACGGACGTCCGAAGTTTTTTATTTTTAAATCACGGCCGAGCTCCACGCTGCCGCGTTTTTTTATTTCCCGCCGTTTCGTCTGTATTTTTTCCCGCGAACTCGTTTTGGTTTTTCATGCACGCGCCCGCAAACAATGCCATCGCGCCCACAGAATTAACTCCCGACTTTTTGCCTTTTGGCGCCAATAAAAATATTTTAATTCGGCACAACGCGCGCTAATTAATAATTAATATTTTTCGACGGCCGCCGTTTAATTGCCTCGTTTAACACGTGTTCCGATTGTTTTTTCGCTCATCGCTTCATGAATGGAATGATGACGTAATAGGATAATGTCAGTGCCGGCAATTTTACGTTTTTATTGGGCTGCGTGTTGTTTTTTTTTTCGAGCGGTTGCCGGTCAATGGGACGATGCATCGGATTTTAATTTTCAATGTCATTATCACTTTCACAATGAGCTCACTCATGATTGTAAATGTTTCAGTTTTTCACAGTATTTTAACAAGCTTTTATTTTGTTGTGAGGTCGTATGTTGTTATGTGTGGTGCGTACGAAACTGCGGAGACGCGGAGAGTTGCGTTTCATTTGCATATCTATTAAAAACCTGTCTTACAATAGTAAGGAAAGGGCAGGGTGAGAGGTCAAAAGATCGTGTTTGAGCTTAGACTCCTGACCGTTTGGACCGGTGTCCAGTCATTTGTGACACGCGCTGACGTTTAGGGGTTAATCTATTTTTAGCGAGAAGCCCGTCCTACGTTCTAAACTAAAAGATGTTATTTTCAATTTATTTTTTAAAAGTATCGGCGTTTGTTTTTCAAAAGTGGTCCGCAAATTAATGAACTAATTTGTTTTGTATTGGGTGTAATTCTGCAAAATACGAACGAAGCACCTACAAATTAAATTTAAGTCCATCTTTATTTAGCAAGTGTTTACATCTTCTAGAAAGAGCAAGGATTGTTTTATTCACATCTAAATTATGAAACTGAGCAACATATTCCTACATCGGTCAATTATGTGTAAGTGTACCTTTATTATTATAATCATCAGCCTCAAAAGTTCACTGCTGGGCATACAGAATATAGTAGGAAAGCGATCATGCGCCCTTTGTATGGGAGCCTATATAGCCCTATAATATTTAGTTATATTTTAAATAAAATAGTGAAAATGGAAAACTGACAGCTGCTCCCATACAAACGGCGCATGATCGCTTTTCTACTGCATATCTGTGTGTATCTGTGTGTGTGTGAGGATTCTAAGAAAAAGGAAGGAAGGAGGAAATAAAAAAGTATTTCTTGTTTTAACTTGTCGTTTGACTTCTTGTTCGGAAAGTATCTCATCTTTACAGCTCTATGTATAATTAAAAGAATGTCGTGTTAGTTACACTATTTATAACTCAAGAACGGCGGAACCGATTTGGCTGAAAATTGGTGGGGAGTTAGCTTAGAACCAAAAGACGGACATAGAATAATTTTTATTTCGAAAAACTAACGGAAACGGGAACGGGGTGAGCGAAAACGCGGGCGGCTGCTAGCACTTTTATATAAACACCATAATTTGTCTTTCAAATTAAAAATAATGATGCAATTAACTCAAATATTCATAGATAAGTCTCAGCTCGTGCTCACATTATCCTCCCGTTACCACCTACTGTTGAAGCCCGAGGTAGGGTCGAGACCCCAAGCTCTCTAAAGCCCTCACCTCACAAGCCCTCACAAAGGGCTTCCTCCATCAACCTCCTTTTACGACGCACACACTGATGCACAGTGGTTCTAAACATTGTGTACTGATTGTGCAAATTTTGGACAAGTTGAAAAAAAAACGCTGAGATAGATTGGTACTTAACTAATGGCAGAAAATCGTATCGACCGGAGTCTTTACTCATACAAGCTGAAAGTTGTCGTAGTAGGTTAAAATCATTAAAGTAACAGGTTTTTACATCTATTGTAGATGATTTATGTAGCATCAGGAGGTATTTACTCATGCCCTTACTTACGGGACGCTATTGTGCCTGGAACAGGATTTCAGATGGACTATATTGTCCAGCACCTATACCATCCTGACCAGTTTAGTTTTAGTCAGTTCAGTTTAGTCGGCCACATCTAGGCTAATCCACAGGAAAGACGTGGTCAATACGTGCGGAACTGAATAAGCCATGGGGTTAGTACAAAATAGGTAATTTCCTACATTCTTATATTCATCTCGCTACTTCAAAGTTGTCTTTACTGAGAAAAGGTTAATTATGACGTCATATTTCCGGTAAAAATAGTATCCAGTTTCATCATAACCAAAAATAGAGCATTTTAAAATTCTGCAGGTAAATAAAATACCAAACACACAACAAACATTGAGACTCTCGCTAGAGTGAGCGGGGGATGTTTGGGACAAATCGCCAGCGGCCGCGGGCTGGCACGCAGAGCCGTTTGCAAGACGCACCCTCATAATCCCCACCCTCATTACATACAAGGATAGTTAAAATTACCCCACTCTCCCCCGCGTCGAATTGCAAGGTTTTATGTCTTTAATAAAACGGGGTTCAGGCGGTGCTAAAATTTGAGAGCGTTGTTCACTGGTTTACGAGTTTCAGCGCGTCTGTCTAGCGATGCAATGATTTTAGTTTCAAAATATGTATTTTTTAAATACGCAACTAGATGATGGAACACGCATATGACCCATCTGTAGGCCTACCATAGGCTCTAAACCAGAGCCAGAGACAGAGCCAGACAGAGCTTGTGGTAGGCTTACTGCTGGTAAGTGATAACCATTGCCTATATCAAAGCATTGCCTCGCAGGTCACGCACGTCAGGAACGTGCCCTACGATGCACTGCCCTGCGTTTGTCAACTTGAGGCATACAGATATTCAGCCTCATGGACCAGTAACTTCACCGGCTCCTACACCCTTCAAATCAAAACACAGCAATGCTGCTTTACGGCAGAATTAACTTTTCTAAAGCGAGCCTTTCACAAAGAGCTAAACTACTAATAATGCACTAATGTATTTAAAATGATGCTTCTGTAGTTTGAAGAATATAAGTAGTTGTATACAAATATCTTCTCTAGAAAACCTAGCCTCTAGGACCCATAAATAAGATATTTGTTGTATTATTATAACATAAAAGCGTCATGGCCAACTATAAATATAAATATTTTGTTAATTCCACACAACACTATCTTGCCCCAAATAGAGCATAGCTTTTACTATCGCACATACAAATATAAATAAATATCAATATGTTGGATAAAGATCCGATGCGCGAACTGTGTACTTTGGAGGGGATATGGGTATGTAGATACTTATCCCCACCGGAACCACAGACAAAATTAAAGACAACAGAAATATTATAGCATCCTCCCAAACCTCCCGTAATTTGAACTCTGCAGGGGGAAAGAGATCCCATCCCTTCCTATCCCCCTGGATTACGTGGAAGATAGTTAAACCCACCCTGAATAAATTCCGCCCGTCAATAAAGGCCTTTTGTCCTTGCGAATAAAGGGATGTTTTTGTTATCTTGAGGATTGCCTAATTTGACAATAACAAAAGGGTTCGGCTGGGGATTTGCGGTATAATCAACTTTTTTTGCGCTTTGGTGGATGCTGGGTCTTAGGGCCGGGACACATAACTACGGTGCGTTATCTCCGCAAATAATGATGATACCTATTTACTGAATGATTATTACAGTGGATATAAGTAGAAAAGTTTCCCCCTTAGTAATAGGTGGAAAAAAAATATTCCTTCCCTACCAGTAGGGACACATTGGTAGGGATATGTGGAACTGGCGAATGATACGACGCCGACGATGTATTGCAGGGTAGTCCCACGAATATAGGCATCAATGACGAGAGAATTATGAGAAAAGAAGCAAGAAGAAGTTTAGATTTAAAGATGTACGTTACAAGACGATAATCCATGATGCTTGCGACCTAGACTTGAGATAACCTTAGACTTTGATAAAATGTCTAGACCTTGATGGAAATAACTGAACTATTCATCTTTTTTTTTGTAGGTCCCTAGTCAAAAAATTCGTCGTGCTACTTCTTTCATAAGTCAGAGTGAATCAATGTGGTGGTGGAATTTTAAGGAGCCTTTAAAAAACTACCGTGCCGCACCGCTGTCGTTTTGAATCGACGTGGCCTTTACATTTAGATGTGGGTTGGACGATTTCGTTAGCAGTAAATACAAATACAAATACAAATACAAAAAAGTTTATTGCCAAAGATACACATAAAAAGAAAACACATTAAATAAATTTACAGTTTGGCAATAGGAGTAGGCTCAGCACTAATTCTGTGCAACATACATAAATGATGCACAGGGCTGGTTTTCAGCATACTCCAATGTTCGACGTTGTAGGTGGTAATAAGGTCTGATTTAACGGAAGCTGCTTCCAGATTACGTTCTCTTTGTTTGGCTCGGGAAGTAGGTTGACATGTATTTTCAACTACACTTCTGGACACATCTATTGGCCCACCTTGTATTTTCAGTTTTGTTTGGTCCTAGCTAAAATTTTATATTAGGTGGAGCAAAAAGTTTTGATGCAGTTTTGAACCTGGCACATTCACAATTTCATTCAATAGTCTTTTTTTTAATTTCGAACACAGTATTTAAAGAAACAAAAGACAATTTGGAGCCTGTTTGTTGATATCAAACAATCGAATACTAAGTAAACTTGGTTTTATTGGTTTACTTGGATTTAATTCTTGAAAAAGTGATTGATATCTTTGGTTTTGCAACAAACATTACTTATTCTTAACATTAAAGTGAGGTTCTATCAATAATCTATGGATACTTCACCTGAAGTCGCCGCCCAAGCTGTGGCACTTATTCAGGCCGGACACAGCCAAAGAAACGTAAGTGCTCAACTTAATTTAAGTCGATCTGCGGTCCGAAATGTTTATCAGAGGTACCTACCTAGAGACTTGCGGCTTTGTTCGTCGCCAAGGAAGGCCACAATCTCGGGTCACAACTGAAAGGCAGGATGATTCATCGTGACGACCAGCTCGAGAAATCGTCACCTTACCTCCATTGAGATACAAAACCAACTTCGCGACTTCCACGGAGTATCTGTGAGCGCTCGAACTGTTCGGAGAAGGTTAAAAGAACGCGATATGCTACCACACAAGCCAGCTAATGGGCCCAAACTAACGCGAGCCCACCGAACAGCGCGCCTTTCTTTTCGCACGCAGTCATTTAAATTGGAAACAGCAAGATTGGAGCCGTGTACTCTTTTCTGATGAGTCTAAAATTGTGTTACATGGCAATGATGGAAGGAAGAAGGTCTACCGACGTAAGGGAGAGCGTTTCGCTCAATGCTGCTTTGAAGAGAGGGTTGCTTATGGCGGTGGCTCATGGACTGTCTGGGGCGGTATATCCGCGAGCGGCAAAACTCAACTTGAGGTTGATAGAGGACCACGGCTGCCAACATTAAATGCTGAAAGGTACATTCGTGAGTGCTTAGGACCTCACGTGATACCATACGCGGACTATGTGGGCCCAAATTTCCTTTTTATGCATGATAATGCAAGAGCCCATGCGGCCGGCATCGTCAGGGAATATCTTCGGGATGTGAACATCACAGTTATGGACTGGCCAGCCAGAAGCCCAGACATGAACCCCATTGAGCACATGTGGGACGAGCTAAAAAGACGTGTTAGGGCTCGTCAGCCAGTTGCCCAGACGATGCAGGAGTTGAAAACTGCCATAGAAGAGGAATGGGAGATGATCCCTCAAAATTTAATAGAGTGGTTGATAAACTCTATGTCTAATCGTATGAGAGCTGTGGTAGATGCCCATGGAGGCAACACGCGTTATTAAATTAAACCTTTATTTGATAAAACATGTTTTTTATTCAAAAATCAATTGCCTTTAACAAGGCGCATATCCGACTTGTTAGGCGTAGCTCCATATCGAATGGTATTCTGAATTCTAATTTAAAACAATACCATCGAAAAAGATGGTAAAATGTATCAGGTTTAAAACTGCATCAACAGTTTTTGTTCAATCTAGCAATCATATTTCGGTAGGGGCCATCGAAACCTAAACTCTAAGGTGGGCCAATAGATGTGTCCAGAAGTGTATATTGTATCTGTGATGTGTTTTTTGATACAAAATATAACAATATCTCATAATAATAAGAGTATCTCTTATTGTTGGTAAGGTCTATACTTGTAATAGATGACTACCGTGCTTGGGGTGACCACCAATATTGGAGATAGCAAGTGTCTTTAAGAGTCCTCACTCCTCAAGCGGACTAGCGCTAGCGGACTAGCGGCAAACAGCGACCTTTGTCGCGGCTGCCTGCAGGAAAGAGAAACTGTGGAACACGTAGTACTGCACTGCTCTGCAACAGAAGAACCGAAGTTCAAGACAGCGCTCAGGGAGCTGGTTGGGTCTTGTCCCTCAACATCTACATCTTTGTCACCGTCCGGTCCACTGGAACATTGTTGCCATCAACACAAGGTCCTACTCCGCTATTCTAAGGAGATGGGCTGGCTGGGGTGAGGTTAGCAGCGAGACTATGCACAATACACCCCATTGCGGGTTGTCAGTGCAGACCATAATCTCCCAATTCAGCTAAAAGAGGCCTCGCCACATAGTTCCAGAAAGAATGAAAGACCGACTTCCCGCGGTTTTTACAATATCGTCAGGTAAAAAAATGTAGGCATCCAGTAGCTATCTAGTTCCCATAGTACAAGCTGGTGCTGGATTGTCCACAAAAAAAATATTTTATTTTATTACTTTTAAAGACGCCTTCAAATTCCGTCTAAACATGTCAGTATGTGATACTCCTATAACGTATTATAGGACAGTCAAAAATGTATGAAATGAGCCGGATGATATTTGATTTTGAAAACAGACGAGTGGTATTGAAAACAGAAAGCGCTGAGTGTTATGGGTCGGCGAGTGGTCCACTTCCGTATGGCGCTCAAACAGCGCTTTTAGGGATCCGCTTTTTGTTTAGAGAATGCATTCAGAATTTGTACTGGGAGTTTCTCGACTGACGAAGAACTTTCAAATTACCGATGAAAGTAATGCAACGAAACGGGCATTAGGTAAACGAACTTTTGGCCCTTGTCCGACTCTTGACCAAGAGGTAAATTAGTATAAAACTCGTAGTTGATAGATGGACTATAATAGCATTTTCAGAATTGAGATTGAAAACAGTACTTATGAGGAACAAAGATTGAAAAATGTACTAAATAATATTTAAGATGTTAGAGGCTGCTACGCCGTAGGATACGTCGTAGACTGCTATGCGTAGGAAGGAACGTAGCTATGTTATATTTTTTTGTTATTTTTTACTTCTGTCTTAAAAAAGAGTTATCAAACAGTGAGAACTCTTTTTTAGAGAAAGATATTTGTTATATTAAAATACACGAAATGTTTATTCGTATAAAGAACACAAAAAATAAAATGAACAATTCAAATTGCAAGTAGTGCCACAGAAGTAATGACAAAAACTAACTCAATATAGAATGAAAACAGTTCTATTTCAAATCGAGAACTCGTGGTAGTGATACGACCGAACTTTTTTCCTTAAACCGGTACACAGCGAGTTCAAGAGCACGCTGACCTCCGCTACTATTTGAACTTCAACCTTTTTGGTCTCTCTCCTCCTTTTTGAGCCCGACAGAGCCAGTTTATTGACCGAGTTGATGGACAGAAATAGGAAGAAATAGATTTCAAACTGAAATGTTTGGACTGTTGTACAATAGTGGCAGAAATATTAGGAAATAAGTTTTAAACTGAAATGTTTTGCTTCGTTTGGAGTAAAATGTTTTGCAATATTTTGTTACAGGAGAATTCGAACTTTAAAAAAATGCTACAACATTGTTTTATTTGCTTGAAATGGGATACCTACAACAATACAAATAAAAGATTTTTTAGTGTTTTTTATTTTTCTGACCTTCACTTGACCCTAAAACGGATTATAACTTGACCTTTGTCTGATAGCACCCTTAAACTAATACCGGTTTTGGCTATTTGAGCTATCATATATTTATTCACTTTTATTTATCTGCTCACGACTTCGTTTCTTATTTAACGTATTTTAAACACAAGACAAAACAAGTGTTCGGTTGAAACAGATCTTCTTCTTCTTAATTAATGGCATCTGTCTATTTTGGATCAATTTTGCCAGTATCAAGTGAGAATATATAACATAAATAAAATAGTTTTTAGTCAAGACAAGTCGGCTCTAATTCTCTTTGAAAAAAAAATCGGTGGCCGTTTTTTTTTTCAAAACCATCAGAATAATTTTCGATCAAATCAGAATATCACATTATACACTTTTATCAAGCTCAAAGTGTTAGCAGTTGGATGCTAACACTTTGAGCTGAAACCTCAAGGAATGTTGTTTTTATAACGCTTTTATTAGCTTCACCTGTATGTATGTATGTATGTATGTATGTATGTAACCGACCCCTTTGAGCTCGATTTTGTCCTACTTTGAACGATCAGATTTGATTCAAACTTTGCACATCTGTCAAAGGTCGATGACAATGCAATAATATGAAAAAAAAAATAAAAAAAAATGAAAAGAAATAAAAAAAATATAAAAAAAACCTACTTTGAACGATCAGATTTGATTCAAACTTTGCACACCTGTCAAAGGTCGATGACAATGCAAAAATATGAAAAAAAAACATGAAAAAAAAAACTAAAAAGTAAAAAATAAATTATAGTTTAAAAAACTAAAAAAAAACGCTTTTATAACTAATTGAACTAAAAAGTTAAAAATAAAACTGTAATAATCAATTGAAAATTTATATTATTGTACAAAAAGCGTGGGGGGCTTGATTTTGATTGTTGTAAATATTTTATCAATAGTTTATTATATCTGAAGTTATTATAAAAAGCACCCCACGCTTTTTGTACAATAATATAAATTTTCAATTGATTATTACAGTTTTATTTTTAACTTTTTAGTTCAATTAGTTATAAAAGCGTTTTTTTTTAGTTTTTTAAACTATAATTTATTTTTCGTTTCTGATTCAACGTAAACACATTTCATGTTCACACAAACACAAACAAATATTCAGTTGATACTGATCTTAAAACCACTTGCGGATTGCTTTGACATCCCTAACAGCCTTCCAAAACCACGTATCGAGCACACACACAGGTGCAAAACAAGATTAATTAAACAGACGTAGGGTCAATTTGAACTGAGGGGCTACCATGGTCACTATTAACGCGTATTCCACTATCATAAAATAATCACAAATCGAGGACATGAATATCCTCAGAGCGTGGCATGGATTTTTATCAAACATGGCTGAGAACCACGTAACTATTTTTAACCGACTACAAATAAAAAAAAGCAGCCAAGTGCGAGTTGGACTCGCCCATGAAGGGTTCCGTAGCATCAATTAACATAATATAAAGGTTTTTGTAGTTCGTCGAAAGGTAAATTGCGGTTTACGATTTATGACGTATAAAAAAAAAACTACTAACTAGATCTCGTTCAAACCAAATATCGTTGGAAGTTTGCATAGTAATGTACAACATTTATTTTTTTTGGATTTATCATTCTCTTATTTTAGAATTTACAAACTCTTTCGAATTTACAAATTCTCTCGCGCAAACTATTCACGTTAGAAAAAAACGATATTAGAAACCTCAAAATCATTTTTGAAGACCTATTCATAGATACCCCACACGTATGGGTTCGATGAAAAAAAAATTTTTCAGTTTCAGTTTCAAGTATGGGGACCTCCGAAATATTCCCGTTTTTCCCCCGAAGGGAAAAAAACGGTTATTTAGGTTTCAGCCGAAAGGCTTGACCCACTTGAGATTAACCCTCTGAAACATCAGCGCTACCTAGTAGTTTCCAGTAATTTTAGCTGGCAACACCGCTCACTGCGGGGAGAGGGGTTGTCGTTGTTGTGTCAGCCCGATAGGTCTTCGTGGTAATTCAGTATGTTAAAGAACGGAGGCTTAAGCCGACAGGGCTTAAAATCGGTGGGTCAAGCCTTTCGGCTGAAACCTAAATAACCGTTTTTTTCCCTTCGGGGGAAAAACGGGAATATTTAGGTGTTCGAGCCTTCAGGCTTGACCCACTTGAGATGTGTTTACTATCTGTCGGCGCTGACACTTGCGTATTGTGAATTATACCAGAACCCGGAGGGTGAACAGGAATAACCCTTAACTGAATATAATCTTTTTAATTATGTTTATCAACATTTACACGGCGTGTGTCGCCTACAACTGGGTTGAATAGGACGGAGAGTTTATTGAAACTTGAATGTTGGTTTTTGTTATGTTTAGCTTCTTTCAAATAATGTATTAAGTTTTTTTTTTTTTTTTTTTTCTAATTGCACCAGTTCTGTCTCTGATATACCTCGTCAATAACCATATTTCGGTTGACCGATTCTTCGAGGATACGGCCGATCGAAAACTGCCTAGGGATCTGTTTGTTTGTGCCTTTTATACACCCCGCTATAGCTGTTCTAGATGCTGCTTTGACTCTGCCACTCGTTGTGATAAACAGATTTGAGGCTATGGGATTTGCCTGACGTCTTTGGCGAGAGATGTTTATGAGCGTTAGGATCCAGTGGCCGAGGTCAAATTATTTGTTGCCACACTTCTTTAGGAGCCCTTCCAACTACGGGTAGCTGGAGTTATTTGTCTTAGAGCTGAATATGGTCCCTAAGGTGATGCTGTTGCTGTCGATGCTGCATCTACGTGAAGAATTGTTAAGTCATGTACCCATCCTGCGAGGAGTGGTTTGTTTCATCGATGTCTTGGTATTATTATCCACTCTGTGAGGTCACTGATAAGCCATGTTGGCCTCGTTTCATCTCGGACACACGAGTATGTAGTGTTTTTGTTGAGATGCTAGAAGAAGAGGTATCAGTGCTGGAGGTGGGAAAAGCCAGGCAAGTTTGTATTCCCACGGCCTGCTGAAAGCATAGATGAATTCGCTGTTCTCTCGCATCTCCCCTCACATACCTCTTAGTATTTACTATCGCAGATTCGTAAGACGCGAACGGGTCTATTTGCGGAATTCCCATCCTGGTAAAGATTGCTTTTGCGATGGCTGGACTTAAGTGCCATTGTTACTGTGATTTGAGCTTCGATAGCCTGTCGGTGAGACCGTTGTATCGCCCCGGGAGATATCCCACTAATCTAATAAATATGAATGTTTGGATGGATAGATACACTCCAGAACGCCTTAACGGATCTGTATGAAATTTGACACAGAGATAGATTATAGTCTGGAATAGCATATAGGGTACTTTTTATCCTGGTAAAACGTACGAACCTGAAAAGGTACGAACACAACTCTGGGCTAACCCTACAGTGCCATCAGCTGCTGGAGGAGGTGAGTAAGTTCAATAGCATCATCCTGCAATGGATCAAAGAACATAGCGGATCCAGAGGTAATGACGAAGCAGACGCTCTGGCCAGGAGAGGCTCGGAAATGCACACAGCAGGACCGGAGCCGCAGGTACCCCTGCCATTCAGCCAAGTGCGTTCATGGATCCGCAGGAGAACACTCAAACTGCATCAGGACTACTGGGCAAGTATACGGGACTGCAGGCAGTCGAAGGAGGCCTTCCCGGAGTTAAACCCGAGATACTCCTGCCAACTCCTCAGCCTGAAGCGTGACAAGCTCCGCCTTATCGTCGGAATTGTCATAGGACATTGCTCGCTGAACAAACACTTGTTTACACTAGGTGTTACAGACAGTCCTCTTTGCAGAGGTTGTATAAGCACAGAGGAAACTGCCACGCATGTACTCCTGGAGTGCAGCAGTGTGGCGCCTCAACGAGCACAACATCTTGGAGCACCGAAGACACCTAGGGAGGCCTGCGCCCGAGTTCACCAGCTGCTGGCCTTCCTGGAAGACATCGGGTGGCTGAACTAGCAGCATCCACCCGTCACGCAAAAAGGGCCCACTTGCGGCCTACTTGCGGAAACCAGTCTGCTCATCAAGTATCCTGGTAAAACGAATGGTACCCGTGGGATGAATTCGTTTTTAATCTCATTATAACTAACTTTACTCAAATTATAACTCAAGAACGTCTGAACTGATTTGAAACTTTTTATCCCGAAAAGTTAATGGGAAGCAATGCCGTGGGTGGCCGCTAGTTATAAAACAAAAATTGATCTTGTTCTTTTGCGATGTTTGGGATTTCAGATGTGGTCTTTAACAGTCTTAGGGATTTAGTGCTCCCTAGTTTTCTGATGTTAGCCACCGCGTTTTTGCTGTATGTTTGGAGCACAACTCACACCCCCATCCCCATCTGAAGCGTCTGTAGTCGGAAAATTTGAGGGTGGGTTAACTTGGATAGCGGAGGACTGAGCGTCTGCCACCAGCGTAGTTCGTTTCTACTTCTTTTGGCAATGGAAAAACTATGAACTTTTGTTTCCCTAGAGGTTTCTTGGATATCATTTTCATTGAATTGCAATGTAAAAATCAGAGTTGAATTGCGTCTGAAGCAAATACGAGCTTGTCTTAAAGTCTTTTTGCTTCTGCCTAGGACCAGTATCCTTGTGGAGTATATCTAAGATATTGTTTGTAATGTTACGAGTTTTTGACTCCGGATACATTTTCCCATTTTGATTTGTATCCCACAGTATTATTGCCGCAGATTCTCCCGTTGTGCTGAACAAGTCACGCTGTTTAAAGCGTATTGTCAGAGTTTTTACACAGGAAGTCTGTGGGTCAGGCATACGAAGAAATCGCTGGACGCCTTAAGTATCCAATATAACAACATCATCCGGATGATGTTGAGACTGCCCCGCTTCTGCAGTGCGTCAGGTATGTTTGCGCAATATCACACGGATGGCTTTCATGCCCTGGTGCGCAAGAAAACTGCCTCACTGATCGGCAGAGTGCGGGGCAGTAGCAACAGCATTCTGAGGACTGTTGCGGACAGCTGGACGTCTCCACTATAGAAGTGCCTTGTGCTGAGGACGATAAATGGTACTCTGTTTCTATAGCCATTAATCAAACTTATTGTAGTTTGAGGGCACCAAGTGATTTCCACATATTAGAATTGGTGTTAGTTGCCCTGCCAAGAATAGTTTAGAAGCTTTCGCCCTCTTGGGGCTTATTTTTGGCATACTCTATCTGCTTGTTGTGGCTGTTTCGGCGTGTTTGCTAATTTTGGTCGTACGGCTTTTTAGGTTTCCAATTCGCCGGAATTTCAAGTCGCCTCAAAGTTTAGCTTTGACTTCCTTCTTTGCAGGTTCGCTGAGATATTTGTAAGCGTCTTTCAGTGCCTGTCTCTGTTGCAGTAAGCCGTGTGCGATTGCGCCTAGGTTCAAGACCATTTCCTTTATGCGTGCCAATGATTGCAAATTTGGAGTGTTTACGACCAGATGATTGTTGACCCTAAGGGTACAGAATGCCGGGGTGGCCTGAAAGGTCATCGGTTTTGTACGTCAGCGTACCTGACATTTTCCCATAAATCGTTTCCGAGTCGTTGGCATTCTATTGCCTGTTCCACCAGTTTCGGGTTGGCGTTAGTAATCTTAGGTTCCGTCTCCGATGTCACCGGGTTCAAAAACCCAGGAGTCTTCGTCTTTGCTTTGTTCAACTGACGAAAGCTGGCCCAGTTCCTTTTGTGCATCCACAATGGTTTGCCGTAGCGTTTTTTCACGGTCGGTCGTATGGGACGGTCTGGGGAGTGATAAGGGCGGCACCTGCCATGGCGTTTCATGAAAGGTGATGTCCACCTCTGAATCAGAGGATTGATTGAGCCCATCATCAGGCTCATCAGACTTGTCTTCCTCATCCCTGTTATGGCTTAGTTGGTCAATGGTGTCGACTCTTTTAGTCAGGTGTGAGCCTGTGTCTGATTTGCTAGGAAATCTACCATATTTGCAAGTATTGCCCCACCCTCAAATCTGTGTTTTTGGGTGATTTTGGAGTTGGTTGGTTGGTTGGTTGGCCACCATTGTGTTCATGACAATATATTTTCATATGCCAGGGGGCTGGGGTGAATTTTGGTCATGACTTCGTGACGTGAATACGGTATTGCCCTTCGTAAAGGCCAGCTAAGTCATTTTCTACGAGCTTCCTTATAACCTCTCTCGGAGAGTTGTCCACCCGTGCGACAAAATATATCTCTAATGTCATCGCTTGGAATGGCGAATCGTAGCTTAGCTTCCACTCTCGACGGTATATGCTCTCCAAAGAGCTTATTGCTGGAAACATCCCGCACTTTCCATGTTTCCTAGTCATCTAGGTAGTTTTTCTGTACTGCCGCAACTAGTGCTTGGAATTCATTTTTCGCTAAACTCTTTCATCGTTGTTATTTCGGTCATGTCTGCAAGTAACAGTAAAGGTTTAGCTGATGCGACATTGGTTGATGCGACACCGTTTGATGCGATGTGACGCTCAGGTTGATGCGACTTGGTGCGACGCGCGATTGGTTAGTATGACGCCGGAAGCGTCACGTCGTATGAAATGATACGATGATGCTCAGGTTATGCGACTTAGGTGCAACGCTTGATTGGTTAGTGTGACGCCCGAAGCATCGCGTCGTATGAAATGATACGACGACACTCAGGTTCATGTAACTTATGTGCAACGCGTGATTAGTTAGTGCGACATTCGAAGCGTCACGTCGTATGAAATGATACGACGACACTCAGGTTGGTGTGACTTATGTGCAACGCGTGATTAGTTAGTGCGACATTCGAAGCGTCGCGTCGTATGAAATGATACGACGACACTCAGGTTGGTGTGACTTATGTGCAACGCGTGATTAGTTAGTGTGACATTCGAAGCGTCGCGTCGTATAAAATGATACGACGACACTCAGGTTGATGCGACTTATGTGCAACGCGTGATTAGTTAGTGCGACGTCCGAAGCGACGCGTCGTATGAAATGATACGACGATGCCCAGATTGATGCAACTTAGGTGTGACGCGTGATTGGTTAGTGCAACGCCAGAGCGTCGCCTCGTATGAAATGATACGACGACACTCAGGTTGATGCGACATAGGTAAGCATCGCGTCGTATGAAATGATACGACATGTATTTATTGATGCGACCAATGCCCCTGTCAAATTGTGCAATCCCATGCGATGCGACGTATGAGATTGGACGACATGTCGCATGAAAGCGACAATTTTCGAGCGACAGTGGCTAGCCGACTGAAGTTCGATGATTGGCGCGGGGACTCTTAGGAGATCCCCAGCCTTGGTTATGCTCGTAGCGAGGCAGTAACCAGTTGTAACATCCGACATAATGTGGATGTTTTGCATGTGGAGTATACTCCAACGTTTTAAAGTGATATCCTTATCTAACTAAGGACACTTTAATAATTATGTAATTTACTTACTTGAATTTTTTTATATGCTTTGAAGTTCGTAATAAGTAGTACTGATAGCGCCGAAGTTCAAAAGCGTACTGTATTACCACGAAGACCTATCGGGCTGACACAACAACGACAACCCCTCTCCCCGCAGTGAGCGGTGTTGCCAGCTAAAATTACTGGAAACTACTAGGTAGCGCTGATGTTTCAGAGGGTTAATCTCAAGTGGGTCAAGCCTGAAGGCTCGAACACCTAAATTTATAGTTTTTTTTTTATTTTTATGTAAAATCTTAATGCGGTTCACAGAATACATCTACTCGCCAAGTTTCATCAGTCTAGCTCTTACGGTTTCGGAGAAAAATGGCTGTGACATACGGACGGACAGACAGACAGACAGACAGACAGACATGACGAATCTATAAGGGTTCCGTTTTTGCCATTTGGCTACGGAACCCTAAAAAACAGTTGTGTATTCGAAAATTAAATTAAATTTCCGTCAGTGGTAGGCCCCTAATGCTTGAGGGTTGGCGAGTGCGTGAGACACCTGACATCTTCGACAACCCTTACCTTGCTGACAGCCCTACCAATTACCTAGTGCTTGTAGACAATACGGTGTAAAAGGATATTCGATAGCCAATCAGGCAGAAGTAGCAAATTTTGACGTAATTTTGCCATTTAAGCTTGTGTTCGTCAAAAGAAATATTGTAGACAATCACGTATGGATTTAACGAAAAAAAAATTTAAAGTTTCAGTTTCAAGTATGGGGCCCCAAAATTTATTGTTTTTTTTTCTATTTTTGTGTAAAAATCTTACTGCGGTTTACAGAATACATCTACTTGCCAAGTTTCATCAGTCTTATCTCTTACAGTTTCGGAGAAAAACGGCCGTGACATATACGGACGGACAGACAGACATCAGACATGACAAATCTATAAGGGTTCCGTTTTTGCTATTTGGCTACGGAACCCTAAAAAGAACGGCGAAGAATGACAAAGTGGTGAAATGTACAGAATTTGAAAAACAGCTAAAGATAAAAACAAAACCTATTCGTGAACGTGTGTATTCTTTTTTAAAAGTTGTCGTAATCCCACCTAACAAAGCACAGAATTACTGAAATTTTCAGACATTTAAATTGCCTAGGCCTATACAAACATAGCTATATGTACGTAAGAGGTTATGTAGGCCGTCCCGGGATTAAATAAACAAAGTTTTGCCAAAACCCGGTGAGTAAAAACATCAAACAGCTTAGGTGGGTTGGGATCGCTACATTTGCCTTGATTAAGGCCCACTAAGGGCCCGGCCTTTTGGCTCTTATGCAGAGCATCGATATTACAACAATATAATCTCAAACATATATTTAAAAAAAAGTTACACAGTGGAATCATTTATTACATAAAAAAATAGGTCAACGACTTTTATTCTCAAGCATGGTAGACATCAACTCACCTATTTTGGTAGTTTGACCTAATAAGGGCTATATAATAGTTTCACGGATTGTCAATTGACAGTTAAAATATTTGTCAACAACATTTTCAAACAAAAATATGTTAGTTAAACAACTGTCAAATATTTAAATTGTCGATTAGCAATCCGTGAAACAGCCCTTAAATACTCAAGATCTTGAGTATTCCACGTACTAACCTCTTGAGTACTCTTAACGCGTCTAAGAGGTAAGTGCGTGGAGAGGGGAATCCTGCTGCATCACAAAGTTTTATATAAAAAAATCTTAAATAATAATGGTTTACTAGTGACTTGAATGCTTCATCATCATCATCTCAGCCTGTTTACACCCACTGCTGAGTATAAGACTCCTCATTATTGCGCCACTATTTCCGGTCTCTCGCGAGTCTCATCCAGTCATTCCCAACACATGCACGCTTACTTATAAATAACTAGCTAGTTTAGTACCAACTCTCATACTGTCTCAGTAAAAATAGCAGTCACTCGTCAAAACATTCAAATATGCCCTTCGAAATCATTCTGACCGTTTTGATACCGTCACTCATAATAAACACAAAAAACTGGGCCGAATTTAAATCTTCTCTGTTTTTCGAGCTATTTTTCTCAAGGGCCGCGCATGGCGGGTGAGTTATCGCGGGTCGAAAGGGGGTAGGGGGAGGGTTGCCCTAATTTTTCACGTGTAACCCTCTGAGGTTTCAAAAGAGGTTGGGATGCGTGATGGCGTTATCTATGGTCGATCTTGGGTAAAAAAGAGCTTTTCATTTTGCATCCTTTAATGTTTTTTTTATAAAATTTGATGTAAATGTTTACGAGTAACAAATCTCTTTTATGAAGTCTGTTGATGGCTTTACAATGAATGTGTATTTTTGTTGCTGCTATATGTTTCTTCTTTTGGCAGAAATAGGTTTGACAATAAGTTTGTATAAATTTAGATTAATCTAAGTTTAATTTTTGTCACTGTTTTATTATAGGGCAGTGTGGTCGCTTAGCGATAAAGCCCTTTCCATAAATAAAAAAATAAAATGTTTCTTCTTCTTCTTCCTGTCCTTATCCCACTTTATGTGGGGTCGGCACAACATGGTTCTTTTCTTCCATTCACCTCTATCAGCCGTCATCACTGTATCCACTTCTTTCTTTTGCATGTTACACTGTTCATCCATTTTTTTTTGCTATTATGTTTATTAATTCCAAAATAACTACTAGCATTGCCTTGACTAGCCCGTTTTTTCATTTAAAGTGTGCATTTTAATCTTTTCACCACACTCTGCACTGTTTCGAAAGAATAATAAATTATAGTTTAAAAAACTAAAAAAAAAACGCTTTTCTGTAATAATCAATTGAAAAAAAAAAAATTCAATTGATTATTACAGTTTTATTTTCAACTTTTTAGTTCAATTAGTTATAAAAGCGTCCTTTTTTTTAATTTTTTAAACTATAATTTTTTTTTTACTTTTTAGTTATTTTTTTCATTTTTTTTTTATTTTTTTTTCATATTATTGCATTGTCATCGACCTTTGACAGATGTGCAAAGTTTGAATCAAATCTGATCGTTCAAAGTAGGACAAAATCGAGCTCAAAGAGGACGGTTACATACATACAGGTGAAGCTAATAAAAGCGTTATAAAAAAAAGAAAATGGGTATTTGCGTCTATTGTAGATGATTTATATAGCGTCAAGGGCAACTTGTGTTTACACAAGCCCTACTTGCCGGAGGCTATAGTACCTGGGACAGGATTTTGAATGGAATATGCTTGCCTAGCACCTATACCATCCTAACAGCTTAGTCGGCCTAATCCACAGGAAAGGACATTACACATTCTGCGATAAAGCTTTATATAACTTCCTTTATATAACCTACATACGCATAGTCAAACCTAAAACCAACCTTAATCCAGGATTCATTTTACCAAACGATAAATCACGTACAGCTGCTACGCGCTCGTAAATTATGAAGATTGAATTAATATTACGAACCGAAATCTTACGCCGCCATTTTGAAACCCTTATCCACCCTCTGCCTGAAACAGACGATTACAAGAACAAAGAGGTTTTGCTGTCCCGCGAATGTTTTACCCCGCGATCATCCTCCTTATTTCGAGTGGTATAAAGACGAGATTGGAGTGTCAGTTTATTTTGGCAAGTGTATGTGAGTTTTACCTCTTTTGTGCTCGATCCTTTCGTAGGCATAATTAGGGACGTACCCTCGGACTCAGAGATACTTTATAAAATGATCACAGTGCAGATGTTGCTCAAATTGTTAATTAAAAGAACATAAAACATGCACATAGTTTAGTAAATCTTCTGTAAAGAGTTTTCTACTTTTTGTTTTATGGTGTCGATAACTTTATTGAAGTAATTTGGAAAAAAATCGTGGTACTACGGGAATGCCGCCAGAAGTTAAAACTTGAACAACTTACCCCTCCCCCCCCTTCCGCCTCTCCCCCAACTACGCCTCTATCCCCCCTCGACCAGATGCCCCCCGACTTTTCGCAAACTTTGTTGATTTTTGCCGAAGACGTGACAGTGTTCCGCGTTCATAATTTTTTCCCACCTAAGTTTTTTTCCACCACTTCAATAAATAAATAATTTATTTACCTCCGACTCCGTAAAAACCCGCCACCATTTTCTTCAAGACTGACAGTCTAACTGACGTGCGTGAATCGAGCGGGTTTTGTATCGAGTGATGATAAGCGCCCCTACTGGCCGTGTTAAAAACTATCGTGACTACTGAATTGACTCGAAAACAGCAAGCATAGCCCAGACTAGGCTAGTTCATACAAGCAAGTGCAGTGTACCAAATTCTTCCTCCATGAGATTGGGGTTCTTTCGAGTCGTGTTTCGCACGAGAGGGTTCCGGTTTCAAATGTTCTTCCATTTTTAGCTTCAGGTAATGAACAAGGTTTCAATTAGGCCGATTGACAGTGAAGTGATCGGCATTAGGTACTTGTAACGAACTTTTTAGGAGTAGCCAGTTGGAATAATTTATCTTTTTAAACTGAATAAAAAACTCGGATCATTCATCATCATCATCATTATCAGCCTGAAGAAGTCCACTGCTGGACAAAGGCCTCCTCTACACATTTCCAGGAAGAACGATTCTGAGCCCTTTCCATCCGTCGACTTCCCGCGTGGGTGGGCGCCCTACGCTTCGTCTTCCGGTTCGTGGTCGCCCACTCTCGCTCGGATGAACCTAGAAAAACTTACTTCGAGTTTATTCGGGAATTTACGAAATTGCTTCTACATTGTGCCAACATTACGGCCGTTATCTAACAGCCGTTGCTTTCTAGAATTCTCCAATGCTTTAGCTGAGTACAGGTGCGGCCACATTTAAACGATCTTTTTAGTTGAACATATAAAACTGGTCACACTTTTGTGGTCGATGGTACGTTTTAATTTGACCACTGTCGAATTTGCGTAAATGCATGAAAATCAGCTTTTACTCACAAATGAAATAACTAAATAAGTATAGTGCCTGAAACGAGGTAGAGCAGAAGTATTTAAACAAGCGTTTTTTTTACAACTAGCTAATGGAACAAGCATATGGCCCACCTGATGTTAAGTGGTAACCATAGCCTATAACAAAACATTGCCTCGTAAGTAACACGCGTCAGGAAGGCATACGAGCACTCGTCACAATACATGTTTTAGATTTGTAAAAGGATCATATAAAAAAAGCAGCCAAGTGCGAGCCGGACTCGCCCATGAAGGGTTCCGTAGCATCAAGTAACATAATATAAAGGTTTTTGTAATTCGTCGAAAGGTAAATTGCGGTTTACGATTTATGACGTATAAAAAAAAAACTACTGGCTAGATCTCGTTTAAACTAAATATCGTTGAAAGTTTGCATAGTAATGTACAACATATATTTTTTTTAGTTTTATCATTCTCTCATTTTAGAAGTTAGAGGGGGGGGGGCCAACTTTTTTCCACTTTGGAAGTGTCTCTCGCGCAAACTATTCCGTTTAGAAAAAAACGATATTAATAACCGCAACATCATTTTTGAAGACCTATTCATAGATCCCACACGTATGGGTTCGATGAAAAAAATTTTTTTGAGTTTCAGTTTCAAGTATGGGGACCCCCAAAATTTATATATTTTTTTTTTTTTTTGGGTAAAAATCTTAATGCAGTTCACAGAATACATCTACTCGCCAAGTTTCATCAGTCTAGCTCTTATACGGTTTCGGAGAAAAATGGCTGTGACACGGACGGACAGACAGACAGACAGACAGACAGACATGACGAATCTATAAGGGTTCCGTTTTTGCCATTTGGCTACGGAACCCTAAAAACGGTAGGAACCGAGCCGTAGTTTATTGCCTGTTCTTCTAGGCTTGGTTGCATGGAACTGGCACCTAGACTCACCTAGCTTTAAGAAGTTTCAAAGTGATTCTTGGAATTGAACCGACGAAAAACACTTTTGAATTGATTTGATTAACGAACTGTTTAGATTCTACGATATGCCAGTTTTTTCAAGATGTTTTCCTTCACCATTTGAGAGTACTAGACCACCACCAGTGCTTTTTTTCATTATCTGCGTTAGTACCAAATTTTTGACGCAAAAAAATCCTAGTTTCCAAAATGTAATTTCCAATGAAACAAAGCAGCGTTCCATAATCCTACAACCAGAATTTCTTGTTGAACTCATTAAACAATATGGCGGGGCCGTATTTAACTTCGTCTACAGTTAACTAGAGGCAGTGGATAAATTATTTAACTCAGAACTCTCGGCTATTTCCCGAGAGTACAAAAGCTGGGTTAGAATTATATATGAGTGAGCTTAAAGTTTAGAGGCTGGCCGGGGAAGTAAAAGCTTAGCTTGCTTCGGCTTACCAACGGGTAGAGACGGCACTTTCCTCCTGAGATATTAGATTCTACGATGGACATGGATGGCTTTCCTCTTTCTCTGTGAAGTCGATGCTTCCCTCATTCATAATGCCTGACATTTTTTAGCAGCTCGCTTAAAGTCACTTGTCAATGTCACACGCATTGGCTAAATTGGCCGAATGGACAGATGCCATTAATTAAGAATAAGAAAAAGAGATCCCAACAAACTTAGCGGCCTGCTAAACTAAATGGGTGCTATAATAAAGCACCATTATGAGCAAGAGTTTATTTTAAGAAAAAATCTTTCAAAAGATTCGTCTCTAAAAAAATTAACTCTTATTGGATTAAACATCGTATCTAACTGGACGCTATCTTATAAGAATATCGGCTATGTTTTCTATCTACAGATTATATCCATCCGATATAAATATAGGTACCTATCCATTTCTATTTTAGGCTTGTCAAGGACTGTTATTATTTATTCGACGAATAGGTTTGTTCCATAAATAGGAATAATGAAATACATACTATCATAAAAAAAAACAAATCTTTTATGCTTTAATTATAAATTTATTCATAGCGTTATTCCGTAGGTAATAAAAAATGAAACAGATAATAAATAAAACATTAACGAATGCACAGATTATATATTTATTTCTCCACAGTAAGGTCTTGTAAAACTCTCAAATAGTAAGAGTAAAAGATACCTATACGAGTATCATCCGATTGATTGTTGCCTTTTGATACCGTCAACCTAAAAACAGCTAATAATTTTGCCAATACGTACATGTAATTGATACTAATTTGTTTGTCAACGTTTATTTCTCTTCTACAGCTTATATGGTCTGAGTAGATAGAGTCAGCAAAACAGAGCGCGGCCGCGACTCGCTGTCACGAACTAAATGAGAATAAGTCTGTGATTGCACTCAGGAATAGCAGAACTAAGGTGTTTATTTATGAATATAGAATAGTAGCTAACATTTTCACATTTATCTAGCCGCAAAATAAGCAAGTTTTGTTCTGTTAGATAGGTAGGTATTTGTACTTTTTCTTGACACCATAAGCGAGCACCCTTAAAAAATAAAAATTATCATCAGAACACGATTGAAAATAAATCCATATGTTATGGAATTAAATTGCTTATTATTTTTATAATGTGAGCATCAGTTTGTATGAATGAAAAAAACGACACTGAAAATGGAAATCAAGGAGGTAACTTATCAAAGGTTTTATTTAAATTTGAAAATGGCATGCATAACTAAATGCCGTTTATTGAAAAAAATATACAAATGAACACATCAACGCGACAAAAATTAGTGTTGTTCGTTGTTTGTCGTATTTGACAAAATTTGTGCTTTTTTTTATACAACTAGCTGATAGAACAAGCATAATGCTGGCCTACCATGAGCTTTATATGGTTATGGTTATGGCTGTCAAAATTGTGTCAACAGTGTCAACACATTCAAACACAAGAAGAAAATGAATGTGTGGGTCAGCCTATCTGTACACAATTTGACAGCCATAGCCATAACCATATGGAGCTCGTGGTAGCCCTGCTGAGGTTAGGTGATAGCCATCGCCTCTAACAAAGCAGTTTGTTCAAGTAGTACTATTACTTTTAATTTCCTCGCATTATCTGAGAAAAGTAACAAGTCTTGGTCGAATGGCATTGATGGATTTACGTAAATATCTACACCCCAAAACATAGCATGTACGTAATAAAATCAAACAAACAAAAGGGTATGTATAGCATAATCAATGATTGCTGTAATTATGCTTTAAATGTTGGCGTTTTCAGAATTCACAATTTCCATATGAGGAAGCTGGAGAAATGCACATTAACAATACAAAGATTGTTTTGCTGACCATTGTCAATGGAAGTAAAATTCCCCATAGGTATAGGGACGCTAGACTTGCCGACGCTCACAGTCAGATAAAACATTATCAATATTAGAGCAGGCTGGCGATGGAAAATCTATTTCAGTTGATGCCTTGATTGAGACGTTGTGGATTATAAACCAACTTGTTACTTATGCAGGTAACAGTTGATGTTTCAACTGTTTTTTAACGTGACAACGTCTTATAATTCGATGGAGCCGGCTGCACGCATGAAAAAACATGACACATGCGGCGTTACCTCGCTCTGAAGCGTTCCATTTAGGTTAGAAGTGCAAGCGAGAGCGCGGATCGAGCGACAAAGAGGCACAATCAGCCTCCGCGTTCGGCAGCGTTCGACATCTGTCTCTCTCCTACTTGAGTGAGCGATGCGTCCGCGTGGACAGCTGTATGACGTTGTCACGTTCAACCGACTTTACAGACAACCGATTCTTTTTGTCAACTCAGCTGTGTCTATGAGGCGTGAAACAATACCTGTAAAACTGAACAAAACATATATTTTATTGGCTATGCCTTAGCATTTTAGATATACGTTTTAATGGATTGGATAAGAAAGCGCAAACCTGGCCAAAGCAGGGCAGAGCAAGCCAGGTCAGGCAGAGCAAGCCAGGTCAGGGCAGGGCAGGTATAGTAACGAAATCAATTTTTTTAATTCCTTTTGATTTAAAATAGCTCAGATGTTTTTTATACCACGCGTCTCATTTGTACTTTCATAAAAAGTCTTTTTTCACAAAATCATTTTTTTTTTACTTGATATTGACCATCCTTTGGCTACAATCTCACCTGATGGTAAGCGACGATGTAGCCAACGATGAAGCAGCACGGGTTGAAGAAACCAATTCACTCTAGCCTTACATTATTATTATTAGCTAAACATGATTTGAAAGAGTAATTTGTTCTGTACAAACAAACACTTAAACTCGGAGAAAACAGTAAAATATAAGCTTGTAAAAATTTATTACGCTTCCTCGGAAAGCAAATCCTTTAAACTGCAAAGCAAAGACTTGGAGCAAACCGTTCCGTTGTCTAGAAAGCCTAGCTTAAAGCCTAATCACCTGAAACAAACCATTTTGAGCCTTATTACATGACAATAAGGAAGGAGGTCAGTGTAAAGGTTGGTGCACAGTGTGTTTGTTTTATCTTGAGGTTTTATGAAAGCAGATGCTGGAAGACTCAGCTTTGCCAGAACGCGATGGGGAATTTTTCAAGAGGATTATGAAGATTTATACGAGAAAATAAGAAGTCCCGACTTTTTTCATTGTGAATTTTAATGGGCAATGTTTTAACATTATTTTTAACGAGGCTTTGTTATTATTTAACGATACATGAAATAAGGACGGATTAGGCAATGCGAGTTATTTTTGATTAGAGCTGTATTGATTTTAATTTATTTTGGTATCATCACAGGCTATACAGTTTTTTTACATAATAGTATTAAGATGGAGAGATAAGAAGGAGTGGAAGAGCTTGGAGGAGGCCTTTGCCAAAAAATAATAATAGTGTCCATGTCGTAGTATAAAATATTATTTAGTTGTAGGAATATATTATCTGTAATGAAGGTTAAAAATAATTAAATAAATTCAGATGGTGGTTACGGTTGTAGGCTACAAATATTGCACATCGGCTTTTCAGCTTTGTAGAGCGCTATCTCTTTCTGACGTAAACTTCGCTATATGAAGTCGAAATTAGCCGATGTGCAATATTTTTTGCCTTCTAAGTATGTATAGATATATTCTGATAACTGCCCAAATTATAACTGACTGGCCTCTCAGCTCAGTTGGTAGTAGTTCTGCCTTCTGCGCCGTAGGTCGTGGGTCCGATCCCCACCAAAAACAAATATTTGTATGGTCAACGCAGATGTTTGGTCTCTGTCTGAGTGTTATATAGTATTCCAAATATGTATTGAAAAAAAATTATAATTATGTTTATAATGAGTTAGCTGGTTCCTATTCCTTAATTATTGTCCACAAAATTTATATAATAAAACTCATCAATAATAATACGCTTAAACAGTGTGATACAATTTGAATTTAGAACATGGCTGATACTTTTCTCTTTGACATTAGATTTTGACGGCCGCATCTTTTTGCGTATTTTTAATTTCTGACTAAAAACAGAATTGAATTTACTTTTGATTTAAGCTCCATTCGAAATAGCCTACCAGCTATATGAGTTAAATAACTAATGGGAGGTTCAGGCGCTAATTGAAAATGATTATGGCGTCCATCATCCACGTTTGAATATGAATCTTATGAAATTATTCATAGACAAGAGAGCTGGATCAATGTCTGCGTCTGCCCTAGCTGGCACCACTTTGGACGTTTCATACGGATTGTATTTATCGGTCTAAAAATATTTCAATACTAGCGGCTGCCTGCGGCTTTACTTGCCCAGTTCCCGTTATTTTTTCAGAATACAAAGTATCCTATCTCCGTCTTCTGGTTCTAAGCTACCTTCTGACCAATTTTCAGCCAAACCGGTTTAGCCGTTCTTGAGTTATAAATAGTGTAATTAGCACGACTTTCTTATAAACTATATATAAATTAAAACAAATCCATCCCACGGGAACCAACAAAATTAGCATAAGTACTATTCCAGACTATAATCTATCTTTGTGCCAAATTTCATCTAGATCTGTTCAGCCGCTCTGGCGTTATTGAATAACAAACATCCATCCATCCAAACTTTCATATTTATAATATTAGAGTCAGTAATTTCACCAGCACTCACACGCTTCAAACCGAAACAGCAGCATTCACGGCAGAAATAGGCACGGTAGTAATAATTTCCCAGACGAGCTCTTCAGAAAGAGCTACTACTAAAAATATATAACAAACACTTTTTGACTTTTGCTTCTCACAGTATTTTTTTTTTTTTTTTTTATGCCATAGCTGGCAGACGAGCAGACGAGCCACCTGATGGAAAGCAGTCACCGTCGCCCATATACACCTGCAACACCAGAGGTGGTGCCGATGCGCTGCCGTCAAGTCGTTTAGTATTCAATAAATTCCCATTTCCGGTGTCTAAGGAGTCATCATCATCAAAATCATCAGCCTGAAGAAGTCCTCTGCTGGACATAGGCCTTCCCTAAGCGATTCTGAGTCCTTTCCATCCATAGACTTCCCGTGATTTTAAGAATGTCCTCGATCCATCTGGTGGGTGGGTGCCCTACGTTCGCCCTCCGGTTTGTACTAAGGAGTACTCCATGCAGGCTAAATATCTATGGATATTTAGTAAACAAAAGCCTTACATTGTAGTGGTCGTCTGTCTTGTCATGGCTCAGATGCGCTCGGCTCCACTAAATGAGATGGGTTAAATTGAACCCGCCGACAAATAGGATGAATTTATTTGCGTCTTCCTTGTACCAGGCTGTGCATCGTTGCAGTGAATAAATAATTGTTTTTTGGACTGCACTTGATTGTACTTTCAGGATATTTTAGACTTTGTGCAGATAATTTACATTATGGTCTTTAAAGATTTAATTTACTTACCGTGATATGGTTTAATAAAAAGTCTTGATTAAAAAACAAAGATTTTTAATTAGGACTAAAGTTTTTTATAGAGTTTCAGATGTGAATTTTAAGAATTTTTGCCGTTATGATGCGGTGTTTGCGTATTTTAAATGGGTTACTTATAACTTGTAATGAGTTGAAGAGTTTGAGCTGTTATTTTAGTACCAATACCAACAAAAACTTGGGTCTCTCGCAAGTCTATAGTTTCAAATAAATCTTCGTCTTTCGATTCTAAAGGCCTGCTATCATCTAGGCGATGACGATAGCGATCAGTGAAACGCTGTCAAATATCACTGTCATTATTTGATAATGTTTCACTGATTGTCATGGCAGATGATTTAAATGTCCGCAAGGCTTAAAGCAGTGGGTTCAAAGCCATTTTATTGCACGTATTTTCTATTTGAAAAGTTCTCTCAAGCCGATGGAAAAATTGTGAGGCTCCGCGGTATCCATGGCTTAGCTCATCTCCATTCTTCTGGATTCCTCTAAGAGAAATCAATTACACAATCGAACATAATCAGCAGAGTGAGAAATCCATTGCAAAAAGCTCTCCAGCAGCTGGCTAGCAAATTGAAACCTCTCTCATTAGGCGCCGGCTGACCACATGCTGTTGGACAAGGAATTAAAACTAAAACGAGGGTAGCTTTATCCAGGGTGTAGCTTTATCCAGGGTGTAGCATTATACTTACCTAAATCAATATATATTCTTCTTCTTCTTATCGTGTCACTGATTCTTTCGAACCAAGTGTGGTGAAAGGACTGGCCTCTAGCTCAGTTGGTAGTAGCTCTGCCTTCTGCGCCATAGGTCGTGGGTTCGATCCCCACCGAGAACAAATATTTGTGTGGTGAACATAAATGTTTGTTCTCTGTCTGGGTGTTATATTGTATTCTAAGTATGTATTTACAAAAAAAAAAATGTATTCAAGTATTATATCAGCTATCTGGTTCCCATATTACAAGCTCTGCTTAGTTTGGGGCTGGGTAGTGTTGTGTGAATTGTCCACAATATTTAATATTTAATTTTAATATTTTAAGTGCGCCTCAACGAGGCTCCTTTCGTGCACTTGACACATATTTTCGAACTTTTTAGGTTCTACGATATGCCGGTATATATTGATTTATAAAAAGCAAGTGAGGGTATGTACGTAAAGGGTTTTGCTCAATCACCATCAACTGGAATCTACTCCTCGTTGTGGTGTTCTCCGGCTGGTAAAAGTTTTTAGCCGAAACAGAGCAATGCTGCATCACGATAGAAATAGGCATGGTGGTAGTACTTCCCCGGATGAGCCCTCCACAAAATGCTCTACCACTACTTTACTACTTGTATCCATAGCCTGCAGTTAACTTATTATGGTCAATATGATTATGACGGCGATGGCATGCCTTTTAATTATCCACTACTGGGCTCACTCCCTTTTTTAACCGACTCCCAATCAAAAAGGAGGAGGTTTTCAATTCGGTTGAGTTTTTTTTTTTTTTTTAAATGTTTGTTACCGCATAACTTCGTCATTTGTGAGCCGATTTGAAAAAATATTTTTTTATCTGAAAGGTACTGCTTTCAGATTGGTCCCATTTAAATCTTATTAAAATCGGTGTTGCCATTTTTTTTTAAATTATTTTTTAATGTTTGTAGCTGCATGCCTCCGTCATTTATGAACCGATTTAGAAAATTATTTTTTTATTTGGAAGGTTATTCTTACGTCCAGATTGTCCCAAGCAAATTTAATTAAAATCGGTTTAGTCGTTTGACAATGAAGTCGGTTTCTCAAGTTTTTTAAACTTATAATTATTGCTTAACAAAAACATGGGTTCATAAATAAGAATCATGACTTTTGAAATACCTACATATTTCAATTTAGTTAGACGTAGACGCAAAATTAATGTCACATGTCAAAACTTTATCATGTTCACAATATGTGAAAACAACTAATTGGTAATTAGTATTTTTAAGTTTTTATAATTATAGATTGTAGCGCTGTTTGTTTTCTGAATAAAATAAAATATTGTTAATGTTTTGAAACATTTCATACAAAACAATTTTACCAACTCATGAATAACATTACCTCCTTTTGAGAATGTAAAAGTACATTCACAATGAAAATTAAACGGAAGGTTCCAAACAATGGCTGCTCGAATTAAAACAATGGTTCAGCTTTTTTGGATTCTCTTTGGGAAGAAAAATGCTGACGCTGTGCGGGTCGTGGCCTCTATGGTGTCAGCTTTTCTTTTGTGTAGTCTCAATTTATCTCCTGGGATAATTAAGACGAGATTGTTTTCCAATTTAATTATTGCACTAGAACTTAAACTACGGTTGTAGGCAATAAATACTGCGCATCGGCTTTCTGCTTTCGTGAGCGCTATCTCTTTCTGACGCACACTACACTCGTATGAATATAGTATGTGCAATATTTGTTGCCTGCTTTAGTGTTGAATTGTTTTTTTTTTAGATTATCTATTTTACTACCTAATGCAAGACAAAGGCCTGGCCTACCATCCCCTTTCACATTTTATTTGACGGGTCTTTCAGTTCAGTTGGTAATTACTTTGCCGTCTGCGCCGTGGTCGTGGGTTCAAGAAAAAATATTTGTGTGGTGAACGCAGATGTTTGTTCTCCGCCTGGGTGTTATACTGTATTCTAAGTATTTATTTACCAATAATACATAAGTATTATAATATCAGCTATCTGGTTCCCACAGTAGTACAAGTTCTGCTTAATTCGGGGCTAGATAGTGTGGTGTTGTCCACAATATTCATTATTTATTTATTATTATTAATAGCATACACGTGGCTTATTCGTAATTCTGACGTATCATACTTGTATCTTTGTAAATTCCACAACAAATTTGTAACCAAACACTTGAAAGCATATCATCCCTAAAGCTTTATTTTAAATCCATATCCATTTTAATAAACTCGAAAAACACGAAACTTACCCCAAAATCCATTACATTACCTAACAGTTGTACCACAAGCTCTGTCTGGCTCTGTCTCTGGATTTGAGTCTGTGTGAGGGCTCACCAGTGTATTATACTGTGCGTATGACGTTTCGATGTAGGATTTATTTAGACAGCACTGACAGACGGGACTGGTTGGGACCCAGTTTTCTTGTTATTGTGAGCGTATATAGTGTGTTCTGTGCCCAGTTTTGTATGTATAATTTACCTTCTTAGGTAGCCTGCCTGCTTTCAGTTGTCCGTTCTGTGTGTTTTGTTTGTTTTATTTGTCTTACTTATGTCAAATAAATGTATCTTTCTTTTTTTGACTCAAAACCAGAGCCAGAGACAGAGCTTGTGGTAGGTCTACAGTATACCTACGTCCCAAACCCTTATTATCCAGAGGTACTTGTTTATAATTCCTTTTGTCCTCCACAAAGCCTTCGGCCGGCAAATTCATATCAATTTATCCCTTTTCAACGTCCTCATTACGAATTCTTTCATAAGATAATATTCATGCGAGGTTTACGTCAGCGAGGAAGGATGAAATTATGCTGACATGCTGGGGAAATTTTACATTGAAACTGGCTACTGCCACTTTAGAATTACCGTTTTTGAAAGGTTTTGGTTGGTAAACTATGCTGTGTTAAGTTTAGGTAAACAATCTAGTGAGGTACAATAGTCACAATTTCTGGCCTCTCTCTGACTGGCCTCTCAGCTCAGTTGGTATGGAGCTCTGCCTTCTGAGACGTAGGTCGTGGGTTCGATCCCCACCGAGAACAAATATTTGTGTTGTGAACACAGATGTTTGTTTTCTGTCTGGGTGTTATATTGTATTCTAAGTATGTATTTACAAAAAAAATAATTTAAATAAGTATTATATCAGCTATATGGCTCTCATAGTACAAGCTCTGCTTAGTTTGGGGCTAGATAGTGTTGTGTGGAGTGTCTATAATATTTATTTATTTATTTAATTTCAAGTCAAGTTTCAACTCAATAACAAAAGTATCGCTATCCATTGTAAAATAAGTCTTTGATTTTGACTTGGTAATCTAATAACAATGTCAATCAAATTTCAATAAAAAATTGTGTTACGTATACAACTTAACTATTGCACTAAAATATACTAAAATAAATAAATATTCTGGACAATCCACCCGACGCTATCTAGTCCCAAACTAAGCAAAGATTATTATACAACTTTATAAATTTTTTTTAAATACATAACTTAGAATACAATATTATAACACCCAGACAGAAAACAATAAACATCTACGTTCATCGCACAATTTTTTGTTCTCAGTGGGGATCGAACCCACGACCTATACGCCAAAATGGAACATGCCACGATGCGTCTAAAATAAGCACTTCTAATTTACAGGTACAGTTTTGTCGAAAACATTTTTCATAATTACCAAAAACACGGCGTCAGCGTTACAATAGTTGTTGTGTGAAAGGCCTCTCGTGTTCGGTACAGTCGCGTACAAATTATATAGGTACGGTAATACGTAAGCGCTCGTGTCGTTTTAATGAGGAATTGTGTGCGACATCACGACGGAGGCTGTGGTCCAAGTTACAAGCTGATTTGTATGACGTACAAGCAATGGATGATTGTTGTGATTTTAGAACGAGAATAGATTTGGAACGTTTGTGTTTAAGCCTCAAAATGTTTATATAATTGATTAATACTTTCTTTTTGTTTCAGAAAATGAAGAGCTGGAAGTGGTGAAGTCAACACTTGGTCCTCCACTTACTGAATATAAATATGATTTACCCCAAATATAGCTAATTTTGTAATATCTGAAAGAAAAGGTAGAAGAGAGGAAGTACTTTATTGCCCACACACACAACACACAACACCATCTAGCTCCAAATTAAGCAGAGCTTGTGCTATGGGAACCAGATAGCTGATGTATTTATAAATAAAATAAGCGGTCTTATTGCTAAGCAGCGATGTCTACTAGACACCAGAAGAGAATACCATCCATCAGGGACTACGATCTTGTAAGCAGCTCTCCCATGACGCAGAACAATACATTGGTACCTGTTTACTGAGCGGTTATTTGTGGCTATTCGTATCACCAAAACAAATGTAATTATTTTCCAAAATAAAGCTGAGAGGTTCCAAAACTCGCTTCGCCTGTTATTCGCACCATCGGCCAAATATCTGTGAAGTGCGCGCACTTTGCTATGCTTGCGAGCAGTTCAAATACGTCTGTTTTTCGGAGATTACCACTCAGCGCATTACGGACTTGCCTGTACTGAAATATGGCGCTATGCTGACCGAAGGAAACCTAAGCAAATATTTTCTGTCGTCAAATTATGCCCGCTACTTGCGTTTTTGTAACAAAAAGCTGGCAAGTTATGTATGCAAAATTAGGACCATATTTTTATTCCACATTACTGGTTTTGAACGTGCACAATCTGTAATGAGAAATTTAATTTAAATTTTTATTTTATTTTTAATTATAGTTGTCAGAAAAATTAATGAAATGGCCAGTAGTTTTTTTTCTTCTTCAATTTCTCCTCGTAACCTATGTTAGAGAGAGGATGTTTGTGGAGAAAACGCCTCTAATTGGACATACAAACATACTTAATTAATACCTATGCGGACTTCCAATAATTGGACTTTGCAACTCTGCATACCTACTTTCTATTATGTACTGACTAATAAGATATTGTTTTTTCAATTTCTAATTAGAAAAAGTAAACTTGTCCAGCTAACTTCATCCATCATGGTAAGTAACATAACAGATTTAACTTAAAAAATAATAGTTAGTAAAAAAATATATACTGTTTGGCGGGACGATAATTATTATTGACACCTTTGAGAGGTAGGAGGAGGCTCGAGAGAGAGATAAGTGGCTTTTTTTTGGGAGAGACCTTTGCCCAGCAGTGAGACAAAATAGGTTAAATAAAAATCCACATAATATCGTATCAAAGGAATTCATATATTTTTATTGCACTCGAACATTTACAAATAAGTAATAACAAAGGTCATTGTAGGCGAGCTTAACCCTAAAAAGAGTTTCCTTCCAGCAAACCTTTGGTGCTAAGAAAAAGCTAAATGTAAAATGGTAGCAATATGTACATACTTGAATTTAATGATATAAACATGAGAAATTTATCTAATAAATAAACTACTTACACTTTAAGTACAATAAATACATACAATAGTAAATAAGATCTACATCTAAATCTACATTTAAAAACAAAAAGGTCCAACCACATACCACTACCCGACCTATTTCACATGAGGGGCTTAACCCTTACTTTTACGTCTTTCCCAGGATTTATATTCAGTGGGCACTTCACCGGGCCCGAGAGGCCCATAAATAACCGCCGCAGAGGTCTGGGCCCCCAACTTTTACCCGAAGCCCCCCACAGCCCCTTTAGGACCCCGGCCACCCCCTCAGCCAAACCCGCAAACGACTAAGGTAATTCTAAGTGGTTGTGTAAGTTGAGATACGAGTAGCAACCGGTTGTTATTCATTTATAAAATCATTTTTGTCTAAAAATACACAATTTAAGCCTTAAAAGTTGGTCCCAATGAATTTTCTATCAGCCAGCTGTATACAAAAACAATGACATATGACAAAAAGATAGGTTTCTTTTTGTTGTAAGTACGTCAATCTTTTTCAAACCTAACTATAAATAGTCATACGTTTACGACGTCGGCGTGGTTATAACTCGTCATTTGATATTCTGTATTTCTGTCACTAGGTATAGGTACTTAATTGTTTTTTTGCGTGCAATAATAATATGACCTACTATTTCAGTGAGTCAACGCAAATTGTTCTTTATCTGATACATCACAAGGACTATTTTGAAGTACTTTGCTTTCGACAACGTCAAGAAAACGTGGTAGAGGGGCGTGCATTTTCGGACTGGTTGTCTATACTGAGGTACAGCAACAGCAACTTTGCGTTACATAATAAGCGATCTCGCGGTACAAGATGAAAGACCACCCTCATATATCTTTTTCAAAGTGTGGATTGTTTGAGAATTTTAATTTAGCGAAAAGGTCGAAGTTTCATGGCGCTGGGTCGCGGTTTTACTCGGAATGGCTCGTTTTTTAGCTTAATGTTTTGGAAATCGATTGGGGGTACAATTATTTTATTGCCGAATACAGAAGCCTTCATAAATCATTCCTGTTTTTTAAAATACGCAATGGTTACTTCTTCTAGTTAGCAGAGACTTGCTTATAACGTTTGTTTGCGAATTAAAAAAAACTATCAGACGATAGTTATCATCGTGTAATTAATTATGTTAATTTATGGCTAAAATTACACATCAAATTGATGCAATCCTTATTAAATATTTGAATAAGTATATGTACCTACTTGTGTATTTATAAAATCTTGGACCATTGAACGAACGGCAACACAAAACTTTAAAACAATAACCCTTTCGATGCAAATAAAAAAAGAACAGAGTCCATGTTCTAAATTCAAAACCTGAACCAAAGCGTTCTAAATTCAAAATTGAACCAAAGCGTTCTTATTTCAAAACTCCTGTCATAAGGCGATAAACGAATGAGCATCTGCCCAAATAGGCGTAGTCTATCGCATTATGATTCCATTTCCGGCTTGGAATCGCGACTTTTCTTTGATAATCGCCTAACGCCCATCGAAGCTTGAAATCTCATTACCGGCCCTTACAAATTGCAAGTGATTAGGGCTGCGCGGTCAATCAGTTTCAAATTGTTTGAAATTAGATACTTAAAAACTATGATTCTTAATAGTAAAGGTCAAGTCAAAGCCAAAAGTGTATTTATTCAGTAGAGTCGAAAGGATCACTGTGAAACGTCTTAAAGCCAGGTGAGTCTAGGTGCCAGTTCCACGCGAGTAGGTCTAGAAGAAGATATGAAGGCTACCTAATAGTCAGTATGTAGGTAGATATCGAACAAAATTAAACAAACCTACAGGTGCCCACATTTTTTTGTAAAAAGGTTTCTTATCTATCTATTTAAGGTAGGACACGATCTGTGGTTAGTTTAAAACAAGTAATCAAAATTTTAATCTAGAAAAATGCTACATTAGCATTTTCCATCTAGAGATTGTGTTAACAAAGTTTCTCTTATGACCCAAGTGGGGGTGGTTAAAGTTGACACGCTTGCATATTATGCCACTACGCTGTAGGGGTGGCTGGAGTTTTAATTATTTTACACGTACCCCTAATTACTCTGAACGAACTTCTTAACAGCGAAAATTGTCTGAGATTTTTTTTTTTTATGGAATTACATTTTTTTTAGACAAGACATCAGTCTGTCTAAAACTCAAAAACTGTACCCTACTCTCTGCCTTGGTCTGTCTCTGGCTTTGGTTTTGAGCCTGTATGAGTGTTGACTAAAAAAATCCTACGTCACACACACGGTGTAATACACTGTGAGCACTCATACAGACTCAAAGAGCCAGAGACAGAGCCAGACAGAGTTTGTGGTAGATCTACTGATTATGATTCATGAAACTGTGCAATATCATTATCATTATTAGCCTGAAAAAGGTGACTCCTAATTCAAGACAAAGGTCTCCTATCCTATGTAAGGTTCTAGAACGGACTTGTTGAACCTGTTGTTACAATATAATCTTTTTGTGCAATGTAAGATTCCAACAATAATTAAGTCCAACAATACTAAAAACTTGGGACATGAATAATGAACAGGCTAATAATATAAGTTAATTCTCACACCAAACCAATAAAGTTGAACTTTTTTTATTATGCAACCCTTGTGAACATTTCCAAAACAAAGTATTTTTATTTTAAGCAAATAGGTGTCGAATAAAAAGGCCCCAGTCTTTAGGTACCAAACTTTTTTATTGCATGGCAGCCCTGGGCAGTGGAAGTTAGGCAAGCGGTGGGCTGGGCGGGTCTTGCGGCAGGGCGGGCGGTAATGAGTTGGATCGAGGAGTTAGCGCAGATGCACCACAACTTTCTAATGGAGTGGGCAGTGCTGAGTAGTTTGAAAGTGCAGAGTGCCTATTGGTGGACTAACTAGAAGTTTGGAACTGAGGCGGGTTTAGTTCGGTTTCCTAATGCCAATAGTTACTCAACTTGGAATGTTAGAACCACTTGTATTAAGCTACAGTGACCAACTTATAAGAACTTCGATGAGTGTTATTTTTTTATATAACAAGCTGATGAGGGGGAACAAACATGGTCCTCCTTATGTTGAGTGGCAACCGTCACCTATAACAAAGTATTTTCAGGAACGTGTCATACGATGCACTGCCCTGCCTCCATCAACTTGAGGCATATAGATATTCAGCCTCACGCGCCAGTAATTTTACCGACGCCCACACTCGAACCGAAACACAGCGATGCTGCTTCACGGCAGAAATAGGCATGGTTGTAGTACTTCCCCGAACGAGTCCTTCACAAAAAGCTCTACTACTACAAGATTAAGAGAGATATTAGAGAGATTAGAGAGCTAACCATGATGTATTCTAAGAATGAATTACTGGTTGTGATCGTGAACTTCGAATGAAAAGCTGTTATTGAGAACGCAACTTCGCTCGTATTGCAAAAACGTGAAAACGCGGGAGCGTAGTACTGTACAGCTCAAGTTACCTAAAAACAAAGGAAAATGACGCTTATAGCAAGGACATAAGAGCTAGCAGTGTATGGTCTGGTCTGTATCTTTGGATACCTACGTCGAAAAAACGGCCTGAGTATAGTTTTAGACTAGCATTCATCATCATCAACCTATATCAGACCACTGCTGGACGTAGGTCTCTCCCAAGACGTGCCACTGAGCCCGGTCTTCGGTTCTTCTTCTCCAGTGCTTGCCAGCTACATTTCGCAGATCGTCGCCCCACCTTGCCGAAGGGCGTCCTAGACTACGCTTACCTAAACGCGGCTAACATTTTGCCCCATCTACTACATTATTCTTCGCACTCTTTGTCCGAAAGTAGAAATTCGGCTCCGCTCTCGAGACTACAGATATTTATCTGGCCGTGGCCGGACTTTTTTAATATAAATGTTCTTTGTTCCTGACGGGAGAAAGTTTTAATGAAAATTCAAATAAGGACAACTTTTAACCTTTTATTTTTTGTGTAGGAATTGTTTTTTGTTGTTTCAAGTGTCGGCGATAAGGACCTGCGTTGTTAGGTTAATTTTTCCCAGTTTTTATGCCAATTTTGTGGTTATGTTTTACTTGAAATCATTATCAAACTACATTGTCCAAAATAAAACAATAAAATACTGTTGTCAAATTTGACAGCAACGCAGGGAAAAAAGCAATATTTTACCATCGTCATAAGTATGGGGTAAATAACTATCTAAATTGAACTATCTATCGTTTGTTATGGTCTGCAGGCCCCTGTTTAATAAAGCTGACAATTCGACATAAATGTTAAAAAGCGACAAAATTGTGGAATTGTAGCGCTTTTGTGACATATTTGTCACTTTTATTAATAGCCTAAACGCGGCAATTCCACAATTTTGTCGCTTTGTGACAAATATGTCGAATTGTCAGCTTTATTAAACAGGGGCCAACTTTTTCTTGTGAGTTTTATAAATTTTGTAAATACTTGTATTAATTGTAAGTTTGTTTGTTTAAATGTAAAAACATTTTGCAAATAGTCCATATTTCTTAGCGTAAATAAAGGTACGTTTTACATAAAAATTAAGCAATTTAATTGATTAGGTGCTTGTCTAAATCAATCTTTAAGTAATTAGGTACTTACCTTACCCTCCTAATTAATTAAAGTAATAACCCAAGCCCTTACCATAGGGTCATGATTAAAAGGACGCATACATACATATAACAGGCGCCTGTATTTGCACAGTGTCCCAGAGGTAGGGACTTTGTAAATAAAACGTATAAATAAAGCTAGCTCATTAACAGAGTTCTTTCAGTAGGCATACCATGAGCTCTGTCTGGCTCTGTCTCTAGCTCTGGTTTTGAGTCTGTGTGAGTGCTCACCAGTGCATTATACTGTGTGTGTGTGATGTTTTGACGTAGGATTTGTTTAGCCAACACTCACACAGACTCAAAACCAGAACCACAGACAGAGCCAGACAGAGCTCATGGTAGGCCTACAGGTGGTCGAAATATGAGGGTAGGCAACATTATTTACTTTGAATTTCGCTTTGACATTCAGTTTAAGCAAAGGAAATATCATAAAATTGAATACATCGAAATAATCCGTTAAAATAAAATCCTGATATATCTGTCAGCCAAAAAATCCTGGAATATATAGCAAATTATCAACCTTATATAATATATATTAAATAAATCATCATTATCTTCCTGTCCTTATACCAACAGTAGGCCTACCACAAGCTCTGTCTGGCTCTGTCTCTGGCTCTGGTGTGAACAAACAGGTGTTTGTTCTTTGTCTGGGTGTTATATTGTACTCTAAATATGTATTTACAAAAAAATAACATGTAATCTGGTTCCTATTGTACAAGCTCTGCTTAGTTTGGGGCATCATAGTGTTATTTTTATGAAACAACGGGATATTTACCATGATTAAATTTTTTGAGTTGAATTCCGATATTTCGGCACAGTTGCATGCAAACCATGATCATGGTTGAACTGAAAAAAAAAAAAACCTTTATATAGTGTTGTGTGAACCCCGCATAAAGTGGGATAAGGGCAGGAAGAAGAAGAAGAAAAAGTGTTGTGTTGGTCTACAACATTTTTTTGTACATTTTGATATTGGTCTGACTCGTTGCGCCGCCACTGGTGTCCCAATGAGATAGAACCCTTAGGAAGCGTGAACAAGTTCACCATTCGCTGAGGATGATAACTTTTGCACAATTACTGTGAGGCCGCAGCCGCCCGCCCAGCGCCAACGTACCGTCTGCAAAAACAACACAACAATCTTAAGGCAATTCATATTTATCCATATTTGGGCTCATGTATGAATCTGCTGTTGCCAATATTCAATCACATTAAGGGGCAAAAAAGCTTTTGGATTATGTGAAAATTTTTGAATTTTTACATAATATTTAAATTATTTTTTTAATTGTCTTAATATTTCAAAATGGTGTCACATTTATGAAACTTTCCGTAAAGTCAACACTTTTATAATAATGATCTCTTTTAGTTTGTTATGTAGCCACATTTTACTTAAAATTGCATTATTAATAAAAACACAATGTGTATGTTTCTTCTACTTTTGTTTTAGTTTATTTTCTCTAGATCTAAAATTGAAACCATAATTCCATTGGTTCTTCATTGTCCTCGTACCTTCCTTTATGTCCTTCATCCGCTCGATACCGGATTATACCAGTATCTCACGGCTCTTTGTTCGCAAACATCGTTTTGCTATTTCCAAACTCCTCAGTTGTTCATTAAGCCAATTACACTGAGAACTTGAATAGGGGTTTGCCGCTTTGATTTTTTATTCCTGTCGAGTGTTTTTTTTTATTCGAGTTCAGTATTTACCTATAATGTAGGTTACGTTTTATTTATTTTATTTTTATTTTTGGTTTGGAGTCATCTTGGTCACCACGGTCCTAAGCCACGTTGTTTTTCCACGTTGTCTACAGTCAATATGATAGACAAAGAGACGCAACTACTAAAAACTCAACAGTCAATTAAAAGCTGAGTGAGCTGAGTTTTTAATAGTCAATTAAAAACTCGGCAATTACAGCTCAAACCTGACCAATTTGAGCTGCAGACTTTTTTTTAACTACTTCTATATGTCTCAGACTGATTTGTGCTGTAAACTTTTCTTGATTTTTTTAACTGCTTCTTCTTATTGTGTCACTATTTCTTTCAAACCAATGTGGTAAAAAGAAATCCTTTCACTCTTCTTTCGTACACTATATTATTTACACATATTTTTCGAACTTTATAGTTTCTACGACATGCCGTTTCCTCACGATGATGATTTGAGAGTATGTACCTACTGGCATAGTGCACATATATTTTTCCACAGAAAAACTCACTAGATTTGAACCCACGGCCTTTAGACTTTTTTTTATACAACTAAGTTAGCAAACAAGCATACGGCCCACCTGATGGAAGGCGGTTACCGTAGCCCATGGACGCTTGCAACATCAGAGGCATCACTCGCGCGTTGATGAAGACTGTAGTGTGTAGTGCTCTTAATTTTTTTACTGCTGATTATTTTGCTGCCAGTACATCTAGAAGGTGCACATAAATTATGGCCACCAAAGGATAGGAGCTCGGTCTAACTTCACACTTTGCTCGTATTTTATACAAATGGTTATATATGTGGAAAAACTTTCCGGGCTCTCACTAATTGAGAGTGCGTTACTAGAAATAGTTACTTATGTTTTTTATATACAGGGCGTCGAAGAAAGTCAAATAATATGGTTTGACTGTAAAGGCCGGCGCACATCTAGGCGAAGGTGGTGGCGATCGTGAAACGCCGTCAAATATTGCTGTCATATTCTACAACGTTTCACTGATCGCCATAACAGATCGCTTAGATATGAGCAAGGTTTTATTCCCATCATCCGCAGATTGACTTAAGCCACTACCAAGATTTTGGGCTACCCTCATTCATCGTTCCCAAGAACGATAAAATTAAAAATACTTCCAATACTGTTAATTTTTAAAGCAATTTCAATAAGATTAGAGTGCGAAAAGAGTTCTAAGATTAGTATATTTTTATTGCGTGGCTATACAATTATATTTTGTATTTTTCGCTTAAGTAAAGACTCTCGTAAAGTCGTAATACTCGTAGATAATTTGGAACACCATGTATATCGGCGACAACAGCGGTCACTACTCCGAGGAAGGAAATTCGATTGTGGTGCTTCCTCGATCGAGATTGGTTTCGACTCCGAGTTGTTGATCAAGTTGAGGATCGACCCCCTAATGGCTCTGATAACATTAGGTGTTCTCATTAGACTCAAATTTACATTTTGACGTAACAACGTCTTATAATTCGATGGAGCCGGCTGCACGCACGCAAAAAAATGACTCATGCGGCGCTACCTCGCTCTGAGGCGTTCCATTTAAGGCTTGAAGTGCAAGCGAGAGCGCGAAACGAGCGACAAAGAGGCACAGTCGGCCTTCGCGTTCGGCAGCGTTCGACATCTGTCTCTCTCCTAGTTGAGTGAGCTATGCGTCCGCGTGGACAGCTGTATGACGTTGTCACGTTCAACCATCGTCAGTAAACCGAATTTACAGACAACCGATTTTATTACTAATATTAAAGGATCCCGCTATACAACGACCTTCACCGGTCTGTTTCATGAATAAAAAGTATTGTACTTTGAGTTGGTACTTGGTACTTAGAAATCTGGGAGTAGTATCTGTACTGCAATATTTATTATTATTACTTAAGGTTGTTCGATTCCGATACAAACTGAATTTACACAACTATGGGCAAACAAAGTATAAATGTACACTGAAATAGTTGTAATAGAATTTAACAGTGGTCTTTACTGCCGGCCAGTTATATAAAGTTGGACAAAACTGTAAGATAACAGAAATACTAATAAAAAACAAAAAAATATTTTTTTCGTCATTCTTTCTAACGGGTACTCGGCATTGAATACGTGAATGAGCTTAAAACATATGTCTAAAAAAAGTCGTACAAGTCTGTTAGTTTTTTTTCTGAAGCCCCGAATGCCACGACCAACGGCTACCACTCCCACTTTATATAACTGGCCGGTAATAAGGACCACTGTAGAAGCCTATTACAACTATTTCAGTGTACATTAATACTTTATTCGCCCATAGTTGTGTAAATTAAGTTTGTATGGAAATCGTACCCCCTTAAGCTTTTTCATAGCAATTTTTATAAACAACTGGATATTTACCATGATTTAATTTTGTGTGTTTTGACTCTCGATATTTCGGCACAACATTTTATTTTACTCTTGGAGTTCAGTCATATAGGTCGCGTGGAAGTGGCAACTAGACTCCCCTAGCTATAAGATGTTTCAAAGTGATCCTTGTGATACTACTGAATAAATTTTTATTTGACTTTGACAGTGCAGTCCGTGATCATGGTGCGTGCGTGGCTGTGCCGAAATATCGGGAGTCAAAATTCACAAAATCAGATCATGGTATACTCAGAACAAAAAAAGCGTCTCTTGTTTGTTCTGTGATGTGTGTTATGTGTTTGTTTTATATCCCGTTGTTCATAAAAATAGTGTTAAGAATCATGATAATTTCAAAAAGTTCCAGTAAATCCGTGATACCGTTTATTCACTTCAGAAGTCACTCACAAACCACAGCTTCTAAAATTCGCATTAAAATAATAGCATCTAAATTCATTCGCGAACTTTAAAGCTTTGACTCTCTGAAAAGCGGTTATCGTAATAAACATGCCGCTATATTTTGAAAAATAGCAGGTAACTAAATCAGAAGAACCAAAGTAGACAAAATAGCTCAGAATCGTTCTTCTTGGAAATGAATTGGCAGTGTTCTTCACGCTAGTGATGATAATGATGTTTTCTTATTGCAGGAAAATAGATCGAAAGACAGTAAAGGTCAATTTTAAATACACATAAATAAAACATGGTGCGTGCTTCTGGAAATAAAACGCTAAATACTCTGAGACTCTGTTTTAGACTGGAGTCTTTAGTATAATTATGTATAATATAGGTAAGACCAAACTCCTTGGCTATTTTCAAAAGGTTTTTTCCTCTTGAGCCTTTTCACTAGGTCCGTGTTGTCGAAGAGCTGGATTGCCTCGACATTCACATGGTGATGAAGTCTTTGTTCATGAGCTATCTGTCAAATGACGTGTACCGTTTTTTAGAGGAGCAGGGCTTTCAGTCTGCCATGTTAACACAATGCTAGCGTAGTTTGCCAACGTTTTAGTTTAATATTTCGATGTAAGCAGAAATTTGCATTGTTCCAAACTCCGAATTTAGTCTTTAATTAAGTGGTGTTGATAATAATAATGTTCTATTTTCAATAAAGACGTGAATTTCGAGGTTATTTTAATTGTAACATCTTTTATTTTATTCGTGAAAGGTATAGAACACAATTTAAAAAAACTACAATAGCTTCAACAATTGCCCATACATAACCTATTGAAACACCGCTGACTTTCCATCATCGACTAATTTATTCATAATTATTTAGTCAAACAAGTACCTAAGGCTAAAGATTACACTATATTCTACTACTACTTTGGTACCTTAAATTATCAAAGCTTACGTACGCATTACTTTGTATCGTGAAAATAATTAATAATTATTGATTATTTATCATTAAACAATAATTACGAAAACACAATGAAACTTATCAAATAATACGTTCACAAAACACATACAAACATTTGAATAGCAAGAAAAACTATTGCAACCTGTTTTAAAAATACAGTGTTGTTATTTTTTTTGTCAAGGTGTCGCCATCTATTGCCGAGAAGCTGAACTTTGGAGTGGACCGGTGAAGGGTCCCGCCGACGTCTATAAATTTCCTAAGGGAACTCTGCGCCCGACACCCCGTACCACGTAATGTAGCGATAACTAAATTACGCTTAAATAGAAATAGAAATATTTATATTTTACTATTTTATTTTATGGATTTATTTCTGAAATACTAAATATCTACGAGTATATAGGCTAGGTAGGCAATAGTATCATATAATTGTTATTTATTACGCATAAAGACAGAAAGTTTAAAAAACACTATAATTTTGAAATAGATTAATTACAGCTATAAAATAGCTACAAGTGTTGCCCCTAAAATAAAATGCTTAGAGAAAAAAGGAAGTTGATAATACGTTCCGCAAATAAACTAAAATAGTAGATTCGTATTAAATTCGTCCCTTATGTCGATAAAAAAGTATCAAGACTGAAAAAAAATTGCAAAAACACATATTTTTAATTTTTTTCTATGAATTCTCTTTTGCTTGATAAAAATAATCCAAGTTTATTGTTAAATATAAATTGTTAAAGTTGCACATTGTTGCTGTGATATGACTGGATAATAAAATAAACATAACCAATAATGATTTGATACAGCCCTACATTGTTTGCAACACGAACCGCTGATAGATTAGATTAAGTATTTCGTATGTTTTTTATTTTGTATTATTCTGTTGATATTCTATGTAAATAATATTGTACCCAATATTAATGGCAAGCCCCGTCCTCACTTTGTTGGGCAGCGACTACCACAAAAGTCGTAGCATAAAACACTCACAAATATTGACTTTCTATTGGTAAAATAATTTTCAAAATTGGTTCAGTCGATCCAAAGTTTACCAAACTTCATAATAGTATAGATTACCTTCTTCTTCTTATCGAGTCGCTGTTTTTTTTTACCAGTGAGGTGAAAGGATTTAAGTGTTTTTGTGACAGATAACCAGCTACAGCTACAATTTTTGATTAAATTAACGTATAATTTATATGTAGAGTTTTGAGAAAGAGATCTATAATTCTAGATATTTTGCTAAAACAATATTTAGTTTTCTTTTCAAATTAAATGCTAGAAATAATTTTGGAAAACGGGTTTTTAGTAGAGCGCACAGCGTAATATTAAGTCAGAATTTCAATATGTAAAAGCGAAAATCACTTAAAATCCTTTCACCACACTTGGTTCGAAAAACGAAAAGACACGATAAGAAGAAGAATACGAAGGAATTCAGACAAAAAAATTACAAAAAAAATTACATATCGTTTTTGTATCGTTTGAACTTGGTACGGGGCGGAGAACGGTTTTATCTTCACGCTCGCCTGACTGTTACATGGAAATGTAATGAAAAATTACGTGCGTCTGGTATCGCGCTTTTGTTCCTAATGTACCCAAGATCTCAGTTAAATTACTTGTTCATCATGAATAGCAAAGGTGGATAACTAATATTATAAAACTGTGAAAGTTTGTAAGGATGGATGTTTGTTACTCAATAACTCTAAAACGACTGAACGCATTTGGTTGAAATTTGGCACAGATATAAATTATAGTCTGGAATAGCACATAGGCTACTTTTAATTCCGAAAAAATACGGGAACGGGGCGTAACGGGGTATGGATGGTTGTTTGTTACTCTTTCACGTTAAAACTACTGAATGGATTTTAATGAAACTGTACATAATTTTATAACACATTTGCTCGTAAAGGGTCTCTTATTTCACTAATTTCAGTATCGTTATGTATGTCATTACGTACTAGTGCGGTAATGTAATGTAAAACGCACGGGTTGCTGTTTAATAAGGTAAAACGTACGGTTTATCAAGATGCTAAATTTATAAAATGAAACTGAATGGAACTGAATGAGACTAAATGAGACTTAATGAGACTGAATGAGACTGAATGAGACTGAATGAGACTGAATGAGACTGAATGAGACTGAATGAGACTGAATGAGACTAAATGAGAATGAATGAGACTCAATGAGACCGAATGAGACTGAGTGAGACTGAATGAGACTGAGTGAGACTGAAAGAGATTGACTGAGACTGAGTGAGACTGAGTGAGACTGAGTGAGACTGAATGAAATTGAATTAAAAAGACATTTACATTTCAAATATTTTAGCTGCTTTAACAAGTGATTAAAGATTTATTCGTTTTATTTTTATTTATTTCCTCGCAAATATGTTATAAAACGTCGCATGACATACGTGCGCTTTGATAATTACAGCCTCTGCTTTCTTGTAGCCCTCGTCTACGGCTCGGGCTCGCAATAACGCCTCGGCTGTAATGTTCAACCTACCGCACTTATATCATAATGTACTATTATAATATAGCTCATACACCAGAATAACACATAGGCTAGAATTTATAAAGATAATGTAACGTAAAACGGATGTAAGTTACGGGAACGGGGCATAACGGGAACGGGGCGAGCGAAAACGCGGGTGGCCTCTAGTATATTAATATGATCGCGTTTAGTTTTATCCAGTGTGGTGAAAAGATTTAAGTGCAGGAGGAGAGTAATTTCTTCTTCTAAATTAGATGGCATCTGCCCATTCAGTCAATTTTGCCAATGTAGTTGACCAACTTTGAAAGTAAACTTTGTCATTTCAATTGTTAGCTGGCGAAGTATCGTTCCGGATTGTCAGATCTCAGATTTCGAATTAATCAGATTTTGAATTGGTCGAATATTTTCAGAGTAGTCTCGGTGTAAAACCCGGGCTATGCGGGAAGGAAATTTGGCAGAACGACCCTTTGACCAGTTCGTTACAAACTCATATCCATCAACGCGGCCAACTGGTACAAAACGTCATAACTGCAACTCTTTTTTTAGTAACTTAGAACTTTAATATTTGTAGGTATTTATTACGGTAATTAAAGTTGAGCTATTTAAAGATATTTAACTAAGCAGACTTTTTGAAATCATCATCAGCCTGAAGAAGTCCACTGCTGGACATAGAACTCCCATGTACATTTCCAGAAAGAACGATTGTGAGCTCTCTCCATGCACTTGTTTCCTTCGATTTTTGTTATGCAACCGTATGGCATATCAACTTCTACAAAATGACAGTATCTAAACATCTCAATGTACGTTTTCGATGTTTTTCTCCACCGATTAGGAGCACTGACTATTATTTCTATAAGCTTTTAATACTTTGTGCTCCGTTACACTGTTGTCAGCGAGTGTACGCTCAGCCGTATGAACAGATCACTTCGGCTGATTGCCCACAAATGATACGTTGCAATATCCTAGCTATAGCTACGTAGACGTAGACCTGTAGCTTGCTCTTAGTACAGAAAATATTATGTCGTACAATCTAAAAAGTTCGATTGCGTATATCGTGTATGAAAGGAGCCGCTCTGAGACGCACTTGAAATCCTTTCACCACACTATTTTGAAAGAACCGATGACACGATAAGAAGAAGAAGAAAAATTACAAAAAACAATTCAAGAGAAAGCTTTTAACTTTAGTCTTGGTGTATGTGTAGGTAAGGTATGTAACTTTTCAATGATTACATAAAATGAGGTAGAAAAATACAATTAATAACTTAAAAAAAATGAGGTACGAAAAATCCAATTGGTAACTTAAAATGGGTGCCCTTATCCCTAACAGTGGTCTCACCAGGCAGTTATGTTATAATAACATGTGTGTTATTTATGTAGGATATTCATTTGAATGAATTCAAATGAATATCCTACACGTATATAAAGGTAGCATCAAAATGATTCGTAAGCGTTCATCAGTTGAGCGACTTTTCCTCCCCAAAGCCACTCGAAGACTGCGTCTTGTTGCCCCTCGCCCTGAGACTACATCTATCCCCTCCCTTGTCACCCCCACCCCAACGGGTGTTTTTAACACCACCACCTTTACTCAGCCCTTAAAAGACGAATTTTCCGCTGAGAAACACAAGCTAAAACCGACTTTGTTGCTAAGGAATACGGTATTGTATCGAATGGGAATATAAAGCTGTTCCAAGGGATAGAGATCCTGGACTACTCGTTCCTTGGAGAAACTTCTTCTTACAGTCGTTGAAGGAAATTTATTTTCAACTGTATGTCGTAGGGCTTAGGGTAGTTTATTGCAGATCGTTAAAAAGCTTTGGCGTAGGAGATAATTTAAGCAAGGGTGGAAAGCGACGGAGAGTTCTTTTTGGAGTTTGTGCGAGTGAGACGTGCGTAGGGGTTGAGAGGGTGCGGGTTAAACGCGTTCCAGGAACGGATTGGGAAATAAAATAATATTCGACAAATCTAGGGGTAGTCATATGTACTTATAACGTAGGGGCTTACGATTTGCGGAAATTCCTGGAAATGTATTGGCGAGTGCTATAATGGGAGCGTCACTATACGTGATAGAATCAGAAATTTGAAATCCGAAGAAAAAACCATAATCGCTCGCAGAAGCAAGTTTTAGTGGCAATGGGCAGGTCATAAAGCTCGAAGAACCGATAACCGCTAGCAAGGGTTCTCGAATGGCGACCACGAACCGGAAGATGGAGCGTAGAATGCTTCTGTTTGTTCGTGTTTTAACCGCAGCCATTTCTGAAAATTAAATATTACAATATTTTTTTTTTAAACCAATAAGGTCAATACATGAAATAAGTAGGTACTTTACCGGACTAGACGGTGGGACTTTTCTAAGAATTGAATTTGAGTCGGGGACAGTTTGTGTTTTTTTTGTGTAGGTAAGTAGACAAAAAACATAGTACTATAAGATCTGCGGGTGCTGCGTATAGGGTCACAAGTCTACATTAAGTTAACTTACATAGATAAGATTAGCGGATTAGTACTACATCTATATTTATAAAAGAAAGTCGTGCTAGTTACACTATTTATAACTCAAGAACGGCGGAACCGATTTGGCAGAAAATTAGTGGGGAGGTAGCTTAGAACCGGGAGAAGGACATAGGATACTTTTTATCCCGAAAAACCAACGGGAACGGGCGAGCGAAGCCGCGGGCGGCCACTAGTAATATTATATATTTGTTCTAGTTAATTTATGTTTAACAATGGAATTCCGCAAAATCACGCCTGAATCCATTAACTAAAAAAAACATACATCTAAACCACTGTCATTACAGTCATTACGTTAAACTGCATAATTAAGCTTTCCAAATTAATCTGATTAAAATTGCGCTGCACAAATTGTCCTCGACTCAAATTCAATTCCTAGAAAAGTCCCACCGTCTAGTCCGGCCCTGCCTCCATCAACACCCCGAATAGGCCGGCTGCGACGCTGCGAACACTAAAAACGCACCCCTTTTACCCCTTACCCTGATTTTTAAGCCTACTCCCACTCCCCCTAACTCCCGGGTTAGCCAGAGGTATGCGCAATAAATTTTGACCACCGACGTCCCGCCAAAAGGGCGTAACTGCTCTCACATAAACCGACCAAAACTACCCTTTAAGTTTAAAAGATAGAGCTGAAATTGGGTTGGATTTAGTTGTGAAACATAGCCTATGTAAAAGAAAAGCCTCGGAGTTTTGAAGCTCGAGTCTTTCAGTTCAAATATTCTCTTTGTTTCTTGCGCATTAGGGATCAGTTTCGTTCGATTTCACCCGTATAAAAGAAGGTGCCACTTTTGCGGGTATGACAGAGACAAAGCTAGGCTATTTACCTAGTACTGGATATGGTCTATTTCTCATTTGTCTTGGTGATAGTGTGGTAATAAAATCTATTGTTCTGATGCCGAATGTTCTCGAACGGGACTTGCGGTTTATACAAAGGGGTGCACACAAGGGTTTAATATGGAGTTCATTATCTATCGTAAGCGATTCATAGTGTCCAATGCAGACACTATATCGATTTCAATTCTGAAAGGAAGTTAAAACTGGGAAACAATAGATATGATGATGAACTTTTTTTTGTTGTTTTAAAGTGTTTTTTTACACTTGCACGCTCATAATACTAGATAAGTTTTAGCAAAATAGGTGTAACTATTTGACGCGACAACGTCTTATAATTCGATGGAGCCAGCTGCACGCACGAAAAAACATGACTCATGCGGCGTTACCTCGCTCTGAGGCATTCCATTTATGCAAGCGAGAGCGCGGAACGAGCGACAAAAAGGCAAAATCGGCCAAAGAGGCAAATTAATAAATACATTTTGAACTTGAATTTGATCACAATGTCCTCGGTGCATCAGTATTTTTCATAAAAGTCATCAAGATATTACAACATAGACTCTCCTTTCACAAACAGAAAAAAAAACAAAGGCCCATTACCATCGGAAGTGAGGCCCTCATCAAGATAAATAGAAACGTCACTATGATAAATTACCATCCAGGGGCTATCAACAACCTTATTTTACAACCCTTTACAACCCTACTATCCATATTCCTAGAGCCATAAGGTTGAAAGTCCGTTGGAGGAGGGATGGTAAGTGTAATAAGTAGGTTGGTTCCTGAAGGCTGTCGTTATCTAAAGTAAGTAAATACGTGTTCGTATATAAAAAGGAAAATAAAGGGTGAGTTTATTTGAAAAATGAGTGAAAGTATATTGAAGGTAAAATTAAAACCTCGGTACCTACTATTAGGTCACTTTTACTTATAATTGTTGAATTATATATTGACCAAAATTTCTTATTTAAGTTATCAAAATTGGATTAATTATGTTGTTGCTCTAATTATCTATTTAAATATATCATCGCCAGGTCATAAAGAGGGATAAGGGCAAGAAGAAGAAGGAGAGAAAATCTTCATGTCTTAAAGAATCATCCACACATAGGCGAACAGTTGCAAACTGATCGCGCGAACCATGTGCGAGCCGCACCCACACACACGAACAGTTGAGTCCGCTTTCACCATTGCATTCACATTGGTCATCATTGCCACCGTTATCAGCTGGCCTACCATGAGCTTCATATGGTTATGGTTATGGCTGTCAAAATTGTGTCAACAGTATCAACACATTCAAACCCAAGAAGAAAGTGAATGTGTGGGTCAGCCTATCTATACACAATTTCACAGCCATAGCCATAACCATATGGAGCTCGTGGTAGCCCTGCAGATTCAGTATACCTATGTAAACCGAAACAGATCGCTACCGCCATCGCCTTTGCAGTTCGCAACTGTTCGCCACGATCTGTCCTAACCTACAAACGGATAGATATTAGAAAGCATGCTATTAAATAAAAAAACTGTTGTCAAAACTAAAGAGTTCTGCTAGCTAAAAAATCCCATCGTCTTACCTATTTTGAAGGCCTCTCAAAAAGTTTTTCAAACATGCTCTTGTTTCTGGTTTTTGTTCAATATTCCAAGGTCCAATGGCCTTGCAGTGGGTATCGAAGCTGCACCTTGGCCATGATGGCTGCTGATCTCTAGGCCATTGCACTACGGAGCTCATCGAGGTACACCTGGAATTGAGAGAATACAAGGTTTAAAGTTTATGGAGAGGATGTATCAAAGTGTGGTAGCTTTTTTTGAGATTTAAAAGGTCTTTATTATATAGGTACTTGTGCACTTGTCCAAAAAATAATACAGTAAAGCCTTGCGCACATCTAAGCGATCTGCGATGGTGATCAGAAAGACACTGTCAATGAAACGCTGTCAAATATCGCTGTCATATGACAGCGATATCTGACAGCGGTTCACTGATCGCCATTGCCTTGATGTGTGGCCTTAAGAGCTTTGAAATGGTTGCCTATCTTTCTAGGCTAGCTGCCTCTTGGAACTAGCACCTTTTAGATATAAGACGTTTCAAAGTGATTTTTAGCTCTTTGTGAAGGGATCGTCCAGGGAAGTATTACTATCACCATGCCTATTTCTGCTTATTTTGTAACTAAATAACTACCACGCATGACCAACCACAAGGTGAGATTGCGGTCAAACGCAAGCTTATAAGTATAATGTGTTAAAAAAACGGCCAATTATAAAAAATTAGGGATTCTATAATCAAGCATTTTCCTATTCGTAGATGATAGTAATTCCACAGTTAATTTGGTCTCTTGGATAGAACTTGCGTAGATAAAACTAAAAGCGTCCGAAAAACAGAAAAAAAAGATGACTACACAAAAACAAAATGGAAGACCACGGCTTAGGTGAGGTGGGGGCTACCACGCATGTGCGTGTGGGGAGGTCGGGGCAAATCGCCCACCCGCTGCCCGCGAGCGTGTGGGTGGGCCTTTATACTAGGCATAATTTTTTCGTCAATCTTCCTTGGGCATTTGTTTCCCTTTGAATTATTTTGGGTAAAGGGGAGTCACGGTTTGTAGAATTAATTAGAGGGTACTCTCACATGTTTTGGACTTTTTTGAACGCGTGTTTTTGGACGCTGAAAGAATTTTAATGAGTACATAAACACAAGAATGAGTACATGAGCATAGGTAGGTATGATGAAGTTACATAAAAAATCTGCGTATTGTATAAACGTGACACATTTCTTTGTTCTCCTTTTTTCTGGCTATATTATTATATACATAAATGGCCATAAAAAAACTAAGCATTATGTTTTGTCGTGTACAGTTTGTACAAATAAATGTCACCAGAGCCAGAGCAAGAGCCAGACTGAGCTTGTGGTAGGCCTATATATAGTCTCGATTTTAAGCAAAATCGCGTGCTGAATCTAGTCATAGGTACATAATTCCCTCTAAACCGTATACTCGTAAAACGCTCGGTTGCCTGATGAAATTTATGAACTCCATGTCCTGAAAATGTTCAGCGGAAAATCTAAACATAATATTATTTTTGGGCGTTCATTTTATGCTGTTGTCATTTGACCCGCATCGCTTAAAATATTGATCGACTGGCAAATAACTATATAGGAGTTTTTGAAGCCTAATGGCCTATGACAGCTGGGAACCTACCACCTATCAGAATCAGATACCTGCTATAATGGTAACACATATTTTTTATTGTAAATACATAAGTACTTAGAATACAATTTAAAACCCAGACAGAGAAAAAACATCTGTGTTAACCACACGGATATTATGTAATTCTCGGTGGGGATCGAACCCACGACCTACGGCGCAGAAGGCAGAGTTACTACCAACTGAGCTGAGAGGCTAGTTTATTTTATATTAATTAGGACTGTAGAATAATTACCAGTGATAATTCTTACCTATCTAGTTAATAGAAGCCAAATAATCAATTTCAAAATACCCCCAAATGCAATATTAATTTAGACAAATAACTAAGGCAGACTCTTCCAAATCCCATTCAAAAGTCCAATTATTCACTTTGACGTCGGCCGTAGATAATCATCTGTCATACGATGCTGAACGGGAATAGTCCAGTTTACCCAGACCTGCCTCCAGCTATACAACACCCACTTTCCCGGTGTTGTTTTTCAGAAACTAGATGAAACGCGGGGCCATGCAAGAATGGTAAATGAAAATGGAAAAGCGAAGTGTGGGACAGATTTTGAGTCGGGCCATGTTTTGTGCGTAAAATAAGATTGCGTATGACGTTTTTTGGAAGTCTGAATACGGTGAGATAAATTGATGTCAATGTTTGTATGGGGCTTAATTAAATTTTAATCTACGTCAGTTTTGTTTACTTTTTGGGATGCTAATATAATTCACGATAATTACGAACGAAGTCCTTGGTTATTCCTAACCGATAGACTAAATTATGCGATGTTCTGCGCGGTTCTGATTAGGATGGGTGACTGCTGGTGGCATTTATATGTACAATTATGTGTTTTTTTTTTATTTTTTTATTGTTGATAGCTAAACGTTTGACTGCCATCACACCTGATGGAAAGTGAAAATGCAGCCTAAGGTGGAGCACGCTTAGCTATAATCCACTTGTTCACTCTTGACTTGAAAATTCCAAGGTTGTAGTGCTCCGGAAATACTGACGACGGTAAAGAGTTCCACATGTGTACGTTTAGTTGTCAGTTCAAGCTGTAGAAGTAGTTTTGTAAGTAAAATAGTTATTTCTAGAGAATCTAGAGTGATGGTTCTAGGTACTCTAGAAAGACAAATTTATAAAAAAATAAAAAAAGCTTTTGCTAATGTTATAATATTACATAATGATTTTTTAAATACGTAATGACTTTGAATTTGTACCTTAACTGACTTTGTTAATTTTAATTTCATTATTTAAATTCACAAAACAGGTTCTATTCAAATATGCACTTTAGTAATTAAACAGTTCATTATATTCTTAAATCTAAATTCGTAATCAAAACATGTAAATATATGACATTATTGAGTGTTGCATGTGTAAAATTTGAATTCTCCCTAAAACAAGAAACACTATTTGAATTTCATTTCAATTTAGACCATTTAATTTACTTTACAGTTTATACCATTTATCACACACATCTGAAAAGTTAACTTCATTTTATAATAAGCTTAGGAACTTAGCTCACATTTATTTGATTACAAAAAGTTTATTAATGACGTTTTCGTAACTCTCAAAGCTCCTATTAGTCTCAGCGTAACTTTGCGTAAAGTTAAATCCAAAGCTCTTTAGCCCCTAAACAGTCTCTGAGAAGTTTTAATGTGATATAATGGTTCATTATACTATGGATCGAAAGAATATATTTTTCAAACAAATACCTACCGCTAAAGTAGAAATCAAAAATCTTATTATGTAACTTGCAACAAATGTGAGACATAAGCAATTTCAAAAAAAATACTGTAAAATTACGTTAATCATATATTTTTTATACAGGGTTATTCATTATTAGCTGCAAATTTAAATACTTAGAATACAATACCACGCCCAGCCAGAAAAAAAAACTGAATTCACCATACAAATATTTTTTCTACGGCGCTACCAACTGCTACCAACCGGTCTGAGAGACCAGTTTAATAAAAAATAAGGCTTTTTAAATCTACCAACGTAATATATTGTATCAAAGTGCCTCGCCAAAAGCGGAACATTAATCGAAAAAAGAAAAAAGAGAATATCACACCAAAATTTTTATATAATCCGGATCGGTTGAATAAAATTTTAGCACGTAGTAGGCAGAAAAGAGAGACCGAAACAGCCCTTACTCCAGTAAAAAATTGAATATTTCTTTTTGATTACAACAATACCGAGTAATTCGTGCCTTTAGCTGTAAGTTAATAGCCTTTAGCGAACATTACTGCTAGTATTTACAATCTTTGCAGAAACTGGCTTTTTGGTATGTTTGTCAAACAGCTAAGTTTGTCAAAAGTAACCCCGATCTGTTTTGTCGACTGAACGATGTCGTAGATCGCAATAGACGAGATACGAGTCGAGTGTGTGTCCGCAACTTTAAGACCAAGTTTATGCGCAAGAGCATCTTTTGTATGGCTCCTATCCTATGCAATAAACTCCCACAGGCCATAAGGGAAATGCCACGTTCACTGTTTCAAAGGAAGTTAAGAACATTACTTTTATTTAAAAGCTACCACACAATTGATGAATTTTTTAAAGACAAGGCTTTTTTAAATACTTAGTTAACTTTATTGTATACTAACCTAATTTTCAATAAATTGTTTATGTACCTCAGACTCCTTTTTTTGTGTGTGTTTTATTTAATGTTTTATTTTTAATTCTCTCAATTAATTTAATTATTTTCATGACATTACCTTGTAAATTTTAATATTGCATGCCTAGATATAAGCAGAATACATTGGACATAAGGTACCTATTATAATTTAACATCTTCTCGACATGTATTTCAAGCAATAAATTTACTTTGACTTTGACTTTGGTATCCAATTGTTTGCAAATGCTGAATATAGAGAATAAAGTGTGGGTATTAGCGCTTTAACTGGTCTCTCAACTCTTCCGATCTCTGCAGAAACTGACTGACTGCAGGCCGTTCATGTAACTTTTGTTGCAATGGTTTCAATCAAAATCTTATATAAATCTAAACTGTCAATTTTGCGATCACGTATTGACAGTTTCCATAAGATTTTGATTGAAACCATTGCAACAAAAGTTACATGATCGGCCTGCTGGTCTCTCAGCTCAGTTGGTGTTCCTATTCTAAGTTAGTGATTACAAAAAATAATTATATAAGTAGATATTATATTAGCTGTCTGGTTCCCAAAGTGCAAGCTCTGAGGGTCTTATTAATAATCCTGGCGTAGCGTTGGACTAATTAATCCGTGTTTTGTCACATTTGCTCGAGTTGACAATTGCATGTCAATGCAAGAGACAAAACATGGATTAACTAGTCCAACGCTACGCCAGGATTATTAATAAGACCCTGATAGTGTTGTGTGGATTGTACAAAATGTTTATTTATTTATTTTATTGATTAAATCTCAACTCAACACAACAAACTTTTATTCAATACGATACAAGAATCACTTTGAATCGTCTTAAAGCTAGGTGAGTCTTGGTGCCAGTTCCACGCAATCAAGCCTAGAAGAACAGGCAACAAACTACGGCTCGGTTCCTACCGTTTTTTTATATGATCCTTTTACAAATCAAAAATAGTCTAAATATAAAGCGGCTCAGGATATCTTCTACTTACCATATTTCATCTTCCAATTCATTTTAGTCAAAGATTATTGAATCCCTGTCGAAAAGGATATATAGAAATACTTGTAGGTACAATCCGATGGAGTTCACAAATGCTCTACCTCATCAGCTCATGCTTTGCACCACCACACAACCCTTTTCGAGTCCAGCAAATTAAGCAGGGACGCCTCTGCGGCTCCAGGCAAAAATTCAATTACAAACTTTGGGTCATCCCAAGAGCACGCCTGAAGGGCGGTAGGTACGTTTTTTGCCTCTAAATTTTTATGTGGCCCTTTACAAGGTCGTAAAGGGTGGTTTTATGAATATTCCATAATGCCCGGATATTTGAAAAGCGGCGGACGTTATGGCGTGTTATGTAATAGCCACAAATCTTTGTATTCGTAAAATGAATATGAAAAGTTCTGAATTTTATCTCACAATAAAATTATAAGCCTCTATATGCTACTAGCTTCCATCTAAAACTTTTCTAGCATGAGACTGAAGGGCTTCACACACAGCAGCTATAATGTATATTTTCATTCACGTATTGTTTCCCGGGATGTAAATGTATATTAATATACATTATATAGCTGCTGTGTGTGAAGCCCTTTAGTTATAAGAAGCTTAGTATTCCTGGTAACGAACTATATTTATTCCAGGTTTCAACCACAATGGTTCAGCTGTTGCGATGCCCGATTAAAGATTAAAAATGCCCAAACATAAGCTATACAATTTTATTTATTTATTTAAACGTATGTTTAATATGAAACGTGTGTTTTTATGTATGTTTTGAAATGATGTGCATGCCCAAGAAAGGAGTAAGTATATAAGTACAGATGACGAATGATAGAGGATAATAGAAGAAAAATACATTTTGTGCCGACCTCACCTACTGGGATAACGGCAGGAAGAAGAAGAAGAAACGTATGTTTTTATAATAATTATCTATTTGATAAATAAATAAATAAATGTTGTCGACAATTCACACAACACTATCTATATAGCCCCATATTAACGTGCGAAAATTTGAGATTTTTAAAAAAAAAATTCATAACTAAATAACTAACCCCCGAATACTGAAACGCAACTCAGATTTAAGCACGTCTCAAGCGACGAATATTTGACAGTTTTCAATGAAAATCTGTCAAATATTCGTCGCTTGAGACGTTCTTAAATCTGCACCACCACACAACCGATGGAGTCTCAAGCGGAACGTCTCAAGCGACGAATATTTGACAGATTTTCATTGAAAACTGTCAAATATTCGTCGCTTGAGACGTGCTTAAATCTGAGTTGCGTTTCAGTATTCGGGGGTAAGTGACATTTTAAAAATCGCAAAAGGACTAATTGTAGACTATACATTTGAGATTAATTCGAATTTAAGTGTGGTAAAAAAATATACTATTTAACATGACATTCTATTTAACGCTAATGAAACGTATGACAGCGTTAAATAGAATGTCATGTTAAATAGTATATTTTTTTAACACACTTAAATTCGAATTAATCACAAATGTATAGTCTACAATTAGTCCTTTTGCGATTTTTAAAATGTCACTTAGTTATTTAGTTATGATTTTTTTTTTTAAATCTCGCAAAGCTTGTACTCTATGAACCAATATCTGATTTCAAGGTAGATTCTATCGTAGATGCACGTAAAGCTATAAAACGGCCATTATTTGTTAGAAAATGCTTTACGGGTTTTTCTCTAGGGCCAGGGTTTATGTACTCGAAGTTTAAGGGGAACGAAGTACATAGGTGTGTTCCGCTCCTTAATTAAAATCGTGTGATTTATGACCCAGTACAAAATCGGAGAGAAACGAACTGTAGGTAGGTACCTAAGTATATAACAATATCTAATAAGGGTCGAACTCTACGGAACTAAAATTAAATAAAATCAAATTGAATTTATTAATTTAATCCAATTGCATTAGGTTGAATCACAAGGATCACTTTGAAACGTCTTATAGTAAGGTGAGTCTAGGTGCCGATTCCACGTGACCAAGACTAGAAAAACAGGCAACAAACTACGGCTTGGAGCTAAAAGCTGAGAGTCCTATTTATCACCACATTTTGATGATGATATTCATCAAAACGTTACTCTTTGTTAAAGCTCAACGTAAAAGCACTACAAAGTGTGGTGAAAGGATTTTAAGTGCGCCTCACTGAGGCTCCTTTCGTGCACTTGACAGTTTATGCTCTTGATCTTTTTAGGTTCTACGACGTGCCGGTTCCTGACGATGTTTTCCTTCACCGTTTGAGAGTACTGCCATAGTGCACATACGTTTTTGGACAGAACAACTCATTGGTACACGAATGGATTCCAATTTCAATTTTTTGAATGTTCATTGTTCAATAACGGGATCCATATTATCCCTTCTTATCTTATCTTAATTTGTAATTATCAAAAATGAAATCTACACTAGAGTGTAGCTAAATTTATATTTTTCTATTACTGTATTTAAGTTTTTATTATTTTCTATTTCCCATGTTGACTTATAATAATTATTATCAATAAATGACTTATCTTATACCTTTAAACGAGAAAATCTTGTATATATATATATATATTTAGGATCTCGGAAACTGAGCCAACAATTTTCACGAAATTTACTATACAAGAGTTTTCGGGGGCGATAAATCGATCTACGAGTAGCTAGGATTCATTTTTAGAAAATGACGAGAAGTTGGTGTTTTGCAATAATCAAACATAAACTCAATATACGACTGTTCCTGCCATCTATTGGCGGTTGTGAGCAACTAACTGCAAGCTAGATAGAAGGCGTTGTTAATTAAAAATAAGCCAATAAAGATACGACTCTTCCTGACATCTATTGGCAAATAATAATACTATTTTTTTTTTAAACCCGAGCGAAGCTCGGTCATACCGGCTCGTGACTTATTTATTAGTAAAAATTAATTGAACCCACGACATGGAACAGAAGGCAGGGCCGCTACCACTAAGCCACTAATAGTGCTCTATCTACTTTTTGTATTAGAAACTATGCCTATATGTATATGTTATGTTGCAAAAAAACCGAGGCCATTCCCAACCGCACTTTATAGCTGTACATCTAAAGCCAGTGTTGCGGAAGCAATTAGAACCTTAATGATACAGCCTGTAGGGCTACCACAAGCTCTGTCTGGCTCTGGTTTTGAGTCTGCGTGAGTGCTCACTAGTGTGTATGTGACGTTTCGACGTAGGATTTATTTAGTCAACACTCACACAGACTCAAAACCAGAGCCAGACAGAGCTTGTGGAAGGCCGACTGTAGTAGGTAAATAAATATATAACTTGCATAAAAGCCGCATTTTCTCCGCAAATTACCTAAACTGGCGCTAAAAAGAAAATTGGTCAAGTGCGTGTTCTCAAATTGCGTTTTACGTGTTCCTGTTTATTCCAAGTGAAAATAAAGTTACCAAAAAGGCTACCAGTTTTTTTTGTACAAGTAGCTGATGCAACAAGCATATGGCCCACCTGGTGTTAAGTGCGGTAACCATCGTCTCTATCAAAGCAATGCCTCGTAGGTCACGCATGCCAAGGACGACGACGTCCTATACGATACACAGTCCTGCGTACATCAACTTGAGAGGTATAAAGATGTTCAGCCTCACGTGCCAGTAATTTCACAACAATAATTTATTTCCGAAACACAGGTTATAATTACATTGGGTATAAATTAGGTTCTGTTTTTCAAGACAGAAGAAAAATTGACTAGTAGACGGTTAATTTCTTGAGGGTTTTCATTTGAGTTATTCAGCCAGAGATCCCTAAATAGGCCGGTAACAATTACATAATTCCTTTGTATTTATATTGATCTGTGATATTCTACTACATAATCATTTATTTGCGAAACCCAAGTTATTTACAGGTTGGTGTAAATTAGGTTCTGTATTTCAAGTCAGAAGAAAAATTGACTGGTAGATGGTTGAATTCTTGAGTGTTTTCATTTGAGTTATTCAGCCGGTAAAAATTACATAATTACTTTGTATTTATTTTGATTTGTGATCTTCTACAACACAATAATTTATTTGCGAAACCCAGGTTATAATTACAGGTTGGTGTAAATTAGGTTCTGTGTTTCTTCTAGTCAGAAGAAAAATCGACTAGTTGTTGTTGTTGAGTAGTTGTGTTGCCTTTACCAAACACAACATCAAGCTGAGTTGGATACCATTTTGTGACGTCATCGCGGGGAGAGACACCATTTCAATGTAGGTATTACTATGTATTCTTCCATCACCTCACTTCTTATATTATGTTAATATGTGTTTTCTTTTGTTATTTGTCTAAAATGCTCGTGTTTCTTTTATCTACCTTGTGCCGTCATAAATAAATACGTTTCCTTTCTTTCTTTTCTTTAGTAGATGGTTGAATTCTTGAGGGTTTTCATTTGAGTTATTCAGACAGGGATCCCTAAAAAGGCGGGCAACATTTACATAATTACTTTATATTATACACTCTGGTCGACGTCAGAATTTTAATGACTCCAAGCGCTGTTTTTGGGTTTTAATGCATAATTACGCCAGAATGAATAGCGTAATGATGAATCAAAAATAATGATGTTTATATTAATGTAATACAAAATGTGGGTATGTAAATATTATGAAAGTATCACAATACTATGCACAATAGTGGCTTGAGAGCACTAGTGGTCTAGTGGTAGTGGCCCCGCTTCCCGATCCGAAGGTCGTGGGTTCACATCCAGTCGTGTACCAATAAGTTTTTATGCCCAAAAATATATGTACACCATGCCAGTGCTCTCAAACGCTGAAGGAAAACATCGTGAGGAAACCGGCATATCGTAGAACCTAAAAAGTTTGAAAATATGTGTCAAGTGCATGAAAGGAGCCTCCTTAAGGCGCACTTAAAGTCCTTTCACCACACATGGCTTGAAAGAATCGGTGACACGATAAGAAGAGAGAAGAGAAACGATCTTCTATATCTTCTAGCGAATGATGATTCTAGTTTCACCAAACGATGGCAAATACAAATAAATACAAATACAAAATCTTTATTTCAAACAATATTACATGACAGTAACTTAGTGTAGCAGGTACCACTGTTTCCTGCGTTAGTTTACACTGTGTTGCAGAAAAATAGGTAGAGTCTGTTCAGAAAGAGAGCCGTCGTGAGATTGGAGGGCGCTGCTGTGCTTAACTACCTTTTTTGTTTAGTGGGCAATACAATAGCGCGTCTGTTGCATTTTGATCCTATCACAACTAGTGTACTATTCCTTTATTTAATTTTTAGGATGCAAAATGCTGACAGAAAGAAAGGGATGAGCTGCCATATAAAAATCGAAACGTTCGTTCACAATTTGGCCACGACGGCTCTCTTTCTGAACAGACTCTAGTAGCTGACCCAAAATCAGTCGACTTAATTAAGAGTAGGTAGGCAGATAACTCAACACAAGGAATAGATTATTTAAACAAAGAGTCCTGAACCTATACTCTACCTATTGTATTTTTTTTTTTATATAATATGAAACTATGAATGAAGACATGCAATTTTAATTTAAACTTATAGGTATACGAACGAACATAGTAGGTAAGCATGGGAAATAAAATAAAATAAAATAAAATAAAAAGAATAAAAGAATAGAAAGCACTCAGAGTTAGGCTAAGCGTGTGGCATTCTAATCCATGGATTTATAAGGTGTGCGGTGTACCTACAGGTCCATAGGGCGGGCGCACATTTACATGGAAGTTAGATAAGGCTATGCTAATCTGACGGTTTTCCGTTCAGTCACGCCTCGATAAAGCTGCGCTCACATAGCAATTGTCGCGTAGTTTATAAGGAACATTTAACTTTGGAAGACCTGATAACCTGATCTGACCTGATAAGTAGAAAAAACTGCGGACTAGTTAGGTTAATTATTTATAGGTATATAGAAAGATACTTTTAGAACCGACGACAGTTGGGGAATAAAGGTTCTCGAATGGCGACCACGAACCGGAAGATGAAGCGTAGGGCGCCCACCCACCAGATGGACCGACGACATTGTTAAGATCGCGGCAAGTCGATGGATGGAAAGGGCTCAGAATCGTTCTTCCTGGAAATGTGTAAGGGAGGCCTATGTCCAGCAGTGGACTTCTTCAGGCTGATAATGATCATGATGATGCGATAGATACATCTTTATTGTTCACCACACAGAAACAGGAATACGGGATATATGACGATTTATGGCAAAACAATGGGTAACCTTATCGCTGAGAGCGACCTCTTCCAAACCTTTTATAGTTACGTTTTAGACGTTTAAACCAATAGAAAATGGATTTTGAAAGATTTAATTTCTGCAATAAGACCTAATAATAATAATATTTATACTAAATGCAACCATATTTTTTTCTCATTAAAAAAATAACTAAATGAGGTCGATGTGAACGCGTCCTTACAGTTTACCGGATATCGGTTAAGGGAGAAACAACGATATAATTTCACCCTTAGCTGATAGAACAACCCCTTTTGACGAGTTGTTCCGTATGTAAGGGTTAATTGCAGATTTGTTTCTCATTAGTTCTATTGACTTAGGTCCATAAAATATAGAAAAACAAAATATTTAATAATAACTTGCCTTGCGTACATCTAGATCACAGGCGATGGCAATTAGCATTAGGCACGGCATACATATACCTAATTCAGAGCGTTTGATTTTATGATAATTTCTTATTATTCCCACCCACCAGATCGACTGACAACTTTATTAATATCGCGGGAAGTCGGTGGATGGAAACAGCTCAGAATCGTTCCTCCTGGAAATGTGTAGGGGAGGCTTATATCCAGCAGTGGTCTTCCCAGGCTGATGGTGTTGTGATTTCTTATTATTCGATCAAGTTTAATCAGCTTGAAGTAGGCCACGTGTCTAGTGCACAAAAGGAACCTATTTGAGCACTTTCCTTTCACCACACTCGAGCCCGATACAATACCTAAGTGAGTAACATGGGTTGTGCAGAATGGGACTCGATGAAGAGTATTTTCCAATCAAACCAACTGGTTGATCATTATTATTTTAATTTGGTTAATCAGCTGCATAATGCAGCTGGAAAAACTCAAAACTAAAACGTTAAAAAACCTCTAAAATAACGCTATCGAGCAACTATATCAAAACCTCTTGCAATATCAAACTAACACGTACAACAACATGATACACGTAAACACAAGCGCGTATGTGTGTGTAAAATAACAACACACAAAAACCACTGCAAATCTAATTTCCTCTGTCGTACCTATACATGCATATTATATAAATGTACTTATGCCTGAGGACCAAACTCATTCCAAACACGAAGCCACATAAAATATGCATTCAAACAGACAAGGGGCAAATCCCTACGATTTACTCCACGTCGTTACTCATTACGCATTCCCGCGAAGGCTTTGAAGGTGAAATTACTGGCCCTTGAGGGGGTGGGGGGGTAATAAATGACGCGGCCCGCGCCGGGGGCGAAGTTGCCAACTTTTTGTGACAAATTGCCCCAAAAGTGCGTGCGCCTAAATTGGTGATTTTACCCTGCGCTTGTGTGCGTGAAATATAGCGGTCGTGCGGAATACATATTAGTTGTTATGCTAGTGGAGGTAACTCTGTTGGGTTCGTTTCGTTGTTTTTATTTTATACAGCCGATATTGGAGCGAATCTGTCGCGGAATGAATATTCTAAAAATAAACACTCTAGAACTTGATTCCAGACTATCAAACTGTTTAAAGCTATGCCTACTTTGAAGTTAATTGACAACCTTTATACTTTTACTACCTACACTTTCGCATTTACAAACATTTGGATACCTCTGGCTTCAATCCAGACACGCCCCTGTCTTCTAAATACCTATCAAAAATACCAACAGTTCAGCTATATTAATTTACCCATACCTATTTCCTATTTATTCTTTATTTCTCTTGTTAAGATCGCGGGAAGTCTATGGATGGAAAGGGCTCATAATCGTTCTTCCTGGAAATGTGAAGGGGAGGCTTATGCCCAGCAGTGGACTTCTTCAGGCTGATAATGATGATGATGATGACTTATTTCCTAGGCACTAGGACCAGTTGCCCCTGACGCTATTTAAATCTTCAGTAGATGCAAAGAACTTTCATTTACTTTTTTATATAATATTATGGCATGTTTCCTATTCCCACAACGCCATCAAAACAAAACAAGGCAAATCCTCCGGCAGTTCCCGGCTAATAGGAAATGAGAAAATTAATTAAGTGGGGGACAAACAGAGGCTGTGTTTATTTAGGCTCCGATCTGTGGTTATATACCGACGTGTTTTCACAAGATTTCCCTTCAATGTTTGCCGCGCGCCCTTATGTGTTCTATTTAAAAATGTTTGTTTTTGTTAATTGGCGTGGCTGATTTTCTGTCGCTGATTTTTGCTGATTTTCTGGTCGATACTTAAGTACATAATATCGACCTCGAGTCAGACATTTTCCTAGCCGCGGTCTCCCAAAACGCGCCATACAAACGCCCGCAAATCGGATTTATTTTAATTTTCAAAGTTTTGGGAAAACTAACAGTAGGCCTACCATGAGCTCTGTCTGGCTTTGTCTCTGGCTCTGGTTTTGAGTCTGTGTGAGTGCTCACCTGTGTATTATAATGTGTTTGTGACGTTTCGACGTAAGGATTTATTTAGACAGCACTTACACAGACTCAAAACCAGAGCCAGAGACAGAGCCAGACAGAGCTTATGGTAGCCCTACATCTAGGTATATGAAAGTAGGTTACAAAATTATGTAGAAATATTATAACAACCTACGTAGCTACTAGCAGCGCCATCTAGTTAGTATTAATAAAACTTCAGTCGTTACAAAACTATCTCACGGTGTTTTATTAGGTTATGGCCCAGTGAACGAAATAATTAAAATAAATAGTAAAAAGTGACAAGTACTGAGAATTTTTGTGATTAAAATGACGTCGAACTATATAGCTAACGTTCCGAAGTTGAAAGGTCGCGAGAACTATGACGATTGGTGTTTTGCGGCGAAAAGTGTCTTGGTTCTGGAGGGCATGGCGACGGCCATTGAAAAAGTTTTGGCTCCAAGTGCAACCGCGTCCGAGAAGACAGACGATGCCAAAGCAAAAGCGAAATTGATACTGACAATAGATCCGTCGATCTACGTTCACATCAAAAACGCAGAGACGACGTATGATCTTTGGTGCACTCTAAGAAAATTGTTTGACGACTCGGGGTGTACCAGAAAAATCAGTTTGCTACGAACTCTCATCAATATTAGACTAGATAATTGCGAGTCTATGACCCAGTATGTAACCCAGATTGTGGAGACAGGGCAGCGACTTCAAGGAACAGGATTTACGCTAATAATAATAATAATAATAATAATAATATCGTTTATTTCAGACCAACAAATGCACACATTACAAAAATGAAACACTTTGGGTCCATAGTAATAAATACCTTAGAGACTAACATACATAAAATAAAATAAAATTACTAATCAAATCTTCAAATCTTAGGGGATTTTTTCTTTAGCGCACCCCTAAAGCGACGAAAGACGATTCCTGGCGGCCAGAAATCCGAAGTGAGAAACATGTCCCCATGCTTCGCAGGCACCTGGAGCACGTACGATTTGAAGGCCGTGTCTCTCACTCCCGATGGCTCTAGCCGCTGCAGATGTAGCTGTATTGGTGGCGGGTCCTTGATCCAGAAACGGATTCTCTCCTTTACATAGCGAAGGACCTCATCACCAGAAGTATTCGGGTCCAATCTCGAGAGGTAAAGGAGGATGGTCGGGTCCACAGCACGCAGGGTGACTTCTGTTGCTATGACGCTGGCGGTACCACGTTTATTTCGTGATGGTTTCTGTTTTTTCTCCACCAGGGTGAAACCATCTTTATCTACTTTTTTTGATGTACCAACGGGGATCTTCGGTTGTGCCTTCTGCCTCAAAACAGCGCAAGGCACTGGCGATGGTTGAGGCTGGCCGGAAGCTTGCGCATAACTTTTCTTCTTCGCCGGTTGACGAGCTGGCGGAGTAGGAAGAGATGTTTGCTTCAAAGGCTGCGGTGTTGGCAAGGCCGGGGCAATCGGGCGGTCAATAACCTGCACATCGGTGTCACATGTCGCGCTGCTGACGGGTGACGTTTGGGATCGGGTGACACCACGCTGCACACATACGTTACGTGCTGACGCGGGCGAAATCACTGCTTCGGTATTTTTATTGCACAATCCTTCGACTTGCGTCTTCAATTCGGTGATAATTTTCTCCGAATTGTCCAACTTTGTCTTAAGATCTGTGACATCAGTCCTTAGCAGCATGATGTCCTTAAGCAACCTCGTAACATCGACATGGTCAAAGGTCACGGGGGGCAGCTTGTGGAGGTCTCGTGCTACGTAGGTGGGCACATCATCCGGGTCGGTTTCTAAGAGCACCTTGAAAATGTCCTGCAGGTCCTTCTTGCCGCGTCCATCTCTCTGCCTAGTTATTAAGCGGATGGTGGTCACAGCTGTGTCGGCAAGCACCCTCTTCGCTTCCAGAATCTGGTCCTCGGTGAAGCTGGACACGAGAATTTGTTCCAGAGAAACCTGGTCCATAACGTCCAGCTTTTGTTGGACGAAGGCCAGGAATTCCTGCACTAGGATAGTGTCGGAGCGCTTGGGTGATTGCGCCATTGCGAATTAAATTTCGCAAACTCGCGGAAATTAAGTGGGTCAACTCACGAGCAACCTTAACATAACGACCGCTCTGTACGGTGTCAGCGACGCGAATGACCTAACCTAACAATAGCTAACCGATGAATGGATTGGAGCATTAATGTTGGCGGGATTACCAGAGAAATATGCGCCCATGATCATGGCCATAGAACATTCCGGTATTGAGGTTAGAGCTGACGTCATAAAAACAAAGTTGATGGATATGTGTTCCGAGGTTGGTAGTACAGTTTCCGGTTCGGAGAATGCATTCTACGTGAAAGGATCGCAGCGTTCCAGAAATGGCAACACCAATGACAATAAACAATCAGATACGTCAAAGTCTGCAAATGTCAATGCCAGAACGATCAAATGCTACCGATGCAAGCAAACCGGTCACTACAGAAATCAATGTCCCGAATCAAGCAAGAGAAAGCAATCAAATGCTTTTAGCGCTATTTTTCTCAGTGGAAAATTTAATAAAAATAATTGGTATATCGACAGTGGGGCGAGTAAACACATGACGGCGAGAGAAGATTTAATCATAAATCCGTCACATCAACATCAAAATAAAGAAATAATAATCGCAAACGATACAAGCGTCCCAGTGCTGTGTTCTGGAAAAGTGAAAATTTTCACAGTCGTAAACAATAAAGAGTACGACATCACAGTCACAGATGTTTTGTGCATACCAAGTTTAACTACAAACTTGCTCTCCGTTAGTCAGTTGATTGAAAATGGTAACAGAGTGAACTTCAAAGAAAACGCATGTTTCATTTACAATAGACAGAATAAACTGGTTGGGCGTGCAGAATTAGTAGATGGAGTGTACAGATTAAACACATTGAAAACAGAACAGTTAATAGCAGCAACAGCAATAGCGTCAAGTGTGATTTGGCACCGACGCTTGGGACACATAAATAGTACTAGTCTAAATATTATGAAAAATGGAGCTGTTGTAGGAGTTTCATACCCAGAAAAAGCAAACATACAGAAGTCATCATGCACTGTTTGTTGTGAAGGCAAGCAAGCCAGACTACCTTTTCAACAGAGTTCATCTAAAACAGAAGATGTGTTGGAGGTTATTCATGCTGACGTGTGTGGCCCAATGGAGAACCTTTCTATTGGAGGAGCAAGATATTATGTTTTGTTTGTGGACGACTACAGTAAAATGGCATTTGTTTATTTCATGAAGGCAAAGAGTGAAGTATTCAAGAATTATAAAGAATTCCAGTCCATGGTTGAAAAACAGAAAGACAGAAAAATCAAAATTCTAAGGACAGATAACGGAGGCGAGTTCTGTAGTCGAGAATTTGAAGAGTATCTCAAAATGCAGGGTCAGGTTCATCAGAAGACCAATGCGTACACGCCGGAACAAAATGGCTTATGCGAAAGAATGAACAGGTCAGTAGTTGAAAAGGCCAGATGTTTAATATTCGATGCCAGCTTGGAAAAGAAATTTTGGGCAGAAGCAGTCAATACTGCTGTGTACTTGAGAAACAGATCTGTTGTTACGGGACTGAATAATAAGACTCCATTTGAAGTATGGACAGGCGAGAAGCCAGATTTGAGTCATCTGCGTATCTTTGGAAGTACAGTTATGGTGCATGTTCCAAAGGAGCGACGTTTGAAGTGGGACAAGAAGGCAGAGAAGCTGATCCTCGTAGGCTACTCTGAGACTGTGAAGGGCTATAGGGTGTACAACCCAGATAATAAATCTGTGACTACCAGCAGAGACATAGTGGTCATGGAGACTCCAGGTGAAAGCACAGTTAGCATACCGGTGGAATGCAAGTCTTCAGTGGAGGATGACAGCCTAGACGGAAGCCCGATGACCGAAGTAGATGATACTTATGTATTGTCTGAAGCTTCTTCGGTGAGTACCTCAGATGACAGTTTCTGCGACACAATATCAGAAGTTACCCTTGTTGAGGAAGAAGTTAATCCAGAAAAACGAGTGAGAAGACAACCTAATCGGTTTGGCTACAACAATTTATGTCTTGCAGAGTGCGAAGATAACAGTAGCAGCGAAATAACACTTGAAGAAGCTCTAAATGGACCTGAGAGCAAGTTCTGGCAGGCAAGCATGAAGGAGGAGTTGAACTCATTTGAAGAAAATGAAGCATGGGAGCTCGTTGACTATCCTCAAAACAGTACAGTGGTCCAGTGCAAGTGGGTATTTAAAAAAAAGTATGACAGTTCTAACAATGTGCGGTATCGAGCCAGATTGGTGGCAAAAGGCTTTACGCAGAAAGCTGGTGTGGACTTTCATGAAACTTTTTCCCCTGTGCTTAGATATTCAACGTTGAGGCTATTATTTGCTTTAGCAGCAAAACTAGATTTAGATATAAGTCACTTAGATGTAACCACAGCCTTTTTGAATGGTGTATTGAATGAGACTGTTTACATGCAGAAACCTGTTACTCTAGAAAGTAAAAATGATGACAAAAAGGTGTTAAAATTAAAGCGTGCTATTTATGGATTGAAACAGTCGTCAAGGGCATGGTATGAGAGAGTGAATGATTACTTGATAAAGTTAGGCTATGTAAAATCTAAGTATGAGCCATGTTTATTTACAAATTTTAAAGGCAATGTTAAAATGATCATAGCTTTGTTTGTTGATGATTTTTTCGTTTTTTCTAATTGTAAAAATGTCACTGATCAACTAGTAAAAGATCTGAGTAGTGAATTTAAAATTAAAAACTTAGGCGAGATAAAGCAATGTTTAGGCATGAGAGTAAAAGTAAATAAAAATGTAATAACTATTGATCAAGAACAATATGTAGAAAGTTTACTGAAAAAATTCAATATGTCAGAATGTAAAACTGCTGAAACTCCTATGGAAATGAATTTAAAATTAGAGAAATCACAAAATGTTTGTCATGATTATCCATATCAGCAACTTATAGGTAGTTTAATGTACTTAGCTGTTTTGACCAGACCAGATATTGCATACAGTGTTGGTTTCCTTAGTCAGTTTAATAATTCATTTGATGAAACACATTGGAAACATGCAAAAAGAGTTCTAAAATATTTAAAAAATACGAAAAACTATGGTCTTGTGTTTTCAAAAGATAGTTCTTCTATTGAAGGTTTTGTCGATGCAGGTTGGGGTTGTAATCCTATAGATAGAAAATCATATACTGGTTTTTGTTTTAAATTGTCAAAATCTGTTATTTCTTTTGAATGTAGAAAACAAAGAAATGTTGCATTGTCTAGTACAGAAGCCGAATACATTTCTATGTCAGAAGCTAGTAAAGAGGCAATGTATTTAAAAAATTTATTGTGTGAAATTGTAGGAAAGTCAGAACCTATTATATTGTATAATGATAGTCAAAGTGCTCAAAAGTTAGTTCTGAATCCAATTTTCCATAATAGATCTAAACATATAGATATTAGATATCATTTTGTCAGGGAAGCTGTAGCAAATAATTTCATTAAGATAGCATATTTGAAAACAGATAAAATGCCGGCAGATTTTTTGACTAAGAGCTTAGGGTCTGCAAAGCATAATCAGTGTAGACAAAATCTTGGCATTCTACCTGTATATTCGATTTAATATATCATCTAAGTAGCTGTGTATATTGTTAAGTGGAGGTGTAGAAATATTATAACAACCTACGTAGCTACTAGCAGCGCCATCTAGTTAGTATTAATAAAACTTCAGTCGTTACAAAACTATCTCACGGTGTTTTATTAAATTAAACATTTTAACAATGCTACAGGTACACTGACGGCCAATTAAAAGTTTCCACAGATAAATCCAAAAACCAAAAAATAAAAAAAACTCTAAAATGTGTAGGTGATTTATACTTGCGACCATTTACTAAAGAGAAGCTGTAGTGCTTGGTTAATACTAAGATCAAATTGCTTGGATGAATACTTATTAAAGATGGAACTAAATTGCCCAGCTCTTATCACCAACACTACCCTCAGCCTAATATTATAACCTTCTTACTCTACAAGAGACAGGAGAGCACTGGTGCTTTAGTGGTAGCGCCCCCGTCCGATCGGCCGTGGGATCAAATCCAATAGTGAACCAATGAGTTTTTATGTCCTAAAATATGTGACCACAAAGACAGTACTCTCAAACGATGGAAAACATCGTGAAGAAAATCATGGCATCTCTATGAGGAGCACTTAAAAATCTTTTCACAACGCTTTGTTAAGACCAGTGACACAATAAAAAGAAGAATTTATATCCTTAGTTTTGTATGTAGTTATTAACTACATACAAAACTAAGGATAATATAAATTCTTTCATATTATGTGCTCAATAATGGGTTTCTTCACATCAAACCCAAAGTCGCTGCATAAGCGTCCGTGTAAAAAAGTTGCAGCATAGTAATACAATGTAGAAAGCTTACCAGATAAAAGCTTAAGTGAGCCAACCCGTTTTGGAACAATACATAAAGTAAAAAAAATACCAGCAATTTGGTTAAAATAAAACCTTTCTTTCACAGCAAAAAGCGCTCCACTCTGCATTCCAAATAATTGCCATTATATAAATTTTAATGGCCAAGTACGAGCATAATTGCGTCCATTTCGCCTCTCTCTAATGCTGGGCCTTAAGCTCAACCGTTTGTAATTGGAGGCCTCATAAAGGGGACGGAGGGACCGGAAAAGGGGGCGAAAAACGGGCACAGAGGGGGGAGAAATGTTATGGAAATGACGCACCGCCATTTCCCCGTTTTTGTATTTGATTATCCTTTCAAGACAATATTTTGCAGGGTCCGGAAATTAATGAAGGCAATTTATGCGACACAGAACGCTGGCGTGGGTTTTATTTAAATAACTTTTTGTTTTTTTTTAAGCCGAGGGTTTTCGGGTCTGCCTTTTGTAATTGGAGCGTTGTCTGTGGCTTTTTGTTCTGGAGCTTACGAAGAGTTATGTTGAGGTTAGAATAGGCTCCCCGCTATGGAAATGTGTATGGCCGTTGGGTAATTCGCGCCAGGCTTTATTTTTTCCAGGTATTATTTATTCATTGTTTTTAATTTATTAGATACTGAGTAGGGAGGTTGCTTCTTCCTTTAATGTAATTTGGGGCGTTAGGTTTTTGTGAACATTTTGGTAGAAAATAAATAGTTTTATGTTATGTGATGGATGAAAGCAATGCATTTTTGAACCTCTGATGATCAAATTAGGTTTTTTTTTGGGTAAAACAAAAATAATCCCAATAAATCCAATAGCATTGCTAATATAATCAGCGTGGTAATGCCGCCAGCGTTTTGCGGGACACTTCCGTCTGGCACTGATTTGGATCAGTTGAGCTATCTCTAAGTCGTTTGTAACGGTCTGCAGATAGCTCAACTATTTCTGGTGTATTTTGTAAATATTTGCATATTTTTTATATATATATTTTTTAAGCTTCTTTGTGGTTTTTAATACGGTTTTTCTTGTATACAAAATAATCACAGTGAGCTTTTTCTGATAAGATAACCTCATGATACCTAAACCGCTAAGGTTTTATTACTCTAAATGAATACAAAAGTATTTATTTATAAAACACTGCACCTTAATTCACATGTGCTGGCGTATGAAAAATAAAAAAATATAGAAAATAATAGCTAAAAAAAAACAATTACTTCAGCATTGAAGCAAATAAATGATATGATTACGTATTTCCTTCAGGAATTTATTGACTAAAGCTAAGAATTTTATACATAAAAGACCTAGGAACAAGTTATCTTTAATACGTTCGTTGGTAGGTAAAAACATAGAAGCAAAAAGTTAATTATAGCCAAGCGACGAAAACTGACGCAGGCCGCGCGACCAAATCCCCCTGCTTAACATTCCCCGCTATACCTTTGTACACATAAAACCAACACTTTCTACCCTTTTTATAACATCCGAACAACAACCTTAAACACATACCAACAAAGTCTACATTCACAAAAAGTTCAAAGTTCAACAGTTTAGCGTCAGCACAACAAAAAGTCGCTTCTATGTCAAAAGTGTGAAAGTTAGTTTTTGCACGCAGTTTTTTCGAATAAGACTTGGAGAAAACTCGTATTATGTAATAAAAACATTTATTTTGTCCGATTCCGAGTAAATAGGACTCCTCTTCCCCTTATATGCCCTTATGTACAGTGATTTAGTGCGCGCGAGATTGTTTTGATAACTCCTTTCATATTTCGCTCGACGGAGCGTTATCTTAGCAGGAAACGTGAGTATTACGTTTTTAAAAATGTTGTCTATGCACTTTAGTATTTTTTTGCTGCTTTTTAACTTGCTCGTTCCTTTTCTTAGCTGTTCGAGCTTTTGAAACGAGTTTATTAACTGAATGTTCTCGTAAAAACTTGTGCAAATTTTAAAAATGGAAGTTTACAGTTCGCTATCTTCAAACAACGTGAACATAAATCTAATTTTCTATATTTTAGAAGGTAGATATTTTTAACAAGTATAAAGTTTAGTGGTGACGACCAGGTGGTGCAAAAGATTGACGGAATGGTGGCTGAGGATCGGGAAGAGACGCGTGGACATCCGCGTGGACGTCCATTACCATCGATGGGATGACCACAATGTCAGTGGCGTGGGCCGTAGATGGATGAGAGTAGCCCAAAATCGTGGTGAATGGCAAGAGCAAAGAGAGGCCTATGCCCAGCAGTGAGTTAAGTCAGGCTACGGATGATGGTGATGATAAAGTTTAAGTTTATGTTGCGTATTTCAATAGCCAAATATTTTTTTATCTCAAATTATTTGGCTATTGAAATACAAAAACCCGTTTCAGCTCAGTACAATCAAAGACTATGGAAAACAAGTAGACTGACAATCTCATCCAAGAAAACGTGCATCGATAAATGATTGCCTACAATGACGCTAGATGTCGCTGATCGTTTTGAATCTGATAAAAACGAGTGAAATGGTTTTTACAGTATTCGCAACAATAGGTTAGCTAACTAATTGATATTGTAGTACGACAAAAAATAGAGAGATGGCGTTAATCTGAGTGGCGTTACTTAAACTTGCGGCGTTGCCAGCTTTCGATGGAGCAAAAACAGGGTAGAGTGTGACGCGACGTTGTCAGCTAGTGTACGGAGATTTTATTTTGATGTTTTTAGTTTGTTCTAAGGATTAAGGTCATTGCTTAATTGCTAACAAGTTGCGCTGAAGCGTCAAAGTGACACTCAGGCAGGACAGGCAGGACCAACCTGGATTTTTAAAAACATTGGGTTATGTAATAACTTGTTACCTATTTGTAAAATCTTATGCGTAAGTTGTTAGGCGAAGTAAAAAGGCACACCACAATAACGTGTTAGGTATTTATTTTGTTGTGTATGCAAATAAGTTTAAAGATTTAGCATGGAGTTTTAGTTGAGTGATGACTATGACATTTAGTAACAACCTACCGTCTACATACATTGTAGATTGTAGGTATGTACACAATACAAACTGAATGATTTACACACCCATTTTTAGGGTTCCGTAGCCAAATGGCAAAAGCAGAACCCTTATAGATTCGTCATGTTTGTCTGTCTGTCTGTCTGTCCGTCCGTATGTCACAGCCATTTTTCTCCAAAACCGTAAGTGATGAAACTTGGCGAGTAGATGTATTTGGTTAACCGCATTAAGATTTTGACACAAAAATAGAAAAAAAAACTATAAATTTTGGGGGTCCTCATACTTGAAACTGAAACTATAAAAATGTTTTTCATCGGTCCCATACGTGTGGGGTATTTATGAATAGGTCTTCAAAAATGATGTTGAGGTTTTTATTATAGTTTTTTTCTAAACTGAATAGTTTGCGCGAGAGACACTTCCAATGTGGAAAAAAGTTGGTCCCCCCCTCTTAACTTCTAAAATAAGAAAATGATAAAACTAAAAAAATATATGGTATACATTACTATGCAAACTTTCAACGATATTTGGTTTGAACGAGATCTAGTCAGTAGTTTTTTTTTATACGTCATAAATCGTAAACCGCAATTTACCTTTCGACGAACTACAAAAACCTTTATATTATGTTACTTGATGCTACGGAACCCTTCATGGGCGAGTCCGACTTGCACTTGGCTGCTTTTTAAATTGCCCGAAAATTGAGTTTCGTTGTTAGCGTGTTTTCCTCGTGTTTATTGTTTAAAGTTTTTTCCGTTTTTCTTAAGAGGGTACCGAGCAAAATAGTGACACAAGCCGAGCAGCAAACGCGATCTATTGTGTATGCGCATTGAGCTGCGAACAGGTGAAATATGATAACTCAATTTTATTATTATTTGTGCTTTTTACCGTCAAAACAAAGTTTTTTTTTTGGAACAAATTTTTCAGAGAAAAATGGGATATGAGATGTGGGATGATTATAATATGAAGAAAAGTGGGGCTCTATTCCGGATAAGGTTTAATTTTTTTTCTTAAATAGTTTTATTTTTTATTTTATTTTATTAACGCACAAAACACATTATAACCACAAAATAACTAAAAACTAAAATATTACATTTTTGACCTTGATTATAACGTAACACATGCGCGTACAGAAAAGTTATAACTTATACGAGTAAAGAGAACAACTTATACATAGCAAGCTAATATTATTCTTAAGAAGTATGGAAGTATTTAACTTTAAATTCAAACTTAAACCCAAATTCAAATTAAAATTTAAATTCAAATTCAAATTCAAATTCAAATTTAAATCCAAACCCAAATTCAAATTTAAATTCAAATGCAAATGCAAATATAAATTTAAACTTGAATTTGCAAGTACTTAGTCATTAGATGCTTATGCATCTAATGACTAACCACTTGCACTATCTAGGCTGTTTAAAATAGAGGATGTTCTTAAGATTTCTGATGAATTGGCTCAATTTGGCAAATATGTCAAGTTCGACATTGTTGTTAACGTAGATATTGTTTATAGGTTTTTGGGGGCTCTGATTGTGAATTCGACACAATTTTTTTTAATCCAAGATGGCAGCTTTATTTTTTTTCTTGAAAAATAGATATGGGTATCGTTTAATAGGTTTTTGGGGACTCTGATTATGAATTCGACATTATTTTTAAATCAATATGTTGACTTCATTTTTTTTCTTAAAAAATGGATATGGGTATCGTTTAATAGGTTTTCGGGGGCTCTGATTGTGAATTTGACATTATTTTTTTAATCCAAAATGATGGCTTCATTTTTTTTCTTAAAAAATGGATATGGGTGTCGTTTAATAGGTTTTTGGGGGCTCTGATTGTGAATTTGACATTATTATTTGAACACAAGTTGACGGCTGCATTTTTTTTTCTGAAAAAATGAATATGAGTATCGTTTACACATATCGTAACAATGTCAAACGAGCGACAAAGAGGAACAATCGGCCTCCGCGTTCGGCAGCGTTCGACATCTGTCTCTCTCCTATTTGAGTGAGCGATGCGTCCGCGTGGACAGCTGTATGACGTTGTCACGTTCAACTGTCGTCAGTTAACTGACTTTACAGACAGCAGATTTTTTTAAGGAAATGTAGAACTTGCATTACTGCTGAAGGCCAACAGTTTGAACATTTGCTGTAAATCCTTGATGTAGTTAAATTAAAATCACGATTGAAGAAATCCTATGATTTTATTTTATTTCAAACTTTCACTTAAAACTAACAAATTACTTGAACACCCATGTTTATTACTCTTTCGACAAGATGGTGGCTCTATCTGTTTACTTGCAATGTCGAAATGGTATTTACTTTTACCTGTAAATTGTGAGCGGCTTAAAAACACAGCGTAGGCATTTTAAGTTCATAATTTAAATTAAAGGGTACAAACATTTTATCTCATGAAATAAAATTGATTGGAAATCCGGTTTATTTGAAAAAACATTTTTTATTTCGAAAACTAAAAAGTACTCTAGCAAGTATTATACCATTTTGGAATCCTGAATAAATGTGCCATTTTTTAAAGTTACTTGCCATAATAATGTAGTACATTTTTTTAGCAGTACAGACGGTTAAAGTTGGGTGATGTAATTATCTGAAATGAAATGTTGGTCAAAACTCCACGATTTCATTGAAAACTGAGGCAGTTATGGCTTAATTTTGAATTGTAATTTACAGAAGGGTTATTCGTGCTTACGTTGCAGAAAAAAGTTAATATTTGTAGTCACAGGACTTAAGAGATCATCACAGGGTATCAGTTTTTCCTGTTTTTTTTAAATACTCATAACTCCAAAGTTACATAACAAATATTTTTTTTTATATTTTTCTGATAACTGTCATGACTTGGCGCATCACCCGTTTTCGGCTGGACGTTGACTTAAGGGACACCCTGTATATTAAAAAAAATCCTCAATCTTGGATTCAAAAATGAATAGCAAATGCGAGGCGGAATATAGTTTAAAACTAGTTTTTTGAAACACGCGAGCTGCATGCAGCTCGCGTGTCGGTGTGCTACTCCCAGTTTTACATTTGTTTACACTTTAAAAACCCCAAAAAGTAGTAAAGAAAGTCCTAAGGAACCCTAAAAATGTTTACATAATCAACGTCCTAGGTGAAGTAAAATTCCAATCAAAGTCTTAAGGAACCCTAAAAGTCGACCACATAATCAAATTCCTCAATGTAGTAGAACCCCAATCAAAACCCTAAAGAACCCTAGAACGCACTAAGCGTTTTGGCTCCACCTTCATTATGCGAACCTCCAGGGAATGGAACTCATTGCCGGCGGCTGTTTTTCCTGACCACTACAATCTGGGCCTCTTCAAGGCAAGAGTGAATAGGTGTCTTCTAGACCATCCTGCTCCATCGTCGGCTACATCGTTGCTTACCACCAGGTGAGATTGTATCCAAAGGCTGGTCTATATCTTGTAAAAAAAAAAAAAAAAAAAAAATTGTTTACATAATCAAGGTCCTAAGTGAAGTAAAATTCCAATTAAAGGCCTAAGGAACCCTAAAAAATGTTTATTTTATCAAGTTCCTCAATGTAGTAAAACCCCAATCAAAATCCTAAGGAACCCTAAAAATGTTACCATTATCAAGCTCCTAAGTGTAGTTGAAACTCCGATCAAAGTCCTAAGGAACCCTAAAATTGTTTACATAATCAAAGTCCTGAGTGAAGTAAAATTCCAATTAAAGGCCTAAGGAACCCTAAAATTGTTTACATAATCAAGGTCCTAAGTGTAGTTGAAACTCCAATCAAAGTCCTAAGGAATCCTAAAAGTTGATCAGTTAATCAAGTTCCTCAGTGAAGTAAAACCCCAATCAAAGTCCTAAGGAACCCTAAAATTGTTTGCATAATCAAGGTCCTAAGTGAAGTAAAATTCCAATTAAAGGCCTAAGGAACCCTAAAAATGTTAACATTATCAAGCTCCTAAGTGTAGTTGAAAGTCCAATTAAAGGCCTAAGGAACCCTAAAAGTTGTTTATTTTATCAAGTTCCTCAATGTAGTAAAACCCCAATCAAAGTCCTAAGGAACCCTAAAAGTTGTTTATTTTATCAAGTTCCTCAATGTAGTAAAACCCCAATCAAAGTCCTAAGGAACCCTAAAAATTTTAACATTATCAAGCTCCTAAGTGTAGTTGAAACTCCAATCAAAGTCGTAAGGAACCCTAAAATTGTTTACATAATCAAGGTCCTAAGTGAAGTAAAATTCCAATTAAAGGCCTAAGGAACCCTAAAAGTTGTTTATTTTATCAAGTTCCTCAATGTAGTAAAACCCCAATCAAAGTCCTAAGGAACCCTAAAAGTTGTTTATTTAATCAAGTTCCTCAATGTAGTAAAACCCCAATCAAAGTCCTAAGGAACCCTAAAAATGTTAACATTATCAAGCTCCTAAGTGTAGTTGAAACTCCAATCAAAGTCCTAAGGAACCCTAAAAGTCGACCACTTAATCAAATTCCTCAATGTAGTAAAACCCCAATCAAAACCCTATACGGAACCCTAAATTTTACGTAAAGCCAAATCCTCAACGGGTCGGAACCGCTAGAAGGGACCTTGTCGCGCGACCTACAAGCAGGTCCAAAATGAAGTAAAACGGCAAACATAGGAGGAAAGGGTTCTGGGGGGCCGAGGGGGGTTCTGGGGGGCGTAGGAAGGTCACAGCACGGCTCGCTTCGCTCGCCGCAATGCTCCACACGAAAATAAAAGGTCAAAAATAGGGCATTTTTAGGTTTTTTAAATAATAAAGGGGTCTAGAGGGAAAAGGGGGGAAAAATTTATTTTGCTTTCAAAATAATCACACCTTCCCTACATGACCCAAAAAAAAAAGTCTCGCAAGTCACTCCGCTTGGAAGATACGAAAGGGGGGGAAAAAAGGGGTAGGAGGGGGGAAGTTTTTTTGTTCTTTCAATTCAGGAAGAAACCCTCTATACGAAACCCCAATCGAAACCCCTCTATCTCGATGGCATCTGGTAGCACTCTAAAAAGGGGGGGTCCTGGGGGGCAAGGGGGGCAAAATTTTTTGTGCAATCGAAATCACTCGTGACCGTCTTTAGGTTCCCCATAAAAAAATTATGCAGGACCTCTCGGTTGCAGAGCCCCTCACCAAAAAGTCCATTAAAAACATAATTATGAAACACATCACGATCATCATGGGTTACCTACTTTTACCATTCTATTGAGCGAACCTATCATTGTGTGCGTGAGTACGCACACAACTAGCGAGCCGCAGTAAATACCTATTTTCCGTCCGCCTTGTTTGCTCGATACTCTCTTAAATAACTTACCTTTGCTTGCCTACCGGACTTGATTGACTACGCCTACCTGTAACCTGTGCTTATTAAACGGACTTCGATTGCCCAAAGAACACTGTCTGACTGTCACGAAAATGTATCTTTGAAGGAAAAGTTCATGATAGTCCTAAAACCAAAGTTTTGAAAAAGACTGCATTAACATTACTGTTACGGATAGGTGGAATTTAAAACACTTTTTTGAGGAAGTTAAAAGAAAACCGGCCGGGTACGCGCGGACAAGCTAGTGCTCAGTACCGAGGTTCAAATCCAACTATTTTTGTAGCTGTCCGCGCGCAAGCGGGGGTAGTCTCCAGTTTTATTCAACGAACAAAGTAAGTACATTTTATATTTTTTTAAATCTGCCTACACTTTATAATTTAAAAATTGTTTTTTAATATTATTACAGGTTCGTGAGGTGCGTCTGTCTACATTCTCCGCCCAGTGTCACGTCAGGGACACTGATTAGCAACAGGAAGCAGCACCAAGCGAGTAACAGGTCGGAACTCCAGTCTCGGCGTTTATTTCCACAGTGCGTCATACACTTGTCGGGTCCGGACAATAGTAAATCCGCGGTACCTCTCGGCCAAGTGGTTTTGGTAGGTGCTACTCGGCCAATGCGAAGAATGCCCCACTCGCCTATTTGAACAGCAGAAGTACAGCAGTGCAGCAGCGACGACAACTTCTCTAAATGCAGAACAGCTAAGTCGACGCTCTCAGTTGCGTGTACCATTTCTAACGTTCCTTTTTTATTTTTATTTTTTCTTTTTCAGGTGCGGCTGTCATCCAGGGCCATCCGGGATCATCTTTTTCGCACAGGAAACCAGCATCTCGGGACCATTGACAATCTTTGTGTAATTTCAAATTCATATATTTTCTTTCTGAATGTGTGTAACACAACTTGTCTAAATAATTTGTAGTCCAGTACATACCACTCTTATGATTCATCGAAAAATTAATTATATTTATTTGTAATCTGTGTTTCTTTTGTATGACACCATCGCTGAGGCAGTATGCGCGTACTGCACCCTGTAGATGTACTCGTAGCTCAGGAATCGAATCAGGATTTGTAGGTATGTATACGCGCCAGTAGACGACACAGGCGGCGCCGGGCGGCGTAAGCGGCGGGCGATGTGTTACATTACATAACAACAAATAATGCAGCTCATTTTTCTCGCTTGAACTTGAAGTGATTTGTATTTTATAACTTTTGCATCCTAAAACTTGCTTTTGTAAACAAGGGAACCATCTTGGTATGCTAGTCCGATATTTCATCTGTTGAAGTTGTAGAATCCAATCAGTAAAAATCTTGCCATATTTCGTAGGTATTTGTTCGTATGCTGATATCTTCTTATGAATGTTTATGAGTGTGCGTGAGGGCGACGCATCAGGGGGCTAATTCTCGGGCCAATCTCGATCATTTTGAAATTTTATTTTATTGCTTCTTTTCACAACCCTGCACTTTTTGTACGTTATCCGTATATCGTAGCTGTCGAGGCTTTTACGAAGAGGTCGTTTATGAATTACTCAAGGAAATTATCCATTCCCCCTTCGAAAAGAAGCAATAAAATAAAATTTCAAAATGATCGAGATTGGCCCGAGAATTAGCCCCCAGCTGTGGTCTCGCAGGCACCTGTGCGCGCGGCCACCAGTGGGGAGGTGGTAGTGACGGCGCGGGAGCAGGCGTGGCGGGGCAGGTAGCTGGAGGCGGGGGCGGGGGAGCAGCTCAGCTGTTCCAGTGCACACTCAGAACATTGATGCTTCGAAAGACAGAATCCGTGAACACACGAACCTAGCGGTGTTACGGTGGCACAAGGTTCATTTTTGCAGAGCATTATTGTCTTTATTGGCGCGATGCAATGGTAATTGTCCTCACCAATTAATAACTTTGTTTTTACATTATCACTACACGAAATGAGACAGTTCATATGTAAATTTAGTTCATCACTTTTTCTCGCACTTAGTTCTCGCAGAATTATTGTTTATGTTTGTAACTTTGCACTTTTTATCAGCTACAGATTTTTGTCGATTCTTCGTTACATTTTTACGATTGATCTCGTTATTGTAGGCTGGTATAAATAACTGCGTTGGTCTATGTCTTTTGCGTGCGCTTTTTTCTAAGGCTGCTAGGTATGTCCGCGGCTAACTTTTGCCCGAGTAAAAACTTTTCAAATTGAAAGTAATTTTTGTTGTATCTTTTTTGAAGTGATTTTGGTTTTTCAGTCTACGTAAATATGATCCTTCGCGTATTCTATATTCAAAAGTAAGGACAATATTTCCGCGCATGTTTAAGAAAAATATAGTTATAGAGGTCTTCTAAAGTGCTTTAAGGTTTAATCCTACTAGAATAAAGAAACTAACCAAAGTCGAGGGCGGCAGTTAGTCTACTTGCAATAAAAAAATAATTTTTCATTAGCGCCATCTATTTTAAAAAAGCATCACTTAGTATGTACCTTACAAAATACCACTACGCCACGCCATCTATCAATAGGTATATGAACATTGAAAATATTGCTCTTTCCAGGCTATTTGCCAGCGCCATCTAGAAATAGCCCGGAATTTTACCATTTTTTGAGTCACAAAATTTTGTTCTCTATTAGCAGTCTACTTGTTTTCCATAGTCTTTGGTACAATACAGAAGTTGCAAAAAAGTGATAAGTGCACAATTGCGTTTGGAGGCCATTGTCAGGCGGAGAGCATTTTTTTTTTTTTTTTTTAATCTTTATTTATTAAAGAGGGTTTAATCTGCAAGATTATGTCACCCTCGAATGAACACTTAAACTATGTACAATCATCTACGCTTAATGCCAACTTTAACAACTTTTAACAAATCTTTGGCCTTCTCCGATAATGGGAAAGCCAAAACACTGTTCCAGCTACCAACAGAAAACAACACACTATTATGCTTGGTTATAAATGCTAATCGTTCAGTTTCATTCCGGACACACTCCACTATGATGTGATAAACATTTTCGATGACGTCACACTCGGTGCAATGTGGCGAGCTAGTCTTACCCATGAGATAGCCAAAGCTATTCAATGGAATGTGACCGGAACGCAACCTCATTAAAGTTACGATGTCAGACCTGGCCATCTCGGAACCTTCAAACCACGGAGACCTAGAAAGGCCTGGCTGTATTGTCCTATACCAAATTCCCTTACTCAGCGATCTTTCATCAAAATAAGGAGAGCATTGAATGGGAGGTGCGTTCCGAAACTTGTTCCGAGCTGATTTCTGCAGCGCGTTCTTGCAACGAAGTGCAAAACCCTTTTACGAAACTTGTTTAACCGATTAAAACGATATTATTGTGGAGCAAACAGGTTTTGCAGAGATTGCGAGTTTGCACGGAGCTCGAATAAAAGGGTTCAATCAACAATGAATTGGAATTGGCTATTGAAGTTGTTTTGAAGGAAATTATCCTTTACAAATAACAGACCGATGCTAATTTAAGACACAGAAGGTTTTTGGTGACATGGAAATGACGTGAATAGTCTTCCGAGTCACGTCATATTGGAATAACCTCAGACTCAATTATTTTTTCTCATAATCATCATCCACAAGAAGTCCATGGCTAGACATAGGCCTCCCCTACACATTTCCAGGAAGAACGATTCTGAGCCCTTTCCATCCACCGACTTCTCGCGGACTTAACATTGTCGTTGGTCCATCTGGTGAGTGGCGGCATTTCGTCTTCCAGTTTGTGGTCGCCATTCGAAAACCTTTTTCCCCCAACGCCCAAATATTATTTTTAGGGATAGCCCTAAAAATAATATTTGGGCGTTGGGGGAACCAAAACATTTCTATTTTACAACCAGTCAGTTTAAATAGTTAAACTGACTGGTTGTAAAATAGAAATGTTTTGGTAAAAACGGTGACAAAGAACTTTAAGATATGGAGTTGAAAACTTCAAAATATTTATTTTGCATAAAAATATCAGCCATTTAGAAAAAAATCTAAAGTATTACAAATAAGCCATGCAAAGCCAGACTCGCGAGTTTAATAGCTCACTAAACCACTAGTGGTTATGTTTAAACGGTAGACAAATCAACAAAACTAGATCCTTTTTGACCATTGTTGTAGAGTTCACTGGAGGCCTAGTGATAGTAATCCCGCCTTCCGATCCTAAAGTGGCGGGTTCCAATCCAGTCATGTACCTATAGATTTCGGTTTCGATTCTCGGTTCGGGAAATGTATATGTACACAAAGCTCTCAAACGGTGAAGAAAAACATAGCGAGAAACCCCTCGGCTTAGTCAGCTCTGCACGGCTTCCGTGTCTTTACTAATTAGGCTGGCTGTAAGCTGTCTGGTTGCTATAGGTGCTGGGCAAGACTATTCCATCTAAAATACGGTCCCAGGTACTAAAGCGTCCCACAAGTAGGGCTTCAGTAATCGAGGAAACCCATAGTTTAGTCTACACGTACTGACTGTGTCTTTCCCATGAATTGGGCCGATATGCTATAAATAAATAAGGATGGTTTAGGTGATGGGCAAGGCTATTCTATCTAAAAGTCTAGTAACCACTAGTTGATTAATCATGTCAAAATTGACACGACATAGTTTTGATTGCAAAAAAAGATACGCAATCACAGCATTGCAATGGATATTTAAGGGCAAATTCTCAAAAAATAAGTAAACCTATCAACCTCATATTTCATGATCTTTAAAATTAGAACCAAAAAACCACTCACCAATTATATATACCACTCAGACGAAATAGATAATAGATAGGATCTATTTATAATAACATTTAGTATTCACAAAATGTAACCACACACAGCCAAGCTTGCAAGTCAACTATGTACCATTCCCTAAAGAATACAGATATAAAGATATGTTACATACGAGAAGGGTTGGACCCTTTGCGCCGAGCTCAATTCTGCAGCCCGTTGCAGCTATGTAGGCATACAACACCTATACAGGGTGAGAAATTATTTATAATTCGTGCAATGTATTTACCTATTTAAGTAGGTAGTACTGAGTACCGATAATGACGTGAAAACTGCTTTTACAATTAAATTTGATATCCTTTCACCACACTTGGTTTGAAGGAATCAGTGACACGATAAGAAGAAGGGATCTCTAGGTCCTGTAGTTTCAAAGATTTCATCTTGAGTGTGTTAGTCAGTGAGAGATCAGTGGACCTTTAATTAAAAAAAACCTTGTTCTTTTTTTGTATACAACTAGCTTACGGAACAAGCCTTTGTTGTTGTTGATGAAGTTAATGATAATGTTAAGTGGTAACCATAGCCTATATTTTTTTTTCTTTAAAAATAGCTTGCTTTAGATTTGACGTGCGAGGTCTACTGAGAAATCTATGTGTTTGATAGATTAAAATTACATTTTCAGTTCAATCATTAATCGCCTTACCTAGCATTCCTGGCAATTTAAATTTGTAGACGGAAGTTTTGTCCGTCATGGAACAATAATATGAATAGTTCTAAAAACATCCTTAACTCATATTTACAGGAAGCATTATTGAGGGAGGCTTTTGTCCAGTGGTCGACTTATATAAGCTAATGACGATTGATAAAACTATCCTAACTCTGTACTTAGGAACAGTAAACAGTAGTTGGTAGCAGTAGTAGTTCTGTAGTAGGTGTCTGTTATCTGTACACAGATGAGACTTAAAAACTCCGTAATAAGAGCCACTCACTCTTGCAATCTTATTCAGTGACTTTGCAAGCTTTAAGTATTCTGTTTTTAGCACCCTGTATAAAAATTGCAGGCAAGGTGACTTCGCAAAAACCCGTTTACACAGCAAAATTCTAGTAAAAAACGCTTGGACAATAACGAATGTGATCTTTATGCACAAAGGCGTAAAGAAATAGCTTTTTGTGGCCGTTTGTTTAAGAAATTATCGCACGAAGGGAGATTTTCACTGTGTATTCGATTTTTGTTGAGACCAATCGATGTGGCGCATGGCGTGGCGACTTGTTTTTTATTATTCAACTTTTAGCTCTAGGTTTCTAGTAAGTGTAGATTAAAGTTTTAAAACATTTTAACGTGATATTGCTAGTGCAAATAATTAAATCAAAGAGTCAGACCCAAAAGCGTATAAACCGCAAAATAAAAATTCTGTTTGTTTGTTTACTCAAGAGCAGACGCACGGCATATGGCGGATACGAGACGTACGCAAAATGACAACCATTGACATCGGACAATTGTTGTTGTGTACCCAAGCCGCTATCAAGCTCATTTTTTGAGTTTTTTCAGTTATGTTGTGTTGTGCCGCGGCCGACGAGACCGGTAGGTGATCATTTATTTAATTGGTCTTTGTTTTTGGAGAGCTCTATTGTCTATGTGTCGTGTCTAGTCTATACCCAGTACTTAGGGCTAGACCACCCTAGGATTATACAAGGTAGAACTAGGTAGTACTTTCATTGGCTTAGCGGCACACGATTGTTGTAGTTTATAGACAGAAGAAACCGCTTAACATCAGGTCTAAAATCATTGAGTGTTTTTAGTTTAGTTTGGCTCTGTCTTACAGACGATGCTTGAGACACAAAACCCTTTAGTATGTCTCAAACTCAAAGTAAAATAAATTATTCAATGAAATACTGATTCAGGAAAGGTACATTAATTCCAGGAAATTCACTGACATCAGGCCTACCATAAGCTCTGTCTCTGGCTTTGGTTTTGAGCATGTGGGAGTGTTGACTAAATAAATCCTACGTCGAAACATCACACACATTTGGTGGGTTTGGTGAGCATTCACACAGACTCAAAACCAGAGCCAGAGACAGAGCCAGACAAAGCTTGTGGTAGACCTACAGGCTAAGTCTAGAAATTTATAGGAGGATAGTAAAAAGCTCGTCAAAATATTATATAAACTAAAAAAGCCTCTGGCAAAATGAATATCCACGCCATTCAAAGCGCTGTAAAATCGAAATTACACGAAAAATTGGTGTGAATTTGAAAATAGAACAATAACCCTTAACTCGGCCACGGGCGCCGATCTCGAAAAAAAAAAACGCGCTAACATTTACTCGCATCGCTGTTCGACACTTCGCCCAAAACTCGTATCGATACGCGCGATCGAATATGCCTGGCCGATTATTTTGTATCGATACTTTGGAGTAGTCTGCATGTTCCCTTAAATGGATTTGGAAAAAAAATATTTGAATGAAGAAGTGCAACATTTCTTTGTCTTCGTTCTTTATTGGGATGTCAATATTTTTGGATCAGAAAAAAAGTTAACTCGCAAGCAAAATTTTATCGGTTGAAAACGAAATGGACTGACTTTGTTATCACCTTACGTGCGTATTTATTAATGAAAACCAGTCTTTTTGATATTGCGACTGACTGTATTGATTTATTGCGACTATAGGTATATCGTTTAAGTTAAACTATGATAAGCCCCACCATCATTTTAGGTTTCAGGTATTTTCATAACGAAAAAAACTATAATGTTGGAATGGTAAATGGACTAGTTTTAAAGCTAAAAAAAAACTTTTAATGTTGTAAAAAAATGTAGCTATGTCCAGTAGTGGACTTCATTAGGACGATGATGATACTCATGATAACGGTTATTACAGGTATTGACATAGTTATCGAGTAGGTAACATATCGATACCACATTGATAGTCGTGAGAATAAACACAAACTAGTAACTTCCGATCAGCTGTCTGTTTACCACTTATCCATGTGAAGCATATCGATTACTATTTCAATTCATCAATGAGATATCAATATGGGCACTATTGATTTATCGATACTTGTAACTGACAGTTGTGTTTTGTATACCCGGTAGTTTGGAAATGACGTATTTTGGGGACATCTGGCCAAATATTTGTTGAAGGTTAATAGTTGCTGCCTACGTCTTTCTCATACCTCAATTACAAATACACGTTCTAATATGATGGTCATAGCTTAGAACAAGTACTATGATATTTTATTCTTAATAAACGAGTAAAGTTCGAGTACGTTCATCAATATATCTTGGATGTTTTTATGAGTAGAGTAAACAGGTATCTTCTATATAGGTAAGCGTGCTACACAGTCGACCGCATCATCATTTATCAACAGTTGAGAGTACGGTCAAACTCAAGCTTATATTATTTAAAAATAATGTAAATCATTTTTGGATGATGAATAAGACATTAATTTAGAATTCTTTATTTTCATCACCTTATGGGCATAACATTGAAACGGAGAACAATAAAGCCTTAATTCTGTATCATTTCACTCGTAACACACAACCGATTCAAAAACTCTGAAAAGGAAATAATTACACGCAAAAAGTCATGAACGAAACGCCGCCATCTTGCTTTGCGAGGCGTCACATTCTCTTGTTTTGCAAAAAAGGCCTAAGTACCGTTATATCTAAGCATACGTAGGTATACTGGAGACAGTGGTGATTAAGTGATGATAGGAGAGCAGTATATTTTTCACTCTACATTCAAGAGAACAAGGTTTAAAATCGCATGAGGGGTTGCTTTTTTTTTATTTTAGCGCGTAGGGATCGAGGCACATTTAGCGCAGCCTCCCTCGCCCTCGCAGGGTGAGATTTCTTACAGGGTGATATATTATTAATATCCCAGGGGTAGAGGAAAATGGCGAGTTTTGGAAGGGAAGTCGTGTTTACTGCTGGCTGCATGGAATGGGATTGCCTAAGGTAATGAAAAGGGTGTGAACTACCCATTAAATTCAAATTCAAAATTTCTATATTCAGCTTAGGTGAGTTTATAGGTGCCCGTTCTACGCGACCAAGACTAGAAGAACAGGCTTGGCTCTAAACTGATATAGTAGGTAGGTATCATTGTAATTCATTTGAAAAACATTTTGATATGCCCTAGATTACTAGTCAACTACAGTTAAGTCCTCCTAGCAATAAATTGGTTTATGTGTGTTTGGGCTAATGACGTCTTTTCTTTGTTATCGAGAAATTACTTGTTATCAAAAACACCCATACCTTCGTAAATATATCTTAAATACAATCCTAAGAAGTACGACTGGCCTCTCAGATCAGTTGGTAGTAGCTCATGGGTTCGACCCCCACCGAGAACAAATATTTGTGTGGTACGTATCGTATTGTTTGTTCTCTATCTGTATTCTAAGTACGTAATTAAATTTACAACCATGCAGTTTCAACCCGCGTGGATACCGCCATATCTGAACTAGGGCAAAAAAATGGCCCTAACTTGCCTATAGAGTGTAAATCAAAAGAAATCCTATTTACCAAAAGAAAGACTCCTTCTGAAACGGCGATTATTTTCTCAGTTTTCAAAAGCGCACTGATGCAGTTTAACACGTCTGCACGTTGACTGTGGTTGCATCATACTAAACTGGCGGGCCTACGGATTGGCGCTAAGGAACCGGGATACAATCAAATTAGTCCGGTTCACAAACAAATCCGTGAAAATATTATACTTTTCTTAAACATGCGCGGAAATATTGTCATTACTTTTGAATATGGAACACGCGAAGTATCATATTTACGTAGACTGAAAAACCAAAATCACTTCCCGGCGCGTTATCGCTCCGGCAATGTTGTATGAAACGGTGTGCTGTTTGAATTTAGAACTCTTTCATCTATCGTACACATTGCGTTCTCGTGGCTGTATAGCCACAGATGCGTTTACCTTTCGGCACAAACTGTAAAATAAAATAAAAAATTGGCGGTAAAGCGGAGTTCGTTGTTATTTGGTTAATAAAAAATAAATTTAAAATGTAAAAGACCCTTTTTTATTTCCTTGCATTTTTTTAAGAAAAGCACTATATATGCCTCGGCCGAAATGGCAATTGCAGGTCGAGTATGAGTTTACGAGACTATTTCGCTGCCTTTGCAATAATGTACTATTACTTTACATACCAGCAATTATATGTACGCTAAAGTGTTATTTTTAAATGAAATATAACTTTTTCATTAAAAAAAACTCAAATGAAACTATTTGAGCTCCTATTTTTATGGCAGTTTTTAAGGCCACGTTTAATCTAGCTAATATACTTCTATGGTTACATTACTATATGCTTAACCATACATTTACTGTTTATTATAAACTTTATTCCTTGGATATAAGGGTCAGTTTAAATCAAGTATTTCATAGACACCCTCATCTAGGATAGTTGAATAGGGTGACGCTATTCCTACGTAGAGGGGAACGTAATAATGCATTTTGTTATTTAAAATTTAATTTATTCGATAAAACGTTATGTCATTGGTTGTTTTATAAAATAGGTACGCATAATCTTATATAGGGTTATTTAATTTTAAATATAGTTAAAGATAGTACCTATGTAATGAATGTAAGGTCTGGGGTTCCTAACTTCTTATTCATGAAAATGAAAAAAAGCTATTAAAAAAGGTTCTCATAATCATTATTTTGAATGATGTTTGTTTGATTAAATCTAAACCTTATCCCTCCCACCCTCCCCCCTCCACTCTTTTGGTGACTTGACGTGACAGTTTCACGGGTTCATTGGTTTTTTCACCTCGCAACAATAATACAAATCGTAAGAAAAAAATTGCTAGGGCTTGCTTCCCGATTTCCGTTCTAGATTCACATTGCAATAAAAAATGGAATGAAACCTGAAAAAACAAGATAAAAATTCAATTTTATTTAATACAATTATTAACATAGAAAAAACAATTTTTTTGTTGGGCTTTTTTCTGCGTTATCGTTAAATTTTGTGACTATTAGTAATTTTTTGTCATAAGCATAGCACTTGGACATTGCTAAAATTAGCATTTTTTAAATGCTTTTGCTAATTTCATTTATTTACGATGAGCCCCGTTAAAATGTTATTGCAAACTAATTTGATAGCAATAAAAATATTACGGTTTTTTTAAGGCAACACAATGGCTGTTTTTTTATAGAATTAGCTGATGGAACAAGCATAAAGTCTGCCTAACAAAGCATTGCCTCGTAGGTCACGCACGCCACGAACTATGGTACACTGCCCTGCGTTCATCAACTTGAGGCATACATATATTCAGCCTCACGTTGCAGTAATTTTAATTGTGACGATTTTACACGGTTTTTTATTGTGGTGGTTTGAATAAATGATTTTTCTTTCTTTCTTTCTTTTATTTCTAATTTCACACCCTCAAACAAAACCACAGCAATGCTGCTTCACGGCAGAAATAGGAATGGTGGTAGTACTTCCCCGGACGAGCTCTTCACAAAGAGCTCTATACTACTATACTGCGTAACTTGCAGGCATGACACGGCAACTGATCCTGGAAACGTCGATAGAGGACCACCAGATGTGAGACTAGTAGCCCTACCATGAGCTCTGTCCTGCTCTGTCTCTGGTTCTGGTTTTGAGTCTGTGTGAGTGCTCACCGGTGCATTATACTAGTGTGTGTGACGTTTTGTCGTAGGATTTATTTAGTCAACACTCACACAGACTCAAAACTAGTACCAGAGACAGAGCCAGATAGAGCTCATGGTAGGCCTACAGAGGGCGAGATGAGAAATCTCAAAATACTCTAAAAACTCTGAGTGCCGACTCAGACTTGGGATACTGAGCTGGCCTCACAGCTTGAAAGTAGCTCGTAAGTACCTAATATTAAATGAAAATGTTTTTTTAATGTTGTTTTTAAAAAAATCAAAGTAGATCTTATTTTCTTAGTTAGGTTTCAATTTAATAATATTCTTGGCTTATTTTTTCATTATGTTGGTGAGGCTAAAGCTAAAAAAAAACCATACTCCTACTTTATTCTGGCCAGAGATCTTCCTTCATGAAGGTTTACAGAAGTTCAGTCGGCACTCTCACCACGAAGGAGTTACAGTTGACCCTGTGGTGTGTTGCCAACTGTTAGGCCTTCAAGCAGAATTTGGCAGAATTTCGCAGAGACGAGCAAATAATCCGCCACATCCTCAACCTTGACAGAAAAGTGCACGTGGGAGTACATCAGGATCATGGGAGTCTCCAAACGCGAGTTTTTTACGGAGTTACTATAAGCTTGTATTCTAAACATGTATTTACAAAAAGAAAGTATTATATCAGCTGGGTGATTGTGTAATTCTGTTGCAATCACAAGTTTGATAGTAACAAGGAACACCGATCACTTATCTTGTTGTCAGCATTTTTCGACCACTCCGTCTTATTGACTATTGCCACACTAGTTTTACAAAGCAAAGTTCCTATTCGCTATCTCATATTTATTATTTATTTATTGATTTTTATTCTCTACGTCAACATTCAGTCTTGTTGCAATATTTCCTTGTCAAAGATAAGTTTTGTTTCATTTCGTTTATAAAAACGAAATGAAACGAAACTTATCTTACTTCTCTTCTTCTTATTTTTTCTTTTTCTTTTTTTTTTCTTTTCTTTTGTTTTGAGTGTCGATTGCAACAATGCAATCGAAACTCAAAACTATGTCAAAAGTGACAGATATGACTAGGGTTTGATTGCAACAAAAGATACGAAATCACCAAGCAAGTTATCTGGGAGCTATCTGGTTCCCTAAGTATATGCTTTGCCTTATTTGGGGCTAGATATTGTTGTGTGGATAGTCCACCATATTTAATTATTTAAGCATGGCGCTGGACAAGTTCAAGCCATCAATGGAACATCTCAGCACAGGGGCTCAATTCTAGACCAGTGACTTTTTTGTCACGGTAGATATATATCACAAGAACTGTCAGTTTCTTTAGTGAATTTCACAGTTCTTGTGATATATATCTACCGTGACAAAAAAGTCACTGGTCTAGAATTGACCCAGGACCACACAGAGTGTAGAAGACTGGGGGAGGTCTTTGCCCAGCAGTGGGCCATAGAAGGCTCATAATAATAATATGCATGGCGGGCGAGATGAAAACTCTCGCAACGCACTACAAACCCTCTCGAAATACATTAACAACTCGGACTTGGGATACTGAGTTGCAACTGTCCTAACAGCTTATACTTGGTGGCTTTGCCTTCAGCGTTGTAGGTGTAGGTTCGATTCCCACATAGGGCACACATTTCGTGCTTATAATATTATATGGATGCATTTTCTGTAATACTGAGTTGATTCTGATTTTTCCCTGAATTGTTTAATTTAATGTTGTATGTTCTGTATGGCCATTAGTGTGAGTTAAATATTCATTTGTAAGTAATATTAGATAGAAATGGTTTTACTAATAATGTTGTTATTTTTGAATTAAAATTAGACCTGTTATTTATTTAATTATTTTCGATTGAATGATATACTTAGCTTATTTATTAAATTTATTGCTATAGCAATAGCTAAAAAAAATATATGATAATTCTACTTTATTTTGGCCTCGAGTGTACTAGTCGTTTCAAGTTGATCGGCCCCGCCAAAACCAGTTTTCACCCTCAGAGATTTGTGTCTACGCTACTCGACGATAGATGGCGCTATTTATAATTAATATTAAATTGAAAATGTATATGAAATTAAATGGTTTTTAACATCGAAAAAATCTTATTTTAAATACTGTCTAATTAAATTATTTTTTATTGCATAAATTATGTTTCGCATAATCTGTTAAGCTGAGATATGATTAGTTCTGTCTATTCATACTAGATGGCGTAGCTACTACAACTGCTACGTCGCGTAGACTTTGTGTAGCGCTACGAACGAATATCTCGTTCAACGCCTACGATTTAAGTATTTTGGAGCTACGTATACAAAGCACTTATTTTGTATTCTATAAATGTTTTGCACACATAGCTCCACATATTTAATACAAGCTTATCATCATCATCAGCCTGAAGAAGTCCACAGCCATCGGCCCTAATAGAATATTGCTGCTTTCTCTCTAGATTTTCCTTCACCGTTTGAAAGCATGCTTACTTATTTTAGATATATAAGCCATCATTGTCATCATCAGCCAGAAGTATGTGTAGTATGAGGCCTTCCGTAAGTTTCGAGGTAGCGCGATTTCAATCCCTCGTTATCTTTCAGACTTCCCGCTTATAATAATAGATAGCTTAGTTTTTTTATATATTTAGTAAAATTTACTAAAGAACAGGTGAATTAGGTTTAATATTAGTTACTACGTAGAACATTATTTTTCGTCCAAGATACAATCCACTCAAAATTATATTCATTTATTTATTTGCGAAATGGAAGATGCTCTCAAACGGTGAAAAAAAACATCATGTGCCTTTCTTGTGTAAACTTTTGCTCTTGTATTGCTGACGTCTCACTAAGTTGAGGCGCTACACTGGAACTTCGCTACTTTGATAAAGAATCATGCAAAGCAACGGTAAGCCGTAGTTTGTTGTCTGTTCTTCTAAGCTTGGTTGCGTGGAACTGGTACCTAGACTCACCTTAGCCTTAGACGTTTCAAAGTGATCCTTTTGATACAACTGAATAAATGTTTTTTTTTTAATTAGAATTTGTGGATAAGACTGATAAGCCTGTACCACTACATTGCTGGAAAATCTGAACCACTGCAATCTCAAAACTCTGCTGTCCCGTAAATAGGGTATACCTTTCTATAATCATCTACAATGCATGTTTACTCGCTAAGTAGCATCAGTCATTCGAAACTCATATTTCTGCCGAGTCAGATCATAAATACGGATAGAGGCAGGTAATCTAAATGGATTTCCTATCTACATGTACCTAGTTAAAAGTTATAACGTACTTACGCCGCGGGCGCGCGCGAATTATGAAAGACCATGATTAATCAGCGGCAGTACATACGCTTTGTTCCACAGTCCTATTTATCTGTACATAACGGTGACATCTCATTATATACCACCCGCACATACCTACAACTGCTATCTAGGAAGTTTGCACGCAAAAATCTAGTGCTAGGTGTTTGCCCCCGACGGGCACGCACACACGCAAACGTCCCCCTGTCCACACACAAACGGCTAAGGAAAGAGACTGCGTGCCAGAAAAAGACAGAAATAAAAATCACCCGCTGGTGTGAGGCGATGCCCCCAAAAAAAGCACCAAAAACGCAGTCTGCGCAACTTTCCGGCGCAGAATCGTTAACGACTCCCGCTCTCTTTATCGTACACGCCGTGCCTCCTATATTTCTATTTTTTCTCCGTCCGCCATTAGACGTAAGACGGTTCGCTGTTCAAACAAAAATAAACCTAATCTCTACCAGCATAGAATCGAGAATTAAACTGCGAAAATGTGGCGTATATCTTGCGCCCTAGCCGCTAGACGCACACAGTCGCACCGGAACAGAAATAACGATCGCATTTTTGACCGAAAAGGACAGACAGATGGCTGAAAAGAGAAGAAAAAAATGTCGACCATTTTGCTTGGCGCACCTACGACGCCGGCGAGGTGAGGGGCTATGTATACGATCTTTTTTCAGAAAAAAACCTACCAAAACAAATGCACGTGGTCGGGTGTTATGACCGGAGCTTTGAAAAATTCTGGCACCGGCTACGAGAGGACGTTACTGGCGCGGATTTTTTTCCACGCGCCTTTTAGTTTGGGAAAAAGTTACGCGGTGGCGCTTTTGCTATACTGAACCACGCCTTGGTGTCGCATTATTTTTGACTAAAAATTCTGTACGTTAGAATCATTGAAAACAAGACGAAGTATGGCAAAGAACACAACGTATTGTGAATTGTTATAAAAAGTCAGCATAATATTATAGTGTTTTACGGAACTTTGTGCCTATAAAAAATTCAATCTGTACTCTATTACTTAGAGCAGTTGTCCTTCAAACGACAAAAGAAAAACAAAACACAAAAAAATTGTGTTCAGAAAAGACATGATCAAATTACGAGAATTTATTTTTGCATCAAAAAACTTTTTGAAAATAGGATAGAACTATTTCAATATAGAAGATTTTTGTTGCAAACTGTAACAAAAAAAATACGTGTGGCACTCGGAGACGCCCATGGTAAAGCTATTGCATAAGCATTTTTTATTAACTTATGCAATTATAATATGATGATGATGATGATGTAGGTATTTTTTATTTTTTAATAAATCGGTTTGTCCCTACCTTCATGTGCAAATCTCCCTAAAGAACGGAACAAAGTCTTTTGAGCACTGACTTGAACTTTGTTACGTTTGGCAACTCCAAAACTGTTACAATAGGTAGGTACACGTCATTGAAAAAACGTCATTGGGGGTGTTAGGTTTTTTCGTTACAGAATTTCTGGATTCGGTCCCCACGCTCAAGGCCCGCGATAGAAGCTATGCAATAGTTTAAAAATTATAATGATTTGTAACAAATTGTTAGGTTTTAAAGCAGCTTGCTAAAAGACTTATTTTATAGCGAGTAGGTATGTCAAACTTAACTGTTTTCTTTTCTATTTTAAACACACCAACCCCTCTTTTTTCCCCTCTATAAGTTGGTTGGTAGAAAATGCTGTCTAGCATTAAGCTCTCGCAGCTCAAGCAGGCGAAGCAGCATTAAGCTGAGGGCCATTTTGGCTCATTAATATGCCTAATTGTTAACTATCGGCACCCTTTTCAAAATTAAAACATAAGATTATGTGGTACGCGTTTCTGTGTTTCTGAATGTGTTCAGTTTTATTTACTGTTGTTTTGTTTTCTTGATAAGTTGTTCTATACCTTTGTGTTTAAGAGCCAAATAAGCCTAAATAAGTTTTCTATTTATCCTCTCCTCTCTCTAAAAGCCTCTTGTCATTGTCAACAAATAGACTCACTTTGTCACTTGACTATGACTGACTTGACGAAAAAGTATTTTATTTATGTAATATATCCTCACTCGGCTGGCAAAATTGATCCAAAATGCCATTAAATACGGAGAAGAAGAAGACTCACTTTGATGGCAACAGACCTGGAGCTAATTAACTGTTAGAAAACCATTATGAATAGAATAGATCCCATTCCGTTTAGGGCAAGCAAAGCTAGGCATATCAGCCCTGATAGCATGATTGTAAAATTAACGATTTCTAAAGAAACAGATAAAGCTTAAAACATAAATTAACTAGAACAAATATATAGTACCTACTAATCTGCTAATCTAATGTATGATAATTAACTTTGCGTGTCTTACGCAGTCACAACACACAAATGTCTACATTCATTTAACTTACATATGGAATTCCGCAAAGTCACGCCTAAATCAATTTATTATATTATAAAAGCTTAAGCTCTGACGGTGATGCTAGAGGTGCGGGTTCGATTCGCGGAAAGAAAGCTGATCTAATAATGTTTTGTACTTGACTATGAGCTGTAGAAGGTAAAAATAGCAGCAGAAATAGGTGAACATTTCTGGTTTGTAAGGTTTCAATATTTCTTATGTCAGCAGACTTAATTAATTTTGATATCCGTCTGATCCGATGCAAATTGAAGTTGCTATTTTTGACCGAAATCCAGATAGAAAAGGGTGTAATTGACTGGCATTTCTATAAAGTCCAGATATAAATTGCTAAAATTTTTCACCTACTTTAGTCGCTGACTGTACCAGGTAGTCGATTTTTTCACATAAATATGTATATGTATAGTTAAGTTGGTAAATAAAATATCAGGCAATTTTTTAAAAACATTTATTACAGCAACACAAAAGTAATCAAGCGCAAAATTATCTAATAATACTACCTATATTAACAATTAATTGGGTTAAGAAACACCAATATTTTGTTAACTGATTTTAAAAACGGAGTTTCTCAGCCTTGCGCACATCTAAGCGATCAGTGATGGTCATCAGTGAAACGCTATCAAATATGACAGCAGCGATATTTGACAGCGTTACACTGATTGCCAGCGCCATCGCCTAAATTTATTTTATTTGCTACCTCATATTTCACGGTTTCACGGTTGTCTGGTAGAGATCGCTGCTTAGCGATAAGACCGCCTATTGCTTTTACAAATAGTTGTTAAGTTTTTATGTACCATTGTTTGTTCTTATGTATTTGTGAGCAATAAAGTATTTTCTATCTATCTATCTAAGTATCTATCTATTTTAAAACCCTACTTGTAAATTCATTTTTTTTAAACGTCAAGAAGTTTAAAAATCCATTAAAAGAGTTAAATTGGTTAATCTTAATCTAATTTAATTTAATTTAATCTTACAAATTGGTCTCATAGAAATTTTATCATATTCTTTTTTCACAATGCAGGGCGAAGAATGAATAGTGTATAAAAAGAATAGGTCGATTTTTAGCATACAAACTCAGAAAGGCTATGATTTTATTACAAAATTTAGCTTCAATTTCCATTCTTTTTCAAACTACGAAATACGATGTAGTTTTCCGTTACTAGTTTTATTCGAACCTTAATTCGTAAATTGTTTGGAACTCGGGGCATTTTTATGAAAATGAAAATTCTTGGAAACCCGTTCGTTCACATCGCTCAAGCACTCTCAATTATTGTCGCTCTGTGCAATAGATTTTATTTGAAGCACGCGTAGCGCGAAGCAGAAGCGTTGCGAAGCACTGCAAAGCGGTGAACTGAAAATGCTTACACATTTTCTGTCAATGCATATTTCTGGCAACACTTGAAGTTACAGTTGAGTGGTTCTGAAAAAAACAATAATTTCAGTTTGGTTTTTAAAATTACGTAGCATTTATCACGGGTGGAAAACGACAAAGGTACCTAGTTTCTTTGTATTTTTCATCTCCATTTTTCTAAATTATACCCATGCGAAGACGTGGCGGGTCGCTAGTATTAATTATATAACCTATGTTACTCAAGGATAATGTAGCGTTATAAAGGAGAAATATTTTTTGTAATTGTTCTAGTATACGTTTTATTATTCTTCACCTCTGACAGTTCTTTAAAATATTAATATGACCAGTTTAATAAAATATTAAACCAGTTACCAGTATTCAACAGGCTTTTTAATTTAAGTTTTAATATTTTTGATATTGTTAAGTTTTCACTCCTGTCGGCTTTCCCGTGCTAAGATTATTATAGTAACTGTGTTTTAGACAAAACAAAAAACTAGTAATTTTTAGTAAGTAAAATTACAGTCACACCAACGCTGAATTAACCTTACAAAGTTCCTAAAAAGGTAGACTTACTTCAAAAAAATGTGGTTATGATCGGGTCTGGACAAACATGGATAGTGGCAGTTGATCAAAGGTGATGCGAGCGTGAGGTGATACAAGGTGAGGTGAAACGAGGTGAGGTGAAACGCCCGCGCCTGAAATCACATCGTAAAATATTAGTTCGTATAGATAAATAAATAAATATTCTGAACAACCCACACAGCACTATCTAGCCCTAAATGAAGTAGAGCTTGTACTATGGGAATCAGGTAGCTGATATAATACTGATATACATTTTTTTTGTAATCATATACCTACAAAGAATATAATATAACACCCAGATAGAAAACAAACATCTGTGTTCACCACACAAATATTAGTTCTCGGTGAGGATCGAACCCACGACCTATACGGCTCAGAAGGTAGAGCTACTACCAACTGAGCTGAAGGCCAGTCTTAATGAAAGAAAGACCGAACAACATTTTTATCTCATCAGTTATACTTAACTTACTTATATAAAAATGGTGATGATGGTGAGTAGAAGAATTCTAGAAGCATTAGATTTCGTAGAAGAACCTCTGTTTTTAGTAGAAGCTGTTGATAAGATGAGGTGGTCTTTTCTCCTGAAAGAAAAAAAAAATTTGTTATGTGAAGTTAATAAATGAATATTATACAATATATGTACAAATACAAGTAGAGCTTGTAATATAGGAACCAGATAGCTGATATATTACTTTAAACATTTTTTTAAACATACTAAGAATACAGTAAATATAAAACCCATACAGAAAACCAACATCTGCGCTCACCACACAAATATTAGTTTTCGGTGGGGATCGAACCCACGACCTACGGCTCAGAAGGTATAGCTCCTACCAACTGAGCTGAGGGGTCAATCAAAGTTCATAAGTATACAAGATGTGAAGTCATTCTTCGATGATTCGAACACAATTGTTCTGTTATGTAATTTTTTTATAGTATTTTGACCAACATTACTTGAGGTCTTAGCTCAAAGTGTGAGTTGGAATAAGAATGTTATATGTGATATCCTGATTTGAACAGAAATGTGTCCGATGGTTTTGAAGAAATATGCCACCATTATCTTCAACGCCAATGACGGCTGACTTGTTTATTATCTGAATTTACTAAAAACAATTTTATGTATGTAATAATAATTATATCATGTTTTATTTCCATTTACTGCCAAAACCAAACTTAAAAATTACCCTCTCGGGTTAATTATAATTATAAAATATGAAAACATAGCGAACAAAAGTAACATAAACCGAATCAAAACTACAAGTTTTAACGATAACTTTGACGGCGAGATATAAACAAATTAATTGGTCTCCAGTGCGTTTTAATTGCAATAACTTTTGGAGCATTCACGAACAGAGTATTGTGTTTAATGACGAACAGAATACAAGTTAGAAATTATGTTTGTTTAGCTTTGTGAAGCTTTTAGTTCTCTTAAGCTTTGCGCACATCTGAAAACTAGCCTATTTTGTCCCACTGCTGGGCAAAGGCCTCCTTCATAGACTTCAAGTTCCCTCTATTCTGAGCCTATTCCCCCCATCCCCTTTCGAAGGCGTCCAGATCGTCCCGCCAAAACTTTTTAGGCCGACTTCGACGCCATCGTCCTTCAGGAGTTCTAAAGGGCGACCAAATGACAGCACAAAGAGCCTTAAAAATCTTTTTGAAGTGAATTCTTCGTGAACATATTTTGGTGGGATGATATGATGATATGAACTCGCATCACGTCACTCACTGTCTCATGACCGACACCATTTCGGCAAAAATTGACAAACTGAACCAAATGTCGTGGGAGAAGGAGGATTCATGAGGAGGAGGTTCATTTTTACACTTCTGTCAACTTATGTGTCGCTATTCCCGGAGTTACACCATTTTTTTTTTGCTTATAACTTACAATTTGAACTTGGCTTGTGGCTCTTTTTTTTTGTTGAGAAACATAACTAAGTGTAGAAATGTCACCATTTATAAGTGAGTAATATTTTTTATAGGCTTACTTGTTTGAGTGAATAAGATTTTCGTTTCTAAGCGCGCGCGTCTAAGTTTTCTAAATACAGACAGAGAAAATTACTAATAGGTAAATCCCCTAAACTCGATTGCCCACTACCCCGCCTCGTATAAATTATCAACGTGACATGGGTCTAATAAGATTGAGATAATGTCAAACCGATCCTCTGCACAAATTGACGTAAATTACCGATCACATTCGGAAAAATCTAATATTCGCCACCTAGTAACTAAATTATATTAAAAATTCAACAATTTTTGATGAGCAAATAGAGATCTTATTAGAATAGAAATAGGACCGGTTCGAGCTTTAACTTATTTGACGTCAGCAAGCAAATATAGATCTTAACTCTACTGAAATAGGACCGACAAATCCAAAAGGATGATTATTAATTTGGCGACAGCACTCCGCGTCATGTGTAGGACGAAAATTGTATTAGAAATTCATTTATGTCTTACACAAAATTTGCATCGCACTGGCGTAATATCGTGTTTTCCCCGAATTTGTAATGCTTTATGATCGCCTCATTTTACGTCATCATCAGCCCACTGCTGAAATAATAATAGATCTAGTGCTAGATATGGGCATGTGCCTCTTCCATTAATTTCCGAAGATTTAAGCAAAAAATGACAAATCATTAAAAAAAGTCAAGAAAAATAGTGAGTCATGGTCGGAAATATTTTTATCTAAAAAATAGCGTAACTTAGGGTTAGTAAAACCGGTACCAGCTCTTTTATAACTAAAAAGCAAATGAAATTACTTTCTAAAACATTAACAAAAACAGCCTCATGCCTTTGATTCCCAGGCATGTTAGATATCCCCTAAGATCACTTAGAACCAAATGACTTTATGTTACTAAATTAATTAATTTCGTCGTTAGTTTTCAAATTATGCAATACTAAAGGTTTTTATTTGCATTTCATAATATTTCGGCTATGGCAGCTATTGCATAAAGGGGTGTTAGAAAAGGGGTAGAAAGCTACGATACGACAACTTTGGGATGGAATATCAGAGTGTGAGTGTAGTTCCGAAATCGCGAGATGTGGGCGGTGCGCCCATGTAGTATACAACAAATTTTAAGATAAATTTGATGCTATTAAAATAATTTTAATTTATTTATTTTAGCCTGGGTTGTTCCTCTCGATCTTTGGATACAGTGGGTCAGTCGTTCAAATGGCAATCGAGATCGTCCCACCATCTTCTCCGGGGTCTTCTTCTACGACGCCTACCTTGTGGGGCCCAATCGGTTAATATTTTGGACCAAAGAACGTCCGGCATACGGGCCAAATGCCTACTAATATTATAATGTAATATCTTAGTCGGCTCCGCACGTATTGACCGTCTTTCTTTTGGGCATTGGGCCTGAGCAAAAACAGTTGCCCTCGACGCTATAATAAATCATATACATTACTTGTTTTTTTTTTTAAATATTATTCATGAAAAAAATGTGATGTTTGAATATTTAAATGTTTATGGCTCAAGCGCGCCTTAATTAATGGTAATAATTTTTTCAATAAATATATTTTGCAACCTGGATTAGCACAAAATCACATAAGATTGAATCCTGAAAAATAACAGTAACGAGCAAAACAGTAGCACCCACACGGGAGAAGCCGCGGGCGCCTGCTAGTTATACATATTACTTTTAAGATATTTTTTGTTGATTAAATGTTTTTTTTTTGTTTCAAAACACCACCTACCTTATATTTTTTCATATTGTATTTTTATGGACGGTATATTTTTACACATTTATATCTAACTGGTGAAAAATTTAAAATAAGTCCATCTATAATTTGGGTGCATTCAAAGTACTAGTTAAGGGGATTACTTTGATAAGATTATATACTTGTAGAAGCAAAAATAATAACTGCCAAAAATCACGCAACAAACGCAGCGACCTTTATCAACTAAACACTTCACAAGACTGATGTGGCCATCCAAACATTTAACCCCAAAATATCAAAAACCGTGAGAAACATAAAAACTTCGTTAAATTTCCACAATAATCAAAAACTATTTTAATATAAAGAGAATAAATTACTTAAATCTGAACTATAACCGGTCATCGTGAGATCAGTCAGAGATCATTCTTACAATAAGGGTTGCGTTCCCATCATTATGTATGCGCCGACCTTGGGTCACACAGGGCAGCGGTGTCTTGACCGTTGATCTTTATACATCTCAGATTAAATTTCTGTAATCTTAATATTACAGAAATTGAATGACATGGTATTAATCATCAGATATTTTCTAAGGGTTCGGGGTTTTCTAAAGGTTCTCTGACCATAAGCATCTTTTTTAAGACGCTTAATTTAGAATCATTATTTTCTTACTTATACTTCTTTAAGGAAAGATTAATGGTTAAATTAATATAAAATATTTTTGTTAATAATATTATTAAAAGCTACATGTTTCAATATGCCGATGGAACAATCAAAAAGCCGACCTGATGTTAAGTGGTAACCATTATTTATCAAAGCATTGCCTCATGGTGAAGAAGTTTCTGTATTCTTTGCGTATACTATAACGAATTGTTTATATTTCACATGATGGTGGCAGTAAAGGCGGACCACTTGAGGATGCTCGTGTTTGTGTGCATACACACACATCAGCAATAAATAGTTCGTTATTAGATTTGAAATTCTTGTTTGGAAATAGCGAGACGGTGGTCGTCAATTAAAGGTTATAGACAAATTAATGCTTTTGTGTGTTTGTGTATGTGCTGTTTTTAACCGACTTGAATTAAAAAATAGGAGGCGCTCAAATTGGTTGTTTTTGCTGTCGCATAATTTTATCATTTATCAGCCGATTTTTTTTTCTTCTGCTTACTTCTAGATTGGTTCCATAGAAATTTTATCAAAATTGGCTCAGCTGTTTGATCATGAAGTCGGTTTCTCAAGTGTGTAAAGGTTAGAATCAACCGAAAACTGCTAAGAATTGGAACTCTTTACCATCGTCATTTCCGGAGCACCTTGGAACCACTTTCCATCAGGTATGATGGCAGTCAAACGTTTAGATAAAAGCAATTAAAAAAATGCACGAGTAGTGTCTTTAGAACCGAATTTACAAATTAATGGGGTACGATTTCTATAAAAATTATTTACCGCTTATGGGCGCTGAGAGTATAATTGTACACCGAAATAATTGTAGTTGGCTTTCGTATTGATCTTTAAAAGTAAATTTTATTAAAATGAAGAAAACTGTATATTATCGGTAATTTATGTATTTTATAAACGATAATATCCACATTTTAATATTATAGTATTTATAGTTTCCAAATTATGCTTATTTATCCAACCGAATAGATTAATTAGCATAATTAAATATTTATGTTAAAACTAAAACAGCGCATATTTCAGTATTCCGAAAACCCCCCTAAGCACTCTCCAATTAATTCCTTTATAACAAAATACCCGGAGGAATACCTATTTAGCTAAAACTACGAGTTTCTATGAAACTGAAAATACCACCTTCTCAAACAGCCCTGGAACTCCACCAACACAGTGTATTAAACAACATCCAACTATTTATAAAAACGAAAAGGTTTGGACGTCTGTTTTTATGTTTATTGTATTAAATCACTTCGTTATTTGAATATTTGACGAAATCCTACATTCATAGTAAGTCCCAATAATCTCACTATGCGAAAACTTTTTAAAGGTCCACAGTTGTTTTTTTTTTCATGATCAATTTTGAATTAGTGCTGCATGTTTTCCTAAGAAAGAAAAAAATAGATGTACTAGAGAAAAAAATAGATTTAATAGAGAACAATAACCCGGAATATTAAGGAATAATAAGCTACTTTTAACCCAACAAAAAAAAATACAGGGTAAAAAGAACGAAGAATGGAAATGAACGATGAAATGGAACGATGAATGAAAATGCCAAGTGCTTTTAAAATTCGCGATAAGACCCAGAAACTCACAGAATGGATAACAGTTAGTACGTGTATTTAGTGCTAACACACCAAAAGACCAGTGAAAACCAGGAAGACCAGCGTTATAGAGGCACTCGCTACTATAACATATGTTGAGTGACAATCAATTTTTATGTCATTGTTACTTGAATTATGATCCTTGTGTGGCACAAAATTGATTTGATTTGTTTTAATTTAAAGCCGCGTTGATTCCCAATCATCTCTAGAAGGAAAAGTCGGGTTACCGCGGCATAGTAAATGATAGAAAGCAGTGGGCCAACTTAACGAATCTAATCCCGTGTGAGCCAGGCTGCCCGCGGCGTCACTCCTACGTTACATTATGTGCTTGAGAGTGTGGGGACGTGTGCGTGTGTGTGTAAGGAGAAGTTAGATCGTCCACACTTTACCGCGCACCTCGATAGGAGTTGTACGGCCACAGGGTATACTTACACGTGATAAGAATGATGATTATGAAATTATGTTTAACTTTTTCATGGGTCGTTTTGCTGCCTGGGGAAGGCCTATGCTGAAAAGCAAAACGACCTTTAAAAATAATTACTGATGCCCAAGCTATACCTACTTAAATTAATTATTATTATTTTTATAAAATTAAAACTAGTTTAGTTAAGTAGATTGTAAGATTTTTTATTAGATACACTTTATTGTTTAAATTAAGTATAGTCTAAAATGTCATACTTTATAAGGTTGTTAATAAAGGCTAATTGAAATTGAAATTGAACTTTTTCATGACAAAGTATTTATTGAATGGTATCACAAAGATCACTTTGAAACGTCTTAAAGCTACGTGAGTCTAGGTGCCAGTTCCACGCAACAAAGCCTAGAAGAATAGGAAACAAACTACGGCTTGGTCAAACACATAAAGGTTTAAGCCCAGTTGCACCCCGTTTTGGGTTGGAATTCAGGAATGCCTTCCTTAGTTTAGTATATTTCTAATCATGCAGATAAATATACTCTTAACAAGGCTTTACGACCAGCGAACAAGGCTGTGTGGGATGAAGTTTTTTATTATTTATTATTCCCCGTGAGTCAAAAAAGCAAAAAAGATTGGTAACCTCGCCTATAACGAAGCATTGCCTCGTAAATCACGCACGTTAGGAACGTGCCCTACTTTGCACTGCCCTAAGTCCATCAACTTGAAGCCCACAGATGTTTAGCCTCACGTGCCATTTAGAAAGAAAATACTAGGTAGATCTATCTAGCTCTCTAGACCTTGAAATCTCAACAAAATAAATAATTTTGAAATAAGACTTTTAACCTTAGGTACTTTTGGGATATAAAAATCATTAATTTCCTAAAATGATTATAAAATAAAATAAAAAAATCATGAATATTACATTATAAAAACTGCTAAAATCCAGCACCGCCTTCATACACACGTTGGTCAGCTCCTAACATCATTAATCTAACTTTCGTGCTACCCTTTATAATAGTTCGGCCTCCCCCGAGGGTGCAAGAAGGGTGGGTGTGGGGGGTTTGTATTAACATACGAATTTGGAGCCGTCCTCAGCTTCTTGGGGGGACAAAATTTAAGTTTCACCCTGCGTATTGATCCGACGGTTTCGTTAGTTTAGAATTTAGATGATGTTTTAGATATTTTTGGGTGTATTTCTGCGATATGTTTTGGACGTATAAGCTTTGCTTACATCTAGGCGATCTGAGATGGCGTTGGCGATCAGTTTTAGCATAGGGCTTTGCATGCATGCGCACAAAATGCCGTGAAATTTGACAGCGATACGCTGATCGCCAACGCATGCGATCTAGGTGCGAAGTAATAACACTATATTGACAGAACTCGGGACTCGCCATATTCAGCTATGACTTTGTCAGTAAAGCGGAAGAATTTGCCAATTTAAAATGTTGAACTTTGGTACGTTTAAGATGTACCATCTTATATTTCACTAAGAGACTATCCATTTGAAATAAGTGCACCTGTAGGCCTACCATGAGCTTTGTCTGGCTCTGTCTCTGGTTCTGGTTTTGAGTCTGTGTGAGTGCACACCAGTGCATTATACTGTGTGTGTGTCGTTTTGACGTAGGATTTATTTAGTCAACACTCACACAGAATCAAAACCAGAACCAGAGACAGAGCCAGATAGAGCTCATGGTAGGCCTACTGACGAGAGTAAATCAACAGCATATAATGTTACACGACTCAATAAAAAAATCAAAATATTTTCCAGAAAAAAAAATCGTGAAACGGAACGCATCCAAGAATGTTATTGTTAAGTACTAATGGGACGGGAAAATTTATTTTTGTTTTGTGCTATTACATAAAAACTACTACTTTACCTACTACTATTAATTTATTAAGTGCCATACTAAAGTATTGTGTCGTTTTCGACATAATTTATGGTAAAGATACTTTTCTCGTAAAAATGTTACTTTTTGAGCTGTCTCATATTGTCTTTGACTATTTGCTCCTAGCAACGCTGTAACATCAATTCGATCCTAGCTGAGAGGAAATTATCTTTGACGGCAGATGCAATTTGGAATCAATTAGTTACCGTCATATTGCAAATATTAGCTCCGCCCTCTTGAAGAGTTAACTTGTATCTATTGTAGATTAGAATATAGTTTGTAGGTTTAGATGCCTCCTGTACTCAGAAAAAAATATTGTTGGTTCCAAAAATAAAACTTTAACAGGGGAGAGCCCATTGCACCATGGTGTATAGTCCGTGCGTCAATGTTTTTATTGTCATGGATCAAGTTGTCAATACAACAATATTTATATTGTCAAGAAGTAAATTGTCATTGCAACAATGTTTCTAGATGTAGCTAGATCAAAATGTAGCTAGATGTCCAAAAGGTAGCTAGATGGCCAACAGATCAAAAGGTCTAATGAGCAATAAGTCTAATTCTAAGTTTTTTTTAAATTTATTGATAAACCTTGGCCATATAAAAAAATATTAAGTGGATTTGTGGGAGGGGAATTTGTGCGCCTAATATCCTAATATTAAAGCCTGATGTTTAAGGCCAACAGCTTTTTAAAACAGGTTTTTTTATATTCAATAAATTTAATTCAAAAATTACTTTTAATTTCTATTATGAGTGCATTTTGCTAATTAGACTAACTGCTCTACTTAGACCTTTTGATCAGGAGGCATTTAGACTTATATTCTATTATTTTTTAAACAAGTGAAGTTATAAACTAATTGTAACCTATAACACGTTTTATCATGGATTTTAATGTTTTTTTTTTGTAAACGATGGAGTTATTTAAAATCGATCGCGTTAAAATAATGCTTAGGGTACACTACGATCACATTCTGTCCAGTTCATTGCAGACAGTGGCCACTGAGCCGCGTCGATCTGAGATCAAAAGATGCACCACGCTCGGCGAACTGTCGGCTAAGCGGACTGTACGAGTTTATATACAAATCCATTATGTTGGTGCTGCTATATATTTTGTAACTATAATAGCTGTGGGTTGATCGCGTATCTTTTGTTGCAATCAAATCCTTCTTCTTCTTAATTAAAGGCATCTGTCCATTCTGTCAATTTTGCCAATGACAAGTCAGTCAATAGGAAGTCGGCCAGTCGCAGTTTTGACATTAATTTTAGCTTCAATTGCAATAAAAAACTAATTGAAACAAAACTTATCTTCGACACGGATCGGTTGCAACAAGATTGAATGCTTACGTACGAATAGGAACTTCGTTTTGTAAAACTAGCATGGCAACAGAAATCTTCTTCTTCTTCTTAATCGCTCTATTCGGTCAATTTTGTCAAATTCAAGTGTCATAATATTACATATACAAAATAGTTTTTAATCAAGTCAGTCAATAGACAAGTCGGCCAGTCGCATCTGTCAGTTTTGACATTATTTTCAGCTTCGATTGCAATATAACGGATTGAAACAAAACTTATCTTCGACAAGGAACGATTGCAATAATACTGAATGTCGACGTAATAAATATGAGATAGTGAATAGGAACTTCGCTTGGCATTTACAACTAACATGGCAATAAATAAAGTGGTCCAAAAATTATGACCACAAGACACGTGATCGCTGTGTTTTTTTCATATTGTTTTTATACATTGGAAATTCATATTAAAACCCATAGATGCGAATATGTAAATACAGATTTGCCATCCATTTCATCCCTAGCCTGCATAATCTTAAGCCCCACGATAACATGAGATGGAAAATAGGAAGAAAGAGAGAGAAATACAACCCTTATGTACAAAATTAATTTGCAAAACAAGACAAGAGAGCCCGGTCTACCCTTTAACTTGCATCCCGGCCTATTCAAGAAATTGCTATCCTTTGGCATAACCCTTTATCTAACCCCCCCACAGTCGACGCTACCCTAATAGTTGTGTACAGATGATGTGTGTAAAATTTTCCAAAAATCCAAAATTTTTCAAATATAAATCGTAGTATATATCATCATATTAATGTTTTGAATGGTTTTGAAGAAATCGCTACCATTTTCTTCAAAGCCAATGACGGCCGATTTGACTATTGAAAAAAAAAGACAATTCACACAACACTATCTAGCCCCAAACTAAGCAGAGCTTGCACTAAAACTATCATATTTTTGTAATACCTAGGTATAACTCATGATATACTGAATTTATAATTAAAAAAATTAAAAACTATTAAAATTTGTTTATTCAGATGTCACAAGATAAAAATCGCAAAAGTTCACTTTCTCTCTTATTACCAAGACTAGACTGATTTTCTATAAATTGTACTTATTCAATTTTCTATGATATCTGTACAAGCACTTATTTCTCCCTGGCTCTAAGATCAGCCGCACACTTTCCCCACGTAATTGTGCCTCCCGGAATCATTACAGCCCTTTTCGACCCGCTTCACGCTTATCTTTGGACTTTCTCTTTTCAACCCTACGAAGAACAGGGGTGACTATTGCGTGATCTTCTTTGGCTTTACGGAATTTTTGGCGGAATGCCTTGGAGACTTTTACTATATCTTTTTTAAAAGGCTTAATTATATCAAGCTCGAGTCTCTTGCAAAGTGGGTGGGTACTTCTCAACTAGCATTTTTGCTAATATGACTCCACCATACTGTGTTCACTACCTATTGCTTTGTATATTATTGAAAAAAAAAAGGATTACTTTGAAACGTATTTTCAACTAAGTGAATCTAGATGTAAATTACTCGTATGAATGAAAATGTGCTAACATTTTTATCTGTAACTCCTCCCTAAAAATCCTCAAAGAGTCTTGAGACCTCTTCTTATTGTGCCACTGTTTCTTTCAAAACAAGTGTGGTGAAAGGATTTTAAGTATACATTTTTAGGATTTTAAAGAAGAAAGAAAGAAAGAAAGAAAGAAAATACATTTATTTTGGACACACAACACACATAAAGAGTCTTGAGTTGGTACTTAGTACTAAGTGAGAAGATATTTACCGTGGATCAAAGTCGTAAAAGTCATTCATTTTTCAAAAAGGCATAGAAAAATATGCAACCATGTTAGAACATTGATTCTAGATTTAAAAGGAAAACAAAGTTAACCAAAACACGGCTATTTTCAAAATTAACAAATTCCCTTTATTATTCTGACTGCGGAACAATGTGGCGAAATACTTCGTTGCGAGTTGTCAAATCGACTTTAGATTATAATATTACCACAAACCATTTTAAACTTTAAAGCTAGGACACTAAAGTTTATATTAGAAGGTTTGTTAGCTCGTTTTGTAGGAAGATTAGGACAAAGTAACACGTATTAGGGAGCTAATGAAGACCACAAGTCAACGTTTGTTTGACTTGAATAGATATGAGCATTTGTTTGAACAAATGCTTATTGAATGAACAGTTTTTAGTTTGTTTGAGGTATGTTTTACTTTATTTTAATTATTTTTGTTATCATTGAGATGGCATAACGAGAGTTCTGTGATGGCGAATGTTTGACAGCGTTCCACCGCAGAACGCTTAGAAACAGATGTGAACAAGGCTTTATAGATATATTTAAAAAAACTAATTTACGAGTAAGTTTGTAGTAAGTCAATCATCACAAAAACCACCTGAATGTATACTAGTCACTCATCCAAATAAATACCAGATATCTACGTGGCGAATATGCGATAATGGCTTAGTTATAATCTTTACTAAATATATAAATAAAAAAGACGGGTTGCACTCCGGGAGTGCCGGCAGAAGTGAAAACTTGATTATTAAGTTCGAGCAAAAAGGGCCCACTAGAGGCCTTGCGGAAACCAGCCCGCACATCAAGTGTGGATGGTGAATTTGCCGAAGCTCGTCGTTGGCATCAGTGCCTTGCCTACCTTATTCATAATACCTAAATAAATACAGTAGATCTATAAAATCATGTACCAATGACCACTACTACCTGCCGCGGGCGGCCGCTAGTTCATAAAATCTATAATAGGTATGTACCTATACCTACTACAGTCACGAAAAACGCCTTGGTATGCTTGCTACTAACTATTATCTATTCTGGCGAGCGAAGCGGCAACGTCGCACACCGGGTACGGCGCGGTCAGTCGAGCGGAACGGCAACGTCCTCTCCATCCGTCTTACGCTTTTTCGATCAGGTCACGTGATCCTGACGCGAGTTTAAGATTTTATACCCATTACAGAAAGTGCTCAACGCCGCTAAAGAAGTTTTCACTTCAATTAAGTAAAAACGCTTAAAAATGTTGTTTATAAAAGAACAGTCCTACTAAATTTCATGTCACTATCAGCACTATGCAAACAAACCAGTAGAAACAAACAAAGGACAAGAACAAAAACTGCCTCGTCCTTTGAGTCCGCAGTAAAAGAGAAGTGTAAAATCTATTCGTCATCTTGTGAACGAAAGGTGGGAAATAGCATCTGAATGGCGCTGAATGGCGCGAATGGTGCGATGGCGGAATGGCGGAGGCACGCAAACGCCTCGTCGACGGCAACTAGGGCTGCTACTTGACGGTTAAGTATTAAATTTAACATTTTTTCCTGTATCCTTAATTATTTTTAGTACGATTCATGTCTCAGGTCTCTATTATTTTTGCTTTGAAACAAACCTAGTAACAATTTTGCAATCAAAAAAATTACTTAATTAATAATTATTATTACTTAAAAATTTACACCTTGGACTCTTTATTTTAGGATATAATTGTTTATTCACCATCGTCTTTTCGTCAAGAGCCATTTAATTATTATCTCTACTTTTCACATCTAATCTTTACAATAAAATAACGCTAAATGTTAATAACAATTTCAAGTATGTAGGCTAGCCAAATGGAATAGACATAGGTATTCAAAAATTACCAAGAGAGAGAATTGAAAGAATGTGTATGTTCCTTGCCTGACATGCCTGTGGATTAAAGTTTTTTGCAATTCTGATAATCTTTTGTTTTCAGTTTACATGTGAGTGGCAGCCCTACGTGGGGCAAATATCTCGCGAGCCTTCTGTAATTGAAAACATAGAACCCGACAGTGTTAATGGTCCTTACCTAATGCCGAGCTAGTGGACAGAGGCGATTGTAACAATTACTCACTGTTACATACACATTTCTACCTGTTTCTATACTTTTGCACTGAGCATCGAACTGCATTTTAGAAAAAAATGTTTTGGTATAATTTATAGGTATTTGGGCCGTTTGCGCACCATATCCTTTAGTTTTATTGCCACGGCATGGAATACGTCTTCTCAGTGGGTGTCGTAGAATGCGTGTCTGCCCGCGACCAAGGCTGTTGCAACACGGTCGAAACGTCAGGAAATAATAAAGGTAATCGCGATAAGTACCCGTGTTTTCCATATAATTATGAATGCGTATTAGACGTCAAAATCGGCACCAATACGTCTGCTTGGTGACACTTGTTGACAAAAATGTTTCGACCTAGAATTAGAAGATGTGGGAACAAAAACCAAAATCCAAAAATGGAGGTGGACAGGGCACATGCTCCGCGAAAAGTCCGAAAAATGGACTAGCTACCTAACCAACTGGACCCCTCGTGTATGCACTAAAAGAAAGCAAGGAAGACAACGAAAACGATGGTCAGATGACCTCAGACAAGCTGCTGGCCCGCTATGGACCAGAGCTGCACGAGACAGACAAAAATGGAAAGAACTGGAGGAGGCCTATGTGTCAAAAGGACACGCTGTTGCCCCGCAACAGTAGACAGGCTTAGAAATAGAAATAGAAATAGAAAAATGTTTCGATGTCTAAATGTAATAGTTACAAATTCAATGAAATCATCTACATTTAGGAACAAATCTATCAATTTATGATATTATAGAAGTTTTTTAAACTTTCACAATCATAGCACATACGTTTGACTCTGCCCGCGACAGCTATTGCAACATAGCCGAAACGTCGGGAAAATAAATAAAATAAGGTAATTTACGTGATAAATACCCATGTAATAGATTCAGCATGACATGTAATAGAAAATTTCCTGGATGATTTAAGTGTACCTACTCAGTAGACTTTATCCACATTTTGGGTTGAAAATTGCCCCGAAAAGAGCTCGGCGTACGCTCGAATATGGGTATTCGTTTCAAACGAATTTCCCAAAGTAAAGATGAGTTTTCAAACCAACTTTATCTAGACCGCGCACCCGATACCTACAATTTAAAACATAATTTAAACAACTAAGCGTTCAAAGCGTGCAAACTCGCAACTTTGCGGGGGCTGCTTAGGTAATTGTTAAACCTACCGTGAGCGCTTTTTGCCGCAACATTACGCCAACTTCGCGAAAGTTGCAGCGCTGCCAGCGCTGCCAGTGCTGGCGGAACGAACTGTGCAACTTTCTAGACTACATAGAACCCACAAAGGTACGCTATCAGCGAATCAACACTATCTGCTTTTGAATGCAAATGAGTTGGAAAACTCGGATGGTGTAAGAAAACAACTGGTGACGGTGGGCAGGTAAAATGTTGCTTTTACATTACCAAGTATATATACCAAGATACAGCTTACAAGCTATAGCAGCACATTTTAGCTGTACTGCTACATCACTACCAGCTCATAATCAAAAATCTGAATGGAGCCCAAGCATTCCCCTTTAGAACAAAAAACACGAACTTAAATTATTGAGTTTCGACCATCGATATATGTTTCGACAGCATTATTTCTTAAGTTTAAGAGTACTCAAAGTCAAATATATATTTATTCGGTAGTATCACAAGGATCTCTTTGAAATGTCTAAACTAGGTGAGTATAGGTGCCAGTTTCACGCGACTAAGCCTAGAAGATCAGGCAACAAGCTATGGCTTGGTTCCTACCGTTTTTTTGTATGATCAAAAACAATAACAATAGCAGTGAAGTTCCAGTGTGGTGCCACTCTACATATTGAGACGTATGCAGTAATACAAAAGCAAAAGTTTCAAAGACAGCATACGCTACACTTCAAAGTAATAATAAAGAATGTACACATACTGATAGTACACATAATTTTTTGACGTGACAACGTCTTATACGTCAACGTCGAAAAAACATGACGTCATGCGGCGTTACCTCGCTCTGAGGCGTTCCATATAAGGCTTGAAGTGCAAGCGAGAGCGCGGAACGAGCGACAAAGAGGCACAATCGGCTTCCACGTTCGGCAGCGTTTGACATCTGTCTCTCTCCTACTTGAGTGAGCGATGCGTCCGCGTGGACAGCTGTATGGCGTTGTCACGTTTAACTATCGTCAGTATACCGACTTTACAGATAACCGATTTTTCAGCAGAAAAACTCAATGGTACAAGCCCACGATCTTAGGATCGGAAGGCAGAGCCGCTACCACTAATCCACCAGTGGTCTCCGATGACTGTGAGGCATGCAGTACCGTAGCGTACCACATGGTGCAAGGGAGGCCGCAGGGAGAAGCGAAGTTCCCGCGATAGTTGTGTGTGCCTTTGTGAGCACGCGCCTCCTCTACAAAGGTCTCGTATTTACGAGTATTATAGTGGGGTAGAGCACTGGTGGTCTAGTGGTAGTGGCCCTGCCTTCCGATCCAAAGGTCGTGGGCTCAAATCCACTCGTGTACCAATGAGTTTTTCTGTCGAAAAATTTATGTGCACTATGACAGTACTCTCAAAACGGTGAATGAAAACATCGTGAGGAAACCGGCGTGTTGTAGAACCTAAAAAAGTTCGAGCAACACGTGTCAGGGGTCACGCAAAAAGGGCCCACCAGCGGCCTACTTGCGGAAAAACCTGCCCGCACATCAAGTGCGCATGATAAACTTGCCGAACTTGCCGAGTATAGTGGGGTATATTGCTACTTATACGACGGTCATTATATCATGGAAGATCAAGTTGCTGCTGTTTAATATTACAACCTCGGTTTTCCAAAGTTGAATTCCAAAGTTGAAAAAGAGGTTCTCAATTCAGCTGTATTTTTTTTGCGTTTGCTATCGCATAAATTCGTCTTATAAAGAGCCAATTTAAAAATCCTTATCTCAAAGGTAGGTCTTTATTTTCAGCATAGTCCCATAGAAATTTCATCGAGATCGGTACAGCAGTTTGACCATGAAGTCGGTTTGAATTTTTTTAACTTATATTATTAACTGGGTATATACAGTTGACCGAGGATCGTACAAAGTGGAAAAAAGTGGGGGAAACGTTTGCCCAGGAGTGGGACAGTATAAGTTGATAAAAAATACTAATATTCCTTCCTACTAATATTATAAGCGAAAAAGTTTGTATATGGATGGGTTGATATTTGTAACTCTTTCACATAAAAACTACTGAATGGGTTTTTATGAAACTTCACAAATAGCTTATCAGAATAACTCATAGGCTAAAATTTAAAAAGATATTGTAACGGATGTAAGTAACGGTAACATAATTAGGCTACAATTTATAAAACAAAAAAGAAAGAAAATACATTTATTTGACATAAGTAAGACAAATAAAACAAACAAAACACACAGAACGGACAACTGAAAAAGATATTGTAACGGAGAACGGATGTAAGTAACGGGGCGTAACGGGATCGGGGCGAGTGAAACCGGCGGCTGCTAGTATCTTATACCTTTAAACGAGAAAATCTTGTATATATATATATATATATATATATATATATATTTAGGATCTCGGAAACTGAGCCAACAATTTTCACGAAATTTACTATACAAGGGTTTTCGGGGGCGATAAATCGATCTAGCTAGGATTCATTTTTAGAAAATGACGAGAAGTTGGTGTTTTGCAATAATCAAACATAAACTCAATATACGACTGTTCCTGCCATCTATTGGCGATTGTGAGCAACTAACTGCAAGCTAGAAGGCGTTGTTAATTAAAAATAAGCCAATAAAGATACGACTCTTCCTGACATCTATTGGCAAATAATAATACTATTTTTTTTTTAACCCGAGCGAAGCTCGGTCATACCGGCTCGTGTACTATAAATTACGTAACGTACGCTGAGTCTGCGGCCATTGTAGAACTCCCTCGACTATCTGAGAAAGTAATTTACAAAGTTGGATGGCTCGACGATAGCAGCTTGCATTATTTATCATTTTCATACATTATATACTAGCTTTGCCATATAATATAAAGTTTATGTGGTCAACTTTTAAAGTAGGCTCTGACGTGCTAGGTTTTGTGTAGCTTGTTTATGTAGGCTTTAAAGTGGGACCTTTAATTTAGACCCAAAATGAAAATAAGTTTTAGGTTAGGGATAGATTAGACCAACCAGATTGGTAGAGTCCGCATAAAATAACTCTACACGTTTGTGAGCACGCGCCTCCTCTACAAAGGCCTCGTATTTACGAGTATAGTGGGGTAGAGCACTGGTGGTCTAGTGGTAGTGGCCCCGCCTTCCGATCCAAAGGTCGTGGGTTCAAATCCACTCGTGTACCAACGAGTTTTTCTGTCGAAAAATTTATGTGCACTATGCCAGTACTCTCAAAACGGTGAAGGAAAACATCGTGAGGAAACCGGCGTGTTGTAGAACCTAAAAAAGTTCGAGCAACACGTGTCAAGGGTCACGCAAAAAGGGCCCACCAGCGGCTGTGATAGTTGGCAGAAAACATGAAAAAATTGAAATGCATACACAGGGTGTCTCACGAGTATGCCACATGGAGGGTAAGTACCTTGAATATTGTAGATGGAACATTTTACTGAAAAAAATACATTATTTCTTGTTTAAAAAAGGACTTCTGTCAGTAAAATGTAAAATAAGACAGCGCAGCTGGCTAGGGTGATCAGCTGAAACGCTGTCAAATATGACAGCGTTTCAGCTGGTGATGGCAACAGACATATCGGTCTGACTGCTAAAAGACAAATATGTACTCGTATATGAAGGTAAATCAATCATTCTTGTCAATAAATATTACCGTTTTAGTAATATTTTTTTAGTGTTACTATGTATGAGCTTGAAGAAGCATTCTAAAGATCACACAGTACCCTTCCCATCTTAATTCGGTGTCAGTGACCCCGGCCCCTCGCGATTAATGACCAAGGGGCACAAGAGTCTAATACGACGAAATTAAGACGACCCTACGACCCCTAGTGGCCATCTGTGACCCCCTCGACGGTATTTGCAAATGGTTGCGGATGTATCGCTTATTGTACTTTAGTACACATAGTGAATGTATACCATGGTATTTTGCAACAGCCTTACCACAAGCTCTGTCTGGCTCTGTCTCTGGCTCTGGTTTTGAGTCTGTGTGAGTGCTAACCATTGTATTACTGTGTGTGTGACGTAGGATTTATTTAGTCAATACTCACACAGACTCAAAACCAGAGCCCGAGACACTTTCTACTGACTAAAACCCCAAGGGCCTTTCTACATTTTTGTAGGTCGTGGATTCGATCCCCACCGAGGACAAATATTTGTGTGGTTAACACAGATGTTTTTTCTCTATCTGGGTGTTATATTGTATTCTAAGTATGTATTTACAAAAAAAATGTATATAAGTATTATATCAGCTATCTGGTTCCCATAGTACAAGCTCTACATAGTTTGGGGCTAAATAGTGTTGTGTGGATTGTCTTCGATTCGTTCCACAGCCCCGTCAGCGCTTATCCTTGCGGATCCATCTTAAGGCAGGGCTGAACCACTTACCTCTTCATCTGAAGGCACCCTGAACACTAAGGCACCTTCCCTCTCTAGACCCTCACAGTGCAGGTAACAGACCCCTCGATCTGTTACCTGCGGGTCCCTTTATGGCGGCATCCGTGCCAGTTGTGGAACGACCCTACTGTAAGTGTCCACGGTTGGATCTACAATATTTATAATTTATTTTATACCAAACGTTTATGTTTGACTGTAGAACTGAACTCAAAACTAGTTTATATAGAAAAGCATAAGTTATCTACAAAGTCACAAAAGCAACTCCCATCGAACCTCTGACGGTACTGTTTGAATAACTCTAAATAGTGCAGTTGATTACTGACTCGAAGGCAAGCAATTAAAACTTCTTTGTGTGGTCCCGCGGAGGGTAAGGGAGGGAAGAGGGGGGGGGGGGGGGGGTCACTTGACTCAGCATAATTGGAAAACTTTCCCTGTGGAGTGCCAGCTCGCTGTGATAAAGGTTACTGTTGGACAACGCCTCTGCGTTTTGTCCCGTCTTTGAGGATTGAGGCTTTATGTAGAGCTTTTATGAGACACATACTATATTATAAGGAACAAGTTATATGTAAGAGCGAGATAGATAAGATGGATAACTCTTTATAGATTACCATGACACTTACACAGAATACAGTTTTAACCTCAAAAATAAACACAATAATACAATGGACGGCCTAATCGCTTACAGCGATTTCTACCAGACCATTTTTTGTTATATAACCAATTGGAAACAATGGTCAATTACAAATGAACAAAACACAAAAAAACGCAAAATAAAGAACACAATAATTATAAACCACAAAAACAAATAAAATAAATAATTGGTAAATTCCGTAACAAAATTAAATGCGGTTAATTTTTTTTTTGTTTATGTTATACAGCGTTATGTGGTTCTTAAATATTGTGAATGGACTCGTTATAAGGCCCTATTAAACGTCCTTTCAGCTTGAGGGGTAGTATTGTAACACCCTGTATACCGTACATAATATAGATAGTGGGTGTGGCAATACATAAGCGAAGTTTCTCCTAAGACAATGCAGAGCCTCCAATGGACGTCAGCTCCGAAGACAAAGGCCATAAATGAATGGTTGGTATAATTAAACTGCATTCCTATCTCGCTCTAACCAAACGTACCAGAGCGTAGCTTTCATGTTAAGATAATAGTTATTCATGTAAATGATCTTTTACACCTCAACCACGACGAATGCGAATGTTTAAATTAATAAAAAAAAATTGTGAACAATCCACACAAGAATATCAAGCCCCAAACAAGATAACTGATATAATAGTTTTTATGAAAAGGAATTTATTTACTACAGAATATACATTATTTACAAAAACTATTATTATAAAACATGAAATAATTAAAATTAAAAAAAAAATTATGATAGTTTTATATATTTTATTGAAAATACGTACTTGGAATACAATATAAGACAGAGAACAAAAATCTGCGTTCAGTAAAAACAGATTAGTAAGTTTCCAAGAACCAAAAACGACTCCAGTGGTTACCGACGATTTCAATTCAATTTGTAAGTTTTTGACTCGTTTTAGAATACCAGAGATGAAATGAGTTTTATGCGTATCGTAAAAATTATGCCAAAGTTATGTATGGTCATGACATTTTCGGTTAAGTAGCTTTTGGTTAAAGACAGGTATTTGTCATGCTTGCGTTTCGTCTTAATGTAGGTAAACAGACTAAAAAAAAATGTTTAAGATTTTGGTCCCAAACTACTATGTTTAAAAGAAGTTGACTGTTTTTGGACTAGGCCCTGTCTAGGCCCTGTTTTGTAGATCTCGTGATTAATATAAATTCTTCTCATTCAATATAAATTTGTAAATATGCGTGTATGTTTTAGGCAGATTTTTAAATCATCCAAGCATGCCATTATGCTTAAAAATCACGGTTCCGTGAAGTCTGGCCTAAATTTTTCGCAAAGTCCGTCAACCGAGCTATGTAGTTAGGAAATGTGTAACATTGCTCTCGGACAAACAACGCTGAGCAAACAACTTACCAACAAATTATTTACACTAGCATACATTTTAACATGTTTACTGTAAACAATTACATAATCATTGTTGCCAAACCTCTGTGGGTTCTTATTCTTATTTTTGTATTTTTTAGCCTTTTAAAAAAAAAATCTACAATGTATATTATGAGCTCTAAGTACCGAAGAATTATAAGAGTTATAAGTATGAGTTATGCTATTTATTAGTTCAATCGATTCGTATATATGCTTCTATTGTGGTAAAATTATTTTCTTTCAAACGCTTTGCCTATATAACATTTTATTTCAAAGTTTTTTTTAATATTTTTCTTCTGTATACAAAACATTACTTCGATATTTAATAGGTATAGCTTCGTTCATCATCATCAGCCTGAAGAAGTCCACTGCTGGACATAGGCCTCCCCTACACATTTCCAGGAAGAACGATTCTGAGCCCTTTCCATCCACCGACTTCCTGCGATCTTAACAATGTCGTCAGTCCATTAGTAGTACTTTTCGTTTGATCGAGACTAATTTTAGACCATCACAGCTTCATATTATAGTAAAAAAGGTGCTTACTAACTATAAAGCCATCTGTCCATTTTACATAACCCAGCAGTTTCGCTAAAATTTATATTCCCCAACCCTCGTTACTACGGTCCAAAACTAGCAAATTAATTATAAAACACGCCAAAACAACGCACAAAGTTTGGGTTACCCATCTGAGAAACACAAAGGGTGGCCTTAATTCATGGAACCCTTCCACCCTTATCGCAAAGTCTAATCTGCTACCCCGCCATCGATCTTAAGTAGGGTGACTTGACCCGTCCAAGGGGGGATGAAAGAAAATGTGGGGGCGAGGGTTTTTGAGGGTGGTAATCGTAAGGGTTAGTTTTGTCGCGTCACGTTTTTGCGTTGTAAAGTGCGTACCAAACAAATGTTTATTGGAGCTTTTCTCTTTAAATTATAATACTTTACAGAATATCTTTGGGTTTCTTTAATTCGTTAAGCAGAGCTTGTACTATAAGAACCAGATAGCTGATAATATAATACTTGTATATTTTTTTTTGTAGATAAATACTTATAATACAATATAATACCCATGCAAAAAACCAACATCTGCGTTCACCACACAAATATTTGTTCTCGGGGGGATTGAACCCACGACCTACGGCGCAGAAAGCAGGGCTACTACCAACTGAGCTGAGAGGCCAGTCAATAATTACATTTCTTGTACTCGTCGACTTCAGTTCAACCGTGATGCATGGTGCATGCAATTGTGCCGAAATATCGGGAGTCAAAACTCAATGGTAAATATCCCGTTGCTCATAAAAGTAGAACTCCATAATGTTTCCGTCACATTCACATTAAATACCGGATTTTAAGTAGCTTGAATTTAAATCTATCCCATGGTCATCATTGAATTGTTATTATAATAAGTGATCGTGAGAACTACGAAGGGTCAGATCCAAGACGTTTGAATGTATAATTTCTCAATAAACTACGTAATTCTCGTCGTTAAAGAATAGTAGTAGTACAAAATCAAAATAAACTTCTTGGTCTTAAGCCTTGTGCACATCTAAGCGTTCTGCGATGGCAATCAGTGAAACGCTGTCAAATATGACAGCGATATTTGACAGCATTTCACCGATCGTCATCGCCTAGAGGATGACATCGTGCCTATTCCAAGTGAGACAAATTTTACAATCCTTATATCTATTTGACTCAAATACAAATTAATACGCTTTATATGACAAATTAAAACCTTCACTGCTCATAGCTAAATTGGCAAGCAAGTCACGAATTCTCTATGAACGAAAATGTGTTCCAATATACTCGTACTCACGTCCAGTCGTCATCTTAGTGTGGGTGGGGTGTGAGGGTTGGTAGGGGTGATCCAAAGGAGGGTTTTATTATAGGTCCGCCGAGCGGTTTGTGGCCAGGACCCGCGTGGGGGCGTACTTCTTACAGCAATTGACGACAGGGCTGCCATTTTGGTCTTTGTCTAGGTTTGTCATAACAAAACATTTGATAATTTTTAATTAAATAAACTTCTGTGTTCCTCTTTCGAAAGCTTAATTTATTCACTAGATTGGTTTTTGAATTTAAAACACACCTATATATTATATTCGACTTCCATCTCAATGCTATAAAACCCTGTGCGCAAAAAATGCTTAATAGAAACATCTTCTCGACACACACAAACTTCTTGTGCACATAAACTCCTCGAGATTTGATTGGAAAACGAGCAGTTTAGCATGAGAAAAAAATGGTAGGTATAAAATTACCTACTGTACTTTTATACCATGTTTAAAAGCCTGTGCACACCAAGGCCGCTGGCGTTGGCGATCAGTGAAACGCTGTTAAATATCACTGTCAAATTTGTCAGCATTTCACTGGTCGCCGACGCCAGCGAACTAGGTGTGCGCAGGCCATAAAAGAAACAGAACGAAAAGTATTTTTAATTTTAGACTTCACTTCTTCTTTTTTGGCTACTGCGACTAATATGCCAGAATTCTGCCAATAATAATTTTAGACAATTTTTGTCTTCTTGTGGCTGTAAAAGCTATGACTCTGACGATAAGATGACATAAGCTGTCATTCGCTCTGACGGCTCTAGACACAACCAAAAATATAAACTATGTTTCGACGATTTTTTTTTAAACAAAAATACATAATTTTCCACCCAGCCTCACAGCCCTAACATTTCTGCGCCATAAAACTCCCTCGTATTCGGGACACAAGAAATTACATACTTTAATCTTATCGTCGGAATAAAATAGAATATTAAATTGGTGTCCTCGACGAATGGCGAAGCGACCGTACTAAACAAAGCCATGGGTTAACATAAACACATTCGATTACACGAGCTGACCTAAGAATTAAAAGAATACCTTGTTATTATTATATTTGCTTATTACCCTTTGTTATCCAGCTCACTAGCTTTTGCTCGTGGCTATGCTTTCATTTATATTCACGGATCTTCTTCTTCTTAATTATGGCATCTGTCCATTCTGAATATATTACATAGATAAAATAGTTTTCAGTCAAATAGACAAGTCGGCCATAATTGACTTTGAAAACAAGTGGTTTCCGTTTTTTTTTCAAAACAATCAGAAACTTTTACGATCAAACCAGTAGGCCTACGACAAGCTCTGGCTGGCTCTGTCTCTGGTTCTGGATTTGAGTCTGTGTGAGTGTTGATTAAATAAATCCTACGTCAAAACGTCACACACTCAGTATAATGCACTGGTGAGCACTCACACAGTTCAAGGTAGGCCTTCAGCTCACTAGCTTTTGCTCGTGGCTATGCTTTCATTTATATTCCCGGATCACTATTATTGCCACTTTCATGTCACGAAAAGAGATTAAGCGCAAAGTTTATCCAAAATGGACAGATGCCATTAATTAAAAAGAAGAAAAAGAAGAGACATAGCAGCCAATGGCGGCCAAGGAGCGCTCAGCGACCAATATGAATAATTACCGACCTCTAGAAGATGCGGCATACCAGTATTGCCGTATTTTTTATTATTGGTCGCGTGGAACTGGCACCTAGACTCACATAACTTTAAGACGTTTCAAAGTGATATTTGTGATACCTACAACAACTGAATAGAGAAATTTTAAATTTGGATTTTTTAGGACAATAATATATCATATTTATTTTCTTAACGTAAAAGCCCGGCCACATCAAGGCGATAACACAGTGATCTGCGATAAAACGACAGCGATGCTTATATGCTTATTTTCTTATCGCAGGAAACACCTGGACAAGAGACGCGCAGGACAGAGGAGGCTGGCAAAATATGAAGGAGGCCTATACCCAGCAGTGGGTGATACCGGGCTGAAATGATGATGATGATGCTTATATCGCGGCGTTATTCGCGTTGATGCGGCCGGGCCTTAGGAACGTTATTTAAACAGATGTTCCTAATCTATGAAGCATTCATTAATTGTTTTATATAACAAACCTAAATTGATTATATTATTTACTTTACATACATTTACTCACGCCGTGCTTACATTGAAAGTAAATTTATTCAGAATATCGTTATTATGTAGGTAGACCTCACATCTATCTATATTATACTAGCGGACGCCCACGGCTTCGCTCGCCCCTTGGCTGTTACGCCCCGTTGATTTTTCTTTTAAAAGTTTTTCCTCCGCTTAGGGAAATCATTTTCCAATTTCCTTTCTTAGTGCACCCCTATGCTATAAAAGAAACATACCCTCCAAGTTTCATGCTTCTAGGACTTACGGTTTAGGCTGAGCGTTGATTGTCAGTCAGTCAGTCAGTAACGTAAGAGTTTTATATATTTAGATAAAAGAAAGTCATGTTAGTTTCACTATTTATAACTCAAAAACACCACAAGCTCTGTCTGGCTCTGTCTCTGGTTCTGGTGTCTGACGCTATCACTGGTTATCTGACGCTAGTTATCTGCTACGAATAGAAAAATTACAATAACGCTCGTACATTTGAAACAGATGAACTATCTGCAGACAGTTGCATTTAAAATACTAGAATACCTAAGTACTGTTAGCTGGTTTTGGGAATTCCCATCCCTACTGAGACCGGGCGAAAAGACACAAAACTAGTCGGGAGATAGAAATGATAGCGTCGTGATGCGTAGAGTGCATGAAGATGAACTGAGTTCTAGCTCCCATGAATCCTCACATTCTGGACCCATGGGTTTCTCGTACTGCTTCTCGAGATCGTTTCTTCCTCATACCCATAAATTGTGGAATGAGCTACCACCAGAGGTGTTCCCTCTTAACTACAACATGAATAGCTTCAATAAAGACGCTTAAAAACTCCTCCAGAGTAGGCAACGCAACGACAGCACCCTTGTTGTTGTTGGTGTCTATGGGCGTCGGTGACCTCTTACCATCAGGTGGGCCGTTAGCTCGTTTATCTATATATTACATAGCTATATTCAATGGGTAGTTTTCGCCCTTACTAGGGCCAATTTATACTACTGTATAAATTGGTTTTTGAAATAGATTCCAATTACAACGAGTACGCAACGCTACGTCCCCAACTAAACCTAAACCGAGTATTCCACCCTCATTATTCCACAAAGCTTTCTAAACATTGTAGCTAGAGAATTCGCCTTTCATTCCACACACACAAACGCAGCGATCCGTATCTTCAGGGACCCACATCGCACAAATATATCTAAGTGTCGGGGGTTTCGGTCAGTTTCTCCTTATCCTTTCCCCCTTTTCGGCACTATGAGTAACCACCCTACCACCCTCCTCCCTCTCATAAACAGCGCTAAACACTGGCGCGCAAAATTGTAAAATTTGATGTTTTGTCTCTCTCTTGGTAAGTGTCAATTTGGTCTTTTGTTTCGCTTTAGTTGAGTGTCAATTTGTTAAGATATTACTGTTTGAGTTTTGGTGAAATTGCAATTTGTCTATCCGTGAGTAGTTAGGGATATTTAATATTCTAGCTGGTTTGGTATTTCTTTTGCCATAGTCTTTGTGTTTATAAAATATCTAATATCTAATGGGATAATGTGTTTGGAGTGCGACAATTCAAAAACGGTTTCTTAGTGCATGCTTAAGACGTTTCAAAGTGAACCTTGTGATACCATTCAAATAAATACATATTTGACTATGACTTTGATGCATAAACCCATACTGTGTCCATACTACAAAAGTGCTTGTGCCAAATTTTCGAACCACTGATCGCAAAGAGCGCAATCGCTTTAAAAAAACTAACCCAAGATTTAGTCATCATAAATCATTAATTGCGAAACATGTGTCAAGGGAAATATTTTCCAGAAATCCCAACTAAAAATCGCTAAATCAGGTTTTAATTCCTTTTTTTCGACCTTGTTTTTCCGCCTAGGCTAAAGCATAGCATTGGGGATTTAAATTTGTTTACAGAAATTCGCATCATTACAACTTATTGTTGGCACTGAACCTACGCACAGTTCAGCTGCTTCGCAAAAATCACTAATCAGTCAGACGAGGTTCGTTTGTGAGAGAATGTTGAGATGTAAAAATGTGGTAGAAATAATACGAGCTCTAATAATTACCCACTCAATCTCATTAAAGACGTCTATTGTTTAAAACCATGTAGGTATTACAGTTTACAAAGAAACCCCAGTTTCACCTAACCCGTAACCGCGGCTGGCCAGAGCCAATTAAGACGTAATACCGTGAAACAAATTCTCCATCACTTTTTTTAAATTAAACTTGTCTTTGTACAGAAGACAAGTTTTATTTAAAAAGCAGAGAGAGTTTTGTAAAGATATAAGTAAATTCAATTAATTCGAAGATAACCCTCGATAAAAAATATATTATTTCTCAAATACGAGTCGTGGTCAGGGTGTAATAAATAGCGTAAATAATCAAAGTTATATAAGTAAGGCAAAAATGGCAGAATGATAATGATTTTGCAAGGAAAAAGTAAAGTACCTACTATATACCTATAGCGTCTGGGATAACTGTTTTTTCTCATGTACCTATTTACGGGACGCTATAGTGCGTAGGACAGGATTTTTAGATAGAGTAGGCTTGCCCAGTACCCATACCATCCTGAGAGCTAAGTCGGTGGTCACTTGTTTCAAGGAACCATTGACACGATAAGATGAAGAAAAAGAAGTGGGTGCAAAAAAAAGAAGAGTCGAGTCATGAACTCTTCTGTTTTTTTCTTTTTTGTACCCACTTTTTTTAGTTACTCAATCTGAAACATCATAAAATCCCTATAAAAATCGATAACTCAAAAATATTCAATTAAGTATAAACATTAATATTCTAGCATCGCGGTCGTCAAGTGCCGCAGGGGGATAGTGCAGCCTCCCTTCCCTCCTACCACCCTAGTGGTGGGGGGAGGGGGTGGCGAAATCCACGTTTTTAGGCCTATCCAACCTTTTTAGTATTCACATAAGCTTTTGTGGCGGTTACAATAGCTATTTTATGTTTACGGGGCATTCATTATGGTAGATTGTTGATTGAGACCTACGTTATATAACAAAACAAGAGGTATATACATCAACATTGTAAGGATATTCCATTTCGAATATATATGTTCTGTTTTTTCGAGATATCGTTACTTCTTTTATTTTTATTATTAAATAATATCAAACAGTTGTATTTTATTATTACAATACAAAATAAAGATTCTTGCAATATCTAATAGTTTCTAAGGAAATTATTTTCAGTTTTTGTAAAAATCAACGAAATGTTGAATATCCATAAACAATGTTTATGAGTGTAATTATTTATTTACAAGTTCTTTATTACATACTAGTGGCCGCCCGCGGCTTCGCTCGCCCGTTCCCGTAACACCCCGTTCCCGTTGCTTTTGCGGGATAAAAAGTATCGTATGTCCTTCTCCCGGTTCTAAGCTACCTCCCCACAAATTTTCTGCCAAATCGGTTCCGCCGTTCTTGAGTTATAAATAGTGTAACTAACACGACTTTCATTTATAGATATAGATTTATCGACCAATAGTGGCGAAAAGCTTGCAGCCTACCAGCTGTAACTAGCATACCCCGACTGAAACCTTCGTTACATTTTCACATTACATTTTTTAACACATTTTGGAGTAGTTTTCTAAAGGTCTCGCTGTCAAATATCGCTGCCATATTTCGCTATCGCATAGATGTGCGCAGGCCTTTAGCCAATCAAGTATTACCAGCAAATCTTGTTATTAACCTGTCAATCTACCAAATTCCATAGATAGAGAACTGTATTTCGAGTTAAAGGCTACACTGTTTCAGAAAAGTTAGGAATAACGAATTTCAATTGGCGATCACAAAACGGAAGACGAAGAAGATAGATCGCGGGAAGTCATAGTCATAGTCATATTATTTATTGCAATTATTATGTTACATGGTGAGGTCTTAAAGTTAAAAATGATAAATACATAATAGGCCCTAATGTTCAGGGCATAGCAATATTTGGAGTGGAAGCGGGCCGAAGTCTGAATAAATAGATAAATTAAAAGCTAGTTGTTATTTTTATATTATGAAGTCAATTAAATTATTATTATAACGCAGGCAGTGTATCATTGAAAAAGTCATTTTAATTATAATAGTAATTATTATTTTATTAAGTCAGTGCATAGAGAGTTTTCAGAATCGTTATTCCTGAAAATGCCTGTTATAGCGGAGGTCTATGCCCAGCCAGATACGTACACCTCAAAGAGGCTTTTTTCGTGCTCTTGACACGTGTCTGTTTTCGAATCTTTTGGGTTCTAGACATGCCGGTTACCTCACGATATTTTCCTACGCCGTTTGAGAGTTCTGCCATAGTGCCCATAATTTTTTGGACAAAAAAACTTACTGGTACCTACACTTTACTACTGTACTACTGTGGTGCAGAAGTAAAGTGTGGTACTGGATTTGAACCTTAGGATTGGAAGCCAGGAGCGCTACTACAACTTTTTCTTTGTTTCTTTATTATTTGTGTGTTACAATTTTTTTTGTACTTATTTTAGTACCTTACTAATGTTCCGTTCTGTGTACTTGTATTTTGTCAAATAAATAAATTTTCTTTCTTTCTTTCTTTCTTTACTACTAAACCACCAGTGCAGACTGATGATGCTTATCGATATGTTAGTATAACGCAACACTGACGCCATTCAACGCCATTAATCATAGGAATGACGGCGAGCATTGTACGCTACGGTCGTAGGTACTCAAAATTGTGAAAACCTATCCCGGCTCAGTGTGCGAACTAATAACGTGCTTCGCTCACACTTCGGGAAATACTGGGGGGGGTACTGGATGCACAAAAAAAACCTAAACGACTACTCCCTATAATCCCTCTCACAGCCTTTAAGATACTTCTAGACCGTGATCATGGTGTATGCAACTGTGCCGAAATTTCGGAAGTCAACTCAAAAATGTAATCATGGTAAATATCCCGTTGTTTCATAAAAATAGTGTTAAAAACCATGATAGTTTCAAAAGATATACTTCTAGAAGGTTTAATGGGACGGAGAAGAGAAGCGTTGGATGTCTTTACTTAACGACATTAAAAGTTCATGGTCATTGTTCCTTATTTAGAAGAAAAAAAACTTTTTTTATTTTTTCTTGTTCTAACCGTACCCCCACATTGCTTGATGATGTGCATGGTAGTGTGCGTGCGTGTTGACGCGCGTGCGTGTGTGCATGCGTGACATTCTGCATCGGACGTGATATATGAGAACTCCAAAAATCGGCATAAAGGTTGACGCCCACTAATGCAGACGCGTAAACCTATGATGCTACAAGATCGGGAGTCTATGTTTCGTTTATTCATATATTTATTACTAAACTCATAAGTAAGTACTAATAATATTACACGGAACTAAAAAGAAAGTCACAAGATTTCACAATCATCAGACTGAAAGTGTCAAGACTACCCGTACGCAAAAAAAATCTTGATACTTGGTATATACTTAACTATCTGTCTGAAATACCAAGCTATTTCTTTTATTTCGCCTTCTAGTCTAGGAAGTAAACTTACGTTTCCACGAAAACGTTATCGCATGTGTCTTCTCTCAGAGCTTCTTAATGTTAAAGACTGATCTATATGAGATGGCGATGGTGATCAGTGAAAAGCTGTCAAATATTCACTGATTGCTATCGCAGATCGCTTAGATGTGCGCAAGGCTACACATTCATAGAAATATTGTTTTTTTTTTTAAACAAAGCCCCACCTGAATAATAGCTATCGAAATCTAAATATTTGGTTATTTCATTTATTTTTTATACCTGTCTATAAACGAGAAATGAGTGGAATTCACTCATTACGAAATGTCCAAAACTACAAAGTCTTTTTGGAAGATTTGTTTTTTTTTTCGAACCATTCTTCTCGTGGATGTCGTAAATGGGCTAAGCGAATGCAAGTATCACCTGAGTAATACGTACCTTTATAAGCCTATAAAGCGTGGGGACTACAGCTAACCTCCCCTAACATGAAGAATAGAGGCCTATGGAGCAGTAGACTTTTCAGGCTGATGACGATTGTGGCTGCATTCCAATTTAAAAAATACTTTTTAATTTTGTGACTTACTTCTCTACTACCTAAACATAACCTACTTCTCTACTACCTAAAATACTCTCAAAAGTTATATTAGGCTACAGGTTACAGCGCGAATTCACAGACACAAAAGTCAAATAAAGCGAAATCATGCATTCATTCCACTTCGTGTACCATCTCATTTGCGGCCTGAGAGGAGTAACAAACGGCTACGTATGTATATTTTCGAATTTTATGGCTACCCCGTCACTATAACTCTACGCGTGTGCGTGTAGTTTTTGCTGCAGACATGTTTGCGCCCAACTTTGCGTGACACCGGCGAATGGCGAGTTACTCCGAAACTTTGCAGGATCAGTCAGCTGGCAGAGGGGAGTGGAAGGTCTAGTGACTATGGTTTTGCATGCATGTGAGAGTAGTAGTTGATAGTGCAGGGCCCGCCCCCGGCCCGTCATCATGCTGACTATTGCGTCTGTGTTAGGAACATTTAAAATGCCCACCCCTTGACGATCACGCCGCCATTTTTCTTTTTTTTCTGCGTATTTTTGCTTATTACTTTATAGATAGACCTCTATAAAATTTGTAAAACTATAGTGGCCAATAGTTATCTTCAATCATTCATAAATAAAATCCAGCATTAAAAAGTCTCAAAGCAATATAACATAGGTTTAGAAACGACTGATTTCTATGAGACCAATCTTAAAAAGTATTTTTTAAAATAAAGTTTCATATCGGTTTATAAATGACGAAGTTAAGGAATAATAAACATTAAAAAAAAATACAACCGAATCGATATCATCCTCCTTTTTTTTTATTTGCCGGTATTTCTCATTTATAATCGCATTTTTTTTTATTTACAATTTGCTATCTACGCTAAAAGAGCAAGAAGAAAGTTTATTTATTTTACGCAACTTACACGGGTATAATAAATATCTTATTTAATTTACATAAGTATATGTAGATAAATAGGTACTATTTGTTGGTACTATACTAACCTAGACAGACAAATATTTTATATCAAATTGAAGTGGAGTTGTGAGCCGACTTGAATTTGTACCTTCCCTTTGATAAAAAACACTATTAGCCAGGCAAAAAATACCCAGAGTATGTTGCAAATATATAAAAATAAATTCTTACCATACAAAAAATTATGTAAAGTTCCTTTATACGACTTTGACAAAAATCACTGTAATCACACAGCACCTTTCTAGTTACACAATTCACAGATAAATTTAGTATACGATTTTTCTTTAACAGGTTGAAGTTTGACTGAAAATTTTGGTTTTCTGATGAAAATAACTCAATAAGTAACTTTTTTGAACTGTCTCAGACATGCACAGGTCAACGGTCAAAGGTGTAATGTACCGATCTCAGGGCAATGGTCAAATTTCTCACATAAATTTGTATGACATTAGACACCATTGAAATCATCCCTCGAAAGGAGATCAAACCGGTATACCGGGCTATGAAATGAAAATATATATTTTACTAAGCAACGAAGCCCGGCGTTGCCTGAGAATTCGATTACTTTAGATAATTCCAGAATGTTCTAGAACGTTTGGGAGCATCAAATCGAGATTTTTTAGAAAAGTCCATATCTGAAAAGGATAGACATAGATTTTGAAACTTTTGCCTCCCACAACCATCACCCACTTGTTTCCATCAATTCGAACATTCTAGAACGTTTAGGAGCTAAAATCAAGATTTTTTAGAAAAGTCCTGTGTGATAAAAAAGTATGAGTCCCTAGTGTTAAAAAATGATAGACATAGATTTTGAAACTTTTGCCTCCCACAACCATCACCCACTTGTTTCCATCAATTCGAACATTCTAGAACGTTTAGGAGCTAAAATCAAGATTTTTTAGAAAAGTCCTGTGTGATAAAAAAAGTATGAGTCCCTAGTGTTAAAAAAGGATAGACATAGATTTTGAAACTTTTGCCTCCCACAACCATCGTCTATTTGTTTCCATCGATTCTAACCAAACTCCCTCACTCACAGCAGGAGACCAAGAGGTATGTACCACCCATCGGGGAGTAGATCCTAGTTGGCGGTGATAGAGAAACCCCTATAAAAATAACATTTATTTGAGAAATCAGTTTTCGCTGTATAATAATAATACGCCATGTGTTCCACGATCATTGTCCCGATAGTCGTTTCGGCGAACGGCCTAATAGCGAAGAGCCTCGACCAACATCTCAAGAGACTCTTACTGGGTGGTTGGCTCAAGGGTCAGATGCAGAAGGCGGTGATCCTGGACACGGCATGCATTCTCCGGAGGTTCCTCACTCTGCAGCCTTGACCACCGGTAGCTTGGGACTAGCCCCGCTGTTGGTGGCGCACTAGTTTTTAAGTTTTTTATAGTAAATATGTTTTTTATTTAAAAAAATATATATTGAAAAAAACTATAAAAATAAGAATTCAAATAAATATCTGAATAATAATACGTATACCTATATACAAACACTTATATACCTGTACCTATAATATTGGTAAAGATAGTTGCAAGTTACTAAATCTTTATAAAATTATACATAAGACTGTATTGGTATTATTAGTGACAGTATTGTTTCCAAATTAAAAAGTTTTTGGAGATTCCTCAACAATTCCAAAATTAAATACATAATTATAGAGTCTGTTCAGAAAGAGACCCGTCGTAGTATTGGAGGGCGCTGCTGTGCCTTATTACCTTTTTAGGGTTCCGTAGCCAAATGGCAAAAACGGAACCCTTATAGATTCGTCATGTCTGTCTGTCTGTCTGTCTGTCCGGCCGTGTCACAGCCATTTTTCTCCGAAACCATAAAAGCTAGACTGATGAAAGTTGGTGAGTAGATGTATTCTGTGAACCGCATTAAGGTTTTTACACAAAAATAGAAAAAAAACTATAAATTTTGGGGGTCCCCATACTTGAAACTGAAACTCAAAAAATTTTTTTTCATCGAACCCCTACGTGTGGGGTATCTATGAATAGGTCTTCAAAAATGATGTTGAGGTTTCTAATATATTTTTTTTCTAAACTGAATAGTTTGCGCGAGAGACACTTCCAAAGTGGAAAAAAGTTGGTCCCCCCCCCTCTAACTTCTAAAGTAAGAGAATGATAATACTAAAAAAAATATATGTTGTACATTACTATGTAAACTTTCAACGATATTTGGTTTGAACGAGATCTAGTCAGTAGTTTTTTTTTATACGTCATAAACCGTAAACCGCAATTTACCTTTCAACGAACTACAGGAACCTTATTATGTTACATCAAGTAACATATATAAAGGTTCTTGTAGTTCGTCGTGCTACGGAACCCTTCATGGGCGAGTCCGACTCGCACTTGGCTGCTTTTTTTGTTTAGTGGACAATACAATAGCGCGTCTGTTGCGTTTTGATCCTATCACAACTAGTGTACTATTCCTTTATTTAATTTTTATGATGCAAAATGCTGACAGAAAGAAAGGGATGAGCTGCCATATAAAAATCGAAACGTCAGTTCTCAATTTGGCCACGACGGCTCCCCTAAAAATGTAGATAGGTAGGTATCTAGATAATTTATCAGTAAAAACAAGTGGCGCCATCTTTGGCCGTATCGAACAAAACAGATTGGCAACGACATCTATTGAAGGGTCGATCGTTTTGTTCCACGTTTTTTCGGTAGATGTCGCAAGCAATAAAACAAACTTTAAAAAAATATGCAATATTGAACCTGTTTGAGAATCGATAATCAATATATTATTATAAAAAGAAAGCAGCATTTTTCTCTGGACGGCTTCATAGAAGTAGATGCCGACAACCGTTGGGGAATTAAAGTTTTATATTAGAGACCAAGGAGTTCTAAAAAAAATAGCTATTGCATGGAAAAATAATGTAGTTTGAAAGAAGTGATGAAAAAATAAAGAGTTTTTTTTTTAAATTTATCTAAAGGGCTTTGTCGCTATGCGACCACACTGCCCTATAATAAAACAACAATTAAAACTTAACTTAATCTAAATTTATACAAACTTATTATTGTCTATCTAAACCAATTTCTGCTAATTTATATAACATCTTGGCTTGATCCGACAAGGGACAAGCCAAGATGCTATTTATCATACCAACATTCATACATCTTCTTTCAAAACAAACTAATCTAAATCTATGATTTCGAACACACTCCAGCAAAACATGTTGTACATCTTCCAATGTACCACATTCGGTACAAAAAAATAAAGAGATATAGATATAATGTATAAAAAACTCTATGAAGTATCAATCCTTCCAACCTTAGCATTATAGTTGTCAAAGCAGTAGACCTACCACAAGCTATGTTTGGCTCTGTCTCTGACTCTGGTTTTAAGACTGTGTGAGCTACTCCATGACCTGTAGGCCTACCACAAGCTCTGTCTCTGGCTCTGGTTTTGAGTCTGTGCTGTCAAAATAAATCTTAATTCGAAACGTCACACACACAGTACAATAATACACTGGTGAGCAGATAGGCCCCTGGCAGGCAAGTATGGCCCTATTCCTGCCACAATTAGTTATTATGGTGTTGGTGCTAACTGCCACTTGCTGTACATTCTGGAGCTTAGGCCAAGATTCATAGTCGTGACAGCAAAGAAGTCTTCGCAAAGTAAGCTTTGTTTTCCGGATCGAAGTTTACTTTCAACATTTTGAATAAAGAAGAGCTTGACAGAACTATGAAATATATTTTTGGTTGAAAGTAGAACTTTCCTTCAAAGTAAAGTCAAAGTGCGGTCTATGAATCTGGGCCTAAGGCCGAGATTCATAGACGTGACTTTGCTTTACAGCAAAGGAGTCTTCGCAAAGTAAGTCTTTGTTTATCGAAGTTTACCTTCAACATTTTGAATAAAGAAGAGCTTGACAGAACTATGAAATATATAGTATAGGATCCCTAAAAGAAGAACCTTCACCGAGCTGGTTATTTAATGAAACGTATTTTATATTTAATTAAACATGCCAATAAATATATTCTATATGGGTTGCCTATCAAATTTCAAATTTAATATTTTTGGTTGAATGTAGAACTTTCCTTCCAAGTAAAGTCAAAGTGCGGTCTATGAATCTGGGCCTTAGAGTTGACCTCAGAAGGAATCGAAGCACACGCTGTGGTGCTGACAATAAATATGTCGTCTCTCGCAGTTGTTATTTTTTCACGACCTTTATTTTTTGCATCTCGTATACTCTCCAGAAGGTATCATTTCACAATTTGAAAAATGCCAGACTTGAATATTCGTAACGTAAACCATTTTTTGTTTAATTCCTTACATTTTTCCATGAGTGTAGATATTCACTACGTACCTACTCATTTTTCCTTTGATAGAAAACGTCGAAAACGAATCTAAAATAGACCTAACTACCTACTGTATCCCACGATACTCAATTCAGAGGATAAATACAAGAGATGATGAGTAATCAGAAAATGATAAAAAATAGTTGAATGCCAGAATTTAATATTATAATAACATAAAGATGTATCCAATTAAATTAAATAAGAAAATAACACACTAACAAGTAGGGCACAGTTCAAAGACTCGAACCCTTAGGTTCTTGCGAGTCAGACGGCACACCCTTGGTCTTCGAGAGGGTCGGGATGCTCCAGGTAAGCTTCCAGAAGAAGCTGATGAAGCAGCAGGAACTGCCAAAGCACCTGATTGGCGTGGTCCCACTCCATAAGGCATATACGGTCCTCGATTGTTGTTTCCAGATAAAGAAGCTGCAGCAGCCGATGACTTATTTTCAAAGAGTAAGACAATTTCTTTCGTTGAATCTGCAGTTGAGCTTGCGCTGCTTGATGAATCATATGGCCCATAAATATTGTTCCCTCCTTGGTTTGGTCCGTAAGGTAGTGGGTTTGGTCCACCACTTGATGCAGCTGTTGCTGCAGCTGATGCACCTGGTCCACCTGGTCCCGCTGGTTGTAAGGGCCCATTTGGTCCACTTGTTGATGCAGCTAATGCAGCAGCAGATGCTCCAGGACCATCTAATCCAACTCCCTGAGGTCCGTAGAGTCCATTTAATCCATATGGCCCAGGTCCTTGTGATCCAAGTGGTCCTGCTGGTCCGTAATTTTCTTGTCCTCCGTTAAGTGGTGATGATTGTAATGGTCCAACTGGTCCATATGAATCATAAGGTCCATTGTTTCCAGTTTGGGGATAAAAGGGATAATTTCCGCCAGATCCTTGTGGACCACTTGATGCTGAAGAAGATGCAGCAGATGCCGAGGCACCTGGTCCACCTGCTCCTGAATTTAAACCTTCGTTTTCATACAGGGCTTCAAGGTATTCTAAAACTTCAGATCCAAGTGCGTTTTGACCTTGTGGCCCCCCTGATGTTGCAGCAGCTGCAGCAGCCGATAAACCTGGTGCACCTTGTCCGCCTAATCCATTGTTTCCATATGGGGCACTAGAGGCAGCAGGGAAACTTCCGCTAGATCCTTGTGGACTACCTAATCCTGAAGTAGCTGCAGCAGATGCCGAAGCACCTGGTCCACCTGCTCCTGCTGGTCCGTAAGGTCCATTGTTTCGAGTTTGGGGATAATAGGGATAATTTCCGCCAGATCCTTGTGGACCACTTGATGCTGAAGAAGATGCAGCAGATGCCGAGGCACCTCGTCTCCCTGCTCCTGAACTTAATCCTTCGTTTTCATACAGGGCTTCAAGGTAATCTAAAACTTCAGATCCAAGTGCGTTTGGACCTTGTGGCCCCCCTGATGCTGCAGCAGCTGCAGCAGCCAATGATCCTGGTGCACTTTGTCCGCCTAATCCATTGTTTCCATATGGGGCACTAGAGGCAGCAGGGAAACTTCCGCTAGATCCTTGTGGACTACCTAATCCTGAAGTAGCTGCAGCAGATGCCGAAGCACCTGGTCCACCTGCTCCTGCTGGTCCGTTAGGTCCATTGTTTCCTGTTTGGGGATAAAGGGGATAATTTCCGCTGAATCGTTGTGGACCACTTAATCCTGAAGTAGCTGCAGCAGATGCCGAAGCACCTGGTCCACCTGCACCTGCTGGTCCGTTAGGTCCATTGTTTCCAGTTTGGGGATAATTTCCGCTATATCGTTGTGGACCACTTAATCCTGAAGAAGCTGCAGCAGATGCCGAAGCACCTGGTCCACCTGCTCCTGCTGGTCCGTTAGGTCCATTGTTTCCAGTTTGGGGATAATAGGGATAATTTTCGCCAGATCCTTGTGGACCACTTGATGCTGAAGAAGATGCAGCAGATGCCGAGGCACCTGGTCCCCCTGCTCCTGAACTTAATCCTTCGTTTTCATACAAGGCTTCAAGGTAATCTAAAACTTCAGATCCAAGTGCGTTTTGACCTTGTGGCCCCCCTGATGCTGTAGCAGCTGCAGCAGCGGATGAACCTGGTGCACTTTGTCCGCCTAATCCATTGTTTCCATATGGGGCACTAGAGGCAGCAGGGAAACTTCCGCTAGATCCTTGTGGACTACCTAATCCTGAAGTAGCTGCAGCAGATGCCGAAGCACCTGGTCCACTTGCTCCTGCTGGTCCGTTAGGTCCATTGTTTCCAGTTTGGGGATAATAGGGATAATTTCCGCCAGATCCTTGTGGACCACTTGATGCTGAAGAAGATGCAGCAGATGCCGAGGCACCTGGTCCCCCTGCTCCTGAACTTAATCCTTCGTTTTCATACAGGGCTTCAAGGTAATCTAAAACTTCAGATCCAAGTGCGTTTGGACCTTGTGGCCCCCCTGATGCTGCAGCAGCTGCAGCAGCCGATGATCCTGGTGCACTTTGTCCGCCTAATCCATTGTTTCCATATGGGGCACTAGAGGCAGCAGGGAAACTTCCGCTAGATCCTTGTGGACTACCTAATCCTGAAGTAGCTGCAGCAGATGCCGAAGCACCTGGTCCACCTGCTCCTGCTGGTCCGTTAGGTCCATTGTTTCCTGTTTGGGGATAAAGGGGATAATTTCCGCTGAATCGTTGTGGACCACTTAATCCTGAAGTAGCTGCAGCAGATGCCGAAGCACCTGGTCCACCTGCACCTGCTGGTCCGTTAGGTCCATTGTTTCCAGTTTGGGGATAATTTCCGCTATATCGTTGTGGACCACTTAATCCTGAAGAAGCTGCAGCAGATGCCGAAGCACCTGGTCCACCTGCTCCTGCTGGTCCGTTAGGTCCATTGTTTCCAGTTTGGGGATAATAGGGATAATTTTCGCCAGATCCTTGTGGACCACTTGATGCTGAAGAAGATGCAGCAGATGCCGAGGCACCTGGTCCCCCTGCTCCTGAACTTAATCCTTCGTTTTCATACAAGGCTTCAAGGTAATCTAAAACTTCAGATCCAAGTGCGTTTTGATCTTGTGGCCCCCCTGATGCTGTAGCAGCTGCAGCAGCGGATGAACCTGGTGCACTTTGTCCGCCTAATCCATTGTTTCCATATGGGGCACTAGAGGCAGCAGGGAAACTTCCGCTAGATCCTTGTGGACTACCTAATCCTGAAGTAGCTGCAGCAGATGCCGAAGCACCTGGTCCACCTGCTCCTGCTGGTCCGTTAGGTCCATTGTTTCCTGTTTGGGGATAAAGGGGATAATTTCCGCTGAATCGTTGTGGACCACTTAATCCTGAAGTAGCTGCAGCAGATGCCGAAGCACCTGGTCCACCTGCACCTGCTGGTCCGTTAGGTCCATTGTTTCCAGTTTGGGGATAATTTCCGCTATATCGTTGTGGACCACTTAATCCTGAAGAAGCTGCAGCAGATGCCGAAGCACCTGGTCCACCTGCTCCTGCTGGTCCGTTAGGTCCATTGTTTCCAGTTTGGGGATAATAGGGATAATTTTCGCCAGATCCTTGTGGACCACTTGATGCTGAAGAAGATGCAGCAGATGCCGAGGCACCTGGTCCCCCTGCTCCTGAACTTAATCCTTCGTTTTCATACAAGGCTTCAAGGTAATCTAAAACTTCAGATCCAAGTGCGTTTTGACCTTGTGGCCCCCCTGATGCTGTAGCAGCTGCAGCAGCGGATGAACCTGGTGCACTTTGTCCGCCTAATCCATTGTTTCCATATGGGGCACTAGAGGCAGCAGGGAAACTTCCGCTAGATCCTTGTGGACTACCTAATCCTGAAGTAGCTGCAGCTGATGCCGAAGCACCTGGTCCACTTGCTCCTGCTGGTCCGTTAGGTCCATTGTTTCCAGTTTGGGGATAAAGGGGATAATTTCCGCTGAATCGTTGTGGACCAATTAATCCTGAAGAAGCTGCAGCAGATGCCGAAGCACCTGGTCCACCTGCTCCTGCTGGTCCGTTAGGTCCATTGTTTCCTGTTTGGGGATAAAGGGGATAATTTCCGCTGAATCGTTGTGGACCACTTAATCCTGAAGTAGCTGCAGCAGATGCCGAAGCACCTGGTCCACCTGCACCTGCTGGTCCGTTAGGTCCGTTGTTTCCAGTTTGGGGATAAAGGGGATAATTTCCACTGAATCGTTGTGGACCACTTAATCCTGAAGAAGTTTCAGCAGATGCCGAAGCACCTGGTCCACCTGCTCCTGCTGGTCCGTAAGGTCCATTGTTTCCAGTTTGGGGATAATAGGGATAATTTCCGCCAGATCCTTGTGGACCACTGAATCCTGAAGAAGCTGCAGCAGATGCCGAAGCACCTGGTCCACCTGCTCCTGCTGGTCCGTTAGGTCCATTGGTTCCAGTTTGGGGATAATTTCCGCTATATCGTTCTGGACCACTTAGTCCTGAAGAAGCTGCAGCAGATGCCGAAGCACCTGGTCCACCTGCTCCTGCTGGTCCGTTAGGTCCATTGTTTCCAGTTTGGGGATAAAGGGGATAATTTCCGCTGAATCGTTGTGGACCACTTGATGCTGAAGAAGATGCAGCAGATGCCGAGGCACCTGGTCCTCCTGCTCCTGAACTTAATCCTTCGTTTTCATACAGGGCTTCAAGGTAATCTAAAACTTCAGATCCAAGTGCGTTTTGACCTTGTGGCCCCGCTGATGCTGCAGCAGCTGCAGCAGCCGATGAACCTGGTGCACCTTGTCCGCCTAATCCATTGTTTCCATATGGGGCACTAGAGGAAGCAGGGAAACTTCCGCTAGATCCTTGTGAACTACCTAATCCTGAAGTAGCTGCAGCAGATGCCGAAGCACCTGGTCCACCTGCTCCTGCTGGTCCGTTAGGTCCATTGTTTCCAGTTTGGGGATAAAGGGGATAATTTCCGCTGAATCGTTGTGGACCACTTAATCCTGAAGAAGCTGCAGCAGATGCCGAAGCACCTGGTCCACCTGCTCCTGCTGGTCCGTTAGGTCCATTGTTTTCAGTTTGGGGATAATAGGGATAATTTCCGCCAGATCCTTGTGGACCACTTGATGCTGAAGAAGATGCAGCAGATGCCGAGGCACCTGGTCCACCTGCTCCTGAATTCAATCCTTCGTTTTCATACAGGGCTTCAAGGTAATCTAAAACTTCAGATCCAAGTGCGTTTTGACCTTGTGGCCCCCCTGATGTTGCAGCAGTTGCAGCAGCCGATGAACCTGGTGCACTTTGTCCGCCTAATCCATTGTTTTCATATGGGGCATTAGAGGCAGCAGGGAAACTTCCGCTAGATCCTTGTGGACTACCAAATCCTGAAGTAGCTGCAGCAGATGCCGAAGCACCTGGTCCACCTGCTCCTGCTGGTCCGTTAGGTCCATTGTTTCCAGTTTGGGGATAATAGGGATAATTTCCGCCAGATCCTTGTGGACCACTGAATCCTGAAGAAGCTGCAGCAGATGCCGAAGCACCTGGTCCACCTGCTCCTGCTGGTCCGTTAGGTCCATTGGTTCCAGTTTGGGGATAATTTCCGCTATATCGTTGTGGACCACTTAGTCCTGAAGAAGCTGCAGCAGATGCCGAAGCACCTGGTCCACCTGCTCCTGCTGGTCCGTTAGGTCCATTGTTTCCAGTTTGGGGATAATAGGGATAATTTCCGCCAGATCCTTGTGGACCACTTGATGCTGAAGAAGATGCAGCAGATGCCGAGGCACCTGGTCCCCCTGCTCCTAAACTTAATCCTTCGTTTTCATACAGGGCTTCAAGGTAATCTAAAACTTCAGATCCAAGTGCGTTTTGACCTTGTGGCCCTCCTGATGCTGCAGCAGCTGCAGCAGCCGATGAACCTGGTGCACTTTGTCCGCCTAATCCATTGTTTCCATATGGGGCACTAGAGGCAGCAGGGAAACTTCCGCTAGATCCTTGTGGACTACCAAATCCTGAAATAGCTGCAGCAGATGCCGAAGCACCTGGTCTACCTGCTCCTGCTGGTCCGTTAGGTCCGTTGTTTCCAGTTTGGGGATAAAGGGGATAATTTCCGCTGAATCGTTGTGGACCACTTAATCCTGAAGAAGCTGCAGCAGATGCCGAAGCATCTGGTCCACGTGCTCCTGCTGGTCCGTTAGGTCCATTGTTTCCAGTTTGGGGAAAAAGAGGATAATTTCCGCCAGATCCTTGTGGACCACTTAATCCTGAAGAAGCTGCAGCAGATGCCGAAGCACCTGGTCCACCTGCTCCTGCTGGTCTGTTAGGTCCATTGTTTCCAGTTTGGGGATAATTTCCGCTATATCGTTGTGGACCACTTAATCCTGAAGAAGCTGCAGCAGATGCCGAAGCACCTGGTCCACCTGCTCCTGCTGGTCTGTTAGGTCCATTGTTTCCAGTTTGGGGATAATAGGGATAATTTCCACCAGATCCTTGTGGACCACTTGATGCTGAAGAAGATGCAGCAGATGCCGAGGCACCTGGTCCCCCTGCTCCTGAACTTAATCCTTCGTTTTCATACAGGGCTTCAAGGTAATCTAAAACTTCAGATCCAAGTGCGTTTTGACCTTGTGGCCCCGCTGATGCTGCAGCAGCTGCAGCAGCCGATGAACCTGGTGCACTTTGTCCGCCTAATCCATTGTTTCCATATGGGGCACTAGAGGAAGCAGGGAAACTTCCGCTAGATCCTTGTGGTCTACCTAATCCTGAAGTAGCTGCAGCAGATGCCAAAGCACCTGGTCTACCTGCTCCTGCTGGTCCGTTAGGTCCATTGTTTCCAGTTTGGGGATAAAGGGGATAATTTCCGCTGAATCGTTGTGGACCACTCAATCCTGAAGAAGCTGCAGCAGATGCCGAAGCACCTGGTCCACCTGCTCCTGCTGGTCCGTTAGGTCCGTTGTTTCCAGTTTGGGGATAATAGGGATAATTTCCGCCAGATCCTTGTGGACCACTTGATGCTGAAGAAGATGCAGCAGATGCCGAGGCACCTGGTCCACCTGCTCCTGAATTCAATATTTCGTTTTCATACAGGGCTTCAAGGTAATCTAAAACTTCAGATCCAAGTGCGTTTTGACCTTGTGGCCCCCCTGATGTTGCAGCAGCTGCAGCAGCCGATGAACCTGGTGCACTTTGTCCGCCTAATCCATTGTTTCCATATGGGGCACTAGAGGCAGCAGGGAAACTTCCGCTAGATCCTTGTGGACTACCAAATCCTGAAGTAGCTGCAGCAGATACCGAAGCACCTGGTCCACCTGCTCCTGCTGGTCCGTTAGGTCCGTTGTTTCCAGTTTGGGGATAAAGGGGATAATTTCCGCTGAATCGTTGTGGACCACTAAATCCTGAAGAAGCTGCAGCAGATGCCGAAGCTTCTGGTCCACCTGCTCCTGCTGGTCCGTTAGGTCCATTGTTTCCAGTTTGGGGATAATAGGGATAATTTCCACCAGATCCTTGTGGACCACTTGATGCTGAAGAAGATGCAGCAGATGCCGAGGCACCTGGTCCACCTGCTCCTGAATTTAATCCTTCGTTTTCATACAGGGCTTCAAGGTAATCTAAAACTTCAGGTCCAAGTGCGTTTTGACCTTGTGGCCCCCCTGATGTTGCAGCAGCTGCAGCAGCCAATGAACCTGGTGCACTTTGTCCGCCTAATCCATTGTTTCCATATGGGGCACTAGAGGCAGCAGGAAAACTTCCGCTAGATCCTTGTGGACTACCAAATCCTGAAGTAGCTGCAGCAGATGCCGAAGCACCTAGTCCACCTGCTCCTGCTGGTCCGTTAGGTCCGTTGTTTCCAGTTTGGGGATAAAGGGGATAATTTCCGCTGAATCGTTGTGGACCACTTAATCCTGAAGAAGCTGCAGCAGATGCCGAAGCACCTGGTCCACCTGCTCCTGCTGGTCCGTTAGGTCCATTGTTTCCAGTTTGGGGATAAAGGGGATAATTTCCACCAAATCCTTGTGGACCACTTAATCCTGAAGAAGCTGCAGCAGATGCCGAAGCACCTGGTCCACCTGCTCCTGCTGGTCCGTTAGGTCCATTGTTTCCAGTTTGGGGATAATTTCCGCTATATCGTTGGGGACCACTTAATCCTGAAGAAGCTGCAGCAGATGCCGAAGCACCTGGTCCACCTGCTCCTGCTGGTCCGTTAGGTCCATTGTTTCCAGTTTGGGGATAATAGGGATAATTTCCGCCAGATCCTTGTGGACCACTTGATGCTGAAGAAGATGCAGCAGATGCTGAGGCACCTGGTCCCCCTGCTCCTGAACTTAATCCTTCGTTTTCATACAGGGCTTCAAGGTAATCTAAAACTGCAGATCCAAGTGCGTTTTGACCTTGTGGCCCCCCTGATGCTGCAGCAGCTGCAGCAGCCGATGAACCTGGTGCACTTTGTCCGCCTAATCCATTGTTTCCATATGGGGCACTAGAGGCAGCAGGGAAACTTCCGCTAGATCCTTGTGGACTACCAAATCCTGAAGTAGCTGCAGCAGATGCCGAAGCACCTGGTCCACCTGCTCCTGCTGGTCCGTTAGGTCCGTTGTTTCCAGTTTGGGGATAAAGGGGATAATTTCCGCCAGATCCTTGTGGACCACTTGATGCTGAAGAAGATGCAGCAGATGCCGAGGCACCTGGTCCACCTGCTCCTGAATTTAATCCTTCGTTTTCATACAGGGCTTCAAGGTATTCTAAAACTTCAGATCCAAGTGCGTTTTGACCTTGTGGCCCCTCTGATGTTGCAGCAGCTGCAGCAGCCGATGAACCTGGTGCACCTTGTCTGCCTAATCCATTGTTTCCATATGGGGCACTAGAGGCAGCAGGGAAACTTCCGCTAGATCCTTGTGGACTACCTAATCCTGAAGTAGCTGCAGCAGATGCCGAAGCACCTGGTCCACCTGCTCCTGCTGGTCCGTTTGGTCCATTGTTTCCTGTTTGGGGATAAAGGGGATAATTTCCACTGAATCGTTGTGGACCACTTAATCCTGAAGAAGTTGCAGCAGATGCCGAAGCACCTGGTCCACCTGCTCCTGCTGGTCCGTAAGGTCCATTGTTTCCAGTTTGGGGATAATAGGGATAATTTCCGCCAGATCCTTGTGGACCACTGAATCCTGAAGAAGCTGCAGCAGATGCCGAAGCACCTGGTCCACCTGCTCCTGCTGGTCCGTTAGGTCCATTGGTTCCAGTTTGGGGATAATTTCCGCTATATCGTTGTGGACCACTTAGTCCTGAAGAAGCTGCAGCAGATGCCGAAGCACCTGGTCCACCTGCTCCTGCTGGTCCGTTAGGTCCATTGTTTCCAGTTTGGGGATAATAGGGATAATTTCCGCCAGATCCTTGTGGACCACTTGATGCTGAAGAAGATGCAGCAGATGCTGAGGCACCTGGTCCCCCTGCTCCTGAACTTAATCCTTCGTTTTCATACAAGGCTTCAAGGTAATCTAAAACTTCAGATCCAAGTGCGTTTTGACCTTGTGGCCCCCCTGATGCTGTAGCAGCTGCAGCAGCGGATGAACCTGGTGCACTTTGTCCGCCTAATCCATTGTTTCCATATGGGGCACTAGAGGCAGCAGGGAAACTTCCGCTAGATCCTTGTGGACTACCTAATCCTGAAGTAGCTGCAGCAGATGCCGAAGCACCTGGTCCACTTGCTCCTGCTGGTCCGTTAGGTCCATTGTTTCCAGTTTGGGGATAAAGGGGATAATTTCCGCTGAATCGTTGTGGACCAATTAATCCTGAAGAAGCTGCAGCAGATGCCGAAGCACCTGGTCCACCTGCTCCTGCTGGTCCGTTAGGTCCATTGTTTCCTGTTTGGGGATAAAGGGGATAATTTCCGCTGAATCGTTGTGGACCACTTAATCCTGAAGTAGCTGCAGCAGATGCCGAAGCACCTGGTCCACCTGCACCTGCTGGTCCGTTAGGTCCGTTGTTTCCAGTTTGGGGATAATAGGGATAATTTCCGCCAGATCCTTGTGGACCACTGAATCCTGAAGAAGCTGCAGCAGATGCCGAAGCACCTGGTCCACCTGCTCCTGCTGGTCCGTTAGGTCCATTGTTTCCAGTTTGGGGATAATAGGGATAATTTCCGCCAGATCCTTGTGGACCACTTGATGCTGAAGAAGATGCAGCAGATGCCGAGGCACCTGGTCCCACTGCTCCTGAACTTAATCCTTCGTTTTCATACAGGGCTTCAAGGTAATCTAAAACTTCAGATCCAAGTGCGTTTTGACCTTGTGGCCCCCCTGATGCTGTAGCAGCTGCAGCAGCCGATGAACCTGGTGCACCTTGTCCGCCTAATCCATTGTTTCCATATGGGGCACTAGAGGAAGCAGGGAAACTTCCGCTAGATCCTTGTGAACTACCTAATCCTGAAGTAGCTGCAGCAGATGCCGAAGCACCTGGTCCACCTGCTCCTGCTGGTCCGTTAGGTCCATTGTTTCCAGTTTGGGGATAAAAGGGATAATTTCCGCTGAATCGTTTTGGACCACTTAATCCTGAAGAAGCTGCAGCAGATGCCGAAGCTTCTGGTCCACCTGCTCCTGCTGGTCCGTTAGGTCCATTGTTTCCAGTTTGGGGATAATTTCCGCTATATCGTTGTGGACCACTTAATCCTGAAGAAGCTGCAGCAGATGCCGAAGCACCTGGTCCACCTGCTCCTGCTGGTCCGTTAGGTCCATTGTTTCCAGTTTGGGGATAATAGCTACTTGGATTATATCCGCTAGGTGCTTGTCTCTGTGGTCCGCTAGATGATGTAGCTGATGCAGAAGAGTCAAAGTTTTCGATAAGAACAATTTCATTAAATCCTGTTGATGATGATGCTGCTGAGCTTGCAGTGCCTCCTGTACCTGAGACGAGAGGTCCGTTTAATCCGTATGGTCCAGGACCTTGGGGTCCACGTGGTCCCATTGGTCCATTATATCCTCCTTGATTTGGTGCACCTGGCGATGAAGCTGATGCTGCAGTGTCTGCTCCAGGACTATATGGTCCCGTTGTTATTCCTTGTCCCTGAGGCCCACTTGAGGAGGATGCAGCTGCGCTTGCGCCGCTTCCTTGGCCTGGTCTCTGTGGTCTTCGGGATCCTGAACTTTGAGGTGCTTGTGATCTGTTCGGACCAAAGGAACCAGGCCTTTGATTTGAAGCTGAAGAAGCAGCAGCAGCAGAAGACGGTCCAGGTCTATAGCCTCCTATGCCAGGTCCGTAAGCTCCGTTTGCTGGTCCGTAAGCTAAGCTACCTGGATTCGGGCTGGCACTTGTAGATGATGATGATGAAGCGGCCGCAGAAGTACTTGCCGATGAGGGAGCTTCGTCTTCATAAGACACTATTACATCTCTTTCCACAACATCTGTTGAGCCGTCGGCGTTAAAAGTATATTCCAGAACTTTAGTCATTTTTTTCCCATGTGGAACGTATTCGTTTGTACGTCCATGGTATTTTTTGACTTTTGTTTCTTCTATAATCTTGTTTTTGCCTTCATATTTTACTATTTCAGTATCGTTGATGATTTTTTCTTCGAAACCGGCTAGGTTAACTTCATCGTTATAGTAGTAGGCCGAAACATACTGAGAACAACAAATTATTAACTTTACAACAAGAAATCAAGTAGTTTGTGTTAAATAATTATAAGTTTAAAAAACTTGAGAAACCGACTTCATTGCCAAACGGCTATACCGATTTTAATAAAATTTGTTTGGGACAATCTGGACGTAAGAATAAGCTTTCAAATAAAAAAATAATTTTCTAAAACGGTTCATAAAAGACGGAGGCATGCAGTTACAAACATTAAAAATATATTTAAAAAAAATGGCAACACCGATTTTAATAAAATTAAAATGGGACCAATCTGGAAGCAGTACCTTTCAGATAAATAGTATATTATGCAACTAGTGAATAAAAGACGGATTTAAATCGAAGACCAAAGATGAATCACGAGCAATTGCAGGAATCTAACGACTGAATCACGACCGTAGGGAGTGATTCATGATGATTCAAGTGTTAGGATCCTAAACGACGTGAGTGATTCATGGCCCTCGATATAAATCCGTTTTATTCAAGAGTTGCATACTATACTTTATACCATGACTTCGAGAAAAAGAAAGATTTAAGCGAAAAAGGATTAAAAACTATGAACTTTGTTTATACTAAGTATATGATATAAAACAAATAATTTTAGATTTTGATTTGATTTGTAAATAAAAAAGGATAAATTAATGCAAGTTTTCTACTATACCTAAGAGAGGTCTCTTTCATGAACTCAACAACTCAATTAACAACAAACAACTCAGCACATCTTTTTCATTCCTAGAATGCATTTTCAATCGATTTACTATTTTCGAACTTTTTGCTGCATAACTTATTAAGAACAGTATTCAAAATAGCGCCAATTTACTTATGTATGACAATGACAACAAAGAACACAAAACAGTATTTAATCCAATCTAAACTCCTTGTCAAAAATTTCGACCAATCAAATCGAGAGTATTTATGACGCAAGGAGGTTGTAAGGTATTGAGATGGACGTTGACCTTAGTCGTGTGTTCCAAATTCAAACACCAAAACAGTGATTAAAAGAGCTTTTTAGAGGGGGTATGGTATAAAAAATATTTTTTTCAAATCGGCTCACAAATGACGAAGTTATAATGGTAACAAACATTTAAAAAAAAACCGAATTGAGAACCTCCTCCTTTTTGATTGGAAGTCGGTAAAAAAAAAGAGTAACGAAAATTATTTTATTTGACCACGCTTATATGAGCTTTTAGATAATATGGGTTATGGCGGGGAATGAAAATGAGTTGCGCAAATGCTGTTTCATATTTTTTTTCACAATGCCATAAGAACATAATTATGGCATTGTGAAAAAAAATATGAAACATGAAATAAACAAATAAAAAAATATGAAATAAATAAAAAAAAAAAAACATTAAATAAATTTGAATTTTCAAACTTCTAAATTTTCACCTCACAGATTTCATCGATAAAAGTAAAAATGTTAAAAAAATGTATTGTGGAAATGGATAAAATTTTATTTTAAATCATAATTGGATTTTTTTTTATACTTTAACTGATGGAATAAGCATATGGCCCACCTGATGTTAAGTGGTAACCAGATAGATCGATAGATAGAAAATTATTTATTAAGCACTTTATAAACTACACCATAATCATTAAATGAATAGCATATCTAGTCAACTGGTAGACAATGCTTTTAGCATTAAGTCTTCCTTGCATTAAATTACTGAAAATGATTTTTTTAAATTAATAAATATTTTTAAATAATATAATATAATGATTTTTAATAGTTGCTTACCTGAAGAGCGCAGAAGAGGATCACAAAGGCTTTGACTCTCATTTTGAGAGTTGACACCGAACTGATGCCAGCACTAAAACTGGGAGCCTTTTTATACTAAACACTAAGCCTAATACGTCAAATAGAATCTACATTACAATCTGTATTACATCAAATATTGACAAAATTAAAGAAATTCAATTCTATTCAAAGAATATTTACTTAGTTTTGTCGTGGGGACAATACATTGCAATTATACATATAGTTATTTGCACACATGAAAAAGTTGACAATTCTCGGCTTAATGAAGTCAGATCAATATCAGAACAATTGACAGCTCCCACGGTTCAGTTGGGAGTAGTTCTGCCTTTTGTGCAGTCATGGGTTCGATGCCTACCGAGCACAAACATTTGGTTTTTTTTTTTTTTTACACAACACTACCCAGCCCCAAACTAAGCAGAGCTTGTAATATGGGAACCGGATAGCTGATATAATACTTGAATACATTTTTTTTTGTAAATACATACTTAGAATACAATATACAAGAATACAATACAATATATAATACCCAGACAGAGAACAAACATTTATGTTAACCTCACAAATATTTGTTCTCGGTGGGGATCGAACCCGCAGAAGGCAGAGCTACTACCAACTGAGCTAGAGGCCAGTCAGTTTGATTATAATGTTTGTTCTCTGTCTAGGAAGGTTGCTATAATTATAGTATTTTTTATTCAACAAGCTGATGGAACAAACATATAGCCCACCTGATGTTAAGTGATAACCATCGCCTATAACAAAACAATGCCTCGTAGGTCACGCACGTCAGGAACGCGCCCTACGATGCACTGCCCTGCGTCCATCAACTGGAGGCATACAGATGTTCAGCCTCACGTGCCAGTAAATTTCACCGGCACCCACACCCTCTAAACCGAAACACAGCAATGCTGCTTCACGGCAGAAATAGGCATGGTGGTAGTACTTCCCCGGATGGGCCCTTCACAAAGAGCTCTACTACGGGCATTCGGGTCTTTATTATTTTATAATTAGCCTCTTCAAGGGAAAGCGGGATAAAACTGGATGTCGAAGGCCAGAAACAGAGAACTGTGGAAAGAAATGGGGGAGGCCTACGCCAAGGAGGCGATTAATACTCAAAATTTTCAATACCTCATTAGCTACACTTCAACGTATACTTAGAGGCAAATTCTTAAAAAATGTTTAATTATTGTTTCAAGTTTATTTTCGTTTATACACAATCTTTTTCTATGTTTTCTTTTTGGTATAAGTATTTTAATGCTTCACTATTTTTCTTAAATTAATACTAACTAGCAGTTGGTAACCGAGCTTCGCTCGGAATTTCTTTCGTTAATTTGTATTATGTGTTGACACTGTTGACAGCCATAACCATAACCATATGAAGCTCATGGTAGGCCAGCTGATCAGTCTCATATTATAAAAAAATTGACGCTTTCTCTTAGAATATTTTTATAATTTTTTGCTGCGTAATTATTTTTACCAATTCATATTTTAAGACATCTTAATTAAATCGATTTTGGTAACTAATAATATTGTAAAAACTGGCATGCCTAGTATTACAGTCAATTGTGATAATGTTGTAAATAAATAAACTGAACTGGCTCTGGTTTCGAGTCTGTGTGAGTGTTCACTAAATAAATTCCTTCGCCGAAACGTCACACACACAGTACACACTGGTGAGCACTCACACAGACTCAAAACCAGAGCCAGAGACAGAGCCAGACAGAGCTTGTGGTCGGCTTACAGCACCAAATCTAGGATTTTTAATAAAAACTGTCAAATATTTCCCCAGCAGGCGCAGTAAAATGTGAATTTGTTTGTAAGGGCGCGTCAACATCGTAACCTTTCGTCATAAACGCACCCTCTGTTAGCTTGTCTCCTTCGGCTCACTTTAATTAAAGCCATCGAAGATTTATCACCTCCTTGTGATATATAAATCGGACAAGTGTGAGTGCGACCTCTCAGTTTTTCCCCTGTTAAGTTTGGCTGGTAGAAAATGCTGCCTAGTATTAAGCTCTCCTATTGTTTTTGGTGCAACAAGAATTCAATAATAGGTATGCGACTGGATTCAAACCTTAGAACCACTAGGCTACCAGCTCTACAGCTCTATAACTATTTCAAAGTTTGAGACCAAAGCCCATTTGACACTAACTCGATAATGTGAAACTTGGCAAATAGACAATTTGCCACGCACAATCTCGTTCTAAGTTACAAGTTTCAATTAGACTAATTGGTGAATGTCTCGCTTAAGACTAACTTACTTACTCCTAGCTCAAACTGGCAACTTGGAACTTGCAAAGTAATTTGTCGCACTTTGCAGTTTAAGGGGCAGACTACCGTCGATAACGTTAACACATTTTAAGGGTTGTTTCACGCGATTAATAATCTGAACGAAATGACTGGCCTCTCAGCTCAGTTGGTAGTAGCTCTGCTTTTTGCGCCGTAGGTCGTGGGTTCGATCCCCACCGAGAACAAATATTTATGTGGTGGACTAAGATGTTTGTTCTCTGTCTGGGTTATGAAAATGTATTTATGTATCAGCTATTTGGGTCCCATTGTACAAGATCTGCTTAGTTTGGGGCTAGATAGTGTGGTGTGGATTGTCCACAATATAATTTATATTCATAATAATCGACCATTAAAATAGGGTCAATGCATTATTTATGATGAACTAGAATTTACAAAAATAAAATCAGAACGGTCTTTATTTAGTAGAATCACGAGGATCACTTTGAAATAAGATTGGTAGCATTTTTAGAGTTACAAACTACTTTACGAGGTTTTCAGCATTTTTTGGATTGAGAGAAACCAATAAACTCGCGACACTGTCACGTCACGAAACCGACACCTCTTCGGTAAAGATCGACCAACTTCGTCAGAAGTCAGGGAGGGTTAACAAGTTTACACTTCTGTTGCCACTTACGGAGCACCACCATTTTTTTTTCTAGGAAACGTTACAAATCGCCATCTGGCGTGCGATAAGCGCTTTTTTCAAACGTCTTAAGAATAGGGTTGTCACCCTTGAGTTAACATCCTGTAGACTTCTTAAGCCAAGAACTGTGACGCGTGCCATACAGTTATTACAAGAGCCTCTATCTCAAAGGGATGGGGTTGAGTTTCCAATGTTTTGTGGGATCCATAGGGTTACCACATTTATGGAAATTGGAGACATCCGCTCGTGTGGCGCGCACGCGTCTGTTTTGTCATGCGCGGAATGCCAGGTGGACATTTTAAATCTTGTTCTATTTTTAACGGACTTTTTGTCAATAATCATATTTTTTTACCAAGTAGATAGATAGATCACAAAAACTAAGGTACGACAATGATGCTTACCTAAAAAATATTTTATATTTTATTTCTTAAGATAAAAAAAAGAACATAGGTAATCTAAGTAAATACTAAATTTAAAAATGTTTGTTACTAAATGTTATTTTTAACCCGAATCGGGATACGCTCGGGTGCGGTTCGGGTTCATATCGGGTTCAATCAGGAATAGCAGTATTTTTGTGTATATGGGACACCATCCCAAAATTCATCAAATCCTTTGAACATTTAAGCCATTTACGGACACCGTGGAACTAAGTAATTTTACTTAGTTCTAAAACGGCCGTTGTACTCAACTAAGTCTCACTTGACCGCCCAATTTTGAATCCAAGACGCATAACGTTCGGTCATAACATAACGAATAGACCAGAAGTTCCCAACCCGTGGCCCGCTTCAAACTCCCTTTTTTATTATGATCATCTATCGTCTTCTTCTTCTTATATATCGTGTCACTGGAACAAGTGTGTTGAAAGGACTTCGAGTGCGCTTCAGAGAGGTTCCTTTCGTGCACTTGACACAGATGTTTTCCATTTTTTTTGGTTTTATGACATGCCGGTTTCCTCACTATGTTTTCCGTCTCTGTTTGAGAGCACTGGCATAGTGTACAAAGTGTAGTAGTAGTGTAGTGTGAAAACTCATTGTAACACGACTGGATTTGACCCCACGACCTTAGACGGAGCCGCTACCACTAGGCCCCCAGCACTTTTCTCAATCCTATGACGTCAAAGGTTGGGGGAGCTCACTAGAGTCAATAAGCTTAGGACTGAAAACGGCATTGGGTGAACGAAGACTGATTAGATAAAAAAATACCGACTTGTACTAATTTGAAGCTTTAAAATTAAGTGCTTAATAAATAAATAAAAAAATAAATATTATAGACAATTCACACAACACTATCTAGCACCAAACTAAGCAGAGCTTGTACTATGGAAACCAGATAGCTGATATAATACATAATTTATTTTTATTGTAAATACATACTAAGAATACAATTAAACACCCAGACAGAACTAACTAACTAGAATAACTAACTTACTCGTAATTATGTTGTAAAGCAATAACGTACGGGCCGCGGTTTGGCATCCCTTGTAAGGGCGCGCGACGATATGACCGTTAAAATAAGCCACCGTGCAATACTTCCTTCGACAGATATGTATTTAAACGTAGGAAAAAATATATTTTTTGTAAAATATATTTTTGATATTGTAAGTCTTAACATCGAAATAAAATTTACATTAGTCATAATATTTTTTTATTTTGTTTTATTTTTTGCACGAGTTGCGTGTTGGTTGCTGTATCAGCCATCCAAAATCATTGTAATATAATAATAATAATAATAAAATAATATTATTTATTTCTTCCTAATGCTGTAGGTCTACCACAAGCTCTGTCTGGCTCTGTCTCTGGCTCTGGTTTTGATACTGTGTGAGAGTCCTTACCGGTGTTATTATACTGCGTGTGTGACGTTTTGACGTAGAATTTATTTAGTCAACAGCAATTATTTTTAAAATACTCCTGAGTTCGTGTCTGTACTCTGTCGTCTTTTATGTTTACGAACAACAGGAATAATCGTGAAGAAAGCTCCCCTCAAAATAAACCTTTATTCTTACCTGACCCGCTAAAGAGGGATTCTATCACGAGGAAATAAGAACTATTTTAGAATAGCAGAGCCTAAGCATTGGGACTTGAACCTTGACTAGTCGAAGACCGTGGAGTTGACAATGTTAAAACTTTAATATTTCTAGCACTTTTTAAATTAACGCGATTGTTATGCATAATTATAAGGATAAAGGTAATCGCGATTAAAAACCCGTTTGTTCCTTATAATTTAATATTTCTTCTTTATATATTTTGTAAATCGTAATCTTAGACTTTCCGTTTTTTCAACACAAACCTTATTAATGTGTACCTACTTTGTAAAAAAGTGCCATAACAAACTCTTTAAAAAAGCCTTTCATACAACATAAATAAATATTATAGACAATCCACACAGCATTATCTAGATACTATCATAATTTTGTTTAATAATTTTTGTATATACATATTTATTTAGAATACAATATAACACCCAGACAAAGAAAAAAACATCTGCTTTCACCACAAAAATATTTTTTCTCAATGGGGATCAAACCCACGGCCTACGGCGTAGAAGGCAGAGCTACTACCAATACCAACTGAGCTGAGAGGCCAGTCAACATACACACAAACACAAAGCTTCACCGAGCTCACTTACCGTCTATTGTATGAATAAAAGCTAGTATCTAATATACAGCACATATTAGAAAACTTGAATCCATTATCAAACAACTAGTCAAATTATGCTGCTACTACTACTATCATACTACTGCTTTCATACTACTAGACGATTCACAATAATTAGCATCTACAGATTAAACTTTAAAAGCTTAATCCGTTATCAAACTACTAGACAAATCATACTACTATCATACTACTAAATGAATCACAACAACCACAAATCACAAAATCTAGTAGTCTACTCTAGAAAACCGTAACCCGTAACCCAACTACTAAATAAATAATACTACCTCCTACTTTCATACTACTACACGTATCAGCTGTTCCAAAAAAATATAGTAAGAAAATAAAAAGCTCTACTCCATTGTTATCACAAAATCAACAAAATGCACGGTCGAGGGTCGAACGTAACGTCTTTCTGCCCTTCCAAGACGATATGAGTTCCTTGTAGACCGTGCCACGAGTGGCGGGCTTTAAGCTCTTCACTGCGCTAATAAATTCACAAGCATTCTCAAGTTACAAGACAAATAACAACATCTAATTCAAAACAAAATTCGTCAAAATATAGCAATAAATTGCAATCGTGAAACAAGTGACGACCGAAAGCGCGCCAATTTGAAATTCGAACGTAATTTGAAAAAGTATTTTTTTTTTATGTTGAGTGGTTTGTGATGTGCCAGTGTTGCGGTGTATTTGTGCAATAAAATAAAAGTGATATAAAAAATAAAAGTCTGAAAAGGTGCTAATCTAAGTTTAATTCAATTTACAATAGTTAGTTTACAAAAGGATTATTCTCCTGATTTTTTGGTGAGTGAATTTTCTTTTGTATACGACATGTGCTAAATACTGTCACTGTCAAAATGAAATGAAAATTATTCGAAAAACAAGTTTCAGAAAACTTTGATGACACGAGAACCAGTGTAGATTTTGAAGGTTTATAAAAAAAATGTTGTGCCATAGATAAAAAAACTTATGCTAGTCTCGATAATGAAAACTCTTTGTGTCAAATTTCATTTTGATTGGCTCAGTGGTTTAGCTGTAAAAGATAACAACCAGACAGACACACTTTTGCATAAATGTATTGGTACGGAACAGCTGTTTGCTGTCAGCTGATCAAACTTATGTACCGCTCATGCTTCTGCTTTCTGTAGCTTCATCAGGTACTTTGAAGTACTTGAGGATTTATTATTATAGTAAAATGAGTGTGGTGAAAGGTGAGGATATATGCTGATAACCCCCTGTCGGGCGTGAGAACTGGATATTAAATAGACGCAGTTATTGCGTTTTCATTTGAGTAATAAGAAAAAAAGTCGGCTTAAGGATTTACAGGTAAAAGTCGGCTTCTCTGCTCAGTAGTAGCTCTATCTTCTGCGCCGTAGGTCGTGGATTCGATCCCACCGAGAACAAATATTTGTGTGGTGAACACAGATATTTGTTCTCTATCCTGGTGTGGTGTGGGGGATTGTATTCTAAGTATTATATCAGCTATCTGGTTTCCATCGTACAAGCTCTTAATTTGTGGCTAAAGAGTGTTGTGTGGGTGTGGTCCACAGTACATATTTATTTTATTTATTCTCCTTTCGTTGAAGGGATGAGTTTATGGATTTAAGAAAACAAAATGTGAATCAGATGTTGTAATCAATGCTTTAGTTTGTCAGCATCGTGACCTACCAAACGGCCGGCGGTTTCTTTGTATAAGTATCTTTTTGTTTGATAATCTCAGTCCCGGAAATCTGTTCACCAATGGGCGTCCTTTGTACTCTTTTTATATTTTATTTTTACTAGTCCTTTCATGAATGAACGTGCGATAATGAACTAAAAGTTCGATTCATAAAAATTAACAGGGAATAATACGGAATCAAGCCCCGCGTGACGTCATAATTGTCCCGCAACACCCGCTTTCACCCGGTACGTAATTGGAGCGAACGGCCGCGGAACGCAAAAAACACGTTATTTTTAAACGTTTAAAACGAAATAAAAAAGTAATGAGTTATTGATTCTGACGGGTCATTGAACCGGCGACCTTGTGATAAAGCGGGTGTCAAGGACGCTTTTGTTTACGTTCGTGACATGATCAGTGTTTCTCTTTGGCCAAAACGCATGGTAATCCTAGCTTTTAGAGTTACTTATATTGTAGTAATGAGTTAAGAAGCCCACAAGGAGTTCCTTTGCATTCGATAGCAATTTTTTTTTAAATGGGGAACTGTCAAAAAATATATAGGTAGCCTCAAGCACTGTTTCTGAATACGGCTCAAAGTTCTAGTATGTGCGGCACCTAGGAAGATGAAAAAAAAATGCAGCAAGCTACGCCCTTTTTTCCTGCGACAGCAAAGAGTTTAAAAAGTCTATAGTTTTATCATAAACATTTGAAATCAGAACTATCAATTTTGCTAGACGCTCGAATTTCAAATTCAGACATCGTAGCTCCAGGGGTGACCAACCGCAGCCCGCAAGAAGCCGTTTAATTGTCGCCGAGATTTACGAGCCTGGGATGTGTTTGCCAAATTGAAAGTTGACTATAAATTTACTGGCTTTGGACAATGACTGGCTAATGTAAATTACATTGTGATTTAATAGTCGATCTAAATTATTTACTTACAAAGAACAAGGTAAATTTTAAGTTAATAAGAAAGAAGTGACGGACATGATGGCTCACCTGATGTTGAGCTGCTACCTCTGCCGAAGTTTATAATAGCATTATCTCTTAGAACACGTCCACGGACGACGTGTCTATATATGGCATTGCGCTGCGTCCATCTGTCTGAGATGTATATTACCTATGTGTTATCGCTCTTCCTGTAATAGAACTGGCACCTCAGTTAACATTATCAGCCTGAGAAGTCTCCTGGATAGCGTTCCCTATACTTTTCCAGTAATATGTATTCTGAGTATTTCCCATCCGTCAGTTTTCCGTTTTTTTATAATGCCGTTGGATGGGTTGACCATTTTCGTCTTCTATATTTTTCGGTTCTGGACTTCACATGAACCTTTATTTTTCAGTGGTTGTCGGCTCTATGAGCTTTGTAGCCTGCCCATTGCCACTTCAACTTAAAGTATTTTAAGTCCTTATAAAAAAAACTCATGATCATTTTATTTTGCGCAGGCTTAACCTAAAAGAACCACAAAACAATCCTTTACAAAGATCTTTACAAAAAATATTTTGACGTAAAGTACTTACATAAATAACGGGTTCCCCACCCCTGTTTTATCCTCAAAGCTCAATTCTTTTTGAAATTAGAATCTTAAAAGTTAAGGGATCATAAAAAATATTGCGTGTTCTCTTTTACTCCCGTTAACGACATCTTATATCGCACCTTTTTATAGCAAGCTTTTTAAAATAAAGGACATGGAAATAAAAACTTCGATTCGTTTTAATGCAAACAAAGGTCTCATAGAAAAGTCATAAACGGACTTTAGCTTTATCCCCAAACATTATAAGAGCACAATGTTACGTCACACAACTCGTCACCATCAAAAAAAGGATGACAATATTCTGAAACAAAATGTGAGACTTCTAATCTTCAATTGTTAGCTTTAACATAAGACATTTCCATTGTGCATTCAAAAATGTGCTTTTTCCGTTCGCAATAACGACAATATTCGAATAATAAAATTCGTGGTCTTTCTGACATATCCGTCGATGGTATAGAAAGTTTTTATTTATAGCTGCCAGTTCATTTTATTTTCACAGCAAAGGGAAAGCAACCTTATTAGTGCTGTGCTAAGGTTAGATTTGAATTTTCAAAAAAAGGACAATAATAAAAACGTTCCAAATCCAAAGTTATTCGAAATGCGAAAGCGTTAAAGGTGTGCCAATAAAAAAGAAGTTAGCTTCTTACGTGCCATTACGAAGTGAGGGTATGGGTCCAGAGGTGACAATTTGGTTTTTAAAGTGGGATTTATGTTTTTTTCTTGATCGAATTCACCATTGTAACGGCTAACAAGCTTAATTTGACGCGTGTTACTTTATTTCTGGACGAATTTAAATGTGTTCTTTTTTTAATACTGTGATCGATGGTAAAGTTATATCATAATGTTATTACGTGAATTAAGACCTGCTTTTTGTGTCGCAAGGGTATTTTTCTTTTTTTTTTCCTGTAGCTTGCCAGTAGTCCAAGGTAATGTTTTTACTCGGGTTTTATGAGTCTGATCGTAAATACCCCATCACGGCTTAGAATAAAGGAGCATCACGGACATAAAAAATGAGAAGATAAACGAAAGAAGTCTTTTTGAGGCGCACTTTCCTTCACCACACTGGTTTAAAAGAACGAGTGGCACGACAAGAAGAAGAAGCTGAAGAATATGGTTTTTGTTTAACAACTACGCACTGGATGACGGCCTAATCCACAGGAAAGACATGGTCAATACGTGCAGAGCTGACTAAACTATAGGTTTCTTCAAGATGTTTTCCTTCACCCATTGAGAGCACTAGCATTGTGTACTCATACTATTAGTAGTTAGTAGAACTCTTTGTGAAGGGCTCGTCCGGGGAAGTACTACCACCATGCCTATTTCTGCCGTGAAGCAGCATTACTGTGTTTTGGTTTGAAGGGTATGGGTGCCGGTGTAATTACTGGCACGTGAGCCTGAATATCTGTATGCTTCCAGTTAATGGACGCAGGGCAGTGCATCGTAGGGCACGTTCCTGACGTGCGTGACCAACGAAGCATTGCTTTGTTATAGGCGATGGTTACCACTTAACATCAGGTGGGCCATATGCTTGTTCCATCAGCTAGTTACATAAAAAAAACCTTTTCTGAAAATAAAAAACCATGGGTATACTCGTAATAGTAGTAGGCAATAAATATCGAATATCGACATTTCGGCTTCGTAGATCTCTTTCTGACGTACACTACTCTCTCCAAAGCCGAAATTAGCCGATGTGCAATATTAATTGCCATTACTTTATTACTATCATATTGACTGACCTGTCAGCTCAGTTGGTAGTAGCTCTGCCTTCTGCGCTGTAGGTCGTGGGTTCGATGCCCACCGAGAACAAATATTTGTGTGGTGAACATAGATGTTTGTTCTCTGTCTGGATATATTGTATTCTAAGTATGTATATTATGCACATATTTACAAAAAACATGTATATCAGTGTATAATAATTATCAGCTATCTAGATTATATAGTACAAGCTTTGCTTAGTTTGGGGCCAGACACTGCTGTGTGGATTTTTCACAATATTTATTTATTTATTTATCCACGACTAGACTTTATTTATCCGAACCCGCGGTCTGAAGGTTGGAATACGGGATTACTACCACTAGGCCACCAGTGCACTCAATTCCCTATTCTCGCAAGTCAATTTCCAGTTAAGTTAAGAATTGTCAGCAGCTTTACGACATACTTGGCGGTTTAAATTACAAGGGTGGGTTTACGACCCTTGTACCGTCTTTACGTGGGACTAGATAAATAAGTATTGTAGTACTTTTAAACCGTTTGTGGAACAACAGGGCTCAGTTGGTAGTAGATCTGGTTTCTGTGCCGTAGGTCGTGGGTTCGATTTCCAGAACAAATATTTGTGTGGTGAACACAGATGTTTGTTCTCTGTCTGGGTGTTATATGTATTCTATGTATCATAATTTTTTATTTATTTATTTATTTTTTAAATCACGGTCGGGCCGACCGAGATTTTCAATGTCCCGTAAATACACATTGGCATTGCACAACCCTGCACTTTTTCTACGTTTTCCGTATATCGTAGCTGTTGAGGCTTCTACGATGAGGTCGTTGATGAATTACTCAAGGAAATCATCTCTTCTTTATAAATTCTCTCTTCGAAAAGAAGCAATAAAATAAAATTGCAAAATGATCTCGGTCGGCCAGAGAGTTAGGCTCCGGTGGCATAAAATAAATATTAGTTTGATTTGATTTGATGGAAAATGACCTGAGCCTTATGCTCGGTTAAACCGAGCAACAAGTTAACGAGGCAATGCTTTGTTATAGGCGATGGTTACCACGTAACATCAGGTGGGCCATATGCTTGTTTCATCAGCTAGTTGTATAAAAAAACTCGATGGAAATGACATACATACATGCGTGTGTGACGTAGTAGTAGAACTCCTTGTGAAGGACTCGTTCAGAAAAGTAAACTATATTTCTGCCGTGCAGCAGCATTGCCTTGTTTGAATTTGAAGGATGTGGTTGCCAGTGAAGAAACTAATTGCTCGTAGAAACAGTTAAGCCTACAGAGCCATGCCACAAGGTGATAGACGCAAGACAGTGCCTTGTAGAGCACGTTCCTGAAGTGCGTGACCTATGAGGCAAAGCTTTGTTACCACTAAACTTCAAAGGGTTCCATGAACTAGTTACATAAAAAAATAAAGAAAACGTCAATCTGAAGTTTCTGACGCCCAAACTTCGTGACAACCATCTAGCCGCTATAAGTTTTTGACCGAGATTGTCATCATCTCTACCGTGATATTTTCTTGGTCGAGCTGAGTATAAGGACCCTGAAATTTCAGGTAGCCTCACTGTTGTAAATCCAGTCTGAGTATAAAACCATTAAATTACTGCTGTTCGGAGTCGTAAGTGCCACTTTAGAGCGCGTGCTATTTTGTACTTTATTTCAACGAATGTACGGGTGTTATTGTTCTCAGGTTTTTCTCAATCATTTTATAATAATCTGAAGTGATTACCTGAAGAGCTACGAAGTGCTACGAGATGCTACGAAAAATTTATTTGTATTTGTCTTCTTTTCGGGCAAATGCCTTTTTTATTTAATAGGTACCTCAAACTCCTTTACTTATAAACCGATTCATTAAATTATTTTTTATCGGATTATGTATAATTTCAGAAAAAAAAAATATTTTTTTTTCTTCTAAATATATTGTCTCTGCCTTACCTAGTGCCACAAAACTGCTCTGCCAATGTAAAGCGGTCTTAATAACAAACCTAAGCTTTGACAACTTAAGAACCAACCCTAAAGGCCTGCGCACACCTAGTTCGCTGGCGGTAGCGATCAGTGAAACGCTGTCAAATATCGCTGTCAGAATTGAGATTTGACAGCGATATTTGACAGCGTTTCACTGATCGCGTTCGCCAGCGAACTAGGTGTGCGCAGGCCTTTAATTATATTGAATCCTAAACCCTAGCAGATAGAGCTACCCTGTTAAACCAAATTTGGGTATTAAGCCACCAATTGAAACAGTGTATTATTTTTGTCACTTAAAACATGTTGTAACAAAGTTTTTTTTATAATTCAAATTAACACTAACACTCAGAAAACATGTTTCTAATAAAATTATAATGGCATTTGAGACTAGTAGCGCCATCTATTATAAATAGAACGAAAACAAATAATTATCAGTGGCAGATGCATGATATTTTTTTTAAAAAAGGAACACAAATTCCTTCAACAGAGTGAAAAAGGGTACATAATATAAAGCGCACTGATTTGTCCAACATAGGTACGTAACTACGAATTCCTGCAGCAATCTCCTCCCTATACAAAATGTGAAAAATTTGAGCAAAACATGTGATCAAAACAGACACATAAAATCAAATGAGAACTAAAAATCGAGCAGACAAAATGGCCGTTGAAGCGCGGAAAGCGAGCGTTGCACTTTTGCAATTAAAAAATATAAAAATGGTACAAATAAACCAAGACTTAGATATGAACCATGGCACCGATAGTTCTCATTACAGTCGGTGAAAGTGCCGTGGCGCTGCGTACAAGGAGCGATTAGATGATTAGTTCCGCTACCCGACGCCGCATTCTTGTGGCAGCACTATAGGATTCTTATTGGAACGATATTTCAAATAGTTTTTTTTTTATGAATACTCCTTTTTATTTTAATAAATTATAATCTCCGAAGTATGAAATTAATTTCTTATGTAATAAAATGAAAAAAGTAAATTGGTTTTTTAAACTTTGGTGAACTGTTTCTTGAGTTCTCGTTGTACAAAAGTTTTATGGCATAAACGTGGCATATAACGCGATAACACTCGATAAAGCTCCAAGTCCCGCACCAGTTACAAGGCTAGATAAAAAATGGAATAGAAAATATGATTGGCACCCAAACACGAACACAGACACGCAAAAATAATCACAACGTGTTAAAAAAGTATCGGAACCCGTCGATCGCATGATCGGTGCCGATCGAATCGGGTCAAGCACAACAGGTGAGTTGCGGAGCGCATCAACTAAAAAATAAAATATCGAAATGCGAAAAAATAATAAAAATCAGGGAATATAGTAAATTGAAAAAAGTGTAGTGTTGTCCCTCTCGGTCACGGGGGAGGGAGGGTAGTGCGTCCCTCTCGCGTGGCACACGTGGCTCGCCAGCCTCACAACCCGTCGCGGCCCGCGCCGACCGGCTGCTTCGCCCGTAACCTCCGAATGACCTCATTTTTTTTTCACCAATGTAAATATTCGGCTCGTTTTGCCGCATAGTCTATAAGTGGTATAAGTTCCTCCGCCGCGATCTTATTTTTTTTTATAGATAATTTTAGTGTTTTAAAGTTGACTAAGTTTAGTGATTTTTTTGTGAACTGGATTTATTTGATTCGGCTCTTCAGTTGAACTTTTTATGTTTCTTTTTTGGTGCTTAAAAACTGAAAAGAACTCGTGAATACCACAAACTGAAACCAGGTAATTTGTGAAAATATATTTAGTGAAAAGCTTTCTTTTTATAATTTGAATCTTATGTTATTTTTTTGTTTGTTAAAATAAAAACATCCTCAGTGGTCCAAATATATAATTTTTATGATGCAAATCAGTTTTCGATCACAGAAAACGGCAAACGGAAACTCTGCCGGCAAAACAACAAAGACACAAAAATGCACATTAAAAAATTGATTTGCACATGAATGCACATTTGTGATCTAAACGCCTATCACTAAAAAGTAACTGTTTAGTTTTGAAAAAATATCTACTCCTGTATTACCTGAATCATTTTCAGTTTTGGGAAAATGTAAAGTGAAATTTTTCTAAGTCGATAAAATTTTTAAAGCTCCTGTAAAATTACTCATTAAGTAAATTTTGCTGAAAATTTAATATCAAAAGCTTAAAAGCCACGGATCTCATATAAAAGATAAGAATTTCACTTAACGGGAAAAATATTTACAAGGCTCGGGAAACACAAAAACGTTCGCGAAAAATAAATTGAAACATTCCGATTTTACATTATCATCACTTTCGCTCTCTATTTAAAAATAAACAGAGGATTTATTAAATCACCGCTCATTGACAATAAAAATCGGGACTCGTTAAAATTCGTTGCGGGTTCATTGAACCCTCAGCTGCTGTTCCGTCTGATAAAAGAATTTATTCATATTGATTTATACCGGTTTGTGTGAAGATTTCTGTGATTCAAACCAAATTTACGAATTGGACATTTGTTTTATAAAGTTATTGGTTTCTTTATACTCCGAATATTATTAAATCTAGTATCTAAAGAAGTAATAATCTGTAACTCTTAGTAAAAGTGTTTTGTAGATGCTTAATTCGAACCTTAAAAAAAAAATCTGTGTCAGATTTTTCATTAGTTTTTTTCTTTAAAAAAGATTTGGCAATAATTAGAGTTTGTTGCCTTCACTTTCGTATGTTTATCAGGTATAGAAAAGCTTTCATTTCAATGTATTTTTGCACGCAAACATTTAATTGTATGACTTATATACGACGAGTATTTTAAAAATATAAGTAGAATTTTCAAGAACATGTTAGAAAAGCATGTATGAAATAAAATACACTGAATTAATACTCGTATTGAAAAAAATCCAATAGGAAAAAGCAATCAAAGTAAATTTTCACTCCTAGAGATGACCTGAAATTAACAGGCGCCTAAGGTTTTCCGCGATATTCTTTTTTTTTCAAATCCAAACGATGACAGGGAAAACCGTGTTTCTATAATATCAGTAGCTTTCAGACTAAACTTCATAAACGTTTAGTAGAGTTATAGTTTGTGGGTTAGAAACCACTATAGGCATTTTTTTTTAGCGAAACTTTTAAAAAATTGCAAGTTTTTTCCAATCTAAAGACAAAAATCTCTTTTGCATAATTTGGCTACTCGTATTTCAGCAATTACTTTTTTGATTACCACTCATAAAAGTATCCTGTATCTGGTAATCCTAATAGGGTAAACGAGGACAGATTATAACGTAGGTCATACTAGAGGCAAAAAAGTTACTCAATAAATAACCTACCGAATAAAATATGAAAAGTAAAATTAAAAATGGTGTGATAACCGCAACAGTACAATAATGTACAGCCTGAATAAATTTATCCATTGATGTTGTCGAATGCCGATTACGGGATTTTTTGCGAGTGATTGAATTTTATTTACAATTAACCCCAACCCCGGTCACTGAAAGCGAGAGTGACGATTAAATGCCATTTTAAAATAAAACAGCTCGTCCCGCCATAACATTGAGTATCGATAATTTATATTCGTGTAGTGTTCCCAAAAAAATAACCCACGCAGTTTCAACTTCCGAGCTGCGAGTGTAGACATATCTTATTAGCTCCACATTACGCAGTATCGATCAACTCTTTCGCTACAAAGCGTCCCGGGGAAGAAAAGAGACGCAGTTTTTACGTAGGGATTTGCTGAAAGAATCTACAAGGCGTGCACAAAACCGTCTCAGCTGTAAGAAGCCGCCCAAACGTAAGATCGAGACGTGCGCGGGCGGGCCGCCTAATTTGTCTTAGGCGGAAAAATCGCGCGGCGATTACAAGTGGCTCGTAGTCGTAACGAAGTCGGGCCGAGGGCGGGCGGGTGCGGTGTGGGCGCGGGGTGGCAGGCGGTTTGGGGGAGGGGGGTAAGGGAGGGTAGGGGGGGGGGGGGGATCACGGGTAGCGGTGCGGCGGCGAGCCGCGGGTCCGTCTCAGTCGTCCGTCTGGAGTCGCGCCGGCCGGCCGGGCCGCGCGGCGGAATACACGTTCCTCGTGCACTTGTGATTATAAATTAAAATAAATACAAAATTAATAATAAACAAATTCGACCGCGTCTATCGAAAATATTTTTAGGCTAATACCCTTCGACCCTCACTTTTTTGATCTATACTGTTGACAGTGGTAAAAAGTTTTTGCAAAATTTTTAATATTTACGTCGGTTAAATTTGAAAAGAGATTAAATTTTAAAGTTCGGCCGTTACTGAGAATATTTTTATTTAAAATTTATTTTTCATAATCAGCGAGTGGACGATTGACTCGTATTACTGTAAGCGTTGAACTAATGTTAAGTTAGATGTGATGGACTGCTGATTGCTACATACCACTTGTACTGTTTTGGACAATTGTGATTTGCCGGACATTATAAGTATTTTTGTGCACAGAAATCTTCACTTGGACCAAGGTTATACATTATTTACTAATAAATAAAGTACAGCTATTTTTTGTTTATTTTTATTTGCATTTTGTAATGCTTAATTTAAGACAAACGCAAAGTATAATACATAATTTTTTTGTACGTTTTTTATAAAATATTTTTTTTTGGTTTTGTATTGAGTCTTAATAACGCTTCTTTTTTCTAATCAAATATTATTTAAATGGTAAAAAAAACTGTTCTTATATAAAAAAAAGTGTTATTTTGAACCATAAACCACTTTTTTATTTGATGTTCCCTTTCTTTCCTTTGCCGTCGGACGCGAAAAAGGCGTGATTTTGTTTGCTAGATTTAGAAAATTTGCTTTTTTGTAAAATTATATATTATTCTTATTCTTTTATTATTTTTGTTTGTGTATTATTTTAAGTTTGTTTGTTATGTGAAATAAAAGTTTATTGGTTTTGTGTTTTTTATTTGAATGGCATTGTGTTAGATCCTGCTCTGTGTTTTGTTTTTACTAGCTAGAGTGTTGTTTAATGTGTAGAAATTTAGTTACCTTAGAAATTGTAGATTTTATGATACTTGCAGATTAGAAAAAAATAGAATTAAAATAGTAATCAACTGCACTGGTTTCATACGGGTTAAACCAATTGAGACATACCTAAAGTATGTAGGAGAGATAGATAGAAAGAAAGTAAATACATTTATTTAACTTACAGACGTACACGTAAAATAAATACATTAAAATAAACAGAACGGAAAGCTGAAAAGAATTTTATTTATAATTTAATTGTTAAGAAAGTTCTTGTTCTTGTGTTTGTCCGGGGACTTAAAGTACCAGTTTTTGATTGGGTAGGTGGTAATATACATTAGTACAATATTACTTACCCAATAGAAGAAATAATAGAAAAGATATACGGTCTTTGTTGCCCTATTTCCCCTAAGCCGCAAGATTAACAATGATGAAATCCTACAAAACCACACACAATGCGCGTTCTTCCATCATGCGCTTTGATATAAACGTATTTCTTTATACACTTTGCTGATGGAACAAGCTTATGGCCTGCCTAATGTTAGGTGGTAACCATCGCCTGTCACAAAGCATTGCCTCGTTGATCACCCACATCAGGAACGTGCCCTACGATGCACTGCCCTGTGTCCACATTTCCCGTACCTAATGTACGCAGGCATTAAATTATTTAAGCGCACTTGCGCATTTTTATATATCAAAAATTTAAAGGCAAAAACTTACAGAATATTTCTGATTGAACCTGTTGTATAATTATAATATGTGAACTCTCATTTCTGCAATTACTTTTATTTAATATCCCAAAAGTTAAGAGCCGAGCGGGATTTGGACTCGCGACTCGCGACCTATAAAAATCTTTGAGATTTCCTTAATAATAGAAATGTAGTAAACTATAAAATCAATAAATATTTTATTTTGACCACCACTCATCTATCCTGTACCTAGTACTCCAAATAGGGTTAGGCGTGGATAGGGTTAGACGTGGGTCTTACTGGCAGCAAAAAAGGTTACTCAAAAAAATAACCTCCGAATAAAATACAAAAATTAAAATTAAAAATGTTGTGATAACAAATACTACTGATCGAACCTTATTTTGTGATTTGGTACCGTTCTATTTGCAGGGGGCCAATTCTCGGGCCGATCTCGATCATTTTGCAATTTTATTTTATTGCTTTTTTTCTCAACCCCGCACTTTTTCTACGTTTTCCGTATATCGTAGCTGTCGAGGCTTCTACGATGAGGTCGTTGATGAATTACTCAAGGAAATCATCCCTTCTTTCTTCGAAAAGAAGCAATAAAATAAAATTGCAAAATGATCGAGATCGGCCCGAGAATAAGGCCCCAGGTTGATATTGTGGTGGAATTTTTTAAGGCAGTTGTAAAACGAGACGACGTTGAATCGTTCGAGCAAACGAATACTAGAGTGGAGTCCACGTTTAGGTAGCGTAGTGTAGGATGCCCTCCGGCAAGGTGGGGCGACGATCTACGAAATGTAGCTGGCAAGCACTGGAGGAGAGCCGAAGACCGGGCTCAGTGGCACGGCTTGGGAGAGACCTACGATTCATCGACGACCTCATCGTAGAAGCCTCGACAGCTACGATATACGGAAAAAGTAGAAAAAGTGCGGGGTTGTGAAACTCAAACTCAATAATTTTTTATTCATTACGATGCAAGAATCACTTTGAAACGTCTTATAGCTAGCATATAACATCCTGCAACTTGTCCGAGAGTTGCACCAAATGTGCTACATAAAGTAACAGATCCTCCGTTAGAACATCTTCTAGGCCTGTTGTTTTTGATGATGATGATGTAAAATGAAACAATCTGGAAATATAAGAGAGTATTTCTTAATGAGATATGTAAGTCAGGCGTTCGCTATGGTGCCAAGCAAAAGAAGATGAGAACACCCCTGACAAACCTTGTATGGCGCGTGCGCTGTTGTCGCGGACGTATATTGTAGGAACTATTAATAATCAGATGGTAACGGTTCTAATTAGGTGGGTACTATGGTTCAGTTGTTAAACGCTAGATGGCGCTTAATAGCAATGATTTCACATTTTTACATAGTTCTTTTAGCGTTTCACTGATCATCGCCATCGCCTTGATATGCGCCGGCCTTACTACTGTGACTTGCCCTCCCGATTTTAGCCCACACTTTAAGATCGCCATAAGATTAGAAGGTGACAATTTGCTACCACTAGACCACCAGTGTCAAGGCGTTTAAAGACTACTGCGATTACTAATTCAATTTTGAAAACAGAAGTAGATAGGCTGACGAATGCATACGGTATACATTCCCGCAGAAGAAGAATTCTTAAGAATGATAATTAAGTGTTTCTAACAAGGAGCAATGTACTTAGACGCTAGACAGTCTCCTGCCTCTGATATTCATGGAAAGAAATTGTTCTTTGCAAAAATTTACAAATTATTTCATTGTATTTCTAGAACTTGCCTTTAGAAGCAGATAAACTTAATTTATCAAACTATAGTTTTTAAACAGATAATGTGATCGAATTGTTATTACAAGCTTTGTGCTTTTTTTATTTTTGAATCGATTTAACGCCATCTCTTAACAAAAAGCGTAAGTTAATTGTCAAGTATCTGAATAATCGCCGGGTTCTAAGTTTGTGAAACAAGTTCCAGCAAAATTAGATAGATGGCGTTGTCAGGAGCAACTCGAGCGCAGCATTAATAAATAATAATAAATAAAATTTCTGGCACGCATAAAGTTTCATTAGTTCACCAAGAGGTTGTATAGATGGCGTTATCATAGATCTTGTGCCTGTGGTGCAGTTTTAAATTATTTACTCTAATTAAACTAGCTTAAACATATGATTTTAATTTAAATCAAAATTCAAATTTTGATTCTTTGAATGACTATAATTAATATTTTAGCTAAAATTCTTGACATTTTATCCCATTGGAATAGCGTACCGCCATCTATACAATTTAGGAGTACTATAATAGTTCTCTAAATATGTTATAGGTGGCGCAAGTTGGATAATATAGTTTGAAAAGGTATCTCTGATTTCGTTGCAAATGTTTTTTTGTAAGTATTGTATTTTATACTGATAGTAAACGCAATGTTAATAAAATATTTGCAATATCGAGACCATTAATAGACAATAATTATATCTACAGGCAATAATCTTTGTTATCTATACTCGTAGTTGGTTTTATGGTATCCGTTGGTATATTTGAATCCTTTGTTTTGTTTTATCCTAACTTAAATTTATTGATAGCGTTAAAAACCATGGGACTAATTCTCGGGCCGATCTCGATCATTTTGCAATTTTATTTTATTGCTTCTTTTCACAAACCCGCACTTTTTCTACGTTTTCCGTATATCGTAGCTGTCGAGGCTTCTACGATGAGGTCGTTGATGAATTACTCAAGGAAATCTGCCATTCTCTCTTCGAAAAGAAGCAATAAGATAAAATTGCAAAATGATCGAGATCGGCCCGAGAATAAGGCCCCATATCATTTAAAAAAAATGTTTTGATAAGAACATAATCATATTTAAATGGAAGCTTTCTTTTATTTTAAGCCTTCGTAAAGTTGCAATGCGTAGGCGTATTCTAAGACGAGGTAGGCGTTACCTAAACTTCTAAGAAAGTGGGTGTGGCTAAGACGTAGGTGGAGCTTATAACTATTGGTCATGGAAACTTAGCGTGTCTAAACTTCTAAGTTACAATTAAGTAATTGTCTTTCTATTGGTAGTTTTTTGTAAGAACGACGGTATTGGTCGTTTTTTATACCTGTTCGATCAGCCAATGAGCAAAGAAGTGATTTTTACTTGTATTGAAACTGCTTTTGAATGGGTATATTCATAATATACCTATACCTATACCTTAATTAAAAAAACTTAAGAAACCGGCTTCATGGAACTTCTATACTAATCTGGAAGTATTTAGTATACACCAATATGACATTCCACACAACACTATCTGGCCAAAAAAACATGACTCATGCGACGTTACCTCGCTCTGAGGCGTTCCATTTAATGCTTGATGTGCAAGCGAGAGCGCGGAACGAGCGACAAAGAGGCACGCACGGCCTCCGCGTTCGGCAGCGTTCGACATCTGTCTCTCTCCTACTTGAGTGAGCGATGCGTCCGCGTGGACAGCTGTATGACGTTATCACGTTCAACTATCGTCAGTAAGCCGACTTTACAGACAACCGATTTTTTCGTGCGTGCAGAAGGCTACATCGAATTATAAGACGTTGTCACGTCAAAATATAAATACATACTGGTATAACACCCAATAAACAACAAACATCTATTTCACCACACAAATATTTGTTCTTACGGTGGGGATTAACTGAGCCGTGACACCTGTCAACTGGAGAATTTGAATTGATAAAAAAACATTGTTGAACTTTTTTGTTGGTAAGATTGGAAACTTAGTCAAACTTAAGCCCCGCCCATCGTCTTACGCGCACCTGATCCCGCCCACTCAGCGTCTTGTGCGCATTATATACGCCTATCGTCTTGAGCACACGCCCACACGATTATCTTAAAAACAAACTATAATAAATAAAAATAAATCTAGAGGACAATCCACACAACACTATCTAACCCCAAACTAAGCAGAGCTTGTAATATGGGAACCAGATAGCTGATATAGTACTTAAATATATTTTTTGAAAATACATTCAGAATACATTATAACATCCAAACATACAAACATCTTTGTTCACCACATAAATATTTGTTCTGGATGGGGATCGAACCCACGCTCTCCAGCGAAGAAAGCAGAGCTACTGCCAACTGAGCTGAGAGGCCAGTCTTCAGCCAGACTTCTTTCAAACTATTTACTTGCTTTTTAATATTTTAATTTAATTGTGTATTGCTTGATCAACGAAGCATGGTAGTTTTAGTATATTACAGCCCTACTTATAAACGCAATTTAAATTTAATCATTGCTTAAAGTTTGCTGTGTCACTGTTTGTCATTACCCAGTGGTAAGAGATGGCAATAGTTTAACCACTGTTTATCTTTTGACATATTTTTATAAGTAAGGCCATTATTCATTAACTTATTAGTATGTATTCTTTTTATACAACTGGCTGATAGAACAAGATAGATAGATAGATTAACTCTTTATTGTACACAAGGAAATAAATACAGAAACTATTACAAAATAATGAGTAGGAAGAGCGATCTCATCCAGTCAATCTTTGGATGGAAAGAAAGGATAGATAAAAATCGGATAGACGGCGGTGCACAAAAAGTTTTTTAAGTAGATATTATAGAAAAATAAGAAAAATAATAATAACAATAATACTGTGAATACAATCATACCTACTACTTATACCTATTTTAATATAAGTACACAATTATAAGCATAATAATATGATCCACTTGATATTAAGTGGTGACCATCGCCTATCAAAGCATTGCCTCGTAGGTCACGCACGTCAGGAACGTACCCTACATGCATCAGTGAAACGCTGTCAAATATGTTAGCGATTTGACAGCGTTTCACAGATCGCCATCGCATATTTAATGTGTAGTTTGTTATTTACTTTGTAAATTAAATATAAACTATAGTAAGTAAATGCTTACATGTTTTTCAGAACATCCTCAACTGATGTAACAACAGTTCCGCGTTTCGATTGTCATCAAAAAATCAAGGTAAGTTTTAAATAATATTGAAATAAATTATAATTTAAAAAACTAAAAAAACACGTTTTTATAACTAATTGAACTAAAAAGGTAAAAATAAAACTGTAATAATCAATTGAAAAATTTATATTTATATTTTCTTTATCAATAAGTTTCTGAAAAAAAGGAAAACATACGAGCACGTATACCTATCTGGATTTTATGAGACAAAATGGTTACTCTAGAGGCATTATCCAAGGAGGAAATACAGGACTACGTTTGTATGGAGAGTCGCCTTTGTGATTCCCTCTTAAGGCGCACTTTTTTCTTGTGTTCATTAAAAGAAGCACACAGACACATGCACCCTCACACTCTTAATATACCTATATAAGAACTTCAACATTAACATATCAACACCATCCATCCGAAGCAGTAAGCTCGTTGACCCCACATAGTACCTACAGGTGTACCAACCTTTACAAAATAATAGCCGTGACTTCAGGAAACGGAAGCGTTGTCAGCCAATGGGAAGTCGTCACGGAATGCGATCACCATAGAGTATGAATACTATACAGCTCATGGTGTAACTTAATTTAGTATGCGTAAGCATTTTTTGGATCATAGTCAATAAAATCAATAAGATCACTATGAAACGAAAAACTAAAAAAATAGATGAGAATTTGACTTTTAGGTAACCTTACCTTTTTAGGTTTTACCTTTTTAATAATGAAATGAAAATAAATTCTTACGTTTCTGTTTATATCATTTGTTATAAATACCTGTTGTAAATTTAAAGCTATAATATCAATCTAGCCCTTAATTAATTCGATTCAAATACAAAAAAAATATTATTCAGTTGTAGTACTACACTTTGAAACATCTTAATTATTCAGTTGTAGTACAATAATCACTTTGAAACATCTTAAAGCTAGATGAGGCTTACCAGACCAAGCCTAGAGGACAGGCAACAAACTACGTCTTGGTTCCTACCGTTTTTTGTATGATCCTTTAACAAAACAAAAATAAAACCGCAGTCGAGTTCCAGTGTGAAAGCAAGAAAGAAAAAAAAATAATAATACCATTTATTCAATCAACACAATTACAACAACACTGTATAAAAAAAAAACAAAACAATAAATAAATATTTTGGACAATACACACAACACTATCTAACCCCAAATTAAGCAGAGCTTGTGTTATGGGAACCAGATAGCTGATATAATACTTATAATATTTTTTTTGTAAATACATACTTAGAATACAATATAACAACCAGACAGAGAACAAACATCTGCGTTTACCACACAAATATTTGTTCACGGTGGGGATCGAACCCACGACCTACGGCGCAGAAGGCAGAACTACTATCAACTGAGCTGAGAGGCCAGTCAAAACAATACACATACTTACCATGAATTGTAAATAAAAATCAATACATAAATCAGTGTGGTCCAATAACATGTTCATACCTGCCTGTCGTTCACGCGCTAACTCTATAATCTCCTCTCTGAGCGTTCCCGTATTAGTGTTGTTCGAATAAGATCCGGTCACCGGAATCACTGTTGGGAGAAATAAGGTAGTTATGATGGCTTTTGTCTGCCTGGGACTAGAATTAGCTTTCAGAACTTAAACCGTGGTCTCTAATGCAGCGACCGTCATACGCCGAATCCGCTTATAACACTCAAATAACGCTTCAGTGATTTTGATAGAGAATAAATATTTGCGTTGCGTTTGCGTTCACCACACGCAGATGTTCGTTCTCTGTCTGGGTGTTACATTGTATTTTGAGTATGTATGTATTTACAAAAAAATATGTAAGCATTATATCAGCTATCTGGTTCCCATAGTAAAAACTTGGGGCTAGATATTGTTGGGTGGATTATCCACAAAATTGATTTATTATATTTATATATTTAATAAATGAATTTTCAGTTTTTATGCCACCGTTATTTGGGAAAACACAGCTTTAGCAGGACTGGTATGATCCGGTTTGGACAAGTCCATTGCTACTGAATAAAATGTGTGATTTCAGTTGACTTTACGAAATACTCTAAAGTATGTTTGTTATACTAACCTGACAAAATATCCAAAAAATTCAAAAAAAATATGGAACAACTTTTTTTATATAACTAGCTGATCATAAAACAAATATTTACAAAATGTACAAAATACACAAGAAACAGTTGAGCTAAGAATGAAAAGAAGAATTGAAAAAAATACGAATGGAATAAAATTAGATTGCAAAATATATCTTTAATCCTGTCACTTTTTCTAACTAAAAAGTCTACTTACGAAAATCTATGCAATTTATGTTATGAATTTTTCACTTCAATGCCGGTTTCCTCACGATATTTTCCTTCACCGTTTGAGAGTACTAGCATAGTGTACATACATTTTGGGCAGATAGACTCAACGCCGCATGAGTCATGTTTTTTCGTGCGTGCAGCTGGCTCCATCGAATTCTAAGACGTTGTCGCGTCAAAAACTAAAAAAGAGGTATTCAACGCCTTAACACAAGTCACAATGACAAGTGTTGGTGGTCCTTCAGTGAAGTGTTATGTTAAAGAAGGCGTAATTACTTGCGGGTGTCGAGCTAATGCGAAAACTTTAAAATTCTTCTCGCAATGACGAGGTGCCTAAGTTGCCGTGTAACGTGTGTGGGTTCGAAACATACGGGTCGTCGTTGCACGCAAAACGCCGCGTCCAAACTATTGGTAAAATACCTATGGCAGTCCGCAATATTTGTACTAGCCCTTAAATAAATATTGTAGACAATCTACACAACACTATCTAGCCCCAAATTAAGCCGAGGCTGTACTATGGGAGCCAGCTGGTGTAATACATACATACATTTTTCCATACTAAGTGAAGTTCCATTTATCAGCTGTAAAAGTCGAAATACTTAGAAGTTAATATCATTTTATTCGCTTATTACTTATTTTTATGTAGCCATAATTCCTTTGATGTTTTTCATTTAATTAGAGATATGTATCCAATTTATTTTGTAAATATTTTCTTTGAAGAGACCTTTGCCCAGCCATGGAACGATATGGGTTAGAATGTATAGGTATATTTTTTCTTAAAAGTCCGATTTAAAGTTTCCAAAAACGAATGCTACGGCAGTGCTACGCCACGTAGACCAAACGTAGCACACAGATTTCACAAAAAAAGTCTTTCTACAAAAATATATTTATTTGTTTTAAAAACAGTGAACTCACGCCTGTTTCGTTGCCAACGCGTCCTGTAAATACGAAGCCCCGTGTGTTTCCACCCACACCTCGGCCATTCAATTTGCGTGGCATCTCGCACATTACGCCTTGCGCGAACTTAGCCTATTGTGTGAAAAAGGCTTTCTTTGTGGCACGCAAGTCACTGAGACCTTTGTGGTACTTCAGCCACGTGTAAGTAGGGTTAGGTGTCTTGAACTGCTTCATTTGTTTTTGAGGATTCTAAATTTGAATTTGAATTTAGAATGTGTAGTTATAAATTGACTGGCCTCTAGCTCAGTTGGTAGTAGCTCTGCCTTCTGCGCCGTAGGTCGTGGGTTCGATCCCCACCGAGAACAAATATTTGTGTGGTGAACATAAATGTTTGTTCTCTGTCTGGGTGTTATATTGTAATCTAAGTATGTATTTACAAAAAAAAAATGTATTCAAGTATTATATCAGCTATTCGGTTCCCATATTACAAGCTCTGCTTAGTTTGGGGCTGGGTAGTGTTGTGTGAATTGTCCACAATATTTATTTATTATATTTATTATAAATTGGAAGTCAACGAGGTTGCCAACTGCTTCATTTGTTTTTAAAGATTCTTAATTTGAATTTAGAATGTGTAGTTATAACTAAGGAAGTCAAGGAGGTTGTCATCAAAAGAAATACCTGGAGAAAAATGCATATTATTATAAATTACACCGACAAGAGCATTGCTCTTCTACAAGAAGAAGAGAAGAATAATAAAGTGGCTACGATACCTTCGCAATATCTATTGGTTACCTAGTTTACATTCCAAGTCCTTTGATAAAAGGATTAAATGATCTAGTTTCATTTTAGTAGCCACAAAAATCGATTTTAACTAAAATTTGTACCATTACATCCAACTAAAATTTACCCCCACAATGACATATCTTAAACAATAAACATATAAAAAAAAGAGAAAACTTAACAAATTTTAGATAAAAACATTATTTCGTAACATTTAAAATTATTAATTCCGCCAAAGAGCGTCAGCTGCAGAACGCAGACGTTTCATAGATAGATGGCGGCCGTAAATTAACGTTACCGCTAAAAATTCAGCACAAGTTCGTCTATTATAATATATCCTTTGAACGCTGCACTTGGTGTGCGGACTGGTTTCTGCAAGTAAGCCACTGGCGGGCCCTTTTTGCATGACACTTGACACATGTCATGTTCTCAAACTTTTTTTTACGGCATGCCAGATTCCTCAAGATGTTTTCCTTCACCGTTTTACCGAGTCGTAGTTTGTTACCTGTTCTTCCAGGTTTGGTCGCGTGGAACTGGCACCTAGACTCACTTAGATTTAAGACGTTTCAAAGTGATTCTTGGAATTGAACTGAATAAATACACTTTTGATTTGATTTGATTTGTTTGAGAGTACTGGCATCATCATGATCATCATCAGCCTGAAGAAGTGATGAAGTGAAAAGTACTGGCATAGTTCAAATAAATTTTCGGACAGAAAAACTTATTGGTGCACGACTGGATTGGAACCCACAATAGGAAGTCTACCACTAGACCACCAGTGCTCTCTCAGGTTCATCTATTAAATATCCTTTGAATGCTGCAATCTCCAGCTTTGCTCGGAGCTCGCTACCTTAAGTCCTTAATCGCCGCATCTCTCTCAAGCGGCTCGCTAATGGAGAGCGTGGATGTCTTTGAGAGAGCTTCCACTACTTTTTACAGAGTTCTTTGGCGCAAATGTAGTCAGCGTTGACACAGTTTGAGCCTATACCTCTGGCATAAAAAGTTTTTAACCTAGCTTTAGCCAAGTTGGTAAAAATAATACAAGTTTAAAAAACTTAGAAACCGTCTTCATTGCCGAACTATTGAACCGATTTTGATGAAATTTTAATGGAACTTATCTGAAAATATCACCTTTCAGAAAAAAAAAGTTTTTTTCAAATTGGCCCATAAATGACGACATTATGTTATAACAAACATTAAAAAAAAAACAACTGAATTGAGAAACTCCTTTTTTATTTGAAGTCGGTTAGTTACTACAAATCTTAAAAACTACCGACTGAGTTCATGAATATCTGTAGAAAAAGGAAAGGCTGAAGGAATTTTTACCAAAAATGACTAAGAACCAGAAACTCAGATCTACAAATCAATCAAAAAAACTGCATTCAAATCGGAGCATTCTTTACAAAGCTACAGGACAGACAAACAAATATATTAGAGCGAAACACAACCCTAATTTGAATGGGTTGTTTATGAAATGGATTTGTATAAAACACGAGCAAAGTAACAAGTAAGTTAATGAAAGGCCTTCATATCCACCCAAGTGTAGCATAGCGAAAGAAACCTACCATATCCCACTAACAAAATTAAAAACTCGCATACTAACTGCTACGCGTTCCACGTAGTCATTACTTAGGTTACATCTTTTTAAACGTTACCTGTAAGGATGAATAGACGTGACTCTTGAAGCGGTTTAGAAAAAAAAACTAAAAAAGAAAACTCACGCATCGCGTTCCATTGTACGCAGACACGGTGAAGGTGGATCTCATTAAGAGAACGTTCGAATTAAGAACCGGGCTCGATGGAGCGGGAATCTTAGCGATCATTACGCGAAACGGAACGGTGGAGGTGTCATGGCGGCTTTTTCATGTTTTCTGTTTTTGTAGATGAGGTTTTTTGAACTTATAGTAAAAATTTCAGTTGAAATGTTTTCTTTTGATGATTTGTGTATTTTTTTTTTTCAAATGTTGTTATCCTTTATCATTGGCTCTAGTCTTGTTTGCTCATCATATTAAAACTTTTCGGTCAATACTTTTTGTTTTGTTTCATAAAACATTTTTGAAACGCAGCCTGATCGTCTTTCTGGACTAAACAAAAAAGCAGCCAAGTGCGAGTCGGACTCGCCCATGAAGGGTTCCGTAGCACGACGAACTACAAGAACCTTTTATATGTTACTTGATGTAACATAATAAGGTTCTTGTAGTTCGTCGAAAGGTAAATTGCGGTTTACGGTTTATGACGTATAAAAAAAAAACTACTGACTAGATCTCGTTCAAACTAAATATCGTTGAAAGTTTACATAGTAATGTACAACATATATTTTTTTTAGTATTATCATTCGCTTACTTTAGAAGTTAGAGGGGGGGGGACCAACTTTTTTCCACTTTGGAAGTGTCTCTCGCGCAAACTATTCAGTTTAGAAAAAAACTATATTAGAAACCTCAACATCATTTTTGAAGACCTATTCATAGATACCCCACACGTATAAGTTCGATGAAAAAAAATTTTTTGAGTTTCAGTTTCTTGAAACTGAAACTCAAAAAATCAAAAAACTGTATGGGGACCCCCCAAATTTATAGTTTTTTTTTTATTTTTATGTAAAAATCTTAATGCGGTTCACAGAATACATCTACTCGCCAAGTTTCATCTGTCTAGCTCTGACGGTTTCGGAGAAAAATGGCTGTGACATACGGACGGACAGACAGACAGACAGACAGACAGACAGACAGACATGACGAATCTATAAGGGTTCCGTTTTTGCCATTTGGCTACGGAACCCTAAAAAACTAAAATCAAAAGTGTATTTATTTAGTAGGATTGCAAGAATCAATTTGAAACGTCTTAAAGCTAGGTGAGTCTACGTGCCAGTTCCACGCGACCAAGCTTATAAGAACAGGCAACAAACTACGGCTCGGTTCGTACCGTTATATGATATTTTACCTAAAAATAGTAAATAAACTGAAAATAGTAACTGCTCATAATCGGGGTACTATGATCTATTATATTTTTTTTATAAAAGTTGCATTTATTACAATGTCAATATTATAAGTTTGTAACCATCTCATAAGTTGCAGAGGTCGTATTATCGCCGGATGTTCAGCTCGTAATCATCAACGGACATGGTGATATGCCACGCTTGGTTATATTATCTGTGGAGTATACCTACATACATGTCTTTGAGGTCCGTATGTAGCCTCAAGCATTTTGTGACAGTTCTCCATTGAAAAGTGTCAAAAATCTTAAGGCTCGACTCAGACGCAAGTACTGTTTCTGCATATATTATAGCCCTTAGGGTAGTATACAGAAAAAATCCTTAGACATAGACATAGGTAAATAATAATGTGGACAATCCACACAATGCTGTCTAGCCCTAAAGCTTGTACTATGGGAATCAGATAGCTGATAGGTATACTTACTTATATAGGTACATTTATTTGTACATACTTAGAATACCATTTATCACCCAGACAGAGAACAAACATCTACGTCCACCACACAAATATTTGTTCTCGGTGGGGATCGAACCCATGACCTACGGCGCAAAAGGCAAAGCTACTACCAACTAAGCTAAGAAGCCAGTCAAAGACATAGAATGTATTAACGGTTGAGAGATGATTTTTTTTTTTTTTTTGTAGTATAGAAATTTGGCATCATTGGAGGTTTAAGAACAGAGATAAACATGAAGACCTGATTTTCATGACTTTTGGTCCTTGAATAAAATAATAAGGCGACAAAAAAAACATTTCTTTCGGACAATATTAAATCCATAGCGCACATTTCAAAAATATAAATATATACAGAAGAATAACTTACGAAGCCATCACAGAATTTTTGCAGATTTTTGTTAGTAGGTACTTTTAAAACTAAACATGAGTTTCCTGTTTTCTGCCTCTCATTCCGAGATTGTCCTTATTATATTCATTCTGACATGACTGGTCTTAATGTCAATTTACAGAAATAAATAGTTTATTAAATGTGAACACGCTTCAGAAGGTAATTATTTTATGCAATGCTTTGTTATTTATTTACACAAAGAAACTTACAATTAAACAAAATATTAACAAAATGTACAAAATACACAAGAAACAGTTGAGCTATCTGCAGATCGTTACAAACGATCTAGAGATAGCTCAACTGATCCAAATCAGTGCCAGACGGAAGCGTCCCCAAGACGCTGGCAGCATTGCCACGCTGAATAGCAATGCTTATACGCTGCGCCAGATACCCATCAGCTCTTGGGTCACGCGTCGCTTCGATCAGTCGCCTATACAAAATTTTGAAGACCCGATTGCAATGCTTTTTCTTAAATTACCAAAATAGATTAATTGACGTAATGGTATTCCCACAGTGAAAACTATAAGGTAAATTAGCTCGTAGGTATTTAACAAACATAACTTTAGGTCGATATCAATCGTTCAAAATAATTCTATGTCAATAAACTATGAAAAACTGAGTAAACAAATAGGCCTGACGACTAATTTTCAAAATCTCTTCTATCATATTCAGAAGTATCTATTATGTCTAAAATATATCATATTTCTGTAGAAAATTAAGGTTTTTGTGCAATAAAAGTACATTTAAATTTAAATTTTCAAATTCACGCCTAAACGCTCGCTGGTGTCATGCCGTCTGTTATTACGTCACGGTGTTAGCATATCAACAGTAAACATTGGTGCTTTTGTACTAAATCAGAATGACGTTTACGTAAACGTGACGTAATTCGCTCTGACCGGTGTTTTAGCTATCATGACGGATTGTTGTATTTTGTAGATTTATATTATCAAATAAATTGTCAATCTCGACATTAATAAGAGTATAAATATATTCAAAAATCTTTGAATCCTTTTTCATTAGATCAGATAAATATTTTGGCGATACTTGATTACTGTCTTCATGCCTATTATGTACAAAAAAAAAGAGTGAATAGGTGTCTTCTAGACCATTCTGCTTCATAGGCTACATCGTCGCTTACCATCAGATGAGATTGTGGTCAAAGGATGGTCTGTCTAATGTAAAAAAAAAACATTAACTATGGGAATCTTAGTATAAAACAATTAGGTACTGTAAGCCTACCACAGGCTCTGTCTAGCTCTAGCTCTGTCCCTGGCTCTGGTTTTGAGTCTGTGTGAGTGTTCACTAAATGAATCTTACGTCGAAACGTCACACACACTGTATAATGCACTGTTGAACACTCACACAGACTCAAAACCACAAAGCCAGAGGCAGAGCCAGACTGAGACCTACTGCTCACGAGATACTACTACTGCTAAGCTTGTAGACCATAGACTCATGATTTTACGAGAACAGTTTATATGAACAACAGGATATTTACCATGTTTAAATTTTGTGAGTTTTGACTCCCGATATTTTGGCACAGTTGCATACACCATTTTTTTCATCAGTTTCAGACAAAAATCACCGATATCCAAGTTATTTGAGAAATCTTCACTCGCTTCTCTCGCTCGTTCAAGTAATAACTAGGGTGACTACACTCCAGGTGCACCCAAAGACAGATGTCAGAGGCTACTTGCGCGCGTGTAGCAAATAACTCCTTTGTATTGGAATGGGGTTGTAAGTTTCAATGAACGACTAATTTATTCAGCATAGGAATTAACAATAATTATAAGTACATTCAACATTTTAAAAAGTGTTTTTATCTGTACCTTAAAACTTATACCAAATTCATAAGCTTGTTTGACATTTATTTTTCACGATATGGTATATTTATTTGAGACACAAACAATCAAAAATATAACTACAAACCAAAACAATAACACCGCATTTGATCCCTCGCTAAAGATTCTTCTTTAGCGAGGGATCAAATTATGCGAATCAACATTCGTCTTATCGGAGCTAGAAAGCTCCAATAAGACAAGTTTTCAAACAAGCAAGCGCGAAATCAAAAGGATCCTTTAAAGGCGCACTTAAATCCCTTCACCACAATGGTTCAAAAGAAGTCGTGAAACAACGAGAAGAAGAACAAGCATAAGCAATATCGAAAGCATTTCAATAGAATCACATATCCAATTAAGACCGCATAACACCGTCACGAATCATATTCTTTAGAACAGACGAGGGGCGCGTGTCTCGCCAGGTGCAAGCCCATGGTCCCCCTCTGTCATCTAAATACATAAAACTCTTACGCTACTGACTGACTGTTTGTTTGAATGGCCTCTCAGATCAGTTCTCGTCAAGACAGTCTTCGATACTAGATAGGCAATCACTGGGCGGTGTGTGAGAAATTTCATCTTCTGCGCTGTAGCTCGGGGTTCACTCCCCACCGAGAACAAATATTTGTGTGGTGAATACAGATATTTATTCTCGTTCTGGGTGTTGTATTGTATTTTAGGTAGGTATGTATTTACAAAAAAAAAATTATAAGTAAGTTCTTATTATATGAGCTATCTGGTTCCCATAGTACAAGCTCTGCTTAATTTAGGGCTAGATAGCGTTGTGTGGATCGTCCACAATATTTTTTTTATTTTATTGTCATCAACCCGCTGCCCAAGCTACAAGTTCTAGAAGCATGATATACTATGTACGTAAACTAAACCATGTGTATGCAATAAATATATTGAGTACTTCATGACAAAACTGCTGTAACAAATTTTGATGAACTCCAAAAGTAATAATCTGAAAAAAAACTAATCATGATGAACCCGAAACTAAAAAAGGAATGTAACGAGGTCAGAATATCTTATGAACTACCGAGTGAAGTCGCGCGGGATTCTATTAGTCTCTCATAATAATACTTATTATTACAACTCCTTATTATTTCTTGTTTTAATTGTGCCCGGACTTGCCTTTTACTCCTTTTGTTCGAATTTAATGGCTTTTATTGTTTTGAATACTTTTTTTGTGCGACGCGTGCCGGCTGCTTCTGTAAGATTTTTGTTTTTTAGCTGCATTTTCTTTTATTTTGCATGTGAAAGGGTTATTGGAGATTTTTCTTTCACGCTTTTCATGTATTGAACGTTGGATTAGCAAACAAGGTTAAGCTTCTCTTTGTGCTGTGCAAATTTCTCTATGCATTGCAATTTCAAAGCTACTCTACTGATTGCTTTGTATTCTTCTACTATGTTTATTAAATCATAAATCATTTTATTCATGTAAAAAATAATACACGTCAGCCCAAAAAAATATTATGATGATTTTTGAATAGGTAATAACGTTTGATATTTCTTTTTTGTATTAAAAAACGTAGGTATATCAAACTTGGCGGAATGCAACTCCACAGACGATACCTCATTTGTTGTCTGACCCAAAAATCTTGAGATCTGTGGAAATCCCCACAGAGTATACCACAGTATGACACAGGCTAGTTTGAAAACAAATTTCAAATAAAAACAAAAAATAACAGTTTTCATTACATGGTTTACGGTTTGGTAAATAACTCTTGTAAATTAAAGCTATTTTAAGCAAGGTACGTTTTAAATATTTTCTTATTTTTAATTTATCTCCCTCACATAATACAAACATTCTGTTCAAACTAGGTGCAAATTTATTCAGCCAAATACCTACTTTTCAAAGTTACGTGTACAGGTAAACAATAGGCAAAATTATTTAAAACCAATAACTCGAATTAAATAATACTACGCAATAACTTTTATTTTTAACATGCCTACTTCATTCAACGTGCTAAATAAATGCAATAAGTTTAAGTATTAACAGCTATACTTAAAACGCAATTTAAATTTAATCATTGCTTAAAGTTAGCCCTGTCACTGTTTGTCATTACCCAGTAGTAAGAGATGGCAATAGTTTAAGCACTGTTTATCTCTTGACATATTTTTATAAGTAAGGCCATAAGTTGTTTGAGCCTGTAATCTCTAACATCAGCATCAGTCTGTCAGCTGTCCTACTTCTTCTTCTTATCGTGTTGATTCTTTCGAACCAAGTGTATCCTACCTGTACTTTGTCTTTCGGGGACCAGGGATATGTCAAGCCATTAGCCCCAAGATCTCTTAAAGTTTAATTGGTGAAATTCCTCACACACCGCCCAGTGATTGCCTATCTAGTATCGAAGACTGTCTCGACGGATAGTGGCTTTGTTTTAAATTAGTTTGCAAGTTGATTTGTTACAAGTTTAGCTAGAGGTTTGTTTATTGTACTTTGAGACTGCTTTGAAAATAATACTACTGCAAAAATGGCAATGGCTGTAAATGGCAAAAATTAATAAAAAGTGAAGTAAAACTATTTGAGACAGACGATCGGAACACAGAACCAAAAAATATGAAATTTTTTTTTGTTTACTGTTTTTTTATCTTGATATTTTTTAAACTTAAAAAAAAATCTTATCAAGCAAACCATCTCAATAAAAACAGATGGCACTTAAAAACCCGATTGACTAGAGACTGTATTTGGTGTAGGTATCTCATTCAGAGTGACAACCGTTTAAATAAAGGGTTGAAATGTATTTTTAACGATTTTCTACTTGGTTTATTACTTGCCAGTTACAATTTTATCAACAGAACAAAAGAATAGGTAGTCTGATGAAAAAAAGTTATAGGCACTAATTAAATATAAATATTGATTTAAAAATTGATAGTAGTTTTTTAATTATGTATCATATTAAAAATACATAAAATAATATACATACCTAAGTATCTAGCGCTAAGGAAACCACTAAGATTTGTAGGGATAATACACATTAGCTCTGTTTAACCCTAAAGTCAACAAAGCAGTTTAAACTAAGAATTACAATAAATTATAAAAATAAAATTGATCGTCGAGAGATTAATTTAAAAATTAAACTTCAAGCCACTTACTCACTATCAATCAAGTTCCTAAATGTGTTAATGAAAAAGATAACTACTTAAAAGTACAACATAAGAGTGATAAAACAGAATTAGGGTGAGAATACTCTCAGATGAACTTCAAAAAGACATCCAGCCTCTCTGATACAGAGGGATATTAAGATAAACGACGATCTTCCTAGGGTTGACACAGCTGTTCTTTTTGTCTGTCTTTTTTTGAGTAGACAACGATATTGAAGAGAACAAAAAATGGTTAATAAAAGATTCAAATATACTTTACTATTTATTATTTTTTTAATTTCCCAAATTTTAACTTTTTTACGTACATTACATAATCGAGCTGCTGTTATTTTTACCTATGCCCTATTCCGAGTAATTCTGCAAAGAAAAAAAAAAACCTATAAATTAAAAGAAATAAACACCTTGTTACCCATTACGGAAACAGCGATAGCGTGCGCAAGGCGTGAACAAAACGAATGAACCGCAATCGCGTGACAACCCTAGCCCCGTCTTGGCTGACCCTTGTTCTCAAGACACGGTGTAAACACAGTTTATAGTAAAGGGGATCGGTGCGAATGATAGCGTTTTTACGAGTACATTAATTCTGTTAGAAGACAACTTCGTGAAAACTTTTGTTGTAAAAAATATGAAAAAAATTAATAAATAATAATAATGAATGTAAGCAGTAATAGGTCAATTTTCAACTGTAATTTTTGGGTATATCATGATCAGAAAGCCAATTTTGCCAATTCAACAATTTAGAAGTTTTAAAATTATGTTCGTGCTCCTTTGAATTTTATTTTACTTGGAATTTTATTCTTTATGATTATATTGACGCGATGATTGTGCGTTTTATTACTTCTCGAGCTTGCTTCACGCTTATAAAAAAACTTATAAAAAATCGGCGTGTTCACGATCTGCTAGCACTCGCACCTAACCCTTAAACTTAAGTGATTCTTTCTAGCTCGGGTAAAAAAAATCGTCTAAACATGCCCTGCTAGCACTCGCACCAAACCCTTAAACTTAAGTGGTTGTTTCTTGCTCGGGGGAGCGCGACATGCGTCTTGAGACAACGCGGGGTTACGTTCTATCGCGTTTTCAATCGCTGCGATTAATCTTATCTGTGGCTTTTGATGACGTCATCCATTCTGGCATGGGAAATTTTAAATTCGAACCTTCTTTCGGTTTGGAGAAGACATCTTGGATTTAAAATATTGATAGATTTAAAGTCACAGTTTTCGATCATATTATTCTTCTTCTTCTTAATTAATGGCATCTGTCCATCCATGTCCCATGTTTTTTAATCTTAAGATAGCATGCACTATAAAAAACTGTTTTTAGGTTTCGCATAAAAAATATATTATAACTACTGAACCATTTAAGGGTTAAACATAATCGGAAGTAAATTTAATCAACGAATAGGTACGCAAAAAAGAAATTTAGTACGAATAGCAAAAAGTTCAGCAAAAACTAATCGAAAAACACCTTGACGGATCATCATTTTTTGCAAACGAACAAATATTGGCTATAACTTATGTTATAGATGAAAACATATGCGCGTGCGACGGAACACCTTTCGACATTTGCAAGGATGAATGAGTGCGCAGATTTTAATTCCATTCATAAGAAGGTTCACCTTTCGACTCCTGCGCATATCCTTTCGCCACACTGTTTCTTTCTAAGCTCACCGCCTAGTCTAAGCAACGTTTTAAACATCATTATTCGTTGATGGACGTAGAGCAACGTGCCTGACGTGCGTGACCTACGAGGCAATGCTTTGTTATAGGCGATGGTTACTACTTAACATCAGGTGGGTCATATGCTTGTTCGATTAGCTAGTTGTCTAAAAAAAGGCTGGTGAAGGCCGCAAATTTGCTATTCAGCGTGGCAATGCCGCCAGCGTCTTGAAGACGCTTCTGTCTGTCACTGATTTTGACCAACTTAGCTATCTCTAGATTGTTTGAAACGTACAGATAGCTCTACTGTTTTTTTTGTATTTTGTACCTTTATCAGTTGTAAGTTTCTGTGTAGAAATAAAGGATATTTATAGATAAAAATAAGTAATGTCGTTTACACAAGTCCTTCATTAAAAAAACCCGTAACTGAATCCGTATGTCCGTTTGTTCAAGTATTGGAAAGTGACATTTGTTTACACGTCAAACAGGAACACATTGCGTCTAACAGAAGGCACTTCATAGGGCGATGAACCTATCGTTTTTTGGAGCTTTGTACTTGGAAGTTTACGAAGCTTTTATAAGTGGTAACATATTTAGATTAGCCGCAGACTACCCCGTTGATAAAGATGTCTAACATGCGTAATAGATTGATAGCGTTGTGAGAAATATCCACGATATTTTTATTAATCAAACTAATTGTTTAATCGGAACAAAATTAAGACAGCTTTAATAAATAAATATTGTGCACATAACAATATCTTGCCCCAAAATAAGCAGAGCTTGTACTATGGGAACCAGATAGCTGGTATAATACTTAAATACTTTTTTTGTAAATACATAATAGAACATAATATTATAACACGCAGACAGATATCAAACATCTTCGTTCACCAAACAAATATTTGTTATCGGTGGGGATCGAACCCACGACCTACGGTGCAGAAGGCAGAGCTACTGCCAACTGAGCTGAAAGGCCAGTCGAGATGATAATGAGACTTTCTTATCTATTAATGAAATTTCTATGTTTCTATTATATTTCTATGAAATTTTCTATCTACCTATTCGAGCGAAGTCATTAGCAGAAGCTGGTCATACATATTTTGTACTAATAGGTCGATTTTAATCTTTCTTCCGGTGAAAGGTACTTAATTAATTTCCTCCCAACTTTCTAAGCCCTCTCGGAGGGTGAGACCCTCATACTTTCCCATGATGTTTAAAAATCAAACAATCGATTTGATCAAACTTTCTAAAAGAAATGGGTTATTTATCTGACCAAAGGTCAATTAACGAAAATTATTATGATTTAATCGAAATTGGCGGCATCAAAGACAACGAGTTATTTTAACGATTTTAAAACAAGATGGCGAGTCCTAGAACAAGATGGCGAGACCGAGACGAGCTCAACAAGCACAGACCACAGTGGAAAATCTCAGAACAGGACTTTGCCCAGCAGTGGGACATAGATGGCTCATTATAAAAATAATATTAATTTACCTCTTTTCTAGTCATTATTAACAAATCCTAGAAATTTCTTTAAATTCTAGATGCATATAGGTACTGAAAAAAGAATGGATAATTGTAATTGTGTACTTTATAAACCGAAAAATAAAAGTTTAGTTATTTTCTTGTCATTAAAAACAAATCCTACAAATTTATATAAATTCTAGATGCATATTATAGGTACTGAAAAGGAAATGGATAATTGTAATTGTGTACTTTATAAACCGAAAAATAAAAGTTTATTTTAATTAAAGATCCGTCTATAGAAGAAACATCTTAAAAAAACCTTCACGTGAGTTTTAAAAATTACCTTTTTGCAGATAAGTAAATGTATTTCATAATAAGTAGACTTTAATTACTTGAAAAATGAATAAGCGCTTACCACGGAACAGCTAGTACATGAAGACAGTTTTAATAAGCGAGAAACGATGGAGACAATCCTCTTAATCATCGCACAGACATTGTTCAAAACGAGGCCACACACGCACATACGGAATGATTAGTCTCTTTGTGTGAACACGGCTACCGCACTTTTGTTCCGAACTGTACGTACCAACTTTGGACATTGTTCTGTTATGAAACATTTTGCGAGGTTTTTTTTATTAACGCTTTTGGCGCTTCTAAAAGTTTTGTATCTACCCTCATACGCGTATAAAATTTAAGATAAGTACCTACTCTTCCTAAAGATTGGTCAACAATATTTGGTAGACATAAAATATGGGAAAAGTTTAAGCACAGATTTTTTACAGACTTATAACAGTCTATCGTATCTATATTATGTAGTATCTATAAGTGGATTCACTACGGTAGATATATTATTAACCAACTTCAAATAAAAAGGAGGAGGTTCTCAATTCAGTTGTTTTTTTTTTGTTATAGCTTATCTTAGTCATTTGTGAGCCGATTTAAAAAAAAATATCTGAAAGTTAAGGTTACAGATTGTTTCTATAGAAATTTAATTAAAATCAGTTTATAAAATGTTTGTTGTCGACTTCCAGATTGGTCCCATAGAAATTATATCAAAATCGGTTCAGCCATTTGGTCATGAAGACGGTTTCTCAAGTTTTTTATACTTATTACATATATGCTAAAGTACGTCTTCCTTAGACATACACAAATATCAAAACCATAGTCATAAACAGGCATTTATTTGCAAAAAAACAAGCTCTATGACTCCAAAAAGCCTAAAGACTAAGCTAATTTAATAATCCACGCACACGAGCACAACCTACAAAAACGCAAAGACAAGGGGTTGTATTGCCTCGCAAAAAAAATCATTACGTCACATAGGAAAGAAAGAACCCAGCAAAAAACACAATAAAGTTACACTGTAAACAAGTTATAGCGTACTTGAGTAGCTCATTACAGCGTAGATGCGGCATTAGCCGGTTGGCTCGCTAGACTCCGCTCGCTGGCTTTGCTCGAGCCACGGCTGGCTTGAGCCAAGAGCGGACTACAGACAGAGCCTTTGTTTAACCTATTTCGGTTTAGATTACGCTTTTATCGTGATGAGGGGCTTAATTAATTAGATGTGTTTAAGTTTGTTTTTATGTTGCTTTTGCGTAGTCTTTCGTCGTGGGTTTGATTGTGTGAGTGTAACAAATTTACTTGCTTATTAAGTAAAAATATATTGTCAAGTAATGGAATAAGCAATTCCATATGCGGTTATCTTTACTTTGACTGAAAAACGTCAAAAAAAGAGTTCGAAGCCTAAGAGAAAAGAGTACCTATGTATTTAATTCTTTTTGCCGTTGTATAAAACGTAGCAACGAAGATTTATTTCTCTAAAACTCTGTCGCTAACAAACAGTTCAATATATTTTTTACGAAGCTTTGTCTTAATCTTTATACGTACAGATTTCTGGGTCTCTTATTAAGAGAAGTGTACCTAACCCGATTACTAGAGCATTGTTCGTTCGAATTTCAAATAATCTGATATGGAACTTCACTGCTATTTTTATTTTCTTTGAAAAAGGAACGAATAAAAAAAAACAGAAGGAATCAAGTTGAGTTTGCTGCCGGTTCTTCTAGGCTTCTAGACTTTTCAAAGTGATCTTTGTGATACAACTGAATAATAGTATATTATGCAACTAGTGAATAAAAGACGGATTTAAATCGAGGACCAAAGATGAATCACGAGCAAGTGCAGGAATCTAACGACTGAATCACGACCGTAGGGAGTGATTCATGATGATTGAATCACGAGCGTAGCGAGTGATTCAAGTGTTAGAATCCTAAACGATGCGAGTAATTCATGGCCCTCGATATAAATCCGTTTTATTCAAGAGTTGCATACTATACTTTATACCATGACTTCGAGAAAAAGAAAGATTTAAGCGAAAAAGGAACTTTGTTTATAAAAGGAAAAACTATGAACTTTGTTTATACTATTCTTATATGACATAAAATAAATAATTTTAGATTTTGATTTGATTTGTAAATAAAGAAGGATAAATTAATGCAAGTTTTCTACTATACCTACTTCTTTTTCATGAACTCAACAACTCAATTGAACAACAAACAACTCAGCACATCTTTTTCATTCCTAGAATGCATTTTCAATCGATTTATGTACTATTATCGAACTTTTTGCTGCATAACTTACTAACAGTATTAAAAATAGCGCCAATTTACCTAAGTATGACAATGACAACAAAGAACACAAAACAGTTTTTAATCCAATGCTAAACTTGTCAAAAATTTCGACCAATCAAATCAAGAGTATTTATGACGCAAGGAGGTTGTAAGGTATTGAGATGGACGTTGACCTTATTCGTGTGTTCCAAATTCAAACACCAAAACAGTGATTAAAAGAGCTTTTTATTCACTGTTTCCAGTGAATAAAATAAGCTTTTTAGAGGGGGTATGGTATAAAAACATTTATGTATACAAAGAAACTTACAAATAATACAAATCTTCACGAAATAAACAAAATACACAAAACATGCACAGTTGAGCTATTTTAATAAACATTATTTTAAATTTGAATCGAATGCTGAAAAGTTTGATCACATGAGCCCTTTTCAGATTTGCCTAGTCACTAGTGCTTGTAGACTCGTCATTGTATTGGTTACTGGTTGTTTTATTCTGTCTGAGTTCAGTTTTATTACTGCTTGTGAATATGGAATGGTGTGCTTGGGAATATGGAACTTTTTCGAATTTGTCTGTTCTTTTGAAAACGTATCTGTTTTAAGCTTTGGATTGATTTAATTTTTATCTTTTACAAGCACGTTTTGATAAAAATTCTTTTCATAACGAGTTGTGTCAGGAGTGAATCTAAAAATGAGGTTTTAAAAAATTTAAAATTGATTATTTGGCTGTGAGTTGTACTAAATGTATCATAATTATTTGAGTGATAATAATTATGATACATTTTGTACACCATAAGACATGTGGATTTCGTAAAAGATAAAATACAAATAAAAAATCATCTTGTGCAAACATGAGCATGTAAAAAAATCTAATCAATCGCATAATAAAACAGAACTCTAAATAATCAGCAAGTTAACACGTGTTAAGATCGCGATAGGAGAGCGGAAGTGCATCGTTGTGGTCCGTGCTATATGGAAGCGCTTCCGGCGTCACGCACTAAGGAGTTCGTAGTACTGACCGCACTTTGGGGAAAGTTTGAAAAAAGAACGCGATTATTTTGATGACTCATTCGATTTTTTTTCTATTGCCATTATTCGCGATTTGTTTTTCTTTTTGCACCAAAAATAATTAATCACTTTATGAGAGATGACAGACACATACTAAGTACCGACTTAATATTATAATAAAACTGGTACCTCTATAATCCTAGGTGCCATTAAATCTTAGATGTCTATCGCGGCTACAGATCAAGACATTTGAAATGAAACGCTAACAAATTAAAAAGCAAATAATCCACAGAGAATAAAGATTTAAAATAAGGGAAGCATAGACCACAGAACACAAATACTCAAGAGGCATAGACAATTGGTGAACTGTCAAAGGTTGAACTAACCCAATGTCCATAACAATCAAAATTTCCATTCCCATTCAACAAGTACGTAAATTACTTAAATCAATTGTTTTCCTGTCGCTACAACAGGTGTAATAAAATAAGGGGGAATTGTGGGAAACGGAAGCAAATCCGAGTAATAATGTTAGCTTCACCCTTCAGCGTGATTACTCATGAATACCTATGCATATTGTAGCAGGACATAGCTATTTGGAGAAACGAACTTATTTACTCTCTACTGCTCTACTGGCTCTGTCCTTGCCTCTGGTTTTGAGTCTGTGTGAGTGCTGACTAAATTAATCCTACGTCGAAACGTCATGCACACACAGTATACACACAGTACACTGGTGAGCACTCACACAGACTCAAAACCAGAGCCAGACAGAGCTTGTGGTAGGCCTAACAGTAATTGCCGTATTGCTAGATAAAAATATATTTTCAGACAGGAAAACTCACAGTAAGTTTTTTTTTTTTTCTAACCTATATCGTCCCACTGCTGGGCAAAGATCTCCCCCAAATCCTTCCAACTGTCTCTATCCATTGCTATATCACCACTCGCTCAAAAGCCTCGAGATCGTCCCTCCAACAACGCTTTCTTGGCCGACCCCGACCTCGCCTTCGTAAGTTATACTCATATAAAAAGTAAATTAATAGAAATCAGACCTATTCAATCTTAAATTCTGTCCCAGGCACTAGTGACGCGCAAGTAGTGTTTGTGTAATCATCAGTTATACCTTGACGACTGTTATCAAATAATGAAATACATAATTTTGTAAGGTATATTTTTGTAAACCACTACCGAGTGGTGCCCTGACACAGTGAGGCGGCGTCGCGGCAGGCCTCGCATGAGATGGAGGGACGAGCTGGACGCTTTTGAGCGGGACTGGCAACTTAAAGCAGAAGATCGTAGTGACTGGCGTAAATGGGGGGAGGCCTTTGCCCAACAGTGGGACACTATAGGCTAGTAGTAATAGTAATTTTTGTATAGGGCGGCCGCTAGTTTTTTTGTAATTTTGACCTTGAACCAAAAACTTTATTTCGGCAAGTAAGACACACTTAAAATATGACACCATGCGGTATTAACAAAAGCCATCAAAACGGATGTAACAAGTTGGAATAAAAAATAGACATTACTCCAGAGGATGTGACAAGTGATGCACTTGTCATTTCTTTGTCTTCGTTCCGTCATACGATATGATAATTATATATTTCCAGCGTTTATTTGTGTGCGTGGCTTCCTCTCCGTTCGTAAGGGGTCCTGTGCTGAATGGTTTACTAGAATGCGCGCAAGTTAAGTCTGCTCGTGACTTATGGCGGAAAAGATATAAAAATGGTCTGGAAATAGGTATATCATCCGATCAAAAACATGAATGGGGAAATCAAAATTGTATTTCGTTAAATGTCATGTGATCGTCATGTGACCTACACGGTGCGACAAATACTGAGCCAGGGACCTAATTGACCGTGTGAAATTTTGTATACCATGCCTATTTGTACCTTTTTATATGGTCAATAAATACATTTTCTTTCTTTCTTTCTTCTTTCAAATGCAAGGTCTGCTTGTGATTGGAAGATGCCAGTCCATACAATTAATATTTTCCGCCACCAGTCACGCGTATAGTATCTTGCGCGCACTCTAATTGTCAATTCTTTTTTTGTGATTTTCTCTATTGTCAATTCAAAAATAAACTATGATTGTTTGTTTTTTTATACCTAGTCCTTGATTAATATAAAACTAACCCCAAATGTAAATAAATTATCGCTTCGATAAACGCATTTTATTTTCACCAAAATAGCGATTTAAAAACCTTTAGCGGGCATTTAAGGGTTGATGTACCAAATGTCACGCTTTTCGAACAACCCCCGATTTTCAAACAGATGCTTACGAAAGAGATATACGAAACACTTCTATAAGAAGAATTTTACCTGCTTTGCAATTATAGACCTTAATTCGCATTATTTATAGCTCAAAATGTGCTGCTAATTTCTTTGCTACAAAATTATTGCTTAGTTTATAATTAAAGTCTAAATTGTACTCTATTAGGTAAAGGTAGAGTCGATTTTTGATTGATTGGAAGTTGAAAAGGGTCGCGTGTTTAATGGCTATCGATTATAATTGCAGATTGTGGCATACTGACACAAATAATCATAGGCAACCTTGGGCAAAGCTATAAATCAATATTTGAATATTTTAGTTAATACTTTTTTTCACAAGTTTGGTACCCACGAGAAGGCATATAAAGCGATGGGAAATGAGCTCCCTAAGAAGTGGCGCAGATCATGTCTGGACCGCACCAAATGGCAAAGTGGAACAGGCTTTTGTCCAAAGACAAACTGACCTATGCCGGTGTCATGACAGGACAAACCAGAGCCAGGTAGAGCTTGTGGCCTACTGATCGACCAATCAAATGATTTCAACCTTATTATATATCTTATTATTATTTTGATGTAGGTATCTAATCTATAATTATATACTCTCATTCAGCCTGGCCTCTCAACTGGTAGCTCTGCCTTCTGCGCCGTAGGTCGTGGGTTCGATCCCCACCGAGAACAAATATTTGGTGGTGAACACAGTCGTTTGTTTCTGTCTGGGTGTTATTGTATTTTAAGTACTTACGTTTAAAGCTCCATTTCTCAAAGTTCAATCAAAGATGGCACTACAAAAAAACACTTAAAAAAATACCCATTTGAAGATAAGACATGCGGGAAGCATATGGTGGCAAGGTGCAATACCACAATGGTACACTTCTGGCGAAAGGTGCAAATTCTGAAGTAGGTCATCTTCGTTTTTTCAGCCCTTTCTTTGACAGACGGTTACCTGCGATTTGACGGGCCCGTGACGGTCTTGCATTAATCGGCGATTAAGGGTTAACTCTCCTTTCAGCTCAGTTGGTAGTAGTTCCCTTCTGCGCCGTAGCTCGTGGGCTCGATCCCCACTGAGAACAAATCTTTGTGTGGTGAACACCGATGTTTGTTCTCTTTCTGTGTGGTTTAATGTATTCCAAGTATATATTTACAAAAAATATGGGTATGGGTACTATAAATTAATGGAAGGAAAATGACTTGTCTAATTATATATGATTAGACAAGTCAATCAATCAATGGTATAATTTCCCGACGTTTATTCTAAAAAGTGCAAATGAATTGTCAATAGAGTAGTCGTTGGCCTCGATTTTGTATGAAGACAACTGTTGGAAACTGAGGGCTGGTGGAATTGCGAGGAATGCCAAACGATAAATGATGTTTAAAACTCAGAATAAGCCCTCAGAACCACAGACAAACGTTTTAATCAAGACTGCATCCATATAGTCTTTAGCATTTACTTGCATTCTCTCTGTGCCTTAGCTCTAGATTCTTAAGAAGACGTCACCGTCATTTAACGATTAAAAACATTTTTTTTTATAAAGCACTGAATGAGATGCCTTGAGAAAAGAACAATTGCTATCTCCTAATAAGAAGTGATAGAGATAACTTCAAACTCATGTGCTTGCCTTTATACAAGGTGTATCTAAATATGTGTACTATGCGAAGGTGGGGGGTTTCAGACCACAATGGTGATCAGTTGTGGGGGGGAGATAATTAAAAATTCCTATTTTCAGTTTCCCATACAAAAATATTTAATTTCATAATGCCTAAATAAATTGACAACCCTATCCTTGTAACCCCTTGACCCCTTGACCTACTACCTCTGTAGGTCTACTACTACTACCTACTACCTCTGTAGCTGAGTTTAGGGTTGTCACTTTGTATAAAGTCAGCTGTTCATGTTGAAACTTCGTTGCAGTTTTTTTCAGAGATACCAATCGAAGTTCGAAAAGTCGTTGAACAAAAGTTGTTCCCCGGGGGGTGGAAATTCACCCCCCTTCAGGATAGTACACATATTTTGATACACGTTGTATATATATGTCAGCAATACATAAACAGTAGGTTACAACTGTTTTTCTATCTCAACAATACAACAAAATGAGTAATGCCAATCAAATGTAAAATTGGACACATGGCAGATTGATAGAAAATTACAAATTTTCCAGAATTGACAGCTTTTCCAGGAAAGGTACAGAAAATGACTCTTTAATTTACAAATGTCAGCTTGACACATAATAAAAGGTTGACAGCAAAAGACTGATTTGATGCTATCAAAGGAATATTTTTCTATAAATTCTGTCAATTTGACGTTTGCTGACATATGTCAAATTTTACATTTGATTGGAATTACTCATTTGTCGAATCAATGTAAAAGTTGTATCGTTGAGATAGATGATCTGTTGATGATTGTTGATGTATTTCAGTTGGTTGGTTTAGTTGGCTGGAGTGGAAGGACAGAATTAATTCGGTAATGTGCAACTTCGCAATGTAGTGTACCAGTAAAACAAATTCATGTTAATTGTCACACCAGTGTGTCAATCTATGGTGTGCCTACAGTCTGAGAACTGTCAAAATAGCCGCTTGGGGCTCGACTATTAGCGGTCAGCGTACGTTATGCTAGTGATTTAGCGGTGCCCGTAGATAACAAACCCGAGATGTGTCCGTGCGTCCACATTGTAATCAAAGGTATGACAGCAAAGGCTATCCTTTCGACTTTGGTTTGTTGTAATTGCCTCTCGATTTTATTGACGTACCTTTATTGTGGCTTCCGTTTTGTGATTTGATTTTAGTTTAGTTTTGAATTGTTGGGATTTGTGAACTTTAGCTTTTTGATGGTCATTTTTATAAAAGGATCATAAAAAAAGGGAGGAACCAAGCCATAGTTTGTTGCCTGTTCTTCTAGGCTTGATCGCGTGGAATTGACACTTTGACCTATACTCACCACACAGTACTGAGAGCAACTGAATACTTAAACAAAAATATTGTTCATGACCCGGAACGAACTAAGAACTGAAAGACAAAACTTTTAAATTTGTTATTTGTTACGAAAAAAGCCAAAACCTGGTTACGTAGAAGCGCTTAATGAAATTTAGCGTGTGCAGATGCAATAAAGCTTGTAAAGCAAAGATGCCAAATTCAAAAATTTGAACTTAACCGCCAAAGCGACGCGTGCGTCACTTCTCCCCTCGCTAAAGGTGCGCACACGCATAGGGGTGGACCCCTATTATCTTTAACATTCAAGTCTGTTTGCAAGATAAAGGCAAGGGGGGCAGGGGTGATTTTCTTTATTCTTCACCCGGATTTATTATTATTTTTTACGTTATTATTACTATGATTGCAGAGTCGCGTGCGCACATGTCCTACCACCCCTCTGAATGAATAATGCTCTTACTTGTATTTATTTTTTTGTTGCTGGAGATTATTGAAAGTTACATTAGTGGTAGCTTCGTTTTTGTAATCCAAATATTTAATTCAAAAATTCCAAGTTTTTACATACAACCGGGTGGGATGGAACATACGCGTTTAAGTTGTCAAGCCTTTGAAAAATCTAATAATTTGATTTGTAAAACAAAACTAACGTAAATTACGATCACTTCTATAAACAGACTCAGTTATCATATGTGTATGTGTATCCTTTACAAAACAAGTTTCTTTCAAGACGTCAAAGCTTTGTTGTCATGTCTTCGACCCTAAATATTCCGTTCCAGCCAAAACCACCTCTATTCTCACTCCGTAAGACGTCAAATTCGCGTCTTATCCCTACGTCTTCATTGTAAGAATCACCTGAACAGCTGATTTCACGTCCGGCACCTTACTACGAATCGTAGTAAAAATATTACACCGAAATATCAATTCTTTAGCTAAAGAAATAAAGTTTCTTACTGCTTACAAAGCCGATGAGAATTTAATGTCTAAGACGGAAATTCGGCTCAAGCTAGTTTGAATTTTAAGATCTGAAACTGATGGTTGTGTTTGGGTTGTTGTAGAAATAAGCACGTGTAGTAGAGATACCATCGGTGCACATGTTTGATCTGGGATTTAATGTGTGTTTGTGGGCGTATCGAATGACTTACGAAGCAATAGCACCTACTATTGCTTCTGTGACGTGGCGCCTTACCAGGTGTGGGCTTGGGATATCCGTATTGACTTACGTTTTGCGATTAAAAAAGTGATTCGTTTTGATTTGCTTGAAGCTTATTGTTTTGTGTTTTACAATTTCAAACATAGTGATAAGAAAAGATGGGTTTCTCATAGTAAATAGCTCGATGGAAGTAAAATCAGTCCACTCTAATTCTTATTCCAGTTTGTAGTTATCTAAATAACCCCAAATATTTGTAGAAGCAAAAGCGAAGACCATAAACTACGCCATAAATTACGCTGGGTTCGATAATCAGACCACAGTCTGAATAAGAAATACTTTCAAATTTCGAACAATATCAAGTTATCGATCCAAAATGGCGGTAATCCCTAAAGTTGGAGTACAATAAGTGCGCCTTTGACCCGCGCCTGAGCAGCTGCGCGAAGATCGAGAGCCCGAGGGGTGCAGCGATCGATACTGATGTGCTACCGGCCCGGCTATTCGAAATTCAAACTGAGAATGGGTTTCCAATAGGGAAGATACTGTTGATTTCTTTATGAAGTTTTAAATGTGGCCAGAATTGTTGACAAACGTTTTGAATTAAGAACATGCTCCATGCAGTATGACATAATTTGTTAAGGTGTAACACATCTAGAAATGCATACAAAATATTGTCTACTAACATTTCAACAGGTTAGGCGTAAAAATTTTACTCTATTTTCTCACTTATAGGATTGACTTTTTTATGAATTTTCCTTAATTTTTATTCAATTAATAAATCGATGCACAAAGACAGCCATCGATCTTATGCACATGTTCCGCGCATCTTTTGCATTTTGGCATCGCACGCGCCGCAGATGCATGCTGCAGCTTTTGCACCTTCGAAATCATATATTAAACATTGTAGTCAATCCACACAACGGTGGTCTAGTCCCAAATTAATAAGAGCATTTAAAAAAAATATACCTAACACCGAGACAGAGAAAAAAAATATGCGTTCACCACACAAATATTTGATAATGGTGGGGATGGAATCCACGACCTACTGCGCAGAAGGTAGAGCTACTATCAACTGAGCTGAAAAGCCAGTCAAATAAACATATAAATAGACAAACATTTATTAGCTTCTTAGCACACAATTAACATACAAGACATGAATGAAAAACCACAAAACAAGAGTGACAAAAAACACAAAAAAATACAGATATCATACCTAATATAATATATGTTTTATCAGTCAGGGACTGATAAAACACAGCATAAATCAGTCTTTGAAATTTGAAATCTGGAGGGTCTTTAAAATACATACTTCAGTAAGTACGGAGGCAAAAGCCATAAGAATTCAAGACTTATTTGAGGGAAATCTTTGTTGGTTTCCACTAAAAAGCATAAGTTGAGAATGAGAATTAATTTTAATATTAGTTTGGCCACCCCTATAAGTAAATTGATTGTTTCGAATCGCAAATCCATGATATTGATCCTACATCTGTTATATTTATGGATGACATTTACGATTTTTCGTAGTGTGGCTTCAGCCATGATGGGTATTCATCGATATCATTAATTTGAAACTGTTTTACTGTCTAAGATTTCCTAATCTTGACTTCTATTCCTTACTGTTTTTTATACTACCACACGATGGCTTACGCTTATGGCCTACTCGATGTTCAGTGGTAACCATTGCCAGTAACAAATCCCTGCATTACCATCATCATGTCATTCCACGTCAACTTGCTTCTCAAACAATACAGTAATCATTGAACTGCAACCAGTCTTTATGTCGGTGCCTGTAATCAGCCGTATACATTGTGAAGCCCTCACAATACTAAAATAGCTGTACTCCACAAGGTGCAAGATCCGTTTACCATATTTACACCAGCACGCGACATTTCATCCCGATCAGCTAAAGGTGCGGATCGGAACCCCTTTCTCTATTATAATAATAACCCACAGCCCTAGAAAAGTGCAGGGGATCTTAACAATCGAATCGAACAATCGACTGCCATCCCTAGTAAGCCGTGATTCTTAATTTAAAATTTTGAATTTAGAACTTTGTAAAGATATGGACACAATGGGCTTATTGTCTAAAGGGGCAGACGGTATTAAAACTGGCACGGTATAAATAAAAAAAAATTAAATTGTATCCCAATGTGTGTAAAATGTTGTGTTACTCGGCTTGAGTTAATGATTAACGTGCGTGACAGTAAAAAAGTAATTGTAGAGTGAGTTCATCGCCACTTCCGGTTTTCACGACGTAAGTTATGTTTGTGATGTTTTTGACAAAATGTCCGTTTTTCCGACACCATAATTTGAGCGAGTAGAGAAATTCATTTTGCCGTCAGTAAAATATTTTTTGTGCAGCAATTTGTTTCATTTTACGTCATCCAAGCAACCTCGATCACAATTAAAAGCAAGAACTGCGGCAGCAATCGAAGCTGCATCCATCTCCTAACCGTTAATTAGAGATCCCCAGCGCGGTAGTAATCAAGCATAAAATTAAAACTTGGCACACGCCGGCCCAGCCGACCCAATACAAAAGTAAGGGGTGTCCACGCGAACCTTATGGCACAGCACGGCACGGCAATTTGTTCAAGACATCTGGCCTTACACTCACACCTGCCCGCACCCGTACGCATTCCCTCCATACCGATACTTTGAATTACAACTTTTTAATCGAAAGAGTTTGGGATCTATTACAAGGGAACAAGGTTTATTTCATGGAAGATGTAATGCCATCGTGTATTATGGTTTCAGCGAAATGTCCAATGCCCCCTACATTCGCTCATTATAATTCGGAAATGACTAACAGTTTTCTACTGCAATTGTTCTAGGCTCAGTCAAGTGAGACTTTGTGTGTGACGTGTACTCGTATATTCGCTCATTAGACAGAAGTTGCTATCAGCCGGCCCGTCGCTTCCTGTCCGGAACAATAACAGACGTCTTTCAATTAGCCGAATGTCAACTATCAAGCGTTGTTTGGCCGCAGTCGGGCCGTCAATCTCAATACCGCTGTATATTGCAACAATCTATACGCGTACGGTACGTTCATTCACACGAACACACAAGATGTCTACACACGTGATGTGAACGTGTGCGTGTTTCATTCAAGACGTCTGTTTTGCGTCACTTCCGCCGACGACGTCACAAGGTCTTACAAGTGGGCGGTGTGACCGCACCCTAGCGTCTTATGTTTTGACTCTTCGCGTTTTACCGATGACACGATAAGTAAAGGGTTCAGTTACATGTCTGTTATTTAAATAATTTAATGCATTCAAATTGTTCAATGTAAAGATTTCCGGATGTAGTCTTCGCAAAAAGCAGTTAATTTGTCAGTTAGACGGCAGGGGTTCGAGGATGCGGGACGAAATACTGGTAATTTGGCCTGAGTAGACTATTTTAGTGGTCCATTGTGGCTCAAGGGCCCTAAGAATGGTTCCTTCAATTTGGTGCGAACGCCCGCATGGCACACGGTCAGGCGAATAAATATTAATGTTCCTCTAAGAGCTTCCTTGTGAGTTTTTACCAACTGAATAGCTGTTAAAGCTACAGACTATAATTTGAACTGAGAACAAAACCATTAAAGTTACGAAGTAGATGGATACTTAAGAAAAGCATGCGCTTACAATGCGTAAGTAAAATCAAAATTCTTAAAACTTAGTATTGGATTAGCACTTTATTGATAAGGATTATTATATGAAAGAAACGGGTATATATCGCTGATTAGGATTATCAATATTATTGTTATCTCCTGGCAAAAAAACTATCACACCTTGCAACCAACATATCAAAATCGGATCAAAAGACCAACAAACCCAACAGAAGTCAAATCGATAAAGAAAACGAAAACATCTGTTCTTATTTCAAAAGTTTATTCTATAAAAACTTTTTTTTGTTGTGCAATTCTGATCCGAATAAGGCTAATGTGGGCACGTTGCTATTGTGATTTTTAAGTGTCGATAAATTGGTCAGAGTGAAGTACCTAATCGATTAGTTGAAACAGCTGGAAGCATTTCGATAAAAGATATAGTATTTGCAAAACTTATAGATAGACATTATAAGACATGGGTGGATTATGGCTAAGCATGCTCCATCTTAGGCTGCATCCTCACTTTCCATCAGGTGTGATGGCAGCCAAATGCTTAACTATCTATTTAAAAAAAATACCTACAAAAACAACCAACAATAAAAGAGTTTAAAGCCTATAAAAAGAATAATAAATCAATTCTGTACTCAAAAGAGCACAGTACAAATTACTTCCGGTGATCGAGAGCTTCCTTTATACTTTACCTGACAATTAAGCCCTTGAAGATACTTTTAACCAGAAAAAGCTGTAGTTAACTACAAATAAGCCATGTAACACGCCCCCGACACCTGGTGTGGCGCAAGTTTTATCCAAGCTTGTAAAGTGTACAAATTGATTCACAAACTGTGGTCGTAAATCAACATTTTCATAAAAAGAACTTCTACACTTGGTGGAACGTTCTTCAGTTATTTTATTTTTAATTTAAAACTGTTCCTCTTTCGAATTTCATAGATATGCGATTTGAAATACCAATCATTGTTAAACTGTTCATAATTATTATGAAGCAAATAAAATTACTTTTACATAACAACGTATTTAATATTAGCCAATTTCAACTTCTTTTTACAATTAATATACATTTCAATTAAACCCTGTCTATCGAAAATATATTATTATTTTAACACGGGTTCAACCCTAAAATGAGCAGCATCGGAAGAAACAAAAAAATCGATAGATTTAAGTTTCGCGCCCTCACAGCCGGTGGTCTAGCACGTGCCGACCCGTATTGATTGATATCGATAGTAGTAACTCTATCGATTGTAGTAATCGTAGATAAGTTAGCTAGGTATTGACTCTGTGGCCACCTTTGCTTAGGGTCAAAGAGGCAGATGGGCCACCTGACGTAGATTGATAAAAATCAAATCAAATCAATCAAATTTGGGACTAGATAGTGTTGTGTGGATTGTCCACAATATTTATTTTATTTTTATTTATACATAAGTAGTTCTTACATTTACTTTACCAAGTAAAAGTTTTGCTTTTTTTTCAGTATTTCAACTTAAGGTTTTTGTTTCAGATCCATCGGAGGCCACGGGCTTATTTTTCACCGGATAAGTGTACAAAAACCTATTCATGGTAAGTGTTTAGAAAAAAAAACTATAAGTAAGTAACTTCCCGAAAACCAAAAGTTAAATTATTAATTGTATAAACGATTTATTGCACACGTAGGCTGTTATTACTTATTATTGTTCAATAATAATCCAGTACATATTTAAGTATATACTAAGCATAATATTACCTACGTTCACAAATAGACCGCATTGAAAAAAAAGGTTGTTAAAAAGTTTAAGAAAAAAAGGGATCTTATAGGACTTTTGCATAGTTATGTGCAAAAATAAACAACATAAAACCGTTTTTTTTTTTCTAAAAAATATTTAAAAAGGTTTACCTATTATTTATTACTTTGCGATGACACTACCCTACTGTAGTTTTTTTTTAATGGTTAAAATTAAAGGGCAAAGGCCTCCGGAATCTTACCTACACATTCCACGCACGGTGCGTATAGGAATAGGACACACCGGGCGGGTGACGAGCCGCGTCGTCCGAATAAAAGCGTCGAATTTCGTATGTACCCGTATTTCGTCCGCTTCCTGACAGGGGAGGACAGGCCATGAATTTTCAAATAATCAGACGTGTGTTGATAGTAGCTGTGATTATAACTTTTTCGCGAACAAAAAGCTATTGTCGTTTTTGTCCATACAGTTTTGACCGGAACGCTGGCAGAATATGAAGCTCGGATTTTGACTGGAGAATAAAGAAATTCGATATTTTCATGTCGCCAATGGTTTTTGGTAATCTAGGCTAGGTTTCAGATGATTTTTTTTTATTTTAAGTCTATTTACTTACTACTGAGCTACATTTTGAACTTCTGCTTAGTGTATGGTCTTGCCATTAGTGCCTTGACATTCTGTCTTACGTACGCCTCACTAAGCTGGAAGGACACTGGAGCTTCATAGAACTTATTTTTTATATCTATTGTAAAAATCAGGCGACCCTGCTTTCTGCAACGAAGGCCTTGGGTACAACCCCCACCAAGCAGCAAGTATTTGAGTAATGAACATAGATATTTGTTCTCTGCCTGTGTGTTATATGATATTCTAAGTATGTATTAACAAAAAAGTTATTTATATTAGCTATCTGGTTACCATCGTACAAGCTCTGCTTCGTTCTAGATAAAGTCGTGTGGATTGTCTACATTCTAGAATATAAAAAAAAGATTCCTCATAATTTTCACATAATTATGTAGATGTAATTACCGCGTCTGTTTATGTAAAATGGACTCTCTTCTTTCTCTTTTGTTGTTTGGTTTTCTTTATCTGGTTTGGTTAAATGTAATCTTGGTTTAAATATGCATTTAACTCATTACATCAAGTGCCCATAAACCCCGGTGCACTAGGTAATTACATTGCGTAGTGCATTAACGTACAATGTAACTGAATTTCCAACGGTCAGTTTTTCCGTCTACCCCCCGTTTGGAAAAGTTTTGAATATTTCAATGGGAAAATTTCCCGCAACGACAGACAGTAAGCGGCGGTGACTTATACTTTCCCGTGGTTGCTTTTATGCAATGCTTTTTGAATTAAACGTAAAACACTTTTTTATCTATGTCTCTTTTTTGCAGTAAATAGAGTAATTTTTTAAAAATAGTGGTACAGTCAGTTTAAAAAAGCTATAAATGTAAAATAGCTAGCTGTGTAGGTATGTAACAAAAAAGAATACATTTTTAATTCATTAATAAAACACATGATTTAATAAAGAACATGATTATGTTGTTAATTTTTTTAATATTCGTTTAGCTAATTGTAATTTTCTTTGCGTAAATAAATGAACATTCAGTATTTAAAAACAAAAGCAAATAAACAAACAGTAACGTGGTAACAAAACTTCCCCAAGATTTTCCGAAACCGATAGATTTCAACACATGCAGGTAAATAGGCTTGTAACAAAACCGATAAACGGAACATTAATCAAGAATGCAGTTTTGAATATCGAACGAAGCCAAAAGCGTTGTTTGCTATCGCTTCCAATGCATAGTCATCGCAAACTCGAAGTGCACTTGGGGCCATTAATTTTGGAAGAAGCGATTTGATAAGCGTAATTTATTTGAACATTTCGTCTGCTAATCGCCTTTCTTCACACAAAATGTGACTGACAAAATGTGATTTTTAAAAATGTCTCACAAATAAAATTGAAGTTAGGTTTTGAAGGTATTAGAATGATAATTGTTTTTTGCTAGTTCCCAAAACCTGACATTCTCAAACAAAATATGAGAGACAGTGGTTACTAGATTCTGGTTCTTATTCAAAAGCGATAGAGTACACCAAAATTTTTTTTTATCTCTTAGTTTGTGGCTCTACTTCTCGCCTCCGATAAGACATGACGTGTCCGTTATGAGTTTCTGATCAGAACCTTCTGTCGGAAACGCCTACAAACATGTTTGAATTTTTGAATCACGTTCCAAATACAAACAGTTCATCCAATCACAATCGACTTTTCAAGACCTTGTCCCAAATTGCGTATTACTATTATGATACCTTTTCTAAGTTTCATAAAAAGAACCTACTCACAGAGTGAATAGTGAAAATAGCACGATTTTATTTTTAAGATAGCTGACTTTCTGGAGTTAACAGAAGCCGGCCAAGTCTAGGAAGTTGAGGCGACAAAATATTAGGTCACGTCGATTTTAGCGCCCAGACAGTTTTATTCTGCTCCGATAACTTTTTGGGGACAGAACTCTCTAGTGCCTGCCAAACTCAACTTAGAAGTATTTTCAGTTTGCAGTCATGAGTTCCCCTCTGATTAGCAGCACATCTGAAATCGTTGAACAAAAACAAACTTCTTTCACTCTCGAGTTTTACTCGAGCTCAAAAATCCAACTTTACATGCATTTAGCGCAGTTCTAATCAATATAAGTAGGCTTTACGATTCAGACGCCATAATTCCGTTAATAAAAATACAGCGAGGTAGGCTCAAGGCCCCCCCTTGGGGAGGTTCAGCCAGTGAATAGCAAAACGCGGCGATAGACAAACAGGCCTGCTGACCCCACTGTGCCACCCACACATTTTGAAATAATGCCCCAACTGCTGTTTTACGGACATTCCAATTTGATCATCGCGCTGAATTGCGAATCATTTTTGAATTGAGAACTGTCTACAATTTGTCGTTTGATGATTGTCTCTGTGTCGTAATGCTGGCAGCTATTATGTTTCAATAGAATGCAATTGACTATTTAACGGACGAAATTGCGAGTGTAAATTCTCATTTGTAAAATGAATTATTTATTGATTTGTCTGTGTTAGTGGCCTGTAGAAACTATTAGCTGGTTGTAATTTATTTGGGATGGAAGTTCATAGATAGGAGAAGTAAGCAGCAAGAACAAAATCTGAAACACAAAAAGGCCGTTGAAGAATCAAGCAGCCAATTTGATAAACAAATCTCGTAAAACGAAGCTCTATAGACCATAAACCCTCCGCCAACGTTCAATCGCCACATTCGATTTTCAAACGTGTTTATTTTTAAGCTCACTCGAGCTGCCAGCGCTGAAATTAATAAAGCCTTAACACCCATAACAGTGCAACCGTCAGAAACAAACGTATCTTACTAAAGTTAGCGCGGCAACGCACAGAGGTTATAAATCTCGTCGACACGAAATGGCTGACCAGCACCATCCCCCCACAGATCTATGCAGCTATAGCCGCTCTGCTGCAAAAGTGTGCACCGTAAATTTTATATACGTACGAGTGTGCGGTAAAACTGAACTAGGCGCTTGTGTGTGTGCGAAAATTCGTGTTTCGTCCGTAGGAGTGGACAGTGTCCAATGCTTTGTGTATGTGTCGTGTACCTACGGAAATGGCACCGAGCCTACCAGACGCAGCATTGTAACAGATTAATCAAAATAAATTTTACAGTGGTTGCTATGCGGTGGCCTGACGTGAGGTTAGTTCACCAACTACATTTAATGGATTAGCGGAAAACCACATTTAACAGGAAGTTTTGTCGCTCAATTTACGTTTTAAATGGTATAACTAAATACTTCATATCAGTATCAAAAACAATGATAAGGTATACAAATCTAACATTAAAAACCTTAGGAGTTTCGTATCAACAACACAATTTATTTAATTTTACTGTCAAGAACGTTTTCTTCATTATAAAACGCTGTTCTATCCTAAAATATAGCTTAGGTCCAATTTCACCGTTGAAATTGAACGCGTTCTACTGACGTTTAAACTCGCTTAAGCATTCAGTTGGTACATTTTTCTCTAAACGCGCTTAAAGATCTGTCAATGTCGTTGCATTTCTTTTGTGTACGTACATATAAACGAGTTTAGTTAAACGCGTTTAACGGTGAATCCCCCCTTAATGAGTTTTCTATAATCAACAAAGTGATATCTACTAAAGCCGCGTTCATAATCAAGCAATAATAATCCGCATAGGAGCATACCACGCAGAGTCCTCCATGAATAGTGCTTTCGTAGGACTTCACATTACAATACGAATGGCCGAAAAGCCGTCGATCGCGGTTCTTTTTTTTTTTGTTCTTGCAAGCCTTTCATGTGGCTGAAATATGTGAGAACCGGTTTCATCCGGCTGAAAGAAGTGTGAACCGGCCCGAGAGAATGGCCAGTCAGGTGGAACGCTGGACAGACTTCCCCGGGTCAGCCACTTGGTCTGTCACTAAAAATATATTCTTTTTTTATTATGAAGCCTACTGGGAGGAACGTACAGTCGCTGAAAAAAGGCTTTCAGTGCACTGTTCCAAAACTGAATGCTATGTTAATTTTTCTCACGCTAATATAATTTTCGAAATGTCTATTGTCTTGAATACTCTAAAAGCGTAGGTATAGTCCCAAATGACTGTCAATATGCTTGAACGAGGGATACTATTGTTCTATTTTCGATTATACGGTTTTTTCATCATCCATTGAAAACTCTACCCGACCCGAACTAACTTTCAGAGGGGCAGCGCAATAGTGACAGCCCTTTCATGAAGAAAGTCTGCACATCCTATCCAGACAGTTATAATTGAGTCCGAACCGGGGGCGACTACCCGGTATTATGGACGTTATCGGTTACGCACTTATGTTTACTCATAAACGTGGCTAAAGCGGGGATACTGCACAAAAACGCATCTTTTACCCCCCCAGCCACCCACTCCCCATCCCTAAAGGCCTACGGGCGAACGAATACATTCGACTAGCCCATTTGCAATATCGCATTGTGTGTGTGACTGTAGCTACATGCATGTGAAACGCGCGTGTGCGTGCACACAGACAGAGTTTGCTTAGCCGGTGCGTAGTTTTATCGTTCACCTATACGAACTATTGGTTCACCTATACGAACTTCTCCTTTCTGTACTGGCCGGTTGGATTTTAACAAATTTCAAATTCACAAAATCGTGATTGGTCGGTATTTTGTTTGTATAAGCGACGCGCTGGCTAGGCTTAAATTTTGCCTAGCACATAATTCGTTTAGTTTAAAATGATGAGTTTTATCCAATTTTGTTGCACCGCGCTGCAGTGCTGTGATTGTACATCGAACCGGGTTTGTTGATAGATTGTTTGTTTTCGCTGATGGATGCAACGCTATATTATTATTTATAGACAATAATTAATTTTTGTTTTGGCCTGGTGGAGCGGAACGAAAAACGCATTGATGACGCGTTATCGCTGCAAATGAAGCAATTAAGGCACGCGCCCTAACCATAGACGAACCGGAAGACAGACGGTCTAATAACCGTCTAAGATTCCAATATCAATTTCTATTGACCGTTCGAGCGAATCGACGTCATTCCGAGTTTTGAAATAGGAACACGACAACCCGGAAGTGCGCTACAAAAAGCAAACCAATCAACCCAAGACTTCCGAATTCAAAACTGTCCATTCACGGTTCCTTTCGGCCAGCATGACGGTGACTAATTGAAACTCAAGGAAACGATTACGTTCGTACTTCATCAATAATTTGTCTTATTTATGGGGGAAGACTAGTCAATTGACAACTTATTTCCTAAGAATTGTTTAATTAAGAAGGGGCACGTAAAATACGAATCCGAATTGCCGTTTACATTGTGAAAAAAATAGGCTATAATGATGAGAACCAAAAATGCATTGTCATTGTACGAGTAACACATGGAATTAAAATCCTCATCATCTTCACGCCCTTCTTAGAGCAATGACTGAAGATGGGGTACTTATTATTTTTTATTGGTTATTCATTACAACTTTACTAATAGTAGATACATTACAGGTTTCAATGAATGGCCTTACTCATAAAAATCTGTTAACGCCTATGCGATAAAGAGCGATGTAGGTATGTGTACTGTACTAGTACTACTGTACTTTACTGTACTGTGTGTATAGTCAATATTCGAAATTCAAATTCAAAAACTGTAGATAAAAGTGTCATTAAAATTCTTGTTGTTTAACAAAGTCCGTTTCATAAAGCCCGTACACACGACAGATGCACCGCGGCCGGTACGGCACGACAGACGCGTAAACCGTTGCGTTCGTAATTACTCCGCTAAAACTGAAGGCGGCGTACGAACTAATAGACGTGATCAAATTAGAAGTGACGTGGTGTAGGGTTATACGATACAGTTTGAATTCAGAATAAAACCGTTTTTTGTTTGGGATGATATTCAACTAACTTTGCAACAGACTGTCTGAAAGTTTTTGTATTTTTGACAATTTATACTCTATTGGTAACACTTTTTCTCGTTACTGTATAAATAACAAATTAAATTGGAAATGTGATTTAGAAATTAATAACCAATACAAAACAAAAATTCTAAATACCTGTAAAAGTAATTTGATTATGAGTAGGTTTACCTAAATAAGATTTTATGATACATGGAACGATGAGTTTATCTTATCAATCTAATCAATCGGGAAGTATGAGACAAAAAATACAAAATAAAGATGAGTGGACGCGTTTATTTTGCCACGTAGTTTCAACCTTCCGACAAAAAAAATTAAAATAATTCATTTTTAACTTAGAAAATGAAAATCAAGTGAATATTTTTAATGGAAGTAAACATTAACAGAGAACGAAAATAATAACTTGCTCACATAGCTCAGTTAATTTGTCATTCCTGTCCTGTCTATTTATACTTACATCAAAACCAAGTTTACACGGTAAGCGATCGCAACGACCGCGCAATATGGACGGTGTGGACGCGCCCTAATGACACACAGACACGCGATGATCACTATCGTCTAAGATGATCTATTTCCTTACTTTATGAGCCTTTATGAATACTTCTTTACTAATGAAGTCCTTTAAAAATATTTGGGCTTACGTAGGTTAGTGACCTTTAATGTTGGAATTTTATAGGGAAATTAACCTTAGATTAATATTTTATTTCCTCAAGTACAGGGTACAATATTCTCACCCATAGAAATACAATTGCTCAGTTTTGGAAATCATGCAGATTTAGAGTTGAAAACTCTTTTATGCAAATAAATATTATGAATTGTAATGTTCAATTGCCTTCACCGCTCAGTGTGTGTCTTCTCCGCCGTAGGTCGTGGGTTCGATCCCCACCGATAACAAATATATTTTGTATGGTGAACGCAGATGTTTGTTGTTATATTAGTCTGGATGTTATATTATATTCTAAGTTTAACTAAAAAAAGGTCCATAAGTATTAAATTACCTAACTGTTTCCTAGTACAAGCTCTGCTTAATTTGGGGCTAGATATGAGATAGAAAAAGTATTTTAAAAACGCGCCTCAAATAGACTCTTTTGCGCCTTGTAACATATTTTTAGGGTCTACGACATGCCGGTTTCCTCACAATGTTTTCCTTCACCGTTTGAGAGTGCTGGCATAGTACTTTTCAAATTAACGCGATCGTTATGCAAGAAACGGGTAATTATCGCGATTACCCTTATTATTTCCCGACGTTTCGACCGTGTTACAACAGCCGTGGTCGCGGGCAGACCGGCATAGTGCTTAAAATTATTGGATAGAAAAACTAATTGGCACACGACTGGATTTGAGTCCACTACTATTTAGATAGGTACTTAAGTTCTGACCAGTCCATAATGTTGCCACAAATTCTTACCCCATTTCATGGGAACTTCTCGTTCAAACAATGTGAAGACAAAAGGTGTCCCATGCCCTGTTTGCTGAGACAAGGACCGTGGGACCATAAAACAATGGACTCCTTACAAAAGAATTAAACTAGGTTCAGGGCTGAAGGGGTAAGTTACAATTTTAAATAGTATTCAGTAACGCTATAAGTAGCTAAGAAAATACACTATTGTAAATATTATCAAATTTATGAAAAGTATAGAATGTTATCTAAATTTTGTAAAAAAATATGTAGGTAATAGCAAAAGGACTGAGGCTTCAAATTCTATGCTGAATAAATATTTAAAAAAATATGTGACTAAACATGTTTTTATACTACTTATTGATGGAACAAGCTTATGGCCCACCTCATGTTAAGTTGTAACCAACGCCTATAACAAAGCATCGCCTCGTAGGTCATCCACGTCAGGAACGTGCCCTACTATGATATGAGCTTTAATAATTCTGGCTTTACTAAACTGATTATCTATTAATTTTGAGACTAAAAATAAAATTAACCCTTAACTTACTTTAAATTGTAGGTACTCAAATTACATATTATTAATGTAGGACTCGTAAGACCTATTTTAAAAGGTGGCATTGGTTTAAGCGTTGCACTCACTTGAAAAATAGTTTTTTTTTTATTTTGTTATTGCTTGAACTTTCGATATATTTTTATAAGCTACATCATAAACTCGTTATCTTTCAAGTAAAAGAGGAAACTCCCATATCATAACCCCCTCACCAATCACCGCACAATACCTCGCACTTCCCAACTTCCTATCCTCACCGCCGGATAAAGGATAGTTCTCACAATCAAAAAAAGATTTGTCACTTAAGGGGTAGACCGGAAGGCGGGGTGGTTCCCAGGACCGGCGACGATTAGATCACTTACACTTGGCACAGTATGACCCCTGTGGTCAGAAACCGGACTCTACTTTGACCACAGATATAAAATATAATGGAATTAAAAATAATTTATTGCAAACTACATAATGATTTGCACAAAAACATTAATTTAGAATACAATGAGTCGCTAAAAATCTTTCACTTTCCATCATTGAACAAACATAGATTGTGACCTAGATTTGTGTCCGATTTTTATCCCGAAAACATAACAGGAAAGGAAAAAAACAATGAAGTGAATACTCACTTCATTTATTTTTGTTTATCCACAACACTATCTAGCCCGAAATTAAGCAGAGCTTGAACTATGGGAACCAGATAGTTTTTTTTTTTAATACATTCTTAGAACACAATATTACGAATCCACGACCTGCGGCGAAGAAGGCAGAATTACTTCCAACTGAGAAACTAACAACTGTGAAAAAAATAACTCTCAAGCAAGTGAAGCTGCAGGCATCTGCTGATGAGTTATAATATCTTTTGTATCCAGTTAAATCTATATCTTTGTGACTTTGAGTAATACTTTGACCACAAGAAGTAATAGTGCTACTACTAGTCTCACTTCGTATACAATAAATCTGAGCATTAAACGTGTACAATCAATATTGAACTTTAAATTGACTGATTGACAGCATAATTTTGTTTGATTTTTCTAGCTTAACCCTTAACAAGTACAACATTGAAATAAATTTTAATTGTAATTAAATTATATTTAAATTAAATAAAAGCTAAATGCATTGAAGTCATTGCTAATTTGAGCTTTAAACTTACGCCAGCAAAGCTTATTTTACACTGTAGCCTGATTAAAAGTGACAAGTGTGTTACATTGTCGTGTACAATATCAATTATCCGATTGAGTCGGTCTGACGGTATCGCTTTCCTCGGGTCGGGACCCTTAGCACTAGTTCTTAGCACCTATATCGAAATTGCATTCTTTTCATACCGGTTTCTTATTAACCTAATCAAGTATCTAGCTTTTTAATTTAAAAAAGTAATGGAACTAGGTAATGGTCTACCTGATGTTAAACTGTTACTGTAGCCGAGAATGTCAGATGAATGTCAACTGTAAAAAATACGAACTTAAATGCTAGATAAATAATAAATATTGTGCAATCACACACAACACTAGCCCAAAAATAAGCAGAGCTTTTACTAGATATAAACAATTTCTTCATGATAAAAAGTCAGAACTTGATGTTGGATCACTTCTTTATACCTGTAGCTAAATATTACATTACCAACCTCATTATTATTACAAAAGAAAAGTATCATTCCGTCGTGAAACAAAACGTTACCTGTTGGTATCTAATTTAAATAAAAATAAGAATATGATTACACAACAGTATTCAAAAGGCCCCCGCTACACGGACAGGAAGGAAGTGTAAGGATATCGCGTGAGAAGCGGCGCCGGCTCGTGAGAACCGCGCCTAACCACAGGTGTCTTATTGACTAGTTTATACTCTGTGGTGATCTTGATTCTGACCACAGTCTTTAAAGAAAGAATATCGATGTTGACCACAAACGGATGCTTAGAGGTTTGTATTTATAACTTTATAAGTCAAATTCCAGGAGGTTTTATTCACTAAGTATTCGCTCTAAAACTTTTTAAACCATAGATTAGAAAACGATTAGTAGGTTACTTGATATAATAATGTATTTTACACTAAATTGAAATTATTTTTATCGAACAGCGCCAGCAGTCGAGCACAAAGAGATTATTTAAATTTTATAACTTTCCCAAAGAAATCATCTTATTTACCAATGATAAATCACACTGGAAGTCTGACTCACACATTCTGTGCTAAAATGATCTTTACGTCCTTGACATAAGAGCAAGGATGTCGATACGTGTGGTCGACTACTCGGTGATATGAGCCTAATAAAAAACACCAATCGTTCCGTACTGAAGATCAGGGAGCGACGACCTTATGTAGGGACTTTGTTATAAGCGGCAGCGATATAGCCACAAAAAAGTACTGAGCCTGGAACTAGCATCTAGCTTTATGGCGTTTCAAAGTGATCATTGTCATACCACTGAATAAACGATTTTGGAAATTAACTTTGACTTTGTAGAGGATTTGTCAGAAACACCAAATTGGCATAAAATACCAATAACAGTGCGGCTACTATCTCGTTTTGCACATTTTTGACAATCAAAAGTTGTAATAAAAAATAATTTTCGGAATTAAGTTAAACATTACAAAGGCTAAAGAAAAATATAATTTACCATCGAACTACAAGTACCGTTATCTGAAAAAGTTTTTTTTTTTTTTTATAATAAGTAGGTACGAACACTAGATCATCATATTTTTGCCTACTTTATCGTATTTAATCTCCACACAAAAATCACTGGCATGCATTATACAAGACTACTAACTACCCTTTAGGATTAAAAGCTTACCCATTTTCAAAAGCTATACGATCTCTTTGGCTTTCAACTCAAAACTCACGTTCTTCGCTCGCTTCTGCTCATATCTCGGGCCGGTCTAGGGTCCGGAAGGAATCAGGGCTGGGGCCACAATCTCGCCGTCCGGTCCTCCTTCCGGCGGCACACCGTGACCTGCGCACGCGCAACTATTCACGTTAATTAGATAGGTGCAGTCAATAGGAGGTTGGGTTCCGGTAGTATATGGGCGTTTTGATGATGTTTTGTTATTCAATGGCTTTTTTAAAAAGCTTGCAAGTTTTTTAATGGAATATAATCAGTGATCAATAAAATATTTTGTTTGACAGCTTGTGTTCGTAAGAGCTTTTAAGGACACATGAAGGCAAATGGGGTCGACATTTTTAGACTTTGACTGCTTATTTTACTTAGTAAATTATCTAGAAAGATATGACCTGAACACTTTTGTAATAAAAACTGGTTAATTTATAACTGGTTTAATAATAAAAGTAACAAAAGAACAACTTACGAATACATTCGTTCTGCCATTTGATCAAAATCACTCTCTTGAAGGAATTTAATAATCTCACAAAACTATTGCAATAATCCAGCTATTCAACCCACTTTCGATACTCAAATGAGACTACCCCGAGAGATCAAACTCTTTATAAGGTGTATTTCAGTGTATTTCTGCCCTGCCTACCCCCGCGATGTCCAGTTTTAGTGGACCGCGTGTGATATTCAAGTTAACAAAGGGCTTTGTTTATTGGGACTAAAATATGAGACTCAGGTGGTATGTAAAAATAGACTGGGCAGTCCTTGAACATGAGATTATTATGAGACGAGAGGGTTTCTTTTGAAAATGTGATCGAAATAACGTTGAAGTAAACTGGCCTTTGCATTCGCCGATCGAAAACAGGGGTATTATAAATTTAGAGCTTTAGCGTTGCAAAAAAAAAACAGACACGCATTTGTTTGTCTGTGCCATCGAGGCTCAGAAAAAAAAATGCTCCGTTAAATTGCGTTTATTTTTAAAAAGCTGATAGTTCTGAGAAGGTTCTTGATTTTTTTAGGTTTGTATAGAAATTCATGCAGACGTATCCATGTTTTTTTGTTTTTTGAAACTTCATCATCTGGGTCGGATGTTTTTATTTTTTTGTAAAAAATTACTTGTTAGCAAGGAGACATTTTTTATTCAGTTTATTTATTCCCTTATTATGCATGTAAATTTTACAGAGTCAGATCTTAGAACTAGTTTTCAATCAATACATAATTTTTTAATACAGTTGCTCAAAAAGTGGCGTATTGCAGGGACGTATAGCGTTCGGGATGTGGGCTATTACACACGCGTGCTTTTTTTTTTACCATTCCCGCACTAGTGCTTTTTCTTTCCCAACTGTCAAAATAATGTCTAAAAAGAAAAACCAACCATGAAGTTTTTACAAAAAAAAATCATCGAAGTTTTTATGATTCATGCAAATACGTATTATTTCTAAAAAGAAGCTACTAATTTGTTTCATTAACAGATTTAATGATTTGATTGAATGAGTTATGTTAGGTTTCATTTCATTTCATCTCATTAAATTTCATTTTGAATTCATATCAATAAAAAAAATCTACTGAAGACTTGGCTGTATGGGTATAGTTCCCTTTGCCTTCCAGAATGGGTGAAGAAAAAAAAAATCTCTGCATATTTTACGGTTGGCGCCATTTTTCAGAAATTTTCTTTGCCAGTTTATTTGTTTGTTGCACAAAATGAATAATTTCGACCCTAGTTTTTTTGAATTAACACCACCGGAACTCAGTATAATTGCACAAAATGCTTCGGAGAACATTTTACCGGAAAAGTCAAAAAGTCGCTACATGCATACATACGACGAACTTATTGCGTGGAGAGAAGAGAAAAAAGCAAATGGTATTTTTATTTATTAAATTGCTTAATTTTTTCGCAACTGTATTAAAAATAGTCGTTCAGTACACGTGCGGAACCGTCATTGCAACTTGTTCCGACTGTCAACCCTCGCCTTCGGCTCGGGTAGACATTTGTCGGAACTCTTTGCAATGACAACCTTCCCGCACTTGTAATGAAATACACTATACCCTGTAAGGGTGTTGCAATATAGTAGAAGCGGACCAATATGATATAATCATGCAGATTGTTATAGCTTAGTGTTTTGTTATAGTTGAAGACGCTAAAAAGCCTAGTGATGTGCACCACAAACATCGATAATTGCTTCTTACGTTTATAATTGGCGGGAACATGCACATTAATTATTCATTACCGCTCACCCCTCATTTGGCGCGACTTGAGAAACGCTAGTTAACACGTTGAGGGCGCCATTTTCTATCACAGCTTATTTTTTAATTGCGTTGTTTTTTTAGAGGCACTGTTTTGTTTGGCTGGCCTCTCAGCTCAGTTGGTGGCCTGCCTTCTGCGCCGTAGGTCTTGGGTTCGTAATATTTATGTGGTGATAACAGATGTTCATCCTCTGTCTGGGTCTTATATTGTATTGTAATTATGTTGTGTTTACAAAAAAAATAGGTATGTATGTATATGTGTGTGGTTTAGTAAGATACATCAGCTATCAGGTATTTTTTGTATCTATTTTTTTATTGAATTCTTCAAATATCCATAGAACAAATAATAATAGATAGATAATAATAGCAATAGTACCTATAATACCTAATAATAGTACCTAATAATAATAGAGAACCTACCTTACCTACCTTTAATAATTATAGTGACTCTTCTAAAAGTTTTGCTGCTCTATGGTTAATAATAGTTGAAAATGTATAAATTCACTCGGCGCACGAAATGCAACAACAGGCATAGGTATTTTTTTCGCTTCGTAGCATAACGCACCTACTGCTACTTATTGGGTTGTTTACTCCAAAATGACGCCGCACGAACAGCAACTAATCCTTCCCATCGTACAAGCTCTCCTTAATTTGGGGCTAAATAGTGTTGAGAGGATATTTCACAATAATAGCGTACGCCTTGGCTTGCTTGGTACCTATGATTGCTAATATCAATATTCAAGGCTCTCTTTTGTTTTTTATTTCTATTTTCTGTTGCTGTTATATAGTTTATCAACATAAAAAGAGCCAATAACTATGTCAATTTAGATTTTAACTATTCATACAATTTTTGAACTATTCGAAAGATATTTTTTATAAAAATAGGAATAAAAGTCTTTATTCCAACTATTCATATTTCTCATCTAAATTTTATTTTATTTTGTAGTTTTAGGAAATCTTACAGTTAGGTTAATCAATTGAAAAAAAGGTAAAATAACAAGAATATGAGATCGGAAATGTTTTATCCATATTCGTCAAATTATTAATATATAAAAGTAAGTATAGCCGTTATTTCGCAAACTATCTCATTTGAATTTTAAAATTCCCTCCAACTTTCACTGTGTTTATACGAGATGGTATTTATAATTCCGATGTTGTTCTTGAGGCGATGAAGGGTTGGAGGGTGGTCAAGTACCACCCCCTCCTCACCCCCGGGTGCGTGGCTTGGAGAAAATGTTAAATTACGGGGAAAATAAAAGAAGACATCTCTGTAGGCCTACCATGAGCTCTGTTTGGCTCTGTCTCTGGTTCTGGTTTTGAGTATGTGTGAGTTTTGACTAAATAAATCCTACGTCAAAACGTCATCCATCATTATCATCAGCATGAAGAAGTCCCCTGCTGGACTGCCTCCCCTACACATTTCCAGAAAGAACGATTCAGAGCTTTTCCGACGACATTGTTAAGATTGCGGAAAGTGGATGGAAACGTCACACACACAGTATAATACACTGGTGAGCACTCACACAAACTCAAAATCAGAGCCAGAGACAGAGCCAGACAGAGCGTGTGGTCTACTGCTTCGAGGTTGTGACATTCACGCTAAGCCAGTAACTCGCCACTATATGGACTTGTCTCGTGTGAAAGTTCGTGCTCAACGCTATATAACTTACCAATCGAGCATTATATTATGCTCGATTTGAGCGAGAAAATCTTACAGTGTCGCATAATGCTGAGTGACGACCAATTTTTATGTCATTGTCTCTTGTTGATCCTTGTGTAATATATCTGTAATTGTGTGGCATAAAATAAATAATTTGGATTTGAAATTTGAATTTGAATTTCGGCTAAAAACTAGGTGGCAGTCACGACTTCATGTTTTATCTCTGACGCCAAAATCAGGTTAAATTGACTTCATCTCTCTTCAAATCTTCTCTCTTCTCTTCTAATATGTTACCAAGCCTTGCGCATATCTAAGCGTTCTGCGGTGGCGACTAGGTGGCGATCAGTGTAACGCTGTCAAATATCGCGTTTCACTGATCGCTACCGCCATCTCCTAGATGTGCGGCACCTTACCTTACCTACGTTATTTCAGGAGTGAGCTTCTTCAGGCTGATGATGATAATGACGATGGACGTAAAAGTCCACGGCACCCTCTGCGGTCCAGCTACGTTGCTGTGGACGCAGACCTTTATCCCGTGTTGTTCTTTCAAAGATATTTACAAAGGAAAGTTCAGCAAGAGTTGAATAAATGGAAAATGTTGAAAGAGCCTAATGATGTGGCTTAAAAAGATAGCGAGAAAGTTTCAATACTTTAGAAGTATTTGGAGGACTTATGGGGGTGTTTCGTCTTTTAACTGACTTCAAATAAAAAAAGAGGCGGTACTGAATTCGGTTGTATCTTTTTTATCGCATAATTTAATTTATGAGTCGATTTGAAAACTCTTTTATTAGGAAGGTATACTGCCTGATTGGGCCCATAGAAATTTCATTAAAATCGGTTCAGTAGTTTTGACCATGAAGTTGTTTTTCTAGCTTTTTAACTTCATTTGTAGATACGTTATTTCATGTTTTCCGGTGTAAGTACTTATGCTTGTTATTTTTCCATAAACATTGCATTAGCCAAATTTCTTTCTGTCCTCTGTCTCTTCCTATCCTTTCACCACACTGCATTGGTTCGAAAAAACTAGCAAGTAACTCTAAAAAACAAGGCACAAAATAAAAAAAAAGATAGCAGAACAGCTTAGGAAATATCGTAAAGATTTTTTCTTTTTTTCCGTGTTAGAGGTCTTCGTATGTAAAAACAATAAATAGCCTAACACTTTTAAAAACCAGTCTCCTTAAACCTCCTTATCCACGCATGCGTACACTGGCGCACAAAAAGCGACCAAGAAAGCTTCACAAAAGACCGCCAAGGTGCGTGAAAGGGCACAATGTCATGTATCAAGTTCACTCCTGGCAGGGTTATCCGAGCGTCAACGTACACTTGTCGAGAAAAGTGTAAAGGAAAGTCTTACTGTGCCCAACTTGCGCCCAATTTGAGTCCAAAATTATTAACATCTAGCTTTTGCGTCAACGTACACTTGCGCCCAATTTGAGTCGAAAATTACGCGAACATCTAGCTTTTGCGTAAAAGTACATCTGTAGAGAAAAGTGTAAAGTAAGTATAGTCTTATCGTACCCAATTCGGGAGAAAAATTACGAGAACATCGAGTTTTTGACAGGCAGAGATATTACAAGTGATATTATACCACGCTGAACTGTTAAAAACAACTCCTAAAATATATTGAAGAACAAACAGGTAAGTATTTCATATTTCCCGTGTTGGTTCTTACCTAAAAGTTAAAGAAATATTTTAACACATTTCTTAAAAGAAAAATATTCGATTTAAATCAAAATATAAAATACGTACCAAATGTTATCCTCTTGTCGTTTTAGAGACAAATCTGTCCAACCACGTGCAAAATAAAGCTAAAAGTATTTTGTTCTAATAAATAAAAAGTATAAAATGTATCAGCATTTTTTTTTATGCAACAAAGTTAGCAAACAAGCATACGGCCCACCTGATGGAAAGCGGTTACTGCCGCCTATGGACGCTTGCAACACCAGAGGCATCACTCGCGCGTTGCTGACCCTTTAAATGTTTTAAAACGCCCTTTTTGAAGAGCCCCATGCTATTATACGCGCGACTGTACACAAAAGCGACAACACCTAAGATTTTGAAAAACAATGGCAATGTAACTCCATACCAGAGAGCCTAGCGAACCAAGTGGGGAATAACCAGAGCAACGCCAATCCTTACAGTATTTGAGACGACGTAGTAACTACTACTCATACTGGGGAGAGGACAAAAGGACTTTACTGAGTTGGAACTGAGGTTGTTGTATGAAGATGTATGTGTGGTATATTTTGAATTACCTCTCAGTGATCTGCAATCGCAATTTTACTAACAGAAGCACAGTGAAATTCACACAAATTAACGAAAAACTAAGTAGTTCTGCTGATTTTTTTGAAGTATACAGTTTTTTTTTCAAAATTAACATAAATCTGTAAAGTTTTCGAATGTAAGATAACTTTTATTCTAACAGTGTAGTCTAGATCTGGCACAAGAAGTGTCTCAAACCAATACAGCATGGATTATATTTAAATTCCTGCAAAATGTTATTTCCACAAAAAACTATTTTTGAGACTTCTTCAACACTTTCCAAGATACTCACAATCACAACATTGAATACATAACCCTTAACAACTACATAAAATAATATATTCGCCGTTTCTCTAATATTCGTTAATCCTCTCCATCCAAAGATTGTCTGGAAGAGATCGCTCCTAGCGATAAGGCCGCCCATTATACCTTTATTTGTAATGTTTCAACAATAAAGTACAATACAGTATTAATCTATCTACTTGCATAATGCCAGCAAATAAAGCAGCAAGCAGCAAAACAGTAAAAATCATTCATTCGCAAGAGTAAATTTTCCGTTTGAAATGATGCTCACAATCTCACTCCTCACTAGATCGAATTCTATCGCTATCCCTTTCTGTATTATTTTTTCTTCCACTAAAGTCTAGACTTGGGGGCTGTCTTACCCCTTTTAGGGGGTACTTGGAGCCCTTATCTGTTAAGTTTGTACAGTGTAGTGGATCGTAGGGGAGTTGGATTCTTGAGTTGAATGCAACGGCGAATAATAAAGATTTTGAAAGGAGTTTTTGAAAATGGTTACATTTTGTGATTTGCAGCAAAAAAAATCTGGCACTTTGAAAGTATTAATTGACCCCAATACTTTTAATTTTAAACGTAAGCAGTATGTATTAACTGCCATAAGTTTTCATGTATTGAAAATAATATTATTTTTTTACAAGACGTCACGTATATCTTATGTAGACACGATTACTAGATACGATGTCTTTGACAAAATCTAAAAACAAACTTTACCTATAGAATTAACAACACCAAAGTTAACATTATTAAACTAACCACAAAACTGAAAAAATGAAAAAATGAAAAATATTTTATTTCTGTAGCCAAAATAATAAGCCTTCTGCTTATTATTTTGGCTACAGAAATAAAATATTTTTCATTTTTTCATTTTTCACAATGTGGAGGCCCTCTATTAAGTAAGAGAATACTTGTGTTAGAGGACCTCGCTCTTCCATATCCATTGGTTACAAAAAGCAAGTACATAATTTAGTTTCTAAAACTATCCAATCTCCAAACTAGCCGCATTTTCTAACTCTCCCTGCAACATCTACTTACGCGTGTGCAACTTGAGGGTAGTTACATTTTTTTATTTTCTTCCCCCATGGACGTCTGAGCTTTCATTTTAGCAGACTTCAAACGGCTCGACAATGCGTTGATTAATACGTAGACGTTTTGAAAATAGCCCCTTTTTACGACTACTGCCCAGTCGCTTTTTGTTTGTATTTTGTAAACCATGGAAAATGCACCTTCATTATTTTCCCGATCTTTCTCGTGGTGCCAATGTGCTTTTGAATCCCGAACACAATTTTTTTTTCATTCGACATTCAAATTCGAATAAAAAGTTTAGACAACGAAAAAATATGCTTCAACAGCAAATCCATAAACAATAAAAAACTTTTCCAGGATAATGTAAGATAATCTTAAATAAGATACAAATAAAATCACCATTGAAATCCAAACTGAAACCAATAATTTCCATCTCGTCGAAATCCCGCAAACTATCCCCATGAAAAACCTTTAAAGAGTAAAATCATCGATTCTGAGCTTCCAAGCTATTAAAACTGACGATGAAAAATAAAAATGTGGGCCTAGTACCTTCCCTAAGATTGACAGACGGAAGGGTTGAGGCGGGTGGTTATAGGGGGTGAATTAAAAGAGAGTGGAAAAATTATACGTGGCAACCGTCGTTGCATCTTAACTTCCGAGCTCGCCTTCCAAGCTCCGTTTGATAACACCAGTCGACTGGGATACCAAACTGTACTAAAACCTGCCGCTGGGTTTTTTAGTGTATTTTAAGTAATGATGAAACAATTTAAGTAATGATGAAACAAGCATATGGCCCACCTGATGTTAAATAGTAACCATCGTCTATATCAAAGCATTGTCTTGTAGGTCACGCGCGTAAAAAATGTGCCCTGCTCTGCACTTCCCGTCTCACGAAATAAGAAAAATAATTGAGATGATGCGATCGATAAATTGATGACTGTAAATTCTTAATTGCTTATTTTATTTAAGTGCAATTCACTAATAAAGCAATAATTGTTGTTTTAGAAATCTTAAAATAATTATATAAATATTGTAGACCACAGCCTAGTCCAAACTAAGTAGAGCTTGTTACATACTTTATTTAAAATAAAAAAACCTTGAGCAGTTTTTTTGTTGATCATTATCATTGTCTTAGCCTGAGTTTTCGTCAACCACAAGATATTAAGCTGTTATGGTTGTAACTTGCTAAATAAAGAATGAAAAGACAGTTCCAAGTAAAAACACTACCTGAAGCAACACAATGCGGTGTAAGCGAGGCTCGCTCGTAGTTCCGCTAGTTGGCGTATCCTAGTGTAATTAATTGTTGTCTGGAAGAGTCAGTTCCATTCAAAAGAATTATTACATCAAACTTTTAGAGGGGTGGAGACGAAACTATTGCAAAAAAAACCTTAAGAGTACGTAAGAAATAGGACGAGTTTTATTTTGCTAAACGTTGGTCAAATTCAGTCGTAAAATATAATTTTATCTTGTCGGAAAACATTCTACGATATCCAAACAAGATGAATTTTATGGACAAAACGATAAATTTTTCGTGATTTAAAACTAGTAGTATACCTTTTTATTGATTTTATAGTGTTTACTACACTAATGGAAATCATAAAGATTTTTTATAATGTCTACAGTGCCACGCGGTCGCGTTAGTGCCGAACCAGTCCCTAAGAGTTATTCGTCGAGTGTGATTAGGATCCGATGGCGCAGTGGTCAGCGCAGCCCCGTACCAAGGGGAAGGTCGCGGGTTCGAATCCCACCTAGTAGTATACCTATTAAAAAAGTTCGCAAAGAAAAGTTAACATCTAACCTCATTGGTGATGCAATCGTAATTAAAAAAAATAAAAGCCCATGTCAACTCCTTGCAGTTTCCTAAGTATGAATTATGCCGCTCGGTGTATTCGTTAAGGGGCGGATCTATTCATTCTTTTTGTCCGCTGGCAGCAGTTAAGGAGGTCCGTAACTCCGTACTGTATCTACAGGGTGGTGGGGACAACCCCATCCCTCTGAACTTGCTCGAGAATATTTTTTTCTAGACTCTTGAGAATGTTGGAAATCGACACACTTGCCGTAGTTTGTTGCCGTTTCAACGATGATAGTTCGAGTGACTTTGAGCTTTATGCCGGATTATTTTCGAGTTGGTTATTATTTTTGAGTACTTGATCTTTCATCTGTGATGGTACAAGATTATTTTAATGAGTAGTGTAAGACCAAAGAGTTGACAACTTAATTTGCACTAATTAAATCCGTTTGTTTTTACAATTCTTAAAATAAACAGAGTTAAAGAAAAACTATTAAAAAAAAAAAACAAGCCATACAAGCTCAGCTTAGTCTGGGGTTATATGACATCATAAGAAGTCTTCTTCAATAATTACTTACCTAAAATATAACTTTTAAAAGAACTATCGATAAATTCACGGCTTACCCCAACACTAGTTAGTCAAGCACACAAGACGGTAATGAACTGGATTCAGTTCTTTGAGTCCGTGGAGTCACATCTTCATGAGGTGCCAAGATGGGACTGAAGGGCCCTTCTCCTCTGGACGGAAATAAGTATACAAAAACTTGTTTTTTTAGCGTGTTGACAGCAGAATATTATAGCCATTCATTTTGATAGCCCTGTTAACTCCCTGTTAACTAGTTGGTAGTATATTTTTTCTCGTTGGGGATCGAACCCACACCGGGTTCGATCCCCAACGAGAAAAAATATTTGTGTGGTGAACATAGATGTTTGTTCTCTCTCAAATGGGTTTTTTATATTCATTTTCTGATATTCCAAGTAAGTAATTACAAAAAAAATATTTAAGTATTTTTCAGCTATCATCACAACTGAGCTGTGAGGACAGGTAAACTGACGTTCGTTAACTAGAGTTTTTGTGCAAACAAAAGAACAAACTATCAGCAATCTTGGTAAGAAACTATCAAATCAAAACTAACAAAGACATTTCAAGACAGGGATAACTTAACCCTAAACACCAATAAACCCAACATTAAACTAAACTTGAACTTTCGACAAAGATCTCGTCTTAATCTCCACGCTAACTTAACCTGACTTCCCCGGGCAGTTATGTGCATTAACTTGATAGTGGACTCGTGTTAAGATAAGCTTGTGCTTAGAAAGTTGGAGAACTTAAGCTTAGATAAAGATAAGCGTGTTCTGAGAATGTCGAGCCTGTTTTGCTTGAAAAGTGAGCATGCAACATCAATATCATCAACCTGAGAAAGTCCATAGCTGGACTCCAATAGAAAGAACTAATATCTTGAGTCTTTTCAATCCACTTACTTCGATTGTCGACAGTCCATTAGTTTGGGGGAAATACCTATTAATTAGTTGTCATTTCCTCTGTAATTGAAATAAGTTTACACAAAAACAATTATTTACAACGAATGAGATATAAAATACACTTCTATATAGATAGTTCAACTGATTCAAATCAGTATACCAATCGGAAACATTCGCAATGCGCTAAATAGTACTTTACAACAACTCAAGATTTTTAGCGCTGAAATGAGAAGGGAACAAAGATATGAATACTGTTTAAAATCTAAAGCACATCTTTATTCCACTAACAATAGATACAAAGATAATCCGTAGGAAGTTGCATATCCAGAGACCTTCACCGAATGCAGTCTTAATCACTAATTAAGGATATATCCTTTTCAGTAATTGTTAGGCGTGCTCAATTCACGCGACACTATTTGGCTTCTGTGTATAGTGTTTATTCTATTTAGAGCAGGATATTTTTGTACAAAACTGTAGACCAAACAATAGATTTTTAGTAGATTATATTTTTGTTTTATTTATTCAGAATTTATGTGAGCAATACACATTTCTTACAGTTAAGTTTCAACAATGAATATGAATGAACAATTATTTTTTTTATTATATTTTATTCAACTAGCTGATAGAACAAGCGTCATATGGCCCCCTGATGTTAAGTGGTAAGCATCGCCTATAACAAAGCATTGCCTCGTAGGACACGCACGTCAGGAACGTGCCCTACGATGCATTCGAGTTGATGGACGCAGGGCGTCCATCAACTCGAGGCATACAGGTGTTCAGCCTCAGGTGGCAGTAATTTAATTAAAAAACAGGTTTTAGAAAAAAACTATATTTCAAACTTCAACATCATTTTTGAAGACCTATTCATAGATACCCCACACGTATGGGTTTGATAAAAAAAAAATTTTTGCGTTTCAGTTTCATGTATTTCATATATAACCCCCCAATTTTTTTGTTTTTTTCTACTTTTTTGTAAAAATCTTAATGCGGTTCACAGAATACATCTACTCACCAAGTTTCATCAGTCTAGCGGACGGACAGACAGACAGACAGACATAATGAATCTATAAGGGTTCCGTTTTTGCCATTTGGCTACGGAACCCTAAAAAGAGGGTTAAAAAAGCAAGATGGAACATTCATCCACTGCACTTTTAAAAAATGTATCGTTCGTAGAACTTACTTACTACTATTAGAACTATAAACTTATTGTTATTAGAATTATAAATTGAAACTAGCGGCCGCCTCTGGCTTCGCTCGCCCCATTCCCGTTACTTACATCCGTTCTCCGTTACAATATCTTTATAAATTATGTGTTATTCTGTTGTATAAGCTATATTATTGTAAAGTTTCATCAAAATCCATTCAACAGTTTTTACGTGAAAGAGTAACAAACATCCATCATCCATACTTACAAATTTACGTTACGTTCATAATATTAGTAGGAAGTAGGATTTAATAGCAGTTTGTATATTTATCTCTAGTGTTATAAAGATAAGAGATAAATATTTAAAATCATTTAGGTATTGACAAGTGGAACCAAAGAGTTACAGTATGGTACCCAAGAACCGGAACAAGAAATAGAGGAAGACAGTACAAGCGTTGGAGAGACGATATCGAAGTAACAGGAGGAAAGCTATGGTCAAGATCTGCAAATGACAGAGTACAGTGGAAGGCATTGGAGGAGGCCTATGCCCAAGGGCACACAGAACACAATTAAAATAACTATAACTAAACCAGTCTAAATGTATCTAAATATATAAAACTCTTACGTTACTGACTGACTGACAATCAACACTCAGCCTAAACCGTAAGTCCTAGAAGCATGAAACATGGAGGGTATGTTCCTTTTATGGCATAGGGATGCACTAAGAAAGGAAATTGGAAAATTATGTCCCTAAGCGGAGAAAAAGAGGAAAAACTTTTTAAAGAAATATCTACGGGGCGTAACGGCAACGGGGCGAGCAAAGTCGTGGGCGGCTGCTAGTTATTGTGTATGTTCTGAATTAAACGGCTTTTATATTTATTATTATATTGTATATTTATCATTAGGCAATGTTCCTATTGGAAATTTCCGATAAATTCACGTCTCAATTATAATGACCAGATAAAAGAGTTTATAACTGCCTACTTCCCTATGGATGTCCAAATCGAACAAAAACAATATGTTGTTTTTCCTTCTTCCTTCCTTTTTCAATTCATTACTTTCACAATTTCATCGGTCCATCGTTTCTCTAAACAACTCTACCTACTACCATTTATCATGACTTAACCAGCCAAAAATAAATTGCGGTTTACGATCTAAGGCCGAGATTCATAGACCGAACTTTGACTTTACTTTGATGGAAAGTTCAACTTTCATGCAAAATTATATTTCATAGTTCTGTCAAGCTCTTCTTTATTCAAAATATTGATAGGAAGACTGCTTTGCTGTAAAGCAAAGTGCGGTCTATGAATCTCAGCCTAAGACGTATTAAAAAAAAACTGATATAACTAGATTTCGTTGAAGTCAATTTCCGGTATTTTTCATATAGTTTTTTTAGTTTTATCATTCTTTTATTTTAGAAGTTACAGGGGAGGAGGATATATTTTACCACTTTGGAAGCGTCTCTCGCGCAAACTATTCAGTTTTGAAAAATAAATGATACTAAAAACCTCAATATCATTGTTGAAGATCTATCCATAAATACCCGACACGTACGGGTTTGATAAAAAATAAAAATTTAAGTTGGAAAGTGACCCCCAAAATTTATGTTTTTTTTCTATTTTTATGTGATAATCTTAAAGCGGTTCACAGAATACAATATCTACTTACCAAGTTTCATCAGTACAGCTTTATAGTTTCGGAAAAAAGTGGCTGTGACATACGGACGGACATGACGAATTTATAAGGGTTCCGTTTTTGCCATTTGGCTACGGAACCCTAAAAACCCCGTGAGCTAAAAACCCAGCATCTAAACTCATGAAAGATCTCGTAACTCGCGAATTAATTTATCTAAATGTGTACGCGCACCAACAATTAACACGGCGCTAAGCAGGAAGCGAGCGAGGATGTGACGATATGGATTTAACCTCTGCCACATCCTATGTCTTGGTTTGTCGCAATATTTAGGACACATTTGAGTCATGGCACCCCGAGGTCACAATGGCACTTGTGACAATGTTGGCGGTAACACTTCTCAGGATGAGTCACTATTGTGTCTGAACCAAAAGATTAATGATACCGTGCCTGGGTATCAAAGATATTTTTCCGTTTTACTAATGCAAATATTTTTTTTTTTATTCATAGACAAGTTGGCCTAACACAAGGTCTATCTGGCTCTGTCTCTAGCTCTGGGTTTGAGGCTGTGTGAGCGTTGACTAAATAAATCCTACGTCGAAACGTCAAATCCTACGTACAGTAGAGAGATAGAGCCAGACAGAGCTTGTGGTCCATCACAAGGCCTGTCATTTATTTTACAAATCGTATGCTTTAACTTTTGATTTGGTTACCATAACAAGAACGCCACGCCACGACAAGAAGAAGATGACGTAATGCAACGGACATTACGCAATCTTCTTCTTGTCGTGGCACTAGTTCTATGGAACAAATATAGGAAGGATATAATAATATGGATAACGCAATAATATGGAAATTCCAAAACTTAAAGTAGGTAAAGATAAGTACAAAGATCATGGTTTATCCATATTTCAATTGTCCTTTAATGCTGGTTTTACCATCAGCGTGACGTTAACAGGTTATATGTTTTCGTTATAGTGTTTGAGTGTAGGTACGCGGGAAGTCGGTAGATGAAGAGGGCTTAGAATGTTCTTCTAGAATGTTCTTAGAATGTATAGAGGAAGCCTACGTCCAGCAGAGATTTCTTCAGGGTAATGATGACGGCGAAAGTAAAGACGGAAGCATTTTTATAACGTTACTCTAAGACTGTAAAACTTCAAATTTTGAATCAAAAATGCTTCTAACCTGGCCTTTCTCCAAAATGTCTGTGATCTGGCTGGCTACCATTGAGCTTCATATGGTTATGGTTACGGCTGTCAAAATTGTGTCAACAGTGTCAACACATTCAAACCCAAGAAGAAAATGAATGTGTGCCTATCTATACACAATTTGACAGCCATAGCCATAACCATATGGAGCTCGTGGTAGCCCTGCTGATCGAGATACATGCTCCGAGGTCTTTCCCTTCCAGCAGTTCCATTCACACTCGCCTGATGCAATTGTTTTGTTAATCTCCTTTCATCCTTTCTTCTCTCTAGGTTAAAAATTAATAATAATTAGATATCGTGCATCATCATCACTTGACATCAGGTGATATTGCGGTCAACCGGTAGCCTGATAATTGTAAAAAAACCTTCGATTCCAACCATGTTTATGCAAACATTATCCTATTGGAGTCAAAACAAACGTTCAATTTAATTAGTAATATTAAGAGCCCTGTTAGATAAACCGATATTTGCCTTAGATTAACATGTTATTATCCCCGTTTTCATATTTAATTGTGATACAAAGTTAGGTACCTAACCTGATAACAAATAATAGCATGATGTCATTGACTTTTATAATTTTAAAGGATTAAAAACATGAAATAATTATTAATTTAAGAAATTTAATATTGTGTTTGCAATACTTTTATTTTGTCTATCTGATACAAAACTACCCTTATATTTATCTACCTAAGCATACTCATCGATTTTATAAGTTATCTTATGTCGTTTTTTTAGAGAATTTCTTAAGACAATAAATATTCCATAAACTGAATATCCAGTTAGTCCACATATTTATTTCACGAGCTGATGGAAAAGGCAGATGTTCCACCTGATGTGAAGTGTGTTCTCGTAAGAATCCAAAACTAAAAAGCCAAAACATTTGTCCCGCACCAGGACTCAAACTTGCGTTTTATTCGGTGTCTCCACTGTGTCAGAGTTTGATGACCTTTCGTGATGTGTGTAAAAAATCTGAAAAATTATATATGTCATTTATTTATTATTTATTATCAGGCTATCTGATACCACTGCAGGGAAAAGGCGGTACGTGACACCATAAACTTATCAACTCCTTGTTGGCGGGTTTCATACCTCTTTGGTGTTTACAGACAAATAAACTACCCTCACTTCAAAGGATTCATAAGTAAAACTTTCTTTTTGCTAACGGAACACTAAACCTAAGGATCACTTTAAACAAAACGCAATAAACGCACTTAACAATTACAAAAACAAACTTTCAACGTAGACGTTATCAGCAATCAGACGCCTCAAGTCTTGCACATATAAAGCCTTCTGCGGTGGCGATCAGTGAAACACTGTTAAATATCGTAGTCATATTTGACAGCGTTTCACTGAACGCCACCGCATAAGACTTAGGTGTACGCAAGGCTTCACTTGAATTGTTTTAAGCAGGGATTGGTGATAAGATACTTACCTAAGCATAGCACGCGAAACTAGCATGTGCAAACTGCACGAAAGGAACCTCTTTGGCGCGCTCTAAAAAGCCTTCTTCTTCCTGCCCTTATCCCACTTTAAGTGGTGTCGGTACAACATGGTCTTCCTCCTCCATTCCTCTCTGTCAGCTGTCATCTTTGCATTCACTCTTCTCCTATCCATGTCTTCTTTCACACTATTCATCCATGTTTTCTTTGGTCTACCTCTGCTCGCATATCCATCCACATCCATACTTGTCACTCTTCTAGCCACTTGACAAAAACTCTAAAAACACACTAAAAAGTATCAAACCAATTTAAAACCTTGGGGTTCGTTCCCCACTGGAAAGGCATAAGAGTACTAGCAAAACTCCGTGGCCTGAAAACAGACATAATGAATTTACTATAGAAGGTTTACAAAATAGAGAGAATCTAAGAAAAATACATGTTTTGCCGAAGGAGGTTAGATATTATATTCTTCTTCTTCTTCCTGCCTTTATCCAAAATGGTGACCAAATCTACTCGCGACCTAGTGACAGATAACGAATGAGTAGGTAATATAGTCTATGGTCAAATATTACACAAAGTTCAAATATTTGCAACTGGAACCTAGACTCACCTAGCTTTAAGACATTTCAAAGTGATCCTTAAGATGCAACTCAATAAAACATTATTTTGAATTTGAATTTAGTTTTGGAATGACAGATTTGAAGCTTTGCTTTATAATAGTTTGTAGTCGTGTTTGCTATCTATTTATAATGATATATACCTAACCTGTACTTTTTTCAGTTTTCTTCCAAACGAAGTGAACTAAGATCATAATTAAGAAGCTAATTGCCTCAACGCGGCTTGAATATGTTAAATTGCCCTGAATGAGTCTAAATTGAGCTTCTTCCATAGAATTGAAAAACATGTTAATTTCGCGACGGCGCACCTAGCCGGCTAAAAATAGCAGAGTCGCGTCGGTAATACATGTAAATTGGTAGGTATAATAATATATTTAGCACAGACATGATCTGTAGGCCTAACATAAGCTCTGTCTTTGGCTCTGGTTTTGAGTCTACTGGACCTCTCCTTGCTATCATTTTCTAACAGATTCGGAGAGAAAAAAATGGGTTTGTTTGGAAACTTTCGTCTACTTTTATGGGTGGTTGTACCTTTTAGTAGTAAGCTTTGGGTTGTACCTGTTGTGACAGATTTTTTTGGAATTGTTTTTGTCAGTTAGGCCGAGATTCATAGACGTGACTTTGCTTTACAGCAAAGGAGTCTTCGCAAAGTAAGCTTTGTTTATCGAAGTTTACCTTCAACATTTTGAATAAAGAAGAGCATGACAGAACTATGAAATATATTTTTGGTTGAATGTAGAACTTTCCATCAAAGTAAAGTCAAAGTGCGGTCTATGAATCTGGGCCTTAGTGTTCAATCTTAAAAGCTGCTAAAACTAACTGTACTCAGTTATTTGGATTGTATGTATGCGCAATAACAGCCAACTTTTCCTGCAACTTGGAAAGCATTTGAGCCAGCACTATTGCACTTAGTAAGTATCACCATTATTGCAACTTGGACCGTAACATGGGCTCATTCGTAATGTGTACACACGGCAAAGTAGTTCGCCGAGCGAAAGTTGGCTCGAAATCGCAATGAGATACTGCGGAAGTTTCGCAGTAAATTGTGGTCAAGGGGATTGTAGTTTACAACACTGGTTTTAATATTACAATATGAGCTTTTGCAACTTAGATTGGCTATAACATAAATGACTCATAGATAGAAAAACATTAAATACACGCAAACATTAAAAACACAGCGAAGTAAAGTGGGTTTTTCAAAATAGATGTGATAAGAAGACTGAACCGGGAGTTGTTTGCGTTTAAAAGTGGCTAAAAAGAAAAACCCTAATAAAAATGAACAAGTCTTCGGCAGTGAAATTTTATTGCTATAAAATGTGTATAAAAAAATAAAGTAAACAGGCATCTATTGTAGATGATTAATATAGCGTCAGGGGCAACTGCTGACTCAATTCTTACTTGCCCGAATTATAATGGGCCGTTGTGTTAGCACAACTTAAAGCCCTTTAAATTGATAATAAAAAAGTTCAACAGTAGCAAAGTCTGTGTGACACATAGGTGCGTTCACAGACAGACTTCAGCACACTTTGGACGGTGTCCAGGAGTCTTTTTGGCTTGAAGATGTCGTTGGAACCAACTTCGGTGGTTTGAAGCGTTATTTGGAATTGTTCTGTAATTTTAACGGCAGTGTGTTACTGATATTGCTGTTTTGTAGTATTCGTATAATACTTAGGAGTTTAGAAATACCAGGGCTTTGGGTATGTTGGCTGGTATTTTTAGACGCGTTTCTGAAGAGTCGAAAATGAAAGACTGTTTTTTTATATTTTTGAACTCATTTCCCATCAGAACCTATTTCGATGTATTTCAATCTCAACGTGATAGATAAATGATGTCTTCTTAAATATGAAAAAAAAAACATAAATATGATATTTACTAGATGCTTCTCGTCGTGTTCTCACAAACCAGTGTGATGAAAGGATATTAAATGCGTCTTAGCGAGGCTCTTTTTTTGCACTTACACTGTTTTAAAACACTAATATGTTTTTTATTTTGTTTGTAAATCGAGCAATATTTGTACTATATTCTTGTGTATTAATCTCAGACCAGTTACACCAACTGAAAGGAGAGCAAACAAACCGCACGTTATAAAACACTCGATCAATTTGTCGGAGGGTCCCAAGGAACGGAACCCTGAATTGGCCGCTAACGAGGAAACGATCTTGTACGCGCACCGCTCTACGGAACACTAGTCAATCTCAGCTCCGGTAAAGCTGTGTTCACTGCATCTAATTCATTTTTTATTTTATTCATAGAGTTAGTAAAGTGTTCAATACGGTAATAAAGTTTTAATAAGTTTAACAGTTATGCTAATTAAAGCTTAAAACCACATCACACACGCTCATCTAATGTAGATGATTTGTATACCGTCAGGGTCAACTGGTTCTTTTTTACTCACTCCCTAGACTGCTGGAAGAGAACTCTTTTAGTCTAAAAGGGTTCTCTTAATTTTAAGTTTTCTTAATATTGTCTATGTGTGTGCAATCTATACTAATATTATAAAGCTGAAGAGTGTGTTTGATTAGCTTTATCACATTACATTATATTTTGCTTAAACATATTTTACCTGACTGTACTCAAAAGTATTAATAATTTGATGGGTTCCGAAACGTCAGTAAAAATAAATTTAAAATCAAAAGTGTCATTTGGGACACTGTGTCTCAGGGAAATTTGTCCGAAACGTCAGCAAGTCGTTTTAACGCGCTAATCTCGGGAACTACTGGTCCGAATTGGAAAATTCCTTTTTGTGTTGGATAGTCCATTTATCAAGGTTTATAGGTTATCTAATTTCAAGCTATGACTAATAAGAACAGCATCAATGCAAAATGTTGCAAAAATCTGTCCTTTTCTATCAGGTAGACTTTTCTAAAAATTCTCAATTTTGAAAAGATTATAACGCTCCTAAACGTTCTCGAATGTTCTTTAACATTCTGGAATACCTGGGCAACGCCGGGACTCGCGGCTAGTAAAGAATAAAGTAAAATAAATGCAGTAAAATTGACCTAACTTTATTTCACATGAACATGTGCACCGCCTTACAAAACCGCAGAGGAAGAGACAATCACAGCGGCAGTGGAAGTAGTTGTAAGTACAAGTGGTTGCAAGGTAATGGGTTGCTGTTGTGACGGCCCACTAGGATGTCTCTATTAGACCAATTGATCAGAACCCACTAGATGCTTTACTGTTAGGATGATGCACTTGTGTTGTTCTCATTTCATTTTTAAATAATCATTATTTCATGAAAAAAATTGAAATATGGATTATTTCCGTTGTCCCGCTTTTTTGGTGCAAACAGCCAAGGAGTGGAACTCTTTACCGTCGTCAGTATTTCCGAAGCATTACTACCTTGGATTTTTCAAGTCAAGAGTGAACAAGTGGATTATAGCTAAGCGTGCTCCACCTTAGGCTGCATTTTCACTTTCCATCAGGTGTGATGGCAGTCAAACGTTTAGCTATCAACAATAAAAATAAAAATATAAAAAATAAAAAAGAATGGTCTGACGAAATTTATTTAATTAAAACTTTCCCGTTGTACCTACCTTACGAGAAAATTTTAATTAAATAAAATTCGTATTTTTTTCATTAAAAAAACATAGATATTGTGACGGCCCACTAGGATGTCTCTATTAGACCAATTGATGAGAACCCACTAGATGTAGACTAGATGTATGTGTGTATGCTTTACGGTTAGTGCACTTGTGTTGTTCTCATTTCATTTTAAAATAATCAATTGGAATCGCGTTCAATGGTAGTCAAATATTTAGGTATTTGGTCGATTAGCAATCCGTGAAACTAGTCCTTGCGGATTTCCTCACGATGTTTTTCTAGATTAAAAAAAAAGAACCATCAATATTAACTTATCATACCTTTTTTATGTCAGTCTCTGCTCCGGCGAAATTTAAATCAGATTTCTTAATTTTCTAAGACCATCATTTACCATACTTCATTAATACATTAATTTCATTTCATTTTAAAATTGGTCAACTCTGAGAATCGCCACAAGTCCCTCTTATCAACAGGAAACGGTTAAAATACCCATTATTCCTTAAAGTCAAAGCGTTAAATTAACATTTTAACTCCCTAATGACACTTTAGAACCTCTGGGACGGATGTGTTAGCAATATGGCACGCGATAACTTGTTTTCCTTCAAAACATAATAACTCGTTGATAAGAAACCAACCAGATGTCGAACGTATTTGTCATTGGCAGTATAACATAGGCGGACAGCGGCCACAAAACCAAAAAGAAAAAAAAAGAATCTTGCAAAAAAAAAACATCCGAACAGACCCAAATGATTTGTTCTTCGTGCCCATAATTTTGAAATTTTAAACAAACAATATCATTGTGACAAGGAAAACAAACTTGAAAAATATATGATTGAGTGGATAATCCTCATAGATAAAAAAAGGGTTTCCAAAAATATACTTAAAACTTCGTATTTGTATTGTAAGTTTGTCGATGAAAATTTTACCTCATAAACTTGAGAACGAGAATTTACTCACGTCAATCTTTAAGTAATTTCATTCTATGATCTATTTAAAGCTAAGGGAAAACCAGATCAAATACCTATTTTGTAAATCAACCACAGAAACTCTTGTGGTTTTATAACCAAAAAAACTAGTGGCTGATCGCGGTTTTGTTCGCCGAGTTCCCGTTGGTTCTAATCTACCTTCTCACCAATTTACAGCCAAATCGGTCCAGCCAGTGATGTGACAACACGTGATGGCGTCGCCAAGGAAAATACGGATTCATTTAATATATAGATAAAAAAACGATACCTATCTACCTACTAAGTAAGGTAATACCTACTTTATATTCGTCTAGCCATCTAGGTCACGTAATTGGCTTAATAAGTGGGTTTACGACAATGAATGTTTCAAAAAGATTCTCTTCTAGAAACCGTCATTGATTTACGACCATCGCACCGCTATTATTGGCATAAAGTGAGGAAAAGAAAGCTGACTTGACAACCGCGAAGTTGCCTCACCCTAGCAATACCAAGGAGATAGGTACATAATATTCAAAAATATTTTATTGCATCACAAAATTAGAAAATCCTGGGCCCTGACAATAAATCATCAACAATAATCAACAGAGATGCAAAATACCTGTTTTACATTTTCGTGCACGGAAATTACTAATGTTTATAGTTACTTGTAACTCTTCTAGTTAATAATTCGTTAATAATGTGGAGCTTAAAAAATTTGATATACTGACTTTGTGGCCAGGCTGATAAACAAATATTTATGAAAATTCTATGGGACTAATCTTTTACCTTTCCTAAGAGAGTATTTATTCAAATCATTTCATAAATGACCAAGTTATGCGATGACAAACATTTAAAAAATAAAAAAGAATACTATCTACCGAATCGAGATCCCCCTCCTTTTTTATTCCTTATTTTTATTTGAAGTCTTTTAAAAACTGAACATTACCTAAATATCTATTGCACAAACTAAAATTATATTTTATTATTGCCTGCGAAAGTTATTTTGAAAGGCAGGAAAATAACCTATTGTCGTCATAAATTGTGGTTAATTCTTATATAAAATTTTCTCCAAAGTATTTTTATAGGTATTATTGCTTACCTGGTTCTTCGTCCTACTTTAAACTAATTAGTTTTAATGTCACCTGTTTTTCATTAAACATATTTATTTACACAAAGAAACTTACAATTAAACAAATATCTACAAAATGTACAAAATACACAAGAAACAGTTGAGCTATCTGCAGATCGTTACAAACGATCTAGAGACGATGTCACCTTTTTATATTTTAATTGATTACTAAATTATTTCATGGAAATTAACCAAATAGAAATACGTGACTTTATTTAAATTATGATGATTTTCTAATTAAGTGGTTTCCTAATTAAATCCTAATTAAATAATTATTATTTAAAAATATAGAGTTTTAACTGTATCTTGTCACCAGTGCATGAAAGGCCATAAGTTGATGGACGTAGGGCAGTGCATCGTAGGGCACGTTCCTGACGTGTGTGACCTACGAGGCAAAGCTTTGTTATAGGCGATGGACCATATGCTTGTTCCATCACCTAGCTGTAAAAAAACTAATGTTACAAAAATCATCAAGTACCAACTCTTCTATAGTTTCATTGATATTGTCCAATGGTGGGGTTACAAAACGAAAACCGCAGACTTTTCTGCCTTAGGCCGTGGCTTATTAATTGTAACCAGATATATTTTATCATTTTTCTGTTCAGGACAGACGGACAAGTGATAAGAACGAGTATTGAGTCGTGTGGTGGTTTTGCAATAACTATAAATGAGTCATACAACTCATACAAAGTAACATTGGCCTAAAATTCCATTCAGCGTGGTGGAATTTTTCAGGCCTCATTCAAAACATTGCTACTCTAGGAAAGCTATTTTTAGAGCTGTCTTATGCTAATATAGTAATATATCTTGCTTGGTAATTGTGTTAAATTTAAATACAACTTTTGAAACTCATGGTTTCAACACAATTTTTATGAACAACGGGATATTTACCATGATTATGTTTTGTGAGTTTTGATTCCCGATATTTTGGCTCATCAGTTGCATGCACCATGATCACCGGTTGAGCTGAAGTCCACGTTCATAAAAATAGCACTTAAATACAATTAAATTTGATTCTTTTGCAAAACTCTTTAAATTTTACTTAAGTTAATTTGAGGTGCAATAAACTTAGGTGAATCAAAATAAGTTTCCATTAAAAATTGTTAAAATAGTAGCCAGTAATTCCACCGGCACCCACAAACCGAAATACCGCAATGCTGCTTGACGGCAAAAATACCTATTATATTATCATAGCTCCATTCTTCATATATAGGAAATGTAGTAATTTTACTAGGTAGTAACTTGTCCTACAAGGTAGTTTCGCACGCTTTTAGATCGATTGAATCGGTATGCAATACTTAATCGATTCAACATAATCGATACCACTGACAGTGTCACGTCACTATCGTTCGTCTAGAATCCCCTCATTCTTTTTCGTGCGAGGTAGTGAACGCACGCGCCTACAAGCTCTTCTCAGTTCGGTAGTCGTCAAGTGCAAAAAGTATTGAAGGATGCCGAAACGTAAAAATGAAGACCAATTGATCCAGCTTTACCAAGAAAAAATAAAAAGGCTGGAACAACAACATGCTGTTCGACGCCGTCGAATAATTGTCTCCTCTGATTCTGAATCAGATTCGCAAAATGAAGGTAAGCCTACGCATTGTGATAAATAAGTATTCTTTATCATAATTTTCAATAAAACTCGTTGCAACCATCTATAAGTCTGCCGGGCGGTTAACTGCGGGTTATTCACGAAGGCTAGACATGATGTGATAAAAACCTGGAGGTTGACCGAGGGTCATACACGAAGGTCATAAAAATTGCATAGTCAAACTATGCAATTACAAAACAAAAAGTACAACAAAATAATTCTTGTACATTTTTTATAAGTACCCGCAAATTTCCGTCAATTTTTTTTGACACATTTTATTTCTATTTATAGAAATCGAAGCCCAAGCTAATGACGAGTTGATGGACACCAACCCTCCTGTTGAAGCAGCAACGGAAAATGCAGCACTTTTAGACGAAATGCTGCCCGAGCCATTGTCGCCGGAAAATCAAACTTCTCTCGAAGCGACTACGGAAGGAATAAACGATGCGGCCGTAGAACTAGATCCTGAAATACGGCTCGCACTGGGAGACCCAGCTGAAGAAATTCCAACTTATGGCGAAAATATTCATTCTGACATAGCAAAACGCTGGTTACCCATTTTAAAGAAAGGATTAACGAAAGAAGTTAAAGAAAAACTTCTTAAAGAACATAATGTTCCTGACAACTGTAGGCTACTGAAAGCCCCAGCATTAAATCCTGAAATTTCAGCAGCGGTCGCGGAGGTAGTCCGGGCGAGAGACAAAAAATTAGAGGCAAAACAAGGCCAATTGGGCTTAGGTATCACTGCCGTATCTAAAGCTATGTCTAAGTTACTAGAAAACGGACAAAAAGTAGAAGTTATCAAACTTCTTTCAGAAGGCTGTAGAATCTTATCAGACCTCCACTACACGGAGACCCAAACACGATCCAAGCTAATCACACCGTGCTTAGATAAGGCTTTCTTGAATATTATTCAAGATGAAGAGAGAGATGACACTCTGTTTGGAACAAAACTCTCAGATAAAATTAAGTCTGCAAAAGTCATCGAAAAACAAGGCCTACAGATTAAACGGAATGCACCGTCTACTGTAACTACGAAGCCCACACTTCCGCAACAAACGCAAAATAGGCGGCAGGCGGGAAACTGGTCAGCCCCCACTCGGTACACCACGTCGGCGAACAGGGGGGGGCGCGGAGGGTACACAGCAAGCCGGCCTGCGTCGAACACGACCTACAGGAAATATCCAGCTCAAGCGCCGGCAGCTCCTGCTTCAGCAGCGCCGGCGGCACAGACCAGACCAGCTGCCTACCGACAACGTGCACCAACACGACAGTAGCGCCTAACCAGGTACATGCGGGCAGGTTACATCACCATTACAACTGCTGGCTAGCTATAACTAAAAACAAGTTTGTTTTAAACTGTGTGTTGCATGGTTATCGTATACCAATAACAAGTAAAGTAACTCAACCCTACAAACCATCCAGCCAGAATTCTAAAATAGATAAAATTTTAATGCAACTTGCAATAAATAATTTAATAGACCTTGGCGCGGTATCTGTATGCAAAAATAAGGAACAGCAATACTTGTCACCCATATTTTTGACGCCAAAACCTAATGGGACCTATAGGTTTATTTTGAACCTTAAATCATTAAATAAATTTGTTCAAAAAGACCACTTCAAGATGGAAGATTACAGAACTGCATGTAGTCTGTTACCATTAAAGGGCTATGCAGCAACTATTGATCTTAAGGAGTCGTACTTACTAGTACCTATTCATGTAGATGACAAAAAATATCTAAGATTTCAGTTCGAAGACATCTCTGGCCAAACTAAAACCTACGAATTCAATTCAATGTGCTATGGGCTTTCAACCGCACCTAGAACCTTTACTAAAATAATGAAAGAGGTTTTTTGTTATTTAAGAAGTCGAGGACTTAGCTCAGTGTCTTATTTAGATGATACGCTTTGCCTAGGTAAAAGCTATGAAGAATGTCTTCATAACGTCAAAGAAACTGTGAAACTTCTCGAATGCTTAGGTTTTGTAATTAATTATCAAAAAAGCGTACTAGAACCTAAACAAAACTGCACGTTTCTAGGCTTTGTATTTGATACAGTAGAAATGTCTATATCGTTACCTGCAAACAAGCGTAATAGTATATTACAACTAACACAAAAATACACTAAGTTACCGCGTTGCACAATTCGAGAATTTTCACAATTCATAGGTGTATTAACAGCAGCTTGCCCAGCCGTAAAATACGGGTGGTTATACACCAAGGTCTTTGAGAGAGAAAAGTTTTTAGCTCTCAAAGACCACGCCGATTACGATGCTAAGATTAAACTGTCCTCAGCGTTATTGCCCGATCTGCAATGGTGGAAATCAAATATTCTTGTCGCAAAGAAATCTATTATTCCTGTAAAATACGATCTAGAAATTTTCACGGACGCTTCCCGCTCTGGCTGGGGAGCCGCTTGCAATAGCATGCGCGCAAATGGACACTGGAAGGAAAATGAACTTAAGTTCCATATTAATTATCTGGAACTCCAAGCAGCTTTTTTAGGGCTTAAATACTTTGCTAAAAACAAATTAGATTGTGATATACTTATGCGAATCGATAACACGACTGCCATAAGCTATATCAATAGAATGGGTGGGATCCAATTTCCCCATTTGAATGACCTAGCTAGATCCATTTGGCAGTGGTGCGAGCAGCGAGGCTTATGGTTGTTTGCCTCATATATCAATACGAAGGACAACAAAGAGGCTGACGAAGAGTCAAGAAAAATTAATCCTGATACAGAAATAGAACTTTGCTCAGAGGCTTTCCAGACCATTGTCGAACAGTTTGGTCAGCCCGATATAGACCTCTTTGCCTCCCGTTCCAATGCCAAGTGTGATGCATACGTGTCATGGAAGCCTGACCCTGATTCAAGCAACGTTGATGCTTTCACGATATCTTGGAACCATTACTACTTTTATTGTTTTCCACCACTATCAATGATTCTTAAATGCCTGAACAAAATCGTGAATGAAAAATCAACTGGAATTATTGTGTTTCCCTACTGGCCTTCGCAGGCGTGGTTTCCTTTATTGAACCAGTTGTTGGTATCAGAAGTTATATACTTTAACGATGCTTTACGGTCTCCTTCCAGGGTACATCTACCGCAGGAGATTATCCTGGCGGCCGCGATTGTCTCAGGCAAGCGTTCACGCGGCGGGCCGTTCCTCAAGAGTCGTTAGATATAATGGTGGCTTCTCTCTCGGCAGGTACTTTAAAACAATATAACACAACTTATAAGTTGTGGTGGAACTACTGCATCAATAGCAATATTAGTTATTTGGATGCTCCGATAACGGTCGTTATTATGTTTTTGACAGAACAATATACAAAAGGAGCCTCTTATAGTTCTATTAACAGTCACCGGTCAGCTCTCTCATTGTTATTAGGCAACAAAATAGGTTCCGATGAACAAATTTCACGCCTACTAAAAGGGGTATATAAACAGAGACCAAGTTTGCCTAAGTATAATTTTATTTGGGATCCCCAAACGGTTCTTGACTTTATTTCTGACTGGTATCCTAATAATGTTTTGCCACTAGATCAGATCACCAAAAAATTAGCAATGCTTCTTGCATTGTGTACAGGTCACCGCGTACAAACAATTTCTGTTATAAAATTAACTGATTTAGTTTTTTCTCAAAATCAAATTACCATCACCATTTCAGATCTGATCAAAACGTCAACTGCAGGTCGTGATCAGCCGACCTTAATTCTACCTTATTTTAATGATAAACCTAATATTTGTCCTGCCAAATGCTTGATAGATTATTTGTCTGTAACGAAAAACATTCGAAACGAAGTAAACTACTTGTTTATAACTCATAAACGTCCACACGGACGTGCCTCAACACAATCCATCAGTAGATGGATCAAAGATGTGTTAGCGGTTAGCGGTATCGATGTGGCGACGTTCAGCGCGCACAGCACGCGGCACGCCGCCACCTCGAGAGCGCGCGCAGCCGGCCTCTCGGTGGATGCCATCCGCAAGGCGGCCGGCTGGACTGCCAACTCTCAGGCGTTTGCCAAGTTCTACAATCGACCAATTATTGCAGAGAACTTTGCGAGATCTATCTTAGAATAAGATTTACTTTGGTGATTTAGATTAATAAACCTAAATATTTTAAGTGTTCGGTAATATCGTAATATGTTCTTGAACATTATGATTATGTTGATGTATAAATAAATATCATGATTACTGGTAATTTATAAAAGTTTAATTGCATTCAACCCTTTAGTCTAAGAGATATATATATCAAAAACTTTAGACAAATATAGGTAGTCCTCTAAACATCTACCTAGTAAAATTACTACATTTCCTATATATGAAGAATGGAGCTATGATAATATAATATATGATTAAAGGAACTTCACAAGTGAAATTCAATCATTATTATATGAATAGCTCCATTCGAATATATAGGAACCCACCCTCCACAACCCAACTAAAGTTTTGGGTAAACTCTAAAAGAATGAGGGGATTCTAGACGAACGATAGTGACGTGACACTGTCAGTGGTATCGATTATGTTGAATCGATTAAGTATTGCATACCGATTCAATCGATCTAAAAGCGTGCGAAACTACCTTGTAGGACAAGTTACTACCTAGTAAAATTACTACATTTCCTATATATTCGAATGGAGCTATTCATATAATAATGATTGAATTTCACTTGTGAAGTTCCTTTAATCATATATTACTACCACCAGTAGTACCTACTTCCCCGGACGAGCCCTTCACAAATATTTTACAAACACGTAACACGTTTATTTTATATTTTATCTTTCAACGGTCATGAAAGCTAATTATTGGGCGTATAGGACATTTGAACCGCGGATAAAGTGATTCAGATAAGAGTTAAGTGGTGCAGCGATCACTGATCGGAGTAATGCGTCGATGATTTGTCATCGATTGAAAACACATGTTATAATTAGTTTTAAAAAAGATATTCATTTCACGTTATTGTTAATTTTTTCGTCGGTTGTAACTACCAAGACCATTACAAATAAAAAATGTTTTTTTTTAAACAGTCATGGTCCACACGTGAAATGATTATTTAGAGTAATTTTGCTCAAGTTTTTCAACAATATGATATTCGTATTTACTTCTCAATCAGATAAAAAAGATTAAAAAAACCTCAATTTTGATTTATAAAAAAATGAAACGAGGAAGCTAGTGGTTGAGATTTGTTTTTTCTTTGGTGTTTTAAATAAATATTAAAAAAATACAATCTGTCAAAGTTTCAAAAGTCAACTATATTGACGCAAAAATGTCAGATGTCATGATCTCAAGATATGATACCAAGTTATCAACATTGCGATATCATAAAACAATTTTGAATAACACGGAAACCAACATCTAAGTTTTCTTTTTACGCTCTGACGCGTCTAAAAAAGCCATGTCTTGAGAAAACAAAGAGCCAAGCCTTTTTCAAGCTCTCAGCACTTTGCGTTGAGTCAGGACAATTGCATAACGAAAGAAGACGTTTGTTAGACTTTCTAAGCTGAGAAACGAGAATCCACTGAAAATGCTTAAAAAGCCACTTTATTTTCTGCTTTTTATAAGTTTTTCTTTTGCGAAATGCTTGGAATTGGCGCCATTTTTGTTGCTTTGCTTTAAATTAGGTTAAATTGCGATGAGTGGAATTTCCATAAATATTTAATTTATTTATCTGGTTATTTGTCATAGGTACCTACTATTGCGTGAGACACTATGAGGCAATATGCCATGATAAGTGTCAACGTCTAATTTTTTCTGGAAAATTATTTATGTATTTATTAGTGAAACATTTCCATTGCTTGTTTCTCTCTTCACAAAGTTAGTACACAGAAACCTTATCAATTTCTTGTGTATTTTTAAAATGCTTATAAGTTTTTTTGTGTAGGTAAATAAATAGTATCTTGCGTCTAAAAAAAAGTCTTTAGTCCATTTTTTTTTTAGACTTTTGTAATTTTATCCAATAGGTAGTTATCGTAACTTTTAAATCATATAAAAATTGCCATGAGTGGTGGTGGTATACAACTATAGTAAATTGCTTCGAAAACCAATAAACAATTACTCTGATATTCTCAATCTAGAGATCTGACGATATGACACCAAACCAGCAAACCCACTCATTAAGTTAATATTACAGACAGTACCTACTGTCCAGTAAAGGGTGAAGTCAGGCAATCAGCATACATAAGTTATGAAGCTAGCGTGCTTCAGAGGCCATTACTAGCCTTCTATGAAAAAGGACATTTCAGCTTATCGGTGGATATCACGAGAATAAAAACTGCTGATAAGATCGCGTGGGGATGGGTATACACCTTGATATCGATGAAAATTTGTTATACTTTTTACTAATATTATTTATTATAAAGCAGCCGTTTTTATTATTATTATATTTCAGGCCTTTCTCACTGCAGGGCAAATGCCTCCCTTCCCTCTTTCCACTCTTCACGACTCAACGCAGTGACAGGTCACGATCAAAGGTGGGAATCAAGTTCGTCCCGCCATTGATAAAATTCACTATATTTCAAAAAAATACGCTCAGCTAATATGACTCTTTGTACGACAGACTCGATGAGGAAAAATGATTTACAAAGTTATTAAACTCATAAAAAATGCTATTTGAAGTAAACGTATATCTATAAAATGTTTCAATATAAAATTACCCAAAACTCTTTTTTTCCTGTTTATACAAAAAAATACTGAAGCGATGTCATATCTAAGATACACATATTTTTACTTCATACAAATATTTTAATGAATATGTGGGCAGAGGTAAATCAAGGAAAACATGGATGAGTGTGAAAGATGACATGGATAAGAGAGGAGTGAATGCAGAGATGACGACTGACAGAGGGGAATGGAGAAGGAATACATGTTGTGCCAACCCCACATAATGTGGGATAAGGGGAGGAAGAAGAAGAAGAAGACGCATATTTTAATGGCGTATGCAACCAGCTCAAATAAAGGGAAATAAATGAAACTACTTTGTCATTTACCATTTCAAACGATCTTAATAAAGATAGCTCATCAAATCCGCAAAGCAGTGCCGTGTCCATTGGCAACGGTTCGTTTATCGACCAACAAAATGACCTCTGTGCCCATCACTAGCCTCGTGTGTGGAAGACAGGCGCTTATTAGCCGTCATTATCTACACTACCATAGTGACATATGGCCAATATTAGACTCGTATCTGCATGGGGACATGCGAGAAAGAGCCCACGCTAGCCTTCGTGTAGAAACTTTAATAACTCTTTGTTACATAAACATGAAAGGGAATAAAGCTCTATTTTTCTTTGTCGCTGAAGATTTCATATTCATATTGTGTAGTAATGAGTTTTTATTGAAGTAGCCCGAAGAATTACTCTGAGTGGGGAACTCGGGAAAGTTCTGCTTTGCATTGCAGTTTGAAATGACTTTTGTTGGAAGACGGTTTTACCTGCAAATGCGAAGTGCAACATAATTACCCTACTACTAAGACTATCGTACTATACGATGTATACGATACGATATATTATGCGTATAATATGGTATCAAGCACTAAAGATTTTATTTATTTTTTTGTTTAACTTTTTTTTTGTTACATTGAAGAAGATAAGTTCTAACCTTATAGTACATAATAATTATGTTAGTACTTTGGGGCAAGACGGTGTATTTCAAAAAATGAAGTTTAAAAAACTTGAGAAACTGACTTCATGGCTAAACCGATTTTGATGAAATTTCTATGAGACCAATCTGGAATCATAACCTTTCACATAAAAACATACTTTTTTTTTATTTGAAGTTGGTTAAAAACCGCCACAACCAACACAAAAAGGTATTTTTTTCTTTTTGCACATTATCTATTATTAGGTTTTTTAGTTTCTAAAAAACCTTCACCATATCTGCCTGTATTTATCATTATTTGATTAAAAATCAGATGTAATTTAAAACTTTTAACCATGCCCTTGCATTTTTTAGTTCTTAGTATATTGCATTCTCTTGCTAAGCCAATTTGGTAATTTATCGCATGAGCGTCCACAATTTAATACAATATAATATACATGCATGTCTACGAGTTATTATAGTTTGTTTGTCCTCTAGACTCTAGGCAATGATACCACATAATACGTCAATTATTGTTTTTACCCTTAGATTAATAGACTCCGATTGTAAAAGTAGATTTTCCTTATTTATACCTCAAAATCAAAATAGCTCAGGCAAAGTAAAACTTTATGAATCGGCTTTTGAGCTTTTTTTACTTTTGTCACTGTTTCAAACCAGTGCCAGTGTGGCGAAAGGATTTTAATTGCGAAGAGGCTCCATTCGTGCACTTGACACATGTTTTTGAACTTTTTAGATTCTACGACATTCCGGTTTCTTCACAATGTTTTCCTTCGCCGTTTGAGAGAAGACAAAAAAAATGTATTTTAAAATATCTGTGAACCTATTTCATTTTCAACATTACATTGTATTTTGGACACACCTGACCTACCCCAACAGAAAGACCTTTCCACAAACCATTAAAAATTCTTATTATTTGAACACCATATGCCGTTTCTGACCATAAGTCACCATAATAAGGTGAACAATACCGATAAACAAAATGCATAAATATAATTGCGGGGGTGAATACTTCCCACACATTCCCATGCATTCATTGGGGTGGTTAATGGTCAAGGGTGAGTCGCGAACTGACAGGCTAGTCCTTTGAAATGAAAAGCACCATTTTAAATTAGCTTTTGTATACGACATGACAGCTTTATCAGAAATATCATCGAAGAAAAGGTTGAAGGAAAGAGAGGACGGGGTAGACCAAGAATAAGCTACATGAGCCAAATTGACTGACGTCGCAGCTCAGTTGGTAGTAGCTCTGCCTTCTGTGCCGTAGGTCGTGGGTTCGATCCCCACCGAGAACAAATATTTGTCGTGAACACAGATGTTTTCTCTGTCTGGGTGTAATATTGTATTCTAGGGCCTGTAATCAGGCATCGTCATTTTTCAATAGAGTATGTACTGTCAAAACATCTATGCTTGAGGCTCGACTCAAGCACTATTTCTGAATACGGGCCTCAGTATTATTTAAAACAAAAAAATTGTATTTATGTATTATATCAGCCACCTGGTTCCCATATAACAAGCTTTGCTTAAACTGGGGCTAGATAGTGTTGGATTGTCCATAATATTTATTTATTTTTTAGAACCCGTTTTTTAATTAGTTTTCTTGTTGCTAACCCTAAAGTTCGTAAGGACATTCAAAAGTAAGTGCCATATGGCCCTGATAGTATCAAGTCTTATTATTACAGCGTTTAGAAACGCTGTTTTAAAGTTCATTGACAGTTTCGGTTCAAGAAACCGAAAAGCCCTGTTTAAAAACAAAACAAAAAAAAGAAAAAGCTTTGCAAAACTTTAAAAAATTAAGCTCGCTCTTGTACATGTCTTTTGTTAACACTTATTTGAAAATGTCTCTGAGCGTGCATTAAAGAATTATGAATTTGAAAACACTACTACATAAAATACGAGCGAGAGAGTCACGGATTGATAAATCGACCAATTAAATATTTGACAATCAAATTTTCACTCAAATTTTTCAAGTTAAGTCTAGTCTAGTCTGAGTAAGTAAATATTTTTAATTTTAGAGGACCGCGCCTAAATATTAAAGTAGTATGAGGAAAAAGTAAAAAAAAATACACTTTCCTGACCTTCGAAAAGCGTAAACGCCAATAAGGTATATTGAATAATTATGATGTAAATAAATTCACATTCTATGTTAATTTAATAAAAAAATACTTAGCTCAATTGTTTTTGATTAACAACAGAATGTACAGTATTTGCAAAAACTATTATGATGAAATATTATGTGAATAAAAAAGTAATTTCCAAGTATTTATCACACATCCTACATTTATAAAAATAAATATTTAATTAAGAATCATTAGCATCAGTGACCTTCGTATTGTTTACGTGTAATTGATAACAATATGGGATTAGGTACATCGGGTTTACTGTAGTTATCACGCTCGGGAGGAAAATTGGTGACCGCAATTGGGATAATACCTACTCAGGAGATGCTGCGGCCCATTCCCCGATGGGTTGATTTGGCTGTTCTCAATATTCAATCAACCTCTTGTTTGATTACGGAGCGTTAGTTGCCTAGTTGCAATATTCAAAGAAATGTTAATTCTACGCCTAGACCACCATGGCAATAATTTTAAACAATCTCAAAGGTGTATTTCACAGGATCGCAAGGATCGCTTTGAAACGTCTTAAAGCTAGGTAAGTCCGTGCCAGTTCCACGTGACCATGCCTAGAAGAACGGCAACAAACTATGGCTTGGTTCCTACCGTTTTATAAATGATCCTTTTACAAATCAAATAATCTAAAATAATAGCAGTGAAGTTCCAGTGTGGTAACACTTCACTTAAGGAGACGTATGAAATAAATCTAAAGCAAAAGTTTCAAAGATAGCACACGCTACGCAGGCAGCATTATCAGTTACATTAATAGGTACCACATGCTGTAAAAGCTCAATTAAAAAAAAAACTAAATTAGCCCGCGTTCTTTTTTTAAATTGAAGAGCTAAGCTCCTGTCGATTTCTTATGTAGTTTCGATTTCTTATTAAGTTCTTATGTAGTTTGCTTCAATTGACTCTTTCGAATGCGGCCTCCTTGACTTCCTTAAACAACGTGACAGCCAGCCTGCTCTTTTATATCTGGTTCACGTAACATTCTTGACTTGTCTATTGGCTGACTTGATTAAAAACTATTTTATACAGGGTGTCCCATAAGTCAACGTCCAACCGAAAATGGGAGATGCGCCAAGTCATGACAGTTATCAGAAAAATATAAAAAAAAATATTTGTTATGTAACTTTCGAGTTATGAGTATTTAAGAAAAACAGGAAAAACTGACACCCTGTGATGATCTTTTAAGTCCTGTGACTACAAATATTAACTTTTCATGAAACTTTTTTCTGCAACGTAAGCATGAATAACCCTTCTGTAAATTACAATTCAAAATTAGGCCATAACTACCTCAGTTTTCAATGAAATCGTGGAGTTTTGGCCAACATTTTATTTCAGATAATTACATCACCCAACTTTAACCGTCAGTACCGCAAAAAAAATGTACTACACTATCATGGCAAGTAACTTTAAAAAATGGCGCATTTATCCAGGATTCCAAAATGGTATAATACTTGCTAGAGTACTCCTTAGTTTTGGAAATAAAAAATGTTTTTTCAACTAAACCGGATTTCCAATCAATTTTATTTCATGAGATAAAAATGTTTGTACCCTCTAAATTATGGACTTAAAATTCCTACGCTGTGTTTTTAAGTCACTCACAATTTACAGGTACAAGTAAATACCATTTCGACAATGCAAGTAAACAAATAGAGCCACCATCTTGTCGAAAGAGTAATAACCATAGGTGAAAGTTTGAAATAAAATTCAATAGAATTATTAGATTCATGTAGGACTGCACTTCAAGTATTAAATGGAACGCCTCAGAGCGAGGTAACGCCACATGAGTCATGTTTTTTCGTGCGTGCAGCCGGCTACATCGAATTATAAGACGTTGTCACGTCAATAACCATGTGATAAGACCGGCAACGGGCGAAGGAAATCTTTAGATTAAAATCACGATTGAAGTAATCCTATGATTGAATTTTATTTCAAACTTTTACCTAAAACTAACAAATTACTTGAAAACTTTATTTACACTAAGAAACTTACAATTAAACAAATATTTACAAAATGTACAAAATACACAAAAACAGTTGAGCTCTCCCGATCGTTACAAACGATCTAGAGATAGCTCAACTGATCCAACTTGAAAACCCATGGTTATTACTCTTTCGACAAGATGGTGGCTCTAACTGTTTATTTACATCGTCAAATGATTTTTACTTGTACCTGTGAATTGTTAGTCACTTAAAAACGCAGCGTAGGCATTTTAAACCCATGATTTAAAGGGTACAAACATTTTATCTAATGAAATAAAATTTATTGGAAATCCGGTTTAGTTGAAAAATCATTTTTTATTTCCAAAACTAAGGAGTACTCTAGCAAGTATTATACCATTTTGGAATCCTGGATAAATGCGCCATTTTTTAAAGTTACTTGCCATGATAGTGTAGTACATTTTTTTTGTGGTACAGACGGTTAAAGTTGGGTGATGTAATTATCTGAAATGAAGTGTTGGCCAAAACTCCACGATTTCATTGAAAACTGAGGCAGTTATGGCTTAATTTTGAATTGTAATTTACAGAAGGGTTATTCATGCTTACGTTGCAAAAAAAAGTTTCATGAAAAGTGAATATTTGTAGTCACAGGACTTAAAAGATCATCGCAGGATGTCAGTTTTTCTTGTTTTTTTAAAATACTCATAACTCGAAAATTACATGACAATTTTTTTTTTTTTATATTTTTTAGATAGCTGTCATGACTTGGCCTATCGTCCGTTTTCGGCTGGACGTTGACTTATGGGACACCCTGTATATCAAAGTACTTTAAAATTATATTCTCTTTTGACATTGGCAAAACTCTTATGGCCAGATGCCATCTAATTAAGAAGAAGAAGAAGACCTTCTTCTTCCTTGCTAACAAGCGTTAAAATATAAAACTTCCCACGTTTTCTCGTATTTGTAATTCAACTATTGTGTTCTCACTGTGGAGTATGGGATGAAATCAACAGGTTCAGGACATTTCTGCAGTGTTAACGTTCCTTTACACTTTACGACGTCTAAATAAATAATTTAAGAAATTTCGATGTGTTTAATTTTTGTTACGAAAACATACAGTTTTTCTTTTAAAAAAAAACAAGCTTTTTTTTTGCTGTGGAGACAGATCAATCTTCAATCTATATTTATAATTTTAAGCATTCAAAAAAGATCTTTTCACTAATCACAAACACGGCCTCGCAGGAATAGTATTATTAAAAAAAGAATCTAGCTATCATGCTTTTTTAAAAGTAAAGTGTAAAGGCTAAAGTCCCGACACGACATTCGAACACGCTCACAATTTGACATCGCATTGCTTATTCATGTCTGTAATTACTGGAACTGTTCCATGTTATACCGAATACGATATATATATCACGATACACTGCTTTATAGAGTAGAAAAGTCAAAGTTATTGATAAAATCTCAAATTTTCTGAATCTATATTTCTACAAGAGAAATACAAGCACTCATATCAAATCTTTAAGACTACAGGTCTGTGACAAAAGCACTCATTTGAAGGGTAAAAAGCTAAATTAAATAATATTTATGGCGAAAGATTAGGACCAACTTGGTTTTTTTTTAAATTCGCATTCAATCTTAAAGCTATCAAACGCGCGTGGGATTCCACCAGTATGTAAACTAAATATAAGATTAGAATAGCTCGATATTGTGAAGACCGCGGGAGGTTGGTGAATGAAGTTTTGAAGCTGTTCTTGGACTTTTTCAAGCTGGTGATGTACATATTTATATGATCACCACAATAGGCCTGACGACTAATTTTCAAAATCTCTTCTATCATATTCAGAAGTATCTATTATGTCTAAAATATATCATATTTCTGTAGAAAATTAAGGTTTTTGTGCAATAAAAGTACATTTAAATTTAAAATTTCAAATTCACGCCAAAACGCTCGCTGGTGTCATGGCGTTTGTTATTACGTCACGGTTATAGTATATCAACAGTAAACATTGGTGCTTTTGTACTAAATCGGAATGACGTTTACGAAAACGTGACGTAATTCGCTCTGACCGGTGTTTTAGCCATCATGGCGGATTGTTGTATTTTGTAGATTTATGTTAACAAATAAATTATTAATCTCGACATCAATAAGAGAATAAATACATATATCAAAATCTTTGAATCCTTTTTCATTAGATCAGATAAATATTTTGGCAATACTTGATTACTGTCTTCATGCCTATTACGCTTAAAGAGTCATAGACGAAATTATCTGATTAACTTAGATACATATTATTTATTTAAAAACATGCCAAAATTGTAGCAAAGTACGGTACACAAAACATGTCTGTGTCCAACCTACATTTACAAAAAATTAAACAATAATAAAGAAGCGGAAATACCGGAACAATTTCGAGATGGTCCACCGACTCACATTTTGTACAACCCTGAACGCATACCCAACATTCCCTAACATATTCACAGATAAATATACCGTATACGTATAGTGATAGAGACGAAAATCCCATGCAGATTTGTGGACAAGTCGTCGTAAGGTAGACTGTATATATCTCGCAATGAAAAGTACAGCATCGGTCATGAATTGTACATCAAATCACTGAAAACACAATGAGTTCGGAAGGCAATACTTAGAGGATACAGGGTGTTTATTTTCAAAAATAAATAATAAAACATTTAAAATAAATTTCAAAAAATACATCACCACCGCATTACATGGTTGACATCGCCTTATCAAATCAAATAAGTAGGTACTTATTTCTTTTTTCAAGAATTACTTTGAAACGCCTTAAAGCTGGGCGAGTTCCAAGCGACCAAGCCTAGAAGAACAGGCAGCAAACTACGGCTTGTTTCCTACCGTTTTATTGTATGATCTTATTCTACAAAACAAAAATAAAAATAGTAGTAAAGTTCCAGTGTGGTGGCACTCCAACTTAGTGAGAATTTTTTTGTCTAGATCTTTGGGTAGTCCATGATTTTTTGAGGATTTCTTGCTTATGGAGTACTTCCGAATAATGTTACATTTTGTAGATTTCACTGACAGCACGGCGAATTTAAAAATACATTGGTTCACGACTGGATTCGAACCCACGTCTTAAGATCAGAAGGTGGAGTCGCTCCCACTAGACCAACTGGTTTATACAAGCAAAGCGCATATCATTCATTTTTACCTTTTATCGTGAAAAGATAAAAAGTCTCGATGAGAAATGTAAACAGATTAATTTTCAATTCCTCCCTGGTAATCTAATTGGAGCTCGCATGGACCAATGAGAATGAGAAGACACATTTGCAACTGTGTGAGTGCTGAGATGAAATCTGTGTTGCAGTCGAATGTAAAAAAAGACAACAGGTAATAAAACCTAGAATTAAAAAAAGTTAATAAGTCTCGTAGCGGTAGTGCTACGAGAAACGCGTTGAAATCTTTTTTATGGATTTACAAGTTTCTACGTGAAAATTATGAAATAAATAATAAAATCTCATAAGTTATTTTTTTTTCTTTTTCGTCCTAATGTTGCCGCCCTACCTTTTCTGCAACGACGACACGTATAGGATTTTTTTAATTAAAAGGAACTCTTTTAAAAAATGCTTGTGAGAAGTACCATACTACCATTTCTGCAAAAGCATAGTTTCATTTTTTTTTATACAACTAGCTGATGGAACAAACATATGGCCTACCTGATGTTAAGTGGTAACCAGTGACTATAACAAAGCATTTATTAATTAAAACGGGTCTACACCAATTACATTAATTAAAAATATAGACGAGTAAAAGAAAGTCAACAACAATAAACATACAATTTCCAATAATTAGAATAACTTAACAAATTAAATATGTCAATCTCATAGATCTCGCTCGCAGACAGTCTGACACTAACTTGGTCAATCCATCCACAAACAATAAAAATCTGGATTGTGGTCCAGGAGAGCGTTGAGCGTGGCGAGAGACCGTGGCAGAGGTGAGTTCGCCCGGGCGACTGTGCGCGATACAAACAACTTGTTCTTCCGAATTCTACAGTAGTTCACTATAACACAAGTTTCACTACAACACAAGCAGCCCAGCGTGACGGTTGTCGCAAGTGTGGATACCATCGGAAGTCATCCGCTATTGATACCATCTCATTGTGCGCGTATGGTCAATTGCGGCCGGATGTTGGCAGAGACGCGAGATTTGTACGTTCCCAATGCACTTTACACATTATGTACGACTTTTTTATCAACGACAATGTCAATTTCCCAACATTATTTTTATACAGTTTTTATAAAAAAAATTACCTATTGTAAACAATCCATACAACACTATCTAGCCCTAAACTAAGCAGAGCTTGTACAATGGGAACCAGATATTATAATACTTGTTTTTTTTAAGGTTCATAAATTGAAACATGCGCATCACTTTCATCTAAAATATTTCACTGACAACAAATTTGGCGCAGTTTCTAAAAACAGTAAACTTTTATTTGTTATCTAAGTACATTATGGATGTGCTAGAAACTTCGCTAGAAACGTGCCCTACAGTGCACAACCCAGTAGTTATAATATAGGTGCTACCGCCCTAAATACCTCTTTAGTTTTTCTAAAAGCCGGCATTTTCAAAAGTTCTTATAAGACTCCACATCCACTACTTGTATCGATCAAGTACTTATGGGCGCAAACAATGGGCCCTACGCTAGAGTACGATCTTCCTACTTTATGTCCCACATACCACGAAACATGCGCTATCCAAAAAGATACGAAAACGCCAGCCAAGACTTATGTATCGTAAAAATCGTAAAGTAAAAAGGTATCACTGTGCGGTCTAGAAAAAAAAAAAAGCTTTAAACAAAAAAAGACGGATTACAAGTTTTCAAAATTCGAATTAGACTTGACGGTTCAAAGAAGAATGTCATTCTCGCAATCAGTAGATAGTAGTATCGACGCCAATATTTTACGAACGTAAACTGCCAGTGATAGAAAACTAATAGAAGAACGACATTCTCGAATCCTCGACAGTGGACAGTCACCACCACGCGTGTCTCACAGAATTATTTCTGACATTTTTAGCTTCATTGTCATCCTGAATACGGAGTCACGCTCCAAAAGAAATTAATGCGTTGTTAGTACATACTCGGCCTTTTGTACATCGTCAGTAGCGTTACATACGTTCACATTGTTACTTGTCTATAATTATTTGATCTATGGACGATTGGCAATGCACACATACTTACCTACCGTAGCTTAGCTTTATTATGAAGCCTGAACGACACCTTTTGATTTGCATGACTTCAGCTTCTAAAATGTATTGTTACTTATCAATACAGGGAGCTTTGATAAAACGTTTAAAAATAATTATTTTATGTTTAGGCATTTGTTTTAGTTTATGAAAATGTTAGATAAAGGTGTGTAGGTAGTATTGTCGATAAGGAAAACCAAGTTTATCAGCACACACAATCGAATTTTCCTCATTATTCTAATTTCAGGATATAAACTTGGTATTTCATGTTCAGCCATTACGAGAAATCATTCGTAGGTTATTCGGATAGCAAGCTTTTGGACATAAACGTGATGGCAAGATAGACTTCTAAAATAGTAGAAACAAAGACGATTATAGGTATTTATTGATATCGATAAGCCGGACCATAACGTGTGTATATTTTAGTGTAGGTATCAATTATTTCCATGAATATATTCTTATTGATTTGTTTTGCCTGCTGTTTTTTTATGTGCATTAAATTATTTGTTATCTATGTATTTCGATAGTAATTTATGGTTTATTCGGGAAGTTACTTTGGTATGAATATTTTCTATGTTGTTATTCATGTTATGTTTGTGCGCGTCGCAGCCGGGTCCGCAGTAGGCGCATCTCGGTCGCGCGTCGCGCACGCAGGCAGGTGTGCACTACACACTGACGCTCCCCTCCTGTTGCAGAGCGGGCGATGCGGCTCGACTAGCATGGGGCGCTGCCCGCCGCCAGCTTGGCCAATCCCGGCCCGTCTAGCCGATGATGTCATCGGAGGAGGAGGTCGACTCTCACGCGCCCTGCTCCGATAGACTTCTGAAGAAACAGAAACGCGCCAGACAGCGCGTGGACGCCGGCGAGCCGCGCAATTCTTACTCGACTCTCGCGACGAACGGACTCGCGCCCGCGTGCGCCGCCGCACTCATGAGTGGAGGACTTTACGGTGCGATCTTTGAAGGGCGCCAACACTTCAATCTTTTTGGGCCCGGATACGCGCCCGCAGAGATGCTTAACGAGCTTCTCAGCCGGACGCCGAAGCAGGAGGAAGGCAACGACGAGGCGCATCGAGTGTTACGCGACATTCTGCAAAGCCGAAAGAAGGAGTTGTTGCGCCTTTCTCCCGATAATAATAATGTACTCGCGAATAATAACAACGACGAACCCAAGGTGAAGAGTTCTCCGGAAAGGGAGCGGCCTGTGTCGTGCGACTCACGCCCGGACCTTGACGATGCGCTGTTGGCGCTGGACGGCGCCGGTGACTCGCGCACCTCGCCTCCACCCTCGCAAGTGCCGGATGACTCGCTGCTTAACCCTAAGTCAGAGCCTGAGGATCGCGACAGTGATGCGAACCGTTCTTCACCGCGACCTTCGCTCGATGTGAAACGTGCCCGTGTTGAGAACATAGTGTCGACGATGCGGTCGAGTCCCGTGCCACAAGTGCCACAAGTGAACGGCTGCAAAAAGCGAAAGCTGTACCATCCGCAGCAGCACGAAGTGGAGCGCTACGGGACCTCACACGCCAGCTCCGTGCAGACCGTCTCTGAGGACTCGGACGACGACGGAGACCGACCACCGATCCAACAAAAGTTAGTAGAAAAGAATGCTTTAAAATCTCAACTCAGAACGATGCAAGACCAATTAGCTGAGATGAAAGAGAAGTATTTCCAATTATACAATCGATTGGGACACGAATCTGAAACTGTCGATAACGACGGTGCTTCGAGTGATATAGAGCAGACCGAGGACACGGTACCTAAGTCAGAACCAGCATCGCCAGCTAAAGATGCACCGACGCCGCTGCCACCCGCGACTACCCCTAACATGTTACGAGAAATGAATAAGATAATGACTGCAAAAATGCACGCTCACGTAGCGGCACAAGGGCACCTCCCGCCTGGGTTCAATGGTGGCCTCCCGCTGTTGCCACACTTGCCACAGGAGCACATGCATCCACAGCACCCTCACCAGCACCTCAACAATGCCGCCGCTATGTACCTCACCGTCAGCCAAAAGCTATTCCTCGAGCAGCAAGAGGCTCGCATGAAAGAAGCTGCCGAGCAGCACCAGCATCAACAACACCAACAACAGCAGCAACAGCAACATTTGCAACAACAACAGCAGCAACAACAGCAACAACACCATCAACAGCAACAGAACAGCCAGCAGCAGAGGCCTCGGTCCAACCAGCACTCACCGCAGCACAGAATACCTCACGGTCCTACACCGAAACCACCCATGAACTCAGAACTAGCTGAACGCCTAGACGCGCTGAGAAGCAATGCAGGCTCGGTCGCCTCAGCATCGGGAGCCGATCTAGAAGGACTCGCGGAGTTTCTAAAGAGTGAGATAACCACCTCCCTTGCCAGTCTCATCGATTCCATAGTAACCCGCTTCGTCCACCAGCGCCGGATGATGGGCAAGCAGTCGGAAGCGGCAGCAGTCGCCGCGGAAAGGCTCAACAAGGATATAATACGCGCGACGAGATTACTCGACGTGCCCAAATCCCCCACGTCGAAGCCTCCCGAGCGACCCACCCTGCAGATGCCAGGTAATCATCCCGTCCACCATAACCACCTGCCCAACGGTAACCCTTTTATGACGCACAATCCAATGATGATGAACCAGATGAACGGCCCCCGCGCGCCCGGCGCAGCCTTCCCGCTGCACGGCGATGCGGGGTCGCTCGGTGCTCACAGGCCCCCGACAGCCTTGTTCCAGACGCCGCCGAAACCGCTTGTACCTCTCTATGGCATGAACGGCCACTTCGAGCGTGACAACGCGGAGCAGAACGAGGCGCTCAGTCTGGTGGTCACCCCCAAAAAGAAGCGGCACAAGGTGACGGACACGCGCATCACTCCTCGCACCGTGAGTCGGCTGCTGAGCGAGGGCGTGGGTCACTCGCCGGAGAGCAAGTTCCCGGAGTCGCCGTCACCGCGGCCGTACCCGGGGGGCATGGCGCTGCCGACGACGTCGGTCGCGATCACGAATCCCTCGCTGCACGAGAGCCAGGTGTTCTCGCCGTACTCGCCGTTTTTCGGTGCGGGTGGCGGCATGGGGCGCTCTCCGCCGTCGGTGCCGGAGAGGGAGTCGCCGCCGCTGCCGCAGCCGCCGGCGCTGCTGCACCCGGCGCTGCTGGCGGCAGCACGGCACGCCTCGCCCGACTACCTGCGACACGCGCCGCACCACGGCCCGCCGCCGCACCACCCCCACCACATGCACCACATGGACGTGCAGGACCTGCACTCTGACTGCAACTCCACCGACTTGCCTTACGACGGGCTTCAACCAACTATATCCTTTTACAATACAATGCAATTACCCTCTAATACGGTAGGTACCTATCACACAATCACTCTAACAAGTCATGCCCTCACATTTCTCAGCCATCAACTGAAACCTCAAAGGTCAACCTAGGTAACCCGAGTAACGTAGCCAGCGGAGGGTACAAATCCAAACGCACATATCTTATTACTCTAGCGTTTAACCTTACGACTGCTGTACTTCCTACTTAGATAGGTATTATTGCGGAAACCCCACAAAAGCTGTGGTTTCTACGATTCCACGATCACACTGTCAGTCGCCCAACGCCCAACGATTTGTAACAAAAGAATCGAGCAATCTTAGTAAACTCGCGACCTTGTTACGAAAAAAAAATATATAAAATCTCTTCACATACAAACCGTTACAATGTTGTTTTTTAAAAATTGAAACTTAAAACCAGCAGTACGTAACTAATAAAAAGTAGGCATGTAAAGTAAATACATAGGATGTACTAGTGTTACGTATAGGTAAATGCAGATATCGGCTAAGGCACGTTATAAGATTAGAAAATGCAAACGGATTATGTATTTGTAGTGCTTCATCGAGCCTACGAGGATTTAATCAGATTTAAAACCTTTTCTTTACATTCCTACTTCTATAACAATGCAATAGCATGTTTGAAACAGGAAAATTGACAAAAATCGAATACCTATTTGTTAATATTCGTAACAGTTATCGAATAATCGGTTATTGTTTAAATGTGCATTTAAAAACAAACTGGGTTATCAAATAGCTTTGACCTTTGACGAATCTATTAATTAGTTGTTAATTAGTTTCAATAAAAGTTGCCAAAACGTCTGTAATTCTTAGCAAAATACATTTATTTCAAAAAAAAAATTTTTTTTTATGACTAGATTTCATAGTTTCTCAAGTTTAGACCCCATTGACCCCCTATTATGTTTAGTTTTAAGACCTATTTTCCAATCCAGTATGTTCCGTAACTCCACAGCACAGCTCAACATTGACGCCCATGCACCTTCGCAAAGCCAAGCTCATGTTCTTCTGGGTCCGGTACCCCAGCTCAGCGGTGCTCAAAATGTACTTCCCCGATATCAAGTTCAACAAGAATAATACTGCGCAGCTTGTCAAGTGGTTCTCAAATTTCCGGTAAGTAATTTTTTATATTTTCTTTTTTTTATTTAACTAGCTGATAGAACAAGCATTATGGCCCACCTGATATTAAGTGGGAACCATCACCTATAAAAAAGCATTGCCTCGTAGATCACGCACGTCAGGAACGTGCCCTACGATGCACTCCCCTGCGCGATCAACTTGAGGCATACAGATGTTCAGCCTCACGTTCAGTAATTTCACCGGCACCCAGACCCTTCAACCCGAAACACAGCAATGCTGCTTCGCGACAGACATACTTAATAGGCATGGTGGTAGTACTTCCCCGAACGAGCCCTTCACTACTACTCTTTCTGATCACTACAATCTAAATCTCTTCAATGCTAGACTGAATAAGTGTCTTTTAGATCATTCTGCGCTATCGATGCTTACTTAAGTTGTTGTTGTAGTTGAGGTTGTCGTTTGTTCCCAATAGTTCTGTTAACCGAACTACTGGGATTTTTTCCCACAAATGGTTGCCAAAGAACGGTCTAATGTGTGTTAAAAAAGGTTTTTGTTTTTTGTATGGCCCTTTCGCGGTCTGGTCACGGGGTTATAAGGTCTACGTCACAACTTCTGCTTCGCAACTCTTTTAGCGACAACGTGCCATCCGAAGCATGGAAGCACTCAAAAATGCCAGAAGTCCAAATCCAAATACGTAAACTACACAAATAAACTAAGGAACGATTTACAGGTTATAATTATTTTTCATCAAGTTAAAAACAACAATGCAGATAACAATATATTTTGTAATTTATGTTATTTTAAAGCTTATAATTGATAACATATCCAACAGTATTTTGACAGTAATTAAACTAATTAAAGTCAAACGGTTATCCAAAAACAAAATGAATAGGTATACTGAATAATTTTCCGCCTAAGATCCACGACATAATACCATAATTAGAACTGATACTTGTTTCAATTCCTTAAAAACTAAATAAAGTTATTTCATTGTATTCTATAATAATTATTACCTGATCCGGCGCAGGTATACCTACTTAACTTATATACGTAATTTAAATTTAAATAAACATTTCATATTTTACATTAGTACGAGTTTTTTTTGGCGTTGTTGCTATTATGCATTTGCCATATAGTTTTATTTTGTTTTCATTAATAAGAATACAGAGAGAGAATATTCGTGCGACCTCGATATACCTAAAAAGCAGCCAAGTGCGAGTCGGACTCGCCCATGAAGGGTTCCGTAGCACGACGAACTACAAGAACCTTTATATTATGTTACTTGATGTAACATAACAAGGTTCTTGTAGTTCGTCGAAAGGTAAATTACGGTTTACGGTTTATGACGTATAAAAAAAAAACTACTGACTAGATCTCGTTCAAACCAAAAATCGTTGGAAGTTTAAATAGTAATGTACAACATATATTTTTTTTAGTATTATCATTCTCTTACTTTAGAAGTTAGAGGGGGGGGGGACCAACTTTTTTCCACTTTGGAAGTGTCTCTCGCGCAAACTATTCAGTTTAGAAAAAAACGATATTAGAAACCTCAACATCATTTTTGAAGACCTATTCATTGATACCCCACAAGTATGGGTTCGATGAAAAAAAAATTTTTGAGTTTCAGTTTCAAGTATGGCGGCCCCCGAAATTTATAGTTTTTTTTTTATTTTTATGTTAAAATCTTAATGCGGTTCACAGATTACACCTACTCGCCAAGTTTCATCAGTCTAGCTTTTACGAATTCGGAGAAAAATGGCTGTGACATACGGACGGACAGACAGACAGACAGACAGACAGACAGACAGACAGACAGACAGACATGACGAATCTATAAGGGTTCCGTTTTTGCCATTTGGCTACGGAACCCTAAAAATGACAGTCGTTTATTCGTAATGTTATCGACCGATACTATAGTCGATAACATTACGAATAAAACCTCTTTGCATATTCCTGCTTACGCGTTAAATTTTGTAAATTTTTAGATTTTCCCGGCAACTACAAAAAAAAATGAAAAAAAGTATTTAATGTAACATAAAACTGTGGAATTTTTAAGTCATCATCAGCTTGGGAATCCCACTGCTGAACAGCCCCCATACAATTCCTGGCACATTTCAGGGCCTCGATAACACATTCTGGGTGTTCTTCACATTGTCGCGATCTTCAATTAATTTCCTCAAATTGGGGTAAATCCAAATTAAAAGCAAAGCCATCTTCGTAAACGTTAACGGGTTTAACTCACTATTTCCTAATTATCAAATACGAGGGGTTGCACCCTCAACTACAAAATCAAATCAGAAATGGTGTGACAAATGAAAACTGCGGTACTGTGTTTATTTTGATGTTATTGTTTTTCAATAAATCGGCAATCAAACAAAAAACAAAATCCTGAACATATTTTTTAGGGTTTAGTACTCAGACTGCCAACGAACCCCTATTGATAAAACACACGCCATGAGTCTGTGTCGCAAAAATTTGGGTCGTTTTTAACCAAAATTTACTGCCAGTGCCATTTAATTTTTCAACCAAAAGCATAATAAAAACAACAAAGAAGGTATTATTTCCATTGTTTTAAGAAAAAAAAATATCGGTACAAAAGCGGCCTAAATCTTTCGATTCGATTGATACCTACTCGTCCTTGGCTTACTGATTTGAAAGCACAATTTAATTTTATAAAAACTAACTTCACTTCGCAGCAAAAGAAATGTATAGCATTTTAATTTAATTTCTAAGGGTTATTTTCTATAGACATAAAGAATTTCTAATGATGAATTACAAAATTAGTAAGAAAATGACTAGTTCTAGGCATATCTACTTAATAGTCCCCTCTAATCAAAGGCCTTTGAAGGGTACCACAACATTACGTCAAATAGTTTTTATTGAATCGTAGGAAATCTAAATAGCGCAGTTAAAACACCCCTCCAATTATATTTTTATAAGGTAATTTCTCTAACATAATACTAACCCTAACTTTACACAATCATGGTAGAGAATTAAACAAAAAAATAAAGAAATAAAATTGTTTTGGAAAAAATCCTACGTATCCTACGTCTTAAGTAAGTCCGTCTTCATGGCTGAACGGCTGAACCGATGTAGATGAAGTTTCTATAGGACCAATCTATAAAAAATATTCAAATCGGCTCATAGTTAACGAAGTTATGCAAAAACAAACATAAAAAAATACAACCGAATTGAGAACAACCTTCTTCTTTTGAAGTCGATTCAAAATAGGGTTTTTTTATCATAGCAACCTTAACTTGCTTAGGTAAGTTCGACACCAATGGAAAAATCGGGCAAGTATTGATTAGCACTTCAGAATTTTCGTTATCTAAGTCTGATAGGACCTGCCATAAGTGTCGTGTCTGATAAACTAAACACCTTCCCCTTTACTACAAAGCGTTAGAACACTAGTGGTACATTATAATGGTAGCTGGTTGCTGGTTCAAATCCGGTCGTGCACCAATGAGTTTTTCTGTCCTAAAATGTAAGTCTCTCAAATGGTAAAGGAATTCTGAGAAAACTAACATGTACATGAAGAGTGTAAAAAATGCAAAAACATGAAAAGGAGGCTCTTCGTGGTATACTTAAAAACCTTTCACCACACTGGTTTTAAAAAATGTTGCATTGTTTATTCAGCCTGAAGAAATCCACACAGACGCTTCCCAATATTTCATAGAAAACTTACAATTTTTCCCATTTATTCGTCGGTAAGTTGGACAAAAATGGCTACATACATCGAACACAGAAAAAATCATCCAAATTAATATAGAACATTCACAAAATAACTAACCCAGATAAAAATGCGAAACGGACGCGATCGCCGCGGTATCGCTATCGCGCATATCGAATCGGTAAAGGGTGATCGCCATGCAAACACTTCACAGATATATCGACGCACATATTAAAGCTTTCTGTTATATCTCAAGCTTGTATTATCATTATCTAAGTTTTTATCGAAGTACGATAAAAGGGCTGAGTAAAAGCTTCGATAAACCCGTATAAATAAAATGATAACGCTGTAATAACGTAAAGTATCGGAAATCGATGACTCTGCAAAGTCCTACGAGTATTTATCTTAGTATCAGGAGCCTAATTCTCGGGTCATTTTGCAATTGTATTTTATTGCTTCTTTTCGAAGACAGAATCGATGATTTTCCTTGAGTAATTCATCGACGACCTCATCGTAGAAGCCTCGACAGCTAATACGATATACAGAAAACGTAGACAAAGTGCGGGGTTGTGCAATGCAAATGTGTATTTAAGGGACATCGAAAATCTCGGTCGGCCCGAAAATTAGGCTCCAGGGGGCTAATTCTCGGGCCGATCTCGATCATTTTGCAATTTTATTTTATTGCTTTTTTTCGAAGAGAGAATGGATGATTTCCTTGTAGTAATTCATCAACGACCTCTTCGTAAAAGCCTCGACAGCTACGATATACGGAAAACGTACAAAAAGTGCGGGGTTGTGAAAAGAAGCAATAAAATAAAATTGCAAAATGATCGAGATCGGCCCGAGAATTAGCCCCCAGGTTACCATCAGGTGCGCCGTAAGCTCGTTTGTCTATCTTTACCATATAAAAAAAAAGTAAGTAGTCAGAGGCACTTCCATAAACTTCATTTGACACATTTACCTCAAGTATTTAGTAGATTGTAGATCTGGGGAAACGTCTACCGTAAGATAAGGTCGCTAAACTAAATTTAGTTTCAGTTCAATATTCATTTAAACAATTAAAAATCGTCATCGAATATTACTTACTTATAACTAAGTAATACAATTTATAATACGCAACACAATAAATTTTATAATATGAATTAAAATTACCTAAAATAATTAATTTATTACTATTCTAGATATTTACATGTCAATAATTAATTGATGTTGTAGAAACACCTTTACAACAACATACTAGTGAATCTAGTTTTGTAGTGAGTGTTGGTAGGGAGTTAAATAGTTTAATTTACATTTTAAAGTTAATAAGTTTCTTTGTTTTTCTAATTCATGTTCTAAAACCATAACCCTCCTTGAGCATACATAAACAAACAAAACAGATTAAGAAATACTTTTTCATGATTCTAAAAATCAAAACAAATTTTCTTCCGGACAGGCCAGTCCATTATTGTCGCCACTAATGGCCATATTGTGGACAACGGAAAACGACCATTTCCTCCGCGATAAGCATCTCTGAAAGGCCACTGAAAGGGTGAGGGTCTGCAATCGCACGAACATAATTAGAGGGTAGTTGCAAGAAAGGTGACCACTTCCATAGACTTGAATAATCGCCATTTTAAATCCGAAAGGAAATCGTCAATTTGTCGCGCGTGTCTGTTATGTTGCCAACACTTTTGTTTTTTTTTGTTATCGTAATTTATCCAGGCTAATATCTGAACAATAGTTTCAACACGTATCCGATAAACTTAAATTGATGCCTTTTAAATGATTTTCCTCATGTTTTGTAATAATAACTGTATCCTCATTAGAGAGGGGTTATAATACTGTTAATAAACACACGACAATCAACCTAATCAGCTCGGAATAATAAAGTCAAAGCAAACGATAGCCTTTTTTACAATCGATAACTTCAGTGCGTCGATAAAAGTTTTATATTCAACTTTTTAATGAATTCTACTGTACATGCCAACTTATGTAGGTTTTATTTGAAATACTACATGATAGCCAGTCATAAAAAATGTTTTTATTAAAACGTTCTAGAAATCGAATGCGATGGTTTTTAAATATCGAACTCCGAAGATTAAGGCCTTCTACACACGAACATCCACTTGTTGACGTGAGTCGTGTGAGACCTCAAGAGCCCTGTCGTTGAGTGCCTCCTTGTGTCTTTTACGGGACGCTTCGACGCCTCAGCTTGTGTATACGGTCCTTATCTAATTTCTTTTTATTTATGCTTTCTCGAGATGGCTGCAAAAGTGCAATTAAGGATTTATTTATTTTATTAAGAAAATTTAAATCAAAAAATAATTTATTCAGTTGTATCTCAAGGATCACTTTTAAACGTCTTAAAGCTAGGTGAGTTTAGGTGCCAGTTCCATGAGACCAAGCGTAGAAGAACAGGCAACGAACTATACGGCTTGGTTTCTACTGTTTTTCGCATGATCCTTTTACAATATGCATGCGGTGTGGTACCACTCTGGAAACGGATGAGGGACTGCAAAATTCACATACAAAATTACTATTCCAGTAGAATAACTACGCTCATTATGAAACTAAGCTTCATAAAAACCTAATTACCGTCGCGTCACTAAAACGCAAAAGCCTCCAGAGTTTTCGCATCTTAATAAAACAGACCACAGCAAAAGTTCATCAAACAAAAGTCTTCACAGAAACTCCACCCGGGGCAAAACAAACATCCTTACTCAAAGTCGATGCAAAGACAAATTCTTTTGGCGCGCAACTCAAAGAAATGCGCGGGCCCGCAAACAAAGTGTCACTCGTAGAATTAGCTACTATAGCGCTAATTAGCAACGGTGACTCGTTTAAGTTATTTCGCTTAATTAAGCGCAGAAGTGGTTTGCGGCCGGCCCGTCACAGAAGGCGTCGTAAATTGTTAGAAACACGGGCAACACTCCAATTAATCTTTTTACACATCTAACTAGTAGCACGAGGGTGTACTTAGACCAGCCGAGGTAAAACCTTTTAAGCGTTTACACACGAATGAGCGCAGCTGACGGATGCAACGGAACGTAGCTCCAGTAAAGTTTCTCCAAAAAAATTGGGTCTACGCTTCTAAAGTGTCAATAGAACCAAATAGATACGTACCTATATGCAGGTAGCTGTTGGTAGGTGAAAAAATATGATTGCGTAGGCTCTATGTCTTTACTAAAACAGTAGGCAACTAAAATATTAGTGACGATGTTTGTCTTTTTTCGTAAACGGCTTAAAAAATTAAATCATTGGCGCAGCCATATTTTCGACGGAGATTGAAATCTCTCATCTGTAAGGACTCTTACAGTCGGTTACGGAAATGTTGCCAGCCTTACGTCGCAATTGCCACACGCCTTTTTAACTTACCGTGCTAACTGGCGTACGTATTTATTCCAATATTTACGTAATTAAAAAATTATACCGAGATTTTAAAACGAATAGATTCTCAAGTGTATCAAAGCATGGTGGAATGCCTAGACATTAATTTCCCGGCATTTCTAAACATAAGGGCAGGTGTAGACCTGCCCTAGGCTAGCGGGCCTAGCAAGTGTCACATTCATCCCCCGACTTGTAAAGTCACGTCGCGCGTATTGTGCCGGAGACTGTAAAATTTAATTGGTTGGCTAATACACTGCACCGTGCGGAGTCTAATTTACGTGTTAACATTTTTAATAAGGCCGGCGAGGCTAGGGCGCCAAGTGGCCGGCCATTTATATCGCACCACGCTCATACGAGCACCACCAGTAATTAATACGACCCTTTCGAGGAAGCTTATGAGTAGTTTTCCTTCAAAAAACCCTGCTAATTACACGTCACAGAAGTTTTTCAGTCGTCGGTGAGCGTCGCGGAGGCCACTCCACACCCAATCCTGTTAGTGCTCAGTTTATTTACTACAAGAACTCGTCTAAAGGCCGCCGCTGAAGGAACGTCACGCCTCGGTACTAAATTCCGGCAAACATGTCTTTACTTCCGAATTAGAGTTCGCACGCACGCGACGATGTAACGTAATAGGCGCGAGGTGCGGCCGAATATTTACATATCATTGCGATACGTGGCCATTATAAAATATTAGCCTTTCGCCGGCCATCGTCGTTAATAATATAATTAAAACACGCGAAGGCGCGGTTCTACTTATCTATGATCAAGGAGTAATACGCCCCGTGTCATGCCTCGTGTCATGCTTATCGGACTTATTCGGACCGTGTGTAACCTACTTTATTTTATAAGTATTTTTTAATGGAAAGTAGGCATTTCTTTTTCCTAAACCAACTATTTTAATACCATTCATCCTTGCAATAAATTGAATGCCGATTTCGCAAAATTAAAATGACTTATTAGGTAAATTATTGTTTCTTAAGCTGTTGGGAAAGTCCATAAAATATAACTGAGTTGTTACTACCGACGAACTACCAAAACCCTTATCCTTATCGATTTTTTTGAGTTTTAACAGAAAACTTAAGTAGGATTTTTTTGTCAAAATTCAATCATCAAAAGTTGAGATTGAGTTCTGTTAGCCATTCTGACATAACTACATATGTAAAAGCCTGCTACTACATGGCTACGGTCCGTATATAGGCTCATTCTACCCATCAGCTAATGGAAGCGTAGGTAATTAGAAAAGTGGTGGTTTCTTCCTATTGCCGACCTTATCTTGTCTTCGATAGAGCATTCAGTTTTTTAATTACTCCACCCTGGTAGTTGTAATCATTTTACAGTGCTGCCGACCGACGAAAGCATCGTTAAGCTAATTTCTGAAGTAGGATACATTCTCGTGAATCATGCTACAGGAAACTTAAGTGTACCTACCTACTTCGCAAATATTTAGGTAGGTTTCTAGCTGTAAAATGAACAATGCACGTCATTTCAAGTATTTATAGGTAAATTCGGGTATAATAGTTATTTTTGTAAAGCTTGTGTTCTGTTCAAAAAGGAAAAAATAATTATCTTTATTTACCCTTGAGTGTCACGTCAGTCATGCGAGCAACGGTCTCGAAGGAGTAGGGTTCTTTCATTAGTGTAGCCTGCGCCTTAAAGCTTATGACATTTGTAATGACGTGAATTTAGGCGGGAACGTCACGCGATTGTTTTTTTTTACTCGACGATGACACATGACCTTTTTGACCTGTTATTTTTTTAAATACCCATTCCGCCAGATTGTTCGTATTTTCCGCCTGGTTTTTTTTAAATTAGGTATAATAAGTTTATTTGCGTCGCTATGGTAACAGCTTATCGTATAGGTTACTTTTAACACAGAGAAGGAAACTTGGTCATCTTGAGTTTAAAATGAAATATCCTCATAAGAATTATTGCATTTATGTACACAGTTGCATTGTACGATTTCCTTTACACAAATATTTCTTAGAAACAGTGGCATTCTATACAAATAATGTTTGTTTCTAACCACTATCAGTACGGACGGAAGTCCAGCGACCCTTATCAACAGGCTGAAGCTAACCGGCCAGGTCTTGGAGAACCGTAGCTGGTGGTAGTTCTTAGCATTATCGTTTGTTCACTGAAGCATAGGAAGATCTAGTTATGCTGGTCATTGATTTAAAACAGACCATATGAAGTCCTTACTGCGTTTGATTTTGTTACAGTTAATTATATTTTTTTATGATCACATTAAGAATAAAAACTTACTACTTTAATGTATTTTTTATACGTCATTAAAAATATAAAAACAAGGCGTCGATAGATGACTAAAACCTACTTATATAAGTACGCAAAATATGATACTATCACAAATCAAATATCGAACGTAGGTACTAAAGAAGGTAGGTACTCGTTTAGCAGTAGTAGAGCTCTTTGTGAAGGGCTCGTCCGGGGAAGTAGGTACTACCACCATGTACCGGTGAAATTCCTGGCACGTGAGGCTGAACATCTGTATGCCTCAAGTTGATGGAAGCAGGGCAGTGCATTGTAGGGCACGATCCTGACGTGCGTGACCTACGAGGCAACAAGTTGTATAAAAAAAAATATACAAAAATATTTTTTTAATTTAATTATGTAATACTTACAAAAGTACCTTTTTTACGACAGATAAAATGTAAATAGACCACCCAAGGCAACCTACTTGTTAAGGAGTAGGTAGGTAGTAAAACGACATGCGAAGGTGAAAAGGCGCGGCATAGGCTGTATACACATGGGAAATTACTCAAGTGCGCCAAGTCGTCGACACGCCCTAAGACGTAATTAATTAGTGTGTATGCGGCCTTACTGCGGAAAAAACTTTTTTATGGTTATAATATAGTAAAAGTAAAGTAAACAGGCCTTTGCATCTATTCTAGACGATTTAGACATGATTTGTTTACTCAATGGGTATTTTTTTAAACAATCTTTATAACAACTTATAGTTTAGTTTTAATTGTACACAATAATCGTAGGTAAATATTTTTTTTTTCTTCAAGCAAGCTTCAAGAATGAGTATGTACTTCAACTGTCGTTCGGATACTCTAATACATAATTAGAGTATAAAAAACCCACCCAAAACTACCCTCGTTCTCGTATCTCGTTACGAGTGTAAATAAAATAGCATCATAATCAATTTATGTGTTCTTCTTCACCTCTTCAATAAATCCGCATAAAAATCAATTTCTTCTCATTTAAAAAGTATTTATAGCTACATACATTAATGTTTAAACAAATACTTTCTTGAAGAAATAGTGTTTATTTTTTAATTATGAAAAAAAATATTCGATCAACCATAAAAAAGCTGTTTTCTATTTAACACATCGATTTAAAAAAAAGCCTTAAAAAAGAAATATTCTAAATCTGTATAAAAACTCAAGAGCAGAATTCTACACACTGATTTAAAAATTATATATTAAATCTAAATCTAAATCTGTTAAAAAACTCAGTTAGGAGAAATCGAAAATTAATAAATTCACACTAAAAATCTTCAGCAATATTGTAGTGTCTAGGGAAATAAGCTCAAGTAAACAGCGGCACCATGCGGTAATGACTCTTAGCTCTTAAAGTAATTATCGTTAGACATGAACAAGCCATGAGTATTAATATGGTTAGGTCCCTACATTGTTTTTAATTAAAATAACAGTTTTTTCTAACTTTCATGATGATTTAAAATTATTAATACCGGTCCGTAAAGTTTGCAACGTGGCGTGAAAAACAAACAAAAATGGTGATAAAAATCAAAGACAAATAAAATTATTCATTTGGAATTTAGAGAGCGCAGTCCTAGCTCTAGGTTCAAATGACAATGACAGTGACATAAAGTGCTACCCGTCAAACTTTACGAAAAAAAGCAGTTCCATTTACAAAATAATTTGCCCCAACTCAAACAAAGCTCATCGTACTGGCAGCTTTTTATGAAACATAGTCCAAGAGACGACAGGGCAACGAGCAAAGAAGTACACTCGACTATGAAACTGGGAGACAGTTCCAACAGTAATTAGCGAACTAATTCTGAGATCAAGTAGCGTGAACGGTCAACGGATACCCTTTAGCTTGCGTACGTTTAACCCTTTTTTGAAAAATTTTAATACCGAAGTGAGTAGTTGGGGGGGAGTTGGGGGTAATAAAATCTCAGCGAGCACTCAAATGAGCTGAACTTTTGAAGCCTGGGGTACAAGACAGAGGCGGGTCAGCGTGGAGGGAGTCATTAGTCAGGGTTGCATTCAGAATCATTTTATCGATTCATTTCTCTTCACAATTTTTGGGATAAAAATTCAAATTGCTGTCGTTGTCAAACCGAAAATATCTAGAGTTATTTTTACAATGCTGAAATGGGATCCCTGTATCTTCATACTTATTGTACCTATAATTTTATAAATATAAAAGAAAATCGACTTATTTAAGTACGTAGTGTCAAAATTTAATGTCACACAGATACCAACATAACAAGCAAAGCAGTTTATTCATCGATAACGGAATATTCGCGAGAAAGTTACACAAACACACACCTCACTGATTAACAACAGGAGCCCGCATACCATGTACGTTGAAAAACTATTTCTTATTAAAGAATAGCTTACGTTTAACATACCACGTTACCTTTCATACCAAATATACACAGTTTTAGGAGTTTGTTTCAAACTTATCAAACTCATAGCCATTATGTCAGCGGGCCTTACATAATGACATAATGGTTCTTATTACTTGCTGATATATACAGTGGTGGTCACATAATTAAAGACACTGGAAGCATACTGAAAAAACTAAGCTATTTCCCCGTACAGATTTTATCATAGTGCAATTGTAACTTGCTGCACTATTAATTTTTATTTGTGTTGTTACTGTGTAATGTTTAAACGAAACATTTACAATAAAACTTAGCTTTTATTCGGTAAAACTTAAATGTAAGCAGTGTAAATAAAAAATAAGATTAGCAAGATCTGGCCATATAATTAAAGACACTTCATTACGTAACAAGAAATTAAAAAAAATTGAGTTATCTATGAAGTTATCTCAGTACGTAAGCTTTCTAACACATTTTTATAAAGTATTCCGATGCGTATTAACCCTTGGTCGCATGTCCTTTTGCAACAAAAACGGCACAACATCTCTTAGCCATGGAAGCGATCAATTTTGTACAAGCTTGTACCGGAATTAGTTACCACGCTTCTGTAAAAGCTATGTAAAGTTGATCGAAGTTTGATGTACGCTTTTCCGCCACTGTCTTCTTCATCTGATACCACAAGTTTTCGATCTGATTTAAATCCGGACTGTATGGGGGCCAATCCAAAACTGTCACAAACTGTCTCCGTAAGAAATTTTTTACTACTTTAGTGGTGTGTTTCGGATCATTATCCTGTTTAAAAGTCCAAATGATCGGTAAATTTTGCTAAGCATAGGGCAACATGGTTTCTTCTTAAATATTTTTGTACTGGCATTTATCTATATTGTCTTCTATCTTCCTGACAGGTCCGACACCAAGTCATGAAAAACAGTCCCACACTTTGATATTTCCCCCTCCATGTTTCACTTCTTTCTTGGTGTACTTCGGATCCATTTCTTTGGTCGGGGGGCGTCTAACATATTGTTTTCCGTCAGAATGAATCATATTTATTTTAGTTTCATCCAAAAAAGCACATTTTCCACTCTTGTTCAGTCCAGTGTTCATATTGATTGGCAAACGCTAACCTTGCCTTAACATTTTGCTTTTTCAAAAGTGCCACCTTCCGAGACACTCTTCCGTACAAGTTCGCCTCCTATAGTCTCCGTCTTATAGTCCTTGCAGACACACTCTTCGACCCTCCTGCCCTATATATTTCCGAGCGTATCAGTTCTGATCCTTTGAACGGTTCCTTTTTTTCCAACAACACCATCTTAGAGTCTTCCCGGCGAGTAGTTTTTCTAGGTTTCGGTTTTCTGGGTACGTTTACGGTCGTATTGAACTTCTTGAAATGCTTTATAGCATTCATAACCATGTCCTTAGAATAGCTCAAATGGTTTGCGATTGTTCTGTATGACCAACCTTTGCTATGAAAGTTCAAGATTGTCTTTCTAGTGGATGAATCTCAACTCTTTGTTTTTTCCCATATCGATGGGTATAAAACGTATTAATTTGAATACAAAAAGTAAACTGCTGTAATTAATGTCGACGTTTCATGCAAATTCAAGGCAAAACAATGAAAAACCGAGTGTACTTCTTTTTTAATTTTTGAAATTCAGAACACAGCGTGCACTGTCTTTAATTAGCTGGCCAGCAACAGGTGTGTTAAAAAAGTTGGTATTATATTCGAATAGTGAGCAGTGTTTTAACTACTAAGCAACGCAACTGTTTTTGTTCCCTATTTTAAGAATACAACGTCGTGTATTATTTAGAAACAATTACATTAAATTTAATACCTACTTTGGCTAAAGGAAGTGCCAAAATCAAGTTTATTGTGATCAGTTGGGGGGTGTCTTTAATTATGTGTCCACCACTGTATATATTTTTTTTTTTATGTAACTAGCTGTTGGAACAAGCATATGGTCCACTTGATGTTAACATGTAGGTCACGCACGTCAGGAACGCTTACGTCAGATAATGATTGCAATCTCATCACAAAAAACTAAATCTCACTGTTGAAACTAAACATTTGCAGGGGCCTAATTCTCGGGCCGATCTCGATCATTTTGCAATTTTATTTTATTGCTTCTTTCGAAGAGAGAATGGCAGATTTTCTTGAGTAATTCATCAACGACCTCATCGTAGAAGCCTCGACAGCTACGATATACGGAAAACGTAGAAAATGTGCGGGGTTGTGCAATGCTATTCTCCTTACTTGTTCTATAAACCTTTAAATTCTAAAAAGTTAAATAATTTTATTTTTTAAGTTACTAAGGAAAACTTTAATATAAAATTGGGCAGATAAACTAATTAACTTCATTCAAAAACTATAAAATGAAAACGGTAGAAAATGGCGAATGAGAAATTTAATAAATTAGGTTAAATTAATAAATGCAATGGTCACCATTAATGGCTTTATTCTACGACTTTAAAAAGGAAAAAACGTAGGTATTAGGTTACTTGTGTTGTCCTTGTAGCTTAGAGTCAAAATTCAATAGTTATTCATATACTTAGATAAAATACATATAACAATGATGTTTTCGTATTTAATACATAGGTACTTACCTGAGTAAACAATTAACAATATAAAATGAGATAACCTAAAAACAATGGTATTATTTTGAACTTAAGCACCTATTTACTTACGTTGTTACCTAATAATAATATTAATTTTACCTGGAGCACTGTAAAATTAGGTCATAATAGGATTAAGCACATCACATCACATGACATACTTGTAGGTAATATAAATAAAACCTAAAGGCAGATAACAAAACACAAAATAACTATAACGTAACATCAGAAATCATGAATAAACCTTAGTCCGCCCCTGCACCGGACGGCGCAGCCTGAAAAAAAGTTTTTTCACTAACTGAAGCATTAATCCAGCCGGTATTAGTTTACTCGCTTTTACTCGTCGATGTGTGTGTGCGGCGCGCATGTGTGCGCTACGCCGTGCAACTTTTTTTACATAGAGCTATCAAAAAATAAAGAGTCCAATATCATCGTTGCAATTAAACTGAAATAACTTTTGTCAGTGATTCCATCTGAAAGTTATGGATACAGTTGGATGGTTTTGTAGACATTTGAAAAACTACTTGGCGTGCCTGCATTTTTTGTTTTTAAATAAGCTTAGGTACCTGTGCTTTGAAATCGTTAACTTTGACAACACATTTTTTCGTTACAGTTAGATTTAGAACACAATTTTTATGAACAACGGGATATTTACCTGTGTCGAAATATCGGGCTTCAAAACTCGCAAAATGAAATGTCCCGTTTATAAAAATAGTGTTAAAAACCATGATAGTTTCAAAAGTTAGATTTTGAAGTTTTTATGATACATACATTTTCAACTCGACACAACAACGGTTAACCATTAGAAATATCTAAAAATTAAAACTAACTTGTTTACTTAAACATTTCGCTGCAGAAAATTATCATTAGATTTTTTGTCTTCTCTGCGCCGTCATCGCTCTACGAAATGCAGTCTGCTCATTCCGGCGTAGGTACTCCTCAAAAGCTGGACGCGGTCACTCACGCACACAGACACAGCCCCACCCTTGATACCTCCCTGTATCATTTACGGTGGTTCGCATCACTTTTAATAACCATTGTATTTGGCAACGATCGAAATGAGTGTTTGGAGTCTGGAACTAAATTTTTCGACAATTTTATTATGCGGGAACTTACTCCATCATTTTACGGGTTAGAGTGGTATTTGTGAGTAGTTTTATATTGGGCTTGAGCAATCGTAGCATGCGGAAAATTTTGAATGCATACTTATTGATAAAAATAAAACGAATGAATAAATAAAAAACACTTTATTATTATTATACAGACCAAAGAGAAAAATTATTTGCAGATGGGGTTTTTACAAAAACATTCTTATTATTATATAAATACATACAAAGGATGTACCTACAGATATTCCTTACAGCTCCCAGTAGGTTGTTCATATCCATGCATTGTGTTGAACTACGTGAAATACAAAAATAGAAGTGATTTTCCTTCGCTTAAGCATCTAATTAGCGACTAATCTTCTGCACACGAGGAAAAATGCTTTGAACTAATTTAAATTTAATGTAAACATGATTATACACCAGTTTTTGAGCAGTGCTTTTAATTATTATATTATATTAATATAGTCTCAAAGATATGAGAGATTGTGGATTTTGCCCATCATTAGTCTGAAAATATAATGTCAAAGTCAAAAATCATTTATACACCTGAATCGCAAGTATAGCATTTTGGAACGTCTTAATTATGAATCTGAATTTTGGCTCCACTCTTCCTCACGAACAAAGCCTATAAGATGACGGCACGAAGACAGAGTTCTTAAAGTTCAGAGTTATTAAAAAGTTTGACCAATGGACCGAATCCTTCTTCCTTGAAATGTATAGGGGATGATTTTGTCCAGCATTTGACTTCTTCATGATGATGTTATATAAGATATAAAATTATCAAATATTTATTCAACTTCTACTGACTGTACCTCACCACTACCTACGGGACTGAAAGTTAAATTCGATTTCTCTATGCAAAACAGCGGTAAGTAGGGCAGTCGTGCGCAAATCTTTATCTCAGTGTTCGATGCGGGTGCGCACCGCTACTCCGATCGATAAGAGGGTAAGAACCTCACATTTTTTTCAACTGCTACAAGATTGTTTTTAGAAAATAACTTTTTTTTATTCATCTGAAGCACCTTGTCGCTAGAAATAGATTAAAATTATTCCGACATTAAGGATACGACTGATTTGCAAAGTTAAACTTAAAACCTCTTTGGAAATTAAATGCAAAAAGTACTTCAAAAGTTATGCTAAACAAACATTTTGTGAGTGGCATGAAAGTGTCACTGGTCACTAAGAAGTTTGTAAAAAGAATAAACAGGTAAAAGAAAAGAACACGTTTCGAACGATTAGAATTTTTAAGTTTGGAATCAAACAATGTATATTTCGCGCCAACTAAGTCGACAAAGGAAGGGAAGAAACTGAAGAAAAAAAAGCAATTCAGCATGACCCCTCTGAGTAACGTCTTGGCGGCGACAATATTGACATGAGAACTTTAAGACATGACTAATTAATTCAAATAACTTTTTTATTCGATTGTAATTATTTTATTTACTTATACCTATCAATCTAGAGAAAATTAGCTCTTGGCTCTTTATGTCTCTTGAATGCATGTATAGCGTCGTGGATAGCGTGTACCCTATATTGCTAAGCGTCGGCAATAAAATGTTTTCTTTCTAACCTTAGTTTTTTATTAGAAATATTTTCTGTTTCTTAAATCTATAAATATTGTTTTTACAAGGTTTTAGACTACAAGGCTACGTTTAGGTTTTCATAGCCACAATTAACTACTTGAAATACCTAAGCTGCTTAAACTGAAACTTATTACGCAATCAAATTATTATGTATTTCATTTATTAGCCATGTCTATTCCGTCTTAAGTCTAGCGATACTTAAGCGAGGTTCACACGGGAACCAAGTTTCTTGAGGGGGAATCAACCGCAGTAAAGACGCTGAGATTTCTCGATCCCTACATCAATAGATTTTTAAGTCGTTTTATTTACTAACTTACTCGTATCTTCATACCTTTTGCAATAAATTACAATATTGCAGACGCATTTACAAGATGCGGGCCTAGATCTGTAAGCACTATAATAAGTGATAGCGAACGGTGCTAGTTCGATTCTATTTTTTTGTAGTAAGATAATAAATGTGTATTGGGTCCGATCTACACAACACTATCTAGCCCTTTTTTGTTAATGCATACTTAGATTTCAATATAACACCCAGACAAAAAACAAACATCTGCGCAGGCGTGGGCACCGATAGCAAATATTTGTGTGGTGAAACACAAATATTTGCTCTCGGTGCCCACGCCTGCGGCGCAGTGTTCGTGTTGCGGCCTTACGGTGTTTTCCTTCACCGTTTGAAAGTACTGGCTGTTTTTAACTGTCTTCAAATTAAAATTAAAAAGGAGGGGGTTCTCAATTTCGGTTTCGGTGGTTTAATGTTTGTATAAGCATAAATTCATCATTTAAAAATCGATTTGAAAAAATCTCCATACAAATTTCAGTTAGTTTGAGCAGTTTGGTTTCTCATGTTTTTTTAAATACTCTTACGAAATCATGCCTTCAAAATAAATATAGACCCTGACCTGTATTGCTTAAATCGAGTTTTTCATTCATCTTGGAATTTCAAAGGTTTTGCAAAAAAACACACAATACGCGAAGACGTTGCCAGGTACGCAAGATGTTCGTTTCAATCTTAAGAAAAGCAAAAATTGCCGTACTATTTTATACCCTAAACTTAACAAAACAGAGATACAAATGCCTCAAATCTTCAGGTCAGCAGAAGTCATCTATTGTCATACTAATTTAAAACCACACAGTACAATATAACTCGTAACTTACAAGAGATAGAGTTGAATTTTCCTTGCAGATATCTTTGCTAAATTCAGATAAGGGTGCCAACAATGATATTGTTGGAAACAGCTGATTCGCGCTGGTAACGGTTTTTGATCAAAAGTAGGTAACAGCATGGGAATAATAAAATACGCGGGAAAAGTCACCTCATCATAAAAATCAGTAATTTCTCAGGATTCTATGTTTAAAAAACTTGAAACCCCGACTTCATAACCAAACTATTCCAGTACTCTCAAACGGTGAAGGAAAACATTATGAGTAAATCGGCATATCGCAGAACCTAACCACTTTGTACAGACAAAAAGCCTCTTCAAAATCTTTGAATGACACAACAAGAAGTAACCAAAGCTCTTTTTTTCACTTTACGTCAACCCGCACACGTATTTACATAATGTGTGAACTACTTACAAAATCTACTTCTATTCGACCTGTGTGACACGACCTGTTCACTACTTTCTAAATAAATAAATAAACTTAAAATACAAGTGTAAATAAATTAAACAAAAACTTAAACATAGAAATAAAATTCGTATCATTTACTTTAAGTCCCTACAAAAGTGCTTTGCTTATACGCAACCGCACCGCACAGTGGGCCGTGTTACCTCTCACCTGGTCAAAAACACATCAAATTATTTAGACATTTCATTTACTTATTCAATTAGCAAGGCTGCGAACTCGCGTCGAGTGCCAATTAAAAAATAATAGAAGCCTCCGGTGTGCGAGCGAGAGGTTCGAGTGACAGAAGAGCGGCTCAGAGGTCCTTGTTCTACTGTCTCCATCAAAATAAAAACTCAAGATGAAACACAATTGACACAATTTTCAATTAAAACAAAATGCATGGAAACAGCCAATTAGAAAATAAACTACCAAAATAGAGACGAAATAACAATCTCGCAATTAGGATTTTTATTTTCTCATTAAGAGACACTTGAAAAATCCAGCAATATAATCCGTAGCGTCACTTGCAGGAACGTGAAAAACCGAATTAGCTCGTCTGAATGCGAACTCGTAAGTAATTAGCCTCGCGAGACTCTCGATGCGCTCAGCTCGCTCAGCCTGCTCTCGTAAGCGAACCGAAGCGAAGATAGCGAAGCGATGCGACGCGGCCGGAGAGCGAAAATGGCTAATCAAATCCTTTCCCGCTCTCGACGGTATTCGAGGGCCTCTTTTATTTTCAATGTGCCGTGAAGTGTCACACTGATGGGTAGATGGATAGACTGTAGGCATAGGCCGTAATTCAGAATCGGTTTTACCGGGGAAAGTGAGAACTATTCTGCTGGATATTTGGCCAATTTCAGTTTCCAACGTCGTCACTAAAAAAACAAAAGAAGTATCTAAACCTGTCTAGGTAGGTGTCTAAGAAAGTACGGTAAAATGTTCGCAACACCCAAAATAAAGCCGAAAGATTGCGTAACTCTTAGAAGCAATTACTCAAAGGTTTTTTCTTTTGGTTACAGGGAGTTCTACTACATTCAAATGGAAAAATACGCACGGCAGGCAATCAGCGAAGGGCTGAAAGCAGCCGAGGACCTCCACGTGGCTGGAGACTCTGAGCTGTACCGGGTGCTCAATCTCCACTACAATCGAAATAACCACATTGAGGTAAGAATTGTATGTATTACTACGACATTTATCAAATTGCTTGCAATAATAGATGTAAAATCCAATTTTTATGTGTTTAACAATGGACTTTCATCATTCTAGGTGCCACCAAACTTCAGATACGTGATAGAGCAGACTTTGCGGGAGTTCTTCCGCGCCATCCAAGGCGGGAAGGACGCGGAGCAGAGCTGGAAGAAGTCCATCTATAAGGTGATCTCGCGGCTGGACGATCCCGTGCCGGAGTATTTCAAGTCACCCAACTTCCTAGAACAGTTGGAGTGAACATCGACGCAACGCACAACGTTTCGGCATAACAAAATTAAAAAATTTGGACGATCGTTTCGCAAACAAAATTTTACGACACTCGCATTTAGGCCTTCAGATTCAAAATTATTGATAAAAAAAGTTAAAATAAATTATTAAATTGTAATTGGTACGTTGGACGTCGAGTGGCGCGGCGACACGCAGTCGGTCGCGTCTCTATCACTCTACTAGGAAATTCATTAGGTTATACGAGTAAGAGAAATTTTAAGTCACCTAGAATTTTATTTCTGCACATAATATATTTGGCTATATATAATTATTATTATATTATTATTAAGTATTATCTTAAATGGTTTTTATAGTTGTGTATATCTTAAAATCATTTATGGATTTATAATTTAAGGAAAAAAACGATTAATATATTTAACTGCTTAAGTTTTGAACGTTTTGTTGTTTTTTATTTTTGTTTTATCCTTGTTTCCTTATCCTTTTTGGCATGTTTATGTTGAGTTGTTCCCGTAATGCCTTTGTTGTTGGCTCGCCTTGGCAGCTGGAAATTGTCAACCTTTACCTCGTCACACCTACTTATTTTAAGAGTAATTGATTAAAGTTAACCATAGTCGTTAGTACAATAGAGCAGGGTTATTTTTCGATCCACAAACAAATAATAATAATTAATAGATTATTTTTATACGATAACCGGTTTTCTGTTCTTGCAGATGAAATTTTCAATAGGATATAAGATAAGACAGTCACAAAATTCAAAAACAAATTACACATCCTCATTTCCCGTTAAAGTGAACATCCTTGGTTGTATTTACAATATTTCGGCAAAGTTCGGATCGCGTTTCAGTTTATGATTCCGGAATAAGCGGCATCAACCCGCCCGGATTAGGATTAAGTTTATTTTTTAGAAAAATACTTCAAAAATTTTTGCGTGGGCCTTTCAAGATAACAACAGCGCGAGAGCGGAGCGTCACACTATACAATCAGTAATTCAAACCACAGTTATTTGATGACTTTTATTTCTTTAACACAGTAATTTCAGACAACAACAAAACAACAGCGTTCGGTTTAATTTTATGAAAATAAATGGATTTATTTGTTATTTGACTCTGGCCACAGTTTTCGAAGTTAGTCCCACTAGTGTCGTTCGCTCCGCACGCGGGCGCTTCGCGGCGATTCTCAACCTCATAGACATTTCGAGCACATCCAAACAGTATAAAATAGTATCGAAGGCAACACATCAATAGTCCGAAACACACAAAAACCACTCCGAAAATTCAGTCTCCCTCTTTTGACATCAGGTTACACCAAACGCACGGGGCCAACCCGTCCGATTAGAAGTGCCTTCAAAAATATTGAATTTTTACATGAAAATAAATATGAAATTATTCAAAAAACGGGCCCTCAATAGAAACTGTCGCCCAACCGAAGTCCCCGCGCAGCGCCCGCGCACCCGCCGCCCATGCAGACGCATCGTAGTTCGATCGATCGATACGAACTACAACCGTATACATACATACACACTTTACTATTATACTATAGAAGAATAATTAGTTTCATTCGTAGTTATACGTAGCGCGGCACCCGAGCCTTGCTCCCTGACGAAAAGAAAAAACAAAGCAAATAATAGGTTTGAAACGTTACATAGGTACTTAGATAGGAAGATCGAGGGTGCAGTCAGCGCTGGGAAGCAAGCTCGGGTTAATTCGCATATCTCGATGTATTTGTTATAACAAGTAGATACCGGCCGTCGTCCCAGCAACGCGGAAACACTATCATTTTACATCCTCAGTTTGACAGAAAACAATAATAATAAGTTATGCTTCATAAATAGATAATACTACGATAAGATAGATAGTTTGTACAGAGATGTATAGTGACGTGTACATAATAACTATAAAGATAGTTTTAATACAGAAGAAATGACTAAACCTATCTTAGCGATAACAATATTTAATTAAGGAAACAATAAAACTGGAAAATTGATGATTGATTTGCTGAATTGTAAAAAGTTATTCCATCCTGAGTTCGTCGTTTGTAACCGCGCGGGGCCGACGGCAGGTCTAGCTAAGCAAGTGTAAGCAGTTTTCATTTAATAAGTATTACAACGTTTGTTATCGTTTAATTTGTAACCATTTTAACTATTACGATAATTACTTAAGGGGTATCTCAGTTTAGGATGGACCAGGCGTCGACTGGTGTGCTAGCAGGTTAGGAGAGTTAGAGAGATACGAACGTTTTGAGACATCGACACATAGAACACTATACACGCAGCCTCCCCCTTCCCATTTGGATATCCAGTTTTTAGTTCAAAATTATCCCGGACGTTTTCAGAACAGTTTTAATTTCAACAACCGAAAAGACCGCCATCAGGCCAACATTCTCAAGAGAACGTCATCAGTGGTAGTTGAGATTGAAATGTTTTTCGAAGACGGCCAATACCCTACCACAACAAGCCAATCTTTCACAGCAATAGCCCAGATTAAGTTTCCACGATTACGTCGATTTGCAAGCACAAGCGCTACGCAGTCGTCGCAGGGCTTATTCGAGATCGAGCATCGTTCCATGTTATGTTTCTCTCATTCTGTTAAACGTTGTTTGTTTCTCCGTACCATAGGCAGTGGCGTTTTAGAGCTAAGAAGTTTGTTCTGTACATAAGTAATTGTTGTCTCTAGCCAGTGACGAGAAACACCGCGAATTGAAATGGAATTGATTACTAAAACTGGCTAGCTAGAGACAAGTCACTTAGATTATTAAGAAATGTAGTCACTGTAATGTTTATCTTCATCCGTACACTCTATGTTTAGTGTTCTTTTTAGCTCTAAACTGGCAAACCATCAACTATTTATTGTATTAGTAAGTAATGAATTCGTTATTCCGATATCTCTTTAAGATTACTTCATTATCTAATATTAGTGCAGGCTACACAACACATATTACAATAGAAATGTATTGATTTCCCATCAACAGTATTTAACCGACATGCCGTAATTTGCAGATACTTGGAGCCGTTTAATGTTTTAGACCTTATAATATTTTCTGGCGATTTATAAATGTCTTCAGTTAGTATTTGTCCGGATTTTTTACTTGAGTGACTCACTGTGCTACAGCCGCTACAAGACCACAATGGATATAATATTATGCGATCGAGCCGATTATAAAGTTTATTCGATGTATGGATTATAAGTTATCGGTTGACAATTTTTCTAAATTAATAAGACTCAATTTTAAAACATCGAAATAAATTAGTCCACAGTGATCATGGGGGCTATTCCACAGAAAAAGTACAAAATTCGGTGTTTAGAAAGCTGATGTTTGTGTCTATTGATTAATATGTATGTAGATTTGTAGTATTTGTCCTGTTTCGGCTAACTTCTCTTCTAATGTTGTGTTTAGCTAGCGATAGATTAATTCTGTTCCAAAAATGTTCTCTAAAGATTTTGCTTTAACATTTTTAGTAATTTCGAATCCGTCTACGAAATCTTTGGATTAACAATTTAAATTAAAAGAAATGTGTAATTATTTTTCAAAATTATTATAAAATAAAACAATATGTATGTAGAATGAGTTTGGTTCAACGTTTGGGTATTATGGTTCCTAAATTTTCGAAATTGTAATAGACTCTATTGTATGTAGCATTTCATTTTTGAAAGTTAGAAGACATTTAGGTATACCAGATAGCTGTATCAACTTTTCTATATGGGAAAAAAATCAAATTAAGGGGAATTCGAAAAATTAGGTAGTTATGAAGTAAGTGTCATTCTAATACTTAATATTATATCTGATAAATGGACAAAAATGAGCACGGAAACACTATTAGGATGTCTTGAAACAAAATACTGCCGATGCTTATCGATAATAATTAAGTAAGGTAAGCCCGAACGCCCCAATAGGTATGTTATTATACCTTTTCATACAATTTTCACAAAATATGTCCATGGATTATGTGAAGCGTTCGTAAGTAATTTTGTATTCGGAATAGAGGCAGCAGAAATTATGCAAGTGTCTATTTTCAATATCCTTGTGGTCTTCATTCGTAACAGCGATACACGTTCAATTTGTTCTTGTGTGTTCGTGAGAAAATTGTTTAATTTAAGTTTTAGTGAGCCGCAGTCCATGTGTGGTGTACTTTCGGTATGATATATTTGTAAACTACAGCGAGCGGACGCGGATGCCGGTGATAAAAATTAGTGACAAAATTTAAAAATCGAAATTATTTTAGTAAGTGGCGCGCGAGTTTCTGTCCACGACGCGACGAAACCGCACCCACTGTGCGGCGACGCGGGCGCTGCGTGGGTAGAAAGTCGCGCGACCTGTAATTTGACTAGTATTTAGGCATCGTTTCGGTATCCTCGCATTTCGGCTAAGTGATAAGGGCGCCGCGTCCGCTGGTTTTGATATATTTAGTACAAATTTCATGATGTTAAGGTTACGAGGCTCAAAGCTTTTCTTTTGTGGTGGCCACTCCGCCGCCCCACTCCGCGCCGACGATATAAAATGAGTCGTGTAAAAAATTTATTCAAAAAAAGTATTTTTGTATTGAATATTTCTAAAGTTGGTGTAATGGTCAAAATTCATAAATTATAGCGATGACAAAATGGGATTTAGGTGAAATTAGAATGTCATACGTTTTTTGTATTTAATTTTAAGAATAGCGTTGGATATGAAACGTTTATAGGAGCATTACATAACCATTTGTAAATAAATAGCGGAGCGGCGGTGCGGCCCTCGTTTATATAGGTAAATATTATAATAACTCAAAAGATGTTTATATGGTTCTGGTGTAAAAATATAAATTTAAAAACAATTTTAAGGTGAAAAGTGAAAAATAAGCATTTCCACAGTATTTGTCTTAGAATGGCGTCAAGCGGGTCACTATTGTAATCTGTGAGCCTCCGACAAGTCGTACCCTACACACTAACCTAACCTAACTACGCATTAATTATTACGGTTATTAATACAACAATACCTACTTATACATTATTATAATATCACATTGTCATAATGCTTATATTTTACGAGCGTGTGTCTTTGTCCGTGAATGTTTAGAAACTAAACCACTGTTTGGTGTATTAGGCATGTAAAGTGGAATTATTGTGGATTCAAAGAAATTGTACCTCTAAATTAAATCCTTCGACCTCGGTCGTAGGATTGTTGCAAATTGCGTTGGTATATTGAAAAAATTGGCGGTTCTAAAATTTGTTAATCAAAATTTCAAAATTATCCGATTGGAAAAAACGGTGAAACATGAAATTGTATCTCTACTAGCAGTCATCAGAGACTTGTTGATACCGGTGAGGGATGTTTCTTCGTGGATATAAAGTAATAAAGCTAAGCTTTTATTTGATTGTTGTATTTTATTTACTAAAAATCCTCCTCCTTTAAGTTAAGTTAATCTATGGTTAAGAAGCCCGAAGGACTAGACTTAAGGTACATAGGTACTTATACTACTTACTTACTGAGAAGGTACCTGAGCTAATTTCGAACCAATCGCTAGAATTCAGTGTCAAACGTACCTACTTCTCAACAAACTAGAAATCGAAATCTGTTTCCTTTGGAGCCTAGGCGCCTTACCGAAATATCATATCATACGTGTATGAACATTGAGAGGACTTAAGTAAAAGGCGCTTAGCACCTGAGAATCTGAAAACCATCGTTTGCTACTATCCAAATAGTACCTAAGTATGTAGATTATACTACTAAGTACTTTGAGCCTACCTTTGAGTTATGTCGATATAACTCAAAGTATTAGCAAGCTGGAGTGACAGTGGGCCGGTCATGTTTGCCGTAGAACAGACCATCGTTGGAGGTGGAGCTAACGAATGCTAGAGTGGAGACCGCGTTTAGGCAAGCGTAGTGAAGGACGCCCTCCGGCAAGGTGGGGCGACGATCTTCCAAATGTAGCTAGCACTGGAGGAGAGCCGAAGACCGGGCTCAGTGGCGCGTCTTGGGAGAGACCTACGTCCAGCAGTGGCCTGGGGGCTAATTCTCGGGCCAATCTCGATCATTTTGCAATTTTATTTTATTGCTTCTTTTCGAAGAGAGAATGGATGATTTCCTTGAGTAATTCATCAACGACCTCTTCGTAAAAGCCTCGACAACTACGATATACGGAAAACGTACAAAAAGTGCGAGGTTGTGAAAAGAAGCAATAAAATAAAATTTTAAAATGATCGAGATCGGCCCGAGAATTAGCCCCCTGATATAAGGTTGATGATGATGAATGAAGACTAATAAACTCAAACTAAAGCAAGTAAACCGAATATCAGAATGGCAATTGGCAATTATCATCATCCGCACTTGATGTGCTGGCTGGTTTTTCCGCAAGTAGGCCGCTGGCCTTTTTGCGTGACCCTTTGACACGCGTGTTGCTCGAACTTTTTTAGATTCTACGACACGTCGGCTTCCTCACGATGCCCTTTACCGTTTGAGAGTACTGGCATAGTGCACATAAATTTTTCGACGGAAAAACTCATTGGTACACGACTGGATTTGAACCCACGACCTTCGGATCGGAAGGCGGGGCCGCTACCACTAGACCACCAGTGCTCTCTTAATATCAGAATGCTAATCTATTCAAGTTTTCCAAAAGGGTAATTTATCACTGCACCTTGAGACCAATTATTCAAATTAACCCTAATTTACCATAAGGGGTTGATTTCAGCTGATTCCTAAGACCTAGCTAGGCAATTGAATTTTTATTGGGCACTTTGACTTGGTAATAGGTACTTATTATGTTTAATGAGTGAATGTCTGACTTGTAATTAGTTTTGTTAGTGATATAAGTTTTATTTTTTTGTTATTTGAAGTGTTTAACTTAGTTTTGTTTTTTGTTTTCTTTTCTTGTTAAGATTTTAATCTTATTTAGTAACGCCATTGTACCTGTACCTGTCATACGATTAAATAAATAGTAGAAAGGGTAGTTAAAGTAGGTAAAGTCGGCTGTAAGATGTTAGCATTTTGATATATTGATAATATCAAACTTCTAAGACCTTTTTATCATGTATTTCGAGAAATAAAGTATGATTTGATTTTCATTAAATTATTATCCTGTAAATATTTCAATGATTCCACACTGTTTTGAAAATTACAGATTTTATACATCTTAGTGCAGCCGACTGTACTTCTACCTCTTTATTAACTGTTGTAACCACCTCTACAGTTTAATAAATGGAAATGGGCAAGTTAGAGCTAAGATAAATAAAAAAATATCAACACAACTTTTTGCCTTGGATTTTTTGTTGTTTAGGTGCTGTGTTCTAATAATAAGAAATATGTTGTACTTATGTATCTTTATAAAACAATACAAACACAATATAAAACAAATTTAGGCATTTGTAACCGCTATCGTACAAAAATAATATAAATTAAATTTACTGATACATATTTTACACAGCGCCATCTATCTCAAACTAAGCAAAGTTTTTGAAATGGGAGCCAGAAAATTCCCATTGCACAAACGAGAAATGGGTTATTGTGTGAAACGACTGGAGTTTGTATGGAGAAACTAAAAGCGCCCCTAGCGGATTTGCAGAGAAGCTGGAAACTAAATTATTGTAATCGTGGGGGCGCTCTTTACAGTTTTTACACGCCCTAGAGAGGTGGATATAAACAAAATACATTGGTTCTGAAAAATTTGAATTAGGGACATACCTACATCAAAATTTATGCCAGGGCCTACACTGCAGAAAGCAAAGCTTCTCCCTATGAAAGAGCTATGCGCCTAGCCTATTAAAGTCCTGATCATAGGTGTGCAATAATTATAGTACGTCTTTCCTTCTTTTCTTTCTATAGTCTGCCTTACCGCGAAATCAAAATGCTGATCGGTATCAAAACCGTCATTATCATTTTTAATGCCCTATCTAATAGTAAGTTTCTACAACATTATAACTTAAAACCAATTTACATAAATAAACTCTTTACTCCCCCATGGTGGTTTTAAAACAAGAGATCCAAATCCAAATTCTATTAACAGTAACACACAATTTAAATGTACCTAATATTAAAAAAGTTACATTAAAGAGAGAAAAAGATCTCTTTAGATTCTATCTCAAAAGAGCTCTTGTTGTATGTTGTGGAGTAAAAAAAATATCATCAATGTTTAAATTAAATACCCATTGCCATTTTGGTTTGGCTGTTACCGAAACCCCCCTAATAAACCCTTGAAATAATTCAATACTTACTACCATGCATTCTTTCCCTATTCATACAAAGGTCTTCTTCATACTCTTTTACAAAATCCTGAAATTATATAGAACTAAAATAAAATACTTGTTTAAAAATGTACATTTCTTATTTTTATTTTTCTATTTAATGTCACTAGCACTAAAACTTTCTAGAGCTTGTTAAAGTTTCTATCTTCTTTTAGTTTCCGGTAGGTACAGTGGGATACAGCTCAAGTTACTTATAAACAAAGAAAAATGACTTACTGCAAGGACATAAGAGCTAGCAGTGTATAGTCTGATGCGTATCTTTGTGTACAAGGAATTGATTGTAAGACACAAGAATGTTCAAAATAACTTTTGAGACTATCATGGTTTTTCTATGAATAGGATATTTAAAAAAAACTCACAAAATTTAATCATGGTAAATATCCCGTTGTTCATAAAAAAACAAGAATGTTCCTCATTGGTTTCCCTCTAGTTAATAAGTCTGGGGCTAATCTTCATCAAAAATATTATACTTACTATAAGCAGGTACTTTTTCAAATATATATTTTTACATCACTATAATTATTGTACTGACTTCTGAACAGCTTGCCTGGAGTTTTGTAACCACCCTGAAATTGAAAAAAGGTTCAATTACTAGCATGCCGGAGGCTACATGGCGCGGAGGACAAAGCCAGATGGAGGAACACAGTGCAGACTAGGGTCCTGCACAAAGGCAAGTTCAGCAAGTTTATCATGCGCACTTAATGTGCGCCATGTGCGGGCAGGTTTTTCCGCAAGTAGGCCGCTGGTGAGCCCTTTTTGCTTGAACTTTTTTAGGTTCTACAACACGCCGGTTTCCTCACGATTTTTTCCTTCACCGTTTGAGAGTACTGGCCTAGGCAAATAAATTTTTCGACAGAAAAACTTATTGGTACACGAGTGGATTTGAACCCACAACCTTTGGATCGCAAGGCGGGGCCACTATCACTAGACCACCAGTGCTCTCCTCCTGCACAAAGGTCATAACCCTCAACAGTGATAATACCGATGCAAGAAGGAGGATATTTATCCTTCTCCTCACAGTATTTTCTAACAGTTATAGAATTGGATAGTGTTCTGCATGAAACACTTGTCATCAATCTAGAGAAGTTCACAGCTGTACATAGATCTGCCCTGTAGTAGTAGTTCTACATCCTGAAAAACAAAAGTTTGTAGTAACCATTCAAGAACCCTTATTGCACAAAGGCTGTCGGTTCTTTGAGCGAACTAATATAAATGTGTGTTGCGGAAGTCGCATCCTGATAGATTTCCATATTAGATCCTGTTAGATATGTTTAGGTTGTTGTTGTTCTTAGATTCTAAAGGAGCATAACAGGCCATGGAAACTTTTAGTCATAGTTTTCAAGCATTTTTGATGTTGGAATTAATTTAAATTACATAAAAATGTTAACCTTTTAGCACTTGAGTGTATCAACCAGTCATTCCATAAAGTTCACCCAGGTTAAACAGCATCAACTTTATATGGGCCTTGGTCTCCGCTGCCTTATTCTGCAACTCTTCAGCCTTCTTCTCAAACGCTTTTATTCGCACATCCAGGTATTTATCAGCCTCGTCTGATGAAAACTCTAGGAAGTGATTGAGGCCTATGTTTATGAGTAAGGTGGAGGTATCTGGTACAGAAGCCTCCATGAAAAAGTTGCAGCCGATGTTTACTTGAGTTTTAAAGCCATCAGGGTGTACAGTCTTGTCAGTAATTACCTTCAATGCATGTCTTTGTTGGGCAAGGTCGGACACTTCAGCATTTATTTGCGTCAAACGCTGCTCTAATACTCGCAAATCCTCTTTGAGAACATCGTTGATGAAGTGCTCGTACTTTGCAATAGTTCTTTGGTTTTCTGTCGTCATTTATATAATGGTTTGGAGATTTGAATATTCTATCATAACCTCAAGAAAATGATCGGTTCTACACTGAGTAAAAAGGAAGAAATGCTGCCTGAACCTTTGTACTGCAAGACTCAAGTGGCAGACAGAGGCGCTCGCTGGCTAGTTTTCAAACAGGAAAAATCTTGGAAGTTGGAAGAATCATCATTCAGTATCAGGCTTGTTATCAGGGTATCAATCAGGCAAACAAAACAAAACAAATGAAAAATTTATTATTTTTTGAAAAAATAATAATTCTAATAATAGTCTGTGGAAACTGGAAATAAATTTTTTCCAGTTTCCACAGACTAAAAATGTGTATGTTTGGTTGGTTGAATGACCTTGCTGTTATTGCTTGTATTTGTCATCTGACTGACGTTTTTCAAAATTTCGCTACAGTCAAACAGTGACATTGACGTCTTACCAACTCATGACTTTGGCAGTTAAACCACCATTTAGAGAAAAAGCATGGCACTAAATCATTTCGCATTCTGTAACAGCGACATCTAGCATAAAATTTAGAAACTCACTGTGGACTAATCTTAAACTGCCATCTGTTGGAGAATGATTGAACAAACAGGGTCTTTGAATAACTAGCAACCAAGACCAACTGCAGGTTCATTTTACAACGCATTGACGGCCACCATAAATTGGATACAGTTATGCATAAGGAGTCCAAGCGCCAAATTTCATTTTTTGATTTTTTCGCATTTTCGTAATCACTAGGGCATAATTAAGCCATAGAAAAAACACTCTTGCAGCCAGCTTCACTCTAAGTGGTATTTTTTGATACCCCGTCCAAGCGCCTTCTATAGCAAACTAAGTTTTTTGAAATGCAATACAAGTCCAACAACCAATTTAAAACTAACAACCAAATTTTATGATGAAAAAGCACATTTCCATTATACATTACTAGTCCAAACGACGTAGTGTTACGCATCAGTAGTCTACGCGACAGTTGTTTGTAACTTCTGAACGTAATCTTTGTTTGGGTGGAAGGAGAGGCTGGCAGAAGAACCCAAGTCATGTTTAAGGAAGCACATATTATACTAGTTTACCAAAGTCAAAAACTTAATTCTTTGGTCAACTTAATTGTTGCGGAGAACAGAATAAAAAAAATAAAGGCCAGAATACACGTATAAAGATAAAGATAAAAATATTTTATTGTAAAACTGTGTATAAAACATCTTAAAAGTAATTATGTTCCAACAGCTTACCTATTTCGGGCGTACAATACAGCAAAAAAGTATAAAAATAGACCTGATGATCTCTCCTCGAAAAGCACCCTATATTTCTGAAACTGCAATTAATACTTTATACTCCACAAGACTACAAGAAAGTTATGGCAAGCTGCAGAACAAAGAATCACAAATACTGAAGAAAAAGAAAAAGGTATTGTCAACAGAAAAAAGATAACAGTGGGCGAGAAGGTCAATAATAATTGGTTAAGAATAAACCAGATAAAGGAAACCTAAAATCATCCATTGCCTCATTATGTCAAGGCAGGAGCAGTAGAAGAGGAAGAAAGCTTAGAAATTGATGTAAAGAAAAGAAAGGGTAGGAAAGGACAAAATGTTTCAGAGAAAAAACTAAAAGATTTAAAATCACTGTTTCATAATATCCCAAACAACGCTATAGCATATGACAAAGATTTGATTTTTGATGACACGATTGAAGATGATATTGTTGTTGAAGGTGTTGATGGCCATTTAGGTTTTTGATCCGGAACATATTGAAGAAGAGTAGATTTATATATTATTTACCTACTCCATCCTACATCCTACCCGATATGTTCTGGGTTTGGGGTTGGTGTTTACTAATAATATCATCAATCATTATTCTGTCTGTCTGAAAGCTGAAGATAATATCTGAGATAGTCCTTATCTTGTTTTAAATTATTATTGTTTATTAAATTATGATAATTATATTGTTTTATTTTCTGGACATACTATCAGTGCCATTTTAATAGTTTTTTATTTATTTTTATCAATCCTCTGTAACATCTAATATAAGATGCCGAGTAAATACGGAAATTCAAGGGGTTTTTATTAAACGATAGGAAAATAGTCCAGGAAACATTTTTATGTTATACTTATACTCATTTTGCAAAATGAGTACATCATATTAATTCGTTTCCACGTGCACTTAAAGCTAATCTTCCAGAATAAATAATTATTTTGTCTCTTGGACTCGTTTTGCAAAATGAGAACATCATATTTATTAGGAGTCCAAGTGCATTTTTAACGATATATTCCAAAATAAAACCTTTTTTTGTGTTTTTTTTTTGTAACATGTTAAATTACAAATATAAGCTTCGATGTACATAGATTTACTTTCTGACGATGCAAATGCAAATCTTCTACCAATAAAAACGCGTTTATGTAATTTCCCAAAAAACTGAAAATGGCGCTTGGACTCACTATGCATAACTGTATCCAATTGTTTTGTTATAAATCCTCTAGATGCCGCTTTTCCAAGGATTTTCTCCGTGCGAGATTCTACTGACGAAATAGGTAGCGTTTCCATTTTGTTAAATACCTACAGAGCTGTTATGCAGTCAACAGCCTTCGTTCTCCTTCGCCGTAGTTATTATTGGATTGCATTGATAATTCATCAACTTGTTTACCTCAAGTTGAAGGGCTGCGCATCGTACATAATAATATATGACAAATTGCTTGTTTTTTTTTGTTTCTTTTGACTGGGCTCGGCTCAGTTGGTTGGTAGTAGCTCTGCCTTCTACGCCGTAGGTCGTGGGTTCGATTCCCACTGATAACAAATATTTGTGTGGTGAACACAGATGTTTGTTCTCTGTCTGGGTGTTGGCTGGGTCTGGGTGGGTGGGTTTTCTAAATAGTATGTATTTACGACAAAAAAAATATATGTACGTATTAATCAGCTAAGTATCTGGTTCCCATAGTACAAGCTCTGCTTAATTTGGGGCTAGATGACCAGTCCAGCTGAGCAAGGAAGCAAGGAATACACAAAAAAACATTGCAAACGATAAAGGGAATCGTTTATTTGACAAGAAATAGTTTAAAATATCACTTTTACATTTGAATAAAACCTTCAAATATTTGCTTACCAACCTTATGTTACCACGCTCGCACCGGCCTCCACCATATTTGGTGCAATTTTCTATGACGAATAGCTTGTTTCAAAGGATACGAATTTTTGCCTTTTATGATGCTACTTAGGTACAGAAAGGGGTACATGGATAATATAAACCGTTTTAAGAACGATTCATTATATTTATAATGTACATTCAAAGAGCCGTACAAGTTAATAGTATGCTGTTTAAAATTAATAAATTACTTTATACATTTTAATTGTGTGTCACACCAAAACAGATTTTTACACTAAGGACCTTAATCTAACTTACTTATCTAAAAAGTTAATTTAAAAATAAATTTAATGTGATGGACTGTCATTTTTAACTTTATTTTTTTCTTTGACTCTAGAATAATTTAATCCTAGCCTCATAAAAGAGTTTATAATGGAAGGTTGTTTTTATTTACTTTGTGACAAAGTTATGGAAGGTATAATTTATTCACTTTTAAACACAAGACTTGGCCACTCTTTGCGATTTTTAGATGTGCCTACAAAATGTATTTTTCAACATCGAATCTTGTTTCGCTAAAAAGTTTCATAAGTAGCTATACAACCTTATTCCTTTTACTTTTTTTTATCTATTAATCGCCTAGTGTCTTTAGGCATAACAAATTGCATGATAGAGTGGCCTGCTATAATGTAATCGATAGGTTATACTTAGTGAATTATTTCTGTAGGTAATAAGACCTTAAATTATTACTTTTATACTCCATGAAAGAAAAGAAGCTAGATATTAAAACTTTGGCTTTTTACATTCATGCAATTTTAGAAAATCTAATTTGTTCCTACTAATATCAAGAAATGGACAAGAGTTATAATTACCAAACACGTCCAAAGTATAACATATTTTAAGTAGGTAATTTTATCTTAATACTTACCTACCTATTAATAACTATAAAACTATGTGATGCCTCGTATCGATGGGCGTTGACGGATTATTATAATTTTAAATTAATTATAAAAATAACCATAAATAATGACAGTTAAAATGTAACTTACGACTATGATAAAAAAGATCTTATGAATTATTAGGATCCATTCACAATGTACAACTATAAATATCCTACCTAAGAAAAGACGAATAAAAATTACTTCAGTTCTTAAATTGCTAGCAAAGACGTTTTAATGAAAGGGCCGTGGAAGTAAGGTAACTACTTCGATTCTCGAAGCTCTACGTACCGAGTGACTACGAAATCCATCGGCAATATTTTATGTACAATGTAAAACAAATATTTGCTTAATTTACTGTGGAATCAAGTTAAATTTGTGTAGAATAAACAGGTATACTAGTTTCATTTCCACCTGCACATTGAGTCATGTTGTGACAAGCTTACAATAATTGTCGTGTCCTTCGAAACTGATTCCAAAGGACACAAAATTAATGATTGTTTTTTGGGTTTCATTAGTCGGTTGACATTTTTATACAATTTAAAATGTGCTGCTGTAATTTTAGACTGTATAAAATGTCAACGATATGGAACTCGTAAGTAAAACCTTTGCCCTACTGCATGTATTTAAATAGTAATCAGATAGCTGAGTTCTCTTCCTGGTTACATGATAAATCTTCAACATTCAAACGTCCTCTGGGAGCCTATTTATTACAGTATTTACGGAATCATTTCATTCCGAATCTACATATCAAATGGATATTTGGTTAACAATTTAGTTGTCGCTGATCTTAAATTTAGAGGTATTATACATAACTTACACAGTAAAAAGTTAATATACGCAAAAATATTGGAAATTTATCATTGATTTAATGGGTCTAGTTTTGGACGTTAGTCTATAAAATATTTGGACGATTTTACATTTACTTAGTTTCACTGGCGACGGAGTAAGACAAATAGACTTAAAAAATATGTCAAACGATCAACAGTGCTTAAACTATTGCCATCTCTTACCACTGGATAATGACAAACAGTGACAGGGCTAAAATTAAGCAATGATTAAATTTAAATTGCGTTTATATGTATGGCTGAAGTTGAATAATATTTGTGAACAGTAATGTATGTATACACAATGTTTAATATTATTTACCAATATTTAAATGTAAAATCACAATGATTTTACAATATGAATCCCAAAAGTTGTAAAGTTATGTCGATGCATCACTGGGAGGGTTGTAGGTTAGAATTTCACTCAGTTTACTTTTGGAATAATATATTTAAATGATAAAAAATCATATTTAAATGTTGTATTTTGACTAGCCAATCAAATAAATCAAAGTTATTATTACCTATGTTGTTAGGTATCTATCTACTATAGGTAAGTAGTCATTTAAATAGATTTGAAATTAACTGCCAAACATAATATGCACCTAATTTTTAATTTAAAAACAACATATCAATTTGAGATCACAAAATCGATTCTTGAAATTCAAATAATATCACAATAATAAATTTTGACACTAGTACAAATTTACACCAAATTTTAACAGTAAAAAGGATAAAACTAACTGAACATAGACTGAACTCATTTTATCCTTTTAACAGTTACTTTATTAACAAATATCTTATTAAAACCGTTGTAAAATTAAATCGCTCAACATGGACATACATTCATAACTATAAAACAGTTTTTCATAACTTCCTTTATTTTCTTAAATTTAAAGGACACTCTAGAATAAAAATCGAATGACTTAATTTGTTTACAAAATAATGTGCCACCTGTACCCGAAGTCGGAGTTTGGCAACCACATTTCGTTACCAAATGTTGTTTTCGTTTCGCCTATTTGTCTCTACCTATTGTATGGAGAAACTATGAGACGGCAAAAATACATTACGTAGTTAGAGTTGTTGTCTCATCTTTTCTCCATACAATAGACAGAGACAAATAGGCGAAACGAAAACAACATTTGGTAACGAAATGTTGTAATTGCAGTGGGACTTGGGGTACCTACAGCTCTCAATACGTGAAGCGACTTATGAACAAAGTGTGTAGGTTATTATGAAGCTTAGGAAGGTGGTGAGTTTTTTTTTCTAATACACTAGGTTCAACAATGAAGTGCAGTCACTTTAGATAGGACTTTGCCTTGAGCATCTTTCGCCTTGCCGTATTGTCCTAAGTGGGAGTAAAGGTGTTGCTTTTCCTACCAAACTCAGTTGATAGCAACCTTCTGCGCTGTAAGTGCGTGTTAATCAAATAATTATGTATTTAATTACAAAAGAGCACTAGTAGATATACGCACTTAATGGTGTAATTAACTAATGCTCAAAAATTATACGTTACAAAAAATTGCTCCGTCGGCTTACATAAGTCGTTTTATGAACGTAAAAATGTAAAGAGCCAAGTTGAAATCACGATTGCCGCCAAATGTGCAAAAACTAAGTATAAAAACCCCGGGGTACCTGGGGGCGGTACCATGCCCCGCCCGATGACGCCTGCGTTATACAGCTTTTATATAAGGGTTGTACGATACGAAGTCATGATAAGGGCGATCGATAGTCGAGCTCGACTAGCTAAACAAATAGACACGCCTTATACATACACCCATATTGTAACTACCAAAAAAATATGAACTGATCTAGAGGCTACAAATGATTAATGATAATAGCTTCAGAACATTAAAATGTTCTTTGTTGTTGATAGAGATTAAAATCTCTATCAACAACGAAGGTATCGAGGTTTGCTTTTAATTAAAAATGGGACTAATATAACAAAATAGGTCTAAACATAATAAACGAGGTTAGCCTGTGCGTGGAACGGACACCTAGACTCACCTAGTTTAAAGACGTTTCAAAGTGATCCTTACGATCCAACAGAATAAATACACTCTTGATTTTGATTTGATTTTGTAAAGTGCTTCCATCATAAAATTGGTCTTGTTAGTGGCTAACAATTAAAATTAAAAAATAGTTAAAAAAATATCTGATCGTGCTTTTATCATTGCAAGCTGAAACAGTGTCTGATTTTTTTCATCTGGTAGTTACAAAATATGGGTTTATTCTGTCGATCGCTGTGATGCTGTGGGTAATAGAGCACTAAGTCTACCATGTCCAAACGTGCGTGTTGATACCAATAATACAAAGACTTATCATTTTACCATGAATTAATGCTGAGTCTATGACCTAGCTACTTTTAATTATTACGATTATCATGGCACAGCTGCAGAAGTATCTTAACAATTACAATTTTGGTTCCAAAATAGCTTCACACTTAAAAATTCAAGCAACATCTGGTTGTAGCTGCCGCTGCGTCTTCTTCAATATTTTATAAATGTTGGATGGATCCAATGGATGGGAATTTTACACAACTCTAAATTGAACATGTTTTTAAGAGACAAGTACTTATTAGTAATATTTTTTTTTTAGATCGAATATCTTTTTACTACGCATAACACCCAGGGACAAGCATTTTTTTCTAATAACGCGAGATCTATAATTATTATAATTTCGAACATGCAAACAAATACCTACTAATATATTGTGTTCATTTTGTAGGATTGCCGGATAAACGGCACTGACATTAAATAACTGTCCAAATAAATAACTTCTCAAATGTCATGTCACGTGACGAAGACAACTGCCAACGTGCGTAATGCAACGCCCAATTAAACAGATTAAACTCTTATTTGATGGCAGAAGTTTGTTATTTCGGTGTGGCTATAATATTACCCCGATCATACCAAAATACTAACCTTTTAGTATCATTACATCTTTCGTCGTAAAGGCTGCGCATATCTAGGCGTTGGGGATGCAATCAGCTGAAACGCTGTCAAATATGACAGCGATATTTGACAGCGTTTCAGCTGATCCCCAGCAGGCTTAAATCGTTGGTAATGGAAAATGTAACAATGACTGTTCCCATTTTCTTAGAGATCTAAAGGATGCCACTGATGGTTAAAATACGATGATGTATACGGGTAAAATGGTAATTCTAAAATTCGAACAAAACTATGTCTAATTTATCAATCAAGATATTGACTATCGCAGACTTAGTGAAAAAGTATGAGAATATTCTACGATAGGTAACTCTTAAGATAATGAGAGTGACCGTGTTAAGGTATTTTGAACTCGTTTATTCACTAGGCCTGCGCTGACTCTAACTTTAAACGATTGTGGTTAAAGGCGAACAGCACCAAAATTCGCCAAAGCACAACTATGCAACGGAAGATCCCGATGTCTTGACACTATACAGATCTAATCACTACGTGATGTAGTCCAGAATTCACTAGGAGTCCCACAGACGCCGAGGAGTCTCACAGACAGGTTGTCCCACATACGCCTAGGGCCCTTCAGGCGCTTTGGAGTTGCCAGCACACCGCCCCGGGGCTGCCGTTGAAGGCTCGGTGGGAACTTGCGCCGGCTGAAATAAGACAAAAAAAATAATCAGCAGGATTACGTAAGTCTAGACACTCACCTCCTCATTCATAAAAGTATCTTGTCACTGTCAGTTTCATGTCAACAAAAAGAGATGGTAATAGACTTAAAAGTTAAATGACTTCTTTTTGACTATTATGAGTATGAGCCCAGTTGCATTTTCTAAACCTTATCTTACAAACTAGATTTTTGGTTTGCGTATATTTGAACTTGAGTTCCCATAGTTCAAAATGGGAGTAGGAGCCTATTATTAAAATTATGTAGTTAGTTAGGGTTATTAGTATAAGTCTAGCAAAGTTATCGGACAAACATCTTTGCTACATAGTTCGATCGTATTAAGTATCAACTAAAACTTAGACCGGTTTATCAGGTTCTTAAAAGGTAACAATGACTTAATGAGCTTATATTTTTTATCTTTTACTAACTTGCGACGAACATCTTTTACAACGTCTTAGATAAAATCGTAAATAGGATAGGGTCTATCCGGTCTATCGGATACAAAATAGCTCATAATATTTTTATTTGTTGTCATGACAGTGACAGTGTCTAAAAAGTGTCAGACATTATGAGGGGGAAAATAATAAGTATATCGCAATTGACAGTATCAATACAAAAAAAAACAATAGAAAACTCTAGAATTCCCATATTCTATTTTAGTTATAGGATAAAACTTATTAGGTCAGAGACAAGAATTACGCACTTTTACAATATAATGCGAAAAATATATGCACTGTGAGAACTGACAACAAAAGTTTCATAAAGTGTTAGCACCTTGTGCGTCAAAAGTAGCTGCACACTTACAGATCCGTACTGTCCGTTCTGTTGTTACTTCCGTTACAGATATGTCATGTCTGTCTGTCATGTAGATTAGCATACAATAATAATACAATACAATAATGCAATTATTAGGAACACCAGTTTGTACATGATTAATCTGTGGAAAAACGATGACGAACAAAATGTATTGTCAACTTTTCTTGTGTCCTACCACACCTACGACGCCCACCCTCATCCAACTTAGTTATATTTAAATAAATCGTCAAGTTTCCTTCATTGACCCGAATCGGTCCATCAACCCTGACCCTTCCAGTGACCATTTTCATAACTCATTTTGTAACATTTATTTACGACAACTTGTTTTACTTACGGCGCCACATAAATAAATATTGTGGAAAATACACACAACACTATCTAACCCCAAATTAGAACCCCCAAATTAGCAAGCAGAGATTGTGCTTTGGGATATCCAGATAGCTGATATAATACGTAAAAATACAAACTTAGAATACAATTTAACACCCAGACAGAGAACAAACATCTGCGTTCTCCACACAAATATTTGATGACACTACTACGGCACAAAAGGCAGAGCCAACTGAGCTGACATGACAGTCAACATAAACGGGTATACTAAAAGGTCCGTGCATCATGATAATAGCAGTGAATCGATTATTCAATTTCAATATTGTTCCTATTTTATTCTGCGCAAAAGACATCGTGTGAAACTTCGCGCGAATAAACAAAACGCATTAATCTTGCTTCCGTTTTGGAAAACAATGCGGTCAAAACCAAGACCTGTTGAAAGACACACTAAGGCTTCAGTCTTAATGCCTTGCAAAACAAAGGTGAGTTCATAGCTACGGAACCCTAAAAGTGACACTTACAACAATTATAATCGATATATTTTAAACATGACTTGGCAACCGTGACATTATTTTTTGTGGAGAATTGAAAACCAGTCTTCTTCGCTCGCATGGCTAGCCTTTATTTGCAGTTTTACCTTCACAAACTATGTAAAATCTGTTGTACAGATGTCATAATTATAGCACTGCACAATATAGGCAAGCATGTCGCACCTGACTACTCCTCTCTACTTATCCTGCCACTGGTTCTGTCGAACCAAGTGTGGTGAAAGGATTTTAAGTGCGCCTCAAAGAGGTTCTTTTCGTGCACTTGACACATGCTTTTCAGACTTTTTATGTTCTACGACATACCGGTTTCCTCACTATTTTTTCCATCACCGTTTGAGAGTACCTACTGGCATGGTGTACATAATTTTTTGGACAGAAAAACTGTCACGACTGCATTTTAACAGTGAATAGCTTCTGGTACGCAAGTTTCAACGCAGCATCAGGTGGACGATTAAGTAATTCTGTTGCAATCGAAATTATGATACTATCAGGGAACAACGATCACACATATCATGTTGCCATCATCCATCATCATCCAAAACGAAGTTCTTATTCGCTATCTCATGTTTATTACGTCAACATTCAGTCGTGTTGCAATCGTTCCTTGTCAAAGATGAGTTTTGCATGAATTCGTTTTTTACTGCAAACCAACTCAAAATAATGTCAAAAATGACAGATGCGACTAAATTTAGCCTGAAGTTTAGATTGCAAAAAAGATACGCAACCCACTGGTAGGAAATGTAACGATTTAACGTTGGTTTATTAAATAGAAAAATAGCTGTAAAAACTCAAACGGACGGTAATCCGTTGAGAGTAAGCCATTCTATCCTGAAAATGATCTATAACTTTTAAAAGACCTAACAGTAGCTCATCATAAACGGCTGCCTACAAGCAAAGTTTTTACTTTGAGTGCATCATGCTAATATAGTCCATGTCGCGATTATTGGCGTACGATGACAACTGTCAAATATTTTTTTCCGAATCTTTTTAACATAAATCGTCGACAATGTTAAAGTAGCGGGACGTCAATCAAAGGAGAAGCCTTAAAGATAGTACTTCTTGGAAATGTATAGGGCCTAGTGGACTTCTTAAGGCTGCTAATAATAACGTCAGTGGGTCAATACTCGTCGACGTCACTACAGACCGGCTTACAGTTGACTGGATAAAAAACCAATAAAACGAATGTGCACTTGCAACAATGTTGCAAACCAGTTTTGAACAGCACAGGGAAGGACTTGGTAGTTTTTCTTAAATTTATTTATCTTATATAAAAAGTGCTGATTCTAGTAAGCTACAGCAAGCTTATTTCATTAGTTTTACATGATCAGAAGGGCAAGTCCCGCTTCATTTACAAAATTTAGTCTACGAAATGTTGTTTTCGTTTCGCCTATTTGTCTCTCTCTATTGTATGGAGAAAAGATGAGGCAGCAAAAATACGTTACGTAAAAAAGATCGAAACGAGCTGTTGACTCATCATTTCTCCATACAAAAGAGAGACACGTAGGCGAAAAGAAATGTCTCTCTTGTATGGAGAAATGATGAGACATCAACAATACGTTACATAGAATTAATGCAGACGAGTTGTTGTCTCATCATTTCGACATACAAAAGAGAGAGACACGTAGGCGAAAAGAAATGTGTTTCTCTCTTTAATATGGAGAAATTCAAATTCCATGTCGCACTAACCTGTCCTTTGTGCCCAAACATATGCACAAGGGACGATCTTGCCAACGCCACAAGCAATGCAATAGACGTGGCAAAATACTAGAAAAGAATTGTAGTATTTAGCCACCACCTCTTATAATTTAGTGTGTACCATTGACACGATATAAGAAGATGGAGAAATTATGACAGAACAACGATACGTCACAATATAATCGGCTAGCGTGGTATGGGCATGTTATGAGGAGAGAGAAATCAGAAATATTTATTGCATAACTGTTGTACAGAAAGAATGGAAATGTTATTACGCCGAAAAGAGTGTTAGGCATGAATGTAGATAGATATAAAGTTAGAGGTAGGCCTAAGAAAATATGAATGGATTGTGTGAGAAATGATATGTTTAAGAAAGAAGTGAGTACTGAGATGACGAATGATATAGAAGAGGATAGAAGAAAAATACATGCTGTGCCGACCCCACCTAATGGGATAAGGGCAGGAAAAAGAAGAATTCAAATTTAATTTTCATCACGTTTAAGTACTTATTAAAATTTTACAACCACGGCTTACAATTTTAGGTGTCGTGAATTCCTGTTTTTATACTCCTTAAACGGTGACTTCTTACAAATCGATTTAATATTAATAAGTTACACTATTTAGCTATTAAACCTACAATGTTGTAATGACTTTAAAGAAAGCAATAACATTAAGACCTATAAGTACTTATTAAGGTTTTATGTATGTACTTACTTTCTTACATCGTAGGAAAGTATCTTATTTCACGAGTTTAATTAAGTTTTACTTATGGTGTAATTTTAATCAGAAGATGCTGACTTTAGAACTGTTAAGCTACTTTTGTTTAGTTGAGTTGTTAAGCTACATATTATGCAAATGTGAAGGAAAACATCGTGAGGAAACCGGCGTGCCGTAGAGCCTAAAAAAATTCAAGCAACACGGGTCAAGGGTCACGCAAAAAGAGCCCGCCAGCAGCCTACTTGCGGACAAACTAGCCCGCACATCAAGTGCGGATGATAAAAATTTGCCGATTTTTTTTTCTATGACTATCATAAGTGTATTCTTTGTAGCAACTGGATGGGATTAAAACTTTTAAAACACGGTTCCTGTACACTATCCCATAGGAACTGTGTATTTTGTCACGATAAAAATTAGCCTGTCATTTTCTGAACCCTAAACTACCTTTGCAACAAAGATATAAAATTTTATACTAAACCTGCTTACAAATCTGCGTGATTATAATAATATCGGCCCGCTTCTACAGTATTGCATCACCCTTATACAGGGTAAATTATGTATTGATTCAAAAACTAGTTCTTAGATCTGACACTGTTATATTTACATACATAATAAGGCAATAAATATACTGAATACTGAACATCATGTCGATCTTTTGCTCTATGAAAAATTAAAAATACATCCATCCCACGGGAACCATAACGGGATAAAAAGCCTATTTGTTATTTCCGACTATAATCTGTCTCTGTGCAACATTTATTCCAGACCCGTTCAGCCGTTCTGGCGTGATTGAGTGATAAAAAATCATCCATCTTTTTCACATTTGGATACAGTTATGCATAGTGAGTCCAAGCGCCATTTTCAGTTTTTTGGGAAATTACATAAACGCGTTTTTATTGGTATAAGATTTGCATTTGCATCGTCAGAAAATAAATCTATGTACATCGAAGCTTATATTTGTAATTTAACATGTTACAAAAAAAAAACACAAAAAAAGGTTTTATTTTGGAATATATCGTTAAAAATGCACTTGGACTCCTAATAAATATGATGTTCTCATTTTGCAAAACGAGTCCAAGAGACAAAATAATTATGTATTCTGGAAAATTAGCTTTAAGTGCACGTGGAAACGAATTAATATGATGTACTCATTTTGCAAAATGAGTATAAGTATAACATAAAAATGTTTCCTGGACTATTTTCCTATCGTTTAATAAAAACCCCTTGAATTTCCGTATTTACTCAGCATCTTATATTAGATGTTACAGAGGATTGATAAAAATAAATAAAAAACTATTAAAATGGCACTGATAGTATGTCCAGAAAATAAAACAATATAATCATAATTTAATAAACAATAATAATTTAAAACAAGATAAGGACTATCTCAGATATTATCTTCAGCTTTCAGACAGACAGAATAATGATTGATGATATTATTGGTAAACACCAACCCCAAACCCAGAACATATCGGGTAGGATGTAGGATGGAGTAGGTAAATAATATATAAATCTACTCTTCTTCAATATGTTCCGGATCAAAAACCTAAATGGCCATCAACTTCTTCAACAACAATATCATCTTCAATCGTGTCATCAAAAATCAAATCTTTGTCAAATGCTATAGCGTCGTTTGGGATATTATGAAACAAAGATTTTAAATCTTTTAGTTTTTGCTCTGAAACATTTTGTCCTTTCCTACCCTTTTTTTTCTTTACATCAATTTCTAAGCTTTCTTCCTCTTCTACTGCTCCTGCCTTGACATAATGAGGCAATGGATGATTTTAGGTTTCCTTTATCTGGTTTATTCTTAACCAATTATTATTGACCTTCTCGCCCACTGTTATCTTTTTTCTGTTGACAATAGCTTTTTCCTTTTCTTCAGTATTTGTGATTCTTTGATCTGCAGCTTGCCATAACTTTCTTGTAGTCTTATGGAGTATAAAGTATTAATTGCAGTTTCAGAAATATAGGGTGCTTTTCGAGGAGAGATCATCAAGTCTATTTTTATACTTTTTTGATATATTGTACGCCCGAAATAGGTAAGCTGTTGGAACATAATTACTTTTAAGATGTTTTATACACAGTTTTACAATAAAATATTTTTATCTTTATCTTTATACGTGTATTCTGGCCTTTATTTTTTTTATTCTGTTCTCCGCAACAATTAATTTGACCAAAGAATTAAGTTTTTGACTTTGGTAAACTAGTATAATATGTGCTTCCTTAAACATGACTTAGGTTCTTCTGCCAGCCTCTCCTTCCACCCAAACAAAGATTACGTTCAGAAGTTACAAACACCTGTCGCGTAGACTACTGATGCGTAACACTACGTCGTTTGGACTAGTAATGTATAATGGAAATGTGCGTTTTCATCATAAAATTTGGTTGTTAGTTTTAAATTGGTTGTTGGACTTGTATTGCATTTCAAAATACTTAGTTTGCTATAGAAGGCGCTTGGACTGGGTATCAAAAAATACCACTTAGAGTGAAGCTGGCTGCAAGAGTGTTTTTTCTATGGCTTAATTATGCCCTAGTAATTACGAAAATGCGAAAAAATCAAAAAATGAAATTTGGCGCTTGGACTCCTTATGCATAACTGTATCCATTTATAATATTAGTGAGATAATGAAATATCTCAGTCCGTACCTGCATCAATAACTGTGAAAACTATCCTGTTTTTATTTTATACTTACGAGACTTACATACTATACAAAGTGAACCAAATAACTATGACCAAAACGGAGTTAATCATTAACTAAACTACTGTAAATAGTAGTAGAGCTCTTTGTGAAGGGCTCGTCCGGGGAAGTACTACCACCATGCCTATTTCTGCCGCGAAGCAGCAATGCTGTGTTTCGGTTTGAAGGGTGTGGGTGCCGGTGAAATTGCTGGCACGTGAGGCTGAACAACTGTATGCCTCAAGTTGATGGACACAGGGCAGTGCATCGTAGAGCACGTTCCTGACTTGTGTGACCTGACACCCCAAAGCGAACACAGCAATGCTGCTTCACGGCAGAAATAGGCATGGTGGTAGTACTTCCCCGGGCGAGCCCTTCACAAAGAGCTCTACTACTAAAACGACACCTTATTCAGCCAGTGGAGTTATTTGGACTAATAAAGATGAGACTAGCAGGGTCCTACCTAAACAAATTAATTATTAAAAAAAAAAATTTGAATGTACCTTGTTCTATTCGCACGATATAGCAATAGGTTGTATGCATTGCTTCTTTTTCACAGAGGGCCATAAACTGACAGCTGTCTAAACTTTATGAAAATGACATTAGTTTGACGTGAGCATCTGTCAAACTAATGTCAGTTACAAATAATTTATCTCTCTATCCGCAGGTGTGTTCCGTAAACAGAAAGTGGATCTTGGACCCTCTCACTTAGGTCATATTAGCCTACATCCAGCTTGTGTTAAGGTTAACCAAGCACCGTTTAGCCCTCGCAAGCCTCGGGTCAATGACCTTTGACTTCACTGATCCCAGGAAGGTTTGTCTACAGGGCTGAATCAAAAATCTGTTTTATTACAAGTTTTTTTTTTATTCTACAATGCAATGCTCACGTCATGCACCATTAAGCCTTGCGCATATCTAAGCGTTCTGCGATGGCAATCAGTGAAACTCTGTCAAATATGACAGCGATATTTGACAGCGTTTCACTGATCGCCATCGCCTAGATATGCGCAGGCCTTTAGTTATTGTAAAAACGCATTTGACTTATATAGCTTACTTACTGATAAAACAAGTACCTGCTCTATTTCCCCACTTCAATAGACGGAGATATCATTATTATTGCATTAGCCTCGAAACTTCAACATCAAAATAATTTATCGTTCTATTAAATTCAATATCGTAAGTACTAGAAGTACCTACGTTCTTAAATAGTACGTATTTGAATAGTACCTTGTTTACGAGCTACTAATTCCAATCTCTTTATATCGAAGTTAAGGTAAGTAACGTATACCTGAGGCCCTTACCCGCGTAGTAGATGCAAAATTCCGGTAAGATAAGAAGCTAACCTCAATGACAAAGAAACCCAATGTCATGAGAGACCTCCAGCTGATGGGTGGAATACAAGACTACGCCACGCCTAGTAAGAAATACTCTTCTTTTAAAACTCAAAACAAAACTTAAAACACCTACAAATAATCAAAACCTATAAAAAGTACTGGCAACTCATAAAACAAACGCATTAGATTTATTTACGAGTCTCCTTTCCCGCTCCGACATTGAGTGCAAAACTTTTTAGAGCCAAACTTTACGAGCTAGCCCCGAATGATTATTGGTTATTCAATGAGACACATTAAAAAGATATTCTAGCAGTTTCAAATTGGTTTTCTTTGAAGCCACTGAGGTAACTTATTACTGCAGTGAAAACTTTGAAGGTGCGATCAATAACTACAAAAGCCTATTCGTCGTAAAAAATGCTCAGTAAAAAGCGTAAATACAAGAAACTACACAAGTACTTGTGTAGTTTTTTGTGTATTTACGCTTTGTGTTAGAAAAGGACAGACATAGATTTCGAAAGAATTTATTAATCCTGGCGGTCCTGATAAGAATAATGGGAAACTGTTGTCAAATTAATGCATTGTCATTAGAGTCGTATTTGTACTGTAGTTCATCTGGAGAGCGCTGGTGGTCTAGTGGTAGCGGATCCTAAGGTCGTGGTCGTGGGTTCAAATCCAGTCGTGTACTTTTCTGCCCAAAAATGTATGTAGGTACACTATGCCAGTGCTCTCTAAAGGTGAAGGAAAACATCGTGTTAACACAACAAGTTCGAAAATAAGTGTGAAAATATGTGTGCACGAAAGGAGCCTCTTATAAAAAGGCGCACTTAAAATCCTTTCACCACACTCGGTTCGAAAGAATCAGTAACACTATAAGAAGTTCACCAACATACTTGACGTCAAACGACCATAAACAAGTGATTAGCAGCACAGACTAAATCATTTATAGCTGTCAAGATCTGAACGGATGGTTCCGGTGTATTGGTGAACACGAGTCGAGCTTTAACTTTTTCATGCCACTTTAACGCATGGTTCCACACCTCCATGTAAATTACAAAACTCATTTCAAACCGGAAGAACCCAAAACAATGAGTTTCAGCTAGGACAAATATTTTACGATCAATAACTTAGTATTTTTTGTTGAAAAGGTTTAAACAGTAGTTCTTCAACTGAAGGGTGAAATAGAAAATAATTTGACTGGCCTCTAGCTCAGTTGGCAGTAGCTCTGCCTTCTGCGCCGTAGGTCGTGGGTTCGATCCCCACCGAGAATAAATATTTGTGTGGTGAACACAGATGTTTGTTCTCTGTCTGGGTGTTATATTGTATTCTAAGTATGTATTTACAAAAAAAATGTTAAGTATTATATCAGCTACCTGGGGCCTTATTCTCGGGGTGATCTCGATCATTTGCAATTTTATCTTATTGCTTCTTTTCGAAGAGAGAATGGATGATTTCCTTGAGTAATTCGTCGACGACCTCATCGTAAAAGCCTCGACAGCTACGGTATACGGAAAACGGTGAAAAAGTGCGGGGTTGTGAAAAAAAGCAATAAAATAAAATTGCAAAATTATCGAGATCGGCCCGAGAATTAGGCCCCTGGTTCCCATAGTACAAGCTCGGCTTAATTTGGGGCCAGATATTGTTGTGTGGATTGTCCACAATATTTATATTTATTTATTTCATAATAATAAGCTATAGCTATCCTATTCTATCCGATATTTTTAGGATAAAGACTACCAACTTTTTGATCCAGGAATTACGATTATTGAGAAAGCAACAGTATTCTATCAAACTTTCCCTTGCTTATCGAAATCACGTCATAATGTTTCCACAGTTCACTCTTAATATTAGACGTATGATTCAAATAACAGACTATATTGTTTCATAATATTAGAGAGGTCGATTTACAATAAACTCACTAGTGTTTGAGTAATTCTCTAAACATGGTTGTGAATGTTACGGTAACATTGAATCTCAGTTGATGCAAAATGACACATTTACTTACTCGAACGTATGAGAAAACGCGATTGCTGAGAAACTCACATGAATAGAAATAAAATAGGTATCTAATGACAGCAAGAAAACAATACTATGGTGTTTTGATATCTCGTATCGTATATGCATAACAAAAGTATTTTTTTCATCATAAAATGGTGGAAAGTGTTTTACATTTTGCACGATAGCAGTTACACGCAAAGTAATCAAGTATTTACAAAGCGTAGAGCAAATTACAGATTAAGAGTTAATTTCCTTGAACTAATTATATACAAAAAACAATACAATGTATAGGTAAGTGCTTCGATTACGTGTAAAGAAACAGGAAAAATAGAATACTGAGCTATGGCAAACTACTTCACAAAAGTGACCAATTCTGCTAAAGAAGTAGGACTTTTGGCAAAAATACTTTGCTTCCAGCGCCAAAAAAATGTAGACTGCAGCAAACGTCCAAAAAAATATGTTGATGACAAACCTAATCGGATTAGAACGATTAGAATATTATTACTTCAAAACATCGCCGGTTCGCAAACTAATTTGAAACTAATTATGAATTTTTGAAATTAAAAATTCTAATTTGGTTCAAAGATAAGCCGAAACCGAGTTAAATTATTATTTATTTTGTGTAAACTGCAACATTCTCAGAAAGCAACGTAGACGCGAATAAATGTCATTACTGGGCATAAAATTTACGAGTTAAAATGAGTTAAATTATAATTTTTACGGCTTTTTAACGACTGACTGGATTATGTTTTGTGTTTTTTGAGCTCTTAGGAAACTGGGATAGGTTGAGGGCGTCGCCTTTGTTGTTTTACTTAGCATGAAAACCTTGTAGGTTTTGGAGAGAGCTACTTACGGCAACTCCGTCTGTAAACCAGCTGCTCATTGCATGACGACAGGCGACAGATTTAACTTTGCTTACAAAGGATTGGTATTGGATTTGAAGTTTCTTTTTGCTGTGGTGGGAGCATGCAACATTTCATCTTAAATATCCACAGAGCTCACGTGAATCTACGTTACTTATTACGTATATTTCGTTGTTTAATTTCAGTCAATTTTCTTTCTGTAAGGCCTTTGGTGCGCTGATATCTGGCACACAATGATTGCTGCCTTTAGAAAATCATGAAATCTTAGCCAAAAAATACTAAGGCTGGTTTTCGGCAAACCCCCTATTATACTAGGTCAGTACGACTGACGGTTCGCTTTGTAGGGTGCAGGTGTGCACTTGACTGCCAGAGTCGAAGGCACTGTTGGCTTAGGAAAACATAAACCGCTTTATGGCAACACTAGTGCCTTGGCTACGCATGGGTGGGTCTTAGTGGTGGCAATTCTGGTGTAACAGCTAACTAATTAAAATGTGTGTTAGCTTGAAACTTCTTATTCTGTTTTCGATAAAGTCCAAATTAGCATGCCTCTAACGGACATTGTAAAAATTAGTCAATTGGGTATATTAACGTCAAATTAGGCTGCACTAATCCACGTTAGCTAATAATTTGTCAGCAATGTTTTTTTAATATTTTGTAACTTGAATCAACGATGATGCTAAGCTAATGAATGAACACTAGAACGATTTATGACGTATAAAAAAAAAGTACTGACTAGATCTCGTTCAAACCAAATATCGTTGGAAGTTTGCATAGTAATATTTTTTTTGGATTTATCATTCTCTTATTTTAGAAGTTAGAGGGGGGGGGACCAACTTTTTTCCACTTTGGAAGTGTCTCTCGCGCAAACTATTCAGTTTAGAAAAAAACGATATTAGAAACCTCAACATAATTTTTGAAGACCTATCCATAAATTACCCCACACATATGGGTTCGATGAAAAAAAAATTTTTGAGTTTCAGTTTCAAGTATGGCGACCCCCAAAATTTATAGTTTTTTTTCTATTTTTGTGTCAAAACCTCAATGCGGTTCACAGAATACATCTACTCACCAAGTTTCATCAGTCTAGCTCTTATGGTTTTGGAGAAAAATGGCTGTGACACGGCCGGACAGGTAGACGGACAGACAGACAGACAGACAGACATGACGAATCTATAAGGGTTCCGTTTTTGCCATTTGGCTACGGAACCCTAACAATGGAAGCCCATGGTTAACGTCCACAATGCAAACTATGTAGGTACCAATTTTCATCTCGATCAGTGGTTTAGCAATGACAATGAAAACGTACAGACAGACAAACATTTGCATTTACGATTTAATATGGATTCGGCGAAACGTGCAAGTTATAATAAGTATACATAGTGTATCGTAAAAGCAAGTGGGTTTGCCGTTTATGAGTTCAGTTTACGGTGGTTCTCGCTACCGTATCCCGGATTTCCATGATTTAATACGATAAACAATATCCTCTCTAAATAATATTAAGATGATAAGCCAGTTGTAAATTAATCACAAATATTCATTAGCTTTGGCTATGTTTTGACGTAACGGTGACCTTTTTGTTGTGTTGGTACATCTATTTAATTGTATTCATAAATTCTCATAGTAATAGCATTGTAACTCTTCATATAATATCAGATGATAATGGGAATATAGTTTTGTTTAGCCGTCACTTTTTTAATAAGAAATTGGGAAATGAAAGAATAAAAAAATGTAGAGACGAAATTTGTAATGAAAAAAAAAGTTTTAAGATGGCGGCGGTAGTAAGTATTAGTTGGTATTATGTTGTCTGTGCAAAAAAAAACACTAACGCCATCTAGGAATCGATTGGAATGCCTTTTTTTAAGAATGTTGCTCATTGCATTATAGAAGAGGATGCAAGGCTTTTACAACATTTTTTTTAAACTCTTGGAGATGGAAAGAAAAGTCATGTTATTCAGCTAGTGCACGAACAAAATATATTATTCCAAAGATGCTTTATGCAAAATCGTAATTCAAACTTGGTTCTTGCAATTTGAAGTCAGTCTTTAATTTAAAATGGTTTATTTCACGGTTTTACGAGCTCATGCGCCGTGATTGGCACTTTACCACAGATTATATAAAGTCAGTTGGTTAAGTTTACGGCCTGCCTCGTAAAATATGGATTCTATCGGAAAAAATGATTGGATTCGATGAGCAAACAAGACATTAGGGTCGGCTTCATGGAAATGCAATCGTCAATTTGGTTTCCTTTATTGATGTGATTGGGCCCATAGTAGCAGTACGACAAGGATGTAACTTAAACAAAGGAAACGCGTTTAGAAATGTCATAGTCATCATAAAATATTTTCAACCAAGTTGGTACAAGTACAAAATGAGAAGTATAATATAACTCCGTGAAATGACTGCTATTGTAGGAGTTGCCATCTCTATTTGTTGACATAAAAGGGACAGTGACAAGAGACTTTTAGTAAGCTGCTTAAATGTGTCAGGCATTATGAATGAGGAGGACTGCCAGAGTTGAAGTGAGGGTTAAAAGCGCTAGCTAGAGGCCCTAACCTGCAGCTGAACAAGTTACTAAAGACCCGATTGATTGAACGAAATTGGTAGGAACTTTCAAAAACGTTAAAATGTGCGAGCGAGAATTTGACAATGGTCTACCCCCTAAATCGTATTTGAGAAGCGAGTATTACTATTCTAGATTATCAGGTATCATTACTATCATGTAATTTATAGATGCGAGTGTTATTATCTTGTATTGAGCCTGATGACTAAGTCTATGATTGTCTAGAGTCGTCAGTCGCTCGGAAGTCCCTTCAATCACCGTCTAGAACAGGGATTCCCAAAGTGGTCGATATTGACCCCTTGGGGTCGATATTGGTTTCCTAGGGGTCGACATAAACGAAAACTGATTTCGGGGGTCGACGAGGTCTATAAATCGACCCCTATTAAATTAACACAAGTTCTTATTTCAAAACTTTGAAGTTAGGTAGCTCAGTACCTAGCTACCTAACTTCAAAGTTTTGAAATAAGAATTATGTTGTTAGAAAAATATTGTTTAGATTGTGTTACGTGTACTAAGAATAATTAATATTTTTGTAGGAAATAGCATTGTTGTAGTAATGTAAAGTCTCAAATTCGTACAATGTAGGTACGTTTATTTTGTTAAATTTTGATGAGAAAATGAAGTCAACTTTAATCACTTAACCAAATTTAAAATGCAAAGTTTTCCAATTGTACCTTAGTACCTAGGTATTTTGTATCAATAGGAAAAAACTAAAGATAAGCCCCCCTTATTCATAATAGTCTGCTAACTTTAAAGTTTAGTTAAGTCTTCTTCTATTGACCTAAATCGAGAGAGACCTATGAAAATTACCACTCTGTAGCAGCTGTTTTAAGTTAGCGGGCTATTGTGAATAAGGGGTTTGACCTTAAAAGTAGGTAATTTGGCCATGGGGGTCTGAGGTAACTGTTCATTTTGGAAAAGGGGTCACTTGTCCAAAATAGTTTGGGAATCCCTGGTCTAGAAGGACAGTCCTATTTAAATCGAAGTGATCTCAGGGGTTTTACGATCTTGCGCATAAATTGTCACTGTTTTATATTGCGCCAGGACTTTGTGATAATCACAACGGTAGGGTGACAATGAAGACTCAGCTCTTCAGCGGACATTACTTAGATGTCAAATCAGGCTAAATTTATCATGAGATGCTTTTTCGACACCTTTTTGTCAGTCTTAAAGATTCTTTGAGGATGTCTAAGGGAGAAGTCTGTTTGGACATACGTCCAAATATCAGATGCATTGAAAACGACAAAAAAAGTCTTCAACCAGTGCGTCCTACCTGTAATGACCTATGTTGCCGAAACGTGGACACTAACAGTAGGGTCGGTCAACAAACTGAAAGTCGCTCAGCGAGCTATGGAAAAGGCTATGCTCAGAGTCTCTCTGAAGGATAAAATCCGGAACGAGGTTATCCGACAGAGAACCAAGGTGGTCGACATAGCTCAAAGGATTAGTAAGGGGAAAGACTTTTTTTAAGTCCCTCAAGCTCCATTGGCGCCCCCGCTACGCTCTGGCGCCAAACCCGTCTCGGGACTCAAAAACGTGACTTTCTATCCTCAGGTAACAATGAAGGTACTATTAAAATGAAAAGATTTTTTGACGTGATAACGTCTTATAAATTGATGGAGTCGGCTGCACGCACGAAAAAACATGACTCATGCGTCGTTACGTCGTTTCGTCGTTCCATTTACCTGAGCCCGAGCCCGGGTCGGATAATGGGTAAGGGTAAATGAGGGCAAGGGTAAATGAGGGCAAGGGTAAATGAGGGTAAGGGTAAATGAGGGTAAGGGTAAGGGTTCGGTTGGGTTCCGGGTCCGGGTCCGAGAGTTCGAGTCCGAGTCCGAGTCCGAGTCCGAATCCGAGTCCGAGTCCGAGTCCGAGTCCGCGAGTCCGCGAGTATTTTCTTATGACGTTATCACGTTCAACTATCGTCAGTAAACCGACTTTACAGACAACCGATTTTTTCTTTCTCTTTCGTACTCAACCTTGCTCAAGCAATCCCAAATTGAGATGTAAGGCTCAGCATTAGATCCTTGCCTTAAAAACCTGACGCACTATTTTTTTTAAGACAATGCATATTTCATTCAGACAATGAATATTTCATTGTCACCCTTTTTGTACAGTTAACCTAATTTTATTTCATAAAGGCATAGCAGACCAGCGATTTAGTTGTCGTCTCTATATTGTGGTTTATTAACCATAAAAACTTTTCTTGATTAGGTACAGGGTGTAGCAGGAAAATATGGAAAACTGGAAAACTGTGTTTTGTCATCTTCAACTCGAAGCTACAGCGACGAACGACTGTTGTTGATTTTTTGACTTGTTTTGTTGCAAAGCCTTGCAACAAGTCAAAAAATCGACATCAAAAATCTTAAAAAAAAACACGTCGAAAATGTTTAAAAAATATATTTTTTGAGAAAAATAAAGAAGCCAAGTTTCAAGGTTTTACAAGTTTTATCAGTTAGTTTTTATCTCGTCGAAATATTTTTTTATAGAAAAGTGTAGAAAAGTACACTTTTTTCAGAAATCGCGTCTCAGAAATGAATTGGAAAATCACGCCCGAAGAATCCCCCTCAACATTAAAATACCTCACTATAACCAAACCTGTTTCGATCGGTATAAATACAGGTGGTGTTATAAAAGTGTGCCTTCGCCTTTATTCCTGTTTTCACTTAGCGATTATGACACAAGTTCCAAGTGAATGCGTGGCTTATTTATAAAGGTACGGCTACATTGAAGCGCTCGTAAATACGCCATGCTGTGTACACGCACGTTTTATGCGCGCGCGCCGGATGCTAGCCAACAACATGACTCTAAATCAAATGGAAACAGCCTAATGTTAGGGTGCAAATGTTTGTCGCTAATTTTATAATTAGCAACATTATTATTAATAACAGTTCTCACTAAAACCGGGATGTTCAGAAAACCAATTGCACAAAAAACAAAAGATTAGATACAGAAAAAGAGGATTTACTTTTAAACATTTCTTCTCGATATTTTGGCAGCTTTGTAAAAAATATTAAAGCTTTTTAAAAATGCCATCTCTTAAGGACTGTTTTTTTACCTATAGATTTGTAAATAGATTGCAAAATTACCAGCTTTAAGTTGTATTTAAATAAAAATAACTACATCTCGTAGCTTCATTCGCGTTTTGTTATTTTCTTACTGAAATTTCTTCCGTATTACGCCCATAATATTTATCTTGTGAGCGTATGCCTCTCGTAAAATATTTTTTTACCTCGCATCAAGGCCGGGCTTGCTTTTTCCTCCATCCATCGCACTAAATCGCTTTCCTCCAAGCGCAGAACATACCTTCCAAGTATTTACAGAATTGCAAACAATTTAGAAGCATGAATGAACAATGTGCTCGGTACACATTGTTTTGGGTTTAACCGCGCGGTGGTCATGCGCGCGTGATGATAACGTAAACACGCGCCGGCCAGTCTGCGCCGGCCCTTACAATTTGTCATGCGCTAGGATTATTGCAAATCTATTGTTTTAGCTTCGTATTTTGCTTTTTGGAATTTACAGGGGGGCTTAGGGCGCGTTCATCAAATAGTTTGCTATTGTTAAGTGCTAAAATTATTGCAAATCATTGTAAACAGAACTACTGGGAACAAAAAGAAAGTTATCTGTTAGTTTTACATTTTTGTAAAATTAACTTGTGTTCGTTTTGTATATTTTTTGGATGCAACCCGCGATATATTTCTAATACAGTAAAACTTTTTTTATACAACTAAGTGTCAACTAAGTTGTATAAAAAAAAAACACTAAACACATTTATATGTTTCCCTCGCATGTGGTCCTACCACAAAGGAGTACAATCTACAAGGTGACGCACAAAAAACTTTACACTCGTAAAAATTTACGACTTAATACAGTCGCCGACATTATGCATCTTTTTTTTATACAACTATCTGATGGAACAAGTTTAAGGCAAAGCATTGATAAACAATAAATATTATGGACAATCCACTAGCCATCCATCTAGCCCCAAACTAAGCAGAGCTTGTACTATGGGAACCTGATAGCTAATTAGTACTTATATAAATTATTTTGACTGGCGTCTCAATTCGGCAGGAAGTAGCTCTGTTTTCTGCGTCGTGGGTTCGATCCCCACCGAGAATAAATATTTGTGTGGTGAACACACAGATGTTTTTTCTCTGCCTGGGTGTTATATTGTAGGTACTCTAAGATTATATTCACAAAAAAAAAATTAAGGATTATAAGTATTATATCAGCTATCTGTACATACAAGTATGGTACAAGCTCTGCTTAATTAGGGGCTAAATAGAGTTGTTAAAAAAATCCTATCAGATGTTTTTATATAAGACAGCTTAGGCTGTCTCGGGCTTTGAGACCAGCAAACAATGGAAATACCTAAAGTACGGCCACATCAAGGCGGTAAGTGACAGCGACACAAATATTGCAGCCTAGATGTAGCCGTAAAAACATACAAATAAATATGTAGATATGTCAAGACTTTTTCAGAGATGAGTATGGATGTGGATGGATTTGTGAGCAGAGGTAGACCAAAGAAAACATGGATGAACTGTGTGAAAGATGACATGGATAAGAAAGGAGTGAATGCAGAAATGACGGCTGACAGAGAATGGAGAAGGAAGACATGTTGTGCCGACCCCACATAAAGTGGGATAAGGGCAGGAAGAAGAAGAAGTCAAGACTTCTTCAACAGTTTCTCTTTCAATCAGAAATCAATCGTTTCCAATCAATGCGTGCAACAACATTGACCCCTATTCTCATAATGATCACTTTCTCGATCGCTAAGTACCTACACGAGATAAAATGCAATATGTTCTTTGTAAAGCCATAAAATTGTAAGCGTTTAAGAATCATTTACTTAAGCCCTGGTGCTCAAAAAGCGGATGATGACGGTCGTACGATAACGGTGTAGCGAAATATTTAAAATTGTTTTATGTTACACGTGATATTTATATAAAAAAAAGAACTTTGGCCCTCCTCATGTTAAGTGGTAACCATCGCCTATAACAAAGCATTGCCTCGTAGATCATACGCGTCCATCAAATTAAGGCATACCAATGTTCAGCCTAACGTGCCAGTAAGTTCCCCGGCTCCCACACCCTTCAAACCGAAACACAGCAATGCTGTTTTACAGCAGAAATAGGCATGGTGGTAGTTCTTCCCCGGACGAGCCCCAGACTACGGTCTAAGTTTTACTGTGGCCACTTTTTAAAAGTCAAAGCTTCAACTAACGAGGGGTAATTTAGGTAATCAGAGGCCCAACCGCTAAAGTTCGTAGCGAAATACTTTCTTTCGAATTCATGAGGGAATAATATTAATATTGTATTTTGTGGTTGCCAAGGTGATTTTTCTGAATGAAAACGGGTTTATTTAGACTATTGTTACTTTTTCCTGCCCATTCTTGTACAAGTAACATATTATTTGGTTTGTGTGCGTGGCAAAAACATAGCAATGCGACTTGATTGTGGTTTGGCGGCAGAAATACACACGACCGTGGTACGAAAGTACCTACTTATACTTCCACAAACGAACTTTTTCACATAGAGATTTAATCATAATTGTTATAAGCCTGATCCTGAACGAATCCACTGCCATATAGGCTTTGTGCATATCTGAGAGGTTTCCCGTAGTTACCATACTTGGCAGAAGAATCAGTGACCGCAGTATTGTTGTTGTGAACGAAGATGCTGCTTTATCCACTGCCTAGCAATACATAAGTAGCCTCTTACGACACACATCTTCTAAATACTTACGCACATATTATAACAGTACTCCAAGACTGAGTCTAGAAGATCGGCTTCGTTCTCCGCCGTTTTTATAACCCCCAAAACCAGTACAAAACATCTTAATCGCTCATCAATTAATGATCTTGACATACCACCCGCGGTGCATGTCAAAACTTAAAAAGAAAAAAATAAACGTTTTTTCTTTGTTACAAGTTGTAACTTTTGACGCACTTTAACGACCGGACGAGAGAGTGAAATATAGTTCGGGTGCTAAAGACATTTGTCCCCCGATCGTAAATCAAATCACGACAACGAGTTAGCGACTTAATTACGTGCGCTTTGTGAATAGGACCGCTTGAGATTTTTATTGAGTGGAATAGTTTTGTGAGTTTTGAATATATTAACAAAGAATAGACTGTTCGTGTTCACTTTGTTACTTATTATCTGACTGAGCGAAGAAGGTTAATTACTTTTTAGACGTTCTCTAAAGCTGACCCTTCAATAGGTGACGTGGCTCTTGTGTTGTTTGTGGGAGATTTTTAAATAAAATAAATAAATACAATATACTGTTTATTTATGTACACACAACACTATTTAGCCCCAGATTAAATAAAGCTTGTACTATGGGAACCAGATAGCTGGTAGTAAATACATACTTAGAATACAATTTAACACCCAGACAGAGAACAAACATCTGTGTCCACCACACAAATATTTATTCTCGGTGGAGATCAAACCCACGACCTACGGCGCTGAAGGCAGAGCTACTACCAACTAAGCCGAGAGGCCAGTCAAAGGTTTTCATTCATATATCAAAAACTCCGCCTGAAGACGTCCACTGTTGCACATAGGCCTCCTCTATACATTTCCAGTAAGAACGATCTTACCAAAAACATAAATGTAAAAAAGGAGTGCCAAGTTCAATACAAAAATTATGCTTGGCTTCGCCGCAAAAAAAAAGGAGATCTAAATGAATGCCAAGTTATATGCAAAAAATGTATTTATAGGAACAAAATAACATTATGAACGAGTAGGTATTCAACTCTCTTTCTTTGCATTATTGGATACCTATAACAATTGCTGTTATTTAAAAATGTGACATATGATTTGACTTCCCGCGATCTGCAAAATGTCGTCAGTCCATCGGGAGTGTCGCTTCCTGCCGTTATCTCACGCTAAGTTCAGCATAACTGTTTTGCTACTCCCACTCACTTCTATCATTCGTCAGCTTAAAGCTCACTCCTTTCTTACTCATGTATCCATCCAAACTTTCACATTAATAATAGTGGGATTATAACGTCTCCAGCTGCTCATACTCCAAAAGACCTTCGTGTCATAAAACCAGTTGCGTCATTCCGTCTTCAAATGATTATGAACGGGCATAAAACTACTTGGTTAGAACTGCTATGAATGAAACACATTGTACTTTATTGTACGTGTTTTATTGTGTTTTAATACAGATGTAACAGGCGTTACTTTTCAAGCGGTCACAGATTTAAGTTACTATTTAGTAACTACCAGAACAAAATTAAGGACTGTTTCGGCAGATACTACTACTACTAAATTACCTCACGGAGCATGTCCACAGGGGATTTATCCTAACATAGTATTCTTATCCCTCTTCTTCCTGCCCCTAACGCACTTTATGTGGGCACAACATCTTCGTCTTCCTCTTTCATTCCTCTCTGTCAGCCGTCATTTCTGCATTCACTCTTCTCTTCTCCTTGTCATCTTTCACACAGTTCATCCATGTTTTCTTTGTTCTACCTCTGCTCACATATCCATCCACATCCACACTCATCACTCTCCTAGTCACATGACTTTCATCCCTCCTCATTACATGTCTTACCCTGATAGGTGAAGTCTCATACATAAGTAATACAAATATTTGTTCTGCCAATCAAACCAGCACTTCTTGCATCTCTGCTGTTTGCTCGCGCCACATAAATCGTAACCTTATATCAGTTTCATAAAGGTAATTTTACAGTAACTCCATTAAAAAGTAATATGGCGGCCCCGTCAAATTTGACAAGCGTTAAAAATATGTAAAAACAACATCAAATCTGGGGCCTACTCTCAAATAATAAAGATGGACGATCTTATTAACGTTTTGCGTTAGACTGAGCGGTAATGAAGTTACCGTGGACCACCGTCCAGCTGAGAGCCAAATCCATTCAGTAACAACTACACGAACAAAAAAAATCCTGTTTGAGACACTAGCAACTATAGCGTCCGTAAGTAGGGGCATGAGTAAACACCGGTTGCATCTGACGTTATATAAATTATCTAAAATAGATCCAATGCCCTGTTTCCTGTTTTCAAAGAGCCAAAGCAAATCTCTCCCGTGATGGTAAGTACATACAGCCAAAAACTCAATTTCTAAAAAAATCTAATCATTGCTTAAAGTTATCCCTGTCACTGTTTGTCAATACCCAGTGGTAAGAGATGGCAATCGTTTAAGCACTATTTATCTGTTGACATATTTAAAGCTAATAGTTGCTTCTGTGGGTGGTGTGGATGTGGATTGGTTCTCTTCCACAGATCGCGTCTTTTAAAAGTGGGCATTTAAATTTTTGCCCAATCTGTTGTATTGTATTTTATAAGACCATAACCTCTTAAGCAGAATATCTGTCACTTTTAGCGGCTCGCTTAAGTATTCTTGTCACTGTCACTTTCATGTCAACAAAAAAAAATTGCGACGGACTTAGCGGCAAGGTTGTTGAGTGGGCCTCCTGCTCGAGAGTGCTACCACGAACGCCGCGCAGTGTAACTCGAAGTGTCAACACATCAGATCACTTATCGCTCCACAGTAGACCCCCAGGTTTTAAGTACAAATGAATTGAGCGAGAAACACATAAAACAACACTGTACCTTTGAACGACATGGATGTTAACTGACAGCTGCCACACAAGAATTTAATGTTCCATAGCCACTTGAAAAGGAACGTGAGAATGTCCTGTTTGAAGGATGGACTTAAACCCAACTAGCGTTTTATAGACCAGTGCTAATCAGAACCAGACACAAGGTTTCAATAGATTTGAAAATAACGAAAAAAAACCCGCTGCTTCGTTTGTGTTTTGTTATTTTTTTACACTTTTAAGCTTCCTTGCAGTTTTACCAAACTACTTACTAAATTCTAGGTAAATTCCAGTTCTAGATATGGGGAACCCCCAAAATTTATTGTTTTTTTTTTTCTATTTTAGTGTGAAAATCTTAATGCGGTTCACAGAATACATCTACTCGCCTAGTTTCAACAGAACCTATAGCTATAGTTTCGGAAAAAAGTGGTTGTGACATACCTACGGACAGACAGACAGACATGAGGAATCCATAAAGGTTCAGTTTTTTGCCATTTGGCTGCTTAAGAAGACAACTGTCGTGCAATGGGCAAACTTATCTCAGTCCAGTGCGAAAGATTATTATTTAAATAAATTGGTTGAATTTAAATCACCATTATGTAAGGTTTGTAATGAATGGGTATACCTTTATCTTATGGTACCTTCCATTTAGCTAATATGTATAATTCCATTTTAACTTAAAAAGCTAATTTGTGCTGAGATTTTAATATTTATTGCGTGTTTGGTATTTGGGCAAGCGCGCGTCGAGTAAAATGATACATGGTTCCGTATCCTACGCACTACGCAAACACACCGAGCGGAGCGGTTGAAAAGTTTTTGAAAAATGATTCAAACTTATGTCATTATTATTTTATTAAAGTTGGTACTAAAAGTCATTATAATAAACTTGTCCGTCGGTACGTGTAATTTAGGCTTAATTTCTTTTATTTTTGTAACAGTTTAATTTAGCATGACCTGTTTGTAGTTGTTTCTTTGTTGGGTCAAAAATACTTAAAAATTAGTATTATCCTTGTCTGGAAGTCTAATAAATTAATAACACACCCTCTAGCGACGGGATGGCAGATAGTAGCTCGGAAGGCTTACAAACTGGCACCTGTTACAATAATGACTGTGCGGAGATATTATGCGCAATGGGTCGTGGGACAAGGCAAGAACTCTTTCTTTCCTTCCGTACGGATGTGTTACTTTGAATCAAAGGTTCATCATACTTCTGAGATGGTTTTTAAGCCAAAATAAATTTCCTGAAAAGTTGATTAAAAATATCTTTTGAGGAAAATTATTTTGACATGTTCAATGTTAGTTTTAATTTCGCAGTCCCACACTGATTATGGCTCATTTGCTGACATGCCCAGAGTGCCCTGCCTGCAAACTGAAATATCTGACTGACACCACGGATAACGCAATTAATGTGGCCCACTTCTGGGTGAAACACAAAGCAAAAAATACTATTATAGAAACTACGAAAAAGAAAATCCCTGTAAAAAACATTGTCCTTAATAAAAAAAAGAACTGGTAAAATGTAACTATCCATATAGGGATATTTCAAAATGGTCTCCTATTCTAAAAACATTCTAAAAACTTTAAACGAAAATAGAAAATGTATATTAACCTTTTTTCTCAAATACTACTGATTAATATAACAATGACAATGACTGATATAAAAATAACAATGTGGCATAAAAACAAATAACTTTTGATTCGATTTATTTATCTCTTTTATGCATGTAACGAATTAATTTTTTTCATCTTAGTATAAGTTTTTTTCTCGCGACAGCTTGTATCTTGGGCTTGTTTACTTGCAACATTGTAACGTCAAGAAACCAGCCGCAAACCGCCCCACAACTGAATACCATTCAGAGTGACATTTCGGCACGATTATATATAATCATCAGGTATGATGACGTTCTTGTATGAAGGTATGTTGACGGATTGGTTTTATTTTGAAACGACTTCAAAGGAAGGTCTCAATTGGAGTGCTTTTCAAAAGTGTGTAGCATGATGTAATTATTTTAAACAGCAGGACTTGCCCCAAACATGTATACAATTCGTTTTATCTATTCATATTGAACCCTAATTTTATGAACCTTTTGTAAGATATAATAAACATTATTAGCTTTATTTTACTTTACAAGCTTTTATTCACTTGCAATGTATGTAATTTGTTCGGGTAGAATCTTACAATTTAATTTTGAAGCAGATATTTTCAACCGATTGAGTTGAAATTTTGTATACGATTTCAGTTTGGATGACAATACATGATTACATGTGTGATATTTTAAAATCAACATGGTAGAACACCCAAGATGGCGGACTAATTTTATTGCAAATGTACTCCTACAATATGGGTATCAAATTATTGATGTGATGACAACGTCTTATAATTCGATGAAGCCGGCTGCACGCACGAAAAAACATGACTCATGCGGCGTTGCCTTGCTCTGAGGCGTTCCATTTGAGGCTTGAAGTGCAAGCGAGAGCGCGGAACGAGTGACAAAGAGGCACAATAAGCCTCCGCGTTTGGCAGCGTTCGACATATGTCTCTCTCCTACTTGAGTGAGCGATGCGTCCGCGTGGACAGCTGTATGACGTTGTCACGTTCAACTATCGTCAGTAAACTGAATTTACAGATAACCGATTTTTTTTTAATTGCTGAATATATTAATTACTAAAGTTTCTAAAAATAACTAAAGTGACTCTCTCTCGCGATAGTTGGACATAACGTGTCACTTATATTTTTTAGATATTTTTGTGTTTTTAAATATTGTAAGACATTTTTTTCTTCAATCATCAATCGTCATCAAGGAGAACGCGATGTAAGGATTTTCTTTACACCTGGGTTACTTGCTAGAGTTTTAGTAAGGATCCCTAATTTTTCTGAAAATATAAAATAGTAACAAACACCAATTACTCAATCAAGCTGTTAAAGCAGACGACTTTTTCCTTTACGCGTCTTTAGTTAATCTGATGGTTCTCAGAATGCACACAGATCGATCTCTCAATGTAATGAAGAGACATTTTGTATGAAGACTATTTCAAGTCCAATCTTAGGTAAACATGGACGCAGTCGGTAACGGAAACAGCTGGGTAAATCCATACCAACCGACAGTAAGAGGCTGGGCACATCTAGGCGATGACGATGGCGATCACGTGAAACGCTGTCAAATATGACAGAGGTATTTCCGCTGATCGCCATCGCTGTCACACGCAATGACGCAATGAAGCGTAGGCGGTCTACGGTAACAGTGGTCGAACAAGACGTTGGCGTTTAGGTGTCAAATAATGTTAGTGTACAACGTAATTCCGGTCAATACCGGCACTTAAATGGAATTATTGATACCTAGCAATCAGACTTTTTGGTCAGAAAAGACTGCAGTCATTTATTTATCTGAATCTTTTTAATGCGGTCATAAAGTGCAGTAGTTTCTGAAGGTTAAGCTAGCCCAAGTTAAGCTAGTTCGCTGATGATTTTTAAAAGATTAAGATATTCAAGTTGAACATAATGTAAAGTGATCCAGCCGTTTAAATTGAACCGAGACAGTTCTCTGAAATAGTTTAATCAAAATCTATCTATGTAGGGGAGTAGTTTCAACGTTTAGAGGTCATAAACTGCTTATTGCCAGGATTTTCGAGAATCGAGGACTCCGTACTTGCTAGTTTTATGCCCAGACTTTACCGCTAGGTAACATTATAGTTCCTGAAAACTTGTATAGGAAATTCACGTTTACGACCTAAATTAAGTACCTTCTACTAACGCCAGGTTCAACCTTTTATTTTTGTATGCAGAAAAAGTTTAGTACTCTTTGGAGTCGGTTCATATTTCACTATTCCACTTCGGAACCCTAAATAGTAAACTCAATAAAAAACTAAATAGAATGAATTTGAACTTTTGAATTTGGAACACCAGAATTTAGATTCTAGTGATGTGCTAAATGGCGGGAAATATCACGATGAAATAAGATGACAGGCCAAAGATTTACCACCCACAAACCGCATTCGGCTAAAACCCATTTGTTTTATGGCATCTTCACAAGGCCACTAAAACTTGTTCACAGACAAAGCATATTTTTATGTCTCCACGATTTACTAAGAACAAAGCGAGAGATACCGGCGCTGTCGCTGTGTCAAAGGATGTCGCGATGGTAATAATAATTCCACGCATTTTACTGCGCAATTATAAGCGCGGCCAAATCTGTTTACAGAACTAGGGCTTCGAAGACACCCGTCGTCGTGGATAGTTGACCACGACCACGAAAATATATTTATCGATTTCGTAACAATTTATGAATTTTTATAATGTCCCAAAAGTTAAGAGCCGAGCGGGATTTGAACCCGCGATCTTCCCTTTGGAATCTTTGTGGTTTCCATAAGTGTATGAGTATAGTATGGATTGTAGGATAATAGGTACTAATCTGTTTAGTTCGAAGCCTCAGGGCGGGAATCTCACTAGCACAAATACAAAAACAAATGAAAAATGTACTAACATTCGCCAGACATGGCAGATATAAGATATCATTTCAGATCTCTTACCAAGTACTTACCCACTATAGATTAATCGATAGTGGAAGGTTAGTGTCGTTCGATACAGAGTGAAATACAAGTGTCATAATATTACAAGGCATACCTAGCGTGTACCAAGTTTTCTATTTAACCTGGACGTACTGTAGATAAATTTAAATACGCAGACAATATTTTATAGCTTATTTAGGTACGTTTTACGAGCGAAGACGGGCGCGGCGGATGAATGTCTGGCTAGATTTTATAGTGCTGGCAACTCTAGGACTGCGATGTACCGATGTCGAGAATCGAGATAATGTATCGAGTTGAGCACTCGTTGACGCTTTTATTATTCCATATTGTACGCCGAATCGTGTGCCATTTTAATATAATTTTATGACTGGCAATTTCATAACTAAACATTTTAGTGATCAGAAGGGCAAGTCGCAGTTTTACTTGATCAGTTTGAACAATCTGATAACATCTTCTTCTTAAGGCCCTTATCCCTGCGAACGGTTTTGAGTGTTTTAAGTTTTTGCATCACCGAGCGATGCGCCACCGCGTTCTCTTTCCGCAGCGCAAAAATTAAGAATTTCAATCGGACTGCAGAAAGGACATGGGAGCACCGTACGCTTGACACAGTCATGTTGTTCGAACTTTTTTTTTTAGGTTCACGACACGCCGGTTTCGTCACGATGATTTAAGAGCTCTTAGCTCTTGTCGGGGTTTTGATGCAGTTTTCTCCAATTAAGTCTTTTGAATGCGGCCTCCTTGACTTCCCTATACGACATGACAGCGACTTTTTAATAACTTAGACTATATGAATTAGTTATTAAGTTTTATAAAGCTGTTGGTCTTCCTAAAACAAATAAAAAACAATCCGATTCGTCTACGTGTCTCTCTCTTTTGTATGGTGAAAAGATCAACATTGCAATCACATCTATCTTTCCACATTTTCCACCGCGAATACTTACCTGTACCCCTAGTCCGAGTTTTACTTTGATCAATTCGTTTCGATCGTCTCTATACAGGGTGTGGCGTAAAGAGTGGATAATCCTTTACCTACGGGTCGGGGGCATCACAACTGTTCAGAAAATAAAAACATGTACCCAATAAAAGTCCCACGGTTTTCGAGTTATTAAACATTTTCGAAATTTTCATTATTTTGTACTTCTGTCCATACTTTTCGATGCCAAGATCACAAATCAAGGAATTTTCTCCATCTATTTTTTTTATAGCATTCTTAGATAACTGTTCTATCAAATGATAACTGCCATTGGTATGTCAAAGGTACAGTTTTTTTTTAGAATTTTTTTTAGAAATAAAAATGGTATTTGCCAATTTTTTCCAAAAGTTTGACCTCCTGTGGTTTAAAAAAAATGTATGGTCACCCTGAGTGACCAACTAATAAATAACTTGCCTACTTCATTGAGATTCCGAAATGGTATAGCACTTGCTAGTTCCAACTTTCAATGCAAAGAATATTTGTGTTAAAAAAGGGTAAGGGTCATTTTTTCAAATTACAAGTAAGATTTTACATAGCAATCGAATTTACTAAAAACAGAAAATAAAACAAATTAGATATTTAAAATACATTTATTACTTTAAAATTTCTTACAACAAGTGCTCAAAATGGCTTCCACTTGCTCTTATGCAAGCCCTGCATCTTCTAATAAAAGAACGCTTTATCTTGCGCGCATTTTGAGCATTTTGAGCCATTTCGAGCACTTGTTGTAAGAAATTTTAATGAAATAAATGTATTTTAAATATCTAATTTGTTTTATTTTCTGTTTTTAGTAAATTCGATTGCTATGTAAAATCTTACTTGTAATTTGAAAAAATGACCCTTACCCTTTTTTAACACAAATATTCTTTGCATTGAAAGTTGGAACTAGCAAGTGCTATACTATTTCGGAATCTCAATGAAGTAGGCAAGTTATTTATTAGTTGGTCACTCAGGGTGACCATACATTTTTTTTAAACCACAGGAGGTCAAACTTTTGGAAAAAATTGGCAAATCACATTTTTATTTCAAAAAAAAATTCCTAAAAAAAAACTGTACCTTTGACATACCAATGGCAGTTATCATTTGATAGAACAGTTATCTAAGAATGCTATAAAAAAAACAGATGGAGAAAATTCCTTGATTTGTGATCTTGGCATCGAAAAGTATGGACAGAAGTACAAAATAATAAAAATTTCGAAAATGTTTAATAACTCGACAACCGTGGGACTTTTACTGGGTACATGTTTTTATTTTCTGAACAGTTGTGATGCCCCCGACCCGTAGGTAAAGGATTATCCACTCTTTACGCCACACCCTGTATAACGTTGTCTCGTCATTTCTCCACACAAGAGAGACATGAAGGCGAAACGATTTGTTCAAACTGATCAAGTAAAACTCAGACTAGGGGGTACAGGTAAGTATTAGTATTGGAAAATGTGGAAAGATAACTGTGATTGCGATGTTGATTTTATAGCGCTAGTAATTTACATAATTTTGATATTATTGTAATTAGCTGTAGGCTAATGTTGTTGTAGTTAGTAGTAGGTTGCGCAAGAATATTTTTGATTCTCTATTCTTTATCTTTATAGCGCGCCTAGTTAGTATTTATAAGTTTACGATGTTACATCATAGTTCTAAAACTTGTCACTATGTCTAGATATTATAAATATAAAATGTGAATCTTCTTCTTCTTATCGTGTCACTGATTCTTTCGAACCAAGTGTGGTGAAAGGATTTTAAGTGCGCCTCGAAGAGGCTCCTTTCGTGCACTTGACACATATTTTCGAACTTTTTAGGTTCTACGATATGCCGATTTCCTCACGATGTTTTCCTTCACCGTTTGAGAGCACTGGCATAGTGTACATAAATTTTTGGGCAGAAAAACTCATTGGTACACGACTGGATTCGAACCCACGACCTTAGGATCGGAAGGCGGGGCCGCTACCACTAGGCCACCAGCGCTCTAAAATGTGAATAAAAGCCACATAATAATTATGCCATAAAAGATGGCATAATTATTATGTGGCTTTTATTCAAAAGAAGATTTGAAAAAAAAAATGAAGTTCTGCCATTTTGTTAAAAGTGATTGCGTGTATCTTGAAGCCGACAAACGACATTATATTTTATTTTATAAAAACGTTATATTTTATAACTAAAGTGGTTCGTCTCGAACTGAACTATCACGAAATAATTGAAACCCTACAAAATGATTTAATGGAGTTAAACTGGTTTTACAGTTTTTTTTCATGTTTCCTTAGTAAATTTTAAAAAAGCAATGCCGATCCGTGTGATATTTTCTTTATAGGCTTTCATTGTCTTACTACAGAGACAAGGCCTCCCACTTCACTATACACTTCCGTCTTTGCTGTGGAATATTTGTCTGACAATGACTTCTAAAGCCAAAACAACATTCAAAATAATGCAAACAGACCATGTAGATGTTCTTTTTAAAATTTGCAGTTCATCGACCCAGAAATCGCTATACAACATTTTCCAACCGTAGCGTAGGAACCAGTAAGCCATAAAAGCGCTGTAAATCAATACCGTTACTAGATTGTGGAGGCACAAAGGATCGCTGCAGCGCTGCATCTGCTCGCCAATGTCAACAGTGACGTTTACGCGCGAAAAGTTTTATGATCCGCAGACGACGCGTCAAACGAACAGTGACGTAATTTGCCCTCTTCCTTTTTATCGATGTTTCCTTTCGTTCAGCAATGTGACTTGTGTCACACAACACTGTGACTTTTGCTGTTATTTTTAAATAAGCCACGCAAATTGCAAAACAACATCAAACTATAGTAAGTATAAAGAAAATAAAAGAAATTATTACTTTCTCAATGATTGTGTCACATTTGGCATTATTTGTAGAACTTACAAAAATAATAAAATATTTATACGACGATTCTATGTATCTTGCTCTATCAAAGATAAAAACAAGTATTTCCAACTTAATATTGCAACAATGATGCCAAAGACACTTGATATCTCCCTCGACTGATTTGAGCTTACAAACTGGCAAGTTGAGTATATGTTTATGCAAATCACGGACAATAAAATAGGAAACAAATTAGATACGTAAATTGTGCTCGTTTTGAGCTAAATAATTTGCATAGTTATTCGTTAGGGGAATGGTCGAAAATAGAGTAACTACGGAAATATTAGGAAATTACATCTACCGCTTACAATGTATGCGGAAAATTTAATTGAACTTCATCGAGCCGCATGTGGTTTTTATCGATAACATAAGTTTGGCAGCGAACGTCCCTAAAGGTTTTACGATCGTCTCGCCGTACCCGTGTTCCATTTTAAAATGGGTTTCTAGTTGTGGTAGGTCGATGGTTAAATAATTTATTCATGAAATTCTTATTACGTTCTTCTTAAATACTAGACTGATTTGTTTACAAATTACAGTTTTTTCAAGTCAGAAAGACATCCACTACTCAGCTTGGAGTCAGCATAGTATAAGTGACTGATTACTTATTCTTAATTTTGTCGATGACGTTTTCAGTTTTTTTCAAAGCAACGTAGATTATGCGTGCAGTTAGCTCGCAGTTAGATCGCGTGATTACTACCAACAAATTATAGGAATCGCTAATTACAACTTCTAATCGTAGATGAATATGGTGATTTATATTTCCAATTTAACGGTTATTAGTAACCAATGTTATGACGTGCGTGCGTATGTGCGTGACTAGCAAAGAGTTGTCCCTTCCCTTTGGTTGGGTTGGGATGAGAACGGATGAACACAATGAAAATATTCAAAAAAAGAATGCAATAAGGAAATTTATTTTAATTTTCCGCCGCCGGGTAAGACTTCGTATAATTTACGAGTGGCCAGTAATAAAAGTTTTTGTTGCGAAAAGCGGCGGGTAGCTATAAAAGTTCTCCATCCCTTTCTAGCGTGAGTTTACGAGCATGAAAACGCGAGATAGGTGTATATTGCACCGGTGGTTTTATCACCGACATGCAAGTGATGCTAGCGTATGAGGTAGGAAGCTCGCTAGGCGTTTGATGGCTTTAATTTAAATTCGATCTCTATCTCGGAATATGTGCAAAGTCATGTGAAAAAGCGTTAGAAAAGAAGCAGTTCTGTTATGCAGAGAGTCTGAGACTAACTGGTAACTTTATTGGAAAAATCACTGAGAAAACAGTTATAATAATCTGTGCTACTACTGTCTTTGGATATCTCTCTGCAGTTTTCCTGGCCAATTGAATTTTTTTTTAAAAGTTACACTTCGAGAATGCCGACTAGAAGTGAAAATTGAACAATTACCCCCCCGACTTTTGGCGAAGTTTATCGATCTTTGCCGAAATGTCAGTGACGTTAAGTCATGACATTATACATACTAAATGATGAGCTCTACATTGCCCCCGTTCAGGTGGTTCTGATGGGGGGTCTGCCTACCGAGCATGAGGAATCTAGACATGCCTGAGCCTATTTATTTTCGGTGTGTCAGGCCAAACACCATAAATAATAGCTGACCCCACCCACACTGGTGGCTGGCTACTTTAGATTATAACAGTTACGCCATTGGCGGCCCCACCACGCTTTATTTGAAGATAACATTACCACATAAACTTAATAACCATTACGTGTACAGCTGGTTTTGTACTTGTGTACCACAGAATACAGTAGAAATGCGATCGTGTGCCGTTTTTACGGGAGCCTCTACGAATTCACTATTTATTTAAAATATCACTAAATATGAGGTTTCTAAGAAAAAAAAATTAAGCAGGATGTAAAGAAAGTATTTCTTTATTTTAACTTGTCTCTTGATTTCTGGTTTAGAAAGTCATTATTACGCAACCAGGCATTTTCCAAATTACGACTCCGTAGAAAGGGCCGAATTTATATGGTGACACTTTTCCGGCCACATGGCCGTTCTGCTAATACCTACTAATTGGTACAAATATTCATTGACTTTTAGTAACTGTAAATCGATACAAGTACTGATAACATTTTTGCAAAAACATCTGGCAATAATACACGTTCGGCTTCATCGTAAACGCTTGCTGCATAAACCTCTTTAGTACGTCTGCTCCCCTGGTACTTTTCCTTTTAATTCTCTTGATTTGCATGTTAATATTTAATAAGCTATTTTTCCTATTTTTAGGATGGATTAATTAATACTCTAGTGTTATTCAATAAGAAACTTCTAAAGGTAATCAGCACGCTGATAGCGTCCCGTAAGTAGGGGTTGCCCTTGACTCTATATAAATCATCATCTACAATAGAGACGCAAAGGCCTGTTTTTCTTATTGTTTGTTGTATGTGGTATTCAATCAAAGTTCCGTACGTACAGTCAGCACGGTAAGTATGTCTCACCTGTCGCGGCGCGTCGCTTCGCTAGAGGTGAGCGGGCGGGGGTGAGGGGCGCTGCGTCGTCAGCGGCAGCGGCAGCAAGTGCGGGTACTCGGGCGCCAGCACATAGCGTGGCGAGCAGCACATCGCGTATGAAGACCCCTTGCGAGCTTGAAGCTCCAGTAGTGAACAAAGAGATCGCTCGTACAGCCGCCATTGGTGCACCACCCAGTGTGCTGGAACGTGAAAGCTAGATTAGAATAACCTAGCTGTTTATTTTTTGATTTATCCATTGCTCAGGCGCAATAGCTACATAGGCAATTTCACGAACACAAGAATAGACATGGCACTAGCACTACCAAAATAATCTAACTAAACAGCAAAGGCATATTCAACTATCACACAGATTTTGACACATTCCAAAATTAAATGAACTCGTGGGATTCGAATCCATTTTTGTGCGTGTACTAAAAATGTCTGATGCTAGTATTATTCATTTACTCTGTGTTTGTGAAGAAAGTCGAAAATTTGCAAAAATAAAAACTTCTACAAGACTTCTAAAAAACTTCTACAAGAATTTGAAGAAGAAGTATTTAAATTTATTCTCCATCGTGTTATAATAATAACAATAAAAGAATTTATTTTTCTTTTACAGAGTAGGTAGCGTTATGAAGAAATAAATAGAAAAAGAACTTTATAAATTTTGAAACTATCAGGTTTTTAACACTACTTTTATGAAACGACGGGATATTTACCATGATTAAATTTTTCTGAGTTTTTTTTTTTTATTATGTTAAATATCCCGTCGTTTCATAAAAAAGAACTTTGTTTGTTATTGGGACATTAAACATGCCGGGCATTAAATACTTCATGCAACGGACAGGCAATTCGTGCAGCTGACTATGACTATACTTACTAATAGGAAAGATACAAAAGTCCTACTAAAGTATTTTACAACCATATCTCGGATGTGCTTTATCTGAAACAAATTAAAACAGCTGTACGCTGCTTGGCTACCAATCAGAAATAGGCATGGTAGTACTTCTCCAGACGAGTCCTTTTCCAAATTTCGGTAAATTCTTTGTTCCGCACTTGGTGTGCGACAGGTTTGAGAGTACTGGCGCACTGTACACATAAATTTTCTAAAAGAAAAACTCATCGGTGCACATTTGCATTTGAACCCACGACCTGAGGATCGGAAGGCGGGCCGCTACCACTAGACAACCAGTGATCTCTGAGCCCACATCTAGTTCCTATAACATAAAGTTTGCTAGACAAAGAATGTGTGAAAAATATTAATATTGTATGTAAAGACTAAATTATCGCACCCTTTTTGTCCAATCCAGTCGAGCCAATGATATCTAAAGAGGTTGAAAATTCGCAGCAAGAAGTTTTCTAAAACTATGAGTCGAAAAAAAAGAAAAATAAATAAAGACTCCTTGCTATGGGTTTTTAATCTAACCTCATTGTATCGCCCATTGCACGACAGATAAGCTGTAGTATATTGATTCTAAATTTGAATTCTTAAAATTTATTGCGTGCCAAGAGCATGGCTCGTAAACGGTCCTACCGTGAGAGACCCTCATAAAATCGAAACCATTCAACAAAAAACAAGTCAATCAACAATCAGCTCACTCAGACAACGACAGTCGGCAAATAAACAAAGAAACCACATCGATAATTTGTATCAATCAACCAATAAGTGCTCGTTTAAAATGCAATAATGTACTACACTCAGGACTAAAGAAATACTCTTTTATTACTTTGTTTATTTAAATTAAGTGTAATGAAGATTGATTCAAAATCAACGTAAGTGGATTAACTAACACCAAGGATATCATTTGAGACGGGGTTTGTCCACAAGTACATTCAGTATTTTTTTCGAATGAAACTGAACCACTAATAGTGAAAACCAGAGAACGAGGAACGGAGGAATGGTAAAAAACCAGGGTGCCTAATCGAAGAATTCACGATCCGATATCCTAATACTGATAGTAGCCAGGACGTACTACTAACTTACCTACTTGAGACGTTCAAGTAGGAAAGTTGATAAGTGGGCTTAGGCATAAGGTCGCAACCGAACTGGTAAGGCATTCTCCGGCGTGATCTCGATGTCCGCAACCTAGCTTATAACCAGTCTGACCTGAACTGCTGGGTCATTAAAATGTTTACAAATGGGAGCTCATGTTGTATTGGAATAGCAAATATTCTCGTCGTACTCAATTAACAAAATGAATGACACCTACTCAATGTATTTTTTTTACGTCTTCAATACTTATGTTTATAAACATAATGATAAAATAGACTCACTTAGAACGATAAAAGTTTTTATCGTTCGTCGTCGCGTCCAGTGTGGCCACGGCCTTAGACGCCCTTGAGGACACTTTAGTCTGATTGATAGTTTAAGCTAAGTGGGAAGAAAACTACGAGAGCTACGAGAGACAGTCAGCATCAAAAGTAGATGGTTATTTGAGTGTTTTAAAAATTAAAAGTTCAACTGAGACTTCAGTTATTATTGTTACACTTAAATTATTTATTATCAAATCATTATGTTATCATACATCAGTAAAAAAATAAAAATATTTAAGATCAAAAATACTCCATAAATGGCATACAACGCGAAAGGAAAATTTCAAAACTGTTCATGTCAAATCGTGGCACTCCTGAAAAGGTGTCGGTCACGTAACGGTGACGTGACGCAAGTGAGTTGATTGATTTTTTGCCCACACCAATAAATGGTAGCCAGCTTATAGAAGTTTCCCCTTTAAAAACTTGACCTTGACCAATGTACAAAACTATTCTAAATACATTCATCGTAGGTATGCACATTTTGCGTATGTAGTATGTATGTTATTGTTTTATTATACTTTCAGTACGTAACCTTGACAGTAAATCATTGGTTTATGTAATACAATTTGCTGTAGGTACAAGGATACACACAAATACACTGCTAGCTCTTATGCCCTTGTAATAAGCGTCATTATTCTTCGTTTTTAAGTAACTTGAGCTGTATCCCACTGTACCTTACCTACTTATACCGGTTAAGTAACATTATTGACACTTGAAGGCCCAATAAAGTGAGTCAATCTGTCAGATTCAGAGACCCAACCCCAAAGACAAATATGGGAAAAGTTCAAGCATAAAAATTGCTATGTCAAAAAAAATTGCGGGTGCCATGTTTACTTTTTTGACACTTTATTTATAAAAAATCCAATATCAAGAATTTTACAGAAAATATGCAAGGTCTCAATTCCAGCCAAATTGAGATTAAATGATTGATTAAGTGATTGATGAATTTAATGTCAGTTAATCTGAGAATAACTTTTTTAGCACTTCATACTAACAAGATGGGTCAATAGAACAAACATTCACCCAAAAAACATTACACTCTCTCAAGTAGTCGAATGAATATCATAAAATGAATATAAACGCTACATGAAACTATTCGCAACCCGAAAATAAACATCCCATATTTATTATGAAACTAAGGAAGTGAATATTGAACAGAACAGCAACAAGTGCTACAATGTTGCACATTCGATGCATACTTCAATCCCAGACTAATGTCACTATCAAACTATAACCACTCCTGTTACCAAAATCACGCAACACTCGAAGCCCCATCATTCAAAAACCAACCTTAACGTAAACAAATAAAGCGCATTTTGCTGAACAACGTAAGAGTTTATACGACGTTTAGTTTTCCGAGATGCAGTTGTGTCAGTGATACAACTGCCAAGTCATAATTGGCGTACGTTCCTACCACGTGTTGCCGTAGGTAGATATAGGCCCGTTTATACAGATATACTTTATCTACATTGCATACCATTGTATCGTATCATACGTTTAGGGGCATTCTACATCTCAATATCCAAAGCACAACAGCGCCCTTTATAAGATAATTTAGGGGTATGGAAAAAATGCCCCTGAAACAGTTTAAATTTTGAAAATTAAATAGTTTAGGGCTGTGATCAGGCACAATATGATATACTATCGCTTAGTATTTAAATACCACTCAAATGTCATGAGGAGTTCTGAGAGGGGTAATCAGTCTATTAACACGTTACATTAGAGTTCTACACTTTTTGAACCCATTCCAAAAAGAGTTTTCTTTGAATGAGGGTTTGTTTGATGATCAATTCATCGAATATTTTAAAATTCAATATTGAATTTTCAGTTGTTCCGTGTCTAGTGATGAGTATGAATGTAGATTGATATTTGGGTAGACGTAAGCCAAAGAAACGATGGATGAATCGTTTGATAGATGACATGGGTCAAAAAGAAGTGAATACAGAGATGCTGATAAAGGAGAATGGAAGAGGAGAAGATTGTGCCGACCCCACATAAAGTGGAATAAGGGCAGGAAGAATGAAATTACCGTTTTTCTGTATCAACTGCTGTAAATAGCTAGACTAATAAGAAAACCTTATATGAACTTCAACAAACCTAACTGCAATACGGCCCAATTCTGCAAAGCGGGTATTCGAAAATACCGAAATTCTACCCCAAAGCCTCAAGGGGATTCTTCGAGAGGCTAAAATTGAAATTCAAATTGTAGTACTAGAACCGAACTAACTCACGGGCATTCTTCTAGTAAAGCGAAGGTCAGATTAAAATAGTTGTATAGGAAGTACTGAGCTAATAGTTGAAATAATAACATATTACGAGAATAAAATGAATCAATTTGTTGTGTACTTAGTAGAGATTAATTAGTTTGTTGCTCACATAAGATAAATTGTTCAGCCCCGATCTTATAAAAAATGTTCGGCATCAAATGTCGTCCGTCATTTTAAAACAGAACACAAGGTTCTAATAGTTTTTGACCCCTAATAAAATAAAGGGTCCTTTTATGTAATAATAAAGCTGCAAAGCTGGTAGCACTTGGATGGTTCTTCGCTCAAGCAGCAGTTTTCATGTGTTGAGCTGTTATTTTACACTGTGAAGCACATCAAGAACATATCAAGTGACATATCAAGAATAGTATTGCCCAAATGCAAGACAAGACTTGCCAGTCTTGGTCTTGGTATTGCGCTGCCAGTCTTGGTCTTGGCAAGAGGCTCGCAATTACCTATTAGCGTATTGCTAATTATTAAACGTTACTTTAGATCTTAGAATAAGGTAACAGAGGAAAAGAGCTTGAATTAACACAGCCATAGTAAAGACCAACCTAATTAATAAAATTAACATTTAATGAGAAATTCGAAAAATAAAGTGACACCAACCAAGACCAAGACTACAAGACCAAGACCGGTTTTGTGCAACAATAATCTAGACGAAGCGTGGGCATTAAAAAACAATTTATGGCTAATTAGACAGCGCAGAATCCATTACACATTGTAGCTTAATAATATTTCTAAGTACATCAGTAATGATTCTTCATTGTTCTTTCTAGTTGTAACTAATTGTAGGGGTCAAGACCATGATACTGTACTTTAAAAACAGCTACCGGTATATGACGGGCGTAATATCAATCTAACAGCCGTGGTTTTATGGATCTGACTCTGGTGATGGAGTTTTAAGGGGAATTGAAGGCGAGACGGCTAGATACATAAATAGCCCGGATTAAGTATTCAAATAAACTTGCAATTAGCAGTCACCTATCCAAATTATGACAGTGCTGGACGTATTTTGATTTGGACAAAATAACATGATCTGGTAAATATGTGTCTCGTTTTCAATTTGCCAGTTTTTTACAGACTTTAATTTGGTATGGTCAGTTTTCTGACAGCGATTTATTTTGTCACGTGTGACGTGTGTTATGTTGGAAACATTCCAATTCCAATTGAGTAACGAATTAGTATCTTTTTGCGATGCACCGCGTGCCGGGCATATTCAGCCGATACAACAGTACCTTATATGTGAATCTGTTTTGTTTTAATCGCAATGTGAAACTAAATAAAGAACAGTTCAGCATTTCATTTAAGAATCAGGGAAGAATGAACCCTTCTAAAAAATCTTTCATGGTAGACCCGCTGAACGATTTTTTTTTCTCATTCTAAATTTGAACTTTGCAAACCGTAAGCTCGCCAAAAAATCTTTCATGGTAGATCCGAACGTTTTAAAATTCTATTTTTGAAATTTTACGCTTCCGATAGCAATCGTGATAAAATAGTATTTATTGAAATAAGGGCAACAGTACACTGTACAAATTACGCCGGAAAATGGTCACAGTAGTGCGAGTGCGACTAGCTTTTTTGTCTATTAGATTTTTTGCTGCAACTATTAATAATAGAGTAAGCACTTTTAATTACTTAAATAATGAAGATAGCAACACAATTTGCTGCACTCTCCGTCATTTATTAAGATTGATGGCATATTTAACGCATCGGTAATTTATTGTGTAAGTAGTAGGTATCACGCAACGCTGTAGGTGGCTCTCAATGTTTCAACAAAACTACACTGCTGAGTGTAGAGCAAGAAATCCGGGTCAAATGCCCAAAACCCAACAGCGCCTTTTATAAAAAAAACTATTAATAATAAAAAAAAACTATAAATAAGGTGCCATTCAATTAAAAATAGTCAGCTATAATGACACATATTTTTTTTACTTTTATGCTTTTCTCTAGCTGGTTACAAAGTAATATTATTAAAAAAATACTAGATATAGGCCGTATATCATAATCACGTTTGCTATTTAGTGCTAGAAGTTATACTCTTTTATTTTAACTAGATTCATAAAGAGTTGTCTAGATTTATTAAAATGTGGTTGTGATTGAAATAAAATGTACCAATTTGAATCTAAAATTTTTAAGCGATTCGCTTTAATTAACACTTTAAAAGTCCTCATATCTTCATTACTTATTGAATAATGCTCTAAATTACCATAAAATCGTAGAAGAATTCCACAAAAAAACGCAAACAGAATAAGCCTTTTAGATTTTTGTTTGAAAAAGTTGAAGGTCTGCGGCCTCGTATCGGTTTCAAGGTGTCCTTACAATGTAAGAGGACAATGACCCGCGTGTGGACCCGTTTGCAATTTACATCTCACGATATTTTAGGCCCGAAGTACACTGACGGCACGGTACGGCAAGCGATTTTAGTGTCGTAAATAATTATGGAAATCTCAATTTCAAAGGTTTCAAGGTCACACGTCAAAGGTAATATTTTAGGCCCGAAGTACACTGACGGCACGGTACGGCAAGTGATTTTTAGTGTCGTAAATAATTATGGAAATCTCAATTTCAAAGGTTTCAAGGTCACACGTCAAAGGTACGGGACTGCAAAGTATTTTTAAAAGCCTAATCATAACATAATTTTGTTTTATTCTATGTCATTCAACGATTAGTTCAACTTCGAAGACAAGTACGGGTGTAGGCTCTCTCTTTCTGACGCATGGTACGCCTTATAAGCCGAAATTAGCCGATGTGCAATATTTGTTACCTACTAGTAAGAAGTTCTCATGAGAGTATCTTACCTCGAAATGAATCTTACAGAAAAGTTAATAAAAATATTGTCTAAATGACACGAGATAGAGCGAGATATACAGAAAGATAGTTTGAATCTTTGTACTGTACAACAGCAGCTTGAAAGTTGTAGAACGTGACAAAAAAAACGAACTCGAAGTAAAATGCCTTCAATATTAGCAATCGATTACTACCACGCGAGCGAGAATTACCTATAATTTATGTTAAAATGCCGGCAGGATACAGTAAAGTCGCCCAGGGAAAAAATAGTTTGTATTCAGTATATCAAGTGAGATGCGGTCAAGCGTTAGCCTATAATTATTAAAAAAAAACACATAAATAAGTATTGAAATGTATTTAACTGCTTTTTTTCAAAGTGCTATTGAATCTATGACAAATTCCGCGAAAACTCCGGCTGAGGAATGATCTCCATGCTGTAATTTAGTTTTCCCTCAGGACTATTTATAGCACGGGGTTCTTAAAAAGGGCATTTTATAAGGTATCAAGGGTCGGCAACGCGCTTGTGATGCCTCTGGTATTGCATGCGCCCATACGCTACGGTGACCGCTTCCCATCAGGTGGGCCGGTCTACTTTGTTAAGTATAAAAAAAACTATAGATGTTTGTAAATTCCTTGTCAACTTTACCGTACCGTACCGCAAATCGATATAATGTGCGTCGGGCCTAAACTGATTTCCGTATGGCGCGACATGCCACGCCGTATGTTCGCCGCATGACAAAATTGTGAAGTTAAAAAAGTTTAAATGCCGAGAAATTATTGTCGTTAAGGCCTGCATACATCTAGGCATCGATGGCGATCAGCTGAAGCGCTGTCAAATATGACAGCGATATTTGACAGCGTTTCAGCTGATCGCCATCGCCATCGCCTAGATGTGCGCAGGCATTTATTGCGATCAATCGATTGAAAGTAGGAAAATGTGGTCTATATTCATAAATTCTAGATAACACTAAGTTTATTGAAACAGTTATTGGCCTATTGTTTTCTGGTGCACTTTATGGCTGTTCTGATCGTTTCACTGATTCTTTAGATGTATTGTATGTATGTAGAAAGTATGGTGAAAGTGCGCCTCGGAGGCTCCTCTCATGCAGTTGACACATCATGTTTTCGAACTTTTTTAGGTTCTACGATTTAGATTTATATAGTGCACACACATTTTTTGTCAGAAAAAATCATTGGTACATGACATGAACCCATGACCTTAAGGGGCCGGCGGAGGGCAAATTTTCATACAAACGTAATACCAAAATGATTACTAATTTAAGCAGATTTTTACTATATTATTGTAATAACTGTTTTTGTATAGTATTTATCTAGGTTCCTGAACAGTTTTTACTTTAAATTACTTACCTCAAATGAAATAAACACCAATCGCATTTAACACATTTTTTTCATTGCAAAATGTGATTGGTGTTAATTTCATTGGTAATGTTCTCTGTTTATTTTATTTTATTATTGTAGTATGCAAGTTTTATTTTATTATTGTAAGTTTTGTTATAGTAAGTATTTGTTATTGTAAGTAAGCTTTAGGAATGGATCTTGTTGACATCTGAATAATCAAATTTTAATTTAATTTAAGATCAGAAGTCGGTGCGGTGCTCCTACCACTAGAACACCCGTGCTTATATGGCTTCTTTTTCTTATCGTGTCGCTTGTTCTTTCGAACCAAGTGTGGTGAGAGTATTTATGGCACTTGTTAGCTATTGTATAAAAAATAGTATTGCAATATCAAATAATAATAATGCCAGACAAAAGCATTTTTGGCCAATCTCACTTCACTTCATTTTCGGCTATTGCGACTATTATTATTTTTTGGCTATTGTAATTGTCACAATTCTGCCAAGTTTCATGCTGGTGTCATAAACTTAAGATGGAGAAGAGTCACAAGAAAAAGGCCGGTATTCTTAATATTAATGATGGAAGGTTGTGACTGAAAATCGAGCATAATAAATTAAAACTAAGATGATTTCTCCAAATCTAAATAAAAACTTAATAAATCACACAGAATTATCACCGAAAGGGCTGAATGCGAAAACGATGTTTGAATCTGAGTCGAGCCTCAAGCATAGTTTTGACACTTGTCAATGGAGAACTGTCAAAAAATCTATACTTAAGGCTCGCATAGACTCAAGCATTGTTTCTGCATAAGAGCCTTCGCTTCGCTCGCTCAATTATGTAAATAGAGTATGAAAGGGCTTTTGTCCACACAATTAGAATAACAGATATAAAATGAGCTCCCGTTTGCAATAGTTTCAATTACTTCACAGTTCATGTAAGATTGGAAGCCTGATCGGGCATATCCGGAGATCTCAGCTCGTGAACTGAGATTTAAAAAGTCATGCAGTACTTATTACGTAAGTATACTTTCTAGTTCCTAAGCAGTGGCAATCGCAAGACTGTTGCATCTTGCGATCGCCGCGTCACACCATTGAACTTGTTTGTTTTGGTGCACAAGACAATGTTCCACAAATTACGGCTTTGCTCCCATATGACGGCATGCTTTCTCTCCCCATCCCATATAAGTGCATTTCTAGAATTTCCTTTTTTTTATATAAAGCTAATCTAAGCACTTCGTGTGAGCGTTGAGTGTGAGTTTTTATTGAATCACCGCCTTATTTTTTACGCCAAACCAAACCCACACGCGTTAATAAGCCACTGCGCACTATGTTTTATATGGAGATGACGCATTTCGTTAGCCACTAATCTGTGGATAGAAAAACTTTCAGGAAACTTCAAAACTGTTTACAAAATAACCCCGTGCTTACAAAAAACTCCTAAGTAATAATGAGGAAGTTTTTTAAGTTCTAAGGCCTCCGTAGCTCTTGTCATGTGACATGTGTATTATTGTGTATCCAGTTACCTTTTGAGTACCAGCTACCAAAAGGCAGACAACGGTATCATACAGAACTGTATTCTTATTTATGCAATCTTCTTCTTCTTATCGTGTCACTGATTCTGTCGAACCAAGTGTGGTGAAAGGATTTTAAGTGCGCCTCAAAGCTAGGCGAGCGAACTTTTTAGGTTCTATGATATGCCGGTTTCCCCACGATGTTTTCCTTCACTGTTTGAGAGCACTGACATAGTGTACATACATTTTTGGGTAGAAAAACTCATTGGTACACGACTGGATTTGAACCCACGACCTTAGGATCGGAAGGCGGAGCCGCTACCACTAGGCCGCCAGCGCTCTCGCGACTTCTGATGATGACAAAGAAAGCATGCGATAACATACAGTCGAAGCCCGTCAGACCGCAGTCGCGTGCCTGTCGCAACTTAGTTGCTTGCAATCCAATGTCAAGGTCGCGCGACATTGTCACAGTGGCCTACTGAACGGTGATGCAATTCATTGAGCAACATCTGATATACCATGTTGCATGTTTTTGTGCTTCAATGTAAGCTGCGGTAGTCGGACGATGTCAATGGACTCGGTAATTTTTCACTCACTTTAGAATTTTCAAATCGCTCGCATTAGCGACAGACAAAACGGAACGCTTCACGACTTGAATTACCAGGCACGATATCCCCCCAACTGGGTGATTGTGTAACTATAATTATGTCACTGGGGATAGGGGGATAGCGATCACAAATCTTGTTGCCATAATCGTTGCAAATGTCGAAGCTTTAAATATTGTCAAAAGTGACAGATGCGACTACACTAGGGCCGAGATTCATAGACCGCACTTTGCTTTACAGCAAAGCAGTTTTCGCAAAGTAAGCTTTGTTTATCGAAGTTTCCTATCGATATTTTGAATAAAGAAGAGCTTGACAGAACTATGAAATATATTTTTGGTTGAAAGTTGAACTTTCCATCAAAGTAAAGTCAAAGTTCCGTCTATGAATCTCGGCCTTAGTTTTGATAGCAACAAAAGATACGCAATCATCCCACAGATCTTTCAATACTCAGTACCACTACCAACTCATTCTCTGAGGAAGTCTAAGGAAGTCAGATGTAGGTAGTAAGGTACATCCTAATATTACATTAGGCACATAGGTATAACAAGGTTTTACAAGCCAATCGCGTTAGAATATTGTAGCAACAGACACCCCGGGCTCGTCCGGGGAAGTACTTCCACCATGCCTAACTCAACCGTCAAACAGTTGTTTCAGTTTGAATGATGTGAATGCCGGTGAAACTTCAGGCTCATGAGGCTCACTGTTAACATTTGTTTGCCTTCTTCTTCTTATCGTGTCACTGATTCTTTCGAACCAAGTGTGGTGAAAGGATTTTAAGTGCGCCTCGAAGAGGCTCCTTTCGTGCATTTGACACATATTTTCGAACTTTTTAGGTTCTACGATATGCCGGTTTCCTCACGATGTTTTCCTTCACCGTTTGAGAGCACTGGCATAGTGTACATAAATTTTTGGGCAGAAGAACTCATTGGTACACGACTGGATTAGAACCCACGACCTTAGGATCGGAAGGCGGGGCCGCTACCACTAGACCACCAGTGCTCAGTACATTTGTTTGCCTCAAATTGATGGACGCAAGGCAGTGACCATAGGGCACGTTTCTACATGCATTTCTTATAATTCAAAACGTACAGTTTTTACATGTTAATATTTCATGGTAACAGTAGATTTTATTTATTTTAAAAAATAATTCCTTTAAATATATTTCGGTAGGAATACCTTGATTGGAATTATTTAAGTATAGAATTTAATATTTAAGTAGTACCGACGCATTTAATATTAAAAAGGATCTTACTTGACCTAAACGCCCCCACATCAATATCACAATGTGATTACAGTGCAGTGTGCTCTGACATTCCATTGATACAACTTTTAAAAATATCGATTGTTTTACCTATAAGGCACTGCCCGGAGCTTTTTAAATCATTAAAATATACGAAAACAATTAATTAAATAAGTACTTGCGAATAAGCTCCTTACATTTTGATAATTTTGTAATATAAGTAAATTTGAGTGCTTCTTACCTCTCAACCCACAAATTTTCTACCCAATATTATTTTTCTTAAATTCAACCCAAAACATATGCTTGATTCTACCCAATCCAAAAATCTTAGTCACAGTGTATTCTAAACAGTACAGACACCTAACATTTAAAAAACTGTTGAAAACCCCCTCTTTGTCAGTCACCTCTTTGATGGATATTCGATATCCTAAGAGCATGAAAAAGGCGGCAAATAACAAACTTGGTTAAAAACTAAAAGTCAAATGCCCAATACGTGTTTTCCACCATACACAGTGCAGACTGGCACCGGGCAATCAAAACAATCGAGGCACCTGGAGGGCATTGACCTTGTTAAAGTATTTTGTTTGAATCGTGCAAATTTCGAATTCGATTGAGTATATTTGAAAAAATATTGCGAAGTTATATCCTACGTTCGTATATGGGAAACTTTTTCATTCATGCCCGTATGTAGAGTATTATACATAGCGTAACTCTGCTTTTTTTTTTCAGTGTCATGACCACAAAAAGGTATGAATCTTTTTGCTACAAACCTAGACGTCAGTCATCTCGAAAGCTCGTGGACCGAATCACCCCTACCCTATAACAAGCCTCGCGCACATCTAAGGCCAGCCCACACCTAGGTCGCTGGCGTCGGCGATCAGTGAAACGCTGTCAAATAGACAGCGATGTTTGACAGCGTTTCACTGATCGCTATCGCCAGCGACCTAGGTGTGCGCAGGCCTTTAAGCGTTCTTTGGTGGCGATCTTGGCCATCAGTAAAACGCTGTCATATTTGACATTGTATATTTAGGGCGTTCTTTATTGCCTAAGACATTTGCCAAGGTTTTAGACGGAGAAGGCTTGCGTGTTTCCAAACTCCTTGGTTTCAACAAACGATTCAACAAACACGGGACGCTGTTGTGCCTGAGACAGGATTTTAGACGGAGTAGGCTTGCCCATACCGTCTTTTGTTTAAACCAGAGACAATTTTCTTTTTTTTTTGGCGTCGCATGGTTTTATGCATTTGCCATAATCAGAAACTTGGAGAAACTGTTTGATGCTTAGATTTCCAAACTCCTTGGAGAAACCCTTCAGCAAACAAACACAAATCACTAGATTGTTACACCAAAACAAAACAAAATGAAACGGTTCCTCATAGACTGCAGTGTGCATGATCGCGTTGACGGCACGCAAATACAACAAGTCTATTTCTGCGATAGCGTTCATGCAAAGATACATTGTCTGGTAGCTTTAAATTATCCATGCCAGAGTCTAATTTAATGTAGCTGAATAGTTTCACTAGTGGTTTGTCCCGATAGAGCACACGACGCCCGCGATTTAGCTCGAGTCTTACTAGAACTGTGAAGTGACTGATACTTTATCGCAAGGGAGGTCAAGTTATGTTGGATTGTGAAAGCTTAAAAAATCAAAAGAGAAATTCCCTTCCCGTAACCTCACTCACTCCTCTCCCCCCCGAGTGTTGAAGTTGGATTTAACATTCCACTAGTTGCCTACTAAAATATCTATAAAATTCAGTTGCTTTCGTTAACAACTCCTTATTTTATAACAATATCCACACATCACGATAGATCTTCGTTTTAGTCTCTATTGCGTCGATTGCGTATGAAAAATGCTTTGCAAAAATGAAACAAAAACAAACCTAGACGTATAAATCGATAAAAAAAAATCGTGGCACTCCGGGAATTGAAAACTTGAACAATTATCTTCTCCACGACTTCTGGCGAAGTTTGTCGATCTTTGCCGAAGAGGTGTCGGTTACGTTCATTGGTTTTTGACGTGATAACGTCTTATAAATCGATGGAGCCGGCTGCACGCACGAAAAAACATGACTCATGCGTCGTTACGTCGTTTCGTCGTTCCATTTACCTGAGCCCGAGCCCGGGTCGGGTAATGGGTAAGGGTAAATGAGGGTAAGGGTAAATGAGGGTAAGGGTTCAGTCTGGGTCCGGGTCCGGGTCCGGGTCCGGGTCCGCGTCCGGGTCCGGGTCCGGATTTTCATTCAGTTTCATTCAGTTCCACTCAGTTTCATTCAGTTTCATTCAGTTTCATTAAGTATTATTCAGTTTCATTCACATTCAATTCAATTCAGTAAAACTAAAATTTTCTTTTGAAATATGCAACCATTCCATCAGTATTTTCTTATGACGTTATCACGTTCAACTATCGTCAGTAAACCGACTTTACAGACAACCGATTTTTTTACCCACCTCAAAAATGCTCAAAGCCTGAGGGAGATTTCACATCAAAGACTGTACAGTCTACATTGTAGACAGTTATAAGCCTTGAGGCTATGGTTGACTTCTAAGCTATAATTAATATGCTTCTAACCTTTACATAATTGATCTATTCTATGGTTGTACAATTAAGTAATTGACCATGTAATATAAACGAAATAACCACTCACTAACTCGTCTTAAGCTGAAACTATAGGGTCTAAGTCTGAAATTTGGCAGAAACATTCTTTGAGAGGTGTAGTGTAGACGCTCACTAAAACAGTTTTTTGAAAATTCGCACCGCAAAGGATTGAAAAGGGGTGCCAAAGTCTGTAAGGAAATTGTTTCTTGCATGGAAAACAAAAGCAGTTCTGAGTGACTAGTAAGAATCTAGGTGTTTCTTTTCACAAAAAAAGTTCTAGATTTTTCTCGGATTAAAACGCTTGAAGTTTTAAAATGTTGGTAGCGCCATCTCTGTACAAAAACCAGAGACACGTGCTGTCTTACCAGCTGCTGAGAATGTTAGCACAGTTATACAATTAAGTGCAATGTAGTACCAAGTTTACGGTGTCAAGGTGTTGCATACAATGTTGCCGTTCGTTCCTCCGTGAGCCGTCGATCATGTAATGGATACAGTTAATCTGTTGCTATGCTACTTGGAAGTACAGTTTTTATAAGTCGTGAGCAGATTAATTATGTTATTTTTGCAAGCAACTCTCTGTCGTTCTATGTTGAGGTTGTCCTAGAATGAAAATTTACATTTACTTGCTTATTTACTAAGAAAATTTTACTACTGGAATTGCAAACGATCTAGGGATAGTTCAAATTCAAATTTCAAAATGTATTTCTTCAGTTGTATCACAAGGATCAAGTTAAAACGTCTTATCGTCTTATGTTACTCGAGTCTTGCTGCCAGTTCCACGCGAACAAGCCTAGAAGAACAGGCAACAAAATGATGACTTGTTTCTTACCGTTTTTTTACATGAAAGCTTTCACCAGACGATTTAGAGATAGCTCAAGTGATCCAGATCAGTTGTTTTTAGTTTTGATTTGGAATTTCAATAGTTTGGGTAGGGACCCAAGCTACAGCAGATTCTAGTCAAATAAAGGGTTATTTGACTAGAATCTGCAAATACAGTGACCAATTTAAACAGATCAGTTTTCTTTTTAAATTGAAGCTTCCGCTCCGGAGACAACAATAGTGTGACATCCGGACACACTTGTCCGGAGTTAAGGAGTAATATTGCGGACGTTTCTGAAGGTCGAGTAAAGATTATTTGCTCTTATCATGCAATCAAGTACTTAAGTTTAACATGTAACCCCTACGGCATACAAGATCAAAATTAAATATGTATAATCTTTAATTCGATCTTGTGAGGTTTCTAGGTGAGGTGGGTTGTGGGTCAAAATTAAAATAAGTGTTGGTGTTTTGACGCGAGTCTTATTATTCGATGGAGCCGGCTGCACGCACGAAAAAACATGACCATGAGACATGTTTATTCGGCGTTACCTCGCTCTGAGGCGTTTCATTTAAGGCTTGAAGTCAGGCGAGAGCGCGGAATGAGCGACAAAGAGGCACAATCGGCCTCCGCGTTCGGCAGCGTTCGACATCTGTCTCTCTCCTACTTGAGTGAGCGATGCGTCCGCGTGGACCGTGGACAGCTGTATGACGTTGTCACGTTCAACTATCGTCAGTAAACCGACTCTAAAGACAACCGATTTTTTTTTATTTACCAAAGAAACCACAGCTGCAAATGCGTTTCGACTCTGTATTAATAAAAACACAGCTCTGTAGGTGTAGAATATATGTAACTTATAGAGTAAATATTATTATTTAAAAAAAAATTATATTTAGCTTACAACCTTTGTTTTATCAAGATCACATAGCCACGCTATTTTCTACTAGCGACCCGTGCAAAGCTGGGGCAGATACCTAGTGTATAATAAAACTTCTATCAAATAAATCAACATACTTACTAGATACTTGATGTCCCATACACTTACATTGAAACCGAATTAAAAGAGAGATGATTCGAAACAATAATCGATAGAACAATAACAATGGTAATAATGAGAACTGGGTAATTATCTACTCCTCATTCAAATGCCTGACGATTTCTAACGGCTCGCTTAAAGTCTCCTGTCACTGTCACTTTCATGTGAACAAACAGAGATGGCAACAGACTTTTCGGTCGGCTAAGCTACATTATGACTGCTATAGGAATATTATAAATATACCCGTTCGTGATGAGCGGCGCTAAATAGATTTATTTCTAACCTTGTGCAATACCACGCGATTTAATTCACAAGAAGCTATATCAAGTTTCTTTCACCACACTGGTTCAAGAGAACTAATAACACTACAAGGAAAAGAAATACAAACTTGAGCGCTTACTCTACTCAAAGAGTAGAAGTACCAAATTTCAAACACGGGTTTTGAAGTTTCAGAGATTTCGTGCTAAGTGAGTGAAAATATATCGTAGGACATTTCATGCACAGTCATGTACCTATGATATATTTCATGACATGCACAGTACTTTTAAATTTTCGCGATCTTAGCACATATTGAAACTATTATGTACGTACAGGTAGATTATTCACCTTATTTCATTTATTTTCCCGACGTTTCGGCCATGTTGCAATAACCGTGGTCGCGGGCAGAGCCCAGTGTAAAAATTGCAAGGTAACATACGCGATAAATACTCGAGTAGTAGTTTCAATATGACATGCATATCTTTCTATATTTATACATTTTGTTCTTGGCAAGGACAAGTTCATTCTAGATATCGAGTAGACTAACATTAACCTTTGACTGTGACCTTTTGCTTCAACTGTAGCAATATACGAATGGAATAATAATTTACACGTGTAAGCCTATTTGAATATTTCCGTATGCAGTTCCGTGAATAGACTTGCAGATTTCAGGAAAGAGCACGCCAATAGATGCAGTTACATATATTTTAAGACAGAATAAAAAATCTATAGATTTCTCAAAATTATCTACTAATTTTAGAATTCTACCTCCTTTTTTTTCAGAATATAAAATTATAAGAAGTTTTTATCTCAACCACGTTTCATGTCTAATTAGACGATACTGAACCCTAATAATTATGTATGATACCCAAGTGTTGATGAAAAGGAGAAACATAATTATGTCCTTTTCTAGAGTCGAATAGAATAATCGTAATATCACCTTTTAAGGGGTTCCGTAGCCTTAACGGCAGAAACGTAACCCTTACAGATTCGTCATGTCTGTCTATCCGTCCGTATGTCACAGCCACTTTTTAGGGGGTCCACATACTTAGAACAGAAACTCAAAAAGCATGTTTTGAGCCATGGCGACCAAATGCGTAGATTATTGTTTTGCATTTTATAAAGATAAACAGAGTTCTGTATCAATTTATAGTGTCTAGGTGATAGTTGGTTAAAAAATCCTTATGAACAAAGTTCTATTTAGTTTTATAAATCATAGATAACCTTTATAAACTTTCTTTAACTTTGTATAAACAATAAGCTTTGTATTCAAACAAGACAGTAGTTGTTTTACTTATTATTTTATTGTCTCAAGTTCTCAACTGATAAGGTAAGACTACAAAGAATTGTTGTTAAATTAATTTGTGTTATGAATGTGCTATCAATAACCTAAGACTTGAGACAGACAAATTAATTGTATGAGCTCATTAATATTACTTGTAAATGGCTAAGGCTAAGTTTCAATCTTGAGAAATATATTCAACTCAAAATACAAGATTTATATGTAAAAAAAAATCGGTTGTCTGTTAAGTCGGTTCACTGACGATAGTGAACGTGACAACGTCATACAGCTGTCCACGCGGACGCATCGCTCACTCAAGTAGGAGAGAGACAGATGTCGAACGCTGCCGAACGCGGAGGCCGTGCGTGCCTCTTTGTCGCTCGTTACGCGCTCGCCTTAAATGGAACGCCTTAGAGCGAGGTAACGCCGCATGACTGATGTTTTTCTTCACCGTTTTGGAGGGCTTGTCTAGTGTCGTGTGCATGAAATGAGGTAGGGTGGAGAGGTTCGTCTAGTCCCTAGTGCATGACAAGAGGTAGGCTGGAGTGACAAGTGACACTGCAGTGTGTCACGTGACACGCTATGCATACAAAGTCACTCGTAAAATCGTAATAAAACTTTTACGACGATGCACAATGATCTAGAATTTAAATTATTCCATTAACGTTGCAATGTTGCGTGTGAATTGTGAATTTTACGGCATTTTTATAAGGAAAATTAATAAATTATTATGCCTTCCATGTCTTTATACGGGGCAAAACCCTCCTACCCTATGTTCTATTAGTTTGTTTCTTTTCGCCTATATCTCATTGTGCATGCAGCATTAATAAAATATAGCGAAATTAATAAAGAAAGTTAGTGAATGAGCTATCGCTAGATCGTTTGAAAGAGTCTGTTGATAGCCCATCTGTCTCTTTCGTGTGTATTTTTTAAATTTTGATAATACTGGAATTCATTGTTATTAATTCCTTGTAAATAAAATTAATACACAGTAAGTACAATAATAGGTAAACGTAGTTAAAATGCTCATTGCAATGTGCATAAAAAACTCAATTCTATTTGTTATTTTCATTTCCATTCAATGCTAATTTATTTTTAATAAAATGAATAAAAGTAAATAATCGAATGTTTCTATTGTTGTGTAAATGTTATCAATAAGACTAGCTTCATGTCATTATTTAATCGCTTGAATAATATTTGTTCAAGTATTTGTTGATAGATAAATAAAATGACGAAGAGGAAGGCCAAGAACGCCAAGAATAAAACTGGGAACAAATTAGCGGACGCGGCTGACGGACGCGGCTTACAGCCGCGACTGATAGTGTGCACAGTCGAACGGGACCTGGCTTGCCAGATTTCTGTCGGACGTCCGAACGCTCAAGGTTACGTCCGCGGCTTACATCCGATAGTTTGCACAATTCAATGTATATTCATTAGCTAGATATCTATCAGTCGCGTCCGTCAGCCGCGTCCGCTAATATGTTCCCAGCTTTCGTTGCACGCGCCAGATGAAAGAAAAGGTCGCTGTCATGTCGTATAAGGAAGTCAAGGAGGCCGCATTCGAAAGCGTAAATTGGAGGAAACTGATCAGAACACTATCAAGAGCTGAGCTCTTATATTTAAGAAGATAGGTCAATATTACAATGTTATAATAACAATATCGTAGCAATTCATAACTACTGTTAATTAAAAAAAAAATTGTACATTATGTATGTAGCTCAGCATTCTTGGCGGCAAAAGTTTGGTGAAGTTCACTAAGCATAGACAACTCCTGATTCCAACCAATCTCCAAGCTTAAAACCTTTTTTTCAAAGCTCGCAGCCGATTTGTTGAAATCAAGAGTTGTCTATAATAATAATAATAATAATATATTTTATTTCAGACAACTATAAAATGTACATTACAAAAATGAAACACCTTAGGTCCATAGTTAATAAATACCTTAGAGACTAACATACATAAAATAAAATAAAACTACTTATTAAATCTTAAATCTTAGGGGCTTTTTTCGTTAGCGCACCCCTAAAGCGACGATAGACGACTCCTGGCGGCCAGAAATCCGAATTGAGAAACATGTCCCCATGCTTCGCAGGCACCTGGAGCACGTACGATTTAAAGGCCGTGTCTCTCATTCCCGATGGCTCTAGCCGCTGCAGATGTAACTGTATTGGTGGCGTCTATGCTCGGTTGTTTTAGATTAGTAATAGGGATTTTTGGGTAAACTTGTTCCAGTCGGACCAACTGTTAATCTAAGACAGAGTACAAGGACGCCAACGAGTGAAAACTGTTAAACGAAGCTTAAAATATTTAGTTCGTAATGTGATGAGATGTTCGTTTGGTCAACCATGAAAAACTACACATTTTGGCGTTTTTGACATTACGAGCCAACTCAGGAACTATTCCACAGTCCAGTTGTCGCTAGCTCGTATGCCGCGATATCAAAATGTTATGCAAACCTTCATCGATAGTTATATGACAGAGTAGAATACAGGCTGTGGGCTAAAGCTACTTAGTTCAATAAAGGGGAACCTTGTCTATGGTCGTGAGTGTGTTAACCTGTAGTGGCAACATTCAACAATGTAAGAATATTGACTGTATGATTTTCGCAAAGACGGCAACACACGACCATCACGATAGTTGAGGGTCATGAGAATGCGAAAGTGAAGAGATTATGTGATTGGGGGGAGGCCTTTTCCAAACAATAAAATGATGCAGGTTGATAGTAATAGTAATAAACGTGTATTTGAAAGTTTCAATTACGATCGTCATTCCTAAATTAAGCCTTGCGCACACCTAAGTCGATCTACGATCGCCACGAATAAGATCAGTTTCATTCAGCATATAGGGTTTGCCTACATCCGCACTAACTGCCGCGAACATTGTCAGTGCGATATTTGACAGCGATATACTGATCGCTATCGCAGGCGATCTAGATATGTGGCTTTATCGAACCTACGGAATCAAGTCAGTGTTATGCTGGTCGTTTGCATATTTATCAAAACGCTATATAAGTTGCAACTATGTAGCCTTAGGCTCGGTGCACATAGGGCGACTTTATTGTGCAACGTGACCCAACATTGGTCAATCTTCTTATCATGTCACTAGTTCTCCCAAACCAGTGCGGTGGAAGGACTTTAACTGCACTCCAAAGTCGTGAAGGTTGATGGACGCAGTACCGTAACAGCCATCTATCTGCGTGTTCTAAAACGAACGAACTTTCCTGACAGACTGAACGTTTGCGATGTCTGGATGGAATGGAAGGAGCTTTTGCCCAGCATTGGGACTCGGGCTCATAATATACATACATAAAATCACGCCTTATTTCTATGGGAGTAGGCCGAGATCACGGATTTTCACACATCTCTTTCGCTTTATCTGTCGCATAACATTCTTCTTACATGCTCGTCGGTTTAGGGAACTCCTGACCTGGCCTTTCTCTAAAACGTCTGCTATCTCATCGAAATACAAGCGTGTGAAAAGTGAGCTGATGCACCTGTTTTGTTAATCTCCTTTTATCCATTCTCTCTACATGCCCAAAACATGATTCAAATAATATATAAATAACTAGCTGTCACCCGCGACTTCGTCCGCGTGGTTAGTATAAAGTCATAGTTTGAGTTAGTTTAAAAGAAACTATTTTATGGTGGAAAGCGGACAACTATTGATATGTTTTCACTGTTTTTTTCGTATTTTTTGCGAGTTATTTTTCGTGAATTTGTCTTAGTGGCTCAGTTGGGTTATGTATGCGTTGGTTTTACATGACCAAGTGCTGATTACCTTAATTTTGAGTTTGCATTCAAAACTATATAAAGTGTGTTTGTGCGATTTTGTCTTAGTGTTTATCATGGGGTTTTTTGTAAACCTTTTTGTGTATTCAAACCTGGTGACAGATGCTGCGGTAGCAGATATTTTTATAAATGTTTTTTTGCGTATTTTGTAAAGCTCTTTCTCGTGATTTTATTTTAGTGGGTAATTTGGGCTATCGTATTCGTTGGTGTATAATCGAATCTTTTTTTTTTAGTTTGACATGATCAAATGCAAGTTACCATCGTTTTGAGCTTGTACTTTAGAGCTTGTACTTTAGAGTGTATTTGAATTTAAAGGCGAGTGCTGTTGTAGCCGTTTTTTTTCAGCGGTGTTTAGTTTAAGTATGATAGATGATTCCCGCGATTTGTCTTGGTGGTTATCATCGGTTTTTTTGTAAACATTTGTGTCTATTAAAACCTGGTGACAAATGCTGCGGTAGCTGACAATTTTTTTATGTTTTTTTTGCGTATTTTGTAAAGCAGTTTTTTGTGATTTTATGATAAATAAGTGGCTAATTTGGGGTTTCGTATGCGTGTTGGTGTATAATTGAATCAGATTTTTTTTATTTGACATGACCAACTGCCGGTTACTATATTTTTGAGCTTGTACTTTAGAGTGTATTTGAAGGCGAGTGCTGTTGGAGCCGATTTTTTTCAGCAGTGTCTAGTTTAAGTATGATAGATGTTTCCCGCGATTTTGTCTTAGTGGTTATCATTGGTTTTTTTTGTTAACATTTGTGTGTATTAAAACCTGGTGACAGATGCTGCGGTAGCTGAAAATTTTTTATTGGTTTTTTTTGCGTATTTTGTAGAGATATTTTTTGTGATTTTATGTTATATTAGTGGCTAATTTGGGGGTTTGTATTAGTGTTGGTGTATAATCGAATCAGATTTTTTTAATTAGACATGGCCAACTGCTGCTTACCATGAATTGAGCATGTACTTTAGGGTAGGTTTGAATGTGAAGGCGAGTGTTGTTGTGGTCGTTTTTGAAGCGGTGTTTAGTTTCGGTATGATAGGTGTTTTCCGCGATTTTGTCTTAGTGGTCACGTTGGGTTTTATGATTGTAAACTTTTGTGTGTATTCAAATTTGGTGACAGATGCTGCGGTAGCTGAATTTTTTTAACTGTTTTTTTGTGTATTTTGTAAAGCATTTTTTGTGATTTTTCTTCAAACTATTTTTCCCTTTTTTCTTCTTTAAGGGAATTTTTTTCCTATTTTCTTTCTTAGTGCACCTTTGCTCTATAAGAGGAACACATCTTCCAAGTTTCATGCTTCTAGGACTAATGGTTTAGGCTGTGTGTTGATTTTTCTTTAAACCATTTATCCCCTTTTTCTCCTCTTCGGAAAATAATTTTCCAATTTCCTTTCTTAGTACACCTCTACGCTAAAAGAGGAACATACCCTCCAAGTTTCATGCTTCTAGGACTAACGGTTTAGGCTGTGCGTTGATTGTCAGTCAGTCAGTCAGTCAGTCAGTCAGTCAGTAACGTAAGAGTTTTATATATTTAGATTAGTGGCTAATTTAGGGTTTCGTCTGCGTGTTGGTGTATAATCGAATCAGATTTTTTTAATTTGACATGACCAGCTGGTTACCATAGTTTTGAGCATGTATTTTAGCCGTTTTTTGAAGCTGTGCGGTGTTTAGTTTCGGTATGATAGGTGTTTTCCGCGATTTTGTCTTAGTGGTTACGGTGGGGTTTATGTAAACTTTTGTGTGTATTCAAATTTGGTGACAGATGCTGCGGTAGCAGAATTTTTTTTACTGTTTTTTTGCGTATTTTGTAAAGCAATTTTTTTGTGAATTTTCATGAAACTTTTTTCATTTGTTTTCTTCTTTTAGGGAAATCATTTTCCGATTTTCTTTCTTAATGCACCTTTGCTCTATAAGAGCAACACATCGTCCAAGTTTCATGCTTTTAGGACTAATGGTTTAGGCTGTGCGTTGATTTTTCTTTAAACCATTTTTCCCTTTTTTCTCCTCTTCGGGAAATAATTTTCCAATTTCCTTTCTTAGTACATCTCTACGTTATAAGAGGAACATACCCTCTAAGTTTCATGCTTCTAGGACTAATGGTTTAGGCTGTGCATTGATTTTTCTTTAAACCATTTTTCCCCTTTTTCTCCTCTTCGGGAAATAGTTTTCCAATTTCCTTTCTTAGTACACCTCTACGTTATAAGGGGAACATACCCTCCAAGTTTCATGCTTCTAGGACTAACGGTTTAGGCTGTGCGTTGATTGTCAGTCAGTCAGTCAGTCAGTCAGTCAGTCAGTCAGTCAGTAACGAAAGAGTTTTATATATTTAGATAAGTTGACTTTAGTTGTAGAATGTACTGTCGATCTGAAGTTTTATGTCCTAGAGTAGGAATGCCAGTAACAAGAACGTTTTTCTCAGCAATTTAGCGTTTTAGTACCGCCGTTGATAGGTCGTGACGTAAGTGCGCGTGAGTCGTAAAAAAACAATTTATTTCAATATAAAACATAGTACGTTAGTGTAGGTGTGGTACCATATAATACGAGATGCAGTTTTATATTATTTATAAATAGTAGTTCATTTCCAACTTCGAAAGTACAATTTTAAGTCCAAAGGTGTCATGAACTAAGTAGCACTAAAATTAGTTCAGCCTTCAGTGAAATGCTGTCAAATATCGCGTTTCACAGATCGTCACCGCAAAACGCTTAGATGTGGTAAATAAAGTGACACTGACTAATTATACTAATTGTAACCAAAAAAACAATTAATTTAGAAAGACATCGCACTAAACTTGTTTACCACTAAAACTCTTGCCTGAACTTATAACCGGCTAGCGAAGGAAAATGCAAATTTTCGTGCAAATGAAATGAAGCGTAAAATCAGGAGACGGTCTTAAAACAATTAGTCCGATATTGAAATCCCATTGCATTATCTGGTTGATTAGCTGATTTCACAGCACACTATCTTTTAACAGAATGACATTTAGGGCACACTTAACATCAGGTGAACTATATGCTTGTTCTATTAACAAGTTGCATAAAAAAACTTACATAAAAAACAGCTAAGCGCGGCTTTATTTATCTGCCTACGTAGCTGAGGGTTTTTTTCTTCCAGAAATGCAATTTTAACAGAAAAAAAAATAGTTTAAAAAACTAAAAAAAAAACGCTTTTATAACATATTGAACTAAAAAGTTAAAAATAAAACTGTAATAATCAATTGAAAAATTTATATTATTGTACAAAAAAGCGTGGGGTGCTTTTTATAATAACTTCAGATATAATAAACTTTTGATAAAATATTTACAACAATCAAAATCAAGCAACCCACGCTTTTTTTGTAGAATAATATAAATTTTTCAATTGATTATTACAGTTTTATTTTTAACTTTTTAGTTCAATATGTTATAAAAGCGTTTTTTTTTAGTTTTTTAACTTTTTTTTTTCTTTTTTTTTTTTACATATTATTGCATTGTCATCGACCTTTGACGGGTGTGCAAAGTTTGAATCAAATCTGATAGTTGAAAGTAGGACAAAATCGAGCTCAAAGAGGTCGGTTACATACATATGTACATACAGGTGAAGCTAATAAAAGCGTTATAAAAAGATCTTATTTTCCTATTCTTCTCAAGCTTCTTAGCACGGCAGTGAGCAAGGTCGTGGTACAGCAGCTCTATCACAGCATCGATCATATTACGGGGCCAACCCATCATTTTATTTTGACTCAGACCCTTCTATTTTGTTCAGACGCTATATCCTAATATGAAACAGCCAGAAGTCTTAAATAAAACAATAAAGTCGTAATACAGCCCAAACCTAGTCTTTAGTAAGTATTACTTTTATACTGTCGTAACACTCCAGTATTTTATGACAAAAATGCTATGATAAATACAGCCTACTACGAGATCGGCACCTAACAAGCCGCTCCGTCGATTATTGCAAAGGGGATGATGAAATATCACTCGATCTGAAAACTGATAATGAACGAAACGAAGCAACGTCGGTCACTCACAAAGACCGACATTGCTTCGTTTCGTTCAAAAGCTTTCTCTCAGAAAAATTATCTCTGGCCCCAAGCGTTTTATGAAATAATCTTTATGATACAAGGTAGGCAAATCTGTACATCTCGATTTTGAGATAAGCTCTCTACAACATAACTTAAATGCTTATAAAGTTTATGAAGGCTAGATTCTTGCAGAAAGTCACGTGTGCGTCATTTTCTCAGCCCATAAACCAAGTTGTAGGTACTATGAGTAAAACCAGTAGTCTGGCTCTATGGCTAGATTTACTTAGATAGCAGATTGCCTGCGCGGGTTACCGGTTTCTGCCGGTAAACCAGTGCATACAAATAATATTAAGCTGAAGCTGACCCTAGTACCCCAGTTTACGTACTTTTTAATAATTATATAAAAAGCTTTTATGTTACAAAATCACAATGATTGTAATATCGTCACTTTAAATTGTTTTATAAATTGATGTTTGACACGCTCACACCACCAACCGATCGATAAATGTTGTGTTATTGTGGACTATACACAACATGTATCGATAGGGCTGTGAGAACAGGATATATTCCCCTGTTCCCAGATATTCATTAAAATTTTTACCCGATATACAGTTTGATTTGACAATTCGTGTATTGAGCATTTTCCCCCGGTTTCAGAAGATGCTAGCTACCGCCAACCCGCTTTCTGTGTGATTGCGGTTATCGAATTCTATTCGGAAAGTAGCAAAAGCATTTTTAAAGGAAAACTTCTTTACTACCTAGTAGTGCAACGCAGTAAAGGCGCGATCTTTACGACGGAGAGTGGCGGGACTATTAATAAGTTTTTAATTAGTTATCCCGTAACTGTTTAGATCGTTAGCCTGTTAGTGTTTTTTCAACGGCATCGGAACTGATTTTACAGTGGTACTACACACAGAAAAAAATGGGTCAACAAAGTCACAATAAATGCATTGTCAGAAATTTCCTGTCGGAGCAACTAAATACTCTGTTACTTTAGCAAAAAGAGCTTTGTTGAGTTCAGCAACGTTTTTATTGTCCGCTGATTTTCCTTCGTTTAATGTGCAAGGAACAATTTAGCTTTGTCCTTACATCAAAGTTAATAAAAAAATTGATTATATAACAATAAAACGTTATAGGTGTGTCAATGTTGAACATTGTTAATAAATCTAACAAAATAACTATAGTCGTAGCATTTAACTACCATTTGACATGCAATAGATACGTTGCTGTAGTGAAAATGGAACGTTGCTAGCGTGTCAATGTGAACATTGTTAAAAAACGTAGCAAAGTAACTATAGTTGTGGCATTTTAGTACTTTTTGTCATACAATAAGTATGTTGCTGAGGTGAAAATGGAACTGGCATGTGTGTCAATGCGAACATTTTTAATAAATCTAACAAAAGACCTATAGTCGGAGCATGTGACTACTCAAACTCATACTCATATTCTTTATTTATTATGTTACATGGTGAAGTTATAAAGTTAAAAATGGTGAATACATAATAATAAGCCCTTAAGTTTAAGGCATAGCAATATTTGGAGTAGAAGTGGGCCAGTGTTATACAACAAATATATTACTGTGATGACAATGGATCGTTGCAAATATGTAAATGTAAATATTGTAAATAAATTTCGCAAAATAACTAAAGCGTAAAGTTCAACTACGTTTTGTCATGCAATAAGTAAGTCGTTGTGGTGACAATAGAACGTTGCTAGTGTATCAATGTGAACATTGTAAAACAACCTAGCAAAATAACTATAGTCGTAGTATTCAACTACCTTTTGTCATACAATTAATATGTCGCTGAGGTGACAATGGAACGTTGCAAGTGTATCAATGTGAACATTGTTAGTAAAGTAAACAAACAAAAAAGCTGTTTACTAAATTTAGAACTAGATGGCGTGACTAAAATTGTAACGATCCTAGAACGCGCTGACGAAAACGCACGGCGTTTCTTTATATTGTAAAAGTGGTTTTATGAAATTGTATTCAGCGGATTAATGAATCCGTTGAAGATTTGATATGACTGGAGTTGATCCGATGAATGCATCGGATCAACTTCGGTCTTATCAAATCTTCTTTTTTTACCCCTCACACTTGGGGTCTTTCGTACCTACTAGTTGTACATTTTGAGTCCTTCGTTTTCGAAATTAGTTCCGCTGACAAAAGATAAATTGTTGTAGTATCAAAACACGCCTTATTGATAAAATAGAAACTTTGTTGCAATGACAATTAATTATTGACAATAGAAACATTGTTGCAATGACAATTTACTTCTTGACAATAGAAATATTGTTGTACTGACAACTTTATCCATGACAATAAAAACATTGACGCACGGACTATACACCATGGTGGGCTCTCCCCTGTTAAAGTTTTATTGTTGGAACCAACAATATTTTTTTCTGAGTGTACCTTCACAGCACATATGATAGTAGCTCTGTGAAGATGGTTCGATCCCCAACGAGAATAGTTTTTTTTGCAACAAAACGTTAAAATTAGATTCTATATTCTAATTTACAAAAGAAAGCGTAAAATATTAGCTCACTACATAATTTTGTGAATGAACAGGAAAATACCTTGAATCTTAGAAAAAAGTCATTTACACTAAAAGTTGTAAATGAAGAAACTAATATAAAACATCATATTTTATGACCAGTTGGCAGCCCTAAAGCAAAACGCCGTGAAAACGCTTGGCAGTGGCGAATAAAATAGCTGTAACTCGGCTATGGAGCCACATACTAGAATATTGTCTACCTTAATAAGCAGCCGTCATTTTATGACAGCTTCTGAACTTTTAGGGTTGCCACACCCGCCACTTTTTATCAGGAGGCTTTATTTAACACTTGAAATTTCTTCTTTATCCTTTATTATAAGGTATTTCTTTTAAGACTGTAAAGCAGAGAGTAATCTAACCTAGCATAAACTCACATACAATTGGAAAAACTATTTTTTTTTATATTTGTAAAATTCAATCATGAGGGATAGATAGTGGGTAAATATTTTATAGTTTGTGAGTAGTATAAAGTTAGGAGAGAAAAACTTATTGGTGCTTGACCGAATTTGCACCGACGACGACCTTACCTAATTGGACGATTGGAAAGCTGGACCGTAACCAGTGCTTTTGGACACTTATTTAGCGATGATTGAAAGTTGCCTATACCACCATGCCTATTTCTGCCGTGAAGCAGCATTGCTGTTTCGGTTTGAAGGGTGTGGGTACCGGTGACATTAATGGCACGTGATGCTGAACATCTTCGTAGGGCACGTTATTGACGTGTGTGACCTACGAAGCAATGCTTTGTTATAGGTGATGGTTGCCGCTTAAGATCAGGTGGGCCATATGCTTGTTTCATCAGCTATTTGTAAAAAAAAGTGATGCATTGACAACCCTAACTCCCTTCGTCGCCATCACCCCATTTGATAACCTCGTTGGAGTACCTCGGGGTAATTAATGCTTTAGTGTTCGAAACTGTACATTCAAATAGGTACATACTGGGTTCAAATGTTTTAAATTTGAAACAGCGTGGTACTTACTATAAAAAGAATAAGTATTTAGAAAAAAGATGTCCTATAAAAAACGTGGTGAACATAAGTAGAGGTTTGTTATCTGTCTGGGTGTTATAGTAAATGTATGTATTTATATAAAAAAAGTATTATATCAGCTATCTTGTTCCTGTAAATAATAAATATTGTGACCAATCCACACAATACTAGCACTAAATTAAGCAGAGCTTTTTCTACGGGAACCAAATAGCTGATATAATACTTAACTTTATTTTAAATACATACTTAGACCACACTATAATACCCAGACCGAGAACAAACATCTACGTTTACCCCAAAAATATTTCTTCTCAGTGGGGATCGAACCCACGCCCTCCAGCACAGAAAGCACAACTGAGCCAGCCTTTCGACCTCGGGAACCTTTCGACAGCTTAGGAGGCCTGTCGAAAGGTTCCCGAGGTCGAAAGGCTGGCAGGGCTGTCTGGGCTTTGGTTATCAACAGTTCCAATAAAAAAATAGCAGGTTGTTGCAAATTATAGCAGTTGGCACCGCACTGCCAACGTGCCAACTCAGTTAACGTGCAAAGTCGGCACTAAAGCCACACTTTATTAGATACCAGCCGAGACTCTCGTAAAATAGCATTTATGACGTTCTCCTCAATGTGTACGTACTTTGAAAGCACTAATTGGTAACGACACAATGGTCCATCTACGCTCAAAAACTAGGGATCGTAAACTTTACGGCTATATTTGAAGGCGTCAGAACTAAGAATGGATTTATTTAGATGGAAAACTGGTTGACGCTGAATAGCCTTCTCATAGTGTCACTGGGTATTTCAAATTTTGCGCGACTCGCACTTGGCAGTTTTCGAAACTAGCAGAATAAGCAAATTGTTATAGTGAAAAGGAAAAGTTGTTTGTTTTTCTGTTGTGCACCATGTGTATTTACTCCTTAGAAGAAATACTTAAGAGAAAAGCATAAATTCAAACAACGGCGGCGTGTGATTCGCAGAATTTGCTACAATAACCAGGTCTAGTCATAAAATGCTCCAGAAAACTAACCGTGTTGTAAATAATAAAAGGAATTCTTGTTATGGGTGATATTAGTGGTACGTGAGGCAGTGCATCATAGGGCACGTGCGTGGCCTACGAGGAAATGCTTTGTTGTAGACGATGGTTACCACTTAACATCAGGTGGGCATAGGTCATCATAGGTTTGTTCAGTCAGTCAGCTTGTTGTATAAAAAAATAAAAAAGTTAGAGGTAACTGCTCAACATCGGGTGAGCGATGCATTTAAAAAACTGCTTGTTTGACTTTAGGTTTAAACAAACTTGAATCAAGACTCAATTAAAAATAAAATCAAATGATAATCGTTATAAAATAACTTGCATTAATACAGGGTCCATGTGCTACTGACTTGCACCTTGCACCAAGTAAAAACTATGTACAGTAAGCAGGCAAAAAATATTGCAAATCGGCTAATTTCGGCTTCATAGAGCGTAGTGTGCGTCAGAAAGAGATAGCGCTCTACGAAAGCAGAAAGCCGATGTATGATGAAACTAAATCATGTGTATGCAATAAATATATTGAGTATTGAAATAACCTGAAAAAATATGAAGTGGTTCTTTGTGCAGACGGCTGTACTACCAAGTAATATTACTTCCCATACCTCACCTACGTAGCAAGTCGTTAAATTGCACATATGTTTACCGAAGCGGGGTGCAGTACCTTAAAAGCATTGGTACTATAACAAAACGTCTGAACCGAAATAGCCCATAAAAGCTCCTCGGCGTTTTCTAACTAAGGCCATGAAACTGAAATGCTGAAGGAATTTACAATGCCTTCTACATTTCACGTTTGTGACGTATACCTTAGTTTAATTAGTGTGGAAGGGACTTGAGATCTAAAGAATAGATTTAGGTTTTTTTTGGCACTCTTACATGGAGTCGCAAAATTGATATACCTAATTGCGTAGCCATTTTTGAATACATTTTTTAGTTTTTTTTTGGAAAAGGTTGTTTTTGCTATATGTTTTAGAAATAGGGTTAATTTTAAATTAAAAATAATGTAGTGTATTACTGCTGGGCTACCACGAGCTCCATATGGTTATGGCTATGGCTGTCAAATTGTGTATAGATTGGCTGACCCACACATTCATTTTCTTCTTGGGTTTTAATGGGTTGACACAATTTTGACAGCCATAACCATATGGAGCTCGTGGTAGCCCTGCTGGATGTTAATGCAATAGTAACGACATTATCAAAAAAAAATTGTGGAACAATTTTTTAAGTCTCGGAGTTACAAAAAAGTATTTCAATCTATGTTATCACAAGCGTTTTTTCATTTCTATTTGTAGAGCTTGAAGTCTAACATAATGTGTAGCCAAAGTCGCCTCTATCTAAGTGCGCGCGAGAGGAACACTCCACGTCCACGTTTCAGGACATTAACTGAAATTAAGCTGAAATGTCATTCCGCTGATACGGCACTGAAGTTTCAAGCATTGTGTCAGTCTTGCCACTTGGTGTGTTCCGTCATTAAAACTGTTAGTATAGTATGGCTTTTCAAATAAATGGAAAACAACCAAGGCAAAACTTTTTAATAAACAGTAGTTCTGTATTCCCTTGTTAGTTTTATGTGGTGTGCAATAAAGTATTTTCTATCTTCTATCTATCTATCTAGTTCTAGTCAGTAGTTCTACTAGCATCATACTGTTTGAGGTTTTTTAGGGATATATTATTATGGTCTTCTATCACTCTCAATTTGTATATATTTCCTACTGTGCGCATTGTATCAGTCGGCGTTCGGGTGTCAAAATCGTATAACCCAAAATTTTGAATTTACAAAATTACGAGAGTGTTCATTCAAGGGTTGCAAGTTTTCATTACTTAGCTTGTTCTGTTTTAGGGTTCAGATGATATTGCACATTGTTAATATTCATGGTTGGCAACGAAATTTATTGCAGCTAATACAATCTGCTCAATGTACCCACAGATGAGCCAACTGTAAATAAAGACAATAAAAACCAAGACCTACAAATCTAGAAACCGCACAATCTTTTCAATCCGAAGCGGAGATGCAATAAAAATATGCGACGCTCCACAAAGACACATAAAACTCGCTCCGACAATGAATTCCTGAAAAAGATAATGCTGCGCTAGCGTCATCTCTTTATACCCGAGTTAGAGGGAGCAGGACAAAAGATTCGCGGTAATAAAAGTTTTGATAGGATCCGCCGGAATCCACGGTATCGGACATAGCCGGTTTTAGTGTACGTGGCCGGTTTTACTATCCAGCCCGTGTATCGTCTCAGTTTATGGGAGACGTTTTAAAATTTTGAGATTTTTATTACAATACCCCCCTTTTATGGGATAAGGTCACAGCGGAATCGCTACCGGATGTAAACAGTGATGAGGAGTATTCTGAGTCATTTCAAACTAAAACGACGACAACTTTTGACCTACCCCAAGTTCTTAGTCATCTTAAACTAAGAGTTAAATGAAGCTTACTTTTGACCTGCCTCAGGTTCTTTAGACATCTTAAAGCCACTTAAGTCGACAACCTCAGCTTGAACAAATGTGTTCGACAACTTCGACATTAGGCCTCCCTTACATATTTCCAGGAACGATTATGGGCCTACTTCATCCACCAATTACAATTTCGTCAGTTTATAAGATGCCGGAGCATCTCACGCTTAGCCTTCTGGAACTGGCTGGTCTGGTCCTTTATTACCGTCATTCCCTAACAGGTGTCCGTTCTGTGAGCCATCTGGCCTGGCTATTGCCACTTCATCTACCTAATTCAGCGATTTATGTCCACAACTAACTAAAAGCAACACAACATTCTTCCGACTTGACATTTTCAAACAATAATACTAAAGTTGTTATGATAAGGACACGTTTTATGAAAATTAAAAACTCTGGAAATAATTAAAAAGACCCGTTGGAGCTTAGCAGGACGTTTAGTTTACATAAACGTAACATAAAATACTTCTACTGGTTTCTACGATTATTATTTAGAATCTTAAATAGGCGATGTAAGATAGTAGGATGACGATAGTATAGGTAGTACAGAAAGATACAACTCTAGTTACATAAAGTCAAAGAAAAATGAAGCTTACTACAAGGACATAAACTCGAGCATTGTGATATAGTGATGTGTATTCTTTTTACGATGAACAGGCTTGAATTGCATTCATCCAAAATTGACAGATCGCTACAACGTATTCAATCTACACTCGACATGCTAAAGTTGAATAACAACCTGTGAAACACCCGAAAAGCAATTAATCGCAAAACAGACGAGACAGTAAACTTGTATCGAGTCCGACCACAGATGTAGAATAAACAGTAGATACAGACTGAAACTTTCCGGTCAGCGTGTTAATTGTTTTCAGAAACGCGGTTTTTGCGGTTGTACACTTTCCGAACATGAGGCTACCCATTAGAAAGCAAACCTTATTCCTTAAATCTAGGAGTGAAAATCGCTTGAGATTTAAACAACCCCGGGAATACGAAAACACCCGAACTCAGTCGATTGACCGCAGCTCGCAGTTTACAAACGACTGTTGCTTAACTTGCAAAAGTTATTTTTCCAGTTGACATGTTAGATATTCTGCCTGGTTGGGCTGAAGTTAGTTTTGGAGGTAATATTGATACGAGTAAATTTTCTACACCCTTTCCTTGGGGTTTTTACTGAGCAACTAAGTTGGACTTATTATTTGTCGAAGTCGTATTTGGTTTAAATTCAATATATTCTCAGTCAATTTCATATTAAAAAATTATTAATTATTCAGGCTTGAATTTTTAGTTATTATATCCCGCATTGGTATTTAAACAACAACACATACAAATAAGGTTAGTATTTCTGCTCTACAACATTAATCCATTAAAACCTTATTTTCTCGTTACTGGGGTAACTAGGACGAACGAACCAAGCTACAGAATAACTGGAAATGACAAGTTTTTTTTCGTCAAATTAATCTAAATATATAAAACTCTTACGTTACTGACTGACTGACAATCAACGCGCAGCCTAAAGTAATGGTCTTAGGAGTTTGAAATTTGGAGGGTAGATTCCTGGTGTAGGGTAGGGGTGCACTAAGAAAGGAATTCCCGAAACTCAACCCCTAAAGGTCTGCAGCGGGGGTTGAAGATTGTATAGAAAAACCTTAACGCGAACGAAGTCGCGTGGGATTCCACTAGTCTAATATAAACTAACGCACAAATGACGTAAAATAGGTGATGTAGGTTAGGTAGGTCAGGATCGCAACAAGTGAAGTTGTGATTTTACGTGCGTTGTGAAGATCATGGGAAATCGGTGGAGTTCTGAAAATCATTCTTTATATTTTTTTAATTTCGTTTATTTCTATTATTTTTTTGTCGTAGAACCTAAAAAGTTCGAAAAAATGTGTCAAGAGTACGAAAATAGCCTCGTTGAGTCGCACTCAAAATCCTTTCACCACACTCGGTTCGAAAGAATCAGTGACACGATAAGAAGAAGAATTGTTTTTTATAGGATTTAACCCAGCAATCTTCAGGTTGTTTAACCCTATCCAGTTCCCCGACAGCCGTAGATCAGTGTTGTCCACTGTGTATTTGACACAAATAAACGATTCCACCCCAACTAGGGCTAGGGGTAGTAATGAGATGACCGACCGATCAGTTAAGCAGTAATTGTACCGTTTTGATGAAACAATTTGTGTTTAATTTATAACTAAGTGACAATTTGTAGCTCGCTTCGCCTTTTATCAAAAAAAACTTTAAAGTATTTTTTGAAGAATTCAGAGCAGGTGTTCCCTTGATCAAAAATCCTGTCATTGTTTTTGACAAGTTTAAAGTAGAGACGAAAATATACTATTTATAAGCACAGAAGAAATAATGGTATACCACTTTTACTAATTTGGTTGAATATAGGTACCCTTAATAATCAATTTTGTTCGGCCACTTGTCAGCAGAACAACATTTCATGAACGAGGTCTGCCTTGAAGATCTTTCCAAATATGAAGTTTTGTGGTTTACCTTTCTTTGTTCTTAGTGCGACGACCAATAATTAGGTTTCCATTCTAACTTTTAGTTTAGCGTAGGAAAATCATAATTTATTTAAATGTATTTATCAGCTTCTGTTAGGCTAAACTAGTACTTTTAGAAGTAAGTACTTTTGACATAAAAAACAAGAATATATAATAGTTTTATTGAGAAAGGTAATATGACACGCATCAGATTATTCTCAGAAGTTGGAACTCTAATACTGTTGGCATAAAATTAGTCACAGCAAAATAAGCAATAAACCTGGCCCTTGAAACTATTCGCGATCTGGTCGTAAAACTTTGTTTCTGTCTCTTACCCCCTTATGGGCTAGCGCCGCGTGTGAAAGGGACGGACGAGGCCATGCAACTTTGTAACAGCGTCGATACCGGAATAAAACGCGATGTGGTATTGCATTTTAATTGTACTGACGGAAGTTTAAACTAAATAATTTAAATGGAGATGATCCATTAGTAGTGTTTATAGACTGGTTAATCCTGTTTATCGTAAAACTCGGCACTACGCCTATTTCTGAGGCGTAGATTTTCTTGCAGTGATAGGTAAGGATTAGCAAGACTGACTTTGGCACCAACACCTAGTATTTTCAGTAGTGCGTCAAAAAAAATTTGCACAATCTTTCTTTAAAATTCTAATGTCAGCGTGAGTGGGGAACAATGTCAGTAAATGGACCACCTAGATGAGTGGTCATTTCAAATTTGTATAAAGTATATACATGCATACTTACTGTGTGTGTAAAATTGCAAAAGATGGAAAAAAAGTCTAATAAGCTTTTTTAGTTCGGAAACTTTGCGGATAGATGGCGCTGTGAAATTCCATCACCAAATTTTCTCAGATCCTAACTTCAGACGTAAACAAAGAAAGATCCGCTGCAACTACTTAACAGTTTATCTAAGGTCACGGACGATAATACGAGAAATAAACGAGGAACTGATTGATATGTATGAAAAGTAATAACATTTGCACGTGTCGATGAGGTCAAAAGATAAATAAAATAACGTCATTAAATTTACGAGCTAGCTTAAGGAAGTGTATGTGCCTGAAAACTCAGAGCATTTCAAGTAAGTAATTCTTAAAAACCTTTAGGACACTTCCAGTAACTTCAAAATTCTTAAAAACACCTATAGATTTCTTTAAGTTACTTTTAAATTATGAAAACATTTCTGATATAATTTCTAGTGTGATAAAAACGTGGGTATCTACTTCCGACATTGCTTTTTGTAACACATTGAATTCAAAATTCGTTCAAAAATCGATGTGAGTTTTTAATCTCAGTTCGGAATTAACAGTTTTTTTTTATACAACTAGCTGATGGTAACGATCGCCTATGACAAATTATTGTCTCGTAGGTCACGCACGTCAGGAACGTGCCCTACGATGCACTGTCCGGCGTCCATCAACTTGAGGCATAAGGGTGTTCAGCCACACGTGCCAGTAATTTCACTTGGCACTTTCACCCTTCAAAACGAAACAGCAATGCTGCTTCACGGCAGAAATAGGCATGGTGGTAGTACTTCCCCGGACGAGCCCTTCACAAAGAGCTCTACATACGCACTTCTGTGCTACGTCTGTTTGAAAACCTAGATTTTTGAGCTACTTGTGGTGAGAATAACCGCAAACGAGAAAGTGTTGGAGCGATCCGTCCAGTACAAGACATGCTGTGACCATGATTGTCCTCAGTAATGAGGTGCCGACCACAGAGATCGGTACTTAGCTTAAGATTTTAAGGAGATTTTAAGGTTATCTTAGAAAGAAGTAGAATGTTGACAATCTTATTTGCATCTCTCGAACTTCAAACTATCAAAATAATTAAAAAGAAAAAATAAAACTAGGTGTTTCAGTTTTAACCTTTTGCAAGAACTAAAACATAAAATCTAGCATGTTTTACTATATTCATAAAAAGGTAAGTAATACTCGAGACCTATAATATTAGTAACTAAATACAAGTTCGCCTACTAGACCGCCCACAGCTGGGTACCGCAGCCAACCAATAAAAACTATAATAAAATGTCACCTACTGCAATTTTATTCTAACACGCACGAACCATACGGGTAATAATTTTTGCGGTTAAAACTATTTGAAAATAGACTACAACTGTCTCTCTATTGGTGGAAAACTAATACATAGGTAGTTTTATGCTCGTCTACAGATAATAAATTAAGATCGTAGGTAGAAACCGTTGCCAGTAACAATATATTTATATACAACCTATGTGAATTAAGGCCGGCCGCATACACACGTTTTCCGTATCCGGATATCCGAATGCATGGAATCGATATAAAATACATTATGGTAAAAAAGCAAAATGTGACACAGTTAATGTATTTCCTCTTTGAGGCGTATTAATATCCTTTCAACACACTTGGTTTGAAAGAACCAGTGACACGAAAAGAAGAAGAATGTATTTTATATTGATTCCGTGCATTCGGATGACCGAATACGTAAAACGAAATCGAATACGGAAAACGTGTGTATGCGGCCAACCTTAATAATACTGATACTGGTACTGATCAGAAACTTGTGGGAATTGTGTAAGTATAGCATATTAGCAGATGATAAAAGTGTCGTTTAGACTAAAATACTAGTGATTGTTAAAATCTACAATTTCGTACAAAATATGTTGACGTTGCGATATACAGGGTGAAGACCACTCCCTAAAACTTAAGCTGGTTTAAGTGTAATAACTAAGAAATGCTTCTTCTTCTTCTTTTCGTGTCACTGGTTCTTTGGAACCAAGTATGGTGATAGGATTTTAAATGCGCCTCAAAGAGGCTCTTTGCACTTTGAAAGCACTGGCATAGTGTTCATACATTTTAAGAAGTGATTAGAATGCTTATTGACTGAAAATGTTCACTAAGCTAAATATTTTAAGTATGAGTGTGAACGTGTGAAGGTACTTTTGATCGCTTGAGGTATTAATAGTATATTATGTAACTAGTGAATAAAAGACGGATTTAAATCGAGGGTCATAGATGAATCACGAGCAAGTGAAGGGTTCTAACGAATGAATCACGACCGTAGGGAGTGATTCATAATATTTGAATCACGAGCGTAGCGAGTGATTCAAGTGTTAGAACCCTAAACGACGCGAGTAATTCATGGCCCTCGATACAAATCCGTTTTATTCAAGAGTTGCATACTATACTTTATACCATGACTTCGAGAAAAAGAAAGATTTAAGCGAAAAACGTGCGTCCTGCCCATCCACCAGATGAACCGACGACATTGTTAAGAACGAGGGAAGTCGGTGGATGGAAAGGGATCGTTCTTCCTGGAAACGTGTAGGGGAGGCCTATGTCCAGGGACTTCTTCAGGCTGATGATGATGATGAAGCGAAAAAGAATTAAAAACTTTGTTTGTTCTATTCTAATGTGACATACAACCAGTAACTTTTGATTTTGGTTTTATTTGAAAACAAGGAAACTAACTTAAGGTTAAATTAATGCAAGTTTTCTATTATATTGGCCGACCTTTCTTTCATAAACTAAACAACTCAATTGAACAACAAAACTCACAACTTTTTCATCTCTAGAATGCATTTTCAATCGATTTATTATTACCAAACTTTGTGTTGTATAACTTACGTGCACTGTATTCAAAATAGCTGCAATTTATTGATATTTATGACAATGACAACAAAGAACACAAAACAGTATTTAACCAAGGAGGTTAGCATTGCTTAAACTCCTTGTTAAACATTTCGACCAATCAAGTTAGAGTATTTTTGGCGCAAGGAGTTTGTATCATGGTTGTATAGTATTAATATGTAGGTCGACCCTATTGGTGTGTTCCAAATTCAAACACCAAAATCGTGATTAAAAGAGCTTTTTATTCACGATTTCCCGTGAATAAAATAAGCTTTTTAGAGGGGGTATGGTATAAAGTATGTTAGTTACTAGTCTAGATTTTTACGAGCGAATACAAATTTAAATTGAGTTTATGTTTTTATTGCGTCGTGGTACGGTAGGTACGTGCTATTTATGTCATTTGACATTATTAATATCGGGATTACTAAATGTCACTTTGGTTGTTAATGATACTTTGTATATAGGGCTGCCAGATAATAAACTATTTAGTGTTATTGACAACAAGTGTAGCTTTGCTTTTACGACTATTGTAGTTTTCATTGGTTCGCGATTCCACATGTGGACAGTCGAGCAGCCCGGTATTTCTAAAAATAATTCGAATCAAGTCCAAATGTAATTTATCTAGGAACTAGGTGAACCACGGTGAGTGTTGCACCTATTATAAGTTTAACTTACCTACCAAAACCTTACCCTGTGATAAAGGTGGCCATTTGTGAAGATTTGTGAATACTTAAATAAAGAAAAAGTAAACAGGAATGTAGATGATTTATTAGCGTCAGTCTATTTGCGGGACGCCATAGGATTTGAGATGGAATAGACTTGCACAACCTATAGCTTAGTCGGCCTAATCCACAGGATAGACATGGTCAAAACCTGGGGAGCTGACGAAGCCATGACAATTAAATAATACTTGAAATTCTAGTATTTCAGCTAGTCTGTTGATCCTACCACGTAAGTAGCCCGGTTTTCATCGTTTGGGCCAATCTGACGAAATAGCTATAAGCTAAGAGTAATCTTATAAATAGCTGACAGACCTACAGAGCTGACTAATAGCTGACAGTAGGCTTATAGACATAGACATGTATGTTATGCCTTATTAAGGAAGACATTCAAGCCATATTCCCCGACGGTGTAAATAAAACATCGTGACTAAAATTATAGTTTGCCAAATAACAAATTAGCAAAGATTGAAATCTACGACTGAAAGCTAATCGACCCACCCCATGGGATTTTGAGCTTTATAACCAAGGCATAAAATCCAAAGTTGATTTAATATAGCAGTCAACATAATAGCCATTTTTATAGTTCCAAGACTTCAAGGTATAAATACAAATTTTGCCATAAGCTCAGGGACGGCTTGAAGGATCAGCTAGTTTTTGTTGAGTGTAAAATATGAGAAAGCAATCTTTAGTAGTGCTCTTTGTGAAGAGCTCGTCCGGGGAAGTACTACCACCATGCCTATTTCTGCCGTGAAGCAGCATTGCTGTGTTTCGGTTTGAAGGGTGTGGGTGGGTGCCGGTGAAATTGCTGGCACGTGAGGCTGAACATCTCTATGCCTAAGTTGTTGGACGCAGGGCAGTGCATGGTAGGGCACGTTCCTAACGTGTGTGACCTACACAACATCAGTTGGGCCATATGCTAGTTCCATCAGCAAGTTGTATAAAAACAACTGTAACAGAATATTCGAACCGCGAAGCGATAATAAAGTTGAAAACTGGTGGGAAGGGGTTAATTTAAGTTAAATGCTAGTTAGGGTTCCGTAGCCAAATGGCAAAAACGGAACCCTTATAGATTCGTCATGTCTGTCTGTCTGTCTGTCTGTCTGTCTGTCTGTCCGACCGTGTCACAGCCATTTTTCTCTGAAACTATAAGAGCTACACTGATGAAACTTGGCGAGTAGATGTATTCTGTAAACCGCATTAAGATTTTTACACAAAAATAGAAAAAAAACTATAAATTTTGGGGGTCCCCATACTTCAAACTGCAACTCAAAAAAAATTTTTTCGTCGAACCCATACGTGTGGGGTATCTATGAATAGGTCTTCAAAAATGATGTTGAGGTTTCTAATATCGTTTTTTTCTAAACTGAATAGTTTGCGCGAGAGACACTTCCAAAGTTGAAAAAAGTTGGTCCCCCCCCCTCTAACTTCTAAAATAAGGGAATGATAAAACTAAAAAAAATATATGTTGTACATTACTATGTAAACTTTCAACGATATTTGGTTTGAACGAGATCTAGCCAGTAGTTTTTTTTTTATACGTCATAAATCGTAAACCGCAATTTACCTTTCGACGAACTACAAGAACCTGTTTCCTGTTTATTTTCTGTATATTATGTTACTTGATGCTACGGAACCCTTCATGGGCGAGTCCGACTCGCACTTGGCTGCTTTTTATTTTTAGTATAGAGAAGCTAATATACCCCCATTCACCCCACAGCAACGGCCCTGCTGCAGCTCATTACTCCTTTTACAACGTACGCCATTACAGGATTTCATTTAGCATTTTTACAGTCCCTAATTGCAGATTATAAAAGTGTAAACGACTGGAAGTTATGGCGGGTCTTGGGGGCACCAATGAAATAATTTAAATGGAAAAGTAGTAAAAACTGTTTTTATAGTTGCAAAAATAATTTTGAGTTTGTTGATTTATTGTTGAGTTACTTTAAAATGGTTAGGTTGTTAAGCTCTTTTTGTAGTCTTTAATATTTATTCGAAATAGGAACATGACGGCAAACTAGTGATGTGCTCTTTTAAAAATCATCCGTAAAATAATAATTGTGTTAAGTCATGAAAGCATCTGTAAAGAAGGAAGAAATAACTAGATATCATTTTGTTATAATAGGAAAGTTTATTTTTGTATGATAAGGATTTGGAATTTCAGGAAGGACTGTTGGCTCGAGAAAGTGGGCCGGGGTGGGACAGGGGTCTTCAGGGATCCTGAAAATAAAGAATGAGGATACAGATTAGGTATGGATACGGTAAAAAGTAATAACACAACCTGGGCAATTTGTTCGGATATCATAATTTCCTTATTAGGTAATTGAAAACCAACTATAATTTCCCAATCTCATAAAACTGCAATAATCTTTTAATAGAAGTCTGGCTAATTACTACGGAGTTACAATATAAGCTGGAAAGTTACAACGTTTATAAAACATAGCAGTGTCGAACCTAAGAACATTCCGAGACATGGTCGTAAAATAGTAACATCGCGCAGCAAATTGTGTTATTTCATAAGTAGCACTTCATGTTATGGTAACATAAAATGCTATTTTTGCAAGTACTTAATAGTGCGGATAGCATGCACATTGATACACATCAATGTTTCATAATTACCTTTTCAGATAATTTGTTTCATTACGTTGTTTTAATTGTAATTAGAAATTACATGAAGTCGTAAAACATTGATGTGTTTCAAATTAAATACAAATAAAGAAAACTTATAGACTAGGACTCACCAGTCATCCGATGTAGCATGAAACTGTGGTGTCCATAGATAGTTCGCAAGACACAGCAGAGCATAGCAAGGGTCCACACACAACACGGCACTTTTAAAACTAAGTATCATTCGCAAAATAACTTCATCGACGACGATAGTACACCACTTATATTATTAATGTTATTAATTTCCAGCATTTTCCTACAAAAAAGAAAAACACTAAATAAAATAAAATATCGATAGCACACACTGGCACATCACTATTGGGGCTGTATTGACTAGATAAACGAATGTCATTTTTAAATTTCGAATTTCGCCACCTTCGTCCGGTCACTGCAAAGTGGAAATCACGACTGGTTAGTGTTGTCATTGTTAGTTTGAATGATTCCGTTGACTTGACCACTTTTATAGATTAGTGTTACAATTTTGTTGTGTTCTGTATGTGTGTGTGATGTGTGTAGAATCTGAATTTGCAACAATGTGACCTAATAACAGCGAGGTAGCAATTTGTTGCGTGAACTCGGCCAACTTACCTACTCTTTCATCTAAAGAGACGCTCAATCGGATAAATGATGAGGTAGGTAAGTACGTTATGTGAAGTATAGGTACATAATTTTCTCTTCAGCTTGTCAAAACCCCGACTAAAAGGAGAAGTTCTAGTCTGAATAGAAAAATAATTTAATTCTGCCTATAATTTACTATTTTATTGTATTGTCCGCTAGAAATCTACTAATTAGGTGGACACCCTGTAAAGAGTTTATATCTCCACGTGACGCTACTTTATACAACACCCTGTATAGGGACTTCCACTAGATAGTATTTTAACAGATTTTTGAGTATCCGAAAGCCGACCACAGTTATTTAAGTGTTACACAGTTACACTCCAATCCGAAAATATTATTATTTATTATTATTATTTTTTAATTTATTGGCGATTGGAGTACAATTACTCCAATCGCCAATAAATGGTATAAATCAGTCTGTATGGAAATCGAACACCCTGTATAGAGAAATATGTTGCTTTTGTCACCCTAATCCAGGATTGGAGTGTTGCCACCTTTGGCTTAAACTGTCACCGGGATTTGCAACTATATTGTTGGCCGGTATTTATACCGGTAATGATATTATTAGTCCTGTCAGCTGTCAGTAGTAAGTAAGCGTTTTAAAAAAAGTATATATTGTGTTTGTAGTTTTCCCCCTCATTTATAATGCCGATACTTTTTAGCACTTTTTACAATATTTATTTATATTTATTTTCTAAACATCTATCAGAAAAAGGAAAAAAAAAATTATCTTAATTTCATACATTATTAGAAAATACAATAAAAAGTTTTCAAAAATTTCCCGCATGTAAGTTGATTGTGTTGCAAATTCAGGTTCACGTGCTTTTGTTAATAAGCTATTTAATCCAAAATATAGTAGTAATTTGAAAAATATTGTTATTAAATTTATTATTGGTTCGAAAATATTGGCATTGGACATGCATTTTTTTATACAAAGCGGTTTTTCAATTACTGAGAGCAAAAGTGAGTTTCCAGAAAAACTATTAGGTTAATGTCATTTAAAAAGCTATAAAACAGCACCCAGAAATAAATATATAATGACATTAGTGTGAAAAATAGATAGATAAATACATTATTTTTCTTTTTACAAGCTTCGAAAGACTTAGAGATTTGAAAGTAAAATTTAGAAGCTTCATAGTAATGAAATGTTTTGTCTGTTCATTTTTACTGTTGATATTTTAAAACTTTGTATTTGACCGGATTTGATCAGTTTTAATGTTTTGTAAAGGTCGTGATTTGTTAGTATTTTGAAAGACAATTTCGTTTCACATTTAGTTTTTTTTTTAGTTTTTAACAAAAAAACTTTTTCATTAATGAATAATGTTGATAAAACATTACTATTTATTACCATCGAACTGATATGTTTCATTGCTAACTTTATTTAATTCTTGAGATCGTATTGACTTTCTGTTTGTATAATAGTTTCATTGATTAAAATTATAAGAAAATCCATACTTATTAAATTACAATAAATCACACTGGAGCTCACTACTGTGTTTTTTGTTAAAACAGTAGAAAAGCCGTTATATATTTTTTTCAGGCTTAATCCTGTGGAACTTAGAAAACAAATGAGCGATTATGCTTGCTCTTGTTCATTCTTACTTGCAAGATTATAACGGTAGGAACCAAGCCTTAGTTTGTTGCCTGTTCTTCTAAGATTGGTCGCGTGGAACTGGCACCTAGACTCATCTAGCTTTAAGACGTTACAAAGTGTTCCTTGTCATACTATTGAATAAAAACATATTTGATTTTAAATATAAAAAGAAAATAAAGAATCCTGCCCCTAAATTCACCTAGTTCATTAGACGTTTTAAAATGTTCAATGTCATAAATCTCAAAACTAGTTCATTGAAATGTTACTTAAGCTTTGTATTTTTTATTCAAATCTCAAATCTGACAACGATATTTGACAGCGTTTCACTGATCGCTACCGCCAGCGAACTAGGTGTGCGCATGCGCAGGCCTTAAGAGCGCATCGTGCGAAAATTTGAGATTTAAATAAAAATATTCATATCTAAATAAATAAGTGACATTTTAAAAATCGCAAAAGGACTAATTGTAGACTATACATTTGAGATTAATTCGAATTTAAGTGTGTTAAAAAAATATACTATTTAACATGACATTCTATTTAACGCTGACATACGATTTTCATTAGCGTTAAATAGAATGTCATCTTAAATAGTATATTTTTTTACCACACTTAAATTCGAATTAATCTCAAATGTATAGTCTACAATTAGTCCTTTTGCGATTTTTAAAATGTCACTTAGTTATGAATTTTTTTTTTAAATCTCAAATTTTTGCACGATGCGCTCTTAACATGTCTCAAAAATAAAATTGCGTCCTCTAACAAATGCAATATTCGGTCTTTAAATTGTAACATTTCAATGAACTAAACAGAAACTTGCGTAAACGTTTTTTCTCTTCTGTGTCAAATGCGTTTTGAATCGAAATTGTCATTCAAAATTGTGTTCACTGTACCGAACGAAGTTGTGTCTTTCGAGTGATTTCGTTTGTAAAAACTATTATTACTATTAAAGTCCGTACTGGCGTGTCGAGTTCCTGAGCTCGAGTCCGTCGAACACGTTCAGATTGTGCTTCCTCGCGTACTCGTTGATTATCATTTTTCCTGTGGACAGAGCGCAAGTTAACAATCGCTGGGCAGTGTAGAAACAATACCCCTGAACTCTAAAAACCTTACTTCTTCATCACTGTATGATCGACGGATTCCACCGAGCGTGAAGTTAGCCGTTTGCAAGATACTCGTAGCACGCATAACCAAATTTGCGATCCCACGGCTAAATTCACGATCGCCGTGATCCTCCGATTGAACTATTAGTACTATGATAAAAAGCCAAATTAAATACTTTCACTTGTAAATAAATTATAGACTTTACATAGTTTTAAACATTTTAGAAGTTTCTAGACGGTCTAAAAAAAACTCTGTAAAATCGGTTGTGAAAGTCCAAAGAACGAGTAATTGACGGATTTTATAGTGAAAGTTCATAAACAAAAAGTTTTCTTTTTTTATTTCGACTTTTAGATAAAATATCTGTAATTTTTATTAAATCTGATTAAATTTGTGCTCTATTTTATCATCTGATATGGCTATTACGATTATAATTATTGACCGATTTTACGACTTCTACGAGTATGATAATCTATAATTTAAAATAACAACTTCTAAATTGCATAAAATCATTGTTTCTAAACTTGTTAAATAAATTGAACATGTTCTGCTTGAACGCTGTCATTGTCTATGGACCAATGATTTTAACGTTTCATCTTTCTTTTACAAATACAATGCAATAACGTAACGTTTTTTTAACTTATAATTATATTAATTTACACAATTTTATTGTGCCTACAATCAATACAAGTATTAAAAAAAACAAGAAATAGTTAGTTATTTCCAGACGAATTTTTAATACATAATCATATTTTCAAAAGTTACAGTATGCGTTATTGCCTTATTTATTTGAAAAAGGAAAACAGGCATAACCAATGTCACTTCATACGGCTCTGTTTCATGTTTGTTTCTTTTATGTTGGTAGTTGGTCTGTCAGGTTTAAAAAACAAACAGTCAAGATAATGTTCAATTTAAAATTCGCACTTCGCAATGCAGTTAAATTATACAATTAATAATCCATTGAGTCTGTAACATATTTATGTTAATCATTTGTAACACATGTGGGAAAACGGTGTCACATTTGCATTTGAATTAATTTATAATTCTTTTGTGTTCAAACTTGAATAATATTGTGGTCGATTAATTTCATTGGAAGTAGAATTTACTAGAAATACTATGGAAGTATATTTTTTAGCTCTCAGCAAATATATACATAGTGTGGTTCAATAATGTAGTGGGGTTATCACGACTTTATATTTCTCACAGAAAATATACCTACATAAGAAAAGCCACTGGCTCCTGAAACACAGTTTTTCAACTAGTTCGGGAGGCTAAGGATTCAATATAGATTTGTGAAACTTATTTATTATGTCAGTTAACTTTTACTTAATAAAAAAAGATACGTACTCATCTCTTGCCTTGAAAAAGCCCAGATTGCAGTGGTCTTTATTTTATTTATTAAAATCTCGGATACGTTTCATGATGTTATTTTGAGTTATGTTGTGTAATTTCGGTGGTATTTTAACCAACATTACTTGAGGTCTTAGCTCAAAGTGTTAGCAATTGGAATTAAAGTGTATTATTTGATATTCTGATTTGATCGAAAATGTTTCAGTTGGTTTTGGGAAAAAGCGGCCATCTTTTTTCCTATGCCAATAGGGTAGGGCCGACTTTGACTGAAGACTGACGACATGGTGGAAAAGTATTTTATCTATGTAATATATTAACATCATTCTCATTAAACTACTCAACACTGGCAAAATTGATCCGAAAAGAACAGATGCCATTCATTAAGAAGAAGAAGAGATGGAAACATACTTAGCAGCCTGCTAAGCTAAATGAATGCAATAAGACCATTATAATTATGAGACTAACATTTAAAGGGTTAAGTTACAGACTCAATAGTAAACACAAAATAAAATAATTTTAATATAACTAATTTCTACAAAGCAGTTCAGTTTCTTTAAAGCTCCGTTATTTGTCAGTGCCTGCGCACATCTAACCGATGGCGATGTGTGAGTGAAACGCTATCAAATATTACTGTCATATTTGACAGCGTTTCACTGATCGCCATCGCAGATCGGTTAGATGTGCGCAAGTCTTTAGACTTTCCGGTCGTTTTACCATCTCTGAGTAAAGTAATGCGTCATAAAACAATACCTATCTTTGTTTTAAAGAGTATGTAGAGACAAAATTTATTTGTAAGTTTCACAGCTTCTTTCTTTGCAATATTTTTTTACATGTTGTAGATATGCCTCCAGACTTACACAACCGATTGCGTAAAGCAACAAAAACTAAATTTTTATGCTTTAGTAAGGAAATTTCGTCAGACAAAAATATGTCGACGTTCGTTTCTGATAAGTGTAAAGTAGAGACAGCAATGTTTTTATTGTATAATTTATAATTTAACAATGGGTACTCGGAGATGTATATAGTCTTTCCTGTGGACTAGGCCGACTAAGCTGTCAGGATGGTATAGGTGCTGGGCAAGCCTATTCCATCTAAAATCCTGTCCCAGGCACTATAGCGTCCCGCAAATAGGGCTTGTGTCTTGTGACCAGTTGCCCCTGACGCTATTTAAAACATCTACAATAGATGCAAGGCCTGTTTTTTTTTTACTCAGAGATGGTGAAACCGATGGGAATACAATACATGATCGGTTCAAAAGCAAAAACTAAAATAAAAATATGAATAAGTATCATAATTCGATCTTGTACAGCCAGCTGCACTATTAAAACGTTTACAATTCGTAAATTTGCAACTCGAACTTTGCAATGGATATTTTACTTACTTTTTATTTAAAAAAAATATACAATTAGCTGATGTAACAAGCATAATGGCCCGCTTCATGTCAACTGATAACCATTGCTTAAAAAAAACATGCTTCATAGGTCACGCAAGTTAGGAACGTGCCCTACGATGCACTGCCCTGCGTATATCAACTTGAGGGGTACATGTTCAGCCTCACGTGCCAGTAATTTCACCGGCACCCAACCCTTCAAACCGAAACAAAGCAATGCTGCTTCACGGCAGAAATAGGCATGGTGGTACTTCCCCCGACGAGCCCTTCACAAAGAGCTCTACTAATACAGTATTTTATTTTGCCCTGTTACTGTCCATTGCTGTGTACACTATTGTAAACTATCATGAAAGTTACGAATTGTATACATTTTAGTGCAGCCGACTGTACCTGTAGTGTTAAACCACGAACATGTTGCGCGCTACGAAATCGATACCAAAATTAATTCAAAATAACTTTGTATAAAAATGTAGGTAAGTATCTAAAATATTACCTCTCATTCATAATGCCAGACACTTTTTAGCGGCTCGCTAAAGCCTTGTGCACATCTAAAGGCCTGCGCACACCTAGTTCGCTGGCGTAGCGATTAGTGAAACGCTGTCAAATATCGCTGTCAGATTTGAGATTTGACAGCGATATTTGACAGCGTTTCACTGATCGCTACCGCCAGCTAACTAGGTGTGCGCAATCTGCGAAGGCGAACAGTGAAACGCTTTCAAATATGACAGCGATATCTGACAGCGTTTCACTGCCATCGCCTAGATGTGCGCAGACCACTTGTCACTGTCACGTCAACAAAACGATGGCATAGCTTGCCATCGTTTTGTTGATAACTGCTAAAGAACCATTATTAATCTTATTAAATTTTCATAAAAACTGAATACATTATTGTAGTAAAGGCCTGCGCACACCTAGTTCGCTGGCGGTAGCGATCAGTGAAACGCTGTGAAATCTCAAATCTGACAGCGATATTTGACAGCGTTTCACTGATCGCTACCGCCAGCGAACTAGGTGTGTTCGAGCCATAATAGAATACATTATTGTAACAACTCAGTAGCGGACAAAAAATTCGTGGTTGAAGACTAATTAGCATTGCAATTAACCTATCTAGATAATACTATGTTACTCTGGGGCCGTATTGTGACGTCTTATTTCACCCTTTTTAAAGACAAATAAAATTAAAACTGTCAGAAGAAAAAAACAAAGTTACTCTGTAAACCCAGAAAAAATACTCTGTGAAGGGGCTTTTCCTAGTTGTCTGTCTAGCCTTTATAGCTAGGAGAAACTAAACAAAATGTATAAAAATGACGGATGAATGACAGATACTCAAGGTAATTTTCATACTTTTTTCGTTTTCCTGAAGGCAGAGTTTGACTATGTACGACCCGTGTGTTGAGACGCGTCATAACTCCAACAAGTAAGGAAACCCATCAAGGAGTTTCCTAGTATCTGCTAGCCTACTGTAGAAACATAAGTTGGCTAAGGGGTTGTTCAGGCGAGATCCAACATCAGAAAATTGGGAACAAAAGATTTATTTGTCAGCGAAGCAACATGAAATGACAGTGCCACCAACCTGTTCAGGCGATCAAAGAAAAACCAATTGAGTTTTTCTTTGATCGCCTGAACAGGGGCTCAATTCTAGACCAGTGACATTTTTGTCACGGTAGATATATATCACAAAGACTGTCAAATTCATTAAAGAAACTGACAGTTCTTGTGATATATATCTACCGTGACAAAAAAGTCACTGGTCTAGAATTGAGCCCCAGGTTGGTGGCACAAATTTTTTTTCTCTATCATCTCAATTTGACATACTCAACTTTTACACGACCGTGTTCTATGGTCAACAAGTGGATTAAAGAAATCATAATACGGACCCTGGAATATTTCTTGCTTATTTATAAAAGTTCTCAGTTCAAACTTTTATTTATTAATTTTGGTTTTCATTTGCAAAGTATTTAACAACATTGAATCTCATTTCGATTTGTACAATTTGAACTTCGAACTATTTAACACCGTGAATAATAGTAAAATGAACGATAATTGTGTATATTCATCAGGTTATTGGAAGTCTTATGTCGAAATGTAACACCTATCAAATTATTAATTTGTCTAGAAATCAAACTTTCACTCAATTTTCAGGCAAAAATTTTTTCTATTGATAATGTTTGTTGATAATTCTCTTACTTTTTAGTACTCTTGGGAAACTAGTTTTACAGTCTATATCAGATTCATTTTATTAATATCTTAATGCTTAAACACAAATTCGCTAAAAGCTCAATCTCTATATAAAAACGGCGATAGTATTATGACGACTGAAACCCAGAGATGTTACTTTTATTTGTTGTAAAAGAAGCGGCACACCATGTAACCTTTTAAATTAAAGCTTTGACTAAACAGACACATTCTCATTTTTGTCTGCACACTGAACAGATTCACTAAACTGATCTGAATAACTGTTCAGGAAGTTTAGAACAGGGCTTATAACACGGTTTTTTTTAATATTATTGAGATTTTAAGCGCGTATCACAGACATCCGACTTATTGTGTTGTAGTTAGGTTCAAGGCAAATTCATTCGAGAAAAAAAAAGTCTTCATAATAAAAAGTGTGAAGCCAAAGTTAAACCTGTTCACGTCAAATCCAGTCTCTTAAATTTTCCGGCCGTCGTCATAACAATCACTTCAACCTAACACATCATTCGCCCAGGCTTCTTACCTTCATCAATCTTCCGGGAGGCCTCGTCGAGGTCGCTCCCGGCGTAGTTCAGGATGACCAAAACCAGAGGCATCATCTCCCAGGAGTAGTGGAACTTCTCCAGGAGTTTGTGACAGTTTTCCACTAATGTCTCGAGGGAAACCGCTGAAACAAGGAAAAGGGGTATTTGATTTTTAAGGTTGACTAAAGCGTTATGACAGTTGAGTTTGAATGAGGGATATTCTAAAATCAAAAATTAAAAAATACTTCGTAATTTTTTGAGGTCGATGAACTTTTTTTTTTAAATAGATTATGTACACCCTTACCTATATTACAAATAATGTATCCTAATAAGATTACGATCTAGCCATAATGTAGGCTAATGAGCAATTTTATGCTGACTTAAATTTCTAAAATCAATTGAAATTTCTTAATGTTCGATTGATTGATGATGATGAATGAATTATCACTTCAGTTAGTCCGTAAAGCCATCAATCAAGATTATTTAAATTTTAAACAGCATAATTCTGAAAATCACCTTTCTTAAGACATTGCCGCATTTCATTAGGAGGGCTTTTACGGATTTTGCAAGCAAATATTGTGTTAAACATCTGTCAAATATTTGAATGGCTGATTATCAATCCTTGAAACCGGCCCCTTAGTCTTGTACCGTCCCTATATTTTTTTCTGCAGTGGCATGGTATGGATTGTAGTTATATTTATCATCCTACCGAAGACTTATGAACCACACAAAAGAAACGGACAATGAAGAACAATCGTCATAAATAAAAAGGTTACTGCATCACAATCGCACAACACTAGCCGCCATAAAGGCACAACACTAGCTGCCGTAAAGGCCAGCACTAGCCATAAAGCGAGGACACTTAGATTTTACGAGAGCTGCCCCTTTGTGAAGGCAGACCTTCGACAATAAAATACCTATTCGGAATACGTAGTAGGGACTAGGTTCTAGGGAGGTCCTAAGTCAGAAAACAAATCGAAACCAACATGAAATCCGAAAAAACTGAATTCAGTCTGAACCCTTCACCATCATCAGCCTGAAGGATTGCACTCTTGGGCATTAAACATTCTGACACGATCTTCAAAAAGTCATCGGTCCATCAGGTGGGATGGGGGCTGTTCGGTTAGCTTTTTGCTTATCTTTATAAGTAGTTCAGTAGTTGTACTTAGTAGCTTATGGTATTTTTTACAAAGTTTTTGTAAAAGTTTCGGGCTAGGGAAAGTCTTTGCCCTGGCGTAGGGTGGGACTTCAAAAAAACGGTTAGACGTTTCTCAAACCGGGGAAGAGGAAGGCCAAGAATAAGTTACGTGAGCCAGATAAAAGAAAAGGTCGCTGTCATGTCGTATAAGGAAGTCAAGGAGGCCGCATTCAAAAGACTTAATTGGAGCAAACTGCAACAAAACCCCGGCAAGAGCTATAAGCTCTTAAATTTAAGAAGAGAAGAAGCGTTTCTGTAATCAAGTAAATCGTTCTGGTAACTGGATCTTCTTCTTATCGTGTCACTGATTCTTTCGAACCAAGTGTGGTGAAAGGCTTTTAAGTGCGCCTCAAAGAGGCTCCTTTGTGCACTTGACACATATTTTCGAACTTTTTAGACTCTACGATATGCCGGTTTCCTCACGATGTTTTCCTTCACCGTTTGAGAGTTCTTTCAATCCAATGAGTTTTTGTGTCCAAAAATTTAAAAAATCATCAGTAACTAGATATGAACATGGGACACCTTACATCGTAATTTTTTTATTTCTCCGAAATTCGTACGAATTCACAACTCTAGCAGGGGCTATTCGTCACGCCTTCACATTGGCACAGAATGGTGTTGGGATTGCGTAGAGAGGTAGTCAGCTAGGTGGTTCACACTCAGTTTATTTCAGCCTTGCACATCTATGGTTACTGTCTTTATTGACTACTAGCAGCCCGTCCCGGCTTCGCACGGGGTAGACAATATTGTTGCACATTATTTTGTTCTATCGCTAATAGTTTCGGCAGCGCATTCGACGAAAGACATTTTAAGACTCATTTTTCTACACCTTCGGTTACATTCTTCAAATTTTACCAAGGATCCCTAATTTTTTCAAAATGAAATGTAGCCTATGTCAAATTGGAAGAATGTAGCATTCTATTGGTGAAAGAATTTTTTAAATCAGCCCAGTACTTTTTGAGCCTTTTCATTACAAACATACAAAAATAGGTACAAATCTTGCCTCTTTATAATATTAGTATAGATCTCGCGAAATGGCGGTTGATGGCCACAAACGTGAAGCTGTAGAAAAAGACTAGTACCTACCAACAAAATGTGCGCTGTAAAGCCTTGCAACACGCGTTCAGCGGTGGCGATCAGTAAAATGCTGTCAAATATCGCTGTCATCATATTTAATGTTTCATTGATCGACACCGCAGAACGCTTCGATGTGCACAAGGCTTAAAAAGTTTTCCTCTTCCACACTCTTCATTAATTCGCAATTTCGTACCCATACACATATTATATACCTACATAATATGTGTATGGGTATCATTCATAATTTGTAACACAATATTTTTTTATTTTTCACAAAATTGAAAACTTCCCTAACGTACCTGATATATATTTTTTTATTAACTTTGTCTTGCGTTTGACCGCAATCTCATCTAATTAATAACATTTATTAAAAATGTGGTTCACCACGTCCGAAATAATAAATTCTCCAAAGAAGCACTGCGCATAAACTTAATTAAGTAATTCCGCCATCTTTGTCACAACACAATAAAGCACATTGGAAAGCTATAGCCGTAAACTTGGCTATAAAACACTCCAGTTGCCGCATTGCGACAAGTAGCTGAGAACTAAGAGAAACGTAAAGCGATGGACAAACCAACGCGTTATAGATAGATAGATAGATAGAAAATGCTTTATTGCACACAACAAATTATAAAAGTACAGGTACATAAAAATACTTAAAACTATTTGCCTCATACAATGAGCGGTCTTATCGCTAAACGAGCGATCTCTACCAGACAACCTTTGGATGGAATGGACTTAAGATATTTACAAGGGGGGTTATACCTGTGTTCATGACGTGCAGTGGTCCTAGATGGCAATCATTGTTTACAAGAACAAGAAATTCTGACATAAAATAACGGCATAAAACTCATTAAGAGGCTGACAATCATCACACTTCTCGTTCGCATATTCCAACATTTTGACGTGACAACGTCTTATAATTCGATGGAGCCGGCCTCACGCACGAAAAAACAGGACGTCATGCGGCGTTATCTCGCTCTGAGGCGTTCCGTTTAATGCTTGAAGTGCAAGCGAGAGCACGGAACGACCGACAAAGAGGCACAATCGGCCTCCGCGTTCGACATCTGTGTATTTTCTTATGACGTTGGCGTTGTCACGTGCAACTATCGTCAGTAAACCGACTTTACAGACAACTGTTTTTTTTTGCATACGTAGCACACACAGGAACACAATTCGTCATGCAATCTGAGGAACTCATATAAAGGAAGCACATGACTGCTGAACGCTTTGAGAATCAACGACTTTGGGATCGAAAACTATTCGGCTTCCTGATTCAAGACTGCTGGATAGGTAGAAAGAAGAAATAAGTAGGTATAGTCACTTTTGTATAGTCGCTTCCGTATGGTAACTGATATGGATTAGATGAGCTATCGTTTGTAACGGTCCGCAGATAGATAACTGTTTCTTGTGTATTTTGTACATTGTGTAAATATTTGTTTAATTGAAAGTTTTTTTGTGTAAATAAATGTGACTTACTTTTGTATCAGTATTTTAAAAGAGTAGAAAAGTAGGATGCGTTCATTAATTTTACTCTTTAATTATCCAAAAATAATGTAGGATGTAAATGATCCTCAAGGGGTTTCAAAGGAACGTCCAAGGTATTTACAGGATTTCGTTGTAAACTTTATTTGTCCTTTTTATTCATACTAATTTCACTTGATGTTTTTTAAGGATCTTATTTGAACCATTGGTAAAAGATAATCAATCCATTGGTACTCAATACGGCACTCTATAGCATTCTTATGTATACGTCATATAGATATATACATATGTATTAAACTACTCAGGTGGTCTTGCATCGGTGTTCCGAACAGGTAGAGGTAACAATTTCGTATGCAATGCTGGCCAAATGCAATTCTAAGAATTGAGCACATTTATTTTGTGCATTTTAGTAACTTTTCTTTTCGTGTTTAAAATACATGAATCTAGATTTCGAATACTTTTTGAAAATCGAAAACGCAAACTGAATTTTCAAACAAATGAAGAACCCCAATATGAAAACAAAAGGAAGTTTTTATGTTTGTCAGTAGCATGTATGTATTTTTGTTTACGCTCACCGATTTTTCACTTTTTAGAATTTATAGGCTAACGCTTGACCGCAATTTCACCTGATGTTAAATGATCATCAATAGGTAATGACAAGCTCTGCCTGGCTCTGTCTCTGGCTCTGGTTTTGAGTCTGTGTGAGCGTTGACTAAATAAATCGTATACGTCGAAACGTCACACACACAGTATAATACACTGGTGAGCACTCACACAGACTCAATCCCTATATAGCCAGAGATAGAGCCAGACAGAGCTTGTGGCAGGCCTATTGTTTTTTTTTACTGACGGCACGGAAGAGCCTTCAAACGATAGGTAGATAGGACTAGGTATCTATTCTCACGTATTGTAACAAAGTAAATATCGTCTTTACGGTTTTCCTGCCTATTAAACAAAAACAATGGTGGTTTTATAATAGCTAGCATTAGTAATGTGGGTCTGTGACAGCGCCCGTATAGCAACAATGATAGTTTTCTATGTTTTAACATATTTTTATGGTATTTTAGAATTGTGGTTTGCCACCGTGAAAAGGTGTAAGGATTTATGTTTAATCTGAAACCGATATCGTGTGGGGTCACGAGATTATATTCGTAGGAGTTATATTGAAGTAATTTGGAGATGGATTCAAAAACTATTATTATGTCAATAAACTTTACTTTTTGGTAAGGTAACTTACTATACAATCGAAAGCAGAGAAGAAAGAGAGAAGAATGAGTTTCAATAACTTTAATTTTTGTGACAAATTTTTGGGTTTTAAGCCAATGAAAATCAAAAGAAAAAACTAAAATTAGGTAAATAAAAAAAATCAAACATTTCTATTTTGTTTGAATGTTTTATAAAAAAGAAAAGATTTTTTCAATTTAATTAAAAAAATATATATAAAAAATTTGTAAAAAAATGTACGTATAGGTAAGTTAGAGTTCCTAAAGTAGAGTATGTGTACTTAAGGGCTCCTTACCTAAAAAATCACTCAAATTTAAATTAGTCGTAAATCACACGTAAATAAGTGACGGTTTATACAAAAACTCGTCAGATTAATCTGACGCCTACCATGTAGGTACAGTCGCGCACAGCGCTTCCCAAATAACTATCATGCATTGTGACGTTTCAAGAAAAGCGTTAAACCGTTACCTCCATGTAATAGCATTATAATCGGCCGATTCATCAGTTGCCTCGGAATAGCGGACGGCCAATCGCAACGCTTTGCCACGCCTACCACGCGCGCTATTGGTCGATGATTCAACTTTGAATATAGAACCGCTTTTTTTCTCTCTAACGCCTACGTAAGCTTGCAAGCTCGTAGATGGATCGACGTGAAAAACTAATTGTGGGAGTTGAAAACACTTTTTTGACTAAGATTGTAGCTATTTTAGAGTTATACTTACTAAAGCTCTTTGATACCACTCTGGCAGATAGGTTACACTGAATTAGTTGCATCAAACCTGAAAGAAGCTGAACAGGGTCGGAACTAATCGGGCAGAAGTACATGGGTAGGGAGGGTATTCAGGTAACTTTTTATTGATCAACAAAGTCCAATTTAGTAATTTTAACCACTAAGCGTTCTAAACGCGTCACTAAAACTGCCTTCCTGCGGTGCGTGGTTCTGCAGATCATCACGCACCGCGCACCAAGACGCACGGCAACGCACACAGAAAAAACTCCTGTGCTACCGCGCGCACGAGACCGTTCCCATGGTTTGTCGTGCGAGCTGGTGCGGGTTGGTGCGCGATATCACGCACCAGTGGGAAGGGGCTATAAGGTGGCGGTCAGTGCAACGCTGTCAAATATGACAGCGATATTTGACAGCGTTTCACTGATGGCCACCGTAGAAGTCTTAGATGTGCGCAAGGTTTACCTCTCGGGATATAAAAACTTATCCGTTATAATATATGGGCATAAGCTTCCCTGAAAATGTAGACATGTAATAGATGCGTGCGAGGTCCAAATATAATGGTACAGAAGTAGGTAGAATCAATTGCTATGAATCGAAAATAAAAAATCTCGAACTTTAATCCCACGATCTTTACGTCGTTGGACTATCAGATAAGGGGATTTCCTACGCTACCTCTTCCGGTTCGTGGAATCTGAATCGGAATCGTTCGCCATTCAAACCTTTATATTCGCCAGTAGAAAAGAAATTGGAAAATCTGGCTTTACCCCAAAACAGCACTAGTTCCTTATGAACGCCTGACGATCAACAAAAGAATAAAGTTAAGAGACTCAGCCTTCGGCTTCACATCATACACAGAAGAAGTAGATATCTAGATGGATAGAACTAAAACAAAAATGATATCGTACAGTAGGATACAGCTCAAGTTACCTAAAAACAAAGAAAAATTACGCTTACTGCAAGGGCATAAGAGCTAGCATTGTATATAGTCTGATGCGTATCCTTGTGTACCTACATATGCGAACTTAATGCTCGTAAGAGAAAGAAGTACGACGATCCACACAAGAATAAAGTTTGAAGAGTCTCAGCTGCGGCTTCACATAGAAGAGGATAAACCAGCTGATAAGGAGACTTACCCCTCAAGGAAATACCCTTAATAACATACGCTGCAAAGTGCACCAGTTCCAAGCGAACGGCTGACGAACCATAAAGCAATTGAAGTTTTATGGGGCTCAGCTGCGGCGGCACTCAACGTATTGAATATTTCATCCTATTCCCATCCAGTAATAAAATGTAGCTTCAGAACATAATTACATTTACTTACCCTTATTATGTTTATGGTGTTGAAATGATAGCGTCTATTCGCAAGTATTTATCTAGCTGCTACGTTTTTTACTTAAAATTTGATAGACTAAGGCCCGTATTCTGAAACAGTGCTGGAGTCTGAGTCGAGCCTCAAGCATTTTTTGACAATTCTTCATTGAAAAATGACAAAAATCTATGCTGTCAAAGATGACAGCGATATTTGACAGCGTTTCGCTACATGTTAGATATAGTACATTATTGTAGCGGCCAGCAAAAGAAGTTTGTAAAAATAATGCTCAAATTTCTAACCAAGTCCGAGAAAAAAAAAATCTGTCTCTGATTTAGACTCTTCAAAAACCAAGACAGAAATATTATCATAGAAATGAGATGGGGAAATAAGTATTAAGTCCCAGTTTCAATATCTCTGAATAAAACCGTCCTACAAATTAAAAAACTTTAGTTTTATCTGATGGATAGCTTTTCTTTCAATTAAGCTTTTTACGTATGATTCCACTGTTCCTATCATTTCATGGTAGGTAGTTTTGGATTTATAAAACGGCACAAAAGTCTTCTTAGTAAATTGCTTATGCTTGAATTTGTAAATTATGTACCACAATAATAAGTTAAACGAGGTTTTAATCAGTATTCTTCCTTAACCAGAGCGTGTAAAAATAAGAAATAACTGGAATTGGAGTGCTTCCACTTAAAAGGTTCTAAATGAAGGGTAATCAAATCGGCAACTATGACGCACAAACCAAAAAAAAATTAAATTTTTGACGGTAGTCGAACCTATTCTTCCGCGTATAATATGTTGTATCAGCCACTACGTCAAGAAGTAGTAAATAGACACATAACATTTTAAGTGGCATGAAGAACACAAAAGACAGGTCGTGTAGCCAGGTGTAAAATAAACTCAGTCTAAATATTTATTTGCCGTGAAACTCATTTTAACTGCCTTGTCGTTAGTAACGTGCCCTTGTATCCGTTTATGTTTAGTTAACGGGTTTTCCGAGGTAACTATTATTTTTATCTAATTATTGTGCACAATGTAGTCTTGGGCGCGAAGAATACTGGAAATAAACTTTTTGATGGTTCACTGATTTCATTTTTTATTTCATAAAATAAATAAATATTGTGGACAATCCACATAGTAACTATCTAGCCCCAAATTAAGCAGGTCGTCGTAGAACTACTCTGCATGTCGCAGAACTTAAAAGTTTCGAAAAACATGTGTCAATGGGTTCGAAAGAACTTGTAGCGCGGTGTGAAGACGAGTGCAGATAAATGGTGATTTACTGCCTTTTTGAAGCCTGTAGGAATGTGTTTTATAAGCAAAATCCAACGATACAGAGACAATGAATGAAAGGAGATTAACAAAACTGGTGCATCAGACGAGTGTGAATGGAACTGCTGGAAGGGGAAGACCTCGGCGCATGTATCTCGATCAGATAGTACTTTGACGTTTTTAGAAAGGTCAGGTCAGGAGTACCCTAAGCCAACGAGAATGTTAGAAGAATGTTATGAGAGTCCTGATCCTGATTCATTTGAATCAGGATCGGAACAAGTGGTGATCTCTCTGCCTACCCCCATGGGATTTTTTTGTGTAGGATTCAAAAACACGCACGATTATCAATAGAAAACCCAGAACTAGACCAGTAATGTTCCAGCAAATCGGACCATATAGTCTCACTACGGCTTTGTTTACCTCCCGATATCCTTATCGGCTTCCTGCGCCTGCGCCCCGGCAGTCACGTCTGCCGCACAATGTATGCGTTAACGATTGTGCCCAATGGGCCCTTGTTCCCCTATCACCGGACGCACGGACATTAGCTTTATTGTTTCTAATGAGTTCTTGATTGGATGTGGATGATGGATAAGTCACGTAAACATTACACACTACACTTGTGTGTAATGAACTGAGAAAATATTTATTTTTATTGATTTGGATCAGTTGAGCTATCTCTAGATCGTTTGTAACGATCTGCAGATAGTTCAACTGTTTCTTGTGTATTTTGTACATTTTGTAAATATTTGTTTAATTGTAAGTTTCTTTGTGTAAATAAATGTACATGTCTTATTTTTTATTAAACTTGTTGAGAGCGCTGGCGGCCAAGTGGTAGCGGCCCCGCCTTCCGATTCTAAGGTCGTGGGTTCAAATCCAGTCGTGTACCAATTAGTTTTCTGCCCAAAAATGTATGTACACTATGCCAGTGCTTTCAAACGGTGAAGGAAAACATCGTGAGGAAACCGGCATATCGTAGAACCTAAAAAGTTCGAATGTATGTGTCAAATGCACGAAAGGAGCCTCATTGAGGCACACTTAAAATCCTTTCACCACACTTGGTTCGAAAGAATCAGTGACACGATAAGAAGAAGAAGATTAAACTTGTTGTATTTGTAAAAACTTTTTCACATTTCGTATTCTGAGTATTGAGCAGTTTTCAAGGTGGAAAAACACCAGTGAACTCGCATCATCATCACCTCTTCGACATAGATTCACAAACATTGCCAAAAATTATAACAGAGAATGCTCTGTTATAATTTTTGGCAATGTTTGTTTTTGGCCTATTAGGCAATGGCCTAATAGGTCACGCACGTCACGAACGTGCCCTACGATGCACTGCTCTGCATCCATAAACTTGAGGCATAGGTACAGATTTTCAGCATCACGTGCTTGTATGATTTCACCGTCACCCACACCCTTCAAACTGCTTGTTTGTAATTTAATGTGCGAATTCTCGATGAATACCTGTCCCCCGACAGGTCTTTGTTTTCTCGTGCAAGGTAAGGAAAGTTCAAAATTTAAGTTTTTTTAAGTACAAAATTAAAAATGTACATTTTACCACCTTCAATAAGCAAGCTAAAAGTAGAAACCATCAATAAATTAGCATAAATGCAAAAACAGAATCACGATTATGAAAGTCATAATTTTAAATCTCCGCAAATGTAATAAAAAATACTGCAAACGTCATTTATACACCAGTTGAGTGAAATGTTGCAATAGGCTAAATACGCTACTTCCAAAAGGGTTTTTTGGGTAAAAGACTTGTCGTTATGACAGTACCTCAATAAAGAGTTAACAATTATGGTTATTTGGTAAAAGACTTTTCGTCGCGACTGTACCTACTCAATAAGAAAAGAGTTTAACAAAATTATTGAAACAAATTATACTTTACATCACGAATCGCAATGTATGTAAAGTAATAAAGTACAAAACAGTAGAGTTAACCAAGAAATAACCAATTTATTTTAATGTGAATACGCAAACTAGCACGTGTACAGGCGAGTCGTAAACGTTATAGAAGGCGTTACCGTCGTGAATTCAAAATGGCGTCGATGGTAATTAAAAAAAGAATAAATTTCAACGTTAATTTTCCGTCACGATGGACTTTTATACGGCAATAAAATGTATAATGAGCGGGTATGATGACTACGTCTTTGAAATTGTTTATCTGCGTCGTGTTTAATAAATGAGAATTTGTTGTTTACCACCATTAAAACGACGACGTATTTTTAGCACTGTATTTCTAAGTGAACCTCGTGATTTTATTAGATAACTTTAATAACTTTAACTAGTAAGTAAGATACATATTTATTTACGCAGGTACTTTGTATAAAAATGCGGAGTTTTAGATTATAAATCACTTCCTACTCCTAGCAGAGACATACTTCGTTAAACAGTATTCTCTTCTTTTTAAAATTAAGAGCTTAGCTCTTGCCTTGGTTTTTGATGCAGTTTCCTCAAATTGAGTCTTTCGAAAAAATAAAATAAAATATCAAAAATTGATTAATTCACTATCTCAGGGATCACTTTGAAACGTCTTAAAGCTAGGTGAGTCTAGGAGCCAAACTACGGCGAATGCGGCCTCCTTAACTTCCTTATACGACATGACAGCAACCTTCTCGTTACACGTCGTATGAATGAATTTTATTTGGACATTCCAAACAGTTTTTACTTTTTTTCTAGGACGCTCAGTTTTTGCTCTACAAAAAAAAGTTTAAATTACAATAACCAACGATCCGAGAGCTCCCATCTCTAAGAATTTTGTTGACATCAAGGTTTTTTTACTGGTCGGATAATTCATTTGCTTGTTCTTATTTTTTTATCTTGAAATAAATTGTGGAGGTACTCAGTTGTCATAAAATGGTGAAAGCGACCTGGTCTGATGATGGAGCCAAGGTCTGTCCAACGGACCTCTTCAATAAATTGGTCAGCCGGACAATTTTGGCCAATCTCGAAACTAAGTCACTTCGCTCGGTCAATAACTTGTATGCGAAACGGGCAACAGGGAAGCTAGTAATTAAACATGCTCAACAAAACTTCTAATTTATTTCTTTTACCTTGTAATAACATAACTGCTGTGTAGAAAAAGTTGCTTTCATATCTCCATATTTTATTACCGTATCATTTCTAATTCAATACTAAAACTATTACAATGCCTTTCCCTGTATCGTAAAACTACACTCACTTTACACAATTTCCATTAAAACTTTAAAGAAATCTAATCTACGAAGTAAAGTACCCCCCTCCAAACAAATATAGACATCCAGCTCTAACCTTTCCTTATAAATACTTAACTTTCTTATGTTCACGACTGTACGCATAGAATCATTAATCTTGTCAAGAATAGACCCCTCCCATTTGCGCAGTTACATTAAGCGGGTACTGTATTGCTATAGCATTTTGCACCTTATTCCTTTATAATAAGGCTGTGGTGATTAGGTGGTGTGTAATAGACCGTAACGTATGTATACGCCCATGATGATTTATGATTAAACATTTCTTCTTTTACTTACATTTTAAATTACATTGGATAGTAAGCTGTATTGGAGTTTATAGGCATATAATATCTAAGAATTACCCGTTCCGTTTTTATATTTTTACTAGCTGTGCCCCTCGGTTTTACTCGCGATTAAAAAGGATGTACTTCTCCTCTATGCTTATGATATATTCATCCTGTGGAGCTACTCGATTAGAAAAAAAACCATTGAAAAACACGACTCCTGGAGGCTATCGTCTCCACTACAAATCCTCGGTATCCCATCAATAGGCCTACCACAAGCTCTGTCTGGTTCTGTCTCGGGCTCAGATTTTGAGAATGTGAGTGTTGACTAAATGAATCCTACGTTGAAACGTCACACACACAGTATAATATAGGTCTACCAGAATCTCATGGCAAATCTTATCTTCTATTGGCCTTACTTATAAAAACATGTCAAAAGATAAACAGTGCTTAAACTATTATATTTCTTACTACTGGGTAATGACAAACAGTGACAGGGCTAACTTTAAGCAATGATTAAATTTAAATTGCGTTTATAAGTATGGCTGTATAAATATAAAAGAAAGTCGTGTTAGTTACTCCACTTATAACTCAAGAACGGCTGAACCAATTTGGCAGAAAATTAGTGGGGAGGTAGCTTAGAACCGGGAGAAGGACATAGGATACTTTTTATCCCGAAAAAGCAACGGGAACGGGCGAGCGAAGCTGCGGGCGGCCACTAGTTGAGAAATAAAAATTTGTTGCCTCCAATGTTGGGGAAATTGGATTGAACGATCTTGATACTTAATCTTTACTGATGTCTTTAGTATTTGATTAATTTGATTAAACAGGTTTTATTGATTTTATTGACGCTGCCATACGAAAATCACAATTTTTTTATTTATTTTTATGCCATGAGATTCTGGTATACCTGTGTATACCACCCACCACCACCAGTGCATACAGGTGAGGACTTAACCAGAGCCAGAGCCAGACAGAGCTTGTGGTAGGCCATCAGTAATGCAAACAGTGTTTTATTGAATATCGATTTAAGTTTTACGCCGAAGTGTAAGCCACCTTGGAGGCACTTGCAGTTGGCGGCAGTTAAACCGAGATAAACTCCAGTTTAACTTAAACCCTCGCTAAAGTTGACGGGGGCCAATGAAAAGTTTTTACTGCGGCTATGAAAGGAAACGGTTCGTACCACGTTCTTCAAAGTCACTATTGAAGAAACTATATATAAATTAACTATAGTTATTTATTTATGAATAACAATTAATTATAGTTTAGTTTGCATATTTATTCAATAGTGAAAAGGCACCAAGCCCAGTTGATGAGGCATCTAGCCTTGTCAAGCAAGAAGACAGAAAACCAAGCCTTGCATCTGAAAAGACACCAAGCCCTGCTTATGAAAAGGCACCAAGCCCAATCGATGAGGCATCTAGCCTTGTCGAGGAAGAAGACAGAAAACCAAGCCTCGCGGCTGAAAAGACACCAAGCCCAATTGAAAAGACATCAAGCCCTGTCCAGAAAGATGAAAGAAAACCAAGCCTGTTCTCTGACAAGGCACCAAGCCCATTTTATTTTATTTTTACTACACGGCTACACGGTTATTTTTGCTACCATAAAGGAAAAGCAGAGTCTACAACACAAGTCATTACGACTTAGTGTAGACTCCGTTAAATTGAAAGAAACCAAGCTGAAATAAGATATTGTGAAAATTTAAATTTGTAATTTTGCTAATATAAAAATAATAAGTTATATGTATTAGTGTAAGTGCTTGTTTTGGAAATAAATAATTATTCTTATTCTTATATTTATCCTACTAATATGTATTATAAACGCGAAAGTTTGTAAGTATGGAGGTTTGTTATACTCTTTCACAACAGATAGGTTTTTCTATCCTCAGTAGAACAGAACATGAGATCATTACAATCATCAGCCTGTCGAAGTCTACTACTGGACATAGGCCTCCTCTACACATTTCCGGGAAGATTCTGAGCCCTTTTCATCAACACGCCGATGCTGTTTCACGTCAGAAATAGGCATGGAGTATTTGGAATATGAAGAAGTATGAAAGGGATAACTATGGTAGGGCCCACATAAACGGAAGCGAGTATGTTGTGACTTGTATGCATCAAATGAAACTGCAGTATGTTTTTTACTACATATAACATGGATTGTGCTACCATTCAACTAACATCTGCACTTTCCAGAATATACGTTTGTGATCTTTTAAAATATAATAAAATTTTGAATGAAAATATTAATGAAAACCGGAACGGAAAATAATAGGCTCACTCCAGCAGGGCTACCGCGAGCTCCATATGGTTATGGCTGTCAAATTGTGTATAGATAGGCTGACCCACACATTCATTTTCTTCTTGGGTTTGAATGTGTTGACACTGTTGACACAATTTTGACAGCCATAACCATAACCATATGAAGCTTATGGTAGGCCAGCTGTCTTGAGTTCAATTAAAAATATAAATATTGTGGACAGTCCGCACAATACTATCTAGCCCCAAATTAAGAACAGCTTGTACTATGGAACCAGATAGCTGATATTATAATACTTATTTTTTTAATTAATACATACCAATGACCTTACTTATAAAAATGTATAACATCTGTGTTCACCACACAAATATTTGTTCTTGGTGGGGTTAGAACCCACGCTCTACAGCGCAGAAGGCAGAGCTCCTACCAACTGAGCTATAAGGGCAGTCGTAGCCTAGGGATTTATTGATGAAATCTTCCTGATGATCTAAGGCAAATTCTATTTATTATTGTTACAACACCATTTCAAATATTACTACAATACTATCCTATAGTGTCAATGTTTACAAACACCGAAACGATGTCAATGCGTATTGTTTTGTATTGAAACAATTAGTGATATAAACGATTACCTAATCCTACAACGGAACGGATCATTGCGTTTATTGCTGCCTTTTCACATTAACACGGTTTTTGTAAGGGTATGTAAGTTTGTGTGAAGGTGTTTTAATCCTCTCTGTCCGGACTGCAAGTACATATTTCTAAAAACATAATAATTATACAGAAAATTTTAAAAGTTTTTTCAACATATACTTATATCTATTTTTTTTTTATTCAGCCCGGTCTGTCCCACTGCTGGGCAAAGGCCTCCCCCCGTTCCTTCCACTCATCTCGCTCTTGGCCCAAACTCGGCCACTCCCTGCCGAACGCGTCCAGTATCAATTTTTTTTTTACATTGTATTCTTTTTTTCAAAATACTTTTTTTCTCGAAATAATTATGTTCATATTTTTATTACATTCGAGCCCGCGTGACAACGACATAACCTTAAAATTTCTACACTTCGATACATACCAATAATTAAAAAAAAGTACAGTAGAGTCTTGGGGAATAAAGGTGCTCGAATGGCGACCACGAACCGGAAGACGAAACGTAGGGCGCCCACCCAACAGATGGACCGACGACATTGTTAAAATCACGGGAAGTCGGTGGATGGTAAAGGGCTTAGAATCGTTCTTCCTGAAGATGTTAATAACATTAGAAAAGTTAATAAGTAAAAATATATGAACCTCTTATCGTTCCATATTTTAATAGTTTTTATAGTATGTGAAAGAAAATTATCATCGTTAAACTCTCCTAATATTTATAACTCGGTTAAAAATTAGAAAAATTAATAAGTAAAAAAATATGAACCTCTAATAGTTCCATATTTCAATAGTTTTTAGGGTTCCGTAGCCAAATGGCAAAAACGGAACCCTTATAGATTCGTCATGTCTGTCTGTCTGTCTGTCTGTCTGTCCGTCCGTATGTCACAGCCATTTTTCTCCGAAACCGTAAGAGCTAGACTGATGAAACTTGGCGAGTAGATGTATTCTGTGAACCGCATTAAGTTTTTTACATAAAAATAAAAAAAAAAACTATAAATTTCGGGGGTCCCCATACTTGAAACTGAAACTCAAAAATTTTTTTTTCATCGAACCCATACGTGTGGGGTATCTATGAATAGGTCTTCAAAAATGATGTTGAGGTTTCTAATATAGTTTTTTTCTAAACTGAATAGTTTGCGCGAGAGACACTTCCAAAGTGGAAAAAAGTTGGTCCCCCCCACTCTAACTTCTAAAGTAAGAGAATGATAAAACTAAAAAAAATATATGTTGTACATTACTATGCAAACTTCCAACGATATTTGGTTTGAACGAAATCTAGTCAGTTGTTTTTTTTTTATACGTCATAAACCGTTAACCGCAATTTACCTTTCGACGAACTACAAGAACCTTATTAAGTTACATCAAGTAACATAATATAAAGGTTTTTGTAGTTCGTCGTGCTACGGAACCCTTCATGGGCGAGTCCGACTCGCACTTGGCTGCTTTTTATAGTATGTGAAAGAAAAATATCATCGTTAATCTCTCCTAATATTTATAACTCGGTTAAAAAACAGTCTAGTACATTCAAACCTTCAAAAGACCTCTGAAGCCCACCGCGTCGAAACCCATATAAATTCCGTACGCAAAATGAATTCATATTCATGTCTCGTCCCTTATCAGAGTGTATGTATATGCGCGCTGACGCCTCGATTGTCATGATCAACGGTTCGTAGAAAATGTTCGTACTCGACACCTGTTTTTTAGGGTTCCGTAGCCAAATGGCTATTGATATATATGGATTCGTCATGTCTGTCTGTCTGTCCGTCCGTATGTCACAGCCATTTTTCTCCGAAACTGCTAGACTGATGAAACTTGGCGAGTAGATGTATTCTGTGAACCGCATTAAGATTTTTACACAAGAATAGAAAAAAAAACTATAAATATTGGGGGTTTTTTGTTTTCGCTCAGAGGCTGCCATTTTTAACCGACTTCTAATTAAAAAAGAGGAGGTTCTTAATTCGGTGGTATTTTTGTTATCGCTTAATTTCGTCATCTAAGAGCCGATTTAAAAAAATCTTTTTTTTTTCTGAAAAGAAATACTTCCACATTGGTCCCACAGAAATTCCATCAAAATTGGTTCAGCAATTGGACTATGAAGTCTGTTCCTCAAGTTTTTTTAAACTCATTGAAGTAGAAATCATTTAATGATATTCAATAATTTTGTTTGACAAAATCATTTTTGAATCAAAATTAAGTTATAACTTTTGAAACTATCATGGTTTTTAACACTATTTTTATAAAACAACGGGATATTTACCATGATTACATTTTTATGAGTTGACTTCCGATATTTCGGCACAGTTGCATGCACCATGAACAAAATTAAGTTTTTTATTTTAAAATACAATTCCGTAACGTCCACTAAAGACGCGTCTTAGCATTGCGCTGCATCCATCACTCAATAAGATTTTAAAGTGTTCATTTAATTTACCATCACATTCGTCAATGACTGAAAAAACTGAATAACATGGTTATTCCATCGAATGCAATAACAAAGCTCCATAAAATGTAACGATGGCTACAATGTTGCAAGGCCACGCCACACCAGCCGATTACCTAAAACCGGTTTTATAGGAAGAACTTCAAACCACGTCCGTTCAAATGGGATTCAGTTAGTACAGAGAGCCGACAGTCAGTATAACCACTTGATACAAGGATGAGACTTATGGCAGCAGTACCGCTAAGTGGTGCTGATTCCGAATCAATCTGAAAATGTAATAAAATTGACCGAAAGTACTAATTAATTCGTTGCAAAAAGCGATTCCTTTGCAACTGAACTCGCTACTGCTATGTCGATATTGAATTTTTGACGTGACAACGTCTTATAATTCGATGGAGCCGGGTGCACGCACGAAAAAACATGACTCATGCGGCGTTACCTCGCTCTGAGGCGTTCCATTTAAGGCTTGAAGTGCAATCGTGAGCGTAGAACGAGCGACAAAGAGGCACAATCAGCCTCCGCGTTAGGCAGCGTTCGACATTATAAAACTAGCTGATGGAACAAGCATAATTATGGCCAGTTAAGTGGTAACCAAGCATTGTCTCGTAGATCACGCACGTCAGGAACGTACCCTACGATGCACTTCGATGCGTCCATCAACTTGAGGCATACAGATGTTCAGCCTCACGTGCCAGTAATTTCACCGGCACCCACACTCTTCAACCCGATACACAGCAATGCTGCTTCACGGCAGAAATAGGCATGGTGGTGGTACTTTCCCGGACGAGCTCTTCACAAAGAGCTTCACTTCTATTACTTGCTTGCTTATCTTGTTGGTTCTTTTGAACCAAGTGTGGTGAAAGGATTTTAAGTGCCCTCAAAGAGGCCGTTGACAGGATTGCCGGCCTACATTTACCCTGTCCATCAGGAAATATCAAGGTTTTGCCGCCTCGGGCGCTGTCTCGATTTATTCTGTCGCGTTCTCGTCTAGCCGAGACGTTACGTATTATGACTTTGCCCACTAATTAATTCTATGTATTTTGGTGTCTCCCTTTAAAAATTCAAAGCATGAAAGATATATCCATTATAGCAGTTCTGCATCGGATGTGGAAATTACTGGCATGCCAAGAGGCTTCCGTCGACTCGGACCGGTAGGTACTCGGACCGCAGTCCCACTCGCCGGAGTAATTAAATTTTATTATTTTTCTTCCGGCAAGTCGGACCAAAAACCACGTGACGTAAATTGTACAGTCGTCGCTAGAAACAGATCCGACATAAATACGAAATGTTAAGTAGGAGTGTGATATCAAGTATCGCTTATATAGCAATATCGCTTATCGCTTGCACAGTCACTTTTGCTACCCGTTCTGGATTACGCTGATGCATGTTATCTGGACCTCACTGAGGAACAGCTTGATAAGCTTGAGCGGCTCAAGAACTTCTGCATCAGATTTATTTTTGGCCTTCGTAAATATGACCATGTGTCTCCTTTTCGATCTCAACTCAAGTGGCTTCCTATTCGTCTTCGCCGAAACATGCATATTCTTTCTCTTCTTTACTCAATACTTTTCAATCCTCTTTCACCTCACTATCTTAAAAACAGATTCATGTATCTCCATTCTTGCAGTAACCGTTTGCTAAGGTCATCGGAAAACCTGTTACTTAAAATTCCAGGTCATAGCAGCTCCTTCTACACAAACTCTTTTACTGTTAAAGCTGTTAGGCTGTGGAATGCTCTGCCTCTGGAAATCAAACAGTCAACCTCGCATAACACTTTTAAATTAAGGTTGAAGGAGCACTACTTGTCGTCAATTTCTTCTAGCTAGTTTTTTAGGCATTGAGCATAATAATATTGGGTATAATATATATTTTTATTTTTTTATTTTTTTATTTATACATAATATTCATGTATATTTATATTGTATGTATTAGTTTATTTTTAGTTATATCTTATAATAAGTATTAGGATTTTAGTTTAAATTAAGTAGTTAGTTTAGGTAAATACCTATCTAATTAGGTATCTAATAGTGAGTAGGTATTGTAGATCTACTTATTTTCAATTTTCCGTTTGTAACTACACCGCCTTTCAATTCGTTATTTCTTTCCATGCAAAGGTTGCCTGGAAGAGATCGCTCTCAGCGATAAGGTCGCCCATTGTTTTACCTAATTGTTAATTTTTTATGTCCTGTACTGTATTTTTTGTGTGGTGAACAATAAAGAGCTATCTATCTATCTATCTATCTATGTATATTTTAATAACTGTTAATAATTAGATTTTTTAAAAATAAATTGTGTCTTCAATCAACGAGTTTTATTCTTAATGTTTACTTTCTACACCTACTTTTGCGTTTGACTGTACTGCATTGCCTCGAACAATAGATTTTTTCAATCATTTCAAAAGTGGTCCGAGTCGCCGGAAGAAAAATAATAAAATTTAATTACTCCGGCGAGTGGGACTGCGGTCCGAGTACCTACCGGTCCGGGTCGACGGAAGCCTCATGCCAACTTAGGAGCATTATTAGTGCATTGTCTGTCTATAATTGTTCTCTATATGAATACATTTGTAGGATTGCATTCAAGGCGCAAGCGCAACGTAAACGGATGTGAAAAGACAAGGACTCATCCATTATCGCCCTTACTAAATATATTTTGTTTAAGAGGGTACAACACAGGCGACTCTCCATACAAACGTAGTCCCCTATTTCCCCCCTGGATAATGCCTCTAGCTATAGAGTAACCATTTTGTCTCATAAAATCATGATCTGCTATATACGTGCTCGTATGTTTTCCTTTTTTTCAGAAACTTATTCCAATTTGGCACAGCCGTGTCACGTTCTGCCCCTTGCTTAGGTCCCCATGCCATATCCGGTGTGTACAACGCCTTAGATTTGCGTAGTTTTAAACGCTACTGTGAATACAAGCGATATTGGAACTTAATTCAAGGGCAAGTAGCTCATTTTCCTAGGAAAATCTGATTCATTTCCGCGAGTAAATATTGAATCTTATATATTGACAATTAGCATGCAAAATCCTTTGAATAGTACGACAGACTGATTATAATAATAAATAGTCTGTTTATCCGTCTGTCTGTATCCGGTGTCGAATTTGTTATAGTTACTAGGAACCGCTTGATTGTTTAAGCTGAATTAGAACTGTTTGAATAGGAATTTACTGTTTAAAATTATATTCATTCGCAGTAAGACTAAGTAGATTTAACTGTCATAATAATGAGATAGGTCTTCATACAGTACGGTACGGTACGGTATATTCTTGGTTGAAGTTCGAGACCAAACTGGCAAGTGTTTTGACGGCCTTCACAACTCAGTTGATTATAGGTCTGCCCTTTGCGTTGGAGGGCGTGGGTTCGATCCCCACCGAGAACAAATATTTTTGTACTCTTCTTTCTTATCATGTCACTAGTTCTTTCGAACCAAGTGTGGAGAAACGATTTTAAGTGCGCCTCAATTAGGCACCTTTCGTGCACTTGGCACATGTTTTCGAACTTTTTTAGGTTTTATTTTTATTTTTATTTATTTAAATTCACAAAACAGATAACAATCAAAAGGCACATAATAATCATAAAGTTAATTACATTCGTATAGATCTAGATTCGTAATCAAAACATGTGAATATGACATCAATAAATGTTGCAGGTTCTACGACATCCCGGTTTCCTCACGATGTTTTCCTTCACCATTTGAGAGTACTTACTGGCATAGTGCAAATTAATTTTTCTAGGCTCCCAGTTCTTCGATATTGAAATTAAACAAGCTTTTTGAAACGTTCCACGTAATTAAAATATCAAAGGCAAAACTTTAAAAGCTACTTGTAGAAATAGATAATCCGTATTCTCAAATGAAATCGGTGCATCCTTTACAGATCTTTTACAATAAAATTACAGGCTATTTAAGTCATTACGCCGGACAGGTCTAGTTATTGTAGCCACAATGCTAATTATTTCTGCGTCGGTTGCATGTAGCTTATAAGTACGAAAACTGGTTCAAAATCGATGGGCTGAATGCTCATCGATTAAATTATAACAGATTTTGAAATTCGCTAGTTAGTTCCACGCAATTAAGCCTAAGAGAGCAGACTTAGAAGAAAAACATAAGAATAGAACAACTAAGAAGAAAGTTTTCCAACGGTTTTTCAAAATTCGCACGCCTGTGGAAAGGTAAATTATCCAAAAACTGAAAATTTGGCATCTGTCAATCTTATAAGCCTCCAGAGAGTAGAAGAGGGTAATATTTTGTATGGAATAAATATCACGTCGTTTAGGATCCCACTTTATTAACCGACTTTCGGTTGTATTTTTATTTTATTTGGACTAAGTATGTTTAATATTGTATAACTTCGTCAGTTATGACCCGATTTGAAAAATTATTTATTCTGAAACACAACACAATATAGGTACTTCCAGATTGGTCCCATAGTAATTTGATCAAAATCGGTTCAGCAGTTTGGCCACGTTCCGGTTTCTTAAGTTTTTTAAACTTCTATCATAATTTTTGGATGTTGAAAATGTTTCACGGGCAAGAAGTCGCGCGAAATTCTAGGTATCAGTTGGTTTACCACAAGCTCTGTCTGGCTCTGGTTTTGAGTCTGTGTGAGTGTTGACTAAATAAATCCTACGTCGAAACGTCACACACACATTATAATACACTGGTCTCACTGGAATATAATAGAAAATTCTTTATTGCACACCTTTAAACTAACAATGGTAAAACAAGTAACAATAATTTAAAACATACTAACAGACAGAACCAGAGAGAGCTTGTGGTAGGCCTGCAGTTCGTATTATTTGGATAAACAATGGAATATGGAATGACCTAGCCGTTCGTTCAAGAACTACGCAAGTGAGACACAAAGCTCCCACCGTCTGATTGAGCCGAGAAAGCAACAGGGGATTTCATTATGGTGATCACATTCATGGGGCAGAATGCGTTTGTTGGTATATCTATGAGTTGCAAAAACAAGGCTTAAATACACTGATAAAAAAAATAAAAAATATAAATATTGTACAGAATTAAAGTATAGCAAAGAACGGCTTAGAACTTATTTGAACAGTCTAGAATCTAGACTCTAGATTAACTCTACAACCACCACACTGAAACTTCACTGCTATTATTTTTGCTGCTGTATTATTTTTGATTTGAAAAAGGATCATATAATAAAACGTTAGGAACCAAGCCGTAGTTTGTTGCCTGTTCTTCTAGGCTTGATCGCGTCGGCTCTAGACTCCTAAGACTCACCTAGCTTTAAGACGTTTCAAAGTGATCCTTGCGATTCTACTGAATAAATACACTTTAAATTTGATTTGAACTAAGTTAAGCAAGGCTAAGTGCGGTCACCATTAAGATGGGTGACCGTTAGCGATTTAAAATAGTATAGCTCTTGTGCTTCGGTCACAGTAATATGGCGGCTTTGTTGTTGACTCTCAGCAAAAAACTCTTACTCAAAACTCTTAGTTGGCCCATTAAAAAATACGAACTATTAAGCCTCCGCTATACGCTGGTCTAAAAACAAAACACGACCGGAAAGTTGGAAAAATTTAAAATAAAGATGGCGTTGCCTGACCTGAGCTGTGAATTCATGTATTTGATACCAACTATTACTTATTCTGTGCTTGGGTCTGACATTTGTCACGACATTACAATGTGTTGACTAGAATACGCTTCGTTAGACAAAAACACAGACAGATATTCAGTAAATAAATATAACCCAATTGTTATGTTAGCTGATTCCCGTCGCAGAGTTTCCATTGCATATTTTTCATCCAGGATTGGTGATAACAATGGCAAGCTGTGCGGTATTTTTTAAACTACCACGAACGCTACATTTTAAATCTAACTTATATAGTAGTGTAGTAGTAGTAGTCTAATTTATATAGTATAACAAGCAAATAGCCCCAGATTTAATAAAAGAAACCTTCCACCAAGAAGACATTTTCCTCATATTATGCAAAACCAGAGTGAGTTGCAAGTTCATAAATGTCGGTAGTCGGTGAATGAGCACTTGTATTTTTTAAAGGTAAAAAAGTTATATAGTTTTTTAACCAAAAAAGGAAGGTCATTTACGTACACTAGAAACAAGAAAGGACCTAATATCGAACCTTGTGGCACCCCTATGTCAATAACTGACCCAAAAGATCTCTCACCGCCCACATCAACTTTAAGGATTCTATCAGTCAAGTACGATTGTAATAAGTCAATGGAGCGATTTAGAATACCGTAATGTTTAAGTTTAGATATTAAGAGGGTGACGGACGCAGCTCGCAACTTCAATTCGAGGCGCGGGCAAAAATTGCTCCGAATATAGCTATCTCTATTCATTTGATGCGGGCGCCACGGAATATATAATAGTAGTATACACACACAGGCGCTCGTGTGACGCGCTACTTCTATACGTGAATCCAACCATAGTGCCGCGCTTGTGCGTGTGCGTCAGCCACTGATAACGATTTTTATGCATTGCCTAATTTCGTCAACGTTACTAACACCCGTTTTCACTAAACCTAGGCGACGCCTAAATCGGATGCCTAAATATTAACGGGCCGACGTACACAGCTCGCAACTTCAATTCGAGGCGTGAGCAAAAACTGCTCCGAATATAGCTATCTCTATTCATTTGATGCGGGCGCCACGGAATATATAATAGTAGTATACACACACAGGCGCTCGTGTGACGCGCTACTTCTATACGTGAATCCAACCATAGTGCCGCGCTTGTGCGTGTGCGTCAGCCACTGCTAACGATTTTTATGCATTGCCTAATTTCGTCAACGTTACTAAGCGTCAGATAGGCTAGTGGCTAGGGCGTGCGGATTCACACTGAGAGGACGAGGTGGGCGGGAGTTCAAATCTGGTCAAAGAGAGTTGACTTTTTGCACCCTACAATTTTATGTTTTTATTTTTTGTGGCTGCATTACCTGACTAACCCTCTAAGCTTATTGCTTGCTTGTTTCGCTTTTCTAGTATTCAATAAGCAAGGATTGGTCATGCTCTGAATGCAAGAATAAAGTGAAAAAAAAAACAACATTCCTGAACCGATAAAGAACCTTCAGAGTAGCTATTTACGCACTTAGAAAAGACACCAGGAAATTCTCTAACATGATACGAGTGAGTTTATTCATCAGGTAGGGTTTGTGCGGGTTCTGGACCAAATTGAAGAAGAGTAAAGAGAACCATTGACTCCGAGTTGAGTTGAGAGAGCCATTGACCCCGGCGCGGAGCGATGGAGTTGTGGTTGATGACGTTCCAGTAGAGGATGATGGGTGGGAGTCCGCTCAACATCAGGTGTGGTGTGGTTTGCTTGACCTCATTGGCCTAGTGGTTGGAGGGTGCGGGTTCAAAATCAGTGATAACGTTACAGTAATAGATGATGGGTGGGGTCCGCTCTACGTCAGGTGGGGTGTGGTTCGCCAGACCTCATCGGCCTAGCGGTTGGGGGGCGTGGGTTCAAAACCAGTCATGACGTTACAGTTGAAGATCATGGGTGGAGGTCCGCTCAACATCAGGTGGGGTGTGGTTCGCCAGACCTCATCGATCACACACACACAGCAATAAAAAACACGCAAAGCGGCTCACTTACCAAAGTACAGAAAGTCTAATAATGTGACTGCATTTAAAAATATACTTTATTCGTTGAGCAATTAGGTTGCTTTTATTCTGCTTATTTACATTCGCAAAACCAACGATTGCGAACATCGACCTACAATTACATGGACCTCGGCTTTCGCACAAAACTCGCGAAAAAAGTGTACCAAGCTAACCTACTATAGGTGGATACTTATATAATGATTATAAACAAACTGAAAAAAAAATTATTTATGTCTTATCACAATTACTATATAGAACTCAATTTTGATTGCATGAAGCAACTTCTAGTGAACGTTACAGAAATTTTTCCAAGTCTTTTTATCAATATTTCCACCAGACGTTGAGCAGTACTCTGTTTATTGAGCTCCAGTTATATAAAGAAAAACTATTTTGTTAAAGTATTTCTCAGTCTTTTTATCAATATTTCCACCGGACGTTGAGTGGTAGCAGTTTTTTGAGCTCCAAATAAATAAAGTTTTTTTTTTAATTTCTTAGTCGTTTTATCAATATTTCCACCTGACGTTGAGCTGTAGTTTATTTCTTGAGCTCCAGAAAAATAAAACAGAAATATGTTGTTCAAATTTTTACAAGTCTTTTTATCAATATTTCTACCTGACGTTGAGTGGTATCAGTTTTTTTAAGCCCCAGATAAATAAAGAATAAAAATATTTTGTAGCCATTTTTCTTAGTCCTTTTTTCAATATTATAACCTGACGTTGAGCGGAAGTCGGTTGTTTGAGATTCAGATAAATAAAGAAAAAAAATATTTTGCTGAAATTTTTCCAAGTCTTTTTATCAATATTTCCACCTGACGTTGAGTGGTAGCAGTTTTTTTAAGCCCCAGATAAATAAAGACTAAAAATATTTTGTGGCAATTTTTCTTAGTCCTTTCATCAATCTTTCCACCTGACGTTGAGCGGTAGTCGGTTTTTTGAGATCCAGATAAATAAAGAAAAAAAATATTTTGCTGAAAATTTTCCAAGTCTTTTTATCAATATTTCCACCAGACGTTGAGCGGTACTCTGTTTATTGAGCTCCAGTTATATAAAAAAAAAACTATTTTGTTCAAGTATTTCTCAGTCCTTTTATCAATATTTCCACCGGACGTTGAGTGGTAGCAGTTTTTTGAACTACAAATAAATAAAGAAAAAAAATAATTTGTTGTAATTTTTCTTAGACCTTTTATCAATACTTCATATACAGGGTGGAATTTTGTAATGCCACCTGGAGGGAAAGTACTCTTAATACTCCAGATAGAAAATTTTACTCACAGGAAACATTCCTTTATTTTTGAATAGAAAGCAAACTGCATTCAAAGTTTTTCGAAAATTCTCTCACACCCGGGAATTGAACCGGCTAAAATCAGAAAAATTATACCTTGTACTTTTATTGCATCGATCGTTAGTCAATTATAAGGATGAAATCTCTCTAACAAACATGATAAATTAAATGAAAGAAAAACCAGGAAATCTTAAATTAATTTAATTATTTACAAAAAATGGATAACTAACTAGTTACTTGAAATTAGTTGCTTGAAATGGGCTCCATTCTCTTGGATACACAAATTTATTCTTTTAACGAATTCATTTCTTTAAAAGAATAAATTTATTCCTTTCAAAAAAAAAAATTAATTTAAAAATTATTTTATTTTTAATTTTAGAAATTGCTTTCTATCCAAAAATAAAGGAATGTTTCCTTTGAGTAAAATTTTCTATCTGCAGTATTAAGAGTACTTTCCCTCCAGGTGGCATTACAAAATTCGACCCTGTATAGAAATTAATGGTTCATAATTTGTTTTAGTCGAAATGTTGGCTTTTTTCGAAATTTCGGCAGACTTTTTGACCTAGTGCTGCACCTTGATTTCGTTTACCCAACCTACAACCTACCTAGGTACTTAGTATTTCCCATCTTCACTTAGTACCCTTCCTAAACTAACAATTATCAAATATCTAAGCATTATGCTTTATGCCAGTGTAGGTATTTAACTAGTCCGAAGTCCGAGCGATTCACACACACAACCGAAGTGTCCCGTGTGCTTCAAGCGTTTCCTCCCCCTGCACCCCGCCACCCGCACCGTGCGTGCGCGATAGCAATAGTAGCCGTTCGAAAATGCCATGAAATTGATCGTGTTCCGTAATACCAAAAATGATGACTGAAAACTTTTTGTATTCGTTACAAAGTATTGTTATTCTGTAACTAGACAATATAAACTAGGTTCCTTAACAAAAAACACGTAAGATATTGTTGTTTTTAGTACGAAACCAATAGGTAGAAAACTTGATAAGTTTAGCATAAAAATGTGCAAAATGCGATTGGTGTTTATTTCATTTTAGGTAAGTAATTTGAAATAAAAACTGTTGAGGAACCTAGATAAATACTATGCAAATACAATTATTACAATAATATAGTGTAAATCTGTCTAAATTAGAAATCATTTTGGTATTCCGTTTGTATGAAAATTTTCCATACGTCAGCCCCTTAACTAGTTTTTTCGTGTGCGCGAGCTGCAAGCAGCTCGCGTGTCGGTGTGCTACTCCCAGTTTTACATTACACTTGCACTTGTAAAACCCCAAAAAGTAGTAAAGAAAGTCCTAAGTAACCCTAAAAGTCGATCAGTGAATCAAGTTCCTCAGTGTAGTAAAACCCCAATCAAAGTCCTAAAGAACCCTAAAATTGTTTAAATAATCAAGGTCCTAAGTGAAGTAAAATTCCAATTAAAGGCCTAAGGAACCCTAAAAGTTGTTTATTTTATCAAGTTCCTCAATGTAGTAAAACCCCAATCAAAGTCCTAAGGAACCCTAAAAATGTTAACATTATCAAGCTCCTAAGTGTAGTTGAAACTCCAATCAAAGTCCTAAGGAACCCTAAAAGTCGAACACTTAATCAAATTGCTCAATGTAGTAAAACCCCAATCAAAACCTTATACGGAACCCTAAATTGTACGTCAAGCCAAAACCCTTAACGGGTCGAAACCGCTGGAAGGAACCCAAACGTTGACTACCGGGTCGCGTGCATCGCGAGCTGCAAGCAGCTCGCGTCCTCAATGCGTTCCCACAGGGGCGGAACCCTAAACCAAGTGAAGATCCAATCAAACACCTTAAAAAACCTAAAATTCAATCTCCAATCATAGTCCTCAGTCGAATGAACCGTTTGAACGACCTTAATCGGACGATTTTTGCAAAACCGGAAGTGGCACAGCCGCCATTTTGAATTTTGAACTCAGTCTAGTGAACATTTTTTCACACCCCTAAGACACCCTAAATTTCAGTAGGAGGGGGTTCTAAATTTCAGTAGGGTGGGCGTGGTCGCGTGGCGGCTCGCTTCGCTCGCCGCAACGTTCCCCCCGGGTTCAGGAGGAGGGGGTTCTGGGGGCTTGAGGGGGGGGTCACAGCACGGCTCGCTTCGCTCGCCGCGACCCTCCCCCCGGGTTCAGGAGGAGGGGGTTCTGGGGGGCTTAGAGGGGGGGGGGGTCACAGCAGGCTCGCTTTGCTCGCCGCACTGTTCCCCATGGTTGCATGGCGGCTCGCTTCGCTCGCCGCAATGCTCCACTCGAAAAAAAGGGTCAAAAATAATAAAGGGGTCTAGAGGGGGGAGGGGGGCAAAATTTATTTTGCTTTCAAAATAATCTCACCTTCCCTACATGACCCAAAAAAAAAAGTCTTGCAAGTCACTCCGCTTGGAAGATACGAAAGGGGGGGGTGAAAAAAGGGGCAAGAGGGGGGTGTTTTTTTTGTTTTTTCAATTCAGGAAGAAACCCTCTATACGAAACCCCCTATCTCGACGGCATCCGGTAGCACTCACAAAAGGGGGGGTCCTGGGGGGCAAGGGGGGCAATTTTTTTGTACAATAACATTCTTATCTTTTTTCTTCTCTTTCGTCTTCTCCCTTTTAATCTTTTTTTTTCTGAAAAGTAATATTTCATCAAAATCGGCTTAGCCGTTTTGTTTTATTGTTTGTTACTGCATACCTTCGTCATTTAATTTTATGATCCAATTTAGTAATTTTTTCTTTTATCTAAAAGGTTATACTTCCAGATCTGTATGTAAATCTAGTAAGTATAACTTAGTGCATAGAATTCATGCCTATGGAAATAAATAATAATAATAATAATAATAATGCTGGACAATTCACACAACATGATCTAGCCCCAAGCTAAGCAAAGCTTGTGTTATGGGTGCTAGATAACTGATATACATAATACAATACATTACATGCATAGATAATTTTAAATTTCAATTCATTTATGAATTGAAATGAAAATTATCTGGGTGGCTTTAAGCTTTGCACTCATTTAGGCCTTCGGTGCTCATTGCGGTGGAGATCAGTGAAGCATTGTGAAATAACACTGTCTATTCGACTTATATTATTGTATTTTATCGGCATTTAAAAATATTAGGCATACCAAAGAGTTTCGACAACCCCAACTGACTCTTCAAAGTTCTGTCAAACGCAAAATCTTGGGAAACTCCTTGCTGCGTGTATAGAAATAGGCACATGTATTTTGGTATTTGGGTATTTGAGCGCACCGTGCATGAAGCCTTTGACAGAAAGTTCCGGAATTCGGGACATTACAGACACCTCCAGATTTAAAAGACGGCAATCAAAAATACTCAAAACCCATGATATTATTGTTATGACTGGGCTCTCAGCTCATTTATTAGTAGCTCTGCCTTCTGCGCCATAGGTCGTGGGTTCGATCCCCACCGAGAACAAATATTTGTGTGGTGATCATAGATATTTGTTCTCCATCTGGATGTTATATTGTTTTCCAAGTATGTATTTACAAACAAAATGTATTTAAGTATTACATCAGCTATCTGGTTCCCATAATACTAACTCTGCTTAGTTTAGGGCTAGATAGTGTAGTGATAGATTGTCCATAATATACATATATATACTTCCTTTTCATTGTAATGGGCTCCCAAACTCTTTGCAAAATCGACACTATTTTTATAAAGGCCTAAAATCGGCTACTAGTTTTTGAGTCTTCTTCTTGTCATGTCAATAGAAAATTAAAGCTGGTGTGGTGGATTATGAATGTGCCTCAAAAGTGTTGCTACTTCACGTTGGTTTCATTTATTGTTTTCCTTCACCGTTAGAGTGTACTGACATAGTGCACATAGGTTTTTTGGCAGATAAACTAATTTGTGCATGACGGGGTTTGAACACACGCCTTTAGAATCAAAAAGCGGGTCGCTACGACAATATAACCGGTGCTAAGCAACCAGAGCGCCCCTCCACCTAATGGACCGATGACATTCTAAAGATCGTGGGAAATCGGCAAATTGTTTTTTCATGGAAATGTATAAAGGAGGTCTATATCTAGCAGTGGACTTCAACTTACTGATGATGATGACGGAAAGCACTGGGTAGATAGGAAGATAGCTACTTACGCAACTACAAAAATGGAGGTAGGTATTTAACAAAAGCATTGCGCTTCGCTGGTCACGCACGATAGGAACGTGCCCTAGAATGTACTAGATAAGTTATATGCTACATAAAATATATACTTCTACAGGCTGATGATGATGTGAATACAGGTTATCGATCATAATGTATGATGAAGATGGTATTATGTCATTTCGTTATACTGTGACAATTTGTTTTATGTTACACTGTGGCAAATTTATAGTACCAGTAGTAGCTATGATTTAATCTAGGGTATATTTTACGTAGTCAGAGATGAAATGTCATGTCGCGAAATTTGACATAGACCTCTCCTCGTCGGCCGCGCGGGCTGTACTGAGAGAAGTAGCTAGGAAATCCTACCTATATATATTTTTGAAAATTTTATTTTTTTTAAAAACTACGGCAACTAAGAAAAGTGCAATAACATCAGGTTTTTACGTATTTATTTAGGTATACGGGAACAAAACTTTCATTGCAATGGCTCTAACAGCAACGGAAAAAAACCATTTCAAATCCAAAAAAAATTGAGAGTTTTTGGCAAACTTTGCGTTCAATTTTATCGAACCCAGTGAGTTTAAGAGAATTTCTAGCCGGAACATAATTTTTTTACACCATTTAATTCTTATATTTTACAAAAAAATTAAATGGATTCGTCCATACAACGAAAAAAAATGCTACTTTACATTTTCGGTTTCACCTGATGTAGGCCCTTAATATCAGACAATTTAATATCGTTATTTTCAAATTAATAATCTAAGTCTTATTCAAGTATCACTGTAAAGTTTCAACGTTAAAACACCCAGGATTCCCCACTGGCCTGCGCACATCTAAGCGATGGCCATCGCAGATTGCTTGAAAGTTCGCAAGGTTTTACTTACCCACTTACACTATTGCCCATAATATTTATTTATTTATATTTTATGTATATGAAACAACACGACAAAGGCACTGTCAGGTCTCTTGAGTTTCGGATAACATACTCTAATTACTAACTACAAACTACAAACAGAGTACCTACCTACTACCTATTGTGAGTTATGTATCACTTTAGTGCTTGTTCGTAACCAACTTTCGTAACCAGCTACGCCAGAATTATTCTTCTATCTTAGTTCATTACCGGGTTACCTACTACTACTAATAAAATACTAACAATAAAAAGATCTTATTTCGTAACCAGGTGACGAAGCAAGACTTGAATCACTTGTGTCATGTCTTCATTCACCACTTACGAACAAGGAAACTCATGTTCTAAATCAACCCCATCAAAAAGTTATTACAACTATATTTGAAAATTAATTTTACCTTCAAAGGTTAGGTTATGAATAGGGGGACACACATTGCTGCCAAGTCCCCAAGTTCTTGACTCCGATTACGTAGCTCTAATTACTGACTTTACGAGCTGCATTCAAATGTCCTGCGTGAATGATGCGCCCGCGCAGACAGCTTTATCGTCGCCATTTTGGAATTGTATCGTTGCCGGGACACAGTAATTTGTAGAAATTATTTCGCTAATTAGGTGGTCATTCCTAACCGATCTATTAAGTTAAGGCGCTGACAACCGTTAAACAACTTCTCGTAGCCTGGGTTGTCAGCTTCTAGCTTTCAAATTTTAATACATGAATACAAAATCACTGAATAAAAATAAAATAGTTTCAGCAAAAATATAATTCTAAACGTAAAATGTTTACCTACCATAGAACTTGTTAGAGATGAATAATATAAAATCATTTTATTGGTAGGAATGATTATAATACTATGATGATAATGATACTATAAAGTGTATTATAGTTTGTGTACAATAAAACGTTATTAATCTATAAAGCATCAGAAATAATCAGAACTAAGAACATAAAATCACGCCTCATTCCCATTGGGGTTGGCAGAGATCCCGGATTTCCACTCGCTAAGATCTGACATACCTCTTGCCTTCATTCACTCGCATAACATTCTTCATACATGCACGGTTTAGGGTACTCCTGACCTGGCCTACACTCCACACTAATAAACCTTACAGACCTTATAAACTCATACAATCCTTCCTTACAAATCTCTATACCTTTCAAATCTCTACTATCTTACCAACCTATACAAACCAACAATAATCAACTTCTTTTACTGGCTGTATAGATAGTGCAATCCACGAAGGCGCGCCCCACTATTCCTCCTAACCGTTTATAGTATATGTGTGCAAGCTTCCGTCAATGTTTGAGTGTTATCGGTACACACTAATTACCTATGAGTGCACACGCACACTACAATGAATAGACTACGGTTCGCGACTGCCGCTCGGAGCAAACTCCCCGCACCCCGCGAGGGGTGCGTCTTCGTGAATGCTATCATACTTTATTTCATCATGAAAACTTAAATATCTTCATATCCGATTTAACCACATCAAAAACAGCTATAGCCTTTTTATTTTAAGAAGCTTTTTATTTAACTGCTTGATAATAATCGTTTAACCTACAAGTACATTGATTTACACAATAAAATTAATTGACAAAATATTCTGATTGTTTTTAATCGAAACTTTGAGTTAATCTTTAAACCTCTTAGTAAAACGGCAAAGCGTTTAACAATTAACTGGAACTCGCTTATAAGTTTAAAATAGTATTTTTGTTTCCGGTTAGCACCAGTTACTGCTTTTTTGTAACGAAGTGTTGGTAGTAACTCTGCCGAAAGTGCCGTATAGGTCGTGCGTTCCATCCCCACTGATAACAAATATAAGTGTGGTGAACGCAGATGTTTGTTTTCTGTCTGGGTGTTATAATGTATTCTGAGTATGTATTTACAAAAAAAGTAAATATAACTTTTATATCAGCTATCAAGTTCCCATTATTATAAGCACTATTTAATTTGAGCCTAGATAGTTTTGTGTGGATTGCCGAGAATATTTTTTATTTAATTTGAATTGGTCTTTATGAATAATTACAAGTATCACTATGAATAAATTTTCAGCAGTCACTTACATTATTAGTGAGTCACACTCACTGGAGGATTAAAGAGTAACTTTCGGTATTTTGTTCGATTTTTGTCTGTGGATTAATTGAAATCATTTTTAATTCTAAATATATTATTCATAATATATTAATGTTCGTTAATACTTTTGTTTAATTTATCTTTTTCCCCTTTCTTATGTGTAAACCCTACGTGATATTTGCGTACTCATTGACATTAATTATACAAATTACACTACTTTTAACTTGTGCTAGCCAAACGGAACGTCATAATTCGCATTCAAAGAAACCGTATACGAATAAAAATGCTATTTGGTTTCTTTTTAAAGTTTTTTTACGATCGGGCGCATCGTGAGCCCTTAAGATAATGGGGGAGAATAAAAAATAGCCAGATAGAAAAAAAACAAACAATGGTACTAGTTAATCATATCATTAATACAAAAGTAAAAAAAATGTTTTCCCACCAAAAAATGCATCATTCGTTTTTCATTTTTTGTATCGCTAGTCCGTACTACAAAGCTTGCCTCTACAGTACATATCCATTGGAAAACGCCATTTCTTTCATTCGCCTATGCGAATGAAAGAAAAACCAAATTAAAATTGAATTAGGTATTCTTTAAATAACATAAAAATTATTGCTCCAACCAATCGACAGTTATTTTTCAAATCATGGGTTACCTACTTTTGTCACACTTGGTGTAAACGGCGTCGTGCAAACCTATCATTGTGTGTGTGACCACGCACACAACTAGCGAGCTGCAGGGCCTATTTGCCGTCCACCGTGGTAGCGCGGCGCAGTCTTAAATGATGAAAGTTTAGTGTTGTGGCTAGATGAACCCCGCGGATTAGTGTGGCCGGCGCGATAGTCGAATCCACCCTACAGTTTATCGCCAGTTAAATGGCCCGGCAACTTTTTTGCTTGAACAGTTTTATATCACGCGAATTTTACGATCACCAACAATATTTTACGACTTATGACTGTATCGCAATGAGTTGCATCGGTTTTATAATACTTTAATTTCACCGCCAGAAAACTATAAAAGTATGCAAATGGCGTATAAAAGTTGTTCGTGGAGCGGCAATAAAATTCATTTATCCGAAAGCCACGCAGATAACTTGTAAATCGAAACGACACTTAAATAAATTAATAAATATTGTGGATAATCCACACAACACTATCTAGCGTCAAATTAAGCAGAGCTTGTACTATGGGAACTAGATAGATGAGATAATAATTTATCTAATTTTTTTTGTAAATTCGTACTTAGAATACCATAATTATTAACACCCAGACAGAGAACAAACATCTGCGTTCCCCACACAAATATTAGTTCTCGGTGGGGATCGAACCCACGATGAATGAATGAAGTTCCAGTGTTATGGGTACCAACTTAGTGAGACGTAGGGTAATACAAAAGCAAAAGTTTCAAAGACAGCACGCTACGCTAGTAATAATAAAGTACCACTTAGGCCCGTATTCCGAAACAGCGCTTGAGTCTGAGTCGAGCCTCAAGCATAGATTTTATGACAGTTCTCCATTGAAAAGTGTCAAAAATCTGTGCTTGAGGCTCGACTCAGACCTAAGCACTGTTTCAGAATACGGGCCTTAGTATATAATCTAATACTCAAGTGCCATGAACCTCCTACCAATATTGTCTATTTAATTTAAATTTAAATTTTATTTTTCAAACGGTGAAGGAAAACATCGTGAGGAAACCGGCATATCGTAGAACCTAAAAAGTTCGAAAATATGTGTCAAATGCACGAAAGGAGCCTCTTCGAGGCGCACTTAAAATCCTTTCACCACACTTGGTTCGAAAGAATCAGTGACACGATAAGAAGAAGAAGAAGATTTAAATATTAATAAATTGATGTTTGACAAAGATCTAATTTGAAGCTCGTTAATAAAATACGTCTTCACGCCAGAATCAAATTAAAGTAAAACCCGAGTAATTCATAACTTATGAAACTAATAAGAGGGTTATTTATATTAAAAATAAAAACTGACAGTTTTTATTGCAAATTGTTATTAATTTTTCTACGCCTTAGTAAATGTACTAACATAATTTATTAATTGGTTTCAATTATTACCACTTACAAATTGGTTGCCATTTAACATTAAGGTTGTTCGATTCCGATATAAACTGAATTTACACAACTATGGGCAAACAAAGTATAAATGTACACTGAAATAGCTGTAATAGAATTTTACAGTGGTCTTTAATGCCGGCCAGTAAAGTTGGAGAAAACTGTAGGATAACAGAAATATTAATAAAAAACCAAAAAAGTAATTTTTTCGTCATTCTTTCTAACGGGTACTTGGCATTGAATACGTGAATGAGCTTAAAACATATGTCTCAAAATAGTCGTAAAAGTCTGTTAGTTCTTTTACTGAAGCCCCGACTGCCACGGCCAGTGGCTACCACTCCAACTTTATTATAACTGGCCGGTAATAGGGACCACTGTAAAAGCCTATTACAGCTAATTCAGTGTACATTAATACTTTATTCGCCCATAGTTGTGTAAATTAAGTTTGTATGGAAATCGTACCCCCTTAATTAGATATTTTATTTGACTGACTTAGCTTTTGCTTGTCTTAGTTGTAGTTGTAAGCTCTTTGTAAAGAGCTCGCCAGGGGTAGTACAAACCACCATGCATATTTCTCCCGTGAAGCAACATTGCTGTTTCGATTTGAAGGGTGTGGGTGCCGGTGAAATTACTGGCACGTGAGGTTGAACATCCGATGGTAAAGACACCGACTTTGGTATTAAATAGCAATTACTAACCAACTACTTAAATTTAAGCATATTGAAATGCTATCCATGATTGCAGATTTGTTGTAATTTGCTTCAGTCAGACATTAATTAGGTAATAAATTTTGCAGCTGCTTAAGCTCTTATAACATTTAAGTTGAATCCTTTTTCTTATCTGGACGGACTTAAAGCATTTTACGGCTATTTTTTTTACAAGAAAAAATAAAAGTTCAAATAACTGCTCACTTGATGATGAGTGGTAACCTCAGCCTAAAACAATTACGTCAGAGCACGTCGCTAGAGGATTTGCCATATGTGACACACAGCGTCAATCACCCTGTTAATACTGCGCCGAGCGAACATGGTGGATCAACTTTACTCAACTTTGTTTATTTAACTATGCATAAACTGATATTTTTGTAACGGAATAATTGTAAATACGTTCGTTCTGGTACTTTATACAAAGTTTTATATTCATTATGGCAAGTATATTCATAATATCGACTTAACCGTGGCTATTGTTCTGAACTATTTTGCTCGGCGCAGTCTTGAGTCTTATGTGCCTTATCCTACCCTTCAAATCGGAACCCTGTAATGCGATCATCTTTGCTTGGCGGCAGAAAAAGATCTGTTTCTAATTATTGCCCACAATATTAATTGATCATTATTTAACTTTTTCTTGTGTATTTTGTACATTTTGTAAATATTTGTTTAATTGTAAGTTTCTTTGTCAAAATAAAATTTAATTATCATGATGTAGAGTTTTGCCTGTTCAGCTGTAACTGCTGCCTTAAGATAATTTTAAGTCAGTTAATGATCATGAGTATGATGATGAGTGGTAACCTCAGCCTAAAACAATTACGTCAGAGCACGTCAGCAGAGTATGTCACACATGACATACAGACATGAATTTAAGTTTAAACTCGACATCTCAGTTTATGGATTCTGTATGTTTGTTTGATACGAGCTTTTAGTCAATCAACTTTGGAGGAAATGTATCGTATTTTAAACAGTCGTAAAAACTTTATTAAGTCAGCCAAGAGATTGTATTTTATTACATTCGAACTGCAAGGACTTATCAGCTGCTACGTTTTAGACATTTTTACAAATCAGTATTATGTTGTCGATATTCATTTATTATCAACTAGTGGCCGCCCGCGGCTTCGCTCGCCCGTTCCCGTAACACCCCGTTCCCGTTGCTTTTTCGGGATAAAAAGTATTCTATGTCTTTCTCCCGGTTCTAAGCTACCTCCCCATTAATTTTCTGCCAAATCGGTTCCGCCGTTCTTGAGTTATAAATAGTGTAACTAAACCGACTTTCTTTTATAAATATAGATATACAAATAAAATCCATCCTTCTTTATTTCAAAACATAGTCAGAGATGTCGATATTAATTATTTACTTATTATTATTACAATGATTTATTTAAAAGACAGAAACTATTTAATCTCAGATGTTCACCATCTTAATTTTAACACACGTTTATGCAAATAAATAATCTTTATCAATTCAATTAATTCAATTCATCATCAAAAGTTACCCTAAAGAGGTAAAAAACACAAAAATTTAAGTTTGATGTGATCAAGACACTTTAATAATTATAAGTTTAAAAAACTTGAAAAACCGACTTCATTGTCAAACGCCTAAACCGATTTTAATCAAATTTGTTTGGGACAATCTGGACGTAAGAATAACCTTCCAAATAAAAAAATAATTTTCTAAATCGGTTCATAAATGACGGAGGCATGCATTACCAAACATTAAAAAAAATATTAAAAAAAAATGGCAACACCGATTATAATAAAATTAAAATGGGACCAATCTGGAAGCAGTACCTATCAGATAAAAAAAAACTTTTAAAATCGGCTCACAAATGAGTTCAAATGACGAAGTTATGAGGTAACAAACATAAAAAATAAAAATACAACCAAATTGAGAACCTCCTCCTTTTTGATTGGAAGTCGGTTAAAACAGAAAGCTACCCTAAAATTATCATAGTCAGATTTCTGATTTTTCAGGCTGAGCTTCATTTTCAGCCAGACAGTAGCGAAAGTTTTATATATTGTGATTTTATTTCATTTCCTTCATTTTGTAGAGAACCTTCTCTGAAATAGAGCACGAAGGTAGAGATTTTGTTATAATAAGGAACTTAAATATTTATGAAAGTTTAAGGTAGAAAATATTACGGTGTAAGAGCATAATTTTCTCCAGAATTCTTTTACGAAACGAAGATTTAAGAATAAAAAACCACATACTTGAATGAAAAAAAACTTAGTTTTCTAGGGACTGTTCCCTTGAGTCAGAATATGAATATTGACTTATTGACTAAAATAATAAAATTGTGTGGAAGGTAATTTTATTTTACTGATTTTATTGTCATCAAAAAATTTTTGTTTCAAAAAATAGTTTTCCAGAGCAATATGAATCTTAACCTCATAATTTCAAGGCAGATTTTCTAATGCTAGATAATCTAGGCTAGTTGATGGCGACCAGTTTCACCATATTGTTTTGCATACATTCGCACAAACTGCTGGAACTTTGACAGTGCGATATTTAATAAACAATAATGATAAATATTGCGGACAACCCACACAACACTATCTAGCCCCAAACTAAGCAGAGCTTGTATGATGGGAACCAGATAGCTGATATTATACTTAAATACTCTTTTTTTGTAAATACATACATAGCACCCACTATAACACCCAGACAGAGAACAAAAATCTGTGTTCACCACACAAATATTTGTTCTCGGTGGGGATCGAACCCACGACCTACGGCGCAGAAGGCAGAACTACTGCCAGCTGAGCTGAGAGGCCAGTCAAATCAGTATTTGTCAGCGATACACATCGCCATCGACAATCTAGATTTACGCAAGGCAGTCAGGCGATGGGGCATAGACAGTCCCTACACAATTATTGCCTGACCCAATGTCGCCACTAACCTATTTCGAAGGAAATTGAGTTTGGCCAATTCCATCAAAATTTCGCGCTCACTCTTGCATTGTAAAACAGGCTTGCATTCTGGAGCCTAATTCTCGGCTCATCTCGGATCATTTTGCAATTTTATTTTATTGCCTCTTTTCGAAGAGAGAATGGATGATTTCCTTGAGTAATTATTGACGACCTCATCGTAGAAGCTTCGACAGCTACGATATACGGAAAACGTAGAAAAAGCGCGGGGTTGTGCAATGCCAATGTGTATTTAAGGGACATTAAAAATCTTGGTCGGCCCGAGAATAGGCGCCTGCGTGTGCTAGTGTGCTCAATGAGATGAAAGCCATCATTACGTTCTGTAATATAAGAATATCTGTAGGCCTACCACAAACTCTGTCTGGCTCTGTCTCTGGTTTTGAGTTTGTGTGAGTGCTGTCTAAATAAATCCTACGTTGAAACGTCACACACACAGTATAATGACTGGCCTCTTAGCTCAGTTGGTAGGTAGTAGCTCTGCCCTCTGCGCCGTAGGTCGTGGGTTCGATCCCCACCGAGAACAAATATTTGTGTGGTGAACACAGATGTTTGTTCTCTGTCTGGGAGTTATATTGTATTCTAAGGTGTGTAAGATGTGTATTTACAAAAAAAAGGGGGCTAGATAGTGTTGTGTGGATTGTCTATAAAAAAAAAAGACGTAAAAGCCATCATTACGTTCCATGAGATATAAATAAGAATACAAATCGCTTATTGTAAGAACTGTGTAAGAATATCTGACATTCCAATTATGTTCCAACAGTCTTCCCATATCGGGCATACTTCATTAGTGACAATAGAAGCAGTTGGGTCCATTCTTCGGCCACCAGGGGTACAAGTATATTCGAAAGTGGCCTTTTAATAAAGGGCGCGTGCGTATTAGTAACCCTCAGGGTATTCGGCTCGTGTGCCGAAATTTCCATATTGTCCGTCGCTCCAGACGTAATACAGACCTTTATTATGCCTGCAGGTCAACGCCAGTCACTTTTGTGCATGGAATGACAGTGAATTGACGTGCTTTTATGGTTTAAGACATTTATACAAAGCCTGCAAATTATCTGGAAATCGTGGAAACATTTTTTAAGTATCTGTCTGATAAACCCCCTGTGCCCGACTTTCTGAGATATTGATTCTGGATTGTTCGATTTGCTTGTAGTTCTACGGGATATATGCACTGATGGAATGCCCTAAAAATGTTTTTTTTTATACTACTATAGCTGATGAAACAAGCATATGGCCCATCTGATGTTAAGCGGTAACCATCGCCTATAACAAAGAATTGCCTCGTAGGTCACGCACGTCAGGAACGTGCCCTACGATGCACTGCCCTGCGTCCATCAACTTACAGATGTTTCGCCTCACGTACCTGTAATTACACCGGCATTCACACCCTTCAAACCGAAACACAGCGATGCTGCTTCATGGCAGAAATAGGCATGGTGGTAGTACTTCCCCTGACGAGCCCTTCACAAGCTCTACTACTACAAAAAATGTGAAAAGCCCAGCATCGATAACTTTTACCGCGGTGCTGTTGAAATGTTTGCTGAACTATGTACCTATATTACAAACATTTCATTAAATTCAACTTTTCTTATAGATGTCGGCGATGTGACCGATACCATCTTCGCTCTTGAGCAAAGATTGACAAACTTCGCCAAAAGAGGGGGCTAATTGTTTAAGTTTTCACTTCACACGACTTTGTTTTTTTGGCATTCTTGATACACAGCCAATACACTTCAGTCTTCTTCTTCTTCTTAATGAATGGCATCTGTCCTTTTCGGATCAATTTTGCCAGTGTCGAGTAGTTTAATGAGAACTTCTAAAGTAAGAGAATGATAATACTAAAAAATATATATGTTGTACATTACTATGTAAACATCCAACGATATTTGGTTTGAACGAGATCTAGCCAGTAGTTTTTTTTTTATACGTCATAAACCGTAAACCGCAATTTACCTTTCGACGAACTACAAGAACCTTATTATGTTACATCAAGTAACATATATAAAGGTTCTTGTAGTGCTACGGAACCCTTCATGGGCGAGTCCGACTCGCACTTGGCTGCTTTTTTTTATAGTTTTTAGCTAAGACATATCTACAAATCCTAGAATAGTTGTTTATTCGCGAATAAATTGAGCAAAATAGCATGTGTTTATACTTACAATGTGTAAATTAGGTTATCGGTATCAATATACAAATATTATACATTTCTCATCCCTTCTACTTTGCACTCTATTCAACTGGTATAGAGACTATTTTATGATTGTTATTTTATCTAGAGTATGCTATTTCGGCCTTGCAATTCATATTAATGAATGATTAACCTAAGAGGGTTACATTGAGAAGTGTATCTGGTTACTAACGTGCTTATCTTAAAATATTTTCGTGAAATTATTTGAATGCAAAATGATATGGCAAGAAATGTATAGCTATTTGTCAACCTTACCACCAAGTTTGGTCAGTTCAGGGAGCATTGGGTCCGGTAAATGTACACCCAGATAAAACGAATCCACTTTTTTTCACTGTGAAATAGTTAAGGCCTCCCCTTCTTCCACACGTCTCGATCTTTGGCTACAGAGGGCCAGTCGTTATGACAATCGAGATCGTCCCGCCATCTTTACCGGGGTCTTCCTCTTACAGTAATACAATGTGAGGCCTTATCGCTGACAGCGATCGCTACCAGGCAACCTTGGGATGGCCATAACTGAACACAAACAAGTCTTCACTGAGAACAGTGGTGTTCTCTGTGGACGTCAGCGTAACGTGATAGCAGACAGTGTTGCATAGTTCATTGGCGTCTGCCTATCTCGGTAATTCATTCCTTTATTTACTGTTATTATTCAATTAGTGACCCGGCCTTAGGAGATAACCCTAACTTATTAATTAATGTGTTTTATTTTTCTTACCAAAGAAAGATGGGAGGATGAGTTAAAGCAGACTGCAGGAAAAACATGGACGCGAATAGCGAGAGATAGGAAGGAGTGGAAGAGCTTGGAGGAGGCTTTTGCCAAAAAAGGGCAAACAGATAATGATAGAGTCGATGTCGTAGTGTAAAATAATATAATTTAGTTTTAGGAATATATCTGTAATTAAGGTTTAAAATAATAATAATAATAAAAAATTTTTTTTCTTACCGACTATCTGAGCAGGCAATTTTTTTAAATATTTTAGTTGAAGTAAACTATTCTTTCGCCTGACCTTGACTGACTGAATGAGATGTGACTGACAAGCTTGACCAAAATGTCAGCCAGGAGCGATAACTTACCATTTTGTTCTATTGGGCAGTGAAATCATAGAAATTTTAGTACATTTTTATCCTTTCAGTTCCATGTAGAACTAATAAAACAAAATTTGTTCTATAGTACTTTTAGTACTTGGTAAATTTTTATTTATAGAAATGTAGGGCCATAGAACTATTAAAACTATTTTTGTCCTTTTCATTCCATGGTAGACAAGAGATTTAAAGGACAGAAGGAAAAATAAAAGTGAGTTGAAACTGCAAGATTAATGTTTGAAAGACCAAGACAGAATAATATGCATCACACAAATTGTTTGTTCTATGATCGAAGAGACAGTCAGAGGTACTCCTACTACCAACTGAGTTGGGACTAAAAATACGAATAATGGCATCCTATAATATGCTTACGCTCGCTTACGCTTATTTTTATAAACGACTTATTCATGTTGCTTTTTCAATTATCTGCTTTATTCAACTTAAAAAAACTGTTAACTTATTTACTTTTCAAAAGCAAAAAGCAGATTTTCAACATCATGTATGTAAATTGCCATCGTTTAATTTGGCTGTTTGCTTTCGGTTTTAAAAATTAGGTTCAATATTATCAAATATTCAGTTGTAAGTTTGTTAACTTAATTGCTTAACTAAAAAGTCTGCATAATTAGATGCTTGTCGTTTAAACACCCATCTTTAGTTGCCACGACTATAAGCAATAAGTTTTAAATTTAATTACGCGGCTATCAAAGTGCACAAAAAACTGTCTAAATGTTATCACTGACGTACAACACGATAAGATAGTTCTACCTCACGTTACTCTGTGTATCTGTAGGTCAAGGAACACCGATTGTGTGCTATTACGATGATATAATGTCTGTAATGTTACTGAAAGGTCAGACACTGTTATCAACTTTTACTCCAATATTGATCCGTTTGTAGCGCTGTGGTAGGTCCTACACAATTTAAATGTCAAAAATTATGAGTGAATCTTCGTTTTATAACCGACTTTAAATGTAAACGGAGGAGGTTCTCAATTCAGATGTAACTTTTTTTTGTCTGTTTTGGTTTTGGCGTTATTTGATTTCGGAGCGCCGACTCTCGCACTCTGCCGACTTTTTCAGTATTTAGTAAAGGTAATAGCGGCGTGCCGACTTTATGAATTTTCTATGTAATTAATTAATCGCTTATCGACACGATTTTAGCACATTGTTGACTTTTTAAATCTTTATGCAATAATTAGCGTATTGACGACTAATTAAGTCTAGTTTATTTTCGCGGGCGATTTGGGTGTTCCTTTGTATCGTGTCACTAAGTTATTTTGAACCAGCCTGGATGTATTTGAACGTATGCATGTGCAAAGGCCCGTTACCTACTAATCAAGAAGTCGTAGCTAATCAAACACGTCACCCACAATTTGCAACACAATCAGTGTTCTGGACTAATTGCGAACAGGACATTAAACAAATACGGACAAGTTAAAGTAGGACTGTGGCCTGTGGTTCCAGATATAATTGTGCTTATCATATAAAAATTTTTCTTAGTTATTTAAGATTTTCCTTTACACTTCTTTATAAAATTTAAAAAAAAAAATATTATTCATTAGAATCTATAATCGGTACTTAGATATAAAAACGGGCAAAGTGATTATTTTGTTTCAAGATTTGTCTTAACCTATAGTACACTATACTATAATAGTAAGAGGATCCTTGATATAATGTTGTAAATGAAAAAATACTTTCGCACATCTAGGCGATGGCGATGGCAATCAGCGTAACGCTGAGAAATATTGCTGTCATATTTGACAGCGTCTCACCTATCGCCATCGCAGATTGCTTCCTTGTGCGCAAGGCTTTAATGATTGCAATATTAACAACGCGAATCAAAGCCTTATTAACCTTTTGGCTGCTGTTTCAAACATCAAGTTAAAAGTAATCGGCCTATCTTTTATATTGGCCTAGTTCGTTATAACTAACTGTACCTGATTTAAACAGGTTTTTATGGGGGCTTCTTTCTTAGAGGACACAACACAAGTAGATGGCCCATCTGGTGCTGACCCAATGTTTCTTTTGTAATTGACCTATTTTTCATATTGGCCTAGTTCGTAATACTTGTAACTGATTTATACAGATTTTTTTGGAACTTCTTTCTTAGACGCAGAACAAGTAGATGCCTTACCTGATGTTGAGTGATTACCAATGCCACTATTTTGTTTTGTCATCAGGTTGATTTTGCCTGTACAATTTTGTACAAAATAAATGAAGTATTTTTGTAAGCTATTTTAGTACGACATCAGACAAAACAGTCTTTTGTAGTCTCCTTTTCGTTTTATAGTACAGAAACACTTCGCGCTACGTCATGTGGTTTTTACTACCTAGGTATAAATCTTAGCACAAAACCTGTCGCTAAAGCCGAGAACTAATGACACACAATACGTACAGTCCTTATGAGCAAACAAAACTTGGAAGCTCTTGAAACATAATATTTGAACTCTCGTTTTACAAAAAAACATGCTTTAACTCTCGTTATTGACAGGACAGACAAGAGAGGCTCTACCTACAATTTTTTTTCAAACTACATCTGATTACCCTAGGTTTCAGGATATATGACTTCATAACCCTGGTTCCAGCTAGACTACACCGCAAACTACCACTTATTTTGACTCAATTTATCTCCAGACCAGTTACACTCCAGGTCCCAGCCTGAGTGCCACCCTGGCGAGGCTTTGTTTGTACACCTGACTGCCACTTTGGTGAAGCTTTATTGAAGGCACGTCGCACGGCATTCCTTGAACTTCTAGTTATAGCATACCCCCATTTCCAGGCTACACTTGACTAAACCTATCCCTAGTCTAGAGACTGACCAGGTCCCAGTCTACACTTGACTGCCACTCTGGTGAGGCTTTGTCAAAGGCATTAAGTACGGCATTCCTTGAACTTCTAGTTATAGCTTACCTCCATTTCCAGGCTACACTTGACTAAACCTATCCCTAGTCTAGAGACTAACCAGGTACCAGTCTACACCTGACTGCCACCCTGGCGAGGCTTTGTCGAAAGCACGTCGTACGCGTACGCCATTCCTTGAACCCCGAGTTATGGGCAACAAAACACCACGCAAATCATCAATGTTCAAATCGTAATATATTGAAGAATTTCGCAATTATCATATTTCATACTTATTTACGACGTCTAGGCTTCCATCTGACATGTATCTACAATCCTGGGAGGTCATAAAACGAATAAACCGGGGCATTAAACGTGTTTTATTTATTTTGTAATTATATGACCTGTGTTTTGGTTTATTTTTGATTGGCTCTACTTTAACTGCATTGTAAACAAGTATTATTCTTATCGTGTCACTGTTTCTTTCGAACCAGCAGTGAAAGGATTAAAAGTGCCCCTCAAAGAGGCTCCTTTCGTGCACTTGACACATGTTTATCGAACTATTTAGGTTTTACGACATGCCGGTTTACTCACGATGTTTTCCTTTGCCGATTGAGAGTACTTTACTGTCACAGTGCACATACATTTTTTGACGGAAAAGCTCCCGCCGACCGTCCCTCGAATATAGTATGCGGTAGAGAGGGGGAACCCACGCGGTCCGCATTAGTGTGATCACCTCTACACAAAACGTATGGGACCGATTAGTTTTCTGCTGCCGGTCTGCTCCACACGGATCTACAGGTATGAAACTCTGCCTTTAACCACTGAGTTAATGGCTCATCCTTCTAAGTGACATGCCGACACTTTTTGCGTTAAAAAGCTGTTTATAGTGGGATTAATTTGGCACTTTTAAAAACTACATAAATTCATCATTTTGAAATGCTTGACCATGAATAAGCAAAGGGTTCAATGAGTTTTCTGAATGACATTTATTACAGCAGAATGGCATCAATGAATTTTAATGTTTTTGAAACGACGAGTGTTAAAATGAGAAGTTTTATTAAGCTTAACACTCTTTAAGAAGCGGTTACCGTCATGTCACTGGAGTAAGACGTTTAAATTTCAATTCAGTGTCAAATTTTGGGATATAATATTTTATAATATTTGGGATTTTGGGATATTATGATCAAGACGACGCAGTAGACCAGCGGGGTGATCACGTATCTTCTGTTGCAAAGAAATCCTTGTTTCAATCGTCAGTTTTTACATGTTTTTGAGCTTCGATTGCATGACTGGGCAAACAAAGCCAGAATCACGATGTGTTGAAGAAATAGGAAAAAGCTGGCTTTGTCCAACCATTGAACCCGAAGAACTTATAACAGTAGTACTTAATGAAATCAAAAAGGAACCATCGACACTAGAAATGTTTAAGCAACAACTTAAGATACGCGACCGTAACGTCATATAAGTAAGAGGTTCTTCCCAGGAACGCGAAGCCTTAAAGATGATTCTCATTTAAAAGCGTTCAGTCATAAACGGTGGAAAGCAAAGCAATTACTTTAGCATTGTTGTGGTTGAGAAAACAAATTAAACACCACAGGGATGGCTTCGTTACTGTAAGAAGCTCTGAGCGATCCATAACATAAAATAATGCGTAAGATTTATTTATTTACTGATAACATGACTCTCATTCTTTAGAAAGTTAGTTCATAATGAGCCATCTCGTCTTTTTTTTAGACAATCTAAAGTAGAGACTGAAATATTTTTGATCTGACGGATAGCTTATTCTGTAAAACACGTTCTAAACAGATAAAGACAAAATTATGAACCAATCGTCTTGCGCACATCTAAGTGACGAGCAGTGAAACGCAGTCAAATATGACATGACAGCGAAATTTGACAGCGTTTCACTGATGCGCGGGTACAACTAGAAAGAAAGAAAGAAAATCATTTATTCAACCAAACTAAGAACTGAACTGAGTTTTTAAGAAACTGCCATCTGTCTGCGGTTTTCGGTTCTATGAACTACAATTGCAATGCAAGTTGGACGTTTGCAAAATAATGTTCTGTTACAATATCACAACGGCCACAGAAACTCAAAATGTAGCGCCCACGATTTCCACGTTTATTTATACGATAGCTACATTTACAATTCACAGACGTTTTTAATTACCAGTATAGTTGGTATATCTAAAAGTCTGCCCCGAACCCTTTTAGCCGGATGGGTATTATTCCTCATCGTAAACCCCTTTTACGGCCTATAAAACCAAGTGGAGATACACACAGTGCTTGGTAGATTCCGTATTACTTGTTGCACTTTTATAACCAATATATTTCGGTCTGATTTGCAACTGCTGGACAGAAAGTTTTGCTCTATTTGCAACTTGAGTTTATTTAAGTGCTAAGAATATTGATTTACTGTTCAGAAATGAAAAGGTTGGGTTTGCATCGGTGGAATTGAGTTTATTGTTGCAGGGATATTATAGTTTAAGGATAAGCCCGTCACATACGTAGCTATAATATATATTAATATGCCGTGCGATATTATAAACTACGGTATAAGTTGGTGACGTCATAGAAATATTATCGCTGCGTGTGCGGTCACTTGAATATTCGTATAGACAATTTATATATAGTAGTATGCCTTGCTATAATTTATATTAATATATATTATAGCTACGTGTGTGATGGGCTTTAAGGCTTACTCTGAGGATAAGAGCCGGAATCCACTACACCATCGTCATCGTGGCGTAGTGTTTTCCACTTTTGCTTAAAGTCCACAGTGCGAAATAGACCTCAACCTCAACTGATGTTAAGCGATGATAAAGTAAAAAAACTACACTTTGCTCGTATTTAAATTGCTTATTTATAAATGAAGTTTATAAGATATTCTAAGCTGTAGTTATTGGCCATAAAATTTATAATATAATACTATAACTATAGAGGAAAGAAGGTTATAATAGGCCAGGTCAAGTCTTGACCTCGACTGTTATTATGGTTAAGTTCATTATTTAGGTACATAATTTCCCTAGAATACAATAGATATAATGATATTCGTTTTGTAGCTCGTTTGTACTTAATCTCTATTTTTTGTGATATAAATATTAAATTATTTGGGCACGTGCCCTTAAATAATTGCAACATTTATTTATTTAATTTTCTTCGGATTTTAAATAAAAATGTTAAGAAAGTTTACATTCCATACAATTAACTAATTAAAACGATGATCCGCAATTCCTTTGATAAAACACGTAACCATTAGTTAGCCTTAACCCTCTTTGTTTCGCAAAGAATGGTTTTACGATTCTGAAATTGTTCAGTTAAATGGTACAGTCATCGATTAAAATGCTTTAAGTTTTAATTGAAACAAGTTCCGGAAAAATAAATGTAGTAAATATTGTTGACGTGACAATGTCTTATAATTCGATGGAGCCGGCTGCACGCACGAAAAAACATGACTCGTGCGGCGTTACCTCGCTCTGAGGCGTTCCATTTAAGGATTGAAGTGCAAGCGAGAACGCGGAACGAGCGGCAAAGAGGCACAATCGGCCTCCGCGTTCGGCAGCGTTCGACATCTGTGTATTTTCTTATGACGTTATCACGTTCAACTATCGTCAGTAAACCGACTTTACAGACAACCGAATTTTTTTGTCGAACGAGTGTTTTTACACACGCACACGCCGCAACTTTGACAGGGGAAAACTGAGGAAAAAGAAGTGGTTGTCTTACTTTTATCTCTGAGTATACCTCAATGATTGCCAAGTTGTCTTACAAAATTATTGCTTGAACCCAAAAACCAATTAAATTACACTCTTCAACAATTAACTTGAAGATATTTTGTAATAAAAAGTTTAAGTCAACTTGTTAACTGATAAGACTTCTTATTTTAGTTGGCTATAAAAACCCATTTCAATAAAACCTTATTTAAGCTTTTGTTATAAGTTATATTTAGCTCGCATATAAAAAAAAATAAAGATAAGAACTGTAAGACAGATTTTTTCTTAGTTCATAACGAACTCAGTTACGAACTGAGAACTGTAAAGCCTTATGAAGCGTTCTGCGGTGGTGTTCAGTGAAACGCTGTCAAAATTGCTGTCATATTTGACAGCGTTTAGATGTGTGCAAGACAGGACTTTTTTATTCGATAGGTAGGTACGAGTATAAATATAAATAAATATTGTGGATAATTCACACAACACTACCCAGCCCCAAACTAAGCAGAGCTTGTAATATGGGAACCGGATAGCTGATATAATACATGAATACTTTTTTGTTTTTTTTTGTAAATATATACTTAGAATACAATATAACACCCAGACAGAGAACAAACATTTATGTTCACCACACAAATATTTGTTCTCGGTGGGGATCGAACCCACGACCTACGGCGCAGAAGGCAGAGCTACTACCAACTGAGGTAGAGGCCAGTCAAATAGTATATCTACCATTCTGTGCATGAGTATCCAGACATTTTGAGAACCTGACTTTTTGCTAAATAGACGTTCTGATATACAGACCATCTGAAAGTTGGACATTTTGCTTATTAGACTTTCTGCTCATTAGACCTTTTGCTCTGTTGGACATTTTGCTACTCAGACCTTCTGATCAGGAGGCCCCGGTATGAACCCCGGTTATGAACTACGAAAAAAAAACCTTCTACGTAACTGGTTACGAAACTTGGTTACGTCGAAGTACTGGCTTGCTTTGAATGAAGAGACAATCACTACAAATTTCATGCAAAGAAATTTTTCACATACTAAAACTCAAGTCGATAGTTTATGTAGTTCTTGAAATAATAAACTTCAGCTTCACTATTTTCCTACTGCGATCAGTATAATTTGAATAATTGCATATTGTATACAAATTGAGGTATTATGTTGCGTTCAGGTCATAGGTTTTACATTTACCGGTTGGTAACCAGATACAAATTATAACTAAGCTATAAAAATATTCCACTGGCAAGTTGCGTGACCATGCCTCAACTTAATTTTATTAAAACATAAAAAACTTATGACAAAAATTTAAAAAACTGAGGTGGTTAACATCCTCAGAGCATGGAAACACTCTGCTTTTCGGTCGAGCGTTAAAAATAATTGATACAAATTCAATATGAAGTCGAATTGATGTTTTTTCTTATCACTCTTTAGTGTTTTTTTTTCTTAAGCATTAAACATTTCATTAGTCACTCTTGCGTCGTAATCTTACGTAAAAATGAATGAAAAATCAGGCTTTTGCATCTGTTCTAGATGATTTAAGGCCTGCGCACACCTAGGTCGCTGGCGTCGGCGATCAGTGAAACGCTGTCAAATTTGACAGCGTTTCACTGATCGTTATCGCCACCGACCTAGGTGTGCGCAGGCCTTTATATAGCGTCAGGGGCAACTGTTTTTGCTCATACTCTTACTTACAGGACTACAGGACGCTATAATGCCTGTGATGAATAAGTTCAGATTTGACATTTGAAATCAAATAAAACACATAATTTGTTAGAAAAAGGCTATAACAATGACCGATAATTTCACACCACTGACCCGTAATTTTGAAATTTATTTCCCTGATTATAATGTGCAAAGTTTAATTTAGTTTTTGCGTTTGCAATTTCGATGTGATGCAGTGACGATTGGCACGGGGCCAGAAACCGCAGTTTATAGCCAAATATGCTTTATTTGAACTACCACTATGACGGCGGCGGTTACATAGCGGATAAAACACCATGATGAAGTCGGTATCGTGAGGTCACTGCTGGTCATAGGCCTACCCCATACATTTCTCGTATGGTCGACTTTGAGCCTTCTTAACAATGTCTTCGTCAGGTTGGTACCTACTATTTTTAACCGACTTCAAAAAAGGGGGAGGTTTCTCAATTCGACCGTTTTTAGGGTTCCGTAGCCAAATGGCAAAAACGGAACCCTTATAGATTCGTCATGTCTGTCTGTCTGTCCGTCCGTATGTCACAGCCATTTTTCTCCGAAACCGTAAGAGCTAGACTGATGAAACTTGGCAAGTAGATGTATTCTGTGAACCGCATTAAGATTTTTACACAAAAATAGAAAAAAAACTATAAATTTTGGGGGTCCCCATACTTGAAACTGAAACTCAAAAATTTTTTTTTCATCAAACCCATACGTGTGGGGTATCTATGAATAGGTCTTTAAAAATGATATTGAGGTTTATAATATTGTTTTTTTCTAAACTGAATAGTTTGCGCGAGAGACACTTCCAAAGTGGAAAAAAGTTGCCCCCCCCCTCTAACTTCTAAAATAAGTGATAAAGCTAGAAAAAATATATGTTGTACATTACTATGGAAACTTCCAACGATATTTAGTTTGAACGAGATCTAGTCAGTAGTTTTTTTTTTATACGTCATAAATCGTAAGCCGCAATTTACCTTTCGACGAACTACTAGAACTTCTAGAACTCTATGTTATATTACTTACTGCTACGGAACCCTTCATGGGCGAGTTCGACTCACACTTGGCCGCTTTTTTATACATAAGTGATGTTTAAAGTGATAGACATGTTTTGACTACGCAATAAACAATTTTTATCTTATATTGACTTTGATTTGATTTGATTATAGATTACGAACGCTGTTTGACGCCCAACGCTTTTCAATGCACCAGTGATTGATTCGTTTGGTAACAAGCAACTGTAAGTCAGACGTATTTCGTTGGATTTCATTACTTTGCGTCAGAAAAGACGACTTTAAGAGCTCTACCAAGGACTATTTTGATAACTTGCAACGTATATAGTAGCCATAGCCTCGTAGGTCACGCACGTCAGGAACGTGCCCTACGATGCCGTTCTCCAGGTATTTCTTTGGAGAGACACCTTCTTGTAATTAGAAAAAAGAGATTTAGTGTAAACGGGCCCATGCATCTATTGTAGATGATTTATATAGCGTCAGGGGCAACTGGTGATTACACAAGCCCTACTTGCGGGACGCTATAGTGCTTGGGACAGGATTTTAGGGACAGGACAGTTGAAATAGGCTTGCCCAGGACCTATACCATTCTGAATGCTTAGTCGGCCTAATACAAAGGAAAGACATGGTCACTACGTGCAGAGCTGACTTAGCCATGGGTTTCCCCACGATGTTTACCTTCACCGTTTGAGAGCACTAGCATTGTGTACATAAATTTTCCGAACAGAAATTCTATAGGTACATGAATATATTCGAACCCGCGACCTTAGGATCAGATGACGGGGTGACCAATAGGCCACCGGTGCACTCATAATAGAGAAATTCTTGTAAATATTTTACACGGTTTATATTTTTAGGTAAAAATCGCTGACTTTGTAGAACACACAAAGGAAGACAGTTACAACGAAAAATATTGTGGTCAAGAAATTCAATCACATTAGGTTTCATCTTAGACGATCTAAATTGTCTAAGGGTTTCATCGAGAATCAAGGATTTTAGAATTCATTTGCAAAACTGTCTAGTAGTTTGCATTTTGCTCTTTTGCAGCCAGTGAAAATAAATTTCTTGAAAAACATTTTTGTTGAAATCAGGATATTCTTACAGACATTTTCGTGTGACTGAAATTGGTATTTCTGTGTTTGAGTAAAAATATTGTTTTAATTTGTGTAAAGCATTTAATTATTGTTTTTTTTTATTATGGTGCCACTGAAAGCCAATAAGAGCCCTAGTAGCTAATGCTGAGTGGCTTAACTTTTTTGCCACCATTACATTCAAGTTGAACTTACCTAGCTACCCTTTTAACCTTTTAATTTTAAGAGGCCGGCGGAGGGCGAATTTTCATACAAACGTAATACCAAAATTATTACTAGTTCAGGCAGATTTTCACTATATTATTGTAATAACTGTATGTGTATAGTATTTATCTAGGTTCCTGAACAGTTTTTATTTTAAATTACTTACCTCAAATGAAATAACCACCAATCGCATTTTACACATTTTTTTCATTGCAAAATGTGATTGGCGTTAATTTTGTTTGAGGTAAGTAATTAAAAATAAAAACTGTTCAGGAACCTAGATAAATACTATACAAATACAATAATTAAAATTATATAGTTAAAATCTGCTTAAATTGGTAATCATTTTGGTATTACGTTTGTATGAAAATTCGTCTTCCGCTGGCCCTTTAAGTTGACGCAAAATAAACTTTTTATAGTTCTAACTTTACAAACCAGAAACGCCAATCCTCTTTTGACGCTGACTGTTCGCTACCATTATGTAAAACAACAATGAAAACCTGATAAAAGTTATCGATCATCATAAAGACAAATGTAATATCTTTATCAATTGATTATATTGATTACCCTGCAAATGCAAACCGGTCACTGCAAAAAATCAAGTAAGCGCCCCGCGCCTAATAAATAATTCCTATGCAATATTCTAATCAGTTCAGTTGAAGTATTCACGACTTCTCTTATTGATCACGTGCGTGATCGGAAAACAGGGTGCAACTTGCTGACACAATAAATATATGGTAAAAAAAAACAATTATCGTACATCATTAACAGTTGTTAAACAGTGTAAAACATTTGAAAATCAACGATTTTGGGTACATTTCAAGACTAATCTCAGGGGATATCTGTAGGCATACCACAAGCTCTCTCTGGCTCTGGTTTTGAGTCTGTGTGAGTGTTGACTAAATAAATTCTACGTCGAAACGTCACACATACAGTATAATACCCTGGTGAGCTAATCTAGGCCTTCTGGTCTGACCTTTGAACCCCGGAGTAGTCTATCGTACGTTGAGCGGTCTAGTATCGCGTTTGTTTTTTTGCTACTGCAAGACGCCGCGGGAAGGGAAAAGGAGCATTTACTTCCCCAGCAAAGGAATACTATTACAATACACAGGATGTAATAAATTCTAATATTATTGAGTTATTCCGGTTTCCACGCATGATTTCACACTCGGACCAAAACTGTACAATTACTTAAAAGATTATACGCTGCGGTACCTAATTATTCGTAATTTACTTAAATGTTTGCCGGTTAGCAATTTGCATGCCCCATTCGTCTGGTTGACAGCAGTGTAGTAGCCCTTTGTAAAGTCAGGGGAGTACTACTATTGTTCTTCTTTTTGTCGTGAAGCATGATGCTCGCGACCACAGGTGCATGATACTAAGTGTTTCCACTGTCGCAACATCTACACAAAACATGTTGCAAACTCTTCATCAATACTCAAAATTGTATTGTCATCACATCTTCTTCTTCTTATCGTGTCACAGAACCATTGTGGTGAAAGGATTTTAAAGGCCCCTCAAGGAGGCACCTTTCGGGCACTTGAAACATAATTTCGAACTTTTCAGGTTCTACGACGAGCAGTGGACTCGAACCGACAAAACTTGTTGTACGGTTTTCTTCATATGTTTAAAAAAATATATTTGATGTAAACGCAAACTAGTACCACTAACTAACTACTACTAGTAAGTAACTACAACTACTGCTACTAAGTATGTAGTCTTGGCTAACACGGCCACTGGCTTTTATCTCGTGAGCACGACTGAGTATTCCTTTTTTTTGCATTTAAAAAATGGCATACTTCATACAACTTGTTTCAGCACGTTGATTCAGTAGACTATACGTATCTATCTTTCTATTAAGAAGTGAAGTTGCATTAAGCGACCTTGCCCCAGATCCACTGCCCGAAATTCAAATCGTAAAATGTTCCCCCCGTTCTAGGGTTGTCAAACCAGACCCTAAAAAACAATACAAAAAACAGCAGCGAAACCCAATGTTGTCCGAGTAGAACACATAGTATGTTTAATGACATGAATATTCGCTCGTTCTAGAGAATTCTAGAACATCTTGGCAAAATCAGGATTTTTTTAGAAAGACTTTTCTAAAAATTTCTACGTGATAGAAAAAGAAGGGAATAGACATAAACCATCCACTTACATAAATTCCTTCTAAACTCCCTTACAACGGCAGACCAAGGGGTATCTATATCTACCACAACGGGGCGTAGATCACAGTCGCGGTGATGGAGGTAGCCCTGTACGTACACTTGTTTTTTTATAAAATAATATATTGATTGATCGATTGATTTGGTAACTCTGTTTTTATCATCAGCAGACGTCAAAGGTCAAAGTATTGAAAATGTCTGAAGCCCAGTTTTTTAAAACCCATTTTTATTATTCATGATTTTGTTTCGTATAAATCTAATCTAAATCATTTCCATATACCACAAAAAGATTTTTTTTCTAATTGTTGATAGCTAACGTTTTACTGCCATCACACTTAGTGGAAAGTGAAAATGTAGCCTAAGGTGGAGGACGCTTAGCTATTATTTAATCATGGAATCTAGGTTATTGTTGAACAACACGTACAATAATTCTCTAATACTCGCTATGCGCCTTAATTTTGGATATCTATAACAATCTTCTTTTTACAAAAATCTATATTTTTGACATCCCACCCCACTGTTTATGCAAGCGTAAAGTAATTTGGCGCGGCGCAACCGGTAGCTAAAATGTTGCAGTTCTTTGCCAGTCTAACTATTCAATTCAATTTACCTTTGAAAAACAAACTTATTCTAAAGACAGAGGGGGAGAGCCCAGGAAGAAGGCGCCAAGTTATACAATTTGAGATAATTTATACACTTTATGAAACTGTAGAGATCTCAGTCTAGCAGAGAAATGGCAAAGCAGCTTTAAAAAACTACCAGCCGCTGGTTGAAGGTTAGGAGAATTTATTGCCGTTGCTACTAAAGTCCCGTCCACTAACAACAGTCGATTGAAGTAAAATGAGCTTTATCCCCCTCGAATAAGATTCAAATTGAACTTAGCTATATGACCTTCTTTTTCAGGCCGAAATAAGGCGCCTTTAGCGCTAATTATCTAATTAACTTTCGAAACTATAATTATGGTGAATGCAAATTGGCCTAAACATCGGGAATCATTCACGCTCGTAAAACATCGGAGGTATTCCATTTTAAGTTAATCATTGCCAAATACATAAATAACTAGTGAAATCCATACAAACTTCAATCCACGCTGCACCTTTTTAGGGGTTAAATTTTCCAAAAATGTTTCTTAAAAAGTGTCTTCAAAAGTGTACTATTAACTTTTCATAAAGATGACACCATCTTAATTTCAAGTGACTAACGGATTCTTACTATGACTAACGGTTTAGGCTGCGCGTTATATGCCAGACTCTCACCAAGCTCTTAGTGTTGTGATTGTGTAGTGTATGTGATATGATATCGGAACCATCTATAAGTTTTTTAGAGGCGCAATTGCTTGCATCGCTCCCATCGCCAAATTAACTTTTATCTCATGCAAGTAAGAGTTCATTTTAGAATGCAAGTCGTCTGTCACTATTGTTTCTTCTGCACGTATAAAGTACATTTTGCGGCTGCAACTTTAGAGACATAAAAGCGTCGGACGTGTGCCAACCCTAGCGTTTCCTCCCGAAATAGGGAAGTTTAATGACGAGCGGGAACTCGTAAAACATCAAACGTTTCAGGGATGTCAACTTTAAATAAATTAAATATTTTAATTCAACTTCGTCTTTTACGGCGAGGTTTTTATGGTGATTATTCCGCGGCAAGAACGGTTTTGATTCTAAGTAAGGTCTTTGCTTGTAATTTATGATTATGGCAGTTACTCACTTCGTCGTATATCCCGTGAAACTATTGTTATTTTGTACACATACATACATACATAAAATCACCTCTTTTTTCCATAGGGGTAGGCAGAGATCACGGATTTCCACCTGCTACGATCCTGACACACCTCTTTCGCTTCATTCACTCTCATAACATTCTTCAGACATGCTCATCGGTTTAGGGTACTCCTAGCCTGGCCTTTCTCTAAAACATCTGCTATCTGATCGAGATACATGCGCCGAGGTCTTCCCCTTCCAGCAGTTCCATTCACACTCATATTCATATCTTTTAGTAACTTCAAACATTCTCTGACCTTATTGTAAATGCTTATTTCAAAAACTTTATATTGTCGTCAACCCTAAAATGTCCTACCCCGTCCTGAAAACATCTCGTCTTCGCTAACAAGCGCCAATCACTTAAAAATAACCCTTAACACAACAGGGTAAGGCACAAAGAGGGTAGACAGGAAGCAACCTTGTTTTTAGTAACCTTCAAGTCTTCGAAATTCAAACTTTACTCGTTCTAGAAGTGGAAAGCTAGAAATGTAGAACTGCTGAAACAGTTCGAATCAGTTTTGATGGATGGATCAGAAATTGGACAAAGTTTGGGATCTAGGGGATCTATAAAAGCTTTGGGATTTAAAGGGGTAGATATCTACGATCCACTTACAGGAAGAATCTGACAAAGGAAAGAAATAAGTTTTTTTACGAAGCTAGAGACTTAGACTAATCTCGATAAGAAAAAAACAGCATAAACTTTTTTATACAACTTTTTGATGGAACAAGCACAATAACACAGGCTCTAATTTAATTATTAGATAATAAAATTAGTTTGACGTAGTGTAAAACATAAATTGATGCAAATATAAAAAAAAACGTTTATAAAATCAAATTTTGAACCACAACTTTTTCAAAATTTGCATTACAATAAATCACCCTCACTGACAATAAACGAATAAAACCGAACCGCTTCAGGTAGATTTTTACACCCAACCCTCAAACAGGGGTACATAATGTACAATTCACAAAACAGTTACGTTTTGAGGTCCCAAAAGCACCCCTAACATAACATTACCATAGCCCCGCCCCATAGGCTTAATGTGATGCACCTCCCTCTGGCCTATCGTATGGCTTCCCGAAGGAACGGGATAGCAAGCCGTTAACGTTTACGGGTTTCTTGTAGCTTTGTTCTTGAAACAAGCGCTATAAAAAGGAATGGAGATGAGGTTAGTTTTCTCTGCATCTCACTCGTCTATGCATTCGTTTTCTCTGTGTCTCACAGGCGTCTATGCATTTGTACTTTGTGCAATGAAGGTGATAACTTGTGCTTATGAAATGCAATGTCTCATAGCGATGTTTTGTATTGTATTACTTGTTTTTGTTACTCCGTAATAAGAACAGTTGAGAGGACAGGCCTACCATGAGCTCTGTTAGGTTCTAGTTTTGGGCCTGTGTGAGTGTTGACTAAATAAATCCTACGTCAAAACGTCACACACTCAGTATAATGCACTGGCGAGGACTCACACAGATTCAAAACCAGAACCAGAGACAGAGCCAGACAGAGCTCATGATATACCTACCTTACTGTTCTCGACAACTTTTATGAGGGCTCTTTATTTCTTCGTCGTCGTATGATTTTGTAAAAAGTCGAGAGCAAAGTCAACTAGAATCTTCTTTTTCTTCTTCTTCCTGCCCTTATCCCACTTTATGTGGGGTCGGCACAACATGTCTTCTTCCTCCATTTCCCTCTGTCAGCCGTCATCTCTGCAGTCACTCCTCTCCTTTCCATGTCATTTTTCACACAGTTCATCCATGTTTTCCAAAGTCAACTAAAATAATAATTTAATTATATTGTCAAACCTTATTAACAAAATACCTTATCTCCCGCAAATAAATTGCACAGATAATATCAATAGGTCAATTAGTTATTTTAATCTAGGTACTAACTAACCGCAAATTAAACAAGAACCGTTATAGATACCTATTTAAATAAAGATCTAGTAATAAACGTCAAGGAACTATACATTGAACTATTTAGCTAATACAAGGTGTAAACGTAGACAACTATTAAACATAGTTCTAGTAATAAATCAAATAATAATAAATAATAAATATTGTAGATAATCCACCGCTTCAAAATAAGTTGCGTATTTAAATTTTTTTTTGGCAGGCTTGATTAAAAAAAAATGAAAGTGATTAATTCATTATTTTACGTCTTTTGTAAATGGTCTCACGACTGTCCTTCCTAGATTTCCTAGATGGTCCTGGTCTGGATTTTTTAAGACACGACCCACTTTATGTTAGCGGAACACGAAAAAGATATGATGATGACATTAGTTTGACGTGAGCCTGTGTCAAGCTAATGTCATTTTCATAAAATAAAATTTTAACCAACATTACTTGAGGTCTTTGCTCAAAGTGTTAACAGTTGGAATGAAAGTGTATAATGTGATATTTTGATTTGAACGAAAGTGTTTCCGTTGGGTTTGAAAACACCATCTTTTCCTTCAAAGCCAAAGACGACCGACTTGTCTATTGACTGACTTGACTAAAACTGTTTTATTTATGTAATACTAGTGGCCGCCCGCGGCTTCGCTCGCCCGTTCCCGTAATACCCCGTTCCCGTTGCTTTTTCGGGATAAAAAGTATTCTATGTCCTTCTCCCGGTTCTAAGCTACCTCCCCACTAACTTTCAGCCAAATCGGTTCCGCCGTTCTTGAGTTATAAATAGTGTAACTAACACGACTTTCTTTTATAAATATAGATATCCTCACTCGACACTGGCAAAATTAATCCAAAATGGAGAGATGCCATCAATTAAGAAGAAGTTTTTTTACTGCATTTTCAAAAACCGCCGTCCGTAATTGTACACCCGTTATAATCGCGAGACGTCAATATTGCACTTGATAAAATATAAACATTTGTTATCAGTATCACCTCGGTTGACATACCCGCGGTTATCAGTGCAACTTTGATTGCTTGCAACAACCCGACCGTATCTAGATGATGAGCGAAATTGATGTGCCCGTTTCTAGTTTAATTGGCTGGAACCATCGGCGACTGGAACTGGATCGGACGAAATATAAAGACATATTTTTATAAGTAAGGCCATTAGGGCCTTACTTATAAAAATATGTCAAAAGATAAACAGTGCTTAAACTATCGTCATCTCTTACCACTGGGTAATGACAAACAGTGACAGGGCTAACTTTAAGCAATGATTAAATTTAAATTGCGTTTATAAGTAGGGCTGTAATTCAACTAGAATTATAAGAAACTATTTTAAGGAACTTAGCAACTGTGACTTCTTCTTCTTCTTCCTGCCTTATCCTTCTAGGTGGTGTCGGCACAACATATCTTTTTCTTACATTCTCCCCTATCACTCGCCATCTCAGTACTCACTCCTTTCTTGGACATATCATCTCTCACACAATCCATCCATCTTTTCTTAGGCCTACCAACCACCTCTAGTCTACTTTTATATCCTTATGCCGCCTTCCTACGGTGCCTGATATCACGCACCAGCCCGCACCGCGCACGACGACGCACGGCAACACACACAGAAAATGCTCCTGTGCTACCGCGCACCTCGGCGCACGAGACCGTTCCCATGGTGTGTCGTGCGAGCTGGTGCGGGCTGGTGCGCGATATCACGCACCAGTGGGAAGGGGCTATTATTAGCGACTGTGACTTGTCAAAACTTTTTTAGAAAGCTGTTAATTCGCGGAAGGAACTAACTAGTAGTAGTAGAGCTCTTGTGAAGGGCTCGTCCGGGGAAGTACTACCACCATGCCTATTTCTGCCGTGAAGCAGCATTGCTGTGTTTCGATTTGAAGGGTATGGTTGCCGGTGAAATTACTGGCACGTGAGGATATCTGTATGCCTCCAGTTGATGGACGCAGGGCAGTGCATCGTAGGGCACGTTCCTGATGTGCGTGACCTACGAGGCATATTTTGCTCTGTTGAACATTTCATTTTTCATTCATTTTTCAAAATAATTTAATGCACTGAAACTAAATTTAGAATAATGAAAGAGTAGTATAGACGTTGGATAAACAAAGCTATGATACGACGCTTATCTATTCTTTGCATTTCCTAGTTGGTTATGTTTCCTATTAGTTTGTAGCTATTTTTCAATGCAACAGTTTTTTTTAGTCAACTAGCTGTACCCGAAATCCGAGTTTTGCTACTACATTTCGTTACTAAATGTTGTTTTCGTTTCGCCTACGCGTCTCTGTCTTTTGTATGGAGAAAAGATGCAAAAATACGTTACGTAGTTAGAGTTGTTGTCTCATCATTTTTCCATGCAAAAGAGAGAGACACGTAGGCGAAACGAAAACAACATTTGGTAACGAAATGTTGTAAATGCACTGAGACTTTGGGTACTCTGATGCAACAAGCATCATTATGGCCCATCTGATGTTGAGTGGTAACCATCGCCTATAACGAAGCATTGCCTCGTAGGTCAAGGACGTCACATGCACTGCCCTGCGTCTATCAACTTGAGGCATACAGATGTTCAGTCTCACGTGCCAGTAATTTCAACGGCACCCACACCAGAAAAATGCATGTAATCTAAATTACAGTCGGTTGCACTAAAATGAATACATTCATAACTTTTAAAAAGTTTAAGTAGGTAATTTTTCTTTACAAGCTAAAACTAATTTTACACAAAAAAAATAGGAAACTGGTTTCATGATTTTAAGTTTTTGCTGCGTTATAGTTGTGATATCATTTAGAAAGTTAAATGATTGAGAGAATAATATATTTTTATGCAATTGACTGTATTCCTTACAATGTCAGTTCAATTAATTTCATAAATATTTATTAAAGTTATAGCATGACCTACAGGTAAACTAGGTGCCTACTTTTCCGGTTTGTCTAGTTTACAATACCTTCTAGACTAGACATAATCGTGCATTTTTTATAAGGTATTTTTTAAGATAGATTCCTTGTTATCTGATATAACAGTGACACTTTGTATCTTATTTTAGGCAAAGAAACAAACTTTTTTTTAAACTGCCATGTCTTATTTTACCATTTAATTTTGCCATTGTAATGCCCCAGCGGGGCTCATGTTCTGGACGTTATTACCCCCTAAGACCTATAATACACATGAAACAATGAATAAATGAATATGAATATGATCACCTACAGATAGCTCAACTGATCCAAATCAGTGCCAGACGGAAGTGTCCCCAAAACGCTGGCGGCATTGCCACGCCAAATAGCATTGCTGATGACCTACCTACATATTAGTTAAGTACTACATTAGTCGATCTCTTGCTTTCAAAATACTATCTGGTCGATCGCCGACACTATTAGTGTGAGCATCTCTGCTCTAGAACAATACAGAACACGTTTTTTTTTATTTAGACCAAGGTGTAGTTTTTGGCAAGGTCAAAATATAGTCCTAACTTGAATGAATAGGTACCTATTCACGCGCCAAACTGTCAACTCGGATACTTGTCACGCAAGTTCAATCGTTTGCCGCCGATCTGCCGAATAAGGATGCTACTTCAATAACAGGTTAGCCGGAATTATCCGGCTTTTATTATTCATTAGTATAATAAAAGCCGGTAGACTTTAAAGAGACGGCTTTAATTATAAATTCGCTCTTATCTTTGAAGCATCCTTTTTTTTTTAAATTAAATATTACTTTAAAGCTACAAAACGGCAAATAGGTTAAAAAATCGCAGATAAGACTGGCCTCTCAGCTCAGTTGGTAGTAGCTCTGCCTTCTGCGCCGTAGGTCGTGGGTTCAATACCCACCGAGAAAAATATTTAAGTGGTGAACAAAGCAAAAGAGTACAGTTTGTTCTCTGTCTGGGTGTTATATTGTGTTCTAAGTATTTACCAAAATAATGTATACTAAGTATTATAACAGCTATTGGGTTCCCATAGTACAAGCTCTGCTTAATTAGGGGCTAGATAGTGTTGTGTGGATTATCCACAATATTTATTTATTGAAGTCAATGCCTGATTATTATGAAGTCAGTCCATCCTTATTTAATCCTTATTTATAAGGGCTTCAGACACAACAGCTATAATGTAAAGATGTACATTATAGCACGATACATCTTTCCATAGAAATCGTCAGGAGACCACACACAGCAGCTATAATGTATATTTTCATTCATGTATATTTTCCCGGGATGTAATGTACATTAATATACATTTAGCTGCTGTGTGTGAAGCCCTTTATTCTTTTTAACCGACTTCCAATCAAAAAGGAGGAGGTTCTCAATTCAGTTGTACTTTTTTTTTTTTTTTTTTTTTATGTTTGTTACCGCATAACTTCGTCATTTGTGAGCCGTTTTTAAAATTATTTTTTTATCTGAAAGGTACTGCTTCCAGATTGGTCCCATTTTAATTTTATTAAAATCGGTGTTGCCATTTTTTCTTAAATAATTTTTTTAATGTTTGTAACTGCATGCCTCCGTCATTTATGAACCGATTTAGAAAATTATTTTTTTATTTGGAAGGTTATTCTTACGTCCAGATTGTCCTAAAGAAATTTGATTAAAATCGGTTTAGCCGTTTGACAATGAAGTCGGCTTCTCAAGTTTTTTAAACTTATAATTATTTATAACGCTTTTATTCTTATTGACGTGTCACTGTTTCATTGAAAACCAGTGGCAGTGGTGTGTTTAAAGATTTTAAATAAAATACTTACATAAAATATTAATTCTGAAAATGATAACTCATTTTCTCCTGGCTATACTGACAATGTAGCAACTCGCGTTTTTACCAAAACAAATCCCTGACTAAAATGACACCTAGATAAGGCTTCTGAGGAGACAAGACTCCCTCCGAAGTTTACCTCTCAACCCTACACGATAAACGAGAAATGTGAATTAACACGGAACTTCAACCTGAATTACTTATGCAAGTATACAAAGGTTCGCGAATCCTGTACAAAGACAAAGTAGAGCGAAGTGTTCTTTCATCACATATCTTTGATCTACAACCTGTGTGGAACAACCTGTTTGGTAGCAAAGAGAAATGGGAAGGACAAGTCCGAAGCAGCATTGAAAGGTCTACTTTTGACAAATCAGAGTGAAATCTGATATTTCGCAATGTGCCGAAGGACTGACAAAGCACGTTTGACTGTGTAAGGGAAATCAGCTAAATTATTTAAAAAAAGGAAATCCGCTATTGGCTGTAAGATAAGCAAAATATGTTGAAAATAACCAACATACCTAATATCTATCATTTCAATCTTACTTTTTCGCAACCAAAGAAACTGACTTCCATACAGATTTTCCAAATGAATGCGTTCATCTTAAAAATGAAGAAGCTAAGACATAATCGGCAGTCACTAAAAGGAACTCAGCATTTGTTTGTGTGAAGGTACAATGAATCTTATCCCGTAGTAATTGAATTAACTTTCGCTTGAATACTGATACGTATCTCCGTACTGAGACACGGTAGAGCGATCAATCACTCTTTAAAACTGAAGACTGGATCAAGCTGATAATGTGTAATAATGCGCTTGTAATGTTTTGTTTTCAATATCAGTTATCTTTTCCTTGCTATTCGTTCAATTTCAATAAGTAAATTTTCAAATAAATGTATATCTGAACACAAGATCAGTTACTTCTGAAGTTTTAGGATTTTCCTTCGTATTTTATACTTTATCATAGTATGAAAGAAAGAAATATTTTTTATTCAAACCACTACCATACAATAAAAGATTGAAAAATAATACAATACACACCAACTATAACTAATAGAACATAAATTATAGAAAATGAAAAATACAAGAAATGTTATTGAATTCAAAATGCATGAAAGTAAAACGTCCTCTCTACCACAAAGTAGTAGTACCACCACGTAGTAGTAGTCACCCTCTAGTAGTACTACCAATAGGGATAGATAAGTATAGTAGTAGTATAGTATCTGGAACTGGCGAATATTAAGATTTATATCAGTGTAGGCTGGTCTAAATAATTTTTGGTAAATAATATAATAGTGTTGTGTGAATTGTGGACAATTCACACAACACTATCTAGCCCAAAACTAAGCAAAGCTTGAACTATGGGAACCAGATAGCTGATAGAATACTTAGATACATTTTTTTTTTGTAAATACATACTTAAAATATAATAGAACACCCAGATAGAGAACAAACATCTGCGTTCACCACACAAATATTTGTTCTCGATGGGGATCGAACCCACGACCTACAGCGCAGAAGGCAGAGTTACTACCTTACTACCAACTGAGCTGAGAGACCAGTCAGAAGAATAGAAAAATAGTTTCGATTACAAGACATTATTGAGTCACAGCAAAGAGAGGACTCTTCCAATACAAGTTTTGCAACTTAAAAGTAGAGATCCCAATTCATTTTATGTAAAACCTTGTAAATTTTAATAATAACATTTTTCAATGTTTATACCGTGTCGTAATATTCCTGTGTGTAAGTAATAATTCCATAAATAAAGAAAAAAAAACTTTTGAAAAACAAATTATAACTCTACAGAAAACATGACTGTGTGTTTTATGAGTCAAACATCATTTACATTTTATCAAGGCTTTCAATATATATTTATAGGGTTTTGAGCAATAACATTGCCCAATGACATTGTTAGTTAAGTGGCAGGCAGGTAGGTAGATCTACAATTTTTTATAGTGTCATCTTGGAGAATTGACAATGCTTTGTTACGTTACGTATAGTAGATTGGTACTGAAGTAGGTACCTACACTACACCTAGGTCATGATAACAGCTTAGGTCTATAATTAATTGACGGTACAGACCGAACGCAAGACCTCTTGTGTGTTTATTTTTTTTAAGTCATGGTCATATTGCAACTATGCATAGTTTGCCTACTCTATAAGCCTAGCTCACGGACACAAATATCGGACTGTCAACGTACGCGGCAATGTATGCAAAACCCTGTGCTGAAACTGGTCGTCATCTCCATCGCAGATCGCCTAGATGTGGCTTTACCGTTGTTCCAATAATTGCAATGAATTTTATAGCTATCGAACATCGATAAATAGCCGGATAACCGGCTTTCAAACTTGTCACGCACTACACAAACTTGCAACTTTAAAAACAGGTAGTAGGTACCAACCGTCTTGGGAGGTAAAATATTGAATCATATCAAATGAAATAATTCACAATAACTCACAGATATTCCGTGGAACACCTCGAGATCATACTTTCAAATTCCCATCAATGTTGGAATCGGTAATCGTATGCCGACGACTTTTTTAATGGACTCTAATGGAGCGCCGCACCGCAGCCGACGCTTGCCGGCGGCAATCAGTTTTAAAAGTTTGAAGAGGGAGATTTATTGGCTGGTAGCTCTCGTACACGCACTAATTTGTAAATCTTATCAGTCGGGTTGTCTGGACAACGAAGTCAGGTATTAACACTTGTCTTAAACCTGGGCTACATGTTTTTGGCTGCGGTAGACTGGTGCCATGCCAGTCCTGGATCCCACTTTATTAGAGGGTTTTCACTTGGGGCACTAGATTGATACACTCGGGCAGTGGAACTTACCAGGTTGCTGTGGCGGCAGCAGAGGCGGCATGGTCGGCGGCGGCGGCGCGGACGGCGGCGCGAAGGGGGACACGCCAGGAGACTCGGGCACGGAGTCCAGGCTCGGCGAGCGAAGATCCCGCGCCGGGGGGATCGGAGGCGAGCGCGGGGCCTTCACCACCGGGGGCTCCGGGACCTCGAGTTCCACGCCTGGCGCCGGCAGATCGTGATGCCGCGCGCGCGCCTCGTCCTGCGCCTGCGCCCGTCGGAGCGCCGTCTGCAGCGCCATCACCCGCTGCCGGTCCGCCGTCAACCGACACTTCTCGCAGTTGCAGTACCGGTATTTACAGTACCGCTTGTGGCCCTTCAGCTCCACCTTGAGCCGGTGGTTGCGGCAACGCGCGCAGTTGGGTGGCGCGCGCGGTACGGCCGAGCTGGAGGCGCCTGGATCAGACCGGTCGTCGCAATCATCAGGCACGCGGCGCCTCCACGCGCCCACCGACACCATATCGTCGTGATCGGCCGTGGTCGCGGTTGTAACGCGCGTCGGGAACGCACGGCGCGTCGCGCGGTCACGGTGCGACTGAACGCCGGCGGCCCCCACCGCACCGCGGGGCCGCCCCGCCCCGCGCCCCTCCCGCCGCTAATGCATTTGTTGCTGTGCACTTTGCAACTATGTTGATGCATGCAGCGGATGATAGAGGTCATTTGAGGAGAAATCTCGATTACATTATTTTGTGGCTCTACCGACACTATCTAAGTACCTACCTGCTCTACTACTCTAGTTGTTGTAGGCACATGCACATACACGTCACAGCACAGAGCTTTTATTATGATGACTAGCCGACTCTTTGACACCCGCTTAGGAACATCCCCTATATTATAGATGCAAATATCCGTCAAACAACAGCTAGTTCACACAATTTAAAAAAATCTGCCATATCTTCCTACAGCAGAGTACCCAACCAAAATAGTGAGTGTTCTATTCGCCCTCTGATGATGTCAAACGTTTATAGGTCCCGACTTTAATGGATTTGATTGCATTTAAATTTATTCAAATAAAAATAACTTTTTCGCTTATGTACCTATTTCGTTTCTCTGCCAAACAAACAAGTTCTGTTTTTTAAAGAAATTCGTTCCTATTTAAGTTTTTATACCAAACGTTTTTACCCCTTTTCAGCTCCCTAAGGGTCGAATTTTGTTTTGTAGTGAATATAGATTTGGAATTCGGAATGGTCTCTTCTTAAAATCAGTGGTGCGTATTGTCGAATTTGTAACAAAATATGTGGACAGGTTTTTTCATTGATAATAGACCACAGAAGGATCTGACAGACATTAATAGTATCACAAAGGTGAGTCTAGATGCCAGTTCCAGGGGCTCAATTCTAGACCAGTGACTTTTTTGTCACGGTAGATATATCACAAGAACTGTCAGTTTCTTTATTGATTTTGATAGTTCTTGTGATATATATCTACCGTAACAAAAAAGTCACTGGTCTAGAATTGAGCTCCAGTAGGAGAGAAGGTACCTGTATCTTGTAACACAGAATAAATAATAGCCTGTTCCTTTCCTACTACGCGACGAGCGAGCACAGCAACAAATGCCCCGACTGCGTGTGGTGCACTCCATCGCGTGCAACGACGACCGAACAGCACACGTGCAAACTTTTCTCGTAATCTTCACCGATGTGTGAGTGCTTGATCTTTCGGCTAGTGTGCGTGCGGGTCGTATGCGATTTTCGCACGCAAAATTATGTAGTGGCAGTCGTGCAAAAGACAAAACGATCTTAAGCACCGAAAACGAGATCGTGATCCATTTTGACTTTCGCGGTCTGGTAGACCTACCTACCTACCAGGCTACCAGAGTCTTGTTACAGCGTTCATTTTGATGTATACGTGATTGTGAAACTTCTGCGTTTTTGCCGTTTACTGCGCTCGCGTAGCAACATGGCATTGCGCTATTTTATAATCATTGCTATCTCTACCGCAGATTATCTACTTAAGTACCTACACTACAAATTATCATTCTACTACATACCCGTTTCATTTTACATCATGGTTTTTACACGGAACAGGGATGCAGATTTTTTTCTTCAGAACGTGCGAAGGTCAAGGTTATTTTTATTGGGCCTACAATGAAATTTTTGGAAAGAGCAAAAAAATTTAAAACATAGCCGCATTTTGGGGTTCCGTAAAAAAAGAAAAGCGTATCGTCGCTGTGTTATCAAAAGGTCATAATTTAAAAACATCGTCTTTTCAGGAGACACAAAATATCTATGTATTTTTGTAAACGGATGGCTCCTAGCAAGGGAACTCCTCAACTGTGAACAGCACACACCATGGATTTACACACACTTTTTGTGCGCGCATTTTTGCATGATAGCTAGTGACAAGACCATGATTCAAAAATTAAAACTACATAGAATATAATAGGTTAAAAAAAATTGCCGTTTCTGAGCTATAAATAAAACTGTTTAATAAAACATTTACTCATTTTATTATTAATCTTGATGATCTAATTTGATTTGATTTTTTGACGTCCGCGATTTGGGTTTTTCTCCCAAAGGGGAAGGTTGCCTGATTTTGATAATCGTCAGAAACATTCGGTATTCAATTATAAATAGGTTTTTTGCAAAAAGTTTGTCTTCTCGATGTTCACAATTGACACACATGTCCACAGTCGTAGATTCTTCCTCCCAACTAAAACTAAGTATAGGAAACGTAAAAAATATTGCCCGTGGTATACCAGTTGTACAATTACAAGGGTATTTTTGCCTTCTATCTATTTGGCTAAAACCGAGGTCATCTTATAAATACTTCTGTGGTGAGCGCCTTCTGTGGCGGCCGGTAGTTATGCATGCAAAAATTGCATATAGGAACAAAAAAGTTGCACAAAAGCGCCAAGACCCATTGAATGCACGTATTAGGATAAAAGTGGGTATCCCCGTGTAGGTGACAATGGCAGTCACCACAACTTCGTCCAAATTACAGCGTGTATGCGAACACACAACTAAAACGCTGTCAAATTATCGCTGCCATGTTTGACAGCGTTTCAGCTGATCGCCATTGCCATCGCCTAGATGTGCGCAAGGCTTGATAGTTTTGTTTTTAGGGTTCCGTAGCCAAATGGCAAAAACGGAACCCTTATAGATTCGTCATGTCTGTCTTTCTGTCTGTCTGTCTGTCTGTCTGTCTGTCTGTCCGTCCGTATGTCACAGCCATTTTTCTCCGAAACCGTAAGAGCTAGACTGATGAAACTTGGCGAGTAGATGTATTCTGTGAACCGCATTAAGACTTTTACATAAAAATAAAAAATAAACTATAAATTTCGGGGGTCCCCATACTTGAAACTGAAACTCAAAAAACTTTTTTTCATCGAACCCATACGTGTGGGGTATCTATGAATAGGTCTTCAAAAATGATGTTGAGGTTTCTAATATAGTTTTTTTCTAAACTGAATAGTTTGCGCGAGAGACACTTCCAAAGTGGAAAAAAGTTGGTCCCCCCCCTCTAACTTCTAAAGTAAGAGAATGATAATACTAAAAAAATATATGTTGTGCATTACTATGCAAACTTCCAGCGATATTTGGTTTGAACGAGATCTAGTCAGTAGTTTTTTTTTTATACGTCATAAACCGTAAACCGCACGTTACCTTTCGACGAACTACAAGAACCTTATTATGTTACATCAAGTAACATAATATAAAGGTTCTCGTAGTTCGTCGTGCTACGGAACCCTTCATGGGCGAGTCCGACTCGCACTTGGCTGCTTTTTTTATGTTTTATTCCCTGTCAGTGATGATTCCTTATTACACATAAATGTAAGCATATTTATTAACATGTTAGCGTAATCCGCCTGACTCTCTTTTATTAAGTACCTAGACCTACCTATTTCGATTTATTTAACTACCAACATTTTAGTTTGACGTTTTGTGCTTTTCTCAAAATAATTGAATACAGGTTGGTAGGTTGGTGTACATACAGTACATAATGTATATCGAAGATACCAAAATAAGTGGTGTATCGCTTCAAAAAAACAAATATGATTTATTGCCAAAGACCACAGAGTCGGCTTTATTTTCTTCAGAGCTTCAGAGCTTTAGCAAAAAGTTACATCTGCAGAAACACCTGTTTTTGCAGATATCGAATCGGCAAAACGTCGAAGTCACTCGATTAACATCGAAAACAATCGATGTCTAAATAAAAACCATCCACAAAGCATCGGCGGTGTTTTCAAAGAGTGCTCCATTATAGAACAATTTCAGTAAATACTAAAAAGTGACAGTAGGTAGGCGCAATCGCAGCGGGATTTTAGCAAAAAAGTGTTACAAGTGCTTGTTGATTCTTGGTGTAGAAGGTGTGGTGAGGTGAAGTAGCCATGATTTATTAATACTTAACTAACCTCGTAGGTAGACTCGCCGCCGCCGGCGACTTTGCTCCACTGGTCCGATGTTAAGTATTTAGCTACGCGTTTGGAAAACATGAACTTAATTTAATTTGTAAATCCATTTGCATAGGTACTTCAATTGGTTACTTAACTTATTTTTGGGATTCAGGGTAGTAACTGAGGTAAAAAAGTCATTCAATCAGGACAAGAAGGCTCATATTGAGCACGTATAAAAATGGTACCACCACAGGGTGTGGGTCTTCTTTGTCATTCATAAAATCCATACATGATACAATGCAAAGTAGCATCTTGTTTTTTTTTGCGCCTGACAAAGCAATTCTGCCATTCTCACAAAACATGGTCAACACAAACAACCAAAAACATGATATTGATGGATGACAAATTGTTCAGTTAATGAAAAAAAAAGAAAAAAGAGAAACAATTCGGGTTTTAATAAAAATAAAACTTGGTTGGTAGAGCCTTCTACCGCTAAGTTTGTTTTGAAGTGTTAATTTATTTAGGCTATCTTGAAATTTTTTTGAGGTGTGAAAAATAATGAACTCGCGTCACGTCACAGTCTCGTGACCGATACTTCTTCAGCAAAGTTCGACAAGAAGTAAGCCTGAGATTCATAGACCGAACTTTGACTTTACTTTGATGGAAAGTTCAACTATCAACCAAAATTATATTTCATAGTTCTGTCAAGCTCTTCTTTATTCAAAATATTGATAGGAAACTTCGATAAACAAAGCTTACTTTTTTTTTTTTTTTTTTTTTTTTTTTATGCCATAGCTGGCAGACGAGCAGACGAGCCACCTGATGGAAAGCAGTCACCGTCGCCCGCGTTACTTTGCGAAGACTGCTTTGCTGTAAAGCAAAGTCACGTCTATGAATCTCGGCCTAAGATTAGATCAATCAAGAAAGGTACCTAAACTACATAATTGCGGTGCGGGTTTGTATTCTTTCTTCGTCATCGGACTGATGACACTCGTACCAAGGGCTGCCATCTAGACTCACCTAACTAAACGTTTCAAAGTAATCCTTACGATGCTAAAAAATTCGACAAATTTATCATGCGCACTTGATGTGCGGGCAGGTTTTTCCGCAAGTAGGCCGCTAGTGGGCCCTTATTGCGTGACCCTTGACACGTGTTGCTCGAACTTTTTTAAGTTCTACAACACGCCGGTTTCCTCACGATGTTTTCCTTCACCGTTTTGAGAGTAGGTACCTACTGGCATAGTGCACTAAATTTTTTCGACAGAAAAACTCATTGGTACACGAGTGGATTCGAACCCACGACCTTCGGATCGGAAGGCGAGGCCGCTACCCACTAGACCACCAGTGCTCTCCTTGCGATGTTGATTGATTAAAATTAATGTTTGACTTTGATTTTGTGTATCTACCTTCATGGCTATAAAATAATGGTGGGTTAACAGCTAGCTACCAATTTTGAGTATATTATATCTATATAGTACCTATCTAAAATAATGTGGGTAATTAGGGCACATTGTCAGAATCATAAAAGTTGAATAGGTTTAGGACACGCGATTCCACGGTTTGTAGAGTTCATATTAATTTATATCTTTCTGCAAGCCACGTACGATTAATTCATCTTAATTAATTAATATTAATTCATGAAAGTCGAAATCAAAGCTTTTTCAGTAGAACCGTAACGATCGCTTTGAAATGTTTATTAACTAGATGTTTCCAGCTAGAAAGCGTGGGAAATCGACAACGGTTAAGCTGAGTTATTGTTTTTCGCCCCTATAATTATTTTCAGTCAAAGCTAAAGTCAAAATTTATGTTTTTCAATTAAATCACAAGGATAGCTTTGAAACGAGAGCTAAGAATTTAGTATCCATCTGGTGAATCGATAACGTTATGATAGATAGCAGGAAATCAGTCGATGACGATAGCTATAAATTGTTTATTCTGCAGTGACCTTCTTATTAAAAAGAAACCTCAGGACTGATAATGACTAAGCTGTACAAAGTCAATTTTTGAATTTGGAATCTGAAGGCCTGCGCACACCTAGCTCGCTGGCGGTAGCGATCAGTGAAACGCTGTCAAATATCGCTGTCAGATTTGAGATTTGAGAGCGATATTTGACAGCGTTTCATTGATCGCGGTCGCCAGCGGCCTAGGTGTGCGCAGGCCTTGACTGATTTTCTCTTCTGTCAAATATTTCAACTTTCACTAATCACCATCGCCATCGATAGATGTGCGCAGGCCTTTATGCTTTTGTTACAATTGCTACTTGTTGCAAAGTAAGAATTTTGTACCAGGAATCTAAAAGTAGTTTATTAACCGACGGTGAAGAAAGGAGGAGGTTCTTATTTCGGTTGCATTTTTTTATCTTGCCTAAATTTCAATAATTTGAATAATTTGACCCCAAAACTGTTTAAATATCATTATACTGAACCTCGCAACAAAATTATAAAATATCAAACACGTGTAAGCTACAACAAACTACAACAACCTTGTACAAACGCAGACTCAAATGTAATTAGTGCAGCAAATTATAGCAATCACGACAAACGCTTGTACAAAGTTGATGACCACGGTGGTTTCCGGGAGACCTCAAAGGATAATTGAACAATACCTAATTGTAATAAAGAGCAGGTGAGTGGCTAGAGATACAGTCGCCCAACCTAAGAATTATTTCGGTATCAATATAATCATAATTTTGTATCTGAAAGCAGAAAAGCACTAAGACATCACCACTAGCGGTTACCCATCTGAATGTTAACGGCACAGAACGTAGCCTACTTTAATCGATCGGTCAGAAATTACCAAGCACGCTACGGCTCGGCTGGTAGAATTGAAGTAGTCAAAAAAGCTAATGGGTACTCAAACTATTGATATTCAAAAGTGGTACTTATCTTATAATAATGTAAAGTTATCGATATTTTTTTATACATTTCCAGTAACATTGAAGACATGAAGAACGTCCCGTGGTCGATAGGCTCTAGACACGAAAAGAACAAAGTGCGTCCTCAAATGTCCATGCAGACCCATGAGAAGAACAAAGTGCGTGCTCCTATATCCATCCAGACAATCATGCGTCAGAGTTTCATCCAGGTGCTGAAGGAGTATGCCCAGCACTGCTCCGTGGCTGGAGTCAAACAGATGACAGACCCTGATATTAAATGGAAGAAAAGGTAGTACCTACAGATACAAGGTAAAGTATGTAGAGCTCTCTTTGTGGAAGACTTTGGGGAAATACAGACAATATAGCTTCATGCTGTTTAATATAGTATAGGCACATGTGCGTTGGATTTGAATAGTGCTTACGTGTCGATACAGTAGTTCAGCGTCAGAAAGCAATAGTATTTGTCCACAGCACAGTTGATCTGCAAAGTTCTGACTGAACAATATGTACAATTCTTGAACAATTTTAGTTTTGATAAATTGTTGAGTGCCGTACAATATAAACAAAAGTGGTCGGACTGCGAGCCTTGTATCACTCTCCAGATGCTTATGGGTGCTGATCTTCTCTGCGCTGCTCAGCTTGCACTGCTACTTCCTGAACTACAGTTGGATGACATCCATGGGCAATACCCTGATTCTCATGCCGCAGTATTCGACGTACACGATTGCGAACATCGATTTCCCTGCTGTAGCCCTTTGTAATGTCAACAGAATCAGCTTGAAGGCTTTGAAAAATCATGCTGCACTATTGTAAGTATTTTTCTTGATTTTGAGACCTACTACAGCTATTATCATAAGGTTGCATTTAGTATCTTTGGGAATCAAACTTTGTAACGTAAAAACTTTCAGATAAAGGTACCTGCTAGTTAATAATGATAACAAGTAAACGTGTTTCCATAAGGTACAAAGAAAAGGTCTTCGGAAACGTGTCTTTGGAGCATGTCGAGGATTACCTGCTGAATATCGGCAGGTTGATAGATTTCAGCTACTTGGATACTATGGGCCCTCCATTCTTGAATATCGAGCGTATCGCGGAGCAAGGTTTTGATTCACGAAAGATCGTGGATACTATGAAGGAGGTAGGTGATTAATCGATTTTGGGTTTGTGGTAAGAACATTATAAGTTACGTGTCTTGCATAAGTTTTTAATGTAACAAACCTACTTTAATTAATAAGAAAGCTTATGGTCCAAAGATCTTATGCACTATGTCACAGTAAATATCGGTGCTGTCGTTTGAAATCAAAAATCTTGAGTATCTATAGGCGGATAGGCGGCACTAGTTCCCACACTTGAGGAGATGTCCGCCTATCGTGTTTGTTGGTTAAAGCTCTGAACATTACATACAGATAGTGCCATGAAAGTTGAGACTTAGCGAGCTCTTTCCTTTTTTTTCTCTCTTTTCTTTTAATTTTTTTGCCCCGGACTCTTTCTGCCACCCGATAACGCCCGGCCCCTTCCCGCCTCAGACCACGTGATCTGTCAGGTCTCATCTTTCGTGGCATGTATTATACCTTCCTATGTTTAAACGTCTCGGCAGCTTGCTCCAAGCTGCAAAGAAATGCTGCTGCGATGCTCCTGGCTGGGGGATACGGTTGACTGCATGAGCATATTCCAGACCAGGCGTACCGCGAAGGGGCATTGTTGTGCTTTCAACTATATCCTGCAGTTTGATGAATATGGATAGTGAGTTCTTTTTCTTCTTATTCTTATCGTGTCATTGATTCTTTCGAACCAAGTGTGAAAGGATTTTAATTGCCGCCAAAGAGGCTCCTTTCGTGCACACATTATTTTTGAGCTTTTTTGGTTTTACGATATGCCGTAGGTAGGTACGTATATTATGTAGACATCATTATTTATTTTGTTAAAGTGCGATCTACCGGCTGAGATCTAAGACGTAAAAGAGTTTTGAGCAGAACGACCGTTCGCATGATTTGCAGTATGTTTGAGACCAGGGGGCTAATTCTCGGGCCGATCTCGATCATTTTGAAATTTTATTTTATTGCTTCTTTTCGAAGGGGGAATGGATAAGTTCCTTGAGTAATTCATAAATCGACCTCTTCGTAAAAGCCTCGACAGCTACGATACATGGAAAACGTACAAAAATTGCGGGGTTGTGAAAAAAAGCAATAAAATAAAATTTCAAAATGATCGAGATTGGCCCGAGAATTAGCCCCCTGGTTAGGTGTTGATAAAGAGATAATGTCTCATGATCGCCATCATGTGCTGGACCTCCCCCACACATTTTCAGTAAGAACGATTTCGGACTTATTCTATTAGCCGACTTTCCAATCCAGATAATTCCAGTCTCTTCATAATGTAATCTGGAACTGTTGGTCGTACATTTTTCCCATATTTATTTCAGTCCAAGTGGAACACTGAAGGCCAAACGACAAGTTCTGCCCTCCTTTGCATACGGCCTCAATGTGATCGTGGATCCCATGTTGTACGACTATGCCTACCCGATAAACTACGTGCAAGGATTTGATGTAAGTGGATCCGGTATGGTAGACTACCAGTTATCCTTAGCGGAATTGAAAGCACCTGCGGTTCCTGAGATGGACGTGGACTAAAGGGTTCTATAGATCAATCGGAAACAAGGACAAATGGTTACTTTCTTTTTCACATTCTGGGTGGAATCGTCATCATCATCTGGCTGAAAAGACACTCTGATGCCTATGTCCGCTGGCTGGACATAGGCATCAGAGCAGCGGACATAGGCATCAGAGTGGAATTAGCAGTTTTCCAGTGTATTTTTCTTTATCAGCTCATAAGAGTGCCTCCGAGAAAAAGCCAAAAAACTTACGAAAGTGTGCAAGTGTGCTAGGAGAGTATAAAGCAAGTATGGTTTAAAATAACAAAAGCTTTCCTTCATGAACAGGAAATTAAACCTATTAATCCACTTCAGCATAGCATTGAAACAAATGCTTGGACTCACAGAACGCAGAACTCTGTAATCTGTGGCTGGACTTAAATTTACATCTGATTCACGATTGCCGCCCTTGGCGTGAGTGGACACAATAAACCGCCAGAGCTTTTAGTAAAAACTATCTGAAACTGCCATCACTTTGCCGCTATAAAACGGAGCCCGTCACTTTTTATTTATAGAAGTAGGGTTGAAAGTCGTCTGTGCTAGTATTTACGTTCGCCAGTTTTTAGGTACCCAAAGAAAAAGCATTGACATTCGTCATGTTCCTGTCCCATGAATTTACTGCTCAGATCGTGTCCTGTACAATGTCGAAACACATGTGATGCTTTGACACGAAGTGGTTTTGTAGTGGTTTCCTTCTTGTAAACGAAAGTGCTATTCATCTCAATGATCGTACTCAAGAACTTACACAGGGAAGGATGCAATGAGTGAATGTTGGATAATGTCAGATAGCACGAAATCCTTGTTTAGCTATAAACGAGTGTAGCATGACGAGGTACAGTTTGACAGGTAAACACAAGAACTAAGCATCAATCTTTCTCTACCCCTGCCATCAAATTATACTTACGTAGGTACCTACATTCATGCCAGCATACACCTACTCACTTACTTAACCAACTCGCTAACTATGTAAAATTCTGATCTGTCAGTAGTTCTTCAGGTTTTCCAAGACCGCACAACGAAGTCTCATTGCGGCGTTACGAAATGAAAGAATCTTGATCTCATGAATGACGGTCACCAGAACCAGTAAACCGCTACAGTAAACAAAAAACAATAATATACTGATCTAACAATGGTTTCAGGTGTTATTATTCGAACCAACCCATTTCGCAGACCCGGGTGCTGGTCGGGTGGTGCACCGCCTTGCCGAACCGAACCGAGTGCAGTTCCTCGAGCTGAAGTCGATCAAGCAGACAGCGTCTCCTGAAGTACGGAAGTACCCGCAATCAGTTGTAAGCAAAGTTATATAAACGTCAATAGTAGAATAACCCAGAAGATGCAGCATCTCACCTCACCTCTCAACAGTGTCTCACATCAAGAGAGCAGTATTGAATCAAGAGCTAACAAAGGTTTCTAGAGATGCATTGATCTCCCAAGAGAAATGATGAAGTAACAGAGAGACTAGAATCCAGAGTGCAGAGAGACTCAAGGTTTAGGTTTGTTTATAGTCTTTGTCATCATCGTCAGCCTGAAGCAGTCCACATCTGGACATGGGCCTTCCCTATAAAACTTCTAGGAAGAACGATTCTAAGCCCTCTCCATGCACACAATTTAGCCTTAGCTTTCCTATGTAACCATCATCATCGGCCTGAAGAAGTCCACTGCAGGCCTCCCCTACACATTTCCAGGAAGAACGATTCTGAGCTCTTTCCATCCATCGACTTCCCGCGATCTTAACAACGTCGTCCGTCCATCTGGTGGGTGGGTGCCCTACTTTTCGTCTTCCGATTCGTGGTCGCAATTCGAGAACCTCTAGTAACTATAATGCTAGATAGCCAGACGGGATGGACAAACAGTAGGTGCCATATCAAATGAGTGCTTGTAGATATTCCTTTTGATATCCACCAGAGAAACTGCATCTTCCAAGATGAGAAGCCAGATGACTTCCACGGCGTCTACTCGTACAGCTCATGTATCATGCGGTGTAGGGTCAAATCATTCCTCTCTCTGTGCCAGTGCACCCCCTACTTCTTGCCGATGGGGAAGGATGATGGACCTGTCTGCATACTGAGTGACTTGGCATGTCTTCATAAGTACAAAGGTACTGTAGCATTTTCGACTACCCACATTAAAGCAAAAAAGCTTGTGGATGTATTGAAGAATTATGAGTACCTAAGTCAAGGGAAACTACACCATGCCCGTATATTATAAGTATTTATGACACGCTATGCTGTATAGTACTTGGGATAGTACTTAAGATGGCTTGCCCAGCTCCTTCTGGCTTAATCAGCTAAATCCACAGAAAAGCCGATGCCTACACAGCCTCACAGGTAACAGCTCAGTTGACTGGTATGGTAACTCTACTTTCTGTTTTTTTCATTCAACTATTTGAGTGAACAAGGCCCACCAGATTTTTAAAGGTAACTGCGCCTGTCACAGGAAACTCAGCAACGCTGCTTGACGGTAGAAGTAAGCATGCTGCGTATTTGCAAATATTTGTTTTTGACAATGCTTTGTCGGTTCACAGAGAAGCTCTCCCACTTACAACCAACTCGCTCACACTCACACGAAGATATGGAGCTTGAAGATTCGCTGCACTGCTCCGAATGCTTACCAGACTGCGAGCACACCCGGCACATTACGAAGTCTTACAAAAATTCCTTCGATCTGTACTCCATCGACAAATACTTTTCGTATGGTTTCACGTAAGTACCTACAACTCAAGGGTGGAACGACATTAGTATACAGAAACCTGCTGCCATTTAAATAACAATTACTCCCACCTAAAAGTAATGCTTAGATCAACACTTCGACAGTAGCCATCTTTTTTGTTTCCTTCTGTTTTAAACATTAAAAGATATACCATAATAGTTGAGGTTCTCTACTAGGTCTACCTTACCTAGGTCACCTACTTACTCGATATGCATTAGTGTTTCTCTTACACCGATTATATTCACCAATTTATTTCGTAGGGATGGCATCAATATGTCGGATAAGAGCCTCTTGAGTATCTACTATGGAAGTCCGGGAGGTGATTTAGAACGTTTGGATGTGGTATCCTACTGGTATGAGATTGTTAGTAAGTATGCCTACGATGGCGACGACTGTATAATTATTTCTGTAGTAAAGATTATGTGCCTACTTGGAGAAATTAGAAATTCCTCCAAGTGTGCCTATTATGACTTAGGTAGGTACTCCTTATTTTAAATTCCTTCTGTCTCTTACAGGTAACATCGGTGGTTTCGGTGGTGTCCTTATTGGAATTTCAGTATTTAGTTTAGTAGAAATAGTTTACTTTTTAATAATACGTTATTCTCAAGAAATTTATAAAAAATGCACGGAGTATTAGAAAATGGTAGAGTAGTTTTTCTTGCTTTTGCTATTAGCTTTTGCCACTTGAGTAAAAAAAAAAACTGTTTTCGAAGGTAGCTCTATCGATAAATTAACCACTGGACAAAAAATTAAACTTGAAAATAGGTAAACTTAGATGGTATTTAGTAAATATGGAACTATGCACATACTTACTGACCTAAGGTCATACTTTTTCGACCTAGAGTTGCTATAGTTTTTAAAGCTATTATATAATAAAAAAAATGCTGAATGGACTTTGATCCGTACCATAAAAATCTCAAGAAAAAATTAAAATCAAAAGTGTTTCCGAAAATGCGCTTCCACCATCTGTCAACAAGCTGTCAAGTTTGGTGTAAGATTGAGAGTCGCAATTTATTTATTTTACGCAAAATGTCCGCAAATTCGCCACCGGGAAAGAGCAATGGTAAGATTTATTGAACAATGCTGATATTGGTGTTATTTTAGATGGCATTCTAAAGATTTCGCTTGCAGGTGATGAAACTGTGGATAGGTCTCCAATCATCCCGCCAAATGAGCCTGACACTGAAAGTATCAGCTCCAGGATCAGGGACTGGGATGTAGACTCGGTACGGAGGTATTTGGCCCAGAAACTAGGACTCTACGAGCCGCCAGAGCCCCCGGCGCCGTCTGAGAAGGTTTTGGAAGATGTAAACATTGAAGGCATTGTGAAGTGGATCCAAGGTGAAAGGTGTAAGAATATTATCACCATGTCTGGAGCAGGAATATCCACTTGTAAGTGCACTAAAAATATAAATCTATTATTTTTTTTAGTTTGTGTGTAATTTTTAGCCTTAAATAAATATTTGTTTATTTGGTGATCTCGCACTACATAGTTGTTCTGAAATCTCTAGAGAGCACCATAAAACTATAAAAAGCCCTCAAAGAAAAGGATGTGTAAATTTCTTAGAATCAATATCCCAAATCGGTGTGATTTTCCACTTGATGGAAAGTTTTGTTTATGTTATGATTTCCACAAGGTCGTTAGATGTCTATGGAATATTTTTATTCATCAATTTGTTTACTTCGTCACATATCATAGAAGGCCTTACATATTATACAAGGCCTTGTTATTTTATTCATCGATAATTGATGAGCAGATCCTGATATTGTTTTGACAGTATATTAATTGTCTTCTAGTCACCCCCTAAAGATACAATTCAATTCAATTCAATAAGCGTTTATTCAATACGATACAGAATCACTTTGAAACGTCTTAAAGCTAGGTAAGTCTAGGTGCCGGTTCCACATATACAGGCATACAGGCAAGTTTCCTAAATATTTTGCAATTCAGAGTTTTGTCCAGAGTTTTGTAATTATGTGCATTGATTTGTTTGTTTGTAACTATTTCTCAAGCAATATAATCCATAGCAATATTCCAATGGTATACCACTTATAGTGTAGTTATTAAGAAATTTAGGAAATTGTTGTGCATATACTCATGGTGGCAGTGCAGCATCTTAGAGCCATGAAGACGCCTAGGGAAGCATGTGTACAAATTCCTGAAGTACTGTCCTATTGAGTGGTTGAACTAGCAACAACCAGTCACGCTAAATAGACCACCTTGTGGTTTACTTGGAGAAACCAGTTCGCTCAAAAATTATGTAAAAAACATCAATAACCAATAATATATTTTCCAGCTGCTGGAATCCCAGACTTTAGAAGCCCAGAAACAGGTCTCTACCACAATCTGCAGAAGTACAACTTACCAGAACCCCAAGCTATATTCGAAATCAACTTCTTCAGACAGAATCCAAAACCATTCTTCATGTTGGCTAAAGAATTGTACCCGGGGAGTTTCAAACCTACCATATCACATTATTTCATAAGATTACTGCATGAAAAAGGTAAGTCATTAAATAATGTACAATACATATACAAGTACTAATGAACCAGCTCATTTTTTATCAAGTTTTTGAAGATCTACCTAGAGTCTTGGGCACTTGGCAAGAGGGGCGACGGGAGATGGACGAAAGTGGCTACAGAATGGTGGTCAAGGGGTGCTCAAAGACCTAGAGGCAGACCACCCGCCCATTGGTCGAACGACATTGTTGCAAGTGCTTGGAAAGAGTGGATGAGACTCGCGAGGGACCGGAAAGAATGGTGCAATAAAGAGCATGCCTATACTCAGCAGTAGGTGCAAACGGGCTGATGATGATGACCTAGAGTCTTGAGTATTAGTCAATTAAAATATCCCTTTCTTTGCGAAATCCATTCTTCCTGTCCTGTCACTGGTTACTATGAACCAGCCAAGCTTAAATTAAGGGTTAATTTAGGGCTAGATATTGTTGTGTGCATTGTCCACAGTATTTATTTTTAATTATTTATTTCGTCTAAAAGGTTTCTTGTCCTCATCGCTTTGTTATTACATTAAGGGTTAATTTAGGGCTAGATATTGTTGTGTGCATTGTCCACAGTATTTATTTTTAATTATTTATTTCGTCTAAAAGGTTTCTTGTCCTCATCGCTTTGTTATTACAGGGCTATTACTCCGTCACTACACCCAGAATATAGACACCTTGGAGCGTGTTGCCAACATTCCTGAGGAGAAGATTGTTGAAGCCCACGGCACATTCTACACATCTCACTGTCTGGAATGTCGCAAACAGTATAGTCTTGAATTTGTTAAAGGTACTATATCTATATAAGCCTTGACCAAATGGTGGCCGAAGTCAGGCCGAAGAAATTTGGGGCGTCCGAAAGCGCGATGGGTCGACGACATCGTAAGGGTCGCGGGAAACACCTGGACAAGAGACGCACAGGACAGAGGAGGCTGGCAGAAAATGAAGGAGGCCTATACCCAGCAGTGGGTGATACCGGGCTAAAATGATGACTATATCTATTACATCTCTCTAATATTCTTTAGAAGCAGAATCAGACCTATAAGTATAGCAGTGGTTCATGATAATGAATTTATTTATGTCTGTTATGTATAACTTTTGAAACTATCATGGTTTTTAACACTATTTTTCTGAAACAACTGGATATTTACAATGATAAAATTGTGAGTTTTGACTTCCGATATTTCGGCGCAGTTGCATGCACCATGATCACGGTTGAACTATTTAATCATGGTAAATATCCCGTTGTTATTCCATTGTTTCATAAAAATAGTCTGTAGTGTAGTTTGTAAGTAAATATGTACATTTGAATTTAGTACGCCCAATTAAAGAGTTTGAAATATATTACTTTGTCGTAGAGCGCATTTTCGAAGACCAGATACCAATCTGCACAGAATGTCCGGGAGTAGTGAAACCAGACATAGTGTTCTTCGGAGAGAGCCTGCCGGAGAGGTTCCAGGAGTGCCTTCAGGAGGACTTCCAGCATTGCGATCTGCTCATCATTATGGGCTCGTCGCTGGAAGTTCAGCCTTTTGCTTCACTTATTGACATGTAAGTACAGTGACAGTAACACAAGATGAAAGACAGGGATCTTTTTTCTCTTTTTGGATGTTGTGAACGAATTTTAAGTCTCTGCAAAGTGAGAAACACAAAAAGTATAGGCTTAAAATCTCTTATCAAAATAGAAATAAATGTTAAGAACACTGGTGGTCAAGTGTTCTCAACCCGCCTTCCGATCCGAAGATTTTGGTCCGAAGAGTATTTCTGTAAAAAATCGGTTGTCTGTAAAGTCGGTTTACTGACAATAGTTAAACGTGACAACGTCATACAACGTCTACGCGGACGCATCGCTCACTCAAGTAGAAGAGAGACAGATGTCGAACGCTGCAGAACGCGGAGGCCGATTGTGCCTCTTTGTCGCTCGTTCCGCGCAATTCAAGTTTTAAATGGAACGGCTCAGAGCGAGGTAACCCCGCATGAGTCATGTTTTTTCGTGCGTGCAGCCGGCTCTATCGAATTATAAGACGTCACGTGAATAAATAAATGTTGTATTTCCCAGGGTTCCAAACTGGTGTCCCCGCCTGTTGATAAACCGCGAGAAGGCGGGTGTACGCTCGCCTATAATGCGGATGCTCGGCATGGGAGGCGGCTTGCAGCTCGACCAGCCCGTGCGGGATGTCGCGCGACTTGGCGACTGCGACGCCGGTTGTCGCGACCTGGCACGACGCTTGAACTGGGCGGTGAGTTACTTAAAGCACAATTGTTTTAATAGTAGATTAGTAGCCAAGGGCTGTAAGGCATCAATTGCAGCCCGAGATATTTAGGCGCACAAGCGCAGCGAGGGCATATGCTAAAGGCCCTAACCCTCATCGAACCCTTAGCTTAGTGGCTAACCCCCTCATTCGTAATGCCTGACACATTTAGCGAGCCGCTAAAATTAGCGGCTCGCTAAAAGTAGCTTGTCTTTCATATCAACAAATAGAGATGGCAATAGACTTAATGGCTTGTTATACTAAATGACTGTTATAGGACCATTATGAAAATGAACTTAGGGGCGGCTGTAAGTAAGAGGCAAAGCCTTGCCCCTAATTTACACTTTTGCCATATCAGCACTTTACTATAGAACTTTGTAGCTTCGTAAATCATGAAACTCTGCACAAGTCTTAACATCCACTGACAAATAACTAAATTCGTTATCCCTTCCAGGACGAACTAAACGCACTAGTGGCGAGCGAACACGAGCGCTTAGAACGCGAGGGGGTTCCCGGCCCACCAGCAGACATACCAGGAACCAGGGTCACCAATTCCGATGCTATCGACCCCAAGCTGGGGTAAATGAAGACATAAACCTTGGTGCCTAGGGTATTGTATCCTTTACACGATCCATTGGTACTGGTAACAAAACCATTGGGGTCACCAATTTAGACCAAAAACTGGGGTAATCTAGGCACCTAAGGTGTTGTAACGCCTATACACGATGCATTGATAGCATGTAGCAAAAACCGTTTTTAACGCTATTGACCTCGAGTTGTGGTCAATCTAATGCTAAGTGTATTGTAATTGACCCCAAGCTAGGGTAAATTTAAATGCCAGAAACGCCTTAGATACGCGACACGTCTGGATGGGTCTAATGGTAATAGAGCTACTCTAATAAGGCCAAATAAGGGTTGAGAGTACTAAAAAGTAAGTAAAAATCAAAGCTACTCTAATAAGGATATAACGACCAAAAAAAGTGGAGTCTTATACAAAGTAAAAATCTGTTTTACCCACTGAATACAGTAGAAAGGCGATCAGAAGGGCAAGTCGTAGTTTTACTCGATCAGTTTCAACAATACGTTTCGGCTGCGCGTCTCTCTCTTTTGTATGGAGAAAAGATGAGACAACAACATTGTTTCTACGTAACATATTGACGTTACGTAGAAATGATCGAAACGAGTGGTTCAAACTGATTGAGTAGAACTCAGACTACGAGGAGGGAAGGAGGAGGTAAATGAAGAAAGTATTTCTTTATTTAACTTATTGCTTGACTTCTTGTTCGGAAAGTAATTATTGCGCAACAAGGCATTTTTCATTATACGAATTCCGAAAAAACTGCCGAATTTGTATGGAGACAGGGGCTCATGCATTTTGGCGACATTTTTCCGGCCACAGTAGAATGGCTTTTTACTATATTCTGTGGTTTTACCAGAAGTGATTGGGTAAAAAATATGTTTACTTACTGAAGTGTGTGTATATTCTTGTAGGTAGCTCTATATCTATTGGTCTTCTAGAACAGATTGGTTATGGGCCCAGTAAAGTAAGTTACGCTACAGGCAAAGCTTACTTACTGGTTCTCTAATACTGTGCCGTGTATATTATGTATAGCAATAAAATGTACAGATATTTATGCATTTGTAAGCGACCTCTGAAGCAAGAGATGTGGGTTTGATTCCTGAGCGGGAACCAATGTTTGCGTGACCTGCAAGTATTTCTTTCTATTCAGTGTTGTACAGTCGTCTAAACTAAGATTACTCTTTAAAAATTTCAAAAAAACATTTTTGGTCATATCTTGTAGATTTACCAAATGTCATTGTGATAAAAGGGATTGATGTAATTTTTGAAATTAGGAATGTTACTTCAGCCGACTGTACCATAGCCATCTAATTTTCTGATACTTACCTTCAACATAGGAACAGCCTGGTATAGATAGTGCAATTCACGAAGACGCGCCCCACCAATTTTCGGTTGATGGGATCGCGGGGTGCGGGGAGTTTGCTCCGAGCGGCAGTCGCGAACCGTAGTCTATTCATTGTAGTGTGCGTGTGCACTCATAGGTAATTAGTGTGTACCGATAACACTCAAACATTGACGGAAGCTTGCACACATGAGTGTGCAAGCTTCCGTCAATGTTATAAACGGTTAGGAGGAATAGTGGGGCGCGCCTTCGTGGATTGCACTATCTAGACTAGAGGATATGTATATTTTAAAACATTAGACGAACGATTCGGATCCAAAACGTCAGTTTTTATCTATTTTAGTTTTTAGGCAAAATCTGACGTTACCAAACGTTTTAAAATAACCTTGTAAGTTGGTTATTTATTTATTTGTAATATAAGACCGTCGATGCACATTTTGACCTTTAGAAAAATATAAAATGATTGAACTTATTTACTGAAAATCGCGAATGTTGCGTACAATCTAATTGCACACAGTTTAAGAAAAAAATTGTGTTGTTCCTCGCGATTTTCGTTTCAGTGTTCAGAGTTTCGAGTTCAGTGTTTTTATATCTTTGAAAAGGTCAAAATGTGTTGTTTCACGGAGTTCAGCGTCTTAAATATCGTTTGTTTTGTGGACGATCGTCGGGCTACTTTCGTCTAGCGGGAGTGACAACCTTATCTTATGTTTAGTCACCGCTAGAGGTTACAAGCGTTACTTAGATTTGACGCACTGCTTAAATTTCGCCCTGTCTCTGTTTGACATTACTGAATGGTAAGAGATGACAGTTGCGTATACACTGATTATCTTTTGAAAAAAACTTGTAAGTAATGGGGTCAATCGCCTCGCAATAATAAGGCTTAGGGTCTCTTCTATTATCGCCCATTTTTTCTTATCACTGCTATCTGTTTTAGTACAAAAACTAGTAAAAAGACAGTTAGAATCGACGTTACTCCTAACGAAAAGGTGACTTGCCCCATTTAACCTTCTTTTGGCTTAACGGGTAGTTTTGTAACACCCTGTACATGCATAAAAGAGAGATACAGAGCAAATAGCTACAAAATGGTCCCTGACTCAGCGTGAAGTTAGTTCGCTATAGATAGTGCAATTCACGAAGACGCGCCCCACCAATTTAGTGTGTACCGATGACACTCAAACATTGACGGAAGCTTGCACACATATGCTATAAACGGTTAGGAGGAATAGTGGGGCGCGCCTTCGTGGATTGCACTATCTATAGCAACTAACGCTGGTCTCCCGTCAGGGCCGCGATTAATAGAAATATTCTCTTTCATAATATGAAATGTTTGTTATGCGGGATGTTTTATTTAATTTTTGTTGAAATCGTATCTCAAAATTGTAATCATATATCAAGAACTAGATTTTTCTGAAAACTTGATATTTTTCTTTACAACACTATAATGACGATATAATTGTAATGAATTTATTTATTTAATGTTATTTTAAAGCTTTATCTCTTTTGAAAGTTGGTAGGTAATTTAGGTTTAGATTAGTTTTGTATTAATAAAATAATTTATTTAGCATTATATTTGGGAATTAATTTAATGTTATTTACTAATCATTTTGCTTGATTTTAAGTGTGGACATAACGTGGTTTGGCTATTGTTATCTTAAGAAGTAATTGTTTTCTTTTAAATACTTTGTTCATGTGATGTTTAAATTGAAAAAGAAATTCTTCATAAATAAAACTTCATCTTCAATATATTTTACATCATTAATAGTAGTATTAGTAATTGCATTTGTCTGCCTTCACAGCTCAGTTGGTAGTAGCTCTGCCTTCTGCGCTGGAGGGCGTGGGTTCGATCACCACCGAGACCAAATATTTGTGTGGTGAACTTAGATGTTTGTTCTCTGTCCGGGTGTTTTATTGTATTCTAAGTGTGTATTTACAAAATAATTTATGCAAGTATTTTATCAACTATCTGGTTCCCATAGTACAAGCTTAGTTTGGGGCTAGATAGTGTTGTTTGGATCGTCCGCATTATTTATTTATTCTTTAACTATCCGGCCGAATGTACCTATTTTTTCACTAGTACTGCTGATACAAAAATAATGCTACTGTTTAAGAATAATTATACCGAGTTTCTTGTGATATAGAAGTTAATATTACCCGATTAAATGCCTTATAGTTGGACCACATAGGTAGAGATCGTCCAAGCTTAAAATGCACGTCCCGCTACTCCAGTCAGTCAAAGTAAATTGTTCTTTATCACTTATATTACAAGGATAATTTTTAACTACTTTGCTGTGAGTCAACGTCAAGAAAACGTGTCCCTAAGTCTATGTCGTCCCACTGCTGGGCAAAGGCCGCCCCCAAAGACTTCCAGTTCTCTCTATGTACTGTTACGGCGAAACTTGATTGATTATAGCTACAACTCTGTTTTACTTTATTACACGGCAAACAATACAACTACGCATTGCGACGCCATCTTCTTCCTCCACTAGTGATGTGTCCCGTCGCTCGGTTCGAATAGGGTTGTCCTATTCCCAAAACCGGTTAATACTATAGATAACTCCAAAATAACCATTTTTATGTCTTCTCTTCGGTAGGCAAAACATTTGTAAACGGTTGTGCCAGTTGGATTAATAAGTTTTTCCCCCGTTACATTTGACCGCTTATAGGAAAAAATCTGCTTTCCGGTCAACTGAATCATGAAAAATAGTAACCTCATCGTAATAAATGCAGTATGTAACCTTTTTGCTTTAGTGTTACTTTGTTTACTTTGATTACTAGTGGTTCTGTGTGCTGTATAACCTCGCGAGCACACTAAAACCTTTAAATATATCGAAAAACTAAATCCAATATTTACACTTTCTAGTCGCTATACACGCGACAAAACAGAGGTAAAAATGTACTTTATAAAGGGCTTCACACATGGCAGCTATAATGTATACACGGTGTAACATTATGTATTATTATAATATACTTCCCGGGATATAATGTACATTAATCGGAGACAGGGCGGTAAATCTCAAGTGGAGTTGGGCAGGACACCTTGCTAGACGTGGTGATGGTCGGTGGAGTAAGGCCTTGACCGAATGGTGGCCGAAGTCGGGCCGAAGAAATCTTGGACGTCCGAAAGCGCGATGGGTCGACGACATCGTGAAGGTTGCAGGAAACACCTGGACAAGAGACGCGCAGGACAGGGGAGGCTGGCAAAATATGAAGGAGGCCTATACCCAGCAGTGGGTGATACCGGGCTAAAATGATGATGATGATGATGAATATACATTCTATTCTATGGAAAGAAGTGATGAGATGTATCGTCCTATAATGAACGGTTGTAGGCAAAAAATATTGCACATCGGCTTTGTAGAGTGCTATCTCTTTCTGGCGCACACTACGCTCTATAAGCCGAAATTAGCCATGTGCAATATTTATTGCCTACTACTATACATCTTTACAATAAAGCTACCCTGTTTGAAGCCTTTTACTACGTTTAAATGGGGTGAAAGTCTAGAATTTTCCCCAAAAAGTAGTGGTCTTGGGTGCATGGTAAATACTAAGCGTACAGATCACAATTGTAGGACTTGATGTAAGTGGCCTGTTAGTGACTAGTATAACGATTTGTATCGTTAAAATCTTTCTCGCGACCACTTTTGCATGTTGTCTTGTGAGAGAGATTTTGAAAGCAAATCAAAACGAAAGCAATACATAAACTAAATTGACAATAGATCTCATATTATTGATGTTACCGATATCTTGTTGAAATATAATAAGTATGTTTAAAATTGTAACCCAAAAGCCTATATTTTATCAGTAAATAAAGCGTATTGTAATATAACATTGTTTTATTATCATTTCACATATCGATGCTTATTTACAAACTTAAAATAGAGATTGTACAAAACTATAGTTAATCTTCGTTTTTACAAAGTGAAAGGCAAAATGTCTAAATAAAATTAGTTAAATAGGGGTATATAAAGACTGCTCCCGAAAACAGAAACATAAGGCTTCTACACACACAGAACATAGCTAAGGCACAGAACGACCTGTCATGCATGGCGATCAGTGAAACGCTGTCAAATATGACAGCGATATTTGACAGCGTTTCACTGATCGCCATCGCCCATAAGTGCGCAAGCCTTTCGACTACCGAAAAGAGCAAAGAAGACTTACAGTTTAGAAAACGCGCATGTGAAAACCCTCCGTTTTTGGGGAGCTGCCGTTTTGCACCTTGTATTGACAAAAACTTATTAAATTCAATCAAACTGCAGACTCTAAAATTCATCACGTACTGTTCAAGTCTGAATTATACAAGTTTAAAATCAAATATTTCGTTCATTACACATTTTTAGTCAGAATCTTTACTCCTTAGCATCTGTAATACCTTCTGCACTTATAGCAAACATCGCTTCTGTTTCTGGTAGGCATGGACTGTCGTAGATCTTGCATACTCTGAAATAAAAATAAATAATTTCACCATACTCCAACTGTTGGTGTTGGACGCAAAATGGACCGCTTTGGCGCTAAATTGCGGAAACAACAGTCCTGTACAAGATAAAAAATGCCTCAAGTTGATGGAAGCAGGGCAGTGCATCGTAAGGCACGTTCCTGACGTGCGTGACCTACGAATGCTTTGTTATAAGCGATGGTTACCACTTAACATCAGGTAGACCAAATGCTGGTTCCAACAGCTAGTTGTAAAAATAACGTAATAAAATTTTTAACTAGCTAATTCTTTGATCCGCACTTGGTGAGCGGAGTTGGGCTGGCTGGGGTAAGGTTTGGCAGGGGGACGATGCACAATACAGCCCATCGCGGGACGTCAAGCGGACTGGTTTCAGCGAGTAAACTGGTAGTGGAATCTTTTTGGGTGCTGCTTTACACATATTTTCGTTTTTTTTAGGTTATACGACGACGTGCTGGTTTCCTTACTATGACCTTCACCGTTTATGAGTACAGGCATAGAGCACAAACTTTTTTTCTGAACTCACTGCTCACTGGTACACGACCGGATTTGAACCCAATCGCAGTTCGCAGTTTTACTCGATCATATTGAACAATTAGTTTCGCCTACGTGTCTCTCTCTTTTGTATGGAAAAAGATGAGATAACAACAATACGTTACAAAGAAACTTGTTGGTAAAAAAATTCTTGCGAAGAAACGATCGACTCGAGTTGTTGTCCCACCATTTCGCCATACAAACGAGAGCGACACGCAGTCAAAACTAATTAATCAAACTGATCAAGTGACTCAGACTAGAGGGTACTGTGCTCTGAAGAAATAGATGGGTAACTGTGTACCTGTTATCTCCCCTTCCTTTACGCAGATATAGTCTAGTTGTCGAGGCGTGGGCCATGATGTGGCCGCCGATGGGTTTCTTTGTGTCCGCATTGAACACACCGACGGAATCCACCTGTGCTACCACTTGGTTCGTTATCACTACTGCCACGCCGAACTGAAAAAAAAAATAACATCAATGTAGGCTCCCCTAAATCCCCCTGCGGCTCGACTGCCAGCTACCAGGGGGATCTCGCAGGTGGCGGATAGCGGAACGCCATCAGAGGGACGATGGTTAGCTGTGAATAAGGTTTATGCAAATAATCCAAATAATCAGTTCCCGACCAGGCAGTCTTCCTTTCACCACTCCCATCCTGCTCCACTTTCCTCTCCCAGTTCCCTGATCTCCCAATCCCATATCCTAATCCGCTGCGGAACATTGTGGTCCTGTTTCGTGGGCCTAACAATTTATTGTTGGGTGGGGGGTGGATCACCTGCGTCTTTGATGCTGAGCGCAGGGGGCCCGTGAGGGAGGATGAAGAGATCCTGGTGATTGAGTGGTTTGTGACCACTGCCACAACACATCACTTTGGCTCCGATTTCACTCAAAACGGAGGGCCGACGGTAAAGCCGACCGTCGGTTGAATCAGCATAACGGTTCGCCTTCAGCGGCCGTGGCTAGGGTGGGGGGCTGATGGGGTCTGCAGTCGGCGGTGCACGCCTTAGGCGGAGCGATCTGTGGTTGACGCTCGCTCTGGTGGTGCCGTTTAGGCTCGTAGACAACTCAGCAACCCTCCCTATATCGATACGGTAACCCTGGTGTACATAGTACATTCCCAGGTGCGGACTCCATGGAGGGTGGGGAACCGTTGAGATGAAGTTTAGACAGGATACGACATGGCTTCAAATAAAAAATTTGACCACTTCGCAACCCCCTCTACAGGGGAGGCGGTAGAGGATTTGGTGGCGGCCTTCGCGGTCCCCCAACCCCCTACTGCTGCCTGGACGGTCGTTGGACCTAAAGGCAAAAAACTTAGCAAGCGACAGAAAAAGGCAGAGAAAAGGGCCAGGCTAGCAGCCGAGGCCCCGAGTACTAGTACCCAACCTCCCGTGGTGGCGACAAACGTCCCGGGGAGGGAGGAGGCCAAGCGGCTTACACTACAAAAGAAGCAGCCAGGACATGGAGCGCAGCAGGAGGTGTCAAACACCGGTGCCCCTGCCCGAAAAGGCCCCAACCCTGGCTTCTTCTTTAAGCAAAGGACGCAGACGCAAGCAAAGGGCAAGGAGAAGACCGACTCTGTACCGCATGCCCCGCCGGTGAGGCCTTCAGGCCCACAAACATCAGACGCCGGGCCCGATGGTAGCAGAGGTACAGCAGGAGGGTCTTTCAAGCACGCATGCCGTAAAAACCGTCGGAGGCGCGCAGCCGTTGCGATTGCGAAATCGGCACAGGCACCGGCTCATAATGAGCCGAGTAAGCGCACTCGGATGGACGATACGGTGTCCCCAAGAGGGGACCACAAGAAGCAGAGGCTAGATGGCACACGTCGGACCACCACCAGCTACGCAGAGATCGCTCAGACTAATAATCTCCAGGTAGCGGTGGTAAGGGTCGACGACCGGCAACTGACCGAGGAGCAGGCCACCCTAATTAAAAAGTACCTCCTGCGCCTACTGTTGGATGAATGCAAGGATTCCAGCGTAGGCTTCCAGCCCGACTTCAAGGGCAAACCTCTGTTCTTCGAGGGATCCCTTCAGTTGTGGTGCGGAGACGAGGCTACTTTGGCGTGGCTGAAGGTGGCAATGGAGAAGCTTCCTGCCGATACTTGCCCAAGACTCAAGACCGTCCGACAAAGTGAGCTCGCCAAGAAGATCAAGGCAGCCCTTTTTATTCCGGAGTGTACAAACACTCTGGAGGACACGTGTCTTATCTTGTCGAAGCAAAACAAATGGGCCGAGGTTAACTCCTGGACCGTTTACGCCCACAATCGGCAGGAAGATGACATTCTCTTCCTGACAGTGGGGATACCAGAGGGGCAGATCCCTGCTATCCTGGAGAGGGGGCGCAGACTCGCACACGGCCTAGGAAGCATCTATGTCCGGTTCTATGGGACAGATGGTAACTTTCAGGATGCGCCGCCCCCTAAGAGGACGAACAGACAGACGGACAAGCAGACAGACCCCCAACCTGGCCCAAGCGGCCAGAGGATCCCAGCGGATGGCCCCGTGGACAAACCCATGATGGTGCCACCACACTCGTCACCCAAACCGTCGAGCTCCAAGCCGATGGAGGAGATGATTGTGGACCTAAATCTGCTGGGGTCTGAGACTTCAGAGGAAGAGGGAAGCCTACATGATGGCGACCCAGACCTCTCTGTATAGTTTCATACAGTGCAACCTCCAGCACAGCCTCACTGCAACGGCTAACCTGCGCAGAGTGCTGGAGGCAAACGACAGGGAGACCATAGCCCTGATTCAGGAGCCGTGGATCAGGGCAGGGCGCGTGTGTGGTCTCAACCACCTAGATGGTAAGCTATATTATGACAGTATTTGCGGCAATCCACGCGCGTGTATTTATGTACCGCGGAGTGTTACAGCAGTGCCCCTCACCGAGTTCTGTTTCAGGGACCTGACAACAGTCAGGATACGGGGTGAACTCGGGGGGGAGACAGTAGACGTCACGCTTGCGTCAGCCTACATGCCCGCTGACGAAGTCATACCTTCAAAGGACGTCGCTGATCTGGAAGACACTGCGAATCAGACAATTCTAGGCTAATCATTTCAGCAGATACGAACGCGCACCATCCAATCTGGAGCATGCCGATCTCGAATGGCAGAGGAGAAGATTTGGTGAATTTTCTTTTCACAACCTCTCTTATTATAGCAAACAGGGGCGCAGAACCGACGTTCGTAACGAGGAGAGCTCGTACGATCATAGATCTGACCCTAGTATCAGGTAACTGTCCAGACTTTGTGCGGAACTGGAGGGTATCAGATGAATCATCCAGCTCCGACCACAGGTGGATCAGATTTGAGTTAGCATTAATCACTGCAGCCCCGGTGGCAACCCGGAACCCGCGACGTACCGACAAGGTAAAGTACGCCAGTTCCCTCAAACAACTTCTGGGAGATGCTGCCCCGGAGCTAGAGCTAACAAGCCCGACAGAAATAGAGGAAGCAGTAGACCACATTACAGTAAGTATTTCCAAGAGCTACGAGGAGGCGTGCCCGCTCACTGTCACCCGACTGAATCAAGCGGGCAACAGAGGCTGGTCCAAGGAACTGGAAAGACTAAAATGTGAAGTACGCAGATTATTTAACAGGGCAACTAACACCTTCGACGACACTGACTGGGACAAATACAAGCTGGCACAAGCCAAGTACAAAAAATGCTTACGACGCAGCAGTCGTCGAAGGTGGAGGAGCTTCTGCTCCAGAATAGAATCAGATCATACAGCAAACCGGATACGGAAAATCCTCTCTGCGGATCCTAACCGCGACATAGGGACTCTCAAAAAACCGGATGGCACTTATACTAAGAGCACTACAGACACACACACGCTGTTATTACAAACCCACTTCCCGGGCTGTCTCATAGGAGATGAAACAGTATGGCAGGCGGACGAGGTAGGTGTACCAACAGAAATAGACTGGGCCACCGCGCAGTCCGTCGTTACCGAGGAGAAAGTGAATTGGGCCATTCGCAGTTTCAAGCAATACAAGTCGCCGGGCCTGGATGGAATCTTCCCAGCCCTCCTGCAGTGGGGCAGGTACCACCTAATTGGAAGGTTAACAAGTGCCTTTAGAGCATGCTTAGCCTTCCGATATGTACCACGGCCATGGAGAGAGGTAAGGGTCCTCTTCATACCAAAGCCAGGAAAAAGCGACTACACGGAGGCAAAATCTTATAGGCCGATTAGCTTAACATCCTTCCTTCTCAAAACCCTTGAAAGATTATGCGATCGTCATATAAGAGACAATATACTCACGGCAATTCCAATACACCCGCAGCAGCATGCATATAGTGCGGGTAAATCGACAGAATCAGCGCTGCACGTGGTGGTCAGCAGGCTGGAGCGAGACATAGAAAACAAGACACTCTGTCTTGCAGCCTTCATAGATATAGAGGGCGCTTTCGATAAGACAAATTTCAATAGCATACACGCGGCACTTAGAAAACATGGGACAGAATCAGCCTTGGTTGAGTGGATCATGCGTATGCTTCAACTCAGAGCGGTCCGAGTGGACCTACAAGGTCAGACCAGAGGAGTGGTGGCAAGAGGCTGTCCGCAAGGTGGTGTCCTGTCGCCACTCCTGTGGAACCTGGTGGTCAACGACCTAATCACCAAGCTGAACGCCCAGAGATTCTTCACGGTAGGCTATGCGGACGACCTTGCGATACTCATATCAGGACATTTCGCGAGCGTGGCTTGCAATGTTATGAGTAATGCACTTAAGGTCGTTGAAACATGGTGCACAGACTATGGATTAACCGTGAATCCGACTAAGACAGAACTTGTGATGTTCACAAATAAGCGCAACCTAGGTCCCTATCAACTTCCGAAATTGTTCGGCAGTAGGCTTCACCTTTCGGAAGAAGTAAAATATCTAGGAATTACACTGGACAGCAAACTAAATTGGGCTAAGCACTTAGATAACAAAATAAAAAAGGCCACCATCTCATTTTGGCAATGTCGCAAAATGATAGGCAGGACATGGGGACTCAGTCCAAAGATAACCATGTGGTTATACAACACCGTCATTAGGCCCTCCCTCTCATACGGTGCCCTTGTCTGGTGGCCTCGTACAAAGCAGGCTACAACCACAAGCAAGCTACAAAAGTTCCAGAGACTTGCATGTGTGGCGATAACGGGGTGTATGAGAACTGCTCCTACGGCAGCTCTCGAAGCTCTTATAGGCATGACACCCCTACACTTACATGTGCAGCAGGAAGCGGCTGCGGCAGCTTATAGACTCTGGGCTTTAAACTTGTGGGTAAGAGGCATACGAGCGCACCATACTACCATAATACAAGAGTACGCGGCTAATAACCCCCTGATTCTCTCCGTTTATGATAGGATACCTAAAAAGCATGTGAATAGGAAGAGCTACACTATACAATTACACGAGGAGCCTAGTGATAGCTCTAACACAAACGAAGTCAGGATATATACAGACGGCTCAAAAATGCAGATAGGCACCGGGGCGGGGGCGTTCTCGGAAGACCTGAATATTCACATATCCGCGGCCTTGGGTGAGCACAACTCAGTCTTCCAGGCGGAGTGCGTTGGCATAATCCAGGCGGCGAGCGCGGTGCTGCGCAGGAAGGTAACTGGCAGTAAGATCAGAATACTTTCAGACAGTGCTGCAATATTACAATCCCTGAGCAGGTACGAATACAATTCTGGTCTAACTCTACAATGCCACCAGCTGCTGGAGGAGGTAAGTCAGACCAACAGCATCATCCTGCAATGGATAAAGGGGCACAGCGGATCCAGAGGCAACGACGAAGCGGATGCCCTGGCCAGGAGAGGCTCGGAAATGCAGACAGCAGGTCCAGAGCCAAGTATACCACTCCCTTTCAGCCAAATCCGCTCCTGGATCCGCAATAGAACAAACAAATTACATCAGGACTACTGGGCAGGTATTCAAGACTGTAGGCAGTCAAGGGAGGCCTTCCCGGTTCTTAATCCGAGATACTCCCGAAAGCTCCTCAGTCTGAAACGTGACAAACTCCGCCTTATCGTTGGAATTGTCACAGGGCACTGCCCGCTAAATAAGCACTTATATACGCTGGGTGTTACTGACAGTCCTCTTTGCAGAGGGTGTATTAGCACAGAGGAAACTGCCGCGCATGTACTCCTGCAGTGCAGCAGCGTGGCGCCTCAACGAGAACAACATCTTGGAGCACCAAACACGCCTAGGGAGGCCTGCGCCCGAATCCACAAGCTGCTGGCCTTCCTGGAGGACATCGGGTGGCTGAGCTAGCAACACCACCACCCGTCACGCAAAAAGGGCCCACCTGTGGCCTACTTGCGGAAAACAGTCCGCTCACCAAGTACCAAGTACCAAGTACCAAGTAGGCTCCCCTAAATAAATAAATAATGTGGACAATTCACACAACACTATCTAGCCCCAAACTAAGCAGAGCTTGTATGATCGGAACCAGATAGCTGATATAATACTTGAATACTTTTTTTTGCAAATAGGTAAATACTTAGAATACAATATAACACCCATACAGAGAACAAACTCTGTCTTGTTCACCACACAAATATTTGTTCTCGGTGGGAATCGAACCTAAATTTGCTCATCATCAGCTAATTATCGAGTCTGTTATTTTTAACAGACTTCAAATAAAAAAATAATTTCTCAATTCGATTGTATTTTTTTTATCGCATTTCTTCGTTACTTATGAGCCGATTGGAAAAAAACTTTTTTATTTGGAAGGTTATAACTCCCAGATTGGTCCCATAGAAATTTCATCAAAACCGACTTTGCCGTTTTGTTTTTTTTTTTTTTATTTGTTTGCAATCGCATAATTTCATTATTTATGAGCCGATTTGAAACCTTCTTTTTTATCTGTAAGGTATTCTTCCAGATTGGTCCCATAGAAATTGTATAAAAATCGGTTCAGCAGTTTGGTCATGAAGCGAACATAAACAATAAAATACAACCGAATTGAGAACCTCTTTTTGTATGTAGCTCTTATAGGTGGATGGGTGGGTGCGCGGGACTCTTACCTAGTAGTTAGACAATTTTCATATATTCCCTTTGTCTCAAACATCTCACCTTGTAATTATACCTTGTTTGTATTTAAGGTTCTTGTTTGTTTTTTCTCTTGTGTTCATTCAATAAACTTTTTGTTTGTTTGTTTTTTTATTTGAAGTCGGTTAAAAACCGTCGAGGAACAGCTTTATCTGTATAAAAAGAGAAAGTATGCACAAACCTCATCTGCCAATCGCAGCAGCATCCTCATAAACCTGCCGAGATGTAGCTGCCGTGAGTTCAGCTCACCGCGGCCAGAGTAGTCAGTTCTGTACAGCGCTGTAGCACTGTCCACTATTATCAGGGAATATCTGGAAAAACACATTCATTTTATTCGTCTTTTTAAGACGAATTGCAGGAACAGTGGAACTCTCTTCCGTGAATGACTTCACGGAAGAGAGTTCCACTGTTCCTGCTTGTTGATTGAACTTAAGAGCGGGTCGTGCGAAAATTTGAGATGCGTTTTTAAAAATTCATAACTAAATATTTAGCGCTAATGAAAATCGTATGTCAGCGTTAAATAGAATGTCATGTTAAATAGTATATTTTTTTAACACACTTAAATTCGAATTAATCTCAAATGTATAGTCTACAATTAGTCCTTTTGCGATTTTTAAAATGTCACTTAGTTATTTAGTTATGAATTTTTTTAAAACGCATATCAAATTTTCGCACGACCCGATCTTAATGCAATTTTGGTTATCGAACAGAAGTAGTTGACAGTAACGTCAAACCTGTAGATAGAGCCACGGTCGCGTTAGTGCCGAACAGTCCCTAAGGGCGTTATTAATAATCCTGGCGTAGCGTTGGACTAGTTAATCCGTGTTTTGTCTCTTGCATTGACATGCAATTGTCAACTCGAGCAAATGTGACAAAACACGGATTAACTAGTCCAACGCTACGCCAGGATTATTAATAACACCCTAAGAGTTATTCGTCGAATGTGATTAAGATCCGATGGCACAGCGGTCAGCGCAGTCCCGTATTAAAGGAAAGGTCGCGGGTTCAAATCCCGCTCGGCTCTCAACTTCTGGGACATTATAAAAATCTATGTTTACCTGGACTCCGCCATCATAGCACAAGCGTGCACTAACAACTGCGTCTGATGGTCTGTATTATAAGCCCGCGCGTAGGCCACGTTGTCCAGCACCGCTGATCCTTCCATGCCGTAGCGCTGTGCCACGCCTAGCAGCCTCTCAGGACGGAACGTGCCCTCTGTGTCTATGTACATACATTTACCTTCGCCACCTGACTGCTCGATTGGCAACTGGAAACAGAACAAGCACATTCTTAACTCATGTCTAATGCTCATGTCACACCCATGCCGGTACATGTTGGGAGCGATATCATCGAAGTTGTGAACCACTATGTTTATTTGGGTCAGACAATCCAATTAGGTAGAATTAGGTATTAGGTGAAGTGGCAAATATTGGGGAATAAAGGTTCTCGAATGGCGACCACGAACCGGAAGACGAAGCGTAGGGCGCCCACCACGATGATGATGACATACTTAACACTTTTACCTCATAATATCGCATTATCATCATAATTGAGTAACACTTCCCGTCAAGAGGTAGCGGCCTTCTGAGTTGAGGTTTCAAATCCAGTCGTGTATCAATGAGTTTTTCCGTCGAAAATTTATTTGCATTATGCCAGTATTCTCAAACGGTGAAGGAAAACATCGTGAGGAAACCGGCGTGTCGTAGTTCGAACAACACGTGTCAAGCGTCACGCAAAAAAGGCCCGTTAGGCCCTACTTGCGGAAACCAGTACGCACGCCAAGTGCGGATGACAAACACTTTCCATAGTAAAAGTAAAAATATGACGGCCTAATCATAATCTGCTTTAAGTTAATAAAAAAGATTTTTATCTTGAAAAGCCAACGTTAAAAATAGTTTTTCAGTTGTATCACTTAAAAACTTCTTAAAACTAAGTGAGTCTAGGCGCCAGTTCCACGCCAAACATATTTTTATCTAATGTGATGTTGACAGCATTTTTCTGAACTGCTATTCATCTGGCACTTAATAGGCTAGTAACCTGGCAGGTGACAGCAAGAGTGTGGCATAGCTGAGTTTTCCCCGTCCGGAACTCTCCAAATATCTCAGTAATGGAGCCTGTCTCAATACCTCCTCCCAGCAGTCTGTCCAGTTCCTTTGAACCTGTGGTCAGCTGGATTATTTCAGCCCTGAAACATAATTTATTTTATAATATACCTTTTATAAATTATGTTATGCATAATTATGCAGATTAAATAGGTATTTATCACAATACCCATTATTACGCATAACATAATATTTTTTCTCTATCTTTTAATTTTTTTTTTTTATTATTTGAATTATTTTATTATTATTTTTAATTTTTTAATATTTTTAATCTATAATATTATACTTTTGTTTACGTTTTTAATTTTTATCACAAAAAATTATACAGACATAAAAATAAACTTTTTATTCCTAAATAACGAAATGTAAACTGTTATTTCAAATCAATTAAATTCAAATTAAAATATTTTAGACCCCTCTTGGGTAGCAGCCCTCCTCCACGCTCCATAAAGACATTGTACAGTCCTTAGAGTCGGTTTTCACTTGCACCAGTGCCTTGATCATGAACACATTTTGACATAATTTGTGACGTTAACTTATCAGTGTATTCTGTCTATTCAGTTTCAAAAGGTAGTATGTTATAGGTTGTATTGTTGAACAAATCAAGTTGAAAATCTACAAAAATTTTCATTCCGCCACTATATGTACCTACATAGTAAATATTTCAGAATAACTAAAAATTACCTTTTCTGGTGAAACTCAGTGGCAGTTGTAAAGCCCATGGGCACAAGTTTGGATGCTTCCGCCAATATTTTATCAGCTTTTGCCTCAGAAATGCCTTTGATAGCAATCAGCCATTTCTTAGGAGCATAGGCTACGGACTCCACTGTATGGTAGCCTGCCTCTTCAAGTTTCTTGATATCTCCGGAAGTGATCCCATTGCCCTATAAACATTTAAAAACAAGGTTACAGTGTGATATAAATGGAACTTCATGAAGACTTTGTTACTGTATGATATAAAATTGAGCTTTTTTTAATAACAAACTGAAAACAGCTTAAGTTTCTTGCTGGTTCTTTTGTTGGCACCTAGAGTCATCTAGTTAGTTCATTGTGTGCTTGTGTTCTATGAAACCTATTTGACTTTAAATATCCAAGGCCACAAACTCTCATAGAGTAAGTAGACCCTCTACTCTATGACAGAAAAGCTTGAAATAGAACAGAGAGAAAAGAGACTTCAAAGGCTCCTAATGTGGCTGTGAGTGAAGACTGATATGATTCAAAATGATACAAGGCCACCAAAGTTGCTATTTCTTTAGGTACTAAGTCCAGAGAAAATATGAGGATAAAACCTACTGCAATTGATAATTTACTTTTGTCGCTCCCTGTACATGTATAGAAAGAAAAAATAAAAATTAGTAGGTACCTCTAGTTTGCCAATAAGCTGTGGGCCGCACTCTTCCAAGTCTTCATCAGCAGTCGCTGTAATTGCTGAAGCAGTAGCCGTCATTTTGCAATAGAATAGTCACACTTTACTTCTTCTATCACCGAAACATGTGTCTTCAGTTAATTTTGTTGAACTTGCTCAACTGTTTTCATACACAGTTCAGACGTAGAACTTCAGTCCTATCTAACAGGGTCGGACACTAACGGACAGCTCAACAAAACAGAAAGCGAAACTCAGATTTGTTGAGAAGAAATAAAAGAAAGTAAGATTTACAAACAAAATATTTCACAAACAAAACCACACACAACACACAACCAAACTTAGCAACATCACAGTATCCAATTAATCAAATCAAAGTCATGCAATCAGTCAATGTCAAAACTTCCCCCCATCTGGCGGCCAGTCAGACGTCAGCCTAAACCTTGGCCTAAACATTATTTTTTATCATCTCGGTTTGAGAAAAGTGCGGTAAGAACTAAACGTGATGTTCTTTTAATCGATGGCAGCCTCTTCCCTGGATGGCAGCGATGAATTTTGGCAGAACCGTTGATTGACAATGACATTCAGTTGAGTGACTGCTGATTGCACCTGAAAAGAAAAATAAACGGCGCTCATAAATTTACGCAATATTCACCACGGCATGTTTAATTTTTAATTTGAACTTTCTGGGTTAAAGTTTTCTGTAATATTCCACTATCTTTCTTCATCTTCTTTCTTTATTCTTTCTTTGTAAGCTTAATTACGTTAAATCTTACTGCATTCATCTATCATCGATTTTTAATTAAAGGTTTCATCATTTTATAATAATAAGTTGATCATACACACTAGCAAACATTTAGCAAGCATTTTTTTTAAGGAAGTCAAATCTTCTCCTGCCTTGGCTTCTAACCAACCTTGGAGGAATTAGAAATGGAGGCGTCAACGTTTAAATCCACGAACAATATTTTCTGCCAAAATTGACGGGGGACGAGGTAAACACGCATGGCACACGCGCATAGCAAAATCCTATTCATGTAAACACACACATTGACAATCCCGCACACGATCTTAAAATTTGCACACAGATAAAAAATATAACGTAGTTACGCAGTGTCAAGACTCACATTAGGATAATCTCTAGTGATGGGCATTCAGTAAGACCGGTTAATTGAACGATGAATAAAATAATGAATGAAATGGGTTTTTAGGTACAGGTAATAGTGAGTGTTATGAATAAGTTATGCACAACAGGTTTCACATTTTGTAACAGTCAGAATATAAAAGAACTGAATTTAATTGTTATGTTTTATTAATGGTTATAAGTTTGAATCAATAGTTCTTAACATGTTATAACATAGTACACATAAGTTTAGTCTTTTACTGAATAATTGAAAAATATATATAAAGTGAAATCACATTACATCTTCAGCCTTCACACCACAGCGAAGTTTGTAGTTCTGCCTTCTGCGCCGGAGGCGTTGGTTTGATTCCCACCGAGAACAAATATTTGTGTGGTGAACGCAGATGTTTGTTTGCCCGAGTTTGAGAACTTTCTGTAAAATGTTCCGAGCAAATCACACTCGTTCTTGTTGCATGCCAAGTTGTTTTTTGGCCAAAAATTTTTGTCCACTCTTCAAGCAACAGGGTTTTTTGGAAGCCTGCACAGGACGTAAAAGAAATATAAAATAGGCAAAAAAAATGTTTTCACTACGCCCACGACTTTATTTTTGAGTATGATGTCATGTCCTATTTTATACATTGATGAGGAGAGGGTTTGATGACTGGTACCTAGGATAACCATATTGTGGGATTTGTGAATAAATGTAATCCGATATTTCGTGGCGGCAGCCATCTCGGACCGATTTTCATCAAAAATAGCTAAGAACACTCCCGACTATTCACCTTTCAAACAAACAAAAAACTAAATTAAAATCGGTCGATTCGTTCGGGAACTACGATGGGACAGACAGACACACACACAGACACCGCAAACTTATGAGTTTGCGGTGTCTGTGTGTGTGTCTGTCTGTCGTTTCTACGTCGGGGTTTAAAAAGCACCAAATACGTAATTAGACAACACATTATGTGATAATAATTTAACGTTTATTTTATCATTCATTCATTCATTAATTTCATTCAACTTTTCCCAACACTATGCCTTCTACCAAGGTATAATCTTTGACAATACTGTCGTAATACTGTCGCTAATCTGTCGCAACCGGTATTTCTTTTGAACTAAAATTCTACAAAATTACAAACATAATTGACAAAATAATACTCCCTTGTGGTAGGAAATACCATGTTCCCGGAAGTTTGATGTCTCTGATCGTCTTTTACAAGAAACTACCATGCAATTCACAATTTTCGCGGAGCTCCACTTCGCGACATGAAACGACACACAATGGCTGCAGTTGCGAGTAAAACAGTTTTATTTAAAGGATATGATCGAGGTCGGTATATGACCAGCAGAGGGGAAAGCCCTGTATTGACATCTCCATTTATAGTTCCTCCAAGTAACCAACCGAATGCAACTAGAATGTAAAAAAAAAGCAGTGTTTCTCACGACATGGATTAAAGGATAGTTAGTATGGGATAAGGTTCGGGATAGGGTGATGATGACGGTTCACAGAATAGATAATAGTTAGTAGCAAGCATCCCGTGTCATAGTAACTACTAGCGTATCTGTAATTCGGAAATATCTTAGATTCACGAAATCTAACATCATCATCACCCTATCCCGAACCTTATCCCATACTATATCCTTTAATCCATGTCGTGAGAAACACTGCTTTTTTTTTACATTCTAGTTGCATTCGGTTAGAAGCCAAGGCAGAATAGATAATAGTTAGTAGAAGCACGGGATGCTTGCTACTAACTATTATCTATTCTGTGACGGTTCACAGAATAGATAATAGTTAGTAGCAAGCATCCCAAGGCGTTTTTCGTGACTGTAGATTTGTAGATTTTATGAACTAGCGGCCGCCCGCGGCAGGCTTTGCCCGCGTAGTAGTGGTCATTGCTATGCTAACATCCATCCTGTGGAATGTTTGTTTTATTTACCTGCATGATTTTGTAGATCTACTGCATTTAGTTAGGTATTATGAGTAAGGTGGGCACTGATGCCAACGAGCTTACCTGATGGTGGATTCAGAAGCTGAATATGTTTAAAATGATTACCAGCTCTTAGGTAGGTAGGAGTTCTGTGTGTAAAATGGGACTTCTCAGCAAATAGGTAGATAGACTTGGCTACCTACATAGAGGTACCTTTTCATCATCATCATCATTAGGCCTACCTTATTAGGTACCTATTATGAATAAGGTAGACAAGGCACTGATGCCAACGAGCTCCGGCAAATTAATCATCCACACTTAATGTGCGGGCTGGTTTCCGCAAGGCCTTTAGTGGGCCCTTATTGCGTGGCGCTTGACACGAACGAGTTGCTCGAACTTTTGTAGGTTCTACAACACGCCGGTTTCCTCACGATGTTTTACTGGCACATACATTTTTCTACAAAAAAACTCATTGGTACACGACTGGATTTGAACCCACGACCTAAGGATTCCGATCCTTAGGTCGTGGGTTCAAATCCAGGCGGGTCCGCTACCACTAGACCACCAATGCTCTCTGCCAACAAGCTTACCTGATGGTGGATTCAGAGGAGCGTGTAATCATAATACTTTATCATATGTATGTGTAGGTAGGCGTTCTGTGTGATAATGGGACTTCTCAGCAAATAGGTAGGTATGTACTTATAGGTACTTAGGTAGGTAACTTTATCATCATCATTCTTCTTCTTCCTGCCCTTATCCCACTTTATGTAGGGTCGGCACAACATGTCTTCTTCCTCCATTTCCTTTCATCATCATCATTATTATACAGATTTGTATTTTTGTTACGAATAAACTCAAAAACTACTGGACTGATAAATTTATTTTCCCCGAGTAACATAGTTACATTATATCTAGTTCGAGCAAATGAAACCTACAGGAAATGAGTCTCTTTCACCAATAACTCTGCATCTGTAGTTCAGTAACTACTGAGTAGTTCGACAGTTGGTACAAATGAAATGAAATGAAATATATTTATTTGCAAGAAGTATGGTACAATTATAAGATCATAGGGTATGTAAAAAAGTGGCTCACATACTTCATCAGCAACCAATATACAAAATTCAAACAAAAAGTAGAAAATATAAGTTAAATTAAAATAAATCAGTGTGAGAATAATAACAATAATCAATTCAGAATAATAATTCTTAAACAAAATATTAAATAATTTAAATGAAATCTTTAACACTATAAAAACATTTATACAACATTGTAGATATCTTTAGTAGGTAGTTACTCCATCACAAACATATAGCTAGTTTCTTCATTCACAATCTGACCTATCACACTTTTGGCAGGGTTATAAACACACATCAAACACCCACTAAAGTCGGGTCTACCACCTTCTAGCGCTAAGTTTGACACACATCTTCAGCCCACTGAAGATGAAAGCCCACGAGGTGTCTGGCATGCGGCAGAGGTGATGACTGCCCAGAGGCTCATTAGTGATGGATGACTGCCCAGTTCTAACTATACAAATTACAAATTACAAATTATTTATTCACAAAGAAATAACATGACAGATACAGAGTCCAATGCGTTAAATCTAGAAATTAAGATAAACTTATAATATTACACATGAAAAACAAGGCCATAGAACCAAAAATATAAACATTCAGAAGTTACTTACAAGAAATAAAAAATAAGGGCAAAGCCTATAAAACAAAAATAAAAACATACATAACTCTTATTTTAACGAGAGAATTCTAACTAATTTACTTATATTATATAAAAATCATTACTTGAGTACCTAACACGTTAAGTTACATATAGTTATCTATGACTTCTGACTAGAGAGTGGCTGAATCGGTGTAACAGGTGTCACTACTTGACGCTATTTACCACGGTAGCAAGGAACTAGGTTCCTCACAGTAACCTAGACATGCCTTTTCCAGCGTTCGCCATCTATCATAAAAAATATCGCAATCTGCGTTCCTTGTGACTAGAGCATTTAGGTGTCGCTGTGCGCGGCAGACTGCGGATTGCTGGCGCGCGACTGTACGCGCGTTTCTTGGAGCCAGCAGTGGTACTCGACCCGGGCGGAATCTAGTGCAGTGATCTGGCACGCATAGTCTGCTCACTTCATGAAGTAGGTCAGGACAGTTGACGATCCCACGCAAAATGCGACAGATAGTAATCATTTGCTCATACAGCCTCCTAGTTTCAAGAGAATGGAATCCCAGTGTACCCTGAAGATATTTGGTTGGGTACATAAACGGATAGTAGCCGTACACTCTTTTGTAGAGAAAGCGCAGAAATCTTTTCTGCACTTTTTCCAACATCAGAGTATACGTCACCTCGTGGGGATTCCAGACACAGGCGCTTGATTCCAATTTCGACCTGACTAAAGACGTGTACAGCAGTTTAATCGCACTAATATTGGTAAATTCTTTGCAATTACGGGTAACAAAGCCTAGTTTTTTAAAAGTATCTACTGCAAGTTTCCTTATATGGTTATGGAAGGTTAGCTGTGAATCAAAGATGATGCCCAAGTCTTTAACGACTTGTGGTCTTAATAATATACCTCCATCTATATTGTATTGCATAATAATTGGATGTTCTGATCTGCTAAAAGTCATAACTTGGCATTTTGAAATATTTAAGTTAAGACTATTCTGTGTACTCCATGACTGAATTGCTTCTAAATCTTTCTGAAGGGCGCTGCCATCGTCCACAGATTTAATTTGATAGTATAACTTTAGGTCGTCTGCATAGAGCAGGCACCTTGCGTGTGTAAGTGTCTTAGCAAGATCATCAACCATTAGTGTAAACAACAAAGGACCCAAAGATGATCCTTGGCTAATGCCAGATCTGGTGTGATAGGGCTTGGAATTATAACAGCCAAGCCGAACGAACTGTCTTCGATCACGCAGATAGTCAGCAAAAAACCTCAGCAGACTTGGGGCGAAACCAAACGAGCTTAATTTGTTTAAAAGGACATCGTTGTCTACTTGGTCGAATGCTTTTTGAAAGTCAAGGTAGATTACATCAACTTGGGTGCTATAGTCCAGATTGCATGAAATGTAGTCCACGAGTGTGAGTAGGTTTGTATTAACGGAGCGGCCCTTTCTAAACGCATGTTGGGCATCGTGCAAGAATGGTTCTACCTGTCTATACAATTTTGCTTGTAAACTACTCTCAAACAGTTTTGCTAGGCATGACAGGATGGCGATTGGTCTGTAGTTATTTACTAATGTCTTATCTCCTGATTTAAAAATTGGAATTACACGCGATTCTTTCCATACTTTGGGATAAGTACACGTTTTGAGAGCAAGGTTAAAAATATGAGTTATTGGTGATGTTAATTGAGTTTTGAAGGCTTTTACTATGTACGGTGGGATGTTGTCAGGACCTATGGAACTTTTGGGTTTTAGTTTTTGTACAAAATGTTCTATTTCTGCTTCAGTAAAATTTAAAACGCTTACTGAGGAGTGTTCGTTAATGTTTAGTTTTATATGGTCAGGGTTGAGAATGGGGGACTGAGATAGAAATACGCTACTAAAATAATTCGCAAGCGCTGCGGCAGCTGCCTGGCCTGTGTATTTGTGGCCTTCGTGAGTTATACAGGGATCAAATCCTCCTTTTGTTCTAAGGCTTTTAACGTAATTCCAAAATGCGCGTGGGTTTGCTATTATATTATTCTGGATATTAATTGTGTATTTATATTGTGCTACTGTAACTTCATGCTTTATGGATGCTCTGATTGCTGTAAAGAAACTGTAGATATGAGGGTCCTTACTTTGTTTCCAAATTTTGTGTAAGCTCCATTTTACCTTTATGTTATTAATAATTTCAATGGAATACCAGGTAGGGTATCTGCGAGTAGGTTTTGTGCGCCGGATTTTCTTTGGGACACTTAAGTTGAAACTGCTCTGGAGTTTAGAATAAAAAATATCAACCGCGCTGTCTACATTTGTTTCCGCTAGCACGTCGTACCAACTTATCTCGTTTATGAGTTTATATAGCAAGATGAAATTAGCCTTCCCAAAATTCCAATCATGACTTGACTCAATGTTGCTAGGTTCCAGAGGTGGTTCTTTTTCCATGACCCCAATATGAAGTGCTATATCCAGAGGTGGGTGATATTTATCTACTATATCCACCAAACCGCCGTCTGCCTCACACACACTTACCTCGGTTACATAATTATTTGTTAGCACTACATCTAATTTACTCCCTGTTCTATTTACAATGCTATTGCTATCTACAAAATCACAGAAATTCAAAAAATAGTGAGTGTAATTTTTAGTGTTCAAGTTAGCACTGTTTAGGTTCAAATCTCCAAGTATAATGACAGTGGAACTCTTTAGTACTGAAGACATGTTTTCTTCCACTTTGCTGTACCAAGACATGTATTCTTCCTCCTTAGCCGATGGTTTAATATACACGACACCCACATATACTGTGCGATTTCTATAGCAGAAAGATGCCCACAGATCCTCACCGTGTCCTGTCTCAAGATGATGCTGACGTGAGAGTTCAAGGCCTGGCCTAGCTGCGACTAATATTCCTCCCCCATTAGAACCTCTATCTCGCCTGACCAAACTCCATCCGTACGGTGTAACTTCAGCGTCAGTTACCGAATCATCCAGGTTTGTTTCAGTCACTGCAATAAAGTCACAGTTGAGCAGTGTCACGTTTCGGCACCACTGAAGCAATTTAGTTTTGAGGCCGTTAACGTTTTGATACACAGCATTTAGTCTACATTTAGAGATATTTCCCGGCAATACTGGTGTCGTCCTTCCCGTAATATGTTTGGCCAGGTGTGCGGGGTTGACTATTGTGCTCACGCCTGACTCCTCTGTGAAACCACTCACACACTTCTGTACCAGCTGGCCAGGCTTCTGGAGTAAGCAGCAAATTACAAGAGCTTTCAGGCACTGTTAGAACAAAGGAGGCGTAGTGGTCATGCCTTAATGTAAGTTTGTATGCATTAAATCCTTTTCTATTGGCAATTTTCTCCATGTGCGATATCATGGCTTCAACAGATGTTTTAGGTTGTAAGAAGCAGGCGTGTATTTTTTTGGTTCTCTCTATAGCTTGCAGTTGATGATGTTGTTGCCCTTTCCCTATTACGAGGCCTTGGCGCTTGTTCTTGCGTCTATGCTGTGCAATCTGCCAGGGGTCATCGCGTATGAGGTCTTCAGCTTGTTGGTAATCTACGCTTTCTACTGCTGGCGGTATCACATTTGATTTTGTCGGCAAGGGTATAAATCTCTCAATGTCCTGCGGTATCACAACAAAGGGGGATTTTTGTGATGAGATCCTATCCTTGCGCGTTGCTTGAATTTCACGGCTTATGGGGTTATTAAGGCATACTATGTTCGGTCTTTCGACTAACGCAGTGGTGCCACTTTTACAGGGGGAGACTAATGTTCCCGCCGTTCCACTATTAGTTTTACATTGCTTATCTGCTTTGCTAGAAATACCAATATCTTTGTCAGGGACGCTATTTAGCAGTGATGCTACTTTAATACTGGTTGTAGTTAAATCATTTTGAATTGCGTGCTTTTCAGACTGCAGCTGCTGCAACCTAGATTTGACGCACTCTATCGTGTTGGTCATCATACCTTGGTTATCTTTTATTTCATCAATGGTCTCACAGATGTTATCTACATCGACTCTTAGTGTGTTATGTTTCGTATTTATTTCCGTAACACAGTTCTTAATTTCTCCTAGAATCACAACAAGGTCATTTATCCTCTCATTCTGAGACATGAATTGTTTGGAGACATGGTCACTGACATTTAACAGTTCATTCATGATTGCTATGTTGGTTACCGCCTTTTTCTTCGCAACCGTTGTTGGTTTGTCCACTGATGGCGATACAATCGGTCGCGGTATGGATGTCTGGGATGTATCTTTTTTTGTGGTTGAGGTGGTGAAGGTCATGTTTAACTTCGATGAGTTAGTTATTTTATTGCGGTTTAAATGTAGAGGTCCTACATCCGCCGGTCTGAGTGGTGTGGTAATAGCCTTTGCTTTATTCCAGATGCAAGTCCCACACCTCCATTCGGCTCTACTTTTAACTGACAGATAATTGTAATGAGCCTCAGTGACCGTAGCGCATGTCTCAAGGTGCAGTTTAATATTGCAAATTGTGCAGGTCATGTAATGTTTTGGCGGTAATGGCTGGTTGCATTTGTTACAATTATAGTTCACTGGCGCCATCTCTGTTTGTAATTGAAAAACTAGTGGTGAGGTCAACGAAGCGACGCGACGCGGCGGAGCGGTGGCGTTAGTGGCAGTTTAAAATGTTATTTGCACTTACAGGATTTATGAAATCGGTAGGTTACCTGAACGTCTGCAACATTTAACCAAGTCGGAACTATGAATCCAGTAGTCCTTGAAGATCTTCGAACTAACCCAACAGGCAGTTCTGGTGTGAAATACATTCAAATATTTTCCCGGTAATTTTGTAAAATTAGAGTTTTATCACAAAAATCCTTGATAATTCCAAGTGAAAACATTCACAGATTTAGCTTTCCACTATGTCCACTTTTAAACACTGTTAAATCGCGAATTTAGACTAACTATAATTTAGACTAACTATGCGTAGGAGTTGCCTATGAGCGGTTGGTTCCCATCCCAACGCTGCTGGAGGCATTGGAGTCGTCTGTGCTGTAGGAAATGGTAAATACTCTTCAGATGATAATAATAAGACAGATGATTAATTACCGATGCTGTTGCAGCCATCGCATTTCTGTCTTATTTAATATTCCGGTGAATTTTATTTCGTAAAGTAAATTAGCTCGTATCTCGAAATAGCCTAGCAAGAAAATTATAGAACAGTAGCAAGCAGAAGCAAGCATGACATTGACCTCTTGATATTTGACAGTTTGAGATGTCAGTTTTGACAGTTGAAATATAAGATTTACGCACACAAATGTAGATATACATACGTATACGCACACATACACCATAGAAATCTGCTTCTTCTTTTTTCGTGAAAATAAAATCGGCCAAAAATAAATATTAAAAAGAGTTTCAAAAAATAAAAAATCTAAAACGGAAAATGTTCTCTCGTAATTTTCTCAGTTTCATTTACGTTTTTACTAGGAAATGTAGGTTTGAATATGAGATAATACGCTAAAATCACCATCATTATCTCTACCTGCAACGGAAACAATGGAAGAAATACCTGAAATTCGTTTGCACGTTGAGCACCATGTTTTTACTGTTAAAAAAGACGTCCTGTGCCAGCATAGTGACTATTTTAGGGCTATGTTCAGTGGCAGTTATGTAGAAAATGAGCAACAGGATATTACCATTGATGTGAGTATATTCATCGAATGTAGGATTCTGCTGTACCTACCTTTAAAGCAACTTTAGCCCAATACAAAAAATAAATCTATTTTGATAGGAAACTATTGGTATGAGTAATGAAATCTTGTTATTTTACAGGTAGATGCAGTAGATGCTAACTCTGTTAATATAATTTTACGATACATGGAAATAGGCTTAATAGACCTATCTGAATATCAGTTACCAGAGATTGGTTGTCTTGCTACAACAGCTAATTTCCTACAAATAAGCGAGCTCATAAAACAGGTTGAATACTGTCTAGACCTCCAGCTTTCCACCTCTACCTGGATGGAAACAATGACAATTGCAGAAAATGCTGCATACACGAAACTGGAACAGAAGGCTGCTGCATTTGGTTTGCTTTCCTTCAAAACCATGATGGTAGAATACATTCCATCAATAGATAAACTGTTCTGGTATCTTTCCCATCCGTATCTTGATACAAGCACTGAACTAGAAGTATTCAAATTTGGATTGCAATGGGTGTTTTGTAAAGATCCCGGAGCTGATGCTGTGTTCATTATTCTAGGCTGCTTGGATATGGAAAGACTTACAGTCGAAGACTTGAAAGAAATAGTAAATGAACTGATTGCGCGGGGTTTTGTTAATAGTTTTGCTGAGAAAGTGGCAGCATGCCTTCTGAAGGTTTGTGAAGATGCTCATGATTTATCTGAGTCTGTTGTTATTTCCAAGAAGGAGAGATTATGTGAAATTTTCACTGAGAGAGTGTATGCAGAAGTTCTGAACTTAGTGAGAGAGAGCACGAGGAGGAAACTGGTGTATACACCAATAGTGCCCATGTGGATGGTTAAAGATTCTAAACTAGATTTTGCCCCTCACTTTATGTATACATTTTCAGAGAAGACAGGCTTTCAAAAGTGGCTTGAAGTGGCTGATAAAAACCTGTGGGGATGGAATGTAGTGTCTTGGGGCGCTCATAAACTTGTGATGGTGGGCGGGGAGCTAGGCAGAGGCACAGGAATGTTTATGAGAGATGTAAAAGTGTATGATTCATTAAGTAAAGAGTGGATATGTCATGGTGTGATGTTACCACCGCGCAGACATGGGGGAGCGACCATACTTGGAGATACTCTGTTCCTGATAGGTGGTGTGGGTGGATTCAGGTTTGTTTATAGATTTGGCCGAAGTTTTAAGTACGGAATACAAAACTACACAAATCCCCACCTATGGATTAAGAACAAAAAACACCAATACCTAATATCTCTTATCTGGGCAATTCTGCTTCCCTAGCTAGTCTTCTTATTGTGTCACTGATTCTTTCGAACTAAGTGTGGTGAAAGGATTTTAAGTGCGCCTCAAAGAGGCTCTTTTCATGCACTTGACACATATTTTCGAACTTTAAACTAACTTTATATTTTCAGAGTGACACTTGATACAGCAATAACTTATGATATGAAGCATAGATCTTTTAGAAAAATTGACAAGCTACCAGATGCAATTCAGAGCCCGGCTATTTGTACTCACAAAGGAGAGGTTTATGCTGCCGGGCATAACAATATATACAAATATGAGGATGAAATTGGCTACGTCGATAAATGGAAAACTGTTATATCTACACAAATGAGAACCAACAGAATGATATCTTTCAAGGAGTTCATTTACTGCGCACAGAATTATTTTAGCCCTATGTACAGGTTCAAACCGGGTGTAGATCAGAAGTTAGAACTTATAACAAGTTATAGCCATCCTCCTGCTGCCATTTGCAATTTAAGTAAGTTCACACACTTATTAAAAAGCATGCATTGATAATAATAAGCCATTTATTCTGAACTACACGGTCTAGATATATTGTTTTATAAATAAGTTAATCATAAGATGTCCCAAAGTTTGGTGTGCCTCGTGGCATAGGCCTCATCTATCACCTTCCACTTTGCTTTATCCTGTGCCACTCTTCTCCATAGATGCCCAACTGTTACATAAATCTACCAGCAGCGATTTTTTTTGCCGCGCACGAGTAAGTTGTGGAATGAACTGCCCCTGTGGTTTTCCCTCAGAGCTACGACATGGGGTCCTTCAAAAGGCGGGTCTGCATTTAAAAGGCCAGTAGCGCATCAGCACTACCCCTGGTGTTGCAGGTGTCTATGGGCGATGGTGACTGCCAGCGTCTGCCAGCTATGGCATAAAAAGCCACTATTGTAGCTTTTTTTGCAATCCAAGTACAATCACAAATTATTTATTTCCAGATGATCGTCTTATAGTGTTCTCCCGGCCCATATGTGGAAATTCCGAATGTATAGCAGTAGAAGAATATAAAGGAGAGACGGATGAGAAACCTAAAATGCTTATGACGAAGACAACATCACCATTCACTATAAATGATGTAGCCGGATGCTGCATTCTAGTAACTGAAATGCCTCCGGTTTATAATTATGTATCTCAGTATCATCAAAAGTATTTATCTGGGTACTAGCACCCGCGCGTGGCTTCTCTCGCCTGGTTCAATTGTTAGTCCAGGTCATTGATTCCCAACGTTGTCCAGGTAGACCCCCAGGGGTCCACAGTAGACTCGACGAAGGTCTACGATGGCGTGACAAAAAAATGGAGGTTCACAAATTCGTAAGCGGGGGTTCAGGAAAATTTATCTGGTTTCGATAGTGAAGAACTAAAATGTTCGCTTGACTTCACCTTTAGGCAGATAATATTTTAAAAAGCTTAGCGACTGTGTGAAAAAACTTTTTTCGAAAACTGTAAATTCGTGGTACGAACGCATAGTTTGGTCTCATCTCCATATTTTGATCGACTGGGAATATAGTAAAAATGTACTGCACTGCATGGCAGGGGGTCCACCAAAACCAGCCAAATTTTGAGGGTGGTCTATGAGTAAAAAAGGTTGGGAGCCTCTGAACCAAGTCATGATGTATGTTTAAGCTAAGTTTTAATCTAATACTCAACCTAATGTACTCACAAACTATGGCATAATGTTATGGACAGTGCAATTATCATGTTTATTAAAAATTCTTAAATAAATGTTCTAGATGGGTGCTTGCTTTTACTTTAAATTAGGAGTAACCAAATTTGCTTGGGCTGCGCCCTTCTTTAACACACTAAGAAAATTAGGACTTTACAGAGGGGCAGTCCAAAAGTTTTATTTAGGAGAGCCCTAATTTTAAGCGTAGCCTCCATTAGCCTCCCAGGGAAGAATTAAATAGCGAGCCGCCATTTATCAAGTTGAGAGCAGTGTTTAGAGAGGTCATTATAAGTCGCTTTATTGTGTGAAAATTGTATGTTTATCAGTTTTAGTTTTGGAGTTTACCTCGTTCGTTCAAGAAAAATACAGAAGGCGTATAGTAGCATGGTAGGTCGACTCGACCCCCCTCCCCCTTCCCCGAGCGGTGTTTCGCCCCACAGTTTGGTAGCCCCTGCTTTAGAGAATTTTAAGATGATAGGTAAAACCTATTCGGCTATTAGTACTAAGAAGCAAAACAAAATGCAGGTTTTTCTTATCTATGTAATCTGATATCACAAAACGTAATATAATCAACTTATCATCACCATAATTCCATAAAAAATTAAATATAATTTAATAAACATATTCCATAATACTTTAACTATTTGTTTTGTGGTTGACGGCGTCTCAATTTCATTAGAGCTTCCTGTCTTTTCTTTTCAATCAATAGTTTGAGATCTACTGTATTATTTTGATTTATATTAGTCAAATTACTCCTTGTATCATGATTACTTGTATTAATAATAGGAACATTGTTGGAGGCTATTTTGGGCTGAAACTGTACCCTTTTAGGCATAATAGACTCTGTATGTTGTGTGTATAATGACTGTGAGTGTGGTGATGAGGTAAATGGTAGGAGTCGTTTTGCTTGAAGCCGTTCTCTGGCTAGTTGGTGTTTCTTCTTTATTTCATCTTGAGTGCATCTTATGGGTGAATCACCTGTACCTGTAAAATAAAAGTATTTTGTTTTAGATGCAAGAAAATAACTGGGTTTATGCTTTATAAGACATCAAAGCAGTGCAAAATAATGGGTTGTAAATAGATTTTATAACAGTGATGCTGGACTTCTATTAAAAATATTTAATACTATGAGAAATCCACACAACAATAACTAGCCCCAAATTAAATTGAGCTTGTACTATGGGAACCAGATAGCTGATACAAAACTCGGTTTTTTTTTTGTAAATACATATTTAGAATACGATAAAGCACCCAGACAGAGAACAAACATCTGTGTTCACCACACAAATATTCGTTCATGGTGGAGATCAAACCCATGACCTACGGCACAGAAGGCAGGGTGACTACCGACTGAGCTGAGAGGCCAGTCAAGTACCTAGTCTGCCTATTAAAACTCATCATCATCATCATCAGCCTGTCCAGCAGTGGACTTCAATGCTGGACATAGGCCTCCCCTACACATTTCCAGGAAGAACGATTCTGAGCTCTTTCCATCCACCGGCTTCCCGCGATCTTAACAATGTCGTCGGTCCATCTGGTGGGTGGGCGCCCTACTTTTCGTCTTCCGTTCGTGGTCGCCATTTGAGAATTTTTATTCACCAACTTTATTTTACTATTAAAACTATGATTAGTTTATTATAAATTTAATTTAACTTTATTATCTTGCTTACCAAAAGGCATAGAACTATATCTCCCGAAAGCCATTCCACTGGTTGAAGGTTTATTGTCATTAGGCAGTGAAGGAGACTCCGGCATGGAACTATGACGACCAAAAGTTGATTTTGAAGATGGACTCCCATCGTGGACAATTATTTCTTTCACAGTCCAGTTTTTACTTTGTGTTTTAGACACATTTGCTTTGATCGGCATCTGTGTCAATTGCTCTAAGACACTGTCATTTAAGTCTCCGACAAAACTGTCAAATGAATCATTATTAATGCGAGGAGAATCACATTTCTTTACTTTACTGACAACGGGTGATTCTAATCTAATACTGTTCAATATTGCATCCATTGAGTCTTGATCCATTTTGAAATTTGCTTCACTTTTGTAAAATAACTTTGTGTTTTGCTTTGTTCGTTTGGCTGGTGTCGGTTCATAATTCAATATATTATCTTCTACAATTTGACTTGCTTTTAACAAACACTCATTCATAGAATCATCTGATTCCAAAGCTGCATCAGGGTCAGGGCGCCCAAAATTAGAGCTTAACACATTTTTTCTTAGACATCTAGAACTGCTTTTAGGAACACACTTTGGTGAGCATTGTGTATTTGCCTGTGTGTCATTAAATATATCATCCTCGCTACCTGATTGTGGCTTTTCAGGTAAACTGATTTGTTGTTTGGGTATCAACTCGTGTAAGTTTCTATTCAACTCCAGTAAATCTTGAAACAGTTCTGATTTCTTTTGAGATATCTTTAGAGCTCGTCGTTTAGGCATTTGTTTTTCTATAGCTTTGGGTCTGATAGATCTTTTTGTTTTATGGCTCAGAGGTGTCGTGTTCCTAAGCCGAGATGTGACTGTATTCTCTGACTTTGGTGTGTAGAAGTTCCATACGACATCGGTTTCACCTTCATTTCCATCTTGTGTGCAGAGAAAGGGCACGGGACTAGCAGCTTCTGAATCGCTGTCCCTTGACGGTGAGTTTGCCTGGTGTTCCGGTGTTGAGCATGATAGTACTGTAAAATATAATGAGGTAGGTACCATGTTATGATGTCGCTGACAGGGCACTAGACTGCAAATTACCTACCTTTTGGTTTGTATTTTGTTTTCGTAGCCACCATTTCTTTCGGTGGATTTTTCTTGTACATGAATAAATGGTTAAGATAGCCAACAGAGATCAGGTTCTTTATTTTGATTTAGATCTATAAATAATCCTAGCTGGGCCCATGCATGAACAAAAACAAATAGGACTTTATACGAAACGAGAGAGAGAAAAGAAAACGAAAAATTGTAATAACTTCATCTTCTTTGTTAATTAATTTGAGAAAAAAGAAAAATAAATAAGATTAGTATCCATCATGCTTTCTAGATGGCGGTAGTTAGCCGTTGTATTCGAGATTGAGACGTATCTAAATCAGTATCAAACGGGATTCAAACATCATTATGAGAAAACATTTAAATTACCACACTCGACACAAGATGATCTCACGAAACGAAAATGATGACAGTGAGACGGGAGTTCCTGAAAATAAATAGGTAATATATACATTTTTATTTTCATACAAAATAAACGCCAGCTAATAGCAGCGAATGTGTCTAGCGCCATCTATGGGGTAATATTGGAACTATGGAACAAGGAATAAAATACTCTGAGAGCTATGAATTATGATGGAAGATGGAAGTATACAGTACAAAATGTGAAGGTTTTATTTAATTTGACTTGACACTGTTATGAATGGCTGATGAAATGACAGACAAGGGCGATGAGCGGAAGAAATGTCAGCTGACGACAGCGCATACTTTACTTCCTCGAAATGCCCAGAAAAAGCATCAAGACGCATGCAGCTGATTCTAGACACCCTTCCGATATGGCTAGCAAAGTGGCGTATGGCCGTCAATGTGGGTAAGACAGCGGCGATACTCGTCACAAGTCGGCGTAATGTGCTACCACCGCTCACTCTCAAAGGCCAAGATATCGAGTGGCAAACAGCAGTCCGATATCTTGGGGTCACCATCGACCGATCACTACGCATGGTACCCCAGGTAGAGCACGTGATCCAACAGACACGGGCTGCCAGAGCAATGCTCCGTCCAGTTCTCCAATCTAAACTACCACTGCGAACGAAAATAGGAGTATATAAGACCTATATACGCACGCGGCTCACATACGCTGCCCCTGCTTGGTATTCCCTCTGTTCAGCTACAAACAAGCGAAGAATGCAAGCACAACAGCACATCGTGCTTCGGATGTGCACTGGAGCCGGGCGCTACGTTCGAAATGACGTTATTGCTCGAGACGTGCAGGTCCAGGAAATCGGACAATTTGTTAGCATGCTAGCACGTCGAATGTACGACCGCGCTGACAACGGTCGGCATGAACATCTTCGTGGACTTGCTCCACTCCACACTCGGCCTCCGGAACACGCCGGACCATGGCGACCACTACCTCGTGAGCTAATACTTCACGCCCCGACCTCACAGATCGTCGATGGCGAAGAAGAGTGAAGAAAGAAGGGAAAAAAATAATAATAATAATAATAATAATAATAGAATACCCACGTACAGCCAAGACGAGGCAGATCTATTCACGCACGCCACTGTCTTGGCCAACGAAAAGCTAAGCGCCGCCTAGAAAGGAAGGCACAAATGGCTGAGCCCCGCGACCCAGGGATCGTTGTCCCTGCGAGTAGCAGCCAGGGCGATGGGTCACACACCCGAGGCCCTTACCTGCAACTCCCATGAAGAGCGAGTTGTAGAAGACCGGATGATGATGATGATGAAATGTCAGCTGTCAGCTAGTCACGTCAAGTCAGCGTCACACGTCATAATTTCTTACTTCATTTACATTGCATCAATCAAATACAAACCAAAACCAAAAAAATGCTCAGTTGCTGTCTGTTGTTGCAAGAGTGTGTACGTTTTTTACTTATCTTGCTCTCTTGACCGCGATGTACCTTCGGAAGTGACAATATTGTGTAAAGTGAACATTTAACTTTTAAAAATGTTGGCGGACGGCGAAGTTGTTGGAGATGGGTCGTGGAACCTCACGATCTACGTGACGGACCTGAACGAGAAGCGGACTATGGTCGTAAAAGGCGATATGCACATCGGCGGGGTTATGCTCAAGCTGACTGAGAGCTTCGGTGAGTACTTGCCCTATTTTGATAATCTGAGTTTTGTAACACAATCACAACATTGATAAAAGTAGCATTGTAGATTAGAGACTAAATTTTTGCCACACAGCTAAGTGTTTAGGTGGTTTTTCAAATTATAAACACATAAAGGTTTCGTTTTTTTTTCAGGTCTGATGATGATGATTTTTGCTTCATATTGTAGTTTAGTGTAAACTACAATATTAAAAAAAGTTAGTAAAATATTTTTAACCACTAAAATGAGTCATACCTACCATACTACTTCAAGCAAGGTGCCTCATAATCCCTTTCCAACAAAGTTACCTGCCAAATAAAACAGACTGGAAGATATATTATAGACTAGGTTTGTTAATAATAAATACACGAAGCATGGAAGACATGGCAGATATATTAATACTAAAGATCTTTTTTCTACAATTATGGAACTTTGTGTCTTCTGAAGACAATGTCAGTTCCACCATACCTTCGTTATTGTCTCAATTCTTTGTGGATGACAGTCTGAGACAATTTTTCCTTTATCAAAAACAATGGTGTTGATTCCGTTATCTTAACTAACTAAACTCCTGATGTGGGTGACCTGCGAGGCAATGCTTTGCAATAAAAAAAGTAAACAGGCCTTTGCATCTATTGTAGATGATTTATGATAGCGTCAGGGGCTGGTAAAAATTTTAACTTGTAAACTAAAAGTCTACTCAGAGTCAGTAAAAGTTTACTCAGACTCAGAGTCATTATGAATACAATAAAATCCTTATTGCCTACATGCAAATACTATTTAAATTGATACTGAATGTACAATTTTAAGCTATTTCAAGTTATTTCTTGGCAGAAAAAATTCTTATCCTTATAGCTTTCATAAATAAACGAGATTGACTTGCAAAAATATCAATTAATATTCACAATATCATACCTCAGGAGCCAGTTTCGCTTTTAACTGGTTTGAATAAAAGCAATACCTGCTTGATTAAAGAGGCGAGTGAAAGAAATAACGCTACTGGTGCGAAAGAGACGGTGATATGCGCGTACGCAGGCATGCGTCCTTCGCGGTCGATTATGCGCTGGGCCCGACTTTTTGCCTACAAAATGTACAGGTGAACTACCGATTAGAAATGCTGTAGTTTGTATAAAAGAACCTGTTTGGGAGTTTCGTTGGCAAAAATATTTGACCTTGAAGACATTAACTCTAGTGTATAAAAATAATTAGCACAAATGTCAGAAGGCATTTATTCAATTAAATCACAAATTATAACTTTCAAACCTAACAAAACTGGGCGACTCTACGTGCTAGCTCAATAGGTCTAATAAGTACTTGAACTATCTATAATCAAAATCAAAGTATTGTGTCAGTTATGACTAATTTAAATTTGACTATACGTATCGCAACGTCACTATGTTCAAACTTCCTATAATGATGGCTAATTAAGCGGGCTGATATGATGGCCGCTTTTTCGCTCGGCACTTCGTTTTTCTCCTAGACCGGTGATCTTTCACAATTTATAATTTTTCTGAAGCTATAATCGTCTCATTGGCTATTTCCACTCCTTACACTTACCTACACCGATAACATACCCTTTTTAACATCTCCGTATAGTAGCGTAAACGGCTTGATGTTCTCATCTCACTACTCACCTACGCGAATCGTTCGATAACTTTCAAAATGGCCGCGATATTTCGCCCACTTGCGCCCAAAACTTGTCACAAATTATGTATTATTCAGTCATCTCGCTCCTGTAATGGTTACAATAACAACAGCAGACCAGTTCTAGAGACAACTATGTTTGCAAAACATTGTTCCAGTTATGCAAAGATACTTCAAGCCTTTTAAATCTAGAAGATCATAGACTTCTTACAAATATAGAAGAAACATAAAGTCGACAAATAAAAATAATCATGTAAGATGAAAAATATGTTCTAAAAATAAACGAGATACAAAAGAAAGAAGAAACAAACCCTTGTTAGTAACACTCATCGAAAGGAAGCAGTAATGAGTGCAAAGGAAACTCGGCTTTTAAAATGTGTGACGTCAACAGACTCATTACTCATTCACAAGCAGACATGTTGAAGAAACCTGTTAATATATTTAGTTAACTATATACACCAACTAACGAATTTTAGAATATGGAAAATATCAACCGTGTATGCTCACAGCTCTATCAGTGGAAGGAAAGTAAGAGGAAGGAAAAATCTATACCTTTTGGCATTTCAAACTGGTTTTTTGTTCCTAATAAAGCATTATTGTATTATATTTCAAACGTTCCCGCTAACTCTCCTACTCAACTCTCTTTCTGTGTTCAACTACGTTAACGTTATACCTAGGGTACTATTTTATCGTTCTATGAGACCACGTAATGCCTTTTCTGGTATCGTTGATTTCATAGAAATAATCTATTACGAAGTAGGTATGTAGGAGAATCTTTGGTACTGATAATATAGTTAGGTACCTTAATACCTACTGTACCTACTGACTCGTGTTTTCTGCGAGTTACTCCAAAAATACCATCCAAGATTATCTAGCATTGCAATTGCCTGATTGAATAAGAAAGAAAGCACGTTTAATCATAAAATAATAGATAAGAATTTATGTTTAGCAACTAGAATACGTTACCCAATTTACAATGTGTCAAAACTTTTAACTGATAGGCCAAATATCTTAGCATTGAACGTTCTGTTATCATTATCAACGATGTACGTAAATAATGTGTTGTGACTTTTGCATAATCAAATCCTTACGCGGTTGCTGATAAGATTGTTGGCAGTTGCATAAACTTTAATGAATTCCTTAGATAGCTGAACCGTTGTTTGAGCCCTGAGGTTATAACCTACGTGATAATCTATGATTCTAATATTTTGCATGGTATGAATTCCTTGATTGCCATACGAGAATTGAGGCAAAAAGGGAGGGCCTTTTCCAACCCAATGATGTAGACGGTACAAGCGGAAGGAAAAAGTGAACAAAAAGTGTCTATGTGCTGGCTTTAAGCTTCCAGCTTTAGTTTAAAAGTATTATTAGTGAAAAAATATTACAAGGGTGACTAACGGGCGAGATAACTTAGTTTCTTTTCTATACAGCTTTGTTCCAAAGTGATCACAATAATTCTGAAGCTCTGAGTGGCAGGCTTCTCAATCTCACAGGTATGTACTTACTATACTTGTCTCACAGCATTCTGATGGCGTGCCCGATTCTAAGAACTGTGGAATCTTATCACAAGGCTGAGTAGCGAAGTCCATTTACATTCGCTGACACTCAGGACAACGGGATCGCATACGATTCCATGATTTATCGTCATGATACAGACATGAGAATTTTACGTTTTGGCTGGAGATTATCAGGTTAAATATATCTTATACATGATGGTTAATAAAGGAAGTTATTTGCTGTCGGAGAGATTCAGATCTGGGAAGATTCAATTACATTATAATGTTAAAATCATTAAATAATTGAGAACCAAATTCAACAAAATAATCTTGAAAATATGATGTTTAAAAGAGGACTTCCTGCTTGCAAGGCCTACGTAAGTAATAATACCTTCTTTCACCAAAGTAGCTCTTTCACTGGCCCTTTTAAACTTCAGTATAAGTTTAAATTTAACTCCTATATTGTGCAAACTGAATATGCCAAGAATTTAAAATCTCCATAAACAATAAACGGAGACAATGAGCACATAACAGTACAATTGGCAAAAACTAGATCTTGTTTGTTTTCTTAGTCTCTTAGACGGATGCGCGTACGCACGTTCCGAGAAGCCGGTCGAGTGACTTCCGGTGCCCCTTTCCCTGACTCTTGTAGACCTCTGTCACTCCAAAACTTATGTAAATGAACCTAAATGCACTGCGATAAGGGTAAATTTGGCGTGGACGCTAGCAGTTTCTGATTCCAAAGGTTCTTGTGGTTATAGATGCTGTAGTTCATTGTCAACGTTCTACGGTTTGCTTTTCTAGTCGTTGGGATGTAGAATATGTTAGGTGTCCACATATACACATAAAATAACAAACTTTGTATTTGATTTCGTTACCAATTGTGTTCATCACTACTACAATAGTATTATCTTTGTCAGCCTTCAGATCCAGGATTCTTATACTGGCATTTGATTAAATATCTGATCTAATACTGGTCACAAAGTCTTTTTCATGGCTGCCCTGACTGGATCGCTTAAAAGAGTCCTAGAAAATAAAAACAATTAGGTCTGAGATGAATTTTTCGGCGCTGAGTTAGTGAAACTACTGTACTTTATTTACGTGTATTCTGTGCTACCGGCATAGATAACGCCTTATCATCTGTCTGCTCATAGTTCCTATGCAATGCAGTAATGACCAGCACAGTAGCTCAGGACATTGACTTCTGACAACTTTGCTTTATTCATCGTGTATCAAAGATCGCAGTTTGCATGTCGTAAAATTCTGGTTCGCAAAAAAACAACGTTTCTATAGTAATCACCAGGGGTCGTTTTCTTAATTTTTCAAACTTCAACCGCTATCGATTAAAATATCTTGCTAATTAGTAAAAAAAACCCCATGAAATCTGTGATTTTTAGCCTGTTATAAACTTCACTCTTATCGCCAGATGCTTATTGTGTTCCTTATTAGGCACATTTATCTCAAACGGGAAAATCCTGTGCATTGTATTAGATCCAGGATATTCTACCGACTAACAGCTTGCCTCGTTGGGTAAATTCCATAAGGTAATTATCCGAGAACATTTTATTGTTATCAGGAGGGCCGGAGGGGCAGCTATCTGGTAGATAAAGTGTAACATCCTAGCTGGTATAATAACGCTCTTGTGTAGAGTCCTGTTGACGCCCGCATCACTCACTATGAAAAGGGCCATTGTCAAGTTTAAAGTGATGTCTGCGAGTTTTAAGTCTTGTTTATCAACCGCTCATCCCAACTGCCTACATTACTCACTGTAGTCATGCTCTAAAAGTAGGGGAACTTATCAGCTGTCTTCCTGGATTCGTCATTTTTAGGGTTCCGTAGCCAAATGGCAAAAACGGAACCCTTATAGATTCGTCATGTCTGTCTGTCTGTCTGTCTGTCTGTCTGTCTGTCCGTCCGTATGTCACAGCCATTTTTCTCCGAAACCGTAAAAGCTAGACTGATGAAACTTGGCAAGTAGATGTATTCTGTGAACCGCATTAAGATTTTTACACAAAAATAGAAAAAAAACTATAAATTTTGGGGGTCCCTATACTTGAAACTGAAAATCAAAAATTTTTTTTTCATTAAACCCATACGTGTGGGGTATCTATGAATAGGTCTTCAAAAATGATGTTGAGGTTTCTAATATCGTTTTTTTCTAAACTGAATAGTTTGCGCGAGAGACACTTCCAAAGTGGAAAAAAGTTGGTCCCCCCCCCTCTAACTTCTAAAATAAGTGACTGATAAAGCTAAAAAAAATATATGTTGTACATTACTATGGAAACTTCCAACGATATTTGGTTTGAACGAGATCTAGTAAGTAGTTTTTTTTTTAGGTATACGTCATAAATCGTAAACCGCAATTTACCTTTCGACGAACTACTAGAACTTCTAGAACTCTTGTTATATTACTTACTGCTACGGAACCCTTCATGGGCGAGTCCAACTCGCACTTGGCCGCTTTTTTTTTGATTACACTATCCACCAAATGTACTTTAGAGTTGGTTTTGGATGGTTTGTTATTTGCATAGATTTGTAGTTTACATTCACTGAACGAAGCATTCATTGATTTGATTATTATTCTCAAAGCTGACTGGAATATATCATTAACCTTACCTACTACAAAGATTACGAACGCAGTCAAAGAATCACTTGCTGGTTTTCTTCCGAGGTCGGTCCGAGGTTCAAATGGAGATCCAAACTACCAATAACAGCAGTTATGGGAATCCTTATCAACATTCCATGCCTGTGTGCTATGCTCTACACTACATGACGTGACACTACACGAATGATCTTCAATCAATCTGGATCTAAATACCATCAATACATATGATCGAAATGGTGACTCAAGGAGTGTCTCCAACTATGGACGCCACGACACGACAGCCGGACGCTAACGGTTGCGCGCATTCCGCCACCGACCACAGCCCATTGGCTAATTGAGGTATTGCCGCGACACTTGGACTTGCATCATTGCCTATTGATCAGAACATCTTCAGTTTATAGGCAAATTGGCAAAGTCGGTATGTTTGCAGAAATCTATGACCAGCCACCTCTTCAGATATTTTACGCAACTCAAGTACAGTATAGCTGTTGGGCTCAATTACCTTCACATCCTCTCAAAGCAACGTTTGCAATAGGTCAACGCATTGTGCTATGGTAATAGCTTTCCGTATAGAGTTCTGTCTTAAATTGTCATTTGACAGTATTTGCAACATAATGCCATTTGCAATTTAAACCGGGTAGCACGATTTTCAACGAGCTAAGATGTTTGGTGCATTACCAACACCGAGTATTAGTATAGTATTCAAATCAAGTCTATTCAGCCGTGTCATTCTTCAATATAACGAAGTTCATTTAGAACACGTAATGTGTGTCGAAACGATTCATTTGTAATAAACATCGGCGTCTATGACTATTAATAGTTGGTCCGTCCGCAGGAATAGGCGTAGATCGTCCATTTGGGCTGGTATCTTGTATGAGAATCGCAAGAGGTCAATTATGCGGTGTGATCTGGTTAAAATGGTAGCCAGCTGTAACTGTAGTGGTAGCAAGGAATACCTCCCAATCGCAAAGAAGCATTTGAGCCCGTGCAATCATCTAAAGTCCTATGTGACAATCGCGAACCGTGTAAGCACCGACAGATCGCAATAGCCGAAGCAAAAACAAGACACGCAACATACACGATATGGATACTTGTAAATGAATAACACATTTTTGCCGCAAAACCTGCTGAAGCGAAGCACTAGCTGATGAGCTGCACTCATCAACACTGTAGCTAAGATGGCCTGAAACATTTATCCATCAATATGCTGCCAGAACGCGAACTGGTTCCCAACAATGGTCTCACGAGCGATTTTTCAATGAAATTGGAATTACGTAGCTTGGTTCCAATCAGCATAGTAAAATGGTTTTCCGACTTTTCACCCCGCAAATCGGCAAAACGGAACTGGGAGCTCATTGTGTGCCATTTTATGCTAATTTGGCACGCGCTTTGTAGTTTACTCTTCAATCAAATATGACACATAATATAAACAACTAGACGCACTACGAATGCCAAGTAGCCTAGACAAAGAGTGATTTTCTGTTACTCTAATAGAGAACCCATCTGGTTATATAAAAGCTGTCATACCAGATAATACTGTTTTGATTTAAATGCAATATAATATAATAGCAGTTACAGATGCGAATTATATTGAACCATTGCACGAATCAAAATGAATATGACATACCACTTAGTACGTTGCCAATGCTGGTGGTGATTCAAGGCGTTGTATGACTACAGCGGTCATGCATGATTCGAACCGGTTTTTCTGCGGACTCGTGACGTCATCTTGGAATATCGAGAGAGCAGCTTATAAGGCAATAAGAACTGCCAATGCCGGTGCTATTTAATTTCTCAATGTCTATAATGGATCCTAACCATCACCAATTACTGTGGTATAAAAATGTTGTACAACATAAGATGGTGAATGGGGACGTTATTGAGGGAATGCAATGTTAAAATGCAGACTATATTTTTCTATAGTGTACTAGCCAGCTAGTCATAGTTTAAAACATTTCAGACGTAGACGCATTAATTCACATTTTATGTCAGGGTCAATAGACTATCAATAGTTAGTTTGCGGCTATTGTCTAGGGACGAATATGGCATAAATCATTGCACATCTACTTGCTAGTCAAAATCGGCTCAAATAAACATGGAAACAAATCTCTGGTTCTCACTGTACTGGCAAGATTCAATTAGCAGTTTATTGTTTTTTCCGTGTCGCAACATCTTTCTACCTTTTGTCTTTTTATACGGGCGTGAAGGTCGTAAATCTACCACGCTCTTAAATTTAAAAGCGATTCTTTTTTCAAATCGAACTTCTATTTATACCAGTCTGACTTCATTGTGAGTACTAACGTTGGAAATACAACGGCCGGCGTTTTCGCCTTCACGCACCGCTTCTGTTGATATTTTGCCAAAGCTCATGGCATTACGTTTAACTGCCTCAGTATTCTACCATTGCCCAACACTTCACCCATGGAAACGATCAATGTGCCACTTGTTTATACCTAAAACTAGCTCGGTAAATGCTTGGGAGTCACAAGATGCTCCAAAATCCAGGTTTTACAGTAGATGGTAGTAACTAAACTAGTTTCTTTGTTTCATTACGAATGTAGCGTAATAGGATCATAATAATCTTCCCGTCCTTTTCCGTCTTCATGTAGGGTCGGCACTACAGGTGTGTTCTCTCCACTTCATCTCTCATCTCACTAGTCACTCCTTCCTTATCCATAACGCGAATAGAATATAGGGGAATATGTGTGACTCAGAATTTACTTCGGTAGTAATCTTGCTTTATCTCAGGTAGAGCAGGAAGGAGCTCATTAAGGTCAGCATATCTCAACGACATGTCATTAATTCACATTCAACTCCAAATTATAAACGCTTACCAATTCATCGAGTTTAATGTCATGATGGGGTTCGTAGGTACGATAGATTGAAACAACATGCTCTTTGCTTCTTGATTTCAAGGTTTTCTGTTTTGTTATTATGTGGTTTGACCTTAGACGCTAACCCGTGGTTGATTCTTCCTTTGTTATTCAAACAGCTACTGTTGAGCATCACAAAAATATTGTACGTATTCGCTGCGACGTGCTGCTTTACATAACATTTAACTTGTGATCCTTTAATCCAGTTTTGAAGAAGTTATCCAGAATTTATGTTCATTAAGTGTTGCTTATAATATAAGTGTTGAGTTTTTTTGGTAAGTGGATGACATAAATGAAGCTGCCTGTTTAAATATTATAATTGCGTATTACGTACGTTTTTAGTAGTCACATGCTTATTAATTCGTCCTCTGACCTCATCAGGTCAAGGTCTGGGCGGGTGCGAAGCCGCTCCTTCATTTACAGTTCCATTAAGCATGTTTTTGCTTCCTTTGCTTTGCAAATTTCGTAGAGCAAATCCTAACAAAGGCGGTAGCTGTATTCATTTCCTTGTTTTCTTTTGCGATCTTAAAATAATTTATTTCGCATATTTTTGTTATGGGATGGTGGGAGGAGGCTCAGAATAGAGGAAACTTCTTATTAAGTATAGTAAATAGAGGAAGTCTTTGGGGGAGGCTTTTGCCCAGCAGTGGAACGATATAGGCTAGTAGATCTATATTTTGGTCCTTGTTTATATTTTTATCCTAAAATATACCAGTGGTTGTACCAGTCTTCGGCATAAGATTTGTTTTTGGTGTTTTACTTGCTCAAACACCTAGTATTTGTTTGTTATCGATGAATCAATTATTTTATTTTGTTTTTTAAACTGGCTGGACTCTGGGCTTAGGAGCTCTTCGTTTAGCCTTGTTTACCGTGATACCTACATTATTAATGTACTTAACTTATTTTATCGTGACTTATGTTCTTTTTATTATCAACACGGTCTGGCGATATTGCTGTAGCCGGTAGGTACATTCACGCACGCGTGACCTTATATTCTACAATTAGTGTTAGTTTTAATAAATGTGACATCATTTTTCGCGTGCGGTCGTTCTGGGCCAAGGGTACTAGTACTAGCAGTAGTTCTGTGAAATGTGTTTACTAAACTTGATTGATAAATGTAAATTTCTGCCCGACTAGGCAAAAAATTCAGATATTTGTAACAAAGCCAATCAACAATAATACCTACCATATCAAAATAATAGACATTAAACTTCAGTAGTGTAACATCAGTAGTGTGACTTTTTAGTGTTCAGTAGTGTGACTTTTCAAGTAAATTTAGTATTCTCTAAGTAGCTATTATAACTGATATTCGAATTGCGCTGATGATGCCTATAGTTCGGCCGTTCAGAGAATGCGTTTGACAGTTTGATCAGTTATTCACAGTTAGTCACATAGTTAGTATAGTACAGCACTACAAATATAAAGCGCTGACATAACCTTGTAATAGCGCAGTATAGATTTAGAAAAATATTGTATAACAAGTTATTTGACACTCAGTTTGGCACAAAATTATAAAACTCATTGATTATTGATATAATAATGTTGTTTTAATGCTCATCAATTGTTAAAACGGTAAACAACCAGCAAAAATATTTTTATCGTAACTGCAACGCCATTACAAAGTTACGTCGTCAGATCAATCGCGACGTGTCAGGAACGCATTCTCTGATCTCTGAATGGCCGAATTATAGTGACTGGTCTATGACTCTTTTGCGGTGTGGGTAAAAAAATATTTAAATAAAAACTTGGGTAAATTCCGATGTTGCGATTCAATTAAGTACCTAGCTACGAATAGGGACAATTAACACATGCGCATAAAATATACTACCTACATATTTTTAATTCTTGCAATGAGGAAAGTAGTCCTCATAAAATCGTTGGTGCTTTGAAATACGTGTCCTAAGGTGATCACTGGTTTTTGTGTGCTTATGTAGTAAATAAGTAATATAATTAGAAGCCTTTCCTGAGCCTAAGTGCTGTTTCTACCATCCTGGGTGTCGTAAACTTTATTGCAAGTATTTGCATGTGTTCGGAGTATTTCTATGGTTGCAAAGTGCTTTCAAACGTACCAGCTACGCATCGGGAAGTCATTAATTCTGAGTGTAACCATCCTATTCCATTAGAAGATCTCGTAAACCTTTGCAGTTTATTACGATGGCTGCAAGGTGTTTTCGAACGGATCCATGGCTCATCGAATTATGGGGCAGCGGAACGCTTGTGCAATGCAAGCCAGCTTCCAGATGTTGTGCTGATCAAATTAGACCGCGGTTCGGTTGCTAAAATGTTTACGTTGCCTAGTAATGACACAGATTACGAAACGGCCAATAGTAAAAGACTTGACTCCGTAACGGCTCAGGTTACTTAAACCTGTCAGCTATTGTTGGAAATAATTGGCAAAGTTACAGCTGTTGTTGTTATAGAACTAATTGACAGAAAATGTATAGGGTTACCCGTAAGCTATGAGAATTTTAATGTTGATTTGGATTTTGAAACCACCATCTTACCATTATACAATGGTAAGATGGTGGTTTCAAAATCATGTATACTCACTTTAGCAAGTTACTGAACGTATGTTAGCTTCGTGCGTCATTAGTCATCAGTTACATTATGTGGTTACCCGTAGGTTATCATTTTCCTTATGTTTTTAATAGTAACGGTAAATACAGAAATGACTTATTTTATTACAAAAACAAAGTCTTCTAAATTGTTGCCTTATGTTCGGCGCTTGTTGTTCAGGGTACAATACAAGGCATCGTACTACCCACTTGCAGGTGGTAATAGTTATTTCGACTTTAACGTGTTTTCTTTATGCCTATTTCTGCCGTGAAGTAGCGTCGCTGTGTTTCGGTTTGAAGGGTGTGGGTGCCCGTTGAAGTTACTGGCACGTGAGGCTGAACATCTGTATTCCTCAAGTTGCTTAATGCAAAGCAGGGCATCGTAGGACACGTTCTTGACGTGCGTGACCTACGAGGCAATCCTTTGTTGTAGGCGATGGTTACAACTTAAAATTTGGTGCCACAAAAACTCGTTTTTCTGTACACCTACAATGAATGCGGAATATTTTGCAAAGTGTTATTGGAAGTTCTATTTAAGTTCTGTACGTTTAAAACATCATCAATCACAACCATCATACGATTGCATCGGGCAACTCATAATTCATTTGTGCTTTAAAAATTATAGACTTGAAGAAGCTTTTATCTTCTGTTGTTGATGTGCAATAATTCAATTATTTATATATTCAAGTACCAGAGAAGCCAAAAACAGCACCTCTATAAAGACGTTTCCAACAATTTTACAGTGAATGAATAAAGAGCAGCTTAAAAGGGCATCGGCATTAGGGGGTGCGTTCAAAGGTGCCGCCCGCCCTGGCCAGACGAATAGAGATGGGCAGAGGGTTTAAACCCAGTTGGGCGAAAAGGCCATAAACTGGACAAATAGGGCAAAAACGAATTAACGTCCTTTTAAATGTCCAAAATCAGGGCGGAAACTCTAATTAGTCAAAATCAGACTTTTTCATTGAGTATTCGTAAGATGTACCTGTTTAAGCCATTTTAATATTAGAACAAATAGTAATTGGCCAAATAGGAGGATCTCACTGAAAATAAAAAATGTATTTGTTGCCAAATTACAGAATTATCAGCAGAATCACAGTCGGTCGGTATTATTTAAATCAACATTTTACCGCACATGGTATTCGTGATTCGTGCCTGCTAATCGCTGTCACTATCGCAATCATCATCAACCTTTTGAAGTCCACTGCTGGACATAGGTCACTCCCATGGCGCGCCACTGAGCCCAGGGTTCGGTTTGGCTCTTCCTATCAAGTTGTTGCCCGCCACTCTGCATAAGTCGTCGCTCCATCTAATCTGAGGCATCCTACACTACGTTTGCCTAAACGTGGTCTTCACATTATCGGTTCTTCGAATCATGACCGGCCCACTGCCACTTGAGCTTGCTAGTTCTTTGGGCTATGTTGACAACTTTGGTCCTCTATCGAATGACCTCGTTCCAGATCCTGTCTCTGAGAGTGACTCCGAGCATAGCCTTAACCATAGCTTGTTGAGCGACTTTTAATTAATGGACCCGTCAGTGGCCACTTCTTATTATAACTGGTAGGACGCACTGGCTTTCGTTTTTGAGCACTGTGAGATGAATTACTAGAAGACCTGACGAAGTTTCCCAAATACCGCCCAACCCAGCTGAATTCTCTTACTTAACTCCATACTGTACTATCATAATAAAGTCGGGACAAATTCAAATATTCTGGATGTAGAAGTTGATGCTTGACCATTGCTTCTCCATTAGGTTCATATTTGGTTTACGCAAATATGACCATGTTTCCAATTTTTGTAATAAGCTTAAGTGGTTGCCTATTCGTTTTTGCAGGAATACTCGTCTCTTTTCCCTCTTGTACAGTGTCATGTTTAACCCCTCCACCCCCCTTATCTAAAAGCTAAACTAATCTCAACGCTTTGAATACCAAAATCTTTGTAACTCTCGTACCTTACGGTCTTCTGAAACTCTACAACTTCCTGTCCACTCTTATTCTTTTTATAAGCACTTATTCACTGTACAAGCTATCCGTATTTGGAACTCTCTTCCTATTGATATCAGAAAAGTGATATCTCTTCCCATCTTCAAAAAGCTTTTGCACAGCCACTTATTCAGTTGAATTAGGAAGTCACTACTTTCGTCAGCCTATACGAGATCCGAACGGCTCTCAAGCAGCTTAAGATACAAGATACAAGATACAAGATTTATTTGTAAAAAGCTTATTTTACACGTCATTATGTATACATAGGTACACTACTTACTTATTTAAGTAAGCATGTTATAATTAAATTGTACATTATTATTTGTAATATAAAAATATAATAGAATTTCATATTATTCAGTCGACGTTCTAGTCATTCGACAGCCTCGGGGGTTGATGTTCTACAGTTCAGGCAATTCTAGGAATTCACCTAAACTGTAGAACACCTTCTCCAACAGCCATGACCTAATTTTGTTCTTGAATATGGGGGCGGAAGCGGCATCTCTTATTATCCCCGGGAGTCTGTTGTACACTGAAGGGCCCAGGATATAAACGGATCTTTCTGTCTTGCTTAGTTTGTGCGATGGTGTGACTAGCCTATGATGGTACTTGTTGCTACGAAGAGCGCGGTTGGTATTTATACCACGGCGCTGGAACAGGCCCAAATTATTGTGTGTGAACATTGCTACTTGGTAGATCAACTCGCATGGCAATGGCATAATGTTGAGTTCTTTGAAGAAGTCTCTACATGACACATCATCCGGGACGCCCACTATGGCGCGGACGGCCCTCTTCTGCATCACGAAGGCACGCTCCGTGTCGGCGGCTCGCGCCCACAGCTCTGCGCCATATGTGAGGACACTGTGGACGGTCGCGTAATAGCAGGAGCGCACCACGTCACGTGACGCAGTGCTCGCCAGCCTTCGCAATGCAAAACAGGACCGCCCAAGCTTCGAACAAATACTGTCGATGTGGGCGTCCCATATGAGGGAGTAATCAAGTTGGAAACCGAGCAGCTTGGTAGTTTGGACCTGTTCCAGCGACGTCTGACCTGCGGTAACCCTAAGGGGCGACGGTCTACCTCCATTCAACTTGAAGTTTAGGAAGCAGGTTTTCTCTCTGTTAAGAGCGAGGCCGTTAGCTCCAAACCACGATTCCAGGCTCGCTACCACTCCGTTCAGCCTGCGTTCCAGTTGTTCGTCCGTGGACGCGGTGACAACCGCGGCCACGTCGTCCGCGTACATATAGATTTCTGCATCGCAGATTGCGCCGGGCAGGTCGTTTAAGAGCAGGCTGAATAGAGTGTTAGAGAGACAGGATCCTTGTGGGACTCCCATTACATTCTCCAACTCAGATGACGCTAGGCGTAACAAGGCACCGGAGGGAGACGAAATAACGACAGATCTTCTGAAAGTGGGCGGAACGCTGATACTTGAGGTTCTTCAGAAGCTTTTTAATTCTGTCATCTTCGAGGGTACGACGCCTGAAGCGTGGAGCAGGAGCGTAGTAGCCACGTCTATAAGCTGTTTTCCTCTCGAAAACAGCTTATAGACGTGGCTACTACGCTAGTTACCAATCGTCTCGCTCGATGGTTCGACGACTTTCTGCCTCCCGAACAAGCCGGGATCCGGAAAGGCTTTAGCACCATAGACCACATCCACACGCTACGCCAGATTATACAGAAGACTGAGGACTATAATCAGCCACTTTGCTAAGCGTTTGTGGACTATGAGAACGCCTTCGATTCAGTCGAAACCTGGGCAGTGCTACAGTCGCTCCAGCGGTGTCAAATTGACTATCGGTATATCAAAGTGTTGAAATGTATCTACAGGAATACCACAATGTCTATCCAACTTCAGGACCAGAGTACAAATCCAATCCACATGCAAAAAGGGGTGAGACAGGGAGATGTCATATCTCCGAAACTGTTCACCTTGGCACTGGAGGACATTTTCAAGCTCATGTCCTGGACAAGGTATGGCATCAACATCAACGGCGAATTAATCACTCACCTTCGATTTGCCGACGTCTTCCAGCGACTCCGCCATTATGACTAAGTAGTCATAATGGCGGAGTCACTGGAAGATTTAGGCACAATGCTCAGAGACCTCAATATTGTCTCCCAACAGGTGGGTCCAAAAATGAACATGAGCAAGACAAAAATCATATCTAATGCTCATGTTAATTTGGGTCAGACGATCCAATTAGGTAGAGCCAACTTCGACAAAGAGGTCAGCCGACGAATCCAACTCAGATGGGCAGCGTCGGGAAATTGCGCCACATCTTCTCGTTGCAGGTACCGCAAAGCCTCAAGACAAAAGTCTTTAATCAGTGCTTGTTGCCAGTGATGACTTACGGAACTGAGACGTGGTCGCTAACTATTGGTCTCGTACACAAGCTCAAAGTCGCGCAACGAGCTATATATAGAGAGAGCTATGCTGGGAGTTTCACTACGTGATAGAATCAGAAATGAGGATATCCGTAGAAGAACCAAGGTCACCTACATAGCTCTTAGAATTAGTAAATTGAAGTGGCAATGGGCAGGTCATATAGCTCGAAGAACCGACAACCGTTGGGAAATAAAGGTTCTCGAATGGCGACCACGAACCGGAAGACGAAAAGTATGGCGCCCACCCACCAGATAGCCTGACGATATTGTTAAGATCGTGGGAAGTCGGTGGATGGAAAGGGCTCAGAATCGTTCTTCCTGGAAATGTGTAGGGGAGGCCTATGTCCAGCAGTGGACTTCTTCAGCCTGATGATGATTATAGATTAACATAAAAAAAAACCTTTTTAGTCATTTGAACTTAGCATTGTGTCATAATTTGTGAATTTTGCGATATTTTACAATAAAAATATGTCCGCCCTGTTTTGGGACGTTTACTGGGCGTAAATGGACGTTTACTCGGCATTTACTCAATACGTCCATAAATGCCTAGGCAAAAACCCATCTCTACAGACGAAGCTAAACCAGTGCAAGTGTGACTATCGCTTTATCTGTGGCTCAAGTAAATGAATTAATACATTCAGACTGTGCCTAGGACTCCTCACCAAAGTCTAGTCACCAAATACAATGTGGGTATCTATCTGTTTTGGATATTGATTTCAGACAGTCTGAAGCTATAGAAGCTAACTGTAGGTAGGTACATGGAATATAGCGTATATTTTCCTAATATTATAGGTAATACGTATCATAAGTAAATTTATGATATATGATTGTATGTTTCAAGAATAATATCGCGTGTAGTGTTGTATAGTAATGTTATTTATGATATTTTCATATAGATAGGCATTGGACGTAGAAGTGAATTTATTGTGGGATTAAAGCAGCCTTGATAGGTACTATATCAGCATTAAGTCTAAACTTCAGAGACAGAAACGTCTGTTTTACGATCAAACGACAAAAGGCTTATTGTTAAAATTGAATCGAGATTAACCCTTTAACAGACCACCCGCATACAAGATCTCATTGTAACAAACGCTACAATCATCTGACCGGCCGTGACTTTAACATTTTTCAATATAATAGAACACCCTGTATACTTACGTTTTACCGATTTCAATGCTAATTACCCGTATGGTCCTAATCAAATATTGAATTATGGGTAACGCACCAAATCCTCCTATATTTGTTAACGTTCTACCTCTGGGTGGTCCAGGTTAAGCCATATTTATGATCTAACCTCATGATCGTCAAATAATTTATGTATTTTTCCTATTTATACTTGAAAGTAAACACGGTCTTCTCCGAAAATGAAAGTTGTTAGACCAGTGATGATAATACAGACGGCAGACGTGCTAAAATTTGTCTCTGGGAAAGATGCCTGCCACTGTATTTGATGGTCATCGAAGATGCATCTGAGCATGATCGTGACATTGGATTTTGGACTCTGTGATCTTCTAAATAAGGGTGATGGATCTGGTGTATTTGTTAAGAGCATGTCTGGTTCCCACGCGAAATGTAAGTGCTCAGTGGTGGCAAGTGGTGAGATAAATATTTGTAAACTCTGAGCGTGAGTCCCTGACCTTGCTGTGAACGACAACTTTATATATTTGCTTTTGTTTTAATTAACATTGCAAATATTATGGTAATTGAGAACACATTTTTGAATATCGTACGTGTTCGTATGAAGCCTACGAATACCTACATGATAGATTTGCTATTTGTTTGTTACTACACTACCTTCCAAGTTTTGAAATCGTGGATAGAGAAGCAACTGCATCAAATCAAAAAGAAAGAAAGTTATTTATTTTTATGCCACACGCATACACAAGAATGATAATTATACAAGTACCAAGGCCACAAAAATTGGCCGTCACATCAGCATTAGCTTTAGTAGCGAGCGCCACTATAACGCTGGTCTTCCGTGACACCAGTATGAAACCTGAATAATCAGCCTCAACCCTGATGACTCAATCATGAGCTTTATTTTCTTTTATGTCTCAACATGAACCCTCGCAGTTCTGATAGTCTTTCGATGATGATATGCAAGGCATTTAATTATTTCCTAGCAGAACCTCTGACTATGGCGACGCGAGGCACATGGCGGGCGCCTGGGTGCTCTGCCCCGACGAAAATAGACTATCGGCTATTTATACTGTATGCGTATCCGCTCGGCGCACGCGCACGAATCCTACCACAGAATGTAAAAGCAGTATGGACACGCCACAGATTAAAGTTATAGTAAGAGGATAAACTATGCCTTGAGTGTCGGCAGTAGTAGCCATGTATATGGCGCCAGACTTTAGTAGCTTTCAAAAGTCTTTAATATTAATGATATCTTTGCACTTCCGTCCGTCTTATTTCTATTCTGTACCGTCAATCGAAGAGTAGAAAGCATTATAAATATAGCATGCAGCTCTAATGTATACGAAATCAATTATTATAATCGGTGTTTCTACAAAAATATCTGCAGATACCACATAATCTAAAGGTTTACTAAAGATACTGAGCTACAAAACAATATCTAGAGTAAATACTTTGTAATCGTGGGAACAAAACTTAAAAACGTTGGTATCCTACCTGCTAGTGTAGTACTCATTGTCAGTAAGAACAGGTTTGTTATAAGTACAAGTAATGTATTCAAAAGCTAGTTTCATTTTTAGGTCAGCAGTCAACACCCCTATAATAAAGCTGTAATAAATGATGCAAAGGAGTTAGTCGGAGCCGGTAATAGCTCATCAATCATTATTGAGCTAAAAGCTGCCAGCAGTAAAGGGGTGCGACCTGATATTCTAAATTACCTTGAGGCAATGGTTTGTTATGTGTTAGTAGTTTTGAGAAAATTATATGCGGCTTGGAGTCTTAAGAAATAGTGTTCTCGAATACTGATATTGAATACAGGATTGTTTGGTAGCAAAATACGAAAACGTATATGAAAAGTGAACATTCAACTGTTTCTATTGCCAACCATTGAAGCAGCCAAATATTCTACGGATGATAATGTAAGAGTTTTTTACACGAAGACAAACGAGCTTACGGCTCACCTGATGGTTAGGGGTCACCGTCGCCCATATATAGGACCACCAAGGGAGCTGTCGGTCGTTGCGTTGCCCCTGAAGATTTTTTTTTCATTTTTCTAGAACCTGCTCATGTTATAGCTGAGGGGAAAGACCTCTCGTGGTAGCTCATTCCACAATTTCTGGGTATGGGGAAGAAACGATCTCGAGAAGCGAGCCGTGCGAATAACCCAGGGATCTACAATGTGTGGATGAGCTCGATCTTAGTTCACTATTGGTTTTAACAACTCAAGGAAGACCTGTTTGGAATCCGAACCGTATTAAGACATTCAAAGTTAATATCAACATTAACGAAAATGGACGTCACCTTGAGAGTACCGTGTACAAAACCAGCAATGTTATTGAAAGTGTAAAAAAAGTTGCCAACTCAAATGGTGAAGCAAATATAAACAAGTCGCGCCCAGGCTAAATGATGTAACGAAATGACGTTATCACACTTATTTATAAAGTCGAGCTTACCATTATGATAACTGACTTTGACTGTGCCTAATTAAGTTTATCGTGATAATATTATTATGCGCATCTGCTGTAGGTAAATTAAAAAAAGTGTAAGTCAAAGATAATGTGTTATCAAGGCCATAGTATGAACTGAAAAGTTTGAGTTTGGGATAATTTTTAGCAAGTCATGTTAACAATAAGGAAAATGTAGACACTAATTAATCAAACCAGTGAACAATAAAGAAGTATATATTGTTCTAAAAACTTTTTGCGCCTCGAAGAGCCACAGGAAAGACGTATCTTTTCCTGTGTCGTTTAGACCAGCAAACGGCTTCATCATCTCCGTAAATAACGCTATGTCGGTCACGGCATCGCGAAGGTTGGATTATTTCAAACTTCAATACTCGAAAATGATCTTTTAACTTGTTATTTTCCTTATTACATCAACGTTCCTTGATGAAATCTGATTCGTGGCTGTGATTATTGTCCAGATTAAATGTTTCTGCAAAGTAACGGATTGACTGGCCTTGAACGTTTTTAGGTTTTGTATAAATGATGTATACAAAATGGATTTGATCATTGTTGATGTCCCGAAAGAGACGAATAACAAACGAGTATTGACAGTGTAAGATGGTATGTATAAAAAAATCACCACCTTGAAACTTCACAATATCGTTGACACCTATTTCGGGAGATAAAGAATCTTCTGCAACACACGGCGAACAGTAAACTTGGTCGTAAATATCGCAGCCAAGATAAAGTTAAGTGGAACAATGGTCGTTAATGAAACCAGTTTAGTTTTCTGTGGCGTATATTTTAGCATTTGCCTGCTCGTGTGGAACCTAGCTTTAAAAGATGTTTGCTTAGAGCCGTTGATAAATTCGTAAGATAATGCAAATCGCAAGCTTCCATGGGATGTATAAATGTATGTAGAGGCCTTCGGTTTGTTTCAAATGATAATCCTTTATCGTCGAATACCTCACTAGCAAACCAGTTTGAGTTTGTGTTAGGACCATTTCGTTAGACAATGAGGCCCTTTTCGGGCATAATCAATCAATTTATGACCGTCCATTGTGCAATCGGTATCTTCTCAATGACAATGCGACCGACACGCTCCAATTGTTGAATTGTTCAGAATCCAATTGCTCTGAGTCGATGAATAGTTATTGCTGTTTTGTAAAGTGGTAGAGCACTGGAGAATGCATGGCTTGTGAGCTATGATTCCAGTATCTGGATACTTATTTTGTACGATATTATGATGTTTATTTAGAACTATTACGTAAATTAGTAATTTTTAAACTTTCGCGATCATAACACATATTGAAACTATTACACGGGTATTTATCGCGTATATTACCATATTTTATTTATTTTCCCGACGTGCAGACTCACCTGAGCTGCGACCACGGTTATTGCAACGTCGGGAAAGTTAATAAAATAAGGTAATTTAAGCGATAAATACCTGTGTAATAGTTTCAATATGTGTTATAATCGCGAAAGTTTAAAAAGTACTAATGTTTATTTAGATATTTCATTGGTTTTTGACAGCACGATCTAGTGTTGCTGCTAAAATAGCTAGCTCGTAGGTACTACAATACATAAAGAAGAAAGCTTGCCCTCCACGATAGATCAGTTCAATTGTTCATGGTTCGCTAAAAACTGTCTATAGGAAGACAGTTTTTAACCATAACCCGTCACTACGACTAGGCAAAGTTTCTCTGTCGTTTCAACAAGACCCAAGTTTTCTAGTTTCTCTCTTCCACTATGGCAAAGTGTGTAATGACAGCGTGACAAGGGAAAGGAGAGACGAGGTCATGAAAACCTTTTCACCATTTAGCGAAACTGAGAAAGCTGACACGGGTGCAGACGACAATCTACTGCTAATTACTTCCACTAAGGTTGTAACGTCATATTTTAATGCAATTTTATTTAAATTTGTTCATTTCAAACCGTTTTCTGTTTATTAGAAAAGGTCTCCATCTAACTCTATACGAGGCATGTTAATGTCTTGTACCTGTTGTGTATAAAATGAGTGAATTCATTCTAACAGTGCGACTAACAACTGTTTCGAGAATTGCCTGCATGCCCTGGACTGTGGACGTAAATTAATCAATGTCTAAAGTCGGCTAATGGCAACACTCGGTGCATTAAAATACAAACGTAGGTTCATTGGGATGGCGCCTGCATCGTCCAATTAATTTGCGTAAGCGCAGGGAATCACAATAGCAGATGCGTGAACAGCTGGCGGCCATATTGTATAGTGGAAGTGTGACGTCAAAAGCTTTGGTTACTTTTACGGGATAGTGCACCGAGCAGTGACACTTGTTTGTCCACCAGCTCCATAACCAGCCGTTAAACAACAGCGTACCGAGCAGTGATACTTGTTTGTCCACCAGCTCCATAAAAAAACAAAAATCGTAATCTATCTTAGAATTCAGAATTCACTGGTTCTTTCACCAAGAGTCTTAATGTCTTCTGTAAGGCTAAATATAACATCATCTTCGTCGTAAACTGGACTTAGCTATTATTATAAGGTCCCATCTTATCCGATAGTTACAACCTCGTCTTTTGGTGAACAGCGGCCTAAGGATATAGAAGGCAACGCACTTGTAGACATGTGCCCAGCAAGCAATGTTGGATGTTAATGACGCGAGCACAAGGACCGTCTGTTTTTTATTTTTTATTCGTACAGTTGTGTCAGTCATCAGTCGAGACAGTCACATAGTGTACCTACAGCCTCATGTACCCAGAGGTTAACGACTTGATTGGCCAAGATGGCGATTCGCAAACGTGCTAAGTGGATGATGACGGCTCGCTTAGCCCTCGTCTATTTTAAGAGCCTACCGACAATTTATCATTGCCTGCCTACTTATGATAGAGATGGATCTGATGACAGAAAACCCATCAACTTTGTTCTGAGAACCCAACGAGACTTGTAGTCAACGGTCGATCGTGAGAAAGCTTTACACGTTCAGATTAAAGACAAAGTTCTAAGGAACTTATTGAGCATGTTAATGAAATAACCAGTGCGTCGAACCTCAAGAAAGCACATTCTAATTTTGTTTATGCGCGATTTCTTTTACAGAACATTTCAAACGTTGGTCCTGTAAGGGTGACGGACAAGCCAAGACCGTGAGAAAGCTCTTCTCGTACTGATATCAATATAAAGATAAGAGGGAACGTGTTATCGATATTAACTAGTGTCTGTGCTACTTTCTACCCACGCCTCGTGCTAAGCATTTTATCATCTGTCAAACATTTGCTTAGCCGAGATTTTATCTGTTGGAACATGATTACACTGTGCATAAAATTTTGTACTATATTGTTCAATGGTTTCTGCTCTCATTTCTTAAGTGAAATCATGGTTCGAAACAGCCTATATTAGAATCAGCTTTTTGTTCCTGTCGGCTACATTGAAGATTATTTAGCAATCATTCGCTAATGATTCGCTCTGTTTAATTGTTTTAGAATCGCTAATTGTAGGTGTTTCTGTTCAATTCGTGCCATGGCTCGACCAAACCAGACTTGCTAAGTGCTAATACTGAAATTTATCGACTTCTATTGGTAAAGCTTCCCATTTTTAGGCGCCTCACAAACAACAAATTGCGGAGAACTGTCATAGATCATATAAATAATCGTTCAGTTAACTGATAAATTCCTAGATAATAAGGTATAAGCTTTAGTTTTTGTTAAATATGCAACGTTTATCTAAATTATATTCAAAGTAAAACCACTACTTGTTAAACTTGAAAGCAGAAATATATTATGAATGTAAAAGAAAATTAAAAGGAATTGCTGGCGAACTATGATCTGTTATATAACTACCGGACTGACCAAGCCCGGCTACTGGTAATCGCTACCGAGAATGTAGAGCGTATAATGATAGGCTATCTGTATTGACATATTGTTCTTAATATCAGGTAGCAAGTCCAATTACTCTTCGACTTTGCTATCAGCTCACTGTATCATGCTAAGCTGGTTCGACTCGTTTGTATGGGCCAATCTCTGGTATGCACAATACAAATATGGCAATATTTGTATTAGAGATATCTGCAGACTTAGTTCTGCTTGGTAAGAGTTTTGTATAAAATGGATTCGGTTACAACGTCTGCTGTCTTATTTATGACGATCAGTTTAAAACTCGTAAACCCAGCTGAATCTGTTGAGCTAAATACAATACAACAATAATAAAGTTCCTAGACTAAGAACTTATTTGAATAAGTTCCAATACTCACATGTTTATGTCGATTAGATAAAGAAAGTGGTAATAAAACGATTATTTTAAACAGTCATGAATGACTCTTACTTTACTTTCACTGCCCAGTACCCACTAGCCCACAAATTATTCTTCTACTAAGCGATAGGGAAAGTTTAACCAAATGTAAAGATAGTTTTCTTACCGAATTTGAATTTCCTTATCATTCATTGCTCTTCTAATGATTTTTTATTTATTTCAGGTAAAGGTGAGTCATCGTTATATCAGCCTACTAAGGTAATCGGTATAGATACAACGGCAGCTTATAGTAACTAAAAGGTCAGTTAACTAATTGATAAAGCAATTGATTTTAATTGAATCACACGATACACTGATAAAACGTTTTGTGTTGAACAAACTTAAACAGACAGCACAGAGGCTCCTTCGAGGAGATAAAACTTGAAGTAGAGGTGGTCTTCGTAACAGGAATGAAATTAAATCCGACCAAGCATGAAATATTATGTCAAGAACTTAAACTACCATAACTTGTACCAGATTGTCGTGGTATCCCGTTTCATTTTAACCCGATGAAACTGATCAGTGTATCTTTATCAAGTATCTTGCATTTTTGCTGCTTCAAAGAAAGCTTTCACTCAACAACTTCCGCGTCCCACTCGTTCATAAATTACACTCTGCGTTTCATTTCGTTTTCTAACAATCATTTTTATTTCCATAACGTTACAAATATAGCTGTAATGTAGCCCATGTAACGGAGTTCACAATGTTATGGTTTGAAGGTGAACGATAAATTAACAAAAACCAATGTTCGGATGACTAGTTCAATTTACGGTAAATCCAAGGTAAGTGTGGCAGTAAAACGGTCTAACTTTAGATAGTGCACTATAAATTAAACAGCTGTGATTTGTCAATGAAATGAGATCAATGAATGGACATTCTTCACGGCCCTAGAGATATACCTACGGCGTGGGTGCTTAAATTTTTTTGTTGTATCAAAACCAACCACGCAATCATGATACCATCAATTCTAATTCACAGATTGTTATTCTGATACAGGCTATTATTCAAGATGGTTTTATAAACACAGTTTCCTCTATTTTGAAATGTTGTCTGGCATTATAAAAAATATTTGAACGTAATAATCTTTTGATGATGACATAGCGTGTCATGGTGTTTACTGCTCGTATTATAATAGCATGGTGTGTTGCATTCCCTAGACAGATGTAACTTGATCACGCAAAGCTCCTATAACGGCTTCTGTTATTTCAGATGACTTTCCTGCCATCTCTAACGACTATGATTATTTGTTATTATATTGCGTGTGTTGCGACACATCCCACGTGTTCTATTGTTTTAGGTTTCGTAATGTTTTCTATTTCACGCTTTCTTGCTTTGTTAACACCATTATGTTTCAATTTATATGATATCCAGGAGTTTTCATTAATTGCTGCAATAATCAGCTGCAACTTTGCGTAGGTTGAACTGCCTACTCAGTGAAGAAATAGGTCAATTGTACCATTGAGCAAATCGACAAGTCTCTTTAAACCTGTTCAAGGTTTTAGCTTTTTGTTTAACCTTCTAAATGAGACAATTGACTGGATATCGAAGTAATAAAACAGCAGAGTTTATTAACTCAATTATCTCAATACGGACTGCATCGCCTTCAAGTTCAATTTGTGCTTTAACCTCCAAAAAAGCAACGCGCAACTTAACCTTCCGAGCCTTTTATGGATTATCATTGAATAGCGTTGTCACTGGACTGCTCATATGTTTGATGTTTCCTGATACCGTAGGGTACATTGTGTGTGCTATGGTACCTAATGAGTGTATAGGATACTTCCTATACACTCATTAGGATCCTCGTATAATTATCCTCTATGACTTTTCATATAAATCTGGTTTCCATGCAAATACCAATGTGCTGACTAATTATTTCAAATACCAGAAAGAGACTTCAATAAGTTAGATTTGAGCGTGTCGTTGCGCTCCAGATATCTTTGGCGGCTTTGATCTCAAATAGTTCTTGGAACTGCTTGTGACTGGAGCAATAACTTATTTGTGGAATTTAAACTGCTATATTTCTTAGATGAGCTTAGACTGAGTTTTGTAATTAGTAGTAGTGGTATTTCCTTGTTTGGAAATACCAATAGTCATCTACTCCTCGTATTTGAAAATTTAACGAGCAATTAATAACAAATTGGTCAAAAATATAAACTATATAATATAGACGTATTTTGTCACAAATTATTGTATATTAGTAATTAATTATTATAATACGTAGGTGTTTTTCCAACTAATTCAATTCCACTTATTAGGTATAGGTACGACTATTTATATAACCAAGCTGACGAACGTTCGCCTTATCTAACAGCAACAATGAGTAATGAGAATAATGAAGTATGTGGTATGAAGATTGACGCAAACTCGTCACTGTGCACAGGGTTAGTGCGTCAAAACTATTTTGCACGAACACCATCCAAAGACAGAATGCATCATTAATTTTTTTATTGTGAAAGCTTTGTAAAATTGTTCGTCCAGAGAAGTACTACTACCATAGCTATTTCTATCGCCAAGCTGTTATTCTCTCAGCAGTCTGCTCGGATTGGTGTTTGTGTTATGATTGAAGGGTGATGCGGGTGGAAATTAGATGTTGAAATGAATTCGATCATAATTAAATTCGGAATTACGTTCATGTTGTTCTCAGTCTTGTTTACTCATCACCATATAACTCATCATCTAACAATCTCTTCAAATTATGCGTTCCTCTTCGTGTTGCAATAGATTCAATTATAAGTTATGAAATTGGAACGCATTAATGTTGACACTCATTGTAAACACCCACAATCATGCTTGTTTCATCAATCAATCACTCTCATAGTAGTATAGCAATCAACGTCTACGTATCAATTGCGTACCAAGTATGCGCTATTACTACGGCCTTTTCTATTTTAAGCCTTGACTTGTGCATCTCTTTGATTTTTTCTTATCCTTAACTTTGTCGTCATTTCCAATGTGGATTCTGATTCTAATACTTGTTTCCCCAGCCTGGCGTTATTTGGTTTGGTTATGACAATTATTACCGTCAAACAAACCAGTGAGCTATCCTCGTATTTCTCAATTCTTATTTCCTTTTCTATATTTGACGGTGTGCAACATTGCGATAACTAGGCTATGCGAGCATGCCATTGTATGGGTTTTAAATAGGGTCTTTAGCAAAACTATTGCTTCACAATGATCAGGTGCTGTAATTCCGCCTCCGCGACGGAAGCGGTGGGCGGCGACCTGGGGCGTAAGCCTACGCGCCTACAATTATGTCACCTATACCTCTTCATCAAATAAGGATCGCCTGATGGGGTCCTTCGATCTGTAAATAGCCATTCCTTACGGTTTCCTCATCTTCATATCATACCTAGATAAAAAATATAATTTTCACGGAAGACATTTGCATTATACTATTTATGTTTTATGGTTTATCGGTTCTGAGAATTACCTGATAATACGTAATGATCAATCAAGTCCTACATCAGGTCACAATGATTCATTGCGTCGTTAAGTAAGTTATCGTCAAAGGGAATCTCGAATTGCTTCACCTGCTGACACGAAGACACGTGTTTTCCATGGGGGACCGTTCGGCTGCTATTTATATGCACAGGCCAAGTGGTGTGCGTTTCATCCATTATCCAACAGTAGCTGTACTTCCAGGTAGTTTTGTAGTAAGTATTTCATACAACTTTTTCTGATTTTTATAAAGCTTTCGACGGTAACTACGGTAGATCTTTACATTTTTCTCACATTATAACGAGTGTCGAAACTTTCACGTGTTCTTCTACCACTGAGATGAATACTTATCGTCGCGTCTGTAATCTCAAAGCGGATCTTTTAAACTAGTTGACATGAAAAGGTGTACCGCAGGGTCCAATCTAGTTCCACTACTGTATTTTGTTACAGACCACCTTGACCGGTTGATTTTATCAGTTCATCCAAAACAGTCCATTCAACATTGAAAATAAATAGATTCTTTAAGAGACGACGTACAGTAACTAGCTGTTGTAACGCACTACAATTGGACAAGCTTAAAAAAATATGATATTAGCAGCTCATAAAAATGATAGGTAGATATAGCCAAACCATCTTACTCACGATGTAGATTTTAGAAGTCGAGCATCCTAAACAAAAATACAAATATGTTTGCCTATCGAATAAGGAATACACATTCTTACGCTTGAGATACTATCGGTAAAGTAAATCTTTCAATATAAACAAAGCGTATATGCGCATACGCGACCGTGTTTGCCTCTGTTTGTTTTACGAGGTTCGTCTTTACGATTTATACTATTAGCTTGAATAACGGGGGCTTTAATTGCTTTGTCTGCTTAATGTTTGTTTTTCATGTGTACGTTAACTACTTGCTCAATAGTTGGTAAAGTTGTCAAAGCAATAACGAATAATATGGTCATGGTAATCAAAAAACTAAAATATTTTAACGGGTTTTTACTATAATGTACTCTAGCAATATAATTCTCCCCAACTTATCACCTACATTCTGTGAATAAAGATTCTGATTATTTCATATGAACGTTAAGCATAATGATACTCATAAAATAACGATGTGCTAGTTAGATTGCATGCATGCTGATTGCTCACTCTAGAATACTTCCTGCAAAGCTAGGTGCAGTCCATTACATTGATCAGCTAAGCTATAAACATTATACTAAAGTACTAGCTTATTCTAAATAGGTCAGCCCACATGTATTGGCGGATTGACAACATGCCGGCACAGAATTTGCGCAGTACTCTGGTCTATTGCCTTTGTTCAATGGCTTAAGTACTTTAATTGCTCGCCAATTCAATGAATGAACTCCTTGCTTCGATCTTGCTCTTCGAGATAAGCTATCATTGTATTACATCACTACTCAACTTACGAAAATAATTTGTGTGAATTACCCGGTCAGGAATAATGAATGGTTACAAATTGATCAGCTCGAGAATATTATACGGCCTGGGGGCTATTTTGAATGCTATTAAAGCAGACCAAGCGAGTAATAAAATTGGCGAGACGCCCCACATTCATAATTCATAATTTAAGCGCAGCCGTTCCAGTTTCGGAACGAGATTTACTCCTTCTTATATTTGCATAGTCTTTTCAAGCATTTTCTCGTACTTCAACGCCACTTGACCTATCTCACACACGCAATTTATCTACGCAGATAAATTGCGACGAAAAAAACGGTAGGAACCAAGCCGTAGTTTGTTGCCTGTTCTTCTAGGCTTAGTCGCCTGGAACTGGCACCTAGAGTCACCTAGCTTTAAGACATTTTAAAGTGATCCTTGCAATCCTACTGAATAAATTCACTTTTGATATAGATTTTTTTTATATCAAGATCGGCGTTTCCATATTATTGGTTAGAGCGTTCATATCGGTTCACGTTATCGATAGTTATTTGTCTATCAGCTTGATAGCAGTTGCTGTACCCGCAGCGTCTATGACCATATTCGATGTTGAGTAACTTGGAGAGACATGTTCGGCATCCGCTGCTTTCGCTATTTTATTAGCCACATCACGTATCGCGATTTCTAGCGAAGAGAAATACCTCAAGTTTAAAATACCATTGTCGGAAACAAGTCGTGTAAAGAGCCGTCGCGTGTCGCCGAACCAAAAGAGCTACAGGAAGAAGAACAGGTATTTAAATTGACAGTGGGTACACCCTGTAATGGAATCGTAATACCTAATTTACTGCAATCATATGCAGCTGTTTTAAGATAACTCGGGCCGCGATAAGCCTCGATAGCTGGACGACAAAAAGGTTAAACATAACGAACGAACGCGGAGATCTTGCTCCGTAATTATTACAAAATATTTTAATGATCACTCATTTAATCTTATTCAGCTGTCGAGGTCGTTACTGTGTATTTATTCCTGTAGAATCGACTCAGCTCCTTATATGGACGATTGTGGCCAATGTCGAGCCGCCAGAGTGTTACGTTTATAGTGTACCACCTTAGTCTTTATGCGCGTGAAGACTATCGAGGACTGTGAATCGATTCATTGAGATGGAGACGATAAGATGAAACATTCCTTGAAAGTGTGGTATAGATAAAGGAAGCTGGACATGGCTATCCTCTTTTTGTGGACTCAATGATAGTATTGCACTTATAAAGAAGTTCACACAGGAACTTATTGCTAAACGTATTCTTTTTCAGCCCTTCGTATCATTATCATGTATCATCATTTTGTTGTCATGCGTGTGGAAAAATACATATTTCTAATTATTGTGGGAAGAAAACCCTATGCTTGTAATTACATGGATAATAGTTTCAGAATACATTGCATTGTAAGATTTGTTATTAGTGTACTGCGATTAGTGTTATTAGTTATTCTATCACAAAACAACATGTTGTTCCTTTCTTATTGTAAAATATAATGATCAGTATAATTCTTGCGCTATCGAAAGTTATGTGGGGCATCTTTGTTTATTTCTGTTCTGGCGTCAGACGGCGCTTGTCGAGGCGAGGCGATATAATGTGTTGACAACTTGGTAACATATTTAGCTACCTGTTCTAAAATAGCTTTATCTAAGATCTAGTATAGCGGTCTTTTACATCGTCACTTAATTAGGTTTTGTTGAAAAAAAATATTTTGTATCCACAATCCACTTGTAATACTATTAAAATACTTATTTATAATTATTCTGTAGGACTTAAATAAGGCTATCGAGGTAGCTAGATATTGGTCATGGCACGAAAAGAAGAAGAAGACTTATAATATTCAGGAAAATATTCTTACAGTTGATTCAACATTGTTTTTATGCATTCGTAGCTAACTGACGATGAACTTAAAGGAAGACACTACGAATAACATAAATCACTCACTATTCGGGTTGTTGCTAATACCTCTAGTGATGATAAAATCAAAATATAACTGGCGGTCATAAGTTGCGGCTTTGAGTTGGACCAAATGGTAAATCTATTGTATCTAATCCTTGCATTTCAAAGGTTGACACAAATAACGTGGAGTTTCAAGCTCCATAAATATGAGATTAGTGACGGAGCGTAGAACGTTCAGTGGCTATAACTGGTGCAAGGGTTAACAGCTTTGGAAGATTCATTAGAGCAGGTGCAAAAGTCAAACGACGGTATGTCAATTAAAGATAATACCATCATCATTTAAAGTCACTGCATATAACAAATGTTTGTTAAAAACGCACATCATGTTGATTTTATGAACAAAGCAATGCGAGCATCTAATAGGCTGTAGACATGACGGAAACTTATTAGTACTTTTCTGTATAAACTCTTCCGCAAAGACCACTACTTGCTAAGGATCCATAAAGTGTTCGCTGCAGGAGGACTTTACATAGAAGTCTATCGATAGGTAAATCAAATGTTGCGATCATGAATGCAATCCAGAGTTATGATCGCGGCTTGTGATTTGAATTACAAATTGCAGTGGTCTGATTGATTTATGCTCAGTTGTTTCCTTGTTTCTTCGCAATGGTTAAAGATCTCTGTCGATTGGTCCATGTGTGTTATAATTTAACGAATATATTGCTTCAAGGCTGAGTCTTACCGCTACAATAGTATTTTATCACCGGCTATTCAATGGCTGATTGTATTTTGTAAGTATTTTTACAGAGTGAGTTACCAATTACTGTACGCAACCTCTTTGCTAATGAACCTTCCTATAACCTACTATTAGCTCGAATGCGATTACGAGAAAATGTATTTTGATGTCAAAATTAAGAAAAAGCTGCTTTAAATTGATGCGCCTTTTCAATTACTTTTATACTTTCGCCACGCGCTTACAATATTGCAGTGGCCTTGGCGCAGTATTTATTTCGTCCAGCTGCTAAAAATTGTTTTGACCTTTCTGATATTTAAAAATAATCTTTGTAAGCATTTTTTAGCTTACGTATGCCCGTAGATGAGTCACCGGTATAAAGCATGAATTCACAAGCTCGATGTGATGACGTCACCTTCATATTTAGCATCTCCTAAATCTGAATTCTTGCCTTCAATAAATCGTATGAGGAATTTGGTTTCACTCGTTTTTCGTTTTGTTTCATCTGTCTGAGAATTTAGAGTTTGAACTCTTGGAGATTGTACTTTGGCACTACCCACAATGTTCAAGACACAATGAAATGTGGTCCATTAAAGATAATGGACCATTCTAAATGCTGCACCTTAGGATAGTCTGAAAATGGTTTTTATTCAAATCTTTCACACTACCTAACATCTTACATTCTCTTAAATTGATATCTTACTTATAAATGCAAAAGTTTCGATTTCACGCGTTTGTGTCTCATGTTTTTATTGGGGGCTTATTATTATTTTTCTCATTAGCGTTAAATCTCCAAACCACTATTCTTTTCTTACATTTTTGAGCTCACTCGCGGCGTTGAACACGCTTCGATGTTGTTTTGAACATAAATTTCGTTAGTGTGTAATTTAAAATTGCACGCATCAGTCGTCGAAGTTGGACATAATATGTAGAAAAATACGTGGGTGATGATGATGAGTATAAAGTTCAATGCTCTACTTTGTCTCTACCAATTATGATGTATTCTGTGAGCATTGATGTGTTGGTGGTCGAATGTTTTTATTATTGTGAAAGCTGCTGGTCGCGAAGATATGTTTGTTTTGTGTATCGTGTGTCTTCACGTGTCAGCGTTATCTTGTAGACTCTCAGCTGCAGACTTACTTTATGCATCTTATGTAAGTTTAAACCTAGGTACTTGAAACATTGGATGTGCGGTATTTTTGGCGACTGTGATTTCTCACAAAAGGCATACGGCAATTATTCCGTCTCTCTCTCTGTCATCATCATCAATAATTTCAGCCCGTTTGCACCCACTGCTGACTATAGGCCTCCTCTTTATTTCGACACTCTTTCCGTTCCCTTGCAAGTCTCATCCACTCATTCCCAGCAGTTTCTCCTTTAGATCTCTACAGTCATTGCGTAGATGCACTTCGCGTAAAAAAAACTTAAGTTTATTTTAAAAGTAGGTATCAGGTAGTATTATAGGAATTTCTGGAATTCCCTTACAATAACCACAAGAAAACAAGAATTCGTAGAAAACAGGAAAACCGTTGTCAATTTCGTCATTCATGGATGATCATTTGATGACGTAGTTAGATAAGTATGTGATGTGTGCAACTTCGTCATCACTGAACTCTTGCTAGCTCAACAATAAACGTGTGTTTCTATCAAACTACTAACTATAATTACAAAGTAGTGACTCATGGTAATTAGATGTTACAGTTCGTTTCTTAGTACTTCCTCACCTCAAACCAGATTCACCGTGAGTCACTCGGGAGCAAAACAAATGAACACGACTTTGTTACTTGGATATCCAATATAACTTGAAACCTGGAGCTTCCTATGCTCTTCTAAATTCAGCGGTGTAGATATATGGCCAGCACAAAAAAAGAAAGAGACGCGAATGGGTATGGGAGTTTTTTTCACTTCATTTACTACTCTTTTCCTGAAAAAATTGAGTGGCCTTAATCAGGTTAGGTTCATTTTCATAGCCACTTATGATGACGTTGCTGCAGCTGTATACTTGATAAAAAAATAAAAAAAATATTCGAAACCAACAAGTCCAGCAATAATATCAACAAACTTCCAATAGTTTTTACCAAATGTGAAATTTACGAAATGATTGTGGTACTGCTTTACCTAAAGTGTCGGTAACAAGGAATAACTGTCGAAAAACCCCAGAATTACTCACAAAGCACATGACGATAGTTCCATTACATGACGTGCTTATAACAGCGTGACGCAGAGGGTGGCAGTATACTAAACAACTCATGAATGACGTTTTTTCAACAATAGAGCCGTTGCTATCGCTATCAAACACCCGGTGTTCTTTTATTAATGCCGCTGTAATTGTTGATCCATAGCGAAGTTTTTTAATTAAAACATCAAGATGCCATGATTATATTATAAAGTTACAGTCGCGTGTAATTATAAGTTATGTTAGGGTAGTTTTTATCTTCATTTAACGTCTTCTTCTTGCCGTGTAGCTAGTTCTTTCGAGCTAGTATGGTGAAAGGATTTTAAGTACGCCTTAAACAGGCTCCTTTTGTGCACTTGGGCACCATGTTTTCAACACGTCATGTGGATTTCATTCAACTAAAGCCAACTTTTCTTATTCCAGTCTTCAAAAAGGACTGGTCAGACCATGCGCTTTGGTGGCCGACCCGCAACAAATGGCTCTCCCGCCCGAAGCACACCCTCGACCAGTATGGAGTCCACGCAGATGCTGCTCTGCACTTCACACCGATGCACAAACCCTTGAGGATCCAACTGCCAGACCTGAGATTTATTGACTGCAAGATCGACTTCTCTATTGACACGTTCAGCGCGGTGGTTCAACTCTGTAAAAGCCTTGGTAAGTAGCATGCATTAAAAGACTTCCCTGAACAGAAGGCAAGAACCAGTGCATTTACAACATCACGAGCAAGTGTCCTTCTCCTTTGTATGGAATATTGATAAGACAACAAATCGATTCGATCGTTTCAACGTAACGTATTTTATTTCAACGCTGTCTCATCTTTTCTCCATACAATAGAGAGACAAATAGGCGAAACGAAAACAACATTTCGTCTACGAAATCTTGGGTTATTGGTCTTCTTAGCGTCACAAACTGAACTGAGCCGATGAAAGCTAAATCAAAACTGCACTCGATAAATCGAAAAGATGTATGTATAGTTGCAGTTATAACGTGAAGTGTGGTTGTATTCTATCGGTCTGTCTGGCACAAATCCCAACACCTTATCTTTTATGGTGTCTTTACGACTTCATTATTATGAAGGAATCTGAATGCATACCTCCCACTCGTATCAGTTTTATTGGCGGTTTCACCAAATCTCATGTCTCGTAAAATCGAAGTGCCTCTTCAAACTTTTACTTGACGACATTGTATTCAACGAATCAACTAAAACTCTCCAAATAAATAAAAGCATCGTACAGGTTTATGCGACGCTAGTATGACAATCTTTCTATAGGGAAAAGTTATTGCAAATCGTTCTTTCTTCACCAGGAATCAGACATCCTGAAGAACTATCACTGTGTTATCCACTGGAGCAGTCCCACCTCAAACAAAACTACCAGAATCTGAAAGAAGCTAAGCGGATAAAGCCGAACCAGGGTCCAGATACAAACACTTTTATAGGCGCTACTAGAGGCTCTTCGAACAGCCTGGACAGGTCGAATGGATGTCCAGCTACCCCACCTCCTCCCAGGTCGATATCTGCTACTCCTTTGGCATCACAACAGGTAAGGAAACGCACGAACTAAACTAGTTGTTTTATGCCTGATGGTAGATATACAAGGTGTATCTAAATATGTGTACTATGCGAAGGTGGGGGGTTTCAGACCACAATGGTGATCAGTTGTGGGGGGGAGAAAATTAAAAATTCTTATTTTCAGTTTCCCATACAAAAATATTTAATTTCATAATGCCTAAATAAATTGACAACCCTATCCTTGTAACCCCTTGACCCCTTGACCTACTACCTCTGTAGGTCTACTACTACTACCTACTACCTCTGTAGCTGAGTTTAGGGTTGTCACTTTGTATAAAGTCAGCTGTTAATGTTGAAACTTCGTTGCAGTTTTTTTCAGAGATACCAATTGAAGTTCGAAAAGTCGTTGAACAAAAGTTGTTCCCCGGGGGGTGGAAATTCACCCCCCTTCGGGATAGTACACATATTTTGGTACACGTTGTATAGGTATGGTCACAGTAGTCAAAAAAGCAGTTCATGACCAAACGGGAAAACCACGGATGATAACTCATTCCACATATTGTGTGCTCGTGAGATGCGATTTCAAATATTTAAGTTATAGTATTTTTCGGGAAAACTTGCGCCTCACATTAGTCACATACACCAGCAAACATCAAACATCCGTAGTTTGATGCCTGTTCTTCAAGACTTAGTCGCGTGGAACTGGCACCTAGACTCCTTTTGAATGAGACGTTTCAATGTGATTCTTGTGACGCAACTGAATACATATTTTTTTGAGATTTAATTTGAATTCTGCCATACGGAACATTACTGAATTTTGCTGTGATTTTTTCTTGTGGTACTGCTTGAGTAAAATACGGTTCGCCTACATTCAGGTATCACTAACCTAAGACAACATAGCAGCTAGCTCTTGTTGAATGCTGATATAGATTTAGCAGAATTCTCCTTATTCAACAACATTTTGTGCTGTTTACATTTTCTAAATCTGGATTGCATCCTGTGTTTACACACCTCCAGTTAGCATGTCGTTCGTCTTCGGTTGCTATTATGCTTCGCAGCACGCCTGTTTTGTATAAAACAGCAACACCTAGCCAAGGCTGGTGTAAATATTTGAAATTAAATGCAGTCTTGGAAGTGCGAGTATTGAAAGATGGATTGCAGCAACGGATTCCAAAATGCAAGCGTGTTACTGATATGGATTGGATACTGTCAGATTAATCACTTTCAGTCTATTCCTTAAATAATGTTGCAGCCAAACCCATTACAATAGAATGCAACTTTACACTATTATCAGCCTGGCTAAGTCTATAGCTGAACATCATCATTATCTTCCTTCCCTTATCCCACGCTAAGTGGGGTCAGCACAACAGATCACCTCTATCATTTGTCATCTCAGTGCTCACTCCTTTCCTGCTCATGTCATCCCTGACGCATCCTTGACGCATTCCATCTATCTTTTCTAGTCTATTCGTGTTTCGAAAACTAAACTAAGCTGGTGTTCCCGGCTATGACGTAGCCTTTGGTCGATGTCACACTAACTGTTCACACCTAGCACAAACTTAGCGTCACTATTACGGCATAATACTTATCGATGTCACCACAACATCATCAGGACACTTATCATCATGTGTCACTTATTCCAGAACGGCACACTCCGCCGATATGGAAACCAGATCTACAGCACACAAAGCGATGGCTCCAGTGATGGGGGTTACTGCGGAACGCCGCCCCGGGCCGTTTCTATGGACGCATTGGACTCCCTCGCTGAGCTCTCATTGGACAATTCTCCGCTACAGCTGGACAGCCAATCAAGGGAATCCCTGCTTACTCCTAAATCGCTGATGGAACGGGCTAGGATGAATGTCGGGTGAGTTATACCCATAAGCTTGAGAGCACTGGTGGTCTAGTGGTAGTGGCCCCGCCTTCCGATCCGAAGGTCGTGGGTTCAAATCCACTCGTGTACCAATGAGTTTTTCTGTCAAAAAATTTATGTGCACTATGCTAGTACTCTCAAAACGGTGAAGGAAAACATCGTGAGGAAACCGGCGTGTTGTAGAACCTAAAAAAGTTCGAGCAACACGTGTCAAGGGTCACGCAAAAAGGGCCCACCAGCGGCCTACTTGCGGAAAAACCTGCCCGCACATCAAGTGCGCATGATAAAACTTGCCGAACCCTTAAGCTTCTCACTGTTTTACCACGTTGACTGTCCCTCTCATTTAGTATGAGGCAGACAGAGATGAAAATATAATGCGTCGACCACGTAGTCTGCAATAATGAAAATCCGGCATTACGCACAGTCATAATCCCTAAACTTTTCAGTGTCTGCCTAAAATAATCTTGTCATTACCATTTTTATGGCAGCAAATAGAGATGATAACAGACAGGGCCATAGGCCATCTAAGCTAGTTGAGTACTAAGCGGCCAATATAAAATGGCCTCCAGGATTACACTTTAGGTGTGTTTTATCAAGTTAAAGGTATGTGTGTGTTATCACAGCTGCGATAGTCAAGGTCAGGCAGAAATTGTTTCCTAATCCAACATTGCAACACATTTTTGTAATATTGACTACAGAATATAAATAAATAGTAATATATCAAAAAACGTCTGAAAGTAGCACCGTTAATAGAATTTTTTTTACTCTTAATTTGTCTGATCAAACGTCTTTAGACTTAGTCTGAGCACTGAGTATAGGTTTTCTCAGGCATTTCTTAAAAAATAAATCACCAAATTGAGATCGATTGGAATCGAGTGTCGAGATCTCTGATTGGTTTATTGAAAGCTAGATGGTTTCCCATAGGTTCTATAGAAGGATGAACAATTCCCAGAATTGTATCTGATCTCTGATTGGTTCACAGATGGCTGGATTCCTCCCTCTCCATAATGGAGCAGTACGTCCGTGAGTGGGACACACTCCAGCTCCGCTTCAAATTCTACTCATTCTTCGATCTGACGCCGAGGGCACAGGACGCGTCGAGGTTAAACCAGTTGTACCAACAAGCGCGTTGGCAGATCCTTAATCAGGAGGTGCATTGTACTGAGGAAGAAATGCTGCTGTTTGCTGCTTTACAGGTAAGACTTGGATTATGGCTCAACTTACCTCATTTTCTTTTGAAAACCTTAGTTTTTATTATGTTTTAGACTATTTTTGATTTGTAAAAGGATCATATAAAAAAACGGTAGGAACCGAGACGTAGTTTGTTGCCTGTTCTTCTACGCTTGGTCGCATGGAACTGGCACCTTGACTCACCTAGCTTTAAGACGTTTCAAAGTGATTCTTGCATCGTACTGAATAAAAAATTATTGACTTTGACTTATGGATGGAGAGAAAAAGACTGTTGTGCCGACCCGACAAAATGAAGGATAAAGGCAGGAAGTTGATCTCAGAAAAGAGAACTCTTAATTCTGTGATGTTGATGATGAGTTTTCATACAATTTGTTTTGCTCAAAATGAGTTGATGCATCATAGATCCACCATTATCTATCGAGGATGTCCGTTGCTCATCTCATCCGCTTGATCAAAACAAATTTATGATAATAGAACAGGCCTTTGCATCTATAAATAATTAATATAGCGTCAGAGGCTGTTATTGCGTCCCTTATTTACGGGACGCTATAGTGCCTGGGACAGGATTTTTAGATATAATAAATAATAAATATCCGTGGACCTTCCACACAACACTATCTAGCCCCAAATTAAGCTGAACTTGAGGTTTGGGAACCAGATAGCTGATTATAATACTTAAATATATGTATACCTACTTAAAATACAATATAACACCCAGACAGATAACAAACATCTGTGTTCACCACAGAAGTATTTGTTCTCGGTGGGGATCGAACCTACGACCTGCGGCGCAGAAGGCAGGACAACTACCAACTGAGCTGAAAAGCACTGGCCTTTCAGCTCAGTTGGTAGTAGCTCTGCCTTGGTCGTGGGTGGTGCCTAAAAGGTTTCACAGATTTTATGTGAGCGCCTAAATTCAACCCCCTAAAGGGGTGAAGCGGGGGTTGATACTTATAGGGATATGTTTGTCCAGCTGCAAATCGAGCTGCAAACCCTAGCGGGCGGCAGCATCGACGCTGCCGATGGCTCAGCAGCGGCGACCGGAGCAGCACCTGAAGACGAGATCGATGCAGCACTGTGCGAGCTGCAAGCGCAGCTGGAAGGTGGTCCCCCGGCCAGACCTGATATAACACACGTGCCGGAACTGGCTGGGTACTTGAAATACCTCAGGTATAATAAAAGCATTTATTTTTCTTTCACAAAGTAGGTAGCGAACACAATATATGGTGAAGTCGTAATAGGAATAGTAATTAGATGGGATTTGCCAGTGCCCACCTAATTTGCAAGAGGCTGGAGCTTGAGATGGGCTAATAAAGCCTGTAATACAAGTAAACTAAACTTTTTGATGCGAAAACTTCTATAGGCAGGCCTGAACATTTTTTAGGCAATGACGGCCATTTTGTCTATTGACTGACTTGACTAAAAAATTTGAAAATAAACGAAATGGACCGGTGCCATCAATTAAGATGTTAACCATCGCCTATAACTAAGAATTGCCTCTCAGACACGCACGTCAAGAACGTGCCCTACGATGCACTGCCATGCGTCTATCAACTTCCATAAGTGCCAGTAATATTAACGGACTTACACTCTAAACTGTATCAAGGCAAAACACTAAACTAATGTCGTTTTCAGAATTAAAGTCTGTTTTTATTTATTATACATGTTTCATCCAAATCAGTCCAGCAGTTTCTAATACTAATTGCTGAGCAAACATATTTTCCACCTGATGTTAACGGGCCTATAGCAAAGCAGTTGCATTAGGACTATGAACCACATAATCTAACTAAATTTTCGCATATTAAATACTCTATTATTATTTACAACATTTTTATATATCATTGATTTTTCTTAAATTATTAATAAGTATGTACATAGGTAATATGATTTCTTATACAATATTCATGTAATTCATTTAAAATATATTAACAATTATTTTTCTTGGACCATCCGGCTGGCGGTCAGCAAATGTAACAACGAAATCTGCTATGTTGCGTAAGAATTCTGGATTACCCCGCCACATACTAGTTTAGAAAATACCCTCAGAAACGAATTATAATTTCCATGTAGTTTTCCAACCACAAAAACCACCACATGTAATTTTAAACCTATTCCAAAATAATAATATATAGTCTCTAAAATAACGCTGTAATATTACTATTAGCCCAAATCCTCCCAATGATGGTCAATGGCCTCCTCCCAATCCCGCCACTTTCCACGTTCTTGTGCGGTGGCACAGTACCTCTCAAACGCTGTATTGGTTATTATAATTAATGTATTGGTACCAAGTTTCTAGCTACACTTGTTTTAGACGTATTTCGTCGTTCTACACGTATTTCTAAAGTGCAATCTGTTAAACTGTCTCTATCCATGTTTAAAGGATCAACTCTTAAAAAATTACTCCGAACAAAAATACAACGCCAAATCTTCCCAAGTTGCTGGTAAGGGTTTTTTTTACCTATGATAACTATCGCCTCTAACAACGCATTGCCTCTTAGGTCACTCACATCAAAATCGTGTCCTACGATGCACTGCCCTGCGCCCATAACTTGAGGCATACATATGTTCAGCCTCACGTGCCAGTCATTTCACCGGCATCCACACCCTTCAAACCGAAACACAGCAATGCTGCTTTACGGCAGAAATAGGCATGGTGGTAGTACTTATCTGGACGAGCCCTTCACAAAGAGGGCTTCTACTAGCACAAATATTTTTAAAACCATCTACATTTGAACTCCCGTTGAGTATGTTTAACTTTCTAAGAGAGACTTGCTTGCAGTAGTATACTAGTAAGTTGATGAACATCCAATTCATCATCGTGACTCAGGTTTTAAATCAAACCGCTATATTTCTTGGTACCAATACATGAATACAAGCGATAAATTCACACCCACTCACTCCTTTGTGTAGTTATTTGACCCCAAATATATTTTATTACAAAATTGTATTGTACTTTCGCATGTTGTAGAATTAATCATTTGTATGTATTGTATCATTATATTATACAGAAGACATTTTTATTTTACTTTCTAGCTTAATTTTTTATTATTAAAAAGATCTTTCACATTATAATAATTTATCAATGTAGAAAAATAATTGGTATACAAAATTATATTTCATCTGTTAAAATGTTTTATAAGGAATTTTAAAACATTGACCCAAAAAAACCAAATGACCCAACCTTGTAACATCGTTTCAGGCCAAAGCGTCTAACACTGAAGTCGTACAAGAAAGCTTGGATCTCGTGTCGCGACGGAATCCTGCGCATTCATTCGTCGCAAGACGCGGCCTCGCGGGGGGAATCACCTTCCTATTCCGTGGAGCTCAGGGGAGCAGAGGTAAATATTCTTGGAAAATCAAAGCCTAGTAAATAACTAAGCCTATGTCCAGCTGTCCACTTCTCAGGCTGATGATGATGATTTTCATATTATAAACGTGTGAACTACTTATCACGTCTTTGCAAAGTTACATCGTTTAAGTTTACATATTATTGGCTGCAGTATCACCACAGCTTTTATAAGAAGAGCCTTGAAAATTATGATTTGATTATTATTGCAATGTTTAAGCATTAAATCTATCAAACGATAAATATCTATTTCTTTTGTAAATATTTTATACGAAGTATGTTTCATGCAGTTTCTGAAATATCTATTTGTTTTTCAGGTGACCCCAGACGCGCATCCCTCGTCAGGTCGCTACAGTATCAAGCTGGAGATACCGGCTGAAGACGCCATGCATGAGATGTGGCTCAAATGCGAGAACGTAAGTTTCATTAAGCAGAGTTTGTACTATGGGAACCAGATATCTGGTTTTTTATGCTCAAGTACGGACTTAGTTTTCCTATTTTGGAACAAGATGGCGCTGGGCAAAACATAAATAGAAAATTATTTAATGCACAAAAATGAAAATTGCATCGTACATAGGCGAGCTTGATGCTAGATAGCATTATCTTCCAGTTAACCCTTGTTTGTTTTGACATTCTTAACGGGTAGCAGAAAGAATATATACATACATAATATAAACATCAGTACCTCTGTCTGAGTCTGAGCTTAATTCGATCATTTTGAACAATTCGTTTCCCTTACGTGTATCTTTCTTTTGTATGGAACAATCATAAAACAACAACTCGTTTCGATCGTTTCTACGTAACGTATTGTTGTTGTCTCATCTTTTCTCAATACAAAAGAGAAAGACGCGTAAGCAAAACGAATTGTTGTAAAACTACGACTTGCCCTTCTGCTAATATCATTTTGACGTATGTAGGAGGACCAATACGCAGAATGGGTGTCAGCCTGTAGGTTGGGATCCCGTGGCCGTTCGCTGGCCGATGCTGCCTTCCAGACCGAGGCCGCTGCGGTGCGTGCCTTGCTGGCGTTGCAGCGGCCGCAACAAGCTTCAGGTCACACAGTGCCGCATCTAGAGCATTTGCAGCCGGAGCATTATCTTGCGCCGAGGTTCATCAAGAAGCTAAAGAGCAAGGTAGCTGACATTTTTTTAAAATTTTGTGCTGGCTTGGATACAAAGTCTTTTTGCCATAGACCTTTTTTTACATTAGTTATAGATAGTGCAATTCACGAAGACGCGCCCCTCGCGGGGTGCGGGGAGCTTGCTCCGAGCGGCATTCGCGAACCGTAGTCTATTCATTGTAGTGTGCGTGTGCACTCATAGGTAATTAGTGTGTACCTATAACACTCAAACATTGACGGAAGCTTGCACACATAATATGTGTCACACATACTATAAACGGTTAGGAGGAATTGTGGGGCGCGCCTTCGTGGATTGCACTATCTATAGATGGTAAGCGACGATATAGCCGACGATGAAGCATTTTTGTTTATTTGAATTTTTTTGTCACTTTCACGCATGTTTGTTTATTTTGATTGTCGCGCAATTATAATTTCAGAAGTCTGTTTTTTTCAAGCAAATAATCATGAGGGAAGAGGGCGATCTTCCCTCCCGACTAGTGATGTGTCTCGTCCCTCTGTCCCAGTAGGGAAGTCCTTTTCCCAAAACCGGCTAACACTACTACTAGATACGTAAATCCTGTTTTTGACGCCACAACGTCTTATAATTCGATGGAGCCGGCTGCACGCACGAAAAAACATGACTCATGCGGAGTTACCTTGTTCAGAGGCGTAGCGTAGGCGCCTTGTTTAAATGGAATTTAAGGCTTGAAGTGCAAGCGAGGGCGCGGAACGAGCGACAAAGAGGCACAATCGGCCTCCGCGTTTGGCAGCGTTCGACATCTGTGTATTTTCTTATGACGTTGTCACGTTCAACTATCGTCTGTAAACCGACTTTACGACAACAGAATTTTTTACAATAAATTCAAAATTCATCTTTCCAGTTCACCCAGCGAGTGCTCGAAAGTCATGCCAACGTGAAAGACCTCCCACTGCTCGAAGCAAAACTCCAGTACATAAAAACCTGGCAGAACCTGCCCGACTACGGACAAACCAGATTCGTGGTCCGTTTCATGGGACACAAGAAAGACGAGATCATCAGCATAGCTAACAACAGGATAATGAGGCTCGACCCTAACACCGGAGACCATATCAAAACCTGGCGGTTTAGTACTATGAAGGTTAGTCAAAGTCTTAAATCACTTAATCTCGTCATCATCATCATCATCCACAGCCCGACTTCACCCACTGCCGGGTATAGGCCTCTCTCTGTATGTGCCACTGTTGCCGGTCTTGTGCCAATCTCATCCAGGTCTTGCCTGCGATGTTAACCACATCGTCTGCCCATCTTGCCGCAGGGCGACCAAAATTGAATCCTTACGCGTACCTATAATTTGTGTCCTAACAAGCATTTTGTATTTTTGTAATCATTTGAACCGCAATGATCACGCCTAGGAGGCAAGAAACTAAGGATTGGTTCCTATTGTTTTTTTGTATGATCTTTTTTACAAAATATCGGTCTGGAGAATCACTGTAAACGCATGAAATACAAAGTAAACTAACGAAGGCGACTCCATAACACGATAGGCAATTTTTGATTTGTTTGGACAGCAATATCTAGTCTGGAAATGATCAATGTATATTCATTTTAATTTTATTTTCAGGCTTGGAACGTCAATTGGGAGATAAAGCACATGATGGTCCAATTCGAGGAGGGTAGCATCATCTTCTCGGTCCAATCAGCTGATTGCAAAGTCGTTCATGAATTTATCGGAGGCTATATTTTCCTATCGATGAGGTCCAAAGATGCGAACCAGACGCTGGATGAGGAAATGTTCCATAAACTGACCGGGGGCTGGACATAAGCTGTATATGTCATATGTACCCTACTTTATAAAGCTTATGTATAGGTAGCGGCACATAACTTTAGCGCTGACAGTTATTGCGCAGAAGTCAAGAATAAGGTACCTGAGGGGGGCTAGCGGAATGAAGGGCGGGCGTGCGTAGCGCCGGCCGATTGGCTCTCCAGTCGCACTCCGCTCTCTGAACCGATAAGACATTCTGCACACATCCACACATCCAGTGTGCGCGATATGGCACACTACGACGCATGCGCAGCGCGTATCGCTCAACGCTAAAGTTATGTGCCGCTAGTTGTATATTGTTGTATGTTGACAATGGTATTGGACAAACCAAACCAACTTGAAACCAATTTCTTTAGCTTTTTATTGTAAAGAATTTACACCCTTTTCTAGCTGTAATTTGAAATGAAATTTATTTGTCATTTAAATACCTACGACGAAAGAGAAAAAGTTATATTAAAATTGTATTAAATCACAATCAAATTAACAAATATGATGGAAATTATACCTACTGCCTAATTTTATTATACTAATAATTATTTTGAATTTGTCTGTGAGCGCAATAACTAATTAAATAAATGCATTTGTATTTATTTATAGACTTATATCTATATGATGAGTTATTTTCATTATGGTAAAATTACATATTTTTCAGATAATATTTCATCCTTATTTTTCTGGCTATACTGTCTCACAAAGTGTAGGGGCTATTATTTTACAATTGAGACACAATTTCTTACTAATCTGTCAAGTGAGTTATAGGAATGAAATGTTTATATAGTTATACTAATAAATATTATAATTCTTATGAAATATGCCTTGAACATTGAAAAGTGTGCCTTGAACGTTTATAAGACTTTTTTCTTTAATCTAATAATTTTGCAGACACAAATTTACATGTCTTTATAAAATGCTTCCATAAAATGTACTTTATCACCTGCTGTAGTTTTAAGTATAAATGCGAAAGATTCGAGCTTTATTTTATATTTATGGCTTTACATTAACGAAAGAACCTCTGTGAAGTGCCATTATACATTTGGTGCTCTGTTGAATCGTATGGTATAGTGTAAATGTGAGTGGTATGTACCTAGAGTAAAGTGGCCTTAACTTATATGTGTTGTCTTAATTTGCTACGATCGTATGAGCAAACTATGAGACTTTGTTGCGTGATAAGTTTCTATTATATCTTCAATCGTAGCCAATTGGACAAGACGCCATAGATTATATTATTTTTTATTCATTGTAAATAACATTCTGATTTCTATTATTTAGCTATACTTGTAAGTTATTTTAAAACACCAGTGTCAGGGAGTAGACCATTGTAAGTATATCTAAAAATCAAAAATTGTATTTTATTACTGACTACTAGTCTAATTTGAGATCGCATAAAATGCTATCACACTATTTAAGTATATTAGTATGAGTATTAACAATTTGCCTTATTTTATTTTTAATTACTGTACAAAATGTATGTACACAATATTAATTTAGTATGTTTGTAAATGAATGTTTAAATAAAGGTAAATTGATAACCATATTCTGTTTGATTCGTTTTAGTATCATAGTCGTAGTCTGCTTTCCTTATTAATTATTCAATATAGAAGATAATTATCTAAGGTCTTTACCTATATCCTTAATTTAATTGACGCAAGTTTTTTGGTTCGGACTAATTTCACCTCTGCCTTGCAAAGAGTTTCTCAAAGAGAACTCTTGCGGTGTTCCGCTAGGCTTTTAAACTTCTTCCCAGCTTCCAAGGTTCTCTTTCTACATTCAAGCGGTTTGAATCCAGCAAGACATCCTTTTTGCCACGTCACGTCAGCTATGCCGTAGTCGCCGTATTCCAAGCGCCATAGGTCATGGAATACTGTCATGATGTACACTTCACTTCTTCTTTTTTGGCTACTGCGACTAGATGCCACAATTCTTCTTCTTCTTTCATTTTAATTGATTTTCTGGTGTTATTTTGAGTTCTGTTGTGTAATTTCGGTGGTATTTTACTTGAGGTCTTAGCTCAAAGTGTTAACAGTTGGAATCAAAAGTGTATTAAGGTACATATTGATATTCTCATTTGATCGAAGATGGTTTAAAAAAAAAAAACTACTACCATTTGTTTTCAAAGCCAATTAAGGCCGAATTGTCTATTGACTGACTTGACTTGACTAAAAACTATTTTATTTTGTATTTCATTAATCTAATAGATCCTCACTCGACACTGACACTGGCAAACTTGATACACAAATTTTGTACAAAACATTAAAACGGACAGATGCCATAAATAAGAAGAAGAAGAAGATTTATTTTATTTTCTCATTAAGTTTTGCTTTCAAAATAAGTTGCAAAATAAAAATAAATTGTCAACATAAGTGACGAAAAACTTCTAAATTTAATTAGAATCGAGATTAAATTAAAGCAAACTAAGCTCAGTACTTAACAGTTGTAAATTTCTCTTTAATATTTCATCGTTTTTGCTAAAATGGCTCTAGGTTACATTCGTCAAATAGCCCGATCAGCTTCCACGATTAGATCAAAAGCTTCGAGTAATCAGAGGCAGCTATGTACCAGCAAACCTATGAGGCTAGGCATGATCCCTATCGTCGTAGAGCAAACAGGCAGAGGTGAGCGAGCTTACGACATTTACTCCAGACTGCTCCGCGAACGAATCATCTGTCTCATGGGGCCGATCAACGACGATATCAGCTCCTTAGTGGTCGCACAGCTGTTGTTTCTGCAATCAGAGTCCAGCAAAAAGCCTGTGCATCTATACATAAACTCTCCCGGCGGTAACGTCACTGCGGGGCTGGGGATCTACGATACAATGCAGTATATCACGCCGCCAGTTGCTACGTGGTGCGTCGGTCAAGCGTGCAGCATGGGATCGCTGTTACTCGCAGCTGGAGCTCCAGGTATGAGACACGCACTTCCCAACTCTCGTATAATGATCCACCAGCCTTCCGGAGGAGTGAGGGGCCAAGCCACTGATATACAGATCCAAGCAGAAGAGATACTCAAACTTAAAGCTCAGATCAACGACTTGTATGTGAAACACACCGGGCTTGCAAAGGAGAAGGTCCAAAGCTCAATGGAACGGGATTATTTCATGTCGCCAATAGAAGCAAAGAATTTTGGGTTGATTGACAATGTTCTGGAGCACCCACCCTCGCATGCGATGGAGAAGGAATGTGCTGCAGCCAATTCTAGTACTCCTACAAGCAATTGAACTATCAATCAGTGATACATCATAGTTAATTGTTCTCATTGTTAGGCAATAAATTATATTTTTACTGTTGATGTATTGTTTTAGCTGGATAAAAAAAAAATTGGAAGCCAGAAAGCAACGATAAAGGTTCTCATAGAAAATTCTTACCCCCCATCATGTCAACAAATAGAGATTGCATCTTACTTAGCTATTAGCTTACTTAGCTATTACATAGCTTGCTTAGCTAGACTTAGCGACCTGCTAAGTTGATGACTATGATACGGACTGTTGTTAATATCAGCCATATTGTTTAGATTTTTACTGTAGGATTAAAATAAGAGGATTATTGATATGATATGCATTAACATACAGCATACCTACACACCGGCCAATAACTTCTTGCTGCATCCAATTTTTTTCAAAGAAAGCCTATTATGTGTCGACCAGATTTGTGTCAGAGTAATGGCCTTACTTATAAAAATATGTCACAAGATAAACAGTGCTTAATCTATTGCCATCTCTTACCACTGGGTAATGACAAGCAGTGACAGGGCTAACTTTAAGCAATGATTAAATTTAAATTGCGTTTATAAGTAGGGCAGTAAGAAGATAAGGATTAATTATCTTAAAAGCCACAATAAAGAAAAAAGGGGCCAAGTTCGAGTCGGACTCGCCCATGTAGGGTTCCGTAGCAGCAAGTAACATAATATAAAAGTTCTTGTAGTTTGTCGGCAGGTAAATTGCGGTTACGTATGGTTTATTTATGGCGTATCAAAAAAAACTACTTACTAGATCTCGTTCAAACCAGTTTTCGGTGGAAGTTTGCATGGTAATGTAACCTACATCATATATTTTTTTTAGTTTTATTATTCTCTTAATTTAGAATTTACAGGGAGGGGGGGAGGGCACATTTCATCACTTTGGAAGTGTCTCTCGCGCAAACTAGAGACTTGATAGAAAACTATATTCGAAACCTCAACATCATATTTGAAGCCAACATCATACACACCTATCCATAGATCCACACGTATGGACATTCTTGGCATATGTCGTCCACGTCATTGTTCGTAACACACCAATCAGCAACTTTTCGAAATATTAATTCTGGGGTTGATGACACTTGTTTTTATGTTTCCCCCTAAGAGGATGTGTTTGTTGAGCAATATTAGGCTGGTGTTGTTTGCTCAATTTTTTTGTATTTCTCGTGGACAACAAAGAGTGTTGCTGACCTCTTGATCGTGACCAGTGAGGGCAGTGCCAAGATGGCTTTGTATAAAATAGATCGTTGCGCGGGTCGTTGGCATGGCACCTACGAAGGTACCTTCTTCATTCTTCCAGCTGATTCTTCTAATGTGGTGGCCTTTCCTCAGTTCACAGTCTGCAACGCAGTGTGCGGCTGTAGATCGAACTTCTTTCGCATGTGGCCCCGAGGTATACATACTCGTAGGGAGTATCGGCTATATTCGAAAAACTACTCCCTACAAACCCTTCCATGTCCTATCCGACACATTTTGAACTTCGCATCAGACACGTGAAAATCAAGACGCATAAGAATGCGCTAGTACTCATAATTAATTTTGACATAAAACGAATGATTGCCTGTCCTGTCCTATCCTGTGCCTACTTCCTTTCCTTTTGTTTTTCACTACTGTTTTTTATCCTGTTCAATTTTATTCTTAATTTACTTTAGCCGTGATATGACATGCTCTAGGCCTTGGTAGAATACCAGGGTTGTAGTGTGATGTCATGTAACCTACCCGGTGTGACAATACTGCACCAGGGAACCTAATTGACTGTGTGCAATTTTGTAACATACTGTTTTTATTGAATTTGTTTTTCATGGTCAAGATTTTTTTTTTCGTTTCTTCTGTCGTTCCTCTATCTTTTTTTCTTTGTTTGTGTCTTTCTTTGTTCTTACTTTGTGGCTGCCCGCTCTACGATTTCAAGGCGTAGGCATGTTCGTAATTCCGAGCTGGTTATGGTTAATATATGGCTCCCACAAGGTTTAAGACCGCTCCATGTTCAAGTGACTATGCTTCTAACCCTAAGCTGTAAAGTGGTAGTTAGGTACAATTCCATAAAGCTGTTTCCCGGTTATACGTAAAGCTTTTAGCCGGGCCACTTAGCGCTGCGGTGGTAGCCATCAAAGTCGTAACAAGGTCATGAGACGAAGCCATTGGGATGGCAATGACGTCCACATTAACACACATGTCTTATGTACCTATCATGAATAGTTTGGATAGTGGCGTCATCACACTTTCGCCAAGAACACGTAGGATTGAAGATGACGTCCACGCTTTTTTCGGCTGTACGGCGACATCGCTGCTCCTTGGTATTTTTTTGCCAGTCTTATGTTCTATAATAACACCTTGCTTTGCTGTGTAAATAACATATTTCTGATAGATCTATGATGTGGGTCGCCAAAATTTGCCTGTTACTTCGGCCGCCACTTGCAATAAAATAATGAGAGGTGCAGTGGGCACTGCACCTCTCATTATTTTATTGCAAGTGTCTGCATCTAGGCGCTGTTCTTATGGTTTGTGACAAGCGAGTTTGCATAAGTGTGTATCCAGCGTTTAATGAAGAGGCTGTGTTGAATGGTTAGCCACGCATGCGCTAACCACGGGTCGATATCAATGACGTCAGCAGGAGTCAGGCCTCAGTCAGCGGCCGGCGGCCACAGTGCGAACATGTGGTTAAAATGCTTGGCCTTGTCGATGCTGATAGCTGTAGCCGCGTCTACCGAGGTCTTCACTAACTCCTTCCTGGTGCGGTTCAAGCGGGCGGTGCCTCACGCTGAAGCCCACCAGGTCGCGCTGCAACACGGCTTCGACAACCTCGGACCGGTAAGTGGCCACGTGATGTAAACACAGCAGGCACGACCTGCCGCGGGGTTTCATTCAATTTTGGCGGATCGTGATCTTGTTAATCTCATCGTGTTTCTTAGCAACGCTTAGTTAATTGTTTTTAATGGTTTATGAAGAATTGTCGGTCTAAACGACACCCATCTTCATAACTTTACCCAACTTACCACATCTAGTTACCCAGTTATTCACAGTATAAAAAAAAACTGAAAACTGCCAATCATTTTCTAAGTTCTATTGAATACCTACTTATATTAGGTAAGTCAGTATAGGTACTTGATAACTTGGGATCTTTAAGCTTATGACCATGTGAGGTTTGCTTTTCCGCGCCAATCCTTGCTCTACGTCTGTATTTTTTTTAATGCTAATTATAGAGAAACCGGCTTACGGCCCACCTGATGGTAAGTCGTCACTGTCGCCCATAGACACCAATTACACCAAGGGTGCTGTCGTTGCGTTGCCTACCCTGAAGGAACTTTTTTATTGAACCTATTCAACCACTACTATTAATGCCACCTTTAAAGATTTAAATTACTAAGAAAAAAATAATTTTCACTACCGAGGGTTTCTCCTATTCACACACGAGAAATAGTTCGGTCAAAAACAGGCGCTGACCAACTATTATCAATGTGTTATTGAATAATGTATGTGTATGTGTTATGTGTCCTTGCCATTGACACCACACGGTAAATTATCTTCATATTTCCCCCCTGCCGCCAAAATGTCATCGGTCCATCGCGTGGACATCCCTCTTCTACAAGTTTGTATTCTGTTACAGGTAACTTGGGAAATAGATGCGTCTTAAAACGAACTATTTGACCTTTCTGGACCTTTTTCTTCGCTCTCGTTTTCTTTGTTATAACATATATATATCTCTATATTTAACCCAATGCGAACACCTTTGTGACGGGCTAACTCATCAAATTGGCTGGCCTCTCAGCTCAGTTGGTAGTAGCTCTGCCTTCTGCGCCGTAGGTCGTAGGTTCGATACCCACCGAGAACAAATATTTGTGTGGTGAACGCAGATGTTGTTCTGTCTGGGTGTTATATTGTATTCTAAGTATGTATTTACAAAAAATATATATCAGCTATCTGGTAGCCATAGCACAAGCTCTGCTTAATTTGGGGCTAGATAGTGCTGTGTGGATTGTCCATAATATTTATTATTATTAAAAGTCGTAACTCACAAATGAAATCTTTTGCGTACAAAAAAAGTAGAGAAGTACCTAAAGGTACTCGTAACTGAAAGAACATCAGCCTCACTTAAAAAGGGTTTACCCTAATGGATCCTGTAGTATATCTCGCCTTAGAAATATCGCGTCTGTATGTGTCATATAGGTAAGGGTTTTATGCGTAATGTCCCTATGTAGGTACGTTTCTCGTGTATAAAATTGTTGGATATCAACGGAAATGTTTGAGAGCCCACAAAACAGTAATTCTATAGGAGAGGCCCACAGAACATACTAGAAGTAGAACGGTCATGTGGCTGGAAAAGTGTCGCCAAAATACATGAACACGTGCTCCTATTTCGATACAAATTCCTCAGTTTTTCGGTGGTCATAAAATGAATTCCTGCGCATTAATTACTTTCCGAGCAATAAGTCAAGCGACGAGTTAAAACAAAGAAATACTTTCTTTAAAACCTCCTTTCTTTCTTTTTCTTAGAATCCTTATATTTAGACAGCAGTAGACATCTTCATACAAAGGTCCGTCGTCGTACAAAGGTCTTCGACGTCGGTGACAGGGCGGTAAATCTCAAGTGGAGTTGGGCAGGACACCTGGCTAGACGTGGTGATGGCCGGTGGAGTAAATCCTTGACCGAATGGTGGCCGACGTCAGGCCGAAGAAATTTGGGGCGTCCAAAAGCGCGATGGGTCGACGACATCGTAAGGGCCGCAGGAAACACCTGGACAAGAGACGCACTGGACAGAGGAGGCTGGCAGAAAATGAAGGAGGCCTATATCCAGCAGTGGGTGATACCGGGCTGAAATGATGATGATGATGATGATGATGAGACGTCTTCACGCTGATGATGATGAGGTGTCAATCTAACCTCGAAAATATTCCATAACCACCCGGCCTGTTGACACGCTATCTCAGATTTGAAGCATGAACCTTCGCCCCTTTTTTACTTGCACGCTCTACCATAAAAAAATAATGTTTCAATCCACTGTGTGTTTGATATGTTATCTATAACAAACGCCCACAGTACTCAATCGTAATGTTTTACTGACGTTTCTATGGCTTTTACGCAGTGGTGTCCAACCGGTTTTGCAACAAGGGCTTACTATTCACGTTATCATTGAAGTAGAGCTTTCCGAGAGCGCCAAACTGGCACGATACTGAGAATCAAAGGTTTATAGTAGTTTATAGGACCAAACCACAAAATGCCTTGTTCAAGTACATGATAAAACAGTAGAAGATGTCGCGCGTATTATAATTTGAATCTTATTATGTTCTACTAAATTAAGGCCGCAACAAGACCCTATGAGATTTTCGACACCCCTGACTACAGCATGCCCCTGACTGGGCATAACGAATCATATTGGTTTTTACAACTTCATGTTCGCGGTTGCCTAAAATATAGGTCACAAGTTATCAACGCCTGCGAGCTACCGGTTGGTCACCACTGCTTTAATGGATTGTAAACAATTTCATACATTTGTGTTTACCCTCTGTTTGATGATATCAGAAGATTAAAGTGTGTATCTCTGTAGGTTTATCGAATACTAGTGAAATCCCACGCGACTTCTTTCGCGTGAAGCTTTTTCCATTAAAAATTTAACCCCCGCTGCACTCTTTATGGGTTGAATTTTCAACGATCCTTTCTCAGTTCGACCTTTACATAAAGAACACTCCCTCCAAATTTCAAGTTGCTAAGACCAATGGTTTAGGCTGTGCGTTGTACCTACCTATGTCAGTCATTACCAAGCTCTATTTTATTGCTACGACTTTGACTCATTATATTTACAAAGTTACAAACATTTACGTAAGTCTTTAAATAACCAATTTTGCTTCCATAAAAATCACGTGCAAACTCTACGTGGCCCGAGTCATGTGACCTAACTGGGCCACTGCTGAAATACCGAGTTATGAAACGAAGTTCAAAGAAATACTTTAGTCGGTTATACCAGTTGGGACCTTTTTGCAGTGGTTACAGTACCTTTACAGTTGGTACTTGACTATTGTGCGTCTTAAGAGGGAATCAAACAGGCGACTCTCCATACAAACGTAGTCCCCTATTTCCTCCCTGGATAATGCCTCTAGAGTAGGTGACCATTTTGTCTCATAAAATCAAGATCTGCTATATACGTGCTCCTATGCTTTCCTTTTTTTCAGAAACTTATTGATAAATAAAATATCACCTCCAATTCATTTTTCATATAAATCATAAGAGGGTCATATTTTCTTTATCAATAAGTTTCTGAAAAAAAGGAAAACATACGAGCACGTATATAGCAGATTTTGTTTTTATGAGACAAAATGGTTACTCTAGACTTGAGGCATTATCCAGAGGAAATAGGGGACTACGTTTGTATGGAGAGTCGCCTGTGTGATGCCCTCTTAACCTTGGTACACATGCACAAATAATAATAATATCATTTTCTTTGAAAGACTTGGAAATCTGGGGAAAGTCTTTGCCCAGTAGTGGGACGATAAAGGATAGGTAAACAAATATTATTATTAGCAGTCTGTTGTGCCATTGTGGGGCCAAATGCCTCCGTTCCTTCATTCTGGTCGAGTCTATTTTTATCTTTCATATTAGATTTATTTTTACATGAAAAAATTTGAAGAAATGTGTTGTAGAATGTTATTAAAAAAAATATTGAAAAATGTTATCACAGTCAAAATAAAATGCTACCATTTTTAGAACCTTCTATTTTCCTTTCCGTGTTGTGAGGTTGTTTATGCAGGGGCCTAATTCTCGGGCCGATCTCGATCATTTTGCAATTGTATTTTATTGCTTCTTTTCACAACCCCGCACTTCTTCTACGTTTTCCGTATATCGTAGCTGTCGAGGCTTCTACGATGAGGTCGTTGATGTATTACTCAAAGAAATCTGCCATTCTCTCTTCGAAAAGAAGCAATAAGATAAAATTGCAAAATGGTCGAGATCGGCCCGAGAATTACGCCCCAGAACAAACCCTTATTAAACAGTTTAAGAGGGATGAAGGTTATAAACTTTACAACGCCATAGCTTAGAAGCCTTATGTGAAATGAGTACTTAGATCGAAGGAGGCGATAAAAAAGGGCTGGGTGGGGAGATATTTCCTCATACCGCTATAAGACTATCTTATGACATGAATGAATGAAAATATTATTCTTATAGAAAAAAAATCGTGTGCAATTTCAATTTCAATTTCAATTTGTTTATTTCCATAGGCATGAATACAATGCACTTAGAAAAGTCAGATTCACAAACAAACATATTTTTTACATAATATTTTTATACCTACAGGTAATTGACACAGGTATATATCGGAATAATTTAGCAAGTAATTATGACTAAGATACAATTTTTGGTTTTAGTTTTGACCATGTTTTTTTGTCTGACATAAATTCATCAATGCTGTAATAAGCTTTCTCAGTAAGTGTTTTTTTAATAAAGATTTTAAATGCTCCTTCATTTAAATCTATAACTGCGTCAGGTAAAAAAAAAAAAAAAAAAAATGTATACATTTATCCATAGTAGATACGTAGGTAGTATAAGTACTACCTACGTATCTACTATGGATAAATGTGGAGGCTCCGAACCTACAGATCAACAACAATTAAAAAAGTAATGGTGAGTGACTCCCTATATCGGGTGATATTTTATTTGAGGCATCTCTGCAAAAATCGCTATGAGATCATTTTCTCAGCGATAAGACCAACTATTGCCAAAAGGTTTGATGTGAACAAATATTTGTGTAGGGAACACAGATGTTCGTTCTCTGCCTGGGTGTTATTATATTATTGTATTTATTTACAAAAAAAAATGTGTAAGTATTCTACCAGCTATTTGGTTCCCACAGTACAAGTTTTGCTTAATTTGGGGCTTATAGTGTTCTGAGGATTGTCATTTTTTTTTTATTGCACACGATTTTTTTTCTATAATAATAATATTTTCATTCATTTATTTTGTATTTCCTTTTAGTTTTTGTAAAAAAGATAATGTACCTACAAGTAAAAGATAATACAGGGTGTCACTATTTATATGAGATAGAAACTAAAAGACCTGTGGGCAACCTGCTTGTTCCAAAACTGTCTCATAAAAAGGATAAGATAAGCATCACACCTACATCAGTTGAACAAACTATGCGGGTTGGTTGAATGCCCTGCTAATGTAGCGTCGACCAAGAGTCTGCTAAATACGCTAACTTTAAAGTAAAATGTAACCTAAACGTAAATCACATTCACATCTTAACTAAAATAAAGTCGTGTTAGTTACACTATTTATAACCCAAGAATGTATTAACCGATTTGGCTGATCGACATAGAGTACTTTTTATCCCGAAAATGTATCAGGAAAGGGGCGAATGAAGCCGTGGGCAGTCGCTAATACTATATAACGCACGGCCTAAACAGTTAGTCGTAGCGAATTGAAATTTGGAGGGCGTGGTAATTATGAAAAGTGTATAGACACTGGCAAAGGATTTTTTTTAAATTGAACCCCTAAATGGTTGCAATGAAATGAAGTTTGTATGGAAAAAGCTTAACGCGAGCGAAGTCGCGCGAAGTACCATGCCTAATAAAGAAAAGAAGCATAGGCTAACTATGCTATGTATGCATGGTATTCTTTTAAGATTATACAGATGCTATAATAAAAAGAGATTTGTTAAAATAGCGCTCTATCTAGATTTTCATATTACTCCGTAACCTAGACTATATTAAAGAGTTTGTATTCAGTATACCTACTCAAATTAGACTAGCAATCAAAACCCAAACGAGGCCTTTCATAATTTGAGATAAAATCAACCGTCTTTTCACAAATTAGGGACTCAGTCGTCGGACACAATAGAACCCATCAATTAGGGCTTGTATTCAACATCCAAGTAAATGAGATCACAAGTTTTTGATCACTGGAACTAAATTATAGGATAGTTTGTACATACGAAAATAGTTCTTGTTACGACGCTGAAAATCAACTTCTTGCTCGCACATTTTGACCTTTATAGATATCAGATATTACGTGAGGCTGAACATCTGTGTGCCTTAAGTTGATGGACGCGTGCGTACACCCGAGCTAACTATCCTGCTTTACGTCTCGATTGTGAGGTAAGTAGAAATAAACCGGCATTACGAGAATAAACAAATAACCATTAGCATTACCATTAACAACAATAAACATTTTTTTTTCAAGAACGAAATTTAGCTTTGCCGTTCGATATTTATAATTGATGACTATTATACTCACAAAGTACTCATCACACGAAGACAAGGCTGAATAGCAAAGCGACCTCTTTGGTCATTGGGCTGAATGCATAATGTATATTGCCAGTATGATGGTTAGATGTACGCGAACTTTTTGAAAGAAAAAAGTGTTATTTTTTAATTACTAACCGCCCTAGAGCTTTTCTAGCTACATTATTACCCTAGAGCGCTAATTAGTCACCTACAAGCCCCATTTGAAGGTATTAAAAACCTACTTACCGAACATGAGAGATGTAAAGATTTAAAAGCTTTAAAACTATTTATCGAAAATCAAGAGCAACTATCTTGTGTCGCAATTTCAGATAAAGTATAATTTCCGTGATTTCACATCTTTCAAAGGGTCAAAATGTGCGAACGATAAGTACATCGACTGTTGCCTTCGCTTTAAGATCACTATAGAAAATTTGAAGTTCGAATCTACTTAATTCGTATAAGTTTGAGGTCAATTCTAGCGCCGGAGTTCTTATGCCGCCGTAAAGCCTCTGGACATGATTTATGAACAGTCATGCCATTCTTAAATTGTATACAAGTAGGTAAATAAAAGCTGGCATTCTTATTATTCATATATTTTATCATTTTGGTGTAAAAAATGGCAATCGTGTTCGTAGATGTCGCGTAGACAGTTGCTACACCGAGCTACGCGCTCGTAGCAAAAGCAATTGTGCGTAAATATGCAAAAATGGAAGCCATTATTTTCTTTAGGGACTGTTATTTGTACAAAGGATCATTATATTAAGTCTGTATTATTTGTCAGAACCATTGTATTCAATTCAAACAGGAAGTTAGTTTCATTTTACAAAAAAAGAGGAAGTTTGCTGCGGTGCAATTTACCAGCCAATTTAGATGATTGTTGCCAACAAGTTTGTGCAAACGATGTCTTCTGTTCGCAGAATAGTTATTATTTTAAGTAGCATCGTTTGACATCCACTGTATGACATCCAACACCCACACACTAGACACTCCCACTAACATCCTTCTTCGAACTACAACACACGCATGATTGAACTCGATAGCTTTATCATAAATACATAAACTGAATACAATGTTAGGTTAAACTCAATTTGATTAATACTTTCCTGTCATACTATCTCAATAGTACCAGTACAGTCAAGTGCTGGGGAAATGCGGCATACATTTTTCGGCATTTTATAGTACGAAAAAAAGCAGCCAAGTGCGAGTCAGACTCGCCTATGAAGGGTTCCGTAGCAGCAAGTAATGGGGACCGCCAAAATTTAATGCTTTTTTTTTCAATTTTTGTGTAAAATCATGTGGTTCACAGAATACATCTATTTACCCAGTTTCATCAGTATACTCGTAGCTCTTACAGTTTCGGAAAAAAGTGGCTGTGACATACGGACGGACAGAAAGACAGACATGACAAATCTATAAGGGTTCTGTTTTTGCTATTTGGCCACGGAACCCTAAAAACACATTTAAAAAAAATACCAGTATTTTTTTACCTGCTTATTGCCCGCGCTACTAAAGAAAGAAATCTAATAAAAATGCTGTCATTGAATTTTTATCGAATAGAAACCATCCATTCCCGTCGACAATAAATTCACTGAAGTGTTATGTCTAGACAGCGAATGGACAAACTAAATCTTAACATTTTCCACACCTATTAATATTCACATAGTAATTTTTACCTAGAACGCATGTATCTTACCTAGTACAGAGGGCGGTTACTCCATCTCAAGAGTCCTTCAGATTTAAATATTTCTAGTATAAAAAAGAGACAGACATATTTTTCTCTGTTGCGTACTCAATGATGTTCAAATTTGCGCAACGTAAGATACCACTAAGGCCTGTACTCAGAATCAGTGCTTGAGTCTGAGTCGAGCCTCAAGCGTAGCTTTTTGTAATTGTTCAATCGAGAACTGTAAAAGAATCTAGACTCAAACACTGTTTCTAATACGGGCCTAAGCTCATTATAATAAAACAATGAATTGAGAAAATGAATATTGACGCCTGTAAACCAGAACCATCATCTCGGAGATTTTACCAAATTAAAGATTTAGCAAAACTTTCTGAGAAATTACTTTGAAAAATAATTCAATTATACAACGCCTTCCCAATTCGGGTCCACTCAGAGGTATCTTTTTCAATCAAAATACCTGCCTACAATACTGAAGGACAGTGGGGCGGAAAATTACTTTTGCAGAATCTCGGGTGACTAGAGTTGACTAGGGGCTTAGGAATTGTGATTTAGCCGGATTTTTTAGACAGGTTACATAAGCTGCATTGAAAAAACAAAAACGATCCGATATTGACCGTGATTTTTTTTTAAATCTCTCCTCACCTCCAGAGGTCTTTCCCCTCAGTTATAACATGAATAGGTCCAAGAAAAATTTTAAAAAGTTCCTTCAGTCTAAGCAACGCAACGACAGCACCCTTTGTGTTGTTGGTGTCCTGTAAGCCAGTTTGTCTATCATATGGGTTTAAAAAAAATATTGGCCGTATTAATTTGGCAATTCCAAAAGACTGTGATAAAAAAATTACTGGTTTTGAGCTTATGTCAGTTAAATAATTTCTTCAAACATCTTATTGCGATGCGTGATATAAAACTACGGTGCGTGATACTAAAACTAAAGATTACGACAACGAATAAGCGATTTATAAAAAATAGTTATAATCTAAAATTATGGCTGTCAAATATTTTAGACCACCACACACACTGGTGCACACACACCAGCCGGTTAGCCGGACACCTTTCGTCCGGATAACCGGCTATTTTTCTTTCACTTAAAAAAGAAACAACACTGGGAAAGGTTCTATTTACTTTCCTGAATATTTTAGCTTACTTTTAGTACTTTCAGTTCAATTTTATCTTTTACTGGGGCTTTAAACGTTTTAGATGCTGGCAACGTTTTAGTTTTAGCCTTATCGAATTTCAGCGTTGACTTTCATAAAACTTAGTACAAACTTGAGATTGCGCTTGAGAAGTAGCATTATTATAGGTTGCATGATCACTTTGATTTTAAAAAAGAGTATCTATTTTGACATTAAGTAGGCATGTAAGTATAGTTTAAGGAAGGGAGGCATGATAGGGAAACTAGGAAAAATGCGAAAAGAAAGCAGTAAGCATTTAATTGCAATAATATAGCTAAAAACTAGTTGAGCGTCTTGACGATCTAATTTGTTTAGTTAAAAATGTCTTTATTGTTATAAATAAAATTTTATCTGCATGTAGGTATACCTATCTATTCAGTAATTTATGCTAGCTATACCGAGTTGTTATATAGTTGTGGTTTAATTTTTTAAAAAGAGGTTACAAATAAAATATTTTCCTTTGCATCTCCAGTTTGAATTTCTACTAAATACTGGGTACCGCCCACTTGCCCGAATACCTTTCATGAAACCAATCTTTTTGGGAATATTAGGTATACGCCTCCGTAAAAAAACAATTGCTTTTATGGATTCCCTACCCTGAAGTTAGAGTAGTAAAGCTCTTTGCGTGTGGCTCGTCTGGAGAAGTACTATTGTACCACCATGCCTATTTCTGCCGCCAAGCAGTGTCGCTTTGTTTGGCTTGAAGGTGCCTGTGCCGGTGAAATTACTGGCACGTGAGGCTTAACATCTGTATGCCTCAAGTTGACGGACGCAGGGCAGTGCATTGTAGGGTACGTTCTTACCGTGCGTGACCTGCGAACCAATGCTATGTTATAGTATAGACGATGTTTATTATTGAAAGTACGTCTTTGTATAAAAAAAGACATACGTACTTGAAATAAGGTGGGTGTAAGATGACGTATCGCGCAACTATTGTAAACAAGTTGTCACGTCGAATAAGCTATGAATGAACCCATAGCGACGTCATAAGCCCACTTGTTTATTAATCATGTGAGTAGGGGTATTTATGAGAATTCTAAAAGCAGCAAGGTTACGGGGGCATCAGGTGCGTATATAAAGGTCGTATCATTTGAGGGATTATACCTACAGACAAATTATTTCATCATCATTAGCTTTTGACTGCCTTCCTAGATCAGTTGGTAGTAGCTCTGCCTTCTGCACTGGAAGGCGTGGGTTCCATCCCCACCGAGAACAAATATTTGTGCGGTGAACGCAGATGTTTGTTCTCTGTCTGGGTGTTATATTGTATTCTAACTATGTATTTACAAAAAAAAGTATTCTAAGTATTATATCAGCTATCTGGTTCCCATAGGTCCGTTTAATTCGGGGCTAGATAGTGTTGTGTGGATTGTCCACAATATTAATTTTTATTTATTTTATTAGTCAGATTGAATCCTTTGCTGGACAACTGCCTTCATTTTTGGAGAGGAAGGGGTTTGCCTTAGTCGTATACCGAGATATTGGTGAAATCAGTGAGATTTTGCTGGTCGCCCACAGGTTTGATCTCGTCTCCTCTTACGACATTCACGGGAGGTAGTGTGAAGTTTTACGCTTGGGCCACCAGGGCTTATTTTATTTTTTTTGCAAATAAATAAAAACGTGTGTAACGTGTTGTAGGTACTTCTATGTATAGAACTGTTATCTCTTGAATTCGCAATCCATCAAAAATATTCTTAACTGGACTTAAGTAAGACTTATATTCTTAAGTCCAAAATGTTAGGTTTATAATTAATAAGTAGTCAGCTTTTAGTTATTTCTCTCTTTTCTTCTATTTACATGTTTCAAAATATGTGTAAGTATGACGTTTAAATTCAGCTAAACGTTCTTCAAATTATACAAACCTCAAAACGTCCCCACACAAAAATTGAACTTCAGTGGTGCCAGTCAGCGTTTCAGTAATTATATTTACTCCGCTCCCAAAAGGTATGCGGGGTGCACACTGCTGATATGATAGCTAAGGGTTAATTGCGTTATAAATATGCGCAGAATAATGCTTTGAAATGGATTACAAATAAACAATGAAAAATCTTGTGTCTAGTCCCAATCAAAACAAGAACACTGTCGTTATTGAACTCAAGTTTTTGCATACAGCCCTAAGGTCCGTTTTCAGAGTCGGCCCAGATTCATAGACCGCACTTTGACTTTACTTTGATGGAAAGTTCTACTTTCAACCAAAAATATATTTCATAGTTCTGTCAAGCTCTTCTTTATTCAAACTGTTGAAAGTAAACTTCGATAAACAAAGCTTTCTTTGCGAAGACTCCTTTGCTGTAAAGCAAAGTCACGTCTATGAATCTCGGCCTATAAAGCATAGGTTTACAAATTTACATACAACCCTAAGATTCGTTCATAAACAAAACTGGCAGCCTACACCATGTTAGCATCTGTAAACTGAGGGCCAGCTACATCAATTCGTTCAAAATCCATACTGGCAGCCTACACCATGTTGACAGCTGTGGTCTGAGGGTCATATCACACGCTACAATAGCATATATTTTTCCTGTGGTTACCGAAGCTGTGGTCACGAGTTTGTATGGATAACTGCGTAAAAATATGAATTTAACATCTGTCTAGCAAACAAGTTTGCGAACAAAACCGCAGACGATTTATACTAGCGTGTAATCTTAGTTCATAAGTTATGTGCCCTTATCTTTAAACTTACGCACAAAATATAATGAAAGATAAATATGCACGAATACCACAAATTCTTTTAACTTAATGTTATTCTCTCCTCATTTATTTAACAAAGGCGTTTACTGAATACAAACCAGAAAGGGTTTCATCGAGAAATATTTACAGGCAAAGTATTTTTGCACAGCTGAGTTTTTGGTAGAATCGATATTGTGGATTTAATTTGGGCTAAGTACCTATGTGCTGGGAGCCAATAGATGAAACTCGCAAGGGACCGAGCGAGAGGGTGCATTTAGAGGCGCACTTAAAATCCTTTCACCGCACCGGTTCGGGCGAACTAGACGATAAAAAGAAGTGGGTGCTAACGAGCTGAAATTATGTATTCAGTATATTTATTGCCTTATTATATTATGCATGAAAATTTAACATATTCAGATGTTAGGCCTAGTTTTTAGAATTAATACATAATTTACCCTCTTAAAGACCTGCGCATATCTAGGCGATGGTGATGGCGATCAGTGAAACGCTGTCAGATATTGCTGTCATAAGTGACAGCGTTTCACTGATCGGCACCGCAGATCGTTTAGATGTGCGCAAAGGTGTTGCAATAAGTAGAAGCGGACCGATATTAATAATTATGCTACTCTACCACGGATAGCATAACAGTAAATTGTCATTTGATCGTGAAAGCGCCAACGCCATCCGAGACAAAAAACTTCATTTTTAAAAGGAGTTTCTCAATTCGGTTATTTTATTATTATTTTTAATTTTTGTTACTGCATAACTTCGTCATTTATGAACCGATTTGTTTTTTTTATTTGAAAGGTTAAAGAACTTCTAGATTGGTCCCACAGAAATTTTATCAAAATCAGTTCAGCAGTTTGGCCATGAAACCGGTTTCTTAAGTTTATAACCTTTACAATTATTCTATTACATAAGCAAACTAGTTGTGGACACTTGCAACCAGAGTAAACGCGCGTTGCCGACCCAACTCGTTTTAACCCCGAGCACTCGAAGGCAATAAAAAGAAATCGTGGAATAGGTACTTCACTTCCTGTTCGCAATGGAAAAAGCGTCGTTTGCGAATGGAAATGGTGGAAGAAAAAGCATTTTCTAATTACCACCGAACGTTTCGTTTTGAAGTATTGGCAACGTTATTTGGCACAGCTGTTGAGCTTAGTGGATATGTTAGGCAGAATCAATATTATCAATGTTCTTCTTGGGTTTGAATGTGTTAACACTGTTGACACAATTTTGACAGCCATAACCATAAACATATGAAGCTCATGGTAGGCCTGAGGCCAGCAGAAATAGGAGTGTTGCAGCAGAGGCTTAATAATGGTCAGATTTTTTTTTGAAGTGAAATATACATTTCTTCGGCAAAGATCGACAAACTTCGACTAAAGTCTGGGGTATGTTCGCTTGCACACACACGTTATTGTTCAAGTATTCACTATTGTCGGCATTCCCGGAGTGCCACTGTTTTTTTACATCTTTTTAGTATTTTCTTTTTCTACATTCGACAGAAAACAAACATCGGTATTCACAAAAAAAAATGCCAAAGCCACGGACTTACTCCCAATTTCCTTTTCCTTCGTTCCTTCAATACAATTCCCTCGTTCGAGAACAGCTCAGGGAATAATATATAAATGCTTTTGTAGACCACATTGAGCTGTGCGGTCGCAAACCGCAACGTTGCCCTCAATATTGGAACAAACTGCAGCACGTGTCTGGAATTCATTTTACGCTGTAAATTTACAGATACTAGCAACCCCGCCCGGCTGCATTTACACTCGAATTGAAGAATTATGTAGATTAAACTTCTACTGAAACTAAATAAGTCTTATCTACACTGTAACACTACTGTAGGAGAATATTCTGTGATTACTGTTTCACTTTTTATTACTTACGAATAGTTGGTTTGCAATGAATAAAACTAAGACAGGTTCTGCGAATCATTGTTAAAACTAAGATTATAAATAAATAAATAAACAAAAATTTGAGATGTAACATAAAAGAGATGTTTGTTGATGTATGTACACTTGTATATAAGAAAAATGTGGTTCATAATGAACATTTTACCACAAAAGTACTAAATTAACAAAATTAATAAATAAAATAAATTAATAATAATGCAGACAAACCACACAACATCCCCAAACAACTATCTAGCCCCAAACTAAGCAGAGCCTGTACTATGGGAACCAGGTAGCTGATGTAATACTTAAATACTTTTTTTTTGTAAATACATACATACTGTTACGGAAGTGGGTACTGGGATTGGAAGGAAACGACTGATTTCACCGAAAGTAGCGATTTATTCGCACTACGAACACGTAACACTGCACTGAACGCGTAGCACTGCACGAGACGCGTAGCACTGTCTGACACTGTCCCCGCGCACTATGCGTTACACGGTCCAACGCTGTGCTCCGAACACTGACAGTCCACTGGGAGCACTTTACCACTTTGCACTTCACTATTCACTGTTCACTTCACTATTCACTTTCACTTTTTCCACTTTTTCACTTTTCCTTCTTGTTCCTTTCTTCAGATCACTTTCCACTGAACTGCCCGTAGACGCGCTTGCAGCTCCTTATATACCCGGAATTTCGATTGTCATTTATTGGATTTCGATCGTCATTTATTGAATTTCGTTAGTCTTTTCGTTTTCTTCTGTTGGATTCTGATCGTCTTTTCCTTTTTACATCATTTCTTGTTTTAGTCCAGAACTTTCGGTTCTTTATTTGAATTCCTTAAAGAAGGCACTCGCCGCTACTAGAATTTTCTGGTAACATTAAAATGTCGAACAAAAATCTTCATAGCTGGACCGGGCTCGAACTCGGGAACGTCTGCTTTGCAGTCGTAGCTCTGACAGCCCGGCCGTTGTGACAATGACGATGTTTGCCAAAAATTTCACTGCCTTGCACGCTTACGTAGTTACGTCAGCACGGCGTCACACTACCCCCTCCTTAGACGTGCTCGTCCCGAGCATCGTTAGAGCCGTAGTACCGTGCCAACCTGTCCACATGAACCACTTTCGCTGGACTTCTTGGCGTTTTCCGAATTCTATATGTGACATCATTGATCCTCGTAATTACTTGAAAAGGACCTTCCCAACTCGGTTGTAGTTTTGGAGATTTTCCTTTCCTTCGAACGGGGTTGTGAAGCCAAACAGCAGAACCTTCTTCAAAGGACTTGGAGTTGACGCTTCTGTCGTATCGCGTTTTCATTCGCTCACTAGCACGCAGATTCTCTTCCCTCATATGCCCGTGAACTTCCTCCATTTTCCTTCTCAAATCTTCCGCGTATTCCGAAATACAGCTAGGCGTATCTGGAGGACTACCCGCGAGAAGATCCGCTGGAAGTCGAAGCTCTCTACCAAAGTTTGCTCGGGCCGGAGTAGTAGAGGTACTCTCATGAACTGCCGTTCTATACGACAGAAGGAACAGAGAAATGTACTCATCCCAATTGTTCTGATGACTTTCAACAACCTTTGCCAGATGCCGCTCTAGGGTTTGGTTGAACCTCTCTACCATTCCATCAGATTGCGGATGATACGGCGTTGTCCGAGTTTTGTGTATCCCCATAATTTTACATGTTTCTTGAAAGACTTGCGACTCGAAATTCCTGCCTTGGTCACTATGGATTTCAAGAGGTAGTCCGAATCGGCAGAAAACTTCATTCACCAGTTTGTTAGCCACAGTGACAGCTTCTTGATTTGGTAATGCAAACGCTTCTGGCCACTTTGTGAAGTAATCCATTATTACCAAAATGTAACGATTTCCACTATTCGTCATTGGAAACGGCCCAGCCACATCCAAAGCTATTCGTTCCCAAGGAGCACCCACGTTGTATAGCTTCAACGCTCCTCGACTTCTTGTTTGTGGTCCTTTGACAGAGGAACAACTCGTACATTTCTTGCACCAGTCTTCAACATCTTCCTTGCAGTGCAACCAGTAATAACGTTGACGAATTTTCACCAAAGTTCTCTTCACACCGAGATGACCGCCTGATGTTCCGTCGTGATACGCTCGCAGTATATCAGAAATCTTTGACTTTGGCACAACTGTCTGAAGATGATTGTCTTGTCCTGATGCACTCTCCCATTTTCGACATAAAAGACCATTGTGTAAGAGCAGGCTATTCCATTGTGCCCAATAGCTCTTCGTTACTGCACTCATTCCAGCAACTTCACTCCATCCTGGGCGTGCGGATCCATCTCTCACCCAATTGAGTATTGGTCTAAGGTCTTCATCTTCTTCTTGTAGTTTACGCATGGCATCGCTGCTCCAATCATCATTTACTGTATCAGTTCTTATAACTCGGACCATAGATTTTTCTTTATCTTCCTGTTTCACACAGTGCTTGCAGTCTTCAGAACACGGCCGTCTTGACAAAGCATCAGCATTCCCATGAGACTTTCCACTGCGATGCTCTACTACAAAGTCGTACTCCTGTAGTTGTTCAATCCATCGCGCAACTTGTCCTTCAGGATTCTTGAACTGCAGTAGCCACTTCAAGGCTGCATGATCTGTTCTGACTAGAAATTTCCGACCCAATAAATACTTCTTAAAATGCTGAAGTGTTTTGACAACTGCAAGTAGCTCCCTTCGAGTGACACAATAATTCCGTTCTGGTTTTGACAGGGATTTACTGTAATAAGCTATCACAACTTCTTGATCTTCTTTTCTTTGTGAGAGTGTTCCTCCTATCCCTGTATTACTTGCGTCCGTGTCAACTACAAACTCATTGCACTGATCCGGATATCCGAGTACTGGTGTTTCACATAACCGGCTCTTTAGTTCCTCGAAAGCCACCTGGCATTGTTGGTCCCAAACGAAAGGTCGTTTTTCTTCTGTGAGTCTATGCAATGGCTTCGCTATATCCGAGAAACTCTTGACAAAACGACGGTAATAAGAGCAAAGTCCCATAAACGCCCGTACTTGTGTTTTGTCCGCAGGCACAGGCCAATCTTTAACCGCCGAAATTTTCGATGGATCCGTTTCGACGCCGCTTTCCGAAATAACGTGTCCCAAATAGTTCACCTGCCGTTTGAAGAATGAGCACTTCTTCTGGCTTAGTTTCAGATTTGCACTTCTCAACTTGTTGAATACGGATTCCAGCTTCTTCAAATGGTCATCAAATTCTCGCCCCACTATTATAATGTCATCGAGATACACCAAGCAGGTTTCTCCCAGCAACCCAGCAAGGACACGTTCCATTAACCTCTCGAAAGTAGCCGGGGCGTTGCACAGCCCAAACGGCATCACTCTGAACTGCCAGAGGCCCTTTCCTGTGGAGAACGCGGTCTTCTCCTTATCCTTAGGATCCAACTCCACCTGCCAATAGCCACTTTTTAGGTCCAGCGTAGAAAACCATTTCATGCCGTTGAGAGTATTCAAGGTGTCGTCTATCCTTGGTAATGGATAACTGTCCTTTTTGGTCACGTCGTTTAGGTGGCGATAGTCAATACAGAACCTCGTTGACCCATCCTTCTTCTTTACCAAAACCACTGGTGAGCACCACGGACTGGACGATGGTTCGATTACTTCATTATCCTTCATGTCTTGAATCATGTCGTCCACCTCTTTTTCTCTGGCAAAAGGAATTCGGCGGGGTCGTTGTCGTATAGGTTGTTCATTTCCAGTATTGATTTTATGCTGAACCATGCTCGTCCTTCCGATATCACCCTCATTCTTCGAAAATATATCGGAGAACCGACGTAGCAAATTCTTCGCCTTGAGCAATTCAATAGTTGTCAAATCGTGCTTACATTCTTCCAGTATACTGTTAACGTCGATTGAACTTGCATCCGTCTTTTTGGTTTCTTGACAATTCCGCAACCACACGATTTCTTCGCTCCGCCCTATTAGGGTACCCTTCTTTAACACCTGTTCCTCATTGCTCAAATTTAACACAGGTACCACTGTTTCTGCGGATGAATTTATGACCGTACGTGCTGGCAGCCACGATGACTCGTTATCCACTTTTTCTAGTATTGTCCACCGTCGCTGTTTCAAACTTTTACTTCCAGGAAAAATTACTGGAACTAGCGTCTGCGATCTAGGCAATAGTTTAGTGTTCTTAATGCAGTACACCTTGCCTTCGCCACCGCCCTTCATTGGTATTTCGTCTTCCCCACACTTCAGGACACCGGAGTGAATGTCGAGCTTACACCGATGGTCCTTCAAGAAATCCAGGCCAATAATGCAGTCATCCACAATGTCAGCTATTACTGCTTGTTGCCAGTAAAGTTTATCACCAATCTTGATAGCCACTTTCTGTTCACCTGATACTGGTATGCGCTGGCCGGTAGCCGTTGTTAGCTGGTAAGCTCTCTTCTGAACGTTGATCTTTCCGTTTCTTCTTATCAGCTGTGTCCCAATTACCGTACGTGACGCTCCAGTATCCAAAGTCAATGAGCACGGAATTCCATTTACTGATCCATTAACAGTTAAGCTGTTGCCATCCGTGCTCTGATGAATCTTGATTTTTGGGGCTTCATGTCTACCGGCCAGCGCCCACCCCTCAGCCCTGGCTGGAATTAGTTTTCCTGGTTCTCCGACGCTTGTACACAAGCATCGGTCCCTCGTCTCTCTGCGATTCGATTCGGGCAGCCGCTTCTTAGATGTCCTCGTTCCCCACAGTTGTAGCATCTAGGGACGAAAGCTCTGCGTTGGTTTACCCGCTCCACTTCTGTCGAATTAATCTCCCTCAGACGTCCACTCCTCGGATCTCGTCGGACGGCTTCTACTTCGAGCGCATGTGCGACGGCTTCCTTGATGTGACCATGATGACCCAAGCGCACGGCAGCTCTTACTTCCGCGTCGAGAATACCGTCGACAAACGACTGCAAAAGCATGCTGTCAATGACCGATGCCGGCGATGTTTGGTACGCCTTCCGGACCAACTTTTCTACCTCCAGGGACCACTGTTGCAATGACTCGTTCGCTCGTTGGCATCGATCACGGAGTTGAGCGCGGAAAACATGCTCCAGGTGCGAGTCCCCGTAGCGCGATTCTAAGGCTTCCAGCAATTGCTCGTAGGTTGCATCACTCCCCAAGGCCTCCAGCACGGTCAAAGCCTTATCTCGTAGTCCCAAAGTAAGCGCGGTTTTAGCCTGGCTCTTGGTCCACCCATTCAGGTTCATCACAGCCTCAAACTGTAGCTTGTAAGCCGCCCAGGAAGAGGTTCCATCGAAAGGCGGGACTTTGAAATTTCCACCTGCAGTCGATGCACTAACTATGGTTGCTGAGCCCGGGATACCATTTGTTTTGAGCTTCCTGACGTCTTCCTCGACGGAGGAGAGGCGGTTCCCGTATTGTTGTACAGCTTTAACACCTTCCTCAATGGAACAGAGGCGAGTCTCATGTTGCTGTATAGATTCCTCCACCGCTTCTACCCTGCGCATGCTGTCGGTGATGGCAGACAAAAGATTCTTCTGCAATGCGCACATCTGTTCCTCTTGCCGGTGGGCCTGCTCTTCCTGGCGGCGGGCGTCTTCTTCCTGGCGGTGGACATCCTCTTCTTGGCGGCGAGCCTGCTCCTCCTGGATGGCGCGCAGCTGCTCCTCCTGGCGGCGGGCTTGCTCCTCCTGCCGGCGGGCTTGCTCCTCCTGCCGGCGGGCTTGCTCCTCCTGCCGGCGGGCTTGCTCCTCCTGCCGGCGGGCTTGTTCCTCCTCCCGGCGAGCCTGGTCCGCTTGCATGGCGCGCAGTTGCTCAAACAAGGCGCCAAGGTCTGGTCCAACCTGGGTCCTCATCGACGAACTTTCCGAAGTTGTTCCACCGGAGTTGTCTCGGCGCCCAGGGGTTTCTTCCTCAGGAGCCTCGGCGCCGGAGCCACCTGCTTGCTGCGAGGCAGTCTTAGCGCGAGTACTCATGCCTTCTCTCGGCATGACAGGCATTTTACCTTCCAATCCCACTTCTGACACCAAATGTTACGGAAGTGGGTACTGGGATTGGAAGGAAACGACTGATTTCACCGAAAGTAGCGATTTATTCGCACTACGAACACGTAACACTGCACTGAACGCGTAGCACTGCACGAGACGCGTAGCACTGTCTGACACTGTCCCCGCGCACTATGCGTTACACGGTCCAACGCTGTGCTCCGAACACTGACAGTCCACTGGGAGCACTTTACCACTTTGCACTTCACTATTCACTGTTCACTTCACTATTCACTTTCACTTTTTCCACTTTTTCACTTTTCCTTCTTGTTCCTTTCTTCAGATCACTTTCCACTGAACTGCCCGTAGACGCGCTTGCAGCTCCTTATATACCCGGAATTTCGATTGTCATTTATTGGATTTCGATCGTCATTTATTGAATTTCGTTAGTCTTTTCGTTTTCTTCTGTTGGATTCTGATCGTCTTTTCCTTTTTACATCATTTCTTGTTTTAGTCCAGAACTTTCGGTTCTTTATTTGAATTCCTTAAAGAAGGCACTCGCCGCTACTAGAATTTTCTGGTAACATTAAAATGTCGAACAAAAATCTTCATAGCTGGACCGGGCTCGAACTCGGGAACGTCTGCTTTGCAGTCGTAGCTCTGACAGCCCGGCCGTTGTGACAATGACGATGTTTGCCAAAAATTTCACTGCCTTGCACGCTTACGTAGTTACGTCAGCACGGCGTCACAATACATAGAATACCTACAATATAACACCCAGACAGAATAAAAGTAAACAAGTACTTTGTACAAAATTGATCAGTAGTGGTTTTGTAGTGGTGAAGTGACTGACATAAATAAGTATCAGTGTCATGCTAATTGACACATTGGTTGTCAAAATGACATTTCTACTACTTCACGTCATGTTCATGTCATGTCGGTCCGCCATGTTTTTGGTACGTTGTGTTGCTCTCGTTGTTCAAAAAAAACTTTACGTACAAGTGAAATAAAATTAAAGATAAAATTAAGTAAAGTAACAGTTCTAACCGAATACTATATTGTTAAGCTGTATTTATGATTCGTGTACACAGATCTAGCGCGGGCTCTGTAGTTTCATGAAACAATCTCATTTAGCCTATTTATGCATGCTACGTGCTTTACTAACCACAACTGATCACACACAAATGATCACGTTTCAATGCATATCTATTCAGCTGACAGCCTACACGAGCTGTTTGTATTGTACACTGGTTTACAATAGGGTCATAATAGGTGACAATGTCACTCCAGAACTGTCTTGCAACCGGACTCGTGTCGGTATACTTTTGTCTGCTATACTTTCGAGTCAGTCAGCCAAGCAAAGTCTGCACGGTTTTAGATGGTGACCCTTAGTTTTTTTATAGAACTAAGTAAGCAAACAAGCATATAATTATGGCCCACCTCATGGAAAGTGGTTATTCTAGCTTAAGAACGCTTGCAACACCAGAGGACCACAGACTTATCGCCGACCCTTTAAACATTTTAAAACGCCCTTTGTGACAAACCCTATTTTATCTAGGAAAAACCTCAACATCATCATTCCACAACTTAGTGGCCTAGTGGTGGTGTTGTAAAGGTCGTATATTGAATTCTAAGTATGTATTTACAAAAAAAAGTTTTGTGTTCAGCTATCATCTGGTTCGCACAGCACAAGCTCTACTTAATTTGGGGCTAGTTAGTGTTGTTTGGATTGTCTACAATATTTATTTGGCCACTTTAAGTAAACCACGTGAGTCAGTCCACTCCTTGTGAGTTTACAGGGGGACGTGAGGGGGGGGAGGGGATTATACGAATAGGGACGGCAGGTGGGTTTTTGTTTTAGAATGAAAACAACCCGCCTTAAATTTCACAGGGTGGGGTCTCATTTTAATGGTTTTACCAATTGCTCTTCTTTGTAGAAAGTGTAACCTGAGCTGCCTTATTTAAGTTTATTTTTCTAACCAAATACAATTTAAATGTAAATGTAAAGTTATTTTCTTCAAGCGCCTACGACTTTTCATCTAAAACTTGTCATCGTGGGACGTATTTTCTATCACCGCCTACAGATAGCTATATTTGTGATAAGAATCAGGAATGGTACAGGAAAAAACAATTGGTATTGGTAGGTACTATTAGCCGGTTTGGGAATAGTACATCACTACTGCGGCCGGGCAACGAGACACATCACTAGTCGGGGTTTAGAAAGATGGCGTCGGAATGGGTAGATTATTGTTTTTTGTGCAATAAAGATAGCGTTCTAACTGTATTCAATAGATAATTTTCACCTTATTAGCAGCACATTAACGTAAACGTAAACGGTACGTAATTGGTACCAATTACGTTTTGCTTGCAAAGCCTAGATAAAAGCTTAATACCTACCTATATCTTTGTGACGCATGGAACGCAATTTTTGGTCTTCACGTGACGTAATAAATAATTGGCTATTCAAATAACGTTTAACTTTTCCATATTATATATTTTCTTATCAAAGAAGTATATTCGAGCACATGGTAGGCCTAAGATGACCACCGCGACAGTCGCATTATCTCGTCAAAAGTAGAGCTATGTCTATATCTATCTCTACACGAGCTAAGATGACAGCCTAATTATGTCGTCATCATCTGTCAAATGAAGACTTACTCGGAATTCGAATTTTGAATTTTGCCGTGAAATAGTAAGATGAGCGCCATATTTTCTCGTCTTTTGACGTTTCTGCGCGGGAAACAATAATAATAACATACTGATAATAAGAACCAGTTTTTCTGTAATTTATCACTATAGTTATTTTGAAACAACCACCAACCCACCATAAGGTTGGTGATAAGAACCAGTTACACGATAAGAACAATTTCTCATTAGAAAAAGGATCTCCTATGATTCCCATGCCGAAAAAGCTCAACTTGGTAGTGTACACAACAACCCACGTCATGTTTCGTATAGCCTCAGGCTTGTCATAATAATATTTGTACCACTGATCCTCGTAGGCCCGAGGGAACAGACACATATCTTTTTGTTTACAAATGCTGTGGAAAACAAAGGAATTTAGGAAATCCACAGGGTCACTAGTAATCTTAGTTTGGTACTCTTTACTATAAGTAAGTAAGTAAGTAAAGTAAGTAATGTGGACACACAGCACTATCCAGCTCTTATAAATAAGTAAGTAAAGCAAGTAATGTGGACAATTCAAAATCCACCCCCAACCTAAGCAGAGCTTGTACTATGCGAACCAGACAGCTGATACAATTCTTGAATTCATTTTTAGGGTTCCGTAGCCAAATGGCATAAACGGAACCCTTATCAATATATGTGAGGATGGTATTTTTTTATACAACCAAGCTATAAGCAACTGATGGGAAACGGTTACCGTAGCCTATGGACGCTTGTAACACGGAGCATCACTCGCGCGTTGCTGACCCTTGACAAATGAAAAACCACATTTTTAGTATTTAAGGAATACCTCGGTAGAAAGAGCATTCCACAACCCTAAAGTTTCACAGGCGTCAGCTCTGTTGGTAGTAACCCCTCTCCCTTCTGCGCCGTAGGCCGTGGGTTCGATAAAGGTTCAATACGAACTTCTAGCTGTTTTTTTTCTAAATGAACAAAAGCCTTCACAGCTCAGTTGGTAGTAGCTCTGCCTTCTTCGCTGGAGGGGCGTGGGTTCGATCCCCACTGAGAAAAAATATTAGTGGGTAGAAAAATAGACGTTTATTGTTCTCTGTCTGGGTAATAGTATATTCTAAGTATGTGTTTAAAAAAAAAGTATATGAGTATTATATCAGCTATCAAGTTCCGATCGTACAAGCTCTAGTGAGTTTAGGGCTTATCAAGTATGGTGTGGAATGTCTACATTTTTATTATTGAAAAGAAGAGAGGAAGGAAATTTCACTGACGACACCAAACTCGTATTTTTTTCTGTAATAAGCACGTACTTATATAACGACATGCTTTATATTTTTAGGTCCATTAGAAAGCCCATTATTTATATTCAAAACAAAAGTTCGCCTTTTCCAAATGAAGCCTAGCAACGGGCAAAAACGTGTTTTCTCATTTTCCTAATAAACGGAGTCCGTTATATAATGATTGGCTACATCTTCACTTAATATCAAGGAAATCTACACAAAAAAAGTGAGTAAATAACATTTTAAAAAAATTGGAGAAGAGTAAGTTAATATTCGATTTAGCACTTTTTAACGTGGTCTACCCGCGACCACGGCTGTTGTAACACGGTCGAAACGTCGGGAAATAATAAAGGTAAACGCGATAAATACCCGTTTCTTACATATAATATTCGATTTCACTAAAATTGGACTTAAAAACCAAAACTCAACAGCCTCAATGCTTTAATTCTCCCAGGTCTAGGTCTCTTGAGATCTAAAAGAAAATAAAGATTATTTATTTAGGGCACCTAACGGAGATACCCCAAGTCGGTACACATGATTTTTGGCACGGAGATAATGGAATTTCAAAGTGGAGACCTTTTAACTCAGGGTTACACACAGTTAAATAAAACTCATATTACGGAGTGTTTTTGTAAAAGCCTCAGAAAAATTCTAAATTTTGTTTTACAGCAATATCCATGGCTCAAAGCGTTAGCAGCATAATTTATATTGATAAAAGCCGCAACTTTTGCCCAATTTATTACTGCCACTTTGTAAGCAAGAACTTCGTTTTCTGCGTCCAAATAAGCTAATTTATTTCGGCTCGTGCATGCAAATTGGGTTTTTTAGCTTCGAAATGGTTTTATCACCAGCCTGAAAAAGTCAACTGCTTATAAAACTCATGTACGGTTCTAATTTTAAATTTTACTAACACTATCAACCAATTTCCACTGACAACTTCTTACAAACCATCGGGCCCACTTTCGAAAATGTATTATTACAATATTGGAATATGCACATTACATACAGAGTTGTATACAAAGTTGTAAACAAAGTGTTTATTATAATGCAACCGACATGACAGTACAAGTATAGCGTACATCTAAACGTTCAGCGTTGGCAATCAGTAAAACGCTGTCAAATATCGCTGTCTTATTTGACAGCGTTTCACTGATCGTCATCGTCGTTCACTGAAGTGAAGCTAAAAGGCAGTATGTTTTATGTGATCGAGCGAAGCGAAGCTAGCTGTTTGATCCATTATACATATATGGTTGTACGCTAACGGAAAATTTAATATAGGGGCTTAACGTAAACTTTCACAAAGGGATTCCGAACATAGCAAATAGCTTTGCGTGTGTTATCTTCAATATGTGGTAACAAACAAGTCGTCCGATGAATGACGAACCAGCGTGAGCAATATTCACATAGAATAATAGAATAGAATAGTATATATCTTTATTATTCCACCAAAGTGAAAGGTAGGTAGGTTAGAAAAACAAAATAATGCCTAAAAAACAAAAGAACATTTTTTTATTATACATAATTATAGTTGATAGAACAAGCATATGGCCCACTTGATGTTAACTGGTAACCATTGCCAATAACAAAGCATTGCCACATATAAGAAGAACCTTCAGCGTTTCTTAGTTATGTGTGGCTTAATCCTAATTTGTTTTCAGCTTACTTTAAAGTGCTACTAATTTATCTGGCTCTAAAAAAAATATGAAACAAAAACAAGTGAAGTTTAAGAAACTGACACTTTTCCGTATTTTCGTTGGTTAAAATATGGACCTATACGACACTGACAATAAGGGTATACTTACACATTTGTTATTCTAATTGGTTGTTCCAACCTTATAACTCTACCAATGATAATAGAATTTGTCGAGTGTTGAGTATCATTACATCTATTTAAATTCTGAGAACTTCTTTTGTTTATGAGAAATATTTTTTGAGACTAAAACAAAATGTTCGTAGAGTTTCGTAGCATCGCCGTAGGCGTTCGCTACGAAATTGATACCTAGAGTGTCTTAGCGCTTTTCAATAATATTTTTCTAACCTCGGTCCTTTTATAGTGCCCTACTTAAGGTGAAGGGTATCTCAAAAGATTCTACCACTGTTTGATTTGGAAAGCTTTAAAAACATCAATCAAAGCTTAAAAAAATACCGGTGCTTCTAATAACTTACCAACGAGTTTCTTGCTAAAGCAATATTATTGAAGGTTCACTGGTTAAAGTTTGCTGAATATCTTTATATTTCAGATGTATATATTTATACTCAAAGATGTTGTAAGTACTATAAAAGCTCTGAAAGCGTGATTATTACCACAAGCTTAGTTAACAAATTATCTTTGTCAATAATATTTTTTTCAAGCCAAGATAGTTTGGTTCAACTTGGTACTAGTAGGTACTTGCCAAGTATTATTTGGAAACTATTCCTAGAAGTGTGTACTTCATTGTAGAAGTATTTAATTGTGGTTTCTTAATAAACGTCAGCTCTATTGTTCTGTCACAGTTAGGTACAGTAAAAATAGTCGTTCATTAATTTCTACTACAAAGCCATTTTTTACTGAAGCTGTGTGCTTGTGTGAGTGTGTTCTACTCGTGTCTCGCAAAATGCCTATTAACAAAATACGCATTTAGTTTTTCAAAAAGGTACAGCGAAAATAAAAACTATGACTCAGTATCAAACTATAAAATAGGTACCTGTGAACCTCTCAGCTCAAGATGACCTCAAGACATTAATTGGCTAATAACGAACTGCTATAAAATATTTTTATTACTATGGAATGTGCATGTCTCCAGCTTCCTCATATGGAAATTGCGAATTCTGAAAACGCCAACATTTAAAGCATAATTGGAGCAATCATTGATTTGAAGGAAAATTTAGCAGCAAAAAAAACAACGACTCTATGAGACTTTATAGGTGTGTTAGCTGGAGAGCGGCTCCACAGCTTCCTCATTCAGTGTGGGCAAACGGCTAACGATAGAGCTATATAGTAAACGCCAAATTTTAGAGCATAATTAGAGCACCCGGCATAAAAAAAATCAAGTCTCTAGCTCGAAAACTCTTTGAGTTAGAAGACTATAACAACGTGTTTGCTGGGAAGCCATTTCTCCAGCTAACACATGTGGATCTCAGGAATGGCTATAGCTAGAAAGTTGCTTGATATCTCCAAATTTAGAGCAAAAAATATCATGGATGCTCCAAATATTTCAAGTGTCTAGGTTCAAAACTCACCGAGTTAGAAGCTTTGATGACTGTGTTAGCTGGAGACACGTTTGTCTGGCACGCACATGCTACATCTGAGGATCTACAATAGCTACAGATTCGGTTGACGTGTCCAAACCGAGCTATGAATTAGAGCACTCGGCTCCAAAATTTTGGACTCTCTAGGACAAGTAGTTTCCTAGTAATGAACAAAAGAACATTTTGCCGCCAGAATTTTCAAATGTATGTTCGCACCCGTAAAAATGCGGCGTTGCCGCTCTGAAAGTTTGGTATAAGCGTAGGAATTTGAACGTTGTTCGGTTTATTTTAGATCGCGATACGAGTCATTTTCGTATGCGCTTAGCGGTTTTGATTTCTGAAACCTCAAACTCATATTTTCTCTTTTTGTTAGGTTGAGAGCTTTCTCTCTATCTATATGAGAATTGTGTGTTGCCCGTTCTTGTTCGTTTTATAGTTTCTTTAGTAATGCGTGTCTTTTAGGTATTCTTATAAAAAAAACTTTATTTGGTTCTGTAAATAGGTACCTGCTAGGCCAGTGTTGATGATTCTACCTACTCTGCCTGTTGTTAGCCGTCTGTTCTCTGTGTTTTACTGTATTCAGTCAGGTTTTTATGAGCGTATCGAGTAAACCAGGCGGACGGAAAATAGGTATTTACTGCGGCTTGCTAGTTGTGTGCGTACTCACGCACACTTGCCCCCTATCACTTGCCATCTCACCAGATGGCAAGTGATAGGGGGGGCATCTCACCATGTTGTGCCGACCCCACCTGGTGGGTAAGGGCAGGAAGAAGAAAAAGCACTTTTTGGGGTTTTTTGTTTCATTTTCAACTATATTCCTATATTGTGAATTGGACATAAGTTTTTGAATCCAAGATGGCGGCTTCATTTTTTTTCTTAAAAAATGGATATGGGTATCGTTTAATAGGTTTTTGGGGGCTCTGGTTGTGAATTCGACAATAATTTTTGAATCCAAGATGGCGGCTTCATTTTTTTTTCTTAAAAAATGGATATGGGTATCGTTTAATAGGTTTTTGGGGGCTCTAATTGTGAATTCGACATTATTTTTTGAATCCAAGATGGCGGCTTCATTTTTTTTCTCAAAAAATGGATATTAGTATCGTTTAATAGGTTTTTGGGGGCTCTGGTTGTGAATTCGACATTATTTTTTGAATCCAAGATGGCAGCTTCATTTTTTTTCTTAAAAAATGGATATGGGTATCGTTTAATAGGTTTTTGGGGGCTATGATTGTGAATACGACATTATTTTTTGAATCCAAAATGGCTGCTTCCTTTTTTTTCTCAAAAAATTGATATGGGTATCGTTTAATAGGTTTTTGGGGGCTACAATTGTGAATTCGACATTATTTTTTGAATCCTAGATGGCGGCTTCATTTTTTTTCCCAAAAAATGGATATTAGTATCGTTTAATAGGTTTTTGGGGGCTCTGGTTGTGAATTCGACATTATTTTTTGACTCCAAGATGGCAGCTTCATTTTTTTTCTAAAAAAATGGATATGGGTATCGTTTAATAGGTTTTTGGGGGCTCTGATAATGAAAACGACATTATTTTTTGAATCCAAAATGGCTGCTTCATTTTTTTTCTCAAAAAATTGATTATGGGTATCGTTTAATAAGTTTTTGAGGGCTCTTATAATGAATTCGACATTCTTTTTTGAATCCAAGATGGCGGCTTCATTTTTTTCCTTCAAAATGGATATGGGTATCGTTTAAAAGGTTTTTGGGGGCTCTGATTGTGAATTCGACATTATTTTTTGTATCCAAGATGGCGGCTTCATTTTTTTCTAAAAAAATGGATATGGATATCGTTTAATAGGTTTTTGGGGCTCTGATTGTGAATACGACATTATTTTTTGAATCCAAAATAGCTGCTTCCTTTTTTTTCTCAAAAAATTGATATGGGTATCGTTTAATAGGTTTTTGGGGGCTACAATTGTGAATTCGACATTATTTTTTGAATCCAAGAGGGCGGCTTCATTATTTTTCCCAAAAAATGGATATTAGTATCGTTTAATAGGTATTTGGGGGCTCTGGTTGTGAATTTGACATTATTTTTTGACTCCAAGATGGCAGCTTCATTTTTTTTCTAAAAAAATGGATATGGGTATCGTTTAATAGGTTTTTGGGGGCTCTGATAATGAATACGACATTATTTTTTGAATCCAAAATGGCTGCTTCATTTTTTTTCTCAAAAAATTGATTATGGGTATCGTTTAATAGGTTTTTGAGGGCTCTAATAATGAATTCGACATTCTTTTTTGAATCCAAGATGGCGGCTTCATTTTTTTCCTTCAAAATGGATATGGGTATCGTTTAAAAGGTTTTTGGGGGCTCTGATTGTGAATTCGACATTATTTTTTGTATCCAAGATGGCGGCTTAATTTTTTTTTTAAAATGGATATGGGTATCGTTTAATAGTTTTTTGGGGGCTCTGGTTGTGAATTCGACAATATTTTTTGAATCTAAGATGGTGGCTTAATTTTTTTTCTTAAAAAATGGATATGGGTATCGTTTAATAGGTTTTAAATGGCTCTGATTGTGAATTCAACATTATTTTTTGTATCCAAGATGGCGGCATCATTTTTTTTCTCAAAAAATGGATATGGGTATCGTTCAATATGTGTTTGGGGGCTCTGATTGTGAATTCGACATTATTTTTTTAATCCAACATGGCGGCTACATTTATTTTCTTAAAAAAACGGTTTTCTGTATAGTTGGTTTACTGACGATGGTTGAACGAGACAACGTCATACAGCTGTCCACGCGAACGCATCGCTCACTCAAAAAATGTCGAACACTGCCGAACGCTGAGGCCGATTGTGCTTCTTTGGCACTCTTTCCACGCTCTCGTTTGCATTGCGTGCATTCGGCTCTATTGAATTATAAGACTATAAGATATAAATGATATCTATATCCATTTTTTAAGAAAAAAAAAATGAAGCCCACATCTTGGATTCAAAAAATAATGTCGAATTCACAATCAGAGCCCCCAAAAACCTATTAAACGATATCCATAACCATTTTTTAAGAAAAAAAATGAAGCTGCCATCTTTGATTCAAAAAACAATGTCGAATTCACAGTCAGAGCCCTCAAAAACCTATTAAACGATACCCATATCCATTTTTTGAGAAAAAAAATGGAGCAGCCATCTTGGATTCAAAAAATAATGTCGAATTCACAATCAGAGCCCTCAAAAACCTATTAAACGATACCCATATCCATTTTTTGAGAAAAAAAATGAAGCAGCCATTTTGGATTCAAAAAATAATGTCGAATTCACAATCAGAGCCCCCAAAAACCTATTAAACGATACCCATACCCATTTTTTAAGAAAAAAAATGAAGCTGCCATCTTGGATTCAAAAAATAATGTCGAATTTATAATTCGAGCCCCCAAAAACCTATTAAATGATACCCTTTACCATTTTTTTAGAAAAAAAATGAAGCTGCCATCTTTGATTCAAAAAATAATGTCGAATTTGTAATCCGAGCCCCCAAAAACCTATTAAACGATACCCATATCAATATATTGTGAAAAAAAATTAAGCTGCCATCTTGGATTGAAAAAATATTGTCGAATTCACAATCAGAGCCCCCAAAAACCTATTAAACGATACCCATACCCATTTCTTAAGGAAAAAAATGTAGCAGCCATTTTGGATTCAAAAAATAATGTCGAATTCACAATCAGAGCCCCCAAAAACCTATTAAACGATACCCATACCCATTTTCTAAGGAAAAAAATGAAGCCGCCATCTTGGATTCAAAAAACAATGTCGAATTTATAATCCGAGCCCCCAAAAACCTATTAAACGACACCCATATCAATACAACGTGTATCAAAATATGTGTACTATCCTGAAGGGGGGTGAATTTCCACCCCCCGGGGAACAACTTTTGTTCAACGACTTTTCGAACTTCGATTGGTATCTCTGAAAAAAACTGCAACGAAGTTTCAACATGAACAGCTGACTTTATACAAAGTGACAACCCTAAACTCAGCTACAGAGGTAGTAGGTAGTAGTAGTAGACCTACAGAGGTAGTAGGTCAAGGGGTCAAGGGGTTACAAGGATAGGGTTGTCAATTTATTTAGGCATTATGAAATTAAATATTTTTGTATGGGAAACTGAAAATAGGAATTTTTAATTATCTCCCCCCCACAACTGATCACCATTGTGGTCTGAAACCCCCCACCTTCGCATAGTACACATATTTAGATACACCTTGTATATTGTGAAAAAAAATTAAGCCACCATCTTGGATTGAAAAAATATTGTGGAATTCACAATCAGAGCCCCCAAAAACCAATTAAACGATACCCATACCCATTTTTTAAGGAAAAAAATGAAGCTGCCATCTTGAATTCAAAAATTAATGTTGAATTCACAATCAGAGCCCCCAAAAACCTATTAAACGATACCCATATCCATTTTTTGAGAAAAATATGAAGCCACCATCTTGGATTCAAAAATTAATGTTGAATTCACAATCATAGCCCCCAAAAACCTATTAAACGATACCCATATCCATTTTTTGAGAAAAAAATGAAGCCACCATCTTGGATTCAAAAATTAATGTTGAATTCACAATCAGAGCCCCCAAAAACCTATTAAACGATACCCATATCCATTTTTTGAGAAAAAAAATGAAGCCACCATCTGGGATTCAAAAATTAATGTTGAATTCACAATCAGAGCCCCCAAAAACCTTTTAAACGATACCTAAATATCCATTATTTAAGAAAAAAAATGAAGCCACCATCTTGAATTCAAAAATGAATGTCAAATTCACAATTAGAGCCCTAAAAACCTTTAGAACAATAGGTATCTACGTTAACAACTTTTGAAGAAAAAAAATAAAACGTTTTCCGGAATAGAGCCCCCCCCACTTTTCTTCATAATTATTATATTTATAATATTTCCTTTCGCTTTCCCGTGAGTATTTACTGCAGCTCGCTAGTTATGTACGTACTCACAGACACAATGATAGTTTCGCACGATGCCATTTACACCTAGTGTGACAAGAGTAGGTAACTCATGATTTGAAAACATTGTTGGTTAGTTGAGAGACATACCCCCGAATACTGAAACGCAACTCAGATTTAAGCACGTCTCAAGCGACGAATATCTGACAGTTTTCAATGAAAATCTGTCAAATATTCGTCGCTTGAGACGTGCTTAAATCTGAGTTGCGTTTCAGTATTCGGGGGTTAGAGATATAATTTCATGATATTTAAAACTAAAAATAAAAAATCTGAAGTCAGGTTTCTTAATAAATACATATTTAAACTTAAACTAACCATTATAAAACTTTTCTTTGGTGTTTTTTTGTTTCATTTTAACCTATATTCCGCTTCTTGAGCTACGTAATGAGTGTTTAAGACATGAATCCTAGGGTAACTATTTACCAGGCACGGGCAACACACAACTCCATCCGACTAACGTTCAAATTCCTACGCTGATACCATACTTTCAGAGCGGCAACGCCGCATTTTTACGGGTGCGAACATAATATTTGAAAATTCTGGCGGCAAAATGTTCTTTTGTTGATTACTAGGAAACTACTTGTCCTAGAGAGTCCAAAATTTTGGAGCCGAGTGCTCTAATTCATAGCTCGGTTTGGACACGTCAACCGAATCTGTAGCTATTGTAGATCCTCAGATGTAGCATGTGCGTGCCAGACAAACGTGTCTCCAGCTAACACAGTCATCAAAGCTTCTAACTCGGTGAGTTTTGAACCTAGACACTTGAAATATTTGGAGCATCCATGATATTTTTTGCTCTAAATTTGGAGATATCAAGCAACTTTCTAGCTATAGCCATTCCTGAGATCCACATGTGTTAGCTGGAGAAATGGCTTCCCAGCAAACACGTTGTTATAGTCTTCTAACTCAAAGAGTTTTCGAGCTAGAGACTTGATTTTTTTTATGCCGGGTGCTCTAATTATGCTCTAAAATTTGGCGTTTACTATATAGCTCTATCGTTAGCCGTTTGCCCACACTGAATGAGGAAGCTGTGGAGCCGCTCTCCAGCTAACACACCTATAAAGTCTCATAGAGTCGTTGTTTTTTTTGCTGCTAAATTTTCCTTCAAATCAATGATTGCTCCAATTATGCTTTAAATGTTGGCGTTTTCAGAATTCGCAATTTCCATATGAGGAAGCTGGAGAAATGCACATACTATGGAAACCCCATGGGGTCCTATGGGCCTTCATGCTCTCGATTTTATCTAGTAGAGTCTGTAGATATTATTTTGCAAGGTTGTAATAAGTACCTAAAACTACTGGTTGTAATAAGTACTTATTAGCTAGAATCACCTAGCTTTAAGACTTTTTAAAGTGATCTTTGTGATACAACGGACTAAACGACTTTAACTAAAACTTTGACCTAGGGTGCACCTAAACACACACACACACACCCACACACACACACACATAATATTTTACGACCATAAAACACTAAAATAACCCGCTGTTCACGATGGCTATTCTTGGACAAATATGGCTGGCCAACTGAGATTACCTTGTGGTATAACCTAATGAGATTTCTATCTCTCTCTCCCTCTATTGTACCTTTCATAGTTATAGTCAATCACGTAACGATTTTATATATTCAAATAACTGGAACTACATATTGATACAAAACCTTTGTGGGTATTAAATTTACTCGACGTACCGCTGAAATAGGATTATTGCGGTTCCCGAGCATTCATAGGCTTGGACAGGTTAAATACCTAAGTACCTTTTATTCCCATATAAATTGGTATTAAGCCGCGCCACATATTTTGGCGTGGCCGATTGTATTAAAGATTTCATTTTTCATTAGTATTTTACTTTGGATAGTAATTGTGATTACTATCTGTATTTAGTGACATAAAGGATAAATAAGTACTTAGATGATAACTTTTTTGTCGTTTACAGTATGTATATCCTAGATATTAATCGTTGTTATGGGTTTTTCTGTTATACCATTACTTACTGTTAACTACTTAATAATATAAATACAAACAAAAAAATTGAGATCTTCTACAATAGATGCAAAGGACTGTTATTATTACTAGTTTGCAATTATAGGTCAGTAACTTATCCTGTCAATGCTGACAACAGTAATAAATTGATAATAACCCCAAATAACAGAATCCAATTTCACATGTTGTCTTCATAACATAATTTACCGCCAAGAAAACAAGATGGCGGCCGCAACCCGCCACCTGATCTGTCATAATTATGACAGCCAACCTTCCAACCCTGAACTTGACATCAATAGACGATCAAGTTTTTTTTTAATGATACCGAGTATGGGTAGATATAAATACTTAGCTAGCTTAGCAAGCCGTTATGTTTGTTTCCCTCTCTGTTTGCTGACAACTAAGTGACAGAGACAAGAATACTATGTAGCCGCTAGTGGCACGGATATGTATAAGGGGGTTTGATGCTATGGGAAGTATACTTAATATACTTAGGCCAATCAGGTATTCAGAAAGCATTGCGTTGGAAAACTACACGCATATGGGAATTGACATAAACGTGAAAAGCGTTTAGCCACATAGCGTAGTAATGGTTTGTTGTTTTTTTACTAGTATCCACCCACTTAGATATTCTTACAACCCTCTTGAAACTCCAATATAATAGGGTCGTTTGAATTCTGTTTTGGTTTGTGGTTATACTTTCTTTTTTCCTCAATGTTTTATTTTGTAGAAATAAACTTAATGGTTTGGTTAAAAATAACTCCTTACATGACACATCTGAAATGGTTCGATGTTTTGAAGGAGACGGATGATAGGAGCAAGTGAGACCGAGATCTATCACATTGGTTTCCACGGTTTTCATTCGTTCGTTTGGCCTGGAATAGAACGATGAAGACCTTCTTTTCTCTATTATTGACTTAATAACACTTACGTAGAACTAAGAGAAAAACACGAGAAAATCTTACATTGAAGCATATTTTTATAGCTTTACCTAATAATATTAGTAAATCAAACATCTCGCAATGCAAAATTAGGTCCTGTCCCGAGCGTGTTGTAATAGGATGATAAATTGACTTGTCCTACTGACCCAAGTCAAGGAACGTGTATCATATTTTTGGAGCAACTTTCTCAGCCAAACGCGTAGCTGTAGCTTTTATACAAATAAAAAGAAACCAGCAAGGAGTTTCAAAGTATACTTTTACTTACGTAGCAAACAATAACACTTATTGTGTTTGTGTACCTAAGGTAGGTAGCAGGTATACGATCTTTTTTCTATATTTACCTACTTTCTCATATTATTCAAAATGTTGAATAAACTTTCCAATATCAAATAAAAACAAAACAATGAAATGGGTCCCCGCGATAAGGCGGGCTTACTGTTAACCCTCGACAAATCGCTTTTTTTCGTTTATTAGCACAGTGAAAATGTGGTGCGAACTTTGTGAGCAGTTATTTTCCACGTTTGAATCTACACAGCCTATTTCCTTATATTAGGGCTATAATACGAAATGAGAAAATCCACCAAAGAACCAGGTCACCCACCGTGGCTACGCTGTAGGTGTCTATAACCCGTAGCACGAACAACCACTGGGCAACATCGATTCTTGAATTGACCACTAACTGAAAGACAAAGCGTAGAACTCTCACCTCATGCATTTCGAATTGACAACTAACTGGAAGACAGAGCCTCTCACCTAGTGCACTGCCAACAATAATGATCGCGGGAAGTTGTTGGATTGAAAACGGCTTCAATCATTCTTCATAGAAATGGAGGAGGCTAATGTCCTGACTTATTAAGCCTGAGTGGTGATAGTAATCTAAAATCCCTTGTGCTAAATTCCTTCAGCCTAAATTCTTTTTCTTCTTCTTATCGTGTCACTGATTCTTTCGAACCAAGTGTGGTGAAAGGATTTTAAGTGCGCCTCGAAGAGGCTCCTTTCGTGCACTAAATTGTAATTTGGCCATCTCTCCATGTCGAATTTTCAATATAGGTACTTTTATTTGTAATGCGATCAGGATTCGGACCCAGATTTTTCAGTAAACAAGCGGGTTATGAAACATCCCGTTACGTTCATTTTGTTTGCGAGCCCGAGGCTTTCGCATCGCTAGATTATGTAAATACTTCGTTCTTTTTCAAAGTGGCCCGGTTTCGCAAATAAGTATCAAAACCATTAGATGTCTATGAAACCTGTGTCTACTGTAAAGCACTACACACAAAATTTCACAAATACAAATATGGTGATCTGTTAAAACTTTACTTACTTACCTACAACAGTAGGTAGGTACCAAGTTTTGATAAATGAAATGGTTCATAATTTGATTTTCAGGCACGGTAAACATCTCTATAAACTTTTTAGTCTACCAAAGATTCTTTGAGGATGTCTAAGGAGGCCCTGAGAAACAGCTATATATTGTACCTATTATGTACTTATATAATTAGTTATGATCTTATTTTATTAGGAAATTTCCTCGCCATGGGTTCCTCGCCTCGCTCGTGAGTTAGTTTCGATCAAACAAAATTGAACATAGATTTATTTCCTTTAACTTTAGCAATTAAAACTAAAGCCGAACCCGCCCCGTGTTGGGGCGCCACTTTTCATTTCAATTTGGCAAATTAATTTCTCGTAACTTGGATTGACAGTTTTACTAATTGAACTTCAATTAATGTTCTTAAAAGCTATTTAGCACTGATTCTATCTTAGAACGGTTCACTCAACTTTGTTCGTATGAGGTTTATATGAAATAAGAGCTTTGAATTTATTTACAAGGCAGAAAATAGCTTATGCACTGCACCTATACTCTGTAGAAACAAAGTTATTGAGCATAAACAATTTCGTGTTTGGTTATTTTATTGAAAAAAAAGGTGCCTAAAAATAAAAATAAAGCTACTTAGCCTGAAAGTTGCCACGACAAAATTAATTTCTTCAATTTGTAATTTGACTACCAAATTGGACTTTTGAATTTAAAATTGAAGTCCTCTTAGCATAAATTGATGGGTGATGCTTTAGTATAAGCAGTGCCTTTTAACTTATGTGAAAAAAAACACCTGGTACCTTGCATATTTTTTTCTGATTGTCGGTTATCTTAATTTAACTAGGTTCTTACTACTTACGAATGATCAAGACCAAATGAAAATTCTCTCTTAATATCTCGTTCTTCTCACAAAGGTTTTTATTTTTATTATTTAAATTGTATTTTAAGTTATATTTATAAAAAAAATGTGTGATGTAATATGCCAATCACCTTTCTAGTTAGATAGTGTATAATTATTAATTTTATTTTTGTAATATTGAGAAACATTAAATAAAGGTAAAATATCATGAACCTAAAGAGATCTATGTTTACTCATGGCTAATTATAACATGTATGTTTCCACATGTATAACTAAAACATGATGTAAACTAAAAAAAACAGTAAAGTAGACGATACATAAAAACGTTAGGTAAGGTGTTGTGTGAATTGTCCAGCGTTGAAAAGATATTCATAATATCTTTTCCAAGCTGAAAATAGTCATACCTATGTCACTTCATCCATAGAATGTCCATTTATACACTCATACCTTATTAGCTTTTCTTGGAAAAACCCTTGTTTCCTTTTCTCGTCCGATGTCTTTACTTCCGCCATGCTTTCAACTTAGTTTATTACTAAGAACTGGGATCCGGCGGGGCTTATATTTCTCAGAATACGGCATTTAAACAATTGTTCCGTCAGATCGCCAGTCGATTGGTAGCTGGTCCTATAACAGAAAATTTATAAACAGTAACAAGTATTAGTGACTTCTTTAAGACTTTGAGACAATAAGACCACCACGTTAGTGTAATTTTAGGTATTATAAGTAAAAAAAATGGCCTGTGGCAGTGTTATGGACACGGCCGTTTGTTGTACGCGAGTACTTCTCGTCACTTCAGGGCTTCCCCCACCGCCGCGCGCGATGTATTACAGTCCTTACTTTGCGTAATATATTTTTTGATTCTTAAGCTATTCAGTGGTATAATTGAAATTTGGATGGGGATGATAGATACGAGTATGACGCTGCAACACTAACCTGTATCACCTGTTTTTTTGAATTGCGTCGTTAAAAAAGAAATTTTAAAGACACGTCAAAATATCTTTCAGATTTGTTCTCGGCGTACCCACAAACAGTCAAACTTTAACCTTCTTTTTGAAGTAGTTTAAAAATAAAGCTTTTATTACAGCTCGCATTCGTTTAGCACGACTGGCGATATCAGATAAGGTTATACAACAAGCAACGACTCATTTTATGACTGTTGTTTCGCTATTGATTTTATTTATTAACTGACCCACTGGGCAATAGTTGACATCTACTATCTACTGTCATCTTTTGTTCGCTTAGCCTTGTTTAGCATTTCATAATGCCCGTTGTTATAACAAAACATCTTGCCGCGGAACACAGATAAGCGCCGATACCAAAGTTTTTATTGGAATACTATATACAGGTAAATATAAAAGTAAATATAATAATTATCTATATAGGCAAATGCTGGAGGATATTTCAAATAGCACCATCTAGCCCCAAACTAAGCAAAACAAAGCAAAGCAATATATTTTTATTTTTATTATTGGTACTGTATATTCTGGATTGACCCCTTCGTGGACTTGTCATGAGTTTTAGAGGTTAATCATTTTTAGGAGCCAAAATAAAAATAATGAGAGGCAATAAGCGTTTAAGTTTAGTGTTTTTTAGTAATAATAAAATAAGTCAAATTAAAAAATTTGTAATTAGTTAATAAGTAGTCATAAGGTCAATAAAATGTTTTTCTTTCTTTCTTTCTTTTTTTTTCCCGGTAAAGCTAATGCGTGTAAATTTTTCTAGTGATCATTTAGATTAATTAAGGCATGCAGGTCACCCATTCACCTAATGACCTAATGGCACACATTCCTTTGTTAATAATGCATCGATACTACGTAAAAGCTATGACTAAATGGATTAACTTTAGTTTAAAAAGCAATGAGGAAAGGAACACAACGCGAGGAGGAGGGAGGAGTTTAAAAAGTTTTGTTGATAAGGGTCCCTAAAATACTTATAATCGGACTTATGAAGTCCTTTGCTAGTTGTAGAAGAGTTCTTTGTGAAGGGCTCGTCCGGGGTAGTACTAACACCATACCTTTTTCTGCCGTATAGCAGCATTGCTGTGTTTCGGTTTGAATGGTGTGGATACCGGTGAAATTACTGGCACGTGAGGCTGAACATCTGTATGGCTCTAGTTTATGGACGCAGGGAAGTGCATCGTAGGGCACGTTCCTGACTTGCGTGTCCTACGAGGCAATGCTTTGTTATAGGCGATCGTTGCGACTTAACATCAGGTGGGCCATGTGCAATTTCCATCAGCAAGTTGTATAAAAAAAAACATGTATAGGTATTTATAAACAAGGCTTTCCCATCCATGCCTGATCCGCCTACACATTATATCAGCCATCTGGTTCCCACATGGTAAATACAAGCTTAGCTTAGTTTGGAGCTAGATGGTGCTATTAGAAATATCCTCCAGTATTTCCCTATAGTTTTCCAATAAAAACTTTAATTAGTGATTTAGTTATTTACCGCCTCGAAAGAGCGCTCCTTTCATATGTTTATAGCTTTTCTATTTTGCTATTGACTTTTTTCTATTTTAGGATAGAAAATCCTTCTCAAAAGAAAGACCTTCTCAATGTTTTTTATAAGAGTACGTGAGGAAATAAGTTATTTCTGCAAGATTGCTTTTAATTATTGCTTACTATAACAGAGCACGTAGATAAATAGAGAACGTGTCAAGTAGCATTCCACTATCATTTTATTTTTCTAGGAACTACTAAGTCTCTAGAATCGCTTCAAATGTAAGGAAAACCCATCATGGTATCAGCGAGCTGGAAAAACCTGAAACTGTAGAGCACATTTTAACAGAATTGGTATAGGGAAAGGTACGATATGGGACACGTTTATAAGATACTAGCGGCCTGTCCCGGCTTCGGGTGGAAATTTGTTTTTTAAACACACACACACCCACATAGGCTTTGGGGGAGACCTTTGCCCAGCCACTGCTGGGCAAAATAGCTAAAATAAAAAAAAAATGAAATAAGTACGTTAGAGATACTTTTTTTAAATATTGTTATAATATAGAAAATAAGGTGTGTTCTGTAAAGATGGCAATTTCGGAACGAAATCTTATCTGTCACATATATACGTATTTTATTATTCACTACCCTCAACCACCTACCCCAATCCTTCTCCCCCGTACCTGTGGGTAGAAGGAGAAACCGGCCACTACGGCCATTGACACCGAGCCGCGATCCGAGTGAGTCGAGCAGCCAGAGCTCCTCCATAGAATTTCAGGAAATCATATTTCCAACGCGATATACGGCCGCGCGTCCTTCATCATCAAATCAACCAACCCTACGGAAATTCAGCGCCCTCCGCCAACATCAGCAAATCAACGGAGTGTAGAGAAAAGGCAGTCGAGAACACCACTTGCGGCCGCTACGAAACCCCAGGTATTTCCTTCCTGTCTCTTTACATTCCAAGGTGATAAAAAAGGATAAGTAAAGATATAGGTAATTGGTGACATACCTAGTAGTAACTTAGATTTAAAACAGATTGTACAATAACTAGAAAAATAAGCAAATTCCAGTGTAAAAGTCGTTGTAAATTAAAGGAAATCCTACTTCTTCATGAAATCATTAGAAAACAATAGGCCACGAAGATAAAGATATTAAAAAGGCCAGTGGGTCAGAAGGCATTTAAAAAAAGTCTAGTCTCTAGCACATAAAGTGTCATATCAAATGCTTAGCACTGTTTTTAGTTAAAAAAGCTAGTAGGTATTTAGAACGTGTAACATGTAGCATTTCACTATTATTTTATTTCTCTAGCAACCGCTCTAGTCTCTAGCACATAAACTGCCATATTGAATGCTTAGCACTGTTCTAAGTTTACAAAGCTATTAGAAGTTAGTCTGTGTTTCCGTAGATATTAGGATAGTACGATAGTCTATACTATAGTATAGTAAATTATGGTTTAACAAACTTGTGTGCAAACTAGTTCAGCTCTAACTACCTTTGTGTTGGAATGTTACGTGTACTAGCACGTGAGTGGGAAGTGTCTATTGGGATATAATGCACTTACCTAGATATTTATTTCTTCTAAAGTTGGATGCAATCGATCTCGGTTCGAATCCAGATGTGTACCTATGAATTTTCTGTTCGTAAAATGTACATAATGCTAGTGCTCTCAAACGGTGAAGGAAAACATCGTGAGGAAACTCATGGCTTAGTCAGACCTGTACGTATAGACCATGGCTTTCCTGTGGATTAGGCCGACTAAGCCTCAAACTTATAACACATATAGGGGTTTAAGAATTGGGAAAATCCTACACATTGGTAGCAGATTTTATAGAAAAACAAGCCAAGCGCGAGTCGGACTTGCGTACAAAGGGTCCGAACCCTTAACTATAAAAACGGCAAAAAAATGAAGTATTTTGTATTGGAGCGTCGCTTAGGATTCTAACACTTGAATCAATGAATCACTACCTATTAAAGTCGTGATTCAGTCGTTAAAATCCTTCACTTGCTCGTGAAAGCGAGGGCCATAGATGAATGCCCTCGATTTAAATCCGTCTTGTATTCACTAGTTGCATAATTTGCTATTATTCTGTTTGCCATTTATTGTTATAGCGGCAACAGAAATACATAATCTGTGAAAAGACAGACAGATGAACGGACGGCGAGGGTAGCAGTTTTAGTATAGGGTCCCGTATTAACATTTTGGTACGGAACCCTAAAAACTTGGCCTTAGCCTTTTCCAATGCGCCATCTCGGCTATATCTCCCATTTAAACCGTTATCCGGCCGTAAGGCGGATCGTAAAACGGGCTGGTTTAACGGCTATTTCGACTGTGAATCAAACTGTTTGAAACATTCGCTATTGTTCCTGTTGTCAGTAAATAGCGAAACGTCATGTGTAATTGCTTACAAAAGCGATTTTTGTCTTAAGAAACTAGAATTTCGGTTCCGAAGCGCTTTTTGGGTATATATTTTATTTTGAAGTAATTAGTGATAATTGATTGTTCATTCTTCTACTCTGTAATAAAAAAATATTTTGCACTTTTTAATTCGACAAGCTATAAAAGCGTGGTTTTTTAGTTTTGTTAAACTATAATTTATTTTATATTTTAATCTAACTTCTGAAGCTTTCTGTGCACCTAATCCAACGTTCTAGGTATTTTATAACCATTGTTTTATAACCTCTGCCTCTTTTCAGATCCTGGGCTCAGGCACTGAATGGCACTTCGCGCATCGAGGCTTAGCACACGCGCGCCCACGACGTTCCATCGCGCACACTCGCCTTCTCAAGCAGAACCCACTTGTAAGCATTGTCTTTATACCTATACTTAAAATTACTTTTTAATTTTTGTTGTTATCCAAAGAATGGCGCATTATAGAGGAGGCCTATACTCAGCAGTGGGTGCAAACGGGCTAAGATGATGATGATGATCCAAAGTCTAACACATCGTCGCAAAGTGGCTTGCCATTCGATATTCTGTAGGTTGCATTTTGGGGAAAGTAGTCAGGAATAATAAAAAAAAGAATAGACTATAGAAGGAAAAGCAACTAGTTATAGGGATTTATTTATTTATTACATAAGCACACACAAACCAGTAAAAAACAAGGACACTAAAAGAATAAAGATACAAATAATACATTGTCACTGGAGAAGTTCGTCGACTAACTAAATTGTGACTAGTTGAAGTAAGCTTTCCATGAAAAACCTGAGTCAATAGGTAATATACCGTATAACACCAGATTTCTCTTTTCAGAATATAAATATCAATTATTTATTTTTGTCTCAAGAAAACAGAGTTAATTGGAAAATTTTCCAAAAACCAATACTGGTGACATTTTTAAGTAAACAAAAGATCAAATCAAATGTTATTTATTTTTCACCCCACCAGCTCTGAAAGTGTGTTTTTGCTGTTTAATTTTTGACTGGAAAAGCCGTTTTTATCCGCTAGAGGATAAAGTAAATTTGTTTTTTTTTTTTTTTTTTTTATTTATTATACAGAAAGTTAGGTACATTTAACATCGAACAGTGGTTTAAAGCCTAAGTAAGGTTTGTCTTACCACTGGGTTCTCTAGATCAATACACTTATAACTAATAACTTACACAATAAGAAATAAGAAAAAACGCAGCGAACAAATACAATCATAATAACCTACTGGGCAAACGCACACTCAAACAACGTAGTCAACTGCGACTGCTAATTACCGGTAGGCAAAAGACTGCACTGACTTGTGCAGCGCAGCGACTGGTTATTGTGAGAGTGTGCGTGCGCCTGCACTACAGAGGAATTCATTTAGAATATCGTGTTCAATAAGTTTGTGAATACACAACCTATTTACTTCTACCTCCATGGTGCCGAACTTATCATACAACCTTTTTTATTTTGTTGAAAACTCGCACTCGTAACCTTCTTGGTGTATTTCTGAATTCAAAACCTACCTGCATGGTGCCGAATTTATCATACAACCTTTTTAAATTTGTAACTCATACTCGGAACCTTCTTGGTGTGTTACTTTTAGTCGCGCCATGTTCTTTTTTGCATTTAGTCATTTCCTCGCTGAGGTGGGATGAAAAGTTACGCGTTGCACTCGAGTGCAAAGATTTTTCACCTTGTGCTCTTTTGATTCCTAAGCCAACGCTTAGGATTCTAACTTTTAAACCACTCACTACACTCGTGGTTAAACTTTAAAATCCTGCGCTTGCTCAGTCATCAAAATTGAGCACGCGGTTAAAAAGCAGCTTTGCACTCTCGTATAACAAATAACTATTACATCACATAAGAAGAGACGATGACAATGAAATAGATACTAACTTATCGCCATATAACTGTAAAGCTGCAGTGCTTCAACGATTGCTCTTATCCAGGCCAACAATTTCTAAGTTGGTAACAGCTGCGAGTACCCTTATTAGTGCTGTTGTAGAGGAAATTGCGACCTGGATTTTCTCTCATCCCAGCAATTTGTACCTTTTTTATGAAAACTCTTGGCTTGGTTATTGAAAATGGCAGCATCATTCTTGTATATTTTCTCTCATACATTAAGCTGTCTAGAATAACTTTGGTTTCTTCTGAGATTAAAGCTTTGCACACATCTAAACTTTTTGCGGTTGCGATCATCAGTGAAACGCTGTCAAATTAAGACATCGATATTTGACAGCGGCGTTTCACCGATTGAATTAGCTTTCTATTCAGATACATTTTTTTACACAATTTGCTGATGGAACATGCATAAAATTGCCTCAAAAGCTTAAATTTGTTTGAATTTAAAACCAATTGGGTTACCCCCGAATACTGAAACGCAACTCAGATTTAAGCACGTCTCAAGCGACGAATATTTGACAGTTTTCAATGAAAATCTGTCAAATATTCGTCGCTTGAGACGTGCTTAAATCTGAGTTGCGTTTCAGTATTCGGGGGTTAGAGACGTAATCCGCAACTCCGCAACTCTGCAACAGAAGAGGCGAGGTCCAAGACAGGGCTCAGGGAACTTATTGAGTCTTGTCCCTCCACATCCACATCCGTGTCACCATCAGGTTCACTGGAGCACTGCTGCCACCAACCCAAAGTCCTTCTCCGCTATTTTAAGGAGTTGGGCTGGCTGGGGTGAGGTTTGGCAGGGGGACAATGCACAATACACCCCATCGCGGGACGTCAGTGCAGATCGTATTCCCCCAAATCAATTAGAATTAGAATTAGAGACGTAATGTGACGTATATTTATCTATGAATAAAAGATAGTCGTGCTAGTTATACTATTTATAACTCAAGAACAGCTGAACCGATTTGACTGAAAATTGGTGGGGAGGTAACTTAGAACCAGGATATAGACATAGAATCCCAAAAAGTAACGAGAACGGGGCGAGTGAAGCCACAGGCAGCCGCTAGTTACAGATAATCTGCATTGTCCTCAATCCGTTCAGAATGCAATAGTAAACTACTTTATTCCTTTCGCTCGTCTGTGGCTTACCTGCAGACTTTATAAAAGGTATCTAGGTCGTCACGTCGGGTTTATTCGGACTGCCCCAGTTTCAATGCCCATCCGCAGGCATTCATTGTGTGCTAAAAATATCTATATATTTCTGAAACCTCGGTCACTCTCGGTAAAGTTGTTAGTAGAAGCCTACCGATCCTAAGGTCACCAGTTCAAATTTGATCGCGCACCTTTGGATTTTTCTTTTTTTTTTTCAACTATAGTTGATCTTCTTATTGTGTCACTGATTCTTTCGAACCAAGTGTGGTGAAAGGATTTTAAGTGCGCCTCAAAGAGGCTTCTTTCTTGCACTTGACACATATTTTTGAACTTTTTGGGTTCTACGATATGCCGGCTTCCTCACGATGTTTTCCTTCACTGTTTGAGAACACTGGCATAGTGTAAATACATTTTTGGACAGAAAAACTCATTAGTACGCGACTGGATTTGAACCCACAACATTAGGATTGGAAAGAAGGCCGCTACCGCTAGGCCACCAGTGCTCTAATTGATGGAACAAACATTATATCGCAGCTTATCGCCTAGATGTAGCCATACCTTTACTGTAAATAAAACAACAAAAACTGTTCAGTAGTCGCATATTTATTTTCTATAATACCTTTAGTTCTCAATTATTGTGAAAGGCATTGTTATATTTACATTTCAAAGAATGCAGCACTAACAAGGACTCTGCGGCACACAATGCCGCACAAAGCGTTCAATTGAAATATAAACCCAACAAAGGTGCTGTTTGAATGGAAATGAGCTTTTCCTTTGAATTCTCAAAGGTTAGCGGATCAGTTTATGGTAAACACTTCAAACCTTCAGACTGAGAGAACATCTAGAACTGTTTATTAGATATTTTGATTCAAGATTTTGTGCTACGAAAACAATATTGTAGAGCCTCTACGAACGTATAAATGCTACGACACTCGACGGTGCTACGAAATATCCCTACAGATCGAAATACATTTAATTCTCGTACGTACTAATTTATGCTTGTAAATTTTCTAAGAATGTGTTGACAGAATAATAGCGTCTGCTGAACAGTAGGCAATATGAAGGAAAAATAAAGAAAAGTTACATGTGTATGTGCTGAGCTAAATACCCAGTCGCCTCATCTTAAATTAAAGATGAAGTTAAACAGCTGTCAAATATTTGATTGGTCAATTAGCAATCCGTGGAACCGGTCCTTAAAATTATTTGCAAAATTCAGTACTACCTCTCACTTCTTTATAAAAGACAGCGATGTACATCTTGTCTTGTCTATGACCTAGCTAAAACAGCTTTTAACATAAAAAGGAATACGATTACTTAATAAAAGTCTTTTCCATCTTCATGCTATGAATAGATGAATAATGCATTCACCGTGTTCTTAAGAATCTACATCTAAATAACTTTTTCTTTGAAGACATTACCTACGCCAAAAGAGACGTGCTACGCTCGATGAGCGAGTTAGGAGAGTAGGATTTAAGATTGTCTTCAATCTTGAAAGGTTGCCTGGAAATGATAGCTCTCAGCGATAAAGCCACCCATTTTTTTGCCAAAAATCTGCATAAATCCTTTAGTATGTTTGTGTGGTGAATAATAAAGAATTATCTATCTATCTACTCCAGAGGTAACCGTAAAACATGAGATGGGCCATTTTTCCTAAACTTAGTGTAGGGCCTGAGTGCACGCTCTATTCGAGCGTCGGGCGGGGAGGAGCACGTGCTACCCGTAGTGGCCGTCCTGAGTGCGGCCGAGCGGAGCGTGGGCAGCAGCGGGCTTGTTTGCGTCGAGCGGGGCGTCGCGTGCAAGTTCAAACCAGTTTGTGTTTTGCAGCGGTGATACGTGCGTTCTTGAAGGATGTCGTTTGAAGAAATAATTTCAGAAATACAAATAAATAATAAATAATTTCAAATAACGTAGAAAACTCTCCAAATTGTTTTCTTTGCTTCACAATGTTACTAAGACCTTGTCTGACTCAAAATTAAATTTTAGCCATAAATTTTCTTCTTAATACATATAAATAATATCGTACGACGCAGACGCCATGATGAAAAATGTGACCAGCTCGCACGAACGCTAAGCGTGCACTAAGGCCATTCGGCGAACGCTCTTTCGCCGCATGCACGCAACGCTGAACGCTCCGCTAGACGCTTCTTCACTCAGGCCGTACACTTATAAATATCGAAACTGAACTTATTATAAGATCAGTTTTTTTGTATCTTTAAAAAGGTCAAGGTGCGAGTGAGAAATTGTTTCCCGGTTAGCACGACACGAAGCCGCGTGCAAACGCTGGTAAGTAATAATCGTGACGGTAATCCGGCTGCCAGATTTGGAGGAAGGTCGACAGCGTATCCATCATGTGGTAATCCTACTGCCTACCCACTCGGCACAAGCTTGGCCTATCCGAGAGATTACGAGACGTATTTCAATCGGTAGCAACGAAATATTTATTGATAGTCGTTTTAAAACAAGGAATAGACGAATAGACAATTTTAATTTTAATTGTCGATTATTATTTTATTTTAATACGTGAACCCATAAAAAATACTTCTTATGGGCCAAAAAAAATCATGCAACTGAATTAATTAATTACGAAAATTGATGTATTCACACTAATTTTAATCGAAAATCTGGAAAGTAAAGCTTTTGTGCCGAGCCTATATTGGATTTTTTATGGGCTGTGACTTTTATATACCAAGATTTTATGAGTTTGATTGTATATTTCGGGTACCTACAATTTTATTCACACATTATTGCGCGTAAAACTGAATATTGGAAAACAATCAACCGCCTTAACTTGTAATATGTGTTGATATAAATAAATGTATTTGTTTTCGATCACATAAATGGTAAGTGTTATGTTGTAATGAAAATAAGCCTGCATTAGTGGCAGTTAGTGCTTCGGTTGTATTTTTTAGACCTGACTTTTCTAAATGCGATGCATTCATTTTTATCCCTCGACCCAGGTATTCATGCCTGTGGAAATAAATGAAATTTAAATTATAATATTAATTTTAGTTTTTATATTTTTTGTAAATAATGTGCATTCTATTGTAAATAAAGTTAAATAATAATTTTCATTACTTACGTCTATATACTATTCAAACTTTCACTATACGAATTTTGACAGCGATACACTTAGCTTATTAGCGCCACCGTAGGCGAGATGGTCGTGCGCAAGCCTTCACCCGTGCAAAGTAATCTCCAAGGGAGGCCCCCTTGGAAGGTCAGCCACGTCATCCATCACTCGAATATTTGTCGCTGAGAGAGATCATTCATTATTTATGAGACGAAGCGAGCTGTTGCTATGTTGCTGAAATATTTTGGTAACTAGTAGGTACGCCGTAGCTTTAATTAATGATGTAACTGCGTGGCCCGATGTCCCGGAAGCTAACATGTCAATTTGCAATGTCTGTAACTACTATTTTCTCATCTTATTTTTATATACATATGTGTAGGTTCTTTGTTATTAAGGCGCGGGCCCACCGCAGCACATGCTGTGCATGGGCACGCGGTGCATTTTAGATGCGTGTATTCGTTATTAAAATTTGCTATTAGTTGTTTCGTAGATATTGAAAGTTAATTATACTTGGTTATCGCCTATAACCAAGTATAAGTAACTTTCAATATCTACGTATGAATATTGGTTGTTATTGGTCGCATATGCGTACATTGAAATGAAAATACTCTGGAAAAGTTACTGTAGCGCACCAGTCACTTAGTTACATACAAATAATAAGCATGAAAGTCTTGAAGCATTGTTGGACACGCACTTGGCCAGCTCTCAGCTCTTATAAAACCTTTTTTGTTATTTGGGACCGAATTTCGTAGTCAAGTCAAGGTCTGGGTTAATTGGGTGAGCTTTGCCTTTATCGTGTTTATCTAACGGCCTGAATTCTTTCTTATTAAAACAATTTCCGTAAAATGCGAAATAAAACAGAGGTTATCTCGTATGGACATGTCCAAATTTGGACGGATATATGAAATAAAAATCCCAATTAACAAAGGTACATACATTACAAAAGTTGAGTAAAAACTATATTCAAATAAGTTTTTTGTAGTCTCAACACTCTAGTTTTCAAACAACTGAAAAGTGCTTTTCATGTTTTTTTCTGTTCGAATTTTAAATCTCGTTCCATATTTGTAATCTTATTATCTATTCTTATTTTAATTTGCGCACAAGAAGTTCATGTCAATTCAGATTTCAGTATGGTACATTTATTTATCTATGTTATTGTGTAGGCTTTACCTAGCTCCATTTTCATAGTTGAATGAACTTCATAATTTCATCTCTCGCCTTTCATCTTGAGGATGACCTTTTCTGTCAAATAACTATGACGAACTTTGATCTTGTTACAAAAGAATGTTTTTTTGATAAGAAACATGAGCCCATTATTCAGCGCCGCGCTAATTGGCTAGGCTTCCAGACTTTTAACAAGCTTTAGTGGATTCGTGCCTGTAACACTTTTTAGGGTTCCGTAGCCAAATGGCGAAAACGGAACCCTTATAGATTCGTCATGTCTGTCTGTCTGTCCGTCCGTATGTCACAGCCATTTTTCTCCGAAACTGTAAAAGCTAGACTGATGAAACTTGGCGAGTAGATGTATTCTGTGAACCGCTTTAAGATTTTTACACAAATATAGAAAAGTAAACAATAAATTTTTGGGGGTCCCCATACTTGAAACTGAAACTCATTTTTTTTTTAAATAATTAAATAAATCCTACGTCAGACAAAGATTTGCGGAGCCTTTGGATTTTTCCTGTGGAGTAGTCCGACTAAAACGTCATGATGGTATAGGTACTGGGAAAGCCTATTCCATCTAAAATCCTGTCCCAGATACCAGCACCAGTTGCTCCTGACGCTATATAAATCATCCACAATAGATGCGAGAGCCTTTTTTACTTTATAAGTGTTAAATACCTATTAGAAAAAGGCAAGCCCTTAAAAATATTACGGCTTACGATTATTTCCGAGCTTTGAAGTGATTTATAATTCAGCCCTTGGTCTGACCTTTGGAGTAAAACAATTGGATATAACGGCTAAAGGCCTGCGCACACCTAGGTCACTGGTGATGGCGATCAGTGAAACGCTGTCAAATTTGACAGCGATATTTGACAGCGTTTCATTGATCGCCATCGCCAGCGACCTAGGAGTGCGCAGGCCTTAACCCTCTGTGTTTTTAGGAAGGGTGGCGTCGCTTTGATATTCTTAGTTCGTTCTCTAACCTTTACGAGTTAAACCATAACATCCCGAGGGACTTACTGAATATACACAATAAGTTCGGGTTTCGACGAGTTTTAATAGGCGTTTGAATAAACGAATGTGTTTTAACTTACAACTAATACAAGTATTTACAAAATATTCAAAATGCACAGCAGTTGAGCTATCTGCCGCTCAACAATAATGAGGTGTTAAGCAGATGCATGTTCCATAAGATCAGCAATTTTCTATTCCAAATTGTTTTAGAAATAGAAAAAATGCTGATATTGGTGCAAAAAAGTTCTTAAAGTAGCTATTCTCATAACGTACCTACTTGCAAAATAGTTTCCAAAAAACCCAAAAAAGGCTTTGTTCGAAATTCAAAAGTTTCCATTCGTTCTTTTTTTTCTATAGCAAGCTATGTAACTTAGTTGTATATATACAGATATATAGGATACTCGTATGGCTTGTTAGTGTTAGGTCAAAGTGTGTATCACCCGTATCACTTATCATTAACATGAAGTGTTTGTCGTGAGCACTGACAGTGAAGGCACACTAACGACTCTATATATAGCTCGTGTATAGCAACAAAATTACATAAAGATTGTACCCAAAACATGAGTGTACGTGAATGAAGTGACAAAACAAATTGATAAACAAAAATGACTTGGCGAAAAGACTTTGTATCCTAGCCAGCACAATATAAAAAAACAAAGATGTGGCAATAGTGAACGTTATGAACTAAAAACTGAATGACAGAACTTTTTTCTAAGTTCGATACCCGGTTACGAACTAAGAAAAAAACTCCTTCTACGTAGCCGGTTACGAAACTCGGTTACGTACAAGCACTAAAAAGGCAAAGTGAATGTTTGATTAGTTTATACCTCGTTTATGCATCGAAAGCGTATACTAACTAGTTAGCAGCGGAATAATTTGATCCCCAGTGCGTACACAAGTTTAATTGGACTGTGACGCGGCCTAGTGATCTAATACATGTGATCTCGGTATTTGTATCACATGAAAACGTACTTGATGATATTTATTAACTTGTTTTATGGATACAATTTTTATTCCACACTTTCGTCTGCTAAAAGTTATTTGTCTTTTTCAGGCGCATAACAGAAAAGAAAATATATGAAAATGTATTATCCTTTTCTATCACTTAGGGACCTTTCTAAAAACTAGATTTTGCCAAAATATTGATAAGTAGTATGCTCAAATATTCCAGAATGAACTAGAATTAATTTAATCCAAAGACTTCGAAACGATTTAGTCATCATCCAGAATGCTCCTAAACGTTCTAGAATGTTCTTCAATATTCTGGAATGATCTAAAATATCAAATTTAATTTAAAAACCCGGGCAACGCCAGGCTTTGACGCTAGTGTATGAAAATAAAATCGTTAGATTATTTTATTGCGGAAGCAGTTTGAGTTTGAACTCACGGACAACTGCTTAGGCTTTTTTAGCAACAATAAAAATTACTAAATATATAAATTTACACAAACAAACTTACAGTTAAACAAAATATTTACAAAATGTACAAAATACACAAGAAACAGTTGAGCTATCTGCAGATCGTTGCAAACGATCTAGAGATAGCTCAACTACTTGTAAATATTTTATATCACTAGTACTTAGATAACCTTTGGTGACCTTTACCTACAGAAGAGAATTAGGCACAGATAAACACATCTACAGCCCATCATCTGGTTGCACGGCCTGCCAATCAGAATCTCATCTCCTTCCTAATCTACAGGAGATCCAATCTAACAGTATCTATCAAGTTATAGGCGATGGATGACGCTGTCCATCAGAGAACTAATTTGCGCTGGATCGCAAATTGAATTGTGTAAATTGGTGTGGTCTGCATAGTGCTTCCCACCCCCAGCGCACTCAAACTGGGTTCTAGGTATCAATTAACTAAGGCTTCACAACCATGTTGATAGCCAAATGGTGTAAAAACTTACATATTGCTAGTGCAAATATCGTAATAGTATATCGTAATGTATGTCATTACGTAATACGTACTTGTGCATATTGTAAAACGCACGAGTTTCTTTTTAATAAGGTAAACAGTACGGTTTATCAAGATGCTCCGTCTAAAACGAACGGTGCTTTTTAGGGTTCCGTAGCCAAATGGCAAAAACGGAACCCTTATAGATTCGTCATGTCTGTCTGTCTGTCTGTCTGTCTGTCTGTCTGTCTGTCCGTCCGTATGTCACAGCCATTTTTCTCCGAAACCGTAAGAGCTAGACTAATGAAACTTGGCGAGTAGATGTATTCTGTGAACCGCATTAAGATTTTGACACAAAAATATAAAAAAAACTATAAATTTTGGGGGTCCCCGTACTTGAAACTGAAACTCAATTTTTTTTTTTTCATCTGACCCATACGTTTGGGTATCTATGAATAGGTCTTCAAAAATGATGTTGAGGTTTCTAATATCGTTTTTTTCTAACCTGAATAGTTTGCGCGAGAGACACTTCCAAAGTGGAAAAAAGTTGGTCCCCCCCCCTCTATCTTCTAAAATAAGAGAATGATAAAACTAAAAAAAATATATGTTGTACATTACTATGCAAACTTTCAACGATATTTGGTTTGAACGAGATCTAGTCAGTAGTTTTTTTTTTATACGTCATAAATCGTATACCGCAATTTACCTTTCGACGAACTACAAAAACCTTTATATTATGTTACTTGATGCTACGGAACCCTTCATGGGCGAGTCCGACTCGCACTTGGATGCTTTTATTTAAATCTTAGCAAAGAGTTTTTATGTCAGAAAAGTGGTCAACATTTTATGAATAAAATTAACTTTGGGAGATAAAATACAAACAATGAACATTTAATTCTTTTGCAAATTGTTCAAAATTTTCTTACTGCTTTAACAAGTGATTAAAGATTTATTCGTTTAAGAAGAAAGTCCGAGTTTTATTTATTTCCTTGCAAATATGTTCTAAAACGTCGCATGACATACCTACGTGCGCTTTGATAATTACAGCCTCGGCTGTAGTTTTCAACTTACCGCACTCATATCATAACGTATTATCATAAAATTACTTTGTCCTCAGGTCCACACAGCAGTCCAGCAGACTGGTTTCAAGCGCGTCAAGCGAGGATACCGGCCCTTCAGCCAATTAGGCGCCTCGTCAGCTGTTAAGCGTGGGTTCCGTCCTCTCAGTCTACCAGAAACCCAGCCTGCAGCCGAACCACGGGATCCCTACTTTCCCCTGCAATGGTACTTGAAGAACACTGGCCAGAATGGGGGGAAGCCGAAGTTGGATCTGAATGTAGAAGCCGCCTGGGCACAAGGGTATACAGGCGTGAATGTCACCACTGCTATAATGGATGATGGTAAGTTGTTTGAGGTTATTTATAGTAATGGGGATAAACGTCAAGTAAACATACCAAGGCATGCTAATAATAGGTTACTTACACCAATGCCATGCTTTTTCTCATCCAATGCCTCGGGTTTCGCCTTTGAACACGCATATTTATCTTCGACCTACAAAATGACGATCTTTTTAAAAAGCCAAACCACGTGTATCATGAATAGATTTAAAGACTCAAAAGTCAAAATTCTGTACTCAAATTTAATTCATCAATTTAAAAAAAAACCCAGTTAGAAATTCCCTGAGAACCTTTTTTTTTTTTTTTTAAATGATATAGACCAGCCTTTGGCTACAATCTCACCTGGTGGTAAGTGACGATGTAGCCGACGATGGAGCAGGATGGTCTAGAAGACACCTATTCACTCTTGCCTTGAAGAGGCCCAGATTGTAGTGGTCAAAAAAAAATTGAGTTTCAGTTTCAAGTACGGGGACCCCCAAAATTTATAGTTTTTTTTATATTTTTGTGTCAAAATCTTAATGCGGTTCACAGAATACATCTACTCGCCAAGTTTCATTAGTCTAGCTCTTACGGTTTCGGAGAAAAATGGCTGTGACATACGGACGGACAGACAGACAGACAGACAATCTGCAATGGTACTTGAAGAACACTGGCCAGAATGGGGGGAAGCCGAAGTTGGATCTGAATGTAGAAGCCGCCTGGGCACAAGGGTATACAGGCGTGAATGTCACCACTGCTATAATGGATGATGGTAAGTTGTTTGAGGTTATTTATAGTAATGGGGATAAACGTCAAGTAAACATACCAAGGCATGCTAATAATAGGTTACTTACACCAATGCCATGCTTTTTCTCATCCAATGCCTCGGGTTTCGCCTTTGAACACGCATATTTATCTTCGACCTACAAAATGACGATCTTTTTAAAAAGCCAAACCACGTGTATCATGAATAGATTTAAAGACTCAAAAGTCAAAATTCTGTACTCAAATTTAATTCATCAATTTAAAAAAAAACCCAGTTAGAAATTCCCTGAGAACCTTTTTTTTTTTTTTTAAATGATTTAGACCAGCCTTTGGCTACAATCTCACCTGGTGGTAAGTGACGATGTAGCCGACGATGGAGCAGGATGGTCTAGAAGACACCTATTCACTCTTGCCTTGAAGAGGCCCAGATTGTAGTGGTCAGGAAAAACTACGTAATAAGTGGTTTGGTCGTACAAATTACTCTGGAACCGAAACCTAACGATTGTTATGATTAAATTTAAGCTAATTTAAAAAAATATAGAAACAAACAAAGTTTATTTTACGGTAATCTATTTAATTTTTTAATAAACACTTTAACATTTTCATTTATCTAAGTTACCTGTAGGCAAGCTCTGTCTGGCTCTGTCTCTGGTTTTGAATCTTTGTGAGTGTTGACTAAATAATAAGCTTCGACATGGGGTCCTTCAAAAGGTGGGTCTATCACTTCTTGAACGGCCGGCAGCGCATCAGCACCACCTCTGGTGTTGCAGGTACAGGAAAAAAAAATCCTACGTCCAAACGTCATACTCACAGTACACTGGTGAGCACACACAAAGACTCAAAACCCGAGCCAGAGACAGAGCCAGACAGACCTCGTGGTAGGCCTACTGTTATTTAAATAATTGAGTTTATAATGATTACTTTGTGTAGGCGCCTATTAAAATAATTAATCTCGGGTTTTTGCGAAACAATTTCAGTTGATCACAATGGCTCCCTGATGTGATTAGTAAGAATTCATATCTCTTAGAATAATAGAATTTCATATTTATCTCCTCTGCTTTAATCGTAACCGTCGAAAGAATTCTAGTTTTGCGTAAAAAAGCGTGGTTTTATTTTATTATTTTTTAACTTTGCGCGTCAGCTACGTTACGTGTTCCTTCAGGGTAGACAACGCAACGACAGCACCGTTTGTGTTGTTGGTGTCTATGGGCGACGGTGACCGCTTACCATCAGGTAGACCGTAAGCCATTTGCATAAAAAAAGCGTCAACTGGATATTTTTTTTTTACAATCGTGATAATTTTTTTTATCGAATCTTACACATTAATACAAACAGACTATAAATGATAACCAATAACCGACCTTATTTTACAAACAGAAAAACAGCTTAAAAACTATCAAAAATGCCTATTCCTATTTACTTAGAATTTTACCGTTGGTATCCAATTTGATTTAGATCCAATTTCTCTTGAGATCAGCAATAAAACAATTTCTCTTTCCTCAAGGAAATAAAGGAATAATGGGATCTGCCCCGGCAGTATAGAGTTGCCTTACCTTTATCAGAATAAAGAAAAGCGCTGTATTTTAAGTCGTTGAGATTTTTTGCTCAACTCACTGATATTAAATTGAAGCTACTTTACAGCTAACTAGGTATCCAAAAGGTTCAGGTCAATTGCTGTCGTGAGACAAAATATTCAAATCTCAATATCGTCCTCCATGACTCCAATATTCCAGAACCGTTTTGCAGCTTTTGTCCTTCATTGACGCAATGTCAAAAGGGTTATAATAGACCTAGGCGCAGTTACACGCGATTATGACTAGAAGCCCATGCGTAGAGCTCACGCAAGCTCGCTTGGCTTGCTATAGTTAATGTGATGCTTATCTAACGGCTAATATCCGAAGTGCGGCTACACCTAGTTTTAGCCGGTTAGAACTAGGTGTAGGGCTCCTCGCGAGTGTTCTGGCTGAGCCATTGCAGATTCAAATTCGGAGCACCCCGACTTAAGTCACAAAAGTAACAGTAGGTTGTCAGGTTTTTTTTTTTTTTTTACCTACATAATTTCAAGAATAGTGCATGGCAGTACCCGAAAACAATTGGCTCGTACTAGGTTTAACCAAGAGTAAGTGGCTACACCTAGTTCTAACCGGCTAAAACTAGGTGTAGCCGCACTTCGGGTATTAGCCGTAACATATACAGGGCGTCCCACAGATATGCCACATGGAGGGAAAGTACCTTGAATATTGTAGATGTAACATTTTACTAAAAGAAGACATTATTTTATTTTAAACTGCATTAATAGATATTTAATTAATTACATGGTTAAACCGGGAATCGAACGCGTTTCACGAGCAAAATAATCACTTTATTAGTTTTATCATGCCGATCAAAAGGCTTCATCATATAAGGATTATTTTTTGCTGAATAACAGAAGTAAAAGGAAGACCATTTTAACATTTTGAATACAAAATTAGGTATTTATAAAATGCTTAAAATGAGAAAAAAAAACTATGAACGCAGTTTAAATTGTTTATAAAATTCAAATACTTGCTACCTCTACAGACGGATCAAAACCCTCAGTGTGTGGAGTAGTGTGAAGTCGCGACTGAGAATACAGGGGAGTCTCAAGTAACAGTAATTGACCATTGAACACGACATTGGGTTAATAATTAACTTGGAAAAGGTCACTTCTTAGAAAACTCTATTCTCTGGATGAAATTATATAAGACTTTTTCTTTTTAATTCCAATGGTATAACACGCTTTTAATAGCGAAGCCGTCTTTCGCAATATTCATTTCTGCATCTCTAGATTAAATAATTGAAGTTGCAGAAATTGCACTGAGAGTTTAATTTTTATTTTATGTTACGTGTTCAAGGTGTGGGTTCGATTTCCGCGGTAAAACTAATAAAAACTTGAGATTTTTAGTTTCTTTTCGTGTCACTGGTTCTTTCGAACCAAATGTGGTGAAAGGATTTTAAGTGAGCATCAAAGAGGCTTCTTTCTTGTATCCGTCGATGAGAAAGTAATTCATGATAAAATTGTATAATGTGGGTGGGAAATACAGAAGTTTGCAGTACTATATTTATATAGCTAAGGCTGAGTCAAGGCCTATTTGCCACAGCATTTGTTACTGGACTCGGCTAAGTATTTGGTGTTTTTTTTTTGTGCCTTTTTAGTATTCTCTTTTTCAATGTAGCCGTTCTGTGTATGTTGTGTTAAAGTTAAATAAATAAATTTATTTATTTTTTCCACTTCTTTCTTTCTATTATCCCAAAATAACAAGTAGGTACTAGCGAGGTATCACTACAGTAGCACTGAAATGTGTCGTTAGCTATTGATAAACAAATCTACCCCTTATCGTTATCGCTATTTGTCGTGTTGTCAAATAAGCTTTTTTAGACGATACTTTTTTATCTAATTTTCTGACAGAGAGACTTATCAAACAAATTGTTTGTTTCTGGTAGTTCGGTAGAGCAGTTCTGTTGACTGAACTACTGGGTTTTTCCCACTAGTTCTGTTACAAAAGAAGCACACCCTAGCAAAGAGCTACTGGAATATTTTTTCACACTGTTCTATGAATTGAGCCCACGCCACGAATGAAGTCTTACGGCAAAAGCGGATACTAAACCTCTTAGCGCACAAAAATAGAAGTAGAATTAGTCCAATCTTAAACTGCGCGCCCCATCTATTTCATTTCATCATCATCATCAACCTATATTAGTCCACTGCTGGACGTAGGTCTCTCCCAAAACGCGCCACTGAGCCCGGTCTTCGGCTCTTCTCCTCCAGTGCTAGCCAGCTACATTTCGCAGATCGTCGCCCCACCTTGCCGGAGGGCGTCCTACACTACGCTTACCTAAACGCGGTCTCCACTCTATCTCTCTATTTCATTTAGTCAAAGTAAATTGTTCTTTATCACTTACATCAAAAGGATCATTTTGAAGAACTTTGCTGTGAGTCAACTTCAAGAAAACGTGGTGGAGGGGCGTGCATTTTTAGACTGGTTTATCTCTACGAGAATATGATTTGTAAGCGCAGCGCCGCGTTTATCGGACTTTAGTGATGGCGCAGACTCTAAAAACACTCTTGCTCACTCTACTACTGATCTGGTCTGCATGTGGTAGGAATTTGAATGAAAAATTTTTTTAGTGGTGGAATTTTGAGTGGAAAATTGTAAAACAAGCAACGAATCATTTTACTAACTACTGCTATTTGTTCTTAATAAATAAATAATGCAGATAATCCACACAACACTATTTAGCCCCAATCTAAGCAGAGCTTGTACTACGTGAACCAGATAGCTGATAATATAATACTAAAATACTTTTTTTTATAAATACAAAGAATACAATATAACACCCGACAGAGAACAAACATCTATGTCCACCACAGAAATGTTTGTTCTCGGTGGGAATCGAACCCACGACTCACGGCGCAGAAGGCAGAGCTACTGCCAACTGAGCTGAGAGGCCAGTCAAGTCTTGTTCTTGTTCTTTGGAGATAAGCCCCAGGTTGCTGCTATTGCCAATAGTTTTCAATTAAAAGTATATCAAACCTAACCTACCTATCATACTGTATAGTGGCGGTATGAAAATGTTCGTCGATTTTCAACTTGATTTGTTTAATGTATCACGATCACATACTACCTTTTGAAACTGAATAGACAGAATACGCCGATAAGTTAACGTCACAAATTATGTCAAAATGTGTTCATGATCAAGGCACAGGTGCAAGCGAAAACCGACTCTAAGGTGACGAACATTTTCATACCGCGACTGTACATGTCCATGCACTTTTGTGAGTATTTTTAGTGCTGACTCCCCTTTGCGAGGCCTTGTGTGCGACAGGCTGACATCCAACATGTTTTGACCGACACGCTGACATGAACTTGTTTCTTTTGCAGGAGTGGACTACATGCATTCAGATTTGAAATACAATTACGTAAGTAAAACGGGAATTTGTAACTGTTTTAGTTTAAATCTGTTAATTAAATCTGCAAAGAGAATTATTGAAGAAAAGGATAAAAAAGAGGAATATAATGGTAATTTAAGTTGGTCCAAATTCTATACTAATGTTTCTAAGTTAGAGACTAACTTAGATTGTTAGTGACGTCATATATCATCTTCCTTCAGTCTCGCTTCATTTGTGATTGAACATTATTTCCATTCTACGGCCCGTATTAAGTAACAGTGCTTGAATCTCGTTTGAGCCTCAAGCATAGATTTTAAGTTTGAGCATTACTTTCCATTTCAAATTTGAAACCAGCCCACTTTATAAATCTGAAAAGATTTATTCCTGCCGAAAGCCGCAACCACAAAGCTAACCTCCCCATGTTTTATTTTCCAACAAAAAAGCGAGTGCTCCATATAATCAGCGCTAATCTGGCTGCTCAGCTCGTAATTTCAAAAGACGGGCGTAAAATAAAGGTTCAGTATAAAATTAAAAAGGTACTCTGACCGCCATAAAGGAGTTTTTTATCGCCTCATTCCCTGAGATTTGTTCCGCTTGAATTTTTAAATGAGAATTCCTGTTTTTTGCTGAACCTGTGAAGGAAATTGTACGCTTTCATTTGACTGAAAGTTATTTACAGTTTGAAAATAAACAATGGGAAATCGACGAACAAAGTCTTGGAATGAGCCTTTACAAATAAGCGACATATTTTTACGTAAAAAACATGTTGAGCAATATTTTGAATGGGAAATCATTTGACTCAAAACATTAGACCAAATATTTTTTAACGAATAAAAAAAATATACTTACACTGATGTTTCAATAGAGAAACGAATCAAAAATACTACGAAACTAATCACTCACGTAGCTATTTGTATATAGCTTGAACATTATATTTCAATTTAAATACCTACATGGTTACCTCGCAGAGGTTTATTCATGTGCATTTCTCCAGCTTCCTCATATGGAAATTGCGAATTCTGAAAACGCCAACATTTAAAGCATAATTGGAGCAATCATTGATTTGAAGGAAAATTTAGCAGCAAAAAAAACAACGACTCTATGAGACTTTATAGGTGTGTTAGCTGGAGAGCGGCTCCACAGCTTCCTCATTCAGTGTGGGCAAACGGCTAACGATAGAGCTATATAGTAAACGCCAAATTTTAGAGCATAATTAGAGCACCCGGCATAAAAAAAATCAAGTCTCTAGCTCGAAAACTCTTTGAGTTAGAAGACTATAACAACGTGTTTGCTGGGAAGCCATTTCTCCAGCTAACACATGTGGATCTCAGGAATGGCTATAGCTAGAAAGTTGCTTGATATCTCCAAATTTAGAGCAAAAAATATCATGGATGCTCCAAATATTTCAAGTGTCTAGGTTCAAAACTCACCGAGTTAGAAGCTTTGATGACTGTGTTAGCTGGAGACACGTTTGTCTGGCACGCACATGCTACATCTGAGGATCTACAATAGCTACAGATTCGGTTGACGTGTCCAAACCGAGCTATGAATTAGAGCACTCGGCTCCAAAATTTTGGACTCTCTAGGACAAGTAGTTTCCTAGTAATCAACAAAAGAACATTTTGCCGCCAGAATTTTCAAATATTATGTTCGCACCCGTAAAAATGCGGCGTTGCCGCTCTGAAAGTATGGTATCAGCGTAGGAATTTGAACGTTAGTCGGATGGAGTTGTGTGTTGCCCGTGCCTGGTAAATAGTTACCCTAGGATTCATGTCTTAAACACTCATTACGTAGCTCAAGAAGCGGAATATAGGTTAAAATGAAACAAAAAAACACCAAAGAAAAGTTTTATAATGGTTAGTTTAAGTTTAAATATGTATTTATTAAGAAACCTGACTTCAGATTTTTTATTTTTAGTTTTAAATATCATGAAATTATATCTCTAAGTCTCTCAACTAACCAACAATGTTTTCAAATCATGAGTTCCCTACTCTTGTCACACTAGGTGTAAATGGCATCGTGCGAAACTATCATTGTGTCTGTGAGTACGTACATAACTAGCGAGCTGCAGTAAATACTCACGGGAAAGCGAAAGGAAATATTATAAATATAATAATTATGAAGAAAAGTGGGGGGGCTCTATTCCGGAAAACGTTTTATTTTTTTTCTTCAAAAGTTGTTAACGTAGATACCTATTGTTCTAAAGGTTTTTAGGGCTCTAATTGTGAATTTGACATTCATTTTTGAATTCAAGTTGGTGGCTTCATTTTTTTCTTAAATAATGGATATTTAGGTATCGTTTAATAGGTTTTTGGGGGCTCTGATTGTGAATTAAACATTAATTTTTGAATCCAAGATGGTGGCTTCATTTTTTTCTCAAAAAATGGATATGGGTATCGTTTAATAGGTTTTTGGGGGCTCTGATTGTGAATTCAACATTAATTTTTGAATCCAAGATGGTGGCTTCATTTTTTTCTCAAAAAATGGATATGGGTATCGTTTAATAGGTTTTTGGGGGCTATGATTGTGAATTCAACATTAATTTTTGAATCCAAGATGGTGGCTTCATATTTTTCTCAAAAAATGGATATGGGTATCGTTTAATAGGTTTTTGGGGGCTCTGATTGTGAATTCAACATTAATTTTTTAATTCAAGATGGCAGCTTCATTTTTTTCCTTAAAAAATGGGTATGGGTATCGTTTAATAGGTTTTTGGGGGCTCTGATTGTGAATTCCACAATATTTTTTCAATCCAAGATGGTGGCTTAATTTTTTTTCACAATATATTGATATGGGTGTCGTTTAATAGGTTTTTGGGGGCTCGGATTATAAATTCGACATTGTTTTTTGAATCCAAGATGGCGGCTTCATTTTTTTCCTTAAAAAATGGGTATGGGTATCGTTTAATAGGTTTTTGGGGGCTCTGATTGTGAATTTGACATTCTTTTTTGAATCCAAAATGGCTGCTACATTTTTTTCCTTAAGAAATGGATATGGGTATCGTTTAATAGGTTTTTGGGGGCTCTGATTGTGAATACGACATTATTTTTTGAATCCAAAATGGCTGCTTCCTTTTTTTTCTCAAAAAAATTGATATGGGTATCGTTTAATAGGTTTTTGGGGGCTACAATTGTGAATTCGACATTATTTTTTGAATCCAAAATGGCGGCTTCATTTTTTTTCCCAAAAAATGGATATTAGTATCGTTTAATAGGTTTTTGGGGGCTCTGGTTGTGAATTCGACATTATTTTTTGACTCCAAGATGGCAGCTTCATTTTTTTTCTAAAAAAATGGATATGGGTATCGTTTAATAGGTTTTTGGGGGCTCTGATAATGAATACGACATTATTTTTTGAATCCAAAATGGCTGCTTAATTTTTTTTCTCAAAAAATTGATTATGGGTATCGTTTAATAAGTTTTTGAGGGCTCTAATAATGAATTCGACATTCTTTTTTGAATCCAAGATGGCGGCTTCATTTTTTTCCTTCAAAATGGATATGGGTATCGTTTAATAGGTTTTTGGGGGCTCTGATTGTGAATTCGACATTATTTTTTGTATCCAAGATGGCGGCTTCATTTTTTTCTCAAAAAAAATGGATATGGGTATCGTTTAATAGGTTTTTGGGGGCTCTGGTTGTGAATTTGACAATATTTTTTGAATCCAAGATGGTGGCTTCATTTTTTTCCTTAAAAAATGGATATGGGTATCGTTTAATAGGTTTTTGGGGGCTCTGATTGTGAATACGACATTATTTTTTGAATCCAAAATGGCTGCTTCCTTTTTTTTCTCAAAAAATTGATATGGGTATCGTTTAATAGGTTTTTGGGGGCTACAATTGTGAATTCGACATTATTTTTTGAATCCAAGATGGCGGCTTCATTATTTTTCCCAAAAAATGGATATTAGTATCGTTTAATAGGTTTTTGGGGGCTCTGGTTGTGAATTCGACATTATTTTTTGACTCCAAGATGGCAGCTTCATTTTTTTTCTAAAAAAATTGATATGGGTATCGTTTAATAGGTTTTTGGGGGCTCTGATAATGAATACGACATTATTTTTTGAATCCAAAATGGCTGCTTCATTTTTTTTCTCAAAAAATTGATTATGGGTATCGTTTAATAGGTTTTTGAGGGCTCTAATAATGAATTCGACATTCTTTTTTGAATCCAAGATGGCGGCTTCATTTTTTTCCTTCAAAATGGATATGGGTATCGTTTAAAAGGTTTTTGGGGGCTCTGATTGTGAATTCGACATTATTTTTTGTATCTAAGAAGGTGGCTTAATTTTTTTTCTTAAAAAATGGATATGGGTATCGTTTAATAGGTTTTAAATGGCTCTGATTGTGAATTCGACATTATTTTTTGTATCCAAGATGGCGGCATCATTTTTTTTCTCAAAAAATGGATATGGGTATCGTTCAATATGTTTTTGGGGGCTCTGATTGTGAATTCGACATTAATTTTTTAATCCAACATGGCGGCTACATTTTTTTTCTTAAAAAAACGGTTTTCTGTGTAGTTGGTTTACTGACGATGGTTGAACGAGACAACGTCATACAGCTGTCCACGCGAACGCATCGCTCACTCAAAAAGGAGAAACAGATGTCGAACACTGCCGAACGCTGAGGCCGATTGTGCTTCTTTGGCACTCTTTCCACGCTCTCGTTTGCATTGCGTGCATTCGGCTCTATTGAATTATAAGACTATAAGATATAAATGATATCTATATCCATTTTTTAAGAAAAAAAAAATGAAGCCCACATCTTGGATTCAAAAAATAATGTTGAATTCACAATCAGAGCCCCCAAAAACCTATTAAACGATATCCATAACCATTTTTTAAGAAAAAAAATGAAGCTGCCATCTTTGATTCAAAAAATAATGTCGTATTCACAATCAGAGCCCCCAAAAACCTATTAAACGATACCCATATCCATTTTTTAAGGAAAAAAATGAAGCCACCATCTTGGATTCAAAAAATATTGTCAAATTCACAACCAGAGCCCCCAAAAACCTATTAAACGATACCCATATCCATTTTTTTTGAGAAAAAAATGAAGCCGCCATCTTGGATACAAAAAATAATGTCGAATTCACAATCAGAGCCCCCAAAAACCTATTAAACGATACCCATATCCATTTTTGAAGGAAAAAAATGAAGCCACCATCTTGGATTCAAAAAAGAATGTCGAATTCATTATTAGAGCCCTCAAAAACTTATTAAACGATACCCATAATCAATTTTTTGAGAAAAAAAAATTAAGCAGCCATTTTGGATTCAAAAAATAATGTCGTATTCATTATCAGAGCCCCCAAAAACCTATTAAACGATACCCATATCCATTTTTTTAGAAAAAAAATGAAGCTGCCATCTTGGAGTCAAAAAATAATGTCGAATTCACAACCAGAGCCCCCAAAAACCTATTAAACGATACTAATATCCATTTTTTGGGAAAAAAAATGAAGCCGCCATTTTGGATTCAAAAAATAATGTCGAATTCACAATTGTAGCCCCCAAAAACCTATTAAACGATACCCATATCAATTTTTTTGAGAAAAAAAAGGAAGCAGCCATTTTGGATTAAAAAAATAATGTCGTATTCACAATCAGAGCCCCCAAAAACCTATTAAACGATACCCATATCCATTTTTTAAGAAAAAAAATGAAGCTGCCATCTTGGATTCAAAAATAATGTCGAATTCACAACCAGAGCCCCCAAAAACCTATTAAACGATACTAATATCCATTTTTTGAGAAAAAAAATGAAGCCGCCATCTTGGATTCAAAAAATAATGTCGAATTCACAATTAGAGCCCCCAAAAACCTATTAAACGATACCCATATCCATTTTTTTAGAAAAAAAAATGAAGCCGCCATCTTGGATTCAAAAATTATTGTCGAATTCACAACCAGAGCCCCCAAAAACCTATTAAACGATACCCATATCCATTTTTTAAGAAAAAAAATGAAGCCGCCATCTTGGATTCAAAAACTTATGTCCAATTCACAATATAGGAATATAGTTGAAAATGAAACAAAAAACCCCAAAAAGTGCTTTTTCTTCTTCCTGCCCTTACCCACCAGGTGGGGTCGGCACAACATGGTGAGATGCCCCCCCTATCACTTGCCATCTGGTGGGATGGCAAGTGATAGGGGGCAAGTGTGCGTGAGTACGCACACAACTAGCAAGCCGCAGTAAATACCTATTTTCCGTCCGCCTGGTTTACTCGATACGCTCATAAAAACCTGACTGAATACAGTAAAACACAGAGAACAGACGGCTAACAACAAGCAGAGTAGGTAGAATCATCAACACTGGCCTAGCAGGTACCTATTTACAGAACCAAATAAAGTTTTTTTTCTAAGAATACCTAAAAGACACGCATTACTAAAGAAACTATAAAACGAACAAGAACGGGCAACACACAATTCTCATATAGATAGAGAGAAAGCTCTCAACCTAACAAAAAGAGAAAATATGAGTTTGAGGTTTCAGAAACCAAAACCGCTAAGCGCATACGAAAATGACTCGTATCGCGATCTAAAATAAACCGAATAACGTTCAAATTCCTACGCTGATACCAAACTTTCAGAGCGGCAACGCCGCATTTTTACGGGTGCGAACATACATTTGAAAATTCTGGCGGCAAAATGTTCTTTTGTTCATTACTAGGAAACTACTTGTCCTAGAGAGTCCAAAATTTTGGAGCCGAGTGCTCTAATTCATAGCTCGGTTTGGACACGTCAACCGAATCTGTAGCTATTGTAGATCCTCAGATGTAGCATGTGCGTGCCAGACAAACGTGTCTCCAGCTAACACAGTCATCAAAGCTTCTAACTCGGTGAGTTTTGAACCTAGACACTTGAAATATTTGGAGCATCCATGATATTTTTTGCTCTAAATTTGGAGATATCAAGCAACTTTCTAGCTATAGCCATTCCTGAGATCCACATGTGTTAGCTGGAGAAATGGCTTCCCAGCAAACACGTTGTTATAGTCTTCTAACTCAAAGAGTTTTCGAGCTAGAGACTTGATTTTTTTTATGCCGGGTGCTCTAATTATGCTCTAAAATTTGGCGTTTACTATATAGCTCTATCGTTAGCCGTTTGCCCACACTGAATGAGGAAGCTGTGGAGCCGCTCTCCAGCTAACACACCTATAAAGTCTCATAGAGTCGTTGTTTTTTTTGCTGCTAAATTTTCCTTCAAATCAATGATTGCTCCAATTATGCTTTAAATGTTGGCGTTTTCAGAATTCGCAATTTCCATATGAGGAAGCTGGAGACATGCACATGTTTATTCTCTGTTTATAAGCGGCGCCATTTTCCACCATAAACAATTTTTATTTTTTTCAGAATGCCGAAGCTTCGTACGACTTTAGCAGTAACGATCCATTCCCCTATCCGAGATACACAGACGATTGGTTTAACAGGTGAGCTAACCTAACCTAACGTTCTCCTGAATAAGGGATATTAACGAAAGCTGCGGTAGAGTTTCACGCAAAACAAACTTCGTGAGATCTTGAGGGTGGGTCTATTTAACATTCTAAAGTAAACTAATTTATGTTGTTGCTCAGGCTACAATTCAAACGCTAAAGTTTAACTTTGTAATCGGTCAAAAACAAAGCAATCGTGATTTATCATGATCATCTTAATTGATTTTTATGACGTCATGATTGGTCCATGTTTTGTCCCACCTTCTAATGAACTACTAAAATCTGGACCTGAGCCAAATGTAATGATTGAAGTACCCTTTCTAAAATTAAACATCTTCAAAGATTTTAAGTACGACGCCGTATCCATTTTTTTAAATACTTCTCAGGTCTGAATCGGGGTTCAAGCTAAATCGTTTTGTCTTCACACTCTGAAAACTCTAAGTATCTCATCTCCATTAAGACTCGGATTTTAAGGGATCTGAAGAGATTATCATATCTGAAGACTGCATTCGTACCTAATATTTTTTGTAATACAGTCACGGAACAAGATGTGCGGGCGAGGTGGCTGCAGCGCGCGACAACGGCATTTGTGGAGTTGGTGTGGCGTACCATTCCAAAGTCGCTGGTAAGTACTCTTAGAAACCCACACCAGTGCTTTCAATGGTGTGGGTTGAGAGACCTTGCCCTGAGATTCAGAAGGCAAAGGCCTTTCCTGCCTGAATCTCAAGGCAAAGAGTGAATAGGAGTATTTTTGTTCTGCTCCGACGTTGGCAGCATTGTTAAGGCCTACGCAGACCGGGACGGCATGGCAAGGAATTTTGCCATCAGTCAGCGCACATTAGCCGCTTAGATACCGCAGCAGCTTCCAGCGCCTTGCCACGGCATGCCACGCCGCCTCACTCCGTGAGCGCCGGAGTCCTTAGCATGCCGTGCGGTTGCCTACCGCAGTATATCACGGCATCCCGCCACGGGAGCTCGTGGCGCGTCTTTCAATGCCGTGCAATGAAATTCCTTTTCGATGCCACGGCATCATTTTAAGGCATAGCAGTTAATGTCGTATTTCTATGTCGATACGTTTGAATGTCCATCAGTAAAAAATTAAATCCCTTGCCATGCCGTCCCAGTTGAGTAGGCCATCACTTTCCATCAGATTGTGGTCAAAAGACGGTTCTTTTTAATTTCAGTGTATAAAAATCACGCATTTTTTTAACATCTTTGTCAAAGTGATTTGAACAAAGTTACCATTTAGCTGGCAAATTGCCAAATAACGGCTTTTGTGTCAATTCTCCCAAGAATTAATTATTTACGAATCACAAACGATTGATTCTAGATTTCAAATAATTAATCAGACATTCAAATGAAGCTCGATTTATCTAGGTTGACGGATTTTGGCTACTAATTGAATAATTGATTGGTTGTAATGTTTCTAGGGGTTGAAAACCTTTTCAACGAAATGTTTGATTTACAATAAAATGATTCAAATGACTTGTACATTTTATCTATTTATAAAACATAATCTGAGATTTTTATCTCTGTTATTCTAGTGACAATGGGCGTGTAACCTGTCACGTATGAAATGAACCATAATTGGCCTGACATCTATTATAGATGATTTAGGTGGCGTCAGTTAGACACATGAACCAGATGTGAAACACTTCCGTTCATGGCTATAAAGACCGATACTGACTTGGGAACTAAAATATCTTTTCTCTTTGCTAGTGAGAAAATGTCAAAAAATTATATGAAGATTCTTCAAAGGTTCTACGTTAGTGCTATACCTAATACATAAAGAAGGGTTAGAATACGATCAGTCCTTTGGGACTGATCATGATCATAATAGTTAAGTTGGATTTCAACATTATTTTTAATTACGTGACATTGGATTAAAATTAAAATCATGTTTTTTATACAAACTTCAAAAGATTTGTGCTTTGTTAATTAATTTACTATAAATAACTTTTATTATTGTAAAATATACGAAACATACTCATAAATAAACATAAATATAGTCGTGGGCCGCAGTTGGATGAGGCTAGCACAAGATCGTGGTGAGTGGCAAGAGCAAAGAGAGGTCTATGCCCAGCAGTGGGTTAAGTCGGGCTGCGGATGATGATGATGATGATAGAAAACATGGTGTGAATATCATTTGTAAATAAACGTAGCCATGTTCATACACCTATAGAATGTATGTATATCACATACATAAGAGATGAGAGCGAAGCTTGATTGCTTTTGCTCCAGTGAGCTGCGTGATTGGCACATTTTAGTCCAAGCTCTCTGCGTCATCATCGTGTAGCCTTTTTGAATTTTATGTTGATGAAAGATTTAAATATTAAAAGGCAGTCTCTTTAATATTTTAGAATCTCTTTAATGTTTTTAGATTTATTCTCTTAACTATGGAAACAACTCTCAAACAATCAAATAACTAGACTAAAAAAACTGGTTTGAAAAATCGTGATGGCAAGGGACGATAAAGTCTACGATGGTTTATGAAAACACTAGCCTAAATGAATGAGATTTAAATTAAAAATAGCCTTTGTCCGTCTCCGAAAGAAATTTAACTCTTGCACGGTGGGTTAGCCATGAAAACGTAAAAATGTATTTCAACTTTTTATTTTAATATTTGGCCAATCCGCACAGCACTATTTGGCCCAAAATTAAGCAGAGCATGTTCCATGGATAGGATAGCAGGTATAATACTTATCAATATTTTTTGGAATTATCTGCGTTCTTCGAATACACCATAACATCCCAACAGAGAACAAACATAATGTTGTGTTCATTACATTGGTATATACACTACAATTATAATTTTTACATTATAAATATTCTACAATAGGTATAAATAAAATAACTAAAACTTACTTTTACTGCTGACTACTCGTAATTCATATGTTTTATGGTCATAAAATCAAACTCGTAAAACTACCACGCGTAGTGTTATACGCGTGTAACCCTAACATTTTCACTATTCCTGTCCCAACAAAGGTAAACTATTTGGGTCTCGATCAAAGCGATAGTTTATTTGTCGCGTGAGTAAATCTAAATGTATCGTAAAATCTAAGGTAAAATTTTCCGTGGATTCGGAAATTAATTTCAACTGTGAAGGTCGAAGGATTATTGTAAAACATTGAATTCTGTACAGAAAAGGGTAGGTATCATACATTTATTTCAATTAGTTTTTTCAAGGGACGGTTTTTTCCGTCTCATTAAAAATGCTGATGTAATACTCTAACTTTTGTCGAAAGTAGTGCCAGGCTATTGGGACAGCCTTAAATTATCGATGATTTTTGTTTTGTTGATTATTATTTAATTAAATAATCATAGCCTTTTTTTACACCGACTGCTTAAATTAACTTAGACTAATCTCACTAAATATTACTAAGAAAAGTTTGTTCTATTTGATTTGTTTTAGCTGATTATTATTATTGATCAGTTAATCAGTGAGATGAGACTGGCCATACATAATGTAAAATCAATTAAAATAAAAAAAAACATTTCAGATTGTCAAAAAGTAATTATTTTATGAGAACTACAAAATATTTTTTTCTTATCAGGTATAAGGATGCTGGACCAACCGTACATGACGGATTTAATCGAGGCAAACTCCATGGGTCACGAGCCCCATAAGATCCACATTTACAGTGCTTCATGGGGTCCCACAGACGACGGCAGGACCGTCGATGGACCCAGGAATGCAACTATGCGGGCCATAGTTCGAGGGGTAAATGAGGTAAAACACCACTGTCTAGCCTTTTTATAACGTTATAACGCTTTTATTAGCTTCACCTGTATGTATGTATGTGTAACCGACCCCTTTGAGCTCGATTTTGTCCTACTTTGAACGATCAGATTTGATTCAAACTTTGCACACCTGTCAAAGGTCGATGACAATGCAATAATATGAAAAAAATACAAAAAAAAATGTGTGTGTGTTTCTCGTGCATGCCTTTTTTTAAAACCTTGCCCACATGTAAAAAAAAAATATATAGTTTAAAAAACTAAAAAAACACGCTTTTATAACTAATTGAACTAAAAAGTTAAAAATAAAACTGTAATAATCAATTGAAAAATTTACATTATTGTACAAAAAGCGTGGGGGGCTTGATTTTGATTGTTGTAAATATTTAATTAACTATAGCTGATGGATCAAGCGTATGGTTTACCTGATGCTCAGTGGTAACCATCACCGACGATCGTATCACGTCACGAACGTGCCTTACGATGCACTGCCCTGCGTCCATCCGCTTGAGGCATACAGATGTTTAGCCTCACGTGCCAGTAATTTCACCGGCAACCACACCCTTCAAACCGAAACACAACAATGCTGCTTTTAGTGTTTTTACTCGTTACTTTTGTGTGTTTTGGTAATAAAAAACAGTTCATTTCAAATGGGGGTATTAAAACTTAACCCTGATGCTGCATAGGCCATCAAAAAGGTTCACATAAAAATGTTTACTGTGGGATTAAAAAGATGAGTGAAATTCTTGGAAAGACTGACCTTTTTACAGGTCAGTGTGTCATGAAAGCCCGCTAGATAATCCGGCTTTCCGAGGCATTTCGGTCTTCATTCTTTATTTACCGCGACCCCGATGACCTAGCGCTAGGTTTTGTGAAGTGTGGATTATGCTACGTGTTTCTCGTGTATGTGTTTTTTTAAAACCTTGCCCACATGTAAGCGTTCTGCGGTGGTGATCAGTGAAACGCTGTCTTATAGCAGTGTTTTATTGATCACAACTGCAGATCGCTTAGTAGCAAGGCATTAGTCAGAGACCTTCTGATTTTTACAGATGAAAGTGTTTTTTTAAATGGAGCATGTTTAAATAATAAATCTATTATTTTTAAATAAATTACCTATTTCTAATTGAAGACTGGCTGTGGAAAAAACAGCTAAAAATGTTGTGAATTATTTTTTTGTTCTTCAGGTTATCACGAAATATTAATTTTGATCCGGTTCTTCAAAATTATAGCAATTATTGTTTTATCAAGCAACGATCAAGCAGGATTATTTTTTTAAGGGACTTGTTTATGATACTATCTACTGGATTATGAATGATAGATTTCTTGTGAGTATAATAAATAAGGTTTTGTGTGCGTTGGTATAAACCAAATATTAAATATTATCGTTAAACCAGATAATCCAGAACCAGGTAATCCTGTGGTAAATATTTAACGATGAAGCAAAACGTGACGAGTAAACAAAGTCGCTCCCTTATCTAAGAGTCGGTTTTTTTAGGAATTGTGTGACGGAACAGTGTCTCACCTGATTTCGAGTGGCTACCTTTATTATATGCTTATAACAATACATACTCATACCAATATTATTTATTGCAATTATCATGTTACATGGTGAGGTTTTATAGCTAAAAATTGTGAATACATAATAGGCCCTTAAGTTTAGGGCATAGGAATATTTGGAGTGGAAGCGCCGAAGTTTAAAAAAAACCTGTTAGTGTTCTTTTGTGAATACAATTAGGCAATTACAAATATTAATTTAAGATAACAGTGGTAAAGTTGAAAGAAAATTTCATCGAAAACCCTTTGCTTAAAACCATGAGTTACAAAATACTTTTCATTACTTATACTCTGAAAGTAGGTCTGAAGTTGCCTGAGGGGCCTAATAGAAAGTAAAACTTTCAGCCCTAGGGAGAATCGCTTTCTACTGACAGCTGTCAAATTATAAAAAAAAACAAGTTCTATTTTATTCAACCATGTTCCAACTTTCTAAAGTCTTTCTAACTGCAAGGAGGTCGTTGAACCAAATTCCAACTTTTTATTCAGCAAGTAGGTTGGAAACCCATTACAACGGTAAGAAGTTTAAAAAGTCTAATTAGAGCGCAATGTAAAATTTAAATTTTAATAACATAAAGATAGTATTAAATAAATAATATATCTTCTAAATTACTTGATTAATATATAGCTTCAACTATTTATTTAAAATAACATAAATTTGAGCAAACAATTTACCATTTTTTAAATTATGAAAATGAAAATAATGGCTGAATAATGCTGGCGAGCCGTAGCCGAAGGCCCGCCAGAGAAAAAGAAAAAAAAACCGGGAAGGCGGCAATTCAATCTTCATTTTCACAAATTTTTCTTTCATGTTTTTATTTTTACTTTCCTTGTATTCGTAATGAAAAGCACAGTGTTTACCTCGGATGAAAGTCTTTTAAGTCCCTCAAGCTCCATTGGCGCCCTCGCTACGCTCTGGCGCCAAACCCGTCTCGGGACTCAAAAAACGTGACTTTCAACACTCAGGTAACAATGTACTATTTCATTACTCATACTCTGAAAGTAGGTCTGAAGTTGCCTGAGGGGCCTAATTGAAAGTAAAACTTTCAGCCCTAGGGAGAATCGCTTTCTACTGACAGCTGTCAAATTATAAAAAAAAACAAGTTCTATTTTATTCAACCATGTTCCAACTTTCTAAAGTCTTTCTAACTGCAAAGAGGTCGTTGAACCAAATTCCAACTTTTTATTCAGCAAGTAGGTCGGAAACCCATTACAACAGTAAGAAGTTTAAAAAGTCTAATAAGATAGCGCAATGTAAAATTTAAATTTAAATAACATAAAGATAGTATTAAATAAATAATATATCTTCTAAATTACTTGATTAATATATAGCTTCAACTATTTATTTAAAATAACATAGATTTGACATTTACCATTTTTTTAATTATGAGAATGAAAATAATGGCTGAATAATGCTGGCGAGCCGAAGCCGAAGGCCCGCCAGAGAAAAAGAAAAAAAAAACCGGGAAGGCGGCAATTCAATCTTCATTTTCACAAATGTTTCTTTCATGTTTTTATTTTTACTTTCCTTGTATTCGTAATGAAAAGCACAGTGTTTACCTCGGGTGAAAGTCTTTTAAGTCCCTCAAGCTCCATTGGCGCCCTCGCTAACGCTCTGGCGCCAAACCCGTCTCGGGACTCAAAAAACGTGACTTTCAACACTCAGGTAACAATGTACTATTTTTGTTCTCATTCAAAACTTAGACAATTATTGTTTTGTCAAACAACGATCAAGGACGATTATCTTTTTACGGGACTTGTTTATACTGAATTATGATAGATTTCTTGTGAGTATAATAAATAAGGTTTAGTGTGCGTTGGTATAAACCAAATATTAAATATTATCGTTAAACCAGATAATCCAGAACCAGGTAATCCTGTGGTAAATATTTAACGATGAAGCAAAACGTGACCAGTAAACAAAGTCGCTCCCTTATCTAAGAGTAGGATTTTTTAGGAATTGTGTGACGGAACAGTGTCTCACCTGATTTCGAGTGGCTACCTTTATTATGTGCTTATAATAATACATACTCATACTAATATTATGTATTGCAATTATCATGATACATGGTGAGGTCTTAAAGCTAAAAATGGTGAATACATAATAGGCCCTTAAGTTTAGGGCATAGGAATATTTGGAGTGGAAGCGCCAAAGTTTAAAAAAAAACCTTTTAGTGTTCTTTTGTGAATACAATAAGGCAATTACAAATATTAATTTAAGATAACAGTGGTAAAGTTGAAAGAAAATTTCATCGAAAACCCTTTGCTTAAAACCATGAGTTACAAAATACTTTTCATTACTCATACTCTGAAAGTAGGTCTGAAGTTGCCTGAGGGGCCTAATAGAAAGTAAAACTTTCAGCCCTAGGGAGAATCGCTTTCTACTGACAGCTGTCAAATTATAAAAAAAAACAAGTTCTATTTTATTCAACCATGTTCCAACTTTCTAAAGTCTTTCTAACTGCAAGGAGGTCGTTGAACCAAATTCCAACTTTTTATTCAGCAAGTAGGTTGGAAACCCATTACAACGGTAAGAAGTTTAAAAAGTCTAATTAGAGCGCAATGTAAAATTTAAATTTTAATAACATAAAGATAGTATTAAATAAATAATATATCTTCTAAATTACTTGATTAATATATAGCTTCAACTATTTATTTAAAATAACATAAATTTGAGCAAACAATTTACCATTTTTTAAATTATGAAAATGAAAATAATGGCTGAATAATGCTGGCGAGCCGTAGCCGAAGGCCCGCCAGAGAAAAAGAAAAAAAAAACCGGGAAGGCGGCAATTCAATCTTCATTTTCACAAATTTTTCTTTCATGTTTTTATTTTTACTTTCCTTGTATTCGTAATGAAAAGCACAGTGTTTACCTCGGATGAAAGTCTTTTAAGTCCCTCAAGCTCCATTGGCGCCCTCGCTACGCTCTGGCGCCAAACCCGTCTCGGGACTCAAAAAACGTGACTTTCAACACTCAGGTAACAATGTACTATTGTTTATCTAGCCAAGTTTAATGTGTTTATAAACTTGTTTGTTTGTATAAGCTTAGAAACTAGAAAGTTGGAAGTTTGTTCCGTGTTGGTACTCATAGTTGAGCGGTGTATGTAATTTGATTACTCACGCCCACATCATGTATCCGGGCTTATGAGTACCGAGATAAATGAGACACCCTGTATACTCTATAAAGGACCACTCTATATATAGAAGTGAGTACTGGTGGTCTAGTAGTAGCGGCCTCGCCTTCCGATCCTAAGGTTGGGTGCAAATCCAGTTCACCAATGAGTTTTTTTGTCGAAAAATGTGTGTGCACTATGTTAGGCCTCTCAAAACGGCGAAGGAAAACATCGTGTGGAAACTGGCGTGTCGTAGAAACTAAAAAAATCGAGTATCACGTGTCAAGCGTCACGCGTCACGCAAAAAGGGCCCGCCAGCGGCCTACTTGCGGAAACCAGTCCGCTCACCAAGTGCCAAAGAATTTGCCAATTTGCTATTAATTGGTACTTTATATAGGGTATTTATTGAGACAACTCACTAGGGGAAAATACAAACTAATAAGAGATAAGACAAATAGCATAACTAAAATAAATAAATAAATAATGCGGACAATCCACACAGCACTATCTAGCCTCAAACTAAGCAGAGCTTGTACTATGGGAACCAGATAGCTGATATATTACTTACTTTTTTTTTGTAAATATTTACATAGAATACAATATGACACCCAGACAGAGAACAAACATCTACGTTCACCACACAAATATTTGTTCTCGGTGGGGATCGAACCCACGCCCTCCAGCTCAGAAAGCAGAGCTACAACCAACTGAGCTATGAAGGCAGTGTGATTTTTTAGAATTGCGCTCAAAATATACCATCTGGGTATCAAACTGGTGATTGTTTTATAAATATAAATATTGTGGACAATCTACACAATACTGTCGAGTACCAAATTATACTTTTTCATTAACTTCATACTCGAATTATATCTATTGATTGTTACCTGTCATCAAGATGGATTAGAAAGAAACGATTTAATATCGGGGTGGTTCGATCCTATCACACCCTACTTCACCCCCCCACCACCCTTTCGTTAATATCTGTCATTTCAATGGATGTCGTCCAATCTGTTCTTCATTGCTTTTTTCGCGAATGATTTTATGGTGCGATACAATTTTAGAACGTCACAGATATTGCTGTAGGGATTTCGGCGTAAAAATATCAGTCTTAAAATAGCAAGATGGTGAATGAAGATTTATATTTCATGAGTTACTTGTCCCACAGGAGATTATTCCAAGGGTTTTCGGTAAAATGGAATATAAATTCGTAATGCTTCTAAATATTTTTAAAAATGTCGCTCTTGGCGGGGTTTTGATGTTTTCTCCAATTTAGTCTTTCGAATGTATTGTGGCCTCCTTGACTTACAGCAAGTTACAGCAGACTGACAGCTGCAAGGAACATTTCTGCAAACTAAAAATTTTAACTTTACCTTGTATTTATATTCTTGAAGCTGTTTTATTCGCTAGAAAAAATATGCACCTGTTTGAAAATTTTAAAAGCACTCGCCTTATGCATAAACTTTGTTGTCCTAAAAATAAAACTTCTAAACTTAATAATAGCATATTTTGTATGATAACTAGAATTTATAATAATCTGCCTAATTCTGCGCTGGCCTCACCTTCTGACAACATATTTAAAAATAATGTGAAAAAATTGCTTTACGAAAAGACATACTACAGTGTGAAAGATTACCTTAGTGACAATAATTTAGAATAAAATCCTTATTTTTTTGTTTGTTATTTGTATCTGTAATTTTATGTTTAATTTAATTTTTTTTTTTTACTAATAGACATTTTGTATTATTTTATTAATCTGTAGATATTGACTTTTAATGTGTATTTCTTTTTATTTTTTGACATTCCATTCTATTTAATTGTACCTATGTTTATGTTATTGCATGCTATTATTAGTTGAATATGGAAGACCTTACTCAAAACCCTGACATCTGTATCCACACCTATGTTCGCAATAAAGTTATTATGAATTATGAATTATGAATTATGACTTCCATATACGACATGACAGAGACCTTTTCTTTTATCTGGCTCACGTAACTTATAGTTGGCCTTCCTCTTTCCCGTTTTCCTTCAACCTTTCCGTCAATTATGTTTTTTATGTAGCTGTCCTGTCGTAGAGGATGCCCAAATATTTTTCCTCCGTGTAGGTACATCATAGTTGAGCGGTGTATGTAATTTGATTACTCACGCCCACATCATGTATCCGGGCTTATGAGTACCTAGATTAATGAGACACCCTGTATACTCTATAAAGGACCACTCTATATATAGGAGTGAGTACTGGTGGTCTAGTGGTAGCGGCCCCGCCTTCCGATCCTAAGGTCGTAGGTTCAAATCCAGTTCACCAATAAGTTTTTTTGTTGAAAAATGTGTGTGCACTATGTTAGAACTCTCAAAACGGTGTAGGAAAACATCGTGAGGAAACTGGCGTGTCGTAGAAACTAAAAAAAATCGAGTAACACGTGTCAAGCGTCACGCAAAAAGGGCCCACCAGCGGCCTATTTTGACAACTCACTAGGGAAAATATACAAACTAATAAGAGATAAGACAAATAGCATAACAAAAATAAATAAATAAATAATGCGGACAATCCACACAGCACTATCTAGCCTCAAACTAAGCAGAGCTTGTACTATGGGAACCAGATAGCTGATATATTACTTACTTTTTTTTTGTAAATATTTACATAGAATACAATATGACACCCAGACAGAGAACAAACATCTACGTTCACCACACAAATATTTGTTCTCGGTGGGGATCGAACCCACGCCCTCCAGCTCAGAAGGCAGAGCTACAACCAACTGAGCTGTGAAGGCAGTGTGATTTTTTAGAATTGCGCTCAAATATACCATCAGGGTATGATTGTTCTATAAATATAATATAAATATAAATATTGTGGACAATCCACACAATACTAGCGAGTACCAAATTATACTTTTTCGAATCCATATCTATTGATTGTTACCTGTCATCAAGATGTATTAGAAAGAAACGATTTAATATCGGGGTGGTTCGATCCTATCACACCCTACTTCACCCCCCCCACCACCCTTTCGTTAATATCTGTCATTTCAATGGATGTCGTCCAATCTGTTCTTCATTGCTTTTTTCGCGAATGATTTTATGGTGCGATAAAATTTTAGAACGTCACAGATATTGCTGTTGGGATTTCGGCGTAAAAATATCAGTCTTAAAATAGCAAGATGGTGAATGAAGATTTATATTTCATGAGTTACTTGTCCCACAGGAGATTATTCCAAGGGTTTTCGGTAAAATGGAATATAAATTCGTAATGCTTCTAAATATTTTTAAAAATGTCTCTCTTAAAAAGAGCTTAGCTCTTGGCGGGGTTTTGATGTTTTCTCCAATTTAGTCTTTCGAATGTATTGTATGCGTGTGAACTTAGCAGATCATTGTCCAGCAGATCAAAAAAAAAAGTGAGTTCTATTCGCATGCAGCATAGTTCTACAGTTCCTGATACTTTTCAGGAATAGTTCTGGCCTGAAAACCTGAAAAAAAACAATTGAAAATATGCTCTGCCAACTTCCCGTAGCAGATCATTTTTCACCAATAAAATAAAAAAAAATATTTTCATGTGCCTAAAGCTCTGCTCTACAGTTCCTGATACTTTTCAGAAATAGTTCTGGCCTGAAAACCTGAAAAAAGTGATTTGAACAAAAAATTTTAATATTTTTTTTATGGTTTTAAACAGTTTGCAAGAGCTAGAACTCTTTCGTCTCTCATAGATCCATACTAGAGCTACTACCTAGAACTTGAATCCAAACTGGAACTCACGCAAAAAAACCAGCAGAGCAGGGTTGAAAGTTTAAAATATTTTTTTTATAGTGTTAAGGGGTTCGTAAAAACCAGCACTCTCGCGTTTATCATAGGTCCTTATAAGACCTATTACCTACAAATTAAATCAAGTCTAGAACTCACGCAAAAAAACCAGCAGAGCAGGGTTGAAAATTTAAAATATTTTTTTATAGTGTTAAGGGGTTCGTAAAAACTAGCACTCTCGCGTTTATCATAGGTCCTTATAAGACCTATTACCTACAAATTGAATCAAGTCTGGAACTCACGCAAAAAAAACCAGCAGAGCAGGGTTGAAAGTTTAAAATATTTTTTTTATAGTGTTAAGGGGTTCGTAAAAACTAGCACTCTCGCGTTTATAATAGGTCCTTAAAAGCCCTATAACCTACAAATTGAATCAAATCTGGAACTCACGCAAAACGACCAGCAGAGCAGGGTTGAAAGTTTAAAATATTTTTTTTATAGTGTTAAGGGGTTCGTAGAAACTAGCACTCTCGCGTTTATCATAGGTCCTTATAAGCCCTATAACCAACAAATTGAATCACGTCTGAAACTCACGCAAAACGTTCAGCAGAGCAGGGTTGAAAGTTTAAAATATTATTTTTATAGTGTTAAGGGGTTCGTAGAAACTAGCACTCTCGCGTTTATCATAGGTCTTTATAAGCCCTATAACCTACAAATTGAATCACGTCTGGAACTCACGCAAAACGTTCAGCAGAGCAGGGTTGAAAGTTTAAAATATTTTTTTTATAATGTAAAGGGGTTCGTAGAAACTAGCACTCTCGCGTTTATCATAGGTCCTTATAAGCCCTATAACCTACAAATTGAATCACGTCTGGAACTCACGCAAAACGTTCAGCAGAGCAGGGTTGAAAGTTTAAAATATTTTTTTTATAGTGTTAAGGGGTTCGTAGAAACTAGCACTCTCGCGTTTATCATAGGTCCTTATAAGCCCTATAACCAACAAATTGAATCACGTCTGGAACTCACGCAAAACGTTCAGCAGAGCAGGGTTGAAAGTTTAAAATATTATTTTTATAGTGTTAAGGGGTTCGTAGAAACTAGCACTCTCAAGTTTATCATAGGTCTTTATAAGCCCTATAACCTATAAATTGAATCACGTCTGGAACTCACGCAAAAAGTTCAGCAGAGCAGGGTTGAAAGTTTAAAATATTTTTTTTATATTGTTAAGGGGTTCGTAGAAACTAGCACTCTCAAGTTTATCATAGGTCCTTATAAGCCCTATAACTTACAAATTGAATTACGTCTGGAACTCACGCAAACCGTTCAGCAGAGCAGGGTTGAAAGTTTAAAATATTTTTTTTATAATGTAAAGGGGTTCGTAGAAACTAGCACTCTCGCGTTTATCATAGGTCCTTATAAGCCCTATAACCTACAAACTGAATCACGTCTGGAACTCACGCAAAACGTTCAGCAGAGCAGGGTTGAAAGTTCAAAATATTTTTTTTATAGTGTTAAGGGGTTCGTAAAAACTAGCACTCTCGCGTTTATCATAGGTCCTTATAAGCCCTATAACCTACAAATTGAATCAAGTCTGGAACTCACGCAAAACGTTCAGCAGAGCAGGGTTGAAAGTTTAAAATATTTTTTTTATAGTGTTAAGGGGTTCGTAGACACTAGCACTCTCGAGTTTATAATAGGTCCTTATAAGCCCTATAACCTACAAATTGAATTAAATCTGGAACTCACGCAAAACGACCAGCAGAGCAGGGTTGAAAGTTTAAAATATTTTTTTTATAGTGTTAAGGGGTTCGTAGAAACTAGCACTCTCGCGTTTATCATAGGTCCTTATAAGTCCTATAACCTACAAATTGAATCACGTCTGGAACTCACGCAAAACGTTCAGCAGAGCAGGGTTGAAAGTTTAAAATATTTTTTTTATAATGTAAAGGGGTTCGTAGAAACTAGCACTCTCGCGTTTATCATAGGTCCTTATAAGCCTTATAACCTACAAATTGAATCACGTCTGGAACTCACGCAAAACGTTCAGCAGAGCAGGGTTGAAAGTTTAAAATATTTTTTTTATAATGTAAAGGGGTTCGTAGAAACTAGCACTCTCGCGTTTATCATAGGTCCTTATGAGCCCTATAACCTACAAATTGAATCACGTCTGGAACTCACGCAAAACGTTCAGCAGAGCAGGGTTGAAAGTTTAAAATATTTTTTATATAGTGTTAAGGGGTTCGTAGACACTAGCACTCTCGAGTTTATAATAGGTCCTTATAAGCCCTATAACCTACAAATTGAATTAAATCTGGAACTTACGCAAAACGACCAGCAGAGCAGGGTTGAAAGTTTTAAATATTTTTTTTATAGTGTTAAGGGGTTCGTAGAAACTAGCACTCTCGCGTTTATCATAGGTCCTTATAAGTCCTATAACCTACAAATTGAATCACGTCTGGAACTCACGCAAAACGTTCAGCAGAGCAGGGTTGAAAGTTTAAAATATTTTTTTTATAGTGTTAAGGGGTTCGCAGAAACTAGCACTCTCGCGTTTATCATAGGTCCTTATAAGCCCTATAACCTACAAATTGAATCAAGTCTGGAACTCACGCAAAACGTTCAGCAGAGCAGGGTTGAAAGTTTAAAGTATTTTTTTTATAGTGTTAAGGGGTTCGTAGACACTAGCACTCTCGAGTTTATAATAGCTCCTTATAAGCCCTTTAACCTACAAATTGAATTAAATCTGGAACTCACGCAAAACGACCAGCAGAGCAGGGTTGAAAGTTTAAAATATTATTTTTATAGTGTTAAGGGGTTCGTAAAAACTAGCACTCTCGCGTTTATCATAGGTCCTTATAAGCCCTATAACCTACAAATTGAATCACGTCTGGAACTCACGCAAAACGTTCAGCAGAGCAGGGTTGAAAGTTTAAAATATTTTTTTTATATTGTTAAGGGGTTCGTAGAAACTAGCACTCTCAAGTTTATCATAGGTCCTTATAAGCCCTATAACTTACAAATTGAATTACGTCTGGAACTCACGCAAACCGTTCAGCAGAGCAGGGTTGAAAGTTTAAAATATTTTTTTTATAATGTAAAGGGGTTCGTAGAAACTAGCACTCTCGCGTTTATCATAGGTCCTTATAAGCCCTATAACCTACAAATTGAATCACGTCTGGAACTCACGCAAAACGTTCAGCAGAGCAGGGTTGAAAGTTTAAAATATTTTTTTTATAATGTAAAGGGGTTCGTAGAAACTAGCACTCTCGCGTTTATCATAGGTCCTTATAAGCCCTATAACCTACAGATTGAATCACGTCTGGAACTCACGCAAAACGTTCAGCAGAGCAGGGTTGAAAGTTTAAAATATTTTTTTTATAATGTAAAGGGGTTCGTAGAAACTAGCACTCTCAAGTTTATCATAGGTCCTTATAAGCCCTATAACCTACAAATTGAATCACGTCTGGAACTCACGCAAAACGTTCAGCAGAGCAGGGTTGAAAGTTTAAAATATTTTTTTTATAATGTAAAGGGGTTCGTAGAAACTAGCACTCTCGCGTTTATCATAGGTCCTTATAAGCCCTATAACCTACAAATTGAATCACGTCTGGAACTCACGCAAAACGTTCAGCAGAGCAGGGTTGAAAGTTTAAAATATTTTTTTTATAGTGTTAAGGGGTTCGCAGAAACTAGCACTCTCGCGTTTATCATAGGTCCTTATAAGCCCTATAACCTACAAATTGAATCAAGTCTGGAACTCACGCAAAACGTTCAGCAGAGCAGGGTTGAAAGTTTAAAGTATTTTTTTTATAGTGTTAAGGGGTTCGTAGACACTAGCACTCTCGAGTATATAATAGGTCCTTATAAGCCCTTTAACCTACAAATGGAATTAAATCTGGAACTCACGCAAAACGACCAGCAGAGCAGGGTTGAAAGTTTAAAATATTATTTTTATAGTGTTAAGGGGTTCGTAGAAACTAGCACTCTCGCGTTTATCATAGGTCTTTATAAGCCCTATAACCTACAAATTGAATCACGTCTGGAACTCACGCAAAACGTTCAGCAGAGCAGGGTTGAAAGTTTAAAATATTTTTTTTATATTGTTAAGGGGTTCGTAGAAACTAGCACTCTCAAGTTTATCATAGGTCCTTATAAGCCCTATAACTTACAAATTGAATAACGTCTGGAACTCACGCAAACCGTTCAGCAGAGCAGGGTTGAAAGTTTAAAATATTTTTTTTATAATGTAAAGGGGTTCGTAGAAACTAGCACTCTCGCGTTTATCATAGGTCCTTATAAGCCCTATAACCTACAAATTGAATCACGTCTGGAACTCACGCAAAACGTTCAGCAGAGCAGGGTTGAAAGTTCAAAATATTTTTTTTATAGTGTTAAGGGGTTCGTAAAAACTAGCACTCTCGCGTTTATCATAGGTCCTTATAAGCCCTATAACCTACAAATTGAATCAAGTCTGTAACTCACGCAAAACGTTCAGCAGAGCAGGGTTGAAAGTTTAAAATATTTTTTTTATAATGTAAAGGGGTTCGTAGAAACTAGCACTCTCGCGTTTATCATAGGTCCTTATAAGCCCTATAACCTACAAATTGAATCACGTCTGGAACTCACGCAAAACGTTCAGCAGAGCAGGGTTGAAAAATTAAAATATTTTTTTTATAGTGTTAAGGGGTTCGTAGAAACTAGCACTCTCGCGTTTATCATAGGTCTTTATAAGCCCTATAACCTTCAAATTGAATCACGTCTGGAACTCACGCAAAACGTTCAGCAGAGCAGGGTTGAAAGTTTAAAATATTTTTTTTATAATGTAAAGGGGTTCGTAGAAACTAGCACTTTCGCGTTTATCATAGGTCCTTATAAGCCCTATAACCTACAAATTGAATCACGTCTGGAACTCACGCAAACCGTTCAGCAGAGCAGGGTTGAAAGTTTAAAATATTTTTTTTATAATGTAAAGGGGTTCGTAGAAACTAGCACTCTCGCGTTTATCATAGGTCCTTATAAGCCCTATAACCTACAAATTGAATCACGTCTGGAACTCACGCAAAACGTTCAGCAGAGCAGGGTTGAAAGTTTAAAATATTTTTTTAATAATGTAAAGGGGTTCGTAGAAACTAGCACTCTCGCGTTTATCATAGGTCCTTATAAGCCCTATAACCTACAAATTGAATCACGTCTGGAACTCACGCAAAACGTTCAGCAGAGCAGGGTTGAAAGATTAAAATATTTTTTTTATAATGTAAAGGGGTTCGTAGAAACTAGCACTCTCGCGTTTATCATAGGTCCTTATAAGCCCTATAACCTACAAATTGAATCACGTCTGGAACTCACGCAAAACGTTCAGCAGAGCAGGGTTGAAAGTTTAAAATATTTTTTTTATAATGTAAAGGGGTTCGTAGAAACTAGCACTCTCAAGTTTATCATAGGTCCTTATAAGCCCTATAACCTACAAATTGAATCACGTCTGGAACTCACGCAAAACGTTCAGCAGAGCAGGGTTGAAAGTTCAAAATATTTTTTTTATAGTGTTAAGGGGTTCGTAAAAACTAGCACTCTCGCGTTTATCATAGGTCCTTATAAGCCCTATAACCTACAAATTGAATCAAGTCTGGAACTCACGCAAAACGTTCAGCAGAGCAGGGTTGAAAGTTTAAAATATTTTTTTTATAGTGTTAAGGGGTTCGTAGACACTAGCACTCTCGAGTTTATAATAGGTCCTTATAAGCCCTATAACCTACAAATTGAATTAAATCTGGAACTTACGCAAAACGACCAGCAGAGCAGGGTTGAAAGTTTTAAATATTTTTTTTATAGTGTTAAGGGGTTCGTAGAAACTAGCACTCTCGCGTTTATCATAGGTCCTTATAAGTCCTATAACCTACAAATTGAATCACGTCTGGAACTCACGCAAAACGTTCAGCAGAGCAGGGTTGAAAGTTTAAAATATTTTTTTTATAGTGTTAAGGGGTTCGCAGAAACTAGCACTCTCGCGTTTATCATAGGTCCTTATAAGCCCTATAACCTACAAATTGAATCAAGTCTGGAACTCACGCAAAACGTTCAGCAGAGCAGGGTTGAAAGTTTAAAGTATTTTTTTTATAGTGTTAAGGGGTTCGTAGACACTAGCACTCTCGAGTTTATAATAGGTCCTTATAAGCCCTTTAACCTACAAATTGAATTAAATCTGGAACTCACGCAAAACGACCAGCAGAGCAGGGTTGAAAGTTTAAAATATTATTTTTATAGTGTTAAGGGGTTCGTAGAAACTAGCACTCTCGCGTTTATCATAGGTCTTTATAAGCCCTATAACCTACAAATTGAATCACGTCTGGAACTCACGCAAAACGTTCAGCAGAGCAGGGTTGAAAGTTTAAAATATTTTTTTTATATTGTTAAGGGGTTCGTAGAAACTAGCACTCTCAAGTTTATCATAGGTCCTTATAAGCCCTATAACTTACAAATTGAATTACGTCTGGAACTCACGCAAACCGTTCAGCAGAGCAGGGTTGAAAGTTTAAAATATTTTTTTTATAATGTAAAGGGGTTCGTAGAAACTAGCACTCTCGCGTTTATCATAGGTCCTTATAAGCCCTATAACCTACAAATTGAATCACGTCTGGAACTCACGCAAAACGTTCAGCAGAGCAGGGTTGAAAGTTTAAAATATTTTTTTTATAATGTAAAGGGGTTCGTAGAAACTAGCACTCTCGCGTTTATCATAGGTCCTTATAAGCCCTATAACCTACAGATTGAATCACGTCTGGAACTCACGCAAAACGTTCAGCAGAGCAGGGTTGAAAGTTTAAAATATTTTTTTTATAATGTAAAGGGGTTCGTAGAAACTAGCACTCTCAAGTTTATCATAGGTCCTTATAAGCCCTATAACCTACAAATTGAATCACGTCTGGAACTCACGCAAAACGTTCAGCAGAGCAGGGTTGAAAGTTTAAAATATTTTTTTTATAATGTAAAGGGGTTCGTAGAAACTAGCACTCTCGCGTTTATCATAGGTCCTTATAAGCCCTATAACCTACAAATTGAATCACGTCTGGAACTCACGCAAAACGTTCAGCAGAGCAGGGTTGAAAGTTTAAAATATTTTTTTTATAGTGTTAAGGGGTTCGCAGAAACTAGCACTCTCGCGTTTATCATAGGTCCTTATAAGCCCTATAACCTACAAATTGAATCAAGTCTGGAACTCACGCAAAACGTTCAGCAGAGCAGGGTTGAAAGTTTAAAGTATTTTTTTTATAGTGTTAAGGGGTTCGTAGACACTAGCACTCTCGAGTATATAATAGGTCCTTATAAGCCCTTTAACCTACAAATGGAATTAAATCTGGAACTCACGCAAAACGACCAGCAGAGCAGGGTTGAAAGTTTAAAATATTATTTTTATAGTGTTAAGGGGTTCGTAGAAACTAGCACTCTCGCGTTTATCATAGGTCTTTATAAGCCCTATAACCTACAAATTGAATCACGTCTGGAACTCACGCAAAACGTTCAGCAGAGCAGGGTTGAAAGTTTAAAATATTTTTTTTATATTGTTAAGGGGTTCGTAGAAACTAGCACTCTCAAGTTTATCATAGGTCCTTATAAGCCCTATAACTTACAAATTGAATTACGTCTGGAACTCACGCAAACCGTTCAGCAGAGCAGGGTTGAAAGTTTAAAATATTTTTTTTATAATGTAAAGGGGTTCGTAGAAACTAGCACTCTCGCGTTTATCATAGGTCCTTATAAGCCCTATAACCTACAAATTGAATCACGTCTGGAACTCACGCAAAACGTTCAGCAGAGCAGGGTTGAAAGTTCAAAATATTTTTTTTATAGTGTTAAGGGGTTCGTAAAAACTAGCACTCTCGCGTTTATCATAGGTCCTTATAAGCCCTATAACCTACAAATTGAATCAAGTCTGTAACTCACGCAAAACGTTCAGCAGAGCAGGGTTGAAAGTTTAAAATATTTTTTTTATAATGTAAAGGGGTTCGTAGAAACTAGCACTCTCGCGTTTATCATAGGTCCTTATAAGCCCTATAACCTACAAATTGAATCACGTCTGGAACTCACGCAAAACGTTCAGCAGAGCAGGGTTGAAAAATTAAAATATTTTTTTTATAGTGTTAAGGGGTTCGTAGAAACTAGCACTCTCGCGTTTATCATAGGTCTTTATAAGCCCTATAACTTTCAAATTGAATCACGTCTGGAACTCACGCAAAACGTTCAGCAGAGCAGGGTTGAAAGTTTAAAATATTTTTTTTATAATGTAAAGGGGTTCGTAGAAACTAGCACTCTCGCGTTTATCATAGGTCCTTATAAGCCCTATAACCTACAAATTGAATCACGTCTGGAACTCACGCAAACCGTTCAGCAGAGCAGGGTTGAAAGTTTAAAATATTTTTTTTATAATGTAAAGGGGTTCGTAGAAACTAGCACTCTCGCGTTTATCATAGGTCCTTATAAGCCCTATAACCTACAAATTGAATCACGTCTGGAACTCACGCAAAACGTTCAGCAGAGCAGGGTTGAAAGTTTAAAATATTTTTTTTATAATGTAAAGGGGTTCGTAGAAACTAGCACTCTCAAGTTTATCATAGGTCCTTATAAGCCCTATAACCTACAAATTGAATCACGTCTGGAACTCACGCAAAACGTTCAGCAGAGCAGGGTTGAAAGTTTAAAATATTTTTTTTATAGTGTTAAGGGGTTCGTAGAAACTAGCACTCTCGCGTTTATCATAGGTCCTTATAAGCCCTATAACCAACAAATTGAATCACGTCTGGAACTCACGCAAAACGACCAGCAGAGCAGGGTTGAAAGTTTAAAATATTTTTTTTATAGTGTTAAGGGGTTCGTAGAAACTAGCACTCTCGCGTTTATCATAGGTCCTTATAAGCCCTATAACCTACAAATTGAATCACGTCTGGAACTCACGCAAAACGTTCAGCAGAGCAGGGTTTCAATTTGTAGGTTATAGGGCTTATAAAGACCTATGATAAACGCGAGAGTGCTAGTTTCTACGAACCCCTTAACACTATAAAAAAAATATTTTAATTTATCAACCCTGCTCTGCTGAACGTTTTGCGTGAGTTCCAGACGTAATTCAATTTGTAGGTTATAGGGCTTATAAGGACCTATGATAAACGCGAGAGTGCTAGTTTCTACGAACCCCTTTACATTATAAAAAAAATATTTTAAACTTTCAACCCTGCTCTGCTGAACGTTCTGCGTGAGTTCTAGACGTGATTCAATTTGTAGGTTATAGGGCTTATAAGGAACTATGATAAACGCGAGAGTGCTAGTTTCTACGAACCCCTTTACATTATAAAAAAAATATTTTAAACTTTCAACCCTGCTCTGCTGAACGTTCTGCGTGAGTTCCAGACTTGATTCAATTTGTAGGTTATAGGGCTTATAAGGACCTATGATAAACGCGAGAGTGCTAGTTTTTACGAACCCCTTAACACTATAAAAAAAATATTTTAAACTTTCAACCCTGCTCTGCTGGTTTTTTTGCGTGAGTTCCAGACTTGATTCAATTTGTAGGTTATAGGGCTTATAAGGACCTATGATAAACGCGAGAGTGCTAGTTTGTACGAACCCCTTAACACTATAAAAAAAATATTTTAAACTTTCAACCCTGCTCTGCTGAACGTTTTGCGTGAGTTCCAGACGTGATTCAATTTGTAGGTTATAGGGCTTATAAAGACCTATGATAAACGCGAGAGTGCTAGTTTCTACGAACCCCTTAACACTATAAAAAAAATATTTTAATTTTTCAACCCTGCTCTTATGAACGTTTTGCGTGAGTTCCAGACGTGATTCAATTTGTAGGTTATAGGGCTTATAAGGACCTATGATAAACGCGAGAGTGCTAGTTTTTACGAACCCCTTAACACTATAAAAAAAATATTTTAAACTTTCAACCCTGCTCTGCTGAACGTTTTGCGTGAGTTCTAGACGTGATTCAATTTGTAGGTTATAGGGCTTATAAGGACCTATGATAAACGCGAGAGTGCTAGTTTCTACGAAACTCTTTACATTATAAAAAAAATATTTTAAACTTTCAACCCTGCTCTGCTGAACGTTTTGCGTGAGTTCCAGACGTGATTCAATTTGTAGGTTATAGGGCTTATAAGGACCTATGATAAACGCGAGAGTGCTAGTTTCTACGAACCCCTTAACACTATAAAAAAATATTTTAATTTTTCAACCCTGCTCTGCTGAACGTTTTGCGTGAGTTCCAGACGTGATTCAATTTGTAGGTTATAGGGCTTATAAGGACCTATGATAAACGCGAGAGTGCTAGTTTCTACGAACCCCTTTACATAATAAAAAAAATATTTTAAACTTTCAACCCTGCTCTGCTGAACGTTTTGCGTGAGTTCCAGACGTGATTCAATTTGTAGGTTATAGGGCTTATAAGGACCTATGATAAACGCGAGAGTGCTAGTTTCTACGAACCCCTTTACATTATAAAAAAAATATTTTAAACTTTGAACCCTGCTCTGCTGAACGTTTTGCGTGAGTTCCAGACGTGATTCAATTTGTAGGTTATAGGGCTTATAAAGACCTATGATAAACGCGAGAGTGCTAGTTTCTACGAACCCCTTAACACTATAAAAAAAATATTTTAATTTTTCAACCCTGCTCTGCTGAACGTTTTGCGTGAGTTCCAGACGTGATTCAATTTGTAGGTTATAGGGCTTATAAGGACCTATGATAAACGCGAGAGTGCTAGTTTCTACGAACCCCTTTACATTATAAAAAAAATATTTTAAACTTTCAACCCTGCTCTGCTGAACGTTTTGCGTGAGTTCCAGACGTGATTCAATTTGTAGGTTATAGGGCTTATAAGGACCTATGATAAACGCGAGAGTGCTAGTTTCTACGAACCCCTTAACACTATAAAAAAAATATTTTAAACTTTCAACCCTGCTCTGCTGAACGTTTTGCGTGAGTTCCAGACGTGATTCAATTTGTAGGTTATAGGGCTTATAAAGACCTATGATAAACGCGAGAGTGCTAGTTTTTACGAACCCCTTAACACTATAAAAAAAATATTTTAATTTTTCAACCCTGCTCTGCTGAACGTTTTGCGTGAGTTCCAGACGTGATTCAATTTGTAGGTTATAGGGCTTATAAGGACCTATGATAAACGCGAGAGTGCTAGTTTCTACGAACCCCTTTACATTATAAAAAAAATATTTTAAACTTTCAACCCTGCTCTGCTGAACGTTTTGCGTGAGTTCCAGACGTGATTCAATTTGTAGGTTATAGGGCTTATAAGGACCTATGATAAACACGAGAGTGCTAGTTTCTACGAACCCCTTAACACTATAAAAAAAATATTTTAAACTTTCAACCCTGCTCTGCTGAACGTTTTGCGTGAGTTCCAGACGTGATTCAATTTGTAGGTTATAGGGCTTATAAAGACCTATGATAAACGCGAGAGTGCTAGTTTTTACGAACCCCTTAACACTATAAAAAAAATATTTTAATTTTTCAACCCTGCTCTGCTGAACGTTTTGCGTGAGTTCCAGACGTGATTCAATTTGTAGGTTATAGGGCTTATAAGGACCTATGATAAACGCGAGAGTGCTAGTTTCTACGAACCCCTTTACATTATAAAAAAAATATTTTAAACTTTCAACCCTGCTCTGCTGAACGTTTTGCGTGAGTTCCAGACGTGATTCAATTTGTAGGTTATAGGGCTTATAAAGACCTATGATAAACGCGAGAGTGCTAGTTTCTACGAACCCCTTAACACTATAAAAAAAATATTTTAATTTTTCAACCCTGCTCTGCTGAACGTTTTGCGTGAGTTCCAGACGTGATTCAATTTGTAGGTTATAGGGCTTATAAGGACCTATGATAAACGCGAGAGTGCTAGTTTTTACGAACCCCTTAACACTATAAAAAAAATATTTTAAACTTTCAACCCTGCTCTGCTGAACGTTTTGCGTGAGTTCTAGACGTGATTCAATTTGTAGGTTATAGGGCTTATAAGGACCTATGATAAACGCGAGAGTGCTAGTTTCTACGAAACTCTTTACATTATAAAAAAAATATTTTAAACTTTCAACCCTGCTCTGCTGAACGTTTTGCGTGAGTTCCAGACGTGATTCAATTTGTAGGTTATAGGGCTTATAAGGACCTATGATAAACGCGAGAGTGCTAGTTTCTACGAACCCCTTAACACTATAAAAAAATATTTTAATTTTTCAACCCTGCTCTGCTGAACGTTTTGCGTGAGTTCCAGACGTGATTCAATTTGTAGGTTATAGGGCTTATAAGGACCTATGATAAACGCGAGAGTGCTAGTTTCTACGAACCCCTTTACATAATAAAAAAAATATTTTAAACTTTCAACCCTGCTCTGCTGAACGTTTTGCGTGAGTTCCAGACGTGATTCAATTTGTAGGTTATAGGGCTTATAAGGACCTATGATAAACGCGAGAGTGCTAGTTTCTACGAACCCCTTTACATTATAAAAAAAATATTTTAAACTTTCAACCCTGCTCTGCTGAACGTTTTGCGTGAGTTCCAGACGTGATTCAATTTGTAGGTTATAGGGCTTATAAAGACCTATGATAAACGCGAGAGTGCTAGTTTCTACGAACCCCTTAACACTATAAAAAATATATTTTAATTTTTCAACCCTGCTCTGCTGAACGTTTTGCGTGAGTTCCAGACGTGATTCAATTTGTAGGTTATAGGGCTTATAAGGACCTATGATAAACGCGAGAGTGCTAGTTTCTACGAACCCCTTTACATTATAAAAAAAATATTTTAAACTTTCAACCCTGCTCTGCTGAACGTTTTGCGTGAGTTCCAGACGTGATTCAATTTGTAGGTTATAGGGCTTATAAGGACCTATGATAAACGCGAGAGTGCTAGTTTCTACGAACCCCTTAACACTATAAAAAAAATATTTTAAACTTTCAACCCTGCTCTGCTGAACGTTTTGCGTGAGTTCCAGACGTGATTCAATTTGTAGGTTATAGGGCTTATAAAGACCTATGATAAACGCGAGAGTGCTAGTTTTTACGAACCCCTTAACACTATAAAAAAAATATTTTAATTTTTCAACCCTGCTCTGCTGAACGTTTTGCGTGAGTTCCAGACGTGATTCAATTTGTAGGTTATAGGGCTTATAAGGACCTATGATAAACGCGAGAGTGCTAGTTTCTACGAACCCCTTTACATTATAAAAAAAATATTTTAAACTTTCAACCCTGCTCTGCTGAACGTTTTGCGTGAGTTCCAGACGTGATTCAATTTGTAGGTTATAGGGCTTATAAGGACCTATGATAAACACGAGAGTGCTAGTTTCTACGAACCCCTTAACACTATAAAAAAAATATTTTAAACTTTCAACCCTGCTCTGCTGAACGTTTTGCGTGAGTTCCAGACGTGATTCAATTTGTAGGTTATAGGGCTTATAAAGACCTATGATAAACGCGAGAGTGCTAGTTTTTACGAACCCCTTAACACTATAAAAAAAATATTTTAATTTTTCAACCCTGCTCTGCTGAACGTTTTGCGTGAGTTCCAGACGTGATTCAATTTGTAGGTTATAGGGCTTATAAGGACCTATGATAAACGCGAGAGTGCTAGTTTCTACGAACCCCTTTACATTATAAAAAAAATATTTTAAACTTTCAACCCTGCTCTGCTGAACGTTTTGCGTGAGTTCCAGACGTGATTCAATTTGTAGGTTATAGGGCTTATAAAGACCTATGATAAACGCGAGAGTGCTAGTTTCTACGAACCCCTTAACACTATAAAAAAAATATTTTAATTTTTCAACCCTGCTCTGCTGAACGTTTTGCGTGAGTTCCAGACGTGATTCAATTTGTAGGTTATAGGGCTTATAAGGACCTATGATAAACGCGAGAGTGCTAGTTTCTACGAACCCCTTTACATTATAAAAAAAATATTTTAAACTTTCAACCCTGCTCTGCTGAACGTTTTGCGTGAGTTCCAGACGTGATTCAATTTGTAGGTTATAGGGCTTATAAGGACCTATGATAAACGCGAAAGTGCTAGTTTCTACGAACCCCTTTACATTATAAAAAAAATATTTTAAACTTTCAACCCTGCTCTGCTGAACGTTTTGCGTGAGTTCCAGACGTGATTCAATTTGTAGGTTATAGGGCCTTATAAAGACCTATGATAAACGCGAGAGTGCTAGTTTCTACGAACCCCTTAACACTATAAAAAAAATATTCTAATTTTTCAACCCTGCTCTGCTGAACGTTTTGCGTGAGTTCCAGACGTGATTCAATTTGTAGGTTATAGGGCTTATAAGGACCTATGATAAACGCGAGAGTGCTAATTTCTACGAACCCCTTTACATTATAAAAAAAATATTTTAAACTTTCAACCCTGCTCTGCTGAACGTTTTGCGTGAGTTCTAGACGTGATTCAATTTGTAGGTTATAGGGCTTATAAGGACCTATGATAAACGCGAGAGTGCTAGTTTCTACGAACCCCTTTACATTATAAAAAAAATATTTTAAACTTTCAACCCTGCTCTGCTGAACGTTTTGCGTGAGTTCCAGACGTGATTCAATTTGTAGGTTATAGGGCTTATAAGGACCTATGATAAACGCGAGAGTGCTAGTTTCTACGAACCCTTTAACACTATAAAAAAAATATTTTAAACTTTCAACCCTGCTCTGCTGAACGTTTTGCGTGAGTTCCAGACGTGATTCAATTTGTAGGTTATAGGGCTTATAAAGACCTATGATAAACGCGAGAGTGCTAGTTTTTACGAACCCCTTAACACTATAAAAAAAATATTTTAATTTTTCAACCCTGCTCTGCTGAACGTTTTGCGTGAGTTCCAGACTTGATTCAATTTGTAGGTTATAGGGCTTATAAGGACCTATGATAAACGCGAGAGTGCTAGTTTCTACGAACCCCTTTACATTATAAAAAAAATATTTTAAACTTTCAACCCTGCTCTGCTGAACGTTTTGCGTGAGTTCCAGACTTGATTCAATTTGTAGGTTATAGGGCTTATAAGGACCTATGATAAACCTGAGAGTGCTAGTTTCTACGAACCCCTTAACACTATAAAAAAAATATTTTAAACTTTCAACCCTGCTCTGCTGAACGTTTTGCGTGAGTTTCAGACGTGATTCAATTTGTAGGTTATAGGGCTTATAAAAGACTATGATAAACGCGAGAGTGCTAGTTTCTACGAACCCCTTAACACTATAAAAAAATATTTTAATTTTTCAACCCTGCTCTGCTGAACGTTTTGCGTGAGTTCCAGACGTGATTCAATTTGTAGGTTATAGGGCTTATAAGGACCTATGATAAACGCGAGAGTGCTAGTTTTTACGAACCCCTTAACACTATAAAAAAAATATTTTTAAACTTTCAACCCTGCTCTGCTGAACGTTTTGCGTGAGTTCTAGACGTGATTCAATTTGTAGGTTATAGGGCTTATAAGGACCTATGATAAACGCGAGAGTGCTAGTTTCTACGAACCCCTTAACAATATAAAAAAAATATTTTAAACTTTCAACCCTGCTCTGCTGAACGTTTTGCGTGAGTTCCAGACGTGATTCAATTTGTAGGTTATAGGGCTTATAAAGACCTATGATAAACGCGAGAGTGCTAGTTTCTACGAACCCCTTAACACTATAAAAATAATATTTTAAACTTTCAACCCTGCTCTGCTGAACGTTTTGCGTGAGTTCCAGACGTGATTCAATTTGTTGGTTATAGGGCTTATAAGGACCTATGATAAACGCGAGAGTGCTAGTTTCTACGAACCCCTTTACATTATAAAAAAAATATTTTAAACTTTCAACCCTGCTCTGCTGAACGTTTTGCGTGAGTTCTAGACGTGATTCAATTTGTAGGTTATAGGGCTTATAAGGACCTATGATAAACGCGAGAGTGCTAGTTTCTACGAACCCCTTTACATTATAAAAAAAATATTTTAAACTTTCAACCCTGCTCTGCTGAACGTTTTGCGTGAGTTCCAGACGTGATTCAATTTGTAGGTTATAGGGCTTATAAGGACCTATGATAAACGCGAGAGTGCTAGTTTCTACGAACCCCTTAACACTATAAAAAAAATATTTTAAACTTTCAACCCTGCTCTGCTGAACGTTCTGCGTGAGTTCCAGACTTGATTCAATTTGTAGGTTATAGGACTTATAAGGACCTATGATAAACGCGAGAGTGCTAGTTTTTACGAACCCCTTAACACTATAAAAAAAATATTTTAAACTTTCAACCCTGCTCTGCTGGTTTTTCTGCGTGAGTTCCAGACTTGATTCAATTTGTAGGTTATAGGGCTTATAAGGACCTATGATAAACGCGAGAGTGCTAGTTTTTACAAACCCCTTAACACTATAAAAAAAATATTTTAAACTTTCAACCCTGCTCTGCTGGTTTTTTTGCGTGAGTTCCAGACTTGATTCAATTTGTAGGTTATAGGGCTTATAAGGACCTATGATAAACGCGAGAGTGCTAGTTTGTACGAACCCCTTAACACTATAAAAAAAATATTTTAAACTTTCAACCCTGCTCTGCTGGTTTTTTTGCGTGAGTTCCAGACTTGATTCAAGTTCTAGGTAGTAGCTCTAGTATGGATCTATGAGAGACGAAAGAGTTCTAGCTCTTGCAAACTGTTTAAATCCATAAAAAAAATATTATTATTTTTTGTTCAAATCATTTTTTTCAGGTTTTCAGGCCAGAACTATTTATGAAAAGTATCAGGAACTGTAGAGCAGAGCTTTAGGCACATGAACATATTTTTTTTTATTTTATTGGTGAAAAATGATCTGCTACGGGAAGTTGGCAGAGCATTTTTTCAATTGGTTTTTTTCAGGTTTTCGGGCCAGAACTATTCCTGAAAAGTATCAGGAACTGTAGAACTATGCTGCATGCGAATAGAACTCACTTTTTTTTTTGATCTGCTGGACAATGATCTGCTAAGTTCACACGCATATGTATTGTGGCCTCCTTGACTTCCATATACGACATGACAGAGACCTTTTCTTTTATCTGGCTCACGTAACTTATAGTTGGCCTTCCTCTTTCCCGTTTTCCTTCAACCTTTCCGTCAATTATGTTTTTTATGTAGCTGTCCTGTCGTAGAGGATGCCCAAATATTTTTCCTCTTTGATTTTGAATTGTCTCAAGCATGACTCTCTTCTCCTTTCCTCGCTCTTAGATCTCTTCGTTCGTAACTTTTTCCGTCCAGTTAATTTTCTCCATTCTCTGCCAGCACCACATTTCGAAAGCTTCTTGTAGTTCTATATCCCGTTGCGTTTATTTACATGTCTCATAACCACAGAAAAGCAAAATGGTAGGTATTCATTATTCTGTGTTCATTAGCTCTACCATGAGCTCTGTCTGGCTCTGTCTCTGGTTCTGATTTTGAGTCTTTGTGAGTGTTGACTAAATAAATCCTACGTCAAAACATCAAACTCACTGGTTAGCACACAACACAGACTTAAAACCAGAGCTAGAGATAGAGCCAAACAGAGCTCATGGTAGGCTAACATAACCATTTAAATATGTACAGGATTAAAAAAAAAAAAGTACTTAGCATATTTATAAGAATCTGTTTTATTGCCGTGCGTGCTTTTAAGTTCTTTGATTCGTTCGTGCAAGAAAACCATTGTCAACTAATCTCAAATACCAGCAAAGAGATGAGCATCTGAAAGCAACTGCCAGCGAAGCGTAAATACAATGAACGAGAACCGTATTCCATTTTCCACAAAGTTCTTCAGTTAATTGTGTATACTGCCTACATCTTTAATCAAAATAATCTTAGCTCTCTAAGCAGGGGCATAGCTACCGCTGTATCTGCCGTATCAATTATAAGGGTCTCCGGGCCATGGGGGCTCTCGGCGTGCGAAAGCAAGAATTAATAAAAACTACCCAATTTTTTTTTATTGTATAAAAATTACCTAAGAATTTAGAACCGAAAAAAAGAAAAGGTGAGTGTATTTAATTACAATAATAAATGATTATTGTTTGTAAAAATTTTGGAAAATAGACAGATAGATAATTATTATGATGAATAATTATCTATCTGTCTATTTTTCCTCTTTGAGACGCGCTTAAAATCCTTGCACCACACTTGGTTCGAAAGAATCAGTGACACGACAAGAAGAAGATGATGAATAAATACTTTTTATACTACACCTGCTTGGAAAGTACCTTGATACTTTATCAAATTTACGGTAGAAAGTACGTCATTGCATATCGAACAAATATGCGGGGAGAAAACGCATCTGAGCGGGAGAGAAAAGTGTATGAAAATCCATTTCTTACGTGGTTTTTATTTTTTATTTTGGTTAAGACTATGCGCCGGTAACCTAAATGTCAAAAGCCAAAAAGTTTTTACAGTGAGTTTTTATCTCAAAGTTCGCAAAATGACACTGGCCACTAGCTGTGTGTTGGATGGTGTCGGGCTGGCAGTGCGACCCTGCGGCGGCAGGATAAACAATTTGAAAAAAGAACATGTGAAAATTGCAGACGCCATTTCCAATTTGTGTGTTTGTTTGAGGATTCAATTTTCGTAGAATTTATTTTCCTTGTAGGTGTAGTATAAAGCACTATGTATCACTCGAGAGAAACTACGATTCCCGATCTCGGGTGTTTTAAAGCCCTCGCCTACGGCTCGGGCTTCAAACGACACCCTCAACGGTAATCGGTCACTTTCTCCTCTCGGTGAACAATGTACTATTTAAATTTTATGCACATATTTTTTTTATTTTGTGGGAATTCTTTACCCAGCTTAGGGGCCCCAAACAAATTTTTATACGGGCCCCGCCAAGACATGCTACGCCACTGTATCCAAGATAAAATGCTTGAAATGGAAAAAGCTAAAAAGTAATCTGTTTGATTGTAATGCCGAATGAGATACGTGCCTGTATAGGTAGAATAAGTAGGCATACCTCAAGCTCTGTCTGGCGCTGTCTCTGGTTCTGGTTTTTAGTATGTATGAGTGCTCATCTGTGTATTATACTGTGTGTGTGACGTTTCGATGTAGAATTTATTTAGTCAATACTCACACAGACTCAAAACCAGAGCCAGACAGAGCTTGTGGTAGGCCTATTGTTTGATTGTAATGCCGAATGAGATACGTGGCTGTTGAAATAGGTAGAATAAGGAAGGTAAAATTACTTTTTTGATGGCCAGGAATTCCCAAACGGTCTTACAAACCTTTGTTATGTAAGGTGCTTATTTTTATTGTAGAGGCTAAGAAAGTTTTACACGAAAAACCTTTAATGTGGGTTAGGGACTGGGCACATCTAGGCGATGGCGATGGCGAATAATAAAACGCTCAAATATCGCTGTCATACTTGACAGCGTTTCACTGATCACCAACGCAGAACGCTTAGATATGCGCAAGGCAATTACTGCTTAACTACCAGCCCCTGCGGATTAGTTCGCATGCATCGCTCTACACTACTTGTTTTTGACTATGAGAAAGGGCATCTTTCTTCGGGTTTCAACTCAACTCAATAAAATTTTATTCAATACGATACAAGAATCACTTTGAAACGTCTTTTTGTAACTTTGTGTAACTTGATCTGTATCCGCCTGCTAGGAACCAAGCCGTAGTTCGTTACCTGTTCTTCCAGACTTGGTGGTGTGGAATTGGCACCTATTCTCACCTAGCTTTAAGAGACGATTCAAAGTGATCCATGTGATACAACTGAATAAACCAGTTTTTACTTTTATCTAATTTATTTTATTTAGACAAAATGCTATTTGGGCTTACAGATCGTGCTATATTCCTAGCATTCGAGCACTTTGCCGAATGCTAGTAATATTTCATACATATAGTTTACTTTAAAATAAAAAAGATAAAATTTACCCATTATAAAGGATAAAGATGCCTCGGCTAAGATGCTTTGGCTACATATTTAAGAATATCAGTGAAACCTCAAAGCTTTTCAGCCGGATCCAGTGCTTTATTCATTTCCGTTTGACTTCAAAGAAATATTTTTAGAACATTCCAACTGAACTTGAAGGAGCTTTTAAACACTTCCCGTTGTATTTCCTGTACTTAACAAGGTCTGACCTTTGTGTGACATCTGTTAGAAGACGGACCGTACCGTTCATGTGGATTCTTTTTTTGACGTGATAACGTCTTATAAATCGATGGAGCCGGCTGCACGCACGAAAAAACATGACTCATGCGTCGTTACGTCGTTTCGTCGTTCCATTTACCTGAGCCCGAGCCCGGGTCGGGTAATGGGTAAGGGTAAATGAGGGTAGGGGTAAATGAGGGCAAGGGTTCGGTCGGGTTCCGGGTCCGGGTCCGAGAGTTCGAGTCCGAGTCCAAGTCCGAGTCCGAGTCCGAGTCCGAGTCCGAGTCCGAGTCCGAGTCCGCGAGTCTGCGAGTCCGCGAGTCCGCGAGTCACGAGTCCGCGAGTCCGCGAGTCACAAATATTAATTAAAATTCTTTTGAAAAATGCAACCATTCCATCAGTATTTTCTTATGACGTTATCACGTTCAACTATCGTCAGTAAACCGACTTTACAGACAACCGATTTTTTGACGTGATAACGTCTTATAAATCGATGGAGCCGGCTGCACGCACGAAAAAACATGACTCATGCGTCGTTACGTCGTTTCGTCGTTCCATTTACCTGAGCCCGAGCCTGGGTCGGATAATGGGTAAGGGTAAATGAGGGTAAGGGTAAATGAGGGTAAGGGTAAATGAGGGTAAGGGTAAATGAGGGTCCGGAGGGGGTCCGAGAGTTCGAGTCCGAGTCCGAGTCCGCGAGTCCGCGAGTCCGCGAGTATTTTCTTATGACGTTATCACGTTCAACTATCGTCAGTAAACCGACTTTACAGACAACCGATTTTTTTACATCCTTTTTTAAAACTATTAGTATGTCCTTTCGTGGAACGTGAAAAATCTTGGATTTACGGATAGGTTAATTAATATAGCTATGTGTGCGAGTGAGTATTATGAGCATAAAAAAAAGTTTTTTTCCGAAAAACCTATATGACTTCGTAATCCCTTCGACTTATGATCTAAAATTACACAAATAACAAAAACCGTTTTTGTTCTTGGGCAGTGATTCTTGTATGTATTTTGTTATAATTATGGTATTCTATAATTATATAACAAAATAAATACTTACAATAATCACTGCTAATGGTGCTAGACCCCGCTCAAGATAGCTTTGTGACATGTGGCCGAAAATGTAAAAAAAACATACTTGGAATAATCTCCCAATCACAAATATGAACTTGCTTTACATACAATTTCGATTTTTCCATCTATGTTTGTGATCGGAAAAGATATTTCTAGTCCATTATATTCATGTTTTTCGCCATCTGTCGCACCGACTTATCTTACGTGGGTTCTACAATGAGAAATCCCTGTCATAGAAAACCCTATTTTGGAATTTTAAGTATTTAAAGATTTTGTGCACGGCTTATAGTAGACTTTAAGATTATATAGTCAACTTATTTGACAACAGGGTCGCAACGGACTGGGGAACATCTACGTGTGGGCGAGTGGTGATGGCGGTGAAGATGACGACTGCAATTGTGATGGATATGCTGCTTCCATGTGGACTGTCTCTATCAACAGGTAGGTTACTACAGTTATGATGCTACGAACTACTCTTATGACGGGACTTTTAGATGATGCTTATTGAATAGTTACTATCAAATTTTTGACTTGTTTTTTGACTGGCCTCTCAGCTCAGTTGGCAGTAGCTCTGCCTTCTGTGCCGTAGGTCGTGGGTTCGATTCCCACCGAGAACAAATATTTGTGTGGTGGTAGATGTTTGTTCTCTGTCTGGGTGTTATATTGTATTCTATGTATGTATTTACAAAAAAAAAAAGTATTTAAGTATTATATCAGCTATCTGGTTTCCATAGTACAAGCTCTGCTTAGTTTGGGGCCTAGATAGTGTTGTGTGGATTGTTCGCATTATTTATTTATTTATCAAATGGACAAAAACCTGGGTTATGCAATTCAAAAGAGAAGGTGGCTAAACTGCATGGTGCCAATCCACTGTGGCATGGTAACAATGGTGACTTGGTGGAGTCATGGTGGCAACTAGCTAATTTATTATTATTAATGCATTTATTTCAGATAGATCAATCCATAGTACTTAACTTACTAGATACATTACATTAACATAAATTCATACAAATAATAAATACAATTCAATAAAATAAAATGTCACAAATGATAAATAAAATTAAAATTAAATTAGTAATATTCCATTAAACTATATCTAGGCCCATTGTAATTTTTATCCATCTGTCTTGGACGGGACAATCCAGTCGGGAGACAACCATCTGCAGCTACCGTTCATACCGTTGCAGCTGTCTCTAGTGCGCTGACGCAGGGAGGCCACCTTCTTTCGTACAATCGTGTGATTTATAATCATGTTTCTTTTACTCCTTTGCAAAAATGACTTGTGTCTTCCAGTGCCATTAACGATGGCCAGAACGCGCACTACGACGAATCCTGCTCCTCCACCCTCGCGTCCACCTTCAGCAATGGAGCTCGTGACCCGAGCACGGGAGTAGCTACCACGGACTTGTACGAGAAGTGCACGGCTACCCACTCGGGCACGTCGGCAGCGGCGCCCGAAGCAGCTGGAGTCTTTGCTTTGGCTCTGCACGCTAAGTAAGTAAATTGGAGCATTCATCTTTAGCAACGGAGCTCGTGATCTGAGCACGGGATTAGCCATTGCATGGCTACCAACTCGGGCGCGTTGGTAGCGACTCCCAAAGCAGCTGGAGTCTTTGCTTTGGCTCTGCACGCTAAGTAAGTAAATTGGAGCATTCATCTTTAGCAACGGAGCTCGTGATCTGAGCACGGGATTAGCCATTGCATGGCTACCAACTCGGGCGCGTTGGTAGCGACTCCCAAAGCAGCTGGAGTCTTTGCTTTGGCTCTGCACGCTAAGTAAGTAAATTGGAGCATTCATCTTTAGCAACGGAGCTCGTGATCTGAGCACGGGATTAGCCATTGCATGGCTACCAACTCGGGCGCGTTGGTAGCGACTCCCAAAGCAGCTGGAGTCTTTGCTTTGGCTCTGCACGCTAAGTGAGTCAAATATAAATTGATACACACATAGGCTCTATCTAGTCAGTAAGGCAGCGTCATGGTTCAGTTAGAAGTAACCTTTTGCGCCATAGGCCGTGGGTTTGATGCCCGCCGAGAACATAATAGAACATATTTTTGTGGTATAGTCGCGGAATGAAAATGTTCGTCGATTTTCAACTTGATTTGTTCAACGTATCACGATCACATACTACCTTTTGAAACTGAATAGACAGAATACACCGTTAGGTTAACGTCACAAATTATGTCAAAATGTGTTCATGATCAAGGCACTGCACTGGTGCAAGTGAAAACCGACTCTAAGGTGACGAACATTTTCATACCGCGACTGTACATCGATGCTATTTTTGTGTCTGAGTGTAATTACAAAATAAATATATCTAATTTTTATATCAGCCATCAACATTTGGTTTACTAAGCAGAACCCTGAAGAGCTTGTACGATACAAGCTCTGCTTAGTTTGGGGCTAGGTGGTGTTCTGTAAATTGCCCACAATATTTATTATACAATATGTATTTTCTTGTTTATTTTATTTAAATATAAAGAAAAAAATGTGACTTATGATAGAAAGTATTCCATTTCCTTTACTACTGTGTTTTCGTCTAGTAGATTTACCAAATAAAGGTTCCACCAGGCACTAAAACCTTGTGTATGCTTTCAGCCACTTCCTTCTCATAATAAATTATGATTTATAAAATATTGCTATGAACTTCCCCAGCTACGAGCGTAGACGTGCCGCTACGACCGACGTAGCAATCACGTAGAGCTCATGTTTAAGTATCTCGAGAAGCGGTTACCAAAATAAGACGGTCGTATTATAACGGATACAGTATCCCACAGTAATAAAACTAATGCTATCTTACACCAAATAATTAAAATATTGAGTCAAGTACGAATATTTTGGCTGCAATTTATTATGCTTGAGACAATACAAAATCGAAGAGGAAAAATGTTTGGACATCTAGCTACATAAAAACATAATTGAAGGAAAGGTCGAAGGAATACGGGGAAGAGGAAGGCCAAGAATAAGTTACATGAGCCAGATAAAAGAAAAAGTCACTGTCATGTCGTATAAGGAAGTCAAGGAGGCCGCATTCGAAAAAGCTCTTAAATTTAAGAAGAAGAAGAACTTATTATGACGGCCGCTATTTTTTTAGAACTATAAGCTTGAGCCTTTCATAAAGCCAGACACGAACTTCTTTAAGATTTTCCTTAGGTTAGGTATAAATGGAGGATTTGTATTTGTAATATAGTTCGTACATAATACCAGCTTTATACGGAGCAAACATAAATGTTATGATGCCTCTTTCTGTCTAGCTCACACTCCCCAAAATAATTATATTACTTTCTTGTTATCGTAATAACAATTTACTGTGAATGGTTACTACGGTAACAAGAATTTACATAATTTTGAAAATATAATACAATAACTAGCCTATGATAAACACGTTGATACGTGTAAAATATTATATAAATAAAAATAACTTTACCTTATAACCCTTTAGTGCTTGTACGTAACCATTATTTTAGGGATCTTTAGGATTTTGATTGATTTTTCTACTACATTTAGGGGCTTGATTAATTGGTCGATTTTAAGGCTTCTTTTGGGTTTCATAACTCCTTGTTGTATATAAACACACATCTGAATTTTGCGAATAACCGCAGTAAAGGTCAAAAGTTCTCAAAGGTCTTGAGCAACAAGAATCTGAGGGACAGCGAATGAAGATAGCAGCTGTATCTATTAATGTATTTTTACATCGTTTTTCAGCCCAAGCTTGACATGGCGAGACATCCAGCATCTTACTGTTTTGACATCAAAGAGGAACTCCCTATACGATGCCAAAGTAAGTTTTTATGTAAAGAGCTTTACAACTTGAGATTCTTACACGTTTGGCATTCACACAGAAAGCGGATAGCAGAATGATTTTTCTGTAAAATAAACTATGTCCCTACCCATTTTACCTCTGTATAGCAATAATAGTTTGGATGATGACAAATTTACTGTAGCGGTTAGGTAAGGTTAGGTTTTTGATTAATTTCATAGAAATCGGATACTATTTGATTTTACCCGAATATAAAAAAAACAGAAAGAAAAGTATGTCTAAATACGACCACGCACTTACAATAGATTTTCTATATCATTTTACCTTTTGTGGCTTTCGAAGAAATGAAACTCCATCTATTTCATTAGAACGAACAAAGTTCTTAAGCTTCGCAAGTTTCGAAAACCCTGTGGAGTACTAGGTAAAAAGTTCTCCACAGAGTTCTCTCAAAGTTTTGTACAACTTTGAAACAAGTCGTTTGCGGTGGTTTTATTCTGTTTCGTAATCTCCTCACAAAGAAAATAAGTTTGTTTGTTCAATTCGATATAAGTTTTATTCAAAAAGCTTCTTATTTTCTTTGTGTGGTGTGCGCTACAAAATACGTTTTGATTAACCCATTATTTTACGTTTTACTTCCCAATGAAACATTATAAACATAATTTCGTGGAATATTTATCAACATTGTTCAAATAAAACAAAAGAATAATTAGGAGTTCGAGTATGCAAACCTTTTTCGAGAATTGCGCTAACAAGGGCTGTGATTAAAAATGCAATGAGGTCTATGATTAAAAAAGTATTTGTTTTATTTATGGCGTGTGAACAAATAAAACAAATGAACTGTGAAGTTTTGCTTATTTTTATGTTTTTATTGGTCGGAAGAATGAAGAAACTTCTCCCTGGAACTGAAAGCACTTTTGTTTTAATCGTATTAGCTCCTCCCACTCAAAGTTAATGCAAGTTTTTTTTCACATTGAGTTGTGAAACTGAAATGTGAACTTAGTGCAATATAATTTCTTCTCATAAATAAAATACATTATTGTCAGCTTCATATGCAAATCCCATATAATGTAAATGCCAAAAATTGGATGGATGGATGTTTGTTAGTCAAATACACCAGAATGAGTGAAAGGATCTGGATGAAATTTGGCACAAAGATAGATTATAGTCTGGAATAGCACATAGGATACGTTTTATCCCAAAAAAGTAACAGGGACAAGGCGAACGAAGCCGCAGGCAGCCGCTAGTAACTAATAACCTACTGCTTAATCCAACATGAGTCAACTAAATATTTTTCAGGGCCGTTTTCACTGGACAATGAACGGAGTGGGGCTGGAGTTTAACCATCTCTTCGGATTCGGGGTGTTAGACGCCGGTGCTATGACAGCACTGTCAGCCAACTGGAGGTCTGTGCCGCCGCGGTACCATTGCGAAGCCGGCTTTGTCAACACACACACGTGAGAAAAAAATCATTATTTGTTTTTAAATCTGAAGTGTTTTAATTATTTTTTTTATATAACTAGCTGATGTAACAAGCATGGCCCACTTTATGTTAAGTGGTAACCATCGCATAAAGATGTACCTACCCTGCGTCAATCAACTAGAAGCATGCAGATGTTCAGCCTCACGTGCCTTAATTTCACCGGCACCCACACCCTTAAAAGCGAAAATTTACCTTTTTTTACCTTTACCTTCGATTTACTCTTCGGAAAGTTAACATGCTGTTGAGACAATAAATCTTTAACTCAAGTATCAACTCCGGTCTTTGCTATCTTATCCTCTTTTTTTACACCTCAAACTTGAGACCTATAGTTATCATTAAGCTATGAGTCTTCATCAGCCAATCAATGGTTGGACATAGGCATCTCCATGGCCAAAGATCAAAGAAACTTTTCTATATTCTGTAGACCAATACAATCCTAGAAAAAACGATTCTCAGCTCTGTATATCCACCGAATTCCCTTTCACCATAAAATAACTATCAACTATACAAACATTCGGTGGTTTCATATAAACAGGTTTGAATACTCGATTAGAAAGTATTTACGCCTAAAGGTGTGTTCCCCTTCTTCCAGTGAGGTCCCAACAGAAGGCACGATCAAGCTGACAATCGATACCAATGCGTGTTTGGGCTCGCCCAGCGAGGTGCGGTATTTAGAACATGTACAAGCCGTGGTCAGCGCCAACGCAACCCGTCGGGGGGACCTGGAACTCTTCCTCACCAGCCCTATGGGCACCAAGTAAGAACTAAACCTTGTGACATGTGACAACCATTACACAAAGCGTCATAGTTTTATAGCGCTGGCTCAGTACAAAATATGATGGATATTATGGGTAAGAAAGGACTGACGTTACTGAAATGTCGACTGATAGAGGAGTGTAGAGAAAAAACTAAGACTAGAAGACTATTGCCAAATTCAAAGGGGTATGTATGCAGCGTTATTCATTATTAGCTACAACTGACAAGGCCTAATTTTTGGGTCGTGAATATTTGTTTGGCCGAATCAATTTAATTACTGATTTAAGGTTTTGTATCAAAATTATATTTTTATTAATTTCTTTACGACATATTGCATAATTATTGCCACGGAGAACAGAACGATGACCTATCGTCGCCACCCAGGCGGTGACTGAACGAGAGTGTCGCTCGCGGTGAGCGGGCGCGGATCAAAGGTCAAAAAAGGCCAGGTGGCTCGTCTTTGATTAGAAATGGATTTTTAGAGGTAACATCGCGCCAATGATTCGAAAAGATAATCTTCATCGATTGTCTCGGGATTTTCGTAACAAAACTTTAAAAAAACATTTCATAAATATTTTTTATTTTATTTGTTGAACCTAATTCCTGAGTATTTGTAGCTAATAATGAATAGCCCTGTATAACTCAAATATGTTTTTATTCAATGATTTAAGGATCACTTTGAATCGTGTTTTCCAGGTCAATGATTCTAAGCAGACGCGCCAACGACGATGACTCTCGCGATGGTTTCACCAAGTGGCCTTTCATGACGACTCACACGTGGGGGGAATACCCTCAGGGCACCTGGTCTTTAGAGGTAAGGTTATTAAGCTGACTAAGGATTTTACTCATTTGTGGTCCTATTTTAGTCACACAGCTTTTTTTTCTGGTGTTATTTTGAGTTCTTCTGTGTAATTTCAGTCTTATTTTAACCAACATTAAGTGTGAGTTGGAGTGAATGTGTATTTTATATGATTTAAATTTAATTTAATTTAATTAATTAATTAATATGGTCACATTTCGACCAGTTACACTAATTAACAAAAAATGATATCCTGATTTGAACGAAAATGTTACCTTTTTTCAAAGCCAATGACGGCTGACTTGTCTATTGACTGTCTCGATTAAAAGCTATTTTAATTATGTAATATAATGTATATCCTCACTTGAAACTGGCAAAATTGACCGAATGCACGGATGCTATTAATTAAGAAGAAGAAGAGAAAAACCAATTAACTGTCATCTAACATACAGGCGCGTTTCAACGGCGGCCAAGACCCGGAGCCATGGACGGGTTTCCTCCGCGGCTGGTCGCTGGTCCTCCACGGCACGCGTGCGGCGCCATACGCACAGCTCCAGCCGCAAGACCCGCACTCCAAGCTCGCCGTGGTGAAGAAAGCGCATGAGGACAACGCGACTATTAAGTAGATGGTGGTTGGAGTTTTCGTTCATGGATGGCTGTTTTTTTTCGGGTGATCTGCCGATGTTTTTTTATGTGCTCTTATTTAAAAAAAAACATTGTTTGGATCTAAGTCGACTCTCAAGCAAAGACTTTCGAAATTTTGGAATGGAGAACTGTCAAAAAATCTATGCTTGAGAGTTCTTGAGGATCGACTCAGACTCAAACACTGTTTCTGAATACGGGCCTTCTTATTCTGCATTTTGTCTAGGCCTTAATATGGGCGTATGGACCAATCTTCTTCTTCTTGCCCTTATCCCGATAAATACTGAAAAAGTCAAAGCACTCATTTCACCTTTCTGATACTATACTAAGTACTTTATTGCTTCCATCATATTGATCGGTCAACGTGAACGAAAACTTTAAATAATGTTATAGCTTAGAAAGGTCGATGAATTTATTGTTTTAACCGCCGTGAGCTCGTATCGAAACTACCTCAGATCATCAGCTGGGTGATTGTGTATTTCTGTTGCAATCAAAAGTTTGTTACTAACAGTTGAATGATACTAACAAGAAACAGCGATACACACATCTTGTTCCCACACCTGCATTCTTGTTCACTGTGCACGACCAACTGCAAAATGGAAGAATTAAACGGGGCAACGAATAAATCTATTACGGTGGCTATATTTTAGTCGAGAAAAGTATAAGAAAGCCGATAAGAAGAAGTTGCCATCATTTTTCGACCACTATCCATTGTTGCCATGCTGTTTTACAAAGCGAAGTACCTATTCGCTCTCTCATGTATAAACATGAGAGAGCGAATAGGTACTTCGCTTTGTAATAATAATACGTCTACGTAATAATACGTCGACATTCAGTCTTTTTGTAATCGTTCCTTGTCTATAAGTTTTGTTTGAATTAGGTTTTTAATGCAAAGCTTAAAATAATGTCAAAACTGACAGGTGCGACTTGGTTTTGATAGGTTTTGATTGCAACAAAAGACATGCAATCACCCCACAGGTTCTAAGTTCACCACACTGTCACTTTTTACCTTTGACCTTTTGACTTTTTGAAAATAATAATCATCTAATATCTAATGATTTTAGTACGATCTTCCTCATTAGATTTATAATGTACCTATGTATGTAGTTCTATTGAGAAATATTGTGTTGTGTTGGTGAACTTTACATAATTTTAAATTGATCTGCCTTTCTACGATACGGGTACACATGCTAGACATTAAGGATTGCTTTAGAAATTGATTAAATTTAAATAATTTATTTATTAATAAATTTATTTTTATTTTGTAACTTTACGTAAAACATTTTCTCTTTTTCATTTCAATATTTAATTGTATTCCTCTTTATTTATTTTGGAAGCTTAGTCGTAACTTTACCTAAAGCGTTTTCTCTTTTTCATTTCAATATTTAATTTCATTCCTCTTCATTTATTTTGGAAGCTTCGTCAGTGTCAATAACACAAAGCAAAAGTTAAGATTACAATCTTATAGCAACGCGTTTTTTCTTAATAATGCCACCTAGCAACATAAATACTTGATTTGTACTTTGGTCTTACTTAACAAAGAACACGTCACCTAAATGGGTATAAGGCATAACTCGCGTTTTCTAAAATTTGGGATTTTGTGTGTTGTTTTTGCGTGTCGCAGGGATTAATTGGTTGGACTAATTCCTGTATTTTAACTATAATTTGTTTTCTAATAAATATCTATGTATATACTTTAAGACATATAATACTACATAAGAGTTTTTAAACAGTCAAAGAAAAAAAAATTATAACGATGTAATTTATATTTATTTTTGTTTTGATTGTTACTTTTTTTTCTTTGACTGACCATTATTAATTTAAGAATATCGGAAATTATTTTTGCTTATTGTGTATAATCTATATCGCAAAACTATACCTCTTAATCCATACTATGCAATAATATTCTAATCATGAATGCATTTATTTTAAATATGAGTAAATTCAATAAAATAATCCACGATAATCCTCTAAAAAAATACCTTTTTATATTTCTAATAAAACATTTGTTCATGGTAAACATATCAGTATAAAAGTAATGAAAGCTATCTTCATTAAACGCGTTTCATAAGAACTTACAGAAATTGATATTTCTTAAAAAAACATTATAGTTATTACTGGAAGAGGAGGTATTTTTTTTTTAATCTAAATGGTCTTCATTTAACCCAGCAAAGTGAAGATCATTTAGAAGCGTTTGCGTTTGTTTATATGTAGTACATACGTGTCAGGGGCAAATGTATGCCTGGATGATGCTGTATATTAGAGATATTTACAAATATATTAGAAAATTATCTTTAAGATTTTAATAAATGTAATAATCTATTTATTATCAAATTAAAGATCTTACTTTGGGGCCCAGTGACAGTAAATATTTTATTGAAATAACCAGCTTTATTATTATCTATTTTCTTAATTAAACATACTGCATACATTTTCAAGCATTTTTTTCCCATTAAAATATATATAATTATTATGCTGTGTAGAGAATTTGGTGAAAACCAGAGATTTTTTAGAATAATCGTTAAGAAAAATCATATAAAAAGATATATTCTACTTATTAATATTATAGAAAATATAATGTGATTTGGTGTTGTATTTGAATTAAATGACGTTTTTGTAATTATTGCTCCTTTCCCTTTAATTTATAAAGAATTCCCCTGAACGGGCGAGAATAACTATTATACAAAAACACTGCGTTTGTTTCAAATACACTGCATTCTGTATAAAAAAATAGATTCAAGCAAAAACTATAGGCAAAAACTGACAAGGGGTTGGGATAGCAAATTCAATCTGATGGAAAAACAAATACATGATGGTAAACCAAAAAATATAGGGCCATTAAAACTAGGCAGTTTTTCTATCAGTGGTAGAATGAATCAAACTACAAATTCAAATTAAAGGTCATGTTATATTACATAAAAATGTCAATAGCAAGTGTTACTATAGTACAGGTATTTCACAAACGAGATTACGATTACGATTAACATGTAATTTTATGCTAAATTATAATATTTTTACAATGAATTGGCAGTAGCGTGCTGGATATTTATTAATTTGAATCGGATTAAAAATACAATTTTATACTGAATCAAAACCTAAAATTAATAATTTTATGCCCATTTCTATAAAACTACAAAAATCTGAACAGTAAATGACTCATTGTCCGAGATGATGAGTTATCGCATTTTGTCACATAAGGTCACACACATCTTTACGAAGAATTCTAAAACTAGAAATTGTCTTTATTTACACTGGCTCTAAAACTGTCCCATAGTTTTGTAAGCCGCGAATTCGCATACAAAATATTTGTATGGCCACGGTTTGGGGTCAAGTCTCTTAGACACCCATTTCGTTGTATGACGTCCCGTTAGTGCCGACATCGACAGCTCGCTCCGATATCCCGTTGAGGCCATTCGCGTGCCCACGGGAGCTTAACTGTCAGAGATCTGTAAACAACAACCAATGCCAACTTAAATAATAATTATGAGCTGTATTAATAATAAAAATTAAAAGGCTAATAATGTCCAGCAGAGGATTTATTCTGGCTGATAGGCAGATGAAAAAAATTCAAACCGCCTTTTCCCATCCCGGGATAATTAAGTAGTTAGAGGTGTTTCCATAACTAAACATACCCATAGTTTCTTGCTGTAGTTCTAGTTTGTACGCAGGATTGTCGTACGGCGGCAGTGATGACTCTCGTGGAGCCGATGGCACAGCTGCAAACCAGAAAGTATTGGTTAGCTACTCAGAGTCAAAGTTACATTCAGAGTCAAAGAAGAGCCACTCATATGATTCATATGAGTGAGTTGGAGTCATTTCTGAGTTTTGGCAGCTGACTCACGCAGAGTCAAAGTCAAGAGGGAGTCTCTCACGTGTAATGTTGGCAGAACGCGGCCGATGCCTGCGTACCACCACAAGAAGCAGCAGTAGAGAAGTGAGCGCTCCCAATGCTGCGACTACGCCCACTCCAACTAGCGCAGAGTAGTAGTCACCATGAGGGTGACTCGACTTTCCGCTTGATATTGATGACGCTGATATCTCATCTGTTAACAAAATTGTATTATTTAAACGTGCAAAAGTATATTGCAACCATACATCAAATAGGAAAAGATGTGCTCTAAGCGTTATGTTTCTATAGGAGTTAGATTTTTGTAACAATCCAAATGATAGGAGCTAGATTTTTGTAACACTTTAAAACTGAGGCCAGAGTCCTCAGTTTAGTTTTCTGGGAACTCTTTTTCCAAGCTTTTGAATGAAGCTAACAAACACACTTTACGGGCATATTGTCCAAATTCCATACAGAAACTGGAAAAACGGATAGATCTGATGTGGACACTGATTAAACACGATTACTTCAATCACTTACTATCAATAGGGTTTTCCGTATCCAGAGACTTTGTGTTGATTTCCAACACGTTGCTTGTCTTCACTTTTCCGTTCGTCAAGAACAGCTCCAGCCAGACTCTACACCTGGAAGCAGAAGTATAATGTTTGGTCAGTAATTGTCACCTATCCACCTGCCAAGCTTAGCGAACCCTAGTTAGTAAAGAGGAACTCTTTGTCCAGCAGTGGACTTATTCAGCATAAAACTCCGTAACCAGGATTGGCTATCAGTTCGGGTGAATTGTCATTTGTATGCCCTACAGTCAGTTTAATCATGATGAGTCTGTGGAAGATGTAGGCTCTGAATAGATTTTCCTAGAAACGGTTTGGCAGTGGCAGCTTCTTCAGGCTGGTGACGTCGACCATATCTTCAACTTAGAATGATTCTTGTTTTCTTGTTTGTTTCGCTAGGTTTAGTCACGCGGAACAGGCACAAATACATGAATTTCGACTATGACTTGGAGTTGTATATTACCTTGAGTTTGGCTCCAGCCCGCTCAGAGTGACTGCCAATGGTTGGTCCCTGGCTACCAGCTTGAATTCATCATGTTCCTTCCCTGCAGGCTGATCCCCGCAAGCGTGTGCTGCGCGGTACACTCGGACCCATCGCTCAGCGGGGGAGGGGACGCCGGTCCAGGTGACTTCAGCAGCTTCAGCGCCGACTGTACGTGCATCGATTGATACTGACCAGTTGTAAGGATCTGTAAAATGTATCGTTAATTAATTAAACCAGCAGGACTAGTTCTGTGTGAAGGGTTCGTCCGGGGAATTACTACCACCATGCCCATTTTTGCCGCCGACCAGCATCGCTGTCGGTTTGAAGAGTTTGGGTGTCGGTGAAATTACTGGCATGTGAGTCACTCTGTCATGCCGTAGATTGTCTAATGGACGTGGTATTAATCTTACCATTATAAGGTGCAGTGGTGAATTCCACTTTCCCCGGGTCATTCAGCTCCGTGGTAGCTCTCGGCGGCGGTACCAGCACTAGCGAGGCTTCGTACCGGCTCCCGGGACGCAGCTCGTGCAGCTCAGCAGCTGAGCGGCTGTGGTGGAGCAGCTCCGTCATGCTGTAGATCGGAGTACCGACTGGACGATATCTGAAATTGAGAAGATGTTTTTACATCTTACATAAACCTTCCCAGTCTTAAATGTTCAAGTAATACCAGATAAGTAAACGTTCATTACAATATCCCAAAAGTAATTAACCAAATGGGATCAGAAGTTAGAACCTACGGTAGCATTAGAAAAAACTATATAAGTTATGAAAATTGCACGTGCGTACCTGACTTGTATACCATCAATGAACTGTAGCTCGTCTTCAGTGAAATGCCTCCAGCTGACGTGAGCGCTGGTGTCGTTGGCATCAACGAACGTCAATCTACTGTCGATCTCTTTACGCTTCTCGACTGCTGGTACCATCTGAAATTAGACACGACGATATTATCCTTTTGTGGATCATTTTCGGAATTAGCTAGTTGAAGTAGGAATACTTGGAATGGACAGTTCATTATGAATGTGGGACCAAAACATATAGACGAAGCTGAACGTTCAAACGATGAACAAACGGCATTGGGCAAATTTCAGAAATTCTGTAGGTGGAAACAATTTAAAATTGAAAGTTTTTGGAATTTACAGCGGAGGCTATGTGCAGCAGTGGATTTCATAGAAAGGATTATTGCGAAATTTGATGACCTGCAATGTTCTAAATAATTGAAGCAACTTACCACAGGCAGGTCCTGAGTCCTCACACTATATATATCGCTAGAAGGTGCCACAGGCAGATTATGAAGGAACAGTTTTCCGCGAATCTTGTACGTGGTAGAAGGCTTCAAGCCAGAGAGGCGGAACTCCAGACGAGGGGTAGTGAGGATCTCGTCTGCAGGTGCAAAAACTTGGGAATACCAGTGGGAGATGTCTTCGTCACTGTTGAGGATAGAAAATATCCGTAAGATCAGAATATTTGATAAGCGGCTAAGGATGGTAGGTTTTAAGTAATTAATAGTCGCGAATTCAGAGCTAGTCCAGGTAAAGCAAGGAACCAGACAAAAAGGGGACCAAAATCACTAAGACAGATTTAGTATTATGAACTTACGCAGTATCAGTGTATCTCAGATCCACGCTACCTCTCAGCCCGACCAACACTGAAGGCAGACCCAATAGCATAGTCACACTAGTCGGCGAGTCTGACTCCACAGATATCACGCTCAACTTCTTATTCATATCTCCAAAACTCGGAGGCACTTGTAGACCTGGTGGTAACCCAGCTATGCCATTTTCAGGAGGTCCAACAGGATGGTGGATGTTGTTCTGGTCGTAAGTAGGGTTCTCGTCTTCAGGGTAATGGAATTCGGGTGGGACAGTGGGAAGGAATGGAGGGGTTGGAGGATTGTGTGCGAAATCTGTTGGGGCGTGATGACCTGGAAAATATAAACTTGTTAGATCGAGCAAAAAATACTTTACAACATATTTGCTACGAAAACTTGTTAATCCAACCAAGTCAATACAACTCTAGCATCAAGTGCTTATTAGTAGATCGGCTAAAGATTGTTAGTAGAATGATGATGTGTGTTAGCGAAGTCAACAGGACGATAAAATTACACCACATTGGTGAGTCCGGAAATGAAAAGTCATGTCAAGAGTCTGAGTAACAAAAAGGTATTGTGTAGTAGTTTGTAGTTTTGGTCTATGATCAAGTTATAGGTCTGTCTTCCACTTCATTTATTATCTTAGAAAGAACAAAGAGAAGACATATTTATACTTTACACGGGTATTTATCGCGTATATTACCTTATTTTATAAAATAAGGTAATATACGCGATAAATACCCGTGTAAAGTATAAATATGTCTTATGATCGCGAAAGTTTAAAAAGTACTAAAGAGAAGACAACTTTTCACTGTAAACTCTAACGAAGGGCAACAGGTAAAACACGAGCGAAAATAGAGTCCAAGACAGGAAGAGTCAGAGGGGGTCACACCAGGTCACTGACCTATCCGAGCGTCTTGATTCTTGTCCGCCGACCTTCCAAGGTTTCTATTAACTTCTGACTCCACTTCCATCTGACTAAGTAAATGTTCTAGATTTACCGTCGAATACTTTTTTTGGGGACTAATAACTTGGGGAGAGTTGTATTTGGGATTGGGAACTGTTCGCACATCGTTCGTAGGACTTGGGATAGCTCTTAGCAGGACAGTTTCGTAAGGATTGGGTTGTTTTGATAAAATGTGGGTATTGGAGCCTTCACTCCACAAAGCTTCACCTCCATAAATTGGTGTTGTGGCTAGATCTTTAGATCTCAGTACAGTGACATGTTTTCCTCGGGGGTTGTGCAAAGACTGGACATTGTTATTTATCATGGAGTTTGGGGAAGTTTTCATAAAGTAGTCAGTTATATTGCTGACTTCCGGTTGAAAAAGAGATACTTTTGTCGGTTCTGACACAACTTTAGACTGCGTTTCAGAGTAGTGAGGGTAGTGAGCTTTTGATTCATACTTCTCACGGTTAGGCAGAAAAAAATCAAAGTCATCTACCGACGACATTGGGATTTTTTTCATTGATTCACGCAACCTAGGAAAAGACATTTGGGGTAGGTCTATGGTATTCGGTATGGTTTTTGGTGTGGTCCGTGGTTGATGAAAAATGTCGTGATTGTTTGTGTTCGCAAATGCTAGATTTATGTGCTTCTCTGGATGGGAATGTGATGAGTGGCTAACACTCGTATGGGATTTTGCTGAATTTGCTGGATTTGGACGTTGAGGGTTAGGACCTTGCAGCGCCCATTGATCACGATGCGACAACATCGCGGGAGGCTCTTCATTAATAGTTTTGAAAGGTTCGTCGACATCTTCTAGCGTAAAAACTGTTGGGTTGTACTGAAGGTCATGATTGGATTTGCCATTGACAGGAACTGGCGTAACGTTTTTGAGGACCTTTGGAAAAGATTTGACAGGAGCGAGGTGTTTGTAAAAGTCCATAGAGTCGGTGGCGAGTGGGGGGGTGGGAAGCACTTGTGAGGTGACTGTTGAGATTGGTGGTAGTGGCGTGACGAAGTTAATGGATTCACCGAGTACTGGCATGCGGTATGTTTGGTATGATGAGCCGTGGTTTCCTGCTGGAAGCAATAATGTGGATGAAATGCATGCGTAAATAACTAGACAAATTGTTGGCATGGCAGACTTATGAACAAAATGCTGTTGATGTTGATATAATGACATGGTACCAAATAATGAATGTGAGAAAGTTGAGTCACCTTTATGAAATGACATGAACCCACCACCAGTTTTGTAATGCCATTGTATAACTTGGTCAAGGAATCGGACTGTAGATTCTTTTAATACTTTCGTTTAATTACATACAATACCATACCAAAGGATTTTGAGAATAACATCAACTGCCATCATCATCAGAAAAAGGTTTGACACTATCTGATCCTCTCATAAAACGTGATGGTCATGTACATTACAAACGCAAAGGTTTATTTGACGCAAATCTAAACACGATTCCGTGACAGTCATAGTGACAAATGGATGTGGTATCTTGGAGTTATTCTCACCACTAGGAATACATCCCCATTGCTTGCAGCAGTCTTCATCAGATATATTAACTGGGGCTGGTCGGTGCATCGGTGGACATCGCATGCTTTGAGGAGGCACCGGTGGTAGTGGAGTGCAGACTTCCTGACAGTCTAACTCGCCATTCTCGCAGAAGCACCGCTGTTCGCAGCCGGTTAGGGATATGGGGACTTCGGTCCAGTTTGGCACCCTGGGAATAAAGGAGTCAAAGTCAGTTCAAGTTGAATTTGAGACTATTGTTTTTATTTCATGTTATATCGGACTTCCTCGTTGGCTTGCTATAAATTCCAATGTTTGGTTCCCGTTACGTGAATTAAGCTGACTGATGGAACTGTGCAAAATATCTGGTGTAAACGTCGAACAGAGAACCATTATCGGGAGGAAAATCTTAACTCTCAGTTTCAGCGAGTTATACTTATAAGACATAATTTGCAGGTTGAACTCTGAGCATCTGATAAAAATGAGGAGACATGAGTTGTTCTTACGGCGATTCTATGGTCTACTGTGCACGATGACAGGAGTTATACTCACGGAACTCCAGCATAATGGCAGGTCCCATAGTCTGAATCACCTCGCAGATCTCGGGCAGTAGTTTGGTGGCTGCGCAGGAGGGCTGAATGCTCATTGTACGTAGCCTTTAGACATCAGCTCTAGACTGGCATGGTTAGGACAGCTAATATAGGTTGATGATAGAGTAATACTCACGGAACTCCATTATAATGGCAGGTCCCATCGCTCAAACACCTCGCAGACCTCGGACAGCAGTTCGGTGGCTGCGCTGGAGGGCTGGGGGCCCATCGTACGCAGCCTTTAGACATCAGCTCCAGACCGACGTGGTTGGGACATATTAGGGCAGCGCATTCCTTGGTGTCAGCACCGGTGCATTCGCAAAGCTCTGAACAGCCTATGTGGAACTCCTCACCTAGAAGCGTTTTTGAATAAACTTACTTGGTCAATGGTAAGGTACGTTTCTATATTTTATTTAGCTACAGACACTGTTGTGATAATCTAGCATTTAAAAACACAAATACAATGCTACTAATTGGCACCAACCCATAATGTTCTCCATTTGATCTGACTTGAAGATGGCAAATGTACTTATTTACGTAATAACTAAGTAAGCCAGATAATTAAACCAACGATTATGAAATAATCTAAGCTACTCTGAACTACTAAAATAGAAACTGATTTTGGATTCTAAATGCATGCTTCTTTATAAGTAGCTACTTATATTGCTTTTTGCTGTATTTGAACGACTTTTCGTAGCATATCCAAGCAGCCTAATTAAGCTGAAACTCTATTCACAGTTGTCCATACTTACCAACACTATAAAATTTTCCATCCTCCCAGCATCCAATTTTAGTTCCATTCCCTAGATCTTCCGTAGGCACCTCATTCACCCCATCAGTCGTTGTCATCGTAAAGTTAAACTTAGTACCAGTCTCTTTAGTTTTCAGAATATAGTCTTTGCCCCCCTCGAGATTAAGGATCAGATTTGAATACTTCAGTTCAACGTCTTTGAACGTTCTTCCTCCATCATCGCTCAAGAGAAGATGAATTGGGTCTTCACTGATATTTAAATGTATGAGGTTGACCTGGACTGTGTTGTTTTGGAGGACCTTAACAGAACCAATAGGTTCTGCTAAGATCAAAGGTCGAGAACTTGATCTGCTTTCGGTCATGTCTTCGGTAAGTTTGGTCGACTGAAAAATAAAATAGATACAATGAATTACTAAATAAAGACATAATAATAATATGTGGTTGAATTTACAGATCTCGTAACACTTTATTGTACACCACAAGAATAGGAACTTACACATAGCGAAAAACTAAAACTATAGCGAAGCACAATGGGCGGTCTTATCGCTATACACAGCTCAGTTGGTATCGGCTCTGAATTCTGGGCTTAAGGCTGTGAGTTCAATTCCCAGCTAGGGCAGACATCTTAGCAAAATACACAGCTCATAGATATTATAAAAGCTCTTATAAACTAATCACTCCCCCTCTTTCAGTTTATTAAAGAATCTTGCAGACGTGCCTCTGACTACGTCAGTTATAGGCACGACCACGTCCAAACCAAAAGCACAAAGACAAAGACCTCCCGACCTTGAGCTTGAACGACTTCCATTCATAATTTCCCGCGACCTTCGCTTCGGTTCACAGAATGTCGGTCGTCCCGCTATTTTTTAATGAGCTTGAAGATATTTTTCTGACTAATTATTAAAACGAACTGTTCAAGCTGATTTTAAATTAAAAAGCACGTAGTTAATTATTGATTTGTTTGTTTTTTCTAGAAATTAGTTACGTTCACACAGAGTCAAAGTTCATATTGCGCAACGCAGAGTCAAAGTTCAAAGTCACAGTAATTTAGTTATACTTTATTTAACAAAAAATCGGCACGTTCCCGTTACTTTTTCGGGATGAAAAGTATCCTATGTCTGTCTGCTGGTTCTAAACTACCTTCCCACCAATTTTCAGCCAAATCGGTTCCGCCGTTCTTGAGTTATAAATAGTGTAACTAACACGACTTTCTTTTATATAGATAAGATTGAACACCAACATAATATCCACCAATACATTTCGAGAAGATGAGAGTGCTTAAACTTGATACAGATGTGTTATGTAATTAGATATCAGTTATTTGGTTCAAATAGCTCTGTTTAATTTGGGGTTAGTGTTGTGTGGATTTTCTTCAATATTTTTTTCAAATTTCAAATTTATTTTATTGGTGAACTTGTACAGGGGTATAAAATATTGAAGTGAACGCTGAAAACTACAAAAGTAAAAACTGTGTCGCAGCTTCATAGCTAAATATTGATTATTTATTATCATTATATTTGTTTTTATACCTGACTAGTGGGAGCAGCCGTAGTGGTAGTCCCATTATCAATAATCTCGTGCGCGTCTTGAGAGACATCGCACACTTGGACCTCACAGCACGCGTCGTTCGGGTCTTGCACGTTGATGCACTTCTCTGAGGGCACTAGCGGCTTGCATCTGTAATAATTAATTAGGTAATTATTTAGGTAAGCTTACAAATTATTCTAATGTGCTTAAGAACGTAGATAGATAACTACGTAGATGGATAAAATTGCCCTTAAACTTAACAGGTTTTGACGAAATTTCTATGTGAGTATGTACTACGAATATTCGTAGCCAGCCAGCGGAGTAGTTCAGCTGTTTTTTAAATATACTTTTTCATGTTGGTTACTGCATACATCCCTCATTCATGAACCAATTTAGTAAATTATTTGACCTGAAGTTGGTTTCTCAAGTTTTTTGAACAGCACTTGTATCATTTTTTTTATTTATATTATAGTGTTTACTTCACTTGACGAAATCACAAATATTTTCACCACTCGGCTCCTAACTTTTGGGACATGATAAAAATCTTCACTTGTTACAGCCATTATGGCTGAAAGATTTAATTAAGACTTACTGCAGACATCATATGAAAGTAAAAGTACAATTAACGATGCAGAAATGTTGATTGCATTCTAATTATCTACAGCTATAAATGCGAAATGCAATGCATTATGAGATAGATAGAAAATACTTTATTGCATACCTACCACATAAAATTAACAAACGAATACAGAAAAACATCAAAGTGGAATACTATAGGCGATCTTAATAACTAAAAGCGATCTCTTTCAGACAACCTTGGGATGAACTGGCCTTGAAAAGAACGACAGAGGTCAATTATTTTAGTTTTGTACAAAGATCATAAAAAAAACGTTAAGAATCAAGCCGTGTTTGCTGCCTGTTCTTCTAGGCTTGGTCGCGTGGAACTGGCACCTAGTCTCACTTAAATTTAAGACGTTGCAAAGTGATACTTGTACCATTTCATAAATAATTATTTGAATTTGACGCGATAGGCAAAAGTTAGAGAAGAGAGTTTATACTTGAGACGATACAAAATCGAAGAGGAAAAATGTTTGGACATCTACGACATGACAGCTACATAAAGAACATCATTGAGGGAAAGGTTGAAGGGAAACGGGGAAGAGGAAGGCCAAGAATAAGCTACATGAGCCAGATAAAAGAAAAAGTCGCTGGCATGTCGTATAACGAAGTCAAGGAGGCCGCATTCGAACGACTTCATTGGAGAAAACTGCATCAAAACCCCGACAAGAGCTGAGCTAAGCTCTTAAATTTAAGAAGAAGAAGGAAAAAGTACGTACCTCGGCATACAAGTGACTTTGGAGTTAGCTTCGCAGTTGCAGCTCTGTTCGCAGCCAACATACCACTTGCCTCCTACGGGATACGTGTCGTTGCCATATCGACACACCTCTATTTTTGTAGGTTTGCCATCTGAAAATATAAAAAAAACATGTTTTTTAAAACGACTGCAAATTAAAAATTCTTCTTCTCAAATCAGTTGCATTTTTTTTGTTTACTTTTTTGTTGTTGCTTATAATGTTCGTCATTTAGGATCCAACTTGAAAAAAACTTTTTTTTGAAATTTCATCAAAATCGAATGAGCAGTTTGGCCATGGCGGTTTCTCAAGTTTTTCAAACTTATATTATTAAAAAACTAGATGATGGAACAAGGTAAGGCCCACCTGATGTTAAGTGGTAACCATCGCCTATAACAAAGTATTGCCTCGTAGGTCACGCACGTCAGGAACGTGCCTGACAATGCACTCTACTGCGTACATCAACTTGAGGCAGACAGTTGATGAATGTTCAAATAATTTAAATGTTCATTCACACTTCGGTGTGATTTCCAAATGAGTATTTCAAAGGGTCCATAAAGTATTGTTAGTAACTACTAAATCAACGAACTACGCAACAAAAGCGCAAGCAAAACAAGTTCCCATGGGTTTTGAAACACCAACGACTGTCTTTCAATTAAACGTGATTGGCCCGATATATTTACAATACAAGGTAATGTGCGATTCTCACAATATTTCGTAAGCACAAGAATGTAGCATATTGTTCTTTTACGCGGAGTTTTGTCATTGTTTTAGAACCTTCAATGTAATATTTTAGAAAATGCAACGTATCAAAATCAAGAATCAAAAATATTTGGTCAAAACGCAGGTTCTGGGAGACTCCCCTGGATCCCTACTTGTTTTTAGTATACTATTAGTTAATTTTTTGTTTTCCTGTTTCAATTGTTTTTTCTTTTATATTTATTTCATCTTCTACATTACAGTTTGTAGTACTTAGTTACCTTAACTTTTTGAATTTGTTAATTCATAAAACTTCTCATAAAATTCTTCGTATAAATGGTTTAGGAGTAGAACGATTCTGACTAAGAAGAAACAGACATAGTGAAACTATTAGCATGACTTCGGAACCTTAAAAAGCACATGGTGTCGACACAACTGCACAAATTGGTAGAGCCCCTATTTTTAAACCCTTTTCTACGCTCGATCAGGCTATCGTAAGATAGAAGATAAACAATTCATATAATTTTGTATTCATCGTATAAATGGTTTAGGAGTAGAACGATACTGACAACAGCCAGGCGAAGTGAAACTATAAGCAGGACCTATGAACCATAAAAAGCACATTGGTGTCGACGCAACTGCACACATTGGTAGACCTCCTATTTTTGAACCCACCCCACCACCCCAGTGGAAAACCACGCTCGATCACGCTATCGTAAGTGAGAAAATAAACTGACCTCCATTACCGGTAGCACAGGCGATGATAGAACAGCATTCATCGACTGGTGACTCGAAGCACAGCGGGTCGCTCAGCCGTCTGCCTCGTCTGATGAACGGATGCTTACATCTTGGAGAGCAGTCGAAGATACCACCAGTGGTGCATTCGCAGGTCTCGTCACAGCCACGATCTATTTTATCATTTATCTGGACCAAAACAAAATAAATAAATGTAGGATCTGGGAATGTGAGGATGTGAAAGATGATAACGGAACGTAAGTGAGATGTGTGAAATGGAACGTAGTATGAACAGCTGAATGAGAGTTTATGGAACGAACGGATGAATGTTTTAATTAATAAGATTGGGAATGAACATGCTATCTTCTTCCTGGGAACTGTGTGTGTGTGCCACGTTTTCAATTTTGTTTTCTGAATTTTATTATTTAAAATATTTTAAAACATTTTTAAAATATTGTGGACATTCCATGCTCCTGCTTCAAGGCAGAAAAAGCATGGTAGTACTTTCCCGGGCGAGTCCTTCACAAAGAGCTTTATCTACTACTACTGTTAATATAATGTTTAAAGTTTTTATGATTCTACTCGTACACACCCCCGCACGAATGTATAAGTATGCAGGATTGATAATGTGTTAGTATGTGGGTATAGTCTCTACTAATACTAACCTTATAGGCAACGCCATTCTCCTTACACATTTCCATTTCCTCAGAGCCTTTCTCCACCGCGATCATCGGATGAAACGGAGCTTGAAGATTTGAATAAAACTTATCTGGAATATTCTTATTTCCATGTTCCCTTTGAGGCTCTTCCTCATCGTCATCCAGATTCACATCGCTAAGGTCTAAGCCTTTCTTTTTATCTGTTTGTGTTTGGTTGTGTAACGCGTTTGCAAAGTTTTGTAATTCATCCACGTTCAAGTTTATCAAACGAGGTCTAGGTTTCACTACTATAGCTTCAGTGGGCTCAGGTACCTCTGGAGTTTCAATTGTAGCTTTTTCCGTTTGGTTTTCAACTAATTCTATAATTTTTGGTGTGGAGCGTGTTGGTTCGACTGTTGTGGTCGATGTTGCTGTGGTAGGCTTGAGTGTTGGTAGCTCTTCATCTTCGCCTGTTTTACCTGTAAAAGAAACATAGAGTTCTCAATATTACCATACCTTAGTCAGTCAGTTTTTATTGTCATCTGATTGACCAGTTCTCTAGACTGTTAATAAACTTTTGGGCTTATTCCTTATTTGAAGTTTGCTCGTACGTGATAGGTATATTATAATTTTAGCTGTATTTTCAGGTATTCTGTGGTCTTAAATTTAAAGTTGTCTTTGAAATATCGAAATATAATTAATCATCGTCTTAATGATTCTCGGGATTTCAAATTCTTCTGCTGAGTTCCATGGAAAATCCCAGGGTTGACCTGGTTATTGGCTCTAGATGAAATATTTAAATGGCAGCAAGTAGAGCACGGTTAGTAGGCGAGGTTCAAGATGAAACCCTTATCACAACTCCATAAGATGCACAATCGATTAGCAATCAGCAATTGCTTTGACCAGCAAAATCAATCTAACTGTCAACGGCTATCGATTGTATTGGTGATAAGATCCTTACCATTTGGAAACCAACATTGAAACGAATTTGAATCTTACTGCCTTGTAATAAAGAGGGAGCATAGGTAGGCTGGTGTAGGAAAGACGGCGCCTCACGTACTGGCTAATAACGAATTTCAGACATGAGAAAGCATTCGTGATTATGATAATGTTTGGTATGATGAGGTCAATGATAGGTTTGTTTTCTCTTTCACACCAAGTTCACGACCAAGATCGATTACTAGTTTTTGCACGATTAGATATTAATACCTTCTCAAACATGTATGTGTGACTCTTAGAATCACGATATCTCAAGAATGGTAACTCTTAGGAAAATAATATATACCACCATTTTTGTAAAGAATTTAAAGATCACTTTGGATTGTGTTTTTTTTTAAACTCGCTAGATGTGCGCAGACCTTTAGAAGGAAAGAGCGGGAGTCAACAAAGAAATCTGCCACGAATGTATAGTTTTTTTTTAAACAAAAACATGAAAAAAATGTGTTCTAATTTTAAAATTGAGCTCTTTTTATTTTATTCTCAGCCTATATTGTCCCACCGCAGGACAAAGACCTCCGTGTCTTTTTGCCAGCTTGATTACCAAAAATATTTTATAATTTATACCATGAGTACATAATGTAAAATTTCCTTAGCCTCCACAAATAATTTCTATATTAATTTGCAAGTGCCTGAGCATGTTTTTGCGGCTTCCTCAACTCAAGTAAGTCACTAATCTGATTAAAAGTAACGTCCACGATGTTTTGACGTAGGAAGTAGATTCCAACGGATTTGTATACTTATCAATAACCGTAGATTTCAATAAACTACCAATAACTACACGTGTGCGGAAATCCTTATTGCCCAGGGCTTCGTTGGCAGTTAATAAAATCTATACATATTTAAATGAAGCACTCATTTATTTTAAAACAGTAAATTATTATACTATGTCGGACTTGTTACTTCTATCTCTATTATTATTGCCTAATTAGCAAAAAAATATGATTTGCTATTGAGTTATTGTGTTCATTCATTTTCTTTTTATAGACAATCCACAAAACACTATCTAGCCCCAAACTAAGCAGAGCTATGGGATAACCAGCTGATATAGTACTTAAATATTCTATTTTGTAAATATATACTTAGAATACAACATGTACAACAATAAGACAGAGAACAAACATCTGCGTTCACCACACAAATATTTGTTCTCGGTGGGGATCGAATCCAGCGCAGAAAGAAAAGCTACTACAAACTGAACTAGGAGACCTGTCAACTAACTTAATGATATGTAGCTTATTTATTTATAATATGCGATGAAATTATGTACATAATAAAACTTTTGTTAAATTTTATCGTTGGAAGTTGAATTTTAATTAAATTTAGATTAATATTCGTTATAAGTAGCGTGAGACCAAAATTAAAAAGTATGAGACCATAGACAGTGTTTTTTTTTTATCAAACATTCAAGCAAACGCCTCGCTTACAATATTACCACAGATAATACAATAGCAATGTAAGTAAGATGTTTGTACCTACTTTATCTGGATTAATGTAGGTTAGTTCTGTGGCCTGAGGTTAGCAAAGGACAAACTGGTAGGACCGGTTGTAGTAGGTTAGGGGTTAAAAGTGTTTGGGATGCTTCAATTCGGATTTGTATTTTATACTTCGATTCTCTGACCAGTGATCATTGTTTTGTAGTAATGGGTAACTCGTCTATTTTAATCGAGGATGAGGGAGGCCCTCGTTTCTCCTCGTGAGGCGCCTCACGAGTACCCCTCAATTGAGGAGAGGAGAATTGAAATAGCGTTCGAGGTTTGGTAGGTTGACATAAAGCATGCGCGCCGCTCATCGTTCATTGTTTAATAATAAGTACTACTACCTACCTATAAAATTAATGTTACCTGTTCTTTATCCACGATATTTATTTATTTTATTTACTTACTTACTCATTATTTACAGTACTAAATAACTTAAAATTACGTTTGAATTTACTACATGCCAATTTAACACGTGTAAAACCTTTATTTATTCACACTTCTATCTTTCAAACACACTCATCACATCAATGAAGATAACACCTCATTTTTTCCTTTCGATAAAATTCCTCATTCCTCAAAGCCTCACCTCACTTCACAGACCTCCCTCAGTATCAGTCCTCACTCGCTCGCCTCACTCATTCAATCCATGACGCACAAAATGGTCACTCACTCTTTACATGTGGGCGAGTGAGCCCAGCCGGCCGCCACCACCAGCCATCCCGCTCGCTCTCATTACACGCGGCGCGCGGCCTGCGTCAGTTCAGTGAGTGAGGAATTCAATGAGGTGGTTCAAAGTTGAAAAACGAGGACCTCACTCATTTTGCATTTTGAGGAGCTCAAATGAGGTACCTCATGAGTGAGGGACACATCACTATTGTTTTGTGTCAATTTCAAATGATGTCTCTAATGACGTTGTTTATTAATATGAAAAACTCCAAATTTGTCTATTTTAAAACCATTTAGTTTTAATTGAAATATAAACAAATATTAAATACACAGAGTACCTATACTTATTAAAAAAGGTTGAGATTAAACCCGAGGAAACTGAGAAAAAAACTAAACAAAATTGTATGTAGGTTAAACTCAAATTAACTGTATTGTTTTAAGTGGGTTTTTGGTTTCAAAATTGAAAACTATAAGTACTTATAAGAATTTATATTTAACTTTAGAAAACAAAAACAAAGTCATTTGATTTACTTACTCGTATGTAAGTACTTTGGTGGGCACTTCATCAGTCAGTAGATGGTACCTAATGGAATAAAAAGACGCTCGATCATACAATATAAATATGAATAAATATATGTATGCCTACATAAAACGATACCTACGTAATATGCAGCTAAAACATTAAAAACAAAATACTACAGCCTTGAGAAATAAAATTCAAGCTCCAGCTAAAACGTAGATTGTAATCCGGGTTAACGTCTTCTAAAAGAAACATAACAACTTATTTGTATTCATTCCAGGCTCTTTAAGTAATGCTGATGTGATTTATAGGCTCCTTAAATATTACAAAACAATACAAAACCTCATTATGTGTCAACTGTGCCTATCTAGAGCTCAATAGATCCAAATCATTTGAGCTATCTTTAGATTGTTTGTCACGGTATGCAGGTAGCTCAACTGTTATTTGAATTTTGTAAATACAAGTAAATAATTAAACTAAGGCATCCCGTACGACTTCACTCGCAAAGATTGCTAAGGCCGATCACTATTTTTTATTTTATAGTTTTATGTGAATTGCTTTGTAAAATAAATAAATAGAATAAAATATAAATATTGTGGACAATTCACACAACACTACCCAGTCCCAAACTAAGCAGAACTTGTAATATGGGAACCAGATAGCTGATATAATACTTGAATACATATTTTTTTTGTAAATACATACTTAGAATACAATATAACACCCAGACAGAGAACAAACATTTATGTTCACCACACAAATATTTGTTCTCGGTGGGGATCGAACCCACGACCTACGGCGCAGAAGGCAGAGCTACTACCAACTGAGCTAGAGGCCAGTCAAATAGGTAAAATGTGACTTTTCCAAGAGTACAAATGTATCAAAACTAGCGGCTGCCCGCAGCTTCGCTCGCCCCGTTTCCGTTACTTTTCGGGATAAAAAAATATATATCCGTCTCGAGGTAGGTACTAAGCTACCTCTCCACCATTTTTCATGCTTCTAGGAATAAAAGCTGTGTGTTGATTTTACTTTTAAAAGTTTTTTCTCGTTACTCCTCTTATGCTTATAAGACTTACGGTTTAGGCTGTGCGTTGATTGTCAGTCAGTCAGTAACGGTTTTATTTGCAATGAATGTTAATTGAATTGAAAATTGAAAACTGATGGCCTTACTTATAAAAATATGTCAAAACATAAACAGTGCTTAAACTATTGCCATCTCTTACCACTGGGTAATGACAAAAAGTGACAGGGCTAACTTTAAGCAATGATTAAATTTAAATTGCGTTTCTAAGTATGAACGTGATTGTACTGACGACCAAACGCGTCATCGTCGCATAATGCACAGCTGATATCTGTATGGATAGGTTCACGTAATACGGTAACCCACCTGTGACTATGCCATCAGACTTCCTTTGATGAACAGACATCCGCAAGCAGTGACGTGTGAACGAACTTGCTTATCCGGGTGCTATACGTAATGTATCGGTTATGAGGTTACCTCTTACGCGGTTGCTTACTCATTTTAGAGAAATCACACCAAAAGCGGATTTTATTCAGTAAAATCACAGAGGTCACTTTAGAAAGACAAAAATTTAATTTCAAACGTTCTGTGTTTTTTTTATACAACTTAGCTGATGGAACAAGGATAATGGCCTACTTGATGTTAAGTGGTAATCATCTATAACAAAGCATTGCCTCGCAGGTCAGGCACGTCAGAAACGTGCTCTGCGATGCACTGACCCGCATCAACTTGAGGCATACAGATGTTCAGCCTCACGTGCCAGTAATGCGTTTTGCTAAATAGACGTTCTGCTATGCAGACCATCTGATAGTTGGACGTTTTGCTACATGGACATTTAATTTTAGCTAGTTAGACCATCTGATCAGAAGGCATTTCACCGGCAGTTCACAGCTGCAATGCTGCTTCACGGCAGAAATCACAATAAAAGCGGATTTTATTCAGTAAAATCACAGAGGCCACTTTAGAGAGACTAAAAAATTTTTTTTTCTTATTTTTTATTTACTTTGTTTCTCTTGTGTTTTTTGCAAAGTTAATACGTAACATATTTAATATGAAATCAGCCTTCTAGTTGAAGAGGTACTTAAAAGATGTTTGGTAGGTAGGTGTACCTACTCTAGTGAAAAACGCAATTCGTACACGTAACTTTGATGTAGCTTTCAAATACTTACCTACATTTTATAAAGGTTGGTAGAGCAATCAATTTTTACGCAATGCCTATAATTCTGAATGCCGATTTGGTATATTTTTCTTGCAATAGTAAAAAAAAAATTGTTTATAGCGACATAATTTCATAAACTAAATCAGCGTTTTCTTTCTTTTTACAATTTACATAAGCAAATGAATTGAACGAGTCAATTGAGACGCGTGCTTGCACCCAAATAAAATAATAACTGTAACCCACAAGTAGTTAGGTAGGTAGGTACCTCCATCATAATGTTACAGTTACACGATTCGGTTAACTGTTTTTTGTTGATAATAAATTAATTAACGACGGTATACGATACCAATAACGATGCGATAAAGAAACCGGAGTAAGTCTATTATGAATCTATTGGAAACCAATTAGAAAATGAATGCACGGTCACACTGAAAAAGTATAGTTGTTGAATTTACTAAACTCGCATGGTTTGAGCTTACAAGCAATAAATTAACCAAATTCTTCGTTGTTTTTACAAAATACAATTATTAATTTTACAAAACCAGTAAAGGTTGACACTTGCCATTTTGTGCTTAGTAGAATTTACGAAATCAATGTATTGGTTACACTAAAGTGTGATTTGTAGGCGAGTGCCATAAGGTGGCACTTCCAACGTTACTAAAGTCATTTATATATTCAACAATCCTCAATGTTGGTTTTACTAAACCTGATACTACAACTACGGTTTAGTATATTCAATAGTAATACCTTGTAGAATATGCACATGAACGTCGTTGTAATCAACAACGAGCTTTTGTACAAACAACGTTCTAGTTTTGTAAGATAGTTCCCGTAAGAACCGTCTGATGGCGCATGCATCGCTACTAAAGTCATTTGCATATTCAACAATCCTCAATGTTGGTTATACTAAACCTAATACTACAACTACGGTTTAGTATATTCAACAGCAATACTTTGCAAAATTTACACATGAACGTCGATGTAATCTACAACGAGCTTTCGTAGAAACAACGTTCTTGTTTTGTAAGATAATTCTCGTGAGAACCGATTGATGTCGCATGCATCGCTACTAAAGTTATTTGTAAAATGATCAACCATGGTTGTTCTTTTTACTAAACACTATTCAACACCCATTATACTACAGTAATTAATTGTAAAATTAGCCGTATATGTATACAAGGTGTATCTAAATATGTGTACTATGCGAAGGTGGGGGGTTTCAGACCACAATGGTGATCAGTTGTGGGGGGGGGGATATAATTAAAAATTACTATTTTCAGTTTCCCATACAAATATATTTAATTTCATAATGCCTAAATAAATTGACAACCCTATCCTTGTAACCCCTTGACCCCTTGACCTACTACCTCTGTAGGTCTACTACTACTACCTACTACCTCTGTAGCTGAGTTTAGGGTTGTCACTTTGTATAAAGTCAGCTGTTCATGTTGAAACTTCGTTGCAGTTTTTTTCAGAGATACCAATCGAAGTTCGAAAAGTCGTTGAACAAAAGTTGTTCCCCGGGGGGTGGAAATTCACCCCCCTTCAGGATAGTACACATATTTTGATACACGTTGTATATATTACAAAAGAGCCGTCGTAAAAAGACCGTTGTTTTAAGAATTGTAACTATTTTTATTTTGGCAAGCATTATCGACTAAGATTCTCTCATAAAAAATCGTATCAGCTTGTTGTTACCTTTTGTTTTGTATTTAAAATATCTCCAGATAGTGCCTAACCGGAAGTTGTGAAACAGGCCTTAAACCTAGTGTCCCTTCAATTATAGGTAACCACAACGTGCACGTTATTAGATTGAGACCCGTGAAAGTATACAACTAGTCAGAACAATAAGTCAAGGGCAAGGTAAAAAATAGTTTTTTCTGACACGACTACGTTCTGTAAACTTTCATTACACCGGCCCATCGTCGTCATCGTCACAGCCTTTAAACGTCCACTGTTGGAAAGCAATTGAGGCCCTCCAATGGCTTTGCCATAATCACTACTCTTGGCAGACGGATTAGTGATCGCAGTATTGGTGTTGAGTACTCAGGTGGATGCTATCTACTGTACTGCTGTATACCTACTGTAAACGTGTACCAGAAACAATTTTTGTTCTCGCAGGCATTCATTTAACTGCTTGTAATATACCTATATGTCTATGCTCGCTGGCTTATCCAACCCACCACATTTTTACAAACAAAACAACAGCCAACTGCCAGCTGAAGGTAGTTCGTCAAGATTGCCATGAAGTTTGCCATATTTCATTGCCATTGAAGTTTTGTATTCACTGATGTTTGAAAATTCATACAAATTAATCGATAACTGTAGGCAGGTCGCCTCGCTATGAGTATGAGGCTCACAGATGTCAAATGTGACCTACTATAATGGCTCTACTTTATGGCCTCATACTTTAACACCCTGTTAGCGGGTATTAAAAATATAACCTATGTCGATGCAAGTAACTGTCTCTATTAGCAAGTTAGAAACTTACCAGTTAGTAACCTACCCTGTTTAATTATATTCAGCGTCCGATTATAAAAAGAGGAGTACCTAGCAAAGAAACTTACTTTATCATAGTTATAATAGGTACCTACCTAGGTAATATATTTTATCGCCATTCGCATGCGAAAGTCAGGTTCATCCCGCCAAAAAACAACCTTATTTGTTCTTACTAAAGTGATATTGTACAATCGACCCTCGTGTTTAGTTTATTTAACATTTTTGTTTAGTAAAAGATAAGCGATGATTGGATAGATCTATTTGTCTGTCGTTTTAGTGTCTTGACGGAAGCTAGCATAGCGTAGTGTTGCAAGGTAAGGCATTTTTTTGCCATATTAGGGCACTAGCACAACTTTGTCTGCGTGGACTCCATATAAAGGCAAAAAGCATCCACCCTGCTGCGAGTTCATCTCTGCGCGTTCGGAGTGAACGCAATATGCCGTTTGCACGTGATTGGCGTGAGCGCAGCGACCGACGGGATAACAGCGCCACTCTGCGACCCACAGTGTACTACTTAGCCTCACACTAAGAGCACGCCCGTTCGCGCCCGGGACACGCGTCATTATAATGTAAATGCCTAGCTCCTAACTATGACTAATTATATTGTGACTGTCTTGTGAACATAATATTAATAAACTCTCTATAAAGTGACTCTGGTGTTTTCCCGACGCTAGGCGGCTAGGCTACAACATAAAACAATTTAGTGAAGTAGAAAATATGTGAAAAAGACATACCTATATTCCTGCGAGAGGCAAACTTGTAGACCGATACCACAACCAACGACGCTTGTTGAGAAAATCTGGCCTCATTGAGAAAAAAATCCTGCTGAGAAGACCCCCTTGCTCATGAACATTGTTGAAGGTATGAACCATGTTTTTATCATTTGTCATTAAAGCTCAGTACCTACCCACTTCAGTTTGATTTTATTTCAGAACACCAGTCTATATTAACGACAGAGGAAGAAGTATCCATAAAATTGTTTCTCATATTCAATAGAGAACTTTGGACAGGAATAACGAAAAAGTGGAAATTAAGACAAAGATTACGAAGCCAGGATTTGTCTGCAAAAGACAAATATCCAGCACATCATTGACGAATGGCTCAAGGCAAGCTTATGCTACAAGTTGGTAAGTATTTATTGATAAAAGTTAGCCTATGTGTAATTCCAAAGATCCAGCTATCTACATACCAAATTTCATTGGAATTGGTTTAGTAGCATTGTTTATTTATTTAAAATTATAAATAAAATAATATATTATATAGATGTAGATATATTATATATGTATATTATTTATTATACATAGAAAAAATCCAGAACTCTCGGAATAAATATTTGCAGGTCGTACAAACATTTGTCGATTATGTCCAAGTCATTGTACCTACTTTATGATCCGTGTTCATTATTGCGTATTTAATTTTAATTATTTTTTTGTTACAGAACCAGAGTGAAATATTAACAAAAACCAGATTTCGTCAAGAGGAGCACCTGGCCAAAGGACTTACGTGCCAACCGTTGATAGGGGGCCATCGATCAAAGACATTACGGACTTTTGCATACCTTTCGAAACTGTCTTAGTAGTAAATAATATATATTAGGTAGTAAATAACATAACATAAGTACAAATTCCTTTAAAATAAAATGTTGCAATTTTCACAGTCATTGTTATTATTGAATCCTTATCCACCCAAATCAAAGAATTTTTTCTATGAATTGTAACATTTGTTCATGTAGTTAATTAACAATATAATATCGAAATGACTGCATGCATGTTCAATGTTTTTGATTTGTGATTTAATTGTGTATATTATAAGGGTCATATTTTGTATTTTTTCTTTGTGTATTTGCTTTTACTTAAGGTTGTTTTACACCATTTGCTTTCGTGTATTTTAGTCTACTTTGGTATGTTTCTCTTATTCATGTTGCTTTTACCCTGTAACATTGTACTGTTTCTGAAAATGTTTTGTGACATTTGCTTGTTTGGTTGTTTGCATTTAGGTATTTAGCGGGTACGAACACTACCAATTTTGAAGATGTTGCTACGTGCATGTTTTAGTTGCCTGTAACCTCTAAGGTGATTGGATCTACTCATGAAATTAAATATATTATGTGTTGTATAGCCGCAAAAAAAAACATAACCACCGACACACATAATTTTATTTCATCTAAGAGGTTTACAGGTAACTAAAACACGTAGGTATGTAACAATCCAAACTTCGTGGAATACCTACTATACGAAAATGAATAAGTAAATGTTACATAAGCAGTTTTGTAAGTGGTACTAAATTATAGGGTAAAATAATACAATTTATTCTGTAGAATATACCAAAGTTATACTTGTAAAATATATGAAAGCAAATCGTCAAAATTACAAAACTGATTTTGATAAAATATACAAAATAAGACTTTTAAATTATACGAAATCTTATGAGTAAATGCTACAAAACTAATTTAGTATGATGTACAAAATTACGAGTGTAGAATATACGAAACTGATTTTAAGAATTTCTAAACATGTTTCGTTATTTTTGCGAAACGATCTAGTAAATGCTACAACATTAGAATAGTATTACGTAAAAAATAAATAGCGTAGAATATACTTAACTGATTCAGTAAGAAAAACTAAACTTGTTTCATAAATATTATGAAACAAAATGTAGTAAATGCTACAAAATAACTATTTTATTATGTACAAAATTAATGAGTAGTATACACAAAATTTATTTAGTAAGAAATACTAAACATGATTCGCAAATATTACAAAACCAGTGTTGTATTTTCTATTTAAATTTACCATGACTTTTGACGAATTTTACGATTTCTTGTGTTAATATTACTCAACCAGTTTTGTAAATATTCAACAATTTTTGTTTAGTAAAATCAACAAAGATGTGTGTAGGACCTATATTAACCCTTGATTTTCGTATAAAATACTAGGAATTTTGTAAATTCAACAACTATTTTTTTTCAGTGCAAACATAGTAGTAGAGCTCTTTATGTGTGGCTCGTCCGGGGAAGTACCACCATGCCTATTTCTGCCGTGAAGCAGCATTGCTACGTTTCGGTTTGAAGGGTGTGGGTGCCGGTGAAATTACTGGCACGTGAGGCTGAACATCTGTACCCCTCAAGTTGATGGACGCAGGGCATTGAATCGTAAGGCAGGTTCTTGACGTGCGTGATCTACGAGGCGATGCTTTGTTATGGGCGATGGATATACCACTTAATATCAGGTGGGCCAATGCTTGTTCCATCAGCTAATAGTTGTATAAAAAAAGTCATACAGGTCAAGATTTGAATAATTATTGGGGGTTTTCAATAGTCACCACGCTTGACAGGCGGATTTGTGACTGCAGAATTGGTGTTAATATTTAGAGGAGGGAGTGGTCAGCTATAACGTTCATGGGGAGGTGATGGTGTGGTCTGATCATGGGACTACCACGGCGTCAATGGCAGACAAAACATTAATTCAGGATGATAAATCGATTATCCAAATAATATGTGCCAAAATTTACTCTTGAATTGACTCTTATAAACATAATATGCTTTGACAATTTAATTTTTATTACTGAAAGAAGTCCACTGCTAGACAAAGACTAAGAGACAAGAAGATAAAAAAGGAATAGGTACCACGAACCGGAAGACGAAACGTAGAACGTTCACTCAACGGATGACCAATTGACCAACCCGCGATATTGAACTTTGCGTCTGTTTATCTATTTTCCAACTGTAACGTGTGGAGTGCAACTTGAAAAAGTAAAGATACGAGTAGGATGCCAATTTGATTGCAACAATGAATACTTAATCCGAAACTTAAACCGAATTTCTTTCTTCTTTCCATTATATAAGTCAGTTCATTCAAAGATAAGTATGTTTAATTAATCTTTACCTACACTACAAATATACTTTATTCTGAAAGTGGCACAATGTACACACGTGGCACAAGTGGCACAAAAATAAATCCCGCTGAGATGAACGTCGTACTGCCATTAACGAGAAACTCGGAAAATGTTTGCAAATCGATATGTTTTACTCGTTGCATACTTTCTACTGTGTGCCTGTTAAACCTCTTTTCCTTTAGACGTTCCTACTTGCACAATTACTCATCTTGCTCAAAAAAACTGTCATTGTGGCGTACCAGAGCAAAGAAAAAATAGCATTTCTACCAATGAGTAATAACGCTACGCTAAGAATTTCTACCACATTCGTTGTCTGTGGTTTTTTGACGCGGGATGGTTTGAAAATTTTCCTGTTATTTTAATTGTTTTTTGCTATTTAAAGTGTGAATTTAGGCTCAGTTTTATGATGCACGATTGTAATTAATTACGGACAATACGGGAATTACATTTTCGGTGCATTTGGGCGCGGTCCCAAATATGGACGCGGCCGAGGTCGATCTCGGGCCTCGGTCCAGCAACAGTACCATGAGTGAAGAAGACATGGACCTGCAGGCAATCATTGATGTAAATCAACAATGTGAGGAATTATTTTCTGTGAATGAGGCGCGGCCGGCGAAAAGATTGAGGATTAACGTTATCAACGACGAAAGAGAATGTGTTGATGAGGATGAATTTACGCTTGTGCAAAGGAAGGCACATCGTGTTGCGGCTAGAAAACTCCAAGGATCGACATCTGAGAGAAGTACCAATGTAATGACTGATAGCGATAACTGCTTGGAAGTATGTGTCTCGTCATACCAACTGTTACCAAAACAAATTGGATTGGCTATGTTACTGAAAGCTGAAGGAATAACAAATGTAACAAAGATAAAATACAAAAGTCCATATAGAGTAGTCATTACATTTGAAAATAAGGACGATGCAGACCAATTAATTTTGAATAAAACCTTTATGGAGTCTGGGTACAGATGCTTTATGACTAATGAGGTTGGCATTAGCTATGGTGTGGTGAAGTATTTGGAACTTGATGTAAAGGAAGAAGATTTGATGGAGTCATTGCAGTGCGATCAAAAAATAATGTCTGTAAAAAGGTTGAATAGAATGTCGGAAGAAGGTGAATGGGTCACGAGCGAGACTGTACGTTTTGGATTCAAAGGCGCTACTTTGCCTCCCTATGTGTTTGGATATGGTTGCAGATTCAAAGTAGATCCTTACACTTTTCCGGTGACGCAGTGTTCTGTGTGCTGGAAGTTTGGACATATGACACGAACTTGTCCAACGAAAAAGTCGTGTTGTCCGAAATGTGGCCGAGGACACACAAACTGTGAAACGACGGAGTACCGATGTATTAACTGCAAAGGCAAGCATATGGCCCTGAGTAAGTCGTGTCCTGTATATTTGAAGGAACGTAAAATTAGGTCCATTATGTGTGAAGAAAATTGTACCTATAAAAATGCGTTGTCGAAGTACCTAGAGAATACAACTTGCAATTTTGATGAGCACTTTATGAATCAATCCTTTAAGTTTGGTAATCAAAATTACTCGATGAGCTATGAACCACCTAGGCTAAATAAATCTTACAGTCAAAGTGTTGGCGCAAAGGTGATCCAAACGCAAGCTTCAATACACTTGGAGCCTGAAGTTTTGTGCAACAATGTAGGAGAGCTCAGTGATGATGGATCCAAGGAGAGCAGTGAAGAAAATGTTACTGAAAATGGACCAGTTAATGCACGGAAAAAGAAAATTAGGAAGAGTAGAAGACGTGGAAAGGTACAGTTGAATAATAATAGCGATGCTGCTCTAGAATCATCGTTTATGATGAAGGCAACGGCTGAGACGAAAAATGAAAGAAAATCCAACAAAAACAAGAAGGAAAAAAGCAGTTTTAGCAGAATATTTAGAAAAGTGAAGGATATTGTATTTTCTGCCTCAAGTTTTGAAGAGAAAGTTAGTCAGGTGTTGAAACTACTTTTTGATGAATTAATATCGTTCTTAGTGCAGATGGTGAGCAGTGGAGATGTGTTTACTAAAATATTAGGCCTCTTTTATGATGGATAACAATATCTCTATTGTAACTGCAGTCAGGGCATCAGGCCCTGTGGGTTTTGCTGCGCAATTTTTAAATATTGCGCAGTGGCACTCGCAGAGCTTGATGCCCAAAAAACGAGAGCTTCAACTATTACTTTGACACGAACTTTTTACATTAGTTTATCATATTATTAAGTCGTAGCAGTTTCTTGTAAGCAATAACAGGGCTGACATAGTCGCTGTGCGACTCTAAGTCCTTTAAAATTGAGAATAAAAAAAAAAAAAAAAAAGAATTTCTACTTCAGGATTTTATTTTTATTTTTGTCTGTTAATGTCAATGAGCCTATTTACAAAAACGAAAAAGTATAAAGCAAAAGTCTAAATACTTGTGGGAGAAGCCCACAAGTATTTAGTCATAAGTAGAGTAATCATGAATAAAGACTCGGCTTACAGAAGAAGGCTTGGCGCGAAATCTTTTGAAGTTTTCTCTTAATTGCAATGTGAATTGTTAATGACCGTAATTAATTTTTCATTATTGTATTGGATTATTTTATTTTATTGCAATCATAGTGAAAAGTAGATAAGTATGTATACATTGCGGAAACACTTTAAGGCCAAAATAATTGATGAGTACATTTCAAATAACCAAAAAAAGAAATGTTTTTATCAGCGATAATAATAAAATAAGTAAAAGTTATTTGCGCCTAAAAATTACACAATCAATAAAACTATCTAAAAACCACTAATAAGACTGGTCGGAAGTTCATCACGCAATGCATTGACATAACCGGCTGCGCAGTCTATCATGCGTAAAAAACGTGCGTTTGCGCAGCAATACGTACTAGCATTTATTTTGTGACAGCATCTCATTCTTTGCGGGAAAGTCGCGATTGTAAAGACATTTGATAAATTGTGAATTTGTGTGTCACAATTCAACATTCAGTCAGTCAGTTTTGACAGTTAATCATACTTGTTTATTGTATTCAATAAACAGTATGATAACTATTGTAATAATTACCTAATGAAAAAATAAAAATAAGTTTGAAGTACCATCAAATAAAATTCTAATGAAATATGGAAAAGTATTTATTCATTAAATTGACTAGGGCCACTTTGAATAGTCTGTTTATAAAAAGGTAAGTCTAGGCACCAGTTACTTGTTACCAAAGCCTAGAAAAACACTATGTTAGTGATAACTTAAATGATGTCTAATTAATTCAAACCGATAAATTGCATTTTTAAAGAGAAAAGAGCCTTTTCGCATAAAGAACACGAGGATAATACAAAGTAAATTAATTTCTCTTATTTTGTGACCCAGACTAACAAATTAAGTTTTAACATCGGCAAATACAAAAATTAACATAAGTTATTTCAACAGCTTAGTCTAAGGCCCGTATATGCAAAAGCCTCGACTCAGACTCAAGCATAGATTTTCGACACTTTTTAATGGATAACTGTCAAAAAGTCTATGCTTGAGGCTCGACTTAGACTCAAGCATTGTTTCTGCATACGGGCAGACAGGCGTATTGTTTTGATCAATCATTATTTGATCGAACTCTGCACAAAGCGGACAATATTTCATTTTGACTGATCAGCTGCACAGTCTATACAAAACAGATTGCGTCATAAGAATTAGCACACAATACTCTGACACTCCACTTTCCATTTCATCGACAGATAACAGAGGTCAGGGAGGAACATTGTCATCATAACTTTGTCATATCACAGCTACCTAATCCTCTAGAATAAAAATGAGAATAGGTTTTTCCAAAGAGTTTTTATGTTTTTGTAACTACCAGTGCTACTGTGATACTGTGTTTCTCTCTTTTGTAGTAATTGCAGTAACAGCTTAGTGCTGGACTCTTTCGTCAAATTACTGTATGGTGAGAAAGACCTGAGGAATGTCTTATCATGTCATAACAGTACTGTCTTCTATGCCGTAGGTGGTGGGTTTGATCCCCACGTTGCTTGCATAGTACAGGCTTGTTTAGTACTTTTCTCAAATAATGCGTTGATATAAAAACTAGCAAAACGTTATTAACCTTAGCATCTAGGCAGAACTTTTTATTTGATAAGTTACCTCCTTGGTTGCCATGTTTCGGAGTAATACATCGTTCTATTTTTAAATTACACGACAGATATAGATTTTCATAATGTAACTTTTGCCGCTGCTGCTCGCATGTATTTGGCCAGTACAGTAATTTTGATTTAGTTATAGGTTGCCAAAATAATGCTAATTCCAAGAGGTTTTTGAAAAATATAATAGTGTTGCCATTTTTTTTATTAATCTTTATTATGATAGCCGTGTCAATTCCTAAGTGTTAACAAAGATTACATGAATTTTACTTTTCTATGGTATTACGAATTTTAGATTTGAGCAAATAGAGCGAAACAGATTGAAAGTGTTTCCCAATAGATAGCTTAAACTGGTAATTTCGCAGTTTCAATTGCTAATTTGATTAAAAACGAGGATGACGTAATTCCATAATACCGACCTCCAGGTAAATGCCATCTTGAATTATGAAGGTAGAATATCTATGGGAAACAGACGTTATAAATCACCATGGTTTGATCGAAGCACGGCGTGTGACGACACCGTGCAATGTAAATCACGACTCACGATTAAGTAACAATAAAATGTGCACGAAAGAAACCTCTGCAAATCGCTCGGAATCGTTTTACCACGCTGGTTGTTATTTCAAACCTAGACTTGGTTATTGACCGACTATACTCGTAGTACCATTACATTGGTTTGGCGTGGTCACCTTAGATGGAGTAACCCGGTTAGCACTTAGATAGAAAAAGTTAAGGCATTTCTATCTAAGCGCTAACCGGGTGCTTCCGAGATTTAGAGAAAGAGTTTCAGTTCGACTTCAACACTAAACTATTTATCAAAAACCATCATACAAACGGTACAAACTAATCCTTAAGTTTTTGCTCGTTTTTAGGGTTCCGTAGCCAAATGGCAAAAACGGAACCCTTATAGATTCGTCATGTCTGTCTGTCTGTCTGTCTGTCTGTCTGTCCGTCCGTATGTCACAGCCATTTTCCTCCGAAACCGTAAGAGCTAGACTGATGAAACTTGGCGAGTAGATGTATTCTGTGAACCGCATTAAGATTTTAACATAAAAATAAAAAAATAACTATAAATTTCGGGGGTCCCCATACTTGAAACTGAAACTCAAAATTTTTTTTTTCATCGAACCCATACGTGTGGGGTACCTATGAATAGGTCTTCAAAATGATGTTGAGGTTTCTAATATCGTTTTTTTCTAAACTGAATAGTTTGCGCGAGAGACACTTCCAAAGTGGAAAAAAGTTGGTCCCCCCCCCTCTAACTTCTAAAGTAAGAGAATGATAATACTAAAAAAAATATATGTTGTACATTACTATGTAAACTTCCAACGATTTTTGGTTTGAACGAGATCTAGTCAGTAGTTTTTTTTTTATACGTCAAAACCGTTAACCGCAATTTACCTTTCGACGAACTACAAGAACCTTATTATGTTACATCAAGTAACATAATATACAGGTTCTTGTAGTTCGTCGTGCTACGGAACCCTTCATGGGCGAGTCCGACTCGCACTTGGCTGCTTTTTTTTTATGGTTGGTCGCGTGAAACTGGCCTAGATTCATCTAAGCCAGTTCCACGTAAGCTGTTTAAATTATCTTTGAGGTTCAACTGAATCTTCTGACTTTAAGGTGGCCTATAACATCTACATATAAAAAGGCCGGAAGAATTTGACACACTTTTTTTGAATTCACGGTGGCGATGACGTAATTATTTTCAAATCAAAACTGGTTTATAAATCCACAATTCATTGACCATGAAAACACGACTTTGCTTTTTGTAAAAAAGCCTAAACTAAAAATGTTGTGATGTTCCGCTGTTGATAAAAAACGAAGAAATAAACGAGTTGGTCCGAGCTTAGCACCTCGACAGGTATGTCGGACTTTGTTTTAGGCAGGTCTGTGTTTTTATTAAAGGTATGCTGGTCAGCAGGGCCGGTCTGGCGGTGTCGATGATACAAACATTGCGAGAAAACAGGCGCAAATCAAATCAAATCAGGCGTCGACCAGCCTGTTCTGTTACGTAAAAGTTTTGATACTTGTAGCTCAATCACGCTCCATCACTCGACGGATTTGGATAATACGTGACCAAAAATATAGTTCTTAGCCTGGAATTGTATAGACTTGTTCTAAAAATTACCAAGATTCTCTGATCTTGGCTATGAGGACTACGTAGAAAAATTAAAAGACCCAAGACGGAAAGTTCTAGTAAGTTCATTATTTTAACATTGTGAAACTAAGTTTATGCGCAAACATTAAAATAAAATCATCCAAATAATATCTACGCACGAGCGCGTTGAAGTTTTTTGTACCAAGAATTGGTAGAGTCTGTTCAGAAAGAGAACCGTCGCGTCGTGGCCAAATTGAGAACTAACGTTTCGATTTTTATATGGCAGCTCATCCCTTTCTTTCTGTCAGCATTTTGCATCATAAAAATTAAATAAAGGAATAGTACACTAGTTGTGATAGGATCAAAACGCAAAAGACGCGCTATTGTATTGCCCACTAAACAAAAAAGGTGATTAAGCACAGCAGCGCCCTCCAATCCCACGACGGTTCTCTTTCTGAACAGACTCTAAAGATTTTCGTATTGGTCATGAAAAACAGCCGACGGTAATGAGTTTATTCTCTGGAGGTTCGCATACTAAAAGTAGAGCCAAAACGCTTAGTGCAGTGGTATGCTAACCAGGTATGGATGGTACTAAGACGTGCGTCTGCTATCCCATCTATCCTATGGTTTGGTGTGGTATGGTATGAATTGGTAATTTTTTCAAGTAGGTTAATCTCGCCTACGAATTTAATAAGATATCACAGACTGGTCATCGTGATTTTATTAAAAAGACCTCAACTTGATTTGGGTATAAAAATCAACTAGTTTAAACAGTTAAGCCATGAGTGCCTTAACCAAATCATGTGTTCAAATCCACACTCCAAAATCCTAAATATATGTAGGTAGTAGGATAACCTATAGCGAATGATGATTCAGAGGTACAATCTTCATTCCGCAGGCCTAATCGTGGGCATCCAAAAAGTCAAAAACAACGAGAATTCGAGACCTTCCGAAAAAGGCGACGTGAAGTCACGACTTCGTTCCACCGTATTAGATCGCTGTCTAGCTTGTTTAAATGATGAAAACTGTGACCGCTGTATGGCGGTCATAGAAACGTTAATTAACTAAAACAAATATATAGTACCAATTCGCTAATCTAATGTTTGTAAGTTAGCTTAATTTAGACTTGTGTGTGATTACGCACAACAAAAATACCACAAAAATAAAAACTTAACAAGATTTCGACACGTGTCTCGCTTCTCTACGAAGCATCATCAGGAAATTTGACTCGCTGTGCATTAAATGACGTGTTGTGTTTGTGTTCGTGTTCGTTTGTCTAGTCTTATTTCTGATTAACAATTTTCGCTCTTAGATCATGAAGCAGAATAGTAAATACAAAGTTTTGCGAATAGGCAGTAGGGTTAATTCAGGTTGCTCAGATGATTTTCGTTCTGCTCTTTATATAACTAAACTGGTATGCTCTAAGCTCATAACCATACATAATTACCTTCCGTTTGACCTTCTATAGCCAAGCTTTTTTACTCCAAATTTACAGCCGTCTATAACTAACGAGTCGAGATGATTTAGTACTGTTGTTCTCTAAATTGCAGATGAGAAGATAGAACGGTTTTGTAATTAAATATTAGAGCTATTTTACAATGAATCACAAAGAGCTCTTTGTGGCAACTATTTATTCAGCTTTTGTCAGAGTTTATCTATAGAGAATCGTGTCTTATATTATGTTCAAAAACACGTTTTTGTGCTTTATTGCACTTTGAAGCGGACTTGGAAATAATGTTTTGATGAAACTTGCTATAATAATTTAAATAACTAACATTATTATGAACTAGCAGGCCAGTGACTTTGCGCGCTCATTCATGTAATTTTTTTGGGATAAAACTGTCTTTTAGCAAACTATTATTACGGTTTTATTTCTACAAGGCCTAATATAAGAAATCTCTTTTTTAGGGTTGTCAAAAACAAGGCCTGACATTATTTATTCAACGGATACCGTTATTCCGTTGATAAAAATCAGATTTAAAATTCATTCAGATGGGTCCAATATGTTTAGGTTAGAAACCCGCAGACGGTCTGCCACTCAGAATAGACTGTCTGCCACCAGCTATGAGGTCAAAAACAGAGGTAGGTAAGGTTATAATACTTACTGAGTTCGGTCTCACAGTCGGTGTAATCATGGTTGCAGTCGACTGTGTAGGCAGTGGCGGCGGCGAGGGCCACCACCAGAGCGCACCAGAATGTCAGTAAGCGTGCGCTCATAGCGATCACCGTAGCGCCATCTGTTGGACAAAACAATGAACTATAACTTCGCATTACTTCTGAGAATCTGTAATAAAATTTGTAAGCATGTTGATAAAGGAACGATGAAAATCTAAGATTTTCTGACAACTCCAAGGAAAAGCCACAAACACATTAATTAATTGCATATTAAGCTATGCAAACCTCCTTGGCGAAACCATCTCATTGCTTATAAAATTATAAGAAAACTTTTTACTGAAAAGGTATAGTGGCAACACAGACCTAACAGCATTAATGCGCGTTTGCATCGAGATATAAGTACTACGTACTAGAGAAGCTACGTCAAATAACTGAATTGTCCTATTCTTCGTAATTTGTTCTCGGCAAAAAGGTCTTAAGCACCATGTAAATCACGGCACTTACGCGTTTTCGAGAGAGAGCGACTGAGGCGGCTGAGTGAGGTGCGGCGCGATCGCCGCAGTTGAACGAGACAAAGTAGGAATTTACGGTGTCTTCTCTAGTACGTAGTACTTATATCTCGATGCGCGTTTGCGACTATTTTAGCAGATACCGGTGCAAATTATTAGTATTAGTTTTATAAAAAAATATGTTTCTCAAACTAATATTACACTTTGTTTGTTTTGTTTATAAATATTTTATTTAAGCATGAATAATGTAATTTATTTTGGAAGTACTGTCCTAAAAACGAGATAAAGTTTACTACAACATCATTAAAACTTAGCATCATTTTAAACTTTCGTTTGATGTCACATCATATAATAAGCACAATGCAACGCAGCAGGTGGGCATCAGGTGGAAAGTCGAACAAATTGTGGGCGGGGTGGAGCTATCCGTTGTGGCCAATTTTGAGGGGTTAGTTTTACTGATTGACAAGATGAGTTTAATAGTGATGGTAAAAGCGAGTAACTAGACTGAGTCATGATCGTGTTTCAGATTTAGTTCAACAAAGATTCAAGTATTTTAGAAACCTCTAGTGATTTAAACATTGAATACTTGTGAGACCTTGACTTTAAAAGCCCTAGAGTACATAATGTAAGTTGTAGCTAAATTCATAGTTCTTACCGTTGTTACCAGTGTTGCCAGTGGCAGATAGTCAAATATTGTCAATATAACATTTTGTCGAGAAAAGTCACATTACCATAGATATGACGAAAACGATTACATTACTTTATTATTATATATTTACTTTTAGACAAAAACAAAAATATTCAAGGATGTCTTCCGATTCACGATCTTTTTTTTCTGGAAAATATTTTTAAAGTTTATTTATACTGAGTCGTGTAACATGGAGGTAACATGAGAGGGTCAAAAGTAACGTAAAATGTTGAACAAAAGTAACATTCTGGCAACACTGGTTGTTACTTAAATAGGACGGTAAAAAGAAACGAATTGACCGCATTCCTGCTAGTATTTCGTTTTCAACCGCCATCATGCAAATCATAGCAATCAGATCGAACAGGAAAGTACAGTATCCATTCATATTACCATCAAGTATGCTAATTATTGCAGCTTCATACGGATAATAAAGTGTCATCATAATCATCGTTATAAGAACGGTTATTTTTTTATCTGTGGCGAGTTAATACGGTTTTCTTTAACCGGCTTCTGGTCGTAACTGTAAAGTGACCATGTGAAGATGAGGCATGTATTGCGTATTTCGGCATTCGACTTTTACATCGCTGTGACAATGCGAAGAATTTAAAGTGACTATAACGTACTTTTTCAAGCACACGTTGGCATGAGGTTGTTTTTGGACCCGCAAGAGGTTCAAGACACATAAATATAAGCTTAAAATAGGGTTTTACGAATTAGGTCTCGTGTTTGCTATTAGATTTTTGATAGAACTAATGAAGAGGATTTTATAGTACGTCAATAAGCTAAAGCTTATAGAGAAAGCTACAGATTTGGCTTGAAGAAGATCTAGATTCCAATATTTAAGTGAAAACTTTCAAATTTCAAATTAATATATTATTCAAAACTAGCAGACGAAATGGGTACAATTGACCATAAATTAGCAATTAAGGTGAAAGAAAGCAACACTTCACAAGTCATAGAACAGCTTTGTATGGCCGACAACAATAACAGCGGTCTTCTAAACAACAAATGGTCATTTTGAATTGTTTGTCCATCAACTTTCGGCTGACGATTGTAATTGAAAGACGAGAATTGAATAGTTAGCGTTGTTCGAAGAAAGGCGAACAAGATTGCCGATTTGATAATATTGAGCAATTTGACTCTTCAAGCTTGAAGAATAGACATTGTAATTTCAAAATGTATTGATTCAATAAGATCAGTTTGAAACGTCTCAATCTATCTAAATCTAGACGACAGTTCCACGCGACAAAACCGGCTTGGTTCTTAGATATCATTCTTTGCATGATCTTTTTTGCAGGCCTCAGACACTGTCATAACACTGTTATGTTAGTATTCTGATTACATTTCCAGATCCAGGCACTGTCAACAAAAATCCACTTAGGTATAGATGCGTAGGAAATTAATTACTTCGAAGATGGTATACCTAAAGCCTACGTTCGTCCTACACAGTCTCATCATTATGGCAACATGCATTTGTAATCTTCTCAAATTCCAGCTAAATAAACCCTCGATGTTAGTGTCACAAAATTGCTTCTAGTCAATAGACAGATGTATAGAAAATTTTCATTTTTTTTTGCAAATAAAGCTCTACATAAAAAGGCTACCAAAATGTTTCGGATTTGAATGGCCAAAGGTAATTTTTGCGTGTTAAAATATACGCATTAAATTTAATGAGTTGTATCTACCTACTTATGTGGAGAGAGCAGTGCGAATCCAAAGAAACATCAAGGAACGAACTAGATTTAACTAAGCTATAAAAAGATAGAGAGAGAGAGAGCCCAGACGAAAACAGAAGGGTGCTATAGGTAAAATTAAGGTGTGCATCCTGTCTATGATATCGTAACTCTCAAACGGATGAACTTATTCTGCCTCAGTTTTTTTGCTTGAAATGTGACTTTATCAAACATTTTATTAGCTACAATAATAATAAATAAACAAATGCTTTTTATTTCAAACCTTGATCCATAGAGGTTAGTAGGTAACACGATAAAATAACTTAGAACTTTGTTCGTAAAAAACATGGTTAGTTATCTAGACACCAGGCGAGAGATCAGACCAAACACAGCCAACCAGTGTCTCATGTCAACGACTTTCAGCAGACTGTTGGTGGGCACCAACTTTGCCTCGTAAGTGGCTCATCAGAGATGCGGTTTGCTGCTGCTATGATCCAAGATATGCTCAGCCGTTGGAAAATCTTCAGTTTTTTTCTCTTTCATAAGGGATTTTCATTTCTAAACTTTGCAATGTGTTGGATACTTTTGATCTCACTAGCTTTGGTCCAGCTGGACCGTGAGATAAGATTGCACAACGCTCATGTAACATCCCATTGCGTGCACATCATTGCACTAAGTACTTTGTGAGCGGGACCTAGATTGTACCTGATGTGTTCCGTGCTCTGAAATTGGATGGTTGGATACGCAACTCAGTCTGTTGCAACTGCAACGGTCAACGGCTGTTCTTAGTTTCTTAGTTCAACGCTATCGTGAAGATGTGATTGTAGCATCTGTCTTTAGCTACTATAGTGCTAAGTTCGGCAAGTTTATCATGCGCACTTGATGTACGAGCAGGTTTTTCCGCAAGTAGGCCGCTGGTGGGCCCTTTTTGCGTGACCCTTGACACGTGTTGCTCGAACTTTTTTAGGTTCTACAACACGCCGGTTTCCTCACGATGTTTTCCTTCACCGTTTTGAGAGTACTGGCATAGTGCACATAAATTTTTCGACAGAAAAACTCATTGGTACACGAGTGGATTTGAACCCACGACCTTCGGATCGGAAGGCGGGGCCAGTACCACTAGACCACCAGTGCTCTCATATCGGAACACTACTACTAATAGTACTAATGGAGTCTTTATTCTGTGCATCATCATCATAATACTCATCAGAAAGTTCACTATAAGACATGGCATCATCTAAGTAAGAACAGTTTCGAGATATCTTCATCCATCGACTAACAATGACGTCAGTTTAAAGAGTGGGCTGTTCTAGTCCCATAAGAACAGTTTTGAGATATCTTCATCCATCGACTAACAATGACGTCAGTTTAAAGAGTGGGCTGTTCTAGTCCCATAAGAACAGTTTTGAGATATCTTCATCCATCGACTAACAATGACGTCAGTTTAAAGAGTGGGCTGTTCTAGTCCCATAAGAACAGTTTTGAGATATCTTCATCCATCGACTAACAATGACGTCAGTTTAAAGAGTGGGCTGTTCTAGTCCCATAAGAACAGTTTTGAGATATCTTCATCCATCGACTAACAATGACGTCAGTTTAAAGAGTGGGCTGTTCTAGGCCCGTTATCAGAAACAATGCTTGAGTCTGAGAGGAGCCAAGCATAGATTTTTTTACAACTCTCCATTGAAAAGTATGAAAAATCTATACTTATCCTACCTATGTTATGTTCTATAAGCTTATAGTACATCTTTTAGTTCGCGGCCGCCATTAAAAAACCTTCTTTTTCAGATGGCAACCACGAACTGCTGTAGTACAACTAGAAATATGGCCAGGTCATTGCACCTATTGTCAAGGCTGGATACCATAAAGTAGGTAAATGAAATATATTATTAGAACGTAATGTAAGTTTAAAAAACTTGAGAAACTGACTTCATGGCCAAACTATTAAACCGATGGAACCAATCTGGAAGTATACTTATATACCTTTTAAATAAAAAAGATTTATTAAAATCAGTGAATATTATGCTATTATAAAAAAAACGAATTCAGACCCTCTTTCTGTTTTATTTGAAGTCTGTTAAAAATCGAAGTGACCAAGCATTTTGCGTGTTCTCAAAATGAGTAAAAAAAATTTTTTTTATAGAAAATGTCTTGGTACTTAATGCCCAAGCGATCACTATAAACAAAATAGGAACAGCGATAACTTTTACAAGAGTTTAGATAACATAGAATGTGGACGGTAGAATAAACAATATCGATATTATATAGCCTAGTTTACACGATAGAAATCAACGCTAACAACCTGATTTCCTCATAATATCTTCCCATATTATTGTGGTGTCATGCGATTTACCATTGTCTGTGTGTTAAGTATTCTCTAAGTAGGTAGCATACCTATGTGAGAGTAGAGTGTACTGATTAGTATGGAAATGTCTAATTTACATCATATTTTTCCGGTTGGTTGCAAGTTGCAAATGTCGAGTGTTTGTGAATGCATTTGTTTAGTTATGCAAGATTTGCTTAGTTTAGCGCTGTGTGAAAAGTTCCAACTACAAAATACAGAGCTGTAGGTATTATGTATGTACATTTGTACAACTAAAGATATGCGCATATCTAGCGCGATGGCGATTAGCGAAACGCGAATATCGCTGTAAAATATTACCAGCTATATATGACAGCGTTTCACTGATCGCCATTGCCATCGCGCTAGATGTGCGCAGGCCTTGAGTAATTTATTTATTGATTAAATAGAACTTACTCATACCTAACTTACTTACTCTACAGTCTTGTCAAATCAGTTTCACAAAGAAGAAAAATGATAAAAATGAGCCAATGTTAAACATTTACCAAATTCTTAAAAAGCCATCAATCTTTTCTCTTGACTGTAACTACTAAACCAATCACTAAAACGTACCATTATTTTCTTAAATACCATGGCCATCGACCATACGGCCAATTCGGTCTCATGACCTCGTCTCTACCATTCTATGTTTGTAAAGTCTCGAACCCTGATTGGATCCCATGTGTTCTCATTGAACCACCTGTGGCCTGGATAATATTGCACTTTATTTGCTGTCGGCCTTGCAAGGCTGATTTACATAAATGGAATATGCAATTATGCATTCATAATACACCTACATTGAACCGTTAGTTTACGTAGCCTTTTAATAGGTACCTATGAGTTTTTCTGCCCAAAAATTGTATGTACACAATGCCAGTGCTCTCAAACGGTGAAGGAAAACATCGTGAGGAAACCAGCACGTCTTAGAACTAGGGTTTGTTCCCGGGAATTCTCGTCCCGGGAATTCCCGGGAAATCGGTCGGTCTCGTACCCGGGAAATTCAGCTCGAGAAAAGTCGAGACATCGAGAAGTTTAAATAAACATTTTTACGCTTAGCTTTCTTTGTAAATGAGAGGCGGTCAGTAAGATTAGGAGCCGGCTGTCTGATAAATCTAAATTAGAACCTAAAAAGTTTGAAAATATATGTGTCAAGTGCACGAAAGGAGCCTCTTGGGCGCACTTAAAATCCTTTCACCACATTTGGTTTAAACACGTTGCTCAAATTACTAAATTGTTTTACTCCAGTCTAGGTTAGTTACCGCTTGAGTATGTGACCGAATTACACAACACTCGTTTAGTCAAACGCTCAAAGCATCTGTCTAATTGCTCATAACAGAACCATAGAACAGAACATTCTAGCCTACAGATGGTGTGAGAGTTTTAGAGCAATTTAAGCAGGTACAGAAGTTAAAAGTAGAATTTGTAGAGTCCATATCCAATTTTCGTAAAATTTTAGTTATGAAGTTGTGGCTTGAAGAGTGTGGGTGTGGGTGCCGTTGAAATTACTGGCATGTGAGGGTGAACATATTCTGTATGCCTCAAGGTGATGGACGCAGGGTATCGTAGGGCTCGTTCCTGACGTGTGGTCTACCACTTAACATTAGATGGGCCATAGGTATATGCGTGTTCCATCAGCTAGCCTAGCTACATTAAAAAACAGCGTTGCGAAAATAAAATCCTGGAACCCACTGACTAAGTCTAAACTTGAGAAACTGACTTCAAGGCCAAACTGCAGAACTGATTTTGATGGATATTTTTTTTATGGGATCAATCTGAAAGTATTCACTTTCAGATAAATGACGAAATTACGCGATAACAAACATTATTAAAAAAATGCAACGGAATTAAGAAGCTTCTTCTTTTTTATTTGAAGTCGGCTAGAAACAGCAATGCGTTCCGTACATAGTGGGCACTAAACACTTTTTTGGACGAAGACAGAAGAAACGAGTTTTTATTAAATTATACTATTAGCAAACCGCTAACAGTTCGAAAAATAACGGCACACTGCAATAAGAGATTCGTTTTACTAACTGTAATCAAATACATTGCAATTCTCGTTCTCAAGTTATCCTAGTGGCTTGTTTCTACATACGAATTAAGTGTTGACATTACTAGGGCTGCCAAAACGTTTTCGCTTGCACATTTTGAGCACACGTGAATGAACTCTAAAAGTGTTTATTGCTTGTTTAAAAGCCACTAGCAGTTAGTGACCGAGCTTCGCTCGGTATTTTTTTGATAACGTACTTATGAATGATGAAATAATATTTTTCGATCTTACTACCATACTACATAATAATAAAAAAATAAGAACTGGTTAGTTAAAAAAAAATCACGAGTGCAATGAATGGGATTTCCGGAAATTTCCGGAAGTTGTCTACAGAGTGTTTACGTAGTCATTTAGTTCCAAAACTCGACAATAGATGGCGTTCTCTGTAAAACATAACCCTTGAGTTCTCAGGTTCTCACAGAGCTTAGTTTTTGCTTCTGACCAACAGATGGCGCTAGGAGTAATGATATTACGATAAAGTTGTTTGTTCTTAACTGGGAGATCCCGATATTTTTTTTAAATGAATCCTAGCTAGATCGATTTATCGCCCCCGAAAACCCCTGTATATTAAATTTCGTGAAAATTGTTGGTGCAGTTTCCGAGATCCTAAATATAATAATAATAATAATAATAATAATAAAAGCCGTTTAATTCAGAACATATACAATAATACAATTATACATTTAGACAGTTATATGTAGTTATTTTAGTTGTGTTCTGTGTGCCCTTTGGCATAGGCCTCCTCCAATGCCTTCCATTGTACTCTGTCGTTTGCAGATCTTGACCATAGCTTTCCTCCTGTTACTTCGATATCGTCTCTCCAACGCTTGTACTGTCTTCCTCTATTTCTTGTTCCGATTCTTGGGTACCATACTGTAACTCTTTGGCTCCACTTGTCAATACCGCGGAGTGTATGTCCTGCCCATCGCCATTTCAGGGATTTGATTTTAAATATGACATCGGTCACCTTGGTCTCCGCCCGCACTTCAGAGTTTCTCTTTCGGTCTTTTCTCTTCACACCAAGCATACTTCTCTCCATAGAGCGCTGGCAAACTGAAAGTTTGCGGAGTTGCGTGTTCGTGAGAGCCCAAGTTTGGCAGCCGTAGGTAAGTACAGGCAGAACACAAGACTCGTAAAGTTTTATTTTTAGTTTAATGCTAAATTCTTTGTTTTTCATGACATCTTTTAGGGACCAGTATCGTTTCCAAGAGTTGGCTACACGCCGGTTTGTCTCTTTTTCGTGTAAGTTTTCTGTGGAGATTACTTGCCCTAAGTATATGTATTCGTCTTGATATTCTATGGTTTTGTTCATTACTTTGATTTCTACTTTTTCGCTATTCGTTAGAAGTTTTGTTTTGTCAGCGTTCATAGTGAGTCCTACCTTAGCACTTTCTTTGACTAGTTCTTCCAGCATTTGTTGTAGAACTAGTGGTGTCTCTGAAAAAAGAACCACGTCATCAGCGAATCTTAGATGTGTTAGTCTAGTTCCATTTATTATTATCCCTATGTTATCCCAATTCAGCTGGCGGAACACCTTCTCTAGTGTTGCTGAGAAGAGTTTGGGTGATAGTGGATCGCCTTGACGGACTCCTCTTTCAATTTGTATAAGCTCTCCTAAATATACATATATATTATATATACAAGATTTTCTCGTTTAAAGGTATTAGATTTAGTAGTAAAGGCCTGCGCACACCTAAGCAGCTGGCGAACGCGATCACTGAAACGCTGTCAAATTTGACAGCGATATTTGACAGCGTTTCACTGATCGCTACCGCCAGCGAACTAGGTGTGCGCAGGCCTTAAGTAATTACCATATGTTTCCAGTATAATTCTGTTGAGTACAATTAGCTGAAGAAATAAGCATATGGCCCACCTGATATTCAGTGATAACCATCGTTATAGCAAAGCGATAGTTATAAAAACAAAATCTGTAAATCTAATACTAGCTCTCTCAGCTCAGTTGGTAGAGTAGCACTGCCTTCTGCGCCGTAGGTCGTGGGTTCGATCCCCGCCGAGATCACAATATTTATTTATTTATTCTAAGTAAGCATAATATGTATTTACAAAAAAGTATGATACCAGCTGTCTGGTTCCCATAATACAAGCTCTGCTTAATTTGGGGTTAGGTAGTATAATGTGGATTGTCCACAATATTTATTACTATTATTTATTAATAATAAAGTTAATGCATCTCGACAGCGCACACGGCGACTTCTAGATCGCTGATAATTTCAATAAAATAAAATGTGAACATTTGAAAAAAATATTGTATAATATTTAAAATATTGTAACCTCACGTAAAACAATTGACAACCCCTGACTCAGAAAGTTCCCACGAACAAACAATCGTTGGTATAGTCTTACGCGGTTTTTCACTCCTATCCTAATCGGTCTAACGTTTCGTAACTTATTGTGTTATTAGAAGTACCTACTTACCTGCTTAGTACTACGGTTACTATGTACCTATTCTTAAAACGTTCTGGGTATTGCTATTACTGTAAATATGACTACTAAAGTTTTGTTAGTCATTCTGTGTTCAGATTATAATCCCACTTTACAGTAAGAGAACTCTTTTTGGGGTTTGCTTTGCACACGTCATAATTTGATGTTTTTATTTTTATTACTAAACTATGACTATTTGAATAAATTTTTCATAACTGTAATTTGTATTACCTTCTACCGTGTAACCTTATTTTGACTTGTTTATTTATATATTTTACTTATTTAGGTACCTACTTACTTATTACATATTAAATACTTTGATTACCAAATAAAATGATTATTGATTTTTTACAAACGTTGAACTTGACCATTCAACTTTTTAGGAAGATGATGGTGGGATGGTCACCACACTTCATACTCGTATCAAAATAGTACATTATGATATAAGTGCGGTAAGTTGAAAATTACAGCCGAGGCGTTATTGCAAGCCCGAGCCGTAGGCGAGGGCTACAAGAAAGCAGAGGCTGTAATTATCAAAGCGCACGTATGTCATACGACGTTTTATAACACATTTGCGAGGAAACAAATAATACTCGGACTTTCGGACGAACTTACTTACTTGTAGTAATTACTTACTTGTTAAAACAGTTGGAAAAATTTGAACAATTTGTAAAGTTGATTTACGTTGCCACCACAATGAGCTTGACTTATATTTTTAAGAAAGTTCCATGAAATAGGCTAAAAACACACTTTCTGTGAAAATGAATTGGCATCTTTGCTTGTTTTCCATAAGATGAAGTTTTGATACGCTTGTAAGTATCTATCGTTCGATTTTTCAGGCAAGAGGCTTAAAGTAGCCTTTTTCACTGCCTCTCAACTCAATTGAGAATTTTGGCGGTTCGAATTAATAAATTCATCATTACTTGACGACATTTTCAAACAAAAATAATACAGCGAAAAGAAAAAGCGCGCGGAATAACTTTTTACTTTTTCACAAATTAGCTATTTTTTTTTTAAGGCAAAGGCACAAAAACAGCCAGTATTACTAATAGAGTAAATTAATATTTTTTTGTTTTTGTTACAAATAAATGGTATTAATTTATTGTTAAAATTAATTAAATTAAAGAATAAATGTGTATTTTCTATATTTTATCTCCCAGAGTTAATTTTATTCATAAAATGTTTACCACAAAAAAATCTTAGCAAAGAGTTTTTATGTCAGTTTTCTGACATAAAAACTCTTTGCTAAGATTTAAAAAGGTACCGTTCGTGGATTGATTACCGTGCGTTTTACATTACGATAACGCACAAGTACGTAAAAACATACATAACGATATTGAAATCGGTGAAGTAGGAGACCCTTTATGAGCAAATGTGTTATAAAAGTTATTACTGATGATTCTTCTACCACGTTTTTTTAAAGAGGAGTAGGTACCTAAGGGTTCCATGTAGGTCTGAACTGAACTCTAAAAACAGCATAGCACGACGAGCTGTCAAAATGGCGAGATCGAGATAGGTCCATTGAAAGACGCCACCGAACCGTAACTGGTGCCGCCGTTTGCGAAATCTTCTTGGAAAGAGTGCAGCAATAAAGCTTTTTATTTATTTACTGAAGAAAATGTAGTTAAAATGCTGCAAGCAAGGTTTGTGGGACGAGTTACTAAATTTTGTTTTTAACGTAAAATAGATTTTTACTTTGTGTAGGTACATATTATATTTAAATGTAGGTATAAGATAAGCCCAGCACGCTGATTTTGTTGTTATTCATTGAGCGGTCCAGTCCAGTGGTCCAGTCCAATCAGTCTGTGCTCGTGGCCCTAATTTGAAAGACGTGTCGTGCCTAATTAAATCAAAATTGAGCTTCTACAATGAATAAATATTAAAAACAAAACGAAAATGAACAATATACATTTAATTTAACATGCATTACTCGTTTAATATTATACATATTATGTGTTATTTATGTGAAAGTAGCCGTTTGGCTAGGCACTTAAATCAAGTCATTCCATTTGATTTATAACAAAATAAAGATTTATGAGCACTTTCACTACCTGACATAATAAAGAGGACAGAAAGTGTGAACTAATGATGAACCACTTCATCCATGTACATTTTTACCAATGATTCATCATCAGCTTGAAGAAAATGACAATAAACCTTCCGCACTGATCTCGAAAAAGGTTTTGTTTAGACTGGATAAAGGCTGGGCCACAGAAGAGAAAAAACGCTTGGGTCACTCGTTTGACAGTTAATTTTGTGTGCCCTAGTGTGAGCCAGTTTGAAACGTCACTGTTGAGTGACGTGAGTCCCTAGAAAATAACTACATACACCACTAATTTTAGTTGTGGATGTGGACGTCGCTAAGTTTTGTTCTATGAACTCTCGTCATGGATAACAGCGCCAAAATGGCTATAATCAAATGCGCACGAATATAATTTGACGTCTTCCTGTCCAATTGATATACTTATAATAATGTCAGTGCTCCTGCATCTTTGTAAGGGGTTTGCCTCAATCACCACGCTCAGCAGGCATTACAGGTAACTGCCGCCATGTCAGATGCTGCTGCCTTTCCCCTGGTGCATTCTTCAAGTCGCCTCTTCTCATCTACGGGAGATGATAGAGAGGTCCTGTTGGTCCTGGAGCCTTATGGCCTCGAATAAAGGCAACTTCAGGTTACAACCAATCGTCTTTAAATTGGTTGGAATCCGGAGTTATCTATGCTCAGTGAACTTCTTCAAACTGGGCGATAAGGCTGCTGTTCTATGCCGGGACAACCCCGACCATAGTAAAACTAAAATATTAACTCTTTATGACCCTGTAACCTATTCGTTTGTTTTGTAAGCAATTACTTCATAAGTAAATGAATGATTACATAGTGAATGGGTAGTGTTAATTAAATAATAGTTTATTGAATGAAACTTGGCAAGCGTGGGCAAATCGTGCGCAGATGGTTTCGTGAGATTGTTTTTAGTTACCTATGTGAATGTTTGTTAGATGATGGATTCAAAATAATAAGCTTGTAGACTACCGACCATGCTGGTACGAGAGGCATCTTATGACAACCTGTGGCAAGATAGCCAACCTGATGTTGAGGCTAGGTTTAAAAAACAGGCCTTTTCATCCATCCATTGTAGATTTTTTATATAGCGTCAGTGGCAACTGCTGGTGACCACTCATGCTCCTACTTATGAGACGCTATAGTGCCTGGGACATACCTATATAGTACAGGCTAGGTACCTCTGCGTATAATAATATCGAATTGAACTAATAACAGATAATTAACACCCAGGTCAATTTATAGTAGGTATAGAGTAGACCATTTCTTTCTTTTCTTTGCCTTTTTCTTTTCAAATGCGTTAGTGCACCTATGAGTTTCCTGATCCATAGAACAACTGCAAGCAACCATGCGGTTGCTTTCTGTCCTAATCCAAAAACGAAACAACAAACAGACTCTGCAAAGGTTTCTCATGCTAGCTATTACAGCCATTAGGTACATTGTACCTACCTACACAAAAGTTCTCATCTCTTGCGTAAGCTGACCTTGCCAGATAAAAATAAGCTAAAGTTTGACTTCAGGGTCAAACATCAGCTTCGACTTTCCAGTTTATATTAACATAGAGGTGTTAATTTCAAACCCGTTATGGTCCCAAATAAATAAGGTTTTAACGTGTTGTGTTGATTGTTGAGTTTTACACTTGTCTGGATTCACCAGTTTCCTTATAGTAATGTTGTTTTCTCATCTAAATAGAGAGGCCTTATATAGGTATAGTATATCTTAGCAGTGGTAAGCGACCTTGGCAGTAGATAAAATGATAAATACTGGTTCTCCCAGTTTTTAAGATCATATAGGTCAGTCTTAATCTTATTCTACAATCAATTTTTATTTCCAAGTTTTATTAGGACTTTATCTTGAACAGTGAACAAAAATAAAAATATTAATTCAGATTGTTCGTCATTCGGACCCACATACCATAACCCATTGAAATCAATTTTACACGGTTTTCAGGAAAAGTGTTACAACTGAAAATACTTATCATAATACTGTTTGGCATCTATTATTATGCTAAACTTACCGCGCAAACAAGCCTTTTTCATATCGGTAAAATTTGAAGTTTTAGAGCAACTTCATTGGAAACAATGAAGTTGCTCTAAAACTTCAAATTTAACGTTGCTTCCACGCGAAAAGAACGTTTTATTTATTGAATAACTAGCGGCTTGTCCCGGTTTCGCACGGGTGGACATTTATTTTTTAAACACATAAATTATATGTTAATATAAATGATACCTAATATGTTACTCAGGGTGAATGTAGGCATTACAATGGTGAAAGAATTTTTGAAATCGGCACAGTAGTTTTTGAGGTTATTCATTACAAACACAAAAATATATATTTTTTCCTCTTTATAATATTAGTGTAGATGTAGATAGGTAGGTAAACGGTTAAATAGATTAAGTAGGTACTACCTACCGTATACAAAAGCTTCCGTAGTCTTCGTTTGTTCAATAACATTTCGAGATTCTGATCACGTGCAGTCTGGTCGTGCTAAAATATCACGTCGACGTCGTCGGATTGCGTGATCCTCTTGTTTTGCATAAGCTTATAATAACATATCATCATTATCATCAACCTTAGAAGTCCACAGCTGGACATCATAATTAATCTCCCCTATTCTATCTCCTAAAGGAATTATGTGCGAAAATGCAGGCGAAGCAACGGTACAGCATTTTTAGTTTTCTAAGCTGCCTTATTATCAGGGGCCTAATTCTCGGGCCGATCTCGATCATTTTACAATTTTATTTTATTGCTTCTTTTCGAAGAGAGAATGGCAGATTTCCTTGAGTAATTCATCAACGACCTCATCGTAGAAGCCTCGACAGCTTCGATATACGGAAAACGTAGAAAAAGTGCGGGGTTGTGAAAAAAAGCAATAAAATAAAATTGTAAAATGATCGAGATCATTTTGCAATTTTATTTTATTGCTTCTTTTCACAACCCTGCACTTTTTCTAGCGTCGAGGCTTTTAGGATGAGGTCGTTGATGAATTACTCAAGGAAATTTATACGATATGGTTCAAAATCTTTCCTACAGTTCTATTAGAGACAATTTCACGCCTATCACATTTGTATGTAAATTTGCAACGAGTCGAGACGCAAAGAGCCTCTTTAGCTTCAATGTTCTAAAGATTTGCTTGCTAATATTTTCAAACATATAAATAGTTCGATTTTCTATTTTAAACAGACATGTGTCGTATCAATTAGCAGTATACATATTTATGGAACATTATTAGTTGGTAGGTGTATAGGTTTATCTGCCAGAAATAGTGATACCTAAAAACTATCTAATAACTTCTGAGCTAATTCGTTTCTAGCTTCAACTCCGTATCTTACTACCTAAGTACAGGATGGTTTTTTGAGAAGGAAGAACTCACCTTCAATTCAAACTTTGAAAGTAAAAGATTTTTGAAAAAATAAATATAAATATATATGTTTATAAATCGAGGGCATCTCCTTTCACGACTTTTCCCTAGCTCTCGTGGTTTCGGACCCTTCGAAGCCCCTCTTAAATAATCACCCTGTATTTTTAAGCACAAGTTAGGTATTCAATTATTTGGTTGTTAGAGTACCTACCTTAAACATTTCTAGGGATAGGTATATTTCCGATTCTGAAAAGTCAAGCAAGTTCATACAGACGCTGGCTTTTATTACTGTGAAAAAGTTGAATCATAATCAGTGATTTCGCCGCCATGACTTTATATAAGAACTCCGTGCTTTAAGCGTCGTTTCTCGCATCACTATTCTAGGAAAACATTGCCTTTATTGTCAGATAACCTTTCTTTCGACGTAAAACCCATAAAAGGGAGATAAAGATCGATGTGATGTTGAATTTATTTTTTGAGCTTGAGAACGCGGATTGTTCTCCGTTCAACGTGTTAATGTACCTTTCTTGGATAGTATACAGGGGTCTTAAAAAATACCTACTGTAGTTTGCAGACTCGCCTGCGGAAAGACCGTCGTCATGGGTCAACCCAATTCATGATAGCACAAGACCTTATGAAGGTCTCTCTAGAGCAAAACATGTAGAGAAAGGAAGTTCTCAATACGGTTGTATTTTTTTATTTTTTATTATCGCTCTCATTTACTTACCTTACCTATCTATGAGTAGATTTCAACTGTCCGGCGTCGAACCACATAAGTTGACATTTTAATATCAATGAAAATAAGTCATAAACTGTACCCACTAAATATCGAATATCAAAACATTGATAAAATTCTGATGGTATCTTCAAACTAACGTTCTTAATGTGAAAACCTGTTGTGAAGATCGTCCACAAACACGCGGATTGGGTTTTAAGTTTCATAAAGAATTGGTTATAATGATTTTGCCACATGTTTTTGCAATGAAGATTTTGATAGACTGGCCTCTGATCTTAGTTGGTAGCTCTGCTTTCTGCGCCGTAGATCGATGATTCAATCTCCAGGGAACAAATATTTGTGTGGTGAATGCAGATGTTTGTTCTCTGTCTGAGTGTTATATTGTAGATATTCTACGTAGGTATTTACAAAAAAAAATAAGTATCAAATAAACAGAACTTTGAACCAGATAGCTGGTTCAAAGTTCTGTTTAATTTGGGGCTAGATAGTTGGATTGTCCACAGTATTTATTTTATAGTCTGTGCCGTAGGCATGAATCAGTGATGTCTAAAATGACCTTTTAGGGTCATTTTAGTAATACGCGAGTTTTTTAATAGATAGTCGAGCCATTTTAGTAAAGTTGCCGTGAAAAGATTGCTTCACCAGACCGTTGACGTTCGACATAAATTCGATTTGCGCGAACACCTTTACCTACTTATAAAGGTGTTCGCCGGTATGACTTCGCCGGTGTTTTTTTGAGTTATGCAATGATGGTACCCTTCTAAATTGACCCATTGCAACGCCACAGAATATGGAGAGGTATTAGATTTCGTTAGGAACCAGAAAGGCAGTGTTTCTGTTCCTGCAGATTCTGATTTCTGATCCTGCAGTTCTTTATAGATTTTATTTTTAGAAAACCTTTTTTTTCAGATCCCTATTAAGTATAATAGATATAGGTACTTATTCCACCTAAATTTGCTCAACTGATCTCTGCCTCCCAGAAATGCCCTTATTATTTTATTTTATTATTATTGGTTTACTACATTGAACGCCTTGTGTTTTAAGCACAATACTAAGTGGAAGGTACTAGACCGCGTGGAAGATCACCTATGCGCTAGACTGCTCAGATCAAGTCGACAGTGGAAACCTACAAGAATGCTCCCGGATGACTGCAAGCAGAGAGAAGTGACGAGATATCGTGAGGCGTGCTACAGCCCCTGATAAAGAGAAATCATAAGATATTCATGACGACCACGACTGACAAGAGTGAAGCAACCGAGAAGATTGGTTTTAATAAGTATTCATGTGAAATAAAACAGATTAAGGATCCATCTTGGATAATTGGGGCTTCTTCCGGTTCCAGAACGAAAACAATGCAAGACTTCTACGTATAAGGTATTCAAATAATTTTCTTAGGCAGTCCCACTTCAACCATTCAATGTCATGGTATGATAAAAGGTTCATCTTCATTCAAAGGAGCGGTGTCGTTGTATTTCTATTGTATGTAAAGACGCTATTGTAGAGTATGGAATGTCTTTGGAAAACCAAATACCTACTTGCGGTATATCTTCAGTCAACAGTATTTTTATAGGCAAGAAGTCTATTTTAAGCTTGGAAATAAATTACTTAGTTAGATTTCCATCGACGCCTTTTGCATAGGTACGTGTTTTATAGGCGAATTTCAAATTCACCGATTTCATTAATTATGTTTAAGTTTTTATACGCAGACATTTATTACAGGTACCTAGATTTTTATATGCATACTAGAATCTTAATTATCCAGGATCTAACACACTTTGAACAGAAAAGTACAGAAACTCTGAAGCTTTACCTACCTAAAATTCGCGCATGCATACGAAAATTCACTCTTCTCTCTTCCTCATTCACAACTCTCCATTTCAAGAAGAGTCGAGTAATACCGCTATTTTAAGTAGATACAACATCAAACATACCGGTAGACTGTAGAAAAACACTCCCCGACAGGTAGATGCACTTTCTAACAAAAAAAAAGCGAAACCGCTCACCATGCACTGATTTATTCACACACACTGCACTAAATCTTCAAGTTGAACACAAAAATCCTAGCTGGTAGCTTGTTGAATTGTTAGTCTGTTTGATGCTGATATTAGCGGAAAAGTTTTTGTGGGAGAGCATAAAACACGTGCTCCTTCGTTGGCGTCTCGCGCATTACTGGTGGTGGTCAGACGAGTTTTAAGATTTCTCCCCGTGCATCGAAAGCGAGCCTTCAACCTTTCTTCGTACGATCGGTACTATGCGTTCTCGAATGGGATTGCCGACATTTTTATACATTATTTCCTTCTCTACTGCAGAAACTAGGATATGGCATCAATTTACCGTAGTTCGAGTGGCTTTAGACTGCTTGCAATGTTCTATCGTATAAAGTTCTAGTTCACGCATGGTGTTAAGCTTCGGAAGACCAATTTTTTATGCACCAGATTCTAAATCCAGCCTCTAGAACAATAGCTCTTCTATCAGTTTAAAATGTTTTTTCTACCAGTATGAATCATTTTTGGTGGATCTCGGAAGTTGCGACATTATACCATGAATCTCTCTTTCGAATATTTCCAAAGGTAGAGGTTATTTTGAGGCTTTCATTCTCCAAACGTTCGATGACGCGTTAGGATGCAATGAATCGGTCAAGGCGCTACATACAATGAGTCAAACGCAGAAATTGTCTTTGACATACTTATCAATATGGATATGTGTTGCCAAATGTGGGATTCCGATGTCCTGCTTGGTTCTTATAGTCGGAAATTCCACCTTCAACTAGTGTTAAAGGTGGAATTTCCGACTCTATATGAACTCTATATTTCCGCTTTGTTTTATTCGCAATATTCAGGTTGCTGCGCCAGCAATTCTACTCTGTTGGCTCCTGGCTAACAACTTTTTCCTGGTGATTTCACAACTTTTTTTTCTCAGTGTAGTTCGTTTAAAAAAAGGAGCATAGGCTTTTCAACTTAGTACTGCTAGAGTAAGAATGCTGAACTGGTAGTTTTGTTGGTATTCGTTGTGCGTATTAAAGACCTCAAGAGGTAGTCCAGTCAGTCTATGCTCGTGGCTCGAATTAGAAAGATCTATTGTGCCTATAAAGATCTTAATTAAAACAATTGTACTTTTATTAAGCTTCCGGTACAATTCAATCAGATCGGTGCAAATTGCTTGATTTACCTCTGAACCATGAGGCCAGACGCGCAGGAGCCTGGCTGGTACGCCTCCCAGAGCTATAAAAAAGTAACTTATTATAACGCTTTTAATAGCTTCACCTGTATGTTAGCTTGTAAGCTTGTATGTAACCGACCCCTTTGAGCTCGATTTTGTCCTACTTTGAACGATCAGATTTGATTCAAACTTTGCACACCTGTCAAAGGTCGATGACAATGCAATAATATGAAAAAAAAAAAAAAAAAAATCCCCACGCTTTTTTGTACAATAATATAAATTTTTCAATTGATTATTACAATTTTATTTTAAACTTTTTAGTTCAATTAGTTATAAAAGCGTTTTTTTTTAGTTTTTTAAAATATAATTTATTTTTATTTTAGAGGTAGGTAAATATTTATAAAATTGTTATGATGCAATCACTGAGACTACAAAGTTATGCAAGCATATAGGTAATTGAGCATCTTTCGTAAACACATACCAATTTGAATACAATGGTTTAGGTATTTCTTGTTTGACAATCTTTCCGAAATTTCTTTCAAACAATCGAAAGAAAATGCTTGGATGGAAATTGCTTACAAACTTTCTCGGAATTAGGAATTTCAAGATGTATCTCATCACGTATCTTCTGTTGCAATCAAATCCTTGTTTCAATCGTCAGTTTTTACATGTTTTTGAGCTTCGATTGCATTTAGAACGAATATGAATTGCAATCCTTGCTTGTCAGGCACAAGGCTTTGTTTGTATTGCAATCGAAGCTCATAATCATGTAAAAACTGAGGATTGCAACAAGCATTTGATTGAAACAAAAGATACGTTATCACCCCACTGCTCCCGCATTGAGTGATAACTAAAGGTTGGCTTGTTTAAAATAGCGTTGGTAGATAACCCACCTGATCTCGAGCAGTGACAATAAGAGCATATAATAATCTCATTACTTCACAGAGCACGACACGTCAACTTAAAACGCGTTCTAGTTGCACTGGACTTTGTGTATCGCTCTAATAATACAAAGGGCTTAAATCTCAGGCGCATAAATGTATATATATTTAGATAGTGGACAATAGATGGCAGCACGGGAGACTGTCCCTTTTTGAATTAAAAGAAGACACAATGACAGTTGACGTTGACAGATTTGAATACAATTTACTGATGGAATATGCATATGGCCCACCTGATATTAAGTGGTAGCCATTGACCGCGATTACTCTATAATATATATCAGTCGATGGTGCTACCTTTTACTCACTTGATCTTAAGCCAGTAAACGGAGTTTTCCTCTTCACTACACAAGCACCTATGACCTTTGCTAGCAAGGCAATTTTTTTAAATTTTGGTTTTGTTTGCGCAAGAGTCGACTTAGTAGATATCGGTTCGTGTAATATTAAAACAACTGTTTATATAATAAATAGGTAGTTATGTACTTTATTCAGAGATCTACTCTTCTTATTTATAAAAAGTCATTGTAACTAGCCTTAAACTTATCAATTTATAATGGCGACATAGAAAACAATCCAGTCTTATGTAACAAGTCGAAATTCACTACATCTACACCTAATTTTTAGATTACAAAACAACATTCATATAAAAAGTAGGAATTACCAATTGACATTATTTGTTTTATAAACAATCAGCAGTATAATTATTTTAGGCATTCTTACCGGTTTATTTTTCAGTTTCCAATACAATTTAAATCAAATTAATAAAATGCAAAATAGTTTAAAATAACAAAACTAATACTCATTATTAGTTTTGTTATTCTAGCGGTTTTATGTTTTCCAAAGTAGGTAAGGTACCCTATATTTTTAAAGTTAAAGGCTGGTTTCATGAAATACTAATCGACCAATCAAATATTTGACACTTGTATAATCCAAATTTTGCGTCAGATTCGAGCTAAACAACTGTCAAATATTTAATTGGTTGATTACCAATCCGTCAAACCGGCCCATACTCGTTTAGCATATACATACGAACATGTTCAGAAACATTATTGTATCTTGCTTCCAGTACAAAATTTAAAATATGTCCTGAAAAATAAACCCTTTTTCATAGAAATTCAATTTTGATAAAGATACATTTTATAAAAATAATTTACAAGCTCACTCGTCGTTTAAAATTTAATTTGTCTGAAAAAAAAGAAAAAACGCTGTTAAGAATCAATCATAGAGATTAAACTTATTGACAAAGAAAATAATCACCTCCAATTAATTTTTCATATAAATCATATTAGGGTCATAATTATTTTCTTTATCAATAAGTTTCTGAAAAAAAGGAAAACATACGAGCACGTATATAGCAGATCTAGATTTTATGAGAAAAAATGGTTACTCTAGAGGCATTATTCAGAGAGGAAATAGGGGACTACGTTTGTATGGAGAGTCGCCTGTGTGATGCCCTCTTAAAAATAAACACACAGCGCCATCTAGTCAAAAGTTTGGTAAAACTTGTAACAATGGTGAACCAATTTATTAACGGAATGATAAAACATACAACCTCAAAAACATTTATGTTCAGATAAGAATTGACCCCACAACCCACACCGCAGAAGGCAACACAATAGTTACTACCAACTGAGCCGTGGGATCTGATAAATATTAATAATCATTTTAGAATATTTCAACTTGATCACTATTGATCTTTTTTAATAAATACTTAAATAAATATTGTAGACCATCCACACAACAGTATCTAGCCCCAAATTAAGCAGAGCTTGTACTAAGGGGTTTCATCATCATCATCATCAACCTATATTAGCCCACTGCTGGACGTAGGTCTCTCCCAAGACGTGCCACTGAGCCCGGTAAGGGGTTTATATACAATAAAACACCCAGACAGAGAACAAACATCTGAGTTCACCACACAAATATTTTGTTCTCGGTGGGGTTCGAACCCACGTCCTACGACGCAGAAGGCAGAGTTACTACCAACTTAGCTGAGAGGCCATTCCATATTTTAAACATCCCAATAATTAAACATAGAAGTCATTCACTCATATAATTCATACTTATTCGTATATCTTACTTTTATAGGTTTGGAGTCGCCATTGCCTTAATCATTTGGGAAAAAGTAGCTCTTCTGCTTTTTTACGTAGGTTGCGTCAAGGTGACCTCTGCAAAATAAAACATTCATTTATACTTTATACCTACAAATACATAATTATACCAACAACATCATCCCTAGCTTGAATTACTTAACTTTTGGACATATACCGCTTTATTTGGGGGGTTTTGCCGTAGACACAATACTTGGCAGCCGGATTAGTGACCACAGTGTTACTATCTAGCTCCAAACTAAGCAGAGCTTGTACTATGGGAATATATACATTTCTTTTGTAAATACATACTACTTACAATACAATATAACACCCAGACAGAGAACAAAACATCTGCGTTCACCACAAAAATATTAGTTCTCGGTGGGGATCACACCCACGACCTACGGCTCAAAAGGCAGAGCTACCAACTGAGCTGATAGGCCAGTCAAGGAGGTACTAACGGCCGTTCTCTATATCAATGTAAAAAGGGTCTCAAATAAAATTCACTACTAATAACAACAAATCTATGTGCTAGTATTATTTAAATACAACTATGCAAGACATAGTTCTGCATAGCAACTTCTAACTAAACAACTTAAATGAAATCTAACACCTAACTCCTACATAAAAAAGTCTATTTTACGTCTACACTAAGAAAAACCAGCATAACCCTCGCTAATAAAGAAACGAATGAAAAGAAAACGCCGCTTATCAGTACATCTCACTCTAATCCATGTTTATCAACAGTGTGCGAGTGAGAGGGAATGAATTAGCGGCGCCATTTTGGATTTGAATGCGAGTAATACAAAACTACAATGCTTTGCAGAACTATGCACTTACATCGTGTCAGTGGAACGGTAATAGTTTCCTTCCTCTTAAAAATGTGCCAAATTCCAGATATGTTTTTATGGAACGAGTACTTCTGACGTGGCCTTTGAACGAGAAAAAACATTAACCCCAATTATAAACTCCACTTAAATTTATCTTAAAATTAGCTTTGTTTTTAATTTTTTTTGGCAATAATTTGTTTTGCGGATTTTTATAAAGGCTTTTACAGGTCTAAAAACTACGGCTGTAATTATTTTACCGATAGCCTATTTGCTTCGAATCTTTAGGGTGTATTCTTTAGAAATTGGCCTTAGAGCAAACTTAATACTAGTTTAGACGAAGAATATTCAGAATTTCTCTGCCTAAAATTTAGAATTTGATACAAAAGTAAGAGCATAGTCCGCAAGCATCCAAAAATCAACCAAATTAACCTCTTTCATCATAAATTTCAGGACGTTGGCAACCACATTGTATTTAGCCACATCCATGCCGTATTCAAAAATGCTGTTAGCACAATACGAAGACATCGGAGCGACACACGTATTGTACAAAAGCAATGCAAACATCCAGGACTGGTTTAGGTTTTTCTTGTCGCCTAAAATTCTCTTTGGCCGTGCGGTGACGTTTTTCGTTGGAGTGTTCGGCTCGCTTTTACTCCCGTAAAGTTCGTGTGATGTTTCAAATCTGAACAAACGCTTCTTATGTATTAGTACGTTGGTTTTGTGCATGGGATAGTAATGGTGAAAACTTACCGCTTGTCGAAGTACGACTGCGGAGTGGCGTCAAGGGATACCTCCATGCTTGATGGCTGTAAATAAAGGAAACAATCAATCAAAGAATTAGTACTTTTTAAATAATCAAAGCATTGGTGGACAATGCACATAACCCCATCTAAGCCCAAAGCTTGTATTATCGGAAACAGATAATAAAAGTTTAAAAAACTTGAGAAACCAACTTCAAAGCGCTGAACCTATTTTGATGGAATTTCTATGAGACCAATCTGGAATTACCTTTCAGATAAAAAAAAAGAATTTGTGAAATCGGTTCATAAATGACAAAGATATGCGATGACAAAAATAATGTAAAGATGAACATGCAAAGATGTAGGTCCAAGATGGTGGAGGAAGATTGATTCTCGGACGAACCCTGAAGACCCAGGGTCATTCAGATGAGCACCCTTAGGTAACAATCAAAGTAAAAGGATTAAAGTACGTTCATCTTTGTCATTGGTTATGTATCGAGCAAAAGTTTTTGCCAAATTTTATCATTCGCACTTGATGTGCGGGCTGTTTTTTCCGCAAGTAGGCCGCTGGCGGGCCCGAACTTTTTTAGGTTCTACGACACGCCGGTTTTTTCACGATGTTTTCCTTCACCGTTTTGAGAGTACTGGCATAGTGCATACTGGCATACTGGCATAGTACATTTTTCGACAGAAAAACTCATTGGCACACAACTTGATTTGAACCCACGACCTTCGGATCGGAAGGCGAGGCCGCTGCCACTAGATCACCAGTGCTCTCTCTTCTGTATCGATCATCATGATTGTGTTAGATTCTTGGTTCGTTTACTTACACGATTCTCCTTGTCTTCGCTATCTGAAGACATCCGCCGGTTCTTACACAGCTCCCGCTGACACCGACAGGCGCTGCCGCATCCCTTTTCAGTCTTCACGCAGCCACATATCTTGGTGGAGCAGGAACCACGGCAGGAACAATGTGGGGATCCGTCTGAAGACCGCTTCGGGGCACGAGATGTGTCGGCGTCGTCCATTGTAAAGTTCATTGTTAGGCGTGAGCGTTGCGCCTGGATTAATAAAAATAGCTTGTTTAACACATCAAACATAAACAATTGTATAAACATGCACAAAAAATATACAAAATTGTATGGGCGGTTTTATTGTTGAAAGATAATCGCTCTTTCAGTCAGCTTTTATATGGAGAGTATTGCAAAATTATGGTAGTTTTATAGATAAGAAAATTAGCTTTTTGGTTAAATTACATAATTATACAGGGTGTCCCATAAGTCAACGTCCAGCCGAAAACGGGTGATGCGCCAAGTCATGACAGTTATCAGAAAAATATAAAAAAAAAATTTGCTATGTAACTTTTGAGTTATGAGTATTTAAAAAAAAACAGGAAAAACTGACACCCTGTGATGATCTTTTAAGTCCTGTGACTACAAATATCAATTTTTCATGAAACTTTTTTCTGCAACGTAAGCATGAATAACCCTTCTGTAAATTACAATTCAAAATTAAGCCATAACTGCCTCAGTTTTCAATGAAATCGTGGAGTTTCGGCCAACGTTTCATTTCAGATAATTACATCACCCAACTTTAACCGTCTGTACCGCAAAAAAAATGTACTACACTATAATGGCATGTAACTTTAAAAATTGGCGCATTTATCCAGGATTCCAAAATGGTATAATACTTGCTAGAGTACTCCTTAGTTTTGGAAATAAAAAATGTTTTTTCAACTAAACCGGATTTCCAATAAATTTTATTTCATGAGATAAAATGTTTGTACCCTTAAAATTATGGACTTAAATGCCTACGCTGCGTTTTTAAATCGCTCACAATTTACAGGTACAAGTAAATACCATTTCGACAATGCAAGTAAACAGATAGGGCCACCATCTTGTCGAAAGAGACTAGCAAATTACTTGAACACCATGGGTGTTCAAGTAATTTGTTAGTTTGAGGTGAAAGTTTGAAATTAAATTCAATCATAGGATTTCTTCAATCGTGATTTTAATTTAACTACATCAAGGATTTACAGCAAATGTTCAAACTGTTAGCCTTCAGCAGTAATGCAAGCTCTACATTTCCTTAAAAAAAATCAGCTGTCTGTAAAGTCAGTTAACTGACGACAGTTGAACGTGACAACGTCATACAGCTGTCCACGCGGACGCATCGCTCACTCAAGTAGGAGAGAGACCGATGTCGAACGCTGCCGAACGCGGAGGTCGATTGTGCCTCTTTGTAGCTCGTTCCGCGCTCTCACTTGCACTTCAAGTATTAAATGGAACGCCTCAGAGCGAGGTAACGCCGCATGAGTCATGTTTTTTCGTACGAGCAGCCGGCTCCATCGAATTATAAGACGTTATCACGTCAAAAACCATGTAATAAGACCGGCGACGGGCGAAGGCAAACTTTAGATTAAAACCACGATTGAAGTAATCCTATGATTGAATTTTATTTCAAATTTTTACCTAAAACTAACAAATTACTTGAAAACCCATTGTTATTACTCTTTCGACAAGATGGTGGATCTATCTGTTTGCTTGCATTGTCGAAATGGTATTTACTTGTACCTGTGAATTGTGAGTCACTTAAAAACACAGCGTAGGCATTTTAAGTCCATCATTTAAAGGGTACAAACATTTTATCTATTGAAATAAAATTGATTGGAAATCCGGTTTAGTTGAAAAAATATTTTTTATTTCCAAAACTAAGGAGTACTCTAGCAAGTATTATACCATTTTGGAATCCTGAATAAATGCGCCAATTTTTAAAGTTACATGCCATGATAGTGTAGTACATTTTTTTGCGGTACAGACGGTTTAAGTTGGGTGATATAATTATCTGAAATGAAACGTTGGCCAAAACTCCACGATTTCATTGAAAACTGAGGCAGTTATGGCTTAATTTTGAATTGTAATTTACAGAAGGGTTATTCATGCTTACGTTGCAGAAAAAAGTTTCATGAAAAATTGATATTTGTAGTCACAGGACTTAAAAGATCATCACAGGGTGTCAGTTTTTTCTGATTTTTTTAAATACTCATAACTCGAAAGTTACATAACAAATATTTTTTTATATATTTTTCTGATAACTGTCATGACTAGGCGCATCACCCGTTTTCGGTTGGACGTTGACTTATGGGACACCCTGTATATTTCTAGCACGGTTTTTTATTGTTTGAAGACAAATAGCCAAAAATAAGTAAAGATTGGAGGAAATTTAACACAGCGCCATCTAGCCTCAAACTAAGCTAACACAGTATCCGAAAAGCTGAAGTTTGGTTCAGGATATTGTAAAATTTATTAAACTGGCGGGTATAATTTTCGCATCCTTACAAATGAGACTAGGACTTTACTATCAAAGACAGTAAATAACAGGAAACATTAGCAAACATTCACGAATTTATTGATATCAAAAGACTCACTTGAATACGTTTGAAAAGTGGAGTCGCCCTCCAGTCCGGATCTTTCTCTCGGTCCTCAAATTCGTCTTCATCCTCATCAGTCTGCTCCACATACTCCAATTTCTTCACATGCTCCAAGCTCTCTTTCTTAGGTTTTTTGTTCTTAGCCTTTTTACCTGCCGCCCGGAGCTGTTCCAACTCGTCTACTAGTTTTTTCTGTGAGAAAAATAATAAATTTAATGCAAAAAGTTATGCCCCGGGTGAGGATCGAACTCACGACCTTAAGATTATGAGACTTACGCGCTGCCTACTGCGCCACCGAGGCTATGACGTGGCATGCGAAAATTGTTTAGACAAAGTACAGTTCAGCCGGTGTAACTTGGCAAGTTTGAACTCTTTTGTGCGAAAATGGCTAATAGCGAATAGAAGGAACAACGGCTAACTTCAGACTCGCCAAGTTAAATCGGCCGCATTATAAAACTCTTAGAAAATACTTTGGGTGTAGTTCGATTTTAAGTAAAATCATTAACATTTTCATCATCAGACACGATCTTCCTCGTTTGTAGACATGAATTCGAAGTGACGTAGAAAAAAAAGTACCGTATTTTTTGATTGTTTTTCTAAGCTTGGTCGCCTGGAACTAGTACTTAGACTCACCTTCTTTAGACCACGTTTCAAAGTGATCCTTGTGATAAAAATTAATAAATGAATTTTGACTTTAAGATGTCGATTATTTTATCAAAAAATATACGTACGTTTTCCTCCTCAACCTGATCTAATTTCTCCTGTTGTATTTGCAACACATTTTGTAGATGTTTGCAGGCTTCGTTGTTGTCGCCACGGCTCATCACACCGCGTTGTAACGCCACCAATGAAGCCAACTTTACATGGAAACAAAAAAAACAAGATAAATAAGCTGAAGAGTTTGATTGTTTGTTTGGTTGAACGCGCTAATCTCGGGAACTGGTCCGAATTGAAAAATTATTAGTCCATTTATCGAGGAAGGCTATAGGCTATACAACATCACGCTTTTTTCTACTAACGACCCGTGCGTAGCTGGGGCGGATAGCTAGTAATTATGTATTTAGGGGTTGAACGATGATGCTGATGATTTAATTTAATTTTAGAATAAAATGACCACATCTTCATAATCTATTTTCTGGAGGATGATGCTACAACAAACTCATGTACCTACCAAATACTTTACTTTTTACACCAAAGCTATTATAGTGATATCACACAGTGCGAACCTATAATAGGTTCGCACTGTGTGAGAGAGACGACACGAAATCGAAATCCTACGCGCCTAGATTTAGGTAGATTTACGTAGAATACATTGGACATTTAAAAATTTCTCATTTTTCAACATGTATATTATGCTATAAATACTTTGACTTGACTGATTTCTGTGGCTTTCTTTTATGTAAATGTACTTTCAGATTGTCCCACAGAAATTTCATCAAAACCGGTTCAGAAGTTATGAAGTTTTTCAAGTTTTGTTTTTCCTTACCTTCTGCTCGCTCTGCATTTTTACCACAGCCAGTTGCCGTTCGAATTCAGACTTGCAGTTATCAAACTCCACGACCAGTCTATCATGAGCCTCCTTCACCTCCTCGTAACGCGCCTGATAGCCCTTCTCGCTCTGGCTCTGGAGGTCTCGCTTAGAATCCACTAGGAGCTCAAACAGGCATTTGAGAGCGACTTTAGCTTCGAGCATTGATTGGATGTTGTCCCATTGCGTGCGGGATTTGTTCTCTGAAAAAAGATTTTATAATTTTAATGATTTTTTAAATACGTAATGACTTTGAATTTGCACCTGACTTGCTTTGTTAATTTTAATTTTATTTAATCATTTTATACCTGAATTATGGACCATATAATTACACTATTATAATTACACTAATTTAATTGTCAATAGGAATTTAATGATAATCTATTTTGATCGTAAAAAACTTAAAATTTGGTGAAATATGTGAAACTGATAAAATAAGATAAGAACTAACTCTTAACCATATTTCAAGCGAATAAATATTTCATTTCAAAAAATACTTTGTAATACACAAAATAATGCCGATTCTTTGAATGAAATGAAATTCGTCAGTATCCAGTTTTAACGACCGAATACCGACTAATGCGTTTTTCTATCCAAAAAATAAAGTGAAATATGCTAGTACTCCCAAACGGTAAAGACAACATCGCGAGAAAACCGGCCTGTCGTTGACTCGAAAGAACTAGAAAAGAAGAGAAAGAAAAAAGAAGTTAATGTTTACCTTGATCAGCCGTCAATATCTTCTGCTGTAAGTCAGATATTTGCGCCTTGCGAAGCGCTAGATCGTCTTCTAACTCGCCGATCTTCTTCCTGTTAGCCTGATCGTCTGTGCTGTTGCGGATATTCTCGATTTGCTCTGTTATCCACGCTCTAAAAAGTTTCATAAGCATTATAAAAATAAAATATTGGAAACATCTTAAACAGCAATATCCCAATTCTATTTTATGAACAACGGGATATTTAAATGATTAAATTTTGAGAGTTTTGACTCGGGATATTTCGGCACAGTTGCATGCACCATGATCACGGTTGAACTGATATACCGTTGCTCATAAAAAATGTGTTTAAAACCATGATAGTTTCAAAAGTTATACTATCTCAAGAGCCTTATTCTAAGCTTGGTACTAGCTTAGGAACCAGATTCACGCGACCAAGCCTAGAAGAACTGGCAAGAAACAGACAGTATGGTTTCAGGCATTTTTTACGATCTTTCCTACAAAATAGTAAAATCTCCAGCATAGATGAAGACCTTAAACCTATAGGAATTCTTGAAATTCACTAAAAAGTACAGCTATATGTATGTTTAGGTTACAAAAACCGTTTACTCCCACCTGTTCTGTTGAGTAGTTCTGTTGACAGAACTACTGGGATTTTTTCCCCCATTAGTTTTGTGACTTAAAAGACTATGCTTTACACCTGACTTTTATCTCTACTATTCCCACCTGTTTTGTTGAGTAATCTGATGACAGAACTTCTGGTAATTTCTCCGCATTTAGTTCTATGATTTAAAAACTTTACCAACCTATGTACATATCTATACTAATACTTAGGCGAGGGCTACAAAAAAGCAGAGGCTGTAATTTTCAACCTACCGCACTAATATCATAATGTACTATTACAGTGGTCCATAATACCGGCCAGTTATATAAAGTTGGAGTGGTAGCCGTTGGTCGTGGCAGTCGGGGCTTCAGAAAAAGAACTAACAGACTTTTACGACTATTTTGAGACATATGTTTTAAGCTCATTCACGTATTCAATGCCGAGTACTTAAAGAGAAGTAGCGTTTGTGAGTTTGTGACGTTGTATGGGGTAATCTCTGGATCTACAGAACCGATTTAATTTTTTTTTCACCAATAGAAAGCTAAGTTATTGTAGAGTACAATAGGCTACAATAATTTCGAAAATTAATTACAGATCTTTACTTAAACTTGAATAATGTAATTAAAATTCTAAAAAAATGCTTTCATCGCGTGCGCTGTGGAAACTGTTGAGAATAGAACAAAACAATGTACGGTACTAAGTACGGTATGTAAGGTACTAGGTATTACAATATTAAGGAACGTATCAAAATCTGTAAAAAAAGTGCGAGATAGCATATGCCTATCCTACGAATAACTCCAAATAACTGCTTTTAATTTTAAGTTTTGGATTTAAAATATCCTTTTCTGAAGCTTATTTAGGCCATATGGTATTAATTTATATCTTTATAAATACATTTTTTTTATTTGTTTAAACTGTATAGAGTTAAGGGCACACATATTCTACATTAAATTTCCGTTTAAAAAAAATACAGTTTAAACAAATATCTTCAAAAGATATTAGCAAAATAAAAACTTGCGGTGCGCGCCGAACTTACTTTAACAACCTGAAGTATAACGCGGGTCAAACGGGCCGGGACAAAAATATTTCTACTGCGGAACAGAGTCCGCGGGCACTGCTAGTTGCTTATAAATAGAATGAAATGAAACAAAAAGAGAAATATAATTTACCAACATTAAAAAACAAAACACATCTTCTTTTTAAAACGAATAGTTTGAATCACAACAGAACTATTCAACAGAACAAGTGAGAATTGTATTCCCATTTTTTTGTGGACAGAACTATTCAGAAAAAAATCCTAGTAGTTCTGTCAATAGAACTACTCAACAGAACAGGTGAAAATTGTATTCCCATTTGTTTTGTGGACAAAACTAATGGTAAAAAAAATCCCAGTAGCTCTGTCAACAGAACTACTCAACAGAACAGGTGGGAGTAAACGACAAAAACACCTATTTCAGTGGAAACTACACCAAGAACCTAACTAGCCTAAAGAAACTTCTTTCAAAAGCACAGAACCTTCCTGAGACTTTCACAAGTTTTATAATAATATACTAGCCCCGAGTCTCAGCGTTGCCCGAGTATTCCAGAATGATAAAGAACATTCTAGAACGTTCAGGAGCATTCTATTCTTATTAAAATTAAATTTAAATCTTTAGAAAAGTCTTCACGTGTCAGAAAAGGATAGACATATATTTTTTGCAACATTTTGCATTGATGCTGTTCCTATAAGTCTTAGCGTGATGTTATATAGCCAATCAATTCGGACCAGCAGTTCCCGAGATTAGCGCGTTCAACTAAACAAACTCTTCAGCTTTATAATATTAGTATAGTTTACCTGTATTCCATAAGTTCTTCTAGAGACTTCTCAGCCTCGACAATACTGAGATGTACTTCTAACTCCTGCTCGATGTACTGTTGAATTGCGCCGGTCTTCACGCTGCCTTTGGCGTTCCGTTTCATGTGCGTCTGCTTTTGCCTGTCTAATGCTTCCTGCAAAGAAATAAATGGTACAGGTAGCGGCACGTAACTTTAGCGCTGACCGTTATTGCGCAGAAGTTGAAAATAAGGTACCTGATGGGGGCTAGCGGGATGAAGGGCGGGCGTGCGTAGCGCCGATTGGCTCTCCGGTCGAATTCCCCTCCCCGCACCGATACGACACCCCGCGCACATCCAGTGTACAGTTTGCGTTTTCAGTTGTATTGTTATTGACAAATTATGTTTTTCTTACTCCCCATAAACTTGTGTTAAAAATTATGTCTAAAATCTTCGGACTTCTTACTATTTGACGTACACGTTAAAAAATAATGACATCATCGTTAAATAATTACTTTTTTTATTTATTGTTGATAGCTAAACATTTGACTGCCATCACACTTGATGGAAAATAAAAATGCAGCCTAAGGTGGAGCACGCTTTGCTATTATCCACTTGTTCACTCTTGACTTGAAAATGCCAAGGTTGTAATGCTTAAATAATTACTCAAAGTTATAATTGTATTACGTGCGGTGACAGGTACACATGCGCAGCTATTCCTTCCGCGTATCGTTCAGCGCTAGACTTACGTGCCGCTAGTTATAAGGAAGATGAATGCCGGATGCCTCTCGTACGCGTTTCCGTCACAAAATAAATGAATATGTACCTTGAGCCTCTTATTAACAGCGACAGCCTCCTCCATCTTCCGCTTGAGTACATTCTGCTGCTTCGCGTGCAGAGATTCCATCTTGGCCATGGCGGTGGCGCGTTTCCGATCCTCGTTCTTAAGACGAAGCATGGCGCGCTCGTTGTCGGCCTTCCATTTGCGGAATTTCTCGCTTTCTTCGCGCATTTGTTTTATTATTTTTACCTGGAATTGGTTTTAAGTTATATCCAGAACTAGTTAGAAACAAAAATAGCCTAGGCACGGTGGATCTTTAAGAAGTTATATCCAGAACTAGTTAGAAACAAAAATAGCCTAGGCACGGTGGATCTTTAAGAAGTTATATCCAGAACTAGTTAGAAACAAAAATAGCCTAGGCACGGTGGATCTTTAAGAAGTAATATCCAGAACTAGTTAGAAACAAAAATAACCTAGGCACGGTGGATCTCTAAGTTTTAAGTACAAATTCAAGATTTTTTGAGGATGTCTAGGCAGATCCAGTATGTAAGGGCTGAGTTTTACTTGCATTGTTTTTTTATTTAAAAGGAAAGCAACCGTCGGAAACTTAAGTTTTCAATATACAACCTAAAAATTCAATGTTACTACTAGTTTTTACGTACTGTACGAACTGGGAGGCGATAATTTACATAATGTTATTGTACACCCCGTTATTACGATGCCAGTTAAGCCACATGTACACTCGAGCCATTCAAATATGGATTTTTGCTTTTTTGTTCTGGCACTGGATACATAAACTTATCCTTGATACTTTATAGTGCGGATCCGACATAGATAGGTAAGGTTATGTTAGAACATTAATATTACGCACAAGGCGAGCGAGCAGAGCGAGCGCGGCAGCGGCCCCCGCGGAAAATGTTTTTTCAATATCCTCACAGGGGTTGTCCCCTTTAGGACAATATTATCCATCGCTAGATAAAAAACGTAATACCTAATCGAAATACATATATATCTGCGAGAGTGTAAGTACTTTTCCACTTATCCACTTTTTTTCCACTGTGAAATTGTAAAGGCCCATTTACAATTTCACAGTGGAAAAAAGTGGATTCGTTTTAACTGGGTGTACATTAACTGGCCGTACATTAACCGGTCCCTACGAACTCTTTGGGCTGGCTGGAAAGAGGTTTGCAGGGGGGACAATGCACAATACACCCCATCGCGGGACGTCAGTGCAGATCTTATTCCCCCAACTCAATTAGAATTAGAACTCTTTGGTAGAAAAACTTGTGCCTTGAATACGATCCACTAAGCTAAGGCTAAAATTGAGGAGTGACCGAACAAAACATGATAATTCCATGATGTCTAACGTTTCACAAAAGGTCAAAAACCGCCAACTACTTTTGCCTTTGCACAATTAAAGAAAATATGGGTTCTAATGAATAAATAACTGTAGAAACTTATTAAAGCATGGTTTTTTTTTCAATGAAAATATCATGATTTGCATCAAACTTTCAACTTTAGAGTCGATTTACTGCAGGAATAAGCACGATTTGAACCACACCAACTTAAAGGGCGACGTAATTTATGGTATTCTGTCGAATGTCATTGCTAACTTTTTTTTTACAAAAAGTGGAATTATCATGTTTTGTTCGGTCACTCCTCAATTATTATGTAGTCCTTACCTTAGTGACTTTCATAGCTTGCAATTCCGCATTGAGTGACGCGATCTTAGCTTCGTTCTTCTCCTTCATCTTGATGATGTTGGCTTGTTGTTGGCAACGCTTCTTGAGGTCTGTGATCTGGGACTCCAGGGTGGAAACCTTGGTGCGACGTTCCTCGTGCGATGGGTCTTTGGTCTGCAAGAAATTAAAGCATTTAAGAAGCATATACGACAAAACGTACCCAAAACCCAAATCTAACACGGTCGAAACATATACAAAAAATACCATTTCTATTTTTATTAAACTTTTTTGTGGTATTTTCTTTCTTTCCTTAAAAAAGTAATCAATATAAACACCCGTTCAACCCCTATAATGATGTATACTGATCGACATTGTAAAAGTTCTAATTCAAAAAGTTTCGATGTTGTACATACTGGGCAATCCTATTTCATTTAAAATCTGTCTCCGGTTGTATAAATAATTACAGATAGATGGAAAACCCTGTACACTAATAATAACTGCGAATAACTACGCCAAAACACACTTTCACATTGAATTTTATAGTAATGTGATCTTTTCTCTACCTCACACGCACCCAATCTTTTATAGAAGGCCTGATGATGAGTAAATTGTACTGTTCCTTCATCATCATAGTCATCAGCCTATATCAGTCCACTGCCGGACGTAGGTCTCTCCCAACGCGCTACTGAGCCTGGTCTTCGGCTCGTCTACGCTTAACTAAACGCATGCTTCATTCTAGTATTCGTTTGCTTCAACAATTGTCTGTTCTACGGAAAACATGACCGGTCCAATGCGACTTCAGATTACTGTACCTTAGTTTGCTTCAATTGCTGCATAAGCTCATCTCTTTCCTTCTCCAAATGCGCAATCTTCTCTTCGTTCTCGCGCAGATTGTTGTGTCCCTCCAGCATCTCCTTGTTGTTGGCGAGGATGGCTTGGACGACGGACGCTTTGATCGCCATTGCGCGATTCAGTTCTTGAAGCTCTTGGTTCAATGCCACCTAGAAAATACATTTAAAATTAACAGCACTGGTTGTGTAACTAACCCTCATTCTTAGACATAGAGAGGCGTTTATTTTAAGAAAAAGAAACCATAAAATTTCATTTTTCATTTCATTATACATAATCTTATTCTTATCGTTTATTTTTACAAGCTGATGGAACAAGCATATGGCCCACCTGATGTTAAGTGGTAACAGAGTTACTAACTCGATACCAAGTTAAACCTAAGCGTGGCTAAGCTGCATAGTGCTAACTTACAAAATGCATCTTTTTTTGAAATATAATAGTAGAGGCAATTATTAAAATATGAATATATGCTATTTTATCATACACAGTTATTTTATAAACAAAAAAGAAGCAAAGGGTTGATTCAAAAAGAGTTCATCCCTGGTGGGGATCGAACCCACGACCTTTGGATTAGAAGTCCAACGCGCTATCCTCTGCGCCACAGGGACAATTGAAGGACACCGAAATACAGCCTTACTAGCTGCGTGTGACGTCATATAGAAAACCATTTCTTCAAGCTTTTGAAAACAAATTGTTCATGTATTTCGTACGAACACTCGCGTGTGGTTATTTACGTAGGTATAAATATAAACAATCGTTTTCATTATTAACGAATGACATGAAAAAAAATCAGAGTAAATAGTGGATGGAACACAAGAAGCAATAACCCGATAGAATAAAATAAAACCTTCGCCTCTTTCGTCTAACCAAGAATTAGTAAGAAAAGTACTGCGCGGATTTTAATGTCGTATTGATAGTACGAGATCCCTCAAAGATTTTTTTTATAGATTGCTAACAGGCTGAAACTTTGTGAACACTTTAGAAGCTGAAGAAGGTTCTTCCGAACCATCTTCTTTGGAAAGTTCTCGATAGCCGTAGCCAATGTACTGCGCCGAGGTTAATCATGTTAGTTTGGTGGTAAAACATGCAACTAATATTTAAGACTTACCTGTCCCATAGCTCTCTTCTCTTCCTCCAAAACAGCTTGATCCTCATTCAGAACACAATCATCATCGACCTTATCCGCGTCATTATTAACAAACGACAGCTTAATCTCATGATCAATCAATTCTTCATTCGTCTTCAGATTAACGGACTGCAAATCTTCTAATCGGCTCTTTATTTCCTTGAGATAATCAACCACACTTGTCTTTTGATGCTCATCATCTTTATCAGTCATATTGAGATTGTCTATAGTTTGGTTGCACTGTTCCGTAAGCTCGTTTAGTTTTCGTTCGATTTTATCCTTTGCGGCTTCTGCTAAAAGTGCTTTTTCGCATAGATTGGTGTTTTCAATCAGCATGTTACCGAGATGTTCGGTTACTTGCTTGTGTTTCTTGAGCAGCTCGGAGTATTTAGTGCGTTCTCTTTCTAACTCCTCTTGTAGTTGTTCGTTGTTCTCCTCGCTCAGTGAAGGGAGTTTGCCGATCATTTGGAGGCGTAGCTCGTTGACTAGGTTGTTTAGCCTGGAATATTCATAATTGGTTTTTAATACCTCCTTGAGACGCTGGAAATTATCGACCCACATTTTATCGGATTCGTACCACATAAACGCACGCATTTTTCTCTCTGATTCTTTATCCTAATTTCAGCTATAATTCAACCAAATTAAACACTGTAAAAATGCAAGTTATCTTTCCTTCAGTTTGTTCCCTATCGTGAACAGAGACTTATTTTCACTCTACTCTTAAAAGCATAAAAGTTATAATTAATTGGAAAAACAGACGCCGGCAAGGAATTCCACTTCTTGGCTGTTCACATGCATCTGCATTGGTGGTCTAGAGGTAGCGGCCCGGCCTTCCGATCCCAAGGTCTTGGGGTCAAATCCAGTCGTGTACCGATGAGTTTTTCCGTCGAAAAATGTATGTGCTCTATGCTAGTACTCTCAAAACGGTGAAAGAAAACCGGCGTGTTGTAGAAGAGCAACACGTGTCAAGCGTCACGCAATAAGGACCCGCCAGCGGCCTACTTGCGGAAACCAGTCCGCACACCAAGTATGGATGATGAATTTGCCAATGCATCTGCATTACGAGTGTGAATGTTATACCTGACGATCTCAGCAGCCTTAGCGTCTTGGTTAATGATAGGCTTGTTCCGTATCCGCCGCGCTCGGTCAGCGTACCGCAAAGTAGACACTGTCTCATCCAAGTTGTAGTCAGCTGGACTCACACAGGCTACCATCAGCGTGAGAGAATTGCCGCCCAGACTGTCTGCAATACAAATTACTTTGTTTTTATAAAGAGGCATCTATTGTCAATGATTCATGACCCAATAAAATAAAATAAATAAATATTTTGGACATTTCACACAACACTATCTAGCCCCAAATTAAGCAGAGCTTGTGTTATGGGAACCAGATAGCTGATATAATACTTATATACATTTTTTTTTTGTAAATACATACTTAGAATACAATATGACACCCAGACAGAGAACAAACATCTGTGTTCACCACACAAATATTTGTTCTCGGTGGGGATCGAACCCACGACCTACGGCGCAGAAGGCAGAGGTACTACCAACCAAGCTGAGAGGCTCTGAGATGGAATGATAAGTATAAAATCGCTAATTCAGCGGTATCACAAAGAGAGAGCACTGGTGGTCTAGTGGTAGCGGCCACGCCTTCCGATCGTAAGGTCGGTTCAAATCCAGTCGTGTACCAATGAGTTTTTCTGCCGAAAAATGAGTGTGCACTATGCCAGTACTCCCAAACGGTGAAGGAAAACATCTTGAGGAAACCGACGTGTCGTAGAACCAAAAAAGTTCGAGCAACACGTGTCAAGCGTCACGCAAAAAGGACAGCGGCCTACTTTTGAAATCCAGTGCGCACACCAAGTGCGGATGATGATTTTAGCATTTTTTTTTTGGTAACATAAGGATTACTTAGGCGAGTATAGGGAATCCTTGTGTCAAGTCTCTCTGCTTTATCAACCTTATCTCACAGAAGACATTATGGGTTGCCTATTACTATGTTTTCCTTCATCACATATAGAGGCTGTTATGTGCTTACTAGCATTGCGCACATAGACAAGCATTGGTTGAAAGGTTTATTAAAATTTACGGTATTATAACGACTTATTCTCGGCTTCTTTCAGATTGAATTCAACTGCCAAAACAAAGTGTTTTTTTGGCAGCAAAGCGGCACACGGTCGTTTTTATCATCATCAGCCTGAAGAAGTCCGCCGCTGAACATAGGCCTACCTAATACATTTCCAGGTAGAACAATTCTGAACCTTTCCACAGTTGGTTTACCATCCCAAAAAAAGAAAAAACATGATACACGTAAAACGCTTGTAAAACTAGTAGAACCCACCTTGAAGAAGTCTAGTAAGCTTGCTGTCTCTGTAACTGATGAAGCTCCTATTAGTACCGTCTCCCAAGGCCGAGATCACGTTGCCTAAGGCCAGCAGACCTTGGTTAATCTTCACTCCTTCTTTGAGACGCTCTCCACTGGCTTTCGTCTTCTTGATGCGTTCTGAACCGGCGAGGTCTACGAGGTGGAACTTTGAAGTGGTTGCCAAGTTTCTGGAAAAAGTATTATTATTTTTTAAATGCTGCTTATCCCGTTTGGATCGAATATATCGTAATATTGTTATAGAAAAGTAATAAAGATTTGCGAAGTGGGTTTGCCTGTAAAATGTATTTATTATTTATAATTATGTGTATGAGTATGGGAACCAGCAAATGTATAAAAACTTTCAATACAAGTCGCCGGATGCAAGACGGGCGAAACTTGTAAGTTTACGTCATAACATGCATAGATTAATATTTGGGTCAATTTATTGTACTATGGTGTTCTTAGTAACTTATAACATGACACAATGAAACCTAGTCTGTTAATGTTTTGTTTTTCATTTTTTAACCAAGTTTTGCGCAATGGAGCGCAGCATCTTAGGAGTTACGGACAGATCGCGTCCGAAACACTATCCTGCGCTCCAAAACGAAAATTAATAACGTGGGCGATAAAGCCGCTAAACTAAAATGGGATTGGGCCGGCCACGTCTGTCGCATGCCGACGACCTGTGGGCCAAAACCACTACCACGTGACACAGTAAGGCGGCGTCGCGGCAGGCCTCGCATGAGATGGAGAGACGAGCTTATGAGCGGGACTGGCAACTTAAAGTAGAAGATCGAAGTGACTAGCGAAAATGGGGGGAGGCCTTTGCCCAACGGTGGGGACACTACGGGCTAGTAGTAATAGTAACCAAGATTTAAATAACTTACTTGTCACTGCGACTTTCCTTAGCTATGATGATAGTGAAGACGGCGTGACTGCGACTGGACGCCTGGTTCATAGCAGTAGAGCCGGTGACGCGGCCCGAAGATCCACGTTCTAGAACCATCATTGTGTCCATTGTGGAGGTCACTGCCAGTTCCGTTATGCCTGGAATAGGAAGGATGTTTTACAAATGACAGTTGAAAAAGACCGCCATTGGTGGAAAGTTGCGGGCCTCGCACTTGCACCACAACTTACATATTCAAAAATAATACTTAAATGATGCAAGAAACTTAGTTTCTATATTTTTTATTATAATCCAAAAATATATACATATTATATAATATGCATAATGAAGAGATCAAAGCCTCTGACGTTGTGCTATTTTGAACCGACTTCAAATAAAAAAGGAGGAGGTTTTCAATTCGGTTGTATTTTTTTTTTTAATGTTTGTTATAGCATAACTTCCTCGAAAAAATATTTTTTTAATCTGAAAGGCTATTTTGAGCGCACTATACTCGTCAAGTCAGTAAAAAAGCTCAATTTATAATTTAAGCCGTTGTGCTATAGGTTCGTCAGTCGACCTTTGCTTTTAAATGCCGTAAGAACAGTTGTAAGCAATAAATATTGCACATCGGCTTTTTTGCTTTCTTAGAGCGCTATCTCTTTCTGACGCACACTGTGCTCTATGAAGCCGAAATTAGCCGATGTGCAATATTTGTTGCCTACTACTAGACCTACTTATCGGCAGCGGTGTGGTCAGTCGAGATAGATAGAAAATACTTTATTGATCACCAAAACTTATAAATAGACAATGATACATAAAAAAAAACTTAAAAACTATTTGTATGATCAATAGGCGGTCTTATCGCTAAGCAGCGATCTCTACCAGATAGCGGTGGTAGAATGAACTGGTCACCTTTGAAAGGAGATGGCGAGAGAAGGTTTGGGATAGGGAGAACTCAGGGGGTTTGCGTGTCGGCACAGTGAGACGATATATGCTAGGGAAAAAAGTATTGATAAAAATTCTTACCTGGCAGAATAACTCCTTTGTTAATATCCTCCCTAATCTCTATAATGCTGTGTGCTCTTTCTTTCCCTGATAGTAAGTCGTAGCATTGTTCTTGGTACAGCTCCATAAATGACACATTCACTTTGAATATAAACTTATCTTCGTGGGCTTCTATGTAGTCAAATATGTCTGCTACTGCTTGGGGTATGACACCTGAAAACATACAAGATCATTAAGCATGGACAATGAAGCAAGCAGAAGCATAATATTAAACTTAGATAAGGTCAGATTAAAACTATAAACAGTATAACATGCCTTCTGAAGCCAGAAATGGCTCAAATGTAAGAGCAACCTGGGGTCGCCTATCAAAATAGTGATCAAACACAATGTTTCTTATCAATGTTTGGATACTTACCAAAACTATGAGCTATAAAAAAAAAATCTAACTAAAATCCCCCAACCCCCACCATTCTATTTTTTTATTTCTCCCCATTCACTCATTCATAATGCCTGTCATTTTTCTAAGTCTCTCTCTAGAGATGTCAACAGGCTTACCCCCGAATACTGAAACGCAACTCAGATTTAAGCACGAACGTTTAGCGTTTAGCAACGAATATTTGACAGATTTTCATGAAAATCTGTTAAATATTCGTCTCGCTTGAGACATGCTTAAATCTGAGTTGCGTTTCAGTATTCGGGGGTTAGCTGCCTGCTAAGCTAAACAACTGCTATAGAACCATTATACATTATAGAATTTGAGCATCCATCTATATCTACATTTCTGCCTAAAATACATTTAACTAAAAATAATTTTCAAACACTAATTTTACATCTTGGTATTTTACTGACCTAGCTTAGTAGAATCCCCATCAGATCCAGAGTAGTTTGTGCCCATAGTGTACGTCTTCCCGGAGCCCGTCTGGCCATAAGCCAAGATTGTTACATTGTAGCCTGGAACATAAAAGTATATGATTAGAATTGGTCAAAGTCAAAGTCAATAATTTTTTATTCAGTACGATGCAAGAATCACTTTGAAACGTCTTAAAGCTAGGTGAGTCTAGGTGCCAGTTCCATGTGACCAAGCATAGAAGAACAGGCAACAAACTACCTCTCGGTTCCTACCGTTTTTTTATATGATCCTTTTACAAATCAAAAATAGTCTAAAATAATAACAGTGAAGTTCCAGTGTGGTGCCACTTCACTTAGTCAGACGTATGCAATGCAATAATACAAAAGCAAAAGTTTCAAAGACAGCACACGCTACGCTTCAATGTTATACTATAGTATCTACACAGCTTATATAAAAATAAGATACAAAATAGTAGGCACAGACATTGCAAATTGACATTTTAGCTTCCTATGGGTAGAGTGACCGGGACATCGGGCCACGCAGTTTTATCATTCATATAGCTATCTAGAGTATAGTACGCTTTCTTTATTAAATTATTCTTATTCTTTCTTCATTGGAACCCAAGCATTAGGCAAGGGGCCTAATAGAATTATTATTATTTATTTCTAGATGCGCAAACAATATGTCTATGTTACATTGTACAAATTTTGTTGAAATATTGTCTCTTAAGTTTGGTAACTTTTTTGGCAACTGTTTTATTTGTTTAAAGCCAGATGTTTGTTTTTTAATGCATTGTTTAAAGTAGCAGTATCATCTGTAGATTTGCAAGGGATTTATAAGGAAAGGAGGAAGAAAGGAAATTCTATATAGACATCCAGGTGGCAGAATTTCGAATAATATCCGGAGTAGGTATTAACAACTTTTTTTAATTAATAACAGAATTGAGTCAAGAAACATACCTTGAAAGAGTCTCCCAATAAGACTTTTCACCGATGTATCATAAAACTCTTGCTGGTTGATATGTTGTGGGAACACATGGTTGTATGTAAACGCTAGGTCTTTTATCTGCACTTGTGGCTGCCCGGGGATCACATCAATGCACTCATCACATCCTCTATCAGTCTCATTCTTCATCAATGGCCGGATCCTGAGAGCCACTTGGACTGTGTCTATTGTTCCTTTTTCTAGTTCAACCATCTTGGTGCCTTGTAAATTAATCAAAATTACACCAATTCTATTCCGTACAATAAATAGAGCTTATTTCATATTCCTTTTTTCTGGTTTTCCTGTCCAAAGATCAGGGATTTGGACAGTTGTCAAGTTTTATTTTTCTTTTCAAGTGACACTCAAAAACGTTTGCGCTGGTATCTGCAAAAAGTTCTGCACAGAGTACTTTTTGTTCTGTAAAGAGGTGAGGACAATTACTTAACACTACAATCAAATAGCACTAGGAAAACAAAGTATTTTGAACAAGAAACTAACTTTATGATCAAGCGTTGTCATATATTCGGCATCACTCGTTGAAACTGTTAAATTTGTTTGGCCTTTTGTCGCTCACTCACAAACAACGCTGTCCTCCAAAACGCAGCTATTTATCAAAGTAATTCACAATTTTAGAAGTTCATATTCCCACCAAATGAAAACGTTTATCTCAACGAACACCACACTTTCAAAAACCAACGGATAGCCGGACGGACGGTTTGGCGGATCGCATCCATCGTTCCACTCAGATATATATGTTGCCACCTCATATAATAAATGCTAGCTAGATCAGATAAGCTGCGAACAAAAATTTTATGCTACGCGCGCGGTAGCAGTAGGGTAGTTTAGGGTAGTTTAACTTGCTGATGGAACAAGCAGATAACCTTCGTTCGTGTACCTACGTACGGTGCATGGTGTGAGGTGGCGTGTACAGACAAAAAATAGTGGCACTCCGGGAATGTCACCAGAAGTGAATATTAATTTAAACAATTATGACACGTATATAAAGGCCTCATCCTGGCTGCCTGGGGGCGGAAAGACTTAGGCAATGTTTGTCGATCTTTGCCGAAAAGGTATCATCGTGACTGTGTTGAGTTCATTGATTTTTATTCCACCTCAACAATGATCAAGCCCAAAAAATGTTTCCACTTCAAAAAAATTATGTTAAAAAAACTTAATTGATTTTATTTGTGCTAGCAGTGTTATTCCGTATAGTATTATTATTATTGTTCATAACCAAGCGGTCAACCACAAACAGATTGAATTTAAGCCCAATACCTACAATATACTATTTCAAAAGTAGCTCACTTCTGTTATTTTTTCTGTAGCAGAAGAAGTGTATTTTTCGCTAAATCTAGCCATTAAAACTCTGAGTTGGCAGCACTTTGGATATATTTAATGCTGCTTCCGTCAGTGTCAAGTCAAGTCAACAATCATTATGACGGTATGATTTAGTGTTGCAAGCAAACTAAAACTATATTCCAAGTAGGTAGTTTTTATCTTACCAAGGGAAACATGGAGGGAAACGAACGCAGCGCCTCGCCATTTTCATTGACGTTGGTAGATGGCGCTAGCGATAATGGTGCTTTTTTCTTCGCTTCATAGCTTGTTTTTCCTTTGCCATCATTGCGTCTGTACTGTTTACTCTTCGCTAAAAAAGATGGCGTTGGTAGTTCCGAATTTCTCATATTTTCTGCTTGCTTCAGCAAAGGGAACGATAATTATAATAATAGCTAAAATACCTTCCATAATACCTTTAAGATTTTTTAAATGATTTTATCCACTGAGTGCACCAACCTTCAATTCAGTTTATTTGTTACAGTCAGCATCAAAAGCAGATTGTCATTTCTGTCTTGTAAAGTTAGAATATTTCCAGTACACTTTCGATTGAAATTTTGAACTTTAATCGAGACCAAAGTTGCAAAATAGTACATTGTTACCTGAGGATAGAAAGTCACGTTTTTGAGTCCTGAGACGGGTTTGGTTGGAATTTGGTTCAATAACCTCTTTGCAGCTAGAAAAACTTTAGAAAGTTGGAACATGGTTGAATAAAATAGAACTTTTTTTTTAATTTGACAGCTGTCAGTAGAAAGCGATTCTCCCTAGGGCTGAAAGTATTACTATTAACTTCACACCTACTTTCCGAATATGAGCAATGAAAAGGTACTTTTGACTTACCCAGAGAAAAAGGGAATTGGGCAATCTACTTTCATGCTATGCCTATAACATTAGGTACAAAACACAGTTCGCACCTCTCAACCGATCTAGCCGATTTCCACTCAGTGCATAACTTTTAGGAAATGACTAAGTACCTACTTAGTCATTTCCCGAGCGAGCGAAGCGTCTCTGTTTTAGCTTCGCAAAGATGCTTTCTCTGTCCGGATGTCTGGCATACTCCTCTACAGCTAAAGTTCACACTTCTTAACCGATCTGGCGAAGATTGATTTACCTTCTTAGGTACTAGGTAAAGGGCAGACCATCGTTGGAGCAAACGAATACTGGACTGGATTGGCCTCTCAGCTCAGTTTGCTCAGCTCTGCCTTTTGTGCCGTAGATCGTGGGTTCGATCCTCACCGAGAACAAATATTTGTGTGGTGAACATAGATATTTGTTCTCTGTCTGTGTGTTATATTGTATTCTAAGTATGTACAAGCTCTGATGCTTAATTTGCTATAGATATAGTGTTGCGTCCACAATATTTATTTATTTATACTAGAAAAAAGACCGCGTTTAGGTAAGCGTAGTGTAGGACGCCCTCCGGAAAGGTGGGGCGACGATCTGCAAAATATTAGCTGGCAAGCACTGGAGGAGAAGAGCCGAAGACCGGGCTCAGTGGCGCGTCTTGGGAGAGACCTACGCCCAGCAGTGGACTGATATAGGCTGATGATGAGGTAAGGGCTGACTTCATTGATTGCTAATAGAATGACCGCTGTTTATCTCATAATTTTCTGATTGCAAAAACGGAAATATCGATATTATAGATTTTTTTTTTTAATGGAAGGGGGAACTGCTTTCAAAAGGCTACTGGATATCGCCGCCTTTTGAGATCAGATTTCGTTGATTCTTTTTTTTTATAAATTTTATTAATAATGTCTGATAAGCATCTTTTTTTATAATTATCTTCAACATGATGAGCAGCTCCTCAAAATGCAGTGCAGTGCCCAGTGCTCCCGTACCTACCCTAAGTCTTAGCTAAGTAAGTACCTACGCACTACGTGTGGTTCTCACCTATACCATTAATACTTATATAAATACTTACTCATTTTAGGTCAAATACCTCTTTAACTTCTCAAAAATAATTATATTTCAGTCAGCAGGTTTGTACCCACTCATTTAAGCACTAACAAAATTTTAGTAATTTATATCCCAAAGTTCCTAACAAATCTCTCTACTAAACAAACTCATTCATCTAATTCCATTAGTTAGACCATCGAAACTTCCAAAAGCATAATTAAAATTGAAAAATTAATCCATCCAACAAAGTATCCCACTCGCCCTAATGTGATGGCTGACGATATTAAAATGATTGCTCTTTGGCAAATATGTCGGCCGGCTGAATTATACAGCTCGGGCAAATATTACCCTGGCAAACACACGTCCCGGGAGAGCGAGCTAGTTCGCGCACTCAAAATTAAAAGCACACAATGAAAATACTGAACCGAAAGCCGTAGCCGGGCCCCTACTCAGATACCTACCTATGTCGCGAAAAGTAAGTGCCTACTCCAACCGTCACTCTTACCACTACGTGGAGTACTTCCAACCATTGTTGTCAATGAAAACAGTCGCCCGAGTGTTTTTTTGTTTATAGGCTCTTCGGTGTTGCCACTCCAAAATAAATAGCCGCGCGTATAACGAGCAATATGCCCTAACAAGCGGCCACAATGTTTTGTCTTTACAATCGATCCGCTATTGTTAAAGCAGCTGAATTTCGTGACGTAAGTGAATTGGAATGGCTTAATGGGTCATCGTGAATTGTTTGCTCAATCGATTTCATCTCCGTTAATCAGTCCCAGTTTAGGCACTCTGGTAATTGGAAATGGCTAGTTTACACAAAGTTGTCTCGCGAGCTCCAGTTCAACCGTCGTCTATATTTGAATACCTGACGTCCCGAGTCGACATTATAAATTAACAATTGGACTATTTCATTTAATTAAAGGGTTGTACGCACGCAGCAGGTTGTTCGGGTCTGGAATATTAACCGCAATTCTCGGTCAACATTCACAAAATTGACACGTCAAATATTTGTAACTTTGCCCTGGGACCACGTTAGACGGCAAACAGAATCGTGTCTGGTCCTCCCTTAATTTCCGATGTTTCTACTCGGTTTATTGGCTGTTCTATTTTAGCTCTTATAAATGTTGATGTTAGGATGAGTATCGCTTGTTTGAGGAGGGACGAGATAGCCGCTTGTGAAAACAAAATGGCGCTGACTGTGTTTGAATTGGGCCGTATCAGTCGCGAGCGGAGATTCATTTTGTCGTTGCTTAAGACCGTGGTAGAGTCTCCTACATATTGTCTCTGTACACATGGTGAGTGTGTGCCGTGTTGGGCTTGCATTTAAAGCTGGCTACAAATTTGTTGTTTCTGTACAAATACTATGATGATATTGTTTGCCGTTAGACTTTGCGTCCGATCGAGGAGTTTGTTTGGCAGTAGTAGAGCTGTTGAAAGTCAACATTTGTGAATTGATTAAGACGATCACGACTACTGGTTATTTATTACCACGGTCAGTCCATGAGTGACTAATTCAATGGATACATCATTCAATCGTTGTATAATTGCAAATACTATCCGCAAACAGTAATCATAGTTGCCGTGAAGCAAAAGCTTTATCCAACCCGTCCGTGTAATTTCATTTAGCACTTGATAAGGGTACCTGCAAATTATTTGTTTTTAGATCCGTCGTTTATGCAGGCACCTAACTACAGCCTGAAATGTAAAATTTAAGTATTTTTATTGCTCGATAGGCAGTAGCACTTACCGAAGCAAGAATCAAACCAGTAAAACATTCATAATTGACCAATTCGCTGTTTAACAAAACTGCGATTGGAAAAGTAATTAAGCAAACAGCGTTCAACGAATCAACAGCTCAATCTCTCCCATGTTTAGTCTTCAAATTTACCCACGATTAAAAATCAGGTGTAAACACTAACTTTCAAACGAGGAGCTACTTAACAAATATTTTATAGATATACCCACTTAATAAACTTTACATTGTGACGGTAAATATTAAATAATAATGTGTACAGTAAATGTGTGTACTGTCGCTTGTAGGTTGCTCCGTACCTGCCGCCCAATGTTGCCATTATCATAAACCAAACATGTCAATATTTACGCACACAAACAAGGGCGTAATTTTTAAATAAATTGTGGCATTTCGCGAAATTGCTTCCGCAAATAGAATTGTGGACAAGAGTGCCCGTCGATGTGTGCTGAACTTTTTCCGCCGGACATTCGCTTTGACACGCATTTCGCGCTAAATAAGCATTACCTATTTGCTTTGCATGTTTTAGTACGAAATACTATATTTTTTTTTCATATTACTTCGCCCCGTATTATACGTACCTCAATGTACACAAGGATACACATCGGACTATACACAGCTAGCTCTTATGTACTTGCAGTAAGTGTTATTTTTCTTTGTTTTTAGGTAACTTGAATTGTATCCTACTGTACGTACGTACGCAAGGCATTTAAATGGTACCTACATCAATTTAAAATAATAATTTGCCTGCGTGTAGACTCGGATTTATACAAACAATGAAGTTACCAATAACAGATGGCGTTACTAGTTGCGGATTTTTCAGTGATGTGATGACGCTTGCTGTTTTTTATTAACTTTTTTGGCTGCACAAGTAAATTAGCTACTTAAAACTAGGAGTACTTTTTATAGTAGAAGGAATGTAGTCTTCTACATAGGGGCTGCAGGACAGGATTGATGAACACTCTTTATTTTATTAATATTTATTCTTCTGTATAACTACTGTAGCCATCTTTCTTTATTACACATTTTGCACACACTACAAACAAACATAGATGGCGCTACGCAAGCTGCGTTCACGAAAAGTCGCGTTCATTAGCGTACTAATTTTATATTCTAACACTCCCCCTCAATTACAAGATTTTTGAGAAAACAGATTGTAATTGCTACAAAAACAATTTACAAAATAAAATTTAAATATTCATACAATTAAAAGTTACTCCCCCTTAAGTTACAATTATTATGAATTTACTTACTGTGTCCCAATGAATTTATTGACCTAAAAGCGTGAACACCAAATATTACTTATTTACTAACTTATGTAATGAATTTACTTATTACTAACTTATCTCCCCCTCAATGTTGTTCCTAAATGAACTTAATAACTTCTCTTACATTTATAGTTTTAAGATACTTACATGAATAAAGTTTTATTGTTTTACAAAAATAGTTTTACTTATTTACTACCTTTACCTTGCATTAGCTATAATACTAGATACATATTACTTTTAGTTATGACACATACTATCTACTAGAGAAATAGTTCTTATTTGCTGAAACTTATTCTATGTTTAGAAATAATTTTACAGAGTTTTTGATATGAATCCAGACTTACATAACATTCAATTTTTTACAAAAGTACACATGTTTGATACTACATAATGCCTTTGTTAATGCATCTGCCACATTATAGTTTGTTGGTACATAACAGAGTTTAATAATATTGTTCCTGATTGCATCTTTTATGTAATGATATTTTATGTCAATGTGTTTGGTGCGTTTGCTATTTTCATTGCATTGAATCATATTAATTGCGCTCTGATTATCTATATTTAGGTATGCCTCGATGTTACATTTGTTAAAATCTGCTGATATGCCTTTTATATAAATTATGTCACTCACGGCTTGTGCCCCTGCTACATATTCAGCCTCAGCTGTTGAAAGTGCTACTGTTGTCTGTTTCTTCGTGTACCATGAGACTAGGTTGTTACAATAGAATATGACACAACCACTTGTGCTTTTTCGGTCTCTTCTATCACCAGCCCAATCTGCATCAGAGTATGCTGTTATTTGACACACCTGTGACTTTGTGTACACTAGTCCCTTGTTAATAGTGCCTTTTAAATAGCGCAGAATCCTCTTACTAGCTTTCCATAGTTCCATAGTGGGCTTGTCTACAAATCGACTCAAAAATGTCACAGCAAATGTTATGTCCGGTCTACTAGTCAGTGAAATGTATAAAAGTGAACCAATTAATTCTCTAAATGGAACCTGAATTACTTCTTGGGTACTATTTACTTCTGTGTTAAAATTGTTCTCCATTGGTGTATCTATTGGTCTACAATCTTGCATATTGAATTTGATTAAAATTTTCTTGATGAGGTCTGTTTGCTTTATCTCCAATCTGTCATTTTTGTGTGTTATTTGCATTCCTAGATATTCTTTGACTTCACCTAACAATTTTGTCTTAAATTCTTTCTTTAACATATTTATTATTGATTTATCATTTCCAACTGTTAAAATATCATCCACAAATAGTAGTAGCCATGTTTTGTCTTTCATATATAAACAAACATCATGTTTTGATTGTTCAAATCCTTGTTCAATCATGAAATCATGGAATTTTTTATTCCAACACTTTGGTGATTCTTTCAGACCATAAAGTGCTTTCTTCAGTTTTAGAACTTTTCCTTGTGGAATCTCGATACCTTGTGGGCATTTTATGTAAACATCAACATCTAAATCTCCATTTAAGAATGCTGTCGGTACATCCATTTGATTTACTTTCAACTCTTCTTGAACTGCATGACTTAGTAGTAATCTTACCGTAGACATTCTAGCTACTGGCGAATAGCAATTATAAGTACTTTCCTCTTGAAAACCTTTTGCTACAAGTCTTGCTTTCTTTATATTGTTCTGTTTTGTTGTAAAAATCCATCTAGTGTCAATCGCTTTCTTATTTTCTGGTAAGTCACTTATTTCCCATGTTCCCAATGTTTCATGTGCATGTATTTCTTTCATTATCGGTTCTTTCCATTCATTTTCTCTCTCTATGGCTTGATTATAGTTTTGTGGATCTCCTGTGTACAAGCAATATGCTGAATAAATCTCATAGTCATCAAATCTCCTAGGCATATTTATCTGACGTCCAGTTCTTGTTGTTATAGCCGGTTCTTGAACATCCATAGTATCTTGTTCTTCTCTCAATATATTTTCACTCACTCTCTGTCTTTGTTCATTGTCATCTTCATATTCTTCATAATAGGTACCACCCGTTTCATGCTCTGGTTTCTGTAATATTTCTCTGTATACAACATCATTTTCATCAAATCTTACATCTCTTGAGTTTATTATCTCATTTTTTACTGGATCCCATAGTTTATATCCTGTTGCTGTGTATCCAACCATTCTTGTTTCAATTGCTCTTTTCTCAAATTTATCTCCATGTGGTAATGTAACTGCCCATGCCTTTGATCCAAATATTCTCATTTTATTTAATTTGATGTCACCATACATGATTTCAGCAGGTATTTGATAGTTGATTGCTGAAGAAGGACATCTGTTCAATTGGTATGCTGCACACATAACAGCTTCTCCCCATAGGTTTTTTGGTAAGTTCGATTCTATCAACAATGTACGTGCTCTGTCCTTTAAAGTTCTGTTCATTCGTTCTGCGACACCGTTAGACTGAGGAGAGTACGGCTGAGTATATTGCATATTTATACCTTTGTTTTCACAGAATGCTGTTATCTTTTGGTTCTTAAATTCTCCTCCATTGTCAGCTCTAATATTTTTGATTTTTACTTCATAGGTTGTCTCCATTAGTTGAATGTATTTTATCAAATTATCGGTTGCTTCACTTTTGTTTCTTAGCAAATATACAACACATAAGTGTGAGAAATCATCTACTATCAGCTGAAAATATCTTTCTCCTCTGATAGATTCATTTTGTGTTGGTCCCGATACGTCAGTGTGTAAAAGCTCCCCTATTTGTCTTGATCTTGGTCTGTCTACTGAAGGAAATGGTAATCTGGTAGCTTTACCTTGCATACATGCTCCGCATTTTGTTTCATTTGGTGTGGGAAGGTTCATTTGTCTGATTCCTCTGTGATTAAGATGTCCCAATCGTCTATGCCATAGATTTTCAGTAGATATGTTACACTGTTCATATAAAGGGCTAATCTGAAATTTTAGAGTAAAAAGTTTAGCATTTCCGCTGCCTATCAATTTTGTCTTTGTCTTTTTATTTATTATCTCTACATGCTCCTCACCAAATTTTACTTCGCAGTTTGTTTCTATAATTTTCTTAACTGAAAGCAGATTACATTGCAGGTTTTCTACAATCACAGCATTCACATTGACATTATATCCCTCATTACTTTTCATACTTAAAATACCTCTCTTTGTGGCTGTTATAAATTGACCATTAGCTAAATAAATTTTCATTTCTTTGGGTAACAACTGTATATCGGTCATTTTTGACATAAATTCAGACCTAACCAAATGTTCAGTGCAGCCAGAATCTACAATCCACTCTATATCATCAATAGTTTCAGGAGTAGTACAACTAAAGTTAAACAAATTAGTACCTGAATAGAAATTAAAGTTCGTTTCATCATCCACTGTCACTGCTGCTCCTTCTGAATAGTTATTGCTGTTTACTTGCTGCCTTGCACCTGGACGTTGGTTATTGTAGTTCCCTCTGTTGCTGTAGTTTCCTCTGTTGCTGTAGTTTCCTCTGTTATTGTAGTTCCCTCTGTTGTAGCTGTTTCCACCGTCACTGTAGTTACCTCTGTTTGTGTTGTTCCCTCTATTACTGTAGTTGTTTTCTTTACCCTTCCTCTTAAAACAATTTTCATATATATGACCAGGCTGTCCACAATAATTGCACTTTCTTGCTCTGCAATCTTTTCTGATATGACCAACTTTACCGCACTCAAAACATTTAGCATTTTTTTGCTGATAGTTATTCTTCTTTGCTACAAATGCTGATGTCATATCCGGTTGGTCGTCTTTGATTCTTTCTTCTTCCACCATTAAACGTGCTGTTACCTCTTGCAATGTCTGTTTTTCTTTTGGTACTGACTCCCAGGCAGAAATAAAGTGTCTGTATTTGTTTGGCAAACTCATCAATATCTTTGTAATTACCATATTGTCCGAAATGTCTTCTTTTTTTATTTTTAACTGACACACAACCTCTTCTATTTTGGATAAAAACTGCGCCATGCTTTCTTTTTCTTCAAATTTTATGTTATAAAACTGTTGTTGTACCAGATGCGCGCCTACACTGCTGTGGCTTTCATATATTGAGGTTAGTTTTTTCCACATGTCCTGAGCGGTTTTGCACATCATAATATGCGACAGGATTGTTTCCTCGACTCTTGTTACGATTATTTCTTGAGCCTTTGCATCTTTATCTTCGTCCGCATCCTTTTCCGTTCCACTTTTTTGGTCCGCCGAAACATTTTTTTCAATTACTCCATATAGTCCCTTTGATTTCAAAATTATCGAAATTTGAAATTTCCATGTCAACCAGTTTTCGCCATTTAGTATGACAAGGCGATCTACTCTCACTTTTTCCATTTTATAATCCGACGTGGATACTCTCTGTGCAAATTACAACCCCTCACAATGTTGGCCGCGTCTTTATATCGTCTGACTTCCTCCCAAGCCCAGACTTTGTCGTATTTCGTGGAGCCCATAACCTTTTATAGTAGAAGGAATGTAGTCTTCTACATAGGGGCTGCAGGACAGGATTGATGAACACTCTTTATTTTATTAATATTTATTCTTCTGTATAACTACTGTAGCCATCTTTCTTTATTACACATTTTGCACACACTACAAACAAACATAGATGGCGCTACGCAAGCTGCGTTCACGAAAAGTCGCGTTCATTAGCGTACTAATTTTATATTCTAACAGATACTTATACTTATATACCTAGGAGGATACCGCTACATCGGATGTCTTCTAGACACACTTTTGCTATCTAAATCAGAGTGCGTTATTTTTTAGTTTTAATTTAACTCTACCTACGCTTTTTATTGGGTACCTACCTAACCTAGTACTATATAGGCATATCCTTAGTAGTTTAACATGGTCAATATTGTCCCTGAACCTAGTCTAGGAAATTTAAGGAAATTTCATTCCATCCTTTGTGACATTGCATTTCGATGCAGCACCCTACTGCAATCAGCTAAATAATTAGAGTTTGCTTACTAACTAATGAAAGCAATATCTTAAATGAGCAGATTCCGTCGGCCATCTTGTCTCGGATTTCCCGCCATTACAGTGGGGTAACCACGTTTGGAGAAACCCCAAGAAAGATAATCCATGGATTGGTTGAACTGAGACTTGAGGAGGGTCGGATATCTCGTTTCTTGGGTCCGTAGTTTTGCCTTTGACAAATGTTTCAAGCTGGGTTTGGGCAATTCAGATAACGAGTACTTAGTATATGTTACTGACTTGAGCCTATACGTAGGTCTCCATCAAAACAAAAAGTCAGTGGATGTAAAATAATCAATATTGTCCAACAACTAATAAGTTTGACATCACAGGACAATAAAATGGTCTACGAGTACGCGACTGTATGTGGTAGACTGTGGCATGACTTTCCATCAGGTTATGCCAGCAAAATGCGTAATAGCTTCTCTAATAAAAAAAAAATAGAACTTCACTTCACATTCCCTTAAATGTGTGAGAATCGCCAATCTCACAGTAAAAGCGTTTATTTGCAGACTCTATGATTAGGTGAGCCCACAGCCCCTCTGTAAGGCAGATGCGCCGGTATTTACTCAGGGCAGGCCCGTTTTATCGGGGCTTGCAAGTCTCGCTTGACAACACAATGGATCGTATAGTGATTGAAATATCAGTTTATTTGGAACTGTTGATAGATTGGACTAAATTCATGGTGCTGAAATAAAAGTTGGTGCTAATGGAACCTTCATAATGTGTGTCTTTCTTCTTCAGCCCTCAAAGTATCCTTCTTTAATTACGAAAGATACATACATACATACATACATAAAATCACGCCTTATTCCCATGGGGGTAGGCAGAGATCACGGATTTCCACTTGCTACGATCCTGACACACCTCTTTCGCTTCATTCACTCTCATAACATTCTTCATACATGCTCGTCGGTTAAATTAAATTAAATTACGAAAGATAATGAAGAAATAATATGAATAAGTACCTAGTCTGACGACCAACCATGGTAGAAATAACCGAATAGTGCTTCGGTTCAATCAAATTTACAACTTCGAAATCAAAGTATAGGTTTTTTATGTAACAAACTGTCTTCTTATTCCTTCTTTGCCTACCCTGGTTCCCATTATTTGGAGTCTCTTCACTTTTCTGCCCCAAGATAGTCTGTATTGGGTGGTCGGCTCGGATAATTGAGCTTTCATGAGGTCTCTCTTCATGTTGGTCCATCAGGTCGATGGCCAGCGGCCTCGGCCTCTCTTTTCTTCCGGCTAGAGAAACAAACTGTGATTTTTGATTTTTGTGATGATGTGTCAGATCATCTCAAAACGGTGTAATTTACCACCATTTTCCCCCTCGGTAACAAACACCGTAGGATTATACAAGACATGCTACACCTCCCTAGCAGAAACGTCGTCTTTTCACTAATTTACTGAACTTACGAGGCTTATAGCTCGGCGATTCTACAATTTATGTAAAACCCGGCCTGTGTTTAAACAGCTACACTATACGTATTTTGTACGTACTCAGAAACTTTGCTAAGTAGATTAAGCGCCTACCTAATAGGTACGTTTGGGTTCTATGCCGAACTAGCAACTTATTACATAAGTAGTATTAAGGCGAAAACTATATCAATTGAATACAGTTAGCACCCTGTTTATATTTATAACACGGAAAACAACAAACTATACGCATTCCGACGCCATCTTTTTTCTCTCCCGACTAGTGAATGTCTCTTCGCCCGTTCTCAGTACGGATGTCCTATTCCCAAAACAGGCTAACATTTAAAAAAAAAATATTTCTCATGGCGCTTTGTAATTTTCGTTTTACTACATGCTGATGCTTCATAAGATGGTCTACCTGATGTTAAGCGGCACCCATGACCTAATAATAATGATTTTTTCTACTGTCTACGCTGCTGCTACGGCGTAGCACAATCTACATTAACATTACTCATTTTATTTGCCTAAATGCCCGACGTACCTATAAGAGATTTATTAATTTAAAACAGGGTAGTCGTAGGGGTAGGGATAACTTAATTATACTTAATATACTAATATTTTTATTACCAAAAAATGTATTGACGGAAAAACGGCCAACATTTAGCATTTTTATGAAACGCTGTTTCATTCTAAAAACAGTGCTGGTTTTCAATAAAAATACTACCAACACATTACTTATCTACTGTCTATAGATACTATAGTTACAGCTACTATAGTTACAGCTACTATAGGGACATGCAGTAACAAAAGCGAATTAATACGAACGTTCCCACCGGCTATAAATAAGGTCTCGCTGTACAAACACGGAAAGAGTGCAAACAGCATAAAACACGGAATGATTGCAATTAAAAACGCATCGGTCACGTGGCGTGCCCGGCCGCCATCTTTGATTGCGACCTTATTGCCGCCTTTATTTTATTCATGACTTTAGGCATCGAGTGTTAACTGAAAAATCAACATCGATATAAACTACCATGGAAACAAAATACTCGTAGTTATCTGCTATACAAGAGCAGAGGCGTCTCTAGCCCATGTAGCGCCCGTGTGCAAACATTACCCAAGCGCCCCCTAGTAAGCGCGCGTTCAAAATGGAATGGATACAAAGTACAAGTAACAGCACATCAAGTTACCATAAACTGTCAAATTTCCCCAATGGGTAATAAACTTGTTTTGAGATTTTTAAGAAGAAATTTTTCAGCTTGGTTATACCACGATGTGCTGTTGAATGTATTTAGAATTATACAAGGTGTTCTGGTGTTTACTATAACAAGCCAAAACGTATCCATGATTATGATGTTGACATGACTATCTTCTCCTTCTTCTTTATTCTTCTTCTTCTTCTAAATATATAAAACTCTTACGTTACTCACTGCCTGACTGACAATCAACGCACAGCCAAACCGTTAGTCCTAGAAGCATGAAACTTGGAGGGTGTGTTCCTTTTATAGCGTAGAGGTGTACTAAGAAAGGAAATTGGAAAATTCTTTCCCTAAGAAAGGGGAAAATGGATTTAAGAAAAATCAACGCACAGCCTAAGCCGTGAGTTCTAGAAGCATGAAACTTGGAGAGTGTGTTTATTTTATAGCTTAGAAATGCATTTAGAAAGAAAATTGGAAAATTATTCCTCTAAGAGGATAAAATAGGGGGGGGGGGAAGGGGGCGCCGCGGCGCTTAGCTATACAAAATATAAAGTGCGGCGCCCGGCCAACGCGCCCGCCGATTGGCCGAGGGGGCGCCGAGTGCCGTATCAAATATTAGAAGAGTTCAAGATGCTGTAATTTATCAAATAGCAGAAGAGCTCAAGATGCTATTCAAAATCTATGCAGAGCGGAGCTCTTTTTACGTTGGTCCTTGAAAGTGTGGCGCCCGGCCAACGCGCCCGCCGAGTGGCCGAGTGGGGCTAGGGGGCGCCGAGCGCCTTATCAAATATTAGAAGAGTTCAAGATGCTATACAAAATCTATGCAGAGCGGAGCTCTTTTAACGTTGGTCATTGAAAGTGCGGCGCCCGGCCAACGCGCCCGCCGTGTGGCTGACTGGGGCTAGGGTTGCGCCGAGCGCCGCAGCGCTCGGCGCCCCCTAGGACGCTGCGCCCGTGTGCACCGCACACCCTGCACAATAGGTAAAGACGCCGCTGTACAAGAGTGCAAAGTTGATTTTTAACAGCGTGGTCAATTCTGATGAGCCAGCAAGTGAAGGATTCTAAAATTAAAATCCTGAGCGTTAGCAAGGGAATCAAAAGAACACGAGGTGAACAATCTTTGCACTCGACTTTATGCTTCTCATCCCACCTCAGCGATGAAATGACAAAAATATGCAAAAAAACGAAACCAAGTAGGTTCCGAGTTTGTAATTTGTATCAAAGCTGAGGTTTTATCAAATTAAAAAAGGTTGCATTAAATTCGGCACTATGGAGGTAGAAGTACTGAAATAGGTTTAATGATGCTTGGAATTAATAAAAGTGACAATTATTATTTTTTTATTAAAAAAAAATCGTGGCACTCCGTGATTATGCTCTCTGTCGTATTAAGCTCCCTTACAGGTTTTTATCCAATCAATCTATTTTGTGCCGAAGAAGATGCTTACTCAATACTTGATATTCTATTTTGTGAGTAACTAGATAATTGTGTTTTGCAAAGGCGAGAATCGTATTTGCATCAAAAAATGAATAAAACTCGCTCCGAAGATTAAAATTATGCCAATAGCATCGCAAAGCTAGAAATAGAAACAGCTAAAACTGGGATATTGCGAATATCCCGGAGCGAGCTGTTTGCCTTCCGACTAGTCGATAAAAGTAAATAAAAAATTGAGGGCATCCAAATACCATCGCTAGTATCGGGTTTGAGAATATTTAGATCAGCTTTTTTTTATTAATTTATAGAATGCTAGTGATGGTCTCATAGTTTTTAATAACGAATATCAATCATCGATTTAGGTATCGCAGTTTGATTAATCTCGATTCTTGAACTGCGGGCAGCTTTTATAGGCCCAAATCTTTTGTTTATGGTTCAACTGTCCTAACACATATATAGTTCTTAATAGAAGCTTTGCCTTCTGCCAAAAGCATACTATTATACATAATATTGTTCTTGACCTGGAATAAGGCCTATACTTTTTCTACAGCTAAGGTAACACGTAAGCAGACTGGTGGATAAATGTAGTAATTCAAAAAGTCTGGAAAAAATATGATAATAGACGATCTACAAAAACCCTTCATTGAAAGTAGCCCCGCCCCATGCGTTCTAATAAATATTTTTTTACATTAAAATCCCCCATAGCCCCCAGCGCTAATATCTGGTAAGATCGGGATGATCCTCTATCGGGCCTAGGGGCCGGAAGATGGGCCCGCGGCCAAATGTGCGATTTTATGCATCAACCCATGAATTCATTCGATGTTTATTGAGCATTTTGTTTGGCGGCAAATTGTTATTGTAGAGATTGAAAGCTGGTTTGCTAAGTAGATTTATTTTCTAGGATTCAAGATATTTTTAACCAACTTCAAATAGAAAACTACTTCTTACTTACTTCTTTTTATGTTTGTTGTAGCATAACTTTGTCACCTTTGTCATTTATGAATCGATTTGATAAAATATTTTTAGCCGTTTGGTTTTAATTGTGTTTTTTGATGTTTGTTATAGCATAACTTCGTCATTTATGAACCGATTTTAACTATTCTTTTTTTTGTGATTAGTAATACTTTCAGATTAGTCCCATAAAAATTTCATCGCAATTGGTTACACCGTTTCGTTTTAATGTTTGTTACTGCATACCTCTGTCATTTATGAACCGATTTTAACAATCATTTTTTATCTGATTAGTAGTACATCCAGATTGGTCCCATTGAAATTTCATAAAAATTGGTTTAATAGTTTGCCCATGAAGTCGGTTTCTCAAGTTTTTTTTATTTAACATTCATCTTCTGTCCATGACCTTAGTAGACCTTAGTTTGTACAGTACATAAGGTTCAAAACAGCGTAAACTGTCAAGATAAGTTTTTACTAGCATTTTCTCAGAATTTCTCGCCATGCATAGCTATGGAAGGAAATATTTTAAGATACACGAACAACGTTTGCATAGTGAGATAAGCAACGTGGCGGATGCCGACGTGTTTACGTAAGTAGGTAGATACCGGCATACGTACCTAAGTATAGCTAATACTGGCATGTGGTGTACGTATGTATATACTTGGCTTATACTTAGTTCCCGGCTGTTGTTGTGACAATACATATTGAAGCTGAAAATCCGTGGAACTTTTTTAGCAACAATGCTTGAGTTGACGTATGATTTTGATATTATAAAATCCTTCTTTCCCCAGCAGTAGGACGATAATGACCTAAAGAAAAAAAAAACATATAAAAACTTTCTTGATAATTAAATTTATTTACACAAAGAAACTTACGATTAAACAAATATTTACAAAATGTACAAAATACACAAGAAACAGTTGAGCTATTTGCAGATGCACAAACGATCTAGAGATAGCTCAACTGGTCCAAATCAGTGCCAGACGGAAGCGTCCCCAAGACGCTGGCGGCATTGCCACGCTGAATAGCAATGCTTATACGCTGCCATATAGCTTATAAAAGCCCATATAGCTTTTTAAATTACTGTAAGAACAAAACCAACATGCTACTTAATTCTCTATTTTAAAAAATAACTACAGTTTATGTTTAGCATATTGGCACAGAAGTCGAATATCTAGCAAATCCTTGTATTTCGATACCTAACAAAACAGCAAAGTCTGCGAAAAATTCAATTCCTATTCAAATCGACAAAGATTTCTACAGCCGACTCCAGCAGTGAATATTGTATGAGTGTGCATACAGAATTACAGATGTGTTTGTGTGCGTACTTTGTTTCATCTGTTGTAGGCGTGGCAGTTACAAAACAGTCCGATTGGCTAATGTTGTTTCTTAATTCTAATTAGCCAGTGCCATGTTATTGCGAATATGAATTTTAGGTTATGCAGATTTAAATATCGAACGTGCTTGTGACTGTCATCCATACGTGGTAGACATCCCCTCACCTTAGATAATGTACCGCAATGAAGTTCTTATTATTCTGGATCTGGATTAGATTGACTGTATTTGAAATTATGCACTGGTGGAGCAGTAGTAGCAATCCTTCCAATCTAAGGTCCCAGGTTCGAATCTGGTGGCGTACATAAGTATGGATTTTTCGCTTCTGATCATTTTGTGCGCAATGCTCTCTAACAGTAAATGAAAACATTGTGAGGAACTCGCAGCTTAGCGTAGTCGTATATATAGATAGCAAATAAATGCCTGTCTATGTCTACGTCTAGATTAATCCTATATAGTCTACTCCATTTTAAATCCTGCCCCATTGCGTCTTCAGAGAAAAGTTGCCCTCTAACGCTGTAATAAATAAAAATCATCTACAATAGATGCAATGCCTAATGTTTACTAAAATCGAATGCAACCTTAGACTTGTATGTAACTTTTCTGACCAAAGGCTTTGGTCAGTAAAGTTACCCACAAGCAAGGTTACTCAGGTAAAGACAAACATGGTTATTTTGAGTCTCTGACGTATATACTATACCTACCTATAAGTATAATAATAATAATAATAATAATAATAATATATCGTTTATTTCAGACCAACAAATGCACACATTACAAAAATGAAACACTTTGGGTCCATAGTAATAAATACCTTAGAGACTAACATACATAAAATAAAATAAAATTACTAATAAAATCTTCAAATCTTAGGGGATTTTTTCTTTAGCGCACCCCTAAAGCGACGAAAGACGATTCCTGGCGGCCAGAAATCCGAAGTGAGAAACATGTCCCTACCTAAGTACCTACCTAAAAATAACTAAGGTTAAAACGCGTCGTAAAAGTCACCTCGACTGCTCCACGAGGTTGGTTACATAATATACCTTTCTATTTATTTATTTATGACTCAAACAACGTATGGAAGCTATAATTACAGCACCAGTGGTAACTTTTTTACACATAGCCTTAAGATTTACAGGACGCTCGAATTCTTGGGGCATTAATAAGCGACTTAAAAAAAAGACAAGATTCTCAATTTGGAAGTTTTTTTTTTCAAGGAGTAGGCTTGCTTAGCACCTAAGCTATTTTATGAGTAGAAAATATATAGTAAACTGACTGAGCCCCAAATTTCCTCACTATGGTTCTCTACAGCGTTTAAGAACATTGGCATCGGCTACCTCTGCTTTTATTTTTTCAATCTTGGTCTGAATCTTGGCAAAGGTTTTTCTATGTAAGTAGGTACTAAATCGACTACCTACTTCTGAAAATTTACGACCAAAATAAACCCATTCATTTAGTGGTCCAAACTCCATGCCGAAGTCGTTTTAAAACTTTGAAAAGACAAGTTGATCGACCGCAGCGGTCGAATGACCAGACGAGCCTGTTCAAACACGTCAGGAATTAGTCCAAATTATGTGCGCCTAGCTCCCCCCCTCCCCCACTCACCCCCAAGGCTCCACCGAATCAATATTTGTTGTCCGCACTCTTCTACCAGTACAACACGCACAATGCTCACACACTTGACTCTTTAACCCATTTACAGCTCTAAACTCAACTAGCTAAAACTGAAACTCCCACCTGACGTTACCAGAGTTATAGAACCTTTGGAATCTGAAAGACAGTCTCATCCCTCTGTAGTTGTCTCTATCCGCGCAATGTTGTCTCGCTTTGGCAAGGTTTTCCAGAACGCTGTAGATATTTCAGGAATAAGATTATGAATGCTGGCAAACAATGGTGGCATGCAATGTAGATTAATATTTACACAAAATACAGCTTTCAAAAACAAGAACACGTGCCTCTACCATAAAAAATGTATCGTATGAATGGAAATTATTCTCTCATTGATCTTTCTCTATCTTCTATCATCAAAAAATATTTATTCGACGTAAATTATCCATCATAGACTACGGTAAAATTACTGAAGCAATACTCAAGTAGAAACATAGGTCTAAAATATATCAGTTACTTACGTAATTATAACTTGTGGGTCCGTGTTTTTCTTGCTTGCTGTATATTTCAGTAAACTGCTGTAAAATGCCAAGCCAAAGTTCATCACACATACCATTCTTCCAATAAAATGTACCACCCAGAAATCGCTGAAATATACACACTTCGAACAGACCCACGCGCTGACCTAGTTATACAGGGTTATTCATTATTAGCTGCAAATACTCAGGAATTAGGTTCATCAAATAAAATAAAAAATATTTATGAAATGATTTTTTCAAGTTTTGTTATGAAAATCCCGAGAAAATCGATAAAGGAATCATTGGCGCCTGACCTATTTTGACCTTTGATCCGCGCCCGCGCGCCGTGAGTGACAGTCTGCGTTCAGTCACCGCCTGGGTGGGTCATCGTCCTGTTCTCCATGGCAATCATTAAGCAATAGCCGTAAAGAAATTAATAAAAATAAAATTTTGATACAAAAACTTGAAAAAATTTTTGATCAAATTTAAAAAAAATAATTTCATAAATATTTTTTATTCTATTTGTTGAACCTAATTCCTGAGTATTTGCAGTTAATAATGAATAACCCTGTATAAACATCGTGGCTGTATCGCTTCCTCAAAACAAGCAAAGGAAGCCTAGTTTATATTTACTAGAAGAAGAAATTTTACCAATACTAGTTTTGCCTTTAACTTTGCCATTAAGTTTACATCTTCACTTGCCACACTGCAGTCTACGGCTTGCCGACGAAAATTTTGTTTAATTCTTAATTTACGCTAAAACCAATTGATTTCGATGAGTTCAGTTTCATTTACCAGTTTATTAGTAAGTGTAAATCGAATTTAATCCAAATGTTCAAATTCAAAACTTCATTATTCAGGATCTTATGAATCTCTTTGAAACGTTTTAAAGCTTAAGTGAGTCTAGGTGCCAATTCTAGGAGAAAAGCCTAGGACCAAGCCTAGGAGAACAGGCAACAAAGTAAAAACTTGGTGCCTACCGTTCTTTTGTTTGATCCTTTTGAAAAACAAAAATCATAGCAGTAGAATTCCAACCTCAGGATCAAAGCACATACCCACAAGTCGCCAACAAAAAGCCATTTTCGTGTAAGTTACACATCAATTAATAAAAAACTCACGTTGAATATTCATAAAGAGCTGTTAATTGCTCAAGTCTGCAAATACGGAGAGAGTCTTGGGGCCCCGGGATCCAAGGCCCCGTCTTAGGGCTGCCACGAAAATGTTCGCTTCTGAGGACAATGTTATTTGAAAACATAGCAATCTTTGTAGTTCTGAAGAGGTCTGTCCCATCGTTTTTCCCTTAAAATCTTAACAACTGCACATGTGCAATGAGGACGCAGTTTAGCAGAGCATACATAGTTTAAAAGCCGTAGGTAACCCCCAGCAGTTCTTTTAGTCTTAAAGAATCATCATTGACGTACACGCTGCTTATAAATGATGGGTTTGCCGATTAAAAGCAAGGTATCAATTTAAGCGATTTTATTTTTAAAATCCGTTAATGCTCGCAAGAAGTGTTAAGCTGAACGCAGTCTTTGCAAATCCATCCCTTAGTACGCTATAGGTAGGTACTTCATCCTAGGATATACCTGTCTCCTCAAAGGTAAAGTCTCCTCAAAAAAAATGTGTCAATTTGTTGCCAGTTTCGTCACCGGTTCACAACGGTAGCAGCCCTATCAGTACCCATGTTGCAAAAGGCCAACCCTCACACACAACCATACGCACGCACACACTAACAAACAGCGCGCGCAACCGGGAAAACTACGGGTTTTACGTGCTTTCGTGTATAGGCACGCGTGTGTAGGATAAGGAAAATTACGTAGAAGTTTCATCTTGATGTTCACTTTTTTTGAAATAAAAAAATTATCCGTATAATATGTTAACTATACAAGGCTGCTACGTTTTGCGCTACGTTTTCGTAGAGATCATAAATGAAACTTGAATTAGAATAATTTCATTTGTCATGCTATCGAAACAATAATTTAAAAAAAAATACATTCAGGATTAAGTAAGAAGTAACAAAACTTTCTACTGTCATTAAACTTGTTGTAAGTGCACAGACATGAATCAGAATCTATGCCATTTTCTATTCGATCACACGTGAGTGGTTCCCAGACTGCAATCTAGACGGGAATGCAAGCTGGGAAGCAGATCATGAGGGCCACAACCCGAATAAGGAAGACTGGGAACTAGCCGACGCCATTGTCACAGAAGAGGCACTGTCGTGGGCCATTAGAACCTTTGAACCGTTTAAAGCAGCCGGCACGGATGGAATCTTCCCGGCGCTTCTACAATGGAATCTCACTAGAATCGAGGCGACACTCGCCGCTATTTTTAGAGGATGCATTGCCTGGAAATATATCCCTCACACTTGGAGGGAAGTCAGAGTAGTCTTTCTGCCGAAGCCAGGCAAGTCGGACTACACCCAGCCCAAATCGTTCCGGCCTATAAGTCTAAGCTCTTTTCTACTGAAGACCTTGGAAAGGCTCTGCGACAGACACATACGTAGCGGACCACTGCTCAAGAATCCCATAAATAATAATCAACATGCCTATCAGTCGGGCAAATCGACGGAAACAGCCCTTCACAATGTAGTGCACAAAATCGAGAGCGCGCTAGACTGCAAGCAATCGTGTCTGATAGCATTCATTGACATCGAAGGTGCCTTTGACAAAACAACATTCCCGAGCATCGAGAAGGGCTTGAGGAATCAAGGTGTGGAAGAAAACCTAAATGAGTGGATTAACAAAATGCTATCAAACAGAGCAGCCCTCATAGAACACTCGGAAGTCACAAGATGCCTTGTAACTAAAGGCTGCCCGCAAGGAGGAGTACTGTCTCCTCTGCTGTGGGTACTTGTAGCCAATGAGTTACTTGACTCCCTCAATAAGGACGGGCTGCAAACCATAGGCTATGCCGATGATCTGGCAATCATGATTTCGGGATTGTTTGAATCGACCCTATGCGAGAAAATGCAGAAAGCACTCCGTATCGTGGAGGCTTGGTGCCACACGCACAGCCTAACAGTAAACCCCAGCAAGACAGAACTGGTGCTATTCACTCGCAAGCTGAAGCTACCAAATCTAAATTTACCTTCTCTTTTTGGAACCAAACTGGCTCTCAGCAAAGAGGTAAAATATCTCGGAATATGGCTAGACAGCAAGCTCCTATGGGGCAAACAACTAGAACATGTAACGACAAAAGCCACAAACGTACTATGGCAGTGCAGACGCGCCGTTGGCAAGGATTGGGGGCTAAAACCCAAGCTTTGTCTCTGGATGTACACGGTCATGGTACGGCCAGTGCTAACCTACGGTGCAGTGGTATGGTGGCCCAGAACAAACCTAGTCACCACAATCAGCAAGTTGCAGCAGGTACAAAGGCTCGCCTGCGCCCTGATTAGCGGTTGCGCAAAATCCACACCGTCTGCGGGACTGGATATGATACTAGGGCTAACGCCCCTCCATCTCCACATACAACAGGAGGCGATGGCAGCAGCGTTAAGGATAAGATCCACGAACCAGTGGAAAAGCAGTGGTAAACCAACAAACCACTCAAGAATTCTGGACAAGGCCATACAAGCCATCCCGGAGGCCGTAAAGGGAACCGACAGAATAGCCACGACATACCTAACGGACAAAAAGTACCAAATAGAAAGCCAAAGGGGAACGGTAGATCCTATCTCGACCTCCAACATCTATCACGTTTATACCGATGGCTCCAAACAGAAAGCAGGAGCGGGCTGCGGCTTCTACTGCCCCGAAATGGGGCTATCACGCGCGCAACCCCTCAACAACACAACAACTGCTTTCCAGGCAGAAACTCTCGGGCTTCTCCTGGCAGCAGCAGAGATGCTTACAATTTTAGAGTCTAAGACGAGCGCGGATATAGCAATCGAACGGACAATATTAATCTTTACAACAGACAGCGCAGCACTCATCAACGCACTGGGCAGATCCGATACAAGATCAGAATCAGTCGCACAATGCCACACTGCGCTACAAGAACTAGCTAAAATGCATACTGTCAAAATAAAATGGACAAAAAGTCATGGCTCGTGTTCAGGGAACAATGAAGCCGACTCCCTAGCAAAAGAGGGTGCGAAGCAGACACCTACCACAGACGACCTAGGCCTCTGCAAGCCCCCATCGGCAGAAATAAGGAATAGACTGAAGATGTACTCCCACAAGGAACATCAAAAGCAATGGGAGCGCAGATCAGACTGCAAACACACAAAAACGATGCTGCCAGCGATGGATAAGCACATCACAACAAACCTACTCAAAATGAAAAGAGAGGACTTAAAACTAATGGTAGGGATCATCACGGGCCATTGCGACCTAAACTACCACCTCATGAAAACTGGAGCTACAGACAGCGACCTGTGTCGGGGCTGCCTACAGGACAAGGAAACTGTGGAGCATGTGGTACTGCACTGCTCCGCAACAGAAGAGGCGAGGTCCAAGACAGGGCTCAGGGAACTCATTGAGTCGTGTCCCTCCACATCCACATCCGTGTCACCATCAGGTTTACTGGAACACTGCTGCCACCAACCCAAAGTCCTTCTCCGTTATTTTAAGGAGTTGGGCTGGCTGGGGTGAGGTTTGGCAGGGGGATAATGCACAATACACCCCATCGCGGGACGTCAGTGCAGATCGTATTCCCCCAAATCAATTAGAATTAGAATTAGACACGTGAGTGGTGGAGTCACACACCACCAACAGAACTTTTTGTAATTCTACCGTGTACTGTACAGAAAACGCGTGTTCGCTGTGTGCGCATCTATTTACGCGACGAGTAAATATGTACCCGCTCCGTTTGTGGAGGCTGCATTAATAATTCAATTGGCGCTCGCTCATGGCACAGGTAGCGTATAAACGATTTTTAACGTGACGCCAACTGATTAATCTGGGACGATTTCGAATGGGGCTGTTCATATAATACTAGCCAGCATAGAACCTCGCGTCTTTTATTTCTGATGCTTAAAAAATAAATAAGAGTGTGTCATAGACTTGTCATACACCAGAAACTCTTTGCTTTATCCAAACTCCTTGGAATGTTTCTTTTTTTCACCGTACACACTCTAAAGAGGTTGGAGTTCTATAGCAAGGAGTTTAAGGAGTCTATGACACGTCTGCATTAATTTCAAAGCATCGAATACATAATAGACGATTTTATAATTTTAGCACCCTAAGATGTCTTTTTATTTAAAAAAAGGTCTAAAAGAACATACAAAATTAAAACATTTTAAAGGAAGCGTTGATTATGTTTTAATTAGTCGCCACTCGCTATTTGAATACTGATTTCATCTTCGGAACATTTAAATTGCTGATTGATTCGATTGCTAATTTTATTTTTTACCATTTTAAACACGATTTAGTTTCAGGGGGAAACCATTTACTTTAAAAAATGCAACGTATATTTTTGTCAAATCAGTGTAAAGTTACAACCAGGAGTAATTAAGATGCAGAAGCGATCAAAAAAATTGTTATATCTTATAAACATACGAGTAGTAGTCCTAACCTGATTGGGGTCGTCAGACAAACAGGCGGACAACCGACCGTGGCACATTTCTTTGACAAACACTAATATTTGAAAACCTCAGTTGAAACGATTACAGAGCCATCTTTCCACGGCGCGTGTGCACTAGACTTTATTTTCCTTCTCCCTTTAGCCTGTTACACGTTTAAATAAAAGCAGCCAAGTGCGAGTCGGACTCGCCCATGAAGGGTTCCGTAGCATCAATTAACATAATATAAAGGTTTTTGTAGTTCGTCGAAAGGTAAATTGCGGTTTACGATTTATGACGTATAAAAAAAAACTACTGGCTAGATCTCGTTCAAACCAAATATCGTTGAAAGTTTGCATAGTAATGTACAACATATATTTTTTTTGGATTTATCATTCTCTTATTTTAGAAGTTAGAGGGGGGGGGACCAACTTTTTTCCACTTTGGAAGTGTCTCTCGCGCAAACTATTCAGTTTAGAAAAAAACGATATTAGAAACCTCAACATCATTTTTAAAGACCTATCCATAGATAACCCACACGTATGGGTTCGATGAAAAAAAAAATTGCGGTTTACGATATATGACGTATAAAAAAAAAACTACTGACTAGATCTCGTTCAAACCAAATATCGTTGAAAGTTTGCATAGTAATGTACAACATATATTTTTTTTGGATTTATCATTCTCTTATTTTAGAAGTTAGAGGGGGGGGGACCAACTTTTTTCCACTTTGGAAGCGTCTCTCGCGCAAATTATTCAGTTTAGAAAAAAACGATATTAGAAACCTCAACTTCATTTTTAAAGACCTATCCATAGATACCCCACACGTATGGGTTCGATGAAAAAAAAATTTTTGAGTTTCAGTTTCAAGTACGGGGACCCCCAAAATTTATAGTTTTTTTTCTATTTTTATGTAAAAACCTTAATGCGGTTCACAGAATACATCTACTCACCAAGTTTCATCAGTCTAGCTTTTATGGTTTCGGAGAAAAATGGCTGTGACACGGTCGGACAGACAGACAGACAGACAGACAGACATGACGAATCTATAAGGGTTCCGTTTTTGCCATTTGGCTACGGAACCCTAAAAAGGAACATTCTTTTTTTTAACTAAAATAAAACAGATCTAAATTTGAATTTGGATTCTGTCTTGAAGCAGGTAATTTTATATACTGTGGTAATTGCGTAAGAAGTTTTTTTGACGAGTTCTTTATTAGTTTTTTTTTCATGACTAGCTTAGATAACATTGAACACGCAGTGGGAATTGAATCTCCACCCTCTTGTCAGCCGCTGTGCTGCAGAGGTTGTCTTGAGACAAGCCTAAAGAACATTATGTTGTACATATTTAGTAAATAAGTTGGTACATAAAATTATCTTGGCACATGTCTCAGAATACCGTCATCATTGTTTTTTATTGGTAAAACGCTTTTATGAGCTTAAGTATGTATATGCTTACACCTCAGTGACTACTCAAGCTGAGTACCTACGCAACTATCTACAGAGCCACCAACTATATTTACTATTTATTTTGCTATCCCAAAATAAACTGATCGGTTCAGGCAAAAAGAAAGACCCCCCTTTGTTCCACAATTTTGGGATGGTGCCCAAAAGTGTGGAACAAAAGAAAGAACTGTCAGCTAATAAGCGAAATGACATCTGCGTGTCTATTCCTGCAACACAATTCGTTCAGTGATCGCTGAATCTGCTGTGCCGTGAGTTTTAAATTTTTTGTTTGAAAATTTTGTAAAACGAACGAGCCATGTTGCAGGAATAGCAGGGCAATACCTCTTTCCGCGGTAGAGTCAAATCAAAGGGCAGTTAGTCTTTGGTCTCTATTTGGTCACCATAGATAAGTTGGTGGCACTGTAAAGGCAAAGGTGACAACAGACCTCTTGAAAATTTCCTTTGCTGTATTTTGCAGTATTTCGTAGCTTGCATTTACATTAAATTACAATAATTCATTCCAACCATCTGTGCAAACATTACTCTGTTTTATATTACTATAATTTGACACCCATTTAATATGATTGTTTCTGTGTTTATAAAAATGTTGTAAGCAGTCTAATATCTACAATATTATTACTTCTGACAAAAGTTGATTATTATAGTGGAATGATTGAACGGACTGTCCGTCTTTGGTAGCACCTTTGGTACACATTCACCACAGTTTTTTTTATATCTTACTTTTGAAGTAAAGAATTGCTTTCATTAGAACAATCAGGCCCAATGTAAAGCAACACCTTTTAAAGTGAATGTGTCAGTTGCAAATAGCAAATACTTATAACGTTATAGTTTCATCGCATAAAGCCCTGTGTACACTAGGATAGTTGGAGAGTTGAGCGCCCCCTGTATCTTTGTCGAAATATTTACTGTGTAAGCGGCGGTGACTCTAAGCTAAGGCTTGCGCACACGAATTCAGAAGTGTTTTAGTAAGGGAGTCTAGACACGAGTCCAGTATTTATAGAGCTCGGCAGTTGGCGGTGTTTGATGAAGAGTCATTAAGACATTTTGTATCACCTATCGAACTCTTTCAGCAGCTCAATGTTTGTCAGGTGTATGAAAATCTTAGATTGATTTAGAAAGGCCATTTATTTTATTTGTATGATGATTCTTCTGATCACAATTACAAGAGGCCGGAATTGATTCGGAATTAAAAATTCGATTTATCAAACGAATAAACAAATTACATATATCTTCTCTTCGTAAAAACTATAGAGACTCGTGACAATTACGGAATCTGTTAAATGGGTAGAGGTATTCATCGCGTAAATTACCTTTTGACGTTTTGGCTATGTTGCAATAGCCGTGGTCGTGGTGTTCAGTATGTGGTATGATCGCGGAAGTTTAAAAAGTACTCGTGACAGTTGTATGATAATGACATTAGCCTAACAGGTGCTCAAGCCACTAATGGCATTTTCATACAATTTATATTTCTTTGACGTATTTCGTAAACTGAAAGTCCGTTCTTGTCTATAGACATGACATTTTCATACAATTATATTTCCGATCTTGTCAAGACCCCCCAAATAGGCAGTTGGCTGTCTCCGTGCAACAAGCCCTTTAGCTAGGTGCCGGTTGATTGTGGGCATAGCAAATTTGTTCTTGTCTCACTAGAGTGTAGGATTAGCCTGTTTTTCTTTCAAACAACTGTTTTATCTTCTAGCATTAATTGCGCGTTTGGCTCCACTGTTTCGCAAAGATATGCTTTGCAAATGATTTCACAAGACCATGTTTGCTTAGTGACACTATTGTTTCTAACAAAACCTTGCAAGTTCCACGTATTTTGCGGGCCTTCATTTTATATTGCTTTGTTTGAAGACTAGGCAAACAAACGTATTTGCTCAACTTAGTAATTATAATAACTTTGCTAAATCTTGTAAGAACTAAGAAACTTTTGTAAGAACTGAAAGTTTCAACTTCACGGGTTCATTTACAAAGTTTTTATCTTCAATTGCTAAAAGTTAAGCTGTTACGTGCCCTACGATGCATTGCCCTGCGTCCATCAACTTGAGGTATACAAATGTTCAGCCTCAAGTGCAAGTAATTTCACCGGCACCGGCACCCACACCCATCAAACCGAAACACAGCAATGCTGCTTCACGGCAGAAAAAGGCATAGTGGTAGTACTTTCCCGGGCAAGCCCTTCACAGAGAGCTCTACTTTTATTTTTATTAACATAAAATACTTAAATAATTTTATATACCCGTTATGGTACCGTAGTTTTTTTGAATACTACCCGTAGCATCAAGTTACATACATTTGTTTAAGCACCCATAATACAAAGACGCGCCGAAAATACCACCCAGCAACACATTGAATGACGGCATTATTTTCATAATTTGAATTTCGAAGCGTAGGTAACCTCAATCCGCCAAGATGGCGGTCGTTATCGCCCGCCATGTTTGCATTGAGCTGCGCAAGAGTTTGTTTTCCCGAGACCTGTTTTACAAAGGTCTCTTTTAAATTTAGAATAATAATGAGGACATTATGCTGAATAAGTTTGCGCAATTTTAGTATTGGTTAAGGTTGGTAGGTAATGTCTGTGTGGGATTGAGAGGCGTATTGAGGAATTATTGGGCGGTGCCTTGCATATTAATTAGTCACAAACACCTACCTATAATTATGAATGACATATTCTTACGTAACTATTTAATTAAGGGTTATATCCATAGGTAGGTGCCTATATTCATCAAGGTTGCCTGGTAGAGATCGCTGTTAGCGATAAGGCCGCCCATTGTTTTACTGTGAATTTTTATTTTTAAGCAAAATACTGTATTCCTATATTGTGTCATAGTGATCAATAAAGAGTTATCTATCTATCTATCTATCTATATTAAATAATCTACTAGTTATAGTGGAAAACTTAGGTGTTCTACCTAAAAAACAAAAGTCCTGCTTGCTGAAAACAGGTCTTTTTCTAAAAATTGCAATGTTTTTTCTAAATTATCCAACGGCTAAATAGAGACTACCGAAAACCTGAGCATAATGTAACCTTAATCACTATTTGCCCTTCCCTCTATTATCTAACCCACAAGGACCGTGATTTTACTTGCAAAGAGGCCGCACTTTAGGCAGACTAAATATGTACATTACACACAAAATAATACATATATACACAGCACACAATGAAGCTTACACACAAAATATTTGGTAACACAGCTAATGTACCTAATCTAAGCAGTTTGCCTTTGTTAATTAAATAAAGATAATGACGATCGAAGTTGCTTTTAAACCAGGATTATGATTATATTTTGTTTGTTTTGGAATTTTCTGTATAATATGTGCGTATTGGTTTTGTTCAAGGTTATAAGTTCGTAATTCGTTCTGAATGTCATCTTCAACATATCATCACGAATCTGAACAAGTCCATTACTGGATATTTTTAACCGACTTCCAATCAACAAGGAGGAGGTTCTCATTCGGTTGTGTTTTTTTTTTTTAAATGTTTGTAACCACATAACTTCGTCATTTGTGAGCCGATTTGAAAAAATATTTTTTTATCTTATAGGTACTGCTTTCAGATTGGTCCCATTTTAATTTTATTAAAATCGGTGTTGCCATTTTTTTTTAAATAATTTTTTTAATGTTTGTAACTGCATGCCTCCGTCATTTATGAACCGATTTAGAAAATTATTTTTTTATTTGGAAGGTTATTCTTACGTCCAGATTGTCCCAAACAAATTTGATTAAAATCGGTTTAGCCGTTAAACCATGAAGTCGGTTTCTCAAGTTTTTTAAACTTATAATTATCTTTCCCTGTATTTAGAGGCGTCTACCGTAGTCAGCACGTTTGACACGCGAATTGCCCATGGCATGTGCTGGCATGTATCTATGCGTTCTCTTAGTCGTGTCATCCATGGAAAGTGATGAAGCAGTGTTATTCTATACTAGAACAGAAATCATCATCATCATCATCATTATCAGCCTGAAGAAGTCCAATGCTGGACATAGGCCTACCCTACACATTTCCAGGAAGAACGATTCTGAACCCTTTCCATCCATCGACTTCCCGCGATCTTAACAATGTCGTCGGTCCATCTGGTGGGTGGGCGCCCTACGCTTCGTCTTCCGGTTCGTGGTCGCCATTCGAGAACCTTTATTCCCCAACGGTTGTCGGTTCTTAGAGCTATATGGCCTGCCCATTGACACTTCAACTTACTTATTCCAAGAGCTATGTCGGTGACCTTAGTTCTTCTACGGATATCTTCATTTCTGATTCTATCACGTAGTGAAACTCCCAGCATAGCTCAGCATAGCATATTATACCTACAAGGTGCTAAAATGACTCATATATTACGAGGTAGTTTTACTCCCGAGCTCCAGCGCGGGAGTACAACTACGTTAGAAGAAGAAGAAGAAGAAGTGCTCATCAATCTTTCTGTCACTGGCGTTATTTTAATTGACGAATAACACCAAAATTTGTATGAATTTATACCAGTAATAGAAACAGTCTTGTGGCAGCAAATTCGTTTCTATAATGGCTTCCATAGACAAGTGATGCAATGTGTGACCAGTGACAACCTTTGGACGAATATCATTATAAAAATCACATTTCACAATTTTAAAGTTAATGGGGTCAAGAGACTTTCAAAATATTGACAGTAAACCGTGACCTTGACCGTGACATTGCCAGTTCACCAGGCCGATAACTAGAGCTAATATTGGCACCGTACACGACCATGTTTGATGTACGTTCAACTCTATCAATAGGTATATAAACATAATATTTATATTTGAGTAGGGATGATCCCTGAAAGCAACTGATGTCGATTTTACAATGGGTCAATTGTACCCACCTACTGTTGACCTTTTAAATGGTTAATTTGTGAAGTAAGTTATTTATCTTAGACGGAAATGTCAGACGGTTCTTCTTTAATTTTTTAGCTTAATATGTACATGAAACTTTTGCTTTTGTGTTGCCTACGTCTTAATAACTTTTGGAATGGCACCACACTGGAACTTCGGTGCAATTTTTCGATATAAACACGGTAGGAAGTTTGTAGCTTGGTTGCGTGGAAATGGCACCTAGAATCACCAAGCTTTAAGTTGTTTCAAAGTGATCCTTGTGGTACAACTCCTCGTGACATTTTTGAACCGAGCAATGAAGAAGATTCTTCTTTAAGATTCTCCTTTGCGTAGCGTACATAATGCAGCACATTATGTACGCTACGCAACCAGGTATAAATAGTCATTTGTACGCGATAGGTGCCTATCGCGTACAAGGCAGGTATTACTTTGTGAAATTTGTATCGTTTTAAAGATTTTTTGGGATTGGGACGGATTGTAGGGATGGGCCCTACAATCCGCCAGCACGAATCTTGTGTAATTTGTCTCTGAAACAAATGAATACAGTGTGAGTGCTTGTTCGAAAACTTTTTGTAAACTAGGTGTAAACTGATTTAAAGTAAGGTGTATCGAATTACAAACTAATTCGTTCTGGCTAGAATAACAGTGGAAGAAGTTTAAAGCTGAGCACTACAAAGCTAGTAGAGATGTCTTCTATTTGTGTTCTAAAACCAGATTAGAACTTGGATCAATTCAATTCCTTTATCAATTTAACTTTGCTTTATTTTGCGATATATGTACACACATAAAGGTAAGGAAGTATTATTTTAATGATTTGATTTTAAAAAAAACTTCGTTCAGTATAAAGTACCTATTTTGTGCTAATGACTTTAGCGGGATTCTCAAAATTATCGACTCTACAGTAAATGACCCTACAGAGGTAGGTTGAGTAGGAGTAGGTGGAACCCTTTTATGCCTCGTTTACTCGGTGCGATAAGACGCATTCATGCTGGCTGGTCGTTTTCAACGTAACGTTACTATGTTTAGTATAGTCATAATTTAGTTAGTTCATTTCGATCGGGTTTAGGCTATATTGCTTAAATAGAGGTTATTTACTGTAACGCAATGGTTCAATAAAAATAAATATCAAATAAGGTAGAATATGTTCACGAGCTGGATTGAGGAGTTTAGAAAACTTTTTAAAAGCTGGAAAGACCGATATGAGATCGAAAAGAATGGCGTTATGAAGAAGAGACCTGTATATTAAGCTCAGCATTGGGTGCGCAAAACCTCTTTGCAACGGTAAGATCTCTACTGATAGCCGGAAACATAAAATAATAATGTCCCAATCACAAACATCGCATTGTAAGTTCGAATTCCCCAGTCATATTTATGATATATTTCCAGTCCATTTCTCATGTTTTCCACCATCTGTCTCGCGCAGAGTTATCTTGCACGGGCATAGCATCTAGTAACTTATCAGTGGGGTGATTGTGTATCTAGTTCCAATCATAACCTAGTCGCATCTGTCAGTTTTGACATCTTTTTAAGCTTCGATTGCAATAAAAAACTAATTGAAACAAAACTGAACGTCGACGTAATAAACATGAGATAGTGAATAGGAACTTCGCTTTGTAAAACTAACATGACAACAGATAGATAGTGGTTGAAACCAGATATGTCATCGCTTTCCATATATTTTATATTAGTATAATTTATTTGTATCAGAATTACACAAAGGCCCGGCCAGCCGATACTGCCCACTTGTCTCTACCAGTAGCTTGAACGCCCGACGCAGCTACTAAACGCTAGCCTGCATATTTGCCTTTCCAATTGGTGTCCTAAGATTCGTACAGCCCAAGACATGTGTATTTAGCGATACACATATAAATGATCGCGTCGGCGTCCAAATGTCTTGCATTAGTGTCTTGTGTATCAATTTGCACGTGTTCTCGATACATTTGGAGGTGGGAAATCCGGGAAGGAGACACTCCATTCCTAAACAAACACGGCATTACTAAATTCTATTAAAAAACTGACTAAATTCTATTAAAAAAAGGAAGAATGGAAAGCCTTCTCTATCCAGCTTTCCTATGCCGTTGGATCAGTAACTATCACTGGTGGTTTAGGGGTAACGACCTCGCCTCCCGATCTTAAGCCAATGAGTTTTTTTGTCGAAAAAATATGTGCCAATACCAGTGTAAACGGTGAAGGAAAACATCTTGAAGAAACCAGCACGACGTAGAATCAAAAAAGTTTGATAACATGTGCCAAGTGCACGAAAAACTCTTTGAGACGCACTTAAAATCCTTTCAGCACACCGGTTCGAAAGAACTAGTAATAAAACAAAAATTAAAGCATCCAAATATTTTTGGATCATGCAAACCTTTGTCTCGCTGCATGGAATTGAATTTACAGATATCTGAGCGGGTTATACGTTAAGAGTTCGCCAAAGTCTGAACTTCCATTAGACTTTACGAACGCTTTTGAACATTTTATAATGGAAAGATACGTAAATGGTAATTCTTTATTAATTAGTTTGATGGAGTTTGATGCATGTATTTAATTACTTTTACTAAGTTAGGTGCTCTATTTTCAAATGTACCCTACATAAACTTACTTTAAATATCTACATAACATAAACCTTACACAAATACAAATATTATAGAAATACAAAATATAATATAATAAGTGGTAATTGACAGTTTATTTCCTTTAATTTTGTTTATCTGCTAGATAAAACTATGATCAACGAAGTTTTATTGTTTGTTTGTTGTCGTCAGGCAATTCAAATAAGCACTCGGCTATCAGAAACTAAAGAAAAATATTGACTTTTACTCATTCTAAACCTACAAAAATCATTTCAGTTTACAATGTTGAATTACTAATAAAATGTACATGTTGTAACACTAAATACAAGTGACAATACTGCCAGTACGATTGACCAATGAGCTCTGACAACACAACGTGCGACTTTCAATAATTATGTTTGCTGAAATCGTTAGACCAGTCGGCCATCTTGGAATACCCATGGACAATGCGCTGTGGAAAATCACGGAAAATAAACAAATGAGAACGTGCTGTGAAAATATTGGTGGTTACGTGGATCGAAGGCGGTTCGGACCGGATTGTGATGGTGGTCAAAATATTAATAAGCCATACATATTGGACATTGTACGTACCAAAGGTACGTATTCTATTAGATCTCGTATGTGATAAATAAATCATAACCAATATTGTACATAGCTGTAAGTTTTCTTAAAATAAATAAAATAAAAATAAAAATAAGGATCAAAATAATATTCAATATTGTAAGCAATGAATATGATTTTTTGTTGTTGTTTAAGTTATAGTTCAATAATACTAAAGACATAGATAATAAAATAGATCTATGATTTAGTAGTAGTAAGGAGTAATTGAAGCGTAAGTTTATTATTTAATTTATTTAGGGCATCCAACATAGAAACCATACAAAAATAAACAATCTTAAATGAAAAGCAATCATTGCGTTCTGTCTCTAATTACAGATACCTACCTACTCTGATTCAGAAACTAAATACCTATCTTTAAAGATAGCTCCATTATTATAAATTTCATCCATCTATCCACCGGTCACTTAAAGACGCCAGTCTCTGTAATAGCTCAAAAGCCAAGATTCACTCTCTGCACAATATTTTGAGTTTGATGTATTACCTACGCTTACAAATACCTATCAAAATGTCAAATTTGCCCACGTTTATTTGTGGGGTCAATTATCATAACCTAATTATTGACGTTGTTGATACAACGTATCAGAACTGGTACGTTTAAATTAATTTGTCGAGTCTTAGAAATTATTTAGCCAGTAAACATTGACTATTCGTTTATGAAGTAAATACATACTGGTAAATATTCAATATTTGATTCGGATAAATGTATCTATGATTGTGATTGTTTTTGTTTTATAATGTTACACAGTTTTTGTTAGCTTTAGACTGTTACAGACTTTCAAATTATTGTGTAATCATCAAAAATCCATGTTTTTTGCCTAATGCAATAAAAGGGCTGTGGTAAGTCACTATGCTTTAAAAAATGCACATTATATAACGTAGGTTTATGTATATAGAAACCAGATGTAATCTAATTGCATTTTTTTATTACCAACTTAAGTTGCGTCACGGAATGCATATGACCCGGGAGCACTTTAAACACCTAAAATAAATTCGTACAAGATGTGTCATTATTGTCATACACTGTACGGGAGGCGATAATGTACATCATGTTATTGTACACACTGTTATTACGATGCCAGTTAAGCCACATGCACACTGGAGCAATTCAAATATGATCATTTACTTTTTTGTTCTGGCACTGGATACTTATAACTTGTCCTTGATACTTTATTGGGCGCATCCGACTTGGATAGGTTAGGTTATGTTAGAACATGAAAATTACGCACAAGGCGAGCGTGCCGCGGTAGCGGCCGCCGCAGTGCCAGAGAATGTTTTTTTCCCAATAAACTCGAAGGGGCTGCCTGTTTAGTACAATTATTCATCGCTAGATAAAAATAATAATAATCGAAATATTTATCTGTGACAGTGTACCTAACTCAAACTCAAACTCAAACTCAATAATTTTTTATTCATTACGATGCAAGAATCACTTTGAAACGTCTTATAGCTAGGTGAGTCTAGGTGCCAGTTCCACGCGACCAAGCGTAGAAGAACAGGCAACAAACTACGTCTCGGTTCCTACTGTTTTTTTATATGATCCTTTTACAAATCAAAAACAGTCTAAAATAATATAGCAGTGAAGTTCCAGTGTGGTGCCACTTCACTTAGTCAGACGTATGCAATGCAATAATACAAAAGCAAAAGTTTCAAAGACAGCACACGCTACGCTTCAAAGTTATACTATAGTATCTACACAGCTTATATAAAAATAAGATACGAAATAGTAGGTACAGACATTGCAAATCGACATGTTAGCTTCCTATGGGTAGAGTGACCGGGACATTGGGCCACGCAGTTTTATCATTCATATAGCTATCTAGAGTATAGTACGCTTTCTTTATTAAATTATTCTTAACATAGGCTTTAAACTTCCGAATAGGAAGCTTAGTTGCATTTTCCGGAAGTTTATTATAAAAGCGTACAGTGTTCCCCATAAAAGACCCATTTACCTTCTGCAGGCGAAATTTGGGAATATAAAGTTTATTTTTATTTCTAGTGTTAATATTATGTGAATCACAATTTTTCTGAAAGCTACAGATGTGTTTGTGAGTGTACAATAAGTTTTCATATATATATTGTGAAATTACTGTGAGGATATTAATTTCCTTAAATCGCTCTCTCAATGAGTCTCGAGATTTCATTTTATATATGGCACGTATGGCCCTTTTTTGTAAAACAAATATAGTTTGAATATCAGCTGCTTTCCCCCAGAGAAGGATACCGTAAGACATAACACTATGGAAGTAGCTGAAATAAACTAGCCTAGCTGTAGCTTCATCAGTAAGCCATCTTATAGTCCGAACTGCATATGCAGCCGAACTTAGTCTAGCTGCAAGTGCTTTGATTTGTGGCCCCCACTGCAATTTTTTGTCAATATTAAGTCCTAAGAAAATAGTAGAATCTACAAGGTTAAGTGACTCTCCATTAAGTATAATATTAGTTGGCCGGAGAGTCACATTTGGTAAGATAAATTTAATACACTTGGTTTTCTTAGCATTCAGTAAAAGATTATTAACGTTAAACCAGTTAAGTATTTGCGACAGAGATGCGTTAACGTCATCATAATTAGTCTTCAATCTATCGACTTTAAAAATTAATGAGGTATCGTCAGCAAATAGTACTATTTCACAATATAGTTTTTTAACCAAAAAAGGGAGGTCATTTACGTACACTAGAAACAAGAAAGGACCTAATATCGAACCTTGTGGCACCCCCATGTCAATAATAGACCCAGAAGATCTCTCACCGCCCACATCAACTTTAAGGACTCTATCAGTCAAGTATGATTGTATTAGGTCAATAGAGCGATTTAGAATGCCGTAATGTTTAAGTTTAGATATTAATGTAGCATGATTTACACAGTCAAAAGCTTTGGAAAGATCGCAGAATACCCCAATCGCGTCTTGCGAGTTTTCCCAGGCATCATATATGTGCTTTAAGAGTAGAATACCGGCATCAGTCGTTGATCGACCTTTCGTAAATCCAAACTGGTGGCTATGAAGTATCCCATTTAGGTTAAAATGTGATAACAACTGAGTAAGAATAACTTTCTCAAAGATTTTACTTAGCGTGGGCAATACTGAGATAGGTCTATAGTTAGCAGGGTCACTTGCATTTCCAGATTTGAACAGGGGAATGAGCTTACTAGGTTTCATTAAATCAGGAAAAACACCCTCATCAACACACCTATTAAAAATATACGCTAGGCATGGTGCAATATCAGTTATAATAGCGCTGAGTAATTTTGTAGACATTCCCCATAAATCTTCAGTATTTTTAATGTTTAATGATTTAAATGTCTTCACGATTTTGTCAGCATTAATGTATTTAAAACTAAAGATATTATTACATTTTTTAACACTAGACTCTAACAATGCCATCGCACCAGATGCTGAGGAATTTAAAGATGATGTCACTACTTTAGGGATACTGGAAAAGAAACTATCAAACGCGTTGGCTACTTCAAAATTATTTGTCAAAAGATTATTGTTTACTTTCAAATGAATTTTTTTATTACGGAGTTTTGATTTGCCAGTCTCATTATTGACTATTTTCCAGGTAGCTTTAATTTTATTTGTGGATTTTTCAATTTTTCTTTTGATATGCAATGATTTTGCTGCGTGACAAGCTCTTTTAAATGCTTTAGAGTAGTTTTTAATATGTAAAATAAATGCTGGGTCATTAAGCATTGATTCCCTAGCAGCATATAGCTCATATAATGTATTCCTACTTTTGTAAATACCTGGGGTGGCCCAGTCAGCGAACGCGACACTAATACTAGCTTTACATGTTTTAAGTTTAAAGGTATCCTTATGTTCTTCATTGATTAAATTTGACAAGTTGGTGAAAAGGTCATTCGGGTCAGTCAGACAAGGCATGAGGGACACTTTCAGTTCAATATTGGTTTGAAACTTTTTAATACGGCTCTCTGTGATAGGCCGGTGGGTGAAAATCTCGTGTTTATCTATAATTTTATAAGCAAATCTAGCGCTATGACCGTAGTGATCTGAACTAAAATGCCTAACTACCGATTTACTAACTGGCTCATGACTGCTAAAAATATTGTCAAGACAGGTGGCTGTTGTTAGTGTCACCCTTGTTGGATCTTGAAACAAGCAGTGTAGGTCAAAACATTTAAACATTTAAACAAGTAGTGGGCCTTTACAATTTTCCAGTGGAAAAATAGTGGCATCGTTTTAACAGTGCGTACATTAACTGGCCGTACATTAACTGGACTCCACTGTACCACCACTGAACAGATAATAATAGTTATATGATGTTTCTAAAATCGTGCGTATGTTATTCATGATTGCGTCATACCTATTTCATAAAGGAACTGAGGAAATTTCCACAATCAGGTTACACCATCTGTCGAGTTATCTTGACAAGTCATAACTCTTTAGTTCTCTCTAAAATGTTTGTTTTACTTACGTGACTATTTTCCTGTTTATGCATAGGTATGCCTGGGTTATTGTGCCTGTAACTTTTAAAAACTATTTTTAATTTTTTGATTTTACCATCATCCAGCTAAGTGCTACTGCCTATTTCTGCCGTGAAGCAGCATTGCTGTGTTTCGGTTTGAAGGGTGCGGGTGCCGGTAAATGCCGGGAAATTACTGGCTCGTGAGGCTGGACATCTGTATGCCTCAAGTTAATGGACGCAGTGAAGTGCATCGTAGGGCACGTTCCTGATGTGCATGACCTACGAGGCAATGCTTTGTTATAGGCGATGGTTACCACTAAACATCAGGTGGGTCATATGCTTGTTCCTTCAGCTAGTTGAATTTAAGTTGTTCCATCAGCATACAAAAAAAATCAGATTGCGCACGCTTTTTTTTGATTACTTAATAAATAAATCATCAGAAGAAATCTACTGCTGGACAGAACATAACTTGTTCACACTATTCTTAGATCACAGAGCCAAACTTTTTTACCGGCTACCCTCAGGTGTAACATAATATAGGCCAATGGTATACCACAGGTAAAATTTTCTCTGATGAGCCAACTCATGAATCTCATTAGAATACAGCTAGTTTCAAAGCAGAAGACGTTATTTGATTAACACTAATTAGTCCCAACCGGCTTTGCTTCAACCGACAATTCAAAGAAAGTAATGTCCAAGACTTTTTTACTTCCTCAAAATGAAACCAGTAAACCTTATTTTCATACCTATACAGTTCAAAATGACGATTTGAACCTTTTAAGAGTTGTAAATTGGTGACTCAGGTTAATCCCAATTTTGTGAAAGTGAACTTTCTAAGTTAGGTGGTTCGTTATTTGGGTGCAGTTTTTTCCTAAGTAACTTATTACGATAAATTTAGATAATTCTGTAGAGTCACATAAACCTATTATTGTTTACGAAAACCATATTGACCATGACCACTACTCATTTTGAAAATAAAACTAGGTACCGATTTTTTGACGTGATAACGTCTTATAAATCGATGGAGCCGGCTGCACGCACGGAAAAACATGACTCATGCGTCGTTACGTCGTTTCGTCGTTCCATTTACCTGAGCCCGAGCCCGGGTCGGGTAATGGGTAAGGGTAAATGAGGGTAAGGGTAAGGGTTCGGTCGGGTTCCGGGTCCGGGTCCGAGAGTTCGAGTCCGAGTCCGAGTCCGAGTCCGCGAGTATTTTCTTATGACGTTATCACGTTCAACTATCGTCAGTAAACCGACTTTACAGACAACCGATTTTTTTTTTAATAAGTATACAACTAAGTTAGGAAACCAGCATACGCCCCCAACTGAAAAACCCCATTCTGTAGTTTCTATAGAGAACTTCGGCTGGAAGAACCTTCCACAACCTTTGAGTGCACGGGAGCTAGTTCCTCTGAAACCGAACGGTGTGCGAACATGCCGGTTCCAAGGTATGTGGATGAGCCCACTGCATGCGTTTAAAGTGATTAACGAAATTAAAAAAAAAATGTTTGGATTTCATTTCTGGTGACTCCACTTCCAGTTACAACAGTCAGTACAGATTGTCAATGAGTACAAATAGCTAACTTTAAAGTATCCCACTCCCCTGTAATTAGTAAAACCATCAACGACATTCCCATCAATAAATCTCTTTATATTTCACGCTCAATTCCATACAAAACCCAAGTCAAACGGACCATCAAAAAGGCCATTCAAGCCTAAACGGGGGCTAACAACATTATACCCGTGTAATACATATTTTATTTCCACCTTTTATTAAGTTTAATTTTATGGCAACCCCGAGTTTTTTTTTCATAGACGACCCCAAGTTTTTTTTAAACAACGAACACAATGTCGACTCGGAGTGAATGGGGGGCGTTGTATTGTTAGACAATATTTTTTTTGTATCGGATTCTGTATTTCATGTCAGTTGTAAGGTTAGCAAGAAAATGTTTAAGTAAGTTGGTCGAAAGGAGCATAACGCCAACTAATTTAAATGTATTTAAGATTGAATTTTTGGTAGAGCTACCATAAGCCTAGGCTAGGCTTATGGTAGCTCTACCAAACCTACCGGTATAACACTAACTTAATACAAGCCTGGCTTGTATTATGTTAGTGTTATACCTGTAGGTACTAACTAAAGATAGTTCTGGCTACCTACATTACACTCGCACTGTAGATACAAGGATCTGACAAAGTACTCGCTGGAATTTTGACAAAGGCTACAACAATCTGACGTAATACAAACATGCCACAAAGCTTTGCTAGCCGTACGGCGTCGGTGCTTCCATCCATCGACCTCAATAGTTCCTGCGTCCTATTCAACAAGACACTGGTAGCTTCCGGTTGGCCTTACATTGTGCAATTCGACAGGGCAGATTCGCGCGCCGCCGGCCATAGACAACAATGCGTCAATTCAAAAATCGAATTCCAAATTCAAAAGCGCATCGTTGAGGTTTATTGGCTTATCGCTTGATTGATTGTGCGAACACTGCAACTTTTTTCTTCACTGGCAACAGTTTTGTCTGAATTTATAACTCGATATCGATAATATATTTTGATTTGGGCGTGTCGAATGTGAATTTACCTTTGTCGGTACAGGAAGTATAAGGAAATCGCATCCGACAACAGGTACAATTTTACTTGTTTTGTCGACAACAAATCGAGTTTGTTGCACTTGTGTTTGCGTTACGGCTGTTAAAGTTCGACAGAGTAAAGAGGCGGGTTTTGTGCTTTACTGAAAATGGTTTATTTGTAAATTGTTGTTCAAATGATGATTCAAGAACATTTTAAATGAAGATGAGTATTAACGTTGAAATGGAATGTTCTTTTGTGACTGTGAATCCTTGGTATATCTTATTCATGTTTTTCAAGGATGGAAACCCGGATTTAACTTAACCTACCTTGAGACAACCTTGTTCTGAATTCAAAAACCTGACTCAGTGTGGTTTTTCCATCAAAAATATGCGTTTTATATTATTTGAGTACGACAATAGTATTAGCATAAGAGACACAAAACAATAGTGTCGTTTTCAACTCACGCGCAGTGTTCCTATTAGATGACGAAAACTGGAGATACGTATTCGACTCCTCAACAAAAGTGCATGCACTTCTGTATTACTGCATAAGCTTTATGTCGTAGCAATAAGTTTCAAAATGCAATGAAATGTATTCCAATGCTCGTAATATACCTACTATGGTGTGGTCAAAATACCGTGTCGTTTTGAGGCACCGTGAATAAACGGACAGAAACAGTGTTGCATATGCACACCTATAAAATACACAAACGGCGAAAAATCTATATTGACGCACAAAGGTCAACGTCTGCGTGTCATGTAGTTCAATAGATCTGTTTTATCAAAAAATCTACCAAAAGTGTGTTCAACCTTCACTTGATTCGATTTTGATTGAGACTGTTAAAAGAGGTAAAAACTTTTTAAGGTTTGGTAACAAAACTTAACAATAACAAAGAGGTTCATTCTGTTTTATTATCTAAAAGCGTCTTCTTTATACCGAGTGTTACCAGACTATTTTTTTTATCGGGTTCACAGTGTTGGTTCCATAGAAAAAAAAACATGTTGATGGGTACTCTAACCCCCTGAAGTTTTCGGCTGTAGTCTGGGATCACCCTGAATAGGTACCAACAAATATGTCAAATTTTGCATATAAGCTGTTCTATATGCCCAGCTTAGTTTATTTTTGACTGTCGTAAAGTAGCTTTATAATTTCAATAACTTCCGTCAAAAGACATCACGAAATACGAGTAATAGTCACGGAAACGACTATTTATCAAAATGCCCATTAGATATCCATTATGCCACATTTCGGATGACAACACTCAACAATAGTATTTACATTCGGCGTCAGTTTGTTTTACATCCGAAATACGTTGAATGAGCGTAGCATTTCCAACATTCTGAAGTCTTTTATACTTTGGAAATAATGTCACGCATTATGCTAGATCCATAGTTCCTTGGGCCTTTGTGTGCCGAAGAAAGGTGAATGGGGAATGGAATAATAATAACACGCGTCTGGCCAGTGATATTCCAAAGAAAAAATAAAGAAACATTAAAATTTGAAAAATGAACAGACTCGTAAATTTTGAAATTAGAACATGCTTTTGTAGTATTCAGCTCGTTATTGTTTTTCCAGCTAGGGTTGACCTAATCTAAAATAATTGGGTACAATAACGTTCCATAAGCACTTTTTTATTTGGGGTTTACATTGGATAAACTCTTTTTATTTGTTTTTTTTTGTGTTTATCTCTTTCTGATCTATTCTTATTTAGCATGAATAACAGCGATGCTCTGAGAGTGTCAAAAAAACAAAAAGATGTAAGTCGCGCGTTATCACACCCACAAGATTTAAGGGGAGTACGTGCTCGGTTTTTAAGCGCATGTCATGATAATTTACGTATTTATGTACGTATGTGCTCAGTGGGCTCGTAAATTCACAAGCTTGTGATTTATGTGAGGATTAGCGCATTATCAGCAAGTATCTAGTATGGTATGTATACTATCACCTATATGCCTATATCTGATAGGTCGTAGACGCTGATGCCTGTAGATGAATATTTACATACGCGTAGGGATAATAGATCTCACATTTTCAAAAACCTATTTTACATCTGATTAGAGTATGACCATAATTATAATCTTCTTATAATGCAATTTAATTTCAATTGAAGTAAGCTATCAAATGTTTGAATCCTAACTGCCGCGGTCGCCTATTGGTTTGATCGTCTAAAAAGGAATTACATTCTTATTCACATTAGTTTGCTTCTTTTGTGTCATATTCTTATTATTCTCCGTAGGTAGATATGTCACCTTCATCATGTACCTTCATGTATCTTTATCATTGTGTCCTCAAGGAGGCAAAATATGAATGACTGATAAAACGAACAGACAAGCATTTTACCTCACTAAACAAACATGTCATTTCAATACATTTGCAATTCTTGAAAGGCAGAAATATTTGCACATAAAAATAAACGATAAAAATAGTGCAATTCAAAAACAAAATCCTATGAAAATAGATCGATACAATAGATTTGAAGAATAATAATGTGTGGCGGAATCACTTGATGCCACGTGTTGTTGGCAACACTGAGAGTGCTTGACGCTAAACTAACAACTTGCACCTTTATTGTAAAAGGAACTTTATTCTGTTGTGGGCTCGATGTAGATTACGAAAACAAAACGTTGGAACTGTCTCTAATAGTGCAGTACTTATTAGAATTTCGATTGTTAAGTTTTGACAAAAATTATATATATTGAAAAGACAAAGAAACAAAAACATGAACTTTTATTATACCTAGTATAATACTTAATATAATAAAAAATTACACGCCGAATTTTCGCGAATATCTTAATATTTCATAATATAACTTTATAAACAAAGTAGGTTGGTTTGAAACATCTTGCAAAATTCTCGTTCATCAAGAAATTAAATTAATTAACTAACAAGAAAGTTACAAGTTCCGTTAATCTTGCTTGTAAAATTCACAAAAACTTTAAGCGCAGTAGTTTGAGTAGCGAACTTGTAATAGGTTTAAACTCTGAATATTTTAGATGTTCTGGAATCTGGGGACTTATAATTGATCAGAGCTAAAGTTTCCTCGGTTTCATAGTAAAATTATTATGAGCTTGAGAAAAACTCCTCTAGTTTATCATCATTGGCCTAAAAGGTTTACTTATATATATGTACGTTTATATACGTTTTTAGGACGAATGATTCTGTGCCATCAAACCGTCTACCGACTTTCGGAGATTTTCTAAGTCTTGTACCTGGAGGGTGATACGTCTATTGGTTATGAAGAAAACACAATAAAACAGTATACAAATTTATTAACGGTTCTGCAATTGCCCGGTCACTGATTTGACGGTTGCTTCCAAGTAGGAGGTGGAAAAGTACTCCCCTCAAGTTTGTAGACGTCGGCCGGCTTGCTTCGGCGGCCGAGGTACCAGAAGGAGTCAGAAGGAGTCAGAAGGAGTTCGTGGTCACACGTAGTTGACGTCGGTGGGTGACTCGGGGAACACGACCAATACTGCAGTCTCAATATTGCAGTCCAAACTTTGAGTCCAAGCTTTGAACCCTGGAAAGTAACATAGTAGGTGTCACCAGCAGGTCCAGGTTCATTACCCTCTGATTGTGACCACCGTGCGAAGCAAGCATTACGTGATGATGAGGTGAGATGAGGTGAGTACGAGGTGGTGTGTGATGTCACAATCAGAGCGGAGTTTACAAAATGAAATGAATGAAATTACTAGGAAAGAATTTAAAATTACAAAAATGAAAATGATATGAAATGAACAAAATGTGAAGTTAATGTGAAATAGGGTATCTAATAAAAGATTAGATACCCAGCTAATTAAAATAAAAGCAAGCTAAAGCTGAAAAGAAGAAAGATTACACAGATATAAAGAAACATAAAATAAAAGTTCGTTGCAAAATGCCACGAACATACCTACATTATTTTTTGTGACGAGAATTGTTCCACACTTACCGATATACGGGTTTGAAAACTGAATTTAAACTTTATTATGGCTTACGAGAGTGATGTGTCTACGTAAGAAAAGATTTAAAGATCAATTTACTCAATTAAAATGATTGAGACACTCGAGTCGTTCAGGACGCGCCGTATGAAGCGACGCGTACGAGCTCGGGTGTGATTAGCGGGCGAATCACGGTCAATGCAAGTCATTGGTACTTGGGTAGTGCTTGATGCCGTAGTGGCTTGACGCCGTTCGCGTCGTTCACTAAGCGTATCATTCAACAAACTTGGAGGCAGAATTAACAGATAGAAAATATAGGATGCTCCACTGGTACTAGATAATCGTAAATGAGTGAGGCTTAATTCGTGATTTTTAATAATGTAGGCTGCGTAAATTCTGTAGATAACGTATATACGTTACAATACCCCCGCGCGTATTCAAGGATTTTATTACATTTAAAAATAATAAAATCCGCATAGAGTGAAAATGGTATTTGTTTATTCTTTCATACATCATCTATCATACATCATGCTTTCATATAACATCTGTAACTATTTAATTAAAATACAGACGCCCACATTCAATTAATTTAGGTTGAGAGCTACAAATGAACTCGAACCCTACAAATGCCTGGTTCTACTAAAAGATGGTAAAGACACACGCGAACTGTAAAACGATAAAAATATGTGTTTAAGTCACTGTTTACAGATACTAGGTAAGATAATAATAACTAAAAAAAAATTACTTATTTAGACCCACAAGTTTTAAGTCTTTAATATGCCAAGAGCCTAAGGCTTTGCCAGACATATCCTGTAGCACATAAACTAGTGGAGACTTTTTGGCAACAATTTTAGCTTTGATGTATTTAGGAGCAAGCTTTTTGGAAAAATTATTTTCCTTATCGCTTAAAAAGTAAGCGCGCTTCATAACAACGTCGCCAACGTGAAACTCAGCAAACTTGCGACGTAAGTTATAATGTGATGTGTTTTTGACATGGGCTTGCCATAGTTTGGATTGTACCGTGTCGAAAATGTTAGACAAACAACCCAAATTTTCAGCGTACAGGTCGCGTGGTAAGAACAATATTTCATCCCCGAGGTCATTGTCTATAAAGTGTGTACCGCAAGTAACAAGTTCACGACCGAAAACTAGAAACGAAGGCGTATAGCCTGTGGCCTCATTGACGGAGTTGTTAATTGCGAACTGCACTTTAGGGATAAACAAGTCCCAGGATCTATGATCATCATCCACATACGTCGAAATACAAGTTATAATAGTCCGATTATACCGTTCTACTAAATTTACCTGAGGGGTGTACCTAGGAGTATAATGGACGTTAGGTATCGCGTATTTCTTAAACAAGGCATCAGCGACCTTACCAGTAAACTGGGTACCATTGTCCATCAAAACTGTTTGTGGTATGCCATGTATAAGAAATACGGATTCCTCTAAGATTCTAGTTATTATTTCTGAAGTTGCCCTCTTTATAGGAAAAATTAAACAAAATTTTGAAAAGCAACAGGTGACAACTAATATATAGCTATTGCGTTGTTTTGAAGTTGGAAGTGGTCCCATTAGGTCTATGGAAATCATCTGGAATGGTCGTGAACACTGTTTGGGACGACCCATTTCTCCTAGCATTTGATGATTTTGTGATTTATAAGCCAAGCATTTGTCACAAGTTCCTATGAATTTAACTACATCCTGGTACATACCAGTCCAAAAATAGCGCAAAGCAAGGCGACGATATGTTTTAAAAATACCCATGTGACCAGCGGTGGGCTCGCAATGATTTTCGCTCATAACTTGAGCGCGAAATTCAGCAGGAACAACCTCCTTCCACGAAAATTCAGAAGTAAGTTCATGTTTATTTTTAGATAATCGGTAAAGGGAATTATTCTTTATTATAAAATTTGGAAATTTAGAAGGGTCATTTAAACTACCATAGTAAATATTTTTGTACCAAGAGTCTTTAGTGTCCAAATAAGAGTTGGAAGTACTAATGGCACTAACTGGAACAGCTCTGGAAAGAGCGTCGGGAATGACGTTATCGACGCCGCGTCTATGTTTCAAATCAAAGTTGAAAGCGGAAAGACGAACACCCCAACGAGCTAGCCTACCAGTAGGATTACTAATAGAGAGAAACCACTTCAGAGCACTGTGATCCGTGTATACAGTGAATTTTTGACCGTTTTCTATGTAGCAACGCCAATATTCGAGTGCCACAACGACGGCAAGGGTTTCGCGTTCAGTAATGCTGTAATTTTTCTCAGCCGCAGATAGTGACTTGCTCATGTAGGCTATCGGGTGCTCTTTACCATCGATAGATTGAGTGAGCATTGCACCAATGCCGTAATTACTAGCGTCTGTGTGCACCTCGAAGGGCTTACCATAATCCGGACAAGATAAAACGGGAGCGGAAACAAGACACTCTTTGAGTTTCTGGAACGCCGAGTCGGCTTCAGAGGTCCACTTAAAAGTAGGGGTACCTTTTTTTGAGGAAGTAAGCTTGTTTAAAGGCCCAGCTATAGTACTGAAATTTGGTACGAACCGTCTGTACCAAGTCGCCGTTCCAAGAAAACGTTTAAGGTCTTTGCGACTAGTAGGAGTCGGGTAATTTAAAATAGCTTCAACCTTGGCAGGGTCTGTTCGCAAGCCAGAACTATCGACTACGTATCCCAAATATTTTAGTTGCGGGCTGAAGAAACTACACTTCTCAAGGTTGATAGTAAGGTTCGCTTGCTTTAATTTGTCGAGGACACGTAAAAGAAGGGTTACGTGACTATTAAAGTCCTTTGACACGATGATAATGTCATCTAAGTAAGCGAATACTTTCAGATCAAATTCTGAGAATAGCAAGTCTACCAAGCGCTGCTGAGTAGCAGGGGCGTTAGTAAGCCCAAAAGCTGTACGTTTAAAGCGAAAGGTGCCTCTGCCGGGAATATAGAACGCTGTCTTGTCACGATCATCGGGTGCTATAGGGATCTGCCAAAAAGCTTTCGACAGATCAATACTAGACAAATAGCGTGCATCTCGTAAATTATCTAGAATCTCTGAAATGTATGGAAGATTATACGCGTCACGCTTGGTGACGGAGTTCAGCTTTCGGCTATCCAAACAAAAACGTGGCTGGCCGTTCTTTTTAGTAACAAGCAAGACAGGTGAGGACCAAGCACTCTCACAGGCCTCGACAACATCCAAGGATAACATTTCATCAACTTGTTCCACCAGGATACGCTGTTTTTCGGGGGAAAGCCGATAGTAGCGTTGACGAATTGGCTTGGAGTCGCCTGTGTCGATGTGATGCGTAATGAGGCCGGTGATACCGAGTCCTTTGCGCTCAGATGAAATGTCCTCAAACTGTTTGATGACGTTATCTGCCAGTGGTTTTTGGGAATCATCTAAGTTTGTATAACCTTGGACGAAGGTTTGATGAGAAGCACCTAAGGGCAACTTATGATCTTCTATCATAACAGTGGCTATAGAATTGATGTATTTGGGGCAAAGCTTAAATTTTTTTCCAAAAATCGATACCTAAAACAAGATTCAGCTTAATGCCCGGAATAACATATGCTTTCAAAATGTGAAACTGATTTTCAAAAGTTATCGGAAGATTAATATAGCCAATACTATTCAACGTTTGACCACCCGCTGCTGTAACCGTGAGACGGTCATCTTCAATAAGTGAGAAACCATGACTTAACAGTACAGAATGTGCACCATCGCCTACAATTGTGACAGCAGCGCCAGAATCTAAGAGTCCTGTGATTGTGATGCCATTTACCTGTACAGCTACATAAGGTCTATCGTCAAGATTACTTATATTTTCCTCGAGAACTGCGTGAATATGATAAGAATTAAAAAACAAACTGACAGTATGCAACCAATTTTTCCAATCTTCCGCACAAAAATTAGCATTGACACAGTTCTCGGAAACTAGTTTTTTGAAGTAGCCTTCCTATTGGCCGCACAATTCGGGCAATCAGGGGCCTTAAAATCTTTTTGTCCACAACGATAGCAGATTATACCATCCTTGTTGGCGGTACACTGCCTAATGTTATGGGTGTCAGTGTGGCAACGAATACAGTAACGCGGCCTTGCATTATCAATAGCATGTATATAATTTTGTCTATTCTTATTAATATTCGTGTTATAATTTTGTTGACTAGGATTTGACCTACTATTATTGTAATTACTATTATTATTATTAGGCCTACTATAGTTACTAAACCTGTTGAAATTTGAAGGGTGTTTATTATTTGAGGACCCAGAATAGGCAAACTCAGGTGCCAGTGTATCTGCAGTCGGTCGTGGAGGTTCTTTGAACTGAGAAAGACGCGACTGTACACTCTCGTAGTTTCGACATAAGGTCCTCAATTCCTCAATATTCTTTATTTCAGCAACAGAAGACAGGGTACTTGCGTAACAAGGGCGAATATTATGGAGAATGATTTCCAATTTGTCTTCCTCTGGCAAAGTCTTAGACAATCTTGCAAAAAGACCCGACATTATTGACAGATAAATGACTATGTTTTCTGTTTCTCCCTGTGTTCGAGACTTAATTTCAGAGAGCAGTCTATAATCATAATCAGCCTGACCAAAATCACGCTTCAGTGAGGCTGCAAGTTCGTCCCAAGTTGAAATCGAATCCTTTACGCTCCTATACCAGTGGATAGCATCCCCCGTAAATATTTCTGTAGCGTTCTTAAGTAGCTTCTCACGTGAAATATTCTTAGCCAAACTAAACTCATCAATACGTTGAATGAACGAGCGAACGCAAGACTTCCCGTCGTATTTTAATTTAATAAATCTATTGTCATGGCTGCCCTCGCAAGTAACAGCGACGTTAACCGGTGCTGCAATGATAGCAGGAGTTTGAACGTCAGCACTAGGTGCAGCTAAGAGACCAGGTGTATCTAAAGGACTGGTAATAGCTAAGGAATCTTGAGCAGAGCTGCTAAGTGAATTGATTCTAGCTAAAGCCTGCTTATAAGCTTGAACACATTCATCATAATGTAACTTATCTTCCTCGTCCGCATCAATGCGATTTAGCCGGTGGTACAGATGATTTAAAAAATTTTGGGAGCGAAGCAACGTACTCTTGTCTAAAGAAGTACAATCAAGGCTATTGTTTACCTTTTCTAGGATATCTACAACGCCATTCAAATCATCCTCTACCTCCAATGAACTGGTGAGTATGTCCTCAGAAGGAAACATGGGACCGCATTTAGAAATTTGCTTGCGTAATTCACTTACGGTAGAAGCAGGGGTTTCACCCCTAATAGCAACTTCGTACTCAAGCTCAGCCTTTTGAAGCGACATAAATTTAACCGGGTAAGCCATAATAAAGACGGGGGAAAACAAATATTTAAAAAATAAAAATAAAACAAAATAAAAAATTATCGGTAAAGGTTGAACAGTTCAAAACAATTTTATCACAAAAAAAAACAACAAAATACTCCGCCTGTTACAGTAAGGTTTGAATAAATGAGTAACGTTTTGGTTGTTTTTCTTTTCAATTAGAAAAAATGAAAATATTGCAACCAAAAATAAAAATAAAAAAAAGCGTTTAAATGCAACTAATGTGTACGAACGAAATAAACATACAATTAAAAAAGAAAGGGAAGGAAAAAAAAAAAATTGTCTCCAAATTTTTGTACCGACTGTACCAAAAAAAAAAAATGTATTAAACAAAATAGAAGGTGCTGGTAAAGGTAACAGTCAGTAAACAATATATAAATCAATTAAAAAAAATAGACACAAAAATCAACTAATTTTGTTGCACCCTGTATTTTAAGTTGCAAACAAAATACTAAAAAACGTTACGTACACCTTAGTTACCGGCAACCAAAAATAAAGAAGCTGAAAAGAAAGAACGTTTTACAAAATAAAATAAAAAAACACACACAACCACAAAAAAAACACACAACCTACCTGAAAGCAAAATCAGTGACCAAGAACACGTATGGGCGCCAGTGATACGTCTATTGGTTTTTAAAGGAAACACAATAAAACAGTATACAAATTTATTAACGGTTCTGCAATTGCCCGGTCACTGATTTGACGGTTGCTTCCAAGTAGGAGGTGGAAAAGTACTCCCCTCAAGTTTGTAGACGTCGGCCGGCTTGCTTCGGCGGCCGAGGTACCAGAAGGAGTCAGAAGGAGTCAGAAGGAGTTCGTGGTCACACGTAGTTGACGTCGGTGGGTGACTCGGGGAACACGACCAATACTGCAGTCTCAATATTGCAGTCCAAACTTTGAGTCCAAGCTTTGAACCCTGGAAAGTAACATAGTAGGTGTCACCAGCAGGTCCAGGTTCATTACCCTCTGATTGTGACCACCGTGCGAAGCAAGCATTACGTGATGATGAGGTGAGATGAGGTGAGTACGAGGTGGTGTGTGATGTCACAATCAGAGCGGAGTTTACAAAATGAAATGAATGAAATTACTAGGAAAGAATTTAAAATTACAAAAATGAAAATGATATGAAATGAACAAAATGTGAAGTTAATGTGAAATAGGGTATCTAATAAAAGATTAGATACCCAGCTAATTAAAATAAAAGCAAGCTAAAGCTGAAAAGAAGAAAGATTACACAGATATAAAGAAACATAAAATAAAAGTTCGTTGCAAAATGCCACGAACATACCTACATTATTTTTTGTGACGAGAATTGTTCCACACTTACCGATATACGGGTTTGAAAACTGAATTTAAACTTTATTATGGCTTACGAGAGTGATGTGTCTACGTAAGAAAAGATTTAAAGATCAATTTACTCAATTAAAATGATTGAGACACTCGAGTCGTTCAGGACGCGCCGTATGAAGCGACGCGTACGAGCTCGGGTGTGATTAGCGGGCGAATCACGGTCAATGCAAGTCATTGGTACTTGGGTAGTGCTTGATGCCGTAGTGGCTTGACGCCGTTCGCGTCGTTCACTAAGCGTATCATTCAACAAACTTGGAGGCAGAATTAACAGATAGAAAATATAGGATGCTCCACTGGTACTAGATAATCGTAAATGAGTGAGGCTTAATTCGTGATTTTTAATAATGTAGGCTGCGTAAATTCTGTAGATAACGTATATACGTTACAAGGGTAGGATTTTTACTCAAGCTAGTAGCCATTTTGATATCGGTCGACTTGAATAATGTACCTATGACTCCTTGTTATTTCTAACCCAAATACTCAAAAGGTAAGTGGCTCTAGGGCCCCTTGGTAAACCAAACTTTGAGCCAAATTTTCAACGTATTTCAGGCTCCGAAGAAATTGCATAAAGAAAGCAGAAGGTGTAAATATTTGCACTATTTATAGACTGGCAACACCAGTATTACTTCAGCGGGTATCTTTAAAAAAAGCTTGTTGTCCGACTTTTATGGGATGTCCAAAATTTTCTACTAAAATATCTTGTAAGCCTAGTGAAATGAATTAATAATATAAATGGAGACAAATAATATTTTTTTTAGCCTCTATGGTTGCAATTATATTTTGAATATTTACTGAAATATATTTTTATTTGAACTTATTTTTTTATTGGATGGGTAACTTTTTTTTGGTTGTTTCACAATAAACATCTTAGTTTTAATGATTTCGGATATTATTGTTTTTTTTTAAAGACATACATACATAAAATCACGCCTTTTTATCATGAGGGGAAGGCAGAGATCACGGATTTACAATTGCTACGATCCTGACACACACCTCTTTCGCTTCATTCACTCGCGTAACATTCTTCAGTCAGTATGCTCGTCCGTTAAGGGTACGCCGGCCTTTTTTGACGTGACAACGACTTATAATTCGATGGAGCCGGCTGCACGCACGAAAAAACATGACTCCTCGCAGCGTTCTATTTAAGGCTTGAACTGCAAGCGAGAGCGCGGAACGAGCGACAAAGAGGCACAATCGACCTCCGCGTTCGGCAGCATTCGACATCGGTCTCTCTCCTACTTGAGTGAGCGATGCGTCCGCGTGGACAGCTGTATGACGTTGTCACGTTTAACTATCGTCAGTAAACCGACTTTACAGACAACAGATTTTTTTTATAATGTACCGTCTTTTTTCGGTTTTACCGATAGTCTGGCGACAACCCTAGTTGCAAACCGTATTTTTAATCGATTGCACAAACGGTGTGGGTTACACTTAGCAAAACTTTGCGCGGGAAAAACAGGCCTCAAGTTTGTTGGGAGGGACAACATGGACTGAATGAGTCAATGTTTTCCGTGAAAATATTTAAAGAATCATCGATCGGTGTTGCCACTTTTCACATATTTACTTTAACCGGAGTAAGTCTTACTAAAACTTCAAAAGCATGTATAGGTATATTTTTTTGATAGCTGCAAATAGTGCAAATGTGTAGTACCTACTTAGTCTTTTGACATAGTAAACTTTTTAGAGATCATAATATTTTTAAGGCCTTAAACTTAGATATATATTGCATTTTTAATTTAATACTTGAACTGTTTTTTATGTTAAAAATTAAGCAAAGCATAGTCCTCACGCATGAACTGAACGCAATTTATTAGTTCAATGGTAAGTAGACATTACAAAAACGCCTAAAAACAAAACAACTCATTGAAACGGCCTGCGCCACGAGTTATGGTACGTTTACATAGCCTTTTAATTAAAATAATTTAAAATATAATCGCTTTAGAGCACCGAGTTCGAAACAAGGGAAGTTGAAATTTCCGAAACGTACAAGACAAAATAATAAAATATTAATAAAGGCGCTGTAGACGCTGGAAAACGATGGAAAAGTTTCATCAGCCAAATATTTGTGTTTTAAATAAAGCGCTGCGATACTGCCTGGTCTTTGTCACTTTAAACTGGGTGGACTGCAAGTTAGGTCGTACCCAGGTCGCTTTATGATGCAAAGCTTCAGTATTTGAGCATTGAGTCTTACAAGCTAAGTACAATTAAAAAAAAAGGAAAAAACTTGTTACCAATATATCATCAACGATTATTATGTCTTTAATAGGTAACAGGAAAAAATGTTCTATTAGTTTCGAGAATAACCCGTTGCGACAAACTAAATCATTATTTCATGAACTGTACCCGAAGTCGGAGTTTTGCTACCACATTTCGTTACCAAATGTTGTTTTCGTTTTGCCTATTTGTCTCTCTCTATTGTATGGAGAAAATATGAGACGGCAAAAATACGTTACGTAGTTAGAGTTGTTGTCTCATATTTTCTCCATACAATAGACAGAGACAAATAGGCAAAACGAAAACAACAATTGGTAACGAAACTAAAAAAAAACTATTAAATCTATACTCGTCTGAGTCGAGTCTCAAGCATACTATAGTTTTTTGACAGTTGAAAAGTGACACAAACCAGAACAACAGACCCGAGCATTGTTTCTGGATATGGGCTTTAGTGATGTAACTAATTATGTGTACTATCAATATACTCTGTGGCAGTGCTGGGGTTAGAGCTGGCTGCTGTTTAACATCCTGCTCGGGTAAATAGCTTCAGTTAGTTAAAATATTTGGCTCATTTTCTGGACAAATTAAAAGTATAAAGTAGGTAGGCGTTGTTTTTGTCTTCCATTTTGTTTTCGAGCCTGAACAGAATACAAGGATGTAAACTTGACTCTACTTTTACTTGCGTTTGAAGGGTAAATAAGATAATTAAAAATGAAAACAAAAAAAAGGTCCCATGCGATACCTAATAACACCAAAGAATTATGTAGGTGTGTGAACAAACAAAACCATGTATTATGACTCTTTAGTACCATTATCCCTACAAACGTTAGTGGTTCCCTTAGTGCTTATTATTATTAGATTATACTTATATTTTTTACATAAAAAAAATTATAAAGCAATAGTAGGTACCTATTTATAAATAGTATTTTTATTTTTGTATCGTCTTCTTCTACGACGTAGGCACGGCGTAGCCCCTTCTACGTGGTTTTAAAAAACAATATTACGCTAACACAAATCGAATAAAATAGAGATGCACGAATTGCACTGAAATTTTAGCCGTCCAAAGACGGGGCGAGTCATATTGTAAATTATTAAAATAGTTAGTAAAACTGCCGCGAAGTACGACTGCTAAAATAAATTATAACCTAGCAAAGTATTACCACCAGTACTGAAATGAATGAATATTCTTCTTCTTTTAAATACTTACTAGTTTTACCATGTCAGAGTACTTATAATGTGTCAAACAACAAAGGTTTTAGACATTTCATTTTGTTCTTTTTTTTTTAATTTTGTGTTGGCTTGGATTCAAAGTCCTTCCGCCAAGTCCTATAATCGTTTTGTTCTGTTGAATAAAATTGCCATACAAGAAAACCGCCTCTAGTAAAATCTTGCTTGACACACTGGAAAGTTTGTCTATGGTAAGAGGAAACAAAACCTTCTTGCTGTAACAACCCAATTCTCGATCGATGCAAAAAAACTCGATGATTGAAATTCTTCTAGAAGTTTCCCCTTGTCCAGTCCTGGGGGAGGCTGTTTGCGCGTCATTGCTGATTGATGCGGGCCGCAACAATGCATGTTTGCTTTCAATTACACCCGCGCAGCCCTCACGGAGCCTAGAGATTTGGATGGACGTCCTCCGACTTCCGCCTCATAGCTTTCACCCACAATAAGAGCCTACGATGAACTGCCTTGCATTCATCATCGTGAGACATACTGATCAAGCATTTTGAGTACGTCAAAATACTTAGAAAGTCAATCAAAATTTATCATTTGCATTCATGATACTCTTCCCAAAATCACAGGATTATGTGCCAAAAATGCACACCACCCCAACGACTCTTTCTAAATTTTAATAGTAGAAGAGCTCTTTGTGGATGGCTCGTCCGGGGAAGTACTACCACCATGCCTATTTCTGCCATGAAACAGCATTGCTGTGTTTTGGTTTGAAGGTTGTGGGTGCTGGTGAAATAACTGACACGTGAGGCTAAACATCTGTATAATATGCCTCAAAATGATGGACGTAGGGAAGTGCATCGTAGGGCACGTTCCTGACGTGCGTGACCTACGAGGCAAATACTTTACCACTTCGCATCAGGTGGGCTATATGCTTGTTCCATCAGCTAGTTGTATAAAAAAAATTGGGTAGGAGAGGAGCACAGTGTTAGATAATATATCAACTGGTTTTTGAACCCTCAGCCCGCCAAATTAATAAAACCATTGCTCATTTCCCCAATCCATACGATCGACGTCCTCATTATGGCGTGGGGGGGGGGCAGACATTAGTGACAGCTAATAGTTGTATAAAAAAAAACTGTGTAGGAGAGGAGCACAGTGTTAAATAATATAGATTATCAACTGGTTTTTGAACCCTCAGCCCGCCAAATTAATAAAACCATTGCTCATTTCCCCAATCCATACGATCGACGTCCTCATTATGGCGTGGGGGTAGGCAGACATTAGTAATGGTAGGTGTGGGCTCTTGAGGCGACACGCGGCAGCCACGCGCGCAAACAACGCCGCGTGGGCACGCAACGCGCATACATATTAAAAGGAATATGTTATACTCCTTTTGATTTAGTCTTGGGGTGATAGCATGCTTATTTTTATTTGGGAATGAAAAATGAGATTATTCACGATAAAAATTCTGACCTAATAAGTGCGTGAAAATTTCAATACGCCGATATATTTTTTGTAATTTTACAGATGAATCCGAGCCTACACGTACATAAGTTTTTTTTTTTACATTACATAGACCATCCTTTGGCTACTATCTCAGCTGATGGTAAGCGACGATGTTGTGAAGTATTAAAATAATTCTAAGTTTTCATAAAATGAGTTTTGTTTTTCTAATTTTGAGGCAAACAATTCTATAGGTGCATACCTACTATAGTGGCATTTTTGATAGAGGGTGCTACAATTTTTGATCATACACTGTCGTGCACACTTTTGCACTTGAGTCTCACACATTGAAAGTATTGTTACTTGTGTCAAAGTGATGCTCTTAACGTCACCTACAGAAACATTCTGTCATGTGAGGCCGACGCTCAATGGTTTTTTATGGTTTTTATCTGACTACCAAGAAAATCGGTAATGTTTTTCTAGGTTTATTTTAGCTAGTGTGTAGGTAATTTAGATGTTACTTTATATTGAGCACAGATAAGTTCTAAGATTTTTTCCAGTACCAAGTACTGACCTAAATATAAAACTCCTGCGTTAAACTATGTATTTCTTACTAGAATAATCGAGGTTTCGCTCGAAAAAAGAATAAAAGCTAAAATTATCTCAACATTACACACGACACACATACTACTACACTACACATTCATTCAATTTCACTTTTTAGACACATCTCACAATTTTGCCTAGCGATTCGTGTGTGTTTTTAGGGTTCCGTAGCCAAATGGCAATAACGGAACCTTTATAGATTGATCATGTCTGTCTGTCTGTCTGTCTATCCGTCCGTATGTCACAGCCATTTTTCTCCGAAACTATAAGAGCTAGACTAATGAAACTTGGCGAGTAGATGTATTCTGTGAACCGCATTAAGATTTTAATACAAAAACAAAAAAAAAAACTAAAAATTTGGGGGGTTCCCATACTTGTAACTGAAACTCAAAAATGTTTTTTTCATCAAACCCATACGTGTGGAGTATTTATGAATAGGTCTTCAAAAATGATGTTGAGGTTTCTAATATCGTTTTTTTCTAAACTGAATAGTTTACGCGAGAGACACTTCCAAAGTGGTAAAATGTGTGTCCCCCCCCCCCTATAACTTCTAAAATAAGGGAATGATAAAACTAAAAAAAATATTTGATGTACATACATTACTATGCAAACTTCCAAAGAAATTTGGTTTGAACGCGATCTAGTGAGTAGCTTTTTTTTTATACGTCATAAATCGTAAACCGCAATTTACCTCTCGATTAACTACAAGAACTTTTATCCATCTCGCACTTGGCCGCTTTTTTTATTTGCTGTGTAGGTTAAAAAATTATAATATTTGAGGCGCCGCAGATTTAGTTCATTTGGGGTAATTCATGACCTTGAATCCAATTTCGACAATCAAACTGATGTTAGCCTTATACGTATACTACCTACCTATAGATAAAATACCTATAGATAAAATAAATAATTTATCACAAATTCATTAATCAATACCTCACTAATGATGTTAGTTTTATAGCCAGGTAGGTATTTGCTTATCAAAAGCTCTCAAATTAACATTGTCCTCCTAACCATGTGGCCAGAAAAAAATTAGCCAATATTTAGTAACGAATTAGTGACGCAGATTGGTATAGGTTTCAGAATTTGTGACGATCTGGTTCTTGAGTTATTGGCCAAAACATGTGGACCACCGTTCAGTAATCATCAGGACTGCCTGGCCACCTGTTTTCTTGAGTAACTTTGTATCTCTATAAAACACGCTAAATTTTCTCCGTCACTAAATATTGACAGGCAAATGAGCTTCCTGGAATCTTTAGTTAAGAAGATAAATTAAATATTTTTGAAATCAGGTCACACAGTCCTGATTACTGAACGGTGGTCCACATGTTTTGGCCAATAACTCAAGAACCAGACCGTCACAAATTCTGAAATCTATACCAATCTGCGGTCACTAATTCGTCACTACATATTGGGATACCAGAAAGGCTCATTTTTTTCTGGCCACAGAGTTAAGAGGACAATAAATTAACGGCGTGCTCATTAAAATAAGTAGATAACATTGATTTAAATAGCCAGTGCCGATTGTGGTATTTGCGAAAGTAGACGGTATTTTTACAGATATATAATATCGTATCCTATATTAAACCTTAACGAGTTTGAATTAAAATAACGACTAGTTCGATAAATTCGACAAGCTCAACAATAAACACAATGGAACGGACGAAGGATGATGTTTCGTACATTAAAGTGTTCTTCGTGTATCTACTTATCTGTACAACTGTATTCGCCTATATTTTCTCTCTACTGACGTTAGCAATTGGTGTGATCACGTGGATAGTGATCCCTGAATGGCGTACATTCAAGAACTACGTCAACGTAAATATTTTCTTCTGTTACACCACGGTAGGCTGGTTGTATGCGATTGAAAATGTTATGGATTTGGATTTATTATATTATCGATGGCTTTTTTGTGATTCATACTCATGTTGGCTATGGATCGCTTGTATCAACATCTACTTGGATATTGTTGTAATATTTAGGACTAACATAACAAGGAATGTGTGGATATGCAACCTTTTTGCATGGGGTGTTCCTCTGACTCTATTCCTAATGCTAACGTTAAAAACTGATCGTGAAAGTCTCTCCGGTAATGATTATCTCTTGTACATAGCACGCCCACTGTTTGTGATGCTGCTGTTTATCACAAGTTTTTTTCTATATATGATTGTGATATGGCATATCCTCAAGATGTGGTGTGCGAGTCATCCTGCAACACAAACATGCCTGAAGGTGCAAGTGGCGACGTTTACCTTCATCATGAGCGGAGCTTTCTTCTTGCTGACTAAGTTTCCGTCTTACATACGTTATCCGATCTACAATTTAAATATCAACTACATCATGATTTGCATAATCCCACACATACAGACTCTATTATTGTGTTGTTTCTTTTTGATGCATAATCGTGTTGCATGGCAGGAAAGACGCACGCGTAGAGGCCTACCTATGGCTGCCTTATAACTGCAACACCATCCCGTGAATAGTTTATAGTAGTGTCTAGATATAGGATTGTGGAGACACCTACGCACTACGGAAAACTCCTGTGCGGAAAAAACCTGTGTCCGCAGTGGCGTGCACTGTGTGTTCTCCTGGCTAAAAGTGGCGACTGACATGAGCATTCGCTTGATGTGAATATTCACATCGAATATTTGTTCGTTGCCAGCAAATGCTCATGATACTTGAATTTTCACAACCAATATATGCTTGACTGTGCTCCATCTCCAGCAAATGTTAGTCAAAATGGCGGCAGTGCTCGCGTAAGCGGCTGACTTGTTAAGTTAACATTCAACAGGATTTCCAAAAAAACCGACAGCCAAGTGGAGCACGCTTGGGAGGTCGTAGCTCGCCATCAAGCTGCTCGACTCTTTGTGCTCACATGCCGAATATTCGAATGGTGACGTGCTCACAACGAGCGAATATTCATCATTCGCCAGCTTTAAATATTCACGCTCGAGCAGTAGAATATAGTTTTTTAACGATTAGAGTAATAAATGTAATAAATAACAATAATATAATTATTATTGTTACCTATTAACCAGTTTTTTCCCGTTTATTAATATTGTCTACTAGTTTTGGGTTAATTATCGAAGTAACTACTAAGAGGTATTTATAAATTCACTATAATTATGTTGGTATAATTATCATTGTGATTTGTAATAAATGACTTGCATTGTGTGAAAAAATGATTGTTTGTCTTTATTTTAGTGATTAACTTATGTACTTACTTGTTTTTAGGGTTCCGTAGCCAACCCTTATAGATACTTCATGTCTGTCTGTCTGTCCGTCCGTATGTCACAGCCACTTTTCTCCGAAACTATAAGAGCTACACTGATGAAACTTGGTAAGTATGTAGATGTATTCTGTGAACCGCATTAAGATTTTCTCACAAACATAGAAAAAAAAACAATAAATTTTGGGGGTCCCCATACTTAGAACTGAAATTCAAAAAACTTTTTTTCATCAAACCCATACGTGTGGGGTTTTTATGAATAGGTATTCAAAAATGATGCTGAGGTTTCTTATATCATTTTTTTTAAACTTATAGTTATAGTTTTTGCGAGAGACACTTCCAAAGTGGTAAAATGTTGGTCTATTGGTAAAACTTGGTATTTTGTGTCACTTTTTACTTAGGGGGGGTAAGTAAAAAGTGACACAAAATACCAAGTTACATGTCATATGAAAGAGCTTTGCTTGGACATTCCAAAACCGTTTATACTCTTTTTCTAGGACGCTCAGTTTTTGCTATACAAAATAAAAAGTTAAATTAAGATAACCAACGATCCGAGAGCTCCCATTTCTAAGAGATTCGTTGACATCAAGGTTTTTCTACTGGTCGGTCAATTCGTTGGCTCTTTCTTATTTTTTTTTCTTGAAATAAATTAAGGAGGTACTGTGTTGTCATAAAATGGTGAAAGCGACCTGGTCTGATGATGGAGCCAAGGTCTGTCCAACGAAACTCTTCAGTCAATTGGTCAAATGAGTTAAAACTTGTCTACCATACAAAGTTAGTGAGGGACAGTCAGAGGCAAGGCCAAACAGTGAATCTAGACATGAAATACTTTCTCAAAGTAGATGAACACAATGCGTGATGGTGGCACATTTTTTTCTGATTACCATCTATCCATTATATTGTATGTATGTATTGAAACTTTTAACAAGCTATTTGACTCGCAGGACACAATAAGTTATAAAATAGACCAATGGCTCAGTAGGAAGAATTTACCGCGTATGGAGTCCCTCAAGGTAGCATCCTTGGTCCAACATTGTTCCTCGCCTACATTAATGACCTTTGCGACCTCAGGGTTAAAGGCGGTAGAATCTTTACTTATACGCTGATGATACCGCAATCTTCTTCAGTGGTGACAACTGGGATGAAGTCTTTGAACTGGCACAGTTGGGCTTTGATAGGGTTAGTGAGTGGCTATCTAGTAATATTCTCACGTTAAATGTATCAAAAACCAAATACTTGACCTTTGCTTTCTCTACAAATCATCTTCCATTAGCTAGCTACTCAGGCATAATGGCCTGGTGATATAGGTTCTTACGAACTTACCTCAGACACCAGTCTTTCACAATGCAGGCATACTTATCTCAATACTAAATACTCAATATATTTATTGCATAAACATGGTTTAGTTTAGGTAGTATCACATGGATCTTTGTTTATAAAAGCCATTACGCATTATCATTCATCATAATTATTATGCACTGTGAAAGAAAATAAATCCTTTTTAACCGACTTCCAATCAAAAAGGAGGAGGTTCTCAATTCGGTTGTATTTTTTTTTACTTTAATTTTTACTCATACCTTTATAATAAACTTTTCGGAGCATTTGGGATCGCATCACGAGATCTCAGTTCGGGGCGAACTACTAGTATATATATATTCAGGATCTCGGAAACTGCGCCGATTTTCATGAAATTAAGTATACAGAGAGTTTCGGGGGCGATAAATCGATTTATATAAGTGGGATAATTTTTTAGAAAATCTTTTTTCATTGTTTTTAATAATCATCTTTATCTATTAATCAACTTAAACATAAACTTATTTTAGCTATTCCAGCAGATGGCGCTGTTAGTAAGATCGAAAAATATTATTAAAAAATACCGAGCAAAGCTCGGTTATACCAGCTCGTGTAGATTCAAATTGTTTAATGTATAGAATACATCCAATAGCTTTAGATAAACAATATTGTAACTGTGAGTCTAGAATTAATAAATAAACATATTCAAACATAGGCTCAGAAATTAGCTCAGTCACGGCGTGAGTGAGCCACAAACATCCAAACATTGTATGATTTACGCTTAGTTTTACTTATTTACTTGTAAGTACATTGACTTCATCTCAGAAGGGCGAGCTTAGAGCGACTCAGTCCTCGCCCGTCTAATTACTTATGTATCGCCCAGCTCACTAAAAACGGGTTAATTTCTATAATAAAACAACCCCGGTGAAATTAAATGTCATCTGACGCTGGCGTAGATCCAGAGTTGTATTCAGGTTTTCAATTGTTTTTGTTTTATCATATTTCGTAAAGAAATTAAACTTTTTGGCTTTTTTGACATGGCTTAGCCCCTTAGTTCTTAGAAAAAGGTTTAGCCTCGACCTCACTCAATCTACGAGTATATCCCACGCCTCTCATTCACATGTTAAGGATCAATCAATAAATAATCATTTATCCATCTTCCTTCCGACTGCATTCAGTAGTACATAATATACATCCATAAAAAGATTTCATCATAATCAGCCTGAAGAAGTCCACTGCTGCGACATAGGCCACCCCTATACATTTCCAGGAAGAACGATTCTGAACCCACTTGTGCACTTAACATCGGGTGGGTGGGCGTCCTACATTTCGATTTCCGGTTCGTGGTCGCCATTCGAGAGCCTTTATTTCCCAGCGAAGATTTTGGTCAGCAGAATCTGGCCAGTCTTTCGTACGGTTTAAAAAAGGATACAATATAAACGTAGTCAGGGGAACTCTACTAGTATAGAATATAGGTAAAGGCCTATACCCCCTCTTACAAATTGCTATTTAGTTGTGCGTGCTGCTTGCTGATAGCGACTCCGTGACCGTCCGCCTCGCTTCAGGATTAGCAGATAGCGGCCCTAAGGAGACTTTATAAGAGCCCCCAAACTTAACAAACGGTTTGTTTTCAAGATTGCTTGCCAGTTTTAAGTAGAAAGTTTCAGGTTCTGACGTGATTTGGAAAATCGTGAATCTTGTTTTTATTTATGACTAGCGGTCTGTCTCGGCTTCGCACGGGTGGAAATTTATGTTTTAAACACATAAATATAACTTATGTTACTCAGGGTGAATGTAGCTTTCCAATGGTGAAAGAATTTCTGAAATCTGCAAAGCAGTTTAGGAGTTTATTAATTAAAAACATACACACAAAAATTCAAATCTTTCCTTTTTATAATATTAGTATGGATTAAAGATATTAGATAAAAATATAAACTCTTAAGATACACGTTACAAAAATGATAATTTTTAAAGACTCCAGAGAATGGAACTCATTATACCATCGGCTGTTTTACTTGATCACTACAATCTACGCCACTTCAAGGCAAGAGTGAATAGGCGCCTTTTAGACCATCCAGTTCCATCATCGGTTACATCGTCACTTAACATCAGGTGAGATTGTGGCCAAAAGATGGTCTATATCATGTAAAGTTATCCTTAAAATGCGTATAAAGAAATATTCGATTTGATAAAGAAACAAACTTTGCAAGCCATCTATAACGAGCGTAATTGTCTATAATATTTATTTATTTAATTAGGTCAGCATAAATCTAATATGTAAATAATAATATCACGTCCCTTTAAAAATAGGTCTGCGAGTAACTATTGTTTTTTTTAATTATGTTTATGCCACTTCAAATGTACCCAGGAACCGCTATCATAATCACCTACATTACTAAATAGTATTTTCTAAATATGTCGTTAATCACACTATTAATAGAGACAAGGGAATGCTAAGGGTGACTTAATGCATAGAAAAAAAAACAACATCAATTTACTCAAAAACCATGGTCATCAACCTCATCAGTATCGTTCATTAACACCCCCATAAACTTTTATTGCTGTTAACATTTAGCTCAAGCTTTCAATAATCCCATCCAACCCCTAAACTGACATTCTGACATTTGTCCACCTACAAATTATTACAACCCAAAATTAGCACTATAAAATTTACAACATTTCATTCCAATTTCAAATTCAAAACGTCAAAATTTCATACAAAACAACTGCACTTGTGACGTTTTGAAGCTAGATGTTAAGGCGAAACTCACCCCGCCGCTGTTAATCTTTATTAAGGGGATGTGTGAATTCGTTGATTCTGACAGATTCGTTGCGCGGATTTAAAGCAGATTTATGTTTAGGTATTGTGATAGTATCGACGATTTGTACGGTTATTATCGAGTTTGTAATGGTTATGGTTAGTTGTAGTGATACAAATAAGGGTTCCTACATAAATACCTATTTATTACCTTACCTTTGTTTTCATATCGTTTGTAATAAGAAAATAAATGATGATTAAAGATCGAGAGACCAATACCCCTACGATTTAAAGCCTTAATTTAGCTAAGATAAGTGCAAAAACAATCATAGGGTAGCATAAATTCACATACTGCAAAAAATTGAATTCTAAAAAAAATAATGAAAGTTCGCTATGATTGACTGAATAACTATTTTCGAAATAGCTCCGTACGAGATCAAATCACACCGAAAAAACCGTCAAGCAAGGGTGCGATTTGTTTATCCTCACGGTTGGACGGGTGATCGCCTTAATGAGATGCGGTGCAAACATCGCACTATTCCTTGGAGGGCGCGCCCCTTAAATCTTACTTTTTCCTCTGTTTGGGCATTCGATAATTGTTATTTGCTGTGTTTAATTGCTTCACTATTGTGCACAACTGTAAAAATACTTGCCTACATTTACACGATGACGAGCGAAAAACAAAATCCTAGTGGGTTCGTCATAGTCGCACTTGCCTGCTTGCTTGTATGCTGTTACCTATCTTTTAGTACTTAGGCCTCTTACGACAACCACGGAAGGTAGGTGGACTATCTTTTCTCAGCTGGGATCGTACACCTTGACCAAAGATAAGAAAAGACTAGGTTTCCAATCGCATCATGGGTATTGTTTGGCTTAAAGATAATTTAAATAAATATGTTCGTTTAGCGGCAAAGTATTCTGCCAAACAAATTAAATTACCTACTACTACTAACCTACGGGCTATTTTTTTCATTTGATCGCTACCGCCAGCGAACTAGGTTTGTTCGAGCCTTTATAAGCTTTTCAAAAACAAGGATGACGTCGGTCTGTCATGTTCATTCAAAAAATAGAACAATTTCAACACACATGGCAACCAAGGAGGTAAGAATCGAGTTATCGATTACAATTTACATTGACATCTTCGACAATCAATACCAGACTTTTTAAAGCTGTTTTCTTTCGCAGCAATGTACAATTTGTACAATTTTAACGTATTTTCTACGGCCATCTAGCACGTGAAAGGTGTGTATTCACGTTCTACATTATGTAGAGCCGTCTGCATGTGCCATGTGTCACGACAAGCCACACGGGCCTGCGTGTGCAAGTCAGATATATCACTAAGGTGAAATTTTTAATTATTCATCGTGAACTTGTTTGTGCAGGTGTGTCGCTGCCCTAAATACTGGCTCGTGTACAATAGGTGTGTCTCAGCTTTAATTGACTAAAGCTTTTTATAAACTTACAAGATACAGGCCACACACGTTTTTTTTGAGAAATATCCAACCAGGATAAGTTATTTGCTCATCTGGTATTAAACTCTGATGCGACTATGTAACAATGTACTGTGTTCATTCTTTAGAAGTAGGTATTTAGTATCTTGAGCCTATATACAACGAAAAGAGAAACCTATGTTAAGTTTCTACATTTACTTCTCTTTTTGGGTAGGACATCTGTTCGTTCCACCGTAAAAAAACAAATCAAATCAAATTATTTATTTTATACCACACAAGTATTACACAAGAATCATTTACAAGTAACAATGACATAAAAATTGGTCGTCACTCAGTATATGTTAAAATAGCGAGTGCCACTATAACGCTGGTCTTCCGTGACACCAGTAGAAAAGAGGTTATGTTTATGAGAAACTTTTTCAATTAATGCAAGAATTGTTTAAACATGAGTAGAACTACATCCGTTATGATCACACAGATAATTTCAAGCACTATAGGCTCATTAACATAGAGTACTTTGTAGTTTATTCGCTAGATTACAGTTTGTTCAGAACGCGATTTCTAATGACGTGGTTCGGTGTTGATTGTTGTACCCCTTGGTTCCACTATCAAATTAACTTAATTTGACAACGCTTAAATTACAACTTTTGAGCAGAGAGCTGTCAAAGGCATATATTTTTTTTGCGTCGCTTATGGCACATCTTTTCCACACCTTAGGAAGAAGGCACACCGAGATTCTAAATCAAAGCAAACCAAATCATTTATTTTGCACTGCACCAAAGAGGTAAAAATCACACGAGCAAAGAGTTTTGAAGTCTTTGATCTCGAAGAAGGTCATGTTTAGTAAACTGGATAGGCTGGCGCTTGACTGGGGCCACTCATTTGGCAGCAAATTTTGTGTGCCAGTTTGAAACGCTACCAATGAGTGACGATAGTCCTTACGGATTTTCGTCCATGAAACATGGTCCGTGGAACTAACATTCGTGTTATAGTTAGTTCTAGAAATAGTTCCATGGCTTGTCAGGATCTAACTAGGTAAACCAAAGAGGTTATAAATCCATCAGCAAGGAGTTTTCAAGACCCTACCTACCAATGAGGTAAGAGCCGCGCAATAAGGAGCTTTGAAGACTTTGATTTATACCAAAGAGGTAAGAAACACACAGCAAGGAGTTTTGAAATCTTTGATTTGCCAAGGAGTTTATGGCTTTCATAGATTTGCAAAATAGGATCAACTCTTCTTCTTTTTTACATAATAATGCGCAATATAAGCTTGCGCTTGACCGCAACATACTTCTAAACTCCTTAGTTCCACTTCAATTCATTAAAAAACTTTTTTGATGTTTGTGACAAATGGTGTTCACTAGCTAATGATGAGCGCTCGTGTTTGCGAGCGCGTGCATTCGCTATCAGCAAACAAAGCACCGGTTCTTCAATCATTTCTAGTCCAGTTTCTATTCAAATCGTATTTGCTTGGTCGGCATTCAATAATGCAGGAGCGCTGTTTGTTTTGGCAGCACGTATTTTGTTTGATTCACAGTTAGCTATCGAGAACCTACATACCTACCTGTATTGTATAGACCTAAGTATCAAACTAACAAAATAATGTAAGGTTATTCGTAATGTAGAAAAGGCTCTACCTTCACTATTTTGCTTCAGTGTATTTTTTTATTAGAGTAGTATAGAAAAGATGTAATAAATTTGTGGTAATGAATTTTAACACTTATGAGACTAAGACAAATCCAGTGATACTTTCCCTCTATTAAATCGTCGATTGATCTGTTATTTAATCTAGATCTTTTCATTTGTCCCTCGCTACCAAGTCCAAGTAGAATCCCAATCCCTCGTTTTTTTTACTAATCAAATTTGCAAGTTAAAATTACACTTGCGTGCCTCCCTATGACGCAATCGACACGTAAAAGTGCCATACGAATAAAACGCAACATAATTTAATTGTCCAATAAATAAACAATAACAGCTAGGGCTGTGCGTGAGGGAGGGTTTGAATCACAACTGCGAGTGGTAGGATTATCTCTCATTAGTTGAGGAACGGGCTCGATCGTGCGCGCAGCCCTATGGGGTATGAATCCTGATGTTTGGAGCTTGCAGATTCAATATTATTGCTGAAAAATATGTGTCTAATATTGTACTTTTTTTTCTATTTTCTTTCACGACGTAGGTTTGAACCGAAACCAGTCGTGAGCCCTGGAGTAACTACACTCCACCCAACTCTGTACTTAGGACTTATATACACTCTAGAACATTAACTAAACCTACAAAATACCATGTTATCCGTCATGTAGTTAGGTAAGTATATGAAATAATTATGTATTCTTAGGGTTGATTGCTTTTACGAATCAGAATAACCATTATTTTCAAACAAACAATACATTTTATTACAGTTACTACTAGTGCGAATGCCGATTTTGTACCCTTTATTTGACAAGCCTGACAAAAGAGATGAATATATTTTTATTTGGCAATTAATCAAAGATTGATAAATTTGCCCTCATGTATTAGTTTTATGTTTTTGAAACAACATGAAAAATAAATTAAAAAGGCAATTTTCATTACATCTCGAGATTCCTTCCATACTTTCTATACAAAGTCTTTTTTATAGTCTAAAAATACGCTTCCCCGGTATGTCTTTTTCATAAGGAACGTTTTATATTTGAAATTTAATTTCAGGAGATGAGTCGCTCCTTACGCTGGAGTCTTGGCAATATAAAGTTCCTTGTACTTTCCGTACATTCTTCAGAGAGTATTTAGTAGTACGTATAGCAGTATAATACCAGCCTAGATCCCTACTTAATAATTGGTTCATGCTTTGCGCGTTCTGCGGTGGCGATTAGTGAAATGCTGTCATATTTGAGAGGGTTTTACTAATGGTGATGACAATATTTTTTAAGAAGTGCGGAAGGTTTAAGGCTAACGAATGAGTGGTTTAGAAAAAACGTCGGTTCGTGGGTTAGATTAAGATTAAAAAGTACGGATTTCAAAAAAACAAAACATAAATGAATAGCGATTTTTAATACAACTAGCTAATGGATCAAATACACTTGATGTTAAGTAGAGACATAACAAAATATTGCTTCTTAGGTCACGTCAGGAACGTACGTCAGTGATGTTTGAAGTTTTTATTAAAAATAACTTCACACGAGCCAAATCTGGTTAAAATATGGTTTCCAAACAAGAAAATGCTAAATAGATACATTCTTTATTGCACTTATAACACGTACTGTACACATAGGCGAGCTTAAAGCTCAATAGTATTATCTACCAGCTAACAGTAAAAGAGTAAAAGTGAACAGGTGAATTATGGTAAGCATGCTCCATCTTAGGCTGCATCCTCACTTTCCATCAGGTGTGATGGCAGCCAAATGCTTAGCTATCTATTATAAAAAAAAAGCTTACTTGCTAATTCTACGAGTACTTCTAACATTGATCGTTCCTCGCCAAAGATCGTCATGCACATCTTTCATTCCGCTAAGTCACACTCGTGCCCCTGCCTACCCCTCCTATTCACAATGCGCTAATCGCTACACAAAAGCACGGTTTAGATATAAATACAGATCGTGTTGTTTTCGGTTGGCACCCCGCTGCACCCTCCAAGGGGGTTGCGTAAGCGATTTCTTTAGCCCTTTTTTTATGTTGCCAAGTTCACTCACACAGTAGGCCTATTACAAGCTCTGTCTGGCTCTGGATTTGAGTCTGTGTGAGTGCTGTCTAAGTAAATCCTACGTCACACACACAGATTATTACACCACTGAGCACTCATACAGACTCAAAACCAGAGACAGAGCCAGACAGAGCTTGTGGTAGGCCTACTGGTTTTCTTTTTCGAACATTGTTTAATTTTGTTTAACCTTTTACATATAACACAAAAATAATACGTGAGGAGCAATATGGGGTAAAACGCTATAACAAAATAAAAACATTGCTTAATATAAGCTCTCTCACGTTATGCCAATGATTGGTAAGTGATGACAATAATAGTTCAAGCATTGCAAACTCACCATTAAAAACAAAACTTTTTGGCGTAATAAATATTATGGCTACTACAGCATAAATTAATAAATAAATATTGTGGACAATTCACACAGTGAGAAGAGATTGTACTATGGGAACCATATAGCTGATACAATACATAAATATCTTCTAAATACAAACTTACTCGTAGAATACAATATAACACCCAGACAGAGAACAAACAACTGTATAATTCACCACACAAATATTTGTTCTCAGTGGGGACCGAACCAACGACCTACGGCGCAGAAGGTCTAGGTCTAGGTTAGTTATTACTTAATTTGCTTTTGATAAATGGTCAAAAAGCCTAATAAACTCCATTTATAGTATAGATTAAATAGTTTCAGGTAAAAACAGAACATTAGAAAAAAAAATCCTATAAACGAATTAAAGGTAAACAATGCTTCGTTTTATTGAGTAAATTAAATCAAAATAAACTAAGTAGACATGTGTACAATGCCCGTAGCTATGGCCCAATGAAACAGCGATAATTTATTCAGAGGGTAATCCACGATCTGCTCGCGATCAAACGCGAACAATAAAAATCTCTGCACTCCCTGATCGTTGGGGTGGGAAATGGGAATCGCGCATTAATTTGTACTGTGAGCTTGTGTGAATGAGGAATAGACTGAGAAAATGCTAGAGGTTTTTGAAATGAGAACTTTTTTGACACATGAGGTGCAACATGCAGGTTTGCCTATTCTTATAGACTTGGTCGCGTGCATGGTACTGGCACATAGATTCAGATTCACTGTCAAATATTGAATAAATTCTTTTTGACATTAACTTTTTTTGATGTATGAAGTGGGTTTATTTTTAACTTCTCAAAGTGGGTTGATTTTCTTGATGAGTTATTATAGGGCACGGTCGCTAAGCGAAAAAGCCCAGCAAATAAAGAAAATGAGATTTTTATTTTTAGCAATAGTATATTTGATTTAGTTTTTAAAAAAACCTATGTCATCGGATTTCATTCAATGTTAGCGATTTTTAATTGAATCACTTGATAGTAAAGTGGCGCTGGCGATCAATGAAAAACTGTCAAATATCGCTTTCAAATTTGACAGCGTTTCACTGATCGCCATCGCCAGCAACTTAGGTGTGCGCAGGCTCTATGGCATTTCGTCCAAGTAGAATCTTATTCTGGGACAGTAGCTTATACATAAAAGAAAAAAAATAATAAAATAAAAAATCAAAATATGAAATACAAAACATTAGCCATAATAATTGAGGCTCAGAACAATGCTAGGCAGTAAAGGGTGTGGACATATGGGCAATATTACGGCTGGATTTTATTAACTCTGACTGTCACTCAATTTGGAGTATTAGCTGTATACAGGGCTAGCTTACTAAATACAGGGTGATGTTTGCTATTTGATTTTTACTTAAAGTTCGCTACAAAAAAAATTGTTGAATAAAAAAACGAACGTATTCTTTCAGAAGTGCATTTTTAAATATTTTTTTTTATGTATGTTAAGTTTCTAACGTAAAGAAATAATATTTAGACATATTTAAGAAGACCTTAGCGTTTAGCGAGAGATATTAAAGAACTCAAAATTACTTTATAGAGCTTAAGCTATTAATATAGATAAAACGATAGGAACCAAGCTGTAGCTCGTTGCCTGTTCTTCTAGGCTTGGTCACGTGGAACTGGCACCTAGACTCGCCCAGCTTTAAGACATTTCAAAGTGATCCTTGCGATTCGACTGAATAAATACAATTTTGATCATGTTTTTTTGAACATATCTACTTCTACATGAATTTCTTATCACAACATAGTCTAAAAGTTCCATGAATAAAACACCCTCTATACATCCCTCAATAAGCCAGAACACCGCAGGCGTTTAGCCGCTGACAACCATTGTCCCACCCCGAACATTATCCGCGCCAAGCCGTGCGCGGGAGTCGAACTCGCGACCCGTGATATGTTGTGGAACAAATATAATTGATTTAGTTGCGCGTGAAATTCTTGAATACAGCTATGGTTATAAATAATAATTAATATGAGTTACCTATTGAATATGACCACTTATTTGTGTATTTGGTTGTATGGGTAAATGAAGGTGGGGAAGGGTTAAAACGAAAAACGTTGATCATTTTTAGGGTTCCGTAGCCAAATGGCAAAAACGGAACCCTTATAGATTCGTCATGTCTGTCTGTCTGTCTGTCTGTCTGTCTGTCCGGCCGTGTCACAGCCATTTTTCTCCGAAACCATAAAAGCTGGACTGATGAAACTTGGTGAGTAGATGTATTCTGTGAACCGCATTAAGGTTTTTACACAAAAATAGAAAAAAATCTATAAATTTTGGGGGTCCCCATACTTGAAACTGAAACTCAAAAAATTTTTTTTCATCGAACCCATATGTGTGGGGTATTTATGGATAAGTCTTCAAAAATTATGTTGAGGTTTTTAATATAGTTTTTTTCTAAAACTATAAATTTGGGGGTCCCCATACTTGAAACTGAAACTCAAAATTTTTTTTTTCATCAAACCCATACGTGTGGGGTATCTATGGATAGGTCTTCAAAAATGATGTTGAGGTTTCTAATATCGTTTTTTTCTAAACTGAATAGTTTGCGCGAGAGACACTTCCAAAGTAGAAAAAAGTTGGTCCCCCCCCTCTAACTTCTAAAATAAGAGAATAATAAATCCAAAAAAAATATATGTTGTACATTATTATGTAAACTTCCAACGATATTTGGTTTGAACGAGATCTAGTCAGTAGTTTTTTTTTTATACGTCATAAATCGTAAACCGCAATTTACCTTTCGACGAACTACAAAAACCTTTATATTATGTTAATTGATGCTACGGAACCCTTCATGGGCGAGTCCGACTCGCACTTGGCTGCTTTTTGATTTTAGCTTAAATTTAAATATTACAACGGTTTTTGGAAAGTTTACAAGATTCATTATCATCACGCGAACTCTGGTGGCTTTGTAGTAGCGGTTCCACCTTCCGATCCTAATGTCGTGGGTTGAAATCTGTTTATGTACCAATGAATTTTTGCATCCAAAAATGTATGCGCACTATGCTAGTACTCTCAAACGGTGAAGGAAAATATCGTTAGGAAACCGACATGTCCTAGAACCTAAAAAGTTCGAAAACATGTGTCAAGTGCACGAAAGGAGCCTCTTTGAATCGCACTTATAATTCTTGTTGTAACCAAGTGATTGTCTTCACTTGGTTCGAGAGAACCAGTGATACTATAAAAGAAAGATTATCATCATCATCAGCCTGGAAGTTCACTGCTGGACATAGCCCCTATACATTTACAAGAATAAAGATTCTGAGCCCTCTCCATCCACCAACTTCCCGTGATTTTTACTACTCGGCTGGTTTATCGAGGTTAAAATAGTAGATTGTGTCATAAGGGACCAAAGTAATATATTTAGGGCGAGAGCGGTTTTTTGAATCCAGAGTGAAGTGAAGGATTCTAGAGTAGAATCCTGAACGTAGCGAGGGATTCAAAGTACGTCGCTCGAGGTTAAATAATTTTGGTACCGTGTGTGGTACACTCTGCTTTTCATCCCCTTCTATGAGAAAATTAAATAGGTAAGACACAGACAACATAGACAATAATATACACAAATATACAAGAATATACAAGAATAGACAAGATTATACAAGAATATACAAGGATAGACAAGAATATACGAGAATATACACGAATATTCACGAATATACAAGATTATACACGAGTATACAAGAATATACACGAATATACAAGATTATACAAGAATATACACGAATATACAAGGTTATACAAGAAAATACAAGAATATACACGAATATACAAGAATATACAAGAATAGACAAGATTATACAAGGATGTACACGAATATACAAGAATATACAGCAGTATACAAGAATATACAAGATTGTACAAGAACATACAAGAATATACAAGATTATACACGAATATACAAGAAAAGACAATAAAAGACAATAATAGAATATAATAGACAATTTAGACAATAATAAACAACAATAGACAATAATAAACATAGACATAGAAGATAAAAGGTCAATGCAAGACGCGGGAAGTATTTTTTTTTATTTGATTAACCAATACCGGGGTCTATTTTTTATACTACCACTACCAGCCAGTATTTAATCGTAGCGAATTGCGTTCAAACTTTTCAATTTAATAGTATTCCAAATTTAAAAGTCATTGTGTCACTGTACCAATAGTGCGCCTAAAGTAGTTACTTTAGGCGCACTATTTAGGGAACCAATCGCCTCTTTTTGAATAGATGGGATGAAAAGACGTTTTTTTATTTAAGTAAGAACCCAGTCTTTACATCCTAAGAAAAACAAGCACACGATAATCTCAAAAACATCTAAAGACGTTTGTTGTTTAAGAAAACTTTGCAACAATAAAACGGAACATCAAATATTAACAAACCATTTTTGGTGAGGTACAAATTGATAAAATATTCAATTTAGGGGAAGACAAAGCGAGCCCGCGGCTGAGCGTCGCAATAAACAGCGAATACCCTGGGGTATAAGATATGGGGTACTTTGTACCCCTTGTAGGGTACACGCATACCCGCTGGGAGCACTTGAGGGTTAACCTGCAGTTGCCGATAAAATGTTTCAATTTTGATAACGTATTACTAGGGTTAATTAATATTAACCTTATGGCATAGAAACTGCAGTATCTCGGTACTTGCGTATATTTATGTCACCCTGCCTAAAATTATATAATACTTAGTCTACATTTATCAGAGCATAAAATGTTTTATTTTTATTTTTTTCTTTATATTTATTTACCAAGCAAAAAAAAAGTAAACAGGCCTTTGCATCTATTGTACATGATTTATAGAGCGGCAGGGGCAATTCGTGATTACTCATGCCCCTACTTACGGGACGCTATAGTGCCTGGGACAGGACTTAAGATGGAATAGGCTTGCCCAGCACCTATACCACCCTGACAGCTTAGTCGGCCTAATCCACAGGAAAGACATGGTCAATACGTGCGGAGCTGACTAAGCCGCGGGTTTCCTCAAAATGTTTATTTACTAACTGATGGAACAATCGTAAATATGGCCCACGATGACGGTAGCCATCGCCTATAACCAAACATTGCCTTGCAGGTAACGCACGTCATGAACGTGCCCTACGATGCACTGCCCTTCGTTCATTAACTTGAGGCATACAGCTGAAGAGTATTAAGTTATCGAATGGTGACCACGAACCGGAAAGAGACGAAGATTACGACCTGATGACTTCCTCACACAGATAATGCCTTTTTTACGCTAATGCTAAAGCTTAACCCTTTGAACCATAAAGCACGATTTCCGAACAGGACAAGCACAAGTGGTTTGACAGCAATAAAAATTCGCCATGTTTTCGCAGCAGTCCTCCTCTGAGCTGTCAATTAAGCCTCCCCGAGACACGCTAGCACGCATTCGCAATTGTAGCTCGACTACTCGACATTCGGTGTAAAACTTTAGGAAAATAGTAGCACTGGTCGTGAAAACCAGCGGTAAAAAAGAAGAAAATATTGCATAAAATATGCAGGTTTCTATAAAGCCTTGCACATATTAGCGTTCTGCAGTGGCATTCAATGAATCGCTGTTAAATATGACAGCGATATTTGACAGCTTTTCACTGATCGTCACCACAGAACACAACGACAGCAAGCTTAACAGTATTAAGTAACATTTAAAAGTTTTTACCAAAGCCAAACCAAACCAATTTGAAGCTGTTGCAGTCTCAAAAGTATAATTTATCAGAGCATTCTGTGAATAAGACTCTGAAAGTGGTTTAAGAAATCAAAGCCGCGGTTGTTTTTCAAACTTAGTACCTACTGTTATTTTCAGTTTTCGAATAAAGTTGGACATAAGTTATCTCATAAAAAAACGCTGAGAGCTTTAGCCCCAACATCACGCGATCTCAATCAACCCGTCAACTAACAAAGGGTACGAGTTAGTGCTTCGAAACGCCAGCAGATGGCGTAGTGTTTGCACGACCTGTTTGAGTGGAACTTTGAATTTCGAACTATTAGCAGTGTCCCTACATTCGGCACCTGTCTATGTTTACTAGCGAACTATTGCGGGTAACTTCGCTTACGTGCAAAGTTTAAGAGGCTTAAGCGAAGTTAGCCTGTTATTGGTTTGTTTATTTGCTTGTATAGGTTTGCTACCTCATCGAATAGTTTGGGATGTTTTGATGATGTTCACATTTTATGGCATCCTTAAAACTATGAACTACAGGGACTCGACTCTTGATACAGAAATGCTTCAGATTAGGGAACGGTCAAAGGTCTGAATCCCAATCGGCTTATTACTTTTCGGCTTATTAGGATTTGTTACAAAATATGTAAAGATAAGAAAACAAAATTATGCTCATTTTTAGTGACAAATGGGAGAGCTTATTTCTGACCGTTCAATTTAAGTTTATGATGACCTTTTTTAAACACGGCTTAACCAATTTTACTAGATGCAACCTGCGGGTTCGCTTTTGTAGTACAGCCACACACACACCAAACAGTACATAAAGCCAGCGACTAAAACATTAGTTTTAAAAATACAATAAGGGCATTATGGCTGTCTCTTACCTAAACTGACTACAGTGTAGTATGAAGGTGAGTTATATAGCATTAACCTATATTAAACTTTACACAACCTTAATAATTGCCTGTCCTGGCTACCTATCTACCCACTAGACCACTTATGTGGCTCAAGTTACAAGCGATTTCTTTGTTTGAAGTAACTATACTACGACTTTTTTTGCCCCATTCTTGAACGTTTTAATTGACAGAAAATAAATTAGATACCGAAATTATAGCCAAACTACTGAACCGATTTTGATAAAATATCTATTAAATTATTGAAGTATTATTTTTCAAATCAGTTATTAAATGACGAAGTTATGCGATATCAAACCTTAAAAAAAAACTGAATTGGGAAATTATTCAGTTAAAACTACATCAATAAGTAAATAGCTGATTTCTTATAACTTGGGCCAGTGTAAGGCGTGGCACGCAAGCAACAATATTGGTGGCAGATAAGGATCGGGACACATGGAAGGCATGTTCCAAAGTAATTGTGCCGGCCGGTGTTTGCCGGACTGTCTTCATTATAATTACCCTGTGGAAAACTGCCTTAGCTCTATTAGTAATAGATAGAAAGAAAGAAAGAAAAGCATTTTATTGACCTAGCATAAATACGCACAAGAATACGGTAGGTATAGTGGTGGAATGAAAATGTTCGTCGATTTTAAACTTGATTTGTTCAACGTATCACGATCACATACTACCTTTTGAAACAGAATAGTATAGACAGAATACACCGATAAGTTAACGTCACAAATTGTCAAAATGTGTTCATGATCAAGGCACTACTGGTGCAAGCGAAAACCGACTCGACGGACGAACATTTTCATACCGCGACTGTACATAAAAATAAAACATAAAAATAAAAATCACATAAAAATGAGAACAGAAAATGAAAATAGTAATAATAGAGCTCTTTGTGAAAGACTCGTCCGGGAAGAACTACCACCATCCTATTATTCTTTCTGCCGTGATCCAACATTGCTGTGTTTCGGTTTGAAGGGTATGGGTGCCGGTGAAATTACTGGCACGTGAAGCTGAACATCTGTATGCCTCAAGTAGTACGCAGGGCAGTGCATCGTAGGGCACATTCCTGACGTGACCTACGAGGCATTGCTTTGTTATGGGCGACGGAAGCCACTTAACATCAGGTGGGTCATTATGCTTGTTCCATCAGCTAGTTGTATAAAAAAAAACTTTTTGAGGATAATTGACTAAAATATATGTACTTATGTACGTTTTAATGTACGAATTGTGTTAGCGTGATGCATAATTATTCCATAATTATTTTATTACTCTTACTTTGATTCGTTTATTTATTATTTTTGACTTTATTATTTAATTTGTGTTTGTTATTTTGTTTTTATTTTAATTAATTAATTGTAAGTAATAATTTGTTAATTAATGTAATTGGATAACATATCCGTTCTTATTAATTCAATAAATAAATAAATAATACATAAATAATAATGCTTTTAAAAAAATCATAAGTAAATAGGCCTTTGCATCTATTGTATAGATGATCTAGATAGTGCCACAGTTTTATTTAAACAGCGATTGCTAGTTTTTTTGCATCGTGTGAATACACCTTTATCCAATGAATTAATTAAAATATCTGTGTATTCTTAAAATTACAATTTCTAAGTTGTACAAGGTATAATTTCAGAAGCGGAGACTGAAGATATGATGAAGAGCATTCGCCGTCTGGATCTCAATAATAGCCGTGGAGTGCCCTCCAAGTGCCTCCAACAAGCTCGGAAAATTTTAGTCGTAGATTAACCAATGTTCAGAGAAAACTAAAATGTGCCAGATAAATAAAATAATGTTTTAACATTCATGTAACTATCTGTTATTTACATTATCATGGGTGTAATATTCAGGGTGTTCGGCTGGGAGTAGTAGAGCTCATTGTAAAAGGCTCATTCTGGGAAATACTACCACCATGCCTATTTCTGCCGTGAAACAGCATTGCTGTGTTTGGGTTTGAAGGGTGTGGGAGCCGGTGAAATTACCGGCACGTGAGGTTGAACATCTGTATGCCTCAAGTTGATGGACGCAGGGCGGTGCATCGTAGGGCACGTTCCTAACGTGCGTGACGTTCGAGGAAATGCCTTGTTTTAGACGATGGTGATCACTTAACATCGGGCGGGACATATTTTTGTTCCATCAGCTAGATGTTTAAAAAGATGTAAATAATTCTGATTCTGTTTGAGCAGTTTTTAAATCAAAACAGATCTAATGAGCTACGCCGTAGCACCGTAGTGTAGAGCGTCTACGATGTTTGTTTAACCAGCATTACAATTACCTTAATTTAAAGTTTGATTAGCAAAACTATGATAACTTTAAAAAGATAAAATATGAACTTAAAAATAAATAAAGAATAGGGGTAACTAGAGTTTTTGCTAAAAACGCAATGGGTTACGGCTCTAAAGATCTTGTTACAAACTCTTTGTTTTCAAAAAAGCTACCGAGTTCATATTAAAAGCTCTGTATCCCCAGTACTCTATGAACGACTGCCCGGGGGCTTAATATTAAGAATAAAATAGAAGAGTGATCTGTGAGGCAGGCCGGGAGGGCGTATTGTGTGCTTTTTAATAAAATGCCCAAATCACCACAAGTGGGTATTCTCCGCGATTGCTGCATTCTGTCAGCACTTGCGGAAGACTGTGGATTGAGGATTAATTGCTTTATGAGAAATGGAAAGTGGTTATAATCCTTGTTTTATTAGGTAAAATAAAAAAAACTTAGGTAACTTAGGTAAGATCAACGCCATAAAAATATAATTTACTAGTGGCCGCCCGCGGCTACGCTCGCCCGTTCCCGTAACACCCCGTTCCCGTTGCTTTTTCGGGATAAAAAATATCCTATGTCTTTCTCCCGGTTTTAAGCTACCTCCCCACTAATTTTCTGCCAAATCAGTTCCGCCGTTCTTGAGTTATAAATAGTGTAACTAACACGACTTTCTTTTATGAATATAGATTTCGTAATAATATTTTTGGGTCCTACACAGTTCAGCTGACATAGTTCAATCTTACTGTACTGCGGTGACGATCAGTAAAACGCTGTCTTATATCACTGTCATATTTGACATGGTTTCACTAATAGCCACCGCAAAATGCTTAGATGTCTGCAAGGCATCTACCTCTATTTAAGTTAGGTAAAATGTATGCTTTATATGATTTATTTCATGTTTAATTAAATTCATAAAAATATTTTCGTGTCCCTTACAGTTCAGTTGTTAGGAGTTCTGCTTGCTGCGCTGTTGATTGTGGGTTTGATTACCATGAAATAAATTTGATTACTTTATTTATTTGATTACCATTTGTGTAAACACAGGTTCTCCTAGGGTAGGAGCGAGAGTACTTTTGTATTCTGTTTTAGTAGTTTTACCAGTTATTAACAAGCGGGCCAACTTCTTCTTCTTAAATTTAAGATTTTATTTCTTGTCAGGGTTTCGATGCAATTTTCTCCAATTAAGTCTTTTGAATGCGGCCTCCTTGTATGATTACTATTTTTGATGATCAAGAAATGAATTTTTCTCGACGCGTGACCCAAGAGCTGGTGGGTATCTGGCGCAGCGTATAAGCATTGCTATTCAGCGTGGCAATGCCGCCAGCGTCTTGGGGACGCTTCCGTCTGGCACTGATTTGGATCAGTTGAGCTATCTCTAGATCGTTTGTAACGATCTGCAGATAGCTCAACTGTTTCTTTTGTATTTTGTACATTTTGTAAATATTTGTTTAATTGTAAGTTTCTTTGTGTAAATAAATAAAATTTATCTCTACATGGTATCTACATAAGTCCCCGCAACCCTTTCTTTCTACTAAAATGAATTCTCTCATAAAATATGCAAATTCCATCAGCTCCTGATGTCAAAGAACATGCACGTACAGACCGGTCTCAAAGCCACATCAAAGCTGTTTGTGTCGCCACTAGAGCTCCCTCTAGTGTGCCGTGTATGTACGGAATATTGATTAATACCCCTTGATGTGCGGTAATTTGATTGAAGTCAGGAAACTCGACTACAGCATACTTATCAGACTTGCAGTTTTATACATTTTTGACGGTTGATTGCAAGAAATGAGTTTGACTGGCCTCTCAGCTCAGTTGGCAGTAGCTCTGCCTTCTGCGCCGTAGGTCATGGGTTCGATCCCCACCGAGAACAAATATTTGTGTAGTTAACTCAGATGTTTGTTCTCTGTCTGGGTGTTATATTGTATTCTATGTATGTATTTACAGAAACAAAAGTATTTAAGTATTATATCAGCTATCTGGTACTCAAATTACGGCCGCTATACAACGGTCGCCCTGCCCTGCTAAAGCTTAGCGCACATCACATGTAGAACGCTTATAGATGTGCACAAACCTTTACTTAGTCATGCAATGCCAATCAATTGTAAAACCATGTCCTACGGTAATAACACTAACCAGATTGCCAGAATATTTGCACTAGAACTGATGACCACCTCACGGCAGAAGGTGCTAAACCACTTGGTGATGATGAGGTGCTAATCAATAAGGGCTTTGGCCTTCAGGGAATAATCTAGTCCATTGATTTCCAACATGGTCCAGGTGGACCCCCAAGGGTCCACGGGGGACTCGACGGGAGTCTACGATGGCGTGACAATGAAATGGGGGTTTACAATTCGTAAGCGGGGGTCCACGAAAATGTATCTGGTTTCGATAGTAAAGAACTAAAATGTTGGCTTACCCTATGAATTAGTTTATAATTAACCAGTCACTTCTCACTTTTTTTCCATTGTTAGAGCCAATCATATTTTTTTCGACTTGGAATATAATAAAAATTTTGCTGCAGGGCCAGGGGGTCCACCGGAACCAACAAAATTTTGAAAGTGGTCTATGAGAAAAAAAAGGTTGGGAGCCTCTGATCTAGTCCTTTGAATGAACTTCTCACGTATGGAATATCAATTGCAATGTCAAATAAAATTAATTAATCTGTTTTTTTGAATACATTTTAGACCCTATTTAGACAACATATCACATGCGCAAGGCTTCAGTGTTTTATACCTCTGGGCTTTGTAGTTGCTATAATGAGTTAGACTTGTCGTTCATAGACAGGGCGTAACTCGGATATGCCACATGGAGGAAACGTACCTTGAATATTGCAAATGGAACATTTTACTGAAAGAATTCATCTCATCTCATAATTATAAAAAATAATCACCCTGTAGCTTTATCATACCGATCGAAAGACTTCATCATAAGGGTTATTTTTTGATAAATAACAAAGTGTCAGAAATAAAAGGAAGACTTTGAATTTTAACATTTTTAATACAAAATTAATCAGTTATTTTGTCGAATGCTCAATTTTTTAAAATTTTAAATTGTTTTCTAAATTCAAATAATGTCTTCTTTCAGTAAAATGTTCCATCTACAATATTCAAGGTCCTTTCCCTCCGTGTGGCATACCTTAGGATGCCCTATTTCATAGAGAAAGACAAAATTCATAGAGTATTATTTAACTCTATAAAACACAAAACTTTAAATAAATGTACGAAAGGTGGGTTTAATGCTATAAGCATTTTCTACCTTAAGGGTAGAGAATGGAGTTGGCGTGCTAACATAAAAAGGAAAGCTTAGGTTTATGGCTTGCCGATATCTGAAAAAGAAATCCCGAGCGTTCCCAGGTTATCTTAAAAGCTCTAATGAGCATGATTGGCCCTTGCGAATACTTTGAAGACTCGAGCTTCGAGACCTTCGTGATTAGCACGTCATTACAGCAAGTGGGTTAACACCTCGTTGAAGAACGGTGTCATGCATTATGCAAGTTAAAGGAACAGTTGAGAAATTATTGAAAAAACTTGGAAAGGCAGTTATTAAATACTAGCGGCCTGTCCCGGCTTTGCACGGGTGTACTTTAATTTTTTAAACACATAAATATAGGCTATGTTACTCAAGGTGAATCTTTCCGATGGTGGATTTTTGTAAATTCAACCCCAAAAGAGGTGCAGCGGGGGTTGAAGTTTGCATGGACAAAACTCAACACGAACGAAGTCGCGCGGGATTCCACTAGTCGCTAGATAAAATTACATATAATGTATACCTACAGGTTTTTCATACCGTTTGCTGATAAAACAAGCATCTGTGTTTCCAACCAAACATACAATAAAAACACACAGTTTTCCACCAATACGTGACCTGGCAATACCTGTGACGACCAGAGACAAACAGGGAGATTACGTACAGACAAACAAGCGGACCTTCATTTCGAGTTTCTCAAAAACCGCTGTCTCGCTTGCTCCAATATTGACGTTGTCCAGTTTATTGGCGGTACAGACGTCTAGAAAAATGTATCTATTTTTTAAAAAGAGGTTAGTTTCCATGTTTTGACTACTATAAAGTTGAAGGATGATTCCAAGATGATGAAAATTTGACTAGTTTTTTTTCGCATACACAAACCATAGAGTAGATTCCTCACAATATAAATAGAAGTTTTAGGAGGCGCACTTAAAATACCTTCACCACACTGGTTCGTAAGAACTAGGGTCACAACAAAAAGAAGAAGAAATGGATTCATCGAAAAAACTTTTGTAAGTACTTGTACTATACAACATTTCAAGCATAAATCGAGATCTTCATTCACTCAAACTCTCAAACTCAATAAAATTTTATTCATTTCAATTTCAAGAATCACTTTGAAACGACGTGAAAGGTGAGTCTAGGTGCCAGTTCCACGCGACCAAGTCTAGAAGAACAAACAAATTACGGCTCGGTCCTACCGTTTTTTTATATGATTCTCTGATAGGATCACTCTGTCTCTCGACACAACCGCTCAACATAACTCCTATATGTACGGGGTAAGTATATAGCCTTATGTACGTCTGGCTATGTGCCTCAAAAATGTGACGACACGTATCCTTCCACGAAGCGTGTTAGCGTGTATGTGCGAGGGCTCTGCTTGCTAAGGAATGTTTCTTAAAAATTATACAACTATGTATACAGATGTAATATTTTGTGGAAAAGACATAAGATTTATCATCTACTAGCGGCTTGTCCCGGCTTCGCACGGGTGGACATTTATTTTTTAAACATATAAATATAGCCTATGTTACTCAAGGTGAATGTAGCTTTCTAATGATGAAAGAATTGTTGAAATCGGCGCAGTAGTTTTTGAGTTTATTCATTACAAACATACACACAAAAATACAAATCTTTCCTATATTCAAATAAAAATTCAAATATTAGAATAGATTGTAGAGTACCATTAAACAACACGACAAAAACAGTACTACTTTTGTAATTTTTACAACTCTGTATACAAGTCAAAGGAATTACTTAGGTAGTTGAAATCCATCTTAATTTTTTACAAGATCTAAAATATTTCTTATCTTTTTGGCTACGATCCTCTCATCTCTTCTTCGTCTTCTATAGTATTGGCTGGTAGATGAGACTGGTGACTGGTGGTTGGCGGTTACCTAAGGAAGCCACATCTAGAGCTTCTATGTCCAAATAACCTTTTTAAAGCAATTGGTAATCTAAACGTATTCTGCTAGAGTTCAAAATATTTTACCGTCGTTCAAATGGATTACTGACGTGAGAAAAGATCTAGGATGAGTTCTAAGAAAATCTAAGTTAATTCGAGGTCTCACTCGTACACACGAATTGTAGGAAACATTTTTTTATCAAAAAAAAGAAAAACAGGTCATGATTTTTTTATACAACTATCTAATGGAACAAGCTACAGATAGGAACAGATACTAAGTGGTAACTATCGCCTATAAATAACAAAACATTGCCTCGAAAATCATGCACGTTAGCAACGTGCCCTACGATGAACTGCTCTGCGTCCATCAATATTCTTCATCGCTCATGGGTCTCCCGTATAATTCATAGTGTTCCAATGCGTCCCTTAAGTCCTCGGAAATTAAGTACTAAAAAATTACGAATTACAACAAGCTAATAACTAACTATACCTAGTTATTAATATTGCACTGAAAACATGTTTGTATGTACTTAATTCCAAGCTAGGGTTTGGTGATGTATGCAATACCTTTTCTCACAACTATTACTCGACGAACTTACAGAAACAATATTAATTGGTATACTCATTGCTACCACACCATCATCTTTTTCTTTGGTATACATCAGAATGAACGACATTTTACTGTTAAAACACACGGTTACTGCTCTTCAAACTCTTCCAAAAACATATTGCCGGCAAATATGTCTGCAACACACACTTTAATAGCACTCTTTCTTTGAGCAGCCGCTGCTTTAGATAATGCAAGTTTCATCAAACGTCCGCTCAAACAAGGGTTCTAATCTTGGTAGGTACCCTATTTGGCTTTGTAGTGGGTAGTGGGCAGTAGACTAGGGTTGCCAGTTTTACATGACTCAATTTGTAAAATCATTTTTTCTCTTTAATCATAAGAATTGCTTTGAAATGTTTTATAAAATACTAGCGGCCGCCCACGGCTTCGCTCGCCCCGCAGCCGTTACGCCCCGTTGATATTTCTTATAAAATTTTTCCTCTTTTTCTCCGCTTATGGAAATAATTTTCCAATTTCCTTTCTTAGTATTATTATTATTTGTATTATTATTATTGAATTTATTATACTTGTCTATATTTTTAATTAATGTAATTGGTGTGTAACCGTTTTAATTAATAAATTAAATTAATTAAATTAAATTAGTGCACCCCTATGCTATAAAAAGAACATGCCCTTCAAATGTCATGCTTCTAGGACTTACAGTTTAGGCTGTGCGTTGATTGTCAGTCAGTCAGTCAGTCAGTAACGTAAGAGTTTTATATATTTAGATTTATGCACTTGCATCATAAGGATCACTTTGAAATTTCACATAAACCAACCCTTTCAAACGTCTGGCTAGGTGAGTCAAGGTGCCAGTTCCGCGCTATCAAGCCAGAAGACCAAGAACAGGGAAATCTTACGGCTATAGATACATAGTCTTCTGCGTGGACTTTTGACACAGCAATGATGAATAAAAAACTTTTTACTTTCTGGATTTTTTTTAAAGCAGATAACCTAATCTACGGAGTAGTTTTAGGTGGAACCCCCACCTAAAACTACTCCGTAGATTCAGTGATTTTTCTAACGTAGGTCAATTATAATGACGAAGTCACACCACGAGCTATTAAGTTTATTTTATCAAAAACTAGGAAATCAGTAAAAGAACCAAGGTCTAGAATATTTTTTGTTGATTATATAGTGTTTACTCACTTAATTGATTTTTAAAATGTCCCAAAAGTTAAGAGCCGAGCGGAATTTGAACTCGCGACCTTAAGGGGCTGCGCTGACCGCTGCCCCATTAATGTCCTGTTGAGAGTAAGGTTTTAAGGTTTAGAATGTACAAGTATAGCTTTATTAGAGAAGGGTCAATCAATCAATCTATATACAAACACACGTATTAAAGACGTTGCTTATTTGAACAAAAAAGGATGGTTGAATACTTCATACTTCTTTTACAATTTTACGTATTTCCAGGCCGTAGAAATGCCAGCCCTATTCCAGCAGCTAATTCTTCGTCAGCCGCCACAGCAAGGCCTGCAGATTATGGAGCATTCAGCCATCTAATATTCCCTGTGACAAGCCTGTCGTCTTGGGGACTATTCTCGACTACGTGGGGGCTGTGGAGAGAAGGGTTGTCTATACAGAATACTCTGCGAGCTTTTGGTAACTAATCTGGTGAGAGCCTTATAATGCATAGAGGAAAATATAGGTACTTGTATTATCTATTGCCTTAAAATTACCTGCCTAAGAATCTTTTTCGTCTTTGTTGTGGTGCTTAGTTGCTCTCTTGTCACTGTTTGTCGTGTCTTTTTGCTAATGGATATATTTTTTTGTCAAGCAAAATGATGTTATATTATGACAACGAATAATACATATTTATATATTAAATATCCAATAAATATAAAAGAAATAAAAAAAATTGGTAAATACATACAAACGTTTAACACCGGTCTTTAAGCTTTATGTACACGCAACCCAAAAAGCTTCTCATCAATTCTGTTTATCCAATCATGTACATCCATTTACGATGCGGCCGATCAACCATCATCTTGCTTTCGTAATGCGTTCTCACTTCACCAAAAACGTGTACTAAGTAAAGCAAACAGAAACTCGCACACTTTGGTAATAGCGGCTTCTTTGATCTGCCCCTTGCGTTTGCGTGCACGCCTCTCACACTTGGCGGAAATTAAAATAACATGAGCAGAGAATCAAAGGTAAGTTTGTGGTTATACTTGGTGATGCAAAACTTTGCGTTTCTCATTATGAAAAACAGCGATTCTGCATTTGGTCCGACAAACAGGCTTTTTTCATTAAGTACTCGCCTCAATCCACTTTCATTCTAGCTAGCGTTAAGTACCTGTAAGGTTTCTGTTTACCTACTATGTTTGAGAGAAATAAACAATTTATTGTATTATTAATACTGAAATGGTTATTTTTGCATGGCATTCGTTTGAAGACACCTACTATCCTCCACAGTTGAGTCGGCCAAATCCACAGGAAATACTGTTTAGATTTTTTTTTCACAACAAGATAAGTTTGAAAAGCTACAAAAATAGATTGAATAAACAAATTGCGATGACATTTTTATAGGAGCACCCGGAAGTCATTATTCAATTACCTACCTATTTTTTTTTTAATAAATCACAAATGACATACCGAAAATATGGCAACACATAAAAAAAATGCAACCTAATTGAGAAATAAAAACCTCATTGTTGGAAGTTAATTTTATACGAGGATATAATTTATTTGATTTGATTTTTTTAAATTAAATCTTTGAATCCGTTAGCACCTTACACATTCCCGCTTTCATTGTCACCGTATCAGTGTATCGGGCATCGAACCCTGGACAAGTTTAGTATCAAGGTGCTCGATATCACTACTTGACTCTTATCTGAGCTTCTATCGAGGCTTGGGTAATATTTGCTGTCGCATTATAAAGTACTACCAATCTATGGTAATATTTATATATATCTGGAGGTTTCTCGAATGTTGGAATCTGAATGAGCGTTGGACCAAAAAGACCGGTGATATTGTTTGAATCGCGACAAATCGAGGCATGGAAGCTGAAAGTATGCTGAAAATAGTTTCTCTTCAAAAATATATTTATTTATTTATAATAAATAAATATAAATAAATAAATAATGCGGACAACCCACACAACACTATCTAGCCCCAAACTAAGCAGAGCTTGTACTATGGGAACCAGGTAGCTGATATGATACTTAAATACTTTTTTTTTTTGTAAATACATACATAGAATACAATATAACACCCAGACAGGGAACAAACATCTGAGTTGACCACACAAATATTTGTTCTCGGTGGGGATCGAACCCACGCCCTCCAGCGCAGAAGGCAGAGCTACTACCAACTGAGCTGGGAAGGCAGACAAAGATCGATTGCAACGGTCTACTCAACTGTTTCTTGTGTATCTTTCTTTGTTTTCATTTCTTATTTTAATAGTGTCTATAATGTGCTGAAGCAGTAAATAAATTAATGTCTATGTCTATGTCTGTCTATTTTGTAAATACTTGTGATTAAGACAAGTAAAGTTTAAAAAACTTGAAAACCCAAACAAACTGCTAAACCAGTATTGATAAAAAAATATGGAACTAATCTGGACGTATTAGACCACTTCCAGATAAAAAAATATCTAAGTAAGTAATCGATTCTTATATGAAGAAAGTTTTGCGATAACAAAATTTAAAAAATATATAACCGAATTGAGAACCTCCTCCTTTTTTATTTAAAGTCGGTTAAAAAGTACGTTTCAATCATTGTAATTTAATTTAAACAGCGTTAGAGGTAACGAGGTAACTTGTCGGGTTGGCCATAACAAAACTTTTTCCACCCAGTAAAATATAAATATAATGTAAACAAGCGTTTTTTTTATTCTGTTATAGAAACCATGCAGTAAGTTATTTGGCTGTTCTTCTAAAAGCACATATTTTTAAAGTGGTAATTTGCTGTTGGTTTACCTATTTCACGAAATTGCACATTGTGTAGTAATTTTGTCAGACTACGTGAAAAATAATGCGAAAATCCCGTAAATTTTCGGACTTGTATACCAACGTCATAAAACATAGAATGCGACTATACAGGGGCTATAATAGGTAAGTATAGTGTTCCGAAATAATGGTTTTCAAGTTGTTTATACAGCATTTGCTTGTTGCACCAGAAAGGCCATTTTGGTATTCGTGTTTTCCTTGAAGCTTGTTTGAACAGTTGAGTCGAAAAAACGTCCAAACCTGCTTCGCGGACAATTTAGAAAATACGTCTGATAAGCGAGTACCGATAGCAGAAATAATAACTACATCATTTAGTGGGATGCGGAGCAATAATAATTAACTAATTTCTTTCGACAGCTTTGTTTTATTAAAAAAAAAACAGAATACCAAAATTGCACAAGCGTGGCACACTCATGGAGTTTTCCATCCTCAATCTTTAAAATTAAAACAATAATTCGTTCTTTCTATAAACTCTCATTTAGCCGCATAAGTTCCTTATGCTACGTTCCATTTTACACATCTCTCTTACCTTCCGTTATTATTGTTTATATCCTCAAATACTCTGGGTATTTCCAACATTTATATAAAAATATGGGTTAGGTTGGGTTAGGTTAGTTGTTTAGCGTTTGTTTAAAAAAAAAAAGGGAAAATCGTTTGGAAACTAAGTATAAGTAGGTAATTAGTTCTCAAGTTTAGATTATAAGTAAACATTATTTAATATACAGATGCTTAAGTCATACGCAGAAACATTCCTTGACAGCCTCTACTCCTCTAGCATTGATTTTCAACACTTTTTAATGAAGAACTGTTAAAAAATCTATGCTTAGGACTCGACTCAGACTATTGCTTTTGCATACGGCTCGAAGTCATGATTTGTTCTTCTGTCCGTATCTCGTGCGCGACAAGATGGCGGCTGAGGTGCGATGGTGTGGAACCGTTCTCGTCTGTGTCGGTCTCAAGTATTTTTTTACAAAATATACCTCAATATAGCGGCGATATGATTGCAGCCTGTTACGCATGGAATATCATAAATACATCAAAATATGTAATTACCACCTAGATATCTAAGATCATAGAGGATACAACTGGGAATCATAGAAAAAATGCACACTGTGCTGCTATATTTTTCAGTAAAAAGTTTTCTTATCATTTTAGAAGAAGTCTCCAAGGAGGTTTGCATAGCTTGATATGTAATGAACTGACGGTTAAGTAATTTGAAAATAGAACGCATTGAGTAGCAAACGCAATAAACACACAAAGCCTCTTTGCACAGCAGTAAATCCTACTTATTGAGCATGTATGATAAAAAAAACCTAAATAAAAACTTTTAAAATCGTGTTGTATTGTAATGATCATCACAGGTATTCCAATGCCCTAACAGGGTCATGACGAGCCGAGGGTGTGAGGACCGTTGTCTGGTATACTATCAGCTCGTTAGATAGCGCGCCCGACATCCCGGAACCTAAACGCAAACACTCTTATCTGCAGACGTTGGTTATTTTATTGGTTAGCCATATTTTTCTTCTGAGATGGTTTTGTAAAATCATGTAGAGTGGATCCTAGCATTTAAAATAATATTTGTTGGATCCTAGAGTTTAGGTATTTGTATGTTTGTGGCTCAATTACGGGGTAGCGGAAAAACCGATTTTGATATAGAGAGTGGGTGTATCCTCCTCCTCACGTCGTGCCGTGCTCCTCACTGCCCGAGGGTCGTGACCGCCTCCATGGATCAATTTATCCATAACATTGTTTCGCCATCTGGATCTGTTACCGGCAACCTGAATGGCTTCATGGACCTTCATGTTGAGAGTGGAGCAGATTTGGTCGGACCAACGTATCAGGCTTCGGCCTCGTAGTCTCTTACCTTCAATATTGCCAGTGATGATAAGTTTTTCCAGGTTGTCACCCTGTTTGATTTAGAGGGAGCTTTTTTGATTGCTTTCTGAAGGCAAAATCTAAACGCCTGATAGTATGTGTTAAGTTTAGGAGTCAAGGACTCAATTTTGATCAAATGAGAACTGCAATAATTAATCATAACACAACCTATGTCTACTTAGGTTTTGGCCTACCAGGCAATGTTATAAGTGATTGGTTACCACTTTGAATCAGTTTGTATCATTACTTCCATCTTCTCATGGCCATAAATTTCTAACTCAGTTCATTTTTATTAAAATAATAAAAAATGTACATAAAAGGAAAGGTTCAAAATATTTAAATCTATACTTAATCCAATTTGGAGTTTTAACAATTCAATAGGAAACTCAGAATAAACATAAGAAGAACTTAAATAGACGGACATCGAAAAGAAATTTAACAAGATTTTGAAAGAATTACCGAGTTTTTAAGACAAAGAATATTTTTAAACTCAACATTAATTGATAGGCGATTAGTGGTATACAAGATGGTGCCAAGAAAAATGTATAGTACTTTTTTAAAATAAATTTAAATTCCTTACTCCGTTCTCGTTAGTTTATTACTGTATTATTTTTAAATACCTTACTTTAAAATAAAGGCAGGCTCTGATAGAGTACTCTGATAGGCTCAGGTAGCAAAAAATTGATGCATGGACTCAAGTACTACAACATGTTTTTTCATTACTCATACTCTGAAAGTAGGTCTGAAGTTGCCTGAGGGGCCTAATTGAAAGTAATACTTTCAGCCCTAGGGAGAATCGCTTTCTACTGACAACTGTCAAATTATAAAAAAAATGAGTTCTATTTTATTCAACCATGTTCCAACTTTCTAAGGTCTTTCTTACTGCAAGGAGGTTGTTGAACCAAATTCCAACTTTTTATTCAGAAAGTAGGTTGGAAACCCATTACAACGGTAAGAAGTTTAAAAAGTCTAATTAGAGCGCACTGTAAAATTTAAATAACATAAAGATAGTATTAAATAAATAATATATCATCTTAATTACTTGATTAATATATAGCTTCAACTATTTATTTATAATAACATAGATTTGAGCAAACAATTTACCATTTTTTTAATTATGAAAATGAAAATAATGGCTGAATAATGCTGGCGAGCCGAAGCCGAAGGCCCGCCAGAAAAAAAGAAAAAAAAAACCGGGAAGGCGGCAATTCAATCTTCATTTTCACTAATTTTTCTTTTTTGTTTTTATTTTTACTTTCCTTGTATTCGTAATGAAAAGCACAGTGTTTACCTCGGGTGAAAGTCTTTTAAGTCCCTCAAGCTCCATTGGCGCCCTCGCTAACGCTCTGGCGCCAAACCCGTCTCGGGACTCAAAAAACGTGACTTTCAACACTCAGGTAACAATGTACTATTAAAATGGTCTATAGTTGTTTTTTAGATTCTCAGTAACAGTATAAGTTCTGATTATTTTCTTATGAAATAAAAATATATAAATGGCTCAAAATACAGTCCGTAAGAAGTATGACCTAGATTTTTCGAAAATAAGCTGTAAAAATTTCATGAAAACTCAAACCAAATTGCTCATTTTCAGAAACATACTCGCATAATATGTTATTCGAGATGAGATTGCTTGACATTTCAATTTCTGGTTAAATTTACAGAAGGATATAAATGTTTTATTATTTAACTAACGAATGTTTGTTCTTTATCCACTCAAAGTAGAGATTCTAAGAAAAATATCGACTAACGAAAAAGAACTTCATCTTTCAGAGCGTCTCTTGTTTTTTATTCTGGTTTTAAGTTTTTTAGTGTGAACAAATAAGTGACAGTAAATTATAATTTTTTAAAGTGAAAAATAATCCACTAATATATTTATATGCGAAAGTTTGGATGTTTGTTACTCAATAACGCCAAAATGGCTGAACGGATCTGGATGAAATTTGGCACAGAGATAGGTTATAGCCTGGAATAGCTCATAGTTTATTTTTTATTCCGGTAAAGTAACGAGAACGGGGCTTCAAATCCGCAAGCGGCTGCTAGAAAAGTGTAAATGTGAAATTTTCTTTAATAAGAACAAATAAAAAGTTTTCCTTTCAACATTTAATAATAACGAGCCGGTATGACCGAGCTTCGCTCTGGTTTAAAAAAAATAGTATTATTAGTTTCCAATAGATGTCAGAAAGAGTCGTATCTTTATTGGCTTATTTTTAATTAACAACGCCTTCTAGCTTGCAGTTAGTTGCTCACAATCGCCAATAGATGGCAGGAACAGTCGTATATTGAGTTTATGTTTGATTATTGCAAAACACCAACTTCTCGTCATTTTCTAAAAATGAATCCTAGCTAGATCGATTTATCGCCCCCGAAAACCCTTGTATAGTAAATTTCGTGAAAATTGTTGGGTCAGTTTCCGAGATCCTAAATATATATATATATATATATAGGTATATACAAGATTTTCTCGTTTAAAGGTATAAGATAAGATAAACTCGAAGGTTTAAACCTTCGAGTTAAAAACTTTTAAATGTTTATTAAAAAATAATAGGTTTAAATAATTGAATTAAAAGGAATATTTTGTTTCAATTGTTCATTTTTGCACTATCCGGTCCAAATCACGCCTTGTCGTGATTAGTCGGGGCGATTTTTTTCACTCGATTGAACTTTTGAAAGTCCCGCTTTGTCCCGCCGTCGCCGTCGTGATAACGACTGTTTGATCTCAATACAGCTAATACTTTGCATCTTAATTTCATTATCCTCAAGAAAAAATGTTCCGATTTTTTTGTAGAGTTGTGTATAAATATAAGTTGTTAAACGGTTCCCAAATAGTCCAGTAGACCAGCAGTACCACAAGCTCTGTCTCTGTCTTTGAGTCTGTTTGAGTCTGTGTGAGTGCTCACCAGTATAATATGTGTGTGTGACGACGTAGGACTTGTTTAGTTAACAACCACACATGCTCAAAACCAGAGCCAGAGACTGAGCCAGTCTTGAGGTAGGCCAACTGTTTTAATACATATATGATTGTTTTTTGATTTAATAAAGTGACAAGGATTTTCCATCTTGCGATGAAAAGTTTTATGCAAAAGCAAAGCCAATAAACGCTTAGCTCAGACGGTTTTAAACAATAATGAGCCAACAAGCTCTGTTGGTTTAGCAACGACGTCCTTCTTAGAGCATGTTTACACGGACTGGTAATATTCTTAATTTTATTGAACTTTCCGGTCCAGTGATTGGTGGACAGACTTTTTTTAATTGCTAATTAACCCCTCATGGTACTTGCATAGATAATATAAATACAGTAGCATTTGTACCTATCCCATTTTAAAATATTGTTGTAAATTTGTCCCACCTTTTTGGTGCAACCTTTGTGGTCTCATCGTTCAGGCAAATTGTTATACTCTGATTCCTCTACCTACTAGTACCTACTGCTACTATATTTATGTTATCTTTGCATAAAATACGTACGGTAGACGTACGTATTTTATGCACAGATAACATAAAAACAGTAGCTTTTGTACGGGAGGTACAAAAGCTACTGTTTTTATGTTATCTGTATTTAAAAATTTGTTTGACATTATCAATCTGTTCAGAAATTATGTATCGTTTAGACAAATTGTTGTATAATGGTACCTCTACCTATCTATATCTACCCCACGGATTTTATGTAACTTCAAAGATTCAAGATTCAATTCAAGATTCAATAAGCGTTTATTCAATACGATACAAGAATCACTTTGAAACGTCTTAAAGCTAGGTGAGTCTAGGTGCCAGTTCCAAAACATAACGAAATGCATTATAATATTAATTTAAAACATGCTTGACATTGTTGATGCAACAAAGTGCAGTAAGTTGATTCTACGCCCATATTTTGTAACTTTAGAAAAAGTAAAGCACTATTTCAGCAGAGACAATAAAGGGGTGGAAGATCACAGCCCTAATTTTTATAATGTTTTTTTTATGGACACAGAAGGTACTAGAATAAACTTGTGTAGTATTTTGGGACTACTAGTAAAATTAGTCCAGCTTTTGGCTAAAAACAAACCCCGATAGCTTAGTGATAGGTAGAAATAACAAGTTCTGATGTTGCTATCATCCTAGTTAGCCTCTACTGAAACAGACCTATATTTTTAACCGACTTCCAATCAAAAAGGAGGAGGTTCTCAATTAGTTTTTTTTCTGATATTTACAAGATGTGCAAGAGGTGCATACAAACGGTAGATTCCCGCGGACACAACAAGCCTCGTCCCCGGTCGGTTCGGTTTGCCCTCCACTCCTCCACAGCACAGGCCAGTATTGACTGAGCGGATTGCGCATGTCTGCAGGAGTGGATCTGGTTCACGGGATCATAGGCACAGTGGAAACATTTACTTGCATGTTTGTTGTTTTTTAAACAGCTAAGGGCTAAGCTTGGAATTCACTGAAAATTTAATAAAAACCTGAAAGCTCTCTTAAAATTGTGATTTAGTTGAACTTGATGCAACTATTTAGTCTTCTTCTTATCGTGACACTGGTTTTTTCGAACCAAGTGAGGTGAAAGGATTTTAAGTGCGCCTCAAAGAGGCTCCTTTCGTGCACTGTTTAGTAAATTAGGTATACTTATATCTACTACCTACGGACTCTATTCAAAAAATAAAAACGTAAGAGTGTGTATGTACCTCTATATTAATATTCCTATTTTAGGCAGACGGATTAACGCGCATAAAACCCGTCCAACGACTAAAATGGTGATGACGATGAACAAAAATGGATTTGCAAGAAGCTAGATTTTCAGTAACCTGATAATCTCTGAAAATTAAAAAAAATAAAACAAACATTTTACGTTTTTTCTCTGTTTTATTTACATGAGCTTGAAAAAATACTTGCCTGTCATTATTTACCCAAGCAGCTACCCATACCAATAGTAGCTATTTAAAAAGAAACAATCATAAATCAGAATGAAGAACAATCCATTAGCTCGATCCACAATAAAAAAGAAAACGACGCCGCTGATTGGCCCCGCGTTGGCGGCAACACGATTGGGCGCTTGCGCGGTACATTCCGTAACTCGATACTTTTTAATAATGGCTCCTTTAGCTAATGCGATCGCCTTTATATTACATCGCCGTGGGTTAGTATTTTATTACATAGGAGAGCCCAAATGCGGTCTTAAGTGCCTTTACCGCGTAGGGGACCGATGTTTCGGATTTCTCTGTATTCCTGCGATTAGGATCGGATAAGCTGAAGCACAGAGTATAAACATGGCTAAGGGTAGACTTGCGGTATGTTTTATTGCTTACTGAGAAAACAATTTGAATAAACCACGTTTTATATAAACCATGGAATGATTTAGAGGTGGCACGACAGTTGAACTCTGATAAAAGTTAACACACATTTGGGATCTCGTCAATTTTACAGACTTCTATCATCTAGAATAAGTAGTTTTCATTCAGTCGGTTGTTGAAGGAGTATCCGTTTCAAAACAAAAATAAAAAACTGTGGCTGTGTAATCTTAAGAAAATCACTAAAAAAAGTGATTAAATTGAATAATACCGTTTGGCATTATGAGACAAAACCGTTCGTCCGGGAAAACTAGATTGAGTCCGAACTTCAGTACCCGAAGTCGGAGTTTTGCTACCACATTTCATTACCAAATGTTATTTTAGTTTCACCATTTTGTCTCTCTCTATTGTATGGAGAAAATATGAGACAGAAAAAATATGTTACGTAGTTAGAGTTGTTGTCTCATCTTTTCTAAATACAATAGAGAGAGACAAATAGGCGAAATGAAAACAACATTTGGTAATGAAATGTGGTAGCAAAACTCCGACTTCGGGTACTGAAGTTAGGACTCTATCTAGTTTTCCCGGACGAACGGTTTTGTCTCATATTGCCAAACGGTATTATTCAATTTAATCACTTTGAGAGCTCATAAAACTAGGTGATTACAAGTGCCAGTTCCACACAAGAGGAACAGGAAACAAACTGACGGCTTTGCACTAACCCGTTCGTGAGCCTATTTCAGCGATATCCCGCGTTTAAGATAAAAAAAAATACTTTAAACACGGTACCTAGATAATCGGACTACCTATCAGATGAAATAAAAAATGATGGGCATAAACTGTAGCAAACTAATCACAGCATAAGCACTAACAAACAAGTTATTGCTCAAATACGCAAGATACTCGACTCATTGATGGGGCTGGGTAAACAGATACATGTATCGACTATCGAGTATCGACTATTCGATAAGAGACGAATCGATAGTTGACCCACACTGATACGCAGCGACAAATATTGCAAGATAAAAATGTTTCATTCAATGACTGCAAAGTGACGTGGCAGTACATAACATAATGTACCCACCTACTTGCATAAATACGTTTAGTCTATTTAATCCAAAAGTTCTCCAGAGATCACTAATAATGAAATTATTTCACATCTGAGGGCTGTTGGTATAATGCCATCAAGCTATGACGGAAGCCTCTGGAGCTCCTAAGCCACTTAATCTTGGTTAACTATGACAAAAAATACTACTAGCAAAGGATATACAATCGTGGCTTGTCCGTCCTACAGGTACTATCATTTCCTTGTTGATAACACTTATAAATAGATAACACAATTTTACCATAAAAAGGTGTGCAGCATACGAAATACCAAGCGAATGACTGTGACCGTATGCATCGAACCTCACTAGAAACTTGAATATAGAACGCTCAAACCTCTTTTAAGAATAATTAGAGAGGAAACTCTTTTTACTGCAAGCAATCAAAAGGTATTTGAAATTCAAACAGCAGAGTAAGGAAACTCCTTGTTGTTTCCAACCTCCTTGTGGTTTGCTCAGTAAACAAACTTTTTTTACCATAGCAGGGTGAAAAATTAACACTAAACAAAAACACCAATAGTTGCGGGATTTGCGGTAAGTATGTCTTTGAAGTTCCGAAAGAAAACCAGAATAATATGGCGATGATTGCTACAATTTTCTTTTAATGAGAATCCAAAAAGTGAGCTCTGGTGTAAGAACACTAAGAACCTAGAGAAAATGCCTATACTATAGTGATCCAGATTTCAAGATTAATAAAAGATAGCAAAAACTCTATGAATAAAACCGATTAAGTACTTATATTATAAAAAAGTCTAACTAAAAACTATGATGTCATCATAAAACATGAACAAGTTTTTTTAATTATGCATCTTCATAGATACAAATAGTATTCAAAAAATCGGTTGTCTGTAAAGTCGGTTTACTGACGATAGTTGAACGTGATAACGTCATAAGAAAATACTGATGGAATGGTTGCATTGACTCGCGGACTCGGACTCGGACTCGAACTCTCGGACCCGGACCCGGAACCCGACCGAACCCTTACCCTTACCCTCATTTACCCTTACCCTCATTTACCCTTACCCTCATTTACTATTACCCATTACCCGACCCGGGCTCGGGCTCAGGTAAATGGAACGACGAAACGACGTAACGACGCATGAGTCATGTTTTTTCGTGCGTGCAGCCGGCTCCATCGATTTATAAGACGTTATCACGTCAAAAATACTTATGATTCTCTCAAAAGCAGTGAACTTGGTTGAACCAGCCGTACAAAAAAATGTGCTTCAAAATTAGAACATCTAGAACTTTCAATTGAATAAGTACCTACATAAACATAATTTTACTGACGCACGATTCTTTAGATATACTTGTAAATGCCAGGGTTAATGGAGACGTTTGAAACGTCCTTGGTCGTCTTATTCGTCCTTTTCACAGTACAATGTTATTCCAAATATTCGTTAGCATCCATTAACTCGTTTCGATTAACAACCGTGATGCAATAATTAGAAGATGGAACAAAATGGCCGCGGGGTCAACGATCTTGATCGCCATATTGCAGGACTGAGCTTCAAGTGGCTATAGTGATGTCTGTTTATTCAGTCTTGGACTTGGTAGGCTTAATCATAATCATAGACTAAGCAAAAACTTTGATAAGTACCTATATACCTGATGAGCCGCTTACGAGGAGGCACGAACAGTCTGCTGAAAGTCGTTGCCGAGGACATGTTTTATGAGACACTGGTTGGCTGTGCTTGGGCCAATTTCTCGCCTAGTGTTATAGTCATTGTGTGCGTGTATACATACTTTTTTATTCCTAGCATAGTTCTAAGTTATATTATCGTGTTAGGTACCCTAAGGATCAAGGTCTGAAATAAAAAGTTTTTATCTATTATTTACATACTTATCATTTATTTATAAAGTTACTCTAGCGCGAGTTAAACTCGCATTCAAATCTATAAGTGAGCTCTACTAGGTAGCATCTGTTACTATTATTTGGTGTTAGGTAGGAATAAGTAGCAAGTAAGAACGCATATAATTATATTGGTTTATGATGAACTTCCACCAATAGCTTCATCATCATCATCATCACCCTAAAAAACCACTGCTGGACATAGACCTTCCCTATACATTTTCCGTAAGAATAATTCTGAGCCCTCTCTATCTACTGACTTCTCGCAAACAATAGATACCTACTTATACGAGAACAAGACCTCGTGGATCGATCCCCGCAGTCTCGGTCTTGGCGCTAGAAAGCACATCACTATTGCGTGTTGTGTCGACAATCGGACAGTTTCATAAACATGAAACAGCACATTAGTAGTAGGTACCTAGATGATACACAGGGTGTAAATATAAATCACTTTATAAGGAGAATAGGGATGATAAAACCAAATTCGAAGTGTGTGTCAGCGTTATAGAAAGTTTGCATACTCGAACGGGAATACAGAGCGTATGACGGTCACCCATCTCCATGGTAAGAGCTACCTACAACTTTAAAATAGGCTAACCTGTATAGACAACAACGAAAGTAGAATAGGTCAGTAATATTTCAAAATCTATACTAGCGGGTTTTGTCTCTTTTCTTTCCAGCAAAAACAAAAGAGATGAGAAAGACGCTTTCAAAGAAAAAATAGACAAGAACAATGTTTTTATGTTTCTAATTAAAATATTTTTAAATATTTGAAATTAGAATTCTAAAAATAAATGACCTCCACAAGCAAAAAGTCTATAACCACAATACCGGTGAAATCAAAGAGATTTTTAAACAATGAGGTCAAACTTCAAACCATCTAACACGCATCCCAAGCAGTTGCCGCGGAGGGCATAAAATTGAAAACTATTTGTTGAACAAACACCATCCATCAAGGAACGCACTTAGCTGTATTGAAGGCCAGGCCGGTTTCAAATCGATCGGCGATTTGCAGGCGGGAAATTAAATTTGGTTAAAACTTGACAAACCGCCGCAGCAATATAAAATGCAATGAGATTTTTTTTATATGACTCAGACTAAATCTGTTTAGGAACTTGCATAAATAAGAACCTAATATACAAAAAAGTCCTCTATGGTTAACTGAACTCGTGAGTTTGTGTTTCTCTATGTTATATTTTTACAAAAGTCTGTGGCAACTTTTCCCTCACGCACCTACGAGTACTTATAGACCTTTTTCCGTGAAGCAGTATTGCTGTGTTTCGGTTTGAAGGGTGCCGGTGACATTACTGGCGCGTGAGGCTGAATATCCTGTATTATCTAGTTGATGAACGCATCAGAGCAGCGCATCGTAGGCCACGTTCCTAACGTGCGTGACCTACGAGGCAATTCTTTGATAAAGGTGATGGTTTCTACTTGACATCAGGTGGGCCAAATGCTTTTGCAGCAACATGTTGCATAAAAAAAAAATGATATAATGCCTCAGAAAAAATACTTTTACCTCTACCTACATAAAAACCCCAAAGAAAACACGAAACTAGGCAAACCCCAAGTCTATTATGAAACCTTCATGAATAATTTTTCAGCAGTGTCATGTCCAGTCATGATTTATTACTTTAACTGAAAAACAGAACTGTCTGGAAGATGGATGGCTTCAGTGGCTCTGCGGTGGAAAACTTTTACATTTTTACCACACATAATGGACATCATGATATATTTAAATTAAAACAATTTAATTCTAAATAGCTTACTAACTCACATAATTAATAAAAGTTTAGCCAAATTATTTTTATGTAAGTAGGTATATCTAAAGGCTGTCAAGACTAAAAGACTAGTGCTTATCTTTATCAGAATATTTTGTGTATGTAGAAAAAAACTGTTGAAAGCTGGCTCTTTGAGTGGTTAAAGAGCCAGCTTTCCAACCTCCTACCAAACTTTATGTTGCATAAAATAAATCTTTAAGGTCTTTAAGTAATCTTTAAGGGTATGGCAAAATATACTTTTGACGGATCTAAATTTTTTGTTTGGCGTTAAATTTATTTATTATAATCACCGTGTTTGGTGAAGTTAAATGTCTAAAGCGTGCGATAGTGTCAAATTATGCTTTGAGATTGTGAGATTTTGCTTTGTGTGTGATGTCCATGCCCAAACTATACCACATACGACCTTCAAACTGTGCCAGCTGTAAAGGTCCCATACAGAATGTATAGGACCTTGGGCGCAGTAGGTGTAGTGTGATTCTAGCTTTAAACTGAACTAATTTAAGTGATGTCCTCATACTGATTATTATGTAGCGCTAAATGTTGGCAACACCTGGCACCTTCGCGATGACTATTCTGGGCAAATTTTCACCATTTTTAGCAGAGTGCGTAATTCACCATCTATGTGTCACGCCTACTGTCAGGTTAGAATATTTTTGACTCAACTTTATACTCGTCAAAACTAGGTATGACAGGCGGCACGGCTGAGTTGGTACCTACTAAAAAAAAGTAAACAGGCCTTTGCATCTATTGTAGATACTGATGGTGTTTTACTTATACTTGCAAGATGTTATAGTTGGTAGTAGCCCTGCTAATTAACTTAGGTGAATTACTCCAGGTGAACTAAGTCTACGGCGCCTCTTCTGCGCCGTAGACTGTGGGTTCCATCCCACCCGATAACAAATATTTGTGTGGTGAACATAGATTAATGTTCTCTGTCTGGGTTATATTGTATTTTAAAATGTATTCATAAATATGTAAGTATGAGTACTCGTTTTATATTAGCTATCCGGTCATCATCATACCAGCTTTTATTAGTTTGGGGCTTGATAGTGTTGTGTGATTGTCCTAAATATTTGTTATTACCTATTGATGTAATTGTTTAGTATCAGAAGTCGTAGTAGAAATATTTTAATCGACGGATAGGTAGTGATACATAGGTATATATAATATTATGGTCAAACAGGCATTTTGCGATGGATGAAGAACATAAATAAAATGGTGTTTTAGGCCATGTTAGCAATTCGACTGTTCTTTTTAGTGCGATTTCGTTGGTGACCGCATCGAAATTAACCTGTTTAGAGTTGTCCACAAAATAGTACGTGAGTAACCAAGGCTGTGATAAATCAGCGAGAACAATGACGTCATCTTTTAATTAACAACATACCTACTTATACCAAAGAATACCGCCATGTACTGATAATGTCGCCAAAAAATATGACATAGATTTTTGAAGTGGAAAAAAAACAAACTCGCGACATGTCAAGTCGTCACTTACTATATAGGTAGGTATGTAAAAAAATACAAGAGGATTCGTTTTCTGTTATTTTGGGAAGTCACATAGCTTTTTGATTTTAATTGTTTTTCTGGTGTTATTTTGAGTTCTGTTGTACAATTTCGGTGGTAATTTTAACCAACATTACTTGAGGTCTTAGCTCAAAGTGGTAGCAGTTGGAATTAAAGTGTATTATATGATATTCTGATTTGATCGAAAATGTTTCAAATGGTTTTGGAAAAAAACGGCCATCTTTTGTTTTCAAAGCCAATTAGGGTAGGGCCGACTTGTCTATGACTGACTTGAATTGACGAAAAAGTATTTTATCTATATAATATATCCTCACTACTCGACACTGGCAAAATTGATCCGAAATGGACAAATGCCATTCTTTAAAAAAAGAAGAAAAAGAAAAAAATACAAATTGTAACATAAAAACGAATAAAAACAAAGCAAAAATTATAAATAGTTTTTGTTCGTTGTTGAATTTGTTGTTCACAATAATATTTTTAAGAAACTTCCGTGAAATACTGACCCATATCCACTCACGATTCGACGTTGCAACCGTTACTCACAACAAAAGAAGACATTTTATTATCATTATCACCACACAAAACACACAAATATATCGAGATCCCGCTGACATAATATCGTATTCAAATAAAAATGTCTTAACAAAAACCAAAACAAAAAATTGAGCCAAGACCTCAAGTGTTTCACTATAACTAAAATTAAACTTTAATCTGTTCTTTATAAAGTTGGTTATTGATAGAAGATTCGAGAAGCTGTGAGTACTTTTAAGAGGTTCGAAGCCCGGTAGCACAGCGTTTAACAAGATGAATGGAATGACACACGGAATCAATAAATAAACGCATAACAAAATATCGCCCACACAGAGCACTGGGACTGGAGAACAGACGGGTTCAGTTAGAGTTCTAAGAAACAATCTTAAATATATTTTTAAAGCATCATTAGTAATAAATTGAGAGTTGTTTTATGAAAAGTTAGCTGAAAGTCTTGTAAGTCGTCAAATCATATTATCAAAAACTGCACCAGAATAAAAAACAAAATTGAATTAAGTCTTGCGCTCATCTAAACGTTTTGCACTGGCAATCAGTGAAATGCTCTCAAATGTAGCTGTATATTTGACAGCGTCGCACTGATAACCACCGCAGAACACTTAGATATGCGCAAGGCACATAATCACCGAAAAAAAAACGCATTGAAGTACGCAACTTTATACCATAGCTACTCATCGCGTAGCTTTCATAGATAGATTAGATGCATACATTTTCAAAAGTATGTATTAGGTTTAGCTATGAATATTTCTAGAATTTACTAAACACAAAAAAATTCATCATCGCTGGTATGAAAAAATATTCCTCCTACAGAAACCCCTTTCTCAGACGTGTCATGCAACAATAGACACTCTTCCCAGTGGTGGCTTTATAACCACAATATACCACCCGCGGTGCGGACGCCGCTAAGTGAGGAAAAAATGAATGGATGCACTAATAATATGCCTAAATATGATTATGTTTTGTGAATGAAATGATACTATGAGACAGGGAACTTAGTGTGTGAAGGAATTTACATGAAAACGGGAGTATAATGAGCTTAAAGCACTCACTTCGTCTTATGTGAGAATTTGGTACAAGTTCGTTTTATAAATTGAGATAAAACATGAAAGTTGAGTTGGAGTACTTGACGTAAATTAAATTATTTGTCCTACTGCAAGGACATCAAATTTATTTATTGAACTACGTTCTAAAAATATAGATTGCAATTTTTAAAATTAACCCATTATTTCACCATTTAAAATTTCGCTTCACCATAAAAAACAATAACAAATGCAGCTTTGTAAGTCAATGGGCCATCCAAAATTCCCTAAAGAAACTGACACACCGTCCACGTGTTAAATCTTTTGTGTGCTTTTATAGTTTTATGAGGGCTTTTGTCAATTCTTTAGCATTATTGTGGCGAGATAACCCGTCTGAGAAGAACTTGCACAAGCCGACAAAAGTGAAATCCAATGGTAAAAGTTGCAATAAGTTTTGTTATAGTTTTACGGTTTTACAAGCGCCACTATTGTTTATTCATCTCTACCCAGAGATGAATGGAGATAAGTAATCTTTGAAGCAATGCCAATGGGTCGGAAGTTGCACTAAAAACGCTAAAACTTACACTTAAGTCTAATATGCATATTGTTCAACACATACCTACTTTATTATTTAAATAATTTATTATGGCCTAAAGTTTTCGCACATCTAAGCGTTCAGTGAAACGCTATCAAATATGACAGCGATATTTGACAGCATATCACTGATCGCCACCGCAGAACTTGAGATAATACAAAGAAAAATTCATTGTATTTTTTGTAAGTTGTTTGGTTTTTTTTTGTAGTGTGGATCTTTGCAAGGTTTTTATGTCTCAAAGAAAACAAAATTATATTTTTGTAAATACTTATTTTTATTAACTCGGAAACTAACAGATGATAAAGTATCCTATCTAGATTCGAGTATGCATGAAATTATATTTATAACCACAAGAATAAATTCAGCGTAAAACATGCAGTGTGAACAACCGAGAATTATTTGAGGCAGACGTGTCAAGTACGATAAGTGTAAATATAAGTATGATCAAGTAAATAAAATTAAGTAGGTAAGTATTATATTAGCTACCTGGTTCACATAGAACCAGCTCTCAGCTCTACTTGATTTGGGGCTAGATAGTGTTGCGTGGATTGCTCACAATATTTTTTTATGTCATGTTATCCAAAATTAAGCTTCTTCAGATGGCGATTTTGATAAAGAAAGAAGACTTTTCAATAATGAATGTCAAGTTATCGATGCAAAGTTATGTGTAAATATTATAAATTATTCCTCAATAACCTTCATTTCCAAGTAATATCAAGTAAGAACGTAAGTACTTTACCTCGCACTCAAGGCTTCGAAGCCTCCAAGGTAAGCGTCATTACCTACATGTAGATTCCAGTTTTGGGTAACCTTTGTCAATGGTTAGCTTGACCACTTGACATTCCAATAGATCGAAATCCGATATAAAAAATTGCCTACGAAAAAATTTGCTATTCAATTTTTACGTCAGCCTTACGACTACTGATTCAATGTTTTTATGCTTTTATACTGTTTTTTGTATCTAAATATAAAAATATAGATATTTTTGATGTTAAGACTATTCAAAATCTTTGATTACCTATAGAAAAATACTAGTGGTACACGTAAGTACCTAACAGGTTTTAGTATGGGCTGGGCTTTTTGACAGCTACGTAACTCAAATTTTTGCTTTTCCAAGATAAACAGCTGTTAAATATTTAATTTAACGATTAGCAACCGTAAAATCCGCCCAAAATAAACAAAAACTAGGGCTTTTGTCAATAAGATCTGAAGTGTAATAATAAAAATATGTTTCAAAATAAAAATATACGTTTTATTTACATTTTTTACCCATAAAATAAACTGTACACGTCTGCCATCGGCTAAATTGACGCTTGCATATAAATATAATTCAAATGGAATGTGCTGAAGCTGATAGGATCCTATCTTACACCAAACACCATATTCATAGACTTAAGTGTGTACTGGAGAGGTTTTAATAACATTTCTGAATTCACATTCTGTGAATTGGCTAACGATCAATACAAAATCTTGACTATAAACAAAGAATTCAATACAAAAATTTGAGCTACGGCAATTTAGGTTAAAATATTTTTTTACCTTTAGTAAAATGATAGGTAAAAGGTAATTTTGTTGGCTACAATTCGGAAGTTTAAAAAAGCTTAATAATGATCTATTTCATGCTTTTTTTTTTATAAGCTCCCAGTACACACTTCTATATAACTTACAATCTATATTTACAAATACTTATCTACAATCCTAAATGCGATGGTCAATGACGAACTTAAATTCCATTTCACCTATCTATATTAATATTAATTTTTATTTTACACTTTTAATACACATTGCACTGTTCATCGTCCACGATATGACGTCACGACTTTTGTTTGTATACCCAATTTTTTTAATATTGAGCACATTTTAAATTCATTACAAAAAATCATTAAATACCTAAGTCTTACACAGTTTATTTAGAAAAAAAACATGAACTTCATTAAATAAAAATTTAAATATCATATTTAATTTTAAGAGTTTCATTTAATATTTTATTCTGGAGACTTTCTTTACAAGTTTCAATGTTATCATTTCAATGGCTGTTGATAAACTTTTCAGTTTGAAGTGTTTCAAAAAGTAAACGTGGCTACCAAAACAAATAGGAGTACAAAATTTTGTTTACACTTCCTCAAACAAAAGACATGAACGCGCTCGTCAAGCAAACAAACGCTTTGCTTGTATTATGTTTATCTGAATCGATAGATACCCAATAAGCACGAGACGATAACGTATCATATCATAATATTGATCGCAGTACCAATTATTATGTCACATTTGTTGTTTTGGGCGCACAAAGTTTAACTGTACTTTTGTTCTTTGTAAGTCGAATTATAAAATCGGTAAATCGATTTTAATGGGGTTAAATTCCATCATAAGCTTCAAAATTGACTGGGTGTGCAAACAAAAGTCAGAATAATGACTACAAAAAGGACACTTTCTCAAAAGTTCCAATAACAATTTAGGCCTACCGTGCTCGTGCCGCCGGCCCCGCCGCGGCTCCGTGACAGCTAGACTAACACACAAAACGTAAATATGTACACAAGCGTCCTCGGGGCGGGACGCTCTAATATCACCAGAACACAACGCTCACGAACGAGTCCAATATCAAATGAGATTGTCCATTTATCAGACGTAGGCTAGGAGGCATCACCGTACCGGCTTGCTAACCACTGGTTAGCGACCGGGCGGTATCTCCCGCTGGCTGCTGGCAGGCTGGCTACAGCACAGCGGCGTCCTCCATGGGCAGGCACCAGGCGGGTGCGCGCCGCGGCACCTACGCCAGGGGATACTGTCACAAGGGCGGCTGCGCGTGGGCATGCGCGTGGTGGTGGTGGTACAGCGGAGACTGGTAGTAGTTCTCCGCTGGAGAGTGCCCGTATCCATAGTTCACATCGTACATTTTCAGATCAGCTTTTGTGTCAGCACCGGGGAGTAAGCGCGTGATGCTGAATGGGTGTTGGGCAGGCGCGTACCCTGGTGGCTCTTGTTTTAGCTGCGCGTAGTGCTCCAACGCTAGAGGAGTGTGCTCGGGTAGACAAAGCTCCGGTGCTGCGTGTAACTGTGCCAGTAACTCATCGCGCATCTCCTTCTCCTCTGGCCCGCCAGGCGCCTTATCGTGGCCGTGGTCGCGTTTATCGTGTCCGCCGTGGTGCCCATGCCCATGTCCTGTTGTCTTTTGAGCTTGTCGAATAGTTTCCTTTTTCTCATCTTTGAATCTTTTTTGCCGTCGGAGAAAACATCCGTTCTCAAACATGTTCCCGCTGTCCGGATGCAGCGTCCAAAACGACCCTTTCCCGGGCTTGTCCGGAGTTCGCGGCACTTTGACGAAGCAATCGTTGAAGGATAACGAGTGCCGGATCGAGTTCTGCCACCGTTGCTGGTTCTGTCTGTAGAACGGGAACAGGTCCATGATGAATTGGTAGATCTCGGAGAGCGTCAGCATTCGCGAGGGGTTGTTCTGGATGGCCATCGTGATGAGGGAGATGTAGGAGTAGGGTGGCTTCGCGTGCGTGTAGGAGCGGCGGTAGGTCTTGTCGTTGCGCGCGCGTTGCAGCGCCGAGGTGGGCGAAGCGGGCTCCTGGTCGCGCGGCAGAGACCCGTACACGGCGCCGCCGCCGCCCATGCACGAGGCCATGGTGCTGGGCGGCGAGTAGCCGACGCCTGGGGAGCCCATGCACGAGCCGCCCGCCACCATGTTGTTGGAGTATAGGTTCGGGTAGGGCTGCGCCGGCATGCAGCCCATGCCGTTGACGTAAGGCGGCGCGAGGCCCGGTGACAGCGAGGACAGCGACGCGGACGTCGGCACGTCGCCGTACGACAGCTTCTGCGAGATCATGGCTAGCGCATCACCCGCGCGTGCACGCCGGCCAGGGGCAAACACTCGCACTGATTGAAAGAGTAAATAGAGGACGGGGGCCCGCGCTCCCCTCCACTGCGCCAGCTATTGGCGCGCGGCGGGGCGGGGCGCTCGGGGTCCCGCCCTGGCGCGCGCATCGACCCCCTCTCGCCACCCCGCGCCGCTCCCCCCTGCCTCCCGCCGACACAGCCTCGCGACGCGCGCGACTTTCCGCCGCTAATAATACCGCAGCTCCAACGATAAAAACATGGAATTATCATAAGTGCTTGAAGGAATGTGAACTTTGATAGTATTCGATTTCAGTTATGGTATTGTCGCTGTAATCTCTTTCGAATTTGTTTCCGTTGATAGGTTGTTGAATCGATCGGTCGGTAATCGAATTCTAATTGCGTGCTTTACTATAAGAATGATGATTGTGTTATCGCTTAGGTTTGGACTGTATCAGTTACACAAGAAAAGCTTTTTACTTGAAGCATCGTCAAACCCATCACAAAATAATGACAAGGTCAGTCGTAAAGGACATATTGTAGTTGTTTCTAATTCATGGTCAACTGATTGATAATTACTTTTCCTTTTTCAAAGGAGAACTGTCAAGAAAATCTATGCTTAAGATTGGACTCAAGCATTATAACGACCTAGGAGTCTTGAAGGTGCATACCATAACGTAACGAATAGCCAATAATACGTCGTTTCTTTTATCTACTCGTACCTACTAACTCCCAGTATAAACTAAAAAATAGTAGAACATACCAAAGTCATATCTACTTGTAGTTTATTTAACCTACACGTAGAACAAAACATTAGCAAAATATTTTATTGGAAATAGTATGTAACGTAGAGCGTTAAAATAAGATTATTATTCACAAAATGTTATTAAAAAGAATAACATAATGAAGTAAACAAACCACGTTATTAGTAAATGAGTGGCTATACATTATCAGCGATTAGTTATTCCTAACGAAAATCTACTGAAATCTGGTGGTTCTCAATTTCTAGAGATCACAATACATCATCTTCTTGTCTTTATCCCACTTTATGTAGAGTTGACACCACATGTTTTTAACTACAAATAAAAAAGGAACGGTTCACAATTCAGTTAGTATTTTAAATGTTTGTTAGAGCATTAACTTCGTCATTTATGAGCCAATTGGTTTTTTTTTATCTGAAAAGTAATATTTCCAGATTGGTCTCATATTTTTTTGGTTTTACATATGTTTCTGTTTACCTTCTATTTTATTACTATTTATTCGTTCGATTACGATTCTATTCTATTACTATTTATTCGTGCGCCCATCATCAACTAATATAACAAAAAAATACTACTGTATCGTATCCTTTCGTTTCTTGGAAAAAAATCTACTGAAATCTGGTGGTTCTCAATTTCTAGAGATCACAATACATCATCTTCTTGTCTTTATCCCACTTTATGTAGAGTTGACACCACATGTTTTTAACTACAAATAAAAAAGGAACGGTTCACAATTCAGTTAGTATTTTAAATGTTTGTTAGAGCATTAACTTCGTCATTTATGAGCCAATTGGTTTTTTTTTATCTGAAAAGTAATATTTCCAGATTGGTCTCATATTTTTTTGGTTTTACATTTGTTTCTGTTTACCTTCGTCATCTATGAACCGATTTGGTCAATTATTTTACAGTAACAATAATGAAAGCTCGTTTTCTTATCTGACTACTCTTACTATTGAGATATGATTACCGAAGGCAGAGCTCTACCAACAACTGTAAGTAGTATTTTCAGTAGGTACCTATATATGTACAAAATAGAAGACCTGTATTTATAATATTTCTGCCGTGAAGCAGTATTGCTGCTTTGTTTCGGTTTGAAGGGTGTGGGTGCCGGTGAAATTACTGGCACCTGAGGCTGAACATCTGTATGCCTCAAGTTGATGGACGCAGAGGGCACGTTCCTGACGTGCATGACCTACGAGGCAATGCTTTTGTTATAGGCGATGGTAACCATTTAACCATTAGGCCATTATATGCTTGTTCTATCAGCTAGTTGTAAAAAAAAGAAGTACCTAAATAAGTAGGTACTGCATAGTAAGGCTTCATAATAGTTTTCTAGCTGTAGCTAATGTGTTTGCGCAGGTTTACGGCGTATGTTTGCAGGCCGTAAACTGCTGGAGGCGGCTACGAGACTTGGTGTTTTAAATTTATGGTGCTAATTATAGGCTGGCGTGACAACCTTGCCATGTTTATGGATGTTGAAAACATACTCGTAAATACGAGAGAGAGTTTAGAGTCTCTTTGACACACACTGGCTTTATAAATTATAAAATTGAAAGTAAGAAACATCCCAGATTTCATAACCACTGATGCTCCGATTTTTATGAAATTTCTATTCAACCAAGAAATTTTCTAAACGGGTTATTGTAAATGTATTTTCCGAAAGGTGGGACTGTCCGCTGAACCATTTTTGGATGCAGCTGCACACTCTGCAATAAATAGTCTTTATAAAGTCACTAACACTAGCATCTAAGTAACATCGTTACTAACAAAATTATGGATCCATTAATGTCTGAAATAAATACAATTCTATTCTATTCTATTGACTGATCGAAGCGACGCGTGCCCCAAGGGCTGAGTATCTGGCGCAGCGCGTTTGCATTGCTATTCAGTCAAAGTCAAAGTCAATAATTTTTTATTCAGTACGATGCAAGAATCACTTTGAAACGTCTTAAAGCTAGGTGAGTCTAGGTGCCAGTTCCACGCGACCAAGCGTAGAAGAACAGGCAACAGCGTACCTCCAGTCTCTTGGCTTCCGTCTGACTCTGATTTGGATTCGTTGAGCTATCTATATATCTCTAGATCGTTTGTAATCTGCAGATGGCTCAACTGTTTCTTGTGTATTTTGTACATTTTGTCTAAATGTAAGATTCTTTGAGTAAAAAAAACAGCCAAGTGCGAGTCGGACTCGCCCATGAAGGGTTCCGTAGCATCAAGTAACATAATATAAAGGTTCTTGTAGTTCGTTGAAAGGTAAATTGTGATTTACGATTTATGACGTATAAAAAAAAAACTACTGACTAGATCTCGTTCCAACCAAATATCGTTGAAAGTTTGCATAGTAATGTACAACATATATTTTTTTTAGTTTTATCATTCTCTTATTTTAGAAGTTAGAGGGGGGGGGGGGACCAACTTTTTTCCACTTTGGAAGTGTCTCTCGCGCAAACTATTCAGTTTAGAAAAAAACTATATTAGAAACCTCAACATCATTTTTGAAGACCTGTTCATAGATACCCTACACGTATGGGTTCGATGAAAAAAAATATTTTGAGTTTCAGTATCAAGTATGGGGACCCCCAACATTTTTAGTTTTTTTTCTATTTTTGTGTAAAAATCTTAATGCGGTTCACAGAATACATCTACTCGCCAAGTTTCATCAGTCTAGCTCTTATAGTTTCGGAGAAAAATGGCTGTGACATACGGACGGACAGACAGACAGACAGACAGACAGACAGACAGACAGACATGACGAATCTATAAGGGTTCCGTTTTTGCCATTTGGCTACGGAACCCTAAAAAGGTACAGTGTTTCTTGTAGGTATATTATTAATTTATTAACATTGAACCCAATTGAGGATAAAAAAAGCAGCCAAGTGCGAGTCGGACTCGCCCATGAAGGGTTCCGTAGCATCAAGTAACATAATATAAAGGTTCTTGTAGCTCGTCGAAAGGTAAATTACGGTTTACGATTTATGACGTATAAAAAAAAAACTACTGACTAGATCTCGTTCAAACCAAATATCGTTGAAAGTTTGCATAGTAATGTACAACATATATTTTTTTTAGTTTTATCATTCCCTTATTTTAGAAGTTAGAGGGGGGGGGGACCAACTTTTTTCAACTTTGGAAGTGTCTCTCGCGCAAACTATTCAGTTTAGAAAAAAACGATATTAGAAACCTCAACATCATTTTTGAAGACCTATTCTTAAATACCCCACACGTATGGGTTCGATGAAAAAAATTTTTTTGTGTTTCAGTTTGAAGTATGGGGACCCCCAAAAATTATAGTTTTTTTTCTATTTTTGTGTAAAAATCTTAATGCGGTTTACAGAATACATCTACTCGCCAAGTTTCATCAGTGTAGGTCTTATGGTTTCGGAGAAAAACGGCTGTGACACGGTCGGACAGACAGACAGACAGACAGACAGACAGACAGACAGACAGACATGACGAATCTATAAGGGTTCCGTTTTTGCCATTTGGCTAAGGAACCCTAAAAAGAGGCGGTGATGCCTCTTTTTTTTAAATCGTGACCACATTGACGTGTAACAAAATTTTCAAATCCGACTATGCATACCTACCCATTAAGAACACACACACACTCACAGAGCGTATTGCGTGCGGCGCTATACTTAAAAGCTCAACAGCTCAACTTACATGACCGACTGTAAGTATATAGTTACTTACGTCTCTAGTTAGTTACATAATGTAAGTAAATAGAACAAGATAATGTTACAGACATAACTGTGTGTGCGGCAGCCGATGAGGGTAATAAATAGGTGTACTTCTTTTAGGCCTACCAGGTCCAACCTTGTTCATCTAATTCTAAAAAAAATAAAGCATAACAATAAAATAATTCAAAGGCAGTTATTGTACATTCTTTAACACCTTTTCTCTCAATGACACGCATGTGAATGAGATTTTTTATATTAGTCCTACTCGCCCTGTTTTGTATTTTTGAGGTTTGTATGCATTAGGTTCGATCCCCACCATAATCATCATTTCAGCCCGTTTGCACCCACTTTTATGAATAAAGAAAATCCTCATTATTGCGCCACTCTTTCCAGTTCCTTACGTACGTCTCATCCACTCACTCCCAGCACTAACAACAATGTCGTTCGATCGCTACCGAGAACAAATACTTGTGTGGTGAACGCAGATGTTTGTTTTCTGTTTGGATATATTGTATTCTTAGTATGTATTTACAAAAAACTAAATATTATATCAGCTATCTGGTCCCCATAGTATAAGCTCTGCTTAGTTTGAGGCTATTCTATTGTTATGTAAGTTTATATTAGCCTTTCTCTCGGGGCCTTTAGGAACCAGCCCACATGCAATCCGACACCGGATCCCAGTTAATGGTGGATGCGTGTCCCGAAACTTGATCTCCATGTGCCGTTACTTTTAAACTTCAAGCTGGGGGGGTTATTTATATACTTATTTTTATGCATGGTAGATACTTTTTTACGAGAGGGACTTATATAAAACAAGCAATAGTAATAAAATAGTAACGCCTCTTTGAGACGCACTTAAAACCCTTTCATCACACTGGTTACTGGCATCACCAGTTGCACGATGAAAATAAATATTATGTGTACAATACACACTACACTATCTAACCCCAAATTTAGGGAACCCTGAGCCCCTGAGGTTTCCCAGGAACCAGATGGCTGATATAATAAGTATTTTTTTTTTGTAAATACATACATTAAATACAATATAACACCAAGACAGAGAACAATCATCTGCCTTCACCACACTAATATTTGTTCTCGGTGGGGATCGAGCCCACGACCTACGGCGCAGAAGGCAGAGCTACTACAAACTGAGCTGAGAGGCCAGTCAATAAAGTCTTCTTCTTATCGTGTCACTGATAGATGAAGCAATAGTAATAAAAAATGCTCGAACTAACAATAATAACCGCTATTTCGAAAATCTAAAATCGACAAGTAATGAAATTGAGGATTACAGGTTGGTTTACATGTGTATACATTCTACATCACATATGGCTGGAGTATGTTTATGGATGGACATAAATTATTGCTAAGTTCTCATAAAGTTTTAGAAAATATGACGCATTTTCTTAATTATCTTACGCATAAAGTACCAAGCTGCAACGTTATCAATAATAAACAGAACATTTAATTAGTTCAACACAGAGCTATGAAATCTTCTTGAGGAGCTAACATAGAGGCGGAATGTTTTAGCTTCTCGCTTTATAAGTCGTTTAGACTGTGTTTTTAATCATTATGGTACATACATACTACGTTATTTTTCAACTTCGAACGACAGAGTGCAAGTTATTTTAGAAATAAATAACACGCTGCTCATCTATTACACTGTTTTGCTTACAATTTATAGGCTAACGTTTGACCGCAATCTCACCTGATGTTAAATGAAGAAATAAAAATAGATGCCTAGATGCGAGTTTTTCGATAGCTCAGATTAAAGTGTTCAGATGGTGTTCAGACATTATTTTTTTGTCTCTCCAGCTTAACGTTTACAAACCTTTGTGAGTGTTTGTAGTGTTAGTCTCTATGATTGCCCGACGGTAATTTTCGTAGCTCTTTGGTAGCATGTCGCAGCTCCTAACGATGACTTTTAATTAGCTTCCCTAATCGTGTACAAACACGAGGGAGCAAAGTTTACTAATTATGCGATATTACTCAGTTTAGGTATATCGTTTGGAATGGCATCACATCTCAGTTGGCAACTAGCTACTCAAAGCTCTGCCTTCTGTGCCAGTAGGCCTACCATGAGCTCTGTCTGGCTGTCTCTGGTTCTGGTTTTGAGTCTGGTGAGTGCTCACCAGTTAATTATACTGTGTGTGTGAGGTTTTGACGTAGGATTTATTTAGTCAACACTCACACAGACTCAAAACCAGAACCAGAGACAGAGCTAGACAGTATAGGTCGTGGGTTCCATCCCCACCGAGAACAAGCATTTGTGTGGTGAACACAGATGTTTCTGGCATCACATCTTACTTGGTAGTTCGCTAGCTCTGGTGCGCTGTAGGTTGTGGGTTCAATTCCTACCCAGGACTAACATTTTGTATGATGAACGTGATCAAATGTTTTTTGTACCTGTACCTTTTTGTGATGGCTGAATACAAATTATGGCTATTTATGTTACAAAAAGAATATTTTCTATAACCTTCTAAAATTCTAATAAATTGAAAATAAGAGGCATCAAAAACTACAAAATTAGATTAAAAGTCTTTATTTTAATATAAACATTTATTTACTGTTTTAAAACAACAATATTATTTCTTTTATAAACATAAAAACTCTCTTAAAACAATAACACTTTAAAACAAATTGTATTCTAAGACGTTACATCCTTATCACCAGTCTTTGAGGTCAGCCTTAATAAGGGATAAAGATAACAGGTTTAGGCAAAGTCAAAACAGACAAGACAATTGCATTGACAGGTACAGGTAATCCCGGACGTGGGGGTGAAATCACGTAAAGACAGGCGCGATGGCTAGTCTTCACAATAAGTGTCAGGTATTGTGGATTATGCTTTTGTTGCAAAGATCGAGTTGAAAGTGACGTGAGAATTTTTGACAGGTCGTCTCTAGGGCATGGTGAGAGTGAATCTTTTCTATGCACAATATAGTGCACAAACATTTTTGTACACACTCACTGTATACGACTGGATTTGAACACGACCTTAGAATCGGAAGGCTAATACCACTACCACTAGACCACTAGTGCTCGTCTTTTTTGTTAACACCGTCGACAGAGAGTAGGCCTACCACAAGCTCTGTCTAGCCCTGTCTTTGGCTCTGGTTTTGAGTCTGTGTGAGTGCTCACCAGTGTAATTTATACTGTGTGTGTGACGTTTCAACGTAGGATTTATTTAGTCAACACTCACACAGACTCAAAACCAGAGCCAGAGACAGGGCCGACAGAACTTGTCCACCACAAGCTCTGTCTGGCCCTGTCTCTGGCTCTGGGCCAATTCTCCGTCGACGGTGTTAACAAAAAATACGAGCACTGGTGGTCTAGTGGTAGTGGTAGCCTTCCGATTCTAAGGTCGTGTTCAAATCCAGTTGCGTACAGTGAGTTTTTCTGTCCAAAAATGTATGTGTACTAAGCCAGTGTACACCCAAAGGTGGAGTAAAACATCGTGAGGAAACCGGCATGCTCGCACCTAGAACTTAAAAATTTCGGCGAAGTGGACGAAGGAAGTCTCTCATTGAGACGCGAAGACGTATACATAATATTTACAAAAAAAAATAAGTACGTATTATATCAGCTATCTGGTTCCCCTAGTACAAGTTCTGCTTAGTTTGAGGCTAGATAGTGATGTGTGGTTGTCCATAATATTTATTTATTTATTCTTCACAATTCAAAACTGCATTTCATATCTCTCCATATCTCTCTCTCTTCTCATCTAACCAGAATTATCTCGAATAGCTGCCAAACCCAATGTTTACTCACTGCTGATGATTTTATTATAGGTGTTGCGAGTCCCGCGGTGGGTGGTCTATCACGTTCACGGCACTTAGCATGTCACACAAAAACAACCGAAAATATGGAAATATCAAACGTTTGTTGCTATAACAGGTGCGTATAGTATGGATAAGACAGTTTTCGAGCGACCCCAAGATTTTACCCGTTTATTGCAGTCTATGGCCCGTATTCAAAAATTGATGTGCATTATGCCAGTGAGAAAATCAGCATGTCGTAGAACCTAAAAAGTTCGAAAACATGTTTCAAAATTTTTACACAAAGGAAGCTCCTTTTGAGGTGCACTTAAAAATCCTTTCTCCACACTGTTTTGATGGAACTAGTGATACGAATAGGATGGATTGAGAAGAGTCATCATCTCTTTTGTTCTATGACATTGGGATTGTGAAAGTCATTTGTCGTTATTAGAACATTTTAAACCTATACAAAAATTAATAAATGGATCAGAGAACAAAATTAGACAAACTATCCAGTAAATGAAATACAAAACTAAATAATCCATAGAAACCTATGAAAATGATAAGTCATGATAATGATGTCATCCTACCCGATTTCAGCTACGGCGACATTGTTACTGCGATGACTTCAATAGCAAAATTTGGCTTTGAATGTTATATCACATACCGTGCATATTAAAGCACCATAGCTTAGTCAAGTCATATCCACTCTATAACTAACGCAGCGCCATGTTTGTTTTCCTAGGTCAGGTACGCTGCGTCTGCGCAGGTACAACTCAACCCCTCGGCTTAAGGACTTGTTTCCTCCACGCGATAATGAAACAACATACGTGACCGTGGTTCCTTTAGGTACCCCTAAACCGTCGTAGGTTCGGTTCTGTTCGATTTCTAAACAGGAAAGATTATTGCATGAAAACTCTAAATCTCATATCTCATGAATAGCTTCAAGAAAAACGTTAAAAATCTCCTCCAGGGTAAATAACGCAACAACAGCCCCCTTGGTGTTGTTGGTGTCTATGGGCGATGGTGATCGCTTACCATCAGGTGGGCCGTAAGCTCGATTGTCTATCTATATTTTACATAAGCCATATGCGCCTAGACTTTTTTTTATAACAGCTAGCTGATGGAACAAGCATTTGGCCCACCTGATGCTAAGTGGTAACCCGCCTAAAACAAAGCATTAGTTCGCAGGTCAGGAACGTGCCCTACGATGTACTGCCCTACGTCTATCAACTTGAGGCATCCAGATGATAAACCTCACGTGCCAGTTATTTCACCGGCACCCACACCCTTCGAACCGAAACACAGCAATGCTGCTTCACGGCAGAAATAGGCCTGGTGGTAGTACTTCCCCGGAGCAACTACTAATTTTTGATGATGATACACCTCAACTAGCTTGAAGAGCAATCAGGTAAACTAACAAAGACGTCTCATGACAAAAATATTCAATACAAAAATATCAATATTCATCAATATACTATCGCTATTTCTAAAGCACTCTTCAGTTAAGGCGAGCGAACAGCTAAGGGCCATACACACGATTGTTCCCATAGTTAGTTCTCAGGCCCTTAGATGAATGGACGGCGTGCACACTTAAAAAACAATTAAAGTTATGCCACAAAATTGTGAGGGGCTTTGCTTTAAAACGGTTATAACGTGCTGATTACATTGTCTGTAGTGTTTACGAAATAAGAACTGTATGACAGAACTTTTTTGTTAATTTATAACCCGGTTATGAACTAAGAAAAGCGGATCGCGGTCAGCCTTCGTGAAGCAAAAAGAATGAAAAAATAAGCTTTTTATACTGTTTTCATTCAAATATTTTACTCATTTGTAAGCTTTTTATGGCAGGAATGTAATTCTTACCTTTTTTCTTTGTTAACATGTATTTGTAAAACTTATCTGGCAATCGTTAAGGCATACTCAAACAGTAGAACGTTTAAGGTTAGGTATGTCAGTGGTTTTCGTTTTGAACATTGAAGACTCAGCTCCTTCGCAAAATTCCTTACTCGTACCTGCCGGTACGACCGGAAGATCGTGAAAATTGGATAAGTACATGACCTATGTTCTGGAGTTGAAAGTAAATTATAGAAATACCTACGTTTGTGATATCTGTGTTCAATCTCGATATGTTCCTAAGCATCATATTATTTTTCAGATTTTATATTCTATGTATTATTTACTTAGGCAGTCATTAGTTTTGTCTTAGTAACTATCAAAAAGAAATGTTTTAAGTTAATATCAGACTAAATTGTTTGTCATATTTAAGTTGTTCATTGTGATCTTTAGATAATGAGTATTTATATATAGTTGAACACGTGTTAAATAAAGTCCATTTTCCAAGTACGACTAAGGCTATATGTGGTACGAATTAGGAGACTAGGCGCCTTAATCGTACCGAAGGCATGTTTTTGAAAAACGTTAATATACCTACTTTAATAAAGGATTTTCAAGTTTCTATGATTGTCGATTTAAAGGCAAATAAATAAAGGTTTAGTAGATGCAGAATATTTCGTTTTATTCCCATAGCACTGAATATAATAGTATTATTTCCTTAGGGGGTTCGACTTGAGCAACCTTACCCTACCTGTTCTTTAATTATTTGATGTGTGCAATAAAGTATTTTCTATCTATTTTTTTTCTAATTTAAAAAAAAACCTTCTACTTAGGTAGTTACGAAACCCGGTTACATACAAGCACTAAAGAATAGTATGTGGTGCTAAGAAAACGAGAAATGTACGCTCAATTCCTGCAAGGACTAAGTTATACTAAGTATAATTTATTGGGTAGGTTTCCTTACTCCTTACTCGTACAGAACATAATTATTATTTTTCTGTACGTATAAATGTTTATGGTAGAATCAAGCTAAAAACTATAGGTAAAATCATAATATTGCGTTCTTTTGTACTTGCAAAGTATTTTGTGCGTTTTAAAAAAAATAAAAATCTAACAAATTCTCGCCGTCATACTTACAATCTCGTCTGTAACTCGGAAGTACACGATTACTTTTCTGCGGTTTGGTGTCGTTGATCAAGGATCTAAGGGTTTGAAACATACCTTAGATTCTAAGGTCCCAGCAGTCTACGAGTCTACATAATGTAACCTAAGACCTGACTACTACCACTTCTTCTTGCTGATTCTGAGAACTGTATATTCTACAGTGAACTTATCTAATTAATTACATGTATTCGAGATTCCCGGGAACCAGCCGGAGGCAGACTCCCGCCGGTAATCCGGGACAAGTGCCCGCCTGAGGGTCTGGGTATATTGCTATACGTTGTACGTACTACTAGCTATAATCTCTGTCCGCTAGGTAGGACCAAGGGCGGTAGTGAGGGAGCAAGCGGTCAGTATGTTACATCCAGTCAGGACAGATTTCACCAATTTAAAATAAAATTGTCGGTACCTTAGCCATGTGTCATTTTAGCTGCTACTAAGCTAATTTGGACAGCACCAATTTTTCATGAATAAAACGTAAAGTAAAGTGAAAAGTAGGCATGCTAAAAACTTTATGTCACTAAATTTAGTAAGTATCAATTTATTGTACATTTTGAATCTTTAATCAGTGACTTAATAAATACTGTATAAAGTGGTTCTTGGGATTTTATTTCTACACAGCTTATATTTTTTATAACGCTTTTATTAGCTTCACCTGTATGTATGTATGTATGTAACCGACCTCTTTGAGCTCGATTTTGTCCTACTTTGAACGATCAGATTTGATTCAAACTTTGCACACCTGTCAAAGGTCAATGACAATGCAATAATATGAAAAAAAAAAAAAAAAAACATGAAAAAAAAATAAAAAAAAAAAAAAAAAAACCTTCTTTGAATGATCAGATTTGATTCAAACTTTGCACACCTGTCAAAGGTCGATGACAATGCAATAATATGAAAAAAAAAATAAAAAAAAAACTAAAAAGTGAAAAATAAATTATAGTTTAAAAAACTAAAAAAAAACGCTTTTATAACTAATTGAACTAAAAAGTTAAAAAAAAACTGTAATAATCAATTGAAAAATTTAAATTATTGTACAAAAAGCGTGGGGGGCTTGATTTTGATTGTTGTAAATATTTTATCAATAGTTTATTATATCTGAAGTTATTATAAAAAGCACCCCACGCTTTTTTGTACAATAATATAAATTATTCAATTGATTATTACAGTTTTATTTTTAACTTTTTAGTTCAATTAGTTATAAAAGCGTTTTTTTTTTAGTTTTTAAACTATAATTTATTCTTTTTGGTTTTGATAATTCGGTTCAATATTTAATTTAGGTAATCAAGTTTTTGATTAAAGTCATAATCTACATAGCTTTTCAACTTGCGTTAGAAAATTGTCTGTTAATGATGTAAAACAACCAACGCCGGCTCTCGCTCTAGCGATAAAGCTAAGGGTTGCGGGCACAGATTGGAATATTTAACAGCCGTAATAAGGAATTAATTTGCGGCCGCCCCCGCGGGAAGAATGGCTAATCTGGTGTATATTAAAAGTAGTACCCTCTATACGTTATTTGGTACCAGTTAATACTCTATTGTTTAAGGGTTGGTAAAGATTGGGTGGGAAAATAACATGGGGTTTTTATTGTGTGAGAAGTCTTATGAATAGTGTAGGAATATTATAAACCTTAAGTATTAGTAGTCTTCTTAACAACTGAGTAGTAGTAGCCTTGATCGCGGAAGTCGGTGGATGGAAAAAGCTCAGAATCGTTCTTCCTGGAAATGTGTAGAGGAGGCACATTTCCACTCACACAGAAGTCCACTGCTGGACTTCTTCAGGCTGATGATGATGATGATGATTATAAACCTTCTACGACATTGTAGTGCCCAACACGTACTGACCTAAGCTACTTTAAGAACGAATGTATTTATTTTATGTAAATAGATATAAGCAATGAATAAATAAAATGAAATTATGAAGAAAAATCCATAAACCGATCATCATCAGCCTGACGAAAATATATTTCCAGGAAGAACGGTTCAGAGCCCTCTCTATCCACAGACTTTTTTTATGCAAAAGCTTGGCCACAATTTCATTTGATATGAACTTCCCGTGCTCACAATGTCGGTCCAACATTGTGAGCACGGGAATTGTCCAAAATGGCTTAGTCTTCCAGTTTATGGTTGAATGCTAAGATACAAAACGATGTTGAAGGGTTGATACTGATGCACAACAGGCGGTAGAAAACCAGAGGAGGTTTCTGGTGCCAGCGCTAGTATAGTAGAGCCTAGTCGAATGTAGAGGTACTTCAAAAGATACTCGGGTGGTCTGGTGCGGACGCAGGTGATGCTAGCGCGACACATAGACCAGTTATACTGGTCCTTTCTGAGGCAATGTTATTGGTTCAACCCAAAACATATACATAAATTATTTCCAGCAATTTTCTTGTAACTCTAAAGGCTAAACTTACATGTTAGACAGTAAGCTGCTTAAAACTATACCTTACATTTTAAAGATTGATTCCTGAATTATTGTTCCTGCTAGAAAACTCCGTGCCTTGTTTTTTTACATATATTCCAATCTAAAAATTACCCTCACACATTTTTTATCTCCAAATTATTGTCTGTCATTAATTTTTACGAATCCTTTAGTAAAATGCTGACCGAGAGCTTTTTAAGGCTTGGAATTGTTGTATCATTGGCACTAGACATTTTTTTCTTAAACCATAGAATAGTGGCTAAGGAATACCAACTCAAAGACCTAGAGGCAGACCACCCACCCGTTCGTCGAACGACATTGTTATGAGTGCAGGGAATTAGTGGTTGAGACTTGCAAGGAATCGTAAAGACTGGCGTAATACAGAATAGGTCAAGCTCAGCAGTAGAGCAGAGAGAGAGAAAGAGGAGAGTAGCAGTAGAGCTCTTTGTGAAGGGCTCGTCCGGGGAAGTACTTACCTTACCTATTTCTGCCGTGAAGCAGCATTGATGTGTTTCGGTTTGAAGGGTGTGGGTGCCGGTGAAATAACTGGCACGCGAGGTTAAATATCTGTATGCCTCAAGTTAATGGACGCAGGGCAGTGCATCGTAAGGCACGCTCTTTTCGTGCGTGACCCGCGAGGCAATGCTTTGTTATAGGTGATGGTTACCACTTAACATCAGGTGGGCCATATGCTTGGTCCATCAGCTAGTAGTATAAAAAAAGTGTGGAATGAATACAAACGGCCGACCATCTAGCAGTAGATTAAGAGTTTCTGTAGATCGGAAAACCGAAATATTTGACCGTTTCAAAATGTCTGTTTAAGCAAGGGACCATCCAAAATGTCGTGCCAGCGCACACGTTAGTGCAGACGAGTTTATGATGGTTTTACAGCGAGTGCCACTTAACGGCTACCGTGCCTCCCTTTAATTAGATACCACCCCCGCATCGGCGTGTTTTTATTTAGTACTTAGTTCTAACAAGGTGTTTGAACAATTTGTGTGGGAAGAACTGTGTGAAAGATCGCTATCATGTTTTTGACGTGATAACGTCTTATAAATCGATGGAGCCGGCTGCACGCACGAAAAAACATGACTCATGCGTCGTTACGTCGTTTCGTCGTTCCATTTACCTGAGCCCGAGCTCGGGTCGGGTAATGGGTAAGGGTAAATGAGGGTAAGGGTAAATGAGGGTCCGGAGGGGGTCCGAGAGTTCGAGTCCGAGTCCGAGTCCGCGAGTCCGCGAGTCCGCGAGTATTTTCTTATGACGTTATCACGTTCAACTATCGTCAGTAAACCGACTTTACAGACAACCGATTTTTTTTGGTGAAGTTTTCAAAATAAACTTTAAAGTCAAAGGTAGACGATTTTATGGTCAAGTGATTAGACCAAGCCCCTAGAACGCCATTTGTGTAGCTATAAAAGACTTCCATTCTTACGACGAAACACACGGACCTGAGTTTGCTAATTTATACTTACTACCAAACTAGAGTTTTAGCCATTTTAAAGCTATTGGTTCTATTTAACTTAGATATTTTTTAAGTTGGATCCTGTGGTTCGATCTAACGTACTAGTCAAGCTTTTTAATAATATGCTAGGACCTCAGCATAAGTTATTATTCAGACCAATAAAACCAAGAACAACGTCCTAAATTAAACACAAGGAACAAAGCAGGATCAAAACCCTTTTAATAAGCACGATAACGACCTGCCCCAACAACTATCCGCGTACTAAAAAAAAGCCTCTTAATCAATGTTTGCATAGACAATTAAACGGGGGCATAGAGTAAACAGATGTGGGTGGTCTCTTGACCACTCTATGAACTCGTCGAAAATCACATGACTTTGCGTTTTTAGACGAAACGGTGGAATATTTTTTTGTGAGAAAGGTCTAAGTGTTGGTCACGTACAAAAGTAGAAAACTTGAGATTTATAAATATCGGTTTTAACTTGTGTCGCAATCAAACATTTACAACAGCGAACAGCGTAATCAAATTATGATATCTAACTTACATAAATAAATCTAACTAGAGCAATCGTATTTCCAATTTTATGAACACAATACAGAGATAATAATGAATACCCCACAAACAGATTCGTCACAACTTCAATTAATTAAATTAAAACCAAATAGTAAAGCGCGTGTCGGACAAGCGCGCCCACTTCACGCGACACGGATGAACGGTTTCCGAACGAAACTCGCACGCTTTTTATGAGAAAGAAATCTCTTTGATAAACCGCGTATTTTTTCTCTTTCTAATTTAGAAATCTAAGTTCTTATTTCTAAAAGTTAACCGATATGGTTTTTGTAAAAACCCTGTAAAGCCTGACGCCTGAGCAATCTATGATGGCAATCAGTTTCAGCATAAGGTTTTGCATACATCCACATATATTGCTGGGAACTTTGATAGCGATACGGTAATCGCCATCGCAGGCGATTTAAATGTGCGCTAACATAATGAGGTATGTGGTGTGCAATAAAATGAAACATGGTTATAATATGTAAACATCAATGTGACCCTCAGCAATCCTCCCGTCACACGAATCATAGAAGTCACACCACCTGGCGGTTTAAATCACTCTCATTAAACACATTACAAGCTCATCCTTCACCCTACCTGCCACCCTCTTCCCACGACGCCCTCCCAGGCCCTCACATTAAAAAATACTTGTAATAACAGAATTATCATATGCGCGCGTCCGAGCTTCCGCCGATTTATTTGAGGGTAGGCCGATAACTGTCAGTTTGACAGCGCATTTTTAGTGTTGCCAGCGCTTAATATGTAATTTGTCGGGATGGGTATCCTGATAAGCAGAGGGTGTTTGATTGATTAAATAAGTGTGCACAATGCAGATAGGTGGTGGTTAAACGTGTCTAATGATAAGGGTTGCTTTGTGAACTGCTGATAAAAATTGAGACCGACACGCTTGGATAAAACACGTTTAGGGGATGATGTAGTTTATTATACTTAACCGCGGTCATAAAGTGTTAGATGGTAGGTTCTATTTTTATCCTGTGCTTCAGTAGCAGGTAGCAGCTTAGTCAACTTACAAGAACCTAGCCGCTTTGGGAGAAGCTTCTGTGATAGTCACAGTTAAAGTTGGTAGAGACCTATTTCAACATATTTTGTTGTTTTTTTATATATGTAGGTATATGCCTACATATATAAATATGTGTCAAGTGCACGAAAGGAGCCTCGTTGAGGCGCACTTAAAATTCTTTCACCACACTTGGTTCGAAAGAATCAGTGACACGATAAGAAGAAGTTGTATTTTATCCTGTTGTTATGTTTCTTTCCTTGATAATTCCGTTTTAGCCCTGCGTCCTTTGTTTTTTTGCTATATTTATTGGAAATAAATTGTTACATTTTTGACGGGCAGGTGAGGGACGTTGCGCGTGCCATATGCACAAAACGCGCACTCATTTCCGTTCTACATAATTGCATTGTAGGTTTGTTCGCCATAGATCTTACACTGTTACCTTTGCTGCATCAAGAGTACTAATACAATTTCATTTAGGGCCGGTTTTTCCATCTTTAGGTATATCAAGATATTAAGGCGTATTACCACAAAGTATAGTTGTAGGTATGGTGACCCTACGCCACACAGGTGGGGCCATAATCAAATTATACAAATTGCAACATTCAATATTCATTACTAGAGAGGTGCACTTTATCGATAGCCAAAATACTATGACGTAAGAAGGTATGATAGTCGGATTTTCCGTTTTGTTTTGTAAAAATTTCTTGCCTTGACTTGGTGGCGTGGAATGATGGCTAGATTAATCAAGAATGTTTAAAAAATCTTATCATATCTATTCAGCCCGGTCTGTGCAACTGCTGGGAAAAAGCCTCCCCCCTTCTTTCCACTCGTCTCGTTCTTGACTTAAGTCAAGAACGAGACGAGTGGAAAGAAGGGGGGCGAAGAAGCTGGACGCGTTCTGCAGGGAGTGGCCAAGTTTAAACTTGGCCACTCCCTGCAGAACGCGTCCAGCTCCAGATCATCCCGCCAACGCTTCCTGGGTCTGCCTCGTCGTCGACTTCCGTCTGCAGGGACCCACTCTGTGCTGCATGGTTTTGGCCCATATTCCGGAACCATACGGCCAATATTCAATTATTTTGACTTTTACTTCAACATGTAAATTAACCAGGATCCGAGCTTTTCAAATTTTATTCAAAATTATTTCAAACTCTAGAGTATTTTTTGTGAATATCTAAAAAGGATAGTAAAATGACTAGCTAATAAATTGGTAAATTCAAAATCCACGCGCAACTTTCCGAATAATAATCATATTAAGTTTAGGTAAATAATGCATCTATCGATATTTTTATCAATATTTGCAGCACTAGTCCGTCGACAACTGTGATTAATTCATACGTAGTAATGAGGTCGTGCTTTTTAGCGGTAGCCGGTAGGTAGATTTACAGTCACCGATACGATACGGTACGATTTGGCACCTGGTACACTTACAGAACATAATTCAATACCTACCGCCATGTTTTCCCAAGGGTTAAGTCCACAATATCTAGCTTGAGATTTGTCTAACAAGCTTTACTATACTGCCTCAAAGTCCTGTGTAGGCAACTTAGAATGCCAGCCCAGTGCTTCGTTTGTTATCCATTGTGTGGCGACTGCTTCCGAAATGTCGTTCCCAATTCGTCATCCGAGCTATTTCTGAGAACTATGTTGGCGTTCTTAATTCATCTGACATCCTTCGCTTCGGATTATGTAACAGTTCGTGTAACTACTTGTAGTAGTAAGTTTAGAATGAAAACTGTTACGATTTTTGTGTCGTATCGTTTGGTTATAAAGACGCCATGTAGCCGCGATTGATTCGTGCCCAATTTGTCGCGTTGCGGTCGACTGCATATTTTATTAGCAGGTCTGCGTAAACCTTCATCATACATTCAATTGGTAATAGTGGATATTATGGATGTTTAAAAAATTACACAATTATTGTATTAAAGTATTTACGCTCTTTTAAAGGTTCAGTAAAGTCTATGAACTTCTTGTGAACTTTACCTACGACGTTGTAGGATTTTTTTATTAAAAAAGTAAGCGCAATAGCGGGGTAAAAGTAAGGGGATGCGTTGAAGACACATTTTTTAAAGAAAACTATATACAGCTAATTTCTCATTTTATTGCTTTTACCTCTGCTTGTTATGATACTCGCATTTGCCCCACTCTACCCTACCTATTGTACCTAAATATAACGTTCCATCTCAGAAGATCCATTGTCCAGATCCATAGTGGATTTAGTGATATTTTTTTTCTCTGTAGATCCAATTAGGATCTACTGAAAAGTATTATTCTCCCTAGATCCGTTCACCAGCTGTATCATATTCTCATTCACCACTTGTTACAACTACAAGGACATGGTGACAATTAGGAAACTTATTTTCTGAAAAAAAATTACAGCAAACGTCAGATTGATAGAAAATGACTGCTTTATCAGCAAATATCAGCTTGACAGAAAATGTCAGATTGACAGAAAATGTCAGATTGACAGAAAATTGCAATTTAACAGAAAAAGTCAGATTTGACTGAAAGTGTCAGTCAGTCATTAATGATCAGTCTATTTATTCAAAAACAAGGAGGTTTTCATTCGGTAATATTTTCTTCAAAGCAACGATCATTTTCTAAATGACCATCAAATGAGCATCACCTCACTTTCCCACATGACGTGTCCAGGATGTTCCCACCCGTACTGCCATGCAGTCGCCACCGGCCGCCACGCAGTCGCCACGCGTCCGCCACGCGCCATTCTCATTACAATAAAACGAATAAAAACATTGAAGAGATATGAAAACATTGAATGTTGTTTTACTCTTGAATAAATTGGTTGCGGGCAGGGGTTAAAATGTAATTGAACTCATTATTAACGCATAAGAATACAATGTTGGGCCGTGGCGAATTGCGACAAGCTTTTGTGGCCGTTACAATATGTCTATCGAACACCACTTTAAGAATCTAGTGGAACCATTGAACACTGCAGTGTTTCTCAGTCAAAATGAAACTAAAACCACCTGCATGTATCTCACCAAAATATGTTTGGCGAGCTGTGCTAACAAGAGACTAATGTAGGTACTATACTATAGCTGGACCAAGCTAGCATCTCGCGTAGATTACAAAAAAAATGTCATAAAACCGTCGGTCGGCAAAAATGAATTCGCTAAATGTTTGTTAGATTTTATTTCGCATTTTTTTTCATATCAAGGTGGGGTTGTAGGCAATAAATATTGTACATTAAAATATACAGACAAAAAAGCGAGCTGCAAACTTAGCTTGGTGGAGTTATACGAACCTAGTCTTTGAACGATTACGGAAAAACTACCCTCATACTTGCAAATAAAGATTACTTTAATATGTGCTATTAAAAACCCTATGTCCAGCAATGAACTTCTACGGGGTGTTGATGATGTTAATTATAAAAAAAACTGTTTTAATTGGTTATACATTTATTTATACCGTCATAATTATTAATTCAAACTATCAATCAATACAATTAAAATATAACAATATAAATATTATTCAAACTGCAACAAAATGAGTATTTCAGTAAAACAGGTATGTAATGATTCTTGTTCTTTTATATAAAAACAAGTTTTTAAGTTTTTTCAATGAACTCTGATATCTTTGCCCTTAATTAGTCAATTCTAATAACCAAGTGTCGATTCTGCTGTTGCATTATCATAATTCTTAAACTAATCTAATTTGACAGGACTAAAATACATATTAGCGTCTCTTTCTTTTATCAGAAATAACAAGGACGGCAATAGTTTAAGATGTCAAATTAAGTTACTTTAGGATTATGCAACAATAGAATCAAAATAATGTAAAGTAAACCATTCGATCCCAAATAAACTAGATTTGTTATAACAATAAACACTAATTGTTTTTAAGATAAATTAAACATGAATCAGACAGTTTTTAGAATACGGATATGTGTTAATAGAAAGAAACCGTAGAATCTTCATTACTTTAGTAGTTATTTAAATTTGTTAATTATGTAACTATAATTCAAGCAACTGTACTTTTATCTACCTTACCTAGTATAATCTCATCAATGATATTTCAAGGTACAGTGACAGTAGTCAAAAGTCAAGTTTACGAAAGTTGGCGTAGTCGGTAGGATAGATATTAACACATTTACAATATTTACGTTTTCTGTCGTAAACTCTACTTTTTTGATTTTATATAGAAGCTGGTTGGCTAAGGACAGCTTTATTTTAGCTTATTTAAAAAGTCAACAAGTTATGATAAAGATTGTATAGTGTCCCTAAAGTTATTACCCGTAGCATAGCACTTATTCGCAAGGCTAATCATCGTATTTTGGTATTAAAGAGACACCCGTTGTTTTAAACCCCACCCAGGTGATAACTTTAAGGACGTTATAAAATCTGTGATATCCTTATTGGTAAAACAGCATTAACCCAATAAATAGTTAATGTAACTAAGAGTAATATTACACAGCATGTTTTTACAGCAGTTGACCTATTTACTATGGGCGGATAAGTTACAATATAAGGCACCGTTTTATTTATCTATTGAATCTATAGCAATTGATAAGTATAGGAAATTAAAATATAAATAATATTTAATCAACCGGAACTTTGTTATTTAAAAAATACTGGCACGTGAGGCTGAAAATCTGTATGCCTCAAGTTGATGGACGCAGTCCATCGGCAATCGGAATAATAACTTAAAATTGTAGCTTCTTTTTTCATACTGAACAGAATTTGTTGGCGAAAAATTGTTATTAACTTTTGCAGTTCTATCAATAAACAATTTGTATGAGCGAAATCTTTTATGTTATTAACAAAGTGTGATTTAAGTAAGAAAGAACATACATTAAAAGTGAATAAGTGTTTTAGTAACAACACACTTAACCTTAGAGTTTACATAATTAATTCAAACATTTCTATCTAAAACTACAAAATCCTAGGTCCAATAAGTACAATTTTGATCAAAGTCGAAACAATTTAAAATTTTAATTTAAATTTAAGCTACTTACTAAGATTTAGTGATAAATTCAATTTGGTATGTTACTTAAGTGTTAGTTTAATAAATTAGTAACTTCAGTCTATGCTATTTAAATGTCGGTGGTTAGTAGGTGTGATGAATATTTAATTAAATTATTTTTAAGTTACGTTATGCCAGTTTTAGACTAACAGAATGGTCACAATAGGTTTTTCTGTGTCATTCGTGGTTTTATAACATTTTTTCCTAGTGAGTATAAACCGTGCCAAAACAGAAACTGAAGATTTTTCTTCATCAGCGCGCGTAAATTATGTGAATTTAATAATTATTCAAAATGTGCTAATAAATCACAAAACTTTGCGAGCACACAGAACGCAAAACTATCAAAGTGAACACTGGTTTTCCTACTACATATTATTATTAGTAAAAACATTAAAAATAGAATGAAATATTTGTTAGCAAATTCAAATTCTAGCATTCTAAAAAAAAATGAATATTTGACGGCAACAATATAATTACCATTGTTATAGAGAAGATAAATAACATGTGAATAAAATAATAATTAAAATTAAATTTAAAAACGATCACTATTTTGGCTACATTAAATTCAAACACACAAAAAAGCTTTTTAGAAATGTTTTTTTATCAAATCAAACCCTTGTTTAATCTCGCAAAAATTACACCTATTGTTCGTTAGTACTAATTTAACATTGGTCAAATAATAATGATATTCAGCTTGTTTAGTCTCTATTGTAAAATATTTTGATATTTTATTTTTTATATGATTCTAATAGGTATTTTTGTATTTTTTACAAGGTGTCAAGTATACAAGTTTAGTCTATAGATTATTTGCAATTATCTGCAGATAAATCAACTGTTTCAAGTGTAGGTATCTTGTAAATACTTGTATTTGTTGTATTTTGTTAATAAAGTAAGTATTTGAATAAAATATTAACTTAATAAACAATGTAATAAGAACGTACAAATCGTGCGCAAGTTTGCAGTAGATTCGTAGTTCAATGTAAACGCCACTTCAAACATTTGTCGAATAAACATTATGATTACGAGCAAACATTGAAAATATACGCTAAAAGTGTCAAAATCCTATTGGATGAAAATTGATAAAATCAATAAATTTTCATTTGTATTGAGTTATATAAATAATATTACTTTTGATCATTATCAAATTAAAGAAATAGCTCTTAACTAAACGTTGGCCTTTGGTATATAATATTATAATGATTTCTACACTGGGGCCAATTTTGTATACAAAATTACGTTAGTCTGGCCTCAGCCTTAGAATCTATTGATAGCTGCAGTACATTCATTATTCATATACTATTTTATGAGCAAAACAACTTTGATAAAATATGTTTGATACTAAGTTATACATAATAATATTATTGTATTATACTTACAAGCAATATGAGCAAAATGATCCTAGCACCGGCATAAATACACATAAGTTTATTAATTTTGAGACAATAAAATCACATTTTAAGATGATCACGTTACAAAATATCAATAATAAAACCTTTTTTCAATTCTAACTTTCAACAAAGACAATAATACACTGTTATATAAAAAAATACAAGTCAGAATTTAGCAGAAAAAAAACAAAGAATTAAATGAGGCTACACAATTCAAAATAATCTAGGTTTTTTGCTATACGATACACTGAATAAAAATGTTTTCTAAGGGCTGATTTTTCCATCTATATACGGAATAACGCAAGCAAAAATTTCAGTCCTCGTTTCTGACAATCCTTATCAAGACATGGATATTTTTTCATTTGAAGGACTTAGCTGATAGAAAAATTAGCCCTAAGTGAAAAAATTGCCCTTATAATTTTAGTCTCACAATTCTGATATCTGTGAATTAATTCCAATATTTCGTTGAGATTCGACGACACAATAAGTAGACATGGAGTGAAGCATAACATTACACCGAAAAGTACCAACCCCTAAAACAAATATCAAAAACATAATTTCAAATAACTTTATAAAAAAGTAGTAATTTCAAACCCATTAGTCACAACAATCACAAGAAGCGGAGTACAGTATGCGGCGCTCAATATGGCACGCCGAGATGAAGAAAGAGAAGGGTCTAGCGAATGAAAGGGATGCTTTGGATGAGATGAGATCTTTTCTAGGCGTGTCATATTAATACATTTGATAATAACGATTAACAACCAGAATAATACTTAGAATTTTCCATTTAAGCTTTTTTAAATCTATGCTTCACTATAAAGAGTCAGGTCCAAAGGACAGTCACTTTTTGAAAACTTTATTGAGTAAAGACCAGAATAAATCTGTGGCAAGAGGCCAGACGACATGTCTGCAAATTGTTCGCTACAAGTCTGTTACAGGACCGAAAACGACCGTCGAATTGTTCGAAGAATTGAGGCTCGTGCGGCGAATTCGCATGTTCGGCTCCACTTCGGGCTCGCTCGGCAGCGAATCGGGCCCGTTCGTGTGACCGTTGAACTTCGATTGCATCTGCGTCACTAGACGTTCGAGTCTGTAACACGAGGTTCGGTTCGGGCTAAGTTCTCTGATTGGTCGACTTTTGTTGTTCAACGAAGTTTTTACTCTACAATGTTGATCAAATCCTAAATTTTCGATAGTTTTAGGCTATATTTAAAAATAGACGTTAAGCTAGCCTGTTAATGATTATTGTGGATTGGAGTAAACTTCACAAGCTAGTTCTTCATAAAAGTCATCACGCATGATATGATTTTAAGTAAAGACACCATGATTATTATTATTTATACAAGAGCAGCGATCATTAGATAAAACAGAAGTCACTTACGAGCATAAAATTACTTTGTGAGCGATGAAAATAACGAGTGTGATGAGAAAATACAAGCAAACTGCATATCTGTACTTAGTACTTACAAAATTATTTGAAACTTTCATCAAAATTCTCAGCTCTGAAAACCCCGAAAAAAATTACTAATTGTTTTTTCATAGTTGATCAACAAATGTCGGCTAGCAGACTAACCAAAATACACGATGACTTGCGCCAAATGATGCGAATCTAAAATGGCTGCGCTAATCAAATGCACCATCTATGAACAATAGTGTGCGAGTAAGAGGTAATTTAGCGGCGCCATTTTAGATTCGTTTCATTTGGGCTTACTCCAAAATGTTTAAAGTTATGTGCATAATTAATTGTGCTGCACTGTAAATATTCTAAGGCAGCATACATAATAATATCTACATTTACAGACATATATCTGTGCCATAGTTTCGATTTGGGTACTCAATAATACCTGTGACTTTTTTGAAACTGTCAAAATATTTTTTGTCCCTATGGTCCCTTAGGGATCTATGCATAAACTTTTAGATAGAGATGTGGATTCAATAAATTTAGGTGTCAGTTAGTCCTAGAACTACCTACTACTAGTGTATTGCGATTTCGCTAAGATTAGGTACCTATTGAAAAAAAATAAGCGATAGACAAATGCCACCTTCACCATTTCTCCAATCCCAAGCTTTATTAGTTTTTATAATTAATTAATTTACCGTGTTAGTAATGAAATGAATCTCAAATGGCGGTGCTAATCTAAACCTCTGAATGGTAAGTAAATGGCAGATTTTAATTGTTGACTGCGACATGTATATAAGTTAGTAAAGTTAATCAAAAATGTGTTTATTAGACTCACTTGTGTACGGTTTCGTCCGCACTCTGTTTGGCTCTGCGCGCGTCGTTCAGTTCTTTCCGTAGGCGCATGCGTTCCGTGTCAGAGTCTTCGATGATACCGTTCGTAAGTTTGATGTCGTTCGTTTCTTGTCTACAAAACAACCATCCTTTATTCCTTATTGGCCACATAGAACAATTAATTTAGAAAACTTTAAATTAAGACGTGCACAAAGGCGATCTTAACCCTAAAAAGAGTTCCATCATTATGATCAGCCTGAAGAAGTCATAGCTAGACATAGGCCTCCCCTACACATTTGCAGGAAGAACGATTCTGGGGCCTGTCTATTGACCTCCTCAATCCTGCAATCTTAATAATGTCGTCAGTGAATCGGGTGGGTAGAATTGTAGAGAATACTATGAGTTTTGAAGTCTTGTATTAGAACTCCTGTGTCCGCAAATAGACCCGAAGGCGGTCCATTTTGAGTCTGGATGTACTGGCTATAACTGTAGCCAGTCTACCTCCAAAAGCGCAGAAGCTTCCTGGGCATCATCATCATCATCATCCACAGCCCGACTTCACCCGCAGCTAGGTCTCTCTCTGTATATGCCACTGTTGCCGGTCTTGATGCTAATCTCATCCAGGTCTTGCCTGCGATGTTCACCACATCGTCTGCCCATCTTGCCCCTTACTGGGGGAATACTGTGAATAAATAATAACTAGCAGTTGGTGCCCGAGCTTCGCTCGGTATTTTTTTTTTGGTAAGCTGTTGTGAATTATATTTAAATACGAATTACTTACATACTGATTAAATATTAATATTTTTCGATCTTACCGACATAATAATAAACTCCACTACTCGTCAATAGATGGCGTTCTCTGTCCCACTAACTCTTGACTTAATCAACAGATGGCGCTAGGAGTTATGATTTTATGATAAAGTTGATTATTTACTTTACGATTAAGGGGACATTTTCTAAAAATGAATTCTAGCCAGATCGTTTTATCGTCCCCGAAAACCCCTGTATACTTAATTTCATGAAAATCGTTGGCTCAGTTTCCAAGATCCTAAATATATACAAGATTTTCTCGTTTAAAGGTATAAGATAAGTAGATGAAGTGGTATACCCGTTGGCCATCCTAAGAGCATGCACTTCGTCCTCCAGCTTGTTGATCCTATCCATCATACGTCGCTTGTCGCCTTCAGAAGCACGTAGAGAACTCTGCAACAAACAATACAACATGAATTAAAACATTGTTTTTATACAGCTCATCATCATCATCCTGAAGAGGTCCACTGCTGGACATAGGCCTCCCCTACACATTTCCAGGATGAACGATTCTGAGCTCTTTCCATCCACCGACTTCCCACGATCTTAACAATGTCGTCGGTCCATCTGGTAGGTGGGCGCCCTACTTTTCGTCTTCCGGTTCGTGGTCGCCATTCGAAAACCTTTATTCCCCAACGGTTGTCGGTTCTTCGAGCTATATATCCTTATTTTGGATTCTATCACGTAGTGAAACTCCCAGCATAGCTCTCTACATAGCTCATAGCTTTTATACAGCTAGCTGATGGAAAAAGCACTTGTTCAGTGGTAACCATCACTTAGAACAAAGCATTGCCTCGTAGGTCACGCAACGTCAGGAACGTGTCCAACGATGCACTGAACTGCGTCCATCAACTTGAGGCATACAGATGTTCAGCCTAACGTGCCAGTAATTTCACCGGCACGCTTCAAACCGAAACACAGCAATGCTGCTTCACGGCAAAATGTATGTTTCACGGATTTTGTAGTTCGTGTGTATTTTCGAACTTTATAGGTTCTACGCTACACGTTTCCTCACGATGTTTTCCTTCACCGTTTGAAAGCACTAGCATTGTGTACATACATTATTGGGTAGAAAAACTCTTTGTACACTACTGTATCTGAACCCTCGACTTTAAGACCGGAAGGCAGGGTTGCTACCAATAGGTTAGTTACCAGCGGTCTGGTATCATTTATAGTACAAACTCTGCCTAGTTTGGGGCCAGATAATGTTGAGTGGATTGTCCACAATAGTTATTTATTTATTTATTTAGCAATAAATCTTGTAATTTGACTAGTTTAATCGAACTAGAGTGTGGTGAAATAATTTTTAGTACCTAGGCTTCAAAGCGGTTTGATTTAGCAACTAAGAAACACACTTGTTCCGCGTCATTTAGGAAGGTATAGGATAACATAAGCGCCAAGTGTCATGAAATCTATCGGAGCGCCCAAAGAGTGCTACCGTGAAACTTATCACTGGGATCTCAGCTCAGTTGGTAGTAGCTCTGCCTTCTGCGTCGTAGGCCGTGGGTTCGTTCAATCCCGACCGAGAACAAATATTTGTGTGGTGAACGCAGATGTTTGTTCTCTGCCTGGGTATTATATTGTATTCTAAGTATGTATTTACATAAAAAAATATATATTAGTTAGCACCATAAAGAGCATAAGATAAAATATTTGAGGAATTAAATATTTTTTTTATCAGGGTGCGTAGGGGCAAAAAATGAAAAATGGCCCAACCGATGTTAAGTGGTAACCATCGCCTATAACAAAGCAATGCCTCGTAGGTTACACACGTCAGGAACGTGCCATACGATGCTCTACCCTGCACCATCAATTTGAAACATACATTGTTTCAACCTCACGTGCCAGTAATTCACCACACCCTTCAAACCGAAACACACATCACGGCAGAAATAGTCATGGTGGCAGTACTTCCCCGGACAAACCCTTCACAAAGAGCTCTACTACTACTAAAACTAACTTTTTGTGTGGTACAGTTTAAGGGTAGTGAGGTTATGGGGTATTCCATCCGGGTCTCATATCCCGGTCACGTAATGCAGTCGAGTGCCATTACGGCGACGGCTAATGTATTCGCGGACACGCAGCGCTGACCAAGCAACCGAAGATGCCGTGGCGCTAAGGATGCGCTTACATCACTAAATAGTCGGCAAAATTTCGGCTAATTTTTATCATCCGCACTTGATGTGCGGGCTGGTTTTTCCGCAAGTAGGCCGCTGGCAGGCCCTTTTTGCGTGACCCTTGACACGTGTAGCTCGAACTTTTTTAGGTTCTGATGGCCTAGTGATCGGCCCCGCTTGCCAATCCTAAGATAGTGGATTCATACCAGACTTATACAAATAAGTTTTGCTATCCTGAAAATGTATGTGCATTATGCCAGTCCTCTCAAACGGTGAACATCGGGAGGAAACCGGCATGTCGTAGAACCTAAAAAGTTCTAAAAATATGTGTCAAGTGCATGAAACGAGCCTCTTTGAAGCACTTTTAAAATCCTTTCACCGCTCTGCACTGGTTCGAACTAACCAGTGATAAGATAAGAAGTTCATCATTCGCATCAGTCAAGCTTAACCTACTGCTGGACGTAGGCCTCTGCTTTTGCCATTCCACACTTGAGATTTCCCATGACGTTCCTTTAGCTCGATTGATCCGGTTCCTGTGCTCGCTCAACATAACTACTGGGAACAAACGACCAAAATTAAGGTTGGTAGTGAACCTTCATTTTGAAGGAACTCCTAAGCATGATAAATTGTATCGCAAAAAGAAAAGTTTCTAATCCACATATTTCTGGTCTAGAAATTCTACGATTACAATGTAAGGCCTGAATCTACAAACAAGTGTAGTTTAAAAACTTGAGAAACCGACTTCATGATCAAACTGCTGAACTGATTTTGATACAATTTCTATAGGACCAATCTAGAAGACTTCTAGAAGACTTCTAGAAGAAGAATCTAGAAGACCTTTCAAATTAAAATAATAATCAAATCGGCTCATAAATGACGATGTTATACGATAACAAACATAAAAAAAATACAACCGAATTGAGAACCTTCTTTTTTATTTGAAATCAGTTAAAGTCATAGTTTACAAGCAAAAAAATGCGCAAGTGTAGAATAAGTCTTGTAATATCACTTAAATAAACCCAGACCCAAAGCGATTCGAGCAGCATTTTAGCGCTCCGTTTTCTTCAATGATCTCTACACTCGTTTAGCCGTATCTCTAACAAACAGACTGGGAGTGACTTGGGAAGCGCCGTATCAAATGGTTTATGCCAGTTTTCTATAGAAATGGCATAAACGTAGCTTTAAAAAGAGTCTTAGGACTTGTTTAATATTACGGCCTACGAACCATGACTTTCGCCAGGTGGATTATTAGTATTTTATTTTTTAACTTTTATAAATGTCAAGTATTGTTTGAATTTGCACAATTTGAATCTGAAATTTTTCTTTTTTACAATTTTATTTTAATAGTTTTGTTATATCGTACAGTAATATGTATATCCAATTGACTTATAGTGAACATTATCATTATAAATATACTACTTTATCTATCAACCTTGGCGCCATCTGAATACTAGATCAACCTTACGGTTTGATTCCTACTGTAAACCTTTAAATAAAATTGCAAAATTAGTAGTAGTAGAGCTCTTTGTGAAGGTCTCGTCCGGGGAAGTAATACCACCATACCTATTTCTGCCGTGAAGCAGCATCGCTGTTTCAGTTTGAAGGGTGAGGGTGCCGTTGAAATTACTGGCACGTGAGGCACTGTACGCCTCAAGTTGATTGACGCAGGACAGCGCATAGTAGGACACATTCCTGACGTGCGTGAACTACGAGGCAATGCTTTATTATAGGCGATGGTTACTTAACATCAGGTGGGCCATATGCTTGTTCCATCAGCTAGTTGTAGAGCATAAGGAAACCAGTGTATGTACGAGTATATTATGCTAAGTATTACCACAGAATGGAACCAAGAAACTTCTTCGAAAAATCCTGATCACAAAACAAAAACGGTTTCACAAACGACAAAAGGTATCCAACATTACCATACGATTTAACCAACAAAGTAACGTTTTATTATCCTACAACGTTTCACCACACATTGGCTACATTTACTTCGCAAATTCATCTAACGAGTACTTCCCAAACGACCAGAGAACGAGACCTCTGGAAAGTAAAGGATATTCAGGTTTTAAATATACTCTTGTGTGAGTTCAGGGAGCGCGAGGGATTATCTTAGGCTGGTGAACGCCAATGATGAAGTTGTTCGATAATGTTGTAAGCGAATTTAGTTTCAGTTAATAAGAAACTGGAAACACAGGCTCTACAGATCAACTATAGGATGATATAGCTTGTAGAACCTACAACCAATGGGGATGGGGTATAAAGGTTCTTGAATGGCAAATGCTAACCGGAAGCATGGAACACCCACCGGTTATGGACCGAAACTTTGTAAAAATCGCGGGGATTTCAATGGCTGGAAAAGGCCAAAAAACCTCATTTCTGGAAATGTATAAAGGAGGACAGCAGTGGAGTTTTCTAAACAGATTATAGTGACCATCTATAAACTTCCTCCCATCCCACACTTAGTGGGGTTGACATAACAGCTTTGCTTCTTTTAATACTCACCTCTATCATTCCTCATCACACTCCTTTCTTGCTCATGTCATATTTGACACAGATCATACATCTTTTCTTTGGTCTACCTCTCCTATAACCACCATCCACATCCATACCTTACACTTTTCTCGCTATATAAATAAATAAAACATTTTATTTCAGTCCTTGATCCATAGGGTTTAGTAACACGACAAAATAACTTAGATCTATGTTAGTAATAAACAAATAGGTATACACGCACACACAATTACTTAGTCACTAGGCGAGAGATCGGCCCAAGCACAGCCAGCCAGTGTCTCATATAATATGAGTACATGTCCTCGGCAACGACTTCTAGCAGACTGTTAGTGCCTCGTAGCTGGCGAGATTCATTTCTCCGCTGGGGCTCAATTCTAGGCCAGTGACATTTTTGTCACGGTAGATATAGAACTGTCAAATTCACTAAAGAAACTGACAGTTCTTGTGATATATATATCTACCGTGACAAAAAAGTCACTGGTCTAGAATTGAGCCCCTGGTCTATCTATGGTGCGGCATATTCAACAGATGAAAGCTTTCCGCTCTCGCTACATTCTCTGACTAGAATCCCATTCGGGTCGCGTTAGTAAGATTACACGGCAAAGTCTATATGCGCGGCCAAACAGACAGACAGCCGGGCGGACCGCCTAATTCTATTTGTTCCGTTCTTTTAGTTACTATTGGCTTATTGGCCATCGCGTTACATGATAGACACAGCCCGATGAATTGACAAAGGTATTTTATTTGATGTTAGTGTTGTTACGCGTTTTATGGCCTTTTGTTGATGTTTAACAAACATTGTAAGTAAGTCGCGCAATGGGCTATGGAGAGTGGGAGTTTCACTACGATAACATCAGAAGAGGAATATAATAATACTAGCAGCGACGCTCGGCGTTGCCCGGGTATTCCAGAATGTTTAAAGACATTCTAGAGCGTTTAGAAACATTCCATTTTTAACAAAATTGAATTTTTTTTGAATAATCCTTTGTGATAGAAAAGGATAGACACAGAAAAGTCCCTACATGTAAGAAAAGGATACAAATAGATTTTTGCAACATTTTGCTTTATTACACAGCAAACAAACATCTACGCATTACGACTTCATCTTCTCTCCCGACTAGTGATGTTTTTTTTTATGTAAAAGATAGACAAACGAGCTTACGGCCCACCTGATGGTAAGCGGTCACCGTCGCCCATAGACACCAACAACACCAAAGGTGCTGTCGTTGCGTTGCCTACTCAGGAGGAGTTTTTTTACGTTTTTCTTGAAACTATTCATGTTGTAGTTAAGACGGAAAACCTCTGGTGGTAGCTCATACCACAATTTATGGGTATGAGGAAAAAACGATTTAGAGAAGCGAGCTGTACAAGAAACCCATGGGTCTAAAATGTGTGGATGAGCTCGGTCGCCCGGTCCCAGTAGGGATGGCCTATTCCCAAAACCAGCTAACACTTGGGAGCAAAAGGCTTCCAGCTGTGTTCTTCTTGATGTTTATAGCAAGTTTAAACACGTTTCCTTCCACATTAAGTTTCGTTACTCCACGGCACAGTAAAGTGCACGTATACGTTTGCAATTAGCACTGTACCGACGCGCCCAGCTCCTAATATGTTGATTGAAGTGCAAAAGCCTGGACATCTATTCACACGTGAGCCAATGCCTCACCACCTTCGCTAAACGGGTTACGGTAATAACACTAACTAAGTGTCGGTATTCACAAATGGAAAACCTTACTGGATTTGAAAGGACTTGGAAGAGCACAAATGTTTTTTTGAGAAAGTTAATTTTAAGAGTTTTAACCGCTGTTGCCTGCTTTGATGCTACGCAAAACTTAGGAATTCACAAATGGAAAACCTTACTGGGTTTGGAAGGGCTTGGAAGAGCGCAAATGTTTTTTTGAAAAAGTTAATTTTAAGAGTTTTAACCGCTGTTGCCTGCTTCGATGCCACGCAAAACTTAGGAATTCACAAATGGAAAACCTTACTGGATTTGGAAGGACTTGGAAGAGCGCAAATGATTTTTTTTCGAGAAAGTTATCTTAAAAGTTTTAACCACTGTTGCCTGCTTCGATACTGTGCAAAACTTAATTGACAATTTATTGTGGAAAAAGTCTATATTTGAAGAAAGTAATTCGATAAAAAAACAGGCCTTTGCATCTATTGTAGTTAATTTATATAGCGTCAGAGGCAACTGGTGATACTCAAGCCCTACTCGCTATAGAGCCTGGGACACGATTTTAAACGGAATAGGCTTGCCCTGCCCCATCCTGACTGCTTAGACGAAGAAATTAGTTAGAAGTATTTAGGTAACGTTTTAAAAATTGAATAGAAATAGAAACGCGTTACTCACTCTCTGACCATATCTGCACCTGCGCGGGTGCATAAAACAACACCACGACTGGACGACATTACCTACGTATATTTATATTAATCTTATGTGTTCTCATGTCTACAACATTTATAACAAATTGACTACATTGTCTGTAATGAAAATAAATATCTTTAAACTGAAAGCCTTAAGAAAAATCGAATTTGTGGTTTTCAAGGTTAAAAAAGGTTTTTGTATCGTGGCTTGGAAATGTCGACAGTATTCTGCGAACAACTGGTTCCAAAGTTATATTTATACTCTTTGCGTAAGCACCCTTATAAACCAACTAACTAAACGCATACCAATAACGTACCATTCAAATCAACTAACAAAATTATCACAAGCAAAATAACATCACACAATAACAAAATACCATCCGACACGGGGTTTAAAATAATTAAATTTAAACGTACCCGACAATTGCAACAATACTCGTTCTACGGGGTAGTACCCTCCCCATCCACAGAATTAACAATAGCTTGGAAATAGCTCTTTCACTCACTAGTACCTAACTGAAGATTTACTGGCAAAAATCACAATCAAAAGAGTATTGATTCAGTAGGATCCCAAGGTTCACTTTGAAACGTCTTAAAGCTAGGTAAGTCTAGGTGGTGGTATTTCAAGAGACAAGACGCTGTAGTGTTTAGTACAGGAATTCACCTATACTATCCTTTCTGTCTATCGTCATATCCACAGAAAATACAAGCTAGTTTGTTGCCTGTTCTTCTAGGCTTGGTCGCGTTGACCTAGCACCTAGACTCACCTGGCTTCAAGACGTTTCAAAGTGATTCGTGTGAAACAACTGAATACACGATGACTTTGACTTTGAACATGATATGGTCAATGCGTGCTTGCTTAAGCCGTGGTAAGTTTGGTTGGACTTATTGTGAATTCGGATTCGAACCAACCTTAGTTTGTAAACGGGATATAACTAACATACAACATTGAACTGTAAACCAAAGAGTAACAGAACATATTGCATTAGCAAAACGACCGACGCCGACTATCTTCCTATTATCACAAGAACCTCATGCTACATTCAATCTTATCTCAGACAAATACATCTCATTCTCCAACAGAAGGATGGTACAGTGATTGAGGACTGGTACTACCCTCGGTATCGTGACGTCATGACAAGGGTGGCGCCAGGCTGCAGCCATCCACTCACATCTGCCAATATTTACCTAAAGCCACCCCTCGCGCCCCGCACGCACCCGTTCATATTTCAATGCTATGATGTGGGGAGTGTACGAGACTACAAAATACCAGCTAGACCACAATCACACCGTTCTATACCACATTTCAAACGTGCAAATCGAACATCCATTTACATAATTTTGTAATTTACGTGCGCTGTGTATCAGAACACTGAGATTCTGGCCAAAATGAAATTGGTCACACCACCACATCGCCTATAAAATGCAACACCTCGCAAAAACTTACGATGCACTGCCCTGCGTCCCTCAAGTGGAGGCATATAGGTGACAGGTGTTAAAGCGGGTTGGAGACCAAGAGCTAAGTTAGTTTAGTGACCGCTGACATAACTTTCCTTTAGTTCTTGGTGTGCACGGGACATAGTTTTAGTCTATCTTAGCTGGCTTTGTTTAGCTTCGGAATAGATTAGTTGTCTGCCTGAACCGGCTTTAGACTCATGTGTCTGTTAATTTCTCCGGAACCCCCACCCTTCAAGCCGAAAATCTGCAACGTTGCTTGGCGCCAGAAATAGGAATAAAATCATAAAATATTCAGATTCAACGGAAGCCGGGTTGCAGCCGGATGCTACGTCACGGTGTAAATGCAGTCGCATCAAACATCGAATATGGAATGCCCTCGCGTTTAGTTAAATCGATGCGTGCCGTTATTCAGGCGCTCGCCGATTTTATAATCCTCTGGATATACTATTGTGCGATGAAATGCTATCTCGTTTTGTATATGGTTGTTTTGCTTAAGCCTTGCGCGAATCCAGTCGATCTGCGACGGCGATCAGTTTAAAAAGTTTAATAATCAGTTCCGTTTTTATAAACGTTTCAGCTGATTGCCATCGCCTAGATGTGTGCAGGCCTTTACAGGGGTCATCATGATTTTAGAAATGTAACGAAAGAGTTCCATTTCGTAATTTTCTAAAATACATCTTTACTTTTGTATTCGAGTTCGTCACTTTCTTCCATTACTTTTTCATTTATTTTGAGTAGACTATAAAGACGATAGAAAAATCTCAACAATTGGATTTTAACCCACTATTTTAGAAGGCTATTATAATAAAATTAAATATCTTTATTTGCGTGTAGTACGTATAGTAGGTAAATGGTAGTTTATTCCGATGTGCGGGCTGATTTTTCCACAAGCAGGCCGCTGACAGGCCCTTTTTGCGTGACGCGTGTTGCTCGAACTATTTTAAGTTCTACAACACGCCGGTTTCCTCACGATGTTTTCCTTCACCGTTTTGAGAGTACTGGCATAGTGCACATACATTTTTTCGACAGAAAAACTCATTGGTACACGACTGGATTTGAACCCACGACCTTCGTATCGGAAGGCAGAGCCACTACCACTAGACTACCAGTGCTCTCGCTTTAAGACGTTTCAACGATCCTATATAGTAATACAACTGAATGCAATTTGAATTAATGCTTAGTTTTCAGATAAAACAGTCATTCTGGCTCTACACTAGCAAAACAAAGCTAGATTCACACCCCTCCTTCAAGGATGCGTCTCAAACGGCATGCAACATTAACATTGCACAGACACCGTAGGCGTTACACCAACAAATGCCATGCAAAATTGTGACGGACTTTAAGTTTTACACAGACTGATTAAGGTTCAGCTGGTTTAGTTTAAATAAAAGAAATAACTTTTTTATAGCTTAATACCGGCTTCAAATAAAAAAGGAGGTTAACAATTTTCTTATGTTTGATAACGCATCACTTCGACATTTATGAAACGATTTGAAAAAATATTTTTATCTGAAAGGTCCAGATAAAATTTCATCAAAACTGGTTAAACAGTTCGGCCAGGAGGTTGGTTTCTTAATTTGTTTAACTTCACTTGTGTGTTATTAATGATATTTACTTACTAAAAAACTTAAATTACTTACTAAATACGTGGAACTCTACCAGTTATCTTATACCTTTAAACGAGAAAATCTTGTATATATATATATATATATATATATATATTTAGGATCTGGGAAACTGCACCAACGATTTTCACGAAATTTAGTATACAGGGGTTTTCGGGGGCGATAAATTGATCTAGCTAGGATTCATTTTAAGAAAATGATTATTTCTTTCCGAGTTCAATAATTAAACATAAACTGAATATGTGACTGCTCCTGCCATCTATTGGCGATTGTGAGCAACTAACTACAATCATGTCCAGCAGATGGCGTTGTTCAGTAAGAATAAACCAGTAAAAATATGACTCTTATGATTTCTTAAAAATACAAATTAACGAAAAAAAATCCGAGCGAAGCTCGGTTACCAACTGCTAGTGTAAGATTAGAGATACATTGATTTTGAAATCCACTATAACCAGCCGTCAAGTAATTTTATCTATCTTTACTCCATACAAAATCGGGATTAAACTACATTAACGATAAGTCATTTTGCGTTAAGCTAACGAGAAATGATGTTGAAAACTAAGAACAAGCCCTCAGAACGGAGTAAGCGCAACTCAGGACTGTTTGCAGTAGCCCTTAAAAAAAGTTAGTGACCCAGCTTCTATAATCTTTTCCTGTGGCCACATCTGACGGGAGGCGAGGTGATAAGTGCACTTCACGGACCACCCATGTCGCAAGCAAATAACTCGTAACACCGCCGATTTGAGGTTTCCGAAAAAACTTAAAATATGACGTGAATACGGAAAAAATGTTAGTTCAACGCTCGAGTGGGGTTTTTACTTTTTGTAGGAATGAATCGGTTTGATTTGGTAAAGAAAACACTTCTATGCAGTACAAAAAGATGTTGATGTATATTTTTTAAGCGTAGTACAGTTTTAATTAAAATCGTATTTATCTTATAAGGCACGTAGAAACGTAACTAGTTTCTTCACTATTTCAAAAAATTATGATCTTATAAAAATCTGTCAAAAGATGAAAACTATCTAAGTACCTACTTAAAACAGAAGTAATAGGTTAATTTTTGAAGAATGGTTAAATGTATGTAACGCTCATAAGAGGATAAGTACAAGCTGCTGCTAACTTACTTTTTTTTGCCACAGCGGATTTTAAATGCAACATTCAATTTATTTAAAGCGCCATCTATGTTAAGATGTAGGAACTAAATCATAAGCAGGCATCAAAATAGAAAAATAAGTTTCAAGAACCTCATGCACCCGAACACAATGCTACAAAGCAAACAACATAGATGGCGCTGTTCAAACAATTATAATCTTGGCTCCTTTTAGTACGCACCTTGATATCTTCAAGAGATTTCTCCGTCAGCTTAGCTTCAGTTGATGCCAAATTCTGCAAAAAAAAAACAGTTTATGATTTTTGTTTTGATAAAAAATTTTTGAATGGGTTTTGCTGGTCTGAACACTTTTTCCGTTTTATGGTATCGTATTACAGATAGTGAGTGACCAACAGTCAAACATTGTTGTTTCTGTGGTTTACCGAAACTAAATAACAAGACAGGTAACCACAAACTACCCGCCTCAATGCGTAAGTTTAACTCCCACTAAAGAGTTTTAAGTATAGAATGCGGAAGAGCCCAAATTCGAATAGAATAGAATTTCGAATTTGATTTAGGACTTAAATATGCGTTGATTGTATGCAAGCATCAGGGATAATCCAAATCATCCAAAAATATTTATGACGGCACATAAGATAATGAGAAAGACGAACATTTTAGATACCTAACGAATATTATAAGTTTTAAAAACTTGAGAAACCGACTTCATGGTCATTCTATTAAACCGATTTTTATGAAATTTCTATGGCACCAATCTGGAAGTATAAACCTTTTAAATAAAAGTAATACTTTATATTTTTTCAAATTGGCCCAAAAATGACGAAGTTATCCTATGCTATTAAAAATACAGTGCAGACAATGTTATGAATAGTTATTATCCAAAACCTAAATAGTTTGAGCTATGACTGCACCAGACTATCCCTAAATGGGCAATTTATGAAATCATCGGTCGGCCTTTAGTCATTGTCTGGCGAAGCTTCGTTGACTAAAATAACAAACCTTGAATTTTACAATCTGCGTCACTATAAATAACATTATCAATATCTTTAGAGTTACGAGGATAAGATACGTTTTATGCAAATATTTTTACGGTAAAATTAAGGTTGATAACTTTTTACTGGGTGTTAGAAAACTGATCTCTCAGCTCAGTTGGTAGTAGCTCTGCCTTCTGCGCCGAAGGTCGTGGGTTCGATCCCCACCAAGAACAAATATTTGTGTGGTGAACGCAGATTTATTTCTCTGTCTGGATGTTATATTGTATTCTAAGTATGTAAGTATTTACAAAAAAGAATTGAACAAGCTCTGCTTAATTTGGGGCTAATAGTGTTGAGTGGATTGTCCACAATATTCATTATTTATTTCTATGCCAATGTCTAATGTCTTTTGACCCAAAAATATACGCGAGTAACTGGTATAAAATGTAACTCACACATAAAAATTTTGATTATGGTTAATTCATTTGAAGGAGGAAAACTCTTTATAAATCTCTAAACCATTGTATAATTTTTTTTAATTAAAAACACTTATCCTGTCTGGAGTGGCCTAAAGCCATACTGAATGAGTTCATTGAACTGCAATACAATCCATAGCATATTTTGGAGGTTCGCCAGTTTCTCTAAATGTCATGTCTGTTCAGTATTGTCCAGTCATTTATTTAGACGTGTGTGTAGTCTAGCTATAAGCCCAACTAAACTAGTTTGGTAGGTACTACGCTAGAGCTTCACTATGTCATCGTGATCAAACTATATCAGTCCACTGCTGGACGTACCATCAGCAAAAGTTCTGCCTTACCACGTTAACGGTGCATTGTCAGTGACGCTAGTTACTGATATCCCGTTGTGATCTAATTGTGACCAGATTTTAACCAGTCTTTGGAAGTGTAAATGTCATAAAACAGATGGCTTGCGCTAAGTGAAACAGATGTTTACGTCTCCCATTGTTAAAAATTAGGGAACAAAGAAATAGGCGAAGTCAGCTAGCTAAAACGCTTGCAAACAAATCTGTATCAAAAGTGGTAAGGCAGAAATTTTGCTGATAGTACCTACGTCTCTCCTAAGACGCGCCACTGAATCCGGTCTTCGGCTCTTCTCCTCCAGTGCTTACCAGCTACATTTCGCAGATCGTCGCCCCACCTTGCCGGAGGGCGTCCTACACTACGCTTACCTAAACGCGGTCTCCACTCTAGTATTCGTTTGCTCCATTGTGTTATGCGGCAAACATGACTGCCACTTCAGCATGCTAATCCTTGGAGCTTTGAGGAATACTTTGATTGTCTGTCGGATAACCTCGTTTCTGTGTTTGTCTTTTAGATAAATTTCCAGCATAGCTCACTGAGTGACTTTACAGTTTGTGCTCGGATGGTCTACTGTTCGCAGAACTACTGGTAAGATGAAACGTAATCTTTCTTATTTTAATGAATTTTCTTTACTAGAGGTGATGGTGGGTGGAGCCTCGCGAGAGAGATAAGTGGAAGTCTTTGGACCTTTGGTAGATCTTTGCCCAGCAGTGGGACGAAATAGGTTAAATAAAAAAACCTTTTACTCAGTCAGTTTAAGTTTTGAGTCTGGAGCTTGCCATGTCTACTCTCGTTCAGATAAACATATGATTTGCGTCAAATGATTATGAATAGGTTATCGTTAGCGATTAACCTTCAATGAAGTTTACTTACATGTATAGTTTTAAAACGTAATTTTTCTAGGCTGTATTAAAAAAATATTTTGATATTCCAGCGAATTAGGGTTATATTATCAGGTAGGTAGCTTTTGTAATACTCTAGTTAATGATTGTGAACTGAGTGGGTTTCGAACCCACGGCCTTGATACGACGATTCGGTAGCAAACTGCGCTACTGCTGCTCCGTTCTGTGTACCTATGTTATGTTAAATAAATAAATGATCTTTCTTTCTATGTTGTGTTGGGCATTACCGTGATAAGGTTGTTGGGATATTATGGGTTATATGAGATTATGTAGGTCACCTACCTACACAATCTCATAAAACACTAAATATAAATAGTTATTTTATAATTAGTGAATTTACAAACAAAACATTCTTGATTTTGCATAAAAGTTCGCTAAAATTACAAATTATGAACTTGTTTGCCATAATAATATGCGAAACGGCTAAGGTCAAGAATTATATATTTTTTAAACTAAGTTTATCCAGGCGATATGACAAGATTGGGATAATATACATGTAAAATAGTCTTCGTCTTCTTCTTGTACCTAATAATTTCACATCTAAAAACCAACAACAACCACAAGCGAATTTTTGAATACTAGCCAAAGATTAAAATATATTTTCAACAATTGGAATCTCACACGACTTCAATATTTTCATACTCACTTTGACAACCCTTTTCAAACACCTAGGCTTAGGGTGCGAATTTTCAAAATTCATTTCTTTTCTTACACTTATCAAAGTCTCGCTGTACCAAAATGTCAGACCTCCAAACCCTGTAATTTCAAATATTAGATACTAATAACTACTGTGCCAATTTCAAAAATTCTTTCACCATTGGAAAGTTACATTCACACTGAGTAACATAGGCTATATTTATGTGTTTAAAAATAAATGTCCACCCGTGCGAAGCCAGGACAAGCCGCTAGTCTCGTATAAAAATTCGTCGTGCTTCGTATTGCCGCTATACACGGATAAAAAGGAGGAGGAATATAGAAATGTAGGCTGATAAAGGGAATGGAAGAAAAGAACATGTAATGTCGACCACACATAAAGTGGGATAAGGACAAGAAGAAGAAGGTTGTAGCAAGATTCCTTGAATATAACAGCATAAATTCGAAACCGAAGACTACAATGAGTCTTAAATTATATATTGAATGTTTTGGTAATGCCCTTGAACGATAGAAAATGATTTTACTTGGTAATAATAAAGCGTCGAAGGTTAAAGGAAGTGCCTTGTTTAGGGAGTTCAAGATACAAACTGCGTTGCAAATTAGGTAGTATAATGATGACCAGCCATTTTCTTAGACATGTTCCGAACCTTGTAGATATTGCGATTCATTTTAAAACAGGTTTCCTAGACGTACATATACATTACATACACGTAATTTAAATTACCAATAGTACGAAAAAAGCTGAATTAAAATAGAACAGAAAAACTATAAAAGGTGAACTTAGAACTCTGTCTGTGGTGGTGAAATGGCATCAGCTTCACATAAACAACTCTTTTTTTTTACCATTATGAAATTTATAATAACAACTATATAATATTTTAATTTATAAAATGAGTCAAATAAACTCACGGCTGTAATCCCTAGACACGTTAAAAATCCTCATCTATTTACCATAAAATTCTTGAAAACGTCAATATTCTTTTTTATAAGTACCCAAAATACTATACCCCATATCTTAGTGCTGCGTGGTAATACACACTGTGGACAGTGTTTGTAGTCAGTACAAATCAGGTTTCACTTACGTCTGTCCTTTCTAGAACCATGGCCTTGACCCTCGTATACATGGCTTCTTCCCTTATCCGTGCTGCGTCTCTGATCTCCCGAACCAGGTCTGTCAGGAATCCTGGACTGTATTGTCCGCCAAGCAACCCTGGAATGAGAAAGAATACAATATATAACTCGCACATCACACACTGACTAAAATAGTGTGTACCTAGCAAATGTTTGTAAGTACGAAGACACTTTTTTATGGAAAGAAAACTTGTTTGGATCGTAATAATATTTTTGCTTTTTTAAATTTAAATTAAGTAGATGTTAAAATGTGCGAGGGGTTTGTTTGATGGTTGTCTGTTCTTAACCGTTTGAGCACTTAGTTTTGACATATTTTATCACAGCGTAAACACGCACCACTGTGGAAAGTTAATGGATATCTCATGATATAGGTTAGAAGACGTGGTTTGAGTATAAACTCCGAGCTAAAACTAGATAGACATCTAGTTTTCAATGGGTATGCGTGAGACCTGAGCTTTCACACGTTTAATATCACAGACACGAGTATTATCAAACGCACCCAACTATTCCATCTCTCTTCGTGCCATTCAAGAGTTAATATCTTTTCTCAAACATGCTTTGAAAGTGCATCATTTCGACAACCTTTTTCGAGATAAATCGAAATGGCTGTATTGGCCAAATACATGCGAGCAGTGGCCGGCAAAAATTGCATGAAAATACATATTTGTCATTTGTTAGCAGACAAATAAATTACATAGTAAACTCATATCTGTCGTGTAATTTAAAAATTACACGATGTTACTCCGAAACGTGGCAACCAAGGCGTAAATTATCAAAGATTTATTTTCAAATAATTCTGCCTATAGGTAAAATTCAGCAAGGTAGTAACTTAGTTAAAATTCCACCCATTAATTGAAAAAAGTACTATACAAGCCTTGGCCACAACTTGGTATTGAAGGAGTCCCGTATGGGCTGAAGCGAAACCAAGGTACACACACACCTTGGTTTCGCTTCAGCCCAAATTTACACGTCCGTCCATCAATGCCTCTTTTGCTGGCCGCTGCAGTATCGTACTATTTCACCCTGCTTTCGTTAGTCAAGAATGTTTTCTAGTGATATTTTTTGACAAATACCAAACGTGAAATTACCCCTCAAATTTTCAAGGCACAAAATTGGACGCCCTTCCAACTACGATGTAACGACTTCCTGCAACCATCAAAATGGCTTTGATCCATCTTACGCTACGTCATAATAATATCTCAAATCTCAACGCTAATTAAAATTTCACGCGACTTAATGAACCTGCTAAGGTAGCTATAATAGACGGAAAAAAATAACTTTCTCTTTTTGTGGACTTTTAGCAAATAATAAATTAGTTGCAGCCACAGATATACATTGAACTAGATGGCACATGGGTGATAACTGTTTAAAAATCAAACGTGCCATATTTCTGGCAGATAAAAGCCACCGACTAAATTTGCTACAGCACTCAACAGCTTGATGGGCAGACGTGTGGCGAACATCGCGGGCAAAACCTGGATGAGATTAGCACAAGACCGTCAATAGTGGCACATACTGAGGCCTATCCTATACCCAGCAGTGGGTGAAGTCGGTCTGTGGATGGTGATGATGACTAAATTACTTGTGCTCTAAATTAAAAAATACGCATTTTAGCAATTTTTTGCCCCAGACATAGAAGAGCTTGTACGATCGGAACTATCTGGTTCCGATCTGCTAATAATACTTATACATTTTTTTTAAATGATTAACAACCATACAGAGAACAAACATGTTCACCACACGAATATTTTTCTCGGTGGGGATGGAACCCACGGCCTACGGCGCAGAAGGCAAGACAAACCACCTGAGTCCTGACGCCTGTCAACGTCGACGCCAATTATTATGAAACCAAATATACCCTGAGTTTAGCAACGTACGAATGAGTTTATTAGACTCACTTGAGGGCTAAACAGCGGCTCGCAAAGAGAGCCCAGTGGGGATCGAACCCACGGCTTACGGCGCAGAAGGCAAGACCAACTGAGCCGTGACACCTGTCAACGTCGACGCCAATTATTATGAAACCAAATATACCCTGAGTTTAGCAGCGTACGAATGAGTTTATTAGACTCACTTGAGGGCTAAACAGCGGCTCGCAAAGAGAGCCCAGTGGGGATCGAACCCACGGCCCACGGCGCAGAAGGCAAGACCAACTGAGCCGTGACACCTGTCAACGTCGACGCCAATTATTATGAAACCAAATATACCCTGAGTTTAGCAGCGTACGAATGAGTTTATTAGACTCACTTGAGGGCTAAACAGCGGCTCGCAAAGAGAGCCCAGTGGGGATCGAACCCACGGCTTACGGCGCAGAAGGCAAGACCAACTGAGCCGTGACACCTGTCAACGTCGACGCCAATTATTATGAAACCAAATATACCCTGAGTTTAGCAGCGTACGAATGAGTTTATTAGACTCACTTGAGGGCTAAACAGCGGCTCGCAAAGAGAGCCCAGTGGGGATCGAACCCACGGCTTACGGCGCAGAAGGCAAGACCAACTGAGCCGTGACACCTGTCAACGTCGACGCCAATTATTATGAAACCAAATATACCCTGAGTTTAGCAACGTACGAATGAGTTTATTAGACTCACTTGAGGGCTAAACAGCGGCTCGCAAAGAGAGCCCAGTGGGGATCGAAACCACGGCCCACGGCGCAGAAGGCAAGACCAACTGAGCCGTGACACCTGTCAACGTCGACGCCAATTATTATGAAACCAAATATACCCTGAGTTTAGCAGCGTACGAATGAGTTTATTAGACTCACTTGAGGGCTAAACAGCGACTCGCAAAGAGAGCCACATTCTGTATCTAGTGCTATCTACGTCTGTGGTTGTAACAGCTAACCATACAATCTCCGTTGGTTGTAATAGCAATCAAAAGATCGAGATAGGAAACAATAGTGCTGAAATGAAAAAGAACCGCTATGTATCTAATCTTTGATAAATAATCTGCGGTAATAACAGATCAATTTTATCTAGATATATTTGAGAAGCACCTATAGGTATGGTCATCATCATCATCCACAGCCCGATTTCATCCACTGCTGGGTATAGGCCTCCCTTAGTTTGTGCCATCTAACTCGATCCTGTGCCAGTCTAAACCATTGCCGCCCCGTGACCCTGACTATGCCATCCAAACATCTTGCTGCCAGGGCGCGCTACGCTTCTGTAGCCGGTTCTTGGCCACCTTGGTTGTTGTGCTGATCCACCTGTCATTACCACGTCATGGTCAATAAAAAAAAATTGTGGATAATCCTCACAACACTATCTAGCCCCAAACTAAACAGAGCTTGTACTATGGATACCAGATAGCTGATATAATTATATATTTTTTTTGTAAATACATACTAAGAATACAATATAACACCCCGACAGAGAACCTGTGTTCAATAATACTTTATGATATCCCAAAAGTTAAGAGACACGCGGGATTTAGACTCGCAAGCCACACTTTGGTACGAGGCTTGGTAGTAAACACTAACCAATAAAAAAACTAGAAAAAAATATAAATAATTTGTTAACAAAATGATTTTTTTTAAACCTTTACAACAAACTTACCTACCTTATTCTAATTTTGCTCCAAAGGCAGTCAGACTATTTCAGCATTTTACCTACCCCATTTACCTACAATGAATCAACTGTGATATAATCCTATTGTTTACTTGTAAATTGAATTCAAACTCAGTGGTGCTTACTGTCTGCATAATATTACAATCTGATTCAATTTCGACACTGTTTTGTCCCAATTTGACCAAAAAACACTATGCAGGTATTTACTTTTAGAGCATAGTTTTTTGACCAACTAAAAATTTTTTAAGAAGTCCTGTTAGACATAAGCCTTACCTATTACCATTCTATTTTTCTTTTCTATTTACCACTAGCGGCCGCCTAGCAACTTCGCTCGGCCCGCTCCCGTTACTTTGTCGGGATAAAAAGTCCTATGTCCGTCTCCTGGTTCGAAGCTACCTCCCCATTAATTTTTAGCCAAATCGGTTCAGCCGTTCTTGAGTTATAAATAGTGTAACTAACACGACTTTCTTTTATAACATAGATTTTTTTCTATTCTATTTAACATTTTCTGTAAGAACTTTCCGACGATTTACCGACTTCCCGCGATCTTTACAACGTCGTCAGTCGTCAGAGTTTGTGCCAATAGAATATAATGAGAGTGATTATTTGTAATTTAACTAGTATCTGCCAATTTGCCAAGTTCCCACGTAGAGTGCGTTATTAATGCCAAAAGGCTATCAGGTCAACAGTCAACACGCTATCCAATTCAATTCATTGTGATTGGTCCAACTTTATTTATCAAACCATTCAATTTATAGGTACCTTCTTCTTTAATATTTTTTTTTTTTTTTTTACAATTTATAGGCTAACGCTTGACCGCAATCTCACCTGATGTTAAGTGATGATGCGATCGACGGTGTAGCGCGCTCACCTAGAAGATACCTATTCACTCTTTTTTTGAAAGCGTCCAAATTATAGGAATTCGGAAAAATAGACGCCGGCAACGAGTTCCACTCTTTGGCTGTCCGCATTATAAAAGTGGAGGCAAAGCGCTTAGTGCGGGAAGAAGGTGTATCAACCATGAATGGATGCCTCATCTCCGTACGTCTAGTAGTAATATATCTTATTCACATGCGATATCTCTGCAGGGCATTTTAGGCAACTGCCTAGGGGCCCACGGGGCCCGAGTGAATGCAGGTCACGCACCAAGAAAGAAAAAAAGGTTTCCCCATAATTCTTCTTCTTATTGTGTCACTGATTCTTTCGAACCAAGTGTGGTGAAAGGATTTTAAGTGCGCCTCAAAGCGGCTTTCGTGAACATCTGTTAATGTTATATCCAAAAAAGTAATATATTTCAAAAAGTAAGAAAAAGGTTAAAGGCCTCCGATAATTGCATTGCCTAGGGACCCCGATAGGGTTAATCCGGCCTTGTCTTTGGAAGCACCTAGTTGCTTCTTTTATACAAACTTCGCTACAAACTATAGCTTAGTTTAATTTTCACACACATTAGTTTGAACTTCACCACCTAAAACCATCTTTACCTGTACCTTTTCATATAAGTTTTGAACCCATAATTAAACTTTATGGCTGTCAAAACTGACTCACTGACCACAATACTACACAATTTGACAGTTATAGCCATAACCATATGGAGCTCCCGATAGCCTTGCAGGTTCGAAAAGTTTAAATGATGTTTCAGTTAAACGATTTATAAGTGGGGGAAACTTTGGGGAACTTGGCAGTTAAATTGTTTTCAAAGTTGGTTTAGAACTGTTTATCATGCGATAATTTGTATTTTAAAAATGGATGGATGGAGAAACATTACGCCAAATGATATCCCCCTTTAGTGTTTCTACGCTACCAGGTCTCTACTTGAGTTTTGGATCGAAATTTTATCTGTAAGCTGAATTTATCGACTCCACGATAAAACCAGTGTATTCTTGTAAACTTATTTGGCGTAGAATTTTTCTTTATTCCAATTATCAAGACGCAAGGTACACACACATATATATCTTTTCTGACATTAAAATGTCAGAAAATCTTATATCCCTAAGGCAGGGTTCCCACTACGCCGGACCGGCAGATCTGCCGCGCCGGTAAATCTGCCGGAAGGGCTAGTGGCTGTACAATTTATATGAAGCTATTCACATTATCCCGGGTCCGGCATTTTTGCCGAGCCCGGCATTTTTACCTAGCGTTTTGTCACTACAAAATGCCGGCAAAATCACCGGACCGGAGTAATGTGAACCAGTTCCGGTCCGTGTTCCCCGCCCCGCCCGTGCTCCCCGCACTTCATTCGGCTCGCATTTTCTGAGTAAAGTAAACGTGTAGCATCCAGCACGACTTTGATCCGTCACTTCTAAGTTCACCGATCAATGTTTCAAATGTCCCAAGTGAAAATCTTTCCCGTAAATAGGATGTACCCAATACTTTCTTGTTTTATTTTGCCTTCTGTACTACCACCACCACAACACAACAATTTCGTCGTCCATTGTGGGCACAGGTTCAAATTCAACTGAGGTGCTTGTCCGATTTTCTTGTGGGATCCGGTGTAATGTGAACACTCTGTCCGGTGTCCGGTTTCCGGCAGATCTGCCGGTCCGGCATAGTGGGAACCCGGCCTTAGCGTGCATGATACGCAAGTAATTGATTCGCCGTACAAGAATCTCTTTATGGTCTTCATAATGTGAGCATGCTCATTAGTAATTCCTAAAGCTACCTATCGTATCGACCGGCTGAGCATAGATGCTAAAAGAGAGGTGGAATACTGTACAGTGCACTGCATCACGAACGAACTAAGCGTAGAAATCGCAAATCAGACCACGCTTTTTACGTCAAAAAGAATATATTTTAGGTTCATTGCTCAAATGCATTGCTCAAAAAAACATGTAAAAAAAATTACTAAAATATTATAAAGAAAAATATTACATAAACAGAGTTCAAAATTTATAGAAAGTCTCTTCGGTACAATTTTCTTTTGAGCTCAGAGTCCATTATATTTACTGCCATAAATATATATACACGTTGAAAAGATGTTCTAATAAAAGTATTGTCTAATTTTTTTTTTTTTTTTTTTTTTTTTTTTTTTTTTTTTTCATTTATTTGCAAGTAAGAAATTTACAATTTATAAAAAAGTAAATCACATTTTTACAAGGTCAATTGGTAGGTACAACAAAAACAACAATAAATTACATCAATATTTCAAGTCATGTGCCGAGCTCCCAGGCTTTTTTGTCATCAAGGTAGTCATTAATCTTGTAGTAAGCTTTTTTTGTCAGGATAGCTATAACAGTTTTCTTAAATTTACTCTCAGACAGCTTTACAATGTCAATAGGCAGTTTGTTATAAAACTTGATGCTTAAGCCCACAAAAGACTTGCCAACCTTAGCTAACCTAGTTTTAGGGCAAGCAATCCTTTTCTTGTTCCTGGTATTGTGTGTATGCCCGTCTCCAAGTTTTTCCAAATTGTTAAAGTTTTTTCTTACGTGCATAATGTTCATGTAGATGTATAAAGAAGGCATCGTTAATATATTTATCGATTTAAACAATTCTCTCAGTGAAACTCGCGAGTCAAGCTTGTAAATAGCTCGGACTGCTCTTTTTTGGATTAGAAATATAGATTCCGCATCAGCCGCTCCTCCCCAAAGAATCAGGCCATACGACATGACGCTATGAAAGTAGCTGAAGTACACAAGACGAGCAGTGGGAATGTCTGTTAGCTGTCGTATTTTACGCACTGCGTAAGCTGCCGAACTAAGTTTGCTAGAAAGCGTTGAAATGTGCGGTCCCCACTGCAGCTTTGAGTCAACAGTAAGCCCAAGAAATACAGTAGCCGCTACCAATTCCAGCTCCTTATTGTCTACAGTTATATTTGCGGCGGTGTTTGAAGGCTGGCGGAGAGAAAATTTGACACATTTGGTCTTTTTTGCATTAAGTAATAAATTATTTGCGCCAAACCAACTGTTAATGTTTGCCATTACATCATTTAACTGCGTTATATCATTAGAGCAATTTCTCTTTGTATTGAATATAAGAGAAGTATCATCTGCAAAAAGTACTATGTCTGTAAGTTTTTCTACTTGAAACGGTAAATCATTTATGTAGACGAGAAATAAGAATGGACCTAGAATTGAACCCTGGGGAACACCTATGTTTACTGATAATGCGTTCGATTTAGTTTTATTTATAACCACCGTTTGCTGTCTGTTACTGAGGTAAGACTTTAACAACTGTAACGCAGAGTGCCCTAAACCATAATGCTGAAGCTTTGTAACTAGTATATCGTGTCGGACGCAGTCAAAAGCTTTTGAGAGGTCGCAGAAAACTCCATAGGCATCCTTTGACCTCTCCCAGGCGTTAAATATTGATGTTACCAACGATACACCAGCATCTATTGTGCACCGTCCCCTAGTGAACCCAAATTGCTGTTTATGCAGTAGACTATTTCTATAAAAATACAACGACATTTGATCCAATAGTAAGCGTTCAAAGATCTTACTCATTACAGGAAGAATAGAAATTGGTCTAAAATTTGACGGATCACTGCTGCACCCGTTTTTGTACAACGGTAGGACCTTCGAGTGTTTCATAAGGTCTGGGAAAGTTCCATCATCTATGCACTTATTTATTATGAACGCTATAAATGGAGCAAGAAAAGTTATGACTTTACTTAAAAAAGTTACTGACATGCCCCAAAGATCTTCAGTTTTTTTAAGATTAAGTGTTTTAAATATCTTTATTATTGTTTTTGAGTCGACGTGGTCAAAGTCAAATACTTTGTCGCAGCGACTGACATTTTGCAACAGAAGTGATCTTGCTTTACTAACGCTTGAATTTAGGAGCTTAGTAGTTTCTATAGGAATATTTGTAAAAAATGTAACAAAAGTATTGGCTATATCCTCATCATTACATATAGTGACGTTGTCCACTATTAATTTAATCTGTTTAGATGGCCCAGTGCATTTACCAGTTTCTCTGTTAATAATACGCCATGTTTCCTTTATTTTATCTCTTGCTTGTTTAATTTTATTGGCTAGATAAAGTGACTTAGCTGTAATACAAACTTTACTAAACGTTTTTGAGTAGTTTTTAACATATGTAATGAATTCATTATCACAACTCTGAGACTTTTCCTCCAAAAGATCGTACATTTTATTGCGACAACGTATTAAACTAGGCGTTGCCCACTCGCTAAATTTACTAATATAATTTATTAAAATTGTTTTTGATTTAAATATTTTATCGTAATTAATTTTTAAAGAGGTAAATAGCATGTCATATAGTTCGTTAGCGCTGCATTCATTCGATTCGAATTTACTTATGTCAATTAGTATTTCTTCAATAAACATATTAACCCGCCGTTCAGAGACAGGCCTACACACAATGCCAAACTTTTGGTTTTTGTTGCAAGATTTAACAGCTGGTATAGAGATTAACTGGCCTAGATGATCAGATCTAATACCATAGACAAGCGATTTATTAATGACTTCTGTATTTGTGAAAATATTGTCGATGCAAGTAGCTGAATGAGTAGTTATTCTAGTCGGTTCATAAAAAGAATGATACAGATTAAATGATTCAAATAAATTCAGGAGCTTATTTTTACTTAAAGAATCCACTAGGATATTAACATTAAAATCACCACTTACAATTGTAGGTTTTTTGTTATTACACACTAACTTTAAAGCATCTTCCACAATTAGCAAAACATGGTTAAGATCCGCATCAGGTGGACTATATATTGTCATTAATATTACATTATCTAGCTCGGCACATGAAATTTCAGCCACGCGCTCAGTCGAGAGTCCCACTACGTCTAGTCGATTTTTTGTGTTATATTTATTATGGACCAAAATTATTGAACTTCCACGTTTATAGAGTTTCCGACAAAACGAGCTGGCTACGTGGTAATTATTACAGCTAACAGGAAGCATATAGTCTTTCAACCATGTCTCAGTTAAGCATACAGCATCAATACCATTAGTGTTAACATAGTCCTCTACTTGTAATTCTTTGCCAGGGAGACCTTCTATGTTTTGGTGTATAACACAAAAAACATCAGGGGTCCCTGTTGTCCTTAGGCTAAGTTTAAATGTGATTTATTCACATTACACATTCCTGTGGGGCTTGACAAGATTGGTTGTGAAGTAGCGGAATCTGTACATTCATCAACTTGGTTTATTAATTTATTATTAACACCAGACACATTATAAGCTAGCAGGCATGCTAGTACTCGTCTGTAAAATTTAGGTAAATACAGATTGTATTTATTTAATATGAACTTCTGAACAAACTTGTTCGTGTCAAAAAAGTAAATATCACTATGAAATGTCATTTTATGAATAAGATTATTAAGTTTACCTATTTTATCATTTAACAAATTGTCAGAAATGCATGATGAATAAGGTAATGCGCAGAATATTACCTTCTCAACTCGTTTAGTTATTTTGGTAAGCAATTCGAAGCAGTCTATAAGGTCTATTTTTCTTATATTTAAACTATTTCCTAATAATATAATTAAGGTGGTATTACAATTCAAAGAATTATCTTCTGATATTTTCTGCATTATTCTTGTAAATGAAATATTCGGATAGCAATTATTTAATACATTTTGCGCTAGATTTTTGGCCAGCAAGTGACCCATGTCCATCCCGATTCCATCAGAGTACACAACAGTTTTTTTTATACACTTTATTTTCACTGCTAACGTTTTATTTAGTTCTTGTAGACTCAGGAGACTGGTATCATGACAATGGTTTGCAGAATGTAGAACTGACCCATGGAGTTGTCCTGATAAGTCCGGAACAAATGAGTTCAATAAAATGGCATCAGGAACTGCATCAGGAACAGCATCAGGAACAGCATTAGGAACAGCATCAGGAATAGCAGGTGCACATATTGTGGTTTGGGCGTCAGGCAATAATGGCAAAAGTCCAGGACTACCGCTGTGTTGCAAAATTAGCTCAGGAGTTAGCCCGTCTCTAAATGATGATGATGATGCTGGTTGCAATCGCCCTCTGAGCTCGATATTTTCTGTTTGTAGTGAGATTATCTCATTTCGTAATAGTGTCAATTCCTGCTTGAAACAGGTAATATTCTGTTCATGGTCATCTTGCATCGTAGTAAGAAGTTCTTCAAACAATGCTGCATTGGTTTCGTGAATGTTTATTATGCTAAGTGACTCACTGTATTTCTCAAAATCTTCCCTACTTTTCTGCAGGATAAGCTTGAACTCATCACGCTCATAGATTGCCTCTTGTAAACAAATGTCTTGCTGAGCAAGTTGTGATTTTAGTAATGAGCTCTGTTTCAGGATGTTGGCGTAGTCTTCTGCACATTCATCTTGCTCGCGTAATAGTTTTACATTCAGTGCCTGAGCTTTATGAAGCTCCGAAGTCAGTGCATTTATTCGGCGTTCAAAGTTCAAAACAGTTTGAGTTCTAGTGAGCGGTGGCATCTTGAAATATAAGTTTATATTACTCACTTTACAAAAACATAGTTTTGGTCACAGGTAATCACGGTGCAAAGGATGGGTTAGTGGTCCAAATATATGGGTTACATATCAGTGAATCGATGTTCGTTACATAGGTATGAGGCATCAGTAGTCAACCCTCAAATAAAATAATCTGCTCGGCGATTTATTAAATCACACGAAATACTCTTTCTGTTGTTATTTCTGCACCAAATTGTTTCTTGTGTTGACTGACGAGATGTAAGAACAAGTAGAATAGTTATTTTTGATTGTATACTGCAAGTAAACAACAAGTTTGCAAGGATTTACTTCCGTTTCACAGTCACAGTTTAGCACTTGTTTTTGTTGTATTTACGCCAGTTCACATTGAAATAACAATATCACATAGCTATTGTAAGTTTTGGAACACTATTTGACTATTTTCGTCGTAAATAAGTAAATAATTCTATTTTTAAATTACAAAAATACGAAAAGCCGATACGACCGGCCAGTGTTGCCAGCGAATCAATTCTCAAAGAAATAATGTATTCTGTTTATGCAGATCAAGCTTTTCTTCTTTATGGCGCGCTCTTTAGTATATTTTCCATCTCTTGATGCTACAAAAACTCGGTGCCAGCAAGTAGCACAAGACAGTAACAAACAAGAAATGCCAATGTACGCGTCTATCAGACATTTTACAGACTGGATCCGCAAGTGTGCGGGCAGTGTGAAAGTTTAAATAGGTTCATTTAATATTTTAACGACAAGGCTGTATGATCAATCATACAGCTGAATTACCTTCGACTCTAGCCTATTAAAAAAAACTGAAAAAGTTACCTACAATGACATAATAAAAGAAAACTTAGATCATTCTTAGTTTTACTTTGACCAACGAACCTTACTTAATAGTGGCTAACCTTAATCCAATTGAATCAAGGTTTTAAAGAATAGAGAACAGGAAATTTTAGTTGTTTATCCTCAAACCTCAAAGGTTTTAAACTAAGTATTCAAAAGATGTCTACCCATAGTACTAGCACAAATCAAGCACTAGAATTTGCATTTGATACAAATATTTTTTTCAAAAATTTAAAAATTCATGGACGAGGTGAATATCCTCAGAACATGGAAAAGGCTGCATGGTTAGCAAAGAAACCAAGAACTATCCCAGAAATATCAGCTTCTTAACAAGACAAAGAGTTACGAGGGCCAGATAGGCAAACACACAGTTGTCCTCTTTTCAGCTGTGTGGTAAAAACCTCGTTTCTCGAACGTAAAATCTATTGCTTCACCAGAATTCTAAGCTAGGACTTAACAATTTAAGAGCTTAAGATAAACCACTAAACCGTAAGTGCTCCCTAATCGAAATCGATCAAGGCAACCGGAAATTCAATTGAAATGCCGCCTCCAAAACTGAAGTTGGGGTGACCCGTTATAAGTTGTGGATGGAACAGACCATTAAATTGATGGGTATGATACCATTGTCGGGGACATAGCAACGCCCACTGTTATTATAATAGACTAGAACGGCACTAGTCCACCGAATCTGGTAGTTGTATTGCTTTTAGTTCTATTTGTAAGCTACGCTTGCCCAAATTGAAAGACGCGCACGTGAGCAAGATTTCCGACATAGCTCTCAGAATGTTCTTTCTCAAACTGAAGTGGTAACGTAGCTCGTAGAAAAAAAAAACTGCTGTGGAATAAAGGTTCTCAAATAGCGACAGCGAACTGGAAGACGCCCTCTTACTCGATGGAGCAACGACATTGTAAAGATCGCGGCAGGTCAATTGACGGAGAAACGATGTGTTCCTGGTCATGCAAATCTACCATGATTTTACGTCGTATACTTCAACAGTAATAAAGTTATTACTGTTGAAGTATACGACTCATTACGCATAACGCTCACTCGAAAGGTACGAGCGGTACGCAAAGAAAGCAATTAGCGGTAGTGACTAGGTATCTATATAATTTCTATTTATATTTATGCCCGAGCTAAAACGCCATAACTTAAATCTTGGTATAGATTTAAAATCTTTGTAGTCATATAAAACAAATCCCACATATTCTTGTCGTGTCACTAGTTCACTACCTCTTGAAAACCAGTGTGGTTTCAAGAGGAGTGTGGAGGCACTATGTTTTTTGCTCGATATTGATAACGGCAACAACTACATTCATTTTAAAAATCTAAAATTAATTAAAACAAAATGAATATTTAATGGGGCATCCATACAACAAACGTGGTTTCACCATTTTTAAAGATAATGGTACCGAACCCACAGTGCACGAGTCCAACTCGCACTTGGCCGCCTTAAACATCTCGCGCCAAAAAGTTAATATTACTATTGGGATATTTACCGTTGTCCAAAGAGTGGTTGGGTGTAGCACCCATACTGGAACCAGAACCCTTATGTAGTATGACATTGTGCTGTCTTGTGCTTTCGAGCTCCGCTGAAAAAAACATCATAATTACACAACCATATTAGTACACTTGCGAGCTTGAAACTTCATAGTAACAGATGATAAAAAGTTGTCATGCCTTTTAAAGTCTAAATAATGAAGAAAACCGAAACAGAATTAAACTTAGTTGTTCATTTATTATCCCACAAAATAAATGCATCTCCCCATAGAATGTGGAACCTTAGGAAAGGGGATCAAAAGAAGGGAGGAAGTTGATGTGATATAGCCCCCCCCCCCCCCATAAACGAGCTAGCTTAGTCCTAGGGGAAATACTATCAGGTAAGAATTTGTCCCACGTAGTAAGAAAATATTACAAGATGTAGTAGGTATAACAGGAAAGTCCTGTTTGATAAAGACTACTTTACTGAGTGTTTTCATCAAATCCTGTATTTGATGAAAACCGGTTACAGTTATGTGGCATTGTTTTATTCATTACGTCACTGGTCAGTCAGTATTTAAAATGGTCAAAATGTGATTATTTTATATATGAACTAGCAATCCGCCCCAGCTGCGCACAAGTCGCTAGTAGAAAATAGCGTGATGTTATATAGCCTAGCCTTTCTCGATGAATGGACTATCCAACACAAAAATAATTTTACAATTCGGACCAGCAGTTCCCGAGATTAGCGCGTTCAACCAAACAAACAATCAAACTCTTTAGCTTTATAATATTATATAGTATAGACACATGGAAAGGTTAGATATTGTTTGTATTTATTATACTTAGTAGTATGTATGTGACTTTTCTTAATTTTTTGGAAAACAAGAAGTAGGTAGCAGTGTATAGTCTGATGCGTATCCTTGTGTACCTGACTACCCTACCTTGCCTACACATCTCTATGTTACAAGAATAATAAAGACCAGCCGGTTCAGTTATGACGGAATATTGACAGAAATCCGATGGGTTTTCTGTCAGAATTCCGTCAAAACTTAAGATTGGGATCGGAATCGCGTTCAAGAGTAGACCGGCAGAAGTTAGGTTTTAATTTCACTCGGTCCAGTTTGCCATTTCCTAGATACCTAATTGAATAAAGTTTGTGAAGCCATAACCAAGTAGGTAAATTGATTGGCTAGTAGGTACAGCTATAGGGTGTAACTTTTATAAGGGTATGTTTATCATTATGTGAAGAAAGAAGAAAAAACACACAATTGTGCCATAAGATTGGGAAAGTCATAGGTGCTCATCACCCATCCCCATCATCAGTTTCTTATCCTTATCCTTCATGTGGGGTCGGTACAATAGGTTTTCGTTCTCCACTCTCTTCTATTAGCCGGCTATTAAGTCTATTATTTATTATAGGACGTAGGTGAAAATTATGTTTATGCTTGTGACCATGCTGTCAGCGTCTTCAGGACGCTTCCGCCTGGCACTGATTTGGATCAGTTGAGCTATCTCTAGATCGTCCGTAAGAGTCTACAGATATGTCAACTGTTTCTTGTCTATTTCCTAATACTTGCCTTATTGAAAGTTGTTTTGTACAAATAAATGTGTAACTATAGTTTCTTTATCATGTAAATAATTTATCAATGGGTTTTAAGCATAACAAAGCAACAAGCTAAAATTAAGCATGATACCACCCATATTTGAAAGTGATGTGTTATTATTATACTAAATCAGATAATAGCAGTTGATTTTTAAGACGGTATTGATTGAGTGACCAGCTGCCGACTGAGGTTGTCAATATTTTGGGCAAGCAACCTTGACTTAGATTAACTTGACTACTGTGTGGGATCCATCAGTGGGTGGGCAATAGAGGGCATTGGAAAGGACAGTTGCAGACATGTTTTAAGTGGAATCCAAACAAAATAATGAAAAAACTTATCATAGAATAAGGTTCTGCTTATTTTATAAATAGTTTCTGTGGGGAGATTGTGTATGCAATAAAAATCTAGTCCCATAATTAAATTTTGACATGATTTTTAATTCCGAATTGAAAACTGATTGGAATAAGTCCTACCCATCACAAGAAATCATTGCAACAAGATGTAATGTAAACGTAATAAAAACGAAATAGTAATTATCTTCATGTTGTAAATTTACAATGGTAGCAACAATACATGATTGCTGTTCTTTGTTAGTAGGTACCTATAATTTATTTGTTGGTATCTAACTTTTCATAGCAACAGAATTACACAATCACTCAGCTGGTTAAAGTCATTTATAAGATGTACAAAACAATGGTTGATTTTGTTTTGAGATGAAGTGTAACCAATGAAAAGATGAAGACAAATTAACGGGTAATGGAAGTGGTTGATGGCTGTGAAATTTGATAAGTCAAATACCTTGACGCTTTTACTCACCTCTTGTTTCCAATAAGTCTTTGTTCAATCTATCATTGGCAATTTTCAAGGTGGCTATTTGGTCGAGAAGGCAAGACAGCAGTCTACTTCCAACTTGACTGCCAGATGCAGTTGAGCTCTCATCTGATTCTGATTCAATATCACCATTTGCCGGCCTGGCAACATCAGGTAAGCCTCTAACACAAGGGTCACTATACCGCCGGGCATTGCTTCCATCCTCCTTCTCTTTGTCATCATCACTGTTGGAGTTCGTATCACCTACTGACGTGATTATGGGCGGCAGGCTCGCGTAGTCTTGGTCTGACGAATTCTTTGGTTGCAAGCTCTCTTCAAGGCAATTCTTCAGGTTTTCAGCTCTCTGGTCGTTTCGACGCCGCATTCGTTGTCTTTGGACCTGTGCGCTCTTTACCGTTGGAATGTACCGATGGTCGGCGGGGTAGTAATGTACCCCATGGGGAATAGGTGGAGTGTAGTAGCTGGGTAATGTAGGGAGCGACATCGGCTCCGGAGCGCCATACATATGCCTGTAAGGATCGTAGCCTGGCGCAAACTGAGACCCGCCGATCGGCCAGTTCACCGTCGGGTTAACGAAGTCATAAGATTCATTTGTCGCTTCCTGGATGTGATGCATTGTCTTGTCTAGCCAGTTGGAGAGTCTGGTAGACTTGCTCCCACGAGATTTTTTCCGCTTTCCCAGGGAGCTCGAACCATTGCCGTTCACTTGTTTTGGTGTTGATGCCATCTATGTAAGCGCGACTCACATCCACAATATATGTGGAACACTTCAATACAAATTAATGAAAATCACAGTTACCTATTGAATTAGTCCATGCGATTAAACAAACGCTTTGGTCGTCGTGCGGATTATATTTTAATCAATTTTTACAAAGAAAACAATCATTGCTGGTCTAAATCAGCCAACCGAACAGGACAGACAGACGACAGTAAAAATTTTTTTGTTTGGCGACAGACGAGACGGACGACATTGCATTGACTTGAATGACGACGTTTCGCTTCATTTTGTCAGCCGTCAGGTCTGTCATGTCACGTATCATGTTGTCAATGCCAAATCTTCTTAGATGTCAAAACCAGTCTATTCTTCCACGAAGTATGTAGATTCATGATTCTTCCAAGCTTTTTTCCATTCCCAAATGGTTAGTTAAGTTTGGATTTATAAAAAACTAGATGGCGATGTCGTCCATTATGAAACTTACTGATTCTGCCGCAAGATGGCGCTAGCAGTGAATTAGTATGGTCTAGCTAGGAGCAGTGGCATTATTTTCAAGTTTCCATTCTTCATCTGCTTGATGCGCTTTGCCGTAAGATTGTACTAATAACTGCTCTATTAAATGGCTCAATTCAAAAAATTATCATCCGTGTTCTCTTTCCGACGGAGGAAGATAAATAAAAATAAAATAAATATTGTGGACAATCAACACTATCTAGCCTCGAAAACTAAGCGGGGCTTGTATGATAGGAACCAGATATAGCTTTTTTCTTTGTAAATACATACCTACATATAATACTATACAAGGTGTATCTAAATATGTGTACTATGCGAAGGTGGGGGGTTTCAGACCACAATGGTGATCAGTTGTGGGGGGGAGAAAATTAAAAATTCCTATTTTCAGTTTCCCATACAAAAATATTTAATTTCATAATGCCTAAATAAATTGACAACCCTATCCTTGTAACCCCTTGACCCCTTGACCTACTACCTCTGTAGGTCTACTACTACTATCTACTACCTCTGTAGCTGAGTTTAGGGTTGTCACTTTGTATAAAGTCAGCTGTTCATGTTGAAACTTCGTTGCAGTTTTTTCAGAGATACCAATCGAAGTTCGAAAAGTCGTTGAACAAAAGTTGTTCCCCGGGGGGTGGAAATTCACCCCCCTTCGGGATAGTACACATATTTTGATACACGTTGTATAACACCCAGACAGAGAACAAACATCTATGTTCACCACACAAATATTTGTTCTCGGTGGGGATCGAACCCACGGCCTACGGCGCAAAAGGCAGTATAATATAACTATCAACTGAGCCGTGACGACTGTCTCTTGACCCTTCTCATGCTTGGATCTGCAAAACAAAATCACAACATTTATGTCAGTTATTTATTTTCTAAATATTTATAACAATCTGATTTATATTTTGAAATTTAAACCTGGATTCGTCCGTGACATTAAACTTTACAAAATACCTGAAATGGTACCTACATCTTATGCAAAAAACAACATTTTTGGATTTTTATAACATCTTTTAAAGTCTATGGCACAGAGAAGACCCTAGTCTTTTGCACTAGGTAGCCTAATAATGAAAACGTTTCGGTGTAGGTACACTTATGTGGTTCCTTAAAATATAATGAAAATTGGCAGTAGGTATGATGTCTACTAAAATAACAATAGATACGATTAGATACCCACTACTTTGATTTGGGTATAGTAAAACATGAAAATCATTATTGATAGGGTATCCATAATGATTTGCATTTTTTACTATACCGTACGAGTTCCATTTTAGTTCATAAAATATATTAAAAAATTTGTAAAAATAAAAATTATATCCAATTTAGGAAGAAATTAGTTTTGGTTTTTATATTTTTTTATCCAAAACGAACACATAAATTTGGCGGAATACCAATATTTTTAGCTGTTTATTAAAACAACTGATTCTTATGTTTATATTTTCCATAGCTCTAAAAACCTGCACTAGACGAAGTACCTATTTTAGAGGTATCGACTCATTATTATTATTATCTAATTAAAACTAAACATATATTATTGATAACATGGTCTACGAGATTAATAACAAAAATTGCATTTTAGACAAAAGTTAAATTTTAATGTGTTTTAGACAGATTGTACTTAGACTGTAATTATTATTATTATTAATTCATTTATTTCAGATAGATCAATCCATACTTAACTTACTATACATTACATTAACATAAATTCATATAAATAACAAATACAATTCAATTCAGATACAATTCAATAAAATAAAATGTCACAATAATGATAAATAAAATTAAATTATATCTAAGCCCATTGCAATTTTCATCCATCTGTCTTGGATGGGACAATCCAGTCGGGAGACAACCATCTGCAGGATACCGTTGCAGCTGTCTCTAGTGCGCTGACGCAGGGAGGCTACCTTCTTTCGTACGATCGCGTGGTACCCATCGACCCTTGCCTCCGTGAACATCCCCGAGGCACTGCAGAATCGAGGCAGCCGCATCAGCATCCTAAAGATGTTGTTATATTGTATTCGCAAAGCACTGGCAGCCCTGCGGGTGTGATTTACCCATAGGCTGCTCGAGTAAAACGACTGGCAGTACGCCTTGAATAGGGTGATTTTGACTTCCTTCGAGCAGCGAGCAAATCTTCTTGCAACCATATTACCCCGGACTGCCAGTGCTCTGCGCTCCCTTTCTATATCCTGGTCATCTTTACAGTCGTCTGTCACGATGTGCCCTAAGTACCTAAAGCTATTCACCATCTGTAGAGCCGCACCGTTAAGCATAATTGGCGGAACATGCACTGGTTTATTTGGTCCACTCTTAAAAACTAGGACCTCACTCTTTTTAGAGTTGTACCTCAGTCCATGTTCCGCCGCATATGCCTCACAAATATTGACTAGTTTGCGAATAGCCCCCACTGATGGCCCCAGCAGCACCATGTCGTCTGCGTAACTGATATTATTTACGCACACTCCACCTACATAACAACCCGAATGAGTGCTGCTGAGCTCACCAATGAGATCATTAACATAAAGGTTAAACAGCAGAGGAGAGGTGATTCCACCTTGCCGCACGCCACACTCTAAGCCATACGTCTCAGATAGCGATCCCTCCCACCGCACTTGATTCCGCTGACCACGATACCAGTATTTCAGCATGGATGTAACTTCAGCCGGTACACCTGCCGCTTCCAACTTACGCCAAAGCCGATTATACCTAACCGTATCAAAGGCCTTGGAGAGATCCAGAAAGCAGGTGTACACTGGCGTCTTTCTATCCGTGTAGTACCTGACAGCCTGCTTAAGGCATAGAATCGCACTCTCTGTCGACAACCCAGCTCTAAAACCGAACTGGGCGTCATGCAGTTTGATATGCTGCAGGAGTATTTTGTTAAGCAGGCTGTCAAGAACCTTCGCCGATACAGTTGCCAACGAAATAGGGCGGTAGTTGCATTTGTCCGAGGCATCTCCCGTCTTACATTTTATGATTGGAACCACTATTGTTTTGGTAAGTTCATCAGGTAAATAGCCATGACATAAACACAAATTATAGAGCATAGAAAGTACGCGCGGCAGATGCACACCAGCATGTTTAAGATGCTCAATGCTGAGACTATCATGCCCAGGAGACTTTCCTCTTTGCATACCTCGAATCACTGACTGTACATCTTGCGCTTTAAAACTTATAAGTCGCTCACGGGACACGACAGTCTCATCATCAGCACAGTTCGTGGCCTCGGGTATAGAACTTACAGTAAAATGCTCTTTAAATAGATTAGCAATCAAAACATGGTCGCTAATATCATTAACACTCACCGGGAGGCCAGACTTTACATTCATTTTGCTTGTTCCTTTCCAAAAACCTTTAAAGTCTTTAGCGGCGTGATGTGAGGCAAGCATGTCCATTTTAATTTGGTCCTGCCTGTCCTGACACCACTTTAGTTGTCTTTTAAAAGCTCGTCTGCTCTCACACATGTCACTATAACATCTTCCACTAGTTGGCTTGCCGGCTTGCATCCAAACCCCAAACTTAAGTCTGGCCTCTCTGTGGAAATAACTTACATGCTTGTTCCACCCCGCAATGTAACCCCCTCTCCTCCGCAATTCACCTCGCTCGTATGAAGAAATTGCAGCCTCTGACAGAATGGTAACAACCTCAGTATACATGTCATTGAGTACATTTCTATGGTCAATATTAGAACAGACTCCGTCACAACAGCTTGTGAGCTCTGGTGGAAATTGAATATCTTTCAAACGAGAATGACACACTTGGTGATATTGTTTAGTTTGGCTATCATTACGCTCACCCCACTTGATTTTATCTACTACTGATGACGGAGTTGGCTCTTTTTTACGGTTAACCTTGCCTAAGTTACATTCAATATATACGGGGAAGTGGTCGGACCACTTCACATCATAATCTACCCATACACGGTTAATAGAAGCAAGTGCTGCATCGGTGACCACGCAGTGATCCAGCCATCTAGCACACCCATGAACATCACTGATAAAGGTGAACGTATCAGATTCTGCTCCTAACACGTGCACATCCGCGCATGTCCACCTCTGATCTCTACAAAAGCCTAACAATTCACTGTAAAAGAGCGCCTCAGGGTGCGCATTAAAATCACCCAAAATGTACGTAGCTTCCGTGTCTTCATTGTCCTCGATTATAGAGCTAATCTTACCTAAGCACTCAATAAAGTCAGGTAAATTCTGCTGAGAGTCAGTAGGCATGTAAACACAAAATACAACTATGGATCTACTATCACTAATACTAATTTTCACAGCAACTAAACGAACATCATCACAATCTATCACTTTTACTGACCGAAAAGCACTCTTTCGCCATAATATCGCAACACCTCCATGGGGCCGTCCTCGTAATATGCCCGCTGACGTGTCCACTGCCGAGCACCCCGTACCGCTGAAGTTCTCTATAGAGTTCAATATTGGCAAATCGTGCGGCAGCAACCAGGTCTCCTGAAGCGCAATGACATCGGCCTGCTGGCAAATACTTTTTAGTCCATCCAGCGACCGCTTGAGCCCCCTACAGTTATACGTGACGAAATTATGTACGGCGTATATAAAAACCTATATCAATAAGTAAAGAAATCAAGCAGTATATGATTAGAAAATTATGTTAAATAATAATGCATATTCATAGTAAATTTGTATTTTAATTTTGAATTATTCGAGGAATAATAATAATTCTCACCAAAAATTCTATTTTTATTTTTTTATAGTGAGATAGATACATGTGTAAAACAATTAAACACAATAATGTCATCAGCTTCATCAGTTTAGCTATCTCTAGATCGTTTGTAGCGGTCTGCAGCTCAACTGTTTCTTGTGTATTGTACATTTTGTAAATACTTGTAATATTAGTTGTATGATTCTTTGATTATATACAATGTACATAACACATACAATTTTAAGACTTCTTCCAAAAACTGCTTGCGTTTGAGACGTAACATCAACCACTGATCACTTAGAGCATTAAACCAAACCACGACATAATTTCTCAACAACCTTATTCATAAATGTCACGCCATCGCACCAATAGCTTGCACCCTTAAGCTTATTATACAAAGTGTATAACATGCCTTTCTTGCTGGCGCGTGCTTAAAGCCTGTCACACACGTAGCTATAATATATATTAATACGCCGTGCTATAATATAAATAATATATTACGGTTAATTACTGTGTGTTGGTGACGTCATAGAAATATTTTATTATAGCTACGTGTGTGTAAAACTTCGGCAGTATCCGAATCGGCAATTATTACAAACACACAGTACGGTTGTAGGCAATAAATATTGCACATCGACTTTTCTGCTTTCGTAGAGCGCTATCTCTTTCTGACGCACACTACGCTCTATGAAGCCGAAATTAGCCGATGTGAAATTTATTGCACTACTATACAAGTCAGAGAAACTTGGTCTTATGGAAACTGATTTACAGTATGAATTAAAAATATATAATAGCCGTTCCCTTAACATTACTGAGTATATAATTTTGATCATTATTCATAATATAAAAAAAGTAAACAGGCCTTTGCATCAATTGTAGATGATTTATATAGCGTCAAGGGCAACTGGTAATTACTCATGCCCCTACTTACGGGACGCTATAGTGCTTGGGACAGGATTTTAGATGGAATAGGCTTGCCCAGCACCTATACCATCCTGACAGCTTAGTCAAAATATAAACTACATGGGTCTTATTAATAATCCTGGCGTAGCGTTGGACTGGTTGATCCGTGTTTTGTCTCTTGCATTGACATGCAATTGTCAACTCGAACAAATGTGACAAAACACGATTTAACTACTCCAGCGTTGCGCCGGGATTATTAATAACACCCCATATGTATATAATTACGTTTCGTAAACTTATTATACAAATTATTCATTGTGAGAGTTAATGAAAATTATGAATACCATGCTGATAATACCTACAACTTTATTTGAAGTTATTACATTTAAGTTTATTAAATATGTTAATTTTCTTATAAAATATACGTGAAAGCTAAATCTAGACAGGTGTAAAAATATAAGAGCTCTTTTGAAAGTAACTTTAAAAAGTAACAAAGTCGAAATCAAAAATCGTCTTTTCAGTTGTAAATAAGGAAAGATTTTTGAAGTGAAAACTTCTTTAGCGGCGTTGAGCACTTTTTCTGTAATGGGTATAAAATCTTAAACTCGCGTCAGCGCGTCAGGACACGTGACCTGCGAGACAAGTCGGAGTTTTACTACCACATTTCGTTACCAAATGTTGTTTTCGTTTCGCCTATTTGTCTCTCTCTATTGTATGGAGAAAATATGAGACGGAAAAAATACGTTTACGTAGTTAGAGTTGTTGTCTCATCTTTTCTCATACAATAGACAGAGACAAATAGGCGAAACGAAAACAACATTTGGTAACGAAATGTTGTAGATGCACTGGGACTTCGGGCTCTGATCGAAAAAGCGTAAGACGGATGGAGAGTAGACAGCTATCCCCTCTCTACGGCGCGGCGAAAATGTATGCCTGGGCCTACTGTTTCGTTTAGGCAGCGCAGGGCGCTTGCGCGAATGTTCGTGTATGTTACAGCGTGCCAAATAACAAACAAGCCCCCCCTAACCATTCCAAAATATCAAACATGCTCAACGTTAATAATCAAGTTTTCACTTCTGCCGGCACTCCCGGAGTGCAACCCGTATTTTTTTTTTGTTGTGTGATATGGGTGTGTTGATTTTACTTTCAATAAATAAATTATATTATTTATTTATTTATCATTATAACTTTGAAGCCAATTTATACATCTGCCTTGAAAAGTCAACATAGCCTAGGCCGAATAGTTTAATCATTACACCAAACATCATAAATAGGTATATACAAGGTGTATCTAAATATGTGTACTATGCGAAGGTGGGGGGTTTCAGACCACAATGGTGATCAGTTGTGGGGGGGAGATAATTTAAAATTCCTATTTTCAGTTTCCCATACAAAAATGTTTAATTTCATAATGCCTAAATAAATTGACAACCCTATCCTTGGAACCCCTTGACCCCTTGACCTACTACCTCTGTAGGTCTACTACTACTACCTACTACCTCTGTAGCTGAGTTTAGGGTTGCCACTTTGTATAAAGTCAGCTGTTCATGTTGAAACTTCGTTGCAGTTTTTTTCAGAGATACCAATCGAAGTTCGAAAAGTCGTTGAACAAAAGTTGTTCCCCGGCGTGGAAATTCACCCCCCTTCAGGATAGTACACATATTTTGATACACGTTGTATTTATATACCTGCATTCATATTATACAATAATGCACATAGTTTTTCTAAGTCACATCGTTACAATCACTCTCAACCCCATTCCAATCGGAAAACTCCTGTTGCCTCACTCAGACTGGCTCATTGAAATTACATCTTAACAGCCATACTTATAAACGCAATTTAAATTTAATCATTGCTTAAAATTATGCCTGTCACTGTTTGTTACCCAGTGGTAAGAGATGGCCATAGTTTAAGCACCGTTTATCTTTTGGCATAGTTTTTTAAGTAAGGCCATAAATGTTTAATGTCCTTTTCCATTGATTTTACTTCAAACTGTCTGAACTTTAACTTAGCAGGATCAGAAATAGAGTATAATATAGCCAGAAAAAAATATTGGGTCGAACCAAACTCTTGGTAATTTTTTTGAGCGCTGAATTCGACAATTAAATCTAATACCATGATCTAATCTATAGACATAATTCATATTAAAATTAGTACAGGAAATCATTCAAAATGTTCACGTAATTTTGGTAAGCGGAAATTCGCTTGGGACCCTTTTGTCTATCCCTTCCGACCCGACATTAATTCGAGTGATTTCTAGTGAAATTCTTGTCTGTTTTGAACGAGCCTAAGTAGGTGATCAAAATTTTATGTGTAATGTTAGCAGATAAAATGCGTTTCGGCAGTATCTACATCCTGACGGAAATCACCCAATCATACGTCATCTTAGTCAAGCTTGACGCCATAGAGCGCAGTCAGTAATTCAGACGTCCCTTGTACTATCTCTGGATCGGTCCAATAGTCGGATGACGTCATCTGCTGATTCGAATCCATCATAAGCTCGTTATGCTGGGAGAGAATCGGGCTCGGTTGCATCTTAGTCAGATAAGGATCATTCCCTTGTATCACGCCAGCGGGGGACACCAGTCTGTTCGGACTGTATGTTTGATATTTCCCTACTGGGGACATGGATTGCGGTGTATACGGGCTCATTACTCGCTCGCGTTGCGCGGGGCTCATCGCTGGAGAATAGTTTGGGCTCGAAGGAAGCGAATACATCGGGCTAGCAATACTCAAACTGAGAGGAGTCATCGGGCTGCCTATGTTAGCAACGCTCGTGCGGACCTGGTTCACGGGTGATATTGTGCGCATGTACTCGCTGGTTGGCACTGCCTGGATGTTGATGGTTGGTATTGTCTGGTAGGATACCATTCTGGAGTTGGGGCGAACTTGCTGTTGCTGATCCTGGAAACACAAAAAATAATAATTAGAAAATGTCAATTCCGAGATTTCGTTTTTTGGGACGGATGAAAAAAAGGACATGTGGCAGAGATGCGACTGTTGAGATGGATGTGTGGAGTGACAAGAATGGATAGGATACGGAACGAGTATATCAGGGGAAGTTTGAAAGTAGCGCCAGTGACAGAACAATTGAGGAGCAATAGTTGGCGTTGTACGGGCATGTCATGAGGGATGAAATTCATGTGACTAGGAGAGTGATGAGCATGGATGTGGATGGATATATGAGCAGAGATAGACCAAAGAAAACATGGATGAACTGTGTGAAAGATGACATGGATAAGCGAGTAGTGAATGCAGAGATGACGGCTGACACAGAGGAATGGAGGAGGAAGACATGTTGTGCCGACCCCACATAAAGTGGGATAAGGGCATGAAAAAGAAGACACATAATAATCCTAACACTAGAGAAACGTTACTTTCTTAATAATACGTAAATATTTTTTGGTAAAGGTACACACTATAGAAAGAACACAACTAAAGGTGATATAGGTATTAGCTTTGACCATGAAAAAGAACTACGAGTAACAATATTCATTCTAATATAATTTTCCCTACTCGCAATTCGCTTTAAATTTGTTTTACTGCAACTTTTGCAAACGGGAAAAATTTATTTTAACAACCATGGTATGCAGTATGCACAGCTTAAATATTAGTTACATGTGCATATTGACAGAAACAAGTAAGTACTCTTTGTAAGCATTTACATTATATAACTTATGTGAAACGACCACAACATTATGCTTATACAGACATAAACGGATCATAAAATGTATTTGATTTTCATTGAGTGAGCAGTGATCTTAACCTACTTTATCACTTTGTTATGGACAAGCCTGAGGCAGCCAGTACCTATCTACTAAGTAATTGGTAGTCACAGAATAGAAATAAGTTTGTACCGGTATCCTGGCTGCTCGTTTATCTCTGCATCCGTCTACGTTCCCTTTCTCATATGCCCTAAACTTATAACTTGCTTTGATTTAGGCATAATCTAAGTACTAGGTACTAATATATCTATTTCAATAATAATATGAATTCTAAGAAAAATAATCCGTGTAACTATGTATTAGAACTAACATTTCTAGACTGCAATTTTTCTTTACATATAAAATATTGACGCAAACAGATTTTTGTTTTATCGCGTGGAAAAAAATTGGGACAACAGACGCTGGTGAGCTGGTGCATTGCGGTTTAGCAGGCGCCAGTGTTGATCGATAAAACCTCTAAATTACTAGTTAAGTATACTTGCATGTCAGTAAGTTTTTATTACTCGCCTACCTGACCAAATAGCACTGCTAAATGTACAAGCGTATATTTGAAAGATTCCAAGATATGCCCAAATACGCTATTGATTTCTGCTTTTGATTTTGGAACGTCTAGCTAATGAATTTTTTATCACCACGCAACCTTACGTAGTCGTAATTTTCATAATACATCTCTTCAGTTATGTTTCATAAAGGAACTGTAAAACCTTCACGATAATTCTCATTTTTATGAAAGTTATATGGTGGAAAAACCTAGTACATTAAGGTTTACGAGATAATGGAAGATTTAGTATCTAGGGATAGTAGTGCTAACAACAATATATAGTGTACATTTATTTTCATTACTGTGGGGTATACTCGCGGTCTTGACACCTATTATATTATTTCTAGAAATTCACAGAAGATACAGCAGCTTTTGAGCCTTCTACATCCACCATCACAATGTCGTCTACTAGGTATACAAACCTACCACATATCATAATTAATACTCCTTGCCTCTAGAACGTTTTTGTTTTAGGTGACTTTTCAAAATGCTTCTTGGTTCCTCATTTAAACTACATACAAAAGACATAATATATTAGGTACAGTCTCAAGAAGACACATAGGTCCTTTCTGGATATCAAATTATACTGCCCAAGAGAATTTGCGTTAAAAAAACATACACCGAGGTGTGAAAAAGTAGAGTAAATATTGGAATTTAACGGGAAGTCTGTGATTAATACGTCATGTTGATGTTTCTCAAATTATTTTCACATCTATAAATTTCGGGCGTCATTCGGGAGAGTACTTTTGCCTTTGCCTTTTCTTGGAGTTAATGTACATTTCGTCATTCCCTTCGTTCCAACTACTTCCACTCGTGGTCGATCACCAGAAACATGCCTCAAAGACGTCATTACTATCGATGGATTTTGCATTCTCATCGGTTTGCCAAATGTAGAAGCAACATTTCAAAATAGGCATCGGCCTATCACAAATCCAGTATAGTTGTGGAAGGACAAACAGGACATAACACACCTGCTTTCATGTCCGCATTACAAGTGGTCGGGTCACTTGAGCAAGGATAATGTTTTGGCTACAAGCAAGAAGTCGAAAAGAACGATAAATTTGAAATCAGCTGATATTTGATCGACTCTGAAAACTGTGTGCCCAAGTACCTTAGTGGTAATATAATCGAAAAAAGATATTCCATCTGTCTATGGAGAACTGCTGATGGACACTAGAGTTCATTCAGAGTAGGTATTGCTATATAATGTCATACCATTATCTCCACAAAAGTGTTCCTAGAGCGGAGTAATTGACACATCCTGTAACGACTAACGATGGCGACATTATCACTCCCTAGGGAACTGTTCAGCTATCGGGATTTAGGGGTTTCCGATAATGCTCTAATCAGACATTGTGACTAATGGTTTCCGGCTAAGTTCTTGTCTCTGGACGCTCAACTGGCACAAGAAATAATAGTAGTAGCTACTTTACGTTCGGACCATCTACATCTTGATACAGCCGTAAGCCTATTTACGTATGACAAGCTTTTGTGACTATAGCGTCTTTGGGATGTCTTGTAGTTTCTTGTTGGTACTTAAAATCTTTGAGAATGTCTAAAAAAGTAGTCAAAGACCCGACTAAACGGCTCGGGCTAAATTTTTACGTTTTCGAAGTAAACATGAAATATTAACGAAAAAGTTCCATCGGAAAAGAATCTGAAAGTTTTTTCATCTCGCTGACAGAAACTTTCCATACTTTTGCAAAAGAATTATAAATTAGGTTCTTGTTTTTGCCCGTGACTTCATCAGGCAGTGATTTTGTTGTCAAAACGTTTTAATGAGACATAGCTTTCACAATTATGTATAGTTACATTCGGTTTGTCCCACAAAATAATGTTATTATTTCTAAACGTCATTCAAGAGTGCGAGTACAAGTTTAAATCTGTTGTGGTAGTAAAAAAAAATGTTTTTGGTAGGTACGCCTACGTACAGTGGACTTCGTCTCTCTGATGATGATAATGACCTGCTTTTAGTTACAGGGTGTTTACTGTATTATCCAGTAAGTAGGGACATGAGAAAACATCTGACGCTATTTGTTTAAACCATCTACATATGCATAGGCCTGTTTACTTTAAGTAAGTAAATTTAGTGATTTATTAAGTTTTGTTACAATAAATGATATCGAATTTCTCAAAAGTAACCTCTTTTAGGCGCGCCTCATTTGTGACACGACCGACGAGAAGAAAATCATTTCATTTTCTCAAGTAATTCCAATTTACAACAAATATACCCTACAATCTCCGGATCCTCAATCAGGCATAAGCCGGCCTAGTAACGAGCTATAGTCGCGTTGAGAGCTCCAATATATTTTAAGCCTGGAGCTCTGCAATAAATGAAACGAGGTTCTCTTGTAAGCCGTCCTTTTAGATAAGGACTTTCAAAGATGCCTCTGGCAACTGAAGTACAGACGTCGGCATTCTGATGTTTTCTTTGTCTTGGCTGAGCACTCGCTTTTTAATTATTTTCGAAATTAATCCAGCAACAGTTCGTTGCATACAACTACTGTGTATGACTTTCATTTCTAGGAGCCAAGGAAGTTGGTGGATGCAGAAGACTCAAAATTGAACTTGGAGGACCTCTTTGATGATATTTATGAGTAAGTAAGCAGTGGGAGAAGTATAAATAAAAATAATGCCCTCGTTTCAATATGGCCTCAGTTCTTAAGTTGAGACTAACCTTCCTATCTGGATAAGATCAATCTTAAAAACAAGGTTAGGTTCTTGTTCTCGTCACTACAGTCTCTCTCTCTCTCTCTAGATACAACAAGATACATCCTTTAGTTGTTTTGTCATTAGACATTATCTAGAAAGTACAAGTATTCTTCGGTCTGAATTCTATCCAACTGATGAAACTTCTCAAAGGTCCTCTCATATCTTTAGATCCGAAAGGTTTTAGTATTCTACACTAACCTTTGATACAATTTCCTTCAGTGTTAATAACTTTTCGACCACAATAATATATTTGTATACCTATAGTCACGGCAACATCTACCTGTTTTGCTGGTAAACTACGTAATATACAGGGTGTTACAAAACTACCCGTAAAGCCGAAAATAAATTAAATGAGGCCTTAGAACGAGTCCATGCACAATATTTAAGAACCGTAGTAGTAACGCAGTATAACATCCCCAAAAAAAACAAAAATATATTATTTTAACATTTATTATGAATGAAAAATAGAAAAAACTATTAAAGTAGACAATTATTAGGTAAAATAGGAACGTAGGCTTTTCTGTTATATAATCTTACTTCCTATCTTACGAGGATTTACCAAATTTAAGCTTTGATTATTTGTACGGGGTATTTTGTAACACGTTGTATAGTACCTATAGTTTGAGAGCTGAAAATATGGTTATTGCTTATCCCAGTACCACAATTTTTATAAAATGCTGTTTATCCTGTTAATTTTATTCTTAGGTATTTCAAACACTATATCCTGTTTTAATGTCAAAATAAGGATACAAAAACATTGCGTTCCTATTCCTGCATCTGAAATGCAAGTTTAGTTGATCTGGATATGCATAACATTATTGATATTATAGCACTCTTCTTCTTTTTATAACGCTTTTATTAGTTTCACCTGTATGTATGTATATATTATGTATGTATGTATGTATGTGACCGACTCCTTTGAGCTCGATTTTGTCACACTTTGAACGATCAGATTTGATTCAAACTTTGCACACCTGTCAAAGGTCGATGACAATGCAATAATATGAAAAAAAGAAAAAAATAAACTAAAAAGTAAAAAAAAAATAGTTTAAAATACTAAAAAAAAACGCTTTATAACTAATTGAACTAAAAAGTTAAAAACAAAACTGTAATAATCAATTGAAAAATTTATATTATTGTACAAAGAGCGTGGGGGGCTTGATTTTGATTGTTGTAAATATTTTATCAATAATTTATTATATCTGAAGTTATTATAAAAGCACCCCACGCTTTTTTGTACAATAATAAAAAAATGTCAATTGATTATTACAGTTTTATTTTTAACTTTTTAGTTCAATTAGTTATAAAAGCGTTTTTTTTTAAGTTTTTTTAAACTATAATTTTTTATCGTGCCATTAGTGCATGTGATCACTTGCATGTTTGTGTTTTCTTTTTGTGGCGAAAGGACAGCTCTCTTAGCTTGTTATAAAAATCTAAAATTTATAAATTCAGGTGTATACGAGTAGCACAGCAATCAATGTTACTCAGATATAAAGTCTAAGATCGAAAAATGTATTATCTATACTTTACTTTTTGTATGTTTGTATGTTTGTAATGAATAGGCTCAAAAGTACTGGGCCGATTTAAAAAAATCTTTCACCAATAGAATGCTACATTCTTCCAATTTGACATAGGCTACATTTCATTTTGAAAAAAAATAGGGATCCTTGGTAAAATTTGAACAATGTAACCGAAGGTGTAGAAAAATGAGTCTTAAAATGTCTTTCGTCGAATGCGCTGCCGAAACTATTAGCGATAACAGACAATATTGTTGAACAAAATAATGTACAACAATATTGTCTACCCCGTGCGAAGCCGGGACAGGCTGCTAGTCTGAATATAAAGATGTTACTGCATTTTGGGTCTGGTCGTTATTTAGGTATGAAATATTAATAATAGGCTAGCGTTTATATAAAGTCTGTCAGGCTGTCAATAAGAATGATATTATCTCTTATTTAGTTGAGCATTTCATAGACTAGTATTTTATGTTTGTTCCTAATTTATCACCATCATAATTATTGAGCATATCTTATTAACTACGAAAAATCTAAATGTAACTTTATTGCATTAAAAACTTTTCATGTCAATACTCACATGGTTAATTTATATAGGTATGATGTACCCAAGTAAGTTAACGAAATCAAATATTATTTTAGTGAAATAAATAGATTTAGTCAAAGCTAATACCAATTGAGGATATGGAAAGGGAAAAGGTAATAAAAACAAGCGTGCACCTTTTGACAGTACTATTTCTCTTTTATTTTACATATCTGTCATAATATTTATTTCTCTCCAGAAAAATAAATAATCCATAACGTTTCTCTAGTAGGTACACATTCATACACTATAAATATATTAAAAAATAACAATTAACGATGATAAAACTACACTTTACGTCTTTTAAAATTTGAGTTATATGTATTATTATCGACTAGTGCTAAGCACGTAATGTCAAAATTTCGAGCATCATTTCATATTCCGATTATGATATCGACGATAAATAGTAAAATATCTCCATATAGAGGCGTCGAAATCGAAATTCAATAAGACTTTATGCACTAACTAGATTTTGTTCTATATTGTACTTTGTATCATATATGGCAGTGACTATTTTAACTTTCACACTACAACTGCCGCGAACAAGACCCATTGGTCCAATGCTTTCGTTAAGCTGCTGTTATCATTACCATTTTAATTTTATAACCGGTACGTCTATTTGTCAAACAACTATTTTACTAGTTCAACTCGATGTAACTAACGTACTCGTATCGTATATTAAAAACAACTATCGAATAAATAACGACTGACCTAGAATAGGACACGATTAATCTACTAACATGACTCTCATAAGTTAAAAACAATGAACATAAGACTGGTTGCGGCGCACTCACTGAGAACGAACGGTAACTACATTAAACTAGGAACGATTCATCACATAACCACAACGATATGCGCACGTTTAATTTAAGCACTAAAATTAACATCAATCGATAGTTTCGAAAAAATTACACCGACAGATAATGACCGACTTGGCCTACAAGTTACGACTAATATGGTGAACGCCCTCGGGCGAAAGCACGAGATTGCAAGTCTGGAAGTTTATCTACACCCGGCCTTAGACCCTCAAACTGGCAATGAATTGAAATAAACCGACGTTAAACCGGCACTCGATCGATTGTCCTTTCGATTCTAGTTACGACTTCCAGTCTGATACCTCTACCGGCCGGCCTAAACTATCACTAGTATCGACGGCACTAGCTTTTGTAAAGTGCACGTAGCATGAGGTTGTACACTGGACGCGTATTATCACAGCTTATAAGGTGTGAGCTCGGGCCTCATGCCTTGGTTTTCCGAGGCCGGCACTGCACCATGCAGATGTAGCCGGCATCAACATCGCACCCGCTCACCAGGAGGTTCATGAGGACACTTGAGGACTGTGTGCTGGTGGGCTTCTGTTGCGCGGGAGATGGACTGCGTTTTACGCGTTTTGCACTCGGCTCATGCTCCTGTTTTATTAGGTTTCTCTTGCAGCGAGTTTCCCAGGGATAGAGTGTTGTTGTGCTTGGTATGAGACCTTGAAATAATAAAACAGATCAGTGAGATCCCAAAGTAGGAAATAGGTACATGTATTTTTAAGCTATAATATTTACCTTGATCTGAGTATAAGTTAGATATGAGATCTTGTGGGGTTGGGCCAGTATTGTTCGCTGTGAGCAAACGCTGCAGAGCAGGTGCCGGTGAAGAAGTCACCGTCACCGGTTCTGATCGTTGAGGTCGGGCCAAGCTGACGCTGTCCGGCAGAGCACCCCACATGACAGCTGGGAGCTCATCACTAGTCGGTATGTATGGAGAGTTTCCATCATCAATGTCATTGTCAGACCTCGTGTTGTCGAAGGCATCTAACGATAATTCTGTTAAAAGGGAAGACTGTTCGCAAGATGAATCGTTTTCCTGAAAGAAAAACGTCGAATAAGATTGTGTCTAAAAAATAGATATTTTAAAATTACAATAAGTGACAGATGACGTAATCTTACCCGAGAATCCGGTGAGAGCAATAATGAGTCCGGAGTCATACAATCCACGGGTGATCCATTGCCCAAGTCATCACCCAAGAATGAAGGCAGGCTGCAGTAGTCGTCGGTCAGAAAATCATTGAACATTTCATCGAAAGGGCTGTTTTCGAGTCGTATACAGGCGTCTCCGGCCGAGGGGGCCAAACGATCCAGGATTTCGGGGTCATCTTTAAGCACTGTAAAAATAATGTGGATACAAAATCTGTGGGTTGCCAAAAAAACACAAAATCTAATATCAAAGCATAATTTGATACCACTTACTTTTATGACTCTTGTCTTGCAAGGGCATGTAAAAGCTTGTGTTCATATTTTGATCGAGCGGTGCAAATATGAGGTCAGTGACAGCTTTCGGTTGCTCCTCTTCTGGAGGTATGATAGCGACTATGGCGCCGTTGGCAGGATGTTCGACTGGAAGCAGGGGTTTGCCGAGCGGTGTAGTAGACGGTGCAATCGGATCTACAATTGGTTTCAGATCCACGTGCTGCAATTGATGTGCTGCAAACACCTCATCTTTGCACTCGATACCGCTGTGAACAAAACAACTTAGTAATGTAGGGGCCTGATAGGCAGGCCGATATTATTCAAGAAGTGATCTGCCGCCTATTTACGCGTGCTCTATGCTAGTGCCCCGATTATGAATAGCATTTAAAATAAAGACGAGCAATTTAGAGAAGTAATATGCTTTGCTGAGATGAAAGCAACAATTTATCTGATTACTGTGGCTAAAACACATTATCATCAGAAAACGCCCATGAAGTGTAGATCAACAATGGAGACTATTCAGTCAACAACATTCAAGGTTACAAAACTGACGGCAATGACGCAAGCTAAAGAGTAGAGCTAATATCAAGTCTAGACTTTGTACTAAGCAAGGAGCGAATAACATGTTGAACGTGTTGTACAAACAAGTAAAATCTATAATCAAGTTAGAAGAATAGTGCAACCACATAATCACTCATTAATTCAATAATAAAGTGGTAAAACTACTATACTCCATCTAGTAATTGACGATAAGATTCCATGAACAAGAACAAATACTCACAGTGTAAACGTAACTATGTACTCAATAAGATAAGACGGAACAACTTAGTATTAAGCAAAAAGAATAGGCAAAAACGAACTGAGCGGTAATGCAGGAAAATTCAATGGATTTACGACTTACGCACTAGAAATATTCAATAGATAAGTGCGAAGGTGTTTGGTCAAACACGACTGTCAAGTATAGCAGTTGAAGTTTATATGACCATAGTAGACGCTGGGAAGAGACATGATAACAAATAATGAATCCTACTGTGGCGCTAAACAAAAATAAAGATTAATTAATGATCATCTCGTTGGATATTTGATAACCTATAGATTGGCCCCTAGTGGCCACTTGCGTCAATCATCCAATATCAAGATACGTTATGGATATTTTACATTGATATAATGTTATTTATTATTGACAACACAGTTCAAGTTTTCATTAACCTCAAGATAAGACTTGGAGCCTATCCCACTCTAAATAAATAAATAAATCTAATCAACGAAGTACTAATACACATAATCCAATGTACTTAAGTAAGCCGAAGCCATAAAAAATACAATAAACAGACTGGTTTGATCAATTTTAGAAAGCTTTCCAGTGAAAAATAACAAACGATCGTACACAAAACATAAATCTTTCGATAGAGTGTTTGGGTAGGTGCATTTACGCGATATTTGAAAGTGAGTCTGTTGAAGCAGGACGAAATATGGAGTATTCAGGCTGGGAGAGAGGGATATGCAGAAGATAGTAAGGACGGCCTTGCAGCCGACCTTGTCGAATTCACCCCCTCTGATGAGCCTCCCCATGTTTTCTCTAGACGGGCCATTCACTAGAAGCTGGTTTGCGCGCGCATCTCAAACACGCCGTGGGATCCGTATTGATTCTACAGCGAATAATTTGGAGAACCCCCGAAATAACAAACATTAGAAAGATGCACTAGGTGTAAAAATATCCTATCGATCGATTTTTGAAACTTACTGAGAAAGAATGTTGTTGTCCAAGAACTTAGATGCTAAAATGTTATGTACAAGCCTAACGATGAAATCGTGAGCAGAATAGAAACAAGAGGATTCCATGTTTGAGAGCATTGCGTAGGAGGAGTTACGCAACATGAAAGATCGGGATAGAACAGCTGTTTAGTGGCGGTTTTGACCTTGGCCGTGATACCGTTGCCGGCGTAATTCAACAATTACTTGTTTTCACGGTCAAGTGAATCGTCGACGTCAGCACAAAATACAATAAATCATTTTCAATAGAAATGAACGATAAATTCAAGCATTTTTTTTTTTATATCACCTGCATTTTGCTTGTAATTTAAAAAAGATTCATATCCAATTATTTATTCAAGTAATATCGAATTGTGTATAAGAGCTGATAAAGTGCACATGTTTTTTAGTAAATTAAGGCAAGATTTGTGTTTGCTAATAAAACAATGTCTCATCAAGTACCTACCTAGTTCACTTAAATAAACCAAGAACATTCGATATTCAAGTAGCAAGAAAGCTTTAAAACTCAAACAAAAAAACTTTAGTTAGGAAACTAATTAGAAGAGAATTAGAACTGTTAGTGAGTAATAAGAGCAAATATAGGAAAATACCAATGAATCTTTGCATGCAGGAACCCACAGATAGTTATTTAGCCTACAACAAATGTCTAGACCGGTGATCGCCAAAATGATACATATCACTAGATATTAGATAGGTAGGTGTATTGATATGATAAGATAAGGCAATTAACGTAACCAACAAGTTATATTTAGCGCCAAGGTTTTTGATACCTATGAATTATACTTTTTTAAGGCTTAATACAGAATCTTCCTTTATTAATATAATTAAAAGAACGTTAAAAGTGTATTATATTAAATATTTGATGATGGAACGGAAAGTTGTAACCGAAATTACTCAAAATAATGTTTATTCAATAAACTAAACGTGTCTATAAGAGTATTCATCGCAAGTGTAACTCCCTAAAACATTCATACAAGTGTTTTTAGATATGATAAATAGAAATCAATTTAGAAAGGCAATTTATGAGAAACTTTATAAGAGCACAGTTGTTTTAAACGCGATTTAATTTGGTGCGACACGTCTTTCAAATTATGATCCATAGGCACAGACTAACGGGACAACCTCTAGGGGTCCTTCGCATATAAATAATAACAATATACTAGTTCAGCAGATTTACTCTATTATAAAGTACAAGTAAACAGAATAGACTATTTCGTAAAAGTGTTCAAACACTTAGATAACGAGAAGTAGTATTTTAAAAACAACGACGCATGTATAATACGGACGCAAGTGACTGAAGTAACTTAGAAGTAAACTAATAAAGAATAATCGGTAAAAATGGATGAGGATCGATTGTAAGATCAATAATGTCTGGCAAGTAGCGTGCGGCGCGGGAGTCAAGGCCGCCGGTCGGTGGCGCGGTTATGTAACCAATAGCTGGTTAGCTGGACAGTGGGGGGCGAGAACCGCTATTTTAGTCGCACACAACACACGCGACGGATGACTTGAAAACACTTTACCCTGCATATTTATGCACACAAAACGCAGTAAGAAGCCACGAAACACTTTACAAACCTAAGTAAAGAACACTTGGCATCTTCTCCGAGCAACAGATCTATAAATAAAGAAAAACGTAACCAAATTACGCTGTCAACAAACCACGTGACCGAAACAAAAAGCTGAGAAAAATATATTGAGGAAAAATGAAGGTAGAAAACATCGTGGTGCGCAAATTAACGATGGCATCCAGCAACACAGAGCTATCCACTTCGGAAAACCAACGAAATTATAAGCCGGTTATATCACTCAGTCAACCTTCGCCATTTCTTTACTATAGAACGTTATAAAACAAACACACGCTGAGGGCACTAGTATGAGCACGATCACTATGCACTACACCGTTGTCACTGCACCGTTCCTTACCATGATGCGTGAATTTTCCTTTTTGTTGTCAAACAAAGATTGGGCGTTCGGTAAAACGCCGGTTAGTTCGAAACTTTGAACAGCTGATCGAGATCGCGAGTTGCCAGTTATGCCAAGTTGGGGTAAACGCGCGAGTGCCCGCTAGGGAGTTCTTCCGACGACGTCTGAAGCGCGAATGATGTGAGGCGAGTGCGGCGGCGGCGCACTCGTGACGCTGCCTACCTAAACACAGTAAATCGCGCGACAGCCCGATGATATTATTACATTTTTGAGATTGCCCATTCGCAAGCCACGCGAAACGATAACCGAGTTCATCATTATCACGATCCACCGGTGGTCTATCGTGGCGCCGATCACGACCAGGTTAATGAGATACTAGTGTCGAATGGTGATCGAGTGATACCGCCATGTAACAGGAGCTTTACATCGATGCGTGTTTTACAACCCATTCAACAACGCAGATAATTTAATGGCAGAAGAAAAAATTAGGCACTTAACTTCGTATATTTTAATGTTTTTAAAAATAGTTCATAATGATTCACCGAAGCACCAAAATAGCCTAATCCAAAATAACCGAGCTACAGGTTATTTTGGATTAGGCTATTTTGGTTAAACCATTATAATCTAAAAAGGTCAATGAACTACGTGCATTGAAGGTCGTTTTAAAGTAGACCAATTCACATTCGTAATACACCTAACATAAACTTTTATGAGATTGCGTAATATTGTAAACAATGGAATATCTTGAATAGCTTCGTAATTTGAGTCTGCAAAGAAGGAATCTTATCTACCTACGAAGTTATCGGAATTTCTAAAACGAATAGAAACCGCACCATTTACGTAACGCCATATATAAGTCTGCAATAGTATTATAGGTCAGTATAATAAAACCAATGCACCAACAAAGACAATAGCATTTCTCTAACCACTACATTATGTACTTGCTTACCTGTAAAGAGGAGTGGGTAAAGTATGGAAAATAACAAACATAAATCTATATCATCAAAAAAAATCAAACAAAAAAACCGAGTTCTGAATGAATGAAATGAATCTTACATAGATGGAGGTAAGTACAAAACCTGAAGCTATGACGCAATACAGATTCAAATTCCCTAGTGAGATAAGAGATGAGAAGTCAGGAGGGAACAATAACGCAGTATGCAATAGATCAATCAATCACTATGGCGTGTAAGACACATGATACCCTCGTGTTGTTCCGCAATTTTGCCGCGAAACTGAACACCGATCACTAATGGCTTTGTAGCGAGACCACTATCTAGGTAATGTAGCTAAGAAGTACTATCAAACCAACCTTATTATCAGAGGAGAAATTGGATAAAAGAAGCGTATTCACGTTACTCAGTCAAACTTGATTACAGAACGAACAACGTATTTAACTACGTAATCATTTCTTTAATTAATAACTGAAAGAAAACTGTGTCGACCAAAACCGTAGATAGTAGATAAGTAGATTAGACAAAATAAATACAAGGCATATGCATAAGACGTCAGAAGGAAGAAGTTATTTGATAGAAGGTTATGCTAAGTCCGTGAGGCTAATGATTATTTTCATGTTTAAATACCTGTATGCACCTTTTCAATTTTATACAAAACCGTACTGTCGTCAGTTTACACCGAACGACCACACTAATGGATACAGCACATAGTTGTACTATATCTGTTCACTATAGTCTATTTCACGTTGATTTAAATCACCTCTGGTATAATGTGTGAGCAAATAGCCGTATGAACATAAATGCCAGAATTGCAGTTGTCGCGAATGCTTTTGCAGATACTGCACACGTACCTAAATGTGAGATCACTATTTTTTTGTTGAAGAATATTCAAATCCGTGGAATTTATAGAATTTGATGTTATTTCGTGGAAATCTACAGGGGTTCTAAAGGTTTGGCGCGCTGTAATAGGTAATGAATGAACCTTGGAGCATGCGCTGAGAACTATTACGCGGTTTTCAGAAGGATTGCTCAAGATTTAAATCACAATTGTGATGTAATATAATTTTGTTTTATTTTATATATTAAATTTTAAAACAGTAAGCCTACTACTTATTACTGCTAAGTCATTGAAATTAACAAAACTTATACATTACGAAACTAGTTGAAACTTGGTTTATAGAAAACTATTCCTGCCGCTTCACGATGACGAGTTATGTTCTGGGTATTTTCCAATGGTTACTCAGTCAAATTTGATGTGATGTTGTATATTATTTGGACCAATCACATCTACATAAAATAACATTCCCCTATCAAGCATGCTGTTGACTTAGGCAAACTCCGTCAAATATTATTAACCTATGTACAGTGGCCTTATTCAGGCTGATGGTGATAAATATTCTACGAGTATTTCATAATGTACTATTAATAATAGTTAGTCTGGGTGCTACGTGCCATATTGAACGATGTCGAACTTCTGAGTAAATTTGAACTGTGGTGGTGCAGTTATGGTCTCTGAAAAGTTGAGTGTTTGGTGAAAAAACAAGACGAGTGTGTTTGTCCTCGTCTGACATATTTTTGGTCTGGGTTATTTAGTTCGGAGGTTTTATATTGTTCACCAACTTTGTGAAAAAGTTAGTGGTTGGTATTATAATTGCCTAGCTTGTTTTTTTTTATTTAGCGTGGCACGGTCGCGTTTAAATAAAACTGAATCAGCTTCAATCAACAACTCGATTAACATTTCAATTACAACATTTAGCAGTTCTACATTCAGAGCATAATTATTTCTACAGTGTCCAAGGTGTTAATTGGTCAGTCAGCTACAGAAACATTGGCGTACGGGTGGCATAAATGCATTCTGCAAGCTATTGTGCAATTAGGGCTGTGGCCATTGACCTACCCCACCCCCAGCGCTTTCTGGCAGGCTACGTGACTCCAGTTGCATATGCCTTACATCATCACCGTTATAGCACGCCAAGCTTTCAATGACGTCGCTGGCTCTCATGATTATGTCTGGTTCGACAACTTGCAAATCAAAAATTTCACATTCTTCATGGTATTCGGATCGGAAAAAGTGACGTAATAAAGAGGTCAGTGGGTTCAAACGGGCTATAATGACAATGATGATAATGTATTGCAAGTTGCAAGTATTATCAGAGTGTGTTTAGGGATAAAATTAGTTATAACTCGACGGAGACTTGCGTCAAAGAATTCCTAGGAATTCATAGAAACTACCAGGTTTCTGTGCTTCACGTCACGTAGTCCACAACGAAAAGATCGACAGTAATAGGTATCACGGACGCTATAGTTACACGCGATTTTATCCAAACGAGTCCCATGCAATACGCAGAAGCAGCGATTATATTTTTAAATGGAGATATCGACTGAAATAATGATACTGTACTAAAATAAAAAACGGTAACGTGCATTCGTCCCATTGTAAACGGCACAGAATTGGAACGCTGCGAACAAAAAATAAACGTAGGTATCAGAAAACGATTGTTATAGCATCAATAATTAGAATAAAAAGAGTGTGAAAAACAGAGCCGACAATTACACAACTCATGCATTAAATATGGATGAGTACTAAATCGTAGAACGAACAAAAACATTTCAAAGTGGGCAAGGAGAGCTCATAAAATAAAATTGACGAGTTCTACAACTTTTTATGACAAAGTGAAATGAAGTCAGGGAGTCCTTCAAACATAAAACAAAACGGTCACATAGACTGCTGATAAAGAACGTTTGAGGGCAAATGAAATATGAACGGCTCAAAACTCTATAGCCGAGATAACATCAGCCCCTTTGAGGCGGGACGGTCAAATATTACTTTTTTTGATTCAATGAATCAAAATGAAATGTATAATCAAATTAGGAATCTATAAAAATGTTGCAGACCATGCTCAAATTGACAATTTATAAAGTTAGAGTAAAATAAATGTAGCATAATGAAATTAGGATTCACAATAACTAGATTAAGGGATTATTAATAGTGTTTTTAGGGTTCCGTAGCCAAATGGCAAAAACGGAACCCTTATAGATTCGTCATGTCTGTCTGTCTGTTTGTCTGTCTGTCTGTCTGTCTGTCTGTCCGACCGTGTCACAGCCATTTTTCTCCGAAACCATAAGAGCTAGACTGATGAAACTTGGTGAGTAGATGTATTCTGTGAACCGCCTTAAGGTTTTTACACAAAAATAGAAAAAAAACTATAAATTTTGGGGGTCCCCATACTTGAAACTGAAACTCAAAAATTTTTTTTTCATCAAACCCATACGTGTGGGGTATTTATGGATAGGTCTTCAAAAATTATGTTGAGGTTTCTAATATCGTTTTTTTCTAAACTGAATAGTTTGCGCGAGAGACACTTCCAAAGTGGAAAAATATTATAAACTTCCCACACTGCTGTTTCCTTTTAGTCTTTTATATATTTTAATTGTTCATTTATTTTATTATACTCTACTTACAACACGTTCTCACAAGGTCTTGTGGCAGCTAAGGGTCTTAGCAGAATAACAGCGTCTGCTGAATAGTGGACAATATGCTGAGCTAAAGACCCTTTTGCTTCTATGGCATACGGCATACGGCATATTGTATTTGTAAATTTATAAATATCTAATGTATTCTTTTTTAGGGTTCCGTAGCCAAATGGCAAAAACGGAACCCTTATAGATTCGTCATGTCTGTCTGTCTGTCTGTCTGTCTGTCTGTCTGTCCGTCCGTATGTCACAGCCATTTTTCTCCGAAACTGTAAGAGCTAGACTGATGAAACTTGGCGAGTAGAAGTATTCTGTGAACCGCATTAAGATTTTAACATAAAAATTAAAAAAAAACTATAAATTTCGGGGGTCCCCATACTTGAAACTGAAACTCAAAATTTTTTTTTTCATCGAACCTATACGTGTGGGGTATCTATGAATAGGTCTTCAAAAATGATGTTGAGGTTTCTAATATCGTTTTTTTCTAAACTGAATAGTTTGCGCGAGAGACACTTCCAAAGTGGAAAAAAGTTGGTCCCCCCCCCTCTAACTTCTAAAGTAAGAGAATGATAATACTAAAAAAATATATGTTGTACATTACTATGTAAACTTCCAACGATTTTTGGTTTGAACGAGATCTAGTCAGTAGTTTTTTTTTTATACGTCATAAACCGTAAACCGCAATTTACCTTTCGACGAACTACAAGAACCTTATTATGTTACATCAAGTAACATAATATAAAGGTTCTTGTAGTTCGTCATGCTACGGAACCCTTCATGGGCGAGTCCGACTCGCACTTGGCTGCTTTTTTAATGTTACCATGTTCTGTTAGTTTTTTAATTTCTGCCCTTTACTTTTCATAATGTTATTACTTATGTAAACTTATATTATTATTTTCATCTATTTGTGTATTGTATGTTGTGTGCTAAGAAGCAAATAAATGAGTGTCTATGTCTATGTCTATGTCTATGTCTAAAAAAAGTTGGTCCCCCCCCCCCTCTAACTTCTAAAATAAGAGCATGATAAAACTAAAAAAAATATATGTTGTACTATGCAAACTTCCAACGATATTTGGTTTGAACGAGATCTAGTCAGTAGTTTTTTTTTTATGCGTCATAAATCGTAAACCGCAATTTACCTTTCGACGAACTACAAAAACCTTTATATTATGTTATTTGATGCTACGGAACCCTTCATGGGCGAGTCGGACTCGCACTTGGCTGCTTTTTTTATGTTTTTATACACCTAGAAATAAACTCTGTTATTAACACAACTGTGATAACTAAAACGAGTTTCATAATTGTACATTTGAGCCACTTGGATGTATGTTTATTGGAAACGCAAATATAACTTATCGCCGGTCGAAAAAACTATAACCAGTTTGGGGCAAATATCGAGTTAGCTTGAAATCGCGTGATGGGTAATGCAATGTTAGGTGTTCATTATAAAAAGCTAATTATTGTAAATGTGATGGCTTCTTGATTTGTGGATCGGTCAAAGATATCGATTCCGATTAGTATTGAAAAGGTCAAAAGCTTGCATGCAACGTTTAACCTGATTGTTTGACCTGTATGCTGTCGTTGCGGCTGTAGAACAAGGTCCGTTTACTCTAACTACCGGCATAATATGTGTCTTGGTATTGATAAAACTAGGTCACATAGACCAAGAGGGTGCAGATATCAGCTTTACAGCGGACAATGTCACAATAGACAGCAATACAAATGTAGCAATGTAAATCTGACTCAATAAAGATTAAACGAATACGATTCAAGGTTACGAGCCACTTGCAATTTACAATGACCATATTGATGTCACAGGCATTGATCAACTGGTCTATTGGTTGTAATTTTCTCATCTATGCCCGTACGACTATTACGATGTATGAGCTAGGAAATCGTACATACTATAGCAACAAATAAGTTTGCAGCTTAAGATAGCCAACGAGCTCTAAGCACCTTTTATAGCCAACTATCGAACCATCTCGACAATGCAGTCTGTCAGCACAAAGACGACATGCCAAGCTCTTGGCGATATAATAAGTTTGGTGGAATGGCATTAACTCATGACGATCAATGAAAATATTAACGTCTTTTCAATACAATACGCTATACTTATTGCACTGCATTCAACACTCTAGACATTTATTTGGAATTCTCCTCAGCACTCGAGAGTTACATCAAAGCAGCAGGTATTCATGTCGAGATCTAACTTATGTCACGAGCTAGGTTCAACAAACGGGGCACCACCCACGCCCCATTCAAGCTGAAACGAAAACTGCTCTAATACTTGCACTAGGAAGGTGAGTTGAACGACCCGGGGGGAGGGGTGCATTCGCCCACAGTTGCATAAACCGACCGACGACCGCAGAACTCTCAGAGTAGGTACAACAGGGAATGGTAAAAGGAAATCCTCGAATACAAATTCTCTGCTCGCATTCCCAACATGCTTTTACTCTTACTTTATAGCCATCAGGAATTTGCTGTCGAACAATACCTATTTAAAGAAAAGCTTTAGGAATCAGTAATAAAATAAAGAACAATAAAATTGACAGCAAAGGTGGCAAATTTTGTTGTTGTGGATGTTTAAGATTACAAAGACCAAAAGCGGTAAGGTAGTTGAAACTAACACGAAGAAACTTGGAAACAGACTACTGAACGGCAGAATGGCGTGATAGAAAATACTCTAAGGAAAAATACAGCAGGTCTAGTTCGCAATACAGGTCAGCATACGTTGGAACAATCAGTATTCATTGGTGTAATGAATAAATTTGAATTCGTTCCTTGCGGTACCCCGTAATGGTCCAGCTTTATATCTTGAAGCGATTCACAAGACATTGCTTTATTGTATTTTTATGGACTGAATGTAGAAATTTTCTAGCTATTTTGCTGGTATTGGAATGATATTTAGTAATGGAACCAGATAAGAAGAAAACCAAGGATTTGGACATTTTAGTTCTGAATTTTACAATAAATATATATTTTCTTTAATCTTTGTTAGGGCGTTAGGACCTTTATAGGATCTTGTGCATAATCAGGGTCTTTTCAGTGATTACCATGACCATGTTTTGTATGAGCATATGTATACCTCAGGTGCACTCGCGACCAAGACACGATTAAGTCTAATAATAGAAAAAGCGAGGCGTGTCGGTCCATGTGTAATAGATACAAAACGTGGTCTTACATTGACCCACATGTAGTGTTAAAATAAATAGCAACTGAATTAAATTCACGGTTTTATCAGACACGATTCCAGGCTAATTTATAACACAACCCACTCAGCAATATCTAGCCCCAAACTAAGCAGAGCTTGTACGATGGGAACCAGATAGCTGATATAATACTTAATATAATTTATTTTTTGTAAATACATCTTACAACACAATATAACACCCAAACAGAGAACAAAAATGTGCATTCACCACACAAATATTTGTTCTCGATGGGAATCGAACCAACGACCTACGGCGTAGAAGGCAGAGCTACTACCAACTGAGCTGAGAGGCCAGTTAGAATAGAAAACTTCCAAATGAAAGGATGCGAACATGATACGGATAAAAATACACTAACAATTATTCTAGCCCAGAGCGCTTCAACATTCTAGTTTCCGGGTAAAATAATGGGAATGTCAAAAGACTTCAAACGGGCTTCCAGCAATTCTGAAACATTTCAGGGAAAATGCCAGTTGCAGTGTGTATTTCACAAACAGCAAATATAAACTGTATTAATTTTTATGATGAAAATGGTGAATTGAGAAATAAAATTCAGTAAATTGACACTTTAATCCGATGTAGGATATTCTGAATCATAAAAATGAATCGTAACTATCATTATTACTTTTACAGTGGTCTTTCTTCACATTGCAGACTTTTTTGATCAAAGTTTATTCGAATTTGAAAAAATATATTTATATCGAGACCATTTTGATCATCATCACTGACCGGAAATAGAATTGCAATGTTTTTGCTGAATACTTTTTTGCTTATTTCCAAAAGTTAATGGCGAAATTTCCGAAAGCTCTAGGCGGATTATGCAGCATTATTAGCTAGTCATCTATCTATCCTGGCACAAATACAACAATAGTGGTAACAAATACATGCAGTAGTTTACAATTCAGTAGAAACCATTGAATTTCAAATATTCAGGTGCATGGTTTGTCGAGCTCCTCTTTCAAATATGTGTTTACCTCAAGGATATTGCAGATAGTACTTCACTTGATGATCTCATCAATCATGTTGCTATCGTAAATACAAATCATACTACAGCATTAAGGAATTTATGGAAGACGAGATTTAAAAATTACACCTTACCTACCTCTAAATATTACCAAGCCGTCCAAAGCCTATATAGCCTAATAGTCATACATAGATATAATAAGATTTAAGATTTTATTGTTAAGTTAGAGTTAGATTCTCTATATAAGAAGTTTGTTACCTAGATTTACCTAATTTAATTTAATTTAATTTTGCCGTAAGGCCATTGTAATGCCCCAGCGGGGCTCATGTTCTGGACGTTAATACCCCCTAAGACCTATAATACACATGAAACAATGAATAAATGAATATGAATATGAATAAATATACCTACTTGCCGTAGTGAAATTAAAATAATTACAAAATACTTTATTGGAATCGATGCCCAAAGAACGGTAATACTTAGGGGAAGAGTAAAAGGAGTAATAGGATGATCCTGAAAAAATATCAGAGTGCGAAATGTTTTTTTTGATTCAATGCAAAATGCATTTGAAGTGTGAAATAGCGCTTAAGGGTTATATTAGGATAAAAAGTTCAACGGAGATTAGAATGATAATTATAATCATCAAGCTAGGATGCACGACATAGCAACCGTCACCTCTGATAACCCTACATGATAACATGCACCAGCATAGCATCAAGTTGTCAACAGAATCAAGCAGATAAGTTAAATGATAATGTTCCTATAAAAAATAGTAAGTTCTTTCATAAGAATAATGTAACGAGGAATATTTTAACGGTCTGTAAATAGCTCAAATTATGTTTCTTGTGTATTTTGTAAATATTTGTTTCTTTGTGTAAATAAATGTATGCTTCTCCATAAAAAAAAACATTAATACTTGCTATTTATTTGATACGTTACATTCCAATATAACATGCATGGCTTCATTTAAAATCACGGAAAATATAGCGAATACAGGATAAATCTCAGATAAATAAAACAATTTTGAAAATAGCCGTGTTTTGAGGAACAAGAATAGTTCGAAAACAATTCCACGAAGGCTGTTAATAGTCATTAGATTTATGAGTTCCCAAATAAAATTATAAAATGAGAAAGCCCATGATCTTGAGTCTATAAAAAGATGTTTGTAATAGTAGGTGACCGAGGTGACTGCTGCTTTATTTTCAGATTGACATTTGCCTGTTTTATAAAAAAAAAAATCTCATGCATCACGATGACATGTAGGTTTTATATTTACTATACTATCACACTTGGTTCGAAAGAACTAGGTGACACCAAAAGAAGATCTATTAAAACTAGCATGGTTTTAGTTTTGACAACCGATATTTACCATGATTTGCGAGTTTAGTTTACCGGTTAATCTCAGGTTTTAACCATATCTTGCTACATTTTACACACTAGCATCTAGGTAAATAAAAACTTGAACGACATCTTATTGGTTTTTACTTGTAAGTACGTAAATCATGAAACTTGAATTACATTCTTGCAATGTCGTTTAGTCAGTGAATATTTTTTTATATCTAAGCTAGGTCTTATCTCTGGGATTCAGAGAATAACTTACAAAGCTTAGTTAACATCATTTTCTATTTCTCTTGTATTATCAAATTACAATACATTGTTAACTTACCTGACTGTATTAAAGATGACATGAACAAGAGTGATTGATACCAAAAATGTACCAAATTCACTTAGCATGGAATGAAATGAGGGCGTTAGAAGATGATAAATACTATTAAACTAAGTAAACATTGCTTAGATCAAATATAATTCAGCACAAATCATGGCAGACAGAAAGGGCCGCCGATATAGCGTTGTAACACTCGATAAACTCCCTAAACGTTTGCCGTGACCCCAAACTGTTCGAGCAGGGCAGAGTACCCATAAAACTATACGACTTGTACGGTCGCGAACACTTTCGACACAAAGCGACATTTCATGCCAGAGGCTGTAGAAGTGTTGAGAGAAGCAAAAATATACAACTAATGTTTGTAACATACATTGACAAAGCTTTGTAGCGAATGGGAGTAGAGATCATAATGGGATAAAACCAGTCAGTACAGTAAACTTGAAAATGATGGTAGCAAATTCATATGATGATGAACTTGGCCATAAATACCTTTACATAACTGATAACCTTCTGAAAAATTACTGATCAAATGCTTGATAAATAGACACAGTAATAACCAAATGCGGATCCCAGAAGCAATTGAGGCCAAACTAATTACTTTAGAGCTGAATAATTCAAAAGCTGTAAATGCAATTGAGGACAAAAATTCTTAAGGACTAAATATGTCAGAGATGATTGAAAATGACAGCAAAATATTCACAACAGCTTTTAAAATGAAAGCAGTAACAAGGAAACTCCATTAAACTTGATATCTACGAGTACTTGGCGAAAATATTTTCTTGTTTTCGATGGGTGTTGAAGTTATTGCGGACTGAAATGCTGTCGTAAAAGACTGATGAAAACGTCAGCGTCGGTCGTATCCAAATTCGGTAAACAACAAACTAAAAGATCAGAATAACCACCAAAAATATTAATTATTGAAATTATAATATAATTTTCTTTGTTTAAATAAAAAGCTTTATAGTCAAATCAATCCACAGCCAAGTCGGTCTTCAACATCAACTCGATGTTATTTGTATTGGATGACAATGGCACTAACTACTTTTAAATAATTATGGGCCATACATGCACGTTTTAAAATTAATGTAGGATCACTAATGTCTTTCCCAAGCGCAGTTGAAATACTTAGATATCCGTAGGTAAGCATAACTTTTGAGGATATTTATCCTTTAAGGTCTAAGGGATAGACGTTACGCCCAAACAAGACATTAAGAATTTTATTGTTAATGTTTTCTGAAGCGTTTGATACTGAAGTAATCTTAATTATATGAACTTTGGCAGGAGAATTGTTCCCAATTTCAAACTTTTAGAAATCCCATTAGCCTTGACTTAAGTCGAGGGTTGTTGAGGCTAAAACGGTTGTTGTAGAGTAAGTATCGTGCTAATTAAATTTAAATTTTCCATTCCACACAAAAATAAAACAACAATTTACCATACAAAAATGTTCAAACTTAATCGATTTGATTTATTAACGTAGGTACATAAAAAAACACTTAGGCAACCTAATATTATTATGTCAATAGGTGTGAGTACAGAGTCCCATGTACAGATTTAACATGTTAGAAATGCAAAGAAAATTTTACCCTACACTTCCTGGCATTAAAGGACTATTGGTTTACAGTAGACAAATTGGTTGCTTGCCACGAAGAAATGTGTTTGCGGACCTTTGAACGGAATACTGCATTCATACAATGTTTTCTGCATGATAGATATATTTTCAATCGTAACTGTAACTACTTTGTAGACTATCTGGCAGTGTAACGAGCCAAACTGTTGCCCCTGACATAGTGGCCAAATGGCTTTGATATTGCAACGTTTAACTACCTATATCATTTAAGATGTAAATATCTATGGCAACACTTAACTCGGATCCGTAGGGATAAGAACTTCCGCAATCACACGTATGTCGCAGACGAGATACAATCTGACATATTATTATAAAGATAAATCAATTAGAAAGGAATCAAAGTTGAATTTGGCCATCGTCTGAATAATGAAACAGTAGATACGTCTATACTAAATTGTAACTTACTGTTCTATACGTTGATGTTAAATATATACGTTATTATTATTCTCCATTAAAGACTAGGTTTTCTTAATGGGTCAGATTAAATTATTATTTAAGTACACGTCTTAACATAGTACATTACAAGAAGCTTGAAAGGTATTTCTTGTAAACAAACCCCATCTAATATAAATTCGAAAGCATAATCGTGACTCAGACTGAGATAAGCTTTCTTACCCTTTCAAAGTGGATACGAGTCTCCATATAAGTAAAAGATGTCAATCTATAACGAAACAAGTTCCAATTATGCTAGACCTTGTTTTGAACTAAGCCGATGTTACACCAACAGCTTGATATGGATTCCATGCTTTGTATGAGAAAGAATAACCAGGAAAAACAACGGACAATCGAATTTATAATTGTTTTAAAGAAACTTAACCCATAAATAAAGTCTAAATACATTATATATCTTGTGGCAATTATAACATCGTGAGTCGTGACAAACTGAAGTACTAGTCGACTTTACGAACACAAACAGTTACACAACAAAATTAATGAAAGTGCTGTCGCTAGGAGTGGCATGGCTCATCTAGATAAGACACGCCGAAAGTATAATCTACTAAGAATTACGTACGGGGCACTATCGTCTATCGTAAAAGTAGGTTATGGCAGCAGACCAAATAAACAACTTACAAAAACATCATAAAATATTATGTTATACTCACCTTGATCAACATATCGTTATGTATGTCAAGTCAAATCATTTGCATATTTTCCTGAAATGTTACCACTTTCAAAATGCTGAAAAAGACACGATTATTTACACATTATACAGATTTGAAATAAATAATATTCTAGTCCTACCTTATGACGTAGTTGACGCAGACGATGCTGATGGGCTTCTGTTGCTTGTCGGTGATGACAGTGGCTTGAGTCTGAACCCAAGCGAAGCCTCCTGTCTTGGCGAGGAAGCGGTACTGGCCAGTCTCGCATTGTCCTTTTGAGAACACTGCAACAAGAGGACAAAACTTATACTTATACATAGATCATAATTCCCAAAAGGCGTATATCATGTTACTATACTCGTTTTATAACAGATCTTTCAAGCTTATCTGCTAAGCAACTCAAATTGAAGGTATCATTAATTTCAGTTGCCATATCCAGTGCGTCTAGTGACGAACGAAAAACAGCACGTGTAAAATCGAAATTTAATTGGATCTAGATTGAATTTCTACTTCGTCTCATAATCAAACGATATCATAATTAGAAGATAATCAAAGTGCGTCAGATGTGTATCGCTCGGTTACTAGCGTAGATTCAGTGATAGTATTGGTAAAGATTGTAATGAAGGCAGTGAATTAGCACACAAATCACGAAACTAAAGACCTAATAGGTAATGGGCCTATTCAAAACTAAATTTAGGTTAATAAAGATAATGGCTTCACGCGAACATTACAAGAACCAAATTTAGGCACTCTACTGCAATAAAACATGGCATTCCTTTTTCCATGAATACTCCATCAACAGAAATGGAAATATGGAGCAGCGAATCCCATTTCACACTCCGATACGTCATCGGGTGTCATTTTTATCCTCTTGGATAACGAAATGACAGAAAAAGTGGTCTATAATTCTACCATAAGATTGATAACGGTATCATGTTTGTTAAAGACTTATAGTCATTTTTGAAATCAGGTTATTTCGGGACTTTACTTTTTACTTGTTTTCATAAAGCTATATACATATGTAGCTATTTAAAAACCTATAAAGAATCATTTATTCTTCGTATCTGCAATAAATGACCTAATTTTTGAATACTTATTAGACGTTGGTCTTCGATGTATCAAACACAAGACATTATTTACGCAAGAAAAGTATTATGTAGGTAGAGAAACTATCAGAAGAGTAAAAAGATATTTTGGAGGCTACATTGCCCAGCAGTCTGTCAAATGCCTCGCCTAAGAAAATGTTTTCTGCCTTATACAAGGTCAAAGAACAAATAATATAAGGGCAAATTCCCTTATCGTGCCCACCCGGCTCGTAAAATGGGATCAGAGCGAGTAGCGGACGTCTGGAACGCGGATTACATTCTAGGGATTTCTACAATACCATAGCAGTAATATTTATTTTCTAGTAATACTATTTGTTTTGTAGTATACAAGTTAATTAATTATAGAGAGCACATTTTATTAGGGAATTACTAAAGCTTTCTCCATAGCAAAAAATATGCGGATTGTAATCCCAATAGACAGACTGATAATATGTCTTCAGGTGACTATAAGCTTAGAACCTCAGAAGCGTTCAGAAAACGATAAGATTGAAATGGGAGATACAATGGAATATCAAGACAAGTATTCTGTAACTCAGAGCATTGTTATCTGTAGAAAATATCCGATATCAAATCCGAGAGCAAAGAGGGAACTAATAAAGATTAATAGCAGCAGAGCGCAAAAGTAATAAGAACTAAACTCTCGGAAATTCTGGAACAGTTAATTTTCCGTATAAGCCGATAATACACATTTTCTAGATCTGAACATACTAACTAGACAAGTGGACTTAAATATAAAGAATCTATTAAATGTTGCTTGTAAGAAGCTTAGCGTTTTATGGTATTATGCGGTGACACTTATAACACACGCTGAGCTTAATACATCATTGGATTACGGTGTCAATTAATATCTGTCACTCTGTCCTATTGAAATGTCATGGATATTTGTAACGAATTTAATTTAAATTATACGGATAAGGAGCAATGACCTATTTAAATTCATTTTTTTTCTTTATAAGAAACAAAATCGATAAAAAGACTACTTATGCAAAAGCATTATCGACGATCTAAGATAAGAAGAAAACAACAGCCGGTTGAAAACAGGTGAACTGGTGAGGTGATGGTCAATAATTGGTGACGTTGAACTACACGGAAATCACGGAACGAGGAAGAGCAAGCGCAAGTGACAGTTGAGCCAATTTTCGCGGGTTCTGTCAAATCCAAAACAGTTGGAGAATCGCCAAGCTTGCGCTTGGTAACGCAGAAAATACAAACAATTAAATAAATACAACATTCTCTGTTTTCCAGTTTTCCTTTTATCAATTTTTTATTCTAATAGCATTCACTCACACGGAAAATTGAACGGAATCGGTTCACAGAAATGTAGATATATGTATATTGAAGAATAAAATCGATACGAATACTAACATTCTCACTAGCCATTGCACTCAGAATGGAAATTAAATCAGTATCACTTAGCCTAATTCGATAAACCCAATATCTGATGATTACTACCTAAGTTTCGCTAGTTTCGCGCAATTTTACAGAGTGCCAGAAAACGTAAGTGATACCTATTTCTTCCGTACCGACCGTGCTATTGTAGAAGATTTGGAAAGCTTTTGGTTAATTGGTCTAATCATCGTAGTTTTTTTCATTAAAATACCAAAATCTCACTGAATTTCTAGAAATTATATAATAGATATAAATTATACATTGATGCCCAAAATTTGCAATGAATAAAGTATAAAAAATAGTTTATCTTCGGTTTCTAATGCACTTTTATCATATATTTCGTGTGTTTTGTAAGTTTTATGCATACAAAAACAGGATAGTTTATACATAATAATATAATAAAGAAGACCCAGCTATCCATTACAGCCGGTGTCATCGAACTGTGATACGGGTACTATAATAGACGAAGTTGTTCTCAACTATCAGTAAGGACATAAGGAGTAGTTTAATCCTACACTTAGAATTACTTTGAGACTACACCGCCAAGAGCCAATTTAATTGTTATAAGTTTATAACAACGAAGTAATAAAATAATAACAGCGACAACATCAATCAGTAAAGTTACGACGTATTTATAAAAAAGAGTCCAAAACCCTTGTTTCTTGTAATAAACACGCACAATTTAGTACAATCATCACAAGCCTAAATAAGTCTTACTGATAATCAAAAACGTGACTCCTGGTAATATAATATTTCCAGGAAGAACGCACGGAATACTTCCGGTATAATATAAAGCAATAGTTTAACGAATTATCCTAGATCAATCAGACCTAAAACTACTTGAAAAAAAACAAAGGATTCATCAGCATAAAACAACGGTTGTCAGGTGAGCTAGATGGCATGGTTATCAGCATGACCCTGATCACTGAATCGACGACATCTGTTTACTGAATTTATGTCATGAAGTAACCTACAGTGTACACACGGCTACGAATCAGACTAAATAAAACAAGAACATAATGTTAGTCACACAAATATTTAACTTCATCCTCGATAGGAAACATACCTTCAAGCTACAGCGCAGAAGGCAAAGCTGCCAATTGAGTTGTGAGGCTGAGCAGTTTACGTTTGTAATTTATGATTTAAATATTTCTCGGTTCAACTGTTGCCTATATGAATACTTGACGTGAATTAAAATCTAATAACAATGCGGTAAATTAATAGTTTCCACTAAGAGTTGACAAAGTTACTTAATTACTACAATTACAAATGAATTAAGAAACATTGAATTAAGAAACTTTGAATAAAGATTAGTTATTCAAATACTCTCTTGTGAAATTGTGAGAATTCCATAAGCGTTTAATATGAAACGGCTCCGAAACGTCTATAGAAAATTTATTAGAAAAACGTTTTCCTTTTTAGAAATTAGACAAAATAGTCGTATACATTTATGGAAGGAAGGAAGCAGCTGTTCGATCGATGACATCACAAAGCAAGACCAGAATAATGGATCAAGAAACATAAAAATAAGAGAATCTTTTGAAGACAACATTATAATAAATTATAGTTTAAAAAACTAAAAAAAAACGCTTTTATAACTAATTGAACTAAAAAGTTAAAAATAAAACTGTAATAATCAATTGAAAAATTTGTATTATTGTACAAAAAAGCGTGGGGTGCTTTTTATAATAACTTCAGATATAATAAACTATTGATAAAATATTTACAACAAAAATCAAGCCCCCCATGCACGCTTTTTGTACAATAATATAATTTTTTCAATTGATTATTACAGTTTTATTTTTAACTTTTTAGTTCAATTAGTTATAAAAGCGTTTTTTTTTAGTTTTTTAAACTATAATTTATTTTTTACTTTTTAGTTTTTTTTTTTTTTTCATTTTTTTTTTCATATTATTGCATTGTCATCGACCTTTGACAGGTGTGCAAAGTTTGAATCAAATCTGATCTTTCAAAGTAGGTTTTTTTTTTTTTTTATTTGTTTTCATTTTTTTTTTTTTTTTTTTTTTTCATATTATTGCATTGTCATCGACCTTTGACAGGTGTGCAAAGTTTGAATCAAATATGATCGTTCAAAGTAGGTTTATTTTTTTATGTTTTTTTATTTCTTTTCATTTTTTTTTATTTTTTTTTTCATATTATTGCATTGTCATCGACCTTTGACAGGTGTGCAAAGTTTGAATCAAATCTGATCGTTCAAAGTAGGACAAAATCGAGCTCAAAGGGGTCGGTTACATACATACATACATACATACATACATACATACATACAGGTGAAGCTAATAAAAGCGTTATAAAAATCAAGTAAGCAAGCACTAAATAACCACTCGACGAAATAAGTGTTCTCGTTAAATATATGAAATATATTATAAAAATATAATAGCACATGAAAATCTTTTATTTCAGGGATGCTAATTACGGATTCGTGTTTATGCGCGCTAAAACGGGTCACGAAAATTTTGCTGAAACAGAATCCCGAAATAATGAAGTTAAAAATTACCCAACAATAAAAATTAAACAGACATTAGGGTTTTGAAATAAAATGTGGAATTTGTTTATGTTTTAGAGTTAATAAAACGTTCGTTAATGAATTCTAACTTCGCTTTAGTCAGCCCATTAAACAAAAGAAGTTAAAAAAAAATGAGAAACCGACTTCATGGCCAAACTGCTGAACAGATTCTGATAAAACTTCTATGGGACTAATATAAAAATATTAACTTTCGTAAAAAAATGCGAATCGGTTCATAAATGACGAAATTATGCATAGCAAACATTAAAGAAAAACACACCCGAATCAAGAATCTCCCTTTTTATTTGAAATCGGGCAATAAAATGTGGAAATTGTTGTTGTAGACTTAAAAACATTTGTTGGCAAATTCTAACTTCGCTATAGTCAGCATTATACAAAATGTAGACCGGATTGTATTAGCAGTTTAACTTTGGGTGCTTTTACGACGGTCCAGAATCCTGATGATCATGTAAACAAATTTTAACGCTTTGTAGGTCAAAAATGAGAATCCATCTTTATATTTATAAAGAAATCCATAATGTATAGCATAGTTTTGAAATATCGGTTGTGCATTTAGATATTACCGAAAAATACTGCGGTAATATGCGCTACTTACTCACCTAAATTTAACCAAGTTTTCAAAACACATGCCTTATTTAATTTTTACAATACCTTCTGCTTTCCGGTATGGGTAGACAAAACCAAGGAAAATATCAAAGTCATATGACGGCCCTAAGCTGTATCATAATGAAATGAAAAAGCAGCCAAGTGCGAGTCGGACTCGCCCATGAAGGGTTCCGTAGCATCAATTAACATAATACTAGCAGTTGGTGCCCGAGCTTCGCTCGGTATTTTTTTTGGTGAACTGTTGTTGTGAATTATATTTAAATACGAAATACCTACTTACTTAGTGATTAAATATTAATATTTTTCGATCTTACCGACATAATAATAAACTCCACTACTCGTCAATAGATGGCGTTCTCTGTCTCACTAACTTATGACTTAATCAACAGATGGCGCTAGGAGTTATGATTTTAGGATAAAGTTGATTATTTACTTTACGATTAGGGGGACATTTTCTAAAAATGAAACCTAGCTAGATCGTTTTGTCGTCCCCAAAAACCCCTGTATACTTAATTTCATGAAAATTGTTGGCTCAGTTTCCGAGATCCTAAATATATATATATATATACATATATATATACAAGATTTTCTCGTTTAAAGGTATAAGATAAAGGTTTTTGTAGTTCGTCGAAAGGTAAATTGCGGTTTACGATTTATGACGTATAAAAAAAAAACTATTGACTAGATCTCGTTCAAACCAAATATCGTTGGAAGTTTACATAGTAATGAACAACATATATTTTTTTTGGATTTATTATTCTCTTATTTTAGAAGTTAGAGGGGGGGGGACCAACTTTTTTCTACTTTGGAAGTGTCTCTCGCGCAAACTATTCAGTTTAAAAAAAAAACAATATTAGAAACCTCAATATCATTTTTGAAGACCTATCCATAGATACCCCCACACGTATGGGTTTGATGAAAAAAAAAATTTTGAGTTTCAGTTTCAAGTATGGGGACCCCCAAATTTATAGTTTTAGAAAAAAACGATATTAGAAACCTCAACATAATTTTTGAAGACCTATCCATAGATACCCCACACATATGGGTTCGATGAAAAAAAATTTTTTGAGTTTCAGTTTCAAGTATGGGGACCCCCAAAATTTATAGATTTTTTTCTATTTTTGTGTAAAAACCTTAATGCGGTTCACAGAATACATCTACTCACCAAGTTTCATCAGTCCAGCTTTTATGGTTTCGGAGAAAAATGGCTGTGACACGGCCGGACAGACAGACAGACAGACATGACGAATCTATAAGGGTTCCGTTTTTGCCATTTGGCTACGGAACCCTAAAAAGGCTAAACCAGCATCGCTCTAAGAGAATGCAAACCTACACTTTAATTTACCACGCCCAAATGAAATTTAAAAGTAGAATAAGAATAATATGAATTTCTAAGGCGTGCTCAGTCATTCAGACGAAATGAAACGACATGTGAGAACAAACATTTTGAGAAACGAAATCGTGTCAGACAACTATAAATGCAAAATTATTTAGGGTAGCTCAAAACAAAACAGTTGGCGTCACTGTTAATGTATTTTTATTTTCTATAACTAGCTGATGGAACAAGCATATTGCCCACCTGATTTTAGGTGGTAACCATCGCCTAACAAAGCATTGTCTCGTGGGTCACGCACGTCAGGAACACAGCGATGCTGCTTCACGGAAGAAATAGGCATGTGTTATCAGAATTCAATGAGGACATATTTTTGTATCGTCGTTCAGTCGGTACGTGGATAAATAAACATTCAAAGAAATCTATAAAGACTGACTGACTTGAAGCTGTTCAGCTGTAGTAAACACTACCTCTTAAAAATGTATTGGTGGATATTATGTTGGTGTTCAAAATATTAAATAAATGTAGATTAGGAACCACTCAAAATAGAACATTTGTAATCTAAACAGAATATTGTTCAGCGGTTGGAATTTTAATTATGATTTTCAATTTGAAAAACCGTATGTGCGTAATTCCAGTGTTCTCGAACGGTGAAAGAAATCATCGTGAGTAATTGTGATAGGCATGCACTCAGACATGTGTATGGATCACTACTGAAAAATGTGCGTAATGTGGGCATGTGCCAATTCTATTATTTTGTCGTGTCTCTAACCAAGAGATCTGAGAGGCTGTCAGACTACCAAGACTGGTAAAAACTTTTTCAATGTAATTTATCATATACAAGACTTAATTTATTGAATACAATCATCATCCAATGTTGACAAGTCAAGATCGCCGTCAAACTCTGAAAATGAAAAATGAAAATGGAAATATACTAAAAACGTATCACAATATTCACAATCGTAGACGGATGCAGAAAAATTCAGATTCACTAAATCTGGTTAGAATTCTTTATGACATCCAAGCTACAAATTCTAGGTGCTCGTAAAACCCAACGCTTGTTATCTGGTGGAATTGAATGCCCTCATATCATTGTTAGGCCAGCTGATAAATTGAAAATGCGGCTACTAAGCCTTCTCGAAAAAATAAGCGAAACTTTGGAATGGAAAGAGAAATACCAAATCACTTGACTAACTAACTGAACAACTGAAAAACAGACAGCAAACGGCATTTGAATGAAGATATTAGATTCAGATTTGCAATACGGAGTTTATTGATGAACTAGTTTACAAAAAATGTATTTCGGAGGGTAGTAGGTACGCGTCCTTCTCGCGTCGAACCCAGTGATTGATGATGAGATTTGTCAATACAATTAAAGGATTTTAGCTAAGATGAATCTGCCCCAAAAAATCGACTACAATACGCTTCGGCTCAAAAAAAGCAGCCAAGTGCGAGTCGGACTCGCCCATGAAGGGTTCCGTTGAAGGGTTCCGTAGCACGACGAACTACAAGAACCTTTATATATGTTACTTGATGTAACATAATAAGGTTCTTGTAGTTCGTCGAAAGGTAAATTGCGGTTTACGGTTTATGACGTATAAAAAAAAAACTACTGACTAGATCTCGTTCAAACCAAATATCGTTGGAAGTTTACATAGTACAACATATATTTTTTTTAGTATTATCATTCTCTTACTTTAGAAGTTAGAGGGGGGGACCAACTTTTTTCCACTTTGGAAGTGTCTCTCGCGCAAACTATTCAGTTTAGAAAAAAACTATATTAGAAACCTCAACATCATTTTTGAAGACCTATTCATAGATACCCCACACGTATGGGTTCGATGAAAAAAAGTTTTTTGAGTTTCAGTTTCAAGTATGGGGACCCCCAAAATTTATAGTTTATTTTTTATTTTTATGTAAAAATCTTAATGCGGTCCACAGAATACATCTAATCGCCAAGTTTCATCAGTCTAGCTCTTACGGTTTCGGAGAAAAATGGCTGTGACATACGGACGGACAGACAGACAGACAGACATGACGAATCTATAAGGGTTCCGTTTTTGCCATTTGGATACGGAACCCTAAAAACAGCATTGATGAAAGTGCTAACGCAGTATGCAAGCTTACTCTATGCCAAGTGACAATAAGTAAGGGATCCATCGATGTGCATACGTCATCCGATCAAATTCGATTCCTCGGTTTAGCAGTAAATAGGTACATAACGGACGTTTAATTTAAGAATGTGTGGATTCATAACATTGTAGAAACATGGAAATTGTATGGATGAGCGTACGTAGGTTAGAATTAAACTTTCAATGATGAGACAAAATTACAATTTCACAGATGAACGCTTCATTTCATATTCGAATACTGAAGAGGTTCAATTTACATATTCTACTAGCAAAAAGACCACGACTTTGTTCGTGGCTTCTTTTAAACATTCGTTTATTATACGTTCGTAACATACGTTTAATTTGACATACGATTAGGTAAAAGTACTATTGTCGATCGATGAGATATATCTTAAGATACCTTGATTTATTTAAGTTAAGCACGAATCATACCTATAGCTAGAAGAACCGACAACTGTTGGGGTAAAAAGGTTTTCGAATGGCGACCACGAACCGGAAGACGAACGAAACGTCATATCAGATGGACCGACGACATTGTTAAGACCGCGGGAAGTCAGTGCATGGAAAGGGTTCAGATAGTTCAGAATCGTTCTTCCTGGAAATGTGTAGGGGAGGCATATGTACAGCAGTGGATTTCTCAGGCTGATAATGATGATGAAGCACGAATGCACAATAATTATAATGAACAAAAAACTCGTTCGCCTATCTTACAAAATTCGCCTCGCTTCCGTTCCATCGCATTTGAATTGAGAGTACTTACGAGTATCAAATTTGGGTAATAACGTATCAATACGACGAGGCACGTAGGAGATTAGAAAGGGTATTATATGGGATTGCTGCTTCCATTTACATAATATCGACACCACCATTACCTTTAAAGCTTAAGCTTTGTACTTCAATTATAAATTCTATTAGGTAATATGATTATTATACTAGAAGAGTACTTTGATATCTTAATTGGATCATCAGTATACAAACACTTGCCTATTAACATAGTGATATTTACATACGAAACGAGAGCTTTCATTCAATTAACGAAGCTGTAAGTAATTTGCATGACCAGAGGCGTCTCTAGCCCATGTAGCGCCCGTGTGCAAACATTACCCAAGCGCCCCCTAGTAAGTGCGCGTTCAAAATGGAATGGATACAAAGTACAAGTAACAGCACATCAAGTTACAACAAACTGTCTTTCCCCAATGGGTAATTAACTCTATTGCTTGGAGATTTTTAAGAAGAAATGCAGTTTGGTTACCACAATGTCCTGTTGACTATATTTAGAATTATTATGCAAGGTGTTCTGGTGTAAACCCTAACAAGCCAAAACTTATCGAAAAAGAACTTAGAGAAAAAGGGGGAAAATGGTTTAAAAAAAATCAACGCACAGCCTAAACCGTAAGTTCTAGAAGCATGAAACTTGGAGGGTGTGTTTCTATTATAGCTTAGAAATGCATTTAGAAAGAAAATTTGAAAATTCTTTCTTTATGAGAAGAAAAAAAGGGGTGGGGGAGGGCGCCGAGTGCCAGCGGTGCTCGTCGGCCCCTATGATGTTATTCATCAAATATTAGAAGAGCTCAAGATACTATACAAAATCTATGCAGAGCGGAGCTTTTTTTACGTTGGTCATTGAAAGTGCGGCGCCCGGCCAACGCGCCCGCCAAGTTGAGCTCCTTAGCGGTCCTAAGGGGCGCCGAACGCAGAGCGGAGCGCTTTTTATGTTGGTCATTGAAAGTGCGGCGCCTGGCCAACGCGCCCGCCAAGTTGAGCTCCGTAGCGGTCCTAGGGGGCGCCGAACGCAGAGCGGAGCGCTTTTTACGTTGGTCATTGAAAGTGCGGCGCCCGACCAACGCGCCCGCCAAGTTGAGCTCCGTAGCGGTCCTAAGGGGCGCCGAACGCAGAGCGGAGCGCTTTTTACGTTGATCATTGAAAGAGCGGCGCCTGTCCAACGCGCCCGCCAAGTTGAGCTCCGTAGCGGTCCTAGGGGGCGACGAACGCAGAGCGGAACCCTTTTTACGTTGGTCATTGAAAGTGTGGCGTCCGGCCAACGCGCCTGCTGATAGTGGCCGAGCGCCCCGCCGCGGCGCTCGGCGCCCCCTAGGAACGCTGCGCCCGTGTGCACCGCACACCCTGCACAATAGGTAAAGACGCCGCTGTGCATGACTCAATAAACAGAAACTGCGAAGGAAGGAAGGAAACTGTTGAAAATGGCAAGCATTATAAATTGATACTAAATTTACAGCTTCTGTGGCGATTCTTCACTTTCCGATGTTCTCAATGTGCTAGCTCTCTGTGATAGCTCTCGAGTGTGGTTTTGCTCCAAATTCGAGCTAATAACGTTAAAAAAACTAGAGAAACCGACTTCATGGCCATGCTGCTCAATATAAAAAAAAAACTGGAAGCCTTTTAGATATGTTTATATGGTTAACTTTCATATAAAAGAATATCGGTTTCAAATCGGCTCATAAATGACAATTATGCTAAAAAAAACTGAAGTCGGTTAAAAAGTAGCATATATTATTGTTTTTATATGAGTCCAATACTATATCAGTCCAAAAACAATAATATACCTATTCCAAGTTTCACTTGAATCGGTCCGGTTTCATCATCCACAAATTCAAACTTTTTGCATAATTTTTATGGGCTACAACGAGTACTCAGTACTCATAAGATGTTATGCGCACATTTTGTACCAGTAGCTAAGCGCCGAGAGACTTTTTACTTGTCTGTGTGTGGATAAATTGTCATGTTATCTAAAGTATCACGTTTGTTTACGTGCATGTTACGTCTAACTATATTTTCGTCGACAACGCGACCTCTCTCTTAGCCCGAAGGTCTAGCAATCTACGAAAGAATATCTTTGTTTCTTTTGCCAAATTCTTTATAAAACTATATCATAATGTATTAATCTCTTGATGTTTGACGAGCTGTCTCGTATATTTACTTGATCCTATCAAATTGGACTTAAGATAATGGATTAAATTGATCTAAATTTTATTGATATTTTAATTGGGCACGTTGTTATTGAATCTTGGGAACCGTTATCGACATCTCAATATTCTTGCAAAAATTAGAGGAAGCTAGATTTAGATCTTGTATCGGCGTACTCATATTTGCATGATCCATGTACAAATTGGAAGAGTAAACTTATGAAGCTGTGATCTAAAACGAAATTGGCTCACGATGAAAACATGCAAGCCAGCCAGCAAAACACTGATGAAAATTTAAATTATTTTGACTAGAACTTTACTCAAGAGAACATAAAACTAATAAATGCAAAAGACAAGAACCGCTAGTTTATACTTTCACAGAATAGTTTGTCCCAACACCAAAAGTACTACCTAGTGAGTAATAAACTAGATCCTTCTCATCTTGTTAATAAATAAACTCCAGAGAAAGTTGTCTGTGGCTGTGATAGTTGGCAACATGATACGTGAATAGTTTGAGCTTGTTCAAGATCAAGGCCGAGGCGTGATTTAAGCAGCATAATAAAGGCTACCTTATCTAAACATAACATGTTTGTGTCTGGAAATAAAAAAGAAGAGGAGGTAATGTGATCTTTGGACATTAACCTGCTTCCCTGAAGGACAAACCACCAAAAAAACATCACACATGTCAGATAATTGATGGTCGAGTATTTGTATGTCCGTATTGCGCAATGAATGATTTGATGCATATATCTTTTTTTGTTTAACGAGGATCTTTAGACAAATTAGAAGGCAAAGACAAAAATAAAGAAGCCCAAGCGCTGGTCTGCCCACATATTATTATTATTATACACCCCACCGCGAACGTCAGTGCAGATCTTATTCCCCCAACTTATCCACGAAACGAGACTTTATACCTAATTGAGTCGCAATCCACAACAACGGAGGTCTATGTCAGAGTATATGTTATGTAAAAGAACGCACAGAAATGAATAAGTACCAAGGTCTTATATAAAACACATAGCCACATACATAATTGGAAAAATAAGAACAAGATGTCAGAAACAACAACAACGACCCATCTCATAACACCAACATTGAAACACGTCGGAAACTAGAAAAGGACAGAGAGGAAGATTATTCTGACTCTCAAGGGAGCAAAATACCTTTAGTTAGTTTGCCATTTGTTTGTTTGGGGCCTGTGGATGTTAGGGACTATTATTAGGATAGTAAATAAGGCTATTAACTCAGAATACATAACTATTGCCTAAGATTAGATACAAGAACTGCGTACTACTATCGATAATTAGGTACAATTCCATTCAAGAAATTATCTAATCAGAAATTGTTGTTTTGAAGCAAAAGGTTAGGTGTTATGTTATTGCGAATGTTTATATTGTGCGTGTGATTGCTATGTTCTAGGCTAGACCGGAGTATATCAATGCGGTGGTCAAAACAAAAGTTCATGTTGCGCTAATATTTCAAAACACTAACAAAATAGTGTTTGGAGCTAATGATCTTGGAAATAACTGCACGAATTTTCACAAACATGGCTAAGATCCATCTAATGATCAGCTTTCTAACAAATTGAAGCTTCCATTTCGTAAATACGCAATGTGATATTACGGAAAGCAAGACCGACATACAAGGCCACAAACTTTAACACGAGATGGAAAATGTATCTTCTTTTACTTAATATTCGTATCGGTACCGCAATATGAAATCCGTTCCAGATTTAACAAATAAACAAACGTGTTGCTTCCTACGTCATGGGCAATTATATTTTGGTACGGCTAGGCGCTTGTTTGTTTGTTTGTTACTCGATATAGCGGTGGGCGCCCGGACATTCGTGCAGCTAATATAGAATGCAACTTCTTCAGGAGTGAAGGGTTCTCGTTTCCTCATTGTTTGTCTGAACATGTAGATGAGACATTAAACATTATTTCAACGCAGATAAGTTTCATTTTGCTATGAAAGTAATGGATGATGTGGAATGGATAGTGATTACGCGGGACATCGTGCCACATTTTAAAACGTTTTAGCCAAGGACTTTAAGCATAAACCTGCATAATCTTGCATTTTTGACTATAATATATTCAAGATATGACATATCAGGCTGCATAATATATCAGATATTATCATGCTTATCTGATCACACGAGTATAAATAATAAAGATAACATAAAATACATTTGCAATGCAAATTGAACAGAATATTCTAATATAGTCTTTGCCTTTATTTAAGACACTGAAAACTGTGAAACAAGTAACTAGGGTTAAAACTATTTCGCTGAACTATGTGCAATCGGACTGAACACAGATCGGGATTTTCGATAAATAAGTTCAGTGTTTTTTATACCTTTCAAAGGGTTAAAACGAAAATTACGAGTTCATCGACAGTTGTCTTCGTCATACAGGTACATAACATAGCATATTCTTTAAATTCTTTATTCAGACAATTAGGGAGTCCATGGTGTTAGTAACAAAAACAGAAAAAGTGGGTTAGTAACTTATAACTAGTAATGATTTAGTCCTCTGGATGAGTCTCCATACCAGAGGACAATTTATGCAGAGGAGCATAGACGATCTATAAAAATTTCAATGAAGATTGATAATTAAAGCGAATTCATTAATAATGAGCTTATTAATGAATTCGCTTTAATTATCAATCTTGTTTACCAGTGGACATGGACGTAATGTAGATGTAACAATCAATAGCAAAATTGTAAGAATACCTACGCTTTATAATACAATCGATTATTTATCAATTCATTTACTACCACCACTCGGGTCGTAATGAATGTGTTTTACATAAAGATTAGCGTACGTCAGTGTTGATTCAAGGTCTTGAAGTTAGTTTATATGATTGACCCGGCTTTCTTGTAGAACATATTTAACGCATATAAAACGTTGAGCTCCGAATTTATGTAAAAAAAACTAGCACAACAAAGGTTTTGGTAGGAAAACTTGTATTGATCAAAATTATAATTTGAATTGAAAACTTCTTTAGGCTGACTTGAGTATTTTTAAGATGGGTAAAAACCACTAAACTCGCGACACTGTTATGTAATGTACCGTGGTACCCTAATAATATTACAATGTAGTCAAGTAGGCTAGTAATTTTGCTTTAGCTAAGTTTTATAAAATAAGTATTAGGTAGGTACATTATGTCCATTAGCTTACTGTCTCTTTTAAAGTTGACGCTTTGTTTATGTGTTCATAATAAAAGTTGCACTATCACTATACACAATATTAAATTTATCACTACACTAACTCAAAAGGTTTGGTCCTTTTGAGTTTTTTTACTGTATTCCCGGAGTGCCAAGATTTTTGCTGAATCTTTTTCAATACACTTTGTTGATTGCGACTTTTTATAAATACGTTCGGTGACTTTTCAGAATTGGAAATACGTACTTGCGTTGTTTGACGGTTGTCATCCCCTTACCTAAAGCACAGATAAGATAATACTACCTAAAGTCTATCACGGTAATTTAGTTACGACCTGACTCAATTTTCAACGTGTCTTTTTATTGATGGTAATATTGCAAGATAGTTAATATCGCGTTGTAAACCATGAGGCGATCATTATGAGTAATGGGCTATCTTTGTCACATTGGCGATGCGTGGCGAAAACGTGATACACTTATTCTATCGATTGTTGCCATGTAAACTGAAAACCAGCGCATTAGATTACAGCTGGTTCAGTCTCAGTTTATTTATTTTGAAAATAGACAAACCTTTCCTGTGATGAAATAAATAAATAAATATTGTGGACAATTCACACAACACTACCCAGCCCCAAACTAAGCAGAGCTTGTAATATGGGAACCGGATAGCTGATATAATACTTGAATACTTTTTTTTTTTTGTAAATACATACTTAGAATACAATATAACACCCAGACAGAGAACAAACATTTATGTTCACCACACAAATATTTGTTCTCGGTGGGGATCGAAACCCACGACCTTAGGCGCAGAAAGCAGATAGTAAGTGACGATATGGACTATGGACTCAAAGATGTATCCAGTCGGGTCATAAGTGCTTACAGTCATAAAACGCAGCACTTTGCAGCTGTCATTCCTAAGTACCAGCGTATTTTGCGTGAGACCAGATATAGTGGTATGAATTTTCAAAAACTATTTATTTTGTTTCAGCATAACTTTGCAAGGAAATGATATAAATATTGCTATATATTACCTAATTATTCTATCGGAATATCGGAAATTATGATCTGAAAGATGGTACAAAAGTACAAACACCACTTAGTTAGCCAATCGAGTAGGGAGTAGGGCAAAGTCAATAGGAATTGTATTCAATTGAAATGTTGTCATTGTGGCAAGTGTGAATAGACCCTTAACCAGCGCAAGAAAGTGAAGACGTGAACGAGGATAACCAGCTGCTCTCGATGAGCTGTGTGTAAATGCAATAAATTACAATCTTGACTGGCGCATATTATTGTGAATGATAACGTTAACTTCCTTATACTTGTATTACGTACACTTATTTATTAACTTACTCAGAAGAATATGCATAATAATGTACATAGTGATCAAGTTTGCATACCATTGAGTCTGGGAATTCATGTATTTTTTGTAGTAATTAAATGCAACCAATTAGTTTGAAATAATACCTACTATAAATAACCTAGCTTTGATCTGCGGATGCGCTCGCCAGGTAAAATAAATACAGTAGGCATTTGCTGATTTTATATCCGAAATATATTGTCACCCTTCACATGTGTGTGTGGGTGAAAGATGACATGGATAAGAGAGGAGTGAATGCAGACATGGCGTCTGACAGAGGAGAATGGACAAAGACATGTTGTGCCGGCCCCACATAAAGTGGGATAAAGGAAGAAAAAGATATTCGATATATTATTATCATGCTTTCTGCCACCAAACAGCGTTTCTGAGTTTCGGTTTAAAGGGTGTGGGGGTGAAATTACAGACACATAGGCGAAAAAATATTTTGGTCCTTGCGGTGGTTGTCGTAAGCGCCAGCTGATTGCATGTTGATTTTAACCTTATTTTGTCAGCTTTACGTGTTAAAATTGCAAGCATCTAGGTGCTAATCCAGCGATATCGTCACAATCGTCCAGCCAGACTAACATCAGTGGGATACCGAAACAGAAATAAATTGTAGTACACGTGTGAACCACGCATATGTCACTAAATATTAAATGGGAGATAAATAGGTATTACTTTCTTCTTCTTAATATCAAAGTCAGAAATTGTTTATCACTTTAAAACGTATTAAAGTTAGGTGAGTCTAGATACCAGATTCACGCGACCAAGCTTAGATTAATTCGTTATTAAGTTTTATAAAGCTGTTGGTCTTCCTAAAACAATAAATAAAACAAATATATTTAATTGGTACTTGTTACTAAGAGATCTGATGAGACATCTACCGAGGCTGGAGCCTTTTCTTTTTAATAAAATAGAGGTGGTTCTCAATTCGGTTGTATTTTTACTTCATGAATATAAAACTATGTTTAATTTGTTGATCCAAAAATAAATAAGATTGATCGATGAAATCGTTTTATTTTATAAAAAAAGATTTGTAACGAGCAGATAGCAGTCTTCCTTTGGCTTAAGTGTTTTTTATACAATTTGCAGATGGAACAAGCCTAGGCATATGGTTACCACTTAGTATCGGGTGGGCCACACCCGTTGTTAAGTGGTAACCATCGCCTATAACAAAACATTGTTTCGTAGGTAACGCCCGTCAGGAACTTGCCCTACGATGCTCTGTCTTGCGTCTATCAACGTTTACAGATGTTTAGCCTCACGTGCATTTGAATTGATGTTTTTTTCTGCTATAACCTAGTTTTCAAGAACTATTGTAATTATTTACCATACTCAATTGCCGCCATATTGTTTAATTTAATCTCGAACCTAGATTGCAAAATAAAATGGCACGACGAAGTAAACATGCGTAACTAACTAAACTAGTGAAATTCTTAGTTAAATCGAGCATTACAAGAATTAACCAAACCATAAATAGCAACCTTAGGCCGGTTGTCTACTGAAGCGTTGTTTATGTTGCAGGTCAGACCACGGGATTTCCACCGTGTCAGTAGGGACTGAGCCTGGGGATAGCACACGTTTCATTATAATGCGGGTCGCTTCGCTCACGGACCGCAACATATTTTTTTTTCTAGGTGGGGAGTAAAACAACAACTCGATGCACCGCCGCTTAACGCTTCGATCGACAGGTAGCTTAACATAACCATTAAAATACTTCTAAAAGTATGTACTTCAGTACTCCACCTTCATTTAAAATCGGAAGTTTACAACTTTACAACGACTTTGATGACCGGTATTACAGGGAATAAATTACTTTCTCCAATCAAGAGAAATGGAGCGGTCTTTAAAAAGAGACATAACTAAAGGTATTCCCGAATTTTATGTTGCACCGTAAAACAACACAGAAATGGAATTCAATCAGTTACTACCTGACTTTGATTTCGCCTTAGGGTTGAGAGCCTAATTATTTTTATTTTTAATCGTTTGTAACAGTCTATCTGGAGACCGCTCAAATTTTTCTTGTGTATTTTGTACATTTTTTGTGAATATTTATTTAATTTTGTAAGTTTCTTTGTGTTTTATTTTATTTATTTGGGGCATCCAACAGAGAAATCATACATAAATAAACAATATTAAATGTAAAGTAATGTGCGTTGCGTCTCTCTAACTACAGACGCCAAAACACGTAATACAACTAGACAAAGGGTGGCATGTAGTATTTGTCTATAGGCATCTTTTTTTCATCTTTTTTAGGGTTCCGTAGCCAAATGGCAAAAACGGAACCCTTATAGATTCGTCATGTCTGTCTGTCTGTCTGTCTGTCTGTCTGTCTGTCTGTCTGTCTGTCTGTCTGTCTGTCCGGCCGTGTCACAGCCATTTTTCTCCGAAACCATAAGAGCTAGACTGATGAAACTTGGTGAGTAGATGTATTCTGTGAACCGCATTAAAGTTTTTACACAAAAATAGAAAAAAAACTATAAATTTTGGGGGTCCCCATACTTGAAACTGAAACTCAAAAAATTTTTTTTCATTGAACCCATACGTGTGGGGTATCTATGGATAGGTCTTCAAAAATGATGCGCAAACTATTCAGTTTATTAAAAAAGCAGCCAAGTGCGAGTCGGACTCGCCCATGAAGGGTTCCGTAGCACGACGAACTACAAGAACCTTTATATTATGTTACTTGATGTAACATAATAAGGTTCTTGTAGTTCGTCGAAAGGTAAATTGCGGTTTACGGTTTATGACGTATAAAAAAAAACTACTGACTAGATCTCGTTCAAACCAAATATCGCTGGAAGTTTGCATAGTAATGTACAACATATATTTTTTTTAGTATTATCATTCCCTTACTTTAGAAGTTAGAGGGGGGGGGACCAACTTTTTTCCACTTTGGAAGTGTCTCTCGCGCAAACTATTCAGTTTAGAAAAAAACGATGTTAGAAACCTCAATATCATTTTTAAAGACCTATCCATAGATACCCCACACGTATGGGTTCGATGAAAAAAATTGTTTTGAGTTCCAGTTTCAAGTATGGGGACCCCCAAAATTTATAGTTTTAGAAAAAAACGATATTAGAAACCTCAACATCATTTTTGAAGACCTATCTATAGATACCCCACGCGTATGGGTTCGATGAAAAACATTTTTTTGAGTTTCAGTTTCAAGTATGGGGACCCCCAAAATTTGTAGTTTTTTTTCTATTTTTGTATAAAAACCTTAATGCGGTTCACAGAATACATCTACTCACCAAGTTTCATCAGTCTAGCTCTTATGGTTTCGGAGAAAAATGGCTGTGACACGGCCGGACAGACAGACAGACAGACAGACAGACAGACAGACAGACAGACAGACAGACAGACAGACAGACAGACATGACGAATCTATAAGGGTTCCGTTTTTGCCATTTGGCTACGGAACCCTAAAAACGATGTTAAAAATCGTTTTTTAATAAACTGAATAGTTTGCGCGAGAGACACTTCCAAAGTGAAAAAAAGTTGGTCCCCCCCCCTCTAACTTCTAAAATAAGACAATGATAAAATTAAAAAAAATATATGTTGTACATTACTATGCAAACTTCCAACGATATTTGGTTTGAACGAGATTTAGTCAGTAGTTTTTTTTTTATACGTCATAAATCGTAAACCGCAATTTACCTTTCGACGAACTACAAAAACCTTTATATTATGTTATTTGATGCTACGGAACCCTTCATGGGCGAGTCCGACTCGCACTTGGCTACTTTTTTATTTCAAGACATAGAAAACAAGACTAGACTATAGAGGATCATGCCGTAAGGTTCTTGCCTGTTCTTCATGATCTAGACTAGAAGAACAGGCCTTTTTTAAGACTTTAAAGACGTTTCAAAGTGAACCTTCAGCAGGCTGATCATGTAACTTTTGTTGCAATGGTTTCAATCAAAATCTTATTGAAACTGTCAATTTTAGAACTAATACGTGATCGCAAATTGACAGTTTCAATAAGATTTTGATTGAAAAAACCATTGCTACAAAAGTTACATAATCGGCCTGCTGATGCAACTGAATTTGAAAAAGGTAATGCTTTCGATCTGAAAATAATTTAGAAGAAATCGAAATTAGAATCAAGAACACGTTTAAAAGAAACACCTAGATACCATACAAAGTCATTGCCCCCGCCCAATTATATAGAAGCAGTAAACAAATAAATCATTGCCGGTTGTTCTAATCAAGCGAGAGACTCGCCCTTAACCTCTAATTGATCTTTTGTAATATCCGAAGCACTTCATAGGAATGTTTACTGTGTAACAAATTGATGTTTTGTTGTCTTTGATTAGTTTTCAAAACGTTTTAATGTATGTTTTCAACAAAACGATAATGCCGGTGTTGGTATAAAAAAATAATGTCGTACCTAGTAGTTAAACTCTTTATGGAAATTTTGTACGGGAAAGTTATACTTACCGTTGAACGATCAATAAAATAGAAATTTCAGGTAATATAAAAAAATCTTCTATTTAAAAACTGGAAAGTCTTAAAATATACAATGCGTGGTCTAAGTAACCATTTAATTAGCTTGACGATCAATGAATAAAAACTTCATTATGTAACATGAAATGAAATTACTTCAAAGTTAATACCCTTCAACATTTCTTAAGAGCTTTCGACGTCGACATTTTTCCTTAAATACAAGCAACCTACTTAAATTATTTATGGCTCGTTACCATGGGCTTCTTAATGTTGCGTAATTCATGTACTTACAGTCATTAGGTATGAGATGGGGTATGTGATGTAGGTAAAGTTAGGCAGTGATGTGGGTGAAAGAAACGAGTGAATCCGGACCAGGTCAGGTCTAATGAATTGCATTATAATATAGAACTTGAGGCAAAACATACTACCTTGTGGGACTCCAAACATAAAATATACTTGAAAGTACGAGCAAATCATATAAATATTCAAATTCGGAGGTGTAAAGTTCATTATAACTATTAACAGTGAGTAAGTTAGAAACGCTAAATAATTGGTAGTATTTTTGTTAAAATACCAATTGATACAGTGTCAAACGCTTTAATGAAAACCAATATAACGGTTACTACACTGTTTCTCACCAATTTTGCTCTTTATCGGATATTTAACCTCTAACCTCATCCATTATGTTTTAATATTCGGAACGCGAACGCTCAGGCTATTACACGCCCCGCTACCCATTTACTCGCTCGACAAACCACTTAGAGCCACCGCTATCAGGTTATCGCTATTTATTATGCTATCCAGTGTCCTCATAATTTAGCAAATCCTGTGATTCTAGTAATCAGCTGGTGATATGAGCTCGATAATGGTTATTGGTGTGATAAAGTTTATGATTTTGTTTTTGGTTCTTGGATAACTTTCAGTTATTCGTACTAGACTTATAATTATAGGTTAAGTTAAGCATAGGTTCTAGATTCATTTAAAATGATTTTGCTCATGTGGTACCCGAGTTTGTACTATGCTCTAAATAAATATTGTGGGCAATCCACACAACACTATCTAGCCCCAAATTAAGCAGAGCTTGTACTATGGAAACCAGATAGCTGATAATAATTACTTTTATTTTTTTGTAAATACCTACATATTTAGAATAAACTAAAACACCCAGACAGAGAACAAAACATCTACGTTCACCACACAAATATTTGTTCCCGGGTGGGATCGAACCCAAGGCCTACGGGGCAGAAGTTAGAGCTACTACCAACTGAGCTGAAATGCCAGTTCTGCTGGCTGTTTACGAATTATTTCTAGCATATGACAGGTTAAGGTCAGAAATACTAAAAGAGTATTTATATATTTACTTCCAATTTTATTCCAATTAGTTAAATCATTGCTGGCGTGATTCAGTCTTAAACATCTAAATATAGCCAGAGAAAATACATGTGTAAATAAGCAGAGATGTGTTTACGATTTATTATAAGTATGTGCACTCAACTCAGTTTCAAATAGCGCGAATCAGCTGACTTTAACTAAATTCCTGCCTGCAGAAAGTTATGTATGGCGGTCAGCCAACTGTGCTAAAATTACTCTTCATACAAAAACACCTCACAACTTCGAGTGAAAAAAATCACAAACACCAAACGAGCCGCTATTGGTTACCTACATCAAATTGGATTTTATTTTTGTTACGTTGCACTAGTTCATAACAGTTATTATTAGTGCTGCCATCTACAATCCATCACTAGAACTACCGATTCCCCATACCAACAGATGGCGCTTTCTCTGTAATTTCTCACACGTCCCTTCATGCATACTAGAGGGCGCTTATTTAAATTCCTTAATCCTTAAATTTTTGTATCAGAAGATAAAACGTTTGAATGCACGATATGACCTTAATCAAGGTCATTAAACTAAAAACAATGAAAACCTGAGATTTTGGACAGATTTTAAGGCATTTATGAACACAGTGCACAGATATTAGAACCTATTTTAAGGAAGGCACAGTTAAAAACTTACATGATTTGAACTGATGAGCCATGGCAGCACTGTCGCCTGCATGATGGTAATCGTAGAGCGAATGACCGATCAGCTCGTCTGACTCGAAGCCGAAGGAATTGGTGAGACTGGAACAAGAAACCAGATGTTAGGAAACAGAAATAATACCTCCAAAAATTTCCTTAGCGATGAAGCTCATACAAACTCAGAAGAAAGATATATTTTATTTACCATATTACACACAATTCGCTACAAAATATCTCTAAGGTAATAAAATAATTGCATACAATTTTTTCCATCAACGTGCTAGGAAGGTTTTTGTCTATGCCATAGCCCAAACAAAACCTTTCTATGTAACATTTTGTAATACAAAGATGATGTGGCACACCTTTCTTGGGTTTTTATTCAGTCATTGGTCTGACGTCAGTTTTATTTGATAAACTTAAGAACTTAAAAGCAAAGGACGTTAATATGACCTTCACAATAACACCGCGTATCACTTTCGGAACTATTTCATCATAGGGAAAACAATTACGGCTAATTGTAATCATATTCTTGGTCTTTCTTAAGATTTATTTATAACCTAAGTCCTTCTTTTGCACAAAATCAGTAAGACAAATTTTAAGTTCGTTTTAATGAAATCGAAAAATAAATTTCTTGAAAGATATGAATTGATTCGTTTTTGCAATCCCATGGGGAACTCAAAGGTCAACCAATGTTACTCAAACCATAAGTAGGTTATGTTTACCGGTGCCTATAGATAACCTTGAATGACCTACCGTCGTACCGCTCAAGCAAACATTATACAAAATAACTCTTGCATTATAAACAAAAATAAAACATATCTTAGACCAATGCAAAGTGTTGTTTTTAGGGTTTATGAACTTGATCAAACTTACAAGGTAGATATTTAAACCTCCCGCCATATCCAAAGTAGACAAAACACCACTAAATAAACACTTCTCACACAACACCGCTTCCAAAACACAAAGCTTATAAGCTCAAAAACCACAGGACACTAAATTTCATAAAACAAGTAGTTTCACTGATGGGATACCGCGTACTGTGTACAAAGCCGCGAAATCATGTTTAACCTACAAAATAGGTTTGAAGGTGATATTTTTGTTGATATAAGTCGGACGGTTTCAACTGTCGACGGCGAAGGCTACAGTGAAACGAAAGGCGGGCTTCTCGATTTCGGTCTGGTAATATTGGAGGGATTCGGCACAACGCCATCTTTTGAAAAATGCTGGCAACAGGTAAGCGGCTGGTTCAACTAACTAGGTTCGTACATTATTAGAACCTATAATTTTTAAACCACCATTCAAGACCACATTTAGAAATAACATTTTCGCAATGAATAGTGGTTTCACTAGAATAGAAGTTGCGTTGAGAGAAAATTCATAAAAAAACTTGAGCTAAAGTATGAAAAAAAAAAACTGGAAAGAATAGGATTCGAGCAGCTCAGCTGTGATAGTTGTGATGCCATTGCTTCTCGTTCAAGTTCTGATTTGAAGGGTATGGGTATGGCCAATTATAAGCACATACCTTCAAGTCTTTGGATGCAGTGCAGTGGCAGGGCACGTCTATAATAAATGTGCTCTGCCAGAGCTCCGCCAGAGAGGCCAGTGATGGATCAATAAATTGTAGTCAGTCAGTCACGGAAGACCAGCGTTATAGTGGCGCTCGCTACTAGAGCATTATGCTGAGTGACGGCCAATTTTTTTGTCATTTTTACTTGCATAATCCTTGTATAATACTATTGAGTGGCATCAAAATAAATAACTTTTGATTTGATTTTAATTAAAAAAAAATCGGTTGTCTGTGAAGTCGGTGAAGTCTGTTTACTGACGATAGTTGAACGTGACAACGTCATACAGCTGTCCACGCGGACGCATCGCTCACTCAAGTAAGGAGAGAGACAGATGTCGAGCTCTGCCGAACGCGGAGGCCGATTGTGCCTCTTTGTCGCTCGTTCCGCGCTCTCGCTTGCACTTCAAGCCTTAAATGGAACGCCTCAGAGCGAGGTAACGCCGCATGATTCATGTTTTTGTGCGTGCAGCCGGCTCCATCGAATTATAAGACGTCACGTCAAAAATATATATTAAAGTTACTCACGCCTCATCAACATAGGTGAACTTCATATCAAGACTGTGCTTCGACAGGAAAGTCTTGCAGTCCAGTGGTATCTCGATATTGGACGGGTGGGGTATAGGCCGACCCACGGCCACCATAGACCCCATGTCTTTCTTGTCGTCGTTGTTGTTTTCAGATTCTGATGACAGCATGTGACCGGTGATGTGGATCACCTGAGAAATAGAGGAGTTAGTTCCTGCTAAATATGGGACCGAAGATGTATTATTTCTATGAACAGCAGGCCGATCATGTAACTTTTGTTGCAATGGTTTCAATCAAAATCTTATTGAAACTGTCAATTTGCGATCACGTTCAAAAATTGAGAGTTTCAATAAGATTTTGATTGAAACCATTGCAAGAAAAGTTACATGATCGGCCTGCAGAAATTATGTATTTGAGAGTCAACGACACGCCCAAAATGTCTCTTAAAATTAAAATAAAAACTTTGTAACTTTATTGCGTGAATGTCTACAAACATTTTTTTCGACCTAATTCTACAAACATATCCACATAATAATACATAACTACTTAGGTTAGAGTCCAACCACACATAATAAATATTTGTAATTTTTTATGTACCTAAATAAAAGTAAATTAACCACATAAATAGCACATTGGTCAATAAGGTAAAATCATTTAAAAATAAGGAACGTACTACCTAATTCTTTGCAGTGACTTTGACGAAGCAAAGGTACTAGTTCGGTAAAGTTTTTAGGCAATGTTTTCATTTGCTCAGCTACTCAACTAGCCAATAAAAAAAAATAATAATGCGGACAATCCACACAACACTTTCTAGCCTCAAACTAAGCAAACCTTGTACTATGGGGACCAGAAAGCTGATATAATACTTTTTGTATTTTATCAGCTTTATTTTTTGTAAATACAATACAACACCCAGACAGAGAACAAACATCTACGTTTCATCATCATCATCATCCACAGCCCGACTCCACCCACTGCTGGGTATAGGCCTCCCATAGTTTGTGCCATCTACCTCGATCCTGTGCCAGTCTAAACCATTGCCGCCCCGCGAGTAGAACAACAACCGAATGGTGGCCAAGAACCGGCTAAAGAAGCGTAGGGCGCCCTGCAGCAAGCAAGATGGGTGGACGACATAGACATCTACGTTTACCACTCAAATATTTGTTCTCGGTGGAGATAGAACCACGATCTGCGGCGCAGAAGGCAGAGCTTCTGCCAACTGAGCGGAGAGGCCAGTCAATGGTTTGTGGACATAAGGAATAGGTCACTAATTTCTCTAAGTGACGTCAAATTCAACAGTTATGAAACGATTGATGCTTCTTCGGAGAAATAATGCGCAAAAATATCTGAGGTAAAGGAAAACTGGTACCGGTTTCGGTTGGTTTAGGCAATATTAATTTGCCTATGTATAGTTCGTCAACATAAGATTTTTGTCTAATAAGAAACTAGGTACATAATTTTAAAATGTTTTTATTGGTATTCACGCCTGTTTACATAACGAAAATATTAAAAAAGCGGCCAAGTGCGAGTCGAACTTCTATATGATCGATGTTTTAATATTAGTGTTTTTTTTTTAATTAAGTTGTTGAAGTAAACATTAATTAACACTTTTTATCCGTGATCTCTGCCTACCCCCATGGGATCATGGGAGGCGTGATTTTATGTATGTATGTATGTTGATAAGTAAACATTGTAATTAGTATTATAATTTTGAGTTGATTGAATGAAAGGTAAAAAGTCAGCAATTTCAATTCGAGGGTCGGTATTAGGTACCAAAATAAGTATTTAACTACGTACCTACGCAATGATTGTGATGCAAAATCTATTTTAGTTGTAAGTTACATCTGAATCACCATTATTTTTTACTTAATATTTAATTTAAATAATAGATATTCATTTTAGCATTTAAATAAAAGGATCAATTTCCCGTAAATTTCTTACAATCACCAAATTTCATTTTAAACTGTTATTAGTTCGATATGGAAAAACCTAGAATAAGCACAGCGGTAATTACAGTTCCGAGTAATTTGATCATCACAGACAACATAATAATAGAGAATTACTAAATCATAGCTAATTGTGGTAATAATAGCTCAATTGGATCTTTACTATTAATATACGTACCGATTAGACAAATTAATTATAAGTCAAACAGGGCAAAAATAAGTCTCAAGGCAAATTTTTAAAGGCCTGCACACAACTAGGTCGCTAGCGATAGCGATCAGTGAAACGCTGTCAATTATCGCTGTCAAATTTGACAGCGTTTCACTGATCGCCGACGCCAGCGACCTAGGTGTACGCAGGCCTTTAAATTGATTTCCAAAAATTACTTAAAAACGTCTTCAAGCTAGAGGAATGTACTTTACCTCCGCATTTTTTAGAAATTGCTGAATATCTTTAATTACTGGCCTCTCAGTTCAGTTGGTAGTAGCTCTGCCTTTTGTGCCGCAGGACGTGGGTTCGATCCCCACCGAGAACAAATATTTGTTTGGTGAACACATATGTTTGTTCTTTGTGTGGGTGTTATATTTTATTCTAAGTATGTATTTACAGAGTATGTGTTCTAACAGTCAAATTAAGCAGAGCTTAATTTATTATGCCAGTAGCAAATGCTTAATACCAAAAAATTATCGACTGGAAAATCCATGCTTCCTTAAATAGTCGCGTACAAATGGCGCATGTCACTTGATTTATCGACATTTAAAGTTATCCTTGTGACTTTATTATTGGTAAACCCTTTTACTTGTACATTAGTTCTGCGAACGGAAACTATGTGGCAGAGTGCTTCGCGGATTTCAATTAGACTTTGAACCTTATCCTCACCTAATAAAAGCTGATTTCAAATGCACGTTCCTGACCTTGCTGGTGAGAGTGCACTTGAGTCGCAGAAGCATGTCTCTACGACCACTCTTCCCGTGGCGGAGTGCTTCGCGGGTTTCATTTAGACTTTGAGCCTTATGCTTACCTTGTATGAAGCGGATTTCAAATGCACGTTCCTGCCCTTTCTGGTAAGAGTGCACTTGAGTCGCAGAAACATGTCTCTGCGACCGCTCTTCCCGTGGCGGAGTGCTTTGCGGATGTCATTATACTTTGAGCCTTATCCTCACCTTGTAAGAAGCTGATTTCAAATGCGCGTTCCTGCCCTTGCTGGTAAGAGTGCACTTGAGTCGCAGAAGCATGTCTTTGCGACCGCTCTTTCCGTGGCGCAGTGCTTTGCGGATGTCATTATACTTTGAGCCTTATCCTCACCTTGTAAGAAGCGGATTTCAAATGCACGTTCCTACCCTTACTGGTAAGAGTGCATTTGAGTCGCAGAAGCATGTCTCTTCGACCACTCTTCCTGTGGCGGAGTGCTTCGCGGTTTACATTTAAACTTTGAGCCTTATCCTCACCTTGTAAGAAGCGGATTTCAAATGCACGTTCCTGCCCTTGCTGGTAAGAGTGCACTTGAGTCGCAGAAGCATGTCTCTGCGACCACTCTTCCCGTGGCGGAGTGCTTCGCGGATTTCCTCGTGGTCGCACGGATGGCTGAATTCAAACACGCTTTGGCCCATTATCTCCATCTGTAATGAGAAATAAGTTCTTAGATTTTGGTAGTGCACAATGGCAGTAAAGATTATTTGATACAAGATACAAGATTTATTTGTAAAAAGCTTATTTTACACGCATAAATACACTACTTATACATATAGGTAATCGTAAATTATTGTTAGAAATATAATAAAATTAGATATTTATTCCATTCATTCGACAGCCACGGGGTTTGATGTTCTACAGTTCAGGCAATTCTAGGAATTCACCTAAACTGTAGAACACCTTCTCCAACAGCTATGCCCCAATTTTATGCTTGATTATGGGGGCGGAAGCGGCATCACTTGAGGCTTTTGGATATAAAGATATCTTGCTTCACTCATTCAATAACTATTTTATGAACATACCCTTGTTATGAGCACACCCACCCATTATTATATATTTAACCCATGTTTTCCTCAATCATTATTATGTTTGTTATGATTTATGGTCATACACGGAAAAACTAAATAAAGACAAGTAAATTAATAGAATATGAAGAAAGAAAATTGTGAAGATGTGGTCAACTCTTTCGGTTTGAAGGGTGTGGTGTGGGTGCCAGTGAAATTACTGGCACGTGAAGCTGAACATCTGTAAGCCTCAAGTTGATGGACGCAGGGCTGTGCATCGTAGGGTACGTTCCTGATGTGCGTGACCTACGAGGCAATGCTTTGTTATAGGGGATGGTTAACACTTAACATCAGGTGGGATATATTTTTCCAACAGCTAATCGTATAAAAAAAACAATAATGTTTTATTTCCAAAAACTCGGCTTCTTTACCAAACACACAAAGCGAACGTAACCGAATGTCGAAGCCAGTGGACTGTATCGTCCGATGTGCTGACGTAAAACATCATGACCTCTTTTAATTAAAAATTTCCAGCCACTCATCAACATGGCAAAATAAATCTTTTTATAATTGTTTAGGTTCTTCGAAATTATAACATGTAGGTATGAAAGCGGACAAAAGTTACATAGCAAATGTTCGTTTTAAACCCGAATTCAGAAACAGTGCTTGAGGCTGAGTCGAGCACTGTTTCTGAATATAGTCCATAGAATGTTAAATATCATTTGGCTTTAAAACTAAATATATCCAATATGGCAAAATTTTTTTTTTTTTTTTTTTTATTTATTGCATGTTCATATTTGTGATTGGGAGATTTATTCCATTCTGTTTTTTTTTTACATTTTCCGCCGTCACGCGCAGACTTATCTTGAGCGGACTCGAGCACCTACCGTTTCAAAACGGAATAAAACATAATAACTTAACTTTATGTTATTAGGTGGCTTTACAAAATATTGCTGTCTCTGTCATTTTAACATCAACGAAAAGAGATAAACAACAGATTTTATACTCCTGTTTAGCCTTCAGTGAGTATTTTGAATATAGCCCTAAATAAATAGATAAAGAAAGTCTTTATTGCACAAATAGTGACGCACAGATAAACTCACAAATATAGAGGTAGCTCACACTTATAAAGAGAAGAATCCAAAATGGCCTCACTTTTTGTGAACCAACTTAAAATAGAAAATTAGGTTCTTAATTCAACTGTATTTTTTTAATGGTTGTTTTTTGTTTTTTTTTATGTTTTTTTGTGCTGACAGAAACACTCATTGGTACACGACTGGATTTGATTCAATACCTTAGATAAGAAGACCACCAGGCCCCCACTAGGCCACCAGTGGCTCTTATTTTGATTTAGTGAGTAGTAGTAGATTCCAACCAAGAGTGCCTTAAATCAGGGGTAATATTGAATCCCGAGCTAACGTAGGAATTCCGAGCTAACGTAGGATTCTCGAAATTAACTCCAAATTTCAACGTTAAACTAGACTAGAATCAAGAGAGCAACGAGGAATTCTATATCGCTGCTGTGAGAAAGCTTCATCGGGGAGGGAGCCTTAGCATGCACTTTGCACAATAACTATTCAGAGCCCTTTGGATTCAATAACGTAAACGTTATCCCTGTCGTGTAACAATGGATGTTTCATTCAAAGAATATTATAAAATAACTTAACAGAAAGTTAAAATCAAATTGACTCATGTCACGACTGTAAAAACCACGCACAAACATCGTGAGGAGGTGAGCAATAAAAGCAGTATTTTGCATATTTTTTTATTGCACAGCATTGCAACCTTATATTAATAAGGAAAATATATGAAATAAATAACCTTAATACTTTAAATTTCATCATATTATTTACCACTGCAGGTCAAAGACCTTCCTTTCGCGATTTAACGTACCGACCGACTACTTAAAGTTTATGTCATCTGCCAAATGAGTCCACTGTTTGACATAGGCCTCTCTCATATTTGAGGGGTTTGACGCACGCTTGACAGTCAGATTGGTGACCACAGTGTCGAATTTTAAGGGGCTGACAACTGTCACAAACATCTTTTCGCTCCCTCATTTCAACAATTTGAAAGGTATAAAATCACTTAACATAATAATGAAAAAAGGCAAGCGACAAAGTTGCACACAGTTCTTCAAAAACATAATTTTGGTTTAAGCTAGATTTCCTACAAAAAGTTAGTTTTACTGATTTGTATTGATGATTTTTTATAAAAACATTAAGTGTTTTTTAAATGTTAAAATACATATAATATACGCGTTGGAAATTCTTTGACGGTGGTCTGCATCTTAAGTAGTTAGGAGATGGCACTGCCCATCTCCTAGTGCGTTCCCAACGTCTCTACATCCGACATGAATGGGAGTGGCCCATAGCTCCTCCCATTCTAAATCGGGACAACCACGTGTTTCAAAACCACATGAAATACACGGGAAATTCCGAAGAAAAAACAAGAAAACGTAAAGGAGAACGAGTAATTTTACGCTACGGAACTACGCTGTCCATCGTCACCAGTCACAACAACAACAGAGACGGTAACGATCTGGAGGGCTTCAAAACATGAAAATAACAAGAAATTCCGAAGGGAAAAAAGAAAAGTAAAGGAGAATGAGTAAATTTCACGCTACGGAACCACGCTGTCCATCGTCACTAAGTCACAACAACAACATACGGTAACGACCTAAGGGCTTGCGCACACCTAGGTCGCTGGCGATGGCGATCAATGAAACGCTGTCAAATATCGCTGTCAAATTTGACAGCGTTTCACTGATCGCCATCGCCAGCGACCTAGGTGTGTGCAGGCCTTAAATGCCGGAACGTTCAAACCAGTTGACAACCCCATCCATCAACTTAAACTAGTCAAAACCGACTCTATCACTTAACAGCCAAGGAACAACGGAACGGAAAACGAAATTGTAACACGTGGACAGAAATTGCATCACGGATTATGATAAGATATTTTTATCTGTATTTTATTGGAAAAATAAATCAGTAGGTAGATATTAAGCATAATAGTCATGCTGAATTTGAACTCTTGAACACAAAGCGAATTATACCTTCGAGTGGAAAAAACAGCTTGTACAAAATCGACATATTATGTCATTGATATGAGGAGTTTGTCCAACAATTTGCACTTCTTGATTTGTACAACACTAGGCTTTGTTCTACTCACACAGAGTACCATATCTCTAATCGATAGAGACGTTTATCATAGTTCTAGTGTACCAGATTAACTATCTCGATTCACTTCATATTTTTATGAACTAAAATAATTTGACCTCCAGAATGCTGCCCTCGATTAAAGAGACTTGGTCGAACCATAGGTTATGTAATTGAGAGTATCGTCAGTTGAATTCTGTTATTGATATTTTATAATTCAGACTAACAAAACGCACGGGACTTTGCTTGTTTTGTTCTAGCAAACGTCGAAACTACGCTAGACATTACTCACAGTTTCCGTAACGTAGTCTATATTTGGATTCTAAAAACGGTTTGGTGAGAACGACTACTTAGGAACATAATAACAAAACGGAATAGCTACAAAAACGCGTCAAATTTTAATAATTGGCCTGGTTCCAAGAAATATTTTTTATAGCTTTTTTATTGATTCGTGGTACATAAATAATAGAAGAAACTTTGAAAACCTGTGTGACGAGTACTATCCTTACTATAATATTATAAATGCGAAAGTAACTGTCTGTCTGTTTCGATTTCACACAAAAACTACAGTACCGATTTGTATGAAATTTAGTACACACACAGATAGTCTAGCTAGACTCTAGAGCCTAAGAAACTAAGCAGTTTTCTTTACTTTGGCCAGCAAGCGATAGAACTGCTACTATTCGTAAATCCTAAACTGTTTCTAATTCTAATTGTGTTGGGGGAATAAGATCTGCACTGACGTCCCGCGATGGGGTGTAATTGTGCTAAACTGTTTTATTCATATAAAAAATATTTCACCACTTTTTACTCCACGAGGCACCCAGTGCTTTAAAAGGACCCAGTAACTGGGTTCGTATAAAATATAAAATATATATATAAAATATAAATAAATATAAAAAATACAAATAAATATTATAGACAATCCACACAACACTATCTATATCTAGCCCCAAACTAAGCATTTAGAATACAAGTGCAGATGACTAACTGGATTTCACATATTATTAGCACGGTTCAAATTGGGTCCTCAGATAGCAAATAGGACACTGACCGGACCAATTAGCACTTATATTTCGTAGTATAGTTCGGCCGTTCAGAGAATGCGTTTGACAGTTTGATCAGTTAGTCACATAGTTAGTACAGCACTACAAATATAAAGCGCTGACATAACCTTGTAATAGCGCAGTATAGATTTAGAAAAATATTGTATAACAAGTTATTTGACACTCAGTTTGTTACAAAATTATAAAATTCATTGATTATTGATATAATAATGTTGTTTTAATGCTCATCAATTGTTAAAACGGTAAACAACCAGCAAAAATATTTTTATCGTAACTGCAACGCCATTACAAAGTTACGTCGTCAGTTCAATCGCGACGTGTCAGGAACGCATTCTCTGAACGGCCGAACTATAGTATTCGTAATTTCGTAGTATTAGGTAGTTTTTTTCTCGTTTATGTATTTTTTGACGTGGCAACGTCTTATAATTCGATGGAGCCGGCTGCACGCACGAAAAAAACATGACGTCATGCGGCGTTACCTCGTTCTGAGGCGTTCCATTTAAGGCTTGTAGTACAAGCGAGAGCGCGGAACGAGCGAGAAAGAGGCACAATCGGCCTCCGCGTTCGGCAGCATTCGACATCTGTCTCTCTCCCACTTGAGTGAGCGATGCGTCCGCGTGGACAGCTGTATGACGTTGTCACGTTCAACTATCGTCAGTAAATCAACTTTACGGACAACCGATTTTTTTACAGATAAAAAGCAGCCTATCACCAAACCCGGTTACAGACTATAATTGTTGAAAATTTAATCCAAATCAGACCAGTAGTTAGGGTGTATTAGGTGCACCTGCATATACATATTAGGGTGCATCTTCTAAATATATAAAACTCTTACGTTACTGACTGACTGACTGACAATCAACGCACAGCCTAAGCCGTAAGTCCTAGAAGCATGAAACTTGGAGGGTATGTTTGTTTTATAGCTTAGGGGTGCACTAAGAAAGGAAATTGGAAAATTATTTCCCTAAGCGGAGAAAAAGAGGAAAAACTTTTAAAAGAAAAATCAACGGGGCGTAACGGCTACGGGGCGAGCGAAGCCGTGGGCGGCCGCTAGTTTATTATATTCTTCTTCTTATCGTGGCACTGTTTTTTTCGAATCAGAATGGATTATATTAGATTATTATATTAGTAGTATGGGATAGGATACGAGTTACATGATATATTATATTAAGTAGGTTATGGGACGAGTTTCATGAAATTTCTGGCTAATTGTTGACTGAAAACATCTGCAGCTAAATGTAAAAACCTTCAACCAACTTGAACTAAGTCTGCTAATACAGTATACACTTAATTATTATGTAAATGCCGTAGGTATGTTGCTTATATGAGTAATTTTAGAACTGTATAGTACCTATCATAGAGTAGGTATTTCTATCAGTTCACGAAGACATCGTTGAAGTTATTTGTAACGCTGTTATTCAGACGACTCACAATGTGTCAAAACTTTTTCTTTTATTTGGGGCCAAAAATACAAATAAATAAATAAATAAATATTGTACCTAGACAATCCAGACAACACTATCTATCTATAATAAATAAATAATATTGGTACTTAGATTTCTTCATATCAGTCGCAGAGCAGCGGAAAAGCTTTATATGGCTGCTAAATCAAATTTTAGATATATTTAGTTATAAGCACTGTATACTAGTTCATTTAAGTTTGAGAAATAAATATCTTTCTAAATCATTGGCTAAATTGATCACATGGACAGATGCCATTAATTAGGAAGAAGAAGAAGAAGAGCACAGATTAAATCAGGAAAGGGGAATTTTGATTACTTTCCTGGATTAAACGGGTAGGGCAAATAGCACCAGCTAGATGCCCTTGCCCACAGACAAAGCTTTTGAAGTCGCGATTGACAGAGCATTTATGACCTATATGATCATTAGACTCATTAGCTAGAACCTCCTTATGAAGAATCCTCGTGCGAAATGCCGTCATGCCTATTTCAGTTGCCAAACAGAGTTGTTATGTTTAAGTTTGTAGGGTGTGGATGTGATAAGATTACAGGCACATTAGGCTAAAAACATGTATGCCTCCATTTGATGAACGCAGGGTAGTGAATCGCAGGGCACGTTCCCAGTATGCGTGACCTACAAGGTCTGTGCAAGCGCTGGTATAAAGGAAAGTTTAAGCTATTAATTCCAAACAAACCTAGCTTTACTCATCACCCAATCTTCAATAATGAATTTCTTACCTGCGACACCCCAAGATGGTCAGCGATATTCTCGCTGCAGTACACAATATCTCCTAGCTGGGAGAGGACCAGCACGAAGCCATCCAGAGCTTTCATGTACGAAAGCTCTGAAGATATCTCCTCCATGCCCTTTGGATCCTGAATCTTAGGTTGATCTGTCTCCGATTCGGGTACTGCAATAACAAATGATATATTAACATCAGTATTATTTTTTCTTCTCTTCTCTCTTCTTCTTCGTCTTGTAATATTTTTTTTTTAACTTTTTTGTCAATTTATGTCCAATTGCTGGGTATAGATAGTGCAATCCACGAAGGCGCGCCCTTCTCCTCCTTAACCGTTTATAGTATGTGTGCAAGCTTCCGTCAATGTTTGAGTGTTATCGGTACCTATGAGTGCTCACGCACACTACAATGAATAGACTACGGTTCGCGCCTCAACCGAAAATTGGTGGGACGCGTCTTCGTGAATTGCACTATCTAAAGGTCTTCCCCAACCCCTTCCAGTCATCCTGGTCTACGGCGGTCTATTGGTTTATGGGTTAAAATCTGTCAAATCTATGTGCTATGTTTGTCAAAAGGAAGGAACACAATCATTAGAAATCCCGCAGCTTAGATAGCCCTCACTAACCACATTACCCAGTGGGTTAGTTAAAAATAAGTTAGCCAAACTAAAAATTACAAGCTAAAGCTATCTTTTGCATCAACACAAATATTTATTTGGTAGGACGGTCCAACTTACAAAACGTTCGTAATACTTTTTTTATCGAGACAAATAATGCCTTGGATCAGTCATGCAAACAATATTTTAATCTGACAGTGATTGATATTGGTGGCCCGCATTCAATTCTAAAGAATTTATTTATAACTACTTTTTGACGACGTGGACTTCTTTTTCCCGTAGAACTAATCCCAACAAAAATGTCCAAGAAAAACAACGAGCTACGTTCGATACCCCAAGGGGTAGACGGTGGTGCCGAAAAAAAGTTGAGAAGTGAACGGGTGAGTGCCAATGCCAAGTATGTAATCAATAGTACCTACTCGCCATTACCATTGACGCACATTGACCACTCACACACACAATAAAACCCGCAGAGGGTCTAATTATTCTAAGTTTAACAGTCAAACATCCGTAGAAAAAATTGATTGCCAATTCCAAAACAGTAGTTGACAATATTGAGGGCTAGTGACGTGTTGCGGTTTTTACATCCGATTCTAAATACGTGATTTACATAGAAACAACCTGTAAACACGCATCGTAAGTCTTATTGCTTGTGAGCTATGTTTTCCTAGTAGATTATCCTCAATTATCCTAGTAGACTAATAAAAGATAACAAAATTTATTGCCTAACAATAACACGGCATTTAATTAGGTCGAACAAGATTTGTGTAGCGTTGTGTACTAAGAATGGTCGGTCTACGAACCAGAAGACCAGGGTTACCAGAACACTAGTTTTAGAATTATTTTTAAGGACAAATTCGAACCTACGATTTATTGCCCAGTAATTCCTTCAGTCAGTTTTGAAGGAGCTACTGGGACAAAAATAATCCTCAATTAGATTATTTTCAATTATCCTAACCTAGTAAAATAACCACTGAAAACAACCGCGATGATACAAGTTACCCAAATAAAATAGTAAAATACTCACGCAACGAAACAACATCTCTGACTTTCAGATAGGAGATAGCAAGGCGCATAACAGAAGCCTTGTCCAGCTGATCCACCTCCTCCTTCTTCGCAGGCAGCGCTGCTGTCAGCTCAGAGAAGATCTGCATCTCCTTGGTGCGACGGCACCTGGCTGCGACGCGCGACTTCTCCTTGCGCTTCTCATTATTCCTGGAAAAGAAGAGCAGAGTGTCAGCATGGACTCAGTTCACATCACACCCTGGACACTTATACAAAACCACAACAGCCAAATTTCATACAAAAGTCGCGTTCTAACTACCTATTATACAGACACTTCACTAACATCCTTTTGTACATGGGCCTGTGTATGTGTATGTTGGTATATGGCGTGTACTAAAATCAGATCTGCTTCAGATCAGAAGCGAGGGTGAGGTGCGGAAGCTCCGATTGGTAAAAGAGTCATAGATAGAAGATAGATAGAAAATACTTTATTGCTCACTAAAACTTAGAAACAAACAATGATAAGCACATAAAAAACTTAAAAACTATTTGCCATTGTGTTCCATTCTATGCCTAGTATTTAATGTTATGAGCTCTGGTGTTTCAAGTGTCCAGATCCATGGCGACGGTGATCAATTCCTATTAGATGGTCAATATTTAAAGGCTCCAGCCTCCATAGTCTCACTTAACATAGTTAGCGAACTTCTATCCAAATTAAAGACGAGTTAACGTACGCTAACTATTTTTATTCGGAATCAGAATCATTTATTGTTGTTAAAAATAAACAATCCATCAGAGATTTCCTTCGCCGCCACAAGTAATAGGTACTTAAATTAAATCTCGATTGATGATCTATACACACAACATTGGGGCATTCCACTCAGTAATCTTATCTTATAACATAGGTACAAAAATACCACAGAGTTATTTAATTAAATTATGTGTAATTTCAATGAATCCACCACGATTGGTGTGGTGGGTGAATAGTGTGGTTACTGAATACCTAAATGCATCGGTTGTAGGTAAGGTATTACCGGGTTTCAATACAAACAGATAGCGCAGTAAGTAGTCTATTACGTGTATGTTGAAAATCGAATTTATTATTAGACTATCTTTCCCTGTGAATTTTGTAATTGTGCCTAGGATTTGGGCGCTTTGGTGTTATGTTAGCTCCCAAACTGCATTCGTTCTTAATAATATAAAAATACCATTTTCATTTTTGATTAAAAAAAAAAAGGATACGCACGCGGGTTTAATTAAATCCTAGGCAGCTCATATTTCTGATGTTTTAAAAATGATTTATCCTGATGTAAAATTCCATGTGCCTAATCTTAGAATTACAACACTATGCACAGGAAACTTGGTAAAATCGATTATTTGGGTCAACTATTTAGTATTTTAAGGAAAATGTTGTGGTTTGTCTTGTTACATTGTATTGTAGTTAGTTAATGGATATTATTAGCCTGTAAGAGAGATATTACTTCAATAATCGGATTTTTTTCTATTCTGGTGCTTGAAATCACTGAGGAGCTGACCAAAGGAAGAAAATAAAACGTTGAAGCTTAATGTTAACTTATACCTACCAATATGGAAAAAAACATTTTTATAAAATGGAAAGGACGGAGAAAGCATAAATAATATATAATAAAAGTATAATATGTATGGAACTTTTGCGGGTCCAATTCCAATCAGATATTTTTTTTTTAATTACTTGTGACACGAAAAGAACGGAATTAGCCAAGTTAAAATAAATGTGATCCCTACTGAACTGTACCTATCTACCATAAACAGCGCGATCGATTTTATTTATATGGACTACAAAGCAAGCACTCACAAACCAGTTCACAACAAGTTACCCAAAGAACAAAAAGACATTTCAAAGAATGATAACGTACTTGGAAAAAATCTCAAATACCTTTTATTAACAGAACAAAGTTTCTTCTCAATCAAATCTGAAACACCCGGAAGGCACATTTTTACGAACACAAAATATTCGAATATTAAACAAATATTCCACCAACAAAATAAAACACAAAACACTACCAACGCTGGTCGACTTGGATGGTCATTTACAAATGTATTCCATTAATTTGTCATTAGGCCACGAGCTGTCGATCGTTCTAATTAGTGTTGAAGAAATGCGTCATTGATGCATTTTTTAACCTTACCTAGTAGTTAAACAAGTATTGGGACGAAGAAGCTTACGAATAGCGATAGCGTGATGCCATACTTGCCATTATATATACTTGTCGTCTATTTCGCAAGAAAAATAACGTGTCAAGCAAAATTGCTTGGCTCGTTATCGGCGCCAGCTGTCTTTCATTTTGAATAAAAAGTATACAGCCATCAGTATAGTGGAACGCCTGTTACATCATGTTCTTTATTTTGATGCAAGTTTCGGTAACATAGCAGAGTTAGCGCAGAGATTACTGACAGAAGAGAGTGGAAAGAAAACCTGATGAGCCAGCTACACTAAGCGACGGATGAGGGCACAAAGATGAGAAAATTTCGATAATTGTAATATAGGACGTAAACTATTTGAGTTGATTATGCGTAGAGTAAAATTATCGACGCAGAAATAATAAATATATTTATGTAGGTACATACATTAAGAAGGATATATGTTTTACCAAATCATCACCTAAGTACATTAAATTACACGCAACTCCAATAACTTTTTTACTATTGATATTGATATGAATCAGATACAATGGACAGGTGAGAATATCGAACATGTATTGAATCAACTACACAATTGACGCAAGTTGGGCCATAGAACGTGCTCTGCGTTTCAAGTAACAGTAGCAAAGGTAGTGCCAGAAGATATAATATGTACTTGCAAAAAGGTTTACCCTAAAGCCGTCACAATAGGAATTAATGATACAATAGAACTACTCATAGAACGGAAACGGTCTACTATCATATATTGTTTGGCAAATGAACTGCCATGATGAATCACAAGGCTTCTTGATACAGTTCATTTTTCATAGAACGTAGATTTTGAGTGATATAAACTCAGTTGGAAGAGCTCTAGAAAATTTAATGTGAACGTGTGATATTTAATTCTAGGACAGTAGCTATGGAAAATATGGTAAAACATAATATTTTTGGTATGCTAAAGAGGCTGGTACAGCAATCAATCAAATTTAAAAGTTAGAAAAGAAAGAGAAGAAACAATGACAAGTTCAACGACATTAAGAAGTCCCTAAGAGTCATTGAAGCAAAAAGCTCGCAACTAATCAAAATAATAGAGGCTATGATGTCTGTCTATCAGTATAAAAAGCAAGACGAAAATAAAGATGAATGAAAAACTGTTGGAAGAGCCTCAGGTATATCTATTTTACTGATGAGTTCTGAAATTAAAGGCATTATAACAATAATGCCATGAACATTTGCATCTATTCCTAAAACATAATGTCAAGTCAATAATCTCTGTGTTTTGACGAAATGTTAATATTATACAACTATAGTAATTATGTAACTGACTGCCAATCAACGAGCAGTCTAAACCTACGAATATGTTCTAGGACTAGTAGGTGCACTTAAAAATAATTGTTGCAACAGAACCCAAAAAGTCGTGCGGGTGTTGAAGTTTGTATTCAAAAGTTTAAAGCAAACGAAGTCGCTCGCTATTTTACTCGCCGGCCATAACGAAAGCAAGTTAAAAACATTAAGACTCAATTAAATAAGAACGAAACAAAAACAGGAAATTATTAAAACACACCACAGTGTATGACTGAAATTTTTAAATAAGCCCTGCCACTGTTTTTCAGTGCCTACTAATTATTCAAGCGTTGTTTATCTTTCCACAGATTTTTTCCATGTGGCTGCCATGTTTACCATAATTTGCCGGACAGCAACAAGGACATAGTTTTTGTTTACAACTAATTTGGATCTTGATAAATAATAATGGCCATTAGACAAGACAAACAAACCAGAATATTCTAATTAACGAATTATTATTCATGTCCATGCTACATACCTACCACCCAGACTCTAGAGCAGGGATTCCCAAACTATTTTGACAAGTGACCCCTTTTCCAAAATGAACAGTTACCTCAGACCCCCATCGCCAAATTACTTTTAAGATCAACCCCCTTATTCGCAATGGTCCACTAACTTTAAACAGCTGCTACAGAGTGTTATTTTTCATAGGTCTCTCTCGATTTAGGTCAATAGAAGAAGACAGAGTGAGAATTAGCAATGCTTTAAGTCAGCAGACTATTATGAATAAAGGGGCGTATCTTTAGTTTTTTCCTATTGATACAAAATACCTTGGTACTAAGGTACCAATTGGAAAACTTTGCACTTGGTTAAGTGATTAAAGTTGACTCCATTTTCTCATCAAAATTTAATAAAATTAACGTACGTTGTACGAACTTGATACTTTACATTACTACAACAATGCTATTTCCTACAAAAATATTAATTATTCTTAGTACCTACACGTAACACAACATAAACAATACAGTACCTACATACCTAACTTGAAAGTTTGAAATAAGAACTTGTGTTAATTTAATAGGGGTCGATTGTTAGACCTCGTTGACCCCCAAAATCAGTTTTCGTTTATGTCGACCCCTAGGAAACCAATATCGACCACTTTGGGAATCTCTGATCTAGAGCATTGATTAAAAAAACTGTTAGCCGAAAGAAATTATTCAGGTACATGAATTGTAAATATTGGAATACATTTCGTATCGATTTCAAGGGAATATTCCCTTGAAATCGAAAATTGGAATACCAGGACAATAAGGACACACAATTGCGATTACATCGTTGACAATAGGTTAGTAAATATGTATGACCAAGCTATTGGGCAAAAGATTTGACTAAATTACTAACCTAATAATAAAAACATACACATTGTGGTGATAAGTTCTGGCGCTACCAGTGCAACCGCCACAGATAAGAACACACGTCAGTGTGCAGCGTATTGAGGAAAATTTTGTAGGTAATTATGGAAAAAGAGCCAGCCAGCCGTATAATAAACGAGTAAATTGATAGAATTCTTGGTAGCAATTGACGCTTCTCTTCATGTGAAAGAATAATAGATGAATAAGACGCTGCACACTTCATTTTAGATATTCAAATATAAGCTGAAAGTAGGCAACCATTACAACAACGGAGGCCTAGATTTCTTACTGCAGACTATAAAACAGCCATTCATCAAGAAACATAGAATTATAGATTCTTCAAAATTAAAAAAAAACATGAAAACTTAGATAACATTTTCGTGTCCGTGAAATTGTTCCATCAATGCACGGTGTGTGGGAAACAAAAACTTGACAGCTTTTTAGATTTGATCATAATAATTTTATTGAATGCATATCTAAACTCACTCTCTCGCCGAGGAATACTTAAAGATAAAATATATGGAAATAAAACGATACAAAAGCTGAAGTAATCTGTGATTTGATACGACATTTGCTATCTGTTGCTAAGGCAAATGCTTTGATTTTGACGTTATTGGTTGTTAAAAAAGGTTGCAAAAACATTTTCTAAAAGATACATGTGTGTAGCTTGGAGTCTCAAATTATAAAGCCAAGAATTTCGTGGCTACGAATACCTATAAACATGCAATCGGTGTATAACCAACTGTAAAATACCAAATGGCAAGCAAAACAGAACAACACTAATCATATATCGGAATTAAATAATTATTGTCAGAGCTAACAAGTAACTAGAGAAATACATCTTTTCAGGCCAATGTTAGACGAATGAACAGTTTACTTTACAAATCTATTCAAGGAGGACCGGCAATTGGTTCTGATTGCAAAAATAATCGCGTTCCCGTCTGCCAATTGAGTAAGTGACGCAAGTTCTCCAATACGTGACTGACGATAGATCCCACAAGTTTACAGGACGTGACCGGCGGTAAAATAGCGGATATTCAATAGATGACGTAGATTTCATACTGCATTTACACAATGCCGTCTTAGCTAAAAGCCAACATATCCATCCATTTTTGAGGAGAATGAGGATCTGCGATACAAAACAGTACAAGAAACTTGAGCGATATCTGAATCTTGACAAACAGTCTCTTTGATTTTATTTATTGAATAATCCTTCTCGGTTTTATTCAAAACCTATTCAACTGAATTTTTTGGTTTTGGTAAATAATATGGTAAACAGAATTGTAATTAACATAACTACGTCCGTATGCATGTTGAGACGCAGTTTTTTTTTGTTGTTGAAATTTTAAATTAATATTACTTATATGATGATTATGATTATGATTACAAAGACTATGGCGTGACTGTGGTCTGACTATTGACCTTTCCTCGACGTTTTCGTATCATGTAGGTGTGATAAAGCAACATAGATATTGCAGGTCAATTTGTCAGCTCATAATAAAAACTACATCTCAGATATATATAAAAACAGCGATTTTATTGCACAGTTAATATCACGTTGGCATTGTGGAATTGAAAGTATTAAAGTAAGTATAAATAACTCAGTAAAATTCGAGGGTAATGTCTTGTTGATGGAACAAAAGAAACCAAAAATAGATCAGATCGATATTTCCTCGTAAATTTGAAATGATTTGTGATATGGACAATTAATTATAATACGATTAATAAACAATTGATCTCAATGCGGACGTGATTTGTAACTTGTAGGCGCCATTTTGCTTAGCTAGTTGCTATCTAGAAGCAGGTTATTACTTGGCAGGTTACAGCAATATACAACTGCGTAGAAAATAATTGTCGCAGTAATCTCTCGGAACTAGAAAACAAGAAAATTAAAAGTCAGCTCTTGTGAAATCGCAGCGCTACACCATTTAAACTAAGGATTATTGAAAGAAAAGTGGTTATGAGGCGGTTCCTAAATTAATTCACTCTTGAAGAGGTAATCAATACTGACGACTAAACCGTAGACACGGTTACTCCCGTTTTCCTTTTACAGAATGAAAAGCTAAATATAGTAGGTACCTAACTAAGTCTTAGTCCTTCGAACCGGATACTGGGAATAGAAGAAAAAGATAGCAGATTGATGAGACAAGAATAATGTAAAAACGCTGTCAAGTCCAACGAATGCGCTTTATTAAGTCGCAAGTTAAGCGGAAAAATAAATTAGGAAGAAGGCAATATAATAGTCTTGCAAAAGCTTTAGGTTAAAGGTTATTAACCATAGTGGTAATGATTTCTAACCACCATAATTTTAATAGTAGGTAAGGTGGGGTGTGTTTATGAAGTTTTTCTTTAGTTTATCGTTCATTATAATTGTCCCGATAATGATCGGGTCATTTTACAAGGAGCCAGGTTATCGCGAACTTGTATCGTCTTTGAGCGCAGCTATACACGCGTATCTGATATTGTGAGCTAGCTAACCACTTAAAATTTTAACTTGAATATAGGTATCAGCTATTTTATTTTACAGGTTTATTTTTAGACTATCCTTTTCTCGTGTTATCCGCCATTTTGTCCCTTCGTGTCTTCTAACGAAGGAAAGAACGGAAGTACAAACCCTGTCGATCGGGATGAAAACCTATGATTGATTTATTTTATTTGTTACGTCCACGTCACAACAACTATCTTGTTCAGACTTTTGAATCATCTTTCAGATTTATCCAATGATCTTAAAATACCCCAACTAAAACAATGGATTTACGATTATGTAAGTATAATATAATGCCGGTCGGCTTTTTTTTATATACTATACCTATCCGACCAGACAGACCATCACCTTTGTAGACGAGGGATCAGACGGGAGAATCCAGTTTACAACGGATTTTACAACAATTTAAAAAATACTAGAGTACGTTTTATTCTACTGCAGGGTAATAAAGGCTTCCTTTCCTTCTATTTCCCCCTCTCCTTTTTATAACCGTGGAAATGTTAGATTAGTTATAGCAGTAGGTACATGAAGTATGGTTAAGTTGTGGGCATGTATGGACATATGAATATAATGAATAAAACGTTATTCTACTGCAGGGTAAAAGTCTTCCCTTCCTCCTCATTTTTCCTCTTTTTTTTATAACCGTGGATATGTTATATTAGGTATGCAAGTGCATGCAGTGTGGTTAATGGGCATGTATGGGCAAATAATTATTTATTAAGTAATTTATTAATATTTTTCCTTTTCTGTCGTCATTTCTGTTTTAAGCCACGATTTATTAATTCTGTCAGCATATATTATTGCATATAATATACATAATATGTTATCTATCGTCGGACCACTAGACGTCCGTAAATTTCAAGGAGCTTCTTTTTCTTATTGTACAGTTTATTTATAAACATACATTTAAAAGATATATTCAGTTACAATAATTTCAGCAGACTTTTAGGCGTGATACTTATCAGTAGATAAACTAGAATCAAGTTCATGATTACATATAAATTAAATACAACGACCGGTCACTTTATTATGCAATTAAAGAAACATGCAGGCAACAGGCAAATAACTGATGGTAATCGATGAATTTATATTTTTTTTATAACCTTCAATTTCAAAATTGTTTTTCCCATCATTGCGCGGATGCACCAGGATATCAGACAAGACAAAAGTGTTATCAATAGAACATTGCATAGGAACTATCGAATCGATGGAAAGCTGGCGTGTTTACAAAGCAGATTGTTCGTCCTTGGTTTACTGCAAGACAAGCCTTGAGAAATCAACTATGACGCAAAGTAAACAAGCTTTTACGTAAACAACTTTAGAGCAGTTTAAATTTAGAAACCCGAAAAATTCACCAGATATTGATGTCAATTAAATATCAGCGTTTGTTGAAATCTAAAACAAGGTAGGTAACAAGGTTTAAGTTAAAAAAAGCTCTTTGAAGAGCTTCTTTTAAACATACAGAATTTAAAAGAACTTTAACTCTTACAAAATTAAGGAAACTGGAATGTTACTTTGGTTTAAAAACTTTACGATAGTAACGGTACTTGAACGAGTCATTAGTTACCACCTATGTAACTTGAGTAATGATGATGGACAGTTTGGTTTCCGACCTCAGGTTTCAACTGATATGGCAATATTCTCTCTGAAACAGGTTGTCAGTTACTACAAGCAGCGTAATACCACTGTCTATGGTTGTTTCCTGGATCTGAGCCGTGCCTTTGATACTATAAGCCATGAGAAACTGTGGAAAAAGCTGCGTGCAGATGCAAGCGTCCCGGCTGATGTTGTTGATCTTCTCGCGTACTGGTACCGAAATCAAACCAACAACGTCAGGTGGGGATCTCAGCTATCAGATAGCTACCAGCTTTCTTGTGGTGTGCGGCAAGGAGGACTCACCTCTCCTGATCTTTTTAATATCTACGTAAATGGGTTGATCGCGGAGCTGAGCGGCACCGCAGTTGGGCTCAGGCTGGATGACAGATATGTCAACAACCTGAGCTATGCTGACGACATGGTGCTGCTCAGCCCCACGATCAAAGGCTTGAGGAAACTGTTAAAAATCTGTGAGTTGTTTGCAAATGAACATGGCTTGTCTTACAATGTTGGTAAAACAGAAATGGTGATTTTCAGATCGGGAAAGGGACCAGAAAACGTACCGGAAGTACGCCTTAACGGACAGCCTGTAAAAATTGTGGATCAGTTTAAGTACCTTGGCCATATTGTTACTTCTAGCCTTAAGGACGACGCGGATATAGAGCGGCAACGTAGGGCACTCTGTATAGTGGGCAACATGATTGCACGAAAGTTCAACAAGGCCTCGCCTGACGTAAAAAAGACACTGTTTGCTTCCTTTTGCCAGACGTTTTACACGTGTCAACTCTGGATAAATTATACCAAGAAGTCACATGATGGTATAAGGGTGGCCTACAATAACATCTTTAGGCACCTTATGGGGCTGAGGCGTTACTGCAGCGCCTCAGGCATGTTTGCAGAAGCCAGAGTTGACACGTTTAATGCCATCCAGCGAAAGCGAATTGCGTCCTTTATGGACAGAGTTAATAGTTGTCCCAACTCTATCATCAAAAGTTTGGCAGACAGACTGATGCTGACGGCAATGTACCGACGGTGGGTGGAAATTGCCACCTAGACTAGCAGTAATATATTTTTATATTCTGCACTTATTTTACTGTATTTTTTTTTTTGTGTATTGTGTACCAAATTTGTATTTTTATATTGTTTTTATATTGTTTTACACTGTGTTTGTATAAATGTGTCAACCTATGGACCACGTGTCTGCAATAAAGAAATATTATTATTATTATGATATTTAATTTATTTTCTTAATTTTTAAGTTTTTTACAATATAGGTATAATTATTTAAATAAAAAACATAATTATAAAAAACTTAAAAACTAGTGCGCCACCAACAACGGGGCTAGGCCCAAGCTACCGGTGGTCAAGGCTGCAGAGAGAGGAACCTCCGGACAATGCGTGCTGTGTCCAGGATCACCGCCTTCTGCATCTGACCCTTGAGCCAACCATCCAGCGAGAGCCTCTTGAGATGTTGGTCGAGGCTCTTCGCTATTAGGCCGTTCGCCGAAACGACTATCGGGACAATGATCGTGGAATCAACATTCCACATGGTAGTTACCTCGTGGGCTAAGTCTAGGTACTTGCTGAGCTTTTCCTTCTCGGCCTTCACGAGGTTTTCGTCATGCGGAATGGTGATGTCCACGAGCATTGCCCGCCGCTGAGATCGGTCGACCAACACGATATCAGGCTTATTGCAAACAATAGTCCTATCCGTGATGATAGAGCGATCCCAGTAGAGCAATGCACGACCATTTTCAAGAACTGGCACCGGGGCGTACTTATAGTACGGCACCTCAGACTCCACAAGATCGTATCGTATTATTATTATTATTATTATTTACACTAAATTAACGAAACATGATATTCAAATTCGTCTCTCAAAGTTGTTGTATCAAGGTTTCCAAATTAGGTATACGACGGAAGGAGTCGCGAGCAGTTCAGTTAGTTTAAGTATAAAAATCACGAGACCAGGGAAAGGTGAACTCACCACACACACGTGATTTAATCTTCAAAAATGATTGTTGGCAGACGATCAAAACATAAACCACATTGAATTCTAGCTGGCTATGAGCTGTGCTTCGTAGACTGAAGCCGACGATAAAGTTCCCTTCAATAGATTTACGATTTAGTGATAAATAGCAAAAAAAATCGATTAGATAATATGAAATTAATGTAGGACAAAGATTTCGGTAGTCAAATTACTAATTTGTATGATTTTTGAATATTTGATCAAAACCAAATGGATCCGTACAGAATACAGATCTACTAGTTACTGGGCATTTTATTTTACACGAAACTCTCTAAGAAATCTTTTAAATCTAGGGAAGTAATCGGGATATTACACACGGACGTAGAAAGAAGAACATGGTCTCGCATAAAAGAGTTTTTGCCATTTTGCTTTCGAATTTAAACGAGCATTGCCATCGCCCGAGCCCATTCGAGCCTACACGTGGTTTTGAATACATAGCCAGCCACGCTTGAATACTAAGTGCAAGTATTCTCAATAATACACTCAGTTATAAATTAAAGGAGGAATTTACAGTCAGTTCAAAATAGCTACAAGGAAAAAATTGGAGACTTATAATTTATAAACAGGTTTTGGAAGAGATGAAGATTTATAATAATTACGAAATGCCCAAGGCGAAGTACCTTAATTAACTGAGAGAGCCTTCCAAAAACATGCTTTCTCGTTGGCTTTTCAATCCAATAAAATAAAATCCTCTTGTTCAATGATTGCAATAAGAAATCAGCTGATACAAAAAATATTAAATCTTACATGAAATCTTCCAAATCAACGACATTCGTGTACTGACAGGGCTGGCCATTGACATTGTAGCACATGCTATTGTAGTCCCAGTCTTGGTTTTGGTTCTGATGGCAGGGTAGGCTTGGGATCAACGGCTGTTGAATAAACCGAGGGAGATGATACGCGACCTGAGGCTGATAGTATTGCGGAATCACATTTTCGGGCACATAACTGGCGTAAGGGTCACTCCTATAGCCCTGCATTGGACGATCGACGATTTCATTGTTAACACTGGCACTGCACACATTGCCCATCTGCTTGGACCACTGGTGCGACATTGGGCACTGCATATTCCATCCGGTCTCCTCGAAAGCTCCCACCACGGGACAGTGCTGTGGAAATCCCTCAGAGAACCCGTTCACGAGCATATTTGCGAGCGGATTCTTAAACCCGGAGACGTAACAACTAAACAGTCCATCGAGGAACGAAATCAACGACTGACTGATAATAGAAAGATGTTCTTATCGCAACCGCGTATAAAAACCATAGTAGCGAAGTTGATTACGTAGTACTTATTTCTATACTTTGATAATACATACAATGTTTCAAGATAACGCATTATTTCAGCCCTAAGAAACGCCTCGTCGCCGTCTTCGAAGGCGTTACTGTGGTTGTATAGAAAACTTTCGTAATGAAAGCTCAAAAAGCACAAATAACAAAAAATCTGACTTTTAGAAGCTTTAGGTACCAAATTGGCAAAATAATTTTCAAAGGATACTTAAAAATAAAATGTTATGAAATAATTTAAAATGCCCCTCAATGAAAGACTGATCTTTTCACTATCAACAGGCATGACGTGACGGACGGCATTGCCAACGTTACATGCATAAACAATTATTGACCTACAGTTCACTAACTGGCACTTTGAAACAGTTGATAATAGTTTAAGTGTTTCTGTGGCTTCTGACTAACTTAAATCAGTTCCTAATTTGAATTCTGAACCACTCTATAGAATCGGGAAACGCCATGACAACTAGGGAATCCCGTTCGATGTGATCACCATATTTTATATCCTTGGTAACATTTCAAGGAACTAAGAGAACTGTCTTCAGAGGGAACACGCGTATTTGCTGGGAAGATTATAAGATTTTGGTAGTTTCAGGAGCTGAACAAACCAAGCTATTGCAGCTGCAAAGCATGGATTATGTAGCACTTCTTGATCACAATGGAATCTCCATCATCTTGTTATACATGTAAGTCACTTTTTGGCACTGTCATCGAAAAATGAAGACTAGAATTCAACAAAACAGTATTGTAATAAACGTGATACTAAAAAGTTAAAAACTGTATTTATCTGAAAATGAACAGACATAGCAGTTTTTCAGATTTAAGACACCATCGACACATGTTTGCTTCGCTATTTTAAGAAGCTTTAGTGGCGTAGAGTTACACAGACAATCCAGGGCGGAAAATCGGTGCTAGAATCAGCGAGTACCTCTACTTAGAATGAGAAGACCATGCAGAAGCGTTAGAAGAAGAAGATTGTAGCATTCACAAAGCTTGAAACTTTGTCTGACATCAAATTTGAAGTGCCAGAAACACTACCTGCCGAGTATCGGGTTGGATATATCTTCATTATTAACGGAACTGATATAGCATGAGATAAAAAACAAGAATTTGCTACGGGGCTGCAAAACGACCGACCGATGATACAAAAAACATCGAGTTCCGAGTAGGCCGGAGGAAATTATTGAAACAAGTTTATGATTATAGGATGACACGGATTTCATCGTCGCAAAGGTATGCTCTCTGTGGTATACACTCGTTTTTAGTAAGTGCATTATTTAAACCAAATGGCATTTAGTTTTAGCGAATAAAAATACATGCTCAATAAACTCATCAAGTTTATTTTCAACCTATTCCAGGAAAACTTAGAGATGCGCAAATCTAAACAAATAAATTCTACACAAATCTCTTGCAAATCAAGGTATTTTAGGAACTGCTGTTTTATATAATAATAATTTACCTACATCCAATAAATAACTAACGCCTGAATTGCGTGTGTTTCCAAGAAACGACCTAGATATTACATGATATTAGGTATATGAATTCTTTATTCTGCTGATAATTAGTTCCATACACGTGTACTTTTATAACAATAGTAAGCAATAGCAAACAACAATGTTTTTAGATCAGGTTACTGATTTTTTTACGTGTACGATCATGTCCGCATTTTTATGTACACAAGGCAGAGATGGTATATGTACTGGGCAGCCTACTCCATGTTAAATCAGGTCCCAAGCATACAGCGCCCTACAAATAAAGGCATGGGTAAAAAGTTACCCAAGAAACAGGTGTATGAATCATCCAAAAGGCCTCTTTACAGCTAGTCTTACAGGTACTCGGTAGCAATTAATGATGAACAAAGACTTATTTAAAATATTGTCGACAGACTGTATTATCTGTGTTTGTCTGTGCTTATATAACTTCCAAGAGATAATGAATAGTTTGCACTGTCAACAAACTAATTTCAACGATATATAACGATATTATACATACAATACAATAATTTATTGGAAAACTAGGTACTTTGCAAACCAGTCGGAAAAATCTGTTTAAGGAATTATCTACCTAAGATAGAATAATATTAAAATCAATTTATGAAGAATCATTATCTATCTATCTATTCAGCCTGTATGCACCCACTGCTGGGTATAGGCGTCCTCCCTAATACGCCACTCTCTTCGGTCCTGTGCCAGTCTCCGCATTAAGAATCATTATAAAAAAAGCAGCCAAGTGCGAGTCGGACTCGCCCATGAAGGGTTCCGTAGCATCAAATAACATAATAAATAAAGGTTTTTGTAGTTCGTCGAAAGGTAAATTGCGGTTTGCGATTTATGACGTATAAAAAAAAACTACTGACTAGATCTCGTTCAAACCAAATATCGTTGGAAGTTTGCATAGTAATGTACAACATATATTTTTTTTAGTTTTATCATGCTCTTATTTTAGAAGTTAGAGGGGGGGGGACCAAGTTTTTTCCACTTTGGAAGTGTCTCTCGCGCAAACTATTCAGTTTAGAAAAAAACAATGTTAGAAACCTCAACATCATTTTTGAAGACCTATCCATAGATACCCCACACGTATGGGTTCGATGAAAAAAAAATTTTGAGTTTCAGTTTCAAGTATGGGGACCCCCAAAATTTATAGTTTTAGAAAAAAACGATATTAAAAACCTCAACATAATTTTTGAAGACCTATCCATAGATACCCCACATGTAACGGTTCGATGAAAAAAAAATTTTTGAGTTTCAGTTTCAAGTATGGGGACCCCCAAAATTTATAGTTTTTTTTCTATTTTTGTGTAAAAACCTTAATGCGGTTTACAGAATACATCTACTCACCAAGTTTCATCAGTCTAGCTCTTATGGTTTCGGAGAAAAATGGCTGTGACACGGCCGGACAGACAGACAGACAGACAGACAGACAGACATGACGAATCTATAAGGGTTCCGTTTTTGCCATTTGGCTACGGAACCCTAAAAACAATGTATTGTATTTGGGACTGGGTAAACTTGTACAGATTGTACGATTAATAACATATTTACAACTCAAATACCTACCAATTAATAAACCGGTTCTAAAATGCTGGTTTTAGAAGTAAATGAAATAGCATTTTTGCTTGCAAAACAGCCATTAAATTAGTCATAAACCGTTGCCTACGCAACCAGAGTTCATCTTGGTATGGTATGGTATCCAATCCACTGTTGTGTGGACCAAGATTTCAGCAGGTAGCCCTATCAGGATTTTGATTTGTACTGAATTTGGCATAAATTGTACTTTACTTTCATTTCTAGAGTACCCAGTTAGTCTACACTAATATTCTACAGAGGTATGATCTATATGTACAGAATAAACTCAAAAACTACTAGACCTATTTTTAAAACCTTCAACCTTTACATTTTTCACCTCTTTTTAGGGTTCCGTAGCCAAATGGCAAAAACGGAACCCTTATAGATTCGTCATGTCTGTCTGTCTGTCTGTCTGTCTGTCCGGCCGTGTCACAGCCATTTTTCTCCGAAACCATAAAAGCTAGACTGATGAAAGTTGGCGAGTAGATGTATTCTGTGAACCGCATTAAGATTTTTACACAAAAATAGAAAAAAAAATATGCATTTTGGGGGTCCCCATACTTGAAACTGAAACTCAAAAAATTTTTTTTCATCGAACCCATACGTGTGGGGTATCTATGAATAGGTCTTCAAAAATGATGTAGAGGTTTCTAATATAGTTTTTTTCTAAACTGAATAGTTTGCGCGAGAGACACTTCCAAAGTGGAAAAAAGTTGCCCCCCCCCCTCTTACTTCTAAAGTAAGAGAATGATAATACTAAAAAAAATATATGTTGTACATTACTATGTAAACTTTCAACGATATTTGGTTTGAACGAGATCTAGCCAGCAGTTTTTTTTTTATACGTCATAAACGGAAACTCAAAAAAATTTTTTTTCATCGAACCCATACGTGTGGGGTATTTATGAATAGGTCTTCAAAAATGATGTTGAGGTTTCTAATATAGTTTTTTTCTAAACTGAATAGTTTGCGCGAGAGACACTTCCAAAGTGGAAAAAAGTTGGTCCCCCCCCTCTAACTTCTAAAGTAAGAGAATGATAATACTAAAAAAAATATATGTTGTACATTACTATGTAAACTTTCAACGATATTTGGTTTGAACGAGATCTAGTCAGTAGTTTTTTTTTTATACGTCATAAACCGTAAACCGCAATTTAAAAGAAAGAAAGAAAGAAAGAAAGAAAGAAAATACATTTATTTGACATAATAGGTACATAGGTGTAGACGTTCACAACATATAACATTTTCATATGGGTTGAATTTACCTTTCAACGAACTACAGGAACCTTATTATGTTACATCAAGTAACATATACAGGGTGTCCCATAAGTCAACGTCCAACCGAAAACGGGTGATGCGCCAAGTCATGACAGTTATCAGAAAAATATATAAAAAAATATTTGTTATGTAACTTTCGAGCTATGAGTATTTAAAAAAATCTGAAAAAACTGACACCCTGTGATGATCTTTTAAATCCTGTGACTACAAATATTAACTTTTCATGAAACTTTTTTCTGCAACGTAAGCATGAATAACCCTTCTGTAAATTACAATTCAAAATTAAGCCATAACTGCCTCAGTTTTCAATGAAATCGTGGAGTTTCGGCCAACGTTTCATTTCAGATAATTACATCACCCAACTTTAACCGTCTGTACCGCAAAAAAAATGTACTACACTATCATGGCATGTAACTTTAAAAATTGGCGCATTTATTCAGGATTCCAAAATGGTATAATACTTGCTAGAGTACTCCTTAGCTTTGGAAATAAAAAATGTTTTTTCAACTAAACCGGATTTCCAATCAATTTTATTTCATGAGATAAAATGTTTGTACCCTTTAAATTATGGACTTAAATGCCTACGCTGCGTTTTTAAATCGCTCACAATTTACAGGTACAAGTAAATACCATTTTGACAATGCAAGTAAACAGATAGGGCCACCATCTTGTCGAAAGAGTAATAACCATGGGTGTTCAAGTAATTTGTTAGTTTTAGGTGAAAGTTTGAAATTAAATTCAATCATAGGATTTCTTCAATCGTGGTTTTAATTTACATACATCAAGGATTTACAGCAAATGTTGCAAAACCTTCAGCAGTAATGCAAGTTTTAAATTTCCTTAAAAAAAATCAGCTGTCTGTAAAGTCAGTTAACTGACGACAGTTGAATGTGACAACGTCATACAGCTGTCCACGCGGACGCATCGCTCACTCAAGTAGGAGAGCGATGTCGAACGCTGCCGGACGCGGAGGCCGATTGTGCCTCTTTGTCGCTCGTTCCGCGCTCTCTCTTGCACTTCAAGTATTAAATGGAACGCCTCAGAGCGAGGTAACGCCGCATGAGTCATGTTTTTTCGTACGAGCGGCCGGCTCCATCGAATTATAAGACGTTATCACGTCAAAAACCATGTAATAAGACCGGCGACGGGCGAAGGCAAACTTTAGATTAAAACCACGATTGAAGTAATCCTATGATTGAATTTTATTTCAAACTTTTAACTAAAACTAACAAATTACTTGAAAACCCAGGGTTATTACTCTTTCGACAAGATGGTGGATCTATCTGTTTACTTGCATTGTCGAAATGGTATTTACTTGTACCTGTGAATTGTGAATCACTTAAAATACAGCGTAGGCATTTTAAGTCCATCATTTAAAGGGTACAAACATTTTATCTATTGAAATAAAATTGATTGGAAATCCGGTTTAGTTGAAAAAACATTTTTTATTTCCAAAACTAAGGAGTACTCTAGCGAGTATTATACCATTTTGGAATCCTGGATAAATGCGCCAATTTTTAAAGATACATGCCATGATAGTGTAGTACATTTTTTTTGCGGTACAGACGGTTAAAGTTGGGTGATGTAATTATCTGAAATGAAACGTTGGCCGAAACTCCACGATTTCATTGAAAACTGAGGCAGTTATGGCTTAATTTTGAATTGTAATTTACAGAAGGGTTATTCATGCTTACGTTGCGGAAAAAAGTTTCATGAAAAATTGATATTTGTAGTCACAGGACTTAAAAGATCATCACAGGGTGTCAGTTTTTTCAGATTTTTTTAAATACTCATAACTCGAAAGTTACATAACAAATATTTTTTTATATATTTTTCTGATAACTGTCATGACTTGGCGCATCACCCGTTTTCGGTTGGACGTTGACTTATGGGACACCCTGTATAAAGGTTCTTGTAGTTCGTCGTGCTACGGAACCCTTCATGGGCGAGTCCGACTCGCACTTGGCTGCTTTTTTTTCTAAATCACACCCGTGCTAAGCCGGGGCACTCCGCTAGTAGGTATTCTATGCGTTACATGTTTGCGTTTTTCATATGGGTTGACAATTTGATTGCACAAACAGAGCGCGTGTGTGCTTTCGTAAGAATGTCATCAGAAAACGCATTTTCGCACTTCGGTGTACGAGTATATGGTGCACGCACAAGCTGCAACAAACATACGTAGAAACAGGTTAGGTCAGTTTAGTTGGTTATTAGATAGAGCAAGTTCGAAGTCCAACCTAATTTGTTTGTACGATAGATAGCGATAATTATGATGATGATGACGCAAATCCGTTGCATTTTTAACACGTGATGCCTTTATTATTGTCTGCATGTCAATTCCAATATTATACTCTAATAGCCCATTAAATTGCAAAACCAATTTGTACTTTAACCCGTAGTCCTTCACTCAAGTTTGTGTCAAACCTCCTCTATGGTACCTAGCTTGGAAGTCAGGGGAGTCCAAATCCTAGCAGTCCTTCCTGAGACGATGATAAAGATTGGTACCTGGGTACTTTGTAAGGATGGCCCTTATCTTAGCGCTTAACCAAGAGCTTAGTAGATATACAGCAAGATTGTTTAAGTCCGACAAGGTCAACACACTAGCAGAGATCTTATGCCTCATCATCATCATGATCAATTTACAACTGTTCTTCAAATCAAATTGTACCAGCAAGTGCTCTCCACTCGAAGTAATGCGGCCTTTGCATCTATTGTAGATGATTTATCTTATTATTTATGTTTTATATCAATTTAAATGACTTCTTGAATGATACACTGCACGGCCTGCGTTATAAATTATTGAATGTTATTTATTGCTAGTTTTTTTTTCTTAACTTTGGCTCGTTTCCACTCCGAATATTGCCCTAAACATAAGGGCCTATTATGTATTCACTATTTTTAAGTTTATGACCTTGTAGCATAATAATTGCAATAAATAATATTGAGAATAAATATAATCGACTTTGCACTTTACACCTATCTTATAATTAAGTAGGTACTTTTCTGAGACTTGTATTCATCTAATCATTAGATTCTAATGGAATCTTAGACCTCTGAATGGAATGTATTGAAAGGTCTTAAGGGGGTACGGTTTCCATACAAACTTAATTTACACAACTATGGGCGAATAAAGTATTAATGTACATTGAAATAGCTGTAATAGGCTTTTACAGTGGTCCTTATTACCGGCCAGTTATATAAAGTTGGAGTGTCAGCCATTGGTCGTGGCAGTCGGGGCTTCAGAAAAAGAACTAACAGACTTTTACGACTATTTTGAGACATATGTTATAAGCTCATTCACGTATTCAATGCAGAGTACCCGTTAGAAAGATTGACGAAAAAATTACTTTTTTGTTTTTTTATTAATATTTCTGTTATCCTACAGTTTTCTCCAACTTTATATAACTGGCCGGCAATAAAGACCACTGTTAAATTCTATTACAGCTATTTCAGTGTACATTTATACTTTGTTTGCCCATAGTTGTGTAAAACTGTAAATTCAGTTTGTATCGGAATCGAACAACCTTAAGTGGGTGATAAACGTACGAGCAAGTACGCGTACTTATGGCTCGCCGACATAATGTATCGAAAGTAATGTATTGAAAGTACGCGTACTTACGGTGACACACAAGCGAAAGAGGTCGGCGAGCCATAAGTACGCGTACTTGCTCGTACGTCTATCACCCACTTTATAGGTTCAGAACATTGCATTGAAAGTTGGCAGTTATCTTGACGTATTCAACAAGAGATAAGTACACTCCTTGCTTTCAAGCGATTTCATATTTATATTTAGCCTAATCTATCCTACTGTGAAAGTAATGTTTTTACTACAATCTTGCTGCTATACAATCTTGTATATTACAATCTTGGCTTGGAGGAAATTCCTCCAAGGCATTAGGTGACAGGTGACAGATTTAGGTGAGACTTGAAAAAGTAGATTAATGCAAGGACCAAACAGTGACGAGACAAACTGAACCAACTATGATATGGTTTCTTAGGCTGCCCAATGGTTTGATCTAAGGATGATCTAAGGCGTATTAGTAGTACCAAACCAACCAAAGATTCTTTCCTAAATAGAGGGTCATTGATAAAATGTTGAAACACATGTTTTAGCTTTTAGTTTTAAGTTCTTGCTTTTGTAATAACAGTACAGGTATTGTACTGTATTAACGTAGTGAACGCCTTTCTCCCTTTTGCCGAAGGTTGGGTGCTGGAAGCTGCGACACAATTTTTACTTTTGTAGTTTTCAGCGTTCACTTCAAATTTTATACCCCTGTACAAGTTCACCAATAAAATAAATTTGAAATTGTTAAAGAACACGCACTGGGAAACGAGTTCTTGATAATGTTCTCTTTTCTATCGTTGCCGATGTCTGCAGTAAACTTTTCATAATCTTAGACGAAGTCACTGAGATTAAGATTTACACCAATTAAAGGTAGTTTAATTTACTCGTTTCGTGTCACTAGATCTTTTAAACCAGCGTGCTGAAAGGATTTTACGTGCACCGTTAAAGAGACCTTTTCCGAGGGTTTTCATCTTTTTATGTTGAAAAAATCTATTTTTAACTGTTTTACCAAAATTTTTGCAGAGTTTTGGCTTAAAATTTCGGTATTTTTACCTTTGCACATCTTTTAATCGCCTCTGATCCAAAAGCACAGAAGAAATAATAACCTATACCTACTAAAAATATAATATATTTTTAAATATATTTAAAATGACAATCCAATTCACATTTCAACATGCTAGACTTTTTGGGTAAAATGACGATGCAGCTCAATAAATATTGGTGCCGATTTTATTTCATAGAAAACCTATTAACCAGTTTATGCCGGCTTCCAAAAACAAAAGCGCTATACTGTAAGGTAATAGCAGTCCATACCTATCTATTTTAATCATCAACACAAGGCTAGCATTGTTACAAGGGGCGCTAGTATTGTTACAAAAATTTATGGCAGGTATTAAAAATAATGGGAACACACAATAGAAGAAATGGTATATTAATGCCTGATTACCAAATCTAGGTTCATATGAACATGTTGGTAATCCCTATGAGCAGTAGAATTTATATTACCTGTTCTAATAAATAGTAGTTTAGTAGTGAAGTATTTATTTTATTACTAGTTGCCAAAGACCGCGGCTTTGCCTGCCCCGCTCCAATTTTTCGGGGTAAAAATTTGCCTATACTCTAATTCTGAACACGAACTAGATATTATTATATTAGGTTCATCCATTTTTAGTTAAGGTATATGAGAATCGAAGCAAGTGGAAATCCGTGATCTCCCCATTCCGCCATGGGTAAGAGGCGTGAGTTTATGTAAGTTTAATCCAAATCGGTCCAACCGTTTTTGAGTTATAAATGATGTAACTAACCTGACTCTGTTTTTCATATATTTGTATGCTGTGTTAGACAGTTTAGGTGGCAGTACATGAAATGCAGATTTACATAGAGAACAATACATCCTAAAGGCTCTTTTATCAGACTTAATAGAAAAAAACAATTCACTTGCACACAAAACAATAACATAACATACATACGCAAATAAACTCACACCTCATTCCCATGGGGGTAGGCAGAGATCTCGGATTTCCACTTGCTAAGATCGGGACATACCTCTATCGCTTCATTCACTCGCATTAACATAACTTAAGATGTAAGAAAACGTGAGGACTTAAATCTCATTGCTGCAGTAACATTAGATTTATTTTTATTAAGTTGATCCCTCTCTAAACAAAAATGATTCAATCCTTTTTACAACTCAGGATTCAAAAGAGACGTAAGCAATAGATTAAGTTGTGTATATGGGTGGAGTTCTGGCAAATAATAGGTTACCCCAAGTATAATAATTCACTCTTTTTAATAGGTAATGTACCTCTTTATATCTTGTAAATACTTATTGACTGGCCTCTAGCTCAGTTGGTAGTAGCTCTGCCTTCTGCGCCGTAGGTCGTGGGTTCGATCCCCACCGAGAACAAATATTTGTGTGGTTAACATAAATGTTTGTTTTCTGTCTGGGTGTTACATTGTATTCTAAGTATGTAGGTATACAAAAAAAAAATTTTTATAATGTCCCAAAATCGGATATGATCGGATAGGATCCGATGGCGCAGTGGTCAGCGCAGCCCCGTACCGAGGGGAAGGTCGCGGGTTCAAATCCCGCTCGGCTCTTAACTTTTGGGACATTATAAAAATCTTTGTGATTTCCCTAAGTGTAGTAAACACTATAAAATTAATAAACAAAAAAAAAATGTATTCAAGTATTATATCAGCTATCCGGTTCCCATATTACAAGCTCTGCTTAGTTTAGGGCTGGGTAGTGTTGTGTGAATTGTCCACAATATTTATTTATTTATTTATTTATAATACTGTAATGCAATTAGCATTAAATTCCCTAGCACTAAATTGTATGAAAGTTTTAAAATAAGTAATAGCTTGCAATTGAGTTTAACGTATAATTATTCTAGTAACTACACTATTAATAGCTGCAATATTAAACAAATATGTAGTTATTTCACAAAATATCCCAAAAATATTACTAACCATCCTACTTCTTACTAACCGTACTAATATAATAATTGTGAAAGTTTGGATGGATGGATGGATGGATGTTTTTTTTTTACAACAAAGTTGACAAACAAGCATACGGCCCACCTGATGGGAAGTGGTTACCGTATGTTTGTTACATTGTTTGTATTCACACTAGAACAGCTGAACGGATCTGGATGAAATTTGGCACAGAGATAGATTATAGTCTGAAATAGAACATAGGCTACTTTAGTATTTTAAATATATGGTATTTTAGGGGTCAGAAAATAACAGGCAGGATAACTTTTATCCTGGAAAAATTCACGGTTTGTAAGAAATGGCATACAGAAACCGTGTTTTAAGAGGATATAATAATATATAACTACTCAACCAATCATCATGAAATTCAACAATGGGTACATAAAAGGACATTTTGAAGGAGGAGGAGGAAAAGCACATACTTTTCAATCATGGGGAACTCTCCTGCAGTGTTCCTCGTGATTAAAGCGCAGTTAGTTTTCCATATATTTATCTATAAATAAGCTGCAAGTAATTGAATCACCTGATTTGAACAACTGTTGTTTTATAAGAATAAATTCAGGTTATTTCTATTAAATTTATGACATCATTATTGTTTACTTGATTCAAAATTTTATCAATTCAATGCCACCATAGATACCTTCACCATACCGAGCACATGTATGCTATGAACATAATAGAATGTTTTTTTAAAATTAGCTAACCTTTGATACATGTTTTATTGTGTCTGGTATGTTTGAGCGAGATCTCCTGATTTTGGTGACTCTTTTGTATGATCATGCAATACTATGAAATAAAAAAGAGCCACAATGAGAATTCCCAGGCCTGAATGATTTCATTGAGGATGTTTCGTTTTCAGAGACTCAGAAGCTCGACAAAACATAACATTGTCAATGAAACCCGAAGAGAAAGTTAATCACTGAAGTGAAGTGACACGCACGACAGTACCATGGAGCAGGAAAACGTAAAAAACACATGAAACACACATGTACGGTCTATTTACTGTAACTGTAGTGTAGCTGAAGAAGCAAAAACCTCAACAATAATTATAAACACTCACCTTCTTTTCGGATTAGCTGGCTTGGACATCTCGAGCAATATTATGAAACTTCACGATACGAACACAATCTTAGAACACTGCCAAGGAGAGTATCATAGCGCTTTTCACTACAGCCTGTTGATTTGTTTATTGTATTCACAATTATTAAGTCTCACTTAGTACAATATAGGTCATTTTAGGATGCACTAACACTTGTAAATGCACTTTGTTATCGTGACGTGAACTTGCACAGTGGCTGGGCCTGGAAACACGAGATCGAAAAGTTCAAAAACGAAGTCAAACATAAAGTAAGTTCTCTCTACATTAATTTGATGACGTAAATGAAAATTCCAGTTATCGACTCGATTGGGTCACTTCTATTTTGACCAATCAAATAATTTCAATGTACGAACTAGAAAACAAACCTGACTAAAACTGTCAACGTCAAGTCAATTAATGATTTGTTTCGCTAAAAAGCCTAGAGGTGGCGTCTTGTACAAAATGTATAATTCACATCAATAGATGGCGCTTGTAGGCTATTAGTACGTACAAAATTAGAACCACCCAAAGCAATCTTTTGCTACTTGAGCATGCATTGGCATTGTAGAATAAGTTTCTACCAATATCACGAGATGGCGCTAAGCGTAAAATCATTTTTAAAAATATAGTATTTTGGTGCACTTAAAATCCTTTCACCACCCTGGTTCGAAAGAGCTAGAAGTAGTAAGCTAGAGCTAGAGCTAGAAGTAGTAAGAAGAAGTGCCTATCTGTGAATAATGATTTTAACATTTTCATTTGTGAATAGTACCTGAATGGGTAGGTAGGAGTAGGAAGCTCTTACTTAATGGTGGCTAAAATTATAATAGGTGGTCGAAACCTAGGCCGTCTGAAAGCGCGATATTCGGTTGTACATACCTACCTCCAAACGTGCGTTCTGTTTTACGTTGCGTGCGAGTTGAGAGTTTCACCAAAAAACCTGAATTTACAAAATAAAAGAGCTTGTATTTTTATCCCATTTCGTCCAGGTGATTACAGTAAAGCCAGCCAATACTTTGTACCGGCTCGTTACGATGAAATATCACGATAATGAGCTCAGACACAGCTCACAAGAAGCATCTGGTGAAGTAAGTAACTCGTACCTACCTATGCTTACTAACTATGCGTATTATCTAGCGTTCTGAATAGTATAGTAGATAGATAACTACTCTGGTCGTAATAATTCTGTGGTAAATCTACCTAGGTAAATACAAATACTTATACCTAGATAATAGCATAACTAAAGTCTGTCTAATAGATTTTTGACACTTTTCAATGGAGAACTGACACAAAATATATGCTTTAGGATAAACCCAGACTCTAGCATTGTATTTGCATAGCCCATGCAGTTTTATGCTTAAAGTAGCCTAGCCGTTAGTCTATAGTCTATGCTTTCAAGTCAAGTCGAGGCCACAACAGGTTAATAAGCCCTTTTCATCCTGTATCGCCCGTGTAACTTCTTTTTAATTAAATTGACAGGCGATGATGAGCACTTGATGATGTGTTTACAGATACTGAGAAGCAGATGTTGGTATTCATTTATTTAATGAGGACCACCTACTTACATAGCACCTAAGTACTTAAAGAGGTATGCAATACGCTCATGACTGCTGCCGACCTCATTCTAATATACAAAAACAAGATCAGAGCGGGGAAGACTTTTTATAAAAAAAATTGATCGATCATAATTATGTCAGCCACTTTTTTACACCATGAGCAGACGAGCCACCTGATGGTAAGTCGCCATGGTCGCCCAAAGTCACCTGCAACACCAAAGGCGCTGCTGATGCGCTGCTGATGCGCTGCCGACGTTTTAGGAAAAGTTAATTTTTTTTCTGACAATTGCAAAATAAATTTTACCTATTCGCCTAAAAGCTCATTTGGAATTCATTAGGCAAACCTTAAGTTGTAAATACGTGTTTTGTAAATGCCTGTAATAATATCAAACCACACCTGTTACCTATTAGAAAACATTAAACATGTAGGACACGCAGCTAATTAAAGGATCAGCGGTATATCAATTTTACCCATTATAAATACTTAACTATCGTATTAAATCACATTTTGTCTTCTATGACTCTTCATTATGCAAACTTTTAGTTATAAAAACGTCTTTTGTAAAATGTTTATAGACCTCTATATCAAATAAAACTTAATAGGTACACGTACCTACCAGTATTAGAAAACATTAATGTTTTTAAAACATGCAAAACGAACACTGATTGATTTATACGATCATTAAAAACCTACATTCGTATTTTTCTGTGCCCTGCCTACACTCGATAACTTTCTGATTTTTAAAGCGTTTGCCTGCAGGAAAAGACACTGTGGAACATGTATCTAGTACTACACTGCTTCGCAACAGAAGAAGCGAGGTCCAAGACAGGGCTCAGGGAACTGATTCGAGTCTTGTCCCACAACCACATCTGTGTCACCACTGGAACATTATTGCCGTCAATCCAAGGGCCTACTCCGCTATTTCAAATAGCGGAGTAGGCCCTTGGATTGACGGCATGATGACTCCAAATAGCCTATTTGGAGTTGGGCTGGCTGGGGTGAGGTTAGCAGGGGGACAATGCACAATATACGAGTACATACACCCTATCGCGGGACGTCAGTGCAGACCTTATTCCCCCAACTCAAATTAAAATTAAAATTTCTCTCTGCTTACCCATCTATTCTTTCTTTTTTCTGAAATATAGCTGTAATTTTTACACTAGCTCAAAAGTGGTATTCTGTTTTGTCTGAATTTAATTAGGTACTTACCCCAGTAATGTAACATAACATAGAAACCTACTGAAAGCACTAGTGTTGAGTATGACGTGACTGACGCGGTTCTTTTGTCCTGTTCAAAATTCGACTTTGTAAGATCGGCTCGAAGTCTTCAAATGTCATACTTCAATTCATGTCATGTCAATATGACAAAGTCATACTAACAACATGACCGTGACGCTACTCTAGAAAATGCAAGACGTCACTAATTCAAAAATCATAGCTTCACTCAAATGACAAAGATGGTTATAGTGTCATGATGTTACTCTTTTCCAGCTTCAATCAATCAATCACTCCGCGAGTCACGACTTACAGCCTTACTTATAAACGCAATTTAAATTTAATCATTGCTTAAAGTTAGCCCTGTCACTGTTTGTCATTACCCACTGGTAAGAGATGGCAATAGTTTAACATAGATATTGTCATAGATATTGAATGGGAAGCGATAATGTACATCATGATATTGTAATGTACTGTAAATGAGGCTCATTTTACCGGCTCACTTTGAAAATGAACCTAGTCTTACAAAAGTCAATCTAAAATCATGTCATACCCAACACTAGAAAGCACCGTGCGACAGTATATTTTATAGTCTGTGGTGTTTGTAAAGGCACTCTACAAATACCACAGACTCTCTAGTTTTTAGAAGGTATAATCTGTGGTTACCTGGGTTTACTCAGACTCCTGCTTTGTGTTTTTTAATACCAAAAAGGATCTTTATTCGAACCTTATTTTATTGGTTTATGCCCTTCGCAAGGGAACAGTGCTTACCGTGTCACGGAGGCACACGTTATGCGGCCTACGTGATCGTGTTACAATATCGTACTATTATTACATTCATGCTTTAGGCTGGCAGGTAGATATCGTATCATGAGGCAGGTAGGTAGGTACTTTGCATAATTCACTTTCATGATGTTTTTCTATCCTCAAACACAGGCCTTCGCAAATTGGTTACTAAGAAAGTAATAATAGTAGTAGATTAGTAAACGTTTTAAACTTGGTCAGTAGGTAGGCGAGGTATAGTAGGTTAGAATAGAAGTCAGTAGTTACCTAAGTAATTATGCCTGCGATTCGGATCCGGTATTAAAGATATAACTTTTATTGTTGCAATCGCTGTAGCTGATTGCTTAACGAGCTCTCAATAACCTTGTTATTCCCAGCCTGGATGTAAAAATAAATTGCTTGCAAACGGGAGAGTGCACTTTGAATTGTATCAGACGATCGCCAGGGTCCTACTCAGGAAGGGCACATTGGGGTCAAATACGTTCATTTTGGACAATGGGTCCCATGCCGAGCTAAACCCTAAAAAGCTTGCCTCTGATGCTGGATAAATAGGCAATGGCATGGCATGTTTATTAATAATTTAAGTAGTACGAAATGACAGAAGTATATAAATGGTAAATTCAAGTTGAAGTATTGTATATCCATTGAACGTAGGTAGGTATTAGGCTATAGACAGAAATTTCGTTAAAATAGCTGAAATAATTTATACTTTTAATTACTTTATTACTATTAATGTCCTACCTTGATTCTGTTTTTAACTTAAAATGTAATTGAAGAGCAGTGCAAAACGATAATAATAGTCGTCCGCACACCACTGCTACCCCCGCGCCGCCGCCTGCTAACGTAGGTGTCGTAGACTAATCATTTTCTCTTGCCCCGTAGTATAATGACCCCTGCTCCAACCCTGTTTGACAGTCCCTGAAAATTGCTCTATTTTATCTTTACTGCGCGATAAGTTTGAAGAGAGCATCCATTGTTTTGTTCTATGAAAATGCATAGAGTAGTGACTTCAATTTATTTTGTACTGTGAATAGTATCTAGAAGAGGATCTACTTCATTTCCATTTATTCTGAATGGAAATTTATAGATGCTAACTCTGGCTTTTTTCATACAGTTTAAAGTGGGTGCAGAAAAAATATCGTTTAATTTAGTTTTCTATTAACCAATAAAGATTAACAACGAAAACTAGTAGGAACCTAGGTAAATCAATCACTTTGGTAAACAAGTTTAGGTAGATACTGAACACTAAAATAAGTTTAGTGGGAAAATATGTGTTCAGCGGAAACTTAGCTCGCAGAGTGAAGTGGATATTGCTTCGAAAATCACAGGCTCACGGCACACGGGCGTTTCTTCGAAGGCGACCATAAAATTGGCCTTATGGGGATTGTTCCCAAGTACTTACCAGCTACTTAGGCACTGTATTCTCTCTGGTAGCGACTTCCCATCGCATACTGTAGGTAGGTAAGTAAGGGCGTTTTTATGGGGCAACAAATCATAAGTCCCTGTTGTTGGATAACGCTAAAGGCAACTCATGCATATGAAATTTACTACAAAATTCCGCCTTTCTTCACCTAGTTACTGCAGTCCAGCGCTTATTGCTTTTTCAAGGTTGACATAAAGGATATGAAATGGGTAATTTAATAGCCACTTTAAATAAGGGTCGTTGCCACCAACGAACAGTGGTCTCGTGGACGTCGGTATTCAGTAAAGTTAACCACGCTTGCATGACCTACCTGCCAACAGCTAAAAGCCGCCACTCACAAAACTTTCTTTGATCTCAGTTTCACAAGTACGTCGAGAGCTCAAAAGCCCATAGAAGAAAAAAACTAAAACGTTAGGTGGTAGGTACATAGAAGAGGAAATAAGTATACTTACTTAATTAAAATTTAGAGAACCAATCATTAAACTTTTAGAAAAATATTGAATTATTCCCGTGAATGTAAACGTGTTCGGTACTTTGAAAAAGCTCACAAAAATAATTATTTTTTATTAAAAGCTGCTTATTTCTCTAGGCCAGGGAAAAATGTTCTATTAACCTCGCAACTTTTTTAAAGTCAGAAAGCGTTTAGTTTGATCCATTTTCCTCTTGCTTAAGTACTCGGCCTGTAAGCTATTTTAGATCGCATATGTGTGCCACATTAAGTAGGTACATACATTTGACTGCAGTCTCGTAAACAGATCAGTAAACAAATAGTTTGAAGATCTTTGCGAAATACCCGAACAGACTTGAGAGCAAGCGATGTAGAACCACTTTAGACACGACATAAAAGCTTATTGCAACAGATAAAATTCACAGTACAAGAAGCGGTAGGTATTCTTTTATAGTACTTGCTTTTGAAACAAGCAGATGGTCCACCTATTAAGTGGTAACCATCGCCTTTAACTAAGCATTACTCTCAACTATTTACTGTCTTACCCCTAACCGACACACCCCCGAATACTGAAACGCAACTCAGATTTAAGCACGTCTCAAGCGACGAATATTTGACAGATTTTCATTGAAAACTGTCAAATATTCGTCGCTTGAGACGTGCTTAAATCTGAGTTGCGTTTCAGTATTCGGGGGTGTGTCGGTTAACTTTACGCAAAGGGTTAGAGGTTTTCAATGCAATTTCGCGGCATTTTGTACCATAGACAACCAAGAAAAAAAACCTCGGTGTTGCCGTTTACGTGATGCTGTTAATTATCTACATAAATACTTACCTATACCAACACAATAGATTTTCTTTTTTTTCACTCGATATCGAATCATTGGGTTTCTGAAGGTTGTATAGATAATTGACAGTTTTGACATTATTAATTCTCAAGAGACACGCACTTACCCCAACTTACATCACATTTTTCCCTTTGTTTGGATAATCCATTTACATCAAATGAATGACTGTTTTTTCACAAAACCACTCAGTTAAATTTGACAGTAGACACACACAGTATAATAAATTCAGTTTGATGTCAATGTAGTTATGTAGGTACTTACCTGAATTGAGAAATAGATAAGTTACGATAACGACGACCTGTTCGTCGTTGGTACACTCGACTCCAATAGTAAACAGGGCTTTGCATCTATTGTAGATGATTTATATAGCGTCAGGGGCGACTGGTGATTACTCAAGTCCTTCCTGCGGGACGCTTTTATATAGTGCCTGGGACAGGATTTTTGACGGCGCGGCGGCGCGTAGACCTTACCATCCTGACACCTTAGTCGGCCTCATCCAAAGGAAAACATGGTCAAAACTGTTTTCCTTCACTAGGCTGTAGGTATTAAATTTTTACTGCGCTTATTGTTCTTTTTATCGTGGCACTAGCTCATTTGAAAAAGCGTGGTGGGAGGATTTTTAGTCACAGAATGCGCCACTGAGTGCGAATGTAAGTAGGTAAGTAGGTATACAAATTTGGACTCCTATGGTAGATTTTTGTCGCATCATTGCAATGGATTTACGGGACAAAAGCTCACGTATTATTATAATAATATGATAAGTTCACTTATTTCTCGAGTCTTGTAAATCTCCATTAAAATCCTGCAACTTTAAATTTACTGCATTTATTTTCGATTTGTCTCCATTTTAGTGACGTCGACAGTAGGTACCTCGTCGTCCCCTATTACGAAGTTAATGTGCGTTTAACTGCTATATTTATGTTTTATTTAATTGGATAACACTTGATTTACATTAAAACTTCGTTCGCAGGCCTAATCTGCATTTAGAAAAACCTCGTAGGTATTCAACTCGTAATATTTTATTTATTCACTCATTAACCTAGTTCCGTTGTGTAGATGCTAAATCTATATTTCAACAATAAAACACGTTTGTGTTGTCGTTATAAATTATATTATTTATAGGAATTTGGCTATTATTTACTTATATTTAATAGGGTATAAAAATTACTTCTTCCGAAAACATGGACTATACTTACCTTCTTTCGAACAATTCTATGTGTTATTTACTTAGGTAGTCATTAGTTTTGTCTTAGTAACTATCAAAAAAAACGTTTTAAGTTAATATCAGACTAAATTGTTTGTTATATTATTATTTAAGTTGTTTATTGTGATCTATAAATAGATAATGAGTATTTTTCTATAGTTAAACACGTGTTAAATAAAGTCAATTTTCCAAGTACGACTAAGGCTATAGGTGGTACGAATTAGGAGACTAGGTGCCTTAATCGTACCGAAGGTATTTTTTTTGAGAAACGCTAATATACCTACTTTAATAAAGGATTTTCAAGTTTCTATGATTGTCGATTTAAAGGCAAATAAATAAAGATTTAGTAGATGCAGAATATTTCGTTTTATTCTCATTGCACTGAAAATAATAGTATTATTTCCTTAGGGGGTACGACTTGAGCAACCTTACCCTATGTACCAATCACCGTGGACTTCAAAAAAATGGATAAACCAAGTCAGATATTAGTATCTAGATATTAAGTATATTAAACTCTATTTATTAATTTTTAACAAACCTTTTTCAGCAGTTAAGTTAATTATATAGTTATTTTTGATTAAAAACTATTATAAAATGCAGTTTTCTTAAAAAAAAATAGGGATAAAAAAAAGGTAGTCCAGTGGTAGCAGCCCCGCCTTCCGATCAAAAGGTCATGGGCTTCGAAAGATTATGGGCTCAAATCCATTCGTGTACCAGTGAGTTTTTCCGTCGAAAAATGTTTGTGCACTTTCTCTCAAACGGCGAAGGAAAACATCGCGAGAAAATCAGCATGTTGTAGAATCTAAAAATTCGCAATTGTCGAGTGCACGAAAAGAACCTCTCGGGCACTTAAAACCCTTTCACTGGTTTGCAAGAAACAGTGACACGATAAAAAGAAGTAAGAAAAAGGATAGGATTAGCGACTAGCGCATTCCACCATCCATATCCATCTGTCTAGTATCTCAGTGCTGGGCTGGCATTTGGCATTGTTGTGTGATGTGTGCCATAGCCCGTACTACACAGTTCACAGTCGACTGACTTTCAAGAATGAACTTTACCTACCTATATTGACATTCAGGTGCAAATAGTGGTCTGCGCACTAAAATATACTATACAGCTTTAGGAATAGTTTGGGCTCCAAAACTTTCTTCTCAAACATACTTGGAAATTTGAGCATTATTTTGACAACCTTCTTTGAGATAAATTGAAATGAATGTCCAAAACATGCGTATGAAAACCCCTTTCTGTCAAATAAATAACACAGTATACTCTGTCTATAGTGTCTGTCTACGCAGTGAACTCATATAATTCTATCGTGTAATTTAAAAATAGAACGATGTTTTATTCCGATACATGGCAACCAAGGAGGCTTAATACTTCAACCAAGGAGGTAAATAAAAGGTGCTGCCCAGGTACTAAGGCTAAGTAAGTTCTGCTAAAGTAGTAACTTCCATGAATGCCTCTTTTACTGGCCGCTGCAGTACCTAACGTACTTTGTTTTATTTCACTCAGTTTTTTTTTGTATTAGGTACCTAGGTACTCACATAAATATTACTATTGATATTTTAGATTACAAGCAGATTTTTTGGAATCAGGAGTTTTCTATGCTTGTTGAACTTTACCAAGCTTGGTGCCTTGGTGGGGCCAAGGCTGCGCAGTGAAAAAGAGGACACCGGAGACCTGCAGATTTATCACCATAGCCAAAGCTTAAGTATGCCATAAAACATACAGTAGTGGGGCTTTTTGTGATGGGCTCGCCCGAGGAAATACTACTACTACCATGCCTATTTTCTGCTGCGAAGTGCATGCTGGTATCTGTCTGCCTATACTACGTCCAACTACCGGTGTATGATGGTTCTTATTTGCTTGTATCTCTTATCTTGGGATGATTCCCATTCTTCCTTTGGACAAAAAGTTAGATCTATCCCCTAAGCTGTTTACTAGCAGGTGACAGATAAAACTTTAAAAAAATTATTACGGTTGATCTGTCCCCTTTTTAACTAATAGCATGGGGATTATTAGGTATTTATATTCTGCGGTTCCGAGCAGCCAGTAATAAACTAAAGTAATTAAGTATACTTACTCGTTCTAAGTTTAAGTTCTAACAAGTAACAATGTAAGTCAGCAGCATTATGGAATTCCTTTGTACAATATTTATAGAATACTTACGTGTAGGGCAAATAAATCGTTTGAGCCGCGGCTGTCAAATTTATACCTGACGGAATATCACCGAAGTGGAGCTTTACATTGGGTTGTGTGCTTAAATTAATAGCACAAATTCATTTTGTACCGTTGTTTTATGAACCTCGTTCATAAACAGTAAAGTAAAGTAGCTATTAAAATAAACATATAAGTTTTTATTTTGCAATAACTTCGTTAAAACTCCCAACTTCCTTCTAATCGTAAAATATAGGTCGGTAGTGTTCCTTACAGTCTCGACATAATATTTTCTTATTTCATGAGGTTTCAAAAATATTGTATTTCTTCCTTTTATTAAACCATCTGATAAGCATCGTAATAAATAAATAGATCAAACCATACTAGGAGTGCTTAAAAATAAAAAAAAAATGATTAAATTAAATAGATACTTAATATGAAATTCAAAAAGATTCTTCTGATGGTTTCTGTGCAGGATAAAATTAAGGACTAAAGCTTATAATATCAAAAGCTGAAGGTATGCAGGAAATTGTCCTTTTGTTTTGAGCTACACCAAACAAACGGGTTATTTTTAAATTATTTAAAACATAATGGAATGAAAACAATCTGCAAATTAACAATGTTACTAAGTAGTCACACTGTTGCACGGGACGTTTTTTTATCGTTTTTACTTACCCTAGATTATTACGGCACTTATTATTTTACAAAATTCACAAATTCCAACATACCTACCTACTACTCTATCCATTAAATACAGTTAGAACTACCTATGCCACTCTCTCTCTCGTATCTTTAGATTCTTTCCGCCATTTTTTTCCCCTCTCTGACTATAGGGATGTGTTTTGTTGCCCGGTCTCAGTTGTGATGCCTTAAACAGCTATCAATTACGTACTCTACCTACTTATTAAAATTACCAAATTACACACAATTATTATTTATGAAAGATATTTTTAATACCTATAAATATTATTATAGGTATTATTATAATTATATTTATGTTATAAATATAACATAATAATGCTAATATTAATTTTATGTTTAAAAATAAAGAGCTTAGTAATAAATCTTTTAAGAGCCTGTGGATTAAATTATTATTAAATAAAACGTTAATTGTATAAAGTGCAGGTTTTAATAAGCTTCGTAATTAAATAAAAGACATCGTGAAACAGACGTAAAATTATAAGCTTAACAAGTTTACTGCCACGTCCGCAATTACGCAAAATTATAAAGTGAATTACTCAAGGTAGGTTTAACTTTATGGTACTTTTATGTGCTTATTTGGTAGCAAATTCTTGCTTCTTTGTTGTTGGCAATTTCTAGTAGCTATTGCCATTATATTAGCGTTTCTAATGAACTCAATTGAAATAAAAAACTTGACTGGGTCCACTGTCGGGCAAAAGCCTCCCTCATAGAGGATTTGAAAAGTCCAACAATGCATTTAGCAAATTACATCTAGTCCGCTTCTGTATAAATATTAGGTGCGTATTATCATGTTGTGTTTAACCGTAATTAATTGTTTATTACAAAGTAGGTTACAATCAAACAAATATTTACAAATGTACAAAATACAGAAACAGTTGAGCTATCTGCAGACCGTAACAAATGATCTAGATATATGTAGCTCAACTGATTTAGATCAGTGCCAGACGGAAGCGTCCAGAAGACGCTGGCAAGACATTGCCACGTTGAATAGCAATGCCATAATAAATTGTACCTATATTATCTGAGTTCTAAGTAATCCATTTACATATAATCGACGTTTATATATCAAAGACGTTATCCGGGTGCACAAACGATATAATGAAGGCTTTTAGTACTTACCATTTAGCATGATTATACCTACGGTAGTTCAACTACTATTAGAACTTCACTGCATTTTTTTTGTAAGAGGATAATACAATAAAACGGTCGGAACCAACCCGTAGTTGATTGCCCGTCCTTCTAGGCTTGGTCGCGTGGAACTGGCACCTGGACTCACCTAGCTTTAAAACGTTTCGAAGTGATCCCAGTGATACAATTGAATAAATAAATTTAGAATTTGAATTTGTCATCATAATATCATACGTCTTAATAAGTATCTACAACAACAGTTAGACATAGACAGTAAAATTGGGTTCACTAAAAAGTTTTACGAAGGTAGAAGTGACTAAAGAACTATTACTACATATGATTACCGCTCACTGTACTAAACTTATATTAAAACATAAAATCGTCGTAAAAGTGGAAGGGACTTTATTATGTTTTATGTATGGAGATAGCGTGGTCACAAAATAAACAAAAACGCACGCACTGCCCATTACGAACATTAGCTACGCATGAACACAACTGGAGGGCCCTTTCCAACTAACGATACTGTCAAGTGGATGGACCTAAACGGCTCAGAGTTTTTCGATTTCTGATCAAATATTTTTAAACTGTAGACCTACCACAGTCTCTGTCTCTTGTCTCTGGTTTTGAGTCTGTGTGAGTGCTCACCAGTGTATTATACAGTGTGTGTGACGTTTCAACGTAGGATTTATTTCAACACTCACACAGACTCAAAACCAGAGCTAGATAGAGCTTGTGGTAAGCCTACTGGTCTTCGTTGTCTCGAGGTTCATTAAACAAGACAAACCATGCGCATTGTGGTACATAGTAGATTTGGCACCTACTATTGATTTTTTTTAATGCTTTCGACTGATTTTACGGATGACTAATTAACCAACCAAATATTTGACAGTTGTGTATGCAAGTTAACATTTGAGATACAAACCTGTCAAATATTTAATCGATTGATTAGTCATCTGTAAAGACAGTTATTTAAAGTTGATTAATCTTGCATAAGTCTTAAGAAAATCCAAAGGTTAACTCTAAAGAACGACACACGAGTTTTTAATTTTTGAAATTATTTAAAATTATGTCGTTCTCGTGTAGTAGTAGCATCGTATAAAGGGCCAAACTAGTGGAGTGATACAAAAGTGTCTTAACTATCTTGTTAACTTTCGTAATCGATGACTTTCAAACGATTAGACTTATTAACAATGAATAAACCTTATTCTCAGCTATATAAAGTCGTTATTTCAAGTTAAATTCAGTCTGTTCTTGAGTAGGTCCGTTGTGGCGGTATCTTCAAAGTGTGAAAATAATAGGATTGCACTAAAAATGCTTGGGCTACGTAGTTTTAGCAGTATTTTATAGAGAGAATCGGAATGACTCTTTGACTAAAATTACAATTTGAAGGCAAGTAATTCTGACATAACTACTTTGACAGTCGTTGTCACTGCAGGAGATCAGCAGGGGGTCCGTTTTGTATGTTCCTCGACGAAATGTCAATTATTATTAAGCAATTCATTGATGACAGCTATTAACTATATCCTAAAGTTTATGAATCGTTATAAAAGTAAATATGATAATGCCAACGTAAAAAGTATTTAAGGACTGCTTCAGTAACTTTAGTGAGTCGTAACTCGTAACTTAATAAAGCACCTTAAATGTTCATAAAAATTTACAAAAGTAATTTGAACTATGAACCAACACTAAGTTCATGGTTTGATATTGACTGGCCTCTCAGCTCAGTTGGTAGTAGCTCTGCCTTCTGCGCCGCAGGTCGTGGGTTCGTTCACACCGAGAACAAATATTTGTGTGGTGAACACAGATGTTTGTTCTCTGTCTGGGTGTTTTATTGTATTCTAAGCATGTATTAAAAAAATGTTTGTTTGTATTATATCAGCTATCTAGTTCCCATAGTACAAGCTCTGCATAGTTTGGAGCTAGATAGTGTTGTATGGATTTTCTAAAATATTTATTTATATTTATAGAATCAGGTTGAAAGAGAGAAAGTATGTATGGTATAAATACGTAATTATCTCGCAAAAGGTTTTCACAAGAAAAAAGAAATCTTTATTTTTTTGTGTTATGAATAATTATTATTGCACGGTGAAGGTATGTGTACACAGGTTATTAAATATTAATACCCACAAGATTCGCATCGCATATTTTTATTATTTGATGCCGCTGTAATGCATCGTGGGCTGTGATCGTGGGAATGATGGAAATAGGTAAGTGGTCTCTTCCTTTTAAATATTTTACTCCACAGTGGGTTCCAAAAGCTCACAAATTAAGGCTATCACAAAATTTACAATTTCCTGTAAGTGTGGAACTTGATTTATTGACGGACAACAAGAAACGCGGCATCACTTAATAAGACTTGTTCAAAACCTGCTACGCACTTAAGAACATAAAATCTAACGAGCATTTAATTTGAAACGAGCCCTCAATTTATCAATTTATCACTCGCATAGAAATTAGAAAGATATGGATATCAGCAAGATACCACCGACCATTTCTCAGCGCATCGTGGGGTCAGTATCGGGTGAATGTGATATTAATTGCTTCATTTGAATATTGGCTGTCCATTGGTATCTACTAGGGCGTGTAAAAACCGGGTTGTTTAAAAAAACCGGTTATCTCGGTTTTTTATTTAAAATAACCGATTAATCGGTTAATCGGTTATTTTTTCCAGTTTCTCATATGGGTGTCTTAGGATGAAAAAAACCATATTTTTTTATAAAAATGAACTTATTATTTGAATAAGCAAGCACCAATTAAATTAGCTTGTTAAATTTTAAAATATTTTAATGTACAGAACTCACTCATCATCCTAAATAAAGTTGTAAAATTCAACAACATGATAATAGTTGATAATTATTAGTCTTAATAGTTACTCAATTTTTATTAACACAAAGAAACTTGCAAAATACACAAGAAACAGCTGAGCTATCTGCAGACCGTTACAAACGATCTAGAGATAGCTCAACTGGTCCAACCGGTCCAAGTCAGTGCCAGACGGAAGAATCTCCAAGACGCCAGTGGCATTGCCACGCTAAATAGCTAATGCTAATGCGATGCACCAAATACCCACCAGCCCTTGGGTCACGCATCGCTTCGATCAGACACCTAGGCAAAATTTTGAAGACCCGCAAGGCCTTGGTTCTCCACGGACCCAGAGTCTCAATCCCAAGAGGAGCAAATAAGTAGGCTCTGTCGAGACCTGCATATTTAAGCTTCTTGAGATCCTTGGCCAGATCTGCCGCCGCGCCAGCCACAACGGATATCCTTGCCAATTAAGAAGGCGCAAATGTGTCGAAACACGTAGCGTCCCACACAATGGGCCTCTCCAACTCCCAAGGAGCAAGCGTCATACCATCGTCACGCAACGGACCATTCGGTTCGGGAACGTTGGTACGTTGACGGTGGTAAAAGTCCGCCTGATGATGTCGTTAAAGCTGGCATGACGAGATATCCGAGCGGCGGCCTTATAACACGATAAACTGTGGCGAGTAACGCACTGGCACTGATGAGGTGCGTAGCACAGTGAACCCAACCGTAGGCCAGTTGAATACAGAACGTTACGGGATCCATTAAAGTCCCAGTGTTATATGAAGGAAGCGCTTGTAACCAATGCCCTGACTCCAATTTAGAAAAAACTGGAAGACGAGCACTATTTGCGGAGCTATAAGCCTAGAACACATAACAGACAATTCGTGTTATTTTATAAACTAATACACATACACAATATTACTTATGGCTCGCAGACTTGGTCTTTGAAGTCCAAACTCAAGGTTTGCCAGCAGGCGATGGAGCGCAGCATTCTTTGGGTAAAATTAATTGACCGTATTCGAAATACCACACTGCGCTTCAAGACTAAAACCGCTGACGTGAAGCAGATGACGCAGAGGAAAAAGCTGCAAGGCTGAAGTGGGACTGGGCCGGCCACGTCTGCCGCATGCCTGACGCACTGTGGGCCTAAATCTCCACATTGTGGAGCCCTGAAACAGCGAGAAGGCGTCGCGGTAGACTACGCAGGCGATGGTGGGACAAACTGGACGCTTTTGAGAGAGACTGGCAATTGATGACACAAGATAGTGTAGAGTGGCGGGATCGGGGGGCGGTCTTTGTCCAATAATGAGGCATTTTTGCAATTTTAATGTATTATGTTGTATTATAATTAGGTGGATTACTATAGGCGTTCTAAATAAAGTTTGCAAGGTGTAGTTATAAATAAATTGGCATATTTTACTCATAAAAAAAATAACCGAAAATCGGTTATTTTGGATGGAAAAACCCGATTAAAAACCGACCTAAAATCAGTCGGTTAATCGGTTTTTCGATTAATCGGTTAATCGGTTTACATGCCCTAGTATCTACCAATTGAATTCAAACATTGCGAAGTCTCTAGAAGATTATTATAGTGATAAAAAGGCAATGAAACATGAACGAATGCTGAAAACCTTTTAGAGCTACTAGTACTAACTATAAGCAGGTGCTAACCCTACCTAGAGTTTTAGCGGTTCGCTAGTCTCTTGTCACTGTCACTTTCATGTCAAAAAATAGAGATGGCAACAGGCATGGCGGCGGGCTTCGTTTTCTGACATTTTGGGAAGTCACATAGCCTTTTTTATTTTAATTGTTTTTCTAGTCTTATTTTGAGTTCTGTTTTGTGATATTTTTACCAACATTACTTGAGGTCTTAACGCAGAGTGTGAGCAGTTGGAATTAAAGTGTAATATTAAAGTGTTATATCTTAATTTGAGCGATTTTTTCCAAAGGTTTTGAAGAACACCACCATCTTTTTCTACAAAGCCAGTGACAGCCGGATTGTCTATTGACTGACGTTTGTAAAATATATCCTCACTTGACAATGTCAAAATTGATCCATTAACTAAGAAATGTTATTCATTAAGAAGAATACTTAGAGGCCTGCTAAGCTGACTATTATATTATATTGACAATTATGAATATGAAAGCTATACTCACAATTAGTCCTTCTTTTAACAGCCATCTTGTTGTCATGAAAGTGAAAGTGACAAGAGGCAAAGAGCGAGCCGTCAAAAAGTGTCAGGTATTATGAATGTGGGGGTTAGTTTTTACATAATCAAGAAGTAAAGTCAGTGTTTGAGAGACGTTTAGCTTATCTTTGATCAAAGCTAGACAAATAGCTCCTATGCACCCGTTTGCCGTCTTTTCAATCAAGATAGAGATAATTTATGAGATCTGATTCAATTAAGGTCGTTTTTCTTTAGCTGTTTTGTAAAGAATGAAGAAGATACGGTACGATCCAGTTTAACTGAATCTTGATCACATTTACATTTTTCAAACGCTTACCGTGAGATTACAGTATCTTCGCTTGTCTTCGGACTTAAGTTTCAATAATTCATGTGACGAAACCTTTATTGAAGCTTGGAGAGATACTCAAAATACTTATCTAATTAGTTTTAAGAAATAAGGAGCAAGAGATGATGCTGTGTAAATACTGATTATGTTGAAACTATCATGGTTTGTAAAACTATTTTTAGTGTGGCATCATTGACACATCTCGATACCGTTAGTGTTTTTGTCGAAATCGAGAAAAAAGTGAGAATAGAACCAGTAGTAGTGTCGAAGTTAATAAGAGTGTGAAAGAGGGTAGATCGATCTGTCTGCCAATAGCATTTCTATTATACTCGTGGACTTCAGTAAAAGATAACTCGTGATCATTGTGAATGAAATATCGGAAGTCAAAATTATAACAAACTTTTGGTAAATATCCCGTTGTTCATAAAAATACGAATTAACTTATGTGACTGTTGTAAGTAAGGCCACCAATAAAACGTTTATGTCCCTATTTATTATAGATAGCTGGATACTCTTGAACGTAAGGTTATCTAGGTAGAACATTATTTCTTTATTGTACACCAAAATAAAAGGTAAAACAAATTAATACAAAGATGACAGCTGGAGAATGGAAGATAACATGTTGTGCCGACCCCACACAAAGTGGGATAAGGGCAGGAAGAAGAAGAAGAAAATAAAAGGTGAAAATAAGAGTGCTTCTAACTACTAGAAGAAATAGGTATGTAATGTGCTTGTTCTAAAGGTACAATTACGTAAGTACTAAAGTCACACGGCTGTAATGTACCTGCTCATTATCAGTATTATAGCCTGTAAGGCTTTATTACCAACTTTGAAGGTTGATTCTACACAACAATTTTAACAGTAGGTATGTCGTTTACATGACTACTCCTCCTATAACATATAGAATTGAGGTTTGAACGTTTGAATCCACAAACATTATATTCTGCCGAAGTTTACGGGGGCCGAGGTAAACACGCATTGCACCCGCGAAAATCAAAATCCTATTCATGTAAACATATCTATTGCTAAGTAAGTATGTATTTATTTTACCAGCCTTTATCGTCCTGCTGGACAAAAACCTCCCTCAAAGACTTCCAGGGCAGTGCATCGTAGGAGACGTTCCTGTCCTGCGTGATCTACGAGACATGCTTTGGTACAGGCGATGGTTACCATCTAACATCAGGCGGGCTATAGGTACCTGCCTGTTCCATCAGCTATGCTTTGGTACAGACGATGGTTACCATCTAACATCAGGCGGGCTATAAGTACCTGCCTGTTCCATCAGCTATGCTTTGGTATAGGCGATGGTTACCATCTAACATCAGGCTATAGGTACCTGCCTGTTCCATGCTAGTTGTGTAAATAAAGTAGTCGCGCAGATACAGCTTTTATTAACTGGCAAAAACGAGAGTACTCTACAATTAAGTACAATGCTGACCAATATCCGTAATCATGTAGCCGACAATCTAGAAACACGCGAAAGGGTAACTACAGCTGTGCGCATGCGTAACTGACTCGTCTGTCTTACTTCAACAAGGATGAAGCAGCCCTATAAAGTTTGGAAACATAATTTTCAAGCAAACAGGGTATCTCCTACATTGACGTAGGAAACCTATAAAATTGACATAGTTCATCCAATCCAATAAGAAAACAAGCAGCGAAGCCCGGCGTTACCCGGGTCTTTGAATTAAATTTGATTAAGTATCTAGATCATTCTGGAATATTTTGGAGCATTCTTAAAATTTTTAGAATAGTCCTTACGTGATAGAAAAGTCCCTCCATATAAGAAAAGATTAGACATAGATTTCGAAACTTTTGCCAACAACCACCCATTTCCATCAATTCCGTCCAAACTGAATTTCATCGCCATCTCTTTAAACTTATTTTGAATTCAATTTCGAGGTGTTGGTTCAAATACCAGTCAGGCTATAACATTTTGTTATAAAAAATATCGCTCAATTTTTAGATTTTTGACGTGACAACGTCTTATAGTTCGATGGAGCCGGCGGCTGCACGCACGAAAAACATGACTCATGCGGCGTTACCTCGCTCTGAGGCGTTCCATTTAAGGCTTGAAGTGCAAGCGAGAGCGCGGAACGAGCGACAAGGAGGCACAATCGGCATCCGCGTTCGGCAGCGCTCGACATCTGTCTCTCTCCTACTTGAGTGAGCAATACGTCCGCGTGGACAGCTGCATGACGTTGTCACGTTCAATTATCGTCAGTAAACCGACTTTACAGACAACCGATTTTATGCACAACCCTAAAATATAAAATTGCCAGCATCTACAGATTACTGGGTTACCATTCTATTAATACCTGTTTATCTCAGATCTTATGATGCATGATCTGCCTGTCGAACATTATTTACTCGTAAAATTACAGAGTAATGCTGCAAGTGACTTGTAATTTGAAGTTTGTTTCTGCTTTTATGTGATCGTAGGTTATGTTTTCCTGTGGGTACTTATTTTCATGACTAGGCCAGGCCTATTATTCATCTTTAGGCCCGTCACATACGTACCTATAATATATATGAATATGCTATAATATAATTAATAAATATATTATTATATATATAGCTGTGTGTGCGGTCACTGTTGAAAAGCTGTCAAATATGACAGCGATATTTGACAGCGTTTCACTGATCGCTACCGCAGAACTGTGTTTTTAAATGTGAAGTGCTATTTGCGGGCATTCCACACAACACTATTTAACCCCAAACAAAGCAAAGCTTGTGCAAAAGAAACCAGATTGCCGATATAATGTACCTAAATATAGGTAAGTACCTACCTAATTGTTATTTTTGGTACCTAAGTAGGTATCATTTTCTATTTATTCCAACTTTTGAATTCTACTGACGGCTACCTCGACAACGGCTTCATAAACCCCCAATTTTAGAAAACCAAGTCTAAATAGACGATTGGCTCTCCAACGAACATTCCAGAACAAAATGTTCGAATAGAACAAGCAATAACGAAACGTGATGTAATCTCAGTCGGATAGCTCGTTAGCATCTATTAATTAAAATAATACCGAGATGTTTAAAATATTACATCTGTAATTAACAGGAGACGCTTTGGGGTCGTAATTTTTAGCTCTTGATATTTGAATAATTTACCTATTACCTTCAGTAGCGAGACAAGGCCTGGAGCGGACCACCGTTATCTTCTATACGGAATGTTCATATTTTATACTAGAATCTGCCCGCGGCTCGTTTCACGTCGTACCTATCCTACCTTTGAACGTGAAACATAGCTTGATTACTGTTCGGCTGTGTAGTTTCGAACGGCATAATTCTTAAAAACAACAAAAAGAAACAAGCAATTACTTTTTTTTTAAGTTTTTTTTTATTATCCCCCTCGAGACAGGCTAAAGTCATAAGGCCATACTACCTCATCTACTGCTGTATTTTTTCTCCAGTTGGTATTAGTTTTCTCCATGGCTCTCGATAATAAAATTTATTTGACATAATCTTTGCCATTTTACGAACCGCAGACCTTTCTCACGTCATTGACTAATCGTTGCTATTCCAAACAACATTTATTAATTTGCACATTATTTTGAGCACATCAAATGTCATATTATAATACCAGGCGCGCTGACAATATGACACCCATCACGAACCCAATTTGAACGTATTAATCAAAATGGAACGTTGCATCATGGTCCCGATTAAGACGAAGACCACTACAAAATTACCCTTTGAAAGAGTCTAATGTGAAAATGAGTTGATTTTCTTCGAGTGTGACCACCATACTACCCTATAAAAATAGGGTAGTATGGTCGTCACAAGACAAGGCCCTGCAAATAAATTAAAAAAAAATAGTCGCTGATACTCAGTGATTTATTGAAAATAAAAGTTTGCCTAACTGGTTTTGGGTACATATCTAAACGTAAACGACATTGTAACATTATGTAAATAGGACAACGTTCATGGCTCTAATTTTTTTTTCTTTGTGCACACAAAACTCGCTCGCTCGCAATTTTCGATGATTAAGTTCACTGTTTTCTTATTTTTCTAAAGTGAGAAACGGAACGAGAAGTTATTTTTATGAAACAACGGGATATTTACCATGATTAAATTTGGATTTTGAATTTTGATTTTAATTTTTGTGTAACGAGAAGTGGTTTCACGGAGTTAAGCGTCTTAAAAAATGTGAAAGGTTATTTGAATACAATCGTCAATCACAAAGTATCAAGATGTCCAGAATTCAAAATTACCTGTCACAGGAATTTGAACCTTATTAAGAAAATGATCCAGCAAAAAATATCCGAGGAAGAGGAACTTTGTGTTTTGAGTAACAAAGTTTTGAATTAAACGGTTCTCCGTGAACTTCCTCATTTTCATAGAACTGGTACTGTCAGCACCGGAAGTTGATTAGCACTTTTTCTTTGAGCTATGTCGGTAAATATTAAATGAAAATTCTTTGAGCAAAGGCGGTAAATCTGAAACTCAAACCCAAACATTTTGATGAAATGTCTATGGAATCTAAAAAGAATAGGTATCTGAAGTACCTATTCTTAAAAATAGAATTTATAAATTGATTTGTAAATAATGAATTCAGAAACTGCTCCGTTTTTGAAGTTGGCTAAAAAACTAAAAGTATGCCAGTGCACAGATAAGAGAGCTTTAAACTTACTAACGCCTTACGCTCAGTGGTGGTGATCAGTGAAACGCTGTTATATTGACAGCGTTTTACTGATCACCACCGCATTGCGCTTAGATGTGTTCTAAGTTAATAATTAATTTGATTAGTTAAGCAAGTATAAAGCCTTCTCACAGTTTTTAACTTATTCTCTGACTGTACCTCATTCAACCGCTCAATATTCTGATTCATGGCAGGAAAAGATAACAAAAACTGCATGCTGCTTCAGGCACGATCACAAGCCAAAATTAAATTTGCAATCGCGCGGTCTGAAACTAGAAGGAACTTTTAACTACCCTTGTTGTTTTACCAGCTAGCATTCGAGTAAAGGCGCGGACCCACCGCGGTGGACGCTTTGCACGGGCACGCGCGTTTTAGCTGCGTGTAGCAAAATCAGTTGTCTGTAAAGTCGGTTTACTGACGATAGTAGAACGTGACAACGTCATACAGCTGTCCACGCGGACGCATCGCTCACTCAAGTAGGAGAGAGACAGATGTCGAACGCTGCCGAACGCGGAGGCCGATTGTGCCTCTTTGTCGCTCGTTCCGCGCTCTCGCTTGCACTTCAAACCTTAAATGGAACGCCTCAGAGCGAGGTAACGTCGCATGAGTCATGTTTTATCGTGCGTGCAGCCGGCTCCATCGAATTATAAGACGTTGTCACGTCAAAAACTTATGTACATAATGCTAGTGCTCTCAAACGGTGAAGGAAAATATCGTAAGGGAACCCGCGGCTTAGTCAGCTCCGCACGTATTGACCATGTCTTTCCTGTCGATCGGGCCGACTAAGCTGTCAGGATAGTATAGGTGCTGGGCAAGCCTATTCCATGTAAAAATCCTGTCCCAAGCACTGTAGCTTCCCGTAAGTATAGGGTATGAGTAATCACCAGTTGCCCCTGACGCCATTTATATTATCTACAATAGATGTAAAGGCCTATTTTATTAATTTGTTTGACAACGTGCAACGTTTGTTGGCGCACGGAGAGGCTATACGCACGCTTCCACAAGTTATATGACTGCAAACTGCGCTGCGATACAATACAATACAATCATACAAAAACATTTATTTTCCAAAAAAAGGTTTACAAAAAAGATAGCTATTTTAATAAATCAGTTAAGGTACAAAGATAAGTATATAATGTAGGTTTCTAATTGGTTATTTAGGTGCATTTTGTGAGTTGTTGGTGAGCTGTACATAGTAGAGGGTCATATTCGTGTATTCCAGTGGAAATGTAGACCCACGTCGACAGAGTTGAGCTATTAGTCGCCTATTCAAGCAAGCTACGCGTGTGTCAATGACGTCAATTCATGCGTAGCCTCTTCGTGGGTTGCAGTGGAGTGGACACAACCACATACATTTTCTTACAAAGCGAAGCTCAATACACGTGCGTAGTCTTTCCATGCGCAGCGGTGGGCCCGTGCCTTAACGAGAGGTAGAGAGTTGTGTAATTTTATTATAATCAAAAGTTTGATCCTTGCATACAAAAAAATAAAAATAAAACAAACAATTATTGTGAACAATACACACAACACTATCTAACCTTAAATTAAGCAGAGGTAATACTATGGGAACCAGATAGGTGATAATAAAACCTTTTTTTTGTTGTAAATGCATATTTAGAATACGTTATAACACCCAGACAGAGAACAAGCATCTGCGTTTCACACAAATGTTTGTTCTCAGTACTTAAAAAGAAATTAAAATTAAAATTCTTTATTTTTCTTCTCAGTACCTACCTATGCACGACCTACGGCGCAGAAGCTACTCGTAGATGAGTCTAAGGTGCCAGTTTCACGCGACAAAGCCTAAAATAACAGGCAATAACCTACGGCTTGGTTCCTAGTTCCTATATACCGTTTTTGACCTATGATGCAATGCTTTGTTAGCGCGATAGTTACCGCACTTAACATCAGGTGGGCCAAATGCTTGTTCCATCAGCTAGTGGCATAAAAAGAAAGTTTTTTTTATCGCATAAGTTGCAATTTCCTAGAATTATTGATTTAGATCTTGATCCAAGGCAATCAGTTGATTGGCGAAACAATTTCTAATGACTGCAAGTTGTCCCTTCAACAACAGCGATGCGATGACACTGCCCCCTTATTCCACAAGAAGCCTCGACAGTACATCCAGTACACATAAAACGAACTGGGGCGGCGGACAGAAAATCACAAGCAACAAGATATAAATCGCACTTTAGCAAGTAATTCTGTTAATGGTGGCTCTGATGCTTCTTTGTGAATAAGAGGTAGGTCCTGGAACTGGGTGATTAGGGACAGTCGTAGATTAAAGAGTAATTATTGCGTAAGTAATCTGAGACAATTTATTTCAGTTGTTTTACATTGCCTTCCTAATGTTTTAGATCCGCTAATTGCTATAAAACGAAGGTTTCTCCGTAATAAGGCCAGTTTGCACAACGATTAGTAATTGGGATTAGCAATTCTTTAATTGCATTTAAGCAGTTAATTACGATTACGTCTTGCATGAGTAAAAATAAGCCTAAACATAATCAGGTAATCAAATTACTGATTTTAGCTGAACTTTTTGGTGTGTTTATCATAGGGTAGGGCAGTATGGTGGCTAATCGACAAAGCCCTTGAAAAAAATTATAAAAAAAACTGGTAATAGGACTTGGCAATTTAAATTTGACAGCGACAGATAACTCGCCGATAATTACTATTGCTTAGCAACCACATTGCAACCTCATTGCTTGATCATAGATCATAGACTTCGAAACTCCTTGCTGCGCAATCTCTCCTACCTCTTTGGTCTTGATGTAAATCAGACCTCTTTACCTCTGCGCTGATTGTAAGCATTTTTCATAAACGAGGTATGGTCTACCATAATAATGTTTATCAACTAGATATAATAAACCTCCAAAATACGGGAGGCCTTGTGATACTTCAGGCTGATGATAATGAAATGATGTTATTACACCGCAACTTCCCAATTTAAGATCTTCCCACAAGGCTATTCAACAATAGCCGTAATTTAACCAGCTAATTACGGGACAAAGGAGCTGAGGCAAAAAATATGGATCCCGCGGGATTTTCCAAGACCTCATTCAACGCTTTGTGCAATGTCTTTCTTCAGCCGTTTGTTTCCAACTGTTATAACTCTTGCACCATTCCTTTTGTTCCTTTATAGTCATTATCTATGAGATTACTTATACAATATTATTAACTTGTATAATTTTCTATTTTGTAGGATATCGTCGATATACGCTTCCGTGGGCGCCTATACGAGACGCTGCAACCTATTTTGTAGGATATCGTCGATATACGCTTCCGTGGGCGCCTATACGAGACGCTGCAACCTATTTTGTAGGATATCGTCGACATACGCTTCCGTGGGCGCCTATACGAGACAATGCAACAGTTCGGGACACGGCGCAGACAATAGTGTCTCAATAATTTTATAAAGACTATGTATTTTAGTTTTAAGATGCATATTTACAACCATGTTTTTATTTTAATTACTTAATTGCCTGAAATAAATGAATAATTTTATTATTTTCAACACTTGTTCTTATATTCCTAGCCAATGAGACGAAAGTCGTTGTTTTGCCCGTCTATCATAAATCAACTCTCGCTGCTTCATCCGGTAACATAGCGTATTATTCCAAGAGAATCATAATTTACGCAAAGGATTCACTCGCCTGAAAAAAAAAGCGAGCGAAACACCTGGACTGTTTTACCTACATTGTTCAACTGGGCCAAAGTCAAATCAAGCAGATAAGCTAATTATCTCGCTTCGTGATTTCAATAAAAAGAAAACCATTTCCTTTGATTTTTATTTCATTTCCACTGTGGTGCGCAGGTACCACATTTGAGTCCAAGCACAATAGTATATTATGCAACTAGTGTAGGGAGTGATTCATGATGAATTAGAATCCTAAACGACGCGAGTGATTCATGGCCCTCGATATAAATCCGTTTTATTCAAGAGTTGCATACTATACTTTATACCATGACTTCGAGAAAAAGAAAGATTTAAGCGAAAAAGGATTGAAAACTATGAACTTTGTTTATACTATTCTTATATGACATAAAACAAATAATTTTAGATTTTGATTTGATTTGTAAATAAAGAAGGATAAATTAATGCAAGTTTTCTACTATGCCTACTTCTTTTTCATGAACTCAGCAACCCAATTGAACAACAAACAACTCAGCACATCTTTTTCATTCCTAGAATGCATTTTCAATCGATTTACTATTATCGAACTTTTTTCTGCAGAACTTACTAAGAACAGTATTTAAAATAGCGCCAATTGACATTATGTATGACAATGACAACAAAGAACACAAAACAGTTTTTAATCCAATGCTTAAACTCCTTGTCAAAAATTTCGACCAATTAAATCGAGAGTATTTATGACGCAAGGTATTGAGATGGACGTTGACCTTATTCGTGTGTTCCAAATTCAAACACCAAAACAGTGATTAAAAGAGCTTTTTATTCACTGTTTCCAGTGAATAAAATAAGCTTTTTAGAGAGGGTATGGTATAAAATATAATAAGTTGGTGGAAGTGACATGACACGACAAAGTACAGTAGCTTTTTAATTCTGGTTTTAAAAAAAAGTTGTAAGCAGTGAATACTTTGTGCTCAAGTTTGGGTGAAAGTTGGCTCCCACATACAATGAATACCTAAATATTGATGTGTGCTTGTATTGTGTTTGTATTGCTGTTAGATCTATGGGAATTTGAGATGATAGCTTTTCTTTGTTGTAACAACCTCAACATCATCATTATCTTGTGAGTACCAGTTAAAGGTTCTTAGCATATTTATTTTGTATAGCTTCTATACACACCTACACATATTATATGGTATGGAATGATTGTCGATAAGGGGAAAGTAATGGCCTCTTCAAACCTCTTGTCTACTTTGTCACAGATCAGTAGCAATTCGCCGATTATTTGATATTTGAAGTTAATTGAATAGTGGATAGGTACCTACTAGATTACCCAATTACCTTAGAAGTTCGTGATCGAGGCTGAATATAGATTTCAGTCAGATTACATTGGGGAATTATTAGAGAACGTCATTTGTCCAACTCATAATGAGACCGAAACTTGGATTTGACTATTCACTTTCGTGAATGCAAAAACCTGAACAAACCCGAAGAGAACGTTTTTTACGCCAGAGGCTGGACTTAATACTAGCTGAAAATCAGCACAGTTATAGAGAGATAAAATAGAAGGCAAAAGACCTAGAGGCCGAAGCCTTGAGAATAAATATCTTAAACCATAGTAGTAATACTAATAAGTACCTACCTAGATACCGTTTTGATTTTGTTCAGTAAATAAATTCCTAGACCATTTTTTCGGTTGTATGAAATGGCAATAGCATATGAAGCCTGACCCTCAAATACCCTCAGTCTAGACTAGACTAGAGGTTATAACATAATATCTAATAGGTCTAGCAAAGGTTTTGATATTAATCGTAGCATAATTAGGTCTAAATAAGGGATGAGACTCGCAAGGCACAGAAAAGAGTACACGTAACACACACGTACACGTAAACGTTAAAAAACTCCTCCAGGGTAGGCAAATAATGACAGCAACTTTGGTGTTGTTGGTGTCTACGGGTGACGGTGACCGCTCACCATAAAGTGGGCCGTAAGCTCGTTTGTCTATCTTTTACATAAAAAAAGAGTGGTATAGACGGATATAATATACAGTGGGTGCAAACAGACTAAAGTGATGATGATGATGATGATGAATGGCGCATCTTACCAAATTAGAGTAACACTACCCATCAGATAATAATATTTCCGTCTCTACTTTATACTTGTCAAAAACAGAGACGGAATATTTATAGAAAGGACAGCCTTAGTCTGGGATGCTGAGATCCACTAAAGAGGAGGCTGGCAAAAAGGTTATACCCACGCCTAAATATAGGGTAGGTATAACTTTTTTATTGTGATAGGTTATACATAAAAAAATCGTTTGTAATTTAAAAACACAATTAATATAATATAATAGAGATCTACTAAAGGGGAGGCTAGCAATAAAATTATACCCAAGCCTAGATAGGGTATAACTTTTTTATTGTGATAGGATAAAGGTATTACATAAAAAAATATTTCGTAATTTAAAAACACAATCAATAGATATTAACCGATATCTATACGCATAGGGTCGTGCTGCCCTGTGTGTGCCCAGTAATCGACTGGAATTCGATATTGATCGAGTGGACGCTCACTTGAAAGTAGAGACCATCGGAACACGTGCTCAAACAATTAATCTTATCTATGAAAATTGATCCATTACAGAATTACCTACTTTTTTTAGTGCCATATAATTACCTACTTTCATAGATCATAATTACGATATAATCTGTGGCCCACGGATTATATTTTTCACAAGTTTAGTTTGTTCCGTGTAGGATTTGATTTGAACACACGACAATAACTAAACTACAGATACCTATGAAACAAATACTATACTAGATATACTATCTAAACTAGCTAAATCTTATTCATTTAATTACTCCACCTACTTTACCAATTAAATAGGTAATTTTTCTATACACTTTTGTCTGAAATAAACAATTTATTATGACTTATTCAAGAATATCGACTACCTACCTACAATACTCAGGCAGTGGTACCATTGTAAACTCTAATAATTAAAGTAGCATAAAACGACTCTACAAGCCGATTAAAACGTCGTTATTCACAATTACAAAAGTACAGAGAATAAAAGGTTAAACCTATGACTATTTTAAACTCTGTATGCATTTGATGCATATCTGTGGTAGTATTCTGCTGCAAGGGGAACTTGATCCTCTACACTTCCCGTGAAAGGCGAATCAAAATAGGTAAACGTCGCATAAAAAAAAAAACCATTTTCACCTCCGCAATTAGATGGAGTAGCGTAGCGGTTTTGGGACTACGATGTTGTGCTTTCTTTTTTCATTTTTTTTCTAGTCTTTTGGTGTTGGAACAAGAAGTCAGTTTTGAACATCAAAACAATCAAAAATCTGAAGATGGCGCTGTTGGCTCAAGACTGCCACTACTGCCTCTGTATAAGAAGTCAAGGCAGTCTTGAGCCATTAGCACCCTATATATTGGGAAGGAAATAACTCCTGGCATACAGGGGCTCAATTCTAGACCAGTGACTTTTTTGTCACAGTAGATATTATACTTATATCACAAGAACTGTCAAATTCACTTAAGAAACTGACAGTTCTTGTGATATATATCTACCGTATCAAAAAGTCTTTGGTCTAGAATTGAGCCCCAGGTACCTAGCCCTATTTTAGGAGTCAGAGTGTATTATTAATTTATTTAACAAATAATGCCTTACTATTATTGTAATTATAGGTTAATTGCCCGTTCACGTGAGTAACGAGGGAGTTTTCGATTACCGTGACTGTAGTTTTTTACGCGTCATTAATTACTTTTAAACCTTGAAATACAGATACAAGAATGTTCGTGCTTTTAACGTAAACTAAACATAAAAAGATCTCCTTGAACCTCTTCAGTAATCAATTTAAGAGCTTTTTATTGGGAATGTCAATTGAACATTTCCGTTTGAAGAAAGTGTCTAATCTAATTATAAATCTACTTTTTTGGACGACTCGCTAATGAAACAAGCATATGGTTCACCTGCAGGGCTACCACGAGATCCATATGGTTATGGCTATGGCTGTCAAAATTGTGTCAACAGTGTCAACTGTTGACACAATTTTGACAGCCATAGCCACATTCAAACCCGAGAAGACAATGAATGTGTGGGTCAGCCGATCTATGCACAATTTGACAGCCATAGCCATAACCATAAGGAGCTCGTGGTAGCCCTGCTGATTTTAAGTTGGTAAGTGGTCTCATGGTGTTCAGTAGACCAGGGGGCTAATTCTCGGGCCGATCTCGATCATTTTGAAATTTTATTTTATTGCTTCTTTTCACAACCCCGCACTTTTTGTACGTTTTCCGTATATCGTAGCTGTCGAGGCTTCTACGATGAGGTCGTCGATGAATTACTCAAGGAAATCATCCATTCTCTCTTCGAAAAGAAGCAATAAAATAAAATTGCAAAATGATCGGAGATGAGCCGAGAATAAGGCCCCTGATGTTTTGAGTCTGTGTGAGTACCAGTGTATTATGCTGTGTGTGTAACGTTTCGACGTAGGATTTATTTTGACAGCACTCACACAGACTCAAATACAGAGCCAGGCAGAGCTTGTGGTAGGTTTACTGTTCTGTTACTTAGAGACATAAAAAAATATAAAAATAAAAATCTACCTTTTTGTAATTGTCTAGCGACATAATGTTCTTAGCCAATAGTTTCGCGGGGCTATTCCCAATAATTGGGATACAAATTAATATCAATTTGATGATTTCTGATAGCATTTTTATTACATTGTAATTGGGTATAACAGTGTGATGTGGCTGTTTATAGGCAATAATGATTGGCTTTAGCGCGCCTCCGGATATGGAGCGACACTCTCTAGGAGGCATACCTACTTAACTAATTACATACTTACATACTTACTTGTGTACATGATTATGATATGGTATAGGTACTCAATTTGATAGGAAAACTTTTAAAAGTGCTTTATAACAAGCTAAACAACATCAAGCGAGACCATTGATGGTCTAGTGGCCGCCCACCAAAGTTCCGATTCTTGGTTCAAACAGTTCTTGGGTTCAAATTCAGTCGTATACCAATGTGTTTTTTTTTTCGAAAAATGTATGTGCACTATGTTAGTACTCTCAAACGAAAGTAAAATTGTGAGGAAACCGGTATATCGTAAATTACGCGCATTTAAAATCCTTTCATCACCCTGGTTTAAAGGAACTAGTAACTAAATACGACGACGTTTTTTACACATTTTCTTCTTCTTCCTGCACTTATCCCACTTTGGGTAGGGTCGGCACAACATGTCTTCCTCCATTCCCCTCTGTCAGCCGTCATCTCTGCATTCACTCCTCTCTTATCCATATCATCATTCACACAGTTCATCCATGTTTATTTTAGTCTACCTCTGCTCACATATCCATCCACATCCATACTCATCACTCTCCTAGTCACATATCTCTCTCCTCCTAAATATGAGGGAGACCAACGTCCAGCAGTGGCTTTAGACTGATTAGACAGCGGGTTTATTATTACAAGAAGCTATATAGGTATATTTTTCATAGAGATAATAGATAGAACCTACGTATTCTGCCTCCAAGTTAAAAATGGACGCCGCGCCTTTGTGCCACAGAGTAAAAAAGGAACTCTAATTTAGTAGTTCGTTCTCTTTGGTCTTATAGCATTTAAACTGTGAACAAAGCTCGGTTTAAAAATAACATAGCTGCAACGGTTTATTACTATCCAATGACCATCAAAACGTTATGACTCTGATCGCCAGCGTCTAATTGATATACCTTCAAGCTAATATCCATCGTATTTCCAATGCTATAGAGACTAAGTTTCAATAGAATTTAATAATGACGGCGCTGGATAAGAGTCAAAGTCTAGCCCTGCCTAGCCGACCTTTAATCAACGGCTACAGACAGAGACATAAATAAGTAATACCAAAAAGGAAAATCCTTTTTAAAACCCAACATTTTGAAACTTTTGAAAGCTCCTTACGAAGTCGAAAAAGGTTTGATCTAGCAATTGATGCTTTTTTGTTAAAACTGATGTGTTCCACTGCTGAGAAAAGGTGACTGACCTCTCAGCTCAATTGGTAATAGCTCTGTCTGGGCGTTAGGTATACTTATTCTAAGTAGGTACCTATAAGTACGTGTTTACAAAAAAATACATAATTATTATATCAGCTATCTGGTTTCGAAATAACCAGTGAAGCTTTGCGCACATCTAAGCGTTTTGCAGTGGCGATCAGTGATACGCTGCCAAAATGACACTGATATATTTGACAGCGTTTCAATTATCGCCACCGCAGAACGCCCTACAATGTATTGCCATTACAATGTATCAACTTGAGGCAAACAAATGTTCAGCCTCACGTGCCAGTAATTTCACCGGCTCCCACACCCTTCAAACTGAAACACAGTAATGTTGCTTCATTGCAGAAATAGGTATGGTGGTAGTACTTCCCCGGACGAGCCCTTCACAAAGAGCTCTACTACTACTTGGTCCATTGGACGTGAGTAAGGCTATCTCTAAATTTTTCTTCGCTTTATATTTGTTACATATCCAGCAATTTAGAATTCAATTAAGATAACTGAGATTAGTTTACGAATTTTACAATTTTCCAAAACAATTTTACGATCGCTATTTAACTTTAGTAGTAAAAATAAACTATTAATCCAATAGTTTTTCAATAACTGTTTTATTAAATAAAACGAACGGTTATTTCGTTATAGCTATTGCGCTGCAGGGCTACCAGGAGCTTCATATGGTAATGGCTATGGCTATCAAATTGCGTACAGATTCATCTATCCATGCCTATTTCTGCTGTGAAGCAGCATTGATGTGTTTCGTTTTTTTTATGCAAATGAAAGACACCAAGGGTGCTGTCGTTGCGTTGCCTACCCTCAAGGAACTTTTTTTGGTTTGAAGGGTGTCAGTAATTTTACCACCACATTTGTACGCCTCAAGTTGATGGACGCAGGGCAGTGTATCACTAAGGCGAGTTCCTGGCGTGCGTGACTTACGAAAAAATGCTTTGTTATATAGACGATGTTGCCTGTTCCATCAGCTGCTCGTTGCCATAAGAAGCTTGTTCCACCTCCTAGTACTTCCATCCTAGTTGTATTAAAAAAAAAGTCGGCTGACAACATTTTAGATTTGAATGTGTGTCAGTTTTGACAGCCATAACCATAGAATTGTTAAGATCATTGTTAAGATCACGAAAAGTCGATGGATGGTAAGGGCTCAGAATCGTTCTTCCTGGAAATGTGTAGGGGAGGCCTATGTCCAGCAGTGAACTTCTTCATGCTGAGGATGATGACGATGCAGCACATGGAGCGTACCCACCTCGAATTTCACATCTATGTTCAATAGGTTTGCTGTAAGAGAACACTTTTTAGGGTTAAGCTCGCCTTTGCACACGTCTTAATTTTAAGTTACTATAGGTACATGTATTTTTCTATGTGTACAATAAAGAATGGAGCTCACGGTAGGCCTCCAGTTATCTTTTAGAAACGTTACCCACATATTATCGTGAACTATCGGTCTACCACTCATAATCTTTTTTATGGCTTTGTTATCAAATATATTGAGAGAAACCTTATTTGATGATAAAGACAAGAGCTCACCGCAAATACTAAGTTCTTTTCTAAGGTGTTTTTTTATACAAATAATTGATGGAACAAGCATATGGCCCACCTGATGGCAACCATCGCCTATAACAAAGTAATGCTTCGTAGGTCACGAGCGTCAGGACTGTGCCCTACGATGCGCTGCTTTGCGTCCATCAACTGGAGGCATACAGATGTTAAGAGCGCATCGTGCGAAAATTTGAGATTTAAAAAAAAAAAATCATAACTAAATAACTAAGTGACATTTTAATTTTAGACTATACATAATTGTAGACTATACATTTGAGATTAATTCGAATTTAAGTGTGGTAAAAAAATATACTATTTAACATGACATTCTATTTAACGCTAATGAAAATAGTCTACAATTAGTCCTTTTGCGATTTTTAAAATGTCACTTAGTTATTTAGTTATGATTTTTTTTTTTTAAATCTCAAATTTTCGCACGATGCGCTCTTAAGCCTCACGTGCCTGTATTTTCACCGGCACCCACACCCTTCAAACCGAAACACAGCGATGCTGCTTCACGGCAGAAATAGGCATGGTGGTAGTACTTCCTCGGACGAACCCTTTTTTCGTACCAGAACTAGTGGGAAAAAAATCGCAGCAGTTCCCAGTTCCGAGTACCTAGTATAGTAGACAAGTACTGTTCAACTCAACTACTGGGAACAAACGGTTACGACTCAACGGGTGTCACAACTCAATTGGTAGTAGCTCTGCCTTTTGCGTATAGGTCATGGGTTCGATCCCAACCGAGAACAAACATTTGTGTGATGAACGATCATGGGTGTTGGTTCTCTGTCTGGGTGTTATATTTATAAGTACCTAAGAAGAAATCAGATTTTTAAATTCAAAACAACAAAAAAAGTACCTATAGTATGTATTGACAAAAAGGTTTATAAATGCTCACAGACTCCCATAGTTCTAGCTTCACTTAGTTTGTGGCTAAATAGTGATGTGTGGAATGTCCACCAATAAAAAACTATTCAAATCTATAAGGTAGTTAAGTCTACGTTATAAAACCAATTTACAAAGCTCATTTCTGTGATGATGAAGATATTTTGTCGCTAGCTCCTGCTCTATTAGAAAGTGAGTCTATAGCAGTCTAATGGTTGATCTCGTCTTTATCGTTTTGTAAGCTCCAAGTGATAGCTTTATCTACTGCCATAATTATATATTTTCATCACCCCCAAATGAGTAGATAAGACCCGCGAGGGACCGGAAAGAGAGGCGCAAAAAAGAGGAGGTGGCTCAGCTGTGGGTGCAAACGGGCTGAGATGATGATGATGATTATCACCCCCATTTCTGGACGTGTATTTTTGCTTGTCGATATCTGAATACAAAAGCCGCTGTTAGAGGATAAAGTAAAATTGAATTTAGAACATCGTGTGCACTAGGTTTGTGAAATCAAATCATCATTAAACCTATTTACCTCCATGGCGCCGAATTTATCATACAACCTTTTTTAATTTGTTAAAAACTCAGACTCGGAAACTTTTTGGTGTATAGCTTACGCGCGCCATTTTCTTTTTTGCATTTAGTCATTTCCTCGCTGAGGTGGGATGAAAATATTTTTCTTCCTAGTTTGAAGGTTCCTTTAGCTACGCATCCATGTGCAAGTATTCAAGGCCCGTCTTGAAACATAAGCCGTAGGTACTACGGCTATACCTATAGCACAGAAACTAACAACAAACTAGGGACCCTCATTACGACGAACTAACTAACTTTCGTGGCAGATACACAGGTTATATTTGGCTTTTCCTCTGGCGTTGCACTGCGAAAGAGAATCACGAATATTTAAAAAAATCGGTGTTAGTTGGATGACTTTTCTAAGATGGTGTATGAAAGTGGGTTGCGGTTCACAGCTACTGTATTGGGATACAGTAGCTGCGAACCTTAATAAGAAGTTAAAAATTATTTGCATTTTTGAGGTGGAATAATTATAAGTTTAAAAAACTTGAGAAACCGACTTCATTGTCAAACGGCTAAACCGATTTTAATCAAATTTGTTTAGGACAATCTGGACGTAAGAATAACCTTCCAAATAAAAAAATAATTTTCTAAATCGGTTCATAAATGACGGAGGCATGCAGTTACAAACATTAAAAAAATTATTTAAAAAAAAATGGCAACACCGATTTTAATAAAATTAAAATGGGACTAATCTGGAAGCAGTACCTTTCAGATAAAAAAATATTTTTTTTAATCGGCTCACAAATGACGAAGTTATGCGGTAACAAACATAAAAAAAAAAAATAAAAAAAAAAATAAAAAAAAAAAAAAAAACATACAACCGAATTGAGAACCTCCTCCTTTTTGATTGGAAGTCGGTTAAAAAGAGCAATCAACCCGTAATCGTCACGCGGCACGGGTGTTCAATGTTCAAGTTTTTACTTCTGAGATCGAACTATTTCTTTTCGCAATGCGGGCTTACCCAAAAAACAGGAAAAGTGTGACCGAAATATTGAATAGGAACAACCTTCTAATGTAACTGAGTTAATAATTTAGCCCTAAGCACAGATTAAAATATAGTTCGTACTACACTAATTAATAGAGGGTGCAAAATAAATATTTAGGTTTATTCTATTTCTAAAAAGAGTATATTATGTACTCAGGTTGATTACCTAAAACCTCCTTCCCGCTTTTTTTTTCTCTGGCGGGCCTTCGGCTGGCCAGCATTATTCAGCCATTATTTTCATTCTCATAATTTAAAAATGGTAAATTTTTTGCTCAAATCTATGTTATTTTTAAGAAATAGTTGAAGCTAAATAAAAATAAAGTCATTTAGAAAATATATTCGTTATTTAATACTATCTTTATGTTATTTAAATTTAAATTTTACATCGTGCTCTAATTAGACTTTTTAAACTTCTTACCGTTGTAATGGGTTTCCAACCTCCTAGCTGAATAAAAAGTTGGAATTTAGTTTAATAACCTCCTTGCTGTTTAGAAAGTTGGAACATGGTTGAATAAAATAGAACTTGTTTTTTTTTTATAATTTGACAGCTGTCAGTAGAAAGCTATTCTCCCTAGGGCTGAAAGTATTACTTTCAATTAGGCCCCTCAGGCTTTCAGAGTATGAGCAATGAAAATTATATTTTTGGACTTCTAAATTCATCTAAATTGAAAAGTATCAAAAATCTATGCTTGAGGCTTGACTCAAGAGTCTCAGAGACGTAAAGGTGTTTGATATGCCTCATATCGTGACAAACTGATATAATGCGACAGGAAACGCCGTTGTGCCAGTTTAATTTTATTTGCAGGTGGTCGTTTGATTTATTTAAAAACTAGGCATTTTCATGAATTATTAATTGTCTACTCCACTTTACTCCAAGCGAAGACACAGCTGTGGAAAATGGCTATCTCACTTTATTATATATTATTATTTCATTTTCAGGGTGTGGGTGCCGGTGAAATTACTGGCACGTGAGGCTGAACATCTGTATGCCTCAAGTTGATAGACTTAGGGCAATGCATCGTTGGATTCGTCGCATTGCAGTGCATCGTAGGGCACGTTCCTGACTTACGTGACCTTCAAGGCAATACTTTGTTATAGGCGATGGTTACCACTTAACGCAAGGTGGGCCATGATAATATAATAATGATAATGGGGTGAGTCCCTCATACAATAGTTATTTGTTATACAAGAGTGCAAAGCTGCTTTTTAACCGCGTGCTCAATTTTGATGACTGAGCAAGCGCAGGATTCTAAAGTTTAACCCATCTTTGCACTCGAGTGCAACACGTAACTTTTAATCCCACCTCAGCGAGGAAATTACTAAATTCAAAAAAAGCAGCCAAGTGCGAGTCGGACTCGCCCATGAAGGGTTCCGTAGCATCAATTAACATAATATAAAGGTTTTTGTAGTTCGTCGAAAGGTAAATTGCGGTTTACGATTTATGACGTATAAAAAAAAAATAACTGACTAGATCTCGTTCAAACCAAATATCGTTGGAAGTTTACATAGTAATGTACAACATATATTTTTTTTGGATTTATTATTCTCTTATTTTAGAAGTTAGAGGGGGGGGGACCAACTTTTTTCTACTTTGGAAGTGTCTCTCGCGCAAACTATTCAGTTTAGAAAAAAACGATATTAGAAACCTCAACATCATTTTTGAAGACCTATCCATAGATACCCCACACGTATGGGTTTGATGAAAAAAAAATTTTGAGTTTCAGTTTCAAGTATGGGGACCCCCAAATTTATAGTTTTAGAAAAAAACGATATTAGAAACCTCAACATAATTTTTGAAGACCTATCCATAGATACCCCACACATATGGGTTCGATGAAAAAAAATTTTTTGAGTTTCAGTTTCAAGTATGGGGACCCCCAAAATTAATAGTTTTTTTTCTATTTTTGTGTAAAAACCTTAATGCGGTTCACAGAATACATCTACTCACCAAGTTTCATCAGTCCAGCTTTTATGGTTTCGGAGAAAAATGGCTGTGACACGGCCGGACAGACAGACAGACAGACAGACAGACAGACAGACAGACATGACGAATCTATAAGGGTTCCGTTTTTGCCATTTGGCTACGGAACCCTAAAAAGAACATGGTGCGAATAAAAGTAACACACCAAGAATGTTCCGAGTATGAGTTATTAACAAATTTAAAAAGGTTGTATTATAAATTCAGCACCATGCAGGTAGAAGTAAATAGGTTTAATGGTGTTTTGAATTTACAAATACACCAAGAAGGTTACGAGTGCGAGTTTTTAACAAAATAAAAAAGGTTGTACGATAAATTCACAAATACACCAAGAAGGTTACGAGTGCGAGTTTTTAACAAAATAAAAAAGCAGCCAAGTGCGAGTCGGACTCGCCCATGAAGGGTTCCGTAGCACGACGAACTACAAGAACCTTTATATTATGTTACTTGATGTAACATAATAAGGTTCTTGTAGTTCGTCGAAAGGTAAATTGCGGTTTACGGTTTATGACGTATAAAAAAAAAACTACTGACTAAATCTCGTTCAAACCAAAAATCGTTGGAAGTTTACATAGTAATGTACAACATATATTTTTTTTTGTATTATCAGTCTCTTACTTTAGAAGTTAGAGGGGGGGGGACCAACTTTTTTCCACTTTGGAAGTGTCTCTCGCGCAAACAATTCAGTTTAGAAAAAAACGATATTAGAAACCTCAACATCATTTTTGAAGACCTATTCATAGATAACCCACACGTATGGGTTCAATGAAAAAAAAAATTTTGAGTTTCAGTTTCAAGTATGGGGACCCCCGAAATTTATAGTTTTTTTTTAGTTTTTATGTTAAAATCTTAATGCGGTTCACAGAATACATCTACTCGCCAAGTTTCATCAGTCTAGCTCTTACAGTTTCGGAGAAAAATGGCTGTGACATACGGACGGACGGACAGACAGACAGACAGACAGACAGACAGACATGACGAATCTATAAGGGTTCCGTTTTTGCCTTTGGCTACGGAACCCTAAAAAGGTTGTATGATAAGTTCGGCACCATGGAGGTAGAAGTAAATAGGTTGTGTATTCACAAACTTATTGAACACGATATTCTAAATTCAAATTTACTTTATCCTCTAGCGGATAAAAACGGCTTTTGCAGTCAGATATTGAACAGCAAAAACACACTTTCAGAGCTGGTGGGATGAAAAAGTATTTTGCGCCCTTTGAAATTACGATGCATTATGGATTTATTTTATCTGTTTTGTATTTTGTTTTTTATATATTATCACGGTGCAGTGAACTAGCTGCTCATTACCTTGACTGTAAAATCTGATAAAAACAGCAATATCTACGGTAGCCGTATTCCTATAAATGGTTAATTCTAAGTGTATTGCATTTTATATGAGTTAATAGGTAGACCATGAGTTAATAGGTATTTCTTAACCTTATAATTGGTTAAGAAATACGAAGTTTTTTATTATTAATGATTTTGTTTTATTTCAACATTATCAACGGCTTGGTTCAAAATCTTTCTACCAAATGGGAATTTTGTAACTCACCAAGGTGTTATCTCATACTGAATCGATTACACGGGTATTTATAGCCTTAATTACCTTATTTAAACCCTCTTTTGTTTTCCTTTTTAGGGTTCCGTAGCCAAATGGCAAAATCGGAACCCTTATAGATGCGTCATGTCTGGCTGTCTGTCTGTCCGTCCGTATGTCACAGCCACTTCTCGCCGAAACTGTAAGAGCGATACTGATGAAACTTGGTAAGTAGATGTATTCTGTGAACCGCATTAACCTCTCAAGCGCCTTTGTTTAGAATTTTTTGTACCATTCGTAGATTTTTTTACCCACAATATTTTAAACATAAAATTAATTCCTATTTCCCTTTGTCACGCTATCCCGCGTGAACGGCTGGACCGATTTGGTTGAAAATTTGTGGGGAGGTAGCTTAGAACCAGGAGACGGACATAGAGAGGTAACGGGAACGGGGTGAGCGAAGCCGTGGGCAGCCGCTAGTTTCTTAATAAAAAAATAGTGAGATGTAACGAACCTCATTTCATTAATTTATTTAGAGGTCCATATTTTTTCATAAGTATTTTGTAAACAATTAATTATGTTGTTAATAATGATCACGAAGAGAAATTGTCGGTTAAACAGTATAAATTAAAACCACTAAACAAAATGATCCTCCAAAACTTTAAATCGAAGTGGGCGATGACGATGGCTTTTATGGAACGGTCGTAATCAGGACGTGCCTACAGTAGGCCTACCATGAGCTCTGTCTGGCTCTGTTTCTGGCTCTGGTTTTGAGTCTACAGAGTCTTTTAATTATGACTCGTTTTCATTTCTTACTTTGAATGCTTTTATTTATGTAGTTACTTTTTTGACAGGCGTCATGGCTCAGTTGGTAGTAGCCCTGCCTTTTGTGCCATAGGCCCGTGGGTTCGATTCCCACTGAAAATAATTATTTTTGTGGAACGCAGATGTTTGTTCTCTGTCTGGGTGTTATATTGTATTCAAAAAATTGTATATAAGTCTGCTATCTGTTATCAGCTATCTGTTTCCCATTGTACTAAGCTTTGTTTATTTTGGTGCTAAATAGTATTGTGTGGATTGTCCATAACATAATCCATCATATAATAAAAATTATTCTATTCTATTAAAAAAAAACTTAACTTCTAATACCTAGGTACCTACCTGAAAGAACACAAACTTTCAGAAACGAAACCTTTTCGGCAATACTCGTCATTCGACTGGGCCTCTGGCGGAAAATTAGTTAAATCAACAAATACCACCGGATTTCACTGCTATCCCAACAAATAACAAACAATCCCAACAATATAAAACCGACCTACAAGCGTCCGTTGTCATACATGTGGTAGTTTGTTGTTTTTATAGAAACTTTATTTCGCCTATGAAGAGAGGTTAGCTTGTAAATGAATAATTGATGCCCCTAAACCCTTTCCTGGCTACTTCCCAGCAAATGAAGCTTCCTTTAATGCCTCCGTAATTATAATGTTGCAGGCCCTTATAATTAAATCGAGAATAATCAACACTTGTCATCGCTTATTGTAATTAAAAAAATATTGTCGACCATTGGGACGGACGGAGGCGTGCTGGGAAATTGTTGGGTGTGTCTTTTATTTTTATAATGGATTGAAAATTGAAAAAGCATGTTTTTAAATTATTGTTTAAGCCTACCTTTGTTTTTAATAACTGGAATAAATGACTGAAATGAGTTTTGCTAATTAAAACAATTTGGTACAGTCGCTTGCGAACATTATTGCTACGTCACTTCATACGTCACGTCCTAGGCAAAGACACTGAATTATAAATTAAAAAAAAAATTGTGTGACCGTCCACACCGCTATATAGCTACTGATCTCCAAACTTAGCAGAGCTATACTATGGGAATTAGATGAAACTCACCAGGGTTTATTGACGTGGCAACATCTTATATTTCGATGGAGCCGGCTGCACGCACGAAAAAACATGACTCATGCGGCGTTACCTCGCTCTGAGGCGTTCCATTTAAGGCTTGAAGTGCAAGCGAGAGCGCGGAACGAGCGACAAAGAGGCACAATCGGCCTCTGCGTTCGGCAGCGTTCGACATCTGTCTCTTTCTTACTTGAGTGAGCGATGCGTCCGCGTGGACAGCTGTTTGACGTTGTCACGTTCAACTATCGTCAGTAAACCGACTTTACAGACAACCGATTTTTTTACATACTTATAATACAATATAATACTCACACAGAGCACAAACATCTACGTTTACCACACAAATATTTGTTCTCGACGGAGATAGAACTCACGCTCTCCAATGTAGAAGGCATAGCTACTACCAACTGAGCTATGAGGATTGTCAAGAAGAATAGATTACAAAATAAATTATAAATTCTGGGGTATTTAAGTTTATAACTTTATAACACAAATGTATATCATAGGTAGGGATCGAACCCGCCACATACAGCGTATTACTACCAACTATAGGCCTACCACAAGCTCTGTCTGGCTCTGTCTCTGGCTCTGGTTATGAGTCTGTGTGAACATTGACAAAATAAATCCTACGTCAAATCGTCACACACACAGTATAATACACTAGTGAGCACTCATACAGACTCAAAACCAGAGCCAGAGACATAGCCAGACTGAGCTTGTGGTAGACCTACTGAACTGTGAGGCTAGTAGTCAATATTGATAACAAATCGACTGTCGTTTGTTGTTTGATCACAAATCACGATAACATAACGGTTCAGCCCTATAATCCAATCTTAGCTAATTTGGGTTATTAAGGCCAGGATATTCGAGCGCAGTAGGCATTTAGCGCTACCTCAGCCCCCGCCATGATAAGCGCGCGACGTAATTATTTACGCGCCCGGCAGGCCGTGCGCCACTGACCGCGTACGATAACTTAGTGCCACAGTATAGAAAACCAAGCAGTAGTTAGGTATGATATTTACTTACTAACTTCAGTTAGGTAGTATTGTAGATAGTATTGATAACATATTACCAGTATTTTTGTTACATATTGTGTGTAGATATAGGTACAGTCACAAAGCTAAGTAATAAAAAAAATTAGAATTAGTCCAACTAAAAAGTACTTTGGTTTCGTGTGGCACATACAACTATTCGATCCAGCAACGAGAACATAGAGGTAAAAAATACAACTAGTACAAGTAACAATTATATTTATTTTGTAAAACGACACATACTTCTGCCTACAATACGTAAATTATGAAAATGTTATTTTTATACTATATTATATAAAAAATATTTTTATTTCGTATGGCACATATCACTTTTTCATTGCACATACTCGGAAAGTAGGTCTGAAGTTGCCTGAGGGGCCTAATTGAAAGTAATACTTTCAGCCCTAGAGAGAATCGCTTTCTACTGACAGCTGTCAAATTATAAAAAAACAAGTTCTATTTTATTCAACCATGTTCCAACTTTCTAAAGCTATTTCTAACTGCAAGGAGGTTATTGAACTAAATTCTAACGTTTTATTCAGCAAGGAGGTTGGAAACCCATTACAACGATTAGAAGTTTAAAAAGTCTAATTAGTCCGCGATGTAAAATTTAAATTTAAATAACATAAAGATAGTGGGTATTAAATAAAGAATATATTTTCTAAATTACTTTATTATTATTTAGCTTCAACTATTTCTTTATTTAAATAACATAGATTTGCGAAAAAAAATAACCATTTTTTTAATTATGAAAATTAAAATAATGGTTGAATAATGCTGGCCAGCGAAGGCCCGCCAGAAGTCTCGGGACTCAAAAATGTGAATTTCTATCCTCAGGTAACTATGTACTATTTTATTCAGCAACGTGAATAATATACAATTTCGTAATCTTTGTGCATCGTTTTGATGAGTTTACGAAATTGTACATTTCTACAATTTGATGAATTTTAGTAGGTAGGTAGGTATACCTACCTACTAAAATTCATCAAATTGTAGCTGCCTAGGTTTGCATGGACCAAACTGACCACGAGGTTGGATTGGACTTTGAATTATATCCAATTGCTTACTTGGACCTGGCTGCATAGGTACGTCATTATTTTCGTCATTTTCTTTTAAAATTATATCACGTATTGGCATACCGCGAATTTGTCGCGGGTCTACAATCTCTGGCAAAAGGCATTTCATGTAAAAATCAATAACTTTTTTTTCTATTTCCACCTTCCAAAATTCGTCATCTCTAGGAATGTATTCGATTATGAGTGGATGATTTTCGCCGGACCAAATTCCAAAAATGCATTGGTTTCTCTCGGTAACATGGAGTTGACCCTGCACTTGGTAATACCAATTGCTTCTTTTATTAATGATTCGCGTACTGTTTTTTTTGTCATATTTATATATTTGTATTTTGTTTTCTTTTATAGCAGTTTCTATTCCGGTCTTAAATGCCGTTATTGGACACTTTACTTCTATAATTTTATCGTGGTCAACTAAACCGTCGGGTGTAGCCCCAATAAATGGGTATTGTTTATCTATGAAAAGTCCACATGGTTCGATGACAATGTTTTCTTGTCTCTCCATTTGTTGTAGCGCTTGCTTTTCATATTCTACACCATGAGCTACTGACATTACGTGGCCTATATTTTTTTTATACAGTAAATTTTTTACTGTATTCGTTGTGCTTTTGGACAATTTCCTTTTACAGATTGCGCCAAAATTTGAGGCCGTTATAAGGCTTTTTCTAATTTCCATCCACTCACTGCAATCCCTTTGTAACACTAATTATCAGTTTTTTCCCTTTGTAACACTAATTCTGGGGGGCGTAGGAAGGTCACAGCACGGCTCGCTTCGCTCGCCGCGCTGTTCCCCGTGGTCGCGTGGCAGCTCGCTTCGCTCGCTGCGACTCTTCCCCCGGGTTCAGGAGGAGGGGGTTCTGGGGGGCTTGGGGGGGGTCACAGCACGGCTCGCTTCGCTCGCCGCGCTGTTCCACTCGAAAAAATAGGGTCAAAAAAGGGCATTTTTAGGTTTTTTTAATAATAAAGGGGTCTAAAGGGGGGAGGGGGGCAAAATTTATTTTGCTTTCAAAATAATCTCAACTTCCCTACATGACCCAAAAAAAAAAGTCTTAAAAGTCACTCCGCTTGGAAGATACGAAAGGGGGGGAAAAAAAGGGGTAGGAGGGGGGAAGTTATTTTGTTCTTTCAATTCAGGAAGAAACCCTCTATACGAAACCCCAATCGAAACCCTCCTATCTCGACGGTATCCGGTAGCACTCTCAAAAGGGGGGGTCCTGGGTGGCAAGGGGGGCAAAATTTTTTGTACAATCAAAATCACTTTAGACCCTCTTTACGTTGCCCATTAAAAAATTATGCAGGCCCTCTCCGTTGCAGAGCTCCCCTGAGGGGGGGAGTTCCGGGGGGGCAAATTCCGGAGGGGTTACAGCACGGCTCGCTTCGCTCGCCACGCTGTTCCCCATGGTCGCATGGCGGCTCGCTTCGCTCGCCGCAATGCTCCACACGAAAATAAAAGGTCAAAAATAGGCCATTTTTAGGTTTTTTAAATAATAAAGGGGTCTAAAGGGGGGAAGGGGGCAAAATTTATTTTGCTTTCAAAACAATCTCAACTTCCCTACATGACCCAAAAAAAAAAAGTCTCGCAAGTCACTCCGCTTGGAAGATACGAAAGGGGGGGAAAAAAAAGGGGTAGGAGGGGGGAAGTTTTTTTTGTTCTTTCAATTCAGGAAGAAACCCTCTATACGAAACCCCAATCGAAACCTTCCTATCTCGACGGCATCCGGTAGCACTCTCAAAAGGGGGGGTCCTGGGGGGCAAGAGGGGCAAATTTTTTTGTACAATCAAAATCACTCTAGACCCTCTTTACGTTGCCCATTAAAAAATTATGCAGGACCTCTCCGTTGCAGAGCCACCCTGAGGGGGGGAGTTCCGGGGGGGCAAATTTCGGAGGGTTCACAGCACGGCTCGCTTCGCTCGCCGCGTTGTTCCCCCTGGTCGCATGGCGGCTCGCTTCGCTCGCCGCAATGCTCCACACGAAAATAAAAGGTCAAAAATAGGCCATTTTTAGGTTTTTTAAATAATAAAGGGGTCTAAAGGGGGGAGGGGGGAAAAAATTATTTTGCTTTCAAAATAATCTCACCTTCCCTACATGACCCAAAAAAAAAAAAGAAAAATAATAAAATAAATTGTGTTGCTTACTTATATTTCCGTAAAACAAAGTTAATTGTACTTACTGTTACAATTTTATACTGTGACGGCAAACAACAATAATAATTTATCGTATATTTTGCGGGGAACGTAGCGAGCTAGCAACAGCGACACAGGTCCTACCTCAAAGACGCCTGGCCGGCTACTGAAACGAAGCGCGCGGGCCGCATTATTATATAATATCTTGATAAAACAATAAAAAAATGTTTTGAGAAAAATGAACCGTAGAATATTCTTCGTAATTTCATTGCCTATTTTTTGACATGTTTTTCGGGAGTAAACGTTGGGTCTACTTCAAGTACGACTTAAAAAAACGGTCAAAAATTCGCGAAATTGGGAGTTTTCGCGATTTTTTTTGATCGAGCAAAGTTGACAATATCGTGTTTTGAACCATAGAATAATCAATATTATTTATTAAACTACAACATATATTTTTATCAGATCAAAACAAATAATATTTGATTGTTTAATGTTGAATCTAAAATAGGTCGATTCTGAGAGTCTTGGTCTTAAATAAAATGCCGGATAATTTATCTGTGGTGTTTGATTAATAGACAGATTGATAGATCGTGTTGTCGCTTCTAATGATTCATTCACGAATTCATTATTTATACCTTCATATTATTATTTTGGTACCTTTAGGCTTGGCACAAGCTCGGTCTGGCTCTGTCTCTAACCTTGCTTGTGAGTCTGTGTGAGTGCCCACCACTTTTATACTGTGTGTGTGACGTTTCGACGAAGGATTTATTTAGTCAACACTCACACAGGCTCAAAACCAGAGCCAGAGACAGAGCCAGACGCACAGCTTGCGGTAGGTCTACTTATCTATACCTACCTAAAAATACAAATAAAATCATAATAATATGTATGGAGCACTGTATGGGTGTGAAACGTGGAGCATGTCACAGAGTTTTTGAAGCATTTGAAATGTGGTGTTGGAGAAGTATGGAACGGTTCAGCTGGACAGGACTGAGAGTAACGAACGTAGAAGTATTAGGTAAGTAGAGTCGACGAGGAAAGAGAACTCATAAAAATAGATGAGAACAGAAGAGGAAAGATTTATTGACCATCTTGTGCGACTTGACAGCTCGAAGAAAATGTAGAAGGAAAGAGAGGAAGAGGAAGACCAAGGATTACATGAGGCAAATAATCAAGAATTGATAAAAAATAAAAAATAAAGGTCAATAAAAAATATAACTAAGGTTTTAACTTCTATATTTTTATCATTTAAATGAAATGAAATAAAATGAAAAGAAAAAAGTGTAGCATAGTTTGGTTTTGGTTAGAGGTTGTCACGAAGAAAAAACCTGCCTCAATACAAAATCGGGTTAAATACTATTGCATCTTATTTGACTTTTATAATTCTTCATTCCGGAGTTTTACAATGAATACTTTAAAGATCCATGTCTTCTTCTTCTTCCTACCCTTATTCCACTATAGGTGGGGTCGGCACAACATATTTTTTTCTTCCATTCTCCCCTATCACTCGCCATCTCTGTACTCACTCCTTTCTTGGACATATCATCTCTCATACAATACATCCATTTTTTCTTAGGTCTACTTCTACTTTTATATCCATCTACATTCATGTCTAGCACTCTTTTCGTCAGATGACATTCTTCTCTCCTCATGACTTGTACATCATATTGTACATACCCCGCTAGCCGATTACTTCTCATTTTCTCCGTTACTGGCGCTACTTTAGAACTGTGTGACTTTTAAATTGTGTGATAGAGATGGATCTTTAATATTACTAAAGATCCATCTCTATCACATTTTAAACAGTAGTTGGTACGTCTGAAGGGCCACCAAAGTCCACACCCAGTCAGTACCAATTAAGCTACTACGGTATAATATTTACATTTTAAGAACTTAAAAATAGGCACTCTTCTTCTGTCAACAAATTAGTGGGCGAACACCATCGCCGCATCTTTACGTGAAATTAATTTTAATGGGCGTCTCCGAAGAGTACCTTATAAATAGTGGATGGTGGTACAGTCTGCGCAGTAAGAAGAGTGTAACTTCATAATTAAAAAATGTTTTTTATCTTAAACACCACAAAATCATGAGTGAACAGATGGATTAGGGCTAAGCATGTTCCATCTTAGGCTGCATCTTAATTTCCATCAGGTGTGATGGCAGCCAAATGCTTAGCTATGCATATTAAAAAAAGTAGATCTGGTAAGGCTTATATTATAAATGAAGACAAGGCAATAAAAACTATACTATCTAACTACTATAACTAATCAATGCAATGATTTGTTATAAGCGATGGTTACCACTTAACATCAGGTGAGTCATTTGTTTCGATCAGTTAGTTGTAGAAAATAAAGCAATTCAAGAAGACCACGGGACGTAAAGGGGGTATAGCCAAAAAAACCAATGGACTACAAAATAAAGTGATACCTAGTTAGACAAAAAAGAATAGTATAGGTACTTTGATAATACATTAAAATTCGAAAAACGTTTTCAAGTTTTACAAGAAATAAAATCTTTTATTTTTTCGCTGACTGTACATTGTAGGTACACAAAGCCTTTGTTTTAGCGCATAATATAATGAATAAAAGAAAAACTCACTTTCAATTTCAATTAGGTAGGTACATACCTAACCTTTATAAATTTAACTACAAAAGATACACTAATAGGGTTGTTGTCTTTGTGGCCCACCAAGTTCAGTTCCAAATTCTTTATTCGAACTAATATGATGTCATATTAGTTCGAACTTTCATGGTTGGAAACCTTTTAGGTATTATAAGACAACGCCTCACAGACACTCATAATAAATAAAACAATATTGAAATTCCCACAGTTCAAATTTAAATTCCTGTACGACAATATAATCAATAATTTTACGTCTGCTCGGCAGCCGGATAACGTAAAGTCATTTTGACGTGTGTTTTCTTTTTTAAATAATATGTCTATTCCGTGTTGCCTCTTGAGTATACTTACTTTTGATTTTATCTATTTATTTATTAACTCGGTAATATATCGATAACCGAAGATCAGAAATACATATTAATTTTAATACTTGGCTACTTACAAAACCTGTCAGGTTAGTTGAAGAAGCCACTTAGTCAAATTATGATTTGAATATTTATTATATTATTATGTATTACCTGATAGGTCGACATTCTCTCGAATATCTAGATCAAGACAAGTTATTTGTCCCGTTGTCTGAGCTCAGTACAGTAAGGATTTAATTCTTAACAGAAAAAGTCTTTCAGTCCATAGGTAGTACTTGTCCCTATATGTCAACTTTTAGGTACTTTTTCCGTGTTGTACTGCGGGTTTTCAAAATCACGTCTGGTTATTTTATCAATCGAGACCAGAGAGATTAGTAACCAGACTCAGAGCATCAGCATATAATATTTATTACTATTATTATTTATTTATTACCATTCGAGTGACAATGCAGCCAGCGTCATAAGAACGCTTCTGATTGGCACTCATTTAGATCAGTTGAGCCATTTGTAGATAGCTATAGAAAGCTCAGCTGTTTCGTGTGTATTTCGTAAATACTTGTATTCATTGTGATTTTCTTCATGATGTTTTTTATCATTTTAATTAAAAAGGTTATTACGATTTCAAGATTTTCAAGACACAAAAGGCTTAAATTGACCGAAATAAGCAATCACACTGTACTGCCCACTCTTTTTCTCACACGTTTACTAATGACTATCTTTGCATTGGTTTTCACGCATAGGGTATCATAAACCATGGCCTCAAAAACCAATTTATAGCTTTGGTTTCCTAATCAGACCGTCAAATCCTATTGATATACCGTCGATTGGAACAAGTCAATTTAGTGGTAGGTACCTACACATCTTACAAAACAAAGTACGACCCACAGAATTAAAAAAATATATTAAATAAACTTTGTGATTATTTTGAAAACAACTACTCAACGACACCATATAAAATCCCTAAAAATATACACTACAAAGATAAAAAAATAAAATAAGGTTTTTTTTTACAAAAATCACAGGTTTCAAAGTGATAGCAAAAATTTTAAGTGCAAAACCTCTGAAGTGAATTTAATTCGAAATTTGCAAAAGTCGGAATAGACACTGATATTTTAATTAAAACTGAATTTTATTTCGTAGACATAAAGTACATAGTGTATATTTCAATAAGTTTTGACAAAATAAATAATAAATAAATAAATATTGTGGACAATTCACACAACACTACCCAGCCCCAAACTAAGCAGAGCTTGTAATATGGGAACCAGATAGCTGATATAATACTTGAATACATTTTTTTTTTTTTTGTAAATACATACTTAGAATACAATATAACACCCAGACAGAGAACAAACATTTATGTTCACCACACAAATATTTGTTCTCGGTGGGGATCGAACCCACGACCTACGGCGCAGAAGGCAGAGCTACTACCAACTGAGCTAGAGGCCAGTCAAAACAAGCACTTGTGTGTATGGCGATGATGAACAGTCTTTTTTTATACTTTACAAGCGGTCGCCCGCGGCTTCACTCGCCCCGTTGCTGTTACGCCCTGTCGATTTTTCTTTTAAGAAGGTTTCTTCTTTTTCTCCGCTTGGGAAGTAATTTTCCAATTTCCTTTCTTAGTGCACCCCTATTCTATAAAAGGAACATACCCTCCAAGTTTCATGCTTCTAGGACTTACGGTTTAGGCTGAGCGTTGATTGTCAGTCAGTCAGTCAGTCAGTAACGTAAGAGTTTTATATATTTAGATAATTAGCCTAATATAATTAGCCATGGCTTTTAACGAAGTATTGCATCATAATTCACGATAGCTGAAAGTCGTACGTCAATATTCACTCATGAAACAATAAACCAACTAACATAAAATAGCTAGACACGATGCAAATAAACCCACGGACACCTACACATTGCGCGAATTGAAAGGTAAAGAGCGTGGCAGTGGGTGGTAGTCCATTTGGTTAACCCTAAAGTTTGAATATTTAGCACCTATTGTAAGAAACTTATGTACCAAAATACACAAAATAATTAATTGTAATACATAACTATGGATTTCTCGGTGTTTATCTAACCTAATTATAAAATATTTTTTTACTCGTTAAAATAATAATACACCTATTTCACAAACGTAAAACAGTGCATAATATTAAATTTATCGCTTCATTCGGTTCGTAATATTACTAAATATACAAAACTAGGTACATTATAATATCTGTATTTTACAACCCAGTATATACGGCTTAAAAAAATCGTGCAGCATTTGTTTTTAACAGCCCTAAAAAGACAAAATTTTGAAAACGTTCTATATTTCAATTGATTCTTACACGTAGATTATGGATTTAGGTATTCTGATACCTCTGCATGCAGGTAGATATTTAACACCCATCCGATCGATCTCAAAGTTATACTGTTTCATAAACAATTCGCTAAGCGAACCAAAGTTAGGTGATATTGCGTAACTTTAAATGAAGCTTGAAATACGCTCACAGCTACAACAGATTTACTTCAAGACTTAGCTTCAGAAAGTTTCAATCAGCTCCCCAGGCTTAAAAGTTGTTTTTCTAATGAGCTTCGTAAAGCTTTTTGATGAGTCTCTTGAAACATATCGCTGAATGGAATATGTTTTGAAGAATTGTTTGCTTAAAGCTTCATTCTGTCATCAGCAAAAAGTTTATCACGCTTTGGAGCCGGGGTTTTCAAAATCAAATCAAATCAAAATATTTATTTTATGCCACGCAAGTATTACATAAGGTCTTTTACAAGTAACAATGACATAAAAATTGGTCTTTCTTGCTAATCAATATATTTCATTTTATTTCCCCCCCTACTAGGAACTAGGATATACTTGAATGATCCCGATCATCGCTTAGTCTTGCTATCCCGCAACGCATTTACCACACAGTTCATCCATCTTTTCGAAGCTTAATGTGAATCATTTATTTTCAGGCAGATTAATGCGTGGAAAGCCCCAGGGCGGTATTATATGAAGATGGAGGGAAGTATGGCCGAAGGGAGTTAAAACACTGAAAAATAAATAAAATTCAACATAAACATTCTGAAAAACTCTCAAATAAATGTAATTACTTTGTAGGGTTTTTAGTGAGTTCGATCAGCTGAGCTATCTCTAGATTGTATACAACGGTCTGCAGATAGCTCAACTGGTTCGTTTGCCTTTTGAACATTTTGTAAATTCTTGTATTCTTTATTGTAGGTACATTTAGAAAACCTAAAATTAAGACGGTTACAAATGCCTATCCATCCTAATTTTCTTTGTAAATAAATGTTTTTATAGCTTCAATGTTCATATTCACATTTCAAAGAGAACCGCTGCCGCTGCACCATCAGTATTAATTACCAAAAAACAACAGATAGAATTCTCAGCGATCATCGGAGGTGGTCATCGAAAAAAGTTAATGAAATGTGGTCTTTACCGTAGAGCCAGCTTCCGCTAGCCAACTGGTTCACAAAATTTAAAAAAAGAACTATGGCGGCCGATACAAGGAGGTCGTACGAGGCCATATTTATAAAAATAGTTTATACTAATATTATTTATTATAATTATTATGTTACATTTGAAGTGGGATCCTGAGACCCAATACCCAATGATCTGTCACTAATCGGTGGAAAACTCCCCAAAAGCATATGATCGTTCCTCAGAATAAAGACTTAGGAGCGTTTGTAGACGTCCGTTTTTTTCACCGGATAACGGACCGTGTTTTTTGCCGGATTCGCAGTGGTGTATGAATTATAATGAATGTGTATACATGCACCGGACAAAAGGACCGTTTATAGTGATTTGACTCTAAATTGTGAACTGCCAGCGTGAACAAAACCGCGTTTTTGTCAGTACAAGGGCGTCCGAAAAAAACAGATGTTGGAATTAAAAAAAAACCCGGCTTTAAATATAAAAAATTACCTCAGATTTTGATGTACATGATAAATACGTGATAAACAATACAGTGAGTTCTAATTAATAAGAAAGTACAGCATACCTAGGTTAATTAAAATAAACCTTATAATTGACTTTTGTTTGTTGATGTCGTAAGAAATTTAGTCAAATATAACTGACGTCATTATCAGCCTGCAGCAGTCAAGTCTGTATTAATTTTATTTATTTTTAGCCTGGATCCTGGCCCTGGCAGGGCAAAGGCCTCCCTCCCCTTCTTCCACACCTCTGGCTACAGTGGGCCAGTCGTTCATATGACAATCGAGATCGTCCCGCCTCTTCTCCGGGATCTTCCTCTACGACCCCGACCTTGAGGGCCCCAGTCAGTTAATATTTTGGCCTAAAGAATGTCCGGCGTACGAGCCACATGCCCTGCCCAAACCCATTCCAAATCCAATTTCTCAGTCACATCGACTATTTTTGTTTTGGAGCGCAGTATGGTGTCCTATATGCAGTCTGTAAGTTTGGCACCTAATATGCTGCGCTCCATGGCTCGCTGGCAAACCTCGAGTTGGTATCTCTCTTGAGCTGTCGGTGACCAAGTCTGCGTACCGTTCGTAGTATACGTTGTCAATTATTGCAGGTAAATAATTTTCCCCCGTATATTTCCAGGAAATACGAATCACGATCTCTCTCTCTCTCTCTAGGTAAATACCACGTGAGCAGAACGGCGAGTGAATCCTTATAATTTACGAAGAAAAATATTTACTAACAAGCATGTGATTGGGAGCGTGAAAATAAGTAAAATTAATATGTTATTCCTTCGTAATAATGTTTGCTCCTCAAATAAGGTTTTCGAATAGCACGTTTTAGGCTGTTTCACTACCGATTTGAAATTAGATTTTCATAATTCATACTCGGAAAGTAGGCCATACATAGCTAACTCACAATCCGACCGAAAACGCGTTTCCCGGCCCGGACATTTCAACATTTTGAAAGATTATGAAATTACTTAGGGCTGATTTTTCAGACAGAAATAAGCTATTCGTCGAATAAAACACATTAGTCTTAAGGGCCTACATGAGGTGAAACCGAAAATGTAAAGTAGCATTTTTTTTCGTTGTATGGACGAATCCATTTAATTTTTTTGTAAAATATAACAATTAAATGGTGTAAAAAAATTATGTTCCGGCTAGAAATTCTCTTAAACTCACTGGGTTCGATAAAATTGAACGCAAAGTTTGCCAAAAACTCTCAATTTTTTTTGGATTTGAAATGGTTTTTTTCCGTTGCTGTTAGAGCCATTGCAATGAAAGTTTTGTTCCCGTATACCTAAATAAATACGTAAAAACCGTATGTTATTGCACTTTTCTTAGTTGCCCTAGTTTTTATAAATAAATAAAATTTTCAAAAATATATATAGGTAGGATTTCCTAGTTACTTTTCAGTTCAGCCCGCGCGGCCGACGAGGAGAGGTCTATGTCAAATTTCGCGACATGACATTTCATCTCTGACTACGTAAAATATACCCTAGATTAAATCATAGCTACTACTGGTACTATAAATTTGCCACAGTGTAACATAAAACAAATTGTCACAGTATAACGAAATGACATAATACCATCTTCATCATACATTATGATCGATAACCTGTATTCACATCATCATCAGCCTGTAGAAGTATATATTTTATGTAGCATATAATTTATCTAGTACATTCTAGGGCACGTTCCTATAGTGCGTTACCAGCGAAGCGCAATGCTTTTGTTAAATACCTCCATTTTTGTAGTTGCATAAGTAGCTATCTTCCTATCTACCCAGTGCTTTCCGTCATCATCATCAGTAAGTAGAAGTCCACTGCTAGATATATGTAGACCTCCTTTATACATTTCCATGAAAAAACAATTTGCCGATTTTCCACGATCTTTAGAATGTCATCGGTCCATTAGGTGGAGGGGCGCTCTGGTTGCTTAGCACCGGTTATATTGTCGTAGCGACCCGCTTTTTGATTCTAAAGGCGTGTGTTCAAACCCCGTCATGCACAAATTAGTTTATCTGCCAAAAAACCTATGTGCACTATGTCAGTACACTCTAACGGTGAAGGAAAACAATAAATGAAACCAACGTGAAGTAGCAAAACTTTTGAGGCACATTCATAATCCACCACACCAGCTTTAATTTTCTATTGACATGACAAGAAGAAGACTCAAAAACTAGTAGCCGATTTTAGGCCTTTATAAAAATAGTGTCGATTTTGCAAAGAGTTTGGGAGCCCATTACAATGAAAAGGAAGTATAATATACAACGTGTCCCAAAATTCAACGATAAGCCGGCACCAGAGGATGGACCTACGAATGACTAATCGAGAAAAAAAAAGAAAAAAAAAAAGACGGGTTGCACTCCGGGAGTGCCGGCAGAAGTGAAAACTTGCCGCTCGTATTAAAACTTATAAAGTACTCACTCATTTTCTTTCGCTATTCATAATACCTAAATAAATACAGTAGATCTATAAAATCATGTACCAATGACCACTACTACCTGCCGCGGGCGGCCGCTAGTTCATAAAATCTATAATAGGTATGTACCTATACCTACTACAGTCACGAAAAACGCCTTGGTATGCTTGCTACTAACTATTATCTATTCTGTGACGTTACCGTGTCATAGTAACTACTAGCGTATCTGTAGCGTCTTACGCTTTTTCGATCAAGTCACGTGATCCTGACGCCCTGACGCCCTGACGCGAGTTTAAGATTTTATACCCATTACAGAAAAAGTGCTCAACGCCGCTAAAGAAGTTTTCACTTCAAAAATACCTCTACTTTTTTTTAAACATTTTCCAACAACAAAAATCTATTTTGGGCACATAGTAGAAGTGATTACTATTAACAACAACTTATGAAATTTGGTTCTTGATTAGAAAAAGTGTCATTATTTTTTTTTGTGGCTAGTTTTCCTAAAGTATTATACCATTTTAAAATCTAGGTTAGTTGCGCTAATTTTTTAAAAAACTTGCCATAGTAGTGTCCATATTTTTTTTTTACACTACGATGAGTTAAAGTTTACTGAACGTTAAAACCTTTCAAAATTTTAGGGAATTAATTTTTTTTTGGTTGTTTTTTTGTATAAAACTACGAAAATTCTGTAATTTTCAAAGATTATGGTGAATAGTAGTACTACTTAGGTTGCCGATACAAACAAAAAAACTGAAATATTTGAAAAATTGTGGTCATGGTAGTTAAAAGTGACATAAGGGGTATACATTTTCGAAGAATTTCCATTTTTTTTAAGTAATTAAAAAAAAAGTAGAGGTATTTTTTTTTTCTTTTTTTTTCTCGAGTAGTCATTAGTAGGTCCATCCTCTGGTGCCGGCTTATCGTTGAATTTTGGGACATGTTGTATATATATATTATGGACAATCTACACTACACTATCTAGCCCTAAACTAAGCAGAGTTAGTATTATGGGAACCAGATAGCTGATGTAATACTTAAATACATTTTGTTTGTAAATACATACTTGGAAAACAATATAACATCCAGATGGAGAACAAATATCTATGATCACCACACAAATATTTGTTCTCGGTGGGGATCGAACCCACGACCTATGGCGCAGAAGGCAGAGCTACTAATAAATGAGCTGAGAGCCCAGTCATAACAATAATATCATGGGTTTAGAGTATTTTTGATTGCCGTCTTTTAAATCTGGAGGCGTCTGTAATGTCCCGAATTCTGGAACTTTCTGTCAAAGGCTTCATGCACGGTGCGCTCAAATACCCAAATACCAAAATACATGTGCCTATTTCTATACACGCAGCAAGGAGTTTCCCAAGATTTTGCGTTTGACAGAACTTTGAAGAGTCAGTTGGGGTTGTCGAAACTCTTTGGTATACCTAATATTTTTAAATGCCGATAAAATACAATAATATAAGTCGAATAGACAGTGTTATTTCACAATGCTTCACTGATCTCCACCGCAATGAGCACCGAAGGCCTAAATGAGTGCAAAGCTTAAAGCCACCCATAAATAATTTCCATTTCAATTCATTTATGAATTGAAATGAAAATTATCTATGCATGTAATGTATTGTATTATGTATATCAGTTATCTAGCACCCATAACACAAGCTTTGCTTAGCTTGGGGCTAGATCATGTTGTGTGAATTGTCCAGCATTATTATTATTATTATTATTATTTATTTCCATAGGCATGAATTCTATGCACTAAGTTATACTTACTAGATTTACATACAGATCTGGAAGTATAACCTTTTAGATAAAAGAAAAAATTACTAAATTGGATCATAAAATTAAATGACGAAGGTATGCAGTAACAAACAATAAAACAAAACGGCTAAGCCGATTTTGATGAAATATTACTTTTCAGAAAAAAAAAGATTAAAAGGGAGAAGACGAAAGAGAAGAAAAAAGATAAGAATGTTATTGTACAAAAAAATTGCCCCCCTTGCCCCCCAGGACCCCCCCTTTTGTGAGTGCTACCGGATGCCGTCGAGATAGGGGGTTTTCGATTGGGGTTTCGTATAGAGGGTTTCTTCCTGAATTGAAAAAACAAAAAAAACACCCCCCTCTTGCCCCTTTTTTCACCCCCCCCTTTCGTATCTTCCAAGCGGAGTGACTTGCAAGACTTTTTTTTTGGGTCTTGTAGGGAAGGTGAGATTATTTTGAAAGCAAAATAAATTTTGCCCCCCTCCCCCCTCTAGACCCCTTTATTATTTTTGACCCTTTTTTTCGAGTGGAGCATTGCGGCGAGCGAAGCGAGCCGCCATGCAACCATGGGGAACAGTGCGGCGAGCAAAGCGAGCCTGCTGTGACCCCCCCCCCCCCCCCCCCCCCCTAAGCCCCCCAGAACCCCCTCCTCCTGAACCCGGGGGGAGGGTCGCGGCGAGCGAAGCGAGCCGTGCTGTGACCCCCCCCTCAAGCCCCCAGAACCCCCTCCTCCTGAACCCGGGGGGAACGTTGCGGCGAGCGAAGCGAGCCGCCACGCGACCACGCCCACCCTACTGAAATTTAGAACCCCCTCCTACTGAAATTTAGGGTGTCTTAGGGGTGTGAAAAAATGTTCACTAGACTGAGTTCAAAATTCAAAATGGCGGCTGTGCCACTTCCGGTTTTGCAAAAATCGTCCGATTAAGGTCGTTCAAACGGTTCATTCGACTGAGGACTATGATTGGAGATTGAATTTTAGGTTTTTTAAGGTGTTTGATTGGATCTTCACTTGGTTTAGGGTTCCGCCCCTGTGGGAACGCATTGAGGACGCGAGCTGCTTGCAGCTCGCGATGCACGCGACCCGGTAGTCAACGTTTGGGTTCCTTCCAGCGGTTTCGACCCGTTAAGGGTTTTGGCTTGACGTACAATTTAGGGTTCCGTATAAGGTTTTGATTGGGGTTTTACTACATTGAGCAATTTGATTAAGTGTTCGACTTTTAGGGTTCCTTAGGACTTTGATTGGAGTTTCAACTACACTTAGGAGCTTGATAATGTTAACATTTTTAGGGTTCCTTAGGACTTTGATTGGGGTTTTACTACATTGAGGAACTTGATAAAATAAACAACTTTTAGGGTTCCTTAGGCCTTTAATTGGAATTTTACTTCACTTAGGACCTTGATTATGTAAACAATTTTAGGGTTCTTTAGGACTTTGATTGGGGTTTTACTACACTGAGGAACTTGATTCACTGATCGACTTTTAGGGTTACTTAGGACTTTCTTTACTACTTTTTGGGGTTTTACAAGTGCAAGTGTAATGTAAAACTGGGAGTAGCACACCGACACGCGAGCTGCTTGCAGCTCGCGCACACGAAAAAACTAGTTAAGGGGCTGACGTATGGAAAATTTTCATACAAACGGAATACCAAAATGATTTCTAATTTAGACAGATTTACACTATATTATTGTAATAATTGTATTTGCATAGTATTTATCTAGGTTCCTCAACAGTTTTTATTTCAAATTACTTACCTAAAATGAAATAAACACCAATCGCATTTTGCACATTTTTATGCTAAACTTATCAAGTTTTCTACCTATTGGTTTCGTACTAAAAACAACAATATCTTACGTGTTTTTTGTTAAGGAACCTAGTTTATATTGTCTAGTTACAGAATAACAATACTATGTAAAGAATACAAAAAGTTTTTAGTCATCATTTTTGGTATTACGGAACACGATCAAATTCATGGCATTTTCGAACGGCTACTATTGCTATCGCGCACGCACGGTGCGGGTGGCGGGGTGCAGGGGGAGGAAACGCTTGAAGCACACGGGACACTTCAGTTGTGTGTGTGAATCGCTCGGACTTCGGACTAGTTAAATACCTACACTGGCATAAAACATAATGCTTAGATATTTGATAATTGTTAGTTTAGGAAGGGTACTAAGTGAAGATGGGAAATACTAAGTACCTAGGTAGGTTGTAGGTTGGGTAAACGAAATCAAGGTGCAGCACTAGGTCAAAAAGTCTGCCGAAATTTCGAAAAAAGCCAACATTTCGACTAAAACAAATTATGAACCATTAATTTCTATACAGGGTGGAATTTTGTAATGCCACCTGGAGGGAAAGTACTCTTAATACTGCAGATAGAAAATTTTACTCAAAGGAAACATTCCTTTATTTTTGGATAGAAAGCAATTACTAAAATTAAAAATAAAATTATTTTTAAATTATTTTTTTTTTTGAAAGGAATAAATTTATTCTTTTAAAGAACTGAATTCGTTAAAAGAATAAATTTGTGTATCCAAGAGAATGGAGCCCATTTCAAGCAACTAATTTCAAGTAACTAGTTAGTTATCCATTTTTTGTAAATAATTAAATTAATTTAAGATTTCCTGGTTTTTCTTTCATTTAATTTATCATGTTTGTTAGAGAGATTTCATCCTTATAATTGACTAACGATCGATGCAATAAAAGTACAAGGTATAATTTTTCTGATTTTAGCCGGTTCAATTCCCGGGTGTGAGAGAATTTTCGAAAAACTTTGAATGCAGTTTGCTTTCTATTCAAAAATAAAGGAATGTTTCCTGTGAGTAAAATTTTCTATCTGGAGTATTAAGAGTACTTTCCCTCCAGGTGGCATTACAAAATTCCACCCTGTATATGAAGTATTGATAAAAGGTCTAAGAAAAATTACAACAAATTATTTTTTTTCTTTATTTATTTGTAGTTCAAAAAACTGCTACCACTCAATGTCCGGTGGAAATATTGATAAAAGGACTGAGAAATACTTGAACAAAATAGTTTTTTTTTTATATAACTGGAGCTCAATAAACAGAGTACCGCTCAACGTCTGGTGGAAATATTGATAAAAAGACTTGGAAAAATTTCAGCAAAATATTTTTTTTCTTTATTTATCTGGATCTCAAAAAACCGACTACCGCTCAACGTCAGGTGGAAAGATTGATGAAAGGACTAAGAAAAATTGCCACAAAATATTTTTAGTCTTTATTTATCTGGGGCTTAAAAAAACTGCTACCACTCAACGTCAGGTGGAAATATTGATAAAAAGACTTGGAAAAATTTCAGCAAAATATTTTTTTTCTTTATTTATCTGGATCTCAAAAAACCGACTACCGCTCAACGTCAGGTGGAAAGATTGATGAAAGGACTAAGAAAAATTGCCACAAAATATTTTTAGTCTTTATTTATCTGGGGCTTAAAAAAACTGCTACCACTCAACGTCAGGTGGAAATATTGATAAAAAGACTTGGAAAAATTTCAGCAAAATATTTTTTTTCTTTATTTATCTGGATCTCAAAAAACCGACTACCGCTCAACGTCAGGTGGAAAGATTGATGAAAGGACTAAGAAAAATTGGCACAAAATATTTTTAGTCTTTATTTATCTGGGGCTTAAAAAAACTGCTACCACTCAACGTCAGGTGGAAATATTGATAAAAAGACTTGGAAAAATTTCAGCAAAATATTTTTTTTCTTTATTTATCTGAATCTCAAACAACCGACTACCGCTCAACGTCAGGTTATAATATTGAAAAAAGGACTAAGAAAAATGGCTACAAAATATTTTTATTCTTTATTTATCTGGGGCTTAAAAAAACTGATACCACTCAACGTCAGGTAGAAATATTGATAAAAAGACTTGTAAAAATTTGAACAACATATTTCTGTTTTATTTTTCTGGAGCTCAAGAAATAAACTACAGCTCAACGTCAGGTGGAAATATTGATAAAACGACTAAGAAATTAAAAAAAAAACTTTATTTATTTGGAGCTCAAAAAACTGCTACCACTCAACGTCCGGTGGAAATATTGATAAAAAGACTGAGAAATACTTTAACAAAATAGTTTTTCTTTATATAACTGGAGCTCAATAAACAGAGTACTGCTCAACGTCTGGTGGAAATATTGATAAAAAGACTTGGAAAAATTTCTGTAACGTTCACTAGAAGTTGCTTCATGCAATCAAAATTGAGTTCTATATAGTAATTGTGATAAGACATAAATATTTTTTTTTTCAGTTTGTTTATAATCATTATACATATAAGTATCCACCTATAGTAGGTTAGCTTGGTACACTTTTTTCGCGAGTTTTGTGCGAAAGCCGAGGTCCATGTAATTGTAGGTCGATGTTCGCAATCGTTGGTTTTGCGAATGTAAATAAGCAGAATAAAAGCAACCTAATTGCTCAACGAATAAAGTATATTTTTAAATGCAGTCACATTATTAGACTTTCTGTACTTTGGTAAGTGAGCCGCTTTGCGTGTTTTTTATTGCTGTGTGTGTGTGATCGATGAGGTCTGGCGAACCACACCCCACCTGATGTTGAGCGGACCTCCACCCATGATCTTCAACTGTAACGTCATGACTGGTTTTGAACCCACGCCCCCCAACCGCTAGGCCGATGAGGTCTGGCGAACCACACCCCACCTGACGTAGAGCGGACCCCACCCATCATCTATTACTGTAACGTTATCACTGATTTTGAACCCGCACCCTCCAACCACTAGGCCAATGAGGTCAAGCAAACCACACCACACCTGATGTTGAGCGGACTCCCACCCATCATCCTCTACTGGAACGTCATCAACCACAACTCCATCGCTCCGCGCCGGGGTCAATGGCTCTCTCAACTCAACTCGGAGTCAATGGTTCTCTTTACTCTTCTTCAATTTGGTCCAGAACCCGCACAAACCCTACCTGATGAATAAACTCACTCGTATCATGTTAGAGAATTTCCTGGTGTCTTTTCTAAGTGCGTTAATAGCTACTCTAAAGGTTCTTTATCGGTTCAGGAATGTTGTTTTTTTTTTCACTTTATTCTTGCATTCAGAGCATGACCAATCCTTGCTTATTGAATACTAGAAAAGCGAAACAAGCAAGCAATAAGCTTAGAGGGTTAGTCAGGTAATGCAGCCACAAAAAATAAAAACATAAAATTGTAGGGTGCAAAAAGTCAACTCTCTTTGACCAGATTTGAACTCCCGCCCACCTCGTCCTCTCAGTGTGAATCCGCACGCCCTAGCCACTAGCCTATCTGACGCTTAGTAACGTTGACGAAATTAGGCAATGCATAAAAATCGTTATCAGTGGCTGACGCACACGCACAAGCGCGGCACTATGGTTGGATTCACGTATAGAAGTAGCGCGTCACACGAGCGCCTGTGTGTGTATACTACTATTATATATTCCGTGGCGCCCGCATCAAATGAATAGAGATAGCTATATTCGGAGCAATTTTTGCCCGCGCCTCGAATTGAAGTTGCGAGCTGCGTCCGTCACCCTCTTAATATCTAAACTTAAACATTACGGTATTCTAAATCGCTCCATTGACTTATTACAATCGTACTTGACTGATAGAATCCTTAAAGTTGATGTGGGCGGTGAGAGATCTTTTGGGTCAGTTATTGACATAGGGGTGCCACAAGGTTCGATATTAGGTCCTTTCTTGTTTCTAGTGTACGTAAATGACCTTCCTTTTTTGGTTAAAAAACTATGTGAAACAGTACTATTTGCTGACGATACCTCATTAATTTTTAAAGTCGATAGATAGAAGGCTAATTACGATGACGTTAACGCATCTCTGTCGTAAATACTTAACTGGTTTAATAATATTTTACTTAATGTTAAGAAAACTCATAAGTTTTATGAAAAAATATTTTTTGAGTGTCAGTTCTAAGTATAAAAATCATAATGCGGTTTACAGAATACATCTATTTACCAAGTTTCATCAGTACATATAGCTTTTACAGTTTTGTAAGTACCATACTTCAAGCAAATAAATTATTTCTTTTCATTTCATTTCATTTTTTTGAAAAAAAGTGACTGTGACATACGGATGGACAGACAGACAGACATGACGAATTTATAAGGGTTCCGTTTTTTACCTTTAAAAAATACAAGTGTTCATTCACCGACTACCGACATTTATGAACTTGCAACTCACTCTGGTTTTGCATAATATGAGGAAAATCTCTCTTGGTGGAAGGTTTCTTTTATTAAATCTGGGGCTATTTGCTTGTTATACTATATAAATTAGACTACTACTACTACACTACTATATAAGTTAGATTTAAAATGTAGCGTTCGTGGTAGTTTAAAAAATACCGCACAGCTTGCCATTGTTATCACCAATCCTGGATGAAAAATATGCAATGGAAACTCTGCGACGGAAATCAGCTAACATAACAATTGGGTTATATTTATTTACTGAATATCTGTCTGTGTTTTTGTCTAACGAAGCGTATTCTAGTCAACACATTGTAATGTCGTGACAAATGTCAGACCCAAGCACAGAATAAGTAATAGTTGGTATCAAATACATGAATTCACAGCTCAGGTCAGGCAACGCCATCTTTATTTTAAATTTTTCCAACTTTCCGGTCGTGTTTTGTTTTTAGACTTTTTAACAAGCTTATAAATGAGATGGATTTTTTTTATCTGACAGATATTTATTTTGTAGATTGAAAAAAACCCTTAGTTAAATAATTAAATATTGTGGACAATCCACACAACACTATCTAGCCCCAAATTAAGCAGAGCTTGTTATTATGGAAACCAGATGGCTGATATAATACTTAAATAGGTACGTTTTTTTGTTGTAAATACATACTTGGAATACAATACAAACAACTGTGTTCACCACATAAATATTTGTTCTCGGTTAGAATCGAACCCACGACTTGCAGCGCAGAAGGCAGAGCTCTACCAACTGAGCTAAGAGGTCAAACTTACCGGAAAATCGCAATTCACACAGTACATTGCACATAAAATTTTAGGTACCTATTTGAGTTATTCTGGTGATTTTATTACCAATACGTTGTGGACTGTATTTTTTTTTGAGTTTTTGTGTTGACTCATTTGTTTAAAATCCGTGGCATTCGATGGGAAAATAGCATGGCATTGGCAGTAATCCACTAATAGCACCCCACAATTTGGCCGGGACTTAAAAAATAACGTAAGTATGAAGGAAAAAGCTTATTTCTGAAGGAATGCCAGACCCTAAGTAACTCTTGTTTGTCCTGTGACATTCACTTCGGGTTTCTTTGAACTCTCATTATTTACAATTCATTAATTCATTAACTCTGTCGTTCCCAAATTCCATATTTTCTACAGCAAATAAATACCCGTTTGGTTCGAAATTTGTTTATTCTCGTTATTAGTAATGCGTACGCTTTTTAATCGTTTTTATGTGACTTTTTTATTACTAACGCGTTTTTCGACTGCTTTTTGGCTATCAAATTATCTCTAATTAAATTAACATGATAATGACAGTTAAAAGTTAACCCGTAATCAATAAAAGTGAAATCTCTTGCAATCCAAGATTGACTCAAAATAGAAATCTAATATCTACTGAGACTCTGGACCTCTGGGGCACCCTGGCCTTGCGGCTGTTCAAAATTTTGTCTAGTAATGACTGATCGAAGCGACGCGTGACCTCTTTCTAGTGTGTTTTGTACATACTTGTGTTTCCATCTACTTACATAAAGCCTATGCGGAAGAATTACGCATTTTTTCACTAAATTAACATACCACTTCAATGCAATTTTGCTTTGACTTACTTTTATAGAAATAAATATTACTAAGAATGTGTCCAACGGCACTTTTCTTACAGTCTCTACCTATGGCGACACTTTGTTCTTGTGTTCATTAAAAGTAGCACAATTACTACACAATAACTATAACAATAAACTAACTACTGCTGGTAGTAGCTAAATAAATGTGTGTGAACATAAATGTTTGTTCTCTGTCTGGGTGTTATATTGTATTCTAAGTATGTATTTACAAAAAAAAAATGTATTCAAGTATTATATCAGCTATCTGGTTCCCATATTACAAGCTCTGCTTAGTTTGGGGCTGGGTAGTGTTGTGTGAATTGTCCACAATATTTATTTATTATTAATATGAATCCATGAGAATGATGTATCCACAACGATTTGAAACTGCAATTTGTATATCTTTAGCTCGAATGATATACTAAATTGATATAATTCATGCTGGTCACACTATTTAAAACTCAAGAAAGGCTGAACCGATTTAAAAAATTGATGAGTTAGAACCAGGAAACGGACATTAGGATACGATATTATCCTGAAAAAGTAACAGGAACAAGGCGAGCGAAACCGCGGGTGGCCGCTAGTAGAATATAAATATCTACGCCTATGTCCGGCAGTGGAATTCTTTAGGCTGATGATAATGTGTCTAGGTGAGCGAAAGAGACATTAAATATTTTATTAACTGCACCATTATGGGACTCTACTTACTTAAAATTTTAATTTCGTTTGGAGTAGGTATGTATGTTTGGAGCTTTTACCTAATTATGATAATTACCAAAATGTTCCTCGTGTAGTTTATTATTCTTACTGGGTTTTACTGCATACATATTTAAGTAGCTATAATTATGTATTATTTTATTTCCAGCTACATTTCGTGAGTAAATTAAATGGCACACTTTTTTAAATTTGATTGCTATGTGTCATCTACACTTGTGCATTATCATCCAAGGAGATGCGTAAGCCGAGAGCGCACTATTGAATCTCGAGTTACAAAAGGATTCTAAAAAAAACTCTAGTAAAACGAGGAAATTGGTATTAAAATTCTGAGTGCAGCGAGTAATGTTTCAGAGAGTTTCTAGTATCCCTAGAATGCGTTTCTGTAATAAATTATTGAATCAAGCAGATTAGATTATTTAATTTTTAGTAGTAGTAGAGCTCTTTGTGTGTTGCTCGTCCGGGGAAGTACTACCACCATGCCTATTTCTGCCGTCAAGTAGCATTGCTGTTTTTCGGTTGTAAGGGTTTGGGTGCCGGTGAAATTACTGGCACGACAGGTGAATGTCTGTATGCGTCAAGTTGATGGACGCAACCCAGTGCATCGTAGGGCACGTTCCTGAGTGCGTGACTTACCAGGCAATGCCTTGTTATAGGCGATGGTTACCAATGAACTTCAGGTGTGTCACATGCTTGTTTCATAGAAAGAAAGAAGATAAAAATAAATAAAAAGAGTTGAGATTAAATTAGAATCCCGAATGCAGCGAGGTGTTTTAGCAAGACATGTTTTGCTTTGAATATTACAGAAATCTGTAATATTAAGTTATTGAACCAAGCAGTGATGTAAGCGTCATGTTAAATTTTGTCTTGACCATAGTAAACCACTATGAACCATAAATAAAAAAATATTGAACTAGACTTATCACACTATCTAGTCCTGATAGGTCTACCATAAGCTATATCTGGCTCTGTCTCTGGCTCTGGTTCTGAGTTTGTCACACAACACAGTATAATACACTGGTGAGCACTCACACAGACTCAAAACCAGAGCCAAAGACAGAGCTTGTAGTAGGCCTACAGATATACGTATACCAACAGATATTTGCATATTTTCATGACGAGGCTATGCGAGTGATTTGATAAAAACTGGATATTTAGTTTGATTGTTTCCCAATATTTCGGAATGTGTGCCAAAATATCGAAAAACAATAAAACTCACAAATCATGGGAAATATTCTGTTTTTAATAAAAAATAATAATAAAAGTTTGAAAACGACGGTAGTTTCAAAGGCTATATTAAGACTAAAGTTTTTTGTCGGAGCTCAAGCCCGTGGAAAGCAAAACTTTAAGATCAGATGTTTAACTCGGAAAGGTTGCACAAAGTAAAAAGGCTCTTGGCTGTTGTAAAATCAGGGATTTCTTAGAAAGTCGAAGTATCTACCAAGCGGAAATGTTTTCAGTTGATGCTAAGTAATTTGGCAATGTGTTCGCAAAGCGCCGACCACGCTCGCTTTTCTGTTTTTTTTATACGTGTGGTGTTTTATTTTTGTGTGAAATTGTGGCACCTCTTATTTTAAAGCCTTCTAAGTCATCGGCTTAGTCAGCTTCGCACGTATTGACCATGTCTTTCCTGTGGATTTGGCCGACTGAGCTGTCAAGGTGGTATAGGTGCTGGGCAAGCCTATTCCATCTAAAATCCTGTCCCAGGCACTATAGCGTCCCACATAAAGGGCTTGTGTAATCACCAGTTGCCCCTGACGCTATATAAATCATCTACATTCGATGCAAAGGCCTGTTTACTTACTTATTTTAAAAATAGCAGGGTTTATTATTATAATGACACAGCTTTATTATGCTGTTAGAGTAGGCAGGTATATATTAGCTAATCAAAGTGTTTCGATTTTATTGCCAGTATTTAGCAACGGTTGTGACTGGTCAAGCATGAATGATAATTTTTAACGCTTTTCCAAACGCCGGCGACCTCAATGATTTTATTTGGTTCTCGTAAAGTTGTTTATTGATCTTTTTGTCAAATATGTTGTCATGTTTTGAATCGGTTATGCTTTTTTATTGTCATAAAACGCCTTCTGACTGACGCATAACGTCCAACACGCTTTTTGACTTATTTTAAATACGCATCCTGACAATTACGGTATGACAATGAATCCAGTTCTGTCTAGCCCCAAACTAAGCAAGGAATGGTTCCAGATTTACCATATATTAGATTTTATTTTGTAATTTGATCAAAACTTTCACCTTAATCTTTTGGTAAACACGACTTTAATCCCCAGGCTCAGTATATCCTCTCAGATCTTTTTACAAGAAAATAAAACCACATTATTTATTTTCAAAAAATGTTATCATGGAACATCATTGCAGTAGTAGAGCTCTTTGTGAAGGGCTCGTCCGGGAAGTACTACCACCATGCCTATTTCTGCCGTGAAGCAGCATTGCTGTGTTTCGGTTTAAAGGGTGTGGGTGCCGGTGTAATTACTGGCACGTGAGGCTGAATATCTGTATGCCTCCAGTTGATGGACGCAGGGCAGTGCATCGTAGGGCACGTTCCTGACGTGCGTGACCTACGAGGCAATGCTTTGTTATAGGCGATGGTTACCACTTAACATCAGGTGGGCCATATGCTTGTTCCATCAGCTAGTTACATAAAAATAAATCATGTGATCAAATAAAAACTATATTTTAAAAGAACAATGCGCTAGAAAAATTAATAATGAACACTGTTTTCTACCTGTACGTATTACAGGTATTAGAAAACAGAGTTCAGATCAACAACTGCAGGCAATGTGCCCAAAAGGTTGGCAACGTTACTTACCTCTTTGCATAGCTAAGCTTATTCTTCGTCCAAAACCAAACAATAACAAAACCACCTTAGCTCATCGTATACATTTTTCAAAACTTTTTATATAACTTGTTCTTTATGTAAATTCTTTTCAGTTTTACCTCATTATCTTTGATCTTGTATTTTTTCTTTGTTGTTTTGTAATTTGAAACTTCTTTTAACGTTAGGTAGTGAGCACCCTATTAGCATTCTTTCACAAATTTTGTGGAACGTGGGACGTTGAAATGAATTTAGGTTACCCCCAAACCTACGTCATATGAAATTGTCCCAATAGTTTTCAACAAGAATGAGGAAATGGAAAAGCCAGATACAATAATACTTATCTCTTAAAATGTAACATGGCAGAATTACATTTATTTTGATAGAGGCACTCAAAATCGAACTCCTAAACTGCGTCGGCAATCGACATTCTTATACGTGACAAATTCAAGCGTATGTTTATTACATTAGGTTAGAAAATAAGAATCTTATGTTGGTAATTTTCTTTCAGGGTTGTACATTATTAAATTGAATTTAATTTTATAAAATTAAAATAAAATATGAACGGACATTTTTACACAGATGCCTCTGCCCCGTTACCCAAGCAATCATTCATTATGCTATGAGAACCAAATAAAAACTGTGCTTATTGGGCTTTCATCATCAGCCTAAAGAAATCTGAGAATGCCATAGTAGCCACTAAGGCAGTTCTGAAGCTTTAGATAACCATTTCAATAGCCAGTTACCTGCGAAGAAAAATAAATTTTTGAAACATCCGACTAATATTAACTGAGGCCTAGGCTCTAGAACTATTTTATTCCCATAGAATTAAACGTACACAAGAATTTCAATCTTAACATTGTAAAAGCAATACGAGTTCCTTAGGTGGGAAACAGAATTTTATGACAGGGTCGGTACATTTTATTACTTGAAGGCAAACAGCTCAGCATGGGAGGTAAAGGTTAAAACCATCAGTTGCAGAGGCATAAATTATTGGTTTTCCATAGTTTTTTTGGTTAAAAGTATGGGAACAAGCTCAATCGCATCAAGCTTGATTTGAGAGGTAGCCTCTGCCTTTAACAGCATAACCTCGGACGTGCTGCTATATACTCAATCTCAAATATCAAGTCTCAAATCTCACGCTCATTACTATTTCAAGCTCAAGTTTCAATCTGAAAATCTTCCTCTGTCTTTAATCTCAATTAAATTCTGTAGGTAATTGTGAATCACACACAGTTTGAAGAACAAGTTACGTGAGCCAGATAAAAGAAGTCGTTGTCATGTCGTATAAGGCAGTCAAGGAAGAAAGTCAAAAGACTCAATTGGAGAAATCTGCATGAAAATCCCGACAAGAGCTAAGCTCTTAAATTTAAGAAGAAGACAGGCTACATCAAGATGTTATATGAAATTGTTGGCGTACCGCTGTAATCTGCTCTGCTACTAAATAAATCCTACTAATATAATACGCGCGAAAGTTAGTATATGGATGGATGGGTGGATGTTTGTTAATCTTTCAAGTAAAAACTACTAAATTGGTTTAATGAAACTTTACAATAATACAGCTAAATAAATAAGTACATCAGAATAACACAAAGGCAACAATAACACAAAATTTATAAAGATATTGTAACAGAGAACGGATGTAAGTAACGGGAACGAGGCGAGTGAAGCCGCGGGCGGCCGCTAGTAAAATAATATAGGTAAAACCTCACGCTTCAATCTCAAGTAAATTCAGTTATTATTTTTTTTGCTTTAAAGAAAATAGTGGAGGTTTCCTTTCACAGCGTATACGAGAGATATTTTCATTCAGATCAGGATATCATCCAATTTCATTCCAATTGTATTTAAGCTTGAAATGTGACAATCACGTGTCTCATAGAAATTAAGTGAACGAATCCGCGACCTTTAGTGATGACGTCATCTATAACAATGGTATTTACCTGTGTACCTGCGGAATGTTTTCGAACAATACTTCCTCAATCTTTTATTTGAATTGTCTGTCGACCAGTAGACCTACCACAAGTTCTGTCTGGCTCTGTCTCTGGCTCTGGTTTTGAGTCTGTGTGAGTTTTGACCAGTGTATTATACTGTGTGTGTGACGTTTTGATTTAGGATTTATTTAGTCAACACTCACATAGACTCAAAACCAGAACGCTGGTGGCCTAGTGGTAGCGGCCCCACCATCCGATCCTCAAGGTGTGGGTTCAAATCCAGTCCATCCAGTTATGAACACTATGCCAGTGCTCTCAAACGGCGAAGGAAAACATCGTGAGGAAACCGGCATATCGTAGAACCTAAAAAGTTCGAAAATATGTGTCAAGTGCAGGGAAGGAGCCTCTTTGAGGAGCACTTAAAATCCTTTCACCACACTTGGTTCAAAAGAATCAGTGACATGAAAAGAGAAAAGAAAAGCAGAGCCAGACAGAGCTTGTGGCAGCCCTGAAGTTTCTATACCTTTGTGGACCAGCCTTCTCAGAATTTTTCCTTATTTCAAAAACATCTAGAACGTGTGGAACGTTTTCCAACAGCTGGCTGCGTCTCATCATCGGAGGAAAACGGCGCAGAAGGGACAATACTGAAATTTTATCCCACACCCTAACGATAATGATACGACCTCTTCGGAATATAATGGAGTAGGTACCTGCGTCGGTATCTGTTTACTTTTATGCTTCCGACTGTCCTTATTCACAAGTTAGAACGTGAATTCGCAAGAGATATACACCACTCTCGCTATAGAAATGCATAGAAACGCACTGGAAAGTGAGCTTTGTGTGTGGCATATTAAAGCTTGCATCAAGTTCTTCTTCTTAACGTATCACTAGTACTTCCGAAACCAGTGTGGTGAAAGGATTTCCTCAAAGAGGCTCTTTTCGTGCACTAGACACATGTTATTGAACTTTTTAGGTTCTACGACATCCCCGATTTCCTCACGATGTATCAAGATGCATCAAGTTGAAATAATGCTCGATATTTAATAAACAAATAAATATTTTGGATAATCCATACAACACCCCAAAAAATCAGACCCCAAAGTAAGCAGAGCTTGTACTATAGGAACCAGATAGCTGATATAATACTTTTTTTTTTCACTCCACTCACATGAAATGCTTAGTCTTAATTTTAAATTAAACGAAATATGAAAATGAAATGAAATCATTATTTCCAACGAAGTATGGTAAATCGTGTTGAGATACGACAACATTCAGTACCCCAAGTCCCACTGCAATTACAACATTTCGTTACCAAATGTTGTTTTCGTTTGGCCTATTTGTCTCTGTCTATTGTATGGAGAAAATATGAGACAACAACTCTAACTACGTAATGTATTTTTGCCGTCTCATATTTTCTCCATACAATAGATAGAGACAAATAGGCGAAACGAAAACAACATTTGGTAACGAAATGTGGTTGCCAAACTCCGACTTCGGGTACTGATAGCGAATACAATACAGGAACAGTATTTGTACTTACCGCCTATGTGTGGCTGTACCTTTACATCTGACAAGTTTTATTCTTGTTTTGTCTTTCTTTTCGCTTTTCATTTCGCTGTAAGGCTGTGTTGTTTATAGCTGTATAAAAGCATCTTTATATCTGCGGAAAAATAATTTGTTTACGCCTCTCCTGTCGTCATAAAATTTTGCTAACAACGTGCCTAAGTTCTTTTTTTGTTTTTCTCAGTATATTGCTTTATGGAAAACTTACTCTTTGACTGTATAACTCTCAATATGTACTGCTAAGATGCGGCCTAAGAAACGTCCATGCAACTAGTTTTAACCGACTTTTAATAAAAAAGAAAGAGGCTCTCAATTTGGTGTTTTTTTAATGTTTGTTATCGCATAACTTCGTTATACATATAAGAACCGATTTGAAAAAATCATGACGCTCGTTTGACTTGTGTTTTCAAATTAGCCACGCGCTTGTATCCTATCCCTATTTCCCACAAACATTCTGTGAAACACACAGAGCGGCAAAATGTCGAAGTTGCTGAGGCTCTTATAGGTATCGATTCTACGAACTCAAGAAACGATCTTAGTAACTGAAAACACAGTTAGTACTATAGAAAACATTGCTTTTCAACCGACTTTAAATAAAAAAGAAAGAGGTTCTCAATTCGGTTGTATTTTTTTGTTTGTTATCGCATAACATCGTCATTATAAGCCAATTTGAAAAAAAAAAATTATGAATTGTACAGATTGATTCCATAGAAATTTCATCAAATCAGTTCAGCAGGTTGGCCAATAAGTCTGTTTCTCAAGTTTTTTAAACTTATATTCTCTTTCTCTACCGATCGTACCGATTTAATAATAATAACAATAATATAATGTAGCCTTTTATTTCCAAATCTCTTAAGGTTTTACAGTTTGTGTGTTAGTAAAGTGTTAGTGTTTACTTTTAGCCTATATAGTTGTTAGTTTTAATGTTAGTTTTCTTAAATCTATGAGAAGTGGGTATCGCACCGATTTAGGTGTAACTAATTCACGATCGAGCTGTGCAAAATAGAGGCACTAATTAGTGTTGACGGTTGATGGGTCTGTAATAGGCTGGTCTATTGCAGACCCGACCAACTGTCTCTCATCATTAGCGTTTGGAATACTAAAAAGAATAGCCATGAAAATAAATTAAATAAGCCTAAAAAACTTGACAAACCGACTTCATGGCCCTGGAAGTATTAAAAAGAAAAAAAGAATTTACTAAATAGATTCATAATTTTTCAAATTTATTTACTTTGAACTTAAACAGGTGAATAAAATATAAGAGTGAGCGCTAAAAACTACAAAAGTAAAAACTGTGTCGCAGCTTCTAGCACCCAACCTATAAATGATAAATGACGGTGGTATGCAGTAACAAACATTAAAACAAAACCGCTAAACCGATCTTAATGAAATTTCTATGGGATCACCTTTGAAATATTTTCTTTGCAACAAAAAAATAATAAAAAGCATATCAAATTGAGAAACCTAATTTTTTAAAGGCGGGTATTAGGCAAAAGTGAATTTGGAATTATTAGGCGATTTTCCTCAAGGGTTAATCCTATTTATTATTTACAAGGACGTACTCCTATTCAGGTTTATCTTTGAAGCTTTCTTGGATACTTCCTTTCCACTTAAAATTACCTCGAGTTATTCGGGTAATTTTAGATCGTCATCCTTTGGGATCTTAAACGAGGTGGTATCCGTGTCCGTATAATATTCACCAAATTAGAAACATCAAATTATGAATTAATAATGTTCGGTTTCTATAAGTAAAGTAACTACTCCGTGAGAGTCTGTTGTAGGACTAACTATTTGCGAGATTGTACTTATTACGTAAAACCATGCTCATCATCATCATAATTAGTCGTTTAACGCCATCTGGCGTAAAAAAAAACTAAAAAAAAAAGTTTGCTGAAAATAAAAGTTGTCCTCTGGTATGGAAACTCATCCAAAGGACTAAATTATTACTAGACAGGTATAAGTTATGTACTAACCTACTTTTTCTGTTTTTGTTACTAATTAAATTCATAACTAAAATTAAATTCTTTATTCAGACAACTATGAGGTCCATGGTCTTCATAGTTGTCTGAATAAAGAATTTAATAACAATTTGCTGATACAAAGGTTTTCAAGTTATTTTCAGTGGATTCAGTTAATTATAAATTATATAATATGTTATCCTGAATCCGGAAATCCTGTTCCCTTTCGTATTAATTGTACTGCTGGCCCACAAAGTTATTATGTGACAGCCGTGACAGGTGACAAATGTCACGTGGTATTATCACGGGCAGCAATTTACAAAAAGGTTCTAACAAATATATAAATTGTAATAACTGCGTCGTAAAGCAGTAGGCCTACCACAAGCTCTGTCTGGCTCTGTCTTTGGTTCTGATTTTGAGTCTGTGTGAGTTCTGACCAGTGTATAAACTGTGTGTGTGACTTTTCGACGTAGGATTTATTTAGTCAGCACTCACACAGACTTAAAAACAGAGCCAGAGACAGACAGACAGAGCTTGTGGTAGGCCTACAGTCTATATCCCATTTCATCAGTTTATCTAACCCATTTGTTCTCCTGATACCGCAAGGGATGTAGTCGACCGGCTTTTCGATTTTTATTGGGGATTAAATAGGTGCTGGGCCCATAACCATGGTTATGGGCCTAGCACCTATTTATTCCCCAAAGAAAAAAGTAGAAACACGTTCTTTATTGTCTAAAAAAGAACATGCATGTTCTTTTTTAGATAACAAAGAACGTGTTTCTCATCTCATCTCATGTGCCTTACATTGATGTATAGATAATTATTTCTAAAACACTATCGTCAGTTTCATAATGGAGGAAAGAGTACTTTGATAGTATTTTCGTGCTTCAATAACAGCATTTATTAATAATAATTGTTTTTTTTTCTGAATGAAACAAATAAAAAAGAAATAAAAATATTCTAGCAGGATTTTACTAATAGATGTTACTTATTAATATATAAATAAATAATGTAGACAATTCTTACAACACTATCTAGCCACAAACTAAGCAGAGCTTGTACTATGGGAACCAGATGGCTGAAACAATACTTGAAAATAATTTTTTGAAAATAAATAATTATAATACAATATAACACCCAGACAGAGAACAAACATGTGTGTTCACCACACAAATATTTGTTCTCGGTGGGGATCGAACCCACGGCCTACGGCGCAGAAGGCAGAGCTACTGCCAACTGAGCTGAGAGTTATAAATTACATAAGCCAATCTATAAGGCTGTAATTTTGTGTCTTCCTTTCCATATAAAACGGGCATGAAATTTGAAATCATGATTCCAAAAAAATTGTTTAAAAGTTTTTTTTTTTATTATTTTCAGTTCTCACTCTGCCGGCTATACTTCCCGCCCTAGAACAGGTCCGATGAGTATTCCCTAAACGAACATTCCCAGCACTTCATCCATTACCAGGATCACTCCTTCTTTGTCTTATTTGATTCGATAGATGTACCGATTTCACTAGATGTGACTTATAGTGCGCAATAGTTCATTCTTTCATACAATATATTCAGAGATTTTTTCTATATTCAGGTGTGAGGTGGGCGTTGATAGCTGCGTCACAGTTTTTATAACCATTTTGGCTTTCATCGAATCCTTCTGTTAATTGTATCAGCTATCTGGCTCCAGAGTACCTACAAGCTTAGCTTAACTTGGGGCTAGATAGAGTTGTGTGGAATGTCTACTACATAAAAAAAATTGTATACCTTTTAATCCCTGCCCCTTGCGCACTTGACAAAAAGGTCACTCGCAATACATTCATATTCCAAATCCGAAATATTTTCAGTTCTAATATTAAAACAGGTGGTGATCAAATCTCGCCCACCTCTTAGGGTATGTAAAATAAATTAGCTTAGTGTACTTATAAGTCAACAGCGTTTTAACGAGGGTGAATAAATAACTCAGGATTATGTTTTCTGGAAATTAAACACCGTAATAAAACACACGACAAGTGAAATTTAGAAAACTTGAACAACGGACTTGACCAAACTGCTGAACCAATTTTGATAAAACTAATATGGGACCAATCTGGAAGATTACCTTTCAGGTAAAAAAAGAATATTAAAATCGGTTCTTAGATGATAAAATTATAAAATTACTATTTAATTTCATAAGCACCAAGCAACAAACACCGCGTGGCGCAGCAAATCCAAAAAATACGAAACTATACGAGCACCGCTTCTTAAGAACTCTTGTCGTTACCAAAATACCCAAGGGTTTGAGTTCAGAGCAATAACAATCAGGCTGTAAAGTTTGATGAGTGAAGACTCGATGGGAAATTGTACACTTTCTTAGACCTTGGATCGACTTTAGAGAGGTCAATGATTTTGTCAATATGTAGGAAAGGAACAGGAAATAAAAATAAATAAAATAAAAATAATCAATTATTAGGTATAAACATCTATTATATTATTCAATTCAATTTCAATCTATTTATCATAATATTAAAATATATTGTAGGACTTTTTATACCAATAACTTCATGTTTATGCAAATATATTATCTTTATCTGTGTGAAAACCTCCAGCTGGCCTGAGCACATCTAGACGATGGCGATCAGCTGAAACGCTGTCAAATATCGCTGTCATTATTATGACAGCGTTTCAGCTGATCGCCATCACCTTAGATGTGAGCAGGCATATACTCCTTGCTTCCAGAGCACCTCGCTCTTGTCATTGACTAAATTAGAAATTACATTATTGTACTAAATTCTACTCCTATATTTTTTGTTGTATTTCAAAATCTCAGCTATTTAATTTATACCCAAGAAAATATATCTCCAAGAATTTTCGTCAAAACGCGATATTTGCTTTCCTCGTAAACCAGGCCCTTGAAATTAATTATTTAAGCGGTACGTGAGCCTATAATTTATAACACAACCTCCATAAACTTTTTTCTTATCTTAATGACGCTCTCCGCGTGGTCATAAAATTTTATAAGTAATTTCCTCGCAATTTCGCTGATTCTAATTCCAGTTGGCACATCAACACGTCATGGTTTGTCCAATCGTGCATGAAATAACGGTACATTAAGCCTACCACAGGCTCTGTCTGACTCTGTCTCTGTACTTATCTGTACTTCGCTTTAGTTTAAGTATTTTCGTTAAATGCATAATGTCCTATTCTTGTGGTGTACAATAAAGTGTTATCTATCTATCTATCTCTGGCTCTGGTTTTGAGTCTGTGTGAGTGACGTTTCGACGTAGGATTTATTAAGTCAACACTCACACAGACTCAACACCAAAGCCAGAGACAGAGCCAGACAAAGCTTTTGGTAACCCTACAGTACTCCACTCCGCCGAATCGTATTTCTGGCAATTCTTTTGTTTTTATCACGCTCAGATAAAAAGGAGATGTGTTTTTGTTCAGTTCGTAATGTCCTATCATTCTAATTTATCATCCCACACAGTTTATGTACCATTTTGGTAGTAGTCTCTTTGTGAAGGGCTCGTCCGGGGAAGTACTACCACCATGCCTATTTATGCCGTGAAGCAGTATTGCTATGTTTCGGTTTGAAGGGTGTGGGTGCCGGTGAAATTACAGGCACGTGAGGCTAAACATATACACCACTACTTTTTAATTACCAGAAAAAAAAATAGGGTAATGTAGTAGGGATAGAACATTATGAATGTGCAATCAGAATTTTTAATTTCAATAAAATGACAAAGTTATTAAATGTTAAAATTTTCAGAAATCCTGCATAAAATTATGGACATATTAGTTACGTAGTACTAGAGAGAAAAAAAATTACGCTGTTCGGTTCCGCTTGGTATTTAGCGTTTATGAATGAAATGATTTTTGCTTGTTGAATCATTTCTCAATATTTGACTAAAAATTGTGGTTATTTAAAAAGATTTTTTTTGGCTCAAAAAAAATTTTTTTTTTTCGTGGATGTGTTCAGTATCGGCAGCCAATATCGGCATTTTTTTTTTTTTGGTAATTAAAAAGTAGGGGTGTATATGCTTCAAGTTGATGCTTGCAGGAAGTGTATAGTAGGGCACGTTCCTGACGTGCGTGACATACCAGGCAATAATTTGTTATAGGCGATGGTTACCACTTATCATCAGGTGGGCCATATGCTTGTTCCATCAGCTTTGTATAAAAAAACTAACATTTAAAACGTTTAAAAATATACCTTCACTCAATTAAATTATTAATGCCTTTTTAGGAGTTCAAACTCGACAGTCTTAGGTCCATTTATCAAAACCTCTGCTCCAGTACAGAACCCAAATTGTTAATTATGAAAGCCAACAAAACGGCAGATTCCAGAAAGTTCAGCTTTTGTTCAGCAAGTGGGTGACAATGACATAATGTCAACTGCAGGCCTACCACAAGCTCTGTCTGGCTCTGTCTCTGGCTCCGGTTTTGAGTCTGTGAGAGTACTGTGTGTGTAACGTTTCGACGTATAGGATTTATTTAGTCAACACTCACACAGACTCAAAACCAGAAACAGAGCCAGACAGAGCTTGTGGTATGCCTACAGAGCACTAGACCCCGCACAAGATAGCTTTGCACTTTGCTGATAATGGAAATCATGAATAAAATGGACTGGAAATATATCATCCGATCAAGAAATATGAATAAAAAAATCGAACTTGCATTGCGTTATATTTGTCATGGGAAGATTGGAAGAAATTGGGATTTTCCGCCATCTGTCACGTGCAAAGTCATCTTGCGCGGACTCTAATCCTATTTTCGCAGGAAACGATAATGGGGTCGCTAATGTTGCGACTTGCGATTCGTGCTTGCGATCGACATTCCACCGGCTATTAGTTTTTTCAGTAAAATGTAGTGAATTTCTTTTAAATACTTGTATAAATATCAGGGCCCAGTGCTTGAAATTCTCTATCATTACCCAAGGAATTTGAAAGGATGTTAACCGTGCCTGAGAATTGCAGTCGTTAGTCCATTCTTAGGGCAAGAAGAATCCATATCTTGTTTTTTAAGATTTTACTTTGTTTTTTTGACAGGCGTTATGGCTCAGCAGGGTTACCACGAGCTCCATATGGTTATGGCTATGGCTATCAAATTGTGTATAGATAGGCTGACCCACACTTTCATTTTCTTCTTGGGTTTGAATGTGTTGACTCTGTTGAGACAATTTTGACAGACATAACCATAATCATATTATGGAGCTCATGGTAGGCCAGCAGTTTATAGTTACCCTGCGCTGTAGGTCGTGGGTTCGATCCCCACCGAGAATTTTTTTTTTTGTGGTGAACACAGGTGTTTGTTCTCTGTCTGGGCAGGGTGTTATATTGCATTCGAAGTATGTAGGTATTTGCAAAAAAAAATTGTTGTTTATTTTAATTTTAATTGTTGTTGTGTATAGTTCTTAAGTGCTAACATTTATGAAGAACTGGTGCCTGGTGATGTAGGTTCATAAGAACCTTTATTACAGCTGCAAAAAAGTATTATATCAGCTTATTCATCATACAATCTCTGCTTAGTTTAGAGTTAGATATAGTGTTGTGTGAATTGTCCAAAATATTTATTATTATTATTTATTTACCCAAAGAAACCTACAATTTCTTTTAAATAAAGGGTTTCCGCCAAAATTGCCCCAGTCCCGGCGCAAAAGAATTGTATCTCAGATTTTAGATAATCATTAGTAGAAACAATATTAGTTGTCGCTATTTCCTGATTTCGTGGCTAACATGTGTTTTTTACCCAGAGAAGTTTCATAGGCGCTACATGCAAAAATGACACTTTTTAGGAAAAACTTCATGTTACTTTGCTAATTGACATTGAATTGGCAAAAAATGAATAAAACACATAATATAAACACATTATCACATATGTAATATAATGTACCTATACCTATTATGCCAGTTTTTTGAAAAACTTCATTTTACTGTACTAATTCACTCGTTAACAACATAAACAAGTGGATAATTGCAAAAAATGAATATAATAGGTACATATGCGTACACACTGATATGTATAGCCTGCATCATACTTATATACATTTTGTAGTTATCTTTATTTTATAAGAAAAAGAATACTGCTTTTAGTAATCGGGGTTTAACTTTTCTCTGTTATATTATTAATATTACAATAGGTTTTCATTATCGTTTCTCAGAATTCAATAAGGGCTTGTGACGTGAGTGAGCGCGCTCTCGCTCCCACTCAATTTGTTAAAGGGAGAAACATAGTCACCCCGATTACTAAAGGCAGCTTTAAAGGCGATTATTTTCTTTATAAAATAAATATAACTACAAAATGTATATAAGTATGATGCAGGCTATACATATCAGTGCGTACGCATTTTTTTTTAATTTTTTTTTATCATACGGACAATACATATCTACTATATATTCATTTTTTGCAATTATCCACACGTGTGTGTCGTAAATGAGTGAATTAATCAGTAAAATAAAGTTTTTCAAAAAATGAAATAATAGGTATAGGTACATTATATTACATAAGTGATAATGTGTTTATATTATGTGTTTTATTATTTTTTTGCCAATTCAATGTCAACTAGCACAGTTACACGAAGTTTTTCCTAAAAAGTGTCATTTTTGCATGTAGCGTCTATGAAACTTCTCTGGGTAAAAAAAACATGTAAGCCACGAAATCAGGAAATAGCGACATCTGATATTGTTTCTACTTATAATTATCTAAAATCTGAGATACAATTCTTTTGCGCCGGGACTGGGGTTTTTTTCTATGGGATTTGGCGGAAACCCTTTGTTACAAAGAACTTACTTTAAAATTAATTGTACACCTAGTTTAGTTTAGTTGAGTCAACTTTGTGAACGTTGTTTTCACGTAAATAAATATTTTTATTATCATTATTTTTATAACAAAATAAATAAATAAATAAATATTGTGGACATTTCACACAACACTACCCAGCCCCAAACTAAGCAGAGCTTGTAATATGGGAACCGGATAGCTGATATAATACTTGAATACATTTTTTTTTGTAAATACATACTTAGAATACAATATAACACCCAGACAGAGAACAAACATTTATGCTAAAATGTAAGAAATATGTACATAAGAATAGTTGAGCTATCTGCAGATTGCTACAAACGATCTAGATGCTAAACTAATATTATAAAGATAATATTAGTTTAGCATCGCATAGTTTATTGTAATAGTACAGTAGGATACAGCTAAGTTACCTAAAAACAAAAAAAAATGGCGCTTACTGCAAGGATATAAGACCTAGAAGTGTATAGTCTGATGCGTATTCTTGTGTACATTGTTACCTGAGGATTGAAAGTCACGTTTTTGAGTCCCGAGACAGGTTTGGCGCCAGAGCGTAGCGCGGGCGCCAATGGAGCTTGAGGGACTTAAATAAGTCTTTCACCCTTTAGAAAGTTGGAACATGGTTGAATAAAATAGAACTTGTTTTTTTTATAATTGACAGCTGTCAGTAGAAAGCGATTCTCTCTAGGACTGAAAGTATTACTTTCAATTAGGCCCCTCAGGCAACTTCAGACCTACTTTCCAAGTATGAGCAATGAAAAGGACTTTCCAGAAGTCGCAAAAGTTAACGAATCCCTTGTAACTTGTGAGTCCTATTTATCTGATCAAAGATCATGCCCTGCTGTCACGTCGCTTGACGAAAATATTGTAACAGCGGGATACCGTGTCGCTATAGCAAACCTCGCTTTACTGAGAAACGACAGCCGTACTATAGCGGTGAGCAAAAGCGTTTTTGCTTTTCTGTGTTCATACTCGTGAATCATGGCAGAAAAAAAAACTTTGATGATGTAAAGTTTTTTTCATTTATCTTATCTTATACCTTTAAGCGAGAAAATCTTGTATATATATATATATATATTTAGGATCTCGGAAACTGAGCCAACGATTTTCATGAAATTTTCTATACAGGGGTTTTCGGGGACGATAAAACGATCTAGCTAGGATTCATTTTCAGAAAATGACGAGAAATGGTTTTTTGCAATAATCTTACATAAACTAAATATATGACTGTTCCTGCCATCTTTTGGCAATTGTGAGCAACTAACTGCAAGCTATTCCAGCAGATGGGGTTGTTAAATAAAAATAAGCCACTAAAGATTATGACTCTTCCTGACATCTATTGCCCAATAATAATACAATTTTTTATAATAATACGATTTACAAAAAAATAAAATACCGAGCGAAGCTCGGGCTCAAAAACATTCAAGGGTTCCAAATTTTCACGACTGCAAACAAAACTTCCGAAACTCGCTGAGTATTCAATTTTTGCATAATTAATAATATAATAAATATTGTAGTAAATACATAGTAAGAAAAGAATACAATATCACAGAGAACAACTAAGCTGAGAGGCAAAATTTACAAAATTATTTTAATTAAGTCACTTGTAAAAACTAATGTAACGTAATTTAAAGTTATTTATTTAATATTTAGTGTAGAGTGAAATTGGAAACAAGATGACTGTATGTTGTTGTGGCTATTTTTAATAATTATATTTTTATTATAAAACTTATATATATTTACCTACAGCTTTGCTACAGACCTTTGCTGTATAACGGCCGACATTATGACGACCACTGCTTATTTTGAGACCTGGATTTAATACAATAGATAGTTTATTTGTTCCAACATACAATAAATTTTATGTGAGATTGATTGACTGTGCTGACCGAGTTAGTTGATTAGTTTAGTGTGAGTCGTGATGTTTTGTTTACTATTTTATTAGCCCAAGGGTTGAGTGGGTGTTTCTATGGGTGTATTTATAGAATGCTCTAGAACATCTAAGTAATCATAATAAACATTGTGAGCGGGTTAGTAATTTTGTTTGATTACGTGAAGGAAATAGAAAGAAAGTAAACAAACAAATTGAAAAATTACAAATATTACAGAGCGAAGAATAGCAGAAATTTATAAATATTGTAAAAAATCCACACAACAATCCAGCCTATAATTAAGAAGAGCATGTACTATGGGTACCAGATATCTGTAGGCTTACCACAAGCTCTGTCTGGCTCTGTCTCTGGCTCTAGTTTTGAGTCTGTGTGAGTGCTCACCAGTGCAATGTATTATACTGTGTGTGTGACGTTTCGACGTAAGATTTATTTAGTCAACACTTAAGGCTGGTTTACACTTTGATTAGTGTGAGTGCAGGTGATTAGTGCGAGTGCAGGTGTGTAGTGCGAGTAGTGTCCAATTCACTGCGAGTGTAGGTGATTAGTGAGAGTGCAGGTGTGTAGTGCGAGTAGTGTCCAATTCACTGCGAGTGTAGGTGATTAGTGCGAGTGCAGGCACGCTGCAAGTGAGGGGGAAGGGAGGGCGCGGGGGACGTGGCTACTCGCAGTCCAGTCGCAAAAAAATAGAACACGCTTTTATTCACTTTACTACACAGCCAACTTATCACCTGCACTAATCAGTCGCTGTCCACACCTAGTCACTAAGCACCTGCACTAATCACCTGCACTCACACTAATCAAAGTGTAAACCAGCCTTTACACAGACTCCAAACCAGAGCCAGAGACAGAGCCTGACAGAGCTTGTGGTAGTAGGCCTACTGATATAATACATATATACATTTTTTTTGTAAATACATACTTAGAATACAATATAACACCTAAGTATTATAAAAGTACCCATCAGCTATCTGGCTCCCATAGTACAAGCTCTGCTTAATTTAGGGCTAGATATAATTGTGTGGATTAGCCACAATATTAATTACTTACTATTCATATGATAGGCCGTACGTTCCATCACAAAACAGCGTTCAACCTAGTATTTGTTTTCAATAGGTCAAAACAAACAAACGCTAACGAATCGAGCAAATCCAATTGCACGTGGTCAACCCGACATTCCCCAGAGTGATATCTCAAAGACGATACCTGAGGAGATTCAACAGCGGAACGAGCTCACAGGAGGAACCGTTGTTGATAGACGGGGTATAGTTTTTTTTTATTTATTTATTACAGATATACTATTATAACTAAATTTTATTTTACACTACGACATCGACACTGTCACTATCTGTTTGCCCTTTTTTGGCAAAGGCCTCCTCCAAGCTCTTCCACTTATCTGGTCCTCCCTTTTTTTAAATTGACGGGGTATAGTAGTAAGCAACAAATATTGCACATCGGCTTAATAGAGCGTCGTATGCTTCAGAAAGAGATACCGCTCTACGAAAGTAGAAAAGCCCGTGTGCAATATTTATTGTCTACAACCGTACTTCCACTTTGGATTGAGAAAAATATAGTTTACGGGACTTATAACGATGAAAAAAAAAACTCTGACTAAATTTCAGCTGAAAAAATTCGTTTGTCTGTAAAGTCGGTTTACTGACGACAGTTGGACGTGACAACGTCATACAGCTGTCCACGCGGACGCATCGCTCACTCATGTAGGAAAGAGACAGATGTCGAACGCTGCCGAACGCGGAGGCCGATTGTGCCTCTTTATCGCTCGTTCCGCGCTCTCGCTTGCACTTCAAGCCTTAAATGGAACGCCTCAGAGCGAAGTAACGCGTAAAAGCGTATGACGTCATGTTTTTTCATGCGTGCAGCGGGCTCCATCACATTATAAGACGTTGACACGTCAAAAAATCTGATTCATTTATGACTTATAATTATTGTTTTTGGATGCAATCAACCAAGGTCTAGAATTAAGCATAGAGGTTAAATAGCGCCATACTAGAGGGTAAAAGCGTAACTCCTGCGAGATTCTTGGGTCCTTAACGATTTATTATAAAATAGATAAAGAACAATTTGCTAAGTATACCAAAGTATACGAGCTTAAATACAAAAGTGCCTAAATCCAACCAGTCTTGGTGCAGGTGACTGCAATAAATTATTTATTTATAGAATAGAATAAATTAGCTTTTAAGTTAATTATTCTATGATTTTTAATTTATTCTTTGTCAAAAGAAGAGGTAAGTCTGGCTGTAAATGATTGTGTCTGCGAAAATTCCTTATCGCCATTCCATTTATTTTATTGCTATGTCAAACTGTCAAAATAAATTGTTCCCACTCACCTGGTTTTGGTATTCACTTCGTCACGCACCGAATCAGCGTTTCCTGAGTCAATACAATGAGCCCGATTGTTTTCTGTTTGAAGAGAAAAATGTCGTTTTCTCAACATTTTTCTTTTCAAACTGTCAGCTATTATTATTTTAGCAAACAACCTACGGTGAGTCAGGCATTTCCTTTAAGAGGGAACAGATCTACTATACACGTGCTCATATGTTTTCCTTTTTTTCAGAAACTTATTGATAAAGAAAATATCACCTCCAATTCATATTTCATATAAATCATATGAGGATCATATTTTCTTTATCAATAAGTTTCTGAAAAAAAGGAAAACATACGAGCACGTATATAGTAGATCTGGATTTTATGAGACAAAATGGTTACTCTAGAGGCATTATCCAGGGAGTAAATAGGGGACTACGTTTGTATGGAAAGTCGCCTGTGTTGTACCCTCTTAAGATATTCTGTAGGTAGTTACAAAGGAGGTTGGTATCTTATGGTTAATGTTTAAGTACCTATTTTGTATTTATTATTTTGTAAAACTGCTTTGGCGAATTGTATCGCGAGGGAATTGTGTTTTATCAATAGGTTCCGATTATCTTATACAATCTTGTTACGACAAAACTGTTGGGATTTCTTATTTGCATTTTCTCTTATTATTTACCTACTTGTTTACATTATTACCATAATTTTCCCTAAAACAATCAAACTCACAAATAATGGTAAAAACTCGTTTTAGTGAAAATAGTTTTCACTCTAAGAATAGATTAATAAAATATTAACGACCATTTTTGCGTAGCTATCGAGCCTCAAAATAAATATTTCACCTTCTGTGGTATTAAATAGTTTTTATAGCTGTATTTTTAGTTTTAGATTTTAACTTTTTTAATTAAAATAATATAAGTTGAAAAAACTTGAGAAACTTACCTAATGGCCAAATGGCTAAACTGATTTTGATATTTTGATGGAATTTCTATGGGACCAATCTGAAAGTACATAATGAAATGAAATGAAATGAAACTGTTTATTGCATAAGTATAGTTTTACAGCTCATCGAATATAATACCTATTAGATAAAAAAGTTTTTTTCAAACGGCCCTTCAATGACGAAATTATGCGATAACAAACAGCGCAGAAGGCAAACCAACTGGGGTATGAAGTAAATGATGATGATGAATCGGAATAAAGCACAACCTGTAAAGCACAACTTTTATCCGCAAGAGTACAAACAGAGGCATTGTTTCAGTACATCGTAGTATTCGTAGTACGGTATGGACTGAACAAAACGGCCAGTAAAAGCCTGGCCGGATATATTCCGACCAGTCCAAATTCGTAGCCGCGGAGGACGCACGCCTCGCCGCCTCTAGCGTTTCCGATTGAGCGCTTACGAAATTCGAACGCGGAGCTTCGAATTTTGAACTTTGACTTGTTTTTAATTTGTTTACGGCCAGTTGTGTATGTTTTTAATTTTGATGGATAGCTCTGTGGTTTTATTTTGTTTTGTTTACATATAAATTGGTGAAGTTTTACGGGATTTAATTTGAAATAATCATTTGACGAGTGTATTTCCGCTTTTATTTTTTGGAAAGGATTTCTTCAACTTGCAGTTTACAAGTAAGTTAACAAGTTTTTTTATAAGCTCACGTTTAAAAATTTTTTTTTTTTTTTGTAGAATGGCAAGCCAATGTCAGCATGTCACAAAATAAGAGTAAATTTAGGTCAGATTAAAGTTATACGATATTCGTTGAATAGGTTTAATCGGGGCCTCTCGAAAGGACCCATTAGCCAGTATCTATTCCATAATATTAAGATAAATTCTTGTCTCTGTCAACCGCTCAGCCTTTAAGACCTTCAAGTGATTTAGCAATGAATGAGACTTACATTTTACTCAACTAATTGCTGTCTTTTGAATTTAGCCAAAGGAGGGTTTTAGCCATTAATGAGAGGTCAAAATCCGCCAAATAAAAATATCTTGACTGTTTTACCTTTTTTATGAAATTAAATAAGAATATTTTAATGTATCAGAAATAACTTACTTTTATAGCTCTGAGATGGAAAAATCTAACTATGACTATGTTATACAAAAAAAATAGATCAGAATGTGTAAACTTAAAGATCTAAGCATTTTACATTGAGAAATCAAAAATACGCAATCAAATTTCAAACTGAAGATCATGGTTTGAAACCGGTTAAAAACCAGTTTAATGGGATTTATCATGAAGATCAAATAAATTTAAAAATAACTAAATGTTATAATAAAAATCATTTTTGTCAAAAAAATACTTTTGACTGTGCATAAATTTTCTCTCACATTATTGCAAAAAACAAAGGGTGTAAATTAAGCAAATTCCGGATTATTAAATTAACGTTACCCTTTCTGTTTTAAAAAGTTTACAAAGTTAGCTGGAAGGGAACGCTTAGTAACATCAACTTCATTAAGAACGACACTTAATTGTTATGTTAAAAAATACGTATTTTCTATAGTTATGTAAATATTTCTAAAAAGGCATGGCAAGGCATTTATTGTTTTATATTTAGGACCCAAAATTATCTATCCAACCAACCCATTTTTATCTAAGAGACCGGAAAAGGATTTAAACACAGAAAAGACTTTCTCAGCACAGAAAAGACAGTCAATGCTGACTTTTCTATGCTTTCCGCACGATGTTTTCCTTCACCGTTTGGGAAAACCCGAATGTGAGCATATTTTTTTAAAGCTCATATTTATTTTAAAAAATATGTACGGTCAATACATCCAGTGGAGCTGACTACTCCATGGTTTCTTCACGATGTTTTCCTTCACCGTTCGGGAACACCAGAATGCACGAAGACATACATTAAAAAAAACTTTAGGTGTATAACTATAGGCCTACCAAAAGCTCTGTCTGACTTTGTCTCTGGGTCTGGTTTTGAGTCTTAGGCCTACTGGACCCGCGAAGATTTGAGATGATTATTTTACCTGTAGAAATTATCCACTCAATTAAATTCGGTGAATAATTTCTGCGAAGCCGGTGTAGGTCAGCTAGATAAATTATTTGTAGACCACTTTCAGACACCCACACCTTTTGTTATTACAAACCTACGTTTGCTTAAGCTAATTGTACAAAAGGCTTTGTCTTGTTAAGGGGCCCGAGGACGCGTTTTCATGCGAACGTTATACCAAAATGATTACTAATTTAAACAGATTTTCACTTTATTATTGTAATCATTGTATTTGTATAGTATTTATCTAGGTTCCTGAACAGTTTTTATTTTAAATTACTTATCTCAAATAAAATTAACGCCAATCACATTTTGCAATGAAAAAAAATGTGTAAAATGCGATTCGTGTTTTTTTCATTTGAGGTAAGTAATTCAAACTATAAACTATTCACGAACCTAGATAAGTACTATACAAATACAATTATTACCTACAATAATATAGTGAATATCTGCCTAAACCAATAATAATTTTGGTATAACGTTTGTATGAAATTTCGCCCTCCGCCGGCCTCTTAATTAGGGAATTTAGGCAGGATTACAAACTGCATAATTAATTTACTAATCAACTAAACTAACACAGCTAAAAGTTATAGCTTGTGTTTTTGGGTTTTATTGCGAGTGTTGTTTCAATATTCTAAACATTTACTTTTGATGCTAACTGTACAGTAAGCCTACAACAAGCTCTGTCTGGCTCTGTCTCTGGTTCTGGTTTAGAGTCTGTGTGAGTGCTTACCAGTGTATTATACTATGTGTGTGACAATTTGGCGTAGGATATAATTAGTCAACACTCACACAGACTCTTAACCAGAGACAGAGCCAGACAGAGCTTGTGGTAGGCCTACAGCTTGTCTTAATTAGAGGGATTTGGGGCTAGACGAGGGGATGCTACACCTATTGCATAGTTAATGCACTACAGCTGCTTCAAGAGTTCTCGTTTGATTAGCTTGATGTTGCATATACAGGGTGGAATTTTGTAATGCCACCTGGAGGGAAAGTACTCTTAATACTGCAGATAGAAAATTTTACTCAAAGGAAACATTCCTTTATTTTTGAATAGAAAGCAAACTGCATTCAAAGATTTTCGAAAATTCTCTTCTCCCACACCCGGAAATCGAACCGGCTAAAATCTGAAAAAATTATACCCTGTACTTTTATTGCATCGATCGTTAGGGTCAATCATAAGGATGAAATTTCTCCAACAATCATGATAAATTAGATGAAAGGAAAACCAGAAAATCTTAAATTAATTTAATTATTTACAAAAAATGGTAAACTAATTTACTAATTAATTGCTCGAAATGGGCTCCATTCTCTTGGATACACAAATTTAATCTTTTAACAAATTCATTTCTAGTAACCTAGCATATTAGCCGGTTCGATTTCCGGGTGTGGAAGAAGAAAATTTTCGAAAATCTTTGAATGCAGTTTGCTCTCTTTTTAAAAATAAAGGAATGTTTCCTTTGAGTAAAATTTTCTATCTGCAGTATTAAAAGTACTTTCCCTCCAGGTGGCATTACAAAATTCCACCCTGTATATGCAACATCACGCTGATCAAACGAGAACTCTTGAAACAGTATTCACAGTGTAGGAACACCCACTTTTGAATTCGACTGGCTCCTCAGCGCAGTTGGTAATAGCTCTGCCTTCTGCGTCGTAGGCTGAGGGTTTGATTCCCAAAGAGAACAAATATTTTTATGGTGACTCTGTCTGAGTGTTAAATTATTTCTATATAAATATTTTTGTGGTGTGTTCGTAAATTGTTTCTAAATATTTGTTGACAACAAAATTTATAGTATTTAAACAGCTATCTGCTGGCCTACCATGAGCTTCATATGGTTATGGTTATGGCTGTCAAAATTGTGTCAACAGTGTCAACACATTTAAACCCAAGAAGAAAATGAATGTGTGGGTCAGCCTATCTATACACAATTTGACAGCCATAGCCATAACCATATGGAGCTCGTGGTACCCCTGCAGCAGGTAAATAATGGTTTCCATAGTACCTACTGACTCTGATTAATTTGGCGCTGGTGATAGTGATCCATAATACAATTAATATTTGTTTATGAATAAAAAATGAAATCAATAAATGAAATGAAATATTTATTTATGTATATTATTTATTTAATGATATTCAGCACCTGATATTATAAGTTTGCTACACACAATCATTATGTATGAGTTTTTATTAATAAAATGAGAATGTATTGTAAATGCCAAGGTCACCGGTAGACGGTGCATGGAGAGGGTGTAGCAGTTGATTGCGTCAGTCAGACCACAAGCTCTGTCTGGCTCTGGTTTCAAGTCTGTGTGAGTACTCACCAGTTTGTTATACTGTGCGTGTGACGTTTCGAAATAGGATTTATTTTGACAGCACGCACACAGACTCAATACCAGAGCCAGAGACAGAACCAGTCAGAGCTTGTGATAGGCCTACAGGCTGCTGATAATGATAATTAATAAGTAAAACTTTATGACTTTCCACGAAACTAAAATAGGGATGGGAATCAAAAAACTAATGTATTTTTTTTGTTTTGGTATAGCGTATCAAAATCATTAAATTTAAAATGATTTGTGAATATACGAGTACATATTATTATTACAAGTGAGTTTAAAAGAAATGGATCATTTCGAAAGAGTTTTAGTTAGGAGTCAATACAATACATCTTCAAAACTCTAGAGACTGAGCCGATTTGGTTGAAAACTGGTGGGAAGGTAGCTTAGAACCAGGACACGGACGTGAAATGCATGTCTATACTTTTCTAACACATAAGGATATTTAGTGTCTATCCTTTTCTATCTTCACAAGATTTAAAAAAGCTCTCAAATAGATTGCTCTCAAACGATTTAGAATGTTCTTTAACATTCTGGAATAATCTAGAATAATAAATTGAACTCAAAGGCGCTACCCAGGCAACGTCGGGCTTCGCTGCTATTATTTAATAAAGTAATAAAACTAGACATTACTCACAGCATTGCCGGCTAATATCTCCTTCAAACTCAAGTACACAATAAAATAGTTCTTGTTTTCCACCCGCCGAATAATATGAAATTCCTACGCGCGGGGTGGAAACATCCCCCCAATCGAGTTATGAGTTTCAATACTTCACAACCTCTGTGCGGAGGAGAATTCTGGCGAACTTGGCTTATGAAGTTAATCATAGTTGTGAGATGTGAGGTGTAACCCCTATCCCGGATCTTAGCTGCGCTAAAAGCCCAGCCACATCAAAGCTATAACACAGCGATCTACGATAACATGATAGCGATACAAGCATGGCTCCATAGGTAATGGCTGTGGGCCCCACCCATGCAGAAGCAGCAGAAAAGGTTCAAGCATCAGTGAATAAAATCCATGACTAGACAGTACAATGGAGAATTAGACTGAATGAAACCAAATCACGTTCACGTTAACTTCACAAACAAAAAGGAAGAATATCAATTATTTATTAACGACACGCTCATTCCATAAGAAAATACGGCAAAATATCTGGGCATGACCCTTGACGCGAAGCTTTGCTGGAAAGCTCACGTCAAGAAGAAAAAAGTTGAGTTAGAGCTAAAATACCAAAGGATGAACTGGCTACTCGGAAGGAATTTCTTCCGAGTAGCCAGTTCATCCTTTGTGTAACAGTACCCAACAAAATTTTATTATACAAGTATAAACAAGCCCTTATGCCACTATGGTCCTATGGTATTCAGCTTTGGGGCTGCACCAAGAAGAGCAACATCCAAATCATCCAACGGCTCCAAAGTAAAGTACTCAGGGGAATAGTAAATGCACCCTGGTACATAAGAAACGACGATCTCCATCGGGACTTTAATATAGAGTTCGTCGTTATAACCATTCAAAAATACGCGGCAAGTCACGAAAAAAGACTCCATCACCATGTTAACGTAGAGGCTATCCAGCTCCTCGACAATACAGACCTAGTAAAAAGACTCAAAAGAACCAAACCTTTTGAGTTAGTGTAGTGATCAATTTAACATTGTGTAGTGATAGTACTACTTTAATGAACACATAAACAAAGTATTACCTTAATGAATTAGAGACAGTAAGAAAAGTGCCAATGGACACATTCTTAGTAGGTACCTAATACTTATTTTATAAAACTAAGCTAAAGCAAAATTACTCATTAGCTTATTAGGCTAGATTGTAATATTATTAGGGTAACGCATAGATGTAGTAGGTACACTAATTAAGTAAAAAAAAAACCAGCATTGCTGTCATGTCATCGCGGTGTAATCACAGATCGCTGTGTTTTCGCCTTGATGTGGCCAGGCCTTTAGATAACCGACAAAGCGATCTGCACTAACCACGAAAACATGACAGCGATACAAGCATCGCTGTCATATTATGCCCCGATTTGCCAGTAGATTTTTCTATGGAGCCACTCTTAGATCTAAGTAACTGCATCTATACCTATAGTATATAATAGCTAAGATACAGACAAAAGTAGCTAACCTAGATTAGAAAAAAATGTTTTAGCTGATGAGTATGTTTATGAAGTATAAAAATGCTAGGTTAAAAGTGTTTGGCATGTTTACTTCCAACCAGAAATGTAAAACACGATCGATCTTGTGACTACCTCTAGGTATTACAAAATATTATGTAACGTAAGTTGTAGCATTAATAACACGAGTCACGAATATAAGCAAATTAACAGGTAAGTTCATTAGCATTGCATGTTTAATTGCGGTCACCCGTTTTAATTTTGTCATAAGCTTGACCTTTGTATTGAAACTCTCTCTATTTCTAGAATTCCTACAAGTATCCTACTAATGTTATAAACGTGAAAGTTTGTAAGTAGGTATGGATAGATGTTTGTTACTCTTTCACGTAAAAACTATTACAGAATTGATTTTAATGAAACTTTACAATATTATAGCAACAATTTTTAAATATATTGTAACAGAGAACGGATATAAGTAACGGGAACGGGGCGAGAGAAGACGCGGGTGACCGCTAGTAATAATTGTAAAGATTTGTATAGAGACAAAAAAACTGTGAACGTTTTATATAAAAAGACATTTTGTAGGATATTTGGTATCAGCATTGCATCCGTGCGAAGCCGGGGAGAGGCGCTAGTATCCCTAAAAGTCCGAAAGTATTTTATACGTCATTGCGAACAATGTTTGGACCACGGTAAACGGGTCACCTTTTTATACATATTTTACTAAGGAGTCCCTTTGAGGCACATTTAAAATCCTTTCACCACACTGGTTCCAAAGAACTAGTAAAAAAGAAGTAAGGGTGAGTGGAAACATCCACTACGTGCTTGTTTTTTCATCAATTAAAGGAAAACTCTACTAGTGTAATGAAATTAATTATGCCTTCTAGGACTCCCGACGATTTCGTTTGCGCGGCGTAATTTTGTTACAAACTTTAACTTGTAGCTGGCAACCCAGAGATTGAATTACAGAAAGTATTTCGTATACTTTTTGACCCAAATTGGAGCCGAAACTTCATTAATATTTTCCATCAATGAGAATAACACAAAGATTCTCATCATCATCATCATCATCCACAGCCCGACTTCACCCACTGCTGGGTATAGGCCTCCCTTAGTTTGTGCCATCTACCTCGATCCTGTGCCAGTCTAAACCATTGCCGCCCCGCGACCCTGTCTATGTCGTCCGTCCATCTTTTTACTATTTTTCATCAAAGATTCTCACTGATGGAAAATAGTTAGGTAGATGGAAATAGTTTATAATCTCCTAAAGAGTATGGAATTTGAACCCACGATCTTTCCCTTGGTACGGAGATGCGCTGACCGCTGCGTCAAATTCTAATCATACTCGACGAATAACTCTAAGAACTGGTAATACGGCACTCACTTTTATAGTGTGCAGTGTAAAGAAGAACACATAATTTTTGTTATTGTAGACTATGGTCTGAATTTCTCAGTCTAAAAAAACAGTGCTTCAAAATTCATAGAGTATAAATCCAGCATGGTTCGTGGTCGGTTTCCCTACGGGACGCATGGCCTGAATATTGTAGGCACATGGCAGCTCTAAAAAAAGCTACATGAGACCGAGGCCCAACCAAAGCCTTTATTAATGTCGTGGTGAAATCCAACAGGGACCAAGACTCATTGCAGTGCCGAATGTTGCCAGTTCCACACTATTGGTATGTTTTTACAATGGCAACATTCCGTACTTCGACAAATGTTCACATTTTGATGAGCAAATAAGACTTGGCAAAAGGTCCATGTATCCAGCGCCAGTATAGGTACAATTAAAAATAGATCGAAAAAAATTGCGACTCAGTGACAGACAGAAATCCACAGGAGGTCCCCGGTCCCGTTCGTTTGTTTGTTTTGGGTTTTCCGTATCGTGGTTTAAAAACTCCTTGCTGATGGGTTTGATAAGTATACATATAGGTATCGAACCTCATTGGTGAGACCACAGTTTGTGAGCAGAGGTGAGAGTTCTCAGGTAGTCTGAAATGGCCAGTTTGCAAGCCTTCTGAACAAATCATTCGACTGCCTTCACAGCTCAGTTGGTAGTAGCTCTGCCTTCTGCGCTGGAGGGCGTGGGTTCGATCCCCACCGAGAACAAATATTTGTGTGGTGAACACAAGGTGAACACAGATGCTTGTTCTCTGTCTGGGTGTTATATTGTATTCTATGTATGTATTTACCAAAAAAAAAAGTATTTAAGTAATATATCAGCTATACCTGGTTCCCATAGTACAAGCTCTGCTTAGTTTGCGGCTAGATAGTGTTGTGTGGATTGTCTACATTATTTATATTATATTTATTAACGGGATCCTTGTGTTACTACTGAATAAAGACATCTTTAACGTTGACTTTTGTTCTCAGACGCCATCTTTTTTTTGTTTTTTTTATTTTCTGTGTTGTGAGAATAACGATCAAACTAAATATAACTAGCATAGCCTCAACCTATAGCTAGCATTAACTACCTAAAATAATATAACGTCTGGTAGAAAGGGGTAGTAAAAAGTTACCCCTACTAATAAATCATCTACAACAGCCGCAAAGGCCGAAGTTGCCAATTAACTTTGTTTACTTCACCAAACAACATTTATTTACTTTTACCGCAAACTTATAAAGAAGTCTTCTTACTTGTATAGGTACGTCATAATAGTTATTTCATTTACGGCATCAAATGTCGAAGCGATGTTCCTCAATGCTGCTGATAATGTACAAAGTCGGGACAATCTGACATGCACTGCGTGACTGAGACATATTGCCATCAAGATCTTTTTGACTTAAGCAAGGTGAACGTATTGAGGCATGGTCTTGCCTAAGCGATGTTGTTGGTTCAATAGACTGACCTCCCAGCTTAGTTGATAGTAGCTCTGCCTTCTGAGCCGTAGGTCGTGGGTTCGATCCCCACCGAGAACAAATATTTGTGTGGTGAACACAGATGTTTGTTCTCTGTCTGGGTGTTATTGTATTCTAAGTATGCATTTACAAAAAAATGTACATAAGTATTATATCAGCTATCTGGTTCCCATAGCACAAGCTCTGCTTAGTTTGGGGCTAGATAGTATTGCGTGGATTGTCTATAATATTTATTATTATTAATAATACGCAGCAGGCACCGATGAAAGATGTTTATTTACCGTGCAGTAGGTTTCTTTCTTCTTCTTATCGTGTCATTGGTACTTTCAAACCAGTGTGGTGCAAGGATTTCACGTGCGCCTCAGAGAGGCTCCTTTCGTGCACTCGACACATGTTCTCGAGCTCTTCGAGGTTTCTTTCGAAATATCGAAATCAAAGTAATCTTGATACTTTAAGGTCCAATTTTTAAATTAACATAAACTTATCCGTCAGTTAATAAGTATCCATCACTTTTAGGCTTTTCAATAACAAGGACTGATATTTTTATTAGACGAATAGCTTTATTCCGTATTGAAAAAATCTACCCTTAATTAAATAAGCCCACAATTGTAATCTCTAGGCCATGCCTAGACATTCCCACATACATCTTAGTACTCTTATTATTTCATAGATTATTTCATAAGGCATCCGTACTTAAAATTATGACCACATTCATTGTTATGATTATGACGGCATTCCAATTGGCAATAGCAAGCCTATAATCGCTTTGTTAATTTATTTAAATCTTAGTACTTTAGTATGAGTTTGTAACAGTGTTTCCCATCGATACTCATCAAAGCATGTTGCAACATTCAATAAACACTGTTTTACATCAACATGCTGGTGTATGTCAACACTCACCTATTTCCGACATCAACAGCAACATAACATAATGTTTATTTGATTCTAACACCTTGATGAATTAATTAGAAATGTTGTGTGTGATTGTGATTGTGCATCATAAAAAAGGGCTCGTAGCATGTAGGTTAGAGAGAGAATATTGAACAGAGCATGGCTGGTATGAACACTAGTCAACTTGAAACAAGCCCACGCTGCCACTGCGCCTTCAATGTAAACAATAATGTCCCCTGCACAAGACGTAAAACAGACGTACATGCCGCATGCGTATTGCGGTCGCCTGTTCGCGCACACACACCCATACACAATTCCTGAAAAATGTGTTCTAAATTCAAAATCACCATAGCATAAAATGCATTAGTAGCACACACATACTTACGAACCCGCAAACGGTCATAAAGCAGTTGAGAAGACAGAACTTGGTTCCTTGGTTATCCGATATATATTTTTTTATCAGGTAGATTTACCAGATGTTAATAAATTAGACGAAGAGAATCTTAGGCCTTTTGCAACTAGTGTAAGCCGGCTTATAAGCTTCAAGAGCAACTTTTTCACTAATAGCTCTATTTACGGAACGCTATAGCAGATGACACTATAGATAGAGCCGCCAGGATTTTAGTTTTAGTCGGCCTAACCCACGGGAAGACGTATAACAGTTAAGCCGCGGGTTCCCTCATAATCTTTCTATACCTAGATGTTAACCTCTCTTTGATCCGTAGGCCGTAGCTTTTACTCGGCCCTACGGCCCTTTTGATCTCGCCGTCTGCGTCTGAATAGTGAGATTAATGACTATGCTCTGTTGTAAATCTCTTTACACATTTTTATCTTAAATAAAACGCCCGAGAGAATAATATACGGCTCTACGCAATATTGTGCTATGAATATTGTTGGTTGAAAAAGGGGGGACTGCTATCTGGAGGCTTCCGTCGACTCGGACCGTTAGGTACTCGGACCGCAGTCCCACTCGCCGGAGTGATTTAATTTTAATATTTTTCTTCCGGCGACTCGGACCACAAACCACGTGACGTAAATTGTACAGTCGTCGTCAGAAACAGATCTGACATAAATACGAAATGTTAAGTAGTAGGTAGTGTAATGTCAATTAAAAATATTATTTTTTTCCAATTTCTCCCCGAACTCAGATCTCGTGATGCGATCCAAATATTTCGAAAAGCTAAGCACATAGGGAGATGGTAATCAGAAAAAAATGTGCCACCACGGCATTGTATTTTATCTACTTTGAGGCAGTATTTCTGTACAGATCCACTGTTTGGCTTTGCTTCTGAATAACCCTCGCTAACTTTTTATGGCCAACAAGTTTAAACTTTGGCCAATTGATTGAAGTGTTCCGTTGACAGACCTTGGCTCCATCATCAGAACAGGTCGCTTTTATCATTTTATGACAACTCTGTACCTCCTTAATTGAATTCAACGGTTTGGACGGTTGATCGGTTATCGGATATCGTGGTTATCGGTACTAACCTAGTACTAAGATCCTTTCAGCAGGGCTACCGCGAGCTCTATATGGCTTAGCCTATGGCTGTCAAATTGTGTATAGATCGGCTGACCCACACATTCATTTCTTCTTGGGTTTGAATGTGTTGACACAATTTTGACAGCCATAGCCATAACCATATGGAGCTCGTGGTAGCCCTGCAGGATGTGACACGGCCATACAAAATACATTCATGGTACGTAGAAGGAGATAAAATATATTTCCTTAGTGTAAGAGAAGTGTTAGTATAAGATTCTCACTCACAAGTTAAAAAGTACGAATTAACTTTTTTTAAATATGCTCTAGATAAAATCCCGATATTTTCGTTTTAATTTGGTGATTCCCCGAAATTCTTAAATAAATTGTTCGTAACAGACTCTTTAACTTCAGAAATAAGCACCCACTTCAAACCTTTGTATTTACCTTTATACATCGAAAAAAAAACTTATGAAACCGGGAAAAATGTTTATAAGACCATTGAACGACATCACACGACAGGGTAAGCAAATAAAGAGAAACCGTACTTTGCATTCTAGAGTGGGTCGCTTGGAATAAATCCCGAAAAGCTTTCTCTAAAACATTTTTATTCAATATCGGGGTCACCAATCAATATACCTATGTGTATAAATATAATAAAAAGATTTGATTTTTTGGATCAATTGCCTCTTTTTCTGCTAAATGATTTTTTTTCTAAACCTGTGAATACGGGTATTATAGCATGATTCACTGAAAACTTTCATCGTGATAGTTCTATTTTGTCTCTGAAAAATAAATTACAGAAAATTCTGTTTTCCACTGTTGAAGATGAAGCGCGTCACATAACTACATCAGTTTTCCATCTTGTAACACTTTTATTCATAAAATCTGCATCTTTTAATGAATACCGTCCGTTCCCCTTATTAACCTTCATTCGAAAATAGGAGGATTCATTTAATTTTGTCTGTCAGGGGTAATACTACGATTTGAATACGGTTTTTTGGGCTAGAAAGCTGATAGCTCAGGTGCTTCTTAGACAGTGGTTTCCATGGAGCGACAAACTAAAACAAACAAACAAAAACACAAACAACAAACAAACAACAAAACACACAAACAAATTAAAAATGTCTTCATTCAATGGTATCACAAGGATCACTTTAAGCCGTCTTAAAACTAGGACAGTCTGTGCCAGCTCCACGCGACCAAGCCTAGAAGAACAGTTCTATGTCCATTTTCCATATCTGATGGTATTTATTTCCTCGGTAGGGATTTTTATAGCACCCTTCTTTTGGGTGGGGGGTTAGTGAGCTTTGTGCATCCCAAAATGTACAAGCTTTGTACTGAATTTATAAATAAAGGGGTTGTATATTGCCTTGCTACTTCGTATGCAATTTTCTATAATAACATTTGTGTTGACGCGGAGACAGAGCGCGATGGAAAATGTGCAAAATAGAGGTTGATATTTACGAATAAAAGTATGACAGTGAATGCAGAAGTGGTATAAGGGCAAGAAGAAGAAGAAGAATAAATATATATTGAAACTATTATTTGTATTCATGGTATTTATTGCGTATATTAATTACCACGTTATTTTATTTATTTTCCCGACGTTTCGGCTATGTTGCAATTAACCATGGTCAGATCATGGCGTGTTATAATCGCGAAAGTTTAACAAGTACGAGTGAATAATTTTTACTAATATTATAAAGCTGAAGAGTTTGATTGTTTGTTTGTTTGGTTGAACGCGCTAATCTCGGGAACTGCTGGAACGATTGAAAATATTTTATTTTATAATTAATTGTTTGTATAACATCACGCTACGACTAAAAGGAACAAGAGCATCAATGCAAAATATTGCAAAAATGTCTCATGTCTTGTATATTGTGTGCTTGGAAGCAAATAAATGATTGTCTTGTATGTATGTAATGTATGTCTATTGTATGTCTTGTATGTCTATTGTCAACTGAGTCGTGACACCTGTCAAAAATTAATTTAAGATTAATTCTCAGCACAACACACATTAATTGGCACTTAATCTGCATCTGCATAGTGGTACAAATCTACTTAGCACACTCCGACTCAGTAATTAGTCTGTTTATAGTCTCGTTCACTGGAAATCTAGCTGCGAGCTTTTAAGCTTTTTACAAAACTATGCCACTAAAAACATTTTCCTTGTAAAAATTAAGCCAAGTTTTTGTAACCTTTTTTCCCAAAGTGAAGCAATATGGAAGGGTAATATTTAATGAATATAGTCAAGTTCTTTACATTTTTATTAAACTAGAATTTTATTTTTAAGTAGTAGGTAGATATTCTTGGGTATGTGACGTACATCTAATAATCTATCGTGATCTAGGGTTTATAATACCTATGTTTTTCTTTTGTTTGTTTTTCTTACTGCCGTGCTACACGGTTTGAAACGATGCGATGCGCGATGGTTTGAAACAGAAGTTTTAAACAAAACAGAAGTTTTAAACCATGTAGACGGCGGCGGTTTCAAACCAAATTTCGCATGACCTCTACCCTTTGTAGAAAAGCGTGCACACCAAAGGTTGGTGTTGGTTTTAAACCAATGTAGACAGAAGCGGTCTGCCAAGATCACCTTGGTAGAAACGGTGGTTCAAAACCGTCTAAAACACGTTATATAGTCAACGAAAAAAGTACATTCACCATCTCAGAATCAATGCTATTTGCTTAATTTTCGTTGTATTTAGGTAAGAAATGACTTTAGCTTGGAAAAACAAAAATGTTTATGTGCTGTCAAACAAAAACTTCATGACGTCACGAAAAACGTACGAAGTGGGTCTTCTAACACATTGTTTTTTTTACATGTCTTTTCAATAAAGAATCGTCAATGACCTTCAATGGCACGTTCTTATTTGCTTTAATGAGAATTGATGGTAGATGACTCATGTAGTTCCTTTACCTCTGATAGTTGAGTTACCGCAAGGATTATGTAAATACCCATGAATCATGATCTTTTGCATAAATCAAACAAATTAAAATTCAAAAAAACGAATTAGGAACAAATTTTACCATGGCATTGTGTGCGTCTGCATCAATTTTGAAAAGAGGTCGGTCGGCCCGCAGTCATATATTTTGTTTATGTTTTGTGACCCAGTAGGGCCTAGTAGTCCAAAGGTTGTCTAAGCGATTTCGGAGCGGAGTGCCGACTTTCGCACTATCCCGACTTTTTCAGTAGGTATAGGTACAGCTAATAGCGGAGAGCCGACTTTTGGAATTTTTTATACAAGGTGCAGTTTTGAACCTGCAAAACATTTCAGAAGGTTGATAAGAGACTCGTAAATAATCATATAACAATACGATACCAAGTCAATATCAATAATACTTTTTCTTTTCGATTTTTCAATTTTATTGTTTTTCAGAATAACTCTATTAATAACCCTCTTCAAAAAAACAGAATCACCCATTGCGATGTATCGCGCGTCATGTCACTGTGTGCGTGAATGCGATGACCAGTGACGTCAGCCTGTCAGTGAAAGAAATGTCGGTTGCGTTTGTTTGTGTGTGTGAAATCGCAGTTTAAGGACACTACAGATTGGTCGCGTTTTAAAAAGGGGAGTTCACACTTACCGATTTCCGTAAATAAGAATAAAACAAAAAAAAATACCTGCCCATTTTATTGTTGATTCGGGTCGAGAATCACTAAAATAATTACCTCCTAAAATGTTTTGCAGATCCAAAACTGCACCTTGTATAATTATTCGCTCATTGACGACTTATTATAGATTTTCGTATTTTATGACTACTTTGTCTACTCCAAAAACAAAAATGAAAGTAAACAAGTTTCATGATAAATTATCATCATTCCACGATTTCGTGTTATATGAGTCAGCGGGTGAGCGAGTGGACTAACTCCTATATTTTTTCTCAGTAATCAAAGTAGTCGGCCGCTTTATACCAACCGTAATTTTGGAAACCTAAGCTTCAGTGACTCGTAGTTCGCTATCGAGTCAAAAGTTCTTCAGCCAATTTCCGTTCAGTTAGTGGGTATTTCTTGAACTTCCACGAGTGAGTTACTACAGGTACATTATACTACCTGCTGGTAGAGATGTTCTATTCATGTCTCTCTGAAAAGTTTTGTGCAGTTAGTTTCGTTCAAAAAGTTAAATGAAATGGTAACACGAATATCTTTTCAGTCGGTTTCTTTTTCATCAAACTCTTTTAATCATCATCATTATCATACTAGTACTACTTAGTTTGGTGTTGAGTGGATTGTCTAAAATAAATATTTATATATTTATTAATATTTATACTGCTTTCATAGCTCAGTTAATAGTAGCTCTGTATTCTGCGCTGTAGGACGTGGGTTCGATCCCCATTGAGAACAAATATTTGTTCTCGTAGATGTTTGTTCTCTATCTGGATGTTATATTGTATTCTAAGTACCTACGTATTTACAAAAAAAAGTAAGTATTATATCAGATATCTTGTTCCCATAGTAAATGCTCTACATAATTTGAGCCTCAATCAAGTGTTGTATGGATTGTCCACTGTATTTATTTATTGTATCATCAGCCTGTAGAAGTTAAAAAAGCTGTAGGCCAACCAAAAGCTCTGTCTGGCTCTGTCTCTGGCTCTGGTTTTGAGTCTGTGAGTGCTCACCAGTGTATTATACTGTGTGTGACACGTTTCGACGTAGGATTTATGTAGTCAACACTCAAACAGAGTCAGAACCAGAGCCAGAGCTACTCACCTGATGGGCATATTCCTCACCTGCATTTCCATAGGATTTCATTGTCATCGGTCCATCAGGTGAGCCGTCCTTCGCTTTGTCTTCCGGTTTGTAATCGAGACCAGTCGGCAAGTTTATCATGCGCACTTGATGTTCGGGCAGGTTTTTCCGCAAGTAATAGGCCGCTGGTGGGCCCTTTTTGCGTGACCCTTGACACGTGTTGCTCGAACTTTTTTAGGTTTCCTCACGATGTTTTCCTTCACCGTTTTTGAGAGTACTGGCATAGTGCACATAAATTTTTCGACAGAAAAACTCATTGGTACACGAGTGGATTTGAACCCACGACCTTCGGATCGGAAGGCGGGGCCACTACCACTAGACCACCAGTGCTCTCATCGAGACCAGTCCCGACTGTGGTAAACAAACCCGCACCTGTGTCTCACACGGTTAACTTGAAAGGGGCCGTAATAACTTAAATTAGCCCCAATTTACTGTAAATAAATCTCATTATTTTATTTAGCTCGGGGGTGATTATTCAACCCTTACTGACCCCACTCTGCAGTATATCTTTATTTGCACCCATTCTCACTCAACGGGTAGCAACTTTGTTATAGCCCGTACAGACTCACGACGAGATGTCTCGGCGATAGGTCTCGGCGAGCTATAGCGAGAAATAAATATTAAATATTGCTGACAATCCACACACTATTTAGCCCCAAACTAAGCGGAGCTTGTAATATGGGAACCAGATAGCTGATATAATATTACTTATATACTTTTTTTGTAAATACATACTTAAAATACAATATAACACCCAGACAGAGAACAAACACCTGTGTTTACCACACAAATATTTGTTCTCGGTGGGGATCGAACCCACGACCTACGGCGCAGAAGGCAGAGCTACTGCCAACTGAGTTTAGAGACCAGAAAAAAAGAAATAGAGACAGTGTTCACATTCACGGCGAGTTCTCAGTCACGTTCTCGTCGTTCTTCAGAATGGACGACTTTGCCGTTTCAGGCGCATCATTATTCAAGGCTTGCAACGCTCTGAAACCATGCGTGAATGTCGTTCTCTTTCTCGCCCGTGAAATCCCTTTGGAGCGGACTAGAAAGCCGACAAAAAACGGAGAACATCTTAACGCGAGAACGAGAAGGCGAGATACATATCACATTCACGGTTCTCAGTTGTTCTCGGCGTGAGTGTGTAGCCACTATACCATAACTACGTTTAGGCCAATTTAACCTTTATCACACTGTAATAAGGATGACAGTTGACACATCCATTGAATACATTGCCGTTATCACTGTGAAGGACATGTCACGGACAGTCGTACCTAACCCTAATATTGTACCGCGGATTTCTTTTCATAGCGAATACTCGTCGGTTTTAGGTACCCACTTAAGGCAATGTTTTGGAAATAATTTCGGGGTTTTATAGCACACAACTCGTCTCTTTATTCACAAAGAAGCCGCATAAATGCGACTTTATTTTGGTGTGCCAAGCCAAAAGCATTATTTTGTGAGTTAGCCTTCGAAAGGAAATGTTGGAGGAGAGAGGCCACGCTGGTGATGGAGATCTTAGGCCGCTCAAAAGATATTTAGCTAATTATTTATTGGGCCATTTACTGTAATAAAACATTGGTATGTAACATTTTCACAATAAAGTCTTATTCATATTATATATTTTATTACGAATTATATATTTCATAGATATATTTCAAAGCCTTCATCATGGCTTAATTGACATGACAACTAGAGCCGGGACTGAAGCTTAACGTGCCCTCCAAAGCACCCAGATATAAATGTTTCTAGCGGTTACCCATCCAAATGGTGGTCACACAGACGTTGCTTATTTTAGTCAATCAGTCTGAGACTGTTGCAAATAATTCCAGGTTTATTTAGCTCTCAATCATTATTTTTTTTATTCACCAAAAACCTGAGAAATGCAACGTGTTTAGAAATTTCCTTTTTCAAGTTACTACACATAATGGAATCAAGATGTCTGCTATCAACTTTTGGCGCGTCTTTTCTGGCGAATGAACGACAAAAATGGTCTATTTAGCGCGGCGTCTTAGTGAATAAGGGACCCGTTGCTGAGGTTTTTCGGCTTTATTCACATGTTTATGGTTGCTATAGTTCTAAGAACGTTTTCTTTTGCTTTTAATTAGGCAAAGTAGGCTATGAATTCCGTTTAAGAGCCGCGACGTAAAATGGCCTGGCTTTGATACGTTGCTACACAAAGGTATTATTTTTAAATGACAAAAAAATGCTTTTTAACTCGGCATACTCATTACGCATATTTATTATAAACATCGTAAGCAAACCGGCATGTCGTAGAATCTGAAAAGTTCAAAATCTTATGTCACTTGACACAAGGCCCAATAAGCCCCAAAAAGCGCCTAAAGAGCCCCCTAAAACTCCCAAAAGGCATGTCGTAGAATCTGAAAAATTCGAAATCTTATGTCACTTGACACAAGGCCCAATAAGCCCCAAAAAGCGCCCAAAAAGCCCCCTAAAACTCCAAAAGACTTTTTGGGCGCGCGTTTTTCTCGAATTTTTGGGCACACGAAGTTCCTTTCACCACACGGGTTTGAAAGAACTAGTGAAACGACAAGAAGAATAATATCTACATACAAAAGAGAGAGACATAATGTATGTTCAAAATGATCGAAAAAAGTCAGACCATGGGTAACTTGTTTTCCTTAGTCTATGGTAATATACCTACCGTTTTACCAGTTGCCTACACTGTCAGCTTGACAGCACGTGCGGACGGAACATTAATTATTACCGCGGCACCGTGCATTGTTGATTTATACCCCGCTACTAACCTACTCCATACACTATGTTAGTCTAATTGCCATAGAACTAACCCATATTTTGAAGCAATTAATTGAAAATAGTTTTAGTACGTAGCCGGAATTAGTTCATCGTTTGTTGTATAACATAACAGATTGTTGGTTTTGTATTGGTTTATTTCCTGAAAATAAACTCCCTCTAGCTACTGAGTTTGCTGTCAAACAACAATGAATGTTAATATGTAAGTGTGGTCTTCTGCTGTGTTATTAGTTAGCTACAAAGAGGTGGGTAAATAATAGTTTGATACGTTACCTCCTTGGTTGCCATGTTTCGGAGTAAAATAGCGTTCTATTTTTAAATTACAGGACAGTTATGAGTTTACTGTGTAATTTATCTGGCCGCTAAACACGACAGTAAAGGCCTGCGCTGTTCTAGGCAATGATGGCGATAGCGATCAGCCGAAACGCTGTCAAATATCGCTGTCATATTTGACAGCGTTTAAGTCAAATATGGCAGCGATATTTGACAGCGTTTCGGCTGATAGACATCGCCATCGCCTAGAAATGCATTCAACTTTTGCCGACCGCTGCTCGCATATTTGACCAGTATAGCAGTATCGATTTATCTCGAAGAAAAATTCTCATATTTCCGAGCATATTTGAGAAAAACATTCTGTTTTTGTTTGACAAAATCTGAAGACACCAACATGGTGTCTTCAGATTTTGGTGTTGTTGGTGTCTATGGGTTTGGGGGAGACCTTTGCCCAAAAGTGGGATACAAAAGGTTATTAAAAAATTTGGGAATAAAGTTTTTCAAACATGTTTGTCTTTTGTTAAGCCACATTTAGGCGATATATAATGACCACCTTCGCATATATGCGGAGTGCATAGTAGTGTGTTGTTTGTGGCGATTACCTTTATTAAATGTAATATCTAAATTATATTAGTTGTGGTTAGCGTTGCCAGAATGTTACTATTGGAACATAAGCACAAAGTTTTATCTTAAATTAATCTATGTCCGCCTGTTGCTACTCCAGTTTGGTTTTCATTTTAAACTCATTAGCGGCTTTCAATCATTGCCCGGCTTAATATTGACAATACCCATAAATCATCAACAAATTGGAGAAAAGAAATTACCTATCTAATTACATTTTTACACATTAATTCATCGTCAATGTCACGCTGAAGTTTTTTCGATACAGGGGCATGATAATAAAAACATGGGTTTTGTTTGATAAAATCTAGTTTTTTTTAAATAAATAAATTTTATCAACAATCCACACAACACTATCTAGGCCCAAATTAAGCCGAGCTTGTACTTTGGGAACCAGATAGCTGATATACTACTTAATTTTTTTTTTTTTTGTAAATACATACATACTTAGAATACAATATAACACCCAGGCAGAGAACAAACACCTGTGCTCACCATACAAATATTCGTTCTCGGTGAGGATTGAACCCACGACCGACGGCGCAGAAGGCAGAGCTACTACCAACTGAGCCGAGTGACTGGATATTAGATGTATGAAGAGCCGAAGAAGTACCGCCATAAAAGCTATTTAAACTAAGAACAGCCAGCCCAAGTGGGTAACTAAAAAAATTAATTCACTAAAATAGGCTCTTGCGTAGCAATTTACGGCAGCACGTAATTTAAAATTCATTATGTTCGACGGCCGAAATAGTATCAAGGAAACAAATAATTGCACAGGCCAGGCATCCAAATTAAATACTCATATACCTACCTAATTTATTATTTAATAGTAATTTATACACCTAATAATCAAAGTCAAAGTCAAATAAAATTATATTTATTCAGTAGTATCACAAGGATCACTTTTGAAACGTCTTAAAGCTAGGTGAGTCTAGGTGCCAGTTTCACCCTAAAAGCTGTTCTTTTAGGGTGAAACTGGCACCTAGACTCAACAAACTACGACTTGGTTCCTACAGTTTTTTTGTATGATCTTTTCAGTAAACAAAAATTAAAATAGCAGTGAAGTTCCAGTGTGGTGCCACTTCCATATAGTACGCTTTTTTTATTAGATTATTCATAATAATTATAGGCTTTAAACTTATAAGCAACAAAATCAGTAAAAGAAACTACGAGGAGGGCATCACACAGGCGACTCTCCATACAAACGTAGTCCCCTATTTCCTCCCTGGATAATGCCTCTAGAGTAACCATTTTTTCTCATAAAATCCAGATCTGCTATAATACGTGCTCGTATGTTTTCCTTTTTTCAAAAATTTATTGATAAAGAAAATATGACCCTCATATGATTTATATGAAATATGAATTGGAGGTGATATTTTCTTTATCAATAAGTTTCTCCTTAAGAAATCTTAATGCCTCTAGAGTGGTTACTCTAGAGGCATTAAGAAACTTCTCGCCCTATCAACATTTTTGAAAAATCACAATAACAAAGTTAAAAAATAAGAAAAATATAATTTTGATCCAAATAAGTTATTGCACGAAAAAAATACTAGTTTTCAATTATAATTACCTATATAAAGTCTAAGTCTAAGTCTAACTTTGAAGTTACAATTATACTAACGATGCTGTCTATCAAGAAGTTAATTTTCTTTCAAAAGCATTGTTTGTGATGGTAAAAACAAATAATCTGAAAACGAATTAATTAGATACTGTCAAGCGCAAAAATATATATCAATTCAACAATGAGAAGTGTCATTTTCAGTTCTACACTTTGGTTTCATCTGAAGTTGAAATCTTGTCAGTTTATTTAAAGGTCTCAGGTTTATTCGCATGGCAACAGAATACAGATTTTTACTGATAGCACCAATGGTGCAAGGCGAATAGATATAAATACAAGTATATTAATTATAAAACAGTAGGCCTACGACAAGCTCTGTCTCGCTCTGTCTCTGGCTCTGGTTTTGAGTCTGTGTGAGTGCTCGCCAGTGTATTATACTGTGTGTGTGACTTTTCAACGTAGGATTTATTTAGTCAACACTCACACAGACTCAAACCAGAGCCAGAGACAGAGCCAGACAGAGCTTGTGGCAGGCCTACGGAAATTCATAAAATTCATTTATGCTATAGAATATACTGCTCCAGTGAGCCACTTTATTAGTCTGTTCTATACTAATATTATAAAGAGGAAAGATTTGCATTTTTGTATGTTTGTAATGAATAAACTCAAAAACGGCTGTGCCGATTTCAACAACTCTTTCACCATTGGATAGCTACATTCACCCTGAGTAACATAGGTATATTTATGTGTATAAAAAATAAATGTCCACCCGTGCGAAGCTGGGACAGGCAAGCTGCCCGGATATGTAGGCAAAAATTTTCCAACAATGAATCCGTAGGGATTTTCATAAATAAGGTTAATATATTTTTAAGGTTTATCCCTTCCGTAATCCTGAAAGCTAAGGTTATGAAATTTCTTTAAGCCTGGCATAATCTAAGCTAGGTTAGGTTGAAAAATATTGGGATATTGTTGAAAGTGTAACACGGCCGCTCTATAGCGTACTAAACCTAGCGGTCTCAATTTATGGGTATTTTGTCTGGGTAATAAGATCTGGTGGAGCCTAGTCATAGCGGGTCAGCCTTTCAATATCGTCGTGAGTTCAAATCCAATCCCACATTAATGTAGTTTTCTTTTCAAAAATATTTTATTAGTTAACTAGCTGGCGCCCGTGACTTCGTCTGCGAAGGATTAGTATTTCGAGTAGCTTATATTAGCGTGGTATAGAAAAGAAGTAACATTATGACATTAAAATGATCACATAAAATCTTTATAAATTGTAGTTCATGTGTTATTTTGACGTATAATACTGTAAAGTTTCATTAAAACCCATTCAGTAGTTTTTACGTGAAAGAATATCAAACGTCCATACTTCCAAAACTTATAGCAGTACGTGTACGTAGTGACGATATTATTATTATTGTTTATTTTTTCAGGCTTCAAAGAAGCTTAAGGGCCTCTAAAATCTAAGTCCGCAATACAAATTACATTATTTCAGCCTAACTTGTTGTTCTATCTTTTGCATTATCTTTCATAATTAGCCCCTTGTGTGTACGTCATTCCATAAGTAAAGGTATGGGTATCCAAAATGATGAAGTACTTTTCCAAGGGACTGTACCTTACCACATCCATCGCTCTACCACGGTTAAGGCATTTCGTATTAGTGTCCAACGTTTTTGTGCGTCAGTTTCCTACGAACCGGAACTTATTAAAATAAACCTTATAGTTCAAGCTCTAGGTTTCAGCTTTACACCTTGATCGAATATATCCGATCCATACTTCCTACTAATTATATAAATAAATATTATAGACAATCGACACAACACTATCTAGCCCCAAGCTAAGCAGAGCTTGTACTATGGGAACCAGATAGCTGATATAATACTTATATGCATTTTTTTTTGCAAATACAATAATCTGTGTTCACCACACAAATATTTGATCTCGGTGGGGATCGAGCCCACGATCTACGGCTCAGAAGACAGATCTACTACCAACTGAGCTGAGAGGTCATTTAAGAAATAATATACTCGTAAATGCGATAGTATTTTTTTATTTCCACCAAAAATGTGTTCTAAGCAGCAGTTCTGGTCAGCGCTATTAAACTGGACCTGACCCACAGAGAAATAATAGTAGCCGGATCTATAATAACGCACTAAATTGCCAATATCAGGAATTACATTGCCGAAACTAAAACACTTCTTCTTCTTATGTTGTCACTGGTTCTTTTAAACTGACGTTCAATAGCACGTCTGAAGATTGTAATTTATTTAATTACGCTATTACTTTGATGTCAATAAAGTGTTATCTATCTATTTATCTATAGAAGTGGCAACCAAAAAGGTCTTGTGCAAACCTCCCGCGTAGTAGGTAGCTTCTGGTAACTAGCGCCAGTATTAGGTATTATTTTTTGCATACCAATCAGCTGTAACCTTCAAAATTACCATACCTAGATGATTGAGTACAACGTCTATTTAAATCTGACACGATTGGGTGACTCGGCTGATGATGAAGACGGATGAAGTTGGATGTAGACTGTTAATACATTTCTTATAAATCAAATTACTTTTTTTATAGACAATCCACACAACACTATCTAGCCCCAAACTAAGCAGAGCTTGTACTATGGAAACCAGACAGCTGATTATGATACTTATATAATTTTTTTTTGTAAATACATACTTAGAATACCATATAACACCCAGACAGAGCACAAACATTTGTGTTCACCTCACAAATGTTTGTTCTCGGTGGGGATCGAACCCGTCGTGGGTTCGACGGCTCAGATGGCACAGTTGAAAGACCAGTCGTTACTTGAAGATTATATAACACATGTCTACTTTGTATCGTTGGTTATTCATTTAAATCCTTGAACACTTATCTATAGATTTTTTTTTGCATTATTAGTGGTATTTCCTTACGTTGTCTAAGTTTTAAGATTTGACATTGATTTACCTTTAACATCTTGACCTTTTAAGATCATCATTTGCTTCTGAGAAGGCTAAAGCCTTGCGTACATCTAAGCGTTCTGCGGTGGCGATTAGTAAAACGCTGTATGACTGCAATTGGGACTGGGAAACACCATTTTAATGACCTACTAAGCAAAAAAGTAAACAGATCATTGCATCTGTTGTAGATGATATATATAGCGTCAGGGGCAACTGGTGTTTGCTCATGCCCCTACTTATGGAAAGCTATAGCGCCTGGGACCGGATTTTAGATAGAGTAGGCTTACCCCAGCACCTAATACCATCCTGACAGCTTAATCGACCTAATCCACCGGAAAGACATGGTCAATACGTGTAGAGCTGACTAAGCCGCGGGTTTCTATACACGATGTTTTCCTACTAAGCATATTACTAATTTATGTATTCTTCTTCCAACTTCACCTCATATATTTGTGCGTTTTGATCGTTAGGTATCTAAAATGTTCGTGTTTCTCTTCTCTACCATGTGCTGTCATTAATAACTAATAGTATAGGATCCCGCTATAGAAGGACCTTCACCGGGCTGGTTATTTAATGAAACGTATTTTATATATAATTAAACAAGCCAATAAATATATTCTACAGGGGTTGCCTATCAAATTTCAGTCCAGGATATGATTAATTAATAATTAAAAAACTAAATTGTTTTTTTAACTTTCCACCGGTTTGTTTATTAGACAAATTCTATACCAATCGAAAGTATAGACCCCATAGAATATGCAAACGTTAGGTTGCCTATTTTTTTCCGGTCACAACTCTCGGGTAGCCAGGTGTAAACAGGTAAATCAATACTAGCATTTTGCACCGGTGCATGTTTATTGAATAAAAATACTGGGGTCTATACTTTCGATTGGTATAGAATTTGTTTAATAAACAAACCAGTATTTAATTAATCATAATTATTCTGGACTGAAATTTGATAGGCAACCCATATAGAATATATTTATTGGCATGTTTAATTATATATAAAATACGTTTCATTAAATAACCAGCTCGGTGAAGGTCCTTCTATAGCGGGATCTTAGACTATAAGTATTCTTTCATATTTGACAGTGTTTCACAGATCGCCACCGCAAGACGCTTAGTGCGCAAGGGTAGGTGACTAATAACCATAGACAAAGTTTGCCTATGCATACTTAAACCACGTTTTACATCCTTGTACTAAGCAGGTAATATCGATTTATCACCTAGCCTAGTAGAACGTGCGGGCATAATTCATTCGTTACGGCTGGCCTCAAAACTCAGTAGCTCTGCTGTAGCTGTAGGTTGTGGGTTTGATCCCTACTGAGGACAACCATTTGTGTGATGATTTCGTAGTTCATTCTGTATCTAGACGCTACAATGGTTTGTCAGGTTTGTAAAAAAAGTACCATATTACAGTTGTAGACAACAAATATTGCACATCGGCTAATTTCGGCTTCATAGAGCGTAGAGTGCGTCAGAAAGAGATAGCGCTCTAAGAAGCCGAAAAGCCGATGTGCAATATTTATTGCCTACAACCGTACAAGCTTTACTTAAGCCTTGCACACTTCTAAATCACCTGTGATCGCGATCAAAGCCAAATATCGCGCTATCAAGGATCGCAGCATCTGACCGCCATCTCATCATCATTGATGTGCACATCTAGTAGATATGCGCAAAGGTTCCACGTTTTTTTCTTATTTAGTTAATCAACAATCCGTTATGCTCACTTTTATACTACCGGCCAAGGACTTTATCGAAGTGAATTGCGATTGAATTCAAGCTTTTTAATGAATTAATAGTGTTCCAAGTTCAAGTCATTTTGTCACTGGTTTTAAAGGCCTGCGCACATCTAGGCGATGGCGATGGCGATCAGTCAAACACTGTCAAATATCGCTGTCATATTTGACAGCGTTTCACTGATCACCATCGCAGATCAGCGCAAGGCTTAAGTAGGTGCAACTTTGCATAATGCGTGTTTCGTCAAATTACTACCGCCCTCGAGCACCGCATTACAACGGTGACCAAATTCTATGAAGCTTTGATATTAAACAGACGCTCACAGCTCCTAATCCCGGCTCAGGCTGACTGAGTAATATCTAGATCATGTTTCGAGGCATACGTCGACTAAAGCGACACCGAAACAGCACACCAGCTTAACCTTATGTGCCTTTAGGCCAGCGATCTTGCGTACCCAGGGGTTTGACAAAGAGTAACATGCCTTAAAGACCTGCGCACATCTAGGCGATGGCGATGGCGATTTGCTAAAATGCTGGCAAATCATCATCATCCGCCTGAAGAAGTCCACTGCTGGATAGGCCTCCCCTACATTCCAGGAAGAACGATTCTGAGCTCTTTCCACTGACTTCTCGCGATCTTAACAATGTCGTCGGCAGCGGCGTCTTTACCTATTGTGCAGGGTGTGCGGTGCACACGGGCGCAGCGTTCCTAGGGGGCGCCGAGCGCCGCGGCGGGGCGCTCGGCCACTATCAGCAGGCGCGTTGGCCGGACGCCGCACTTTCAATGACCAACGTAAAAAGCGCTCTGCTCTGCGTTCGGCGCCCCTTAGGACCGCTAAGGAGCTCAACTTGGCGGGCGCGTTGGCCGGGCGCCGCACTTTCAATGACCAACGTAAAAAGCGCTCCGCTCTGCGTTCGGCGCCCCCTAGGACCGCTAAGGAGCTCAACTTGGCGGGCGCGTTGGCCGGGCGCCGCACTTTCAATGACCAACGTAAAAAAAGCTCCGCTCTGCATAGATTTTGTATAGCATCTTGAGCTCTTCTAATATTTGATGAATAACATCATAGGGGCCGACGAGTGCCGCTGGCACTCGGCGCCCTTCCCCCCCCCCCTTTTTTCTCCTCATAAAGAAAGAATTTTCAAACTTTCTTTCTAAATGCATTTCTAAGCTATAATAGAAACACACCCTCCAAGTTTCATGCTTCTAGAACTTACGGTTTAGGCTGTGCGTTGATTTTTTTTAAACCATTTTCCCCCTTTTTCTCTAAGTTCTTTTTCGATAAGTTTTGGCTTGTTAGGGTTTACACCAGAACACCTTGCATAATAATTCTAAATATAGTCAACAGGACATTGTGGTAACCAAACTGCATTTCTTCTTAAAAATCTCCAAGCAATAGAGTTAATTACCCATTGGGGAAATTTGACAGTTTGTTGTAACTTGATGTGCTGTTACTTGTACTTTGTATCCATTCCATTTTGAACGCACACTTACTAGGGGGCGCTTGGGTAATGTTTGCACACGGGCGCTACATGGGCTAGAGACGCCTCTGGGTCGGTCCATCTGGTGGGTAGGCGCCCTACGTTTCGTCTTCCGGTTCATAATCATAATCATAATAACTTTATAGCGAACATAGGTCTGGGTACAGATGTCAGGGTTTTGAATAAGCGCCTCAAAATCGAGTTAATAGTTTGGCCATGAAGTCGGTTCTCAAGTTTTTTGAACTTATTATTTATTGGGTTGGTTTTTCGATCCAGTGCTGCAGTGGACGGAGACCTTAACGGGAATAGATATTGGCAGATCAATATAGTTTTAACGTAAATAGAGTTTCTGCTAATTGGAATGTACCAGGCATGCTTGTGGGAGTCAAATGTGTAGGTAACCTACATTTAGAATATAATTTGCGACTACGAGGTAGCGACTGTGAAATTATTTTTAAATATTCTAGGTGCTAGCATTAGACAAATAAAGACAAAGATAATAGTTATTTGTTATACAAGAGTGCAAAGCTGCTTTTTAACCGCGTGCTCAATTTTGATGACTGAGCAAGTGCAGGATTCTAAAGTTTAACCACGAGCGTAGCGAGTGGTTTAAAAGTTAGAATCCTAAGCGTTGGCGAAGGAATCAAAAGAGCACAAGGTGAAAAATCTTTGCACTCGAGTGCAACACGTAACTTTTCATCCCACCTCAGCGAGGAAATGACTACCTAAATGCAAAAAAGAACATGGCGCGACTAAAAGTAACACACCAAGAAGGTTCCGAGTATGAGTTATTAACAAATTAAAAAAAGTTGTATGATAAGTTCTGCACCATGGAGGTAGAAGTAAATAGGTTGTGTATTCACAAACTTATTGAACACGATATTCTAAATTCAAATTTACTTTATCCTCTAGCGGATAAAAACGGCTTTTCCAGTCAGAAATTAAACAGCAAAAACACACTTTTAGAGCTGGTGGGATGAAAAAAAATATTATTAACATTTTTTTACACGACGATATGCATACACGTTTTTTTTGTACATGATATAGACCATCCTTTGGCTTCAAACTCACCTGATGGTAAGTGACGAGTTATGCTCAAAGTACTCAGGACTCAGGCTAATAATGATGATGATTAATTCACATTAGATCCAGTGTCTTACAGCTGATCACATGGGTATTTCTGTCCCTTTTTTATGTCCTTTCTGGACATTTCATTACACTATCAGTGTAATTGGTGTAATAAAAATGTCCTCAACCAACTTATTTATATTCCGAACTTTTGAAGTAGCGCTCGTTCGAAAGCTGATAAATTGATTCCCGTTAGGCGAAGTCGAATAAAGTTTTTTGAAAGCTCAATCGTTACTTTTAGGACCTAATTTTATTTAGCTTTAGGACCCCGCGAAACTTTGTTTGCAAGAAGCTCCAATAGCAAGCTTAAGAAATTCAATAGCAAATATTCCAAGTTCAGCAATCATACAAACTTCAATTCCCGGATGAGTTTTGGCAATTAACCGAAGCCCCTTCGTACACAGCGCTACACAAATCTTCGATAACTGACGATTTTAGTCGCTAAGCAACTATCGTAAGACAAATTCAACACAGAATTGCATCGTCGCGTGTGAACCAAGGTTCTCTTAATGGCGACCACGAACAGGAAGACGAAAAGTAGGGCACCCACCCACCAGATGGACTGACGACATTGTTAAGATCGCGGGAAGTCGCTGGATGGAGAGAGCTCAGAATCGTTCTTCCAGTAGTAGACTTCTTCAGGCTGATGATGATGATGATGATGTGTGAACCAAATTAGTCGACATAGCTCAAAGGATTAGTAAGCTGAAGTGGCAGTGGGCCGGTCATATTTGCCGTAGAACAGACAATCGTTGGAGCAAACGAATACTAGAGTGGAGACCGCGTTTAGGTAAGCGTAGTGTAGGACGCCCTCCGGCAAGGTGGGGCGACGATCTACGAAATGTAGATGGCAAGCACTGGAAGAGAGTAGCCGATGACTGGCCTCAGTGGCGCATCTTGGAAGAGACCTATGTTCAACAGTAGACTGCTTTATGCCGATAATGATAATGATGTTTGAACCTCTATGAATTTAGTCGTATAAATAGCAAAAACGCCGGTTATCGAAGACTTGCGTATATATCGCTGTGTGCGTGTACACACTTACAACAAGAAGCTACTCTCCAAGTTTCTCACTCATAAAAGGCTCCGCGTTAAGATCGCGATGACTTTTCTTTGAGAAGATCACGATAAGTTTTCTTTGTCTTTGTCTCTCCGGGAAAATAATAAAACTTCTTCTTACTTCTAATGGACACGTCTGCCGCATGCCTGACACTTCGTGGGCTAAGCGGACCACAAAGAGAATGAGATGAACTTAAGTCCCACCTTAGAGCGTGGCCTGTCACTGCGTTGAGTCGCGAAGAGAGAAAGAGGGAAGAGAGGCCTTTGCCCTGCAGTGAGACAAAAACGGTCAAACAATAATAAAGTTTAAGTTTTAAGTTTTTTATAATAGTATGTTTTTTTTTTTAATATTTCTTAAAACATAAAAAAAATAAGAAAATAAATAAATATCTAAATTATAATATTATTAGGTAACTTCTATTATTTTGGTGAAATTATTGCTTCGCAAAAAAAAGTTCAGAAAAAATGGCAATGGCGTATTACCGTACCTGTAGGCCTACCATAAGCTCTGTCTGGGTCTGTCTCTGGTTCTGGTTTTGAGTCTGTGTGAGTGCTCACCAGTGTATTTATACTGTATGTGTGAAGTTTCGACGTAGGATTTATTTAGTCAACACTCACACAGACCCAAAACCAGAGCTAGAGACAGAGACAGAGCCAGACAGAGCTCAAGGTAGGATAGGCCTACTGCTATTAAAGTACTACTAGTAAGTACTAAACTTGATTGTAAGAAGTGGTTACTGCTTTGAGAGCTTCAAAAAATCCGTAAGTAAGTTTTTAGGAATCCACTTAAAGTTTTCGACCGTTTGTTGTCTGTTTAGTATTAAAAGTGCCCTTATTCCAAGAAAATGCAGCTTCTGGCAGTGGCAGCTTTTCTGAAGTATAGACAATTGTTTTCTAGAATGACGTAGGTAATGTTAGATACAAATATTAAAAAAGTTCGAGACGAAACTGGAATGAAAACGTTATTTATTAAAACTATGATTTCTGTTAGGTCTCAAATGAGACTTAGCTGGGATTATATCTGGTGGAACAAGACAGGAACTATCCCGTTGGAATTTGGTATATACGAGAAACTAAAGTTTCCTTTTGCTGGAATGATCCACAGATAACACAGTTAACGCATTTTTTGTTTTAATCAGAATCTGGGATGCCTTAGACTTTTTTTTCAAGACTGTTCTACACTAACTCCGCCGTTTGATCCAAATATCATGAGTCCATTCCATTTAAAGGCTATATAGTAGAGATCGCTGTTTAGCAATAAGACCGCCCAATGTATTTAGTAAATTTTAAGTTTTTTTATGTACAAAGTTGTTGTGTGCAATATAGTATTTTCTATCTATCTACGATCAAAGTATTCCAAAAAACAAAGAAATAAAATACATAATTATTATTAAAATTCTGATTCATAAGAATGTTTTTTATTAACTCCGCTACGGTCTACAATGACGGTCCACGTTTTAAAGAAAACGATAGCTATTCCTTCCAAACTTAAACAAAACAATATCGAACTTAAAATGAAGTGCTTATTTCCTGAAACGGTTTGTTTTACAATCACTTAAAAGTCTTAAACAAGTTGAAAATGGGATCCGGAAGTCACTGCCAAAGCAATTTTAACGTAAATTACGTACGGTCAGCAACAAAAGTTGTCTAACATTTTTTGACGTGACAACGTCTTATAATTGAGGTTATAAAATTAAATGTTCGACAAGAAATTCAGTAAAAATTTCAGGAGTAGGTTTTCAGGTAGGTAATCTCGTATTTCCCTACCTTAAGTCTTAGTCATTAGCCTTATCTTGGTTAAGCAAAAAGCGAGGAAACAACTTTTTAAATCTGGAAGAGATCGCTCCTACCGATAAAACCTTCTACTGAAATGGTTTTATCTCTTCTTCTTAAATATAAGAGCTTGGCTCTTGTCGGGGTTTTGATGCAGTTTTCTCCAATTAAGTCCTTCAAATTCGGCCTCCTTGACTTCCTTATACGACATGCGGGCGACTTTTTCTTTTATCTGGCTCATGTAACTTATTCTTGGCCTTCCTCTTCCCCGTTTCCCTTCAACCTTTCCTTCAATGATGTTCTTTATGTAGCTGTCATGTCGTAGAAGATGTCCAAACATTTTTCCTCTAGTATGTTTGGTTTTGGTTTGGTTTTATCTAGTATGTATAAAATGGTAGTCCTTGATATTTATTTTTTTGACTCCGATTATAATATTTCCATTCACTTTTTCACAATAGTAATAACGTACCAGTATAATGTTTTTAACATTTCAATAATAACAACCTCACAAAACAATTTCGGTTCTCAACACAAAGAGAAAATCCCACAATTGTTTACAATCTGAAAATTATTCTTGGTGTTTGCTAGATATGCAAAAACCTAACTATAGGTTTTGTTTACTTGGCAATTGTAATTTGGCGTCCATATTTATTTCCACTCTAAATATGAATTAAGACTTAGGTATCTAGACTTGACTAGACTAGACTTTAGATGACTTAGGTTATCTATGCAGAAATTGGTTTATTTTAATGGCATTACTAAATTGGTGTATGGTGCGCTGGAGGCCAAGTGATAGTAGCCCTGCTTTCCGATAAGGTTGTGAGTTTGAATCCAGACTCCTATTGACCTATTGATTTTTCTGTACGGAAAATGTATATACACAATGCTAGGGCTTTCAAACGGTCAAAAGAAAACATCGAGAGGAAACCCATGGTTTAGTCAGCTCTGCACGTATTGACCATGTGGTTATTTAGCCATTAGGCCGACTAAGCTGTCAGGGTGGTATAGGTGCTAGGCAAGCCTTCTCCATCTAAAATCCAGTCCCAGGCACTATAGCGTCTCACAAATAGGGCTTGAATAATCACCAGTTGCCCCTGACGCTACATAAATCACCTACAGATGCAAAGGCCGGTTTACCATTTAAATCAATAAATAAATAAATATTTTGGACTTTCCACACAACACTACTTACTCTTACTGCATATATTTGCTTTTTTGTGTATAAATTGCACAGAGGCATCCTTAAAGTAATAAAGCAGGATCTCTATATCGGTTTCAATTTAAGCAGACTTTGCTACGCACGTATTCGCGGTAACAATAAATTGGTCACGTGTACGAGTACCGTATAGTAAAGAGATTGTCAAACATGCAAAAAGTGTGCAAGCGACTACCAACGACCGAACAAAACAAATAGAATTCTTAAGTACTTAATGAGACAGGCAAAATAGCATTCCGTAGAAAAATGTGAATAGTAAAACAAATAGGATCAAATTGCGTCTGAGAGAGCCATGTTTGAACACATACCCAGGCATTCGAAGGTAAGTCAAGATGGCGCCGGCTGTCTCAATCAAACGTGCAATTGAAAATGATACGAAATAGTTTTTGACGTGACAGCGTCTTATAATTCGATGGAGCCGGCTGCACGCACGAAAAAACATGACTCATGCGGCGTTACCTCGCTCTGAGGCGTTCCATTGAAGGCTTGAAGTGCAAGCGAGAGCGCGGAACGAGCGACAAAGAGGCACAATTCAACTATAAATTGTCAGTAAACCAGCCAAAAAAGAAGAAGTGAAGTGACTTTACAGGCAAACGATTGTTTTTATTAAGGGGTCTTGAACTTGTCCCTGCCAACGGTAAAGCAAAAGGGCAATCCGAACAAATTTTAGAGGCTTATGACCTTCGGCTGTCTCTAGTACCTATACACAACAGTAATGGACAGCAAATACAAAATGTGGTTGGTGATACGTTTTTTATTTAAGAAATTATTGTACAAGAAAGACTTCTTTGTAATAAAATACGTCAAAATGAAAATCACAGTCATTCATTTCTTTATTCATCGGTATCACAAGGATCACTTTGAAACGTCTTAGAGCTAGGTGAGTCTAGGTACCAGTTCCACGCGACCAAGCCTAGAAGAACAGGCAACAAACAAGGCTTGGTTCTTCAAATGCGCCGCACTATCATATTATGTAGATTGGTTTGCCTATTTCAAATCGAAATTTAAGCCTAGCTTACTACGTGAACAGCTTTGCTTTCAATTATTTACCAATATTCACCGACAACCGAATTTAGATGCAGTTCCGGGTACTTTCAATCCTATTGTGACTTTTAGTACCTAAGTCTCAATGCACTTTGTAGTTCAACGAAAATTTTATGCCAAATCCGTTATTTATGTGAAACGTGAATATTTGAACACTCTGTCTGACATGCCTTTGTGTACCAGGAGGCTTACCACAAGCTCTGTCTGGCTCTGTCTCTGGCTCTAGTTTTGAGCCTGTTTGAGTATTGATTATATTAATCCTACGTCGAAACGTCACACACACAGATTAATACACTGTGAGCACTCACACAGACTCAAAACCAGAGTCTTTATGTGTATTTATTTTATTTGATGACTGTGTATTTAAATGTTTTATTGATTTTTTTTGTAGCATGTTAGTTTATAGTAAACATTCAAACACGATTTGTAAAAGGATTGTTAGTGAATAAATGAAATGAAATGAAATGAGACAGAGACAGAGCCATCATACAGAGCTTGTGGTGGGCCCGCAGAGTAAACAAATTTTAGGACACCCTCCCTTAAACCAACAACGAAATTGTGTCAATATGGGACCACGTTTTTCACGTTTTTAACCCCGGTCTTAAAAGAGTATGCTATGTTATGATCAGCGTAGAATGAAGAGGATCTAGACTTTTTAAGAGGTTCTCTTGTGGTCTTTTTTACTATGAATAATAATAATCCATCCATTTCTGCAATGGTTATTTAATCCTCTCTAGAGGTTGCGTATACAGGGTTATTCATTATTAGCTGCAAATACTCAGGAATTAGGTTCAACAAATAGAATAAAATATATTTATGAAATTATTTTTTTTAAATTTGATCAAAAATTTTTTCAAGTTTTTGTATCAAAATTTTATTTTTATTAATTTCTTTACGGCTATTGCATAATGATTGCCATGGAGAACAGGACGATGACCCACCCAGGCGGTGACTGAACGCAGAGTGTCACTCACGGCGCGCGGGCGCGGATCAAAGGTCAAAATAGGTCAGGCGCCAATGATTCCTTTATCGATTTTCTCGGGATTTTCATAACAAAACTTAAAAAAAACATTTCATAAATATTTTTTATTTCATTTCTTGAACCTAATTCCTGAGTATTTGCAGCTAATAATGAATAACCCTGTATAGGAGCACTTAATAGAAAGGAGCGTAGGGTATAGTACTTGGCTACATCCCTAGGGGCTAGCTCAGGGCAAAGTTCGACCTCTCACCACAAGCTCTGTCTGGCTCTGTCTCTGGCTCTGATTTTGAGTCTGTGTGAGTGCTCACTTGAGTATTATACTGTGCCTTACGTTTTGACGTAGGATTTATTTACTCAACACACACAGACTCAAAACCAAAGCCAGACAGAGCTTGTAGTAGGCCTAGTGGTTCTTTTATGTGAATTGTACATTTTTGTGTTTTAGTGGCTCTAACTTTGCCGCAAGACTATTTTTTTCACTTAAGAGCCTTCAAAGGATGAGTGCTGGTTTAAGTGCTTGAGATGGAATACTCTGATGATGTGGCGTTCAAGTAACTGAAAAAGTGCCTCTCTAGAGATCGATATTATAAATCGTACAATAAATACACGGTAAAAACTTAGCGTCAGATTTTGGTGACGATGTCGGCAAATTCTGTTAGAAAATAAATCAACAGGACGTTAGCTGACTTTGCAAGCGTGTTTTATAAGATTCCACTCTCCAAACATGCAACGATACTCTATTATAAATAAATAAATATTGCGGACAATCCACACAACACTATCTAACCCCTAACTAAGCAGAGCTTGTACTATGGGAACCAGATAGCTGATATTATAATATATAGCTATATTTTTTTTTGTAAATACGTACTGAGAATACAATATAACACCCAGATAGAGAACATTTCGGTGAAAAGGTCGCCAAATTCTCTGTTAGAAAATAAATCGACAGAGCGTTAGCTGACTTCGCAAGCGTGTCACCCATTTTCTTAAGACACCACTCTCGTTGTGATTCCTTCTTCTTCTTCTTCTTATTGTATCACTGATCTTTTTGAACCAAGTGTGGTGAAAGGATTTTAAGTGCGCCTCAAAGAGGCTCTTTTCGAGCACGTTCCATGATTCCTAACATGATATGATGCAAAGATGCTCTAAAGAAACACCTGTGGTGGATCGAGGGGTGTGTGTGTTTTATTGTTTTTTAATAAGTTTTTAAAACTAGACAGACATTTATTTGCTACTTCAGCATACAATACAAATTATTTTAAAATAGAAAGATATCATAGTATTAACAAAATAACACAAAAGAAACATAAGAGTAACATTTGAACATAATAATATGTGAACAACAATATAAGATCCATACCTCCAGACCTCGAAAATTTCGGAGAGTTACCGTCGGCTGTTTTTCCTGACCACTACAATCTGGGCCTCTTCAAGGCAAGAGAGAAAAGGTGTCTTCTAGACTATCATACTCCATCGTAGGCGAGGCAAGAGTGAATGGGTGTCTTCTAGACCATCATGCCCCATCGTCGGCTACATCGTCGCTTACCATAAGGTGAGATAATAGCCAAAGAATGGACTATATCAAGTTAAAAAAAAGATAAATATAATGTGTACTACTGCAGTTTAGTCTCTTTTGCTGTGAGACTCCTATTGGATCACCACTTTACTCACTTCACTCACTCACAATCACTTGTTGGTTGAATGTAACCACTTTTTGTAAAATGCAAAAATGTCAGACCATATTTTTCGTATTGTAGGGAAAAGTCTAAAAGTCATCATTCTAGATCATTCTAAAAGTCATCATTCTAGATAATTCTAATTCCAACTTCCGTTACAATAATGCCGTGCACAAAATACAAATTTTGTCTCACGGCTCGGCTGTTGCGAACTGTAAATTATAATGTTTTTCGACACGCAATCTCTACATAATGAAAGTGTCTATTTGATTACCTCTGCTTCTGGTAAAAATCAAATAAAGTATAAAAACTGACGGAAGACACGGTCGAACGGACTTAGTGATTATTTTAAGGCGAAGACAATCGTCAATGTACTTCTCGCTCGCACGTTTTGACCCTAAATATTTGGTTTACCAATCTGTAGGCCTACCATGACCTCTGTAGTGAAATTTTTATTTATTGAAAATTTAAATGTGTTGACTAAATAAATCCAACGTCAAACCGTCACACACACGGTATAATACAATGGTGAGCACTCACACAGACTTAAAACCAGAACCAGAGACATAGCCAGACAGAGCTCATGGAAGACATACTGTATGCAACCGGGTTAGACAAGTTGCTTGCGATTTACGATAAATAAGTTTATCAGTGTTTTCAAATCTTTCAAAAAGGTTAAAGTGTGCGAGTGAAATGTGGTTTTCAGTGTCTTAATCAAATTTATACAAGTGTGAAAACAGCATGGAATCCAAAAAAACTTTGAAAAGAGTTCATTCTCACCGGTAGTTTCTTATTTGAGCTACAGTAGTAGTAGTAGTAGTATCTTTATCTTTCCATCTTCTTTATTTTCTTTTTTTTTAAATAAGTTTATTAATTCTTTACAAACAAAAACCAGATTTCAAAGGGACTTTAAAATTAAAGATTTCTTTACTTCTTTTGCGGATAAGATTGTTCTTTTGAGTTTTAATAAGCCACTTCCGGGAAAACAGGTAAATTAAAAAAATTCAAGACGTCCATGGATTTTTTTGTTTAAAAAATGTATGTACTTACACGATGCTAGTGTTCTCAAAAGGTGAAGGAAAACATAGTGAGATAACCCGCGGCTTATAGTCGGCTCCGCACGTCTTAACCATTTCTTTCCTGTGGATTAGGCCGACTAAGCTGTCAGGATGGTATAGATGCTGGGCAAGCTTATTCCATCTAAAATCCTGTCCCAGGCACTATAGCGTCCCGTAAATAGGGGCAGAAGTAAACACCAGTTGCCCCTGACGTTATATAAATCATCTACTATAAATGCAAAGGCAAGTTTACTTTACTGTTTCCATTTAAACAAACCACTCTGTCAAAAAAACATACGATCAACTCGTAAGCCCTCGTCAAACCACCGAATTGCGAATTTGTATGTTGGTCGGTGGAAACGTCACCGCGGTTGAGACATGGGTGTAGTACAGTTGGCTACACATTAAGTTACACACTTACAACCCTACAACATAGGGAATGGTAAGACAGAGACGGCGCGGTGGCGGGAAGAACATCAGTGGGGCTAACGAAATAAAAAAGAAATAAATAATTTGGATAATCCACACAACACTTCCCAGCCCCAAATTAAGCAGAGCTTGTACTATGAGAACCAAACAGCTGGATTAATCCTTACATATTTGTTTTGTAAATACATACATAGAAATATAACCTGCATAAACGTAGTACTTATAATTATCTAAATAAACATATAGCTAGGATACTCTGTGTAGTTGTTTGTAGGTAATAAGTATTTTTTAATCGGAGAAATGGGGTGACTGCAAAACTAAGAAGCAATTTTCATAGTTCCTGTTCGACAGATTCGATTACTTTAGATACGGTCTCATATTTCGTGGTCCGATGTTTTACGACAGTTAAGTAATGAACCTGAGAAATGGGGTGACTGCAAAACTAAGAAGCAATTTTCATAGTTCCTGTTCGACAGATTCGATTACTTTAGATACGGTCTCATATTTCGTGGTCCGATGTTTTACGACAGTTAAGTAATGAACTTGTTGCTTTCTATCTTTTTTCCAAAAAAATACATCCGTGGATTTTTCCTGTTATCATCAACATCACCAGCCTGAAGAAGTCCACTGCTGGACATAGGCCTACACTTTTCCGAAAGATTTTTCCTGTTATCATCATCATCATCAGCCTGAAGAAGTCCACTGCTGGACATAGGCCTACACTTTTCCGGAAGAACGATTCTGAGCCCTTTCCATCCACCGACTTCCCGCGATCTTAACAATGTCGTCAGTCCATCTGTGGGTGGGCGGCCCTATGTTTCGTCTTCCGCTTCGTGGTCGCCATTCGAGAACCTTCTTCGGATTTTTCCTGCATAAATGTTAAAATATTGAGCAGGAAGTTGTGATATGGTTGACAGCCTCTTAAATTCCCTCGTTGGCGTGTAGAGCGCTGAAACCACGTTACTCAAAGCCGTGCAAACTGAAAACCTATCTCTATGTTTTCATCTAGTTATATTCATACCTTAAACCCATTAGCATAAGGTTCATTATCGCATGAACGGGCATCTACCGGGTTGGATCAGCCTCCAAGATTGCTCCCCCTTGTCCTATTGAATTTTATTTGATGTAACAAGTTTACATTCACTACTAAGCACTTCAGATAGAAATGGGTTCATTCCTCGTCCCATACAAACTAGCAAATTCAATATCTTTGATATTCGACAACAGTTGGTATATCAGGAAAAACGAAGCTTTGTTCAAAAGGTTTGAATAACTGTATAGGCCTACCACAAGCTCTGTCTGGCTCTGTATCTGGTTCTGGTTTTGAGTCTGTGTGAGTGCTGACTAAATACTCACACAGACTCAAGCCCAGAGCCAGAGACTGAGCCAGACAGAGCTTCTGGTAGGCCTACAGCTGTTGCGGAGATGAGCGGGACAGACAAACACACTACACAAGAAAACATAGCTAATAAAATAGAATAATGCAAGGCTAGATAGCGGAACCACTTTTCTTTCTCTTAGTTCTAAAAAGCCACCAAGTCTCACCATGACATAAGGCACTTTCATAAGATCTCGTGTTTCATGCTAAGAATAAAAAGTTATTCTTCTTTAGTTTCTAAAGAGAAACGCCAGCACGACGCTAAATATTGCTACAATTATCCCGCTTCTGGAGGTAGCGTCTAAATTTTAGACGCTAAAAAACAGAACTTTTAGAGTCTAAAAGTTCTGTTGGCTTTCACAAGCTTTGTGTGTCTTTGGTTTTGAGTCTGTGTGAGATGCTGTCTAAATAAATCCGACGTCGAAACGTCACATACACAGTATAACACTCTGGTAAGCAGTCACACAGACCCAAAACCAGAGCCAGAGACAGAGCCGGACAGAGCTTGTGGTAGGCCTACTGTTTATTCTATCTGATAACGGAACGGAACCCAAAAATTCGCGGAACTCCGGCATAGAATTTGTAATACCCACTCTGGCACCTAATCCGGATTAATACTAAGTAACGTAATCTTCTTAATGTTTCTAACTCTAGAGATCGCTTCGAAAAGTACCTATTGTCGTGAAAGTTATTTCTGTAACAAAGGTAAGTAAGGTACAAAAGCGAAACTCGAATTCAATCGAGACATAAATAAAAGAAGCTTATAGTACTTTTGAAATTAGAACGTACCTATTCGACCATCGATTTCATTTTCGTTGATTGGCTAATAAAACACTAAACTACGTTCTTACGTAGTACGGTACGAGTAAGTAAACGAGAACGAGTAAGTCATAATAAAAGTAAGTTAGGCATAGTAGCCTAACTTACTGTATCGCTGCAGAATACGGCGAAATGCTGCAGAGGTATAGTAGCTTTAATGCTACTATACTTTTTAGACATACGTGTTATTCTATTTTGTGGCATATTGAAAAACCTTATAAGCTTTGCGCAAAATAAAAACATCGGTTTAATTTTTAAATACATATTATTACAAAAATTGTCATAGTTCAAGCTATAAAACAACTGTTACTAAGTTACCAAAAGCATTTTAATTTGATAATTTTATAACTCTCTCTCTCTCCATGACTCAATGCAAAGACCAATGCCTCCCTCTCCCTCTCTTTTTTTTCTCTCTCTCTCTTTAAGGGCCGTAGGCAAAAATAATGCTTGAGTCTGGGCTGACCTTTTTTTTTATACAACTGAATAATAGAACTGAGCGCTCACCTGATGTTAAGTGGTAACCATCGCCTATAACAAAGCATTGTCTCGTAGGTCACGCAAGCCTAAACCTACTTATGTTTTTCCGAACACTTATAACTTGGATGTTTTTAGGAGTAGAGTGAACAGGTATCTTCTAGGTAAGCGTGCTACACCGTCGACCGCATCATCACTTAACAGCAGGTGAGATAGTGGTCAAACGCAAGCCTAAAAAAAACATAGAAATGGAACGCCTCAGAGCGAGGTAACGCCGCATGAGTCATGTTTTTTCGTGCGTGCAGCCGGCTACATCAAATAAGACGTTGTCACGTCAAAATCTATGCCTCGACTCAGACTCAAGCATTGTTACGGCTTATACAGGTCTTTGAGTTTCAGTTCTATACAATTATACACTATTATTTCCTTCTCTTGCATAACGCTCTCGATATTCAATTTCATTCATTACTCATCTTTGCAGAAGAAGCTTTTACGTCATCCATTTTTCAAAATTTTTTAAGCAGCTTTTGCTTGGCTGACGTTTTATTAATGGAAAATGTGACTTGGGTAGAGATGGGAACCATGACGACTTCTGAGGCGAAGTGGAATATGCTGACACAGTTATATTTATTACAAAACATGGTACCAGGGTTTGATACCAGGTTTCAGTCAGGATAGCCACACTATGCGTGCTCTCAAACGGTGAAGGAAAACATCGTGAGGAAACCGGCGTATCGTAGAACCTAAACAGTTCGAAAATATGTGTCAAGTGCTCGAAAGGAGCCTCTTTGAGGCGCACTTAAAATCCTTTCACCACACTTGGTTCGAAAGAATTAGTGACACGATGAGAAGAGAAGTCAGGATAGCATTCTATTATATGCAGTACTTATTTGAAACTAAGTTTCAAACGGTGAAGGAAAACATCATGAGGAAACTCATGGCTTAATCAGCTCTGCACGTGTTGACTATGTATTTCCTGTGGATTAGGTCGACTAAGCTGTCAGGATGGTATAGGTGCTGGGCAAGCCGATTCCATCTAAAATCCTGTTCCAGGCACTATATTCAGTAGGGCTTATGTAATCACCAGTTGCCCCTGAATCTATATAAATCATCAACAATAGATGCAAAGGCCTGTTTTTTTACATATTTGAAAGTTTTTTATTTTTATTTTTTTTTATTTTATTTACTATGGACGTCAGTTTTAATATTTTAACAGTGGCATGATAGTATTTAGGAAATGTAGCAAGAGTGGATCCACTAGTAAATTAAATAAAAATAAAATTGTAAAAGCACATTATTATTCCAGAAGTCCCAACGTAATTCTATTGTTTCCGCGTCATCTCCTCCCAACTGGACACCTTTTTCGTTCCAATTTGTAACAGAAGTTATTCCAACTGAATTTGTTCCCGAAAAACCCGTTGGTAATTCAAGAACTCAGAGCTAGGCTCGAATCAATCTTAGGGGCTGACTTTATTGGGGAATCTCTCGTCGATATGTCTTGTATCGATCTTCTGTAGTGGCAGAACAAAGACAACCTTTTGTCTTTCTCCAAGTTCTACCTAACTTTTTAAGGCATAGGTACACTATGCCAAAATATTAGTACAAAGAAACGCTCGAACCCAATAGGTAGGTATTTTGTTTTAATCTTCTGAGTTTTGGTAGTGACGCGCTAAGTAACCATTGTTAAATTAAATTAAATTAAGAAGTTAAGTCAAAGCATAAATAAATAATATAGTTAATTTTAAAAAACTTGAGAAACCGACTTCATGGTCAAACTATTAAACAAATTTTAATTAAATTTGTATGGGACTAATTTGAAAGTATTAAATTCCCAATAAAATAAATCATGAAAAATTATGCGGTAAAACATAAAAAAAAAACAATGAACATCCAACCGAGTTGAGAACCTCCTCCTTTTATTTGAAGTCGGTTAAAAAGGATTGGTACATCAAGCGTAGATATCATTAATAAGAATTTATTCTATTGGCAAAAATAAGTCGGATTTATTTCAACTGATTTGGGAGGTGTCCTTCAGATTGCGCCATAAAGAACCCACGAAATTCCTCAATTTAATAATACCTTTTCATAAATTACCTTTGTACCCATTACCCATAGACTTCACTTTGAAGAGAGATTCAGAAAAAACTTTTAAATAAATTTACACTGTAAAAAAAGGTAAGACTCACACAAGTTTTAAACAAGGATTAATTTGAAAGTCTTTCTGTTCTGTATCTATTCAAATTTTTCTTCTGAAGTCTTATTCTAACTAAGTTCAGTTTCAAAATTACCTTGTAAAAGTTTCTTGAATAAATCTTAGTTTATTTCACGGTTCTAGAAAAGCGACTATTTGAAATTTATTTGTGAAAAAGTGATGGATCAATCTTAAGGGAGCCAGATATATGAATAAAATGTAATTCTTAAACATACATCTACTTTTTCTTTGAATAAGTACTTTGAATCCCTTTTTATCGTGGTTCTAACTTTTTTTTTGAGGCGCACTTGAAATCGTTTCAATCGGTTCGAAAGAACCAGTGACATGAAAAGAAGAAGAACACTGGTTCTAAGGAACCAATTTTATTTTATTTTATTTATTAACAAAATCCACAGCTCTTAAGGTTTAAATAACATAATTAATTATCTTACAATATAACTTACAGCCAATAATGGATTTACATTTTTCGTAAATCCATTATTGGCTGTAAGTTATATTTGACCGGTGCACTTCAAAGAGGCTCATTACGTGCACTTGACACAAATCGAACTTTGTAGGTTCTACGACATGCCGGTTTCCTCACGATGTTTTCCTTTACCATTTGAGAGCACTGGCACATAGTGTTAATACATTTTTCGAAGACGTTTCAACGTGATTCTTGTAATTGTATTGAATCAAATTTTATTGAGTTTGAGTTTGAAAATTGGTACACGACTGGATTTGACATCCACGACCTTAGAATCGGAAGGCCACTAGGCCACCAACACTCTCAAGTATCCGAGAGACAATTTTTATCAATCAAAATGTTTGTTCTTTGCGGAGATCGAACCCACAACCTAAAGCACAGAAGGTAGAGCTTACAACTGAGCTACGAAGTTAACCAATGCTTTCTATTGTGTTTGATGAAAACCCTCACAACACAAATAAACCTATTGAGTATCGGCTTCACAAGAAACAAGTTGAGTCTTCGTACTTGGCTCAACAAACTTGTGAACACAAGGATACGTGTCTTTGCAAGATGTAGGTATACCATCGCGCTTGTTCGCTAACTAAGGAACCAAGTCATAGTTTGTTGCCTGTTCTTCTAGGCTAGGTCGCGTGGAACTGGCACCTAGACTCACCTAACTTTATGTCGTTTCAAAGTGATCCTTGTATCAAACAATAAGGACAATAAGGAAATTTATTTTATTTGATTATGTAGCTTTCAAAATAAAAATAAACTATGGCCATATTAATTTACCTTCTTCTTCTTCTTCATTTAATGGCATCTGTTCATTTGAGATCAATTTTGCCAGTGTCGAGTGAGGATATATTACATATACATAATAAAATAGTTTTTCATCAAGTCAAGTCAGTCAATAGACAAGTCGCAATAGACAAATGATGGTCGTTTTTTTCCAAAACCATCTTGAACATTTTCCATCAATTCAGAATATTAATATACTTTCATAAACACCTTGAGTAGCCTACCTCAGGTAATGTTGGTTAAAACACCACCGAAATTACACAACAGAACTCAAAATAACACCAGAAAAACAATTAAAATGAAAAAGTTATGTGCCTTCCCAAAATAACAGAAAACGAACCACCAATTTACCTGATAATTTAATTTTATTTTACAGCTGACAGGTTGTATAAATTAACAGGATTTTCAAAAATGACAAGCCTTGCGGACATATAAGCGTTCTGCGGTGGTAATCAGTAAAACACTGTCAAATATAATAGTGTTTCACTGAATGTTTTTTTATAAGCTTTAGCACTGGGTTTTGCATATATCTGCACACACTTCTGTCGCGAACTTTGACAGTGCTATATTTGACATCCTACACTGATCGCCATCGCAGGCGATCTAGATGTGCGCAAGGTATACACTTTGGGTCGAGTCGGTATATGTTGGTTAGCTTTAGTTCTATTCGTGTATTTCTTTATCCTACTACACGTGCGCTACTAAAAGATTCAGTAGATAGGTACTTGGCAAGCTTATAAGAAAATATTGGTGAAAGAAACCCATATTTTCCTTTTTAGTTAAAAATAATGTTCGCTACCAGCTGCTCTTAGCTGCAATTTTCAAAGCTGCATTCTATATTGTAGCTACAAACTGCATTATCTTCTTAGTTTATTTTATAAGTTTATGTACTTTACCATTATTTTTACTGGCACCTATTTTTCATTGACGCTTCACTCTCTCTCTGGTTACACTTTAGTTCATAGTTTAAACTTTATTTATTGATAACAAAATTCGTTAAAGCTAGGCTAAAGGTAATGAAAAACTACGCTATGAGTGTGAGGCAATGTTATTAGTCCCTATGCCCCTCCCATAAGGACATATTCTTATGTATTAATTTATTTTTAGGGTTCTTTACCCAAAGTGTGAAACGGGACCCTGTTACTAGAACTTCGCTGTCTGTCTGTCCAACTGTCACTAGGCTGTATCTCATGAACCGTGATAGTTAGACAGTTGCAATTTTCCCTGATGTATTTCTGTTGCCGCTGTAAAAACAAATAAAAAAAATATTTAAGGAGGCTCTCATCTATTCAAGGAGGTTTTTATACATAATATGGTACGGTAGATAACGGTCCGACTCGCGCTTCGCCAAGTTTATTTTAATTATTTAATTGCTACCACTATAGAGTGGTCGGGGGTTCGAATCCGGTTGTGTTATAATAAAATAATGGCAGTCGCAAAATAGCATAAAACTTGCCATAGACTCAAATGTAGCCTAGACTACTACTGTACTAAACTAACTAAACTGTGTGTAGAAGGTATCATCGAAGGAGAACTTTACAAAGTTAAAAAAAATGTTTTTGGTATAACATTGTTACTCTTTGTTACAGTTACGGCAGACATATTCCGGGCACCGCTTCTAAATAACGCAAGCTCCAGGTAAGGACGTACATAGTATTATTTTTTATGTTCATTAAAATCTGTGCTAAATGGGCGAACTTCAAAAACGTACTATAAAATATAATTGGCGGAGATGATTCATTATTTCGAAGAAATAAGTTCAAGCATCTTTGCTATACACATTCACTGAATGTTTCTGAGCTGAGTTAATAGGTACAAATGTATTGCGTCCTCAATAATGTTTCCCGGAAGAACGGTTCTGAGCCTTCTCTGCGACTTCCCGCAAATGTCCTCACTCCGTCGGGTGGAAAAGCGTTTAATGCTTCGCCTTTCGGTTCGTGGTCACCATTAAGAGTATTCACTCCGTTGGGTGGAAGAGCGTCCAACGCTTTATCTTCCAGATCGTGGTCGCCATTAAGATTATTCACTCTGTCTGGTCGAAGGGCGTCCAACGCTTCGTCTTCTGATCGTGGTCACCATTAAAAGTATTCACTCCGCCGTTAAACGCCTTTCCACCTGGCGCGCCGGGTCGCTATTCAGAAGATTCACTTCGTTGGGTGGAAAGGCGTTTAACGCTTGTCTTCCGGGTCGTGGTCGCTATTCAGAAGATTCACTCTGCCGGATGGAAAGGTGTTTAACGCTTCGTCTTCCGGATCGTGGTCGCTATTCAGAAGATTCACTTCGTTGAGTGAAAGGGTGTCCAACGCTTCGTCTTTAGGATTGTGGTCGCTATTCAGAAGATTCACTCTGCCGGATGGAAAGGTGTTTAACGCTTCGTCTTCCGGATCGTGGTCGCTATTCAGAAGATTCACTTCGTTGAGTGAAAGGGTGTCCAACGCTTCGTCTTTAGGATTGTGGTCGCTATTCAGAGGATTCACTTCGTCGGGTGGAAAGGCGTTTAACGCTTGTCTTCCGGTTCGTGGTCGCTATTCAGAAGATTCACTTCGTCGGGTGAAAGGGTGTCCAACGCTTTGGCATAAGGATCGTGGTCGCTATTCAGAGGATTCACTTCGTCGGATGGAAAGACAGCTTAAAATCCTACTGGTTCGAAAGAACTTGAGACATCATAAAAAAGTGTTTATGTTCTGCAGCAGCAAAATGGTCTGGACTTATCGTATGCTTCACCACTAACAATATCAGTATATAGGTTAGGCGATTCGAATAAACGTACAGTGAAATAAATATAGCTCCATAGCATATGCCATCATTATTACAGTGCCTGTAGTTAGCTGTACATACTTATTGATATTCCGTGGTTACGGTAAACCACAAATAGATTCCCTAAAAGCATGAAAATCACGCTTCGATGACGATGAACAGTTTCGTGGAAATTTTAGATTTTCGCTGCGGAATTTTGGTTTCAGTTCGCGAGTGATTTCAGCTCGAACCTTCATAAAATCACAGAACAAATAATCATACTGCATAAAACCATGTAATATGAAAAAAACTTAACGTTAAATTTGTTCATGATTTGGAAGCAAACAAGAAAATTCGTGAATTTAAAGACACCCTAAAGACTCTTTAAGATGTCTCAACGATTGCTAGAGCAATGAACGAAAGCTTAAAATGACCTACGAAGCACGTAAACGGTCACCCTTCCAAACGGTAGCCCCGAAGAATGTAGCTAGGAACATCCACGTAAGCTACAAGCGTTTTGAGTAAGAGTACGAGGTTCGGAAAAATGTGTTAGTAAAGAAACTAGGGTAACTAAAATTAACGAAGTTCCATTATATCATGCTCATATGTGTAAATCATACCTGCAATAACAGTGCTGGCCAGTTTTCTATAATTTAATTCTACAACGACCGAGAGTCAGACCATTTGTTACTCCAAAATTCCATAACAGTAATTTAATAGAAGTCCGTTCTAGGTTAGGAGCCATAGCGCATTTTATTACGTCAAATCGAAGCACGTAAAGCTTTTGTAATGCAAAATACCAAGCTCGTTATTCCTTGAATCTTATCAACCTCTTTATTCCCAAATCTTATTACCTCATGCTAACCGATAGCGATGGATACGCTCGCCGCTCATTCAACCATAATACCAACCTTTATCGTTAACTCGGGCTGGCGGGAGTTAACGAAAGTTTTGTAGTCAGCCGGATAGTGGAAACCCGTTAATAGGAAATAGTTAAGCAGTAGCAAAGCTCTTTGTGAAGGGCTTGTGGGGAAGGAACCACCATGCACCATGCCTTTTTCTGCCGTGAAGCAGTATTGCTGTGTTTCTGTTTGAAGGGTGCCGGTTTGAAGGGGTCAAGTTGATGCACGCCAGGCAATACATCGTAAGGTACGTTCCTGACGTGTTTGATCTACGTTAAGTAATGCCGATAGTGATAACATTGGCTACGTATTTTTATTTATTTATCATTATTATTACTTCAGGTGTTAACTTAACAGCTAGCCAAAACGATAACACTGTCACAAAATAATAAATAATATGTGCTACACTTACTTTGATTACAAGTTGACATACATTTCTAGCGCTGTAGCTTAGGTATTGCATGCAGTAGCTGCTGAATACTCAACAAAATGATTAACTCCAATAAGTTCGAGTGTAAATCTGTTGTTTATTAATAGTCATTGTCAATTGTGCATTATACGCCTTAGAGAGAGAACACACCACACTATCAATTAGTGCCTCAGGTGCATGACGTAAGATCAGAATCACCAGCTCCTAGACTTTACAACTATGACGGTGTTGTAAGTGTTGAGCCAAAATATTTTACGAGCGCTCGCCCGAATAGGCATTAACTTGAGCAATTAATATTCCTTTATTTTGTGGCTAGTTGATGACTACCCTTTAATTTATCGTGTTTCATCTTTGTTTAAGTGCCACAATAAAGATTTTGTTACAACATTTCAAATGCGAATGAATATTAAAAAAAATATTACGTTTAATTTATTATTTTAAACTGTGGAGGTTCGCTCTAGAGATAAATGGTTTGGTGAGATACCTACTCTATTAATATTTTAATCAAAAAGGTTCCACAATCTCAAAATCACATCACAGTCAAGAAACTTAGATGGGGAGGTAGATACTTACTCGAAGACTCGAAATAGGTATAGTCAACGGCAGAAGTAAATGATAATCGGAAAGCATTGTAGGTGTTCGAGGTACCTCTAATTAATTTAAACAAGTACGTGATAGGATTGACAAGTAAAAGTATACCATTTAAAAATCAGTAATATAAGGACTAATGAAATCAATTTCAGTATTCTAAAAAACCTATCACCTTATAAGCCTTGTTCAACATTTTCAAAGTCTGCGCAATTATTTACTTTATTATCACGCATGTCAATCATGTCATTGGCGCCCCACGTTGGGCGCCAAGTGTCAATGTAAAATTCGCTGACACTTATAACGCTGACCGTACGTTCTAGTTTTTGCACTAGACACGGATTTTCTTAATATTCTTCCCAAAGGTACAATTAGGGGTTGTAGCCGTTAGCCACAGCTGTTTGGAAGGGTGGAAAAACAGGAATTAGTTTTCTTATTAGTATATTAATGAACTTCTGGCCAGTATTGCTTAACTCATGCAAAACTTCAGTCATTTAGGCCACCGAGCTCACTGATACAGTTAAAGCTAGGGATATAGATCTCTCTACATAAACTGCTATGTACTTCAGGGGTAATGTAGAATCATGTGGACTCAAAACCAGGACCAGAGACAGAGCCAGGCAGAGCTTTTGGTAGGCCTACTGGCTGTGAATGATGATAAGCTTTAGCCAAACGATAAAGTTGACATTTTCAGGGCTACTTACATAAACAAGTCAATACTTACGTACTAACGACGATGTATAGGTACTGTTTTCGTTCGTTGACTTTATCGATTTGATTTCCCGCTTCTTGCCTTTCGAACAACGAAAAGAGGATGACACATTTAGAATAGAGAATTATACATTGTTTCTTTTGTAGGTAGACACACATTTCAAATTTCCTCTTGCTACAATGTTGACATAGTTTTTGACGTACCTATTAAAAGGTCAATTTAAATTAATTTATCAAACATAAAATTACTTTAAAACATGCGAAGTTATAGTTGTCACGGCATTAATTCGGTGAATGGCTGGTACAAAATTTCACTGCTCATTCAGTTAAGAGCGGGTCGTGCGAAAATTTGAGTTTTTTTTTTTTTAAATTCATAACTAAATAACTAAGTGACATTTTAAAAATGACGCAAAAGGACTAATTGTAGACTATACATTTGAGATTAATTCGAATTTAAGTGTGTTAAAAAAATATACTATTTAACATGACATTCTATTTAACGCTAATGAAAATCGTATGTCAGCGTTAAATAGAATGTCATGTTAAATAGTATATTTTCTTAACACACTTAAATTCGAATTAATCTCAAATGTATAGTCTACAGTTAGTCCTTTTGCGATTTTTAAAATGTCACTTAGTTATTTGGGTGAATCAACTATTTTACCCACACTGAGGTGTTGTTATACCTATTTTATAGAATCATTAAATACTCTCTTTAAGATGGAACAACGATTTGAATTTTGAAATGTATGTTATTTTTTGATTCTATAAAATAGGTATAACAACACCTCAGTGTGGGTAAAATAGTTGATTCACCCAAATAACTAAGTGACATTTTAAAAATCGCAAAAGGACTAACTGTAGACTATACATTTGAGATTAATTCGAATTTAAGTGTGTTACGGCGGCGGCCGGGGAGGCATGTTGCCTCAAATGGTTTATTTTCGAAGTAACTGGTAAGACTAACACTGTTACTATGTTCAGCGATGGTCAGAGTGCACAGAGTTTGGTGCACGGCCCGGTCCACCGCGAGCGGACTAAGCATATTGATACTAAATATCATTTTATCAGAGAAAAATGGTATCTGACGGAATTATATGTGTAAAATTTGTCAGATCGAACGTCAATTTTGCTGACATGCTAACTAAGCCACTGGGGCGCATTCTACATGAAGGGTGTCTGGAAGGTTTAGGGTTGGTTTAGCTTTGGGACGTTTTAGATTTTATCTTTGAGAATGTGATATTTTTTTTTTTAGAGAGTTTTTATTGAGGGCGGATGTTGTTATACCTATTTTATAGAATCATTAAATACTCTCTTTAAGATGGAACAACGATTTGAATTTTGAAATGTATGTTATTTTTTGTTGTACGTCTTATTGATCACTCAAAATAAAATTCTCACACCATGTACATGTTTTTACTGTAGAATTACAACATGAGGTCAGGCCAGAAATATTTTTTTGAAAAAAATAAACATGTATATTCTTTTATTCTATTTTGATTAGGGTATTAGAAATATTATCTACTTTAATAACCTAGAAGGGCAGCGACCTTTATTCATATTTTAGTCATTTTTTCTAAGAAACTACAACACATACCCTTAAAATCTGTCACCTGAGTTACCTGCACTTAACCTTACATAAATGGTGAATGAAACACGAAAGCATTACTCATGTTCATTTATTTTCTCTTGCATGCATAATCAAATACTTTGGCGAAATCAGTCTTTATATAATTCTAAAATTTAAGTACAAAATTAACTGACATTGGTCTTTTGCGTTACCTTTATACAAAAAATAATAGCTAATACTTAATAAAATTAAATACAAAAGTAAGACAAATAGAAATGATTTTCTTATAGAAGCTCACCAATTTTTAAAATATAGTACTGGTAATTTAAAAATATAATGGAAAGAAATTAGCGTATTATGATCAAAAATGTAATGTTTTTATAGGGACAATAAGTAACTCCAGAGACAAATTTGGGTAACGCATAAGACATTCTATAGAAATATTGGTATAACTAATGGACTACACATTATTAAATAAACACCTAATCACAATTTGTGATAAAAAATTCAAAAAATATACAATAAATCAACAATAACAATCATTTCGGATATTCGTATGTCACTTTTCGAAGATATCAATCGGGGTTTCAAATTTGTATTGCCCATTTGCCAAAAAGGCGTTCTAAAAAGGTAGGTTCTAGGTACCTGGATAAGTACAAAGTAAGTAGGTTATGAAAATTAGTTAATTTTACTTTATGCGATACAAGCTAATCTCACTAAGAACGTGAATGTCTTAGGAGTTACCAATAATGTCTATGGAGTTACCGCCAATGTAACTCAGTATACCAGTAACTCAGCAGACATTTGGTGTATTTTCATGAATATTCCACATTATAATTTGATTATAGTACTAGGCGTGAACTTTAATTGAAAACACATGTTAGGTACTACAAAAATATCTAATTATATTAAATAAATAACAAACTTACATCGAGAAATCGCGGTCACTCAGCAGACGACACAAAATGGCACGCACTCCCTTCGAACGTTCTCCGCGGACTGGCGGCTCGACGACGTCATCAAAGGACACCGCCGAGCCTCACGAACGAAAGCAAACACAAATGAAGCTACCTATGGCAAACAGTGCCATCTATGTGTTTCCGGGTGAAATTTACGAAGGTAAAATCATTCTAGTTAGGGACACAGCTTAGCGATTTTTTTTTGGAAAAGTGAATTGGGCTATTTCAATTTTTTTATGCACACGATAAACTACAACATACTGACTTGTTGTATAATAAGAATCAACCGAAAGCAAGAAGTATAAGTTAATTTAAAATAAAGTTCACATAGTGAATGCAGTCTTCGGACAGGGAAATTTTGTATGGAGCGAATATTTCGTATGCTGAGTTACCATAAAATTTCATGGAAATTAAAGATATTAGAGAACGTAATCAAGTTTCTTTTGGTGCCTAATAATCGCAGATGCTATTGTCATATTCATTAAGTGTGTAACTATACCCACTTTACGTATTTAATAAGAAATTGTCGAGGACAGCCAAGTGTGGGTAAAATAGTTGATTCACCCATTTAGTTATGAATTTTTTTTTAAATCTCAAATTTTCGCACGACCCGTAAGTAACAAAATAACGACGTAACTTTGGCTTTTAGCGAGAAAGTGACTGGAGTGGTGAAAAGACACGCTCATTTCTAAATGTAAGGTAAATAAATAAAACCATTATTTTTTTCAAATGACCCACATTTTCATTATGCGGTTCGTAGACGGGCCATATTTTCAATATGTGGCCGGCAACTATTGGTGTCCTTGTCTAGCATGTGTGTTAGAGAGGGACACCAATAGTTGCCAGTCACAAATTGCAATAAAAAATATGAATTCGTTATTCTATTTTTTCAACTTTGCTGTCTTCGACTAGAATGTACCTGTTTCATTCACTGCTGCTTTTATTTCAGTGAAAAAAAAGTCTGACTATGTTACTAATTTTTATTGTCTTCGTAAAAATACGGGCGCGTGAGGCTGAACTGCTGAACTGCATGCCTCAAACTCAAACTCAATAAACTTTTATTCAATACGATACATGAATCACTTTGAAACGTCTTAAAGCTAGGTGAGTCTAGGTGCCAGTTCCACGCGACCAAGCCTAGAAGAACGGGCAACAAACTACGGCTCAGTTCCTACCGTTTTTTTATATGATCCTTTTACAAATCAAAAATAATCAGGCAGTGAAGTTCCAGTGTGGTGCCACTTCACTTAGTCAGACGTACATATGCAATGCAATAATAGATACAAAAGCAAAAATTTCAAAGACAGCACACGCTACGTTTCAAGTTGATGGACGCAGTGCATCGTAGAGCATGCTTTGTTATATGCGATGGTTACCACTTAACATCAGGTTCCATCACCTAAAAAACGTCAAAAACAGCGAAGCGTGGAAAATTTCATACAAGCATTCGCCCGTCTCTCCGTTCGCTTTTCTACCCAGGTTAAAAAAAGCCAATAAGTCATTTTAGGTAAATTTTGATAATCTTACATTTGTGAGCATTTGATGTTTATGCAATATGTAAATGAATGTTTTGAAATGTATGTACATCTTAGCGCGGTCGACAGTACCCTAACTAGAGTAATATATTTGTGTTGATACAAAGTAAATAGAGTTATTGAATAGGAAAAGAAAACAAAACGCTGCCTAATGATGTTTGGCGAAGAAACATGATAGAATTATCGCAATCTCTCAGGAATGATCTCGAAGAAAAACGTTTATTTTTCTTTCAATTCAGACACATCACTTGAATTATTGTTCATTTTGTACGCAAGGAAAAAAGGAGGTATTCATCGTCTTAATCAGCCTGTAGTACATTTCCACGAAGCATTTACATACGTCATTCACAAAGGGTGATGAAATGTATGTGGTTGTGTCCAAGTCAACCCACGGAGAGGTTACGTATGAATTTAGTTTCAACGACACGAGCGTGGACATGGATAGCAAGCATCAAAGCTAAAGGAATATTTAAATTCCTCAAGTTTCCTCATAATATAGAAAATCTAGTGACACGAAAAAGATAGAAAGTAAGTAACTCATCATCATCTTCCTGCCCTTATACCACGCTAAGTGGGGTCGACAGAACAGGTTTTCTTCTTCCACTCTTCTCTATCATTCGTCATTTCAGTGCTCACTCCTTTCCTACTCGTGTCATCCTTGACGCAGTCCATCCAATTCTTCTTTGGTCTACCTCCACTGATGGTGGATGTGGATTGTGGTTCTATAACCACAATCCACATCCATATCCAACACTCTCCTCGTGATAAGACCCTCATCCCTCCGCACGACATGCCAAATACCATGCTTATAATATAATCATATTCATTTATTTAACATTGATTAGCATTAGTGGTAGCAACCCCGCTTTTCGATCCTAAGGTCGTGGGTTCAAAACCAGTCATGTATCAATGAGTTTTAAGCTATTACATAGTTTTTTTCAGTAAGTAACATTATTAGTGCATGAAATGATCCCTTTTGAGGCGCAATTAAAATCCTTTCACCACACTTGGTTCGAAAGAACCAGTGACACGAAAAAGACAGAAAGTAACTAAGCTTATCATTATTCGGAACACGCATTGGCCGTTATATCAACCAATTATGTGGGTATATTAGAATAATAAATAATAATGGAATAGGCAGAGATAGGTATGACAAAATCATTGGGTATGGGTAATAATGATAGATGAACAAAGAGGCTTTTGTCTCTTCACTGTGAGTACACTTATCGGTCACTGACGTGGGTTTGATATTGAAATGGGTACTTTCTCTTTGTATAAATGAACTACTGGAATTACATTCGACTTCGTTTGCTTGAAGCTTTTACCACAATTTGATTCCTAATTTATTATACGCATTGGACTCTGTGTTTATCATGTTAGATATATCTTTGTGAATAAATAAATAAAATAAATAAATATTTGGACAATCCACACAATACTGTAGCCCCAAATTGAGCAGTGCTTGTGTTATGGGAACCAGATAGCTGATATACTACTTATATGTATATACTTTTATTTTTTGTAAATACATACTTAGAATACAAAATAACATCCAGACAGAGAACAAACATCCGTGTTCACCACAGAAGTATTTGTTCTCGGTGGGGATCGAACCCACGACCTATGGCGCAGAAGGCAGAGCTACTACCAACTGAGCTGAGAGGCCGTCAAACAGTTTGTATTATCCCTTATGAGGAGGGGTAGCAATATCAAGAATCCGTCCTTCAAAGAGTGTCTGTGCCTACTGTTCTTCTAGGCTTGGTTGCGTGGAACTGGCACCTAAACTCACCTAGCTTAAGACGATTTCAAGGAATCCTTGTGATATAACTAAATAAATCATTTTGATTTGGCTTTTACCGCCAACTTCTAGGACTCGTAGTTTCGTGATGACTGAGCCAGTGAATAGACTATCCTTGTAATAAATGATGCTTGTATTCCAATAAATACGCACGATAAAGAAAGATTTAGTAGTGTAACGTAGCAACCACATATTTTTTCGCGAAAACATTTTTTTCTTTATCATCTACGATTTCCCATTATGTTTAAATACAGTGGTGACCAAAGTGGGAAGCTACCTCTAACATTTCTATTTTCTATCGATCTTCATTCTGATTTCAAACAAACAAATCCAACATGGCGCCTAAACTGGTTTATTTCGGTTAATTCCAGTTCCACCTGAGTCCTGTCAAGTACCGACTATTGTACTTGTACAGTCTCTACAATTGTGGTTTTAGTCTTCTGTTACAGCTGAAATCTAGAGTCTAGATTCTAGACGATGCTTTGGACTCTCAAGAAGCGATAACCGTTATATGACAACAGTAGTGACAAACTTACAAATAGTGTTGCCAGATGTTCTGGGATGTGGGACTTTCTGAGTTTGAGAGATCTGGGTTCATTACACATCTCTATTTACACCTGACCGAGACATCAAATGTCCTGATTTTCATTTGAACAAAGCTTTGTGTCACAATGACTTGAGTGACATGTAATTTTATTGATTATTAATTATTTGGTAGGAGTATGAATTATTGGAGAAGATTGTTTAATTATGTAACTTCTGACATATATTTAACTTTTGACATTATAACTTCATCTTTATGTAAACCTTAATATTGCACGCTTAGTTTTTAAGTAGAATACATTGGACATTTGTAAATTTACCACCTTTTTCAACATGTATTTTATGCAATAAACACTTTGACTTTGAATGGTATATAGGCATTTCGAGATTGAGATTTTTATAACTATGTTTGTTGTTATAACGCGGCTCGCTCCGCTCGTCGCTAGCGCCTGTTTTTGCTATTTCCTAAGTTTGTGTTGTATCTGTTTCGTGTTTAGTTTTCTTAGTACATTATACCCTGACTATAATAACAAGCTTATGAATTCATTGATCCCCTTTGAACATATGCCATGCCATGAACGAATATCTAAGAAATTAAGATATCTACATCGAATATTATTATATTCTTAGGTAGGCTTTCGGGAACATTAAAGAAGGAAATGAGGACGGGAGGTTTATGTAAATCCCGTACAGTAGGCCTACCACAAGCTCTGTCTGGCTCTGTCTCTGGTTCTGGTGTTGAGTCTGTGTGAGTGCTCACCAGTGTATACTGTGTTACGGTTCGACGTAGGATTTATTAGTCAGCACTCACACAGACTCAAAACCAGAGCCAGACAGAGCTTGTTATAGGCCAACAGCATCGATACTGAACATACGTAGTAAGGATTAAACATACGGGGATTAAAGCAAACAATATTATTTCAACAGTAATCCAGCTAAAGCCCAGCTCTCAGCATTGAGTCACATAAACCTTGCGTCACAGTAAAAAATATATCACGAAAATTTTCCATTTTCTCAGGAGATTTCTCGTCTTGTTGCGACTTAAAGTTTGCAGGCAACGTTACGGTTATGGTCTTACAAATCCTCAAATCCGGAAGCGGATTTTGTGTTATGCTTTTTTAGAAAAACGGTGGCCGACATGACGGTCCCATCTTTAAGTCTCAGGGTCTAAAAGTTATAAAAAAGCTATTGAATCGCAAGGATCACTTTAAAATGTCTAGGTGTCAGTTCCACCAAGTCTAAAAAAATTGCCAACGGTTATTGCAACATAGCCTAAAATAAATAAAATAATGTAATATACGCGTTAAATACCGGTGTAAGTTTCAGCTCTGATAGGTACAAACACGTGCAGTCGTTTCCATGTTCTAACTTTAGGTAAGTACTTTTTAAACTTTAGCGATCATAAAACATATTTAAACACGGGTATTTATCGCGTATATTACCTTATTTTCTTTATTTTCCCGACGTTTCGGGGGTAAATACCAGTGTAATAGTTTAAATATGTTCTTTTATTTTGAACATGGAAATTCTCAGGGGCATACATTATTTTTATAAAATCAACTTATACTGCCGTATTGAAACGGTGGCGTCTTTTGAGCAAACACTAAGCTGTGCCTGCAGGAATTTATGTAAACTCCTCGTCGGGATATTTGATGGTATTCCGTGGTGCGACAAGGTTCTGGCGAATTTACATTCTGAAATAATAATAGTTACGAAGGTGAAGGCGAACCAATAAGTTACCAGCCTTATGGTTTACAGAGAATACCAAACAAGATACAATCCAAACACAGATATAGTAAATGCAAATTGAATTCCTTACACAGACATAGATATTTATTTATTTACTATACATACACACATAAACCAGTTGGCCTACAGCAAGCTCTGTCTCTGGTTCTGGTTTTGAGTCTGTGTGAGATGCTCACCAGTGTATAATACTGTATGTGTGGGATTTATTTAATCAACACTCACACAGACTCTAAACCAGAGCCAGATATAGAGCCAGACAGAGCTTGTGGTAGGCCTACAGTAGAAAACAAGGACACTAAAAGAACTAAGATACAATTAGATATGTTACGGCTAATACCCGAAGTGCGGCTACACCTAGTTTTAGCCGGTTAGAACTAGGTGTAGCTACTTACTCTTGGTTAAACGTAGTACGAGTCATCATACCGGCTACAACTAAATTAAGTACCTAGGTATAAAAAAAAAAAAAAAACCTTACAACCTACTGTTACTTTTGTGACTTAAGTCGGGGTGCCCCGAGTTTGATTCTGACCTAGTTTTACCCGAAAACAATCGGCTCTTGGTTAAACCTAGTACGAGCCGATTGTTTTCGGGTAAAACTAGGTCAGAATCACTTTTCACTGCACTTCATACTTGACGAAAATATGTAAATGTATTATTGTATAGCAGTTGTCCACGCGGACGCATAGCTCACTCAAGTAGGAGTGAGACAGATGTCGAACGCTGCCAAACGTGGAGGCCGATTGTGCCTCTTTGTCGCTCGTTCTGCGCTCTCGCTTGCACTTCAAGCCTTAAATGGAACGCCTCAGAGCGAGGTAACGCCGCATGAGTCATGTTTTTTCGTGCGTGCAGCCGGCTCCATCGAATTATAAGACGTTGTCACGTCAAAAATTATGTGCACTATGCCAGTACTTTCAAAAGTGAAGGAAAACTTCGTGGAAACCGGCATGTGTTCGAAAAACGTGTCAAATGCACGCAAGGATCCTCTTTGAGACGCACTTAAATCCTTTCACCACACTTTGTTCGAAGAAACTATTGGCACGATAAAAAGAAGACAGCCCTAACGATAAAACTATCACATAATAAAATATAAACGCTTTCCGCTTAAAGAAATAGACGCTAAAAGTGGTAAACTGAATTTTTATGACGACTGTTAGCACCATTGTGTCGTTCTTGTTTACAGTTTGGTTTTCTTTATGTAGCCTTTTTCAACAAGGTGATAGAGGGGTTCTAAGCTGTTGTTTGGGGTGTATTTGTTTTTTTTTATGTACAAGATAGACAAACAAGCTTACGGCCCACCTGATGGTAAGCGGTCACCGTCGCCCATAGACACCAACAGCACCAAGGGTGCTGTCGTTGCGTCGCCTACCCTGGAGGAGTTTTTTAACGTTTTTCTTGAAGCAATTCATGTTGTATTTAAGAGGGAACACCTCTGGTGGTAGCTCATTCCACAATTTATGAGTATGAGGAAGAAACGATCTCGAGAAGTACGAGAAACCCATGGTGTAACGGTGGAATGGTGAAACCCAGAATGTGTGGATAAAACTCTCAATATAAAAAACATTATATATAAGTTGGCGTAATAAAATACATGGTTGTCGCGTCTACAAGCCCCAGAACTTTATAAAATAGAAAGCTATTATTTTAGCGATAATTTTGTAGTAGTAGAGCTCTTTGTGAAGGGCTCGTCCGGGGAAGTACTACCACCATGCCTATTTCTGCCGTGAAGCAGCATTGCTATGTTTTGGTTTGAAGGGTGTGTCGGTGAAATTACTGGCACGTGAGGCTGAACATTATGAATGCCTCAAGTTTGATGAATGCAGGGTAGTGTATCGTATGGCACGTTTCTGACGTGCGTGACCTAAGAGGCAAGGCTTTGTTATAGGCACTGGTTACCACTTAACAGCAGGTAAACCATATGCTTGTTCCAAAAAAAAAACTATGTAATATGAGACTGGAATATTAAAAATATCAAATTGTAAGGGTGCATTCCTAAGTAATTTCACGGTTTTCCCGTATTTGTCGTGCAACCAGCATTAATTCCAGAAGTGCAGCTGTAATTTCTGCAATACTGTGGTTATTTCTGCAATGTTGCGGTAATAATTGCACGAATATAATGTGGCTCGGTGCACGAAATCTGAAGCTTACCGTATTATGTGGATGCACCCTTATTTCAAACGCGTTGCATGTTTTATGTTCGAGCTTAAAAGTGCATTTAGTGCTCGAGAAAGGCTGCGCTCGGGAGAAATAGATTTTTCTGTATAATGCAAAGATACGGTAATGGAACTGTTTCATTATCATCATCGGCATGAAGAAGTCCACTGCTGGACATAGGCCTCCCCTACACTTCCAGGAAGAACGATTCTAAGCCCTTACCATCCATCGACTTCCCGCGATCTTAACAATGTCGAATGGAACGGTATAAACAAATATTGTGGAAAATTCACATAACATTATCTAGCCCCAAATTAAGCAAAGCTTGTACTATGAGAACCAGATAGCTGATACTGATGTTAAACTGATAGTACTCATATACATTTTTTTTGTAAATACATACTTAGAATACAATATAACACCCAGACAGAGAACAAACATCTGCGTTCATCACACAAATATTTGTTCTTGGTGGGGACCAAACCCACGACCTACGGCGCAGAAGGTAGAGCTACTTACCAACTGAGTTTAGAGGCCACTATGTTTTCAGTTGCTACTTTTCAATGATGTGAGTTTATTGTTCTGAAAGACTTTTTTATCATATCCATTAAGAAAGTTTTAAAGTAAGAGTGAATATTCTAGAAAGTACTCTGCACCGTTGACCGCATCACATCATAACACCACAAGCTCTGTCTGGCTCTGCCTCTGGCTCTGGTTTTGAGGCTGCGTGAGTGTTGACTAAATAAATTCTACGTCGACACGACATACACACAACATAATATACACTGATGCAGTAATTCAAATTCAATAAAATTTTATTCAATACAATTGCAAGAATCACTTTGAAACGTCTTAAAGCTAGGTGAATCTAGGTGCCAGTTTCACGCGACCAAGCCTAGAAGAACAGGCAACAAACTATGGCTCGGTTCCTACCGTTTTTTATATGATCCTTTTACAAATCAAAGATAATCTAAAATAATAGCAGTGAAGTTCCAGTGTAGTGCCACTTCACTTAGTCAGACGTATGCAATGCAATAATAAAAAAGCAAATGTTTCACACAGACTCAAAACCAGAGCCAGAGACAGAGCCAGACAGGGCTTATGGTAAGCCTACAGGAAGAAAACTCTTTTCAGGGTTAAGCTCGCCTTTGTACAGGTCTTAGTTTTTTAAAATGTCTATGCGTATGCAATAAAGAATGAGCTTCAAATCTCGACACACGTCCTAGAATACTTGAAATATTTCAACCAGAGAACAACGAAAACCTTATTTTAACCTGATGTCCGAAATTCCAGACCTAAGTATCTTTATCCTGACTCAACAATTCCATTGTTGTAGGAAAATATTTACAAACGGACATCAGTATTTGTTTTACCATATCAGCTCCATCTGTGGCCACAAACATTATGATACGGTATACACTGACGACTAAACTGCTAATCATATAAAATACTAGCGGCCTGTCCCGACTTTGCACGGGTGGACATTTATTTTTTAAGCATATAAATAGAGACTATGTTAATTAGGGTGAATGTAGCTTTCCAATGGTCAAATATTTTTTTAAATCGGCACAGCACTTTTTGAGTTTTTTCATACACAAAAATACTTACAAATCCTACCTCTTCATAATATTTGTATAGAAAAAGCTTAATTTTGGTCTTACACGCTCAATTTCTTTTATTCATATTCCACTGATACTTTTTGACGGCTCGTGACATCAACATCCTTGACAATGTCACTTTCATGTTAACAAATAAAAATGACAACATTACCTAAAGAATCAATATGAATATAAGAGTATATCGTATGACACCTATGATCACTGTTTCACTGATCGCCACCGCAGAACGCTTAAAAGAAGGCTTTACTCTATTTTATTAAGTCTTCGTGTTAAATAAGAATGAGCTCATAAACGTGGATGATTCTGATGATAGATAGGAACTAGCACTACTCACTGACAGTTGACTTGTAAAAATGCGTCTCGTATATCCCCCACAATGTGTGGCCTTATTGGCCGTGTGTTTATGTTGATTTATGTGTTTATCATCCACAGTAATGGTATTGATGGAAAATATGGAAAGCACACAGGGATATATAGGGTTCTTGTATCTGTGATTCAATTATTGAATCACAGATACAAGAACTGAACTATAATTATTATAGTTCTGTTCTTTTATTTATTCTCATAGACACCTTGTAATATATTGCACTAAAGAATGTAAAAAAATTTATACACAGTTAAATACTAATAACCTAATAAAGTTTATACAAAAAATCGTAGATTTTAAAATAAAATTGAATAAACAAAGTTATGGTGCAAATTCCCAAGCAAAAACTTGAGTTAAACAACTGACTAAATATTAGATTCGTTAATAAATCATCCGTGAAACCGGGCCTAAAACATTTTTTTCTACTGGATCATGAAATTTATTTTTCTAGCACAGCACTGGCATATTCTATACCTACCACTTTTTTAACAATAAATTTGTATTTATAACGCTTTTATTTTAAATAGCACTACCTTGGCGACTAAATTCACCTAAGCTTTGAAGTTTGGCTTCGACCTAAGCATTTGACTGCCATTTCATCAGATGGAAAGTAAGATTGCAGCCGAATTTGGATTATAAGATGGTTATCCTTCACATGAAATTGTATAAATACCTTCTATCTTTGACGTCGAATAAATTGCAAATACCAGACCATCCTGTACAAAAGCAGTACCAGCATAGCCGCACTTACACCCTAGGTTACGCCGCCCGCCCAACGATGTCCATTCCTAGGAAAACAATGAATAATAAATAGATTAATTAATGCGATCCCAACTTGACCCGGTTTCCTCGTCACATCCAATAAACGATTGAATAATCAGACACCCGATTTACTAAGTAGTTTCAAAGTTCTCAAGAATTAAAAGCTTTCCTTTAAATGGAACTAAGTAGAAGTTGTAGTTCGGTTTCACCCCGGTAATATTTAATTATAGTCTCACTCAACCCATGTTCGGGAAAATAATGAAAATTTCATTTAATTTCGTTAACCCAATAAAGGCCGAAGGTAGATTAATAGCTATGATTTTTCGATGCCGATAGGTAAGTTACCAAGTTTTTTTTAAGTAGGTACTTCTTTCATACGTGCATGATACAATAACATTCTTAGTTTATTTCATTGTAGGCAAAAAAGAAGCAGTGGCTCCAATGACTAAATTTTATGTTCTTTGTGAGGAATTATACCTAACTCTATGTCTGAAAATTTTCATATTTTGTAATCTTAAGGCTTTTGTGATCTTAAGCGAACAGTGAAACGCTGTCAAATATCGCTGTCAAATCTTAAATCTGACAGCGACATTTGACAGCGTTTCACTGATCGCTACCGCCAGCGAACTAGGTGTGCGCAGGCCATTAAAGCTTTGGGTTTTGCATACATCCACACTGAGGCGAACTTTGACAGTTCGATATTTGACAGCGTTACACTGATCGCCATCGCAAGTGATCTAGATGTGCGCAAGACTTTGTAAACTGTATCCGAAGTCGAAGTTTTGCTACCACATTTAATTTTCGTCTATCAAATGTTGTTTGCGCGTGAGCACGTGTCTCTCATTTGTATGGAAAATTGATAAGACAACTCGTTTCGATCGTTTCTACGTAACGAATTTTTGCTGTCTCATCTTTTCTCCATAAAATAGAGAGAGAGAGACAAATAGGCGAAACGAAAACAAAATTTCGTAGACGATATGTTGTAAATGAAGTGGGACTTACCCTTCTGATAATTAAACCGTGAAAAATAAACTGTTTTAGATAGGTAAGAAAGAAAGAAATTAAATTGCGTTATGAAGGTATCTATCAAAAACAGTCTCAGAACTTTAATCTGGATACAATACTTGCGATGTTTTTGACGTGATAACGTCTTATAAATCGATGGAGCCGGCTGCACGCACGAAAAAACATGACTCATGCGTCGTTACGTCGTTTCGTCGTTCCATTTACCTGAGCCCGAGCCCGGGTCGGGTAATGGGTAAGGGTAAATGAGGGTAAAGGTAAGGGTTCGGTCGGGTTCCGGGTCCGGGTCCGAGAGTTCGAGTCCGAGTCCGAGTCCGAGTCCGAGTCCGAGTCCGAGTCCGAGTCCGAGTCCGAGTCCGAGTCCGAGTCCGAGTCCGAGTCCGAGTCCGAGTCCGAGTCCGAGTCCGAGTCCGAGTCCGAGTCCGAGTCCGAGTCCGAGTCCGAGTCCGAGTCCGAGTCCGAGTCCGAGTCCGAGTCCGAGTCCGAGTCCGAGTCCGAGTCCGAGTCCGAGTCCGAGTCCGAGTCCGAGTCCGAGTCCGAGTCCGAGTCCGAGTCCGAGTCCGAGTCCGAGTCCGAGTCCGAGTCCGAGTCCGAGTCCGAGTCCGAGTCCGAGTCCGAGTCCGAGTCCGAGTCCGAGTCCGAGTCCGAGTCCGAGTCCGAGTCCGAGTCCGAGTCCGAGTCCGAGTCCGAGTCCGAGTCCGAGTCCGAGTCCGAGTCCGAGTCCGAGTCCGAGTCCGAGTCCGAGTCCGAGTCCGAGTCCGAGTCCGAGTCCGAGTCCGAGTCCGAGTCCGAGTCCGAGTCCGAGTCCGAGTCCGAGTCCGAGTCCGAGTCCGAGTCCGAGTCCGAGTCCGAGTCCGAGTCCGAGTCCGAGTCCGAGTCCGAGTCCGAGTCCGAGTCCGAGTCCGAGTCCGAGTCCGAGTCCGAGTCCGAGTCCGAGTCCGAGTCCGAGTCCGAGTCCGAGTCCGAGTCCGAGTCCGAGTCCGCGAGTATTTTCTTATGACGTTATCACGTTCAACTATCGTCAGTAAACCGACTTTACAGACAACCAATTTTTTTACCTCAAATCCAGTATTATCCACTTAGAGAGATAGTTACCAAATACCAATTGAAGATTATTTACCTACCTACTTAGTATATTAGCCGACATAAATAAAAAATTGCCTATTCTTGTCTCTAACAAACAAAAACACCTTCGCATTATAAATGGTTTGGATGGACAGACTTTGATAAATCAATATCATACCTACCTACTGGCGTAGTATATGTATAGGTGCGTAGTTAAGTGTATACATTCATATTTCATGGTTTGAGGTCAATAGGGTAATGGGTAGCAATTTGTTCATTGAATTTAATTGAGATTACATACCTTTTTGGGGTTCTGAAGTTCGATGGACAACCCCTGAAGTTTCATCGTGTCTGTTTACTTTGACTAAGAACTCCATTAGGTGTCACCGAAATAGCTAGCAGAATTACTTAGCAAGTTGAAGTGGTGATGGGCAGGTCATATGACGCGAAGAACCGACGACAGTTGGGGAATAAAGGTTCTCGAATGGCGACTACAAACAAAAGGGCAAGTCGTTTTGATCGTTTCTACGTAACATATTGTTGCTGTCTTATCTTTTCTCCATACAAAAAAGAGAGACAGGTAGGTAGGCGAAATTTGTTCGAATTGATCGAGTAAAATACTCCAGGAATGCCCCCCCCCTGACTTTTGGTGAAGTTTGTCTGTCTTTGCCGAAGCTTTGACGCGTGACGGTAATGAGTTCATTGATTTTGCATTATAAAAGATGCTCAAGCCCGCCTAAACAAGTTTTCACTCCAATAACTTTGTTTTCCTGAGATCGATGAGCACCCTTGTGCGTGGTTTTATTCGCGCTTGGCTAGTTTATTTTTTTTTCTAACACGATGGTACTGTCGCCCAATTAAGTAATTTACTGCTTTTTAATAAAATAAAACATAATTGTTCGATGTCTGTCTTTTATTTATTAATGAAAAATAGGCTTTGTTATGTGTCATATATATTTTTGTCTGAAATAAAATAAAACGTATTTAATTTACAAAAAAAATTTTTTTTTATAAATAGCTAAGCATTTGACTGTCAAACACTTGATGGAAAGTGATATAATATATATTATTTCTATGATTTGGTTACCATTATAATAATTTGCTTAATAATAGATAGCCTTGTGAGAATACCATATTCATTTTCTATTATAGGTGAAAAGGAAAACTATAAAGATTCACCATACGACCTTATGCCACAAAAAGTTACAGCCCATCGAATGCATAACTTTCTATTTTATTAGTTGGTCGCTCGCGTGTTTTAGTAGTGCGAGACGTCGCATATAGCTACAATTTACCAGATATTTATGACACAACCGCTGGCAAAGTGGCGCTACAGTTCAAAAGTAGGTTACCACTCAAGTTGATACAATATTGCTCCAAATGACACATACAGCTCGACCAAGCTAAGTTTGCACCTCACGTTACAAAAAACCGACAATAAATCGTCGGTCTTTGGATGGATTCGCTCTGACTTTAATTAAAATAAAAAAAATGTGTTTAACATTATATTATACCTTTGTACATTAAAATATACACAAGAAGCGAGAGCTGGGTGGGGTGGAATAACAAGTCTTGGTAACTTTTAGTTGCGTCGACGAGTAATGTTATTTAAAAATACGCAAACAAATTAGGGTAGTTTTAAAATAATATGTTCACGTGCCGATCTATTTTTTTCCTTTCATTATCGTATATTTCAATTTAGGGCGTGTAATTTTAATTTAAACCAACCTTGATCTTGAATTAATAGCGGCTAACTTTGCCTTGACCCTAACTGTTCTTACTTTGTTATAAAGGTGTCAGAAAGCATAAAAATAATAAAAAACTAATTATTTTTCTAGGTTCATAAAACTACAGTGCCTACAATACAGTAATCATCCGTCATTTTGACAGCTAAATATGAGAATACATTTGTTAAAAATGATCGTTTGTATAAACAACTAGCCTTTATTATTTATTCGAAACCTTGGCTCGTTATGGTGACTATAATAAGCTAGTAATGGGTTAATACTAAGCTACCTACAAAAAGAATAAACATCTATTGTGCTCAATAATGTAGTTATTACTGTACCATGTACTTTCTTTGCATAACATTGAAGTCGTCGTAAATACTTTAGAAACTATCATGGTTTTTAACACCAAAAAAACCACAAACCAATAAAAGAGTGCGAAAGACGATAGATCGATTTGTCTGCCAATAACATTTCTATTACTCGTGGACTTCAGTTCAACCGTGATCATGGTGCAAGTTTTGACTTCCGATATTTCGCAGTTGGCTGAAATATCGGAAGTCAAAACTCACAAATATTTAATCATGGTAATATCCCGTTGTTTCATAAAAATAACGTCGTCAATAACGTCGCTCCTTTTCTAATAGGTCAGAACTAAATTTCTTCGGAGGTTGTGAAGCTACTTTTGACAGAAACTGTAACAATATTTATGGAGAGGTCGTCTCTGTGAATCATGAACTAACATTTGGGTTAACTAACTCATGTTTTTGCCCAACTGACAAAACCAACTGCAGACGTGAAACTTAAATAGCGGAAATACGAGCTTTATTTTAAGGCTGCTCATTATGAGCAGTCTTTGGGGATAACTCTGCAGGTTTTAGACGTAAAAAAGCTTCAACCGATAGTGTTTCTCTAAGTTCATGAACTTACTTTTATTTATCTATATCTATACTAATGTTATAAAGAGGAAAAAGTTGTGTTTTTGTGTGTATGTTTGTAATGAATAAACTAAAAGCTACTGTGCTGATTTCAAAAATTCTTTCACCATTGGAAAGCTACATTCACCCTGAGTAACATAGGCTAATTTATGTGTTTAAAAATAAATGTCTACCCGTGTGAAGCCGGGACAGGCCGCTAGTATACTATACATCAGCTATAGGATATAAAGTGTGGATGGACCTATACTCTGGTATAATGCAGTCAAACGCTTAGCTTTAATAAAAAAACACGAACGAAGAACTAAAACTGAATCGTAAATGATTGAACGGATCAGGAAAACGGATGTGCGAAAATCAAGGGGATTGGTTATTGGCTGTAAAGGTTTCTTTTATGACAAGTCAGAGATAAAACTAGTGATTTCGCCCGTTGCTTTTCGATTAGATTTTTTACTTTATGACCAGGCAGTGCTGAATATACGAGCTCGCGTGGAGCTTGCACCTAGATTCTCAATCCTTGTGATACAGCTGAACTGAATAAAAAAATGAATTTCAATATGAGTTGATAGTACGTAAAACTCAATGCTTTCAATAATTAATGCTATTGGGTAGGGTGTCTCTATACTTCGGTGTGAAAGTCTCAAAAACTTGATAAATAACTCCTAACTTAATAGGTTTCCAAACTCCTTGGAGAGAGTACACTACTAAAAAAAAAATAATACCTTTTTGCAAGTCATCCGGCTTAACAATTGATTATTCCAAATTTAAAACCTATGCTTAATTTCGAATTCGGAATAACGCTCACACACTTTGCTCGCGCCATTCCTAATTTGAATTTGTGAGAATAGCTTTCGCAAAAAGGTCTATCAAAGAAATTGATCATGAGCAAAAACATAGTCTAAGCAAAAACAACATTTAACAGGTCTTTGAACCATAACGGTTTATAATAGCCTTTAAACGTCTTTTTAGGGTTCCGTAGCCAAATGGCAAAAACGGAACCCTTATAGATTCGTCATGTCTGTCTGTCTGTCTGTCTGTCTGTCTGTCCGTCCGTCCGTATGTCACAGCCATTTTTCTCCGAAACCGTAAGAGCTAGACTGATGAAACTTGGCGAGTAGATGTATTCTGTGAACCGCATTAAGTTTTTTACATAAAAATAAAAAAAAAACTATAAATTTCGGGGGTCCCCATACTTGAAACTGAAACTCAAAAAATTTTTTTTCATCGAACCCATACGTGTGGGGTATCTATGAATAGGTCTTCAAAAATGATGTAGAGGTTTCTAATATCGTTTTTTTCTAAACTGAATAGTTTGCGCGAGAGACACTTCCAAAGTGGAAAAAAGTTGGTCCCCCCCCCTCTAACTTCTAAAGTAAGAGAATGATAAAACTAAAAAAAATATATGTTGTACATTACTATGCAAACTTCCAACGATTTTTGGTTTGAACGAAATCTAGTCAGTAGTTTTTTTTTATACGTCATAAACCGTAAACCGCAATTTACCTTTCGACGAACTACAAGAACCTTATTATGTTACATCAAGTAACATAATTAAAGGTTTTTGTAGTTCGTCGTGCTACGGAACCCTTCATGGGCGAGTCCGACTCGCACTTGGCTGCTTTTTTATCATTATGTTTAACCATCTTACATTTAATTTTATATTTCGTGTTAGTTTTTAAATTAGGCACGGACTAAACGGATAAGTCATAAGTACAATATCTTATACCTTTAAACGAGGAAATCTTGTATATTGTATATTATATATTTAGGATCTCGGAAACTACGCCAATGATTTTCATGAAATTATGTATTCAAAGGGTTTCAGGGGCGATAAATCGATCTAGCTAGGATTCATTTTCAGAAAATGAGTCTGTTCGTTAAAAAAAAACTTAAAACATAAACTGAATATGTGACTGCTCCTGCCATCTATTGACGATTGTGAGCAACTAACTGCAAGCATGTCCAGCAGATGGCGTTGTTCAGTAAGAATAAACCAGTAAAGATAATAATATGACTCTTATGATTTCTTAATAATACAAATTATCGAAAAAAATTCCGAGCGAAGCTCGCGTACCAACTAGTACCTAATATTTAAACGTAGGTACAGTCTGTTAGCATGAATTTTTGATGCTTATAATCCTGGATAACTCAAAAACCCGTAGCCTCATCATAAACATTTTGGCATATATTTGAAGATTTGTGTCAAAGGCAAAGTTACCGTCTACTGTCTACATAATGGAGAGTTTTTTTTACTTAGTAGCACTTTAAAAAGATATTGCCAACTCCGCTGACCCTTAAAATATCCTCAAGAATCTAGTAAACTAAAAGATCTGAAAGAATTCTGAGTGAACATACTTAAAAAAAAAAACTAGAAGAATCCGCTGATTCCGACACATGTTTTTGTATAATAATAATCCAAATTCCTCTGGCATCTGTTATATATCGAACTAATAAATCACAGCCTCAGATACACTTCCTATCGGCAGCTCGTATCGGTCACGTGCCCTACGATTGAGTTATGAGATTTATATAAAAACATGATTGAGATATCCGCACGTTACTTGTATTGTTTCGATATTTTTTTATCTCTGACTGTTGGGCCTAGTCGATATGATATATGACTTGCCGTAATTTCAAAATATCGTCTGTCCATTGTTATTGGTCCTACAATTAATTTTCCGGTTTGTAGCCGATTCGAGAACGGAAAAACTATCACAACACAACTAATTGGACAGCTATATTATCTTCTTCTTCTCTACTTTATAAAATAAGTCGGGTTTTTCTTCCTGACGCTATAACTCCAGAACGCACGAACTGATTTCCGCGGTTTTGCATTCGTTGGAAAGGTCTCGGGGTCCGTGAGGTATAAAGCAAAGAAAATTCAGGAAAAATTCAGGACAAACCAACATTTTGAAGCCATCTGGTGGCGAGACGGAGTTCGCCGGGTTTGCTAGTTTTATATAGTTTTTTTATACAACGAGGTTATGAAACAAGCATACGGACCAGTGGCAACCATCGCCTATAACAAAGCATTGCCTCGTAGGTCACGCACGTCAAAAACGTGCCTTACGATGCTTTTCCGTGCGTCCATCAACTTGAGGCATACAGATGTTCAGCCTCACGTGCCAGTAATTTCACCGAAACACAGCAATGCTGTGCTTCACGGCAGAAATAGGCATGGTGGTAGTACCTCCCCGGGCCCTTTACAAAGAGCTCTATACAGGGTGTCCCATAAGTCAACGTCCAACCGAAAACGGGTGATGCGCCAAGTCATGGAAGTTATCAGAAAAATATAAAATAAAATATTTGTTATGTAACTTTCGAGTTATGAGTATTTAAAAAAAACAGAAAAAACTGACACCCTGTGATGATCTTTTAAGTCCTGTGACTACAAATATCAATTTTTCATAAAACTTTTTTCTGCAACGTAAGCATGAATAACCCTTCTGTAAATAACAATTCAAAATTAAGCCATAACTGCCTCAGTTTTCAATGAAATCGTGGAGTTTTGGCCAACGTTTCATTTCAGATAATTACATCACCCAACTTTAACCGTCTGTACCGCAATGTACTACACTATCATGGCATGTAACTTTAAAAATTGGCGCATTTATCCAGGATTCCAAAATGGTCTATTACTTGCTAGAGTACTCCTTAGTTTTGGAAATAAAAAATGTTTTTTGAACTAAACCGGATTTCCAATCAATTTTATTTCAATAGATAAAATGTTTGTACCCTTTAAATGATGGACTTAAAATGCCTACGCTGTGTTTTTAAGTGACTCACAATTCACAGGTACAAGTAAATACCATTTCGACAATGCAAGTAAACAGATAGATCCACCATCTTGTCGAAAGAGTAATAACCGTGGGTTTTCAAGTAATTTGTTAGTTTTAGGTAAAAGTTTGAAATAAAATTCAATCATAGGATTACTTCAATCGTGGTTTTAATCTAAAGTTTGCCTTCGCCCGTCGCCGGTCTTATTACATGGTTTTTGACGTGATAACGTCTTATAATTCGATGGAGCCGGCTGCTCGTACGAAAAAACAAAAACGACTCATGCGGCGTTACCTCGCTCTGAGGCGTTCCATTTAATACTTGAAGTGCAAGTGAGAGCGCGGAACGAGCGACAAAGAGGCACAATCGGCCTCCGCGTTCGGCAGCGTTCGACATCGGTCTCTCTCCTACTTGAGTGAGCGATGCGTCTGCGTGGACAGCTGTATGACGTTGTCACGTTCAACTGTCGTCAGTTAACTGACTTTACAGACAGCTGATTTTTTTTAAGGAAATGTAGAGCTTGCATTACTGCTGAAGGCTAACAGTTTGAACATTTGCTGTAAATCCTTGATGTAGTTAACCCTTTGACGTAAATGGGACACGCGTGTCCCCAGTAATTAATTATGTTTATTTTGACAACCCATTAATATTTTTTAAAACTTGACAAGCTAAGCACTAGATTCTGAACGCATCTTTTATTATCTGTGACGTAAAAACCACTGCGCACGAAAGACATCACAAAACTTTCAAATGAAAATTGCTATTTTGGCGCGCTCCATTTAAACATTTTCAAATGATATAATTTATGAAGTTAAAAGGTTTTATGAATGAAAAATGTAATTATCTGTTGAAATGGTAAGTTATAATTCATGTTATATTGTTACTTGGTATTATTTATGAAAAAAATGTACCTAAAATACAAAATCAAGGACAAGGGACCTGTATGTCCCAATATGCGTGAAAGGTCGATTAGTATCATAATTTTCACTTACGTATTTCATAGTTTTTGCATACTTTTACTGCTATGTTTTTGATAACGTTGTCTTATTTTAGGCTCGCAGAAAGGTCAATAATGTTTTCCTTGAAAAAAAATGAAGTTGAAGAGTATCTTATGGCTGACACCAGCGACTATGAAGACGCACTCGAGTTGGATGAAGAAGACCAAGCATTCCTTGCACAGGACATGGAAGCTGGGGCCATGCTCCTGATCCTACTCCTTCAACATCTACATCGGAGGATCCCTCAATGAGTACAAATCCTATTTTTCAATGGAGAAGAAGCACATACAGCCCTTACACCTACCTTGAAACGGAGTAAGAGTTCGGTAAAATCAACATACTGACTGAGGTAGAATCACCGAAGCCTATCGACATTTTTGATGCAGCTACCAACATGAAATCTCTATTGGAGAATGGAATAATACCAGGAACTATCCGTTACGCCCACCCAGCATGGTGCTGTATTCAATATTGCTCTTCCAAAAATGCAGGCGTTTATTGGCATGAACTATGTTATGGGCTACCATGCCTTTCCTAGTTTGAGAAGTTATTGGTCCACCGAACCAGACATGGGCGTGCCTTACGTGGCTCATATTATGCCTTTTTCACGGTTTGAAGAAATCAGAAGGCCTACTCACATCACTGGAATATCGTCAGGTTGTTGCCAGGGCAATGATAGGAGATTTCAACGTTTGAAAAAATGCCCTGCCTTCCATGTCTATGACAAAAAAAAGACTTTAGAATCTGAGCAGGACCTCCTTGCCATCCCATGTAATGCTAAAAGTACCGAACAGAAAACGATGCGACATTTGTGCAAAGGCCCATGTTGAAAATCACACAAATAATGTATGTGAGCTATGCAAATGTTCATTTGTGTTTCATTTCTGATCGAAACTGATTTGCAGAGTTCCACTCATAAATATGTCTTGTAAATATATAATCAAATAAATATCTGTACAAAATGACTAGTTTTTCATATAAATTGTCTGAAAATTTCATAATTCAACTTTACTTAGAATCACCATGTATCTCGACCCTTGACGCATATTGGGACGCCAATATCCCAGAGCTTTCTAAAAAAACTGTGGGGTTTTTATTTTTTTTTCTAAGTTGGATCCTTATAATATATCATAATAAACCTAATAAAATACCTAGTTTCTTTAAAATAACTCTGTATCAATCTTGTGCGTCAAAGAGTTAAATTAAAATCACGATTTAAGAAATCCTATGATTGAATTTTATTTCAAACTTTCACCTAAAACTAACAAATTACTTGAACACCCATGTTTATTACTCTTTCGACAAGATGGTGGCTCTATCTGTTTACTTGCATTGTCGAAATGGTATTTACTTGTATCTGTAAATTGCGAGCGATTTAAAAACGCAGCGTAGGCATTTAAGTCCATAATTTAAAGGGTACAAACATTTTATCTCATGAAATAAAATTGATTGGAAATCCGGTTTAGTTTAAAAAACATTTTTTATTTCCAAAACTCAGGAGTACTCTAGCAAGTATTATACCATTTTGAAATTCTGGATAAATGCGCCAATTTTTAAAGTTACATGCCATGATAATGTAGTACATTTTTTTTGCGGTACAGACGGTTAAAGTTGGGTGATGTAATTACCTGAAATGAAACGTTGGCCGAAACTCCACAATTTCATTAAAAACTGAGGCAGTTATGGCTTAATTTTGAATTGTAATTTACAGAAAGGTTATTCATGCTTACGTTGCAGAAAAAAGTTTCATGAAAAATTGATATTTGTAGTCACAGGACTTAAAAGATCATTACAGGGTGTCAGTTTTTCCTGTTTTTTTTAAATACTCATAACTCAAAAGTTACTTTGCAAATATTTTTTTTTATATTTTTCTGATAACTGTCATGACTTGGCGCATCACCCGTTTTCGGCTGGACGTTGACTTATGGGACACCCTGTATACTTACTACTAATAAAATTACCATGAAGTCTTTAGGTATGCGTACGTTACAACATAATTATGATTGTATAGAGGTGTACAAGAAAACATTGATTTAAATTGAGAGCCTTGAGTATCTTAACTAAACGGTAGATATTTACATGATACTCCTTCAAATTGATGACAGCATTGTCATTAATCAGTGTTGAATCTACAAAGCGATTGTGCTGTCCTGGTGCTGTCATCAATTTGATGAATATCATCCGTGGGTACTTATGCACCTGCCTGTACCTAAGTAATAACTTGATCACAACTTAATATCTTCACTGCTTTATTTAAACAATAACAAATTATGAACCAAACTTTTTTATTGCTTCATTACGGCACCGAAGCTTGGTATTTTTAACCGACTGTAAATAAAAAAGGAGGAGGGTTTCAATTCGGTAGTATTTTTATTTTTGTTATCGCATATCTTCGTCATTTAAGAACAGATTTGAAAAAATATTTTAATGATTTCAAAGTTGTTGAAAGGCAATAATTTCAATAAAATTTCTCATAGAAATTTCATCAAAATCGGTTCAGCAGTTTGGCCATGAAGTTCGTTTCTCCTAGTTTTTAAACTTCACTTGTTAAAGTAAAAAGTATTCTTTGGTAGTAGTTAGTAGCAGGTTAAAAGAGCATCCAATCTCGCCTCTCTCTCTAGTTGTCATGGTCCATGCAATGATAGAGCAGGACACTAAAAAATTATTGCTTTGAAAATTGTTTTTAATTTTGTTAAGTTGGTACCTAGGTAAATAGATACCTAATTATTCCAATAAACCAAATTGGCTGTATACTTAAGCTCTATCTTTTATTGCAATTGAAAAAAACGGTTTATCCATAGCATACAAAGTGGCGTGAGCTGTGACATAGTGCCTCGTAAGTAGATCCCCCGTTTAGCATTCACCACAAGTAATACAACCCACCTTCGATAAATTTCATCTATTTATTAGCAGAGGACGGAGGACGTGTTTACTTCCAATCGCTTCCTGAAGCCACAGATAACAAAACAGTTTAATCTTTTAATATCCTACCACAGATAACAAAAAAGTTCAATCTTTTAATATCCTTACCACACCACAGGATGCAAAACATAAATTCTCTAAATTCAAATGACCCGCCAAAATATTGGACTCAAAATCAATTTCCTTTTGACTTAGTACTTACATTATTCATTTTCATCGAAGCAATTTAACTTATATTTTCCATTTTGCAGCCTCCGATCACGTCTGATTGTAATCAAAAATAATCATAATCGCTGATTACGTGGAAGTAGAGAAGAATTTAGAAACCACAAAGCAATTTGAATTTGAAATTTGAATTTGAAATTTGAATCTAGAGATGTCTTGTGAGACGGAACTTTATAAAAGACCGGTCGTTTTTAATTTATTTTATTTTTACTGAACCTATTAGTATCGAGTAGGTACTCTAAAGGTACTTTACTTACCCAATTTGTTAGTCCCTAAGGATGGATTTCATATAGTGCCAGTTTGCTAGTTTTTTTCAATACGACATCCCTACTTGCAAGCTAAAACTCTGGTGACCCATGGCCCCTTCGCCTTATCGTTCTACTGCTGGATAATCTCAAGATTTCTAGGTTTTCCTATCCTGAGTCTCCTCTCACCGTCTTTTTTCAAAAGTGTCAAGAAAATTTCACAATACATTAACCCCGAGACGTGAAATAGCCCGAGAACCAAGGAGTTTGGAAATCCCGCTGCACAGCAAGGAGCTTTCTATGTCTATGCTGAGAACAGATTAAGATCTGCACTAAAAAACAAATTGTTCAAAAATCAAACAAACCACAGTAGAATTAAAAAAAAATAGGTTACAAATTAAAAAGAGGTGCGAATGCGAATTCTGATTTGCACCTCCACCTGATTTGACTTGTTTTGTTTTCGCGTGTTTTGCTACAAATTCTCATAAAATTGTCGAGTGACCATAGTGATTTTACTCCGGAGTACATTAATATAAAAAAAATATACGATGCCATACGACAGCTCTACTAGTAGGCTTTAGCTCTGGTGACCCATGGCCCCTTTACCTTGGCATTTCCACGCAATTACAGTAACCTGTCCGATTGTAACCTCATCATCATTGGCATTAGGTGCCTTATTTGCTTTTGTGTCTTTTGTAACGCCCGTGGCGGCCGGAAAAGGTTTATTTGTACACATACCTAAATATAGACGATTACACCACGCGATTACAAATACAATTACATGGCATTTTGTTAGTTTAGTTTATTGAGACCAAATAAAAGCTGGTGTAGGGGACTATGAGGGAAAACAAATAAGGAGTATCAAACATAGTTTTTTTTTAATTAAAGCGATCGTAATGCATATTTATATGGATGAAACGGGTATTTATCGCGATGACTTTTTGACCGTATTACAACAGCCGTGGTCGAATAGCCGTCTCATCGATATAGGTAATTGTGTCAAACATATTCTAAAAACAAAAGTCTACGTAATGAAAGCTCGTAGCCTAACCTAATGAAAATAACTTCACTAAAGAAAAAAACATTGACCTTCACGATTTTTTTTTTTCATTGTGCCATGCCGTCTTTCTCGCGTAACTTATTCAAGCTTAGCTTAGCTTGCTCCTTAGCGAATTTATTCTCCTTTCTTCACTCTTCTGGACAAGCCTATTGGGATTCCGATTCGCGCCCGTGACGAATAATTATATTTGTGTAAACGATGCCCTCGTTTCGTTTGATCAAGAGGACGTAACTCAGTTAATTGAGCCGTGTTGAGGTCGTTTCTTGATTAGCCCTTGTTCTGCTTCATCAAGGCATCACAAATTCACAATATTCATTACAGCACCTACGTACCGCCTTCTTCTTCTTGTCGTATCATCAGTTATTTTGAACGATTTGACTTAAATTATTCTAAAGATGTAATTTTTTTTTAAAAAGCTTAGTTACTATAATAATCAATAATTAGACTAAGTATATAGATTTCAAAATAGTTTTTTTTATGCAAATAGCTGATGGAACAATAAATGGCCCACCTGGTGTTAAGTGAGATCTAAAAGTAACACGATTCCACGTCCTCTTCGTCGCTCTTGACAAAAACATTAAACAACTAAATGATGACCAAAGAGGTTTTTATAGTAACAGAGTCAATTGAGTGACTTCATACTTTTCATAGGTTTTTTGTGCAAATCATTAAAACTATGTATGGTGGAAATACCCAAATTCTATAGCACTTGGTCTTACACCATTGTAATAAAGTTCAGATTACCGTGTTAAAACCACAGTCGACATGCGTAGGTGTACCAGAGTTATTATAAGTGTTTTGATTGATTCATAGCTTATGGCCCCCATTATAGAATATCTTGACCTCATAATAGTGTGGTCAGACAAGTTAGGCAAAATGTGATGTAAGAAAAATAACAAATTTTGCATAAGCTTGCCTGAGGGCAAAATATTATTTTAAACGCTGTTGAGCTACCGTCTCAACTATGAATGTATCTTTATCTTTCTATCTCAAACCCTTTGCTTACAAAAGGTTACATTATGATAACAACAGTACATACAGTCAGCGTCAAAAGTAGATTGGCATTTAAAAAATTCTTAAACCAAGTTCACTTTAGATTGAAGTTAAGAACTTTGTTTGAACGTCTGCTTTAAGTCACACACAACTATTTGCCAACCGAAGTTGCCATATCCTTGAAAAATCCATAGAATAAAGGGATTTAATAAATGAAATTTCCAATCTACTTTTGATGCTGACTGTACATTATTTTGGTATTCGCGACATGACAATGGTTTCAGATTTATTGATTAAATTACACGCTTTGACAAATACTCCCGAATACCTTAAGTACAAGCAACAACATTTATAACTTTTCTAAGAAGTTCCCCCTTAGATAAATGCCTCACGATTCAAAATTCCCTCGCAATTTGTCTTAGCCACCGCAAAGTTCATACTGATTTATTAGCCTGTAAATACAGTCGTAAATTCTTCAAAAGTGATATAATTTTGTTGCTAACTTCGCATTTTGCAAATCCATAAATAAGGGACTAAACTTTTCGATTGTCAGATTTTGTTACAATAGGACTTCTATCAAGTCTCAATTCGTGAGGCTACTTTTGGCACTATACAAACACGAACAACCGAACAAACACGATCCCGAACTTTAATATTCTTAACTATAAGAAAAGTAGGCTCTATTGGTCATGAACTCAATTTTCTCCAATTTGCTCGGGAATTGCTTCAAACGTCAATCGGCTCTAATGGCCCGAACACACCTAGTTCGCTGGCGGTAGCGATCAGTGAAACGCTGTCAAATATCGCTGTCAAATCTCAAATCTGACAGCGATATTTGACAGCGTTTCACTGATCGCTACCGCCAGCGAACTAGGTGTGTTCGGGCCATTAGCGGCCCCAAATACATAATAGGTTTTTCTTGAACATGCGCGGAAATATTGTCATTACTTTTGAATATAGAACACGCGAAGTATCATATTTACGTAGACTGAAAAACCAAAATCACTTCCCGGCGCGTTCTCACTCCGGCAATGTTGTATGAAACGGTGTGCTGTTTGAATTTAGAACTCTTTCATCTATCGTACACATTGCGTTCTCGTGGCTGTATAGCCACAGAAACGTTAACCTTTCGGCACAAACTGTAAAAAAAAAATGGCGGTAAAGCGGAGTTCGTTGTTATTTGGTTAATAAAAAATAAATTTGTTATGTAAAAGACCCTTTATATTTCCTTGCATTTTTTTAAGAAAAGCACCATATATGCCTCGGCCGAAATGGCAATTGCCTGTCTCGTATCATTGAAGTCCTCGCCTGCGGCTCGGCCTTCAAACTCATACTCGACCTGCAATTGCCTATTTCGCTGCCTTTGCAATAATGTACTATTATTTAATTATAAATGGCTAGCTCACTTACATACTGATGTTGATCATAATACTTTTTATTGGGCATGCTTATTCTATTTTCAAAAAATGTAAAATAGAACACAGGCCTAGCTGATTAATTGGCGGGAATAGGTTTATTAGATTTTATTTGATTGTTTCCTCGCAAATTGAAGAATTGGATAAAAGTATCGCAATAGTATCGGCCGAAATATCAATTAACGGCTTTGCTCAATTAAAAAGGGCTCTTGACATGTTAAAATCACTTAGGGAGTACTTACATTTCCAATATTACTTGACAGTCAATAATTGCTTTATTCCGAGACTGGACAGTGTACTATTTTGTCTCAACGCTATTTATTATTAATGGTATAAGTTTCCGAGTAGTCCCGGCTACCTCCATTGTGCAAACCTGATAAAACAAGCCCAATATCCATCAGATAACTTGAGATGAAATAAATTATCTTGGGCATCAGGGCTAAGTAAATTCATAGCTAACAATGGTGCGGACTGCGGTATCTACCTAGGTATGTAAGGAATTCGTGACTTTGGGAAATTGAATATCTTCCATTATTAACTTTATCTAATTTAAAACGTGATAACGTGTTTTAGTTCATTAATATTCATGATTAGGTAGAGTATATTTAGCAGACTAGAAATAATTTAATTGTTCTTAATGGTTTTGTTTTTCTTTGCAGAAATCAGGAGCAAGCTGCAGATAGAGTAATGATCTGTATGGAGCGAAACTATATCAACCAATCATAGCAGAGCGACAGCGCCCCTCGACCAATGGGAGCGCAGTGTAGGAGCATGGATGGGGGGTAGGATGCGTTGCTCGCCGGCGCAGATATACATATTCTTGCTGATATCCGCTTGCGCTTCCGCCTTCATACCTGGTGCTGACGGTGAGTTCTATGCCAATGTGCCCCCTACGACATCAGATATTACGCCCCATAAAATAGCAGACAAAAATACTCATATGACATCATATTATTACGTCCTCAACAGCATCACACGTTGTGCCCCTTACGTCATCAAACGCTCTCCTACGACATCAGACATTACGCTCCATAAGCTATCAGACATCATACGGCATCATATTATTACTCCCCCCACAGCATCACACGTTGTGCCCCCTACGGCGTCAGACATTGCACTCCCCTACGACAGACATTACGATCCATATTATGATATCAGACATAAAGAGCCATCAGGCATCATATTATTACTCCCCTACAGCCAGGGGCGTATTTACCCTTAGGCCAAGAGGGCTATGGCCCGGGGCGGCAGGCTGCGAGGGGCGGCGCAAGCCGGCCCTCGTTCAGATTCGTGCGCCTTTTTTTACTTTACATCATCATCATCATCATCATCATCCACAGCCCGACTTCACCCGCTGCTGGGTATAGGCCTCCCTTAGTTTGTGCCATCTACCTCGATCCTGTGCCAGTCTAAGCCATTGCCGCCCCACGACCCTAAATATATCTGACTTTACATCCCTGAAGCAATTTTAAAAAGCCTACCCACCAAAACTAACCTCAACGAACGAACAAAAAATGAAACTCATAAAAATAACGTTAATTTTAACGGGGCGGCCGGCCGGACATCGGGCGCGGGCGAGAGCGGGGCGAGGCGTACTCCGTCGCTCGGGAGTGACTCGGGACTAGTCGGGATGCTTCGACTTTCGTTTCTCGTGTTGTAAAGCAGCCGGGGCGGCGCGGTCGCGGGTGGCTAGCGGCACGTAAGTCTAGCACTGAGCGATACGCGGAGGGGATAGCTGCGCATGTGTACTGTCGCGCACGCAATACAATTATAACTTCAAATAATTATATAATCAATTGAAATGTTACATAGGCTTTACATTTTTTCATTGCTAACTCTTTTCCTTACCTAAAGAACTTTCCAAATTATTGTTTCTTGTAGTAATTTCTAAGAGGAGTGTACATTTTCGATAATGTTAGGCAGGTAGAAAAGGTGCGGGTTACCGTTAGGGGACATATTAACATCTACCTGCTACGACTATTATTATTATTAAAGAAGCTATAAGCAAAAAAGTGAGAAAATTTCTTGACAAAATTTCTCCCCTTTTTGCTTATAACTTCTTTAATTTTAAATTGAAGGCAAAAAGTTATGAACATATTTTTTGCAAAGCGATTTGCTACAAATTATTCCTTGATGAATTTTTTGTAGGACGCATAGTTTCTGAGATATCGCGAAAAAAGTGTTTGCAACCCCACAAACTTTGAGTTAAGCTATTATTGACACATATCCCAAAAATAAAATTGCGTCCTTTATCAAAAATGCAATATTCGGTCCTTAAATTGTAACATTTCAATGGACTAATAATTATAATGACATGATTTAAATGTAATGTTAAATAGTAAGATGTCCAAACATTTATAGTAGGTACCTAAGACATAAACTTTTGACAAGTTTATGGGGAGTGGAAAAAGAAAAACTTATTATCAGTCAATAACAATACAATTATTGAGAACGCGACTGTACAATGTATGTGCACGGGGTGTGGTATCGGTGTGGGGAGGGGAACTCGAGCGGAGAGCCAAGCGGCGCTACGCACGCCTGCCCTTCATCCCGCTAGCCCCCCTCAGGTACCTTAATTTTGACTTCTGCGTAATAACGGTCAGCGCTAAAGTTACGTGCCGCTTCTCATACTTTTTTTTTCAGCCTACATTGTCCCACTACTGGGCAAAGGCCTCCTCCAAAGACTTCCAGTTCCCCCTATTCTGGGCCTCCTCCCACCATTTCTTATATATTTTATAAATAAAATATAAAATACTGGCAGGGTGTGCTCAAACGCAAACTATTTAGGTAGTAGGTACGTAAAAAAAAAACTTTTTTTTCCGAAAATTTATCTTTTAGGCCCGGGGCGCCAAATCTTTAAATACGCCTCTGCCTACAGCATCACACGTTGTGCCCCCTACGGCGTCAGACATAGCAAACATAAGACAAGATAGTCAGCCCCACACGTCATCATATCTTCCGTGTAGGTTTAAAAAGACATATTATGTCAAGTGCACCAAAGGAGTTGAGGCGCACTTAAATTATTTTCACCACACTGATTCGAAAGAACTAATGAGTAGTGATACGACCTTAAAGAGAGATGATTGTTAAAAAAACAATGTCAAATACAAAGTCTATCAATGCCCTTCATAGCATTTGACCAGGAATTCAACCGCTACATAAGTATCTAGTTGACATACCTATATTGAAATTTTTGCAGGTCCAATATCCAACCAAGAGGCTTTGGAAGGCGGCAGCACAACCCTGCACTGTGACACCACGCCAGACTCAACCAACGACGAGTTCATGGTCCTCGTTTGGTATAAGAACAACCATCCAATCTACAGGTGAGGACTGATTAGATTCCAATCAGTTCATTCAGGGTTTTCCAACCTTTTTTGCATGGTGCCCCCCCCCCCCCCCCCCCCCGTATTATAAAAAAGGATTAAACAAAGTCATAGGAATAGTTGTTGTGTGGCATCAAATTAATTGATTTGATTTTATTAAATTTGATGAGTTTTGACTCCCGATATTTCGGCACAGTTGCATACACCGTGATCACGGTTGAACTGAAGTCTTGAATAAAAAAAATGTTATTGGCAGACCAATCGATCAAAACTCACAAAATTCAATTATGGTAAATATCCCGTTGTTCAAAAAAACTGTGTCACAATTTACAACCATGATTAGAAGCAGTTTCTAAGAAAGAGTGGTTTTCATAATGGTATCCATAATTATCTTGGAGCCGCTTATACAGGGTTATTCATAATTAGCTGCAAATACTCAGGAATTAGGTTCAACAAATAAAATAAAAAATATTTATAAACTGATTTTTTTTAGTTTTGTTAAGAAAATCCCGAGAAAATCGTTAAAGAATATCCTTTGGAATCATTGGCGCCATTTTATTTATTTATTTATTTTGACCTTTGATCCGCGCCCGCGCGTCGTGCGCGTCGTGAGCGACACTCTACGTTCAGTCACCGCCTCGGTGGGTCATTGTCCTGTTCTCCGTGGCAATCATTATGCAATATCCGTAAAGAAATTAATGAAAATAAAATTTTGATACAAAAACTTAAATCTGTTTAGGAATTAAATTGATTTGGCCAAAGCAATATTCACGACCCAAAAATTAGGCCCTGTCAGTTTGTGTAGCTAATAACGAATAACCCTGTATAGTTAACCGTCAAGGGACTTCAGACGTATAAATCACTCTCACTCATATAAATTGCCTTTCCTATTTTCGTTGATGTTAGATGGCATACTCTATGAAAAATACCCTAATACGAGTAATCGATGTCATAAGCACCTCAATCAAGAAAGAAATCGGCACCAATTCGCCTTTCCATCGTTCATCGCATCTCAGTAATAACGGATGTAATAAAACAGCCATCGCTTTAAGAAAACCCTTGGTTTATTAAGGAAATTCCAATCGCATCTAATTATGCAGATTTGTTGTAAAACTAGCTATAACTACTGAGTATCAGGAAGATTTAAAATAATTTTAGAAATGCCATAAAGATATCAGTTTTAAATGGTCTTGCACTCAGAATATTAAAGCGATAAAGCCATATTTTTGTAGGAGGCTGTCAGTATCCATTAAACCATTAAAGGCGTGTAAAAAGTACTATGTTGACGAATATTACAACATTTAACTGTCATTTTATATGAAAGACGAGCAAGCCGCCTACAGCATTGTTCGCCTAAAAAAACAATGGTTTGGTAGCCCGAATACGTACGATTTCAAAACAAACGATGATCTATGGACTTGCTAAAATAATAGCCTACTAGTAAACTTGCCCCAGCTATCAAATCTACCATTGTCATTCTAAATTAAAGGCTCGTCCACATCAAAGCACGATTACATGACAGTAGTGCTTGTATCGCTGTTATGCTATATATCGCGGTATTGTCGCCTTGATGTGGCCGGGCCTTAGTTAGCTGCGATAGCAAGTAGAACCACAGAGCAGCCAACACGCTTTTGCTTAAGAACTATGAACTTTTTGAAGGTTTTCGAAAAATGAATTATAGACAAAAATAACTATACTTCTAACTAAGTCGATTCATCATTCAAACAATTCAATGGTTTAGCCACAAAACATAGACATATAAACACAACTGTTCGTTTTTCGCAGTCATTTTTGCCGCGCACGATTAAGTTGTGGAATGAATTGCCTTCTGCGGCTTTCCCTCAGAGCTTCGACATGGGACCTATCACTTCTTGAAAGGCCGGCAGAACATCCACCACCTCTGGTGTTGCAGGTGTCTATGCGCGACGGTGACTACTTTCCATCAGGTGGCCTGTCTGCTCGTTTGCCAGCTATGGCACAAAAAAAAATTGTTACGTTTGCATTCACATAATTATACCACGATGTCAAAATCAGCTCCTTTCTACATTTCAATCCCCTTCTAAACTCCCACCAAGGAACGTTCTAAATTGCCCATGGCACGACGGTAAACAACGCCTGTGTAAGCCACAGACGTAATCAATAATGCATAAAGTGATCCTTATTACCCCGTTTTACCCTAGTGTATTTGAAAACATTTCACTGGCAGCTCGCCCCGGCTTCACATGGATAGAAATTTTCAAAGGCTTCGCCTACAAAAATGGGACTTGTTCTACTCAGGGATAATGTAGCATTCTAATGGTGAAATAATTTTTGAAATCGATCCTGTAGTTTTTGAGTTTATTCGTCACAAATATATACCAAAGGTTTCCTCTGTATAATATAAAATTAATTAAATAAAGAAATATTATGGAAACACTATCTACCCCCAAACCAAACAGAGCCTGTAATAATTAATAAGGGAAGCAAATAGCTGATCGTATATTTCCTTTATTTTTTTAAATGCATACATACTTAGAATACAATATAACACCCAGACAGAGAACAAACATTTGTGTTCGCCACAACTATTTGTTCTCAGGGGATCGAACCCACGGCCTACGGCGCAGAAGGCAGAGCTACTACCAACTGAGCTGAGAGGCCAGTAATAGTGTAGATATGTATTTTTACATACCGTTCAGCGTACTTACTTGGTAATTACTTATGGCTTTAGTTGAGTAATTTTCCACTTGTCCTGTCAATCACCTCGGGTATGCAAACACTAAACTAGTATCTAAGTGCTCATTACCTATTCATAATTCACACTCGTCTGACGGCCTCTAGGCTGGAACTAGTTGCAAATTGCGATAGGCTTAGGACCACTTATAACCCTGGTATTATACCCGGTTTATAAGTTATATTTCGAACAAGCGGCCACCCGTGGTTTCGTTCGTCCTGTTCCTGTTAATTTTTCGGGAATAAAATGTATTGAATGTTAGGTTCTAAGCTACCTCTCCACCAATTTTTAGCAAAATCGGATGGTCGTCTTAGTGTTTTTTGTATTATTGTTAAACGTATGAGTTTTATTAGAATAGAACTATAATAATTATTATTAAGCTAAGTATTTATATTAAACAGGTTCTTGCACACTATCGCCAATAATAAGTCTCAGAGGCCCCAACGAGAAATAAACATTCATAAGAACAAAATATTATTACAATATCGGTTAATATTTTATACATATAAATAAATTGAGATATTAGTTTATCAAGTACCTACAGTCGGCTACATATCGGCTACTCACCCTATAGACTCGCTACGTAAAATAACTCAGGATAATGAAGAAAGGAGTTCACAGCGTTAGGGCGCTTGTACACGCTAAGAAAATTTGCCGTTCCTGCGGCAGACAAGACAAATTCTTCGTGTAGACGACAAGAATTTTGTCTTTTCCACACACGAAAACGCAACAACGTTCGCCGCGTCGTGTCTTGCGCAGATAAGATTTTTTTCGTGCACCGCTGCGAGCAGTGTACACAGTTATTTTCTAGTTACGACACGAATTCTTGGGTAGACCCGGCGTTTTTTCTTAGCGTGTACAAGCGCCCTTAAACTTCAAAAAGTTCCAAACCCAAATGTAGTAACGTAGTAGCGTAACGTAGTAATGTATAGTAACGTCTGTTGCGTAGCCATGTCAATTTCATTTTAAATTAGTACGTGTTTTATTCGATTCAGTGTCTTTTTCCAAAGTGGAATGAATGAGTGAGTGGACAAATGGTGACAGTGCAAATTATGTAGTTTGAAACTTGAAATTGAACGCGTCGAAATGCTAATTTGGAGGCACTTCTCCAAGACATGGTATTGCAACCCGCATTACCCCAGAGGTAGAACATTTGCTTAGAGATTCCAAACTTGGTATAGCACAATATACGCAAACCCCACCACAACCATAAGTACCTACTGCCAACTTGTATTTATTCTACGCCGCCGGGCAACGAAGTTTGTGGAAACTTACGCAATATAATCAACTCGCTATAGCGTGAACTTACCCAAAATAATATTGCCAGATACGTGTAGTCGAATATATTTTCTCACTCCGCCCACTTTTTGCACAAATGCTATTTCATTCATGACAGGTTATATTGAATGCCGACCTCCGCTTTTAGAATGAGTCATTGGCTTTTCTATTTTCATTCTAATTTTCCAAGACTTTTTACTATTATGCAGTACTTTATGCGGTAAGTAAATATTATGTGCTTTACAAATCTTCAAAAGTGCTTCACACCAACACTGTAATAGGGGTTTTAGTGCGGAATCACTTCCTTACAGGGATAGCATAAAAATGCGGCTGTCTCTAGCTCTGGTTTTGAGTCTGTGTGAGTGCTCACCAGTGTATTATACTGCGTGTGTGACGTTTCGCGTAGGATTTATTTAGTCAACACTCACACAGACTCAAAACCAGAGCCAGAGACAGAGCCAGACAGAGCTTGTGGTAGGCCTACTGATATTTATCACCACGATCGGGGGTTTATTTATTTAATAACTTTTTTAATTGCAGCTTCGAAGTCCCCGACAAAGAATGGTCGGAACCATCCTTCAACACGTCAGCACGCCTGCGAGCTGATCTCCGGCCGTCCTCGATCACCATCTCGGCTCTGATGGAGGAGGACCAAGGACTTTACCATTGCCGCGTGGACTTCCGTCTCTCTCCAACTAGAAACCTGGGGATCAATCTTAGTATTGTTGGTAAGCAAAAATAAATAAATATGTTAGACAATCAACACAACACTACCTGGCCCCAAACTAAGCAGAGCTTGTACTATGAAAACCAGAAATTTGTGTGAGTGTTGTCTAAATAAATCATACGCCGAAACGTCACACACACACACACAAACAGTCTAATACACTGGTGAGCACTCACACAGATTCAAAACCAGAGCCAGACGCTACTTGTTTTGTGGTAGGCCTACTGGATGAGATTAGCACAAAAACGTCAACAGTTGCACATATAGAGAGAGCCCTATACCCAGTAGTGGGTGAAGTCGGGCTGTGAATGATGACAAACAATTAGCATACAAAGAAAACACATAACAGACAGCTAAAGACATCATCGATGGATGGTTCCATTGCCTTTGTATCGGGGTCTAATTGCCTAAGCTAACTCGTAATAGACATCGGCTTCATTTTTGACATTTGAAACCTAGCCTAGACTCTAACTGTCACTTTGGTATTATATAATTATCTGACATAAGCAACACCACCACCACCGAAATTCAAACCTTCACTAGGTTTGAATTTCGGTTCACAGTTCACAGTAATAAAAATGTCGACAAAATTCATCCAACCAATAAAATTTATACCACATTAAAAATGACACAATGTTTTTATAGAATGCTCATCAAATAAAATAAAATAAGCATGTAAAAAAGGAGTCATCAAATAAAATTAACAACTACAATAAAATATTACAAATTACCATACTACTGGGTATTCAATGATATCATCACAATCATTATCATGACCAGCCTGAAGAAGTCCACTGCTGGACATAGACCTCCACTTACACTTCTTTATTGAAACACAGTTTACACTAGTTAGGGAACTGCTGTACCATGTTTATGTCAAGTTATTTTGTATCTGTATTTGCTGGCAAGACTACCCCATTGTCAGCGCCAATTCATTACCAGCTTGACGTGTCGTATGCAATCAGACCAACCCTAGTGACCAGAAGTAGGTCATTGAACCCTGCAATTACATTACTTATGTGTGCGTCCCTGGCGTCCCAAAGGTGTGACAAACCACTCGCTCGAAGTAACTTAGCACATGAACTGAAATAGTCAACTGTGAATCTGGAATGAGATGGGACTAGATTACACTATGTAAATGTGAAGTACGAACAAAACATATTCCTCATAGACATGGACGTAGTCAGGGCTGATAGACGGGACCAAAAGGGGCATTGTCCAATAGGTATTGTAACGGTGAAAACTCTTCATTGATTATTATATTACACGGCAAACAGTCACAACCACCCAAGACGCCATCTTCTTCCCAAAACCAGTTAAAAGTATGGATAAAAAAACTTATATAAAAACAAGCTACAAAACTCTTCGTCTTTGTCAATTTGCTGCAAGCCATACGCACATCTAAGCGTTCTGAGGTAGCGATCAGTGAAACGTTATCATATTATGGCAGCGATATTTAAGAGCGTTTCACTGATCACCACCGCAGAACGTTTAGATATGCGCAAGGCTTTAAATTTTTTTTAGATGATGTTTCACTGCTAATGTCACAAAAATCGAAAACTATGCAACGCTCTGCATTTTTTTTTGAAAGCAGTATTTTTCGTAATACTTATAAATCTACAACAGTCTTTCCGTTATTCTCATTGATTTTATTTTTAGAGTTTTCAATACTAACGGTATAACAAATTAATAGAATGTAACACTTGGCTACACAATGGTAACTAGGCGATAGGAATGGCGATCAGTGAAACGCTGTCAAATACCGCTGTCATATTTGACAGCGTTTCACTGATCGCCATCATAGATCGCTTAGATGTGCACAAGGCTTAAGATTATCGCACTTGCCGTAGCTCATACCTAACCTTGTCAAAAAGTTCCCGTTCTTTTGCCAAGTTAAATAATTACGCCCCCTTAACAAATCCTCAGTACACCCCTGCACAATGCTCAGGGAAGGTAGCTATTCAGGACTAGACCGAACCAGGGTCCCCGGCCATTTAACTCCGTCAATTTTAAACATTTAAGGCTGCAGAGCTTGGAGATAAGGTCTATTTATTTTGCAACGACAGGAAGTAACAAACTCTTGTTTGCTTGGCTGATATGTATAAGGTCGCCCGCACACATGCAATAACATTGTATTATTGTCAATCAAGTGCTTATTGTAAATTGCAATAAAATATTAAATTTATATTGTGTGCGTATTGAGGTATATTTTTTATGAAACTTACTAATGTAACATATTGTGGTAACCATCGCATAATATCAAAACATTGCCTCGTAGATCACGCACGTCTGGAACGTGCCCTACAATGCACTGCCCTACGTCCATTAACTGGAAGCACATAGATGTTCAACCTCACGTGCCACTATTTCACCGGTACCCACACCCTTCGAACCGATTTATTATTATTATTATTGTTCAACTGCAATATAATTTATTGATAATTTGTATTGACAATATTTATTGCATCTGTGCAGGCGACCTAAAACTAAGTCTATATTTTTTTAAGAATATAAATTATAGATGATATTATACTACTGAAAAAAAGCTACCAAATGACTCAGGTAAAAACATGCTCAAACAGAAGGTTTCAAATGTTTTTTTGTGAAATATCGTGATAATTTTTACAGTATTTACAGGGCAGCTCTTTTCATAATAGATTTACCTCTAGTTTTTGCTATTTTCAATGAAAAACCTGGTCCGTACGGACATCCGTCTTTGCTATCGAGGGTAATTATTTAAACCCCCTTTCTAGTTTTAGGACTTGAAGATCCAATAAATACAGCTATATCTCAGTTCACAGGTGTAGTTACTGAGTCATTACTCTCTGGCTAGCAAGCACTAGCTAGCGCCAGCGACCATCTTGTTCCACTTCTAAAACCACGTTAGTGCACGGAAGGAGCCTCTTTGAGACGCACAAAAATATTTTCACTCCTCTTCCTCAAAAAGATCTTCACTATGGCGTACTAGAGCAGAAGAAAAAATTGCATTTGATTGCAATCTTCTAAAGTTTTTTTTTAGTTTTTGTCCGTCAAATGGCAATGAGCCTATATACAAAAACGAAAAAGTCTATAGTCCTTTTAAAAAAAAAGCGGCCAAGTGCGAGTCGGTCTCGGCCATGAAGGGTTCCGTAGCAACGAGTAACATAATATAAAAGTTCTAGTAGTTCATCGAAAGGTAAATTTTGCGGTTTAACCCCACACGTATGGGTTTGATAAAAAAAAAATTTTTGAGTTTCAGTTTTAAGTATGGGGACCCCCAAAATTTATAGTTTCTTTTCTATTTTTGTGTAAAAATCTTAATGCGGTTCTCAGAATACATCTACTCGCCAAGTTTCATCAGTCTAGCTCTTACGGTTTCGGAGAAAAATGGCTGTGACATACGGACGGACAGACAGACAGACAGACATGACGAATCTATAAGGGTTCCGTTTTTGCCATTTGGCTACGGAACCCTAAAAATAATCCATGAATAAAATCTCGACTTTTTACTGTTACCTACATAAAAAATAGAACAGCATTTTATTTTTGAAAATGGAATGAAATAGGCGATTCCTTTGGCAACGCATTGCATGCAATCTATGCAATGCGTTGCGGCTACAGAATATATAAAATTTAAGATTTCATATTGCATTGGATTATTTTATTTTCTCGCAATCGTAGTGAAAAAAATATGCGTACACGGCGATAAAAATCTGTTAAAACTTGTCATTTACTCCCTCGCAAACTGGATCATTTTAGCTCCTCTCAACCTGTGACACGATTAGAAGAACAACCTAAAATCAAGACCTTAGAAGCATGAAACTGAGATATAAGAAAAAGCTCAAAATGCATCTCTAGTAGTCTCTCTATTAGTTATTGTAACTATTATGTCATGGTGATGTCTAAAAGTTAAAAATAGTGAAGACATAGGCCCTTCAGTATAGGGCATAGCAATATTTTGAGTGGAATAAAACGAGTATTAAAGGCCATGGTAGAACCTTATCATGCAACCCCGGGCAAAGCACAAAAACAATGATCATTAAAACTATTCTCCAACTTTGCACAACTATTTCCCACCAACGTGATCGTGGGTATCTTCCTGCAAATAATCTATCTCTGCCATAGAAAACAACTAGATAACGAAATGTAGATTTGAAACTCCGTCTGGGAAATGTATTTTTTTTTTTACTTATTTCTATGCACCATAGAATTTCAGATCCATTCACTATACGAACTTGGTGACCTTATCAATGAGACAACACGTGAGCAAAGGTGCGTGCAGCCGTTAGTAAGTTATTCATTATTTTGAAGACTTGAGTATTTTGTGATGGGAAAAAACTAATGAACTCGTGTCACTGTCACGTCACCTCTCAATCGACACCTCCTCAGCAAAGATCGATAAAGCCCGGGGGGTCGAGGGGGGGAAGGTAATTGTCCAATTTTTCACTTTTGTCGACATTCCCGGAACGTCACGATTAGTTTTATGACAACATAAGTCATTATTCAAATGAATAAATGACTTATTCATTTGAATAATGACTTATTCTGTGTGGTCACCAGGCTTTTATGGGCTAGTGTAGTAATAACTTATTATATGCCAATATTGTTCGGGTTTATAGTAGGTATACTATACACTCGAACAATATTCGTTATTGTTTTAGCCTAAAGTTATGTTAAAAAACTGGTTCCATCAGCACGCGCTAAAAAACAAAGGTCAAATCTATATTCGCAAAAGAATTAATGCACGGTTATTCAATCCTACGCAATTAATAAAAACTGATAATGAGGAACTCCTCTTAGACAAACCTAAGAGATCATAAATCTCCCAAAAAAAATTAAAACCTACGTATACGCATTTTACGGCATTGTTCATCTCAAAAAAGTACCTACGTTGGTTTTTAATTAATTGCACTTTTGCCGCTACTGCCAAAAAACGAATCTGCCCGAACCGGCCAAAAAATATCTACCATGCCCCAGAATGACATTTGTCATTGATCTTTTTATTTTTGCAATAAATAAAAGAATTTCATTTCTAAATGCTTAAAGCATAATCTATGCTACCCTCTAAATATCTAGCAGCCGGATTACTGAGTAAAACTGCTTAAACTCCAGACCACACTCAAACTATTCCAGAAATTCCCGAGTTTAATGTGTTACTAACACAATTACACCTGGTAACCGGAACTTTTGTAGTCCAGGAACTTGCGGTCATTCGAGAAATTGGATTTGAAAAGATACTTCAGCACAATTTAAAAATGGAACTTAGGACGAATGCGAGCCGGAACTCATTACCATAACGACCTTCAACTGATCCGGAATAATTCTCGAAATTCAAATTGCCTATTGAGATATTTTCCAAAAGAAGATGTCAAATTATAATTTACACATGGGTGCCACGGCCTAATTATTACCTTTTTCAAACGGTAGTAACGCTCAAACGGAACACTTTAGTTCGCTATCATATAAATACCTATACTGTGTTTTTTTTTATAGACTTGTGACGTACAAAATGGGTCACGAATTGATGCGTTATTGTACAAAATATGAGAGACGTTTCAAAGCGTCACGCGATACAAAATAACGCGACGTACCTAGTACGTGAAAAAACGAGCACGATACGAAAGAAGCCGCCGTATTAAAAGGCGAGGCTTTACAATAACGCTAAAATCTGAGTGATAAATTCGTTGTTTTCTATAAAGAACACTTTTTTCCAGCCATTGCGAGCCATTCATATCCACAAGATTTATATTTTTTATCAGTTCATGTATTTATTTACAACATTACTATCATCATCGTTTCAGAGCGGAGAGCTCTATGCTCTTACCGGGCTCTTAATAACAAACGGACGGGCTCTTAATAATAAAAATAATAATAAGTATAGATATTACGTACGTTATTAAAAAAGGTAAAATATCCTTCAGCTCCAGCTCTATAAACATCGGCGCTTTGGATATATCAGCGGGACAGATGTTTACCACACGGAACATTAACACCTACCGCGATGATGAATGGGCGTATCATCATGGGGCATTAGTAAAAATGTGTTGGGTTCTAGTGATAGACACTTTAACCGGATAACTCGTAAAAGCCGGAAGTAATCATAAAAATAGGCTCCTGGTGATTACAAAGCACGCCTTTAATTTCACATCTATATATGTATGCTCAAGGTTTGCTGTAAGATAACTCTTTTTGGGCAGGGAAACTCGCCTTTGTGCACGTCTTAATTTTAAGTTATATAAATGACTTATGTGTAGGTACTATAAATAATAAAAAATAAAAAAATAAAATACGGCAGACCTCCTATCTGGATTTCTTGTAGAGTCAGCATTAAGAAGTTGATAACTTTTTTATTTGTGACAAACTTTTTTTGGGTATAACGTTAAAACAAAACATTTTGTAATAAAAAAAACCTCAATGAATTTTAATAAAGAACATTAAAAATTATAGTGTTACATTGCTAATATTTCTGAATGTCTGTTATTTTATTTTTATGACTTAAAAGTAACGTTGAAATGTCATATAAGCTTGTTTGACTTCTTAAATACTGGAACATGTTTGGGAAATGTTATCTTAAAAATAAGCTTCAAAAACATGTTTTAATGCATATTACTAAAGTGTATTTGGCATGCATAAACTCTTAAAATCAGGTGAGATTGCGGAAAAAAAGCCGGAGTTGGTACTTGTTCATATTAATTTTAGCCGGTCAACACCCATCCCTATTAATGTATTCCTGTCACAGAGCCTTCGTATTTGGAAATGTTAGCATTCCCTTGATAATGCGAGATAAAAGTTCTTTGAGGATAAAAGAAGACATTAAAACTTTGGCCGAATTGTTTTTAATTTATTTGTTTTGAAGTTTCAAGCTGAAAAGTGTAAGAAATATGCTAAAGAAATAAAGAAGCTTAAAAATAAAATATCCATCTTATATCTGAAATGTATAGGTCAGTCAGCCAACCTTCTTGAACTTTTATGACCTTACTTTTAAAAATATGTCAAAAGATAAGCTGTGCTTAAACTATTGCCATCTCTTACCACTGGGTAATGACAAAAAGTGACAGGGCTAACTTTAAACAATTACTAAATTTAAATTGCGTTTATTAATATGGCTGTTAAGGATAACTTTCTTACATAATATAAAAAGACGTCGCTCACCGCGCCTGGTGTATATTTCCGCTAGCTCGAAACACGCAATGGTTTTCACCTTAAGAATAAAATAGAATATAACTTTATTGTACACCAAAAAAAGAGGTAAAACATGGACTAAAAGACTTAAAAACTAGAAGTAACATGGGCGGTCTTATCGCTAAGACCGATTTCTTCCACACAACCTTTGGATGGATAGAAACATTATACTCGTAGAACGAGTACTTTAGCTAGACACATTTTGGAGGAAGGTTTATAAAACACAACAAGTGACGCCCCGGCTTTACCTCATTTGTTTCACATTTTTCACCTCATTTTCTTCTAAATTTAATGCTAGATATTTTTTGATATTTTGACCATGCATGTTACAATTGTATTATATTGTAATTGATTGTATTGTTTAGACTGACTTCTATTTATTGTAATGTGTATTTTGCGTTTGAGCGCTTTGGCGCTAGCTGTTAGCCCAAACTGCTTTGTCTAAATAAATAAATAAATAAATTAGAGTCTGTCGAAACGAGGGCGAGTCACTAGTAGCATAGACTACAGTTAGTTTAAGCTAGTAGTAAATAAAAGTTGTACAGTGTCAGTTGCCAAGATCTCGCCAAGTGCTGCTGTCTAGCATTAAATTCTCTTTTTGTTCTAACTTTGTTTGATGCAATATAAATAAATTTCCCATTCTACAAGCGATGATGTTAGTACAAAAACTCAAAAACAATTACAAATTGTAAGGATCGCATGGCAACGAAATGTCACGGGATCTGTCAAAAAAGTTCAGCATTTGCAAAAATACAATTTTATGACCCCACGCTTTTTTGTACAATAATATAAATTTTTCAATTGATTATTTTATTACATTACAGTTTTATTTTTAACTTTTTAGTTCAATTAGTTATAAAAGCGTTTTTTTTTAGTTTTGTAAACTATAATTTATTAAACTTATTTTTTACTGGAATGAATGAAAAAAAAGTATTGACTAAAAATTATGTAATCTATCACTTATCGTTAAATAAGAACTTTATGTAAAATTATTGCTTATTCAAATAGTTTATATGTAATGTAGGTATGTAAATGTGTAAATATAAAAATCCTTTCACCGCACTGGTTCGCAAGAACTAATGACACGAAGAAGAAGAATAATAAATCACTTCTACACTTCTTCTTTCTTCTCACTTCTTCTTTACTTCTTCACTTCTTCTTCATCAGCCGTCGTGAAGTTCGGTTGTCGTTTTCTTAAACCTACAAACCCAATCGCTAAGGCCGGTTTTACTTGCCCCTGATAATATTTCTAGATAGTGTAATTGCACAGAGTATAACCGACGTGTAGCGATGTTTATCAGTAGATTGCTGTCAGATACTTTTAAAAGTTTAACATAGATACGTTGAGCCAACCAACCAAAGATTTGAGTTGAGAGTTGAGACGGGAAAGGCGCAGCTGGTTTAAAGGCCTGCGCACACCTAGGTCGCTGACGATCGCTATCAGCGAAATATTATTAAAAGAATCTATTTATGTTTATGTTATAATTTAACTACATTTGGCTTGGAGGAATTAGAAATGGAGGCGTCAACGTTTAAATCCACGAACAATATTTTCTGCCAAAATTGACGGGGGACACGCATAGCAAAATCCTATTCATGTAAACACACACATTGACAATCCCGCACACGATCTTAAAATTTGCACACAGATAAAAAATATAACGTAGTTACGCAGTGTCAAGACCCACATTAGGATAATCTCTAGTGATGGGCATTCAGTAAGACCGGTAAATTGAACGATGAATGAAATGGGTTTTTAGGTAAAGGTAATTTAAATAAGTTATGCACAACAGGTTTCACATTTTGTAACAGTCAGAAAATAAAAGAACTGAATTTAGTTGTTATGTTTTATTAATGGTTATAAGTTTGAATCAATAGTTCTTAACATGTTATAGCATAGTACACATAAGTTTAGTCTTTTACTGAATAATTGAAAAAAAATATATAAAGTGAAATCACATTACATCGTCAGCCTTCACATCACAGCGAAGTTTGCAGTTCTGCCTTCTGCGCCGGAGGCGTTGGTTCGATTCCCACCGAGAACAAATATTTGTGTGGTGAACGCAGATGCTTGTTTGCCCGAGTTTGAGAACTTTCTGCAAAATGTTCCGAGCAAATCACACTCGTTCTTGATGCATGCCAAGTTGTTTTTTGGCCAAAAAATTTTGTCCACTCTTCAAGCAACAGGGTTTTTTGGAAACCTGCACAGGACATAAAATAAATATAAAATAGGCAAAAAAATGTTTTCACTACGCCCACGACTTTATTTTTGAGTATGATGTCATGTCCTATTTTATACATTGATGAGTAGAGGGTTTGATTACTGGTACCTAGGATACCCATATTGTGGGATTTGTGAATAAATGTAATCCGATATATCGTGGCGGCAGCCATCTTGTACCGATTTTCATCAAAAATAGCTATGAACACTCCCGACTATTCACCTTTCAAACAAACAAAAAACCAAATTAAAATCGGTTGATTCGTTCGGGAACTACGATGGGACAGACAGACACACACACACACACACACACACAGACACCGCAAACTCATAACATCCCGTCGTTTTTACGTCGGGGTTTAAAAAGCACCAAATACGTTATTAGACAACACATTATGTGATAATAATTTAACGTTTATTTTATCATTCATTCATTCATCAATTTCATTCAACTTTTCTCAACACTATGCCTTCTACCAAGGTATAATCTTTGACAATACTGTCGTAATACTGTCGCTAATCTGTCGCAACCGGTATTTCTTTCTAACTAAAATTCTACAAAATTACAAACACAATTGACAAAATAATACTCCCTTGTGGTAGGAAATACCATGTTCCCGGAAGTTTGATGACTCTGATCGTCTTTTACAAGAAACTACCATGCAATTCACCATTTTCACGGAGCTCCACTTCGCGACATGAAACGACACACAATGGCTGCGGTTGCGAGTAAAACAGTTTTATTATAAGGATATGATCGAGATCGTTATATGATCGGCAGAGGGGAAAGCCCTGCCTTGACATCTCCATTTCTAATTCCTCCAAGACATTTGGTTGAAAAAAATAATAATTAAGGGTTAAGCTCGCAAGCAAGCACGCACGACAGATATTAATCAAAATAAATATTAGGGGTAGAGGTTTACATTATTAAAAAAAATGGAGTAGCCTAGCCACAGACAATTTCATCATCAGCCTAAGAAGTCCACTGCTGAACATAGGCCTCCCCTTCACATTTCCAGGAAGAACGATTCTGAGCCTTTTTCATCCACCGACTTCCCGCGAAGAAGGGAGTCTAAACACATTAATTTTATTAGAATTAAATTTTAAATTCATTTTGAAATAAGTATAGTTTGAATACTAGCAATTCGGTGTTTAAAATTTCAATATTCACCATCGTAATAAAAACATCTAATAAATACACATTTGCATATTCCATCATATCTCTCCGCACTATCTCGTCTAAAAACGTTTAACAAGTAATAAATTACGCAAAAAAATGAATAAATTACCGCCTTAGGTAATATTTAATTTATTTCATTAGCAAACCTCATAGCTCAGTTGTTTGTAAGTATTCAGAATATTTATTGCCTTATTATACCAAAGCAAGCCCTAATAGTACATTTATTTACACAAAGAAACACACAAATAAACAAATATTTACAAAATGTACAAAATACACAAGAAACAGTTGAGCTATCTGCAGATCGTTACAAACGATCTAGAGATAGCTCAACTGATCCAAATCAGTGCCAGACGGAAGCGTCCCCAAGACGCTGGCGGCATTGCCACGCTGAATAGCAATGCTTATACGCTGCGCCAGATACCCACCAGCTCTTGGGTCACGCGTCGTTTCGATCAGCCATAATAGTAACATTTAGTTCTGAGTATACAATACACCCATATTATTTTTTTCCGAAAGAATAACGACGGTGCTTTTATTAGTCCCTAATAATAAAAGCAGTAATTTTTTTTCTGATAGGTTAAAAATATAGGTGTATGTATAGAATTGTGTGTAACCTGATGTGTAGCCAACTGTACGAGCTCTACTTAGTTTAGGGCTAGATGGTGCTATTAAAATTAAAATTTGTTTTATTCAGACGTCATCGATAAATAGGTACAGGGTGGACCAAAAGTCCGTTTATATTTGAAATGATGATAAAAAAAAAACTAATTACAGTAGATTAAAATTGTTTATTCTTTTCAATAGTAAACAAAAGGGGAATTTATTTCTTACAAATCACATCATCCACATGCAATCCTTCATTATTCTGGCATTGCTGCAATCTAGAGCGGAAATTTTCGATAACAGCTTTACATGTTTCTGTTGAGATGTTTTGGATTTCTGTGTGAATGCAGGGGTCTTTGATGCTTTAATTTCGGATTAATTTCACTCCAATAACGACAATTTTGTCTATTAACATGCCCATTTAGGTGGAAGTGTGCCTCGTCGCTGAAAAAAATGTTTGTAAAGCTGGTGAACCGCTCTACCATTTCGTTTGCAAACTGCAACCTAGTGGCATGGTCCTGAGGTCTTAATTCCTGCACCATTTGGATTTTATAGGGATGTAGACGTAAACCTTTCTTGAGAATGCGGTTTAATGATGTTCTTGGCACGTTAAGGACAGCAGCCCGTTTTCGAGTTGAAAGTCCAGGTTGGTCACGAACAGACGATTTTACTCGCTCCACGTTTTCGGGGTCCCTCGACGTTCTAGGCCGGCCAGATTGAGGTAAATCCATTGTTGAACCAGTCTTCTCAAACTTGAGCACCCATTTTTTAATTAACACACCTGATGGAGCTTGATTTTTGTGTCGTATCTTGTAATGATTGCAAAACTTTCGTTGAGCTAAGGTCGAAGAATCGTTGTTTTGATAGTACTCGCGTACACAAAACGCACGTTGACTACCGCTGAACGACGCCATCGTACTAAATTCCCATTGGCCGCTCTTGCAATGCGTAACCCCTCCACCCCCCTCCGCTGCCGCTGCTAGACGCGGCAACCGATTCAAATGTTAACGGACTTTTGGTCCACCCTGTACTTATGCCTCTGCCTCGAATTTAGCGGGCAGCGGGGCGGCAGCGGGGCGGCGGCGGCGGCGGCGCGGCTGTGGGGCGGGGGGGGGGTCCATTTGATTTTACGCATAAGAATCCTGCCGCTCTCGCGCCGCCGCCACTGCCGCCCCGCTGCCCGCTAAATTCGAGGCAGAGGCCTTACAGCGAACACATACAAAATAATAAAATACACAGCAAACAGTAGCAATAGGTACACAGAATACCTACCAAGAAGAATATAAATATTGGTTTATTTGTTGCAGTGCTCCCAAGCCCTCCGTTTTTCATGGACGAGGTCAACAATAAGGTGGAAAAGAAGATTGGCCCCTACCACGACGGTGACACACTTCTACTGAAGTGTTTAGTTATAGGGGGTGAGTGCTTACTAGGGCATGCTCCCGGGAAGTATCAGTATCGAAAGTACCGGGAATTATCGCTGATTTTGAACTTTTTCAGTACCGGTTCTCCACGAAGGAATTCCCGATACTTTTGATACTTTCGATACTGATGTCAATGATCAATTATTGGTGTTTTTTAGTACGATATAAATAAATGTAGATAAAAAACACTAGCTAGGCGTTCATTTTCACTTTTCTGTATACATTGCTAGATATTTGGACAAATTACGAACCTATAATTTATATCATTCAGATAATATCTCAACAATTTCGGACAAGTCAGAACAGCTTGTTACTTGATTTATTTGAGTTAGTTCTAACTGTTAATTTATTTGATGGATATTCGATTTAACTCTGATAATATAACCTAGCTCTGATTGTTGCGTGCACGCACAGAGAGTTTTGGTATTAAAATAATGAATAAATACGCGAAATAAATGAGAATATTTCGTGTATTTTGTGGTTGTGCGTGGGTTAATTAACAGTTCTGAATAAAAAAATATCTCAATAATATAAAGTGTTTTTTGAGTAGTTTTTCTTTCATTGTAATATCTATATGGTAAGTATTATTAAAAAAATTAAGTCAGTATCGAAAGTATCGAAATTCCCGGGAATTCCCGGTTCCGAGCCCAGTATCGGGCAAAAATTCCCGGTTCTGAGAATGGTTCCGATACTGCATGCCCTAGTGCTTACTTACATTTCAGTTTTGTTTCGTAAAAATAGATCACCGTTCTTTGACGACCGTAAATATTCCTACCTACTAGCTCACTGAATTACGTTCGCCATTACAGTTTTTGAAATTAGACTTATCATCTGCTTGAGAAGTTTACTGCTGGACATTTAAGGCCTGCGCACACCTAGGCCACTGGCGAACGCGATCAGTGAAACGCTGTCAAATTTGACAGCGATATTTGACAGCGTTTCATTGATCGCGGTCGTCAGCGGTCTAGGTGTGCGCAGGCCTAAACCATTCTATGTAAAACTTAAAACTGCTGAATAGGGAACTATAATCCAAAGTTCAATATAAAAAGAAGAACTTGGCAATGCCACCGGCATGTCAGTCGACGGCAAAGCCAGTTTTAGGTCACTTCCCTCCGTAGAAATAAGAAGACACTAATCGCACAAAAAAGACGTGTTAAAATATTCTACGTGGCAAAAAATTATAATTTCCCGTGCTTCTACGAAACCACGATCGCTACACGATAGTCCCCGCTTTTCGGAAACCCAAAGCTTTTTCCAGTTGGCCTGCCACAAGCTCTGGCTCTATCTCTGGCTCTGGTTTTGAGTCTGTGTGAGTGCTCACAAGTGTATTATACTGTGTGTGTGACGTTTCGACGTAGGATTTATTTAGTCAACACATGTTATTTTAGTCACAGACTCAAAACCAGAGCCAGAGATAGAGCCAGACAGAGCTTTTGGTAGGTCTACATATATTTTCTTATCCAATGGAAGTAAACACAGAACACTCGGCTTTTCGTTAAATCGAGTAAAATCGTTCCAAAACAAGATGGCGTTAATAAAATAAAGTGGACCAAAAGCTGAATTAATTATGACCCATTATGTATTTTAAGATAAATATACGTATAAATACTGTGGGCGATCCACACAGCACCATCTAGCCCCAAATTAAGCAGAGCTTGTACGATGGGAAGCAGATAGCATAATATACTTTTTTGGAAATACATACTTAGAATACAATATAACATCCAGAGAACAAACGTCTATGTACACACACAAATTCGTCGTAGAACCTCAAAAGTTTAAGTATCGAATGCACGAAACGATCCTTTTTGAGACACTCTTTAAATCCTTTTAACACACTGGTTCAAAGGAACCTGTGACACGATAAATAAGGCTTTACGCTCTTCCTGATTTAAAATGGCACGTTAAAACAAAACAAAATTAAACATTCAACAAATCATAGCGGTCTTTATGGCTATAATAGCCGGATTATGGCTTAGCTATGGCTATGGCAGTCAAATTGTGCACAGCTGGGCGATCGTGTAATTCTGTTGCAATCACAAGTTTGATACTACAAATAAATCATACTAACAAGGAACAGCGATCACATATTTTGTAGCCATCATTTTGAACCATTACAATTATACTTGTTTTACAAAGCAAAGTTCCTGTTCGCTATCTCATGTGTATTACGTCAACATTCAGTCTTGTTGCAATCGTTCCTTGTCAAAGATAAGTTTTGTTTCAATTCGTTTTTTTTTGCAATCGAAGCTCATACTAGCGTCAAAACTGACAGACGCGACTAGGTTTTGTTTGAAACAAAAGATACTCGATCTCCCCACGATCAGCTGACCCACACATTCATTTTTCTCAGGTTTAAATGTGTGGGTCAGTTTTGACAGCCGTCACCATAGGCCACCAGTAGGCCTACCTACGAGCTCTGTCTGGCTCTATCTCTGGCTCTGGTTTTGAGTCTGTGTGAGTGCTGAATACACTGTTAGCACTCACACAGACTCAAACCCAGAGCCAGACAGAGCTTGTGGTAAGCCTACAGTTTTATAAAAACTCTACCCAATTTTATTACAGAGTTTGATATAGCCATTTCATTTTGCCGGTTTAGCTTGTTTGAACCGACATGCATGCAAACGAGTTTTTCGTTTATAACGAGGTTATAGACCAAAAACGCTGAATCTATAATCGCTAACAAAACACGAAACCTCGTGATTGCCCTCATCATAATATCAACATCACTTATAGTTTACCATCATCATCATCATCATTATCAGCCTGAAAAAGTCCACTGCTGGACATGCACATAGGTCTCCCCTACACATTTCCAGGAAGAACGATTCTGAGCCCTTTCCATCCACCGACTTCCAGATGTCGTCAGTCCATCTGGTGGGTGGGCGCCCTACTTTTTGTCTTCCGGTTAGTGGTCGCCATTCGAAGACTTTTATTCCCCAACGGTTGTCAGTTCTTCGAGCTATATGACCTGCCCACTGTCACTACAACTTACTAATTCTACGAGCTATGTAGATATATAGATTACCATGTTCTCTGTCTGGGTGTTATATTGTTTTCTTCGCTTGCATTTACAAAAAATTTGGCCAAGTGCGAGTCGGACTCGCCCATGAAAGGTTCCGTAGCAACAAGTGACATAATATAAAAGTTTTTGTAGTTCGTCGCAAGGTAAATTGCGGTTTACGATTTATGACGTAAGTATAAAAAAAAACCACTTACTATATCTCGTTCAAACCAAATACTTATCGTTGGAAGTTTGCATAGTAATGTACATCATATATTTTTTTTAGATTTATCATTCTCTTATTTTAGAAGTCAGAGAGGGGGGGGGGGGATAATGTCCAATGTATCATTTTAAAACCATATAAATACTTTTTCCTAAAACGAAGCTACCAATCGTAGGAACTCGATTATTTCTAGAATGCAGGATACAAAAGCTAGCGTGCAATTGAACTGTCTCCTCGAACAACCAACAATAAATTGGCGTATAAATAAAGCTAGCAGAGGTATTGACCGACTTAATTTCGCGTTGTATAAATATCCAGGGGTGCGGAGGTAGGAAGCGTTCGATAAATGCCTTTGGGAGAGATGATCTGAAATCTCGGATGAAATCAGATTTATTTCACTTGTTTGTACGGGAGGCGATAATGTACATCACGATATTGTACACCCCGTTATTCCGATGCCATTGAGCCTCATGTACACTGGAGCAATTCAATCATTGATTTATTGGTACTGGATACTTGCACGTGTCCTTGAAACTTTATGAGACGGATCCGACTAGGATTGGTATGGTTATGTAAGTACATCAAAATTACGCACAAGGCGAGCGTGCCGCGGCCGCGGCAATGCCTGAAAATATTTTTTTACAATAATATCAAAGGCATTATTCTCTTCAAGGCTAGATTAAAAAAACATTGAATTATTGAACTGTTACAGTGTACATGGGCCTTAAACATTAGATAGTAGAAAAAATAAGATCCGTTTTAACGGGGTGTTCATTAACAGTCCGTACATTAACCGGGCCCGTTTGTACGAGTACGTGTGAAATTCAGGCTTTTTTTAAGAAGTATTTTGTCACGTGTTTCCGAGCTAACCTAAAGAATTACTGAATTATAGAATTTAGATTATGGGTGTAGCCATAACCATAACCATATGGAGCTCGTGGTAGCCCTGCTGGCCATTCAGTCGTTTATCTCCAAAACTTTAGCATAAAGAATGCCAACGAGATGAAGACAGCCCTCTTAATCAAAAAGAGTAAGAACCTCAGCTCAACTGTCTGATTAAGAGGGTCTCGCAAAGGGAGGCTGATAAATGGTCTTGGTACATACATATTTACTTGACTAGTAATTCTTTTGGAGGTATTATCAAACTCCTTTTCTTTTACTATATTGTACTACGCTTATACAATCTCATATAACTTTTTACAAGGTAATGCTGTTTATTGCGGTAAAATAGTCCTGTGATAAAATGATGTTCAGTGTAAATTTATTTAAGAGAACCAAGGATCATAAAATAACATTTTTATCTGAGGATAGACCCCTATAAACAACACGTTTTATAACCAAACTATATAGCGTCAGGCGTTCATCCGCATGGGTTTCGTTAACAAGTTGTGATAGTAAATCCTTTCACCACACTGGCTTGAAAGAATTAGTGACACTATAAGAAAAAGCACATACTGAATTATAATAATTATAATATTGTGTACAACCCATAAAACAGTAGAACCAAATTAAGCAGAGCTTGTACTATAGGAACCAGTATTTGACGTGACAACGTCTTATAATTCGATGGCGCCGGCTGCACGCACGAAAAACTAGACTCATGCGGTGTTACCTCGCTCTGAGGCGTTCCATTTAAGGCTTGAAGTGCAAGCGAGAGCGCGGAACGAGCGACAAAGATGCACATTCGGCCTCCGCGTTCGGCAGCGTTCGACATCTGTATCTCTCCTAACTTTTTTTGTTGTAAATACATACTTATAATACAATATTATAACTCCCAGACAGCGAACAAACATCGAGTCCACAACAAAAATTCGTTCTCGTTGGGGATCGAACCCACGCCCTCCAGCGCAGAAGGCAGAGCTACTACCAACTGAGCTATGAGGACATAAAAACTAAAAGCTTTAAGTTAGTTCATCACTGACCTAGTAAATTAGTGATTTTTCTGAAACAGCGAGGCTTTCTCTACGCGGTAAAATTTAACAACACTTGTAAAACAAATTTCGCCTAACTGAACCATGGGTTTATATAGGTTAATTTTTGACGCGTTTCTTTGAGATGGTGAAATAGGCACTCAGTCTGTGAGCAAATACGTTTAGCAAACGTGATTGCAATTTAGCAAGTACTCGTACCTAATGTAACACCCAAACTGACTTCCAGGAACGTCTCTGAGATCTGTAGGCCTACCATGAGCACTGTCTGGCTCGGTCTCTGGTTTTGGTTTTGAGTCTGTGTGACTACTACTACCAAATGAGCTGAGGGATGATAAAGATAAAAAGATAAAAGATATTTATTGTCTATGAACCTAGGTACAAAGTGTTAGTAAATAAAATCTTGGTTAGTCCCACTAGGTCAGCCTAAAGGCATATAAACATTTGTACACAATTATGCGTTGCTCGCATGATGAGCGATAGGCTTTACTTCTTCTTTTGGATTCTGTTTGTTATTTCAGGTGTTCCACGTGTATGATACATAAATAACTCTACACTTCACTTCCATCACGTATAAAGTGCAAAATATTTTTACGTTCAAAAATTGCACATCCAAACTTTAGACTTTTTTAGCACGGCAAAAAGCGGCGTGCTTTTTTGATACTAGTTTTTTGTTTTTATAAAACTAGCAGATGGAACAAGCATATGGCCCACCTGATGTAAAGGAATCAAGCCGTAGTTTGTTGCCTGTTCTTCAGGACTTGGTCGCGTGGAACTAGCACCAAGAATCACCTAGCTTTAAAACGTTTCAAAGTGATCCTTGTGCTACTTTTGAATAAATACATATTATTTTACTTTGACTAAAGTGGTAACCTTCGCCAAATAACAAAGCATTGTATAGGTCACACACATCAGGAACGTGCCCTACGATGCACTGCCCTGTGTCCATTGACTTGAGGCATACAGATATTCAGCCTCACGCGTCAGTAATTTCACCGGCACCCGCACCCTTCAGACCGAAACACCACACACTAATAATCAGGGTCTCTATCAAAAGGCCTACAAGCTCTGTCTGGCTCTGTCTCTGGCTTTGGTTTTGAGTCTGTGTTTTGTTATTTGTTTTTGTTAAATTAATAAATCTTACGTTGAAACGTCACACACAAATATATATATATATATAATGCATTGGTGAGCACTCACACAGACTCAAAACCAGCACCAGAGGCAGAGCCAGACAGGCCTCTTGTAGGCCAGTAGTTTTTTTAGTATGTTTTTTTAATGTTGTTCTATTTTTATATTCAATATTTTGAAGCAATGAGCTTTGAGGATTTTATAAGTGTTACGTCACATTTCTGGTAAAGGCTTTAAATGAGAGCCTCTTTATGTCACCAACACGTGATACTTGAAGAACACGCTTACTTCAAAACGTGAGTAAATTTGTGAAGTAGTACCTAACCTTCTGTGGCTTCCCACATAAGTTCTATACACTTACATCTCACGTGTACATAACTCTTTGGGGAACCCTCATGAACGTATATGGGCAAGTAAAGACAAAGCTTCTGTAGTCATATTCAAGACATTGTTTAGTTTTATCACAAGGATCACTTGACTGATGTGAAAACAAATTATTTTTGACGTGACAACGTCTTATAATTCGATAGAGCCGGCTGCACGCACGAAAAAACATGGATCATGCGCCGTTACCTCGCTCTGAGGCGTTCCATTTAAGGCTTAAAGTGCAAGCGAGAGCGCTTTATGTGAAAATGGAAAATTAGCCACAACAGTTCTGGTACAAAGGTCTAGTATGTACTAGATTTTTCTTGACTTGGTCGCGTGGAACCAATACTTAAATTCACAAAGCCCTATAGTGCATCTTAGCATTCTTTGGTGGCAATCAGTGAAACTCTATCAAATATAACAGCGATATTTGACAGCGTTTAATTGTTCGCCACCGTAGAACGCTTAGATTTGCGCAAGGGTTAAAAGTGACCCTTATGTAGCCTTTTAACTCTGACTCTGACCTAAAAACTTTTCGACCTCAGTTCAAAACAATACAGGCATTATGTTTAGTGAAGGTACTCGTCTCTTTACTATCCACTATATCAAAGGATTTCACAAAACCACACATAACATATACCTACAAGGTACCTCATACCACACACTCTGCATTCCTTTTTGATGGCGGTCAAAGCAGGTGAAATACAACCCCATTTTGGTGCGTATTTTGTAGGCCCTGTGGGATCCTTATCTTTCTAATCTACGATGCGTAGAATAATATTGGAAGCCTTACTAGCGAACCAACCCGACTACGCACGGTGGGTATATTTTCGATATTTTCTAAATTCGATTCAAATTCAGATCTCTTTGTGTTATAATAATAACCTGTTTCATGCTTAGAATTAAATTTAATATTAATTAAATGAACGCTGACTTCAAAATTGTGCTATATTCAAAATGGCCGCTTACTCCAGAAACCCAAGTAAGTAATAAATTAAACGCTAGAATTTCAATAATGTTTGAGTTTGTGTAATTTCATCTTCCTCACAAATGAGACCTTACACATAGTTTCTTGAGAGTTAATTGAACACACATAGCAATGTTGGTTTCAATTAAAAACTACTGTCACGAAGCAATTTAAGTGTTTCTGTAAATACTTAGTTTAATTTATCTTCAGAAGTTTGCTTACACTCGTGTGCTAACTAGAATTAAATTAAAACTATGTTTAATGAAATCATATCTGTGCACAATCACGTTTTTGTTGATAAAACAATAACTCATATTATATTTGGGAACAACACACACCGTATTGCTAGAGGTTAGAGAGAGAAAGGGACGGGCCATGAGCGAGATAACCTACCAGCAGTGCTTGTCACAATGACAATGACAAAAAATACATAATGAGTGTTTACTAAAGATCCAACATTAGCTACGCCATTTCTATGATATCTATACTTACCCGTCTATGTCACTTCTACGCACCCGCTACGTCGCTGCTACGTATTAGCTACGTCACTTCTACGAAATATCTACGACCCGTCTACGTTACTTCTACGTCCCCTCTACATCACGTCTACGTGTTAGCTACGTCACTTCTACGAGCCCGCCGTCTACTCAGTATGTTTTTCCATGAGCACTACGTATACTTAGAAACTTTTTATAACGCATACGGTCTACGAGACCTCTACGAACTCGACGCCTCCTCTACGAGCCGGTCACGTCACGTCTATTACTCCATTAATGACAGCAACCCTCTACGTAAAGCTTACGATTCGATTACGTCTTATTTACGTAACGACTACGTTCACTCTACGTCCCGTACATGTGTCACTTTATAGTGCATGTAGTCGGACCAATTATTAATTAAAAGTTTTTAAATACCTCAGAACTAGATCAAGTATTTAATGATTACCAGTAATTGATGACTGATGACTGTCATTTCCTGAATCAATTTGAAAATCAAGCAGCATAATCGTCTAATCTACTCTTATAATAAGTGTACTTACGAGGTCAATGAGAAAGGTACTTAATGTAACAAGATTGTATGATAATATTGGGCAGATTTTTACATTTGGTAGAAAATCTGAAACATTAAAAATCTAAATATTACAGATTGTTATCTATCGTAACAAAACTTTGCCTGGGAAATTCACGAAAATAATATTTACGATAAAACAGCCAGCACTCAACGTTTGGTATTGGAGCGGAGAAGCGCTATTTTTTTAGGTTAATATCAATAAGAATTTGTAAACCTTTTAGCTAGAGAACGAACATAAAACACAGAAGCATTTCTACCGCAAAAATATGGCTAAAAAAAAGCCGAGCCACATCTCTGCTTGCCAGGCAGTTTGACAGGTGCGATGACGTAGACATGTCGTAGGTAACCTCAGCATTGAATGGCAATTTAAACCCAATACCGTCTATACTATAGTATTATTTTATAAAGAGGAAAGATTTGTATTTTTGCGTGTATGTTTGTAATGAATAAACTCAAAAACTACTGTGCCGATTTCAAAAGTTATTTCACCATTGGAAAGCTGCATTCAACATAGGCTATATTTATGTGTTTATAAAATAAATGCCCACCCGTGCAAAGCCGGGACAGGCTAGTCAGGATATAAAAACGATATTTCTCTGTACTTGACCTCATAAAAATGTGATAAATTTCCAGTGCCAACGTTAAAATTTTTGTACCATCATTCACGTCTATTTGCTCTAAGAGGAGTAAAACAATCATTACATTCTACTGCCCTATTATAGGGGTCGCCAGTACTGCGGAATAAATCTCCCATGAAATTTTGATGAGCCTACCCATTGGTTATGACAAAGGGCCACCTTTAACGGTTTTATGGGATAGGCACCTGAATCCCAAATAAGCTATCGTCTCGGGTCCCTGGCAATTTATTTAGGTCCTCGGTTTAAATAAAAGAACCGATAACAAGTTTTTCAAACTTCGATTAACAAGTTCAATACCACGAAATTTGGATGTGTTTTAATAGAAAAAAAACAAGTATTTTTTCTTCCATTTATAAGTTTTCACCTCCCCGTTCCAGTAATAAGATTTTCAGACTAGAATCTGGCGTAAAAAGTTTTTTTAAATGGGATGAGATTATAAATTAAAAAAAAACCATAGTTTTTACAAAAATAAATTGCGTGTTTTAAAACTTTATCCCATCATCACTTTTCAGTAGATCCACAATATAAAAATAATCTCACTAGACCCAATTTTGAGATTGAACAATTTTTTAAGCTCAAACTGTATCCTATGGGTCTCATTGTAATCAATAAAGAGTTATCTATTTATTATTGATGTTGGCTTCGAAAATTTATTCATTCATTCCGTATTTTTTTCTATTTCACTTGATCATCATTTTTTTTTCTTTTCTATTCTAGGTCGTCCACCTCCAAGAATCAGCTGGTACTCAGGCGAGACGCTGGTCGACGCGTCAGACGGAGACAGCGATATCCCCAAAGTGAAGGAGAATGAGCTCTATCTCCCTCTAACACGGAACAACGCCGCTGACCTCTCGTGTCGAGCATCGAACACGCGACTAGCACCACCTGTGATCTCTACTTTGGAGATTGAACTTTACTGTAAGTGAATTTGCGACCTTATTGCAAAGGAACAGAATATTTTTTTTACTTTTTCTTCTTGTCGTTTCTTTGGAGTTAGTGTGGGGAAAGGACTTTAAGTGCATTTCATAGAGGCTTCTTTCATGCACTTGGCACAAGCAATATTATTTTCTACTAAAAATGGGGGTAGTTCGATTATTTCCCAATTATTCTGAAATTACCAAGAGACTGAAAGAATATATTATTATGTTCTGGCGTTGCTGTTCGGCATTAGTGTAAAAAGTGACTTAACAAACAGATGGCTCACCTAAACCTTGCTAATTTCAATTGTGCTTCTCATGCGAGGTCACAAGGTCTCAAGGTTTAGGTGCCCTATACGGCACGGCACTGCGTCTATCACTCTGAGACGCAAATGTGTTATGCCTGTAATTGCACCGGCAAAACCTTTCAAATCAGAACACAGCAACGAGCATCAATACTTGGCACTGTAAATGGATACGGTACTCGTAACTCTTAGGACAAACTCTTTCACAAAGAGCTCTGTTTACTAAACTTCACGAGAAGATTGTTTCTTGCACAAAACAAATTCAAAGGTTCTTATTTATTCAATTAAACCAAGAGGTTTACTTTTTGACGTTGAATTGACGTTACGTGAATCTAGATACAGATACAAAGTTCCACCCAGCCAAAGCCTACAGGCAACAAACTAAGACTCCCACCGTTATTTTTCATTATTCTTGTCATAAGATTTATTATGAAGCTTCAGTCTGCTACCAATCGAAAACTTCAAGGCTTGGCCACGTGGAACTGGCATCTCACCTAGCTTTCAAAGTGATAATTGTAATACAATTGAATAGAGAAAAATTGAATTTGAGAGAATATTTTCTAAAAGGTTCAAAACCTTACAAAAAGATTCTCCTAAATTCAAATTTTAACTTTGAAACGTCTTACAGCTAGGTGAGATGCCAATTCCACGCGGCTAAGCCTTTATGCCTCATTTCAAAGACTGACCTTTCCAGTGCCAGCATTCAACGTGTCCATCCACTGGATATCAGGCACGGAAGGCGACTCCATCCAAGCCGGCAAGCCCGCCATGGTGAAGTGCACCGCGCGAGGGTCCTACCCGCAGCCGTATATCAGCTGGATGCTGGACCACCGGCATCTCACGCATCATAGTAACCAGGTTTGTGCGTAACAGACAATAGTTACAGACAGAAATACAAGTAATGACAGTTTTACCGCAGTGACTGACACAAATAAGTGTCAGTGTCATGCTAATTGACACGGTTAGTTGTCAAAATAACATTTCTACTACTTCTCGTCATGTCCATGTCGGTCCGCCATGTTTTGGCTGCGTTTTGTTGCTCTCTTTGACCAAGAAATCTCTATACATGTAACATTTCAAACCGCAAACCCTTTAACTATTTACGTTTATAGAGTTGGGATGACGCCACTCGAACCGCAGTATCGTTCCTCGAGCTGACAGCAACTGTGGTCGACAATGGAGGCACGCTGGCCTGCCTCGCCACCAACCCGGCCATGGCGCCCAACACAGGCTCCAAGGCTGATGTCATCAAACTCAACGTCACTTGTAAGTATCTCTAGAGCTAGATGAAGCCACTTGGACCGCAGTATCGTTCCTCGAGCTGACAGCAACTGTGGTCGACATTGGAGGCACGCTGGCCTGCCTCGCCACCAACCCGGCCATGGCGCCCAACACAGGCTCCAAGGCTGATGACATCAAACTCAACGTCACTTGTAAGTATCTCTAGAGCTGGAGGAAGCCACTCGAACCGCAGTATCGTTTCTCCAGCTGACGGTGGCTGTGGTTGACAATGGAGGCACGCTGGCCTGCCTTGCCACCAACCCGGCCATGGCGCCAAACACTGGCTCCAAGCACTGGCTCCAAGGCAAGGCTGACGTCATCAAACTCAACGTCACTTATAAATATCTCTAGAGATGTCACTCTAACCGCAGTATCGTTCTTCGAGCTGATGGCGACTATGGTCGACAACGGTATTTTGTGGATGTCTTCTTTTTACTATTGAAGAGTAACCATGTCCTGGTAAGACTACCAGCTTAGTAGAGTTGATCTTTGCTTTGACTTTGATAGCACATGGTACCTGCAGTAAACAGGCCTTTGCATTGCATACAGGCCAGGCACCTATTGTAGATGATTTATATAGCGTCAGGACAACTGGTCATAACTCAAACCCTACTTGCGAGACGCTATAGTGCCTGGGACAGAATTTTAGATGGAATAGGCTTGCCCAGCACCTAAACCATCCTGACAGCTTAGTCGGCCTAATCCGCAGGAAAGGCAAAGTCAATACGTACAGAGCTGACTAAGCCATGGGTTTCCACACAATATTTTCCTAAGCGGTTTGAGAGCAATAACTAGCATTGTGTTCATAAATTTTCCTAACAGAAAAATCTATAGTTACACGACTTGATTTGAACCTGCGACCTTAGGATCGGAAGGACCTTAGCTACCTACACTATTTTTTATCCGGACACCACGCAAAGCCGTAGAAGGCAGTGAGTAATTTTATATTTCCAAGTTGATTAGACTCATTTTCTCAATGAAATGCCAGCTTCTAAGCCAGCGGTCCAGAATGACGCTATTTTATTACGGTCGTGGGTCCGTCGAGTTACGACCGTAAGTTAACTAATTATGACGACTGTTACATTGTAGATCTTAGAAATGGTCATCATTCATCATTAGAAATCAGACAGAGAGCACTGGTGCTCTAGTGGTAGCGACACGCCCTCCGATCGTAAGGTCTTGGGTTCAAATCCAGTCGTGTACCATAAAGCTTTTCTATCGAAAAATATAAGTGCACTATGCCAGTACTCTCAAACGGTGAAGGAAAACATCGTGAGGAGACCGACATGTCGTAGAACCTAAAAAGTTCGCAAAGATGTGTGCACGAAAGGAGCCTCTCTGAAGCGCACTTAAAATCCATTCACCACAATGGTATGAAAGAACCAGTTATACTACCACATTTTTATATAAAACCTGCTGATAGAACAAGGATATAGCCCACCTGATGACATCGATGTATTGGATTCCAGACAGCCCGATCCTCGAAGTGCTAAAACTCGGAGAAGGCAGCCTGAACGAAGTTGTGGAGCTGGACTCCCTGTTGTTAGAATGTGACGGCCAAGCCAACCCTCCCGTCCAGAAGTACACCTGGTTTTTTAATGTGAGTATAACTTTCACAAAGTTTAAGGGCCATCCAAGTATTACGTAAGCAGATTTTATACAATTACAACGCACATTTTATCAACTTGAGTTTTAATTATATTAATATGATATGATTTAACCGCCCCCCTTTCCTTGTCAGCAAAATTAAGCAAACCTCTTCTCCCCCCCCCCCCTCCTATGCTTACGTAATCATTGGTATACCTATATGCTCTTTTAATGAATTCTGTTTTTTTATTGATTCGTGAGCAGCAGATAACAGATAGACTTTAACGCATGTAATTTTAATTTAAACAAACTTTATTGACACAGGTATTAAAATATTTGGGAAATCCCCGACATGTGTGTTTTGTTTTCAAGCATAGACAATTTGTGGGTTGCCATTTGTAATTCTCGAACGCCACCTTAGTAGGGTGGGGTGAAACCAAATCACCATTGTTTTGTAGAGAATTAAAAAAAAATATATTATACAAAAATCTACACGTCGAAAGTTAATATTCGTGAAATTTTGAAGCCTCTTTTAATATCCATTTTGTCGCTGCGTTAAAATGGGTAATTATAGGTTAAAAAGTTCCATATATAGGTATTCGTAATGTGCGTGTTCCAATGATAGATAAGTAATCTATGGCATTATGATCAATTAAAACTTATTAAAATAAACCTTGGGAGTCTTCCCCCATTATTAAATACTTTATTAATGAAATAAAATATGTACCTACCCCCACATTCAATATCCCGGTCACTTTTTAGAGGCTAGTTAAAATATTCATGTCTCTGTCACTTTCATGTCAGCGAAATACGGCCAGTGCGAGTCGGGCTCGCCCATGAAGGGTTCCGTAGCTGCAAGTAACCTAGTATAACTTAGTATTTGAGTTGATTGAATGAAAGGTAAATTGCGGGTGGAAGTTTGCATGGTAGAGTCTGTTCAGAAAGAGAACCGTCGTGTGATTGGAGGGCGCTGCTGTGCTTAATCACCTTTTTTGCTAAGTGGGCAATACAATAGCACGTCTGTTGCGTTTTGATTCTATCACAACTAGTGTACCTACTATTCCTTTATTTAATTTTTATGATGCAAAATTCTGACAGAAAGAAAGGGATGAGCTGCCATATAAAAATCGAAACGTTAGTTCTCAATTTGGCCACGACGGTTCTCTTTCTGAACTAAGTTCTGTATGGGAAAACCCCAAAATATTTTGTTTTTTTTTCTATTTCTGTGTGAAAAACTTAATGAGTGAGCCAGATAAAAGAAAAGGTCCCTGTCATGTCGTATGGAAGTCAAAGATGTCGATGTCGCATTCGAAAACCTTAATTGGAGAAAACTGCATCAAAACCCCGACAAGAGCTCTTAAATTTAAGAAGCAAAAGATTGTTAATAAAAATTACACGACTGAAGCGGCAGAATACATCGATGCCATCAAAGTAACACTAATACTAAAGTTTCCTTGTACGCCTACCACAAGCTCTGTCTGGCTCTGTCTCTGGCTCTAGTTTTGAATCTGTGTGAGTGCTCACCAGTGTATTACTTTAGCGGCCAGCAAAAGAGGCATTAATAACGCTGTCATATTTGACAGTTTCACTGATCGCCTCCGCAGTACGCTTAGATGACTGCGAGGCTATAGACCCCTGGTGTTTGGCTAGAATTAGCATATATTTCTAGTATACCTATTATTTTAGCACAAACCACGCGAGCTAAATTGCGACCGTTTTTGCATAACTTAAGCATGGCCGAGCAGAATCGATCGAAATACTTCACATAGGACCAACAGTAGGCCTACCACAAGCTCTGTCTGGCTCTGTCTCTGGTGCTGTCTCTGGCTCTGTCTCTGGTTTTGAGTTTGTGTGATTGCTCACCAGTACCTACTACTACTATTCTACTGTGTGTGACGTATATAGGATTTATTTAGTCAATACTCACACAGACTCCAAACCAGGGTCAGACAGAGCTTGTGGTAGGACCAACAGGTCAACTTTAGTTAAATTAGTTCATTGAGCTCGCTGTACTGAGCTAAAAGTTTAATAGTTTAGCTCGGTTCTGCGGATATGCAAGTCTGGTTATACGTTTTGTGAGCAGACTGTATTTTAAATAACTTTTAAAATCGGAGGATGTTCATAACTCGGTTGAATTTTTATGTTTGTTACCTCAGAATTTATCGTCACTTATACAGGGTTGTTTTTTGAGGAAGGGAGTGATGGCCAAGTCTGAAACCACGAGAGTTCATGCCCTCGATTTATAAGAAAACCACTACTGCATATTTATCTTTTTCAAAAACTTTTTACTTTCGACGGAAAAGTTTTCTTCCGTGTATCCTATTTCCATTCATTTTAAGTAAAATATTTATTTGTAAAAATTTGATTCTTATCGGCAACAGAATCCATTATACAGGGCGTATAATTTTTTTTTAACAAATCATTTGGGTCCATATCCGTCTAAAACAAAAGATTTTTGAATAAAATAAATATGCATTGTAGTTTATAAATATGCGTTGTTTTCTTATAAATCGAGGCCATGACTCCTTTCACGGATTTTCCCTAACTCTCGTGGCTTCGTACTTGGCCATCACCGCCCTTCTCGAAAAACCACCCTGTATTTTGAATTGTTTTTTTTGTGAAGATATTATACTTACTTTCGAGGTGGTCTCAGTTTTAATAACATTCTGAAAAACAGTCTGGTTTTCAAGTTTTATAACTCAATAATTTTGCGATGCAGACGGTATTTTGTCGCGATTCCACGCTGTAACCAACTTGACAAACTTGTAGATATTCGGAGCTTGATTGAATTTGTGAAACTAAATTATGTGGCATTTCAACGCCAATTTTGTAAAATTGAAGTCGTGTTTGTAAATTGAAGTCGTGTTTGAAAACTGAATTATATTGTCTGCATAAATAATAATACGTTTCATTCTCGTAAAAAAATAATAAATGAATATTGTGGACAATCTACACAACTATATCTAGCCCCAAATTAAGCAGAGCTTGTACTATGGGAACCAGATAGCTGATATAATAGGTACTTGAATACTTTTTTCATACTTAGAATGCAATGTAACTTCCAGACTTCATCCTAGTCTAAGTGGAACTTTTTGAAAAAAGTGATGTCATGACAACTTAGTAACTAGTACTAGTAACTAGTCTAAAAGCGTAATATTTATAAAGCCTTATCAAAGGCCATAGGTTTGTCTCATCAGCAAGTCGTATACAAAATGCCCACAAAAAGCTCTTACAAAAAGAAATAAACTAAATTGTTATAACAAATTATTGTCTCATTGCTCACACCCGTAAAGAACTTACCCAACAAGGTTTAGTATTTACTCTTCCCTAATAAACTACGCCCGTTTTTCGATATTCAATGTTTTCTTTAATTTCCAGGATACAGAAATAAGAGCTGGTGGTATCTGGGGCGAGGACACCTCATCCAGAAAACTGTTCGTGGAAGAAGCCACGCGGCTTCACGCAGGGCGGTATACTTGCTCCGCCGCGAACAGTATAGGCGAAACTAGAGCGGAACATATCAGTGTTACTGTGTTTTGTAAGTATTTTTTTTATAAAGTAGCTGAAGGAACAAGCATATGGCCCACCTGGTAACCATCGCCTATAACAAAGCCTTGCATCGTAGGTCACGCACGTCAAGAACGTTCCCTACGATGACGTTCACGTTCAACGTTCACTTCCCTGCGTCAATCAACTTGAGGCATACAGATGTTCAGACTCACGTGTCTGTAATTTCACCGGCACGCACACCCTTCAAACCGAAACACAGCAATGTTGCTTCACGGCAGAAATAGGCATGGTGATAGTACTTCCCCGGACGAGCCACACACAAAGATCTCTATTCTATTGCTACTAAAATTGAATTTATGAATTCAAATTATATTCCAGACCCACCCGAATGCGCCGAGCGAGGGATAACCCTCCACAAAGAAACCATAAACTGCAACGTCAAAGCCTTACCCACCTCTGACACGTTCTTCTGGCACGTGCAGCCCCAAGGATTCGAAGTCCAGCACCTAACCACCGGCTCGCCCATCCTCCCACTAAGCCAGATCACCGGCCCGTTGGCAGAGACCTTGAAAGCTAGCTGTGAAGCCAGTAATGGGATAGCAAGTCAGGAGGAACAGTGTGAGAAGATCTTCAGCTTTGAGAACCTGAGGCCGCAGCAGCCGCGGCAGTGCGACTTGGCTTATGAGTTTGGAGAGTTCCAGATTAGGTGTATACCAGGTAAATGTTTGAGATACTTCTAAAAGAGGGTAGTTGCAGTTTTAATTATCATTCTTTATTAGCTTCTTATTGTCTTAGATACTACCTATTATTATCATTTACTTAGAATTACTGTGTGTTCATTAAAATTTTAATAAGCCCAAAACGATTTCCAGTGGAAAATGCAACGACGGTTATATACCTATAGCATAGACACATAGTTCTCAATTTAATTTATAACAAACTCAAAACGATTTCCAGTGGAAAACTCAACGACAGTAGAGCATACAGTAGTTCTCAATTCAAATTATAATAAGCCCAAAACGATTTCCAATGGAAAACTCAACGACAGTAGAGCATAAAGTATAGTTCTCAATTTAAATTATAACAATGTCAAAACGATTCCCAGTGGACAACGCAACCTACTACGAAGTCTCCGTATGGAAGATGTCTACCACCAACACCTCACTAGTCCTCGACCGGCGAGCCTCCATGGGCTTCGGCAGCGGACGGGCTATGGCGCAGGGCGCGTGGCTGGTCCGCGCGGGGGTGGGGAAGATGCGGGAGGGGGATGAAGCGGGTGCAATGGCCTGTAACAGATACGGGTGCTCAAGAGCGCTGCTGTTGCGGCCAACAGAGTCGCTGTTGCAGGCTGCTTCTCCTCCGTGGTACCATGGTGAGTTGACGATAGTATTCCTTAGTTCTCTACAGCGCGGTGGCCATGCTATGGCGCACTGCGCTATGGCACAGGTCGCATGGATGCACTGTTGCAGGCTGCTTCTCCTCCGTGGTACCATGGTGAGTTGACGAAGGTATTCCGTAGTTTTCTACAGTGACCACGCTATGGCGCACTGAGCTATGGCGCAGGGTTTTGAAAGCGGCTCCGCCATGATACACTGCGCTATGCACCGGGCTATAGCGCACCGTTGCACCACTATGGTGTAAGGTGCATTGGTGATCCATGAAGGGGTAGGGTGAATGCGGGAGGGGGATAAGTTAGGTTGTACCTTCTAAAATAAGATCACCATCTTTCACCTTACAGTGCTAAACAGTTTTAAAAGCTACCTTAATTTCCACAGTATTCCTAGAAAAAGACGTGGGCATCTCCCTAGGCGCCCTAGTCCTAGTTACCGTGTTCGTGATGACGACATACCTAGTGGTCCGACTAACGCGACGGCCGCGGGCGAAGAGCTCGCCACCCGTCATACAGGTGTTACAATTGGATGACGTCGCTAGGAGCTATCTGGATAACGTTGGAGGTTGGTACGTCATCTCATCATCATTCATTTCTTTCATAAGCTAGCTATGTTCAGTCAGCACTTGAATGGTCGCCATCGCTTTATTGGCGCATGATTTTGATTGTACTTTGAATAAAAATCATTTTCTCATTATCACCATTTTTTGACATAATTTTTACCTTGACCTGCCATTTTTCAAGCGTTTGATTGTTTCCCAACACTTAAAATCTACCTACATGGCTATTCGTTACGACACTGGCCCATTAATAATTATTATGGCACCTACATAACCTGCCGCCAGTTTTTTTTACATGTCACGCGCAAAAGTGTCATCTTACGCGGACGCATGCTATTTCCAAACAGTTCATCAGCAAAGAGTTTCATAGGTATATGACTATTTCAGTCCTTTTCTTTCCAGAACAAAAAATCCGCGCCTCATGCAGTCTACGTTCCTACAGTAGCGGCTACTCAGAGGCCTCTGATGAAACAGCGCCCGCTGTCGACCGCCGACGGAAACCCACCATCTGGGACCGATGGGAACACCCGCCTCCTGACGTCACACTTACATTGCATAGAGAAAGTGCTGTATAAATAACTTTGTAGGAAAAAGTGCCGCCATCTTGTCTTTTTACCGCGAACCAAAAGTGGTAATGGGAATCGAAACTTTGCTTTTTTATATGTTGATAGCTAAACTTTTGGTTAACGGCTGATGAAAAGTGAAAATGCAGCTAATGTGCGCAGGCCTTAAGGTGGAGCACGCTTAGTTTTATTCAACTTTTAACAAGTGACTCTCTTGAAATTTCCAACTTGATAATAACTTTTACAGCCTCTTTACATTAGTTTGTCCTATTATTAAGTTGTATAGTACTTTTTTGCAAGCTGTAACAGGGCTGCTATTGTCGCTGAGCGACTCCTAGTTCTATAAAGAGAATAAAAAAAAAACTTTTAAACCTTTTTGTATCCAAACCCCTCGAAACTGAAAAAAAGGGTAGTTTGTAGGTATCGACTGGTACATAATACTAATATTGTGAATTAAATCATCAAAGTTTTGATTCCTTTTATGTTTCGGTTTCACGTTGATCGACAGTCATAGAACCATCAAAAATCGGATGAAAGCTAACAGCGAACCAAAATAAAACAGCATCATTAGTTCCTCCCTAAACAGGTTGATGGCGCTGTAGTAAAACACTGCCATCTATCAACAGAAACTAGAACCCTACTAAGTGAAGCGTTGTGGTTCGTGTTTGGACCACCCTAATGTCCGATTGCAGAGGATAGGAACCCCTAACATTCGGCCAGCTTTGATACTACCACCACTAGATGTCGCTCATATAACAACGTGAAGTCCGAATAAAAGTGGAAATAGTGAAAAGAACAATTTGACTGAGGATTTGAACATTTTTGAATGTGCTTCGATGTTGAATAGTGCATTTTAATATAAATTTTATCATAGGCATAAGTCTTCAATAAATTACGGACAACAGTATAAAACAACCTATGTTTATATAACATCGAAAATAAAGATTTAAGAGTTGCCTTTTATTATTTTAGCCACAAATATTTGTTGTTGTGAACAACGAAAATAGACAAATTTTACACCGTTTAAAATAATTTTAGAAGAAAAAGAAAGAAAGAAAAGCATTTATTCATACAAACTGTACACGATAAGAAATATTGTTTATACCAGAAAAAAAGAACAGAAAACAAAAAACGGTAAAAGTGACAACATAAATATGTCACGCACGTCTACACAATAAGCATTTATATTGTAAATAAATTATATCTATTCTCAAATGCCAAATTGTTGAAATGCTTTGCACAATCACTGTAAAATTGCTATGAGTGAGTATGAGTAGTGAGAGTGAAGTATGATGAGTTCGTGTGAAATGCTCTAGAAACCAGAATATTATTGTAAGTGTTACAGGAAAGCCAGTTGTACCTATGTACTCACTTTAAAATTTGTTCTATAGATACAAGGATCTCCTAGCCGAATCCTTCAGAAGATATGTTTCCAGAAAGATCATTATTGATCGGTTAGCATCCAGAATGTTATTTAGAGATTGTTTTGTTGTTCTATCGAGTTTTGCTCTCGGTACCTACTTTTCCGTATATGTATCTTACTCTATCTGCTCTCTTGAGGAGTGATTATTTAAAAAGCTATTTTTCACTTTAGAAAAAAAACTTGAGTGACATCGTTTCTAAAACGTTGACATTCATCTTTAATGCAGTTTAAACCCTGCGAAATTTGTACAAAACAACACACCTAAATAATAAATGTATTCTTAGTTTTTATTGCAAAATCGAAAAATTTTCTTGTATTTTTCGTTAGAAATCAAATCTCTATCTGTTCCTAGTTTTTCATGAACTGAAAAGTTCAGCCAGATATCCTGAAGAACTTGGTTGGGAATCCTTAGACCTTACCCGAAGTTCTATGCTATGTGCTATAAAAAGAAAGATAATGCGATGTAAATGATTTTATTAAATAAGCAGATTATAAATAAGTTAATATAAATTAAATACTTATGAAACTATGACATCGTATTATTTGCATATTTAGAAAGTAGCTCCTGGAATATCTCCTCGATTACTATTTTCTTCAAAAGAAACTTTAGTTTTGACAACATCATTAGTTTTTTTATCAGTTTCACATTTTTCTCTAATTTCAGTGGTTAGTTGCTCGGAGACTACTATAGGATAATTTTGTAGAGATGGAACGTATTGTTTGCGATTAGCGAGTACTCCATTTGATGGTATTTTAGAAATGAATGCGTCATTTGCATTAAGTTCAGCTATTTTACCACCCCCTGGCTTATTATTTAGACGTCCACTCAGCTTGGATGATTCTAAGCCCTTAGGTGGTAGGGATACATAGTCTTTGCGTGGATCAATTTTGATTTTTTCGTCTCCAGTGCCTTCAAATTGTGAAGCTTCATCCAATTTTACTTCTGTGTCATTTAAACGACTGTGATGATTCATTTGCTTGTAAGAGTATTGAGATACAATTTGGCCATTAACAGTACGGTTCTTGAGAAATTCATTAACTGCTATTTTATAAGCATTAGCGTTACTTTTACTCTTATTTTCGTATGCTTTGTTGCCTGTAGGTTGTTCTTTTGGTTTATTGAATGTCGATACAATACTTTGTACTGTATTGTCTTTCAATCGTATGTTTTCTTGTGGGCAGATTTTAACTGTCCCCTTACAGCGATTGACTTGTACATTATTCACCACCTGATAAGGACTGCCAAAAGGCATTGGTTCGGGTTGAAGAATGGGGTTTCTATCTACCAATATCGGAGCTCCGTTAATAACATTTCCAACGAGCTCTGCATCATTTCTGGGTGGCTGAGGTATTCTGTGTGTTGAAAATGGTCTTGGTATATATTCTGGCATTACACCTGGATTACCATAGTATGGAAGAGGACCAACATTGGACACTGGTTCCGGTAGAAGGATGGGATTTCTATCAACCATTACTGGACCTCCGAAAACTCCTTTGTTATTTCCAATATATTCAGCTGGGCCATTTCCAAGTAGCTGGGGTATTCCGGGTAACAAATATGGTTTTGGTTCTTGTACGAATTCGGGCATCATCACTCCTGGGATATCATAGTATGGAAAAGGAACGCCACTTACTATTACAGGTTCAGTTTCTTTGCCATTAACTGGTTTATTTTTAATATTTAATGCACTCTGCATTGGTTGTATAACGTTCTTAGGAGGTACGAATACATAGTCTTTGTGTGAATCCTTATTGTTTTTCTCGGTTCCAGTGCCTTCAAATTGTGGAGCTTCTCCTGTTTTTACTTCTGTGTAATTCAAATGACTATGGTGATTCATTTGTTTGTAAGAGTATTGTGACACAATTTGTCCATTATCAGTATAATTTTTGAGGAATTCATTAACTGCCATTTTATGAGCATTAGCGTTACTTTCACTTTTATTATCGTGAACATGATTTTTTTGTTTAGATTCATCGAATTTTGATACAGTGTTTGGTTTATTGCTTGGCTTCAATTGTATATTTTGTTGTGGACATATTTTATCAGTCCCCTTACAGCGATTGACTTGCACATTATTCACCACCTGATAAGGACTGCCAAAAGGCATTGGTTCGGGTAGAAGAATGGGGTTTCTATCTACCAATATTGGAGGTCCGTTAATAATATTTCCAACATACTCCGCGTCATTTCTGGGTGACTGAGGTATTCTGTGTGTTGAAAATGGTCTTGGTATATATTCTGGCATTACTCCTGGATTACTATAGTATGGAAGAGGACCACCATTGGGCACTGGTTCAGGTAGAAGAATAGGATTTCTATCAACCATTACTGGACCTTTGAAAACTCCTTTGTTAGTTCCCATATATTCAGCTGGGCCATTTACAAGTAGCTGGGGTATTCCGGGTAACAAATATGGTTTTGGTTCTTGTACCAATTCGGGCAGCATCACTCCTGGGATATCATAGTATGGAAAAGGAGGGCCACTCACTATTTGAGATCCAGTTACTTTGCCTTTACCTGGTTTATTTTTAAGACTTAATGCACTCTGCATTGGTGGTATTACGCCCTTTGGAGGTACGAATACATAGTCTTTGTGTGAATTTTTATTGTTTTTCTCGGTTCCAGTGCCTTCAAGTTGTGAAGTTTCTCCGGTTTTTACTTCAGTGTAATTTAAACGACTATGGTGATTCATTTGCTTGTAAGAGTATTGTGACACAATTTGTCCATTAACAGTATAGTTTTTGAGGAATTCATTAACTGCCATTTTATGAGCATTAGCGTTACTTTCACTTTTATTATCGTAAGCATGATTTTTTTGTTTAGATTCATCGAATTTTGATTCAGTGTTTGGTCTATTGCTTGGCTTCAATTGTATATTTTCTTGTGGACATATTTTAACAGTCCCCTTACAGCGATTGACTTGCACATTATCCACCACATGATAAGGACTTCCAAACGGCATTGGTTCAGATAGAACAATGGGGTTTCTATCGACCATTATTGGAGCTCCGTAAATGTTGTTTCCAACATGCTCAGCGACGCCATTTTTGGGTGTTTGAGGTGGTATTCTGTGTGTCAAAAATGGTTTTGGTAACAATTTTGGCACTACACCTGGATCAACATAGTATGGTAGAGGACCAAAATTGGGCACTGGTTCTGGTAGAAGGATGGGATTTCTATCAACCATTATTGGAGCTCCGAAAACTCCTCTGTTATTTTCAACAAATCCAGATGGACCATTTCCAAATGGCTGGGGTATTCCGTGTAACAAATATGGTTCTGGTCCTTGTAGGTATTCTGACATCATCGCTCCTGGGTTAACATAGTATGGAAAAGGACCGCCGCTAACTAATTGAGGCTGAGGTGGGTTAACATAAAATGGAATCGGCTCACCATTCACTCCTTGAGGTTTTACTGCGAATGAATTAGCACCAATTCTCGCCATTTCTGCAATCCTCAACATGATGTACTGAGGTAGGGGTGGTTCCTTCTCAGTTCTCGTTACAATCACATCTTTACCGTCATAGGACTTGTAGGTCATATCCGCATCTATTCCTTTTTGTTTGTAAGAGTATTTCGCTTGAATTGGTGCGACTACTTCTTGCACGCCCATTGGTACAAGCACATGGCCTTCTTCGTATATATTTAGAGGAACATTCTGCTCTTCAAAATACTTCAAACGTGGTTGCTGTGGAGTGAAAGGGACCACTAGCTCCTGTATCGAGTTATCTCTTCTGTCACTCAGTATTCCTGAGTTTATCAAGTTTCTAACCATATCTATAGCAAGCAGAGTTTCCTTTTGCGTTGTCGTTCCTAGGTATGAGCCAACGATTGCAACTTCTGGCTTGACTATTATAGGATCTTCAGGCTTTGATGGCTTTCCTCCATCTTTATCGTGTTTTGGTTTTTCTTTTCTGCAGACTTTTATAAGAATATCGTTGAATCCAGGTATCTTGAACAGTTGTTGAGTCTCGTTCTTCGCCAGTATTGGCTGAGCGATGACAACTTTGTTGGAGCCAAACAGTTTATCTTTGAAAAGGTTTTTGATGTGGCCCAATGATCTTTTGGGTCGTGGATTTGCTAGTACTGCAGATACCAGGAGGAGACACTGAAAGAGGACAAGAGCGTGAGTGTGAAACTTTATATTTTTTTTAGTTTAAAATATATAAATGGAGCCTCTCGCCTCAGCGCACTTAAAATCCTTTCACCACGCTGGTTTGAAAGTTATACTAACACGATAAGAAGTTTAAAAATAAAATATAATAAGTAATCAAAATTCAGAATACATTTTTTTTATATTATAGATTTTTATAAATCGAAAAAAAGGTCGGAAAAGTACAAATGCTCACTGACGATAGTCTTCAAGTGTGCATCTAACATTTTCATTTTTCTTAGATTCCTTTCAAAACTTAAAAATAACAAATTAGCTAACTTAAAAAATACTTACAATAATAAAATTCCACCTCATATTTGAGCCACTTTTAAACACATAATATCACTCTTCTCACAGTACAACATAAAGACTAACGAAGTTTCACCTTTATCATTACTTATATAATGTTGTAATTTGTTAATTTGATAAGAAAGCTTTGGGTACGTACGTTTGACGCATGAATCCATTAGCTAACAGAGGTGCATAAATGGTAAAATAATGAAATTGTGTTGCCCAAAAAATAGCCTACAAAAATGCAGATTTTTTATTTCGAAATTTTAAAACGGTCCGTTAATGTGAATTAACGTTAATTTTATGTTAGCTGTTAGATGGACCGACAACATTGTTAAGATCGCAGGAAGACTGTGGATAGAAATGGGCTCAGAATCGTTATTCCTAGAAAATAAAATGTGTATACAACGTGTATCAAAATATGTGTACTATCCCGAAGGGGGGTGAATTTCCACCCCCCGGGGAACAACTTTTGTTCAACGACTTTTCGAACTTCGATTGGTATCTCTGAAAAAAACTGCAACGAAGTTTCAACATGAACAGCTGACTTTATACAAAGTGACAACCCTAAACTCAGCTACAGAGGTAGTAGGTAGTAGTAGTAGACCTACAGAGGTAGTAGGTCAAGGGGTCAAGGGGTTACAAGGATAGGGTTGTCAATTTATTTAGGCATTATGAAATTAAATATTTTTGTATGGGAAACTGAAAATAGGAATTTTTAATTATCTCCCCCCCACAACTGATCACCATTGTGGTCTGAAACCCCCCACCTTCGCATAGTACACATATTTAGATACACCTTGTATAGGGCAGGCCTATGTCCAGCTGTGGACTTCTCAGACTGATGATGATGATGATGGAGTCTGTTAGCTGTATTAGGTAACTAGATACCCTCGAACTTTTTCGTCTAAAAATTTAGTTTAGAAAAGTAATAAACACCATTTTGGTTTCAAATTAAAATATTTATTTATATTTATTAGAGCAAAACCTAATTAATTATATATTATGTATATAACTAGTGGAAGACAATTGTGTTGAAAATAGCCACAAATAGATTATAATAAATAGTAACCTAAACTAAGGCTCGATTAAACGAATGATTAATCAACCAATTAAATATTTGAAAGATGTTTATCACAAATTTTGCTTGTCAAAATTTGATCTGTCAATTATTTAATCAGTTAGTTAGTAATCCGTAATCGGCCCTTAAACTTAAAATTACGACTAGAAATACAATATCAATCAAAGGTTTTATTTACATATTGACGTGGTAGGTATTTGGACAAATTTTAATGCATTATTTAGGTTGTTTAGGTTTAGAGGTGAAATTACGATGGCACGTGAGGCTGAACATCTGTATGCCTCAAGTTGATGGGCGCAAGGCATCGTAGGGCACGTACTTGACGACCTACGAGGAAATGCTTTGTTATAGGCGATGGTTAGCATTTAACATCAGGTGGGTATGCTTGTTCAACCAGCTTGATGCATAAAAAAAAAGTTCGATACTTCTAAAACATGCTATTCTTCTGTGTATAAAATAGTCATCAAACGTATAGTACTTAGTAAGCAACAAATATTGCTAATTTCGGTTTCATATACACATTCAGGTTTCATTTGACTTTTATGGAGAAAGGAGCACGCATTCTCATGCATTTTGACAACACTTTTCCGGCTACACGGCCCTTCTACTATGTTCTGTGGGTAATAGTAAAAACAATAGGTAAAACTCATATAAATCCATACTTTAGACGCGTTTCGTTATATCTCAGGAACCCCTCATAGTTTTTTTTTATGTAAAAGATAGACAAACGAGCTTACAGCCCACCTGATACGCGGTCACCGTCGCCCATACACACCAACAAAACCAAGGGTGCTGTCGTTGCGTTGTCTATCCTGGAGAAGTTTTTACGTGGGTATACTTAGTTGCCAGATTGTGGTCTAAGCACACCACGGAACGTCTCCATCGAACACATGCCGTGGTGCAATAGCATGCCCATGATGAGGAGGGGAGCCATGGAGCAGTTCGCACATGAAGCTAATATAGGTGATGGCCAGGCGAAGAGTCTCGATGCGGGAGAGACGCTTCTCGTACGCGAATGTTGGAACCTGGTGGAGGGAAACTGGTGGTAGAATCTTCGTTGAATTTAGGCTGGTGCTCTTAAAATATACTGGTATTGGAAGAAGTTGTATGTTATTTTATTAGGCCTGCATGCTGACACAAATGATTTTTCATAAAACTTCCGACCCTCATTAACAACTAGATATGGTATGCCTGAAAGATAATTAGATAGAGAGCCTTCGACGAAGCAAAAGACGAACCAACTTTTCTACATCAACTATTTTAGAGAAAAGTTGGTTCTGCTTTTGCTACTACTATCTTTAATTATAGTTTTGAGAGCATCGAAGGCACACACGCCACGTCAAAGAGTCTTCCTAAACTGTCCATTATTCCACTCTTATTCAATCAATCAATTTAATTCCCCTTATCAATGGTTCTTACCTTCCTCCTCAGCTTATCAAAAGCTTCATTCAGGTTGAACATCCGTCTTCTCTCCCTGATGTTAGCGGCGCGTCGTTGCGCTACGGACGCGACCCGACGGCGTGTCTTCTTGCCGTTGGGAGTGGACCGGTGGCTGTTGCGACCGCATCCCGCTGCCGACCAAACTGTTGTCAACAGACGCATGTCATGTGAGCCGGATTGATAGAAGCTCTCGTAAGTTCAGTAAGTACTCGAGGCTCGAGTCAAACCTTTTAAAGGCAAGCTACTAGGGCCAGAGTAGTGGTGTGTCAGGATCGTAGCAAGTGGAAATCCGTGATCTCTGCTTACCCCCATGGGAATAAAGCGTGATTTTATGTAAGTATTTATGTACTAGGGCCACTAAGATGGCTAACCCCCGAATACTGAAACGCAACTCAGATTTAAGCACGTCTCAAGCGACGAATATTTGACAGTTTTCAATGAAAATCTGTCAAAAATTCGTCGCTTGAGACGTGCTTAAATCTGAGTTGCGTTTGAGTATTCGGGGGTTAGTTTGATAAAAAAATACAGGAACAGGCTAGAAAGAGCAAAAGATATAGGAGGAAAAACACTCATCAACACACTCATAAATATGAAATAGTAATAAGCTATCTATAGGTAGGTATCCTCAACGCTAAATGCAGTCTCGTGGAAAATGAACAGGTTTTAAATGATGCCATAATGTTGCAGAAAGATCCACTTACGCCTCCTTATACCGTGTATAACGCGGTCTGTCGAACACCCTGAATATTACCTAGTTCAAACACCTAAGAGGCTTTCAGTGGATGGTCAAAATGGTCCTTCACATATTCTATGGGGGACATAGTTTATACACTTAAAATCTCTGGCCGTCAGTGGATAGACAAAATCATACTTCATGGACTTTATCTATGAGGGAACATCTAAGCTCTGTGTTCTTCAGGTTACTGATACCATAACTCACCGAGATCAGAGGGCGGGAAGGCCAGGATGTCAGGATAAGGCACCGGAGCCGGCGGCGCGTCCCACAGGGGCCCGTATGGAGACACCTCGCTGCCCTGCGAACCAAGCATCTTTTAGAACAACACATGGTAGACCTACACATGATGGAAAGTAGCGCCAAAGACCAAAACATAGAATAGACTAGCTTAGTACGGGCATGCGATAAGCTGCATGCCGTAGATGAGGCATAAGATGTCAGGTCTACTGCTGATATGTTGAGGTGTAACTAGTTCTTTTACGCCAAAATAATTTTCAGGTCAGATGTCAGGTGAAAGGCGTAATAAATCACATCAGCAATTAAAAAGGAACGAATGTGAACACTTGCATGGAAAATTATAAGATTACAGTAGTTAGAAAACAAACATTACATTACGCAGTAGTTTTATAATAAAGAAATATGAGAAGTAAGTTAAAAATTGATATTTAATATTGATGATGTGATATTTCGCCTTCCGTGAATATAACAGTCAGTATAACAGTACAGGAAATTTGGTTGAAATCGATAATAATTGATTACCTAACAAGATAATATTTGGGTCTGTAAATTATAACTACTGTATTTTCCACTGATCTTAGAAAATATAGAGTTAAAGGTATGGTCAACTCACCGCAGAGCTGGACCAGACGTGCGGCGTCTCGCTGCCGTATGACATCAGCGGGAAATGAATCTTGATTCCTTTTCGACACCACCAGATAAAACCACTCCACCAACCCTAGAAACTTGGACCGTACCGAGAGCCAGCGGAGCCAACGGGTTGCAATGAACTAAATCAAAGTATTATAATCTGCGCTGTACCAAAATATGAGAGAAATGTTATTAATTTTGTACACTCTCAGGACTCTCCACCCTAACAGCATACGACAGAGTTCAGAATCATAATTTTGTATAAACGTGGCAACCCTAGATAGTAACGTCAGGTTTCTCGGCTGTGATTGGCTATTATGAGGGGAGATTAGGGTGGTTGAAGCTGATTGGCTGCAGCAGGCGCAAAAGGCGGGAACGGCAGTATCGACTCCCGTTTTCAGAATTTCAGAAGTGGCCGTTGATGTTGTGTTCCGTGATTCTCAGATCTCGACGGAATTCGATGTGGAATGTTTGTATATAAATTAATGAACTCTTTTTGGCGTCGAGTTTATGAAATAATAATATTGTTAGCATTAAACAGCGAACAAAAAGCGGTTCCAAGCTATTTTACTAAGTCGTGTAAGTTACTTTTCATCATCATCCAGTGGACTTGCCCTGTGGTGTGAGGTAATGCGATTGCCATATTCCGAGGTAAACACTCAACATCAGGTGGACTATCAGCTTGTTCCGTCCCTTTTTCTCATAATAAAAAAGCATCTTCCACACAAAATCCACTGCTGCATGAACGTAGGTCTCTACGTCTCTCCCAAGACTCGCCCCATTAAGACCAAAGAGTTTGGAAAGCAAGGAGTTTCCCAAGTCTCTGAGACAGTTTCTTATGGGTATATTATGCAGATCGTCGCTTTACCTTACCACAAGTAGTGTTGCCCAAATTCAGTCTTGGCCTTGCAGTCTTGGTCTTGTTCTTGCGTTTTTGCAAGACCAAGACCAAGAACAAGACTGCGTATTTTTAGCAAGACCAAGACCAAGACTGACCGTGCAAGACTTGAGCAAGAACAAGACATAGCCTGCAAGACTCTTGCGTCTTGCAGCTAGGACTTAGCGCTATTTCACTGAGTAGTTAGGTGTAACAGTTTGGTGTATAGGTAGGTACGCTTAGGAATTCTATGAGACGCAAAAAACTGTATCAAAGAATATGAAAAACTGGACCTATGCGCATTACGATTAATACCATCTTATAAGCTTATAAATCATTTATAAGCTTATAAAGCTTATAAATCATAAATGTTTATTAAGAAACAGTTACTTCCATGGAAAACGACATATAGGTCAGTTGATTTTTCGAATTTCTTATCAAATCTTCAGTTATTTATTAATCTGCTTGATCTTTACTATGGCTATGTTAATTCAAGCTCACAATGTTCCAATTCTAATACGTTTTTCTAAGATTTAAAGTAAACTTTAATAAATAGTAATAGACTAATAGGTAATTGCAAGACTTGCAAGACTCTTGCTGCAAGACCAAGACCAAGACCAAGACTGGGAGCGCAAGACCAAGACCAAGACCAAGACCAGGTGTATTGGCGCAAGACCAAGACCAAGACTGGCTAAGTCTCGTCTTGTTCTTGCATTTGGGCAACACTAACCACAAGGCGTCCTACACTTTTTTTTACGGCGGAAAATGCTTTACGCCATCCTCCTACTTGATGAGAGTAGGAGAGGATGTCGGAACCTCCGTCATACTGATAACAAACCGACTAAAAACCCACCGATGTTCCTTCACTCACCTCAGTGCCAGTGCATCGTTTCAACCATTCCTCGCCTGACGATATATCTAACCTCTATAAGATACTATCTAACCTCAAATTAAGCAGAGCTTGTAAGTACTATGGGAACCAGATAGCTGGATATAATACTTAAACACATATTTTTTGTAAGTAAGTAGGTAAGGTACATAACCAGAGGCGTCTCTAGCCCATGTAGCGCCCGTGTGCAAACATTACCCAAGCGCCCCCTAGTAAGCGCGCGTTCAAAATGGAATGGATACAAAGTACAAGTAAAGTAAGAGCACATCAAGTTACCTTAAACTGTCAAATTTCCCCAATGGGTAATAAACTTGTTCGGAGATTTTTAAGAAGAAATTTTTCAGTTTGGTTACCATGATGTGCTGTTGAATGTATTTAGAATTATGTAAGGTGTTCTGGTGTTTACTATTACAAGCCAAAACGTATCCGATTATGATGTTGACATGACTATCTTCTTCTTCTTTCTTCGAAATATACAAGGTGTATCTAAATATGTGTACTATGCGAAGGTGGGGGGTTTCAGACCACAATGGTGATCAGTTGTGGGGGGGAGATAATTAAAAATTCCTATTTTCAGTTTCCCATACAAAAATATTTAATTTCATAATGCCTAAATAAATTGACAACCCTATCCTTGTAACCCCTTGACCCCTTGACCTACTACCTCTGTAGGTCTACTACTACTACCTACTACCTCTGTAGGTCTACTACTACTACCTACTACCTCTGTAGCTGAGTTTAGGGTTGTCACTTTGTATAAAGTCAGCTGTTCATGTTGAAACTTCGTTGCAGTTTTTTCAGAGATACCAATCGAAGTTCGAAAAGTCGTTGAACAAAAGTTGTTCCCCGGGGGGTGGAAATTCACCCCCCTTCAGGATAGTACACATATTTTGATACACGTTGTATAAAACTCTTATTACTGACTGACTGACTGACAATCAACGCACAGCCTAAACCGTTAGTCTTAAGTGGGTGATAGACGTACGAACTTAAAGTACGCGGTTTTTAAGATCGCGAACTTACTCGGCTCGACGTTGGTGACACACGTGAAGCTTACTCACTCTGTATTGCGATGTCGTCGACTGAAGAAGCTTTGTGTTATTTAGGAATAATATCGTATTACATTTAAAAAATATGCGAATATGTTCAGAAATCACTCATTTTGAAATTTCTGAATTAAAATTAACAAAAATTGCAAAAATTAACACGACAAGCGTGCGCATCCACGAACTGGCGAAACAAAATCTCGGCTCGCGGCTCGCAATGCTGCCACACGCTCGAACCATGACGAGCTACGAGCAAGATTTCAGACCGGTTGGATCGCCGACGATTTTGCGCGGCGGTTTTAAAGTACGCGTACTTACGGTGACACACAAGCGAAAAAGGTCGGCGAGCCATAAGTACGCGTACTTGCTCGTACGTCTGTCACCCACTTTAGAAGCATGAAACTGGGAGGGTGTGTTCCTTTTATAGAGTAGAGGTGCACTAAGAAAGGAAATTGGAAAATTCTTTCCTTAAGAGGAGAAAAAGGGGGAAAATGGTTTTAAGAAAAATTTACGCACAGCCTAAGCCGTTAGTTCTAGAAGCATGAAACTTGGAGGGTGTGTCTATTTTATAGCTTAGAAATGCATTTAGAAAAAAAATTGGAAAATTCTTTCTCTAAAAGGAGAAAAAGGGGGGGCGCCGAGCGCCGTGGCCTTCGGCGCCCCCTATGATGTTATTCATCAAATATTAAAAGAACTCAAGATGAAGATGCTATTCCAATTTGATGTTATTTATCAAAAATTAGAAGAGCTCAAGATGCTATACAAAATCTATGCAGAGCGGAGCTCTTTTTACGTTGGTAATTGAAAGTGCGGCGCCCAGCCAAGGCGCCCGCCAAGTGGGGCTCCGTAGTGGTCATAGAGGGCGCCGAGCGCCCACCGTGGGGATCCGTAGTGGTCTGCAGCGCTCGGCGCCCCCTAGGACGCTGCGCCCGTGTGCACCGCACACCCTGCACAATAGGTAAAGACGCCGCTGGGTACATACCTGTATACCTACTAAGTATACAATATCACACACAGTCTATAGAACAAACATCTACGTTCACCATACAAATATTTGTTCTCAGTGGGGATCGAACCCACGACCGACGCGCAAGAGACAGAGCTACTACCAATTAATTGAGCTGAGAGCTGAGAATGGCCTTACATTGGCATTGGAACTTGACAGAGCCACGGAAGGCGTACTACACTTACGCTAACCTAAACTAATTACATAAATCCTAAACAGTCTCCTTAATATAGGAAAGCAGGAATACCTGATATTCTAAGTCATTAAGTATTCCCTACCTTACCACACTTGCCCAAAACGCACCTGCAGTGACAGACAAAATCAGTCCAATTCTAAGCGCATTTGCTAATCAGAATTCGATCATCGCATTAGGCGTGACCCCGTCGCATTACAGACGGACAGATGGCAGATTTGTCTCACTTCACGCATTGTATTGCGGCAGACAAAGGCAGAATAAAGCAGATTTGGACAATTTGGCAGATTCGTCAAATCTGACGCGAAATTGGTGCGGATAGGGTAAATCCGCGAGGGTTACGAATTAATTTAGATTTGGTTAGTTTTGTATGTAGGGGATAGTTTTGCTGCTTTTTCAAATAAAAGGCACGATTCAAAATTGTTTACAGTGTTTCAAATAGTTATGTTGTACATAGGTACTTAGTACCTAAATAAACACACCCCAAGCAAGTACCACCTAAGCTGCCTGCTAGAGATCGCTGTTAGCGATAAGGCCGCTCATTATATTACTGTCTCATTGTAATCAATAAAGAGCTATCTAACTAAGCTTAAAAGTCCTTATGTATATCTTACATTATTCATTTCTACGAATAGTAGATAGGTCATTTCTAGAAATGAATAATATAATATACCTAAGATATAATGGAGATTTAGGTAACTGATTAACAATATTTGATAGCATTTTACCTAAGTCTTTAGTTATAGCCACCGCAAAACGCAAAACAAATTAAAAAGTCAAAAATAACGAGGGGTGTTTAGCTGTGTCAAATTATTGAGATTTGCAAAACATGTCAAATGGATTACACGCTTCAATTACTAAGGGTGGATATTAAACGGGGTAGTATACTGTTATTCTGCTGGGGGGTGATTGCACGTGTCACATTGCAGGGGGTGGCGCAAAATATGTTTTGATATGTTAACTAATTTGTGGAGACAAAAATTGAATGGATTTTTATTGTTTTGTTTATTTCTAAAAATACAGCCACATTTAGGCAAGATTGCTGGCGAAAGGTACGATTTGACAGCGATACCTGCATCGCTGTCAAATACCTATCGCAGCATATAACCTAGATGTGGCCGTACCTTTATGCGACGTATTTCTAGCGAGAATAACATTTTCCGAGCAATCAAAATACTTTGCACTTACGCTTGTACAGTGACACATTCCTTGCTAAACATTTGTTTAGGTACGCTATTGATTTATTTCACATATGAAATCGAAAGCGCAGTCTGGGGTTTTTTTTTACAGACCACCATAACATTTCTATATAGCATCAATATCTAGAAAAAACTTGAGCAAAAGCATGGTCAAGCGAGGATTGTATAATTATTAATTGTCGTTCAGTCACATCCAGTCATATCTTCTATTCTTACTAATATTATAAAGAGGAAACATTTGTATTTTTGTATGTTTGACTCAAAATATATTAGGTATGCTAAGCCGATTTCAAAAAATCTTTCACCATTGGAAAGCTACTTACATTCACCCTGAGTAACATAGGCATATATTTGTGTTTAAAATATAAATGTGCGAAGCCGGGACAGGCTACTAGTACCTACCATATAAAAATACGGTTCAGTATCATATTTATATTAACTTCTGAGAGACAATCAAATCTTTGTCCTGACTCTTCTAAGCCAACTTTTTCTTTTGTTATTTAGAAAGCCTTTGTGAGTGGAATGAGCACACACGCGAAAAATCGGCTCAAACACCCTCTAATATGAATTTAATATACGGAACCGTGAAGGAAGCCGCTCGGACACCCTCTTGTTACAGATAGGGGTGTAATGCTGACAGTAGGGGATGGTTTGGGTTTGAGTTGGAATAATCAATTTGATATTTTTCTCGCTATTTGAAAAAGCGGAGCATCGGAATAGCATCAAAGGCAAAATATCTTTGAATATTTAACATATTATTGCACTATGAATTCTCAAAATTGAGACCAAAATATCTAATTTAGCATTGATAAAAATTGAAATTTATGGCTGATTTTTTACTGTCTTCATATGGCCAGAAAAATTAGAGCCTCGCTGGTATGCAAATACTTAGTGATGAATTAGTGAAGCAGATTGGTATAGGTTCAGAATCTGTTGCGTTGAGTACTTACTTGAGTTTTTGGCCAAAACATCTCACCGTTCAGTAACCAGGACTAATCATGTCTAATTATTAATTAATCATAATTATCCTGGACTGAAATTTGATAGGCAACCCATATAGAATATATTTATTGGCATGTTTAATTATATATAAAATACGTTTCATTAAATAACCAGCTCGGTCCTTCTTCTAGGGATCTTAGACTATATGTGGCCTGGTGTTTTATTGAATAACTTTGTATCTAATATATTTATCTGAAGGATCCAATAATATTTATGGGTTAAAGTTCCAAGTACGGAAAAACGATGATAAAAATTGTTTTCTTATAATTAGACGGCATGACTCCTTTCACGACTTTTCCCTAACGCTCGTGGTTTGGCCATCACCGACCTCAAAAAACCACCCTGTATTTTATCTGGCGGATAAATGTCGATGGAAAAATTTGCCATTAGTTAAATAATGTGGTTCTGTGTATGTAGGTAGTAAAAATACAAAAGTAAATAACTCTGATTTAATTCTCAATTTACTATATTACTAAACTTACTCTTACATTTTATTTACATCGCTTAAGATTTAAATACCATACACGCTAAATTAGTTTAATATAGAATTAGTTTGAAATGTGCGTCTATCTACGACGTTTGCGAGAAGTCTTCTTCCTAAGTAATGGCATCTGTTCATTCAGACAATTTTACCAATATCAAGTGAGGATATAATACATAAATAAAACAGTTTTTAATCAAGTTAGTCTATAGACAAGTCGGCCGTCATTTACTTTGAAGAAAATGGTGGCGTTTTTCTGCAAAACTATCGGCAACATTTTCGTTCATATGAATGAAGTGATATCACACTTTCATTCTAATTGCTCAGCCTTCGAGCTAAGACCTCAAGTAATGTTGGTTAAAACACCACCGAAATTACACAACATAACTCAAAATAACACCAGAAAAACAATTAAAATGAAAAAGCTATTTAACTTTCCAAAATGACAGAAAATACTCTACAAGCTACGGCCGACTTGTCTATTGGCTGACTTGACTAAAAACTATTTTATTTTACGTAATATATCCTAACTTGACATTGACAAAATTGTCCGAATGGACAGATTCCATCTAATTAAGAAGAAGAATTAGAATTAGACGTTTGAGTTAGAAGTTTCATCCTGGGACGTCTGCGAGACGAGAACTTTCGACGCATAAGACGTCGATGACATCTGAGACGTCTGTGAGACATAAGATGGAGACGCATCAGGTGTCTGTGAGACGTGAGACGTTGCGTCCGTCGTCTGTGAGACGTGAGACGTTGCGTCCATGGTCTGAGAGACGCTAGCGTCTCTGATCGCGCGCTGTCAGGAAGGGTCCTTGACTTTGCCGTTCTCATTGACCTTAGCAATGCGTTCCATTACTTCGTGGTTGTAAGTTGAGTGCAGCATTAGGCCCAATACACCAGCTCTGTAGACAAAGAAAAGATCAATGAAAGAAAGAAAGAAAATCATTTATTTATACATACTAAAAATGCAAAGTGTGTGGTATTACGAACACAATAACAAAGTGTCGTCATCATAAATAGAGACAGTAAGAAAAGTGTTAGAGGACACATTCTTAGTTGTAGTTTACTTTAGAAATTTAGGTCAATAACAAAATACTTATTAGCCGGAATTTTGGCTAGATCGTAATAGGTAATAGGTTATGAAACATAGCATACACTATTTCTTAAAAAAAACATACAAACTGTACACAACAAGAAATAAAACAGTAAAAAAGTAAAAATTACAAAGTTACTAACACAATACGTAGAGTTTTAGTGTGTGTGTGTGGAATGCTGTACGGTTTGCATAACAAGCGAAAATGTCTGTTATGTTAGAGTAAAAATGCTTTAATACATTTTAAAAATATTGCTATTAAAATATATACTATGAATATAAAAAATATCACATACAAAGTTGGCATATACATAAAGGTTGTCTGGAAGAGATCGCTCATAGCGATAAGACCGCCCATTGTGCTTCGCTATAGTTTTAGTTTTACGCTATGTGTAATGTCCTATTCTTGTGGTGTACAATAAAGTGTTATTTATCTATCTATCTATCTATATACAAAGTGTCACCCACCTTGAAGCCATAGCCAGCCTTATACTCCTTTCCTGCTCCAACAACTCATCCAATCTAAGCCACTGCCTAACCCTCTCCATATCAATCTCCGCCCGTCGCAGTTTCTCCCATTGGTAATGCTTAAGGCAGGCCTTCTTCGGAGCCCTACAGAACTCTCCAGTGGGCTCGAAGACGCGGAGGACTAGGGGACACCCGCAGACATCTGTATCGGACACTTTTGCGTCTTTGAAATGCTCTGGGCACATAACCTGTTGAAAAAATGTGACATAAGACAGAGGTTGGCTTAAGAGGAATGCTAGTGTCTTCTTTGTACTTAAGTTTTAAGTTCGCTGTATGATGTATTTTTTATTTGTTGTATTTATTATGATTGAATAAACGTTTTTTTATATTCTATTCTATTGGCTACCCTGCGTAGCAGGCGAGTCTAATTGCACTAATATATTTTTGATCCTATTTGCTCCTTTATGTTAAGTAACCTAGAACACAGCATTGCCTCGTAGGTCACGCACGTTAGAAACGTGCCCAACGATTCACTGCCTTGCGTCCATTAATTTACAAGCATAAGAAGCACTTCTCCATGTGTGCGTGACTTTATGTATGCATGAGTCTTACCCTCAACCGTTTACAGTACGTAGCATTGATCGGGTTGTAGTAATCACAGAACATGCTCTGTCCGTCTATCCTGGTGCGATGCCGGCTGCCGAAGGAGGCCTGTGCTTCGTACTTCACAAAGCACTTCTCCATGTGTTTGTGACTTTATATAGTGTGAAAGCAAGTCTTACCCTCAACCGTTTACAGTAGGTAGCATTGATGGGGTTGTAGTAATCACAGAACATGCTCTGTCCGTCTATCCTGGTGCGATGCCGGCTGCCGAATGAGGCCTGTGCTTCGTACTTCACAAAGCACTTCTCCATGTGTTTGTGACTTTATATAGTGTGAAAGCAAGTCTTACCCTCAACCGTTTACAGTAGGTAGCATTGATCGGGTTGTAGTAATCACAGAACATGCTCTGTCCGTCTATCCTGGTGCGATGCCGGCTGCCGAAGGAGGCCTGTGCTTCGTACTTCACAAAGCACTTCTCCATGTGTTTGTGACTTTATATAGTGTGAAAGCAAGTCTTACCCTCAACCGTTTACAGTAGGTAGCATTGATCGGGTTGTAGTAATCACAGAACATGCTCTGTCCGTCTATCCTGGTGCGATGCCGGCTGCCGAAGGAGGCCTGTGCTTCGTACTTCACAAAGCACTTCTCCATGTGTTTGACGGCGGTGCGCGAGTGTATCTCGTGACCGCAGGTTATGCAGTACATTGAGGTCTCATCATCCGCTTCCTGGAAAATTGTTAATTAATGAAATATAAAATCCTTCCACCACAATGGTCCGAAAGAACGACAAGAAGAAGTGAGACAATAATAAACTTTTGCTTTTGTAAATATTTGTTTTATAGAACGAGTATGACACCCAGACAATAATAACATTCACAAAAATGTTTGTTCTCAGTGGCGTTCGAACCCACGGCCTACAGCGCAGAACTACTACCAACTGAGCTGTGAAGGAGCTTTCTAATCCTGCGGGACTTTACATTGAATTGAAGTAACTTGTTAGAACCAAAAACATATTTTTGGTAAATCTTTGTAATGTTATTCCACGAAACTTTGTTGTTAGCGATTTTTCATAAATATCTATACTAATATTATAAAGCTGAAGAGTTTGATTGTTTGTTTGGTTGAACGCGCTAATCTCGGGAACAACTGGTCCGAATTGATAAATTATTTTAGAGCGTGAACACACAGAGAGCGGTCAGAGTTCTGCGTTCTAGTGACCGTTGACCGCTCAAGAGTTCCAACGCACACAAGCGGCGTTAAAATTCTCGCGTTCTAGTTTCGTTTGGGTCTTTGGACGTGCAAAACATGTCACTAGAAAGTTCATCATCCGATGAAGAACTATTGTTATTGTGGAGCTTAGCAGCTTCTAAAAAGAAAAGGAAGTATTGGGTGCACCCAATTAACACAACGCGAGAAGAACAAGGCGAATTTAGTAATATTTTTCAGGATTTACCAAAGATTCTATGTTTATTTTCGAATGTCGATTAATAGTTTTAATGAATTGTATAACATCATAAAACCTGCTATCGAAAAACAAAATACTAACTGGAGAAAATGTGTTCGTAATAATTCTCTTAGGTTTCCAGTCAACTGTGGCTGCGGTGTACTAGCTGTTTGAATTGTTGGAGTTGAGTGTGGTGAAAGGACGTAAAACACCCTATTTTCTTGATTAGATGCATTACCAGGTTCCTCAGACATCGCGGCGTTCAGGCGTTCCTTGTCTCGGCGGGAAAAGAACTCTTAGAACGCGACGTTCCGCTTTGACCGCCGCGGTCAGATTGCCCGCTGTGTGCTTTGTAGTTATAGACTCGGTACATTGTAATGAACGGCGAACGCGGAACTCAGAACTCAGAACTCCTGACCGCCCTCTGTGTGCGTGGGCTCTTAGTGTTGGATAGTCCATTTATCGAGGAAGGCTATGTAACATCACGCTACGACTAATATGAACAGCATCAATGCAAAATTTTGCAAAAATCTATGTCTCACCTTTTCTAACACGTAGTTACTTTCCTATGTCTATCCTTTTCTATCACGTAAGGAATTTTCTAAAAATTCTCAATTTTAAAAAGAATAGAACGCTCTTAAACGTTCTTGAATGTTCTTTAACATTCTGGAATACCCGGGCAACGCCGGAGCTGGCGGCTAGTGTTAATATATTTTAATATCTCCATGAACGTCGAAATATGTGAGCAGGTACTAATTTGACGGATATCAGCCTCTTTAGCTGTGAGGATAGGGAACTATAAAAGCAAAAAAAGGCCAAACCTTATCATCGGTATGCTCGATTGTAGCATTATCAGCTCTTGCAACCAACGCGTCGAGATCTTTATGCAGTTTGTCAAGCGCTTTAAGCTGGGATTGCGCTTTAGTAATGCCGCTGCGGACCACTTCAAGCGCTTTACGATTCTTCTGTTCCGCCACGCATGAGGAAAGTGACCACTCTTGGATGCGTTGGGGCAACACCTGAGGAAGACAATTGCAATTTAAAATGAAATTTGAATGAGTATTTCTGTTCATAAATGTATGGTCACTATTAGGTTTTTCTTCATACTTTCAGTAATCATTGTACCAACCGGTAAGTATATCGTAGATTCTACGATATACCTACCGGTTTATTTTTAATATTTATAGGTTCATAGGTTCCACGACAGTTTATAGGTTCAAAGTAGTAATAACTAATAGTAATAAAAATATGCAAAGCTTAAAAAAATCGAAAACATGTAGTCAATTCAATGCTCACTTTAAAATCCTTTCACCACACTGGTTCAAAAGAAGAAGACTATAAGACAAAGAATCAGAGGTGGTCAATGGAACAAGATAGAATGACCAGTCAGAGAACAAACATGCATGTTCGCCACACAAATATTTGTTCTCGGAGTTCTTTGCCCAACAGTGGGACACTACAAGCTAGTAGTAATAGTAATTCCCAAGTATTGCAGGTTACCTGGTATATCCTGGTGGTAGCGCGGCTGAGGCCACACTGCGCGCTGCAATACTTGGTGGCGTAGAGGGCGGCACGCGCGCATGTGGGGCCGTAGCATTGCCGCGGACTGGACGTCTGCAGGTGAGATATACTCTCCTCCGGCTCGTATGTCTCTCTCTCGTGGTGCTCTCGCTTTTTCTTTCTGTTACTACTGTAAAATTACATTCGGTTAAGGTTAGACAGACAGGTTCGGCAAAAACTTTCAAAAAAATTGTTTTTTTAGCTATACTTTCCCACAGCTGAGCAAAGGTCTATGTTTTATATTATTATTAAAAGTCTTCTATATTATATGCCACGGCGCCTTTGCTTTTGCGGGCACCAGTCTGGTTATTCTGGCTCAGACCTCGTTAGACACCACTATTTTGTAACTACCAAAAAAAAAATGGGGTAATGTAGTAGGGGTTATGGGCATTATGAATGTGCAATCAGAATTTTTAGTTTCGATAAAATGACAAAGTTATTAAATGTTAAAATTTTCAGAAATACTGCAAAAAATTATGGACATATTAGTTACGTAGTACTAGAGAGAAAAAAATTTACGCTGTTCGGTTCCGCTTGGTATTTAGCGTTTATGAATGAAATTATTTTTACTTGTTCAATCATTTCTCAATGTTTGACTAAAAACTGTGGATATTTAAAAATATTTTTTTATAACTTGAATTTTTTTTTTTACGTGAATGTGTTCAGTATCAGCAGCCAATATCGATATTTTTTTTTCTGGTAATTACAAAATAGACATGGCCAGCCCACTCTATTGACGCCTGACGCGAGACTGCCGTTTCAAGGTGCTGGTCGGCTCCGCTAGCGTAACGTTTTTATAGTTTTTGCAAAGTAACATGACGTAGAGACGCTACAGGCCTCTGCCAAAATTATCTACTTCATTAATAGGAAGTTTTTGACGTGATAACGTCTTATAAATCGATGGAGCCGGCTGCACGCACGAAAAAACATGACTCATGCGTCGTTACGTCGTTCCATTTACCTGAGCCCGAGCCCGGGTCGGGTAATGGGTAAGGGTAAATGAGGGTAAGGGTAAATGAGGGTAAGGGTAAGGGTTCGGTCGGGTTCCGGGTCCGGGTCCGAGAGTTCGAGTCCGAGTCCAAGTCCGAGTCCGCGAGTATTTTCTTATGGCGTTATCACGTTCAACTATCGTCAGTAAACCGACTTTACAGACAACCGATTTTTTTTTTATTACATTTTTGTAATAATTGGATGTTTTACCTGGATGGTTTAGCAGGCTTGATGCGATGCTTCACGCATATCCTGACCTTGCATTTTGGTCTGGATTTGTTGGTTCCTCCATATTTAAATGAGTCTTCACAGGCATCACAACTGCAAATAATTTATAGCTTAAAAAAAAGAAAAGGCTAATGACTACCCAGAGCTGCTAAAAATCCTCTCCTCGGGATCTCTTGGAATCTCATCATTATTATATGACAGACATCCCCTATTATCATCATCATCAGCCTGTACAAGTCGTTGTAGTGCATCGTAGGGCATGTTCCTACCGTGTGTGCCCTGCGAAGCACAATGCTATTGTTCAATATCCTCCATCTTTTACGCAAAGTAGCCGGCTACCTGTAATTTCAAAAGAAGCTATCTAATATCTCCCTATTTACTCCCTATTTATTGTATGGATCGCGGGAAGTCGATGGATGGAAAGGGCTCAGAATCGTTCTTCTTGAAAATGTGTAGGGGAGGCCTATGTCCATCAGACTTCTTCAGGCTGATGATGATGAAGTACCTACTGAAGACTTAAATACTCACTGTCCACAATCATGAGTTTGAAGACATCCCGGACAGTCTCCACAACCGTCTCTGTTGCTTGGTCTTTTAGAAGATTTATTCTCGGAGTGGTCTTTCTCCTTGCGCTTCTTCTTCTTGTCATCGCCACCTGAAAGCGGGTTGTTTAATTACAAAATCATACATATAAATTATGTGAGTATTCATAGTGATCATTTAGGCCACCAGTGTTCTCTACTAGAGCCTATTAAAAGTATATAATTATACATATGTATGCAGAAATATTTGAAAAAATGAAAAATATTTTATTTCTGTAGCCAAAATAATGAGCAGAAATTCACAATGTGGTAGCCCTCTATTAAGTAAAAAAATACTTGTGTTAGAGGACCTCACTCTTCCATATCCATATATGTAGTTTTCTTAAATTTAAATTAGGCAAGTACAATTTTTCTAAAAGTAATTTGTTACACAAAATATTAATCACACTACACTACACTATTATATTTCCCTCACAATCTAAGAAATAAATCAAATATTTGTGTGGTGTGAACACAGGTGTTTGTTCTCTATCTGGGTGTTATTTTGTATTCTAAGTATGTATTTACAAAAAAATATACATTATTAGGTATTATATCAGCTATCTGGTTCCCATAGCACAAGTTCTGTTTAGTCTAGATTCTAGATATGTGTGGATTGTCTATAATATTTATTTATTTAGGACTCAATATTTATTATGCACATTAAATATTCTTACCATCGGCATCCCCCTCATTTTCTCTCTTCTGAGGTCTAAACCTAGTCTTCAAAGTAGGATCCTCTTCCCGACAACGCTCACAGAAGTAGTTCTTGATGTATTTGGCCTCTCGCTCGGATATATTGATGCAGTCTCCGTGGTACCACTCTTCACAGGAATCACATGCTCTGAAAAAAAACCCAGTTTGTTGAAATGGCTTAACTAATTAGGTTGTGATGATGATATTGAGATTCCTATTGTACTAACCACCAATGGAAAAGTACTTGGTATATAATTAAAATGAAATGTAATTTCCGCTGTATATGATTGTTTGTAATGCCTTTACAAAAGCTAGTTCACTTCCGCTTAAAAAAAATTACAAAGTCAAAAATTCTTCATTCATTTGTATTGCAAGGATCACTTTGGAACATCTAGGTTAGTTGAGGGGCCAGTTCTACATAATTACTAGAAAAAACATGGCTTTGCAAAAACATTAGAATATGTGAAAGCTCTGGCAAAACAAAGTCACAGGATAATAACATTGAAGTATTGATCAAGTCTCAATAGTACCAAAGTCACACACTCAAAATATGAGTGAGAGACGACACTCAAACTTAAAGTAAAAGCGTGTATTTTGGATCCGGGAACTAAGGCCCGTATTCCGAAACAGCGCTTGAGTCTGAGTCGAGCCTCAAGCATAGATTTTATGACAGTTCTCCATTGAAAAGTGTCAAAAATCTGTGCTTGAGGCTCGACTCAGACCTAAGCACTGCTTCGGAATACGGGCATAAGAGTTCTTCATTGAGCTTAGTAGCTTACATCATGAACCGAGAGCTGTCTGATGACCGGCAGATGCAATAAGCCTGTCCAGCCTGATTCAGAAGCGTTGTTATCTTCGACTGCCGCTCAGGAAGGTCAAACTGCTTCGCTATGTCAGCTTTCTGCAAAGGAACATTGAATTTACCAAGAGAAATCGTAGTTGTTGTCACAGCGCGGGGGTATAAAATACTTACACTTCGTTTGTGTTTTCTCTCACTCATGATGGCGTATTATTTGAGGACCAAAGTTGTGCCTATCTCGATTGTAAGTAAATACAATCATGTAATTTTATTTTCAAAGTTTTTCTTTCGGCGCTCTTATATTTACGCAATATTCACCACGGCATGTTTATCAAAATAGGCTTGTTGAAAAAATATCGATACATCGATATATCGATATTATTTTTTCAATATATCGATATTTTTGAGCGATATTTAATAGTTCGATATATCGATGTATCGATATAAAATTCTAAGTATCGAAAAGGTATAAAAACCGATATTTTTTTTTCAGACCAATAAACATTTATAAGTTTTAAGATTAAAAAATCCCAAAAAGCAAATACTTTTTTTATACTAACATCTTGTAACAAATTATATTATAAGTATTTTTTGTTTTTGGTCGACTTGATTTGCTGTTTTATAGTTTAGTTTTTAAGTTGGCAACTCTGTTAGTCAATTTCAATTTCAACAGCACGAATATTCTCTGTCAAGTCAAATCATACCGATATATCGATATATCGATATTTTTTAATAAAAATATCAATATCGATATCGATATTTTCAAAAAACATCGATACGATATATATCGATACTTTATTGCATTTCCGACATCCCTATATCAAAACTTTTTTTTAATTTTAATTTGAGCTTTCTGGGTTAAAGTTTTCTGTAATATTCCACTATCTTTCTTCATCTTCTTTCTTTATTCTTTCTCTGTAAGCTTATTTATGTTAAATCTTACTGCATTCATTTAACATCGATTTTTAATTAAAGCTTTCATCATTTTTTAATAATAAGTTGATGATACACACTAGCAAACATTTAGCAAACATTTTTTTTAAGGAAGTCAAATCTTCTCCTGCCTTGGCTTTTTTTTTCGCCAGGTGGCGCTTTTTGAGTAAACAACTCACTTTTGTTAAAAATTTTAAATAATCAAAATATAATATCTGTATAGCCTAATTCGTTTAAAATATGATGTTGCGGTGTTGTCCTATTGACAAATCAGTACCATGAACGTTTTCCATGTAAACAACTAATGTTTCAGGGATTTATCTCAATTTTTGGAAGTGACCGGTAAAGTGTTTGAATTTATGGATAGAAACAAACAATTCATACCACTAGCTACAGCCTGCTAATAGGAATTCGTGCATCTGAATTACCCCGTTCCACAACACTACCAGGTATCTACCAATTATTAATGTATATACATGAATTTTTAAAAACAAGAAGCCAGTGAATCCGTGAATCCCGTAGGCGTTGACCTCTTGTGAACTCGCTAGCCGCCAACCAGCCAAACTTCCAGAAATAAAACCGAGATGGCGCTAGTTACAAGCCAAAACATCTGTAGCAAGTGTAACCAGGCATTGCCGCCGAAACATTTTATGACATGCTCTGTATGCAAAGTAAAACTGCACCTCGAATCATGCTCCATAGTCACTGATAGACATTACGCATATTTGTCACCCAAAAGTAGAGCCGATTGGAAATGTGGGTCCTGCATCTGGAACAAAGGTAACGTTACGAGTATTCCAACTCCAGTCAGACTAGTAGGCTCTCGGACCATAAGCCGTACACCTACTGACAGTAATAAAAATAGCTCGCGTAACCTTAACACCACGTTTACCAGCACGACGACAAAGAATATGTCCTCCCAAAAGACTCCCACATCACCAGTGATCACACCACCAATCAAACCGGACAAGGACAAACAGGCGGCTGCGAAGAAAAAAGTAGTCACCAACGTAACAATTATGTCTGAACTCGTGAGCTTCCGTGACCAAGTCTCTGGCTATTTTCTTTCTCAGGATGCCAAGTTCAATGATCTGATAACTACATTTAGTGACTTTAAGACCTGTTTTACCGAGCTGAACACGAATTACAACACATTAAGAACAGACGTGGACAAGATTTGTGAGTCTCTAGATGTGGCAAACGACAAGCATGATTTGTTAACAATTACGGTAGAATCCACCTGCTCGAAACTGCAGCAGCTACAGTCTGAGAAAGACTCGCTCCACGACAAATTGACTGCAGCACACTTAAGATTAACATCGATAGAACGAATTGCTCCAACTGAAGCTAATATATTATCTGGCACTGGTAGTAACACTGATGAGGAAGAAGTAGTATGTAGAAGAGCAACTGATGTGTCAGTAGTAACACAAGCCTATGCCAAACAGGCCCCTCCTAAAAAAGTCCCCCCTATTACCATAGGCAAACCTGAAACTATGCGCCATAATGACAACATCCGCGATAAGCTTGCAAAATCTATAAATAATATCTCTCCTTCACCCTTCTCCTCTGCTGTGGTTTTATCATCTCCAATAGATAACGAAGATCCCCATAACTCTGACCAAAGCAATGATGCACCCTGGCAGATGGTACAACATCGGCGCAAATTCAAGCGCCAAGGCGTGATAGTTGGTAAGGCGCAAAAACTACCCCAGCTGCAAGCTATGGAAAGAACTAGGAAAATTCACGCATGTTTCCTGCAACCGGACACAACGGTTGACGCTATGAGATTACATATGGAGGAAATATGTAATATAACAGGATTCCACGCAGTTAAACTGAAACTCAAGCATGATTATTATGCCTCATTCGTTTTGACTGTTCCAGAATACACCTTTGATATGCTCATGACACCAGACTCTTGGCCGGCTGGAATAGAAGTTTGTGAGTGGTTTCACAGAGGTGTCAGGCGTGAATACTGTAGTCGACCCCGCACACCTGGCCAGAAAAACGAAGAGACGGGAGACGCAAACTCAAGAAAAATTTCAGAGAAGTATATTATCTAAATATACGCTACGTGCTGTGTATCAAAATGTGAATGGCCTGAAGACTAAACTACAACAATGGAGAATATGTACATCACTTCTGCAAGTCGATTTTATTGCCGCAACAGAAACTAATTTAAATGACTCTGTAACTGATGCAGAAGTAACGCCATGCGGGTGGACTCTTCTACGGCGTGATAGAGGCTCTAACATGGGTGGAATATTACTTGCAACCAGACCTGGTTTAGAAATCTCTCGCCAACAACATCTTGAGACTGGATTTGGAGAGGATCTCTGGGGATCTTTTTGCTACTATAGTCGAACAGTGTATGTGTGTGTTGTCTATATTAAACCATCTGCTAAAGATGAAGACTACATGGCGTGGTTCTGTAAGGTCGAAGAGAACATGTACACTTTATCGAGTAATTCAATTGTTGTCATTTTGGGTGATCTGAATTTAAATAGTGCCTCTTGCAGTATTAAGAACTACATGGGCTATTTCCTAAATTTCTGTGATTTTGTAGATTATAATGATATTTTGAACCAAATGGGTAGCAAGCTAGATGTCGTGATTATAAACAGTAAAGTAAGAAATGTAAGTGTATGTTTGGCGGATGACGGTCTTGTGGATGTTGCTGACAAATACCACCCACCACTTGATATCTCTTTGGGTATTGATGGAGAGGAGAAAGTGGTAATGTTAGAAGCTAGTACTATCGATGCAAGAACCGACTGGAACTTTAGTAAAGCCAACTTTCCTGTCCTCTACGAATTAATTAACAATATCATCTGGGAAGAAGTGTTTAACGAACAGGATGCTAACCATGCTGTTGAGTTGCTCTATTTAAATCTAAAAAAATGTTTTGAACTTTGCGTTCCTAAGAAAATTCGAAATACTAAACCCGTTCGCAGATACCCAACATGGTTCAGTAAAGACATTATCGCGGACATTAAAACCAAATGGACTCTTCACAAAATTTGGAAAAAATCTAAAGATCCCCATGTGTACAGTTTCTTTGCAAGCATTAGAGCATCAATAAAACATGATATAATAATAGCACATAGCAACTACACAGATAACATTCAGGAAAACCTATCGAATAATCCTAAAGCATTCTGGAATTATGTTAAAAGTCTACGTACAAAGGGAGGTTTTGATCCATGCATCACATATGCAGGACAAAAACATACTGGTCAGGCAGCAGCCACAGCATTTGCCAATTATTTTAGTAGTGTTTTTCTTCCACGCATTCCAGATCTCAATACTAGCCAAGTAAAATCTATGAGCAACTGCCCGTTGATCAGTATTCAAAAATTTTCTGTGGCCGAAGTAGAAGCTAGTATAATGAAACTCAAACCTAAGAGCTCAGTAGGTCCTGACAACGTACCGCCGTATTTACTAAAAGCATTTAAATTCCAATTAGCACCAGTCCTTACACATATATTTAATATTTCTCTAAATACGTTTACTTATCCAGAAGTCTGGAAACAATCCCGAGTTGTCCCTATCTTCAAAGAAGGAGATAAAGCACTAGCTGAGAACTATAGGCCCATTGCAATCCTATCATCCCTCGCCAAGCTCTTTGAGAGTGTCTTACATGCCAACTTAAATAAACAAATTGAACCGTACTTAAATGAAGCCCAACACGCTTTCAGGAGAGGTAGATCAGTAAACACCAACTTACTCACTATAACTGAATACATTGCGGCAAAACTAGATTCGGGCACACAGGTAGATGTAATATACCTGGATTTTAAAAAAGCTTTCGATCAAGTAGATAACGATATCCTGCTAAACAAACTCAATGGCTTTGGTTTCTCCCCTAAATTACTAAAACTATTTGCTGATTACCTTCGTGACCGTCAACAATTTGTTCGTCTTGGCTGTTTTGACTCGTCTCCCTACCACACCAGATCAGGTGTAAGTCAGGGCTCATCCTTGGGGCCTCTTCTTTTCATCATGATGGTCGACGATCTGGCCAAACAACTTGAATTCGCCAAGTGCCTTCTGTATGCAGATGACCTCAAACTTTACATTCAAATACAATCGATCGATGACTGTTACGCCCTGCAGCGAGATCTGAATGCGATTCAAGTGTGGAGCGAAGTAAATCAACTACATCTTAACGTCAGTAAATGCCAAATCATGTCTTTTAGTAGATCTTCTCGACCGCTCAAAATGCCTTATCAACTCTACGGAGAACTGTTAAAACGAGAGCAAATTGTAAAAGATTTAGGAATACTTTTTGACACTGAGTTAAATTTCCACGACCATATTTACAAATTAACCGCTGACTGCTTTAAACGATTAGGATTTGTTACAAGAAACTGTAGGGATTTTCATAACATTAATGCTATTAGGATTCTCTACACTGCCCTGGTAAGATCTAAACTGGAAGCAAGTGCATGTGTGTGGAACCCTCATCAAGGAACATACACACTTATGATTGAAAAGGTCCAGAAAAGGTTTCTTCGGTTCTTGTATCGGAAAGTATACGGCTATTACCCGTTCATGTACCCTACCCAATACCTACAGGGTACATTAGGAGTTAACTCTTTGCAAACCCGTCGGGTGTTTGACCAAATCCTTACTGTATGTCGCATACTTAGGGGACTCCTAAACTGCTCTGAACTTTTGAATGAGGCCAGTCGACTTTGTGTCCCTGAAAATCGCACCAGATTCCGCCTCGGGCGAGTGCCTCTTTTCGCGGTAACGCCTGCGCGAACCGCGGCGCGTCAGCAGTCCCCAATCTGTAGGAGTCAGCGACACCTCAATGCCATCACTGCCTCACACGCACAACTGGACATTTTTTCAGATAAATGGTCAGTTGTTGAAAAATTGTGCTTGCAATACTGTGAGAACTTGGAATGCAAACAGTAGATTTCTATCAGTTTCTATTTTATGGCTCTTTAGAATTAGGTGAGTTAGTATTAGTATCTAACTATTTTTTCTATTTATCATAGGACATTTGATCTCTTTTGTTATTTATTTCTAGATTTTATTATTTTGTTTTATGTAGGTCTCCTAATAAGTAAATTTTATATATTTTTATGTGTACATAGCTCTAAGTAACGTATTGGATATGTCTGTAATGTTACCTAAGATTTTTTACAATAAACTAAACTAAACTAAACTAAACCGAATGCAACTAGAATGTAAAAAAAAAAGCGGTGTTTCTCACGACATGGAATAAAGGATAGTTAGTATGGGATAAGGTTCGAGATAGGGTGATGATGATGTTAGATTTCGTGAATCTAAGATATTTCCGAATTACAGATACGCTAGTAGTTACTATGACACGGGGTGCTTGCTACTAACTATTATCTATTCTGTGACGGTTCACAGCACAGAATAGATAATAGTTAGTAGCAAGCATCCCAAGGCGTTTTTCGTGACTGTAGATTTTATGAACTAGCGGTCGCCCGCGGCAGGCTTTGCCCGCGTAGTAGGTCATTGCTAACATCCATCCTGTGGAATGTTTGTTTTATTTACCTACATGATTTTGTAGATCTACTGCATTTAGTTAGGTATTATGAGTAAGGTGGGCACTGATGCAAACGAGCTTACCTGATGGTGGATTCAGAAGCTGAATACCTATGTTTAAAATGATTACCAGCTCTTAGGTAGGTAGGAGTTCTGTGTGTAAAATGGGACTTCTCAGCAAATAGGTAGATAGACTTGTCTACCTACATAGAGGTACCTACCTTTTCATCATCATCATCATCATTAGGCCTACCTTATTTAGGTACCTACCTATTATGAATAAGGTAGACAAGGCACTGATGCCAACGAGCTCCGGCAAATTCATCATCCACACTTGATGTGCGGGCTGGTTTCCGCAAGGCCTCTAGTGGGCCCTTATTGCGTGGCGCTTGACACGAACGAGTTGCTCGAACTTTTGTAGGTTCTACAACACGCCGGCCGGTTTCCTCACGATGTTTTACTGGCATAGTGCACATACATTTTTCTACAGAAAAACTCATTGGTACACGACTGGATTTGAACCCACGACTAAGGATCGGAAGGCGGGTCCGCTACCACTAGACCACCAGTGCTCTCTGCCAACGAGCTTACCTGATGGTGGATAGAGGAGCGTGTAATCATAATACTTAATCATATGTATGTATAGGTAGGCGTTCTGTGTGATAATGGGACTTCTCAGCAAATAGGTAGGTATGTACTTATAGGTACTTAGGTAGGTAACATTGTCATCATCATTACTAAACAGATTTGTATTTTGTAACGAATAAACTCAAAAACTACTGGACTGATAAATTTCTTTCGCCTCTTTAATGCTGAATTATCCCCGAGTAGCATAGTTACATTATATCTAGTTCGAGCAAATGAAACCTACAGGAAATGAGTCTCTTTCACCAATAACTCTGCATCTGTAGTTTAGTAACTACTGAGTAGTTCGACAGTTGGTACAAATAAAATGAAATGAAATATATTTATTTGCAAGAAGTATGGTACAATTATAAGATCATAGGGTATGTAAAAAAGTGGCTCACATACTTCATCGGCGACCAATATACAAAATTCAAACAAAAAGTAGAAAATATAAGTTAAATTAAAATAAATCAGTGTGAGAATAATAACAATAATCAATTCAGAATAATAATTCTTAAAGAAAATATAAAATAATTTAAATGAAATCTTTAACGCTATAAAAACATTTATAAAACATTGTAGATTATCTTTAGTAGGTAGTTACTCCATCACACACATATAGCAAGTTTCTTCATTCACAATCTGACCTATCACACTTTTGGCAGGGTTATAAACACACATCTTCAGCCCACTGAAGATGAAAGCCCACGAGGTGGTCTGGCATGCGGCAGAGGTGTCTAGCCCTGAAGAATTAAATGTTCTTCTCATTATTGATGACTGCCCAGTTGTAACTATGCGTAGGAGTTGACTATGAGCGGTTGGTTCCCAACGCTGCTGGAGGTATTGGAGTCGTCTGTGCTGTAGGAAATGGTAAATACTCTTCAGATGATAATAATAAGACAGATGATTAATTACCGATGCTGTTGCAGCCATCGCATTTCTGTCTTATTTAATATTCCGGTGGATTTTATTTCGTAAATATTAGCTCGTATCTCGAAATAGCCTAGCAAGAAATATAGAACAGTAGCAAGCAGAAGCAAGCATGACATTGACCTCTTGATATTTGACAGTTTGAGATGTCAGTTTTGACAGTTTAAATATAAGATTTACGCACACAAATGTAGATATACATACGTATACACACACATACACCATAGAAATCTGCTTCTTCTTTTTTCGTGAAAATAAGATCGGCCTTTTTCTTTCCTTTCACAGCGTTTCACTTCACCTTCACACTCACAACTCGTCAGTCACAGTCAGTTGTCAGTTCAGTTCAGTCAGTCAGTTCACTCAGAAATTCATTTTTTTTTAACCTTACAATGGTTTGGATACAAAGTCTTTCCGCCTAAGTCCTTTTTGTTAGGGTTCCGTAGCCAAATGGCAAAAATCGGAACCCACGATTCGTCATGTCTGTCTATCCTTTTATATGTCACAGCCACTTTTTTCCGAAACACTACTGTTGAAACTTGTTAGGTAAAATTATTCTGTGACATTACGATTTTCACACAAAAATTAAAAAACTTAATTTTTGGGGGTTCCCCATACTTTGAATTAAAATTCATTTTTTTTAAGCTATTGCATAGCTTCTATCGCGGGCCTTGAGCGTGGGGACTGAATCCAGAAATTCCGTAACGAAAAAAACCTAACACCCCCAATGACATTTTTTCAATGACGTAATGTAACAGTTTTAGAGTTGCCATACGTAACAAAGTTCAAGTCAGTGCCCAAAAGACTTTGTTCCGTTCTTTAGGGAGATTTGCTCATGAAGGTAGGGCTTGGAGGAATTAGAAATGGAGGCGTCAACGTTTGAATCCACGAACAATATTTTCTGCCAAAATTGACGGGGGACGAGGTAAACACGCATGGCACACGCGCATAGCAAAATCCTATTCATGTAAACACACACATTAACAATCCCGCACACGATCTTAAAATTTGCACACAGATAAAAAATATAACGTAGTTACGCAGTGTCAAGACTCACATTAGGATAATCTCTAGTGATGGGCATTCAGTAAGACCGGTAAATTGAACGATGAATAAAATAATGAATGAAATGGGTTTTTAGGTACAGGTAATTTAAATAAGTTATGCACAACAGGTTTCACATTTTGTAACAGTCAGAAAATAAAAGAACTGAATTTAGTTGTTATGTTTTATTAATGGTTATAAGTTTGAATCAATAGTTCTTAACATGTTATAGCATAGTACACATAAGTTTAGTCTTTTACTGAATAATTGAAAAAAATATATAAAGTGAAATCACATTACATCGTCAGCGTCAGCGTACAGCGAAGTTTGTAGTTCTGCCTTCTGCGCCGGAGGCGTTGGTTCGATTCCCACCGAGAACAAATATTTGTGTGGTGAACGCAGACGTTTGTTTGCCCGAGTTTGAAAACTTTCTGTAAAATGTTCCGAGCAAATCACACTCGTTCTTGTTGCATGCCAATTTGTTTTTTGGCCAAAAAATTTTGTCCACTCTTCAAGCAACAGGGTTTTTTGGAAACCTGCACAGGACGTAAAAGAAATATAAAATAGGCAAAAAAAATGTTTTCACTACGCCCACGACTTTATTTTTGAGTATGATGTCATGTTCTATTTTATACATTGATGAGTAGAGGGTTTGATGACTGGTACCTAGGATACCCATATTGTGGGATTTGTGAATAAATGTAATCCGATATTTCATGGAGGCAGCCTTCTTGGACCGATTTTCATCAAAATAGCTACGAACACTCCCGACTATTCACCTTTCAAACAAACAAAAAACTAAATTAAAATCGGTTGACACACACACACACACACAGATACCGCAAACTCATAACATCCCGTCGTTTTTAAGTTGGGGGTTAAAAAGCACCAAATATGTAATTAGACAACACATTATGTGATAATAATTTAACGTTTATTTTATCATTCATTCATTCATCAATTTCATTCAACTTTTCCCAACACTATGCCTTCTACCAAGGTATAATCTTTGACAATACTGTCGTAATACTGTCGTAATACTGTCGCTAATCTGTCGCAACCGGTATATCTTTTGAACTAAAATTCTACAAAATTACAAACACAATTGACAAAATAATACTCCCTTGTGGTAGGAAATACCATGTTCCCGGAAGTTTGATGTCTCTGATCGTCTTTTTACAAGAAACTACCATGCAATTCACCATTTTCGCGGAGCTCCACTTCGCGGCATGAAACGACACACAATGGTTGCGGTTGCGAGTAAAACACTTTTATTTAAAGGATATGATCGAGATCGGTATATGACCGGCAGAGGGGAAAGCCCTGCCTTGACATCTCCATTTCTAATTCCTCCAAGAGGTAGGGACAAACCGATTTAGTAAAAAATAAAAAATACTGCATTAATAAAATAAATAAATAATTCTATTTGCATAAGTTGATAAAAAATGCTATGCAATAGCTTTACCGCGGCAGTCTCCGAGTGCCACACGTCTTTTTTTTTTCATTTATCGCAACGTGTACGGAATCCATCCACATTTTCTTCATTACGTATTTGGTTCTTAATTTCCGTGATCCAATCCATTCATTTATTTCATTTGGATGCGCTAGCCTTTTCGCCAAGTTCTATGCCAACAGGGAACAGGGTATAGATAACAAATAACATTGTTTAATCTGTGGTACAGCGGTACAGACAACTCAGTTGCTATGACAACCAACTTTGTTTATTTGTTGAGGTTAAAATAAAAGTTATCTATCGCTAATTATATTTAATCAATTCCCTAGCAATGGAAGAGTTAGATACTCCTCAAATAATTACTCATATTGAGACTAACCTCAACCACTCTCTGTTTGACTGCAAATGGATACCATGTTCTGCAAAGTTTGTTGTAATCGGCTCCATGCCCAGAGGAACGGGCACAATCGAAATCTACGAGATTACTGCAGGTGAAGCTAAAAAGATAAAGGAAATAGAACGTCCTAACTCGTTCAAGTGCGGTACTTTCGGTGCCAGCAATGATGTAGAACGACGATTGGCTACGGGTGACTTCAAAGGAACTTTGGAAATCTGGTGAGCAACTTTCTCGCTTCATAGTTTAAATACCTTGGTGAAGACAGTCTACTTGAAGAAATGAATCTATGACATTGAAGTACTTATTATTCATATATTAATTACTCAAAGATAAAATATAGTAACAAATTTTCGATTGCAGGGATTTAGAAAAAAGCTGTCAGGTGTACATTACAAAAGAGCATAAGGATATAATAAACTCGATTGATGCGATGGGAGGAGGCACATCAAGCTGTGGAGCACCAGAAATTGTCACCGGTAGCCGAGATGGTATTTTTTTTTTATCAGCATTAAAAAAGTAAAAGAAGATACTGGATAAGTCTGTAGGTCCAACAGTACTAATTTTATTCTTCTTGTGTGACTAGTTTTTTCTAACCCGTGTGGCCAGCTAAGGCCATCATAAAGTGTCTTAGGACAGCTATGAAACTCGGCCTATAGATTATCAAGGTAAAAAAAGGAAGAATAAGAGCAGGAGGAAAATGATAATGATGATATTTTTATAACAGGTACTGTCAAAGTATGGGACCCTCGCCAAAGAGGCAAACCAGTAGCGAACATGCAGCCTGTGAAAGGAGAATCAACACGAGACTGCTGGGCGGTCGCATTCGGTAACTCCTTCAATGATGCAGAGAGGATTGTCGCAGCTGGCTATGATAATGGAGACTTGAAAATGTTTGATCTACGAACTATGTCTTTGAGATGGGAATGTAACCTTAAGAATGGGGTATGTAACAACTTCTGCATTTTTTATTACTAGCGGCCGCCCGCGGCTTCGCTCGCCCCGTTCTTTGGGATAAAAACTCCTATGTCCTTCTCCTGGATCTAAACTACCTCCCCACCAATTTTCAGCCTAATCGGTGGAGCCTTTCTTGAGTTATAAATAGTGTAACTCACACGACTTTCTTTTGTACAGATAGATTTAAAAAGGTAACCTTATAAGTATATGAGGTACCAATGAGTTTTTCTGTAGAAAAATGTGTGTGCACTATGCCAGTACTCTCAAAACGGTGAAGGAAAACATCTTGAGGAAACCGGCGTGTCGTAGAACCTAAAAAAGATCGTCGAGCAACACGTGTCAATCAAGTCAAGCGTCACGCAAAAAGGGCCCGCCAACGGCCTACTTGCGGAAAACCAGCACAGAACACATATACTCAAGAGAAAACCAGTCCGCACACCAAGTGCGGATGATGAATTTGCCGATGTATATGAGGTACCTAGGTACCTTATCTACTAATGGCAAAATTACGGTATAATATAAAAAACACGCATTCTGACGCCATCTTTCTATCCCCCGATTAGTGATGCGTCTCGTTGCCCGGTCTTAGTAGGGATGTCCTATTCCCAAAACCGGTTAACCTATGTAGTTTTAGAGCTGTAATCTATCTTCCTAACTAATCATGATTTTTAGGTCTGTTCAGCAGAATTTGATCGTAAAGACATCCCAATGAATAAGTTAGTTGCAACTACACTAGAAGGAAAATTTCATGTGTTTGACGTTAGAACACAAAACGCTAGCAAAGGATTTGCACAGGTCAGTAACTACCCACTAACCACTAAGCCAAGGTGGTCAGTTTGCTATCAACCTCCTCTTAGTTTTGCTGGGTATCTATAAAGGTATCTATAAAGAACCGGACGAAAAAACGTAGGCTGTCCACCCGATGGACCGACGACATTGTTAAAAGCGCGAGAAGTTGGTGGATGGATTCAGAATTCTTATTCCTGGATGTGTTTAGAGGCGGGTTTTTGTCCAGCAGTAGACTTTTTCTGACTAATGATGAGATATCTTCCGATTTTCATCATAGAAATTAGGTTGGAATCCCCATATCAGGTACAGCAGACACATCAATCCCCTCAGATTTTTTGCTTTGTATTAGACTAGAAAGTTCTAGACTTTAACGATGTCCAATGGGGGGGGCAAAGGCGCGTCCAAACTTACAATCACCATATCTACAACATATTTATTTAACAGGTTTTAGATAACAGCACCAAAAGCGGTACCATCTGGGTGACCCGTCATTTACCCCAAAATAGAGATCTGTTTGTAACTTGCTCTGGGAATGGTCAAATTTCTCTCTGGAAATAGTAAGTAAAATAAGAAAACCACCATACTTACCTATATACCTACAGTAAATACATACTTAGAATACAATATAACACCCAGACAGAGAACAAACATCGGTGTTCATCACACAAATATTTGTTCACGGTGGGTATCGAACCCACGATCTACGGCATAGAAGGCAGAGCCACTACCAAATGAGCTGAGATGATCACCCATGCAGCTTAGGTAACGACGAGTAGTAGAGACGTAACGACGAGTCGATTGGCCCTGGTAATTGGTAGAATTTCTCCATCATAATGAGATCACTTTGAATTAGTAAGTTGAAGTGGCAATGGGCAGGTCATATAGCTCGAAGAACCGACGTTGGGGAATAGAGGTTCGAAAGGCGACCACGAACCTGAATTCGAAACGTAGAGCGCCCACCCACCAGATCGGACCAGAAGTCGGTGGATGGAAAGAGCAATCAATAAAGAGTAATCATTCTTCCTGGAAATGTTTGTAGTGTAGGCAGTGGATTTCTTCAGGCGGATGATGATGATGATTGAGATCATACCTTTTTTTTTTTGGGAAGTGTATTGATTTTTGGCAAAAGTCGTAGAACAAATAAGTTTGGTAAGATGTAAAGAAGGAGCCCTTCTGGTTTCTTATATAATTACCAATGACCCTGTATATACAGGGTGGCCGGAACATTTTTTTTTTCTTTACCTTCCAGCGAATATCCGGAGCAGCGTTACCGCGTCGACTCTCAAGGAGTCGCGTGCGGCGTACCAGGCAAGCTGAACCGTCTTCAACGTATGGTGATCAGCTCGCAGCCAATCAACGCGCTCGACTGGAACCGAGACCATTGCGGATTGGCTGTTGCTACTGCTTACGACCAATGCATTCGAGTTATTGTTACCACTAAACTTAACTTGCAATGAGGTTTGATTGACTTTATTTTTGGTTTGATAATGTTACCTAAACTGGAAATGTTCTGTATGGGCTTATTTCATTCATCTTTGGGTACAAATACGGCCGGCGGGTCTGAAGCAAAGGTGGCAAATGTTTATTGTTGATAGTTTTCAGAAATAGTGCTTGAGTCGAGCCCCAAGCAACTCTCAAGCATAGATTTTATGACAGTTATCCCTTAAAAAATTACAAAAATCTGCTTCAAGCTCGACATAGACTCAAGGACTGTTTCTGGATGCAGGCCTTAGAGTCTTTAGAGCGTTCTTTCTTTGGAATCTTTTAACGTGGATAGATTGACTGCCAGTGGATGTGTGAAAGTACCGGAATTATGTTTTAACGGTTCAGAAAGAATGTTTTTTTTGTGACGGAAGACCGCTTACAATTCAACCTTTTGACACAAAAGACTTGTTTGAGAATCTGTTTTTACGGCACACAAGCTTTTATGAGCAATTTAGGATTAAGTATGTAGTCAAATAGTGTTTCGCAATTAAAATACTATTATCTGCATCATAAAATTATATTTAAATTGTGTGAGGCAAAGTTATTCGATATAAGAATGGTAAGCGTCATGGTGGTTACTCCAACGCGTTTGAAGATAAAATAAAATTTGATGCAGATATACAGGGGGTACTAGTTAAAATGCAGACTTCTAAGTCGACGTGAAGTGCCTTTATAAGATTACGATTACTTTTCTGGTCAATAAAGTAAGAATACTATTTATATTAGTCTTATTTCTTCTCTCCCTGCCCTTGTCAGAATAAAACAACAAGTCACTTTTCTAACTCAAAAGAGCGATTTATTAATAACCTAGCACTTAGGAATTATAAATAAAATTAAGGCTAGCGTTCAGTTCTTATTTTACCAATGTTAAAACGAAATTCTACACTCCACTGTAGGTGATGGGGTCTGTATAAAAAGACCATATTCAACAACAGAGTAAAACGAATGGCCATCGTTCATAGTTCGGTGTGCACACTGCACATGTACACAATTTTTCACTGTGTTGAATAAGGTCTATAGTCTTTGAAAATAATTTCCACTACATACGTAACTCAACGATCACGTGCACATTAGGCGTAAAGCGTCAATATATCCTTCTTGGGTCTAAATAACGTTTGAAAGCACAAAAGCAACGCACCTTTGCAAAACGTATTATCTCATGTAAAAGACACAACTTAGTGCTTGTAATGCGAAGCCGTTAAAAATCATTGGTTACAATAGATGCGTTGGTGACCTGTGAACGCTTTTCAAAAAAGACTAAACTCAAATGAGATGCAAATCAATATGCAGATAATCTAATTCATATCGAAACACGCCACTAAAATAGACAGCTAATGGTCCAATCTTCGATTACTTTGCCTAAAGGGATTTGGAACGAAAAGACACGGCTAACATACCTACTTAGCAACTGACTACATCACTTTTAAATAAGCTTACGCCAATAATCTTATATAAAACGTGTTCACGTATTCAGTGCCACAAACTTATTTAGCTCTATCTATAGCCCCACTGCATAGACTTCAGTATGTTTTAGTACAAGGATTGGCAAAAAAAACGCAGATACTGGCTCATTCTTGCCTTACCCTTTAGTTCCAGATTTTGCCACTAGCGTAGTAACTCCGTTTTTTCCGTTGAATTGTCTCTTGAAAGAAATCCCACGTCAAAATGTGGAACGACACTCTAAAACAGTTAAAGAGCCTCGTTTGGAGATTTCTTTCGAGGGACGGACTTCAGAGTGTTTTTCGAAATCTAGGTGGGTTGAGGTAATTCTAAGCAGCTGTAGGGATGTGACCATTCTGAACGCTAGTATGTCTTTAATGTTCCCGCACACGAGCTTCCGGCCACAACCCCAAAACGCCGCCACTGGCATATCCTGTAATTTTCATACATTTCAAATAACAACTATGCGTAGCGTGTACCGGCGTCAACCGTGCGGCGAATCCTTATAAAATGTATGAAAACTACAGGCGGCGGCGTTTTGTGATTGTTTCCGAAAGCCGATGTGCGGCGACACTAAGTGTTTGTACTAAATGAGTGTGTGGCCCTGAATGCACTGCAATCAATAATATAAATAATGCATGATGTCCCGCACTTGTCATAATTTATTCAGCAATTTAGTAATATCCAATGTATCAACGTGTAACAGCTAAACTAGTGAATCCGAATGGTACAAAAACTATTTTTTCATACTTCGTAAGCTAATGTCTAATTCACGCTATTATAACCGTACGCGTAACCTTATTGACTTGCAAATCCAGCTTGATTTTACAAAAGACTATACAATTTACACTGTCAAATCATTACTGACTTTAGAATAAAGGTCGTCTTGTTCAAATTTTCAGGTCTTTAGATATCAAGCTATATTTGCAAGCCACCAATTCACAAACTCTAAACCTTACAATATTTTACACAACAATCCATTAGAACTTACAGAAATATTCATAACATTTTCCCTGGAGGTTGAATCTTGTAGGATATTTTTCTGAGATCTAGCTACATTGCTATACTTCAAAATATCTTACGGTTTTAGGCAATAAATATTGCACATCGTCTTTTCTGCTTTCGTAGAGCGCTATCTCTTTCTGACGTACACTACGATTTACGAAGCCGAAATGAGCCGATGTGCAATATTTGTTGCCTACTACTGTACTTAGACCTACTCCGATTTAGCTTAAACTTATGATGATCTGCTTGCAATTGATAGAGATAAAATATTACTTTAATAATCGTTTTCAAATTAACAACATCAAAAGGCTCTAACTAATTTACTAAGTATAGGTTTTTTTTCAGAGAACTTATTTACTAGTGAAGTCGCGCCGGTTTTTTTTTACGAAAATATACACTCCAAGTACACTCGAACGCATTATCGTAATCTAGAAAACTGCTAAAATCTTGAACACTAGAAGACTTTTATGCTCAAGACTTGAGCATTTTTTAGTATGTTGAAAGTTGATCCAAATCACAGTGCACTTTTAAGAAAAAGTACAGAGTTGAATCAAACTGTTTAAAATAGTTTTTACTCACAAGTTTATCCGGATTTGAGTTAGTAATCGATTAAGAAATGTATTTTTACCGAAAATCACAGAACTTTACACAACAGGATTTCATTGTCATCAGAATCTAGCCTCTTAGTCTAAACTGTAGTTCAATAATGCAACACCCATGACTTTATTATCAAAATTTATGGTATCAAGTCAATAAAAAATAAAAACGTAAGCCAAAACTGTGGAGTGAAGAAACAGGTGTTTCTATAATTTGTACACAATATTTTTATTTTTAGCTTATTTAGGAATAAGCCAATTCGCGCACTAACTCAGCCACATTCATTGCACATGTTTATGCTTCACGAAGCAAACTCACAAAATAAACATAAATTACTTTGTCAAATTAAAATCGAATATTTACATTTCATTTCCAAATTAGCTTATTTTACGGTACTACACTATTAGACTAATAAAGAACAAAAACACAAGATTTAAAGCATGTGTTGAAATATTCCCGTTTTTTTATTCGACTTTGATTTGTTTTGCTATTTACTATCGACAAGTACAAAATCGTATAATCTTGTAGAAGACCTCTTTCTAAGCTTATTGACTGATTCATCTGGGAGCTTGTCGAAATCGTATGTACTCATAGAAGACCCCTGTCATGGCTTAATTACTGTTTAATCTTAACGTGCCTTCCAAAGCGGATGATACCTAAGATCATTTTAAACAAAAATAGCTGTCGGAATGAGCATATGCCCCGCCTGATGCTAAGTGGTAACCATCGTCTATAAAAAGGCATTGCCTCGTAGGCAGTAGGTCGTCGTAAGATGGCATATGATGTGAAAAATAACATTGTCTCAACAGTTTTTTATAGCTACAATTTCTAGACCTGCCGATAGAAGCAAAACCCAGTGTAATACCGCACTTATGGTTCTTACATTTAAGGTGTAATCTTAAATTAAAATTAGGAATCTAATACATGTTCGAGGCAAAACATATAATTCTAAACAATTCAGTTCATTCAATAATCACAATTCGTTATAACTCCGCTATTTACAAAGCGTCGATTACTGCGTTTCATGTATAATCAAACAAATAAATATTCTAATTAAAACCGTACTTATAAATACAGACGCATTGAACGTAAACACACATTACAATAAATAATTTGCATCTCATAACTTTTACAATTTATTGGTACGTGATAAACGTAAGGAAGTTAATTATTATTTGGTTCAAACAATTAATATGGGAAAAGTCGGTTATTTTCAGCATAAACAGGGTTCACTTACATTGTAGCCAATGCATTTTGCTAATCGGACAGCAAATACATAGTTGCCATAACAACTAAAACTTAAACTTATTCTTATTCTGAGAGTGGTAAGGTCCAAATTAACACATTTCAATGTCTTGTATCTTGACTCTACTAATGTCACTTGCATGTTTGATTTGAACTTTAGCATCAACAAAATAAGAACGTTTTTACAAACTATAGTTAATTTTTATAGTATTGACTAATCGTGAACCCAGCATAACGACTGCTAATTACTCTGTGCCAGGAAAATATCCACCAATAGCTAAGCTTCACTTCCCTAGCCTCGGAATATAAAGTTATTCTATTGGTGGATATAATATCCATTGTCCACAGATGATGTTAAATCATTTCTCTTCTCCAAACGCATATTACAATGAATTCTATCACTCACATACATAGAAGCCACAGTACTGAGATTCTTGTATACTGCGGTATACCGTATAGCCAGGCTTTTGTGGGCTTGTAACATAGCGTAAGCTTAGTGTCCATTCACTCTGCTGTTCATACTTGATGCTTGAACACGCGTCAGGTACGCCTTTGAACCTGGAAATGGTTTTAACATTTAGAGAAAATACAATATACACATATTATATCTTAATAACTGACAGAAATAAATTATAGTTAAAAAAAACTAAAAAAACACGCTTTTATAGCTAATAGAAACTTTGTAATTCAAAATTATTTATAACTTTTTGGTTCGATTAGCTATAAAAGCTTGGTTTTTAGGGTTCCGTAGCCAAATGGCAAAAACGGAACCCTTATAGATTCGGCATGTCTGTCTGTCTGTCTGTCTGTCTGTCTGTCTGTCTGTCTGTCTGTCTGTCTGTCTGTCTGTCTGTCTGTCTGTCTGTCTGTCTGTCTGTCTGTCTGTCTGTCTGTCTGTCTGTCTGTCTGTCTGTCTGTCTGTCTGTCTGTCTGTCTGTCTGTCTGTCTGTCTGTCTGTCTGTCTGTCTGTCTGTCTGTCTGTCTGTCTGTCTGTCTGTCTGTCTGTCTGTCTGTCTGTCTGTCTGTCTGTCTGTCTGTCTGTCTGTCTGTCTGTCTGTCTGTCTGTCTGTCTGTCTGTCTGTCTGTCTGTCTGTCTGTCTGTCTGTCTGTCTGTCTGTCTGTCTGTCTGTCTGTCTGTCTGTCTGTCTGTCTGTCTGTCTGTCTGTCTGTCTGTCTGTCTGTCTGTCTGTCTGTCTGTCTGTCTGTCTGTCTGTCTGTCTGTCTGTCTGTCTGTCTGTCTGTCTGTCTGTCTGTCTGTCTGTCTGTCTGTCTGTCTGTCTGTCTGTCTGTCTGTCTGTCTGTTTATCTGTCTGTCCGTCCGTATGTCACAGCCATTTTTCTCCGAAACCGTAAGACCTAGACTGATGAAACTTGGCGAGTAGATGTATTTTGTGAACCGCATTAAGATTTTAACATAAAAATAAAAATAAAACTATAAATTACCGGGGGTCCCCATACTTGAAACTGAAACTCAAAAACATTTTTTTCATCGAACCCATACGTGTGGGGTATCTATGAATAGGTCTTCAAAAATGATGTTGAGGTTTCTAATATAGTTTTTTTCTAAACTGAATAGTTTGCGTGAGAGACACTTCCAAAGTGGAAAAAAGTTGGTCCCCCCCCCTCTAACTTCTAAAGTAAGAGAATGATAATACTAAAAAAAATATATGTTGTACATTACTATGTAAACTTCCAACGATTTTTGATTTGAACGAGATCTAGTCAGTAGTTTTTTTTTATACGTCATAAACCGTAAACCGCAATTTACCTTTCGACGAACTACAAGAACCTTATTATGTGAAAATCAAGTAACATAATATAAAGGTTCTTGTACGGAACCCTTCATGGGCGAGTCCGACTCGCACTTGGCTGCTTTTTTTTAGTTTTTTTTAACTATAATTTATTTTTCGTTTTTTAATTCGATCTCTCTTATACTCCCTTATAGAAGATCTATAAAAGAACTTATTAATCCTGGCGGTCTTAATAAGGATAAAGGGAAACTGTACTCAAATTAATGCATTGTCATCGGTCCTTGATAGGTGTGCAATGTTTCAAATTAATCAAATTTCTGGAAGTTGGTGAAAATTATGATCAAAGATTCCATTACATACACACAACCCAAGCTCATAAAAGTGTAGAAGACAGAACACAGAAGTGCTTATAGTGTCTCCCCACAAAACCTGAGCTTGCAATACAGAAACAATTGAAGAAAAACAGGACTCTGGATATCATTTACATCTCAACTCATTTGTTGGCAGCACCGACAATCCTAAACCACAGAAGAAAATTTACAGTACCTACCCAAACATCGGGGAAGAGGAAGGCCAAGAATAAGTTACATGAGACAGATAAAAGAAAAATTAGCTGTCATGTCGTATAAGGAAGTCAAGGAGAACGCATTTGAAAGACATAATTGGACAAAACAGCATCAAAACCCAAGAGCTAAGCTCTTAAATTTAAATAGAAAAAGACCCAAACATCGTTTTCTAGCTGATGGATTAGGCATTTATGGCCCATCTGATGTTAATTGGTAACCATCGCCTGTAACAAAGCAGCCACGCACGTCAAGAACGTGTCCTACGATGCACTGCCCTGCGTCCATCAACGTCGTTTGTACTTTGCTCTGAACTTGGCTATCTATCATTAATTATGTTAGTATTTGCTTTATCATCCCTATGTGATGATAATAAGTGTAATAAATAAACAGCAGTTCCTCAAGGTAAACACTAAAGCCAAAACAAAGGATCATTATTTGTTAATACCATTGTTTGTAAGGCGCATTGACTTGAGATAACGTTTAGATGCGGCATATCAAGATAATCGTTGTTGGTTTGACCACATTTTTTTATCGTTGAGATAAAACAAATACCTGTTAGGTTGGTAAACTTATCAAATATCAGTCAAGCCTTAAACTTGTTAGTGAAAAAACTTATATAAAGTCAAATTGTTTTACTCATGCCCCTACTTACGGGACGCTATAGTGCCTGGAACAGGATTTTAGATGGAATAGGCTTGCCTCGCACTTATACCATCCTGACCGCTTAGTCGGCCTAATCCACAGGAAAGACATGGTCAATACGTGCGGAGCTGACTAAGCTGTGGGTTTCTTCACTTCTGTGGCTGTGGCCGATGTTTTCCTTTAACGTTATCAAAGTAGTGTAACTATTCACCTGTATATAGATTCAGTCAAGGTTGTCTTGGAAGATGAGCCTCACGTATCCTGGCGTGCCCTGCAGCGGCGCCGCGCAGAACGGACATATCGCGTGGAAGCCGTTTGTGCCGTGCGGTATGTCCACGCTAGCCCAGTACCTACAAACAAACATAACTATTAAATAAATTATAGATTAAAGAACTAAAAAAAAACGCTTTTATAACTAATTGAACTAAAAAGTGAAAAATAAAACTGTAATAATCAATTGAAAAATTTATATTATTGTACAAAGAAGCGTGGGGTGCTTTTTATAATAACTTCAGATATAATAAACTATTGATAAAATATTTACAACAATCAAAATCAAGCCCCCCACGCTTTTCGTACAATAATATAAATTTTTCTATTGATTATTACAGTTTTATTTTTAACTTTTTAGTTCAATTAGTTATAAAAGCGTGTTGCGTTTTTTTTATCATATTATTGCATTGTCATTGGTCATTGATACGTATGCAAAGTTTCAAATTAATCAGACTTCTGGAAATTGGTGAAAATTATGTTCAAAGATTCCGTGACATAGTTACAACCCAAGCTAATAAAAGCGTGTTAAAAACAGATTTATTTCGGTCAAATCTCTGAGCTCCCACATGTATCTATAGAAGATCGCTAACGAGCGATAAGATCATTGGGGCGCCGCTCATTTATAGTAGTAGACAACAAATAATGCACATCGGCTAATTTCGGCTACATGGAGCGTAGTGTTTTTCCACTACGCTCCATGAAGTGCGTCAGAAAGAGATAGCGCTCTAGAAAGCCGAAAAGTCGTTGTGCAATATTTGTTGCCTACAACCGTAGTCCGTACCTGATTATGTCTGTGGCATCGAAACTCCTAAAAGCGACTATTAAAAGAGGATTTTAGTTGTTTTGAGTTATCTGTTTAGCTCTTGTTAGATCAAAAACTCTAGTTGATGAAAAGAAAAGATATTGCACATCGCCTAATTTCAGCTTCATAGAGCGTAGAGTGCGTCAGAAAGAGATAGCGCTCTAGAAAGCCGAAAAGCCGATGTGCAATATTTATTGCCTACAACTAAAACCGTAACTGTTAAGTTAGTTGAGGATTTTTTTATTTTTTTGGCGTATTTACTTGTTACTTTATTTTCAGTTCACTATAAAAGGTTATCTAGAGAAGATCGCCATATTAATGTTCACATTGTCATGTTATAATAACTGTACCTATTTTCATAGTCTTTCAACTTACTTGACAGTTCTCTCGGACGCCATATGCCCGCAGGGGTTGAACGCGTATGTAGGCGGGGCCGCGTCCACATAGAACGCGGGTTCGATGCCCATGCACACACGCACCACGGTGCCGGCTGTCATACACATCGGGCAACGACGCATGCCTTCCTCACTCGAGTCTGCGCCCCATGAGTGCTCACCTGAAATATTAAAGAACCATAACTTATAGTACTACAACGTAGTCGGCATGCAATTTCAAACCCGTCATTAATGCTTCACTTATTTTAGCAGCTCGCTAATGATATCCATCTTCGTCACTTTCATGTCAACAAAACTGATGCATATGGCACACCACACCTGATGTTAAGTGGTAACCATCGCCTGTAACAAAGCATTGCCTCACAGGTTGCGCACGTCAAGTCCGTACCCGTAGGTATATGGAACCATTCAGATAAAAACTAATATTTCAAATCGTTTTATAAATAAAACTAAAAAATATCTAGCCCCAAACTAAGCCGAGTACTATGCAAGCCAGGTAGCTGATACAAAACTTGAATACTTTTTTTTTGTAAATACATACGTAGATTATATCACCCAGACCGAAAACAAACATCTGTGTTCACCACACACATATTTGTTCGTGTGATCGAACCCACGACCTACGGCGCAAAAGGCAGAGCTACTACCATAGCAGAATTATAATTACAAATAGTAAAAAAAAATACAGCCGAATTGAATCCTCCTTTTTTGTAAAGTCGGTTAAAAATGCCAAAAAGTACGTAGTGTTACCCGGTTTTGGGAATAGGACATCCCTGGTCGGAGCAAGCAACGAGGGACAGCTCTAGTAGAGAAAAAGAAGCTGAAGAAGGATGATATGGCGTCGTTATGCGAAGTTGTATTGTTTGCGGTGTAATTAAGTAAAACAGAATTGTAGCTATAATCAATGAAGAGTTTTCGTGCTATCAGTGGGTACCTTGCACATGTCCGCAGTTGAGATAGACGTAAGGCTGGTTCAGATCTTGCTGCGCGGCCGACAGTTTTCTCGGGATGACCAGTGTGTTCAAGCCGACGGGGCATTGCGGCCGGCCGGCGTTCAGCTCGTCCACTAACGCTTCGAGGTCACGCTTTGTCTGTAACATAAGCCTTGGTTTAAAATCCTTCCCCCACAAGAACTAAGGACACGATGTGAAGATAATAATAAAAATAATATATAATGCGGAAAATCCACACAACACTATCTAGCCCCAAACTAAGCAGAGCTTGTACTATGGGAACCAGATAGCTGATATATTACTTAAATACATTTTTTTTTGTAAATACAATATAACACCCAGACACAGAACAAACATCTGCGTTCACCACACAAATATTTGTTCTCGGTGGGGATCAAACCCACGCCCTCCAGCGCAGAAGGCAGAGCTACTACCAACTGAGCTGTGAAGGCAGTCGAATGAGATGTATCTATCTATCTATTCAGCCTGATACCACCCACTGCTGGGTATAGGCCTCCTCCCTAATACGCCACTCTCTTCGTTTTTTGCCCCTTTCGTGCACCAATGAAGTTATAGTAAACAAATGAAGTTTAAAAAACTTGAGAAACCGACTTAATGGCTGACCCGATTTTAACGATTTTTTTTGGGACCAATCTGGAAGTACCTTTCAGATAAAAAAAAGAATTTGTCAAATCGGTTCATAAATGACGAAGTTATGCGATAACAAGTATCTCCTTTTTTATTTGAAGTCGGTTAAAAAGTAAACTTACCGGTGAATTTTTGAGTCCTTCAGCACTTCTCCAAAGCAGCGTTGCTCCACATAAGTCTATCATCGTTCCATCCCTCAGTATATTTGTCTCTGCTTGACAAGGTAGGCCCTGAAAACGGAACATACATTACATACAACGATCGGTACATAATAGAGGGCTCAGAATTGTTCTTCCTGAATATAAATAAACTAGCAGCCCGTCCCGGCTTCGCACGGGGTAGACAATATTGTTGTACATTATTTTGTTCTATCGCTAATAGTTTCGGCAGCGCATTCGACGAAAGACATTTTAAGACTCATTTTTCTACACCTTCGGTTACATTGTTCAAATTTTACCAAGGATCCCTATTTTTTTTCAAAATGAAATGTAGCCTATGTCAAATTGGAAGAATGTAGCATTCTATTGATGAAATATTTTTTTAAATCGGCCCAGTACTTTTTGAGCCTATTCATTACAAACATACAAAAATAGGTACAAATCTTTCCTCTTATAATATTAGTATAGATATAGATATTGCGGACAGTCCACGCAACACTATCTAGTCCCAAATTAAGCGGAGTTTGTGCTATGGAAACTAGAGAGCTGATATGATACTTATATACTTAGAATAAAATATAACACCCAGACAGAGAACAAACATCTGTGTTCACCACACAAATATTTGTTCTCGGTGGGAATCGAACCCACGACCTACGGCGCATAAGGCAGAGCTACTACCAATTGAGCTAAGAGGCCAGTCCAGAATATGAATGAATGATTTATTTGCGAAACAAGAACTTACAATAACATATTATTATTACCTAAATTCCTATTGCTAAATTTCTATGTGAAACTTGTGTATAATATGATTGCAGGAGGCCTATGTCCAGCGCTGGAAATCATTAGGCTAATCATAATGATTACACATAAAAGCGAAGTTCCCCATGACTGTCTGGGGTACCTTAGGTACAGAAAAAAATATTCCGGTTCTTACTGCTAACCGGAAGGAAAACCTGCCATTTTGTGGTTGGAACAATAAAATGATACCTACAAAGAAAGAATAGGCATCTGCAGTGTGTCAGTCAAGTTCGGAAAAGAATCGGTTGACGAAGATGGATGTAGTGATGAAAGTAGATACAAAACCTATTTAGATAAGCCCATTTTTTAACATTATTATGTTTGAGGTCCTACAATTACATACCTACCTCACTGTAATTTGGCTTTACAAAAACACTTGTAAAATTATTCATACAAGTTTTTTCAAATTGTAAAAAATACACTCGATACGTTGACTACTGTTACATTTTTTACCGACTTCAAATAGAAAGTAGGAGGTTCACAATTCAGTTGGATTTTTTAAAAATATGTATGTTGTCGCAAACTTCGTAATTTATGATTTGAAAAAAATATTTTCAAACCTTTTGTCTTTAAAAATTTCATCAAAATCGGTTAAACAGTTTGGCCATGAAGTCGGTTTTTAAGTTTTTTAAACCTAATATTATTTTTCGCTAATTATGTTATACCTATCATAATGAATTCGTACAGTAGAATACCGTTCAAGTTACCTAAAAACAAAGAAAAATTACTCTTACTGCAAGAGCATAAGAGCGAGCAGTGTATAGTCTGATGCGTATCCTTGTTTGGTGTACATCAAAGTTTGCACAATTGCAGTAATTTAGTTTTCAAACTGCAATTTAAATATTTCTATTGCAATAAAAAAATTACCCAGCACACCAGACAGAGCGGGGTATTGTTTCAACTTTATCTCCGATGCTAAACATTTATAACGAACAATAAACCCGGGATTGCTATTGTGGTTGCCATTCGATATTAAGACCTGTTATTTCCATTTTATAGTTCAACCGAGTGTTTTATCAAAAAAAGAAATTGCACAACACAATATACATTATAAATTTGACTTCCTTCCGTAGTGCTTTCGATGTATTTGCATGGCTTAACCTCATGTGCTTGCTTTCTACATTCTCTTTTAATGAATGATTTTCATCTTTAAAGACATATCATTATCATTATTTATGCCAGGGATACACGAGGCTACTTTTTCAAGCCAGGATAGCAAAATAGTGATAGTAAGCTAGCAAGCTAGCAGGTCTAGCTTCGTGTAAACAGAACTAGCTTCATTTTTCAATAGCAGTTCGGTTTACACGAAGCTAGAAGTAATTTTCAGCCAAATCAGTTCAGCCGTTTTTGAGTTATAAATAGTGTAACTAATAAAAACGACTTGATTATCTTTTGGCAGATTTTTTATAAGGCCATTAATTAATGAAGTACTAAGTACTAACAATAGATTTATAAGTTGCACTAAATAAATGATCCTATGTTGACCGAAAAAAATGAATTAATAATAATTTATTAATCCTACACACGGTAGATATGACCTAAGATCTCCTAAAACCTAATTTTAGCTCACTTTTTTAAAAACATTCCATTAGAACGATTCGCCTCCAGATCAAAATGAATGAGGAAGAATGTTGAAGTATATGGGGGTATTTCCAGCGCTATGAGTGATGCACATTAATATGAATAAACACTTTTACGATGGACAATTTTATGAATGGACATTTTTAGACATAATTGGACATTAGTCGTTCAAAGGTGGTCGACTAAACGATGATTAACCTTTAGTTGGTGAGAGTGACTTTCCCGTAACGTTGAAATAGATGAGGGGTTATTTCGAGCTCAATTTTATATTTTTTTTCAATTTATAGTTAGGTATAACGTAAATATTCTATGAGAAGAATGATGATTAGATGTTAAGTGACGATGCGGTCGACGTTGTGGCACGCTTACTAACCTAAGATTCACTCTTCTCTTGAAAACATCAAAATTAAAGCTCATAAGAAACCGGGCGCAAAAAGAATTCCACTTTTTGGCTGTCTTCAATACAAAAGCAGAAGCAAAGTGCGGGGTCTATGCTCGACTACAATGTACGATGACTTACCTTTTGTTGTGCAGAGCGGCTTTCCCGTAGCGAGAAGACAGCGCCCCCGACAGAGGTTTCGCGCCACGGTCCACAGGTGGCGCTGCCGCCGCAGAAATCTCCGCGGGGGTGCATTATAAGAACACCGTTGGTCGTCAGTCCGTCTATTTCGTGATTCTCTGTCCATTTTGTTGCTTTTTCCTAGAATTAAAAATGTTATAGTGAGATTTTTGCTAAGGCTTTAGGAGGAACGTGATAGGAATTTCAAGAAGAACAAGTAACCTATTCTTACAGAAAGATTACGTTTCAATAACCAAAGATTACTCTTAAAGATAAAGATGCCTAAAAAACCTTTTTATTTCTCATATATCAAGAGTTATTTATCAAAAGTAAAATGAGCGTGAATATTCGAGATCAAACAGAATTGCCTAAGTGTAGCTAGATTAAAATTCAAGCTCCCACGTAGCAATTTCGCGTCAGTACAGTACGCCTAACAACACGTCAGAAGAAATAAACTGAACCCAATGATCCTAAACCCGTCTTTTTTAAAAAGAATGAATCGAATCAGGCTTTTATGTACTAAAACAGCCAAATCGATTTTACATGAATGTTCCTGGCTCCGAACTAAACTGAAACAATTTCTAAGAGATGACATTTTCTCTTGAAATTGCGACCTTTGCGGTTGAACCCAGTCGGTATAAAAATATCATCAATATCGGATTGCCTCGTAAAAGATATGAGTGACTGACATATAACACAAAGCCTTATTAGAGCTTTATTGACGGGGGTTAAGGGTTATAGGAAAAAAATCGGTTGTCTGTAAAGTCGGTTTACTGACGATATAATATTGAAATACACAGTCATAAGAAAATACACAGATGCCGAACGCTGCCAAACGCGGAGGCCGATTGTCCCTTTTTGTCGCTCGTTCCGCGCTCTCGCTTGCACTTCAAGCCTTAATGTAACGCCTCAGAGCGAGGTAACGCCGCATGAGTCATCTTTTTGCGTGCTTGCAGCCGGCTCCATCGAATTATAAGACGTTGTCACGTCAAAAAACACCACCCGGAGATGTCGCGAGAGTTTACTAAGTAAGTACCTAAGTATAGAATAAAAATTACGCGTTGTTGACATGAGAAGTCTTGTTTTTCGTCGATAAGGTATTTGACTTGACACCGTCTAGACAGGGTCAATTATATTAAGGCTCAGCTGGGCTGTTGTATAATTCTATTGCAATCAAAATGTTGATACTAACAACAAAATAAATGATACTAACAGCGATTACACATCTTATTGCCATAATTTTTTGACCACTATCTATCTGTTGCGGCATCAGATCCTCCTATTCGCTATGTTATTATCATGTTTATTAGATCAACATTCAGTCTTCTTGCAATCGTTCTTTGTCAAAGATAAATTTTGTGTCAATAAGTTTTTTATTGGAATGTATAAACTAATGTAAAAACCATCGAGATATAAGTACTACGTACTAGAGAAGCTACGTCAAATAACTGAATTGTCCTATTCTTCGTAATTTGTTCTCGGCAAAAAGGTCTAAAGCGCCATGTAAATCACGGCACTTACGCGTTTTCGAGAGAGAGCGATCGAGAGAGAGCGACTGAGGCGACTGAGTGAGGTGGACAAAGTAGGAATTTACGGTGTCTTCTCTAGTACGTAGTACTTATATCTCGATGGTAAAAACTGACAGATACGACTAGGTCTAGGTCTTTTGACGGTAGCACTCTTTACCGATTAATTATTTAAAGAAAAAAGTATTTAAATATATCTGATGAGGGTAAGACCAAGACCGCAGCCTTAAGGCCGTTCAATCATGACTAGAGTGTTTGTCAAAGGTCATATCGCTTTTCGGAGAGTGGATCAGGATCAATCAATCTTGAGTGGATCGTATCATCCCAGACCCAAGACTTGAAATAAACTGATTCGTTCATCGTGTGGATTTTTCTTTACGGCGTGCGCTATGTCAATGAACGGACAGGTGAGGTGTACCTAATGTTTTAGGCAGAAACCACTCAACATCAGAAGGGCCATCTGTTTGTTCCATCAATTTTCCCGAAGAGGACCTTTTTGTAGACATTGAGTTAGTGGCGAATCTTGAATCTTTTTGAATTTGGAAAAATCCGTTTCCTACCGAACTATGCGTAGTTTCACCATGGCTAACGCTTAGTTAAAAGGACCTACAATCCGCTAATCAGAAAGCTTCAACCGGATTTATAACTTGACCTTATAGGATTGAAAGGCAAAATCGTAATCCCGCTAATTGATACAACCTCATGAAAGTAGACTACTTCAGTTTTCGCTTGTCCTTGAACATAGAGATACTATTCTGTTAGAATGAGTAATGTAGGTAACCTAGTTTGTGTTCAGTTACTGACCCATTGTTTCATCTACAAAGGATTGGATCCCTTTCACTTCGTGTCTCTGGTGGGTGTTTTGGATTGAAATTCTAACTAAAGATTTCCTATGGATAATAGTTGTATCCTATGTTAATTGAATCCTTCTGGGGTATGCGGAGTACTTCAGCTGCACAGTTATATCTACTGGTACTGACTGACGTAGTCCAGAGAACACTGGTGGGCTGGCCTAGTCTATTCTGTGCCCGAGGTTAAGGTTAAGTTTATTTTAGGTTTAGTTTATTTTGGGTTTTATGATCAATCATTCGTACGCTAGCTTAGTAGGTTTCTGTGGCAATACTATAAGTACATTGTTATTTTAGTCAATAAAATTGGCTTACGCCTTCTGCGTCATATCGAGTCAAGACTCTCAATATGAAGCCACCTCAATACCACCACTACCCTACCACCTATTTGTTGCCACGTTTAAGTCATCAATAGTGCACAGCGGACAAGAAAGCAGGTGTAGCAGCTACTTACGCCAAGAAAGATATTCCTTGAAGAGTCGAACCCAGCGGCGTATATGCGGCAGTTGTTCACGTCATTTCTGTCAGAGATGATGCGACACGCGAACCGTGATATCGTGCTCTGAAGAACCTTGGTGTCGCCAGTCTTGTCGCCTGCCACTGTGTCCATCACCACGAAGTCTATCGGTGATTCTGATGATCTTCCAATCTGAGGACAAGCATATAACATTATTTAGCTTGGTGGAGTTTGATGGGCAAGTTATTAGGACAAACTCTGTGTACTGTAGCCATTTTGCAATACGCAAGGCTTCGCTTATGGTTCCTGATCACATACCAAATTATTATAACCACAATTATATTTTGCAGGCTTCATCCAAATCAATCTCTCCCAAGGGATGTGGTCAGAAATGTAGTTGGATTGATTTTAAATTACCGTTTAACAGTATCCATAAATGTAAGCACATACAATTAAAATAACCTAACCTACGCTTCTACGACATGACAGCTACATACAGAACTACATTGTAGGAAAGGTTGAAGGAAAACGGGGAAGAGGAAGGCCAATAATAAGTTACGTACACCAGATAAAAGAAAAGGTCGCTGTCATATCGTATAAGGAAGTCAAAGCCGCATTCGAAAGACCTAATTTCCTAAACCTAAAACCCCGACAATAGCTATAAGCTCTTGAATTTTAGAAGAGAGAACCTTACCTAACACAGTGACCAAAATAGAGCCAGTGCCACGTCGAACGTGCAGCAAACTAAGTAGTTTCAATATGTAATTAACTTCACTGAGCCTCATAATTAAATTATAGCGCATTAGACGGGAGATGGTTTACCGGATAAGATCAAAATGTAATCATTTCTTGATTAACAGATGGCGGACATACGGTACGAGGGTACGATAGACCGGACGGCGCGTCTAGAACGGAACCTCTCACTTCCCAATACCCTGAACAGTTTATTTCATATGCAAAGTTGGCATATTTTAGAGAAGAGTGGCGAAAAGTACACTTTTTGATGGATACCATAAAAGCGAGATGTCAATGAAAACTTTATGCATAAACATTGTTGGGATAGTTAAATGGATAACTAGAAAAGCCAGACTAACATACATAATGGTCCTGCAGCAGTTATTTAGCTCAGCTGCTAAGTCTATTGCCATCTCTATTTGTTGACATGAACGTGATAGAGACAAGAGACTTTTAGCGAGCCACTAAAAGGGTGTCAAGCATTATGATTTATGAATGAGGGTGTAGACTTTCTTTTCTAGAAGAATACTATATGTATAACTAAGCCGCGGGTAAAAGGTATGCCACGGGCATCAAAACCGTAATGTCAGAGTACTTTTAGCATAGCGAAATACCTGTACGAACAAGAGTCATGTAATTAATAGTATAAGGATAACGATACTCTGTTCTGTGGTCATTGCAACCAATACCCAACATCTTGTTCTTACAACGTATCCGTCAAATGAACTGATCAAGAGGTCACCAGTTGACAAGTTTATTTTACAAGAAATGAAAAACCCTCGGTTGCCGGTGATGAATATTTTCAGAAAATAGATGGCATTGATTTGTACCATACATACATAAGAATCATCTCAAAACTATTAGATTTCTATTAAAATAAACCTACAAAGTTTGAATTAAATCTGACCGATTCTTTAAAGTGGGTCAAAATCGCGCCCAAAGGAGTCGGTTACAAACATAATCAGGTGGAGCTTATAAAAAGCGTGTAAACACATTCAAGTCCGAACATTCTTTTCTGAGCTACGAGGCCACTGACAGACACACTAAGGGCGCTTGTACACGCTAAGAAAAAACGCCGGGCCTACCCAAGAATTCGTGTCGTAACAAGAAAATAACTGTGTACACTGCTCGCAGCGGTGCACGAAAAAAATCTTATCTGCGCAAGACAAGAATTTTGTCTTTTCCACACACGAAAACGCAACAACGTTCGCCGCGTCGTGTCTTACGCAGATAAGATTTTTTTCGTGCACCGCTGCGAGCAGTGTACACAGTTATTTTCTAGTTACGACACGAATTCTTGGGTAGACCCGGCGTTTTTTCTTAGCGTGTACAAGCGCCCTTAGTGTGTCTGTCAGTGGCCTCGTAGCTCAGAAAAGACTAAAGTTTTGTTTTATATCGCTAGTTTCACAAAATACTGTGATAACATTATCAGCACATTTATGATGCCTGTTTAAATATCACAGTAGCTAGCCATTCATATCATGTTATTAAATGCACTGGTAATTAATGTTTTGCCTACTTTTTCTTTATTTGGTTTTTACGTGTAGTGTATTTCCCTCAGTAAAACAAATATTATAATTGGTAATTTTAAACAAAAATTACCAATTAGAGTTAATTTTTTTTACCTCATCCGAAGTAGGTAAGTGATGTTTGAGGCCTTAGGGCGCTTGTACACGCTAAGAAAAAACGCCGGGTCTACCCAAGAATTCGTGTCGTAACTAGAAAATAACTGTGTACACGGCTCGCAGCGGTGCACGAAAAAAATCTTATCTGCGCAAGACAAGAATTTTGTCTTTTCCACACACGAAAACGCAACAACGTTCGCCGCGTCGTGTCTTGCGCAGATAAGATTTTTTTCGTGCACCGCTGCGAGCAGTGTACACAGTTATTTTCTAGTTACGACACGAATTCTTGGGTAGACCCGGCGTTTTTTCTTAGCGTGTACAAGCGCCCTAAGGCCTCAAACATCACTTACCTACTTCGGATGAGGTAAAAAAAATTAACTCTAATTGGTAATTTTTGTTTAAAATTACCAATTATAATATTTGTTTTACTGAGGGAAATACACTACACGTAAAAACCAAATAAAGAAAAAGTAGGCAAAACATTAATTACCAGTGCATTTAATAACATGATATGAATGGCTAGCTACTGTGATATTTAAACAGGCATCATAAATGTGCTGATAATGTTATCACAGTATTTTGTGAAACTAGCGATATAAAACAAAACTTTAGTCTCGGCAACCGCTTTGATGTTTAACTTACTTTTAAACATCAAAGCAGTAGCCTATAGGAGTTAATAATAATTACTGTTTTTATAAATGTGTAGATAATAACAAATCTGCGTTCAAATTGTATTGAGATTGAGACTAATCGGGGTAAAAATTAATTATCATATCGCACAGAAATAATGCAAAACCCTCGGTCTAAAATAAATAAATAAAATAAATAAATATTATAGACAATCCACACAACACTATCTAGCCCCAAACTAAGCAGACCTTGTCTTATGGGAACCAGATAGCTGATATAATAATTATATACGTTTTTTTTTGTAAATAAATACTTAGAATACCTATACAATATAACACCCAGACAGAGAACAAACATCTGCGTTCACCACATAAACATTTGTTCTCGGTGGGGATCGAACCCACGACCTACGGCTCAGAAGGCAGAGCTACTACCAACTTAGCTGAGAGGCCAGTATGCTATGTCTCTACGTATGGCCACCAGGGTTGCTTGCCCAAACGGCGGATGGTCGGCGGGTGTGAAGGCTGTGTTACGTCACCGTTCCGGGCTGCGCGTGCATCGCTCTACTTGTCAATGGCGAGGAGTCTTTGCAGCCTTTAGATAAGAACTAACTTCCTGCGATTTATTCGAATATTATAAAAGCGAGCCAGTTCCGATGCATTATTCAAGCTTTATATTTAAATGGCCAGTTTATGGCTTCAGCGACAGCATCGCCACGATAGCTGCGGGCATGTGAATTTCGTAAATGGCTGAAGCGCTCAATCATAAAAATGAGTTATTCACGTAAATTCAGTCACGCAAGCCGATATAAAACTCTTCATTCTAGACTACTAAAGAATTTCTGCCTTTTAGTAAATAATTCCCGTTATGAAACATTATTTTCAAGTTCACATGAAACAAAACCACTTGGCAGTCTCCGCTTCCACTGCGCAAAATATACCATCAATTAAGAAGCTGAGCATTTTCCCTTAAAATCTTGGCATTTTCAGTGAAAGCTATACGTAACCAAGTCTGAAATTACCAAAGAGTGCCGTGATTAATTTAAGTGCGCTGGAGAGAAATCTGAAGAGTGAAATTTCCAATTAAGTGAACTACAAATCCAATTCATCCCAATATTCGTTGGAGGTCGAGCGAGTTCAATTAACCATTAATAAATCAAGAATTGTGAAGGCGTACCAACTGCCCAGAACTGGCTATTAGTACGAGTACTACTTTGATTGCGTAGGGGTAATCAAGAGTCTTTAAAGGTGTGATAGGACATTCTGGTGACACGTTGACAGTTCATGGTTAGGATTTGGATTTAGAGAGGTCAATTGAATGACAGTAGGCGTTTGCTAGGGTAAAATGCAGATTAGCATGATCAGCACCGCATTGCCGATGTTGGGTAACGCGCGGGGCCATCGCGGCAATCGCGTCATGTCACGTTGCCAACCTTCTGAACACATGTAGAAAAGAACACACTTCCGAACCAGCCATCTGCTGGCATTTAGAACAATTGGTCAACAGGCGACAGCATAAAAATATTTATGTTACAAGAACAGCCCATAGATGAAAGCTGGACGTGTAGGCCAAGAAAACTAGCATGGTTATAATATTGATCGAGCTAGTTTTCAATTCTAAACTGTAGCACGAGGCCCTGCATTATGCGCTTGTGAAACAATCGATTGCATGACCTATGGACAAGTCAAGGTTAGCTCCAACACATGCAACTTCTATGGTTTGACTTCACATCCGCATAGTGGGAAATGCGACATCTTGCGACACTTGAGGAACCTTGGAAACCTCGCATGATTGATGGCATAAAAAGATAAATGCCGGGTCATAATCGATTCCTAATTGCCCAACAGGTCGGCTGGTTACAAATCACTCAAACGTCGTATCGTAAATGCCTTTTGTTAGTGCCAGCTGCCAAATTCAATTCAATCGCAGTTGGAACCACAGAAAGATATTATGAAACGACAGCTGCTTCTCAGACCGAATGATAAAATTGGACCATCAGCCGTGACGAGAGAATTGAGATGTTGGGACACGCTATTTGGTTACCGGACAAAGCCATACCGTTATGGCTAGAACTAACTGCTCTGATTGTTTCATCCGAATTCACAAAGGAAGATCTTGACGCCATTATTTCGAAACTTAGACGGTCTTAACTCTTCTGTTCAATAAGTATAAAATTGGTTGGATGATACAATAATACTGGTAAACGACATTGCAGAGTGGTAAGATAACGGTTTCTTTGTGGTCTTCGTATCGGTATACGAACGTAATGAAGTAGCCACCAGCTAGGTAGAAACTGATATCAGCTGACCGCAGTCAGCCTACGTGCATGCAGACCGCACAGGGTTATCTAACTTCTATAATTACTGAAGCATCAGCCCGAGAATAGATTAATTACATTTGTCATTCGATGTCTTTATTTTTTCGAAATGAAATTAGTCAGTGTTGCGCAATAATGTAAAATTCAGTTTGCGACTTTTATGAGTAATATAAAAAAACTGACTAAGTTGTGACGATCGGAAAACATCGTCAACAGGATAAATTAACGACTTTACATTCCACTGGGCTTACATATTTACACAATTTTCTTTATTAAGCGTCGAAGTATAAAGATAAATAGACCATTTTCTACATAGATAAGAGACGAGTAAGTTTTATAAAATTTAACTGAAGTTTCCGTTTTGGAGATAGGTAATTTTATGAGGCTACAAAAAACAGTGAAGACAACCGAATGGACACACTTATGGCTCTTTAAATAATCCCTCACCCGAACGGAACAAATAATTAAGTTAAACCGTTCTCTTCTTGGTATATTCAAGTCTAGAGACCCTTGCTCCATCACGAAGGTCTTCAAATAAATAACCCGGCAAGGCCGCTGCATATTAAATCACATAAATTAACCCCTGTTGCTGTATAATAAGGTAATCGTTCACCAACTCAGGAACAGACGGTTACGAATGTTTGAAAACTTAACCAACAATGACACTAATTATCCTATAACGACCGAATAAAGCGTTAAGCATTGGCTTAAGGCTTCCTAATTTGATTACACAAAACGGAAGACTGTATACAGCGACATTGTTCCCACGGAGTTTTAATTCCGGTTCGGCAAAGCAATTTACGGCCGTCAAAATTGTGTACGAGTCTCATATGTATAGAAGACAATGAAAATAGGTAATCATGGAGTAAATCACAAATGTTTCGAGTACTTAAGTCGTAAAATTTGTTTTTAGTCCTTGAAAAAGATCTCCTTGCGTATTATCAATTTACTGGAATCTGCGATGACATTCAAAGATTTGTTTTGTTTTTCTGGATTTTCCAACAAGAACACTCCCATGTGTTTTGTTTATTTGACAGGTTAATAATACGGAAGCCTGTTTCGTTATTTGTCTAATAAAAAAATCCGACTTTGTTTTTGACGAGCCTAAAAGCAATTGCGACTTTTTGGAAAAAAAAACTCACGCAGCTTTGCATGTTTAATTCATAGAACCTTAGAAAGAAGTAGCATGTTTTACGATGGCGGTATTCACATGCATTGTAGTTCTTTCACATAACAGTACCTCTATTCAGTATTATCAGTAGGTACAACGGTGTTCCACTTTGCTTTATTCTTGGAAACCGCGGGCAGGTGCAAGTTAATAGGGCAGGGGGCTGGCTGCACAACAGCCTGAACTCGAAGGCAATTTCCTTGCAATGAATAAAATACTGTCAGTAAGTCACCTCGCCAGGCTAGTGTCACTGCAAATTGGCTTTCGTTTTACTGTAGACTATGACTTTTGAATTTTAGATTCAAGAGACGAGTGCTGATACCAAGTTGTCTTGTGCAGTCGCGGTATGAAAATGTTCGTCACCTTAGAGTCGGTTTTCGCTTGCACCAGTGCCTTGATCATGAACACATTTTGACATAATTTGTGACGTTAACTTATCGGTGTATTCTGTCTATACAGTTTCAGTAGTATGTGATCGTGATACGTTAAACAAATCAAATTGAACATCGACGAACATTTTCATTCCGCCACTATACCTACTGTTACGTAGAATCTTAAGCACGGTAAAAATACCTTAGGTATCTTTGTACCAAGTACAGCTTCAGTATTCTTTGAAATGGAGTAGTCAGAGTCACAGAGAGTACCTACGCCCAAATATTACATTCGGCACGTTTCCAAATTTCTCAGTAGTGAATATTAGCTACGTGATAGGTTGCACGCTCAAGATATGGAACCATGAAACACCTATTTGCATACTTTTCAGAGCCAACATGTTTACGCTAAATTTGTACATCATTTTGGCAAAAAATAATTTTAATCATAATACGATTTCCCATTAAAAGTTTACCTAAGTACAAAAACCTCGTGTAGCACATGATTTTTGATAGATGAGTTGTGATTTTATATCTTTCAAAGGGTCAAAATGTGCAAGCGAGAAGTAGATCGACGGTTGGCTTCGCCTTAATTACAGATTATTAGCATGTATATTAGACAATCACCGTGATCTTCCTGTTAAAATCTAATATGGTAAAAGCAGAAATTATAATATTGATCACAAACCTTATCGTTACATCAACGTTATTGTAAAATTAAACACAGAAATCCGTAAAGATTAAAATTGTTATGAATATTTTATCGGTATTCTTGAAATTAGTCATATTATTGCAACGCCATGTGGTTTTTCAATACAAATTGCCCTTACATTCGTGTATTCGGTGTAATTACGAGTATGTAAATATGGTAAATTCGGTATAATTGCGGACATTTTTTTTTTATGTATACCTACTGTTTTAATGATCGTCGCTCTCAATTATTATTAGCAAAAACTTTTTTGTACTCAACTACTTTCATGTCAACAAATAGATATGGCAACAGACTTATCGGTCGGATTCGTTTTTTGTCATATTGGGAAGTCACATAGCTTTTTCCTTTTAATTGTTTTTCTGAGTTATTTTGCAGACTTATCGGTCAGATTCGTTTTGTCATTTTGGGAAGTCACATAGCTTTTTCATTTTAATTGTTTTTCTGGTGTTATTTTGAGTTTCGTTGTGTGATTTCGGTGATATTTTAACCAACATTACTTGAGGTCTTAGCTCAAAGTGTTAGCAGCTGGAATGAAAGTGTATTATGTGATATTCTGATTTGATCGAAAAGGTTTCAGACTGCCTATAGGACCATCATTTAACATTTGGTGGAAGTGGTGAAAAAGAAACTGAACAAAAACGAAACGTAAACAAAAAGTACCACGAGACGAGACAAAAAGGTATTGTGCCAAGTGCCGTGCCGAAACCATAAACCTTTTACAGCTGTATTTGTAACAAATAACCGAAGCTTTACTTTCCACCGTCTCTGTCTGGCGCCATTCACCATCCCCTCAGCAGAGTGCAGACTATTCAGCTGCTTCCTGTTAATTTTGTGTGACAAAAACTCAGGTACCACAGCCAACCTCCATTTAAATTTTAAATTGTACAAAGGCAGAATTTTTACTGAATATTTCTGGTTCATAACGGTTTGTGCACACGCAGAAAGAAGCATCCAGTGTAAGTGGAGCTCCGTTGTGCTTTTGTTTCTTCCTTGTAACCAGTACACAATTAGTGGCCTTACTTATAAAAATATGTCAAAAGATAAACAGTGCTTAAACTATTGCCATCTTTACCACTGGGTAATGACAAACAGTGACAGGGCTAAATTTAAGCAATGATAAATTTAAATTGCGTTTATAAGTATGGCTGTTAATTGCTAATTATTTCTCTGTGTACTTATGGTGGTTATTTGTTTTATCGAGAGTTTAAGAGCGGGTCGTGCGAAAATTTGAGATGCGTTTTAAAAAAATTCATAACTAAATAACTAAGTGACATTTTAAAAATAGCAAAAGGACTAATTGTAGACTATACATTTGAGATTAATTCGAATATAATATTTAACATGACATTCTATTTAACGCTGACATACGATTTTCATTAGCGTTAAATAGAATGTCATGTTAAATAGTATATTTTTTTAACACACTTAAATTCGAATTAATCTCAAATGTATAGTCTACAATTAGTCCTTTTGCGATTTTTAAAATGTCACTTAGTTATTTAGTTATGATTTTTTTAAAAACGCATGTCAAATTTTCACGACCCGCTCTTAAGAGCGTAGACAAAGTAAGATTACAAAAACAGAAACAGCCCCAGGCACGGTAGATATACCCTCAGTTCTCTTAGTAGCAAGAATCTTAAGTTAGAAGTTTGTATTTAATCAGTAAGCACGTGTCCATCAACTGGGATACATTTTTAATAATCTTTCGGGGGCATGTAGGCGTGGCGTAGGCGTACTCTCAAAAAAAAATACAAATTTGAGTTATGAACTCAATATTAGTCAGCTTTCCACAACCTTTTGCCGCTGGCCTTTTCATCTTCACAATGAATATCTCTTTACATATTTTTATATTTAAATTCTGACTCCGACCTAAAACATTCTAACATAATTATTTTATTTTGAAATGCCTTCAAGCCGCTACATTATTCATGTTGATTTCAGCAAACTGACACAATTATGTTTTGATACTTCCATCCGCTAATGTGGCCTAGACACATCGGTTTTTTTATTTAGGCCAAATGTTGACTCGCATAGTTCTTTATATTCTACTAGCAGCCCGTCCCGGCTTCGCACGGGATAGACAATATTGTTGTACATTATTTTGTTCTATCGCTAATAGTTTCGGCAGCGCATTCGACGAAAGACATTGTAAGACTCATTTTTCTACACCTTCGGTTACATTGTTCAAATTTTACCAAGGATCCCTAATTTTTTTCAAAATGAAATGTAGCCTATGTCAAATTGGAAGAATGTAGCATTCTATTGGTGAAATAATTTTTTAAATCGGCCCAGTACTTTTTGAGCCTATTCATTACAAACATACAAAAATAGGTACAAATCTTTCCTCTTTATAATATTAGTATAGATTTATCCCTTGGATCTAGTACAAAAAGGTGAAGAAAATCTTCGTAAGGAGTAGTAAGTTCGTAGTTAGTATTCTAGCAACCGCAATGGGCTCACGACTTGACGCGTATGGAATAACTACTGCGCAAAAGTCGACATGCAAATATTATGTTTGCCTTTAACTGCCTATACTTATGCCTATATTCTCAAAGATCTTCACTATCAACCTTTCCAAGGTGAAGATGAAGGGTGTTTTATCTACGATGAACGGGTATGCAGCCGTGATAATATTTATTTTCCGTAAATCGTTGGCAAGTTTATGAATGTACGCCTTATTGAAATATGGGTAATGATTCCGGTAACTGTCGGGCTGTCAGTTCTACCTTGGCATCCAGCAGCTTGTCAACTGCCAATAGACATCCCCCGCGGGAGCATACAAACCCTTGTCAACCGTAACAACAGAAACCTTTCACATGAAACGGTTTCTGACATGGATATAGTCGACACTGGGTCAAAGATAGTTGAATGTCCAACCATTTAGGAGTAAATTGACAATTTTATTTGCAACTATAGTCAGACGATAAAACATCATGTAAAGTAGCTTACCTATGTTGAATTACGATAATGGGTATGGATAGTTCTTAATATTATAGCAGTTGCCAAGAACGCAACGATTTCCAAAACTTCAGGAGCAAACGGCAAAGTGATAGGTAAGTTTAAAGATGTACTTGATATCGCCTACGCAGTTGCGAGAGTTACTGGCAGACTTGAATGACTTTACAATGGCACAAAGGTAGATTTACAAGCAGTAATCGGGCGATCATTCGACCGTCCGACAACCTACAAAACGCCTAGAAATGGGACATCCTTCGTTCTAGTTGCATGCGCGTTGCATTGCACTTACGCAAACCGAAAGCAATAAATACATTATTTAATTAACAGCTTACACAATATTTTTAACAAGACTAGTTTCGAAGATTTACCGAACTATTTCGGTGCGTTTTTATGTAACTGAGGCTAGTTTCACCAACACAGTAGCTGGTGGTTTGGTTACTGTTATTTTTGTATACGATTTCAGCTGTATAAACAATTGGTAAAGCTAAGCAGTCTACAGAGGTCAGCTAAGCATTATAAATGTACTAGATGCAAATTAAATCAACCACCTACAGCTACCAAGTCCTAACAAAGCTGTGAGGCTATTTAAGTCTTAAAGGGATATAGAATTGAGTGGAAGACAATTTTGGATTAGACTTCGTAATGATAACACGCACGAGGGATTACAGGCTAGGATTTATAATGAACATTAATTCAACAAACAATAGATTTGGAAGCTCGGTTAATAATAGAGTAGGGGATGGCACAGCTATTATGCCGAATTCAATTTCTGTTTTAGAACCAATGCAGCTATACCCGACTCTAACTTTCTAAGTGGTACATGAATTACACGATGGAGATCTTGGTGTGTCGTAGACGGGTAGGGCCCATGAAGTTTACGTCGGTATTTCTAAAGCAGCAGTGGGCTTTTCCATTATAATTCTCAGCAACGATATGGATAATTGACATGACGAAACCTAAATCCTTAAATATATTTTAGGACTTTATGATAGCAAGCCAGAGAAGTGGAGCGGGTTATTACTTTATAGTTGACGTTACAGTAAACAGTTCATTTATTTTCCCATAATATCTTCGTGAACGCACAATTTACGGTTGTTTCAAAGAATTAACGTTATTTCTCGTGCTCTCTAGCGTGCAATGTGCAAGTTGTTACAAATTTGCATAAAAATATCAGGACATAAAGAGTAGGAAATTTTAAATTTACAAGAATTATCAAAAAACTAAATAATGAGAATCAATATCCGCCTGCATAAACAACTTCCCTGAAACGAAACAGGGATAAAATAAAATGTTGACTTGGGATATCCCAAGTCTGAATTTGCTAATTATGAGCGAACTTTTATTCAAAGGAATATGAAAGGAATACGAGAAAATACACATTTGTGTTTTTCATGCATTCGTGAAAAACCCAAAGATACTTATATTATTTATATTTGCTTGTTTTTATAAACTCATAGTATTTTCTCGGATTTTCCCTGTATTTTTGGGTTAAAAGCTGTAGGACGTGGGAAGGTTAAAAAGAGTTTTGTGTTTTTTTATTTTACCGTATATTCTCAGATCTATCAGTTTTTAGGCCCATATTCAAAAACAATGCTTGAATCTGAGTCGAGCCTCAAGCATAGATATTTGACACTTTTCAATGGAAAACATAAAAAAAAATGTGCTACGCCGCAAGCACATCAGCTACGCCGCAAGGAGGTCAAATGAGTGACATTACAGTAACGGTTCTGCTATTATGGGCTGCGTGCCGTGAATATGATTTGATGATACGTTTTGTTCTTCCAACCCATCGAGGTTCATCATTTGTGACAAGATATTGTGACTTTTGTTTAGGAAGAATGATTCTAATTATTTGTGTCGACATGGATACACTAAATAGATTTGCATAAAGAAAGAAAGAAAAGCATTTTATTGACCTAGCATAAGTACACACAAGAATACCTACCTACTTAAAAATAAAACATGAAAATAATCATTATAGGCAGGTAGGCAGCTGTCATACAATATTTAAGAAGTTTTAGGGGCATTCCACATATTTGTCTCAGAAATGCGGAAGGTTTAAAAGACGGGCGAGACGAGGCAAGACTGACCATCTAATAATTATTCAGTAGTATCACAAGGATCACTTTGAAACGTCCTAAAGCTAGGTGGGTCTAGGTGCTAGTTCCACGCGACCAAGCTTAGAAGAACAGGCAACAGACTACGGCTTGGTTCTTAGTTCTTACCGTTTTTTTATAGCTCTTTATAACGGTGACGACTACATAAGCTGGGAGCAACTAGGCAGGAGAAAGGCCATATTCACGTCTGTCTGTTTTGACTTTTGGTAAAACCATCAAAACGGGTACCTTACCTACCTATTTCCTATTCTTCCCGTTTTGATCCCAATTCAACCCTTTCTGTCCGAACTTCCTTACTCAGAGCAGACCAAGGGGATCTACCACCACAAAGGGGAGTAGATTCCAGTTGGTGGTGATTGAGAAAACCCTGTACGTACTGGGTTTTCTTCAGTACGAGTTTCTCTGCTCTGGCGCACACAGGTAATCAAAATTTATTGTTATTAGAAAACCATTATTTGATTTACTCCGAACGAATTTTAAGAGTCACTTCTGGGAGTAAGTGTTTTTGTGTTATGCTCCCAAATTGTATTTTTATTGAACGTATTCCAATCGAAACTTTTATTACTTTTAAATTGCAGAGGCAGTGAAATTTTTATTATCAAACGAAAACCACACATTTTCTACAGTATATTTCAGCCCGAACACCTCTAGCTCATACAGCGCTTTACACAATAGACCGTACGTGTAGGTCTTGGGTTCTCAAAGAATCTTAAGTTAGTGCTTGGTACTAAAAGATCTGAGGAATATCGACCATGGGGAACAAAGACGTGAGACTTTGAAGACTGTTTCTGTGTTTTTCTGGGGTTAGGACTGATTTATCCAGTAACGGAAAAACGCTATTCGTTGTATAAAAATGTCAGCACTTGTTATAAGGCCTGCACAAGTGCACATATCTAGGCGATGGCGATTGCGATCAGCTGGAACACTGAAACTGAAAAATGAGTCTTTAGTAAAGTTACTTGAACAGCGGAACCTACTTCAATCTATATTTATTTGTTATTCTTTTAGCGTGCCTCTTGTAGCGTGTGAAAGTTTTGTTTCAGCTCGAACACCTCAGTAACACGACTCCAAACACTGTCAAAACAAAACATTGTTGACATGCCGTCAGCAATATCGTAACGGCCTTGGCTTTCCGTTCATACTACACACGGGTGTGATATTACACGCACGGCTCGATTTACAATTGCCATTTGATATGCCCATTCAAAATATTGACAATAAAAAATAGGTCAAAAACTTGCACAAGAAAATTAAGCCTTTCAATAAATGTCTTATTAAACGAAACATACAATTTGAATTTGCGCAAAGCGTTAAAGATAAAAATGTTGATCCATTATCGAAAAGACAATTAAAATAAAGACCTACCCATATTATTATGTGATTCATTATGTGTAGAAAACGCCTAAGGCAAAGACTGACAGTAAAAAATTCTTAATGGGAACTCCGAAAAATTAAGAGGAAAATATCTTACGAACATAATGCCCGACTAGATCCAATTTACCAGACGAACGAATCAAGCTTTTATTAATTGGATACCCAAATAAAAATGTTGAGATGAGCATAGTGTCGTTCCGTCTAGACATAAGTAAAAAACAAATGAATATGTCTCCCTGCTCCTTCCAGCTTCACCCTACCAGCTATGGGCTATTCTGTGCCGAGGGTCCGATGAACCGTCTCGACAGCACCACCCTCCACCCTACTATTCGCAGAGGACAATCGTCCAAATAGACACAAAAATAGTCCCAAAGGATTCAAAGATATTTCTAGAATGAGATTTTCCAGAAGCAGCTTTATAAGATAACTCAAATATTTTGAAGGATCTAATTAACAAAAATATATAAATCATATTTTTATAGGATAACTTTGATAAACCATAGAAATTATAAATCCACAGTATGTTCACGTTGATAAAACATTAAGAAAAGTAATCAGACAACAAAGAGGTCGAGTAAACCCACCATCAAAGAAAAAAACTTGCAAGAGGGAGGAGCTCATCTTAGCCAAAAACTTCGCTAACAAGTAAGCGTTTGAAACTGAACACATCATTAAAAGATAGCAAACTGTGAGTACTTCAAGACTTCGCTATCTAGTGTCAAAGTTCAACTGATATCATCATTAATCTCATCCCAGAATGAATTAAATCGTACTTGACCGAATTTGTTGTAAAATTACTTAAGAAAGATTCATAAAATGCATGAGTATATGAAACTACGGAAATATTCGACACGCTTGTGAGCGAAGTAATTCATCTGATTTCATTTAACAAATATGTAGTAATACTAGATTTGGCTGATGTCGGCGATTCAATGAAACTAGGACAATGTACGATGAAAATTCATCTAGAAAATAAAGTGTACGTAGAAAATTGCGGATAATAATAAAGGTATAAAGGTGTGTTCTTAGAACAAAAGAAAAGAATAAGAAAATAAATGACTAAAAACAAAACGTCTATCTACAAATAGTCTATGCTTAGCTTATTTAGTTTATTTCACATACTATGCCTACAGCAAGTCAATTAGTTAAATACAAGCAACATCAATCATAACTTAAATGCAATTAATAGCTCGCAAAAAAACATTCAAATATTAGTTCTGCGGTATAAACTAAGGGGTCGATGTCGATATCTCTCTCTCAATATTAATGTGGTGAACAAAAACAATGGTTTTAAAGCAATCAGAGCAAAACCTAATTGCTTTAAAATCATAAGTTGGAAAATAAAGAAACACTGACAAAAATAAAAACTATTTAAGAATGTAATGATGCACGTCACTATGCTTAACTAATTAATGCCAAGATCATAAAGACTTTGGCTTGGCTCATAAAGTAGAGCTTATCATCATACACCGCTCTTTATTATGTTCTATGCTAGGCTATTCTTGCAATAAGACGTAGGTCATAACAATGACAGAGACAGGAGAAACCAGTTTTACTAGTCGTGAAGGTTGGAAGATATACGAGTGAAAGTAAACGGGACAGCTTGTAGCAACTAATATTAAACGTGAGGCAGCTAGACGAATAGACCTTCCAAATCCTAAGCTACACTTAACATTCTACTATAGGGAGCTCGATATAAAATACGAAAACGAATGACTACCAAATGAGCATAAATCAGTATGCCACAAATAGATTCTAAAAATCTCGCATGTATACGAAATTGGACGGAGAAATGGATGTAGACACTATACAGCGTGGGCTGTATCTGTAAGTAACCATCAATCAAAACGAATGGCCCTTTTTGAGATCGATTCGCTCTGCTTAAGTGATGTCTCCCAGCCTAACATTTCCAAATTTACATTGGATTTAAGATAAGACTGGTCCAATTTGTCATTTTATAGCAGAGTTTATCGAGACTTCAATTTAACGTTCATTTTAACTGCGAGAAAACAACATGTGCCTGTGTGATGATTATAATTAGACGGGCATTTCACAAGTTTGCGAACGCAGCCAGCTGTTCTGGTCTTTTGAGTCAATGTGATGCAGATCATCAAAATAAATCGAATCGTTGTTCAAACTATTACCAAATGTGATGAAATTAAATTGCCCTATCTACATAACGCTTGGATCATTCAAGCAGGCTGTCGCATGGACAGCTTTAAATAATGAGATCTTCTAAGACTTCGATGTTTTTGTCTCACTAATGGATAGCTCTCACCAGTGGACAGTCCGTGTCCACTGCAGATGACATCGGTGTCGTCGAGGCAGTATCGATTCCTTTGGGGGTGTTGCGCGCCTGTCGGCCCGGCGACGTCCTTGGCCCGTCCACAACCCACCCTGCTGACGTCACACCGCCTCCGACATGCTGAGCGGGTCATCTGTGACGTCATCGACCAGCACTGCTGAAGATGCATTATGGACGAGTTTCGACGTTTAACTAGCGTTTGTTTTTTGTAAATAGCAAAGTGAAATGACGTCTTTGAGGCACGTATTGAACGTAACTTTATTCTGACGTTGAACTCTGACCTTCGTGAGATGAAATGATCGCTGTTGGTAAGGTAAAGGTCATATTGGATTTTAGGCGGCACGTGGAAAGTTAAAAATAGAAATAGATATACACAAAATAAAATTACATAGTTGAATTGATTTAAGCCTGTTTTTGTATCATTTACTTTATGTAAGTTTTTAGAATTTGAAATAATTCAATATTCAAGGGTATCAACAAATCAAAACAATTATACATTTCTATCGCGCAGTCATGGTGCACTCATACCTTATTGCACAGCTCTGTGACCCTTTATGATCGATCAAACGGACTGAATCATCCACCAATCGGATTACGGAAACAGTGACCATACACGCCACATGAGCGAACAAAGCCCACATAGACACCACAGCTGATTCAACAGTCACTATTACACCGACCACAGAAAGAGCAGCAGTTAGTATCACATCGACCACAGAAGGTAAAGCTGTTACTGATGCACGAGTGCATTCATGCATAGCACACAACGAGCACAAAGTATCCATCAATTTACATTGACGCTTGACGCTAACAAGAGATGGCGGATTTAGCTTCATTATGTTGGCGCTTGGTCATAAACCTTATAGTACTCAACTAAGTGCCTACTTTTCTTCAAGCAGAGTAACTGTAGTTTGGCCTGAATCGTTCGAGGTCAATAAATCTTCATTAACACATTGTTTCTATTGTAATTAAATTTACTAATTTATTTATTTTGTAATACAAATTACAAGCGGCCGCCCGCGGCTTCACTCGCCCCGTTCCCGTTAATTTTTAAGATTTCCATCCTCCAATTTTCAGCCAAATCTGCTCAGCCGTTCTAGAGTTATAATATAAACACGACTTTCTCTTATACATATGATTAAAAACAAATCTATCCCACTATATTCTATATCAGCGCCAAATTTCATCCTAATCCGTTCAGTCGTTCTAGAGTTATTGAGTAACAAACATCCATCCAAACATCCATCCATCCACCCATACTTACAAACTTTAGCATTTATAATATTAGTGTGATGTAAGGTATAATGAAAGCAATATCTCACATCAACGAAACTGTAAATACCGATGTTTGTGGAGGCGGGGCGCTATTGATCAATAAGAGGAAAGATCCCAGCATTCACCATTCAACCTCAAGACCGTATAATAAAAGAATATTAGCATATTTATTGAGCACTAGACCTAAATCTTTGGTCAGTGAACCTTATAACCGCGGTTCAAACTGGTACCTATTCATCATTCTTCGCACACTTTCTTTATCCTAATTTCAATCGCGAACAAACATAGCGTAACGTAGTAAATGAAATCGGTCAATCGATATCACTTTTCGTAAATGATAGCAAATACCCAGACAGAAGAATCGATCGAAACTCTTTTGTAGTCTGCGAAAAACAGGGCATGCGATATTGCGTAGAATTTATTATGACAAAATATATCGCTATCGATTCTTTATATTTTCTACCTTGTTTTGACGAAGTTGTTAGGCTACACGTCAGCCATTTCCTACTGAAAATTGTTTATTCAAAGCGATCCTCATGTCTTTCGCATTAGAATTTCAGAGATAAACAATGACACGGCAAATGCGAATGGTTCTCGGGTCGTTGGTTCTGTTGTTAGTAATGATATGGGTAAATAAATATTAATTGAAGTTTGTTTATAAGAGGGTTTGCGGTGCCCTTGTATCCTTTGCAACAATGAAATGGCGTCGGATCGTATGAACAGGATGTAGAGCGGTGCGACGACCGCGGCGGCAACGAACTTCGCAGCCCCATAGGAATACTAGCAAGTGAGCATGTCGACATACGAAACCACTGTGAACCGTGTAAGCTTAGACTCCGGCTAGGAAAACAAAAAACTGAAATATAATACGAAAATCCAATTACCGGACAACGACTTGAAAGCAACAAATCCAATTTAAAGAGTGTTGCTTTGATTTCGAGATCAAGAAACCGAAACTAATGAATCGAAGGACGTTATTGCCTATTAAGAAATTTTAATGAGATGGAATTTCAATGAGGCAAGCTTATCTAATTAGAGAACCGTATAAAAGTAGATTATCAACAATAACATGAAACCTGTGTATGAAACCGTGTTATCTGTAATCGTTATCTTCGACGCCGCCACGCATCCTACGTGGTACAACAAAACATGGCTTTGGTTACCGTTGTTATTCTCAGGTGAAAGTTCTTAGATCAGACGAGACAGACGCCCATATTTATTGGACGTAGATGTTGAGATAAACGAAGCTGGCCTCTGCGTGCGGTCAATGAGTCTATGTCGAAGGGACCAACGCATTGTTCTCCCGGGGGGCATTAACCCATATGCGCCGATTAGATACGGACGCGACGCCGCCGTCATGTCGCATGTAAACACGTCGCATCTTGCAAAACATGACACTGTTATCTTTTATACAGAGACCGGCTTCTGTGTTTTCAGATAACATTTGAAATCTTCCTGCTACGTATATTTTTAAAGACGCTTGCTGCACATTATAACGGGACAAAACGTTTAATCTCTGTCTTATTTCAAGTTTGGTGTCCCTTGTAAAGACGCACCTCAGTTTTATTACACAATAGTACATTGTTACCTGAGTGTTGAAAGTCACGTTTTTTGAGTCCCGAGACGGGTTTGGCGCCAGAGCGTAAGCGAGGGCGCCAATGGAGCTTGAGGGACTTAAAAGACTTTCACCCGAGGTAAACACTGTGCTTTTCATTACGAATACAAGGAAAGTAAAAATAAAAACATGAAAGAAAAATTTGTGAAAATGAAGATTGAATTGCCGCCTTCCCGGTTTTTTTTTTCTTTTTCTCTGGCGGGCCTTCGGCTACGGCTCGCCAGCATTATTCAGCCATTGTTTTCATTCTCATAATTTAAAAAATGGTAAATTGTTTGCTCAAATCTATGTTATTTTAAATAAATAGTTGAAGCTATATATTAAGCAAGTAATTTAGAAGATATATTATTTATTTAATACTATCTTTATGTTATTTAAATTTAAATTTTACATTGCGCTCTAATTAGACTTTTTAAACTTCTTACCGTTGTAATGGGTTTCCAACCTACTTGCTGAATAAAAAGTTGGAATTTGGTTCAACGACCTCTTTGCAGTCAGAAAGACTTTAGAAAGTTGGAACATGGTTGAATAAAATAGAACTTGTTTTTTTTTATAATTTGACAGCTGTCAGTAGAAAGCGATTCTCCCTAGGGCTGAAAGTTTTACTTTCAATTAGGCCCCTCAGGCAACTTCAGACCTACTTTCGGAGTATGAGTAATGAAAATACATTTACAACTACGACGTTTAAATAAACGACGCTGAGAACTGTAGCTGCAGCTTCTGGCACAAAACCAACGATTTCATTAAGAAATATTTCGCCGATAAAGTTTTTATCTTTCAAATACGTTGAAAGAATCGATTTAGCTGCTGATGGTAGATGTACTGCGTACCGATTTAGCAATCGCAGACATGTATTGTTCGAGCTTGTTGGCACGTTGTTTAGACGACTCGCAGTGCAAACAGACAGGGCCTGCTGTCTGATAAGCGGTCCCGAGGGAAACATTGCAATGTATACAAGGGATAGTATCACAACACATTGTGTGGGAACTAGAATAAATATTTCCACACCATGCTGCAATGTAAATAAGGAAAAATGCTTATCCTCGTTTCTCTGATACTAGAAAAACTTTACGATATTTTTTCAACACGGATACATACACAAAGGCATGTGCTTACGTTTGTGTTAGAGGAGTTTCCTAAAAGCCTTGGCATAAACAAAGTTATTGATTATACCTAAACGTTATTTTAAACACGCATGTGTGAGGGCCGTAAACATTATATTATACCTATAATGTGATTAGGTGAATGAATGGTTCGTAGGATCGTAGGAGATCTTTGTTCGCCTCATTGGGATTTCCCAGTTAGATCACTAATAAAGTGAATTTTGTAGGTAGATCTGCCCTATCTCCTGCCTAAAGATAGAAACAGACGATACACATTTAATTTTTTAGACGATATTATTCATAGTTCTTTGCCAGCCGAGCTTGGCAGAGCAAAACGACTCTTTTTTTTTTCAACAAATTTCAACGCATGGTTACGATCGTTTCCCGTATTCACTACATCTGTTATCCAAAACTAACCTGAAACATATCGGTGTCTGGATCCTCCGTGTACTCAACAATAACCGCTTGACTGCGGCTGAGTGTGTACGATATGGAGTGTTGGCTGGCGTCAAGGATGGCTTTGCTGCTGTGTGGAGTCTTTACTACGTAGTGTTTGGAGCGACGCACGCCGTTAGCTGCCGGTCGTCGGTACAGCACGAATTTGCTGCGCCGTCGACCTCTCTCGCCTGTTGGCAGGTAGCCGTTGTAACTGCAAAAAGAGTTCCAGCATGAGAAAAATAACGTTATGTCATGCCTACTGAAGAAAATCGCAAGTACGATTATTCCTCGCCAAAGGGCGCAAGGATTTACGAGGAAGTCCAATTCAATCAGCAAAATTTGTTTGTAATCTATTTTTATAGAATTTTAAGGAAAAATTGCCTTGCTCTATCGTCCATGATATTTTTTTATTGATTTTATAGTGTTATCTACACAGGAAACACAAAGATTTTTACAATGTCCCAAAAGTTAAGAGCCGAGCTGATTCGATGACACAACGGTCAGCGCAGCCCCGTACCAATGGGAAGGTCGCGGGTTCAAATCCCGCTCGGCTCTTAACTTATGGAAATTATAAAAATCTTAAAGATATTGATGTCATCAATATCATTATTAGAACAGAGGTTTTGAAATAACCATGTTTGTTTTCCCAACTCTAGGACAAGCACATAGCTATCGTTTTTACAATGCCCACGAGGCGAGGTCGGCCTGTTTGTCGTCAAGAAACAATAGTTGTTATTAAAAAGGTTCCATTATATTCTTCAGTCGTCAGCGGGAAAGGTTAAGCTTCCGTGTGAATCAAACAAACAATCAAGCAAGTGTATATCTTTCTATTCACAGGCATATTCACATGGTACGGCAACATAAAGCCACGTATTCACTGGGGGAGCATTCGTAGAGGCAATATTGGGCACGCCGTGCGTCGTCTACATCTTTGCAAATTCTTGTCTTTTTAGCGAATAGCGAGAGAGTTTTAGAGATCTTTCATCCAATTTCAGAACCCTCGTTCTTTAACTGGTCGCCTGTTTTATATCACTGTAAGCAATAAGGCCGCCTATGGCATAACTATTGCCTATTTAGACTGGCTTCTAGCTCAGTTGGTAGTAGCTCTGCCTTCTGCGCCATAGGTCGAGGGTTCGATCCCCACCGAGAAGAAATATTTGTGTGGTGAACATAAATGTTTGTTCTTTGTCTGGGTGTTATATTGTATTCTAAGTATGTATTTACAAAAAAAAAAAAAGTATTCAAGTATTATATCAGCTATCTGGTTCCCATATTACAAGCACTGCTTAGTTTGGGGCTGGGTAGCGTTGTGTGAATTGTCCACAATATTTATTTATTTATTTATTTGTTATTTCGAGGTATAAAACTATGTATCCTTCATTATTTCGTGGTATTCCCTAAATCTTTAATTTCTCCGCAACGAAATCGCGTATCTTTAGTTGCTCGACTTCGCTCGTTATCGTTCGCAATTGAATTGTCCCCTATTAGTTAGTTTGTATCTTTACAATTTCCTTGGCTTTAGAATGTATAGTTTATTTCTGATCGATATCTGACATCAGCATTTCTATATTAATACCTTTGGCGGTCTTTTTTGTACGTATCCGCAATTCTAATTATTCGCGGTAGCTTCAATGCGGAAAGTTCAAGATTTATCACACGCGAAATCTATATTATAATATCATGAAACACAATAAAGCCTTTAATGGTTGATTATATTAAACTGCAGTAAAATAATGGTGTAACTATTAACTAATCAAAGAGAAGCAGGAAAGAAAACAAATTATGTAGTAATCTAAGTCTACGCTTTTATTGCTACGACTTTAATTGTTTCTGTTTTAATGAAAGTTTATTAAGATGGTTTTGCTTTGAGATGGAAGAAGATTTATTATTAATTTGTTTAATTAGTAAGAATCCAATATTAATACGGGTTGGAAGAGGAATTATTAATGCCTGCCGAGCACAGACAGGCTGAGCAAGTTTATTGGGCGTGCAGCAAGAAAGATTTTAGGCTTTCTCAATCCATTGACTTCCCACGATCTTTGCATGTCGTCGGTTCATTAGGTGAGGGACGTCCTACGCTTCGTCTTCCTGTTTGTGGTTGCCATTCGAGAACCTTTATAGCCTAGCGGTTGTCAGTTCAACGAGCTATATTATGGCTTGCTCATTGACACTTCAACTAATTCTGAGAGCTTATTGAATAGACAACACGAAAGCATGTCTAAAAATAACCACCTGGCAAATAACATGATGTAGAAAAAACGCTTCACTAATATTTTGAGTAACAACAACTGAAATAATATTACTTTGGCACGAAACAACTATAGGTGCTACATTTATATTCTGTCATGCTTAACTATATGATATGGTAAGGGGGCGTCCACAAATTACGTGAGAAATTTAAGGGAGGGCGGGGGTCGAGTCAAATCTCATCTAGTCTTACGTTGGAGAGAGGGGGGTCTCGGCAAATATCACGCAATTTTTTTTCTGATTGAAACAAAAAAAATTATACTTACTAGTTTGGTCCCGTTTTAAGTGTTCTATTGTTAAATTTTTATTACATTTATAATTCTCAGCAATATTGGATTACTAGTCTTAACTAGTTGTAAATAAAAGGACGAAGAAGTTTTTTTTCTTTTTACAATAACAATCCAACACGTTTACGTAAGAAACCCACATTTTGAAAAATCTCACGTGAGATTGGGGGATGGGGGAGGGGGTTGAATAAAATCTCACGACATCTCACCAGGGGGGGAGGGAGGGACAGAAAATTCGAAAAAACGCCTCACGTAATTTATGGACGCCCCCTAAGTAGTGATAACCTAAGAAAACGCAATAACCCTTGTTGACGCCGTACTCAGTCATGACGTAACCATTTAATTCTCCATCTACCATCTCGTCTCGTCTAGATATGATGTCAGCAAGTCTGTACTTAGTTAACTGCAGTGCGAATAGTTCACAGTTCATTTTTAGTTTTGCATTATTCAAGCAAGAAATGAAACAATGTTAAACGCTTGGGAAGCTGAGCAAGTGCACACCTTTGTATTTGTTATGTAAGTTACCGTAACCGCAGTACTATTCATACGGTTGACATAATACTTTTTTGTATACTGCTACTTATGTACATATACTTCAAGTGAGCAAGTACTAATAGGGCACGCGTCTGGATGCTACGAAACCATCTGGTGTTCATGAAAAGCACCAGCCGTTGGGAACCTGTCACGGAAAAGGACAGATGTTACTTTTTACGTGTTAGTGTGTTTTTTATTCTTGTCTACTGTGTTAGAAGGCCTGATTGAGCAATTAGCTGGCTAAATGACATCTCGGAACGAGAAACGCAATGCTTATTGCACAGCCGGAGCATTATGGACCTAAGAGCTAGCCCTAAGGGCCATAATGGCTATGCGTCACTGAAAGAGGTAAATGCGCCGAGGACCAGGAATCAGCACTTCGAAACCACAGCTAAAATCGTATTCTGCTTATATGGATGAAGTCTTGTAAAAAAAAAATCCAAAACGATAAACTCTTCTACATCTATATTCTCGGATGTAGCTCATACTGGGACATAATGACATTCTTGGTAATAAACATCAGGTCATTGCCTTCAGCGAACTGTTGACAAAAATAATTATAAGTTTAAAAAACTTGAGAAACCGACTTCATTGTCAAACGGCTAAACCGATTTTAATCAAATTTGTTTGGGACAATCTGGACGTAAGAATAACCAAATAAAAAAAATAATTTTCTAAATCGGTTCATAAATGACTGGGTTTGCTGGTAGAAAACTCTATTTAGGGTTAAGCTCGCCTCTGTACATGTCCGCTTTATAATGTTTATATATCATCTGTATGTGTGTACAATAAAGAATAAAGAATAAAGAATGACGGAGGCATGCAGTTACAAACATTAAAAAAAATATTTAAAAAAAATGGCAACACCGATTTTAATAAAATTAAAATGGGACCAATCTGGAAGCAGTACCTTTCAGATAAAAAAATAATTTTTCAAATCGGCTCACAAATGACGAAGTTATGCGGTAACAAACATTAAAAAAAAAAATAAAAAAAAAAAAAAAAAAAAAAAAAAAAAAAAAAAAACATACAACCGAATTGAGAACCTCCTCCTTTTTGATTGGAAGTCGGTTAAATAAATCATAACTAGGGCACAAACTCATTGAGGCTGACTAATAAGGCATTTGGGCACACCCACCTATTAGCAGTTGTCAGAAACAGTTGGTTTACAAAATCACAGTGTAGCGAAGCTTGTTCGGTTTTATACTCAAAAGAAACATTTATTATACCAAAGCTATACATCAGATCAGCTCATTTTATTATTAACAAGCACCCTTTATGCCGACAGTTCCGTAAGTCACAGAGCCAGTGCCTTGTCATCGGAAAACCCAATTTTCGCAGCACGCGAACCGCAAGAACGCCATGTATATTACAATCAAATCAATGGTAGTGGTCAGTAATAGGAAACAGCAAAATCCCCGAGACCATTACCTATCCACATTAGGGGTCGAGTTTTTCGGAAGTTTGGTCTGATAAGGAGGGGGAAATCCTGAGGAAAAAAAACTATTCAAACAAACCCGTCATTCATGATCAAACAGTTATTGATAACGGTGGAAAATTACCTCATCAGATGATCCATTGTCTTAGTACATGTGATGCACTCACAAGGATGTAAGACAAAGCCCCCCCATTTCTTGAGCACGTATGAATAAAATATGATTCAGAAATCGATAAACGCTCCCCTAAAGTATTCCAAACCCTGGTAATTAATTACTCGGCACGACCAACTGCATTTTCAAAATGTTTGGTGACTTCAGTGTTCGGCCATGTCAACCAAACGATAGTATAAATAATAAATGCTCTACAATAAGTTTATGCTGTTCGACAAATATGAATACTTTTAAAAACTGAATGGAATGCGAAGTTTTGCAAACAATGTCGGTAATGTCTTTGGAAAATGTGGTGCTGTGGTATCTCTTAGATAAATAGTATAAAATTTAGCATAGGCATCAAATCAATTGTAACGGTAGGCGTTTCAAAGAGTTACTTTACCTCTCGTAAATCATTACGGAAAACGGTCAGCCACCCTATAAAACGACCCGGATTCAGATCCTTTTTAGGCCATAAAAGTGTCGTTTTTCCTCTACGCCAATCCGGAATAATTTATCATCAGATAATATAATTTCGGCGTAAATTGAGAGGCCATCTTTTATAACAGAGCCCTGAAAAGGGTCTTAGGTAACAATTTACAATAAAATAAATATAAACAGAATTGCAGCAGCAAATGTTACCCATTTTATTGGTGACAGTTATACAACGTGTATCAAAATATGTGTACTATCCTGAAGGGGGGTGAATTTCCACCCCCCGGGGAACAACTTTTGTTCAACGACTTTTCGAACTTCGATTGGTATCTCTGAAAAAAACTGCAACGAAGTTTCAACATGAACAGCTGACTTTATACAAAGTGACAACCCTAAACTCAGCTACAGAGGTAGTAGGTAGTAGTAGTAGACCAACAGAGGTAGTAGGTCAAGGGGTAGGTGAGTTACAAGGATAGGGTTGTCAATTTATTTAGGCATTATGAAATTAAATATTTTTGTATGGGAAACTGAAAATAGGAATTTTTAATTTTCTCCCACCCACAACTGATCACCATTGTGGTCTGAAACCCCCCACCTTCGCATAGTACACATATTTAGATACACCTTGTATTGCTATTTTTCGTAATCGGAATGAAACACTTACGATATGTGGAAAATTTACTATCTAGCTATATCGTCTGAACTACAACGATGTATGCCATGTGAGCCACGAGTAATACAACTTATAGTTACTAACAAAACTCTTACAAATAAAATATGTATGAAAACTTTCCCGAGATAATCCCTTACCTAGTAAACATAAAATCGCTCTCTTAGAGAACCTTATCCTTTTTGCAAGTCAGTTGAAAAGAAATAGAATCAGACACGACCTTAATCCCCATTATTCCCCATACACGGTAGATATCCTTGAGTCACGACTATTATGGACAATAACTATGTATTCTTCTAGTCTATTTGCTAAGCTATTTTCTTTAGTTTAGTTTGCAACGTGGGGAAAGTGCCAGATTTTGGTAAAAAAAAGTACAACTTCGTAGCGGAAATGCAATTTCATGGTTTAATAGGTATTATTGATCCGACATTTAAATGGAGCCACTTTCTTTTTGTAACTTAACACCAATTTTTGTGACAAGTATTTAGTCGTGTTTTACGAAAACTATGTTTTGTACAAGTAAAATCTTTTAAAGAATCTTGTTAGTTTTGCAAAATTAGGAATTTTTCGTGCATGGGGCATCAGCCGTGCTTCGTTTTTTCCAAATCAGGTCAAATCTTTAGACATCTCATTATTACCGCTACAATACTGTCGGAGGCATTCGCTGCAACAAATCTATTTCGGTGCCGCACATACGCTTCCGTACCGGCGGCATGCGATCCAGACCAAATTATGCACCTAACTGTTATAAAACTATAAACGGTTTGTTAAAATAATAACGTAACGCTACAGTTCCTGGCTGTTGTAATAGCACACGAGATTCAAAACAGAGACATATGCTTTTTTTATTTGTGTGTTCGTCTATTCGTCTATTTAGTAGTAGGAGAGCTCTTTGAGAAGGGCTTGTCCGGGGAAGTAAATACTACCACCATGCCTACTTCTGCCGCCAAGCACCGTCGTCGGTCGGTTTGAAGGGTGTGGGTGCCGGTGAAATTAATGGCACGTTCCTGACGTACGAAATCTACGAGGCAATGCTTTGATGTCGCCGATGCTTACAACTTATGTTAAGGCGGGTCATATGCTTGTTCTATCAGCTAGTTGTATAACTATAAAATAAAAAAATTGTGGACGTTTCAGTAATGCATGCAATATACATACAGGGACGATGCGATTGACGAACGCGTGCGAAATGCGATCAATTGTAAGTTTTAAAAACCTACGGTTGTTCGTACTCGTACATCGCAGCTTCCTCTATTGTAACTTTACTTTCTGACTCAGTTCTTAGGGGATCAAGATATTTGTTTTCTGTACTGTTGCGAGCCCGTTGTCAAAGTGGGTTTTGTATGGAGTCACAAGAGTCCCCAGCACGCCTATTAGGGGTTCTTATCGTGTCACTACAATAAACCCCGCTTTGAATACGCACTCGCCAATCGCCAAAACGCAAAAACAATGACTTGTAAACAGATACACTAATCAACAACATGAAAGCAGAAAAGGTTAAATAGGCTCAGCCTAATTAACTTGTCGTTCCCCGTATATCAGTGGCATGTGCCGTTCGTAGGAATTCTACTCTAAATTCCCTTTGTTTCATATTCGAAACGAACTGGAGCTGAAATGGAACGTACATTATTTAAAACGATTTGTTTTTCTTCTGTTCTTTTTACAAAGCTGAGATATTTTGTTTTCGAGTATTATAGGCATTTCAGGAACTTTGTCATCGGTCTAATAAAGCAATACTTTACTACGAATAATTCAATTCGATTCCAATTCATTTATTTAACAATCATAAAACAACACTAAATCGATAATTTTGTCATGCTTGCGTCGCAGTCTGTCTTTTCAAGCACTAGACCGAGGTTAGGTTTGGTATTACAGGGTAAGAAAAAATAGGAAGCGCATTTTTGTCTTTGCATTCCGTTAGGAGTGTCTTATTTATTATAGGCAGACATTGAAGGCGTTTTATAGCCATCGATTTACAGATAGTAACGGTTGCTACTGTTTGTGTGCACTACCCTAAAGAACCTAATTGCATGACAGAAATCGGTAGTAAATCATCGAAACGTGACTGCAATGGAAATGATGGAGCGGTGTTCATGACCTCCAAGTGGAATACGCAAGAAACCAAGTTTTGCGGTCAGCTGCTCACTCGATGTACAACAATAAAGTATGAATTTGTGTCATGACCGCGATGTATCTGTACATCGAGATATTACTAGGATCGGAACTACTCGTTATATTATTTCGTTAATAAGTAATATGCAATTATTATCTACACTGGTTAAACCTTGCCAACATTTTGAGCCCGACTCTGAAGGTTCTCAACTACTATTGAGTTTTTCAACCAATGGACTTGAAGGAATGCATGGGACATCTTTTGAAATCAACCTTTCGTGTCCCATTGCTGGGCAAAAGCAGCTCCTAAAATCTGCTAATCGTCTCACGTTTTTGCCAGTGAGCCTGGTGGGACCAGTCTTCTTACGAAAAATATTGGTGGGAGATGGTCAAAGATGAGACATTTAGTCTCATCTTTGACCAAAAATACGTCAAAGTACTCTTACGTTGGTATGCCTTGCGTCTGTGTAAACATAATGTCGTACTTGAGACGCCATTACAGGACCGTTCGTGCTAAAACCCCGGCCACAGAATTCTAAGCCAGCAAAAACTGCGCAGTTCACTATATTCTCATTTCGCGTTGTATGTTCGTATGACGAACAACATTGATGCCCGAGTTCTTACTCTTAGGCTGCCTCCGTGATGAATTTACATTTGCTGGGGCTGAACAGCTCCGAAGCAGATGTTGATAGCACAAGCAGTCATCCATCGAAATGGTCAACGCGAAGAATGTTGCTTCACTAAGTCGATCGGTTAGAAAGGCCTATAGCAAGTTAAGTCTCGATGATTTCTCAGTCCTAGAGTCCTAAGAAACCTGATTCAGCCACAGCCTATAAAAAAAGATCCCTCGTGTCGCTTACAGTACATGACGTAACGATTTGCTTGAAAAACACAAGTGGGACGAAACAGGAATGGAAATATTAATAAATTTGCGATTCCTGTTTCGTCCCAAATGGGCCATTAGCTTGTGGGACGAATCAGGAATAACTCATAAAAGGGCAGACTTATTGCATTCAGACAATTCTAAACACGTCAGACAAAGAAAGTGGTGCCCTGTTTCAATGAAAACATTCCTGAAATGGCATTGGCATGCATGAGATAAGCTGAGTTCAAGCTGTTACACGACAAAGATGTAGTAAACTAACCACAATTACTTATTTTTTATCTATTCGCTTAGTTTACAATTTAACATAGAACGGAAGTTTTAATTAGCAAGCTAGTGGCATTTTAATATTTAAATATTAAAAGGCAGGTGCGAATGTAAAGGTGCAAAATGTACGTTAAAATTTAAATATATTACGCAATGAGGACGTATCTATGCACATTGTCAGGACCATGTCCGGACAGTGGTAGGTATAAGGTAAAAGGTTCTTATAGGAGCCATACAAAGGACTCAAACATTTCTTGTGACGTCAGAGAATATATAAAGCTTATTTTGCTGTTGAATCTGTGTCTTCCTGCTATACAGACTGTACAAGAATATTATTGATAGGTTCGAGCGAAGCGAACAGCATAACTAGCCGTTCAATAAATAAGCAGACCCCCATAATAAGGTAGATCTACATAATATGGGGCCCATATTCTTCGAAAGGCTACAGTCTTTTATGAATAATTCGGCAACAGAGTATACCGTACGCTAAATATTATAATGAGCTGGATAACGCAATGTACCAGAGTGGCTTAGTTGTTCTGATTAACATAAAACGCTGGATTCTCGGGGTCGTTACGATTTGCTGATTTCTTCGGTTACTTTTGTGTGGCATTGGGCCAACATGGCATTGAAAGAGATTAAATCTTTAGAAGTAATGCATTATGTACGTAAGTTACATTTTAACAAAAAAAAAATGTTTAACTGCTGAAATAATATTATTTTGACCTGCGGATCTTTAAATTTCATTTAAAGGGTTAATTTTTCCAATAAACGTGCTAGTGCCTTCAAACAGTGAAGGAAAACATCGTGAGGAAACCCGCGGCTTGGTCAGCTCCACACGTATTGACCAGGTCTTTCGTGTGGACTAGGTCGACTAAGCTTTCGGGATGGTATAGGTGCTGGACAAGTCTATTCCATCAAAAAAACCTGTTTCCAGGCACTATAGCCTCCCGTAAACGTGACGTATCATAAATCCTGATCATAAATCATTAACAGTAGGTAGATGCAAAGGCCAGTTTTTTTTACTTTTTAGGGTTCCGTAGCCAAATGGCAAAAACGGAACCCTTATAGATTCGTCATGTCTGTCTGTCTGTCTGTCTGTCTGTCTGTCCGTCCGTATGTCACAGCCATTTTTCTCCGAAACCGTAAGAGCTAGACTGATGAAACTTGGCGAGTAGATGTATTCTGTGAACCGCATTAAGATTTTAACATAAAAATAAAAATAAAACTATAAATTTCAGGGGTCCCCATACTTGAAACTGAAACTCAAAAATTTTTTTTTCATCGAACCCGTACGTGTGGGGTATCTATGAAAAGGTCTTCAAAAATGATGTTGAGGTTTCTAATATAGTTTTTTTCTAAACTGAATAGTTTGCGCGAGAGACACTTCCAAAGTGGAAAAAAGTTGGTCCCCCCCCCCTCTAACTTCTAAAGTAAGAGAATGATAATACTAAAAAAAATATATGTTGTACATTACTATGTGAACTTTTAACGATTTTTGGTTTGAACGAGATCTAGTCAGTAGTTTTTTTTTTATACGTCATAAACCGTAAGCCGCAATTTACCTTTCGACGAACTACAAGAACCTTATTATGTTACATCAAGTAACATAATATAAAGGTTCTTGTACGGAACCCTTCATGGGCGAGTCCGACTCGCACTTGGCTGCTTTTTTAAATTTTTCCAGATAAATTTATCCGTTCGATATAAAAATATCTAGGCTTGGCAAAAACAAAGACTGACATTTTTATTCGATAAATAGCGTAGGTAACTCCGTAGATGGAAAAAAACTGCTCTAAATAAAATAAAATATATAACTCCTGATAAATAAATCTCAAATAGTGAAAGAAAACATAGCGAGGAAACCAGTTAGTATTCTAGGCTGGCGATGGGATTGCGTGCAGCCTATCACGTATGGAATGAAATATCGACTAAACTACTGCAAAATGTGGATATGCCAAAACGTCATAATATTTGGTAGTACCTCTGACTACCATTCTTAGGCCGAGATTCATAGACCGAACTTTGACTTTACTTTGATGGAAAGTTCAACTTTTAACCAAAATTATATTTCATAGTTCTGTCAAGCTCTTCTTTATTCAAAATATTGATAGGAAACATCGATAAACAAAGCTTACTTTGCGAAGACTGCTTTGCTGTAAAGCAAAGTGCGGTCTATGAATCTCAGCCTTAGACCTTCTCAAAATAACTTGAGTAGTTTATTGGTATTAAGAGAACTGACGGAATATCTAGCAAGCCTAGAGTCCTGAAGATATTTCTTTTTTTATTAGGGTTCCGTAGCCAAATGGCAAAAACGGAACCCTTATAGATTCGTCATGTCTGTCTGTCTGTCTGTCTGTCTGTCTGTCTGTCCGTCCGTATGTCACAGCCATTTTTCTCCGAAACCGTAAGAGCTAGACTGATGAAACTTGGCGAGTAGATGTATTCTGTGAACCGCATTAAGATTTTAACATAAAAATAAAAATAAAACTATAAATTTCGGGGGTCCCCATACTTGAAACTGAAACTCAAAAATTTTTTTTTCATCGAACCCATACGTGTGGGGTATCTATGAATAGGTCTTCAAAAATGATGTTGAGGTTTCTAATATAGTTTTTTTCTAAACTGAATAGTTTGCGCGAGAGACACTTCCAAAGTGGAAAAAAGTTGGTCCCCCCCCCTCTAACTTCTAAAGTAAGAGAATGATAATACTAAAAAAAATATATGTTGTACATTAGGTACTATGTAAACTTCCAACGATTTTTGGTTTGAACGAGATCTAGTCAGTAGTTTTTTTTTTATACGTCATAAACCGTAAACCGCAATTTACCTTTCGACGAACTACAAGAACCTTATTATGTTACATCAAGTAACATAAAATAAAGGTTCTTGTACGGAACCCTTCATGGGCGAGTCCGACTCGCACTTGGCTGTTTTTTTTTAGGGAAATACTGTCCAGCTCAATTATTGGGACTGAGCGAGTCATGTCAGTAGGATTTATCCCGATACATGGACGAACCTGGTCCGTGGCAGAGGGAATGCGAAGTCAGGGTCTTCAAGAAAGCGTCGGAGGGACGATCTCGACGCTTTCTTTCGAGCGAGGATGGTGGGATGAAGCGATGGATAGAGACGATTGGAAGGAATTGGGGAAGAACTTTGCCCAGCAGTGGGACAATATGGGTTAGGGAAAATAATCAAAGTAATTGATTAATTTACGACGCATTGACATAACGCCCATGTGATAGGAATAAATCAAATGGACTGCGCAGTTCCTCGCTAGTGTTTACGTAACCTTGTACCCGACCACTGACATTTTGAGCCTAGATAGGCAGACAATGTTGCACACTAATAATATTTGTGTAGGCGAGCAAACGCGATTTATAGGAGGATAAGATGTACTCGTAGCGAGATTAGATGACTGATGTTGATTGACTGGGGCTCAATTCTAGACCAGTGACTTTTTTGTCATAGTAGCTAAATATCACAAGAACTGTCAGTTTCTTTAGTGAATTTGACAGTTTTTGTGATATATATCTACCGTGTCAAAAAAGCCACTGGTCTAGATTTGAGCCCCTGATGTTTGGATTACTGTTGGACCAAAGAGTGTTCAGCTATCAGTATGATTTAAAAAAAATACATAGGTACTGTTTACACACATTCAGTCTGATTGACGATAGGATCTTTAGTAAAGAGTATCATGATGATATTTTCATATATTTTTTTAGGCTGGGGTGAGAATTGTTTGTGGTGGGAAAAGTTATTGTAGTGCCACGGGTTTTTTAGGGTTCCGTAGCCAAATGGCAAAAACGGAACCCTTATAGATTCGTCATGTCTGTCTGTCTGTCTGTCTGTCTGTCTGTCTGTCTGTCTGTCTGTCTGTCCGGCCGTGTCACAGCCATTTTTCTCCGAAACCATAAGAGCTAGACTGATGAAACTTGGTGAGTAGATGTATTCTGTGAACCGCATTAAGGTTTTTATACAAAAATAGAAAAAAAACTATAAATTTTGGGGGTCCCCATACTTGAAACTGAAACTCAAAAAATTGTTTTTCATCGAACCCATACGCGTGGGGTATCTATAGATAGGTCTTCAAAAATGATGTTGAGGTTTCTAATATCGTTTTTTTCTAAAACTATAAATATTGGGGGTCCCCATACTTGAAACTGGAACTCAAAACAATTTTTTTCATCGAGCCCATACGTGTGGGGTATCTATGGATAGGTCTTCAAAAATGATGTTGAGGTTTCTAACATTGTTTTTTTCTAAGCTGAATAGTTTGCGCGAGAGACACTTCCAAAGTGGAAAAAAGTTGGTCCCCCCCCCTCTAACTTCTAAAGTAAGGGAATGATAATACTAAAAAAAATATATGTTGTACATTACTATGCAAACTTCCAGCGATATTTGGTTTGAACGAGATCTAGTCAGTAGTTTTTTTTTTATACGTCATAAACCGTAAACCGCAATTTACCTTTCGACGAACTACAAGAACCTTATTATGTTACATCAAGTAACATAATATAAAGGTTCTTGTAGTTCGTCGTGCTACGGAACCCTTCATGGGCGAGTCCGACTCGCACTTGGCTGCTTTTTTTTCAAAATGAACTTGTTTCTATGACCACAGTATTATCGTCTCTGAGGTAAAATGTCAGAGGCAGTATCATTAATCTTGGGCAATAGTAGACTATCCCATAATAAATAAATCAGTTTCCTTACACTATGGGAAACATCCGCCACTGACTTGCGAAATGGTAAACAAACTGAGAATACGGTTCGTTATGGTATAATCATAGTCCTTGTATATAGAAATATCAAGGTTGCAGATGCAATGTGATGCACTTTCAAAGTGATTCTTGCATCGTAATGAATAAAAAATTATTGAGTTTGAGTTTGAGTTTGAGTGACCCGAATTTAATGATCTCGAGTGTATTATAAATATTTTAAAGGAAATGATAGTACAGCCGTTTGATTATAAATATTTTAAAGGAAATTATAGTACAGCCGTTTGACAAACAAACACCAAGAAACAAACAACTTTTGTGTTCACGTAATTTTTCCTAGGGTTTAAAAAAAACCAGTAGTTCTGATCTACCTGCTAGTCATCATACCTTATCTTGCCTATTCATAGTTACAGCGTTGAACAAGCATTTGAGCAAAACCAGTAAGAATGGGCTAATAGAAAGAAGAAACCAGCACCATATTGTCAAACAAAGCCAGGTCGATATCAAGAACTTACCCAAGGATAACAAGTTCTCCATATTTGATCAGGGGTTTAGGCTTCTGTTCTGAACCACTCTCACCAGCTTCTTCCAATATTGGTGATTCTGCAGTACTGTCCGCACTGAAACAAAGAAAACACCAAATAAATTGACCATGCTACAGTTGCTGCAGTCATCCTGGCATGGCGAAATGAATTCAACCAGTATTCTTGCTACTAACAGATTCATATTTTTTGTAATATATGGTAACCATTGCCTAAAACAAAGCATTACCTCGTAGGTCACGCACGTCAACAACGTGCCCTACTTATGCACTGCCCTGCGTCTATCAACTTGAGGCATACAGATTTTCAGCCTTACGAGCCAGTAATTTCACTGTCGCCTACAACCTACAAATCGAAGCATAGCAATGCTGCTTCCCGGTAGAAATAGGCATGGTGGGAGTACTTCTCCGGTACGAGCCCTTCACATAGAGTTATAGTATCTATACACACAAGAAAATATACAACGTGTATTGATATTAATAGTGTTATCTCTTAGGAAATATAATATTGCAGCAGGATACAGCCCATATTTCATCACAGGAACATGATTCAGAGTTCCAAGAAACTGGTTCAGGAAATACCAAGTTGTCATAATGGCGATTGTGGCCACATTCAATCTTTCCGGCTTCAAAGGTATAGACAACGATCGTGTGAGGTCAACCTTTGCATCTCGCCGAGAACTGGTCGAGACTTTGTAGCAGAGACAGCTGTGGGTCAAGATTAGTGGTAAATTATGACCGCGCGCCGGAAACCGGTCTCCGACGATGCACTGACACTTACGCAAGCGTCATAAAACTAATTATTATGTCCACCAGTTATTAGCATTGGAGCATAGGATTCTGACCCTTTGAGTTGATGACTCAGCAAATTTTCAACCATGGGAAGCAATAAATTAATAATGTCATGCGGAGGGATGAAAGTCATGTGACTAGGAGTGTTGAGTATTAATGTAGATGGATATTCGGGTAGAGGTTAGGCCAAAGAAAAAATGGATGAACAGTGTGAAAGATGATATGGATAAGAAAGAAGTGAATACAGAGATGACTGCTGATGGAGGAGAATGAAAGAGGAGAACATGTTGTGCCGAAGGGCAGGAAGAAAAAGGAAGAGCAAAAAATTCCCATGCAGGTACTTGATTCTATAACAGTATCTAAGTTTCATCGACCTAATATTTTGAGTGCTTTACTTATTGATCGTGTAGATACGTACGATAAGTTATCGGCTCGCCCTGCGAACTAGGCCACTTTATCTCTAAATGCACGTACTCGATGTTAGAGCACTTGCCTGACATAGTTGACTCTCGCTTTTGTTATGGCCCGGTTATAATCAGGTTTGGCCTATTTTGCTAGTTGCGTGTTTTATTGTACTATAGGATGTGTAATGTATACCTACTAGAATTTGCATATTTTTTATGGTGAATGGTTTTAATAACACTTAGATTGAAAGAGATTAACTTTTACAAACCGACTTTTCTATCCTATTTTATACTAAAACCACGCCTGATTCCAGCAGCTAGGCCGAGACCAGCCACGGACTAACGTGCTACGATCCTGCCTGATAGATTTCTTTTGCTTCATTCATCCTGATAATATTCTTCATACATTCTTGTCGGTAACGTATTCTTGACTTGCTTTCCTAGAAACAAATATTTTCCTTTCAACGACTAATTTATTAAGACAGCATCATAAAGATACTTCGGCGTAGGAATAAAGAAAGCACGGTCAAATTAGCTGTTTTCCATAAACGTAGAAAGAAGAGCCGCTTCGAGTGCCCGTGATTACTGGGACGGGGTCAAAGCCCCTCAGCCTCGATCCTCGCCTCGGGACAAGCAAGACGGACCACAATTACCGAAGCTTACATTTGAATAATACCTCACGCCAGTTCCCGCTCCCCAGCCATTGAACCACAGATATCAAATTACCCCAATTAGAAACCGTTCGGTTTTTTCCTACTTTAATCAGATCCAGAACGTTTACATCATCCGATTTGAAGTTATTGCTCATGCGCCTATTACGTAAATCTGGCGTAGTAATTCCGTGACAGAGACAATCAAGTTCATTTGCATGTCTGGGTGTAATATTTTCCGCATGATTCTTCCGTCTGTCTCCCCTTTGTCTGGGTTTTGATCTAAAGTCATCTCGATTGTACAGAGCAGTGACGAATTTGAATGACAAAAAAGCTTTATCTTTTGGTCATCGTAGATCGTATCCTATTTAAGTTGAGTCTTATTCACTACTTACAGTCGCCTGCAATAAGATGGTAACATTAAAAAAAATTGAAATGGCATGATGCTAAACTAAAAACTCAAAACGTAGGAAACATCTGGACAAGAGACGCGCAGGATAGAGGAGGCTGGCAGAAGATGAAGGAGGCCTATACCAAGCAGTGGGTGATACCGGGCTGAGATGATGATGATGAAACTGTTGTATTTGCGTCCAGCAGATCTACTAGACGAGGGTAGGTGCACAAACAAAACCATGCTGATCAAATTTGCAAGTTGGTAGAAAAAACATGATGGCTACCCTAATCAAGCATCAAAGTTCATTAGAAATCTGTAGTTTATCAGCAGCATTTGGCCCACTGATTGAGACGGGCGTTTGAATAAACATCTATCAACAATCAATCCAAATCTGATGATCCAAACAGTATTCAAATTCTATGAAGACAAGCCCACATCCCACTACGATAGTGTAAATTCCACGAACTACAACTAAGTTGACTCAGAGCGCCAAAGGGAGACTATGACTATGACCATTCGGCAAACTAAGCACGTCTCGATAAAAGGCTACGTAGCATCCGGTCACCACGCAACACCAAATGAGCCGAATGTGGGAACAGCCGGAAGTACGTGGAAATACACCTACACCATCAGAATGCTCATTGCCGATGGCAAAAGTTCGCGGTAGGCAAAAGCAATTTCGTTTGAGTGCGTTGCTTGATGAATTGTGAAGCGGAAGATGCCAACATGCAAACATTAAATTATAAGTTTGTGGCCAAAGTTTCGGAACGGCGTTATTATGCCACATTCCCTAGATTGCCTACTCCTTGATTATTTTGTTTTCAAACCGAAAGGGATCAAGTCGATACGTTTTTTATGTTACTTTTGAAAGGCTGGTTTGATTTAAGTAAATAGTAATTTTACTTCGTTTCAGATGATGATCTCTTAGAAGATTCATTGGGATAAGAATGTTATAAAAATGTGGACATTAAATTACGTTGTCTTTTGAAATCATAATTAATCATACATCGTAATTATCTTAGCTTTAGTTATTCACTTCGTAATTATTTTCAGTAAGTTTTTCAAGTTGTTTGACCGTGCTGTTTAAATTGAACCTTGCGTAACGTTTTTAGCTACAATCCCTTGTGCTACACTTTCACTGTTTGCCTTTCGCACGGTCCGATGTCAAGACTTCGAGTCTAGGTACGCTTTCCACCACGATCTTCTACTAGTCTGCCGTAAGAAACGTCCGAAATACTTATAAAAGTTGGAAAACCGTTCAAATTCAGTCGAAGCTTCGAAGCAAGGTCATGGAAAGCCTTGCTCTTATTTAGGTGATCAGCTGCGATCTGCCGTGACGATGGCAATCAGTTTCAGCAGAGGGCCAGCATTCCCCACACACTGCCAAAACTTTGGCAGTGCGATATTTGACAGCGATACGCTCATCGCCATCGCAGGCGATCTTTAGAGAGGTCTTCTTCTTGTCATAACAGTACTTCGAGCCAGTTTAGGAAACCATTAGTAATAGTGAAGAGAACCAGTCAATAAAAAGAGCAAAACTGGAAGTTCAAGTTCAAACAACTTAATTAAACAGATCCAAGAGCTGGCGCCTCATAACCGTTGATTTATCATCGGAATTCCGTATTTGTTATGTAAATAGGTATTCGTAGGCGGGCCAGTTGTAAGCATTGGCCAATTTCGCTACAAGCAGCTAGCTAATGTTTTCCTGCTGACCCAAATGACGGACACAGAAAGTAGCTTCTTAGAAATAGGTAAAGGAAAACTTCTGTCTACCAGTGGACTTCTTCCAACTTGTTTCCAAATACCAAATTGACAAGATTATAACTTTATCAGGAACTAGGTTTTTAGTGGTAATATGAACGCGGACATTTCTTATTCTGAAGACCAAGTGAGGGTAGCTGCAACTGCGACTGCCACCGCTTCTCGACGGTAACTCCAATGAGCCTGCGACCACGGCTGTTGTAACACGGTCAAAACGTGGGGGAATAATAAAGGTAATCGCGATAAATACCCGTGTCTTCCATATAATTAAAACTAGTGGCTTCATTTGATGATGGAGTTTTAAGTATGCCCCTAGCCCTCTGACATGACTCAGTCTGCTGGGCCATGGCGGACAGCTTAACATGACCTCCGAAGCCCGGATAAAAATTGACTTCGTCTAAAAATCAAAAGAAATCGCAAAAGTCTTCGTGATTCGGCCGGTAGAATGCAGACTACGGAAGTTTCAAAAAGTCTCTCGCACCTCTGGTTCCGTTTGATATGTGTATGTTAATTACTTCGGTCGTCGCGCAAAAGGCAAAACCACGTCCTGACCAGTTTGTTTTTAAATCAACCTGATGAGCAACGCAACGGTTGATCGTCCAACGGCCGTTTTTTTTCTTGAGGCGGAAATTACTTTGAATACGCGGATCCGGGCTCACATAACGTTCGTCTCGTTTGAAAGTCTAATGATAGAAGTCATTTTAAACATAGCATTAAACATTTTGTCCCAAAAAGGAAATGTTACACAAGAAATTGGAGATTGATTTCCTAGTAGACAAAAAAACTACTGTAGCAAAAACCCCAAATCACGAACCATCCAAGCCTGACCAACAGCAATGTCTCATAACGGTATTACTCAATTCGCGATCTAGAAATTCTGAATCCAGTAGGTAAGTAGGTACATAGTAAAAAAGCAATGATCTGAAAACAGAATTGTCTTTTCACAAGTTCTCAAATGGTCTAAACTAGGTGTTGATGACTTTAGTTTTTGGCAACCACGTTCTGCATCGATCGAGGCCATGCGATGGCGTGCGGTCAGCGAACCGCAACCAACATGTCGGCACTCGTATGCGCTGCGCACACGCCGCCAATCCGGCATGGAGACCGCATGCACATTATAAAGGCGTATTCTCACTTCACTACGGCCATAACGAACCAGCCTGCAGTGCGGGCCAGACAATCGAATTCCTGTGCATCATCCAAGTATTCTCTACGTTTGTTGTTTTAATGCAACTCAGTGTAACTTGCAAGCGAATGATGTTCCTTTCGCAAATCGATACTTGATTTACAAACAGAAAAAATCTCTGCTGCATGCATGGCTCATTCTACTCGCATTTTAAATCGGCTTCAAATAAAAAAAGAATGTCTCAATTGGTTTGTATTTTTTTGTTATTTTGATTTGAAAAATGTTTTTTTCTAGACACTCAGACAACAATTGTTTTATTGTATCATGCTAATATTTTTTCTTATTTTTTTCCCTACAATTACAAGCCATTTAGCTATAGAAATGTATATAATTAGGTTTAGTTTGCAAGCACTTTATCTTTATTTACCCTCCTCGTTTTTGTTTTTGTACCATTTTATTATTTTTCATGTACTTTTCTGTGTTTTTTTTTTAGTTTGTAAGTATTCTGTAATTATAATTCCGTGATGTGACCCGCTCTAGGCCTTGGCAGAATACCAGGGTTGCACTGTGTAGTGTCACGCCATGTGACCTACACGGTGCGACAAATACTGAGCCAGGGACCTAATTGACCATGTGAAACTTTGCGTTATCATTATCACTTATTTTTTTTTTTTTTATGGTCAATAAACATATTTTCTTTCTTTCTTTCTTTCTTTTTTATCTGAAAGGTTAAAAAAAAATTCAGATAAAAAAAACATTTTTCAAATTCGGTTTTTATTAGGGCATGCTCCCGGGAAGTATCAGTATCGAAAGTACCGGGAATTATCGCTGGTTTTGAACTTTTCTAGTACCGGTTCTCCACGAAGGAATTCCCGATACTTTCGATACTTTCGATACTGATGACAATGATCAATTATTGGTGTTTTCTAGTACGATATAAATAAATATCGATAAAAAACACTTGCTATGCGTTCAGTTTCACTTTTCTGTATACATTGCTTGATATTTTGACAAATTACAAACCTATAATTGACATCATTCAGATAATATCTCAACAATTTCGGACAAGTCAAAACGAAAATGACATGTTTATTTTACCTGAATTGAAGATTGTTTAATATTGTATTATACAATCTTCATATTTAGTTAGATGTTCGTTACTATTTATGACAAAATCTGTTAGAAAAAGAACGAAAATAACATGGACGGCTTTCTTTACGAAAGATGGAAACGCTTTTACATTCAACTTACGCCTTGCTGATATTTCGCTATACCTTTGCTGAGCTGATTTAGTTAGATAACGTACATAGTTTGTTACTGTTAGTTTTAACTATTGATTTATTTGATGGATATTCGATTTAACTTTGATTTAACCTAACTCTGATTGTTGCGTGCACGCACAGAGAGTTTATGTACATATTATAATAATGAAGATATACGAGAAATAAATGAGAATATCCTGAGTGACCTATACGGATTTCGCCGAAATCGGTCAACAGGAGACCTTCTAGCGTATGTCACTCACTTATGGAGTGAAGCCATCGAGAGAAACGGAGAAGCTTTAGCAGTTTCTCTGGATATCTCGAAGGCTTTTGACCGGGTTCGGCATGACAGCCTACTAAGCAAGCTTCCTACGTATGGATTACCCACTGGCTTATGTGTTTGGGTATCAGACTTTCTGAGAGACCGATCAATTTGAGTAGTCGTCGACGGCTGCTCGTCTGATCAAATGGCAATTAATGCCAGAGTTCCTCAGGGGTCAGTTCTCTCTGCAATACTTTTCCTGCTGCACATCAACGATCTGCTTAGGCCCGGTATCATTGGGTATGCAGACGACAGCACCGTTGTGGAGAGATACATACCTGAAGCACGTTCCAATGGATCTCAGATCCAGTCTCATAGAGAGGCAATGATTAAACGCATGAACTTAACGCTGAAGGTAGTCGCAGAGTGGGGGTTAATGCTTCAAAAACACAAGCGTGTCTATTTTCTGCTAAGAGGAGTCAATTTCACCTGACTCCTACTTTCCGAGATGTATCCCTTCCGATTTCAGACCAACTAGAGCTTCTAGGGTTTACGCTAACCAGTAAATTGAATTTTGGCTCGTTCATAGAATCCAAAAAAAAGACAGCTGCGAAGAAGCTAGGCATTCTATCGAAGGTGAGACAGTACTTCACACCGGGACATTTTTTTAACCTGTACCAAGCACAAGTCCGGTCGTGTATGGAGTACTGTTCTCATCTCTGGGATGGCTCTGCCAAATACCAGCTTGAGGTATTGGAAGCTTTTGAGAGACGAGCCAAAAGGCTCATTGGTAGCGACACTCTAGTGGAGTCCAAGCTCCTAAGTCTCGAACATCATCGTAAAGTTGCCAGTCTATCGGTATTTTACAGGATAAATTTCGGAGTGTGCTACGGAACTTCACAATTTAGTTCCCCCATCCCCATTCTTCCATCGGACCACTAGACGCACGGAAATGCGGCATCCATACCTGGTTGATGTTCCAACTGTCCGTACCAAGCGCTTTGCTTCAACTTTTATGTTGCGGACAGCCAAGGAATGGAATTCCTTACCGGCGTCTGTCTTTCCGAGTACCTACAAATTGGACGTTTTCAAGACAAGAGTGAATAGGTATCTTTTAGGTAAGCGTGCTACATCGTCGACCGCATCATCACTTAACAGCAAGTGAGATTGCGGTCAAAGGCAAACCTACAAATTGTAAAAAAAAAATCGTGTATTTTGTGGTTGTGCGTGGGTTAATTTACGGTTCTCAATAAAAAAATATATCACAATAATACAAAGTGTATTTTTCAGTAGTTTTTCTTTCATTGTATATCTATACGGTCAGTTTTATTTAAAAAAATTAAGTCAGTATCGAAAGTATCGAAATTCCCGGGAATTCCCGGTTCCGAGCCCAGTATCGGGCGAAAATTCCCGGTTCTGAGAATGGTTCCGATACTGCATGCCCTAGTTTTTATAAAATTTAACCTTATGTGAAGGTCTCATAGAAATTTTATAAAAATCGATTCATTCAGCTGTTAGGCCATGAAGTCGGTTTCTCAATCTTTTAAACTGAAATTATGTGCAAAATACACTGCACAGAAAGCTTGGGCATAGCTTTATTTAGCTAGAGATTATTTTGTAATAATAACTAAACCAACACAATACCTACGTGTGTAGTTTTGAATTTGTGATAGTAAATACGCCGGCAAGTTTTACCAATATCCCTTTAAATTAAAATAGTTTCACAGTGTTTAACCCGTGCGTCGGGTCCTCGGTAATAAATTCAAGGACCAAAGTAATTCTCTACTTTATAGGCACATTTCATGAACGTCTGGTCCGTCTCCGGAATGGACTAAAGGAAACGTCTTTCTATTTCCGCAAAGTCTATTACAAACGTCTTGCGCTGTCTCATCATTAACCCTTCCTAAATAGCGGAATAGGTGCGTGCCATTTTTAATTATTAAAAATGCGCTTTTGGTACTTTTTGGTATAATGATGTAATTTGTTTAGGCGGGTGTCCTGCGAGGTTTTTTCTAACCGGATTTTTTCTATTAGTTCATGAGGCGTAACATACCATCTGTCACGCAGGTGTGGAAACCATATGGGTGTGCAGGTGGACGGGCCAGCATTCGAAGGGCTTTTGAACAGTCGTAATAGCATTTGATCAAGTTTTAGATAGTACAAGTACGGACTACGGACGGTTTTACCTTCTCAGAGTAACTTTTTCCGGCAGATAAAAATATATCTGCCTCTATACTTTAAAGTTTTCATAAACAAGGACAGGAATATTTTTGCCGGATAGCGTTACACTGTACTCGTTTTGTAAGCGTCTTATTATGACTTTATTCCTTCAAAATATGGACTCAAAAGAAAATTATGACCGTCTCCGAACCTTTAGTTAACGGTCAATGACATTGGTTTAGCTCAGGGATTCCCAAACTATTTTGGACAAGTGACCCCTTTTCCAAAATGAACGGTTACCTCAGACCCCCATGGCCAAATTACCTACTTTTAAGATCAACCCCCTTATTCACTCCGCTAACTTAAAACAGCTGCTACAGTGTGTTATTTTTGCATAGGTCTCTCTCGACTTAGGTCAATAGAAGAAGACAGAGTGAAAATTAGCAATGCTTTAATTTAGCAGACTACTATGAATAAGGAGGCTTATCTTTAGTTTTTTCCTAATGATACAAAATAGCTAGGTAGGTACTAAGGTACCAATTGGAAAACTTTGCACTTGGTTAAATGAGTAAAGTTGACTTCATTTTCTCATCAAAATTTAACAAAATAAACGTACGTTGTACGAATTTGAGACTTTACATTACTACAACAATGCTATTTCCTACAAAAATATTAATTATTCTTAGTACACGTTACACAACATAAACAATACAGTATCTACCTACCTATTTTGAAACTTTGAAATAAGAACTTGTGTTAAATTAATAGGGGTCGATTTTTTGACCTCGTCGACCCCCAAAATCAGTTTTCGTTTACGTCGACCCCTAGGAAACCAAAATCGACCCCAAGGGGTCGATATCGACCACTTTGGGAATCCCTGTTAGCTAAAAAAGTACCTAGTAGTAGTAAATAAGTATTACTAGGTATTAGATCAAAGTATAAAATGGTATTTAGTATTATTGTTGTCTTTGGAGTGAAGTTAATCAGATTAGACAAACTTTCGATACTTGTAGGTATCTACTCGAGGTCACCCGAGGTTATTATGAATTCTCACACCTATCTACTTCACATCCACTTGAAGATTTACTAGCTAGCTAGCGAAATATTCATAACTCAACTCAATAGACGCTAACAGCAAAAAGTTAGGTAGGCAGGTACTATTAAAGAATGGCAGTCGAAACAGCAACGAAATGTTTTTGCCAACACGTGTCGGCCTACTAAGAAGGGATGTAAAACTCTTATCCCATAAATAAGAGGATAAATGGTATGTTCGTCTTTAATCTGTAAGGTTCAGATACCAGGTAAACTTCGACGGCCTTCTCAGAATCGTGGTGAATAAGTAAAATTACTTACGCTCTGCAGAAAACCAAGATCTCCATTGAGCAATCAATTCATGTCTACAGTTGCAAAAATAATTGATTATTTAGTACTTTACCGGCAACTAGAGATTCTATTATGAATGAATGAAGTGATGTTCTTGACTTCGGGCATTTGAAGCTCGTTTTAGCCTTATACTTCGCGATTATTTAAAACCAGTTTTTGAGGAATGTCACTCATAAGATTAAGGTTCGCTAATACGATTTAATTTCCACACTAAGGCGATGGGATGACAAGAAGGGTGTGATCATGTCATTCAATTAAACCTTTGTTGAACTCACGTTTTGCACTACAGAACAGCAACTGCTTTTACCTAAGCTTGCTTTTTAATGTCAGGGGCAATCATACTTTACAAGCAGCTGTCAGCCGACAGTCTAGAGGTGGGTTTTTCATGTCTCGATCGCCTTAGGGTCTCTGGCGGAGAAATTAAACGATCAGAATCCAGATACTGAACATAACTGGTCATCAGTAGCCCGAGTAAAGATACTATCTTCGCATGGCCGTAATAAATCACGGGTTACATTAGCGGCATAATAAATGAAAGCTAAAGCTCGACCCACGCACGACACATTTCACACAATCAGCTAAGTGTAGCGGAGGCCGTACGCCCTTCCGAGATGAAACTTTAATGAGCGTACCTTGAAAGAGGGCTTCACGAAAACGTCACACCACCATTGTACGTACTTTGTGTATACTAACTAAAGAATGCTTTTAAAAATAGAGGTAGAGTGTTCTAAATATAGGGTAATGTTGATGTTTGCGCTAAGCACGGTTTTTATTGACGGCAGCGTCGTCGCGTCATCAAAAAACTATCATCTACCTTCCTTTGGTTCTAAAGTACTGGTGTTTTGTTAGTGAAAACCAGCGATACAAGGGCTACTGTACCTCCGTCCCTACCAACAAGTGGGCCGTACGCTTGTTTATCGGCATGGTAGGTAGTATCAAATAAACATACACATAATTATCAAAGGTAACAAAGATTGGTATCTGAAATTCTATATTCTAATGCTATGTTCACATGCACGCCATGCAGCCCGGCGCGCTGCCTGGCGGGCTGCGCGGCATGCAGCCCGTCCCAGGCCGGTGAATATTCGAGCTGTTTACACGCACGCCGTCGTGTCAGTCAGTACCAGCATGGCGGGCATCGAGGATCTCGGTGTTGTTGCTGCCATATCCTTTGGCTTAACTTATTCTTATTGGAAAAAGAAACAAAATGATGAACGACGGAGAAAAAGACTGCAAACTGCATTTTTATCTTGTCTTTATGGAATTTATGTTCGGGGTTGCATAATATTTCTTCTTCTTGGTAATATTTCCAGGAACGTCAAAATTGTCTCGTTTGACCATTTGACCATGTTGTAATCTCCGATCGTATCGACTTTTTTAGCAACGTTGAAGATCCACTCGTCACGAAAGCGCGAAAGAGACTGACTGCCCGCGCGCGTGAAAACTGTCACTGGGCGCCCGCACATTCACCCTTTGAACTTGGCCAACAAACCGACACTCGCCCGGTTCGCGACATTCACAGGCGCGTTTACGGGCTCGGGCGTACCGTTTACACGCTCGGGAATGTGAATGTGCACGTTGAATGTCGAGTTGAACGCGCGCGTGTGAACGTAGCATAATGCTGGATGGTTTAGGTTGCACAATTGTTATCGCTCATCATGCCATGAATTTCAACAAATAATGCTAATAACAAAACAAACAATTATATTATGACATTATTTCAAATGATTGGCACGAAGGTGCGTGTGCCTGCATACTTTTCCTTTGTCTCCAAGTCTGCAGTGTGGCTCAAACTCATGGGTAGATTACTACAATGCCTATCACTTAAAAGCACAGAAAAGTTCATTATTCTGTGCTTTTATGGGTAGCTGAATTTGTGATGTGATGGTACTAGTAGTAGGTATGTAGCTATTTGCGTTTCAACACTATGGATGGATGCTATGCAAGGTCGTATTATACAACAAGGCTGTATGAGCATAGATTCATACATAAATGTATATATTTTGTGTACCTAGAGGTAAACTCATCATAAACCAATCAATATCTAAGTCAGAAATAAAAACCTACTTACATTTCATAAGAACTAGGTCTTAGGTTTTTAGACAAGCCCAAAGAAATAGTACCTAGGACTATTAACTAGGGTTACTGTTTCATGAAGTTTTTTTATAAAAAGTACCTATCATCTCAACATAAATAAATTCGTGGTCCCAAGGCAGGGTTTAAAAAAATCTAGCAATATTAGAAACTTAAAATGAATCTGTAACAAAGAACTGGAACTTGTAAAAATCAAGGACAAACCTCTATTAAACATCAATTAATTTTTTGTGAGCAAATTATCACCCGAATTAGATATAGGCAAGGCACCTAATAAGATTGTGTTTACAAATATAGCTTAGAGGCCAATTTGTTACATTATTAATAGATTAGAATACTTTTTATAATCTTGGACAGAAGCCACAAAAACAAAGACAGTGAACGGGAAAAAATTCAGTCCAGATATTTGTGTTAAAAATAAATAAAGGCAAATTAAAATTAACCTAGCAATGAGAGTGGTCGGGCTTAGAAACAAGTTGGTAAATGCTTAGGCAATAAACTCAGCGGGGCTGAGCCATATTTAAGTTCTCCTTATAAAATGTGTCATCTTTTCATCGCAAATCTTGCTTTGCTTGAAAAAAGTTTTCAAGCAGTGCATAAAAGCTATGAAAAAACTTCATTCAACAGTGAACCAAGGTGGTTGACATCGCTCATAGGAGCAAGTTTATCATGCGCACTTGATGTGGGGTCTGCCACATCAAGTGCGCATGATAAACCTGCCCGCACATCAAGTGCGGATGATAAAACTTGCCAACTTGATGTGGGGGCTGGTTTTTTGCAAGTAGGCCGCTGGTGGGCCCTTTTTGCGTGACCCTTGACGTGTGTTGCTTGAACTTTTTTTAGGTTCTACAACACGCCGGTTTCCTCACGATGTTTTCCTTCACCGTTTTGAGAGTACTGGCATAGTGCGCATAAATTTTTCGACAGAAAAACTCATTGGTACACGAGTGGATTTGAACCCACAACCTTCGGATCGGAAGGTGGGGCCACTACCACTAGACCACCAGTGCTCTTGCTCATAGGAGCATATGAACATAGTGTAGGATCTGGCAAGGCTGGGACAATAATCCATGAAATGTAATGTGTGTAATATTAATCAGACTTTAAATTTTTTCGAGTTCAAACTTGTCAACCATTAATGAGTACCTATTATTATTCTGAGCGTTCTGGGTCCAACGGATGGACTCAGGCTTCCCCTCCCATTCCTTCTACATACCGCAATCCTAGGCTACAATTTGATAATTAAAAAACGTATACTGAACTTGTCTGGACCCTAATAATAGTAGGGTCCAGACAAGTTCTTCGAGTACTTCTAGGTTATTCTTACAAATATCCAAATCCTGAATGCTGGATAGCATAATGATAGTGCAAAAACGCTGATAGCTACAAGGTGCTGCTTCCAGGCAAAAGATACAAGAGGTACCAAAAATGTGTTTGTTTGAATTATGTATCTACTGTTATTTGATCAATATTTCCCAATTACACATGGTCTGGGTTACTTTTATTGGTAGGTTCAGTGTAACTGATGTTTTGGAAGCATAATTTAAGGTTTGGAATTAAAATGCTCAACAACAGCCTTGGAATTAGAGGAACGAACTCCTGTAAACAAAGCTATTGTATGGAAGGTTCATTTTACTGGTTTATTTTTCCGAAGTTGTGCTAAAAAGCAAACGTATTATTCCAAATAGGATGAACTAGTCATGATGTAGAGTAGAAAATGGATTTAGTTACTACAGGAGACAAAAGCACCACGTTTGATTACACAAAAAAACTTACCGTTTCACGACCATGATAGAATCCGTCTGCTCGTTTGTGGACCCTATGATTCGAACTGTATTCTAAACGGCACTAATATAAACTGATACACCATGAACTTATTGTAACACTATCAAATCAATTTTATAAATTCACACATCGCTAAAATAGCGTAAACACACTGATAGCCGATCCACCAACTGCGTCGACTGCACACTTCGCGATCGTAAACATTAAAACAGCTTTTCACTATGTACCACTTGGGTTTTCTAATATGAAACACGATCTGAAGTAAAACGCTTTATTTCAGTTCCGACAAAAATCCCGTATACACAAAACTCAATCAAATGAAATGAAATAAATTCGCTGGACCGCTTTGCTTTCCTCGCTCGCTTCGTTTTGTTACGATTGCTTTTGCCGCTAGGTTCATACTAATGACATTAAACGCGAAGCAGCAAACCAACCACAATAGCCGATTCCGTCTGAAGTGAAGATAGTAAGTAGTGATGCCAACATTAGAAAAATAAGTAAAGGTTAGGACACACTAGAATAATAATTTTCAATTTATTCAATTCTCTTCTGACTTTTTGTGTCACTTTTTCTTTATAACCTTTTACAACCATTGCGGTGAAAAGATTTGAAGTTTATAGCATTGTCTTAAAAAAATTAAGTGAAATTGTTAAAAGCTTGTGCTGTGGAAGATAGCTGACAAAATGCTTAGGTATATTATTAATTAATACTTTAATTATATAAATACTTATGAAAATGTATACATATTATGCCACGTGTTGCTGGCCCTTACGAAAAGTCAGAAGAAACCATACTACATTTTAATTAATGTTTTTATTAAAAAAAACATCTATGGATCGTTTTACATGTGAAACTACCTTAACCACGTACCAACATAACAGAAGATTAGAGCCTTTTTGACATTGACTGAACCATATGTTTGACATTGACATAACAGATTCATCTATCGATTTCTAGATGGCGTTATGCGTCAAGGTTTAGACAGAAAAGTTTGTATGTCCCGATTTTATTCCATGTTCCATTTTTTTAATTGGAGGAAGTACTCCTTCGACTCATCTACCTGGCATTCTGGCTCAGATAACTATTATTTAAAATAAACTGAACAAAAAAATACATCCTTAACAAATCCATAGAACCGACATGAAATAATTTGATGGAACATAGAGCTCAATACCGCCATCTAACCTAGGTCATAAAAACTTAGTAAAGGCATGGACAAAATAATATACATTTTATATAAATAATTAAAATTAAATTGCCAATCAACTTTTTATGCTGACTGTACCATCAGCTAGCTGCAAAAACCCCTTCAGTAAGTGCGGAAAATTTTTGAATTAGGATTGGGATCATACTTTTCCTTCAAATTTTTATGGGATGAGGGTGAGGGCACCACTAGACCAAGTCTGCCGCCAACCGCCATGAACGGTAAAGCCTTACTATCTTACTAATAAAATAAGTATTATTGTAACACATAAAAAAACTCACCCCTTGGAGATAATTTCTTTGGCCTTATCCATCAAAACATTAATATTCACTGAACGAAGAGGTATTTGTAAATAACTATGTTTTGTCTTGATAAAAATATACCTTCTTTCACTGTGAAATGTGGAAAGGTTTTTATTTCTGGTCAGAGTCCGCAATTTTAATTCTTGTATTTTACAGCTGAAACCCATTTTTAACTATTTTAAAATAACAAAGTAAGTATTTGTTTAATAAATATGACTAGCACATCAGAGTCGACATTCGATTCATGAGTGAATTTGGATTTGATTTGAAATCAATTTAAAATTGGGGTTCATCATGCCACCGTGCGTGTACCAACAAGTTCCGTGCTTTGTGGCGCTACAGAATACTTAGCAGTTAGTGCTGGTAGTGCTTAGTGCAGTATGTACAGATATGAACACCACTACTTTGGATTCTACAGTTTAATTTCCTTGTTAGGGTTCCTATGCCAGAAACAGGTGGCGCCTACCTGTACATTTCTTTATGTGTCCGTCCAGGGGACTAAAAGGTGCCCGACTATACAGGATGTTCCAAAATTATACAAATAATGGACAAATACTTTTGATCTAAAATTAAAAATTAATCTGTAATGAGTGTGAACCCACATGACCTAACCTTATTATTGGGATCCTGAAAATATAAAGAAAAACCTTTTGCTTAAAAGTTCTTAATTTCTTAAAATTAACCCAACCACTGTTTATCAAGAGGCCACTGTAGTTTTAAAGGTAGTGACCCCCTCCCGATCTTAAGGTAGCGGGTTCAAATCCTATCGTGTGCCAATAAGTTTTTCTTTATCAATGTCAATAAATTTATTTTGTATTTGTAAATGTGAAGATGTGTGTGGGTCAGTGTACGTAGCTGTACTAAACTGACGCGCAACTCCGCACAAGTCTAGTGTTTGCTGAATGCAAGAATGCGACATTCTTTGCAGGTTTCAACTTGTCTGCCGACTCCATGTCATGTCATTCATTGCCAATTAATTATCTATCAAGAGTAATCATGACGTAACGATAATATAGCGGAGTTTATCTTGCCTGCCATGTTAAAACAAAAAAGATTAGGGCTTCTTTTTCTTCCTGCCCTTAAGGCCTTATCCCACTTTAAGTGGGTTCGGTACAACATGTATTCCTCCTCCATTCCCCGCTGTCAGCTGTCATCTATTGTATCCACTCCATGCCATCTTTTTGTGGAAAATAAATGTTAATATTATTCAGATATATTTATTTGTTTTCTTATTTTTTAATTTTTTTACAATACTTATATAATTATTTAAATAAAAACTTATATTATTATAAAAAACTTTGAAAAATTATTATTATTATCTTTCACTCAGTTCATTCATGTTTTCCTTGGTCTACCTCTAGTCTACAATAAATATAGGGGCTACCTAGACATAGACATCATCATCATCATTTTAGCCCGGTATCACCCACTGCTGGGTATAGGCCTCCTTCATATTTTGCCAGCCTCCCCTGTCTTGCGCGTCTCTTGTCCAGGTGTTTCCTGCGACCTTCACGATGTCGTCGACCCATAGACATAGACACTCATTTATTTGCTTCTTAGCACACAACATACAATACACAAATAGACGAAAAAAAATAAGTTTACTTAAGTAATAACATGATAAAAAGTAAAGGGCAGAAATAAAAAAAAACTTTACTATTACCTCAAGAAAATAAACCACAAATTATCCGGAACGTGACTTTCCTTGTTCCGATTTCCACGCTTTTTTTGTACAATAATATAAATTTTTCAATTGATTATTACAGTTTTATTTTTAACTTTTTAGTTCAATTAGTTATAAAAGCGTTTTTTTTAGTTTTTTAAACTATAAGTAACTTATTTTTTACTTTTTAGTTTTTTTTTAATTTTTTTTATTTTATTTTTTCATATTATTGCATTGTCATCGACCTTTGACAGGTGTGCAAAGTTTGAATCAAATCTGATCGTTCAAAGTAGGACAAAATCGAGCTCAAAGAGGTCGGTTACATACATACATACATACATACATACAGCTGAAGCTAATAAAAGCGTTATAAAAAGGGTTTTGTGTCGACAATGTTTCTGAATTTGTATATATTTTTTTGTTTAATATCTTTTACCTACGTATGTTTGGGGCACAATAAGACTTTGCTGGCGACCTATTATAATAACATTTAAATAGATTCTTTGGATATGTATCTATGTGTATTTACGTATTGTTTAAACAAACAATTGTAATTAACTTCAATAAAACACGGGTTTAGAAATAAACTGTCGTTTATTGCTTCTTAAGTCTTAAATATCTTTTATAAATATGCTTACTTATGTAAATTCTTTACAGCTTTTTGTTAATTTTTTACACTATTATAATTATGTAGCTTTAAAAAAAAGTGGAAAAGGTTTACAGCATAAGAAAGCTGCATAATCTTAATAAACCAGTATCAATGTAAGTACAATCCAAACTGTCTAACAAGCTACTGTTAGCCGGTTTTGGGAATAGGACATCACTATTGCGGGCAAAGAGACATCACTAGTCGGGGGATATAAAAAAATTAAATATTATAGACAATCCACATAACACTATCTAGCCCCAAACTAAGCAGAGCTTGTACTATGGGAACCAGATAGCTGATATAATACTTATATGCATTTTTTGTAAATACATACTTAAAATACAATAGAACACCCAGACAGAGAACAAACATCTATGTTCACTAAACAAATATTTGTTCTCGTAAAAAAAATGGCATCGTAATGCGGAGATGATTGTTTTCCGTGTGATAAAACTAAACAGAATTCTAACTGTATTAAATAGTTTTCACTTTATTACTACGAAAATAATTATATACTAGCTCAGTCTATTTAAACAACTAAACTTAATTCTACAATTTTGTAGGTTACATACCTCTATATACAGAACAGAACTAAGGAATAGTTATGTTATAAATAAATAATATGGCCAATTCACCCAACCATCTAGCCCCAAACTAAGCAGAGCTTATAATTATGATGGGAACCAGGTAACTGAATATCATACTTGAATATTAATACATATTTAGCGTACAATATATCACCCAGGCAGAGAATAAAAACCTGCCTTCACCACACAAATATTTGTTTTCGGTGGGGATCGAACCCACGACCTAAACTACACAAAATAACACCAGAAAAATAAATAAAATGAGAAAGCTATACGGTTACCTAAAATGACAGAACACGAATCCTAGTCGCCCTATTAATCCCTAGTTAGCGTATCAGCACCCATTCGGCGTGGCAATGCAAATATATCTCATAACCTTATTTCTAAAAATAAACTATTACAAATAACAATATAAGGAGAGATTATCAGTATAGAGAAAACATAGGTTATCCAATTTAATCTATCTAACAAGTAACAACTAAAAGGCGGTAATGCTTAGCATAACAACAAATTTTAAATTATACATAAAGTTTTTATATGAAGTCAAATCATCAGGTCATCATTTTCTTCCACTGCTATTCGCAGTCAATCATGCTACAATATTTATAGTCACGGTAAAAGCGGATTTTACTCGATCAGTTTGACAAATTCGTTGTCTCTCTCCTTTGTATGGAGAAATGATGAGATAAAAACTAGTTTCGATCGTTTCTACGTAATGTATTGTTGTTGTCTCATCATTTCTCCATACAAAATCGGGACTAACGACTACACTAACGAGAAGTCATTTTGAGCAAGTCAGTGTATTAACAGCATTTTGTCTACGAAATGTTGTTTTCGTGTGAGCACATGTCTCTCTCTTTTGTATGGAAAATTTATGAGACAACAACTCGCTTCGATCGTTTCTACGTAACGTATTTTTGCTGTTTCATCTTTTCTCCATACAATAGAGAGAGACAAATAGGCGAAACGAAAACAACATTTCGTAGATGAAATACCCTCCAACCGTCAGAATCAGAAGGGCCGTTGTAGAGCACACATACTAACTAATAACGGTCTAATACTCTTCATATTCGTAATAGTCTTCATCCTGTCCGTTTTGTAGCATTGCGGATAGAGACATCTCGTCGCTGATCGCTTCTGGTGGTTCCTCGGCGTCATCCTCGAAGTCTTCTGCTTCTTGGTCTGCCACGGTCTCTGTGGAAAAGAACAGATTAGCAAAATTAAAACCACTAAACGTTTATAATTCGAATGGCGACCACGAACCGGAAGACGAAAAGTAGGGCGCCCACCGACCAGATGGACCGACGACATTGTTAAGATCGCGGGAAGCCGGTGGATGGAAAGAGCTCAGAATCGTTCTTCCTGGAAATTTGTAGGGGAAGCCTATGTCCAGCGGTGGACTTCTTCAGGCTGATGATGATGATGAAACATTTATATTATATTTATATTTTATGTAGGTAGGCAGAGATCACGGATTTCCACTTGCTACGATCCTGACACACCTCTTTCGCTTCATTCACTCGCATAACATTCTTCATACATGCTCGTCGGTTTAGGGTACTCCTAACCTGGCCTTTCTCTAAAACGTCTGCGATCTGATCGAGATACATTCACACTCGCCTGATGCAATTGTTTTCAGCTAATTGTATATTAAAAAAAAATGTTAAAAAATGTTATTAAAAAAAAACATGTTATCAACTAACCCGGCACAGACGGCGCGGGCGCAGGCACCGGACTGGGCGGCACCTTCTTGGCGGGTATGGTGGGGGCAGCCTTCTTCCGTTTCCGGGCCGGGGACTCGGGTATCGTTGGCGCTGCCATTTTCTTTGTTGGAGATTCGGGGATGGCAATCGCTGGAGTTTTTGTTCTGAAATTGGTATACGTATATTGTTATTTATTATTATTTAGCTGTTTTTGTCAAAGGCCTCCCTTCCCTCTTTACACTCTTTGCGACTCAACGCTCTCGCGACTCAGACCACGCTCTAAGGTAGAAGTCAAATTCGTTCCGCCATCTCATTCTTGGTCTTCCACGTCGCCGCCTTGCATTTTGTGGAATCCACTCTGTGGTATATATTATTAGATGCTACAAATTTATTTATTTATAGGACATCCAACAAAGAAAACACGAGAATAACAAATAACTAAAAAATCGTCTTAAAACTATGTGTCCCTCCAGTTAGAGGATGCCACAGCATACAATCTAATCTTTCTATACGGGACTTTTAAGCCTACATTGATTGATTTTCCCGCGAAACGCGTCTGTAAGCTTCTTGGTACTTCTTTATGGGTCATATTTTCCAATAGTTTTGGACGAAATTTGGTATACAGGATCTATAGATTTTTTGTCGTCGAGGATTTGACGTAGATTCCAAAAAGTTTGAAAGGATGTGTCAAGTGCACGAAAAGAGCCTCTTTGAGACGCACTAAAATCCTTTCACCACACTGGCTCGAAAGAATTAGTGACACGACAAGAAGATTTGATTCCACTTATAAAGTACGAACTGCCAAGGCAGTGGAACTCTCTTCCGGCGTCAGTATTTCCGGAAAGTTTTAGTTTAGGAAATTTTAAGACAAGAGTCAACAGGTTATGGCTATGCAATCTATGCATGCTCCATTTTTGGCTGCATCCTCACTTTCCATCACGTGTAATGGCAGCAAATGCTTAATTTTATACAACGTGTTACAAAATACCCCGTAAAAATTATCAAAGCCAAAAATTTATTCACTATATTTAAGCTGTCATTTCAGGGAACCAGATTATTTAACAGGAAGGCCCAAGTACTATTTTTACCTAATAACTGTATACTTTAATAGTTTTTCTATTTCACATTCATAAATGTTTGTTTTTTTATTTTATTGGGGTATGTTATACAGCGTTCTTACAACGGTTCTTAAAAATTATGAATGGACTCGTTATAAGGCCTCATTTATCCTCCTTTCGGCTTTACGGGTACTTTTGTAACATCCTGTATATAATATAAAGATTGGGGCCGCACTTCGTCCAAAAGGGGGCTACTGGTGGAAGCTTTAGTTTAGTGACAAACTTACTCTACAACTGGTTCTGTTGTCTCCGTGGGTTTCGGAGTAGACGGCCCCCCTGGCAGGTCCAAGCTCTTAAGAATGTCGTAGTTAATCTTAGCGCTGATCTTGCGTTCCGCTATCATTTTGCCGACGGCTTCGCTCGCCGTCGCCGCATTTAGTGCTACCTTCTTCCTGTAACAGCCACGGGTTTTCTTTTTCGTTTTGTTCTCTTCTTTCTCTTTCGCGCGGATCTCTTCTTTTACTGGAATCGAGAATAATATATTTTCATGTTTTGTAGGATGACAGCGGTAACACAGATTTTTCTGGTACTTTTTAAACTTTCGCGATCATAACAAATACTACGGACATTATTGAGAAAAAACATAAGTACAGATTTTTTAAATTTTCTTTTTGTGCGAATGAAATAATTATAAGTTTAAAAAACTTGAGAAACCGACTTCATTGTCAAACGGCTAAACCAATTTTAATCAAATTTGTTTGGGACAATCTGGACGTAAGAATAACCTTCCAAATAAAAAAAAAAATTCTAAATCGGTTCATAAATGACGGAGGCATGCAGTTACAAACATTAAAAAATATATTTAAAAAAAAATAGCAACACCGATTTTAATAAAATTAAAATGGGACCAATCTGGAAGCAGTACCTTTCAGATAAAAAAAAAAATTTTCAAATCGGCTCACAAATGACGAAGTTATGCGGTAACAAACATAAAAAAAAAAAAAAAAAAAAAAAAAAAAAAAAACATACAACCGAATTGAGAACCTCCTCCTTTTTGATTGGAAGTCGGTTAAAAATCTAAATGGGATGATGCGGATGTAATTAATTAATTCTAAAAGTACACATACTTTTCTGCTGCTTCAAATATCCCGCATTAATCCTATTCCACATCATAGTCTTCTGTCTCGTTTCCGCCTCAGTCATTATGAAGCTGTTGACGTATTCTTCGTCTCTGTCACACAAGAGCAGTTCTTCGGAGTTCACTAGGTCTTTGGCGAAAGAAGGTTTTGCTTCTGGTTTGATGAACTTATCAACTTTCTCATCGACCACCGGTCGGTCTGGGCCCAGGCCTATTACTGATAAGTCTGGACCTGAAAGGAAAACAAAAGAAATAAATAATAAAATGGAATGCATAATTTATTTATTGCCCGGCCTCTCAGCTCAGTTGGTAGTAGCTCTGCCTTCTGCGCCGTAGGTCGTGGATTCGATCTCCACCGAGGGCAAATATTTGTGTGGTGAACGCAGATGTTTGTTCTCTTGTGTGTTGAAGGGACTTATAATACTAGTGGGATGAGATTTAAGCTCTTTGATTTTCGGATCTCTCTAAAGTCCCAACATTTTATTGAACTATAAATATAACAAAAAAAAACATAAGTTAAAAAACTAAATCTAATGAAAACCTTGCAAAATCTAAATCTAAATCTAACAAAAGTGTGTCCATGAGACATGGTGCCAAGAACGCTGGCTGCATTCCCACGTAAATATAGAGATTAGATTCTAATAACTTACGGAGTCCCTTCTCAAGCTTTAAGTTGTTTTTCTTCATCCCTTCGCACTCTTGGAGTTGGCCAATGATTTTCATCGTATTCTCTTCAACGAATATCGTGGCCTGGACTTCTTCTGAATCAGGGTCGTCTGCGTCTTCTGTGGAACCAACACAACGTTTTGAACCAGAGTGTTGAAAGGATTTTAAGTGCGTATAAGACCCCACTGACGTTTTAACCGACATCAAATAAAAAAGGAGGAAGTTCTCAATTCGGATGTTTTTTTTTCGATATTTGTTATCGCATATCTTCGTAATTTATGAGCCGATATGAAAAATTCTTTTTTTGTCTGGAAAGTTATACTTCCAGATTAGTCCCATAGAAATTTCATGAAATTGGGATCAAGTTGGCATATCCATGGGACGCCCTGTATATTGCATTACTCAAACCAGTAGTAGTAGAGCTCCTTGTGTGTGGCTCGTCCGGGGAAGTACTACCACCATGCCTATTTCTGCCGTGAAGCAGCATCGCTGTGTTTCGGTTTGAAGGGTGTGGGTGCCGGTGAAATGACAGGCACGTGAGGCGAAACATCTGTAAGCCTCAAGATGATGGACGCAGGGCAGTGCATCGTAGGGCATGTTCCTGACGTCCGTGACCTACGAGGCCATGCTTTGTTATAGGCGATGGTTACCGCTTAACATCAGGTGAGCCATATGCTGGTTCCATCAGCTAGTAGTATAAAAAAACACAACTTTACAAATTGTATAAATCTATTTGACAGTACATTTGGAAATATAACTCACCTGACGTAGTGGACGCTGACGGAGTTGTCACAGTGACGGTAGCTCTTGGTTTTCTCTTCATAGTTTTACAGTCCTTCTCTATTTGTAACTCTATCTCTCTCTGCAGCGCTGTTAGCTCTCTCTCGCCGTCTTCTTCATCCATTAACTGAAAGATGAGCAAGTATAAAGGCTTATATTCATATTAGCCCTATGCAGTCTGTTGCCATCTCTATTTGTTGAGATGAAAGTGAAAGTGACAAGAGACTTCTATAGAGCCGCTAAAAATGACATTAATGAGGGGGTTAGAGATTTTTCAGTTCCATCAGCAAGAAACTAAGGCCCGTATTCAGAAACAATGCTTGAGTCTGAGTCGAGCCTCAAGCATAGATTTTATGACAGTTTTCCATTGAATGTGTCAAAAATCTGTGTTTGAGGCTCGACTCAGACTCAAGCACTGTTTCTGATTACGGGCCTAGCCACCTGAAAACAATAAAGTAAAGACTCGAAGCAAATAAATAACTTAATAATTATTGTGGACAAGCCACACAACACTATCGAGCGCCACGCTAAGCAGAGCTTGTACCATAGGAACCAGATAGCTGATATTAATACTTCTATTTTTTTGTAAATACATATGTACTTGAACCTGTAGATACCTGTAACGAGAAAATCTTGTAGAGTCTGTTCAAAACGAGAACCGTCGTGGCCAAATTGTGAACTAACGTTTCGATTTTTATATGGCAGCTCATCCCTTTCTTTCTGTCAGTATTTTGCATCATAAAAATTAAATAAAGGAATAGTACACTAGTTGTGATAGGATCAAAACGCAACAGACGCGCTATTGTATTGCAGACTAAACAAAAAAGGTGATTAAGCACAGCAGCGCCCTCCAATCCCACGACGGTTCTCTTTCTGAACAGACTCTATATATATATACATATATATATATAATAAGGATCTCGGAAACTGCGCCAACGATTTTCATGAAATTAAGTATACAGAGAGTTTCGGGGGCGATAAATCGATCTAGCTAGGATTCATTTTCAGAAAAGACCCAGGAGAGAAGTAAAATTAATAATTAAAAATGTTAGCGCCATCTCTTGCCGAGTAGTCGAAATCACGAATTAGTGTCACGGAGAACGCCATCTATTGAACTTCCACGTAAACACTCTACACAAAAGTTCCGGAGATTTTCATGAAAATTAGTATACAGAAAATTTCGAGGGCGATTAATCGATTAATATAACTGGGATAATGTTTTAGAAAATCTTTTTTTATTGTTTTTAATAATCAACTTTATCTATTAATCAACTTATGCATAAGCTTATTTTAGCTATTCAAGTAGATGCCGCTGTTAGTAATATCGATCGAAAAATATTATTAAAAAACCGAGCAAAGCTCGGGCATACCAGCTCGTATAACATCTATACAGAGAACATACATCTATTGTTCAACCAAATATTTGTTCTCGGTGGGGATCGAACTCCAGCGCAGAAGGCAGAGCTACTACCAACTGAGCTATGAGAGCACTCATAAGACAAAACCGTTGCTTTAAAGGTTGACAAGTGTCAACCAACTCTTCGCTCGTGCATTTTAACGTTTAGGTACAATTTTTTAACGGCATGGTAGGAAGGTCTTCGAGTATTTTGTCCAACTTTCGGATACATTAATTTTACCGTTTCGGTCGGTGTTCATTTTTCGCCTTTTGTATTCAAACTACGCTCAGGTCTTTAAAGGTCAAGGGTAAATGTATTTTTAAAACGCTACGATTTTCGAAAAGAGTGAATAATTTTGCTGCAATTATTTAATAAAACCGTTTTGTAACGCTTATCCTAATAACTCTTGAGCCTTGGACATCGTATTTTTTTCATACTTTTATTTTATTCAACTAGCTTATAGAACGCCTATAAACAAATCATTGCCTCGTCACGCATGTCGGTCACGCACGTCAGGAACGTTTCCAACGATGCACTACCCTTTGTCCATCAACTTGAGGCATACAGATGCCTCACATGCCAGTAATTGCACCGGCACCCACAACCCTTCAAACCGAAATAGCAATGCTGCTTCACGGCAGAAATAGGCATGGTGGTAGTACTTCCCCGGACGAGCCCTTCACAAAGAGCTCTACTACTACTCCAGGCGAAGGCCAAACGCACTTAATCTTACAAAATCGTTGTAATATGCACAATGACGGTCATCGTTTTAGGGTCTTGGTCGTAGTAGTTTAATTAAAACCATGTTGTTCTAGGTCTACAATGAACTTGCGTTTATATTATAGCGTTTATACAGTATAATTGTATTTAATTATCTAGAGTTCTCTAAATACTATAGCTAAGCTGTGTATTTAGATAACTCTATGATATAACTTATGTAAATAAGCAAACCAGATTGCAACAAAGTATAATAAATTATAGTTTAAAAAACTAAAAAAAAAAACGCTTTTATAACTAAGTAATTGAACTAAAAAGTTAAAAATAAAACTGTAATAATCAATTGAAAATTTATATTATTATACAAAAGCGTGGGGTGCTTTTTATAATAACTTCAGATATAATAAACTATTGATAAAATATTTACAACAATCAAAATCAAGCCCCCCACGCTTTTTGTACAATAATATAAATTTTCAATTGATTATTACAGTTTTATTTTTAACTTTTTAGTTCAATTACTTAGTTATAAAAGCGTTTTTTTTTTTAGTTTTTTAAACTATAATTTTTTTTTTACTTTTTAGTTTTTTTTTTTTTTCTTATATTTTTTTTCATATTATTGCATTGTCATCGACCTTTGACAGGTGTGCAAAGTTTGAATCAAATCTGATTGTTCAAAGTAGATTTTTTTTTTTTATTTCTTTTCATTTTTAGGGTTCCGTAGCCAAATGGCAAAAACGGAACCCTTATAGATTCGTCATGTCTGTCTGTCTGTCTGTCTGTCTGTCTGTCCGTCCGTATGTCACAGCCATTTTTCTCCGAAACCATAAGAGCTAGACTGATGAAACTTGGTGAGTAGATGTATTCTGTGAACCGCATTAAGATTTTAACACAAAAATAGAAAAAAACCTATAAATTTTGGGGGTCCCCATACTTGAAACTGAAACTCAAAAATTTTTTTTTCATTTAACCCATACGTGTGGGGTATCTATGAATAGGTCTTCAAAAATGATGTTGAGGTTTCTAACATCGTTTTTTTCTAAACTGAATAGTTTGCGCGAGAGACACTTCCAAAGTGGAAAAAAGTTGGTCCCCCCCCCTCTAACTTCTAAAATAAGTGACTGATAAAGCTAAAAAAAATATATGTTGTACATTACTATGGAAACTTTCAACGATTTTTGGTTTGAACGAGATCTAGTCAGTAGTTTTTTTTTTATACGTCATAAATCGTAAACCGCAATTTACCTTTCGACGAACTACTAGAACTTCTAGAACTCTATGTTATATTACTTACTGCTACGGAACCCTTCATGGGCGAGTCCGACTCGCACTTGGCCGCTTTTTTTTTTTTTCATATTATTGCATTGTCATCGACCTTTGACAGGTGTGCAAAGTTTGAATCAAATCTGATCGTTCAAAGTAGGTTTTTATTTTATTTTTTTTATTTCTTTTCATTTTTTTTTATTTTTTTTTTCATATTATTGCATTGTCATCGACCTTTGACAGGTGTGCAAAGTTTGAATCAAATCTGATCGTTCAAAGTAGGACAAAATCGAGCTCAAAGGGGTCGGTTACATACATACATACATACATACATACAGGTGAAACTAATAAAAGCGTTATAAAAAGCATAACGCATAAATATAAAATGCACAAAAAGTGACATATCCGCGTTCTATAAACGTATTAGTTAGATCATAAAAAATGCCTAACAAAGTCACATAAATGCTACGTAGTTTTTTTTTTTAAATAGTGTGGTGTGGTTTCTACAGACTTCAAATAAAAAATGAGGAGGTTCTCAATTCTTTGTTTATTTTTTATTTAACACAGACAGAGACAAAATCTGTGTTCACCACACAAATATTTGATCTCGGTGGGGATCGAACCCACAACCTACGGCGCAGAAGGCAGAGCTACTACCAACTAAGCTGAGAGGCCAGTCAAATGTGTACATGAGTACATTATCATATAATAATAGTTATTTGTTATACAAGAGTGCAAAGTTGCTTTTTAACCGCGTGCTCAATTTTGATGACTGAGCAAGCGCAGGATTCTAATATTTAACCACGAGCGTAGCGAGTGGTTTAAAAGTTAGAATCCTAAGCGTCGCGAAGGAATCAAAAGAGCACAAGGTTAAGGTTCTTTTTAATGTACACAAACCTGCCTATATAGTCACCTCTCTCTAGCCTCAAAGGTTTGCTGTAAGAAAACTCTATTCAGGGTTAAGCTCGCCTTTGTACATGTCCTCTATTTCTGTTTTTTTTCCTGTGTTTTATATTGTGTGCAATAAAGAATTAAGAATTAAAAATCTTTGCACTCGAGTGCAACACGTAACTTTTCATCCCACCCCAGCGAGGAAATGACTGAATGCAAAAAAGAACATGGCGCGAATAAAAGTAACACACCAAGAAGGTTCCGAGTATGAGTTTTTAACAAAATGAAAAAAGGTTGTATTATAAATTCGGCACCATGGAGGTAAAAGTAAATAGGTTGTGTATTCACAAACTTAGTGAACACGATATTCTAAATTCAAATTTACTTTACCCTCTAGCGGATAAAAATGGCTTTTGCAGTCAGATATTGAGCAGCAAAACACACTTTCAGAGCTGGTGGGATGAAAAATATTTATGTGTATAGGTATTTTTTTAATGCAACGTCAACTAGTTTATCTTGAAACTGGATATTATCAATCAAAGAGACATTTACTTGACCTTTAATTATGATTTTAAACGTATGAGCATTACATTTCTGGTTCCGAAATAACTTCGTGATAAAACTCGGAACTGTTTTTAGTTAATAAAAACAGTTCCGTGTTTTAACAAGATATTTCACAAGAGTTGAGAGACTGAAAGAACTAGAATCCCGCTGGAAACGAGAAAATATTCATTGTTTCTCTATACTACTCTTACAGTCCATTCTCTAACATGCAAAATAAGCTATTAGTTACTACTAATATAACAATTTATTTGCAATCTTAAACATTAGTATAGCATTTGCTTTTTGCGTTGGAATATTTTGGAAACATTAAGTTTATTTAGATTTAATTTGTGATGTAGTGTGGGTTCATTCACCCTTCCTCTTTCTTCAATAAACGTCAAGTGCACACGTCATCGATTTAATTATTATTTTATAAATTCACCCAGTCGACTATTACGAGAGGACTTTGCTTTTTCCATGTTTGCGAGTTTGAATATTTAGTACTCTACATCATCCGAAGTTTTTTTTAGGGGGTACGAATATTCTTGATTAATTTACTAATTACCAGATAAAGCTTCATTTTTGGCTCAAACTCACAAAATTAAATCATGGTAAATAAATAATAAAATAAATATTGTACATATTATAGACAATCCACACAACACTATTTTGCCCCAAACTAAGCAGAGCTTGTACTATGGGAACCAGATAGCTGATATAATCCCATATAAATATCCCATTGTTCATAAAATTTATGTAAAAAACCATTATAATTTCAAAAAGTTATAGCTTCATGCTGCAGAGAACTGCAGTTTTTGGCTGCTGTTTGTACCCTAGAGACTAAATAAGATCCACTTTCTGATAGCAGAACACGCCTGCAATCTAATTTCTGTTTGCGAATCTCTTCACACAATTGTGAAGAGATTCGTAAACAGAAATTAGATCATAATGTCACGGTAAAGGTTTCTACCCACTATCCCGTAGCATACCATGACCGTGCTAGGAACGTAGCGGCCAAAAAAAATATTCATTAAATTGTAATGTATAAACACTTGCCCACTAGATCGTTCCGTCACTGACCGACACCGACGAGTGCCATGCACGGACCGTCAACGATTTGTCGGAGAAAAACGGGTTCAGAACGCTGCGACCCGCTTCAGTGGGCGAGGTACAGCGTACCGGATTGCTTTCCGTGCCCGACATGTTCCTAGCACGGCCATGGTATACTACGGGATAGTGGGTAGAAACCTTAATACGCACCTTTTGCAATCTATCCTTATCTCTCTTCCTCGCGGCTCTGAAAGCAGGTGGGTCCTCCTCTTTCTCCAGATCCACATTCATGAACTCATCTAGTGTGAGGGCGCTGGATGGAGTGTCTCCGAACTCAAGAAGCCGCTTCCGAAGTGTTGACTCGTGGACTTTTACTATTCGCACGACGTCGGTGGGCGTTCGGTTGAAATCGTGCAGACGACCAGCTATGAGAAGTGCTGGAATTATGGAAAACGTGGGTGAGTAACCCTGGACTTTTTTTTTACAACATAAGAAAATAATCGGAAGATGCTGCGTAGAACGCCCGATTGACCAACGAAATTGTAGGGATCACAGGAAATCGGTGGATGGAGAAAGCTCATAATCGGTCTACTAGGAAAAGTATGATGGCGTATACCGTTCCACTCGTTCGATGAATTTTAAGTATTAAAACTGATAAATCACTAAAATGTTTAGTACTCAATAGTAAATAAATATAGTTTCCTCATTCCGAACCAGTATTATTTTCGAAGTAATTTCAGCGTTATTTGTTTGTTTTCTTGTTAGCAGCTTTTTAGAAGCATCGAATAGTTAAGTACAAGCTAAAAATCCGCCCAAACATCAGAGGAACGTTAATTTGTCGCTCCTGGCTATAGCTGTCTAAGCCATGACTATGTCATGGGTGGCTTATGATCTCTGTCGTCATAGTAGAGTTGATCATATTGGCTTTCAAGTGGCTTACTAAATCCGCCACTAGACACCTAGCTTATAACACAGAATAGATACAATGACACAAAGATCCAAGGATTTTGATCTCGAAAAGAATTGTGCGTGTCATCATAAGTGGGTCTTGCGCAAAAATTTTGCACTATGTCGTAGGAGTTTTTGTTATCATAGAGTTGTTATTGTGCTAAAATGCGTATTGACTACTGGTACAAAACCCGTTAGACGCAGTATCGTGGCAAAAAAACGTCGTGAGAAAACCTGTTTGTATTCTAGTTCGCATTTTGTCGGTACTATTGTGACGAATATATATCTATACTTAAGTATATTTTAAAGAGGAAAGATTTGTATTTTTGTGTGTATATTTGTAATGAATAAACTGAAGAACAACTGTGCCGATTTCAAAAATTATTTCACCATTGGAAAGCTACATTTACCCTGAGTAGCATAGGATATATGTATGTAAACATAATCTATATCACATTATAAGTTAATCACGTAAGCAATACTCCTCTCCTTTTTCTTCCCACTTTGCCCTTATCCCACTTTACGTGGGGTCGGCACAACATGTTCACCTTTTCCATTCTCCTCTATCAGCCGTCATCTCTGCATTCACTTCTCTCTTATCCATGTCATCTTTCACACTGTTCATCCATCTTTTCTTTGGCCTACCTCTACCCATTCATCTACATTCATACTCATCACTCTCCTAGTCACATGACTTTCATCCCTCATGACATGCCCGTACGACGCCAGCCTGTTGCTCCTCAATTTTTCTGTCACCGATGCTTCTTTCAGACCACACGAAAGCAAAACATTGCGGAAAATTGTTCTCGTTTACTCTAGAAATGTAATGTTTACAAAATCTGTTTTTTCTGGAACAATTTAGTTGGGCCTGTAGAAAAAATTTATATAACAGCTTTGTTTGTGTACTTTTCAAAAGAAATACTTCATACATGCAAGTTTTGCATGAAGAAAACAGCTCGTCTACAGCTTACTTTGTCTGTGACTACGTCTAACTGTAAAAGCAAACATTGCGAGGAAGCCAAGTGTCCTAGAACCAATTGAGTGACATTGACTTGTGACACACCTTTTTGTGAGATACTTAAGCTAGCCTATGGCGTTTTAACGGTACTAGGTTTACTTACAAATATGTAGTAAACTAAGGGCAAACTTTTCAATCAGATCGGATCTCTTTTTTAGGCTTGCCAAAAACAAGGACTGATTTTTTTTATTCGACGTTAAATTAAAGAATGACCCATGGTGAACTACGGAATAAAAATATGATTTTAAATAAGTTAAAATATAATTAATAAAATTTTATGGTAATCATAATCATTGACCTTATCAAATTATGCGTATTATCGACTCATCTTGTTCAAAGATTTGTTTAAACTTATTATAAATCGTGGCCAATATTGATGACGCAGTTCCAATACACGAGTTTGAAAATTGCAAACTATATAGCATTGTATGGCATCCATTTTTCAACGAAATAATCTGCATTTAATTTGACTTCTTTAAAAGGTTAACTTTAATTTAAATTGATAAGATTAACACAGACAGAATTAATGTGATTTATATATTTATTAAATATTCATAAAATATTCACGAAAATAATGACGTTGACAAACGTACGCCCAACCTTCAACAACTTTTCGTATGTAAATATGAGATTTTATGTATGTTGAGATATTTTTGTACGAAATTAGTTTGAATCAAAATTAAACAGGGTGTTGCAAAACGACTCGTAAAGCAGAAAGGAGGTTAAATGAGGCCCTATAACGGGTCCATTAATACATTTTTGGGTAAAATAGTCCGTGCTGTTAAATTACTTACTTAATAGGTTCCTAGGGCCTATAGGGGTTATAGGTTACTAGGTATTTTCATATTTTGGCTTTGATAATTAAATACATATATTCTTTAAAGGAGAATTTTGTAACAAGTTATATTTTTGCGGATCCTTTATAACGTCATTGTCCGTATTAGGAAGATTCAAAAGATATTGATTTGTGTAATTTTCTTATGTAGCAACAACAACAAGGAAGTACTACCACCATGCCTATGTCTGCCGTGAAGCAGCATTGCTGTGTTTTTCGGTCCCTATGAGTTACACGTCGAGTGTGATTAGGATCCGATGGCGCAGTTGGTTAGCACATCCCCGTTTCAAAGGCCGTGGGTGCAAGCCCCTCTCAACTCTCAACTTTTGGAGCAATCCTACTAATATTAAACGCGAAAGTTTGTAAGCATGGATGGATGTTTGTTACTCTTTCACGTAAAAACTACAGAATGGACTTTAATGAAACTTTACAATAATATAGCTTATTCATCAGAAAAACACATAGGCTACAATTAAAAAAAGCAGCCAAGTGCGAGTTGGACTCGCCCATGAAGGGTTCCGTAGCAACAAGTAATATAATATAAAGGTTCTTGTAGTTTGTCGAATAAAATATTTTTTTTAAATTTTTTTATACTACTAGCTGATGGAACAAGCATATGGCCCACCTGATGTTAAGCAGTAACCATCGCCTATAACAAAGCATTGCCTCGCAGAGAGGTAAATTGCAGTTTACGATTTATGACGTATAAAAAAAAAACTACTGACTAGATCTCGTTCAAACCAAATATCGTTGAAAGTTTGCATAGTAATGTACAACATATATTTTTTTTAGTTTTATCAATCTCTTATTTTAGAAGTTAGAGGGGGGGGGACCAACTTTTTTCCACTTTGGAAGTGTCTCTCGCGCAAACTATTCAGTTTAGAAAAAAACGATATTAGAAACCTCAACATCATTTTTAAGACCTATTCATAGATACCCCACACGTATGGGTTCGATGAAAAAAAATATTTTGAGTTTCAGTTTCAAGTATGGGGACCCCCAAAATTTATAGTTTTTTTTCTATTTTTGTGTAAAAATCTTAATGCGGTTCACAGAATACATCTACTCGCCAAGTTTCATCAGTCTAGCTCTTACGGTTTCGGAGAAAAATGGCTGTGACATACGGACAGACAGACAGACAGACAGACAGACAGACAGACAGACAGACAGACAGACAGACATGACGAATCTATAAGGGTTCCGTTTTTGCCATTTGGCTACGGAACCCTAAAAAGATATCGTAACGGAGAACGGATGTAAGTAACAGAAACGGGGCGAAGCAGCAGACGGCCGGTAGTATAAAATATATGTGTCTATCTTGTGTGTAATCTAAGATCGTAGCTCACCAGCTCCACAGATCCCAGAGGGTCGTCTGCCGGAATGTATCGAGTCCCTCTTCATCCTCTGCACCAGACGCAGAGCCGTCATGCTGACCTCGTGCTGCTTTTCCTCAAACTGGAGCTGTGACGCGAACCGTAGGATGTAGAGGCATGGGTCTGAAACGGAAAGACAATTATTACTTATATGCGGATAACGGAGCTGATTACACTCTAAGAACTATTAAGTACCTACTATTTTTAGGGTTCCGTAGCCAAATGGCAAAAACGGAACCCTTATAGATTCGTCATGTCTGTCTGTCTGTCTGTCTGTCTGTCTGTCTGTCTGTCCGTCCGTATGTCACAGCCATTTTTCTCCGAAACCGTAAGAGCTAGACTGATGAAACTTGGCGGGTAGATGTATTCTGTGAACCGCATTAAGATTTTTACACAAAAATAGAAAAAAAACTATAAATTTTGGGGGACCCCATACTTGAAACTGAAACTCAAAAATTTTTTTTCATTGAACCCATACGTGTGGGGTATCTATGAATAGGTCTTCAAAAATGATGTTGAGGTTTCTAATATCGTTTTTTTCTAAACTAAATAGTTTGCGCGAGAGACACTTCCAAAGTGGAAAAAAGTTGGTCCCCCCCTCTAACTTCTAAAATAATGGAATGATAAACCTAAAAAAAATATATGTTGTACATTACTATGCAAACTTTTAACGATATTTGGTTTGAACGAGATCTATTCAGTAGTTTTTTTTTTATACGTCATAAATCGTAAACCACAATTTACCTTTCGACGAACTACAAGAACCTTTATATTATGTTACTCGATGCTGCGGAACCCTTCATGGGTGAGTCCGACTCGCACTTGGCTGCTTTTTTTTGTAATATGTGAGTGCAATTGTTTTTTGTCCTAAATAATGTCACTAGCAGAGCTTGTATTACTTTGGGAACCAGATACCTGATATAATACTAACATATTTTTTTGTAAATAGATATGACACCCAGACAGAGAACAAACATCTGCGTTCAGCACACAAATATTTGTTCTCGGTGGGGATCGAACCCACGCCCTACAACTGAGCTATGAGGGCTCTTAATTTAGGTAAGTAACTACTTTATAGGTGGCCAGTTCTAAGAAAACTCGTAACAACAATAAAAAAAAAAAAAGCAGCCAAGTGCGAGTCGGACTCGCCCATGAAAGGTTCCGTAGCATCAAGTAACATAATATACAGAAAATAAACAGGAAACAGGTTCTTGTAGTTCGTCGAAAGGTAAATTGCGGTTTACTATTTATGACGTATAAAAAAAAAACTACTGGCTAGATCTCGTTCAAACCAAATATCGTTGAAAGTTTGCATAGTAATGTACAACATATATTTTTTTTAGTTTTATCATTCCCTTATTTTAGAAGTTAGAAGGGGGGGGACCAACTTTTTTCAACTTTGGAAGTGTCTCTCGCGCAAACTATTCAGTTTAGAAAAAAACGATATTAGAAACCTCAACATCATTTTTGAAGACCTATTCATAGATACCCCACACGTATGGGTTCGACGAAAAAATTTTTTTTGAGTTGCAGTTTGAAGTATGGGGACCCCCAAAATTTATAGTTTTTTTTCTATTTTTGTGTAAAAATCTTAATGCGGTTTACAGAATACATCTACTCACCAAGTTTCATCAGTGTAGCTCTTATGGTTTCGGAGAAAAATGGCTGTGACACGGTCGGACAGACAGACAGACAGACAGACAGACAGACAGACAGACAGACAGACAGACAGACATGACGAATCTATAAGGGTTTCGTTTTTGCCATTTGGCTACGGAACCCTAAAAATGAACTGAACTGGACAATGAGCAGTGCTAGCTAGTACTCGTAGCTACCATTAGTATTCCACACCATAGATACCTTAAAGTTTATTACTCATGTCAAAGCCATAAGGAACCCACTATTTATAAGGAAACAAACAGCAAATAGGTTCCTAGTAAGATTAGGTAGCATTCAACGAAAAGACAAATTCTTATTTTTAAAATTTTTATTGTTACCTCTATCTTATACCTTTAAACGAGAAAATCTTGTATATATATATATATATATATATATATATATATTTAGGATCTCGGAAATGGCACCAACGATTTTCATGAAATTTAGTTTATAGGGGTTTTTGGGGACGATAAATCGATCTATCTAGGATTTCTTTTTAGAAAATATCGGCGTTCGGAGTTAAGAACAAACAACTTTTTCATAATATCATTACTCCTAGCGCCATATGTTGCTCAGAAGCAAAAACTAAGCTCTGTGAGAACCTGAGAACTCAAGGGTTATGTTTCACAGAGACCGCCATCTATTGTCGAGTTTTGGTACTAAAGGACTACGTAAACACAAGTTCCAAAAGTTTCTATCTCATTGCACTCGTGATTTTTTTTTAAATAACCAGTTCTTATTTTTTATTATTATGTAGTATGTTAGTAAGATCGAAATATATGATTTCATCATTCATAAGTATGTTATCAAAAAAATACCGAGCGAAGCTCGGTTACTTACTGCTAGTTACTCATGATTAGAGCAATAAATACCAAAAAACGAAAGATGAACCTTATACTATTATATTGTATATCTTATAATATTTTAATTACATTGTTTTGGTTAACTTTGCATGAACAAAAATTTTCCGAAAAAAATAAATCCATTCACCAAACTTGGTTCGAAAAAGCCCGTGGCACGATAAGAAGAAGAAGATTATAAGATGTACATAATAGTACAGAGCTGCTAGTGCTTTCAAACGGTGAAGGAAAACATCGTGAGGAAACCAATGTCTTAGTCAGCTCTGCACGTATTGATCATGGTCTTTCCTGTGTATTAAGCCGTGGTATAGGTGCTGGGCAAGCCTAATCTAACTAAAACCTTGAGGCACTATAGTGTCCCGCAAGTCGGGCTTGAGTAATCACCAGTTCCCCCGAACGATAAATCATCTACAATAGAGGCAAAGGCATGTTTTATAATAATAACTGATTATCCGAAACAAAATCCACTGAACAGAGGTCTGTGAATAAATCTATGTTTATTCTCATAGTTTTTTTAGTTCTTTTTTAATAGGACTCACTAACAAGACACATAGTAATGCATAATAATTAACAAACTACGTGTTATAAAAAAATTACGAGATCTTAAAACCTGCCGCACAACTAAAAAAAAAAAATTTTTGTGAATAAATACATTTTGTTTTTTTTTTTATCTAGGAGATTGCGATGGTGATCAGCGGAAATGCTGTCATATTTGACAGCGTTTCAGCTTATCGCCATCGCCTAGATGTGCGCAGGCGTTTATACAATTGACGACTGATTATCACCTTTGAGAATTACACATCACTTGTATTGAGAAAGTCAAGGATCCTTCAGATAATGTGAATATTCGTGACCCTCGATCCAACAGCATTGCGACAAGCTATAACAATGGATAATGAAATGAGCCTTATGAAAAACCTTGCATATTTATGAGCACAATACTTTTTAAATGTTTAATTTTGTTTGATGATGCCCATTATTGAACTGAAGATCGTTCAATTGCCACTTCGTCTCGCTCTCATTCGTTATTTTATTGCCTGACTAGCATCTACCCATGACTTCACACGAGGTTTGAACATTGGTACAACTTATTTTAATTACAAGATTCATCCAAATCTTTTCAGCCATAAGGGAGATGGGTGGAAATGAACATACATACTCAGCCACTCACAAAGTTTCGTATTTATAATTATAAGTGTTATTGACCTATGTTTCATTGATTTATTTCAGTGATCCGCTGGTTGAAAAGATACTCGTATGCTAAGCAGCTGAAGGCTGATTCTGAGTTTTTAACATAATTTGTCGTTAGTTTCACGCAAAACTTATTGTTAACAATTGCAAGAACCCGGATTTTGTATGGAGAAACGATGTGCCCTGTCGAGATTGCGAGAACTACTGTTTTTATTTTACTTACAAACGCTACCTAAAAACATTAGTTCTCGCAATCCCGAAAAGGGCATATAATTGTTTCTACATACAAAATCCAGGACGTCGATTTCAGCAACACGGCTCGATTGACTGATCGCTGAATCCGCATTCTATTTTTAAATTTTTCAAACAAAAATTGACAACTCACATCGATTTACGCGATCGCTTTAGTGATTTGTATTGCTGGAATCGACGCCCTGGTCGCTAACCTTTAACGCCACGATAAGTCGTTTTACGTTAACAACAAAATGATGTTAAAAGTCAGAATAAGGCTGCACGTCTATTGGCAGCGGATTAAGCTATGAATGTAAACAGTAGTAGTAGATTTTAAAGTAGTTTTTCCTACTCATTAGGTCGTAGTTTTGTCATGAATAATTGGGCAATAAAGCAATAACTAGCCAACAATATTCGTGATTTTCAACATCTTTATCTAAAATCTCTATAGATTATTTACTTGATAAGTTGTTAAACAAACAAGTAGGCAGATATCATTAACAAGACAAGACACAAGTGTGGGAATGATGCAATTTTTTTTTATTCTGTGAGTGCTGTGGTTTTGCTAACCGTTAATGGGAATCGAAACTTTAACAATGGTTTTTATCTACAACTTATACAGGAGATAATACCAACTGGTTTGAACTTACCTACCATGTTCTAAAACTTGACCCGTTGTACAGAATAGCAAATTTTTTGGTCATTTAAATTCATGCGATCGTCATATGACCACATTCTAAGAACCAGAATTGAGAATACCTACTTTGCTTTCACATAAAATAGGTATCTACTGATTTTTAAAGACCTTACTGAAAAAAAAAGCGAAAAGAAAACAGCTTAAGCTATTGCTATCTTCTTCTTACCACTGGGTAATGATTAATGAATGACAAACAATGACAGGGCTAACTTTAAATAATTATTTAATTTAACAAAATTATGTTTTTAAATTATAATGGTATATAAAAAATATAGCTGTTAGTATATCTAACGCTCCTTCCTACGGTGCGTGGTTCTGCAGATCATCACGCACAGCCGACGGCGACGACGCACGGCAACGCACACAGAAAGGGCTCCTGTGCTACCGCGCACCTCGGCGCACGAGACCGTTCCCATGGTGTGTCGGGCGAGCTAATCCGCCTCCGTGAGCGATATCACACACCGGTGGGAAGGGGCTATAACAACTAACGTTTGACATGACAATAATCCTCTGCTCTCATAGAGCGAGGAAAATGCAAAGCAGCGGTTTTTTCGAAACAGTGGAATATCAAAGGCTCTAGCAATAAGAACCGTATTCTTCTTCTTAGGGTGCCTCTCCACTTGGTTGGCAGTAATCCTTTTAATCAATCTTTATCCAAGCAAGCCTAAATAGGTCTTCTACATTCTCGATCACAGTCCATTCTCTGATGTTGCAAAGCCATGATGTTCTTCTTCTATCTTCTCTCGTGCTTAGGCAACTTTTTTTTATTAAGCCATTTTATTTCCGAAGACACATACATACATTACATTACATTACATAGATCCATAATATTATTAATTCATTTTAATTTTAATTACATAATTATTATATAAATTTAGTTTTTTTTTTTGTAAATACGTAAGATTCAAACATTACGCTACAAAGTTACATTAAATTATAAATTCATTTTAATTGTTTTAAAATTTAGTTTCTTTTTTTTTTGTAAGTATGATTGATTATTAATATTTGAGTTTTATTGTTATTATTTTTTTACGTCTTAGGACGCCTACTTGAGGGCAAAGGCCTCCTCCAACCCTCTCCAATTTTTGAATTCAACGTTGAATGTGCATATTTTTAGTAGGTTGGAGGGTTTTGGTCTATTCTTCCCGTGGGGACCAGCCATATTGGGAGAGGAACTGTTTTTGTTTGTCTGTTCTTTCTTGTTTCTGGTGGTGGTTGCAGTAATTGCTATATTTTTGTGGTGCTAGTTTCTTCGCTAGTTTTCCAAGTAGCGTTCTTATTTTTGTAGGTTAGGTATTGAGTTATGTTTCGATTTTCCATTGCATGTTTGTTCCTTTTAGGTGCTCTGCTGTATTCTCCTTTATTAGTATTTGGGCTAGTTTCTTTTGGTAAAGCCCGCTTTTTAATCCTGCCGGTGCCGTCGTAAGTTTCTTTGGAATTTTCGCTTGATTCCGGTACCACAATTAACTTATTATATTTAAGGAAAGCCTTCTTTCCTCCTTCAATTTCAACTTTTAGTTGCTCTTGCAGTGCTTTTCTTTCTTTGAGGACTTTAGGAGGATAGTCTTCCCTAATATACATACCTGTGTCGGCTAAGTTATTTTTATTTTTAATTATCTTAATCTTTTTCCCAAGCGTAGTTAGTCCCACAATTATAGGTCTAGGGTTTTCGCCTTTTTGGCCTATTCTTTTAACATGTTGTATCTCTGAGCTGTGGCACTCTACTTGTAGATCTTCATTTATTATTTTAAGCATAGTATTTTCGAGCTCAGCGTAGGCCTTTTCTTGATCTGATATTCCAAAAAACACTATATTTCGAATTCGTATCTCCTTTTCTATGTAATCTAAACGTTCTTCTTGCCTATCATGGCTTATTTTTAGTTCATCTAATTGTGCTTTGTAGTTTCCAAGTTTTTCATCAATTGAATCTATTTTAGCCGATAGTTTGTTATCGGTCTCATTCATTTGCTTACTAAGTTCTCTAATAGCCTTCAATACTTGTTCTTCCATCGTTGACAAAGTTAGTCACAATTTATTTTTCGCAAAAAGTGAAATTTGTAACAGGATTTGAACTCGCGGCTCAGTATTATCAGCTGACCGTGTATACCACTCCGCCAAGCGCTTCGTTAGGGTGTAGTGTGAAATTAGGGATCAGATATTTATAATTTTATTTAGTCGTATGTTGTGCCATCCGATTTATTATTTCACTACCCACAACTTCAAATAAATTTTCACTTGATACGAAATCAAAGCAAATTGATGATTTTAATCAATTAATGTTACTTGGTTTAAACACAATAATAAAGTTCACAACGCAAGGGAGCTTAACACTTATACAACACTATTTGCACTTTGGTTTTTATAGATAAATGCACTGTCCTTTAGGAAACTTTTATAACAGAATTTAGTCCTTAGTATCCTGTTATTACCGGAGATAACGTTTGTACTTAGAATTCACTGGGTTATTTATAATTAGGAACTGTTTTTATTGCTTTTTATGGAGTTTTACTATTTTTTATATCACAATGTTTACGGAGCCGAACTTGTTTTTGCGACTGCAGCGCCACCACCACCAGGCAACTTACCCATCATAATAAAGTTGGAGAAGATGGTAACGCCAAGAATCGTATACAGCGAAGTAACTCTACGTTATACATAATGACACTCCAAATATGCGAACTTAATATACATAAGTAAACTATAAAACGTGTAAAACTGGTTCATTTACGTAAGTGCATTGTGTGTAATATAAAAACCTGCGTGTGTGTGAAACATGCAGTTTCAAAACCTCGATGTGACACATAAAGACCGACGCCGAATACAAACAGAGATATCTGTTACGCATTAAAAAACCAACAGAAAAACTGGGCCGACTTAGAGAAGACACCTGAAAGAATAAATAACAATATAGCATTTGTATGCGTGGTGAGAATTGCACCTAGGTACTAACGTTAAAAAAAGAGTTGCATATAATCTTGAAATGCTCATCGTAACGGGCAAGATAGAGGACAAAAGACTAAGAGGACGAAGCCCAAAGAGATGGTCGGACCAGGTGTAGGACAACCTGGATATTATGCCCGCTAGCGTCGCATTCCACCGAGTGGAAGAAAACGGCAAGTAGAGGGAGACCGCACGAAAAGTTCATGGACGACGACACGATCCTCAGCAGTGAGGGACCGACGGAGGACATTAAAAAAAGTTTACAGTTTTAAACTCTCTTACTAAACTAACTTTTTTTAAGCTGGCCCATAAGAAAAGAATTTCTCAGTTTAAGCTTAGTTTGGCTGAGTGAAATGTAATCTTAACCGAGAAAAGTAAATAAATATGCGCCTATATTTGACACATTAGCTAAAGTTCAACTAGATCTCAAAATCCTAGCATACAGAGAATCAGATTCAAAAAAGCAGCCAAGTGCGAGTCGGATTCGCCCATGAAGGGTTCCGTAGCATCAAGTAACATAATATAAAGGTTCTTGTAGTTCGTCGAAAGGTAAATTGCGTTTTACGATTTATGACGTATAAAAAAAAAACTACTGGCTAGATCTCGTTCAAACCAAATATCGTTGAAAGTTTGCATAGTAATGTACAACATATATTTTTTTTAGTTTTATCATTCCCTTATTTTAGAAGTTAGAGGGGGGGGGACCAACTTTTTTCAACTTTGGAAGTGTCTCTCGCGCAAACTATTCAGTTTAGAAAAAAACGATATTAGAAACCTCAACATCATTTTTGAAGACATATAGATACCCCACACGTATGGGTTCGATGAAAAAAATTTTTTTGAGTTTCAGTTTCCAGTATGGGGACCCCCAAAATTTATAGTTTTTTTTCTATTTTTGTGTCAAAATCTTAATGCGGTTCACAGAATACATCTACTCGCAAAGTTTCATCAGTCTAGCTCTTACGGTTTCGGATAAAAATGGCTATGACACGGACGGATAGACAGACAGACATGACGAATCTCTAAGGGTTCTGTTTTTGCCATTTGGCTACAGAACCCTTAAAAGAGGTGCAAATAATATCGTAACGGGCAAGATAGAGGACAAAAGACTAAGAGGACGAAGCCCAAAGAGATGGTCGGACCAGGTGTAGGACAACCTGGATATTATGCCCGCTAGCGTCGCATTCCACTGAGTCGAAGAAAACGGCAAGTAGAGGGAGACCGCACGAAAAGTTCATGAACGACGACACGATCCTCAGCAGTGAGGGACCGACGGAGGACATTAAAAAAAGTTTACATGTTTTAGCTAAACTGTTTACTTTTTTTAAGCCGGCCCATAAGACAAGAATTTCTCAGTTCAAGCTTAGTTTGGCTGTGTGAAATGTAATCTTAAGCGAGAAAAGTAAATAAATATGCGCTTATCTATATTTGACCCATTAGCTAAAGGTCAACTAGATCTCAAAATCCTAGCATACAGAGAAACAGATTCAGAAAATGACCCAATATAAAGATAGATAACTCTTTATGGATAACAATGACTCACAAGGTAAGTAGGATACAGTTTTTAGCTTAAAAATCACACACATAATAAGTCACAGTAATACAATGGGCTACGCCATCAAACAAAATATTTCACTAACCTAATTATCATTCGTTCGAAAGTTAGTAATTCGGTTACGCCAGCAGTTTCTATCCAACGGAACTAACTTCCTCTCACGCATACTAACCACGCTATTTGCTAATAATCAATTACCAGAATTGCTGAATAACTAAAACAGAGTAGGTATTTATGTTATTTAAAACAAACCATAAAGGTATGCGTAATCTAAGTGAGATCTTGTCTCAAAGAGGATGTTTTAAATAACAGGAGGCACGGCCAAACATGTTTACCAATTGTTACAGAATAATAATTATTTTTACTATATGTAGATAGATATACATAATTATAACTCTAAGATTACCATGACACACTAATGTAAGTGGGATATAGCTTTTAGCTTATAAATAAACAGTCTCAGTTATGCAATGGGCGGTCTTATCGCTAACAGCGATCTCTACCAGGCTATACTATACATTGCCAAATATTATAAATAAAATACATTGAAATTATTACACGGTATTTACGGGACTATAGATACTGGTGTGTAAAGCAAATATTAAAGTGCTATTTTTTATCTTAAATCTATAAAGTAAGATAAAAAATATACACAATTTATATTAATATTATGCAATGTCATTGTAAATATTAAGATTTGTTTGTCAGTCGTGCGTCTGTATAATGAATTCTAAAATCCTGCACCTTGGCATACAAATTTTGCTATTGTTTGATTAAGTATGTAGCAAAGCGCGATGACAGTTAAAATAAACAAAGCGCCTTTATTTTTAACCGACTTCCAATCAAAAAGGAGGAGGTTCTCAATTCGGTTGTATTTTTTTATTTTTTTTTAATGTTTGTTACCGCATAACTTCGTCATTTGTGAGCCGATTTGAAAAATTATTTTTTCATCTGAAAGGTACCGCTTCCAGATTGGTCCCATTTTAATTTTATTAAAATCGGTGTTGCCATTTTTTTTAAAATAATTTTTTTAATGTTTGTAACTGCATGCCCCCGTCATTTATGAACCGATTTAGAAAATTATATTTTATTTGGAAGGTTATTCTTACGTCCAGATTGTCCCAAACAAATTTGATTAAAATCGGTTTAGCCGTTTGACAATGAAGTCGGTTTCTCAAGTTTTTTAAACTTATAATTATTTATACTTCAAAATCGAATGCAACACCAATTTGTAATGATTCACAAAACTATTATGAAAGTGATTTACACCGAACTCGATTTCTTCAAGTTCGTAACGTATTTCTTATGCATTTCGAAAATGATTATTGTATAATTTGTCTGATTGTCGGTCAGCTCGAAGTGGCAAAAGGGTTCCGCATAAAACAATTACTCTTCACTTTCTATACTGATTCCGGGTATGAACACATTATTGACAAATTGAATCTGTTTACCACAGAACAGTGAAATGATGTGGCAGATCATTCCAAAAACATTAGGTCGTAATCGATGGAGATAAAACTTGGACAAGATAATTTTAGTTGTGATCTTTCTATCGAAGTAGTAAGTGTGCCGGTTTTGACCCAATAGTTTTGGCTACGAGGTCAATGAGAACAGATGGTATAAAACTTGCAACATTCTTTTTGGCAGAGAGTTGAAAAATAGGCAAGGGTAGGTTAGTTACCAGTAATGGGACCTGCATGAAATAAAAAATAGGAGATAAGTAATAAGCATACCAAAATACTTCAGTGATCTGTGTAATCTGTCACTAGACGACAAGTGAGAGAAAGAGATAAAAAACCACAACGTTTTAGGCAAAGTCTATTAGATGCAAACATTTCGCTTGGGCAATTTAATTTACATTTTAATGTGAGCAGTATTCAAATATTGCTAACCAGTATACATAAAATAGCAAATAAAAAAACCCGCTACACCTCTATTGCAGGTTCGATATAAACTGTAATTGTGTGTTCAGAAAAAAGTATGGTGTACCAATCTATACTAATATTATAAAGAGGAAAAATTTGTATTTTCGTGTGTATGTTTGTAATGAATAAACTCAGAAACTACTATGCCGATTTCAATTTTTTTTTCATTATTCGAAAGCTACATTCACCCTGAGTAACATAGGCTATATTTATTGTTTTTCTATATAAAGAGGAAGGATTGTTTTTTTTGTGTGTATGTTTGTAATGAATAAACTCAAAAACAACTGTGCCGATTTAAAAAAAAAACATTATTCGAAAGCTACATTCACCCTGAGTAACATACGCATTGTTTAAAAAAATAATGTCTACCCGTGCGAAGCCGGGACAGGCCGCTAGTGTCTTATAAATAAATCCGATATTGTGATATCTACAAATTTATAATCGTAAATTACAATTGCAGCAGTCCGACCTCATATATGATCTGAAACCACATTTACATTTGGAGCAATCGAATGGCAGGCATACATTATTAAATATTTTATTTGCGATTCGTATCATAATAATCTGATGATAGACGAGATTGAGGGGAGATAATCTAGTTTTGCCGACCGCACTAAGGCCCGTATTCAGACACAGAGCTTGAGTCTGAGTCGAGCCTCAGGCACAGATTTTTGAAACTTTTCAATGGAGAATTGTCAAAAAATCTATGCTTGAAGCCTGACTCAGACGCAAGCACTGTTTCTGAATACAGGGCTTAATTGTCATCTCGTCCCATGAAATATGAATGTCGCTTGGTAGTCATTTATGTCGTGTTATATTTTATGGGTTCTTTTCCCACCAAACATTAAGACGTAATATATTTGGGTGTTATGATGTTGTAAAAGATAAAGAGTAGAAGATAAAAAGTAGCGTAATTGCATAAATTATTTTATTTTAGTTTATTCTAATGCTTTGAACAGGATTAATAAGAATTCTAATTATATTTGCTAATTTGAAACTCGTTATTCAAAGTGACACCTTTCAAAATAAGAGATCTTGTTTTTCCAAGGGCAGGAAGAAGTTATGGCTCCAAATTTCACTGTGCTGTTTATTTGAAACGAGAAAATCAAGTCTTTAGAGTTAAATATAGTAAAAACATTTTTCAATAAGTATTTGTCTCACTGCAGGGCAAAGGCCCCCCTCCCTCTATCTACCTCTATTGATAGTTTTTTTTATCGTGTCACTGATTCTTTCGAACCAAGTGTGGTGAAAGGATTTAAAGTGCGCCTCAAAGAGGCTCTATTGATAGTAGAAAAAGGCTTTCGAAATCTTTATTACTTTAAAACAACTGATGTTTATCTGATATCTCAGAGATGGTGTAATTAAAAAAACACGTCTTCAACATCTTACATATTTTTTTTGTATATTAAGGAATAAGCACTAACTTATTCACGCACATAACCTTTGTATCATTTAATAAACCATTCGACCTAATTATAGATGGGGTAACTTTTTTATATCCACAGATTGTCGAAATCAGAGAATTTACGCAATGGATACGATGAGTTGCTTCACACAATCTCAGCCTTTCACAAGATAAGCTAAGCTTCCCGAACTTTCTGTGGTCACTTAATGTAAATGAGTTTTTAGTACTCAGTAATCATCAACTAATTCCATTCAGTTTCTTGAGGCCTAAGAGCCTGGTGAAGGAGATCAAATATCTGCCAAAGTAGTCTTGTGTAACCCAATGAAATGTTGGTCACCAATAACTTTGCCTTTTGCAAGGCCAAGGCCAAGCAAGGCATTTTTGAATTTTTCAACAATAATCATCATCAATGTTGTCAGTCCTATCCTGAACGTCTTCTACATTATGAAAACATACATAAAATCACGCCTTTTTCCCATGGCGGTAGGCAGAGATCACGGATTTCCACTTGCTACGATCCTATTATTTTTTAATGTTTTAATGTTGGTATTTAGACCACTCTATAGTCAGGTGTAGATGTACCTATGCTTGTGTTGTGCCTTGTGCCTACCTTTCCTGGTATTCGTACAACATTTCTAAATATTTTTTAAATTGAACACATTTAAATTTTGTATTAAAATTACATTAAAATTTTCTTAGAAGAAGGTGCTTACATTATTTTGCAAAAAATACCATGATATAAACTCAAAACTCAAACTCAATAATTTTTTATTCATTACGATGCAAGAATCACTTTGAAACGTCTTATAGCTAGGTGAGTCTAGGTGCCAGTTCCACGCGACCAAGCGTAGAAGAACAGGCAACAAACTACGTCTTGGTTCCTACTGTTTTTTTATATGATCCTTTTACAAATCAAAAATAGTCTAAAATAATAGCAGTGAAGTTCCAGTGTGGTGCCACTTCACTTAGTCAGACGTATGCAATGCAATAATACAAAAGCAAAAGTTTCAAAGACAGCACACGCTACGCTTCAAAGTTATACTATAGTATCTACACAGCTTATATAAAAATAAGATACGAAATAGTAGGTACAGACATTGCAAATCGACATGTTAGCTTCCTATGGGTAGAGTGACCGGGACATCGGGCCACGCAGTTTTATCATTCATATAGCTATCTAGAGTATAGTACGCTTTCTTTATTAAATTATTCTTAACATAGGCTTTAAACTTCCGAATAGGAACCTATACCTGATCCTATACCTGATCGCGGACGACTTTTTAGGGTTCCGAGGTCAAACAAAGAACCCTTCGTTTCGCTCTGTCCACTGTCTGTCTGTCCTTGCTCAGAAGAGTTTTAATCATAAACCAAAATTTTGGAAGGATATACATATTAGGACCGTGCATATAGTTGAAAAGCAAAAACTTTTAGAAAATTATATTTCATGGCGTCTCCCCTACATGGAAAGTAAGGTTGATATATTTTTTTTAACTCCTTGTGTGGGCTGTTGGTTGTATCTTTAAATTTTTGAAGTGGGCATTTTCCTTACATTTCCTTCCTTTCCTTTTGTCTCCCCCTCTACAGGCTAAACTACTTTTTTTGAGCCCCTGAAAAGTATCCAAAATAATAGTCTGCATATTGAAATTGTCCGAAGAATTATCACAGCCTTGTAGACTTTCTTAGTTTTTTTAGTTTAAAGCCAATTTCGTGAAGCACGCGCGCGCTATCGAAGAGTTCTAATGTATGTAATAGTGAGTACTTAAAAAAATAGATTTACAGCTAGGATGTTGCGCTTACATCTACTTTAGTTTTACGGACTTCGGAAACCTTTCATATGCGTGGTCCGACACGCGCTTTACAATAATTTATTGTTTTTTAAGCAGGTGCCTACTTCATTAGCGGTCCAAAAATCGAAAACAAAGGCATGACTTGACCTGTCACACAACACAGCAATACAATGCGTCTGCAATCTTCGCACCTTTTAATGGAGTAATTATTCTTTGCATATGCACTTTGAGGAAAATCATGTTTAAAGGCCTAGGAGTGACCTCCATTCTTAAAACTCATTAAAAAAACAGGCCTTTGCATCTTTTGTAGATGATTGAAGGCTGGATGATTGATTGAAAGTTTTTACTCATGCCCCTACTTGCGGGATGCTATAGTGCCTGAGTTTTAGATGAAATAGGCTTGCCCAGCACCCATCCTAGCAGCTTAGTCGGCCTAATCCACAGGAAAGACATGGTCAATACGTGCGGATCTAAGCCGCACAACCGTAAAAACTTATTATAACCTGTGTATCAACAGCTTTACAATAAGAACGCCGAAATCGAGTCACGGCTGAATATAAAATTCGTATTCCGAACGGGTCGATTGACTTTTATACTTTTATGGCTCTTGAAGGATAAAACCGGAGAAGGCAGACTTCAACATTCTAAGCGGTAAGGTTTGGTAGGTATTGTTTTAATTATAGAAATACGAATTTATATTCGTATTTCTAATAGCATTTTATGAAATGAAAATATCTATAATTTTAACATCAGGAATTTTAGTGTTTTATAATATTTGCATAAAAACATACCTCTTTTTTTGAACGTTATCATCAGTCATCATCTTTTAAAGCAGCTAAACTTTTTTAGACCAGGCGTGACGATAATCATGTTTTGCTTTTTTTATTAGTAGTTACCCAACTTTTTTTCAATAACTGGCTTAGACCATTTAACTGGTCTTACAGATGAGTTGGTATTAGTAGCTTTATTTAGTATAGTCTTCTATAATGTCGGTTATGGGTTCGTTTATCTCGTTAGTGTGATTCTAGGCCTGTCGGCAAGTTTATCATGCGCACTTGATGTGCGGGCAGGTTTTTCGCAAGTAGGCCGCTGGCGGGCCCTTTTTGCGTGACCCTTGACACGTGTTGCTCGAACTTTTTAGGTTCTACAACACGCCGGTTTCCTCACGATGTTTTCCTTCACCGTTATGAAAGTACTGGCATAGTGCACATACATTTTTCGACAGAAAAACTCATTGGTACACGAGTGGATTTGAACCCACGACCTTCGGATCGGAAGGCGGGGCCACTACCACCAGTGCTCTCGATGATTCTAGGCCTGGTTGTAAAAGGTTTAATCACAAAAAAGTACTTATTAAAATTATTCCATCTGGTTCCCACAGTACAAGGTTTGCTTTGTTTGATGCTAGATAACGTTATGTATGTAAAATACCCATCGATATTTATTTGACCTCCAGTCCTGTGACCATGACATGTGAGCTTGCCGTGCCACGTATCTGTTTGAAAACGGCGAAAAGTGTGTAAATCCCAATAGGTGCAGAACGAATGTTTTACAAAAGTTTTCATCAATAAATAGTATCGGAGAAGGTTTACGGCACTTTTAACCAATATCTGAGAAGTATAACCTCGGATCAGACAAAATGACTCGGTATGAACGAAAAGGCCATCTATCCCGGCACACTGACGATAGATGGACTATAAAGACAACCAAATGGAAAGGACCAGGAGGAAAAAGAAACGCGGGCCGGCCAATGAGAAGATGGGTTAACGACATAACCCAAAACGCTGGAGAAGACTGGATGAATCTGGGGAGCGATAGAGACGCATGGAAGTAGCTGGAGGAGGCCTTCATCCAAAGAGGGGTCTTAACATCTACCACACCGCAGACATTAAATATAGATTAGACTAATTATGTACTTAGATGTAAGGAAATATGCGGCTTTTTTATTTATTTTATGAACTAAGACTTTTAAAAGACGACGGCCGACTCGCAGCACTCCCTTCGTCACATCCCATCAAATCTCTTCGAATGAGTTATCCATCCATTCTGTCCAGTCATAAAGCGAAGTTTGGTGGGGTTCACCGAGCATAGACAACTCCCGATTCCAACCAATCGTCTTGAAAAAGATTTAAAGCAGATTGGAATCAGGAGTTGTCCATTCTTGGAGAACATCACCAAAATAAGCGGTAAGGCTGCTGATCCCGCCTGAAGACGTGACAACGCAAACGTATCCAGCTGGAACCAAACCATTGCAAAGGCATGTATATCGTCTGCTTATAGGCTGGGGAGAACGCTGTTTGCATACTGATGCCTGTCCGTGGTCACAACCACAGAATATAACAGTAGGCGAATTAGCGATTTTATCTCTGCTACTTGAAATGCCTCTATCACTTCAAAAGTAACTGTTTAATTCACAGCGTGTTATCAAGTTGGTTTCATCAAAATTTGTGAAGAGTTTTTTTATCTATCTATCTATTAACCCCGTATGTACCCACTGCTGGCTATAAACCTCCTCCCGAAGACGCCACTCTCTTCGGTCCTGTGCTAGTCTCCGCCATTGCTGCTCAACATAACTGCTTACAACTACAGAAACATGTCAAATGTCGTCGCGAAAATATCATTTGGATATAATTCACCTGGTTTTGATGAAGATCAGAGTGGGATGGCATTTTACTTCCAAGCCCCTTGTTTTATAACAAAGCTTAAATATTTACCATAGGAAACTGGAGTCCATACTTCAAGGCCTGTTGACCATCCGCATAAGGGAAATAGTATACAGAGTGCTTATGCAGCTATGAATAACTTCAGGTCATGCTTAATTTTCATTGGTACAAGTTCTTATCTGTGATGATGACCAGGTCAGAACAGAGAACCCAGGGTCAACTTACAATGTGTGCTTTTAAATCTTGCTAAAGTTCAATTGTATTACTTGTTTACAGGCTCAAGGCTGACTTGAGTCTGCCAAAATCTCCATATTTGACGTTCTTTCCCACACAGATGAGTGGCAAAGCGGTGGGTGTTTAGTGTCGCCGGAAAAATCTTCTCTACTGTTGTTTGTTCTGCGGCCGTAGTTTCGATATCGACTGTATGAAGAATATAAGGTGCGAATTAAACTCACGAAGTATCGGTCGCTAGGCACGATGACCTCGGGCACGCTTCGGGTCGGGTAGAGCTAAACAATACACGAGCCTGCATTCTAGTACCTGATTGGATGAACGGCAAACTTTGACGTTTCGAATCCAATACATATGTAATGTGAATAATTCTTAAATAAATAAATAAGCCATTTATTTCCAAAGGAAGAGTAGATGCTTAATTCTAATTTTACATCTAAGCATTCACAGCAAAACTTACATACTAACACTTCTTTTGGGCACCCAAAAATGGGTGTAGGCCTCCTCCATGCGCTTCCATTCATAGCGGTGAATAATTCTTACTTATTTTAATTCTTTGAAGGAACAGTAGGACTATTTCAAGACTTCTTTGATAAAAAAATGTAGAGAAATTATCCTGATGATACTGGTAGCATGTTTGGAAGTTGTTTGGTTATGTATTTGACCTTTCTCACCTAATAGGCGAGCCCTCACGCAATCAAATCGTCGTTAAATTGCTTCGCCACTGACCTTCTCAGTCCTGGCCAAGTGCTAAGGCTGCAGCTGTCGGAAATCGGAAATGCTGCGGTGGTTTTATAATTTACTGTTATTGTCCGTAAGGTGTGCATCATTGTTTTCAAAAACGACTACAGGTACTTTATCTATAGACATAAATTAATTCAGTGGCGTAGCGTGCCTTGGCGGGGTCCCGTATAAAAACGTATTTGGGGGCCCTTATGAAGGGTTACGAATTCTCACAAAAAAATGTTGGCACAAAATTAAAAGAAATACACACACACAACACATACATAATTATTATCTGTCAATTATTCAGAAATTTTTACAAACATCATCATCATCATCCACAGCCCGACTTCACCCACTGCTGGGTATAGGCCTCCCTTAGTTTGTGCCATCTACCTCGATCCTGTGCCAGTCTAAACCATTACCGCCCTGTGACCCTGTCTACGTCGTCCATCCATTTTGCTGCAGGGCGCCCTACGCTTCTTTTACAAACAATTCAAATTAAATATACACTCTCCTTGCCTTTTTTTCGGCAAATTTATGAAATCTGCGGATTTAATAAATCTTAGAAAGCTGATGATGACTTTAGTTTTTCTAAAGTTCCTGCCTCTATGGACAATAATGATAGGTCTGACAGGCGATCATGTCCCATATCAGTTATAAAAAAAATTGGAAAGTTTTTATTAATTTTTGCTAACGCACGTCGGGGGCCCCCGTGGTCCGAGGGCCCCGTATAATTGATACGGCAGATACGGCGGTAGCTACGCCCCTGAATTAATTGACGATTACCTATACCTACCACACTCTCTACTGGATGCAATAAACGGAATTAATTTACTGTTTGTTTACGGTATAAAAGCCAAAATGTGGGCATGTGCTAAATGTATGTGCATATGATAATGTACTGTTCGTACATGCATGAATATTGCATATACATACAAATGATCTCGGGTTTGTTGTAAAAGGTATCAAGATATCTGAGGGGATGACGATCGTACAATAGCGTCTTTCGTATGTGTATCATTCTTCTGGGCATTACCGAAGTCTACATTTTTAATTGCTTCTTCGTCGTTATCACTGCGATGTCGTACGTGTTCATAAAAAGCTTACCAAGACTTGCACATGCTCTGTATTGATAAACTATGACATCACCTACTTTCATCAATACTGTGCACTGGCTGGACCGAGGGTCCCGTGGTGCGGCCTTGCGTAAGACGGCCGGCATTCGCGCTGCGGGCAGATCAACATCGACCAGTCACACGAACGCATTGACGACGCGAGCGCATTCTACCAATAAAAAGTGCTTCTAAATTTAAAATATATTGTGATAGTGTTCAAGTTGAAGAGAAGTGTTTTGTGCCAGTATTTATAAGACCCTGGATATTTGAAACACAGTGGACATGTCGGGTATGTCCGGTGTCCCGAAGGAGTGAAATGAAGGGGAGGTCCTCGCAATTACCAAGAAAGTTGCCAGTGGTATTGGGAAAAGTGTTGCTGCGGTGGATTTTCACAAAAGCAGATTTGGTGTTGTTCATTTACCGGTTTGTTTTGTTTCTTATCTGTGCGCTAACGAGGCTATTATTAGCTTAATGTGGGCAGTGGTATGTGTGGTAATTAGGCTTAAATAAGAAATAATTAATAGCTGGAATATTTATGAATCTTGAATTAACAACATTTAAACTTAGGATTTCCATGTTGCTATGTAACTAGGGCACTTTCAGGCTCAACAATGTTTGTTAGAGATAGGAGCATAATGCTGAAATATATTATGCCTCAGATAAATTATCAGATTAAGCTTTGATATTTTGCCATCGATGTTATGAGCATCAAAAGCCACGTATTTCTAGCAAACCCTATTATTCCAACACACAAAAATACAGCAAAACCGCCTCATTTAACCTGAGTTCTAACCCAGTAAAACTTCTGATTAGTACACCTACCTGAGTTAAAACTTGTTTACAAAACAAGTGAGGGATAGTCAGAGGTAAGGCCAAACAGGGAATTTCTGATAACCATCTTCCTATGTACTTAACTTTTCCGAACATATGGATCGCATCACAAGATTTCAGGTTCAGGGCGAACTACTAGTAATATTAGTATCATACCATATCATTTATTCATGAACGATCATACAATCATGTAAATAAGTACATACAATTAGAAGAGACAAACAAGAAAGAATCAAAAAACACAAATTAAATAATAATTATACAAAATTCAATTTTACAGTCAAATATCAATATTAGAAATGTCATTATTTATAAAATCATCAATGGCATAAAGACACTCTTTCAACAAAAGTTTTTTTAATTTAGTTTTAAATTTATTAGTACTGTCTATTATTTTAATGTCAGTTGGTAATGAGTTAAATTAGTAGTATTAGTATAGACTAGCAAATGTGTTGCAACTGTGCTTTTATTTTAGGTTTAATATCTAAGCCTTATTTTAATAAATTCATTTATAGTTCGGGTAAACGGTAGTCATGTTTAGATAAACAATATAAACATTCAGACAAACATTCGACGCAAAACCGATTCAGTTGATTGATAAATATTAACTCATTTCGGTCGTTCGATTTAATAAAATGCAACAAAAAAAAAACGCAACAGGATACTTGCACTAGAACGAATAAGGTTATTACATTTCTTTAGAAACTGTTTTGCCCTCATATCTCAGTTGGGAGTAGCTCTGTCTTCTGCGCTGGAGGTCGTGGGTTCGATCCCCACCGTTAACAAATATTTATGTGGTGAACACAGATGTTTGTACTCTGTCTGGGTGTTATATTGTATTCTATGTATTTATTTACAAAAAAATGTGTTTATGTGTTATATCAGCTATCTAGTAACAGTTCCCATCGTACAAGATCTGCTTAGTTTGAGGCTAGATAGTGTTGAGTGTAACTTATTGTTTTATTTAATTTTTGTTTTTTATTTTATTCGTGCATTTAACTATCAAATCTATGGGCGATTAGAGTTAAATTGTACGCTAAAATAACTGTAGTTGACTTTTAACCGTTCTTTATTTACGGCAAACTATATTAAGTAGATGAGAACTGTAGATTAACAGAAATAATGTAAGTAAATAAATAAGAAATGCATTTATTTACATTCTTATTTGCATAGTTTTCGGTAATGACTTTTTTAAAAAAATGCATATTTTAATGCTGTTAATCTGCAATTTTTAGGGTTCCGTAGCCAAATGGCAAAAACGGAACCCTTATAGATTCGTCATGTCTGTCTGTCTGTCTGTCTGTCTGTCTGTCCGACCGTGTCACAGCCATTTTTCTCCGAAACCATAAGAGCTAGACTGATGAAACTTGGCAAGTAGATGTATTCTGTGAACCGCATTAAGATTTTTACACAAAAATAGAAAAAAAACTATAAACTTTGGGGGTCCCCATACTTGAAACTGAAACTAAAAAAAATTTTTTTCATCAAACCCATACGTGTGGGGTATCTATGAATAGGTCTTCAAAAATGATGTTGAGGTTTCTAATATAGATTTTTTCTAAACTGAATAGTTTGCGCGAGAGACACTTCCAAATTGGAAAAAAGTTGGTCCCCCCCCCTCTAACTTCTAAAATAAGAGAATGATAAAACTAAAAAAAATATATGTTGTACATTACTATGCAAACTTTCAACGATATTTGGTTTGAACGTGATCTAGCCAGTAGTTTTTTTTTTTAAACGTTATAAATCGTAAACCGCAATTTACCTTTCGACGAACTACAAGAACCTTTATATTATTATGCTTGATGCTACGGAACCCTTCATGGGCGAGTCCGACTCGCACTTGGCTGCTTTTTAGGGTTCCGTAGCCAAATGGCAAAAACGGAACCCTTATAGATTCGTCATGTCTGTCTGTCTGTCTGTCTGTCTGTCCGGCCGTGTCACAGCCATTTTTCTCCGAAACCATAAGAGCTAGACTGATGAAACTTGGTGAGTAGATGTATTCTGTGTACCGCATTAAGGTTTTTACACAAAAATAAAAAATAAACTATAAATTTTGGGGGTCCCCATACTTGAAACTGAAACTCAAAAATTTTTTTTTCATCGAAACCATACGTGTGGGATATCTTTGGATAGGCCTTTAAAAATTATGTTGAGGTTTCTAATATCGTTTTTTTCTAAAACTATAAATTTTGGGGGTCCCCATACTTGAAACTGAAACTCAAATTTTTTTTTTTCATCGAACCCATACGTGTGGGGTATCTATGGATAGGTCTTCAAAAATGGTGTTGAGGTTTCTAACATACTTTTTTTCTAAACTGAATAGTTTGCGCGAGAGACACTTCCAAAGTGGAAAAAAGTTGGTCCCCCCCCCTCTAACTTCTAAAATAAGAGAATGATAAAACTAAAAAAAATATATGTTGTACATTACTATGCAAACTTCCAACGATATTTGGTTTGAACGAGATCTAGTCAGTAGTTTTTTTTTTATACGTCATAAATCGTAAACCGCAATTTACCTTTCGACGAACTACAAAAACCTTTATATTATGTTATTTGATGCTACGGAACCCTTCATGGGCGAGTCCGACTCGCACTTGGCCGCTTTTTTTTATATAGAAGTCAACATCATGACTGAAATCTCACGGCAAAAGTGGGAACTAAACCTTTTTGCGTAAAAAAATAGTGTAGATTAAAGTCAAAGTCAATGTCAAAGTGTATTTATTTGCTGAATCACATGTACAAGGGTTGTTAAAGTAATATTTTTGACATCCATTGTGATTCCGCCCTTTAAGGGCATGCAAAATTTGGATTCACAAATTTAATTAAATATAATTATGTATTTAGTTACTATAAAACCATAAGAGAGCAGCACCGCGTCTAACGGTTTTCAGTGATGGTGGTGCGGACCTTAGTATGCCGTAATAAAGACCAACATGAACCACAGTTATTTCGGTGTACTCTCATCGCACATAAATTTTAAAATCAGTTTGTATGGAAATCGTACCACCTTAAGACCCTGACGCATTAACAGAAATTATCATACTTTTTACAGTAAATTTATACAACGACCTTTTTAAATATGCTATTAATAAAATTATATAAAACCACAACTAATGGAACTCGCTTAACAACTAGCATTTATTCAAAAAATACAAGCTATAAGAAATATTCAAAAAGTGGATAGCGTTAGCCTCGTATTTATGGTAAACCTTTGTTTCGCAACAAAGTTGAATCAATGTGTTGCGGAGTTTCTGTCAACATGTTGCTGGCAGCACTGCGTGTGAATGTGGCGTTTCCGGCAGCATTCTTGCAGTTCATCAACAATGTTGCTTAATTGTTCCGAAACAAATGTTTACCATGAATTTATTTGCGTCCACCAACTATTTCTTTTTGGAGTAAAAACTCTTTAGGCGGGCTTGAGGATTTTTCGAGGCGGGAAAAAAACGAAAAATCCAATGAACTCTAGACAGTGTCACGTCATCTGTCACTGAACCGACTAAACGTCACCGCTTTGGCAAAATTCGGCGGGTTTCAGTTTCAGGTTTGACTTCTGTCATCATTACCGGAGTGCCACGATTTTTTTTAATAAGATGCAGAGTAATCTAGAGTAATTGTTTAGATACGCTGATGGCTTTGTCGTGACACTCAATAGTACAATGGAAAACACAATCCTTGCATCACTTTGATGGGAAGAAATTATTTTTTTCCTCAATCATAGATGGAAAGTTTTTACCGGACTCCTTTTGATGTTCATGGCAAACAATAATTTAAAAATATCTGCAGGCAAGGCATGTTGTACATAATATGTACAACCTTTATTTACATGTTATTTTAGAGTAGTAGATTCTATAGTTAGTATAGAGTGAGCTCCTTGTAAAAGAGTTTGACTGGGAAGGTATGAGCTCTATACTCAAAAGGCAGGATCTATGCGATGGGAATCGAACCCACGCCCTACTGCGCATAAGGCAGAGATACAACCAACTGAGCTATGAGGGCTGTGTGTATTGAGAGCTGGAATTTTAATAGCTAAAGCTTGTTATGTTTTATTGATGTCGTGACGAAATAGAAAGCATTATTTAGTCTTATGAAATATAGATAGTAGTAGGTTAGGTATTGCGTAACATATAGAACTTTCATTATTTTCTAAGCAAAAGCTTGTCTAAAATTGTATATTATGAAGACGTATGTCAGCGAAAGCATAGCGTACATCCCTTTGTTTGTAGTCCCGAGATTAATTTCTAAACGCAAACGTTGAGTTATTATTTTGTGATCATACTGAACCGATTTAAAACCACCCTGTATAATAATATATAATAATGAATATTGTGGACAATTCACACAACACTATCTAGCCCCAAATTAAGCAGAGCTAGGGAACTAGATAGCTGATATAATACAAACATTTTTTTTTTTTGTAAATACACATTTAGAATATAATACAACACCCAGACAGAGAACAAATATCTGCGTTCACCACACAAATATTTGTTTCGGTGGGGATCGAACTCACGACCTGGGGCGCAGAAGGCCGAGCTACTACCAACTGAGCTGAGAGGCCAGTCAAATAACATTCGTATAAATCCGAATACTTATTTATTTTGTTCCAAATGAACCTGTATTATGTACGTACACCTTCAGTATTCTGTGATTACACCGGTTTTTATAACGCTTTTATTAGCTTCACCTGTATGTTTGTATGTAAGCTTGTATGTAACCGACCCCTTTGAGCTCGATTTTGTCCTACTTTGAACGATCAGATTTGATTCAAACTTTCCACACCTGTCAAAGGTCGATGACAATGCAATAATATGAATAAAAAAAACTAAAAAGTAAATAATAAGTTATTGTTTTAAAAACTAAAAAAACACGCTTTTATAACTAATTCAACTAAAAAGTTAAAAATAAAACTGTAATACTCAATTGAAAAATTTATATTACATTTTATTTTTAACTTTTTAGTTCAATTAGTTATAAAAGCGTGTTTTTTTGGTTTTTTAAACTATAATTTATTTTCTTGTAGTCCACTAAAGTACATATAATAGTAGTAGTTCGCGCGAAGTGGATACAGAGGGCTCAGAATCGTTCTTCCTTGATCCGTATGTCTTGGAGTGGACTTCTTCAGGCTGATTCAGCTGATGATTCAAAGTCGCTGTACTTATATCCTAAGTACTATTGAGGGTTGGGATGGGTTATTGTAGAGTCAATAGAATTTGCTTCCGTATTTTAAGTCGCACTTTCATGTCGTTAAACCGGTAATATTCTCAACGGTATTCAGTTTACTATTTGTATTTTTAATTTTAATTTATATCTCTGACATTCCGTATATTTATCTTTAGACTTCTTAAATTTTATTTCTTGACATTCTGTATTTTTTTTTTATTGTAGTACCTATATATCTATAATTGCCTGCCATTCTTAGTTGAATAGATAGATCACACACAAAACCCTGACACCTGTATCTTCACCTATGTTCGCAGTAAAGTTATTATGATAATGAATATCTTTACCTTGTTAAATATAAACACAAGTATGTAGACGGGTAGGTACATTGGTACTTATAATAAGGGATTGTACATTTTCAGTAAAGCAAGGCCAGCTTGATTGTAAAGTTGTTTTTTTCGATTGTTGCAGTTTCATCTGGTATGCATGTCATTTGAAAGTTCGCTCCTCAATGAATAGCAGTGTGGATTTCTTCGAGAGCCTAATTGATGAGGATGGGCGGTTCGCCGAGTTGAATTGTCAAGAGCCATCGGTACCGCGAGGGAATCGGCCACGTACGCGCCCAATTATAAACCAAGGTTTGTATCTTTTTAGCTTTTTCTCCCATCTAACAATGAATATGATTACCTTGGTATCGGCTCCTACAGGTACCTTTTATATTAAGAAGGGTTATGTGGTTCTAGCAAAAAACTACAGACGAAGTAGGTACCTATTTGCATTAAGTTGGTTGTATTTCCATACAAGTTAATTTCACCATTTACAGGCGATGAGAGTTTAATTGTACACTGAAATACCTAAATGTTGATGGCTTTACTATTGGTCTTTATTAGCGGCAAGTTTTATTAAGGTGAAGAAATCTCTTGATTAACGGTGATAGGTAAAAAACTAAAATATAAATTTATTTTCATTTACAAAGTTATAACAAAATACAGTAGGTATGGGTAAAGTAATAGTTATAAAGTTTATTTCTGAAAATAGGTAATAATAAATAAATGCATATTTTTTTAGTGTAACTGTTAAACCTACAGTAAGTTTAACGAAATAAGAACCAATATGAAAGCCAACCTGAAACATTTATTTCAGTATTTCAGTTTAACAATACTCTCATCATCACCCTGACAACTAAGGTCAAAATCAGTTTGCATGGAAACCGAACCATTAATATACCTAGACCTACTGCTCGGCAACGTGACAACATGCTCCGCAACTCCGCAATAAAATAGATGACCAGCGCGGCCCAACCACCAGCTGTGGTCCAACAAGGCCCCAAATTCCAAAATCAAACACGAAATACGTTGCTCGCGAGCGAGCTACATTAGTTGTTTCCGAACGAAACCGGTTATTGTTTTTTAATACAGTTGCTCAAAAAGTGGCGTATTGCAGGGACGTATAGCGTTCGGGATGTGGGCTATTACACACGCGTGCTTTTTTTTTACCATTCCCGCACTAGTGCTTTTTCTTTCCCAACTGTCAAAATAATGTCTAAAAAGAAAAACCAACCATGAAGTTTTTACTAAAAAAATTCATCGAAGTTTTTATGATTCATGCAAATACGTATTATATCTAAAAAGAAGCTACTAATTTGTTTCATTACCAGATTTAATGATTTGATTGAATGAGTTATTTTAGGTTTCATTTCATTTCATCTCATTAAATTTCATTTTCAATTCATATCAATAAAAAAAATCTACTGAAGACTTGGCTGTATGGGTATAGTTCCCTTTGCCTTCCAGAATGGGTGAAGAAAAAAAAAATCTCTGCTTATATTTTACGGTTGGCGCTTGGCGCCATTTTTCAGAAACTTTCTTTGCGAGTTTATTTGTTTGTTGCACAAAATGAGTAATTTCGACCCTAGTTTTTTTGAATTAACACCACCGGAACTCAGTATAATTGCACAAAATGCTTCGGAGAACATTTTACCGGAAAAGTCAAAAAGTCGCTACATGCATACATACGACGAACTTATTGCGTGGAGAGAAGAGAAAAAAGCAAATGGTATTTTTATTATTTTATTAAATTGCTTAATTTTTTCGCAACTGTATTAAAAATAGTCGTTCAGTACACGTGCGGAACCGTCATTGCAACTTGTTCCGACTGTCAACCCTCGCCTTCGGCTCGGGTAGACATTTGTCGGAACTCTTTGCAATGACAGCCTTCCCGCACTTGTAATGAAATAATATACTATTGTGACATTTTCATCAGTTTGATTCAAGGTTTGTTTTTTGTTTGGCACATTGCGCTTTATGTTACCATTTTGTAAAACATGTTCAAACTTTGGTTATTTTCGCCTAGTATTAACAAATATGTGCGATAATCATCATCATCAGCCGCAGAAGTGAATTACTAGACATGTTGTGAACAGGCGGGTTATACGCCTTTTTCTTCGCATTTGTTAAAAAAAAACAAAAACATGGGCCTCCCCATACACTGCCAGGAAGAACTACATATTTTTAACCCACTTCCTCCACCGATTTTCCGTGATAAAACAAGGTCACTAAGATAGCTCGTAAGCTTCTACACATATTTAGGCAAATTTATTAAGGCGAAAACAACACTTCGATGTACTTCTCGCTCGCAAATTTTGACTCTTTGAAAGATATAAAATCACTGAATCTATGATTCGCTAATCACGAGTAACTTGTGTGCCATCCGATTGCACACATCGAAAAAGTAATTTTGATCCTAGCACCTCTTTCCTAAATAAAAGTTGGCCTAACTGGTTTTCGTACTTGGGTAAATTTTATGCTTAGTAGGAAAACGTGTTAAAATCATAATTATTTTTATCTGTGAGTGCAATCTCTCTTTTCTTCGATATATAAATTCAGTGTTTTTATTACTTACAAAAGGTCAAAGTGTGCAAGCGAAAAGTTTATTCACGGTTCAGAGCTAGATTGACTCGTAGGACTCGTAGGAAAAGGAGTGAATTATTTTTCAGCGTCTGGCAACTCGGAATTCGCCAACAAAATGGCTGACTGACTGACTGACTGAGCTAACTGACGTACATTTGACTTGCTTCTTGATTTTTTGTTTGACTGACGTTGAGTTTTTCCTCGAGTTGTGTATTGATTTTGCATTCGTAATGTTTAGGTTTGGAATAAAATTGAAAAATACAGCGAGGTCGCATACATAATGTCGAATTTGTGTTCTAGAATAGTTTCAAAACCTCAGAAAAGGTTACAGGAAGTTAGAGATAGCATGTCTGTTGCACAAACCAATACATGGATGAATGGTGAGAAGTTTTTTTATTGATTTACCTACAAATGTTTGTACTCGGTATCATCGCATAAATAATCATAGCATTAGAAACAGCTATTGTTAGTTCGTAAACGTCGTTTCTAGAGGTCAAAACGCATGAGTGTATAGGTTAATTATTAGTAGTTGGTGCCTCAGTAATTCCAACTACCAAGTCACCCTGCCAGTTCTATTTATGTATCTCGTTAGTACCACCTATACCTAACGTATATTTTATGTTTCTAGCTGAAAACATCAGCAATGGCGGCGGGTTGCTGTCGCCTCCTCACACGATATCGCAGCGTGAGACTGGTACGCAAGTGTCCCAGTGCTACAGCGGGCCACCGTCTCCTTGCGGATCAACAAGCGTCACGCCGTCGCCCGCGTCATCACCCGCGCCACCTCCGGGCTCCGCGACTATTGATCCCAACTGGCAGGCAACCAAACCTACCATACGGGAAAGAAATGCAGCCATGTTCAATAACCAACTTATGTCTGACATCACTTTTATAGTTGGCAGCCCATGTAAGAAACTTTTTAACATTAACCATCATGAAAACTACTCATTACTGCAACCATTTGAAAAGAACATTTTAATAATGTTTCGGCCAGCCAGCGGTGTAGCACACTCATTTTAATGAATATATTCTATTTTCCAGGTCATACACAAATAATACCCGCACACAAATATGTCTTAGCCACTGCCAGCTCTGTGTTCTATGCAATGTTTTATGGGGGATTAGCTGAATGCAAGAACGAAATTGAAGTGCCTGATGTTGAGCCTTCTGCATTTCTTACATTATTGAGGTAAGTCTTTAAATAGTGACCACTCTGCTTGTATAGATGAAACATGCAAGAAGCGAAATCAAACAAACTAACCAATACTATTTCTGTTTTCAGATACATCTATTGCGATGATATTCAACTGGAAGCAGACACAGTATTGTCAACTCTCTATGTTGCAAAGAAATACATTGTGCCCCACCTGGCCAAGGCTTGTGTGAACTATTTGGAAACAAGTCTCACAGCAAAAAACGCTTGCCTTCTACTGAGCCAATCTAGATTGTTTGAGGAGCCAGAACTCATGCAGAGATGCTGGGAAGTGATTGATGCACAGGTATGTGAATCAACCGAGAACCTAGCTGCCATTCGCCTAGAACAATCCTCCTCCTACAGTAGTCTGCTCATGGAACTATCAGAATCTTCCAGTCAAAATTTATCCAGCCCGGGAAGTAAAGAAAGTATAGAAAACTTAAACATTGGCAACTGAACTTTAAATGCTAGCACATAAGAGTTATTATTAGTACAGTATTGATAGTGCTTTACACTGCTTGTGTTCTTGGAAATTTGATCTGCCATTTTGTAAATCTAGCTTGTAAATGTGCCATAATATTTACTCAATATTTTGGTTGTGGAATAATTAAGTTTGTGTGATTGGTATAGGCTCAGTGTGCACTAATACCCCTATGTGTGTTTCTAGTCACAGTAGAATAGGCTAAACTAAGATAACTGCAATACAGTTTCCTTAGATTCCTAATAGTCTGTAAATAGATGTTGTGTCAAGCATGTAATAATTGTTTGTCAACATGTTATCTTAAAATCATTCCATTTGTAAAAGAAGATATTAATAAAGGATCTTACAAATTGTATTGCAGTTTTTATTGACCCTTTCCCTTTTAACGTAAAATGTTATTTTAGGCTGAGATGTCACTGACATCAGAAGGATTTGTGGACATAGATGTTTCAACACTGGAATCAGTATTAGCAAGAGAGACTCTCAATTGCAAAGAGATCAATTTATTTGAAGCGGCGTTGACTTGGGCTCATGCTGAGTGTGTCAGGAGAGAGATAGACCCTACACCTAATAACAAAAGGGCCATGCTTGGAAGTGCCATTTACCTCATAAGATTTCCCACAATGTCACTGGAGGAGTTTGCAAACAGCGCAGCACAACTTGGAATACTGACTCCTCAAGAAACTATAGACATATTTTTGCATTTTACTGCAGCCACTAAACCACTGTTGGCTTATCCCATCAAGCAGAGGGCTGGCCTCAAAGCTCAGGTATTTATATATCATACAAAAAATACTTATAAGATTTATCACTTACTACTGTAATTAAAGCAAATTAATTTATTGTTTCACTTTTCAGATATGCCACAGGTTCCAGTCATGTGCTTACAGAAGTAACCAGTGGAGATACAGAGGCAGATGTGATTCTATCCAGTTTTGTGTAGACAAAAGGATTTTTGTGGTTGGATTCGGATTGTATGGATCATCAAATGGGGCAGCTGACTACAACGTCAAGATTGAGCTGAAGCGTTTGGGGAGAGTGTTGGCAGAGAACAACACAAAGTTCTTCTCGGATGGCTCAAGCAACACTTTTCACGTGTATTTCGAGAATCCTATTCAGATTGAACCTGAATGTTCCTATACTGCTTCTGCTATCCTGGATGGCAGTGAGCTCAGCTATTTCGGCCAGGAAGGACTGAGTGAAGTCTACATGGGAACTGTGACATTTCAGTTCCATTGTTCATCTGAGAGTACAAATGGAACAGGAGTCCAAGGAGGACAAATCCCTGAGCTCATCTATTATGGACCCACAGTGAATACCGCTCTGGCCAACACAAACACTAGTGAGGACTGACAAATAACCTGATCTCATTTTCGTCTTTACTATTCAGTCTAGGAGGGAACTATTTGCTTCTCTATATTCACAGATTTATAGACCTGTATTTGAATCCAAAATTATGATACTAAACCATTCCCGAAGGAAAATTATTTTGTTTAAAAGATATACAAATTGGATTGTGTATATTGTTATAGTTGTAGTAATTAAGAATGTACCTTGAGAATGTGATATGGGTGTTGTATAGAGCTCTCTATTCATAGATATTAGATCTATCCCTTTTTCCCTTAAAAAAATGCAATTTTAACATACTATTATAATATTATGTAGGTATGCCTACTATTTTGTTTTATTTTTATACATCCTTATTATCCATATAATAGTGATAGGAACTACACCATCTAATCAACAGTCTGTTATAAATGTACTTAAGTTATGTAGATTTTTATTAGAAAGAATCTCACATAAACACTCAACTATAATCCCTTAGCACTATAGATAAATATTTATTTTTTTAAGATTTTGGTTAGTGCAATCAACAACAGCTATATTCTAAGGTTAAGAGAGCAGAATAAAAATCTGTAATCTGCTCTCTTAACCTTACATTAAACACATTAAACAGTCAACTTTTGAAGTTAATCCTATAAGTGGGCTCGTATGATGGGTGAGAAAAACCAATAAAGTCGTCACCGTCACGCACAAGGAACCCAAGGAACTTAAATGTCCTAGGCGGAGTTACTCGGGACTTCTTCGGCAAAGATGGACAAACTTCGCCAAAAACAAAGTGGGGGGGAATGTTCACTTGATTCGGCTTTCCCGGAGTGTCACGTTTTTTATTTTTATTGTTTATAGCTGATGGAACATGCATCTGGCCTACCTTACGGAAAGTGGTTACTTAAATTAAATCACTTACCATTTGGGGGTACATTGATGCACAGAGCTCTCGCCAATCTGAAGTAGGTGCGGCCGAGTTGATAACAACATATTGGAACTGCATCACTGACGTCAATCAACAAGTCTGATATCTTTGCTAAGGAAATATAATATGGAGAGCCAAACAATAAGACACTAATAAATTTTTATAATACCTACATTAAATAAATATTACTGGATATTTCACAGTGCAGTAGGTAGGTATTTTTTTTTTTTTTGCATAGTATAGGCTTGCGTTTGACCGCAATCTCACCTGCTGTTAAGTGATAATGCGGTCGACGGTGTAGCACGCTTACCTAGAAGATACCTGTTCACTCTACTCTTAAAAACATCCAAGTTATAAGTGTCCGGAAAAACAGACGCCGGCAAGGAATTCCTCTCCTGTATATCAAGAATATACAAGCTCTAACAGCTAAGTTGGTATCAGCTCTGCCTTCTTCGCTTGAAGGTGTGGGTTTGATCTCCACTGAGAACAAAGTGGTGATATTTCAATGTTTCAACATCTATAGCCAAACTAGGAATAGGAAGAATAATTATTTTTTGCTTCACAGAGAAGAATCCCTGAGCTCTCTCTCTCATACAAAGTTGGGCAAAAAAAATTTATCATCCGCACTTGATGTGAGGGCTGGTTTTTCCGCAAGTAGGCCGCTGGATGGCGGGACCCTTTTTGCGTGACCCTTGACACGTGTTGCTCAAACTTTTTTAGGTTCTACGACACGCCGGTTCCCTCACGATGTTTTCCTTCACCGTTTTGAGAGTACTGACATAGTGCACATCAATTTTTCGACAGAAAAACTCATTGGTATACAACTGGATTTGAACCCACGACCTTCGGTTCGGAAGGCGGGGCCGCTACCACTAGACCGCCAGTACTCTCTTGAAATAGTTAAAAAGTATAAATTATGATGATGATGTATATTTCAAAAGGATACGAGGAGTGCCCTCAGTTCTGCAGGTCATATAAACACAGGCAGCCTGTGTGTGGTTCGCCGGGCGGCCAATAGTCAGATGGAGGGAAAGAGCCATCTTATAAAAGTTGCAGGCAATGTCTATGCATTGCTGGTTGAGACGCAGTTGCTGGCAAAGGCTGGTGATACCTTCACGAGCCTTCCTTAATGTCACTTCTCTTGATTCCTGCCCAATGCCAACATTAAATGCTGAAAAATAGGTTGGTTGTTGTATTCTTTTAATAAATAAACATATTTATAAATAGTGCAGCTTTTTATTTCTGTATTCTACTTATATGGTTATAGAAATTGTGTTTGATTGGTGTGGAATATAGATCTCTTAGAAGAAACTAAATATTAAACAAATGAAATTTGTAAGAATATGGAAAGCTCTAATTTCTTGTACTTTAAAGATCTAACAGGGGTTTTTATGCAACTTGTTGATGGAACAAGTATAAGACCCACTTCATGTGAAGTGGTAACCATTGCCTATAACAAAGCGCTGCCTCGTAGGCCACGCACATTAAGAACATCCCCTAAGATAACTTGCGTCCATAAACTTGAGGCATAAAGATGTTAAGCCTCACATGCCAGTCATTTTACCCTCTTCTATGGTAGGTATAATCTCAAAACCTTTTAGGATATGTAGAAGCAGCAGATAAGTAAAATAACAGAATACCTCTTCCGAAACCTGTAGCACCGCCTTTAGACTCAGCAGACACAAACTGCCCAATCGCAGAGGCTCCTCCATGGGCATTCTCTTGGAACTCTACTTCAGCTACAATAATATTGTCTTCCAACACAGAACCACAGTTTGTGCACACCGCATCGCCTCGAGCTGGATCTACTTCGATGTCGGAGGACCCACAATGCTTGCATTTCTTCCCAGACATGTTACTAAAATGAATAAGGCTACTGCTGTACTGTTTTATTCAGACAAAAGCAAGGAAAAGTATACTTCACAAAATGCTAGCGGTTGTGTTTACGATACCGCTAGAACCGACGCAGGGATTATATAGATCGCTTTGGAGTAATGATTGCATAAAGAAGACAGATAAACTTTAATATATAATCAAAGTATTATATTTTTTACGAAAAACGCATGTGCTGTACCTTTTAATGTGTATTTTTTATTACAAAACAAGGAAACCAAACGATGCAATTTTTTGCCAAAACCAAGCGCACCGCCTCAGCTGTTTTTGACGTTTTTGTTTGACTTTTCGAATCTTCTTTTTCGGTTGTCAATTTGCCAAATGGCAGATAGTCACATGTCAACTTCAGATTGACTTTGACAATGACTTTTAATTTATCTATGAGGCACACCCTTACTGCCAGTTTTTATTTTAATTTAGACTAGCGCTGGATATTAATGTTTTGCCAAATCCAATTGGCATATTATAAAGTTGATACATGATGATCTTTTTTGGTAAAATACATTGGGAAAACTATCTCACTTCTTAAAGCAAAGATACAAATATCTCCAAATTGTAGTAATTTTATTAGTAGTCACATATTATTTAAGATAATATTAAAGATAAAAACTATAGATTATAATAAAGTCATAAGTCATGAGGTGCACAGATGGAGGGGTGTGAAGTTTTTAAGGCAACGCTAAATATCGACAAAGCTACGACATCTTTGACGTTATTCGTTGAATGTAATTGACATGAAACTATAGAAACGGTTTTCGGCATGCGGGATTTTTCACCCCATTTTCGCTGAATTTTAAATTACTTTAGTTTTTGTTGTGTTTTAGCCGACTTCCAATCAAAAAGGACGAGGTTCTCAATTCGGTTGTATTTTTATTTTTTATTTTTAATGTTTGTTACCTCATAACTTCGTCATTTGTGAGCCGATTTGAAATATTATTTTTTTATCTGAGAGATACTGCATCCAGATTGGTCTCAGTTGGTCTCAGTCGGTGTTGCCATTTTTTTTAAATAGTTTTTTTAATGTTTGTAACTGCATGCCTCCGTCATTTATGCATCGATTTAGAAATTTTTTTTTTTGGAAGTTTATTCTTACGTCCAGATTGTCCCAAACAAATTTTATTAAAATTGGTTTAGCCGTTTGGCAATGAAGTCGGTTTCTCTAGTTTTTTAAACTTATAATTATTGTTACCTATTGTTGTTGTGGTTCAGTGTTTTCTGTAATTTTTTGAAGATATTAAACACTTAAAAAATAAATACAAAGGCGTAGTATAGGTAGGTAGGTATGTACTGTGGGCTCAGTAAGTGTGTGGGTTAAGAACTGCACACACAAGAGTTAAATCACTGGGGCGCGCGACTTTCTGAAATACGAAACCGGAATGCGTTTCCAGTTATGTAATATATATATTTTTTTAATTGATATGAGATTGAGAACAGATATATTTTCTCTAAAGATAGCGGTCGAAAAAAACTCGCTAATTAAAGTTTAACAAACTTTCTAAGGGCCGGCCGCTTGCACAACGATCTGATTGAGTATTATTGAAATGGGCACCCTGTAGCTGTACAGTTTTGTAATTGACGTCACTGAAACTAGACATTCCCATTGGCTGAATATCACGCGATACCTATAAATACACGATGAGGTCACCCTACGATTTTATGTGCTAGGATACTCACAACCACAATGTGCTGATGTCTATGATTTCTCTTGGCAGATAAGACCTTTTGAAAAAGCCAACATTCAGAAATTCTTAGTAAAGGGCATCCCCAAAGCGATGACGACGTCACCCATCGTCGACCATCATTGAAATCGTTTCGTGCAAACTGCAATGATGAGTCATCATTGTTGTGCTAACTTTCGTGGCTAATCTTTTGAAAGGCGCCTTTTTTAATTTGCCAGTTTCAAAACTGTCCACTGTCTTGTTTGTCAATTATCTGTCAACAAACTTCGCTCAACTTGTTTTTGACTGCGGCAGGCTGGCGAGTTGTAAAAAAATACGTGAACTGTGGACTATTTTGTGTTTTTACGTTTTCAAACTGCGTATTTAGTTGATCAATTACGTAAATCTATCACGTATTTAGGACTTGTTGTGCTTTTGGACCGATGACAATGAAGCTGGAAATTAGTGATAGCCAATCGAATCAGTCAGACTTCTCATGCGATAGTCAATCATCGCAAGGATCTTCTACAAATGACTTCGTTTCTTCCGTGCCCACTTCAAGATCCCTCCTCACAGTAAGTACCATAACATAGTCACACACTTGTCCGATCGAAACATTTAAACTTTTATATGACGAACATTTCTATAATGATGTACTTACAAAGTTTTGTTGGTGGCCTTCATAGGACATTCTAACCCGGAGACCAATAGAACCCTGAAAGCTAAAGTATATCATTGCATTATAATAGCCTAAGTCAAAGGCTAGGTATTTATTTGCTTAAAGATTTATAACTTGTGGCCTTATAAAAATAATGACAAAAAATAAACAGTGCTTAAACTATTGCCATCTCTTACCACTGGGTAATGACAAACAGTGACAGGACTAACTTTAAGCAATGATTAAATTTAACTTGCGTTTATGTGTATGGCTGTTGGTGTTCTCTAAACTTACAACTTCATGCAAATTCAAAACATGAGTTTGAGCAGAACATGAAATAAGTTAACCTACATAGTACACAACATTCTTAATTCTTAATTCTTTATTGCACACAATATAAAACACAGGATGTGTTGTTGAGTGTTATCCCCTCATTCTTAATGCCTGAAACTATTTAATGGCTCGTTAAAAGAGTCTTGTAACTTTTATTCCTACAAATATAGAGATGGTAACAGACTAAGCGGCCTGTTAAGCTACAACACTGAAACACTGACAGTGTTTGCAACTATGGATCAAGTTATATAAAATAAAATAATATTTAATTTAATTTAATATATGACTTTTGCATCCTTCATACTTGTGAAAGCAGAGCAACGATTATACTCTCAACCTTCAGTCATTCTGCAGTCTGAACTGTAGATTGTGGGTAGAGAATACAATCCCGGGATCCCGAATCTCGGGATCCCGGGATCCCGGCCGTTTTCTGGCCCCGATAATCCCGGGACTGTACTTGGCTAATCTCGGGATTTTCGGGATTGCCACAAACAAGTAGTTTGTATTCCGTAGTCCGTTGCGCCTTGAAAATTGCCTTGCCTAGATTATTTTAATACATTACGACAAAAAGCAACTCGTACAATACGTAGGTACCCACTATTTACTACACAGGTACAGTCCTAATAATATGTTTGTCGTAGAACTTAGAAGGGACTTCCCCACTCGGAAATTCCTTATGTTGGCAATAAACTACGAAGCAGGCTCGGAAGTCAAACATTGGATGCTTTGATATTTCTGCGATTATTTTTTCGAAATTCTAAATACGTAGTTATTTTGTGCTGTTTTTTTATTTCTTGTAAAAGTATAGTATTTTTTGGTTTGTGTTTTTTCTTTTCTTATGATTATTCTGATTTGTGTTGTGCAAAGACATTTTTTTATAATTACTACTCGTGTTTTTTTATTTTAGCCCAATTAGAAACCACTTAGTCTAATCCCGGGATCGGCCCGGGATCCCGGGAAAAGGCTTCAAAAATCCCGTAAGCCCGGGATTGAAAAACATGCTCGGGATTGTATTCTCTAATTGTGGGTTTCATTACCACTTAGAAAACTTATGTTTGTTTTTTTTAATGTTTATTTTTTACTTTCCCTTATCTTCTTATCCCTGTCCTTATCCCACTTTAGGTAGGGTTGGCACAACATGTTCTCTTCCATTCTCCTTTATCAGCTGTCATCTCTGTCACTTCTTTCACCTGATGTTAAGCAGTTAACATTATCTATAATCCCATATAAAATTACAAGAAATATTAAAGTAACCATAAATACTGCGAAGTGTTATCCATTTCCGTTACAAATTGATAAGATTCTTGTAATATAACATTATCTTCTGATAAAACATGAACTTATCCACTGCGATATGAGTCACTATCACTGAATTTGCTATCTCACCACAAACACTCGTGTTTAGACTAAGACTAATGTTGTATAAGGCTTAGCATGAGGTTAGGTAATTTCTTTAATAAGGGGCGGACCACTGTCAATGATGAAATTCGATGATACTAGATAAATAAATAAATATTGTGGACAATTCACACAACACTATATAGCCCCAAATTAAGCAGAGCTAGTACTATGGAAACCAGATAGCTGGTTTAATACTTATATTATGTATACTTTTTTGTAAATACATACATAAAATACAAAATAACACCTAGACAGAGAACCTATTTATACACCACACAAATATTTGTTCCCGGTGGGGATCAAACCCCAGCGCAGAAGGTAGAAATTACGTGATTTTATTTATGAAAATTCTCAAGGAGCAAAGTAATTTGATCCAAGCATATTTACTCTGCCAAAAAGTTTACTTTACCAGTTTTTGTATTTAACAAAAAGTATGCTTATGTAAGTACAAAAACTCGTAGAGTAAGCTTTTTGGTAGGAAAACTTGCTTGGATCAAAATTATGGTTTTGCTGAACTGCAGCCAAAACACACATAACATTGAAGTTTTGAACTTTATTTCCAACCAAAGTTTCCTTATTTTTGGTAAATTCAGGGTGTATTGAGTAACTGAAATTGTTGTAATCTACTTTTGCTGCTGGCTGTACTTTTCTCGCTACGTACATGTAAAATCACAGAGCAGCCAACACGCTTTTGCTTGTAAAATATTCTCAAACTTTGTTTTGTGGTTAAAATAATAGCAACTGCGAAACGCTACAGTAGGTAAGCACAATACATCAAGGATTGAATATACTTAGCTTAGAAATTAGTTATGTAGTTTAGCAACTCCTTGGGTAAGTAATACTTAGTATCAACAAAGTAGGTCACTCGAAAAATAGTCGATGGAATACTTTTGTAAATTGTGCTTTCAATAATATTCTTAAAAACAAGGTTAGTTCTACAGGAAAACAAAATGAACCAAGCCGTTGACCGCGCCAATGACGTCAGCAGTTCGAGGAAAACTCAAGCTGCTTGTAACTAGATTTTATTCTGTGGCGTGAGGCCCACGCGAGCCAAGCGGTGACTGCTGCAAATTACATGACTATGAAAAATATGGTTTAGCTATAGTTAGGTAATCCTTACATACTCGTAGTATAAAATGAAGTCGCTTTCCAAGCCTGTTTGTATTTCCCTTACTTCTCCTAAGCTACGCAAGGGATTTTCATGCGGTTTTGACCAACGGTTAGTTTAGTTGTTCCTTTTCAAGAAAGGTTTGTTTTATTAACACACAACTTACGCCTCGGCTTCGCTAGGAAAACAAATTCTTTGATCAAAGGTACGCTAGTAATTCGGGGCCGGTCACTAGTAATTCTATAAAATACAATACGTTGAAAATAATAGAGCTCATTCACGGAAAAACATAAATAGATCAGCAAGTATAAAAGAGGTACCTAATTTAATTACTCATTTAATAGATAAACTTATGTAGAAACAGCGTAACTGGAGCTCCATTTAGGTACTGGAATAGCTTGGTAGGATTTAAGGAAGATTCAAGAAAACTAGTTTTAAGATCTGACACTGTTAAATTTACATACATAATAAGGCAATAAATATACTGAATACTGAAGTTCGCATTCAAAATTCAAATGCGATCAAGACTCGCGCCCTGACTGACTCCCAATCGAACTTCACTTCTATTTTTATTTTGTAAAAGGATCGTACAAAAAAACAGCCCTATAGGCTTGGTCGTCGCGTGGAACTGGCACCTAGATTCGACTAGCTTTATGTCGTTTCAAAGTGATACTTGTAAGTTGATATAACTGAATACCTACATGATTTTTGACTTAGACGCTCTTCCTTGAAATGTACGGTGCTGGTGGCCTATTTCCTCCTGTGGACTTCTTATAGTACCTACTGTTATTATATTATCACCGTGATCTATAAAATCAAGTAGTTGTTTTTCTGAACTTTATAAACATGCGCGTATATCAAATTGCGCACAACTTTTGGCCTATCAATATCTATGAATAAATATAGGATTACGCTGATAAAAAATAAACAACATACCTCTTGCGATTCACGAAATACCAACGCATCATTAAATGCAGGAAACGTTATGAGAAACCCCTAAAAAATATTAAAAAGTAGAGAAGTAACATGTTGCATATGCAAAAAAAAACAAACTAAGGAATATCAACCTTCCTCCTTGGACCCAAATTAAATGTAGACCACCGTAAAGGGGAGAATGTGCCAAGAATTGTGTGAGCGTTCCCCTGGTTACCCTATTTAGAAATCATCGTTAGTACGGAGGTCAATCTAAGATGACGTAGTATTGTATTTGTACCACAACCTAGCACCTTAAGGGGCCAGCGGAGGGCGAATTTTCATACAAACGTTATACCAAAATGATTACTTATTTAAGCAGATTTTTACTATATTTACAATAATATAGTAAAAATCTGCTTAACTGTTTTTGTATTGTATTTATCTAGGTTCCTGAACAGTTTTTATTTTAAATTACTTACCTCAAATGAAAATAAACACCAATCGCATTTTACACATTTTTTTAATTGCAAAATGTGATTGGTGTTAATTTCATTTGAGGTAAGTAATTTAAAATAAAAACTGTTCAGGAACCTAGATAAATACTATAAAAATACAGTTATTACAATAATATAGTGAAAATCTGCCATAACTAGTACCTAATAATTTTGGTATTACCAAAGACTATGGAAAACAAGTAGACTGACAATCTCATCCAAGAAAACGTGCATCGATAAATGATTGCCTACAATGACGCTAGATGTCGCTGATCGTTTTGAATCTGATAAAAACGAGTGAAATGGTTTTTACAGTATTCGCAACAATAGGTTAGCTAACTAATTGATATTGTAGTACGACAAAAAATAGAGAGATGGCGTTAATCTGAGTGGCGTTACTTAAACTTGCGGCGTTGCCAGCTTTCGATGGAGCAAAAACAGGGTAGAGTGTGACGCGACGTTGTCAGCTAGTGTACGGAGATTTTATTTTGATGTTTTTAGTTTGTTCCAAGGATTAAGGTCATTGCTTAATTGCTAACAAGTTGCGCTGAAGCGTCAAAGTGACACTCAGGCAGGACAGGCAGGACCAACCTGGATTTTTAAAAACATTGGGTTATGTAATAACTTGTTACCTATTTGTAAAAGAGAGCACTGGTGGTCTAGTGGTAGCGGCCCCGCCTTCCGATCCTAAGGTCGTGGGTTCAAACCCAGTCGTGTACCAATGAGTTTTTCTGTCGAAAAATTTAAGTACACAATGCTAGTGCTCTCAAACGGTGAAGGAAAACATCGTGAGGAAACCCGTGGCTTAGTCAGCTCCGCACGTATTGACCATGTCTTTCCTGTGGATTAGGCCGACTAAGCTGTCAGGATGGTATAGGTGCTGGGCAAGCCTATCCCATCTAAAATCCTGTCCCAGGCACTATAGCGTCCCGTAAGTAGGGGCATGAGTAATCACCAGTTGCCCCTGACGCTATATAAATCATCTACAATAGATGCAAAGGCCTGTTTACTTACTTTTTTTACTTTACTTTATTTGTAAAATCTTATGCGTAAGTTGTTAGGCAAAGTAAAAAGGCACACCACAATAACGTGTTAGGTATTTATTTTGTTGTGTATGCAAATAAGTTTAAAGATTTAGCATGGAGTTTTAGTTGAGTGATGACTATGACATTTAGTAACAACCTACCGTCTACATACATTGTAGATTGTAGGTATGTACACAATACAAACTGAATGATTTACACACCCATTTTTAGGGTTCCGTAGCCAAATGGCAAAAGCAGAACCCTTATAGATTCGTCATGTTTGTCTGTCTGTCTGTCTGTCCGTCCGTATGTCACAGCCATTTTTCTCCAAAACCGTAAGTGATGAAACTTGGCGAGTAGATGTATTTTGTTAACCGCATTAAGATTTTGACACAAAAATAGAAAAAAAAACTATAAATTTTGGGGGTCCTCATACTTGAAACTGAAACTATAAAAATGTTTTTCATCGGTCCCATACGTGTGGGGTATTTATGAATAGGTCTTCAAAAATGATGTTGAGGTTTATAATATAGTTTTTTTCTAAACTGAATAGTTTGCGCGAGAGACACTTCCAATGTGGAAAAAAGTTGGTCCCCCCCTCCTAACTTCTAAAATAAGAAAATGATAAAACTAAAAAAATATATGGTATACATTACTATGCAAACTTTCAACGATATTTGGTTTGAACGAGATCTAGTCAGTAGTTTTTTTTTATACGTCATAAATCGTAAACCGCAATTTACCTTTCGACGAACTACAAAAACCTTTATATTATGTTACTTGATGCTACGGAACCCTTCATGGGCGAGTCCGACTTGCACTTGGCTGCTTTTTAAATTGCCCGAAAATTGAGTTTCGTTGTTAGCGTGTTTTCCTCGTGTTTATTGTTTAAAGTTTTTTCCGTTTTTCTTAAGAGGGTACCGAGCAAAATAGTGACACAAGCCGAGCAGCAAACGCGATCTATTGTGTATGCGCATTGAGCTGCGAACAGGTGAAATATGATAACTCAATTTTATTATTATTTGTGCTTTTTACCGTCAAAACAAAGTTTTTTTTTTTGGAACAAATTTTTCAGAGAAAAATTCGGTTTTCAGAGAAAAATGGGATATGAGATGTGGGATGATTATAATATGAAGAAAAGTGGGGCTCTATTCCGGATAAGGTTTAATTTTTTTTTCTTAAATAGTTGTTAACGTAGATATTGTTTGTAGGTTTTTGGGGGCTCTGATTGTGAATTCGACACAATTTTTTTTAATCCAAGATGGCAGCTTTATTTTTTTTCTTGAAAAATAGATATGGGTATCGTTTAATAGGTTTTTGGGGACTCTGATTATGAATCCGACATTATTTTTAAATAAATATGGTGACTTCATTTTTTTTCTTAAAAAATGGATATGGGTATCGTTTAATAGGTTTTCGGGGGCTCTGATTGTGAATTTGACATTATTTTTTTAATCCAAGATGGTGACATAATTTTTTTTCTTAAAAAATGGATATTGGTATCGTTTTTTAGGTTTTTTGGGGCTCTGATTGTGAATTCGACACAATTTTTTTGAATCCAAGATGGCGCCTTTATTTTTTCTTGTAAAATGGATATGGGTATCGTTTAATAGGTTTTTGGGGACTCTGATTATGAATTCGACATTATTTTTAAATCAATATGTTGACTTCATTTTTTTTCTTAAAAAATGGATATGGGTATCGTTTAATAGGTTTTCGGGGGCTCTGATTGTGAATTTGACATTATTTTTTTAATCCAAAATGATGGCTTCATTTTTTTTCTTAAAAAATGGATATGGGTGTCGTTTAATAGGTTTTTGGGGGCTCTGATTGTGAATTTGACATTATTTTTTGAACACAAGTTGACGGCTGCATTTTTTTTTCTGAAAAATGAATATGAGTATCGTTTACACATATCGTAACAATGTCAAACGAGCGACAAAGAGGAACAATCGGCCTCCGCGTTCGGCAGCGTTCAACATCTGTCTCTCTCCTATTTGAGTGAGCGATGCGTCCGCGTGGACAGCTGTATGACGTTGTCACGTTCAACTGTCGTCAGTTAACTGACTTTACAGACAGCAGATTTTTTTAAGGAAATGTAGAACTTGCATTACTGCTGAAGGCCAACAGTTTGAACATTTGCTGTAAATCCTTGATGTAGTTAAATTAAAATCACGATTGAAGAAATCCTATGATTTTATTTTATTTCAAACTTTCACTTAAAACTAACAAATTACTTGAACACCCATGTTTATTACTCTTTCGACAAGATGGTGGCTCTATCTGTTTACTTGCAATGTCGAAATGGTATTTACTTTTACCTGTAAATTGTGAGCGGCTTAAAAACACAGCGTAGGCATTTTAAGTTCATAATTTAAATTAAAGGGTACAAACATTTTATCTCATGAAATAAAATTGATTGGAAATCCGGTTTATTTGAAAAAACATTTTTTATTTCGAAAACTAAAAAGTACTCTTGCAAGTATTATACCATTTTGGAATCCTGAATAAATGTGCCATTTTTTAAAGTTACTTGCCATAATAATGTAGTACATTTTTTTAGCAGTACAGACGGTTAAAGTTGGGTGATGTAATTATCTGAAATGAAATGTTGGCCAAAACTCCACGATTTCATTGAAAACTGAGGCAGTTATGGCTTAATTTTGAATTGTAATTTACAGAAGGGTTATTCGTGCTTACGTTGCAGAAAAAAGTTAATATTTTGTAGTCACAGGACTTAAGAGATCATCACAGGGTGTCAGTTTTTCCTGTTTTTTTTAAATACTCATAACTCCAAAGTTACATAACAAATATTTTTTTTTATATTTTTCTGATAACTGTCATGACTTGGCGCATCACCCGTTTTCGGCTGGACGTTGACTTAAGGGACACCCTGTATATTAAAAAAAATCCTCAATCTTGGATTCAAAAATGAATAGCAAATGCGAGGCGGAATATAGTTTAAAACTAGTTTTTTCGTGTGCGCGAGCTGCATGCAGCTCGCGTGTCGGTGTGCTACTCCCAGTTTTACATTTGTTTACACTTTAAAAACCCCAAAAAGTAGTAAAGAAAGTCCTAAGGAACCCTAAAAATGTTTACATAATCAACGTCCTAGGTGAAGTAAAATTCCAATCAAAGTCTTAAGGAACCCTAAAAGTCGACCACATAATCAAATTCCTCAATGTAGTAGAACCCCAATCAAAACCCTAAAGAACCCTAGAACGCACAAAGCGTTTTGGCTCCACCTTCATTATGCGAACCTCCAGGGAATGGAACTCATTGCCGGCGGCTGTTTTTCCTGACCACTACAATCTGGGCCTCTTCAAGGCAAGAGTGAATAGGTGTCTTCTAGACCATCCTGCTCCATCGTCGGCTACATCGTCGCTTACCACCAGGTGAGATTGTATCCAAAGGCTGGTTTATATCTTGTAAAAAAAAAAAAAAAAAATTGTTTACATAATCAAGGTCCTAAGTGAAGTAAAATTCCAATTAAAGGCCTAAGGAACCCTAAAAAATGTTTATTTTATCAAGTTCCTCAATGTAGTAAAACCCCAATCAAAGTCCTAAGGAACCCTAAAAGTTGTTTATTTTATCAAGTTCCTCAATGTAGTAAAACCCCAATCAAAGTCCTAAGGAACCCTAAAAATTTTAACATTATCAAGCTCCTAAGTGTAGTTGAAACTCCAATCAAAGTCGTAAGGAACCCTAAAATTGTTTACATAATCAAGGTCCTAAGTGAAGTAAAATTCCAATTAAAGGCCTAAGGAACCCTAAAAGTTGTTTATTTTATCAAGTTCCTCAATGTAGTAAAACCCCAATCAAAGTCCTAAGGAACCCTAAAAGTTGTTTATTTAATCAAGTTCCTCAATGTAGTAAAACCCCAATCAAAGTCCTAAGGAACCCTAAAAATGTTAACATTATCAAGCTCCTAAGTGTAGTTGAAACTCCAATCAAAGTCCTAAGGAACCCTAAAAGTCGACCACTTAATCAAATTCCTCAATGTAGTAAAACCCCAATCCAAACCCTATACGGAACCCTAAATTTTACGTAAAGCCAAATCCTCAACGGGTCGGAACCGCTAGAAGGGACCTTGTCGCGCGACCTACAAGCAGGTCCAAAATGAAGTAAAACGGCAAACATAGTAGGAAAGGGTTCTGGGGGGCCGAGGGGGGTTCTGGGGGGCGTAGGAAGGTCACAGCACGGCTCGCTTCGCTCGCCGCAATGCTCCACACGAAAATAAAAGGTCAAAAATAGGGCATTTTTAGGTTTTTTAAATAATAAAGGGGTCTAGAGGGAAAAGGGGGGAAAAATTTATTTTGCTTTCAAAATAATCACACCTTCCCTACATGACCCAAAAAAAAAAGTCTCGCAAGTCACTCCGCTTGGAAGATACGAAAGGGGGGGAAAAAAAGGGGTAGGAGGGGGGAAGTTTTTTTGTTCTTTCAATTCAGGAAGAAACCCTCTATACGAAACCCCAATCGAAACCCCTCTATCTCGATGGCATCTGGTAGCACTCTAAAAAGGGGGGGTCCTGGGGGGCAAGGGGGGCAAAATTTTTTGTGCAATCGAAATCACTCGTGACCGTCTTTAGGTTCCCCATAAAAAAATTATGCAGGACCTCTCGGTTGCAGAGCCCCTCACCAAAAAGTCCATTAAAAACATAATTATGAAACACATCACGATCATCATGGGTTACCTACTTTTACCATTCTAGGTGTAAACGGAGTCGAGCGAACCTATCATTGTGTGCGTGAGTACGCACACAACTAGCGAGCCGCAGTAAATACCTATTTTCCGTCCGCCTTGTTTGCTCGATACCCTCTTAAATAACTTACCTTTGCTTGCCTACTGGACTTGATTGACTACGCCTACCTGTAACCTGTGCTTATTAAACGGACTTCGATTGCCCAAAGAACACTGTCTGACTGTCACGAAAATGTATCTTTGAAGGAAAAGTTCATGATAGTCCTAAAACCAAAGTTTTTAAAAAGACTGCATTAACATTACTGTTACGGATAGGTTTAGGATACAGTTTTATTCAACGAACAAAGTAAGTACATTTTATATTTTTTTAAATCTACCTACACTTTATAATTTAAAAATTGTTTTTTAATATTATTACAGGTTCGTGAGGTGCGTCTGTCTACATTCTCCGCCCAGTGTCACGTCAGGGACACTGATTAGCAACAGGAAGCAGCACCAAGCGAGTAACAGGTCGGAACTCCAGTCTCGGCGTTTATTTCCACAGTGCGTCATACACTTGTCGGGTCCGGACAATAGTAAATCCGCGGTACCTCTCGGCCAAGTGGTTTTGGTAGGTGCTACTCGGCCAATGCGAAGAATGCCCCACTCGCCTATTTGAACAGCAGAAGTACAGCAGTGCAGCAGCGACGACAACTTCTCTAAATGCAGAACAGCTAAGTCGACGCTCTCAGTTGCGTGTACCATTTCTAACGTTCCTTTTTTATTTTTATTTTTTCTTTTTCAGGTGCGGCTGTCATCCAGGGCCATCCGGGATCATCTTTTTCGCACAGGAAACCAGCATCTCGGGACCATTGACAATCTTTGTGTAATTTCAAATTCATATATTTTCTTTCTGAATGTGTGTAACACAACTTGTCTAAATAATTTGTAGTCCAGTACATACCACTCTTATGATTCATCGAAAAATAAATTATATTTATTTGTAATCTGTGTTTCTTTTGTATGACACCATCGCTGAGGCAGTATGCGCGTACTGCACCCTGTAGATGTACTCGTAGCTCAGGAATCGAATCAGGATTTGTAGGTATGTATACGCGCCAGTAGACGACACAGGCGGCGGCGGGTGATGTGTTACATTACATAACAACAAATAATGCAGCTCATTTTTCTCGCTTGAACTTGAAGTGATTTGTATTTTATAACTTTTGCATCCTAAAACTTGCTTTTGTAAACAAGGGAACCATCTTGGTATGCTAGTCCGATATTTCATCTGTTGAAGTTGTAGAATCCAATCAGTAAAAATCTTGCCATATTTCGTAGGTATTTGTTCGTATGCTGATATCTTCTTATGAATGTTTATGAGTGTGCGTGAGGGCGACGCATCAGCTGTGGTCTCGCAGGCACCTGTGCGCGCGGCCACCAGTGGGGAGGTGGTAGTGACGGCGCGGGAGCAGGCGTGGCGGGGCAGGTAGCTGGAGGCGGGGGCGGGGGAGCAGCTCAGCTGTTCCAGTGCACACTCAGAACATTGATGCTTCGAAAGACAGAATCTGTGAACACACGAACCTAGCGGTGTTACGGTGGCACAAGGTTCATTTTTGCAGAGCATTATTGTCTTTATTGGCGCGATGCAAAGGTAATTGTCCTCACCAATTAATAACTTTGTTTTTACATTATCACTACACGAAATGAGACAGTTCATATGTAAATTTAGTTCATCACTTTTTCTCGCACTTAGTTCTCGCAGAATTATTGTTTATGTTTGTAACTTTGCACTTTTTATCAGCTACAGATTTTTGTCGATTCTTCGTTACATTTTTACGATTGATCTCGTTATTGTAGGCTGGTATAAATAACTGCGTTGGTCTATGTCTTTTGCGTGCGCTTTTTTCTAAGGCTGCTAGGTATGTCCGCGGCTAACTTTTGCCCGAGTAAAAACTTTTCAAATTGAAAGTAATTTTTGTTGTATCTTTTTTGCAGTGATTTTGGTTTTTCAGTCTACGTAAATATGATCCTTCGCGTATTCTATATTCAAAAGTAAGGACAATATTTCCGCGCATGTTTAAGAAAAATATAGTTATAGAGGTCTTCTAAAGTGCTTTAAGGTTTAATCCTACTAGAATAAAGAAACTAACCAAAGTCGAGGGCGGCAGTTAGTCTACTTGCAATAAAAAAATAATTTTTCATTAGCGCCATCTATTTTAAAAAAGCATCACTTAGTATGTACCTTACAAAATACCACTACGCCACGCCATCTATCAATAGGTATATGAACATTGAAAATATTGCTCTTTCCAGGCTATTTGCCAGCGCCATCTAGAAATAGCCCGGAATTTTACCATTTTTTGAGTCACAAAATTTTGTTCTCTATTAGCAGTCTACTTGTTTTCCTTAGTCTATGGTATTACGTTTGTATGAAAATTCGCCCTCCGCCGGCCCCTTAATAACTTCCCTATTAATAATGTTTTAAGGTAAACTATATGAAGCGTTCCTTCCCCTACCATACCATGTTATGTTATAATAGGTAATAGGTAGGTAATTAGGTATGTACGTACAGTAAGTAACTTGTTTACGAAGTCGCGAATTGTTTCCTGTTTTTATCATAGCACGCTGAGAATATTGTTGCACTTATGGACCATGGGTAGGGCAGTTCTATTATGGCATAATGTAAAATTTCACGAGAAGTCTTTATTCTAATATTAACATTTCCATGTCACAATGTTAGTTACCGTACTCCTCCGAAACGGCTTTTCCGATTTTTACCAAATGTTATATGCGTATTCAGTAGGTCTGAGAATCGGCTACTATTTATTTTCCATACCCCTAAGCGATAAGGGTTGTTCACCCTTAAAAACTTATTTCTTTAAAATTTTTTGACGAAATGTTTGTTTTTATTTTTTATAATATGGCATTAAAAAATACATACAACCCTAAATTTTTACTTTTTTATCACCAACCCCTATTTTTTTATGGCCATTTTAGTAATTTAACCATTTTTCATCCCGCTCGAAACGCTAGAATTTATCTAGAAACTAGAAATCATTTATAAGGCAAAACAACATTTGCCGGGTAGCTAGTGTGATATAAATAATTAGATAAATAAAAGTCTTTGTGTTGGAAAAGGATAGACATAGATTTCAAAACTTTTGCCACCTATAACCCCTTCCCATTCCGTCCAAACTCACAGCAGGAGACCAAGAGGCGGTGATAGAAAGAAACCTGTAGGACGTACTATGCAAAATGCTACTAATGCAAACTTTGCAAAACGTACACATATTTGCTTTATGTATTTATTGATACGATCAACCAAGATCACAGGGCTAAATATTTCATGCCCATTATTACCAATACATCACTTTACTATGCACTTGTCCGTGAACATGTTTATTATTGCCCAGAATTGATTCGCAGAATTGTTCATTGCCGCGACTTGGCACGAGGACCGTGGATGGGTGTCTAACTTCAAGGCTACGTTTAATGCACAGAAAGGAAAACAGAGACGTTCGATTCTATTGTTCAATGTTGTGCTCAAAATATATTTCGACTTTAAGACAGACCCCTAAATATGACCATAATATCATTTAAATAAAAGAAACTAGAGCATTTCAATATGTCCAATTGCCCACGCATACGCAGATACTTTTTTATGCTTTGCTCATACGTAACGGACCAGAGAAATATAGAAAAAGCAATCGCTGCGCGAAAGATTGATTGTGAATTGGTGATAAATATCTGTGTTCACTACGCAAATATTTGTTCTCAGTGAGGATCGAACCCTCGGCCTACTGCGCAGAAGGCAGGGTTACTACCAACTGAGCCGTGACGCCTGTACTGTTTGTTTGTAAGTCTAACTTATTGTAGGTGGTTATCAAATTACGACTAGAATAATGCTCACTAGCCGCCGCCGGCGCCGCGCCGGTGCGCAGGCTCTCAAACATTAATTAGCAAGTCAATTAACGGAGTTCAAGTTAGGCAAGAACCCCAACACACAGACGCCTACGATTTATTGTCCTAGTAAATACTTCCACACAACTACCGGTTTGATTATGTGGTTCTAAAGATTGTTTACATTTAGGTAGCCTTGTTAAGTGAAAGTTATTCTTTGAACGGCGAAAACCAGTGAATCGGAAATACCGAATACTGATTTGTTATATGGGCGAATATACAACAGATTGCATTTAAGTACCTTATTATAGAAAAAATATATTTAAGTTCAATGCAACTCGTGATCATGGTGCTTGCAAATGTGCCGAAATATCGGGAGTCAAAACTCACAAAATTAAATCATGGTTAATATCCCGTTGTGCATAAAAATTATATGTTTTAAATCAAATACTATAATAATATACAGTTTCAGGCACTCATAAAGACTGATTGTTGAAAATTGTAGTTTAATTTTTTTAGTTCATTGAAGCGAAAAATGTGAAAAGATAACGTATAAAATATGGCAAAATGTGAATTCTTTATCGCGTGAGCACCGTAAAGAGGGCACGGCCTTGAACTTAGTAAACTACATCGTTGCTAGTAACCAAAGCAACGAGTGACTAATACAACAAACTCAATCATTCACATTGATAATAAACAAAAAGCTATCACGTGAAAAAGCTGCATAGCTGGCAATACTGCTCGTTTTTCAGTATACTAGTAACATCATCTATATCATCATCCATCATCCGCAGCCCGAATTCATCCACTGCTGTGTTTAGGCCACTCTCTGTATGTGCCACTGCCGTCGTCTGCCCATCTTGCCGCAGGACGACCGACGCTTCTATACCCAGTTCTTGGGCGCCAATCAGTTAGCGCATTACTCTACCTGTCATCACCTCGCCTTGCCAGGTGTCCTGCCCAGCTCCATTGTAGCTCCGTTATGCGATTCCTAACATCTTTAACCTTTGTTCGACTTGGAATCTCGATGTTGGGAACACGGTCTATAAGCTTGATGCCGAGCATGGGACGCTGCATGGCTCTCTATGTATCTGTCATCCTGTACACAGCCCCCTGTGTGAGAGTCCACGTCTCGGCAACGTAAATCATGGTAGGCAAAACACGCTGATTATACAGGCCGCTCTTGTGGTATTTTAGCGGACTTAAGAATTTCATCCAAATTGCAATACTAATACACCTAGTACCATTTGAAATATATTAAAACTTTCACGCCAGTGGCACCACGAAACTAAAAAAAAAACTATAAAAACTTAACAAAATAGAAGAGTACTAATAAATAAGGTAGGTAAATACTGAATAGTTTTACTGCGGGGGTTGATTTTCTACGGGTTGTACTAAAGGACTATGTAGAGGTACCTACTTTATATTTAAGACCTATCTATGTATATGCCGAAAGGCATACTACTATACCTTAGATTTATCTGTAAGTGTTTTTTTAATTCTTGAGATAACTAAATATATTTCAACCGTAAGTATCCTTATAAGAGCAATAACTAAAATGCAAGTTTTTTGAAATCCGTTGCTAGAGAACATCAATTCATTGATTGTTATAAAATAAAATTCGATTCGAGGAAAGATACACGATTGGTTTTGGGAATTCAAGAAAACTACATGGTTGAGGAAAACGAATCAATTTATTATGCAATTGAATATACTTCGACGAAAATTGATAAACCGATAATAATATTGGTTTTAATATTATCAATTTTTCGGACAGAAAAACTTCATGGTACACGAAAAGTAAGGGTCCTTAAGATCGGAAGGCGGACCCGCTACCACTAGACCACCAGTGATAAGGAAAAAGGCGAAGAGATTGTAAAGAAACTCCTTGTTTAATTACTTCTGACCAACTGAAATGTGTCTGGAGTCCAGTCCAGTGTTCCAGTCTGGAGTGTGTGACTGGAAATCTCAGAGAAATATATTATTATCTTTTATCAAGTAGGTTTAATAATGTCTGTTTTGAAATAACGAGTATCGAGAACTGGTCCATCGATTGGAACACTGGATTAGTTGTTTATTGCAGGCAGCAGCTGCAAATGTTTATTTCCGAGTTAAAACGTTATTTATATTAGTTTTTCAAGGTTTTTCTTAAAACGCTATCTAATGAATAAACTACAGTAAATTCTAAATAAAAATATTTTTATTTATTTATTTACAACAGAATTACAAAAACTATTATTATAAAACATTAAATTAACTAGAAAATTTAATAATGAACTCTGTTTATACCCACAGTATTACAGGTAGAAAACAGAGTTTAGGATAAAAGGAGAGCTACTAAGCACTACGGCCCAGAAGGAGAGCTACTAGGACTAGGAGAGCTAGAGCTACTCTAGCTCAGTTGGTCTTGGTACTGAGCTAAGAAGTCAGTCAAACTATATTCATATTGGAGTAAACCAGAGTTGAATTGTTTTTATCCTTATAGGTATTATTCAATTTGTTTGTTCGCATATTTGCATGCTATGAAACGAAGGCAGATGACCTACATATCCATGTTATTGGCAGTATACGAATTTGAGCCATCCTTTGTATTAACTGTAATCAAACACCACTTTTAGTAGTCTCTTTGGTATTCTACGATGAGAACAGCGTTATAAAAATACAAATTGCGAAACTAGCTGATTTGTTTGTCATAATGTTCCTCCAATGTTTTTAACTTTCTTTGCCAAAATGATACAGTTTGGGGAATAGCAAGCATGTCATAGCAAAACTATTCCTTGAATCATTGAAAGATAACTTCAATGAAGGAATTACAAAGAAGTTGTTGGCTCGGTTTGGCGGATTGTTGGAATACTTTGCATGGATATACGGCGTTTCGGAATTGAGGAGATGTTTGCGCGTGCGCGGCACGGTCGCCTACCATCATACAAAACCGGCTACAAACCGCGATCTGACTCAGTCTGATATAAAACATTCTAGCTACGCGTACGTCTACACAAGTAGAGGCCTTATGACTCATAGTCTTATCACAGTGAACTGATTACGCTCCCATTGAATTTTGCGAACTTTTGTAAAGTGAACTTTTGTGGACTGCTTTTGTGAAAACTCATCTTCATGTCTCAGCTGGTGCCCTACCACATTTATAGCGGCGAGCAAGACGAGAGTCTTATGTTCGCTACTATGTTCGAGTACCAGGCAGATGAATACTCAAAATCAACGGTAAGTTCACATTTAATATTCTGGACACAATTTCGGGCTACGCTCTATTGTGAGTCCGTAAGCTTTCTAAGCTTTTTAATAAACTTAAAGTTCAATTTACTTACACATAGTTCCAGTAGACTGACTGAAATAGGAATGGATGGACATGGACACCAAACCTACCGATAATTTTTACAATCTTAGCAATGCGTGTTTATTTTGATCAAATTAAAAATTGTTTATAAAATACAAATTAAGTTTAAGTTCTGTTAAGTCCATTTCGGTTTTGCGGTAAAGAGTCAGTCCACAATTATTAAGTACAAAGCTTTTTACGCACTTTTCAAACCAAAGAAATCGTGCTAAGTGCTTGTTTTTTGTTGCTTTCGTACATGTCTAAAATCTATTTCATAATGAATGAGTCATCAAAAGAGTTCTCATGATTGCGATTTTTTGTATCGAATTTTATTAATCAACATCGGCGTGTTGTCTTCGATATCTTTATTTTAAACAACATGAATTACAACTTATTTCAAAGGTATTGTTTTTATGTTTTTGTTTGATAAATTGTCGCTTTATTAGACGCAAATATGGTGCGTAGAGTTATGTGACACTTGTAATTTCATGTTGTTGTCTGTTCGTAGGCCAAAAACAAAAATAAAGTTAATTAAATTATTAGTTACTAAAACAATCTTAAGTAACAGAGTTACCCCCGAATACTGAAACGCAACTCAGATTTAAGCACGTCTCAAGCGACGAATATTTGACAGATTTTCATTGAAAACTGTCAAATATTCGTCGCTTGAGACGTGCTTAAATCTGAGTTGCGTTTCAGTATTCGGGGGTTAATCAACCATTTATTCAAGGGACCACTCATTTACGCATGTCCAAAGGATACATTTCTATGTTTTTATTCCTAGACATCAACTTTGTTGTACTCAGCTATTTTGGTAGCACTTTTAGTGGTCTTCGATCTTTTCTTTTTGGTGGTCGATGGAGTGGTGTTCGCGGAGTGAAAGTTCGAGATTGTTCTACTTCGAAACATTGAGAGAAGTTATGGTCAGCAGTGGCCTTCATCGGCCTCATTATGATATAATATTATGTTTCGTTACCTCACGTTTGATTCTTAACTCTACAAAAAGTTCCTATTTCAGACACTATTGTATGATTCAAAATTATAACATAAGATAATGACCTACCTTCATTACATATTTTACGTAACGAAATGACTCTTGACACGAAATTTAGTTATCAGCGCTTGAGTGCTAGAGTACTTACTTATCGTACCTAGAACCGCAAAAACAGTTTCCATGTTTCGCATCAAGTCCATTTAGTTTGTTTACGTTAACAATAGATGGCGGTACTGGTCTGCATTTATGTTTATTCATAATCTACATTACATCACTGTCGTTGATAGCAAAGATACAGTTTAGGTTATAGTTCCAAAAACTTCTGGATGTTTGTAGAAATCAATAATTATACTGGTATTGATACTGCTACCTTGTTTCGCCAGCTACTGACGTCACACGTGGCGCGACTGATGACGTCATTCCGCAAATTGTTCTTAAAAACCAAGAGCTCTTAGGTATAAACTTTTGTAAAAAATATTTAAGCACTCTTATACATAGAAGTTACAAAAAAAAATGTTTTTATCGATTCATTTATTTGCAATAGGTAATTTGATTGTAAACTATAGGTTTCTTCTCGCACTACCTATACTACGCGATGAGACCTCAGTCACGTAGGTATTGAATGAAGCAGGTAAAAATGTGTTTACTTCATCATAATCGTACGATATTGCCTGACTTAAGCATGTACCTAGGTTATTAATCAACTTGATACCTAACTAGCTGATACGAAGTCATGCTTATTTACCAAAATACTATTTCAAGCTTATCCCTCAAGTTTTACTGTTACTTTATCATTTGATTCTCTGTTGTTTTTAGTTTTTCTTGTTTTCAGTTGACTGATGACTACGTAATGCCCCGTTTAGTTTTAATGTTATAATTATTTAGTTTAGCATTTATACCTAACAGCATAAACCGCGATAAGTGTTTTCCATCACAATTTTGTAATAAAATGTTTGCCTCAGAATTGAAAAATCTCAAACCTCAACAACCGTCATTCGTGACCGCAGACTTGTTTACTTTTTCAATGCTTTTACAATCCTATTTTATGAATGAAATCCTTCGGGTTTTCTATTGCTGCAATAGTGGGTAAATAATAGCGTAGGTATGGTAATGATGATATGGACTTGCATACATACCATCTTCCTTACAGTTATTGTTATAACTATTAGTGCTGTGTGGAATGTCCACCAATAATATTTATTGCATATTATTCCATTTAGGTTTCCGAACGATCATAATATTGTTTTAGGTACTTATATTAAATAATTTATGAATGGAAAGGCTTGGGTTTTTCAAATGTGCAGTAGTTTGTATTGCAACCATACGTCGTCGCTCCTTAAATACCTAGCCGTCCATTAAAACTTGATTGAAACAATGAGTTATCTCGTTTTCCAATCTAGCTGGCTGGTCTCGAAACACAGATCATTTAGGATCTGATAAACAAGAACTATCGATTGCACAACAATAACCGGATTTGCGACTTGTAGTGGGGAGGGTGATGGTAACCTTTGCGAGGCGAAAACGTCAAGTCCGGCTGACTTGACCCACTTTGGGTGCTTGTGAAATTTCTCCTGCGCCTGACGGCTTCCAAGAACTCACGTCCGCGTGTTCGCTTGGGGAAACCCGCGCACAAAATTATGAGCCTTGTTTTTATATGTTTTGCAACCAAATTACAAAACGACAGTGCACCGTCTATAAATTTTAGTATGTCTACTCCTACAACCTACATGACTACTAGTATGTCCACATCACAACAATCTATATTACAAAATTCTAGGACGTCCTTCGAGCAGGTTATATTGAAGCGTCTGAATTTAACTATTGATTAACCTTGTTAACTCGTGCAGATGGTTCTTATTGAGCGACACCTATTAAACGGTTGTCGTCAATACGGGCCGGATGTGGTCAATTTGCTTTAATTGTAATAAACTCGGACTCGTCTCGTCTCCTCCACATGTACATGATACGTCTTTACGGAAAACGGGTCCCATCGTTCTATTAAGAGCGCATCGTGCGAAAATTTGAGATTAAAAAAAAAAAACATAACTAAATAACTAAGTGACATTTTAAAAATCGCAAAAGGACTAATTGTGGACTATACATTTGAGATTAATTCGAATTTAAGTGTGTTAAAAAAATATACTATTTAACATGACATTCTATTTAACGCTGACCTACGATTTTCATTAGCGTTAAATAGAATGTCATGTTAAATAGTATATTTTTTTCGTTATTTTATTTTTAGTTAGTTTATTTTTAGTTATTTAGTTATGATTTTTTTTTTTAAATCTCAAATTTTCGCACGATGCGCTCTTAAAGGCCTGCATGACCAATCGTTCGAAGAAAACTGGCAAGATTAAGACCTCCCATTTCACTTTACTGTAGATTTAGTTATCGTCGTTTTATGTAATGTTCTTTCCTTACGTACTATATGTGTTTAAAGGAGTTTTCTATCAATATTTTATAATGCCATGCATGTATGTAAATAAATGAATATTGTAGACAATCCATACAACAATAATGGGATGTAATATTTAGTAGGATTACAATAATATACCTACCTACTATATTTGTAAGTATAGCGAAATTTTTATTCTTTTGGTCACAATATTGTAACACGGATTAGTTAGATAATCCTCAATTCACACGCGTGGTTCCGAGAATGTATGAGTCATCCGTCGATTACATCGGAAGCAACACTTTGCGGACATAGTTGAGATGTTCCTATACAACTTGCTATTATGACCTGATTAAAACTTCGAGTGACATTCACATTAATATCAACAGCATCAATTATCTTAGGTCTAGACGGCTAACTTATATTTTTATGTAAAGCAAACAGGATTTGTAAAATATGGCTGATGCAATTCTCTAGTGTAGGTAAAAAATTCGCGGCACACACCTGCGCTGAGGTCAGGGTGACGCCATCGGTAAAGAACGCGTGGAACTTGAACTATTGGCAACTTTTTTTCTTTCTTACTAGGGTTTTTACGATAAATGATGAAAACATCGCTTTCCATTTTTATTTCTCTCAAATAACATTCACTTACTATTCTAGAACCGTCTCAATTTTAGTGTTGTCTGGCACTACCACCGTAAAACAGAATAATCTACGTCTTGCCCAAGTAGCAACAACAAAGCTGGCTTCTTTATGGGCTTTCAAAGATAACGCGGAGTGGTCCGTGTCCAAATGTCCATTACCAGCATTACTTTTTGTTTCCTTAGTTACCTCTATTATATTCATTGGAACTGTAAAGTGATAAAATTAAATGATAAGGCTTTTTTTTTCTTAAACTAATAAAATTCAAGACTTTTAAAGCGTGTTTTACGTCATAGCGTGACTACCAAACTAGCCATTAATTGAAATTTATATCCATGAAATATCAAGTCAAGGTGAACTGTACGGTCGTATGTAGATCTCTCATCATTATAATTAGTAAAATCTGCGGTCAGATGAATGACTGTTGTTGAGGTTTGAAATTTTTCAATTCTGAGGCAAAACTCTAATCGCAGTTTATGCTGTTAGGTATAAAAGCTAAACTAAATAATTAAAAACAAGATTAAATAAAATGAAATGGGGCATTACGTAGTCAACTGAAAACAAGTAAAACTAATAATAAAATCCGGACTCAAAAGTGAGAAGTCGACTTCTTCATGTTAAAGTCTCACTTTGAAGTCCAGATTTTATTTAGTTTCAATTGCCTACCTAATATTTTTTTAATTTAAGCAGCTTTTTCGTTTATAATATTTAATTTAAGAAACGAAACCTTTTCTTTATTCTATGAATGAACTAAACGATCATCATTATGCTAATTAGGTGTTCTTATCCCTTCTTTTACTTTCTTATTACCCGTTTCAATTTTGTATTGTGTTTTGTATGCCGTCAGGTAGTCGCCTCTTTGCTGTCATTTTCTCTGTATGCCACATTACTTTATCAAGCTTTGTGAGCTGTCACCGGGGTATCGGTGTTCCACTGCGCCCGCGCATTGGTCTGTGCCGCAACTTACCACCCACGGTGTCTTGGCCTTCAAAACTGTCGTATAAAGTACTCTAACCTACAAAATAATTTTCTAAATGTAACAAATGTATTTTGAATAGAATACATAATATGACTGCTCTCATTTTCTTATGTAATGTGGCTTCAACTGTTAAATTGCCTAAGGACATCATAATATTCCTAGCCGTTTTCGGCTCCAGTGACTGGGTCTTATTTAGATGCAACGTAAGAGTAAGACCCCTAAGTTGCATTTAAGTTTCAAATTATGAAAAGTAAAAATTGCTTCCTGGCTGAACGATTTTATTACTCTTTGGCTTTGGACTCTTTTATATTTTAGTTGAATAATAATTATAACACCTGTTGTCATAATTATTCAAATCCTTATTACATTTGCATGATATGAAACGCTTTCCCAGACTCCCAGGCCGTTTTATAGAGCATCTTTTAAAGTTTTTTTTAAACAAAAAATGTGTGTGGCTGTCGCATGCGGGGACTTAATAACTTATATGCATATAATATAATCTATATATAATTTATAAATAACTAATATGCATAAATCTATGAATAAATTTTATAAATTTAACTTCCTTACTTCTATGTGTTTATTTTATAAATATTAACAATGTTAAAAAGAATGAGTTGTCATGTTATGACATAATTTTAATGAAGTCTGTTATTTTGAAATTATTTGTATGCCTTTTTTTCATAATTATTATCTCAAAACTTTTGCCACCACAACAGGGAGTAGATCCCAGTTGACGGTGATAGAGAAAACCTTGTTCACGTACACATACTTGTTTTTAATATGGTTTCCTGTTTAATATATTTAATTCTATAAGTAGGTATATTATTATTGCTATGCATACAGGTTCGAAAGAAGGAACGGGTCTTGGAAGTTACCCTAATATTTTTATAACTTATAGATATGTATGTTAAAAATAAAACAATTGTTTATTAAATAAACATTGAAACTGGCTACCTATTTACAGTTTAACCAAAAACGAAACACTTTAAAATACACAAAACAATAAGTTCTTTGGGACCACTAAAGGACCGCAAAATTTATCTGTACAACTTCTTGTGTTATTTAACTGTCGCCTGTCTCCTTTAAAATAAAACAAAACGCACTCCTCTCTATATCTCTATACAATGATACAAAAGTGGAGACAATACGTAGAGCCATAAAAAGTGGAATGGGTGTTTAATTGTTTGCTCGAGCGTGCCGCAAAGGTATCAGTTTTGAACATGTTACTCGAACAATTATTGCTTCTTCAACTTTTGGTGTTTCGTCCTTTAGGCCGTTAAAGATACCGGTGGGACCTCGGGTATTGAGTGAGTCATAAGCCGGACCGCTCTGCATTCCACCGGACATTCTCTTCATTCCAAATATTATCTTGATCTTTTTTGAACTGGTCATCATCACATCACGTAATATTTAGCTTGTAACTAAAGTACATGTGAAATTATCTATAACGTTTTGTTTCATAAAATCTAAACAAAGGGTTCTACATGAATTAGCGTTCTTTAATTTTCTTTGTTTCGCGGCTAATAATTACGTCACAATAATATTAATAGAGCTGATATTTACAACAGCTGCGAAGTCCTTGTACCGATTATGGGCAAGAATCGTGCTTACTGCTCTGTAGATTACTGACATTTTCCACGTTTCCGCCTAGATTGCCTTATTAAAAGATGTCATGCTTTGGCTATGCACGTGCGTTTATATTATTTGTTTCATTCACAAAGGATTTATTTGCAACGCTTGGTAAACAAAAGCGAAACATAATTAAATAATATTTACTGTCAGGAAATCTTTATAGGAATATTCATGTAAATAAATGAAACCCAATCCCGCCCACGACAGCATTTGTGATAGACGGTACAATAACCGCACTACCAATACCGACGCCATTATTTAATGAACCCTCGTCAGATGGAAAGGTCAAATTATTTGAAAAGATTAATCTCGTAATTTATGTGGGTCTTACGCGCCCCACCAGATTCCTCGCTTGACGGACTGCGTTATAAAATTGATTTCATGTCATGCTACAATGAAAGGCCTCGTTGGCTCTTGAATTGGATGAGGTTTTTGTGGCTCTATTTATATTTAGCTGTCTATTGTCAACTTTTTTTGGAATTTCTTACTTATTTGTGTAATATGTAGGTATAATATGGATTATTATTTATTGAAGCCACCCAATTCTCTGATGATCGTAAAATGTTGGGAGGATAATTTGCACGGCCACGCCACGCCAGTTACCAAGAGTAATGTACTCGTAAATGTTTATGACTGCTGCGTTTTCAACTTCAATGTTATTTTAAATTATTTTTTTAAGATTCCTTCAGCACAGCCATGCTGGTTTTAGCATGGTTAATTTTATTGATGTCCAATATCTTAGCTTTATGACGTCCTCGCAAGCTCATGTGAATGCTCCATAAAGTGTCAGTTTTAATATTTTCTTTTTCGCTATGCATACGTTTATACGGACTAAAACTCCTTTTACAGTCTCGTTATCTGTGTACGAGTGAGCATTAATACCAGCCAGTAAACAAACTGAATTAATGGGTTTTGAATGACTGCTTTACTTGCTGCAATTCAACGAAACCAATTTTGTATTTAGCTACTCCTACGCAACTCGGGATCTTTACAGCAGCAGGTCACAATGACAATGTCAGTTATTCCGCTACTGACTCCAGTTATCTTACAGTAGTTCTTTCTTCTCTGTAGGTCTTGAATTTTAAAGCCATCTCAAATTCTGTTTGCATAAAAAATACTTATTGAAAAACTATATACTTTTTACGCATTTTCATCTTTGCATAAACACCTACTGTCATCATTATACGGCTTATTAGTCGAACGTTGAACCCTCTGCCGCGGGTGATCAAACTTTGAGACGTTGGACATAATACTGCAAGCCTTCGTGATTGATCGGTATGGGTGAACCATTCACACTTTGGATGATAGCATCTGTTATTTCTAACCTTTCTTTACGCTGTCAATCATCATCAACAATGATAATGTATGAAGTTTCGTCTGTGGGCATTCTTTTATGAGGGGCAATATTTGATTTTATACCCATTAAAACTAGACAGTGTTTAATAAGGAGTCGTTAATAATACGGGCCTCATAAGCACTGGGCACTTACGATCATATTTAGACACATTACATGCTGTTGACTTTTATTGTGGCCATCATAGAAAGGTATGTTTCTGTCTGTGACGACCTTTTTTGTATAAGTTATGGAAGTTTTTTACCGTATCTCTTTGTTATGTTTTACTATTAGTCTACTGTATGTGAAGGTTACTTGTTCATCACTTCAACATTAAGCAGGATGCTATCAGGTTATTCATATGAGTGTACTGCATGCTGATTGCTGAGCAACTCTTGCTCGACAGCATCGGTTGCATGAACTCAATAACTCTGTTTATTATTGCGAGCCAAATGCCTTGCATATTGAGTTTCTATTACCCGAACGCTCCTAGCCCAATTAGGAAAGCACTAAAAAGGTTCTGTGTTCGTTTACGCCTCATTGTTCTCGGTATCTGGGCTACCGCTATGGTTTTGCAATTGCGAGTTCTGTTTCCTCGTCTTTTTAAGGAGTCGAAAGTTCTTGATTTTGTGCATCGAGCTCGTTGAGGTTGTGCAACTTGGCGTAGGTGTGGGCTGCATGCGCGGGGGCCCGTCTGGCCGGGTCGGCGCGGCGGTGGCGGCGAAGGTGTCTGGACCTAAGGGGTGGTGTGTACGTTGCACCGGTGTGCCGGCGCCGAGTGGGGCGTAGGCGTCGCCGGGGGGCGTCGCGCCAGGCTTATCAGACGGTGGCGGGGCCGGCGCGCAAGCCTCACTCCTCGTTCTGCCGCTGACCGCGCGCTCGTGTCGTGGATGCTCGCTGACACCGGTTTAGATAACAAAAACCTTTGTCCAGCCGGAGCAATAATATTTACAAATTGTGCATCGTGCCGCCGCGTAATTTCTGAGGGGTTTTCCACCGCCCGAACGACATCTGTCAGGCGATTGTTTTCGTAGCGCACATGCGTGCAGCGCGCGTGTTTTATCAAGTTCTAACAAGTTTGGAAGTTTTATATTATAGTTGCCAGCTGGATTGTTCTGTGTTATTCTGTATTTGGATTGCAGTTTGAGGAAGTTTGGTAAGTTAATACAACAAACAAAACAAACCGATTGTTTACAAAGGAAAATTATGTTTTTGCTGATGTGCATTATTTACGTTTTCTCGCTCGAGGTCAAATAAAAATTACACCCTCGTTGCATCAGATTTGAAATCATTACTATAAACAAGATAACAGCCACCAGCGTGTTATTGACAATAGTCAAACGGTTGTACGAAACGCAATGATATTTTTTGTTGTGATCGAGCATGAGATCATGATGTCCTCGGGTGCTGGTGCCTGGTGGTGGCGGGTGGTCGCATGACGTCGCGACGCTGCGCGCGCGCCGTGTCATCGTTCGCGGTCAGTTGAACGAACCCTCCGTCGACCGACGTCAACCTTGCCATAATCGCGATTATTTGCATCACCATTGTATCTACCTACACACTGTAATCTACAGGCTGTAATCACGCCTCTAATTATCTTCTCTTTAGGGCTAATTTTCCCACTACTATCTGTCAGTGTCCAAAAAAAAACCAACTCTTTTTTAGGCTTGTCAAAAACAAGGACTTTTGATTCGATGAATAGCGTTATTTCGAAGATGGAAAAATCTGCACTTAATAAGATAAAATATCCATTCGCTAATGAATTCCCAATTGTATCACTCTACTAAACTAAAGACTCTTGCCAAGCATAGCAAAAGCAACGAAAACGAAAGTACCTCCTAATTTCTTAAATATTTTTGATATGGCTATAGTATCGCTAATACCGTAATCTATTAGTACTATGGTATTTCATTTATCAATGCTATTGTAGGTAAACGATAAGATTACTCGTAATAGATCCAATCTATTGATTGTCGCACCTACGCGTTTAACAAATAGACAGTTAGACTCTTGACAAACATAACATACTTATTTGATAAAGTAAACGATTTTTTTAACCTTATCAATGGAAAAATTATCACTTTATAAGATTAAATATCCATTCGCAAATGAATTCCTAATTGTATCACTCTACTAAACTAAAGACTCTTGCCAAGCAAAAGCAACGAAAACGAAAGTATCTCCTAATTTCTTACAATATTTTTGATATGGATATGGATAAGCAATAAAATGAAATTACAAAATGAGCCGAAATTTAGGCTCCTGGTCTTTCTAATAACTTAAGCAATCGACTTTTCAAGAGTTTAAATCTTCTTGTTGAGTGTTGTAAAACTAGACAACAATAAAAATAACATATTCAGTATCCAACAATACATCCTGCGAGCTATTGAAATTACTGGCTACAAGGAGCCATTATTCTCTCCGGGGTTTCATAAAAATGTTTAAATCAGTCTTATACGGGCTTATTATTCCTTTTGTGTCCATAAATGTGCATTGTCTCTTAATGAGATGGCTTGCACATATTGGATTTTTATTATTATTGCCTTTCCGTTAAGAGCTTTAAGAAATGACATTAAATCTCTTGGCTCTATCAATGGCCTATTGGTTTTTTGTAGAATTGAAAAATATATTCGTCTTATATTTTGGTTAACTTACGTAACCTTAATTAGGATTAAATTAGGAGGTACGAATACGAAAGTAGACAGGCACTAACGTGGAATAATGATAATATCAACAACTCTATTAATGATCACTTTATCTAGGTATTTGATGACCTACGGAATTGAGCTCAGGCATACTTAACTGGAGAAAACCTTGGATGGATGCCAATCGGTTACAAGACTTTACACTTACGCTATCGTTCCTATTGTTATAGTATTGTAGGTATAGAGATACTTTATTGCTAATTCACTGCATAAATCGTAAATGAAAAGCTCTAACATCTTCAAAGTTATTAACCAACTCTACACACATTTCTATCTTCGTCCTCTTCTGGAATGAAACGGGGATTTTCTTACGATTGTGAAATATTTGCGATAGCGACAAGTGTTTGCACACGTATTCGTAGAAAGGCGATAAGCCACATGGCCGAACCGAACGGACAGACCATTCGGATGGTACTATCTGCCATGCCAGTGATAAGAAGACTGGTGCTTGCATTTTTCGACCCAATAAGTCAGTCCCAATAAGAGTCTGTTTTAAATACTAACAGGAGTTTTGTGTCCTGTACCCGAAGTCGGAGTTTTGCTACCACATTTCGTTACCAAATGTTGTTTACGTTTCGCCTTTTTGTCTCTCTCTATTGTATGGAGAAAATATGAGACGGCAAAAATACGTTACGTAGTTAGAGTTGTTGTCTCATCTTTTCTCGATACAATAGACAGAGACAAATAGGCGAAACGAAAACAGCATTTGGTAACGAAATGTTGTCAATGCACTGGGACTTCGGGTACTGGTTCCTCAGAGTCCTGGTCTTCCAGACGCCAGTTCTAGCAGTGGTAGATCCCAATTAGCGAAATCCATATTGTAGATATATGAGTAAAGCGCTTTTGGATCCAAATTTTTCTTCCATGAAAATCTTGGAAGCGCGAATTGATACAATAAACATCCAACTCTGAAAACTTGGATCATTGACAATATTTTCTGTGAAAACGCCATTCATTTGGACGCGATCCAATCAAATAAGAAGAAAGAGATCTTAATCTGATAGCTTCTCTTTAAACCTGTGCACAACAACAAAGACAATTTATAATATTACCTTGCAAGATCTGCTTAGTTTGGGGCTAGATAGTGTTGTGTGGGTTGTCTACCTACAATATTTATTAAGAATTATTAAATATTTGGAGTAGTAGAAGAAATGAAATGAAATGTAACAGAATATCAGACTTATAGAACCAGGTTTCAAAGCTGTGTATAAACGAAGCGAATTATGTGTAAGGTTTTTCCTCAACCGATAACATAATGTGTGTTGATGGGCGTAGAATTATCTTCGGTACTAGGCGGTACCAGGCCAGCCAACCGGCCTTACCGCGCCCAGCTGATAACTCAAGCTCTTTCAACAGCGTGCCCATGCGCTTGTTTCTTTATAACGGTGAACTGTAAATTATGCCTACCATTATACAGGGTTATTCATAATTAGCTGCAAATACTCAGGAATTAGGTTCAACAAATAAAATAAAAAATATTTATAAAATGATTTTATTTAAGTTTTGTTATGAAAATCCCGAGAAAATCGATAAAGAATATCCTTTGGAATCATTGGCGCCTGACCTATTTTGACCTTTGATCCGCGCCCGCGCGCCGTGAGCGACACTCTGCGTTCAGTCACCGCCTGGGTGGGTCATCGTCCTGTTCTCCATGGCAATCATTATGCTATAGCCGTAAAAAAATTAATAAAAATAAAATTTTGATACAAAAACTTAAGTCAAAAATTAAAAAAAATCATTTCATAAATATTTTTTATTTTATTAGTTGAACCTAATTCCTGAGTATTTGCAGCTAATTATGAATAACCCTGTATAGGTATGTCGCATATACTGATTATTTATCTTAATTTCCACTGGAAACTCTTCGGGCATGACAGTTCTGAAAATGTTTAGACTAGAAAATCACGAGTGTTCCTCTAATTTGCTAGCGGTACCTACCACGCTACCGATTTGAAAGTATTCATCGTTTTCCAATACTGTGCTCAATTTCCTAATTAGGTACTTTGTTACTAATACTTTCAGTAGCCAAATTTACATATTGTTTCGTCTATATTACCTGTTATTGTTATAGGTTATTCATTACCGTCGCAATTATCTTTTGTTAAAATATTACAGGTAATAAAACATTTGTTAGCTTGGCAAGGAAGGCTGCAGGGCCTCAAAAGAAATTAGCATAAGTGCCGCCAAACACAGCAACCGAGCGACGAGACAATGGCTTTGTCTGTCTATCCGTCTGCAGGTCGCCTGCTATAACTGTTTTAATGTTATTCTGCAGAGCAATTTTAATGACACCGACAAAGAGCATTAGCCGGTAATATTCGCGTTTACGAAAATGACCTCCATGTTATGAGCCGAGTGGCATGAACTTATACTATTCTATTCCCGAGTTGTTTTTGTCAGTGTTTAATTCTTTGGCTATATATGAAATTACTGGCACGTGAGGCATCTGTATACCTCAAGTTGATGGCCGCAGAGCAGTGCATCATAGGGTACGTTCTCGTGCGTGACCTACGAGGCAATGCTTTGTTACAAGCATGTTCCATCAGCTAGCTATAAAAATACATAGTTCATCTGTTTTATTGCGGTTACGCTTTTTGCTTTTTTGTATTCGAATATTCCCAGTTCATGTTGCGGTGTAATCGCGCTCTAAATATTCACCACCCTTTTGTAACATTGCCCTTACACGGACATTGACGGGTTCTCTGGTACGCAGATGTTGTTAATTGAATATCTTTATAATGAAGCTTTTTGCCGTATATTGAACGTTAGGGATTAGGCCGACGCCCTCCGAAAGTAGCCGAAGAAGTGCGACTGTTGCCTTTTCATCTCGGTTAAATAATGTGGGCGACGCAATTAAAAATTCAATAAAACAAGTACTTAATAAGTTTGTGTAGGCGTTGACCTAAGGCCGTTGATACCTTTGAAGGAATTGCTACTCTGCCTTAGGAACATTATCAAACAAACTGTAATGCTTATAATGTACACATTGATTACATTACTTACACCAATCAATTTTAATAAACACCGTTCACACAATGAACAAGTAGGTTGACTTTAGTACTTAGGTTTATAGCCAATTGCGACACCACTTCTAATTAATTCAAGATAATGCACATAAGTGGACGTAATCTGACCATTTGAAGAATAACAATAATGTTTTTGTATAGGGCGATTCGCGTAGCCATTTATCACGGTAAGGTTATACCTCTTTGTTTCTACCGCGCAGCTGCCGTTGTTATCGAAACCGAACAATAAAATACCGATTTAAAACATTTCTTAGTATAGATAACCCGCTACCCTTCGACCGCATTCAATCTTAATTGGATTCACTTTTATGTTATGATACGCCTCTTTGTTCTAGGAAAAGTTTTCCAAAAGCAATTAACCAAATTGATAAAGCTAATTTACGCTAATAAATTTTATGTAAGTATGCTATATTTAAAGTAGCAAATATTTGGATACAACAAGTTGGTACAAAGGATTGTTACGATGTCAAATAACAAAACACGAATCTTTTTGTGGTTTTTTTCGGCGAACTCTGCGGTTGGCAGCGGCCGTGGCGGCGCCGCGCGGAATGCTCGCCATTTCCGGACGATATCCGTTTCTTCGCTCCGGCGCCATTAGATAACGTGCCTCTTTATTTTAAAACATGTAAACATGATCGCATTCGACATTTTAATCACAAGCAGATAAGGACACTAGAGTAGCACTAGAGTAGGCTCAATAGTTTCCGTCATTTTACTAGTTTTTCTCGTTTACCTACTGAGCATTTCCTTATTCTTGACCTTCAGGCAGTTTTCTTTAAGGACTTTGCATTAGTGTTTTCCCTCTTTAGACGGAAACTTTATCAGCATCACGTCACTGTTAATGCTTTATATTAGAATACAATTTTATCGTAACTTAAAATATTCAGAACTGTATTTCAGATTCAGCATCATTTGGTTCAATGTCGCGCGCTGACTGATTCATAGTGCGAATGAATCATTCATCGTAATCGAGTTTTTGAATTGTGCCTACGACGAATGTAAATACGCGATCGTAGTGACCTGCTGCGATAGAGAGCGAGTGACGGTGACTCACGCGGGTTTTCCGAGAAACAGAGCAGTTTTCGTGAAAACGAAGGTCGGCTCCCAACGAGCAGTCGACTTAATAGCACCCTTTCTGTATTCCATGGAAAATTACCTTAAAAATTAATAATGAAAGCGAACGTATTCCTAGAAAAGCTTACCGATAAGGCCCTGCCTTCCATAATTTAGGTACTATAACCCTTTGTACTTTATTTGCGAAGGGTAAACTGTTGGGGTGCATTATGGAAAGTGATCGCGTTACAAAATTTAGGTCCTTTCAATAAAGGCGGTCGTTCATTGCTAGCTTGCTTCAGATTAACTTTCGTCGAGTCTGAGCGCAGGCAGCAATGGTTTCCGTTACTTTAGTTCAATAAAGGTGAAGTGAAGGGACGCGTTGGCGCGTTGCCAGGGCGTCGATTTATTTTATTATTCGCGCAGTGGCGGTCAATGTCGCGACAGCCGAACGGCGCCGTACATTTGCTTGCATGTGTTGCTTGTGTTAATTCACTTTTAAGTTTGATTATGTCGTTTTGTCGCTTTTAACCATTTACGTATCTCGTAAATTATCTTGTTCTAAGAAAAACTTTTAGAGCATTGTTTCTTGGAAATGTTGTCTTGGTAACGTTCTAGTACCTGTATTCTATAAAACGAAAACGATAAGCACAAAATAACGACCTAAACAATAATTGTCAATCAGTTTAACGTTAAGTGCATAACAGTCTGTTACATTATATTATTAACCTCGTTAAGAGCGATTTAACTGAGTATCTAATTGTAACTACCCGTAGGCCAGTATGCACTGGAACAAACAGATCTTTATAGTATTTGAAATAGTTCAAGGAATTTTGAACTCCAAACGAACCGAGCATCGCTATTAGTGCGAGCAATTAGCGCTGCGTTAATGAGCTCCCATACACACGACCAGTTATAAAATGTAAACTGCCGCCCGACACTCGACCACGAGATGACCACTATAACTTGGTAGTGTTATAGTCTGGGAGTGCTTTATTGCGTTGGTTGCATGCGGTGAGAATAAGTTCCGTATCTTCATGGAATTGAGGTCAGTTTTCGAGGAGACTCTCATACTTTATGACACCGAAAGAATTTACGGTCTTTCTTACTCGCTACTCTTTACTAGCTACTCTATTTAGTTCCTAGCTCTATGTTTTATAAACATACTTATAACTCTTATAAAACTTGCGCAATTGAATTATTTTAATTTCTACAATTACGTCGTACATTGTAAAGTTCATTCGCTTTTATTAATGCAACGCTACGAATGTTCTTTGTTATCCTCTTTCGTCCGTACCTACTGGTACTGGTCAAAGTCCAATCTCAACCGCTTAGAACCCACCGCTTAAAGTACAAGGCTAACCCCCGAATACTGAAACGCAACTCAGATTTAAGCACGTCTCAAGCGACGAATATTTGACAGTTTTCAATGAAAATCTGTCAAATATTCGTCGCTTGTGACGTGCTTAAATCTGAGTTGCGTTTCAGTATTCGGGGGTTAATCTTTCAACGCGAGATAATTCCAAAGCATGCTGTTTACTGAGTTGTCCTAGAATCGGAGTATGATAAAGAGAGCGTTGAAGTCCGTGTCCGAAATTCGTCTTTCATTGGACAGTGGGCGATGGGCTCACCTGTCCGCACTATCACGCGGTGACCACGTGCGTCGCACGCTTATCCCAAAACCACGCGTCGCTGTTTCTGATGAAAATTTTTCTCTACATCTGGTAGAGCTTAACTTGCATAAAACCTCGTGTAATTTGGTTACAATCGATCTTCTCAATTTTATAATGAACGGGACTGTTCCGTGAATTAAATTTGCAAAACAGCGCGCAGATGGGCTGCTGCTATCGTTTCCTGAAAACGATTCTGATACAGAGCTAAATAAAACTATGACGACTGATGATCGAGAAATACGCGTTGACACTTGATTTTTCTCTGCAAAATGTAAGCGAAACTTATTTAAATTGAATTTAGCATCTGTTCTAGTCAAGAGTCGTTGAGGAAAACAAACACACGTGTCCTTATGTTCTTGAATTCCTCGAATGAGCAAAAATATTCTTGATTAGATGGATTACGATACAACGCTTAATTTGGGTGTAGGTAAATTTTCGGAATTGCTATAGATACGTAAGTGTTATTCTGGCTAATATGAAATTATATATTTCCTGAAATCTATAGCAGGAAATTAAGGCTTGGTAGAGTACTGTTTTGCAAGCACTTTAGATAAGTAAGCTTGTCGGTATTGGCCCTCGCGGTTAGATTAAAATGTGTAGGCGAGCGGCACACGTGTGGATAACGGCTGGCTTATCGCTGCTTGACGATATATGGCCCTGTCTTATCAACATCGACATCTGAAATCAAAATTGTAATTCACGCAAGTACTCGTAACAACCGTTACAAAGAAGCAAACAATTTGGAAATTCGGAGAAAGTGACAATCAAGGACACAACGGACTTGTAAACAATCTGGCATGGAAGTTTTTCTGAATAACGTTTTTATTTAGGTTGATATCAAACGAGTAAATCTACGGTGTGATCGTGCGGATACGTCACAACTAGTTTTAATGGTGATCTCATAGCACGCGGTGCGATAACTCTGCCGTACGCTCAGACTCGAGTCCCACATCAAGGGCTTGCGCTTGCGCTATACCGCTTCATTGCGTATCATTCTCAGAACACTTGTACGTACTGTTCTTTGAAAGTGATACGGGGACTATATTGGTAAGGTTCATACCTTGTCATGGAAATTTCTTTTTTATATTGTACTTTACCTACAAATCGAAAGTCTTGTTTCTCTTTATACTCGTACCTATACGAACGCCGATGTTCATCTCCCGTATCCTTCGTAGTATAGCTTCCAATCATACTCGGTTCGTACGAAAGCTTCTGTGGGTGGCCAAAAATATGGTTCCACTGCAGTGGATTTGTAAGATTTCACCGAAGCATTGTAAGACAACGAATGCGGATCCCAATAAATTAAAAACAACAACCAAGAATGCGATATAATTTATAATCCGCCGGTTAATTGTTAAGTAAAGCACCGTGACCAATTAACGCTCAAGAGCAGTATGTGGCGAGTATTTGAGACGAATTTCATTTGAGCAATTGTCGTAATTGACCGGGCCATGCGCCTTCCGGAGCTTGTCGCCCCTTTGTGCCTGCAGCAATGCACTAACATGATTTAGTAGTTGGTACAATTGCTAATGACATGACTGTCTTATTGCTCTTCTCTTACGTCTGCTTGAGATGTGATCGTTTTGATATCATCTTAATCGTCTCTGTATCACTTGTTCCCAACTGATAATTTGGCTGTCTCCATTCTCATGTAGTCATAATAAAGTGTTGCTGTATCCAAATGTGTCAAAGCTAGGTTTTTTGCCTTATAAGGAATCATAGACTTTTGGCGATTATTAATTAATTTATGGGCATAATTTGGCTTCCTGCATTCGATAACATGTCATAGTTGGATTACCGTATAAGGTTGTATTGAATGTCTGCACCCACAGACCTCTAGCGTCCTTGCCGCAAGGTCCAGCCTACCGCCTACATGCTAACGTCATCCATTAGTTTGGCGAACATCATTATGGAGATTCTTCTCTCTCCATTTTGAGAAACCTAACTGTAAGACCAATACTGTGATGGAAATTGGAAGATGAGAAATAAGTGCAAATGGGATTCGCGAGCTTAGAAGTAGTTAGTATCTTGATGAATCTTGAAAGGCAGATAAGACACCGCAAGATGACAAGAGCGACAACAAACTTGAGTTACCTCAGAAAGCAAACAGGCATCGCGTGCGATGCGAAATGATGCGAAATATTTCCGGAGTTAGAGGAGTATTCTATTAATAAATGATTGGACGTTGCTCGTGGGCGAAGATTTCGGGCGAGGAGTCGCGAGTGCGGTTGGCAGCGGCAGTAGCGCGCGATCAGCCGCGGCCGACGCCGTCCGCGCGCGCAACGAACGAACGACCCGCACTCCCGCGCACACGATACCTCCGCGATACTTCGCGATTATACGACCCGACGATCCGCCCCACACGCCGCGTATTCGCCAACACTTAATTATCCCGAAAATCCCATAAACCAGTAGGTGCAGCCGGATCGACTTCATCATCGCCAATACTGCACTTTTGCGAGGGCGGATTATAACGAACAAATCGACTAACAAACTCGAACCGTACGAAGGTGTCGCGTCGCAAAAAGCGCAACACAATAGAGTAAGCGTCTAATTATAAACGTGCTTGAGTGAGCGACGCAGACATGCAGAACATAGATCCTCTGGAGATCGCCAACATCCTCGCCACCGAGCTATGGTGCCACCAGGTATACCCCATCAAACTATCTCCCGATCCAGTCTTCCTAGGTGTTCGAAACCCTCACGACACAGTTCTTCCAGCTTGTGAGTTGCTTAGATAAAGTTTACTCCCGAGGAATTTCAATGCCGGTTTTCACCTACAAAGTTGCAAAGTATCTGTCAGTATTGACTTGACCTATTTAGATTTTAAGCTTTCAGAATTAGCTAGTGAAATTCCTACGCCTACTGAGTGATTTGCGTTGATAGATTTACGAACTCTCGCGTAGTAAATCTTTAGTTTATGTTTACATTTAGGTTTGGTCCTTTCCTTTCTGTATTATTACATTTGACTTCACCATTAGGTTCAGTCCTTTTCTTGAGTTCTGTATCATGTTTAGTCCTTTGCTCATCATCATCCATAGCCCGATAAAATATAATACCACACTACCTATAATAATTACCTAACGTGTCAGATTTATTTTGTTATACATATTATTGTTATGATACTTTGTTATGCAAATATTTTGCTGATAAAACTGTCTGTGGAATGTGGAAGCATTGCGGTGCAACAAAACAAATAATATTGTGTAACTATTTCATCATTGAGACTGCAGCTGTTTAGGGATATTGTCCTATATCTTTCCCTTCTTAGTCTTATTCTACACCTTTTTCTTTACCGGAAGAACTTAGCTAGCTTCTATTAAAATCATGAATCAGGCTGGGATTTCGTCCATATCGCATCATGCCTAAATTGCGAATGTTCGTCATTGATAAGGTGTAACCATTCCTTCTAATCATTACCGTCATCATGTGCTCACGTGTTGTTTCATTGATAGGTATTTTCAATTTGGCTGTCTCAGAACCTACTAGTTCTTTAGAACAAGTTTGGTGACAAGATTTGAAGTGCCCCTCAATAAGGCTCCTTTCGTGCATTTGACACATGTTTCATTAGACACAAAAGACCTTTATGGCTGTAGTTGTTTCTCCCTTAGCCTTATTTCGATCAAACCCTTCACTTGTAACCGAGGTTCTTATAGCCTTCTTTGGAACCACTAAGATTCTTTGTGACTGCTGTATGTATATTGAAGTGGAGGTAGTATCAATATCCCTCACTTGATCTTCTTTGTCTATAATGTCCGTGCACGCACTACGACACAACAATATACGCGATAAATACCAGTGTAATAGTTTTTTATGTGTTATGATCTCAAACGTTTAAAATATACTATTGTATAACTCAATATCTAACGGTTTGTTTTCTTTGTTTCCAGTTGGCGAACCTCGAGGGCCTCCAGTCGGGGGTCCCGACCCGCACGACGGCCACCATAACGCCCACCCAGCTGCGGAACTTCGAGCAGACCTACATAGAGCTGACCAACTGCCGCTCTGAGCAGGCCACGCACGCTGGCTTCGTGCCGCCTTCCGTCACGCACGCCAATAACTACGGTAAGATATTAGCAAATGGCAAATTCATCTTCCACACTTTGGTGTGCGGACTGGTTTCCGCAAGTAGGTCTTAGGCGGGCCCTTTTTGCGTGATGGCGCTTGACACGTGTTGTTCGAACTTTTTAGGTTCTACGACACGTCGGTTTCCTCACGATGTTTTTCTTCACTGTTTGAGAGTACTGGCAAAGTGCACATACATTATTCAATAGAAAAACTCATTGGTACACGACTGGATTTGAACACCTTAGGATTGGAAATATACTGAATTGTTCCATATTGTCTTCCTGTTCCTTGACTGGCCTCTAGCTCAGTTGGTAGTAGCTCTGCCTTCTGCGCCGCAGGTCGTGGGTTCGATCCCCACCGAGAACAAATATTTGTGTGGTGAACATAAATGTTTGTTCTCTGTCTGGGTGTTATATTGTATTCTAAGTATGTATTTACAAAAAAAAAAATGTATTCAAGTATTATATCAGCTATCCGGTTCCCATATTACAAGCTCTGCTTAGTTTGGGGCTGGGTAGTGTTGTGTGAATTGTCCACAATATTTATTTATTTATTATATTATTATGCACGTAAATTTAACAATGTCAGATCTTAGCACTAGTTTTTGAACTCTAGTTGGATATAGGATAGGGCTGACATTGAAACGGTCTTTCGATATCAAGGAGTTGAAGAATCTAGCGATTAAGTGCAGTCGGATTTTCATTATGAGATGAAAAAATTATGTGTTGGTATTATGATCATCAATCACTCCTAGTTATAACTTATGTAGGATGAGATTTTGACCAAATGAGGTCAAAAATCAGTTATGTTGAATTCTCCTTGTATTTGGCATACCAAATACCATATAGTAATACCATATAGTAATACCATAGTATTACTTCGACAAAAATACAATACGGTTACTTATTAAGGTTAAGGAATTAGGGCTGCTAAAATTACTGTAATCTACATATAGCCAAAGGTATAACCAAACCAAAATTACCCGATTTCCCGTTAGTCATTAAACCAGTGGTTTTTGTATTCAATAGAATCGTACCACCTCATACGTCAATGTAAACCCCCTAACCGACGATGAATCCTCTCTTACTTTATTGTCATACGAGGCTCTCGACTTGCAGTATTCCCCTCTAGCTTATTTCAGGGTCTTTGCTTGCGTAGTGCAATTTCTTTTTCCCACTGCTGGGCAAAGGTTTCCCCCAAATCTTTCCAACCGTCTCTATCCATCGCTTCATCCCACCATCCTCGCTCGAAAGCGTCGAGATCGCCCCTCCGACGCTCCTTTGGCCAACCCCGACCTCGCCTTCCCTCTGGTTGCCACAGAGTTATCTGGTTCGTCCATTTATCGGGATGCATTCTACTGACATGACCCGCCCAGTCCCACTTGAGCTGGGCCGTTTTTCTTCCGACGTCGGAAATTCCAGTGGTTGAACGTAACATGCTGTTACGCACTCGGTCAGTGCGTTAAACCCGAAGATACTACGTTCCATTGCCCTCTGGCAAATCTTGAATCTGGACTTCTGCAATTTAACTAAGTTATATTTTTGTCTTTCACGAACGTTTATAAGCAGTCTTCTATTTCCAGTGATTAGTCACCTCTTCCAATATTCCAGTAATAAATTAATTTATGCTTCATTTTATTAAAATAGTAGGATAATAATCAATGCGGAATATTTACAATTTAATTTAGTCTTACAGCGGAGTTCAAGCTCAACGCTCTGTTACTAAATGGCTAATAAAGTAGGTACACAAAAATACAATTTACAAAGACATTAAATCCGGAACTTGAAGGCTTCATAAACAAACTTTCCACTGACGAATAAAGCTACTTTCATGTTAGTAGGTTTGATGTCTTTCATTGTCTTCCAATATCTCTTTAACTTTCATCCAAATTCGCTCCGTCCTGAGTCGTCCTGACCTAAGTTAAGTGGTTTCCACTCACAAGCTTTAGCATTGATCTTAATATTAGTCCTATCCTTTATTTGCAGGTATGCTAAACTCAACGGGGTACTGTGAGTCGGGCCCGACGACTGCGCTGCAGGTGTCGCCGGGCCCTCTCTCCGCCAGCGGTGACAGCATGAGCAGTAGCCCCGGCCTTCCGATGCCGAAGCGACGCAACATGGGCGGCAGAAGACCAGCCAAAGCCCCCCAAGACATCTCCCCAGAAGAAGAAGAACGGAGAAGAGTACGTCGCGATCGCAACAAGATGGCCGCCGCTAGATGCCGCAAACGCAGACTCGATCACACCAACGAACTCCAAGACGAGACAGATAAACTAGAAGAGAAGAAACAAGCGTTGCAAGAAGAAATCCGCAAACTCAACTCTGAGCGGGAACAACTGCACAGTGTTTTAGAATCGCATATGCTGTCGTGTCGTCTCAACAAGCGCTCGATGAGTCCACCTGATGTGAAGCCTTTCCACGAGGCAGCGCCTTATCCCTACCCGATGCCAGATGACGAGGTCAGAGTCAAGGTGGAGTACGACCCCACGGCTGATCCCGTCTTGGGCCACATGGATAACATGTTCACATCTCCGGCTAACAATAAAAGGTAAGACCAACAAACATTTTTGACGAGTTTCTTTAAACGCTACATTCGTTCTGGTCGCCATTCGTTTGCTGATTCCGAGCCTTTTGTGAGTCATCAGTTGCATGAAAGTCTGTACCTAACCTATTTGTACTTTCTCACAATCGATGACTCTTACTCACAATTTTGTATTTAGAGTACGTGCATAATGACTACTAGGCACACTAATGCGTTCAACGCAGGTTCAACGCTTTGCTTGGTTTGACCTTCGCTGTTCAACCAAAGGAAACAAAGGTCTACTCTTCGGTAGACTTTTGTTGCTAGTGTTGGAATGCAAGTTGACTATCCAATTCTAACGACTGGCCTCTCAGCTCAGTTGGTATACTCTGCCTTCTGCGCCGTAGGTCGTGGGTTCTATCCCCACCGAGAACAAATATTTGTGTGGTGAACACAGATGTTTGTTCTCTGTCTGGGTGTTATATGGTATTCTAACTATGTATTCACCAAAAAACTGCTATCAGCTATCTGGTTCCTAAGTATAAGCTTTGCTTAATTTGGGGCCTCCCTCATAGTGATGTGTGGATTGTCCAAAATATTTTTTATATTTATTAATTTATTTTTGTTTGGTTCCAGAATAATGTTGTCGGCGGCTAACCCAGCCGTGGTGACGAGTCCGAGCCACGTGACTCTCGACACGCCGCCTGCCCTCTCGCGGCCGAACCGACCCAACTCGCTGCAAGTGCCGCTCACACTCAATCCGGCACAGGTATTACTATACATTATACATACGGTTATAGGCAATTAATATTGCACATTACCATTATCAACCTTCACAACGAGCTCTACAGTAGTATAACTAGCGGCACATAACTCTAGCGCTGAGCGATACGCGGAGGAGATAGCTGCGCATGCGTCGTAGTGTGCGCATGTCCCGCACACTGGATGTGTGGATGTGTGCAGAGTGTCTTATTTGGTACAGAGAGCGGGGTGCGACTGGAGAGCCAATCAGCGCTACGCACGCCCGCCCTTCATACCGTTAGCCCCTCTCAGGTACCTTATTTTTGACTTCTGCGCAATAACGGTCAGCGCTAAAGTTATCTGCCGCTACCTATACATACAGTTGTAGGCAAATAATATTGCACATCACCAATATCACCTTCACATCGAGTCTACAGCATTAGTAAAGCTAGCAGCAGCATTGCTGTGTTTCGGTTTTAAGGGCGTGGGTGCCGGTGAAATTACTGGCACGTGAGGCTGACATCTGTATGCCTCAAGTTGATGGACGCGGGGCCAGTGCATCGTAGGGCACGTTCCTGACGTGTGATTCTACGAGGCAATGTTTGTTATAGGCGATGGTTACCACTTAACATAAGGTGGGCTATATGCTTGTTCCATCAGCTAGTTGTATAAAAAAAAGTTAGTGAGCTTGTAGGCTGATGATGATACTCGTATCAATTTCATTAAAAAAAAATGGTTCAAACTACTTTTTCCCGGCCTCGTTTTATAGCATAATTACTTATCCAATTCGAAATTCAAAAAACTCACTTTCGAACTCGCTTTTCAAAATTAATTAGCCTTATTGTTTTTCAATTGTTTTTTGCATTCTCTCTACTGCATAAAATTTTGCTAATTGCACTAAAAGTCGGTGCAAAAAAAAATCTGACCGTATTGCCCACTCAACCAATTCGAAATTATAACCACCTTTTTGTTATAAATAGGAATTCGTTGTTTCCTCGTATTTGTTGCGAAGAGGTAATGGATTGGCAAAGAATTAACTTCCTTATTATATTAAATCATGTTGTGAAAGGGAAAAGTGGACCCTAGGTTTAAAATAAATTCTCACACAGTTACAGTTTATTTATAGGCATCTGCCTATAAATAAACTGTGACTGTGTGAGAATTAGACGAACTAAATAAAATGCTAACCAAACTAATAATATGCCCGAACTGACTGATAGCAGAATTAAAAAAATAGTAATGAAGAATATGGTCCAAAGTTCTCCAGGCACGGTAGATACCTACTTTTTTTTAGGCATATTTTTTTCTACTGATTAAATCATTGGTATACACGACAGGACAGGATTTGAACCCACAAACTCAGGATCAGAAGGCAAGGCCTCTACCACTTGGCTACCAGTGCTCTCAACAAATATACGCAATGATCCCGTCATTGCGTATATTTTTTATTGCGTACATTTGTTTTTACAGTGTTTTATAGTAACAGTTACTAACAGCTGCATTTTTTGTTCCAGATCCACAATAACAAAGCTCTCGGCAACAACAAAATCGCCGGCATAGAGATCAGTACGCCCTCCAACGGGATTCCCTTCAACTTCGAGAGCCTCATGGAAGGCGGCACCGGTCTCACGCCGGTCCATCCCCACCCGCATCCCTGCGCGCATCAAAACCGCGCCGCACCTGAGATAGTCTCCCCTGATTCGCACAACAGTCTTGTCTCCCTCTGAGATCAGCTCGACGCCACTTTCACCCTCTTCGAGCAACTTCAGGACCTCTAAGAGAGAAAGTGGCCCGGCGATTGCGCCGACCGAACCCGGTTCGAGTTTTAACGATTTATTTATTCGGTTCTTTCTGTTCTTTCTGTTCTTTCTTTGAATCTTCTTTTGGTCAATGACCTTTTTCTATTTATTGAGCTCTATAGAAACTATTGCTCACTTGTGCTTTGTATTTATAACGTAGTATTTAGTGGCCTAGTGTTGCCAGCCTACGGAAGTCAATTTACGAGTTTTTATAACGTTCTATTGAAAATATTTTTATAAAATAGATGTGTATTTCGGCAGATAAAATAATAATTGTGATCTAAAATAAAACAGAGTTTTATTTGAAGCATTTCAGGGATTTGTTTTGGTGTTGTGCTTTATTCTAGCGAGGCTAGAGCAATAGGTGCGTTTATGATGTAAGTGTAGTGTTTACTCTTGCTATTCTACTTTGAACTGTTTCGGCACTGAACATTTTAATCCCGCGATTCTCGAAGTATCTTGTCATAATAAACCTAGTGCCATTAACTACGTCTACTTTCAGGGATACAATAATTATAATTAACCGTAAATTAACAGCAATATGTATTACATACTTAAATAATTAATATATTTGATGTAAGTTAGCTCAATGTCGATGTAACGTTTACCGTTCCATTGGATTAGGTATTGGTAGTTCGGAAATTATATTTAAGCCTTTTGTGATACCTACGTCCAGTGATTTTTGTATTGCACTCCTCAATGGAGTAGCTTTGTCCATGCCCAACTCATGCCCTTGTGTTATTGTATATTAGGGCAAATTATTTATTTAAATTTATTTTAAAACAATCATGAATTAGGGCTAAATAGTTTAATCTCAAATACTTTTTGTATGATTATATTTTTAGTAAAATAATTTGTAAGAAAATGTAACAACGGCGTGAGTTGGCGGTGATTGTAAAGACACTGGAATAAAATATTTTAGATTTAGGCAATAATTAGAATAAGGGCACTAAAATTAATGTTAACGCATAACTTAGACCAAAATATTATTTTATATGCTTTATTGTAGATGTAATGTAAAATCTAAGCCAAATATTGATTTTATGTTAGGTTTAGCGATTCCTCCAAGTATTATAGAAAGGCGCCGAGTTAGCGGAGACTATTTATTTAGTAATGTATGTTTCAAAACTTTCAAACCATCACTAAAGTATGTGCAATAGCGCACTTATATACACCAAGTTATATTATAAGACATACGCATAATAAGAATAGATTATGAATTGTAACTTTTCTATAACATTTTTATAACGCATCGTAGTGTACATTTTGTATTTTTTCATTAAAGTGATAGCAAAGCAATATATTTGATACTATTTCAAAATGTAAGCAGGTTTAGCGACTAACTGTAAATTGGAAAATATAAATTTGTTTACATACACCAGATTTGTGCTTTTTATTTTTAGATTTTCCTTATCAAGTATCCTTATTTTTATATTTAGGAGCATTCTGGACGACTATTCTAAATCAAAGTTTTCGAATTAAATTTGATTATTCTAGATATTTACAAAGTTCCTTACGTGGTAGAAAAGGATAGACATTGAAGATCCCTATGTGCTAGAGAAGGATAGACTTACATTTCAAAACTTTTGCCTCTCATAACCACCCCCACTTCAACCCTTTCCGTCAAAACTCTCTTACAGCGGAAGACCAAAGGGTATAAGAGACTGACCCAAGAGGGAAGACTACCACAACGGGAAAAAAACCCCAGTTGGTGGTGATGGATAAAACGTACACTTAGGTACTTGCTTATAAAGTATCTATTAATAATAAAAATAAAAAAATTATTGATTAATACATTACTAACAGAGATAGTGCGAAAAATTCTTGGTATATTAGGTAAGCATAAGCACTGATTTTATTGACTTAAATACTTATATTAACCAACAGGAAATCCGCAAAAACAGCTATTTAATAATCCTTATAAAATAAAAGCAGCAATTTTTTAAATTCAGTTTTTGAACTCAATAAAACGAACGAAGTCACGTTGCCAACGACGGTTGATGTAGTTTTTGATGAACATATACGTGTAGAATAGAATCTCCAGCACGCTTATACAGCTACAGCCCAGACATAGCCCAAATATGCCGCCGAGATTAGCTTGAAAAAGAAAAAGGAAATAAGAGATATTATTTAATAGTGAGAGATAACTGTGAAAGAAATTGTTAAAACTCCTGTCTTTCGCACATCTAAGCGTTTTGCGGCGGCAGCATTATGCCATCGATAGTTGACAGCGTTTCACTTAGGTATAGCCACCGTACCGTAGCCACCGCAGAACGCTTAAATGTGTGCATGCCAAGCTTTAAAAACACGGAACAAGGACATATGATTTTAAACAGTAGGATAAAATTGGTGTAACTGCTTTTTATAAAAACTTCAACCATTATATTAAGTTCACTGCTATGTCGGTAATCGAGTATCTAGCGCAGCGCATTAGCATTGCTATTCAGCGTGGCAATGCCGCCAGCGTCTTGGAGACGCTTCCGTCTGATACTGATTTGAATCAGTTGAAACATCTCTAGATCGTTTGCTTTGTACATTATGTAAATATTTGTTTTATTGTAAGTTTCTTTGTGTAAATGAATGTATACTATTTCATTTATACTTAACTATGAGCATACTCACAAGATAGTATGGGAAGTGACATAACAGTCTCCTGTTTTTTCTTCACGTACATTGAGTTAACAAAGTAAAAGTTCAAGATTAATGTACTTTGGTTGAATTGTATACCTGCACTGGAACAAAAAAATACAGTCACAAAGAATCATACACATAAAAATCTAACAAAACTGCACCATATGACAAACACAAAACAATATACTTATTATACCTACACGGATTATATGTAAACAAAAAATATGTCATAATATATCTACTGTTAGCAAGATTTGGGTACCTACTTATAGGACATCCCTACTGAGACCCGGCAACGAAACACATCACTAGTCGGGGATAGAAAATGGCGTCGTAATATGTAATTGTTTTCCGTGTTTTTTTTTTATAAAACCACCACAGGCGGCACTTTCATATAGTTATACTATAATATAATTAATAGTTAATAAGTTGTCGTTGTCCTTTTGTGTGAGTTAAATAAGCTTTTTTTATTTAATTTAATTTTATTTATACCGCACCTAACAAACCGCATCTCATGGTGGTCTATAGTAAGCACTTACTACGGTTGATTAAACATGTACGGCACAGCATTAAAGTTCCCAAGGATAAGGTCAGCTGTGTACTTTCGCGGCTCGCAATCAGACAGGCAGTTGCACGAGTATTTCGATGTACTGGAATCTGAAAACAAGTTATATGTTATAGTATCTAGTCTTGGGGACGCTTCCGACTGGTACTGATTTGGATCAGTTGAGCTATCCCTAGATCGTTTGTAACGGTCTGCAGATAGCTCAACTGTTTCTTGTGTATTTTGTACATTTTGTAAGTAAATAAGTTTTATTGTGTCAATTAAATAAATATTTAAATGTCGTTATCTACTTGAACAGTCAACATCGAAAATGATAAATTCGACAAAGTTTTAGTGTTAAAGAAATGATAAACTACCATTCTTTAGAGTCTAAAATTGTATTGTCGTGTCAATAGTTTTTTTGAACCAGTGTGGTGAAAGAATTTTAAGTTCTCGCTCGTACAATTTGACCATTTTAAAGAAATAAAATCATAGAACTTATTTATGAAAAAATCTCGAACAAATATTTTGTGAGCACATTCAAATAGTTTAGCTAAAAATAATATTGATTTATAATACTAAAATCTATAACTGCCTATAAAAAATAGCTTCATGTGTGCTTTTTAAGTCTGTGTGAGTCCTCACCAGTGTTGTGCGACGTTTTGACGCAGAAGTTATTAAGTAAACACTCATACAGACTCAAAACCAGTGCCAGTGACCGAGCCAGACAGAGCTTGTGGTAGGCCTGCAGGATAGGAGGATTACTTACATTTGACAAACACAATACACTCAATATTAGTAATGTTGCACATATGACGCGGAGGTGAGTGCGGGATGTAAAACAACAAACAATCGCACTGCTCCAGTACCGCTTGTACCGTGCATGTTAGATCACAGTCCGACTTGCTGTAACGGTCGAAGTATGGGAGACTGGCTTCGTGGTCTAAGAAGCATTTGCGTCTGGAAAAACAAGTTAAAATAAAAGTTAATATTAAATCTATACTAATATTATAAAGAGGAAACATTTGTACCTATTTTTGTATGTTTGTATGTTTGTAATGAATAGGCTCAAAAAGTACTTGGCCGATTTAAAAAATTCAATTCAATCCAATAGAATGCTACATTCTTCCAATTTGACATAGGGTACATTTCATTTTGAAAAAATTAGGGATCCTTGGTAAAATTTGAACAATGTAACCGAAGGTGTAGAAAAATGAGTCTTAAAATGTCTTTCGTCGAATGCGCTGCCGAAACTGTTAGCGATAGAACAAAATAATGTACAACAATGTTGTCTACCCCGTGCGAAGCCGGGACGGGCTGCTAGTCTATAATAAAATTAATCCCGCATTTAAAAATTGCTAAGAAAGTTAAAAGTCTAAGCGTATTGGGATGGGAGTATTCACATTCGGGAACAGTAGGTACCCGTAGTCTGTGTTTTACTCGATCAGTTTGAACAATTCGTTTCGCCTACGTGTCTCTCTGTTTTGTATGGAGAAAAGATGAGACAGCAGTACGTAACGTAGAAACTTGGTAGAAACGATCGAAACGATCTGTTGTCTCATAATTTCTACATACATAAGGCTACAAACAGACACACACAATAAGGCCTAAAATTTAAATAACTCTCTCTCTTTTCGTTTGAGGGTTAATTTGAATGTCGGGGAATATTGTCCAATGGTAAGATAGAATTGACTTACTGCTCAGGAAGAAGGGTCCTGACTTCTTCAGAACACGTCGTATACTCCGCGTTCATGATATGGAAAGACTCTGTGTTGGTTTCAACGAGTGTCATTTCCCGGTTCGTAGGAAAATCAGTTGAATCCGAATACATCACCTGAAACAACGTTTTTAGGTCGTCATTGTCATCATCAGTATGAAAAGTCCACTGCTCGACATAATTTTATCCTCCTCTATTAATTATACCTCCCTTATACATTTACAGGAAGAACGATTCTGAGGCTTTTTCCTTCTTCACACCTTATTTACAGAGAAACTTACGGTTAATACAACACAAGTAGGTAGGTATGTATTTACAAAATCAACCTACACTAAGCAGTTGAGCTATATGCAGACCGTTACAAACGATCTCCAGATAGCTGAACTTTTCCCCTTTGTTTGGTTGAAGGCGCTAAACTCGGGAACTGCTGGTCCGAATTGATAAAAATATTTTTGTGTTTTTAGGTAAAAGAAACGATAAGAAAACTGCGAAGGTCTACTCCAACCAATTCTGACTGCCCAAGGACTCATAACATCACGCTATTTTCTATTAGTGACCAGTTTGTATGAACGAAATGCATTCTTCTTTCAAAAAGCTCACCGTGACAGCACCTCCACCGAGTATAGTCCCGTCAACAGCGTCGTTCATATCGTAGTCTGCTATCACGATTAATCCTCTGCCTTCCCCTGCGCTTCTAACCGTTCTTGTGATCGCGTCAGGAGCGTGTTGGTTCCTTCAAGAAGTATACAAAAATCATAACATGTACGGGAAGAAAGAGTGCATAGATCATGGAGATATATAATGTCTTTCTTTACCTATGACATTGCAGATTTATAAAAAAACCTTAAATTGTAAAAAAAATGTATTTTATTTTTATTTTAGTGAGTCAAAGTACTGGCCCAAATTATGCATACAATTTTGCCATTTTGATGGCAGTTTGTTTATTGTTTTACTGTAGAAGTCTGCGGACGGAAAGCGATGAGTTCAGCGAAAGCGTTTTGTACTGCCTCTCGGGCGTAAATACCTATTATAAAACATTGATAAATAACAATAATTTTATATTTTCATCACCTTCCCAGGACGAAATAATAATCATCCGCAGCTACAAATGAAAAATCTAAGTGAGCATGTATTGACGTACGTTTTTCATTTGTAGGTATATACTTACGTGTTTCCATCATAAAAGTATTTATTATTGAAAGTACAGCAAAGTCCTTGAGCAGTCAGAATTGGTTGGAGTAGACCTTCGCAGTTTTCATAACGTTTGGTTTCAAAATAACAAAGTTTGAGGAAGCTACTGCAGCTCTGCGCGATGCCACCCAAAAACCCTGCAGTCTGTGAAACGAAAACTAAAATTACAGTAAGTATACGGCTGAGCCGATTTTTAAACTGAAAATTGGTGGGAAGGTAGCTTAATAGAACTAGGAGACAGACATAGGATTTTTATCCCGAAAATATAACAGGAACGGGGAGAGCAAAGGAAAAAAAAAAATTATATTCAGAAAAAAATAATTGAGTGCATAAATATATGAGAATTATGCAAGCTATCTGTTTCCCATCGTACAAGCTCTGTTAAGTTTGGGGCTACATACAATTTTGTGAATTGTCCACACTATTTACACAGACATTATTCGGCCTAATCCACATGGTCAATACGTATGAAGCTGACTAAGTGACTAACCGCGGGCTACCTCATAATATTTTTCAGTCCTCACAGCTCACAGCCTACCATGAGCTGGGTTTGGCTGTGTGATGGCTAATCTTGGTGTTACAATACTTACAATATGCAGCGTGTATCATAAAATCCTTATGAACCCGAAAGGGGGATATTTAACACGTTGTTAAGGCTAACTACGTTTGTTCTACAACTTTAGGAGTAACGAAGATTCATTATAATTCATTGGCCCTTACCGTAATGTTGTTGAGATCCAAAAATGACTGCAAAGTGAATAGAGTAGTTTCATTCACATCGGGAAGTATTTCATACATGCCCAAAATATCAGTTAGTGCTGTTTCGAGGTCGATCTGCAGTCCTGCGTTGCTAAAATTGAAGAAATACTGAATGATTTTCCGGTATGAAATAATTCTAGTAAGTTGAAGTAGAGCTCTTTGTGTGTGGCTCGTCCGGGGAAGTACTACCACCATGCCTATTTCTGCCGTGAAGCAGCATTGCTGTGTTTCGGTTTGAAGGGTGTGGGTGTCGGTGAAATTACTGACACGTTATGCTGAACATCTGTATGCCTCAGGTTGATGGACGTAGTTGGTGCACGTTTCTGAGCTATTACCATTTTGTGTAGCTATAACACGCACACCATTTTTTAATCTGAATCTATCTGTTCTATCTATTTTATCTGTCTGTTCTTTTTTAGATTTAACTATGCTTTGTTTTTATATTTTCTCCGTTTTTTAATTCGTGTGCGTTTATATTCTAGATAAATAAATTCTTTAGTATATCTATCTATTTGTATCTATACGAGTATTTTCTTCGTTTTTTAATTCGTGTGTGTTTATATTATATACAAATAAATTATGATCTATATTATATTATATTATCTATCTATCAGTGATCTATCTATCCCTGGTGTTGATGGTGCTTACGTAAGGCTTTCATTGAGTTTCTTCATGTAGCTTTTGGTAACTTGTACCGGAGAGCAGATGGTGATGGCAGGGTACGGCATGCTGATTACCGGCTCATACTGGTTCTCGATGGTGATCTGAGGAGTTTGGCATCTATATTTTATTATATCTATGACGTAATATGACTGATGGAGAGTGGAGAGTCTTGGGAGAGACTTGATTAAGCAGCGGATGTTTGATAAAAAGAACGTGGCACTCTTGGAACTCGACTGAAGTGAAAATTTCAACAATTTATAACAATAACAATTTATTCTTGATGGGGATCGAACCCACGCTCTACGGCGCAGAAGGCAGGCCTCCAACTAGCTATATATACTTATAAACGCAATTTAAATTGAATAATTGCTTAAAGTAAGCCCATGTCATTGTTTGTCATGACCATAGTTAAGCACTGTTTAACTTTTGAAATATTTCTATAAGTAGGCAAAAAGCTGTGACGCCTGTCTAGTGTTGATGATGATAATAAGTATTATTTGATATTACCCGTGTAGGCATCTCTTCAAACCGAAGATACAGATGTTGACACAACACACACGCAAAGAAGAGCACAGCTACCATGTTCGCGGTCCAGAAACATCTGCTCAAAGCATTTTTATTTATAACACATAGCACACTAATAAAATAAGTGTACAAAAGGTGGGCCATACTATGAACATTTTCTACTAGCCGAACCTAAATAACAGAGTGATGATGGGAAAGGAACTATTTTTTTTAATGAAATTCTTTGGTTACTCTTGTGTAATTTAGTTAAATTGGTTGTCTTGTCATGTTAGCAAGCATCTTTCATACAAGATTCAACACGCAACACAGACACGTAGACAATACGTAGCCTTATAGCGATTACGTAGACAACGCGTAGCTGTAGCGACACCGTAGACAAAGTGTAGCCGTAGCGATGCGTAGACAAAGCGTAGCCGTATACAAAGCGTAGCCGTAGCGATTGCGTAGACAAAGCGTAGTTGTAGCGACACCGTAGACAAAGCGTAGCCGTAGAGATGCGTAGACTCAGCGTAGCCGTAGCGATTGCGTTTATAAAGCGTAGCAGTAGCGACACCGTAGAGAAAGCGTAGCCGTAGTGACAACGTAGACAAAGCGTAGCCGTAGCGATGCGTAGACACAGCGTAGCCGTAGCGATTGCGTAGATAAAGCGTAGCTGTAGCGACACCGTAGAGAAAGCGTAGCCGTAGCGATGCGTAGACACAGCATAGCCGTAGCGATTGCGTAGATAAAGCGTAGCTGTAGCGACACCGTTGACAAAGCGTAGCCGTAGCGATGCGTAGACAAAGCGTAGCCGTAGCGATTGCGTAGACAAAGCGTAGCCGTAGCGAGTGCGAAGACAAAGCGTAACCGTGGCGATGCGTAGACACAGCGTTGCCGTAGCGAGCGACGCCGTAGACATAGAGTAACGACACATAAGTTAAAGATAATTCTAACGAATAGATAATTCTAAAAAATCTTACCTTGATAGACGATCAGGATACAAGTAAAAGTATTTCAATCCGAGTATCGTGCCTTCCAAACAGAATTTTCGTAGTAATGTTTTAAAATTTCCCTTCATTGTGAGAATGCTCTCTCGATTCTAGAACAAAATCAATATTATTTAGTAATTAACAGAAACCAAAAATCTTGAATCCCCAGGCACGGTAGACATCCCCACGGTTGATCTCTTAGTACCATGTATCAACTCAAGATTTTTTGAGGGTATCAAGGGGAAAAGATAAATTTAAGTATAAAGATCAAAATTTAAATAATAACATCCACGAGGTAGCTTTAATCAAGCATGTTTGAATGTATTTAAAATACTAAAGGTACTCACCGTAAATATTTCAACAAAATTTAATAATTTAATGAGGTGTCGTGAGTAATTATTTCAATGTTTAACAATTCCTAAGTACCCTTGAAAACCGTGTAACTTAATTAGTTTTAATTTTTGTTGGCATTTGTCATGAACCATGATATCAATGGTCGCGGTATAATTAACGGTTTAAGGCGAAGCCAACCGTCAATGTACGTTCGCACATTTTCACCCTTTGCAAGATATAAAATAATAGAACTTATTTATCGAAAATCTAGAGCACTTTTTTTTATGTAAAAGAAAAACGAACTAAAGGCCCACCTGATGGTAAGCGGTCACCGTCGCCCATAGACACCAACAACACCAAAGGTGCTGTCGTTGCGTCGCCTACCCTGGAGGAGTATTTTAAAGTTTTCATGAAGCTATTCATGTTGTATTTAAGAGGGAACACCTCTGGTGGTAGCTCATTCCACAATTTATATGTATGACGAAGAACGATCTCGAGAAGCGAGCAGTACGAGAAACCCATGGATCCAGAATGTGTGGATGAGCACGGTCTCTATGTCGAGAAGAGCGGTGGACACTGCTGAGTGCTGCCAAGATCGGAACACCATTTTAAATAAAACAAGATTTAGGAAATGTATAAAGTTTATTGAGAAGTTCTCATATCTATAATTTGGTTGGTAACAATTTTGGTTTACTCGAACTATTAGGAAGGCTTATAATATATCAGAGAATCAAATTGACTACACATTTACTAAACACTGATAGCTTAAACATATAAGAGTATGTTTAAAAAAAATTATGGGTAAAAGTGGCTCCCTATTTCATTTGAAAAAATGTAGCAATACTGTAGAATTCAGAGTGAAATATATTGGTTGTGCTACTTAGTTTATAGTTGCATATTTCAAATGAAAATCTATAGCGCAGAGTCACTATATTTTGAAACCACACAGTAGTTACGAGTAATCCTAAAGTATTCAGGATTATTAATGATGGGTTTTCATGAAATTTTCATAAAACCTGGCCAGTTCTTTTATTAAAATTTTTTTTAGATAACCTAGCATCTAGATTCAAGAGCTTGGTCAAAATTAAAAAGCCCTATGATTTTAAATGAGATAAGATTTCTTACATCTCATGTTCCAGTAACTTCATTGGCAATCCTACCCTAAAACCACATTGCTAGTGGAAAAAGGTAAGACGGTGGTACCTCCCCAGTCGGGCATTGAACCTATTGCCCTACCACCTCACACTTGATACCGAAATATCTTTTGAAAGACAAAATATTCTACGCGTTATTCGTGAAGAGAAATAATTAAATATTAAACGACTGATAACCATTTTATAATGAAACTCTGTAGGTGTTATTTTGAATTGTTTGTTTGACCTAAATACTTGTTATTACGGTAAACACTAATAAAATTGAGTACCTATTCTACATAATTTCCTCATAGTTTAAATATGGATTAAATCAAAGTAACTCGCCGCGTTTGAACGGAATAAACCTTGGAAACTAAGTAATTATTTCAAACTATTGCTATTCAGCGTGGCAATGCGTGGCGTGCGTCTTGGGGACGCTTCCGTCTGGCACTGATTTGGATCAGTTGAGCTATCTCTAGATCGTTTGTAACGATCTGCAGATAGCTCAACTGTTTCTTGTGTATTTTGTACATTTTGTAAATATATTTTTTTTTATCATGGTGTAGTAAAATACTTTTTCAAACTTGAATTTTTCTTTTTCATTTTTCTTTCTAACTTTTATTCTTTGTATGCTTAAGTGTTTTTAAAATCTCAGTTCTTGTTTTTGACAAGCCTACACAAGAGATAAATATATTTTTATATGTCGCTGTCGGATACAATCCATAGATTTAAAAAAATTGCCTTTTTTAGGGATAGAAAATATATATAATAGAATAGATAGATAGAAAATTCTTTATAGCACTAAAAAAAAATTGCATCATACATATGTGAACTTAATCGTAGAGAGCATTCTCTTCGAATTAACTTTTATGTAATTTAGACATGCTTAACGGGTATTCCACAAAAAAATGAAAGGGAGTTCAATAAATAGTTGAACTCAGTAATATGTAAGATAAGTTACAAAACGTTATACTAACTAAAAGTAAAAGAAAAAAGTGAGTAAGTAGTTATTTATAGGTGGATTTCCATAGTTTTCTTTGTACAATTTTACATTTTGCAATTTAACACGTGCAATGTCAGGGCATGTCAGCTTTAAATAATTATTTACAAAGATAGATAAAACTTTACTTATGAATAGATTGAAGATTGGGTAAATAAATTTTTCTAGCAGGTACCAATTTGGCTTTCAAAATTGAAGAGGTATTGTCATCGATGTGTTATAACCATCACCCCACCGTTATAGCCATCGATGGTTATAAGATAGATAGATAGATAGATAGATACACACACATCGATGTGTTTAGAGCAGGTACTTATAGAGTTCCTATAGGAATTGAGAAGAGTAAATATACTAACCTACTAAAAATATAGATTGAACATTCAAATACCTTATCTAGTGATCCTTTTAAAGTGATTTTATGACTGAATAAATACCGTTTTTATTTTATCAATACTATTGAAAACAAATATTTGCTGATTATACAATAAGTGTGGTAATACAAGCCCCCTAAATATGGGGCCTGTGTCCAGCAGTGGACTTATTTAGTGGTTGATGACGCCAACATTTGTCCTACAGCAAGTATCCCATACGTATTTCTGGTTATTGGCTCTATGTACTTCGTGTATATGATAAGTGGCCATATTATGTACTATAGAGGTTGAAATTAAGTTTTATTTAAGAATTAATACTTACACTGACCATCGTAAAAACTATACTATTCGATATTATGATAAACGAATATCTAAATATAACAAGTTGAATAGGTTTAGCATTTTTATATTATAAATTGGTCATCTTCAGCAATATAAATAGATAAGAAAGCTATTCGTTCTATTCCTATGTTTATTTTTATTATATAACAACAACCTGAAAAGAAAATGTATTATGTATGGCAGATTAAAATATTTTATATGGTATTGATTTTAAGAGTAAAAGTTTGGTAATAGTATATTGCTAGCGTAAAGAATAGTTTTATACATTTATTTTAAATTAATGCATGATTTTATAAATTAAATGGGTATTAATCGCGATTACCTTTTAATATTTTCCGACCGCGTTACAACTGGTGTGGTCGCAAGCAGACATGCCATACCTTTAGCCATGCAGACTTACGTAACACGGTGGAAACGACACGAAATATTAAAAGGTATTCGCGATAAATAAATACCCTTTTAGTCGATATAATTTGGTTAATACAGTTAAATATTTTAAAGCAAAAAGCTACGTAATAAAAAAGCTGGTAGACATAATACGAACAAATATTTAGGAGAATGGCAAATATAATTTGTTTATTTACATAATTTGTAGCATATTTCATAAATACTTTTTTCATGAATATGAATAAATATTTTAAATGCTGCTAATTCAAATTAGCTCTACAATATTTTTTCATAGTTATCCCTAATAAGAATCTATCTTTCTATATTATGTAGAAACGCGTATAAGTATAAAAAATCTATTCCCTTAATTACCTATTCTTAGCCTATGAATTAACAAACATTAATTTTTAATACTAAATATCGTAAATTTGTCTGCAACGAATTCTGTAAAATTAAGCAGTACTCAAAATGTACAAAAACACATTTGTGTTACATTATAATAAGTGCTCATAAAATAAATATAAGCCACTTACGACAATGAAAACTTTCCAATTAATATTTTATGCACTTATTTTTAAAGACTCAACGATATTTTAAGAGAAATAACAAACACTATAACACCAAATTAATTAATTTATATACAATGAACGATAAAACGTTTGGACTCTACATACACCTAAAATAGCAAATTTTTCGTTTTTCAAACGAAATTTGAAAGTAAATATTCATCCACAAAACGTATCTAATAATAGCTTTTATAATAAATACATATGAATAAAACGACTAGATTTAACATTTTGGATATTTGTAGACAATAATATATTTTTTTAATAAATATCATTCTAGAATACTATACCTACATGCATTGTGCGCTCCAAATCTTCATTATATCTACTTACAAGTCATTACAGTTTCCAAATAATCTGTATCTTTCTAACAAGCCTCAATAAGAAGAAACTCTTTATAAAACTACAATAGATTTCCAATTCCTGTGCACTTGACATATTTCAGTATAAATTCAATCCTCAGTAACTTTTCCAATTTCAGTCAAAGTGCCTTCAATCCGTGCCTTTCCAATCAAAAACTCTCAACAACACACAAGAAAGCAAACCGTGCTGTCACAACAAAAGCCAACCAGTGTTTAAAAAAACACGAAAAAGATCGTTAAATCTTGAAAGTACCGGGCGGTACGGAGTGCGAGACAGGCGAACCTCTCTGACGTATCAGTCCTTTATGGTGTGGGAAAGGGATAGTTATAGGTTCGCTGGTCCGCGTCTGGGGAAAGTCCCAGATGCCAGATGAGTGAGCTCAATGCGCGTTCTCGTCGCGCTTCGTGCCAGTCCGTCAGGAGTCCAGCAATACATGCCAGCGTTGTACCTGCACCAGAATACAAGTTTTATTATATAATACATACAAGTATAATAATTATATATAATTACATTCGTAAGTACGGTTATAAGTAATAAATATTTGATAGATTAATTCTTTATTGTACACAAAGAAATAAATACCGAAGCTATTACAAAAATAATCAGTACAATGAGCGGTCTTATCGCTAGGAGCGATCTCTTCCAGGCAACCAAAATGTTTAACTTCGGCTTTTCTGCTTTCGTAGAGCGCTATCTCTTTCTACACACTACGCTCTATGAAGCCGAAATTAGCCGATGTGCAATATTACATGTTGTGGTGTGCAATAACACAATATAGCTTTCACTGCTATTATACGCTCACGCCAACTACTAGTACGCAGAAACGGCCGGAGATTATAAGACCAAATAAATATAGTGGACAATCCACAAAACACCATCTGGCCCAGCTTATAATATGTACCAGGTAGCTGGTATAATAATTATATATTATTTTTTTTGTAAATACTTCCTTAGAATACAATATAGCACCCAAGACAGAGAACAAACAACTGTGTTCACCACACAAATATTTGTTCCCGGTGGGGATCGAACCCACGACCTACAGCGCAGACGGCAGAGTTACTACCAACTGAGCTAGTCAGTTGTAAATGTTTTTAATGTTACCTGATCATGCCGCTCGCACAAATCAGTCCAGTGCCTTTGTTCGTCGCGTCCCGAGGAGCTGTGCCCAAGAGAGAACCAGCCCACCATTTCGTTCCGCTTCACACTGCGCCGCCACCATACCGATACCATCAGCGTCACCTCGGTCAGTTGGAATAGAGCAACCTGACCAACAAATCATTAACAGCTTCTTAAAGTTACAGTAGTAAATGATACTTGCCTGGAACACTGGAATTTCACTGCTATAATTATTATTTTTGATTTGTAAAAGGATCACACAAAAAAACGGTAGAAGCCAAGCCGTAGTTTGTTGCCTGTTCTTCTAGGCTTGGTCGCGAGGAACTGGCACCCATACTCACCTAAGCCTAAGACGTTTCAAAGTGATTCTTGCGATTCTACTGAATAAATACAGTTTTAATTATATCGAAAAAACGGGTATTTATCGCGATTACTTTTATTATTTCCCGACGTTTCAACCTTGTTGCAACAGCCGTGGTCGCGGGCAGACTCAACGCCCCCCGTTTGTTATTTCCCGGGTTGAAACGTCGGGAAATATTAAAGGTAATCGCGATAAATACCCGTTTTTTCCCTATAATTATGCATAACGATCGCGTTAATTTAAAAAGGGCTAAATACACTTTTGATTTAGATTTTTAGATTTAGATTTTATGGTGTGTCCTACCTGGAAAATGAAGAGTTCCTTGTAGAGTGGGTTGGACTGAGCGCGGCGAGTGGTGGACTTGCAGCGACCCATCTCCATGCCCAGCGAGCTGATGAGACACAGCTTCACGTACGTGTCGGGAGCCTTGTTGGGAGATAGCTTGCGGAAGTGGGTACCCTTTATTATCTACAATAAGTAAACAGGCCTTTGATCTATTGTAGATGATTTATATAGCGTTAGGAGCAACTGGTGATTACTCATGCCCTAATTGCGGGATGCTACAGTGCCTGGGACAGGATTTCATTCACCGTTTGAGAGCACTAGCATTGTGATGTAGATAAATTTTTCTCATTGGTACACGACTGGATTTGAACCCACGATCTTTACAATATCTACAATAAATAATTACTTATCTACAATAAATAATCAGATTTCAGCGTTACTCTGGAGCTCTTTACACCGTGGTTCACTGTCACCGAGAACGAGATAGCAGGATTTAAAAGGTGCGCCATCGTATCCTAATCACACTCGACGAATCACTCTTAGGGTGTTATTAATAATCCTGGCGCAACGCTGCACTGAGAAAAATGGATTTCTGGCCTAAGATGAATTCCACCTTTGACGGCTGAATTGTAATGACGCGAGGCGATTTTGAAACGCTTACGGTTAATTTGACTTTACTATTCGTTTGCGATAAACTGGTACGTCTCATATGTTAAACACGAACCGTCGCAAATGACTTACCGTAAGGTAGTCTTGGAATCCAACTTAACACTGTTAATACAACAGTAATGGACTATTGAAAGCGTTTTAAATTTACGACGTTGAATATGTGGTGAATATCACCGTAATTAAGGCAAAATTTGACTTAAGTTAAGGTGATATATGCTTTAATAAAAACAAAACAAACTTAAACCTAAGTCATAAACAAACTTTCGAAAGTGGCATAAATAATCTTAAGCATGACAATATTCACCTTACAATAAGGCAGAATATACTTTAGTCAGAAAAAATTGAACGTAAACTCAAAGTCTTTCAGCGGCGTATGAATTCGGCAACATGAAGGTATAATGTGGCCACATTTGCCCTTTTATAAGGCGAAATATTCTCAGGGTACGACGAATTAAATGGTAACATAAGGTCATATAACGGCATACATATTTGACCAATTTAACCGTAAATTTAGCAATATTTACCTTATCATAAGGCGATATAATGCTCAAGTATCAACTGATTGAACGGTAACATTACGTCATAGAACGACGTGCATACTTGGTCAATATAACCGTAAATTTGGTGATATTAGTCTTATCATCAGGCGAAATACGATCAAGTTACGACTAATCAAACGGTGAATGACGTCATAAAACTATTTACTTATTCGGTTAATTAAATCGTAGATAAGACAACAATCACCTTATGGTAAGGCGGATGATACTTAAGTTACTATTTAATCAAACGTTTAAAAAGTCTAATAACGCCATACATATTTGGCCAATTTAACCGTAAATTTGGCAATATTTACCGTATCATAAGGCGAAATACGATCGAGTTAAGACTAACCAAACGGTGAAATAACTTCATTTAACGACTTTCATATTCAGTAAATGAAACCGTAGATATAACAATATTCACCTTAAGATAGGGTGGATGATACTTGACATATTATATAGTCAAACTTTAAAAAGCCTAATAACGGCATACATATTTGGCTAATATAACCGTAAATTTAGCAATATTTGCCTTAACATAAACGCTCAATAATGCTCAAGTTATGACTGATCAAATGGTGAAATAACGTCATCTAGCGACTTACTTATTCTGTGAACGAAATCGTAGATATAGCAATGTTCGACGGATAATACTTTCGTAAATATTTATACAAACGTTTAAAACCTACTACATAAGTACGATCCTAGGTAATTTGGCGAGGTTCAACTTCTTAGTTATCCTACCATAATAATATTAGGTATTGTATCGGTAGGTAAAATAGAATGAGTATATTTTTATTGACGCACAAACAGACGACGTATCTGTACAGCACACAGTAAATAAACAAAGCATTTACAAATCTAACCCTAAACCTGCCTAGCTAAATATCTACCCAACCCATACAAGGTACCTAATAAGCATAAGCAAGCATATAGGTAGGTACATAGAAGTGGCAAGATAGTTAGTGCTGCCGATTTATTTCTCTGAGCAACCCTGGCCGTGGGTCAAATGGATCTCAAATGGGGGCACATTTTAGTTAAGAAGGTAGGTAGGCAGATTTGTACATTACCTACCTAAATACTTAAGTAGGTACTCTACCCACTTATGTGTTTCATTGTGTTTTACTAGGGAGGTTTCTATTGAATCATAGCGCTGTTTAATAAACCATTCCTATTAATAGCTGTTCCATTGAAAAACATTTGCTACGCTCTATGACTCCTTGTTGCTATTCAAAGGCAGAACCCTTGCTTCTACACATAAGCCCTGTTCTCCTGTAGGTAGGTATCTACTTAGATCAAGCGAAGAACCCAAACCAGTGTCTACAAAAATTTGATACCTATTTAGGTAATATAGGTCTCAGCTACCTGTTTCCCATATTACCAAGTTTTGCTTAGTTTACGGCTAGATTGTGTTGCGTGGAATGTCCGCAAATATTTGTAGATAATTTGGTGGAAGAAAAGTCTATTTTACTCAGTTTTATTATTTTAACGACTTTCAGTCAATTGGTGGGTTAAGTTTAAAAAAACTCTCTAGTTACTGCGAGATACACCTTTGTAAGGCACTTGTCGTAGGTACAACGAAAATCTCAATAATGCTGCCAGCTACAAGGCAAATAACCTTGGTTCGTATAACTGTATGAGAGAGAGTATATAAACTTGAAAACCCAACGTCAAAACTGCTGAACCGATTATGATGAAATTTCTATGGGACTAATCTGAAAGTAAAGTTAAGATATAATTTTTCAAATTAGTTTACGAGTTACGTGGTAACAAAAAAAAAACAAATAAATCAAATATCCGTGAAAACACCCATTTAGAATCTTTCCCTGAGTTTACTCACTTTTTGGTTGGAACCCTGACGAACGAGATTCAATACCTACCTACTTTTGCTTTGTGCTGTGTGCTAACTACACGAACTATGCTTGGAGCATAGGCCAATCGACACACACATGACACAGGCAGTTAGTAATGCAGTACAGTTTTGACTTAAAGACTACGTATAGCATATTTTTGATTGGCCTCTCGGCTCAGTTGGTAGGATCTCTGTCTTCTGCGCTGTAGGTCGTGGGTTTGATCCCCACCGAGAACAAATATTTGTGGTGAACACAGTTGTTTTTTCTCTGTTGGGGCATTATATTGTATTCTATGTATTTACATAAAAAATGTGTGTAAGTATTATATCAGCCATCTGGTTCCCATAGTACAAACTCTGCTTAGTTTGGGACTAGATAGTGTTGAGTAGATTGTCTTGAATATCTATTTATTTTTATTTTGTTATTTTTAACACCCACCACTAGCATAATCTGCAGTAGTCGAGTTGGCAGCACTGCCCACGAGGCCACGAGCACGTACGTAACGACTTGTTTCATTCGTCAGTTTGGTTTGACTTTGGACGGAGTGTTTGGTTTAATTCTAAGTCATTCAAAGTTTATTTTGCAGGTTTTTTTTATTATCCCTCATTTTCTGAACGCTGCTGGCTGTGTCAGTGTATGGAAGCACAGACAAACAGATGTAGAGAGGTCCAAGACAGACCTATCAGCAGCAACCAACCAGTCAAAAATCTTCGTGCTTTGAACGTGGCAGACTCTGAATCTGAATCCCACAGATTTATTAACAAAATGGGGCACACACCTGATTGATACGTCATTTCGATGTAAGTAGAGTACCTGTATCAAACTCAGTTATTCCATAATGTTTTTGAACCTAATCATGTTTTGTATTTGATAAGTTTAGGTACCTACTCCCTAGATTCTGGTTGTGTTGGAAACATGAACGAAATATGATTTATAAAAATATGTCTAAGTACATATTCATGTTTTCAGTTTTGAACTTTTGCATTTAATTTTGTATATTGGTACAAAGGAGTTTTTAAACTTAGGAAAATTAATTGTTTATTTTTTTCAGATAAGGTGTACTTTACATAATACGCAAAGAGGACGGGCTACTTAACAGGCTGGCTGGCTTTGGCTTCCTGGATTCCAAACAAAGAAAATAATTGGCGCATTTGTTATTGGACTCTGGGCTAGAAGTAAATCCAAACACCAAACATCATTGGAGTGATTTCAACATGGCCACGCGGTATTGGAGAACCATTTAAAAAGGATTATAGCTGTAAGTACTTGTCATTTGCTATCAGTGATTCAAACGATCTCTCTGACTTAGAACCTGCAATGCCAGGCCGACCTGTCCTTTAATAAACCTGTGGTCATAGTTTGGTTAGATAAACATAATACCTACTTGTACTAATTACCATCATAGAATGCTCTACTTTGTTTGCGATAACTATTTCGTAAAAAATACATTATTTTATTTCAGGTATTGTAATCCAGTTGAGGAGGCTTCACTTGCAATAACGGTTGCCGAGGAAGGAGCTACGCCATGAGAGGAGCTAGCCTGTGGGCAATAACAGCAAATGCGTGCCTACAAAAGCTTTACAACGAAAAGGGCATTCTCCAAGACGATTTTATCTTGTTTTAAGTATTTAAAAAGTTAATTACTTATCTAAATTGATTTTTTAATACAGATTTATAGATTTTTATTGAATGGTTTTATTGCAATACCACTATTATTTATATAAGATGCAAAAGCTATCGGCTTATTTATTAGGCTAGGTTGAGGTTAAACTGTTGGGTTGAGAAAATTCTAGGGTTCTAGTCTATCTAGTACATATCTTTGGTAACCAAAGATAATCAGTTATTATTGAAGTGCTTTATAAATTTTTGTTCTATTAATTTCAGAAGCTTACAAAGACTGGGAGAACAGCTTTCTGAGGCAGCAGGCTACGCTGTTCACTGAAGGCATGTTTGGCTGATCTATTATCATAAAGTTCATGTGAAGGATATTGGCCCGCGTTACCTAAGAGTGAACTTTGAGCGGCCCAATGCCCTTAATATGAACTAAATGATAGTAAAGCAAGTCAATCATGCCCTTAGGGAGCAGCGTTACTAGCCGTTAAAAGGCTTTTTTCCGGTCTTCATAAAACGTTTCTGCTCGTAAAGAAAGCAAAAATTACCATACGATACGGCTAGCCTAATCGTATGAAACATTCTAAAATAACTTTTTGAAGGCAAATACGACTAAGTAAATGTTGAAAACGCTTTATGCTTAGGTTAAACCCATAGTAAGTAAAGACGTAAAACACCTTACTAGAAGAAAATTACGACTTAAAAAAACATCAATATCGGTTAATGAACAGGTTAAACTACAGTAAGGTAAGACGTACGACGTCTTACTAGAAGTCTATTATGCCTTAGTAAACAGCTTGAACTACAGTAAGGTAAGACGTACGACGCCTTACAAAAAGTCGATTACGACTTAGTAACCTTTGAAATCGCTTAATGAACAGATTAAACTACAGTAAGATAAGACGTACAACGCCTTGCTAGAAGTCGATTACGACTTAGTAAACGTTGACAACGCTTAGTGGACAGGTTAAACCCACAGTAAGTAAAGACTTAAAACGCCATTCTAGAAGCGAATTACGATTTATGAAACGTTCAAAACTTTTAGCGGATCGGTTAAATCGCAGCGAATAAAGGTATAAAACACCTTACTAAAAGTCTATTATGACTTAGGAAGCAGTCAATAAATATTCAAAACACTTTGTGAACAAATTAAACCTCAGTAGGAAAAGGCGTAAAACGCCTTACTAGAAGTTAATTGGGGCGTAATGATACGTCGGATATTACTCTAGGAAAGATTTACGTGTGTGACCCGAGCACCTTCTTTACCTTTTATATCGCCTTACCGGAAGTTAAATCCCATCGTCAGTTCGTCGATCCTATCTCACTTACCACGTTAATAGCTTTTTATTTAAGGCTAATCTGTAAAGAAATACGTCTAAAACACACATTAGAGAGTATAATGCTGCTTATTTGTTGCGCCTCACGCTTAAGGCGTAAAACGCCTCCAACCTAGGAAGGCGTTTTTCGTCCAAGTACGCTTGGTCGTTTTTTCGCCTTCATTACGAATAAATCCATCTTAATTACGAACTTTTCAGCCTTACATTTTTCTCAGTGTGGAGTAGTTAAATCGTGTTTTGTCACATTTGTTCGAGTTGACAATTGCATGTCAATGCAAGAGACAAAACACGGATCAACCAGTCCAACGCTACGCCAGGATTATTAATAAGACCCTTTGGGACTGTTAATATGGCACTAACGCGACTGTGGCTACTTCACCGCCTGTCCACTGCAAGTATGTTAGATATTCCCCTAGAATATTTTGTTCAGAGACACTTCTATTTCAGCGCTGATCGGGGTCACCACTGTGGCTATAAGAACTAGCCGCATCCCTGACATAACATATCTTACCTCGACCGACAAGTGTCCAGTAGTAGTATTATACAGGGTTATTCATTATTAGCTGCAAATACTCAGGAATTAGGTTCAACAAATAAAATAAAAAATATTTATGAAATTATTTTTTTTTAATTTTGATCAAAATTTTTTTTAAGTTTTTGTATCAAAATTTTATTTTTATTAATTTCTTTACGGCTATTGCATAATGATTGCCATGGAGAACAGGACGATGACCCACCCAGGCCGTGACTGAACGCAGAGTGTCACTCACGGCGCGCGGGCACGGATCAAAGGTCAAAATAGGTCAGGCGCCAATGATTTCTTTATCGATTTTCTCGGGATTTTCATAACAAAACTTAAAAAAAATCATATCATAAATATTTTTTATTTTATTTGTTGAACCTAATTCCTGAGTATTTGCAGCTAATTATGAATAACCCTGTACTGTAGCCCGATTAACCGTTTTGGCTGCAAGCTTTTTCACCTGAACTGATCGGGGTCACCACTTAAGATATGGGGGGGGCTAGCTAGGAAGCCTGAAAGAACACTAACCTCGACAGACAAATGTCCAGTGGTAGCATTATACTGTAATCCCAGTAACAGTTCTGGTGCAGATCTGGTGCTGCAACAGGATGATGCCGAGTCAGAGCGAGCGAGACTGCAAGCTTCCCCGCCTGTGCCGATCGGGGTCACCACTGTGGATATGGAGGGGCTAGCCAGGATGCCCGACATGGGACTTGCTAGCTCTAGTTTTGGAAGCTGGAAAGATAATGCACTGTTAAATAACTCGGCTACTTTGGCACCTTCTATTAGCTGACGTTGATGTTGATGACTTAGAAAAATCTTTCATCTATTTATTGACTTTGTACGAAGCCTACGAAGGTACAAAAACAACTGGTTTTTGAAAAGCTGTTTTTCGCATTTCTTTTGCCAATTTGATTTAAATCATCGCAGTTTTAGATTATACAATTTGCTGTTAAAAAGATTACTCGATTTTTTTTAGGAAAACTGCTACAAGTGACACAACAATAATTAGGTACTTAAAACCCAATAAACCGACTTCAGATAAAAAGGAAGTTCTCAATTTAGTTGCGCTTTTTTATTTATTTTTATTATTTCTAAACCGATTTGAAAAAATATTTTTTATCTGCATGTAATAAATAAAAACATTCAAGATAGGTCCCATAGAAATTTCATCGAGTCGGTTTCTCCTGTCTTAAACTTGAGTATCTAGCAAAATTTTTGACCCAATAGCTTAAAATTCATAGGTCAACACGAGCCTGTAACAGCTGTTACCTGTAAACCCGGTTGGTGATGTTGCCTCGGAGCTAGTTGAAGCCACAGACTGTTCTCCAGTTCGAAGTTCAGAGTCGCGAAGCTCACGGCAGCCTCTCCGAGTAACCGCTGCCGACGCATGCGTTCGCATCCGTAGATGCGGAGACGGAGACCCAAGCCGTGGACATCCTCTGTAATGTGGCCGCAGCTTAGTTTGATTGATAAATAAACAGGTTTTGAGTGAAAAGAGAATAGTTTCATGTTTGTTCGCGGATAACTTCGTCGTTTATGAACCGATTTTGATGATTCTTTTTTTGTTGGAAAGAAGATATTTCAAAGGTGGTCCCATGGTAAGGAAATCAGGGTTTGATGATGGCAGACCAGATATATCAAGGGGACCTTCTGAAAATCGTAGGGGCGACTAGTGCGGTTGTATACCTAAATTTTTCAATAAGTGTTTTATATCAAAATCAATTCAGCAGTTTGGTCAGTCGTCAGTCGGTTTGTCAAGTTTTTTAAACTTCATTTGTATTGGAAAAAATATATTCATCGTCAAAAAAACGGTAGGAACCAAGCCGTAGTTTGTTGCCTGTTCTTCTAGGCTTGGTCGCGTGGAACTTACACCTAACTCACCTAGCTTTAAGACGTTTCAAAGTAATCCTTGCGATTCTTCTGAATCAACACACTTTTGACTTTGACTTTAACTTTGACTTTGACGTCAAAAAAGCGAGCTCATCACGATGTAGATGATTTAGGTACCTGGATTTATTTTGTGGAGCACAAAGCTCTCCATATACTGCGGATTTTCACCATTCCGAATCTTGGATTTGAACTTCTGCTTTTTCAAGGGCAACAGCACAACACGGACCTGAAACAAATATAGTCTTCAGTACCAAAGGTTCTACGTCCGAAAAAATTTATCGACTATAGATAAAAATTGTATAAATTGTCAAATAAAAATCAAAAATGTCGATTACTATTATTATTAATCGACATTTTTGATTTATTATTTATCAGACAACTATGTGGTCCATTTGTGTAAGTAAAACTTACAGGCTATCTTAGGCTATGTTAGTATATAAAAGCAACACAACAAACACAACTTTAGTAGGTAGGTATATAGCTTAAGTGTCTTTCATTCGGTACCCGACCCGTGTCTCTCATGAGACTATCGGATCAAGAGCCGAATAATACGAGTTGACTTAGACATTAAAGCCCCAGTTTAATTTTGCTTTTTTACCTGGCTTTGCAGTATCTGCGGCGGATTCTTCTGCTGCAGACCACGAGCTTGCAACACATGTACTGTCATGCTTCTGACAGGCGCGTCATAGAGCAGAGTCAGCTCTACTGAGCCTCGCTCTTGACCGCTGCCGCTGTCAGCGCAGAGTAGAGATGTGTCCTGAAGAAGTTTGAAAGGAGCGTAAAAGATGGCAGATGGACATTAGCAATTTATTGGGGACAAAAACTGTCTTTTGCTGACTTAAAATAGCAGCATTGTCGACTGATACATAGAGAAATGCGTGCGCGCATGTATGTGCAACTGACATTATTATACGAATTAATTTGTAAATCATATATTTGAAAGGTTTACTATCTGTAATTTTCCATACTATTACAGTTGATTCAAAAAGGGACCGTCGCTCATGCTGTTATTCGTCCAAACTAGTAGGTAAGGAGTATTTATTAGTTTTTGACCACACTGAAAAATGATAACTTTTGGAAATGGAATAAAAGTCTAAGTAAAGTAACATGATTTTAAGTAATTATGCAATTTAAGTAATTATACAATTTCCTTACATTATGGGCAATAACATCACTGTCAATGCTGCTCTGCGCTTCTAAAGAATGTATGTACTCCGCGCGTTGGGATGCCACCTGATCTATCCTTGTCTCTCTGATCGTCGACTCCCTCAGGCTTGTTTCACGGAGGTTCGTCTCACGAAGGTTGGTCTCACGAAGGTTGGTCTCGCGAAGGTTGGACTCGCGAAGATTGGTCTCACGAAGGTTGGTGTCGCGAAGGCTTGTCTCCCGCAGAGCGGTTTCCACCCGCTCGACGTCAAGCTTCGTCGTAGGGCATACATTCTCATTCTTTTCCTCGTAGTGGCATTCTACTTCTTCTTTATCCTATCATAGTAACGTTGGATTACTACAGTAAACTTTCTTTAACAGAGATTTTATCAGAACCAGTGAACTGGATAACTATCTGGGCCAAAAATATCAAGACAAAGGCTCTGAATATAAAAATATGAAACTAAATGGGTATCATGCAGTATTAAAAGATTCACTAAATAGTCTGATTCGATGCTACAATCTACGAATAAAATTAAAAAGTGTAAAACACTAGAACATTCGTGAAGTACCTACTAAATAATGAAGATTTAATAAAACACGTGAAAGAAAACCGAAACCAACAAGATTTGAAATAGGAAGATATTTTTATAGAGATGAAGAAGTTCCATTCCAAATATTTTGACCAAATGACGAAAATTACAAGATGGTTTTAGTAAGATTCGGGAGATGATCTTGACGCAGCTTTATAGGCATGCCCACATCTAGGCGATGAGCTGAAACGCTGTTAAATAATGACAGCGATATTTGACAGCGTTTCAGCTTAAACGTCAGAATGGTCTGCATTCAATTGGTCAGATTTGTGACCAACAAAATGCCAACTGTCGATTGTTTTGCTTGGCAGGTGTAAAAGTAGCATTCACTCCAGTGGCACGAATACAGTTTGTTACGATCCATCTATTATTACCTGTATGCGCAAACGCAGCTCGTCGTCCGAATCTGATGCCTCATACGTGTATATTCGATCGGGGAAATGGTTCGGTTTCGACAAAGCATCTATAACAACACAGATTTACGGACAACGTCAATAAAACATAAGGAACCTAGCCTAGACTACATAGCATCTGTAGTATGCACGATGGATGTTGGCAGCTGAGAAATTTTATTTTTTAAGTTTTAAGTGACCAAGGCCTATCGTGCTTACTAGATGTCTACTGAACTAGTTGGGCTAGCTTAGAAAGGAAAAAAATCCTTGGGTACATCACGAGGGACCCCAATGACGCACTAGACGCCCTTGGTACTACAATTACTACAAAATATTAATGAGTTTATCTACCTGTTCTACACGCTAGCGCTTTCATGGCCCACAGTAAACGGTACATTAATAATTTATTACTGAATCGATACCCATGACCATTGTCTAACGAAAAGCCGATTTGTATTTTTAAGTATCTACTATAGTCATAGGTAAAATACTCGTTATCATATTGGAATAGTTCTAGGGGCAAATCAAATTCAAACTCCTAGGTTTGATCAAGGAATGAGCACTAGATTAAAAACAGTTCCAAGTACAGAAAACAAAGGAAAGTCGTTGCTAAGGCTAGGGGGGACTTACCAAACTGAACATTGTCGAGAGGCGAGCAAGGCTCTACTGCGACGCGAGGGTTCACAGAAGGGATGCCATCACGACACTTGCGGCTGAAGGCAGTGGAGTAACACCACCTCCTCCCGAGGAAGAGGAGAACGACCAGCACCACGGTCGCGAAAGCTGCTACCGCACTTATGTACGCTGTCGCCTCCACTAAAACATCACCAACGTTAAAAATCCGCAAATCTAGGACCTAATTTTCACGGAAATGTTTATTACCATTCGAGTTGATGAAGCCGATGTTGGCCACCATCCTGCTTCACTGGACACCATCGATGCGCATCGCTCTATCACCTCGGAGGAACGTTCACAGATTTTATGATTTACTAAATAAAGGAAAGTAATTGGGACGTGTTAGCACGGTCGGACTGTCAAAGTACGACTCCGGGCATGCGCAGAAGACGGGAGGCACGTAGGGGTGTGTGGGGCGTTCTGCGCGGCTATAGGACGAAGGGTCTCGCTTACAGGTGTAATACACAAGTATCTATAGGTAGCAGGACCCTGTCGTCAAGGCCGAGGGCGACTGGAGAAGCGGCACGTTCCCATCGGCCTTCAGCAGTTCTCAGTAAAGTGACTGTAATTAATTCAGTTCGCTGGAGCGATGATGATTGAAAGCTTATTATTTTTAGATCTAATCGCACCCGTCGAATTTTATTAAATTTTTCAATTTGATTATCTGCTTACTGAAGTACACAATCTTGTAAAGAACTTGATTAGCAAATAAATTAACCGTCCATATAAGAAAGCTTTACAAATTAACCCGTGTAGCCCACAAAGCTTACGACGTCCTAACTAAAATAAATTGCCAGGCATTACAGCAGCTTCTTGTAAATATTAGAAACATAAATTATAATTTGGCCTTGCCAAGTAAGGCCTTTAAGTCCACATGGCTTATCAGTGAATATATAAATAAATAATAAATATTGTGGACAATCCACACAACACTATGTAGCCCCGAATTAAGCAGAGCTTGTACTTGTAACTTTTGTACAATGGTTTCAATCAAAATCTTATCGAAACGGTCAATTTGCGATCACGTATTAGTTCGAAAATTGACAGTTTCAATAAGATTTTGATTGTAACCATTGCAACAAAAGTTACATGTTCGGCCTGCTGATAGCTGATATAATACAGTAGGTACATTTTTTTTTTGTAAATACATAGGTACCTATCACACAAAGTAACACCAAACAGAGAACAAACATCTGCGTTCACCAGACAAATATTTGTTCTCGGTAGGGATCGAACCCACGACCTACGGCGCAGAACGCAGAGTTGAACCACCTGAGATGAGAGGCCAGGCCAGGCCTCAACTAAGGTTTTTATTACATATTGAGTTGCCCGAGTGAATGATTTAAGGCCACAGTGCCAATTATTATTAAATGTCCTAGCCTATCGAAATTCTGTAAAGCCTGGAGCTTAATTTCATGGCACATCTGCCTGAAAATCTGAAAACGTAAAGCGCATTTAAAATATTCAGCCGGATTAAGCGCCGTTCCAATTAGGACACTGGAATGGTGCCAAGTTACGTACATACCCATAATACCTTCTGGAAGTAGGAACTACATCGTCCGATGCATTGCTTTACAAATAACCCTGTGCACATGCGGGTTACTAGGTACACATATTTGTCTATACTTACCTAAGTGTTATCCTACCTACTTAGGTAATCCTTAGGCGGCCTAAATTACAACATTTCAAAACCATGCCAGATTTTTTAACAATAGGTACCTACAATACCATCGCTGTGATGGAATAGGTAGTACCTACTCTACAACGGCCAGCAAAGTCTATCAATGCCTAGCTGTGGCCAAGAAGACTTGTGGAGTACTTTTCATAAATAATGCGAGGAAAGTAAAAATAAGCAGTACCTACCTACTACTTGAACTCATTTTGTCAATTACAATTACGTACGACCAACGTTCTTTTGTTTTTAGGGTTCCGTAGCCAAATGGCAAAAACGGAACCCTTATAGATTCATCATGTCTGTCTGTCTGTCTGTCTGTCTGTCCGGCCGTGTCACAGCCATTTTTCTCCGAAACCATAAAAGCTAGACTGATGAAAGTTGGTGAGTAGATGTAATCTGTGAACCGCATTAAGGTTTTTACACAAAAATAGAAAAAAGACTATAAATTTTGGGGGTCCCCATACTTGAAACTGAAACTCAAAAAATTTTTTTTCATTGAACCATTACGTGTGGGGTATCTATGAATAGGTCTTCAAAAATGATGTTGAGGTTTCTAATATAGTTTTTTTCTAAACTGAATAGTTTGCGCGAGAGACACTTCCAAAGTGGAAAAAAGTTGGTCCCCCCCCTCTAACTTCTAAAGTAAGAGAATGATAATACTAAAAAAAATATATGTTGTACATTACTATGTAAACTTTCAACGATATTTGGTTTGAACGAGATCTATTCAGTAGTTTTTTTTTATACGTCATAAACCGTAAACCGCAATTTACCTTTCAACGAACTACAGGAACCTTATTATGTTACATCAAGTAACATAATATATAAAGGTTCTTGTAGTTCGTCGTGCTACGGAACCCTTCATGGGCGAGTCCGACTCGTACTTGGCTGCTTTATTTTCAAATATTTTTGCACGCCAGTTTGAAATTTAAAGAAAATCTTTGATAAGTTACCTCCTTGGTTGCCATGTTTCGGAGTAAAAGATTGTTCCATTTTTAAATTATTACGACAGATGCTTTCTTAACCGACTTCCAATCAAAAAGGAGGAGGTTCTCAATTCGGTTGTATGTTTTTTTTTTTTTTTTTATTTTTTTTTTTATTTTTTTTTTTATTTTTTTTTTTAATGTTTGTTACCGCATAACTTCGTCATTTGTGAGCCGATTTGAAAAATTATTTTTGTATCTGAAAGGTACTGCTTCCAGATTGGTCCCATTTTAATTTTATTAAAATCGGTGTTGCCATTTTTTTTAAATAATTTTTTTAATGTTTGTAACTGCATGCCTCCGTCATTTATGAACCGATTTAGAAAATTATTTTTTTTATTTGGTTATTCTTACGTCCAGATTGTCCCAAACAAATTTGATTAAAATCGGTTTAGCCGTTTGACAATGAAGTCGGTTTCTCAAGTTTTTTAAACTTATAATTATTTTACGTACATAGTTTATCTGGCCGCTAAACACGTCAGTAGGATGGATTTTCATACAAATTTTGCCGGTCGCATGGTCGCATGTATTTGGCCAGTAGGTACAGCCATTTCGACTGGCCTCTCAGTTCAGTTGGTGGCTAGTACCTCTGGCTTCTGCGCCGTAGGTCGTGGGTTCGATCCCCACCGAGAACAAACATCTGTGTGATCTACATCGATGTTTGTTCTCTGTCTGGGTGTTATATTGTATTCTATGTATGTAAGTATTTACAAAAAAAAAGTATTCAAGTATTTTATATCAGCTATCTGGTTCCCATAGTTCAAGCTCTGCTTAGACTTAGACTAGATAGTGTTGTGTGGATTGTCCAAAATATTTATAAATATTTATTTCGATTTATCTTGAAAAGGGTTGTCAAAATAATGCTCTACTGGCCTGCGCACATCTAGGCGGTAACGGCTGAATGGATTTGAATGAAACTGTATACTTAGTATAACATAGTTTAGTGACCTGGAATAAGAGAAAGGCTTTTTAAAGCGGAGCCGCGGGCGGATGTTAGTAGTAACCGATTATGCTTTGCTAATAGACAATCACACCGCTAACTGTAAAACGGGAGTAAACATTCATCATCATCCTGAAAAAGTCCACTGCTAGGCCTCCCCTACACATTTCCAGGAAGAACGATTCTGAGCCCTTCCCATCCACCGACTTCCCGCGATCTTATAACAATGTCGCTCGTCCATTCGAGAACCTTTATTCTCCAACGGTTGTCGGTTCTTCGAGCTATACCTGCCTATTGCCTCTTCAAATTATAGGTACAAACTTTAAGAGCTATTTCGGTGACCTTGGTTCTTTTACGGATATCCTAATTTCCGATTCCATCACGTAGCGAAACTCCCAGCAAAGCTCCCTCCATAGGAATAGCTCGTTGTGCGACTTTGAGCTTGTGTATGAGGAATTGAGGACAATGGTTAGCGACCACGTCTCAGTTCCATAAACATACATAATACATTATTACCTAAGAATTGTAAGTGTACTTACCTACCTAGGCATGTTTTTTCGCTAGCTGGTTATCTATTCAGTCAACGGAGATTTCCATTTATGTACCTAGCAACTTTCATGCCATTACCCTCTTGATGAAAATACATTGCTTTTAAAATCCTCTACTGTGCCATCCACCAGTGTACGCTGGCCCAATAGCTCGCCTCATTAGCGTGGTGATTTATTTTCTCCAGTAGTTGGTAGGTACGTAGTCTATATTTCATTCTGTATGTAGTAGTATGTCGGGTACAGACCGAGCGAAAACAAACGGAGGCTAGCGAGGGGCTTTTTGCCCAGAGTGAACGCTATACCTAGATCGAATTTGGCCAGAAAAAAAATGAGCCCTTTTTTTTCTGGTAAGCCAATATTTAGTGACGCAGATTCAATATTGGTATAGGTTTCAGTTTTCAGAATTTGTGACGGACTGGTTCTCGAGTTATTGGCCAAAACATGTGGACCACCGTTCAGTAACCAGGACTGTGTGAGAACATGAACGAAGGCAAGCCAAGGCAATCGCACACGATCGCCTAATCTTGCTCGTTCTCTTGTATTCGTTCGCCCTACCTAGCATAATAAGAACTCTCGTGTCTTTTCTTTGTCTTTTATGAGAACCAATCCTACACCTACCTACTTATTTCTTGGACTTCGTTACGAGTATTGTTCTTTTTCTCGAGTGATGTCTAACTTTAGGCTTGATCAGATTAAACTCTCACAATAATAAGGCTTTTTTAGGTAAGTTTCTCAGTGAGGTTTCTTCACAAGCCTATAGCTACAGAGCGTTGAATCAATAAGAGATTGCGTTTTACTAAAGGCTTTATTTATTACAATCTAACATGAATTATATTTCTATTGGACACAAGTAACAAATAAATGGGTATCAAATAAAATATTACCGGTTACAATGAAACGCCATGCTAATATGTATTTTGAAAATGTTTTTTTTATTAACACTTACATTTTTACAGCGCTCCTAGCCAACAGAGTAATACTATAAAAAATTAATCGGTGTATAGAACTGTCGAACGCAAAACAAGGTTAGTTCTACAGTGTACGTTAAACAAACCGCTTACAAACATCAGATCATCAATAATATCATCAACGACTATTGTCACTGAGAGTCATCGTTCTCATCAAACAAGCACAGAAAGACACCCTAAAGAAACGATCATTAAATCTATAAACATTTCATATAATTTAGATTTTATTAGACGCTATAATGTTATATTTTACTTTTGTAACCATTATTATAATGTTATATGTATTCGTTACGAAAAATTGTATTAAATCGCTCAGTCGGTTCTTCTATTCAGCGGGCTGCAATGGCATTAGCATTGACATGGTCGCTGGCGCTGGCCGCGGTCGCGGGCCGCAGCGTGCCTTCGCGTGCCGTCGCGTGCGTTCGCGTTCCTAGAAGAACCGACCGGCGACCAAAACAAGACGACTATCATAACTGTATAATTTTAAAAATCTCTAATTACGCATCCCTACTTTTGTTATTATCTTTTAATTAAGAAATAAAATCTTACGTAAATACCATGAGCAGACTATTTTAATTAAATTTGACAAAAATCGCTAATAATCTGATTATTTTAGAAAAGAAAAGCGTCGTGTCATCGCGGTCGGAGGGGCACTCGATGGTGTCGCACGCAGAGGCCCTAGCCCGCACCTCCGCCGGCGCGAGCGGCCGGATAGCGGAGGCCCTAGCCCGCACCTCCGCCGGCGCGAGCGGCCGGGTAGCAGAGGCCCTCGCCCGCACGCCTCTCTAAGCCGAGCGTCTGTGTTATGCTTTATTTATCTACTTTTACGATTGAAAATACGGCATCAAAATTTCAACTACCTACCTAACAGTAAGCAGTAGTACACTAAAACTCAGGCACTCCACATCGACCTCTCATACGCCACTCACCCGATCGAATCTTCAACTAAACTTTATTCACTCGAAAAATTCAACTTAAATCTAATTCACTTAAATTATAATAATAATAATGGCTCTTAACCGGTAATTTTACAACAAATGCTTTTCGTTGGCCGCCGAGCCCGGAGCGCGGCGGGCGTCATATATGTACCTTCGCCCACTCGATTCACGAACGATCAACTACCGCTAAACGATCATTACTTATTATATAAGTATGTGAAAAACAATTTATCGGTATTACATTAATTACTCTCTAACTTATATGCATTAGTGTTAAAGGGCGATCTACTGTAACATGAAGTCCGAGTCAGCGGGCGCTAACCGTCGCCGTCGCCGTCGCGAGCCGTCACTGCATACCGTCGCGCGTCGCATCAATGGAGTACCAACTGAACGTGCATGCATATACCGAACCGAAGCGAGATTCACGAATCACTCCACTTATAACGATCCAAATACAAACAATAACATGTTACCATTTCAAAATTATAATCAATTGTGTTTCTTTTTTTTTATATAATCACAAATACTGACTCCTGTGCATATATACATACAAAGTTCATGTAAAACGATAAAAATAATAATATTGTGCGGCGGCGGGCGCAGCCGCCTCGGAAAGTAGTAGTGGCACTCGACGGCACGGGTCCTACCAGTAAAGTAATGTATGTATATTGCACCGTGCGGACTGCGGTAACAAGCGGTGAGAAGCGTACACGACAGCAACCTCTGTCAGTCTGTATAGAACACAAACGAACGGTAATGTACGCAGCGAGTGATGCGGACAGTGGTCGGTGCTGTTTAGTAGTAAGTCTCTTGTTCGAGCCAGCCGCCGGGGTTGCGACGGAGATAGAAGCGCCTGATCTCATCGTAGATGAAGATCGACAGCATGAACGGAATGGCAGGCAGCCACCACACGAACCTGAGGACAAGGAACACCAACATTTTAGTACACAACACAATACAAAAAAGCCTAGTCGGGGCCTATTTGACTTAATAATCTTTGTACGATTCAGCACGGGACGGGACTGGCCAGGACCTAGTTCTGTTGGTAGTATTGGCTTAGGTGGGTACACAGTTAATGTTGAGTCCTACATTGTCTGTTTGTCTTCAGCTGTTCGTTCTGTGTAAGTTTTTTAATGTATCCTCTCTTTACAAACTTAATTATTACTGACTTGTCCCTTGTGCTCAAACATCTGCACAAGGGACGATACACAACGCCACAAACAATGCAGTTGAGGTGGCAAAATATTACAAAAGAATGGTCTAGTGTGTACCATTGCCACGATAAAAGAAGAATACAAACATAGAAATACAAATGTTTATCTTTTTAACATTGGCCAGAGACTAAGGCTAAGGTCTAAGGCCAGACAAAAGACAAAACTAGGAAGGTCGGTAAAGTGAGAAGAAGAATACAAACTTAGAAATACAAACGTTTAGCTTTATAAAATCGGCCAGAGGAAAGAATAAGGCAGAGTAGAGACCGTAAATTGACATCTTTAGACAAGACTAGAAAGGTCGATAAAGTGTTACTCACTTGAGAGGGTACATCCTGAGACCCTTGTCCATTCCAGGTGTGTAGGACAAGAACGCAGCGAGTGCAGTCTCGAAGATGATACCGAAGTTGAGAGCCCAGTTACGCATGCCCTGGTGCACGATGGAGTTACGACGGGTCTTGCAGATGATCAGATCAGCCCATTGGACCACCACGATGGAGACGAAGAAAGCGGTGTGGCAGGTAAACTCGAGAGCTTTGCGGTCGCGGTAAGTCTGGAAAAAATGCGAGTTCTCATAAGAAATTGATGTAAAATCTAACAAAAAATCAAAAAACAAACTAAAAAAGAAAATGCAAAGTAAAATTATAAAATAACCTATATCGAAGGAGCTCTTGAAACAATCTTCAAAGACTTCTGGTTTTAAATCACGTAATTTACGACCGAGTTTTCCCTCGGTACAATAAACAGATTGAATAAGCAATTAATTCAGATTTTTCCCTCTTCCGACTAATTACCAAAACAAATTGTGTAAAAGTCAAAACAATTTCATAATAACGGTGAAACTTTTCTTATTAAAAATCTTTCTGTATTTTTCTTTCATTTCAATTTACAACTTTTTAATTTGCCTTATCGTCAAACGGAATCAAATATCACACAGCGAAATTATTTGGATTAACGAAGTCCTGAATTACGAAAAGAATAAAAAAAGTTTCATTGGTAATAAAGTATTCAATCATTAAACGAATAAAACCCCTATAAAAATGTAGTAAAAGAGAGTGCAATAAAAAACAGATAAAGATACATACCCATTCCTGTCCATAGGAGTCGGTCAAATCGTTGATAGCCTTGGAATCCCAGTGCTTCCTGATGCCGAAGAGAGTCAGAGGAAGGAATCCGTTCTCAGCCATGATCACGAAATATACGAAGAAGCCAGCAGCGGCTTGGATCATACCAATCTGACCGTACGCCATAGAAATCAACCTGCACACAGGAACCTAGTCAGCACTGAACTTCCAAGCTTTAGGTGCTAAGCAATTTGACGTGCAGGATAGAATTTACTGAGAAATTTTTCTTGTTTTTAATAGGAGGGATTAAAGCATTACAAAAATACTGTTACTTAATTGAACTTGTACATCGAACGGCTGATATGAAATCAACATCCAATAAGTTTAAAAAAACACTGAAAGATGTCACGTAAATGGACAAGAGAATCAAATTATATAAGTTGAATCATATCAACCTATTTTCAATCAGAAGATTGTATCATTCTCGGAAGGAACCACTTTAAACATAGCATACGGATACGTTTCATTATCCAATAAGTTTTAGGTATAATCATGCAGGTTTGCGGGACCTACATTCGATCTTATTTAAATCCATACAATATCTAGGGTAGTCTGCATTATCAAAAAATGTGAATAAAAATGAGATCACATGTAGGGACTTACTACATATATCATGCACAGTTAGAAAGAAGGCGAAGTAGGCAGAAGCGTTTTGAACCGTGTAATATGAAAGAGACAGATCTAAGAAGCAAAAAAAACAAAAAGAAGAACAAATAAGATAAAAATATAGCTCAAGTAGACCTAGAGATGTGTGTTAGTGGAGCTTGTAAGCTTGAGCGCCGTGACTTTCGAAATTAGTATAGTGCTTTCGATAAATACATATTTTACTAAATGGTGTCTAAAGGCTATTAAATAAAAATATATTACGAAATACTCCATGTCGCCTAAAACATTCCTTTAACGAAAAATTGTTTTAAATTACAATGAATCATTCGTATCAACTCTAATCACTACTGGTCTAACACGAACTGACACATTAATAACCACTAGTGCTTTTTCTATGGAAATCTATACATTTCTCTAATTGGTTCGCTAAACGTGCATTTTTTCATTGCATTTCCCAATATTAATCAACTGCTAATTTTGAAATATGGAAGAGTGAAGATCGGAGAGAGATAGAAATAAAGGACTAGCTTCTCTAGAACTATTTAAAAATAGACTTCTAAAATTTTATTAGAAATTTATGAACATTATAAAAAGCTTTCAAGATTATAGGAAGAAAAACTATGAAGGAACTGTATATTTATTGTGTATCTGCGTAGTTCAGGTACGATACGATACGAGTGACATACGGGGCCGGGATCGATACTACATTATTTTGGTCGAATGCCAACGAGTGGGCTGCAGGCGCGGGCGGGGTTCGCGGGGCTAGGGGGGGGTACGGATGGCAATCACTCTTCCACTTCCAGTATCAATTGGTACTGTTCAACCACAAGTAGCCGCACCGATCAAATGATTTCCTTTAATGTCACCAATGGAATAATTGAATGCAAAATTACTTCAGTGGGCTAGGCATTGTGTTAACACCCAAATGAGTAACTAGTAAGCTATGCCGCACGCGTGGCGCGGCGTGGTGAGTGCGGGGCCAACCTTCTGTTGACGAGGTTGTCGCGGTAAGGGTCCCGAGGCTGGCGCTTCATGATATCGGACTCTGGCGCCTCGTACGCCAAAGATATAGCGGGCACCTTCGGTAATACCAAGCAATCAACAAACAACCAGGACACACGAGACGGACCGCCGCCGCCGCTTACACATACATACATACATAATACATAATAAATATACGTACACACACCTCGGCTACGCCTCTCCGACACCTAAACACTACCTCTAGCGAAGTCGTATAATAGTATCAAGTATTACGTACTAAAATATACTTAAAATATAACGCAAAGTTGGCTAGTAAAAAGTGGAAAATTGGCGTGATCAAAATGTAAAATAGCTTTACTTTCCCTTCAAAGAGATGTAGAAATATTATCTGAAATACTAAACTATGGTGAAAGAAGTTATAAAACAAGCCCTAGCAGCGTATTTGATAATAATTATGTAAGTACAATATACATCAAGTGTAGCTGTCCCTAAACATAATTAGATGTGACAGTAGCCCTGAGCTGAGTGGCTGAGTGTGACACAATATGAGAAATGTGGTGTTATGAAGCCAGTTAGCGGACGTGAGTAGAGTTCGAATGATAAAGATGTCCTCTGAGAAACAAATAGTGTATCATGTTGTGCATGGAGATAAATGACAGACCAGAATATGAGTAATTCAAATTCAAAAAATACAATATACAAATAATATAATTGGAATAAAAAACATTTAGAAGATGTGCTCGTGCATGCATGACTGAGACAGGGAGACACCGAACACTTACCTTCAAGCACGACCACACATCAATAACATTATAATAAAAAAGTAAGAAAATCACGAATAAATGAAACGACGCGTTTAGTGTTCGAATTGCTCTCGTTAGCACGAAACACGTCCTTTCATTGCAACTTCAAAGCTACGGTTACGGAAGAAGGAAAGACGTTAGTACAAGAAAAGAGAAAAGACACGCAAGGCAGAAAAGTTAGGAGCGGTGCTTTTGTCGCATTAATAATCCAGTAAAGAGAGCGCTAGTCGTGTCAGGACAGGACACCGTCCACACAGCAGGCAACAACCAAACCTCAATACCGAAGACTAGACACGGGGTAGCAAGCAAATTAGCGGATAGAATAATCGTCGAACGAATGGATGTCGTTCGTCGGTGTTTTACCTCTCGTTAACTAGTTTATCTGTGAAAGGATTACGCGGCTGTCGCTTCATAATGTCAGACTCTGCTTCCTCGTAAGCCAGGGAAATGGCGGGCACCTACACAAACACTAGCGATGTGAGCGGAGGGCGGCACGCGCCTTCGCGCTCACTAACTCGCACACAAGCGGTGCATCATCGTCACATGTGTACAACATCGAACACACAGCAAGCCTTACAACCAGACGCCGCAGCCGACATTCAAACACAAAGCAACAAATGCTACTCACAACGGCACAGGAGCGTATGCTTGTAAGAGCTTGATACGCTTAAAACTATACAAACAAAAAATAATAACAAAACACAAAATATATTGATCGTGAGATGACATCTGTCTGTCGTCTGACTGGTTCTCCATTGGGATGTTGAATAAATTAAAAATTTGATCGGATGTTGGGTGTGATGTTGATTCTCGGCGAAGTACCTACTGTGAGAAGTTGATGGTTGGTACTCGAGTTGAAAGATGGTGATGGAATGGAATGACGATGACATCAGTGTGTTGTGTCTGATTTTGGTTAGAGGACAACTATTTGAATATTTCTATTGCTATAGACATCAAACACGCCCATCTTACTTTGTCTTCTCGATGACTAGTCACATTGTTATTGAAAAGGATTAGTAGAACAAAAAAATACATAATTAGTTTAGAATTCTCAGATCCACCGATCGATGAGAATCTTTCGTTAGTTTGGCTACAACTCATTTTAGTGTCATGCTCAACTTCACGCCGAATTTATTTACAGAGCCGAATCTGCTTGTTAATTCAATTCAAAACCAATTCATACAAAAGTAACAATACGACAAACACGGTCTAATTTACAACATCGACGTTATTTGCGGGATCGGTTATGGCAACACTCGAATGCGAATGCGTTATAAAGACCTCTCGTTGACTAGTTTGTCGCAAAACGGATTTCTAGGAGGCCGTTTCATAATGTCTGCTTCGGCTGTCTCGTACGCGAGTGCGATTGCTGGTACCTAGTATTCATTTTACATTCATATTATTGCCAATTTTCACATTATGCTGCAAGTTTAAGAAAGATAAAGTATTAGTTCATATTTTAACACCTGCTTTTCCCTGTTATAGGACGATTTTTGGTATAAATTACTATTTTGTAATACAAAAATAGTATAAGGAAAAAACAGGCGATGTACATTTAGATTTTAAAGTAAGATAGTCTTAAAAATGTTGCAAGAGAGGTCTTGTTGCGAGGTTTACAATAACCAAAGGCAATTTATTATACTGTTGATTTCAAATGATAGGGGTTTTTAAGGAACTCTACCGACTTTAGAGCTCCCAAATTATCCTGACAACTGACTGTGTTTAACAATTAATATACTTTGATATATAATACTCATCAACATTGTCTAGATATTCCATTTCAAATAGTTTTTTTATTTTTCGATATCTTGTTCTTCTTTAATTTTTATTCATAAATAATATCAAACAGCTGTATCTTATTTTGTGTTGTTTCTAAAGATTTTTTTATCAGTTTGTAAAAACCAACAAAAGTTGAATATCCCTAGAAAATGTTGATGTGTGTATATACTTTCCTATGAAACCTCTCTTTCAACATAACAAAATAATCATCCACAATCAAAGCAAAGAGTAAAACTTACCATGTCAGTTCCAAGATCGATGCAAAGGATGGTAACAGTACCGAGGGGTAGTGGAATATCGCACAGGATGAAGGCAAGGAAGGGAGAGATTTCGGGAATGTTGGAAGTCAGGGTGTACGCGATGGATTTCTTCAAGTTGTCGAAGATCAGACGGCCTTCTTCCACGCCAGTGACGATTGAAGCGAAGTTGTCGTCAAGGAGAATCATGTCAGCGGCCTGGGAGAGGTTTTGAAGGTTTTAATTAGCCACACAATACCTAATATTATAATGCTGAAGAGTTTGATTGTTTGTTTGGTTGAACGCGCTAATTTCGGGAACTGCTGGTCCGAATTGTTATATAACGTCACGCTTCAACGACCCGTGCGAAGCTGGGGCGGATCTATGATGATAGAGAGAAGATATGAGTTAGATGAGTTAATTTTCACACATTTTACGTCAGGCAGACGATTAGGAAATTCAACTTTTTGATCAAGACTCCTGTCATCCTATTTACAATACTATTTAAACTCAAGCTCCTATTTAACTTTATTGAATACCGTTTAGACATCAAAGTATATAAAGTATTATTTATTCGCGTTTAGTGAACTAAAGTAATTTTACTAAAACAAAATGTTGCCTAAATATCCGTGAAGTTTCCTCGTCGAACCCTAAATCTACTTCCGCATCAATTTGTTAGCTGGCTTAGGAAACCGCCGCGTAATCTTCCAAAGGTAAGCCTCGGTCGGTTGGTAAAGCCAAGCTTCATTCGTCCCAGGTAAGCTGAAGTAGGTCAAACTACATTGATGACAAAATGGCGGATACGAAGCCACACCCAGCTTCCGCCAACAATGCAAAATATAAGTTCTGGAACACGTTTTTTTTTATTTTAAATCCCCAAAAAGCTAATGCTCAACTGGCCAATTTGAATGTCAAATAAGTGTTGCAAGCTTCATTTTCATTCTGCTTTCTATAATATGTACATACATTTACAGTTTTATTCAGAAACCTCCCCTACATTATGCTACTTCTTGTCGTGACACGGGTTCTTTCAAACAGTGAGGTGAAAGGATTTTATGTGCGAATCAGAGAGGCTCTTTAAAATAAAATATGTCGGTCGTACGTGTTCCATCTCTGACGTGCAATTCATCTTGGACTCCTGTTTGTTTTAGAATAGCTTCCACCCGCGGCCTGTTTCCTTTTAAAAAAGTAGCTATTCAAAATTTCAATTCAAACCTATTGACATAGATAGAGTAACACATACCTAACCTTCTAGTTTATCATAGTTTAGAGGTGAGGCGGGTAGTTAAAAAAAATGGTGATTCCGATTTAGCGCTTGAATAGGATGGTTACCTGCTTGGATACGTCAGAACCAGCGATGCCCATAGCGACTCCGATATCGGCCTTCTTGAGCGCGGGCGAGTCGTTGACGCCGTCACCGGTCACAGCCACGATGGCACCGAGGCGCTGGCAGCCTTCTACGATAATCAGCTTCTGTTGCGGAGAGGTACGGGCGAATACTATTTCAGTGTGGAATCTGGGGAAAACAAATTGTATTAGTATTTGCTGGAATGTAAGTTCTAAAACTCCGTAGGTACCTAATATTTTTGTCTCAATTAAAAAAAATGCAATGATCTGACATATTTTTTTATCTAGCCTTTTGTTGTTGCACTCTGTAGATAATTCTTAAACTTTTCTTCTTTTTGTGTTACTCTAAGTTTTAAAAAACCAGTGTGGTAAAAGGATCTAAGTGCGCGTCAAAGAGTCTGCTTTAGTGCACTTGTCACTATTTTTCGATTTTTTTAGGTTCTACGACACAACTGTAGCAATAACCCAAAACAGGTATAAACAGGTATAAACATTTTATTGGTAATAGGTCGTATTACATGTCATGGAAAAATATAAAATTATTGGTAAAAATTATATAAATAGTATAAAAATCTTGTGCCTATACTACTTAACCAAAGGTACACTTACTTCAAAATCTCATCAAGCATATCAGATCCGATATCCCTGAGCTCAGTTCCATGGACAACAGCGGCCTTGGCTTCACGAGGATTGACTTCGGAGACGGGAATGTTCAGACGCGCGGCGATATCCTCAACTGTCTCGTTTCCTTCCGAGATGATACCTACGGACTTCGCGATGGCTTTGGCTGTGATGGGGTGGTCGCCGGTGACCATGATAACCTGTGCGATGGAAGTCCAGTTAGACCAGAATCACTAGACCTCTTCACGTGGTACTTGTTATTTAAAACCAGTATGGTGAAAGGATTTTAAGTGCGTCTCAAAGAGGCTCTAGATGACGAAATGTTCAGTAAGCTAAAAATAAAAAAATCTGCTATAAAAGCTACATAAAAAGACTTATGGTTTATCGATTTGGCTAAAAATAACTTGTAGGTAATTTTCCAATAGTAACGTGGTATCGCTGTTGTACAAAGACTGGCCATCAACTGCCAATCGATTTCAGATTAAGCCCGTAAATGCCATCAATAAAACACAGAGCTGAATAGTTGATTGCTGTCAGCACTGACCTTGATACCAGCAGATCGGCACTTAGCGACGGCATCGGGTACGGCGGCACGGGGAGGGTCAATCATGCTCATCAGCCCAACGAAACGAAGGTTGTCCAATGGGAAGTTAGGTTCGTCCGTGTTGAACTTGAAACCAATGGGGTACTTGTCTGAGGGCAGTTGGAGGTCGCAGAATCCGAGCACACGCTCACCCAATCCACCGAGTTCCAGATACGCGTTGTTGAAAGCTTCCTTCATTTCTTCGTCCAAAACCTGATTGAAAATCCCCAAGATTTAACACCATAAGTAAGGTATGCATGAGAATAAGAGTATTAGACAGTTATTGTGTTCGATACGAACCTTTTCCTTTCCGCCGATGAAGATGGTGCTGCAACGTTCCAAGATCCTTTCGGGGGCTCCCTTCATGACAAGCAGGTGACGGGGATCGTTAGGGTCATCGCTTTCGTGAGTCGAAACCTGGTATTTGTTGGTAGAGTTGAAGGGAATTTCGCAAGCCTTCTTATTGCGTTTGCGGATAGACAAAACATCTCCTAAGGCGAGTTCCATGCATTTGAGTAGGGCGGCTTCTGAAGCGTCACCGGCGACTTCCTTCTTCAAGATTGGTACACCATCCTGGCCTCCCTTGAACTCAGCGCGGTTGCAGAGAGTAGCAATCTTCGCCAGAGCCTTGAATCCGGGGCTGGTGCGGTCTAGAAAATAAAACAAGTTTCAATCAATTATGTTCTCTACTGAAGTAAGTTAAGATTTTTGAATGGGTCACACACCGTATTGGACACCAGACTGATCCTCAGTGGTATCAGCCTCAATAATCTGGTTATCGAACCACATGTGGGCGACTGTCATCCTGTTCTGCGTGAGCGTTCCAGTTTTGTCAGAGCAGATGGTCGATGTGGATCCGAGAGTTTCAACAGCTTCCAAGTTCTTCACGAGGCAGTTCTTGGAGGCCATTCGCTTGGCGGTCAGGGTCAGACATACGGTTACAGTGGCGAGTAAACCTTCGGGTACGTTGGCTACGATGATACCTTTGAGAAAAGATTCAAGGTTAGACCGCTTAAATTGTTGCTATTTCATTGATTTTTATTTTAAATCTAATGTAACTGTTATATTTTTAACTGAGAATGCAGATCAACTTACCAATCAAGAAAATGACAGCGTCGAGCCAATGGTATCCGAGGATGAAAGCAATAAGGAAGAAGGTAACTCCGAGGAAGACAGCCACGCCAGTGATCAAGTGGATGAAATGGTGAATTTCCTTAGCGATGGGGGTTTCTCCAGTGTCCAATCCAGAGGCCAAGCCAGCAATACGTCCCATAACCTAGACATAAAGATCATTCAGAATGTTGTTTCCTGTTTGTATCATTACTTTGTCAAAGGTCTTGTTACTTACAGTGTTATCGCCACAGCAGATTACGATTCCTTTCGCGGTACCCTCAACAGCGTTGGTGGAGAAGAAGCCTAAGTTCTTAGTTTCCAGGGGGTTCTCGTTGGTGAAGTCTGATCCACGGGATTGGGGCTCCGATTCGCCGGTCAAGCTGGAGTTGTCTACTTTGAAGCCTCGCGCCTCGATGATACGGATATCAGCTGGGATCCTGTCGCCGAATTTAACCTAGGGAACGAACTGCTTCTTAGGATCGTTGATTATTAAGGGCATGCTCTATTCTTTTTAAAAACATTGTCAAGTAGCAGGTGTAGGTATGGTTCAGAATGTGGAGTAACTAAACTACCAGACTGATTTTCTTCTTCAATAGATGATTATGAATGGGTGAGATGCTAGATAGAGACTAACCTCAACAATATCACCAAGCACCAAGTCCTCTGCGCGAAGCGTTAGTTTCTCTCCCTCACGGATAACGGTTGCGAATTGTGGCACCATGTTCTTGAAGGATTCCATGATCTTGGAGGACTTGCTTTCTTGGTAGTACGAGAAAATGCCAGTAACGATAACGACAGAGGACAATACGATTCCAAGGTATAAGTTGTCATCAGCGGGTTCTTCAACGGTACTCGCCTAGAAAAAGACAAAGTTACGTTTCGCACTCTTCATCTACGAAAAATATACTTTATAATGTATAGTTGTAAAATTGTCGTGCTCGTCTGTTGAGAGTCAACTGACCTGGATTCCGTAGGCAATAAAGCAAAGGATAGCACCAATCCACAGTAGTAACGCGAAACCGCCGAACAGATTTTTACAAAACTTCACCCATTCTGGCGTTTGTTTTGGTGGTGTGAGTGCATTGGGTCCGTCTCGTTCCAGGTTCTCTTTTGCTTTTGCGTGACTAAGGCCCTGAAATAAACGGTTGCGTTATAAATCTTCCAGATTTTGATGTCTCTAATACAATTCACACTGAACCGATATGTGATATTCTTACATTTTCAGGGTGGGTTTGAAATCTTTGGTAGAGCTCTTCGGGTGTAACTTTGTGGAAATCGATATCCAACTCTTGTTTGAGGTCATCTAAATCTCCTGCTTTCCGCTTCTTCGCAGGGGGTTTCCGGCGTGTCTGTGTAATAAATTGAAGTATGTTAATATCTTGTTGAATTTATTTTTGTAAGTAACTATTTAATTTTTCCGACACCATTGAAAGTTACTTCAGCATTTTTTTCATTTGAGTGTGGTAAGGGAATCGAACCCAGAACTTTCGAATAATTGATAAAGTAGCTCTTACCAATACTTACATCCATTTCAAGTTGCATCAACACGAGAATCAAGACCAGTTTATTACGAACCATATGAAGTTTGACGAAGAATAAATCTCAAAGCATGCATTAAACAAGAGCAACTTTGCTCAAAAATAGCAGTTTAATGATGAAATGCAAGATGATAATATAAATAAAAACCTTGAACTGTCCGTCAGCTGTTCTATTATCGTCCTTAATGGGTCCAATGGTGGCGACGCGGTAGGAATCAGTGCGGCCATGCTGCAAACACAACTAGGGGCTAGACACATTCTACTAGCCGGCCCTAAGGGCCATGCAAACATGGATGAAGTGGGTGAGAAAGAGCGTCGATTTTGCATGAATCAAACAATGAACAACAAATTAACAATGCAAAAGATTGACAAACCAGGACATGCAATATCGATGCTCGAATGTAAAACAAGAAAAGTAAAACAGAGGAGTTCACAACGAGATAGGACATGATATAATATGAACAATTTAAATGCTTTTTAATGGCTTTGATCAAATGGTATTTTAACGTACCTACCTACATCGAATCTCACATATGCAAAACATGCATAGGTAGGTACATAAAGACATGTTTTCCAGGGTGGACATAGAAAGTGAGACCACGGAATTCTACACGTTCTATGTAAAACATTCAATTACAAAACGTAGGTACATCACTGTGTACTATGGAGAGTACTCAGCATAACCTTGTCAAACATATTCTATAGAACGAGGGACCGACCACAGTGGCTCAATGGCGCTCAATTGATCTGAACTAGTTGCGCGTGCGAAACTGAACGCAAATGGAAGGACACCGCACACCTATGCATCATCGGTTCCGTACTATAGCAGGGATCTTCTTTATTCTATCAGTGCGACGAGGATTAAGGTCGAAACATTATCAATCTTCGTGAGCTTACGGATGGACGTCATGACGCGATGTAGAGATATTAATTTACTAGTCGGAAACGTTCTCTTACGTGGGTAATAAAGTTTCGCATTGTGTACAGTTGGGGAATAATGTCACAGAATCTAAATGCGTCCGCGCTGCCGTAAACAAGTCGGCCGTCACCGCCGATAATTGATGAACGTTTTCATACCAGGCCTCATTAAACCGCGCCCTGGATACAGGCGAAGGCTATCAGGAAAACGCTCAAAGCGAATAGCGCTCTGTCGAAGGGAAGCTTGATGGATTATTTAATTACATCACAGCAAGCCTGCTTTGTGTTGCGGTGGACGTTGAGACACGTTTTTATGGATAGAGGGTAGACTATTTATATTCGAATTAGAGATTCATTAGCATCAAAGAGACAGGCTGTACCGGTCTGATGAAATATTCATAAGGTGGAAGTAAGGATGGAACACGAAGACATATCGGAACAGCTTGCGGCAGCGACGGACGGGCCGGATTACATAAGCGGTGCGCACATTGGACATGCGCAGTGCGGACCAACCCCCCACTCGCTACCCTCGACATAAATAGCTAAAAGACAAGGTTGCCACCCCCAGGCCTTACTGGCCGCATTTATAGCAATCTTTATAAAGGTTAAACTGAAATAACTGATAGAAAATCGAAGCTGGTTCTGGCCTACATTAGTCATCTCTCATCTTAGAGGGGATGGTAAATGCACAACTTGCAAAACTGAAAGACACGTCATGAGTCAAACTCGCACGGACATAGTGGATTTCAGTTTTTTCGGTTTAATGTTATTTTGGGTCAACTATCTAGAGTAAAAAAGGGTGGATAAATAAAATATCGCTGGGCTGTCTCCAACTAACGTTAATAAAAGATATAAGTAATATTAAAACAGAGTATATTTTTATATTGATTACCAGTTAATTTAAGGGTTGAACGACCGAAGTTAATAAACATCAGGAAAATGTATCACCAAACTAACAAAACGTCAGAGAAACACAAAACAATGATTATGAAACAAAACATAGATTGCGAGAATGTGACACAGTGACATTCTTGCAATCTATGTTTGTATGAATCAAGAGTTGATTTGATTCAATGCAAAACAAATATCAATAAGTCAGCGACCGAAGATTCAATGCCACGAACGCAAAACTGCTTTATACCGAAATTTAGTTGTTACTATCGTAGTAGATGCGTGACGTATGCGTGAATGAGACAATTATTTTTAACAGTATATGGCGAGACTAGCGTGACGTCGAGCAGAGGCACGGGACGGCGATGCGCCCGAAGCGCCGCGTGCCTTGCCAAAACACTATTATTAACCGAATGAACTCTACTTGCCTATCCAGATTTGCATTGACAACAACATGCAATTGCTTTCGATCTATTTTATCATAATATAGAACGAATGAAGCAAGATACTAAGAAGAATGAAGAATGGGGGTAGTCTCTATTTCTATCTCCCCAATGTAACTATAAAAATATACTTAAGTGAGAATTGTAAAACTGAAGAGCAGTAAACAAGATGTAGAAGATTTTTAGTTTATGCAAGCGAAAACTAGAGAAGATTTTCAATAAATCATTATTCAATGCTACGCACTAGTTTTATAAAAGATTGATTTCATAAAGTGTACTGGAGAGTTACGAGTTCAAAATAGATGGATAAAACAAGAGAAAACTCGCTTTTAAACAAGAGTTTAAAAGCGAGTGCTTTATTCTCATCGACATAATACTTTTGTGAAGTGCTACTACCGATTGCTAAAAGTACACGCGATATATTCATTGATGATTTATTATATGCAAATAACAAGTTGGTGCTGTATGCGAGAATGTAAATAAATTCTAATTTGTTCGTGTTTTAAAATGCAATAAAATATAATCAGTGCATTAATTATTGATAACTAAACATACTTAGAACTGAACCCTAGGTAAAACGAAGGGCATATTTCTAAAGGTTTCCGATTATGCAAAAACAGACGATAATACTGCGTATAACTTTAACAGATAGGACAAAAAATCATGTAAGTAGCTATAAAGGTACTCTATAGGTTTAGGTAATGTTGAAAAAACTACAAAGATTAACATAGTTTATTTGATCGTAGATCTACCACTGTCCTAGGACAGATGAATAAACTAGGTTACTTATAAATGGTATTGCTATGTAACTGATCCCTGCAAAACTAGGACGTATATCTCGAAATCGATTATGACCTAGATTGAGTCTGCGTTCAGAGTTCTGAACAGAAATGGATCGAAAATTGTGATAGCTTTAACTAATAGGTAGTTATCGTATGTGTTCCACGCCCTGACATGGTCATTATCTGACAAAATTATAGCCTTCCGGCTCAAAATACTTAGCCTATGCTCACTTTTTAGGAATTTAGTTATTAAAAGGGAATTAGGGAGTTTTTTTCTGCTGCTTTCTCACACGCGAGCTATCATTGTAATTACTTTATGATAACTCGGGTAGAAGACAACCTTCGTATTTAAGACAACCTCGCAGACGCATTTGGTGAAAAATCTGGTTAAGACACACAAGAGGATTCAATTCCCGTGACAGGATAAACTTCCGTAATCAGAAAAGATACAAATAGAGTACCAAATTTGTAGATAAATACGACCTACAACACAGAAAAACATAGTGCGAGGTCAGGCACTACATAATAGATGTTATTGATAGGTATTTAAACCAAACTTTAAGCAAGTTTTTAGAAAAGAAACATTGACTGACAGTTGAAAATAACCGAATATTCAAGAGTCAGTCAGAGACTCAAGGCAAATAGGTCGTCCGTGACAACAGTATGTGGGTAGGGAATGAACCAAAATGATAACTGGCATTGCAGACAAATCTAGTTTACTGACTGACTAAGTGGTCATAATCTGACCTTTTCTTTTGGAAATGAGATTTGTGTGCGTATGGAATCCACCAAAAGTTGGGAATGATGAAGATCTCGTTTGCAATATTGCGATGATTATGTTACAAAAGAGAACACCAGCAGAACAAGGTTACACGATCCCAAATTTCCGTAGTTCCCGAGTCGCGAATTTGGTTATCGTTGAAAATTGAAAAATACCAGTTTTCTTTAAACTGGGAACAACATAGAAGTTTTTAATTTTTGAAAACTGAGATAGCTTTGACTTATTAATTCAACATAAAGTAATCGTATAGATTACAAATCGTACTATTATCTCTTATAACATCAGTAACTTCATATAGGACTATAGGACGAGTACCTATACCTACTTTAAATGGAAACCATGTTTCAAATCATCAGTTATTTTCTGTAAACTCGGTTCAATTCAGTAAAATGTATCCAAAGATATCGTAAGATCATGTGTTACTTAGGAAACAACCAAGGATCACGTCTAGCATCCTAATTGATGCGTGCTATCGTCATAAAGGATAAAGGAAATACTCCAATGGAGCGACGGTACTCTATGCGATTTAAATGACATAATGACAAGGCAATTTTCTAATAAACCTTCGGAGCTCTTATAGTTGTCGCGGTCGCAGCACAGCTCCCGACAACCTGTTATCCACTTCCTTCAGATCACCTAGAGAGGAATGGAACCGTTGTTATAAAAGCCCCGTAGCGCAGTACTGTGGGAATTTTGATCTATAGGGGTGATTTTGAAACATGATTTTAGTTTACAAGATTTACAGTTGTATTTTTTAAATTTTATAGGTTAACGCTAGACCGGAATCTTACCTGATGTTAAGTAATGATGCTGTCGACGATGTAGCGCGCTTACCTAGGAGAATGCCAGCTCACTTCTCTTCTCTTGAAAACATCAACTTTAGGTGTTCGGAAAGAGAATGACCTACTTTACTTTTTTCCAATTTTCTAGATGGATAGTTTAAACAATTGCCTGACAGTAAAATCTTCAGTTTTTAAATTTAAGGCAGTCCCGAGGCTACTTTAAAGAAAACATGTTAGATTGTAATAGATCTCTAGAAGAAGAATTTCTGAAGAATTTATGTTAACGGAACTGATTCATGTTTATTTTAGTTATTTCAGTAACAAGGTAGTAATAACAAATTGCCGATAAATTTATGGAAGAGATGCTAGATAAACCTAGCCGGGGTTTGCTTAAGAAGTGGGGAGTTTAAAAGAAAAGATTATTCACTGACATGTGTTCTAAACGAAATTGGTAAAAATGGAATCCATCCAAATCGGATAAAAAGTGCGGCGTGAGCCACTCAAATGCTTTCACAGTATTCTCTAAAATTATTACAAAAACTCAATAAATTTTAATATTTGATATGACTTGAAAGACATTGACCATTTTCCAAAATATTTTGTAGATTTTGATGTAGGTATGGATGTAACAAGGAAGTATTTCAGCGGCGGCGTATGAGAGACCGTGGTCTCGCTCTACGTCGATCGATACGCCAAGTTACGCAACGCGGCCGGCGGCGCTGTCTTCTATAAAATGATTACTGCTCCTTCTTTTCTAAGCTAAATAACTAATATCTAAGGTTCGGAAATGGAAAATAATGCAATGAATTGGATTAATGTGAATCAAAAACGAAATTCAAGCACAAAATCATAACTCTGAACGAATATCGTGCACAAGGGAATGGTACAATTTGGTAATTTACCATAACGGAACAAAGGCTGTGAATGGATTTGATGTATAAAACGACACAAGAAGGATTCTGGGGTACAAGCACTACCAGAAGCTGTCGAGCACTGCTACCGGCCGAGGAAACTCCTTCGGCGTTACCTTGCTGCACTCACAGATAGAGACATGCACTTGCACCTTCACGAATGCACTTCATCACGACGTCGGGCTACTGTAAAGGCTAAGGCAAGCACTACAGCAAGCACTGCACTCACCTCGCCCATTTTCTCTTAGTCTTTATGTAAAGGCGGATAAAAAGGAACAAGCCGCCTCTCGGTCTCGCCTCTTTCCCTCTACGGTGAAGGGTGGGTTGTCGCTAGTTCTGCAACAACGGGGGACCGTTACGGTTTCCGCGTTCCAACGAAATAAACTTAAAAACGTGTGCGCTTCACGTAGCCTCTTCGAACGGCACTGGGGCTATGTCATCGTGGTATGAAACTGAAACCCGGTATGAGAGAGTGCGCGGGGCGGAGGCGCGTAGGGCACGTCGTTCGGCGGCCTGGTTCGGGCGGCGACTGACGATGGGGCCGGCGCGTATCGAGCCGACGGCGCACTGACGTCACACTGCGTCACGACGCCAGCGCCGCGGCTGCCATCGTCGCGCGCAGCCCGCTGCGCACAGCGCCCTCTGCCGCGCCCGCCCGCCCCACCACCTCTTGTAACCTTCCACAACCGGTTCTATGACAGCCCTGCTGATCGACACCATTCTTTTCCCATCTAAGTATGTACCACAAAACGAAAGAATATATCATCCGACATCTCGCAACACTCGAGAACACGAGAGAGATCTCGTTCCTTTTAAATTGACTTACAATTTTACCTATACATTTAAAGATATTATTGAATATCTAGAACGTAAAAGCTGTGGCTCCAATGGCGGTAATAAATTTTTATTAGGCACTTTACTGGCAGGGCGATGCGGCGACGAAAGCGGACGGAAGGATGTCTCGCTTGGCGCGCCCTTCTTATCGAGGAGAGAAAAGGTTTTATCAAAAGGAACAGTATTTTACTAAAATGGGATCATCAATTTAGGTGCACATTATGCGATCTGCATTTAGATGATTCGATTATTTTGTCATCATCATGTAAATAAATCTGGACTATTTTCAGTGGTGAATTGGAAACTTTACGGTTAGCTATAATTTTATATTTTCTATGATTTACGTAATGTATGATTTACGCCAATGCCTATTTTGATAATATAACATAACATCCGTACATTCAATAATTTAAAGATACAATTCAATAAGGTCAGGTATCTAGGTTAGCTCAGTCTCCTTCTAAATAACAACCTAGGAACAAAATTATAACCTCAGGTCAAATAACATTACAGCCGAACAGGGCTTTCAGACTTATTATTCGGGGTTATTAAAGCCACGGAAAATAAGCAGTAAATTGTGTGACACGTCCTTGAGACCAGAAAATTGTGGTAGTGTTGACTTAACGGCTTTAGAACTTTTTCCCGGTGCGAAAAGCTTGAGGCGTATAATAACGTATACCTTCCCTTGGGAATAGGCAACTGGTCATCAACGTTCATAAACGGACGGGAAGATATATTTTTAGTTGTTAAATAAAATTGTATAACCATTGGTTCATTTTATCGATGAAAATGTAGATTTTTTTGCAGTTAACAAATACATCAAATATTTCACATCACACTGAAAAAACTTTAGTGTATTGGCAAATTTATTTTGTCAAGTGGGCAGTGATATTACATTTCCGTTGAGAGCTAGAAACGTCACCTGTCAGATATTAATTTCCGGCACTTGACGCCACCCTCTCCGTAATTACACGTCAGCAAACATAGACGTATCGTTACGCAACCCCACTCGATACTCCTGCTCGTGATACTTTTCAACAAGATTGTACTTTTGAGTATAACAAACTTCAGTTAGTCGACTGTTGAGAATATGAGCAATATGTACGAGATCCTACTGTTACAGCAGTCTACTTAAATGAAACCACACAACCCAGTTGTAAAAGCAGCAACAGAGCTACGTTTTATTTGCAATCTCCGTAGTCTATGCCTCTAGGCACAATAAAAAGCAAAGTTGCACACTTTTCAATTTCAACGTCCGTCGTAGCGAGGCTGCGCGCTTATTTTTCATTCTACCAGCCTGGACGGGAGCGCTAAACAAAAGGATTTTTCTCCTCATTGTTTCAGTTCAGATTGTACTCATTTCTACACGATATACATCTAGTATTCGCTCATGGCTTTGTTGGTGATTCAATTGTTTTTACATGCTGAAGTGAATTCATTTATTTTGTAGGTATAATAAATCTGCAGCGGCAATCGTACGTCGTAGGGTGGTTGGGTGTTCCAGGTATTGTAAATAGCGATCAATACATTGCAATATGTCAGTGATCACAATGGCAAAGTTATAGTACGCATGCACCGCGGCGCAGCGACCCGGCGTTTTCCGGGCATAGGTCAGTTACCATGCGCGCTCACTGCATTACCTATATACAGCACTTATTAGGAAAATCTTTACTATACGCTTGACTCACATGATAAGGAAATTAATAATGCAATATATTTCCCTCGAGGGTTTACTTACGCTCAAAACGCTTAAAATATTTATGGGAAGGCGTAGTAGGATGAAAATAACTGGCGTAGTAGAGGTACATTTGGAATAAATGTATAAAATGAATAATTACTTTCAAAGTATAATATAACTGGTTTAGGAATTTGCTCAATAATTTAAAAGCACATTTTTTTTACTCGTCACACTCGGTTATGAAAACGATTTATTCTTTTCAAGCAGATAATGTGAGCTTTGAATAAAATATTCGTTTTTCGAACATCGATATCTGAAAAGTTAAAGGTCCTCATGATTTTTAACGACGATAATTTATCAGGGGTACTCATGATGTATTATGTAAGGGCATTAGTATTTATGTCGGGTCTGACGGGCCATTCCTTTGCCGCCGTGAAGGACCGGCTGATATGAAAATTCGTCGTCGAGCGGCCGGCGGCAGGCGGGCGGGCGGGTGAAGGGTGTCAGCGACGGGGGATTCTCCGTTGGGGGGTGGGGGTGCACGGAGGCTCTATTTGGGTCACCCCGGGCGTCATTCCCCACGATCAATAGCGGAGCCGGCGCGCGCCGTGCTACCGTCTCGCTCGCTCTCCGTCGGTTACCTAACATTGTCTCGCATACTGGCCCACCAACATTAATTATTTTTTCAAATCACTCATACGAGCTGTTAAACACATCTTAGAATGACAGGATCTATTTCATATAACAATGATGCGAATGAATCCCGAATCACCTACTTTAAGGAAACTGTGCAGTTTCCAGTCTAGGACCAATGTCCTCCTTTCCAGTTTCCTAGGATTTAAGCGGTTATGTAACGGAGAACAAAAGATGTACAAGTAATCCTCAGTAGACAGTTGTAGAGCGGCTTTATCAGATGAAGATTTTCAGGAGTGCCCTACTCGGACAGCCTCAACGTTGGATAGATAGATGATGCAATAAATTTTCAGCGAGCTCTATCTCAAGCGACTCATAATTTTAAAACTACGTTGAAAGCTTATAATGAGGCGTTCCGAGGCGGGAGCGAGCTGAAGTGGCCGCATAAATATTGCTGACGAGTCGACTCGATGAAGCCGCGAATGTTAACTAGGCTGTTGGAAATAAACCCGCAGTGGCAGATTAAATACTCTTCTTATAACAACCTCTCTCTTATTATGGGATAAGGGCAAGAAAAATAAGACCTCCCATCACTTCCAAAAGTATCTGATAGGTACTCTTGGAAATTACGTTACAATAAATATTTTCTAAAAATATTATGACCGCAACAGAGAAAAACAAAAGATCATATTGGATTAATATAATTTACATTTTGACGATAACATTTCACAAACTTTTTAAATTAAGCTCTACATGGAACGGCAAACTCTTGTCAGACAAAGTAATTGAATATTTTATCCTTTTAGTGCCTTTGGGATTTCGCGCTTCTATGAAACAGTGAGATGGGACTGTCGCAAAGACTAGTAACAATTACTATACATAACAATGTAACTACTACTCGTAGCATGATCTGTTGTTACAACAATCATATATTATCTACAACCTTTACATAATAAACAAGTTAAAGTCCAAGCTACCATACCACCACTGACTGACCAACTTAATATTTATATTTTTCTTTTCACTTGCGGGTAGTTTAAGTTAAATTAGACACCAACAATTTACATGATCGTTATATTCGCGTTAACATGTAGCAGTCTTTTTTTGTAAACTGAAATAACGAGGACGGTAGTAAATTTAGCACTGTCTTATAAATGCAACAAAATAATCGATACCAACATTAGCTAAACTAACTAGACCCCGCAGTGTTTCAGAAATAGCCTAGACAGGAAAGTAGTTCCACAAAATATATGGTAAACGTTCAATATACTAGCTGGCAACAGTGACGTGATCAACAGTATTGTTGCCAAGGTGTGCTCGTAAACCTTCGAACTTATTGTAAGCCTCTATACATAGGCGGCCGAATTTATTGAAATTGTGTTGTTCCCACGGCATTTAGGATTTCAGGTGCAAATTTCTGTAAAAATAACCTCAGTATTTTACGTCACATCGTACTCATTAATTTCACCAACTTCTAAAACATGGAGCAATCAATTGGAATTTGAGAAAATTTAATAATCTAATTGAATGAGTGGATGAGACTCGCAAGAAACCGAAAAGAGCGTCGAAATAAAGAGGAGGCCTAAGATTTATAGTAATAAAATACCATAGCATAATTAAAATAGAACTAGCAACAACAACGCCTCGTTATATTAGATTAATTTGCCAAAAAGTCGTGTGACGTGTCGTGTATGAGCATAAAACTGGCATCGATTAAGAGCGGAAAACATATAAAAGTTATTGCCTCTTGACGATGACGGTGAAAGGAACCGCGAAGAAAACCGTAATGGCCGTGCCAGTATGATTTTATATCAGTACAGATTTGCTTTCGGTGCATTTAATGGTGCCGCTTTGGACCGCATAGGAGAACCTAAGTCTATTTCTTGGTTAATCGATTGCATAGGTTATTCTCGATAGGTTTTTATGCAATCGTCTGCATAAGTGTAATTAGGTACCTACATAATATCTATAAAGTGTTTACACACATTAATATTTACTTGATACTTTGAATAAGCCTATAGTCACGAACCGAATGTTAAATGTTGGTTCTTTGCAATAGCGTCAGCAAACAAGAATAAGTAATTCTCCAATCAGAGGAAAATCGGTTCAAATCTTATTCAGCAAACTCGAGACATTTCATTCCATGTTCCTTAAATAGGAAATAAACACCGCGTTCCCTGATTTGATAACGCAATGAAGTGGGGGATAATAATTTTACTTCACCTCGGGAGGAGCGGAGGCGAGGCCAAAGTGAATAAACCGACGACTCCATTTCCGATATTAGATTTGCCTACAGGCAGTAGGCAGCCAAGGCATTCCGATCGAAAGTCTATTTTATCTGCGGACTGTTCGCAGAAGGGGATATTATGAAGGCAGTAAATCTGCTGGGAAATCCTTTTTATTGATGAAATGGATGAATGAAATCCATGGAGGATTAAATCCATACTAATATTATAAATGCGTTTGTAACTCTGTCTGTCTGTCTGTCTTCCTGTCTGGCTTTCACGCCAAAACTACTAAACATATTGAAATGAAATTTGGTACACAGATAGTTCAGGGCCTGAGGAAGGACATAGGCTGCTTTTTATTGTGAAAAAGGTTTTACAAACCTTATAAAACACGTTCTAAAGAGCAATTCTTTGATGTTTCTGTCTCACTTTCTGTCTCGCTCTTACACTAAACCACTTCGCCGATTACATGCCGATCACCGAAATTTGGTACACAGATAGGCAAAGGCATTAGAAAGGTCATTTATGCAACTTATCAATGCAAAACACTTTTTGTAAACACCATTTTACACGAGAATTGCGCTTTTTTTGGAGAAATTCGACGACCTTCGATTCTAGAATGTTTTGTTTGTTTACGTATCACAGTGACTGACTGACAGCCGACCGCCGCTTAGGGATGGGATACATCGAACCGACCCGATGTTTTGAAATGCTTTTGATATACTCGATTTATCGATGCTTTTTCGGTTTTTAATAGAAAAACATCGAAATCGAGCCGGCAATTTCATAAGAACTCAACTTTGACCAGTTTAATTATTTTAATCTGTGAGAAGATCGTAACTAAATAAGCCACATGAATTGGAAAACGGTGAAATCTGACCATTATATTTCAGATAAACTATTTATTTACTTACGAAGGCAGACTAAATGAGAGCCCTTTATATTTTTTTATTGATCTCAAGATTAAGTAAATGCGGATGTTTTTTTTTAGTTCTTACGTTAAAGATTTTTCTCTTACTTTTTTTAATAAAACAATATTGGAATGAGTTGAACCTGTAAATTTTATTTGTTGGTGTTTGTTTTTATAGCGGCAACATAATCTGTGAAAACGTCATAATGTATAAATATCACGGTTCATGAAATACAGCCTGTTGTGACAGACGGACAGCAAAATCTTAGCAATAGGGTTCTGTTTTTACCCTTTGGATACGGAACCCTAAAAAGTACTCGATACGTACAAAATATCAATGTTTTCATCCGATAAATCGAAAGGCATAGATGTACAGCTCTGATTTATCGAATAGGAAATATATCGATTCTTTTTAAAGTGGACACCACTACCACCGAGCCTACACCTGAATTGTCACTGTCACGTGTCAACATGTGTCAACTGTTACTTACACACAACAGTCAACAGTCGAGATGTTGGTGAGCGGAGTTGAAGAATGTAATTTATCATCATTAAACTCACTATACCTACTACTCGACACTGGCAAAATTGATCAGAAAAGTACAGATGCCATTCATTAGGAAGAAGAAGAGAAAAGAAGTGGTAGTGCATTATTCTATGGTCACCAAAACGTAAGACTAGGCGGTATAGTCTTGGTACTATAGCCTGCTTCGAAAGGAGCGAAAAGAAAAAAAAAAAATTCTATGGTCAAGTGACATGAAAATAAACAATTTTCTGTTTACAAATACTATTAAATAAGTGTTAGATACTATTAGCGTAGCGTTTTAAACTCATTGTTAAATACCCCGTGAGTAGTTGAGTATTATGTAGACAAATTATACGCATGACGATAGTTCCGTTTACCCAAAAATGAAGCAAGACAACAATGATACAAGCATTATAACATAATATCAAGCCTGGATTAACCGTACGAAACAATTCTCTGATATGCTCAGCTCATTTCTGATTTTGCTATAACACCATTGTGCTAGACAAAATTGGGTAAGTCCTTACTTATTTATCTACAATACCATGTATTTTGTTACATACTTTGAAATCCTAATGTAGGTACTCATTTTAGTTATAGATCGTACTACAAAAATATTAAAGAAGAGTGCTATCCCGTCCGTGTTCCCATGGAACCAAGCATATCAGGAACAACCATCATCATCAGAAGATTCACAAACAAAACCTGATGATTAAACCATAGCAGAAATTGAAATTGAAGATCTCAGGCTTGGTGATAGACAACTAAATGTGGTAGACGTCACAACAAATCATTACAAACTGAAGAGAAAGGCATACTGAAGAGAAAGTACATAATACCTATTATTGATTCTGGAGTTCCTAGAAGCAACAGCTGTAAATTTTGGTAGATCAAGCATGTTGTAAAACTGAGTGAGACCAACATTTAAGTTTGTTTTAAATAAACTGTAATACCGAGTCCGTGTAAGACTGAGTCAGACCAACTACGCCAACTGAGACAACTAGAATAAAAACCAGTCAAACACAGCCACCGGACTCCTTATAAGTAAATCAATCTTGGCCGACATCCCAAAATTATTAAATAGACATTATTGTTACTTTGGAAAACAATTTTGTTTCTATTTTTTCTCCTCAACCTTCCCGCCCCCCACTTAATTATTCTATTACCATGGGTATAAAATAAGAATAGGGAATAAAAGTTTGTATGGAAAAATGTACATTAACAGAGGGTGAGGAGGGGGGAGTGGTGTAGGTGGGGAAATATGCCCAAGTGTTAGTAAAAGGGCAGATAACTGTGACAGCGAATAAGTATCTACTGATTTTTTTTCGCTGCATATTTAAAATGCTACCCATAGACACTATTCCACGCGAACGAAGTCGCGGGTACAGCTAGTGAAGTAATAAAACAATAAGAAAGGTACGGTGCGAAAGCTTTTTCTCAACCGTGAGCTTATGATATTAGATCTGGAAAATTGATTATATTAGCGAAACATAATTAACAAGTAAATGAATCTATAGGCTCCTGAGCTACTTCTGCTGTTATCTGTGTTCCTATGGGTGTCAATTAACCAGTTATTTTTGAAAACTGAAACTAGACCATCAGATTAAAAGATTAAAGATACTAATATTAATTAAAAGTTAAAATCGGACATTACGAGTATGTTTGTTTAAGCTTGGCTTTCGTCATTGAAATTATGTTTAGTATCAGATCTATAAAGATCGAGAGCATGCTTTCATGGAAACCATTTTTAGCGAGCTTAGTACATAATCCATGAAACATTTCAGTCAATGAAATTATTATAAAGTAAACAGAATATGAGCAACTATAAACATTGTACGTCATGGTCGTTGCTACGGCCTTCTATTGATTCACTCACTTCAAACATAGCCGAAGCCGGGGGAATTTTATTTGAATATGAACTAGATAATATTTATAGTTCGCAGAAATAGCTTAAAAATTGCACTCCTTTCAGCTTTATTGCCACGGGTGCTTTCAAACGATACATTGAATCGGCTTTGAAATGCGCGCAATCCGCGATATATCCAGCGGCGTTCGCTAAATCAATAATGTCGGAATGTACAATTTATTGGTACTTCTCATAAATTACATCACAGATTTCCGAACCAGTCTGACTTTATTAGTATATTCTAGCCCATTTTAATAGACAGCTCTTTATAGTCACCCTCCAGAGTCTGTCTGTTTAGTCTAGAAGCTAGAATAGTCATAACATGTCATAATCCAATCTCACGTGAATAGAATAAAAATCCTAGATATTTATGGAAAGGTAATTTATTTTGTTGATAGCAAATTAGTTGCATCGTGGTAAAGCAAACCCTCCCCGAAGCCAAAGAAATGCAAAAAGCAAGAAAGCATTTCGTCGATACATGATATTGTATGTTGGGTGACATTTGAGCAGACTTGGAAGTTGCATTATGGAAGGTATTACCGGGTGAGCAAATCTACTTATGTAACAAGAGAATGGAATTCTGTATAACAACGAATCGCATCGCTTTAGGCCGATTTAGTTTTGTTCCGATTTAGGCCTAGCATCCACATGCTGGCATCGTAAGTATCGGACGCATCGTATCCAAACATTTTTATATGTTTGGATACTGTATTCGAGCGATCAGTCGATGCACATGTGTAACTTTTAATGCGTTATAATATCAATTGACTTTTAAAAAAAAAGCAGCCAAGTGCGAGTCGGACTCGCCCATGAAGGGTTCCGTAGCATGAAGTAACATAATATAAAGGTTCTTGTAGTTCGTCGAAAGGTAAATTGCGGTTTACGATTTATAACGTTTAAAAAAAAACTACTGGCTAGATCTCGTTCAAACCAAATATCGTTGAAAGTTTGCATAGTAATGTACAACATATATTTTTTTTAGTTTTATCATGCTCTTATTTTAGAAGTTAGAGGGGGGGGGACCAACTTTTTTCCACTTTGGAAGTGTCTCTCGCGCAAACTATTCAGTTTAGAAAAAAACATTATTAGAAACCTCAATATCATTTTTGAAGACCTATTCATAGATACCCCACACGTATGGGTTCGATGAAAAAATTTTTTTTTAGTTTCAGTTTCAAGTATGGGGACCCCCAAAATTTTTAGTTTTTTTTCTATTTTTGTGTAAAAATCTTAATGCGGTTCACAGAATACATCTACTCGCCAAGTTTCATCAGTCTAGCTCTTATGGTTTCGGAGAAAAATGGCTGTGACACGGTCGGACAGACAGACAGACAGACAGACAGACATGACGAATCTATAAGGGTTCCGTTTTTGCCATTTGGCTACGGAACCCTAAAAAGGTCGAAATCATGCATGCACTCAAGGAGCCTTCTTGAGGCGCACTTAGAATTATTTCTCCATGGTTCGAAAGAACTAGTGGCACGACAAGAAGAAGATTCTTTTCTCATTAAAAATACACCACATATTAACATGCTGTTATATGTGGACTGGACTTAAGTACTTGTACTTGTAGTAGAGTTGAGAACAATCATTTGTTTTATAAAATCCGTGGCATTGTGTGGGAAACAAGCGTGGCATTGGTCCCTTACGTAATGTTAAGTAAAACCTCACCACCTATTTTCCTGCAAATTACACACTGTAATATCTGAAAAATCACCTCTGAATGATGTCACTGCTCAATGCAGCGGTAATCCATCGAGGACGGGGTCATGTATTGTGCTAAACTCCAGCCCATTATAACTTACATAATATTTTATCTCGTAAATGAACCGTTAAGTGTACGCGAGAACTGTCATGCTCCATTTAACTCAATTATGAGAATGGCACACTGGGCCGACACAGGTACGCATATTGCTTTTAATTATCTTAAATTCATCAAAAATGTATATAAAATATGTATGTTATATAATTTTACAAGGTGCAATAATATCTCATCTCTATATAAATCATCTCGAATAGATGCAAAGTCCTGTTTACTTTACATTTATAATTTTACATAATTTATGTAATGTGTCCACTACTTTACTTAATTTGGGGCTAGATGGCCAATATTTATGTTATTTTTGTTATTGACATTTATTTCGTTACAACATTTATAAATAGGTTCCGCAACCCGAGACTCCTCGCGTGGTACCCGGGTAAATTATTATTTATGATATTCGGTCTTGAGCCGTACCTACAAGTTATATTCAAATCTGTGACGCGATTGAACCAAAAACTTCTAAATTCTTCTAATTCAAACCTAGCTAGAATATTTTAGAAGGATCAGTCCCGAATAAAATTTCAGTTAAAATCCATAAATTTTCTGAATTCACATAGAGATAAAGCGTGTTATATCATCACGCACAATACGACCCGAATCGTAATTACTCAGTCTGACAGACTGTAAAAGCAATGACTGAAATAAAACGGCTACGATCTGATAAAAGTCAGGTGAATTAATTCACTCCATCATAATCGAATTGAAGCAAGATTCGTGAAGCTGGATACAAAATAATTCAATATTCGTCGAGAGTGTTCCATCCGGTTCTGCTCTGCGCCGGTGCGAGCCAGTCAGGGCGGTGCGCGCCAGTCTAGCTGGGCGGTCCCCGAACGATTTCCGTTCGCATCGCCATTCCACCACCCAGAAACGCCAGTTCAATGCACCAGTTCTTGTAGGTTAAGAAAAATCGGTATAAGTAGCTGTCAGCAAGGCTCACTGATGACAAGGTGAACATGCATGGGCTAGTCACGCAATCGTTTAACAGATTTGCATGAATTAAAATTTACCATTTTTCGTAAACCCCATTAAACCGTTCCACCGCCATAGGATCATGCGAGGGCGGTCCTATTACAGCCGTTCGTCGGTCTAAGCGAACACCCTAAACAAACACAAATATGATGAGGATATCAAAAGCAACGTCTCTTTTATAAAACAAGCGTAATCATATGAGGCGTGCTAGCTCCACACGACCATACGTAATCAGCGAGGTAGGTATTATAAAAGGTGAGGCATTAATTTAGAATTAAGGTTTTGCGGCTTATACCCGTGAGACGCCGTCGGCAATTTATAAAAACGACTGTGGAAAAGTTTCACCGTTCTTCCCTCATTATATTGTAACCCGAGGATGGTAGACAAATTGAACGTGGGTGTGCCGTATGAATGAATTTCGCAAAACCAGACAGCACAATAGCCATCAGTGCTAGTGCACTCCGGTTTATGTTAATGTCACAATTGGGATGGCTTAGTGGCTAGAAAGACGGGAGGCGAGCATTGCAGAGCCAGGAAAAACGTTACTACTGTCTGGAAATTCGAAGTAGGTATCTCTAAAAGTATGAGTAAAAATAACATGATTCCGCATTCCCGTTTTATTCAGTAGACTTCAGTAGACGTAAAGAGTTACTGAATTGAATGATTCAATTATGTAACGCGAAAGAAAGAAATTTAATGTAATAAGAGATTAAATTAACAGCGTTCCGTGCGCATGTCTGAAAATTATTATTCCCCGGAATAACGAAGCTTTGCAACAGCTTTAAAAGGGCTGAGTAATTTGAAAGTCTACTGAGGGCAATTATATGTAATTCGCTTAAGAAATTGTGCCGGACGCCTTTTAGTAACACAAAATACCAACCAACACGAAGCAATAACAAAAGGATTTAGTTTGAAGAGGCAACATTATAACAAACGAGGCAAACTATAGTTGGTAATGGTTCTGGCAAGTTTGAGCCACCCCATCTACGATTGCTTTCAAAAGAGCTCCTTAGCAAGGGCAAAGGTTACAATATGGTTCGAAATACGTGTAGATTTGCATATTCGTGCGAGTTCGTTGAATTATACGCTAACGACAGTTTTATTTGATCTGTATTCAAATCAATTCCGTAGCTTAAAATCACACCTATTGGTAGATCTCTGCCTGGATTTGAATGACGCTGATAACTCGGATAAATGCGAAAATTGTTACGAATTTCACGGCTGGACCACTGAAACGATCGAGATGAAATTTGTAATAAAATTTTCCACCGGGAGAAAAAATACGCACATGGTGTGAGTAAATAGTTTTTCAGGTGATTTAAAATGTATTTTGTAGTAAGGTTCCATCGGTTTACAATAAAAATAGGGTAGAACCGATTATAGCCGTGTTCTGCGTTACGTTCGTGCCACAACGTATTTACTCCAGATTGTGAGCTAATAAAGCGATGCAATATGTTACATAACAAAGCGCATACATTACGAGACACAAAGCATTACTCACTACAGTGGGTTCACTGCAGTTGTAGCTAGATTTAATTTTGGTCAGGATGCGGCACGAGCGTTCTAAGTGACTCAGAGGAAAAGGATTGTTGAGGTTTGTTAATTTGAATTGACCGAATTATCTAGCAGACTGCGGGGTAAGGTCAACTTAAAAACGCCGGCGCAAATGGGCACTTTAAAACAATGTGCGGTACGATTACATAACCTATTATACGCTGACCTATTTTTTAATCTGCCTATTTATCACAAAGCCTTGGACTATACAGTTGAAACAAACCCCTCTTGTTAGATGTTAGATTTTTTTATCACGACAACAGTGTAAAATATTTCGAAAAAAACATTGTAATACTTTTAATCTAGTATCCTAGATTTAAACAGACAAAATCCGTTGCAAATCAGAGTCAGAAATATCAAGATGAAAGAAGCAGATTCGTTTGAACCACAAAGAAATAAAAGGTCCGGGCACCATAATGGCTTAGCTGAATGAATAAACGGACACAAAGCAGTGACAAAGAACCGGAATTAATGCAATGTGAAGACGTCAGAAGTAGCTTTACATCTCAAGCTTTCCATTCAAAATTACCATTTGGGAAGTCATGTATAGTCATTAGCTACCGAGTCGTAGCTCGAAACTGAATGAGCCTAATCTTAAAAAGAGGTGAACGGTTCTGAAACCACGCATGGAAAATTTGCTTTGTGAGTTGGAAACATTTATTTTTGGAATACCCCAGAATACTTAAGTACGCCCACTAAAGTGGACGAAGTGAAGCTTTAGGATTCTATCTACTTCAAAAGGTCGTAACTCTGCACTTCCACGTTTCAAATGAATTGTTCATTCAAAGGAAAGTTTTTATTAGCAATGTTTGGCAAAAGTGCTTTCCTTAAAAAAAGAAGTATGAAACAGTGACTTATTCGGATAATGGTTGTATTAAGGCCGGTCTAATGGTAAAAGCTACAAGGGCGCTGAGAAACGTACTTAAGTCGATCAAGTGAGAACGAACAAGTAACCAAAGCCACGAATGCAAATGTAACTTTTTATTGTCAATCTATTATCTATCCAAATTTCCCTTTGATGCAGACATTCTATTTCTCCGCTATTTCCGCTTCTATTAATCCGCTCAACTTGCTCGTTAAATCTCCTTTGCGCCGAGACTTGCTGAATTAATAATAAGTTTCTCAGGAATCGCTTTGTTTGTAGAGATGATTAGGGAAACGAAACAGCGCTCAAATTGCCGTCAACCTGTCTAACCTCAGTTTAGTTAGGGGATTTATTTATTTTACATGTGTAACACTGGATTAAACTGTACTATTTTCATTTAACTAAAATCATCCTAAGCTAATGTGTATATGATCACTGAGAAAACAGCTCAGTAATATAAGAAAATGTTCTAACATTCAGAAGATACACATTATGGTAGGTATATTAAACAGACCATGAACGAGCGCTCGCAAACGAACTAAGCTTATAACTTACTGAAAAAAAGTCCGCTGCGCTGCGTGCGGTCTACCCAGTAAGTGAGCTATGGTCCGTATTATATATATATCTACTTGTGTATGTTGCCAAGGCTTTTGCAATGCGATGTGGTGCCGTACAACTCAGTGTGTGCCAGCCTTTATAGGGCTGTTTCTAACACGACCAGAGGCAAACATAATTACGAGCGCTGTGTTGACTTTTCAGCGTACAGATGCGAAATTACTTAGACCATGGCAGAGTGTAAATAGAGGAATAAGCTGAAGTATGTTTATTAGTGCTCAAGGTTTATCAAACAAGAATCGAGATTAAACCAATGCCAGTTTAAATACGAACTCTAATTCAGTAAGACAACGCATTGCTATAGTGTGTGTAGATCATCCGGGGAAGTACTACCACCATGCCTATTTCTACAGTCAAACAGCATTGCTGAACAGCGGTTTGAAGGGTGTGGGTGCCGGTGAAATAACTGGCACGTGAGGCTGAACATCTGCATGCCTCAAGTCGATAGGCGCAGGCTAGTGCATCGTAGAACAAGTTCCTGGCTTGCGTGACCTAAGAGGCATTGCTTTGTTATAGGCGATGGTTACCACTTAACATCAGGCGGGCCATATCGAGCATATGGTTTCATCAGCTAGTTGTATAAAAAAAAACATTATCATACATTGCACCAATTTATTGGCTTAGGCGACCGTGTCACCACCATTATAAAATTGTGAAACAAAATATATAACTATCAGGAAATCGAAACAACATAATAAGACTTCTCTATAGGTTACCTGTATAGATAAAAGATTTACTGCCACCCGAATAAAAAGCAAAAACTCTGCATAGCAAAAAAAGTTAATTCAAACCAGATAGCGTAGCTCGAGCGTAGCAGCCTACGGCTACGAGTTACGCCGTAGACACTGAGGTGCTCAGGCACGGATTTAAATAAAAGTACACATTTTATGACTACATTTATTCTACGATTTAAAAAGATTTTTCTCTTCTTCGACCAATAAGTGAAGATATATTTTGAATAATTTAATCTACCTAACTTTATACTTAAACATTCAAGTTGAAGAAAATGTGGGCTTAGCATTTTATGAACTAGCGAACCGCAAGATTTTACAGCGCGCTCTCTAAACGAGTACTCAATAGCTTTCGAGCTTCATTTGCGTGTTTTGAATAGGTGTAAATTTTACGTCAATAAACGACACTTTGTCTTCGATTTGTAACTGAACCCTGAGGGCTAAAGAGGTTTCATATCACGTCACGTATCTCGATGCTCCATTCGGTAATGAAGAGACAGGGTGTCGCCCATATTCAATTACCTCGATGGAGTACGCAATATGCTGAAACGGCGCTTCAATATGCCGAGCATAATTAAAATTAACGGGTTATTTCGGAAAAGCTTTTACTTGAAAATATAATATTATCAGGTTCAAAGAAATATCTGCTCCAGATAGGTAATATCAGACGAAATTGTGAGGTAAAATCTCAAAAGAAAATATAAAGATAAGGCTCCGTCAGTAACCGAAATAAAAAACATTCAAGTTACATAACTTCGTCAGCGAAACAACGGATACGCAAGCGTTATCTATATGTGAAAAGTTACGGAAAGCAACAACAGTATAGAAGTAATCAATGTAGTCTTGCAGTGCCTAGTACTAAGGCAGGAGTTCACCATAATCACTTCTTCAGCTGTTTGGCTGAACCATGTGAAACGTGCTTGTATAATACGAAGTAATCCTAACCGTAAGATACGGTAACCGCACGTTAGTGTCGGTGGAATGGGTCTGAGGGTGAGCGGGCTTGGTTATGTAACATTCAGCAGTCCTGATCAATACGACGCGGCGGGCACTTCACGTTATACAGGCCAATGTACGGGGAAAAGCCGGCGCGCTCCACTCCAGATATCTTGGCGCCCATCTTGGCATGAGTCCTGGCTGACGCTAGCGTAATTTAAGTTCACATTTTAACTTCATCCGATAGAGTTTCCACCGCATATTGGCAACTTAGATAAGACGGTCAATTTAACAGAACGTAACCTACTTTGTAGTACGATTATGTGCTATTGTAGTAAACAACAATGTATAAGTTTTTGTTTGGAATAGTAAATGGATTACTGTTTGTGTAGCAAGAGCTAATGCGTAGGGTAGATACATTTCGGTTATTCAAATGGAAACCTATAATAATAAAAAGCTACTGTAAAAACACAGACGTCAAAAAAATATTCATGGATACGCAACAACAGGCCAATGAACGTATAAAATTGACATAGTTCATTTTTAAGTGTTGGCAATACGATTTGGCACAAAACTGCAATGTCACATCCTCGTAAATAAAATTTGTGATAGAGCCTATCTTTAAATATGGCCGTTTTGGTTTTATGATGCTGTACATTGTTCAATTTATTTCGTCTTAGTCGTATATTTTGTTTCATTTTGAACAAAAACAATTGTCGTAAATCTCTTGGCCAGACTGGGCTGAAAGTGTGCAAGTAATAGGCAAGAAGCCGTTGATAAACTTTTGAATAAAATTTATATTACGAGTAAAACATGCTATTCGGTATTAGTGAAATATCTTACTCACTTTTCAACTAACATAAATTATATTTAATACACATATAAAAGAGGAATAGCAACTTACTGAAATGTAGGTATATATACCTACTTACTTATCTGGTTGAACAAAGGAGAGCGAGCAGAGCTTTTGAATTATGTAACAAAGCTGAAATATATTCACGAATGTGTTGTAGGAAAACAAAAAAGACGAATTATACAAGCGGAAAAAAACTTCTATTTGTTTTTACATAAATTCGAAGTCTTCCATTATTCAGAGGAATCACAAAGATATTTGAGTAATTGAAGAACTCGTGACAAAATGTTTGAATTTTCAACAATCTGATAAGAAACCAAGTCAGATAATTATTGTCAATGACGGTCACACACGGCAGCCCAATAACGTCGGCAAAGGGACTCCTAAATTCGTTTCAAGGACTCCCTTTCCTACGACAACCCAAGGGCTCACTATTAAGGTGATATTAGAATTCCAACACGCATAAAGATAACCCCGCCAGTAGTTGGGGCAGAATGAGACACCAATACCTGTGAGTGAATTACACAACAGAGATGTGTCATATTGCGCTAGGTCTACGTGTACTTGTAAGAAAAATGCGGTTAATAATGAAGATTACCCCAAATTTATAAACAAGTATGTTGTACAACAATGTTCAATAGTGGTTAACATGTTGTAGTGGTGAATACCAAAAAGCGCCTCCATGACAGTTTTACCGCAGTGACTGACACAAATAAGTGTCAGTGCCATGCCATTTGACAGCTATTTGACAGTTTTACCGCAGTGACTGACACAAAGAAGTGTGTGTGTTAAGCTAATTGACAGCATCAGTTGTCAAAATGACATTTCTACTACTTCACGTCATGTTCATGTCATGTCGTTCCACCATGATTTTGGTACGTTGTGTTGCTCTCGTGGGTCAAGAAAATCTCTACTTACAAGTAAGTGAAGTAGAAACTGAAAATTTAAGAATAATACCAACGAATATTATATTGCTAAGCTGTAATTGGCGTACACAGACCTAGCGCGGGCTCTATGGATTCATGAAACATCTCATTTTCATAGAACTACCACACGAAATGTTCATTGTTTTGTAAGCAATAGTTCACGTCGCAAGCATCGAGACATAACGGAACTGCTACAAACCCATTTCAGAGCAAAATGACATCGTTCATTTACACTTTAATGGTCAGTTTGGGGACGGAGAAAACATCTTCACCGATCGATTCTCAATTTCGTATTTACAAAAAATATATCAGCTGTCTGGTTCCCATAGTACATGCTTTGTTTAATTTGGGGCTAGATAGCGTTATGTGGATTGTCCACAATATTTATTTATCAACTCAAGGGTAGCGTCATAGCTTGTTTGCCTTTATCCTCCTGTATTTTATCAATACCTCCGCCACCCTATCGTGATCGATATTTGGGTACAAACAAACATCGGTATTGTACTAATACTTCAAGATAGTAAGAGTTTACTTAAGATGATGCTATAGCCTATAGGGGACTGTACATTATATTATTATACTGATATTTTTACATAGTTTGAGCTCTTTATTTTTAGACCACTACCCACTACCTTAAAACATAAACTTTAAATCGCAATTAAGTACTGATAAGAATATAGTACACTACCGACCTGTCCCGGCTTCGCACGGGTAGAGTGACTTCACATTTTTAATCAAATCAAAAAAATGAATTAATTCGGTTGTACGCGCAAACAAACTAACGCTTGTTTCCTACGGTTTTTTTGTATGATCCTTTAAAATACAAAAAAAAAATGAAGTTTCAATGTGGTGCCACTCCCAACTAAGTGAGACGAAGGCAATACAAAAGCAAAAGTTTCAAAGACAGCACACTACACTTTAAAGTGACTGAGTTAATTTATATTACCTACCTATAACTAGCCAGTAACTGCATAACATTAGCATGTAAAATCCTTGGAGTGGTTAGATACTCCTAGTTTATCACGTTGTGCTCACTGACTACTTGCATAATGGAATTGAGCTATTTAAATAATTCATAGGTACATTTTTTCGCTGAGTAAACCATTTTTTTTTTAATTCGGTTCAAAATACAAATCAGTTCTCGCAAAGCCCGTCAGGCGCGCTCGTTTCTTCATACAAAATGCAGGTGGATCGATCAAATTCGATAACGATAGGTACCTTTGTTGTTCGATCAGTAATTTTGCCGTTCGATAAGTACAAGCTCTGCTTAGTTTGGGGCTAGATAGTGTGTGTGAATAGTCTTTAATATTTATTTATAAGTAAAACTGATGTAGAAAATCTCATAGTCGACCTACTCCTTCGAAAAGTGCATAATAAAACCGTTAGGAGGCGTGGTAAAGCATACCCTACTCACATACACTCAACTAATTGCAGTCGATGCCGTTACTCGACAAGGAACTTAACAGAACGAGATAAATGGCGTGGAAAAATGACACTAACAAAGTGAAGGCAATTTCAGTTACAAAAGAAGTTACTAACAGCATTTACTGCAGGAAGAAGTTCTTCCGCTTTTTCTCTGTAATTAATTGAAAATATCGTCTAACAGAAGAGCTTTGTTATCTCTTTGTGTCAGATATATTTTTAACAGAAAGGAAATTTTCTCAAAATACGAAACAATTTTTAATGCCTTAATTATAGAAAACTAGCGACCGCCCGCGGCTTCACTCGCCCCGTCCCCGTTACAATATATTTAAAAATGTTAGCCCAATGTGTTATTCTGATATTATTGTAAAGTTCCATTAAAATCCATTCAGTAGTTTTTACGTGAAAGAGTAACAAACATCCATCCATCCATCTATACCTACAAACTTACACGTTTATAAGTAGGATAGTATGATAATGATAACGCTCTGGCAAAACTGCTTTAGAAAATTATGATTAAACACTTATCTAAATTAATTAAGTTTACGAAGATATAAGAAGGTTTGAGGGAAGTCTGTAAATAGATGAAGCACATAATGTTTCTTGGAAGTTATGAGCGAGGATATCCAGCAGTGGACTGATAATGATGATTCTAGTCCATTGACAAATAACAGGCTTGTTATGAAGATTGCTTGGTTTTATGTAGCTATATCCTCCCTGTTGTTAGAGCGCCACTCCCCGAAAAAATTAATCGGGAAAGTAAACTGGCCTTCGGAGACTAATTGGTTTCGGTTTCTTTATTATGACGAAGTATTCGTATTGCAAACAAAACACTAATTGGAGTAAACCTTTATAAAAGCTAGTTATGATGAAAATATCTCGTAACCTTCAATCGTATTCAGGAAAATTCTATTTGAGTGAAATGCCACGCCCAGGTTACCTCTGACCTTTTTGGTACGCGGGGCTTAAATGAGAAAACAACTCTCGTGGGCACGGAACGCCCGTTCAGTACGGTTGTCTGCCTTTCTCTACCTGTACTTTTGTATTTCATCCTATCCCAGCTCAAAAGCTCATATGGCGTGTGAAAAATAGTTTTTAGGAGAACCACGATCTCTGTTCGCAGCGGGAAGGTACTAAAACGTTCAATAAACTATCAGTAGGTCATAAAACGGACTCTATATTGCCGAACTACATTTCCTTTACCTTCAAGCGGTTTATGCTTCCATTAAGAGAAGATATAGATTCATATAAACCTACTATATTATGATAAACGAAACGCCATTGATGTTCAGTTATATATTTGCTGTAATCTTATACCTTTTAACGAGGAAAGCTTGTACATTAATCAGTATCTCGGAAACGGCTCCAACGATTTTCATGAAATTTAGTATACAGAAAGTTTCGAGGGCGATCTAGCTAGAATGCATTTTTAGAAAATCTCGTTTTACTCGGTCATACTAGCTCATATATTTAATATATCATCATATCACAGCATAAGTATTGAAGATAACTCCTGATCTCTGGCTATATTGAACGCTAAGTTTCGTAGAACAAAGATATGGATTTAAACTTGGTGCGGTTCAACAACATGTCAGACTGAAACCGAAACTACTTAGCGAGATTTTGTGCTTTTGCCAAACAATAAAGCCGTTGTAACGATGTAAGCGTATATTGATTCCAGAGAATGTCAGAACTAGATAGATACATATTGCATTCATATGTAAATGTATGTATATATAATGTAATAATGTATACGGCTAAAAAGCCAGAATTTAAAGTAAGTTGTTGAATGTAAAATATCTCGACAGCAGGTTGGCCAATTTGCAGTAATTCAAGTGAGGACTCCGGGTTCAGGACTGACGTTAATCGTTCGTGCAGCGTTGCATGGCACATAATATGGAAAACCTACCTAACAAGAATAGCTAGCTATGTAACAATACAGCGCCATCATTCTACTTTTATATTTTGTAAAACTTTTACTCACTTTGACCGTATAAAAAGTAGAGAAGTTCGAACATTACGGGCCCCGCCTCACACTCATACATAAAATGGAGTTGAGACAGCACCGTATCATTAATCTACCTACCTACAGCTTCGTAGAAATAGAGAATCGATTCGACTGCACTTTGCGTTGCTTTAACGTCTTTATAGCTATTCAATAATAAATATTAATAGTGGAACTGACAGTTTAACTGTCTACGTTTAGTTTGTTATACTACATACAAGTATGCACATAAAAAACATATTGGTATTAAAACCTGAGTAATGACTAATTGACTTACATACCTATCGCAATTTACGCATTAATTATAAAAATCATTGATTTCAATATGAACTCATACAATTCATACTCATCCATAATATTCATACATAAATAATTATGAAGAATATCAAATTGAATTCTTGTCTTTTTGAATTATTTATATCGAAACATTTTTTTGGGCTTTCGTTTAATTAAAACAGTTTCGTTGTTGGGTAACGCTTTGTCTTGTGATGCGCCATCGTAAATAGAAAAAGATTCTACAAAAAAAGAGCGAAAACATTCGAATCAGTACAGTATTAGTCCTATCTAGGACGTGCCACACCCAACCACAACCGTTATAGATTTAAATTACAATTACAAAGTAAATAAATAAATACTGTGGACAATTCACACAACACTACCAAGCCCCAAACTAAGCAGAGCTTGTAATATGGGAACCAGATAGCTGATATAATACTTGAATACATTTTTTTTTTGTAAATACATACTTAGAATACAATATAACACCCAGACAGAGAACAAACATTTATGTTCACCACACAAATATTTGTTCTCGGTGGGGATCGAACCCACGACCTACGCGACCCACGACCTACCTACCTAAAGTATTTCTACTCAAGTAAGTTTTTCTTTGTTAAATTCATAAAACTAACAGAAATGCAAAGAGCAGATAATGTCGGAAACTCTGTGTTAAAAATTGCACTAACCGAGTTAACCTAATTCTAAACGAGGTCAGCTGTATAACCCCTAAAACGGTTATATCATGCTTAACAATTTTGGAAGCTGTTCAAAAGGGATTCGCTTCATCATCATAATTTGTCATCTCAAATAAAGACAGACACCTACATTCTGAAGGGTAAGTACATGTATCATTTCTGAAAGACTATTACCATTCAAGTCCGCACCCCAGGGTCTTGATAGTGTCAGCAATTTCAAGAATAACGTAATAGCTCATCTACATAACGTGTCGGCTTTACCAAAAAGCTTTTCGAAAAGTTCGGTGATTCCAACTTTGCCTACCCTCCAAATAGTATTGGAATTTGAAGAATACTGTAAATCGGCAGACCGCGTAGACAGAAATTGTTAGCTAGTAGCAATTTGGCGCCAGTGCACCTAACTTATGAAGCCAGCGCGGCGACCTGCGCCGATCGATGGCGACCCCTTTGCCGTGCAATGCACCAAGCCTGGGAAAACCGTGGCGTGGTCTTCGTCGCTTCATATAATATTTAGTTTTCACGTTAAAACTGGCGATTTGTTCTAGGGGACGAAAATAGGTTGCGTCGCCTTACGGTCGGCAATGTTACGTGTATTTTATTACTTAATAATCAGCAAATTCTTTAAGCTATTAATTACGAGGCTTTAGCGTACTTTAAGCTGGTAAGTAGATGAGCTTTGCCTTAAGCCAATGTCGCTCTTTATTCGTTGTTAGTTTCTACATGGCAGTTCGTATCTGGGGTAATTTCTTTTATGAGTACTAAAATAGGCTGAAAGTAACAGCGGGGTGGGACGGAGAAACTAAGGTCTCATTTATTGCCGAAAGGTGAAAACCCATCTGTGGCCATTATTACAGATATAACATCTTGTTAACGGGACTAAAACAACACTAGGCGAAGTAACCTGAAGGGAATATTAATATTTACTTAATATTGACGATGAACATAGCGTGTTTGGTCTTTCTTTTTCAGTTCGTAAAATATGTAGTTTCCACGTTAACACTTCGTGGGGCAGGGGCTATTTTATTATCGCGTACGAAAATAGACAAGAGGGTGAAACTTAGACCGGCATTTCTGAATTTTTTAGAATGCCTTCTGGGCTTATTTCTGAACTAAAACTAAGCTTTTTATGCGCTATAGCTTTAAACATTGATATTCATAAGTGAAACTACTATTTTTCAAATTCAAATTCAAACCATGTGTTGGACACGTGGCAAGAATGAATGATGGAAGAAGAATAACGGCGATTACGGAATGGTGGCCAAGAGACGCATAGAGACCACGAGGCAGACCACCCGCCCGCTGGTTGGATGATATTGTCGGAGTAGTTGGGCAGCAATGGTGGAGACTGGCACAGGATCAATGAGAGTGGCGTATTAGGGAGCAGCCCTTTACCCAGCAGGGGGTGCATTGCATACAGGCTGAATAGATAGAAACCTGTTTCATGCCATATTGCATGAATCACACGTTCTCTTTTACATTTTGTTGAGACACGCTGTTCGATAAAAGTCTTGTTACTATTTTATCTCCAAAGATATCATAGAAGATTTCTACCATCTGCCTAGGCCTTAAGGATCAAAGTCGCGAGCCTATTTTCAAACGGTGATCTATAACATTGTTAAGGTCGAACATTTCACCAGCACTCAGATTATGTCATTATAACAGATGAAAATAAAACACCATGTTAATGGCACAGTGCCCATTTACGTAACGCAAGACTGGAAGTAGGAACGCCGCATATTTAATTGCTTTTATGATGATGTTATCACCATCATTATAAAAGTCGCTTTATTATTAAAGCGAACCTAAAGTAATTTGCGCGTGACATAACGGAATTACTTCCGACGAAATTCCAGAATTATTTTCGCGAATTACGTAATTGTTTAGTTTAAATTATCTCTTTGTCCTTAAAATACCCACACTTTTTTATTTTGCTTGGAGCTTGGCATTTAAGAACAAAAGTGGCATTTTTTATAACGCTTTTATTAGCTTCACCTGTATGTAAGTTTGTTTGCTTGCTTGTATGTAACCGACCCCTTTGAGCTCGATTTTGTCCTACTTTGAACGATCAGATTTGATTCAAACTTTGCACACCTGTCAAAGGTCGATGACGATGCAATAATATGAAAAAAAAGTGATTTTTTAGTTTTTTAAACTATAATTTATTTCATGTTAATGTTATGATTTTCGAACTCAATCTATTCAATCCAACTAACAGGTACCATTATGGGTCATTGAGAATTTAGTAATCGAATACGAGTATAACGTCAAAATTAAGAAACAATTCAAACTATCATAGTATGTTATTGTATTTGTACATCGTTGCACGAGAACCTAAAGTTGAAACTACAAATCCTTGCAAATCTTCAACAAGAACAAATAAAAATGCTTTTAAATAAATTGAACCATTTTATGCAGCATCTCGAGTGAGGCAAAATGGCGGAAAACCTTCCAAGATGGCTCTCACCAAGACTTTTACGAATGTAATCCGATATACAAAGAGAAGCTAGAGTGAAGACGTCAATTTAATAAAGGGAAAGATCAGATGTTGGTAGAATAAGTTAAAAGCTAGACCAATATGTACTTAATCGGTTATTGTGTTGGGTTTCATAAAGTGATCTGTAAGGCATTTACTTTAGATAAGAAACTTAAGATAAGGCTTTCCTCAGCAGCGATAAAGAAATATAGCTCTAAAAATTTCCACGAAACATGCTAAAAATAATTTTATAAAGATCCGCTTTTCAACAAATTGATTACCCCATAGAATTTGATGTTTCCGTGTCGGAGATACACACAATAGGAAAAAGAAAGGAACGAGACACTAAGGCCTCAGAATTCCTTAAAACACGACTAGGGTTAAAAATGCAAATCATTATCCTCTTGAGCAAAGATAGCATTAAATTAGCAAATACACTGAAACTCAGCGACGGATATAAAATGTTTCTTCAAAAGAGGCTTTTCTAAGCAAAGTAGTCATAACTGTAATAAATTTTCTGCTGTTGTGGCTCGTATCTCTTTTACGCGAAAAATAAAAAGCAACGGAAGGTAGAGCTCGAAACACCGCCCCAATTTTTTTACTACATCGTGTGGTTAAAAATTTCGGCTTATTGTTCGTTTTATTATGACTCCCCTCCATAGGCTATATTCCATTAAGATACGTATATATCTAATACAGTAATAAACTCCTACAACCTACTGGCGGCGTAAACCTTGAAGATGCTATAAAATGTCCGCCACTTCTAACATATACGAGTATATGTAGCGTGCATGGTGAGATGTATAAATAATATGTAAATAGATAAATGTAGAAATGGGGCAATTCTAGATAACATTATTGCTTTAGGAAGTCAATGAATAACCAGCACGGTATATAATACTACAAGGCAATATCATGAACCAGAGTTTAATTCATGCACATCGAATTGGAGCACGTTAGCCATCACCACCGTAATCGAAAATCAATCGAGCTTATTTAATGAAAATGGGCAGGTGCGGAGGAAAATTGCGTATCTATATTACATTTCGAGGGTCATTTATATTCGTATTGAGCAGGCCAAAAGTAATTAGTAGAATGAGTTACTATCCGTAAACCGCCGGCAGCCTACGTTATATAACTCCAGAAACTTAGGCAGATGCGACGCGACGGCAACAATCGATTTTCTAAATCGATGTGTTCTAAATAAGGCAGCCTATCACCTTAGCACAAGCATTTACCTACTGCGGGCGGCCTTCACGAACTACTGCCATTACTGCTTATCTTCAAGACTAGGCACGCAAAGTGTTTTGTGCCGTACAAATTGTACAGTAGCGAAATTTTTAGGCTACGTACAAACATACATTCTCCGGATCGGTTACGTAACACGGGCAAGCTAGTGTCCAGTACACATCCCAGCCTTTTCCAGCATAGAGACCCAGTTTATTATAGCTTGCTTTCAAATTATAGAAAGGATCAAGTCTCAGAAGCTTTCCAAACTTGCTGTAGGCTAACTTTGGCGGGCAAAGATTTCTAACGCGCCCTTCGGGTAAAATATTCAGCCTGAGAGATCTTGTTATAAACTGCCGGTCATTATTCCAGTAACAATGTTCGACGGTCTGAAGCCGAGGGAAATATTCACGCTTCGTTGGCGATATTCTCCAAGAGACATTGTTACAGCAGATATCGTACTTCAACGCCAATGAAAAATAATAAGCTGGAAAAACTCCCATCACAGTTCACCAAACGCTACGATGAAATGATCAATTTTCTTATTTTTGTCGGAAAAAGTGTAGTAACCGATTTTCATCCTAGTTTTTTGCCTTAGTTTGATCTCATTACGATAGAATACATTTTATACGGAGCTTTCTGAGTAAATTAATCTTTCTGAGAGAGTTAATTTTACTTGACAAAGACCGATCTCAAAATAATACTCTTCACCAAACTTTTGACCGGTCGCCCGGCCGCTAAGACCCTGACTCCCTTGATAAGCGTTCAAATCGTCAATGCTGGGTAAGCCAAAAAAGATTCCTGCTCGCGATCGCTCATGTAATAATTAATGAAAGCTGTTTGTATATCTAAATCCAAACCAAATACGAAAGTATGTGCCGTTTGTTACTTTTTCAACGCAGCTGCACCACTGAATCGATCGGAGTGCAATCTGGGACAGATATACCTAGCTTGCCTTCCGGAGAAGGACAGACTTTTTATCGATCGATACGGTTTATTAGATCTGCCATAAACTTAAAAAAAACTGCATCTTCTAATACTATTAGAGTATTTTGGATGATTCTAGTTGCAATTGGACAGTATAAATTGTAGATCCAGGGCGTTGTAGGTACTTCAGTCTTAAATGTGTCATATAACACATACGATAAGAGCAATCCCATTAAAGAGGTATGATTTAATTAAATGCACAGCACAATCCGTCTACTGTTTCACGGAGCGCTAACGAGGTGGCCTTTAACGGTGTAATTAAATCGCGAAAGGCGCACACCGACGACACCGACGCTCCTGAATAATATCCTCATTAGAGCGAGCCGCTAGGAGTTACACAACGTCTCCAGCCACCCACTACACCAAGACTTATGAGGACACGGTCTCATTCGCGACATCCTGCGGGAATCGCGACCACTTGCGTCAGTCAGCAGGACCATACACTAGCGTACTTAGTCACTTGTAGACGATGTTTCAGACAATTCAACTGAGATTTATAGCGTAGCTCTCTTGCTATACATTAAACAATTTGTAGAAAATCAACTTACAAATCAGTGCCAGTGGATGCAGAGGCTCATAAGACCCTACCCTGGCCCGTACCTGCTGATTCTAATCGAATAATGAAAAAACTAATTCCAATAGAAACACTCGGGCACCAGTTATCTTATTACTTGAATCGTAGTAGTATCTATTGTACAGAAAATACTACACCGACCCGTGTGGTTTCAACTACGTTTTATATTCGTAAAGGTTATTATGACACAGAAAGCTGTTCTCTAATTTCCTACCCGGCTGCCCATAAGTGGCACTAAGAGAGCGGATTTTACGCTATTATTTTATCAAACGCTAAAGGGACTTAGGATCCATAAAGGTCGATAATGGCTAGTAGCCAAAACGGTATCAGAAGGCGGCATTAGGCCGTCCGAGCACGGATTTGAACATTTTTATTTACAGGAAATAGCATATACAAGGTTTCCTGGTAGAGATCGCTGTAAGCAATAGGGCCGCCCATTGTATTACCGTGACTGTTTATTTTCAAGCTAAAACCTGTATCCAACTTACCTAGTGTGTCATTTTAATCTATAAAGAGTTTCTATCTTATGTTTTTTCTCGCAGATTTTTTTCCACAAAGTAGGGCTCTGCAAATGACGATGAAAATTGCTACGCACGGATCTATTCAGTCGTATTCATTCATCTCGTAATACGAGCAGCACAATGATGGGATGGGCAACGAAGGTCGTACTATTCACATATTGCCAATACCATACTGATTGCACTCTCATTACGGTACATCAAATCATGTGTATTGCACATTGATCGTAGGACCTTATAGGCGTTTCCGAGCCGAGCTTATAGTAATTTTAACTTCTATACTTTTCAAATTATAGATAACCTCATCAGTAGAATTGAATTAGAAGGTCAATGACTAAATAAGCCGCTTCCGAGCTGATGCACGCGACAATTCCACTTGATGTGAAACTTGCGGACTATGTGTTTACGTAGATTATAAGTTCTTTTAAGTTATTTAAAAGTTAAGGAATGCGCACATCTAGGAGATGGCGATCAGCGGAAACGCTGTCAAATATGACAGCGATATTTGACAGCGTTTCAGCTGATCATCATTACCATCGCCTAAATGTGCGCAGGCCTTTACTTTAAGGAAAGGTAATAATCTCCAACAACTTATTGTAGAGTAAGTATTCTAAGCATAACTAAGAGATGGGTAAGCAAAATGGCCACCGCATCGCAGCAGCATAGAGACAAAGAGCAAACGATCCGGTACAACCTACGTGTGTGGATCAGAAGCAATTTTGCCTACGGATGTGTAGGTAACCTTGGACGGTGATGAGCCCGTCTTGGAGCGCGTGCTGTGTCCTTTGACACAAATGCGGATGCACTCAATTGAAGCAGTGGCCGTTATCGAACCGCGCTAAACACCACGCAAGGTAAATGTGCCTGTACTGTTTGCAATGAATGCTGGCTGCCCACTAGAAATAATCATGAATGTCTTGCTTTTAGGGTGTTTTTTTTGTTGTATTTGGTTTGTCTGTCAAGGCTCTTTCTAAGAAACCTTAAATTAACTGTCTCCTACTTATCGTGCGTGTTACGCTGAAACTATTTAGATTCGCCCGCGCGTGTTACGCGTGAAATTATTTAGATTCGCCCCAAAGTAAGTTTCTTGCACTTTACGTACAATATGTTCTTCTTTTTATCGTGTCACTGATTCTTTCCAAACCCGAAAATTTGGACCCAAAAATGATAAAAATCAATTTGTTTGAAAATCAAACCACCTAAAACGTGGTTAAGTAGAGACACTCTTGTCATGTCATATGAATGTAATTTTTAAGATAAAGCAACATTTCTTAGTTTGTAGTTGAGCGAAAATTACATAACTGTTAGATATTAGCATGTTTTGTTACATAGCTATTGGATTATATTAAGTAGGTAATGTCCTCTGTAGGGAGAGAAAGTGAATATTCACATGACCCTTTCTCGTCCCACTCTTGGCAGTGGACGGCTCACAGGGGGGTTTTTAGTGGGTTCATGCCCCACATACCCTCTTTCGTCTCTCCCCCGCGGCGGAAGAGAAATGCGAAGGCATTTTCCCTTCTTAAAAAAAAAAAAATGTCCTCTGTAGGGGAAGCTCACAATTTGAGATAATTATTATCATTTTTTTATGCTATAGCTTGTAGACGAGCAGACGGGGGACCTGATGGAAAGTAGTCACCATCGCCCATAGACACCTGCAGCACCAGAGTTGTTGCTGACGCGCTGCCGGTTAGTAATAACTTTAATAGTATAATTTCAAGCTCTTATTCTTTATTCTTTCAAGAATAAATTCTTGAAATGAATATTCATATCTTGATTAAAGAATATGCAATAAATACCATAGTTCATAGTGAATGAACTAATTTAATCAGGTTTTGATTTTGGCTCTTGATATTTCTACTGTGTTGGTTGTACGAATCACCAAGACCATGTTCTCATTCTTTTTAAATGACATTTGTAGCATAAAATTCTATAAGATCTGCAGTTCGAGGAAATAACTGAAGAAACATTAAAAAATAATAGAAATTTTCAAAGTTGAATGTTTTTTTTATTCAATTGCTATGTTGCTAGGATTTTTAAGCATATTGAAATCAATAAGCTTTTAATAAGTATATGGAACTTTACTGGAAGATGAAGGCTAACGATTTCTATTTTTAGATCATATTTTTGCTGCGTTAAACTATCTGGAACTTCAAAAACATTTCAGTTCACCAGATCAATACATAGGCAGGCCCATAGAGACGCCAAAAGGAATTCATGAATTAAAAATGCAATTATAAACTTGCCCTGATGTTTATAATGTTAAAGAACCATTTCATAATTGTATTTTTATAATTATCTTACGTATTCTCTAAAAAATCTAAATAAATCGACAAAATATTCATAACCGACTGTATGGGCGTGGTCTTCTCCGGCTTTAATTTAGCCGTAAATCCCATTATAAGCTACCGCGCGATCTGATTTTCATAGAGCAACATTAAATGCATAAAGTCAAACAGTCATTTTCATCAAAAATGACGTAATTTACATTGAAAATTAATAAAAACTGTACTCACATCCAGAGACTCCTTTGACGCCATCTTTCGCACACAACAAATTTGACGTTTCTCAAAAAATCGATAACAAAGTAAAATATTCTGTTCGGATACTTAAAATGAAAAGAGTGAATTAAGAGAAGTTTTCGCAATCAGTACTCTCTGAGTAGCTTCTGGGCAGTTTTTTCGAAAAAGACGCCACCCTAACCCAATCAGTCTACTAATGGGCAAAACATGCGGTATCTTAGAAAATCAATTTTATATGTTTTAGTTGTTGAAACTCAGAAAACCTGCATATTATTATTACAAGCGCAAAGCGCAGCGTAGTTAGAAGAAATAAATATCCGAACGAAGTACAAAAAAAAAAACTTGAAGTTGACAATGACAACAACATGTTAGGGATGTCGGAAATGCAATAAAGTATCGATATAATATCGTATCGATGTTTTTTGAAAATATCGATATCGATATTGATATTTTTATTAAAAAATATCGATATATCGATATATCGGTATGATTTGACTTGACAGAGAATATTCGTGCTGTTGAAATTGAAATTGACTAACAGAGTTGCCAACTTAAAAACCAAACTATAAAACAGCAAATCAAGTCGACCAAAAACAAAAAATACTTATAATATAATTTGTTAAGAGATGTTAGTATAAAAAACGTATTTTCTTTTTGGGAGTTAATCTTAAAACTTATAAATATATATTGGTCTGAAAAAAATATCGGTTTTTATACCTTTTCGATACTTGGAATTTTATATCGATACATCGATATATCGAACTATTAAATATCGCTCAAAAATATCGATATATTGAAAAAATAATATCGATATATCGATGTATCGATATTTTTTCAACAAGCCTACAACATGTCGACGCGACGTTGACTTTTCGTCAAAAATGAAATAAGTGTTGATGCGACAATTTTTTTGAAAAATGCAATGCTCAATATTTTTTATTTCACTTTTTGGGAAGTGAGTGAGTGAAAAAGAAGTGGAATTAATATTATTTAGATTTTTGTGGAGCCGACATAAATAAAGATGTTGTTAAAATTACGTTAGGAAATAAATTGTTCTCTATAGACTGCAGCATCACATTCGCTTAGCTGCAGTGGTATAATTTAACCCGTGAAAACCCAAGTCTACATCAATCCAATAAATAAAGGTATGCACTTTCCACCAATCTAAAAAAGATCTATGCTTCTTTTATTAAAAATTAACGAGTAATTAAAACCTAAATTAAAGGCTACAGAAAATATATTTTAGTTATAGTTTGAAGACTAGTAGTCTATTAAAGTCAGCCTATAGAAAGGTGTTGTTATTATATTCAAATTAATGAATTGAATACAATCTACACCTGTTTTATTTATTTTACTTTGCCTTTTGTAAGATAAGGATCCTGTTTTTTACCTACCTACCTACTTACTTTTTATCTAATAAGCTACCTTATATATTGCCACATAATGTAGATTCCTTGAACAGAATATATCGAATAGCTTAGGATTACAATAATGTGACTGTGAGTTTAAAAATAAAAAAATAATCATGAATATTTATTTACACAAAGAAACTTAAAATTAAACAAATATTTACAAAATGTACAAAATACACAAGAAACAGTTGAGCTATCTGGAGATCGTTACAAACGATCTAGAGATAGCTCAACTGATCCAAATCAGTGCCAGACGGAAGCGTCCCCAAGACGCTGGCGGCATTGCCACGCTGAATAGCAATGCTTATGCTTATGCTTATCATGAATATTAATTGTTTTCAGTGCCGGTTTCAAGTACATTAAAATGCGGATCAGGAGACTATCAGCAGTGTTTTGGTCCACATGTATCATTGCATTTATCTTTATCTTATATGTGGTAACTGATCTCAGCTTTAAACTGCCTAACATTAGGCCCGATGTTCAAGACATTGATAATGTGAGTAGCTAGAAGATACTTTATTGATCACAAAAACTTATAAATAGACAATGGTACATAAAAAAACATAAAAAATATTTGTATGAACAATAGGCGGTCTTATCGCTAAGCACCGATATCTATCAGACAACTGTTAGATGGATAGGACTGATGTTATTGTTTAGAGAGAGAGCACTGGTGGTCTAGTGGTAGCGGCCTCGCCTTCCGATCCGAAGGTCGTGGGTTTAAATCCAGCCATGTTCCAATGAGTCTTTCTGTCGAAAAATTTATGTGCACTATGCCAGTACTCTCAAAACAGTGAAGGAAAACATAGTGAAGAAACCAGCGTGTCGTAGAACCTAAAAAAGTTCGAGCAACATGTGTCAAGGGTCACGCAAAAAGGGGCTACCAGCAACCTACTTGCGGAAAAACCTGCCCGCACATCAAGTGCAAATGATAAAAATTTGCCGAAAAAAAAAAAATTAAATTGGTTCAATAATTTGGCTATAAATTCGGTTTCTCAAGATTATGAAACTTATATTATTTATGAAACTAGCTGATGGAACTAGCATATGGCATGCCTTATGTAGTACTAACTATCATCTATAACCAGGCATCCCTCATACCTACTTGTTTATCTATTTTTCTTAGCAAAATACATTTATCCAACCTATTTAATCAAATATATATTTCAGAGCAAATGGTCAGCATTTGAATCAAAGCTCCGACGAATAGAAAATGAACTAAGCCAACACCATGCCATGGTTGGAGAAATTAAGTCTGCTGTGGATGAAATGGTGGAGCAATCGCAAGAGTTCCACCCCCCTCAGAATAGGCCAAAAGAAGGGGAACCCAAACAGAGAGAGTTCAAAGTGGTCGGCGATGAGCCTCCAAGAATGAGGGTCAAGTTCAATGAAACTGCTTGTCCGATTCAAAAGACAAGTGTACCAAAGACTGATGTTCAGGTAAAAATATCATTTCTGCTGTCTCTCTGTGCCGTAAGCCTCGGCCACAACTAGACGATTAGCGTTGGCAATCAGTTTCAGAATAAATTTTGGATATCAGTAGCACACACTACTGCGAACTTTGATAGCGATATAGTGATCACCATTACAGGTGATCTTGGTGTGCAGAAGGCTTTATTCAATCAGCAATGTAGCTGTAAAAATCGTCAAAGTCGGTTTACTGACGATAGTTGAACGAGACAACGTCATACAGCTGTCCACGCGGACGCATCGCTCACTCAAGTAGGAGAGAGACAGATGTCGAACGCTGCCGAACGCAGATTGTGCCTCTTTGTCGCTCGTTCCGCGCTCTCGCTTGCACTTCAAGCCTTAAATGGAGCGCCCCAGAGCGAGATAACGCCGCATGAGTCGTGTTTTTTCGTGCGTGCAGCCGGCTCCATCGCATTATAAGACGTTGCCACGTCACAAAATATAGCCTTTCTTACAAGCATTACTTAGATGTGAGTCACATCTAAGTAATGCTTGTCTCACATCACATCATTTGAGACATTGCTTACAGAGATAGCAGTTGTTTGTACACTGATTATCTTTTAAGTAGTAATGTTTAGTAAGTAGAGGGAGGAAGTAAGTAGAGGGTAAAGTTTATCATAGATACAGATTTTTCCTTTTACTATTTAAAGGCGAAAGTTTGACCGCAATCTCACTAGCTTTAGTTTTTTAATGTCACCGGCACCCACACCCTTCATACCGAAACACAATGCTGTTTCACAACAGAAATAGGCAGGGTGGTAGTACTTCTTCGGACGAGCCCTTCACGAAGAGCTCTTATACTATTAGCCACTTGTCAGCTGGTTCAGAGCCGATTGTGCAGGCTCAGTTCAGAGCCGATTGTGCGTAAATGGCCAATGACTGATGTTAAATACGCCAATCGGCTAACTTCAGACCCGATAGTTAGCCGGTTGTATTGTAGATTTGCATTTATAGTATTAAATATGTTTTGTTGTGGAATTTGCAGATGCTTTCAATGTATGAGAGAATATTGTTTGATGATAAAGATGGCGGTGTTTGGAAGCAAGGGTGGTCCATCGAGTACAAGGAGAATCAATGGAATCAGAAGAATAAACTCAAGGTCTTCATTGTGCCCCACTCTCATAATGATCCAGGTGAGAAATCCTCCTTCCTTGTCGTGTCATCAGTTCCTTCGAACCAATGTGGTGAAAGGATTTTTACTGCGCCTTGAAAAGGCTCTTTTCGTGCACTTGACACATGCTTTCGAACTGGTTAGGATTACCACATGCCGGTTTCTCACGATGATTTTCTTCACTGTTTGAGAGTACTGGCATAGTACACATGCACTCAAATTTTTGGACGGCAAAACTCATTAGCAGATGTTTAAAAAAAGGCCAGGTTAAGAGTACCCTAAGCCGACGAGCAATTATGAAGAATGTTATGATAGTGAATGAACCGAAAGAGGTCTGCCAGGATCGTAGCAAGTGGAAATCCGTGATCTCTGCCTATCCCCTTGGGAAAAAGGCGTGATTTTATGTAAAGTATATGTAAAACTATTCATTGAATACGGCTAGAACTCTGTTGATCTTTATCACACGGAAAACAATCATCTACGCATTACGACGCTATTTTTTTATGCCCCGACTAGTGATGTGTCTCGTTACCCGGCCGCAGTAGTGATGTCCAAAACTGGCTAACAGTATGTATATGAGTTTACGCCGAATGAAAATATTAAAAAACTTATTTATCTCTATCGTCAGGATGGATCAAAACCTTTGAAAATTATTACAAGTCGCAAACGCGCGCCATTTTCACGAACATGGTGGAGAAACTGTCGGCAGGCGTCGGCAGAAAGTTCATATGGGCAGAGATCAGTTTCCTGTCTCTGTGGTGGAATTCTGACGCTACTGATAAAGAGAAGACTGCTTTCCAGAAGTAAGTCATTTGACGAATAAGACGTCATTTTCAGCCCGTTTGCACCCACTGCTGTGATTAGGCCTCTTTTTTACGCCATTCTTTCCGGTCCCATGCGAGTCTCTTTAAAACCTGACTAGCGTAGACGTCAAACTGTAGCTCAAAGAAGTTCAAGGTAGGGCTGTGAGCGAGCGAACAGTCAGACGAAGACTCAAAGAAGCGAACTTGACCCCAAAAAAGCCAGTCATGGGACTTAAAATGTCTCCTGCCCACTGAAAAAGCCCGGCTTCAGTTTAAAGAAAAAAATGGTTTTGAATAACCCGCCTTAGATGAATTACAGATTAAAGATTGCAAATGAATTTTAAATTAACGCGATCGTTTTGCATAATTATACTTGGTATTTATCGCGATTACCTTTATTATTTCCCGATGTTTCGGCCGTGTTACAACAGTCGTGGTCGCGGGCAGACACGTCTAAACGTCGGGAAATAATAAAAGTTTCTGTATTTTACATTGTCACTTATGTACATTTAAATTCTATCTGTTTCAGCTTGCTAAAATCAGGCAAAATCGAAATAGTAACTGGCGGATGGGTAATGAACGACGAAGCCAACTCCCATTGGCTATCCATTATGCAGCAGTTGACAACCGGCCATCAATGGTTAATCGACAATTTAGGATACATCCCCAAAAACTCCTGGGCGATAGACCCCTTCGGGCATTCCAGCACACAGCCCTACCTACTCAAATTAGCCGGGTTCGAGAATTCGTTGATTCAGAGAATACACTATAGAGTGAAGAAAGAGTTGGCATCAAATAGGCAGTTGGAGTTCAAATGGAGACAACTTTGGGGTAAGTCCTAAGAATAAGGCTATAGTAAAAGTGTGTAAAAAGGTTTAATGTTGGTAATTTGGTTCCAAGTCTACCCATTATGGGCGAACAAAATTGTCATTGAACTTCTAAGTTGTTGATATTGATTTTATTAGGAAAGGAAGGAAAAGGATTATTAGGGGAAGGTCGCGGGTTCAAATCCCGCTCGGCTCTTAACTTTTGGGACATTATAAAAATCTTTATTAGGAAAGTTTTAGCTATATAAGTTTTTATTGCCAAAGATATCAAATTGGATTTCATACTCCTACATCTTATGGAGGACTATAAAGAAGCAGTATACTAGACTAACCCCCGAATACTGAAACGCAACTCAGATTTAAGCACGTCTCGAGCGACGAATATTTGACAGATTTTCATTGAAAACTGTCAAATATTCGTCGCTTGAGACGTGCTTAAATCTGAGTTGCTTTTCAGTATTCGGGGGTAAGACTAGGATTATGAGGAAGTGATTCTATGGCATAATTCAGGGCTAATAAACTTCACGTCAAGAACGTGCCCTACGATGCACTTCCTTGCGTCCTTCAACTTGAGGCATACAAATGGACAGCCTCACGTGTCAGTAATTTCACCGGCACCCACACCCTTCAAACCGAAACACAGCGATGCTGCTTCACGGCAGTAATAGGCATGGTGGTAGTACTTCCCCGGACAAGCTCTTCACAAAGAGCTGTACTACTACTGAATGACAGCTGCAAAGTGCCGTAGCAGCAAGTTTACTTAACTGACACCGGTTTAATCTTTTTTCTTGTTTGATAAACCTAGAGCACTAATAAATATATTTCAGCTTATTCTTATTATTTACACTCCGCCATGGTCTATGTAATTTCGCATCTCTACTCGCGTTCTCTTTTCGCTTCTCTCTTTTCGCTTTTCTCTCTTCACTGCTTCACGGCAGAAATAGGCATGGTACTTCCCCGGACTAGTATACAAAATATAAAATACTATGGGCTAATTTCTAGACGGTGTTGGCAAGACTGATATGTTCACACACATGATGCCATTCTACTCATACGACGTACCACACTCATGCGGGCCGGATCCCAAGGTGTGCTGTCAGTTCGACTTTAAACGACTGCCGGGCAACGGCGTCACATGTCCATGGGGCGTGGCTCCGAGGAAAATTACTGACAAGAATGTGGAAGAAAGGTAGGTTCCTTTGATTTTGACTAAAGATTATTCTATACTATTCTTTCATCTACTTCTTCTTAATTAATGGCATCTGTCCATTTTGGATCAATTTTGCCAGTGAAAAGTAAGGATATTTTTTTTACTAGCCTACATCGTCCCACTGCTGGGCAAAGGTTTCCCCTAAATATACACACATACTATAGCAACACACACACACACACATTCACAAACACTACTATAACACTACCTACTCTGTAGCACACGCTACTATAGCATTTATGCTGAGTGGCAACCAATTTTAAAGTTCATGTTCCTTTTTATTGATAACACTTATGTATACTATTGCTATGTGTCGTTAAATAAATAACTTTTGATTTTGATGTGATTTTTGATTTTGATTTAGAAAAGGTCTAAAATGTTACGTATCTTTTCAGAGCGCTTATGATCTTAGATCAGTGGCGTAAAAAAGCCCAGCTGTACAGAAGTAATGTCGTCCTTTTCCCGCTGGGCGATGACTTCAGATACGATAGATCTAACGAGTGGGACAACCAGTACTCTAACTACGAGCTGCTGATCGACTATATCAATGGGAAAGACGATTTGAATGCGGAGGTAAGGTTCATTTTTAACCGATTTCAAATAAAAAGAAGGAGGTTCTTAATTGGGTTGTATTTTTTTTTATGTTTGATATCGCATAACTTCGTCGTTTATGAACCGATTTGATAAAATCGGTTCAATAGTTTGGCCATGAAGATGGTTTCTCATGTTTTTTAAAAGCAGATGGTTACTAAAATAATATTAAATAATTGAAATTCTAAATTCTTGGACAACGCTAAAGCCCAGCTTTACAAAAAATCTAAAAGGTAGGTAGTTTGACGTATATGCGCACTTTTTTTTTTATCCAATAACGGCGAAGCAAAAAGGAGGTTTATAATAATTGTATAGGCCGAGTGGAACTGGCACCTAGACTCACCTAGCTTTAAGACGTTTCAAAGTGATTCTTGCAATCCAACTGAATAAGTACACTTTTTTTTTGTTTTGTTATTTCTTTCTGGCATCATAATTTATCTTCCAGATTTCATTCGGCACTCTCCAAGACTACTTCAAAGCTGTCCACAGTGAGATCAAAATGTCCGATTTCCCCGTATTATCGGGAGATTTCTTCACGTACGCAGATAGGAACGAACACTACTGGAGCGGATACTATACTTCTAGACCGTTCTATAAGAACATGGACAGAGTACTGCTGGCTTATGTGAGGTGAGATAATAACTAACCAGTAAAAAAAAGTTTTTTTTTTTAAACACTGCATATAATGTCTACTTCGACCGTCAATTTGTATTTGTATTTGTATTTATTGTTTTACTTTAATTATAACGGTTAACACCAATTACAATAATTAAAGACATAATAGACAGACAGAAAAATTAAAATAAACGAAGTCAAAGCCTGCTCGGTATAAAGAGCAGGCATTCCATAATTTTCTGTACAGTGTAACTATTGTAAATGTACTTAATTGTTTTTATTTATCTATTTATTAAATACTACTATAAAATACTCCGGCAAGGAATTCCACTCCTTGGCTGTCCGCAACATAAAAGTTGAAACAAAGCGCTTGGTGCGGACAGTTGGAACATCAACCATGTATAGATAGTGCAATCCACGAAGGCGCGCCCCACTATTCCTCCTAACCGTTTATAGTATATGTGTGCAAGCTTCCGTCAATGTTTGAGTGTTATCGGTACCTATGAGTGCACACGCACACTACAATGAATAGACTACGCGTCTTCGTGAATTGCACTATCTATATGGATGTTGCATTATTTATTACTAGCAGTTGGTAACCGAGCTTCGCTCGGAATTTTTTTAATTAATTTGTATTTTTAAGAAATCATAAGAGTCTTATTATCATCTTTACTGGTTTATTCTTACTGAACAACGCCATCTACTGGACATGCTTGCAGTTAGTTGCTTACAATCGTCAATAGATGGCAGGAGCAGTCACATATTCAGTTTATGTTTAATTATTGAACTCTGAAAGAAATAATCATTTTCTGAAATTGAATTCTAGCTAGATCAATTTATCGCCCCCGAAAACCCCTGTATACTAAATTTCGTGAAAATCGTTGGTGCAGTTTCCGAGATCTTAAATATATGTCGTATTCGGGCTGACAACACCGTCAGTCATCCATCATCAAACCATTCGTACGGGACGCCAGTGCCATCAGTTGGCGCTTGACGGAGTCTACGAGGACAAGCGACCGTGGCGAGCACAACATTCACATTCTGGATTCTGGCTTCGGTGGTCGCACACCTAGTCTTGTAGAAACCGTCCGCGTTCCGTATACTTACCTACCTAGCTATACGTTTAATCGCTAAGCTATCCTGTTTGCTAAGATGTGTGATATAAAGTTGATTCGGTTTGGAACATTTTCTTCTCATTGTTTTACAACCGACCCCTACCCTCAATACGCCCACTAAGTAGCTTTATAATGCCAGGAAGGACGATGAAAATAGGATACCGACGACATCAGAAATGTGGGATCAAGGTCGGATAAAACGAGAAGAGAAAGTGGAGAAAGTGACCTTTGAAGTAAAATCTTTGAGATGCAAAACTTAACCATGCAAGCTCAGATTGAAGCCCTGCAAACATCCAAGACGAGTCATCTAGTGACCCTACCGGCATTCAACCTCGAAAAGACGGATGCGGACGCGAGATCGTGGTGTGCGGCTGTGGATCTGTTTCGCCGATAAACCCCTTAGCGGCGGTCAACTGGTCGCTATCAACAACTCAATAAAGGGAGCTGCATCCACGTGGATGTCCACAAGCGCCTATCGTGAGACCACATGGAGCAGATTCAAGATTGCAGGAGTTCCAAGCCCAAAATCATAAGGGACATGTGGCGTATCCAGCGTCAACGCAAGCACCTGAGAAGCCTACAGCGAGCAAGAGGTCGAGACTTGGAAAGCGGCAGCGAGCAAGGGAGGTCGGACTTTTGGAACGGCAAACCAGGCCACAACGCAATTCGGCGCATGAGCGGCAGCAGTCATGCGGCTGGCAGCGGCAACAGCGGCGGCAGCGCGGCGGCGCTTTGGGTCCAGCGCACAGCGAGCGAAGCGCGTGGACGTTTGCGTCTTGCAATGACCTTCGAAGACGATTGACAAAGGTTAGCTGTATTGTTTTTTATTTGATTCTGATGCTGAGTGTTAGCTAACCGGTAGAAGCCTAAAGATTTAATGATTCGATTAGGTTACTTGTGAACATGACTCAGACTCGGTCAGTAATGCTATTTTTGGTAACCTTTGTTACAAGATAAGTCATGAGTCCGAAGATATTTTTAAAGGTTATCTTTTTTAGTGAGGGCACTTAGCAAAAAAAAAATTGTCGTCTAAAAATTGTAAAATGGTGAGCATTCGTATGATTACTTGATGGTTATGATGTTGGTGATGAGCTTAAGGACTGTTTTCTGACTTCTGCTTCCGAATTTTGTCGTATTAGCCGAACAGAATACTGTGTTTAGACTTTCTTTACAGAATATGCACACGAGGAAAGCGATTCGACAGCGACGCGACAGCAACGCGATAGCAACGCGACCATGATAGCACTACTGGTGGTGCCATCGCGTCTAGCACATGTGGCGTGCTAGTGGTGGTAGTGGCGGCACAGCTACCGAGTGGCGGGTCAACTTCTGCTAAAATTGACGGCGTTTTGCAAGAATCAGGTCAGTCGTACCCATTTTTGGTCTGATAGTGGTACCGAATGTTCTCTTGTTATAAAGTGTAATAATAAGTTCACGGGAAATAGAGTTTATACCTTATGACGTAATGATTGGAGATGGAAAATATTTTTTGAAGCGAGAGAACAAGCGATCTACATCAGTATTGACAAAAATTCTAAGCACGAAAGCAAAGGTTTCTTCTTTTTGGTTGGTGACTTCGTTACTATAAGCGTACTTACAAATACGCTCACTCAAAGTTAAGACCTATGCCAGTGGGTTATGTACCAGTCGAAGTATACAGTAATGATGATCATGAGGAAGAAGTTTTTGTGGATGGTAAAGGCGTAGCGTAGTACTCTATCGGCCGTAGTTTGGTCGACTATACCAGCAGCTACTACGTAGCCGTAGCCCGGTAGAAATCGGTGTCTCTTGAGGCAACTCAAGTAGTCCGTGGGTGCGCGGTGCGCGTTTAGCTCTGGCGGAGGTCGGGGTCTGTAGAGACCACAGTGTGAGTCAGAGGGCTGATCACACGGGAGCACTGAGAGAGTGGCTGGTCGGCTGGTGATGGCCGTGGCGATAGGAGGCGGACGCGAGGCTTTTGGTGAAAACTTGTTGTTTAAACATACTAGATGCGATGGTACATGACTCAGGCAAACTGTTTGTTGTGATTGTTGGTTTTTGTTTTTTATAAAGCTAAAATGTTGTGGTTGCAATTGGTGAATTTCTTACTTGTCTGTTTTGAATTTGCTAACGTAAAATTAGAAGTAATTGACAATGACTACCTTAACTGATCAGAAGGATTGAAATTTTTGAAGTAATAAAAATAGCGTAGAGTTTTGAAAGTTTCCTTTAGATTGCATAAAGAGTAGAGCCTAGTTTCATAGTCAGGAACGGCCGAGAGAAAAATAAGAGGTACTCTGAGTGGATTCCATTGTTTCAGATTAACACACTGGGACGTGTGCCAGCAGGATGGCCGTGTCGTATTCGGGCTGACAACACCGTCAGTCATCCATCATCAAACCATTCGTACGGGACGCCAGTGCCATCAGTTGGCGCTTGACGGAGTCTACGAGGACAAGCGACCGTGGCGAGCACAACATTCACATTCTGGATTCTGGCTTCGGTGGTCGCACACCTAGTCTTGTAGAAACCGTCCGCGTTCCGTATACTTACCTACCTAGCTATACGTTTAATCGCTAAGCTATCCTGTTTGCTAAGATGTGTGATATAAAGTTGATTCGGTTTGGAACATTTTCTTCTCATTGTTTTACAACCGACCCCTACCCTCAATACGCCCACTAAGTAGCTTTATAATGCCAGGAAGGACGATGAAAATAGGATACCGACGACATATATATATATATATATATACAAGATTTTCTCGTTTAAAGGTATAAGATAAAATATATATTGTCCACAATATTTATTTATTTATTTATTGTAAACGTTAATCTCACGCCAGAGGAAAGATTGGTGGGAGACCGCTAAGGATCGGAACGAGTAGAAGGTTTTGGGGGAGACCTTTGCCCAGCAGTGGGACAATGTAGGTTAGATAAAAAAAAAGAACGTTAATCTTCCACTTCCAGGGCAGCAGAGATAATAACAGGTCAAGCTACCGCCTCCAGCTCCGTGTCAAACATAATGTCGCTGCAGCTGCGCGACCGAGTGGAGCAAGCGCGCAGGTCTCTAGCACTGTTCCAGCATCACGACGGAGTCACTGGTACCTCGAGGGATGACGTCAGAGAGGACTACGCTAAGAAGTAAGTCTAATTCTTATTGAGTTGGGGGAATAAGATCTGCACTGACATCCCGCGATGGGGTGTATTGTGCATTGTCCCCCTGCCAAACCTTACCCCAGCCAGCCTTACTCCTTAAAATAACGGAGTAGGACTTTGGGTTGGTGGCAGCAATGTACCAGTGAATCGGACACAGATGTGGATGTGGAGGGACAAGACTCAATCAGTTCCCTAAGCCTGGTCTTGGATCTTGCTTCTTCTGTTGCGGAGCAGTGCAGTACTACATGCTCCAAAGTTTCCTTTTCCTGTAAGCATCTGCGGCACAGGTCGCTGTCTGTCGCTCCAATCTTCAAGATAACAAGTATATGGCATCATTCGAGGCGGTACTCAACAGATACAAACAATTTTTTTTTGTAAAAGGATCATACAAAAAAACGGTAGGAACCAAGCGGTAGTCTGTTGCTTGTTCTTCTAGGCTTAATCGCGTGAAACTGGCACCTAGACTAACGTATACGACGTTTCAGAGTGGTCTTCTTGTGACACCAAAAATAATGTATTTCTGTTGCCGCTCTAACAACAAATACTACAAATAAAACATAACAAAATAAATACAACACTAAACAAACTAATAGAATAAAACTCCCATACAACAAACGTGATTTTTTTGCCGTTCGTACAGAACCTTTCATGCGCGAGTCCGACTCGCACTTGGCCAGTTTAATTTTTAAGGCTGATTTTTTTCCGCAGAATGCTATTAGCCATCAAATACAGCCAGTCTGCCATCCAACAAGCCGCCTACTACCTGCTCAAAGAGCCTCCGATCCAAGACCAGACGCAAGACGACATTTACTTCGACGTGGACGACATTTGGCGGCGACACGACGAGATACCGGCTCGGATAACTGTCGCGTTGGATGTCGTGTCGCCTTCTCGGAGAATCGTGCTGTATAATGCGCTGGCGTTTAAACGACATGAGGTTCTGACTGTTTTGGTGTCTTCGCCGCACGTTGAGGTAAGCAATATTAATGTGTTCAGTACCCCGAATCCCAGTTTTGCTACATTTCGTCTACGAAGTTTTGTTTTCGTTTCGCCTATTTGTCTCTCTTTACTTTATGGAGAAAAGATGAGACAGCAAAAATACGTAACGTAGAAATGATCGAAACGAGTTTTTGTCTCATAAATTTTCCATACAAAAGAGAGAGACGGTTTTTTCGTAAGTAGGCCGCTGGCGAGCTCTTTTTGCGTGACTATTTTAGGTTCTACGACACGCCGTTTTCCTCACGATGTTTTCCTTCACCGTTTTGAGAGTACTGGCATAGTGCACATACAATTTTCGACAGAAAAACTCATTGGTACACGACTGGATTTGAACCCACGACCTTCGGATCGGAAGGCGGGGCCGCTACCACTAGACCATGTGGTCTAGTGGTAGCCTCTCTTCTGTGTCTGTAATCTAAGTATGTATTGACAGGTGTTCGATCCCGAAGGCAACCCAATGATGGCTCAGATATCTCCCGTAGTCGCGGGTGAGAAGCGCCTCGGATTTGCTGCTAACAAGTTCCAGCTTTCATTCCCGGTCACAGTGGAGCCACTCGCACTCACCATTTATACTATATCGCTGAGAGATAATATGAGTATTAACAAGTAAGTTGAAAGAAAAGGTGTTTCAGTTTAAAAGTTGTGCTGGTGAAATTAAAGGCTCATAAATACGTTATTACCCCATAAGACCTTTAAAAACAAATCAAGCAACGAATAATTAGGGAGCAGACCACCGTCAAGCGGCTTTTCGCTCGCACTTTATGAAAGATATAAAATCACTGAACATAAGATTTTTTCATAATATAGGCTTGTATTATGAAAAAATCTTATGTGTAGTGATGATGCGGTCGACGGTGTAGCCCGCTTACCTGAAAGATACCTGTTCACTCTACTCTTAAAAACATACAAGTTATAAGTTTTCAGAAAAACAGACACCGGCAAGGAATTCCACTCCTTGGACTCCACCACCTCCACTCCTGTCCGCAACATAAAAGTTGAAGCAAAACGCTTGGTGCGGACTTTTGAACATCAACCATGTATGGATGTCGCATTTCCGTGCGTCTAGTGGTCCGATAATAGAATGGGGATGGGGGAACTAAAAGTTCACCAAAGTTTTGTACAATCACATGTCACACAGTTCAGCAAAACTATCAGTCATTGTTATACATACAAGTTTTCCTACCTAAATGTTTGATTTGCTAGTTTTCGCACCTTATACAATTCCTCTATTTATGGTGGAGGAAGCCTAGCTTCTCTTCTAGCTCTTCTTGAATGTGAATTGAGAAACCATTTTAGCTGTCGCAAGGTAGTGTCTAAAAAACCCCAGATAACCCAATTCTCTTTTAGATACACCTCATACTCCAAAGTCCGGATCTACAACGCCGACTACTGGTCAGTAGACCTGCCCAAGATGTTCCAAATAGAACAGCCGAGCGCGCGGCTGTTGGAAGACCTGACCTTCCAAGCAGGCAACAGCACCAGAGTGGTGACAAACATGAACGGACTTATCAAAGCGCTGGTGTCTTCTGATGGCGTCACCAGTCCCGTACACATGGACTTTGTTCAGTAAGTTTTTTTTTATACTACTTGTTGATGGAACAAGCATATGGCCCACCTGATGTTAAGCGGTAACCATCGCCTATAACAAAGCATTGCCTCGTAGGTCACGCACGTCAGGAAAGTGCCCTACGATGCACTGCCGTGCGTCCTTCAACTTGAGGGTTACAGATGTTCAGCCGCAAATGCCAGTAATTTCACCGGCACCCACACCCTTCAAACCGAAACACAGCAATGCTGCTTCACGGCAGAAATAGGCATAGTGGTAGTACCACCCCGGACGAGCCCTTCACAAAGAGCTCTACTACTCTTAAGTTAAGTAACTCTGTGTGAACTCCAAAGAGAAAATAGCAGCATAATTTAGTAGTAGTAGAGCTTTTTGAGAGTGGCAATGGGCAGGTCATAAAGCGAAGAACCGACAACGGGGAATGAAGGTTTTCGAATGGCGACCACGAACCGGAAGACGAAACGTAGGGCGTAACGCGTTCTTCCTGGAAATGTGTAGGGGAGGCCTATGTCCAGCAGTGGACTTCTCCAGGCTGATGATCATGATGATGAGAGCTCTTTGAGAAGGGTTCGTCCAATGAAGTACTCCCACCATGCCTATTTCAGTGAAGCAGCATCGTTGTTTTTCGGTTTGAAGGGTAGGTGCCGGTGAAATTACACCCGGTTAAAAAGCAACTTTGCACTTGTATAACAAATAAATAACTATTGTCACAGGTATGATACTCAAAAGGGCAAAGACAGCAATAGTGGCGCTTATCTCTTTATCCCGAAAGGACAAGCTGAAGTGTTCAAGCCGGACGCCTTCCCGGAAATAGTTGTGACCGAGGGAATTTATAAGGCGACGCTCTATACCGCGCTTAATGGACCTAAGGCGGCAGAGATTGTTTTAGCTGTGAGTTACATTGTTATTTGGAATAACTACTTCTTCTGTCGTGTCTTTACAATACAATATTATATATTCAGAAAAGATCCAATTTGTTAGTAGCACACAGAAATAAAATCTTAAATAACTAATGTTAGTAAATGGCAATGACAACTATTTATTACATCTTCTTCTTCTTCCTGCCCTTATCCCACTTTATGTGGGGTCGTCGGCACAACATGTCTTTTTCCTCCATTTCCCTCTGTCAGCCGTCATCTCTGCATTCACTCCTATCCTATCCATGTCATCTTTCACACAGTTCATCCATGTTTTCCTTGGTCTACCTCTGCTCACATATCCACCCACATCCATACTCATTACTCATCTAGTCACATGACTTTCATCCCTCCCTATTCATTACATAATACAAATATTAACTACTGATATGTTGGATTAATGCTTCAAACGTCACTCTTCTCGCCTCTCACTGGGTCACTGACTGGGCAACCGGTGCAAGTTTTGTCATGCAGTGACTGAAGAAGCCTGAATCCAACCTATGTCCTTTAGTTTTTTCGTTGTATTTACCTACTGTAACATACTTAAGTAATACCAAGACCACGGAATAGAGGGGACTCTTCAAACACAGGCTACTATAACTTAACTGAAGAGTCCCAACCCCATTTATTATGTAAATTGTAAAAGAAATAAAAAGGTTTTTGATTTTTTATGTTTTTCGTACCAATGAAACGAGCCGGTATGACCGAGCTTCGCTCGGGTTTAAAAAAAATTAGTATTATTATTTACCAATTGATGTCATGAAGAGTCGTTAGTTTCTGTAACATACTTAAGTAATACCAAGACCACGGAATAGAGGGGACTCTTCAAACACAGGCTACTATAACTTAACTGAAGAGTCCCAACCCCATTTATTATGTAAATTGTAAAAGAAATAAAAAGGTTTTTGATTTTTTATGTTTTTCGTACCAATGAAACGAGCCGGTATGACCGAGCTTCGCTCGGGTTTAAAAAAAATTAGTATTATTATTTGCCAATAGATGTCAGGAAGAGTCGTTAGTTGCTCACAATCGCCAATAGATGACAGGAACAGTCGTATATTGAGTTTATGTTTGATTATTGCAAAACACCAACTTCTCGTCATTTTCTAAAAATGAATCCTAGCTAGATCGATTTATCGCCCCCGAAAACCCTTGTATAGTAAATTTCGTGAAAATTGTTGGCTCAGTTTCCGAGATCCTAAATATATATATATATATATATATATATATATATATATACGAGCCGGTATGACCGAGCTTCGCTCGGGTAAAAAAAAAAAATAGTATTATTATTTGCCAATAGATGTCAGGAAGAGTCGTATCTTTATTGGCTTATTTTTAATTAACAACGCCTTCTAGCTTGCAGTTAGTTGCTCACAATCACCAATAGATGGCAGGAACAGTCGTATATTGAGTTTATGTTTGATTATTGCAAAACACCAACTTCTCGTCATTTTCTAAAAATGAATCCTAGCTAGATCGATTTATCGCCCCCGAAAACCCCTGTATACTAAATTTCGTAAAAATTGTTGGTGCCGTTTCCGAGATCCTAAATATATATATATATATATATATATACAAGATTTTCTCGTTTAAAGGTACAAGATTAAATTTGAGTTGGTTTTTTCAAAATTTAGAATTCGATTTATTTTTCGTTTAACAATTTCTACAGATAACAGTGCACAACAACCCATCACTCTCGCAAACGGAAGTGGAGATCAGCAACAGTTTCCTGATAGACCCTCAAGTGGATGACTTGGAGCTAGCCATGCGGTTCTCAACCGGCATCAAGAATGGAGACGTTTTCTATACCGATTTGAATGGCATGCAGGTAAGGCTGCTAAATCTTGGCGAAGCTTGAATTTTGTAAGACCACTCGCGATAGCTACTGAGGTCACCACTTTCTGACCCCGACTAAATTGCAGAGTAAGCCTTGTCCAATAAATTATCTTCTACTTATTCTATTCTAGTATGGTCACTTGTTGAGACCCGAGAAGTCTTATGAGCACGAATTTTATACAAAAATCAGTTAAACTTGTCTGTTGTAACTATCCTTAAAGGTTTGCTGGAAGATAGCACTTTCTAGGGTTAAGCTCGCCTTTGTACATGTCTTAACTTTAAGTTTTCCAAATGTTATCTATGTGTGTGTAAAGTAAATAATAGAGTTACTATAGAAAAAAAAACGTTATTTAGATGTGTAGAATAATACAAATTTATAAATCGAAATATCGATAGAAAACCCCCCAAATTCCTACCAAATCGAGGAATATTTTTTCTTAGTAGATAACCATTTCAAATGTCAGGTATGTGCGAAGTAAATAAATTCCTTTGAAATAACCAGTTAGTAGTTAGTTACTGAGGAAAAAAAAATCGTAGATCACTGGTTATTTCACACCAGTTATCTGTTAGGAATAAGTGAATTTATCACCAATTTGCTTATTTTACACCCTTACAGATGATAAAACGTCGTTTCTTCGAGAAGATTCCACTACAGGCTAACTTCTACCCGCTGCCTGCCGCCGCCTACATCGAAGGCGACGCGGCACGGTTCACGTTACTCACCTCCACGCCGCTGGGAATGGCGGCCTTGCAGCCGGGACAGATTGAGGTATGGACTCAAACTTGTATTCTCTTTCGATATTTTACTGCACACCCCACCACTGTTGTCAGTTAAGTAAATTGTTCTAAAATTACGAGTAACGCGTATTTTGAAGTAATTTTAGCCAACATGAAAAAACCGTGGTGATTTTGGACGGGTTTCTTTTTTTCAATTTATAGGCTTGCGTTTGACCGCAATCGCATCTGCTTTTAAATGAGAAAGACTTCTGATCTTTCTTAGCTTAATATTATACTGCTGTATCACATATTTAAAATTTAATATAAGAAATCCTAACCGATGTTATCGAAAAACCTTTTATATTATTTTGGATTTATTATACATTGGCCAGTCAAAGGTTTTTTTTTATTATTATTAAAATCAGGATGTTTTTCAGGTTATGCAAGACCGAAGACTGAGCAGAGATGACAACAGAGGTCTCAACCAAGGAGTACTGGATAACGTGAGGACACGGCACACCTTTAGGATTATACACGAGATCGCCATCACTCCTTGCAAGGTAAGTTGATTCTGTTTTGTTGTTAGATCAATAACCCTATTTATTTCTGTCGGAAAGCAGTGAATTGAAATGTATTTAAATGAATGTAAAGTTCCTTAATGTCTTTGTTAGCACTGGCGCACATAATTAATACAGTAACTGCAGTATTTTTTACCCCTTGTATATTTAAATCCTCCATAGATTACGTCATGTAACCATAACTAATAAGCACGCTTATATAAGCTCTTCGATGTTAATGTCGACTTAGGGCGTTCACAGTTTTTGTTTCTTATATGTTTTGTATCCGTGAAAACCTTTAATTGGCTCTCCGTTTCTATACTATGAATGTTATTAGTTATTTTTTGCTGTTGGTTTTCCAATTAATAAATAACATAAAATTGAGATCAAAAACCAAAGTGTAATCTTTGGAACGGACTCTCTAACTCCATGTCATCCTTAAAGCTTTGCGCACATCTAAGCGATCTGCGATGACTATCACTGAAACGCTGTCAAATATGAAAGCGATATTTGACAGCGTTCCACTGATAAGCCTAGATGTGCGCAGGTCTTAAGAACCTTGAGTAGTTCTTGAGTTAAGAATTACCAAATTCATTAGTTATCAAGGTCCTCGAGCAGGTTCGAATAGTGAGCTAATTTCATTTATTTTGGTTTACGATAGTGATAAAAACAGTCATATTGTGTACAAAATTACAGCTAAAGCCTCCAGCGGATCATCCCAGTGGTCAACTAACCCTGGGCGCGCACGTGTCCCAACAAATGCTGCTGCAGCCAATAGTAGCGATGCATTACAGCGCGCGCTCGGAGTCGACGCGGCCGCAGTACGCGCGCTCGCTCGCACCCGCCGCAGACGTCGTGCTCGCCTCCTTCCACTCGCACGCGCACGCCAAGGTACCGTACGTGCAATAGTATAGGTAGCGGCACATAACTTGAGCGATGACCGTTATTGCGCAGAAGTCAAAAATATGGTACCTGGAAATGCATGAGAAAATGAACTATAATTAGGTAAATATTGTGAAATTTGAATAAATAGGCTTTTTTATTCTGGCTCTGGTTTTGAGTCTGTGTGGTTGCTCATGAGTGTATTATACTGTGTATGAGACATTTCGACGTGGGATATATTTAGGTTACACTCACACATTCTCAAAACCACAGAGCTTGTGGTAGGGGCCTACTGGATAAAATATGCAATGACCTTGACACTGTTCATTTCTTGTACAGAGTAAGGATGGCAGCTCGATGCACGGCATGGGATTGACGTTCCAACGCGTGTATCTAGACACGTGCTTCGGCAAGAAGGAAACTGCCAAATGGTATCCGCCTGGCGACGGACAGGTATTATTTTACTTATTCCTGAAATCACTGAAATCCCCTACAACAACACCCTGCGAAAGGAATAACTGAAATTTTTGTCCAGAAATCCCCTGAGCGCGCCTTCAGAGTGCTGGAAGGTGGAAATGCAATTTACCGCTTTAGTACTAAGACTTCAGTTGATTAACAATAAAGTTTATTGTTGAAAACACGAATAAAACGATATTTTCTAAAATTGAATCCTAGCTAGATCGATTTATCGCCCCTGAAACCCCCTGTATACTAAACTAGCAGCGAAGCCCGGCGTTGCCCGGTTTGATTATTTTAAATCATTCCATAACGTTAAAAATTAATATTAGGTACTTTATCTTTGTGACGGGCTCGTCTGAGGAAGTACTGTTTCTGCCGCCAAACGTTACAATGAGTCCTACTATTGGCCTGGCCCACCACACAAATATTTATTCCCGATGGGGATCGAACCCACGACGAAGCCCTACGGCGCAGAAGGCAGAGCTACTGCCAACTGAGCTGAGAGGCCAGTCATAAGGGCAGGAAGAAATGGTCCTTTTCAACTGTCAAATTAAAAAAAGAATGTAGCTGTTCTTAATATTTTTTTGTTTCCTTTTAGATACAACTATCAGACTACATAGACGCGCCCCCAGACAGATTATTCGAGAGTTCGCTTACATTCGTCAACATACTGAAGCCTCTACGCGAAGGAGTGCTAACACTGTGTCCCATGGAAGTGCGATCAGTGTTCGTCAACCAGACATTAAAACACGGCTAATTGGTAACGAAGTAATTTTATTTATAGGAGAAAGTGGACTGAAATATGTATAAACGGAGTTCAACAAAATGTTACCTAAAATCAAGCAGTTACTATAGTATAACTAGCGGCGCATAACTTTAGCGCTGAGCGATACGCGGAGGGGATAGCTGCGCATGTGTCGTAGTGTGCGCATGTCGCGCACACTGGATGTGTGGATGTGTGCAGAGTGCCTTATTGGTACAGAGAGCGGAGTGCGACTGGAGAGCCAATCAACGCTACGCATGCCGCCCTTCATACCGCTAGCCCCCCTCAGGTACCTTATTTTTGACTTCTGCGTAATAACGGTCAGCGCTTAAGTTATGTCCGCTACTTATAGTAGCCGTAAAATTAGTCTATTTATTTGATTACTATTTTTAAATCATTCGGAAACATTTTAGATCAAAAATGTCAGTTTCTGTCTTTTTTGTTCCTAAGCAGAGCAAGAGAGACAAATTATGATCTTTCCGATCGGAAACTTTTCCGAATGTTTTAAAATAACCCTAAAAGTCCTGTCAGAAAATGCTGCTAAAAAAGTAAGTTTTTGGATAAAACACCAATCGACTATTATATTTTTTTTACATTCCTATTTTTTTATTATTTGTACGATTATGTATTGTTCTTTGTATTTAACTATATCTGGTATGAATGTTTTCATATATTTACATAAATTTATTAATTGGTCTGGTAAAAAAATCTTATTATATTTATCTTTTTGTAAATGGGCAATTTAAATTTAATAAAATTGTGCAATAGAAATTATTTCTAGCTGAATAAATAAAAAAGCTGTAGTAAATATTTAGTGTTATTGTAAATAAAATATAAATACTCAAAAAAAAAATACAACACTAACTACCGAGAAATTGGTAATTATTTTGAATTAAGGGGGTACGATTTCCATACAAACTGAATTTACACAACTATGGGCAAACAAAGTATAAATGTACACTGAAATAGCTGTAATAGAATTTTACAGTGGTCTTTATTGCCGGCCAGTTATATAAAGTTGGAGAAAACTGTAGGATAACAGAAATATTAATAAAAAACCAAAAAAGTAATTTTTTCGTCCTTCTTTCTAACGGGTACTCGGCATTGAATACGTGAATGAGCATAAAACATATGTCTCAAAATAGTCGTAAAAGTCTGTTAGTTCTTTTTCTGAAGCCCCGACTGCCACGACCAACGGCTACCACTCCAACTTTATATAACTGGCCGGTAATAAGGACCACTTTAAAAGCCTATTACAGCTATTTCAGTGTACATTAATACTTTATTCGCCCATAGTTGTGTAAATTAAGTTTGTATGGAAATCGTACCCCCTTAAGAAAATATTTTATCGCTATTAACAGCTATACAATATTTTCTTAAAAGCGATAGCCAAAATAGCTACTGCTCATTTAACCAATAGCAAGGTTTGAATAACTTTTGATACGCTACGTCTAGCCTCTCAGCTCAGTTCTGCCTTCTGCACCGTAGGTCGTGGGTTCGATCCCCATTGAGAACAAATATTTATGTGGTGAACACAGATGTTTGTTCTCTGTCTGGAATATTGTATTCTATGTATGTATTTTACCAAAAAAAATGTAAGGTTTTGTCTGACTGTTATATTTATTAGGGATTACTTATTTAATATTAAATAATGTTTGTTTGTATTTTAAAAAATGCATTTAAGAATTCGATAACTTTTCTAGTTCCCTTATAAGAGCTTTGCTTAATTTGGGACTAGATGGCGTTTTGTAAAATATTCAAAAATATTTATTTATGGGTGAAAATGTACGCAAATCAAGAAATAGAGGATGAAGGGTTTGATAAAATGTATATATTTGTAAATACAGATATGTTTTACTTAACTTGTACTCTTGTGTACCCTTAATAGGTAGGCCGCGTCTAACGTTGCTTGTTAAGGTGCAGACCGCCGTCGATGATCTTATCACGGTCAAATGTGCAAGTGACCTAATGAAAGATAAAAAAATCACTGAACTTATGGGTTTCGTACATTAGTAAACTTATTAGTAGGGAAACATGTACGAATCCAAATTATTTTTCGTACAAAGCAAAAATTAATTGCTCATGATTTTTTTATATTGATTTCAGTGATTTTTTATTTTGCAAGAGGTTGAAGTGTACAAGCGAGAAATTGTTTCGAGGTGTTTATCGTCTTAATGGAAGCTCAAGCCATTAAAATTAAATGTAAATAAATTGATGTAAATCTTTAAGCCAATAACTTGTATCTCGCAGACGTAGATTATTAGTGTATTTGGGATAATACTTTACAAAATGAACCTTTGATCATTTTGCAAAGTAAACCCTTACAAAAATAGTAGCATATGAATAAGCACAATTCACTTTTGCATATCACATTTTTGTTTTGCTATTTCATAGTTCTGGTTTTTAAGTTTGGAGAACTGATAACACCAAAATCTAAAGAAATGAATAAGTTTAGAGTTGCCATGTCATAAAGTTACAAGTTCCATTCCATACGGCAGAACTCCTGTACCCGAAGTCCCAGTGTATTTACAACATTTCGTTACCAAATGTTGTTTTCGTTTCGCCTATTTGTCTCTGTCTATTGTATGGAGAAAAGATGAGACAACAACTCTAACTACGTAACGTATGTTTGCCATCTCATTCGATTTCGATTTTTTGTCTCTCTCTATTGCATGGAGAAAATATTATTTTCTCCATGCAATAGAGAGAGACAAAAAATCGAAACGAAAACAACATTTGGTAACGAAATGTGGTAGCAAAACCCCGACTTCGGGTACTGTTTTCCATACTTTGCGTATTCATAGGGTTTTTGAAATTTGTGAAGCATTTAATCCGCCCATGTCTTTAGTTGATAGTGAGGCGGTTTTAGGTTTAAGCTACATGACGTCACAATGTAGTTATTTTAAAATTGCCTTTTACTTTTGTTTTGAGTTTGATCTCAATAAAAATGATAATTTATTTTATGTTTGTTTTTTTGGACCCCCTGCGTTCCCTATAAATAATCGTAGGAGGTAAATAGATGGATGAGGGTAGCCCAAGATCGCGTTTAGAATGGCAGGAGCGAATATGCGGTGCCCAGTTAAATAGGGGTATGTGAATGATGCTGATTACAAAATGACCGATATTAAATACACATGAATTAGTTGAGCTATCATAAGTTTTCCCAGATGATACTCACTAGCCACATTCTAAAACGTTGTAACGTTTTTTTCACCTTGCGCTTTTGGGATTTTCTCAATTTCAATTTTTTCTTGGCCTATCCTGTGATACCTTACTTTCTACTTACTTTTTCGGAATTTAAGTTCACCTCATCATTAAAACGGATTTATCTTGTTTTACTGTATGGAGAAAGGCCCGGTTTCACCGTTAACTTAATAGGCCAATCAAGTAAATATATGACGACTGGTTATCTATAAAATTTTGTAAGCAAGTTGCCAAAAATCTGTCAAATATTTTTAATCGGTCGATTAGTCATCCTTGAAAACGCTCCTAACTTCACTTCTAAAGGCATAGCTACTCAGCTGCGAGTATGAAGGAAAACACAGTAAAGTGGTAAAAAAACTTTATTCCAATTAGCACAACAAAATAATTAAACGTAAAAAAACACATTTATAATAACTTGACACAGGTAACACGTAGATAACGTACAAACAAAACAAGTCTAATATGTAAACAATTTTGTAACAAAAATGTAGGAACCGAATTAAATAAAAAACACTTAGACCGTGTTCACACCAAACGTATTATTAGCAGCTGACTGAACAAAGGTTACTGTTTTTCCAATACCCTTACGTTCACACTCCGACAGTGAACCTGCCTAATATCTTTGGCATAATACGCTTAGTGTGAGCGTGGCCTTACAATTGCTTAACAGTATTCGTCACGAAAAAGTAGTAAACGTAGGTAACAAAGCTATGGCATATAAAATACTGAATAATAAATAGGTAACTGAATTTCTTATTTTTTATTCTTAACCACAAACTAAGTAATAATAAAATAATAATATCAATAAACCTAAATATGAATATGAATTAATAAATAATACTGAAACCGGAACATTCACAAACCACAAATCAATTTAAATTTAAATTTTATATTGTTCAAATTATTTTTAATATATTACAACAAGTAATATTCGCACGCATTAAATATTAAGTGAGCTATTTATAATTAACAATAGACTAGGAAGATTATTATGGAAATACAAAGCTTAATATTAAAGATCATCCTTAAATTACACAGCAACTTATATCATCAAGTCCAATCAAATATTCTGGATTTGCTTGAGTTTTAACCTGCTTGTGTTACAGTTGGTGCAGCTGACTGGAACCCTTCTTTCATTCACAATCAAATAAATACAGTCTAAATACACAATTATTTGCACTTTTATTTATTTTATGGCGCTCATATTTTGATTGACTATCACTTACATACAGCGGACTCCGCCTTATACTGTTTTGAAATTGCGTTTTAACACATTTAATTCTGTAAGAATAAAAAAGCTTGTAAAGGTTACAGAGGCCTTGGCCTTGCAGGGGATAAGATAGGCGGAAAAATAAATAATTTAGTTTATAAGTCTATAGAAACCTAAATTGTATAAAGCGATACTGTTGAATTATTTCTGACTAAAATCTTTATCACTGGGCAGTTTTGTAAATCATACAAGAGAATATCTACAACTTAGCTATGATTTGTACATCTGATACCACAGGGTTCTTTCTGCAGAAGACTACTTTGAAAGATGGCAACACTGAAGTGACTAGACGTTGGCAACCCTCCATGATATCTGGCACGATTTCATATATTTGTTCTTCTGTCCTGTAAATAAATAAATATTAGATTTGATATTCTCAAAGAGAATAACTAGCGTATCTTTATCTAGTTAGTAGTAGTATTTTTAACTAACTCTAATTGTAGTGCCACTATTTTCCTTGAACCAGTAGTGTGGTGAAAAGATAAAAGACCTACTTAAAAGTCATGATTGCTAAGTAGAATGAAAAGTTAGAGAAGTAGGTAGTCAGTGAAGCTGACAAATTGATGGTCGCTATGTTCCAAAAAGTTCAAAACAAGGGTTATTTTTTTTCAAATTTGTCTTCGTAAAGTGTCAATGTGGTGGAAGGATTTTAAATGCGTTATGTGTATGCGTTGCGCTCCTTTCGTGCATGTGACATGACATGAAAAACATGACACGTGACATGACATGTTTTTCGAGCTTTTGAGGTTCTACGACATGCCGGTGACACGATGATGATGATGATTGATGACACATTCCTCACGATGTTTTCTTCACCGTTTGAGAATACTGGTATGCCAGTACTCTCACTATATGCACTATGGTATACAATACATCAATTTTTGGACAGAAAAACACATTGGTACAGGACTGGATCAAAAAAAGATTAAATTCATGTGATATTAAACACATACGTTCGGTCTTTGACTAGGGCCCCGACCACGGCGAGTCCTTGCAAGCAGTTACCGATGGCGTCCAAACTGAGACAGTAGGGGTGACAGTGAGTCGACTCCACTCTTTGCTGAACCAACTTCAGGGCGTGCTTGTGCTCGCAGCTCTCTCTCTGTAAATTTATTATCGAATTTACATCTCAGTGACGTCGAATCAAAAAGTAAACAATTAAGTATTTCTATGGCCCTAAAATTCTATATAACTAATGGAATTTATCAAGCACGAAAAGTACTATAGAACAAATAGGCCAGTTTTCGTTTTATTAGTTCTAACATGGAACTAAAAGGATAAAACAGTTTTAAAAGTTCTATGACGTCACAGTCAGATTTCATCCAAACTTCAGAACCGATATTGATGAATTTTTTATGGGACCAATCTAGAAATATTCTGAAACTAGAACTGTCATATTTTTTTTAAACGTTTTCTTAATGACGGAGCGATGTGGTAACAAACACAAAAAAACAGTCTAATTAAATACCTCCTCCTTTTTATGCTAGTCGGTTAAAAGCACGTTCTTTTGCGTTTTGATTTTTAACCACTTTCGCCCAAAAGTAGCGTAAATACGTCATTATTTAGCAGCAAACATTTTAGAGTTGTAAGTAAGTAACAGTAACACAAATTATTAGTAGAACAGAAAATAGGACGAACCTGAGTCAAAACCTCCACACATTTGGACAATGTCATGAGAGCGGGCCACACTGCCCACTTTAAGAGATGCTGCAACTTTTGATCTGCACCGACTGTGTAGTGGTCACCATGGTTCGATACCACTCTGTTTTGTACGCAGTATTCTAAGGCACTGTTGAATGTCTGAAACCAAACATGGAAAACTTATTTTGTAAAAGAATAAAAAAATGTTGTCAATGAATAAAAAAATATTCTGGACCGGACAGCACTATCTAGCCCCAAACTAAGCAGAGCTTGTACAATGGGAACCAGATAGCTGATATAACACTTAATGTATACATATTTTTTTAAAATACATACTTAGAATACGATATAACACAATATAACAAATATTTGTTCTCGGTGGGGATCGAACCCACGACCTACGGCGCAGAAGGCAAAACTAATACCAACTGAGCTGAGAGGCCAGTCAGTATAATGAATTATATAAATTCAGAAATTTGGTTGGATTTGGATTTGAATGCCAAGACTATGAAACGAAATATGTAGTACATTGTTATCCTAGGAGTGAAAATAACTTATTTAGTTAGCTAGGGCGCCAATAGTTCGAAGTCAAAGTTAAAAAAAATTGCTTGAAATACATGTCCAAAGATGTTCAATTTCGAGGGACTAAATTCTTTAGACACGGTGCTGTTTTTATTACGAATACAAGAAATATAAACAAAATATACAGGGCGTCCCACGGACATACCACATGCGAGGGAAAGTAACTTGAATATTATAGACAGAACATATCACAGAAAGAAGAGATTACTAGAATTTTAAAATCAATTAAAACTGCATTCATAGATATTTAAATTTATATAAATAAATAATGCGGACAATCCAACACTATCTAGCCCCAAACTAAGCAGAGCTTGTACTATGGGAACCAGGTAGCTGATATAATACTTAAATACTTTTTTTTGCATACATTTTCTGAGAGTGCACATAAATTTTCTGACAGAAAATCTCATTGGTCATGACTGGATTTGAACCCACGATCCGCTGGCGGGGCCGCTAACACTAGACCACTAATCCCTCTTCGAGTATGAGAAATAGTTAGGTACTCACATTGTGTTCAGTCTTTTCTAAATGGAAGAATTCGTGGCTCAGTAGTTTTCTTATCCGATGGTAGTCATTCGCTAGCTGTTCTGAAATGAAAACATTGCTTCACTGAATACATTAAAATCAAAACTTACAAATCATTTGTTAGGGGCCATTCAAGCAGTACGGAAGCAGATTTTTTTACAATCATTTGCCCCCCCCCCCCCTCCCTTTCTTCTTGTCAGCAAAAGTAAGCAAACCCCTTCCCCCGCCTCCCATAGTTACGTAATCATTGGGGTACATAGATGCACTTTATTTTTAATGTAATTATCATTCTGTGGGTTTCCATTTGTGTAAAAAAGTAAATAATAACTGCTGACGTAATCACGATATCGACTTCCCCCCACCCGCCATGTCATCAAAAATAAGCAAAGCAAAGACTCCCCCGCCCCCCTCAAGCGCTTACGTAATACTTGAACGCCCCCTTAGGTACTGCTGGTAGGTACATTTTTTTTATTGATTTTTGATTTTAGGATCTGAGGTAAAGTTTATAATTAAAGATTGCTAAATTATCCATTGATGGTTCATCACAGCATATGACATCTTGTTTCAAATTTTAAATCATAGCCATGATAATTCATCTTCTTCTTCCTGCCCTTATCCCACTTTATGTGGGGTCGGCACAACATGTCTTCCTCCTCCATTCCTCTCTGTCAGCCGTCATCTCTGCATTCACTCCTCTCCTTTCCATGTAATTTTTCACACAGTTCATCCATGTTTTCCTTGGTCTACCTCTGCTCACATATCCATCCACATCCATACTCATCACTCTCCTAGTAACATGACTTCCATCCCTCCTCATGACATGCCCGTACCACGCCAACCTATTGCTCTTCAGTTTTTCTGTCACTGGCGCTACTTTCAAGCTTCCCCTGATATACTCATTCCGTATCCTATCCATTCTTGTATGATGATATTCCATGATGATTGTAAAAGTACCTGTAGTGACGGGTCCTCCCTGTACCAGAACGCAAATGACAGCCGGTGGTACAATGTAATGTAGAATAGGATTCACGTATAGTTGTAGTTGTATAACCGGTATCGCCACCGCCATTGTTTCCGCGTTCAAAATATGACCTGTAAATATTAACTGTTTTGAGCAGGAAACATTAGCATAAGGAGACACTTTTAAACAGACTTCAAAAAAGAAGGAAGAGGTTCTCAATTCGGTTGTGTTTTGTTGTTTTTTTTTCTCATAACTTAGTAATTTTATGAAACAATCTGTTTTATCTGAAAGGTAATATATGTATTTCCAGATTGGTCCCATAGAAATTTTATCAAAATCGGTTTCTCAAGTTTTTTAAACTTCACTTGATTGAAGTGAAAACATTTTTAGGCGGGCTTGAGCATTTATGAGGAAGGAAAAAAACAATAAACACGACACTGTCACTTCACCGTAACCAACACCTCTTCGGTAAAGATCGACAAACTTCGCCAAAAGTCGCAATTGTTCATGTGTTCACTTCTATCTGCATTCATGGAGATTGGAGTGCCACTTTTTTTTATTTATTCAGCCTAGTCTGTCCCACAGCTGGTCAAAATTCTCCCCCCATTTCCTTCCACTCATCTCGTTCCCGTGCCAAGTAGGGCTCCCTTGGTATTCAAAAATAGAATATAACTAGGATATTAGAATTAACTTAGGCGACAAGTAGGCCAGTATTAAAAATATATTGTCAACAAACCCCAATAAAAATACCGATAAGAAATGGCATTACTTATCTTTTGACCGATTTTAAAAGCAAGTAGGTACCTAATCATGCACCCTTTCTCGCAAGCGCTTCGGTTTTATTTTTCTAACGGAATAATTGTAAATGAGTTCAGTCTGGTATGGTGAATCTAATATAAATCTCTATGCATAAAACATAGTTTTATATTTATTATTACCAGTATATTCATAAAATCGACTAAACCGAGCGTAAGAGTGAATTGTTTTTTTTTCATATTGAAGACGCAAGAGATTGTACTTAATCGTAATGTTCCATATTAAAACGGGTATAATGTGGATTTTTGAAAAAACAAGTTTATTCAAAGTTTATTGTATCGTAGTAGTATTGCCGAGTAGTAATAGAGCTCTTTATGAAGGGCTCGTTCAGGGATTACTACCGCCATGCCTATTTCTGCCGTGAAGCAACATTGCTGTGTTTCGGTTTGAAGGATGTGGGTGGCACAATTACTAGCACGTGAGGCTGAATATCTGTATGCCTCAAGTTGATGGACGCAGGGCAGTGCATAGTAGGGCATGTTCATGACGTGCGTGACCTACGAGGCAATGCTTTGTGTATTTGTATTGTTAGCCGGTTTTGGGAATAGGAGATCCATATACATGAGACCGGGCGACGAGACACTTCACTAGTCGGGGAATAGAAAGGTGGATGTTCCATGTGGGCATTATTTACTGCGTTTTACTTAGGTTAGGTACCGATATACATTACGGTCAAGGCTAGGCAAGACCTCGGTCATTTATGTAATAAATAAACAATAATTAAAATGTTTATTGACGAAAAAACAAGGTTTACGAAGTACATAAACACTTTCCCTAAAAATATTCTAGGTAGGTAAATATGTGCAAGCTATAAAACATAACGCGTAGTACAAATTGTAATAATGTCAGTGACTTTTGATTGTTGTGGTAAGTACATATTAAATTTTCATAAGGTCAAGATTGAAACTCGAAATTGTTACTTCCGTACCGAACAAACCTAGTGCCCGTAGTACTATAAAACCATAATAAAACTAACTTCATATCATTGTAGCCAAACCAATATTGTAATCAGCCGAAGCAAAGATCCCTCTACGAGTACATACTGGCCTCTAGCTCAGTTGGTGACTGGCCTCTAGCTCAGTTGGTAGTAGCTCTGCCTTCTGCGCCGTAGGTCGTGGGTTCGATCCCCACCGAGAACAAATATTTGTGTGGTGAACATAAATGTTTGTTCTCTGTCTAGGTGTTCTATTGTATTCTAAGTATGTATTTACAAAAAAAAAATGTATTCAAGTATTATATCAGCTATCTGGTTCCCATTACAAGCTCTGCTTAGTTTGGGGCTGGGTAGTGTTGTGTGAATTGTCCACAATATTTATTTATTATTTATTATACAAGTTCTTACTTAGAGCGAGGAATAACGCATACTTTTTTTTTATAAACAAATGACACGGCCCACTTGATGGCAATAGGTCGCCATCGCCCATAGACACCAACAACACCAAGGGTGCTGTTTTTGCGTTGCCTATGCCTACCCTGGAGATAAAAATGAAAAAAAGTTTTTTTTTTTTTTGAACCGTTTCATGTTATAGCTGAGGGCAAAGACCTCTCTCTGGTGGCTATAAATATTACAAAGGTATAGTTACAAAGTAATATTTTAAATATGCACCTATTTACCTACTTATAATATTTTTAGCCAAAGTATTTAGTACTTCATAAACCTTGTTTTTTTGTAAATCAACATTTTAATTATTGTTTATTTATTATACAAAAATGGCCGTATCGGTACCTAAGTAAAACGCAGTAAATAATGCTTAACGACTAAGATTCGCACGTGGCTTCGAACATGTGGTATTCGCCGGGATAGTTAATACTCAAACTTTGGACCGAGTACAGAATTTTCGTTTTATCTAAATTTACGGTGCAAACTCTACTCCATATTAAAAAAGATTAAGTAAGTAGATAATAAAGTATTAGAATAGAATTATTTGAGTGTTCTTATCGTGTCACTGGTTCAAACCAAGCGCGGAGAAAGGAAATTAAGTGCGACTTAAAGAGGCTCCTTTTTGTGCACTTGACACATATTTTCGAACTTTTTTGGTTAGAAGACAAGTCGGTGTCCCCACGATGTTTTCCTTCTCCGTTTGAGAGATATTTTTTGAACAGAAACACTCATTGGTACATTACTAGATTTTGAACCCACGACCTTAGAATCGGAAAGCGGGGCCAGTGGTCTATCTCATAAGGTGAGTGGGACAAACTTTTATCGTTAACAGATAATTTAAAAATGGTAATCCAATAATTGCCAACAGGAAACAAAATTAGGCAAATGAAGTGTAGTAGTATAGGCAACAAATATTGCACATCGGCTAATTTCGGCTTTATAGAGCGTAGTGTGCGATAGAAAGAGATAGCGCTCTACGAAAGCAGAAAAGCCGATGTGCAATATTTATTGCCTTCAACCGTATTTTGTTACTTTATATCAGTTATCTGACTCTTGTTAGGTTTGGGTATCGTTGTGTAATAGTACATTGTTACCTGAGTGTTGAAAGTCACGTTTTTTGAGTCCCGAGACGGGTTTGGCGCCAGAGCGTAAGCGAGGGCGCCAATGGAGCTTGAGGGACTTAAAAGACTTTCACCCGAGGTAAACACTGTGCTTTTCATTACGAATACAAGGAAAGTAAAAATAAAAACATGAAAGAAAAATTTGTGAAAATGAAGATTGAATTGCCGCCTTCCCGGTTTTTTTTTTCTTTTTCTCTGGCGGGCCTTTGGCTACGGCTCGCCAGCATTATTCAGCCATTGTTTTCATTCTCATAATTTAAAAAATGGGAAACTGTTTGCTCAAATCTATGTTATTTTAAATAAATAGTTGAAGCTATATATTAATCAAGTAATTTAGAAGATATATTATTTATTTAATACTATCTTTATGTTATTTAAATTTAAATTTTACATTGCGCTCTAATTAGACTTTTTAAACTTCTTACCGTTGTAATGGGTTTCCAACCTACTTGCTGAATAAAAAGTTGGAATTTGGTTCAACGACCTCTTTGCAGTCAGAAAGACTTTAGAAAGTTGGAACATGGTTGAATAAAATAGAACTTGTTTTTTTTATAATTTGACAGCTGTCAGTAGAAAGCGATTCTCCCTAGGGCTGAAAGTTTTACTTTCAATTAGGCCCCACAGGCAACTTCAGACCTACTTTCAGAGTATGAGTAATGAAAAAAATATATAAATATTTACAACTATTTGTATTATTACCTTTCATTTTCTTCTTCATATCCGAAGAGACTTGCATAACAGCTTGGCCCACCAGCCGCAGCTTTCTTTCTCTGTCTAACATCATCATCTTCCTATGCACCACTAGTATTCTCTCAACACTGCTTTGAATATCATTCTCGAAGACCTTCGCACCCAGATTATTCAGAACTTCCATCATCCATTGCACTTCTTTGAGCAAATCGGGGTACGCCAAAGGCTCGTTGTTCATTAAACTTTGCATGAGAACTAGTGCCATAAGGTTTGTTATAGTCGCTACTGTACAATCTTGTTGTTTAGTTATAACATGATCGGCTACTAGTTGTACCGACTTGAATTGTTCTGGGGTGATCTGCTGAAGGTCTAAGGGGTCGAGGACCTCGTGAGGGTGAGAGGTCTCCTGTTGAAGGTACTCGCGGAGGGACAGAGGATCGCCGGTGTTTATGTAGATATTGCCGAAATGGTCGTTGAGGCTGGAAAGCGCTTTTAGGAAACCCTGAAAGAAGTGGTTGATGTATTTATTTATTGAAAAACTTGCAAATTTCGTTTACTTATTGTACCCTAAAAACCAACGTTTGTGTGGGTTCTTACACTCAAAGGAATATTCAAAGTTAACTTCATCTTCTTCTTAAATTTAAGAGCTTAGCTCTTGAGATTAAGATGCAGTTTTCTCTAATTAGTCTTTCGAATGCGGCCTTTTCTACTTCCTTATATGACATGACAGCGGCCTTTTCTTTTATTTGGCTCACGTAACATATTCTTGGCCTTCTTATTTACTTTTTTTTATTTACTACTACAAAAGTACTTTTTAAAACATGAAACATTGACTTAAGTTAGTTCTATCCCTGTTTGTCTATACCCATTGGTAGTAGATAGAAAGTTTAGGGTGATTTAGATTATAAATATCATTAGATTTAAACACGATCATGCAATTCCATATCTAAATCCCTAATAAATAATTCACATGACTTAAGTTAGTTCTATCCCTGTTTGTCTATACCCATTGGTAGTAGATAGAAAGTTTAGGGTGATTTAGATTATAAATATCATTAGATTTAAACACGATCATGCAATTCCATATCTAAATCCCTAATAAATAATTCACATGTGAATGATAATGGCATACCGGATTTGACATAACACGAGTAAGATCTCGTACGATTGTAACAATCATACGATAAACGCAATACAAAGACCTTTGTTGAATTAGGTATTGGAAAAAGCAACTTACAAGCAAAGTTTAAATACTTGAGAAACGAAATAAAATAAAACTTACAGATAAAAGGAAACTTAATTAGGTTTTTGAGAATTTTGTTAATCATAATTTACATGCCTAAGTTATATACCCTGGAAAGGTGTGTTCTATGTGAAAAGATACGGTTGTAAGCAATAAATATTACACATCGGCTTTTTAGCTTTCGTCGAGCGATATCGCTTTCTACCGCACACTGCGTTCTATGACGCCGAAATTAGTCGATGTGCAATATTTGTTGCCTACTACTATATGTATATACAAAGGCAAAGCAGGTTGGAATTGGAAAACCCTAGGTGGGCAGAGGGTGACAGAGTGGATGCCAATTGCAAGGCAAGAGAAAAAAAGGAAGACCAAGAAAGAGATGGCGTGACATTTTCACCTTACGGTGAGGACGGGACTGGATGCGAAAGTCGCGAGAAAGGGGTACCTGGAGAGATTTAGGGGAGGCCAACGCCGCTGAGGCGACTTGTATGTTAGATATAAACTAAATTTAGTCGAATTAATTAGCAAGTAAAGTGTTAAAATAGTTAGAAAAAAGATAAAGAGTTTGTAAATAAGTAGGTATAACATATTAGAAATAAAGGCTTTTTTATTTAATTGCTACAAAGATATTGAACTAATTTGTTAGTATTTCCGTGGCCGTGAAGATTAAACCCTTTTAAACAAAGTATACTCAAAGTATCATCGTTAGTTTGTAATACCAATCACCGAGACTTGGAATCCGCGTAAATATAGTAATGTTTACATTCTTCGCATCAAGTTTATGTCAACGCACACAAAGCTATTCAAGGCTCGGTGAGTACTATTTTGTAATAACTATGCGGTATTACAAGAAGGTTAATTTGTCTTGTCCTACCTATGACAATAACTCATATTTTGCAAAAGAGCTAAGTGGGATCGTATTTATGGGCTAGTGCTCTCAAACGGTGAAGGAAAACATCGTGCGGAAACCCGCGGCTTAGTCAGCTCCGCACGTATTGACCATGTCTTTCCTGTGGATCAGGCCGACTAAGCTGTCGGGATGGTATATAGGCAAGCCTATCCCATCTAAAATCTGTCCCAGGCACTATAGCGTCCCGTAAGTAGGTTCATTGAGTAGAGACCAGTTGCCGCTGACGTTATAACTGTTATAAGTATACGTATGCAAAGGCCTGTTTACTTTTATTTTTACATTCGATTTTTAAGTGTAAAGTAAGAAATAATTAGGAGCTAGCATCTTACCCTAGTAGACTCCCTAGACTGACACACACGAGCAATCAGTGCTCGGGTGGTCAAGAATCAATATTAATAATGACTATTCCGATTTTCATCAATTTGTAATCGTGTTTACCCAGAATTGTACCTCTTACAAATAAAATACAGGCCTTTGCATCTATATTGTAGATGATTTACATAGCGTTAGGGGCAACTGGTGATTACTCATGCCCCTACTTACAGGACGCTAACGCAGTGCCTGGGAACTTGAGAACAGGGTTTTAGATGGAATAGGCTTGCCCAGCACCTTTACCATCCCGACAGCTTAGTCGGCCTAATCCACAGGAAAGACATGGTATACGTGCGGAGCTGACTAAGCCACGGGTTTCATCGTGAAACCTCTTATAAAACATGTAAGGAATAGGAACCAAAGTCTTACCCCGGTCGACTCCTTAGGCTTAGGCACGCCTAGATGTTCATAGGCAAACAGGCCGTGCTCCATAAGTCGATCGTAGCTCACGTTGATGGGGACTATTGTGATGTCCGATACTTCATGCGCAAAGAACGGCATCAGAGTCATTGAGAGCATACCTGAGGAAGGAAAACACGTCACGAAATCAAATATGTTGGGGCTGTATATTTTTTAGAAATGTATTTCTTAAAAATCAATTTCATTCATGATTTTTCTGTTTTTCATAATGCTGTCTTATTGTTATCAAAATCGAACTCATGATTCCTAATATGAATTAATAATTTTGTTTAATAAATAAAATAAACTAAACATAATTTTTCCATAAGTTTAACCATTTAGATTTTGCCTTCACAAGTGATCGAAAAAACTCTGCTTTAAAAAAGTACCTGCCCCGCCCACAGTTCAGAATGACGACATAATTATCGTGTGATCGACTAATTAATTCTAATGACGTCATGTTTAAAATGCTTAGTAAAAAAAACTTTTTGCGATAAACAGCAATGATTCAAAGTATTTACTGATAAAATAATGTACTATCAAAGTAGTGAATGTACATACGTAGGCCTGTACCCGAAGTCGGAGTTTTGCTAGGTACTACATTTCGTCTACCGAATGTTGTATTCGTGTGAGCACGTGTCTCTCTCTCTTTTATGGAAAATTGATGAGACAACAATTCGTGTCAATCGTTTCTACGTAGAGTATTTTTGCTGTCTCATCTTTTCTCTATACAATAGAGAGAGAGAGACAAATAGGTGAAATGAAGTGGGACTTACCCTTCTGAAGCAAACTGGCTTCGCCTGCCGGGTTAAACTTGTCGAGTACGTACCATACTTTGGCGGTAGACTCTTGTTGCTCCTGCTTCTAGTTCCTTCTAGAAAGAACTCTATGGGGGCGCAATGCTTCGAGACCACAGTCCTGACGTACTGTTTCAGTGTAGCCGCGTATAGTGGCGCTCCAACCAGCGTTCTTCGAATAAAAAACGCACAAGTCTCGCGCATTCTTCGACCAATCACGGCCATGGAGAGAAAGTCTGCAATGAGATTAAAGATCATCATCAATAGCCTGAGAAGTCCACTGCCGGACATTGACCTCCTCATACATTTCTTTGACCCGTATTCCGAATGTGCTTGAGTCTGAGTCGAGTCTCAAGCACTCTCAAGCATAGATTTTTTGACATATCCACATTGAAAAATGACAAAAATCTATGCTTGAGGCTCAACTCAGACTCAAGCACTGTTTCTGAATACGAGAGTGATTTGGAGCAATTTTAACCGACCTAAAATAAAAAAGGAAGAGGTTTCAATTCGGTTGCTTTTGTTATCGCATTACTTTGTCATTTAAGAACCGATTTGGAAAGTAATTTTTTATCTGAAAAGTAATATTTCTATACTCTGATTCATAATCTCAGTCATTTTTGGTAAACAAAGATAAGGCCATATCATCATCATCATCATAGATGATAATTTTTTATAGATTGGTCATAGGACCAACCGAACTTGACCACGTCAACCTCGTTGTCAGGCTGAACCGATTTTGATAAAATGTATATAGAGACATTTTATCAAAATCGGTTCAGCAGTTTGTCATGAAGTCGGTTTCTCAAGTTCTCTATACTGCGATCTTTACAATGTCGGTCTATCCGGTAGCGGGGTGTCCTACGCTTCGTTTTCGGGTTCATGGTCATCATTCGAGAGCCTTTAGTCTCTAGCCGTTTTTGGTTCTACGAGCTAAGTACCTTTTTTTTACAACTTGCTTATGGAACTAGCATATGGCCCACCTGATGTTAAGTGGTAACCATCGCCTATAACAAAGCATTGTCACGTAGGTCACGCACGTCAATTAACTTGAGGCATACAAATGTTCAGCCTCACGTGCCAGTAATTTCACCGGCACCCATGTACACCCTTCAGACCGAAACACGCAGCAATGCTGCTTCACGGCAGAAATAGGCATGGTACCTACGTAATATATTTAGCTTTGAGCAACAACAATGACAGCGCAATGCAAAATACTCAAATATGTGTAGGTGTGTAGGTACCTAAGCAATATTGTGGTCCGAGTAAATTGAAACAAGTTTGTTTACAAGGTTTGTACAAAGAAGCATGTAACAAACAATTGTTTAGTTTTTAATGTGGTTAGATACCTTGCTTACGTTGTAACTTGAGAAACAGACTTCATGGCAACTAGATTAGACTAGACTAGATTAGATTAGATTAGACTGCAAAACCGATTTTGATGAAATTTCTATAGGACCAATCTGGAAGTATAGGTACCTCCCGGAAAAATGTTTTTTTCAAATCAGCTCATAAATGACGAAGTTAGATAACCAACGTTAAAAAACAGACTACAACCGAATATGATAGTCTTCATCTTCTACTTATTAAATTTAAAAGCTCTTGTCGGGGTATTCACACAGTTTTCTATAAAAAATAAACATTTATTGCCTCGATAAAAGGCTAGGATTCTCCAATTAAGTCTTTTGAATGGAGCCTCTTTGACTTTTTTATACAACATGACAGCGACTTTTTCTTTTATCTGGTTCATGTAACTTATTCTTGGCCTTCCCCTTCCCCGTTTTCCTTCAATGATGTACTTTATGTAGCTGTCATGTCGTAGAGCCTTCATCTAATAAAACCATATAAAAAAAATCTAAGCATGAGGCTTACCCATTCCTGCAGCAACTGTTGGAAAGTCTATATCGTAATGGTAGCACAGATAAGTCATGAGACAGAAGTCGGCATAGCTTCTGTGTGTGGGCAGGAAAAGCACAGGGTTTTTTCCCATCGTCAGTTTCAGCTTAAAAAAAATATTATACATTCATTTGAAAAATGGTTGCCTCGGGCCCTGGGTCCCCGAGACCCATTCAGCCCAGTCCGACCCTACTTGCGGGTTGACTCAGACTCAAGCACTGTTTCTGAAAACGGGCCTTAGATTGTTGATTGTAAATCAGTCAGTCAGGATAGAAGAGTTTTGTATTAAATTTGAAGTTAAAGAACACAAGGTTTTATTACCTTCAGGATAGCAGCCTCATTAACAAATAGTTTGACCTTCATCATGAAACATATCTTCAAGAAAATGATGCCCATCCATCTAAAGACATATATTTTCTTCTCAAACCCCATTTCTTCAAGATACATCTTCACTTCTTTACGCAGTTGGTTTTTAGATATACCTTGCTTCACGCTTTCCTGTTTTGGTTATAAAAATTATTAAGCACACAGATAATCCCCAGACACAGTAAATAACAAATCCTTCCTCCCAGATGCTTGAGTACATTAAAGTCAAAGGGGAACATAGTAGGTATTCTATTAACAATAATATTTTTAAACATTACTCATAAAATGACTAACATACACATTAAAAAAGTTATCTCATTTATATATGAAACATATTTAAATCGTGCTTTTATTATTTGATAGATGATCTGTTCTTTTTTAAATATTAACTGGTTAGAAATAAAACTTCCATGTCATACTTTTGTATCTGGTCAGGTCTTCTCAAGGAATAGGTGCACCTAAGTACCTACCTAATGTAAGCAGCAAACTAATTCTTATAGTAAAATAGTAGTACTTGCCGCTTCTATGACCGCATCTAGGTAAACTGAATTAGCGACGATATCTTTCAGTTCCTGGGGTGAATGGTACTTATCTAGTACCAAGGTTGTCAGAGGACTCCAGCTCCTAGTCATGAATGAAAAGATCCCGGACTCGGTCCTCCGCGGCTCCAATATTTCAACAAAACCCACATCTTTATTCATGTTTCACACCGAAAAATGTATTTTCTGATAATTTTTTATCTCAATAATAAAATGAGGTTATGTATGAGCATGTAATCAGCGAAATGTATTTATTGGCTGAAGATTTTTGTTTACCGGTGATAAATACACTTATGTACTGCGAAAATTATCGACCAAGTAATTTGCAAAATTGTAATTATAGATAAAACTGACGTGCGCTTCGCTTGATTCTAAAAAGAGAACTGGCCCAAATAATGTTGCCATACTTGCAACTCAGAAAAAAACATGGGTGTTTAAACGAAAAGCATATAATTTAACAGACCAACCCCCGAATACTGAAACGCAACTCAGATTTAAGCACGTCTCAAGCGACGAATATTTGACAGTTTTCAATGTAAATCTGTCAAATATTCGTAGCTTGAGACGTGCTTATATCTGAGTTGCGTTTCAGTATTCGGGGGTTATTCAAATAAAGCAGTTAGACAATCTTAAAATGAAAAAAAACACTTTTCGTTTATTGTTTTTCTACTAGCTGATGAAATATACCTTATTCTCAACAATTTAAACCTCACTTTTCTTTTAAAACCTTATTTTTATCAGTGTAAGCATCCTTATTGTTTGCACAATAGATAAGTTGAAAAATATAACCTAAACCATATTAAACAACAAACAATTAAAAGTTCGGGATAAACACTATTAAACTGGAGTTTGCTGTTGAAAAGTTGATAAGTTTAACATATTTAAGTTTTGACTTTTCTTAATAGAAAACGCCATTCCTGCCTGTAGAAAGAATCCTGTCTAACAAAATAGCAAACAACTCGCTAACATCCCAGCTTAGAACCAAAACCGTATGAGAGATCAGAATCTGTAATCATAATGGACTGCCAAATCCATAGGTATGGCAGCACTGCATTAGACGATTGACTTGACAGTTCACTTTACTTGACAGAGTCGTCAGTGAGTGTTCTCTCGATGGGTCACACACCCGAGGCCCTTACCTGCAACTCCCATGAAGAGCGAGTTGTAGAAGACCGGATGATGATGAGTGTTCTGTCTGACATTGAAAGCCATAAACACCACCTGATGGAAAGTGGGTACCGTAGCCTATGAAAGCCTCAGTAACAGGAATCAAAAGCGCGTCATCAGGGGTGACCAAAATGTGCACCACCTGAGGGAAAGCGGGTACCGTAGCGTATTGAGGCGTCTTATACTAGAGACTACAAGTGACTAAGGCCCGTATTCCGAAACAGTGCTTGAGTCTGAGTCGAGTCTCAAGCAAAGATTATAAGACAGTTCTCCATTGAAAAGTGTCAAAAATCTGTGCTTGAGCCTCGACTCAGACTCAAGCACTGTTTCGGAATACAGGCCTAAAACTTGCGATTGGCAACTAGTAAACTTTCGGCCTATTTATCGTCCGTTGCGTCTTGGCCTACTTAAGCTTTGGTTTTGGCTCCATCATCAGTAATCGGGTCTGCATGGCACGGACATCAGTGAGTACAACATAGGGGTTCTAAGGATTTCGAATTTTATTAGTGCTATCTGTTAGTATGTAGTAAACTGTCAGCGATGGCATATTGTAAAAAAAAAACAAGTTTTTTTAGAAGCGTTTATTTTAAGCAGCGAGTAAAATTACACAAAATAGGCGTTTTGTTTTTAACGAAATAAAAAGGTAGATTCTTTTCAACAATGTTATATAACACAAGATCAAAAAATTAGGTACTTTGGATCACAATAAAACTAAACATTTCATAGAGTAACAGAAAATTCATAGCAAAATAGTATTTTTTCCCTTAAAAAATCAAATTTATTAAGTTTCGGTAATAAAATATAATAATGATTATAAATGCGTACAACATCAATTAATTCTACAATTAAAACACACACAGATAGTTTCAAAAATTCTACAATTCCCAAACTGTCTATGTTCATGTCAAAGAACACCCATTTTTAAGTTACAATTTATCGAATATTTTAGCCAATAAATTACATTTCATCCCTATCTTATCATCACTCCATGTGGCATAAAATAAGCCACGCCATTAGATCGTATTTCTACATCATTCAACAACATAAAAACTCTATTACAGACAGTTACAAATTAAGTCTGTTTTAGGCAAGTATGAATTATTTTGTTAGTTAGCCTTTAAGTTCATTTTACTCATTCCTTCAATGGCGCAGCTTAACACCACTATCCTACAATATCTTTTTAAGAAATTTCGATATTTATCACACAAGATTTTATTCACTTTTACCCTTTCATTTCCAAACAGGACGGTGTTTTGGGCAGACCAGTTATACAATCCTTACAATACAAAGAATCTAATACTTAAACACTCATATTAATGAAATGGCTCATATGCGCGGGTACTTTGTGTTCTATACAAAAGATAACATAAAATATAATACATATTTGTGCTTTATCATTGAAATAGGTAAAACTACAATAACCAAAACGGAGCATTGTGACCTCGTCTCAAATCTAATTTTCATTATGTAAGTAACTCACGCCATGCAAAAGAACGCTTGTGATAGCCGGCGCTGGCTGTGCCGAATAACATCTTTGCCGTCGGTGATTGGTTCGTCATCAACCTGTGCTTTCCGCACAATTCGAAATTCAAAATCGAAATTAGAGATGCAGAGAAAACGATAAATATTTTGCTGCCGCGCCCTCCCGATACATTTCCTAGAGGTATATACGGCATTACATTCTCTGAGCTTGGCAACACTGTTGCGCTACACTGTCACCCCGCCGCGCGCACAGAATTTACTTGCATTGCAAGAGTGCTGCCGAGAACGACATACAAGCTTTATTTTACATGGCGCGAAATTATACTGTATGAAATCGATGACGCGACAGTCAACTTCGTAGACACAAAGACCGCTTTGTGGCTACTGTAGATGGGTACTATATTTTTTTTTTAATGTGGTATAAAGTTTAATCTGTAATTATACTAAGTGGTGATAGAGATTTAAATACTTAACGCGAGAAACTGGAATATAAAATAAATAGGTAGGTACTCGGGTAGGTAATAGGCGGAGTCTTTTGTAAGAAGAGTTTTGTGCTCATTTCACTTCACAATACGATTTGGAATCTTATTCCACAAGCATTCAAAAAGCATTAGGTATATTTTATTTTAGCGTTGGCAATAGTTATATTAGTTTAAAAAGTATAAAATACCACTTAAAAAAATGCCTAATATCACCTTAATTTATTTATGATGTGTTTTATTAATCATTTTATTATCCTAACATTTGGCCGAATTTTCATTTTAGACATACTTTTAGGCACCCGACTTAGTCAATTTTAATTGACGTTTAATTTTAAGTATACTATGCCATATCCTTGATACATCATGCCATGTAAAACAGTAGAGTTGGACTCTACGATCAAAAAGATTTTGAATTTATAATATTAGCTAAAGCAAAACGCCACACTGTGCTAAAGAGGTTATTCCTTAGCTTTTTTAATAGTGTGCATTGTTATATCCAAACCTTATTAGCCAAGTCTCGATTCACCCAGTTGTTCTGGAATACGAGCATAAGAGAAGGGATTATTATCTGCTCTTCAGTTCAGAGCTAATTTACCCAAAACAGGGTCATTTTGGCACCGATAGCACTCAGCTGTATATAATTTTGATATTTTTTGATGCATAATGTATAGAAGCTTTATATCGAAGAAGCGATTGTTTCATAATAGTTTTGGTCCATGAAGCACGTTTATAGCATAATTAAAGATAATGAGATCAATACAGATTGTTAGCAATACAAAACGGTCAAGTGCAAATCCAGAATTCACCTATTTGTCTATCTCTATTGTATGGAGAAAAGATGAAACAGCAAAAATACGTTACGTAGAAACGAACGAAACGAGTTGTGGTCTCATAAATTTTCCATACAAAAGAGAGACGTGCTCACACGAAAACAACATTTGGTAGACGAAATGTCACTCATGAACACTCCGACTTCGGGTACTGAATTCAAACTTTTATTCGAGATTTATTATTGTTATTGATTTATTTATCCCATAACGTAACTGAAATTGAGCTGGGCAGGACACCTGACAAGGCAAGGTGATGACAGGTGGAGTGTGGAGTAAGGCGCTAACTGGTGTCCAAAAACTGGACATAGAAGCGACGGTCGTCTTGCGACAAGGGCAGACGATGTGACGAACATCGCGGGCAAGAGTTGGATGAGATTAGCACGGGACCGTCAATAGTGGCACATACAGAGAGAGGCCTATACCCCAGCAGTGGGTGAAATCGAGCTGGATGATTTTGATGATTCAAGATTTACACTTTTCCGTTGCATATCATTATTAGGTACCTGTTTTTTTCATCCGCGCATATTTCTCGCCATTACTAGTAGATAAAATTAAATACATCGACTTATCCTATATATACGTTTAACGTGAAACTACGTGGTTATATATGCCTTAAAACTAACAGAGATCAAAATAATACTGTAATTGAGGTGTACTAAGGGTTGGAGCGAATCTACAGTGCGGAGGGAACCCGCAATTTTACTCTTTCTCACTTTGAGTTAGAGTTTATTTTCATTTGAAATTTTGTGTTTGCATCTAGTATCAAGACGCTAATTATAAAGCTTCCGATATTTTTTACTTCTTGCCATATACAAAAATACTTTTAGATAACGTAAAAGCTGAATTGTTAGGCCGGGTTTTATGATAAAAAGGATTTCACAACAGAAAATGCTTTCTGAGGTTTAGGTAGAGATATTCAAAAGCCCTCCGTTACCGTCGATTGCACGATGATTAAGATCTTTCCGCATGGATGTTGATTGCAATGTAAATTCGGATTCCAAAGCTCCAAACTACAGGTGGAATGTAACATAAAATTTTTGGTAAAAAGCTGAGATCTCTACTCCTTAAAATTAATGATTACATTTGATTATTTCTAAACAATAGATTATAAAATACTAATTCTAGTTACAGACAATGATTATTTGTAAAAGTGATTCAAGAATCTACGAAATGTTATATAATTGATAGCAAAGACGGATTAATGACCGTGTCAAACTACTTACGAACACACTATGAAGGTATAGAGTAGCTAATAGATAGTGATGTAAACTGTGATTGCAACCAGAATTTAGAAAAATACTCCAGCGGACAACAAAAAAATGTTGGTTCAACTGGCTTCAGAACCCTAAAATAAAATAAATAGCGCATCAAAATTACTTGTCAATTGATTAAGACAATTTCTTAATTAATTTTATCGTCGCAATGTCATTTAATAAATTTTCGTAAGATTAATAAAATTATAAAAGAATGAACCGCATTTTGGCCGCATTTTTTAAATATTCATGATGTTGATTTAATAAATAATAATATCAAAGTCAAAAAGTAGTTTCGATAAGGGTTTTTGATTCACAAACGAACATCCAAAAATAGATAAGGGTTGGGGCCCAATTTGTGAACAGAAATGGTTCATGCCTCAAGTTTATCTTATTAGTTAAATTGTGCTTACATAGTTACGTCAATGAGAAAAAAATACAAAAATAAGACGGTAATTTTGTCAATGTAGACAGCATTTTCATATCTTCCTTTCGGTACTGCAGTCATTTTTTTGATATTTTGCATTCTTAATCTGTCTACATCGACGCGTCAAAGGTTAAAAAAAAAGATATACTAAAGAACGCGAATGATAGAAGAAAGGTTTTTACCCTGTTGGATAACAAGAGATATTCGGGATGTCTCTTTCAAACCTGTGCGTCTTCTTGATTTTAACCGAAACATTTTGTTGTTTTATTGTTTCGGTCCCGTCACCGAATGTTTGGCGAATTGCATTCTAAAGTATACCTCGTCTCTTCATAGCACGTTACTTGGTATTTAGACCCTGAGCCCCAACCGGGGTCATGCTAACCGCTAGATCCTTCTGTGCAAGATCGTTGTTCGCGATCTGAGCGTCGAAGCCGTGGTAGGTTCCATACTCGCGGCACATAGTCATGTAGTGTTGCCATTTCTTGTCCTGTCCTAGGCAGAGCGGGTTGCCGATGATCACGCATTTGGCTTTAGCGCGAGTGATGGCGACGTTGAAACGCTGGAAAGAACGATCAATGTCAGAGCTGGCTAAAATCCAAGATGGCCGCCTTGTTATACCCAAATCCAATATGGCGGACCAAAGAATTAAATGAAATGAGGGTAGTTTTTGTTAATGTTTCATTCTAAATCAATATCACTTGATTTTGGCAGAATTTACTGAATTGTGGAAAATGGTATATAAATGACCTGTCTTATCTCAATCAATTAATATTTTTCTTATCATCTCTCACAAGCCTCTCATATTTCATCTTAATCTTGTCCCAGGCACTATTGCGTCCCGTAAGTAGGGGCACAAGTAAGTACCAGTTGCCCCTGACGTTATATAAATCATACTACTATAGATGCAAAGGCCTGTTTTTTATCTTTCACATACCTTCTCATCAACCAAAAAGCCCAACTGGTACTTGGCATCATAGTCCAAAAGATTGGCGTTAGCGCGTACAGTCGATATGATGATGACGCGTTTCTCCCTGCCTTGCCAAGCCTCCACGGTCCCAACTTCAATGGCGCCAAAACCACGGCTCTTCACCCAGTTGTCGATCAGATGACGCTGCAAAATTCATTTAAATTATATTTCTGAAGAAACCCGTGGTGGTTCCGGCAAAGAATTGGACCCTTCCATCACTTAATCAGCAAAAGAAAAGCAACTGGAGAATGGGCAGCAGCATTTTCAATGCTCAGAAATCAATATAACACCCAGAGAACAAATATCTGTGTTCAGCACACAAATATTTGATCTAGGTTGGGGATTGAACCGACGCAACAGAAAACAGAGCTACTACCAACTGAGCTGTGAAAGCTGTCAAATCTTAACCGAACGTGAAATAAATAAATAGGCTCGACAGTCAATTAATACATTTTATATAATCTGATTTGGTCTCTGTAACTTGTTTATACCTGTCTAATATAGGGAGTGACAACGCCGATGTCTTCGCATGGAATCTTGTGGATTATAACCAGCGAATTTATGTACTTTTGTACCATAATGGACTCCATCTCGTTGGAATAGCTGAAACAAAAATAATAGATTGTTGTGTTGCAATATGAAAAAAGGAGCTAAGCTTAAAAACATATGCAATAGGTTTTTAAGTTTTTTTTTTTTAAATAAAAAATATTGTAAAAAACTTAAAAAATTAATAAATATCGAAATAAAAATAATAATAGTTGTGTGTGTTTGATTTACGAGAAAACCAGGTTTACAAAGTTGTTAATAATAACATGATAGGTAAACTAGGTGCCCATTTAATTTAATAGTAAGTACTTTGCAACTCAACTTTTGTTTAGTTGCAAAGTAATAGTCTACGTAATAATAGTCAAAAGGCAACATGGTGTCAAGTGCACGGAACAAAGGAAGTTAAAATCCTTTCACCACACTGTTTTGAAAGTGTAACCCCCGAATACTGAAACGCAACTCAGAATTAAGCACGTCTCAAGCGACGAATATTTGACAGATTTTCATTGAAAACTGTCAAATATTCGTCGCTTGAGACGTGCTTAAATCTGAGTTGCGTTTCAGTATTCGGGGGTTAGAGACGCGACAACAAGAAGTAGGATATAATTTACCTGGGCGACATGCCTTGTCGCGATTCAGATGACAGCACTCCGTGGAACACGATAGCGCGGCTGTCGTTTCCTCCGCCGAGGATATTGAGACGACTGATCGGATCCTCTTTGGCATGAGCCTGTTTAAAACAAACCACAAGATTAGTAAAATAGAAATCACATACAACACTATACAAAACCGAAGAGGCTCGGCTCACTGACACGATATCTCGGACCAATTGCGAGCGCGAGTGCCATCCGCTTGAGACACGCGTCACCACGCGAAAAAGTTTACACTTTTTTGTGCCAAACTGGCGCAACAAAAAAGTAATTAGAACTGTTCGGTGGATGTTAGCTTAAATTCGACATTTAACTTTGAATTGTCGTAATTTTCTCCAGTTTTAATTAGTTAGTTAAAATGTTTTAGTTACAATTAGTTTATATCTTCGTTCTTCCTGTGTCATTCTCAACAACAAATCTAACAAATAGATACCACGATACTAACACTACCACGATAGTCTTTGTGCATAAACCAAACAACCCTAGCGCGATCGCCGAGCGTAGGTATGAAAAGTGAAGTCCATACATGTGATTGACTTCTGTACCTGTCTGTTTTGTGCTACGGTGCCCTTCTGCTTAGATGGATCTGCAGAAGATCTGCAACCAAGATGGCTTCTAGCTGCAGATTCGACAACTTACTCTAAGTTTCCCCTCGTAGAAGAGCGCGTTAGAAATGCGCAGGATGTCCGGATCCGAGCGGAAGTTGTTACGCAGCGTCATCATGTAGTTGGGGTCATTGCGCTCTTCGTTGTACAAGTCATTTGAGTCTTTCAGGCGCTCCATTAGAGACACACCTGCGAAAACGGTATCCATAATTAAAATCAACTTTTAACCGGTTTTGGGAATAGGACATCCCTAATCGGACCGAGCAACGGGAGAAATCACTAGTAGTGGAGGAAGATGGCGTCGTAATGCGTAGTTGTATTGTTTTGCCGTGTAAGTAAAACAGAGTTATAGCGATATTCAATGAAGAGTTTTCGCCCTAACACTACTAACTTCTTCCTGCCCTCATCCCGCTTGATATGGGGTCGGCACAACATGTCTTTCTTCTTCATTCCCCTCTGTCAACCATTAGTAGCATCTGCATAAACAGTCCATAATTATTTTCTAGTAGTTATAAAATAAGGATTTATTGTAAAAGAATTATCCAAAAAAAAAACACGCCATAGTATGTTACCTGTTCTTCTAGACTTGGACTTAGCCGCGTGGAACTGGCAACTTGAGTTACACTTTTAGAAGACCGGTAGTGCACGAAAGGAGTCTCTTTAAGGCGCATTTAAAATCCATTCACCCGGCACAGGATAAGAAGAACGGTTAATAAACAAGTGCGTGTCATAGCTTGGCTCTCACCCAGGCCTAGCTTCTTGGCCTCCTGCGAGATAACGAAGGGTCCAAGCTGCAGATGGTCTCCAGCGAGCAGAAGAGCTCCGCGCGGAGACAACAACCCACACACTGGCAACATCAAGAGTGGTTCCATGGCCTGGGCGGCTTCCTCGATGAACAGGTGCGTTATGTAGCGATGCCCTTGACTTTGCTTCAACATGCTGCAAGGAAATATGCTCGTTACTTTAATCCCCCTTTTAGTTTTTTTTATACACAGGGTCCATGTGATACTGACTTACACCTAAGAACTATGTATGTACCTAAACTAAACCATGCGTATGCAATATATATATATTGAATATTGAGTATCCCCAGGCAAGAGCACTGGACTAGTGGTAGCGGACCCGCCTTCCGATCCTAAGGTGGTGGGTTCGAATCCAGTCGAGTTTTTCTGTCGAAAAATGTATGTGCACTAAACCAGTACTCTCAAACAGTGAAGGAAAATATCGTGAGGAAACCGGCGTGTCGTCAAACCTAATAAAAGTTCGAGCAACACGTGTCAAGCGTCACGCAAAAAGGGCCCGCTTGAGCCTTAATTGCGGAAAAACCAGCCCGCACACCAAGGGCGGATGATGAATTTGCCAACCCCCAGGCAAAATCCTGAGGACTCTTAGTACTCTTGACGACCCCTGACGCTGCGAACAGGCGTAGATATAGAATCATGACTTTAATTCTTAGGCTTAAGTCCCTGAGATCCTAAAACCCAACAAAGTACTTAAGGCTGTCAACCCCTGACCCCTTTGACAGCCTGATCCAGCTTCGACCAGTCAAAAGTATATCTAAATATTACATTTGACGCACAAATACCAACAATTAGCAGAAGTTGGGATTGACAGAATGCAACTAGATTCCTCACAGAGTGTTTAAGTTGAGAGCATTGACATTATGGACAAACCATAAAAAAGTCATACATTTTGTAATATATTTTTTTTTATATCTTGCACCTGTGACATTTACATGATATTTATATTGTTACACAATGGAGTTTGGAGCCTCTTGTGCGTGAAAATCTCCTATACTTAACTATGGTTCCCAGTAAGTCGGTACTTACGCAGCATATTTGGAGGAGTGTGACAAAGTTGTGATGACGATGGCATGAGCCTTGAAGCGATCCATCGTCACATTGTGCCACGACTGAAAAGAACCACCGTTGCAGTACGGCACTAGTTGATCCGGTATACCATCCCTGAAAGCGTGCATTTAGAAGTGAGTCCCTGTGAATTTATATTTAACTAGCAGCCCGTCCCGGCTTCGCACGGGGTAGACAATATTGTTGTACATTATTTTGTTCTATTGCTAATAGTTTCGGCAGCGCATTCGACGAAAGACATTTTAAGACTCATTTTTCTACACCTTTGGTTACATTGTTCAAATTTTACCAAGGATCCCTAATTTTTTTCAAAATGAAATGTAGCCTATGTCAAATTGGAAGAATGTAGCATTCTATTGGTGAAAGAATTTTTTAAATCGGCCCAGCACTTTTTGAGCCTATTCATTACAAACATACAAACATACAAAAATAGGTACAAATCTTTCCTCTTTATAATATTAGTATAGATTATTTTTCCTTGCAAGCTTTAAAACTTTGAATTTCAATGTGTGAGTCTATCAAAAATTTACCTTGCAACTTAAATTTGACATACAACAAAAAGAGTTGTTTTCAATTTGGTTTTCGTTTGGGTTCAAAGGGTGTTTTTGTATGTACGTACAACAATAATTACTCCATCACTGATCTATTCTTACAAAATTTAAATGTTGTCAATGTTAGTCTTTCCAGAGGTTAGAAAACAATAACAACACATAAAAAAAAATATCATTTGAGTATATTTATGAGATTTAGGAGTTTACCCATTTATTTGTTTTCAGGATTTTTAAGATTAACTCTTAGTTTTCCACACTGAAGAAGAGAAGAATGGAACGGATCAACTGGACAATGACGAGGGTAGAAGTATTAAGTAGAGACGAGGAAAGGACCTCATAAAAGTTGTTGAGAACAGAAGAGGAACGATGACATCTTGTACGACATGACAGCTTTATCAGAAATATCATCGAAAAAAAGGTAGAAGAAAGGGCAAGGCCAAGAATAAGCTACATGAGCCAAATAAAAGGGAAGATTGCCGTCATGTCGTATAAGGAGGTCAAGAAGGTTGCCCTCAAAATAAATACTTGAAGAAAAATGCATTCATTAAGCCGACAAGTGCATTACTCTTAAATACGTTTAAGGAGGTTCCCCTTAAAATAAATACCTGGAGAAAAATGCATACATTACGCCGACAAGAGCATTGCTCTTAAATAATATCTGTACCCGAAGTCCCAGTGCATTTACAACATTTCGTTACCAAATGTTGTTTTCGTTTCGCCTACTAGTCTCTGTCTATTGTATGGAGAAAAGATGAGACAACAACTACGTAACGTATTTTTGCTGTCTCATATTTTCTCCATGCAATAGAGAGAGACAAAAAGGCGAAACGAAAACAACATTTGGTAACGAAATGTGGTAGCAAAACTCCGACTTCGGGTTCTGTTTGAATAAGTATAACTTACCAGTTCCTGAGATTGGAGTTAGCGCGCAGCAAGAAGTTGGCCCGAGTGAACATGTAGGCATACTTAATGAGCTGCAAGGCCACGTGATCGGCCGCCTTGTTCGAATCGGTGCACACCATTATGCGGGAACGATTATCCGTGTTCACCAGCTAGAGAAGACATTTATCTCATACATACTTGAAAGATGGTAAAATCACACCTATTCAAAATCATTAGCTGCTTCAAAGAATGGAATGGAATCATACTTTTTTAAACACATGGCAACCCACATGTTGTCTATGCTTGAAAACGAAACGGATTCGGGGATTCCCACAAATAATCAATATTTTTAGGTACTCGCTTCGAACCGAGTGGGGGAATTACCGCCTGCTATTAACTTGTTTAAATTTCTTCCGTCCGTATTGTTTAGTTTTGGTACGATTGACGATTTGACGAGTTGTAACAAGTTAATGTTGTGTAACACTTTCTAATACTTAAACGGCCCATCAGAAAGATTCAGACTAAACGACTATAGGCACGATTGCTCTTTATTACCTTGAATGAAAGGCTTTTCAAATATGTATCAAATTACCTGTAGTATAGTTTCAACAATGGTGATTGTCTTGCCTGTACCGGGCGGTCCGTGAATCAAATACGGAGCAGTGCCCGACGTGCCAGCTACAATATGCTCGACCGCTGCCCTTTGCTCCGGGTTCTGTCCCACCAGGGCGTTGAAGAAGCTGAAATAAAGGTCAAGGTCAATTGATGCCTCAATCATCATCATCCGCCTGAGAAGTCGACTGCTGGACACAGGCCTCTCCTACACATTTCCAGGAAGAACGATTCTGAGCCCTTTCCATCCATCGACTTCCTGCGATCATATCATATCATTTACGATCATACAATCATGTTTGAAATACACTACACAAGGTTCAACAAAAATACAATTTGATCTCCTAAGTTTGTTTTACTAATTTTAGTACCGATTTTTAAACAAAGGGCTCGCCAGGGAGGGCAAAGCGCTCATAGAGCTAAATCTAAGAATACTATAATATAATATAATATAAAGTTATTTTCTTACTGCTTAATGTTCGAGATCTTAGGTATGTTCACATTGGGCTTAGGGAATGTTCTAGTTTCGATTCCGCCTGCATTGGCAGCCTCTAGCATTCTATGCATGCGTTCCATAGCTAGACGGCAGATGATGAAACGTATTTCGAATAGGGTATATGGCGAGTAGTATCTGAAGAACCTGAAATTATCATAAATTCAAAAATTATTTATTCAGTTGTATCACAAGGATTTGCCAGGCTGACCTATGATGTAAAACAAAAAATTACAAGAGATAGGAATCTGGCTGCTATGCCAATAGGTAAATAAGGATTTGTGACGCATTTTGGTTTGGTTTTCATAATTTTTAACGGTCTTTTTCTTGAGTAATCCAAAAAAACATGCGGAGGTTACGATATTTGAAGGAGGTGACCATGTAGTTTGGCTTTAATGAAACATTCTGTCAATTGGTAAGGCTTTCACTGACTTTTCCTTCTGCCAGGCTTTAAATCTCTGACCACATAGTTAAGAAGACAATATTCAATTTACTGCACTGTTCGGAGGTTATGCGCGTGCATACATTTCGACAATTTATTTTTATAGATGATTAATATGGATAATTTACATGGACGATGTCTGAAGAAGCGCTACTAATAACTAATCTATAAATTAACGGTACTTACTCATTGTGGAACCCAGTGATATAAACCATATCTCCGAATATTTGACAAACGATAGCTTCAAATCCCACGTGCCTTCTGATAGAAAGCGGCTTTACGTTTAGCACATCGCCTGTAAATATTATAAAGTGCAAATTAAGTGTATTTAATGTACACAACTACTAACTTAGTGAACGTTTGTAATAAATACAACATAACTACTATAAAACAATATCAATGGATGGATGCATGACCGAATGTATATAGTTATTCAAATTGGTCTGTTGAATCGTTTTTTTAACTCTGAACAGAAAACACGTTGATAATTTCCGAACGAAACAAACCGAGTGTGACGTCACAATGTTATATTTCTTCTCATCGTATAGTTAGCGGCACATAACTTTAGCGCTGACCGTTATTGCGCAGAAGTCAAAAATAAGGTACCTGAGGGAGGCGGGGGGGCTAGCGAAATGAAGGGCGGGCGTGCGTAGCGCTGATTGGCTCTCCAGTCGCACTCCGCTCTCTGTACCAATAGGACACTCTGCACACATCCACACATCCAGTGTGCGCGACATGCGCACACTACGACGCATGCGCAGCCATCGTTCAGCGCTAAAGTTATGAGCCGATAGTTATAGCATACAACTGATGCTGATACAGAGCCAATCCTATACCATTATGACGTCACACATATGGCGACCAATGGAGGTGCGTTTGTGTTCATTGGATTATAACAAACTCAAATATTTTTTTAATAGTTTTTCGCAACAATTATCATTATAATTAATTATAAAATTTTAAAATAAATAAAAAAAATTAGATTCAACACACCAATTATAATAGAATTAATGGATTTACTTGACCATTAAGGCCCGTATTCAGAAACAGTGCTCAAGTCTGAGTCAAGCCTCAAGCATAGATTTTTAAACAATTGTCCATTAAAAATGGCTCGACTAAGACTCAAGCATTGTTTCTGAATACGGGCTTAAGTCGTTTTTATTTTGGTTTGGGTATTTTAAATGAGACCTCTGAGACCCAAAACTTATGAGCTGACTGGGATATTTTTAACTAGCTTTTGTTTCTCGCTTCTGCATTATGTGCTCACGAACTATTATAACAATTAGTTCGCTTTTGCAGAATGAGTAAAAAAGCATGCAAATCATTCATTCAATAATAAAAACACATTCTACTCTATGTTACCATAAAGGGTCTTCCATTAAATATTTTCGAACTTTTTGATTTTGACAGCCTATAGCGGCCATCTTGTTGAAGCTACATAACTACATGTCAAAATGGCCGAATAAACCACTAACCACAGCGGCGGGCGAAAGCCAACATAATCAATGTCATCGGTGAAATTAATCCTCACACATGGACATTTCGGATGCGTGCCACCAGAGAAGTCACGGCGGACATTCAAATGATGTGATATTCTACACATAAAGTCATCGATAGGCCTTTCAAACGAATAAAAAATTGATGATATCTCACACACAATTTAAAGTAAGGACTAAATACCCTTTATAATAAAAATCTAAGTTTGGCTACGGAACAAACGTCATGCCTCATTCAAACTCGTATATTTATTTATAAAAAAACCTGGGCAAATAATGAAACTAATCCAATAAATAGCACCGCTAATCATGACCTCTCGCTCTATACTTTTGTAAACATCAGTGTGTGAGTGAGAGCTAATGATTGCGGCCCCATTTTGGATCCGTTTAACTATTGGCAGGTTGCATGATTTAACAATAACTATAGTCTAATCATGCACTCAATTGCTAGATAAGCAACAACGAATTTGTAATGGAATTAACAGATGATTAGCCGGTAAGCACACTTGTCCTATGGGCTGAATTCCTCTTACACTCAAGTCGGTTACCCGTACCGTTAATCCGTTGCTGACTTCAGTGTACGGTTTCTCATAGAGCATATTGTTCATTACGAGTATTATACGCTCAACTAAACGTCAGCGTAGGAGGACTTCAGTCCCATCAGTTGTATAGGTAGTGGCACATAACTTTAGCGCTGACCGATATTGCGCAGAAGTCAAAAATAAGGTACCTGAGGGGGGCAAGCGGTATGAAGGGCAGGCGTGCGTATCGGTGATTGGCTCTCCTATCGCACTCCGCTCTCCGTACCAATAAGACACTTGCACACATTCATACATCCAGTGTGCGCGACATGCGCACACTACGACGCATGCGCAGCTATCCCCTCCGCGTATCGCTCAGCGCTAAAGTTATGTGCCGCTAGTTATATCTCGGCAGATTAGGCAGGGCGCAAACGTGGACACTTTTGAGTCTGGTGTCAGACATAAACTACCGATGAATATTTGATTTCTCTAAAACCATTATCAAATAATCCACTCCCTGCACATAAGTAAAACTGTGTCCGATCACCGCTACAGTACCCCCTAGTCTCAGTTTTACTCGATCAGTTTTAACAAATCGTTTTGCCTACGTGTCTCTATCTTTTGTATGGATGATGGTGAGACAACAACTCGTTTCAATCGTTCTTACGTAACGTATTGTTGTTGTCTCATCTTTTCTCCATACAAAAGAGAGAGACACGTAAGGAGACAGTTCCCTGTGATGGTGTGCCGTGTCGGCAACAAAAAGTGTCTACGTTTGCGCAGCGCCTTAGAGGGCTGGCTAGGTAAAGTATGTACATAGAGGATATGGTATTAAGATGGTAGTAAGCAAGCAATAAAATGAGTAATGTTATTAACAAAGCTCACCAAGCATGACAGAGGGGCGATTTTCGCTGAGGCCTGGGACGGTAAGCATTAAAGTTTTTTTATTGCCCGTCGGCATCAAATTAACATTCGACATGTTATAACGCTGAAAGAAATTTTCCAGTTAAAAATTTACAACAAATGGGCTTACGGAACGAATGTCGCAAATTACACGCATCTTTGTTAGTATCGTTCATTCTCAACAGTTTAGACAAGAGTGAATGATTGCAGGCTAGGTCACCAGCGCTAGATCTAGAATTACCAACTAAAACTAGGATAGCGCTAAAAAGAATGTTAGTCATGATTGTTTCAAGCTAGCTTTTAATCTCAAAATCAAAGTTATAAATTAGCACTGAGCGTTTGTTAAAATAAGTAATTTCCAACACGAATTTTGAACAATGTTGTGAAATATTAAATACTGCATGTATGTACACAGACTATATTTTAATCGTCTTCAAAGGTACACATATTTTTTTCATGAAATTGAGGGCAAAGTTCAGAATGCAACGCGCCTATCCTTTTATTATGTTCAATATTTGTGCCGTTTTTAAACATTTCCATAGCTAGTGACCAATTGTAGCGAAGGCACTATTAGGCCGCCCATCAGCTTCTGTCCATTTGAGAACCACTCCGCAGCAAAATAGAGATTAGAAGAAATTGCCACCATCACATACAAAGTGTCACTGAATGTTGCTTGGTTATGTCCGGTTTCGTTGGTAGCACTGCGTATCGTCGTCTCATTGGCAGGACTGGGCTTATCGCTGGCTGGTGGTGATTGCACCAGGAAATACTTGGATTTTGCTTTGTCAGAAGGGTTTTAGAATAGACACTTGCTGCATGTTGGTCAGAAACACCGCTAGTGGATGCATGATTTTTGTTTAATTGCATCGCATACTGCCTAGCTTTGATGATCAGCATCGCGCCAATTTGACGCTCCTAATCACATACATTTTTGTTTATTGACCGTTGGGAAAATCACGAAAATTATAGCGGCTCGCTCTGATCGCAGGTTAGGTGTTTCTGATTTTTCTGAGGTAGGCACTTGCGCCCGGGCGCCGCATAGACTAAGGCCCGTATTCTGAAACAGTGCTTGATTGTGAGTCGAGCTTCAAGCGTAGATTTTATGACAGTTCTCCATTGAAAAGTGTCAAAAATCTGTGTTTGAGGCTCGACTCAGACTCAAACACTGTTTCGGAATACGGGCCTTAGTCTGGCGTAGCCGATTGGCTTATCAAAACTGTTTATGTTACCAATGGAATGAGACTTTCCGACGGACGACGATCCGTAGTCCTAATAACGGAGTACGCCAGTTAATTACAAAAGCCGGACATAATACCTGAGCAAGTTAAGTAGGTAGAACCAAGCAAGCTAAGTTATAAGAGCGCTTGAAGCATCGATGTAATATAACCTAGATACAGCGTTTCATATAAACAGCGCGTCAAATGGCAAGAGTTAAAAATGCTTTCCTACCGAAAGAAAGACACACAGTGGTTATTTTCACAGCTCTCAAAAGCCGATGCATTTTAGACGTCCGAACGTTGCCTTTGGTTGGACCATACATATATAAGACCATTAGTACATTTATGCTCTTATTTCTCTCTCGTTTTAAAGGCCGGGACGTTTAATCTGGTTATAATACATCGATGGCTTTGAAGTAAAGTCAAGTCAATAGTGATATTTAGATGACTTACCCGCATGTTGACTGCCAGGATAGATTCCTCGTACCATAGCAAATAGTGGAAGTATTTGGCGTAGTTGTTTGCATCCGAGCATCCAGATTCAAATGTGTCCCTGCAATACAAAATGTTTGCTTAATAAATTCAAAAGGATCACTTTGAACCTTCACAGAAGTTACTGGGGGACCCCGCACTAGGACAAACCTGTATCGCGGGAGGCCAAAGGACAAAACTTATGATTCTATATTAAAACCACTTGTTCCACTTGAACAGCTAGAGCAATCGCCATGCTGTTTTTTAACTTTTTGTCAATTCATTAAAAATAAATTCATCAATTCATATTCTTCTAGTACATTCCAACCAAAAAACTAAGCATACAGTCGAGCAGGCAAGTAGTTGTTTGTAACGTCAAACCTGTAGATGGAGCCACGGTCACTTCAGTGCCGTATTAACTGTCCCTAAAATTTATTCGTCGAGTGTGTATAGGATCCGATGGCGCAGCGGTCAACGCAGCCCCGTACCAAAGATAAAGGTCGTGGTTGGTTCAAATCCCGCTCTTTCCTTTTGGGACATTATAAACATCTTTGTACAGTACCTTATATTTGAAGCCATCGCCTTATCCCGATTGGGTGCATCGATTGCAGTCGTCAGCTGAGAACTGAATAACTTCTTCATATCTTTGGGTACAGCATACTCATCATATTCCTGGTTGTATCTCGGAAGGTAGCTAAAAAGAAAGTAGTTTATAGCATACCATTTTAATCTACACTAATATTCTAAAGATTTTATAATGTATTTTTTTGTAATGTATAATTTCTAGAATCAAATTCTGATAATGAATGGCTGCGCTATCATATTATTAGGGTACTCCTGTAAGGACAGGGCAATGGTTATAAATAAATAATACAAAATTAAATATTTTTTTATGTGATTAATAAACTAAAAATTACTGGACCGATTTCAATAATTATTTCACCATAAAAAAGTTCCATTATCCTTTGGTAAGGGAACGTACCCATACTACGTGACCTATTTTTTTAAGATTTATCGACCCCTTGCTCCCCTCGGTGACCACTCGTTGATGGAAACAATGCAGTGTATCAAACACGCACGCTCTTATCGTGTGTGACTTCAGAGATAATGCTTTGTTTAAGGCCATGGTTACCACTTAACATCAGGAGAAACAGAAATTAAAACTTACTCAATGGTTGAAGCCTTGAATAACTTGTCTCCCCAAGCGGACCCCTTAACGTAAGGGCTTGGCTTGACCACATGGCACCCCATCACTTCTTCCACAAATACCACCTGAAAAGAATTAAAAAAGGTTTACCTTTATACTTTTTTAAATGAGTTTTCTGTCGAAAAATGTATGTGCACTATGCCAGTACTTTCAAAACGGTGAAGTAAAATGTCGTGAGGAAACCAGCGTGTCGTAGAACCTAAAAAAGTTCAAGCAACACGGGTCAAGGGTCACGCAACAAGGGCCCGCCAGCGGCCTATTTGCGGAAAAATCAGCGCGCACATCAAGCGCGGATGATAAAAAAATGCCGAATTTGAGGGATTCATTATGCTAAAGGAAGCATCAAATAGTTGGGATACTACTCACCATATCTTTGATGACAATGGTATGCTGTTCAGCAACCTTGAACGAGAATATGACCGGGCATTCGTACTGTCCTATATCAGAGGACGAAAACTTCACAGATATCTGCCGATAGTATGTTTGCTCTGAAAAATTAAACAATCATTAACAAAACAGTAAAGGGTTTCCGCCACGGGCCATAGAAAAAAACCCCAGTCCCGGCGCAAAAGAATTGTATCTCAGATTTTAGATAATTATAAGTAGAAACAATATCAGGTGTCACTATTTCCTGATTTCGTGGCTAACATGGTTATTTTGCCCAGAGAAGTTTCATAGGCGCCACATGTAAACATGACACTTTGTAGGAAAAACTACTTGTTACTGTACTAATTGACATTGAATTGGCAAAAAATGAATAAAACACACACATATACCCTAGTACATAATGTTGTTATTGAGGAACAAGGACGACATAAGTTTATTCATACATGTTTCAAGTGTGCATTAAGAACTCAATACTCAGTCATTTAAAGCGCGCTCAATGCGTTCTTTTACTTAAACAGTAATTATTAGCGTATATCTATGCATATATTCATTGTGTTAAAATAAATACTTTGTTTAAATGGAATAGTTTTTTAAACATACCTCTTGGGGCGGTTCAATAGCACGTACAATATGTACCACGAATTCTCGACGTGATTGAAGAAAATGTTCAAATAGAACACGTCTTCGAAGTCGCCGAAGTGACCGTGTACACAAAACACAATTAAATAAATAAATAAATATTGTGGACAATTCACACAACACTACCCAGCCCCAAACTAAGCAGAGCTTGTAATATGGGAACCGGATAGCTGGTATAATACTTGAATACATTTTTTTTTTGTAAATACATACTTAGAATACAATATAACACCCAGACAGAGAACAAACATTTATGTTATAACCACACAAATATTTGTTCTCGGTGGGGATCGAACCCACGACCTACGGCGCAGAAGGCAGAGTTACTACCAACTGAGCTAGAGGCCAGTCAAAATGTCAAATTGTCTGCCATATCACAAGAAAAATAAAAAGTCCAGGGATTAATGCCAAGTCGCCGTAAAAACAAAATAAATCAGGAGGAACCAACCACGAGTCGTATCAGTGTGTACGTATTATATTCATTTTTTGCAACTACCCGCACGTTTGTGTTGTTAATGAGTGAATTAATACAGTAAAATGAAGTTTTAAAAAAAATGGCATAGGTCAGGTACATTATATTACATATGTGATAATGTGTTTATATGATGTGTTTTATTAGTTTTTTGCCAATTCAATGTCAATTACACACAGAACATGAAGTTTTTCCTAAAAATTGTCATTTTTGCATGTAGCGCCTGTGAAACTTCTCTGGGTAAAAAAAACATGTTAGCCACGAAATCAGGAAATAGCGACACCTGATATTGTTTCTACTAATAAGTATCTAAAATCTGAGATACAATTCTTTTGCTCCGGGACTGGGGCAATTTTGGCGGAAACCCTTTATAACTTGATAATAATTTTACTCAGCGCCATCAATCTAAGGTCATTGCATCCAGCCCTAAACTAAGCAAAGCTCAGGAGAAAAAATTTGAATGATTGCAAAAAATCTAACAAACATAGAAACCAACTTTATTTAATTGACATAACGTAGGCACATTACACAACAAAAAACACAAATAATAAAACAGGTACCTAAAAACAAACAAATACTTAGGTTTAGATATTATATGTAGTAATAGAAAACAAATATTGCACATCTGCTAATTTCGGCTTCATAGAACGTAGTGTGCGTCAGAAAGAAACAGCGCTCTACGAAAGCAAAAAGCCGATGTGCAATATTTATTGCCTACAATACAACCGTACTTATAGCCAAATTATATACCAAATAGCCCTGACTCAGCTTTTGCTGCTTAGCGGGGTATGTTAATACCTACCACGCCAAGCAAAACTTATAAGCAAATATGTGTTTCTAGGTGCTCCATTTACAAGCCATTAACCCTTATGAGTATGAATAAGAAATAAGTGTCTTAGGATCGATAAACCTCCCTCCCAATCTTCATTATTTATTTGTGCGTCTTTGCATGCAGCTGCGTCATTACACATTACAACTACTATGAACAAAACTTATAAGCAAATATGTGTTTCTAGGTGCTCCATTTACAAGCCATTAACCCTTATGAGTATGAATAAGAAATAAGTGTCTTAGGATCGATAAACCTCCCTCCCAATCTTCATTATTTATTTGTGCGTCTTTGCATGCAGCTGCGTCATTACACATTACAACTACTATGAACAAAACTTATAAGCAAATATGTGTTTCTAGGTGCTCCATTTACAAGCCATTAACCCTTATGAGTATGAATAAGAAATAAGTGTCTCAGGATCGATAAAACTCCCTCCCAATCTTCATTATTTATTCATGCGTCCTTGCATGCAGCTGCGTCATTACACATTACAACTACTATGTCATTATAGGCTTGTGAACGAAAAGAGTGACAAAAATGAGAATCATTTATTTGTTGAAAAAAGTTTGTTATTTTTTTTTTTTGTGTCTTGCTGTTTCCATTCCGTGTCTCGATGTAGATACAAATAACTAGAACTACAAATAAGTTTATTTGTCTTATGGAGTGACAAAATTGAGAATCAAAATTGGTTGAAAATAGTTAAAATAAACTTTTGTGTCTTAATTGTTCCATTCCTTGACTCAATGTAGATACTTATAGCTAAATTGTAATTCTAATTGATTTGGGGGAATAAGATCTGCACTGACGTCCCGCGAGGGGGTGTATTGTTCATTGTCCCCCTGCCAAACCTCAGCTCAGCCAGCCCAACTCCTTAAAATAATGGAGGACCAACCTAGCTAGCTAGAACTATAAATAAAAGTTCTCTTTTTTTGTGGTGAGACTCCTTTTACCCGGATCCATGAACCATATTGTTATTTAATACTACTCCTATTTGTGGCAAAAATTTCGGGCATGTAGCTAGGATCACTGGCAAAATTGAAGGCAAGAGACCACAAGGCCCAAGCTTGTTATGTTGGTCTGACCAAATCTGCTCCACTCTAAACGTGAAGGTCCATGAAGCCATTCAGGTTGCCGGTAACAGGTCCAGGTGGTGAAGCATTGTCAAGGATAAATTGAACCTCAGCATTGAGGATGAGGAGCACAACACGAGGAGGTTTTTTTTTATTTCATAAATGGATGAGATTCCAAGATCGTGTGGTATTGCAAAAGCAAAGAGAGACTTGCCCAATTCTGAGCAAAGTTGGACGGCAAATGATGACGACTTACTTGGACGAATAAGCTCTGGCGAGCTGCCAACACCCAGGCCACTATTGAGAACTTCAAAGTTGTGTTTCTTGTGGCCAAGCTGGGCAAAGTAGAAGAAGATTTCAACTTCCTTGTTGTTGCAGATTGTAAAGTCAAACATAATTTCTTCACCAGGTCGGCTCTGAAAGTTTGTCATAATTACAAGAACATAATGGTTCTGCAGAATGTTTGTTCCAATAAAATTGCCAGTTTAATTCTATACTAATATAAACTAAATCAAATGACTATAATTCAACACTGTTTGACGTAGACACATCAGCGAAAGCTGCTCGTCTATAAATAAATAATAATTGTAATAATAATTAAATACCGAGATTTGAAGTTTTGCTTCCAATGATTTGAATACTGGTTCAAACGAAGACTCAATGTTGCAGAAGATGTTGATGCCTTGGCTAGACTCCTTGTGCTGAGTCCTATAACAAAAGAATTGCCCATGCATTAGGCACCACCACCATCAGTGAGTTTTATCTAAAATAATTATCGCTGCGGCCAGCGGGGCGGTGGAACAGCTAGCGATGAAACTATTAATATAGAGATACTAGCGACCGCCCGCGGCTTCGCAAGCCGTTACCGTTCCCGTTGAAAAAAAAAACCTTTTAAATATTCTCTGGACCTCCACAAATCATTTCAGACCAAAATCAGCCAGGTCGGTCCAGCCGTTATCGAGTTATAGCGTCAGGAAGGAAAACCCGACTTATTTTTTATAGGAGATATTCATTGCCACAGATCTTACCTATTCTCAGAAAACTCAAAAAGAGCGACATTTTTCATATGCCTTTCTGATTGTTCGTGATCACGCCCAACTTTTGTCATTGAGCACAGGCCACAATTTACAGAGTAAAAATCCTTAGATTTCCACATCTTGATCGTTGATAATCTGCAAATGTAGAAAACTTCGTGAGGAAACCAGCATGTCGTAGAAACTCAAAAGTTCGAAAGCATGTATCAAGTGCACAATATGAGTCTACTAGTAAAATAAATAAATAAATAAATAGTTATTGGAATGCAACTAGCTGATGGACACCAACACAAAGCAATGTAAAGTAGATGTTTTAATATTGTGTAAAAACTAAATATTATAATAGCTAAAAATGCAGTCCGTGGGCATACCGAGAAGCGAACGACTGATTTTGGGACGGGAACAAACAATGGTGTTCAATTGTCGTCGCAATTAGATAGAGTTGGGTACCTAACAGCATGCATTCATCCCTATTTTATTCGGAATTAACCACTAATATTCTGCAGCTTTGATAGTATTTCCACGAATAATCGTCTTTTAACAAAGCGAGCTTTTATTTCTCTGAAGGCTTCTATGAAACAAGCAATAAGGGTAAGCAAACTGGATTTTACCGATATTTACAGCTAGGCAGCAGATTCATGTTATAAATTGAATTAAAAATAATTACTTACATTATTATCTACTTCGTAAAATCCCAAATTCACAATTTATCAACCAGCAACTGAACAACAGCACATCGCCACCATTTTTTGAGAATCAATCAATCAATAATAATGTTGCCCGTGCTCGTGCTGACTGTGCTGTGCCTGTGCCTGCCAGGAGATGGGAGACGGTAATGTACAACACGCTATTGTACACCCGTTTCTGTTTCAACAGAAAAGTAACATGCTCTACCACATAACGTATGTGCTTTTTAAATAAACGCGATCATTATGCATAATTATATGCAACAAACGTAACTAAAACGACTAATAGAGGTAATCGGGTTAAATAGGTACCCGTTTTTTTCATGTAAATAAAAATTATGTGGAAAACGAAAATGAAGTCTCCTGACCCATTTATTAAACTCATATTAATTCGATTATTATTAAGTACACAAAAACAATAGTACATTATTGCAAAGGCAGCGAAATAGGCAACTGCAGGTCGAGTATGAGTTTGAAGGCCGAGCCGCAGGCGAGGACTTCAATGATACGAGACAGGCAATTGCCTATTTCGCTGCCTTTGCAATTGCAACGCTATATTTTGCCTTTGCAAAATATAGCGTACAACGCTAAATTATGCTTAGGTGTTTGATAATTTTAGCTTTATTAGGAAACAACGTATTTAAAAAAAAAGCGGCCAAGTGCAAGACGGACTCGCCCATGAAGGGTGCCGTAGCAACAAGTAACATAGGTAATATAAAAGTTCTTGTAGTTCGTCTAAAGGTAAATTGCGGTTTACGATGTTTGACGTATAAAAAAAAACTACTTACTAGATCTCGTTCAAACCAAATATCGTTGGAAGTTTGCTTATTAATGAACATCATATAATTTTTTTATTTTTATCATTCTCTTATTTTAGAAGTTAGAGGGGGGGGGGGACCAACATTTTACCACTTTGGAAGTGTCTCTCGCAAAAACTTAAACTAACTTTAACTTAAGTTTAGAAAAAAACGATATAAGAAACCTCAACATCATTTTTAAAGACCTATTCATAGATACCTCACACGTATGGGTTTGATGAAAAAAAGTTTTTTGAATTTCAGTTCTAAGTATGGGGACCCCCAAAATTTATTGTTTTTTTTTCTACTTTTGTATAAAAATTTAAATGCGATTCACAGAATACATCTACTCGCCAAGTTTCATCAGTCTCGCTCTTATAGTTTCGGAGAAAAATGGCTGTGACACACGGACGGCCAGACAGACAGACAGACATGATGAATATAAGGGTTCCGTTTTTGCCATTTGGCTACGGAACCCTAAAAATGGGGGTATATAAAAATTTCACACTCACTCGATGTTACGTACGTAATAGTCACTTCCAATCTAGAATCCAGATTCAGTGAGTTTATTTGAAGGATAATTCTTATTTTAATAATTTGTTTATAGATTTAAATTGAAATATTAAGTACTTACTTCTTTTTTGGTTTTCCTTAGAGCCAGTTTTGTATGCAAACATAAGAGTTATCAGCGTATCGCTCTATAAAAATCCACGCAAAAAATAATAACATGTAATAACATGTTATATTCCATTCGTTATCTAGTAACATGTCGTGTAACGTTTTCCTCATTATAGAAGTTAGGAAATAAAACAACCGAATTTGTAGGGAATCACTTCCATCTGGCATCACTGCACCTGCACTCCTCCCATGGCAAAATAATCCTAACTTGAAGGTAACTTAGACCATTCCAAAAAAAAAGCATCGATTACCATAGAGAAGTACCTTAAAAAAGAAAGGTATAACCAAAGACAAGACCATAGACATGATTCTATAAAAAATAGGCATGGAATGATTGCTACTTTGTTTTAATTGGAACGTTTTTTTAATTTTTAGTACCTGCTATTTATTCGTGATAAATCATTTTCGTTATTAAACATGTACAGTAGGATACAGCTCAAGTTACATAAAAACAAAGAAAAATGACGCTTACTGAAAGGACATGAACTAGCAGTGTATAGTCTGATGCTTATCCTTGTGTATACTGAAATCAAAGCTGTAATTCGTTAGGATAAAAAAAAATCATCACATCACCTTTGCACGCGTAGTGTCATCAGCATCACATCTGCTTGCGTGTGACGAATAACAATGGGCTCGTTCTATTATTAAAAATAACAAGTTGGTAGCAAACATTCTGGTGAAAATAGCGGAATTATGATTGACAAAAGAGGAGGTGATTATTATTGCTACCTTTTATTTATCCATGCCTAGTAGAAAACCATTGAAATCGGGGGATTTCCGCTCTTTTGTCAAAGTTGTCAAATAAAACCAAACGAAGCAAGCAAACCGAAAAAATGTTTTCATTCAAACTTTGGTCATGCGTTGTTGTGGTCATGTGAAACAATAGTAACAACGTTAGTAGTGAAACTGGAGTTAGTCCACAAATTACTTTAGTTACAATTCTTTTTGCAGTCCATTTGCGTGCTAGCTCCTGGATTGTAAGTGCAGAGCCAGGACAGCTGTTTCTTTGAGTAAGATTTTCAATTTTTATCTCGATTCTTTTAAGTGTTTTTCAACAGAGCTCGTGGCTCGAATTGTTGACTTAAATTTACTAGGGTACGGTAATGACCACTTTCGTATAATGATATTAGAATTATATTATTGTCTCTACGTTACTCATTTGCGTTCTGCCAGTTTTACGGTAGGTAGGTATCTAGGTTCGGTTTGTGAGTCATCGATGCTGCTCGGGCGCCAAATAGGATCTGCAATAGGACACTTACTGCCCTTGTGTACCCATCTACTATTACACCGTAGGTAATTATTATCGTTGTAGGTAGGGCCTTGTTCTTCCAAGTTCCCACCCTTGTCCAACTTTAGGTGGGATCATCATCATAATCATAACTATTTTTATGAAACAACGGGATATTTACCATGATTAAATTTTGATGAGTTGACTTCCGATATTTCGGCACAGTTGCATGCACCATGATCACGGTTGAACTGGTAAATATCCCGTTGTTGAATCATGGTAAATATCCCGTTGTTTTATAAAAATAGTGCTAAAAACCATGATAGTTTCAAAAGTTATGTCATCATAACTTTTCCTCCTTATCTCTCTATCAGCCGTCATTTTTGTATTCCCTCCTTTCATACCCTTGTTTTCTTTCACACAATTCACCCATATATTATTTGGTATTTTCTTTGGATCCACATTCACACTCATCACTCTCCTGGTCACATGACTTTCATCCCTCTTCATGACATGCCCATATCGCCCACTTGCGACGACAGTGTGACATCTCAAAAACATGGATTTTACAGAAACAGACTTTTAAACTTTTAAATGAGCTTAACTTTTAAACTGTTGTCAAAATAGCTTTATTATGTATGAACAGATTAGACAATAACTAATAATGAAATGAAATATTAAAAAAGAAATACACTTCTGGAACAAAATTAAGTTAAAACTATAGTTTTAAAAAAATAAGGAAAATTTGTCACGTTGTTTCAGACAAAAATAAAGTTTTCAAAGTGACAAGTTCAGTTGTCACGTTGAAGATGATGTAAAGATTTACATTTATCTATTTTATTTATTTTTTTATTTAGTTATATCAAAATAAAACGATATTCTTGAAAATCAGTTTCTTAATTAGGAATATAATATTCATTTGACACAGTGGTAACTATTTTAATCGTACATTTTGTTACAATAAATTACATGTTGACTTGTATTTAATTAGGCACATGGGTATTGTACTACGCAGACAATATTTATTTTATTTCAATAAAATACAAATTGGTATCAAAACACCTCCTCGCGTCGTGCTCCTCACTGCTGAGGGTCGTGATCCCCTCAATTTTGCCAGTGATGACAAGTTTTTCCAGGTTGTCACCCTGTTTCCTGGCTATATGCCCGAAATACTCAAGGAATCGCTGGAGGCAGATGGTTGATAGCCTAGTGGTCACTTTAGAGTTCCTTGAGTATTGACACATTGGTCCCACGCGCTGTCCACGGGATACGGAGCATCCTCCTCCAACACCACATATCAAACGCGTCCACGCGTCTGCGATCATGCGCTTTCAGAGTCCATGTTTCTGCACCGTAAAGAAATATGGAGAAGACTAGACTCCGGATAAGTTTCATTTTTAAGATAAAAAAAGATGAACAACTGAAAAAGCTGCTACATGAAGTACTCGAAGAAGATGAACTCGTTTATAGGCTACTTTTGTGGCGTTTGTTGATTATCCATTGATTCATCCTCTTAAACGTTTAATTACGTTTTATTATTCATTTCCTTGCGTACAATAAAGAGTTAATTTATCTATCTATCTATCGTTTGTTGGTTAGACTGATAAACAAACAGTTTTTGAATGAATTCGTGTTGTTTCAAGAAATTAGGTGCTACTGGGCAAGTCCTCGTCCATTTTTAGTTTGTGCTTATCGTAAAACTAGTGTAGACCTTGTCGCCATCTGGAAAGATAACTGGTGTTTTGTATTGCTGTTTAGTGTTTACAACGTGGCAGATGGACATACCACTAAATTTTATCAAAAGGTATTCGGCAACAACAGAACATCAACAAATGACCCACTACTTATTTCCTGTAAGAGAAAAACAAGTATCATCTTCAACGTTATAATTCAAAATGACGCAATGATGCTGTGAATTTCTTACAAGAACAACGTGACATCATTAACATTTCTCGTTAACTTTGCTTTTTGGTTTGCAAGAACAGTATGATAAGTTCATCGTACCACGTTGTCGAATAAATTAAAATTATTTAAATAAACTAACCTTTTTCACCTTAATCGTGGTATCCTCGTGATGTCACGTTTTTTATGAAAACCGAGAGTGCTTCACGTCTCAACGCCCAGGTGACAACTGAACTGTCGCTATGTCGAAGCCAACATGATCACCAAACGAAACAGTGCTATATTGTGATATTTTGTCTCATTCTCTCATTCCTTCGTTGTTTATGGAGCAAAAATTATCCCGTTTTTGGAGATAATAGAGCGCGCGATCGCGATTCCGAATATCAGAAAAACGAAAAATCGTATAACTTGAGATGTCACACTGTCGTCGCAAGTGGGCGATATCTACCACGCTTAATTATTGCTCTTCAATCACTCTGTCACTGGCCACTTGCTTTTCATATGCAGGTAGGTGATTTTTAAAATACTTCTTTAAACCTATTTTTATTTTCTATGAATCATCAACATAGGATGTAACATGTAATATTATAGTCTAAGTTGTCAGCAGAAAGGCTTGTGCTTATGTGGGCATATGTTTGCAAGAACTAGATTATGTTTCTAGAAAACAATGTTTAATAAAACCTTTTAAAATTGTTTTTTAGTTTTGTATAGGGCTAGGTGGCAGTTTTGCGAATTACTGAACTTCACTGTTCTGTGTACCGACTAACTAAACTGTGTAATTATGTAATAAACATAAATACCATATTTAGTTTTTTGACTAGGCACCTATAATCAGCAACAAAATCAATTTTAATAATTTGAGTTATCATCATCATTATCCTGAAGAAGTCCACCGCTGGACATGGGCATCCCCTCTGACTCATAATTTATAGACCGGATAAAGCTCCAAATGCGGACAAAGGAGTCTTAACACAAGGGACATAAGATCGCCCTCCCTTATTTTCCAGGCTCTCTCTATACAATGACTTACCACAATCTTCTATATACACTGCCGGCCAAAAGTTTGAGACCACCTACATCAAAGTAGAAAAACGAAATAAAACTCAAAAAACAAAACAAGAGGTTTTTTTATTTATTCAAATAAATATTTACTTATTCATATACATTTGACAGAAAACAAAAAAAAACAGGAAATACCAACCATTTACTTAAAAAATGCCGTTCATCGTAAGCAGATTTTTCGGAAAAAAGCTCTCCTTTGCATTTTATTATTTTTTTACTAGTCTAGGCATACGAGCAATCAGTTTGTCGATTGTATTTTGTGAAATATTGTTCCAGCTTTATTGTAAAGCCTTCCACATGTCTTTTTGCGAAAAGCGACAAAAACTGCGAACATTTCTATCAAGCTTTTCCCACAAAAGCTCAATTGGGTTGAAAACCGGGCTCTGAGGGAGCCACGCCATGTTTTTTAACACCATTTCTCTTTTTTATGTTCTAAATAACCTCTAAATAATGTTGAACTATGTTTTGGATCATCATCTTGTTGGAAAAAAAAACCATTTCCAATTAAACGCAAACCAGACGGTGCGGCATTTTGCTGTAGTATTCGTTTATACTGCTCCTTTTTATGATTTCTTCAACTCATATCAAATCTCGGGTTCCATTGCCCGAGAAACATCCCCAGACCTTCATGGAACCACCACCATGCTTGACTGTGGGCACCACACAGTCTGGCATCATATTTTCATCGGCGTTGCGTCGTACAAATATTCGTCGTTTTGAACCAAATATTTCAACTTGGATTCATCTGTGCAAAGATTTTTTTTTAAGTCTACTCAGACCATTTTCGATGGGTAAGGGCCCACTGCATCTGTTTCTTTTTGTTTTGCGGTCTCAGTAGTGGTGTTTGAACGACAGCGAGCCAAATAACTTGGCATCTCTCAACCGTCTTTTTACTGTAATCAATGACACAGGTTTAGATCGGGATTTTTTTACTTCTGCGAGGATTTCTGGTGCTGTTAGGCGTTTATTCTGCTTGCTGGTAACAACGATGACATTATCCCGGCTAGAACTGGTAGCTCTCGGCCTTCCCGATCGCAAACGGTCTTGATAACTGCTAGTGCCCTTGTATCGGGTTTTTGTGTTATGAACACAAGTCTTCGACAACTTAAGTTGAGAGGCAATTGCATGTTCAGATTTGCCTTCGCTGTATAAAACAACAATGCCAGAAAGAGTTTCACTGCTAATATCGCGCTTTTTTTCTATTTTAAGATGTCTTCACTGTTTTAACGGAAAGCTCAGACTAACTAAGATAGACAAAGATTAACTTTATGAAAACAAAAGTTCTAAATATGTTTTAGGGAGCGAAAGTTATCCTGAATTTCGGTAGACGCGTAACAAAACCAAATTAATTAGTAATGAGCAGGTCATAATTTCTTTTCAATTGCTTTACGACTTGATCCTTGCGCGTCATTTGTTGATGTTTTGGAACAAAAATCCTTTATAATATTATAACTTACAAATATGCAAGAAGAAAAACTCTTATAAATTCTTTAATAATACTAGGATACGCAGGCGCTCAAATTAGCTCTCTATCATGTGTAATTTTGAAATATTTTGATGGTGACAAAGATTGTTACAGGTCAAACTTTTGGCCGGTAGTGTATATAAAAGAAAGTCGTGTTAGTTACACCACTTATAACTCAAGAACGGCTGAACCGATTTGGCTGAAAATTGGTTGGGAGGTAGCTTAGAACCAGGAGAAGGACATAGGACTACTTTTTATCCCGAAAAAGCAACGGGAACGGGGTATTACGGGAACGGGCGAGCGAAGCCGCGGGCGGCCACGAGTTTGAGATAAACAATTCCCATTTTCTCTGGATTTAGCCAGAAATGGTTATTTTTACAGTTGGTATGCAACTGTATTCCAGTTGGTTGACTCAAGGCAAAACTTCAAATATATTCAAAAAAGGGTTGAAAAAATATTTAAGATATAAAAAACTGAAATGTGAATTTGCTTATGTTGCTGACACTCCCTTCATCCCCATATTGGTTAGTTTTCATAAAATATCTGTGTTCATATTGACTTCCCTTTGTTTTAGATAATCAGCCATCATGTTTTGCCAAGTGTGTGGTATTGTTGATGAGGATTATGATGAAAACGAACATATTATCCATTTGGGGACACCGAAGCACATATGTAACAGCATTCTGGCAGAATATAAACAAGAAAAGTAAGTACAAAAACCGTTAAGAACTTTTGTATTTTGTAAATTTTTGGAACGAGCAGATTGCCCGTTTGATTGTAAGCGGCTATCATCATCATACAATTCTAATTCTAATTTGAGTTGGGGGAATAAGAGCTGCACTGATCAGACAACAGAAATCATTACCACAAAATCCATTGTCTTGCATAATTAAAATAACAATAGTTATTGGAACCTGCGTTTTCCTTCGCGAATTGAGAGCACTGGTGGTCCAGTGGTAGCGGCCCCGCCTTCCGATCCGAAGGTCGTGGGTTCAAATCCAGTCGTGTCCAATGAGCTTTTCTGTCGAAAAGTCTATGTGCACTATGCCAGTACTCTCAAAACGGTGAAGGAAAACATCGTGAGGAAACCGGCATGTCGTAGAACCTAAAAAAGTTCGAGCAACACGTGTCAAGAGTCACTCAAAAAGGGCCCGCTAGCGGCCTACTTGCGGAAAAACCAGCCCGCACGCATCAAGTGCGCATGATAAACTTGCCGAGCACTGGCCAGCAAGGAACAATAAAATAAAAAAATATACATAAAAATATGTGTGTTTCAGGAGAACATTCAGCAAAAACCGCGAAAATATCGTCATAATGGGTGGTGTTGAAATATTTGATGTGAATGGTTGCAGTCTTGGAGAAACTGAAATGGTGGATCAACACAAGATCCGAATATATGTAAGATATACAGTTGAATTTTTTATTTAGAAATGTAAAAACTTATCAATACACCTAGACACTCCATAAAAGCTCCATATTATGGCACTTGTCCGACCCGCAAGCTAGCCCTGTCTCCCTCTTTTGTATGGAGAAAAGATGAAACAACAACAACAATACGTTACGTTGAAATGATGGAGACGAATTGTTGTCTCATCATTTCTCCATACAATAGACAGAGACATGTAGGCCAAACAAATTGTTCAAACTGATCCAGTAAAACTCAGGCTAACATTATTTTTTTTATAGCCACTTTATACTCACTTGCTACTTGCTCATCCACGGCGCGGCGGTCGGCCTAAAAGCCTGACACCACCAAACCAGCTTGCAGTCTGTAGAATGATCGCGAATTCATATAACTTTCAGATAAAACCAAAACAGGAGCTAAGGTTTATTTTTGACATACGCAATGAGTCAAATAAAGAGGAATTACTAATTGTGGGAATTCAACTGGCCCATCCGCAGCCTCAGTTTGCTATGAATGATCATCCATATATATTTGGAGAACAGCCTCATGTTTGGGAAAAGAGTAAGTATTATTTTTGTATCATCATCATCAGCGTGAAGATGTCCACTGCTGGACATAGGCCTCCCCTACACATTTCCAGGAAGAACAATTCTGAGCCCTTTCATACACCGACTTCCTGCGATCTTAACAATGTCGTCTGTCTATCTGGTGGGTGGGCGCACGTTTCGTCTACATTACAGAATGACTATATCTAACCTCTTTACTGTATTTTGTGAATATGACACACTCATAAAAAAATACTTTCAGAGTCAGCGATTCCTCACGAAATTTCTGTAAAGTTTGCTTCCTCTGACATAGGGCAGTACGAAATGCCCATTATGTTCACATTCCATAAAACAACAACGAAGAAAAACCTCATATTTATAAGAGAAATGGTAAGTCGAACCAAATTCATAGATAAATAGATAGAATAGTACATTAGGAGAAATAGAAATATAGGGTAAAATTAGTATTTGTTGCGAGTGCTGTGTTTGAATCCTAAAAGCATTGCTGTGTTTCGGATTGAAAATTGTGGGTGCCTGTGAAATTACTGACACATAAGGCTAAACATCTGTATGGCTCAAGTTGATGGACGCAAATCAATGCATCTTAGGGCACGTTCCCGACGTACGTGACCTATACGGCAATGCTTTGTTACGGCGATGGTTACAACTTAACAACGGCCATAATGCTTGTTCCATCAGCTATAGTTGTATAAAAAATGCTTGTAGGTGGTGATGGTAGAAGAAAATCCAGGGAAACACATATTCCCTAAAAGTCCGTACACAAAAGAAGACCTAATTCACGCAGAATATCGAGTGCCGTCTACAAATGACGCGTATGTATTTTCAGATTATTTTTACATCATTATGCTTTAAGAAGTCAATTGAACAAAAAACAAAGAAAGTAAAGGGTTTCCTTACAGGTGGATACCAAATTCTTCGGCAAATTCTTTGATCCGCACTTGGTGTGCGGACTGGTTACCACAAGTAGGCCGCTGGCGCATGGCGGGCCCTTTTTGCGTGACGCTTGACACGTGTTGTTCGAACTTATTTAGGTTCTATGACACGCCCGGTTTCCTCACGATGTTTTCCTTCACCGTTTAAGTAAAAAATAAATTATAGTTTAAACAACTAAAAAAAACGCTTTTATAACTAATTGAACTAAAAAGTTAAAAATAAAACTGTAATAATCAATTGAAAAATTTATATTATTGTACAAAAAGCGTGGTGGGCTTGATTTTGATTGTTGTAAATATTTTATCAATAGTTTATTATATCTGAAGTTATTATAAAAAGCACCCCACGCTTTTTTGTACAATAATATAAATTTTTCCTTTGATAATTACAGTTTTATTTTTAACTTTTTAGTTCAATTAGTTATAAAAGCGTTTTTTTTTTAGTTTTTTAAACTATAATTTATTTAAACTATAATTTATTACAGGGTATTTTGTAACACGTGGTACACAATGTATGAAAACTACAGGAAATATGTTAGTGGCGGCGTTTTGTGGTTGTGGCCGGAAGCCCGCGTGCGGCGACACTTATTGTCGTTGACCGTGTGTGTGTGAGCCAATATTTATTATTTACTTTGCAGCTATCCACAAAAATTCCGAGTGCCGCACTTATTGAAGATTCTCCTCCCTCGCGGTCTGGATGAGAAAGCTCTGGAGGGCATCAAAAAACCACCCGAAGTGATAGCACAGCTAAGAAAAGTCTTAATAGCTGTTAGGTGAGCCGTCTTATATTTTTTGCATATTTTGATGATAAGTTTTTCATAAATTAACTAGAACAAATATAATATAGTACTAAACCCAATTTCAGTCACTTTCTGCTCAGCGCTTGTTGAGGCCGCATGTCTTTTAGTGCACAGCGAGTAAATTTTCCTGAAGATGCTTCGCAGAGAGGCGAAGAAATACGTGTCTCAATCTTGCTTAGTTTTTATTTTTGTGGTATTTGTTTTGTGTCTAATCCATTACACCTTATTTCACTTTGAGGATTTGCACCCGGCATAGGGTACACACACAAGTCTTTATAGATTAGATAAGCTGATTAGTACTTAATATTTGTTCTAGTTATTTATGTTTAACAATTGAATTCCGAAAAGTCACGCCTAAATCAATTAATTATAATAAGTTTTGTTAATTTGTTATTTTATTCTTAGGGCGATTTTCGACGAAGGAATTACCAAGGATAACTACATGCAATACTTCCATCATTTGCTTTGGTGGGAAGAGATTGTAACCAAAATTAATTTGCGGGTACATATTTTTTTTATAGATATTATTTTATGGAGTATAAACGGAAGGGATCCAATTCTATGATTTTTTTTTCAGAAATACAACATGACTGGCGTTACACTGGAATACAGGGATAAACTTTTTGTATTGGAAGTACCTGGTTTAGCTGAAAAACGTCCTTCTTTATTACGTGGTAAGCTTAGAGCCGGTCCAGATGAGGCGTTCTACGCGCGAGTAGGCTCGCGCGTTTCAATTTATATTGTGTCCAGATGTCCAGAAACGTCGATAACAAAGAGAAAGTCGACGATTTAATGTGCATCCAATTCTACGTGACAGAATGACGCATAGTATGTTTAAAACATTATACCCAAAGCTCAGAGAACATAAAGAAAAGTTTTTTAACTACGTTCGGATGTCAGTAACATTGTTTGATGATTTGCTAGAAATTATCAAAATTATCACTCTCCATTTTCGTTCCAAATACGTCCACTAGCGTCGGACTCGCACGCACCACTGGACGCGCGAGTCGCGCGAGGGCACTCGCGCGTAAAACGCCCCATCTGGACAGGCTCTTACTCCGTGTATAGGTCAATAGATTCTACAACCAAGAGAATGAAGGGTTCTTGAAGTATGACGAAAAACAAAGCTTAACCGCCTTAATACTAGATTAACCAAAGACAATTATCTGTTTTTTATATAACTAGCTGATAGAACAAGCATATGGCCCACCTGATGCTAAGTGGCAACCATCACCAAGCACATAACAAAGCATTGCCTCTTAAGTCACGCCCGTAAAAAACGTGTCTTACGATGCACTGCTCTGCGTCAGACTTGAAGCATACAGATGTTCAGCCTCACGTGCCAGTACTTTCACCGGCACCCACACCCTGCAAACCGAAACACAGCAATGCTACTTCACGGCAGAAATAAGAATGGTGGTAGTATTTGCCCGGACGAGCCCTTCATAAATAGCTCTACTACTATAGAACTTCCTGACCTGACTTATTCAGGCTGAATGAATCTGGCTCAAACTAAAATAGTTATAAGAATCTTGGACCTGTCAAGTTGTTTGAAAAACTCATTAAACTTATGTTTCAGGTGACAGGGTATACTTGCAGCCCCAAAAGGATCCAAAATACGTGTTTGAATGTGTGATAAAGAACATAGATGACAGCTACGTTCATCTGTCCGATGTGGATGTAAGGTAAACTAACATCATACTGTCCTCCTAATCCCAATAATATTATAAATGTGAAAGTTTAGATGGATGGATGGATGTTTGTTACTCAATAACGATTGAACGGATCTGTATGAAATTTCGCTCAGAGAAAGATTATCAGTCTGGAATAGCACTTATGCTACTTTTTATCCCGGTAAATATAATGAATGCAAAAGTTACGATGTTTGACTATTTGGCTGTTCTTGGCTCAATCACGCCCTAACTGGACTGGACTGATTTGAAACAAAGTTCGTAACTTGAATAGATAGATAGATAACTTTTTATTGATTACCATGACACATATAGAAATACAGTTTTTAGCTTAAAAATAAACATTCACAGTAAAACAATGAGCGGCTCTATCGCATTAGCATAATAGGCTACTTTTCATCCCAAAAAACTACAGTTATGGGAATAAAAATGCAAACACAAAACAGGAAAACGATATTATGTATGATTTTTGCAATCACTAATATGCAAGCGAAACCCCAAGCAGTTGCCAATTTTTATTTGCGGATTATAGATAGAAAATACTTTATTGCTAACAAAAACTTCGGTAAAGACAATGATACATAAAATAAACTTAGATAAAATTATAACTTTTGAAACTATCATAGTTTTTAACGATTTTTTTATGAACAACGGTTCATAAAAACTACTCAAAACTCACAAAATGTAATCTTAGTAAATATCCCGTTGTTCATAAAAATAGATTAGCTTAGAGTATCTTGAGCTCTGTTTTTATTCCAGTTTCAACGTCCACTACAGTCCGACAGCGCTGTTCGACGTGCGTTTCATAATGTCCCGCGTGCCAATGGAGCGCTGCCACGAGGGCGTCTCGTGGGTGTTCTCGTCCAAGCAGATAGGCCGCTTGTTCCCTGAGCCTAGGCGAGGGACCGTGCTAGTGCAGAACATCAACAAGTTAGTGCACTCACACCATCTATACCCTTAAAAGGAACCAGTGTGGTGAAAGCCGCTTTGAGGCGCGCTTAAAATCTTTTCACCACACACGACCAAAAGTGACACGATAAGAAGAAGAAGATCTAAAGCCTAGTGTCTACATCATTTTCATTCATGTTCATGACTGGCCTCTCAGCTCGGTTGGTAGCTCTGCTTTCCGCGCCGTAGGCCGTGGGTTCGATCCCCACCGAGAACTAATATTTGTGTGGTGAATATAGATGTTTGTTCCCTGTCTGGGTGTTAGTGGGCTAGATAGTGTTGTGTGAATTGTCCGCATTATTTATTTATCAACAGATGTAGATATAGTGGAAGGTCGCGGGTTCAAATCCCGCTCGGCTCTTATCTTTTGGGAAATTATAAAAAAAGTCAAATTCATCCTTATACTTCTGCTAACACAAGTCTTAGAGGAGTCAGAAATTCACAGGAAACCCCCTATGTCTGTGAGGGTGTGTAGGTGTGTGTGTGTGTGAATTTGAGAGTGTTTGTCAGAAGTCATTAAGTCATCAGAAATTCGGTAACTATGTTGATTTACTTGCAGATTTTTCAACCCCCTCATAAGAGACAATCCAGAACAAAGGTCGGCCGTGCAGCACATCGTAGCAGGAACCTCGGGGCTTGCGCCGTACGTTGTGTTCGGACCGCCTGGAACTGGCAAAACCATGACTATTGTTGAAGCAATTATTCAGGTAACAATTTCAAAATGATATTTTTTTACAAGAATAACAACGATCACTTTAAAACGTCTTTCGATTTTCAAAAGACCTATAGAAAATCATGAAAAAACTTCTGAAATAATGAATTCATTTTCAAATATAATTAAGACAAACAACTACGCTGTGTATATTCTCGCGTTTAAGTGTATTTTTGTTTTTTCAATAAAACCCATTTAATTTTCAAGCCAGTTTGAAATTTAAATAAAACCTTTAATAAGTTACCTCTTTGGTATGACTAGGAGTAAAATATCGTTCCATTTTTAAATTACACGACATATACAGAGATTACTTTGTAATTAATCTGGCCGCTAAACACTTCAGTAATGAATTGTCATTCAACTTTTGCCGGCCGCTGCTGGCAAGTATTTGGCAATATTTTTGTACAGCAATTTCGATTTATCTCAAAGAAAGTTAAATAAAGCCCAAATTTCCGAGCATGTTTGAGAAATACCATTTAGCTCAATTCATTCCACTCCGTACAAGCTTACAGGTCCTAAGACTTATAGACAAATCCTTGTCTCTATAGACAATGATTCTAATTTAAATAGTTTACCTTTAGCTAACCCGCGGTTCTTATCGCCTAATACCATATTAATCGCTGTCTGGTGTATGTGCAATAGTGTTTTCGCTTCTAACATCTAAATTTTCCCATTTATGTAGTAGGATGCATTTGTATTCACAGCTTGTAGTGCGTAACTCAAGAAACCGTGTGCTGGTGTGCACTGACTCTAACATGGCCGCCGACCACATCACTGTAATGCTTCTAAAGTACAACCAAATGTTGAACATCAACAAATTCATTTTGCGCGCCAACTCTCGCTCCAGGGAGTGGTAAGATTTTTTTTGTCTTATAAGTTGTGCACCCCTTTGCTTTGTAGTATTCTGTTTTAATTTTATAATCAGCTCAGCTGTGTACTCACCAATAACACAGTTGTATAATATAACCCGCGCCAATAAAGAGACTGATCGAATAAAAAGCGCCGCGTATCATTGCTTCTCACTCTACATTATTGGTTGCAATAGTGTGCGAGTGAGAGCTTATGATTAGACGCCATTTTGTATTCGTTTTTTTATTAGTGCGTTATTTCTAAGCAATCTTGTATGATCAATCATTCAAAATAAAACCTTATTCCCAGGACCGTAATGCCATCGTCTCTAACCCCTGTATCAAACGGGACCAGCTACGAGAACTTTACGAATCTGCACAACGATACCGTTTCCACGTACAGAATCGTGGTCACTACCCTGTTGCACGCGGCCAAATACGCTACGTAAGTTTAAGAATAAGAATCATTTATTGTAAAACTGTGTAAAAAAGATCTAAAAAGTAATTTTGTTCCAACAGCCTACCCGTTTCGGGCGTACGATATAGCTATCACATAAATATTAGTTAAAATTATTGGGAAGTACCTAACTAATACTCAAAGCAGGTAACTTGCGTTACCTAAAAAGAGCTCTAAGTTCTATAAAACAAGTATTTTAGTGCCTGTAGAGTGTAATAATTGACTACATAGTGTATTAACTGAGACGATATGGGGAACTCCGAAACCATAGACGATACAGAGAAACTATATTTGGTCTTTTATTTTTAAAACAAAGACTATTAGCCGTTCACGCACGCAGAAGGAATTTTGTCGAATACATTCTTTTTAATTATCAGATCTCGCAGCCAATCTAAGTTCAAGCTGAAAATGAGTCACCTGTTCATCGATGAAGCGGCACAGGCTTCGGAGCCTCACACGCTGGTGCCTCTCACCGGGCTCCTGTCCGCCACCGGACAGCTGGTACTCGCAGGGGACCCTCAGCAGTTGGGGCCCGTCTGCATCTCACGGAATGCCTGTACCAATGGACTGGGTAAGTTAGAATGAGTCACCTATTGATCGACGAAGCAGACCCCGCCACCGCCACAGTTGGGGGCCGTCTGCATCTCACGGAATGTTTGCACCAATGGAGTGGGTAAATATTTTAAAATTGTTTATACCATCGGTAAATTAATTAATTTATTTGGTTAAAACGTTGCAAATTAAATGATTGCAATTTGCGACTACTTACACTAAAAACGTGTTGTCCTAATTAAAACAAAATTGGCAATGTAATGTGTTTTTTTCAGGTACTTCCCTACTGGCGCGGTTGCGTTTGACGTACGACAACCTATACAAGGACGATCCAAACTACATCACTATGCTCGTCCAGAACTTTCGCTCCGATCCCGACATACTGAAGCTGCCTAACGAACTGTTCTATAACAACGAGCTTATCGTACGTACTACTTTCTTTTTAAACTAAAACACATCCTTAAAAGCCACGGTCAAGTCGGTCTACTAAAATAACCTAAACTGGTCTCCTGGTCCTATGCCTTTTATATACAGGCTCCATGGAAAGGACCTACTTAAATGTCCTGTTCCTTACACATACTATGTTTTATTCCAGCCGTTGGCTCCAGCAGATCCGATAAGCACGACCAGTATTCTGGGCTTGCCGGGCGGCGACCGCGCTATCGTCTTCCACGCTTTGCATTCCAGGGAACAGAGGATGGGAAACGCGCCGAGGTAAGATCTCTTAAAGATAGATAGGGCTTTTATGGCTTCGGGCTTAGTTTATTCAACTATGCACTGTCACAGTAAAAAATAAACATATTGTATGAAGGCATGTTTTCTGTTTTAATTAGTACCATAAAATTATGCCTACAAGAAAAAAGGTTACAACTCACCCATCACATTTTTTTGGGCAACTCACAAATTGACCACAACGTTAGATTGTCATTTTCTGTCAACTATCACAACCTATGCAATAATCATGTCGATCCTTTGCTTTATGAAAAGCCTAAAACAAATCTATCCTACGGGAACAGTGCATTTTACCAGAATAAAAAGTAGCTGTGATATCCCAGACTACAATCTATTTATGTTTCAAATTTCAACCAGATCTATTTAGCTGTTCTGGTGATTGAGTAACAAACATCAATTCATATAAACTTACACATTTATAATATTAGTGGGATGGGATAAATAGTCTTATCTCCAAATACACGTGCGCGAGAGAGAAAGAAACATAGATTACGTAAGATTTATAATGTTTTTCTTTTCAGTTACTTCAATGAAAAGGAACTTGATATGCTGAAGCGCTACATCAAAATGTTGACCGAAGTACACAAAGTACAGCCTGACGATATCGGCATTATTGCACCCTACATAAGACAAGTACGTACTTATCACACTTGGTTTTATAATCAGGAAATTCAATCTCATGAGTCCCCGTGTGGAGAGCCACTGGTGGTTTAGTGGAAGCGGCCCTGCCTTCCCATCCGGTGTGTACCAATGTTTTTATGCCGAAAAATGTATATGCTATGCCAGATCTCTCAAACGGTGAAAGAAAACATACCTATACCCTGATTCAGAAACTTAGTCATTTTTTGTAAACAAAGAAATGTCATGATATTATAGTGAGGAAACCGGCATATCGTACAACCTAATAAGTTCGAAAACACAAAAAATATGTGTCAAGTGCAGGAAAGGAGCCTCTTTCGAGGCACTCCTAAGACCCTTTCACCACACACTTGGTCCAAAAGAACCAAAGAAACGATAAGAAGAAGACTCTACAATGTGTTTTATACTAACCTTTCTGTCCTAGGTGTACAAAATGAAAGCGTGGCTCACATCGCAGAGTTACGATAAGATAGAAGTGGGGACCGTAGAGGCGTTCCAAGGCAAGGAAAAGCGAGTTATCCTCGTGTCCACAGTGAGAGCCAACTGCCGTCTGCTGGAGTATGACGCTAAGTACGCACTCGGCTTCCTCGTTGATGACAAGGTAAGATAATTAAGGCATCTGTCAGTAAGCTTTAAGTATACCATCTACTGCATTACTATTAAAAATCAGTGCCTCGTGTCTTGAGTTTAAATTTTCGTTTTTAGGGTTCCGTAGCCAAATGGCAAAAACGGAACCCTTATAGATTCGTCATGTCTGTCTGTCTGTCTGTCTGTCTGTCCGACCGTGTCACAGCCATTTTTCTCCGAAACCATAAGAGCTACACTGATGAAACTTGGCGAGTAGATGTATTCTGTAAACCGCATTAAGATTTTTACACAAAAATAGAAAAAAAACTATAAATTTTGGGGGTCCCAAACTTCAAACTGCAACTCAAAAAAAATTTTTTCGTCGAACCCATACGTGTGGGGTATCTAAAAATAGGTCTTCAAAAATGATGTTGAGGTTTCTAATATCGTCTTTTTCTAAACTGAATAGTTTGCGCGAGAGACACTTCCAAAGTTGAAAAAAGTTGGTCCCCCCCCTCTAACTTCTAAAATAAGGGAATGATAAAACTAAAAAAAATATATGTTGTACATTACTATGCAAACTTTCAACGATATTTGGTTTGAACGAGATCTAGCCAGTAGTTTTTTTTTTATACGTCATAAATCGTAAACCGCAATTTACCTTTCGATGAACTACAAGAACCTGTTTCCTGTTTATTTTCTGTATATTATGTTACTTGATGCTACGGAACCCTTCATGGGCGAGTCCGACTCGCACTTGGCTGCTTTTTTTATTTTCTGTTTTGCGATCTTGTTGTAGCAGGTTTTGTACTTAGTTGTTGCAACTAATCATAGGATAGCGCTTATCGCTATCCATTCAAACCCCGCTGGGAAAACGGACTCCCGCTACAAACACAAAGAGGAAAACAAACTCTTGATTAAGGTACATGTAAAATTAAGATTGCTTATAACAATTCTTGCCAAAGATCTTTTATAAATGTCCCAAAAGTTTAGACTCAGACTCAAGCACTGTTTCTGAATACGGGCTTAGGAATCGCATTGTAAGCAAACGTAACGTTTCAGAGATTCAACGTAACAATCACCAGAGCGAAGGCTAAAGTCGTCATCATCGGCAACCCGGCTTGCCTCACGCGGGACGTCAAATGGCGTCGGTACATGGAACTCTGCAAAGAGTACAACTGCTACCACGGCCTAGAGAACCAGCAGTTGGACAGATCCACGGCCCTACTCACAGAGATTGCTAGAACTCGCTTTGATAAGTGCGGACTCACTGAGGCATTGAAGGAAAAAAAGACCCAGAAAGAAAAAGGGAAGCATTATCAAAAATAGCACTTTCAATCAACGGGATTGTTATGCGGGATTGTTATACATATATATGGAAAAAACGGGTATTTATCGCGGTTACCTTTATTATTTTCCGACGTTTAGACCGTGTTACAACAGCAGTGGTCGCGGGCAGGCTAAAAAAAAGGTGATCTCGGTAAATACCCGTTTCTTCCATGTAACTATCAAAAATGTTGATTGAAGAGCAATCTTTTTAAATCAGCCGTTGAACGGTCGGTTAAAGTGAATTTATTTTTATAAGAGTTTTTTTATGTTTAGCGTTGGATCAGTTTAATTTGTAAGTTTTTTAGAGTTTATTACTCAGTGTTGCCATGTAACGTAAGCGATGACTGTGATTAAAACTCAGATTTTTGTTTATCAGGCAAAATTCTTGAAGGTTTTTGAACTTCATCATATTTGGTGAAAAGATTTTACCCAGTACCTCGAGACTTAATTTTTTGAATGTTTGGGTTTCTTTAGTTATAGCCCGTTCTCTTTGTGAGTATAGATCTGCATGCTCGATACAAAACGCACTGGAAAAAACGGCGCATTACAGAAAGCCAAATAACCAAAAATGTATATAAAGTCTTCGAGGTGCAAGTGTTTTAGAATATTATAGTTTAAGTGTTTATTGTTTGATTATTTACTTTTGGTATCTAAAGGCCAAAAATACTTAAAAGGTGCTCTTGATTGCATTTATGTTAAAATTTATGTTAGTCCAATATATTGGGACTTTTTGGAACCCATACCCCTTTTCTCTCAAGCGTCACATAACCTGCTGAGGCTTCTTTCTCTAAGGGAGTTGCATGGAACTTTTCAAAAAGGGCGTTCAAAATTTTTAAGGAGTCGGAAACGGACTTGGCCTCTGGTATTGCAGGCGTCCATAGGCTACCCCTTTACTCTCAAGCGTCATATAACCTGCTGAGGCTTCTTTCTCTAAGGGAGTTGCATGGAACTTTTCAAAAAGGGCGTTCAAAATTTTTAAGGAGTCGGAAACGCACTTGGCCTCTGGTATTGCAGGCGTCCATAGGCTACGATAACCGCTTCTCATGAGATAGCGAATGCTTGTTTGTCTACTTTGTTGTATAAAAAAAAACGTGTATAAGCTAAAGCACCATTTCCTACCACTAAAAGCCTCTGCACATCAAGCGTTCAATATCAAGCTGTACGATAACTGGACGTACATTAACCGGACCCCATACTTGTCAACGTTTCAGCTGATCGCCATCGCCTAAAAGTGCGCAGGCCTTTGGTAAAGACAAACAATGACAGAGCTAACGTTAAGCAATGTCTACTCGTACCTTACCAAGTAACGCTTGGACAGCTATTACTGTTTTTCAAAAACTTATTTTGTCTCAAATTAAAATGTGCTATGATATTTTTGATATAACTGTTTTTATGTGAAATTATTTAGGAAAGAGATTGTTTAGATCATTTAATATGTTAAGTTGTTGTTAGTGCTAATGTTGATAAGCTTTGGTTTCTGTAACTTTTTTTTGGTTCTTTACACTTTATGATTGTTATTTAGAGATTTACATTCTATTGAAGTTCACTTAAAGAAACCCAAGGTTTATTATGTCTAACTTTATTGTATGCATGCACAAGTTTATTGGAACTGTTTTTATAACTATAAAAAGGCACAATTTCTAACAGGTAAAAAAACCCCGAGTAGAAATTGTATTTAATCACTTCTTCATCTTTAAGTATAAAAATATCTTGCATTTACAGAAGTTCTGAGTAAAAGAAACAGTTAAAATGCCAAATCTGTTTTATTATTGACCAAAACCCACTTACAATAATACTATAATAGACTTAAAACATAAGGGTTAATGTAACTTACAGATTAGAATCATACATTTAATAGGTACTTGATATAACAAATAATTGAGATCAAACAATATCATAGTAGATTGTTACACAAGAGCAGTAAGTGAGCAAACAAGATCTAGAGAGAATATTTGGCGCTCACGCGCGGAAAGGGCGCTGATGGATCGAGTGCACCCGAAATATTTAGACACTGAAATAGCTACTTACAACTGAGGTACGCATTCTACTTTACATCATTCATGCGAGATAAATAAAGCATTTGCTAGAAGATATGACAAAATGTAATTTTTAGTAAAGAATAGTTATTTGTTATACAAGAGTGCAAAGTTGCTTTTTAACCGCGTGCTCAATTTTGATGACTGAGCAAGCGCAGGATTCTAATATTTAACCACGAGCGTAGCGAGTGGTTTAAAAGTTAGAATCCTAAGCGTCGCGAAGGAATCAAAAGAGCACAAGGTGAAAAATCTTTGCACTCGAGTGCAACACGTAACTTTTAATCCCACCTCAGCGAGGAAATGACTAAATGCAAAAAAGAACATGGCGCGACTAAAAGTAACACACCAAGAAGGTTCCGAGTATGAGTTATTAACAAATTTAAAAAGGTTGTATTATAAATTCGGCACCATGCAGGTAGAAGTAAATAGGTTTAATGGTGTTTTGAAATACACAAATACACCAAGAAGGTTACGAGTGCGAGTTTTTAACAAAATAAAAAAGGTTGTATGATAAGTTCGGCACCATGGAGGTAGAAGTAAATAGGTTGTGTATTCACAAACTTAGTGAACACGATATTCTAAATTCAAATTTACTTTATCCTCTAGAAGAGGATAAAAAAGGCTTTTGCAGTCAGATATTGAACAGCAAAAACACACTTTCAGAGCTGGTGGGATGAAAAAATAATTATTTATTACTGTGTTAAGAGTAATTGTAGCACGATGGGTTGACGACTTAGCGTCGTGGGCCGCAGATGGATGAGGGTAGCACAAGATCGTGTTACATTTAAATTGAAAAAAGCTTAAAGGAATCTCTTTGCTCATGCCATTGCATGAGCAAAGAGATTCCTTTAAGCCCTGCAGTGGGTTAAATCGAGCTGCGGATGATGATGAGTAATGATGACTGTTATCGATTTAAAATCATACAAAATACTTAAAAGTTATCGAGATCATAAGTTGCATAATTTGAGATCAAGCACTGCACACTCTAGAAACTGAATTCTGTTTCAGTGCAAATATACTAAACACTTTCATAATTTACTCAAACTTATTTTTATATGCGTATGCGCAACTACGCCGACGTAATGACGTCTTTAAAATAATCCGTCCTGTATTAGCACGATCGTATAGTTAATCCCTCATGAAATCATTTTCACTGAACCCGGATTTGAGCCTCCCTCCGAAAGAGTAAGGCGTAGGGTTCAGCATATATTGCACTTTGCTGTCGATGACGTAGTCCAAACCCTGGCACACGCCGAGATGTTTATTACAGTAGTAACCCAAACCGCATCTTTGTCCGTATATGTCGAATTCATGTTTCTCCGTGCATTGCTCTCCAGGACCCTGAAAAAAAACAGTGTAATGAGATTCGTGCTACTAACTTTGATGCATCACGCATGCAGGAAAATTGAAGTGGGATTGGGCAGGCCACGTCTGTCGCATGTCGGATGCGTTATGGGCTAAATCCACAACCCATTGGATGCCTAAAAACGGGAAGCGACCTCGCGGTAGACCACGGCGAAGATGGAGGGATGAAATGGACCTACCTTAAAGAATGGTCCAAAGTGGAACAAAATAGAGACGACTGGAAAGAAGGAAGGGAGGCCTTTGCCCTGCAGTGGGACACCACAAGTTCATAAAAAAAAGTTGATGCGCCTGAAAATTCTATACAACTACGTGTCGTCAATACCTACAGCTGGTCAAAAGAAGACTATCAATGGATTTGGGTGAGTGAATTTTGATTTCTATGATCATCGTATTTGTAAGTTATTGGTGGAGAATTTATCTCAATTGTAGTAGGAAAGTGAAGAAGAGGAAGGCCAGCTATAAGTTACACGAGCCCTGCATGAGCCAGATAAAAGAGAAAGTCGCTATCATATAGGGAAGTTAAGGAGGCCGCATTCTAAAGACTAAATTGGAGGTAACTGCATCAGTTACGAAGTTTATCCATCATTGTAGTTGTTTGCTTGTGTGGTGGTAGTTGCTAATATAAATATTAAGGCACTCTCTCTTATAAATTTAGCCTTTATCAGTAGGATTATCATTATCACATACCCTGTAGCAATCTGGGCGGTTGCCGCAAATACTATTCCTGTAGGTACCCCGTTCGCACCTCTTATACGTCTTGTTATTCTTCACAATGGGGCAAACCTCGTTGCTTGGCAGCCAGTGATCGGTCGGATCACACACGGGACATTGCACTAAGATTCTGTAACATATATTTTGGCTTTATATTATTGTCCTATCCTTTTACAAACTTAGGCCGCTTTCGCAACAAACATAATCGCAGCTCTGACTGAGTTACGCAGTAAACCTATAGGTAGGTACTGCTTTTCCTTTTAGATTATATATTTATTTATACATCGAACCATCAATACGATCACGTTCTCAACGGGCTAAAGCTCGTATTCAGAAACAGAAGGCCTACCACAAGCTCTGTCTGGTTCTGTCTCTGGTTTTGTGTCTGTGTGAATGCTGTCTAAATAATTCCTACGTTAAAACGTCACATAAGTACACATTATAACACACTGGTGAGCACTCACACAGACTCAAAACCAGATCCAGAAACAGAGCCAGACGCTTGTGGTAGGCCTACTGTGCTCAAGCATAGATTTTTGTCATTATTCAATGGAGAACTGTCAAAAAATCTGTGCTCGAGACTCGACTCAGACTCAAACACTGTTTCTGAATACGGGCCTAACAGTAAACTTGCTCACAATCGGCGGTTGACAATACGTTGGTGTAAGCGTTGCCTTATTCGTTTGAATGAATAAGATTATCATTATTACCCTTCGTTGTCGTTGACAGGTTCATCTCGCTCGATTAGGTTTCGAGATTCATATCCTCTGTTATAGTAGCCCAGAGACCCGTCGCATGCGATCAGCAACAGTAACGCCAGGAAATGCATATTGTGTAGAGTTCTGAAAGAAAGTGGAAATCAACTATGAATGGAGACTGTTGAAAGATTGTGGCACAAAAATATAAGTCATCGGCGCAGTCTAATAATCTATTTACGTTTTTTATATTGCAGAGTGGACCTAACCCGTGTTAGTCTACTGCTTTTGTGTCTTGTAGCGCACCGATCAAAAAAAATACATGGGTGCGCTACGAGAAATATCAAGGGTATTTGATGAAATGTATGGGTCGTTGCATTTTTTTTGTGTCAAGTAAAGTCTCTAGTTTTGTGCTGTCCACAATTCTAGTCGCTTTGTCATTTGTCCTATGCAAAATATGTTATTGCACTTTCTACTTTCAACCTTTCTTCGTGGCCTCTTTATCGATATTTTTGCTTCAATGATCTTGGACTCGTTTAGTGGTGTATCAGTAAATATTTCAAGGAATTTTAATAATAAGAATGTGTCACCGTCGAGACCGATCAGTATTATTATCCTTCTGTTAATCACAGGTTATATTTATCCCTTTAGATATCTGATGAGTAGTTATGAATGAACGGCCGTACTATTAGAAGTATCGTCATCGGTAGTAGGCGACTTAGGCGAGACGTGGGATTTCCGAAGTCTTACGGAATGTTAAGTTTGCTTTCGCGAAAGCTAAAATACGTTTTTCTGCACCTGCAAAATAGAGCTCTCAGACTGGAGCTGGAAGTAACTCGTCTGCTCGATTAAATGCTACAGACCAAGTTTAAATGTAACACGAACATACATTTACTGCCTGCAGGGTGGCCCCCGCATGCATACTTCCATATATCATAAAATCAAAGTGAGAAGCGCTTTGCGTCAATCGTTTAGAATGCTCGTTGCCGGCGTCTGTTTTTCCGAATACCTAGTATAGATTCGATGTTTTCAAGAAAAGAGTAGGTATAGCAAAAATAGTCGTAGATAAAAGCTACATAAGTACCATTGGTAAGTACCTAATACTATTATTTTTAAAAACACCCATGACTTGTTGTACGTACCGATTCTATTTTCATAAATAGGTTTGTGGTATCACGAGATACTAGACTTTCGTAAGCAACACGAGCTTCGAAGGTCGATGCCAGTCAACACCCTCACTCATTAAACAATATTTTGTTATAGAACTACCTGTGTAGAATTTCTGAAATCTAACCCAAAATAAAATGCGATGTTATTGAATTAGCTATTCGTATTGTCGGTTCAATTTTTGTCTGTATTCGAAAATATTCATAGACATCCAAGTTCAAGTTTACCTACAACTTGATGTATTAAAAAACAAGATGTACTAGGCGCATAATAAATAACTAAATTAAAACACTAACCAATTTCTGGTGCATGGCACCCATTTGCGTAAGCAAAGACCGAAATAAAAATGAGCACGTGTCTTTCTAAAACGTTTTTATTTCTGGAGAAGAAGTTATTACAGCCGTATAAAGTCGGACATATAAATGTTTCCGCTTGAAAGTCACTGACTTGGAAATTAATATTAAAAACAAGTCGTCATTGGATTGCTATGTGAATTGAGTTCAAATGACGACGGGTTTACTTCTTATTTGCTCACCATTGCTGGTTTAATCACTTGCTTTAATCAGTCTATGATCGAATGCAGCCATGGAAAGGAGACTTGCCAAAATTAAATGCAAACGTAGTTTTTCATGTCGATACGTAAATGTCTACACGAGGGGCGCGTGCGCCGCCCCGCCCGCCCGCCCAAGCATTTGGCCGCAAAATACGCATTCATGTGACACACTTCGTGCAAAACGGATCATTGAAAATAATTTATCACTCGGTGTATTCCAAAGTTCAAGTTGTTTATTCCTGTGTCTGTGAAGTATTTGTGTTTAGTTTCGTAAATTGTTTGAAACTTGAGGATCTCTCAAAATGGGAATGATTTCAAGAGTGCGCGGCCGCATGCGTAGTGATTCTTTCTCGAAGATTCAAACTATGAAGTCTGAGGACAAAATCGCTAACATTGGTAAGTGACCTAGGTCTTTAGCACTTTCATCTATTTTCATTTGATATCGTGCTCATTTCATTCAAAGCCATTCGAAAGCTGCCTTACAACGACCGTAACTTGTAGGTGATCGATGATTCTAACGTAATTCTGGAGCATGAACGAATCTATCTGCGTTGAATACAAAGGACAAGTACGGTTGAATATCATAAATTCATTAAAAAATGTATGTAAATTTGTTTACAAACTGAAACGGTGTTGTCGGCTTTGTATCTACGCTGTTCTAAGATTTATAAATACGCCGAGAGAGTAGCAAAATATTATTTTCTACTTGTTTATTGTCACGATTTCAAGTCCACTTTATTATTTCAACATGTTTATTTTTCTTCTAAACTATGGCTCATTTGTTTACAATACGTAGTTGGTACACGTGTTAGTACGCAGTACGTGATAGGGAAAGCTTGTAAATATTAATGCGTTCTTTTAAATCTATTATCAGAATCGTGACATGAGAATTCTGGGCTGCCTTTCTCTTGATAGACTGTAGGTACTAGCCTTTCTCGCAAAACTGTAATCACGTGATCTAGCCATTTGTACGAACAAGAACTCGGACGGACAACTTTTAATATTAAATGAAAATGCTGCACCATAATATAGGAATTAAATAAAAAGTTTACCTATGATGTCAATGAATAAACTAAGTATTGGAACAACAGGAGCGCAATCGAAAGTTCTTAATCTAAAATATTTAAATTTTAAATCAAAGATCATACATTTTCTTTATTAGAAAACTACAATTAATACAAGTATTTACAAAATGTACAAATACACAAGAAACAGTTGAGATATCTGCAAACCGTTACCAACGATCTAGCAGACGGAATCGTCCCCAAGACGCTAGCGGCATTGCCACGCTGAATAGCAATGCTACGTCAGATAACCATCAAAGAAGATTGTTGTACCTCATTAAAACCATGGCACGTTATTTCGGTTTTATGATCCAAAAGCTGTGGAAGAATTTTCTTTTGAACGTACCTAACAACAGTTTGATCGTGAATGCGTGTGAAATGGAGCAAGGTAACTAAAACGTGTGCCAAGTTACCGGTCCACTGTATGAGTTTTAAAGCTGTTGTGAATGAATCTGTTTGAGACTAAAGCTAGGCTACTGGGCTATAAAATCAAGTTCATGTCTTAGTCCCGTATTCCGAAACAATGCTTGAGTCTGATTCCAGCCTCAAGCTCATATTGTTGACACTTTTCAAAGTCAAAGTCAATAGTTTTTTATTCAGTACGATGCAAGAATCACTTTGAAACGTCTTAAAGCTAGGTGAGTCGAGGTGCCAGTTCCACGCGACCAAGCGTAGAAGAACAGGCAACAAACTACGTCTCGGTTCCTACCGTTTTTTTATATGATCCTTTTACAAATCAAAAATAGTCTAAAATAATAGCAGTGAAGTTCCAGTGTGGTGCCACTTCACTTATTCAGACGTATGCAATGCAATAATACAAAAGCAAAAGTTTCAAAGACAGCACACGCTAATCGCTAACAATGGGGAACTGTCATAAGATCATGATGCTTGATAAGCAAAAACGCTTTTGCTTATTGAGGCTCGACAACGCTGTTTCGGAATACGTGCTAAGGCACGAGATTTAATAAATTTTACGAACTTTGGTCTTACGTCTCGTCATATTTTGACCTTCCTTGATTAGGGATAGTGCATTGATATTCAACAATCTAAGATGATAAATTCTCGAAAGTGATGTCCCAATTTTTCATATTAAACCAGACTTAATGATAAAAGTCTGGCAACAAGCTGGAACTGAGCCTATAATTGATGGCAATACTCTTGAGACGATGCATCTTAATGGCTCGCGTCATCGGAATGACTTTCTCAGGAAATATCTTATTAAAGTCTGGCCTGTTGAGATATTATTTCCTCTGCTAATATTTAAAACAGTGCAGTATTATAGTATTTAAAACAGTGGGTTTATCAATTTTGCCTCATCGGGTAACTACTAATAGGTCTTCATAAACCAGCCATTTTACCAAATTTTGATTGGACGTATAGCGTCTATGTGTTTTGTCTTAATACATTTATTTTTATTCCAGTATGGCTACTTTCACTGGTGCTTCTGTTGCCGTACTGGGCTCCTCGTGGATTGTTCGTGGCGCTAGGAGGCGCTTGGTTGATGGCTGCATACACCTGCCTCGTGGTTCCTGTACTAATATCAGCGAACTACAGATACCCCGCCCGGTGGTATTCCTCCGTGGCTAAGTTAGCCCAAGGTATGTTTATTTCTGCTACTGTTACTGTTATGTTTGTACTGTGCACATGTATGTGTCCTTATTTAAATTTATTTTCCTGTTTGTGTGAAACGGACGGAATTCTGACAGAAAACCCTGGATTTCTGTCAAAGTTCCGTCAAAACTTAAAATTGGTCGTCAAAACTATCGGAATCGCGTTCAACAGTAGACCGGCAGATCTGTAAAAGCTACTGACTTGAAAAGGTCTCCGATCTTTTTATGCCTGGTACATTTAAATGATATAGTTATAATAGGTATATCTATACTAATATTATAAAGAGGAAAGATTTGTATTTTTGTATGTTTGTAATGAATAAACTCAAAAACTACTGTGGTGATTTCAAAAATTATTTCACCGTTGGAAAGCTATATTCACCCTGAGTAACAATAGGTAGTTAGTTATGTGTTTAAAAAATAAATGTCTACCCGTGCGAAGCCGGGACACAAGCCGGGACAGTCATAAATAAAACTACGGACATCATTAAAAAAATTACAAACGCCTACTTGGTCGATAAAACTCAGCTAAACAGAAAACAAACTTCGGGGTAAGAAACTAAAAACATGTCAGATGATTTTATGTCTTACGCCTAGACTGAATCGTGTATTGTTGTATTGACGAATTTCACAAGAAAACAGTAGTCACAGCACAAAATAGTTGACGAAAACATTAGGGTGTGCCAATCTCCTGCCTGACCTATGTTTCGCCCACTCCTTACAATATTTTTCTTCACGAGACTCGACTATTGCTTGATATGAATCACAGCGTTATTGATACACTCTCAATAAATAAAAGGCATGGCTAGATGGATTTGTTGTGTCCGCACTTCATATAATCAGATCGGAGTGGGACTATGCATATAGTAAATAGATAAAATTGATGGAACATCCGTAAACTCAAACTCAAACTCAATATTTTTTTATTCATTACGATGCAAGAATCACTTTGAAACGTCTTATAGCTAGGTGAGTCTAGGTGCCAGTTCCACGCGACCAAGCGTAGAAGAACAGGCAACAAACTACGTCTCGGTTCCTACTGTTTTTTTATATGATCCTTTTGCAAATCAAAAATAGTCTAAAATAATAGCAGTGAAGTTCCAGTGTGGTGCCACTTCACTTAGTCAGACGTATGCAATGCAATAATACAAAAGCAAAAGTTTCAAAGACAGCACACGCTACGCTTCAAAGTTATACTATAGTATCTACACAGCTTATATAAAACCTAATACCGCAGAAAAGTTCAGGCAACCATACAAAATGAAAATACGTAAGGATGAAAATACGTACTGACCGAGCGAGCCGAGGAATAAGTGTTTCAACTTCAAAATCAAATTCTCTTAACATTAGAGAGCCGTTTCAGTTTTGAGATTGGGCCATAAATGCTTCTGAAAAGGATTGTAAATTTAATATAAGTTATTTATATATTATTAAATAACACAGCCCTATCTTAAATTCAAAAGGGAAGTACGCAAGTAGTCAATTTAGTTTCCGTTGAAAACAACAGAACTAATATTTAGAATCACATTAAAGCCGTACTCCGTAAGCCGGTCGTACTTGAGAATAAACATTATATTTATGTTGGAAAGTCAGGTCATTGTCGAGACGGAGCTGAATGGACGGACGGAAGCTGGCTGGTGGCCAGCGAACTTGCGTCAGAAAGCATGGCTTGGTATTCCACCGGAATATACCCACTCGTGTTTTTAAACAAAGAAATGCGTGTGATTCCGAATTCCTATGATGATTGTGAGGGTATTATTATCATTGGAAATCGTTGATGATGCTCGTATCTACGTAATTGATATGATACCACTTATCAATCGAAGTACTGACCCATATTACAGAGTAGTCTATCACTGTCCATTTCTATAATTTGAAGTAATAACTACTTTGAATTTTGTTTATCTCTAGTCGAGCCTTATAGTGTCCGAAACTCACACAGATCGAGAAAACAAGGATGCCCAGAGTATCTATAAAATAGTCCTCTTTCTGCAATATTTTACATTCTATTTCGAACAGTAGTTAAAAAGACAATTATTAAAACTATTAGGTTCTTACCAGAGCTTTTGCCGATGATGCTTTCTAGTTCTTCGGAGGAAGGCTGCTCTGAACTGACATCCTTTGGTCCAGGGTGGCTCTTTTATACAAAACATTGTCCCAAAGGATAACAAGAACTGGATCTGTAATGCAAGATGAAACAATGAAAGTTTTATGAAACGAATTTTTTTGGATTTGTTAACCAATTCAATTAAAAATCTTAAATTTTGTGAAATTGACCCATTTCTGGACAAAAATCTTCCATTTTTCTCTCTCCGGAGCCTTCTCCCACCATCTTCTTTTAATATCGTCCTGCCAACGCTTTCTTGGCCGATCCAGAGGCTTATTACCTTTATCGTGTCGTTTTGATTCTGGGTTTTGCCTTACTTCTAACGACAAAATCTTTTATCATCATTCACATTCATTACATCTTGGTTACATTCTAGACTTATCGTTCTCGTTTCCTTATTGATTAGATGTAATAAGACAAGTTGTCTTAAAAATGTGTTTATTCTTTGTAGAAATATGCAAATAAGGTGTTTTCTAAAGAACACTGGACAATCGGTTGTGACAATTTGTGACCATCCTTACAGCTCACTGCTTTAACTTTGTTGCTACAGGGATTAATGTATAAAATAAATATTTCACGATTGCTAAGTATAAGTCTATTTTTTTTGTTCTGACCAAAGCCTATTCTAGTACTTAAATAAGTTAACGGTCAAAGTTTTGAAAAGCGTTTTGTACAACCCGGTAATTATCGTCGCATTCTTCAATTTGACATTGACTTCATCATCATCATCATCCATAGCCTGACTTACCTACTTGCTGGGTCTCTTCTTTAGTTTGTGCCATCTACCACAATCAGCAGTATAATCCATTTCCGCCCCGCAATTTTGTCGATGTTGTCTAACTATCTTGCTTCCGGGCCTCCTACGTTTCCGTATAACTGGTTCTTGGCCATCTTGATTTATCATATCAGTAGGCCTACCACAGGCTCTGTCTGGCTCTGTCTCTGCCTCTGGTTCTGAGTCTATGTTAGTGTTCACCAGTGTATTATACGTGTGTGTGACGAGGTAGGATTTATTTAGTCAACTCGCAACAGACTCAAAACCAAAGCCAGGCAGAGCTATTGGTAGGCCTACAGTGATATGTGTCACCTTTAAAAAAATATGCAACAACAACTAAAAAATATATTATTTTGTTACAGATACAGCAAGAAAGCTTCAGGTGCCTTTCAACTGCGTGATGGGAGTTGTCAAAACGGCGTACGCGCCGCTCGATCGCGCTGAAAAACTCTTTCTACAAATGAATAATCTCTCCACCATGTTGTGTCAAGTGAGTCTTACTTGCTAGTCATTACAAAGATAAAAATCATTCAGTCTTTTCAGAAAAGGTTCACCTCTCAGCTCAGTTGGTAGTAGCTATGCCTTCTGCGCCGTATTTTGTGGGTTCGATCCCCACCGAGACACAATATTTGTTCTCTCTGGGTGTAATATTGTCTTCTAAGTACTTATGTATTTATAAATATATGCATATAGGTATTGTATTATATCAGCTATCAGCTCAGCGTAATTTGGGGCTAGATTCTGCGTGGGTTATTCACAATATTTATTAAAATAACAGAATTAACAATCGACATAGTAACGGACCCTTGAGATCCCGAAAAATTAACGTGAAAGTGCCTAAAAAAGATTTTACCAATTACCATCCGTGCACTTTAGTAGACGTTTCTGGTAGAACCTTATCTCAACATATCCTTTTATTTCCAGTTGCTGGTATTCACTGCATGCGACCGACTGCTGGTCGCGCAAGGCAAGCTCACCAGTCTATACTCCCTCATGTTCTACAACGTGATCACTTACTCAGTGAGCTACGTACGAGACCTCTGCACTAAGGAAGACTGGTCTCCATACGTCAACCTCACTCGTAACTCTCGCGTCAAGCATCTCGCCATGTCAGCTACGAAGATAGTCCTCGAATGGACGAAAGCGGTGACATTCATCGTCACTATCACCTTTGTTCTCCTCACACTTGGACTAGAACAAGGCTTGGAACATTTCAGACCAACAGCTATGTACATAATCATGACAGGGACATATTACCTCCTATCAGAGAGAACGTTCCTCGAAATCTGGCCAATGGTGCTTACGGCTCTGAAGCTGGAGAGGTTAGAAGGTATGGAGGTTTTGTATAGCAACGCGTGGGCGAGAGGCGTGACAACAGTATTGGCGCTGCCTTTAGTTCCAGCGCTGGCTTGGTACGAGCGTTGGCGGCTAGCTGTGTTGGTTATGTACGTGTGTGTGTTCATACACGGTAGACATAGGCTTGGAGAAGCGTTGGTGAAGCTGCAAGAAGCTCGGGGTTCCGTCGCTAGGTTCAGGCGTGCGACGGCAGAGGAACTCGCGACGTTAGAGGATGTATGTGCAGTATGCTTGGGCAGTATGAAGTCTGCTCGAGTGACGCCATGCGCGCATTTCTTCCACGCCGACTGCCTTAGGAAATGTCTTGCGACCACGGATAGGTGCCCGATCTGTGTGAGACCATATGTTTTCTATTGATCGAAGGCTGTTGCACATTTGGATAAGACTGCTTGCTTTGCTATTTCAATTCGAGGAGTTGAATGGTTTTAGAATTTATTCTGATTAGGTAAAGTATATTTAGGTGAGATACAAAACATTCGCCATTTTACAATATCTTTTACTTAGGTATTGGAATGTCATGTACTGTCATAGGCAAAAATATTAGAGATAGGTAGCTATTTCTCACAGCGCACTTTTGTTGAAAGTGCTCCCAACCTAAGAAAAAGTATACTTATTATTTTTCTGTAACCATGACATGCCACACCGTAGTATTTGCCATGCCATGCCATGACCATGGTAAAAGTATAGAACTACTTGTGTCGCGGACTGTACCTACCTACTATTTAAATTACATCTTCTACGAAGGATTTGTTTCTGAACTTTGAAGTAATACATGACTTAGGAAACCATCTCTTTTGTATCCCAGTATTTTAGTTTTACCTAAATACATATTATTCGATACCATTAATATTTATTTATGGTATCGAATGGACCTATTAGCTTAGTTATATTTTGTATAAATACTCTGGACACTCCCTCCAATAATGTAGGGAGCGGCTAATGAAAAAACTGTACACATTACGTTATACACAATTTTGCTTTAACCCTAACCGTTATTAAAACGATCAAATTAGCGATGATATAAAATTAGACATTTATGTAGGTTACCGACCGAGGTAAGTTTGCACCTCGCTTTTTGTGTATATTATAATGTACTGTATAATATATTGTTAAAAACAATAAATGCGAAGTAAAATCTAACAAACATAATTAGTTAATTTTTTTAAAGCAAATCCATTTTTGCAGGCCGACGATTATTTGTAATCGATGCGAGGTGCAAACTTAGCTTGGTCGGGCTATATGTGACCTATACTCTTAATATTATAATATAATATAATATTTGGTTTGGTGATATAACGCAATAAATAAGTTTTTTATGTATATAATGATGTATTTTATTTATCTAAGCATCCTTTTAATGTGATACTACCCCTACTGGATATTTTATTGCAGTAATTTCAGTCTAAATGAGGTTTTATTTGGTTTAATAATTATTTATTTTATATTGGGTACTACATAGCTCTGTAGGTAACTATCTTAAAAATAGCATAAAATAGGCTGTTCCACGCCAAAAATACATTGAAATATTCTAGGAAGGCTTTGAGGCGCTTTTTTTTTAAATACGGTACCTATTCAAATACCATAAAAACCCATTTACCTATATAAAAAGCCACAGAGCTTGCACCAGTTAAATTATAAAAACCAAACAAAAACAGAGTTAATCTCCCCTTTATGTCTGATCTGAATGCTAAGTCTGGATCTTGGTATGACTGCCAATTGCCATACTAAAAAGTAAACAAAATCATCATCATCATCATCATTAGCCTGAAGAAGTACACTGCTGGGCATAGGCCTCGCCTACCAGGAAGAACGATTCTGTGGCCTTATTCTCGGGCCAATCTCGATCATTTTGCAATTTTATTTTATTGCTTCTTTTCACAACCCCGCACTTTTTCACCGTTTTCCGTATATCGTAGCTGTCGATGGCTTTTACGATGAGGTCGTTGATGAATTACTCAAGGAAATCTGCCATTCTCTCTTCGAAAAGAAGCAATAAAATAAAATTGCAAAATGATCGAGATCGGCCCGAGAATTAGGCCCCTGAGCTCTTATTCCATCCAACGACCTTCCGCGATCTACAAAAATACATCTAATTAAAATACTAATTTATTCGATTAAATCAAAGTCCATACTATCTAATCTGTGTTTTGGGCGCACGGCTGTATATTTATCGTGTATCAGTCAACTCTATTCATAACCACAACGTGACTCTTCAGTTCGAGTATAAAGACATGAAAGACGAAGTCGTCTACCGCCGTCTACGTCTTACGTAGGTACTCGATCGATAAAACGAATGTTTACCTTATGAACCGCGTTTCGAAAACAAACGCCCGAGTTATAAAAACAACGCCGGTTTACCATGATATCATGAGGTTACATCACATATAAAAAAACTGTGACATCGTTTAAAACAGTAGGTACTATTCCGCAGATAACTTCCTGTCCCAACCCAAAGCTCTGTTTTTCATGAAGTAGCTTTTCAAATTGCTGTTGACTCGCTCTTTCTAACACAGCTCATTTTCGTTCTCTTTCCCACTCGTATAGTTTGCTCAACGCTACAGTACAGTACCAAAGTGGCTTATCGCGAATAATAGATTTCGAGATCGGTGGTCCTGCGAGCGAGCGAGTCAGTCAACGCGGAGGCATACGCCTTTTAGCACCTATACATGAGCTCATTTACTCGATACTTTTGTTTATTTATTGAATACTTATTAGTTTTAAAACCGTTGTTTATCAATGAAAAGGCATTGAAAATGTGAACTGATATTAGTTTTGGTAACGGTGTTTTATTGTTACAACGCTCGGATGTATCGATAAGGCGATAAGGTTGGTTAAGCATGGCTATGGTATATTTTAATGTTATTGTTATCTGTTTTACTTTTTCTGGTAGTGCTTTGTTGTTTTAATAACAGAATATACGTATCGCATATATTTGATAAAATAACCGAACAAGGTGCCGATTTAAGTAAAAATAGATTTCGGTAGACGTTTTTAAAGACACCCTGTATATGTATTTTTATATACTTACCTTAAATTTCATATTTTGTACCACTCAAACAATTTTGTCTCGCTACTACGTTCTATCTACGTCTATACAACGTAGGACCATACCTATAAGTACATTTATTATTGGTAGTTCCTTACAAAATAAAGAAGCCTTCGAGTTTGTCCTTGTTCCTCAAGTCGGTAATCCTTGGCCTCTACAAATATAGATTGTCACGCAAGGTCTGTCTGTTCTAGGTACCTATTTATTAGGAGAAAAGTGTTAAACTTTAAAGAAAAGGTCAAGGACGTGTCGGCAACTAAGATCGAAATCAAACAAAAATACTTAGCTAATAGTTCGGCGGCGCCAGAGCGGCATTTGAACCAAGATTATGATTCAAGTAGAAGCCGAATTTAAACTAAATGTCTTACGTCACATAATTGCTAATAAGATCGCCGGGGACTGGACCCATATTCATCATTGATCTATTTTAGCAGCACTAAAGCAGCCCAGAAATTCAGTATTGCAATACTGCTGTAAGATTTCATAAAATTGGCCGAACGCGTGTGAAAGCTTTTGTACCTAGGTAGTCAGATAGTCAAAAAATTCAGCCCATATTCTCTCTGACTCTCACCTACTTATCTTAGTTTATATATTTGTTCTCTGTAAATTTTCACGCTTTTGAGCGTTCATGAAGTTTGTATTTTTTTACATCATGAATTAATTGACCTACCTCTACCCTGGTACCCATTCTTTTTAGTGTAAGTACTTATTTAAACTTCGCAATTTTATTTAAAGGCGGAGCCTGAGAGTAGGTTGGTATAACCTGTTTTTCAGGACGATTAATGAGAGATTGAGATAATAAGGCAAGGCACGCACATTGTATTGGAAAATTAACAACACCACGAACCAATCATCTAATAAAAAAATAATTCAACATCCAAGCAGTCGTGTAGCAGAATCTTATAATGACATCATCGCACTAATCTCCATAATACCTACTTATACACAACCCAGTAGTAGGTACAGGCCTATTCACAAGCTCTGTCTGGCTCTGGTTTTGAGCCTGTGTGAGTGTTCACCAGTGTATTATATTATATATTTTTTATATATATATATATTTTTTTAATTTAATTATAATGTTGTGTGACGTTTCGGCGTAGGATTTATTTAGTCAACACTCACACAGACTCAAAACCAGAGCCAGACAGAGCTTGTGGTAGGCCTACTGGGTTTAATTAAGATCGATACATCATCGCAATAAATAATCCTCATTCTTGCTTGAAATAATAATTCAGCAGTTCTAAGTGAAAAGTCTTATAATATGCCACAGCATAAATCCTACGCCGAAACGTCACACAACCAACCATCCAGGTTACAAATTACTACTCGATTGATCGCGCTGGCTGGACACATCCAGCGCGATCAATCGAGTAGTAATTTGGAATGTTGATCATTAGATTTCGTCTATCAAACAATAAAATAGGTGCTTAGATATATCCATATTATAATTCTACTGCGTGTGTTTCACTGAACTCCTCCTAAACGGCTGGACCGATTTGAATGATTATTTTGTATGCGTTTGGGTGGCACCCTGGATGGTTTAGATTCACAAATAATCGTATTATTTTATTTGTCTTTCATTTCATACTTTGTCTAACATACAATAATCGCTTGAAATATCATGCAGGACAACTTCTATCGGGTCCGCTAGTATAAGTATAAAGTAGGGACCTATGTAGATGCAAAAGAAAGTTGCTTAGTGATGCAAACATTTGACAGCATGCATACAAAGAGACACCCGTCTCTCTAAACCCGTTATCTTCGAAAGCTGACGCACATACCGAATTATTCACTGGCTATTGAAGCGAAGCGAGATTGCTTTGTCATTGTGTCCACGATTCGTAGCTCGCTGTTACGTGTCCAGCTCCAGTGCTTATAAGTACATATCTTACACCATGTTGTTAGTAGAAAATAGTACCTTGCCAAGTCATAAAATAAATATTAGATTCTAGATAAAGTTCAAGGAACCACTATTCCTACTAAGTATTCCCACCACACCACCCGCATTGCGCTGGCACCTAGACACCCAGTCAACTAATGTAGGTCTAGGTATCGCTTGCAGTTATTTTAAAGCCACCCGCATACTGAGTCACACTTCTCAAACTGAAATTGAAATCAACGTGTTTTTTTGCAAGAACCGAGTACAATCAAACCACAGACTACTAGGATGCTAACGCATAATCGCAAACTTAAATAGCATGTCTATGGAAAGTTATGGCTCTTAATTTAAACAGTACATTAAGGCATTGTTTTTTACCAAAATTAATATAAATATTTACCATCGGTCGCGCTTGATAGCAATATTAACTGCCTCTCATTTTTATGAGCCAGAACAAGGCCCCAATTCACAACCAAACTGTTCCAGTTTCGTTATTTATGCGAAACGTTCACACAAATACACGAATACATAAATTAAGGTCGTAAATTATCGTCTCCAGGGATCGTCGACGCCTATAGCCGATATACCGGCGTAATGGATGATCGAATGTTTTGGGCTAATTAAAGCAATTGGGTGGGGAAAACTTATTTTACTATAATAACAACCGGTCAAGTGCGAGTCAGACCGGCGCACCATGACGTCATCGATGCTGATGCTTCTATGCTTCTGGTTTTGTCCGAAGTTGTTCTTCCCTTTCCTCTTCTCTCTCTTCTCACATTAGAGCTAAGGAATATAGAAGACGAGTGATTTAGGCCCGCGTTTGGTAATACGTGCCTAACGGATTCCCTGAATCTTGAAAAACAGTTTGACCAGCTGAATGCGTTCTGGATGGAAATATGATAAGTGATAACACTGAAATACTAAAGCAGGAAAATTGATCAAATTTAACACGCATGCGTCAGAGGACAAAGATATACCTAATTGGAAAGATAGGAAACGTGTACCCTTACTAAAGAGTTACATACATAAGTACATTACTTAAATACCCAATTCAAATAAAAGTAAAAATATAATCGGTGCTTTCGGCACTCGGTAGAACTCGAAGAAGCTTAGAAGATACCTAATCAATAATTAACCAAATAATAGAAACCAATTGAAAACGAAACGGGCAGAACAGCAGGCGTACAGAACTATATCGAGAGCAGGCACCTACTATAGGCAGCAGTTTAAATGAATTGGCAGTCCTCATTTAGTGGTAGATCTGCTTTCCGCGCTGGAGGGCGTGGGTTTGATCCCCACCGAGAACCTATATTTGAGTGCATAGACGTTTGTTCTCTGTCTGGGTGTTACATTGTATTTTAAGTATACTTATATATAAAAGTCCTGCTTAATTTAGGGCTAGATAGTGTTGTGTGGACTATTTAAATAATGAGTTTCGTTGATTACAGGTTGAAAATGGTAATACAGTAACGCAGCAACATGACGATCCTCCTGTACGACCATATTGAGCTGGAGGATAGAGCGGCCAAACATCTTAGAGTATGGAAAGGTAAGTAAAGACCTTTGCATGTAGGTATAGGTCTACCAGAATCTCATGGCATAATAAAAAATTAAAAAAATGAGTTTTTCATATGGCAGCGTCAATTATCACCTGTTTGATGAAATAAATCAAATACTAAAGACATAAATAAAGAAAGATCGTTCAATCCAATTTCCCCAGCAATAAATTTTTATTTCTCAATTTGCCATGAGATTCTGGTAGACCTTTAACAATAGGTGACAAATAGCGTCAGGGTTATGTTTCCTCATACCCCTATTTTCGAGACACTGTTGTATGTTTGATAGGAATTTAGATGGAAGGCTAGGTAAGCACCTAGCCCCTATACCATCTTCTCAACATAGTCGGCCAAAATGACATCCCTCATCCATCACTCAAGGGCATCTGTGTTTTTGGTAGATAGCATTGTTGAATATTATTATGAAGCTCAATATACAGGGTTTATCAACGGTGGCAGGGCGATAGGTGACCTCAATGCCCATCCATCAAACCCTGTATGTTTCCCGTTGCTTCGTTCAAGGACTCAATAATAAAAACTAACTTTGAAGTGTTCGTTTTTATTTTTGAGCCCTAATTTACATTGCCACTGTATTGTCTCATAGCATTTAGCATAGGATCATGACATGTGTCAACAATATGACATGATGTCACACATACATCAATGTTCACGCCTTTAGAAGGCCACTCCTCTGAATATTTTAACTTTAAATACCAATACTTAGGGCCTTACTTACCAAAGTCACCTGCGTCAATACCGAGTAGGTATAGGTATACTTACAGTCTGTAGATAACGATCGCACAATGTGACTCACATACTTTAGCTATACTTAAAGAATAAACGTGGTTACTTCACTTACCAAAAGTAGCACATGGACGATTATGTAATTTAACATTTAGTTTGATTGCAGACGAAGATCATCCTATTTTCAATCGATTTGAGTCTGAGACTTTTTCATTACCCTCCCAGAACGAAAGAAAAACTTCCGGCTTAAGAAAGAAAATTGCGAGGCTACTTAAAAGTAACACATGTTTTAGGTACTCGCATCACTTCTACAATGTCATTTCATCAGCACCTTGGTATATTTCAGTATGGCATCTAATTTTGTTCGCCTCCGCGGCAATATTCGGCATCGTGAATTTTGTATTCCTACAAAACACGATGCAATTAGTGGACGACAACTGCGTGCTGTTTCCCCGACAACTGGAGTTCCATTGGGTAGAACTTCCGGTCGCTCCAAGCAATCAGAATGACAATGCTCAGAATAGAGTTAAGAATACGACTGAAACTTCCGATCCTGCTCAAGACAAAGTCTCAGATGCAACTGAAACGAATGCTACAAATGAAACTAATGTAGCAAAAGAAAATAATGCTACAAATGAAACTGCCAAAAGAGTAAAACGAGAGGTCGATGATGACGATGATAATGAACCTAAAATTCAACATGACGAAAATGGAACCGCTATTACTGGTAAGTTTATTTATAACCTGCGTAACCTACCTAACAATACTATGGTTATCTAATACAGGGAATCTCTCTATAAATAAAATTATCAAAAACAACTCTAAATCTAAACGAAATGTAGCAAATGAAGAAATGTACCATGTGCACATATACATATGTGACGAATTTAGGTTACGAGTAGGTAATTGGTGCGGTTTCATTTATATAGTGTCACTGTTAGATTAGATATTAACCCAACTCATACCTCTAATCTTTTCCTATCATCTTGTTTTCTCTTTTTAGTGACCGTACATCAATTTCCAGACAACCCTTTTAGCACCTACATTTATTTGGTTGTCGCTCCAAAACACAAAGCTTCAAAAAGTTGGTCTGGTTTTAACGTGTAGTCATTACTCTTACTAATGGTTTAGCTTTCATTTTGGTTTATCTGTAAGTTAACTAACACAAACCACATAACTTTCCATTCCAACCAGTTTTTTTGGTTTGTGTGTTTGATTTATGTGAGATTTATTGAGTAGATGCTAGGTATTAGTTAAGCCTGCTTACTTATGTATGATACATAACTGAACGACCTATCAATAAAAAAAACCTTACCACATTGATAGGGTCAGCTAAAGTTGATTTGTGAGGAATTGTGTAGTGCGTTTTATTGTTTGCACCTGATTATCTAATTCCTCATGTTTGAGCGATGCTTTATTTCAGGCAACAGCACCCATCGCCTAATGCTGGACATCTCAAGGACGCTGTTCGAGAATGACAGCGACTGTCAGTTTGCAGAGTTCATGCCAATCTTATCGACCATCTTTGCGTGTGTGTGGATCACATTCTTTACTATGTGTCCTGGCGGTGGTCATTCTAGAACAGGGTAGGTGATGTTAGAGTTTATTAGAGCTTACAGCTTTTACAAAAACAATATTAGCAAACACTAGATTTTCGCGGAAAATTCTCATTCAGCTATTCTCAGCGAGCTATTAATTATAGTACATTGTTACCTGAGTGTTGAAAGTCACGTTTTTTGAGTCCCGAGACGGGTTTGGCGCCAGAGCGTAAGCGAGGGCGCCAATGGAGCTTGAGGGACTTAAAAGACTTTCAACCGAGGTAAACACTGTGCTTTTCATTACGAATACAAGGAAAGTAAAAATAAAAACATGAAAGAAAAATTAGTGAAAATGAAGATTGAATTGCCGCCTTCCTGGTTTTTTTTTTCTTTTTCTCTGGCGGGCCTTCGGCTATGGCTCGCCAGCATTATTCAGCCATTGTTTTCATTCTCATAATTTAAAAAAAGGTAAATTGTTTGCTCAAATCTATGTTATTTTAAATAAATAGTTGAAGCTATAGTATATTAAGCAAGTAATTTAGAAGATATATTATTTATTTAATACTATCTTTATGTTATTTAAATTTAAATTTTACATTGCGCTCTAATTAGACTTTTTAACCCTTTAATGCATTTAGTAACAAAATTGTAACATCACATTCAAATCAAAATTAGGTACAATATTTTATTATCTATGGTAATTATTGAACGTCTAAACGTTCCTTTAAATATTTTTTTATCATTCTACTCAAGTTTGACAGTTTTCATTTGTGACATCTTGAATTTATGACACTTCCAAACTTCAGTGGCGGCAAAGCAAACTTTTTAAAAAAGGCGGGATATTGATGCGTAAAATTTTAAACAAAGTGAATGAGTTTTGTGATAAAAAAAATACATTATGGATGGTAAGTTTATCAAGTATCGTGTGATATGCGTATTTCTTGATTTTGTTTTCGTGAACCTATTCAAAACTAACATTTCATGCTAGTATCATTTATGTAACCCTATGCACGAACGTTTATTTTGATGACTTGATTTCTTCATGGTTTTGGATTTTTGTGGCGGTGCTCTTGTGCTGGTGATGGCTATTATTTGCATGTTTTTGGTGCTTTTTAGATCTGGGTATTGAAGAGCTCCTTCGAAGACTAGAAAATGGAGAGGTTTCGGACGACGGCCTGGAGTCAGACGGAGATGATTTTCAATACCTCCCATCTCGTGAGGCAATGCAGGTGGAATTGGAAAATCTGGGTGATGATGAAGAAGTTACGGCTTCTGACCCTCCCTTGTTAGAAGATGGTATTGACGCGTATGTAGGAGCACCAGCATTACCAGGTACCAGTACATTATCAGCCGCAAATTCGCAACCTCCAGTTTGTAGTGTGAATAGCACAAGAAACCTGGTTTGGAGAAAAAGATCACTAATATTCAACGAGAATAACATTAGTTTTGGAGGCAGTGAAGAACTTTCATCAGCAGTTATGGCATTGCAGAGTCCTTACCAGTTTTTTACTTACTTCTTCTCCAACGATTTGATGGAGCATATTGTGACAGAGACAACCCGGTATGCTGTACAAACACAGCCTGACAGACCTGAGGTTATTACGACTTCAGACCTTCGTAAATATTTAGGAATCTTGGTATTCATGTCGGTTTACCATTACCCAAGTACAAGATCCTACTGGTCTACCAAGTTTGGATTCTTTGCCATAAAAGAAGCGATGCCAGTAAACAAATTCGAGAAGATTCGTAGGATTTTACACTTCAACGACAACGACAAGCACCTACCGCCCAACCATCCACAGCACGATAAACTGCATAAACTCCGACCTGTCATAGACCATCTAAATGAAAAATTTTCAAGCGTCGCGATAGACCAGCGATTATCGATCGACGAACAGATGTGTTCAACAAAAATTGGCCACTTCCTCAAGCAATACCTGCCGAATAAACCACACAAATGGGGTTTCAAACTGTTTGTTCTCTGTAATTTGATGGGATATGCTTACCGCTTTCAAATCTATGCTGGAAAGGAGGTTGATGACAGATTACCAAACGAACCAGAAAATATTGGGGTAGTAGGACAAACTGTTTTGAAGCTTTTGCGAGTAGTTCCACGTCAACAAAACCACATAGTGTACTTTGACAATTATTACACGTCACTGCCTCTGATGTACACGCTGGCCAAAGAAGGAATTCAATCCCTGGGTACAATTCAAAGAAACCGCCTCGGCAAAACTTGCAAGCTGCCGACAAAACAAGAAACTATGAAAACATCGGTACCAAGAGGCGCGTTTGAGGAATACGTGACTAACTTTGAAGGCGTAGACATGACTACAGTCAGTTGGAAAGATAACAAGCAGGTAATCCTAGCATCTACATATGTGGGTGCACAGCCTGCAGAAAATATCGAAAGGTTCGACAAAAAAGAAAAGCGGCGAATACCTATTCCTTGCCCAAAATTGATCAAGGAATATAACGCCCACATGGGTGGTGTCGATCTTATGGACTCATTCCTAGGCCGATACAAAATTAGGATGAAGAGCCGAAAATGGTACATGCGTATCTTCTACCATGTTCTTGATTTGAGTATAATAAACGCATGGATACTATACAAAAAAGTATCTATTCGAAACGGCCTGTTACCCAAAAACATTATGAGTCTTGCAGAGTTCAGAGGTGAGCTGGCTGATTGCCTGTGTAAATACAACCCTCCCGCCACCAGAGGCCGCCCGGCTACTTCAACCAGCACTCCCAGCACGTCAGATGTGCCCCCACCGAAGAAGCGGAAGGGCAAACCATGCCAGATATTACCACCGTTTGAAGTCAGGTTGGACAAGGTGGATCACCATATCGTAAGAAGTGTTTCCCGTGGACGCTGCATGATGCCTTCATGCAAGACCCTAAGCACCGTAAAATGTAATAAATGTAATGTATTACTATGCTCAAGAAAGTCTAAAGACTGTTTTACGGTGTTCCACAATGCAGCGAATATTTAGACCCTTATTTAACCTTGTATAAATTTTGTCCCTAATGCATGGTGTTACAAAATTGTAACTACTAGTTTTTTTCAAAAATATAATGATTACAATTTATTTAGATTTTTTAAATTATTTTTTCCATTATCTAGGACCCTTTCCTTTACCAAATAATTTTTTTCCGATAAAAAATACGTTTCTATGCATTTAAGGGTTAAACTTCCTACCGTTGTAATGGGTTTCCAACCTACTTGCTGAATAAAAAGTTGGAATTTGGTTCAACGACCTCTTTGCAGTCAGAAAGACTTTAGAAAGTTGGAACATGGTTGAATAAAATAGAACTTGTTTTTTTTTATAATTTGACAGCTGTCAGTAGAAAGCGATTCTCCCTAGGGCTGAAAGTTTTACTTTCAATTAGGCCCCTCGGGCAACTTCAGACCTACTTTCAGAGTATGAGTAATGAAAAATAATTTTATTAATTTAAATTAACATTCGTGGACAATCCACACAACACTATCTAGCCTCAAACTAACCAGATAATGTGCTTTGGAAACTATAGCTATTGCTGATTATACATATACATTTTGTTGTAAACAGATAGTAACTTAGAATACAATGATAACATCCAAACAGAAAACAAACATCTTCGTTCACCACACAAATATTTGTTACGGGTGGGGATTATGGGGATTAAATCAACGGTCTCGGCGCAGAAGGCAGGTCTACACGCCTACTGTCTAATATCTACACAAAAAAAATATAGACAGCATGATTTTTGACTTCCAGTCTACAACAACCCTGGAGGATACTGACGCCCGCGCTGGTGTTTGCGATCGTGATGGTCGGTGTCACTGCACACAGCTTTGCCATCACCAACAAAGGGTTGCACGCCTTCTGTGCGGGGTTCAGCGAAATCACCAACTCAACCACGTGAGTTCATTTCTACAACTAGCATCATCATCAGTTTAAAAAAAGAACTGCTCCTCTCCTTCCACTGACTGATGAGATTGGTCTCAGATTACTTTTGGCAATGGGTGACGAAATTATGCGCCCTTGAGTTCATCTAGGTGTAAATAAACATAAAGCCATGTCAATCCTTGGCCCTGGCGTATCTATATATCAATATTTACTGGCTTCTAAAACACGGTTTATCAACTAGTTCGAGAGCCTATCTGGGTCTATACCGCCCTATATTTACCGCTACCTACCCTTCATCGTTAGTACGGTTGTAGGCAATGAGAACCTGACTTTTTGCTTAATAGACGTTCTGCTTTATAGACCATCAGATGGTTCTGATAGTTGGACGTTTTGCTACATGGACATTCTGCTAATTAGACTAACTGCTCATCAGACCTTTAGCTCTGTTTGACATTTAGCTACTTAGTACCTTCTGATCAGGAGGCATAAATATTGCACATCGGCTTTTCTGGCTTTCGTAGAGCGCTATCTCTTTCTGACGACACTGACGCTCTATGAAGCCGAAATTAGCCGGTGTGCAATATTTATTGCCTGCTAATATTTGTCAACTCCAGTTGCTCATCTGTAAACCCGTTCCTGGAACGCGGTTGGAACGCGTCATGGGGCCTCGGCCAGCGCGCCGCCAGCACGCGGGCGGCCAGCGCAGGCGTGCTGGCCGCGTGGGCGGTCTCCGCCGCTTTGCTGCTTGCGCGCTGTCTCTCCGCGCCTGACTTCATCGTCAAACGCACCGGGGTTCATCTCACGAAGGACCCTCAACAGGTAACATATTTTAGAGATTGTAGTGGTTTACGTATTCTTATATCATATTATGTGTGTTGCGTGTCCAAAATCACGGAAGCCATCCATGTGTGGTCCAACCCGCACTTAACAATTTATTTGATTTAGTTGCAATCTTTGGCGATGGTAATTGTCATTCAGTTCCAATAATCTTCCTCTTCGTGTCGACTGTTCTCTTGAGCCAGTGTGGAGAAGGATTTTAAGTATGGCTCAAAGGATCTCTCTGGAGATGAGAGAGGTTTTTCGAAATTTATAGGTCCTATAATTATGACATGCAGGTTTCATCACGATGTTTTCCTTCACTTAGCTCAGAGACCTTCCGTTCTGTCCTATTGACGTATAGGAGTTAGTGCTAGTCCAGTCAGTAATAAGACTGTTGAGGCCTCTGGTTTTATTATTACCTATTCTTCTTTCAGAAAATCCTGCCGCATCTCAAAAAGTCTCGTTCCAAGCAATCCCGCTCATCAAACAGCTCGCCAACTAAACGCGACACGGTCTCAGTGCGGTCCGAGCCCACGGTTACCACTGAGCTAGTCTCGGCCTCAGTGGAACCAGGTCATGACTCTGCACCCTCTTCGCTCATGGCCACGCCCGTGAAGAAGAATCATGATGTCATCGATATGGCTTACGACGAACAAGAAAGAAAGCCTGAACCTTGAAACTTTTAAAACTAATGGGAATAGTTTACCGTTCATGCAAAAGTTACTTACATAGAGAGGTTATTGCTAATTTCTGAGTGGGAAGGTAGGCACGCTCAAAAGATGCTCCAGATTTGCGGTATGAGCTGTCTAATGTTTTGGAATTTATTTCTGTAATGTTAATGCATTTTACCTAGATTACTTACGTTGAAGTCGTTCTATTATCGCCAAACTAATTTTAAAGAATATTTTATTGGCTGTATTTTGACAACTAAACCCACGATAAAATTATAATAATTATTGTTGTATTTGTATTGTATGTAGGTAATGTAAGTGTGTACTTTGTCCGCAACCATAATAAATTATGCCTAAATAACTAACTTATGATTTATTTCCTTAAACTATTTATTGGACCATATTACTTACTTAGGTACTTTACAGTATCAGGCTGATAATGATGGGTGATTTACTTTACTTATGAGCTAGCACCCATTAAAAAGAGGAAAGTAAGTTATTAGAAGTTTGTTCCCATCGTCCCGGAAACAAACGTTCCCGGGGTAAGCCGCGGGGTACAGCCCACTACACGCGGGGCACTATATACCTATAAGAATGCTGGCAAAAATATAATAGTCGAAAAGTTGTAAATCGTCATTTCTCATTTTGCTTTTGTTTTGACTTCACCACCGCTACCTAGCACGCGGAAGTATTTGAAATTTTGAATCATGGAACTATGTGCCTCTGACTACCACCTGCCGCTAAGACCCACACGCATGGTGCTGCACTGTGTGGTGTATTATTAGGACGAAGTTTAAGTTATCGTGTGAAAGTGTGAAACGTGAAACCAAGAACGAAGAAATATACTGAGAATAAAACTCTCTTCTCTTGATCTTTACGATCCCATATGTCACTGTCAAACTAATCAGCCGTTCTAATGTCAAAAGTCAAAGTCAGTCAGCAAAATATTATTGTAAACAAAGGAAAAATAATTTATTTTTCTTTTTGCAGTGCATGGCATGACTGCATGCATTATTAACCAAAATTACTATGATAAAAACGGCTGCAATGATAAATCAGGTAAACAGAGTTTTACTAAAGCATAATTTGCTGCGACAATTCTTTCGACAAATACAGAGTGAGCCTCTGCCGAAGATAGTGTATCCGCTAGAAAGCAGAAAATTACTGAAGGTCTCTGGCTCTGATGCAGCAGTGTTTCTGCAGGGACTAATCACAAATGATATGCGACACTTTGAAGAGGGTGCCCAATCCATGTATGCAATGTTTCTCAACAACAAGGGAAGGGTACTGTATGATACTTTGATCCACAAATTCGACGATAATTTCATGATAGAGTGCGACAAAAATGTATTGAGTTTGCTGCACAGACACCTCAAGCTGTACAAACTAAAAAGGAAAGTTGAAATTGGAGATATCAGCAATAACTTCAAAATATGGGCATTTGTTGCACCCCCAGAAACACTCCCTGATACAAATGATCCTAAAAGTAACATACATATTTACAAAGATTCTCGACTGGCAGATGTGGGTTATAATATAAATATTTACAAAGACCCTCGTCTTGAAGACCTTGGTTATAGAATTTTAACCCATGCTTCAGTCAAGGAGGAAACCATATCAAATGTGGTTGGAAAGGATGTAACTATTGAAGATAGTGAAAATGGGTACAAACAATTGAGGTATAAACTTGGGGTCAGTGAAGGAGCCTGTGATTTACCACCAGGTTTGAGTTTTCCCTTAGAAGCAAACTGTGATTACCTGCATGGAGTAAGTTTCCACAAGGGCTGCTACATCGGGCAAGAGCTCACAGCTAGAGTGCATCACACTGGTGTTGTACGAAAGAGAATAATGCCCCTGAAGTTTAGTCAAGAAGTTGCCAATTTGGAAGTGGATTCCGTAATCTCAGCTAGTGATAACCCAAAGTCAAAATTAGGCAAACTAAAAGGTTTTGTAGGCAGCTTTGGGCTAGGTTTAGTTAGAGTTAAAGAAGCAATGGAGGCTAAAGGATTGAATGTTGGAACATATACCGTTGGAATAGAAAAGCCAGCATGGTGGCCGGTTGAAGCACCAAAAGATAAAACTACATTGAATAAACTAGAATAGTTTTGCTAGTATGTCTTATCTTTTCAAATGGGAAACACATCAGAATTCTTTTAAATTTGTGTATGTATATTTTGTAAAGAAACCTAGCGCACTAGCGCATTGTACAAAAAATAACTAGTAACACACACCAATAACTATTCAAAATGTTTTTGTTGTTTCAGTGAAAAATGGGGGATTCTAAAGATTCAAAGACAAAGGAAGAGCCAGTTCAAATTGTGTATGACTTTAAATGTTCAAATTGTGGGTTGAATGAGAAAGCTCACTATAAAGGCACCAAGCCACCATTCTCCCGAAATGTTGTACTCAGGCATCCAAGTTATGTGATGAAAGACCCATTCAGCCCACCAGGAAAAGGAGAAATACTGGTGCTTGGCTCAGATTGTACCAATTGTGATAAACCTATTTGTATTAGTAAAGAATGCAGCTTGTTTTACACTAAAATGTATTGTTTAGACTGTGCATACAAAGCTATTGAAACATTTCCTACAGAAGTTAAAACGAAACTTATTCAAATAAAAAAGTAATCATTATTTATCTTTTTTAGTTAAGAATATCTTAAAATAAGGTTTCCATCAAATAACTACTAAATAAAAGACTTGGGTATAAAATACTGTTTACTTTGGCTTTCCAGTCCGATTTACAGTATTTTCTTTTTCAGTTTTCACAAATTGTAATTCAATAACACAGTTATATTCAACTGAAACTCTAGTTCCAGTAACATAAATGTATAAATACATAAGTCCAAAAAACGTTTAATTACAAGCTGAAGGAGACGACACGTCAAGCTTGAAGTCAGCTAACACCACACTTCAATGAAACATAAAATATAATCTTAAAATTATTAAAAAAAAGATAATTACAGCATATTTATATTAAGATGTATATATTAATAAGCTCTAAAACCGGGACAAAATTAAATATACATTTTGTCTTAAACCTTGGGAGTCACTTCCATCAGCATGATAGCACCACAAACCGTCATTACCCTCCACTTTCACTCAACTTCCCAGTGACTGTCTACTCGTACGACAATTTTACCAATAAGTACCAAACTATAACATAATGAGGAAACCATATCTGTTAGAAGAACAATACATTCAAATAATATTATATAAATTTGAATTTAGTAAATTATTATTGCTTTTATGAAAACGTAGTTAGGTTTTATTATTAGCCCCCGAATACTGAAACGCAACTCAGATTTAAGCACGTCTCAAGCGACGAATATTTGACAGTTTTCAATGAAAATCTGTCAAATATTCGTCGCTTGAGACGTGCTTAAATCTGAGTTGCGTTTCAGTATTCGGGGGTAAGTCTCATTTAACTATGAATGCTAAATTGGAAAGCGTGTATCAAAACGTTTATTGACATATTCGAGAAAAATTACAATTCACTAATCTATCGGTTAATCTCAGAAAAACGCACAACATCCAGATAATCCTAATTATAATAATTGTGATGGATTATATAAATTATAGAAAAATGTGTATCGGCGTTACTAGATTATTAATCTAAGATATAGATATAAAATGGACAGGTTTAAAATAATGTACGCTAATACAGACAAGTATTCTAAACATAGTCCTTAATATTCAAACCTACATTATTATGAGATTAATATATTTCATGTTAATTTTTATAAAAGTTACGTTGATTTGGGCAGTGAATTTATTTTGACCGGGATCACGATTCTCGATCAAATAAAAACGTCTGGAACAAACCAACGTTAAAGCTACGACGACAATGAAGTATGTGGTTATAGAGTGGTCACACCATAAGAATAATTACCTAAATATAATAATATAAGAACGGCAAATGAAGAATATTTTTACGAGATAATACAACTACCTACTTTTAACATTCAGTACTACAGCTGCTACAGCCTAAAATGAATTGCATAGACATAAACAATGTCGATTATGTTCACTAAAATGAATAACGTGAAAATATTAATATTCCGATAAAAATAAACTATGGTCATCTAGCTACAAACAAAGCAAAGCTTGTACTTTAGGAACCAGATGACTGAAAATAAATTAATTTTACTGTTTACATAATTTAGTAAATGAAGGGTGAATGAATTTAAATTATCGAAAATTTAGATCATCTCAGGCGACACAAAAGCGAATTTTGCACCCAAATTCCTACAGATTACATTATTAAAAAATAAAAAACTCTCACAGCCTACAATTAAATAATAATTTTGATAGTTCGATCGGCAAAACGATACACGTGACACACAAAACTACATAAAAAACACACATTAATTACAATGTATTAATACGATATGAAACTGAATGCAGAGCGAAGCCTTAGAGGCTAGCTAGAATAAGAATCTAGAACAGTTGCCACTACATTACAATATGTTTTTTAAAACTACAGAAACTGGGAAACCAATACATCTATGAGTACATATCATTACACGCTTTGTGCCTTGTGTACAAGTTGACCATCAGATTATGATCGAGGTGGCAACAAGTATGTTACAAGGCCCACACAATAAGATAATGATAAATATAAAAATGTAATAGCCTTTAGTAAACCGACACGCTTGAACTTTTATGTACTACACAGGATATTGGCTGTGACATACACACACGAACCATTTTCACTCAGTCCATACACGCACACATCAATCTAATGTCGTCTTTTGTCTCACTCATTTTCTACGAATTTAAGTAAGTAGTAAAAAGGATACTTGATTGGTCTGCACGTGTAATCTTATCAATCATTTAAATCTACAGTCTTCTTAAATAAGTAGCCACCACGAGAACGTAATCCATAATCAGTAGCCCTTTGAAATGCCCTAGCATTACAAAGCCGGTGCTGATTTGATTCGAAAGAGGCCTATTTCAGACAGAGCTGAACAGCTACGTAGCATCTTAGAACATTTTTAAACAAAGATGGGGTGATCCAGGAACACATTAGGTGCATACGGTTACTTGCACGGACACACGTGATTTAGGGCCGTATGCAGAAACGATGAGCCGACTCCACAGTCGAGCCTTATGCTGCCTTCCTACGGTGCGTGGTTCTGCAGATCATCACGCATCGCGCACGACGACGCACGGCAACGCACACAGAAAAGGCTCCTGTGCTACCGCGCACCTCGGCGCACGAGACCGTTCCCATGGTGTGTCGTGTGAGCTGGTGCGCGATATCACGCACCGGTGGGAAGGTGCTATTAAGCATACATTTTTAACACTTTTCAAGGGAGAACTGTCAAAAAATCTATGCTGGAGGCTCCACTCAGACTCGAGCATTATTTATACATACGAGCCTAGTAAGTAAAGAGCGAATGCAAACTGGTATGATTACAGCAGTAGGATATTTGTATGTCTAGTGAACATAGCAATCATGTGCTATCAATCTGAACTAGTGATCGTTCTGAAATAGGCCTGAGCTTCGTAATACTGAGATGATAAGTCATGTCGCCGCATCGGGCAGTAGCAGAGCACAATTCATGTAGTTGTATTACAGACAGGATTTGTCTTTTAATATAGTCGTTTGTTCATCATTACAGTATAGGTATGGATCGGTCAAGTTAGTATTTTTCCACTCTCTAAGTAATAGGAATAGAACCAGCTAGAATACACACAAGTGTTTTAAGACTGTTGAGTACTGGAATGTTTCTAAAAAGATCTACAGTAACTTGTTTTGTACATTATGTTCTCTCACTTAGAGCTTTGTGTTGTTTTTTTAGTTGATTAAAATATTTCATTACACGCTTTGAATAAAAAAAAAATATTTGCTTTAAAACACAGCAAATGTGGAGTCCATAGCACGAATTTAGGTCAGTACGCGCGTTGTCGATTTTTTTATTGCGATTTTGATCGTTTGCGTTCAACAGAAACAGCTACACCGTCGCAAAAGTCAGCAATACGCGCACTGAGTTTAATTTATAAATCGACACACAATAAGTTAAACCCCACTTGTCAGCACAGACTACGCAAAACCAGCACTTTGCATGATACCACGAGACTATTGGTTGTACATTACAAATACTTATAAGTTTACCAAACATCATGGTTAGAAGCCAAGTGAGCACTGACGTGTGGTTATGCTGACAAGTATGGCCTATAACTACAATACAATAAACATGAAAAATCATAATACAATGTGTAATAAACACTGAGACCGTAGATTGCCTGCGCACAGGTCCTTGAGCATTTCATTGATGTCACTCACTTACATCCACACTTCTTAAAACTAACACAATAGTCTGTATCCACTCTCCACTGCAATCAATCAACACGTGTCCACGTGAATATTACAGTACTCGACATCTCATCTCAAAACATGAACTCGTTGTGAAAAGATAAAAGCTTACGACTACCCCTTGAGGGATTACAGTCGTGAGCTTTTATCCTACTTACTAATGTGACAGAGACACGTCCAAAGGTGCCCATATTGAAGTAAGTATTCCAATCATCAAAAAATGTATCACTGAATTTGTTCTTTTAATTATTCAGGTCACTGTCTAGAGTCGTATTGTTAATATTGTGATGACTTGCCGAGTACTGGTATTAGGCAAAGAAAGGCTGAACCCATTAGTTACACGACTTCTACGCCCGAAAGCTAGTTTTATACAACTAGGTTTCTTTGTCTTGCGTACTGAATTGTTTTAGGATGATTCAGAGCTAGTTATCATTGCTCTGTGTTATAATGCGTCATTTTAAACTTACATTGCTGAAAATAGCATATTGGGAGTAAATATAACTTATATAGATAGTATAATATGTATAGATAGTGCAATTCACGAAGACGCGCCCCTCGCGGGGTGCGGGGAGTTTGCTCCGAGCGGCAGTCGCGAACCGTAGTCTATTCATTGTAGTGTGCGTGTGCACTCATAGGTAATTAGTGTGTACCGATAACACTCAAACATTGACGGAAGCTTGCACACATATACTATAAACGGTTAGGAGGAATAGTGGGGCGCGCCTTCGTGGATTGCACTATCTATATTCACCATCTCAAGAAAAGCTTACACTAATATCTTACAAACTATATTGCGGTGTTATATAAGCCGAACGCCGTTATAAACTCAAACGTATGAAGTAATTTATACGTGAAGGTATGAAGACTGAATCATGGCTTTAAAGTCTATGCTAGTCAAAACCTACAGCTTGATAGGTCTTTATATTCTGTTTCTTTAGTTTCATTGCATCAACGTTTGATTCTTACGGCGGCTGTAACTTACGGGTCCAGTTTTCTTTCAGTCGCTTATCCTCTGGTTCTCTAGGAAGCGATGGTCATCATTTGACGTGCGCTATTATGTCTATTTCATACTTAATGTGGGTCACATGTTAGCCACAGGATCGTACGTTGTAATAAGCCCATCAATGAGGACTATCGCTTAAGAAAACCATCGATAAAATTCATTCGAATTGTCAGTCAGAGCCTGCGCACACCTAGGTCGCTGGCGATAGCGATCAGTGAAACGCTGTTGAATTTGACAGCGTGCGCAGGCCTCGTCGATATCCAATATCGAATGAATTTGATCCCGGAGGCTTACATAAGCGTTACGTTAGACAGGTGTCGACAAAGCGCACTCGAGAGGGACAGTGTTGCTTATACATCGACAAGCGCTTGCTGCGCTATCTCCGCGAGGTCATTGACCGCGAAGAGGAGCTGCGCGCGATAGGCAGAGCCTCGCAGCGGCGCGGCCACCTCGTCGGAGGAGTCATCGTCATCGATGACGTCATCGCTGGGCTCGTCGCCGGAGCTGCCTTCGGGGGAGTCGCAGCGGGAGCTCTCGGGGAGAGGCTCTTTCGGAGTCTCCGGTTCCGATGAGTCCTCGTCTTGAAAGAAAAATTTAAATGTCAGTCATTTTGTTGAGTTAAAATGATAAGCACTCGATTATTTTGTAGAAATAGTTGTCGCAAAAATCGCCCGAAACAACACGAAAGTAGCTTTTTTATTTTATCACAAATATTTATCTTCGGTGGGAAAGGCAGAGCGTTTGCCACAAGGGGACTTAATCTGAGTTTTAACATAATTTTGTCGTTAGCTAGCTTAATGCGATCGGTAGCAAATTGTATTACTTAAGACCTGGGCACACCTAGGTCGCTGGCGATGGCGATCAGTGAAACGCTGTCAAACTTTTATATGATATTTGACAGCGTTTTATTGATCCCCATCGCCAACGACCTAGGTGTGCGCAGGCCTATACGAACGCTACGTAAGTGATTTTGCGTTAAGCTAATGACAAAACAAAACTCGCAGAATGAGCCTCTACTCAGTAGAGGCTCATTCTGCGAGTTTTGTTTTGTCTAGTGGTCTGAGCTTTACTCAGTAGAGTCTACTGAGTAAAGCTCAGACCACTGGCTTTATGACATCATGCGAAATATCTTCTATCTTGATATTTTACACGGGGGTATATTATCCTTTCTATCAAGTTAGTCGTAATACCTGTGGCTTGCAACAATCGCTGTTGGATTGCGTGTGCGGTCCGCAGTAGATCGCGCGCCGCGTTGGAATCCAAGCGCGCTCGTCGCGACACAAGCGTCAATGCGCGAAGTGGACCTAGTAAAGTCGATATACGACGGAGGGAACTCGCGTCGGATAGTTCCTCTGTTAGAGCTTCTACTACTGTGTTCGTGCTGGAACTACCGATCTGGAATAAAGGTGTTAATTGTTAGGTGAACACATACAAGAATAAATAAATATTGTGGACAACCCACAAACCACTATCTAGCCCCAAATTAAGCAAAGCTTAATATACTATGGGAACCTGATCGCTAAATACTTACTTAGATAACAATATAACACCCAGACTGAAAACCAACATCTACATTCACCACACAAATATTTGTTCTCGGTGGGGATCGAACCTACGGCCTACGACCTACGGCGCAGAAGGCAGAGCTACTACCAACTGAGCTGAGAGGCCAGTCAAAAAAAAGGTAATGTACTTGTAACATACCTTCGGATAGTAATGCTGCATGAACTCGTAGATAGCTTTGTCCTCTAACGATTCCCGCTCGTCTAGAAGTATAGCGTCGATGTATTCCGATAGCACGTTGCATTCTAACAACATCTCTTCTAATTTCGCGTCCGCCTGCAAACAACAAATGGCAAATTTTATCATCCGCACTTGATGTAGTAGTAGTAGAGCTCTTTGTGATGGGCTCGTCCGGGGAAGTACTACCACCATGCCTATTTCTGCCGTGAAGCAGCATTGCTGTGTTTCGGTTTGAAGGGTGTGGGTGCCGGTGTAATTACTGGCACGTGAGGCTGAATATTTGTATGCCTCCAGTTGATGGACGCAGGGCCAGTGCATCGTAGGGCGCGTTCCTGACGTGCGTGACCTACGAGGCATTGCTTTGTTATAGGCGATGTCTACCACTTAACATCAGGTGGGCCATATGCTTGTTCCATCAGCTAGTTACATAAAAAAAAAATGTGCGGGCTGGTTTTACCGCAAATAGGCCGCTGGCGGGTACTTTTTGCGTGACCCTTGACACGTGTTGCTCGAACTTTTTTAGGTTCTCCGACACGCCGCCGCCGGTTTCGCCACGATGTTTTCCTTCACCGTTTTGAGAGTACTGATATAGTGCACATAAATTTTTCTACAGAAAAACTCATTGGTATCGTTTTGAGAGTACTGATATAGTGCACATAATTTTTTCTACAGAAAAACTCATTGGTATACCTGGATGCCTGGATTAGAACCCACGCCCTAAAAAAAGCAACCTGTTTATTAAAAAATCGTGTTAGTTATACTCTATTTATAACTCAAGAACGGCTGAAATTTGGTGGGGAGTTAGCTTTTAACCAGGAAACGGACGTAGGATACTTTTTATGCCGAAAAATAACGGGAATGGGGCGACCGAAACCTCAGACGTCTGCTAGTATTTTATAACAATTCCCGCCCGTCTGCTAGTATTTTATACAAAACGTCAATTGTGACTACAGCCAAATAGAATCCACAACGTGACTATCAGCACTTAGAGACATTAAATGAGTGTTACCGGTGTATTAGCGACGTCCCGCCAGAAGGAAGCGAAGTAGTTGAACCTGAGAGGCACCGCGTCCAGTGCACACAAAGCCGACACCGCTACCAACGGCTCCGACATACAGCGTTGTTGTCTTGCAACGCGACAACACGTCTCTGAAAACGATAAGCTTATTACATACTGCTGGAATGGAGTTAGAGGACTTCAATCAGCCAGATAGCTGATAAGAAATACATACTAAGGCAAGGTGATATCTCTCTTCGATTCAACTGAATGCAACTTCAGTCATCGAGCAGGTAAGTAGTTGACTGTAACGTCAAACCTGTACCTGTATCATGGTCGCATTAGTGCAGACTAGTCTACTCAGAGTTATTTGTCGAGTTTGATTTGGATTCGAAGGCGCAGCAACGCAGCAAGGGGAAGGTCGTGGGTTCAATCCCGCTCGGCTCTTAACTTTTGGAACATTATAAAAATCTTTACAATTTTTTTTTTATTAATACTACTAGTTGATGGAACAAGCATATGGCCCACCTGATGTTAAGCGGTAACTATCGCCTATAACAAAGCATTGCCTTGTAGGTCACGCACGTCAGGAACGTGCCCTACGGTGCACTGTATAAAGCCGGGGTCCATCAACTTGAGGCTTACAGATGTGAATACAAAATAACAATTACAACGTACTTGTATATAATTTTGTGATTTTAGTGGTAATCTTCAGTATTAACCGCATATTTCATACCAGTTTACATAGAGCTGGCGCATTCATCAGAGTGATTCTTGTATCGTACTGAATAAAAAACTATTGACTTTGACTTTGACATTACCTATGAACTTGTGATAGGGTCTGTATATCTGCGCGAGTGGCTGGTGGTGCGCATGCCGCGACGCGCACATGCCGTGCAGCGAGCGCGCGCGCCCGCGCCCCGCGCCCCCCGGCCCGCCGCCCCCGGCGCCCCCCGCCGCGCCCGCCGCCAGCGGGACCAGCGCGCCCAGCGCCGCCGCACCGCCTATCATCACCAACTCTTGCAGCACACCTGAACATAAACAAAAGTCGTTTTAGAAGTAGGCAACAAATATTTCATGTACCATGTAAATGTTCCATGTTTTTTTTTTAATCATGTACATTGTGACCTCCTTAAAGTGCACTTACAACGCACTTTACGCCAATCATTGAATTCAACAAATCAGTTCGTGTTTGGTCATCAAGCATACCTCGCGACTCACCATTATCATTTTAATCATAGTTTCTTAATAGTCACAATCAAATCACAGCGGAATATCGGTCACCAGCGTCTAAGAAAATGCATCCTGGTGGTAAGACAGAACTTTTGCTTATGGTATTAAAAGCCGGCTCGAGGACAGGCAACGAAACACATTACTAGCCGGGAGATATAAAAAAAAAAAACAAATCGATCAGATTTGACAATTTGTTTCGCCAAAAAGATGAGACAAAAACAATACGTTACATAGAAACGATCGAAACGTGTTGTTGTCTCATCATTTTCCTATACAAAAGAAAGAGACGAATTGTTCAAACTGATCGAGTAAAGCTCAGACTACAGGTACATCAGTACATACCGAGCGCCTTGCTCCTGAGCCGGTCGAGTGTCGGATGCAGATGCAGCATCGTGAGCAACCGACGCGCGCACTCGGGCCAGTCCTTGCAGGCGAGTAAAAGAGCGCGCGCTTCTTTTGTATCCCGGCGAGTACGCAGAGTGCGACAGAGCGCGCGAGCCCAGCGCAGCGCCGCCGTCAACTCGGAGCGCACAGCGGCCGCCGCACTTCCCCCGCCCCCGCCGCTACCCCCGCCGCCTTCCACGTACACCGCGTGCAGGCTGTGCAGCGCCTGGATATAACATATATAGATAAAACACACGGTTTTATACAACTAGCTGTTGGAACAGCATTGTTATGTTAATTAGTAACGATGGCATATAAAGCATTGTCTCATAGGTCTCTGGTCTCTCATGTCTCAACTGGTCAATAAATAGTCTTATCTCGTAATATTCGAGGAAGTCTGAAAGTGGCGCCGGTGACGGACAAGATGAGGAGTATGGGGAGGTTAGCATGGTATGGGCATGTCATGCGGAGGGATGAGGGTCATATTACGAGGAAAGTGTTGGAAATGGATGTGGATGGTGGTTATAGAAGAAGAGGTAGACCAAAGAAAAGATGGATGGAATGCGTCAGGGATGACTTGAGCAGGAAGGGAGTGAGCACTGCGATGACGAATGATAGAGTGGAAGAAGAAAACCTGTTGTGCTGACCCCACTTAGCGTGGAACAAGGGAAGATGATGATGATCTCGTATTATCACTAAAACTAGTTTCTAAGTTACTTTATTACTAACAAATTATGTATTTATGTCTGAAATAAATATTATTTGATTTGATTATTTGATAAGTCACGCACGACAGGAACGCCCAGCGTTCATCAACTTGAGGTATACAGATGTTCAGCCAGTGCCTAGTATTACAGTCAATGTATTAGCGGTAAATAATCCTAGTGTAAATACTATTGTTGTTGCGTGGCATAAAAATAAATAACTTTTGATTTTATTTAAATAAATGAATTAAAAAAAAAATAAAAATCTTAAAAATTAAAATATGATAGTGATAATGCACAGATATTTAAGAAACATTTAACGTTAGGTATACAGATGTTCAGCCAGTGCCAAGTCAATGTGATAGCGAGGTAAATCAATGAAATTAGACATCTTAAAAACAAAAATAATGATAAAGGCCAAATTGTGAAGAAAGCTAAGTAACTGACCTCAAACGTCATCTGCAGTCCACCGTTGTAGACAACAAACAGTCGATCATCTTCGTTCTCGACGAGCGTGCAAAAGGCGGATATTAGGGTCGTCCAACACGTTCTACCGTTTAGTCCTGCAACATTTGCACAACAGAACGCTTTTACAAACCTTACTAACACCCCATCATTGAAATTTAAATGGTGTTTAACAATTAAACTATAGGGATAATTTCGAAATGCCCTAAAAAGCAAAGAATCTATATGCGAAAGATTATCTATACATATATAAAAATGAATCCCTATTTCCCTATTTGAAGGGCTGTACCGATTTGGCTGAAAACTGGTGGTGAGTTAGCTTAGAACCAGCACATAGGATACTTTTTATCCCGAAAAAGTAACAGGAACGGGACCATCAGCGAAGCCGCGGGCGTCTTCTAGTCAAAAATAACTCAAGACGTGCCTTGACGTATTTTGATTGCATGAAATAAATCGACGGTTATTACTGCTGTATAACTTTTGCAAGCGCACTATCATTATTTTCGAGTATCTCTTGACGAGACTTCCTTTTTACATAATCATCACTTAGAACCGAATGCGCATAGCGCACACACACCTTCCCCACAGTAGCTAGGCATTATGCTGAGTCAAGGCGCTTTTGCTGCTGTAGCACACAGAAACACGACGCACTTCTCCAGTATCGATGTATAATTTGTATCTTTCTTCTTTAAGGGGCCGACGGAGGGCGAATTTTCATACAAACGTAATACCAAAATGATTACTAATTTAAGCAGATTTTCACTATATTACTGTAATAATTGTATTTGTATAGTATTTATCTAGGTTCCTGAACAGTTTTAATTTTAAATTACTAACCTCAAATGAAATTAACGCCATCACATTTTGCAATGAAAAAAATGTGTAAAATGCGATTGGTGTTTATTTCATTTGAGGTAAGTAATTTAAAATAAAAACTGTTCAGGAACCTAGATAAATACTGTACAAATACAATTATTACAGTAATATAGTGAAAATCTGCTTAAATTAATAATCATTTTGGTATTACGTTTGTATGAAATTTCGCCCTCCGTCGGCGTCGGCCCCTTAAGTGTCCTTGTTTTTTTACTGGTTTATGTGTGCTAAATGTCTATGTCTATGAATGCAATTAGGCTTTGACGAAAGAACGAATTCAGTAAAATAGTGGCTTCGCTATGCTAGGACGTCGAGACACCACATACCCTGTAGATAAGCAGATAGCATGCTCCGTCTAAACATGGCTGCTTCTCTCCCCTCGGTCATCTCCATGCTTGAGGTCCGCGTGGGGATGTTTAGGTCGCTCCCTGGAGGGTCGCGTGTGGTACAAACAACACTTATAAGCTAAAGTGAGTTTAATATAGGACATCGAGTGGTTGAACTAGCAACGCCACCCGTTATGCAGAAAGTCAGAAAAACTAGTCCGCTCACCAAGTACCAAGCTAAATTCTTACAAAATACATTCAGCGAATTCATTGCCTTTAAATTCCCGCAAGCTCGTACGATCTAAATGTTTTACACTTTAGGGATTCTACAATGACTTTTGATTATAAACTAAAACAATCGTTCAACGACAATAGAGCCAGTAAACTACATCCAAAACAGTAGTCGATCATATAAGTCTGAATATTAGGCGTTGTTGTTGGTAGTAGGGTTAGCAAAACAAGATAACACTAATTTAAATCCTCCTCTTCTTCTTGTCGTATCACTTAGTTGACTACTCACTTAGTGGTGCAGGGGTTTTAAGTGCGCCTCAAATCCTTTTAATAAGTTCCCCATACATACTAGCAGATAATCTTACCTTGTAAGTAAGCAGAAAGCGTGCTCCGTCTGAAAGCGGCCGCTTCGCGCGTCTCCGAAGTCTCTGTACTATTGCTGTTGATGTTACAGAAGCTAACGGTCGCCGTAGCGGTGGTGATCGTCGCCGGACTGTTGTTTGTGTTGTTGTGGCTAGCACCGCGAGACGCGAGGATACGGGCCAATCTAGACGTAGACAATTTGCAAAATTTTAGTATTTTTTTATTTTAATACGCTAAAAACGGATATTTTTGTAAGGAACGTGCCCTAAGATTCACTCCCTTGCGTTCATCAACTTGAGGCACACAGATGTTCAGCCCCACGTGCCAGTAATTTCACCGGCACCCACACCCTACAAACCGAAACACAGCAATGCTGCTTCACGACAGAAATATGCATGGTGGTAGTAGGTACTTCCACGGACGAGCCCTTCACAAAGAGCTCTACTACTAAATACCTCCTTCATACATCTTTTTCCAACAACCTTCACAAAGTTATCATTAACTCATTTGTATGTTACCTACAGTAAACATTAAGACCGAACGTTGAACCTTCTTCATCATTTACAAGATTTACAAATCTCCCTCTCTCTCTCTCTGCGAGTATTGTTACCTGAGCAACTCATCAGCGGCCGCAGGATATAAGTGCGCGTGCGGCGCTATGTTCCGGAACGCCCAGTGTATATTCTGATGCTGCGCGAGCGTCTTGGCGAAGGCGCCGGAACGCCGGCAGCAGAGCCGCAATATAGCGTAGTATGGAGGCAGCATTGCACGGTTGAAAGATACCACCTCGCCGTCTTCGTGGTCCGCACTGGAAGTATCACACACGGTCAGTAAACGAACAGAAACCGCCTCACGACAGAACATAATCAGCCAAACTAGTCTTGATTTCCAGACACTGCAAAAGAGATGTTTCATAATACGCTAGGTAGGTCTATGTACACTTGTATGAAAAATGCGGTAAATAATGAAGATTACCACTAAAATACTAAATTTATAAACAAGTACGTTGTACAAAAGTTATATTGAAAAGTTGATTTTATGTAGTGGTGAATACCAAAAGGAGACCATGAGAGTTTTACCGCAGTGACTGACACAAATAAGCGTCATATTAATTGCCAGCGCTAATTGTCAAAATGATAGTCCTACTACTTCTCGTCATGTGCTTTGTGCTGCTCTCTTTGACCAACCAAAATCTCTATGTACAACCAAACGAAGTAGAATTGAAGAAAAATACAATTTTAAACCGAATTCTACATTGCAAAGCTGTATTTAAGATTAGTGTACCTAGACCTGGCGTGAGCTCCATGGATGCATGAAACATCTCATTTATAGCCCGGCCACAATATCTGTGCACTAAACTTGACGGTAAGGCTGCTAGTCGCCATGTTATCAGCTACTTACAGTATATAGTTATAGGCGATGTGTTTAGTAAGCTTCGAGTGCGAGACAGCAAGTTGCACGTTCTCAGGACAATCGACAGTGACCCCATGCCAGAACGTCAGTAACGCTTGCTTGTTCGGATGCACTGCCACTGACGGCTCAGAGAGAGCGGGGTGGTATAGCTCCCAGAGATCGTTAAAGTATTGACCGAGCTGAAACAACACGTTTTAATCAAATACCGATCACACAACACTATGTAGCCCCAAGAGCTTGTATGATGGGAACCAGATAGCTGATAGAATACTTATATCCTTTTTTCTAAATACATCCTGTTAACCAGTGTTAACCATTTTTGGGAATAGGACGTCCCTATTCTAATCAAGCAAGAAGTTACATCTCTAGTGGAGAAGAAGCTGAAGAAGGAGAATATGGCGTCGTTACGTGTGGTTGTATTGTTGGCCGTGTAATAAAGTAAAACGGAGTTGTAGCTATATAATCAATGATGAAGCGTATTCGTCGTAAAAATACATACTTAGAACACAATATAGGACCCAGATAGAGAACAAACATCTACGTTTACCACACAAATATTTGTACTCGGTGGTGATCGAACCCACGACCTACGGCGCAAAAGTCAGGAGTCAGGGTTACTACCAACTGAGCTGTGACGCCTGTCGCCAGTTTTATGATCAAATGACAAATATGTGTACAATTATATTATTGTTGTTGTACAAATGTATGACATTGGTCCTATAATATAGGTTTTTTTTAGGTAGGAAATTCTAGAAAATCGTTTTTACGAACCGGAAAACGTGAGAACCGTTTTCCCAGTGAACTGGCGATTTTTTCAGATTACTGCAGGGCAAGTCCCACTTCATTTACAACATTTCTCCTACGAAATGTTTTTTTCGTTTCGCCTATTTGTCTCTCTCTATTGTATGGAGAAAAGATGAGACAGCAAAAATACGTTACGTAGAAAACGATCCAAACGATTTGTCTTATCATTACATTGTCTCATCAATTTTCCATACTAAAGAGAGACACGTGCTCACACGAAAACAATATTTGGTAGACGAAATGTGGTAGCAAAATTCTAGCTAGGGCGCTGGTAGTGGGTGTTTAAAGAAGGTTCAAATCCCTATATTCCGGGAATCAATGTGAAGGGCTTACGGAGTAGGTTAATGATGAAAAAAATCATGCATTTATAAAATAAGACGGGTATTATTTATCATTTCTATAACTCACCATCAGTTTCTCGACCCTGCTGACGACACAATACGTCATGACGCCGAAATATGCAGTCAACTTCATAGTCCCATGCACAACAATGTCGGTGTACTTGCGCGCCGCTTTCAGCTTTCCTAGCAGCATTGTGAACACCTGTGGAAATTATAAAAAGTTAATCAACAAATAAAAATATGACATGATTCTATCAACTTTTTTCGCAATGAACAGAGAACAGTGGAAGAAGACGGAGGAGACCTTTACCCATAAAGGGGTCCACTTCTCATAGATTTAAGAAAACTCACTTGAAGACTAACAACTAGGCTAAAAGTAACACTAACACTTCACTAACATACAAACTGTAAAACTTAGCTTTAAGAAATATGGAAATAAAAGGCTATATTATTTACCTGGTGTAAGGTATGGTGCGCTGTGTCAGGCAGCTTGGCGGGATGGTGGGGCCGAGAGCGAGAGTATCCGGCGCGGAAGTGCTGAGACGGCACTAGAGCGACCAGCAGCAACCCAGCCGCGGCTCGCACTCTGGCTGCGTTCGCGGCTAGCAGTTGGGGCTCCAACCAATGTTCTGCTGTGCGTAACGCCCATGCGTGCGCTGCTTTGTTTCTTGGCACCTGAGATAAAACCATCATATCATCTCAAATCAATACATACTGATAGCCGGTGTTATAAATAGGACATCACTATACAGGGTGGTTTTTTGAGAAGGGCGGTAATGGCCAAGACCGAAACCACAAATGCATATTTTTTTTTCTAAAATTATTTAGTTTTGACGGATAATTTTTCAAAAAAAATTACACCCTGTATTATTGAACTAATGGATTCTGTTGCTGATAAGGGTCAATCTTTGCAAAATTTGCAAAAAATATTAGTTTTTTGCAAAGTTCGACCTTGGGCTGGGAAGGCGAGGCCGTCAATAATGTCGGATATTTTAGATACAACTAAATAAACCAATTTGTAATTTGAATTGGACGAACGACGCTTCTATATCCAGTTCTGGGACGCCTACTAAACAATAGAAGGAAGCTAATAAGAACCTGCAAAGCGAGCCACTCGAGGGCCGCGTGCGGACACACGTCAGCCGCGTCCCATAGCCGCGCGATCACTAGTTGCGTGAAGCACGGCAGTCCACCAGTCGCACCTGCGCCTGCGCCGCTGCCATCCACTAATAACGTCAGTAGCTTGAAAAACGATGCGCAACTCTGTTGATAAAATATACCTCTGATATACTAGAATATTAGACGAACCACTTGATTATGTAAATGCAATAGACCTAAACAGACGAAAGATAATAATATGTATAATATAGATAGAAAGTTTAGATAATAGAATAGACAAATGATACTTTATGGGCTAAAAGAAAGAAAAACGAAAGAAAGAAAACTTGTTTATATAACACACATACATTGTACAAATTATAAGGTAACAAAAAACTTAAAACTAAAAGGAAAATAGTCTACCTGTCGCAAGATTGAAGTGAAACACTTCTCAGATAAAAATAAACTGAAGAATAAATTCCCCATACACAATACTAAACAACCGTAGTTTGTTGCCTGTTCTTCTAGGCTTGGTCGCGTGGAGCTGGCACCTAGAGCCACCTAGCTCAAAGAAGTTTAGGTAAATCTAGGTGATCTTTGAATTATAGTATACCTACATAAATTTTGAATTTGAATTTGTATAAATGCCCTATACGTTATAAATGCCTCAAGCATAATGTCAAAGTAAAGAATAGTAGACATTGCTTGATTCAATGTTTAGTTACCCTGATATTTGACTACATAAGCTATGCTTTCAATATTCTTTCGAAAACCGTAAACTAAATCTAAATTGACGTATACCTTAACATTTTTTTTAAAGGGAATTATAATCAAACTCACCTCTGTATGTTTGGCGATGCCTTGGAAGATCATGGAGACAATCTTCTCTGCGAGAGGCTCGTTCCACCGACACAGTGCGAATATCAGCGAGCGCGTCTGTTGTAGATTAAGACTGTCGCGCGTTTGCTGGTAGATGAATGGGAAACCCTGTATGACAAGATAATTACTTAGGATACATTTTGAATACTTCTCCTGCCTGAATAGAAATTTATAAATAAGTTTTCTAAGTTTTTTATTCATTTTATAGTGTTTACTACACTTAAGAAAATCACACAGATTTTTATAATGTCCCAAAAGTTCAGAGCCGAGCGGGATTTGAACCCGCGACCTTCCCCTTGGTACGGGGCTTGGTAAGTTTTCTAAGTTCGATCCATCTTGTCTTCGCCGGTAATTGTGTCATTGAAATAAAACATTGTGTTAGTGCTATAGGCCAATTATTTTTGATCCGCACTTGGTGGGACTTGTTGCACCTTTTTTTTTAAATGCCCTCCACCACGTTTTCTTGACGTTGACTAACAGCAAAGTACTTCAAAACGATCCTTGTAATGTAAGAGATAAAGAACAATTTAGTTTGACTGACTGAAGTAGTGGGACGTTCAGTTTCAGATTGAACGATCTCTAAAGTAGTAATCAACAAATATCGTACATCGGCTAATTCCGGCTTCATAGAGCGTAGTGTGCGTCAGAAAGAGATAGCGCTCTACGAAATCAGAAAAGCCGATGTGCAATATTGATCGCCTACAACCGTACCTTAGTATGTATCAATGCCTTCGCATCGGGCTCGTCCAAGGCGAGCATGCCGGCGGGGTCACGTGACCTCTCCACCAACCCGGCTACGAGCGCCACCATCTTGTCTAACGCCCCGGGCCGCAGTTTGTCGCCGGCGGATTCAGCGTTGCCGCTGCCACTGCCACTACCGCTTCCGCTGCCGCCGGCTTCTTCCGTTGGAGACTCCGGCTGGAAATTAGCATGACTAAGACCTGTGTTCAGAAACAGAAGGTTCTGAGTCGAGCCTCAAGCACGCTAAAGAATCGATTTTTGACAGTTCTCCATTGAAAAATTGAGGTTCGACGGGCCTAATAGCCAAAATAAATAAATGCCAAAGGATTCATTTAAAACACAGATGTACTTGACCACTGATAAAGCCAAATAACTTGATGGATTTCGATGGATAAGAATAAAAAGTCGATAACTTCCGTTTCAAAACTCAAAAGAAAAAAAACCGAACCATGTTGTATGTCTGTATCATGTCATAACAAAGCATTCATTGCCTAGTAGGTCACGCACGTCAGGAACGTGCCCTACGATGCAATTTCCTGCGTCCATCAACTTGAGGCATACAGATGTTCAGCCTCACGAGCTAATAATTTCACCAGCACCCACACCCTTCAAACCGAAACACAGTAATGCTGCTTCACGGCAGAATTAGGCATGGTGGTAATACTTCCCCGGACGACCCCCTCACAAAGAGTTTTACTATAACTATTAATGCCACATACCACAGTGTTGTTTTGTCCAAGATAAAAGTTGACCATACTGCTGATCGCGTTGATCCGAAGCATGAACTTTCCTTCCTCCTCTCCCATCTTACTGAACTCGTACAGTAGACTAAAGTACTCCGTTAAATGCCTTAAGTGGGACCTTGCCCCGTTTTCCATCTGTAAAAGGGCAGAGGATTGTAAAATGGGCCCATCATGACTCAGCTTCTTAATTTATCTTATACGAGCAGCAATCATTCCGAATGTTAATGAACATTCTAAAACATTTAGGAGCATTCTATTGTTATAAAAATTTAAAGAAAAGTCTCCACGTGTTAGAAAACTTTTGCCTGCCACCTGATATATTATTGAATTATATGAAAAGTACGGATTAGGTATATGAATTGTGAAAAAAATTGTTTGAATCAACTATAGCAGACTTATGCTAAAAAAGTCCATTAGAAACATTATGACAAATCGCGCTCCTATCATGCGATTATAATTTAATCAGTGAAATTTTATATCAGACAATAAGATTCGAGATTTTCCGAGTCTGAGCTTGTAGAGCCAAAAAATAAAAAGCTGTGAGAATAGTAATGGTACTTACTAATGATAACAACATTCTTATAAACCTAGTAACACAACTCGCTTCGCCCAATTTGCTATTATCCTCGCCTTCTTCCATACCCTGCAGGTATAAAGCACAATGACTAGATCTGCAACAATTAAAAATGCACCTTATCTCTATGGTCTTACAAAGTGATATCGATAAAATAAAGTTTGGTGGAAATTTACCTGAGCCTCTGTATAACGTGCATACAAAGCCTTTGAAACATTTGCCGGACCATTTGATTCGGACATTTTATTAATACCTGAAAAATAAAAACAATATTATGACCACGAATAAGTTTGTGAAATAAAATAATGTGAATACCAGGATCCCAGACACATTTCTTTTGATCCTTCTTAGATAAGTTAAACTTAGTTTCATTTAATTCCTTAAAAGTCACTTTACACTCAGTCTTTACTTACGGTGCGCTGGTCTGGGACGGACAGGATTTAAGTATTACAACAAAACAAGTATTTAGAGCTTAGTTTTCGAATAAAGGTTGAAACTTACTTGCATGGGCCACCATGTATCATCCGCCAAATGACCCAAGAACCACTCCGAAGCGGCCGCTGATGAATTAAACTGCTTCGTCACTAACTCCACCCATGAAACCATTGTTGGCTACAATAGAAAAAATAAGAGGCTCGTTTAAAATATTCAAAACCGTTCAGTCAAACAGTTTTAGAAACCCTTAAAATCTCATTTGAAGCAAAATTAAATCTGCTTGGATAGATAGACAAAAAGAAAACAATTTATTGCACAATATGATTTTTTGTACGCCTTTTTGTATTTTTTTGTCATACATAATCAGGACGCCCTCCTGCCTATTCTAGGAATTATAAACGCCTGACGAATCATTTACTATCAAACAGTTTAAAGATCACTCCAAACAAATAAATCTAAGAATTTTGATTGGTAATAAGAATAAAGATTACGATTTACACATTTTATTTCAGTGCTTGGATGTTATCGACTTACCTTCTCCTTAGCGTGTATAAACGTCTCAATGAAGAATGACGTAGAGAGACGGGCGGCAACTTCAGTCACTTCTGGTTTTAGAGTCATCAGCGACTGAGGTACTGAACTGCACATTTGACCCATGAACCTACAAACAAAAATGCAAACCAATATTATATGTACCCGAACTCCGAGTTTTACTACCACATTTGGTTACCAAATGTTGTTTTCGTTTCGCCTACGTGTCTGTCTTTTGTAGGGAGAAAAGATGAGACAGCAAAATTACGTTACGTTGTTAGAGTTGTTGTCTCATCATTTTTCCATGCAAGGGAGAGAGACACGTAGGCGAAACGAAAACAACATTTGGTAACGAAATGTTGTAAATGCACTGGGACTTTGGGTACAGTCCAAATAAAAATCACTCTTACGTGAAATAAGCATGCTGGAATATATTTTTATCGTGCAAGAACTGCATGTTGTCGTCCCATATCCACTTGAGGAGTTCCACGGGCAGCTCGATGGTGGGAGTAGGGGTAGTGTCCGGCCGTCGGACTGCCACCGCCTCTGATGCAGGTAGACCGGACTCTTCAGTCGCTGTTGATGACTGAGAAGGAAGATACGATTTGATTCTACAGCGTTTTGTTGCATGATCTTCGTGGGAATATAATAATGAGTCTTCAGTTAAAGAGATTAAGGTTCAAGTTAGGTGCAATTATAAAATTTTTAAGGAGTAGTTATAGTATTTATAACACATTTGCTCATAAAGGGTCTCCTACTTCACCGATTTCAATATCGTTATGTATGTTTTTACGTACTTGTGCGTTATCGTAATGTAAAACGCACGGTAATCAATCCACGAACGGTACCTTTTTAAATCTTAGCAAAGAGTTTTTATGTCAGAAAACTGACATAAAAACTCTTTGCTAAGATTTTTTTGTGGTAAACATTTTATGAATAAAATTAACTCTGGGAGATAAAATATAGAAAATACACATTTATTCTTTAATTTAATTAATTTTAACAATAAATTAATACCATTTATTTGTAACAAAAACAAAAAAATATTAATTTACTCTATTAGTAATACTGGCTGTTTTTGTGCCTTTGCCTTAAAAAAAAAAAAATAGCTAATTTGTGAAAAAGTAAAAAGTTATTCCGCGCGCTTTTTCTTTTCGCTGTATTATTTTTGTTTGAAAATGTCGTCAAGTAATGATGAATTTATTAATTCGAACCGCCAAAATTCTCAATTGAGAGGCAGTGAAAAAGGCTACTTTAAGCCTCTTGCCTGAAAAATCGAACGATAGATACTTACAAGCGTATCAAAACTTCATCTTATGGAAAACAAGCAAAGATGCCAATTCATTTTCACAGAAAGTGTGTTTTTAGCCTATTTCATGGAACTTTCTTAAAAATATAAGTCAAGCTCATTGTGGTGGCAACGTAAATCAACTTTACAAATTGTTCAAATTTTTCCAACTGTTTTAACAAGTAAGTAATTACTACAAGTAAGTAAGTTCGTCCGAAAGTCCGAGTATTATTTGTTTCCTCGCAAATGTGTTATAAAACGTCGTATGACATACGTGCGCTTTGATAATTACAGCCTCTGCTTTCTTGTAGCCCTCGCCTACGGCTCGGGCTTGCAACAACGCCTCGGCTGTAATTTTCAACTTACCGCACTTATATCATAATGTACTATTGTCGGACTGCCACCACTTCTGATGCAGGTAGACCGGCAGAACATAATCATGGGTCTTCAGTTGTACATGCTAAGGTTCAAGCTAAGTGCAATTATTGCATTTTAAAGAGTAATGGATCTTTTATAATTCTTCATGTTCAAACAAAAAACCTAACCAAACATGTTCAAACCTATTCGTCTTTCTGGTAAGAGAACCAGAACTTTTTGGACTGGTCTCTCAGATCAGTTGGTAGAAGCTCTGCCTTCTGCGCTGGAGGGCGTGGATTCGATTCTCACCGCGAACAAATATTTGTGTGGTGAACATAGGACTTTGTTCTCTGTCTGGGTGTTATAATTGTATTCTAAGTTTGCATAAAAAAAACGTATACAAGTATATCAGCTATCTGGTTCCCATAGTACAAGCTCTGCTTAGTTTGGGGCTAGATAGTTACCTGTGGTTCATCCTGTTGTCCGCTATCAGAGCCGCGCTGAGGCCGCGGCGCACTTAGCTCGTAGAACAGCATGTAAGCACTATTCGTCTTTTCGAACGAAAAGTCCATGAACTTGTCCGTCACCGAATCGTATGTTTTACTCTGAAAAGGCATTCACATACTTAACATACAACATTTTAGCGTAAAAATAATTTGCTAGAGAACAAATCTTAGGTATGATTTTAAATTTTGTGTTTCGTTATTTTCAACGTTTGAGATTACTTTGGATCTTCCTGTATGTAAAAACATAACTTTGGTCACATGCAATTTATTTAGCTTGTTCGCACTCCACGTACGTTTTTTATTCAGCCGCAGGCAGCCTAGTTGTACTAAAGTTTGATTCAAAAGTGAACTCTTCCCCGTTGAGATAACATACGCCGTCACCTCTCCCCCGAAGCACTCGGGGGTAGATGCACCGGGTCAAACTGCTTGACCTCTGCGTCGTTGAGGAACACCTATTGATCGTGACGCTCGTGATTGATGAATGAGTAATGTGTTTGTTCCAACAAGTATACTCTCCCCAGTTGAGATAAGAGTCACCGTCATCTCTCCCCCGAAGCACTCAGCGGGTAGATGTACCGGGTCAAACTGCTTGACCTCTGCGTCGTTGAAGAGCAGCATTCGATTTTGATGCTCGTGATTGATGAACGAGTAACGTGTTATAGTTCTCACTATTCTCTCCCCCGTTGATATAAGACTCACCGTCATCTCTCCCCCGAAGCACTCAGCGGGTAGATGTACCGGGTCAAACTGCTTGACCTCTGCGTCGTTGAAGAACAGCCATCGATCGTGATGTTCGTGCTCTCGATCCCGGATGAACGAGTAGTAATGTCCGCCATCGGCAGTGCCCGTGTGGACTGTCACTCCTATTAGTTCATATCTGGAAGTAATGTATTGTCTAGTAGTAGTAGAGCTCTTTGTGTAGGGATCGTCAATAGAAGTACTACAATCATGATTATTTCTGCCGTCAAGCTGCGTCGCTGTGTTTCGGTTTGGAGGATGTGGTTGCCAAAAAAACTACCGGCACGTGATGTATGTATGCCTCAAGTTGATGGGCAGTTGGGCACAATAGGGCAATGCATTGTAGGGCACGTTCCTGAGGTGCGTGACCTGCGAGGCAATGCTTTGCTCCCTAAAAAAATGTTTTACACAGTGCAATTAATCCCCAAACTTCATCATCAATCTATGTTAGTCTACTGCTGACTGGAACTTAGCTAAGCTTGTACTATGGGAACAAGATTGCAAGAATTTGCCGTTTCAATTTACTGTTGCCTGTTTTATAGAAGTAGTTTTAAGCTTTTTATAATGTGATTCAAGTTAGTAAATGCAAATTTCGTACTACAATCAATAAACCGCCATTGTATTGTATTCTTACTCGTAATGCTCTTCAAACTCCGATACTTCTTCCTCCGCAGTTGGACTGCTATCATCGTCTTTCTTTTCAGCTGATTTTCTTTTTTCCTCTGCAAAAAACCACAGCACAAATTCAACTTAAGCTGCATAAGTTTAAAGTTGAAAATCGCTGGCGCTTTCATATTGAGCCGACATCAGATACTTTTTTAGATGCTACTTTAGTCTTTAGTGTAATGTTTTTAAAGTTTAAAATAGCTCGTACCTTGATATTGAGCGGGCATCAGATGCTTCTCAACATAACCGGACATGTCCAGCCGCATGGGGAAGGAAAAGTGTGTGTTCACTTTCTCTTTGAGCATAGTGAGCATATTGAATGTATACCGCATTGTGTTGAAGCAGAGGATTCGAGGGAGCTTCTTGAAACACGCCCTGGAAATAAATGATCGTTAGGAAAGTTTCAAGGTTTGGATATAGGTAATACGGTCCGAATATAGAAATAATACCGGCCTTCAAAAAAAAACTGAAATTGTTAATAATCACTTGGCTTTGGCCCGTTTGGGCTCCGTTTAAGGATTTTTTGTGTATTTCAAAAAACTATCGCATATGCATAGTTTTTTCCACCGACCTCATTAGTAATCAAGAGAATCCTAGGCTTTTTTTAATAATTAACACTAAAAATAATTGCTTTTCTGTTTTTTTTTAATGCAGATCTCATTTTTATCAAAATCGATGCCGTGACAACACAATAAAGTTATTTGAGGTTTTACCCTCAAACAACCCACACTGAGAAAGTTAGAAAAAACATACTGCATAGATAAATATTAATAATTTATAATAGCTTACCGCTTCTCAGCTCGTACTTTAGCGGAGCATTGCGAGCAAGTGTAGCAGTTGTCTCCCTCTAGCGTGTCCTTGACAGTGACCTCGTCAAGGCTCTGATGCAGATTCCTCATGTCCGCCACTTGGCAACGGACCGTGTAGAACTCTTCGAGAGTTCGAGACACGTGCGAACAATCCTACAAAGAGGATCAAAAACTAGAATTTTTCATAGATAATTCTTCATCTTAATGAATGGCATCTGTCCATGTTGGATCAATTTTGCCAGGGCGAGTACTGAGGATATATTACATAGATAAAATACTTCACTTGTATTCTTAACACAATCGTTATGACAGCTTTTTGGATTATTTTATGGTAAGTAGAGTAACATACTGTTTAAACAAGGGTATGTGGGCTTCTCCCACATTACATAGGTATAGTAGGTAGAAGAATGTATGTACAACAAAGTTTATTGTTTTCTAACTTTTATCGTGCGATGACAATGGAAACAAACAACGTGCAATGGACTGCCCCGATAATGGACTCGCCCGTCGCCGTGCGGGTAGTAAGAAATAACCGCCGGCAGGCCAGTCGATTCTCGCTACTCGCTCGCCGCATTGTTGTGCAAACCTTTTTATCGTGTAATAAATATAATAAAGTATTTTAGTGCTGCAAAAGTGTTTATATGCTTTACTGGTGACCCCGGAAGAACACAATGAGCAACAATAGAGGCAGTGATAGCAGCAGTGATTCATTGAAATCAATTCCAATATCAGAAGGCGGTGTCACTCGTCGTCGCCCGAAGAAAATGCGCAGGTCCATTGACCCGGAACGAGAATCGTCGTCCGAGATTCAAAGGTGTAATTTGAAAGTGCCACCATTTTCACCGGAGGACCCAGACATATGGTTCGCTATCCTAGAAGGTCAGTTTGAAAATTTTGGAATCACCGACGACGCTGTCAAATTTAACAACGTGATTACGAAACTGGACATCGTTCACGCGAAGGCCGTAAAAGACATAATCGTCAAACCACCATCGCAGAACCGGTATGAAAAAATTAAAAGCGAGCTTATTAAGCGTCTCTCGGCTTCTCACGAGAAGAGGGTAAAGCAGCTGCTGACCCACGAGGAGCTGGGAGACAGGAAAGCGTCCCAGTTTTTGCGCCACTTACGAGACCTGGCGGGACCAAGTGTGCCAGAAGAGTTCCTGCGGACGATATGGTGCAACCGCCTCCCAAGGAGCATTCAGACGGTGTTAGCATCCCAGCCTACGGAGGACCTGGAACAACTGGCAGATCTAGCAGACCGCATCCAGGAAATAACATCGCCAAGCAGCATCGCAGCTACCTCGTCAAGTGCGGAAGGTTTCAGTGGCCCATCCAGCGAAATAGCAGAGCTGAGGAAGATGGTTGAGCGTCTTGCCTTGAGTCTCGATGAGCACACCCGTACCCAGCGTAACAACCGTTCCAGCAACCGCTCCGATGATCGAGAGCCGAGATCACAGCACCGCAGATCGTCTTCGCGCCAAAGGTCGAGATCGAACTCCAACTACAAAAGGTTCCCTGTCTGCTGGTATCATACCAGGCATGGTTCGAAGGCCCTTCACTGCAACAAGCCGTGCGACTACTACAAGGCGGGAAACTCCACAGGCAGTCGCTAATGGCGGCGGACGACTGCCTCGCCTCATCGAGTCGCCTCTTCGTAACCGACCGCAGCTCGGGGATGCAGTTCCTGGTTGATACCGGCAGTGACCTGTGTGTTTTTCCCCACACTGCACTTCGCGAGCGGAGAGCCAAGCAGACCGATTTCACGTTGTGTGCGGCCAATGGAACACCTATAGAGACTTTTGGTTATATACAGTTGGATTTGAACTTAGGCTTAAGACGTAGCTTTCCATGGCGTTTCACCGTTGCTCACGTAACCAAACCCATTATAGGCGTCGATTTCTTAAGTTTTTTCAATTTAATGGTAGATGTACGCAATCAACGCCTCATTGACAACACCACCACATTGTCTGCTGTAGCTTCCTTAGCTAAAATCGATATTTGTTCTGTTAAAGTCTCATCAGGCGACACGAGGTATCATAACATCTTGAGTAAATTCCCGGAAATTACACGTCCTGCAGGCACACCGTGGATACCAAAGCATAGCACAGTGCATCATATTAGAACCGTCCCCGGCCCACCTGTATTTTGTAACCCCCGTAGACTTGCCCCAGATAAACTCCAGATAGCTAGGAAGGAATTCGAACTTATGCTTTCCAACGGCACTGCGCGCCCTTCTGAAAGCTCATGGGCTTCACCATTGCACCTTACGCCTAAGAAGGATAACGGCTGGCGACCTTGTGGCGATTATAGGATGCTTAATGCACGGACCATCCCAGACCGTTATCCCATTAGGCACATCCATGACTTTGCCCAAAGTATTGCTGGTTCCAAAGTCTTTTCCACTATTGATTTGGTCAAGGCCTATAATCAAATCCCGATCTACAAGGAAGATATTATGAAGTCGGCCATAACTACCCCCTTCGGATTATACGAATTTCCCTTCATGTCCTTCGGCTTAAGAAACGCAGGACAGACGTTTCAACGATTTGTTGACGAGATGACGAGAGGTCTTGATTTCGTTTACTGCTATTTGGACGATTTCTTGGTGTATTCACGCGATGAGTCCGAACACGAAAACCACCTCAAACTGCTATTTACGCGTATGAAAGAGTATGGTATCCTCGTCAACACTTCGAAATGCGTCTTCGGAGCCAGTGAGGTAACATTTTTAGGATATCGCATCTCCGAGTCTGGCACCAAGCCTCTCGAATCCAAGGTCGAGGCCATTAAGGAATTCCCAGTTCCACAGAATGTTAAGCAGCTCAGGCGTTTCTTGGGAATGCTTAATTTTTATAGGCGATTCTTGCCTCAAGCTGCTAAAATCCAAGCTCCTTTGAACGCCCTTCTTGCTGGCGGTTCCCTTAAACCTTCACATCCTGTTGATATATCTGGCGATTCTCTTCTTGCTTTTGAGCAATGCAAACAGAACCTTTCAAACGCTGCTCTCCTTTCACACCCTGATTGTGAGGCCAAACTCGCACTGGTAACAGATGCATCTGACCTCGCAATGGGTGCAGTAGTGCAGCAGCTGAAAGCTGGCGAATGGCAACCTCTCGCGTTTTTCTCGCGAAAACTAAGCCCTTGCCAACAAAAATATTCACCCTATGACCGAGAGCTTTTGGCCATATACGAAAGCATCAAGTACTTTCGGCACTTGTTGGAGGCCAGGCATTTCGTCGTATACACTGACCACAAGCCGATCACTTTCGCTTTTCATGAACGAAAAGTCAACTGTTCGCCACGTCAGTATCGTCATCTCGATTATATCTCGCAGTTCACCACCGATATCCGACACATTTCAGGCAAAGATAATGTCGTAGCCGATACATTGTCACGCATCGACGAACTGCAGATACCAATCGACCATGACTTACTAGCTCAATCTCAAGCTACTGATCAAGAGCTTCTTCAATATCTCGGTAAAGATTTTTCACTCTGCCTTAAGAAGCTCAAGATCCCTAACAGCAACCTCGAAATATACTGTGATGTGAGCACTCCATCACCAAGGCCTTTCGTGACACAACCACTGCGCAAGCAGCTTTTCGACAGTCTTCATAATCTTAGCCACCCAGGCGCTAAGGCAACCACCAAGTTGATTGCTGAGCGTTTTGTTTGGCCTGGGATGCGCAAAGACTGCCGAGATTGGTCACGAAAATGTTTAGACTGTCAACGCGCCAAGGTAACCCGCCATGTGAGCTCACCATTGGGCACGTTCGATTTACCTCGCGCTCGTTTTGCATTTATTCACGTGGACATTGTTGGCCCGCTTCCACCATCTCAGGGCTATCGCTACTGTTTTACAGCAGTAGACCGTTTCACTCGATGGCCCGAAGTGACACCAATGGTCGACATGACAGCCGAAACAGTCGGAAAGGCGCTGATATCGTGGATATCCAGATTTGGATGTCCAACTGATATCGTCACTGATCGTGGCCGACAATTTGAATCCGCACTTTTCCAATATCTTGGAAAAATGATCGGATTCAAACACCGTCGAACAACTGCGTATCATCCGGCCTGTAATGGCTTGGTGGAACGTTTTCACCGTCAGTTGAAAGCCGCCATAATGTGCCACGGCGATAGTAATTGGGTCGACTCCTTACCACTCGTGCTTTTGGGAATTAGATCTTCTTTCAAAGACGATCTCCAAGCATCTTCCGCCGAGTTGGTGTACGGCGAACCACTTCGTCTGCCTGGAGAATTTTTCCAAGCAAATTCTCGCGAGTCAACTGACATTTCAGATTTCACCACTCGCCTGCGCAACTTTGCAACGAAGATTCGCCCATTACCCGCTGCACGTCATAGTAAAAATAATATTTTCATTTATAAAGATTTGGCTTCGTCAACTCACGTTTTTCTGAGGGACGATGCATTACGAGGCTCCTTGCAACCCCCATACACTGGCCCGTACAAAGTTTTAGAACGGGGCAACAAGGTCTTCAAAATTCTAATCAGGGGAAAGTGTGTGTCAGTCTCCATAGACCGCCTCAAACCGGCCTATTTACTGGTGGACCCATCTCCTACTATCGACCCTCTTCCCGCACCCGTCCTAAATCCACCCCCCTCTACTCCTATCCCTGTACACGATCCTCCTCCAGCACGTCTGGAACCTCCTGCTCAAGCAGATGCCAGAAAAACTCGCTCTGGTCGCTTGGTTCGATTTCCTGACTACTATCGACCGTAGTGACGGTCTCTGGAGGGGAGTGATGTGGGCTTCTCCCACATTACATAGGTATAGTAGGTAGAAGAATGTATGTACAACAAAGTTTATTGTTTTCTAACTTTTATCGTGCGATGACAATGGAAACAAACAACGTGCAATGGACTGCCCCGATAATGGACTCGCCCGTCGCCGTGCGGGTAGTAAGAAATAACCGCCGGCAGGCCAGTCGATTCTCGCTACTCGCTCGCCGCATTGTTGTGCAAACCTTTTTATCGTGTAATAAATATAATAAAGTATTTTAGTGCTGCAAAAGTGTTTATATGCTTTAGGTACTACTACTAAAAATTGTGATTAAAAAATGCTAAAAATATGCCTACACTTGCTTGCGCTTATGTTATTTTTAATAATAAAAGGAATAGAATAATTTATAAATCCACAACAATTTAAAACATCATCTATTTATATAAAAATGAATCTCTATATCCATTGATCACGCCAAAATGCGTGAACGGCTGGCTGGACCGATTTGGCCTACTTTTTATCCCGAAAAAAATACGGGAACGGGGCAAGCGAAGCCGCGGGTGACCGCTAGTTATAACTAAGTAAAAAAATAAAAATTATCAGAGGAACGCAGCGCTGTGTGGCCATCTTCCAAAGTATCTTCTATCGCTATGAAAGTAAGATCCACTTTTGTCTAAACATAACTTACCAATGAAACGACGTTATTGCTAAGTACCCCGCAGAAAAGCGTCTTGACCAGTTTCTTCAGCTCGGGCGTCATTTCCTCTAGTTTAGAGACGAGGTCTATAAAGAACTCCGCCATGTCTTTCTGCTCGCCTGTGTTCAGCGGCTGGTGATCCATCTGGTAGACCTTGCAGAAACTGCGCGGGTTGTACGCTTTGCGTTCACTTTCCTATAAAAATCAGACATATGGGTACAACACATACAGAGATCAGAATGCGATTTACATATTTAGTTTTCTATGTATCTATCTAAGAGAAAAGTTCATTGGCGCTTACAATAGGACTAAAGAGGAACTTTTGGCTAGTAACTCACGGAGCGGTTGAAAAGTAGCGGCAATAACGTAGAAAATGAGAGATAACGGCTAGCGTGGTATTCTTGCGCAAAAATCCACCTAAAGCGCACCACATCGCATTTAATTTGTATCAAACCACAGATTTTATTCGCGAATGTTTTGCCGCTCTGGTGCTGACAGGCCCTAAGACACCGTCACTGTCAGTTGTTACTATTCTATTTTTTTTTTTTAATATATCAAACATTTTAAAATACCCTTTTAATTCGTATTATTTTTTATTATCTGATTCCAAATTGGGCCAGATAGGTAGTTCATCAAAATCAGTTCAGAAGTTTGGCCATGAAATTAGATTCTCTTATATCATGTTTTCCCGAAGGTACACAAGGATACGCATCACACTATACACTGCTAGCTCTTATGACCTTGCAGTAAGCGTCATTTTTCTTTGTTTTTAGGTAACTTGAGCTGTATCCCACTGTACACTCACCATGAGATATGCAAACATCCTCTGCATCTCCGAGAGAGTGGGCGCATGCCGGGATCGGTCCGGGTCCGCACTCAGCACGGCGGCGCGAGCTTGCGGCATCATGTACAAGTGCTGCATGCATGACGCCATGTAACAGGTGGCGCCTAGGTTGGTCAGACCAACGTATCCGCATTCAGAACGCGATTCTTCTGCCGGCCAGTAGTCCCACGGGTATGTTGATTGAGGCAGCGCGCGGTTCAACGGACCTAGTAAACAAAATGAACTATGATTAAATTTTGTAAGTTTTGATTCCCGATATTTCGGCACAGTTGCATGCACCATGATCACGGTTGAACTAAAGTCCACGAGTTAAATAAATTTTATTGGCAGACAAATCGATCTACCCTCTTTCGCACTCTTTTATTGGTTTCGACACTACAATGATAAACCATGATAGTTTCATATCCATCCAAGAACCATTCATCATCATCTACTGGTGGTTATAAGCCTCTATCTTCTGCCAGCCTCTTCTATCCTGCGCGTCTCTTTTGAATGCCTTTACAGCTCAGTTGATAGTAGCTCTGCTTTCTGCGCTGAAGGACGTGGGTGGGTTCGATGCCCACCGAGAGCAAGTCATATTTGTGCGGTGGACATAGATGTTTGTTCTCTGTCTGGGTGATAATATTGTATTCTATGTATGTATGCAAAGTCTACTTACCAGGCTTATGATGCTCCATAAGTTTATGATGCAACACCATGTAGTTATCAGGAGCTCCCTTCACGAGCTCTACTAGTAAGTCGTAGGCGGCCGAGCGCGACTTTTGTGATTTACACTTTGGAAGGTTTCGGCGGTCCGGTGTCGGGACGTCAAAGAGAAATCCGAATACCTGAGGAAAGGAATATAATAATTATTTAGTTGCGAAATAAGCACTTACACTTATTTATAATAACCTAAAAAAGAAATCCTAAATAACATTTGTGTGAAGGTTGTGCGTCGCAAAACGGTCTCTTCTCGTCGTGTCCGTAGGTCTTTTGAACCATTTATTGATTTCAATGTAATGTATGAGAAGGGAGAGAATTAGTTGGACGGAAAAAGTTAAGAACGAAGAGGACTTAGAGCGAGTAAAGGAGAATAGAGTAATACTTGAGATGATACAAAACCGAAGAGGAAAAATGTTTGGACATCTTGTACGACATGACAGCTACATAAAGAACATCATTGAAGGAAAGCTTGAAAGAAAACGGGGAAGAGGAAGGCCAAGAATAAGTTATGTGAGCCAGATATAAGAAAAAGTCGCTGTCATATCGTATAAGGAAGTCAAGGAGGTCGCATTCGAAGGACTTAATTGGAGAAAACTGCATCAAAACCCCGAAAAATGGTAAGATCTTAAATTGAAGGAGGGAAGTAATATAAAGTAGCGTGTCTTGTCTTCTCTTACGGATAATCAAGAATTGGTGATTTACTAATGATGATTTTTTGACGATGCACAAAAAAACAGGAAAGTCTTGAACCTCGTCGCAAATCAAGCAAAGGGTTTCCGCCAAAATTGCCCCAGTCCCGGCGCAAAAGAATTGTATCTCAGATTTTAGATACTTATTAGTAGAAACAATATCAGGTGTCGCTATTTCCTGATTTCGTGGCTAACATGTTTTTTTTACCCAGAGAAGTTTCATAGGCGCTACATGCAAAAATGACACTTTTTAGGAAAAACTTCATGTTACTGTGTGTAATTGACATTGAATTGGCAAAAAACTAATAAAACACATCATATAAACACATTATCACATATGTAATATAATGTACCTGACCTATGCCATTTTTTTACAAACTTCATTTTTCTGTATTAATTCACTCATTAACAACACAAACGTGCGGGTAGTTGCAAAAAATGAATATAATACGTACACACTGATACGACTCGTGGTTGGTTCCTCCTGATTTATTTTGTTTTTACGGCGACTTGGCATTAATCCCTGGACTTGATTTTTCTTGTGATATGGCAGACAATTGTGTTTTGTGTACACGGTCACTTCGGCGACTTCGAAGACATGTTCTATTTGAACATTTTCTTCAATCACGTCGAGAGTTCGTGGTACATATTGTACGTGCTATTGAACCGCCCCAAGAGGTATGTTTAAAAAATTATTCCATTTAAACAAAGTATTTATTTTAACACAATGAATATATGCATAGATATACGCTAATAATAACTGTTTAAGTAAAAGAATAGATCATCCAGCTATAGGCCTAGATTCGATATTGATTGATTTAGATACTTGAAACATGTATGAATAAACTTATGTCGTCCTTGTTCCTCAATAACAACATTATGTACTAGGGTATATGTGTGTGTTTTATTCATTTTTTGCCAATTCAATGTCAATTAGTACAGTAACAAGTAGTTTTTCCTACAAAGTGTCATGTTTACATGTGGCGCCTATGAAACTTCTCTGGGCAAAATAACCATGTTAGCCATGAAATCAGGAAATAGTGACACCTGATATTGTTTCTACTTATAATTATCTAAAATCTGAGATACAATTCTTTTGCGCCGGGACTGGGGTTTTTTTCTATGGCCCGTGGCTGAAACCCTTTATGTTTATTTTCTACTATATTTTCCTATTAGTTTCTTGTTTTTTTTCTTATTGGAACTAATTTGTTAAACGTGTTTATGGGTCAAATAAAAAAGTTTTCTTTTTTCTTTCTTTCAAATAAACGCACTTGCGGCTCGCTACGCTTTTCGATAACCAAACTCAAACTCAAACTCAAAAATGTTTTATTCAGTACGATGCAAGAATCATTTTGAAACGTCTTAAAGCTAGGTGAGTCTAGGTGCCAGTTCCACGCGACCAAGCGTAGAAGAACAGGCAACAAACTACGTCTCGGTTCCTACCGTTTTTTTATATGATCCTTTTACAAATCAAAAATAGTCTAAAATAATAGCAGTGAAGTTCCAGTGTGGTGCCACTTCACTTAGTCAGACGACCAAACTTTTTGGCACGATACGGCTCGCTACGCTTTTCGATTACCAAACTTTTTGGCACGATACAAACACACTTCTTACCATTTCTAAAGTCATAGTCCCTTGCTCGGATGTCTTGAACCTCAGCGGATGTTTCATCAAGTGTTGCAACAGACTCAGTTGTCCGTAAAGGCCATCATCAGGTGGACACGGCTCGCTTCGCTTCTCGATAATCTCTCGTTTTTCGAGCGACGATCGAATCCGCTCGCATAGCTCGTTCAGATCTGGAGCTCCACTGTCTTCTGATGTTGCACCCTCTGGCAAAAAACTGATGTTATTTAACAAACAAAAAATAATAGGCTAGAGTCTGTTCAGAAAGAGAACCGTCGTGGGATTGGAGGGCGCTGCTCTGCTTAATCACCTTTTTTGTTTAGTCTGCAATACAATAGCGCGTCTGTTGCGTTTTGATCCTATCACAACTAGTGTACTATTCCTTTATTTAATTTTTATGATGCAAAATGCTGACAGAAAGAAAGGGATGAGCTGCCATATAAAAATCGAAACGCTAGTTCTCAATTTGGCCACGACGGGTCTCTTTCTGAACAGACTCTAACAGAGATGGTCTTGCAACCTACCATGTGTAAAATACAGCTAAAAATGGTGGCAATTCCCATATTGAATGGTGTCTCTGACAACCCTCTGTAGACATCGTTAAATTTTCTGTATTTAAAACTAATAGCCGGTCTTAGGTATTCCTAAAACGACACTTATTTGTGTCGGTCACTGCGGTAAAACTGTCATGGCGGCGCCTTTTGGTATTCACCACTACAAAACATCAACCACTATTCGACATTGTTGTACAGCGTACTTGTTTATTTTGTGAATTTAGTATTTTAGTGGTAGTCTTCATTAATTACCGCATTTTTCATGCAAGTGCATGCACCTAGCGCATTATGAAACATTTATTTTATTTTTGTCTTCCACCCACTTTATTTTCCTTTTCATTTTAAGTTCTTTGTTACTAACTAATTTGTTCAATGTGTGTGTGGGTCAAATAAATTCGTTTTTTTTTCTTTTGTTGAAAGGTTAGTTATAGTTACCCTTGAAGAAGTCTTCGGGCAGTCCATCAATAAGCCGACAGACCAGCCAGAAGTAGTCACGACAGGCGGGTCCGTACGGCTCCTTCGCCTCTTCCGCGTGGTGATGCGCGATCTGGAAGAATGCGTACTATTTCTTATTAAACATCTGCTCTATAATAGAGCTTTTAGGTGCCCTAGCCAAAAGGTTAGGCATCTATCGTGACCGGAGAATAATAAAAAGATCATAAAAAAAATTATATCCCAAAAGATTTTTTTAACAACTTTGGAATGTTATTAAATATTCTTAGGTATTACCAGTGTGGTGAAAGGATTACATGCCTCAGAGAGGCTCTTTTCGTGCACTCGACTCGTTAATTTCTACGACATGCCGGTTTCCTCACGATGTATTCCTTCACCGTTTGATGGTATGTACTGGTATAGTGCACCATATACTCATCAACATTGTCTAGGAATATTCAACATTCTGTTGATTTTTACAGAAAATTAAAATAATTTCTTTAGAAAGTAAATATGGCAAGAATCTTTATTTTGTGTTGTTTATTAATAATAATATAATACAACTGTTTGATATTAATTAATAAAAAATTAAAGTTGGAACAAAATCTCGAAAAATCAGAAAAACTATTCGAAATGTAATATTCCTAGACAATGTTGATGTGTGTACATTTTTAGACCGAAAAACTCATTGTATGTATTGTTGTAAGGTCGTGGGTACAGCTAGCTACCACTAGACCACAAGTTATTTGCTCATAGGTAAATATTTACTGCGCTCCAAGACACAAATCCCGGATGTCGGCAAGCACGCGGGAAAGTTGCAATGGGATTGGGTAGGCCACGTCTGCCGCATGTCGGATTCGTTATGGGCTAAATCTATAACACATTGGACGCCTAAAACAGAAAACGACCTCGCGGCAGACCAAGGCGAAGATGGAGGGACGAAATAGATGCCTACGTTAAGGATTGGTCCACAGTAGCCCAAACAAGAGATGAATGGAGAGAAGGAAGGGAGGCCTTTGCCCTGCAGTGGGACACAACAGGCTTTTAATAATAATAATATAATCATAGTTACTTCATGGTGATGATGATGCAGATGTGCATTCGGATGCGGCCTCATATCGGCCGCGCGCGGTAAGTGTTCCAGCAACAGTTGTAACAGCGGCGCTAGCACGGCCACCTCGCCGCCCGAACACAGCCGGTAGAGGGCGCCACCAGCCTCGCGTCTCACCTACGAATGAATATAATGAATACTACACACTGTGTACACACACAATATTGGAAACATTGTTTTTCAGATGAAAATAATTTCTCAAATCAGCTCATAAATGACGAAGTTATGCTAAAACAAACATTAAATAAATACAACAGAATTGAGAACCTCCTCCTTTTTTATTTGAAAACGGTTAAAAACAGATCACATTTCCGTCTCTCTCGCACACAGAGGGTAGACGGGCACAGTAGAATATAATCACAGCTAAAGATGGGCCTTTAATTAAATGCTTGTCGTTTAAGCAGACTTTTATAGATAAGTACCTAACTAAGCAAACTTACAATGACAAACACTTTTTGTTGAGTGCTTTTCAATTATCTGATGAAATTGAACCTTATTTTTATCACTCGCAATAGCATGATTGTGTATAGATAGTGCAATCCACGAAGGCGCGCCCCACTATTCCTCGTAACCGTTTATAGTATAATGTGTGCAAGCTTCCGTCAATGTTTGAGTGTTATCGGTACACACTAATTACCTATGAGTGCACACGCACACTACAATGAATAGACTACGGTTCACGACTGCCGCTCGGAGCAAACTCCCCGTCTTCGTGAATTGCACTATCTATATCACTATGCATAGCAAGCATACTGGTTGCACAATAAAAAGTTTTAAAATGTGATCTAACCAAATTAAATGATGACAAATTTAGATGCATAATGTTGAAAATTTATAACCTTTTAGATTTGTTCGGGTTATAAAATTATGAGCTTAAAGTTAGAAGTTTAGTAAGTTGAAAAAAGCAACTTACAAAAGTCGTTCATAAAACTAGGCGTAAACATAAAGTTTGATATCAATTTTAGGTCGTTATTAACATCTTTAGATAGATAGATAGACAGATCTCTCTATTGATTACCATGAAACATTAATAGATAGATAACTCTTTATTGATTACCATGAAACATAAGTTAAGAAGGATAAACTTTTTAGCTTGAAAATAAACAGTTGCAGTAATACAATGGGCGAACTTATCGCTGACAGCGATCTCTACCAGGCATCTTTACTCACAGCAGGATCGGCATCGTCCAAGAGTAGCCTCGGCGCGGCTCTGCGCAGCGACCAGGCGAGCGCGACCGCGTCGCCGCCGCCGCGAGCCCACCACACACACATGCGGAACGCGTGCTGGACTACCTGCACACGATTATACACTTTACACATTCAACAGAAGGATGATAATGCTATGAAGAACGCGTGCTGGACCACCTGCACACCATTATACACTTTTCATTGCTCATACTGGGAAAGTAGGTCTGAAGTTGCCTGAGGGGCCTAATTGAATGTAATACTTTCAGCCCTAGAGAGAATCGCTTTCTACTGACAGCTGTCAAATTATAAAAAAAACAAGTTCTATTTTCACATTTTTATTCAACCATGTTCCAACTTTCTAAACAGCAAGGAGGTTATTGACCCAAATTCCAACTTTCTATTCAGCAAGGAGGTTGGAAACCCATTACAACGGTAAGAAGTTTGAAAAGTCTAATTAGTTTTTATTTTTCCTTTCCTTGTATTCGTAATGAAAAGCACAGTGTTTACCTCAGGTGAAAGACTTATTTAAGTCCCTCGGGCGCCAAACCCGTCTCGGGACTTAAATTCGTGACTTTCAATCCTCGGGTAACAATGTACTATTATACATACACCAGAAGGATGATAATGTTATGCGGAACGCGTGCTGGACCACCTGCACACCATTATAAACGTCGTAGATTCAACAGAAGGATGATAATTCTATGCGGAACGCGTGCTGGACAACCTGCACACGATTATACACTTTGTACATTCAACAGAAGGATGATAATGCTATGCGGAACGCGTGCTGGACGACCTGCATACAATTATAAACGTTGTAGATTCAACAGAAGGATGATAATGCAATGCGGAACGCGTGCTGCCACCTGCACACCATTATACACTTTACACATTCAAAAGAAGGGCAAGTCCCAATTTATTTACAACGCCTATAATTTGTTTATCTCTATTGCATGGATAAAGATGAGACAGCAAAAATACGTTACGAAAAAACGATCGAAACGAGTTGTTGTCTCATAAATTTTCCATACAAAAGTGAGAGACACGTGCTCACGAAATGTGGTAGCATAACTTATACGGAACGCCTGCTGGACCACCTGCACACGATTATACACTTTATGTACATTCGACAAAAGGATGATAATGCAAAGACAAGATGAATGATGAATGTGTTGAAGAAGTCTCTTCTTCCTGCCCTTATCCCACTGTATATGGGGTTGGTACAACATGTTCAATTTGCAATGTTTGTTCATACTAATTTCGTATCTCATTTTTACATGCTGTGTTGGTACTTTATTATTACTTTAAAGCGTAGCGTGTGCTGTCTTAGAAACTTTTGATTAACACAACTCGTAAGACACGAGAGAAAGCAAAAGAATAGAACCAAACAAACAAAAAACAATAATTAGAGCAGTAAATTACCTGCGCACGTCCCCAGAATCCAGTCTTGTAAGTCGTAGGCTCCTTGACAGAGGCAGCCTCGCATAGTATAGAGATCATTCGTTCAGTCGTGTCTTCTACGTTCATTAGAGAGAGTAAGGACTGAAACACAAAATTAACACAGGGTCAAACACATTCTAGTGGTTTGCTATAAATCTCTTTCACTTCTTCTCTCTTTCTCTGTCACTTTAATGTCAACAAATAGAGATGGCAACAGATTTAGCGGCCTGATAAGCTAAATGACTGCTATAGGACCACTATGAATGTGAGCGTTTTATTTATTTTAAGAAAACACTGCCTTTTTGATGAAGTGGCAATCTTCTTCTTATCGTGTCACTGGTTCTTTCGAACCAAGTGTGGTGAATGGATTTCAAGTGCGCCTCAAAGAGGCTCTTTTCGTGCACTTGACACATGTTTTCGAGCTGAAGTGGCAATAAGAAGGTCATGTACTTGGAATCGACCACCACGGAACGGTTCTTGAATGGCGACTACGAACAGTACCCGAAGTCTGAGTTTTGCTACCATATTTTGTTATCAAATGTTGTTTTCGGTTCGCCTATTTGTCTCTCTTTAATGTATGGAGAAAATATGAGACGGTAAAAATAGGTTACGTAGTTAGAGTTGTTGTCTCATCTTTTCTCCATACAATAAACAGAGACAAATAGGCGAAACGAAAACAACATTTGAAATGTTGTAAATGCACTGGGACTTCGGGTACTGGAACACAGGTTTTTGACTCTCCTGCCGACGACATAGCAAAGATCGCGGGAAGATGACGCATGTGGCATCCTAACTTTATCTAGGTTAATATTATAGGTGCGGGTAAGCCGCTCAATAAACAGTTGATTCCCTGGAGCTCCCTGAATTACTACATATTTAAATCCCACTGAATAGAGGGCTCAAACTCGTTCCGTATTCGTAGTGTAGCCTATTATCATCGTTATCATCATCATTGGCCTGTAACATCTATTGCAGATGATTTAGGTGGCGTCAGTTAGGTAATTGCACATGGACCAGAAGTGGAACACTTCCGTTCATGGCTATAAAGACCGATACGGGAGTGACAGGGACGGCCGCATTTACCGCAGATGAAAGCACCCGGGGATGTTACAGGGTCTGCGTTGCGTTGGTGACGTTTCTCTCTTTAAACCGTGGCTGACGGCGTTGTAGCCTATATACAAGTGTGAATTCATTTAGGCTGAGTAGACACTCGGTAAAATGTCAGTGTAAAATACATTCGTACCGGGTGCAGCTTAGGCGTATGATTAGGATCCGTTGACAACTGCTGCGTCCCAAGTCGACACAGCAATTGCAGTAGTAGCGCAAGACAATCTTGTCGCCATTCGTTGTCGTCGCTTCTTTGTAGCACACCTGAAGAGAGATCTTATTAGTTTCATATTCTATTTAAGGCTATACAAAATTATATTTTTGCTGTACCTTGTGCAATGTTGCAAGAGTTGGATACAATTCCATTCAAACAAGTTTCTATATCAAAAAGTTTGTCTAAGTACGAAAGTTATTGTAACGTTAGTACTTAAAACGGGGCCATTCAAGTATTACGTAAGCAGATTTTTTACAATTATTTACCCCCCCCCCCCCCTTTCTTCCCCATAAGGGGGCGTCTATAAATTACGTGAGGTGTTTTTTTTAATTTTCTGTCCCTCCCTCCCCCCCTGGTGAGATGTCGTGAGATTTTATTCAACCCCCTCCCCCATCCCCCAATCTCACGTGAGATTTTTCAAAATGTGGGTTTCTTACGGAAACGCGCTGGATTGTTTTGTAAAAAGAAAAAAAAAATTGCTTCGTGCTTTTATTTACGACTAGTTAAGACAGTGGCGCTTAAACAAAGGACGGGCTTAAAACGGTATTAAACTAGCATGTTTTTTTTTTGTTTCAATCAGAAAAAAAATTACGTGATATTTACCGATACCCCCCTCTCCCCAACGTAAGATTAGATGAGATTTGACTCGATCCCCTCCCCCCTTTAAACATCTCACGTAATTTATGGACGCCCCCTAACAGCAAAAGTAAACTGACCTCCCCCCCCCCCTCTTATGCTTACGTAAAAAGTTAATAATAACTGCTGACGTAATCTCGATATCAACCCCCCCACCCACCATGCCATAAAAAAAAAAGGAAAGCAAAGACCCCCCGCCCCCTCAAGCACTTACGTTATACTTGAAGGCCCCCAAATAGCTTCAAAATTATGTGATATGATTTTTAAAATTACTTACCAGACATCATGATATCATAAAGTATCCTCAATCCGCCTTTCCTCACAAACAAATCCGCCCAATTATCAACACACACTTTGTCATCTTCGCTGTTGTCGATTATGGCCGGTCCTTCCTTTCCTATTGGTACTAAAGGAGGAACCGGCGGCAGAAGACTACCGTTGCCTGTGCTCAGCTTGTCGATTATGTGGAGGGAATACATGAGTTTCTGGGGGCTGGTGGGATCTAGTAGTTCTGGCAGCTTGCTTTCGATGGGATTTTGGAAGGCTTCGAGTAGTGTCGGGTTGAGTGGAACAGCTTGTAGGATGTCCCATACTCGACGCGAGAGGAGTTGCGCTTTTGTGTGTGCTACTGGTTCCTAAAAGCATATTTTCAGTCATATAACGCTGGTCTTCCGAAATTTGATTTGGTTTGATTTGATTTAGTGCTTGTAACTAGGTTTCGTAACCAGCTACGTTGAGTTTTTTCTTAGTTCGTAACCGGGTTATAAACTAATAAAAAAGTACTGTCATTCAGTTCTAAGTTCGTAACCGGGTTATCTGATAAAAAGTTCTGTCATTCATTTCTTATTTCGTAACCGGGTTACGAAGCAAGAATCACGTGTATCATGTCCTCAATTTGTGTCAATAGTCATAATTCAGGTAAATCAATAACTACTGTTAGCCGGTTTTGGGAATAGGACATCCCTAACAAGAGAGGGCGACGGCGACGACTGTGATGAGTCACATCACTAATTGGGGGTGGAAAAGATGTCGTCGCATTGTGTAGATGGTGGTTTGCCGTTATAGACCGCAGTTAAACAGAGTTCTAGCTATATTCAATGAATAGTTTTCATCGTAACACTTGCACTTAATTTTTCAGAGCATTTGGATTGCATCACGAGATCTCAGTTCGGAGCGAACTACAGTATCTTTAATAACTGTAATTTGTTATTTTTATGAAACAACGGGATATTTACCATGATTAAATCCCGTTGTTTCATAAAAATAGTGTTAAAAACCATGATAGTTTCAAAAGTTATACTGTAATTTGTGTCAACAGACCAATTAAAATAAATGAATAAATGGTGTTACCCCGTTAGGTCCCGGCTCCCGCATCTGTCCGAGCGCCTGCATGAGCGTGAAGAGATGGTGGAAGTACGTGGGGTCCAGCAGCAGCATGGTGGGCAGCCGCGCACGCGCCGGCGCCGGCTGGGCGGACGGCCACTCCGCCCACGCGCCGCGCCCGCCCACGCCCACTGACACGAACACCAGCTGACGAACAAACAACCTTATATATTCCGTTTAAACATAATTATTATTATTTCGATGGAATTTCTATGGGACCAATCTGGAAAAATTCATCTCAAATAAAAAAAGAATTTTCTAAATCCGTTCATAAATGAGGAGGTATGCAGTTACAAACATTAAAACTAAACTGCTAAACCAATTCGCCATCATGTCGTTTATGCAGGTCAATGAAGTTGCTGTCAAAATAAATACCTGGAGAAAAATGCATACATTACGCCGACAAAAGCGTTGCTTAAATAAGAAGATGCGTGCTAGTTATAAACGTACCTGATTATCTTTAAACCCCATATCGTATAGGGTTCGCTCATCGTAGTCGATGGTGAGCTCTTGGCCTTGGGTAATCATACGCAAGGGGCCGTCTGTCGCTAGTGACGTCACACCTTCTTCGCCTTGTATCTGTTTGTAAGAAAATTATGAAGTCAAAGACAAATATGGCACTGGCACTACGACGGCCACTGCCACGGCACGCTCGCTTTGTTCAAAGTTTTTTAATCCAAGTTGGATCCGCCCTATAAGGTCTCAAATTACAAGTACCCAGTGCCAGAACAAAAAAAAATAATTAATCGTTGAATTGCTACAATGTACATGAGGCTCAACTGGCATCGTAATAACGAGGTGTACAATAACTGGATGTACCATCAGCAAAACTTCTGCCTTAATTTCTTATAGGTACATTTTCTAGTCTAGTAGTAACAGGTAGGTATATAAAATACGGCAAAAAAAGTGCGGCCTGCACAAGTCAGTGCAGCCGGCATGTTATCGATTATATCCTGTTTTGTGTACCTAATAAAAAAAAACGCTTCATATATATCACCTGTTTCTCCCACCACACATGAACGTGCGCCCGCAGATGCGCCACTAGATCCGTCTGGTACATGATGATGGACGCCCGGGGTCCTGCGCCGGCTGGCTGCAGCGTGAGCCGCACCGAGCCCGCATTAGGCGGACCCGTGCTTACTTCCCACGAGCCACTCTCCGCTAGCGCCCAGCGACGGATGTGGTACGCATATCTGTAATACAGTCTGGATTTAAATCGTATTCTTGTCGTTCGTTCGTCGGTGTACGACAAGCACATTCTGTAGATTGGCGAGTGTTGACTGTACTTAGTATGATAGAAAAGAAGATTGAACGTTTAAATAAAAACTTGCAGTTAATGACAGGTATTTTTTTTTAATTGTGTTTTTTATAAATTATATTTAAATACGCTATAAGATAGAAACATCCGGAAATTGTGTCTCGAGTGTTTGTCAATAGATGGCGTTCTATGTCACACTAACTAGTGAGTTTAGCAACAGAAGGCGCTAGGAGTTATGACATTATGAAAAAGTTGATCAAAGAAAACACGATATACGATATTTTGACAGCTACAGTATACGGAACGGGAGTAGTGAAATAAGATTTTGAACTGTTGTTCGTTTAGTATCTGTTGAAACCGATGAAAAATTCTAGTCTCGCTATCAATCAATTTACAAAACATTTTAAGCTCTATAATAATCCATAAAAAGAGCCAACTAAACAGTTCTTACCGCCTCTTGAAAGTATCCAAATGAGTTTTGAGCAATAACAGCGCCCTCTGTATACACTGAAGCGCCGCCTCTTCAGCCATATGTTCGTAGAAAGTGAACTTTTCAGCTTTCTCCTTCTCCTTTTCTTCCGATGTGCTCGGTAAAGTTTCGCCCTCCTTGGATATCAGCCGTTCGGCGGCCGACGATAAGTGGAACATGCATTTAGCTACGAAATCGTCTTCTTGTTGCAACTGTTGGCCCATGTAGTAGTTGTTTAGGTATTGGATTGCGCCCATTGATACATCTGAAATAAGCCTTCAATTGACAGTACCATATCCTGTTAATCAACAAAATAGCACGCGTCACGTGGTTATTGAACAAATAGGAGCTATTATTACATATTGCATCTTTTGCGATGCATACGCGCGTTTGTCATGAATCAGTGGCGATGTAGTAGAGACACTTTCTGTTGCTGTCAAAATATTATAAAGAAACTAGTGACACGACGAAGAATGGATATACAATTCAAAGTAGTAAAGATGGTCATTTACAATAGCTGTAAAATGAGACGATCGGGGAATGTTTAAGAGGTTTATTATTAAAGTATGTATATGTAGGTAAGTGATAGTGCGTTCGGTGGTGCCGAGCGAAAGAGAGCGGGAGTTTTTTTTTTGACAGGACTAAAGGGGGGGATATGCTTCGTTCTACGGAGGAATTGAGAGCGCGGGAGCACTGCGGACAAACCTTTTTATGGCTTATGCGCTGGTGTCGCACACGTGTATTCACGGAACTAATTACCTACCAGTAATTCGGTACTGTGAGAAGTAGTTCAGCTGTTAAATCACAGATGGCGTTTAACAATAGCCTATCAACTTACCAGTGCTGTTGGCACGCAGAGCAATCTTCCACAAATGGTCCATAGCCCGTAAATGTGGATGGTGGTAGTCTCTCGAGTCGCCGAGCGCCATTCTAGCCAAGTTGCATAACTGCTGGTACAGGCTTAGACCCATTACGCTGATCGTCTGAAATTGAAGTAGTTTTAGAACCGACACATGGATGAATCACATAAATTGTTTAATAAAATACATATTAAAATTAATCATTCCCACACAAAATTGGTCATTGTGTTGGTGAGGGATGGATATTATTAAGCCATGACAGATCTTAAATTGTTTTTATATCTTATTCTAATAACAAACTATTCCATATATCATTTAATTCGATCAATACGTTACAGTGTGATTAAGTTACCAGGTATTTTTTTTTAATAAATAGACGATTTCATATAATAACATAACGTGTAGAAGCCTTTATGACACCGCCTTTCCGTATTTCAATAAAATCCTGTCCATCCCAAGGTTGTCTAGGATAGATCGCTCATAGTGATAAGACCACCCATTGTGCTTCGCTTTAGTTTGAGTTCTTTCGTTAAATGTGTAATGTCCTATTCTTGTGGTGCACAATAAAGTACCTATTGTCAATCTATTTCTAAATTTTTAAGCAAAAACAAATATCCATACTAATAGTTGAAAGACCAACCTCTGGATCTAAAGTAGGCATCTTCTCGATGTACAAGAACCGTAGCGCATCCAAGCCTAAAGCATGCTGCTCCGGCGACTTGGTGTGCGACAGCAGCCAAGAATACAAACAGTCAGCCACTGGACCCTCGCCTGTTCCCGCCAGACACTGCCATAACTCTTCTACTTGCTCCACTGTTAGTCTGTAAAAAAATAACATTGAAAAAATAAACACACACATAAGGAATTCACAAAGATTTTAGATGGAGCCACGGTCACGTTAGTGCCGAACAAGTCCCTAAGAGTTATCCGTGGTGTGATTAGGATCCAATGGCGCAGCGGTCAGCGCAGCCCCGTACCAAGGAGAAGGTCGCGGGTTCAAATCCCGCTCGGCTCTTAACTTTTGGGACATTATTTGTTCTCTGTCTGGTTGTTATATTGTATTCTAAGTATGTATTAAAAAAAATATGTGTTATGTGTGTAGTGTATGTATTATATCAGCTATCTGGTTCCCATCGTACAAATTTATCTTAGTTTGAGGCTAGATATTGCTGTGTGGGATTGTCCAGAATATTTATGTGAGGCTAAAGATCCTGTATGCCTTAAGTTGATGGATACAGGGCAGTGCATCGTAGGGCACGTTCTTGACGTGTGTGGCCTACGAGGCAATGCTTTGTTATAGGCGATGGTTACCGCTTAACATCAGCTAGTAGTATAAAAAAAATCAAAGTCAATTGGTAGTATTATTTTGATTTTCTTACATAAAGCCGTTTTCTTGCCAAACGTTTTGTCAGTCGCCGATTTTTATCGGTACCATTTAGTCAAAGTTCTTTTTAAGCAGGAAACTGCGAAACGCTTGCTCACAGTTGGTGTCTTGACAATACATTTAGTGTGAATGCAGCATAAGAAAAACAAAAATGGCGATCAAAGTTCTTTAAAAACGTAAGGTACCTCATATTTCACAATTTAAAGCCTGCGCACATCTAGGCGATGTCGATAGCGATCAGCTGTAACGCTCAAAACGCTCAAACGTCACAAAAAATTTCAGATGAACATCAAATCCTCACCTAAAATTTAAAGGAGATCCAACAGGCGAAAATATCGCAGTGAGAAAATGCAGACGCACAGTGACCTCTGATATATGCATGTACTGAGCCGCTTCGGTTGTCATAGTGCGGGGCGATTGCATGTAGTGACGCAAATCTTCTAAAAGCAGTCGCATCATGCCTCTTTCCCGTTCCGCCCACAACACCACCTGATATGCGAAAATAACTTTATAAACATGAACACAAGGTGGAATTTTGAAAAAATACAAATTGCTATTTAGAAAGGGAAGGTAGTCTGTTTCGTTTTACCTGGTGCATATCCATGCCTCGTAACTGTTGAAACGACGAAAATAACTTCGGTAATAGGCGAATGGATACCGGCACAGATCTGCAAAGAAATCCATGTCATAATCTCATCATCATAATTTTTTTTGACCTAAAAAGCTGGAGACTCTTCTAGATTAAAGTGATTCATGAGAGACCAATGTAGTAGGCATAGTCGGTCTGATGATGAGGGATTCATTCACAATGATGCGTTTACTGACCTGTGATTGGCGAGGTTGTCGAGACATCCTTCAATGAACTTGATGCGTATGAACTTGTCCGTACTGAAGCAGAGCAGAGCGCAAAGAGCCTTTTCCGCCTCCATGCCCAACCCTTCGCCAAGTTGTTCCTGTCAAGTGCAAGTCTAAGTTATTGCAAAATACCAGTACTATTATTGTGCATAAATTGTGAATCGTCTTGTTCACTCGGTATGCGCTCAGTTACAAAAGAAGGACAAAGCAAGACGGCAAACAAACTGGTAAATAGTAAATAATGTCATCTGTGGTGTTACGCGTCGTTCATTTTAACTCATATCGTCCAACTGCTGGGCCAAGGTCCCACCATCCTCGCTCGAAAGCCTCGAAATCGCCCCTCCAACGCTCTCTTGGCCGACCCCTTATTAGGTACATTCAAAATGATATGATAATTCATTCAATGTAAAAATAGGGTATGAGAAATCAGTACCAATATACATAAAACAGAAAAATCTTTAGCTTGTTATCATCCATACAACTCACAATAGCACCGTCCTGCAACAAATCCCACAGCAGCGTATTCCCAGGCTTGCATACGTCATCAACATTGCAGACCGGTGGCGCCCCCACTGATACCGCGGCGGGCGACGGCGGCCGACCTCGCTTCTCCAACGCCACGAGCGCATTGGCCTGGTATTCCGTCAACTGAGCCTGGAATATACGAGCCTACATAAAGCGAGATAGAGAAGGAGTTCTATGGGAGAGGGATAGAGCGATAATGTGCTCGACGGTTGGATGCTGTCGCGTACGGGTTTGCACGTTATCGCTCTATCAGAAACAAAAAAGAACCGAAAAGAAGAAGCTCGATTAACTGGTATATAGAGAAGCTCAGTTATAAATATCATCAGAGCATACTAAATAATAGATAGACATACACATTCTGATAACTCAACCAGCGATCATTATCTGTAAGTCACGTGGTCTGTCAAAAATTCTAGATATTATGCTTATTTGCTAATAGAATGTCTGGTCACTTTACCTATCACGCGTGTCGTTCGTTGTCTTATTATTTATCAATGATACAATAATACTCCATGCATTTACGGTTGTTGGCAATAAATATTGCACATCAGCTTTTCTACTTTCTTAGAGCGCTTATCTCTTTCCGACGCACACTACGCTCTATGAAGCCGAAATTAGTTGATGTGCAATATTTGTTACCTACTACACTATAGATAAAAGTGCAGTGCAGTTGTTAGAGCAAGGTGAGCAGGTGACAAAAAGAGTTTCACTAAATCCAATAAATAGCTTACCTGTGCAGCCAATCTAGCGAGTTCCTCTTCACAAGCCGAGTCGTCTTCGTCCAGATCTGCAAGATGCGGGTGGGAATGCGGGGAGAGGGCTGAAGAGGCGCTCCCTTCTTCTTCTTCCCCACGACGCTTGTACGTCTCCATTAGGCGGAGCTCCATTATCCTTCTGGGATAAAAAAGAGGTGCATTGAGTATGGTTTCACAATAAATTCATTCGAAAAGATCTGTTATAGAACTAGATTACCAACCGATCGCATAAGTGATTTTTAAGCTAAAAACTATATCCTACTTATCTTGTGAGTCATTGAAATCAATAAAGAGTTATCTATCTATCTATCTAGCTAAGATACATGGGATATTAGTAAGATTGACGTAAGACTGCCGGGCATTGCCGATGTAGGGGCTAAGGCTGCCCGGCTGAAGTGGGATTAGGCATGCCATGTCAGCCAGATGCCTCCGATAGGTGGTCGAGCATCAGCACACCTTGGGTCCCTGACGGGCGGCGGTCAAGGGGCCGGCCAAGAAAACCTTGGCGGGACGATATCGACACCTTTCAGAGGAACCATCTCCTCTCAAAGGAGCCTCTCCGCGTCGTCTGGGAGGTGGCTCAAGAGAGAGATAAGTGGAAGTCTTTGGGGAGACCTTTGCCCAGCAGTGGGACAAAATAAATAATAACTTACCTCGCATCAACATTGTCACAAAGCAACTGGCAATGCCCGGCATCACTGCCCGATGATTCCTCTTCCACTTCAGACACGGACTCCGCAAGATCTGCTGTCTTTAGCTGAGCTGCTGCTATTATAACAAATGTATTTAATAAGATCATTTATTGGCATTACACATTTCATAAATAAAATAAATCAACAACAATCCACACAACACTATCTGGCTCCCAACTAAGCAGTGCTTCTACTATTGGAACCATATAGCTGATGTAACACTCAATTTTTTTAAATACACACTTAGAATACAATACGAGTATAACACCCTCCGAGATCTCTACTTGACTATTAAAAATCATACTGTCACTTTCTGTTTCCATGTCACAAAGAGAGAAGGATATATTTTATCTGTACGTAGCGCTACTCAGATTATTATAGTTATGCAAACCATATCTCATATAAAAGCTGCAATGGACCATGCACTCACGGAAATGGCGCGCCTTGCCCGGCTTGTGTCGTTTCTTGTAAAGTTTCTTCTTGCGCGGTCGTAACAACTCTTCGGCGCCGCTACTTGCGCTTCCGCTGCTGCCGGCGCGCTTATTCCGTCTGTGGAATACAAAAGTAGTGAATTTTCTACAGATTACATACGAAAATCTTCCAGGAAGTTTGTATAAGAAACAACAGTGACGTAGTTTTGCCTCTATCAAGGACATACATTCAGATCTAACTCATTTTATCATCCAATTGATCATCTTTCAAAATAGAAAAATAATATTGTAGACAATCCACAAAACAATATCTAGCCCCAAAATAAGCAGAGCTTGTACTATAGGAACCAGATAGCTGACATACTTATGTACTTTTTTTATGCATACTTAGAATACAACACCGAGATATCTACGTTCACCAAACATTTGTTATTTGTTCTCGGTGGGGATCGAACCCACGGCCTCCAGCGCAGAAGGCAGAGCTACTAGCAACTGAGCTATGAGGGCAGTGGAATCCGCAGTGTGTTTCTCGTTTTAGTTTATCAGTAAGATTACCAAATCAATTACACCACGCGTAGTAGCGTCTACGTCTTGGCATATTTGATTTAGATGCATTAATTCCATGAAACGTACGCTAAACTTACTTTTGGCATGGCTTCAAAGGAGGACACTCCTTCTTGGGCAATTCCGGACCTTCACGCAACCATTCCTGCTGCTCCGCTGAAAATAAAACAAAAATAATCTTAAAACAGATCCAAATCAATATCAGCTTAGACCTTTAGGTACTCACTCAACAAACTCACGCAGTAGGATGAGCTATTATGAAGAAGCCCTCAATACTATATCGAATTTAGATTACCAGTGAGTTCACGCAGATGTTTACTTTGTTTGCGAGGCGTCGGGCCCGCTTCCTCGCCTGACGTGCTTAGTTCCTCGCACTGTGGAAAAAATACATCACATTAGCAAGATCTGTATTGTGATTTTCTAGTATTGTGCAACTTAAGTGGGCACACAGCCTGTGGAAAGATGTATTTTTACAAAATAGTCATAAACTTGATATATGCCTAGCTCATGTAAACCTAGCCCCAAAACTAAGCAAAGCTTGCATACGAACCAGATAGCTGATATAATAATACATTCAGCTATCTGGTTCCCATAGTACAAGCTATGCTTAGTTTGGGGTTAGATAGTGTTGCGTGGATTGTCTACAATGTAGTCAATTGACACAACACTATCTAACTCCTAGATGTAGACTCTACTTTTTTCATACTTAGAATACAACATAACACCCAGACAGAGAACAATTTATGTTCCCCACACAAATATTTATTTTGTTTTCGGTGATGATCGAACTCCAGGACTACTACCACCTGAGCTGTGACGATTGACATAATCTTACAGGATCGTCATCAGAGTTGGTCTGATCCATGCTGACGCTGGCTTCGGAGGAGGAGTTGTGATGTGGCTTGCAGGCGGGCTGCGGGGGGCGGAGCGCGGGGTCGTCCGCCAGCGGGGGGGGAGTGCCCGCGCCCGCCAGCCCCGCGCCACGTGACCACATCGCACGCATCAGCGCAGACGCCAGGTAGAGGCTCTGGAAATACAACCATACTATTCGTAAATGGATATCAAAACCTTCGGTATAGTCACCACTAAAAATGGACAATCCCCCGATTCCAATCTGATTCAGTTACAATGTTCTCTTGTCAATCATAGACTGCTGCCGTGATTTTCTTCTCTGCCAACGCGCTTGCTAGTGTCGCTCTGCCCGTACGCGATCATTTTAGTCATGTAACCTCTTATGTTTGCTTAAAGTTATCCTATTGTTTATCACCGTTGTTATACTTTCAGACTGGTTCTCCAGTTAAAAATACAAATATTTTATTCAGAACAATGTTAGATGTTTCATAATAACTAGTTCAGTAGTTTGGTTTTTCAAGTTTTTCAAACTTATAACAAAGGCTAAAGGCTGCATTTTTCAGTCGAAAACTTCTCTCTTCTCGGAAATTAGTGGTTTTTAGAGATAACTCACTTGTTCTGTATGATCCTTAGGCTGCAGCGAGCAGAGTAAACTGTAGAGATGCGCACAAGGCTTGGGTGCCAGCGCTCTGATAAAGCCGGGCAGCAAGTCGTGAACTTGTCGGCCGCAATGCTTCAGCTGCGCCGCCGCCCACACCAGATCCACGTGCTCGTTCGTAACGCGCCCTTCCACCGCCAAGAACTTCAGGATCAGGTGAGATTGCTTGATCACCTGCCAAGGACAACTGGTTAGTTGTAGTGCTTAGTTATGTTAGGAGGTACATATTTCCTTCTGCCATAGAATACTATAGAGAAAAGGAAAGCATATACAAACCAAAAGGAATAATATACGCCGAATGAATGGCGGGCTCGTGATTGGGCGAGGAAGGGTTGGCAGGACAATCTGGATGCCTTTGAAAACAGATGGTGGGAGGAGGCTCCTCCCAAGTTATGCTAGGAGCTACTTCCTTGTCCCTTGTGTTCTTAGAGACAAGGAATGCTTTGTCAATACCAACCAGTAGGGATAATATAATCGGAATTAATGGCAGGGTCATGATCAGCCGAGACAGCGTCGGCAGGACAATCTAGATGCCTCTGAAAAAAGATGGTGGGAGGAGGCTTGGCATAGGAAATGGAAGTCTTTGGAAGAGCCCTTCACCCAGTACTGGGGTGGGTACGAGCCCAGCAGTGGGACGATATAGGCTAGGGAAAAAAAGAATAAGATTTAAAAATAACATACCTCAACATGCAAATTAGGGCCGAATAGATGTTCAATAATACTGTTGGCCATGAGCCATGAAGCCAGTTGCTGGCCGGCTACTTCAGCATCCGCTGCCGGCTCTCCGGCACAGAGCTCATTGTGTGCAGCGATGTGAGAGTTGATCTGAGCCACTCCAGCCAGTCGCATAGTGAGGGTGCTGCTGTTGAAGTATTTGAAGGCAAGGGCCAGCCCCTCGCCGTCAAACGCTAAGGGCGCATCGAGAGGCTCCTTTGCGGCACCCCACATGAAATCTGTTCAAATAACACTACTATTAAACAACAGTCATAGTTATATTATTTATTCCCCATTTGGAACACGGGGGATACTTGGTTTTGTAGTAACACTGTAATTTAGCAGCTATACAAAGGGCCTTGTCATTATAGTAGGCAAGTAAAATAAAAAGTGAATAATCAGAGAATTATAAATAAATAAATAAGCAGCTGTCAAGAGGCCTTGTCACTTAGCACATGTTAACACAAGTCCTAATAATATTTGAGGCATGAGCAAAGTGGCAAGTTTGTACTAGCTGGGCCAGCACCAGCTAGTACAAATAAGAGTGTTGCATTTCAATAGCTACACAGATTAGCATGAAATTGTGTAGGTAGTAATTAGATAGGCAGGTCACAAATCTTACCTGCCATAGATTTGACAGCTGGCATTCTCAGATCTTTATCCTCTAACAAACACATGTACTTCAGTATTCTGGTTCTTAGAGGCATGAAGAGTTGTGCCACGGCTCTGAAGTTTAGCCACAACTTAAGATTTCCAACAGCGGCCACTATAGCATGAGCCATGGACAGGGGTAGAATGGCTGGTGAAGCGTTTTCAAACACATTTATCATTGCACCCACACCTCCCAATTTGCAAAAGAAACTGACATTCCGGAGCAGGTACGCAGGTATCTCAGTATCATGAAGATCACAGAACGAATTCAAGTTTGTGATTTCTTGTGCTGAAAGGTCATCTAACCTACTCAAGGCAGAGTGCTTGCATGCCAGATAGAGAGGAAAGTTGAGCAGAAATACTTTGGATAAGATGTGCATGAGTTTCTCTCGTTGTGTTATAGACCAGAGGGTATATTCTGGTTCTTCTTCATCATCATCTAGTTCTTTAGGTTTCTCAGATTCTGGAGGCATCTCATCTTTCTGTATCAATTCTGTGGAGGGAGTTTCTAAGGCCAGGTTTTCCGTAGCTTCCGACATACAGTTATCTTCTGAACTGTCATCTTTCTCATCACTTTTCGGTGGGCTGCATTCATCAGAAGGAATCTCTTGGGATGGTTTTTCTTGTGAAGCATCAGTGGGAGTAGCTGGCCTGTTAGCTGCCTCAATGAGTTCATCTTTAAGCTGCTTGAGTTGGCCTACTGAGAGGTACAGTATGCTCTGTACTACTAGGTAAAATCTCTCAAAGTTCTTCACATCTCGATAGCAACACATGCACTGCCTATGGGAAGATAGGATCTTTTTTAGTTTTTGTAAGAAAATAGAGAGATAATTATAAAATTGTAAATAAACCACACTGGTTCTTATTTGAACAAAGTGATAGATATTTTAGCAGTCTGAACAGTAGGTATACATCTTACATTAAGAAGAAGACACAGTGAATCTGTGAGTGGGAAGTGAGACTGAAGAAGAAACAGTGAATCTTACCTTTGTGGCCATTGAAGAATAAAGTTCAGGATCGCATCTAGATCAGACTGATTTAGTGCTGGATATTGGGAAACATCTTCAGTCGCTCGTGTTTCACCTAAAATTTACCAAAGTGTTATACAGCATTCATAAAATTTACGACAAACTATGCAGGGAAACGTATTTTCTGAGTTTATTGTGGAAAAGCTCAAATTCAGGCAAGTGGGACTCGGAAATTTCGAAACAATGAACTTACAATTCAGTAAAAGCTGTGAAAACTCTGAACAAACATCACACATTCTTATGGTTTATGGTCAACACAAAGCGAAATATTATTGTAATATTATCGCCACTGTTAGTTTATGTGAAATAATGATCATTATTGATAATTTTCAGTATCACAAAACGAACACTGCATTTAGCTAGTGTGTGTCTGTCACAGAATAGAATCCGTCCATTCGTTCCTTTCCACCATTGTTGACGATGTTGTCAGAAAGCGTTTCGTTATTTAATGGGACTGCCAAGTCCCAATAAATAACATGGTCCGAAATCGATTTACCATGATTTTGTACATACCAAAAACCTGAATCATTTTTAATTGATCTATAGTTCCTAGATAGGAACTTAACAATATTTTTGAATATATTTTGCCAAATAAAACTATGTCAAATATATATTTGCAACAAAACGCAATTATTCGTTCAAAAATGATGATTGGTTTTCTTTCGTCGCAAATCCAGAGGATTGTCATATTTTTTGACATTGGCAGTATTCTAAGCAACGTCAATCAGTCAGTCTGACATTGATTGATGGGCGTTTGTAAAGATCTGTCTCACTCATCAGCTGTTTTTAAACTTTTTAGTGCGATGGCGATGGGTTGATTCTTGGGTTGATTGTGTGAACTCGCTTAATTTATTTGAAAATAAAATGGTTCAGCTTCTTTACGTTGTAGCTAGCATACACACATTATTATGCCCATTCACTAAAGTCGAGGAAAGCTTCAATATTCAAGCTACTCACGATATTTTGTATCATAGACATAACCTATCTCAGGTGCTTAAAAGATTCTAATTTTGGATTCTGTTGTATGCATGAACGCATAATAATAACTGTTACTATTCCAGTACGATCATAATGAGTTCCCGGGAGTTGTGCCACGTACTTTTATTGGACCTTTAGTTATTTCTTTGCTGTCTGCACCTACAGCGTTGTTTTTCAATGTCGGCGGCTTCCACAAGTTTTGGATGCAATATGTAGGTGAGTATATGGGAAATAAAAATAAACATTGTGGACAATCCACACGACACAATCCATACCCGAACTAAGCAGGGCTTAGTTTATTTTGTAATTGTATAGCTGATTTTGTAAATACATGCCAAATGGAAACCGATGTTTTCGCAAGTAGGCCGCTGACGAGCCCTTTTTGCGTGATGCTTCATACTTGTTGTTCGAACTTTTTTAAGGTTCTACGACACGCCGGTTTCCTTACGATGTTTTCCTTCATCGTTTGAGCGGAGGTACTGGCATAATGCACATAAATTTTTGGCAGAAAAACTCATTGGTACAAGAGGATTTGAACCTAAGACCTTAGGATCGAAAGGCAGGGCCGCTACCACTAGACCTTCAGTGCTTTATATAAACATAGAATAAATAGTTGGAAAGATATTTAAATCATTGTAAAAAAACATTTACAAAAAAATCTGATAAACTCCTTTGCCAACTTTTATAGATTTTCTGGTACATTTCTGCAGATCGAACTAGAATGCTTTTAAGAAGTAGGTGCTTATATTTTATTTAACACCAAACAATTTCTGAATGTTTCAGTCCGTTTGGCTTTAGCACTATCAGTGATAGGAGCATGGAGCCGTCTGAAGAACACACTTCAGAACCTGTATGGGAACAGTTTCACTTGGTGGTTCACTTTGATCACTGTGACCCAGTACCACTTCATGTTTTATATGAGTCGACCTCTGCCCAATATGATGGCAATGCCTCTAGGTAAGTTAGGAAAAAAGTTACTTGCCAGCATCCTACATACATACAAACATACATAAAATCACGCTTCACTCCCATGGGGGTAGGCAGAGACCACAGATTTCCACTTGCTACGATCCTGACATACCTCTTTCGCTTCATTCACTCACATAATGTTATTCATAACCTACATCACCTGAAATACAATTCTTCTGATGATAAAAATAACTAAAAAGTTTTGCATTATCTTCTCAGTAACATGAGGCTACTTTATATTTACAGTAGACATCTCTTTGAACTTAAAGTCTTTCTGCATATCTCATAGAGAAAATACTATTGCAAATTATAAAAGTACAGGTACTTAAAAAAACTTAAAACTATTTGCTTCATACAATGGGCGGTCTTATCGCTAAACAGCGACCTCTACCAGACAACCTTTGGATGGAATCACATCACTTTTAAAACAGAGCTAGTGTTTTCCCTGTAGTTAATCTAATGACTATTAATTTCAGTTCTCTTTGCATATGAAGGATGGCTGGCCGGCAAGCACAAACAGTTTCTGGTATCGGCTGGTGCCGCAATTATTATATTCAGATCAGAACTTGCAATGCTGTTCGGCCTGTTTCTTATCATGGATCTATATTTCAAGAAAATTGAAGTTACCAGGTAATTTTGAGGCTTCTTCTTCTACTTATCGTGTCACTGATTCTTTTGAACCAAGTGTGGTGAAAGGATTTTAAGTGCGCCACAGAGAGGCTCCTAACGTGCACTTGACGCATATTTTCGAACTTTTGAGGCTAAAATGAATCAATGCAAATAGAAAAAAACATGATAAGGAACCTGTACCAATCAATATGCTACATGATTGTAAAATAAAGAAAAAAAAAATGTTAAAATATTTATTTCAAAATTGCTGAACCATATCTGATCATTCCCTTTGAAACATCGTAATTATTGATTCACTAACTTTTCATTGCAGATTACTGAAAATAGTGATTCCAGCTGGTTTGTCACTGATTGGGCTCACTATAATAGTGGACTCCATATTCTGGGGGAGATTATTGTGGCCTGAGGCAGAAGTGTTGTGGTATAACACTGTTTTGAACAAAAGTTCCGATTGGGGTGTATCCTTTTACTGGTAGTAATAGCGTAATATTCTAAAAGAGAGCACTTCCGATCCTAAGGTCGTGGGTTCAAATCAAGTCATATACCAATGAGTTTTTCTATAGAAAAATTTACGTGCACTATGCCAGTACTCTCAAACGGTGAAGGAAAACATCGTTAGGAAACTGGCGTGTCGTAGAACCAAAAAAAGTTCGAACAACACATGTCAAGCGTCACGCAAAAAGGGAAATAAATTTAAGCCAGCGTAATAATCTTGAGGTGTCATTTATTTAACCATGATTATAAATATTAACACATATTTCACATAGCATCAAACTAAGCAAAAGTTTAAACAATTTTTTTTATGAGACAGAAGTGTCACAGACACCCTTAACCTCTGAAATAGACATCGCCATTCCTGTGGTACTTATACTCCGCGTTACCGCGGGGTCTTGGACCAAGCTTGGTGCTGATCCCCGCTGGGCTGTACCTGGACCGGCGTATGGTCCAAGTGGCGGCACCAGCCTTCGTGTTCATACTCCTGTACTCTATACTGCCGCATAAGGAGCTAAGGTTCATCATTTACGTGTTCCCGTTGTTGAATATGGCGTCTGCTGCATGCTGCTCGTATATGTAAGTTGTTAAAATGATAATCTAAGCATACCCATTTACGCCGGGGCGAAATGTTTGCTTTGGTTAAACGCTTTCCATACAAATAGATTTTAAACATTCATGGGAAATGAGAGTATAATTTTACACTGAAATAACAATTCAAATAAATGTTTTTTTTTTATTATTATTACTGTTGATCTAAAGTGATATCTTATTAGAAAACTAGGTTGCTGTTTCAACATCTTTATGTAACCATTGCAAGATTTGAAATTGTAAACACTTAGTTTACATTTTACGCATATTAATTGCTAGCTGGGTAGCCTGTTTTTTTACTATCTAGCCCCAAACTAAGTGTAATATTTAGGATGCGGATTATAACACCATTGAATTGAGACTGATTTATTGCCAGTTTGCGGTAGCTGGAGAAAACCTTATCCGCGAGTACCCTCACCTATTATGAATACATTACAATTTTCCCCTCTTAGAACTACTTATGGTATCAAACTTAAAAACTAATAAATATGCCATTCAGAACAACTGCTAGTTAATTACACAATAGCGCTATAACTTAAAACCTAAATCTATGTTAGTGGATATAATAACAGCCAGGCAAAACCAACTTTGTGACATTGTATTTCTTATTCTAATTGCACAGCAAAACATTAAATCAAGAATTAGCTCTGAACTACTTTTCCTCACACAAAAAAAAAACATAGTACGTACTTAGGTATAATTCTTATTTCTTAACTTCTACTTAGGTAGGATAGATAATTACCTAGTCGTAAAAAAAAAACGTAGTGACTTTTGCATAGTGACAGTTGAAACATTAAAGTTTATAATTAGGTTTCGTAGTACGAGGGCGAAGATAATTCGCTTTTTTTTTTATGGAGCCACCACCATCATCATCAGCCTGTCGGGAAGTAGATGGCAATGTAGGCGTAGGTGACGTCACCACCAATGACGACGGAGACACCTCTGCGTCATAGAATGCTGCTTCGGTAGATTCAGCAGGTTTAGGTTCAGGGGCGGGTTCCGGCTCACCTGCAGCATTGGTAGTGTCTTGAATGCTCCTAGCAAGCGACAATCGATTGCTTCTACGCATCGGCATTATCTGATCGATGTGTCTGGTTTTGGTGGCGTCCTCGGTACGTACCTTATATGTGACCGCACCGGTGCGTTCCTCGACGACACCTGGCTTCCATTTGATGATACTGTTCGGGCGAAGCTCCTTGACCAGTACTTGTTCACCTTCGTTGACATCCCGCAGTACGCCTCCTGCGTTACGTACCTGCGCCTGCTGCGCGACCTGCACGATGTCGGCGGTGTGCGGGCGCAGCATGTCGAGCCGCGAGCGCAGCCGGCGGCCCAGCATGGCGGCGGCGGGCGAGCGCTGAGTGCTGGCGTGCTCGGTATTGCGATACTGAAAAAGAAACTTACTCAATGCACGCTCAACGTTATCTCCTTCGAGAAAGGCTTTCTTGATAGCCTTTTTGACGGTCTTGACTGCATTCTCGGCAGCTCCGTTACTAGAAGGATGATACGGTGCTGCCAAGACGTGCTGGACGGCGTTGCATTGTAGGAACCTTTCGAATTCTGCCGAAGTGAACGGCGGGCCGCCGTCGGTTACCAACTGTTTGGGAAGACCAAACCTAGCGAAGCACTCCCTTAGCACGGTCACGACCTTTGCAGCTGTGGTGCCCGTGGGCATCCCGAACACCTCTATCCATTTCGAGTGCGAATCTATAAGCAAAAAGTAAGTCTTACTTTGGAAATGTAAAAAGTCAGCATGAAGTCTAGACCATGGCTGGGTAGGCCAGGCGTAGGGCACGGGCGCTTGGCGCGGCGGCGCGTCCCGCACGGCGGCGCAGGCGGCGCAGGCCCGCGCTCGCGCCTCGATGTCTGCGTCCAGCAGCGGCCACCACACATAGTGGCGCGCTACCTGCTTCATGCGTACCACCCCCGGGTGTCCGGAGTGGATCTCATCCAGGATTCGCGCGCGCAGCGATGCAGGCACGACGACCCTGTAACCCCAGACGATGCAGTCGTGGTCTATGTGTAAGTTGTCTTTTCTATGGAAGTACGGTTTTTCGTTTTCAATTTCCGTACCCTCCGGCCACCCACTCATTAGATAGCCGTAGATCCTGCGCAAGATTAAATCATTCCTAGTCTCTTTAGCCACATCCCTGTGACCGATCGGGAAGCTGTCTTCCACGAAATGTAGGTACGAGGCGTCATCACGGTCGGACTCACCTTTGTGATGTTGCAGCGGCAGACGCGACAATGCATCGGCGTTGCCGTTTCGCTCCGTCGGCACGAACTTTATGTCAAAATCGTAAGCGGCCAGCCTGACGGCGTACCTTTGTAGCCTGCTGGCGGCGGTCTGCGGTATACCTTTTTTTGGACCAAAAATATAGCTGAGCGCCTTGTGATCAGTCTTTAGTATGAACGGCCGCCCATAGACGTACTGGTGATGGCGGCTCACTCCGTACACGATGGCGAGCGCCTCCTTGTCTACCTGGCTGTACCTGCGCTCGGTGTCGGAGAGCGTGCGCGAGGCGCAGCACACGACGCGCTCGGAGCCGTCGGGGTAGGCGTGCGACAGCACGGCGCCCAGCCCGTACGCGCTACTGTCCACCGACAGCACCAGCGGCAGCGACGGGTCGTAGTGCGCCAGCGCCGGCTCGCGCGTCAGCACCTCCTTGATGGCGCGGAATGCGGCGTCACACTCACGCGTCCATTGCCAACTAGTTCCTTTTTTGAGCAAAGAATAAAGCGGCTGCAACAATGTACTCATATTAGGGATGAACCGAGCGTAGTAATTTATAAGCCCTAAAGCGGCTCTCAATTGTGACACGTTTTGTGGATTTGGAGCTCTCGCAATCGCCTCGACCTTACTACTGTCAGTATGCAAACCGTGCTTATTGATCCTATAGCCAAGATAACAAACTTCTTCTTTAAAAAATTCACACTTTTCAAATTTAACCCTAAGTCCTGCCTCCTGTAACCGTGACAGAACCGCCCTTAAATTTGCCAGATGAATTTCTTTCGAGGCCCCCGTTACACAGATATCATCTTGGAAAGCCACACAATTTAGTCCATTGAGCGTTTCCTCAATTAACTTTTGAAACATTTCAGGTAGACATTTTAATCCGAAAGGTGCTCTTTTATAAACAAACGTACCTATATGTGTTGTTATGGCAGTAAGTGGTCGCGAGCTCTCCTCTAGAATACACTGTAAATACGCATGTTTTAAATCTATTTTGCTATAGTGCTGCCCTCCACTCAGAGCGGCGAACAGCTGCTCGATTCTTGGTAGTGGATAGTGAAAATCTTTAAGAACCTTGTTTACAGTTATTTTGTAATCACCACATAACCGTATGGATCCATCGCGCTTGATAACGGGAACAATGGGTGTTCCGTAGTCACTGCGATCTACCTTGAATATCACCTGTTCGCGCTGCAAGCGTTCTAATTCCTGTTCAACAGGATCGCGCAAGGCGAGAGGGAGCGGGCGGGCTTTACAGAATATGGGCGTATCGTCTTTCAAATGCAATTTAAGTTTGGTTTTACAACTACCTAAGCCAGATTTAAAAACATCCGGATAATCTAATTTCAATTGTTCTACCTTGGGGTCAATCCCCTCAGACAGGTGGTGCAAGTTTATCGAATCTAACTTTAGTTTACGTAGCCAACGTCGGCCCAGTAGAGGCGGACCGCCGTTGTCAATTATGAAAAGAGGCAATGGTAACGTTTCGTTGCCATTTTGTACATTGACTACAACCCGGCCTAGTGGAAGGATGGCATCTCCTGTGTATGAATGAAATTTATTGTTATCGGAAGTAATCAATAGGTGAGACAAATGTTTATCATAAAAAGACTTACTGACCGCCGATATTCTGCTGCCTGTATCTATTTCAAATAACACTTTTGTATTTTCAACCGTCAGTTTATGATGGTACGGACCGTCTTTAGAGTCTCTCTTAATAGAAACTACTTGATAAAGTCCATCGCTTGCATCTGAATCGGAGCTTGAATTTTCTTCTTTATTGATAAAGTTCTGGTACCTGGATTTGGGCGGGTCCTTTTTATTTTTGGAACACATCACTGATAGATGACCTTTGACACTGCACTTGTCGCACACATACGACTTATATCTACACTTATTAGGCGCGTGACGACTCTTCCCACAACGCCAGCAAGCGCCCCTCGGCTCGCGCGCTGCCGGCGGCCCCTGCGCCACCCGATGCAGCCCGGCCACGGCGGCGCCCTGCCCGAGTCCAAAGCCGCTGTCGCTGACGGTCGCCGAGGGCGCAGCGCCAGCCGCGGCCTCCGCCGCATGCCGCTCCGCCGCCTCCAGCGCGAGTGCCAGCTCCACAGCTCTCTTGTAGTCTAGCGACGACTCGGCGAACAGACGCGAACGCATGTCCTCACTGCGCAACCCGGAGACAAACTGGTCGCGTAGATTCACCTCCAGTGTCGTACCAAAGTTGCAATGCGTCGCGAGGTGCTTCAAGCTTTGTAGAAACACAACAACTGTTTCGCCGACCGCTTGGCGTCGCTGACGAAATGTGTGTCTTTCCGCTATTTCAGATCGCTTGGGTTCTAGGTGGCTAGTCACGAGCTCGACGAGCTTATCGAAGGTATTGTCTTCTGGATGATCGGGAGCGCACAGGTCGCACATAAGCTGGTATGTCCGCGCGCCGATATGCGTAACCAACGTGGCCACATGTAGTTCGGTTTTGATTTCGTTCAACAAAATGAATTGCCGAACTAATCGAACGTATGATGTCCAGTTCTTCCCTTCTTCTAGCTCAAACTCGGGTAATTTGCCGAAAGGCATGACTAAATACCATTAATCGTCGCCAATGTAATATTTAGGATGCGGATTATAACACCATTGAATTGAGACTGATTTATTGCCAGTTTGCGGTAGCTGGAGAAAACCTTATCCGCGAGTACCCTCACCTATTATGAATACATTACACTAAGCATACCTTGTATGATGGGAACCAGATATCTGATATCATACTTGGATAATTTTTTTTTGTAAATACAGACTGAAAGTAAGTACAACACAATACAATACCTACTCATTATTATATATCTTTCAGATACATAAGGCGAACGAAAGCACCAATTTACGAACTTCTGTTCTGGGGCCAAATCTTTATAATTATTGGTAACATAATAATGACGCTGGCGTTCGTATCCGTAGCCATGACCAACTATCCAGGAGGGCTAGCGATGTCAAGGTAAGAACAAACACTTATCTTACTTACAAACCAACAGCCTTGAATCACAGTACTGAGCGCATTCTTGAAAAACGAATGTGTCTAACGATAGTAATATATAAAAAAATGTTTCAGATTCCACAAGCTCCTGAAAAATGAACCATACGTCCATGTTCACATCAGTAATCTGGCAGCACAAACGGGAGTCACAAGATTCGCGCAAATAAACGATCACTGGAAATACAGCAAGAACGAATCACTATCTCAAGAACAGTTACAAGAATTCACGCACTTGCTGGTGGAAGCTAAGAGCAAATATTCACCAAGCGTGAAAGCGTTCGTCAATACCCATGACGTTTTAGATAGCATCGAATCATTTTCTCACATAACCTTGAGCTACAAAATGATCCCGCCTATAAAAATTAAAACTAGACCAGCCATTTTCATACTACAAAGGAAAGACTTCCGCGAGTATCCTTATGGTAAAAATACTCCTGTGATCGAAAAAGTAAGTGACAAGACATACACCGACACTTTAGTAAATGATTTAGATGATGAAGAAGAATCGGAAGAAGTAAATATTGAGCCAGTTGAAGAAATTGTAGTAAATGTAGTTAACTATAACAATGAGGAAGATGTGAGGACGGACGATGAAACAGTTGCTGTAAGTGAAGTAGATGAAAATACAGACGTTATTGAGGAAACTATTGAAGTTGAAGCTCAAAATGAACCTCAAGTCGAAACTATTGTGATAAGCGAAGAGCCTAAAATTCTGGAAAACATCGAAGACAAAGAATTCAAAGTAGAAGACGAAGAAAATATTGAAATATCACCAAAACTCAAGGCAAAAAGAGCTTTAGATGATTTGAAATCTATGAGAAAGGAAAGAAAAAAGAAAGCCATAGAAAAAATAAAAAGTGAAACTCGTAAAGAAGTTGTAGCGTCAGCCAAAGAGAAATTGAGGGATATTATGAAACGACACAAACATATCGCTAAAGAACTAGCAGATAATAGTATCATATCAGAAGAAGAAAAAGAAGTAGATGGTAGAGGAGACATCCCCGAAACTATAGCTCAAGTAGATAATGTAGAAGAAGAAGTAAATACAGAAACAAACGAAACAGCGACTTTCGAAGATCTAATCCAAGTAAACGAATCAACAAGCCGCACGAACGAAAATATAGACTCGATAGTAGAAGAGGTTATTGTAAGACTAATAGATAGAAAAATGTATGATGACAAGACCAAACCAGAGGATATAAGAGCAGAAGATAGACAAATGATACAAAAAATTGTGGAAGAGGTGCTATCTGAAAGAATGAACTTTACTAATACAGAACATAAATAATGTTATGCGTTGATTCTTACATAGTACGTTAATTTGTTCTACGAAATATCGAAGGGAAAATGGGGCAATAATTATGTGTTCACTACAATATGGCCGGCGGCACGGCGGTTCTTGGCCGGTCTATGTTAGCTGTTTGGCGAATCTTCTGTCAGTCATTGACTTTTTTACACAAACGCACTAACTGACTCTAGACAGGCCCATATGCAGAAACAATGCTTATGTCGAAGTCCAGCTTCAAGCATAGATTTTTTTTTATTTTTTTTTTTTTATTGAATAAAAACAAACTATAACCTTTAATACAAACAGGGTATAGTTACAGGGTGAAAGGTTTAAGACCAAGTGAATATTGGCTAACTACTAGGTAGAAGAGTCCTAGGACTAGACTAGGTTTTTGACAGTTCTCCATAGAAAAGTGTCAATAATCTATACCAAAGATTGTTTCTGCATACGGCCCTGAGACCCGTCAAGATCCGCCGGAATGCGTTCGGGCTATATAGACGTCCCTCTATGCGTGAGCGGGACAGCTATACAATTTCCGCAATTTGTACTAGCACATTGACAAGACCGATTTCGTATTTGTCAGGTATTTGTTGTAAAGATATTTGTTTGTAGGTTTGTTGTAATTATTTTGATCTCGATGTATGTGGTTTGACCCCTTGTTGTTTTTACGAATATCCTAAAGACCTACCGCAGCGGCTTCGTAGTATAGCCTTATTTCAGTGTTTTAAGAATACTTTAAAAATAACAATCTGTAACTTATGCATTTTTTATTAAATCTTCTAACTCTTCTGATCCAATTATCTAGTCAGCGCGTATCAGAATCTGTTAACTTCTCTTCTAACCTCATAAGTTGTGATTTGTAAAATAAAAGAAAATGTTGATTTTATATAGATTTTTATTCTTACATTTAGACAAATTATATGAACAAATAATTATTATTCATTGACCAAGCTTGGTGTTCCAGCATTTACTAAACTACCTATTAGATCTCTGACATCTTATAAAATCACAGACACATTTACTTGCTCAACTCAAAGCATAGAAAGTAATAGGAATATAATTACATAATTATATGAATAAATGATAAAATCTTTTACAGTAAAATAATGATTACAGCAGATAAATAAAACTAGACATCATTTTTCGTCGTCTTCAATGCAATTTCAAAGTAATTTATAAATTTTCCTGAATAATTATGGAATAGTAATTATTCTGATACAATATCTCCATGGTATTACTTATCATTAATAGTCATGTTTAAGACTAGAGCAAAATACTGGAAAACAGTAATGTACTGAAATGAATATGAATTCTATTGACGCTTTTCTCTTTAACTAAAACTGTACTTACAAACGATAATTAAAAAAATACTTAGTTGAGGTTCTAGCTATATAGTCCAGTAGCCAGAAGAATATGCCCTTCGATAATTCTAAAGTTTTTTATTTTCTCTGGGTGGATAACTTTAGTGAATTCATTGCTATGTACAAAAATGCTAACAGTTTAGAGCTATGCAATAGGTATTAAGTAGGTATTTCCTATTATTTCATATTACAACAATAATATAAAATTTTAAGTTAAATGTTTTACTGTTTCTTTATTAATACCATCTAAACTATATATTAGTGGAAATGCTAACAGATATGTACTGTGGAACAATGGAAAACTGAAAATGTCCCGTAACCCGTAACTCATTCAATAATTTTTTTTTTTCAAATAATTTCCTACGCTTATAGGTATATTGGTTACAGTCGGTTACACCATACAAAAAGTTCTAACAACTGTGTAATATGCTGCACAAGTAATTGTATTTTTACTTTGCGATAAGCGAAATATTGAATTTAAATTTATAATTTTGTGCCTACATATTCGTAATAATAAACTATGCTTCCATAAAAAAGTTCCATAAAATTGTTCCACAGTACCTATCTGTTAGCATTTCCACTAATATATAGTTAAGATGGTATTAATAAAGAAACAGTATATCATTTAATTTAAAATTTTATATTTTTGTTGTAATATGAAATAATAGGAAATACCTACTTAATACCTATTGCATAGCTCTAAACTGTTAGCATTTTTGTACATAGCAATGAATTCACTAAAGTTATCCACCCAGAGAAAATAAAAAACTTTAGAATTATCGAAGGTTATGTGGAAAAAATATTGTATCCCTACTGGACTAATAGTTCTATAACTCATAATGTCAATAACAATTACTAGCACAAATCTGTGAGCTAGTAGAATAGATAAATGCTAAGTACGAATTTTATTACTAGACCACAACTCGTCACGATTTAAAAATACCTATTACTTTAGAGATCTTGTAGCATTCGCCAATCGAATCTTCCCGAACTCGAATTGATAGACGGTGGGCAAGGGGGGGAAATAACCTCATACGGTTTGTCTTTCATAGCTCCAAAAGCGCAGTAGGGGACTTGAAGGAGGTTATTGCCTATTTTATAAGCATGGGGCTCCTTGATGTTGTCTTTCAACCGTTGGAGGGCGATCGTCATCACCTCTAAGGAGGCCGCGTGTCCGACGAAGATTATATTCCCACCTGAAAAATAAACCCATAAGTTTTTAAAACAAAAAAAATACTAAACAAAATGATTTATTTTGAAATTAGGGAAGATCTATTAGGTTTTAATTAAAGTAATATAAATTATGTTATGCCCAAATCAGACCAGACTTTTAGGGCGTGATTAAGTTGACACACACTTAAAAAATAATATTAATATAAATTATGTTATGCCCAAATCAGACCAGACTTTTAGGGCGTGATTAAGTTGACACACACTTAAAAAATAATATAAGTTAAAAAAACTTGAGAAACCGACTTCATGGCCAAACTGCTTTTTTTAATTAAATTAAGATCTGTTCTTTGGGACCAATCTTAAAGTTCTTTTTACTTTCAGATAAAAAATATTTTTCATAAATGACGAAGTTATGCGATCTCTTTTTCCTGCCCTTATCCCACTTTATGCAGGGTCGGCACAACATGTCTTCCTCCTCCATTCCCCTCTGTCAGCCGTCATCTCTGCATTAACTCTCTTCATATCATCTTTCGCACAGTTCATCCATGTTTTTCTTGGTCTACCTCGCCTCACATATCCATCCACATCCATACTCATCACTCTCCTAGTCACATATCTTTCATCCCTCATGACATGTCCGTACCACGCCAGCCTATTGCTCCTTAATTTTTCTGTCACTAACGAAGTTATGCGATAAGATAACAAATACAAAAACTCTAAAACGACATGTTCAAATAATGAGTGGATTCAATTTAGTGTTTACCTTCAGCTTCAGTTTCCTTGACTGCACTATGCATGACTACTTCGTTTCTGTGGTAGAACTCCTCGAGGGTTTCAGAAGAATTTGTATCCACGTCAACGTAAGGCTTATAACTGAAAAGCATAAAATACTAATCAAATAAGATACACTGTAAAAGAAATGACAAATTGCGTAAAATATTAAATACTATCCCTTTTTAAACTATCATGGTTTTTAACACTATTTTTATGAAACAACGGGATATTTACCATGATTAAATCAACTCAGAAAAATTTAATCATGGTAAATATCCCGTTGTTTCATAAAAATAACATTGTTAAGATCGCGGGGAGGGAGGGGATGGAAAGAGCTCAGAATCGTTCTTCCTGGAAATGTGTAGGGGAGGCCTATGTCCAGCAGTGGACTTCACCAGGCTGATGATGATCCTAAAGACCGTAGCAGACAATAATAGTAGAGATAGTTCAACTTATTCAAATCAATGCCGATTAGGAATGTACCCAGGACACTGACTGCATTGTTATGCATTGTTCTAAATAAAAATAATAAAAGATATTCCTACAATTCGAAGCACTATAAAAACTGTCTGCATATAATTATTATATCAGCTATCTGGATGGTATACCCATAGTACAAGCTCTGCTTAATTTGGGGCTAGATAGTGTTGCGTGGAATAAAAAAAAAAATCTGCTGAGAGTAGGGTACTGACCTGAGATCAATATTGTATCCTGCTTTGTGTAGTTCTTCCGGTGTCATGAAAGGCGCCATACCTTTAGCCATGTGCCAACCCTTGTACTCGAAGAGACCTGGTTCCACTTTGACTTTGACGGATGGATCAACCTGAAGACCTAACAAAAATATTTGCATGTTACAAAAAGTTATTCCGATACCGGGAATCGAACCCGAGCCTCCTGGGTGAGAGCCAGGTATCCTAGCCACTAGACCATATCGGATATTACTATCACCGTCGAAATTACGGGTGTGCTTACGAGCTAGTTTTTGTGTCAATTTCTTACAACATTATTTTTTTGAGTTTAGCAGCCGCCCGCGGCTTTGCCCGCTTGGGAGTTTTTTCCTCTTTCATGTTACATTTTCGGGTTAAAAAGTAGCTTAAATTGTTAAACCATTGGCTACGAAAAAAACTAGGAATTGTAGCTTCGAGTCGAGTAAATGAAAGACTTTTCATATACTAGCAACCGTCCGCTGCTTTGCCCGCTTGGGAGTTTGTTTCCCATTCCTGTTATATTTTCGGGTTAAAAAGTAGCTTATATTGTCACATAAGTGTCATTGGCTACGAAAAAAAAACAGGAATTGTACCTTCAAGGAAAAAATTAGCAGTTTCGACGCATCGCAGCGCCGCCGAAGCGTACACATGCTTCACAGTGATCCCCGCCAGCCGCAGTCCCTCGCCGACCAGCTGCGCTTGGAACCGACCCACGCGGGTCAGCGGCGTGTCTTTGAAGTAAGAGTCTGCGCCGCCCGCCCTACACATAAGAGGATTTTAATAATAATAGCGGCAGTTAAGCTCGCTCCATTCCTGTTTCGCCCCGTTCCCGTTACTTACATCCGTACTCCGTTACAATATCTTTGTAAATTGTTTATTCTAATGGCAATGGAAATGGAAATAACGGGAAGGAGGCGTAGCCGGAACGGGGCGAGCGGAGTCGCGGGCAGTAGCTATACAATAATGGGGAGTAGAATACGATTTACAGTTCCTTACCTTTCTCCCAACGTCAGAGGTAAATTAAGGTCTTTTCTAGTGTATTTCCCTTTGTCGTCGAAGCAGTGTTCGATCCAGTGTCCAAACGTTAGGTCGACTCGCTCGCCGTGGCGCATCGCAAATATCCATCTGCGGTCCGCTTTCTTAGAAAGCGATTTTTCCTAAAACATTATGTACTGCTATACATATAGTAAAAATAAATATTACATATTTATATATCTTAATTGTTAAGATAAAGTCGCTAAAAGTCGATGCATGGAAAGGGCTCAGAATCGTTCTTCCTGGAAATGTTATGGGAGGCCTGCAGCAGTAGACTTCTTCAGGCTGATGATGATATTTATATATTTGTGGGCGCAATCCACACTAACAAGCCCCAAAATAAGCAGAGCTTGTACTATGGAAACCAGATAGCTGATAGTACTTATATAGTTTTATTGTACTATACGTAGGGCACGTTCCTGACGTGCGAGACCTACGAGGCAATGCTTTGTAATAGGCGATGTTTACCACTTAACATCAGGTGGGCTATATGCTTGTTCCCTCAGCTAGTTGTATAATAAAAAAAACGTCCGCCGGAAATAAAAAAAAAAGCAGCCAAGTGCGAGTCGGACTCGCCCATGAAGGGTTCCGTAGCATCAAGTAACATAATATAAAGGTTCTTGTAGTTCGTCGAAAGGTAAATTGCGGTTTACGATTTATGACGTATAAAAAAAAAATCGGTTGCCTGTAAAGTCGGTTTACTGACGATAGTTGAACGTGACAACGTCATAAGAAAATACTGATGGAATGGTTGCATTTTTCAAAAGAATTTTAATTAATATTTGTGACTCGCGGACTCGGACTCGGACTCGAACTCTCGGACCCGGACCCGGAACCCGACCGAACCCTTACCCTTACCCTCATTTACCCTTACCCATTACCCGACCCGGGCTCGGGCTCAGGTTAATGGAACGACGAAACGACGTAACGACGCATGAGTCATGTTTTTTCGTGCGTGCAGCCGGCTCCATCGATTTATAAGACGTTATCACGTCAAAAAAACTACTGACTAGATCTCGTTCAAACCAAATATCGTTGAAAGTTTGCATAGTAATGTACAACATATATTTTTTTTAGTTTTATCATTCCCTTATTTTAGAAGTTAGAGGGGGGGGGGCCAACTTTTTTCAACTTTGGAAGTGTCTCTCGCGCAAACTATTCAGTTTAGAAAAAAACAATATTAGAAACCTCAACATCATTTTTGAAGACCTATTCATAGATACCCCACACGTATGGGTTCGATGAAAATTTTTTTTTTGAGTTTCAGTTTGAAGTATGGGGACCACCAAAATTTATAGTTTTTTTTCTATTTTTGTGTAAAAATCTTAATGCGGTTTACAGAATACATCTACGCGCCAAGTTTCATCAGTGTAGCTCTTATGGTTTCGGAGAAAAATGGCTGTGACACGGTCGGACAGACAGACAGACAGACAGACAGACAGACAGACAGACATGACGAATCTATAAGGGTTCCGTTTTTGCCATTTGGCTACGGAACCCTAAAAACCGAGCTAAACCTAATATTATGTTGTGATTATATAATAACATGTACTTACTTTGTTATCACTTACAACAGCCGCCGTACCATTTTCTTGGTAGGAATCCCAATTAATTTTTTGGCCTAAAACAATATTAAAATAATTATACATACATAAAAAAATTAAAAAATCAAACAATTTACAGACCGGCATAAAAATACACAATACGTTACGACGATATTCTAAAAACAATTATCATCATCATGATTCCGGATAAGGGCAGGAAGAAGAATATGATCCCGAGCAGTCCACTGTGGACACAAAACAAGTGAAGTTAAAAAAACTTGAGAAACCGACTTCATGGCCAAACTGCTGAACCGATTTTTATGAAGTATCTAAGGGGCCAATCTTGAAGTGAATCGGCTCATAAATGACGAAGTTATGGCTTAACAAACTTAAAAAAAAAAATACAACCGTATTAATTAACTCGTCTTTTTTATTTGAAGTCGGTTAAAAAAATAACTTATGTGATGCACCAATAAATAACATGAATCAAAATAAACCGCTAATTACGAACGCAATGTTAAACTATTGTATCAACAATAACTCAAGAAAAATTCAAGTTACCACTTAGTACCTTACTAACCTTGAGTGACACTTAGGATGCCCTCAGTTTTGTCAGTGTCCACAGCGCCAGCGGTCCAATACTTGTGCCACTCAGTCCACGTCTCCTCTGACTTCTCCCGTCCCAGATCCTCTGCACCTTCATGAGGGTAGCTCGCCATCTCCACGTCCGTATTCGAGCCCGACTCGGATTTACTGTCACCGCCTACCGTTTGTATAAAACAAGGAATAAAATCATGGTGGAATCGAGTCCGGTTAATGTACGGCCAGTTAATGTACGCACTGTTAAAACGATGCCACTTTTTTTCCACTGGAAAATTGTAAAGGCAGGCAGACGTACACTGTTGCAGATTAATATTTCGCTTATTATTATTTTTATCTAGCGATGAATAATTGTACTAAACAGGCAGCCCCTTTGAGGTTATTGGGAAAAAAACATTCTCTGGCACTGCGGCGGCCGCTACCGCGGCACGCTCGCTCTGCTCGCTCGCCTTGTGCGTAATTTTTATGTTCTAACATAACCTAACCTATCCAAGTCGGATCCGCCCTATAAAGTATCAAGGACAAGGTATAAGTATCCAGTGCCAGAACAAAAAAGTAAATGACCATGTTTGAATTGCTCCAGTGTGCATGTAGCTTAACTGGCATCGTAGTAACAGTGTGTACAATAACATGATGTACATTATCGCCTCCCGTGGAATCTATGTTATGCGAGAATGTCACACATGTAGCTATAATGCATATTAATATTTGACTTTTTTTTTGACTGGTCTTTCAACTCAGTTGGTCGGCGCATAATCGTCTTTCTACTGTATTCTGTGGTCGGGACACTCGAAGTAATACTATTATAGTATAGAATTAGAATATGTGTTAAATAAGACTTTTGAGCCTATTAATTTTCCTTTGAATTATATTAATCTTTGATGAAGACGCCATTGGACCCAGACTGCAGCCTTATGAAAGATTTCATTGAACGATGGCGAGAAAGAGCTTGCATAAATATACTCACTGTTATTATTCCTAAGCGTGATAGCGCGGTGTAGCGTCCAAGCGTCGGACTCTGCAGTGCGTTGAGTACAAATAGCAGGCAGGAAACCACTCACACCTGTAAACACAAAAGCACAAGATTGAGGGCCGTGGGCCTAGCAGCAGTTTGACGCCTGTCGCCACGTCTACAATTTTATGTATGGAATAACGAAAAGCGCCCCTAGCTGATACTTAAAGAACTTCTTATTTACATATAAAAATTGAGCGTTCAATAAATCACATCACATTTTGTCAATAAAACGTACGATTAACTTACAGTAAGGGTACAATCTCTAGTCTGAACACTACACCATATGCTAAAAACTTATGTGACTTAGAACGCTTAGAACAAGTTATTTCCACAAAACTAAAGAGTAAAGTAGCCAAAAGAATTTGGATAAATAACCATACATTAAAAAACCAGTCCAATTAAAACATTATGTATCTATGAAGACGTAATGCGATAAAACAACGTATTTCCGGCACAAGTGAACTAAACCTAAGCATTATCGTTGAGCAATCAGGCTAAATAAATAAAGCCTCCTTGGATTACGATAAAAGCACAGAAATTAATGTTGGTACTGCAAGAAATTTATAAAGTTACGAAGTATACAACATCTTTGAGGTACTGTAACAATAGTATGACAAACAAATGGGAATTTATAGACGCATGACGCGATTCGAGGCCGTGGCATTGAACTATTCATAGTAGGTGTTACATAGAATTTAACAAATTGTAATTTATTTTTGTGCCGATTCCGTCGAGCAGTGTTCTATTTAACACTATTTAGTAGGTAAAACAACTAAGTGGCAAGTTTTAAAAACAAATTTACAAAGCACAGTTTTAAATAAAGTGAAGTTTGTTTTCGCAATTTTTTTTTATGATGTTCATATACAATAAATCAGACATAGACAATATACATTGTAAAACAGGACCTAGATTATAATATTTTTTAGTAATAACAAAAGTCTACCTGACAATAGTGGATCCAAAAACAAACTAACCTCCCAGTTTCAAGTTCAGCATTCTCCGTAGTAAAAACAACACGGTCATTGTGAAAACAGTGAATCAACTTGCCACCGATAAGATAAATAGCATATACATGGACAACTGGTACACTGATCTGCACTGATATCTTTTATCTTTTCCAATGCAGACGTAACAGGAATAGCAAAACTTGATTCTACGCATACACTTTATTCGCCGACATTTCCAATCCACGCGAAACTAGCAACTGCTGATAAGGTAGTACTGTAAACAGTTTGATATAACGGTACCTATCAAACCAGTTCACGTTCACCTATTTGAAGAATGAAATTCATTGCGAGTTAAAATACATAAACTGTGTTTAGATACTGAAGATGCAGATGCGAGAATAGTCGTTTCGCTCACTAGCGAAATAGTTATTTTGGTGAGCGAGGATAATGCTAAACAGTACGAAGTCCATCGATATACAGGGTTATTCATTATTAACTGCAAATACTCAGGAATTAGGTTCAACAAATAGAATAAAAAATATTTATGAAATTATTTTTTTTAAATTTGATCAAAAATTTTTTCAAGTTTTTGTATCAAAATTTTATTTTTATTAATTTATTTACGTCTATTGCATAATGATTGCCACGGAGAACAGGACGATGACCCACCCAGGCGGTGACTGTACGCAGAGTGTCACTCACGGCGCGCGGGCGCGGATCAAAGGTCAAAATAGGTCAGGCGCCAATGATTCCTTTATCGATTTTCTCGGGATTTTCATAACAAAACTTAAAAAAATCATTTCATAAATATTTTTTATTTTATTTGTTGAACCTAATTCCTGAGTATTTGCAGCTAATAATGAATAACCCTGTAGTGGTGATAACGTAGCGTTGCACGCAGTCGGTAGCTCTTTTAGATAACAATTGTTTGAATAGTGTTTATCAACATATCGATCATATGGTTAGCATGTTGTCTATGGTATATTATAGCTAGTATCTATAGTACCTAGTATTTTAAGTGCCTTTGGATAGTCAGCAACCGCGGTTTTATCTCGCGTCGCATACGTGGACGAACGTGAGTTTAAAGTTAAGTCTCTTCCTCGTGTCATTAGTTCTTTGGGAAAGGTGAAAGTGTGTGGTTAAAGTATCGTTAAATGCGTCTGTAAAAAGCTCCTTTCGTGCACTAGAGTTACAGTTAATTTCTTTAAATTGCTAGAATTGAAAATAGCCTCAAACTCTTCCTGTACTCTTATAGTACACAAACTATCGCCTTCTTTTTAGTAGAAGAGACGAAAATATCCTGTATATGTAATGGATAATGAAAAGCTTGTATGGGAACGCCTTTAAGATGCTTTTGAACATGGTAATATCAACCAGGCCCAAATTACGCAGACGAGGTTTCAAGGCGAGATCATTCGAGAGCATTTGCTAAAGGTATAAAATTCAGACATTAAGGGCCCCTTCTTTCGAAGATTTAGGTATTTAACTCACCCAGTCGACTTGCATCCGCGTTACGCGGGAGCCGACTTGATATGAACTCCGGTGCCCCTTTGACGGCGGGCGAGAACGCCACAGTATAACATAATGCAGTAGGCAAAGTAAGTTTAATATTATTGACTATATTCTTTTAGTATATTGAAATGAAAGTTTATTAGACTTAAATAGGTATTAACTGTTAATATATACTCTAAAAGTCTAAACTATTTGAATTAGTGAGGTGATAATGATATTATGATGATTATAGGAGAGTTTGTGGTACCTACCTAAAAATACAAACAACAAATGAAAACAAACATAATTGTTATGTACAATATTTATTTTCATTTATTATACTTACAGGTTGATTTAATATGATGTACAGAATGCTTATTTTGAATTAAAATTCATTATAATTTGTTGTTGTGACGTGCTTTTTCCTGTAATTGACTAAACAAGTAGTTGATGTCAATGATGCGTCTCCTGAAGCTGGTTGAAACTCGTGTTCTTGATTTTCAGACTCTACGAGAAAAGGGTCATCTTGACTAGATTTTCTGCAACAATAAGTGATTTTTGATATTTAGTAAAAATTTTTAAAATTCTTAGTATGGAAAATAGCAATGGTTTTAAGCTATAAATTATATTTTATTTCCATAAACTAACAAAATTATAAAATGATGAAGAATTATTAGTAGAAAATATTTTTCCACATCATCGCAGTAAAATGTAAAAAAAAATGTATCTACTCCTGGTTTGTCCTGGTACTCCTGGTTTGTTATACTGTCATAACAGTGACATATCATGACATTTTTTTGTTTACAAAAATAATCTCCAATTCTGAATCAGACTATCCTTATTATCCATACTAATATTATAAATGCGTTTGTAACTCTGTCTGTCTGTCTGTCTGTGTGGCTTTCACGCCAAAACTACTAAACCTATTGAAATGAAATTTGGTACACAGATAGTTCAGGGCCTGAGGAAGGACATAGGCTACTTTTTATTGTGAAAAAAGGGTTGTAAGGGGTTGAAAATAAGGGTTGAAAGTTGTATGGAAGCATCGTCATTTTTAGAGCTAGAAACTTAAAACTTATTTTTTAGTCTGTTGATTTGATATAAAAAAATATGACATTCAAAGTTTGTGCTGGGGGGGTAGAGGGAGGGGAGTACAGGGGGGAGTGTGGAAGGGAGGTGCGAGAAGTGATGCGGGGGAGTGTGCGGGGAGGTGCGGGGGGAGTGTGGAAGGGAGTACAGGGGGAGTATGGAGGGGAGGTGCGGGGGGAGTGTGGAGGGGAGTACAGGAGGAGTGTGGAGGGGAGGTGCGGGGGGAGTGTTGAGGGGAGTTAGGGGGGAGGGAGTAAGGGGGGAGTGCGGAAGGGAGGTGCGGGGGGAGTGTGGAGGGGAGTACAGGGGGAGTGTGGAGGGGAGGTGCGGGAAGAGTGTGGAGGGGAGTACAGGGGGAGTGTGGAGGGGAGGTGCGGGGGGAGTGTGGAGGGGAGTACAGAGGGAGTGTGGAGGGGAGGTGTGGGGGGAGTGTGGAGGGGAGGTGTGGGGGGAGTGTGGAGGGGAGTACAGGGGGAGGTGCAGGGGGAGTGTGGAGGGGAGTACAGGGGGGAGTGTGGAGGGGAGTACAGGGGGGAGTGTGGAGGGGAGGTGCGGGGGGGGTGTGGAGGGGAGTACAGGGGGGAGTGTGGAGGGGAGGTGCGGGGGGCGTGTGGAGGGGAGTGTGGAGAGGAGTGCGGGAGGAGTTTAGTGGGGAGTGCAAAGGGGGAGTACAGGAGGATTGTGGAGGGGAGTCTGGGGGGAATGTGGGGGGGTGTTGAGGAGAGTGGGGGGAGTGTGGGGGGAGTTCGGAGAGGAATGCGGGGGGGATGAAAGTGTGGCGTAGTACGACGCCATATGTCTATGTTTAGTAAGAGGGTAGACGACTGTGTCACGTGCACGCGAATATGACGTTGTTATTTAATTACTGTTTTCTTCCGCTGCAAATTAAAAATGCTACCCATAGACACTATACCACGCGGACGAAGTCGCGGGCACATACTGCTTTAACTATACTGTGGCAAGGAGTTGGTACCTACATACTAAGTATATTCTCAGCTATTTATGGAACAAAGTAGGTAAGTAACGTAAGGAGTAAAGTAGGTAATATTTAAATAGAACAATATAGGTTCCTACTGTTAGCCAGTTTTGGGAATAGGACATCTCTATTCGGATCAAGCAAGAAGTTACGTCTCTAGTTGAGAAAAAGAGGAAGGAGAAGAAAAAATATGGCGTCGTGATATAGAGTTGTATTGTCGGCGGTGTAATCTAATTATACAGAATTGTAGCTATAATCAATGAAGAGTTTTCGTCTTATTAGTTCATAAGTGGGATCTGCCCATGCGTCCAAACGTTCGCATCGATAAAAAAAAAAGTCATTGTTCAAAAAGTTTGAAAAGTTTCGAATATGCTTATGAGGTGCATAAAATTATCGCAACGCAGAGACTAATAACACAACACACCCACACAGCACAGCTTCCAGCTAACTCCTGCTTTGAACAAAATACCAGAATACTAGAAGATGTAATTTCCAATATGAAGTTCCCAACGACAAGACAATCGAGGTTATACTTGTTTTGTTTGGAGTTGAAAGCAACTTGTGTTGAGATTTGAGAGCCAAGAGATATTATCTACTTCATGCATGGAACTAGCCGGTGGGTCGTAACCATGTTTTTTATAATTCCCACATCTTTGTTCAAGGTCAAGTTTGTTATTCAAAACACAAAAATGTTGAATAAATTGCAATAAATATCCTTGTCGGATATTGTGGTTGTAACCTTGAGTGCCTGGATTATCTTGATGACCAATATTTCCTATTTGCATTGATGGGAAGTATCCGATAGCTTGGTGAAATTATGAATCTGTAATGTGCCGTTGTATTTTTTGACTGGAAATAGGTGATCTAATTTTGTGATAATTCTAGGAAGACTAGAAGCCTATTAATCTACAAATGTGTTTCCTGTACTGTGTTGTTCAGCTACCAACTATTTGAATCATTACGTTGATTATTTGAGCTAAAGGAGCATAGCTCAAAGGATATCTTCACCGTTGATGTTTGTATACTGTGTTTGTGTTCATTTTAGGTTGCTGAATGCCTAATGTACTTTATTGAACTGAATTACAACAAATAACAAAGGCTAACAAGCAATAATACTATTCATGGAGTTTGTAAGAGTCCAAATTATAAAAATGTCTGCGGTAAAGTGTTATTTTCTGGTAAGAGGATGATATGCATTTTTGGAATTATACTCCAGGTGTTGGTAAGTGACAGCATACATATTGCAAGGAGTTGTGACAGAAGTGCCTACCTGTTCAAAACAATTATGTGCTCTGAATATATTGAAGTTGGTCGGCAAAGCATTATTTTCTGGTAAGAGGATGATATGCATTTTTGGAATTATATTTCAAGTGTTGGTAAGTGACAGCATACATATTGCAAGGAGTTGTGACAGAAGTGCCTACCTGTTCAAAACAATTATGTGCTCTGAATATATTGAAGTTGGTCGGCAAAGCATTATTTTCTGGTAAGAGGATGATATGCATTTTTGGAATTATATTTCAAGTGTTGGTAAGTGACAGCATACATATTGCAAGGAGTTGTGACAGAAGTGCCTACCTGTTCAAAACAATTATGTGCTCTGAATATATTGAAGTTGGTCGGCAAAGCATTATTTTCTGGTAAGAGGATGATATGCATTTTTGGAATTATACTCCAGGTGTTGGTAAGTGACAGCATACATATTGCAAAGAGTTGTGACAGAAGTGCCTACCTGTTCAAAACAATTATGTGCTCTGAATATATTGAAGTTGGTCGGCAAAGCATTATTTTCTGGTAAGAGGATGATATGCATTTTTGGAATTATATTCCAAGTGTTGGTAAGTGACAGCATAAATATTGCAAGGAATTGTGACAGAAGTTCCTACCTGTTCAAAACAATGATGTGCTCTGAATATATTGAAGTTGTACGGCTAAGTATAACTAATGTTTGTTTTGGTACTGGCACTAATTATGTGAGGCTGATAACAATATCATTTCTCCATACTATATGTCTTAAAATCACCATCATCAGCCTGAAGAAGTCCAGTGCTGGACATAGTTTGTAAATGTCCTAAAGTATGTCTGTTTGAGAACTTGTCTTCGGCTACAGGTTTTTTCTAGATTCAATGAGCGAATGGAATGACCAAATAAAATGTTCAAACAGTGTCTGCTGAGATGATATGAGATGTGATAATAACAATCATTATTGTGTTACTTATTTAATCTGTGGAGTTGAGTAAGTATTCTTTGTAAGGTTTTGTGCCAAAATGAATGTAAAAATCAAGATTTACTTTTTAACAAACCAAGGGTCATAATAACAGGGGTGTTCCTAGCACCACAAGTACCAGTTGGTAATGTGAATGTTTATAATGGTCACTCATGATGGGCACTGGTGGTAGAAACCTTTCAACAACTTAACCTTCTTAATATCCATCCAATGAGTATTAAAGGAGCTCACGGCGCTCAATGTTTACTGCTTAAAAGGGATGCCTACGGGGCTTAACATCTGATGATTGCAACAACGATGACAGCGGCGCTCCGCTGCTTGGTGAGCGCGTGCGGCGCTCAGCCGCTGGTGAATGCGTGCGACTCTCCGTCGCTTGGAGGGCGCATGCGGCGCTCCGCTGCTTGGTGAGCGCGTGCGGCGCTCCACCGCTGGTGAACGCGTGTGACTCTCCGCCGCTTGGAGGGCGCATGTGGCGCTCCGCTGCTTGGTGAGCGCGTTCGGCGCTCCGCCGCTGGTGAATGCGTGCGACTCTCCGCCGCTTGGAGGGCGCATGCGGCGCTCCGCTGCTTGGTGAGCGCGTGCGGCGCTCCGCCGCTGGTGAACGCGTGCGACTCTCCGCCGCTTGGAGGGCGCATGCGGCGCTCCGCTGCTTGGTGAGCGCGTTCGGCGCTCCGTCGCTGGTGAATGCGTGCGACTCCGCCGCTTGGAGGGCGCATGCGGCGCTCTGCCGCTTGGTAAGCGCGTGTGGCGCTTGTGAGTGAGGAGCTTTACATCTGAAGACTTCGACACGTAACGTCTTAAATGCCTGTGTGACCCGGATCAGATGCTTGTGTAGCCCGGATCAAATGCCTGTGTGGTTGACGTTCTGATAACTCCAATACAAACAATATCAGATGCCTGTGTGACCCGGATCAGATGCTTGTGTAGCCCGGATCAAATTCCTGTGTGGTTGACGTTCTGATAACTCCAATACAAACAATATCAGATGCCTGTGTGACCCGGATCAGATGCTTGTGTAGCCCGGATCAAATTCCTGTGTGGTTGACGTTCTGATAACTTCAATACAAACAATATCAGATGCCTGTGTGACCCGGATCAGATGCTTGTGTAGCCCGGATCAAATTCCTGTGTGGTTGACGTTCTGATAACTCCAATACAAACAATATCAGATGCCTGTGTGACCCGGATCAGATGCTTGTGTAGCCCGGATCAAATTCCTGTGTGGTTGACGTTCTGATAACTTCAATACAAACAATATCAGATGCCTGTGTGACCCGGATCAGATGCTTGTGTAGCCCGGATCAAATTCCTGTGTGGTTGACGTTCTGATAACTCCAATACAAACAATATCAGATGCCTGTGTGACCCGGATCAGATGCTTGTGTAGCCCGGATCAAATTCCTGTGTGGTTGACGTTCTGATAACTTCTATACAAACAATATCAGATGCCTGTGTGACTCGGATCAGATGCTTGTGTAGCCCGGATCAAATTCCTGTGTGGTTGACGTTCTGATAACTCCAATACAAACAATATCAGATGCCGTAACCGTGGGGCGTAACGTTTAATGCCGCATGAAAAGCGTGATAACTAATGCCGTAAGAGAGCATAACGTTTAATGTCGTGGGAAACGCAATACCTGGTGCCGTAAGGGGCGTAATATTAAATGCCGTAGTGGTGTCATGTTAAATGCCGTATTGGGCCTTAAGTTAAATGCCATATTGGGTCTAATGTTAAATGCCGTATTGGGCCTAAAGTTAAATGCTGTAGTGGTGCAGTGTTAAATTGCCATATTGGGTCTAAAGTTAAATGCCGTAGTGGGCCCAAAGTTGAATGGCGTAGCAGGCTCAATGTCTGATTTTTAAAGAGTCTAATAACTGATGCCGCGGGGAAGAGGCCTAATATTTGACGCCTCCCGGGCGTCCTGAGATTGTGATTATTAAAACAATTCAACTTCAACAGCATACTGCGACATGGATGTTCAGGACTGGAACGGGTACGCCGTTCTGAGGATCGCAGCGACGTGGCGATAGCAGCAGGGTGCACGCGGTGCACGCGCCTTCCATGGAGTCCAGCGAGGGCGCTGGAGGTGTCAGGAAGGCCGAACTGTTAGCCAGTTTTGGGAATAGGACATCTCTATTCGGATCAAGCAAGAAGTTACGTCTCTAGTTGAGAAAAAGAGGAAGGAGAAGAAAAAATATGGCGTCGTGATATAGAGTTGTATTGTCGGCGGTGTAATCTAATTATACAGAATTGTAGCTATAATCAATGAAGAGTTTTCGTCTTATTACTACATAATAAATAAACACGTACGTGCAAGTAATGTACTTACTTAACATTTCTTTGTAATGCATTCGTCCTGTTGCGTTTGTTAGCCATGGTGACGACTTAGCGAGATCAATTTTAGTTTATTTTCGTAAAACCACTGCACGTCACAAGTCGCGCGTCGGGCGGGAAGAGCACTGGCACAGGTCCGTCGTCGGTAAGCGCTACCGCGCGACTGACTTAGCCCACGGCGGGCGTCGCGCCGCTCGTGTGTTTGTAGGTAAATAATTCATTATAAATAGGAAAATAACATTACAACATCCAACTCAGCGATTTGTACTAGAAAAGTGATTTATCTAAAGATTGGTGTAAAAATAAAGTCAATATTTTTTTTATTTTAGGCACAGTATTGAATTTGTTTTTTAAAAATAGGCAACTTTGGTATTTTTTTCTATCGAATGAAATTCATCTGATTGTGTAACTGTAAGCGAATTGTACTCTGTAAGATCCTCAACTAAAACATATATTTTTTTCAGAATTTTACGTTAATTTTTGACTGATTCATATTGATTTTACAACAGCATTTGCGGCATAAGGAGCTCTTAAAAAACGCAGCTATTTTAATTTCCATGAATCCATAAAATGCAAGAACGAATACATATCAGTTATTTGCATTGTAAATTCAACAATGAAACCTAATCGGATAATGCAAGAAAGAGTACCGTAATTAAATATAGTTGAGTTGCCATAGCAATCTGATTATTTTTATGTTCAACGCCTACTACTTCTCGGTACAACCGCACGAAATGTAGTCGTTGGTAGAAGAGGTGAGAATCAGTAGGTCGCGAGGGACTGGGAAAAAGCTTAGCTGGGTGCAGAGGCTCAAATAAATAACTAATGTATATAATCCACACAACACTATCTAGCCCCAAACTAAGCAGAGCTTGTACTATGGGAATCAGATAGTTGATATAATACATAAAATACAATACATATAACACCCATACAGAAAACAAACATCTGTTATCACCACACAAATTTTTATTTGTTCTCGGTGGGGATCGAACCCACGACCTGCGGCGCAGAAGGCAGAGTTACCAACTGAGCTGAGAGGCCTGTCAGTGAGTGATGATAGTGAAAAAAATAAACTGGATTCTCGATAGATAAAATGCCAAGTCTTACCAGTCAGCCACGATGTGCCAGGCACCCACCCGTCAGGCGAATCTTCGAGTTCCTTCTCTTCAATGTAGATGTAATCCCCGAGTACTAATTCCAGTTCGTCGTTTGCTCTCGGCGCGTAGCTCTGCGTCACTTTGTGCACCTTATAAATCATGATCAATTTGAAATTCATTCACATAAAGGTCACATTAAATTTAAACATACTATAGCAGGTATTCCCATTCAGTAAACATTGGAATTGAAATCGAAGGAGAAAAGCGCACGATCGCCAATTATGGGAGGCCTATGTCATATAGATGTAAAGAAAAACATAGTTTTCTTTAATTTAAATGTTCCCACGCTTCATCATGTTTAACTGTCAAAGTCAGGCCGTGACATTGACAACGACCAATACTAATTACTTTGTAATCTGTGGTCAAACGAACGCTCTCGAATCTAGCTGTCGTAGCATTACGAGGGAAAATCTATTGGAATCGATATTGTGAATATTAGCATTAAATGTCGTTTCTTTGATTACAGGTAAATTGGTTTGCTAAACGCTTTTATTATGTAAACTTGATAATGTAAAACTAACATAATAAAACTTTGATTACAGAGAAACTCAATTGTGTTTTGATTCACAACAAGATTCCATCTTATAAAACGACATTTATTGTCAGAAAATGGACAGCAAGGAGGAAAAGTTAAAATTTACCTTCCAAGCAAAACCAACAGCCGACGGAAAGTCAAACTTTATTGCCATAACCTCAATTGCAACACAAGAAGACAAAGTTTTCCTGATTCCTGAAGAGTATCAAGCAGTGTCATTTCACAAACATATCCAAACCTCAAAAGCTTTTGCCAAAATTAAGACTACATTAAAAAAGAGGCATCAGACTAGAAATATCTGGATAAAAACCACAGAGGACATGTTGAAAACATACTATGATGAGGATGGTAACTTGATTTTTCAGGATCAATTCCTCGAGGAAATTACCCAAGATCAATTGACTATTGACAATAAATATGACAAAGAAAATTCCTTAGTGAAAATTTTGGAAAAATTGATTGAAGTTCAAACCAACGGAAACCAAAGTATAAAAAAGTTGACCGACAGGTTTGTGATTGAAAAATTTGATGGAACAAATGCAAGTGCATACCACTGGATGGAAGTATTTGAAAAAGAATGTGCAAGATTTAATTTAGTAAAAGATGAGGAGAAAATTGAAATCTTCAGATTATTTCTGGGAAAATCATGCACAGACTGGTATTCTTCCATGATGATCAAACTTGGTTTGCAATCAGAGTGGTCAGAATGGAAATCAGACTTTTTGCAAACCTATGCTCACAAAGGTTGGACTACTAGTAGGTATGCTTTATCTTTTAAGTATCAGTCAGGATCCCTATTAGAATATGCCATTAGGAAAGAAAAACTTTTATTGGAAATGAGGAAAACAATTGATCAAGGGACCCTTATTGATATTATTGCTGCCGGCTTACCAGATTTTATAACAGATAGAATCAATAAAGAGGAAGTGGTTCACACAAAAGACCTATTTAATGAACTTGGCAAGTTGGAACATTTAGCTACAAAAAGGAAACTTATAAAAAAAAGAGATGAGACCAAGCCGATGAAGGAAAAATGTAGCATTTGTGAAAAGTTGAAGAAAGGTGTGCGCTATCATTCTGAAGATTCCTGTTGGTTCAATACAAAAACAAATAATGAAAAAGAAAGAGAGAAAAAACAAATAAAGCTTATCAATAATTCAGAATTGGAATGTGAACTGGAATGTGTAGAACAAAAAAACTAATAGTGCCGCCATTAATTAAAGTAAAGATACTTTTAAATAAAAAAGTTGAAGTATTTGGAATCTATGACTCTGGCTCTAACGTGTCATTGATAAATTCACGGTTATTGAAGATAAACAATAAAGAATTGAGTTATTCCAACAATACTAACTTAAAAACAATTAATGGCGTTAAAAAAGCTACTGGCATGATAACACTCAATATAAAAATCTTAAACATGGAAAAAAAAATGAATGTTTTCATAATAGAGCAAGAAAACTTCGATTATGACTTTTTAATCGGGCTAGATTGTATAAAAATGTTTCATTTGATACAAAATGAAAACTTGGAAATCAATCAAGTAATACCTACACAAAGAAGTGAATTAGTTTCAAATGAAACAAATGAATCAGAAATAGATATTTCTAAGGAAATAAAATCTGATAACTTAATAAACTTCAATGAGAACTTCAAAGAAGAAAACTTCAAAATTTCAATTAATCACCTAGACTGTCAAAAACAGGCAGTGATTAATGATTTAATATTGGAAAATAATTCTGTATTCGCAAAAGACAAATATGATGTTGGAACAGTAACGGATTACGAAGCACATGTTGATCTCTTAGTAGAAAAATATTGCAGTAAAAGGCCTTATCGATGCACAATTGACGATAAAAAAGAGATTGAAGAGCAGATTGCAAAATTATTGGAAAAAAAATTAATAGAAGAATCATATAGTCCTTTTGCGGCCCCAGTTACATTGGCTTATAAAAGAGATGAAAATCGAAAATCAAGATTGTGCATAGATTTTAGAGACCTCAATAAAATTGTCGTCCCTCAGTCACAGCCCTTCCCACTGATTGAGGACCTAATAGTAAAAACAAGAGATTGCAAATTTTTCTCAACGCTCGATCTGAATTCAGCATTTTGGTCAATACCTTTGCGTATCACAGACAGACACAAAACTGCATTTGTGACACAAGAATCTCACTATCAATGGACATGCCTACCTTTTGGATTGAAGACCTCACCGGCTATATTCCAGAGAATAATGTGTAACATAATTCGAAAACACAAGCTCGGCGAGTTCACAGTTAGTTACATTGATGACATTTTATTATTCTCTAAGACATTTGAAGACCATGTCAGACATCTAAAACAACTATTTCAAGCAATCAAGAGGGAAGGTCTGAGACTAAAATTCTCGAAATGCATGTTTGCAGCTGACTCAGTTAAATACTTGGGTCACATAATACAAAATAATGCAGTTAGACCTTTAAAAGACAACCTAATATCAATCAAAAACTTCCCTACTCCAAGAACTCAAAAAAATGTACGACAATTTTTAGGGAAAATAAACTTTTATCATAAGTATGTGCCAAAAATAGCAATAAGATTGGACCCATTGCATAATCTTCTAAGAAAAGGACAAATCTTTAACTGGACTAAGGCATGCCAAGAATCATTCGATGAAATGAAAGAAATATTATGTTCCCAACCAATATTAACGATTTATAACCCTGACTTGCCTATTTACATATACACAGATGCCAGTATACTGGGAGTAGGAGCAGTCTTAAAACAGCCTCAGGAAAACAAGGAAGAAAAACCAGTAGCATACTTCTCAAAAAAATTGAATGAAGTTCAAAAACGGAAGAAAGCTATATACCTGGAATGCTTAGCAATTAAAGAATGTGTAAAGTATTGGCAGCATCTGCTGATAGGTAGAAAGTTTACTGTCTTCTCAGATCACAAACCGTTGGAGAATATGAACATAAAGTCAAGAACGGATGAAGAATTAGGAGAACTAACATACTACCTATCACAATATGATTTTCAAATTAAATATTCCCCAGGTAAATACAACATTGAAGCGGATTGCTTAAGCAGAAACCCGGTCCTAGAAGCAAATGAAAACCTGGATGAACAATTGAAAATAGTCAACATAATAAAACTAGAAGAGATCTTAAAAGATCAAAGAGATAATGAAGAGATACAGCATAGAAAAGACAAGTTGATAATAAAAAATAATGTTCATTATAAGAAAGTGAAAAAAAAAGAAAAAATTATTCTATCAGAGAAATTCAGTATAGAATTCATCAAAAAGGTACATACAGACCTAGGTCATATAGGAAACAAACAAATGCAAAAAATGATTAGCTCATTGTATACTGCGAAAGATTTGACAAAAAACATAAAAATAATTTGTGAAAATTGTTTAATATGCATAAAGAACAAATCAAGAGGAAAAAAGAAATATGGATTGATGTCTTACTTGGGCCCCGCCACGAAACCTTTTGAGATATGTTCTGTGGCGGACGCCGACCCTTAGCTAGTTAGCTTTCGCATTTTGTGTTGTAAATAGTTTTGAGAAACATCAAACTAAGGATAAGCATAGGTAGTTTTTATTGGTAAACATGTATCAATTCAAATAACTCGCTATAAGTTTAATGTCTGCTAATTCTCACGATTTAAGAACGAAAACACAAACAAAAGGATAATGGATATTGTTTGCATCGGGAATAGCACCGCCATAAAGGTCTATAGAGATTACGTTTTTTTGCTACATGCAAACAATAATGTTTTGTGTAAGTTGCATCCTAGTAAAGTAAAAGCAATTAAATTTTATGGCCAGGACGACTAGGAAAGATTTTAGTCATTGTCTAGCGTGTATTTCAAAATATTGTTTAATTGTTTTATGGCACCGCGCTGTTGGCCCATAATCTGGGAAAGGAATAAACGGCGTGGGAACGAACGGGCCGGGGGTGTGATAAAAGGTTTGGAATCAGGGTGAGACGAGGAGTCTGTCTTGACGAGCCGTACGGTGTGGTCGATCTTAACGCGCGGTTATCAGAGTATTGTTTTCGAGTAGAGTTAAAGACGCATGAACGCGTTACGCTGCCCGATTGAACCTCTGTCACACCTCCTCAGCCTACCCGATCTGTACGCTTCTAATTGAACAAGTCGTTTTCTTTCATTGAAGTCAACCCATAATATACAGTCCACTAAGAACATCATCCGATTCAATTGGTCCTTCGAGCTGAACCTGATCCTGAACAAGTTGGTCCTTTGAAGCTGGATATTGATCCCCAAAAAGTTGGTCCTTCGAGGCCGGATTCGAGAACGGATACCTGACCTGAACCTGGACTTCTTGGAAGACTTCGTCGAGCCTGAATCACTTGGAAGCTGAGGCTAAGATCTAAGAAGGTGCTGCCACCGACCCTACGTTCCTGAGAAGCACAACAGAATTGTGCTGCCGCCGACCCTGCGTTCCTGATTCTGCGTTCCAGTAAAGCACTTGAACGTTGTGCTTGTGAACTGCCTTTGAACACTAGGTAGTTCACGGAAACCAGTCTACGGGGGCACGAAGGACGTGCCTGAAGATCACCCAACGGTGCTACTGCTTCGTGTCGACGTGCTTGAAGATCACCCAACGGTGCTACTGCTCCGTGTCCACGAGTTTGAAGATCACCCAACGGTGCGACCGCTTCGAGTCAACGGACTACGGGCAGCAGAGCCTAGCTGAGCGGAGCAGAGCAGAGCTGGTGCCGAAGGATCCACGTGAATAGAGGTTTATCCTCACTGTCAGGTACGCTAGGTAGGTAGGGCCGTTAGATAGGTAGGGACTTAGGGACGCTCAAGAGTCGAAGATGCCAATCCATGAAGACTTCTCCGCGTCACCCTTCGAAACCCCGCGCACCACCGCCCCCATCGCCCATGAACCAACCCCGATCGTACAGCCTAGCCAGCACGTGTTTGAAGATGTAACGCCGCGTCACACAACGACCGAACAAGCCGGCATTTCAGAACAACCCGCCCGAGCTCGCTCAGTCCGATCGCAGCGATCTAGTGCCAGCATGTTAGCCCTCGTGAAGCAAGCAGAGTATGAGGCTGAGGAAGAACTCGCCAAGATCAAAGTAAAGCTCATACAAAAGAAGCTAGCTGCTCGTGTCGCTGCCATACAAGAGGACACTGAACGTGAGAGCGTGGCTGCGGATGAAACTAGGCACAGAGTCACCGACTGGCTAGCACAAGGAGAGCGAGTGAACCCAGGAGACCTAGATCGAGACCTGGAAGCTCGTCGCTTGTTGAGACAGAGTACTGAGGAACCATATCGAATGAACGCGTTGAACCGTGGAATGACATTCGAGCCGACGCAACGACGAAGATCACCAACGCCGAACCGATCCAGAGAACGGGGAATCGAGCGGCTGGCCGACACCATAGAGAAGCTTGCCCTAAGACGAACGCCTTCGAGACAGTCAACGGACCTGCCTGTCTTCAGTGGCACTTTAGGAGAATGGCTACCATTCAAGGCGTCTATGGAGGAATCTACCAGCCTACACCGTTTCTCACCGGCAGAAAACATCGCAAGGCTACGAGCATGCCTGCAAGGTGAAGCGCGTCAGAACGTGTCAGCGCTATTGTTTACTGCAACCGATCCAGCAGTGATAATGCGCAGCCTAGAACAATGCTACGGACGTCCTGAAATGATCATAGACCAAGCACTTGAAGATATCAAGAAGCTGCCGCGTCTTGGGACTACCGCTAGTGAATTGAATTCTTTTGCAATTAAGCTTCAGAACATAGTGACTGTGATATCGTGTCTAGATGATCGAGGATACTTACAAAATCCCATGTTGACAAGACAAGTCATTGATAAGCTTACCCCACACATCAAATCGAAATGGTGTGATTATGCAGTGGATTTCTCGAAACCGAAAGAACCAGCAGTAGTCACGCTGTCCCATTTCCTGATGCGAGAGGCCGATCGTGCTATAAAATACTCGTACACAACGGCAGCGCCAAAGACTACAGCTACCTCCCGACCTCAAGAACAGCCACGAGTAAACGATCGCAAAGGGAAAACCGTGTATGCTACAGCAGAAGATGAGGAAAAGAAGAAGGAACCTACTCAATGCTTCAGCTGCGGAGCCGAGCACATGACCCCTCAGTGCAGCAAACTGAAAGCGATGTCTGTGGATAAGAGGTGGGAATGGGCAAAGGAAGTGCGAATATGTTTCCGATGTTTGAACAGCAAGCACCGGCGCTTCCTCTGTAAGAAAAAGTCGTGCGGAATAGCGGAGTGCCGCCGACCACATCATGCGCTCCTGCATGCAGAAGAGTCTACGCCAGAGACTATGCCAGACACAGAAGAGTCCGTAGTTACTGCGCACGCTTCAACAGATCAGAACAAGGTGCTTCTCAAGGTATGCCCGGTCACAGTAAAGGCCCACGACGGGACAGAGATGGATACCTACGCGCTTCTGGATGAGGGGTCCACCGTAACCTTGATAGATGATCAGGTTGCGAAGATGATCGGAGCCCAGGGTCCACGGAGGGCGTTGAACGTAATCGGTGTCACATCCAGTAACAGAGAACCCGATAGCCGAATGATCAGTATGAAGATCCGAGGGCTTAACCAAGAAAGCTTTCATGAGATCAGCGCACGCACCGTGAAGAATCTCACGCTGGGAAGCCAGTCTGTCGAAGCCGAGCTCCTCCAGCAAGCACACTTGCGGCATTTGAAGCCAGAGCTCGTCTGTTATGCGCAAGCGAAGCCGCGCATCCTGATTGGAGCCGACAATTTGCACCTCATCGTGACAAGAAAGTTGCTGACGGGAAGACGGAATCAACCAGCCGCTTCACTCACTCGGTTAGGATGGATTATTCACGGGTCTACACCCAGAATCACCCCATCAGAAAGACACACAGTGCTACATCTCAGGTTGCCCCAAGAGGAACAGAGTGAGCAAGATAACGAGCTAAACGAGTTAGTAAAAGCACGTTGCGATATAGATGCGTTAGGCGTTAAGCAAAAACCAATAGCAACTGATGAGCGTGCCAAAGAGATTATTGAGCACATGGCTAAAAGAGTTGATGGCCGATTTGAAATTGGATTACCATGGACCACGGATCACGTCGTTCTACCACCGAGTTACGACATGGCTTTAAGGCGTTTAAAATCCGTCGAACGTAACATGGATAAATCGGCTGAATTCAAGATCGTGTACAACGCCCAGATCAACAAGTTACTGGAAAAGGATTATGCAGAGAAGTGCAATAAGGACCACGAAGATAACGATCGTCTGTGGTACCTGCCGCATTTCACAGTAACGAACCCGAACAAATCGAATGAACCGAACCAAGAAGAAACCTTGGTAGCACACGCTATTGAAAGGTTGCCGTTGATCGACCTCAAGAGATTCTCTCCCGACGAACATTTGGTAAGAGCAGTCGCCTACGCTTTAGCATTTATAGATAAATGCCGCTACCGTGCCAATGAACTGGAAACTAATAAGCACTTGGAAGAAGCCGACCGCCTGCTCTGGAGAGAAGCACAGCAAGAATGTTTTCTCGACGACTTGAAACTCGCTGTAAAGCTGAAGAATGCATTCACGGATTGGCTCCCGGCTCTGAAATATTACGCCACAATGAAGCGAATTGAATGGAGGTTCATTGACCCTGGGGCACCAAACCAAGGGGGAGCCTGGGAGAGGCTGATAAAATCCGTGAAGAGTGCTCTTGCAGTAACGCTTAAAGAACGAGCACCGAATGAAGAAGCCCTTAACACGCTGATGACGGAAATCGAACATACCGTGAACTCGCGTCCTCTTACCCATGTTTCTGTGAACCCGGAAGATCAAGAAGCGCTAGCTCCGAACCACTTTCTATTAGGTTCTGCAACTGGCTTACCCTACGTAGGAGAATGCAACGTAGCGGACAGAAGAACTTGGCGCGCGTCACAGGCTCTAGCAAACATGTTCTGGGTGCGTTGGATCAAGGAGTACTTACCTACGTTGGCGCCACGGAACGATGTCAGAAAAAATCTGGACAACGTAAAACCAGGCAATCTTGTGATCATTGCAGACGGGTTGCTGCCTAAGAACGTTTGGCCCCGTGGCCTGGTCGAACGTGTGTATACGGGTCCGGATGGAGTGGTGCGGAGTGCGGAAGTGCGGACGCGGGGTCGAATCTTCAAGAGACCAGTAAGAAGGCTCGTTGTCCTCACGATTGAAAAGGGCTGCGAAGATCTACGCCAGGGGGAGGATGTGGCGGACGCCGACCCTTAGCTAGTTAGCTTTCGCATTTTGTGTTGTAAATAGTTTTGAGAAACATCAAACTAAGGATAAGCATAGGTAGTTTTTATTGGTAAACATGTATCAATTCAAATAACTCGCTATAAGTTTAATGTCTGCTAATTCTCACGATTTAAGAACGAAAACACAAACAAAAGGATAATGGATATTGTTTGCATCGGGAATAGCACCGCCATAAAGGTCTATAGAGATTACGTTTTTTTGCTACATGCAAACAATAATGTTTTGTGTAAGTTGCATCCTAGTAAAGTAAAAGCAATTAAATTTTATGGCCAGGACGACTAGGAAAGATTTTAGTCATTGTCTAGCGTGTATTTCAAAATATTGTTTAATTGTTTTATGGCACCGCGCTGTTGGCCCATAATCTGGGAAAGGAATAAACGGCGTGGGAACGAACGGGCCGGGGGTGTGATAAAAGGTTTGGAATCAGGGTGAGACGAGGAGTCTGTCTTGACGAGCCGTACGGTGTGGTCGATCTTAACGCGCGGTTATCAGAGTATTGTTTTCGAGTAGAGTTAAAGACGCATGAACGCGTTACGCTGCCCGATTGAACCTCTGTCACACCTCCTCAGCCTACCCGATCTGTACGCTTCTAATTGAACAAGTCGTTTTCTTTCATTGAAGTCAACCCTTAATATACAGTCCACTAAGAACATCATCCGATTCAATTGGTCCTTCGAGCTGAACCTGATCCTGAACAAGTTGGTCCTTTGAAGCCGGATACTGATCCCCAAAATGTTCTATTGACACCATTGGAGGTTTTGGTGGTTCAAGGTCAACAAAAAGGTACTTGCACCTGCTATCAGACCATTTTACAAGGTATGCAACTATTTTAACTTCAAGTACTCAAAATGCAAGTGATTTCATCAAACTAGTAAAAAGCTGTACAGAAACTTATGACATTGGCATGATTCTCTCAGACCAATACCCAGGTATTAATTCTAGAGAATTTAAAAGATTTTTGGATGAAAATAATATTCATATAGTTTTTACTGCAGTGGACTCTCCTTTCTCAAACGGTTTAAACGAGAGATTAAATCAAACATTGGTCAATAAAATCCGATGCAAGATGAACGAAAACAACACAAAAGTAGCATGGACAACTATAGCACAAAATTGTGTAAAAACCTATAATGAAACAGAACACACTGTCACTGGATTTGCTCCAAAGTATCTACTAAACGGCACAGATGTTACCATAATGCCAAATGAGCTGAAACTCAAGAAGACCGAGTATGATTTGACCCAAGACAGGAAAAAAGCTCTGGAAAAGACCATTGTATCACATAATTACAATAAAACAATTTATGATAAAAATAGATTACATGCAGTTTTCAAAGTTGGTGATACTGTTTTTGTGGACAATGGAAACAAACTAAATAGGAAAAAGCTCGATGAACTGAGAATCGGACCCTATAAAATTATAGAAAGAATATCAGACTCAATTTATAAGATAAACACTGACCATAAGAAAACAGAGTCAAACTTTTTCCATATCTCGAAACTAACTCCAGCCCCTGGCTTTGAATAACTATGAAGAGGATGCAGGCGGATCCGATTGTTTTATCTTCTCTGGGAGGGGAGATGTAAAGAAAAACATAGTTTTCTTTAATTTAAATGTTCCCACGCTTCATCATGTTTAACTGTCAAAGTCAGGCCGTGACATTGACAACGACCAATACTAATTACTTTGTAATCTGTGGTCAAACGAACGCTCTCGAATCTAGCTGTCGTAGCATTACGAGGGAAAATCTATTGGAATCGATATTGTGAATATTAGCATTAAATGTCGTTTCTTTGATTACAGGTAAATTGGTTTGCTAAACGCTTTTATTATGTAAACTTGATAATGTAAAACTAACATAATAAAACTTTGATTACAGAGAAACTCAATTGTGTTTTGATTCACAACAAGATTCCATCTTATATAGATTATAAGGTACTTTTCATTTTGTAATACTAGTGTTTTTCTTGTTAATAAAGGCAAATTGAAAGTGAAAAAACCATTGAAATTCATCCCATTTGTTAGCTCGCGCTTCGCTTGGACTTCGTTTGAGAATAGCGCAGACTGTGTTTATATGAATACAGGAACAGTCAACTCACTCATTCGGAGATCTTAGAAACTACAAGGGCTAGGTGTAAAAATGTTGGTGCTCTTTAGGGAGTGTAGGGGTAGGGGCTCAGGATGGGAAGATGTCAGAACCGTGTGTCCTGAAAATTTATAAAGGAGGCCGCTCCATCAGGCTGATGATGAAGGGCCTACAGATTTGAAATTTGGTAAATAGAGGTAAATTTTGGCAATGGAAATGGCAATTTCTGGAAATGTGTAGGGAGGCCTATGTCCAGCAGTGGACTTAATTCTTCAGGCTGATGATAAATGATGATGATGGGGTCACTTGAATATTTGTATACAAAATATATTGTTATATGCGTTGCTATAATTCATATTAATATATATTATAGCTACGTGTGTGACGGGCTTTATTTACATATATTATCTATAGTATCATAGGATTGTAGATCTTTATAAACTTTGGCGATCATAGCACAATAATGAAATTATTACACGGGTATTTATCGCGTATAAATTACCTTACTCTTAACCTAACCTTTACCTGGAACTGCTGGAAAGGGAAGACCTAGGCGCATGTAACTCGATCAGATTGCAGACGTTTTAGAGAAAGGCCAGGATAAGAGTACCCTAAACCGACGAGCATGTATGAAGAATGTTATGAGCGTGAATGAAGCGAAGGAGGTGTGTCAGGATCGTAGCAAGTGGAAATCCGTGATCTCTGCCTGCCCCCATGGGAATGAGGCGTTATTTTATGTATGTATGTATGTGCTATAATGCAATAGCCGAATCGTCGGGAAAATAAATAAAATAAGGTAATATATACGCGATAAATACCCGTGTAAAAGTTTCATTAAGATTGTAGTTGTCTTACCTGATGGTTAGCGAACCTCGGGTCTCTGGAGTAAAGTCGTAGTTGCCAGCTGGCCGGCTCCGCACATTGCAGCTCGTCTACCAGCTGTTTCAGTTTGTCGTACGCAGACTCTTCGAAGTGGTATGCCAGCGTGATGTGAAGCGATTTCACGTGTGGCTCCAGGCTTATTGCTGTTTTTGATATTCGTTTATTTAAAAATCGTGGACATTAAAAATTACTTAAGTAGTGAATAAACTTTTTTTAAACAGATATTTTTTTTTTATATTCGGCACGAGTTTTTTTATACATTTATTATATTATCCTCTACAGGGTGGTTTTTTGAGGAGGGCGGTGATGGCCAAGTCCGAAACCACGAGAGTTAGGGAAAGTCGTGGAAGGAGTCATGCCCTCGATTTATAAGAAAACAATAACTGCATATTTATTTTTTTTCAAAAATCTTTTACTATTATTGTTAGATATTTGAAAAAGAATACACCCTGTATTATTGAGCCGATGGATTCTGTTGCTGATAAGGATCGATATTTGCAAATGTTTTACTAAAAAAGAATGTAAATAGCAAGTTTTTACCATTTTATCTTTTAACGCGAAAGAAAACTCACTGTTATCCAAATAGGAGGCAACGTGAATTATATTTGTTTTTTTAATTAGGAAAGCTTATGAAATCAATGGGTATTTGATAAGGCCAAATTAATATCATGCTTGCACAGGTTTTCAGATAGTTACTACATTACGTACAAATGACGTAGTTTATCACATGATAGTATAAGTTACCTGATAATGGTTATGACATTGGAAATAAATAATTCTGATAAAATATACGGTACATGGCTTACATGATAATATTCATCAATCAATCACGTGGCAAATAAAAAACATGCATCACGATTATTTGACTGGCCTCTAGCTCAGTAGGTAGTAGTGGCCTTCTGCGCCGTAGGTCGTGGGTTCGATCCCCACCGAGAACAAATATTTGTGTGGTGAACATAAATGTTTGTTCTCTGTCTGGGTGTTACGAGTATATTGTATTCTAAGTATGTATTTACTAAAAAAAAAATGTATTCAAGTATTATATCAGCTATCTGGTTCCCATATTACAAGCTCTGCTTAGGTTGGGGCTGGGTAGTGTTGTGTGAATTGTCCACAATATTTATTATTATTAATATTATTTGCAATCCTGATAAGGTACGTTCAGTGACACTTTATGTACGAGTATAGTAAATCTTATTTTACTTTTACTTCCATTAAGTGAAAAAAATAAAATAATGTGGTTTATGGTACAGTCAACATAAGGTTTACAAACATGATTCAAAATATTATTATTTTAACATTTAATTGAAAAAAAAACGACAACTAATATGTGAAATTTCGTTCTCTTTTCTTCAAATGCTGACTGTACAATAATATTTACAAAATAAAATTAATAATTACCTCCAAAAGCTTGGTGTACATGCTCAAGTGCCAAGTGCCTCTACTAGCATCCTTTTAGCCTACAAGCAAATTAAAATTATATCTTTTATTATGTACGTAGTTTAAATAAAAATAAGGCATCGCTAATAAGAGGCAAGATATTGTATCATTCAACACAATAGGAAAATATTTAATACAGGGCGTGGCGTAATTAATGCATATTAGGGTACCTACCTATTAGGGTAGAAAATATTGTGCCGGTTCAGAAAAATATTAGCACATCTATCCAGGAATACTTAAACTTATTTAATTACTGCCCAAAAACGAACTGAAAAAAATCCTTCATTTGCAGCAAAGAATGGCGAAGGGCACAATCATTTTAGAATTTTGAAAATGCCGAATGTCAAGGAAACCGAGGTATTGAGCATAATATCTAATATTGTTTATTGTTTTTTTTTTGTGTTTACTACACTTAAGGAAATCACAAAGATTTTTATCATGTCCCAAAAGTAGTGTAAAGGTCGCGGGTTCAAATACCGCTCGGCTCTTATCTTTTGGGACATTATAAATATCTTTGTGATATCTAATATTTTTCTGAACAGGCACAATGTCCTCTACCCGTAGGTACCTTAGTATCCATTAATTACGCCACACCCTGTATAAGTTTTATGATATTTATCAGCCAAGCAAACTAAGGACCACCAAACAATCAGTACTAAGAACATGCCAGTGATACAGGAGAATCAAGTCTATAAAATATATGATAGGGAGAAGTATAAGATTGTGTGATGAATCCAAAACTATACAGCAAATGCACAGATACAAACAACATAATACCCTTACATTTAATAGGTTTCTCTTGCTGCATGGTGCACCAAGGAAAGCATGCTCCCAATGCGTCCAAATGCTCATATGTATCCACCGTCACCCCCACTGTGAGAATAAATACTTATTCAGCAAATATTAATACACATAGTCTAAATACCAGCACACATAACCTTCTAAGGGTCAAATTAATAGTTTTTTTTGGGTTACTTGGGTACTTTTTGTTGTTTAAGTAAAATTATTGTACATTATTGGTCTTACTTATAAAAATATGTCAAAAGATAAGCAGTGCTTAAACTATTGCTATCTTTTACCACTGAGCAATGACAAACAGTGACAGGGCTAACCTTAAGCAATGTTTAAATTTAAACCGCGTTTATAAGTATGGCTGCTAATGAATGCTACTGTATTTTTGTTCTTTGTTTAATAGTTATTTATTTATTTATTTATTTAAAACTTTAAACACAAACTTATGTGCTAGGAGGACTTAATGCTAACAGCATTTTCTACCAGTCTTCCTGGGCGTGCAAAAAGATGGTGTGGCGTGTTTTGAGTAAAGAAATAATGGGACTTAGTTGAATCTACTAAGTATATTAAAAACATGATTTAAATTGCAAATTGCATAATAAAATACATAGGTACTTACTTAATATATATAAATTATAATTATATAAATATACATACTATAAATATACATACTATAAATATACTTAAAGTTATGAATAATAATAACATAGGTACTTATATATTGTAACAAAATAGTAACTACTTATAGGTAACAAAGTCAAACTAGATAAGAATAGCTAGATAGTTGTGGTTATAGAATTTATGTAAGTTTTAGTATCTAATTCTAATTGAGCTGGGGGTTCTAATAAGATCTGCACTGACGTCCCGCGATGGGGTGTATTGTGCATTGTCCCCCTGCTAAACCTTACCCTAGCCAGCCTAACTCCTTTTACCCCAGCCAGGCCAACTCCAGTTTTAGTATTATTAACTTGCTAAGTATAGGTAAATTCACCTACACATTTTTTATCATGTATATTGAGGTGATTGCTTATCTTTTATTGCAATCAAAACCTAGTCGCATCAGTCAATTTTGTCATTATTTTTAGCTTCGATTGCAAGCATAAAAGAATTTAAACAATACTTATCTGTGACAAAAATTATTGGGACAAGACTGAATGTTGACGTAATAAATATGAGATAGAGAATAGGAACTTTGCTTTATAAAATTTGTATGGCAACAGATAGAATGTAGCCGTAATACAATGGCAATAACATATGTGATCCCTGTTCCTTGTTAGTATGATTTAATTTGTTAGTATTAAACATTTGATTGCAACAGAATTACACAACCACCCAGCTGACTCATGACTCGCTACAGAAAAAAAAAAATTATACAACCAGCCGATGGAACAAGCATATAGCCCACCTGATGTTAAGTGGTTACCACTATAATTGTATTGCTTCGTAGGTCACGTACGTCAGGAACGTGTCCTACGATGCACTGCCCTGCGTCCATCAACTTGAGGTCTACAGATGTTCAGCCTCATGTGCCAGTAATTTCACCGGCACCCACACCCTTCAAACAGAAACACAGCAATGCTGCTGTACTAGATTGCGAATAAGATTTACTCACATGCTGATGACACTTGCTTCACATATTGAATAGCAATCTTCTTCAAGTAATCAGCATGTTGCTCAGACACAAATAAACCCATGAAATTGTGTGAGATGTAAGGTTCTAACTTCAGAGGGCCCACTGGAGGCTCACCTACATTTTCTACCACATGCTTGACTGCCTTAGCTAGCTGTAATGATGTATCATCTTGTGCCTGAAAGTTAAAGATGCGCAATCAAAAAATTTATTTAAAATGAGCCATTAAAATATTGTATTATCTCGCTGAACAAGTACCAAACTCCAAGAGTAGGTCTATCTACAGCCTTTGGGGATCTTAGTAGCTATTAATCTTATGAGAGCGCTGGTGGCCTATTGGTGGCGGCCCCGCCTGCCAATCCAGAGTTGTGGGTTTAAATACTAGTCCTATGAGTTTTTCTGCCCAAAAATGTATGTACACTATGCCATTGCTCTCAAAGGGTTAAGGAAAACATCGTGAGGAAACCGGCATATCCATCGTTCGAAAATAGGTGTCAAGTAAAATAGGCACGAAAGGAGCCTTTTTGAGGCGCACTTAAAATCTTTTCACCACACTTGGTTCGAAAGAATCAGTGGCAGGATAAGAAGTAGGTATTAGCATGTTATGTGTATGTACCTTAAGGACAGTGTACAATCAAGAGTGTATTTTATTTACCTTGAAGAATGAAACTAAAGTGATGTGCGGTGGGAAGTTATGAGCCCCGTTCCATCCAGCAGTGTCTCTCGACTTATCCCAGAACTCCAGAAGTTGTGCCAACAGAGGGCCAGTGGGGTTCGCATAGAAAATGTACTCTCGCGGCTCATCAGAGTCGATAAAAGCATCATTTACGTGAGTCAGCAACCAGTCTGAGGCCAGCTGGACGCTGCGGTTACCAGTTGCAGCAAGAGCCTTCAACCTGAATGAAAGTCTAGTAATCACTTTAGGTACAGGAAGGTACCGATACATAAGGTATAAGGTACTTAAACATATGAACGATCACAACATCTTGAACTAAATCTACGAATATTCGTTATTATGTTTCAGCAGGACCATTGGAAAAGAGATTTGCAGACAGAACTTACGCTCGGTGTCTAGGAAATCCCATTTGCAAAAGGATTTGAAGTGGCGTAGCATCTTGTTTGGTTTTGGTAGTAGCGGATATTTTCCGGGGAGGTAAATTAGCCATATTGCGGTAAGGGAAAAATGGATTCAATAAACTACTGAGAAATCGCCGCATAAATTAAAATTGGCTCATCGCACAGAACATTAAACAAACAACAATAATCGATCAATCGATTTTACTTCACTCGAACTGACTGTGACTGTTAACTGATTTGACGTCTACAAATCGTTCAACAGTCAACGTCAAGTCAAAATTCAGATTGTCAACGTTAAATTAGAGTCATCTTTTCATTGTCCAATCCCTGATTCAGAAACTCTTTTTTTACAAAAGTAAGGCCATATAAAAAAAAATATGTTGAGCTAGTACATTTTGATAGTTTCGAAAAGTTGCTGAGGTAGGAGTTTGTTTTACAGTCCGGCAAGTATAACTTGGCGGGTCTGAAGCTAGCCGTTTGGCCAATCTTCCATCAGTCATTGGCCATTAACGATCGAACAGCTCACTTCAGACCCGCCAAGTTATACTTGCCGGACTGTATAATCAATGTCTATAGAATGGGAAAAAGTAATGGTTTCTTGGTATCTCATATATTTTATTTTATTTTTTTAACAATGTTATTAAATGATGAAGAAATTATAGTAGAAAATATTTTAGTATACTGGTATCATTTGAGTAACATGGGAGTTGCAAAAGTTCCCGATTTATCGGGAGATCAACTGATTTTGGCCATGGTCTCCCGATATCCCGATTTAGCAATCCTATCTCCCTTAGACAATTTAAGCTATCTCCCGACTTTTTGCATTTTCAACTAATGTCAAAATAAAAATGGTAATTCAAAAGTAAAATGGAAAAAAATATTCTAAATACGGCAACACTTACAATACAATTAACACATCTTCTCTAATGCATGGGAACTTCCCTCAATGCTTCGAACCACGTCTCATGAAAACAAAAAAACGGAATAAACTTTCCTCAGAATCAATGATAGGTCTTTTACACACAAAAAAAGAGTGTTAACAAAAGTTCTTATAAAAATGCCGCCGGCACTGTTGCCGTTTTAGCATTTTTGTGCTACACTTAGCATATTTCATGACTCTTTAGCATGTAAATTTTGCATTTAGCATATTGCATATTTTGGCATTTCAATTTAAAAGTCAGTGTCAAAAGATTATTTAATAGAAACCGACCAGAGACATTATTTTTTATCATTGGTTAAATAAAAGATTCAAATATGGCACCGATGAGTGTGGATGTTGAAAGTAGCCCATCGAATCGACATCACAAGCCCAAACCGACGAGCATGACGATGATATAAGAATATTGTTTGATTCTGATTAAAATGATTAAAACGACCAAAATTTTCTATAATATTAACCTGTCCTTTTTCCTGTCCTCAATACCGTCTTTACCATAAGGGCACACGGGGCCCGTGCCCAGGGCCCCCATTCTCAGGGGGCCCCGAAGGACCGACAATTTCTCACACATATTTTATTCTCAAAACATTTTTTTCGGGAACATTACTTTTTTTTCACAAAATCAGTAAGCTTATCATAAGGTATTTACAAGGCATATACTACGCCATTATAGTTCGCTTTTTTTACTTCCCAAAAGGGCCTCAAATTCTTGTGTGCCCAAGGGCCCCCCCCGGCTTAGTTTAAGACGGCCTTGCCTGTCCTTCTTATCCTAGTAACATCAGAAATGTGGCAAATTGTGTAGGTATTGTGACGCCGTGCTGACGTAACTACCAGAAAATTCTAGTAACGGCGAGTGCCTTCTTTAAAGAAATCAAATAAAGAACCGAAAGTTCTGGACTAAAACAAGAAATGATACAGGCAGAAAAAGACGATCGGAATCCAACAGAAGAAAACGAAAAGACCATCGTAATTCAATAAATGACGATCGAAATCCAATAAATGAGAATCGAAATTCTGGGTATATACCCAGAATTTTGTATAAGGAGCTGCAGGCGCGTCTACGGGCAGTTCAGTGGAAAGTGATCTGAAGAAAGGAACAAGAAGATAAAGTGGAAAAAGTGAACAGTGAAAGTGAAAAGTGAACAGTGAAAAGTGGTGAAGTGCTCCCAGTGGACTGTTAGTGTTCGGAGCACAGCGTTGGACCGTGTAACGCATAGTGCGCGGGGACAGTGTCGGACAGTGCTACGCGTTTCGTGCAGTGCTACGCGTTCAGTGCAGTGTTACGTGTTCGTAGTGCGAATAAATCGCTACATTCGGTGAAATCAGTCGTTTCCTTCAAATCCCTGTACCCACTTCCGTAACAGTATTTTCGTTCACTGAATGCCGAATCGGATGAATCATGGATTTTGCTAACATTGGTACATAAGTAACGATACTATAAATAATAGAGCCTAGAATAACATGTTAGGCTACTGTTCTACCAAAAAATTGTACACAGAAAGGTTAATAACAAAATTAGGATTTTAGCATGTTTTATAGCATTTTTAAATATAAAAATAGCATTTTTTAGCATTATTTGAAGCAAGTTCTAGCATTTTCTCAAAATAGAAAACGGCAACCGGCAACACTGGCCTCCGGTCACTCTATAGATCCATGCGATGCGTTAGCATGGTTAGCATCCTATAGTTTGTGATCTTGGAGGAATTAGAAATGGAGATGTCAAGGCAGGGCTTTCCCCTCTGCCGATCATATAACGGTCTCGATCATATCCTTTTAATAAAACTGTTTTACTCGCAACCGCAGCCATTGTGTGTCGTTTCATGTCGCGAAGTGGAGCTCCGTGAAAATGGTGAATTGCATGGTAGTTTCTTGTAAAAGACGATCAGAGACATCAAACTTCCGGGAACATGGTATTTCCTATCACAAGGGAGTATTATTTTGTCAATTGTGTTTGTAATTTTGTAGAATTTTAGTTAAAAAGAAATACCGGTTGCGACAGATTAGCGACAGTATTACGACAGTATTGTCAAAGATTATACCTTGGTAGAAGGCATAGTGTTGAGAAAAGTTGAATGAAATTGATGAATGAATGAATGATAAAATAAACGTTAAATTATTATCACATAATGTGTTGTCTAATAACGTATTTGGTGCTTTTTAAACCCCGACGTAAAAACGACGGGATGTTATGAGTTTGCGGTGTCTGTGTGTGTGTGTGTGTGTCTGTCTGTCCCATCGTAGTTCCCGAACGAATCAACCGATTTTAATTTAGTTTTTTGTTTGTTTAAAAGGTGAATAGTCGGGAGTGTTCATAGCTATTTTTGATGAAAATCGGTACAAGATGGCTGCCGCCACGATATATCGGATTACATTTATTCACAAATCTTACAATATGGGTATCCTAGGTACCAGTAATCAAACCCTCTACTCATCAATGTATAAAATAGGACATGACATCATACTCAAAAATAAAGTCGTAGTGAAAACATTTTTTTGCCTATTTTATATTTATTTTATGTCCTGTGCAGGTTTCCAAAAAACCCTGTTGCTCGAAGAGTGGACTAAATTTTTTGGCCAAAAAACAACTTGGCATGCAACAAGAACGAGTGTGATTTGCTCGGAACATTTTGCAGAAAGTTCTCAAACTCGGGCAAACAAACATCTGCGTTCACCACACAAATATTTGTTCTCGGTGGGAATCGAACCAACGCCTCCGGCGCAGAAGGCAGAACTTCAAACTTCGCTGTGATGTGAAGGCTGACGATGCTACGTGATTTCACTCTATATTTTTTTTTCAATTATTCAGTAAAAGACTAAACTTATGTGTACTATGCTATAACATGTTAAGAACTATTGATTCAAACTTATAACCATTAATAAAACATAACAACTAAATTCAGTTCTTTTATTTTCTGACTGTTACAAAATGTGAAACCTGTTGTGCATAACTTATTTAAATTACCTTTACCTAAAAACCCATTTCATTCATTATTTTATTCATCGTTCAATTTACCGGTCTTACTGAATGCCCATCACTAGAGATTATCCTAATGTGAGTCTTGACACTGCGTAACTACGTTATATTTTTTATCTGTGTGCAAATTTTAAGATCGTGTGCGGGATTGTCAATGTGTGTGTTTACATGAATAGGATTTTGCTATGCGCGTGTGCCATGCGTGTTTACCTCGTCCCCCGTCAATTTTGGCAGAAAATATTGTTCGTGGATTTAAACGTTGACGCCTCCATTTCTAATTCCTCCAAGTTTGTGATAGATCCCAAACCCCTCCAAAACTTTACTTTTTGATCCCAAACTCTCTCGAGTTGTAGACCTAAAGTTTATAAGAACTTACATCGGAGCTGAAATGATCCAGTAAGCTGAATGGAACATTGTTTGATGAGAAGATCAACATATTGGAGGAAGTAAGGAGTGAGCGCGATTCCTAAAGATCAAGCTTCCAAAAACTAATGTTTATTATAATAATATCATTACTTTTATTAAATATTTTTTTTATTTACTTAATGGTGCCTGAAGACACGGAACGAAACGTGGTGGCGGGTGCGGTGGAGATGCCGGGTCCATCGACATCGTCAACAAGCGACTGTCTGCTGTCTGTCGCCAGCTAAAAAACGTCCAAAGAAATCTTTAGACTTCCACGGAGAAACTCATGATAATAAATGTCTTTAAAAACACACATAAAAATTGGCAACAGAATGAAGTTTGGTCACTTGGAGCTTGTGCGATAAAAACGGCCGATTTTTTGGGGATCTCTGCAAGTACTGTGATAAGATTATTGAAAGAACGACGAACAACTGGCACCCTCCGTTCTCCCAGAAAATGGTCCAAAAACCAACTTCCTACAAAATATACGTAATATACCTGACGAATATACGTACTCAGCAATAAGACGGATTGTTCACCAGTTTTGTCATAGAAATGAGATTCCTACAGTAGCAAAGGTAAGAATTTTGTTGCTTATACTGAACCAATGCTTGTAGGGACAACGTCAACACAGTGATAATAATAATAACCCTGCCATTGATCACTACTCATATGTTCACTGCTGAACATGCCTCCCACAAAGAAGGAGAGTAATACTCTCATAAGACTATTGTTTAAATTTAACTGAGTTAAAGAAATGTTTTATTGCATCCTGAGTGGATATTAAATAATCATAGGAAATTTTATTATGGCTCCGCTAGTTGATGATGGGCATAGTGTTATAAAAGGATGAGTCTTACATTTCTTATTTAACATAATTATTTTCTATTTTAGGTTCTGCAGGCTATGTAAATGAAGACTCAAACTTGCCAAACCTGTCAATTACACTACACACGTTATAGGGGCATGTCGCAAGAAACAATAAAACATTCAAAATGGTGGCTATCTGGTTTCCATAGAACAAGCTCTGCTTAGTTTGGGGCTAGATAGTATTGTGTGGATTGTCTAGAATATTTATTTATTTATACTATTTATGTTTCCATAGGGATAGGGACAGGCACATGTAATATTTCTTAGGCAATAAAAATATAAAATTATAGTATAATTGTTTTATTTGTACTTCCATAAGGACAGGACCAGGGAAATGAGGTTCTGCTTTTCAGTGTTCTATAATAGGTAAATAGGTAAGAAGAGTATTATATTCCTTGGGTAAGAAGTAGTAGTAATATTCAGGTTGAGCGGTGGCTATCACTTAACATCAGGTGGCCCATGTGCTTTTTTCATCAGCTAGTTGTATAAAAAATGGGAACCAGATAGCTGATCTAAGTATCTATTGCACGAGTAAACCGCGCGCCGTTACACTAACAATAATAGTAGTGATTAGGCTTGTTGAAAAAATATCGATACATCGATATATCGATATTATTTTTTCAATATATCGATATTTTTGAGCGATATTTAATAGTTCGATATATCGATGTATCGATATAAAATTCTAAGTATCGAAAAGGTATAAAAACCGATATTTTTTTCAGACCAATAAACATTTATAAGTTTTAAGATTAAAAAAATTTTTTTATACTAACATCTTTTAACAAATTATATTTTATGTATTTTTTTTTTTGGTCGACTTGATTTGCTGTTTTATAGTTTGAATTTTAAGTTGGCAACTCTGTTAGTCAATTTCAATTTCAACAGCACGAATATTCTCTGTCAAGTCAAATCATACCGATATATCGATATATCGATATTTTTTCATAAAAATATCAATATCGATATCGATATTTACAAAAAATATCGATACGATATATATCGATACTTTATTGCATTTCCGACATCCCTAGTAGTGATCCATGGTTAAAAAAACATGATTTTTACCCCTGAGTTGTCACTTTGACAGTGACATATCATGACATTTGTTAACAAAAAAAGAATAAGTTTCTGAATCAGGGTATAGTTTCACAGCCAGCAGTCAGCCAAATGTCAACGTCAAGTCATCTGCTCTGTCACGGTCCATATCTGTGCTCAGTGCTGCCACCGATGCCCTTTTCAGGCTAGATCTAGCAATTTTTACTCTAGGTAAACTCCATCTTTCATGCTATAACCCGAAATGAGCAATCCTTTTTAAACGATACCAAAACTTTGCACCATGATTACCTTGTCAAGAAACAATGCCCCTAAGTAGTATATATTTCGTCAGTTCACACTTTAAGATCAATAATAATTATTGGATAATGTACAGTTTTGTTATGGTACCATTTTTGCTTCTTTTACTGAGGTCCCCAGTAGAAACGTAAAAACAAACTAATAGCTAATGAACTGAACACTGTCGTGTATAATATAAGCGTGTAATAGTATTATGTAATAAGTTGTAACTAATAACGTCTGTTTAGGTAATGAATTACAAAGATTATTTACTTTTATATACCTGCCTAAAGGCCTGCGCACACCTAGGCCGCTGGCGTCGGCGATCAGTGAAACGCTGTCAAATTTGACAGCGATATTTGACAGCGTTTCACTGATCACTACCGCCAGCGAACTAGGTGTGCGCAGGCCTTTAGTAAGTCGGTAAATATATTTTGATTTATTTTATTGTTTGTACAAATGCTTCCCAAGTTATTTAAATTTTAGTTCTTTTGATCTATCTCCATGTCACCTTTTTATATGTTATAGTATGTACGTAGTATAGCGCATTGGAAATTATTCTGTAATGTTATGCTAATGATTTTAATAAACTGAATTTGGATTTAAATTTCAGTTTTGATACATACGGTGTGTGAATATTTTGAAAGTTTAGTAATAGTATAGTAGGTAACTAATTTCTCATGCTTCGACAGTAAAGATTAATAAATCAATAAATATTATAGACAATCCATTTAAAATTAACAATTTCTACTACTTTGAAGTTCATTTTCATTTAATCACAAACTTATAGTAATTATTACTATTACTAAACTTTCAAAACATTCACACACCGTATGTATCAAAACTGAGATTCAAATTCAAATTCAGTTTATTAGAATCATTAGCATAACATTACAGAATGTTCAATTCAATTTCAATTTTATTCACTTATAAAATAACATTACAGATATTTAATCTAATGCGTTACTTAAGGATTTGGAAAAAATTAAAAACTAATGAATATCTAAACTTAGACTAATAATATCTTACAAGCTATTTATTTAACTATACATAACTACTAATATTGCACCTGATGTATACCTACAGTATGCTTGTAGGCATACAAAAACTAAATTAAAAAATATAAAACAAGATGAGATCATTAACTATTATAGGTAGGTACCTAGGTATAGGTATACACAAATCATCTATTTGTACTCTAGACTCTCGCAGTATTAAAAGCACCATCTCTCAATAACATGCCATTTATCGGCGAAAATGTCCAGTTGTGCGTGCGAGGCGGTGAGGGCGTTGAGGTGCCGCTGACTCCTACAGATAGGGAATTGTTGGCGAGCCACGGTGCGCGCGGGCGTTATAGCGAAAAAAGGCACTCGCCGGGACGAAATCTGGTACGATTTTCAGGGACATTAAGTCGACTGGCCTCCTTCAACAGCTCAGGGCAGTTTAGAAGTCCTCTTAGTATGCGACATACAGCCAGAAGTTGGTCAAATAACCGACGGGTTTGTAAGGAATTAAATCCTAATGTACCCTGTAGATATTGGGTGGGGTACATGAACGGGTAATAACCGTGCACCTTATAATAATAAAAATATCCAATGCGACATAATAAAAAGGTGGTTTGAAATTTGTATTTATGTATCTTCTTCTTCTATCTATCTATCTTCTTCTTCTTCTAAATATATAAAACTCTTTCGTTACTGACTGACTGACTGACAATCAACGCACAGCCTAAACCGTAAGTCCTAGAAACATAAAACTTGGAGGGTATGTTCCTCTTATAACGTAGAGGTGCATTAAGAAAGGAAATTGGAAAATTCTTTCCCGAAGAGGAGAAAAAGAGGAAAAATGGTTTAAAGAAAAATCAACGCACAGCCTTAACCATTAGTCCTAGAAGCATGAAACTTGGAACATGTGTTCCTCTTCTATAAGAGGCTCTATAGCAAAAGTGCACTAAGAAAGAAAATGGGAAAATTCTTTCCCTACAAGAAGAAAAAGGGAAAAATACTTTAAAGAAAACTCGCAAAAAATTGCTTTACAAAATACGCAAAAAAACAGTAAAAACAATTCTGCTACCGCAGCATTTGTCACCAAATTTGAATACACACAACAGTTTACATAAAACCCCCCGTAACCACTAAGACAAAATCGCGGAAAACACCTATCTTACCGAAACTAAACACCGCTTCAAAAAACGGCCACAACAACACTAGCCTTCACATTCAAACCTACCCTAAAGTACATGCTCAAAACTATGGTAACCAGCAGTTGATCATGTCAAATTAAAAAAATCTGATTCGATTATACACCAACACGCATACGAAACTCCAAATTAGCCACTAATATAACATAAAAACACAAAAAATAGCTACACAAAATACGCAAAAAAAAACATAAAAAAAATTCCAGCTACCGCAGCATCTGTCACCAGGTTTGAATACACATAAAGGTTAATAAAATAAACCGATGATAACCACTAAGACAAAATCGTGGGAAACATCTATTATACTTAAACTAAACACTGCTGAAAAAAAAAACAACAGCACTTGCCTTCAAATTCAAATACACTCTAAAGTACAAGCTCAAAACTATGGTAACTACAGTTGGTCATGTCAAACTAAAAAAAATGAACTCAAATATCCACGCGGACGAAGTCGCGGGCAACAGCTAGTTTAAGTATTTAAGTATTATGTCAGCTATCTGGTTCCCATAGTCTCTTTCTGCTTAGTTTTGAGCTAGATAGTGTCGTGTGGATTGTCCATGATATTTATTTATGTATGACCCCTATAACAAAATTCCGCAAAAAGAAATCTCCAGGAGAGTCCAGCTTGGATGGGCAGCATTTGGCAAGCTAGAGGATGTATTTCGGTCGAGAAAAATTCCACAGTGCCTGAAAACCCGTTTCCTTAATCAATGTGTCCTGCCAACTATGACTTACGGTGCCAAGACATGGACGCTCATTAGGGAAACTGTGCACCGCGTACGAGTTGCACAACGGGCCATGGAGCGAGCCATGCTCGGCATAACACTTCTAGATCGAGTACGCAACACTGAAATCCGACGTCGTACAAAAGTTTACGACGTCGGAGACATGGCGGTAAATCTCAAGTGGAGTTGGGCAGGACACCTTGCTAGACGTGATGGTCGGTGGAGTAAGGCCTTGACCAAATGGTGGCCGAAGTCGGGCCGAAGAAATCTTGGACGTCCGAAAGCGCGATGGGTCGACGACATCGTGAAGGTTGCAGGAAACACCTGGACAAGAGACGCGCAGGACAGGGGAGGCTGGCAAAATATGAAAGAGGCCTATACCCAGCAGTGGGTGATACCGGGCTGAAATGATGATAACAAAATTTGCTATATCTAGCTCTTTCTAGTTTCTAACCTCCCCTTTTCAAAAACCAAGGTGGCAACACTGACAGTTGACACTGAGAAACTTTGTTTTGTTTGATTTGATGTCTCTTTTTTTGTGTGTATGATCTGCGCGTGTTTTGTGATTGTTGCGAAACACCAATAATAACACAGAAATATTCATACAATCCATACAAAACACCAATCAATATGTATCTTAGATACTTCTTGAACGAAAATGGCGATAGGCAATACACCCTGGCCGTAAGTTGTGTTGATAGTTTCCAATTTTACTAACCTCTAACCAAACACGTGTAAACGAAGTCAATTGTTTATGATTTGTGAGAAAATACCTAGCAGTCCATGCAACAGAACTTATGTTTGAGGAAACAATAACAGGAATTGTTTATTTTTTACAGACCATTGATCCAACTGGAAAGCCTACACTTTCAGCCCATCCAGGTATGAATCCATGTTTTACTTTATTTGGGAAACAAACAGTACATGCAAAGCTATATTATAAACTTACGGCACTGACACCAATGTAGTTTCCATAATTTACATAGTCTGTGAACAGACTGAATATAATTAATAATAAGTACATAATTATGAAGTCAACTAAACATTTCTATTTCTATTTCTCTGAGTTGGTAAAAAATATTACATTTCAAATTGGGACTACATTTATGTTCAATTTGGTGCCCTTGTTATACCTACAATAGTGTATTGCAATCTCTGTATGTTGTTTGTTTCAGCTCGCTTCTCACCTGAAGACAAATACTCAAGACAAAGAATAACAATCAAGAAGAGATTTGGATTGCTCATAACCCAGCAGCCAGAACCTATTCATTAAACTAATTAGGTATTCAATAAATATTTGTATGTAAGGATCTTTTGGCATTTTTACTATATCACAAGTACAAACAAGTTTGTACAGACAAGTTTGTACAGTACAAGTTTACTTTTTGTCACGGATTTTACAGCTAGGAAAGCACAGCCTGGTACTGATGGATATATTATTTTGGTAGTCAATTCCATGCTTGACTATTCCAGGCTGTACAATCTCTGCTCGGGCCTGGAATTTAGGACCATAAACTATATGGGAAGGTGATAGTACGCATAGTACATGATGATATTGTACACCCCGATATTAAAATGCCAGTTAAGCCACATGTACACTGTAGCAATTCAAACATGGATTTTTGTTTTTTTGCTCTGGCACTAGATACATAGACTTGTCCTTGATACTTTGTAGGGCGGATCCGACTAGGATTGGTTAGGCTAAGTTAGAACATAAAAATTACGTACAAGGCGAGTGAGCGTGCCGCGGCAGCCAGGGGCTGCGGCCACCGCAGTGCCAGAAAATGTTTATTCAATGCTAGATATACGCAAATTAATAATTGAAATATTAATCTGCTACATTATTTTTAAGAGCCGTGTACACACACGGCTCTTAACAATTTCCCAGTGGAAAAAGTGGATTCGTTTTAACTCGGTGTACATTAACCGGTCCCAATTTGGGCTGATTCAATTTTCACGAAAAAAAGGAGAAGCAGATTTGCGTTCGAATAATATAAAAAAACTTTAGCCCAGAAAGTTAAAATGAAAATAATCAAAAATAATTGAGAAAAATGTTTCGTTTTTTGAGAATAAAATAAACGACTATTGATTGTGTTATTATAACCATGAGTTTAGTTCTTGATGAGTTACTGAAATAAAGAAAGACAAAGGTATGTCTTACAACCAAGAGGATCTGAAGGTTTATTGGAACAAGATAAACTATGCTTTTCCAATTCTCAATGATTCATTATTTACCGATTGCACAGCTGCAGAGTATGAAGAGATTCATGAAATAATCACCGTTTTGGGAATCCAAGTTAAAATACGTGATCTGGTGCTTATTCACTTTGAGAAATACATACGCCAATATGTGACGCCCTTGTTTTGGTCAAAGTTTACTAAAGTGGAAGAAGAAATTAAGGGATTTCAACTGTTCAAATCAGCTGTAAACGATCTCTATGAATCTGTATCTAGTTTTGCTGCTATGCTTCGAAGACTTACAATTTTAAATAATACTTGTAACGACAACCATCCCGTATATGGAGAGAAAGATGTTACCTTAGGTTTCAAGCAGCTTGTGCGAGCCACTCTGCTTTCCCAATTACCTTTTGATTTTCATGTAATAATAAACCATTTTTACAAAGTGTCATTCAATGTTTTCGATAATGAGTATGAAAATCCTGATATGGGAGAAGATGTCATGTGCTCAGGCTGTTTGAATGATTTTTCCGAGTGCAATTGTGCATACATTGTAAAAGTTTTCCATGACACCAACAGAAAACTGATGGAATTGCAGTTGTTGGAGAGACTTGCTGGCCAAGTGCTAACAAGCTTCAGTCAGGTACGGATAGAATCTCATATGCAGAAACTATGTTCTGGCTCATTTGATGTGTCTCATATGGGATTTTTAGATGACTGGCTTGAAACTACCGTTGTATCATGGTTGACTAGAATATACTGTGCAGGTTCCTCCAAACCTCCGGCAGATGACACATATGTTCAAAATGCCATATCAAAGTTCAGACAGAAATTAAGTAACTTTATGCATCATAGTTACACCATCTTGAGAATAGATCAACTATTTAACATCATTATTGAATACCCCGATTCCCTACCTGCAGTTGAAGACATCAGAATTGGTTTAGAAATGACCGACCTACGACCAACTTTATGTAAAAGATTGCAGGCAGCCCTGGAAACAAGATTACTACACCCAGGTGTGAACACCCCTGATATACTTACTGCTTACATTTCCACTATCAAAACTTTACGATACATAGATCCTTCAGGAGTAATACTAGAGACTGTCACAAAACCCGTGAAAAACTACTTGAGAAACAGAGAAGACACAGTACGAAGTGTGGTCAGCAGTCTCACTGAGGAAGGTGCAGGCTGTGAGTTGGCTGAAGAACTGGCCAAGTTTGCAGCGGAGCCCATCAGTGATGAGGATACAGATGATAAGTGGGATGAGTGGGTTCCAGATCCAGTTGATGCAGATCCCAAAGTTAATTCAAGTGACAGAAAAGCAAATGATATCATATCCATGCTTGTTAATGTTTATGGAAGTAAAGAGCTATTTGTAAATGAATACAGAACACTCTTAGCAGATAGATTGTTAGCTCAAAGTGCCATAAATACGGAGAGAGAATTAAGATATTTGGAACTCCTGAAGCTAAGGTTTGGAGAATCACAACTTCACTTCTGTGAAGTGATGCTAAAGGATATATCAGATTCCAAAAAAATAAACGCTCTTATACAGCAGGAGAACAGTATTGAGAAAGTAAATCAAAATTTCACATCAAGTGCTATGATACTTTCAGCACAGTTCTGGCCTCCATTCAAGGATGAAAGTCTGGAACTTCCAGAAAAAATAAAGGAACATCTAGAAGCATATACTAAATCATTTGAAGCTTTAAAAGGAAATAGAACACTAAGCTGGAAACCACATCTTGGTAATGTCAATATTGAAATAGAAATTGGAGAGAAAAAACTAGACTTGACTGTTTCCCCATTCAATGCAACCTTGATAATGCATTTTCAAAATAAGCCAGAGTGGTCCATAGAGGAGCTTCATCAAGTTATGAAAGTGCCTGTGACAGTTTTGAGAAGAAAAATTACATACTGGCAGTCAATGGGGCTGATATCTGAGAAGAGTACCGATAACTTTGTTTTGGTTGAGGATTCTGATCCTTGCAAGGGTTCTGGTGCCTCGAACCAAGTGCAGGATATGATCTGTGAGGATGATGAGACGGAGAGTGCCATGGCTTCTGCACATGATCAGAGGGAAGGTGAGCTGCAGGTATTCTGGTCTTACATAGTAGGAATGTTGACCAATCTCGACTCTTTGCCACTGGACCGTATTCACCAAATGTTGAAGATGTTTGCATCTCAAGCTCCAGGTACTGAATGCAGCCTGCAGGAACTGAGGCAGTTCTTAGACACCAAAGTCAGAACGCATCTGCTCATCTTGCAGGGAGGAATGTATAAGCTACCTAAGAATTAGATATTTCTAAAATATTAGCTTGTATCCTAACCCTATGAATTACTTGAACAAAGCTTAAAATAAACAACTGAAGAAAGTTTAACAAAACTTTATTTACTTTTTTAGTGGTTTTAACAATGTATGGTCAGTTCTGTGCACAAACTTTTAGTACTAAAGATAGTTATATTGAGCTTGTGGTTCAAGGCACTACCAGGGCCATAGTATATTTTATTTTGCATCAATATGTGTACAAAACAGACCATGTGTTAAATATATAAAATTGGTTACATTGTCTGTGAGTTAACCAGATTACTTATTAGAACTGTAACTTTCAAAGCCTTATTACATTTTTTATTGTTTTTCTCAATTTAAATAAATTAAGGACAAAATAAATTATTAATAGTACCACCACATTGTTGAAAAAAATATGAACGAAATTTTAATACTAATCAAAGTGCTTACATAAAATATTTTTAGTGTGTCAGTCTTAACATCTATTAAATACTGATAACAGTTAGTGGAAATAAGCAAATATAACTGAAAATAAAATATTTAAAATGACTAATAAACTAGGAGATACTGAAAACAATACAGATTCCGGGAAACTTATACTGGAATGTGTTAATTGCCTAATACAAGTAGGTATCCATATTAACTTTAAATGCATAGCATACATAATATTTTAAATTAAATAATAAATACCAGGTGCCTACTTTTAAAAAGCGCAATTTAGAGAGGTAATGCATAAACAATGGAATGTATATAATATTTATACTTATATATAGGTACAATATGCCAACAACGTCGTGCACTATTTAAATACTGAACAATACACCACAAGATGTGTTTTTATTTTTTATATTGAAGCATACCAAGATACATTATATAATCATTGTTGCAAATTTATGAATCACATATTATCGTACTTTATTCACAAGCATCACATGATTTTGGAAACAACAGAATCAAATAAAAATACCTAATTAATAGACGAAAATAAATAAATTTTATAACAATTAAAGCTTTAAAATCTAGTTTACTTATGTACAAAACCTAATGCAAAGCTGGAAATCTCTTTAAAAATACAGATTATTTTTACAAAATGGACCAACTTTGCTTAAAATGTGAGACGTTATAAAGCTTACATAATATTAAGTACATCAAATAATCGAGTCCATAATGTTATAATCTCATAATGGACGAATTATGTAGCAAAGTAGAAAAATAACGCGAGAACAAACGATATTAAGATTATTGTTGAGGGCAGGATTCGAACCCACGATCGCATCAGAAAGCGGGGACCATCTAGATCACCAGTGCTTTCTATTATAATCAGTGTACATTTTTAGAACTGGTCTCAGATTCCTACAATACAAAAAGCGACTACGCTACAATCCGCTCGGGTTTGTCCTTAGAATCATTAGTTTTATTAAATAATATTAATAAATTAAAACAATAATGTCAATTCCAGATCCATTATCCAGTATTTTCACGAAACTTGTCCAAGCATTACATACATGTATTGCTAAATGAAACCCATGGGGTTTCTTAATACTTGGCTTGCTTATATGTCTTGTATGATTTAAATGAGACAAGTTATGTTTGACATTGCACGAAAGGGCTAGTAATAAAAGTCTACTATGTGCATGTTTTACCTACATCCTTAATACGTATTACAACACCTTACTTAAATAATATTAAGGTCCGAACCAGACTGAAAAAGACTGACGGAAAGAAATATATCATCCAATAACTAAAACTACTCGAGGTAAGTCTTTTCAGTCTTTATCGGGCGAGGCCGAATTTTAAGAAAATAACCTCTTTTTCACCATTAAGTCTAGAGACCTACTTCCAATAGATTAAAGGCCAGTGATCTTAGGTGAAATTAGGTATAAGTACTTTTATTGTTACGTTTTTAGCTCACCGGTTCTTCCGTATCGGGGGGGCAGGTTGGATAGATTGTGGAGTGGAAGAGACGGGCGCCGAGTGAGGGGCGGGCGGCCCTTGCGAGGTGAGTGGTCGTTTGAAGGGGCCGAGGCGTTTGGAGGGGCGCGGCGACACGCTGTGGGACTCAGTGGTGCCAGTCCACGCGTGGTCGAGCAGAGCGGCCGCGAGCCGGCCCGTGCCTTGGTCTGGAATTATCAAACATTGCTGTGACCACTTCTTGTGTGTTGCAGTTGACAACATTTACGAGATCGGAATAATACCCTTATCGTAGTGTATCCAAGAACAACACTTAAAAAATAATAGGTTATGGGCCCAGAAAATACAGCTCACTTCAGGCCATCAAGGTCAGCTATACATCATACCCATAATAGCAACATACGATCCAGGTGATTGTCGGAAAAGGGCAGCGCCCGCCGTGGCGGTGGACTTCTCATATCGCACCCTCTTGCACGATTCGCATGGTCTAACTTCAAAGAGTTGTACTAGTTTGCCATAGTACTGTACGCGTGCTGGTGGCGCGGCATGGTGACCGCGCACGCTGCGCCGCCGCTGTAAGGGTACCTGCGGGCTGCGAGTAGCTGGGCGTGGGGTCGCGCAGACGCTCCACGAAGCGCTCGAAGGTGGCGGGCAGCGTGTGGTGCGTGACGAGCGCGTGCAGCGCCCGCGCGCGCTCGCTGTACGCGTGCTGGTACAGCGGCATGGTGGCGCGCACGCTGCGCCCGCCGCCGAACGCCGCGCCGCGGACCAGCGCGCCCGCGCAGCCCAGGCGGATTATACTCTCCTCCCATATCGGACCGAACACGCACACCTGACACATTCACACACATATACATTTTGTAAACACATACTTAGAATACAATGTAACAACACCCAGACAGAGAACAAACAAATCTATGTTCACCACACAAATATTTGTTCTCGGTGGGGATGGAAGCCACGAGCTACAACGCAGAAGGCAGAGTCAACCAACTGCTGTGTGCAGCTGTGAGGGCACAAGGTGACTCACATCAGGTTTCCTGGAGACGGTGCAGCGCAGCAAGCCACCCGGCAGTGGGTACAGCACTATGAGCACGTCACAGAACTGCGTGGGCAGTGTGTCACGCTTGTAAGGCCGCCAGTGTTCGCTCCATACTACGTGCACTTCGTCGTTGCCCAGGTGACGAGTCTACAAATAATTGACATTGTAATTTTTAATTTGCATTGTTATTTTTAATCTCGAAACGGTAAGTTTTATCAAAAAAATCCTCAAACCAAAGTGGTAGATCTTAAAACTCTTTACAAAAATGATCTGCCTATTTTTTTTCTAAGAGTTACCATTCCTAAGATATCGTGATTCTAAGAGTCACATTATACATGATATTATGATGCACATAAAAGCCACGTAAAAACATAATCAGGAAAAACATAAAAAAAATTAAAGACCTTTTTGTAAAGGTTTTATAATCTAACACTTTGGTTTGAGGTTTTTTTTATAATAAAACTTACCGTTTTCGAGAAAAACCTGAAATTTTGACCTTTTACCCTGAATAACTTTTGTTGCACACATAGAATCGATTGGGATTTTAAAAGCTTTATTTGTAATGGTGAACCCCATGTAGCTCTCCATTAATATTTGGCTCTGTGGACATTATTGTTTACACTATTTTTATGTCTAAATTGACCGGATTAATATGTTACCTTGTTGAGTATAGCATCGGGCGTGTCAGCCGGCATCCTAGTAGCGACGTGGAAGAGTGCTTCTAGCGTAAGCGTCGCGATGTAAGGCGCACTGACGCCACCGCCCCCGCCGCCGCGAAGGCCGCCCGTGAAGCCCACGTGACTCTCCAACTCTACCTACAATACAAATAAATATTACAGACCATCCACACAACACTAGCCCCAAATTAAGCATAGCTTGTACTATGGGAAACTGTACCCGAAGTCGGAGTTTTGCTACTAAATTTCGTCTACCAAAGTTGTTTTCGTATGAGCACGTGTCTCTCTCTTTTGGATGGAAAATTAATGAGACAAAAACTCTAACTACGTAACGTATTTTTGCTGTCTCTGCTCTCCATACAATAGAGAGAGACAAACAGGCGAAACGAAAACAACATTTCGTAGACGAAATCTACGAAATGAAGTGAGTCTTCCCCTTCTGATAGCTGATATAATACTTATATATTTTTTTGTAAATACATACTTGGAATAAAATATAACACCCAGACCGACTAGGTGGTGATCGAGCTCAAGGCCTACGGCGCAGAAGGCAGAGCTACTACCAACTGAGCTGAGAGGCCAGTCGCAATACTTGTACTAAGCATATTAAATAAACCTAAAATTAATTCACTCCCAATCAAGAAACCTCCCAAACCACGGGCTTAAAAGCTGCAAATTAGCGCATGCACTTTAGTAGCCGCTCAATAAGAAAGATTATTGAAAATTCGCATACAAGGAGTGGAATTGAATAGAATATTTCGAAGTAATATCATCTATGATAAAGCATTGTATTTCATTTAGTTTTGTATAAACTGATTTCGTGATAAAAAGAAGCAAAGAGCATTAGAAAAACTTTTGCCTAAACACCAAAAGATATTGAAAGTATTACAAACACCAGTTAATTCTTACCTCCCAAGCTAATGCAGCGAGAAAAGCTTCATAAGCCGGACTGCCGCAGCGATTGGAAAGTATCTCATTCCGAGCTTCCTGCCCCTTGCCCACGTATATCACTGCTATTTTGTGTGTTTCACGACATCTGGAACAATTATGCATAATTCAATCCTCTGCTGTAATTTAAAGCCTATTGACTGACGACACTTTATAGATCACGGAAAATGAACAAATCGGAAAATGGAGTAAAGGCTCGTAATTTTTCTTCCTGAAAATGATAGGACCTATCCAAAACTTTCTGTTTTAGCAAGTTCAAGCTAAAGCTAACTAAAAATTATTTTAAAAATAATGTACAATGGGCGGTCTTATCTGAAGAGCGATCTCTTCCAGCCAGTATTGTTTCTGCATAAGGGCCTTAGACTTGGACAATTTGTTTAGAGCTACGACGCCAGCTGCCTGCATTTGACTGCCCATAGCCCATAGCTCAGTTGTAATATGTATATATTTTCTGCTTAATTTGAGACTAGATAGTGTTGTGTAGATTGTCCACAATATTTTTTTATTACTAGCGCCCGCCCGCGGCTTCGCTCACCCCGTTCCCGTCACTGTTTCGGGATAAAAAGTATCCTATATCCGTCTCCTGGCTCTAAGCTACTTCCCACTAATTTTCTGCCAAATCGGTTCCGCCGTTCTTGAGTTATAAATAGTGTAACTAACACGACTTTCTTTTATAAATATAGAAGATTATTGAGCTGCTGTTACCTGTGTGCGTCCAAGTTCCTCAGTTCCCTCAGCAGACGGTCGCTCCTCCGCAGTAGATGCGCGTGTTGCCTCCGCGCCGGCGCCAGTACGCCGAGCTGCGCCGCCAGCTGTCTGCATTGTGCGAATTCACTCTTGCTTTCCTCGCCGCACCATGCTATTGGCTCTTCCTCCTCGTAACTACAAATAAACATTCTGGTTTACAAGAAATCGGATTAAGATTCATGCAAGCTAAGACACGCTACGCCGCCCTTATGTAGACCGCGTCCATAGATGCAAATAAGAGGAGTTGCCGACGGTTTTGAAGAAAAACACCACCATTTTCGCCAAAGTTAATGCTATCAACAGACTTGACTAAAGACTATTTTATTTATGTTATATATCCTCACTTGACACGGCAAAATTGTCCGAATGGACATATGCTATCTAATTAAGATAGACTTCTGGCGCGCCACGACACGCGAGGCGGTACAACTTTGATCTTGTCAATATAAACGTGTTTATTAGATAATCAAATCTTTATTGAAGGAAACTAAGTTAGGGTAAGTACTACTGCAAACCATTACCATTTCTACTGTCAAGCAACAGTTTGAAAGGTGTTGGTGTCTGAAATTACAGACACATGAAGCTTTACACCCATCAAGTTAGGTATTCGAAGGTACTCACCTATCCCTCTGCATCAAGTAATTCCGCTCACAGTTCCGATGCGCTACCAACGCGGCCACCAACTCATCTTCAGCGCCGGCCGCGAGAGGCGACGGTCCAGCCTCGTCTAATCTACGTCCGCATACCACCTCAGGCGACGTATGACCTATGTATGCGAGCACCTGGAATACAAGTCCAAGCCAATTAAACTAAGATACGGTTTTAGGCAATAAATATTGGACATCGGCATTTCTGCTTTCGTAAAGCGCTATCTCTTTCTGACGCACACTACGCTATAAGAAGCCGAAATTAGCCGATGTGCAATATTTGTTGCTTACGACTACGATGATGCAGAGAGCTATGCTTCAACTTTTATGATGTAGACTGATTCTTCCGGCGTCAGTATTTTCGGAACGTTTCAATTTAGGAATTTTTAAGACAAGAGTGTACAGGTGGATTATGGCTAAGCAGGCTCCATTTTAGACTGTATCCTCACTTTTCATCAGGTGTGATGGCAGTGAAATGCTAAGTTATCCATATTAAAAAAAGACAGTTTTTGTTAGCTATAAGCTTCATATCTCAAAAGGCCAAAAAGCGATTTAATGACTATTCGCTCTACGGCGACGAATGCTCACATGGTCTAGTTGATGTTTATCGGGCGGCGAGTTGTTGTAGTCGGGCAGTAGATCGGGCGGCAATGGCGGCGGTAGAGACATCAACGTGCTGTCTCGTGGATACTCCGTGCTATGACAAACGACATTTTATACATTTGCTTGAATTTTCAAACCGAACCTTCGACAACGAAAGGAACCTTAAACATAAAAATAAAATTAAAAATATAATTTTCAAATAAACCAGAGACAAACCTTACAAACTACCGTAAGTTACCGAAAAGTAGATGAAACTTTCTGGTTTGTGAAGTTTAAATATTTCGAATTAGTTTCACCCCGCACGGATTCTGCCGCCTACAACTTATGTCCGTCCACAAAATATTCTTTCAGCTTTTTAGGGTTCCGTAGCCAAATGGCAAAAACGGAACCCTTATAGATTCGTCATGTCTGTCTGTCTGTCTGTCCGGCCGTGTCACAGCCATTTTTCTCCGAAACCATAAGAGCTAGACTGATGAAACTTGGTGAGTATATGTATTCTGTGAACCGCATTAAGGTTTTTACACAAAAATAGAAAAAAACTATAAATTTTGGGGGTCCCCATACTTGAAACTGAAACTAAAAATTTTTTTTTCATCGAACCCATACGTGTGTGGTATCTATGGATAGGTCTTCAAAAATGATGTTGAGGTTTCTAACATCATTTTTTTCTAAACTGAATAGATTGCACGAGAGACACTTCCAAAGTGGAAAAAAGTTGGTCCCCCCCCCTCTAACTTCTAAAATAAGAGAATGATAAAACTAAAAAAAATATATGTTGTACATTACTATGCAAACTTCCAACGATATTTGGTTTGAACGAGATCTAGTCAGTAGTTTTTTTTTATACGTAATAAACTAAACTAAAAAAAAATTTTTTCATCGAACCCATACGTGTGGGGTATCTATGGATAGGTCTTCAAAAATGATGTTGAGGTTTCTAACATCATTTTTTTCTAAACTGAATAGATTGCACGAGAGACACTTCCAAAGTGGAAAAAAGTTGGTCCCCCCCCCCTCTAACTTCTAAAATAAGAGAATGATAAAACTAAAAAAAATATATGTTGTACATTACTATGCAAACTTCCAACGATATTTGGTTTGAACGAGATCTAGTCAGTAGTTTTTTTTTTTATACGTCATAAATCGTAAACCGCAATTTACCTTTCGACGAACTACAAAAACCTTTATATTATATTATTTGATGCTACGGAACCCTTCATGGGCGAGTCCGACTGGCACTTGGCTGCTTTTTTAATCTATCTAGTATCTACCACAACTCGACTCACAACTTTGGGACAATATAAAATCTGAATGAGTTTCTTTTTTTCTCTATTAATCAATAAAAAAAACCCGCCTTTTATTATTATATCTATAATATGTGTCAAAGTATGTATACCTGTCTGGCAAAGGCAGAGGTTTCGGCGGCTCCTCAGCCGCGACGGAAGGATCGTAGTACAACGCCGACGCGTCCCAGCACGCCTTGCCCGCTATGTCTCTTAGTAGCACGCGAACCTGACGATCTGATGTCGCTAGACCTAGTCAATCAAAATGAAAAATATGCTCAGACACTATTCCATCAAGACAATTTAGACTTTAAAATGAATATTAAGGCCTGCGCACACCTAGTTCGCTGGCGAACGCGATCAGTGAAACGCTGTAAAATATCGCTGTCAGATTTGAGATTTGACAGCGTTACACTGATCGCTACCGCCAGCAAACTAGGTGTGCGCAGGCCTTTAGAGTATAACCTCTCACCTCTCGAAACTCATCATCATCCCCCAGAATGACAGCTACTCAAAAATCCTTTTAAATTGACTGGCTTTTCAGCTCAGTTGGTAATAGCTCTGCCTTCAGCGCCGAAGGTCGTGGGTTCGATCCCCACCGAGAACAAATATTGTGTGGTGAAAACAGATGTTTGTTCTCTGTCTGGGTTTTATATTGGATTCTAAGTATGTATTTACAAAAAATATATATATGAGTATTATATCAGCTATCTAGTTCCCATAGTACAAGCTCTACTTAGTTTGGGGCTAGATAGTGTTGTGTGGATTATCTAAAATATTATTTATTTTATTTTTTATTTAAATCTCTAACGGCCGGTTTCTGAACGCTTGATCAAACCTTTTTTCAGCTTACAGGTTGATTAAGATTCCAATAAAAAGGATAAGACCAAGTTTATTACCAGGCGTAGTACCCCCAGCTGCGGGTGGCATATCCAACGCGGGTAGTTCGATAAGCGACGCGAGCGTGGCTTCACTAAACCGCATCAGTTGGATGTTAGGAGCCGTTAGCACCGCCGGCCCTAACTCTTGCCCGAGGGAAGGACTGTCGTGTTGTTCGCACACGCTTGATGACAGCTGGCAGCCGCTCCAGAGGGGCCAGTGGCCGAGGAATAGGACCAGCTGGGTGCATATCTATATGAAGAAAATATTTAAAAAATTACAATCTAAGAAGTATGAATCGTGATCGAAAGGAGTTTCTCTATCTTTTCTTTTCCAGACAGGCCTCTTTGCTACGCAAAGGATTCAATAGTCCCCAAGCTTTTACTTTTAATTTGTAACTGAGGCACAGATTAGATATGAATCAGCGTTATTTTTTATTTTTATTTTAAGCGCCTCTAGAGTTGTTAAGAACTCTCGTGACTCCATACAAAACCCGCTGAAAAAACAGGCACGCAATACAAAAAAAAATAACTTTAACTTGAAGCACCGTAGACGAGTCGAAAGGTCGGCCGAGCGAAATATAAATTATTTAAAATTCCCATTGTGTGCAAATGAACTAGTCAACTCTGTAATACAAAATCCCTTGTAGCTATGTAATTACCGTTTGTGCCCATAGCTTCACGTCAATGGTCGACGCCGGCAAGGTCTTGGGCCCGAGATTATCCAACTGAATGTTGGGGTCGAAGTCTTCATCCACGGGAAGCACTAGGCCCTCGATATCAGATCCATTTGTTCCTTTCATCACTGTGTACAAAACCTGAAAAGAACGCACTTGTCAAAGTAGGGTTATACAATATTAGGGGGTTGCATGTCATGCGAAGGGAAGAATGTCATGTAACGAGAAGAGCGCTAGATATTAATGTGGATGAGTATAGACGTATAGGTAGGCCAAAGAAAAGATTGATGGAGGGATGGATGGTGTGAAGGATGACATGGGTAAGAAAGGAGTGACTGCTGAAATGACGGCTAAAAGAGGAGAGTGGAGAACGAAAACCTGTTGTGGCGACCCCACATGAAGTGGGACAAGGACAAGAAAATGATGATGATGAGTTGAATAAGGTCTGCACTGACGTCCCGCGATGGGGTGTATTGTGCATTGTCCCCCAGCTAATATCATCCCAGCCAGCCCAGCTCCTTAAAATAGCGGAGATAGGACCTTGTGATGGCAAAAATGTTCCAGTAGACAGAATGTAGGGTCATGTTATATTGTGGAACTATAATATATACTCAGATATTACTGGGTTATCAGCTCAGTTGTTAGTAGCTCTGCCTTCTGCGCCGTAAGTCGTGGGTTCGATCGTCATCGAGAACAAATATTTGTTTGGTTAACGCAGATTTTTGTTCTCTTGTAGTCTTAGTATGTATTTCCAAAAAAATATGCATATATTTATAATATTAGGGCAGATAAGAAAGTATAGCTTTTTGTATGATTCACATAAATTGCAAACAACAGTGCCAAGAGACAATACATGAGGTCAAACCGCTGACACGTCTTGACTTTGCAATAAAACAAATAGAAATTTACGTAATAACACAGCACCAAATTCTATTTTAGTGGGACACCCGCCTCTCTTCATTTAGCACTATATTACGCGTATGTAAAATATAGTGTTGTCATCAATTAGTTGTTTGCTTTATAACGGCAGGTAGTTGTTGAGAGAAGTACAGTCTTCAGCTGATTCCAGTCTAGTAGTTACCTGCACACATCTTACGCACTATCAAAATGCATAAAATCGTAAGTTACTATATTTTTTATAAGACCGCAGTCATGTAGAAAGCAGGTTACCGGTCGATACCGGTGCTTAATGACTCAGTGTGACTATTTGAGTTTGAAATTGGTAGGTTTGATTAAATCCAATAATAAAAATAAATAAATTATAGTTTAAAAAACTAAAAAAAAACGCTTTTATAACTAATTGAACTAAAAAGTTAAAAATAAAACTGTAATAATCAATTGAAAATTTATATTATTGTACAAAAAGCGTGGGGTGCTTTTTATAATAACTTGAGATATAATAAACTATTGATAAAATATTTACAACAATCAAAATCAAGCCCCCCACGCTTTTTGTACAATAATATAAATTTTCAATTGATTATTACAGTTTTATTTTTAACTTTTTAGTTCAATTAGTTATAAAAGCGTTTTTTTTTAGTTTTTTAAACTATAATTTATTTTTTACTTTTTAGTTTTTTTTTTCATATTATTGCATTGTCATCGACCTTTGACAGGTGTGCAAAGTTTGAATCAAATCTGATCGTTAAAAGTACGTTTTTTTTATTTTTTTTATTTGTTTTCATTTTTTTTTTTTTTTTTTTCATATTATTGCATTGTCATCGACCTTTGACAGGTGTGCAAAGTTTGAATCAAATCTGATCGTTCAAAGTTGGTTTTTTTTTATTTTTTTTATTTCTTTTCCTTTTTTTTATTTTTTTTTTCATATTATTGCATTGTCATCGACCTTTGACAGGTGTGCAAAGTTTGAATCAAATCTGATCGTTCAAAGTAGGACAAAATCGAGCTCAAAGGGGTCGGTTACATACATACATACATACATACATACATACATACATACATACATACATACATACATACAGGTGAAGCTAATAAAAGCGTTATAAAAAATTAAGTCTGGTGGACCTACCTACCTGATGATAAAATCGTGACCATCTTCGTGTCGTCTGGGTGTTATATTGTATTCAAAGAATGTATTTACAAAAAAAAAATAATGGAAGCAAGTATTATATCAGCTATTTGGTTCCCATAGTACAAGCTCTGCTTAGTTTGGGGCTAAATAATGTTGTGTGGATTGTCTACAATATTTATTTATTCAAGCATATTAAATGAACCCGTACACCTTTCGCAATAAGGTCTAACTTAGTTTGTTGTCACAGATGTTGGTTTCCCTTGCCGTGATCGCCGTGGCTCTGGCTGCCCCGCAGCAACATCCCGACCAGCCTGCCTACATCCTGAAGCAGGATGCTGACGTCCATCCGAACGGATATAACTTCGCGTAAGTATTTTAGATTGCTTTCAAAATTATCCGATTTCCATATTGGACCCATAGAAATTTAAGCATAAGTCGTTTTGTTTTAAATGTTTGTTATCGCATAATTCCGTCATTTATGAGTGGATTTGAAGAATTCTTTTGTTGTCTGTAAAGTTATATGCACAGATTGGTCTCATAGAACTTTCACCATAATCGGTTTAATAAATTTGTCATGAATACGTTTTCTCAAGTTTTTTTAACTTATATTATCATATCTTCAAATAGAGATGACAACAGCTTAATGACTGCTATAGGACCATTATGAATGCCTATAGAATAGAAAATTTTGGATTCAAAGTATAATCTTTAAAGTAAAGCTTTGGCTTAGTTAAGACTGGAATGCGTTATGTCAAATATGGGGCAATATTTATATATCAACAACACCCATTTTACCCCCAGCTTCGAGACCAGTGACGGCACATCCCGCCAGGAAACTGGAACCCTCAAGCAAGTCAGCGAGGACCACCAAGCGATCGAGGTACAAGGCCAGTACAAATACACCGCGCCTGATGGCCTCATTTACACCGTCACATACACCGCCAACGAACACGGCTTCCAACCTCAAGAGCACATCTCGCAAGCTGGTCAATAATAGCTCAAGATTATAACGATTCAACACATCCAAAAGCTAGGGGATATCATTGGTATGAGCCGCAACCATTGCAATGCGTTAAATTATAAAGATTCAACGCGCTCAACTTGATTCACGCATAAATGCGCCGCGCTCTGTGTGATTTCCAACATTTTGATATCTTAGACGTGCGTGGATGATAAAATAACACCTTTACTTTTATGTAAACTAAGTTTTATGATTTCTGTTGCTAGTTGACTTAAACAGAAAATGAGTAGCTTGATGGGTGTGTTCAATTAGTCAATGGGAAACGACGATAATCCGTACTGCGGATACGTCGTAGACATAATTTATGCTTTTGAGAAAATCGTGTAGGTTTTACTACACTATAAATTGTGTAAAAAATGTTTTTACTTTTTTCATTATTTTTCTATGTTCATCAATTTTAATAAATATTTTCGTATTTTATCTGACTGAATTCTTATTCTGAACCATTTCCTTTAAATATAAATAATCTTATACCTTTAAACGAGAAAATCTTGTATATATATAAATATATATATATATATATTTAGGATCTCGGAAATGGCACCAACGATTTTCATGAAATTTAGTATACAGGGGTTTTTGGGGACGATAAATCGATCTAGCTAGGATTTATTTTTAGAAAATATCGGCGTTCGGACTTAAGAACAAACAACTTTTTCATAATATCATTACTCCTAGCGCCATCTGTTGCTCAGAAGCAAAAACTTAGCTCTGTGAGAACCTGAGAACTCAAGGGTTATGTTTCACAGAGAACGCCATCTATTGTCGAGTTTTGGTACTAAAGGACTACGTAAACACAAGTTCTGAAAGTTTCTATCTCATTGCACTCGTGATTTTTTTTTAAATAACCAGTTCTTATTTTTTATTATTATGTAGTATGTTAGTAAGATCGAAATATATGATTTCATCATTCATAAGTATGTTATCAAAAAAAAACCGAGTGAAGCTCGGTTACTTACTGCTAGTAAATATTAAAGACAATCCACACAATCCACTATCTAAGCAAAAGCGTGTTTGCTGCTCTGAGATCTAGCCCCAAACTAACCAGAGCTTGTACTATGGGAACCGGATAGCAGATAGCAGAATATATACATATATATATATACTAGCAGTTGGTAACCGAGCTTCGCTCGGAATTTTTTTCGTTAGTTTGTATTTTTAAGAAATCATAAGAGACATAATATCATCTTTACTGGTTTATTCTTACTGAACAACGCCATCTACTGGACATACTTGCAGTTAGTTGCTCACAATCGTCAATAGATGGCAGGAGCAGTCACATATTCAGTTTATGTTTAATTATTGAACTCGGAAAGAAATAATCATTTTCTTAAAATGAATCCTAGCTAGATCGTTTTATCGTCCCCGAAAACCCCTGTATACTTAATTTCATGAAAATCGTTGGCTCAGTTTCCGAGATCCTAAATATATATATATATCTTATACCTTTAAACGAGAAAATCTTGTATATATATATATATATATATATATATATATTTAGGATCTCTAGAACTGAGCCAACGATTTTCATGAAATTAAGTATACAGGAGTTTTCGGGGACGATAAAACGATCTAGCTAGGATTCATTTTTAGAAAATGTCCCCTTAATCGTAAAGTAAATAATCAACTTTATCATAAAATCATAACTCCTAGCGCCATCTGTTGATTGAGTCATGAGTTAGTGGGACAGAGAATGCCATCTATTGACGAGTAGTGGAGTTTATTATTATGTCGGTAAGATCGAAAAATATTAATATTTAATCAGTATGTAAGTAATTCGTATTTAAATATAATTCACAACAACAGTTTACCAAAAAAAAATACCGAGCGAAGCTCGGGCACCAACTGCTAGTATATATATATACAAGATTTTCTCGTTTAAAGGTATAAGATATATGTATACCTGTTAAATTATGGAAATGTAAATTACCTATATATATAATTAGTGAAATTGGTCTCAAGACCGTTCTAATTAATTAATTAAATAAATAAATAAATAGAATATTACTTATACATTTATTTTGTAAATATGTACATACATACTTAGAATACAATATGACACCCAGACAGAGAAGAACAAACATCTCTGTTCACCACACAAATATTTGTTCTCGGTGGGGATCGAACCCACGGCCTGCATTGCAGAAGGCAAAGCCACCAACTGAGCTGAGAGGCCAGTCAACAGCTGTTACATACCTTGAATATCATAAGTAGTAGAGTCTGGTCGCCATCTTTTTCTTGCAATAAATAAGTAGGTCCGCATCGAACCGCGAACTCAGCCAGACAAAGAAGCAGCGATCCCGCCAACGGTTTGACCGAGTCGCGGGAACTACTGGGGGATATCTGAGCTAGGCAAGCGCATATCCATTTTATTATTTTACCTGCGAATAAACAGTTCGATGTTTAAATTTACAGAGACCAATAGATCTTAAAAGGTTCGAAAACATGTGTCGTGTGCACGAAAGGAGTTTCTTTGAGGTGCACTTAAAATCCTTTCACCACACTTGGTTCGAAAGAACCAGTGACACGGTAAGTAGAAGAACAGAGACCAATTTCTGACTGAACTGTGACTGTAATGAAACAATCACTGTCAATATTCAGTAAAGTCAAATTCTAAAAACAAGCATTTATTTTTTCATTAGAAATAATGGTAAAAATATAATACGGCCTTTCACAGGCGAAATTTTTGTGCAATTTAGTCTGTTCGCATACATACTTGCTAAACAGTTATTGCGCTCTATTCATTAGCATCCCAGGCTAAGTCATGCAAAATGCCTGCCTGTTTACATACAAGATATCTTCTTCTTCAAAATATATAAAACTCTTACTAGTTTATTATAAAACTACCTAATGAAACAGGCATCTGCCCACCTGATGAGTGGCAACTATCGCCTATAACAAAGCAGCTGCCCTGCGTCCATCAACTTGAGGCATACAGTTCAGCCTCACATGCCAGTATTTTCAGAGATAAGGCATCACTAAAAAAAACTAAACTCACCAGCTAAACCCGGGTATAGTTCCACAATCCGATCCGTGTAATCAGCCAATACCAATATACCATCGCTCACCACTTTTGCAATAGTCTTATTTTTCATCTGAAAATAATATATTTGCAGAATATATTGAAACAAATAAGGAAAACTTGATAATAAATCAATTAGAATACACAGTAGGTCATGGAGTGAGGTGATGTGTCTATTCCAAGTAACACTTTCACTTCTAGAACCAAACTGTGACCTCACACAGGATATGATGACATTTTTATGACGGCAAGTTTCAAAGGTCATAGATTTTCTGTGCGTTAGGGATTCGTGAGCGAAGTTTTTTTTATACAACTAACTCATGGAACATGAGAGTAGCCCGCCTGATGTTAAGTGGTAACCATCGTCTATATCAAAGCATTGCCTCATAGGTCACGCACGTCAGGAACGTGCCCTACAATGCACTGCCTTGCGTCCATCAACTTGAGGCATACAGATTTTCAGCCTCACGTGCCAGTAATTTCACCGGCACCCACACACCCTTCAAACCGAAACACAGCAATGCTGCTTCACGGCAGAAATAGGCATGGTGGTAGTACTTCCCCGGACGAGCCCTTCACAAAGAGCTCTACTATATCGTCTGTCTGGTCATCTGTCGATCTGTATGTGCCAGGCATTATACTCGTTCGTTAATGGATCGTGGACGCTGTTTAACTAAAACGTTCCAATCCATATCGTACATTGTACGAATGTTTGCACGCATGTGAAGGGCCGTAAACATTCTTTCGCAAACTTAGCGGTTATGCAAATGGGTTTGCATACTCAATTTGCGAACCCATTTGCGCTTCCTCCTACACTTGTTTACGAATGTCTTTTAATGGGATTTCTTTTGAGGATCCCATATGGTTGATTCAATTTGCATGAGCTCAATGAACTCCATCTCCTTGGTGTTGTACCAATCCATGATAAATTTAGGTTATACACAGTAGACGCCACGACCTATGAAAATGGCGAAACGTCCGTTACCTTCGCAATCGTGTGCGCAACTGATGACACGAATGTGTGGGAGATTACGCGAAGGTTCGAGGTTCGCGCGCTTTGATGTCCGTTAAAAAACCGACACGGCTCGGAAAAGCGCGAATGCAGCGAAAACTTCGTATATTCATTTGCAAATGTCGTCCTACACCTTGTGGGTTTGCGTATTCGTGCGAATGTGAGTGACCGGCATTAGTGTATAGTTACCATTAGCATCTGCAGCAGACATGTGACGTATGACGGCAGCCGCTCGCAGTGTGCCCTGGTGGCTAGCAGGTGACAGACGTGCGCCAGCAGTGCGCATGCGCCGGCACAACGCGCCGCGCCCGCGCCCTCGCGCCGACACACGCGGACCACTATGTTTAGTACGTGCTCCTACGTAACAAGTACATTTACATTTTAAGAATAGAATAAGCCTTATTCAAAAATTAAGCAATTCAGTAGAAATATAAACACATTATGTTGCTACTAAAAATAAGGATACATGGAGAAGTTCCTTATTATATGCAATTAATTTGGCTTGTGCACAGTTATTAAATGCTAACAAAATTTCGGCAAATTCTTTGATCCGCAATTGATGTGCGGACTGGTTTCCGCAAGTAGACCACTAGCGGCCTTTTTTGCGTGACGCTTGACACCTGTTGTTCGATCTTTTTTAGGTTCTATGATATGCCGGTTTAATCACGATGTTTTCCTTCACCTTTTGTGAGTACTAGCATAGTGCACATACATTTTTCGTCAGAAAAACTCATTGGTACACGCCTGGATTTGAACCCACGACCTTAGGATCAGAAGGCGGGTCCGCTACCACTAGACCACCACTGCTCTTACTTCATGTGGGGTCGTCACAACGCAACAATCACTGTCAAGGAAATGAAAATGTCGAAAGACCAGTCATCAGTCGGAAAATGCCTGAGCCTAAACAAGTTTCTAAAGGAATCACTTCTTAGGTTCTTGTAAACGTATTCTAAAATATTGACTGGACTAATTACCTTGAATAACTAGTGATACGATATGAAGAAGATTACCTTGAGATCGGGACAGGAGACAGTATTGTACTGATGAGGGTACGGTTGGAGCATAGGCGCGTTCATCAACCCATCTGGAAGCGATAGCAGCGACCCGAGGAACGTGACGGCAGCTGTGCGTGGACACTGCAACAATCAAATAAATCGGTTGTCTGTAAAGTCGGTTTACTGACGACAGTTGAACGTGACAACGTCATATAGCTGTCCACGCGGACGCATCGCTCACTCAAGTAGGAGAGAGACAGATGTCGAACGCTGCCGAACGCGGAGGCCGCGAATGCGCCTCTTTGTCGCTCGTTCCGCGCTCTCGCTTGGACTTCAAGCCTTAAATAGAACGCCTCAGAGCGACGTAACGCCGCATGAGTCATGTTTTTTCGTGCGTGCAGCCGCCGCCGGCTCCATCGAATTATAAGACGTTGTCACGTCAAAAACACAAAAAAATCCTTCAATTTTGTTTTTTTTTAATCCTTCAATTAGAAAAACACACAAAAATGGCGAATGGAGACCAGAAACTGGAAGGCGAGACCCGATGGACTTATGATATTGTTAAGATCGCGGGAAGACGGTGCACGGAAAGGGCTCAAAATCGTTCTTATTGGAAATGTTTAGGGAAGCATAATATTATTATGTTCAGCAGAGACATTTTTCAGGTTGATAATAAATATAAATATTGTAGACAACCAACACTATCTAGCCCCAAACTAAGCAGAGCTTGTACTATGAGACCTAGATAGCTGAAATAATACTTATATACATTTTTTTTAGAAACATACTTCGAACTCAATATAACAACCAGACAGAAAACAAACATCTGTGTTCACCACACAAATATTTGTTCTCGGTGGGGATCAATCCCACGACTTACGGCGCAGAAGGCAGAGCAACTGAGCTGAGAGGCCAGTCATTTCTATTCAATTCCATTCATTACGAAATAATATAGACCTGTGGGCTGATGATTTAATCCAAATTGCTGGGAAAGACTGGATGTCCACAGGAATGGACCGAGAACAGTGGAAGAAGATGGAGGAGGCCTTTACCCAAAAAGGGGTCCACTTCTCATAGATTTAAGAAAACTGACAACTTTATAGGCTAAAAGTAAACACTAACACTTTACTAACACACAAACTGTAAAACCTAACTTTAAGAGATTTGGAAATAAAAGGCTATATTATTATTATTAAAGTAACAACTAAATTGGTTTCTACATTGTAAGTTACGTACCGAGGTTCCCATATCAGAGGAGTTGAGCACCACAGTAGATGCGTGAACGAAGTCGAGCAAGAGAAGCGAGTAGCCGTCTAGAGCGAGAGAGAGATATCTAGGCGCGGCGTACTCTACTAACACGTCGACTACTGAACGGTCCTCTCCCGTTAGTCCTGTGAATAAAGGGGTAACAAATTATTGATTTAGTTTAAAGTAGTACTTTACCCAGCCGAGAGACTATAATAAGGCTAAGATGGGGAAAAATTCTGACAAATCCAATAATACCTTGGCTAATAATGTACCGAAAACAATTTTTTTCTCACTATCTATTTATACTGTTGGTTCCATTAAAAGGGATAATAATGTTTAAATATTTATAGATACTTTAATTAAAGTCAAAGTCAAAAATATATTTATTCACTTGTATCACAAGGATCACTTTAAAATGACTTAAAGCTAGGTGAGTCTAGGTGCCAGTTCTACGCGACCAAGTCTAGAAACCCAGCATGTTTTCAAACGTATGTAGTTTCTAGTACTTTAATATAATCGTCAGTCTGAAGAATTCCACTGGACTGTTCGTACAATACGTAAGTGGTAGAATGTCCAAATAAAAAAAAAACCCCATCGTCTGAAAAACAAGGACATGAACGCATGTAGTCTTTATTGAGGACAGACTTGTTCACTTCAATGATAATCTTTCAACAGATTTATGTTTCGAACCTAAACTGTCCGAAAACATGTGTCAATTGCACGATAGGAGCCTCTCTGAGGCGCACTTAAGATCTTTTCACCACACTGGTTCGAAAAAATTAGTGACACGATAAGAAGAAGAACAGATTTATAAGAGCCTATAAATTACCGTGATGTAAAGCCCGCTGGTAGAGATGCAAATGCGCCAAATGCAGCCGGTTGTTGCAGGAAGTGGGCGCGCCGGGGCCTTGCGCCTGCGTCGACTCGCATAGCAATCGCAGCGCGAGCAGTTTGCCGGCCCTGAACAAAACAATACAGTTGTAGGCAACGAATATTGCACATCGGCTAATTTCGGCTTCGCAGGGCGTCAGACAGATAGCGTTCTACAAAGCCGAAAAGACGATGTGCATTATTAATTGCCTACAACCGTACATGGGTATAAACACCGTCACGTCAAAACACTGAAGCTAAAAAAGAACGCTGGAAGGTGAGAAACCCGCATCTAATCCCAGCAAACAGGTGCAAGTTTTGCATGCGCAAACTCCACCATCATCCAGTCCAGCGTTATTTTGGTGACGATACCTATACTATCAAAATTACTCATCCTCCTATAGCTGCGACATAAATATTACGAAGGCGAAAGTTCAGTAGGGCAAGTCCTACTTCATTTACAACATTTCGTCTACGAAATGTTTCGTTTCACTTATTTGTCTCTCTCTATTGTATGAAAAAAAGATGAGACAGTAAAAATAAGTTACGTAGAAACGATCGAAACGAATTGTTGTCTGATCAATTTTCCATACAAAAGAGAGACACCTGCTTACACGAAAACAACATTTGTACTTGGCCATCTGATAAAGGAAAAAAATCTAGGGAACAATTAAATAAGAACAATGCCTTAAATATTGATGTTAGCAATCAGAGACACCACGCGAGCGAAACCGCAGGTGGCCGCTAGTCTTCTATATCTATAAACGAGACGTATATTCACTCATTGCCAAATCTCCGATACTACAGGGCATAGGTTAGTGGTATAGGCGCACACTAAGAAAAAAAACTAAAAGGTCTCCCAGTCTCCAGTCCCGTGGAATGCTTCACGCGAACATAGCCCTTCTACTATGTTCTATGAACCAACCTGTGTGAGGTCGGCAGCGCTTCTGCTTCGAGGCACCATCCCGCGACCAGGTTGAACGGCACATGGATTTCCGTGTTCCCATTTAGAGTTTGGTTAGCACTTATCTGCAAAAACACCATGACATCACAAACTGAAACCGCTGCAACACTTTTTGTCATCGATGACGATCTTTGTTTTTGTCGTATTAAAAGTGGCAAAATACTATGTCATAATAAGTAAAGTAGGTAATTCACGAGCGTATTGCTTATTTTCATTTTGTAAGAACGATTTTTCGCAATTGAGTAAAACTAAAACCTTGCCTCAATATCGTTATCTTCGTCATCTTGCAACAATCTTTGTGTATCGTCACTGAAACGTTTAAATACTTCAAAATCCATGGATTTTTCACTTTTCAAACTCCGCGATAAAAAAACTACTTCACAAAAATTGGCACTCTAAAAATGATCTGTCGTATTTAATTCAAAACTACCCACATGAAGACAAAAACATCTGTAAAATGAATGTAAAAAAAAACCTCTTTCTTTTTGCGTCTCCGCAGAAGCCTCCTTTTTCCTGCCCCTCTTTCGCACTGACATTCTTTAAATACTTTCGAGTTGGAAAACAGCGCGCACAATTTCAATAAAACCATTCATAGGACCGCCGCACTCGCAGATCACAGTTCGATTGTCAATAGAAAAGTACCTTTCAAAACAAAAACAAATTACTCAACGAGATAAATCCTATTCTTTTTGCGAATCGGCCATCTGTCAAATAGAATGATATCGACTGATAAGTGGGTATTTAATGTTTGTGATAAACATTAACAGATGGCCCGTGAGCCATACAATACAACATGATTATGTTGCGTAAGTGTTTATAAAAGGTACCGGTTCAATTTGAACACACTAAATTCGTGCGATTCCATGTAAATATTGGCTTCGTCGTAGGTGGGTAAATGAACTTGGGTTCACTTGAATGGATAAGTTTCGCAATGCCTTTGCGGATAACGAAAGGTTTCGTAATTGGTTTTGATGTAAATTTTGGCGAAACCGATTTATTACGCAAACTAAGCATCACATAACACATAGAAGTTGTCGCCAAAATAATCCCACTAATATTATTTAAAAAAATCGGTTGTCTGTAAAGTCGGTTTAGTGACGATAGTTGAACGTGACAACGTCATAAACCGCAATTATCATTGCTATAAACAATTGACACCACATGCACTTTTCACTGCACTTCATATGCCGATTGTGCCTCTTTGTCACTCGTTCCGCGCTCTCGCTTCTACTTCAAGCCTTAAATGGAACGCCTCAGAGCGAGGTAACGCCGCATAAGTCATGTTTTTTCGTGCGTGCAGCCGGCTATATCGAATTATAAGACGTTGTCACGTCAATAAGAAAGTTTGGACGGATGGATGTTTGTTACTCAATCACGCCAGAATCTGGATGAAATTTGGCACAGAGAAAGATTGTATTCAGGAATAGCACATAATACTACTTTTTATTCCGAAAATGTATGGTTTCCGTGGGACAGATTTGTTTTACTTTTTTATAGTGCAAAGGATCGACATGATATTTAACGCGGGCGCAGTTAGTTTCAATATAAATTTAAAAAAATGCAGGGCTAAGGGAAAAAATTGTATCAGTCTGTGCGCGAGAATTTTAACTTTTATCTAATACAGCAGCATACTAGTTTTGGCAACTCGGTCGCTGGTGAGCCTTTCTTACGTGACCATCACTGACCAACACAGTGCCCAAGTATGTCTAAAGCCTTCTATTGAGTGACGCAGTATTTTAACATAATAAATAGAAAAACTACCTCGTAAAGGTTCTCGTTTAGCGTGTCTGCTTGAAATACAGTAGTGACAGTATAGAACTCTTTGCGAAGGGCTCAACTTTTTGACTAGCCTTTCAGCTCAGTTTGTATATAGTAGTATTAGTTTGTATACAACGTGTTAATGAAATAACCCAAAACCTCGGACACCCCGCCCGATTTTTATATTAATAAATTGATATGACGTATAATTATTTATTTTCATAAATTATAGTAAAATAAATAAATTATAGTAGTGTGTAGTGTGTGTAGTGTGTAGTGTGTAGTAGTGTGTAGTAGTATAAATTATAGTTATAGTAAGTTTCTAAACTAAATACTTAATATACTACCTACCAAATTTAGCATGCTAGTTAGATAACCTGATATGCTACCTATTTCAATTAGTTCGCCGAACATAACTTTAGAAAGATAATAATTATTGCTGTTTTTGTACCTACCTACTTACTAGTGCTTACATAATGTAGATTCAAATTGGTTAATGTATAAAATACATCGAATAGCTTAAGATAAACAATATTGTAACTGTGAGTCTAAGATTAAATAAATAAACAACAATAAACAATAGTAAAAGATATTTGCAAATGTAGTAGTCGCGCTACTTCTTACAGATTCGTAGCTCTATCGCCCGCCGCGCCTTGTCGCCAGCTCTAGCACCCCCTCCCCTCACCCTCGCCCGCGCTGTTTGTTTACATCGCGTTGGACAGTACCTAGTGTCCCAGCGTCGTTTAAAAATATTAGATGCGGCATGGCATGACAAATAATTATTTTTTGGAAAAAATAGCCTACGTTAAAAATTATTGTATTCGATTTTGCTGCCGATTCTAAACAAACTAGTTTCAGGTTTTGGGTTATTTAATTAACACGTTGTATAGGAGCCTGTTTCCTTCAGCGTCGTAGGTTCGATCCCACCGAGAATAAATATTTGTGTGGTGAACGTAGATGGACACGCTCATAAGACTTTCTATACAATTGATTGGGGTCCATTTGATTTTACGCATAAGAATCCTGCCGCTCCCCCCGCGCCGCCGCCGCTGCCACCCCGCTGCCCGCTAAATTCGAGGCAGAGGCCTAAGACGTTTCAAAGTGATTCTTGTAATTGAACTGAATAAAGGCAATTTTGATTTTGATTTCTTACCTTGAGCAGCGTGGAGTTGAGATGTATAAGGTAGTTGTAGAGATGCGCGTGCGCCCTCGGGTCGCGCAGCAGGTTGGGGTCCCCGAGCGCGGCCAGCATGCGCCGCCACAGCGCCGCCGCCACGTCGGGCAGCCAGCCGCGCGCGCGCCCGCCCATCACCACGCCGATACCCGCCCCTCCGCCCCCGCCCCCGCCCCGCCAACCCTCCTCCTCGCTCTCCGTCCATTCTGGGAATAGTATACATCACATACCCAGGGAAGTCAAATTAGAAATGTGAGGCATATAGAAGCAAAGCTAGCAACAACCTTTTTTTTGTAATTTGGCAACTTTTAATGCAGTTTGATAGTGTTCTGACAAGTTTACTTGACCGAATAATAAAATCGTGTAAAAACTAGTAATATTCTATACAAAATAAATGTTTTAGATTGTGGTTGGTCGCAAAAACAGATTTATCCCTTCATTTTTAAAGCATTGACAGCAACATCCGTTTAAAAAAATGCCTACCGTAATTTTAGTAAACATGGATGTTGCTACCTTTGCTTCTATATGACTCATGTCTCAGATCACATGTAGTTATTGTTTACTGAGGCGAAGCCGAGCTCGACAAACATGTGATCTGCGGCTATCTTTTTTCTGAAGTCTTTTTTTTTCCTTTTTTACCACTGGCGAAGTGGCAACTTTCGGCCCGCTGCACGAACCGAAGTTGCCCCTTTCCGCCGTCGCGTCGTTGAACAAATATCGTCGCAGAAAAAATGTATACACACCACGGGAAGTAAAAAAAAAAGCCTCAGATCACATGTTTGTCAACCTCGCCTTCGCTTCGGTAAACAACTACATGTGATCTGAGACATTTCTTATTTTACTTCCCTGGGTATGTAATACACTATTTCAGCTCACCGGATGAAAAGTGGCAAATTTCAGCCCGCTGCACAAACCGAAGTTGTCCCTTTCCGCCGTCGTCGAGCAGAAAAATCGTATACACACCGCGGGCAGTAAAAAAGAAAGCCTCAAATCACATGTTTGTCAACCTCGGCTTTTTACTTCCCTGGGTATGTAATATACTATTAACTTGGATTCACGCTAAAAAAATCCAGGTAAAAAATTTGTTCTACTACTATTTGTTTGTTGGGCTGGTTCTTAGAAAATAGACTGCGGACTGGGCCGCAAAAAAAGGCTTCCAAATCAATATTCAGCTATATCATTACGATGATAACGAGATTTAGATAGGTACATGATTACGTAGGTACTTTTTCTTCCTAAGACCCGCTTCTTAGTTCTATCGCGCGATGACCATTCTATGTTTTTCTTCCAGTAGGCCTACCATGAGCTCTGTCTGGCTCTGTCTCTGGTTCTGGTTTTGAGTCTGTGTGAGTGCTCACCAGTGCATTATACTGTGTGTGTGACGTTTCGACGTTGGATTTAGTCAACACTCACACAGACTCAAAACCAGAACCAGAGACAGAGCTCATAGTAGGCCTACAGTTCGCGTTCGCCATTCGAACTTATCCCGAATGGATGTCGGTTCTACGAGCTATACTTACTAACTAAGCAAAGTAATAAATGAATGAAATGATTGTAACTTACTGTATAGCCACTCACCTACGTTGCCGCCGTCCGACGCCAGGTCTATCTGCAGCGGCGAGTCTTTGATGGAGCTGCTTTCGACACCGCTTGATGGCGCTGGAGAAGGCGACCGGGATCCTACATCAACATTACTCAATTATACAAATCCATACACGGCTGAACCAATTTTGCAGAAAATTGGTATGGGTGTCTTCTAGACCATGCTGATCCATCGTCGGCTACATCGTCGTTTACCATCAGATGATATTGTAGCCATAGGGTGGCCTACATATATCATGTTAAAAAAAAAGTTAACGTACCGCTAGCGGAGTCCCTTTCATCATGATTTGAGGAAGTTCGCAATGAGTCCAGTGAATACCATTTTCTAGTCTTCATACTGATTTGTTCTTTGGTTTCTTCTGTTGACAAAAAAAACCATTTACATTGTCTACATATTTGGTTATAGAGGTAGAGCATACGCATTAGGCTTTGCGTCCAAAGTTCAATGTAGGGTGGTCAAGCTGTCGGTTCTAACTAAATAACCATCCAGCTTTAGAGAAATGGACATTGACGCCAAAGATTTATGTTGTCCCAAAAGTTAAGAGCCGAGTACAGCTTGACTGGCCGGTAGTAGCTCTGCCTTCTGCGCCGTAGGTCGTGGGTTCGATCCCCACCTATATATTGTATTCTAAGTATGTATTTACTGAAAAAAAAGTATTTAAGTATTATATCAGCTACTTGGTTCCCATAGTACAAGCTCTGCTTAGTTTGGGGCTACATAGTGTTGTGTGAATTGTCCACAATATTTATTTATTTATGTATTCCACTGTTGGATATAGATCTCGTCTCCAAGACATAGATTTTCCAACACCATCCTGCACTTTCTTTTCCAGTTTGTGATGGTAATTTGTCAATTAAAGCTTATATTAGCAGTAAATCAAACTTACCGTCTAGTTTAAGTGGTTGCGTGTCTTTGCTGATATGCGGGTCACTTCGACACCGCGTCAACTGTCGACGCGTGGCTTGATCCTTGCGCGGATGCGTTTCGCTGCTCGACTTTGGAGATTTACCTAAACAAGTAAAAAGTTAATATATTTAAATTTACCCCAAGGCAGTCTTACCGTGTCTGAGGAACACTTTGCCCAAAAAAAAACCTCTCGTCTCAAATCGTCGCAAGTGGAGACGTATTATTTAAATCTGACGAATAGCGTTACTTTGATATGATCAAATCTAACCATAGCCATTATTTAGTTACCATTGTTACGGCGAAAACTATCCATTGGATATAGCTAGAAGTCTGCTTAATTTAATGCACGGCAAACAATCATCTAGTGATGTGACTCGTCGCCCGGTCTTAGTAGGGATGTCCTATTCCCAAAACCGGCTAACACTATACAGGCACAACTTGTAAAATCACAGCGGAGAAATGCACCAAAACAGTGTGTCGTATTTAGATCAGTGGAGAAGCTATGGTAAGGTCCACGAGACCTTTGCCCTCACCTGGTGTCCGTGAGTCGGCGGCGCAGACGGCTGGTATGGCGGCATGTGGTGCGGGGCGGGGAAGCGGCGCGGGGGCGGCGGCCACACGCCGGCCACTCCGCCCCCGCTCGCAGCCCGCCGCGCCCGTTCCCGTCTCTGACAGATCCAGTGAGTATACGTGCCGTGCTAGCACGCGGGTTAGAGTCTCCATTGTTTTCTGATGAACAAGCGAACGGTTACCTGTGTTATAGATAAGTCTCTACGCAGTTTTTTTAATACATCTAACTGATGGAACAAGCATATGGACTAGCACAGGAACGCGCCCTACGATGCACTGCCCTGCGTCCATCAACTTGAGGCATACAGATGTTCAGCCTCACGTACCACGGCTGAAATAGGCATTTTGGTAGTACTTCCCCAGACTAGCCCTTCACAAAAAGCTCTATTACTACAGTGATCAGAGGTAAGGAACTTGCATCAATATGAATAATAGCAAAGGATAGAATCCTCTCAGATCAGTTAGAGCGTTGTAAAAGACGCGCAGAGCTGACTGTTCCGACCAGCGCAGCGGTTCAGTACAAATCCGGGGGGTCTAATCTTTAAAGCTGCTCTATTTCAAGGGTAGAAAAAAAAGATAAGACATCATTAAAAATGAATGATTCGCATGATGAAAAATAGATTTCAGAATTTTGGGTCTATGTGAAAAATACATCCTTTTTCCGACTTTCATTATCAGTGCGACAAAAGTTCAATAGAAAACAGTCTGTAAATCTTACCGCCCATTCTTTGATAAGGTCTTCCCAGTGAGTGAGCCTGCTGAGCAGTTCCATAAAGCTTTGCCACAGTTCTGGCTTCACAGCTACGTTCAGATTTGCTTTGATCCACGTCACTATCAATGTTTGGAATAGCGCGGGCGCTAAAAATCCACCTATGAAGACAAAAAAAATACAAAGAGATGTAAAAATGCCCTAAATTTATGATCTCTGCCTGTAGTTTCGGAAAGTGTTTAACATACTTACCTAATGTGTCTTGTTTCCGTTTTGGAGGTACTTTAGTCAATACCAGTGATGTGATTTGAAGTAATACTAACAGCAATTGTTCCCTGGAAGAAATACATTGTTATTTACTATTCAGCTACAACATAGTATAGTAGTAGGCAACAAGTATTGCACATCGGCTAATTTCGGCTTCAAAGGGCGTAGTGTGCGTCAGAAATAGATAGAGCTCTATATACAAAGCCGAAAAGTCGATGTGCAATATTTATTGCCTACAACCGTACTATCCTTTCCTATTATTATATATGGAACAAGTCAATATTGAGGGACCAATCTGGAAGTATAACCTATCAGGTAAAAAAAACCTTCAAATCGACAACAATCTAAAATAATCACTGTATCTTACAACATTATGTGCAATAAATAATTTGTATTAGGAACAAAATCTACTTTTTGAGCTCGAATAAAAATATTCGGATAGATAATTATTACATCTGCAAGTCAGTAATTTGATGAACCTAATTACTGACCAATGGAAAGAATACAATCAACATACCAAGAGTTGGCGTCCATAGCTACATGCATAACCATGTATCTGTATATATTGAGCACTCGTTTGCACGTGTCTGTCTGTTCCTCCAACAGTTGTTGCTGGCTGAGGGCCCCAGGCGGCGCCACTGGCGACGGCGATGCGAGGAACACTGTAGATGCTTGCGTCATGAAGATTTGCAGCACGTTCTGGAAATGTATGTTCGTTTTAGGCGAATTCCTGATTAGCTACAGTCGTAGCAAGCGATGCGATTCGTTGCAAGACGTATTGTTTATTATAAGTGTTTCTAACTTCTAACCACCAAGGTTCTATTTCTAATTTGAGTTTGGGGGAATAGGAACTGCACTGACGTTTGTGACTGTGTGTTGTGCACTAACAAACAGGGTTATTCCCTATATTTTTTGAAGTGCAAACCTTGTAAGGTCTTTAATGTGCGAATCCTTCTGTAAAGTCAGCTGCAGCCAAATCAGTTAAAAAAGCTAAAGCAACGAAACACGCGAGCAAATACGCAACTGCAGACTTGTGGTCACACCAGATTGTCACACCGATGTGACTAACAGGAATTTATTTTAGTCATGGTCACACTATATTGCGAAGGATGGCAGGGCCGAATTAATTCGAATTAGTAGGATGTATGCCTGGCCTCTCAGCCCAGTTGGCAGTAGCTCTGCCTTCTGCGCCGTAGGTCGTGGGTTCGTCCCCACCGAGAACATATAATTGTGTACAGATGTTTGTTCTCCTTCTGGGTGTTATATTGTATTCTAAGTATTTATGTATTAAAAAAAAAGTATATAAGTAAATATCAACTATCTGGTTCCCATATTACAAGCTCTGCTTAGTTTGGGGCTAGATAGAGTTGTGTGGATTGTCCGCAATATTTATTTATATATACCTGCATGCCGGCTCGCACCATGACGTTGTCCCGACTGAGTGCGCCGAGATACGAGTCGTTCCTGAGTCGTCGCGGCGGAGGCGCCGGTTCGCCGCCACCCGCTGCCATCTGCTGCTCGTAAGTGTTCTCCACCAGGAACGGAGGCACTTCGGCCACCTGAACATGGAAGTTACACTGTTCATGTTGCATAGTGATCGAGATTTACTTAGATAAATAGTCGTAGGCTTTTTAAGTTTATCAGTCGTGCTCAACCGGTGTCATCTGGACGTTGGCTTTTGTATTGCTACCACACTGGAACTTCGCTGTTATTTATATTTGTTTTTAAAAGGATCATATTAAAAACGGTAGGAGTCAAGCCGTAATTTGTTGCCTGTTCTTTTAGGCTTGGTCGCGTGGAACTGGCACCTAGATTCACCTATCTGAATTTTGAAGTTATTGAATTGATAGCTCGCGATTTTAAGCACCCACCGACAAAAAGTACAATTAAACATAACAATTTTTGCAGCTTGTTTCGCTCTTCCAAGGTGTTTTATATTTATTGTTGGACAAAGTAAACTGCATTCTTAACTTACATTCATCTGTATCCAATCTTTATAGAGCGCGATAACCCGTCTCCCCGCGGCCGCGTGAGAAAAGGGCAGTAGAAACGCTTGACGCAGCACTTCTATCGTGAAGTCTACGTGTTCACGCGATGAACAACATAGCACGTCGCGGACCACTTGCTCCGAACTCAGCCCTTCGAACATCACTACACCTGGAATGGTCAGAACAGTATTAATGCACTCGTCTTGTAGTGAAACTAGGTCTTTCGAAACATAAAACAAAAATAACTATAAAACTACGTCACAGGATGGGGTCGTCAAAGGGTGCGAGGGGCCTTATGTCAAAAATCATGAATCACTAAGTCCGCACCAAGCGCTTTGCTTCAACTTTTATGTTGCGGACAACCAAGGAATGGAATTCCTTGTCGGCGTTTGTCTTTTCAAACACCTACAGCTTGGACGGAAAACGTCCAAGCTGTAGGTTTTCAAGACAAGAGTGAATAGGTATCTCCTAGATAGGTGTGTTACACTGTAGACCGCATCATCACTTATCAGCAGGTGACAGAGCGGTCAAACGCAAACCTATAAATTATTAAAAAAAAAAGTTTATGGATGTCTTCCCCTGAACAAAAAGAAAAAATATTCTCACCCGATTCCAAACTTGGATGCGGCGTGTTAGAGGCGGAATCATGCGAAGACGCCCGAGAGGAATCCGAAGGGTGTCCAACAGTGAAGGAGGTCTCTTCCTCGTGATGTAGTGACGTCGCTGGCGTTGGCGTGTTGGAGTGCGGTACATGAGAACCGGTACTAGTCATAGAGGATGGACCACCATCACTGCCCGTTTTCTTCATAAAGTGAGCGTAACTGGCGACCCATTTTATGAGAGTAACTCTGCATAATACGAAGTCGTCTTCTAGGATGTTGTGTTGGACTGGCAGCTCTGGAATGGAATTACCATGTGTGAAACCAAACCAAACTATGAGCATACCATTGCGCATTTATCGAATCAAAGAAATTTAAAGGGGATATCTATTTAATTGTGCATGGAATAAAATCGTGATTCTATTTCTTAGATTTTTTTTTCGTGAATTGACTTACCAAGGTTTGGTTTATACAGCGAGTTTTTAAGATTGAACTGTGGGCATATTACTGGCAAGTAATAGATCCTGAACTTCTCCAACAGAAACGCAAAGCATCTCATAGCCTTAGCATGAGATCTGTCCCGCCACTGTATTTTAGTAACGGACGAAGCCATTCCTTCTAGAAGTATCTCAAAGAAGTACTTTGTCTCGTTGTCAACAGGCTTTTCGCTAGCGCTGGGCGGTAACAGCGGTTGGATATCGATACTTTGGACCGGATTCAGAGCATTTGTGTCATGGAATATAGATGCTGAGACGTTTGCTAGTTTCCCAATTATTCCTGATGGCGTTTGTTCTACAATAATCTTTCTTGCGTTTGGATTTTCCGTGGTCGCGGTAAAATTTGGGTGTTGCATTATATCTTCCATGCTGAATTCGCCAGACTCCTGCGACGCGGCGGATACGTCTAAAGACTTGGGATCGAGTGGGGATCCTTTTAGAGTAGCGCTTGGGTCCGGCATTCCAGGCACCAGAGTGGCGAATAAAAAATGCACCTCCATCGGAGCGTTGTCGCCTAGTGCTTGATACCATTGTAAGAAGTACCTGATAAATTAATTCCAACATTTTTTTATATTTTTATGTTATTCTAAGTAGGTATATTAATTTCAAGCAAATATTTCTATAAAGGTGCTGACAGACTTGAGCATTCACTTGTAACAGAACATCGAGCATTCGCCGTTTTTATACAATCATATTTGTAGAACTGAACAACGAGCCGAGCCAAACATTGCTATGAACATTTTCATGAGCATTCTAGTGAACGCTCTAGTCTATTAGATGCTCGTCATAAAATATTCTTCACGAAGATGTCAGACTTGACAGTCGCGTGTGCTGCACGGAACGATGACCGAAGCTTGGCTCGGCAAAAAGCTCGAAGCAATGCTCGCCAGAACGCTTGATAGAATGCTCGCTAAAATGTTCTCGTATTTTTCTATGATGTAACATTCGCACAAATGCTCATTACAAGTGAATGCTCAGGTTTATCAGCACCTTTAGGTTAACTATGCTAGATTTCAAAGATTTATATGAGCTACAAATGTACGAGTTACAAAAAACAAAGGTTAATACGAGTGTCTAAATTTATATTCTTCTGGATATTTACCTTATAGCTTCAGCTCTAAGCTTGTGTGAATTACCGCTATGGAGGAGTTTTGAAAAAATCCGAGTCATAGAGTGCAACTGCCATCTCTTGCCAATCAATTCTGGCAGAAGACATAATACTTTCTCGAGAAGGGACAGCGCCCCTTCTAATTCTTCTTTGCCGGCTTTGTGTACTGAAAATACAACAAAATTGCTTAAACTCCAGTGATAGGTAAAGTTTTGGGTTAGTATCAATACTGATATGAGTTCTATGGGTCATTAGAAATGTATGAAATGAATTGATACTTAATAAATGATAATGGATATTAGTAGTACCCCTTTTGACAAAACCGATTAAGCTCTTATTAATTTATCGTAAACATAACAACCATTTTGCTACAGGATTTGTTTTTTTTTAATGAATGATAGTTAGTCGTAAAACTTTATTTGAAAGATTGCTGCCCAGATTAAAATGTATGTTACAAACATAATTATAACTAAACTATTAAGGATTAGATACATACATACTTCAATTATGCTAAATGGTATGTATAAAATAATAGTTTTCTCAGCTGTAGAACAACAGGATAATATAAAAAATAATTTATGTTATGCAAGATAGTCTTGCATAGATTAGGTTACATATTAATTTGCATAACTCCTGACTTAATTTGTTTATTTACATAAACCTATTAAACTTTATTCTGTATGATAGTATTAGAATATGAACAGGAAGGTAAATTCATTAGAATGTCCAATCTAAAAACAATACACCATTGTGATGATTCCAAGTACAAAATATGTAATTTCAATAATTTATGTACAACTATGAAAACAAATTCTAATTATCCTTAGAGAACAATATTGATAATAATCTTTGTAATAGGTACCACTGTATATTATAAGGGCTTATTTGCAATGGTAGCTGGAGGCTCCAATAGAAAAAAATAATCTCTTATTCATTCGCTTCTGTCTAAGATTGCAAATATTGCAATGGACAATCTTTTTATGTTCAATCAGATTAATTGAGTAATGTCTCTAAATTTTTTTATAAAGGCATTACTGAAGTTGCATGCTAGTAAAAAAAACAAAGTAACACCATAATACCATTTGACTTATGAAATAAGCAGAGGTGTGTATTGATGTCTACCATGCCTGGGGTTCGCATCTATGAGTCTATTTCATTTGAGTCAGTGTATCAGATAGTCAATCAAACTACGAATAGAAGATGAATTGACGAGTCATGATAAGTACTGGTATTGAAAAGTTTAAGTGTGTGTAAAAAGCATTATAATGATGTTTCAGGTATCCAGTCATGTGTTCAAAAATCCATGCTACTCTATTCTATAAATGGTTATAAATGCAGCTGTGTGCCAAATGAATGAATGTTAAATTCTGTGATCAGAAAAGCTTGAGCTTCACAAACACTTAACAATCACCATGGTTGGTTAAACAGTGGTTTAAATAAATCAGTGCATTCTAGGTGATATCTAAATACCCAAAACTCACCGAGATGAAACGGAAGTTCTACACCGCAAAAAGAGAAAAATAATGATAAATTCTATATTCTATAGCTATTTTTACAAATTATTTGACAGGGTTATGTATGTTAATCAGCTATAAAACAATTTACTATCAAAACCACTATTTCTATTTTAATATAAGTTAGGTACATATTAAATGTCAAGATAATTTTTAAACTTACCTCGTTGTCTAAGGTTATTTTCAGCTTGAATAAAATTGTCATACAGTATGAAGTAAACATGGCTAAAGTTGGACTCAAAGTAGGTTTTGGCTTCATCAGGCTCAAAGTGTTCTGGAAAATGTTTTGAAATAAAATTTTAGTATAATTACAATATCAATTACATTTAGAAAAGATAAAACCAATGGGTAATTAATGACAACAGAGCTGACTGAGCCGCCAGTTTCCTCACAATGTTTTCCTTTAACATTTGACCGTGCCTTTCCTATGGAATAGGCCAACTAAGCTAAGAGGATGGTATAAATGCTGGGCAAGCCTATTCAGTTTAAAATCCTGTCCCAGGCACTACAGCATCCCGTAAATAGGGATATGAGGGAGCACTTAGCACTGATGCTGATATTTTAAGCAAAGCTCTGTCTTACTAATCAAAACATAAGAAATTTGAGGGTTAAGGCGAAATAAAGTAATTCATACGATAAATTACTCTTATTCTCACAGTAAACAGTCGCAATATGAATGAAGAGTAGTACATCAAGTACAGTTATTTATTCTCAGCTAATTAGCATGTATGGAATGTACCTACTACGGTGTCGCTTCTAAGAGGGTCAAAGCTAGTTTGTTTCGGAAGTATGAAGATATATTTGCCTACTGTTTCCCAGAAAACAAAAATTATTTCTCACCGAGAACGATTTTTAGATGTTTTAGTCGGGTTGAAGAGTCCTTCTTGGAGTCCTGTATTTTAACCGAAGATTTCTTGACATCCTGATGGGATTTCTTAGTAAACATTTCGCGTACGATTTTATTAGGTCATAGCGTAGACACTATAGATTTCCTTCATGAAAATCTAAGTAATTTCACATTGTTTTCTCAAGTTTTCACTCCCATTTTGACATTTTCTCAGCCTAGCTTAGCGTAGTTGACGTGACGTAAACAACAGTAAAATCTTTTTTAATTTCACACAGGCGCTGAAAGGCAAGTCTTTTTGCCAAATCCTGTAATCAGTTTGTTTTTGTTTCAAAAAAGTAGAAACTTTCAAAAAAGTAGAAACTTACGATAATCATGGAAGAGCCTGAATCATGGCCTGAATTGAGGTATATAGTGCCACAGAATATAAAAAATGATTTCATGACTTCAAAAAAGAATATAAAAGGTGTCGCTAGCCGTAGGTATGCTCATGAATCTACATACTTCGTAAACATATAAAATCCTTGGGTATGCTAGGTATATGGATTAGGGATAACTCTTTTCTTGTCCCTGGCTGACTGGCTAGTGTGTCTAGCTGAGCTTACCTTGCTTGTTCTTGCTTAGCTAACTCACAGCACGGACTATATGGTTTGAGCTAAGTTGCTAATCAAAGATAGATATATATTTGGAAACAGCTAGCCCGAAAGCCTTACGAACGCTAAAAACTTATAGGTAGATACTTACATAACCTATCTAAACCCGCTAAGCTTCTGTTAACCCCGCTTTGGACCTGGCTGGATGGAATTTGGCTGGATTAAAGATACGTTTGATGCAATGCAAAAAGATGCAAAAAAGCAATGCTGTAGGTACTTATCTATACCACATGCACCAGTGCACCACCCAGTTTCTTTAACCTGCAGACATCCGCAACAGAGGTCACCATCTATCTATCGCCCCCGATCTTATTTAAATGGTGGCCTCTGCCAGTGGCAATACCTATACCCTGTTCTTGTTTTTGTATGGTTGCATTTGCAGTTTGATCTGCGCACTCATTGTTTCAAGTTTTCCTTCTTCTGGGTAAATTCATCTTCCTATTAGTTTATCTCCACCGATGAAGTTTTACATACAGGGGCCTAATTCTCGGGCCGATCTCGATCATTTTGCAATTTTTTTTTATTGCTTCTTTTCACAACCCCGCACTTTTTCACCGTTTTCCGTATATCGTAGCTGTCGAGGCTTTTACGATGAGGTCGTTGATGAATTACTCAAGGAAATCTGCCATTCTCTCTTCGAAAAGAAGCAATAAAATAAAATTGCAAAATGATCGAGATCGGCCCGAGAATTAGGCCCCAGCACAGAAGACGCGTTAGGTATAATAATAGGTTTACAGAGGGTTTGTCATGATAACCTCCTCTTTTTTTAGTCGGTTGTAAATTTTAATTCCCCAACAAAACAATTTTTAATGATAATTTTAGTTCGACTTGCCACGCTAAGAGGTGTTTTTATAATTTTATTTTTGTAGAGATTTGGGCGCTTTGCCGGTGGAACACGTTAGGTACCTATAAAATACCTAATGTATGCAACATTGACCTCTTATGTGTGTGCTTATCGAAACTTGTTTTGATTGTAGGTACCTACCTACCAACGCGATGACGATGACGACGTTGGGTAATTAGTTGGAACACGGCTCATCTCGAATCTCGAACTCTAGTGGCTCTCAGCTCTTTATTGTAGGTGCCCGCGTTATTTTCATCCAACTGTATTATTGTGCGTCTAGGTATCTAGTCAAAGTCGTTTACGACTAAGCTAGTTATTGGTTTATATTGTAACATACAAAAATGTTCCTGTTCAAAAGTATTGTTTTTGCAAGTTTGCTGATCTGTGCATCGACAGAAAATCATACCAAAAAAGATGTAATAGGTTTCCCCGAATCGGAGGAAAATCCGGATCTAAAAAACAAAGATGTGAGTTTTTGTTCTTAAACTATTTATACCTACCGTAATTCAAAGTTCTCTATGTTCCTATTAGCATTTGTGACGTAGCTTGTTTATTCTCTATAACCGTTCGACTATGCAGCGTTCTGCATATTTTATTTTGATGGTTGACCACTATGGTGGTATTTCTGTGTTTCGACTCTAGCAGTCGTTATGGTTAACTATCTAGGTATTTCAAGGGGATGTTGCTGTGGTTGATGTGAAAGAATAAAGAATAGAATAAAATAGGTTGAAAAAAAAAAATCTTAGATTTTGGTCGAAATTTGTTTAGGAAGCGGGTTTAATGTTTGGCATGTGGCCTACCCACATGCCCGCAGCGCATCTGTACCTACTACCTAAGGTATAAATACAAAAGATTGTTGTTAGTTGTTAAAGGTTCTCTATCAGTTGAAAAACTTTAGTAAAATACTTTCCCTTTTTTCCAGAATCGAGTGCCTGTGTTCATACCATCTATGTGCTCTTCGAACGAACTATACTATCCTGGAGACCAAAAAGACGATTGGATATGCGATTGCAGACCATGTAAGTTCGTGTTTGCAAAAAATAACACAGCTTTAGTTTTAATATACCTACTTACATATTTGTAATGAGGTACCTACCAAAACAATGAGGACGAGCTCGGTCAAAGCCGGAACCCTTGCGAGAGGTTACTTCGGCCTATAACAATTGCACTATTTATAGGTAGGGCAATGTCGCATTATTCATACTCATACTCATATTATTTATTGCAATTATTATGTTACATGGTGAGGTCTTAAAGTAAAAAATGGTAAATACATAACAGGCCCTTATCTTTAGAGCATAGCAATATTTGGAGTGGAAGCGGGCCGAAGTCTGAAAAAGTAGATAAATTAAAAGCTAGTTGTTAGTGTTCTATTGAAGTCAATTAAATTAAAAGAGGATAGGTCTCATGGTATTTTAAATTGCACCGGCCCATTCCGATCGGAACACAGCAATGCAAGCATGACAGCCATAGGCATCGTAACAGTATCTACCTACTTGCTCGTACCAACACTTTCCCAAAGAACTCTACTGTAGTAAGAGTACCTAATTAATAGTCTAGTAAAGTAATAATAAGCTACTGGTGCAGAAAGTAGGAACCTACCTGACTCCAGAGTCTGGGTAGGTACTTACTTCAACCCATTGATTGAGCCAGCTCTATGTAACTACATCCAGAAATCAAATGGGTTCTTCATCTATTGTTTCCCTCTTCCAATCCTTTAAAGATTTGGTGCCATAAGTAGACCATCAGTAAATAATCTTGGACATATTCGATTTTCAGCCTACATATACCATCCGACCTCCGACGCGTGCTGGCCTGCTTTCCAAAAGGGGCCCTGTGCAAACGGCGAGTACCTTACACTGAAGCAAAAATCTGACATTCCCATCTGTGAGAGAAATCCATGCGATACCGACGGCTTCGTGCCTTGGAACGGGAAATGTGAACAGTTGGGTACCGTTGGACCTTGCAATTTTATATACCCGACGGCAGCAGTACTGGGGGTGAACGCAACCTCCTTGGTGGTTAGTTGTGTAAGGACATTGATGCCCACAATAAGCGAACCACTGAGAGCAATGCCTGACGTGTGTCCCCCTGGCTGTAAACGAAGTGTTATCGGAAAATGTGTTCCTCAGTAATAAAACTATTTAATCTTAGGTTATTTTCAGGCATTTTTCTTAAAAGAAATCTTCATAAGGTTATTCGATTTCCATACAAATAGATTTTTACTATTTATGAACGAATATAGTATACCTACATAATTAATTGTTTATTGAAATAACTGTGTTTGGCTTTTATATTGGTCTTTCAATGCAAACTACGAGTAAAGTATACGAGTAAGTTGAATAAAACTTTAGAATAACAGTCATAATAAAAAACTAAAAAAAATAATTATAATTAATTATTATTTACGAAGATTATCGGTAATAACATTGCAAAAAATAACCACAGGTATTTCAGTGTACATACTCTAATCATACATTGCCCAAAAAGGTACAATTAATTATATGGAAATCGGCGTAGCATCAAGCCATCAAGACTTTTATTGAATTAAAAAAAGGTAGCCTTTGAACCTGACGAAGAATACTTATATGGAACAAGTTAGTAATAAACCGACACCTATTTCGTAAATTGATCCACACCCTCTAAAACATGTTGAAGATAACCTTGCACAGTGTGGCACGAAGCATGCCTTCAACTATGGCAAACGGTCCATCGGCGTCGCCAGGGTAGTCATGGCAACTCGCCATAAGCCACATACACCCTGTCAGGAACGTTTATTTACCAATTATCACAATGGACATCGATGTGGTAGTCCACGCGCTTCTAGCGACTGTCGTTTTGATAAAGAATATCACTAATCTATTGTTCGAAATAACAAAAGCTCTATTCAGATGGTGTAGTTTTAGTAATCTTGCGCCTGCAGAAGGTTAAGGTTTGATTGACAGCGCAGTGGAAAACTTTGAAACAATTTGTGCGAAGTTAAATTACCAAGTGCTAGGAGTGCATGTTTCGAGATTATGGAACAAAAGTTCGCATGAGGTAAGTTGATGATCGCTTTATATACATACCAGCTAGCTACCTACGCTAGACTTTATATTATTGTGTAGATAATTAAAACGAGTTCTTAAGAATTGATTTACATTTTGAAACTTATTTTTAAATCTAGATTTTAAATGACAGATTTATTTTGGAGATTCAGATTTTTGTTTGGAATTTAGAAAAAAAAACTATAAAAAAACGAAGATCCTTTATAAAATCGTGTCCCATTTTATGGATGTAAACAAGCTGAATAATAAGAGTTGTGAAAGTAAATTATGTTCTACACGAAGGGTAGCGAATTATCGTTTAATTTCCATATAATCGCGATCGGTAAGCTTTCTCTTATCGGAATTGATCGCTGACCTACTTGACCAGCCGCTTCTTATGACCAAGCCTAGGGGATACTTTTAGCACTGACCCAGCATAAGGCGACCTTCCGACGATTCTAGGCCTACTAAACAATATCCTATTTCCACGTTAACCTAAATTAAGAGCGTTTTATGAACATTGTAGACGATAACTTTATTTAGTCTATGGAACATGAATACTTGCTAAACTTTAGCTGCACTGTCGTCGCATATTTTTCACGAAATCTCGATATTCTTTTTGCTTCTAGGGCTCTGTATTCACAATTCTTTCAAACCTCAATGTTTTTATCCTATAAAGTTGTTTTAAACCCTTGATTAACTTATGCTGTTTCACCCGCTTTCCAAAGCTATGCAGTCAAATCAATGCAGCAAATGGCAGATAGAAATTCTGGTAGAGTTCTACCACAGAGTCAGTCTATGGTAAATTCGTAAGTATGAAACCAAACCGGTGACAGAAAACTACCAAAGAGCTCTGACAGCCTATATTCTGGCTAACAGTCGTACAATCTGTTGAACCTCGCTACAATACAACTTATACCTGTAGTACAGGTAGGTGTGCAGGACCTACCTGTACTATACCTGTATACCTGTATATTATATACCTGTAGTAGTATTTAGGAGCGTCACTTCATGCACGACTTTCAATTAATTCAAGGCTTTCGTTACAATATTTACAATCTGCAAACAGTTAAACTACTGGTATCTCGGTAATGCAGCACGTGATTATTTCTTGTGTATGTAATAGGTATGGACTGCTGAAGTGCACAAGTACGCGTAGTTAGCGTTCAACTACCCGCAGGGGCTGCCATCACGTCAAAGTTGACAGTATGCAATGCGCACAAGGGTATGCTCTAGGCTGCTCTATTAGGTAAGCACATAAAGCAAATATCGTGAGGATAAAACCAGGTCGAGTCGTGCCCTACATAATATTGCATTTTATTTTCCTTTGCCTTGATTATGATTAATTTTTTTTCTACTGCAAGGAGTTTAAAAGTCTATGGTGTTTTCAGATACAGTTTTTATACGTAGGTACATAGTTAAGTTTATAGTTTCAGCAGTATATCAGATTTCCAATTCCATTTCTTATTTTTATTAATAAATTTTTGATGCTTCTTATTTTAAAACTGCACTGTGCACGGAAAAAAATATTTTCAGGATTACAAATTTAACCGATACCGAAACGTAGGACGCCCAGCAGTAAGATCAGTAAGATGGATGGACGTCGTAGACAAAGTCGCGGGGCAGAAATGGGTTAGACTGGCACAGGATCGAGGTAGATGAAATAAACTGAGGGAGGCCATAAACTTACCCTGCCGTGGGAAAGTCGGGCAGTGGATGATGATGATAAATTAAAAATAATCACTGGTAATCTGGACGACGTTAGTAGGGGGTACTGTGATTGTTTGTTATTTTTGCTGAAAAATCCGAAAGCTTCCTAATGAGGTAGGTACAGCAGTTTTAATTTAAATTTCGCTTGGTGAGTTTTACCTACCTTTAGACCGACACGACGCCGACGCGACAAAAAAACTTTAAAAAATGCATAAAAAAACACAAGCGTTAATTTCCATATAAATTATTTTGTTGGGCTTGCAAATAGTTTTATTATTTTCAAGGTGCCTAGGTGAGATTCCTGTATAAATGGAATTAAACATTTTCTAGACATTTAACATCACATCGAGGGCAGTGGGTCACTCTTCAGATCTGAAGGAAACTACGGAAAAGCACGAGAGTTTACTTTAGAAGTAGGCCACGCAGTGCTTGCGTGAGGCTACAAAAGGCTCAGCGTTTATGGAAGCATAAACACAGCCGGAAAAATAAAGATGTTGGGTCAGTTTTAATTAACCTGCAAGGGCCATAAGGGTATAAATATCAGTAGATAGCTTCTACAACGAGAATTAAAGACGAACATTGAGAACCACTTACCATCCAACATCCAAGGAAGAACTATTCTGAAGTATAACGACAACGATGATGATACTAAAATAGGTGGATAGGTCCAACTCATGGTGCATTTCTCCTGATAAGGTGCGTGTTTTCCAGCGCTTTGCATGCACAAGAATTTCATAGACGCAGATTGGAGCTTTAAAGGACTACGAATACCTACTGCTTTACCCTAGGTATCTTACTCTACTCTAATATGAGTGAATTTGGCCAAATTATTAGGCATTTCAAAATTTCGTCTTTACAATGGACTAGTCCAAAATCTCGATGGTCAGAAATAAAGTACATAATAGGCATTTTTTAAGCATCGCGTGGAACTGGCACCTAGACTGCGATTCAACTGAATAAATACACTTTTGATTTTGATTTTGATCTTATGTTGGCCATGGTATATTCTGCGTATATTTAAAGTAATATTGCTAAGCTTAGGGTCTCTATCGAAGTAGAAATCGCTATAGATGATTTGTGCCTGATTACCTGCCTTGCCTAGCTGAGTTAAAGATGATTACAATCAGTGGCTGGTGGGGTGGCGTGCCAGAATGACGTCACGCGTCATTCTCCCCTATACAAATTTAGCTATATTGCGTACGTATGTAGTGTTTATGTAGAATAGAAATGTTGCTCAATTTATTACTTTGAGGGTCGACTAACAACATTAAAAAGGGTGCATGTATTAATATTGTAATACTAGAGGGTTATCCCCTTGTATTACCTCATATAATAATAACCTTACCAATACGCGAGCAAATAAGCAACTGAGACTGAACACTATTAGTAGAGGTTGAAACACTTTTTTTAGCTAGCTGATGGAACAAGCATAAGTTTTTTCTGCTGTTGAGTGGTAACCATCGCCTACAACAAAGCATTGCCTCGTAGGTCCCGTACGTCAAGAGCGTGCCCTATACGATGCAATGTACATCAACTTGAGGGCATACAGCATACAGATGTTCAGCTTCACATGACAGTAATTTCACTGGCACCCTTGAAACCGAAATACAGCGATGCTGCATCACGGCAGAAATAGGAATGGTGGTAGTATTTCCCCGGACGAGCCCTTCACAAAGAGCTTTACTAGCACTTACTATTAGGCGGTTGGGGTAATCTTTATCAGAATCTGGTCAGTCAGAGCGTACTTCATGGGATGAATCCTCAAAATGAAAGAAATCGAAGACTTAATTTTAGAAGAAATTGAATAAGTAGAGTAAATTGTAACGACCAGCCCAGCCGAATAGTGCTGATGCAGGAACAGCTGGCTATAAGACTAATAATAACTTTTGGGCAAGTCAAATAATCCTAACGAATATAATAAGCGCGAAAGTTTGTAAGGATGGATGGATGTTTGTTACTCTTACACGTAAAAACTACAGAATGGATTTTAATGAAAATTTACAATCATATAGCTCACTAGCATCCCGTCCCGGCTTCGCATGGGGTAGACAATATTGTTGTACATTATTTTTCATCCCACCAGCTCTGAAAGTGTGTTTTTGCTGTTGAATATCTGACTGCAAAAGCCGTTTTTATCCGCTAGAGGATAAAGTAAATTTGAATTTAGAATATCGTCTGCAATAAATTTGTGAATACACAACCTATTTACTTCTACCTCCATGGTGCCGAACTTATCATGAAACCTTTTTTATTTTGTTAAAAACTCGCACTCGTAACCTTCTTGGTGTATTGGTGAATTCAAAACACCATTAAACCTATTTACTTCTACCTGCATGGCGCCGAATTTATCATACAACCTTTTTAAATTTGTTAATAACTCATACTCGGAACCTTCTTGGTGTTTTACTTTTAGTCGCGCCATGTTCTTTTTTGCATTTAGTCATTTCCTCGCTGAGATGGGATGAAAAGTTACGTGTTGCACTCGAGTGCAAAGATTTTTCACCTTGTGCTCTTTTGATTCCTTCGCCAACGCTTAGGATTCTAACTTTTAGACCACTCGCTACGCTCGTGGTTAAACTTTAGAATCCTGCGCTTGCTCAGTCATCAAAATTGAGCACGCGGTTAAAAAGCAGCTTTGCACTCTTGTATAACAAATAACTATTGTTCTATCGCTAATAGTTTCGGCAGCGCATTCGACGAAAGACATTTTAAGACTCAATTTTCTACACCTTCGGTTACATTGTTCAAATTTTACCAAGGATCCCTAATTTTTTTCAAAATGAAATGTAGCCTATGTCAAATTGGAAGAATGTAGCATTCTATTGGTGAAGAATTTTTTAAATCAGCCCAGTACTTTTTGAGCCTATTCATTACAAACATACAAAAATAGGTACAAATCTTTCCTCTTTATAATATTAGTATAGATAGATCAGAATGAAACATAGGCTTATAAAGATGTTGTAACGGAGAACAGATGTAAGTAACGGGAACGGGGCGAGCGAAGCCGCGGGCGGCCGCTAGTACCTATAATTAAAAGCTGTGGTCAATTGATGTTGTCCCTCAAACAGCAATAGTTCAGAAAACTGGGCAATTCGTGGAAAAGGTAATTATGATTAGACCTCAAAGTGTTGTGATGCCTGTGGGCAGTAATTCAAAGTTCAAGGTTATGTACTGAAATTACAGGATTCCATATCACGAAGAAGGTCAAACAATAAATAAGTACCTACCACAGAACATAGTAGAAGGGCAATGAAGCCGAAACATTTTGCTAAAATGCTCCATTCTCCAGAAAAATTCGGCAGTTATTTCGGGAGTCGTGAAATGAAAAATGCCTTGAGCAATAATTATTTTCCGAACTGAAAACATTTTCTTTACATCCTCCTTCCTTGTTTTTATTAGTGATATTTTCAATAAAATTGTCTAAATGTAAAACTGGCGTTACAAAAGGCTATCTTTCTCTCTTTTTATGTATTATACAGGGTTATTCATTATTAGCTGCAAATACTCAGGAATTAGGTTCAACAAATAAAATAAAAAATATTTATGAAATGATTTTTTTTAAGTTTTGTTATGATAATCCCGAGAAAATCGATAAAGGAATCATTGGCGCCTGACCTATTTTGACCTTTGATCCGCGCCCGCGCACCGTGACTCTCTGCGTTCAGTCACCGCCTGGGTGGGTCATCGACCTGTTCTCCATGGCAATCATTATGCAATAGCCGTAAAGAAATTAATAAAAATAAAATTTTGATACAAAAACTTGAAAATTTTTTTGATCAAATTTAAAAAAAAAAAACATAAATATTTTTTATTCTATTTGTTGAACCTAATTCCTGAGTATTTGCAGCTAATAATGAATAACCCTGTATAGGTACTATAGGACGTTTGAGTACCTATTATGAAACGCAATCTATAGAATACCGTTATAATTAATTCATTCCATGACTTTTTCGTAATGAACGTGTAAATTATAAAATATCCTAAGTTAATGTTGCTGCCGACCAGCATAATTAATTCTACATTCTAAATCTATGTCAACGTGTCAATAGCACCCTAAAAACATAGGTAGGTACATTTCAATTCGTGGCTCCTTTCGAGGCGTGCGACGATGACCTGCTTTGCTCGAGTTAATAGATTAGCTGTTGGGCGGGCATTGCGTGTCGCGCCGCCCGCCCAGCGCCTGCCCTGTCCGAGCGGGCATCGGGCAACGGGCATCGGCTCGCGGCCAGTCGGAGGCTCGCGCCCTCCGCGCTCGCCCGCCCTTCGCGACACCGCGCCAACACATGCCACTCGATCTTAAGCACTCTCTGTTATGGACAAGCGCGGCACCAGCGGCCAAGGGGAGCCTATCCCGAGCATCCTGAAGAAGCCGAAGAAGTGGCACAAAGGCGACCTCCTCGACAAGAAGTCTAAGATCAAGCGCGAAAAGGTGGAAGGCTCAAAGAAGGGCGATGTGAGCGCTCCGCTGCCCCAGGGCTGCACGCAGCTCATGTATGCCTGCCAACAGGCCGACTACAAGAGCGTCGTTGAAATTCTCAATAAGGATGTGAGTCCTTTCATCATCCTTCAGTAGACACAACTCCAAAATTGTTGCTAAACCACTATCACATCTCATTTCTTTTATGGATGCACGTTCATTGAATAGCCTGAACATATCTTCAGCTTACAAGCGGACGAAAGAGGTCTGCCTTCAAGGTATGCCATTATGAAAATAAGAACAACCGAAGTTTGAATGGTGTTGCGCTAGCACGCGATCGTACCCTGTCAATGGCTGGAGGCATCACTGCCTTGTAAACAACGTTCGCCGCCGGCAACGAGCAAACTGCACTCGTATGGCTTTCATAAATGCTATCGCTTGCTTTATTAAGCCATTATCGCAGTAAAATAACTCTAGTACTATAAACAAATGAACCATAAAAAATACAGAGTGATCAGGAAATGCTCTACTTTCTGAAATAAGTTACTATACATTTCAAACATGCATTATATTTATACATTCTGACCGTGAGAATCACAACTTCGAATGTAATGCTTGTCTTCGAGGAAATGCAGCAAGCTGGCGGGTGGCGAGGGGTGAAAGTCAATCAATAGGTGATTCGACTGGCGCACAATAGGGGAGCATTACCACATGTAGGTAGATCTAACGTAACGTAGTTGACTATTCACCGTCTGTGTCGGTTCCCGTAACACGTATCGTGTTTACTGCATCAACCTGTTTGACTCGTTAAAGAATTGATAAGGGTGGTTTCCGAGCCGCCTGAAGAACTGAAGGATCATTACTCACTGTACTAAACATTACGTTAGCTGCTATCCATTAATAATTCATTTCAGATCAATATTTCTGATCGTTTTTAGGGTTCCGTAGCCAAATGGCAAAAACGGAACCCTTATAGATTCGTCATGTCTGTCTGTCTGTCTGTCTGTCTGTCTGTCTGTCTGTCTGTCCGTCCGTATGTCACAGCCATTTTTCTCCGAAACCGTAAGAGCTAGACTGATGAAACTTGGCGAGTAGATGTATTCTGTGAACCGCATTAAGATTTTAACATAAAAATAAAAATAAAACTATAAATTTCGGGGGTCCCCATACTTGAAACTCAAAAATTTTTTTTTCATCGAACCCATACGTGTGGGGTATCTATGAATAGGTCTTCAAAAATGATGTTGAGGTTTCTAATATAGTTTTTTTCTAAACTGAATAGTTTGCGCGAGAGACACTTCCAAAGTGGAAAAAAGTTGGCCCCCCCCCCCTCTAACTTCTAAAGTAAGAGAATGATAATACTAAAAAAAATATATGTTGTACATTACTATGTAAACTTCCAACGATTTTTGGTTTGAACGAGATCTAGTAAGTAGTTTTTTTTTTAAACCGTAAACCGCAATTTACCTTTCGACGAACTACAAGAACCTTATTATGTTACATCAAGTAACATAATATAAAGGTTCTTGTACGGAACCCTTCATGGGCGAGTCCGACTCGCACTTGGCTGCTTTTTTATTATGCCCAAAGTTTTTTTCATATTTGAACTCGTTTTGCATAAAAATAAGACTGGAATTTTACCCCATTGAATACACATTGTTCAACAAAGTAAAACTATTAAGCCTCGTCCATTAGGTATGTACCCGTATGTAGTAGGTGCATTGTATCGCAATGGCCTCGCCAAGACCAGCACAGTGAAACTATTCTATTTCTCTACTTCTTTTTTTTCTACGTTGGCTTAAAATTGAATGGTCAATTTCAGCCCTCTTCAGTTCGTGTCAGAGACAGAGGTCTGCGTTGTGCTCTTCACTACTGCGCGTCGAGTGGTGCTGGGTCCAGTCAGGCTGCTCGTGCCAACTGCGCTGATCGAGTGCTGATGGCTGCCCCAGCGCTGGCTGACGCTAGAGACGCTGATGGACTGACGCCACTGCATCTAGCTGTAGTACATGGGAACGTACCGCTGGTGCAGACCCTACTTGCAGCTGGTGCGGATGTCAATGCAAGGGATGATGAACACCACACTGTGGTTCATTGGGCTACTGGTAAGATGCTGTTATAATAAGCACTGACGAAATGTGAGACGGATAAACAGTTCGGAACTTTCATTGGAACTCTTAAACAGAACTCGCATTTTGACGTGTTTTCGAAGTATTTTTCCTCAAACCCCGAACCTAAGTAGGTGCTTTTAGACAGACATGCCTCATGGAAGAACAAGTTGCTTGACGTCATCTCGAACTTTCAAGGGAAACTTTCCGCGCTGAGTCATGAAAGCTCGCAAAATATTCGTCATAGGGGTTACACCTATAGTAGGCATAAGTAGTCATAATTGTATATTACAAAGAATGCCTAAACGTAAGTAACAAGCCTTGAAGCAATTTGTATAATGCTAGATTTATAGCATGCAATTTTGAAGCCATTAGTGCGGCATAGGTTTAGGTATACACTCATTTGCTTACATTAGCATTTTCTGTAGAAACTAATATTAGCAACAAATTACTTAACTCGTGACCAGAAAAAAGAAAAGATGAAATATGTATATGAAAAATAAGAAGACCAATCTGCCGGAAGAGAATTTAGAAGGAGGCTTTTCCAGTTATGTACAGCTATTAAAACAAGAAGGACTCAAACGAAAGTTTATAAAGTTATACATCGCATCACAATGAACCCCCTGTACAATACTGACAATACTAAACAACCTTGTGACAACAACCCTTGCGATGTGAAAGCATTTTCTAACTCAATAAACAATAGAGCAGTTGTTTTCCAAGTATACCCGATGGATTCCATTTACCACAAGACCGCAAGCTTGTTTGTCTATTGTCTAGCTCGTAGATAGTGAGTGAATTATTCAAGGGGTGTCACTGCGCGCTACCTTCGCGGTTATCGCTCGTATCGCCTGCGGTCGACTGCGAGCGCTCACGCTACCAATTAGTTGATGCCCTCACTGTTTCATGTCAAAGTCTATGAAGATATCGTAAAACCACACTACTTCTGTCTACCTTATCTTATAAACGAGAAAGTCTGTCTGTTATGTTTTCTCTTCTCGTCTAGAAGTATTAATAAAAGTATATGAGTGAATCTTATAAAAATATAATAATTTTCAATGCAACTTTAGTTTAACATTTCGTAGCTAAAACAATAACGTTTTTTTAGTTTGATGTTACGTAATCGAGAAGATAAGCGACAGTATAAAGCGCCAGCAACCAGCATACGAGGTCATTTCAAGCTTCCGTTCAAGCTTCCGCTGTTTTGTGATCTAATATCCTACCCTACACCTTGACCTTCTTCCGGACGGACGTATTTTCAGCATCATTTCATAACTTTTTGCTTTTTGTTTGTTTCAGTTCATTCCAAATTGTTATTATGTCGGTTTGCTTGACGTAGGAGTTAGGAGTGTTTCATTTTACGCTTTTACACCTATATTCAGGGCCCTTATTCAGAAACAGTACTTGAGTCTGAGTCGAACCTCAAGCATAGATTTTTGATATTTTTCAATGGAGAGCTGACAAAAAACCTATGCTTGAGCCTCGACTCAGACTCAAGCACCATTTCTGAATGTGGGCTTAAGATTCCTACTGCAACTAACCAAATAAATAGGAAAAAAAAAAATACGGGTTGCACTCCGGGAGTGCCGGCAGAAGTGAAAACTTGATTATTAACGTTGAGCATGTTTGATATTTTGGAATGGTTAGGGGGGGCTTGTTTGTTATTTGGCACGCTGTAACATACACGAACATTCGCGCAAGCGCCCTGCGCTGCCTAAACGAAACAGTAGGCCCAGGCATACATTTTCGCCGCGCCGTAGAGAGGGGATAGCTGTCTACTCTCCATCCGTCTTACGCTTTTTCGATCAGGTCACGTGTCCTGCCTGACGCGCTGACGCGAGTTTAAGATTTTATACCCATTACAGAAAAAGTGCTCAACGCCGCTAAAGAAGTTTTCACTTCAAAAAATACGGGTTGCACTCCGGGAGTGCCGGCAGAAGTGAAAACTTGATTATTAACGTTGAGCATGTTTGATATTTTGGAATGGTTAGGGGGGGCTTGTTTGTTATTTGGCACGCTGTAACATACACGAACATTCGCGCAAGCGCCCTGCGCTGCCTAAACGAAACAGTAGGCCCAGGCATACATTTTCGCCGCGCCGTAGAGAGGGGATAGCTGTCTACTCTCCATCCGTCTTACGCTTTTTCGATCAGGTCACGTGTCCTGACGCGCTGACGCGAGTTTAAGATTTTATACCCATTACAGAAAAAGTGCTCAACGCCGCTAAAGAAGTTTTCACTTCAAAAACAGAAAAACAAACGTGAAGTACTTCTGTTTTCTATTCTCTTATCTTATATCATAATATCTGGCGTTGAGCAGGAAAGTCAAACCATGTTATTCGCATTCGTTATTAATTACATAAATAAGTCTTATTATTAATCACCATTCAAAAATAATTTACTGGAAATTTACCATACCATAAAGCACAAACAACCAGGAATGCGGTAAAGCAAATACCGCAATACTGTACCTTTAAACATAAGTACCGCAAGCAAGTCATCAAGAATTCTGTTGTGGTTACGGAAAACCTTACTGTACAAATTTGGGGGGTTTAGGGGGTTGTCCGGTATGCCGTCCGGCCGTCCAGCGATATTGAGCGGCAGGCAAGGTCGCGCCCTTGAACCGAACAGCATGTGTCTAGGACTTTCCAGGCTAAATGAAAGGTCATTCGAAGCAGATTGACGGGTTAATGATTTATGCAGCTCAAACGCGCTGACTGACATTCTAGTTGTTGATCAAAGAATTCAGGGAATTCAAATTATAACTCGTGCTATGAAATAAAACATTACATTAGTCTATGTTAGTTCTATTAGATTTGCCTTCATCACGACGCAAACAAAAATATTTTTTTGTATTGATAGTGTGTGGCGAAGTGGGGTCTCTCCGAGCGGTGCTTGCATCGGGAGCTGACGCCGCTACACCAGATCAGCATGGTGGTTACCCTTTGCACTATGCTGCTCAAATGTGCGGAGCGCCCGCTGCTACTGACCATCAGGTAAACATCTTTTAAAGCTTGAACAAAGCTCCAATGAATCGAGAATGTGGCTCAATTTGTATCACGGGTAAACCAATTTGGCAATGAAAAAGAAACCATTTGTTTACTGTGTATATAAAAGTAATATAATAGGCACCTATTATATTACTTTTACTGTACTTTATTCCGTTTCAGTTCATTTTAAATTGCTGCACGACTGGTCCTACCCGTGAGGTTAGCGTGTTAACAAGGGAACTGCATTGAATAACAGTCTTACTGTTTATTTGTGTTTATAGAATAAATTGAACAATTTCCGTTATAATTCAAAGAGTCGAGGAGCGGCACTGGAAGTACTTCGCGCGCTGGTTAGAGAAGGTGGTGCGAGTGTGGACGTGAGAGATGCCGATGGCCGAACTCCATTGCTTTGGGCCGCTTCAGCGGGGTCTGCTGCTGCTGTTCTTGCGCTACACCAGGCAGGAGCCAAAGTTGACGATGATGACAGGTACACTTCACACAACTAAATATTTAGCTTAAGGGGGTACGATTTCCATACAAACTTAATTTACACAACTATGGGCGAATAAAGTATTAATGTACACTGAAACAGCTGTAATAGGCTTTTACAGTGATCTTTATTACCGGCCAGTTATATAAAGTTGGAGTGTCAGCCGTTGGTAGTGGCAGTCGGGGCTTCAGAAAAAGAATGACGAAAAAATTACTTTTTTGGTTTTTTATTAATATTTCTGTTATCCTACAGTTTTCTCCAACTTTAAATAACTGGCCGGCAATAAAGACCACTGTAAAATTCTATTACAGCTATTTCAGTGTACATTTATACTTTGTTTGCCCATAGTTGTGTAAATTCAGTTTGTATCGGAATCGAACAACCTTAAAGCTAGTTACGCTGAATGCGAGTACAAAATATGTTTACAGGGATGGCCTCACGGCGTTACATTGCGCTGCAGCTCGAGGGCACACTGAAGCTTTAGAGACCCTAGTTGGATTGTGCGGAGCTAAGGTGGACGTGGCAGACACGCACGGCTGCACCCCTTTGCACTATGCAGCTGCGTTAGGACACGCAGATGCAACCGTAGCGCTTTTAGACCACGGAGCTGATTCACATCGCCAAGATAGAAGAGGACGTAGCCCAGCGCACACAGCAGCCGCTAAGGGACAAATAGAGACAGTTCGGATACTTGGTTAGTATTTGTTCAATGAGTAGCTTAATCATCGAAAGACCAAGATAGCAATATTTATTTTTGTTTCAGGGGCAAGAGGAGCAAACCTTTGGCTAAGAAACTCCAAAGGTGACCTTCCTTTAAATGAAGCTGTAGCATCAGGAAGAAGAGAGTTAGTTAAGTGGCTATTGGACGGAAGACCTTCACAAGTAAACGCTACCAATCACGAAGGCCGGACGCCATTACATATTGCAGCAGCGACAGACAATGCAGACCTTTGTCGTTTGTTACTCGACCGCGGTGCAGAAGTCAATCCAATAGCAAGGTCATCGAAGAATGAGCCATTAACGCCACTCGATTGTGCAACTACTCGAGGCCATAGATCAACAGCAAAGTACATACAGATGCACGGAGGGCTACCTGCTTCGAAGCTTTCAAATACACAAATTGTTATCGATGGCGCTCCTATCACATCACTTCCATCACGTAAAATTACTAGTACAAAAATCGACGTACATGACAAAATAAGAATAGAAAAACGAGAGGTGGTAGAAATTTCTAGCCCAGTGCGGGAAAGGAGACGTTTAAAAAAAGATAGTGAGTCCACTAACGAATCCTCTTCTGATTCTAGAAAGGCATCAAGGCGAAAATCAGAAAAGTATTCTGATAGACATCGGGAGAGAAGAAAAAACCTTGTTAAGACACAAAAAAGTTTTAGTGACGGCTATGATAGTGAAATCGATGCACACGGTAAAGATAATTCACATGAAAAAAAATATCGAAGTTCAAAGAAAAATAGATCTAGAAGTGATCCTTCAAAGAGACACAAATCTAACTCAAAACATAGACGAAGGCGTTACAGATCTGATTCTGAAAGTTCTTCCGAATCTGATAGTTACTCGGAAAAGAAGAAGACTAAGAGACATCGTAAGCGTAGCAAAAGAAAAAATAGTTCCGTAACTGAGAGTAGCAGCTCAGAATCAACTGAGCGGCGAAATACTAAACGCAAAGGTAAAAAAACCTCCATCCACATAGAAAACGACGATGAAAAACAAAGTGTGAATATTGTAAAATACAAAACTATTGACAAGCCCGATTTCTCTGAGAGCGTTGAAAGACAAGTAAGTTTATCGGCAAATGCTGAAGTAGCCCAAGTACCCAATTTACAAATAGACGATACTGAAGATAATCAAACTGAAAAAAGTAAAGCTCACAGTGAGACTGAAACAGATACGCTATCCGTTAAAACAAATATGGTTGTAACTGAAGCACAGATTCACATGGAACGTCAATCTAGTCAGCAAGGTAATTCAGAAATAACTGTAACGCTTGACTCTTCAAATAATGTTTTAATTGAAGCAGCAAACATGTCAGTTACTCAAAAAGAAAGCGAAGGCTCCAACTCAGATTCTGAAAAATCAATTGCACAAGCAACTGCAGAAGATTTAGAAGTAAAATCTGAGGTTAAAGAAACTTTTCTTGAAAAAGACCAGCCAAGTGATGTAACTGCTAGCACGTCAGATGCAACAAAACCAGATAGTAATGCAAATATTAATTTGAATGTATATGATAGCAATGCACAAATGCAGGATGAAGGAAAAGAAGAAGTTTCAGCAAAACCAGTAAGCACTGAGAAACTAGATGAAACAAAAGAACCACCTGAATCCAGCAAAGGTACCGAGCTGAGCCCATCACCAGCTAAGTCACCCGAAAATATATCGAAGTCTCCTAGCCCTACATTGGAGTTAGCAAGAAAAAGGTCGTTTCAAGTTCTGTCTGGCCCGGATGAAGCACTGAGTCATGTGTCTGGTGAAAACAAAACTAGTTTAGATGTAACCAGTTTAGAGAAATCTGAATCACAAGAAAAGGTAAGTTCTCCGGTTGTATCCTTCGCTGCAAGAGATGAAGTATTTGAGAGTAAAGATTCGGATAAAATGTCAGATCATCTGATGGGAGACAAAGTAACACACGGCGAAGGAGGGTCTGAATATGAGGTGCAAACGGGAGTGAATATGGTGAAAGACAGTAGTGAAAGCCACCATAGCTCAGAAGATAAGAGAAAAGAATATGCAGCATCTACCACAGGTAGCAGCACAGATAATAATAAAAGCAATGAAAAAGAAGTTACACCAGTCATTGGTGACATTGGTTCTTCTGAGGATCGAGCAGTGCAGCAAGTTATAATGGAAAATGCCAGTGGAGAATTTGATGTTGATTTATCACAAACACCAAATCGGACTCGAAAAACATCTACAAGAGAAAGCCAAGGCAGCAGCCGTAAAAGTAGCATCTATGAAACAGAGAGTTACAAAGTACTATCAGATATAGTGAGTGGCGAAACTACTACAGGAATATTGAAAAAGACCAGCAAACTAGAAGACGGCTCTTTAGAAGATGACAAAGAGATGTCTGTTGGAAGCAGGTTGGGCAGAGATGGTAGTCTTTATGGTCGAGTTCCTAGCGTTAGTGATAATGAAATATATAGTCACACTGAAGTCGACGGCCGGAGAAAACGTTTTCGGAAAAAGGGCAGGACGAAAAGTCGAACAACAATTAGGTCAAAAAGTGAAAACTCGGAAAGAGGATATGAATCCAGTGGTTTAATGGATTCTGGATTTGAACCTAGTCCTAGAGCGCTGCAGCGTCACATAACCAGCCCTCGTCTTTCTGCCTACTATCAGCAGAGAAATGCAAGCGGAAGATATTCGGGAAAATCTGATAGCAGAATCCCCGTGCGGAAACCGGGCGATAAGTATGCTGTAGATATGAAGTCAGTTACACAGCGTATTCAGACCAATATGAGAAGGTTAGTGATCTTTTTGATTTATTCTGGCTATAAAAAATAAACGAACGCGCTAATTAAAATTATTGTTTCAGATACTATTGCGAACGCAAGATATTTCAACACCTATGGGAACTAAAACGGCTGCAGATACGAACAAGCAAAGCCAACGAAGCAGTTCTTGTGAAACGTGCTATTGACGAATACAACAAGTCCAGTTTATCTAATGTTGGCTTGGGTCCATACAACAATACAGAGTTTTCCTTTAGCAGTTTTGAAAAGTTTCTCTACGGCAGCTTGAGAAAGCTGCAGAAAAGCGGCAAGAGACATTTGGATAACCTGCCAGAACGGCCCATTGATTTCGATTACGGAGAGAGTGAACTTTACAAAATGAGCGCCATTCCTGACAACCCTTGTCTATGCACCAGCAAAACCCATAGATGTTTTCATGCCATCCATGCTTACACTGGGGTTCCATGTGCTGCTTACAGTAAGTGACTTCAAATTTTTTTAGAAACCAATCAGTTTCGGCTAATATTTCACACGGATTTTCTTTCAGTACCCTTCAAGTGGGATCACCATACAATGCCCAAACCTGCAACAGCAGGACCCAGCGCCAAGTCGAAGGGATTTCTACCAAAGATAAAATCAAAACCGCCATCAAGCTCGGGAAAGGCCCACGTGACACTGGAAGTCTCCCATGGCACAGAAAAGCAGCTGATAGCTTTACCAGCAGAAAAATTAGACAAGAACAAGAGATACTACGTCACGTTTACTGTAAAAGGCTCTGAGCCGACTTCTGATAATGATAATACCTCGTCCAATACGACATTGAAAACGAAAAGTGGCTAATTTCGCTGTCAAGCAAAATAAATAGGTTGTCAATGATGATATTACTTAGTAGACCGTACTAAGCCGTCCAGTTTGTGATTATGAAAAGGATATTTTTGTAAATGTACTTAAAAGTATACAAGGACCTACCTAGGCGAGTGAGTAAAGAAATGACTGGAAAGTTTTGTATCGTATTTGTTGAGTTGAGTGGTCTTCCCAAGTGAAATTTATGCACAGAGATATGAAGATAATCCAGCCGTTTTTTCTGCACTTAGTAGGTCACTAGGTAGTCAAATTACTCAAAAGCGTAGAAATAAATATATGAATCTAATTGAAGTGAATATTAAGTCTTTCAGTGCTGTCAACCCTACCTTAGAAAGTCAAACTAGCAAATGATCTATGAAATAAAATAGCTTTAAGTAATCATTATGTAAGTTTATTAACCTAAAAAATAAATAAAACAACAATTATTCAGGTACTAAATAAAGCAATTCACACTAGAAAAGCTGAATCCCTCAAACTCCTAGTAAAAGTGCTACGCCGGCGAGCGTCCAGCGGGTAGGTTTGTCCTTCGTCTTCAAATTGAACGTCCAAACGAATGTAGGACCGCGCATGCTGGAAAGATAAAAGAAGATAAAGATTATGTTTTTGTACAAACAATCAAAATAAAATCAATGTAGGAAATATTAAAAACAGTAAATTACCATTACTAGAGTAAGCAATGAGCATACTCTTGAATAAATTTAACACATAATGCTAGTGCTCTCAAACGGTGAAGGAAAATGACCATGACGCGAATGACATGCGTCATACGCATGTACGGCCATGTTTAAGGGACGCTATAGTGCTTGAGACAGAATTTAAAATGGAATAGGCTTTCCCAGCACCTATACCATCCTGACAGCTAAGTCGGCCTTATCCACATTCCTGTGTGGAAGTGGTGAAGTGGTGAAGGGGCATATGAGTAGACATCAGTTGCCCTGACGCTCTATATAAATCATCTATATTCTACAATAGATGAAAATGCCTGTTTACTTACTATAGGGCTCCAACTAACAGAGCCACTAACAGAGATAAGCACGGAAGCGCTCAGATATAAAAATATCAGTGAACATTTCATACAACATAATTATATGGAGGAAACAGGTATTTATCGCGATTACCTTTATTATTACCGTTATTGTAACACGATCGAAACGACGGGAAATAATAAAAGTAATCGCGATGAATACCCGTTTCTTTCATATAATTATGCATAACAATAGCGTTAATTTAAAAAGTGCTATTTCATACAGCAACCAGACACAAAACAAAACCTCAAAATGGTTGTCCCAAATGTGACTTGAGCGTACAAATTACATCGCATAAGGCAAAGCTATATACTTCCAACAATAAATAAATAATTAAAAAACAAATATTGTAGACAATCCACATAACACCATCTAGCCCCAAACTAAGCAGAGCTTGTACTATGGGAACCAGATAGCTGATTATAATACTTAAATACATTTTTTTTTTAAATACATACTTAGAATACAATGTAACACCCAGACAGAGAACAAACACAAATATTTGTTCTCGGTGGGGATCGAACCCACGGCCTACACGGTACAGCAGGCAAGGTTACTACCAACTGAGCTTATTACTAAAAATGACTTACCGAATCTTATAGACCGGACACTCGTAGACATTGCGTGTGTCTTGCTTGTCCTGCGTCACTGCCTTGATGAAGATGACCGGCATCATGGGGAAAAGCTCCATCATTCGTGACTCCACGATGCCTCCGCTCGCTGTGTCCCAGCGCGCGCCTTCCATGTACAAGCCGTGGATATTGGCGCCTTCGCGGGGCGGGGCACTGGTATAATAAATAATAAATTAATTAAGAGGAGATGGTTGGGAGGAGGCTCGAGAGAGAGATAAGTAGAAGTCTTTGGGGAAGACCTATGCCCAGCAGTGGGACAAAATAGGTTAAAAAAAAAGTATTTCAGGCACGATAGACCCACAAAAAACAATACACACACAAAATATTACTAGTAGGTAAATCTACCTTCTGTCGATCATAAATCTCTTTTTATTAGGATCCATGTGCATGGATATCCAGTTCTTAAAAATGGGGTTGGCTAGATAGTCAGACACAGCCCTCAGGATAGTGTTGTAGGAGCGACCTAACCGATTATAATAAATAAATATTGTGAACAATCCACACAACACTATCTAGCTCAAATTAAGCAGAGCTTGTATTATTGGAACCAGATAGCTGATTTAATACATTGTTAGCCGGTTTTGGGAATAGGACATCCCTACTGGGACCCAGTAGGGATGTCCTATTCCTAGTGAGTCGGGATAGAGAAAGATGACCTCGTAATGCGTATATGATTATTTGCGCGTGTTATAAAGTTATACATCGTTAGAGTTCTATCTTTAATCAATGGATAGTTTTCGCCGTAATAATATATTCATTTTTTTGTAAATACATATTATGTACATTAAGTATGTAGGTACTTAGAATACAAGATAAAAATATATACAGTTTTTGTTAACTTGAGATTTCATAACAAATTAGGTGCAAGAAATACCACACAGTGAGCGTTAAACAACGTTTATTCATATAGAAATCTATAAATAATAGAGAGGGATAAAAACATACAAAATGAAAAAAAGTTCAGAGCAATGCAAAGAGTCTCTGTTAATTGCTGGTTTTTCCAAGCATTAATAACCCGTATTGCATCATTCTAACAACAACAGAATACTCGTAGGTTTCTATAAATACTTTACAATTAAGTAGGTTTTTTATGCATAAAAAATAATAAAAAACCGGCCAAGTGCAAGTCGGACTCACGCGACACTAAAGGTTCCGTATTAAAAAAAATTGTATATAGAAAAACGGCAAAAAAACATGTCTGTCCTGCCCCCTTAAAAAATTGTTTTATTTTATTATTTAGTTTTAAAGTGAAAATGCTACTAAATATTCTGTGAATATTATAATGTAATTGTGACCGCGGAGAAGACTTACTTGAAATCCTGTCTACTCTTCTTGGTGACGTCACAGTTGAGGCACATCTTATCCAACGGCCACTCGTTCTTACGCGCAGTCTGCTGCATAATCGCAGTCAAGAACGACTGGGGATTGAAGAAACCGGCCAGCCATACAGCGGGAGGCAGCTGAAAATGTAATCATAAAATATTTTGTTTAACAAGCGTAAAGTTCAATAATATTCATAGAAGAGTTCACGATTGTTTTTTGACGTGACAACGTCTCGATGGAGCCGGCTGCACGCACGAAAAAACATGACTCATGCGGCGTTACCTCGCACGGAGGCGTTCCATTTAAGCCTTGAAGTGCAAGCGAGAGCGCGCAACGAGCGACAAACTTAGAAGTACCTACCTAAACGTTGACTGTTGGTGACATTTACATTTAAATTTTATGCATTGAAACCAAAAAGGTGACCCCAATATTACGGAATTTTGGGGTCACCATTTTGTTTGTACAACTTCGGGTCTAATGACCACAAAGTCAATATCACTTGTAGAAAAATTCTGTTGATAAACGTTACTACGGCAAACCACAAATACTGCCGGGAACATAAGGGGGCTTGTGTGTCTAGCAGTAGGACAGGTTAAGCTGATGATGATATTTTCTCGTTCCACTTACATTGAAGTCTCCAGTCCAGTTCTCAAGCTCAGACAACCTGAGGCAGAGATCAGAGAACCAAGCCGCCATTCCGAGCAGACTGGGGTAAGCGAGCTTGGACCACGAATCTGGCACTTTGTCCATGAACAGAGATTCCATGAGCTTCTCCATGTCACTACTGATTGTCAGTTCGCCCTGAAATATATTCACACTGAGTTATTCTACCCGTATCGAAGTCAGATATCCTACCAAATCAACAGATAATCCTACGACCCAGATATAATAATATTTATAGAGTTCGTAATCTGGATTAGCATATAGGCTGCTTTTTAGGGTTCCGTAGCCAAATAGCAAAAACGGAACCCTTAAAGATTTCTTCATGTCGGTCTGTCCGTCCGTCCGTATGTCACAGCCACTTACCACATCTATACTGATGAAACTTGGTAAGTAGATGATTCTGTGACCCGCATTATTACACACAAAAAAAAAAAACAATTAAGTTTGGGGACCCCCAAAATTAATTGTTTTTTTTAGAACTGAAATTCAATCCCATACTTAGAACTGAAATTAAAAAAAAAAATTAATCAAACCCATACCTGTGGTGTATCTATGGATAGGTCTTTAAAAATTATGTTGACGTATCAAATATAGTTTTTTTCTAAACTGAATAGTTTGCACGAGAGACACTTCCAAAGTGGTAAAATGTGTTAGTTTTTGTCTGATGTCATCTTTATTTTGTCATGACAGTGACAAGAATATTTTAGCGAACTTCTAAAATGTGACAGGGATTATGCATAAGGCCATGTTACCTTCAGACCCAATTCAGTTTCCTTCAAAGACCGCCTGATCTCTCCCATGAGTTTGTTCATGCGCTCTGCTTCCTGGAACGCGACGATGATGAACGGAGTCAGTTCTTCCACTTTCCCCATCAGCTCTTGCAGGTTGAAAGGTTCTGGTACTCGGTCCAGGATATCGTCTAATATGTAGCGCACCTGGTTAATTAATCAATAATAATGTCTTGGAATATGAAAGCCCGTATAATTTTTCCTGTTTTGAACGGCCCACGTCATGCCTAGACATATTTGCTCTAGTAATTATTGTGATATTTAATTTTGTCATGGATAAAAAATCTGTAACTAAGCCCCAAATAAGCTTGGCTAGACTTTTTGGCTGTGTTTTTATATGATTATTTATTATTATTAGGACATCCAACAAAGGAAACACGAGAATAACAAATAATATCACAAACCGTCTTAAAACTATGCGTCCCCCCAGTTATATGATGCCACAGCATGCATTAACTTGATAAGTAAATAGACTCCTAATAAATCCAAATACCGTTTCTTCCTTTGTCGCTCCGCCACCAGCTTGAGCGCCTGTATCTCGCGGTTGCATTTCAAATACCACCTGAAACACAAAGCACTGATTATTATTCGATTGATTGAGTTTATGGTAGAAAGTATATCGAGATATCGATGATGATTGTACCTGCAATAATCGGTCCACAATTATTGTCAAGTGTTGACAGAGGTATACAAAACCTTGAGCAGTGTCTCCAAGATAGTGGTCCAGTAGCTTACCTGTGATTTGAATGTAGCCCGCACAGATAAGGGGTATTGTCAGGCAAGCAGTCCTCTGTAGTCTGAATTCAATATGAACAAACCCTAAACAGTCTCTCCAACACGGTGCACTCAGAAAAAAATATTGTTGGATCCAACAATAAAACTTTAACAGGGGAGAGCCCACAATGGTGTATAGTCCGTGCGTCAATGTTTTTATTGTCATGGATCAAGTTGTCAGTACAACAATATTTCTATTGTCAAGAAGTAAATTGTCATTGCAACAATGTTTCTATTGTCAAGAATTAATTGTCATTGCAACAATGTTTCTATTTTATCATTAGGGCGTGTTTTGATACTACAACAATGTATCTTTTGTCAGCGGAATTAATTACGAAAACGAAGGACTAAAACTGTACAACTAGTAGGTACGAAAGACCCCAAGTGTGAGGGGTAAAAAAAAGATTTGATAAAACCAAAGTTGATCCCATGCATTCATCGGATCAACTCCAGTCATCTCAAATCTTCAACGGATTCATTAATCCGTTGAATATAATTTCATAAAACCACTTCTACAATATAAGGAAACGCCGTGCGTTTTCGTCAGCGCGTTCTAGGATCGTTACAATTTTAGTCACGCCATCTAGTTCTAAATTTAGTAAGCAGCTTTTTTGTTAGTTTACTTTACTAACAATGTTCACATTGACACACTTGCAACGTTCCATTGTCACCTCAGCGACATATTTATTATATGACAAAAGGTAGTTGAATACTACGACTTTAGTTATTTTGCTAGGTTGTTTTACAATGTTCACATTGATAAACTAGCAACGTTCTATTGTCACCACAACGACTTACTTATTGCATGACAAAACGTAGTTGAACTTTACGCTTTAGTTATTTTGCGAAATTTATTTACAATGTTTACATTTACACATTTGCAACGATCCATTGTCATCACAGTAATATATTTGTTGTATAACACTGGCCCACTTCTACTCCAAATATTGCTATGCCCTAAACTTAAGGGCTTATTATGTATTCATCATTTTTAACTTTATAACTTCACCATGTAACATAATAATTACAATAAAGAATATGAGTATGAGTTTGAGTAGTCACATGCTCCGACTATAGGTCTTTTGTTAGATTTATTAAAAATGTTCGCATTGACACACATGCCAGTTCCATTTTCACCTCAGCAACATACTTATTGTATGACAAAAAAAACTCAAATGCCACAACTATAGTTACTTTGCTACGTTTTTTAACAATGTTCACATTGACACGCTAGCAACGTTCCATTTTCACTACAGCAACGTATCTATTGCATGTCAAATGGTAGTTAAATGCTACGACTATAGTTACTTTGTTAGATTTATTAACAATGTTCACATTGACACACCTAAAACGTTTTATTGTTATATTATCAATTTTTTTATTAACTTTGATGTAAGGACAAAGCTAAATTGTTCCTTGCACATTAAACGAAGGAAAATCAGCTGACAATAAAAAAGTTGCTGAACACAACAAAGCTCTTTCTGCTAAAGTAACAGAGTATTTAGTTGCTCTAACAGGAAATTTCTGACAATGCATTTATTGTGATTTTGTTGACCCATTTTTTTCTGTGTGTGGTCAAGTAAGCCAATTTCAGCGTTGGGATGCAGCCCGTACCGATAGGGAGTCTCGACGGACAAGCAGTTGTCTATGTATAGGACTGGTAGCCGTCGTAGTCTGAATTCAATGTGAACAAACCTTGAATAGTCTCTCCGACACAGTGGTCAAATAACCAATCTCAGCGTTGGGATGGAGCCCGTACAGATAAGGCGTCTCATCGGGCAAGCAGTCGTCTATGTACGAGTGGTAGCCAACGTAGTCTGAATTCGGAGGCGAGATGAACCCTTGGGCTAGCACACATTCGCCGTCCACCTAGAGTAAAACGTGTAGGTTACAGTAGGTAGAACCTTATTTAGACAGCCTGAACAATGTACTCGTACATACTATTATGCCTGTAAAAAAGAACACTTAAAATCATAGTGCTGAACTTTAAAAGTCATCTTTTGGTTGGCAGTTGGCACAAAGGTTACAAAATCTAAATTGATAAGACCTTTATTGAAGAATCCTACTACCCAAATATTCAACCAGGTCATCAAATAGAGACTACTCACAAGTTCAGGTTGCATATACTCCAAAAGGAATGTCCTACACAGCCTCCTATCCCAATCGTCAGTAATGTGTCCTCCATACATGATCTCTCCGAAAAGATACCGCAGGTCCTCCCATGGCACTCGAGGGTTAGCCTCTAAATAGTTGTAAAGCACATACACACAGATGGTCAGATCCCCGAAATTGAAAGGGTAAACTCTGAAATAGAAATAAACTGGCTATATGGAAAGCCCGAAAAGACACAAGTGTAATCATCGCATGTCAACAGTCCCTCTAAAGTCTTGTTTCTATGTTCCCTTAGCCTTAGACCATATTTATTCTGGGATGTGTTGCAAGCTAACCTGGTCGTCTTAATTCTAAGAGGAAAACAGTTGGACGTAAAAATTTAAACCAAATCACTCACCTGTTCCAACCTTGAGGACCGAATTTACGTCTTTCAGCCACCACAGCATGGAAATAGCAGAGTGCGAACAGGACCGACTTGAATTCGGCTTCCTTGCTGCACATTTCCAATGTCTCTTGACTGAAGTTGTCCAATGACTGTAATAGAACATTTGATAGAAAAGTTGCATGCCGATGCTGATAATGATATGAAAATGATAAAAGTTTTTATGAGCAGAACCAGAAATCAGATCGCTATTGTTTGTTGAGTGGATCGTACGGAATTTAAAAAAAATTACCTTGTGTAAATTAGCCCACATGCCAATGGGCGGTTCGTTAGTGATCTTGATGGCAGATTCCAGAATGCCTTGTGGAATAATGTGGTACGCTGGATCTCCAGCCGGCTCTGCACTTAGATATAATCTGACAACAACAAAAATTTTAATGCTCTTCCATAGGTTGCAGTTTTGTCCATGTCACCTCAAATGATAAATTCTGCACAAGTTGGGATATCAATAAAAAGAAAAGGTACTTATGAGGATCTGATGACCACGAGAGCTCTTAGCACGCCCAACAAGCGCTTATCGCGTTTCCACAAAAATTCTGAACTTGCAAAACACAAAGATCGGGCTCAGTAGCACGCCATGGCCATGGGAGAGACTTATGTCCAGCAGTTGACTGCAATAGGTTGATGATGATGGTGAGGTGATGATGATGATGATTATGACAATGATGATGATGATTATGACAATGATGATGATAATGATGATTATGATAATGATGAAGATGATGATGATGATGATGATGATGATGAATTCAGAAAATCTAAAACCAAAACTCAGATTTCAGGTACGTATTCAGTTCTTACCTGTACTCCGGCAAAGGGTTATCAAACGTCTCCTCCATTTTCTTCTCCAAAGTGGCGAGCCACTTGGCCACCAAGTGGATGTTTTGCAAAATAACCCAGTGTCCGTTCACAGAGGCAACGCCCATAGCCTCCTCTGCGACGACTTCTTGGCCCTGCCCTAGAGACACTATGTGGAAGTTCTTCTTGTCTGTTGAGAAACCTAGCTTGCGACCAAGCTTTTCCAAGTCCTGAAATATCGATGGACAATCTTAATTAGATCTCGTATTGAAGAACAGAAAACCTTTACAACTTTGATCCCCAAGTGTTAGATATCTATAAGGCCCGTATTCAGAAACAAAGCTTGAGTCTGAGTTATTCATCATCAGTTCTCCATTGAAAAGTGTCAAAAATGTATGCTTGAGGCTAGACTCAGACTCAAGCACTATTTCTGAAAACGGGCCTAAGTGGGGTAGACAGAAGTACGCCTATAGAATCAAATATATTCAATATTATTAGGATACATAGCAAGAACTTACTATCTGCACATTTACAGTTCTAGGTACCTTAAAAACGTTCCGTCATGTTGGAACTATCAGTAGGTAATGTTAATATTTACAGTACTGGTATGTAGATTAAAAAGACGATTGTAATTAAAATTTGCCTACTAGTTAACTAGGATAATAAATACAAAAGCGTATGGAAAACCAATGAAACTTAATACAAAAGTTACTCGTAGGTGTGAGACATGATTAGCCCACTGTTTGTCATTTCATTATCTCATTACTTAGTGGTAGGAGATGGCAGTTGCATAAACTCTGTGATCAGTATTTTAAGAAACGCTTAAGCAAGGGGCAACTCTCTCTCTCTCTCTTACCACGTCACTATTTCTTTCAAAGCAATGGTGAAAAGATTTTTCTTAAACATGCGCGGAAATATTGTCATTACTTTTGAATATAGAACACGCGAAGTATCATATTTACGTAGACTGAAAAACCAAAATCACTTCCCGGCGCGTTCTCGCTCCGGCAATGTTGTATGAAACGGTGTGCTGTTTGAATTTAGAACTCTTTCATCTATCGTACACATTGCGTTCTCGTGGCTGTATAGCCACAGAAAAGTTTACCTTTCGGCACAAACTGTAAAAAAAAAAAAAAATGGCGGTAAAGCGGAGTTCGTTGTTATTTGGTTAATAAAAAATAAATTTGTTATGTAAAAGACCCTTTATATTTCCTTGCATTTTTTTAAGAAAAGCACTATATTTGCCTCGGCCGAAATGGCAATTGCCTGTCTCGTATCATTGAAGTCCTCGCCTGCGGCTCGGCCTTCAAACTCATACTCGACCTGCAATTGCCTATTTCGCTGCCTTTGCAATAATGTACTATTAAGTGCGCCTCTGAGAGGCTCCTTTTGTGCACTTGACAACATGATGGTAATGTGGTACATAATTCAGTAATGATTTCTGAAATAAAATTTCTATTATGTACAAAGTATACGCCAACTATTTTATTTTAGCATATACTTACTATCTGGAAAGATCTAATAAGCTTGTATTGGTTTGATCAGCACTAGGGATATACCTTAAGCGGGTCCACACCCGCCGAGAGAATAAAGAACATGGCCGTGGTAGAATTACTCTCCTGATAGGATTTCTCGAGGGGCGGAGTTCGGGCTTCAACGTACTTTGTACCGAGGTTTTCCTCACAAAATGCACTATGAAAAGCATGGTTTTATAAGTGTATCGGTTAAGAGAATACTTACGTAATACAGCACCATTATCAAATGGTTTATTTTCATGAGAGAAAGTTTTCCATCTGATATTGAGCAGTTACTTCTGCTTATAGCAACTGATGCAGTTGGAATATTGAGGACGTTGTCTTAGCACTGCGTTCATCACTAAGTGAGATATAAATCTCTCTCTCTCTTAGACGAGCTCTTTGATGTGATGCCATTTTTAACGTCAGAGTAACCAGAGTAACCGCTTGATTTTTTTTTAATGCAATTATTGATGGAACAAGCATATATGGCTCATCTGATATCAAAGTGGTAACCATCAGCCATAAAAGCATTGCCTCGGAGGTCACGCTCGTCAAGAACGTGCCCTACGATGCACTGCCCTGCGTTCATCAACTTGAGGCATACAGAGGTTCAGCCTCACGTTCCAGTAATTTCACCGGCACCCACACTTTTTAAACCGAAACACAGCAATGCTGCATCACGGCAGAAAAAGGCCTATGGTGGCAACTTTTTATAATAAAAATAATAGATAGGTTTCAATGTAATATAGCATCGGGAAAGTACATAGCATTAGTACTTTTTAAACTTTCGCGATCATAACACATACTGAAACTATACATAAATACCCGTGTAATAGTTTCAGTAGTACATAGCATCGTTAGTTAGTGTGTAATACCATAGATTGTCTATGGTAATACGTACCCAGAAGCATACGACATGCGATCAGCTCTGAGCGCCCGCATAATGCACAGACGCTGCAGTGAAGTCTTGTTCTTCCATTCGCCAGGCAGCTTGTCTCTCTCTGGCGCTTCACCGTCCGTGTACTTTTGCCATCTAGGGAACATCCATAGATCTTGTTCTAGTGCTTTGATTAACTACTGCTGGCTACTTCCGATACAGTTCCAACAGACTTGGCATGAGAGCCTAAGGCCCGTATTCAAAAATCTGGTAGTATTGTTTTGATTAACTACTGCTGGCTACTTCCAATACAGTTCTAACAGGCTTGGCATGAGAGCCTAAGGCCCGTATGCAAAAACAATGCTTGAGTCTGAGTCGAGCCTCAAGTATAGATTTTTATTGGCAGTTCTCCATTGAAGGGATAAAAATCTATGCCCGAGGCTCGACTCAGACTAACCACTGTTACTGCATACGGACATAAGACCACGATTTGTCAACAAAAGAGTAGAATAAAACTGTTCCTGTCACTGTTTCCGTCAAACAAAAGAAAGGGACGCATCATATGCATCTTTGAAAGAAAGCTGTGTCCGCTCATGTTAAGCGTGCATTAATCTTCTATCCTTCGGGATGAGGACCGTCCTAATACGCTCTGGCGATTTGACTTCTTTGACCTACCTAATGCACTCAGTGTCATATAATAAAAACTCTACTGTTTTAGAAGTCCAGTAGAATATGTACCTTTTAGTGGCTCCTTCAATATCTTTGTCGAGATTCTCAAAAGCGTCCATCTTCGAGAGCTGAACGATACCGCCCCACGAGACATTAGACAACCAACTGTAAGGAGACACCTCGGGCGCTACTGCGAACTTCAGGAGGAAATCCAACTCCTTAGGATCTACCCTCCCTTCTGATTGTAGCACCTGGAATATATGTATAAGAAACTAGGGTATTTCAAAATAAATATGAACATTGTACACAACACGCAAATCTATCTATTCCCAAATTAAGCAGAGCTTGTACTTTGGGAACCGGAGCTGATATAATTACCGTGGTGGGGATCGAACCCACGGCCTACTAACGGCGCAGAAGGCAGAGCTACTACCAACTGAGCTGAGAGCCCAGTCTAGGCCCAGTCATTTGGAATGGTAAAAGTCGTAGCGTAACGTTTTTTATGTGATCCTTTTAACAAAGCAAAGCAGCCAGCGTGAATTAGCGGACTTGAAGCTATCCGTTTGGCGATTCTACCGCCAATCATTGGTTTTTACGGTTGTCTTCAGTTGCCAACACTTATAATACGCTGGCTGAACAGCACTTACATACCTGCAATGTAATAAGGAACAAGAACACCAGCTTGTCCCGTTCAAAGAGTCCTCTGCTCGTGTACACAAACACGGAGAATGTGATGTTATCGAGTAGGTTCCTAACGCGTCCCTCCAAGTCGTCGGCGGGATCAGCCCGTGCGAGCGCGTCTTTGAACACGACGCTGTAAGCCTTCAGAGAGAACTGGTACATGGGGTTTATCTTGTAAATGTCGTTGAGGATGAAGTAGAGAAGCGAAGCTCTGGCGGCGGCTCGTCTGAAAAATACATTAGTTTATGTTTTTCTACGAGTTCCAAAGTTCTACAATACTTTTGCGCGACTATTAATAATAATGTCCAGAATACAAAATATCAAAGTAGGATTAATAAACAACATGATTTTGGTCCAGCACGGTTATTGTCCAACACGAATTTCGTCCAATATGAGCTTTGTCCTGTATGAATTTCGTATAACACAGTTCTGCTTTGCCCGTCTGCCTGCTGACAGGCAGACGGGCTGCTGAGAGATCAGTCTACGAGAGACTGATCTCTCGTAGACACTTCTTCTTCTTATCGTGTCACTGGTTTATTCAAACCGATAAGAAGAAGAAGAAGAAGAAGAGAAGACTATATAATATCGTATAGATGTGATACGTTCATACTGATATTTTGCAAGGGTTTATTATGTAACGGGAGCACGCATATCACAGTCGTAAATCAAAAGAAGCATGTCGAATGCCTTATGCCCTTAGTTTGCCTAACGTGTTTAACCTTTACTCAGAATTGGGTTTTATCAAATAGGTACTAAAGAAATAATTTAAATCCCAAGAAGGGTTTATCAGAAGACAGTAGTAACCGATTTGTACCTGTATCTTTCTCTCGCCTCATCAATCTTGACAGACGTGATTTTCCCCTCCTCAACTTTCACTTCAATATCAGCCGCTGTTTTCTTGGTGGTCTCCAAATTTATCACAAGTGCAGAGTCACTCAAGATATCAGGTCCGGCGGAAGACAACCGCTTCAACAAATCATCTTCGAGGGTTTTAAGCGTGATTTTGAAATCGTTTTGCATTTTGGTGAGGCCGGCGCGCAGGCTTTCCAAATCCGGTCTTTCTGCTTTCACTACCTCGCCTAGTAACTGTTCTTCTAGACTGAAATAGGGGCAACAAAATACTTTTTAGAGACTTCTAGAGCGATCTTATTCTTGTGGTGTCACTAGTTCTTGGGAACCAGTGTGGTGAAACGATTTCAAGTGCGCCCAAGTAGGCTACTAAGCGATGGCATGTAGGTACCACTTGACACGTATTATATACGAAGTCCTGTGAAAACTGAATACACCTATACACATCATATTATAATTAAATTTTTAAGAATATTGTCAAAGTTTATTACCGAGTGGTTCTACGCAAACATCTAGATCACTATGGGAAAGGCGAAATGACCTCTGATCTTTTGTCAAAATTCGCTCCTCTTCTAATTTGATAGCAAGACTCTTGCCGGCGTAATGTATGCATTTTTCTCCAGGCGTTTCTTTTTAGTGCAAACCCTTTGTGACCTATATAATAATTATAGGGCACAAGAAATTGGCACAACTCTTTTATTATCAACATAACTTACCCATCCTTAGTGACAGTAAAGTTGATGAGTGTGCACTGCGCTTGCATTTCAGGCTGGTAGTGAGGGTTGGCCAGCTTTGTTTGGATAATCAGCCTGAAGTTTGGATGGTAGTCTATTTCTCTGTCACCGATCTGAGAAAACATCATTCTATATAGAAAGCCGGATCAGGTGTAAGTATGAAATAAATTCTACTACTGAAAGCCTACCATACAGACTAGCTCCAGGATTGAAAGATAAGTTTCAGTACCCTGCAAGCATCACTGATGCTTTACGGCAGATATGGAATTCTCCGGACGGATTCTTCACAAAGAGCTCTACAGTTTGGCCGGTATAACTTGCCGAGTCTGAAGAGAGCCGTTTGTCCGAAAAAAGACAATGACTGACGGAAGATTCCCAAGTTACTCTAGCTAGCCATATTGTACTAACATACAGACTTTTCTTTCAATTATATTTAATTACTAGCGGCCTGTCCAGGCTTCGCATGGGTGGACATTTATTTTATAAACACATAACTATAGCATGTGTCACTCAGGGTGAATGTAGCTTTCCAATAGTGAAATATTTTTTGAAATCGGCATAGTATTTTTCGGGTTTATTCATTACAAACATACACACAAAAATACAAATCTTTCCTCTTTATAATATTAGTAAAGTCTAGATATAGATTTCATGGGTCCACTATTACTGGTTATAATGAGATAAAAGACAAACCTTCAGAACCTTCCCCTTGCGAATAAGAACTCGTCCGAGCAGTGGTTCTAACACAGCGTCTACATTTTCCCCAATGTTTTCCATTAGTACCACGTTCCCGTTACTGACAGCGCGTTCGATTCTATCAAGGTAGTTGCGCTGGGTCAAACGAATAGTCACTAGAGCGTCGCCGTATCTCGACTTTATCCATTTTATTCCTTGCCTGGGAAATTTGAAACACATGACACAAATTCGGTCTAAAATATATTTTGTAAATACACCACATCTATAAAATACTCTTTTTGAAGTGTATATGTCAGCAATATAACGGAGTTATTTGTAGTGAACATTGAAATCCGATGGCACATTTGGGTTGGGTACATAACTTTATGGATCATGATCAAACCAGAAACTTGTTGCGCAGTAATAGACATAAGTAATGGGTATTTGGGTGGGCCGCACAATCCGCAAAAGTTAATCAGAAATTTCCAGCAAAGTTATAGCATCTCGTTACATTCTTCTTCTTCTTCTTATGGTGTCACTGATTTATTCGAACCGAGTTTGGTGAAAAGATTTGAAGTGCGCCTTTTCAGAGGATTATTTCATGCCCTTGACATATTTTCGAACTTTTTAGGTCCATGCCACATTGGCCGGTTTCCTCAAGATGTTCCTTCACCGATTGAGAGCACTGGCATAGTGTACATCTCATTGGTACACGAATGGATTTGAACCTACGATCTTAGGATCGGAGGCGGGGCCGCTAACACTAGGCCACCAGTGCTCTTCATGCTTGATACATTAACAACCTTAGATAAAAGATGTCGACGCGCGATAATACTAGTCGAATCAATGACATTTCGTCTCCATTGTAATGTGTTTCCAAGCTATTTGATATAAACTCACAGTTGCGGGTCGATCATAAGCGGCCATCTCGCCGAGCTAGTGAGAATGGTTGCGTTCTCAGTACTCATGGTATCCGTGGGTAAACCTTCGTTGTTCCAGCACGCCACCTGGGCATCGTCTGTCAGCATCGATAGCGGGTTCAAGCCTTCCGTTGTTTCGATTTTCGGCTGAAATCACACGAGCATGAGGAGTCACAGTCGAGCGAAAATAGTGCACCACCTTAGGCTGCATTTTTATTTTCCATTAGGTGTGATGGCAGTCAAACGTTTAGCTAAAAAAACGTTTAAAAAAAAGTTACTCTATGTAAACCAAATACGCTAATATAGCACACTGCGTGCTGTAATCAAGCTTACCGACTACAGTCTAGCTACTAATGAATTTTCGTTTACATTGTCCTTTACTTTTACTATGATTATTACTACTAGCCCGTGGTGTCCCACTGTTGGGCAAAGGCCTCCTCCCATTTTCGCCAGTCACTACGATCTTTCGAGTCCTGTTTTCGAAAAATCGGCTGGGAGCAATGCTTGTCCCACTGTTGGGCAAAGGCCTCCCCCCATTTTCGCCAGTCACTACGATCTTTCGAGTCCTGTTTTCGAAAAATGGGCTGGGAGCAATGCTTTGTCTCGCACGTAAAATATTAAAGTGTCGGTCGGAATGAAAAGCACAATACACCTTGCAGAATAGTAGCAGCAACAAAGATCATTGCTATAACTTGCTAGCATTTAAAGCGTAGGCGTTGACACTAGCCACAAGCTTGCTTGAAAAATCCGCTTCATATTTAAACTTAGTTCCAACCTTGATGGTATTGTTCATTAGACAATTTTATTTGGAAAAATGGTTTGAGAACAATGCTTTGTCTCACACGTAAAATATTAAAGTGCCTCTAAGTATGAAAAGCACAATACACCTTGTAGAATAGTAGCAGCAACAAAGAACATTGCTATAATTTGCTTGCATTTAAAGCGTAGGCGTTGACACTTTTCGCAAGCTTGCTTGAAAACTAGGCTTCAAATTAACACTTGACCACCAGAGTCAAAAAAAGGATTTGGCTGTTTTTTTAATGTTTGTTACAGCATAACTTCGCTATAAACTGATTTGATTTTTTTTTTATCTGCGAGGTCCAGATCCCATATAAATTTAAATAAAATCGGTTCAGTGGTTTGGGTATGAAGTCGGTTTTCAAGTTCTTTATAATTGCCTTGTTTCAAGACTGTTATGATATAAATCTCACATTAGTTTTCCCCAGATTAGGCACCCAGTCGTCGTCCATCAGTTGTTGGCGGTAGCGGCGCGTGAAGCAACCCACATACGATATGAACGCAGTCACCAGCAGTACGTCTCCGGGGAGCATTATACCAGACTCCTTCAGATTCACCACTGTGGCTGACCATCTGTAACACATCATATAAAATGACAAATTTCATCATACGCACTTAGTGTGTGAACTGGTTTCCGCAAGTAGGCTGGCGGGTCCTTTTTGCGTGACGCTTGTTCGACACGTGTTGTTCGATTTATTTTTAGGTTTCCGACACGCCGGTTTCCTTCAGCGTTTTGAGAGTACTAGCATAGTGCACATTTATCGACAGAAAAACTTATTGATACACGACTGGATTTGAACCCACGACCTTATCGTAATGCGGAGCCGCTACCACTAGACCACCAGTGTTGTAACACATCATAATATTGTTTACATTTTCCTAGCTAAGTAGGGGAGAGCCTCTAACTAATTGTATGAACGTACGTTCCTACTTTCTAAAAATCATTATTACACCGTATATTGATAGCATACATAATATAACTAAACCTACACTAATATTAGACAGAGAAAAATTTTTTATTTCTGAATTTAACTAATAAACTGACTGGACTAATTTCAAAAATTATTTCACCATTAGTCGTCTCCATTACCCCTGAGTAACATAGACTTACCCGCCACGGCCACGGGTGGAAAAATTCAAATTCACATCTCCCCTCTTTTTTTCCAAATTTCACCCGTGCGAAGCCGGGGCAGGTCGCTAGTGGGTAAAATAAAGACAGAAATACTTGTAAAATACCTGATTTTCTCAGAAGCCAATCCGTTGACTAATCTATTAGCCAGGTCAATAGTAGCGTTAGTAGCGTCGGCCTCCGCCTGACATTTCATCTTCTCGTTCACGGCTTCTTGGAAAGCTTTCATCAAAACTCCCAGTTTTTCTTCCAATTCCTAGAAAGTTACTTCGTTTATGACCTTCTTGAGTAAATCCTTCTCAAAAAGAACCTGAATCTCTCAAAATAACTCTTCACTCTGCCCTATTAGTCACAGATTTTAGTCTACTAACCTGTTTTATGCTCGTGTATATCAAGAAACATTAAAAAAATACATTCTATTTCGATTTTTACCACCTATTTTGATCTACCCAAACAGTCTCTTTATTACCCAAAGACTAGATGGTAGAGATAATACTATCTAGCAGCAAGCTCGTATATGTACTTACAGTACTTCTTACATAAGCATTAAATAATTTTATATCTATAGAATATTCCATCTTTAAAATCAAGATTACGGAGAAGCCTTTGTCCAGGAGTGGGACGATGTAGGGGGGAAAAAAATGAGGGAAGTAGGAAGAAAAGTAGTGTTTACCTTAATCTGACTGGTCAAGAAGTCCAGTTTATCCCTAGCAGCCTGCAACTCAGCATTGGCCGCATTAAGCGCCCGTCGCTTCGGCTCGACCACAACGTACACGTCGTAGAACTTGACTATGTTGACGCACCACGAGCAAAGGCCAGCGGCGGCCGCTGATTTCGCCATTATGAACTCCATCGTGAACTCCGGGTTTTTGGTGTAAGGTAGTACAGCCTGAAATTTACGTCCTAACTAATAAAAATATGCCCAAAGATGCTATCTCTAAAGCTTTGGAATATGACAGCGATATTTGACAGCGTTTCATTGATCGTCATAGCTATCGCGCTAGATGTGTGCAGACCTTTACTACTAAATAATGACAAAAAGTGATAGGGCTAACTTTAAGCAATGCTTAAATTTAAATTGCGTTTATAAGTATGGCTTTTAATGTATTACACACACAATTTACCTTGATGACATCTGGATGAATATTTTCTTTGTCGTAGTAAATAAGATCATTCAGAAACTGGTCGACTTTCGCCATCATCAACTGAAAGAAGATTATTATTAAATCACGGGCCGAATGAATAAATTACTAATTTCCATAGCAAAAGTAATTCTAACCTGCAGGCCGATCAAAATCAGAATCAAAATCTTATTGAAACTGTCAAATTGCTATCACGTATTAGTTCGAAAATTTACAGATTTTGATTGAAACCATTGCAACAAAAGTTTCATATCGGCCTGCTGATTGATCTAATTGATCCCAATACCTCCTACACCAAATTAAATTATTTAAAAAAAAAAATAGTTTGTGACCTAGAATAACAGATTCGCTGCATTTTATCCCGAAAGTTGAACAGGAAAGTGACCACTACCACGCGGTGGAAGTACTTTACACGTCGTAACAATTCAATTACAAATTATAGATACGCACTTTGCAAGCCTTCCAAGACCGATCCTTAGGTATCTTGCCTTTCTTAGCAAACAGTACTAGCACAGCTGCCGTGACATTCACGACGGCATCGGGCGGAGAGCCGAAAGATTTCAGCTCAGTCAAGTTGTTCTTATTAAGTGTGTTCAACGCCTCTTGGGCGGCCATTAGAGCGGGTTCGGCTTTGGCGAGATCGTCGGCGCAGATCTTAGCCTTTATTGTCACGTCTTCTTCAATAACCTTTACTTTCTTCTCTTCTTCGGCAGCTGTGAGGAACAAATAAGATTTGACATATAGTCGCATTCCCAATACCACACTGCGTTCGCGGTACATAAAATTTTCATTGATTTTTAACCGGCTTCATATAAAAATGGAGGAAGTTTAAAATTCGTTTTTTCATGTTTGTCATCGCTTTATTTTGTAATTTATGAGCCAATTTAAAATAAAACTTTATCTGAAAGGTCATACTCCAAGTTTGATTCCAAAATCGGTTCAGCCGTTTGGATATGAAGTCGGTTTCTCAAGTTATTAAAACTTACTATTGAATTTAACTACTACATACTAACCATCACACCATACATAGGTACTTGTTTTAGGCAATCTATAGTAATGTTAAAGATCATACCGAACGCCTTTTCCTTGGACACCTTTTCACTCTCAGCACCGACCACATCAATAAGCGCCTCTGCGTTTTTATTCTTCTCTTTCAATATTATTTCTTGCTCAGCAAGAGTCACCTGTAATCCAATTTTGGATAAATAAATAGTGATAACAATTTGAGAAGAGATTGTGTCTATTCCTAAGCAAAGCTTATACAGTCTGCTATTGAACCGAAATACATATAAAACACATCAAACTCCCCCCCTCTCTCGTTGATATTCAGTTCTGTCTATCCCAAGGTTGCCTGGTAAAGATCGCTGTTAGCGATAAGGTCACACATTATATTGCTGTGATGGATCTATTTTTAAGCCAAAATACTTATAATAATTACCTAGCGTGTCATGGTTATAAATAAAAAGTTATCTATCTATTAATTTGCGTGTAATACCGGTGGATAACGATAGGGGATGGTCATTTACTGGTTATAGTTTCTAAATAAACGCGAGTTATGCCAAATGAGATACGAAGTTTGTTTAAACCAGAGTACGATAAATTGAAATACAAAAAAATATAATGAATTTGTAAAAAAGTAGAATTATTTTACCTTCAAAACAGCGACATCACCAGCACACGAAGCTAGCTTCTCCAAGCCATTCTCGAGTCTCACAATCATCATCTTCAAGTTCTTAGTTTTATCGTTCAGCAGTTTGCTGTACAGAGCGATCTGTTCGAGGAAAGTCTTGGGTGTGGTGTAGTTGTAACGTTTTTCGTTTTGGAAGTATACTGCGGACATCTGATTCACGCTTTGGTGGACGTGAGACATGAAGTTGGAGACTGGTTCTACTAGATCAGCCTGGAATAAGAGGTAGGGGTTAAAAGATTTTGGCTGCAAAATCTGCCAAATTGCTGACACTAACCGGACTAAGGTGAAGGAAAACATCGCGAGGAAAACGGCACATCGTAGAACCTAAAAAAATCGAATATATGTGTCAAGTTCAAAGAAGCCTCTTTGAGGCGCACTTATAATCCTTTCACCACACTTGGTTCGAAAGAATCAGTGACACGATAATAAGAAGAATACTGGACTAAGACTTATTGAAGATTATTAACTAACGTAATTCATAGGGTTCATAACAAATCTCAATTAACTTATTCGAACGATACTAGTACAATTTAATTAGCAATCTTCAAAACAACACTTTACGAGCTTTTGCTATAACTATTTCTTGTTTGTATTATTTAGTTTAGAATCATCCGTGGCTGCTATTTGCAAAGAAGGGAATTTAAACCTCACCGGTAGAGATTCCACTTCAGAGATGAACCGTTTGGACACAGAGCGCAGCGCCTCCCGCGGCCACTCGTGGAACCAATTGATAGCCGTACAGTTGACCAACGAAGGGAATTTACGCGCTCGTACGCGGAGAGTCGCACCCACGGGAGAGAAGCATAATACCACCTATAAATAGCAAATTAAAACAGGAGTGTCATTGCGGATGTTCATTCTGAAATATACGAAATAACCACTTCGAGGCGTCTTAATGTCGTTTCACCACACAAGTCCTAAAAAAACTAGACATGACGATAAGAAGATATTCTAAAAAAGTCAAATAAATACGAATTCAATATTTTGGATATTCAAAAACTGTATGTAATATCGATGACTAATGTTCTCACATAGCTAGACAAAAAATAAGAATTAGTCTGAAGAAGTCCTTGGACATAGGCCGCCCCCATTTTTAGAAAGAGTGTTAGTCTTCTCCAAGCACGGGCTACCCGTGACCTTCAAAATTTCTCCTAGCCACCGGCAGAACATCAACGCGATCGGTAAATCAACAGGATTTACCTTGAGCATTGATCTCACACGGTTGATAAAGAATCTCCAGCAGTTTTCACGAGTATCAGGCACTCCAGAAGCTTTTGTCTGAAAAGAGAAAATACATTTTTAGGACATTATGGGAAACTTTCAGCGATCTCTCCTACTGAAATACTAAGTTAGATGGTTTTACGATAAACTTCATGGCTTAACAAGTTTAGTGTCCTCCGATTACCACTCGCAGATATTTTAAAGTGATGTACTATCAGCATATTAATTTCTGCCTTACCACTTTTGATACCGATTTGAAAGCTAGCGACTCCACTTATTTCTTTGTTCACTAATTTTTACAATTGGGACCATACACCTCTGCTTCACTTAGTAAAAGCCATCTGTTTTATGACATTTACACTTCCAAAGACTGGTTAAAATTTGGTCACAATCAAATCACAACGGGGTATCGGTAACTAACGTCACAGAAAATGCAACCTTAAGGTGGCAAGGCAGAAGTTTTGCTGACCGGGGAATCACACGAGACTATAAGAACATCTGCTTATTTGTATTTTAAAATCATAAACTCACTTCCCCCCGCACGCCGTTGATGATGTTTTCAATCTCGTCATCGGCCAGCAGTTCGGGGATCTCCCCGGAGGCCAGCAGATCGTTGATCAGCACGAGGAAACGCTCGTCCGCGACCTGAGCGTCCGTCATCAGAAATACGTTACCTATGTTCTTGAGCCCCGCTTTTATGTACAAGAGAGCTGGAAATACATTGTAAAGACAATTTTGATGAAGTTTTATGACGATGGGCTAATGTGTATGTAGAAAAAGAACATCGTAGCTAACAGAAATAATAATAGCCCCTTAAAAGCTTGAACTATCACGCGGGAAATAAAACTAATGTGCGAAAAAGCACGCATGTTAAAATAGAAGAAAAAGACGTCAGCCAAATAACACCTTTTCCCACGAGGGATCCTGTATTGAAAAACAGTTCCCTATTGACAAGCCACCCACGTGGTATACCACGGCCACGGTAATGTACCATGTGGTGGATGCGGTGGTGGATTACGGTTTAGTTCAACAGAAAACTCGTAGACAATTTCTCTTACTAACCAAGATCGACTTTTAGGTCGTTGATGCTGTATCCTTTCCTCAGTTGTATTTGGAACACTTCAAGTGAGGATATGAAAGCGCTGAGCCTCGATAGGGACTGTTTGCCGGAGCCGCCCACTCCGACAAGGAGCGCATTGCCTCTAGGCGCTTCTAGGATACGGTTTATTCTGGAAAATCAATCGTCAAATTCACTGAGAAAATCATTAGGTGTAAGTATTGCTATCTCTTTAACAACTGCTGGATTTAATCCATTCCAAAATTTCAGTTCACATATTTTATTAAACTAACCAACCGAACGTGACATCATATACAGTTTTTAAAACTATAAGAACAAAATAGCGAGAAAGCAAAGACCGAGTTCGTCCCCTCTAGCCCATTCCAGAGTATCAAAATATATATGCCTAGTAAACTCATAATGCATTTCTAAATGTAACTTTTAGAAATGCTTCCGAACAACGCTTACCTGCAAATATGATACATAGCATCGTCGAAGAGCACAAGGTTCATAGTGGCGACGAGATCGTTGTATCCCGAGAGTGACTCGTCTAGAAGCTTCTTAATCTGAGGCCAGTCTCGGATCGGGAAGTACTTCGGGTCGCCGATGCCTTCCGCGAAGTGACAGTAGATGAGAGGCTTTTCAAATACCACGTTTTCGTCATAATCCTGATTGATAACAAGGTAGTAAGATCTCGTATCTTAAAGTAGTAGTAAAGTCACGTATAAATAACTTACAAATAGTTAACATGTGCGAAATACCACATTGAGCCCTGAGACATCCCACAAGTATATTGAAAAAATTAAGTTTTAAGTTTGAGTTTATACAACCAACCTCGCAATTCTTCTTGATGACTTCCATAATGAGTTTCTGGAAGGCCTCGTTGTCAGCAGAATCGACCATCTTGTCGGAATAAACGCGAGTAGCTTCGTGCATCCACAGCCTTATCAGCTCAGATTGAAGCTTGATTGCATCGCCAGTTGTGAATAGTATACCCTGTTGGAATGGGAGTACAACGTTGTACCATCTTTTATATAAAGCTTATATTATTTTTTAAAAGTTGAAGTTCAAGAACTAATTATTCATGTCAAGATTATTTGCATTGGTAATATTTTAAAGCCGCAAACCACTCAGACAGCGACAACACCCCACTCTCCCCCTGTGAAAGGGGAGCGAACGATCATCGATGGCTGGAGACAAGCTGCCTCCGCCATTCTCACGCTCAGGGCGCCGCGCCACGTCTCATCATCGTGGTTTGAGCGGGCCTCTCGTTTTGTGGACGATCGAGGAAGAGCTTACTATAGAAATGATCCTATGAAGTAAGGTCTTGTCAATATCAAAAACAAGAACCGAACTCATTCCGCGCTGTGCGTTTTCGTCAGCGCGATTCAGAAGTGTACACATTTTACTAGCGCCCTCTAGTTCTATTTTTGTCAACTACAAATTCGTGCCACCTTGACTCCGAAACAACAAACTTTGTTCATACAATTATTACTTATTATTATTAATAATGTTATTAGCTTACTGAGTCATGTAATAACTATTCCACCGATGTTAACAAATATTACCTACGGCCGTTCCCAATATGCTATTTAAATAATATAATTATAAAATTGCCCTTACTAAGGATAGAAAAAGTTGTCAATTTGAAATTATACTGCTAAATAAAATGCCAGATAAGAAGACTTTCCTATGTTCAGTAGGGTTAAGAGATAGGTTGAATATTGGGGATGGCCGTTAATATAGTCTACTTACTTGGAAGATATTCGACAAGTCTCGTAAGTTAAACACATAGTGAAACTTGATAGCCGTCGGCAAGAAGGAGGTAGACAATTTGTTGTGCAATGCCAAAGCAGCATTCACCAGCGGTTCTGCATACCGTTGTACTACCAAACCGAACTTATTCAGTGGATTGTTCATGTGTTGAGATAGAATTTGTTTGTAGATCTGAATACACGCATCGAGAGCTGGGAAACTGAAACGTATTGAAATGTTTTGAATAAGCCAATGCTTTGCTATTGGCTATGGTTACCACTTTACATCAGGTGGGCCATATGGTTGTTCCATCAGCTTGTTGTATAAAAATAAGTATTACTGTTGCTAGCTTTATTCGAACAGGCGATATAAGACATTAAACAAACTAAGCGACAAACAAAATTTAACCTATTTTTGTTGGCTGCAGATGCAGTAAACTTTTAATTAAAGTTGTAAAATATATTAGATGGCTTGATAGAATTACTAACCTAACAGCAAATGTGCAGAAATGCCTCTGCAGCCGCGGGTCGATAGTAAACGAGCCAGCTGTTGGATTCATGCACGCCACAAACATGCAGTTCGATATATCTTTCAATGACAATTTCTGTCTGTCATACCTGAAATTACGAAATTTAAGAAACAATAGAATAGAATAGAATAGAATATAACTTTATTGTACACCATAAATCATCAGGTAAACATGGTACCAATGTACGGAACAACAAATAAATGTTATCATTTTCTTGCAACTTTAATATCAAAATATCCATTCAAAACTTATGTGCCATTCCCTCGCACGATCAAGGGTCAGAAAGACAAAAAAAGATAACAGCCCTGCTATTCCTGCCACACGGTTCATTCAGATGCTATCGCTAAATCCGCGTCCGCGCGGGTTTAAATTGTTTGTTAAAAAAGACAAAAACTTTTAAACTTACAGCGGCGGGACAGGAAAATCGCTGATTGGCAGGGGGTTTCTAAAACTTTTATCTAATCAGTAGTTTGAGTCATTCCTGGTTAATCTTATACCTTTAAACGAGAAAATCTTGTATATATATATATATATATATTTAGGATCTCGGAAACTGAGCCAACGATTTTCATGAAATTAAGTATACAGGGGTTTTCGGGGATGATAAAACGATCTAGCTAGGATTCATTTTTAGAAAATATCGGCGTTCGGAGTTACGAACAAACTACTTTATTGTAATATCATTACTCCTAGCGACATCTATTGCTCAGAAGCAAAAACTAAGCTCTATGAGAACCTGAGAACTCACAGAGAACGCCATCTTTTGACGAGTTTTGGAACTAAATGACTACATAAACACTCTTTAGACAAGTTCCGGAAGTTTCCATCTCATTGCACTCGTGATTTTTTTTTAAATAACCATTTCTTATTTTTTTTATTATTATGTAGTATGTTAGTAAGATCGAAAAATATGATTTCATCATTCACACGTTATTAAAAAATACCGAGCGAAGCTCGGTCACAAACTGCTAGTTTTCATTATGATCTAAACTGTCATTATAAAAACCGCAAACCACTCAGACAGCGACAACACCCCACTCTCCCCCTGTGAAAGGGGAGCGAACGATCATCGATGGCTGGAGACAAGCTGCCTCCGCCATTCTCACGCTCAGGGTGCCGCGCCACGTCTCATCATCGTGGTTTGAGCGGGCCTCTCGTTTTGTGGACGATCGAGGAAGAGCTTACTATAGAAATGATCCTATGAAGTAAGGTCTTGTCATTATCAAAAACAAGAACCGACATCATTCCGCGCTGTGCGTTTTCGTCAGCGCGATTCAGAAGTGTACACATTTTACTAGCGCCCTCTAGTTATTTTTATGTTAGTTAAAAACTCTTATCTTTTGCCAAGAAGGCTCGAACACACCTAGTTCGCTGGCGGTAGCGATCAGTGAAACACTGTCAAATATTGCTGTCAGATTTGAGATTTGGCAGCGTTTCACTGTTCGCTACCGCCAGCGAACTAGGTGTGTTCGGGCCATAACGTGTGACCTTGACGTTTCCAAATCATTTAAAGCTCGTATTATTTTTACAATAGCCGTAATAAGTTGTTCAAAATGACATAATATTATGACAAATGAGCATAAATTTCAACGAGACAAAAGGTTTCGTATCGAGAATCTTGATATACGAGTAGAAACTGACCCCTGAGACACAGTTCTAAACTAGTTCTTGTCTCAATGTACTTCTTATTTAGTTTCTCAGAAGTGGTCCGCAATAAAGTAATTATTATTTATAACATTTTTAGTGCACATTCATTTTCTGTTGAATTCAACAACCGGTTCAATGAACAATTGAACATGGCGATTGGCCCTTTCCCAGCTTTATTTATTTCTCATAGCATTTCATAAGGATTAACTTTGTTACAGATATAATTATGAGGGGGACGGCGCGAACGCAGTCCCCACTACCAAAAATAACGCACCCGAGTTATCCACATTAGGGATAATCGCAGAGGTCAACCCAATTCGCAGTGCAATGAATAGGCCTCGCTCTGGGGGAACCGCCTTTGTGATCACGGTGTCCCCTGTGCCAGGTAAGTATGATTTCAATAATTCATCGGCCGAATGTCATTGGGAGCCGCGCGTTTTCGTCAGCGCGATCTAGCATCGTACACTTTTTAGTCGCGACATCTAGTTCTGACTCCGCAAACAATAAGCCACGCCCACGAGCGAGCCCCGATATCTCAAAATACAGAGCCACTCCATAGCGATATTCCCTTACCAATGTTTGTAGTCCATGAACTGTCTGATCAGCGTATGGGGTTGTACTGTGCCATAGGTGTCCACTTCAGGCATGTTAAGATCGTCCACAAAGTAGATCATGAACTTGCTACCAGGTGGGCCAAAGTTGCGACCCGATTTCTTCTCTAGAGGCTTCTCGAGGACTTTTTGCATCATTTCTGCATTGTAAGCATTAGTTTGCAATACATTACTACTTTATGTGATTATGAAAAAATTAGGACACACAATAAATAAATGGACTAGCCTTCGTACGGTTTAAACGTAACAGGAAAAATCCCACTATACAGTTAGACTAATGATGCTCCATAGGAAAATAGTTCTTAATCTCACCAGACGTAGTATAAAAGTTGAACGGTACATTGGTGATCGCATACGAATCAGGTAGTGAGTTTAGTTTAGCGGCCACACTGACAGTCTTGCCACTGCCAGCGCTTCCAACCAACATCACTGGCTTTTGCTTGGCGATTAGCAGATCCATGAAGAATCTAATGCGAGTAGTTTCTGATGTTGATACTAGACATGACTGTAAAATATTAAAGTAAGTCACATCGGCTTCTAAGAATGCACTTAGAAGCCGATGTGACCGAAGAAACATTTTGTTATCTGCCTAAAAAGTCCACCGCTAGATCATATTTAAGATGTAGTAACGTAGTGAACGTTATGCAGACGTATTAGTGACAGACCACAGTGCAGTACCGCCAGTTGTAGATATTTAAAATAAACATACATATCAAATTTTGTTCAAACTCACCTGTAATGGTAAATCGGGATCCAACTCAAAGGATTCAACTTTCTCAGACCAGGGCAACATTTTCTTAGTCTCCGAGTCGATAAAGAAACTGAACACGTTTCCACTGGATGGGAACTTGATCTGTTTAAACTCATTGGCGAACCATTTGCTGAATTCATTCCGCCAATCGACCAGCTGATCTTGGAAGAGGCCTGACCCGAAGCCCCATACAATGGCGAATACGAAGTAGGTTTCGTACCTGTAAGTTTGATACGTTCAGATTTGCGCAAGATTCATATTTCTATGATTACTGCAGGATGGACGTCGTATCCTTATTGCAGGAATACGAGACGGTATGTCTATAAAGCACTTTTTGTGTGGCGGATTGTCTTACTGAGACGTAGAACTCTCTTCTTTTTTAATCTGGTCACTTAAAATCTTTTTATTGTTGTGAAATTAAAAATCGAAATCGAGTATTGCGAGATCTCAGAGTAAAGGGCAGTGTTTAATAGTGGCCATTCAAAATCTAAATTACTAGCCGGCAAACAGCTTTGCCTGAATACTAAATACGAGCACAAATAAAGCAGGAACCGGATTGGTGTAAGAAATTAGAGATTTTTTGTAGTATTTGCATATAGCCACTTACCATTCCTTAGGACAGTCGGTTGGCAGTAGCGTCTTATTCAAGAAACACTCAAGCAGGTAGCAGGTTAGCTGTATTTGCTGCAGCTCTGTCAGAGGCGTAATCCTCTTGTACTTCTTACAAGATTCTAGCAGCGAGGGAATGTATTTGTCAAACATTACTGTCAACATAGCCTTTTCTGATTCGTCGTCACGAGTCGTTTCTATCCATGATGCGACAAACCTGTTAGAAAATAGACTTCTACTTTAGTTTCTATTGATAATTCTAATCTGAGAGATAACGCAGGGATAAGTTGATTTGACGAAAGATGACCCCTAGCTTTTTTAATTTTTTTAGCAAGGTGACATCACTCGTGGATTAAACTGAATGCAACTTCGGTTATCGAGCAAGTAAGTGATTGGTGGAAAGAGATGATAAGGTAAATTTAAGATTAATTTATTTAGCAATAAGCACACATAAATTATAAACAATTTGATACATACGACAAACTTAGGTATATGGCTTGTAAGTAACAGATTTAGATTATCAACTAGATATGAAAAGCAGGAGACAGAAAACGAAAAGTGCTACTCACGGATTCCAGCCCAAATCTTGAGGGTTAATGTACAGAATACCAGCTCGCGACACCGTGGCTGGCGTAGCCGTGCGCAAGTTAGAGATCTCAAACAGCAATCTCATTGGTTTGGTTAGGGCGATTCGTTCGTTACTGGCTAACGTCAACACCTATAACATAACAATGTTGTATTTCAACTATAAGCATCACACCTTTTAATCTCGAGTGGTAGGCACATTGCAAGTTCAAATAGCCTCGCCTTCCAAATAGTCTCGAATTAAAGCTCATAAAAAAACGATACACAAACCTTATTATCATCCATCAAAGTATTCAAGCTCTCAATCCACATAGGATCAATATCTCCGTCCAGTACAATCCACTTGGGTCCGTCTCCCGGCATGTTGGCCATATCTCTCATGATCGTTGAAAACAAGCCATCCTTCCACTCTCGAGTCGCTGGATTGATGATTCCGAACAACTCGTCATTCGTGACCGCTTTGGGGTCCAGATCGTTGTAGAATGGTTTCAACTTGAGCATTGCGTAGGTTCTGTTCAGGCACTGCCACACCATGGACTTTCCAGTGCCAGCGAAACCGATAATGAATACTGAATGTCGCACTGCGAAGAGTTCTACCAGTTGGACCATCTAATGTATGAAAACAATTATATTAGAGCATTTCCGTAGCAATCATATTTTGAAAGAATCTATGCTTCTTGTTTCTAATTTAACAGGTTTTCTGTTAGGCACTAAGTTTGTAGTACCTATATGAATCGGAGCAAATTTTTTTCGGCTGTACATGTCTGCACAACTACAAAGTCAGTTAATGTATTAGCAGCTACCAGCGTAAAAGAGACCAAACCAGAGCATCAGCTCACCTTCAAAATAAATCCTGGCTCTGGCTGCAGCTTCAGCGAAAGCGCTGCATCGACAAGATTCTTTTCAAAGTCAAAGTCTCGTTTCCTCGGCACATCGAGCGCTGGGAACAGATCTCCAATGAGGCCCATGAACACAGGCGTGTCATCTGTTACGATCTTTGGGATGTTGAAATCTCGCAACGCTCGCATTAGCACTTGGTCTTCTGGCCTTAGACGATCGCTTCGCTGGAATTTTCAAGTGTTTGGCTAGTTGTTTCTTTCGGTTATTTTATGAGTAAGACTATATTTTATGTGGATGTTATAGGTGTATGCATGACTGGTACTGTAAGCTTAAGAGATATTAAACTACGCAGGCTTTTGTCGAATTGTTTGCATTCATGATAGGCTAGATTGTATTGCGGAACAAAAAAAGTAAAGTCGGTCCGACTTTCACCAAGATTTTATAATGTCCTAAAAGTTAATCTATGCGAATTTCGTTACATGAAGACGTAAACTTCAGTAAAATCAATAAAAATGGATATCACCACTTTCACTGCCAATAAAATAACTGCAATATGTACAGCAAAGTCTTATGTTTCAAATTGCTATGATATCTAAGCAGGCGCGCTTAAAAATAAAATGTATTCAATGGATCTACTCTAAAAATACCACTTACGTCCTTCATGCTAGCCTGCCCATAACAATAAAATCTATGTTAACCATATGCTCTATCCATCACATTAAACATAACTAGGTAGTTAAAGGTACATTTACACACACTTCGTCCACAGACTTAACAAAAACCATGTTTAATCATGCCCATAACAATAAAATCTATGTAAATCATATGCTCTATCCATAACATTGAGAATAACTAGGTAGATAAAGGTACATTTACCAAGGTCACACTTCACCAACACAAACTTAACAAAAACCATGTTTAATCAAAAGAGAATGTTTTAGGTTTCAGACAAAACCGACAATTATGTTCGTTACCTTCAAAGAGCCAGCAACCACGAGCACAGACTTGATAGCCCGCAGCCCCCAATCATAGTGGTCTTGCTTGGAAAGCAGCTCACGACATAACATGTACAGCGTGATGAACTTGCGAGCCAACAGACGTGCTTCCTGGAATCCTTCCGCTACTAACATGATCTCGCAAATCAACTCGAAGTCGGGGACTACCATAGCACATGGTCTGAAAAAAATGTTCAAGTTTTTATCGAAACAATTCCGTGAATATTCATACTCATAAACATTATTATGTTACATGGTGAGATCTTAAAGTTCAAAATGGTGAATACATAAAAGCCCCTTATGTTTAAGGCATAGCAATATTTGGAAGCGGTTTTTATTTTTTATTTGCAGGCACTGGCACATTATCTTCTTCAACATTGATCCATTGTTCGTGTATCATAAATGAAATTGTTAAATCATTTGATATGGTCCCTTTCATTTATTTTTTCCAATATCTAATGATAAATAATTAGATTATTCACAGCACCAGGTAACGTTTCGATTGAGAACTATTCTAGTGTTTCGGGTAATTTTGGCTTAGCCACCGTGAACCACAAAGGCCAAAGAAAACTCACAGGAAAACCAACTGAAAGGATGGCGTTATAAAGTAACAAAATTTATGTATTCTTATCTTACGTGCATTCCCATCAGGTACCCTTTATCCAGAGTTTTTTCGAAATTTGAAACATGAAGCTACAAAGTATCACATCATGAAGCTACAAATAAATTTGAATCATAAAGCTACACAATCTATCAATTACCTGAACAAAGCCTTCAAGTTCTCAGGCAGCTCAGTCCGTCCCGCATACCCGGGGTTCATCGTAATAAACATGCCCACTGTAGATATGATAGTGATGTACTCTCCCATGAAGTCGAACTTCTTCTTCTTGGCTTTAATAGCATCGAGTACGCTCTTCACTTGGACTGACACTACGGAGAGCACTTCTACGGAGATCCGGTTAAACTCGTCGAAACAACCCCACGCGCCGGTTTGAGCAAGGCCTGAAGATACATTTCATTTATTTACCACAAAAATAAGATGAATATAAGAATAGAAATAGAATAAAAATGGATGAACAGTGTAAAAGATAACATGGATAAGAAAGAAGTAGACGTTTTCATGTCTGATTTAAAAGTTTTGTTAATTTTTAGTGATTTCTCCCAACTAACATACCACCTCACTCAGGAGTAAGTTTCAAAGTTCGTGAAAATGATATAAGACAAAATAAGGTTATGTCTACCAGATGTTACAGACAGAAATTATAAGGTTTTATTTACTTGATATATAACTCTTGATTGAGTACAATGGTACACTAGATAAGTCACTGGATACAGTTTTTAGCTTTAAAATAAACACTCACAGTAATACAAAGGGCGGCCTTATCGCTAACAGCCTCTATCTACAGAAAGCACCTAAAAGAAGCAAACAAATTGTTCTTAAGCATGATACCTTTATAAATATTTCCGCAAGACTTGTAGTCCATCTGTTCAGAGCAATTGAACACGTATACCATAATGCCCAGTGCTCGTCCCAAGTCCTTTGTGGTTTCAGTTTTCCCGGTACCGGCGGGTCCCGCTGGAGCGCCGCCCATTACTAAATGAAGACTCTAAAGACGAAATAAATGAGATAATTTTAAGAATAACGGCTGTACCAGCCTAGAAGTCTACTGCAAGACTTGGGCTAACATAGATTAGCAAATATTTGAGAGTCTCCACGCTTAATAAGTGACCACACTGACCACCGATATTTTTTTTCCATTCAGGAACTTCCAAGTTTATATGGGTTACGAGCTTTAATAGCCTTTTTTGCAAGCGTAACTTAAGCCCGTTCTCAAAACAAAAGCATCTATTTTTGTCGAGCATGCCCACAAGTGTGTCGAAAACGACAATTTAATACAAAAGCAGCAAGATCTAACCTGCGTGAGTGTGATGTAACAGCGATCCGTGAGAGGCGTGATGACGAGCCGTGGCGTATTGCCCAAATACTCATAGTCGTACAGAAACTGCGCATCGCAGATATTCGCGTAGCAGTTGTTCAAAACCATATCCCAGCGATGCCTGAAAACATAACTATTATTACGCCGAACCATTCCATTCTTCTTCATGTCGTACTGGCCTCTAGCTCAGTTGGTAGTAGCTCTGCCTTCTGCGCCGTAGGTCGTGGGTTCGATCCCACCGAGAACAAATATTTGTGTTGTTAACATAAATGTTTGTTCTCTGTCTGGGTGTTATATTGTATTCTAAGTATGTATTTACAAAAAAAAAATGTATTCAAGTATTATATCAGCTATCCGGTTCCCATAATACAAGCTCTGCTTAGTTTGGGGCTGGGTAGTGTTGTGTGAATTGTCCACAATATTTATTTATTATTATTTATTTTGCTTGATGGTTTCCTGACGGATTGGGCAGGCGTAGCCCAGGATCGCGATGTCTGGAAGGAATGGGAGGAGGCCTTTGCCCAGCAGTGGGACCCGGAGGGCACATAATAATAATAATTATTATTATTATTTATTTATTTCGAACCAGTGCAACTGGGTGATAGGATTTTAAGTGCAGCTATTCTCCCCGGGAATAAAATTTAACTGATGTGAGAAGTTTAATTTTTACCAGGATTTTAGTAAAAAGTCTGAGCGGCTGGTTGGTCTACCGAATGAGAAAACCATGGAATTGGCATTATAAAAGAAATGTTAACATTTTGAGGCAAAACTATTACTACACAAATAATGGCCTATTTGTACCTATTTGTATTTATTATTTTCCTTTGTTCTTTTTTTAATATATCTGATAGATCTACCAGAGATACAACCACACCCAGATACGCATCAATCATTATCAAACCTTGCTTCATCACGCCGTTCTAGCCAATACATTACCTCAACTGACTCTGCCACTGGAAGGCATTAGACGTCTCAACCTTTGCCACGATCAGCTTGGCGACCACGTCTCTCGAGTGCACATCGATGGTACAGATGGTCATGATCTTCTGTCGGTCGCCGACCGTCAGATCACCCAGTAACAGAACGATTAGAGCGTTCAGCTGAGCTATTTGTTTCTTTTGGTAGTCTTTCAGAGCGCCCTCATACCCTAGTAAAAATTGAAGATAAATTGTACACACTAGCTACAACCCGCAGCTTGCTTCTAAATAAAAGTAGCCTGTACTGTTTTATCAAACGGTCCAGTCCATAATCCGAATAAAAAAAATGTCAATACATTAGATATGTTTGCAGAAATATAAATTACCGAAGTTTCAAACAGACATTATCTTTCTCTCTTTCTTATCCTTGTGGACCTTGTATCACAGCTCTACGATAAACCCAGTTTATAGGGGGGTAAGGCACTTGTCCAACCGCCGGCGAGCAAGCAAATAGCCATCAACTATTTTCTCGCTCAAGAAAAGTAAAACAAATGTAGATTCTGTGAATTTCTGTGCTAGCAAGAAGTCTGTTTCCACATTTTTTATAGCCCAGCGGCAGAACTATAGAACTACACCCTCGCTCCTCGATACTCGCCAATTCGCTTCATAGCCGGTCGAAAAGTGCCTGTAGGGGGGTAAATTAAGCCTCACCTTCCTCCAGCTTCTCAAATGCCTGGTTGGTCTCTGTGGTCCACCATATCTGCGTGCCGACAAGCGCGGGCTGAGCGGGCCAGTCGAACACCCACTCGTCACGTGACTTGTTCTCGTACGACTTCACGCTGTGCTCAAATATGTCGCGTAGGGTGTAACGCATGCAGTCTGTCACTCGGTTCAGCCATAGCTCTACCTGTGATTGTAAGCTTAAAATTAATAATGGTTTTTAGTTACTACTTAGGTTCCCACTACGAAGATAAAAGTGTGATGCTCATTGAAACCTAAGTCAGCCTATCGATTCAGGTGAAGTAAAAGAGAAGTGGGTGAATCCAGAACCGATCATATCTAGAAGTAAGCTTTTTAAGAAATGCACAGTAATAGCTTGCATACTTCAGATGGACATGTGGACTATGTAGTCTGTATTTCTGTCGCTCACCGTGTCAGTGGTTCCTTCGATCAAACCAGTTTGGTGAAAATATTTTAAGAAGCTCTATTCAGGCCCATTTTATAGTCAATTCAGTAACACTTCGTATACCTTTCCAGAACAATCACAGCAGGGAGCTTTGAACGGCACGTGTTCCTCGTTCTCCTTGGATATCATCTCAAAGGCATGCTTGCTGCCGCCTTTCGGGAACACTAGCTTGGCGAGGTTGTCATAGAGCTTCGTCAAGTGGCGTCCCACGGCCGGCGGGTTGTTGCCATTAGACAGAATATCTGAATTTACGGACAAAGCTTACTCATGAGACCGTCATGTCCTATTGAAGCTCAATTGAACACCTTTCCTAAGTCACGGTTCATATTTTGTAGGGGATTATTAATTGTTGCTGCTTGAAACCCATGCCCTAATAAGTATGTGCCCTGCGAGCACTAAGGAATCAATTTTAGACACTAAAGCATTGACTAGCATAGAATAAAGATGGTGTTAAACAACTACGCCAGCGTCATAACTCAAAATGACGTTGTGCCTGAAAACTTTATACAAATAACATTGTTTGTTTTAAGTGAATGGCAGAATCAAAAAGCAACCACAGAATACAAGCAATAAGTTACCGAGCAAATCAGCCGAAGACACGAAGTAGAAACGAGGGTAGGCGAGTCGCTTCGTCTCCAGGTAATCGTTAAGCGCTTTCTCGCAGAGATTGAGAGACCTCATCAGCTCTTCCAGCTTGTCCAACAGGCCGGCCTTATTTGTAGAAGCCACCACGTTAGGAACGGCTGCAATGTCCCTCAACAATTCCTGAAAGAATACGATGGTCAGTTATTCATAGCCAGCATAATAAATGAGCCATCTGGAGAGTATAGAGTAGAGAAATATGAACACAGTAAAAGAAACTCCGCCAATCTTACCTTGAAAGTCTTATCAATATGATCAAATCTCTTTGAATCTTCAGGCAACTGAGCCCGGATATCGTCAGAGCCCACGAAAATGCTTTCCAAGTACTGCCATTTGCGCTGCACCTCGAACCAAATCGCAATCACCGCGTCTGCCGTGCCGAGTTTCTTCTGCCAAGCTGTCACTTCCGTCTCGTAGAAACCAATGAATTTGGATGACATCATGTTTTGAACTTGGTTCTAGAAAATAATGAAGCTATGAATTGTAAAGGCATGAGCTCTAGCAGGCCAAATTTTAGTTGTAAAATTCGGCATCAAGTTTTCGCCGACTTTAACATAACGGCAGAGATAAAGCTGTACCTGGTTGTCTTCCAAAGTTTCAACCAATTCTTCGCTAGCTTTCGGCAGTTTGATGCCAGTCCTATCATGTGGACTGTAGTCGAACTCCATAATAGCCCAAGTAGCTTCCAACTCCCTAAACAAAACGTACATTTAAAAACCAACATTACAGCCCTATGATAAGGTTTAAAGTGGAATAAAAAGGTACCTGAGTGTCTTCTCCATAGCGGCTTCTTTGACCGATTTGTCAACGATCGTTTTGACCTCCTCTTCATACTTGTGGAGGTTCAGTGCTAACAGATCTGCTAGCGTTGTATCGTCAGTGATATTGAACTTCACCTGTGTAGCGACAAAATTGTTAGCGATTACAGTGATACTTCGATTTCCGGCTTTTAAGTCAAATATTACAAAACTGAAATGTAGAAAACTAATAGACAAAATTACGGTACGGTACTAACCTTATTGTAATGAAAATAAAAGGAATATTTACAACTATTTACACTGTAGCTAATATTCTAAAGTATGAACTCAGACAACAACAAAGCATGATCGGAAAACTTCTGCTGCGTCATTCTCTTCGTCGGTTGTAGCTCCAAACCATTCCGTTTCATCTCATTCAAAGAATACGATCTGTTTAACTTTCTAAACTGGCTCCCACTGTGGCGCTCTTGAAACTTTGGTCTTCTGTAGTCTAGCAACTGTAGGTATTCATACTCCGTGCTCTGATTGGCGGCATCCGATGAGCAAGGCAATTCCAAATCCATAGCTAAGTTTTCTAGTGATTTGAAATCTTCTAATATTTCGTCTAGGGACACTCGACTTGCTTTTGTTTTTATCGGCGATGTTCGATAACGTCTTGATTCTATGGATCTTAGATGAGAGTGAAGTGAATTCTACGAAATGAAAAAATAAGATTAAAATTAAACAATATGGCATGAACACTACACATTTTCATACTTACGGATGTATTCCAAACGACGATGAACGAGTCAAAAAAACTTCTTGAATATGAAACAATACTCTAGCTAGAAAATACAGAGACCATACCAATTCTTTAATTCTATTTTACCTTAGTAGCCATCATTAACTCAATCCAGTGCCTATCCTTGATCGCCGGATTCTGCAAGTCAGTCACAGCTCGAAGGGAAGTCATCAAGTTCTTTATTGTACCTTCTATAGCCACATATGGCTCCCTGAAATAATTGCGGCAGCGTCTAATTTGGATCTTATCACCAAGCAATAGAGTTTGAATTCTAAGCTTCTAAGCCAAGGTTTGCATGACTTACCATACTCTCATATCCTTATCCAACTGTCTGAGATCCTTAGTGAACCGCTTGCACTCTTGATCCATTCCGTCGGCATCGATTTTCTTCCAAGGAGACTTCTTCCAGGACTCAATGGTACCCATCACTAGGAAGTAGTAATCCCATAGTTGCTAAAACCAAACAAGCTTGTAGATACCTACAATTTAGAGGCCTACATTGTTAGAGATTCAACCTATTTTGATCTTTATCCCACCTTGATAAGCTTCAGTTCACGCCGGCACTGCTTCAGATTCTTCTCATCGGGGGGTTGTATATCGAACAAACTGCAGGATTTCTTCAAATTGTCTACAATGTCTTCAAAGCCCATGAGCTCTAAATGGACTTTATCGATTTGACGGTAGGGTTCTTTACAGGCTATTAAGAACATCTGAAAATTATAAGAACTGTCATAAACTGTGAGAAGTTTCTACTACTGAATCAAAATAAATATCCCATACCCAAATTTTTTTTATTGATTTTCAGTTACAATAAAAACACATGGGTTCTTGAAAATTATCACACACAGTCTCAGCTCAGTCACTACAATCACTTTTAGTGCTCAAGACAAGATTAAAATCTTTGTTTTTCTTTTATCTCTTTTGCAAGGTATTTCATCGAAATATAGATGAAAATCTCACAAACAACAAACCGAAAGAAGCATCTTTGAGGCGCACTTAAAATACCACCACTGACTGGTTCGAAAACAAAACCAGTGACATGTTAAGAAGAAGACGAAAGAGGTATATCTGACTAGACTCACATCCTTCAGCTTGAACTGCTCGCGGTACATGGTGAGCCGCAAGTTGATAAGCGCCACTCGCTTGGCGATGAGTGCGGCCTGCAAGGCTTGCAGCGGCGCAACGTTGTTCTTCATCACGGTGGCTAGCTTCACCAGGTTCCTCCATTTCTCTGGCAGCATTTCCAGCTGAGATGGGGGTTATATAACTTTTGAATGAGGTCGTAATTGTTGTAACATTTAATTTTGGAACACAGTTCGACATTTAAATGAAACCTTTGATGAGTTACCTCCTTGGTTGCCATATTTCCGAGTAAAGATCTTTTAATTAATTAAACTACAGATATGTGCATAAAACGTAATGGATTTTCATACTACTTTTGCCGGCCGCTCCTCGCATGTATTTAGCCAGTACAGCAATTTTGATATTATCTCGAAAAATTTTGTCAAAATAATGCTCAAATTACCGAGCATGTTTGAGAAAAAATAATTCATCATCAGTATCAACCTTTATCAGTCCACTGCTGGACGTGAGTCTCTCTCGAGATGTGCCACCGAGCCCGGTCATAAGCGTGTTTTAAATATACTAATCTGTGTACAAAAATTAGATAATTCTTTCGGAAGACATACAACGAATGTTCAAAAAAAAAGTCAGGACTTTAAAACGAGACTCGTTTAACTGCCAACTTACCATAGTATGAACCGAATATTGATGCTCGTCTGAAGGCTGCTATTCCAAATGAAGGCACACATTTTTATCATCAAAATCTTTTTTAGAAGAGTTCACAATTTATAAATAAATCAAGCTTTGTGTTAGTATTTCTCATCACAAGCACACAATTTAAACTCCTTAAATAAAAACAGACCTGTTCATACGTCTCTTCTGGGAAATCAACGCCGTATTCCTTGAGCACGTCAATGATATCCCGAAGCGGTTCGAACATGCTATCGGTGCCCGCGTCCTGCTTCGCTTTGACCTCGTTCAAGACTCGCATCACTTGGAGTAACCCTTCATAATCTTCCTCGGTTAGTTCCACTGATAACTCCTTGGTGGCGTATCCGATGAACTTCTCGAGCTCGTCCAGACTGGGTAGGGAAAATGGATTCATGCATGCACCAGGCAGTTTGATCTGTACCCGAAGTCGGAGTTTTGCTACCAACTTTCGTGAGCACGTGACTCTCTTTTGTTTGGAAAATTGATGAGACAAAAACTCGTTTCGATCGTTTCTACGTAACGTATTTTTGCTGTCTCATCTTTTCTCCATACCATAGAGAAAGACAAATTGGCGAAACGAAAACACCATTTCTTAGACGAAATGTTGTAAATTAAGTGGGACTTGCCCTTCCGTTTACGAGTGTTTTACAATAAAAAAAACCTTAGACCTTAGTATAATCAAGTAAAGGTTTTTATCCCCATGAAAGTTCCCAAGTTCAAGTTCCCATAAAATAGCTTAACACAAATCAGGACATTGTTTTCTTTTTTTTTTATCTATAAACGGCTCAGCTTCAAATCATTTTTCAAGGATTGCTGATGTATTGGAATCAGGCGTTACCTATTTTTTTATTTTGTATACCTAGTTAATAGAGCAGGCATATGGCCTCCCTGAGGTTAAGTGGTAACCATCGCCTAAAACAAAGCTTTGCCTAATAGGTCATGCACGTCTGGAACGTGCCCTACGATGCACTGCATTGCATCCATCAACTTGAGGTATACAGATGCCAATGCTCGGTAAACGTCACCAAACTTGGCGATAAGGTTACTGGCTTAATGTGGCTTACCTCGTCTGCACGTGATCCTTTAAGTTCTGTTTGTAGAGGTTACTCCATTTGCAGATAATGTTCATAATGGCTTGATTTAGCCTTTTTAGGTCGAGCTTCAGCCAGCCGTTGCATAAATAGATGCTAGGCAAAGCTGCTACTTCGTCGTACATAACATTGAATTTATCCACCTAAAGAAATTATCAATTTTAATCTCCACGGCAAAGTTCAACATTATTTTATACAAGTAGACGTTTACTGCTTAAGTGTTCTAGAAGCTGCGATAGACTTGCCACCTTTGATTTCACGGTAATCGTGACTCTGACTACCACCGCAATTATTTGGAGAGGATGTTTAGGACTTGTAAGCCAATTTATTTCATTCACAACAAGCCAATCACTGTGTAGGAACAATGTTAGAGTCCGAGTCGAGCCACAAGCATAGATTTTCAATGGATGACTGTCAAAATCAAGTTTCTGCAAACAGCCCTAAGGTTCCGTCTTTGGTGGCTACACTCAAAATAGTTTTATAATAAGTACCTCTTTTTGATACTGCTCTAGCTTCGGCTTGATCTCAGGTGGATCTGTACCGTTTTCATATCTGTACTTGTCAAACTCTTCAGGGGATATCACTCGTCCGTATTTCAAAAAGGCGTTTAGAACCTCTTGTCTATCGTCCATCCATAGCGGCGTGTATTTCTCGTATTTCTGTCATCAAATCATGAAATTATAATAGTTTTATAAGAATGCTTAGATGTTTTATAGTAGTACCTAGTGTTTTATAAATAACGATGTTTGTGATATTGCGTCTCAAAGAGCCGTAACTGCCTGTCCGTGAGCGCCTACCATAGTTCACGAGCAATCGATCGGCTTGGTGCGTATTGCGAAGGAAGAGCCTAAGGGGTTATTTTTGTTACTGTATAAACTACTGAAAATTACAGTCATTTGGAGACTTTTTATTTATGTTATACAGAATGTATCAGAAGCCGGTTTCAAATACCAATAGAAACCAAGCCGTGGTTTCCTAAGCTTTATCGCGTGGAACTAACACCTAGACTCACCTAGTTGAGACGTTTCAAAGTGAACCTTACAATAAAACAGAATAAAGAAGAATTTTATTTTGAATTTTACACTGGCTCATGATTTAGTCCAGCTTGTTATGGAGACTACAAGTAATAGGTGTACAAAACCTTACCGATGCATATTGGACTACGTCATTGATACTGTTTTCAATCCTCTGCAATATCTCATGGTATAAATCTATCATCGTGTCTTCTCTCTCTATGTCATCTGCAAAAATGTGTTCACATTACAAATTCGTATACAAACTAAGAATAAGATTAGAAATTAAGAATACTGCCTGTTTACCAACCACGCATAGCGAAGGATACACCTACAGACACCTTCAATATGAAACTCAGTTTAAGTAGTTTTGGAAATAATCTATTGTAATCATGATGTGCACAGGTATTTCTTCTCGCAGAAGATTGAAAGCACTAAATCGCGAACTTTTGTAATCGTCATCAACAGCCTTCGAAGGCCACTGTTGGACATAAGGCTCCCCCATACCCTCCCATGAAGAACGATATAGATCTCTCTCCAACAAACATCCCACTATATTTAAAATGTAATCGGTCTATCAGGTCTTGGCCAAATTGAAATCTTCAGATTACCTTCATACGTCGCGATGGGAACATTGACAGGATCAATCCTTGGGAACAGCGTCGCTTGAAGGAACACGTCTTTCATCATCTCACGAAGAGTGTCATACAACCCGCCTTCGTCGTCCATATCCAGAGACGGTGAGAAAAATATATCTAAAATAAATTCAATATTACCACACTAAATACAACCTTGACACTATTGAAATAAGAGCAAATATTACCTGGATCTCGCAACTCTGCAATTATTTCCATGAAAGCTACCCGCGGGCCTTTCTCCAAGTTCGTCTGAGTCTCAAATAGGTTCAAGCTCGATTGTATTGCTTTCATTACTTGACGTGACACCTATAAAAATAAATAACATTGCAGTCCAGCAGCGCAATGGCTGTATTTATTCAAATAAAACGTTTAATAAGAGTAATTTATGAATATAACGGCTGAAATTCGGAAAAGAAGCTAATAGAAGTAGAATCCGTGAATGTACTATCGTTTATTTTTCTTACAGAGCTGTGTAAGCTAAGTATAAGGTTCAAAAGAGTCCTTACGAGTGAATCCACGTATCGGACATAGGCAGGCCAGCGCGCTGCCCTGAACCCTTCCTCCTCCATTTCGATGCGCTCTGCCTCTATATCCGCTAACTCCTCAGGGTCTTCTATTACTTCTTCTTCTTCAGCTGGAGAATCTACATCTTCCCCTTTAAAAATAACATCAATTATTTATGTTGTAGGTCTCGTCCACGAGTGCCTCTTGAAGATCAAAAAAACCATTTGAATGAGACCACTCCCTATAAGTTTACCAGCGTATATAACAAAAGCACATCGGCCGTTTCACCTAAATAAATTCGCAGGAAGAGAACTGACTAAGTAGTTTACATAACAAAAGATGCAATAAAAACAAATAAGCTTCACAAAATACCAGCATCTCTTCTAGTCTGACGTTCTCCCTTCTCAGCTAACTTGGCTTCTCTCTTCAAACGTCTTGCTTCTCTCCTCTCAAACTTGATCTGAGCAGCTTCAGCCTTCTCCTTATCTCTTTCTTCCCGTATCACTCGCTTCTCCTCCCTTCGTTCCATGATTTGTATAAGTTTAGCCGCACGTGCCGCTTTTTCGTCGTCGTCTAATGTTGCTTCGTCCACTTCTTCTAATTCCTCTTCATCATCGTCAGACTATAACACCAAAGTAGAGTTTTAGTTACAATCTACATTCTGTAAATTTTAACCTCTTTGTAAAACATTACACAGTAAGGTTAAAAACTTAAATGTTAATTTAAAATTATTTTACCTCTGCCTCCTCCTGAATATTAAAGAAGAGCCTGTAATTCTCTTCTAAGATATCTTTGAATTCAGAGTGGCTCTCAAGAATCTTATTGCGTCTGCAACAAAATAATAGCGATACTGTACAATGATACAGTACAATACGATATTTTACAATAATGCGTCCACTTTAGTGCTGATTTCACAACTAGAGGGCGCTGCTAAATTTGTCCGCCGGCTGAATCGCGCTGACGAAAACGCACGGCTCCGAATGACCTCACTCCATAGTTACGGCAACGGTATCGCTTCTCGGCCTTTTGGCTAAGATCAAAGTGTAGTATCTGTTCTTTTCAGCTTAATATCTGAAAGTTCCCTCACTGAGGGACCAGTATATTAAACTGATTTTTGTCAAGCGACGGGATGTTAGGAGCTCGCTCCACTCCCGTCACGGGTCGGCCCGGCATTGCAGTGCCGCCGGAATCGGCCCACAAATATAAATGAACACTAGGATAGCTATGATCAATCAGCGATCTCATGTAGTTGGATGATTGAATAACCGCGTTTTCTCTGAAGAGAACAATGGCTCCGGGTTAACGTAGGCTTACACGAACATCATACAATACAAACGCCCAGCACTTCAGATTAACAGCCATATGAACGCATTTCAATTTAAATCCTAAGGCTATAAATGTAAGATTCTACAAAGGATGCGTGGGTTGAGCTAGCCTGAATCAGTTTTGAATTACCTTTTAAAGAACCTTGGCTGCCGTTCTATAACCGCCAACAGTTCCAACTTGTCCGGGTTATCCTTGCGGTTGTGCAATGGCTGGTCTCCCCAAAGGCCGATGTTGGCCAATCCTCTCTTCACGTTGTTCTGGGCTGTGAGAACTCTCTCTTGCAGTGTGTTGATAGCGGCGTATACTTCCGCCATCCATTCTGTGACTGGCAATTACATTTTCGTGCAAAATCAAATACTCCACAACATAATATTAAACGAGTACATAAATCAAGCGGCAAGGTATATTTCGAACCACGAAAATATCGGGGCGTCTAAAGTCCAGCAGTGGATTTATTCAGATTGCTCATAAGATGTTATGATGAAGGAAGTTAACAAACTTCATTACCGTGGTCTACTAGAACCTAATACTACTTACAGTCGTCATTCCAAGTGAGCTCTTCGACGCCTCGTCCCAACAGCTGGTCGATAGCCGATATCTCCTTCTCGATAAGAGCTACCTCTGTTTCATGACTGCCTTCACGGATTGCATTGTACCACGAGATAGCTCGGTTCAAGCGATTCATGTCATACTAAGAATATAAAGTTGTTAAAAAATTGCAGCAGCTACCAATTTTTTTTATTAACCTCACAATTTTTTTATTCTAGTTATGATAAGTGGTAGCTATCGCCTATTACAAAGAAGCCGCAGGTCACGCACGTTAAAAACGTGCCCTACAAACATTTCTACACAAAATCTGGATCAATCAACGATGATTGAGGAAGTTGAACTTTATGAAAACGATTTCCAATGTAAGAGAATTACGATAACGTAGCACATAGGCACCTGTAATTTTTCATTCCGAGCGTACAGCTCCAGTCCATCGGGTGGTATTCCCTGCTTATCCAAATATTTCATGTAGCGTATCTCACGCAACAACATCACAAGCTGTAAAAAACATTTTAATTACATTTTTCAGATTTGTCAATCAATAAATCAATGAGCTGTTGAAAATTCAGACAAGCTTAGATCGTGTAGATGTTGTACATGCAGCGTACTTTTAAAGAAAAGGACCAAATCTATAAAAAGTCAAATTTTAAATAAAAAGTTGAGCAATCGACATTGCCACTGTTTTGCTAACAATTTCAAGACAGGAAACTAGACGTTGCTACTAGAAAAACTGCAGTATTACCTCAGGGCTAAAGTTATTCCTCACAAACGGTGGATCTCTGTAGATGAGATTCTTTGCTAGATGCACTTTGCAAGTGGGTGGAACGGTAACGCACCATTGCTTGAACTGCCTGTCTTCTAACACGTTCAAGTAGCCCAACATTTCGTTGTGTTTTTGCTTCATGTATAGTGCGTATTCTGTTTCTATTACACTGAAAGGTGAAGTTTATAATGAGCTACAAAACACTATAAAGATTCATAGCTCGGTGCCTGACACACCCGTTCATTCTTATCAGTAGCTGGATACAGGATAAATAAAAAGTATAATAATAGGTACCATAAGAAATCAAAAGAAGTCCCAAACAACATTTTTTAAAATACGACATTTAGATTATAGCTTCAAGACTTTAAACCCAAGGCAGATCTCATGACTAAAAAAAATCAAGATTCTTTAAGATCGACCTTGTTCTTCTTATTGTTGTGTCACTTGGTGTCTCTACTTACAAACCAGTGTGGTGAAAGGATTTTAAGTGTGTCTAAACTAGGTTATATTCGTGCATGTTGTATTAACATTGTTATAATTGTACTTACGGGTCCTCAAACATGATAAAGTCTTCCATAGGCACCTGGATGCGTCTCCTCAGTTTATAGATCCACCAGAGCACACCAGCCACGGGAGGAAGGTAAGGGTCCACCATGGGTCTTTCAGGTCCTTTCGTTAGTTTCTGTAAGTTTATTTTACATTACTTGATAAATAAAAAATACGATTGAAGTTTCCATAACGAAATAATCAAACAAAATGTATGACTAAAGAAGTAAAAATAAACAAAAAATCTATAGCGCCTCAATACAATAGTATAGCAATACCCATTGCGGAACAAACTAAAGAGTATTATTATTCCCCGCCGGCCGCTTCGGCCCGCTTTCACTCCAAATATTGCTTTGCCCTAAACTTAGGGGCTTATTATAATGTATTCACCATTTTTAGACTATGTAAATTAATAATTGCAATAAATAATATGAGCATGAGTATTCAGCATATTTGCTTACAGCCATCTCTTCATCAAATATCTCTTTGACGGCATCCAAGTTGCTATGCATGAAGTCAAGCAGACGAGTCAGTTTGGGCTTCAGCTCGTTCTTAATGATGGGGCGATGGAAAAGGTCACCGATGATTTGAAAGAACTGGAAACCAAACACGCTTTATGAAAATCAGAGTTACAGACTGGCGCAGTTTTATTTTTGTGGTAACCGCTCATAAACAGTTAACTGGAGATATTACTTTTATCAAAACAAATAGGGTTAAGCTTTTATTTCCCAAATGCGTTAAGAGCGTTTATCCCGAGCGTCGTGACTCAAGTTTGGGTAAATATACTCACCTAGCTATACAGTTACACCTAGCACGCACACAGCCGTCTGTGTTGGAGCGCGTATCATGCGCCGCATTGAATGAATCACCTTGATACTTTACCAGCTCTTAGTAGGGAATGTATTCATTTTTCGTAAGTAGGTACAACATTTTGTTGAATGAGTACCTACTTACGCAAAAACGGGCAGGTATGTTAAAATAAATCAAAATAATTTCGTGTAAAATACAATTTTAATATTTATCGTCTCTAAGTTTCATGGACTTAGCTTTTCGGGGATCAACAACTTCGGGTAATAGAAATTTATTTTAAAAACTGACTAGCCGATGCTCCATGTTCTCGCTCCAAAATGTATCGTCCCTAATTATTTTTTCTGTCTTTAATTTAAAATTTTTGCCTGCCCACACAGCAAATAGACAGTAATTTCTATTCGTTACGTGCAGCTGCCCTTGTATTTGATAAAAGCAGTCATGGCGTCGATTCACGGATACATCTATTTACCAGAATAACATTTTTTTGGTTAATAGCGATATCTGCCTCTAATCCGAATGCCAGACTAGGACATTTTATTTCGGTGATGCCATCATCTTCAATTAGTCCATCCGACGAAGCACCTGTAACCATAATAAATTGAAAGAAAACAATGATAAACAAGGAATAGGTCAGAAATCGAAACCATAATGCGAACTCAGAAGAAACTACATAAAATCATTAAAAAAATAATATAATGCATGCAATAGGTCCCAATAAAATATGCAGTAGGTAGGTACTGATGTACGTATTTCGAACAATAGTACATTATGATATAAGTGCGGTAGGTTGAAAATTACAGCCGAGGCGTTATTGAAGCCCGAGCCGTAGGCGAGGGCTACAAGACATTTGCGAGGAAATAAATAAAAATTAAACGAATAAATTGTTTATCACTTGTTAAAGCAGTTAGAGAATTTGAAATTAAATGAAATGACATAGCAGATTGTAAATGTCATTTCATTTAATTTCATTCCAATTCACCCCGTTTCATTCAGTTTCATTCGGTTTCATTCATTTTAATTCAGTTTCATTCAGTTTTATTCAGTTTCATTCAGCTTCATTCAGTTTCATTCAGTTTCATTCGGTTTCATGCAGTTTCATTCGGTTTTATTCAGTTTCATTCATTTTCATTCGGTATCATTCGGTATCATTCAGTTTCATTCGGTTTCATTCGGTTTCATTCGGTTTCATTCGGTTTCATTCAGTTTCATTCGGTTTCATGCAGTTTCATTCGGTTTTATTCAGTTTCATTCATTTTCATTCAGTATCATTCGGTTTCATTCAGTTTCATTCGGTTTCATGCAGTTTCATACGGTTTCATTCAGTTTCATTCGGTTTCATTCGGTTTTATTCAGTTTCATTCAGCTTCATTCAGTTTCATTCGGTTTCATGCAGCTTCATTCGGTTTTATTCAGATTCATTCATTTTCATTCAGTTTCATTTGGTATCATTCGGTTTCATTCCGTTTCATTCGGTTTCATGCAGTTTCATTCAGTTTCATTAAGTTCATTCGGTTTCATTCGGTTTCATGCAGTTTCATTTGGTTTTATTCAGTTTCATTCGGTTCCATGCAGTTTCATTCGGTTTCATTCAGTTTCATTTCATACATTTAGCATCTGGATAAACCGTACGTTATACCTTATTAAGAAGCAACCCGTGCGTTTTACATTACATTACCGCACTAGTGCGTAATGACATACATTACGATATTGAAATCGGTGAAATTAGAGACCTTTTACGAGCAAATGTGTTATAAAATTAATTGATTACTTTACAATCATAGATAGCTCATCAACTCGGTGCAAGTGGCTCCGTGCTTCGAACACTAGCTTTGGTATCGTGCGGACTTGCGGACTGGATGACTATTTGAAAGTACCCGCTAATTTCGACCTTTTTTTCGGCGTGTTATGTTTTATGATAAGTTAGCAATAATGATTTTCATAATGCAAATTATTACTACTTCTATCTCCGTGTACGTTTAATAAAAATGGGAATTGACTATAACATGTTACGTTGTAAAAAGTAACCCCTGGGTAACATACCTTTTAGCTTCATTAGCCTTGACCAAATTTTCGCAATTGGTGACGTACTCGTTACTTTTTTTACGTGATGTAGCCTGTAAGCGGCTTTTTTATGCCATATCTGAAATAAAAGTAAAGAATGAAACCTTAATTAAAAAGAAATACAAATTAAAAATAATTAACTATTTTTTGCGTACCAGAAACCGGGGGTAATTAAAGTTAATAAGTTAATGCAACACCATTACTTTAAAATACAAAAAAAAACTCACCAAAGTTTTGTTAAACAATAAAAAGTATCAAAACGTCCCAGTAGCGCTATAAACTCGTGAAGCTACAATACATTTTTTTGAGGCTTGCTGCTTGCTTGCAGCGACCGGGAGCGACGCACGTCCTACCTCTGAAAGGCCTCGGCCGGCACTGAGCGTTGACTTGATTCCGCGCCGATTATATAGTAATACGAAATAATTCATAGTAAAATAAATATTCATGTTATAAAAAAAAAAATCAAATATGTTTTAAAACGAACACTTCTTCATTTACTAGGCAAAAAAAATAACAAAAATACCTCGGATTTCATCATAAACTAACACGTCTAATATCTCCAAAAGTGGCTAAAAATTACTCCTTTGATTATTTTTTTCATGAATGAAAACTTACAGGAATCGTGTTTATTCTGCCACTAAGAACTAATAAAATGTTATTAGCTTTTTTATACGAAAACTTTATAAGTTTGTCGTTTATAGTTTTATCATTGAATCGCATCTGCGTAGACCATCAACCGAAAGTTTAGGAAAAACAGATGAATCTTATGAAAAAACTATACAACCATTTGAAAATGTTTTTCCCATATGATTAAGTTTTGGTCATTCCCAATAATATGAGGTCAAATTATCTTCTGTGCAAGTTACACATATTGTTTTATTGGCCGTCTGAAATCATCAATTTACGGATGAACGTTTTTAAATAAATAATATTGTGAACAATCCATACAACACTATTTAGCCTCAAACTAAGCAGAGCTTGTATGATGGGAACCAGATAGCTGATATAATACTTGTTTTAATTTTTTTGTAAATACATACAGTACAATATAACACCCAGACAGATAACAAACATCTGTATTCTCCACACAAATTTTTGATCGTACCCACGGCCTACGGTGCAGTTGACAGGGCTGCTACCAACTAAGCCATGGCGCCTTTCAAATAAAATATATCAAATCACATCCTGCGCCTGACGCATTACTATCAGCAATGCTAACAAAAAAGTTACCTTGAAGAAATGCTCCAAATTATGACATTCGTCGAGACCCTGCGAGAAAAGGGACGCCAGCCTCCGATCCACATCTTCCAACACGCCCATGTGCTTCTTATGGTCAGGTAGGAAGGAATTATCTTCAGGATCGGCGGGATCGTACGTGATGTTACCCAGGTTTTGGTAAATAATCGTGTACTCTTCTAGCACCTAGAAGTAACATACCACAAACACAAATCCTATATATAAACCGTAAGAAGAAATGACGTTCGAACTCGTATGACAAATGTGAAAGGATTTCAAGTGAGCCTCAGAGAGGTTTCTTTCATGCATTCGACACATATTTTCGAACTTTTTAGATTCTATGACATCCCGGTTTCCTCTCGATGTTTACCTTCACCGTTTGAGAACTCATTGGTACACGATTGGATTTGAACCCACAACATTAGGATCGGAAGGCGGGGTAGCGATCACTATATCACCAGTGCTATCGTTTGATAAATTCTAACGGCATTTGAAAAAATATTGTATTTGCATGTGTCATGCCGATCAGAGAATAATTGGTATATTGTCATACATACCTTCATACATTCGGTGCTTAGAATCTTTCCCCTCAGTCCGCAAAACTCTACTTTTTCCAGTTTCAGTACTTCCACAGTTGCTTCTAGAATCTCTTCGATCATTCTTAGGCGCTTCATGTAAACGTTGAAGCGCATAAAGACGCGATCAAAGTCGAATGACCAACGGACGGGCATCACGCCGGCGGGGAAGAACGAATGAACTTTGTCGCGGTTCATTTCGTATGTCTCTCTGGAAGAAGATTGATTCTAACTAAATAAATAAATATTGTAGCAATTTTAACTGGCCTCTCGCCTCAGTTGGTAGTAGCTCTGCCTTCTGAGCCGTAGGTCGTGGGTTCGATCCCCACCGAGAAAGTTTGTGTGGTTCCCATAGTTCAAGCTCTGCTTAGTTTGGGGCTAGATAGTGTTGTGTGAATTGTCTATATTATTTATTTATTCATATTATTATAATCCCAACATCGACATCGATGCAGTGGCTTAAACTTACATAAAATGGTTTAGGATGCCGATAACTTTTCTGATTTTCACCAACTGCTCATCAGCATCTCCTTGGAAAATGGAAGCTGGGTCTGCCGAATTTGTGCACTGCTGTATCACTAGATTGCAAACTTCGCGGAGAAGTGCTGGAATGAATATACATATTATATTATTTTATGCATTTATGTACTACAAAAATACTGCTGTAACTAACCTTCCAGTATTTTAAACTAGCGGCCGCCCGCGACTTCACTCGCCCCGGCTTCTCGTTATTTGTTTGGGATAAAAAGTATCCTCTAAGTCCGTCTCCCGGTTCTAAGATACCTCCCCATCACCAATTTTCAGTCAAATCGGCTCAGCCGTTATTGATTAATAAGTAGGGTGACTAATACGACTTTCTTTTATATATACATAGATATGTCTGTACATATTATAAAACTTCGGTTGATGATGATGATTAGCAATACAAAAGTTTGTGTTATGTTTTCACCCACATCTCCGTCGCTGCAGAACGGATTTGAATGGACCATGGTGGTGCAACGGGGGTGGTTCAAATCCTTTCACCACACTTGGTTCGAAAGAATCAGTGTCACGATAAGAAGAAGAATGGGATGGTGTTGGATTTCAAGCTTTCCTTACACTAAAATACTTACGAATCAACTTTTCGACGTTACAATAATATCTAGAGTTGCCCCATAGAAGGCCAATGCAGTGAAACATCGGTCTGATAAGAAATTTGGCATCAGCAAAGTCTGTGCCTTCGAAGCTCTCGAAGTGAAATATCAACGGCCTCTGGTAAACGTAGATGTCTCTACATTCGACGATTGCTGAAACGTAGGAGTTTGTATGAACTTTTATTTTGTCGAAATGGGTTGTACTTTAACACCAATTTATCAATACTTTTGTATTCAATAACACTTTTTAAATTAACGCGATCATTATGCCTAATAATATGGAAGAAACGGGTATTTATCGCGATTTATTATTTCCCGACGTTTCGGCCGTGTTACAACAGCCGTGGTCGCGGGCAGACTGGACACGGTTGAAAAACATCGGGAAATAATAAAGATAATCGCCATTAATACCCGTTTCTTCCATATACTTTTGTATCCAAGTTTGGTAGATATTGTATGTAGGTACAGTCGCGGTATGAAAATGTTCGTCACCTTAGAGTCGGTTTTCGCTTGCACCAGTGCCTTGATCATGAACACTTTGTGACGTTAACTTATCGGTGTATTCTGTCTATTCAGTTTCAAAAGGTAGTAAGTATGTGATCGTGATACGTTGAACAAATCAAGTTGAAAATCGACGAACATTTTCATTCTGCCAATATACATAGGTAGGTATTTGATACAGTAAATTATGACTTACCAGCAACAACATTAGTGAGCATAGATTTAAAGCAGCTCAGATACACACTGCGGGTGTCCTCCAGATAATGAGCCATTCGCTTGACCCTCGGGTCCCGCAGCTGTGAGTAAATACCCTCAAGGTTTCGCAAACGTTGCGTGTAGAACTCTATATCAGAGTTCGGTAGAGGAAACTTTGTCCTTTTAAACGCTGTAAAGTAAAACCAACAGTCATAATAACAAATAGTCCTAATGAACACATAATGAGTGAAATTCACCGTCATTTAACTTGTCTTTTCTTCTTCTTTTTATCCCACTTTATGTAGGGTCGGCACGACATGTTCTCTTCCATTCTCCTCTATCAGCCGCCATCTCTGATATTCAATTCTTTCTTATCAATGTCATCTTTCTCACTGTTGAACCATCTTTTCTTTGCCCTACCTCTACCCAAATATCTATCTACATTCATACTCATACTCTCCTATAGTCACATGATTTTCCCTTCCCTTCTCATGACATGCCTATTGCGTATTGAGTATTGAGCCTGTTGCTCCTCAATTTTTCCGACACCGCGGTGCTGCATTCAGACTTTCCCTGATATACTCATTTTTACTTGTCTTTTAGGCTAAATACGAATTTTATAGGTTCTCGAATAGCGACCAAGAATCGGAAGACGTACCGTAGGACGCCCAACCACCCGATGGACCGACAATATTATTAAGATCTCGGGAAGTCCGTGGATGGGCTCAGAATCGTTCTTCCTGGAGCTATATGTATAGGGGAGGCCTATGTCCATCAATGGACTTTCTCAGGCTAATGATTATTATTTTTATACCAATATACGAATCTTCTTTCAGTAGATCATGAACTTGCTGCGCCCACTTTATAATAGCACCTTCTATGTTTGTCTTCAGATACAAGTCAACATCTTCTCCATCACTGGAAACATTATAATATCATTGTAAGTATAATGAACATTTTTGATAAGTACAAAACATATGAAAATCTAGTGTGACTTTAGAATGACTTTAAAATTACAAGTCTTTTTTTTACCAAAATAGGTATAGGCAACACATATTGCACATCGGCTAATTTCGGCTTCATAGAGCGTAGTGTGAGTCAGAAAGAGATAGCGCTCAACGAAAGCAGAAAAGCCGATGCGCAATATTTATTGCCGCCAACTGTACTTTACTTACCTCTCTTTCAGTCGAGACTCTGCTTGGTATATGTTTTCCACTCCAGCTGGCATTGGAAGCATGACCTGACTTGACATTTCTCCTTTCAACTGTAAGCAAGTATTTTAAATAGCTTATTACTTCGACTTAAATAGGGTAGTCCAGGAGATAAAATGCTAAGTGTTCACCTGATGCATTAAATTCCTTAGCTCATTGACATGCCGTTTCATGTCAGTGGCAACAATCTTAGGCCAACCCCTCTGGTTCTCAGGATTACAAAGCAGGGGCCCAATGACCTCATCAGCCATCACACTGAGGTCCATCAACACATTACCGGATATCTCACCTAATGTAAGTGCCTGAAAAATAAGAAGCCTCAATAACTTTTGATGGTCTTTTAAATCATATTGCTGTTAAATCTAATCAGGGGCAAAAAAAATATTACCCAAATGTTCAGAAAATTATGTATAGATTATGTAGTAAATCATATAGCTGTCAAATCTAATTAGGGGAGAGAACTGGTGGTCTAGTGGTAGCGGCCCCGCCTTCCGATCCGAAGGTCGTGGGTTCAAATCCAGTGTACCAATGAGTTTTTCTGTCAAAAAATGTATGTGCACTATGCCAGTACTCTCAAAACGGTGAAGGAAAACATCGTGAGGTAACCGGCGTGTCATAGAACCTAAAAAAGTTCGAGTAACACGTGTCAAGGGTCACGCAAAAAGGGCCCGCCAGCGGCCTACTTGCGGAAAAACCAACCCGCACATCAAGTGTGGATTATAAAAATTTGCCGAATTTGCCGAAATCTAATTAGGGGCAAAAAATGTTATGGACCTAATTTTATTTTGAAGTTTTCATGAAATGTACAGAGTAGTGCCAACAAAGAGACGGAAGCATTATCTTATTCTGTTCTGACTAAATAATATGGTGGTTTCACAGCTTACCTTGCGGAAATTAGCTGGTGTAATTTTATCATCTATGTTTCTGAGGAAGTATACCATCTTGCCTCTGCTTATTGGTGGAAAGGTAGTCGCACACGTAAGCAAGCCAGCAGTATTCATACGAAAAATCAATATGTCATATTTGGGCATGTCAAAAAATCTGTAAAGTACATGCTAAAAGAAAAGAAAAAAAATACTAGGTCATTAAAATAAAATAAAAATAATAAAATATTGTGGACAATCTATCTACACAACACTATCCAGCCCCAAACTAAGCAGAGCTTGTGCGATGGGAACCAGATAGCTGATTATAAAACTTAAATACATATTTTTTTTGTAAATACATACTTAGAATACAATATAACATCCAGACCGAGAACAACCATCGTATTTGTTCTCTTTACCACACAAATACATAGTATGTATTTGTTCTCGGTGGGGATCGAACCCACGACCTACGGCGGAATAGAAAACAGAACTACTACCAACTGAGCTGAGAGGTCAGACATTATCATCATCATCATCATCATCATCATCATCAGTTTACTGTTGGACCTAGGTCTCTCCCAAAAAGCTCAACAGAGTGTGATGTTCAGCTTTCCCCATCTAGTTGTTGCCTTTCCTTGCGCAAGTTGTTGCAATTCTAGTATTCGGAAATTACTAGGTAGAAAAAAGACAAAAGTATACATAAAAGAAACATACCCGCTCATCTCCTGTGATGAACTTTGCCCATTTATCAACTTTCTGCTTAAGAGATTTGAGTAAATATTCACTCATAAACTCTAGGCGAGTATCAACATCATCTTTCTGAAATTAAATAAAGCATCTGAAGTTCTAAGACTAACTAAATTATGTAGGTAGGTACCTACCTACTACCTACATAGCCTACCTAGCCACCTACCTACCTATGCTTCCTAGCAACTAAAGATAGGTTTTACTATCTAACCAATGAGTATAATATAATTTATTTGTTCATCTAAAACTGAGTCATAGCCAGAATTATGTAAAAAGTAAAAGAATCAACAAGAAGAGAAAGAAGGGTTTTCCCTAGACTTAGTGGCACCATGGTTGGTACCACACACACACACATTCTTGGACACACCATCTTACTGTGGGCAGGATAGGATACAATGAAGGTGCTTGACTTGAGGCACTCTTTGGATTCATGGAACTAGTGGTTGATCAACGGAAGACATTGCAGGAACCTAACGGTAACGGTAAACGGTATGATAGACGGTTACACGTCTATCATACCGTTTCTTTTGGTTCTTGATTCGTTAGGTTTCCTAATTTTTAATTTAGTAGGAAGGTAGGTACTTACATCACCCATTTTGTCTCAGTTTCGTTTAGTTTTATCAGTACCAAAAACTATTTACTACACATCTTTATCTTTAGTGAATGATCAACAGATTTCGGGAAGAATAAATTATGTTTTACTACAAAGGCTTTTTTCACAGTAACCGCACAACCAAATTGATTGACAACAAAACAAAGTGTGCAGCGTCGTCAAAGCAACAGCAGAATCGGCAAAGCAACCAAAAAGTTTTTCAGCAAGTTTTTGCAAGTTTTCAGCCTTCTTCATTTGAAATTGAAAGAGGAAAAGGAAACAAACAAGTTTTCATACGGTTGGCTTTGATTGATTGCTAGATGGCGTTGGACACCCAGAAATAGTGAGTCTTGACTTGACTGGTCTAAACTGAAAATAGCCGTTTGACTAATCTTCCGTCCGTCATTGGCTATTTTCTCACAAGCGGCTTACTTCAGACCCGCCAATATTTGCCGGCCGCCGGGCTTTGTCATATTGCACGATTTGCACGCTTACGCCATCTATGATTTTTTCTTCTACATCAAACATTGACAGTTGAATGAAACGATAAATGTCAAAGTCAAAGTCAGAAATAACGCGCGAAAATTCGGTAAACAAAACAATTTTGGACCGCGCCGTTTTGCATCGCTATCCTTTTTCTTGTTTTGTGCTGAAGTTCTTCTAATAATAAAAACTAAAGTGTTTCAATATGGAAGGCTTCGATGATCCTGGAGTATTCTTCTCGGACAATTTCGGTGTAGAGGAAAACGAATCTCAAGATCAACTTAACCTTCAAGTAGTGAAGAAGAAATTCAAGGAATTTATCAGGCAGTTCCATACAGGCAACTTTGATTACAAATACAGGTTAGAAACTGTAAATTACCTATTGTTCATATTTTCCTAAGGTTCTTAAACGAATTATAGCTCCTTTGGATTTTTGCAGAGATGCTCTCAAGCGGAACTACAACTTGACCAACTATTGGGTTGAAATAAACATAGAAGACCTATCTAGTTTTGATGAGATACTAGCTGAGAAACTTTATAAAAAGCCAACAGAACATTTACCTATTTTGGAAGAGGCTGCAAGAGAAGTAAGTCAATACGTCAAACTACTATCAGTAATAATATTGAAACTTTCTTATGCAACTATAGTTGATGGAACAAGCATATGGCCCACCTGATGTTAAGTGGTAACCATCGCTTATAACAATGCATTGCCTCATAGGTCGCGCACATCAGAAACGTGCCCTACGATGTACTGCCTTGCGTCCATCAACTTGAGGTATATGGATGTTCAACCTCACATGCCATTAATTATTACATTTACACTTACAGTTAGCTGATGAACTGACAGCACCTAGGCCAGAGGGAGAAGAAAAAGTTGAAGATATTCAAGTACTGCTGACATCAGATGCTCATGCTGCTAACCTTAGGGAACTTAAGGTGAAAACTATGTACTAAAATCTTACATCACGGTTATATCCTATTCTGCTTACATCTGGTTTTCAAAACTGGACTGGCTTCTCAGCTCAGTTGGTAGTACCTCTGCCTTCTGCGCCGTAGGTCCCCATGTCCCTTTGTCTGGATAAAAATTTATTGAAGTAATGCTGAAAAATTTTATCAGCTATTTGATTCTAAAGAAAAGATGAATGGATTGTGTGAAAGATGACATGGGTAAGAAAGGAGTGACTGCTGAAATAATAATAATAATAATAATAAATAATGCGGACAATCCACACAACACTATCTAGCCCCAAACTAAGCAGAGCTTGTATTATGGGAACCAGATAGCTGATATATTACTTAAATACTTTTTTTTTTTGTAAATACATACATAGAATACAATATAACACCCAGACAGAGAACAAACATCTGCGTTCACCACACAAATATTTGTTCTCGGTGGGGATCGAACCCACGCCCGCCAGCGCAGAAGGCAGAGCTACTACCAACTGAGCTGTGAAGGCAGTCAAAATGACGGATAATAGAGGAGAGTGGAGAACGAAAACCTGTTGTGCCGACCCCACATGAAGTAGGACAAGGACAAGAAAATGTTGATCAACTATTTGATTCCCATAGTATACAAGCTAGTGTTGTGTGGGCTATCCACAATATTTATTTATTTACTTGGTCACTTGAAGTTAACTTGCTACATCTCTTGTTCAATGCTTATGAAAGCCATAAAATTAAAGTGTTTTTAATTTCAGTCTGAAACAGTGTCTCGGCTTGTTAAAATACCGGGCATAGTAATATCAGCATCTGGCATAAAAGCAAAGGCTACTAAGATATCCATTCAATGTCGGTCATGCCGCAACATAATTCCAAACTTGCCTGTCAAGCCTGGACTGGAGGGCTATGTGATGCCCCGGAAATGCAACACGTAAGTTACAAGCATGTAAAATTATTCTACAAAAAAATGGCAAATTCAGCATTTGGACTTGGTGTGCAGACTGGTTTCCGCAAATAGGCCGCTGGCGAGCCCTTTTTGCATGACACGTGTTGTTCGAATTTTTTTAGGTTCTATGACACGCCCCGGTTTCCTCACGATGTTTTCCTTCACTGTTTGAGAGTACTGGCATAGTGCACATAATTTTTCGAGAGAAAAACTCTTTGGTAGATGGATTTGAACCCAGGACCTTAGGATCAGAAGGCAGGGGTGCTACCACTAGACCACCAGTGCTCTTATATTATTATTCATAGTATGTTCTTGTTTCAGGGAACAAGCCGGTCGTCCAAAATGCCCACTGGACCCTTACTTCATAATTCCAGACAAGTGCAAGTGCATTGACTATCAGGTAATATAATATTTCTTCACAGTTGCAAAAACGAACAGATGTAAAATAAAGATTTGACTGGATCCTCATTTACCATGAAAGCTATCTGGTTGGCATTGTACAAGCTCTGCTTAGTTTAGGACTAGATGGTGTTATGTGGATGGTGTAAAATATTTTTTTGTATTTATAATTTGGTGTTTTCCCCCCAGGTGTTAAAACTGCAAGAAGCTCCGGAAAGTATCCCGCAGGGCGAAATGCCGCGCCATCTGACGGTATACTGCGAACGGGTGATGTGCGAGCGAGTGGCGCCGGGCGCGAGAGTCACTGTGCTCGGCATCTACTCCATCAAGAAGATATCCAAAATTGGAGTAAGTCACCTGTCGTTTCCACATTATTATTAGTATTATTCAGAAATAAATTAGTTAAAATAATAATATATCCATCTATTTGGGCTAGTGTCTTTATTTACGTATTATTCAAATCTGTTTCCTCCCAGTTTATCTATCACCTTGTTTCTAAAAAAATTTTGTTTCTTCTATTGGGGCCAATGCAAGAATTTTTGCCCAATGTCATTATTTTTGTTCCATCTATTAACATTTCTTGGCTATAATGACAACATCCCCACATAATATTGTATGTTGTATTGTATGTGACTACCTTCCTTATATTATATCCTCAATAATCTTTGCCACTCTACTCATGTAGTTATGGGATTTCATGATCAGCCTTGCCTCACATTTCGATGGCATTACGAATACTGAATCGTTTTCAAATATCTTTCATAATCCTATTTACAGAAAGAAGGTCGAGACAAAGGCTCAGTCGGTGTCCGTTCATCATACCTCCGAGCCGTAGGCCTGGCGGCCGAAGAAGGCGTGACCGGAGGCCTAAGCCCCTTCACGTCAGACGAAGAGGAGCAGTTCAGAAGGCTAGCTGCCTCCCCGGATATCTACGAGAGGATCGCCAAATCCATCGCGCCCAGTGTGTTCGGAGCTGTGGATATGAAGAAGGCTATTGCTGCGTTGTTGTTTGGAGGTAACTATTTCAGTTAGCATCACGCTGAAGTGCTAATCATCGTATCTTAATAATGAAATTAAAAATAAATTACATATTTAATCTGGCCTACCTCGAAAAACTGGTTATCGTTGGAAACGTGAAGGAAGACGGTCTCGCGGTAGATCCCCAACTAGGTAAACTGACCAACTTAAAGAGAGGAACGTGGTGGGGAGAAGCCAGTTTTATGATGTGGTGAATGTGGCTACAAATAGGACGCGCTGGAGGCAGGCCGTCCACTCACGATTTTCAGTCATGAAGTGCCGACTACAGAGATACATATTGAATGGCTGTTTACCGGTTTGCGATAACCCTTAGTCTAATTGCAGATTTTTTCATCTTGTAGCAGGTGTGGCTTGGTTGTATTGGGTACACTAAATAGCTGTATCATTTCCCAGGTGCTCGCAAAAGACTACCAGACGGGCTGACCCGTCGTGGAGACATCAACATCCTACTACTCGGAGACCCCGGCACGGCTAAGTCGCAGCTGCTGAAGTTTGTGGAGAAGGTCGCACCGATAGGAGTCTACACGTCGGGCAAGGGATCCAGTGCCGCTGGTCTCACGGCTTCCGTTATCAGAGATCCGGGCAGTGTAAGTCATACCTCTCAAGTGCTTGATTCAGCGAAGTACGTTCTTGGGTACTTTGGACGCGGCCTTACTCTAAACGTAACCTATTGGTTCGAAATATTGGCATTGAAGTCGTCTCCTTATCCTATCAAATGCACCTGTTTCGTCAATCTTCTAGCCACTCGACATCTCTAAAACATCTAAGCATCATTATTTACTACTCGTTACTACATCTTTCATATCACAATTGGATACAGTTATGCATAAGGAGTCCAAGCGCCAAATTTCATTTTTTGATTTTTTCGCATTTTCGTAATCACTAGGGCATAATTAAGCCATAGAAAAAACACTCTTGCAGCCAGCTTCACTCTAAGTGGTATTTTTTGATACCCAGTCCAAGCGCCTTCTATAGCAAACTAAGTATTTTGAAATGCAATACAAGTCCAACAACCAATTTAAAACTAACAACCAAATTTTATGATGAAAAAGCACATTTCCATTATACATTACTAGTCCAAACGACGTAGTGTTACGCATCAGTAGTCTACGCGACAGTTGTTTGTAACTTCTGAACGTAATCTTTGTTTGGGTGGAAGGAGAGGCTGGCAGAAGAACCCAAGTCATGTTTAAGGAAGCACATATTATACTAGTTTACCAAAGTCAAAAACTTAATTCTTTGGTCAACTTAATTGTTGCGGAGAACAGAATAAAAAAAATAAAGGCCAGAATACACGTATAAAGATAAAGATAAAAATATTTTATTGTAAAACTGTGTATAAAACATCTTAAAAGTAATTATGTTCCAACAGCTTACCTATTTCGGGCGTACAATATAGCAAAAAAGTATAAAAATAGACCTGATGATCTCTCCTCGAAAAGCACCCTATATTTCTGAAACTGCAATTAATACTTTATACTCCACAAGACTACAAGAAAGTTATGGCAAGCTGCAGAACAAAGAATCACAAATACTGAAGAAAAGGAAAAAGCTATTGTCAACAGAAAAAAGATAACAGTGGGCGAGAAGGTCAATAATAATTGGTTAAGAATAAACCAGATAAAGAAAACCTAAAATCATCCATTGCCTCATTATGTCAAAGCAGGAGCAGTAGAAGAGGAAGAAAGCTTAGAAATTGATGTAAAGAAAAGAAAGGGTAGGAAAGGACAAAATGTTTCAGAGAAAAAACTAAAAGATTTAAAATCACTGTTTCATAATATCCCAAACGACGCTATAGCATTTGACAAAGATTTGATTTTTGATGACACGATTGAAGATGATATTGTTGTTGAAGGTGTTGATGGCCATTTAGGTTTTTGATCCGGAACATATTGAAGAAGAGTAGATTTATATATTATTTACCTACTCCATCCTACATCCTACCCGATATGTTCTGGGTTTGGGGTTGGTGTTTACCAATAATATCATCAATCATTATTCTGTCTGTCTGAAAGCTGAAGATAATATCTGAGATAGTCCTTATCTTGTTTTAAATTATTATTGTTTATTAAATTATGATAATTATATTGTTTTATTTTCTGGACATACTATCAGTGCCATTTTAATAGTTTTTTATTTATTTTTATCAATCCTCTGTAACATCTAATATAAGATGCTGAGTAAATACGGAAATTCAAGGGGTTTTTATTAAACGATAGGAAAATAGTCCAGGAAACATTTTTATGTTATACTTATACTCATTTTGCAAAATGAGTACATCATATTAATTCGTTTCCACGTGCACTTAAAGCTAATCTTCCAGAATAAATAATTATTTTGTCTCTTGGACTCGTTTTGCAAAATGAGAACATCATATTTATTAGGAGTCCAAGTGCATTTTTAACGATATATTCCAAAATAAAACCTTTTTTTGTGTTTTTTTTTTGTAACATGTTAAATTACAAATATAAGCTTCGATGTACATAGATTTACTTTCTGACGATGCAAATGCAAATCTTCTACCAATAAAAACGCGTTTATGTAATTTCCCAAAAAACTGAAAATGGCGCTTGGACTCACTATGCATAACTGTATCCAATTGGTTCCTCACTCTATAGTTAAATTTTACACCACAGAATAATAAAAATGAATATACACAACGCTCATTCTAATAAGAACCAAGCCGTAAGTTTGTTAGCTGTTCTAGACATAAATGCCTGGCTTTTCACTGATTTAAAGGTCATTGTTATGTATTAATTTTCAGCGTAACTTCGTGATGGAAGGCGGTGCGATGGTGCTCGCCGATGGCGGCGTGGTCTGTATCGATGAGTTCGACAAGATGCGGGAAGACGACCGAGTGGCCATACACGAGGCTATGGAGCAGCAGACCATCTCTATTGCTAAAGTAAGTCATCATTGGTTACACGTAAACAGGCCTTTGCGTCTATTGTAGATGATTTAAATAGCGTCAGGGGCAACTGGTGTTTACTCATGCCCCTACTTGCGGGACGCTATAGTGCCTGGGACATGTGTATGCAATACTTATTAGAGTATGTATTGAGTATTATAATAATAATTATTGCATACACATGGTTTAGTTTAGGTACATACATAGTTCTTAGGTGTAAGTCAGTATCATAATGGACACTGTATAGGTTATAATGTCGGCTGGACACATTAGGCCAAGAGACAGAGACATAGACAAAGTCGTGGAAGGCTGATTTCTACGCCAATTGATGTCTATTTGGCCAATTTGTACAGCTGGTACTAAAGTGGATTGCTTCGATAGTTTCAACGTTGTAATTCCAGGCCGGCATCACCACAACGCTGAACTCCCGCTGCTCAGTACTCGCGGCCGCTAACTCCGTGTTCGGGCGTTGGGACGACACAAAGGCAGACGATAACATAGACTTCATGCCGACCATCCTCTCCCGATTCGACATGATCTTCATCGTGAAGGATGAACACGACCAGGCCAGGGATATTGTAAGCAAACTCTTGCAGATTATATTTTTTTAAACATAGCACATAGTGGCTCTACTATAGAGCGACTGACTGACAGCCCTACTATCAGCTGTGGGGTGTGTCCAAAGCCAATCGTCATCATTCTATTCTGCAATTATTGTTATTTTTGTTTTGTAAAAGGATCATACAAAAAAATGGTAGGAACCGAGCCATAGTTTGTTGCCTGTTCTTCTAGGATTGGACGCGTGGAGCTGGCACCTAGACTCACCTAGCTTTTAAGACGTTTCAAAGTGATCCTTGTGATACTACTGAATAAATACATATTTGATTGATTGATTCGTTTGTCCACAGACCCTCGCGAAGCACATAATCTCTGTTCACATGGGCGGCGACAGCGCAGAGCGAGAGACAGCGGCCGGTGAACTGCCTCTAGCCTTGCTGCGGCGATACGCTGCCTACTGCCGCGCTAGGTATACAGGACATTATTGTCACTAGTTCTTACGAACCAGTGTGCGGAAAGGATTTAAAGTGCGCCTTAAAGAGGCTCTTTTCATCCCACACTTGTTTTTCGAACATTTTAGGTTCTAGGACATGCTGGTTTCTTGCGATGTTTTCTTTTACTGTTTGAGAGCTTTAACCACTGACTTGTAATAATAGAACCACCAAAAACTTCAGGTCAGCGGCTCAGACTTAATTATCATCATCTCAGCCTAGTACCCCTCACTGCTAGGTATGCCTTCATTTTCTGCTAGCTTCCTGAATCCTGAGTGTCTCTTATCCATCAGGTGCTTTCTGTAATTACAGTCGTCGATCCATTGCGCGTTCGGACGGTCTAGATTTCTTCGGCCTGATTTTGCTACCATTCGGACAAGGCTTTACTTACTAGGCATCACCACTCAAACTAAATCATAATCATTTATTCGCAGGAATATAGGTTCAACAGTTATTAATTAAAAATATAAATACTTGAGGCCCATTATACAGGGTGGAACCACAGTAACGACATTAATTTGGTGGACGTGTAGTGCTAACTGCTAGAATTGTTATAAAAAAGGTTTTATTTTAATTCGTCCACAATGGAGAATTTAAAATTTTCTAACAAACTAAATAGGAAATAAAATGCAAACCGATGAAGCAACCTGTATAAAGTAGTAGTACTGAGTGAGAGAGTAAAGTATAGTTCATTCATATTAAGTTCATTTATTACGTGAAATGCGACCCTATTTGTATGAGCTATAACGACGTACGCGATGTGCGCCCGTGCCTGGCAGCTAGCGCACAAAGCGGCACCATGCGGACGGGCACGCGGAGCACGCGGGGCGGCGGCGCCGGCTTTTATCCGTCTGCTCGCTTTTCGGCCCGCGCGGCCGGCGGCCGTCGTCAAAGGCGGGCGGCCTCCTTCAAAGGCGAGGCAGGTTTTGCTAATATTGCGATGCGATAGGTACTTAGTTGTAGGTCATAAAAAGATACGTAGGTACTTACATTTTAAATTTTTAAGTTTTCAATGTGTCCGCCTTCTCTTTGCACGCACAAATTTAAACGACGGTGAAGATTTGCTCTCACTTTGCTGAGCAGCCCGTCGTTTAACACCAAAGCTTTTAGTTTGTCGAAAGTGGCCACAATTCTACTGCGTAGTTCAAAAATTGTTTCCACATTTTGTGCGTACAGTTCATCTTTGATATAGCCCCACAAAAAAAAGTCCAGGGGAGTGAGATCTGGTGATCGAGCTGGCCACCTATGGGGCCCATAACGGCCGATCCACTGGTCACCGAACATTGAGTTAAGCACCTGCCTTGCTGGCAGCACCGAATGAGCTGGTGCACCGTCTAACTGGTACCATATTCGTTGGTACCGGCGGATGGAAAGATTGTCCATGTATGTAGCTACAGTGTCTTCTAAAAGCTCCACAAATTTTGTGCCATTTAAAGTGCCATCAATAAAAATTGGCCCGATAATATTGTCGCCGTGGATACCAGCCCAAACATTGATAGAAAACCTGTATTGGTGGGCCGATTCCCGCCACACATGAGGATTCTGTGGGGCCCAATGATGCAAATTGTGCTGGTTCCAAATGCCATTTCGCGTAAAAGTGCTTTCGTCCGTCCATAACACTTGGGACAAAAAGTCACCTTCTCCTTCGATTTTCTCAAGCAGCCACCGACAGTACTCTGCTCTTATTGGCCTATCACGTGTCAACAATCCATGCACTTTATTAAATTTGAAAGGCCGCCACTTTTCCCTCTTTAATGTTTTGCGGATCGTTTTATGACTAACACGAAATATCCGAGCTGCCTGACGAGTGCTTGATTTCGGTTGTTGGTCAAAATAATCAAGTATTCTCTCATCCCTCAGTGGAAGTATTGGATCTGGCACATTCCGTTCTGGTCGAAACGCTTCAGTCCGAGGATCCACCGCCCTATTTTCTCGAATGCGCTGAAGAGCTCCTATTATTGTACGGGGGTTCGTAGGACACTGTCTTGTTCCGCCATACCTTTCCCGATAGGTCCGTATTGCTAGAGCTGCATTTTGATTGCATTCTCCGTAAATGAGGATCATGTCGGCGTACTCGGTAGCCGAATAATTATGTCGAAACATGTTAGGCATTGCTCACACACACCACACAAACACCTCACTAAACAAGCGTCTTTTTCGCTGTACCTACTTAAATAATTCAAATAACTGACCACTATGTACCTACAAACACAAATCAAACGAAATAGCGTCTTATTCGCGGATAAATCAATAGGGTAAACCTAGCATACTACACTCATCAGTTCATCACACTAACACAAAACAGAAAGCGTCTTTGTCGCGGTTCTTAGCTAGATAGGTAAAGAGTTAAAATTTACGCGCGCTTTGCTAAGTAAATGCAATGTATGTCAAGGCCGCAAGGCCTGACGACTAATTTTCAAAATCTCTTCTATCATATTCAGAAGTATCTATTATGTCTAAAATATATCATATTTCTGTAGAAAATTAAGGTTTTTGTGCAATAAAAGTACATTTAAATTTAAATTTTCAAATTCTCGCCAAAACGCTCGCTGGTGTCATGGCGTCTGTTATTACGTCACGGTTATAGTATTCAACAGTAAACATTGGTGCTTTTGTACTAAATCACAATGACATTTATATAGCCGTGACGTAATTCGCTCTGACCGGTGTTTGAGCCATCATGGCGGATTGTTGTATTTTGTAGATTTATATTATCAAATAAATTGACAATCTCGACATTAATAAGAGTATAAATACATTTTTTAAAATCTTTGAATCCTTTTTCATTAGATCAGATAAATATTTTGGCGATACTTGATTACTGTCTTCATGCCTATTACTTGAGTGTGTCTTGAGTGATCGGCCGTAGCGCCGGCGCACCGCCTCGCGCACCGTATCTGCAGAACGCGTGATAACGCTAGCTGTCTCTGTCATACTCACCTATTTATTAGCGGGGCAGTGGTGTGTCGTGTTATTTTGTCGCACGCGTCGAATTTTATAAATTCCCTGTTACTTTCTAATATGCGTAAACACTTATCTTCCCTTTCGTTTTAATTTCATTGATAAGTCATATGACTTTGTGACCCCTGCAATTGACATCTTCTCTTGCGATTTTATGTACAGGTTGTTTTAAATTTATTTTTTGAAAACGTATCGATTACTCGATAAATCTTCAAGCTTTTGATGTAAAAGCTACTTCTAAAATCTGAAAATACGACTCCGAGTACGTGCTTTTATTTAATGTCGTGACTGGATCCCCACCCTGTATATTGCCTCGTGAAGGCATGTAAAAATGTTCAAAAAGGTACAGACGAATTAGTTTTTCAATGAATAACTTTGTATGTTAGATGCGGGCCGCGCCTGTCGGCAACTGCAGCGGAACGGCTGCGTGCTCGCTACGTGCTTATGCGTACTGGAGCCTCGCAGCATGAGAGACAAGCCGACAAACGCCTGTCCATACCCATCACTGTCAGGTACGAGTACAGAATAAATTGTACCCTATAGTTGACGTCATGTAAAATGAACGCTGGAAGATGGAGGGGGTGTCTTAGCACATGCAAAACTCGCACATATTTGGTGGTATTTGCTTGCGCAAACACACTCCCTCCCACCTTTTTCAGAGTTATTTTTACGTGACTATGCATTTGTTTTTAAAATAGGTTCTATGGCTTTTCTATTGATGGGAATCTGGTTGGACAAAATGACAAAAATCCGAACTACCGTATTTTTTTGTAATACATTTTGCCTTTTATTAAGGATGACAAAAAATCTACTATATTCGTTGTCATCAGCCTGTAGAAGTCCAAAGGCGGACATTGGCCTACTCTCGCATACATTTTTATGAATTTCTACTGTAAACTCCAATCAAAGAAAACCATTATAAATAAATATTTTATATTCCAGGCAATTGGAAGCCGTGGTCCGAATATCTGAATCGATGGCGAAAATGCAGCTACAACCATTTGCGACAGAATCTCACGTGACCGAGGCGCTCCGCTTGTTCCAAGTATCCACACTAGACGCGGCGATGACAGGCAGTCTTGCTGGTAAGGGAAATTTCAATAGTCTTTACAAGGTATTCTGCTATTTTCTTTTAATCATCATGTGAGGGCACTGGTGGCCTAGTGGTTCCGATCCTTAGGTTTTGAGTTCGAATCTGGTCGCTCACCGGCGCTGCGCTGCAGAAAACTAATGAGTTTTTCTGTCCAAAACCGCATGTGCACTATGCCAGTACTCTCCAACGATGAAGGAAAACGTCTTGATGGAACCGTCGTAGTACCTCAGAATAAAGACTCACCAAGTAACCAGCCGGGCGACTTTAAACTGACCCCAGATAACGCGCCTCCATGACGAATGCAATGGATGTAAAAACTCGCGACATAATAGTAGTTTTTATGTCGCGAATTCTTACATCCATTGCACTCCAATCGACTGATCTATGTAGTAGGTACGTTTTTCTAGCGTAGGACCTAAAAAAGTGCGAAAGCATGCGTCAAGTTCACTATGTGGATAGTGCTGCCCTGTCTTTATGTAATTTAGCCGAATTTGGTATTCTAGGGGATTTAATTGTATGTTTTATCACCAGGAGCGGAAGGTTTCACTAGTGAAGAAGATCATGAAATGCTGACTCGCGTAGAAAAGCAGCTAAAGCGCAGATTCGCTGTAGGATCGCAAGTCTCCGAACAAACGATCATAAATGACTTCCTACGACAAAAGTACCCGGAAAGGGCCATACAAAAAGTTATCCACACTATGATAAGACGCGGTGAATTGCAGCATAGACTGCAGAGAAAAATGTTGTATAGACTTTCATAAATCATAATCTCATCACACATTTTTGCTACTATTCAAATAAAAAACGCTCAAGTTCAATCACATTTTTATTTAAATAATTAGGGAAATAAATTAATACAAATATCACTATGTAGCTTGATGCAAACACAATTTGGATCAGTTTTACTGATCATTGTAGGTCTATCTATCTATGCGAATATGTTTAAATAGTCTTTTAAAGTTGATAAATAGGTACCTACTTGGTATTGGTCTACCTATGTCCAATCCAAGTCTCCAAACTGAGGTAACGTTGACTAGAATGTATGAGTTTTTAAAGCAGTGTAAATTTAATCTTTAGCTGCATCGACAGCAGGCACTGAAAACGGATATTCGGGATGTCTTTCAACTCCCTTCCAAAACAAGAAGTTGAAAATCCGACCACTCTCGCCCTTGTCTAACTTCTTCAATTCATCTACTTCTGATTGCGATAGTTCGAAGTCGTAAATATCCATGTTTTCCTAAAAATATAGAAAGAAAATTATTTAATGCTTATAAACAAATTCAGTTCAGTAAGAACAGTAAGTTATAAATATGTCTAAAAAGTCTGGTATGTACCTTTAGTCTACTCTCGTTAACGCTTTTCGGGATGACCACCACCTTCTGTCGAACTAAGAAGTGTAGCATTATTTGCGCTGGTGTCTTAGCGTGCCGATCCGCTATTTCTTTTACAACTGGAAGACTTAGCAGATCAGGGAAGACGTCAGGACTGAAAATTTGAGGGGAATTATTTATGACATAATGTTTGCGATATTCGTGATAAAGATAACAAGATTCAAGATTCAAGATTCAATAAGCGTTTATTCAATACGATACAAGAATCACTTTGAAACGTCTTAAAGCTAGGTGAGTCTAGGTGCCAGTTCCACGCGACCAAGCGTAGAAGAACAGGCAACAAACTACGTCTCGGTTCCTACCGTTTTTTTATATGATCCTTTTACAAATCAAAAATAGTCTAAAATAATAGCAGTGAAGTTCCAGTAGAAGTAACAGAAATCTAATCGAAGAAAAGAGAGAAAGGACAAGACCAAGGATAAGCAAAATGAGCCAAATAAAAGCTAAGATTGCCGTCATGTCGTATAAGGAGATCAAGGAGGTTGCTCAAAAGAAATACCTGGAGAAAAATGCATACATAACGCCGACAAGAGCATTGCTCCTAAATGAGAAGAAGAAATTTGCTAAGGAAAGGAAGATGATGAATGTTGCCTGGCCTCACAGTGCCTAAGGCTCTGCCTTCTGTGATGGTCGTGGGTTTACCAGGGTGCTTTGTTGAATTCTAAGTTATTCAAAAATAGGAGATAGATACCTCTGTTAGTATACCAAGTATCTATCTCGTAAATTCCTAATAATATTTTTATTTTACGTGGAGATCATCTTGATTTTCCTGTTACCTGTATTTGTATTTATTAACAAAATGGTCCTTAGCGCCCGGACTTCCCAACGGCGCATAGGCCGTTATGGCAATGTTATGCGCTTCACAGAAGTTGCGCAGCGGCACTTGTTGGAAGTAAGCGTGCAACTCTACTTGGAGCACTTGCGGATTCAGAGATGCATTATCAATTATTTTCTTTATTTGCTTTTCGTTGAAATTGGATAAGCCGAGGTTGCGAACCAGACCTTCTTTTTGGCAATCTTCCATGGCCTGAGAAGAAAATAATACGTTAAAATAGTCATATCATCATAAGCCGCATGGCTGCTGGGCAGAGGGCTCACTTGACTTCTACCATTAGATACGATCTTGGACTTATTCATTATCTTCACTAATTCATTATAATTTATTTTTAGCCTATCTTGTCCCACTGCAGGGCAAATGCCTCTTGGCCTCTTTTTGCTGTTTTGATTGTACCTTCAATAGTCCAATGAAAAAAACTACTACCTAGTTTTTATTAAACACCAGCGCCTGATGAAATTTTGATAGCAATAGCAAAAATCCTATAGCGCCTGTCAAAGTTTTAATAGCAAAATATTTTTATGAGTCTTACCTGCCAAGTTTTTACATGGTTGGTTTCAAAATCCAATTCATACTCTCCGTCTGGATTGACGCATGGAGCTAGTTTTTGGGGATCGGCTATGAACCCAAATGGTACGTGAATGAGGTAAAGGTCGATATAGGTAAGCTTTAAGCGTTGAAGTTGCATGTCTACGAACTTTCTTACGTCTGATGCTCGGTTGCCGATATGAGGAAGCTGAAATCATACAAGCATCATAAACGTCCTAGTCCTGAAGTTACTGTATTATTTCTCATTGAGCCGTGCTACACTGGGTAAAACCTAATGCTATACCTAGTTAGTAAAAAGACAGGCCGTGACTGTTCTGCAATTTTTTTTCCTATCCTATGTTGTCCGACTGCTGGGCAAAGGCCTCCCGCAAAGACTTCCAGTTTTCTCTATCCCGAGCCTCCTCCCACCAATCTCCTTTCGAAGACATCCAGATCGTCTCGCCAACAATTAATTATTAGTAGGTATAATTTGTCTTCGCAAAAGACGGAATAAGTTCGACAAGTAATCATTTTAAACCATCGAGTCAAGAGGATTATTAAGAAAAACATGACTACGCAATGCGCACTCACCTTGGTGGTAATAAATAAATCCTGTCTACAGCCTTTTCCATCTTCTATCCACTTTGAAATAGCTTTTCCGATAGCTTCCTCATTATTATAGTTGAAAGCTGTGTCGATGTGTCTATAACCCAAGTCCAACGCCTTATACACAATGCATTCGATCACATCTGGAGGTGCCTGTAATTTCAGCATGAAAGATTACAGAAATACTGTCAAAACAAATAAACACAGCATGCTACAGTATTTATTACCTGCCACGTTCCCAAACCCAATGTAGGCATATCATCTCCCGTCTGTGATAGTTTTAGGACTTTCATGTTTCTAATATTACTGTGATATAAGCGTAGCGAAGCCCCAGTAATTAGACGAACTCTTGTACCACAGAACATTAGCTTTAGGTTATCCTAGACAGACAAATAATTTTTGGCAACGAGCCAAAATCTGGAATATAAAAAAAAGACTTTATCTGTGCACGAGCTGAATCAGAGAATTCCTTAGTTATGCATTTATGTAGGTTCCTACTTGGAAAAATATAAAGAATAATTACCTTTTTTACGTTTATTCGTCGATTTTAGTAGAAATTTTATGTGATGTGACGTTATAATCAGAATAATTTGAATTTCGCGGTTTATCTGTTACCTGTCATGCATAAACTACCACAGGCTAAAAAAGTCATTCAATGTTTTACTTCTAAAATCAGGTCCGCAATAGTGAAAAGCGGCTTTAAAACCTAATCGATCATGATCTGTAATTTGATTTGACGGTTTCTATCTATGAAAATTTATGTCATGACATTTCATTTGACATGACATTGACAGACAATTCTTTAAATTTGTTTTGTTTTTGTTTGTAAATTCTAAAATCCCGCGCGATTTGCAGGAAATTAATTCCTATTCCTTCTAATTCTATTAAAAATAATTATTGTTTATTAGCTTATACATTAGCACGAGCTTGTTGTAGATTGTTTGATTTCAACATTAATACACCAGTACGAAAGATGGGTGTTAGTTTTTAATTCCACTGTAATGTTTAACTCTGTACGTGTTGTGTTATTCCAAAATCTCATTACCTACTTTTGCTTTTTTAGAAGAAAACTACCACAAATGTTAACAAAAACAAGGAAAAGCGTCAAGCCAGGAAGGTGGAGCAGCGTCGTATAGCTGATGGTATGGCTAATGTAAGATCAGCCAACACACTATCTGACATGGCAGCACTATGCAAAGAACTCTTAATATTTCGAAACCTAGACTTGGAAGTGGACATGTACATCCAGAAAGTAACTGAGTTAGATGCTGATGTCCAGAAGTGGACAATTGAACTTGTCGAGAAGAATATGAAACCATTGTGAGTACTTACTCCTTTTTTTTATAAAACTAGCTCATGGAACAAGCATGCATGCCACCTGATGTTAAGTGGTAACCATCGCCTATAACAAAGCATTGCCTCGTAGGTCACGCACGTCAGGAACGTGCCCTACAATGCACTTCCCTGCGTCCATCAACTTGAGGCATACAGATGTTCAGCTTCACGTGCCAGTAAGATTCCCTGAAAGATTGCCTCATTCCACATGCCTGCTATTTCTCAATCACAACAGTACTAGTACACTCTAATAATATAACTTAGACACAAATAACTTAACTACTGAAGATTTTTCAAAATTTCAGATATGAGACATGTGCCTGGGGTTGGAACAAAGAGCGCAAAGTGGAAGAGATGACTGACCCAGAGGCGTGGTACCTCATTGCCAAGGAAACCAGTGGAAAACTACTTGGATTCTCCCATTTCCGATTTGACATGGACTTTGGGGAACCTGTGCTTTATTGGTAATTTATTTTTATTTAACTTTATTGAACTCCAATAGCACTGCTGGCTACTAACTACTCTACAAAATATCATCACCTTTAATAGGTGCACTAGGTAAAATCCTTTCACCACATTGGTTTTAAAGAATTAGTGACATAATAAGAAAGGACATTTCATATCATGGGACAAACAAAGTGGCACAAGCCATGGCTCATAAAATATATTATATTTTTTATATAAGTGAATACTGAATGAAACTATTGGTTTACTATGTCTAGCCTTTGATATCAACTTGGTGCATAATCAGTTCACAGTAAAACAATAATTATGTTGTCGTTGTGGTGCGAGAAGTCACTAAGTGAAATTTTTTGCCAAAATGAGTTATTGACGCCAAAGTGTTTTGAAACCCATTATGTACCTTCTCAGAATGTAAAAGAGTAGATTTTACTAAAATTATAGATAATACAAGAATGTCAGAAGTGCATAACTACCCGTACAGGCAAAAATCTGTCTACAAAAATCATCTAAGGGATCTTAAGTAGTTTAATTCAACCACTTTACTTACAATATTCTTCAAGTCTTGGGGTTGCACTGCTCACTAAGGTCACTTAGTGATTTCTTGCAGATAAATAGCTATTGAATGAAATGAAATTCTGTTGCCGGTAAGAGTCATCAACAGATCATAATTAAATAATATTTAATCAAGGTATTACGTTAATGTGTATGCCAGAATTAATTAACTTACTTTTTGTTATGTATCTCAGTAACCATATACTTACATTACTTTGTTGAAAGTTAGTGTGTAAGCTAAAATTATCTATATTTTATATGAAGAAACCTTTTTTGTAACTATAAGTGTTGATAAGTTACACTCATTTTAAGAACAAATAAACTTTAAAACGCGATTATCTCGAGACTAGCTTTTTGCACTTAGTTACTTCTCGCACCACAATGACGATGTATTCTGTGCTTAAGATAAGAAGTGACCTACTTGATGACCATTTTGCCACATTTCTAGGTAATAATGCAAGTTTTCTCAATCTATTAATTGGCATGTCTGTTACTTAGAAATGCGTTATTCCCAGAATTAACAAAAAAAAACACATGTGATTTTATATTATTTTCATAAATAACAGTATCTTACAATAATATTTACACCTATCAATAATACAACAGTGATTCTTATTTTTACCAATAACTAATAAAGATACCACCACACTGGCAGTTTTTGATTGAACAACAAAATAATGTATGGACTCCTGAATGGATCATTGTTAAAAGTTATTGGTCAAAACAAGCATCTTTACACTGAGGCACTGGCTAGTTGGCTTTAATCTTATACCTCCACAATAGACACAGTATAAAACTTATGTTCTTTCTAAATAGTCTTCTTTCGAATATCAACTTTTCTCTCGGCCACCACTTAATGCATTTTGTACAGAGATATCTAAATAGAATGTATAGTATGAAGTAAGTCATAACAGCGGTGACTATGCTGATTGCTATAACGTCTAGTAATAGGTACTGTGGTAGAGAGAGGTCTAAGGCCGGTGATCGGAGATGTGGCGCCCCCTTGTGGCGTAGAACATACTCAATCCAATACACTCCCAAATCCACAGGTCGCATGGGCCGGTCGAGGAATATGTCTCTTAATTTGTGCGCTTTTTCTTTATATCTGGAAATAAATAGTAAATTCCATAGGTCAAATCGTACTTTTTTCCCGTGAATCCTGGCACACATCTTTTACTTTACTTACTCATATAAATAACAGATTTCGATTTAAATTCTCCTTTAAGATACATATCTATGCTAATATTATAAAGCTGAAGAGTTTGATTGTTTGTTTGGTTGAACGCGCTAATCTCGGGCACTGCTGGTCCGAATTGAAACATTATTTTTATTGTTGGATAGTCCATTTATCGAGGAAAGCTATAGGCTGTATAACACGCTATTCTCTACTAGCGACCCGCGCGAAGCTGGGGCGGATCGCTAGTGAATTGTATAAATCAAGGCTCCCGGCCTCAAGGCACACCGGTGAGGCCACTTGCCATATTTTATCGCTAGAACGAAATTAACTAAATGCAAAAATACATTATTACGTTAAGTACATTTTGTGTTAGGACGAATTATTGCACCACAGTATGCAAGAACGCATGCCTTAATACAAAATGTTTTAAGAAAAGATAACGCACACACGCTTGTGTTATCTATAATGCACGCAATAACGCACGCACATTAGGGGCACCATTCAACTTACATAGGATCGCTTAATATATCGTGAAGTGCGTTTCTCCAATGGCTTTTGTCTGCCTCCTTGAGTTGGATGATTCGCGCCACTCCCCGGTCGGCCATAGCTCGCGAGTTCAAAGCTTGGTCCGCGTATAGAGGCACCATAAGCATGGGCACTCCGCAAGCCACTGCCTCTTGCGTGCCAAGCAAGCCTCCGTGGGATATAAATAACTTTACGTTTGGATGACCTGAAAACATAATAAAATTAGAAAATAACTTTAAAAAACATTTATAATCTCTAAAATATTAAGGTTTAAGTATATACAAGAGACTAATAAAATTATATAAAGATTGTAATACTTACACAATGTAGCATACTGTGGTATCCAGTCCATTGCGTAAACATTATCGGGTACAGTCAGATTCGTCGGCAGTAATCTCCTGTCCATTTTAACAAAAACTGTCTGGGGCAACTCTGATATCACCTCGAATATCTGAGACAGCTTGTCGCGCGGTATCGTCTCGATCCTCGACATTGAACCAAAACTCCAGTAGATAACGCCTTCGCTCGACGCGTCCAACACTTCTTTCATGTCCTTAAACAAAAAAAAACCAGCCGTTCATGAGTTTCATTATTCGATATAATAATTTTATTATTGTTTACATCTGGGAGCTTCTCAGAAAACAAGCAGAGGCCGTATTGGTAATTTGGCGTTTGATTCATAATGACATTATCTGGGGTCCGTCCGGGTCGCGCGCGCGATAGTCGGCTTCCCTATTGTGTTGCTTGAATGTGGGTTAGATTTGAACTGGAGTCTCATCTAATCAATTTAGGGTCAATTTGTAAAAACAAGTAACTAAGCTAAAACATCAGACAAAAGCTTGTTGAGTACATTTTAATCTACGAGGGCACGGTAATTTCCGCTCGGGTTTTATTATTTTGTCTGACGAATCAAACAATAAATCTGATAGCTCGAGGTGACAAAGTACGTGGCTTTGAAGTTGTATTATAGGTAGGTATCGAGAAATCACGCAGCGTGACCCAGTGACTCCGGTTGATACGAGTAGCGCATGCCGACCGGACCATAGGCGATAAACTTACTACACGTCTTTACACCTATACTCAGTGAACGCAAACCGTTTACGTGTATTACGTATGAAACTTTGGGTTGTCTGTTTTCGAATGTCATGGAGACTTTGATTTATATCCTTTCTTACTGGAATAACACAAGTCAGAATATGAATGCGCTCCTTACCTCCGGCAACGTTTGCGTATCATCTAAATGTAGCCCACCCACTTCTACTAAAGTAGGAACTAACGGCCGCACTTCATTGATACTGAAATGGCTATTGGACAGCACAAGACTATAGTTCTGCGCCAGTGATTCTAACTTTAGTCCCGGTCCAAAGAGACGATCAGCTATTATCTGAAATGATATCCATTATTAGTATAGGAATCGGTGGCCGATTGAAATGTAAGTAAGTCACTGTTGATGAACACTGACCTGTGATGGGATTTGAGAACGGTATCTGTGCAAAAGCTTTGCCACCATAACTGACATGGTATTAGCGATCCTCTCCCAGAGATTCATGTGTTGACCGTAGCCCATCATGTAAGACGGGATGTAGGCTGTCCCTTCTGGGTTGCCGAGATGCTCGTTGACCCAAGGTAGTGGCACGCTGGATAGGAATCCGACAACCGGAGCGTTGAACCTTTTCCCGAGAGGAAGAAAGCATTCACTTCCAAATACTTCTACTATGACTATGTCGAAGGTAGCAGTTGAATTTATAAGCTCTTTCACAGCTGGCATTCGGGAGACAATATCGCAAGCGTTGACGCATTCTTTCATTATCTGCTCTAAGTTGTGTATGAACTCTGGTTTAAGGGATTGATGCTCGCTTGTGAGGTTATTCTTGATTTCGGGAATCGTTCCGGCTAAACTTATTTGTTCTATGTTCGCCGGTGGATGTTTCTGTAAGTGTAAAACATTAGATTTTGAGCAAGCTGCAATTAATCAGAGGAGATAAATGTGATGGCTGCACAAGATCACAGCAATCTATTGTATTTTGTGAGAACGATGATACAAAGCCGGCTTGTCAGACTAATGTGGCGCCGCGAGAGACTGCACGTGCTATTGATAACAAGACACGACATGCCAATAAACGAATAAGAAACGAGTAGCATGATCTGTTATGTCATTTATCTGGGATCAACTATGGGGATAAATGAACCGCTCGTGACGTGACTTACCTTTCTATATCAGATCAATCAGCGGTCACTATAATGATTGTAATGTTCTAAAGCTAGGTGCGGCCAATAAGAACCGACTGATCTCTTCGTACGAATAAGAACTCTGTCAGCGTCACTATAAGCTTCTACATTACTCCTACTACCACTAGAAAACCTGTCAATTATGATGTACCTTCTTAGTAGAAAGTAAAGTGCATGCCACGTTTTATTAACTATCGAATCCGGTTCCAATTTATTTTCACGTGCTGCAGAGCACAAACTTTCGTCTATCTGTCCTTCAGTGCATTTTGCGTTAATGCTTTATCACGTGGGATAAAAATGATGTTCATTTGGACCTTGATAGTTATTAATGTAGAAGCCCGTCTATACTAGCCACAATTATTAAATCAAGGACTGAAACCTTTATTTTTATGTACAATGGGGTATTTACCATGATTAACATTTGTGAGTTTTTAAAAGGGGGAGATCGATTTGTCTGCCAATAACATTACTTTTACTCGTGGACTTAAGTTCTACATCATGGTCCATGCAACTGTGCCGAAATATTGGGAGGTAAAAACTTTAAAAAAAAAATCATGGTAAATATCCCGTTGCTTATAAAAATTGTGTTAAAACTAATGATTGCTTGAAAGTAGCAAATTTTTATGATTATGTTATTTTTTGATTTCTGATTTTTTTGGTATACCTTCAATGTTAGTAAACTTAACAACATCTGCCTCTTCACGCTCAGTACCTACTCCAATTTCGGCAATTTATTTCACGCTTCCATAACAAAAGGATATTGGATCTCCTACCAAATTTTAAAATTCTGGCTTATTATCAATTTTAATATATTTGGGCATATCGAGAAAAAATAAAGATAACAATCTCTCAGATAAAGTCTGGCTCGATTTCATACATGTCAATTAACAGTGTTTGAATTGACAATCCATTAAGATAATCTTAACACTAATTAACATTCAATGTTATCTCTTATTAATCTTAATAATTATGTTGTTAGAAATAATTAACGTAATAGCAACTAGACTACGTAATTTCTAAAGGCGATGACATTTGAATGTAGCATGTGTACGCATCTCTATAAATGAGTGGCATTGACCGCTACGCTAGAGGACCTGACTGTTTATTTACCTATACCGAATTATCTTGTCCCCTCCGACTCACCTACACTTGTATCGACACGGACAGATACGAAAGGTCCGCTTACTTCTGAGTAATCAGCTGGAGAGTTCATCACATGCACTTCTGTATAAACTATAACTATTACTAGCGGACCCGACAGACGTTGTCCTGCATGATATTTCAAGCGATTAGGATATTATACAAAGTATAAAATGAAAGACAAATAATGCAATTATTCGTGAATCTATCTAAACCATCCAGGGTGCCACCCAAACGCATACAAAAAAAATAATTAAAATCGGTCCAGCCGTTTATGAGTTCAGTGACATACACACGTACAGTAGAATTAATAAAGAAGATAGTACTTTGAATGTTGCACTTACTGTACATATAGATATTTTTTCCAGATTTATCACATAAAATTTGCATACTTATCAGTTTCATAAAACAAAATAAAGACGTGACTAACTCATTACTATTTACTACGATGTAAAAGTGGAAAAGCTTTTTTGAAAATAAGAGAGGAATAAATTATAGTCAATTTAAATTGAATGGAACTATGAATTTAAACCTATTTTATTTGAATTTCTCCACCAGGCCTTAATAAACCTACCATAGAACTTCAAAAAATTCCAAATTTGCATTAACTGGATCAAAAATTAAAAAAAGCTACGCAGCATAAAAAAAAATAACGTAGGACGTGCGATGTATATATTTTCCTATTTTTTTTGTAAACCTTTCTTGACATTCTACCTATAATGCTGTCGAGGTTTACTGAACCTGAGATGCATCGCGAACATCGTACGTAATACATTATAAAAATATTTGTCTAAATTGGAAAAGTCTCAAAGGGTTGTTTTGATAAACTAACAAAAGCATACGTACCATGGGGAAATGCGAGATCACAGTTAGGTGGTGTTGTTTCGACGCGAGAGCTTCCACGAGCTTGCCGTACATGGCGTAATGGCTCTTGGTATTGGTGGGCAGTATCACCAGCAGGCGTGCCGCGTCCGCCGCCGCGACTATCAGCACCAGCCACAGAACCCGCGCCTGCATCTCTCTGCTGCCCGGATTGGTTTGACACCCGTCTCGACTCTGCCGCGCGGCTGTCTATCCCTCGATAAAGGGTAAAGGTGACGTCACCTGACGATAACAGACCAGACCTTACGCCCGCCCACGGTGAAGTACCCTGCACTATCTGGTGCGTCCAGTTTGAAAGAAGTGAATGATCGCCTTGTTAGTCGCCGTCGACATCCGAGCTGGTTGGTACCGGAGTACATGATAGCATCGCCAGATCGCAATAGAAAATAATGTAGCTTTTTCGTTGAGCTTTTAAATTCTGTGTACACTGTTATTGTCTTATCCTTGTAAGTAACTCAATTCTGAAATAATGTGAATACAAGTTTTTTTTATCTTACTTTATTGTCAGTTTCGAAGACCACTCCACCAACGATTTCCATTCAACACTCCTAGAAAAATAGAGTCTGAATTGAGCTTATTAAAGTTTTCTTTTACTTGGTGATTTTCTAGCAATTTGTTGCTCCATCCACAAGCGAACACAGACAATGCCAACATTCTGTATCGGTTAGTTTGCGAATGTCGTCCAAGGTACTGTTGTCTTGACTCTCGTCCTACACTTTTCCGTCTGTTGTTGTTTTTGTACTCATCGTTTAATGAAGTGTACTTACCGTAAAAGTGAATTATTGATCATATTATAATAGGTATTGATTGGAAAAAAAGCGTTCTCCAATTAATTTTTATGCCGCACAATATTATCAGTTAAGTAATAATTAGGAGTTGAATGCAGTGGTGTAAATAATAGTTGCTGTGGACTGATGATGACCCATCTGAGGTCACGCTATGCACCGCCGATAGGGTTCCATTCTTTGTACAGTTCGTTGCAATAGTCAACTTGTAAGGCGACAATAAAAAACTCGACTTTGTCTTGAAAACGTTGTCAGACTGTTTCAATATTTCGTATCATGCCTTTGTTTGATAACGTTCACGAAAGCTTGAAGGCATTGAGTCGGGTAGGTAAGTCAAAGGTATCCGTACCGTTACCACAGGATAAGTATTTGGTAACATAAAGTTGGTAAAGGTACCACTTTTTTTTGATAGATTTTTTATCATGTTTGGGATTGAAAAACTCTTTTTTCAGTTTCTGTAGCTATTTAGCTATCATAAGAGTTTTTTATTGTTTGGATTCGAAATCTAACGAAGTTTCTTCTGCTGGTATTTTTAGCGCGATTACCCTCTTATACCGACTTTAAACAAAAAAGAGTATTTTGTATGTTTGTTACTTCGTCATCTATGAGCCGATTTGAAAAAACCTTTTTCATCTAAAAGGTAATATTATCAGATTGGTCCCACAGTAATTCCATCAAAATCGGTTCAGCCGTTTGGCAATGAAGACGGTTTCTCAAGTTTTTATAACTTATATTAGTTACCTGGGACAAAGCATTATAACTTACTCTACATAATTTGTTTAGAAAAGGAACGGTATCAGAGCTCTTAGTGGCACTCATGATTCTTACAGGATGTCATTTGGCACAAACCAAGATTTTCATATTCAAAATTTGATAGGTTGCAACTTGCAAGCCCATTGCCACCGCTAGAATACCAACTGGTTTCCTCACGATGTTTTCCTTCACCGATTAAAAACAGCATACAAAAAGCAATCTTTAGTCCCTGGCTGTACCTGCAATCAGTTGAACATTCTGCAATGCAGTGATCGATTGTAAGGTACCTAGGTCATTTTGTAGTGTGAATGAATAAGATAATTTATGTAGAGATAGGTACTTTCTTGTTGTTGGGAAGTAATATATAAATTGGTCCAAACGGGCCGGAAAGGCTGTCTTCGGATAGCCATGCAGATAAGTCCAAAACACATCGTATACTAGCCACTTGATTATTAATAAAAAACAAATGATATTAATAAAATCGGTAAGTGCGAGTCGAACTCGCCCACCAAGGGTTCCGTACAAATTTGTAGGTACATTTTTTGCGGCATAATTTTTTGCGGCCGTATCTTTTTTTTACGCTAACCTAGAGGTTTTGACAGACCGACAGACATGCGGACAACAAAGTGATCCTATAAGGATTCCGATTTTTCCTTTCGAGGTACAGAACCCGAAAAAAAAGGTTATTAATTCCGTTGTATTTTTTGTTGTGCTTTTTAAAGCATACATCACCGATGTGAAAAAATATTTCATCAAAATTGATTCAGCAAAATGGTTATGAAGTCAGTTTTTCAAGATTTACTTTTTTTACAGTTACGAAGTTCAAGTAGAAGCGGGCGGCCGTCGCAGAGGACTCGGCCAGCATATGATGGGCGTGCTGGAGAAGCTGGCGCACGCGACCAGAATGCGCTGCGTCAGACTGACGGCTCTCACGCACAACCCTTCGGCACAAGCGTTCTTCAGGGCTTGCGGGTAAATCACGTACACTTTCATTCACATGTATTTAATTTGGCCACTTTTCTAACACTGCATGGCGGGTAAATTACTTGCACTTTCTCTCACATGTATTTCATTTGGTCACTTTTCCAACACTGCATGGCGGGTAAATTACTTACACTTTTTCTCACATGTATTTCATTTGGTCACTTTTCCAACACTGCATGGCGGGTAAATTACTTACACTTTCTCTCACGTGTATTTCATTTGGCCACTTTTCCAACACTGTAAGGCGGGTAAATTACTTACACTTTCTTTCACATGTATTTCATTTGGCCACTTTTCCAATACTACAACGCGGGTAAATTACTTACACTATCTTTCGCCTCGAGACATAGGGAAAAGTCGTGAAAGGAGTCATGCCCTCAATTTATACAAAAACAATAACTGAATATTTCACTATTTCAAAAATCTTTTACTTTTGACGGACGATCTCTTCATGAGCTCTAGTAGTTGTACCTACTTACAAAAAACGGCCGTAGTTGGTTGCCTGTTCTTTTAGGCTTGGTCGCGTGGAACTGGCACCTAGACTCACCTAGCTTTAAGACATTTCAAAGTGAATCTTGTAATCCTACTGAATAAATACACTTTTGATTTGATTATTATACAATATTGACAACGATTCTATATGCGTACAGGTACAGCCTAGACGACTCCAGTCCAGACAAATCCGATGCGGCACATTACGAGATATTAAGCAAGGCTGCGACAGTTGAAGATTCTGAGGAGTCATAAGACTGTATTAATAAGTACACCTTAAAAGTCATTGTGTAAGTGAATTTGATGTTATTTGTGCGTTTTATAGACTGTGAAGTTGTGTGTGTGACTGTGTGCTCGTCTTAAGACTTGTTTTCTTTAAACTAAGTTACAAACGATATCCGGTTAGAAACTATTAAAACGTTTAAAAAGAAATAAGTGTAACAAAACAGGTCACGAGATTGTATGATGCTTCTTATTCAACCGTAGGTATTGATCGCAAAATATTGTTTGTTAGACTCAATCTAACGTCACAATTGTATTGTATTTTATTTGTTTTGACGGAAAGTTTAAAATTATTGACAGCGCAGCGATATGTGTGTATTATGTGGATGTAGGTAATTAATTCAATTGGTTGTTTACATTATTGGGATAACTGTTAATTCGTGTGGTGGAACGTAAGGCATGCAGAAATAAGGCAAGCCTCCAATCGACATTTGTATGGGTGACCGCTATTGGCATTTTTGGCCACTAGCTTAAACTGACATAAAAATAATTAATTAATTAATTTATATTATGTAATGTCAAAATTAACTTCACAAAACTCTCTAGTTATATTAGGTTATGACTACAGTGATTCAAATGTTGTAAGCTCACTAAAGTAAAAAAAAACTCATTCATAATTGACTTGAATTTATAATCTTTGTTTGGGCACGCACCAGATTCAAATATGATACAAAGTGCATTCGTTCACTTCAAACCACAATACATGAGTTAAATCCAGTAATTACTCGAGAGTATCGATGCGTTCGCATAGAGTTATGAATAAGAATAAATTAATGTTTTTACAATTTAGGGCTGATTTTTTATTTTTAATGTCATTTGTCAAATAAAAAAATTCAGTTCTTGTTTTTGACTCGCCTAAAAATGAGATGGATATTTTTTTCTGACAGATATGTAAATTCAAAAACATACAAACATAAAACCATCGCCTCATTCCGATGGGGGTAGGCAGAGATCACGGATTTCCACTTGCTACGAACCTGACACAAAATGGTAATAGTAAATTGAAAAATTAGCCTTAAATTAGGTAACTGAGAATACTACTTAGTATAAGTTTCTAATTAGTATAAGTTTATATTTATAGAGTTATTAACTGATTAGGTAAATATACCTGTTTCGTATTACAATAGTCTGTAAAGATGAACGTAAGTGTAAATAAATTTATAATAATACAAGGGTAAAAAAATCGAATGTTTTTTCATATTATTATCCCTAATTTTATTAGGCTTTCTTTTATCGCGTTGATAATAAATAACAAACATCATAAAATAATACTATTCCCGTGACATTTAAAATATTAAACAAAATAGGCACCTATTAAAAATATTAAAATATAAAACAGAATTAAAATATTTTTTAATTTAACCAACACACGGTGGAGTACTACTATGGACGAACCCGGTCAAAAGTCAGAATACTCAACTCTATTGTTTCGCATTGAAAGTTTTTTTTTCGTGTAGTAGGATAACCACAGCGTCATAAACAGGCCACTTGAATTATCCCAAACTCGCCCCCCGCTTGTTTTGTCAGTCACAATCTACCTGCTCTTACGTAATTGTTTTTGTTGCTCTCGATTTATAGTGTCATTCAATTTACATTTACTGTGTTTGTTGGTGCAATTAAGTAAAGATTTATAATGGATATTGGAGAAGAAGGTATGCGCTTTATTTTATTACTATTTAATTTTAATGTTTCTATTAATATAGTTAAATATTTGTGATTCATATTATAGTTGGAATTTTAAAAAATTAAATTCATCAAACTCGAAGCTTTTTGTTTATGTGTCAGGTTTTATCGGGCAAAATTTTTTGTAACAAGGCAAAGTTTATGTATTCTAGAACATGTTTACGAAAAAAAAACTTGCGCGTAGTTGCGCCTTTTTTTTTAAGACTAAGAGATAAAGTATGCTAAATAATATTGAATTTTGAGAATATTATAAAGGTTGTAAGTTTTAATTCCAGAATCACGTTACGTGGAAACAAAGGGAAGCACAAAGAAGATTAAAAGTGGATCAGAATCAAAATAAATTCAAAACATAGAAGAAGAAAAAGAAATATTGTTTGAAACGGATCTGACAAAAAAAATGTTTTTTTAATTGCTGTTAGTTTTAATATTTTGCCAAATAAAATATATTTTTGCATCTAAATGGTGTTTTGAATCAATTTTGAGCATAAAAATGCCTTCATTATATTTTGGCCAGAAATTTGATATAAATACTCCACTGTGCAACAGTTACAACGTCCCTAAATTATTCATAGTATAAGATTTTTTTAGGCTTATTGTGAAATGTGAAAACTATTTCAAGAACCAACAAACAAATTTTTACTAACCAAAGCAGGCTGTTCTGTTCTGTTCCTGTTTACACATGCTCGTCGGCTTAGGGTACTCTAAACCTGACCTTTCTCTTAAACGTCTGCTCTCTGATCGAGATACGTACGGCGAGGTCTTCCATTTGCAGCAGTTCCATTCATACGTATGCACATCCACCTATTTTGTCTCCTTTCATCCATCCTCTTTACATGCCCGAACCTTCTTATTATACCTACCTTTCTCTACTTTCATCACGTCTTCTTCCACTCCACATTCAGACACCAGTCTTTCTCAATGTTGGCATACCTATCTTTGTTTGTAAAAGACATTTCGCATTATCATTGTGCATTGTGAAAGAAAAATAAATCCTTTTTACTTACATTTCTCTTTTATCACACTGTTCCTCAATTTATCACACAACTATTCTTTCGTAAACTGCCTAAACGATCATGCGCATTTTTTAAATACCCGGTTTTAACAAACCATCATTAGAGCAAAAGATAAGTAAAGAATTTGTTTATCCTCATTTCTAGGGAGAATGTATGGATAATTACTGTATCGATAAAAAAAGTCCTCGAAATGTATTCCATTTATTTACAGACAGTTTTATTTATCTTTATATATCACAGTAACATTATTCACTCGCACAAACACTTTAGTCCTCCACAGTCTCTATATCTAGGTCATCAGATATTTCATCACCGGACTCTTCCTTCAATATCGATTGAAAAAAACTTTGTTTGTTCAGAAATCTTTCAGCATTTACTTCTCCAAGCATTTGCATTGTATAGATATTGGTTTCATTATTGAGCCTAGTTTGTGGAATGTTGGATTCATTGCTTCTGGCAAGTCTAGGGCGTGGTATCCAGGAGTTCGGAAGGAAGGAGGCCGTAGTTGTAGGCGGGAGTGCGATGGCATTAGGTGGTGTTATGTTCACGCTCTTTTCTCGCCTTTCTCGTGCACGGCGGTTTTGAAACCATATTTTGATCTGTAATAAACATCACTTTATGAGCATTATTGAATTCCGAATAGGTCACTTAGTAGCAGGTACTGTCGGAAAAATACCGAAACCAATGAACACAGTAACAGTCTTGAAATGTTAGGGAACCCGTGGTTGTTAAATAAATAAACTGGCCATTGTGCAAATAGTACACGAGTAGTACTTAGTAGGAAAAAAAACCATACACGATTCCGTAATGTACTACAACTTCCTTCGATGTGGATGATGAACACATTTTTTTCGTGTCCTGCTATTGTTGTACCATGATACACGCAGTTTCTGGTACAAAGGAATCCTAGTTCATGACGATATATTTAACCTTCTTACATACCCTATCGTCTCGCAGCTGCAAAGCAGCAGCCAGTGCTCGTAGCGCTGGCGGGGCTAGGTACGGGGCGCGAGCATAGGCGGCCTCCAGCGCACCGGCCTGCGTCGCTGTGAAGGGCACCCGCGCATGTCTTCCGGCTCGACGCGCCCGGTGAGCTGTGGCTGCACCTGACAATAAACAAATTGAAGGCTATTCAATCTAAGCTACAATAAGACCACTGGTGGCCTAGTGGTAGTGGCCTGCCTTCCGATCCTAAGGTCTTGCGTTCAAATCAGTCGTGTACTGACGAGTTTTTCTGTCAAATGATACAGTACTCTCAAACGGTAAAGGAGAACATGATGAGGAAACCGGCATCATCTCGTAGAAATTAAAAGAGTTTGAAAACATGTGTCATGTGCACGAAGAAGAGGCACTTTGAGGCGCACTTAAAAATCCATTCACCACAAGTTCGAAAAAGCCATTGATACGATAGTGAGAAGATGAAATTGATCGTTTGCGCTGAAACGGGTGAAATCAAATTTGGAATTGGAATAAATGCAATCCGTGAACGGCTACGCCAAACAAAGCAAAATACAAAATACCGAGTCACCCAGCTTTTGCCGTGTCAGAAAATGAAGGTTATTTCAAATTAGAAGGCGAGTGGCAAATGAAACTGCAGTATTCAAATTAAGAAAAATAAAATGCTAACGTGGTAAACGTGGCGGCCGATACCGCGTGCAGCAAAGCCAATCCGGATGTTCACTATCATCTCGTATCTTCGTATCATCACTCAGCAACCGTGCTATGCTGAAATCCGAGGAAGTGCACTTTGAACTAGATTGTTCCGAAGACGCGTCCATCTTTACACTAATCATTGGTCAGATTTTGGCGCTATTAAAATGCAAACCCCCTGATATAACAGAGGAGGAGCTGAAATAAACCCCGCCCGAGATGAATACATCCCTAGAGATGGTATCAGTAACCGCAATCAATGGGGAGCACGCACCGATGGACCCACAAGTGTTGTGACGTGGATTCATTCATACGATCGCCCAAATAGATTTGTAAATGGATACAGTTTGTACACAAAAGGATGTTATTACTTTAAGGGCATGTGGGAAAATTAATTTGTAAGTTATATTGTGTTCAATTTGGGATTAATGGCTATGTAATATGATACGGCTTTGGAAGAATCAATTATAATTTTCATAATACTGATAGTCAGACATGTGTTGTGTTATTAGATATTTTTGCCAGGTTTTTTCTTATTTAATAATGATCGCTCCTTATAATTAGGTCCTTGCATTGATATGAAAACATCTAAAAGCTGGTGTGAAGCTGTCGCCCCGTTGTGTTTCGTTTGCACTCGGTTAGGATTTCTTGTTAGTAGAATTGATTCTCTATCTATTCGTTATTTATTCTTCTTCTAATGTAAGAGGTAGGATTGTTGTCGGTGTGATGCATTACCTCTACAGTTAGTAACAATCACTTAGCGCTGCGTCTGGTCTCTTAGACCTCTTGGCTTAAGAAGCTAAGATCGGTTTTCTTTTTAGCTTGTTTAGTGAACCTATCTGGTCGTTTAAAATAGCCAATCATATTTCCCCTTCTGTTCTATTCAACCTTCCCTTCGTAATTTATTTTGACAAAAATGTCCTACTCGGTTAAATCACCTATTCACTAAATCACCGGTCGTCTCATCAACTTCCTTCCTTATGGGTATCAAATGTAGGTGATCGGTGAACCAACACAACTTGTTTACGTTTTCATTCATCCCTGCATTACTAAAACGACAATGGCATAATAGATACTTCTACTAATGTTACCTATATTTCTATCAGATTGCGAAGAGCAACTACCCATGCATAAACACAGTTACTTTGTGTCTGCGAGTCACTGACAGATTAACCAGATAATAACATTTATTTAACAATACAGGGCCGATTGAAGGATCACATCATTGAATTATTGTAGACGACACTTTGTTCGGTTACAATAGAGATGTGGTTATGTGGCCACTTGTAGAAACAAAATGAGAACACATCCCTTTGATCAACCGCACAGATCCTATCTGCAGAGGCCGTTTTTCAATTCGTATTGACAAAATTACGCATCGTAAAGCTTGGAAGAGCATAATATGGAGTTCCGTTAAAATTACAAATTGAAATGTTGTCAGCCAGATTTGAAATCGTGTTTCGGTGTTAGATACTTTATCATATTATGTACATTGTACATTATTTAATATTCTGCCGTATAGGTACTACCTTTAAGCTACAGCATTTACATTTACTTTTAGCATTTACATTTGCTCCTATAAAACTTTATGGAACCTAAGTACCTATATTTTCATAGTTTGTATTTATGGTTGGATTAATAGAAGTTTCTTTATTATAACGAACGTCGTCCTTACTTCGGTAATAATCATCTGACTTTATTAGAGTCATTATACCATACCAATTCATGTGGCATAGTTAGCTGCTTATAAACAACCAATGCGGTAATGCCAACGACCAACCGGTACCCGGTGCCTATATAATTGTATGCCTACCTATAGCAGATTGAGAGAAGCATTGCAGTCAAGGCTGCTGCGGCCAACAAACCTCTCGCCCGCGCCTCTCACCGGCATTGTTATTCCGGCTTAGCTTTAGTAAACAACTAAACAAGAAAACGAATTATAAATAACTGTTTATTCGTGAGGATAATGTCTGTTCCAAAATATTTTGTGCTTGATGGAGGTGATCGCATGCCGCGGATTGGATTTGGAACTTGGCAGGTAAGAATGTAACCAATTCTATAATTAAACCGTTATAGCGGGATACATTTGGAGGTAAATAAACTCGTGAGAACTCATTTGTATTTTAATCATGGCTCACTTCTACCTCTTAAAATGGTAACCACTGAACTCTTCTGCTTGTTCCGTTTAGTGTTCTTACATTCCTTTCTTTTGCATTTGATTCGGGTCGAGATAAACTTTTTAAATGACTTCCACTTAGATTTGTGTAAGAGCGTTGATGAATCAGCTATGGAGCAGGGTCTCTCGGTGACAGAGTCCAGGGTTGAAGGATCACAAGAACATTTATCACTGCAGAAGGATATTGTATCGCTTGCATCAAAATCTCCGCTAGAGCGAGATAGACCTTTGGAAGTGGACGCGGGGCAAGCTGAATCGAACGAAGATTTAGGCTTAGAATCGATCTCATTAGATTGTACTGAAGTTTTTGCTATCACTTCCTCTTCGTCCATAATAAAACATCCGTGTCATATCATAATCCATTAATTCAATAATTAAACTTGAATACAAAATTGAAATTGAGAGTCCTTGTAAAAATGTCAAAACTTCCACAGAGTATGAGAGTTGGAGAGGAGTTCGAGTTTCTTTTTTCTTTCTTTCTAGGCTTTAAACTCATGCTTTTGCACCCCATTATTACGTATATCGTGGCAAACGTAAATTGTGTGATAATTGCTGTCAAACTTTTCTTTTTTGTACACTCGCCTGCAATACTTAAGATGTTAGTACTTAATAACTTTCAAATGTCCTACATAGGCCATTACTTTTCCATTCACACTATTGTATTAATGTCCGGTAGGTATGAGTCGTGATAAAAAGTAAATACAGATTTACTTAATGTGAATGCAAGACCATTTCTAAAATTACAAAGTGTGCAGGCAGGCGATTGTACAAAAAGTGCCGTTTGATAGTAATGTCTTCAGTCACCTGTCGTTAGTTACGTAATCAGGGCGCAGGTTTTTTGTCACTTCTAATCATCAGCCAATCAACTTCAAGGTGATTGCAAAAAGGTGCAAGAAGGCTTTACAAAAGGTCTACAAAAGTAGGATGACTTCTGATTAATATTTTTTTTATGATCAGGATATTAATAATAATTTATAGCAGAAAGTTTCGTCTCGGATCCTTATATAATCAACAACATTTAAAGATCCCAATATATGATAGGTTATATGATACGAATGTAACCACAAGGGATGAAATACCTGTTTACGGTTGTAGGCAACCAATATTGCACCTCGGCTTTTCTGCTTTCGTAGAGCGCTCTCTTTCTGACGCACACTACGCTCTATGAAGCCGAAATTAGCCGATGTGCAATATTGGTTATGGCCTACTACTATACGAGCGAGCACGTTCAGGGTGAGAATGGTCTGGTGGAGCCATATTCCCTGGAACAGACTTGTGTTCCAGGCTTCAGACGAGGTTCTAGAGAAGGCAGTTGAAGACGCGCTCGCAGCTGGCTACCGGCACTTTGACACGGCACGGGCTTATGAAAACGAAGCACCTTTAGGCAGGGCTCTGAGGAAATGGATCGGCAACGACCCTGCGAAGAGGAAGGAGCTCTTTGTCGTCACCAAGCTTCCTCCAGGAGGTATGTTATACTTTACCAATAGACAAGTAGAGTTAAATTTGTTGTGCTAAGTGTTTATTTTCAAGCCAAAAATCATAATCACGGTAATCATAAAGAGTTATCTATCTATATAACTAGAGAGAGAAAATATCACAATAGTTCGGTCAACAGAACTACTGGGAAAAAAACTCTTTAAAGTCACTGAGTTAGAACATAATCTTACGCAAACTTGGTAAAATTAATACGAAAATCCAAGCAATCACTGATCTTATTAAACTGTTAATTATCTTAAATTTGTACTCTAACAAAATATGGATTCAGTTAGTGTGATACTGATAATAAAAACTTAAATTGAATTAAGTAGGTATAATATATCAAATTCCTGTTCAACTAGGAAACCACCCCGAGTTAGTTGAAGAGTACTTCAGCGCTTCACTCAAAGACATCGGCTTAGATTACATCGATCTATACCTTATGCACACTCCATTCGCCTTCGAGCATGTGCCCGGTGACCTTCATCCGAAGAACCCTGATGGAAACATGAAGGTGGATCATTCTACGGACCTGATTGCAGTTTGGAAGGTAAAGAGGTTTGAACTATGATCTATCTGACGTTACGTGCGCTACTGTCAAGTCAGACTCCCTTAATTTTTTGCTACTTTGGTTTTTTGCTTAGGTTTTGCATTATTATTTTTAGGCAGATTTTAACAATGATTTTATCACCTAAATTTTAGAGAAGTAAGATGATACTGAAGGTTTAACTCGCAGTTTACGTAGATGCAACTAAAATTTGAAGATATGGTTATTTCATACACATCGGGATGGGAAACTGACCATATAAAAGAAAACTTTGAGGATGTGAACGAAATCTGCAAGAATTCTGTTTATCGCAATGGTATGGTGTACAAGGAGTGCAGCTATCGCCTTCCTCATTCTTGTAATACGGTCAAGAAAGTAAATACCTTGAAAGTTAAACCCTCCACAAAAGCAACATCAAAGACCTCTATCAATAATAAATTCTCATGGACGAAAGTGTACAAATCTCCGATAACTAAACGGCATGTCGACGAGAAGCATAAAAATATTGTGATTGTCAACAATGTCTCTGAAATCCAAAATATAAAGTTGATAAATAATGAACAAAATGTTGATTCTAAAATGGATGAACGTGATGTAGTCGAAGTCATAGCACAAGCAGTGGGTACTTCTGTGACATCTATTCCTAAGCCTCTGCTCAGAAAACCTACTTGGCTGAAATATAATTTCTTACCCAAGTTACTATGCCCCTGTTGTTGCGGAGGAGGAGAAGATAACATGGAAACGAACGAGAGTGCTGCTGAGTCTTACGAAACCATCAATCTAAAAACTACCTCAAACAACTGTTTACCAACAATATTAGACCCTTCGTTGATAAGCTTAGTACAGCTACATGGACATTTGAAGGCAAGGAAGACTCCCAAACTTTACGCAAGCATCTTAAAAGTACTACTCCGTAATACATACAAAAACGCTATCGGAATAATAGACTCTCTCAAAGGAATTTAAACAAATAATCTAACCAAAGACAATAATGAAAATCTCCCTAAAGGTCATTTTAAAAAATATAGCGTATTCATGACAGAAAATGTCAACTAATTAATGGCATTTTGCAGAATAGTGTAAATTCTCGTGTCGATATTTAAGAATGTTTTTTTGCGTTACGATGATCAAAATTCCTTCAAATTTGTTGTAATAATAAAGGAAGAAAATAGAAATGATAATGTATCTATACAGACATGTCAATAGTAATGAGAGTGACATCCTGTACCAACCGATGCGCCGGGTGCAGTTACGCCACGTGCCCGCAAGGCACTCGCAGGGGAGCGCTTCGAATGGGCAAATGTGAATACTTGTGGAAATATATTTTCTGCTGTGGATGGTGCTATTCGAAATGCTGCAAATCAAAACGTCGAGAAGGACGCCCAGGCAAGATCACCCACAAAGTTGAACACGTTAATTACATAAAAGACCGTTCGAAAGACTCTAAACGGAGAGAGGACACATCAGGACCCTCACAAGAAAACAAAACTGAAGCTTACTTCTGCACCGTCTCGACAAATTATGAAACCAAATGCTTAGACCGCCAACGAGTTCGCCCAATGGAAACCACAGCTGTTGATGCTAACAAAACTAAATACAAAACATTTCATGATATAATTCAAGAAGAAAACAATTCAATGGAATATCCACAGTTTATCAAAGACCACAACAACATGGTGGGAAATGATTTGAAGAAAATATACGTCCTCCAAACCACTCCTACCAAAACATTTGGCCAATCTTATGTAGCTCCTTTGAAACAAAAACTTTCTTCATATGTAACAGAAAGTACAAAAACTAACTTTTTTTCTAATATATTCTGTTGTTTGAGGAATAAAGAAACAAGAGGAGTCAAAGATCCGAAGGAAACATTCATAAAAGACATCAGGAACCGTTTGGCTGACAAAAAGGAGATCCATGAAACTAATCCTGTCACTGGAAATACCTATGATTTTGGCTGCCAATACAGTTTGAGCTCAAACCATAGCCTTGAAATCATTTCGCACGTGCTGACCCAATCAGTTTCTCAGTCTTCCATCGAAAGCATTATAGGCTTGAAGTGGCGGCGACGGTTTCGGCGATGCAGTAAACGCCCCAGCGCTATTCAAGTCTTGATGATGTCACTCGTGAAAAGAATTAAATCCAAAAATACCAAAATTCACCACGTAAGAAACAAAAAGAACAATGTTCTTGTCCTTCACGTGCCCAAAATGTTCAGTAACACATCGACATTGGGCACGGCGTCACCAGCTCGGATCAAATCGGAGAGAGTTGAAAAACCTTTGATAATAAAGGATGAGTCTTCGAACTTTTCTGTTGATAGTTCAATTAGATCACCGAGCAAAATATGCGGCCCTGGAGAAATATATGTCAAACACATCATTTGTACGTTATTCTTTAATACCTATCATCAGTACAGAAAAGTATATTGTTGACATTGGCTTCCTCATAGATTTCCAGGACGAGCTACTTTGAGCCTAATATCCACAGAATTCCCATGACATTCACAATGAAATTGGTCTACTTTCAGCGAGTGAACGTCCATAAGTCTCCTGTTAATGCCTTAATATTCTACTCAAAGTATTGTTTACGTAAATATTGTTTTATTGATGTAGTATCACTTCTTGTATCCTTTTCCTGTCACTATTATTTATAACGATGATATTTACCAAACAAATTGCAGAGCATACTCTCACTGAAGGATTCCGGTCGGGTCCACCACGTGGGTGTATCCAACCTGAACATAGAACAGCTGAGTCGAGTGACGAGCGTGGCCAAGCCGGCCTGCCTTCAGGTGGAGAACCATCTCCTCTGTCAGCAGCCGGAGCTGATAGCCGCTGCGGGGAAGTTGAACGTGCCAGTGGTTGCGTACTCGCCACTCGGCTCCAAAGCGCTTGCCGATGTACTCGCTGAGAAGACCAAGTAAGTAATTTTTATATTGTCCCAAAAGTTAAGAGCCAAGCGGCCCTTAACTTATGGGACATTATAAAAATCTTTGTGATTTCCTTAAGCACACACACTATAAAAACACCATAAAAAGTAAACACGTAAACACTATAAAATCAATAAAAAAACATTGAGTAATATTAATAATGTTACTGTTGTTTTATGTGTGCAAATAAAAGCATAATAATACATTTCATAATTATCGGACAATGCGGAGCAGATCGTTTAGTTATGTCAAAAAGTATCTGTATTTTACCAGCTATCTGGTTCCTATAGTACCTACAAGAGTTTCTTATTTTGGGGCTTGATAGTGCTTTGTAAAAATGTCAATATTAATTTTAAAGCTAGGCGAATCTAGGTTCCAATTCCACGCGAGCAAAGTAGTATAAATAGAGTAGGTTAGCTACGCGAGTATGCTAGTAGGTACCTACCTAGTTGCTTGGTCATTGTCAATGTTTTTATGAACACAGTTCAGTGTCAACGCAAATACAAACACGGACAAATAACGTCACTGAATTTCGTTTATGATCAATAGGTACACACTTGCGAGCTCTAAACGGGAATCGCATCATCAAGACATTTTTTTTACAACTTCAATCCAATGAACTAGGGATTGTGGACATGATTGTACTGACCACACTTAAAGTGGGAAAAGGGCAGGAAAAAGAAGAATATCTGGGGATGATGGGTATATCGGCAAATATTTATCATCCGCACTTGATGTGCGGGCCCTTTTTGCGTGACCCTTGACACGTGTTGCTCGAACTTTTTTAGGTTCTACGACACGCCGGTTTCCTCAAGATACTCTACTTCCTTCCTACTACTTAGATTCCTACTGGCACAGTGCACATACATTTTTCGACAGAAAAACTCATTGGTACACGACTGGATTTGAACCCACGACCTTCGGATCGGAAGGCGGGGCCGCTACCGCTAGACCACCAGTGCTCTCTGGTGGGTAGGTAGGTATATCATTTGAAAGGTAATTTTGTTAGCTATCAAAACAAAGTTAGCTAATAAAGCTCGCAAGTATAGTTTAGTGGGCAACAGGTCATGCATGAATCGCAAATATTTGTTTCAAGGTCTAGATAATATAAAACTTTAATGAGGAAATGACTCTAAAAATACTGTTCTTCCTCTTCTTGTCTTGTCATTTTTCTGTCGAATACGGTTGGGTATTATAAAAGTTTCGATATAGAGCATTCGCGCATTGATAGACCCGCATCTATGAGTTGAACATTCACTGTCGCACACCATACATAACAAAATAGAATACATCATGCTTGGAAATAAATCGGAATCTCCGTCTGCCCCATCTATTGTACCTACGTACAACCCCTCTACTTCTCCCCGTACCCTCAAGGGACACATTGAGAAACTAAATTGTTGTAAATACACCGTAATGTTGTTTAAAGATTGCACTCTGAGGGCAAAATGCCAAAATGTATCATACCTGTATTATACCTAAAATATTGAATATTGAAAACTAATCATTAAAAAAACTATTCCAGGCGTGAATATCCCGACTTGCTTCAGCTGCCTCTAGTCAAGAGACTCGCGACTAAACACTCTCGCTCCGCCGCGCAAATCCTGCTGAGATACACCTTGCAGCGTGGTGTGGCCGCTATACCCAAGAGCACCAACCCTGACAGGATCAAACAGGTACAGATAGTTTGTTGCTTGATGTTGAAATTAGCTTGTTGCTTGTTGTTGAAATAAAGCACAATTGTTTTAAACATGATTAACACCTTACCCGTCACCTTAGTATCCAAACAGCATGAACAATTCTGTAGAGGTCACGATCTCTAGATGATAAACACAAAAACGTGCAAAAGTATTTATTTATTTTGCCTTCAATTTACCTAATTGTTAATGTGAACGCTTTTACCAGGCTTCAGGCAGTTAAGTAATTAAATACTTACCTACATTAATAAATCAATATTGGGAATACATCATGCAACAATAATAATACAGAATACAATATAACACCCAGACAGAGAACAAACATCGGTGTACACCACAAAAATATTTTGTTTTCGGTGGAGATCGATCAAACCCACCTACTGAACTGAGATGCCAGTCACCGAATATAATTGACTAGCGATCCGCCCCCCATTACGCACGGGTCGCTAGTAGAAAATAGTGTGATGTTATATAGCCTATAGCCTTCCTCGGTAAAAGGAACTATCCAACACAAAAATAATTCTTCAGTTCGGACCAGCAGTTCCTGAGATTAGCGCGTTCAACCAAACAAACAATCAAACTCTTCAGCTTTATAATATTAGGACACGGTTTTTACTTGGCAAAGAATTAGTGATTGATTTGACGGCCAACAATATACAATTACGGTAACCAAGTCAAATAATAATAATGATGATCAACATAATGACTAAACAAGTTATTAGGCAACAGATCAATCATAATTTGCTTCGCTGTAGTCGGGTAAATAATAGGGTAGTTCTGTCACCAGATTAGGCTTTTATCTCAAAAAACTGACCTACTTCTCAACACAATCTGTGGATAAGATTTGTATAATGATTTCCAGAATATCTCCGTTTGGGACTTTGAGCTGAGCCAACAAGAGATGGGCGAATTGGCTGCGCTGGACCGCGGCGAAAACGGGAGAATCTGCGATTTCTCATTCTTCCTCGGAATAGACAAGCATCCGGAATTCCCTTTCAAAAAATAGGCACACCCCGAATAGTCTTTTTATGTTAACCTTTCTGCCTGAATTATGTAACATGCAATATCTATTATTGTTAGTTGTATTTGGGTATTGGAAAATGTAAAGGCAGAATAGGCAAATTGTATAATAATTATAAGTTTAAAAAACTTGAGAAACCGACTTCATTGCCAAACGGCTAAACCGATTTTAATGAAATTTGTTTGGGACAATCTGGACGTAAGAATAACCTTCCAAATAAAAAAATAATTTTCTAAATCGGTTCATAAATGACGGAGGCATGAAGTTACAAACATTAAAAAAATTATTAAAAAAAAATGGCAACACCGATTTTAATAAAATTAAAATGGGACCAATCTGGAAGCAGTACCTTTCAGATAAAAAAATAATTTTTCAAATCGGCTCACAAATGACGAAGTTATGCGGTAACAAACATTAAAAAAAAAAATAAAAAAAAAAATAAAAAAAAAAATAAAAAAAAAAAAAAAAAACATACAACCGAATTGAGAACCTCCTCCTTTTTGATTGGAAGTCGGTTAAAAATAATGTTTTATCGCTATCAATTTATATAATTTATAATAAACAGTATGTATTAAACATATCTTTTTTTAAAGACATTACTACAAATTCTTTAATTAGACACTTTGGTTTGCGGACTGGTTTCCACAAGTAGGCCGCTGGCGGGCCCTTTTTGCGAACTTTTTTAGGTTCTACGACATGCCGCCGGTTTCCTCACGATGTTTTCCTTCACGGTTAGAGAGTACGGACTTAGTGCACATACATTTTTGGACGGAAAAACTTATTGATGCACCACTGGATTTGAACCCAAGACCTTAGGAAGGCGGGGCCGCTACTACTAAACTGCCAGTACCTACTCTATTACAAGGAATTTATTGAACTCTTTATTACACAGAAACTTAAAATTATATGTACAAAAGGTGGGCTTAATCCTATATAGTCCAGTAGCCAGAAGAATATGCCCTTCGATAATTCTAAAGTTTTTTATTTTCTCTGGGTTGATAACTTTAGTGAATTCATTGCTATGTACAAAAATGCTAACAGTTTAGAGCTATGCAATAGGTATTAAGTAGGTATTTCCTATCTAAATATATAAAACTCTTTCGTTACTGACTGACTGACTGACTGACTGACTGACTGACTGACTGACTGACAATCAACGCACAGCCTAAACCGTTAGTCCTAGAAGCATGAAACTTGGAGGGTATGTTCTTCTTATAACGTAGAGGTGTACTAAGAAAGGAAATTGGAAAATTATTTCCCGAAGAGGAGAAAAAGGGGAAAAATGGTTTAAAGAAAAATCAACGCACAGCCTAAACCATTAGTCCTAGAAGCATGAAACTTGGAAGATGTGTTGCTCTTATAGAGCAAAGGTGCATTAAGAAAGAAAATCGGAAAATTATTTCCCTAAAAGAAGAAAAAACAGGAAAAACGTTTCATGAAAATTCACAAAAAATTGCTTTACAAAATACGCAAAAAAACAGTAAAAAAAATCTGCTACCGCAGCATCTGTCACCAAATTTGAATACACACAAAAGTTTACCCCACCGTGACTACTAAGACAAAATCGCGGAAAACACCTAACACCGCACCGCTTCAAAAAATGGCTAAAGTACATGCTCAAAACTATGGTAACCAGCTGGTCATGTCAAATTAAAAAAATCTGATTCGATTATACACCAACACGTATACGGAACCCTAAATTAGCCACTAATACAACATAAAATAAAAAAAAATTGCTTTACAAAATACGCAAAAAAACCATTAAAAAATTTTCAGCTACCGCAGCATCTGTCACCAGGTTTGAATACACACAAAGGTTTACAAAAAAACCAATGATAACCACTTAGACAAAATTGCGGGAATCATCTATCATACTTAAACTAAACACCGCTGAAAAAAAACGGCTACAACAGAACTCGCCTCCAAATTCAAATACACTCTAAAGTACAAGCTCAAAACTATGGTAACTTGCATTTGATCATGTCAAACTAAAAAAACCAGATTCGATCATACACCAACGAATACGATAGCCCAAATTAGCCACTAAAACGAATCACGAAAACAAGCTTTACAAAATACGCAAAAAAAACATTAAAAAAATTTCAGCTACCGCAGCATCTGTCACCAGGTTTGAATACACACAAAGATTTACAAAAAAACTAATGATAACCACTTAGACAAAATTGCGGGAATCATCTATCATACTTAAACTAAACACCGCTGATAAAAATCGGCTACAACAGCACTCGCCTTCAAATACAAATACACTCTAAAGTACATGCTCAAAACTATGGTAACCAGCAGTTGGTCACGTCAAATTAAAAAATTTGATTCGATTATACACCAACACTCATATGAAACCCCAAATTAGCCACTAATATAACATAAAAACACAAAGAATTGCTTAACAAAATACGCAAAAAAAACATTTAAAAAATTTCAGCTACCGCAGCATTTGTCACCAGGTTTTAATACACACAAATGTTTACAAAAAAACCAATGATAACCACTTAGACAAAATTACGGGAATCATCTATCATACTTAAATTAAACACCGCTGAAAAAAAACGGCTACAACAGAACTCGCCTCCAAATTCAAATACACTCTAAAGTACAAGCTCAATACTATGGTAACTTGCATTTGATCATGTCAAACTAAAAAAACCAGATTCGATCATACACCAACGAATACGATAGCCCAAATTAGCCACTAAAACAAATCACAAAAACGAGCTTTACAAAATACGCAAAAAAAACCATTAAAAAATTTTCAGCTGCCGCAGCATCTGTCACCAGGTTTGAATACACACAAAGGTTTACAAAAAAACCAATGATAACCACTTAGACAAAATTGCGGGAATCATCTATCATACTTAAACAAAACACTGCTGAAAAAAAACGGCTACAACAGAACTCGCCTCCAAATTCAAATACACTCTAAAGTACAAGCTCAAAAGGATGGTAACTTGCATTTAATCATGTCAAACTAAAAAAACCAGATTCGATCATACACCGACGAATACGATATCCCAAATTAGCCACTAAAACAAATCACGAAAACGAGCTTTACAAAATACGCAAAAAAAAACATTAAAAAAATTTCAGCTACCGCAGCATTTGTCACCAGGTTTTAATACACACAAAGATTTACAAAAAACCAATGATAACCACTTAGACAAAATTGCGGGCATTATCTATCATACTTAAACTAAACACCGCTGAAAAAAAACAGCTACAACAGCACTCGCCTTCAAATTTAAATACACTCTAAAGTACATGCTCAAAACTATGGTAACCAGCAGTTGGTCATGTCAAATTAAAAATTCTGATTCGATTATACACCAACATGCATATGACACCCCAAACTAGCCACTAATATAACATAAAATCACAAAAAATAGTTTTACAAAATACGCAAAAAAAACCATTAAAAATTTTTCAGCTACCGCAGCATCTGTCACCAGGTTTGAATACACACAAAGGTTTACAAAAAAACCAATGATAACCACTTAGACAAAATTGCGGGAATCCTCTATCATACTTAAATTAAACACCGCTGAAAAAAATCGGCTACAACAGCACTCGCCTTCAAATTTAAATACACTCTAAAGTACAAGCTCAAAAGGATGGTAACTTGCATTTGATCATGTCAAACTAAAAAAACAAGATTCGATTATACACCAACAAATACGATAGCCCAAATTAGCCACTAAAACAAAATCACGAAAAAAAGCTTTACAAAATACGCAAAAAAACATTAAAAAAAAATCTGCTACCGCAGCATCTGTCACCAGGTTTGAATACACACAAAGGTTTACAAAAAACCCCATGATAACCACTAAGACAAAGTCGCGGGAAGCACCTATCATACCAAAACTAAACACAGCTGAAAAAAATCGGCTACAACTGCATTTACCATCTTTCGAACACACTTTATACAGTTTTGAATGCAAACTAAAAACTAAGGTAACCAGAACTTGGTCATGTAAAACCAACGCATACATAACCCAACTTAGCCACTAAGGCAAATTCACGAAAAATAACTCTCAAAAAATACGCAAAAAACAGTGGAAACATATCAATAGTTGTCCGCTTTCCACCATAAAATAGTTTCTTTTAAACGAGCTCAAACTATGACTTTTTACTAACCACGCGGACGAAGTCGCGGGTGACAGCTAGTCTATCATACTTAAACTAAACACCGCTGAAAAAAAACAGCTACAACAGAACTCGCCTTCAAATTCAAATACACTCTAAAGTACATGCTCAAAACTATGGTAACCAGCAGTTGGTCATGTCAAATTAAAAATTCAGATTCGATTATACACCAACATGCATACGAAACCCCAAATAAGCCACTAATATAACAAAAAATCACAAAAAATAGCTTTACAAAATACGCAAAAAAAAACATTAAAAAAATTTCAGCTACCGCAGCATCTGTCACCAGGTTTGAATACACACAAAGGTTTACAATAAAACCAAAGATAACCACTTAGACAAAATTGCGGGAATTATCTATCAAACTTAAACTAAACACCTCTGAATGAAATCGGCTACAACAGCACTCGCCTTCAAATTCAAAGACACTCTAAAGTACATGCTCAAAACTATGTTAACCAGCAGTTGGTCATGTCAAATTAAAAATTCAGATTCGATTATACACCAACATGCATACGAAACCCCAAATAAGCCACTAATACAACATAAAATCACAAAAAATAGCTTTACAAAATACGCAAAAAAAAACATTAAAAAATTTTCAGCTACCGCAGCATTTGTCACCAGGTTTTAATACACACAAATGTTTACAAAAAAACCGATGATAACCACCAAGACAAAATCGCGGGAATCATCTATCATACTTAAACTAAACACCGCTGAAAAAAAACGGCTGCAACAGCACTCACCTTCAAATTCAAATACACTCTAAAGTACAAGCTCAAAACGATGGTAACTTGCATTTGATCATATCAAACTAAAAAAACAAGATTCAATTATACACCAACGAATACGATAGCCCAAATTAGCCACTTAAACAAAATCACGAAAAAGAGCTTTACAAAATACGCAAAAAAACATTTAAAAAAATTCAGCTACCGCAGCATTTGTCACCAGGTTTTAATACACACAAATGTTTACAAAAAAACCGATGATAACCACCAAGACAAAATCGCGGGAAGCACCTATCATACCAAAACTAAACACAGCTGAAAAAAATCGGCTACAACAGCAGTTACCATCTTTCGAACACACTTTATATAGTTTTGAATGCAAAATCAAAACTAAGGTAACCAGAACTTGGTCATGTAAAACCAACGCATACATATCCCAACTTAGCCACTAAGGCAAATTCACGAAAAATAACTCTCAAAATATAAGCAAAAAACAGTGAAAACATATCAATAGTTGTCCGCTTTCCACCATAAAATAGTTTCTTTTAAACGAACTCAAACTATGACTTTAAACTAACCACGCGGACGAAGTCGCGGGTGTCAGCTAGTTATTTCATATTACAACAATAATATAAAATTTAAAGTTAAATGTTTTACTGTTTCTTTATTAATACCATCTAAACTATATATTAGTGGAAATGCTAACAGATATGTACTGTGGAACAATGGAAAACTGAAAATGTCCCGTAACCCGTAACTCCTTCAATAAAAAATTTTTTTTCAAATAATTTCCTACGCTTATAGGTATATTGGTTACAGTCGGTTACACCATACAAAAAGTTCTAACAACTGTGTAATATGCTGCACAAGTAATTGTATTTTTACTTTGCGGTAAGCGAAATATTGAATTTAATTTTATAATTTTGTGCCTACATATTCGTAATAATAAACTATGCTTCCATACAAAAGTTTCAACAAATACGTGCTATGCCTTTTGTTTAATAAATAAAATACAATGAGTTACGGGACATTTTCAGTTTTCCATTGTTCCACAGTACATATCTGTTAGCATTTCCACTAATATATACACTCAGCGGCACAATTAACCGCCCACCTTGATTTTTTACGATTTTGGTTAAAAAAACAAATTGTGGCCTTACTTGTGAATGTTATTTTATAACGTAGGTATATTTAAGTAAAATGAAAGATAATATTGTTTTTAATTATTACGTTTATTTATAAAAAAGTCTAAAAAACACTTTGACCGTAAATTAACAAATGTGATGAAATGGCTTAAAAATAAAAAATCTGCTGAATAAATGAATTCTAACAGTGCGTATTTCCACCTCTAGCCCTCATGACTTCCATCAAACGGTTTGGCATGCTCTCGATGACATCTTTGATATGTTATTGTGAAATGTTCTGCCACTCCTCAATCACGGATTGTTAAAATTCATCTATGGTGGTTGGAGCTGGTATGCGGCTTCGAACACGTCTTTTTAAATTGCTCCATATGTGTTCAATAGGATTTAAATCTGGGCTCCAGGATGGCCATGTTAATTTCCGAATGCCAACGGTATCCAGGTACGCGGTAACAACTCTAGCAACGTGGGGGCGAGCGTTGTCCTGCATTAATAAAAAATCTTCGCCAATAAATGGAGCAAATGGCATTACATGAGGTTCCAACACTTCTGTTACATACCTCTGAGCATGTATTCCACCTCTTTCGAAGATAACCAAGTCGGTGCGTGCTTCGTAAGTAATGCCGCCCCAATCATGATAGAGCCACCTTGGTAACCTACTGTTTCCACAACAGTACATGGTGCAAACCTTTCATTCTTGCGTCTGTATACACGCTGGCGACCGTCAGGACCGCGCAAGCATATTCTTGTCTCGTCAGTAAACATAACATTCTTCCATTGTTCCATATTCCATTCGGCGTGCTTTCGGGAAAAACGAAGTCTTTCTCTCCGGCGGCCTACGAGCAATTGTGGCACTCGAGATGGTCGAAAAGCTCCAAGGGCATTCTCTCCTAGTCTTCTTCTCACTGTTCTTTCACTCACTTGAACATTGCGAACCTCACGAAGTTGGTTTCGTGCCTCAACAGCTGTAGTGAACCGATTTCTTAGAACATTGGTCACAAGAAATCGGACGTCACGAGCGGAGGTGCATCTTTTTCGGCCCTGTCCTGGTCTTGGCTCATAAGAGCCAGTTTCCCTAAACAGTTTCACTGCATCCCTTAAGGTGGTACGTGCGACACCAAGCTTCCACGCCACGTAACGCTGACTAAACCCTTCGTCGATAAGAGCGACGGCTCTCGCCACTGAATTAGCATCAAATGGCATGTTTGTGATGTCCAAACACTAGCTTTAAGTTACGAAACCAAAACAAACTCAAATTGTTTACTTTTAATGCCACTGAAGCAATGTAAGCAGTATGGCAACGATAACGATAATGAGACGAAGTTCGATATTTATCCAATTCACAACTTATGCGTAATAAAAAACAAAGTTAAGTGGATAGCTTGTAATTTTTTCGTCACTACATTCCTCTCACACTTGACTTATTTAGGCCCAATAATTTACAACTGCAATAACATCAAAATTTGCCACTTTAAAAGGGTGGGCGGTTAATTGTGCCGCTAAGTGTAGTTAAGATGGTATTAATAAAGAAACAGTAAATCATTTAATTTAAAATTTTATATTATTGTTGTAATATGAAATAATAGGGAATACCTACTTAATACCTATTGCATAGCTCTAAACTGTTAGCATTTTTGTACATAGCAATGAATTCACTAAAGTTATCAACCCAGAGAAAATAAAAAACTTTAGAATTATCGAAGGTTATGTGGAAAAAATATTGTATTCCTACTGGACTAATAAGCATTTTCTATCTGCCAACCTTAGAGGAGAGAATGGCGTTGGCGCGCTAATATAAAAGGGAAAATCTAAAGAACTGAAAATCTTTGGTATTTATGTTATGCAGGTAACTTAGTTCACAAAATCTTTTAGGCCTATCCAACACATTCATAGACATATAATAAAGTATGTAAATGATAAGAATACTGTAGGCAATAATGCCTTATATGACCTATTATTACGCGTATTTTTATTACTAGATTATAGATTTAATTAGGTAGGTAACTTACAGAAGTTGTAAGGCTGGTCTAGACTCGCGCGGTTTGACCGTTTTAAAGAATTTAATCATTCTAACTTTGAAATTTATCAAATTGATCTCTTTTGAATCTTTGTGGCTTTGAATTGAAGGTTCTGCTAATCTGAGAATGTCTCGTGCGAACTTGAAGCGAGGTGGATAGGTAATTTAAGATCATGCATTTATTTATATATCTCTTTTGAAACCTTTCCGATCATTTTAATTTTGAGTTGACCGGTAGTGTGTTGGTGAAAGCCCTCGTATACATAATTATAAATATAACTCTTTATTGATTACCAAGAGGATGAGGAGGAGATAGGAATTATACAGTAAGTAGTATTAGTAACTAAAATAATAAACAGTCACAGTAATACAATGGTCAGCCTTATCGCTAACAGCAATCTCTACCAGGCAACCTTGGGATAAACAGAACTAAACATACACAAGAGAGGGGTCCTATTCACCAAGCCAAGTTAAAAGTGCAGTCGGTTTTATATCGTGTAGCATTAGTATACCTAAGTAGGTACTTACAAACAACGCCGCAGGTCAATATATTCCGTGTGAATGACGCGCTGAAACATACGAAGTCCAATACGATTTATTTTAACATTCAGTTGTAACCACTATTCGAATGTAGTATACTAGTGTATAGAGCTATCAGTTTTTATAATCCTGCAGAATGTCTGTCATTATAAAAGGAGCTGTGAGATTATATTATTACCTCAATGAAGACATAGCAGGTAAGTGTTTATTTCATTCCGCTTAAAAAAATTGCTTCTTTTTGACGAAAAACTAATTAAAATACAGTAAAATTATAACACGGAGGGCAACAGACACACTGCGGTATGGCCCCGGGGTCTCCAAATAAGTCGGAAGGACTGGTCATTCCTAGAGGCTTTTACGCTGACTATCGCGCTTTCGTGTTTCGGAGTTTTCGAATACCCCAGATGTTTTGATAGGTATTTGCCGGTGAAATTACTGACACGTAAGGCTAGACATCTCTATGCCTCAAGTTTATGGATGCAAGGCCGTGCATCGTAGGGCACGTTCCTATTGTACGTGACCTACGAGACAATGCTTTATAATAGCCATGGTGGGCCAAAGAAAACGGTTGTTAGATTTCTTTTGAAATGTTATTTTCAGATCCCAGAACACAAGAATGGTTTATGATAAGAACGCCCTGGCTAGGGCTGACCGTCATAACACTATACCTGATGGCGGTATTCAAGTGGCTGCCCGCTTTCATGAACAAGCGGCCGGCGTATGACTTGCGTGGTTTGATAGCGGCTTACAACGCTTTCCAGATAGTCGGATGCGCTTATGTGGTCTACCAAGTGAGTCGCTCGTTGTTAGAGCCCAAATCATAATCTCTGCTATATTATTATAGCCATAATATAAGTTTAAAAGAACTCGGAAACTGACTTCATGGCCAAACTGCTAAACCGATTTTGATTAAATTTCTATGGGACCAATCTGCAAGTGTATTAATACCAAAATATCTAAATTATTTTTTTACAAATCTGCTCATAAAGGACGAAATTATGCGAAATTGCAAACTTAAAAAAAATACAGCCGAATTGAGAACCTTCACCTTTTTATTTGAAGTCGGCAAAAACAATAAATTACGTATAGCTTTAGCATTTAGTTACTTATTTCATCAGGCTGAAAGTCAATGATTAAGAGCCTTTTCTATCGGCCGACTCCACGCGATTTTTAGATTATATACGCATCAACTAAAAGGGTATCCTACGCTTCGCCCTCCATTCGTGGTCACCATTCGAGAACCATAACCATTACTCCCCAGCGGTGGGCAGTTCCGCGAGCTGTTATCGGTACCCAATGGTTCTTTTTCTGTTCCAGAGCTTCGTATTAGGATGGCTAAGTCACTACAAGATCGTGTGCCAACCAGTGGACGAGGGGCCTAACGGCGTAGAGTATGCGTGGAGAGTTTGCTACGGGTACTTTGCATTAAAAGTCATGGACCTTCTGGATACGGTATGAACACTAAAATTACTCAGTACCTACATATTTTATTTCTTACACACTGATGTGGCGTTTGTTTCCCCTTTTATCGAAGTCTCAAATTATTTCAGGTATTCTTCACCTTGAGAAAAAAACAGAATCAAGTGACATTCTTGCACGTCTATCATCACTTTGGAATGGTGGCTGTGTCTTGGGGCATCGTGAAATGGGTGCCAGGTAAGGATTGCATCATCCACAAATCAGCTTCACCCACCTGTGGCCTTACATCGTGTGTGGCGCCTGTATTATGAAACCGTTTAGGTATACTTATAGTAACAGTAATTAGCTGTTTATTAAACCAAACAATGATTTGATTATTCGATTAACTTGAACATCGCTTTTGTTGGGTAGGTATGATTACATACATAATTAAGTATTTACTTACAAGCATGTATCTATACAATTACTTCATGACTTGCAAATAGTCTTATGTACTTACCTGCACAAAAAACTAACGAAGATCCTATTGCGTTGTTATTCCGTCTTTATAATAAAAAAAAAGAAGGCAGACTTATTTTTATGGATAGCGTTACTCTGTGATGTTCTAATTTCAAACACGCCCTTAGAAACTTTGCTTATAGTATACAGGGTGTGGCGTAAAGAGTGGATAATCCTTTACCTACGGGTCGGGGGCATCACAACTGTTCAGAAAATAAAAACATGTACCCAATAAAAGTCCCACGGTTTTCGAGTTATTAAACATTTTCGAAATTTTCATTATTTTGTACTTCTGTCCATACTTTTCGATGCCAAGATCACAAATCAAGGAATTTTCTCCATCTGTTTTTTTTATAGCGTTCTTAGATAACTGTTCTATCAAATGATAACTGCCATTGGTATGTCAAAGGTACAGTTTTTTTTTTAGAATTTTTTTTAGAAATAAAAATGTGATTTGCCAATTTTTTCCAAAAGTTTGACCTCCTGTGGTTTCAAAAAAATGTATGGTCACCCTGAGTGACCAACTAATAAATAACTTGCCTACTTCATTGAGATTCCGAAATGGTATAGCACTTGCTAGTTCCAACTTTCAATGCAAAGAATATTTGTGTTAAAAAAGGGTAAGGGTCATTTTTTCAAATTACAAGTAAGATTTTACATAGCAATCGAATTTACTAAAAACAGAAAATAAAACAAATTAGATATTTAAAATACATTTATTACTTTAAAATTTCTTACAACAAGTGCTCAAAATGGCTTCCACTTGCTCTTATGCAAGCCCTGCATCTTCTAATAAAAGAACGCTTTATCTTGCGCGCATTTTGAGCATTTTGAGCACTTGTTGTAAGAAATTTTAATGAAATAAATGTATTTTAAATATCTAATTTGTTTTATTTTCTGTTTTTAGTAAATTCGATTGCTATGTAAAATCTTACTTGTAATTTGAAAAAATGACCCTTACCCTTTTTTAACACAAATATTCTTTGCATTGAAAGTTGGAACTAGCAAGTGCTATACCATTTCGGAATCTCAATGAAGTAGGCAAGTTATTTATTAGTTGGTCACTCAGGGTGACCATACATTTTTTTTAAGCCACAGGAGGTCAAACTTTTGGAAAAAATTGGCAAATCACATTTTTATTTCAAAAAAAAATTCCTAAAAAAAAACTGTACCTTTGACATACCAATGGCAGTTATCATTTGATAGAACAGTTATCTAAGAATGCTATAAAAAAACAGATGGAGAAAATTCCTTGATTTGTGATCTTGGCATCGAAAAGTATGGACAAAAGTACAAAATAATGAAAATTTCGAAAATGTTTAATAACTCGAAAACCGTGGGACTTTTACTGGGTACATGTTTTTATTTTCTGAACAGTTGTGATGCCCCCGACCAGTAGGTAAAGGATTATCCACTCTTTACGCCACACCCTGTATTAATTAGGCCATAGCTCTGCGTTGCGTCTATCAATATGGCGCAATGGACAAAAAGCTGCGTAGCATTCCAAATGACTTTAAATTAAATTCGATTTCAGATGTAAATCTTTCGTGACATAAGTTTAGTTTCTGGACGACAAAGACTGACGAATCAGAGACTTCGGATATCAGGATAAATTAATTCTACCTCAAGCCAGTCCAATAAAAATATCCATCCAACTTAGCTAACATTGACCTTTGTACCCACAGGTGGCCACGGTACTTTCCTGGTTACTTTGAATTCATTTGTACACATTATTATGTACATGTATTATCTGCTGACCGTCTGGGACGAAAGTTTCAAGAAATCCGTTTGGTGGAAGAAATATGTCACGCAAATACAAATTGTAAGTATTTTAGGTACCACATACCCCGTAAATCTTGAGCACTGGTGGTCTAGTGGTAGTGACCCCCTATGGATGTTTGTTACTCAATAACACTAAGTAGTTAGTGTTATTGAGTGTTGATTGACTGAACGGATTTGAATGTGAAATTTGGCACAGATATAGGTCTGGAATAGCACATAGGCTACTTTTTATCCCGGTAAAATGTATGGTTCCCGTGGATTTGATTTGAATGTAATGTATAAGAGAAAGTCGTGTTTATATTATAACTCAAGAACGACTGAACAGATTTGGCTGAAAATATGGTGGATAGGTAGCTTAAAACCAGGAAACGGACATGGATACTTTTCATCCCGAAAATTTGCGGGAACGGGGCGAGCGAAGCCGCGGGCGGCCGCTTGTATTCTATATAGTTAATAAGAAGAAGAACGACGGGCGATTGGCTAAAGGGGTACAATTACATACACTTACCCATGTTATTTCTTTTCCAGGCTCAATTTTCGCTTCTGCTTCTACATTTCATCCTTCTGGCCGTGACTCCGGAGTGCGGGTTCCCTCGTGAGCCGGCTTACATCCTCATTCCTCAGAACCTGTTCATGGTCATTCTATTCGGAGATTTCTACTATCGTTCTTACGTAAAAAAACCTAAAAAAGCATAATTTAAATATAAATAAAAATAGACAGGTATTACATCAAATTGTATTTTTATTGAAATAATTATGAACTATCAAATTAGTTTAGGCTTGCACCTCAAAATAAATAATATTTTCTTTAATGCTACAAGCATTCCCATTTTTAGGTATTTTGCTTAGCAAAATGTTTACCCACAATACTGTGTATTATATTTTTTTAAACCTAAGTATATTAATATAAAAGAACACGAAAATCAAACTGAAGGAATAAATAATTATTACTTAATGTGTACATATCTACCTTCTCTTAGGTCAGTCAAATTTTGTTTTTATAGAACATTTATGTTATCAAACTTATCAATCACAGATCTTTATATTAGTACATATAAATATATTCTACTTAAATACTAATGTAGCCGACTGTACTTAAATAACACGTGTGGTATTATTTTCCTTGTAAGTAAACATAATGTCCAGTAACTAAATTCAATTAAATAATAAGCAATAATCGGAGTTTGGTTTTACGTATTGCCTGTTTTGTATGGAATTGGAGATGCAATAAGAGCCCCTATCGAGCGTGCTGAGAACTCGCGTTTGCACAACAACAAGCAATACGGAAAAATATAAACTAATACATCTCCGACTTCGGGTACAATTGCGCAAAAACTATATAAAAACCGGGAGTATAATCTTATAAAAATAAGAAAAAAGTGTATATTTATGGTAATATGAGATAATATACTTTTTTGGAAGAAATATTTTATATTTTAAATAGACTAAGTACGTACATACATACATACATATTTAGATAAAATATGAATTTAAAAATAGAGTCCTTTATGTAATGTTCAGTCCCCACTCCGTCCCCCCAGGGATTACTTTGGAGGACTCTCTATCAATCTTACTAGCTCAGGCGCGCAAATAGATTCTGTTTAACGAGATCAATAACATCGTTTTGGCTGAACGCATCTATCAAGGCCTTCGTCAAACAAAGAGTAGTAGTGGTTCCATCCACTTCATCATCTCTCAAAGGCCTGCCTTCATTACCGTATTCTTTGATATTATTTTTTATAACAGCGATCAGATCTTCGCTTGAAATAGCGGGGACTATTTGTAAGTTATTGGCCTGATTGTCTATTAAGGTTTTGATGTCGTGATCTCCGTCGCCCGAGATTGCCGGCGGGTCGTCCTCTCGTGTTTTCTGCCGTTTGGCGCGACGTAGCTTGCGTCGCTTGTCTAGGAAAGTCTTGGCTACCGTGTCCAGTTGTAAGAAGAGCACGGTAAGCGGCGTTTCAATTATGTCGTCCTGGGAAAAAAAAGTTTAGTTTAGTATAGTAATATCTTTTGACTGGCGTCATGGCTAAGCTGGTAGTAGCCTTCACCTTTTTGTGTGGTGAACAAAGGTGTTGTCTTTCTGGGTGTTATATTGTATTCAAAGTGTATTAAACATAATGTTTATAAGTATGATATCAGCTATCTGGTTCCCATAGTACAAGCTCTGCTAAGTTTGAAGCTAGATAGTGTGGTGTGGATAGTCCACCATATTTATTTAGTTATTTATCAATTACATGCACAATACTCACTTCATTTGGATTTACAATAAGCTTGGCTGTATCTTTTGGCAGGTCCTTGCATATTTGAGCAACTAATATTTTAATTAGTGCTTCAGATACTTGCGTTGTGTTGTCTTTATCCTATAAGTAATAATAGATTTCGTGATTATTAGCAAATTTTAGCAATACTCATAGACAAATTTTTGAAAGAATAAGATAACTTGAAAACAAATAAATTAGGCACATAAAAAATTTAACTTACATGAGGTAACCATATGTTAAGGCTTATGTTGATAGGTTCTATATTTTGCACATAATGCCACCAGCCTCGTGGCACGAACAAGGCATCACCGGCTGAGAGCTCCACCATTCTGGCTCCTGTCAAACCTGAAGCAAATTGACAATCATAAATGGCATAAGTTGAAGTCATCTATGGGGTGCTAGATGTATTGTCTGTAACTGGAAAAGCACTGGTGGTCTAGTGGTAGCGGCCTTCCGATCCTAAGGTCTTGAGTTCAAATCTAGTAAGTAAGCTAAGTGAGTTAGCTCTAAGCTAGTGAGAACTATGCCAGTACTCACAAACGGTGAAGGAAAACATCGTGAGGAAACCGGCATGTTGTAGAACCTAAAAAATTGGAACAACACGTGTCAAGCGTCACGCAAAAAGGGCCCACCAGCGGCCTTCTTGCGGAAACCAGTCTGCAAGTATGTTACAAAGAATTTGCCGAATTTTGGTCTGCAACTGGATATTTCTATTCCACACAATTCTAGCCTTTAAAAATAATAAGAATTGTATCTGAATTCAGTTCAGTTACAAACTAGGCTACATAGTGGGGGCTTTGGTTTAAATAATAAAAGTTGCAGCTTACCACCAAAATCAACCATATTTATAGGACAATAAAAATTTAGTTCACTGTATACACTGGACTCTTCATAGGGCACTCTAGTGGGCTGCAATCCTCCAGCTTCCGGAGGAAACAGTATCCATCGCTTCCTGAAATTTAGAAGTCATAGTATAGTTTTACATAGGAGAAAGAATTAATTAAAACAAAAAAACAAGGACTTTCCACACACCAATACTAATCGGAGCTTGTACTATGGGAACCAAATAGCCGAATCTTATACACAGTTTTTTTGTAACACCATAGTAATTTAAATACGAAAAGAGACAGTGAGCATGTCTGTGTTCTCCACACAAAGGTTAGTTCTCAGCGGGGATCAAACCCTCACACTCATGAAGGCAGAGTTACTACCAACTGAGCTGCAAGGGCTGATAAATAGATACAAACTGTAACTCACTTTCCATGTAGCTGGGCCACAATATTTACTCCATATGCATCCTGATGAGCTGGTGTATGTGCTCCACTGCTGCCAACCCACAGAGTAGTATCCGCTGGGCCTTTATCTGGAAATCCAAACTGGTCCCAAGAAACTGCCTGTAACAAGTAGGTATATAGATAAATAAAAAAAAGCGCCCAAGTGCGAATCGGACTCGCCCATGAAGGGTTCTGTAGCATCAAGTAACATAATTTATAGGTTCTTGTAGTTCGTCGAAAGGTAAATTGCGGTATACGATTTATGACGTATAAAAAAAAACTACTGACTAGATCTCGTTCAAATCAAATATCGTTGAAAGTTTGCATAGTAATGTACAAAATATATATTTTTTTAGTTTTATCATTAGAAGTCTTCTTTTAGAAGTTAGAGGGGGGGGGGGGACCAACTTTTTTCCACATTGGAAGTGTCTCTCGCGCAAACTATTCAGTTTAGAAAAAAACGATATTAGAAACCTCAACATCATTTTTGAAGACCTATTCATAGATAACCCACACGTATGGGTTTGATGAAAAAAAAATTTTTGAGTTTCAGTTTCAAGTATACCCCCAAACATTATAGTTTTTTTTTATTTTTGAACACCAAACAGAGAACTAACATCTGTGTTCGCCACAGAAATATTTGATCTCAGTAGGTACAGTAAGGATCAAACCCCCAACCTACAGCGCAGATGACAGGGCTACTGCCAACTGAGCTGAAAGGCCAGTCTGGTATTTTAATTTTTGTTATCACCTTGAGCTTAAGTCCTGCTATTCTAAATGATATCTGTTAATGATTATTCTGAGTGATAACTGCTTTAATAGTGATGCGTGGATTGTCCGCAATATTTATTTATATGAAATAATTTTAAATAAGTTCATACTTATACAAAATAAGGCAAAGTACCTTGTATAGGTCGTCATCAACACTAAACCACTGGTGAAGGTATTTATAATCAAAATACATCCATTCTTCATTTGACGGTGCTGCCTCTACGAAATCCTTGAAAGTCAAATTTGTGACTTTACACCTTCTTTCCCAGCAGGGTTCATCAGATAGGAAGTCTTTTTTCATACAGCGAAATGGAATTTCTCTATCTCCAAATGCAGAACACCACTTTTCAGTTGACCAATTGCTGAGCGCCCAACTATTCACAAACCCTTTGAAAACCAATGGCACACAAGATTTAGATACTAAATTCCTAACTTCTTCTGCTGTTAAGGCAGACATTTGTTTACTTTTTGTAATTATTTAATTGCAAGCAGCAAAGTGAGATCTATTGTAAACAAAATGTTGTCTGTCTGTCTGTTCCACAGAACACATATACTCAAGAGGTCTGTTCGTCCCACCCACCCCATCCACAGGCAGGCACAGACAGACCGAACCACAGAACACATATACTCAAGGACCGAACACACCAAGGAACCAGTGCTGCCAATTATACAGATTTATCTGTATTTCTACAGAATTTTGGCTATAATTTTACCTTACTTTAATACAGATTTTTGGAATTTGATTTAGTCTATGAAAAAGTAATTCAATATAAGAGTAAATTCAATATTTGTGTATAATTATGGTAAAAACGGGAACCCTATTACTAAGGCTTCGCTGGCTGTCTGTCACCAGGCTGTATAATTTCTACTCTTTCTACACGCTCGGCTCTTTCTGTCCGACTATTTGTTGGTCGAAATACAAGTATGCAGTTTGTGTTTGCGAGTTTAACAAAGTCATTAATGGGTCCGTTCCGCTCGCAGTGGACACCGGGCTTAAAGCCCGGGCGGGCCCCGAGCGTGTAGAAAGAGTAGAAATGAGCTCGCTCAGTTCTCAATTACAATTTACATTTATATAGCAATTACAATTTATATAGTAGCGTTTCCACACAGAAAGTAGTGAGCACTCGATAACATCGCAACAACACGACCACACGCAACCAGCTCAAAACTTCAACTGAACTCGTTCTCTGTGGAAATTATCTATTCGTTTTTCATTTCTCATTTTCCGTTCAGCTCAATCCATTCATTTCTCATGACCAACTCTTCGTCGGTGGAAACGCAAACCTATTTCATTATCATTAAAAAGGAGTCTGTTCCGCCTAACTATTTTCCGCACATTACCCTTTCGCAGTGGAAACCGGGCTTTAGTGTAACTCTAGAGGACTTGGCGGAAGGACTTTGCATCCAAGCCAGCACAAAATTAAAAAGAAAAAAACTATGTGTAACCTTTCGGCGCTCTTAAATTTACGCAATATTCACCACCAAGGATGTTATATGTTTAGCAAAACTTTTTTTTAATTTTAATTTGAGCTTTCTGGGTTAAAGTTTTCTGTAATATTCCACTATCTTTCTTCATCTTCTTTCTTTATTCTTTCTCTGTAAGCATATTTAAGTTAAATCTAACTGCATTCATCTAACATCGATTTTTAATTAAAGCTTTCATCATTTTTTAATATTATGTTGATGATACACACTAGCAAACATTTAGCAAACATTTTTTTTAAGGAAGTCAAATCTTCTCCTGCCTTGGCTGTTACCGAATGCAACTAGAATGTAAAAAAAAAAGCGGTGTTTCTCACGACATGGAATAAAGGATAGTTAGTATGGGATAAGGTTCGGGATAGGGTGATGATGATGTTAGATTTCGTGAATCTAAGATATTTCCGAATTACAGATACGCTAGTAGTTACTATGACACGGGGTGCTTGCTACTAACTATTATCTATTCTGTGACGGTTCACAGAATAGATAATAGTTAGTAGCAAGCACCCCAAGGCGTTTTTCGTGACTGTAGATTTTATGAACTAGCGGCCGCCCGCGGCAGGCTTTGCCCGCGTAGTAGGTCATTGCTAACATCCATCCTGTGGAATGTTTGTTTTATTTACCTACATGATTTTGTAGATCTACTGCATTTAGTTAGGTACTGTGGTTAGGTATTATGAGTAAGGTGGGCACTGATGCCAACGAGCTTACCTGATAGTGGATTCAGAAGCTGAATACCTATGTTTAAAATGATTACCAGCTCTTAGGTAGGTAGGAGTTCTGTGTGTAAAATGGGACTTCTCAGCAAATAGGTAGATAGACTTGTCTACCTACATAGAGGTACCTTTTCATCATCATCATTAGGCCTACCTTATTTAGGTACCTACATTATTAATAAGGTAGACAAGGCACTGATGCCAACGAGCTCCGGCAAATTCATCATCCACACTTGATGTGCGGGCTGGTTTCCGCAAGGCCTCTAGTGGGCCCTTATTGCGTGGCGCTTGACACGAACGAGTTGCTCGAACTTTTGCAGGTTCTACAACACGCCGGTTTCCTCACGATGTTTTACTGGCATAGTGCACATACATTTTTCTACAGAAAAACTCATTGGTACACGACTGGATTTGAACCCACGACTAAGGATCGGAAGGCGGGTCCGCTACCACTAGACCACCAGTGCTCTCTGCCAACGAGCTTACCTGATGGTGGATTCAGAGGAGCGTGTAATCATAATACTTAATCATATGTATGTATAGGTAGGCGTTCTGTGTGATAATGGGACTTCTCAGCAAATAGGTAGGTATGTACTTATAGGTACTTAGGTAGGTAACATTGTCATCATCAGTAATATACAGATTTGTATTTTGTAACGAATAAACTCAAAAACTACTGGACTGATAAATTTCTTTCACCTCTTTAATGCTGAATTATCCCCGAGTAGCATAGTTACATTATATCTAGTTCGAGCAAATGAAACCTACAGGAAAGGAGTCTCTTTCACCAATAACTCTGCATCTGTAGTTTAGTAACTACTGAGTAGTTCGACAGTTGGTACAAATAAAATGAAATGAAATATATTTATTTGCAAGAAGTATGGTACAATTATAAGATCATAGGGTATGTAAAAAAGTGGCTCACATACTTCATCGGCGACCAATATACAAAATTCAAACAAAAAGTAGAAAAATTAAGTAAATTAAAATAAATCAGTGTGAGAATAATAACAATAATCAATTCAGAATAATAATTCTTAGGGAAATTATAAACTAATTTAAATGAAATCTTTAACGCTCTAAAAACATTTATACAACATTGTAGATATCTTTAGTAGGTAGTTACTCCATCACCCACTTAAAGCAAGTTTCTTCATTCACAATCTGACCTATCACACTTTTGGCAGGGTTGGGTTATAAACACACATCACACACCCACTAAAGTCGGGTCTACCACCTTCTAGCGCTAAGTTTGACACACATCTTCAGCCCACTGAAGATGAAAGCCCACGAGGTGTCTGGCATACGGCAGAGGTGTATGGAGGTGTGTGGAGGCCCTGAAGAATTAAATGTTCTTCTCATTATTGATGACTGCCCAGTTGTAACTATGCGTAGGAGTTGACTATGAGCGGTTGGTTCCCAACGCTGCTGGAGGTATTGGAGTCGTCTGTGCTGTAGGAAATGGTAAATACTATTCAGATGATAATAATAAGACAGATGATTAATTACCGATGCTGTTGCAGCCATCGCATTTCTGTCTTAATTAATATTCCGGTGGATTTTATTTCGTAAATATTAGCTCGTATCTCGAAATAGCTTAGCAAGAAATATAGAACAGTAGCAAGCAGAAGCAAGCATGACATTGACCTCTTGATATTTGACAGTTTGAGATGTCAGTTTTGACAGTTTAAATATAAGATTTACGCACACAAATGTAGATATACATACGTATACGCACACATACACCATAGAAATCTGCTTCTTTTTTCGTGAAAATAAGATCGGCCGTAACCTTTTTGCTCTGTTGTGTGTAAACAAAAATATTTTCTAATAGTGCTAATGTTTTGGCTATAAGTTATCAATTAAATCAATGATAATTATTATACCCCCGTTACCAAGCTTGATAGCGAGGTGAGTTGATTTCACGACAAGTGACTCAAAATGGAAACAGAAGTGGTTTCGTCATTTTTTCCACAGTCAGAGTCCAAACCAATAACAATAATGAAAAATCTAAGCGATGACTATCTTGATATAATAGATGAATTAAACGATTCTCTGGAAACATTACAGTTGCCTGCAACTGTACATTGTGTGTACAATCCAACAGTTTATGCTAGAGCTACTTTCGAAATGTATATTAAAAAATATTGCTGCTATAAAAAACATATAATGTATTTTGGCATGAATCCTGGACCTTGGGGAATGTCTCAGACTGGAGTAAGACATTTATTATTCCCTAGTATTTTTTTCACAACCCTAGTTGCTTTGTGTGTCATGTTGGCTGCCTGACTATGGAATTTTACAAAATCTCAATTTTCAAGTAGTACCTACCTACTTTGTAAAAATATGATGAGTTAATTTCCAACAGAAATTTTAATCATAGTAATTTTATTCCAGGTGCCATTTGGAGAAATAGAATCTGTAAAAAATTGGCTACAAATAGAAGGACCAGTTGGTAAACCACCCCAAGAAATAGCAGCTCGACCCATTAAGGGATTTGAATGTACAAGAACAGAGGTAGGTAATTATTCCCTATGGTGTGTTGGTTTTTTCTAATAAGCCTCATTCTATATATTTTATCATTCATTTCAGATAAGTGGAAAGAGGTTTTGGGGATTATTTAAAACTTTGTGTGGCACTCCAAATAAGTTTTTTGAAACAAGCTTTGTTTACAATTATTTACCACAGCAATGGATGAAAACAAATGGATGCAATGTCACTCCACAAGATTTTAAGGTAGATTCTTTTAAATCCTACTCCTATTTTTTTTTCTTCTAGCCAAGCTCAAAGGGCATTAATTCATGAAGGTATACACAGAGTTTCTTTTTTAACTGGGATGATATGTGGAAATCTGAAATCAAAGTAGATGCAGGGTAACTCGCCTATGAATGAGTGGATATCTTTTTTTTGCATGTTTTTGAGCACATAGTATGCATCAAAGTCACTTCTTATTTTTTCAGGCTAGTGAGATGGAACAATTGTATAGTTTATGTGATCCAATATTCAAAAAATTGATTGAACTCTATGAAGTTAAAACAATTGTAGCCATTGGAAAGTTTTGTGAAACCAGAGCACAGAAAGTACTTAAGAAATACTACTCTTCAAGTACTATTCGGGTAGGTACTAAACTGGTTTGCTAGAGAGATAGCTAACAGGAAAACCCTACAAAGAGTAGTTCGGTAAACTTTATACCTAATCTTTTAAAATGAAATTCTTACAGGTACTTTACATGCCACATCCTAGTCCAAGATCAGTGAACAATAATGATTGGGATAAGAAAGCTTTGAATTTTTTGGAAACCAACAACCTATTGCAGTACTACAAATAACAGTGCAAAGTTGTTTTAAGAGTTGACAAAGAAAAATGGTTGATCTCATGAAAAGAGCTCTTGAACTAGCATCAGAAGCATTGATTGCTCAAGAAGTGCCTGTGGGTTGTGTTTTTACTATAAATGGACAAACTATTGCAGAAGCAAGAAATTGTGTTAATGCAACCAAGAATCCTACAAGACATGCAGAAATCATCTGCATTGATACTGTTCTAGAGTACTGCAGAGTAAATAATGTTGATTACAAAGCTTACTTTCAAAACATAGTTGTGTATGTGACTGTTGAGCCTTGTATTATGTGTGCTGCTGCACTAAACAATCTGAATGTTAGAGAGGTTGTGTATGGTGTTGCTAATGACCGGTTTGGAGGAAAAACAGTGTTAGATGTTAGTACCTTTTATGGACCAGCTTACGTTTTGACTGGCAATCTTATGGCTGAAGAAGCAATGTCGTTGCTAAAGCAATTTTATAAAGGCTGTAATCCAAATGCCCCTGATTCTAAAGTTAAAAAGGAGAAGTAGATTATAGATTTTATCTGTTTAACTATAAAGTTGGTTTATACAAGGCAGAACATAAAATCAAAACATCATTTCATTTGAGTTTGGATTAATTTTTAATTATTATATTCTAGCAATAGCAATATCTTTCTACAATAAAATTGCTGTTCTAAGTAATAACTTAAACAGGTTGGTACATGAAGAACTGAAAAGTACATAACAATATTTTAAACATATTAAAGAAATGTTCTTATAAATATATCGCATTTTTATTTACATTACCATAACTGGATTATATAATATTAAACACTTTATATTAACAATTTATTAGAACACCTACTTTTAAGAGTTATAAAACTAAAAGCGAGATACCCGTCAATGGGAAAAACAATCTGAATGATAACTTTCTAATTTAAATAACAAGTTATATATCTTGTGTTCTTATTTCTAAGTTCCTGGAATAGTTTAGATTTGTTACAAGCAGATGATTATATATTTGTATTAAGCCTATTATTACATAATATTATTTACTTAATTATGTATGTATGTAATAAAGACAGATAAATGCCACTAGTGTTTTCAATGCCATTTCAAGTGACCTTATTATGGCCAGTTGTTGATCAGGCTTGAGTAAATAGAAACCGGATAATTGCCTATGAAGCAGAATATGTTATCAAACTAGCATAGAATAACAAGTGGTTCCATCTAGGCTTGGTCACGAGGAACTGGCACCTAGACTCACCTAGCTGAATAAATAAAATTTGGATTTAGTTGATTAAAAAAGGGCCAATTATAAGTTGCAGTTACAGGGTATAGTTAAAAATAGTTATTTTAATACCTACTTGTCTAGTTAATCATTCATCTACATTTATTCATAGTTGTAAACATACTCACTTATTAATAATTAACTTATGTTTCCTCACTTGGACTGTGAAAGCCATTGACCAAGGGGAGATCTATGTCATTATTCTCACCATTTTGGCCATTTACTTGAGCTTCATTGGGAATGGCTACCTCAGACACTTCTATTGGTGCTCCTCCTACACTACCATTAGAACTGCTATCACTATCAGAGCTTGATGAACTATCACTCTCGGAGTCTTCACTGGACAAACCCTGAGGTCTCTGGTGCAATTGATCATTCTCACGCTTCAACTTTTCATTAGTTTGTTGTAGTTCATTCAACTTTTCATCCTGCTCCTTTACTCGCTGCAACAAATTACTATAAGAAAGTGCATCTTCTAAGGTAGATTCATTAGAAGTACCTGAAGTATCCTTATCTTCGATCATACTATCCTTATCTGTGGCCGGTGTTTCTCTATCATCAGTCAAAATATCTTCATCAGTCGGTCTCTGCTTACCACGTTCGGTGCGTTTTAATAAATTGTCGTATTTTGCCTCGAGAAGAAGATATTCTTGGATTAATTCATTCTTTGACATATTAGACAAGCGCTCACTTTGGGCATCTTCATACACACTGGAGAACTCTTTTGTCAAATATTCCTCTTCGTCTTCAGGTAAGGAATAAAAATAATTCTCCTCAGAGTCAATACTGAAGCTGGAATCACGAGTTCGAGCAGAAGGAGTTTGCAAAATATCAAATGAGTTTTCCGGCTCAGGTTTATGAATTTCCATTAAAAACTGATTGTTATTGAAAGGTGCTTGGGTTTTAGCCAAGACAATCTTACGGAACCGGTTATTTCTCTTAGTTTTATCATTCTTTCTCTTTTCTTGCCAAGACACTTTAACAAATGGTTTAATTAATTTAGGTTTGAATTTGCCGCGCCTTCTTTTCTTTCTACTAATAATTCCTTCACACCTAGGTTTTGTTAGTTCGGCTTTAGATGGCGCCACAAAACCTTGTAATCGCGTCGGATCGCCATCTTTTATGCAATTTACGTCCATTTGAAAAGATTATTGTTTCCTTGACACCAGATTATATTGCAAATCGAAATTAACTCACAAGCAATTGGAACCTCAGATGCTGTAATTAATTTTCAATGTCTTAGAAAACTGCTGTGACTGCACTACGAACTTAAACTTCACGAATGAAATGAAATAATGAAAGCAAAAGCCGCCCCAGTGTTGCCAGATGCGAAAGTTGAAAATGCGGTAACGGTACTCCAAAAACGCGGATTTTCAACAAAAAAAGCGGAATTTCCTGTTTTAACGTTAGATCGATTTTTCTCACTCAGTTCATAATCGTATTACAAATCAAAGAGTTATGTGAAGTAAACTTCCTTTTCATTGCTCATACTCGGAAAGTAGGTCTGAAGTTGCCTGAGGGGCCTAATTGAAAGTAATACTTTCAGCCCTAGGGAGAATCGCTTTCTACTGACAGCTGTCAAATTATAAAAAAAAACAAGTTCTATTTTATTCAACCATGTTCCAACCTTCTAAAGTCTTTCTAACTGCCAGGAGGTTTTTTTTTTTTAACCTGCACTGGCCCACTGCTGGGCAAAGGCCTCCCCCAAAATCTTCCAACTATCACGATCTTCGGCGACTTTCCACCAATCCTTCTCCAGAGCTTCCAGATCGTCTCGCCATCGTTTTTTTGGGTGGCCACGCCGCGCGCCGTCACCTTCCATCCTCCGGCACCCAATGAGTTGTTATGTTTGCCCACTTTTTAGGGTCCATCCTGCTGACGTGGCCCGCCCACTCCCACTTGAGCTTGGCTGTTTTGCTCTCTACATCGGCAATGCCAGTCATTAAACGCAGCATTGTATTTCGCACCCGGTCGATGCGTTTAAGGCCGAGAATGCTGTGTTCCATTGCCCTCTGGCAAATCTGTAGTCTAGACTTCTGTAACTCAGTCAATGACCAAGTCTGGCAAGGAGGTTATTAAACCAAATTCCAACTTTTTATTCAGCAAGCAGATTGGAAGCCCATGACAACGGTAAGAAGTTTAAAAAGTCTAATAAGAGCGCGATGTGAAATTTAAATTTTAATAACATAAAGAGTACCCCGCCTTCCGATCCGAAGGTCGTGGGTTCAAATCCACACGTGTACCAATGAGTTTTTCTGTCGAAAAATTTATGTGCACTATGCCAGTACTCTCAAAACGGTGAAGGAAAACATCGTGAGGAAACCGGCGTGTTGTAGAACCTAATTTTTTAAATTATGAAAATGAAAATAAAGGCTGAATAATGCTGGCCAGCCGAAGGCCTGCCTTGGAAAAAAAAAAGCTGGAAGGCGGCAATTCAATCATCATTTTCACCATCGAGATCTAAGTACTACGTGATGATTTTCACTAATTTTTCTATCATGTTTTTATTTTTACTTTCCTTGTATTCGTAATGAAAAGCACAGTGTTTACCTCGGGTGAAAGACTTATTTAAGTCCCTCAAGCTCTATTGGCGCCCTCGCTATGCTCTAGTGCCAAACCCGTCTTGGGACTCAAAATCGTGACTTTCAATCCTCAGGTAACAATGTACTATTACTTCACAGAACAGAAACAGAAGGTGGCTCAGGGAGGCACAAAAGATATCACTCAAGTTCAATCCACATTCTTCACAGTCAGTGAAAAACTTGTAGCTCGATCTGAACTTGCGCGTGTGCAACTTCATAACACTGTGTACCAACATGACAATAGTGATTTGACAACATAAATTTCACGGACTATATGGAACAGCGCTATACTAAGAAAAGAGATACAAGTATTTCTGTCTTGCTTTCTGGTATAGCGCTATCTCCTACCCAACCTATCTCCCTATTACCCAAAGGTTAGCTGGTAGATAATGCTATCTAGCATGAAGTTCGCCTGTGTACAGTAATTTTTAATTTTGTGCAATAAAGAATTTTCTATCTATCTATCTATCTATCTATCCTATTTGGCGTAGTTTTGGCAGGAATGTAGAGGCCGCTATAGACATTTTTTAGGTTCTTCTATTTGAAAGAGTAAACGGATCGGTGCCCATAAAAATGTCTTTAGTGGGAAGATAATATTTCAATCCTCATGTCCTATCAAAGTCGAAAAAAGTGGAGCCCCGCTGGCTAAAAGCGGATGGCGGATCCATTGTCAAAAAGGCGGTGTAAAAAGTGGAAAAGCGGTATGATCTGGCAACGCTGAGCCGCCCCGTCCCGTTACAGTATTGTGTGTTGCCAGGTCTTGTCTTTACCCCTTGCTTTGCTTAACCAATTTTGCATATTTATCAGTGGCACTTTTTTATTTATTTATTTATTACTACACATGGTATCTTAACAGCTAGCCAAAACGATAAAACTATCACAAATTTAAAAAAATCTAAATTTCACTCTACTACACTAACTACTTAATATAAAAAGACATGCTACCGACACTATCAATACTTCATGTAAACACTACAAGACAGTCGGGTACATGTCAGGTTGGTACCTTCATAATTTTGTTATGATGTATGAAAATCTGTTGAGTGAGAAATCTGTAAGAAATTCCAGTTTTCCTGTTTCCAAATGGGTATCTATGGGTATCTTAGATCATGAGCATTGGCAGCCCTGTTCATGGGATTGGGCAAACAAACAAAGTTTCCAGCGCTAGAACAAAAAATACTTTGTACTTCGTTCGGTTCGTTCACTCAACTCTACAATCAATCATTCTTTTTACTTTATACGTTTATTGTAATCAAATCAAAGTCATCAAACCAAAAGTTCTAATATATTATTTTTATTTCGTGAATTTTATGTTGTGAGAAAAAAGAAATGCATATTACATTGAAATTACATTAGCACTACACAAAAACTAACAATTTCATTTCATTTTCTTCCAGAATTCGTATTTACGCCTATTGTTTTTCTTTTCTTGTTGTTCACTTGCCTGCTCTGCCTATTGTAATTATGCAGGCAGGTTCTGTCTGAATCCTGGAATGGAGCAATAGGCCAAGAATTCAAATTTTGGCAACTTCAAATCTTGAGCTAGAGCAAGCCGCACAGCTACAATGGCTGATGATATCGTTTTTGAATTGCTACATTCAGAAATCATTAATTATGCTCTGGAGCAATCAAAAGTTGTTGATAAAAAGGTAATGACTTCAGTTGTTCCAGTTACTTTGTTTTTGTTCCGCTTGCTAGCATAACTACCTAGACTTATCTAAATTGTATTATCTTTTTAAGGAGGTTGACCTTTCAGTAGTTGAATATATTGGATTTGCTGCTGGCTATAAAATTATGGAGAGGCTCACAAGGGAATGGCCCAGGTTCAAAGATGAATTGGATACAATGAAATTCATATGCACAGATTTCTGGACATGCATCTACAAAAAGCAAATTGATAATCTTAGGACAAATCATCAAGGTGTTTATGTGTTACAAGACAATGCATTCCGCTTTCTGACAACATTCTCCGATGGGCAGCAATACTTGGAATATGCTCCTCGTGTAAGTATTGAAAAAAATATTTTATTATGATAAGATAACTAAGGAATATGACTGCCTCTTACATTAATAGTTAGTAAAATAATTATTTCAAACGGTATGTATTCATGTAATCACTAAAACTGTGAAATTTTATTCTTTTTCCCCTCAGAGTGAAATTCTAAGGGAGGATTTACCCTGCCTACACCAAATCCTACCAAAACCACAGGTACCTAGTAATGAAGTAATTTTTCTTTTGTTTCAGTATGTAGCCTACACATGTGGCCTGATAAGGGGCGGCTTAGCAAATCTGTGCATAAACAGTGTTGTAACAGCTGAAGTACAATCTATGCCTTCATGTAAATTTCATATTCAGGTCCAAAGATCTTGATTAACATTATTTGAAGCTGTTTATGTATGTACATAGTCTAATAAAACACAACCTAAACTGTCCGAGAACTGTCCTATTTATTTATCGATTATCAAAAGGGGAGGCGTTATTGTACATCATGTTAGAGTAATAAATAGAGAACAAATATTTGTGTGGTGAACATAAATGTTTGTTCTCTGTCTGGGTGTTATATTGTATTCTAAGTATGTATTTACAAAAAAAAAAATGTATTCAAGTATTATATCAGCTATCTGGTTCCCATATTACAAGCTCTGCTTAGTTTGGGGCTGGGTAGTGTTGTGTGAATTGTCCAGAAATAAAAAAAAAAAAAAAAATAGTAGGTACACCCTGATATTTACAATGCCAGTTAAGCCATATGTACACTGTAGCAATTCAGACTTGGATTTTTGATTTGGCACTGGCATAATCTGTATATTAATACAGATAGGCTTGTCCTTGATAGTGGCGGATCCGACTTGGATTAGTTAAGCTAGAACATATAAATTACGCATATTAAGGGCGTGCCGCTGCAGGGTCCGGTTAATGTACATCCAGTTATTGTACACCATGTCAAAACGAAACCTTTTTTAGTTTTTTGGATTCGTTTTAACCTGCCGTAGAATAACTGGCTGTGAATTAACTGGGTGCACAAAATTATCACGTGATGTGGTCGTACAGCATGTTATTTGGATGCCATTAGGGCCCGTGCACACTGAGGCAATTCAATTATTTCTTTTTGTAGGCAATGGATACTGCTCCTAAGAGATTAGCCCATAGGGGGTAAATGTAAAAAAAACATTTTCTGGCATTGCGGCGGCCGCTGCCGTGGCACGCTCGCTTTGCTCGCTCGCCTTGTGCGTTATTTTTATGTTCTAACATAACCTAACCTATCCAAGTCGGATCCGCCCTTTAAAGTATCAAGGACAAGGTATAAGTATCCAGTGCCAGAACAAAACAGCAAAAATCAATATTGAATTGCTACAGTGTGCACGAGGCTTAACCAGCATCGTAATAACGGGGTGTACAATAACAATATGTGACGACATTGTACAGCATGTTATTTCGCGACCTTTTATTGTACGCCCCGTTAATCCAAACCCTGGCATCGTAATAACTGTGTACATTAACCTGCTGTGTAATATCCTGCTGTGCAATAACGGGTCGTACATTATTGCCTCCCCCGCTGCAGTACCAGAATTTTTTACAATAACCTCAAAGGGATCCCAAAAATTAACTAATTATCCATAGCTAGATGAAAAATCGAAACATTTACCTGCTCCAGTGTACATCATCATCAACCTATATCAGTCCACTGCTGGACGTAGGTCTCTCCCAGGACGCGCCACTGAGCTCGGTTTCCGGCTCTTCTCCTCCAGTGCTTGCCAGCTACATTAGCGATGGGCGACTCCGAGAGATACTAATACTAATGTTTCGAAAACTCATATCTCTCGAACTGTTCGAATAACGCTGATACTAATATACTAATATAACTAGCCCGTAAGAAATCAAAAGTGTTCTGTGAGCTAGCCTGACTGTAACGAACGAAAGCAGACAGTACAGTTGTATGTATACTAACGAACGACTAACGAACGAAACGAATTGCTAATAATCCGGATCATTGAATATGATAGGGACGGGAAGCATCTTATTAAAACCTTAGCAATCTTGGATCAAAACGAGTATTATTGAACCCATCAAGTTACCCACCAAAGGATTAACAATGATATACCTACTCAGGCAAAAATAATATATTTTTTGCCTAAGAATTAATAAGTTGAAGTGGAAATGGGCAGGTCATATATCTCGAAAAACGAATATCCGTTGGGGTATAAAAGTTCTCGAAAAGTGGCCACGAACCGGATGATGAAACATAGGATGCCCACTCACTCGATGGACCGACGAAATTATTAAGATTGCGGGAAGTCAGTTGATGGAAAAATCTCAAAATCGTTCTTCATCGAAATAATATAAAAGGGAAGCTTATGTCCAGCAGTGGACTTCTTCAGGCTGATGATGATGATGATGACTTACTTATAATTCCTTCCATGGCACATGAACAATCAGTTCAAAAAAATTTAAGGTTAGCCATAGACAGACCACCGCCACAGCCAGCGTTTTCAACATAGACATTTTTTATATTTCCAAACTAAACTTTAGTCGTTGCTTAGATATTTATTTTTATTAAGTAATTAAAAACAAAAAAAGGATTATTATCAAAATAACTTTTTGCCATGAAAGTCACATGACTGTCACATCCCTAGCCCTTGAACGGTATTAGATGCGAACGAACATTGCGTGAGCGAAAATGAATCAATCAAACTAAGCCCCGCCCCATTCGTCTCTCGAAAAAGCTCTCGAATCATTCGAAAGCGGAAGTCATTCATGGACTAATTTCATATTCGAACAGAAAAATTGGTAACGAGAGTTCTTTCGAACGCAGTTTTCATTCGAAAATGCGCATCGCTAAGCTACATTTCGCAGATCGTCGTCGTCGCCCCGCCCCGTTAAACGTTAGCATCATTATAGTCTGTGGAGAACAATACAATGAGTGAGTGAGTATGGTTAACAAAACGTAAGACTAGGCGGTATGGTCTTAGTACTATAGCCTGCTTCGAAAGGAGCGAAAAAAAAAAGTGAGTATGGTTACTGCCTCGACTTCCTGATTTATTTTTACTGTCTGTGGTCTCAAACTTTGTTCACCTGCTGTCATTGGCGCGTTCGCGCTCTTTTGGTCGCTAAACTCGCCAATGCCACCAATCGCTCTTTCGTTTTTTCAATTTACAGAAAATGGCCTCCGAAGAGTTGGTGACTGAGCAATTTCAATTTTTGGGTATTGAAATAGATAGAGAAGTTTTAGTCAAATGTGAGTACAATTCAAGGAACATAATTTCATTTCAGTACAAAATCTAACGTTGCGATTGTAGAAGTTGATACACAACTTTTCGAAGAAAACGATTGTTCAAGGTTGTTTCATTTTAACTTTTTCAATAGGTTTGAGTTTGTGCGAAGAATATCAGGTCGATGCGGAGTCTTTCACTGAACAATGGATGGCATTCAGTTTAAATCATTTGAATGGCGCTTCACCGAGCTTAGAAAACTTGGATGTATTTGCCAGAAAGGAACTTTCCAAGCGCGCGGCGAATCGGCTCCACGCACCCGCTACAGAAACGAAATGCAACATCGTCGCCGGCGCAGGCTTGGCGGTCTATGGAGCGCCCGCTAAAACAATAAAGTATCCTTTTCTACTTAATCCCACGTGCTTGTAAATATTTTTACGAAGTTGCGTATTTTACGTACTGTGAAACAGTTGATTTATCTGTAAGATCAGGATCACTAATAATTTTTGATGATTACCCTTTACTTACACCAACCAGATCTGAAAATGAAGTTCTCTCCAACTATATGGCTGCCACACCGAAGGTATGTAGGTACCTATAGTAGCTAACTTATTGGTAAAATAATTGTTCTTATTTGTAGGTACACTAAAGTATGGACTCAAACATTATATTTTGCATTTTAGATGCTTGAATTCTAGCTTGCCTAGGTTTTCCATAGGTAACAAGAAGATTCAAGACAAGATGAAGAATACATCGTGAAAGAAATGCTACCTGCATTTGATGAGTGTAGATTGAGTGCACAGTCCATTCCTGTGACTAGATCTACACTCATTGATTGCTTCTAGTTTGATCAACGGCCAACAAAGATCCTGTGTCCAAAATAACCTACAACATTTTAAAAATGTTTGCTTCATAATTATTACTTCTCTTTATCACTTGTTTAGTGTTTTATAAACAAGATAAGCATCTAAATAATTAATTGTATAAAGAAATGTATGAATGTGATATTATTTTGTGATTCGCCAAAAGATGGGTAGAAGTCTATTTTTTAACTACCCCCAAAAAAGATATATTTGTCACCTATCAAGCACATTTCCTGCACAATATTTATAATTTTTAGCGTCAAGTGTGGATAGAAAATTAGATACAATAATAATTGTTGGAACAAAATGCTACTTAATTATTTGATTTATGTACTCTATAGTTAGAATTCTTCTTCTTCTTATCGTGTCACTGATTCTTTCGAACCAAGTGTGGTGAAAGGATTTTAAGTGCGCCTCGAAGAGGCTCCTTTCGTGCACTTGACACATATTTTCGAACTTTTTAGGTTCTACGATATGCCGGTTTCCTCACGATGTTTTCCTTCACCGTTTGAGAGCACTGGCATAGTGTACTTGATTTTTTGGGGAGAAAAACTCATTGGTACACAACTGGATTTGAACCCACGACCTTAGGATCGGAAGGCGAGGCCACTACCACTAGACCACCAGTGCTCTCGCTAGACCACCAGTGCTCTCAATATAGTTAGAATAAAAAAATATAACGAAAGTGTACATATTATTATTATTCTAGTTTAATAGTAGTGTAACAGCAAGTGCAGTGAAGTCAAAGCATTACTTGATGATTTTTGTGGGCGAGTATGCTTCTGGTGCATGTTCGTCACATTCATGACTAGATCCATACTCGTCTGCAGCCATCAATGAATCCCGCAATCTCAGCCAGCACCTTACAACACAACAAACACAAAACAAATGGGAGTAAGTATAACAACATTTTCAACCAGAGTAGTAAGGTCACCTGTTTTATTTTGCACAAACTTTCCAAGGTAGGAAAGTAATTTCTGCATGCTTCAAGTTTAATTACTTGGGCCTTAAACTTTCATCCATTATTGTATTGGGCATTGACAGTTAAAAAAATATTGTATAAACAATGTTAAAACTCGTTGATTTTATGTTACTGTGTAAATTAATTTTATTTTTAAGTGAGCATTTCGACCTATACCTTATTATACCTATCATTGTAATAAGCTCTAACTATTTTTAAGCACTTTTCACAAAGATGAAGAGAACTGGCTATCTACATGTGGGTAGTACACCTAATTAGATTTAGCATCTAATGCTAAATTATGTTTGTATGGACTAATTTATTCCAAGTTTCAGAGAGTTAAAATGGAAGTTGAGTCAAGTAATCAGATTGAATTATGTCCAGCTACATATTCTCCGACTATGTGAGTATTCGGTAAATTTTATCATCTGTGCGGACTGGTTTCCGCAAGGCCGCTGGTGGGCCCTCTTTGCGTGACTCTTGACACGTGTTGCTCGAACTTTTTTAGAATCTACGACACGCTGGTTTCCTCACGATATTTTTCTTCACCGTTTTGAGAGTACTGGCATAGTGCACATACATTTTTCGACAGAAAAACTCATTGGTACACGACTGGATTTGAACCCACGACCTTCGGAAAAGACCATTTGAGTATGTGATGAAAGATATAACTTGTGGGGAATTTGACAAGCCCTGGCCCTGTTTTTTTCTTTGCATCTGCGATCAGTCAACTGGCTATAAGGATAATGGCTGAGGGGCTCTGTTGACGTGCTGGGATGTACTTTAATAAGTATAACCCACCATCATGGATTTGATGTGCTTGCATCAAGTATGTTTCAGCGGGAACCAAAACTTGATGGCAAAATAAAAAAATAATCAGGACATCTAGCCCCAAATTAAGCAGATCTTGTACTATGAAGGAACCTGATAGCTGATATAATACTTATTTTTTTTGTAAATACTTTTGTACTTAGAATACAATACAACACCCAGACCAAGAACAAGCTACTTTGTTCACCACACAAATGTTTGTTCTCGGTGGGGATCGAACCCACGACCTACGGCACAAGGCAGATCTACTACCAACTGAGCTGAGAGGCCAGTCATAATATTTAAGATTGGAAAGTATTTATCTAAATATTATAACGCTAGACTCATCTACGACTAGGCAGCTCTGAATAATTTAGCATCTTTATTTTGAATATTTCAGTGCATCAGCAAAGTATACTTCAAGAAACAATGCCGGTTCAGTTGTACATTCATATGGTGACGAGGAGTTGTTGAAAACAATATCTGAACCCAACAGTGTTAATAATGTATTGAATTTTAGAATATCACAAGTACCAAATGACGAAGGTGACACGTATGCTAAAGCAATGTAAGTAAAAAACTCTCCTTCAGTTGAACGTGTAAATATGCAGGTAATAAAATATTGCGGAAAATCCACGCAACACTATCTAGTCCGCTTGTTTTGCTAAACAGAGCTTGTAGTATGGGAAAACCAATATTTTCACCACACAAATATTTATTGTCGGCGGGGATCGAACCCACGCCCTCCAGCGCAGAAGGCATAACTACTACCTACCGAGTTGTGAGGGCTAAATACGTAGAACTTTCATAAAAAAATAGTTTTTGTAAAAACAAACTTCTCATCTTTCAGGTTCGGTTTCGAATTGCTACATGAAAAGGCCAGTATTTACGACAATCATATTCACTATGTGTCTCAATGTATTATGAAAAAAGCGGGCATAACTGAAACCACTTCAGTGAGGCACAACTCACAGGTTTGTGGAAAATTTTTTGAAGTGCCACCTTTTGTGTTCCTAGGAGAACACGGAAAAAAATCGGGGGTAAATCTGATCGAGACTTGCTTGAGACATAGATCAAACAAAAACCATTAAAATATAGTTACTTCCACTCTCAATTCATAAATTCAAACAGTCATGAACCAAGGTAACTACAGCTCTCTCTCGTTCTCTCTCTCTCTCTCGTTCTCTCTCTCTCTCTCTCAGATCGTTCTGCATAATTTTAAGGAAACGTCGGTAAAGGTAATTGCGATAAAACACCCGTTCTTTCCAAACAGCTCTCTCTCTGGCTCAAGACATGGGCAATGGGTATGCCCTTTTTGCTGGTAAAGCCAACAACCGCTGGGGAATGGAATAATGATTCTCGAATGACCACGAAGCGTTAAACGCCCCCGTTCCGATGGGCCGACGAGGATGTAGATTACGGAAAGTCGATTGTTTAAGCTGAAATTCGTTCTTCCTAGATAGAAATGGATGCCTTTCTTAGCTGTGGACTATTTGCTATGACTGATGATGTTATTATCAGCGGGTGATATAATCAGCGAATCAGGGATGATATAATCAGCGGGTTATTTTGCGACCAAACAAAATGTCTGCTGAATACGAACCACGTGATATGCGTGGAACGAGAATGCGGTCTGCGCAGGCGCGAATCCACCATTGTTACTTTGCGATTGCAATACGCGACTTGTCACACTTTTAGGGTCTATTTAGATCTAGGCTTTTAATAGTAAATTCAATGCTTTGAAATTGAAAGAAAGAGAAGGAATGTTTTGTAGTAATGCACATAGATCGATCATGCACGAGCAAGTTCAATGAATCGCATTTGCCCGATTTTTGGGTGGCTGTGACCACATTCTTTTTTGAGTTCTGTACCCGAAGTCGGAGTTTTGCTACCACATTTCGTTGCCAAATGTTGTTTTCGTTTTGCCTATTTGTCTCTCTCTATTGTATGGAGAAAATATGAGACGGCAAAAATACGTTGCGTAGTTAGAGTTGTTGTCTCATCTTTTCTCCATACAATAGACAGAGACAAATAGGCAAAACGAAAACAACATTTGGTAACGAAATGTTGTAGATGCACTGGGACTTCGGGCTCAGAACCCACGCCTGGGCCTGCGCAACTTGGCTACGTGATTTGCCAGAATACAACTTATTTGTCGCCATCTCTAATAGGTACTAGATTCAAGAATGTGCTAAATATCTTTTCATTACTCATACTCTGAAAGTAGGTCTGAAGTTGCCTGAGGGGCCTAATTGAAAGTAAAACTTTCAGCCCTAGGGAGAATCACTTTCTACTGACAGCTGTCAAATTATAAAAAAAAACAAGTTCTATTTTATTCAACCATGTTCCAACTTTCTAAAGTCTTTCTAACTGCAAGGAGGTCGTTGAACCAAATTCCAACCTTTTATTCAGCAAGTAGGTTGGAAACCCATTACAACGGTAAGAAGTTTAAAAAGTCTGATTAGAGCGCAATGTAAAATTTAAATTTAAATAACATAAAGATAGTATTAAATAGAAGCTATATATTAATAAATTACTTGATTAATATATAGCTTCAACTATTTATTTAAAATAACATAGATTTGAGCAAACAATTTACCATTTTTTAAATTATGAGAATGAAAATAATGGCTGAATAATGCTGGCGAGCCGAAGCCGAAGGCCCGCCAGAGAAAAAGAAAAAAAAACCGGGAAGGCAATTCATTTCATTTCAATCTTCATTTTCACTAATTTTTCTTTCATGTTTTTATTTATACTTTCCTTGTATTCGTAATGAAAAGCACAGTGTTTACCTCGGGTGAAAGTCTTTTAAGTCCCTCAAGCTCCATTGGCGCCCTCGCTTACGCTCTGGCGCCAAACCCGTCTCGGGACTCAAAAAACGTGACTTTCAACACTCAGGTAACAATGTACTATTTATTTTCAGACTGAAGTGTATGTAGCTGGTCGAATAGAGTGCGACGCTGACGCCAGACTCAATTCCAAATGCGTGGTACTTCAAGGCACTTGGGAACAGTCCCTTAGCCAATCAGTACCTGTTGACACAGACAAGTGAGTGCCCCAAGATGGCTATTTTTTTATACAACAAGCATATGACCCTCTTAGAGAGCACTAGTGGTAGTAGCCCCGCCTTCCGATCCGAAGGTCGTGGGTACAAATCCACTCGTGTACCAATGAGTTTTTCTATCGAAAAATTTATGTGCACTATGCCAGTACTCTCAAAACGGTGAAGGAAAACATCGTGAGGAAACCGGCGTGTTGTAGAACCTAAAAAAGTTTGAGCAACACCTGTCAAGGCTCACGCAAAAAGAGCCCACCAGCGGCCTACTTGCGGAAAAACCTGCCCGCACATCAAGTGCGCATGATAAACTTGTCGAACTTACCATATAGCCCTCTTGAAGTGGTGAACATCTCCTATAAGCATTGCCTTGCAGTTCAGTCAGGAACATGCCCTACGATGCACTGCCCTGCGTCCATCACCTTGAGGCAAATGTTAAGCCTCACGTGCCAGTACTTTCACCGGCAACCACACCTTTCAAACCTTTACTGAAAACTTTTAAGAAAAGTACCTAATTGTATCAGGCAAATGTTTTTTGCAGCTTGAAGGAATATACCTTGTTCCCGGGACAAGTGGTAGTGATGAAAGGAGTGAATCCGCGAGGGGACAGGTTCATAGCACACGAAGTTTTCTACGACGCGTCGCATCTGCTGCTCGATCACAAAGCTGACATGCTGAATACAATAACAGGTAAATACGTTTAAAAAATTAATATACTCTCCTACTACATAATTAAGTTCTAACGTTACTTAATTTCGGTCAAGAATAGTCGGAAATTACCATAAAAACTTAAGACGTAAACTGGCATTTTATTGTAAACTAGCGGCCTGTCCCGGCTTCGCACGGGTGGACATTTATTTTTGAAGCATAAATGGTATCTTTGTCAAATGTATTAAATAAAGCTAATTATTTCATAGGCACAATATCGATGGTGATAGCCACAGGACCTTACACAACTTCGGACAACATATTGTATGAGCCACTCAAGGATTTCGTCAACTACATCAGCACACACAAACCTCACGTAGCCATAATGACTGGTCCTTTCATGGACAGCGATCATTTGAAAATAAAAGATATGGCTGAGACTTTTAGATCATTTTTTGACAAACTGGTAGATAGTTTAGGAGAATTAAGTACAACATGGTGAGTAAACTTCTGCTAAATAAAACTAATACTGGAAATTATTTTTAGTACAGTCATATTCTAGTAACATCATTGATGATGCGCTTTCTAGCACCATAAAAAAGTGTTTGCGAAAATGTGCCAGTTGCTAAGAATACTAAGTGATTTTTTATGAAACAACGGTATATTTACCATGATTAAAATCCTAATATCAATGTGTGGAACGTGGAACCAATAGTACTATCGAAACCAAAAAAAGAGTGCGAAAGAGGTTAGATCGATTTGTCTGCCAATAACATTTCTTTTACTCTTGGACTTCAGTTCTCTGGCACTGGCTTCGTGGCACCGTGATCATGGTGCATGCAACTGTCCCGAAATATCGGAAGTCAAAACTCGCAAAAATTTAATCATGGCACATAAATATCCCGTTGTTTCATAAAAATAGTGTTAAAAACCATGATAGTTTCATAAGTTATAATACTAAGTGTACCGTATTTTCAGCCCATACACGAAAATATACATCGTATCGAACATGAAGGATGCATTCCACGTGAACATTTACCCAACGCCTCCCTACTCCAGCAGGCGGAAGCATCCAAACCTTCACTTTATGCCGGATCCTTGCACGCTTAACATCAACGGAATCATTGTCGGGGTCACCAGTACCGATGTTCTTATGCACATCAGCCAAGAAGAAATATCATTGTAATTCGATTTTCATTCTTCCTAGCTATAGACGCTGTATTGTATATAAGCTCAGTTAAAATGAACTAGCTTGCCGTGTTATTAATTCGTTCGAACCAGTGTGGTGAAAGGAACTTTGACGACCCTGCCTGTCAAATGTTGCTATTCTTTTAAGTCATATTTTGTTACTGGAAAATTATTTCAAGTCAGTTTTTTTACGTTTTCTGCTATCTCTCTTTCGCTATCGCTTATTCGGTTGTCTGGTAGAGATCGCTGCTTAGCGATAAGTCCTCCTTTGTTTCTACAAATTGTTTTAAGTTTTTTAATATAATTATAATATCATTGTCTGTTTAAGTTTTGTGAGCAAAGTATTTTCTGTCTTTATTCTGATATTATTCTGTGAATTTCCAGAGGGGTAGGCAGTGATAAGCTGTCCCGTTTGGCGCGGCACGTGGTGACGCAGCAGACATACTACCCGCTGTGGCCGGCGCCGGCGCCGCTGGCCGTAGACGCGGCGCTTTGGGCGGCGCACGCACAGCTTGTCTGCACGCCGCATGTTCTAGTACTACCCTCAAACTTCAGATATTTTGTCAAGGTGAGCAATAAACGACGTGGTTATCCGACAGAGAACCAAGGTAGTTTTAAAAGATTAGTAAGCTGAAGTGGCAGTGGGCCGTCATGTTTGCCGTAAAACAGACAATCGTTGGAGAAAACGACTGCTAGAGTTGAGACCGGGCTTAAGAGCGGGTCGTGCGAAAATTTGAGTTTTTTTTTTTTTAAATTCATAACTAAATGACTAAGTGATATTTTAAAAATCGCAAAAGGACTAATTGTAGACTACATTTGAGATTAATTCGAATTTAAGTGTGTTAAAAAAATATACTATTTAACATGACATTCTATTTAACGCTGACTAGCGTTAAATAGAATGTCATGTTAAATAGTATATTTTATAGAATTTTAGACTATAAGCTCTGTCTACATCTTTGATTGCTGCTCAAGTGCAGTTGCTCTATGCATCAAGCGATGGTGATGCCATCTACAAAAAGTTTAATGTGATTCTGTTGCAAAAAATAGTTTGATACCAACAGTAAAATAGTAACAAGGAACATTGATTACATATCTTGTTGCCATCATTTTACGATCACTATCTATCTGTTGCTATACTAGTTCTACTTAGCTAAGTTCCTATTCGATATCTCATGTTTATTACGTCAGCGTTCAGTCTTGCTGCAAACGTTCCTTGTCAAAGATAAGATTCGTTAAAATTCGTTATTTATTGCAATCAAAGCTCAAAATACTTTCAAAACTGACAGATGACACTAGGTTTTGACTCGCTGATCAAACGCGATCAAGTTTGCCTTTCCGTTCAACTTGCCTTTCCGTTTTAGGAGGTAAATGGCTGCGTGGTGGTGAATCCTGAGCACTTGACCAAAGGTACAGGGGGCGGCACTTTCGCACGCGCCCTTATATCCAGCGATAACGACCGACTGAGGACTGCCGTGCAAATTGTGCGCGTTTAATTTTTTATGAATACATCCTTTTTGACTAAAGCTCTTCTTCTTTTATACTTCACACTTTAGCAGGTAAATTATTAGGATAGGTTCCCTATGAAACTCATGTCACTTAGAAATAGTGCACGAAGACTCCTTGAGGCACTCTTAAAAATACACGCTCACCACGCTGCACTGCTGGTTCGAAAGAACTAGTTACACGAAGAAAATTAAACTATCTCCTCGATTTAATTCCAATAAGTTGTGATTTCACATATGAAATCACAACAGTTTTAAACAAATTATATCTCATGCACTATGGTGCATGAGATATAATTTGTTTAAAACTGTTTTTTTTATACAACTAGCTGATAGAACAAATATATGGCACATCAGATGTTAAGTGGTAACATTCGTCTTTATCAAAGTAATTCTCATTGGAATTTAGGTGGCAATACTAAACGCAACTTATATTGTAAAATATTTCTTAATATATTCAATCTCTTATAAAGCAAGGTAAAAAAACATGAAAGACAGTGATTTTCATAGTGTCCCAAAAGTTAAGAGCCGAGCGGGATTTGAAGCCGCGACCTTCCCCCTATTACGGGGCTGCGTTGACCGCTGCGCCATCGGACCCTAACCACATTCCACGAATTGTGGTTTTCCTAAGTGTAGTCCAACAACAATAATATGAAAGACAGTTTTACGCAAAGTAAATAGGGTCGCTGATCGATACGAAGCCTCCTGGCCCGCTCCGCAGCGCCATCTGCAGGCCCATGCGCGGGGAATTGCCGGCCGATCGGCGCTGTTCCGGGTTTTCAAATTGACGATAGCTGGAAATAGACAAAACTGCTGATTAACTAATGAAACTTTGTGCTACAGTATTTTATATACTATTACGAACATGACACAGACCATGAGTCTTGTTAAAGCCAAAAAATTGAAGGAGGTCCCAAGTTCTATATATTTGTTCGTAACAACCAAAATTAAGCTCCGTGACGTGAAGCCACAACGCAGTTTTATTCTGCAAACAAAGATTTTTAAATAAGAAAAAAGCAGCCAAGTGCGAGTCGGACTCGCCCATGAAGGGTTTCGTAGCACGACGAACTACAAGAACCTTTATATATGTTACTTGATGTAACATAATAAGGTTCTTATAGTTCGTCGAAAGGTAAATTGCGGTTTACGGTTTATGACGTATAAAAAAAAAACTACTGGCTAGATCTCGTTCAAACCAAATATCGTTGGAAGTTTACATAGTAATGTACATCATATATTTTTTTTAGTATTATCATTCTCTTACTTTAGAAGTTAGAGGGGGGGGGACCAACTTTTTTCCACTTTGGAAGTGTCTCTCGCGCAAACTATTCAGTTTAGAAAAAAACAATATTAGAAACCTCAACATCATTTTTAAAGACCTATTCATAGATACCCCACACGTATGGGTTTGATGAAAAAAAATTTTTTGAGTTTCAGTTTCAAGTATGGGGACCCCCGAAATTTATAGTTTATTTTTTATTTTTATGTAAAAATCTTAATGCGGTTCACAGAATACATCTACTCGCCAAGTTTCATCAGTCTAGCTCTAACGGTTTCGGAGAAAAATGGCTGTGACATACGGACGGACAGACAGACAGACAGACAGACAGACAGACAGACAGACATGACGAATCTATAAGGGTTCCGTTTTTGCCATTTGGCTACGGAACCCTAAAAAGTATCTATCTATAACTGTTTCTGTCACATTTTCCGCCAAACAAAAGAAAGGGACAAAGAAAAATTATTGTCTTGTCTGTGGTACAAAGAAACGTTGCATAAGGCGGTTATGCTACGCGTGCAGGATTTTTATTAGCAGATTTTTTAACCAGACACTTAGGAGCTTGTCGGCACGTATTGTATTGTGACCGTGAAGACTTGCAGCTACGACTTGAAGGGAAGCTGGTAAAGAAGGACTGACCTTTTCAACGTCTCCAGCGGTTCAGTTTTGCCATTACGCACACCGGTTTCCGGGTCGATCGTAGTCATTATGCATCTGTTTAAAGTACAAATTGATGATAATAAGAAACAACTTGAATAGTAGCTCTTCAGCTGTTGCGAATGCGAAGGCTGTGTAATTCTTGCTATCAAAAGTTTGAGACTAACTGATAAATGACACTAACAAGGAGGAGCGATCACGTATCTTGTTACCATCATTTTTCGACCGCTATCTATCTGTACTAGTTTTACAACGTGAAGTTCCGATTCGATATTTCATGTTCATTGCATCTTATTGCAATCGTTCCTTGTCAAAGATGGGTTTTGTTTCAAACCGTTTTTTGTTGCAATCAAAGTTCAAAGTCATGTCAAAATTGACAGATGCCGCAAGGTTCGATTGCAATAAAAAACACGCGCAATCACTACACAGAGATCATGGATAAGAAGTGAATTCGCCATCCTTCGTTCCTCCGCTGCTTTAAATAAGTAACTAAGGTATTTTTTACCTCGAGCATGGTTTGATAACCTCGAAAATGTTTTCGCCAATCTTTACAAATGTATAGTTGTCTTCTTCAAAGGATTTAGCTCCTTTCAGTACAAAGTTAGGTCTGAAGTTGCGAGGTGTAACTTTAGTATCTTTCAACTTCTGGTTTAAGTCCTCCACTGAAGCCTCGTTTATCAGGTTGAATGAGACTTCGTCTGGTAAAGCTCCCTGTAACAAATCAAAGTCAAATTAATAACTTAGCCACATTGTATTCTAAGTAGGTAGGTATGTATTTACAAAAAATGAATTTAAGTAATCAGCTAAGTAAGTATCTGGTTCTCATATTAGTAGGTACAAGCTTTGCTTAATTTGAGACTAGATTGTGTTCTGTGGATTGTCCACAACACTAATGTAAGTACTTATTAACATTTATCAGGTAAGACTTAAAAGTTTACTTCATTGTTACCGTATCGTTTTTCGTGAATTTGTAGAACTTGTTCGTGTTGCTTCGCAGTTCACGACTTTTGTGCGAAGCATAATACGCCAGTCGAAAGTTTCCTGCAGATTTATCTAAAAGTCTGAAATGCAAAAAAATGTGCTGGTAGGTATTCTTGATAGCGGATTAATAATAATAAAATCGATATTGTACAATCCACACAACACTATATAGCCCCAAATTAAGCAGAGCTGGTACTATCGGCAATAGATTGCTGATAATATTTGTTTGTGAATGTAATGGTTGGAATACAGAATATGTCACCCAGGCGCTTGGAGGAATTAGAAATTTAAAGAAATTAGAATTTCTAATTCCTCCAAGCCCAGGCGGCCAATTAATAAAGAGAGATTGATCCTAACTATTGATTGATTGATCTCTGCCTACCCCCATGGGAATGAGGCGTGATTTTTATGAATGTATGTATGCATGATTGGTTCTAAATTCGGCCTATTTTTTACATTTTGTAATATTTTTCTCTGTAACCTTACATTTATCTCACAATTGATAACGTAGGTCATACAATGAGTTTTTCTGTTTACCTACAGAACGTGATAAGAGTTATCATCATTTAACGACAGTGGTATAAGTAACTAACTAGAACTCACATTAACTATACTACCAAATGTTCCCGAAATGCGTATAACAGATACTGTAGATATAGGACCCGATGGACCAACGGCATTGTGAAGATCGCGAGATGTCTATGGATGGAGGTTCAAAAACATTCTGCCTGCTGAAGACTTCAGCCTGATTATAATGATGACGTGCCATGGTGGCAAACATACCTCGAAAACCATTCACTGGCTTCCCATCCACAGTCGTATACAGGCACGGGCACACTCCAAACTTGAGCGATTTTTGGCTCGACCCCTTGCTGAATTACCTAAATTCATAAAGCATACATAGTTTATTGAACACATCAGCAACAAATTTTTCAAAACTTCTCTATTCAGTTGTTTCACAAGGATCACTTTTTAAATTCATTTGATCGATAAGTATGTCGATAACCTACCTCGGCTAAATTTACGCTCAGTGGTTCCATACTGCCTTGACTCAACGTTAGTATAGAACTCTTTACGGAAGTGGCAACTGTCAGAAGCTCAGGATACGCTCGAGCTGTGATGAAGTTGTTCTTGTCGTCTATTACCATTAGGACCCTGGAGAAATAAAACCATTACGTTGGTAGGTATAGGTATCGTCTCGTAAAAAGAACGCTGGAAGGATGTGGAGGGGGTGAGTTCCAGCGTTCTTCTTACGTGACGATAGGTCATAGGTTATTTTGCAAGATTCACCTGTCTCTCAACCAGCCATGTCTTAAGCCCAGAATAGTACATTCGGCTCTGTCCAACATGATGCCGCCGCAAGACTTGACCGGATATACGTAAATATCCTTCAATGTTCCGACTTGTTTCCATTTTTGTGGAATTCTGGCCATTTGAAGCCTCTTGTAAACTCTGTAAGCGGCATAGGCCCCGCCGATAACCCCCGCGGTAGTTACCGCGGCCGCTATGTAGGCATGTACTGCAAAATTACAACAAATAAGCGCATATACCTCCCATACCTCGAGGGAAGCGAGGGAAGGAGTTTTTTTTTTTTTTTAAAGTTCCTACCAATATGTACGCGAATCGCAAAACTGAAGTGGAGATGGGCATGCAGGATACTTGGGAAGTAGGGATGACGGAGATGGACGAAGGCGGGCACAGAAGGTAGCCAAGGGATGCTCAAAGACCTAGAGGCAGACCACCCGCTTGTTAGTCGAACGACATTGTTGCGAGTGCTGGGAATGCAAGTGGATGAGCTCGCAAAGAACCGGAAAGAGTGGCGCTGTGAAGAGGAGGCCTAATACTCAGCAGTGGGTGCAAAGGGGCGGAGATGATGATGATGATTAATGTATCTACAATAGTACCTTATAGGTAGGCATTCAAGATGTAATTCATTTTTAGGGTTCCGTAGCCAAATGGCAAAAACGGAACCCTTATAGATTCGTCATGTCTGTCTGTCTGTCTGTCTGTCTGTCTGTCCGGCCGTGTCACAGCCATTTTTCTCCGAAACCATAAAAGCTAGACTGATGAAACTTGGTGAGTAGATTTATTCTGTGAACCGCATTAAGGTTTTTACACAAAAATAGAAAAAAAACTATAAATTTTGGGGGTCCCCATACTTGAAACTGAAACTCAAAAAATTTTTTTTCATCGAACCCATACGTGTGGGGTATCTATGAATAGGTCTTCAAAAATGATGTTGAGGTTCCTAATATAGTTTTTTTCTAAACTGAATAGTTTGCGCGAGAGACACTTCCAAAGTGGAAAAAAGTTGGTCCCCCCCCCTCTAACTTCTAAAGTAAGAGAATGATAATACTAAAAAAAATATATGTTGTACATTACTATGTAAACTTTCAACGATATTTGGTTTGAACGAGATCTAGTCAGTAGTTTTTTTTTATACGTCATAAACGGAAACTCAAAAATTTTTTTTTCATCGAACCCATACGTGTGGGGTATCTATGAATAGGTCTTCAAAAATGATGTTGAGGTTTCTAATATAGTTTTTTTCTAAACTGAATAGTTTGCGCGAGAGACACTTCCAAAGTGGAAAAAAGTTGGTCCCCCCCCCTCTAACTTCTAAAGTAAGAGAATGATAATACTAAAAAAAATATATGTTGTACATTACTATGTAAACTTTCAACGATATTTGGTTTGAACGAGATCTAGTCAGTAGTTTTTTTTTTATACGTCATAAACCGTAAACCGCAATTTACCTTTCAACGAACTACAGGAACCTTATTATGTTACATCAAGTAACATATTATATAAAGGTTCTTGTAGTTCGTCGTGCTACGGAACCCTTCATGGGCGAGTCCGACTCGCACTTGGCTGCTTTTTAGGGTTCCGTAGCCAAATGGCAAAAACGGAACCCTTATAGATTCGTCATGTCTGTCTGTCTGTCTGTCTGTCTGTCTGTCTGTCTGTCTGTCCGGCCGTGTCACAGCCATTTTTCTCCGAAACCATAAGAGCTAGACTGATGAAACTTGGTGAGTAGATGTATTCTGTGAACCGCATTAAGGTTTTTACACAAACATAGAAAAAAAACTATAAATTTTGGGGGTCCCCATACTTGAAACTGAAACTCAAAATTTTTTTTTCATCGAACCCATACGTGTGGGGTATCTATGAATAGGTCTTCAAAAATGATGTTGAGGTTTCTAATATAGTTTTTTTCTAAACTGAATAGTTTGCGCGAGAGACACTTCCAAAGTGGAAAAAAGTTGGTCCCCCCCCCTCTAACTTCTAAAGTAAGAGAATGATAATACTAAAAAAAATATATGTTGTACATTACTATGTAAACTTTCAACGATATTTGGTTTGAACGAGATCTAGTCAGTAGTTTTTTTTTTATACGTCATAAACCGTAAACCGCAATTTACCTTTCAACGAACTACAGGAACCTTATTATGTTACATCAAGTAACATAATATATAAAGGTTCTTGTAGTTCGTCGTGCTACGGAACCCTTCATGGGCGAGTCCGACTCGCACTTGGCTGCTTTTTAGGGTTCCGTAGCCAAATGGCAAAAACGGAACCCTTATAGATTCGTCATGTCTGTCTGTCTGTCTGTCTGTCTGTCTGTCTGTCTGTCTGTCCGGCCGTGTCACAGCCATTTTTCTCCGAAACCATAAGAGCTAGACTGATGAAACTTGGTGAGTAGATGTATTCTGTGAACCGCATTAAGGTTTTTACACAAACATAGAAAAAAAACTATAAATTTTGGGGGTCCCCATACTTGAAACTGAAACTCAAAATTTTTTTTTCATCGAACCCATAAGTGTGGGGTATCTATGGATAGGTCTTCAAAAATGATGTTGAGGTTTCTAACATTGTTTTTTACTAAACTGAATAGTTTGCGCGAGAGACACTTCCAAAGTGGAAAAAAGTTGGTCCCCCCCCCTCTAACTTCTAAAATAAGAGAATGATAAAACTAAAAAAAATATATGTTGTACATTACTATGCAAACTTCCAACGATATTTAGTTTGAACGAGATCTAGCCAGTAGTTTTTTTTTTATACGTCATAAATCGTAAACCGCAATTTACCTTTCGACGAACTACAAAAACCTTTATATTATGTTATTTGATGCTACGGAACCCTTCATGGGCGAGTCCAACTCGCACTTGGCTGCTTTTTTATAGTTGGTATTGGTATTATGGACCTATTTATATCTGTAGACTTACCCAGGTCATCATCATCCCCAGCCCGACTTCACCCACTGTTGGTATAGGCCTCTCTGTATGTGCCACTGATGACGATCTTACCAAGGATTATTTCTAACTTTGCAAAAAGTAGGCGGTAGGATAGCAGCAAGGCAAGGCAAGGCAAGTAGGTACATTATGTCCCACTGTGTTTACATAAAACCGGTTAGGTATATTATTACAAAAGATTGGTAAGTTCATCTGGCTTACCACATATTTTCATGATTCTATTCTCAGGAGCTTGAATAACGGGACACACAACACAACACAACACCTACGCTCAATGCGATCAATTAAAATAAACGATATTTTTATTGCCAGGCTTCCGCGTCTGCCCGCTTTATTTTATGTACACAAGTAGGTAGAATGCTACGTCTCGATTTGTAATTAATAGGTAGGTACAGACTATTCACACTACCTATACCTTATCTACCAATCTTATGTGCCTAACTTCTTATGGCTTTGTTTAATTTCTGTGTTAACCAGTAGGTAGGTACTCTACAACACAGCTTATGCAGCCTACATACATGTACCTACTAAGGTAAGTTATGTATGTAGGTAGATCTATAACCATTTCTAGAGGGTGTAGTATTACGTAGTAGTTTAGGTATAACATACAAATAATATTTTTGGTTGTAGGTATTTATTAGACGTATAGCATGATAATTACAATGCACATACATGAGGCAAATGTCTATGATAGAAACGAAGTAGAAACGCGATGATTGCCGTGCGGGTGCGCATACCTACTGAATGCCATTTTTGTTTCTTTTTAGAGACGGCTGGTTTAGAAGAAAAGATGAATGAATCAGTTGATGTTAGCTCAAAAAAATACCAGAAAAAAAACTTATGTACACACGTTTTTATAAAAAGTCAATGTCATTAGTCACTGTCATAATACTCAACGTGTCTTGGCATAGCAATAACATGGCGAAAATCCATTAATCAGATGGTTCTGAATTTTGCATGTATTGTGTATGGTTTTGTGTGTAAAATATTCTGATTTTCCTTGTAAAAGTCTGATCAAGTACACGCTCACATGTTATAGTGCTTCTTTTAATTAAATACAACTATGGTTTTATTGAAAAACGACGAGGTAAGACAGAAACCGATGATCGCCTAAAGTTGTAATTTTACTCTCGCTAAGGAATTATCTTATTTCAGTTTTTATCAGAGCTTGCTAAGCTGTTTCAAAAAGCTCGTGCTGATGGGTCCATAACTATGACCATGAAACGATGTAAGTAAGCGCATATATCAGATATGGTGTCTTGGGACTGTACTAACAATATTGATGTACTAACAACTACTCTTGTTTTCAGATGATGGACGTACCAAACCGCATCCAAGAGACGGTACTCCAGCCGTGAAAGATCCCGACTATAAATGTCTAATTAGGGCACAATCGAAGAGTAAAAAACTATCCACAGTTGTTGAACAACGGGATGTTGAAACATTCACAACTGCATATTCCAATTTAATGAAGACAAGTGTAACTGGTCTGAAACGTCTAAAAAAACCCAAGAAGAAAGCTATGGCGACGCAGTAAATAGTGTACAGACAATGTGTCAAGACTGATAAATGATGTGCGCAATACAAGTGGTGTATATTGTGTGAGTGTACATAAGACATACTTCTGTGATGTCCTAGCTTGTGGGATGTGGTCCATTGAACTGTGCTCTTCTCTTGTAAGTGAGATTGAAGAGTTGGAGTCCCGCCTGTGCTAGTGATACAGGCGCTGCAGTCATTGACCATCTGTCCATTGCTCCTTTCATTTTACACACTAAAGTAGATCCCTACTTTTTCGGAATAAAAAATATACTGGCAACTGGTTTCTTTGTTTAATTCAATTGTTATCAATATGACCTACAAAGTTAAAACAAATGTTTTTTTAAATACATAATATAGACTAAGTAATTAAGCAGTCTAGTGCATTTGACAGATTGTTGTCAAACACACTACTGCTTAATTACTTACTGTCAAGTAATGATGTAGTTGATGGTGTATAATATTAAATTCACCAGAACTTGCATCAAATAAATTCAGTAAGTGCAAAATAATGTGAGGAAATAGTGTCATGTGCACGAAAAGAGCCTCTTTGCGGCGCACTTTAAATCCTTTCACCACACTTGGTTCGGAAGGATCAGTGACACAATAAGAGAGACTAGGTAAATAAGTAGGTGGTGGGTGCACTTAAAATCCTTTCACTACACAAGAACAGAAGAGAGTAGGTAAATAAAACAAGTAAGTAATTGCATTTCAATATATTTATAAACATTTTAGTAAAGTATTTACAGTTTTAACTTGATTATCACATTATGAGACCAATACAAACCTTAAATATTGTAGCTACAATTATGGTGCCTGTAAACCAACCTGGTTATTTCGAAAATTTCCAACTGCAATCCTATGTCTACAGCAATTGCAGCTATAACTTTCATGTAACTAACCTGCTTTCAAGCACATTTGTTCTTAAACTTAATCTTTGATTTTATAAAAAAGAAACAGTAACAGAAAATAATACTGGTGTTTCGCAGCTAAAACAATCTCTTTAATATAAAATTCATTTAAAATATTGCAAAATAGGAAGCACATTATTTAGCTTTGCAATCCAAAGTTAAAAAATATTTTTTATAAAATAGCTATGCTTCATTGAGATAATCTTTCAAATCAATTTAAAAATGATTTGGTTTTTATTTTCGTGAGTATATTTATGAGAGTATAAATATAGTGCCGTGGTAGCGGCACGTAACTTTAGCGCTGACCGTTATTGCACAGAAGTCAAAAATTTTGACTTCAGGTATCTTAATTTAATTAAGGTACCTGAAGGGGGGCTAGCGGGATGAAGGGCGGGCGTGCGTAGCGAAGCAAAAGCGTTTTTGCTTTTCTGTGGCGTAGCGCCTATTAGCTCTCCAGTCGCATTTCCCTCCCGCACTGATACGGCACCTCGCGCGTTTGTATCCATTGGCAAATTTAGTCTACTTGATATTTTTGGATGTGAGTCGCTTGACGCAAGCATTTCTGACTTGGTCATTACCAAGTCTCTCTGACTCGTGTAATATCCTACGCAGGTCGTTGGTGCGGTCGTTCCGGGCTGCTAATATGTACGCGTTGCTGACATTCCGACATACCAGGTAGCACGATATCTGAAACAAATGGTATTGTTAATATTGTCAATTCATATCTATTCTATATCGATTTTATCAAGTGCTTATAGTAAGAGCTTGCTTAGTTTAGAGCTAGGTAATTAAATATGTGCGTGCCAGTAGTTACATTATGTCGTGATTGAGCCACAAACGTCCAAACATCGTAACTTTCGCATTTTAATATACTACACAACAAAGTCGGGCTAGTTACACCTTTTTTAACTTAAGAAAGGCTGAATCGATTAAGACTGGATACGTTTAGTAACCTACGTTAGCATAATAGGCTACTTATGTTTGTTCGCTGTCTGGGTATTAATTTTGTATTCTATGTATGTATTTACAAAAAAAAAAGTATTATATCAGCTATCTGGTTCCCATAGTACAAGCTCTGCTTAGTTTGGGGCTAGATAGTGTTGTGTGGATTGTCCGCATTATTTATTTATCCTGAATAAATAATAATGGCGCGGGCGAAGCCTAGAGCAGCAGCTAGTTTTTATATAAAAATTTCGCGCGTACAGATAAATTTGTTGTACTATTGTCTAAAAGTACCTTGACAGTGACGCTGTGCACGTCTGCTATAAGCAACTCTGCTTGTTCGTCGTGCAACTGGCCGCGTGCGTCGCATCGCGCCACCACCGCGCTAACTCCCGATTCCAGCACTTGGTCGCTCATCAGGCTGGAACAATAAAAAATTTAAACTACTGGAAACTTACAACCAAATTCGACATTGCACTTTCTTCAAATTAAGGGCTAGAAGAAATCTCAAGAGAGAGGGATGGCAGAATGGTCGGCCCGCGTGCAATTATACTGCCGCGTAACTGTTAAAGCAAATCAAGCTCGCATTTATCCATAGAAGAAAAACACGACACAAAAGTACTTCATTATGATTCGCGAATACTGCTTTATTGTTCTGGTTTTGAGGTGATTAGGTAGTTTTACATTTTCAGTTGATGATGTAGTTTTCAAGGGTTTTCCGAACGACAGAAACTATATTATGAGCCACACGTGAAGTGGCATTAAACATCTATCGCCTATATTTATACGTCCACGGCTGCACTATATAAACCCTAGTTTAAGACAGTGTACATGTACAGTACAACACTGTATTTCAAGTTGAAATGAAACACGGTTGAAATTTTGAACGACATTTACCTTGCTGCAGTTTCCTTAGAAACTCGAATACATTTGGCCAATGTCTTGACTTCCATGAACCTGTCGATGTTCACAAGGTATCGAGCAACGTGCGTGTAAATATGCATCGAGTCCAATTTGTGTTCCGTTATCACCCTGAAAAGTAATAATACTTACAATTATTAGTAATTTTGAAACTTTAGCCGTGGTCGCGGGTAGACTTTATTGCAACATAGCCTAAACGTCAAGACAATAAATAAAATAAGGTAATTTACGCGATAAACACCCGTGTAATCGATTCAATACAATTATTTGCAGTAAATTTTTACTTTTGAAAACTAACTCGTAAACGTGCACTCATAATCAGTCTGAAGAAGTCTACTGCTGGAAATAACCCCCCCCCCCCCTCCCCCCCCCCCATTTCCAAGAAAAACGATTAAGGACTTTCTCCATCCACCCAACTTCCCGCGATCTTAACAGTTTCGTCGATCCATCAGATGGGCGGGTCGTCCCACGCTTCGTGATCAAACTTATTTTCATTTTACTTAAACTTACTATCAAGGGTCGAAAGTATCAAAAGTATAGATCTACTTACTTGAAAGCCAGTTCAAATCCGCCCTCAATTGTATTTCCAGTAGACAAAATAACAGCCACAAGCCTTATTTTATCAGTATTCGAACCGAATAGTGTCAAAGGCCTAATATCAGTGCTATCTGTATCCCTCCGTGTCTGTATAGGTATAACTTCGTCTAAGACCTTTTCGTTGAGTCTTCCGCTCGCCTCGCACGCTGCTAGATACTTGGCGACCTCGATTTGGCGTGTTATTGTAGTCATTAGGTTGTCTATCGTTACTTTGTCCAAGTTGAACTGGAAGGTTTTCGTGTCGGAAGTTTCTGTAAAGTGAGCACTTCGTTGAATGTGTAGCAATAAGTGAAACGAATCATACCTACAAAAGATCTTATAATATTAAATATAATTCGCACTCATTACCTATAACTCGCGCGAATCAACTGTGCACTCCGCTGGAATGCGACCCCTCTCCCGCTGCCCCGCGCGGTGCCCCGCATTCGCCGCAAGCGCTCAGTAGCGATAGCATTCCGTTCAAATGACGTCACAGCGCGAGGTGCACAGTTAATTCGTACGGGTTATACATTATACTGGGATGCAAATTTGTTAGATGTCGGTTTGTAGGATTTGGGCAGCAATACAGAACAACACAGCAAAATTCCCCAATTCTATACATTTATTACGTACAATAAAAACAATCAAAATCTGAGAAAAGTCCCTCGATAATTAAATACTCCTATAGCGTTCTTGAACATAGCAGTAATTTTAGATTTTCGTTTGTCGAAATTTTTGATTGTGGAATTGTGAAATAAAATGGCTTAGAAGCAAGACTTAGCTAGGCCTTCTGATAGGTTATCCACAAGGTGTCCTAGACGACCTTGAATAGCCAGCAGTGAACCGTAGGATTTGTATGGTAGGATTCAAACAGGAAACGCGTTTTATTCCTCCTGTACCGGATTAATCGAGAAAGGAAACTTACTTTCCGGCCTAAACGTCATCAACGAATTGTAAGAAGCATTTTTTGTAGCGCAGAAATTAAAAACTTACTATTGTTGGACGCAACAGGCACACACCGGTAAAGATGCTGCATCGCTGCCGCTAGATGGTGCTGTCTCGCGTGAAGCGTAGCTGCGAAAGCGCTGCCTCTCAGCGGCCGTGAATAAAGCAGCGCGCACGTAGCTGCAGCGCGGGCATTTTGACCGCTCCCACATTGTACTGTGTATAGCGCATCGAGGCGTTTCGACATCTCCAGGGTACGGCAAATATGCATTATGTACTCCTGAAAAATCATAAGATTTAATACAAAAATTGTGAATACGACGATAGTAGACGTCTGTATGCCTCAAGTTGATGGACGCAGGGTAGTGCATCTTATGGCACGTTCATGACGTGCGTGACCTTCGAGGTAATACTTTGTTATAGGCGAGAGTTACCACTTAACATCAGGTGGGCCATAAGCTAGTTACATAAAAAACGATAGGTTCAAGACTGTATTTTCCATGCATAAACTTTGGTAGTCAGTAGATAAGCATAGGAATGGTATTCAGAGACACGTCTTAACACATTTGATTAGTCATCATATTAAATCAGCATAATCAGTCTGAAGAAGTTTACTGCTCGGCTCTATAGGGCTCATTTCCACGAATAAAGGTTTCGAGAGCTCTACATCATTCGACTTCTTACAATCTTTACAATATCATCTGTCAATCGAACAGGCGGCCTGAGCTTCGCTTTTCGGTTCCTGGGCTATTCGATAGCCTTGTTCACCAACGTGGTATAGACCTAGTGGTAGGCAATAAATATTGCACATCGGCATTTCGGCTTCGTAGAGCGTTATCTCTTTCATAGCCCCTTCCCACCGGTGTGTGAATCGCGCACGGAGGCGGATCAGCTCGCACAACACACCATGGGAACGGTCTCGTGCGCCGAGGTGTGCGGTAGCACAGGAGCCCTTTCTGTGTGCGTTGCCGTGCGTCGTCGTGCGCTGTGCGAGATGATCTGCAGAACCACGCACCGTAGGAAGGCAGCATCAGACGTACACTACGCTATACGAAGCCGAAATATGCCGATGTGCAATATGTGTTGCCTACTACTGTATGTGTTATAAGACTTGCCAATCACCAAAATACTCACAGAAAACATATCCAACGAGCTATCAATCTCGCTCATAGCATTGAACAACTCATTAACTTTGTCTTTCTTCAAGCAGTCCATGTAAACCGACTCGGTAAACGTTTCCTTATCAACCAGATTGTCGTAGCAATATCGGATAACTTCGACCATGTTGCTGTGTTTAATGAAAAACGCAATGTTAGCTGTGTGGGAACCGTAGTTGCTTAGGTAATACACGCATTCTTGGAAGAAGAACGGGTCTAGCTTTTTGTTGAGGTCCACTTTGGGTTCAGGCTGATTGTTGTTTCTTCTTAGGAGACCTTAAAAAAAAATTTGAATAACATTATTTTTCAAGAATGGATAGGATACGGAATGTGTATATCAGGGGAAGTTTGAAAGAAGTGTCAGATAAATTGAGGAGCAATAGACTGGCGTGATACGGGAGAGTGATGAGTATGTGGATGGATATGTGAGCAGAGGTAGACCAAAGAAAACAATGAACTGTGTGAAATATGACATGGATAAGAGAGGAGTGAATGCAGAGATGACGGCTGACAGAGGGGAATGGAGGAGGAAGACATGTGGTGCTGACCCCACATAAAGTGGGATAAGGCATATTGTTTTCTCACCTTGGGCCAAACTTTTCTTAGGTGGTAATGTAGCTGTTTGGAAGTCGCTGTAATCGCCTAGCTTGATCTTCTTGACACTGGCCAGTGTATGCATGATGTTGAGAGCTGGTTCCGTTAGGTGTATTTTCTTTTTGCTCGTGTTCATTAATGTCAGTTTTTCGTTTGTGCTCTGAAATATAAAAAAGTATATTCCGATTTTGTATGTAACGTCGGTTATTAAAAACTCTTTTGCATTAAACAATTGTAGCAGTTGCAATGCTTTGTCATTAGAAAGTTCAGCGAGAGCGCTGGTGGATTAGTGGTAGCGACCCCGCCTTCCGATCGTCCGATTGTGTCGTGGGTTCAAATCCAGTCGTACCAATGAGTTTTTCTGCACAAAAATTTATGAACACTATGCTCAAAAACGGTGAAGGAAAACATCGTGAGGAACCCGGCATATCGTAGAACCTAAAAAGTTCGAAAATATGTGCCAAGTGCACGATAGCCTCTTTGAGGCGCACTTAAATTCTTTCCCCACACTTGGTTCGAAAGAATCAGTGACACGATAAGAAGAAGTAGAGAGTTTTAGAAGATTCAATGTCGAAAATGAACAGTCACATCATCTCTTCCACGTCACTTACCTTGATAGTCTCAGCCTTGTGCAAGAGCCCCTGGTTTACGGGGTAGTTCATATCCTCAAGCATACTGATGACTTCGTTAAGAAGCGGTGGGTTGGCTCGCGGTCTTCCGTCTGACTGCACGCTTGATATTGAAGTCGTTCTCTCAGAGTGTCTTACACTACGTAATCTGAACACACAAAAGTAATTCAACTTAAAAAAATGTATAATGTATATCAGCTATCTGGTTCCCATAGTATAAAAGCTCTGCTTAGTTTGGGGCTAGATAGTGTTGTGTGGGTTGTCTATAATTTTTTTTTTAAGTTATGAACCAAGTGCGATTTCATTCTCTCCTTGATAATACGGAATTGAAAAAAAGTAAGGTATTTCTCTATCGATATACTTCTTTGATCACCGAAAATGAAAGTGCTGCGGAAAGAATAAATGTACAACAGCTCAACAGTAGTTTTCAATCATCACCTGTACACCGACGAGTTATATGAGTTATATTATAATGATACGATGTTATAAATTTTTTTTTAAATAATATAGTGCTCACCTTCGATTAACATAGGGATTTTCCGAGGTCTCCTTCAAATCGCTATCTTCTGTGACTTCAGCGCAGACGTTAAGCGCGCTTTTAAAGCAGTGAGCGAACTTGTCCCGCGCTTGCTTGAAGCAGCCCGCTTTCAAACACGCCTTACCCCACGCGGCTAGAACGCTGTTCCGTGGTAGACCGGATTTTGTGGCTATTTCCAATGCCAGTTCCCACTTCTCTGCTTCGAGTAGAGAGCGGACTATTTGACCTGCATGGAAAGCAAGTATGTCAACAGACAGCACGATGATTCCTTACCCGTTTGATAGTACTGCACGCATTTTTACAGAGAAGAACTGATTGGTAAGTCCCAAATTTAAACCAAAACTTTACGATCGAAAGGCTGGCCGCTACCATTGGACATGAGGTGTAATGACTACTGGAACATTAGTCTATACAACGAATGATATTGAATGGACGCTCTGTCTGATCCGAACAGGTTAGACCTGTATGTAACAGGTTAGACCTGTAACAAGATAGACCTGTATGTAACAGATTAAACCTGTATGTAACAGATAATACCTGTACGTAACAGATAATACCTGTATTACTTGTACTTGTTAGACCTGTATGTGACTGGTATGTAACAAGTCAAATCTGTAACAAGTTAGACCTGAATGTAACAGTTTAGACCTGTATGTAACAAATGAGACCTGTAACAGGTAAGAGCTTTGACAGGTTAGACCTGTAACAGGTTAAAGCTGTGTGTAACAAGAGCTGATTAAAACAGATTAGACCTGTAACATGTTAAAGCTGTGTGTAACAAGTAAGAGCTGTTTAAAACAGGTTAGACTTGTAACAGATAAAAAGAGCTGTATGTGAAGAGAGCTGTATGTAAGAGAGTAGAGCTCACATAGTGGTTACGTACTGGGATGCGCTCCCTGATGCGGCACGAGATGGTGCAGCTGGTGGCGCACGAGCGTGGCCATGGCGTCCGCGTGCGCCAGGCATCGCGCCGCGTGCGCCGCGCCTGTCTCTGCCACCCGCGCCCCTACCCCGCCCGACCACTCGCTACAACACACAATCAAAAAAAAAAAACATCAAAAAAAAAACAATCATCAAAATCAAAACAATAATCAAAAAAGCAGCCAAGTGCGAGTCGGACTCGCCCATGAAGGGTTCCGTAGCACGACAAACTACAAAAACCTTTATATTATGTTACTTGATGTAACATAACTAGCAGTTTGTGACCGAGCTTCGCTCGGTATTTTTTAATAACGTGTGGATGATGAAATCGATGTTACTAACATAGGTACTACATAATAATAAAAAAATAAGAAATGGTTATTTTAAAAAAAATCACGAGTGCAATGAGATGGAAACTTCCGGAACTTGTCTAAAGAGTGTTTATGTAGTCATTCAGTTCCAAAACTCGTCAAAAGATGGCGTTCTCTGTGAGTTCTCAGGTTCTCATAGAGCTTAGTTTTTGCTTCTGAGCAATAGATGTCGCTAGGAGTAATGATATTACGATAAAGTAGTTTGTTCGTAACTCCGAACGCCGATATTTTCTAAAAATGAATCCTAGCTAGATCGTTTTATCGTCCCCGAAAACCCCTGTATACTTAATTTCATGAAAAACGTTGGCTCAGTTTCCGAGATCCTAAATATATATATATATATATATATATATACATATATACAAGATTTTCTCGTTTAAAGGTATAAGATAAGGTTCTTGTAGTTCGTCGAAAGGTAAATTGCGGTTTACGGTTTATGACGTATAAAAAAAAAACTACTGACTAGATTTCGTTCAAACCAAATATCGTTGGAAGTTTGCATAGTAATGTACAACATATATTTTTTTTAGTTTTATCATTCTCTTACTTTAGAAGTTAGAGGGGGGGGACCAACTTTTTTCCACTTTGGAAGTGTCTCTCGCACAAACTATTCAGTTTAGAAAAAAACGATATTAGAAACCTCAACATCATTTTTGAAGACCTATTCATAGATACCCCACACGTATGGGTACAATGAAAAAAATTTTTTTGAGTTTCAGTTTCAAGTATGGGGACCCGCGAAATTTATAGTTTTTTTTTTATTTATAAGTAAAAAACTTAATGCGGTTCACAGAATACATCTACTCGCCAAGTTTCATCAGTCTAGCTTTTAAGGTTTCGGAGAAAAATGGCTGTGACATACGGACGGACAGACAGACAGACAGACAGACAGACAGACAGACAGACAGACAGACAGACATGACGAATCTATAAGGGTTCCGTTTTTGCCATTTGGCTACGGAACCCTAAAAATGACGTGTCAGGGTTTTATATCAACTAGCGGCTGCCCGCGGCTTCGCTCACCTCGTTCCCGTTACTTTTTCGGGATAAAAATATCCTATATCCGTCTCCGTGGAGGTTAGGACTAGGGTCCTAAGCTACCTCCCCGCCATTTTTCTGCCAAATCGGTTCAGCCATTCATGAGTTATAAATAGTGTAACTAACACGACTTTCTTTTATTTATATACAGGGTTATTCATAATTAGCTGCAAATACTCAGGAATTAGGTTCAACAAATAAAATAAAACATATTTATGAAATGATTTTTTTTTAGTTTTGATTTAAGTTTTTGTATCAAAATTTTATTATTATTAATTTTTTTACGGCTATTGCATAATGATTGCCATGGAGAACAGGACGATGACCCACCCAGGCGGTGACTGAACGCAGAGTATCGCTCACGGCGCACGGGCGCGTGTCAAAGGTCAAAATAGGTCAGGTGCCAATGATTCCAAAGGATATTCTTTTTCGATTTTCTCGGGATTTTCATAACAAAACTTAAAAAAAATCATTTCACAAATATTTTTTATTTTATTTGTTGAACCTAATTCCTGAGTATTTGCAGCTAATTATGAATAACCCTGTAGATTGAAAACAAATCCATCCCACAAATCAATCCCAAAACACCCGACATCGGAATTATACCTTTGTCAATGTCTAAAAAAGCAAGACGTCTTCATTTTAAGCTTTCTAAATGTATTTTTCTGTGCACAATAATGATTAAAAGATCTTTATATTCTTCTTCTTCTTATCGTGTCACTGATTCTTTCGAACCAAGTGTGGTGAAAGGATTTTAAGTGCGCCTCGAAGAGGCTCCTTTCGTGCACTTGACACATTAAAAGGATAAAAAAAAATTACTAAATTTGCATCCAAAATTGCCGAAAAAAAGAGTCAAACAGGCGGTTTCCACTCTTATGTCACAGAATATGGCCACTAAATACGAACTTATTTACCTCAACAATCACTAACACTGGCGCGGTGTGGATGTGTAGAATCTTCCCCACAAAATTTACTGAACAAGTAACCAAACAAAATTATCAATCTTACGTGCTCTCATGGTGCGTTCTGGAGTAAAGTTCAGCGGCCGCCAATAGCAACGATCGTCTCGCTCGCAACAACAGCCGCGCGTCACCGCCACTTGACAGCTCACGCGCTACTTCATCGCTTCGGTCCAACAGGAACCTAACATGAAATAAAAAATCGATTGTCTGTTTACTGACGATAGTTGAACGTGACAACGTCATACAGCTGTCTACGCGGACGCATCGCTCAGCATCGCTCACTCAAGTAGGAGACAGATGTCGAATGCTGCCAAACGTGGAGGTCGATTGTGCCTCTTTGTCGCTCGTTCCGCGCTCTCGCTTGCACTTCAAGACTTAAATGGAACGCCTCACAGCGAGGTAACGCCGCATTGATGGGTTTTGGCAATAAAAGAGTTGTTTGTAATAGAATAAACTCGTATTAATTATATTTGGAATCGACACACACCGTACAGTAGAGGTTAGGGCAGAGAAAGAGACGGGGCACAGCCCGAGAGCGAGACAGCCTACCGGCAGTGCTTGTCACAATGACAGTGACATACATTACATAATGAGTGTTTACTAAAGATCCAACACTAGGCCTTAAACAATACATTATGTACTTTCCAAACAATACATTATACACCTAATTTACTAGGCCTTAAAAAAATACATTATGTACTTTCCAAACAATACATTACACACCTAACTTACTAGGCCTTAGAAAACAGGATATTAAATATCTAACTTACATACCTAATAAAGATACAGATTTATTATTCAAATCTTAAGTACAAGGTGGTATTTTACTACTTGTCTACCTGCTCCTATTTTTACTTAATAGCTTACCTATACTATGTTTTTCATTAATTTAGATACAAACTTTGAATGTTTTTCACATGATAGAGACTTTGTAAGTACATCAGCAAGCATTTCTTCAGTTGAAAGATAACTTAAATTAATGAGTTTCCTATTTATCAATTCTCTTATATAATGGTGCCTAATATCAATATGCTTTGTTCGTGAATGCGATACAAAATTAGTACACAACTTTTGCGCAGATTGATTGTCATTAAACAAATTAATCGTACATACACTACCACTACATTCTTTTACAAATGTTTGCAAAAACATAGCTTCTTTACAAGAGTCAGAAATCGCCATGTACTCGGCCTCAGTACTGGAGAGTGCAACAGTGCGCTGCTTGCGACTTTCCCAGGATATAATTGATTTACCAAGGCAGAAAACATACCCTGTGTAGGATCTGCGATCAATCTGGTCTCCACCCCAGTCAGCATCAGTAAAACCTGTAATTTCCAAATTACCTTTTTGAAAAATTAGAAAATATTTAGAAGTTCCCTTGATGTACCTCAGTACTCTTTTCGCAGCTTTCCAATGGCTCTCGCCGTAGCAGTTATTGAACTGGCTTAGATAGCTTACACTATGAGCGATATCCGGCCGTGAGCATACTGCTAAATACATTAGGCATCCGATAAGACTTCTGTAATCAAAGTTACAATTCATATTTTCTTCCCTTTGTAACTTTAATCCAACTTCCATTGGAGTCTTTGCTTCTTTACAATCTGCCATCTTAAATTTATCTACTATTTTTCTTATGTAGCTAGATTGATCTAAAGTGTAGCTTCCATCAGTTAATCTAGTAATTTTCATTCCTAAAATTTGATGAGCTGGTCCTAAATCTTTCATTTCAAATTGCTTCATTAACTTTTCTTTAATAAATTTCCTTTTCTGGGATGTTTTTGAAGAAAATAGCATTATGTCATCTACATATAAAGCAATGAACATAATTTCATCATCATCATTGTATATATAAACACATGGTTCTGAAGACAGCCTTCTAAAATGCAATTTATTGGATAAGACATCATTTATTCTCTCATACCATGCTTTAGCGGATTGTTTCAAACCGTAAATTGCTTTATTTAGCTTATATACTTTCTTTTTGTTCTTGTCTATGATGAATCCTTCTGGTTGTTCCATGTATACATTTTCTTCCAAATAGCCATTCAAAAATGCCGTTTTGACGTCGAGATGCTCGACCACCATATCATTTTGAGCTGCTAGGGCTAACATTATCCTTATAGTTGAGTATCGGACAACTGGAGAAAATGTTTCATGATAATCTATGCCATATTTTTGGGTAAAACCTTTTGCCACTAGACGAGCCTTATATTTCAATATTTCCCCATTTAGGCCTCTCTTTTTGGTAAAAACCCATTTACATTTAACTGGCTTTTGTCCTGCAGGCAAATCTACTGGAGTCCAACATTTGTTGGTCATGAAAGAATCATACTCATCTTGTATAGCTTCTTTCCATTGCTGTGATTCACTGCTGCTCAGTGCCTCCTCCACTGTTCCAGGCAGGTCCTCCTCACCAATCTCTGTTAGCCCAGCATACTCCAATGTGTCCCCTTCAATTGACATGAAGGAGTCCTGCGAGTCCATGCTTGATCGACCTGGAATGTAAGTTTCATCGGCAGAATCATCTGTCACAACCGAATCCTCTGATCTATTCAGACCTAATATTGTTTGTCTGCGAGTATTTGGTGATGTGCCATCAGATAGTGAATCATCATCTATTGATATAACTGATTGTGGAGATAATGAGTCTGTGTCTGTTGGTAATTGTACTAAATTAGGCTTTACAGTACTATCCACAGAACTTGTTGAACAAGATGGATCCAAGAACACTACTGTGTCTTGATTTATACGAGCTTCATCATTTGACACATTTTTATTCAAGAATTGGTTTTCCATGAACGCTACATGCCTTGCCTTAATGCACTTCTTAGGACAAGAGGGATCTATCAGCCTGTATCCTTTGCTATCATCACAATATCCTACAAAGATATACTTTTTGCTCCTAGCATCCAACTTCTTAGCATTCTCATCAATGGCATAAGCTACACAACCAAAAACACGTAAGTGAGAAACATTCACCTTTTCAGATGTCCATTTTTGTTCAGGTGTTGCTCCCATGACAGCCTTCGTTGGGGATCGGTTCTTCAGGTAAATGGCTGTGTTAGCAGCTTCAGCCCAATACCGCTTCTCCAAACCAGCCTCCTGGAGCATGCAGCGAGCCTTGTCCATGATGGTTCGGTTTGCTCTCTCTGCTACACCATTCTGCTCACTACAATGTGGGATTGTAGTCTGATGTTTTATCCCACTGTGCTTCAAATATTCCTGAAATGTGAGAGAAACATATTCACCTCCATTATCACTTCTCAAAATCTTTATTTTCTTGTTTGTTTCATTTTCTGCATATGTTTTAAATAATTTAAACTTTTCAAAAACTTCACTTTTTCTTTGCAGAAAATAGACAAATGTTTTCCTAGTGTAGTCATCTATAAATGTTACAAAGTAACGCGCCCCACTGAAGGAAGATGACTGCATGGGTCCACAAACATCTGTGTGTACCAACCCTAAAACCTCAGTGGACCTACTTTGACTTTTCTTTGGAAATGGTAACCTAGTTTGTTTACCTTTAACACAAGCTGTACATGGATTGAATATTGTATTTTTAAAATCCATACCTGTTACTAGACCATTTTTCATAAGATTCATACTCCGCCCATTGAGGTGGGCGAGCCGCTTGTGCCACAGCTCCTGTGCATGAGGTCCCTGCGCAGATACCAGCGCAACATCCGGCCTGTCCCCCGACAGCCCACTGACCTCACTCTCCGCACACACCGAGTTCATGACCATTCCTGACTCCTGTAATTGACTACTACACGTACTGTTTACACTTTGAATAATATCTAACTCATAGACGCCATTATTACATGTTCCAGTAGCTATAATCTCACTTTTGTTCATGATTTTACAACCTGTAGTACTGAAAGTTACACTATAACCTTTCCTACTTAATTCACTGACTGATAATAAATTCACAGAAAGTTTAGGAATATAGTAAACGTCACTTATAGTCTTTAACCCGTTGCTCAAATGCACCTCAACACTGCCATGTCCCTCAGTAGTCACCTTGTCTCCATTAGCCACATTCACTTCAAGCGATTTAGTATAAAAAAAATTGTTCATCAACCGTTTGTCATTACACATATGATGGGTAGCCCCGGAGTCGATGTACCAAGCATTTCCCTGTAGGTTAACACTTAATGCTGTCAACAAAGAGTTCTCTGGTGTAGCCTTTTCGTTGGGCTTTTGCACCATGTTCTTCTTTGGTCCCGTCCTCATATTACTTGTGCAATCCTTCTTCAGATGTCCAGGCTTTTTACATTTGAAGCATACACCCTTAGTGTATTTTCTTGTAGCTAACGCATTGATCCCGCTCTGTTCTTTGTCATCTCGCCTTTGCTGCTCTTGCAATAACTTAGACTTGACCGCATCACTTGACAATTTTACATTAGAGTTCTCCAACGCCATGATTAGAGGGTCAAAATCCACCGTTAAGCCGCTAAGCATAATAACAGCTAAAAATTCATCGTCCAAACCGGATCCAATGTCAGACAACTGTTGCCCGAGCTCTGTTATTTTTGTCAGGTAGCTCTGCATGGTTTCTGTTTCACATAGCTTCACACCGAATAGTGATCTTAATAATCCTAATCTCCTGCACAATCCTTTGTCTTCATAGGCACTTTGAAGATTAGTCCAGGCTTCGTATGGCGTCGTTGCATTGCGTACATGTGGCAGTGCAGATGGGCCAACTGACAAACAAATTTTTGCCAACGCCTTTTGTCTTTTCTTCTCATCCTTGCAGCATCCCTCGTCCTTATCGTCCTTGATGCAATCGTAAAGATCTTCGTGCATGAGGATCATTTTCAGCATAAACTTCCAATGGTTATAATCTTCCAAACCTTTGAGTTTCTCGACAGGAATTCCGATCGACATCGTGGTAGCCATGATTGCCGCGTGCGCAGTTTCGCCGGCCGGTGCGGTTATGTACTTTGAATAGGATAAAAGTACTCCCAAATACGCCAAAATCCTTATGAAAAATGCAATGGCCCATAACCTGATGGGTTTTGGCAATAAAAGAGTTGTTTGTAATAGAATAAACTCGTATTAATTATATTTGGAATCGACACACACCGTACAGTAGAGGTTAGGGCAGAGAAAGAGACGGGGCACAGCCCGAGAGCGAGACAGCCTACCGGCAGTGCTTGTCACAATGACAGTGACATACATTACATAATGAGTGTTTACTAAAGATCCAACACGCATGACGTCATGTTTTTTAGTGCGTGCAGCCGGCTCCATCGAATTATAATAAGTTGTCACGTCAAAAACACATAAACGCTTACAGACGCATAGCCTGAAGTCCCAAAAACTTCCGACTGTATTCTACAAAACCTCCAAAATAAGTTTTAGGTACTTAAGTACTTTAAGAAATTGATCTGAATAATTCTTCTCTTCTCATCGTATCACTGATTCTTTCGAACCAAGTATGGTGAAAAGATTTTAAGTGCGCCACAAAGAGGCTTTTTTCGTGCACTTGACACGCACATATTTTCGAATGTTTTAAGTTCTACGATATGCCGGTTTCCTCATGATGTTTTCCTTCACCGTTTGAGAGCACTGGCATAGCGTACATTAATTGTTGGGCAGAAAAACACATTGGTACACAACTAGATTTGAACCCTCAACCTTAGGATCGGAAAGTGGGGCTGCTACCACTAGGCCACCAGCGCTCGCGTCTGAATCATAATAGCGTTTAAAACATTCCAATAACCTCGGATAATCCAGATTGATCGAGTGCATCTTCATAATCGACAGGCAAAGCGTCACATTCGGCGTGAATTCGAAGCTGAATTCCACTCTAACCGCGTCATTCTTCGGCGCACTCGCGGTCAGGCACCAGTCGAGGCAGGTCACCCCGCTGTTAGCAGAGTCAGAATTACTACTGAGCATCATGTTGTCCTGGTAGTTTTTAGACTGGCGGTTCATTGTATGAGCGAAACAGTCATCGCAAACGCGGAATTTCACTCCGCTTGGGTATGTTGGTACCTGTTAAAAAGTACAGGTATTTAAGATTTTTATAATGTCCCAAAAGTTGAGAGCCGAGCGGGATTTGAACCCGCGACCTTCCCCTTGGTACGGGGCTGCGCTGACCGCTGCGCCATCGGATCCTAATCACACTCGACGAATAACTCTGGACTGTTCGGCACTAACACGACCGTGGTTCCATCTACAGATTTGATGTTGCAGTCAACTACTCGCGGTTCAAATCCCGCTCGGCTCAAATATAAAAGTTGGGTATTTATAACCTTTATGCATGTTTAAATAGTGCGAACAGCTCGCGATATTAGCATACCTGCATCCGATGTCTGGAGCACGCATGACATACGAGTCGGCCACACCGTCTGCAATGATGTCTCCTAATGATCATAGAGAATATAGACGTATGGCACAGCATACAGCGATCCACAGAATAGTCCTCGACCCATTGCTCCTTCGTGGGTATCTGGTCTGGTATTACAAAGGGTCGCGTCGCCGCTTCTATGTTTATAGAATCTATTGACTGGAGTAAGGAGTCCTCACTCGGTTTCGGCGCGACGGGACAAATGTTTCTAGGATTTTTCATATCCAAAGCTTTTTCTGCGTAGAATCTCAACAAGGCGTCGACTGCGTTGCGAGATATCACCAAACTTTCGATACACTTGATGTTGTAGTAAAGTTTATCGCCGTTCTGATCCTTCTTCAAATTCGGTGATATTTTGTTTAAAATTTCAGTCAGTACATCCAGTTTGGAGTTCATTAGGAACTGTTCAATCATCAGAAGGGGGTTTTCTATCAGTTCCCAGAACATATACCTCATGTTTGGATCAATCTCCAGCATTATTTGGAGTCCAATCTTGATATTATCAAAGCACTTCCAATCGGTAGAGTTTTCCGATATAAAGTCGGTGCATACTTGGAGAATTTCCACGTTTCTGACTTTGGATATCTCGTCTTGTATCAAGTCTAGGGCTTCAGTCGCAGGGAGCCTCAAAAGCAGTTCTTTTACGAGAGCTGGTGTGGCCTGGTTGGTGTATTCGAACAGTTGCCTCAGTAGACTTATGACGATGAGATTCTTCATATGCTCTGACACCTCATGTACGTCAGCCCATTCCAAACAAAGTTTAAACTGAAAAATACAGATGTACAATTTTACACTGTTTGTTGTACAATGTTATTTGCCATAGTGGTACATGATAAAGTAAAATGAGTGAGATAAGCGAAAAGATGCACAAATAAATTAGAATACTAACCTGCTGACTGTCCATTAGGGTACTGATAATGTTCTCTGGGTTTTCTAGCGATTTTTCGTAAATACTGTACCAGTGGTTTGCCCCCATTATTGATGATATCTGAAAATGTATACAGTGAAATACATATATATTTTACACATAATATACAGATCACAGGAAGTTGGTCCATGTAGAGGGCCACCAACAGTTCTACTTGGAAATGTACTGGGGTAGACCAGACATATTCAACAGCGGACTTCTTCAGGCTGATGGTGATGACAAACAAACTTATTACAAAGTAAAACATGATAGAATTTTACCTGACTGTATAAAGGAATCTTCACCATCCAATCACTGCACTTCTCATACAATCCTTCCTCCAATGTCTCGTGGTTCAAGAGAAACCGCAAATAGTCCAAGACTTCCAAAGCACCCTCTGCCGACCAGCTGCTCAAATTATTCAGGATCAAATCCACTTTCAACTCAGAACATCTGAGGTACTGACAATACCTCCAGTTGTTTTGCACTTTTGGATTCGTCGCCAATTTGAATAAAATCAAATCTCTTAAATTGCTCAGATTCGCACTACACGTTAACTGACGCTCGGTCAACGAATCGATTATATTCAAGCATTTCAATATCTTTCCCGCTTCGATCAGTTGCGGCATGAATACAAACAGTTTATCAAGATCGACTGTAGTGTGGAGCGATGCCAGATATTTGTTATTCCCGTACAAGTCCTTGGTGACATTAAACCTTTCTAGTTCCATGTAATTATTCAAACATCTGGTGCGAGCGTCCATGCTTTGTTGCAAGCTGTTCTCGTCCGGCGACGTGTGAATTTTCTTAATAATATGCGCCAATACCCAGTTGTGGAGAACAACGTACGTCAAACATTGCGGATCGGGCGACCTCGGCAATGGAGCGAAGTTTGTAACTGGATCGAGAAACAAATTCTCCTCAGGATTCTTAAAATCGTAAACGACGTGAAGCAAGTTATTGAAATTATATTCAGATGCTTCTTTATGGGACCCGGTCAGAGCGATAGACGGACAAAAGTTCAATATCAATTTCGGTATGAGATTCACGTTCAACTTTTTGCATATCGGCTCTAGATTTGTGACTGGGATTTCCTTGTTGTTGATCATATTGCCAAAGATGTCATGCAATGGCTTCTCCAGTACCGCAAAATATGGCAAGTCGGTTGTGATTTCAGTCGAGCGATTCTCTTCTTGTTCCAATTGAGAAACTGTCTTGCAATAGATGTAGCACATTCTTAAGTACGGTATTCGGGCTTTTTTCGTTCCTTGTCGAGATACTTCGCCAACATTGCACAGATCTTTATCTGAAGAGGCGACTATGTTCATATAGATTTGGTGGTATTTCTGCAGCAAATTAATATCCAAACCCTTGTTTTCACAAGGGCAGACAATGTACTCAATATCTTCACAGGACTGCCTGAGTTCTTTGGAAAGTTGGTTCAACTTACAGAAGTCTTTATGCTTGATCGGTACTCGACAATCCGTTATAAGTCCGCAGATATTATCAACAAAATTGAATGACTTTTCAGTGTTCCCGAATATTTCGAACGTGACGCTAGCGATATCTTCTACGAAGCGTATGTAATTTGTTTTCTTAACTGCCGCTATGTCTGTGGATCCTCTTACTTCAGCTAGCTTTCTCTCCACTACGTTTATGAGCCCGTATGTGATTTCTTTGTTGAGACCACTGCTTAGTAATATATCGACAGCGTTTATGAAGGGGGAGTTCTGATGATTATACAGTTGTAAATGAGGATGTCTGGCGCCTAACTCCATTACGTCAAATGAATTTGGGGCCCTGTTTGATGCTAGGAACCCTTCAACTAGTCCCATAACTTCGGTGGATACAACGGATAATGCTGAGAGCTCCTTAGTAGGGTAGCGAGTGTCATCTCTGTAGTAGATGATGTTTTTTATCTTTGCAACTAAGTTACGGAATTGTTCAGTGAATGTTACTTCGGTTGCTATCTCTGAGTCAGCTAGGTCGAACATCTGTAAAAAATAAAGATCATTGTAGGGACTAATATGGCGAGATCTATGCATTGAATACAGTTAGTCTTTTTTTAGTTACAGTTAGGGCTCTGTTTAGTCTTTTTTTTTTTTTTTTTTTAGTCACCTGTTTTAGTCTTTATTTTCAGGGGGTAACAGGCCACATTTTTTAATCAATGGCCTTACTTGTAAAAATAATATGTCAATAGATGAGATAAACAGTTCTTAAACTATTGCCATCTCTTACCACTGGATAATGATAAACAGAGACAGTGCATGGCTGTAGGTAGAAAATCTATGGTTCTAGTTAATGCATAAAAACTATTGCAACTCATGACGAACTGTCAATAAAATATTAAACCAAGATGACGAACTTACGCTACATCATATTTTTATTCACAATTTACAGTATACAAGCAAAAACAATCCGAAGTGATCAAGATGAAAAGATCCAACAGGAAACTGAAAATATTTTGCAAAAAGATAACGACGAGCTTAAAGTAGATTTGGATATTTGCGAAGGTGATTACGAGATTGTACCCAAAAAATACACTGAACTGAGAATTAAAAACGAAGCCAAACTATTCAAAGAATTTTATAGGTAAGTAGGTAATGGCTAAAAACTCTATAAAGGAACTTCTTTTTTTTCTTCGGATAAAGTATGTACCTACTATAAAATATGTCCAAGTGACGAACTATAGGTAACTGTTTTAAGTTTCAATAAAATTAGTGCAGAAGCTACGGCGGCGCAAGTATCCAAACATTCGAACTTAGATATTAAAATTCTTGTTCTTCCTGCCCATATCCCACTTTATGTGGGGTCGGCACAACATGTCTTCCCCCTCCATTCCCCTCTGTCAGCCGTCATCTCTCTTATCCTCCTCTCTTATCCATGTCGTCTTTCACACAGTTAATCTATGTTTTCTTTGGTCTACCTCTGCACACATATCCATCCACATCCATACTCATCACTCTCTTAGTCACATGAGTTTCAACGTAGATATTAAAATTGGCATATATGGCATCCATATTATTTTCTTTATAAAGGATGGCCAGTAAGGAGTACGAAAAAGCTATGGAAAGAAACCGTGCTGATGCAAGAGTAAGAGCCCTAGGTACAAAATTGAAAAGTTTTAACATGATCATTGACAACAGAACTTCGTCACATGTGACATCATCAGTAAGTTAAACCACACCACATCAGAGTAGCGTAGGTGGTGGCGTAACTATTCTTCAAAGGCGCATAATGTTTTATGGACTCTGAAGCCACATTGCAGAACCCGAACTTATAAGTTATGCCTCATCGTCTGCCTGTCTGACAGACAACTTGTGGTGGCCTCCAAAGCTTTGATATAACACCGGTCACCTATTCAAATGATGACCACGTAGAACGTTGCATAAATTAGTCGATCAGCAAGCTCAAGGATATTTTAACTCGCGATCCGCCCCAGATTCGCACGGGTGGAAAAAAAGCAGTAATTTCACAGTTTTCAGCTTCTTTTTTCTAAGACGCCCTTGCGAAGTCAGGCGGGTCGCTAGTAAAAAATATAGCGCATGCTATGCACTATGCAGGTATAATGTAGCTTTCTAATGTTGTTTTTTTTTAAATGGTTCCATAGTTTGTGTATTTATTAGTTACATACAAAAATACAAATGTTTCCTCCATATAATCTAGCAGCTCCACTTTGCTCGTATTCAAAATAAATACTGCATAGCCATTATAGATAACGATGATATCGTTTGTGACAGTATTCAAAATTCACAACAAACATTATGATTAAATGTTATCGGCACTCCCATTGCTATTTGTATGAATTGGAAGTTATTGACCGCGTTGATACGGGTATACAAAGTTTAGATAAACACAGCTGTCGTTATGCAAACCGATCTGTGCCTGTTTCATGTTTATCGTGATTCTGTTCTCTTTGCCTTGTGTGATTTATGAGCACTAGTGGAATTTTGCTGCCGATAATTAAGATCACCTGAGACCACCAGAGCATTCATCTGGTCTCCTAACAATACATCCAGAGAAAGAGCGCCCTCGGCTACCGGTTTTTTCTACAATAGCAATAGTTTTATTTAAGGTCTGAAGGAGGTAGTCAGAGGCACATTATAATGTGCCTCTGACTACCTCCTTCAGACCTTTTGAAGGATCTTTAGTACCAAGACATAGGAGAGCAAGAATGATAGATAGGTAGATAGGAAATTCTTTATTGCACTAAAACTAAAATTGTATCGTACATAGGCGATATTTTTTTATAATACGCGAAAACAAAACGATTTAACAGACCAATTGCCGTAAGATTTTAATTGTACTTTAGAATATCCGCAGTCAAACACGGAATAATAATGGCACGAACGTGAAAGTAGAACATGATTCGCTGTGGAAATTTTATCCTGACGCGCTCGGTAAGTGATACTTTCTGGGTGGTAAGTTTTAGCAAATATTTTTTAAGATAATACGAACGTAGATTGGTACCTAAGCTATTGAAAAATATTGAAGAATTAGAGCCGTATTTTATTTTACAAAAATAAGATACAGACCCACAATGGTATCCAAATGACCATAGGCCTAGTGTTCCTTTGTGGTAGGGGTAAATCTAAGTCTCTGCCAATATTTCTGGGGATTGTGGAGGTTTGAAATTTTTTGAAAACTCTTCCGATTTATTAAAGCAAACATGGATATTTTCAGAACAGCCATCAGACTATGAGATCGTATTGCAACAAATAACTACATCTGATACCCATAAAAACTGCACAGAACATGCAAATGGCACCGGCATTAAAGTCCAACGCTTTGTGGCAGAGTTTTATACAAAGCGAGTTTACATAAGTTTAGCGAATCATTTTTGGAAGATTGCTGCAATATGGGTTGTTGTGTATCTTGTGATTGCAGTGCCATTGTGGTTTACTCAAGGTAAAATATCATCATCATCATCAGCCTGAAGAAGTCCACTGCTGGACATAAGGCCTCCACTTCACATTTCCAGGAAGAACGATTCTGAGCCCTTTCCATCCACCGAGTTCCTGCGATCTTAACAATGTCGTCGGTCCATCTGGTGGGTGGGCGCCCTACTTTTCGTCTTCCGGTTCGTGGTCGCTATTCGAGAACCTTTATTCCCCAAAGGTTATCGGTTCTTCGAGCTATAAGACCATTACCACTTCAACAGGTAAAATATACATAGAAGAATTTTCTTGACGATTAAAAAAAGCCACATATAAAATAATTTCTTGACCATGTGTATTGTATATTTTCAAGGTTGGGGCTCTTGCTGTCTGGGCTGCAAATTATTTAAGCCACAACAAACTATACAGGAAGCTAAGAATTACTTACTCTTGAACCCACCAGGGATATTGGTGACTAAAAAGGGCGTTATCATTAATTACGAGCCGACTGAGCGCGAGAAATACTGTTATGAGGAGTTTGGACATTTCTTAAGGACTCTGTAGGATATCGTCTACTAATTAGTAGCTTGGCTAAATAAAATTTGTACCTAAAAAAACATTAAGCTATATTTTGATTCTTACCTCTAAAATCTGGTTAGCCTTTGGAAAGTCATTGTGATACAAAGCCAGTGCAACCAAACACGTCGGTTTAGCTAGCATGATGGATATGAAATCGATTGTACTGCCAGGTGATGTTACACACACTGCAAACAGAAAAAGGTGATACTTTATATTTATGACCTTCATAAAAGTATAATAACATAGGAATTTTCACTTACTATCATCAGTAGCTGAGATGGTAGACGCCAGCATTCCCTGATCGAGCTCGTATTTATTATTTGGGTGTCGTCTTCTTGTTTTAGGCTTTTTCCTTATAGGTTTCGTGTCTGTTTCCCGAGATTCATCATCGCTGCTGTTGTCTACTTCCACGTAGTCTAAGCACAGCTTTAGTAAAAGAGGACTCGTGTCTGGAGACAGATTTGATACCAGCTGGAGCTTCCAAATTGAGTGGTTCACTACTTGCAGCAGGTGTTTGAATCTGTCTCTCACATTGGACTCCAGGTCTTCAACATCTACATTCTCCTCCAGCTTTTCCAAGCACAGTTTTAGCGTGTTCAGGATGTGCTGTGTCGTGAACGAGTTGCACATGAACCCTGAATTATTACTGTTCACATTCTTTGAATTTTTGTTTTGTTTTTTAGAGTAGAAGTATGAACATTCCGAATGTGCTCCACACTGCTGGAAATCCTGACTATGCTCATGACAGGATAAATATTCGTACCTCAAGAAAAGACATGAAAAAATATTCTCTATCACCTCAAGGCAACAGTGCAGCGGTTGAATAGACAGTAGGAGCCGTTTGATTTCTTCCAAGGATGAGGTCTCATTCGCGTTTTCGAATCCTTCAGCTGAATTCAATATGGTGTCTATCACTTTTGTGATTGCACAGTAACTATTGTAGGTTAGTATATCCCAATTCGCGGTACTTCCACCTTTCTTCCTCAAATCAATTTTGCTGCTCAGAGATGCCAGTTCACTTAGAAACTCGTTGTTAGTATTCAATAGCCTGGAAACTTTATATCTATCGACTTTAGACAGGCGACACACTTGAGATATCACAGCCAGTGCACTTTGAGCCAGTACTTGACTAAAAATAGAGGTGGTCATGATCTTACAGTTACTTTCCAGGCAGAACTTTATGATAGTCAATTCTCTTTTAACTTCTGTCAGATAGAATTGTAGCTGATCATCTGATGTAGTGTAAGTATCGAGAATAGAGAATATGTTGGTAAGCTGGTGTACTAGAGAAGGCAGATCGTAAGTTTCGGGGCTGTTGGTTAAATCTATGAGCACCATTATGAGTATTTGTTTGGTGAAGTTATTTATTTTGAATGTTATGTTTTTCATATCTAGCAATTGGTTTTTATACACTTGAGCCGCTTTTAGTAGCCAGTGGGTTTTCTCTTGGTAACAAAGCTCTAACATGTTTTCTGGAGTGAGTTTAAACTCCTTCTGAGGTTCATTGTTATGCATAGTTTCTGTAGCTACTTGTAACAACTCTGGTCTATCATGTGGCACAAGACTGAGAAGGATTTGCTTCCTGAACTGTCTATGACTCTCTTCTGAAATTGGCTTCAATATGTTTTGAATAAAATGATGTACATAATTATCCTTACATTTTACCAAAGACATTAATGTAATTAGCTTATCTGTGCAGTTGTTTTCAGAGAGTTCATTTTTGAGAACTTCCTGATAGATAGTCTGTATCTTGTCAACATTATGAACATCATTGGTATGCTCCTGGATGTAGTTGAGGATATAACCAGTTGTTATAGGATTGTTTTTCAAACTGTTTCTGAAGAATATGATTGTTTCAATACTGAAATCCTTGACTGGTTTTGAGTCTTCTACATCAGAATAAAATTGCAGCAGTTCCTGTAAAAAATGTGAAATTACTGTACTCCTACAATTTGTTTATGGGCATTATTACCAAGTAAAAGGAAGCATTATTATTAATTTAAAAGTAAAGGACTATGTTATAGCTTGCCTCTAATGTTTCTTCAGTGAGATTATCCAGTAGATGGAGGATATATTTGAGCTCTTCTTCCTTCATGGTTGACCTTTAAAAAATTTAGAAATATGTCAGTTGAATTAGATTTGATTTTTTTATGATTAGGCTAGATACCAAATATAACTATTATTAAATTACAACTAACAGTTTTGAAGAAATTGTGTAGTACTTCAAGCACCTATTTGCTGTATCAGTAGGTATATAGATAACTAATTATGTCACATTATCAAAGCTCTTCTTCTGGGTCAGAAGTCACTTTACATACAATATGTGGAAAATATTTTCAATGCTAGTAGGTAGACTTAGAGCTATGTATGTCAATGCCCTTGTCAATGTTCTTTTTTAAATACTAGCACCCTGTCCTGGCTTTGCATGGGTGGACATATTTTTTAAACACATAAATATAGCCTATGTTTCTCAGGGTGAATGTAGCTTTCCAATGCTGAAATAATTTTTGAAATCGGCACAGATGTTTTTGAGTTTATTCATTACAAACAAACACACAAAAATACAATAGGAATAGAAGTATGGATAAGATTGATAGTTACAGAGGAGGTTAGAAGAAATCTATCTGCATAGGGATACCTGTGTTATAAAAAAACCCTTCTTAACTATTTGAAGCTCTGCTATCAGGTGCAGGTACAAAAATAGCCACCTACTTTAGAAAGATATATGTTTGTGATATAATTCGAAACCAGACGAAGAACAGATCGGTAAAAGATTTATCTCGGTGTAGATGTTTTACGAACAAAGAATAATAAATCTTACATGCGTTTGATGAGAGGTAATCTTATAAGTGGAGCGAATGGATAATAAACAAGCTATAGTGAAGCTGGGTTACTCATTTTGTTTCTCAGGAGCACTGTTTCTTTTTCCGTGTTCCATGCTCTTGAAATCATAGATATTATACTTGTAACTTTAAATATACATACTCAGAATCGCTCAGAATGGATCGGAGAACGAACTCTGGTCTGGATTATATACAAATTATTAAGTACCAAAACGTTACAAATGCAATCAAAACACACAAATTACACAAAACAAAAGGATAAAAACACTTCTTCTTTTCTTCGTTTTTGGCATTGGCATTGACATTCCATTCCGCCATTCAGTGCTTCAACACGACAGACAATTCAATGTCTTATAAAATACCACCGAAATTAAACTTACTAAACTACTCGACACTGGCAAAATTGATCCATATTGGACAGATGCCATTCATTAGGAAGAAGAAGAAAAAGAAGACTTTTGACACTTTGTATGCGCCAAAAAAAAAAACACCAAAAAAACTTTTTTTTGTGTGAAAAAAAAAAGAATACACATTTATTGTAATATTTTTTCTGAAAAATAAAATAGTTTCTGAAATCTGAAAGAAAATTTGTAGGTGTAGATGTAGTTCAGTGTAATTTTACCATTGCTTTGCTCTAATTATGAGGTTATTTACAAGAGCCTGTTTCGTAAAACAAATTGCAATGTTAGGCCGACCGGGTGCATGTACGCAACAGTTTACCAATATTTATTTTCGACAGTACATGTTTTACTTTACAAATAAACGACAGGTTGTACGTAATCCCCTTGAAACTTCATTGTCGTGCTCTTACTCAACTGCAAACAAAAAGCATTTTATAACCTTAGAAAAGAAAGCAGAGGCAATCAAAGATGCTTTTGAGCATAAGAAAGAACAGCTAAAAGGCACCGAACTAAAAATCCGACTAAAAGGTGAAGAAATTGTAAGAGATATTAAACATCAAAAGGAAGTGACTGGTGAAAAACTGCGAGTTAGAAAACAACACATCATAAAAGATATTCTTGAAACGAAAGCTAAGGTCAAGGAAAGAATTGAAGGAGTTGTAGAGGTACATTATCCACTGCAAAGATCTTATCTGTGATTTCCATGTTAGTACCTACTTACGTTAGCTTTTGATTTTTATTTACAGAAAGAAAATATGTTCACAGTACCAAATGTGTTATGTGTAACGAGAATAGCCATGTCTCCATATTTGGGCTATGTCATAATGCAAAGTGATTATAACTTGGCTCTAGGCTTATTGGTATTTGCTGGTGTGACTGATTTGGTAAGGTAAACATTTCAAACAACAACATTACTCTAATAAAATAACTTATAGCGTTACTAATAAGACATTGTATTATCTAACAGCTAGATGGCTGGATTGCGCGAAAATGGAAAGGACAATCAACAACGATGGGTTCTTTCTTAGATCCCTTGGCCGACAAAGTGCTCATAGCAACGCTATTTGTTTCTTTGACTTGGCAGAACCTTATACCTCTGCCACTGACATTGCTCATTGTGGGACGTGATATTGCATTGGTCATTGCTGCATTTGTGATCAGATACATGAGCTTACCACCCCCTGTAAGTATGAGTTTATTCATTTCTAAATTTTATTATCCTAACAAATTGAGAGCACTGTTGGTGTAGTGGTAGCGGCCCCGCCTTCCGATCCTAAGGTTGTGGGTTTGAATCCAGTCAAAACAAACTGTGAAGGAAAACATAGTGAAGAAATTGGTGTGTCATAGAACCTAAAAGAGATCAAACTTCACGTGTCAAACGTCACGCTAAAAGAGCCCGCCAGCAGCTTATTTGTGGAAACCAGTCTGCACACCAAGTGCAGATGATGAATTTTCCAAATTTTTACCCTATCAAAACAGCACATTAAAAAAATTAAGGCGAGCACCTAGTGTAGCTCATGGAAGGAGAACGAAAATAACAAAATAGAAGCACTGAGTACTGGATATGTTCTATTCATGTTAATAAACTTGAGAAACAGATTGCAATAAATATTAAGACGGAAAAAGACTTGAGACTATTAGGTTCCATAATTAATTTGGTTTTTTGTATTTTCAGAGAACATTGAGCAGATACTTTGATGTTACAAATGCAACAGCTCAATTGGCACCAACATTTATTAGTAAAGTGAATACTGCAGTGCAACTTGTCCTTGTAAGTTTACTCAATTCAAACCAAATATGTATTTATTCAATAGTATCACAAGGATCACTTTGAAACATATTAAAGCTAGGTGAGTCTAGGTGCCAGTTCCACTAACAGGCACATCCAGATTCATCCCCACTAGCATTGCAGCCAGTTTGCACCCATTACGGAGTATAATGATATCCAGCTCATAATTCACTGCTGGGATAGGTTTCTTTTTGTTTGTGCCATCTACCATGATCCTGTGCCAAATATTATAGTATCCAGCTTATTACAAAAACCAGCTTATTCAAAAATAAGGCAGCCTCGGTCAACTACACTCAGAGCTTCGACATGGGGTCCTTCAAAAGGCGGGTCTATCACTTCTTAAAAGGCTGGCAGCGCATTAGCACCACCTCTGGTGTTGCAGGTGTCTATGGGCGATGGTGACTACTTTCCATCAGGTGGCCCGTCTGCTCGTCTGCCTGCTATGGCATAAAATAAAAATAAAAACTATGCTGAGAGGATGGTATATATTTATGCTAGACAAGCTTATCTAAAAACCTGACTCAGGGCACTCCAGCTTCCTGTTAATAGGGGCATGAGAGAAAGGTTACCCCCTGATGCTTATTTATATTAGATGTAATGGTGTGTATAATTCAAAAAAGAATTAATATTGTCACACTATGTATGACTTCCCTTTTTTTTCTATGTAATGTCATGCTTGTATTTATTTATTTATCATGTTTTCAGGTTGGCACTACTCTGGCATCACCTGTCTTTGGTTATGTGGACCATCCAGCTCTGCAAGTCTTATTCGGAGTAACTACAATCTCAACAGTTGTTTCAGCACTAAGTTATTTAGTTAGTAAGGACACTTATAAGTTTTTGAAAAAAAAATCCTGAGTAAAGATGAAATATTTATTTTCAAATGTTATGATTGTCTTCTTTTGTTTGGTAGTTGGGCCCAATAATAAACAAAATTGTTAGGCCAAATATACTCTGTGTAAATATTATTAAATTATTTAAAAGGTTTACATGCCTGTACATATCTATATTTTTTAACCTTATGTATTTGCAACTATCTATAGTAAACTTTCAAATAAAAAATATACCTAGCCTATCAACATGAAGGCACGGTAAATAAATAAATAATGCCATCAATTACAAATGAAAACTGTTTATTTTTATTCTAATCATGAATAAACTACCGGTAATTTCAAAGAAACGATATAAAAATATGTTTTATTTAAAAAAATACGTAACCTAGCTAAAACTTAAAAAGCTTAGTTTCAGTTTAATAACGAAAATTACTTTGAAATACATTCACACTTAAAAAGCAATTGTAGTCAATTTGCTGATAGCATCATAATGCAGATTCATATATTATTTTTCTTTTTTAAAACAGATGCCATGGACAAAATGGATTTTAGTAATTTAATAAGAAAATACTGTGGAATGTTGGACAAGCTGTGTTAGGTACGAATATACAAGTTTAAAGATAATAGGTACTGAATACTGAATTTTGTTTTCACTGAGGGCTGCGCACATCAAGGCGCAAGGCTATAGAGTGATTTGTTTGGTTTTATCCAAATTGCACTAATTATCGGTAGGTTAGTAGCTGTTTCAAGTTTTGCAAGCAACTTCATATAATAACCGTTTTAGTTCTAGGAATGATTCAGCAATGGACTGATGATTTTCGAAGGCACATCTAATTACTAATCTCGAATATCCCCATGTTTTAATCAGGATAAAGTAGTATCACATAGTTCAGTAAAAGTCAACTTTCGGTCGTAGTTAGTTTGGTTTCAGACCAACAATCAGACTTCAGCTTTGTCTCAAAATGAGTGAGCTATACCACATAGGGCATTGCACTCGGTGGACGTGCTGTGTGAGATAATACAAATGTTATAAGCGAGGTAACCGCTTATCATCAGGTAAGCCATCGGAGGAGCTTGACTAAGAGCCTATGTACACGACGGAGCTGCAAACATTTGCATAAATGCAGCCATGCAACTATGATCTATCCGGGCGGCGGCGGCGCGGCGTTAGTAATTCACGCGTCTGAAAAGTCGTGTGCTCACCTGGTGGAAGTATTAGTATGGGGAATGCAGACTTAGCTGTTTTCGTAAGAATGCTTTTACTATGTTACTCCACATAAAACAATTCACTAATTAATTAATAACTACTTGTTAGAGTGAACTTACGTCTAAGAGGAAAATTTAATAGAAATTGGACATAGTGGTTTCAGTTACCAACACAAAAATACTAGACTCTAGTGGCCTTTGAATCAGCAAAATGAGTAACAAGTTTCTTATGTTAGACACTCTAAGTAATTAAGCGCCTATTAATACTTTTACTTTAATAATGCTGTAAAGCTTATTTTTACAATTTATCAAAATTAAATACATTTTATGGCAGCTAGGATCTAGAAAATATTACAATAAAAGCAAGATAAAATATTATTTATCTAAATCTCAAATTTATAGTAGGATCTCAAACATAGATCACAAATCTTTGGATTTATTTATAGTTTAACTAAATAAGTCTTATCAGAGACAGACAAATAATTATGTTGCAATAAATGGGGTCCCATAACATGAGTAATATTGTAAGCATTCATAATAAATATGTACATAATTTTATAAACTATGGATGGGCACCAAATTACATAGAATAATACAGAATCATACAAAATTCTCAAAACAAACAACAGGTCAAAACATCACAAGACAATAAAAAACTTAAGTCTTAAAATTATAAAATTGTACAAAAAGTAAAAATAGACATGAGATGATTGCACATTTAAAAAACTAAAAAAATATTTATATATTATAATGCGAAGTTGATTTGTAACAGTACTAGCTCTCCTAAGATTGTTACAGCAAAATCAAGACATGCTCAAGAAAAGTTACTTCAATAATGTTAACATTATTAGTTTTGCCATACAAATATAAACTTCATGTTAGTAAATGATAATTAGTAATGTATACATTATAATTGCGTAGGGATTTTTATCCAACTTTGTTAATCAACTCATCACAGATAGCTGTGAGTTCCTCGTTGTCCTTAATTTTCTGTGCAAGAGATTCTTGCAGAGAGGAAGAATGAACTTCACTTTTCTTTAGCATGGCATTTAACTTAAGCATTTCAGACTGGTGTGTTTTCTTCACGGTATCAAGTTCAGTGTTAGCCTTGTTTAGTTGGTGCATGGCATGCTGCCGTAGAGTTTCATACCGGGCCTCTAACTTCTGGATAGCATCTGTGCTCTCTTCCACAGATTTCTTCAAAGTCTCTTCATTAGATTTGTAGCCTTGAATGATTACTTTACATCTCTCATACTTTGTGTGTACATCATTAAAAGCATGCTCCATTGAAGCAAGATGAGCTGCACTCTCATCTCGTTCCCTGACAAGAGTGCTTCTCTCTTCCGTCCATCTCTTGGCTTCAGCTTCTCTCTCCCCAATGAGAGATGATATAGTACGCTCATATTCCTCCATTACAACACTCATTTGCTTGTTGTTTTTAACCTTTTCTGCAACCCTTTGGGCAAGAGTTTTTTCTTTTTCTCCATATTCTTCATTTTGTTCAGTCAGTTTCCTTATTTTTGTCTCATGTTCTTCTAACCTTTCTCTTAAATCATGGTTGAGATCTCTAAGGTTCTGTGCTTCCTCTTCCTGTGCTGTCAGCAGTTCTTTGACTGCTTTCAGCTGTTCAACAGTGTGGGGGTCCATATCGGAAGCCCTTGTGATTACTGGTGGGGGAGGAGGGATGTTAGCTCCTAGACTAAGCAGTCTGTCAATAGTAGCTATGGCAGGAGAGACTGTCTGTTTCACTGGCGTCACTTTCAAAGTAGAAGGCTGGCTCCTGTTGACAGCAGGAGTGACCACTTGAGTGGGCTTTTCGGTAGCACTGTTCCCTGGTTGCATGGATAGATGCTGCATTGAGTTCAATATGTGCTGCTCCGTACCTGACATGGTACTGCACGCTAGTTTCACTGATACAAATTCACAGTTTTGTTACGAATGATATCATTGTCTCACCTGCAATGGAAAAATGCCAGTGACTAATGGTGCACAATTTAAATGCGTGGCTTACATACTTGGTCAGTGAATACATACTAGAGTAGGTAGAACTTTAGTAAAGGCTAAAGGAAAACTGGAAGTAAAATAAAGGTCAATATTCCTTGACATTGCTGAAAGTGCAACATTGCAATGTTGTACCTTTTCCATCTAAAGATAAAACGTACATAAAGAGCTTGGTAGGTAAACGGCGAGCATCCCACGCAAAGAAAATAAGACCAATAGATGTAATTGCGTTGGTCGAGTCGAGTTTAACTTACGTCGGTGTCCTCGAAACTCTAGCACATTGAAATACAGTGAATCTTTGTTAGCCACTTTCAGTACACTCCGCAATATGCAGTTGTAAATAATTTGCGGTAGGACTATAGATGAAAACTATGCAACTTTGGAACATTTACCTAATACTCTAGGTTTGTACTCGATACAAAATTACTGACAATACAACGAAGTACGATACGGACAACTAGTGTTGGTCAGTCAAGTCATCTTTTCTTTCGTTCCTCTAGTCCTGCCCAGTGCCATGTTGAAAATCGATTTTATGCAATCGATTGTGGAAATAAGCACAAAATTAAGCAACTAGTACGCAGAGCCAGGAGCAGACCATACTCTCAGATTTAAAAGAAGATCTTTGAAGAAGATTTATTTATAAAAATGGTTTAACGATAGTAATACATCTGTTTGGGACGCGTAGTGCCATGCCATCACATGATTAATTACTTTTTGCAATTTAACTTGTGTGTGATGAATGCAAATGAGTATGTTCCATTAATAAAAATAGCAAGCAGCAGACAGATTGTTAATTATTCCATGCCTCAAATGAAAAAAAAAACCATTGACATCGGAATTCGGATCTCATAAGGCAGGTGAAGTTATCTTTATTCCGAACCTAAGATAATTTTTGTAGACAAAGAAATGACATGTCTCTGTCATAATGACAAGTCAAACCAGTTTTTACCACGTGCATAACGGCGTTTGGCAATGGCAAATACTTAGAGCAATGTGACGCTAAAAATAAACTTCATGGTTTTGCTTGTGCGATAAATAATCATCTGAATATTTCATAACATGTCGATAATTTGAATGATCAATCGATTTAAGCATATTATGACCAATAATCGATCATGGAAATAATCGACAACCAACATCACTTTCATTGATGGATGACATCATTCTCTCTCATCTTAGCCCTTATTATTTTTCTTTTATTGTTCTTGCTACGAGGCAGGCTAAGTTTTTTATGAACATACTACCTCGTCCGACTTTCTCTGTTCCGTTGTATTTTTACATTCTTCTTCAAGTTGTATTTAACAGTTCAGTCGGGGTGACTTGCCGGGTCTGAACTGAGCCGTACGTGTGATAATGCTTAATGGCCAATAGCGAATGGAAGATTGGCCAAAATGACTAACTGTAGATCCGCAATATCCTCTAGTCTAGCCATAGATAAATTCTTCCTTCGTCTATGAGTCTAGTGGTTATCAAAAAGCAACCGTTTAGGTACCGTATCCGCAATGCCGCATGCCGTTGGCCTGCGCACATCTACAGTCCGGCAAGTATAACTTGGCGGGTCTGAAGTGAGCTGTTCGATCGTTAATGGCCAATGACTGATGGAAGATTGGCCAAACGGCTAGCTTCTGACCCGCCAAGTTATACTTGCCGGACTGTATCACGAAGGCAATGGCCATCAGAGAAACGCTGCCCAATATGGCTGTCATATTTAACATCGTTTCACTGATCGCCATCGCATCGCCATCGCGCTAGATGTGCGCAAGGCTTTAGGTGGTTACTCAAAACAAAGACTAGTGGTTGTAGTAAAAAATCTATCTCTTGTTTTGTCCCACTATGGGGTGATTGAGTTAGGCGTACTATATCTATGATTTGATAACACCCTACTATATTTTGAATATACTTTACAAAAATAAAATAAGGAAAGTTACTTGGCAATTTTATTGCTGTAATTTAAAAATCACACTTTACAATTCACTTAATAGTTACCTACCTAGAAAAACTACACACCCACAATAAATTTATCAGTTTTGTACATTTCATATGCAAATTCTTCTTCATGTGTTGGATCAAACTCCAGACCTGAAACAAACGAATAATATAAATGACTTTAAGCGATAATACCGCCCTTTGTATCGCTATATTCTTCTATATTTACGTAAAGATACATTCTATTCTACTGTAGTATTCAACAGCCTTCACAGCTGCCAAATGCTGCCAAATGCCAAATCATGTCTTTTAGTAGATCTTCTCGACCGCTCAAAATGCCTTATCAACTCTACGGAGAACTGTTAAAACGAGAGCAAATTGTAAAAGATTTAGGAATACTTTTTGACACTGAGTTAAATTTCCACGACCATATTTACAAATTAACCGCTGACTGCTTTAAACGATTAGGATTTGTTACAAGAAACTGTAGGGATTTTCATAACATTAATGCTATTAGGATTCTCTACACTGCCCTGGTAAGATCTAAACTGGAAGCAAGTGCATGTGTGTGGAACCCTCATCAAGGAACATACACACTTATGATTGAAAAGGTCCAGAAAAGGTTTCTTCGGTTCTTGTATCGGAAAGTATACGGCTATTACCCGTTCATGTACCCTACCCAATACCTACAGGGTACATTAGGAGTTAACTCTTTGCAAACCCGTCGGGTGTTTGACCAAATCCTTACTGTATGTCGCATACTTAGGGGACTCCTAAACTGCTCTGAACTTTTGAATGAGGCCAGTCGACTTTGTGTCCCTGAAAATCGCACCAGATTCCGCCTCGGGCGAGTGCCTCTTTTCGCGGTAACGCCTGCGCGAACCGCGGCGCGTCAGCAGTCCCCAATCTGTAGGAGTCAGCGACACCTCAATGCCATCACTGCCTCACACGCACAACTGGACATTTTTTCAGATAAATGGTCAGTTGTTGAAAAATTGTGCTTGCAATACTGTGAGAACTTGGAATGCAAACAGTAGATTTCTATCAGTTTCTATTTTTTGGCTCTTTAGAATTAGGTGAGTTAGTATTAGTATCTAACTATTTTTTCTATTTATCATAGGACATTTGATCTCTTTTGTTATTTATTTCTAGATTTTATTATTTTGTTTTATGTAGGTCTCCTAATAAGTAAATTTTATATATTTTTATGTGTACATAGCTCTAAGTAACGTATTGGATATGTCTGTAATGTTACCTAAGATTTTTTGCAATAAACTAAACTAAACTAAACTAAACAGCTCAACTGAGAGTAGTTGTTGCTCAGTTGTAGCTCTGCCTTCTGCAACGCGCGTGGGTTCGATCCCCACCAAAAATAAATATGCATGTGGTGAACACAGATGTTTGTTTTCTCTGTTTGGTTGTTAAGTACCTATAAGTATTGTATTCTAGATAGGTATTTACTCAAAAACACGTGAATCGCCGCAGAGTCGATCATCCAATTAAGTACTTACCAATATATTCAATTTCGAGGTCAAATCTACCGTTAATCTTATCCCCGCACGATATTCCGAAATGAGTCACCTTGTCGAACCTCATTCTGTTTTGTTTATCTTGAATGCGGCCTTTTGATCCGAGCACGAATTTCGAAAATGGTATCTGGAAAATGACATTAGTTGTTCATTTTTTGATGAATAAAGGCTACACATCTAGGTGATGGCGATGGCGATCAGCTGAAACGCTGTCAAATATGTACATACATTTTTGGGCAGAAAAACTCATTGGTACACGACTGGATTTGAACCCACGACCTTAGAATCGGAAGGCGCGGCCGCTACCACTAGGCCACCAGTGCTCTAAAAGGTTTGTTTGCGCATGCAAAACTCACACCTATTTGATATGAGGTGCGGGTTTGCATACGCAAACTCCACTTTTTTCCAGCTTTATTTTTACGTGACGCGATCTATTCCTATGTAAGTAAATAATTTAAGAATCATACTTTCGCTATTTGCCAGTAAGGTCCACCTCTGGTATACAGAACATAGTGATAGATGTCGTTCCAAGTGATATCATAAAAGCCTTCACACGATATGTTCAGGAGGTAGGATCTGCCATCTCCCCTCACTTTGAGAACGAGCGTGTTGTAAAGATGCCAGTCGTAAGTTGTGGCGCGTTTAAATGATTTCTGAAAATAGAATGAAAAACGTTATATTTGGACAAATAAAGCGCTGCGGCAGAAACCAAGAATTTAGTATGAAGGAAGCTGCTTTATCTCTCTCTCTGGTCGTGTCACTAGCTGTCTCAAAACAGTATGATGGTGCGCCTCACAGAGGCTCCTTTCGTCCACTTGACACACGTGTTTCCAAACTTGGTAGGTATCCTCAAGACGTTTTACTTCACTGATCGAGAGTAGGTATCTATACCTATTACCTCAATACACGTATATTTTTGGCGAGATCAAATATTTTTATGATCTTAAATTATTTCTATGAAGGCGGGCTATACTGCAAGACCAGTGCGCCCATTATGATCTGATTTGCCGCGATCTACACTATGTCGTTGGTCTATTTTATCGGGTTGAGGGTGTCCTACGCTAGGGCTAGATAGTGTTGTGTGGATTGTCTATAATATTTATTTACTCACTCTCAACGGTTTCGATCTTAGAGCGCAGTATCCCGCTGTTTTGATCCGTCCATCTTTGGGTACTCTCGTGTCAAGGTAGCCGTGGAAATGGGATCGGCCAGCGCTGCTCATTTCTAGCTTGCAATGGCTGTAGCCTTCGTTATGGTCACTGTCGCTGGTCGTCACAAACTTATCGAGAACTGCTGGCTTGTCGAAGCACCATAGCACATCGGTTTCACCTGAAAAAGATGATAAATAAATATTAGTGGATTTTCCAAAACATATGCTTGCTATGGGAATCAGATCACTACTAAAAACCTTACATGAATCATAGTTAGCTGTGCACTTGTTTTTAGCAAACTTCTATCAAATAAACATTTTTTTTAAATCTAGTAAGAACAAGTTTATAGCCCACCTGATGATAAATAAATCTGTAGTTGCTTGATCCAACCAAACCACCATCACCAGAAAATTATCTGTTATTATAACTTATTAAACACTTAATAAGTTAACAGATAAATTTGGTGACCATAGGATATTCTCAGTGATCAAAGTATTTTATTTTTGGTCATTTTGTTTAGGATTTCCTATTAGGTAAAAACAAGAAATAAAATAAAGCAAAAGTTAAGTACATAACCTTTAATTTATTATCAAAAATAGCAGTTACAATATCACCATTATAATAAAAGAACCAGATGACACATAAATGGCAGTTTTATTAAAATATTGATTACCTTTGAATATTTTCAAATATATGCCATCTTCTAATACTTTTGACACTTTAATAAAACAAATTAATACAAAGTCGAAGTCTTATGTAATTGACATAATTTAAATATATTTTCCCATCACACCCTTACATTTTTTGTAAAACCTCAATGAACATCAAACATTCTAATGAACATATTAATATTTTATGTAAATTCAAGTTATACAAGAAAAACATTATTTTAAAGTAGCTTTAAGTTGCCATAGTTTCATAATCAAAGTTCCATCTATAAATCTAAAATGTCAACATTAGTATGTTAAAAATAAAGTTAAAAAACAGCCACACACTAAAATAGACAAAACAACACAATGAGATTCATCACAGAAATTCTTTATCAAGATGTAGGCAAGGAAATAGTAAAGTTTAAATCCTAAAAACGTGTTAAAACATAACTACAAAAGCACCAAATATGCAAAGGCTTTTTATATAAACTAAAATGATTGGAGTTCTCAATATTCAGCGTACTTCATTGATCAATTGATCACATATTCGGGTCAACTCTTCATTATCTCTTGTCTTCTGAACGACAGATTCATGCAGCGATGCAATAGTAATCTCATGCTTCTTTATAATAGCATTTAGTTTTGTTATTTCGACATTGTGATTTTTCTTCAAGCTGTCCAATGTCTCATTTGCATTGTTCAGTTTTTCAGCAGTTACTTGTTTCAGGTTATTGTATAATGATTCATACTTCTGCATTCCTGCTACATATTCCGCAATTTTCTGTTCAAATATTTTTTCCCGGTCCCTGGTTTCCAGTATAACACTCTTTGCTCTCTCATACTTGGATAGTAGATCATTGAATGAGCCCTCCATGCTAGTTAGATGATTCAATGCCTGGTCTCTCTCGATGGTTAGTCTTTCAACCATTTCCATTGATCCCACTTTCTCCCTTTGTTGTTCCCCAATCAGAGAGGATATAGTTTTCTCATATTCTTCCATCACAATACTCATCTGTTTGTTACTAATTATTTTGTCATTGATCTGTTGAAGCAGCCTGCTTTCTTTTTCCAGCAAGTGTTCTTTTTCTTCAGTTAATTTCTTCACCTTGGCTTCCAAGTTTTCAATAGTTCTGTGATGGTTGTGTTCCCCATCTTGAAGCAATGATTTCAATTCTCTATTTTCTTGTCTCAATTGGAGAACTTCTTGGTCTTGCTTCTGGAGTATGTGTCTCAGTGTGTGTAGCCGATCACCTTCCTGAGATGAGTAATTATGATAACGAGGACTTCTCGGTGCTGCTGTTGGAGGTGTGTTTCCTGCAAAGTTAATGAGTTTATCTGTTGTCACCTGAGTAGGAGTAAGAATGGCTGATACACTTCTAGTGAGAGCAGGAGTTGCGCGAGTTAGGTTCAAAATTGGCTTAGCAGCTTCGGAATTGACCACAGGAGGTACCACTTGCATAGGTTTGTCCTTGACACCAGCGGAACTCATAGACCCAGAAGACATGGATTGTTTGGGGGTGACATCAGTAGAAACTGAAATAGCACTGCCAGTTTCATAGCCACCATCGGCTTCCGTGGGATCTGCTACAGATTCAGGGTGAGATGAACTGGTATTACCAAACTTCCTGGCATATAAGGGATCAAACTTCACGAATAGGCTTTCTTTGCCTCTGTCTATGAGATTATGGTTGCGATTGGATTCTGCACATTTGACAAGGTAGTCCAGGCTCGTTGCGTCTATGAGCATGTCGTCATAGTGAGGACCTTCCAGCATTGTCACATCACAGATGCTATCAAACTCAGCCCCAGTAAGGAGGTCTCCAGTTATGTCTGTCTGCTCCGTCACATCGTTGGATTGCTTCGGAGAGAGAGCCATGAGGTCGCCAACTGATGATACAGGTGTAATGAAACTTTCGTCGGAGGCCGCCGTGCTAGCACGAGCGGATAACATTTTATTCTCCACTATAACACTGCGACCAGGGGAAGTTCGTCCCAATAGATTTTGGAATCTATGGTAAATGTTGCTTTTATTGTTTTCGTGGAATCCCGGCGAATAATTATTCAATAAGTTTGAGAACATTCGAATAAATTGTCTTTCCTATCTCTCGAGTGTAATGTAATGATAATTTACAAAGGGAGACGGAAGATCACTAAGATAGCACAAAACTAGTTGGTCTGGCTATTTTTGTACAACGGCTCTCATCAAAATAAAACGCGAAAAGAAACCAAAAAAACTAACACTATTTGCTTTCAGTCAACGATTTCAACGGACATTTTATTTTTGAACAACAGTCAGTCGTAAACCGTAAACGTCAAAAATCATAACACAACAAACCATTCTACCATAGACAACCCAAGTAAGAACTGCCGGTCTACTCTTGAACGCGATTCCGATCCCAATTTTAAGTTTTGACGGAATTCTGACAGAAAACCCATAGGATTTCTGTCACGCGATTCCGATCCTAATTTTAAGTTTTGACGAAATTCTGACAGCATTCGTTTTCTGTCATTTCTTGAAGTTACATAGCTTTTTGATTTTAATTGTTTTTCTGGTGTTATTTTGAGTTCTGTTGTGTAATTTCAGTGGTATTTTAACCAACATTACTTGAGGTCTTAGCTCAAAGTGTTAGCAGTTGGAATTAAAGTGTGCTAAGTGATATTCTGATTTGATCGAAAATGTTTCAGATGGATTTGGAAAAAACGGCCATTTTTTTCCAAAGACAATAACTATGGTAGGGCCGGTTCGACTTTGACTGACTCGACTGACGGAAAAGTATTTTATGCAATATATTATCATTCATAATTTCATAATAGACTACTCGACACTGGCAAAATTGATCTGAAAAGGACAGATGCCATTCATTAAGAAGAAGAAGACATTCTGACAGAAAACCAGGCAGAAAACCCATAGAATTTCTGTCAAAATTCCGTCAAAACTTAAAATTGGGATTTATATTAATGTTAATGAAGCATTATTTATATATACTACACACTAACTACATTATGGATTTTTATTTCTAGCCTATATCGTCCCACTACTGGGCAAAGAATGAAATAAAATGCATGAATTTAATAAGATAAAATGTTTTAAGGTTATTTAAAGAAGAATTTGGCTAAACTTTCCTTTAAGCCACTGCTAGTTGGAAGTTCATATTTTTTTTGTAGATAGTACTCCTAAATAGAAAGCTTTTTGCAAATTTTCAACTTGCGGAAACTCACGGTTTACGAGATATAATTTTCTAAAATTTCAAAAATATCACGCCATTTGCCTAATTTTAGGTTGGATATTGTCATAATAGACGTCAAAGTTGACATTTGACGTTTTGTTGACGGTAATTAGGTGAATTTTATTCACCTTTACCGTTTCTTCTTTTTTTTAAGTAAAAAAAGACGTGTGACAGAACCGACACAGAGCACCCCGACTCCACGTAGTCTTGAGGTCCCTACCCCTAGAGTGTATATAAAAATCGTGAAGCCAGACGCTCGCGAGGAGGTCCTGGGTGAAGCGACGCTCAGGGCTCCTCGCGAGTGTTCTGTCTGGCTGAGCCATTGCAGATTCAAACTCGGGGCACCCCGACTTAAGTCACAAAAGTAACAGTAGGTTGTTAGGTTTTTTTTTTTTTTTTTATACCAACTTAATTTCAAGAATGGTGCATGTCAGTGCAGAGAGGACCCCTCCCGGTCCCTCCTCCTCCCTAACAATACTAAAGCCAACCCAAATTTTAACTTTACTACGCCTTTTAAGCGACTGTAAAGTGTTTTGAGGTTAGGTTACATTAATCGGTTTTTCTCATTTTCTTGTAATGCCGGTGGTACCAGAGGGCAGGGGGACCCCCCCCATCCCCACCCCTCCCAATTTCGTCTGCTATACTCTGCTAAATGTTTACCTATAGAGCTATTTCATCATCATCAACCTAAAAGTTTAACTGTGGATATCTCCATAACCATAGGGTTCCGCAGGGTGGGGATGGTACCGGGGGGTAGACCCTCCCCCACCCTTCCCTCCCCCCCCTTTTCATCCCTTAATTCGTAGTGACTTAAAGGAAATTTTAACCAAGAATTTTAAGAAATAAAATGAAAGAAGAATTTTGTGGTAGGCTGGTAGGTAGTACAATTTGGTCCATGATTAAATTATTTAGGACCACCTTGCAAAGGTTCTGTAGACAGTCTACAATACTTTTTCTACAACATTAATGCAGTACCTACAAGGTTAACCTATTCTTGCAAGGTATTATAATTTGTAGCTCTGACAAATACACACAGTGCACAGAGTGCCGCTAACAGTACATAGGAAATTGGGTGTTTCTAATGAATTCCCTATAGCCATAGCCAGGTCTAAAAGATAAAATAATTAGATTGGACGAGTACCTGGTCTAGCAATGAGGATCGGATCGGATTCCCATAATTCCTTGACTTCATCGGTGAATAACTTCACTTCATGTTTGAGTTCTCTAAAACCTTCTTTCATGTGCTTAAAGTTGGATACATTTTCTGCAGTATTGTAGCCACCCTTCCTCTCTCTTTCCCAGAATAAGCTACGCCGGGAAATAATAAGCACCGGTGCTATGTTCACAATATTTACATTCTTCTTCACAGTTTTACTTAGCACCATTGACTGCCCTTGATTTTTAATGAAATTGAAAAACGAGCAGGACCTGAATAATGCCATTTTTGAAAACGAGCAGATTGCGTTGCTTGTATAAAATTTAAATCATTTTTGACTTCTTTTGAGAAAGAAAAGTATAAAATTAGTTATTTGCCTTTTGTTTTGTTATTGAGGTTTTTTTTTAATTTATCACACAGTTCGCTTTTTTTTATGACAGTGACAGACAAGACACTATCACAACAGCTGCTTGGCTGGTAACAGCTGTTTCGAATAAACGTCAGCTGTCGCGTCGTTTCAACTGTCACTGTCATGCGTCTGCCTGGCATGACTGTTCGACTGGGGCACAGCACTGAACAGCTGACTGGACTCATTGAACTTTATTCTTCATCTGTAATTTAATTTGGCCGATCTTATTTTCACGAAAAAAGAAGAAGCAGATTTCTATGGTGTATGTGTGCGTATACGTATGTATATCTACATTTGTGTGCGTAAATCTTATATTTAAACTGTCAAAACTGACATCTCAAACTGTCAAATATCAAGAGGTCAATGTCATGCTTGCTTCTGCTTGCTACTGTTCTATATTTCTTGCTAGGCTATTTCGAGATACGAGCTAATATTTACGAAATAAAATCCACCGGAATATTAAATAAGACAGAAATGCGATGGCTGCAACAGCATCGGTAATTAATCATCTGTCTTATTATTATCATCTGAAGAGTATTTACCATTTCCTACAGCACAGACGACTCCAATACCTCCAGCAGCGTTGGGAACCAACCGCTCATAGTCAACTCCTACGCATAGTTACAACTGGGCAGTCATCATTAATGAGAAGAACATTTAATTCTTCAGGGCTGGACACCTCTGCCGCATGCCAGACCACCTCGTGGGCTTTCATCTTCAGTGGGCTGAAGATGTGTGTCAAACTTAGCGCTAGAAGGTGGTAGACCCGACTTTAGTGGGTGTGTGATGTGTGTTTATAACCCTGCCAAAAGTGTGATAGGTCAGATTGTGAATGAAGAAACTTGCTATATGTGTGTGATGGAGTAACTACCTACTAAAGATAATCTACAATGTTGTATAAATGTTTTTATAGCGTTAAAGATTTCATTTAAATTATTTTATATTTTCTTTAAGAATTATTATTCTGAATTGATTATTGTTATTATTCTCACACTGATTTATTTTAATTTAACTTATATTTTCTACTTTTTGTTTGAATTTTGTATATTGGTTGCCGATGAAGTATGTGAGCCACTTTTTTACATACCCTATGATCTTATAATTGTACCATACTTCTTGCAAATAAATATATTTCATTTCATTTTATTTGTACCAACTGTCGAACTACTCAGTAGTTACTAAACTACAGATGCAGAGTTATTGGTGAAAGAGACTCATTTCCTGTAGGTTTCATTTGCTCAAACTAGATATAATGTAACTATGCTACTCGGGGATAATTCAGCATTAAAGAGGCGAAAGAAATTTATCAGTCCAGTAGTTTTTGAGTTTATTTGTTACAAAATACAAATCTGTATAATAATGATGTTACCTACCTAAGTACCTATAAGTACATACCTACCTATTTGCTGAGAAGTCCCATTATCACACAGAACGCCTACCTATACATACATATGATTAAGTATTATGATTACACACTCCTCTGAATCCACCATCAGGTAAGCTCGTTGGCAGAGAGCACTGGTGGTCTAGTGGTAGCGGACCCGCCTTCCGATCCTTAGTCGTGGGTTCAAATCCAGTCGTGTACCAATGAGTTTTTCTGTAGAAAAATGTATGTGCACTATGCCAGTAAAACATCGTGAGGAAACCGGGGTGTTGTAGAACCTACAAAAGTTCGAGCAACTCGTTCGTGTCAAGCGCCACGCAATAAGGGCCCACTAGAGGCCTTGCGGAAACCAGCCCGCACATCAAGTGTGGATGATGAATTTGCCGCAGCTCGTTGGCATCAGTGCCTTGTCTACCTTATTCATAATAGGTAGGTACCTAAATAAGGTAGGCCTAATGATGATGATGATGATGAAAAGGTACCTCTATGTAGGTAGACAAGTCTATCTACCTATTTGCTGAGAAGTCCCATTTTACACACAGAACTCCTACCTACCTAAGAGCTGGTAATCATTTTAAACATAGGTATTCAGCTTCTGAATCCACCATCAGGTAAGCTCGTTTGCATCAGTGCCCACCTTACTCATAATACCTAACTAAATGCAGTAGATCTACAAAATCATGTAGGTAAATAAAACAAACATTCCACAGGATGGATGTTAGCAATGGCCTACTACGCGGGCAAAGCCTGCCGCGGGCGACCGCTAGTTCATAAAATCTACAGTCACGAAAAACGCCTTGGGATGCTTGCTACTAACTATTATCTATTCTGTGAACCGTCACAGAATAGATAATAGTTAGTAGCAAGCACCCCGTGTCATAGTAACTACTAGCGTATCTGTAATATCTATTCTGTGAACCGTCACAGAATAGATAATAGTTAGTAGCAAGCACCCCGTGTCATAGTAACTACTAGCGTATCTGTAATTCGGAAATATCTTAGATTCACGAAATCTAACATCATCATCACCCTATCCCGAACCTTATCCCATACTAACTATCCTTTATTCCATGTCGTGAGAAACACCGCTTTTTTTTTTACATTCTAGTTGCATTCGGTAAAAGCCAAGGCAGGAGAAGATTTGACTTCCTTAAAAAAAATGTTTGCTAAATGTTTGCTAGTGTGTATCATCAACTTATTATTAAAAAATGATGAAAGCTTTAATTAAAAATCGATGTTATATGAATGCAGTAAGATTTAACTTAAATAAGCTTACAGATTAAGAATAAAGAAAGAAGATGAAGAAAGATAGTGGAATATTACAGAAAACTTTAACACAGAAAGCTCAAATTAAAATTAAAAAAAAGTTTTGATAAACATGCCGTGGTGAATATTGCGTAAATATAAGAGCGCCGATTTAATTTGTTATTTTTCTTTTTACTAAAGTTTACCATGTTGCACTCAACTAAACAAATTAATTAAATAACTACATGCAGCATGCACTCGCTCGAGCTAAGCCAGCGAACCAAGCACAGAGTACTTTGTATAAGGCGGCAACCGGCTGCACGCGTATTAAACACGTTTGTACTTTCACTTTCGTTTAATATGTTCAAGGAATAATATTGTCGCCACGTAACATTCTTTCAACATTTCAATCTAGTGTCTCGGTCGCACTCTTGGTGGCGTATCCGTATTGTTTGCACCTCTATCTGCTCGCAACGTAGATACTGTGAAAATCTACTTGGGATAAAGAAATAATGAAATAAGTCTTTGAAGTGTATAAGAAAATGGGTATGGAAAAACATATCACAAGTGCGGTGAGTACCTACCAAACTTTAATAAAATCGAAAAATATTACAAAAAATACTAGTATCTATCCCCAAGATGACAATTCAATCAAAAATTCATTTTCTTTCAATAATAACTTATCTTCTCCTTCCTATTCCTGTTTTAAATCAAAATTGTTTTATTCTAGGATGGGAAACCATCTGAATACCTCTACCCTCCAGAGTTACTTAAACGCCTGGACTTCAGTAAGAGCCCGGCTACATTTAAGCCTAAGATAACTGCTGCTCAACCAGGTGAAGACTGGATGGTGGTGCGACCTCTTCAGCGCTCCGACTATGATAAAGGGTTCTTGCAACTGCTTAACCAGCTGACCAGTGTTGGAAATGTGTCCAAAAAGCAATTTGATGGTGAGTTTGTCAAAACATACCTCATACTGATTTATTATTATTAATCTAAGTACTCTATCATCATCATCATCCTGAAGAAACTTACTAACTACCCTATACCATATTTGGGAAGAATGATTTTGACTCCTCTCTTAGCTCACTAGATAACATGCAAAAACAATTTGTATACATAACTCAGTGTAAATTATTCAATCAACAGATCGTCAGATAAAAATATATCCTATAATTTTTTTATACTTAACTTAAAAACAAGGACTGACTTTTTTTATTTCACATATACACTTATTCAGTAGAAGTAAAAATCAGCCCTTAATTAAATACTAGCGGCAGCCCGCGGCTTCGCTCGCCCCGTTCCCGTTACGCCCCATTCCCGCTATTTACTTACGACATCACATTAGAAACCTCTGTTGTATGTTTTATACATATAAACCTTCCTTTTGAATCACTCTATGGATAAAAAAAAACCGCTTCTAAATCTGTTGCGTAGTTTTAAAGATTTAAGCATACATAGGGACAGACAGCGACAACGACTTTGTTTTATACTATATAGTGAAGTCAAGGTAATAAATAAATAATGTAGCTGTGATATACTTACATTAGATACCATTTGCTCATAATGTAGAACCTTTGTCACAGGTATGCAGCAACAACACTGATTATTTTAAAGCATTTTTGTGTTTTTTAGGGTTCCGTAGCCAAATGGCAAAAACGGAACCCTTATAGATTCGTCATGTCTGTCTGTCTGTCTGTCTGTCTGTCCGGCCGTGTCACAGCCATTTTTCTCCGAAACCATAAAAGCTAGACTGATGAAACTTGGGGAGTAGATGTATTCTGTGAACCGCATTAAGATTTTTACACAAAAATAGAAAAAAAACGATAAATGGGGGTCCATACCTACTTGAAACTGAAACTCAAAAATTTTTTTTTCATCGAACCCGTACTTGTGGGGTATCTATGGATAGGTCTCCAAAAATGATGTTGAGGTTTCTAATATCGTTTTTTTCTAAACTGAATAGTTTGCGCGAGAGACACTTCCAAAGTGGAAAAAAGTTGGTCCCCCCCCTCTAACTTCTAAAATAAGAGAATGATAAAACTAAAAAAAATATGTGTTGTACATTACTATGCAAACTTCCAACGATATTTGGTTTGAACGAGATCTAGTCAGTAGTTTTTTTTTATACGTCATAAATCGTAAACCGCAATTTACCTTTCGACGAACTACAAAAACCTTTATATTATGTTAATTGATGCTACGGAACTCTTCATGGGCGAGTCCGACTCGCACTTGGCTGCTTTTTATTTATATTTAACCATGACAAAAATAGTACAGTTTTAGCTTAGCCAAAGGGTTAAATAGATTTGACTCCTAATTTTTGCCAGGGTGGGTCCACGTCAACTTAACCTAAAAATAAGGGTGAAGTTCCCTTTGGTCTCGTGGTAGCGGCCCCGCCTTCCGATCCTTAGGTCGTGTGTCCAGTCCAGTCGTGTTTACCAATGAGTTTTTCTGTCAAAAAATGTATGTGCACTATGCCAGTGCTCTCAAACGGTGAAGGAAAACATCGTGAGGAAACCGGGGCGTGTCGAAGAATCTAAAAAAGTTTGAATAACACGCGTCAAGCGTCACGCAAAAAGAGCCCGCCAGCGGCCTTCTTGCGGAAACCAGTCCGCACATCAAGTGCGGATGATCAATTTGCCAAGTTCCCAAATGTGGCATTCATGGTAGGAATATAGTCTCTTTAATAATAAGTAAACTGATGAACTGGTTGGAGGAATGCTAAATATTGGCGTAAGTACCTATTCGACAAGTGGGCGACCTCGCAAACCGGTGGCGGCGCGGGGCGCAGCGTGATAATGACCTTTCCGTAATCGATTTACTCGTTCCTGTTCAATAAAAGTGGTTTATTTTCCATGAAGACATGGGTGCCTCTTTTTTTTTTTATTCTTCTCGTTGATGAAACAAGCATATGGCCCACCTGATGTTAAGCGGTAACCATCGCTTATAACAAAGCATTGCCAAGATTAATACATTAATACAAGCCAGCTTCTAAAACAGGATGAGGTCCTCAATTCGGGGTTTTATAGCCTCAGAGCTCCGTCTATTATTAAATCAAAGAAAGAAAATTATTTTTTATTTCGATCGATAGTTATGTAGTAAATTCATATGGGCTACTAGGCTACATTGGCGGGGCGGCGCGGCGGAGGTTTTTGGCCGATCAACACATTAATAATAACCGCGCAGAACATATCGGTTGGGAATTACGAAGGAAGCCATGTCACGAGCGCTTTGACTTGGTACTTACTTACAGATATAATGATAGTCATGCTGACTATTAACAAATTTAAAAATTAAGTACAAAGAAATCAATGAATACAAGTCTTTTAACAACAAAAATGCCCATAAAACAGTTGAGTTATTTGCAGATCGTTGAACTTGAAATAGCTCGACTGCAATGATCCGAATCAGAGTTTAAAATTGCAATATAAATAGTTTATTAAATTTCCCCTGATCAAAAATGGGGGTGTTAAATGTTATAAGTTTGAGGTGTAGGTGTGTCTGTCTGTTTGTGGCCGTAACTTTCGTGAAAATCCATGCAGCCGTTTCCATGTTCTGAGTATATTCACCACTTTTAAAGTTAATCACAAAATTTCAAATTAACTTGTTTCATCATGCGTATTTCAGAAAGGTTCACAAAGATGAAGCAATCCGGCGGGTACTACGTAACTGTGATCGAAGACACGCGCATATCGAAATTGATTGGCGCCGCCACTCTAACCGTCGAACAGAAGTTTATCCACAACTGCTCTTTGGTAAGTATTATTGGCAGTATCTTCTGCCTTATAACCATATGCATAACTAATGCTTGAGTCTCAGTCGAGCCTCGCTTGGATTTTTTGACACTTTCCAATAAAGAACTGTCAAAATATCCCTGACTGAGGCTCGACCCAGAATTAAATCCTGCGCACACCTAGTTCGCTGGCGGTAGCGATCAGTGAAACGCTGTCAAATATCGCTATCAAAATTGACAGCGTTTTACTGATCGCCGATGCCAGCGGCCTAGGCGAGCGCAGGCGTTTAAGGATTGTTTCTACGAACGGCCCTGAGAGTATTCCCCTTTTCTAACCTTAACACACAGTTCTTCCGATTATAAAATAATTGCAATTTTATTTCAGCGTGGCCGCTTAGAAGATGTCGTAGTAAACGACACATACAGAGGAAAACAGCTGGGTAAACTGTAAGTTTTAAAACAAATAAACACATTCATACGATCGTCTAATCGTCATGACAATAAGACCTAATATTCCGTTTGAATTTCAGAATAGTTGTAACAGTGTCATTGCTGGCCAAAGAAGTTGGCTGCTACAAGATGTCATTGGACTGTAAAGATAAACTGATCAAGTTCTATGAAACTCTGGGCTACAAAATGGAGCCTGGAAACTCTAACGCTATGAATATGAGGTACATTATAGAAGTAGTAAAGCTCTTTATGAAGGGCTCATTCGGGGAAGTACTACCACCACGCCTATTTCTGAAGCTGAAGTGTGAAGTGAAGCTCTGTATCTGTATGCCTCAAGTTGATGGACGCAAGAAAGTGCATCGTCGTAGGGCACGTTCTTGACGTGCGTGACCTACGAGGCAATGCTTTGTTATAGGCGATAGTTAGCACTTAACATCAAGTGGGCCGTATGTATGTTCCATCAGCTAGTTGTATAAAAACCTACCAATACTAGTCTTTAGTATTTGCGAAAAATCTATTCTAGTCACTTCAAATCAAAGCCTGATAACGATAAGTATAAGTATGAAATAAAAGACAAGTTTTATAGTATCTTATCTCTTGCGCCTTCCTTTAAAGTTAGATAAAACGTCTGAGTGGTTTAGAGTAGATTAGATAATTCTGATTTTTTTTCGGATATCAAACAGTATAATTAACTAGAACAAACAAATAAGCTAATTATACGTAACATACAGAAAACTAAAAAAAAGCTTTTTTACTGTGTAAAAAAAAACAGAAATAGATAACAACACGAGCAAACAATAAAAATAACAAACTACCTACAATAAAAATGTAATAGCTGTTCATGCCTAACCAAACCTGAAGTAACCAAGTTATTGAATACAAAATCGCACACTGGGCACTCGCCTAGGATTGGGAACAAGGTCATTCAACAGAGTACCAAAGTTGACAACATACCCAAAGAACTAGCAAGCTGAAGTGGTAGTGGGCCGGCAATGTTTGCCGAAGAACCGATAACCGCTGGGATAAACGAGTTTTGGAATGGAGACCACATTCAGGCAAAATATCCAGTGTAGGACGACCTATGTCCAGCAGTGGACTGTAATAAGTTGATGTTGACACTGTCTAACTTACTGCCAAATGCTAATGTTGACTGGCCTCTCAGCTCAGTTGGTAGCTCTGCCTTCTGAGCCGTAGGTCGTGGGTTCGATCCCCACTGAGAACAAATATTTGTGTGGTGAACATAGATGTTTGTTCTCTGTCTGGGTGTTTTATTGTATTCTAAGTATGTATTAAAAAAATGCATATAATTGTTATATCAGCTATCTGGTTCCCATACTGCAAGCTCTGCTTAGTTTGGGGCTAGATAGTGTTGTGTGGATTGTCTATAATATTTATTTATTTAAACATGCCTACTAAACATAATACTGATTTTCCACTTTACCTTATGTTTGAAGGAAACAGCGGTAACACAGTGAATGGTTTCAGATTCGAGGATCCATCTTGACAATTAGCCGCTGGGCCGTCCGACCTGCGCTCTAAACTGTAAGTAGACACTACCAGCCGAGCCGCCGTCATCGCCACAGCACGCTACGCATCACATCATGACATCATCGCACTGTGGCCTATATAAAAATTACCGATATTCGCAAAAATCGGTATAGCTTCGCCATGGTTTAGTTTGCCCAAACCTGGCAAACAAAATTATGAAATTATTGTTGCGCTGTACAGTTGGCTGCACCAGAATGTATACAATTAGTAACTTTCAGGATAGTATCGCAGCATTGCAATGGTTATTTACAGGGTAAATGCTGAAAAATAAGTGAACTTGTCAAGTGTAGAGTTTTTTGTCTGTCAGTCCTTTGCAATGCTGCCTCACTACCTACCTTGAAATTATTGTATACATTTTTGTACTGACTGTACTTACTACCATGCACATGGTCTGTAAAAAAGCCTATACTATATCTATTTCTTTCCAGAACCCATTTGATCTTTCTATTTCCTAAATAATGTATGCAGGGTCATTTATATCAATTCTTCATAAAACGCGCCGAAATAAGAATCGATTGGCGCAGCCTTAATTTTGATCCATTATTATTTTATTGTATTGAATGTGTCAATAACTACAATAACTCATAAGTTGTAGACTGATGTGTGAAAAAGGTGTGTTGTGTGATTTAAGCTCGGTTGTTTGTGTGTATACAGTTGCAGGGTCAATCGTTTTATCTATCAAACGCTGAAACCTACAAGACTTAGGGCTGCTTGCTCCATCTACGGAATAACGCTATTCGTCGAATAAAAAATATAACTCCTTGTTTTTGACAAGACTATCTAGATATATATTTTTATTTGATTTTTACTTATTTGTAGATTGAAAAAATTGCCCTTAAAATACCATTACGTTTAGATCAAATGAAATGGTTACTTTTTTCTTTGTGAGGTTTCTTCAGTTGATAGGGTGTTCGATTGATTTTGGATTTCCTGGCACATAATTGTATGTTTTGAAGACGCTTTGCTTGTACACTGAAGTTGTAATATCAACTTTGGTGCATATTTAAAAAGCCATATATTTTTTATTACGTGTATGTACAGTCAAGGTCAGAAGTATGTCTATCATTTAGTTCTAACCATATTTTTTACATTATAATACACTTTAAGTTACAATTTTTACTACATTTATCATAGTTTGATTGAACATTATTAAACATTGCTGGTTTTTTACCAATATTAGCAATTCTTTGAAACTTTGGCTGATCATCAATTCCTTTTGATGTTGACTGTACTTTGGTATTAACTGTCCTAATAATATATAGTTTCTTCTTTCAATAATATTGTTACCATGTAATTGATTCCAATGTGATCATAATAAAAGTGATACATTATGTACTTACAAATATATTTTTAAGAATATTTTTTGTAAATAACATTATTTTGCTTATTAAAACTTTTTGCTTGGATGTTCGTGTTTTTTACTTTATTCGTTTATTCAGCCAATGTAAATAACAATGATGGGATCAATAAAAGTAGAAATAATAGACTTGTTATACTTTATACCGTTTTAATTACAGAAGTGTAAATTTAGCGGATAGATTAAGAGTTTAGATAAAACAACACCATTTCAATATCATCTTGGTTCAAGTCTTAAGATGTTAAACACATTTTAAACGCTTTGTAAAACAAATTCTTATTTATACGTTTACCGAGACTGCGCTTGTGCTTAGGCTAGGAAGAATGGCAATTTCTCTTTTCTTAAATATTTTTTTTTTGTAGATTGGTATTGGACTGATACAAATGAGCTGTCAACTCTCTATTATTCTCAGCTACAACAGTCTGGCGGTTCTTCTATTATTTGAATACATAAAAATCCTTTCAGAAGTGCATGATGAATTGCTAGTTTACTAGAACATTCGAAACATAGGTAAATAAATAATGGCTGCTGTATTTGTCATCTGAAATAATTACGGAGTATTCACACCTCATTTGCCGATAGCACAAATGCCTACACTCTCTCTGTGGTCGGCACTTCATGACTGAAGATCGTGATCACTAGGATGTCCTTAATGTAGAGAGTGGACGGCCTGCCTCCAGCGCGTCCTATTTGTAGCCATGTTCACCACATCATGGCTTCTTCCCACCATGTTCCTCTCTTTAAGTTGGTCAGTCCACCTAGTTAGGAATCTACCGCGAGACCGTCTTCCTTCCACGTTCCCAACGATAACCAGTTTCGCAAGGCTTTGGTCGCCGCGCCTTGCTATATGGCCGAAGTAAGAGAGCCTACACTCTACACATCTCTAAATCTAAAAGAAATATAAATATGATCTTGAGTTTTCCGGCAAACCATAATATTCTTAAAGATTTACTTAAATCATCTCACTTGTCGTCTTATAATGACTTGCGTCCGCTTAAGCCTGTATAATACATAATAGTACCTGTATAATTATCATTGAAATAAATCTTTCAGGAATTATTAAAAAAAAAAGCAGCCAAGTGCGAGTTGGACTCGCCCATGAAGGGTTCCTTAGCATCAATTAACATAATATAAAGGTTTTTGTAGTTCGTCGAAAGGTAAATTGCGGTTTACGATTTATGACGTATAAAAAAAAAACTACTGAGTAGATCTCGTTCAAACCAAATATCGTTGGAAGTTTGCATAGTAATGTACAACATATATTTTTTTTGGATTTATCGTTCTCTTATTTTAGAAGTTAGAGGGGGGGGGACCAACTTTTTTCCACTTTGGAAGTGTCTCTTGCGCAAACTATTCAGTTTAGAATAAAACTATATTAGAAACCTCAACATCATTTTTGAAGACCTATCCATAGATACCCCACACGTATGGGTTCGATGAAAAAAAAATTTTTGAGTTTCAGTTTCAAGTATGGGGACCCCCAAAATTTATAGTTTTAGAAAAAAACGATATTAGAAACCTCAACATAACTTTTAAAGACCTATCCATAGATACCCCACACGTATGGGTTTGATGAAAAAAACATTTTTGAGTTTCAGTTTTAAGTATGGGGACCCCCAATATTTATAGTTTTTTTTCTATTTTTGTGTAAAAACCTAAATGCGGTTCACAGAATACATCTACTCACCAAGTTTCATCAGTCTAGCTCTTATGGTTTCGGAGAAAAATGGCTGTGACTCGGCCGGACAGACAGACAGACAGACAGACAGACAGACAGACAGACAGACAGACATGACGAATCTATAAGGGTTCCGTTTTTGCCATTTGGCTACGGAACCCTAAAAATGTAGCTGCGTCTAGTTGTACGTAAATCGGACTATACACTATAAAAATGCAATCAGGCATGTTATACTTTACCTTAGACGATTTCTAAGGCCGGAATGCAGAAGCAATGCTTGAGTCTGAGTCGAGCCTCAAGCATAGCACTTTTATATGGAGAACTGTCAAAATCTCTAATTGTTTCTGCATACATGCTAGGTAATCAAATTGCAGCCGTTCACTAAATCTCGTGACAAATGTAGAATAATAGAACACGCCTTAAAAAAGCGAACCTCGGTTTATAATTTATCTGCCGTACCGGCGTCTAATCTCACTTGAGCCCGCATTGGTGCATTATTAACGATTGATCCCTAAAATCGTTTGTTTCTACGATGGAATGAGTAATGGACTATGTACATTTTAGTACCCAAAGTGCATAGCATCTTTGGTATTATGCTAACTTTTATATTCAATCTAAGGCCGATGATGCTTCCTAGAAAGTAAAGTTTAATTTTAACAGCGCTATAGTTGTAACCCGTTTTGTAGTTTCAGGTTTTAGGAGATGGCAACATTTTTAGTGCTGTCAAATTAAGTTGTTATTGAATTGACACCATTCTTTAGAGAAGTTGTATTTTGACAGTGTGAAACTTTACGCGCTGATTAAGTACAGTGGGTATCAGAATTTGATAACCTTTCTAGTAGGTACTAAGATTTACGTCTCAGGGCCATAAGCAAAAACAATGTCTGAGTCGAGCCTGAACATAGACTTTTTAAACACAGTCACAGAAAAGACAGCTCGATGTATTTTTAAGCGTACTGTGTTTGATGGAACTGTGTCAAAAACCTATGAACCACCAAATAAATACGGCACGCCCGTATCCTAGTCAAACCAATGACACCTCCATTGTAATAGATTTCCAACCTCCTTGATCCTGAAGCCATAGAGTTTTTAAATGCTTTAGAAGAGACTACTCAGACTCAAGCAATGTTGCTGCTTATGGCCCTTAGTATTAAAAAAATCATAGCAGTAAATAAATAGCAAAATCTTAAAAATAATAGACAAGACTATTAAAATTACACCATAAATATTTGAATTGAATCGAAATCTCAGACCACGTGTATGTTGACAAAACGTCATAGTTCAACAACACGCCACATTAACAACTTTATACATAGTCATAAGATTCATTTTATCTTACAATTTGGATTTAAATGTACGCACATGAACTTTGCAACATACACTGATCCGACGGGACATACGGTTTTACAAACATCGATCACACATATTATAAAATTTACAAATATGCACATCAATACTTTTACGTACTCTCAACTGTGCAGTGTGCATCCAGTCAGGTAAAAAGTCAACGACGTGTTATAGTTCACACCACGTAAAAACTGGAGGGGATTTTTCTGCGCGGGGTGCAGAGGTCGACTGACAGCCAATAGCGTGCCGTCAAAGTCACGCAGCGTTTTACTCACTATTAATCCCCGAATGCGAAAAATAGATTGTAGTCTGGATTCTCATTATGCTAGTTTTTATCCCGAAAAAATAACAGGAACAGCAAACTACGGCCGCTAGTTTACTCATAAATCGTCTACAGCGCTTTTTTACGTGAAGCGAACTATATTGATAAGGCTCTACCTCGCGTCTAGTTGATTCCAAATGCAAGCTAGAACTGTGGCGCTGTGGTGATCTTTGTTCCGAGTTTCATCGGCCCCTGCCCTCGGGCGGACCGTCTCGCTTCCATCTCGCGCTGTCGTTGCAATTTACGCTCTTCGCGTTTTCTCCGTAGCTCTTCCATTTTCGAAGCATTGTTTTCTGTGGAATATTAAACGCTACTTTTATGATATCTTTGCGAGAAGTCGCTGAATGGAAAGGTCTCCAAAATTCGTAGTAGTAATATCTCAGGTGCGGCTTGTGTCCAGCAGTGGACTTCTATAAGGTTATAATATGTTCCTATCCCACACGTATTGGAATAGTGTAATATGAATTGAGTGATTGGAACTTCAGTTGGAAACAGCAAATTGCAGTCCATTCGTTAACGAATTTTGTCATTTCTGTTTTCAATAAAACTGTGACACCGGCCCAAAGGTGGCGTTTTGAAGATTGCGCGCAGTAAACGTCAAAAAGCACTGAAGATGTGTCTAACGTGGCAATGCAAAGCAGTGTTGTCTATGCTAAGCGGTGCACTTCAGGCTGATGATGACGATGAATCTTACTGTAGTATGTTACCGTCTGCGTCTTCTTCAATAGGCTCGAACTCTCCGTCTTCCCAGCCGCCGAGGGAATCGTTGCTGTTCTGATGCGCCGGCCGATGCTCCAGCCGCGCGGTTACGTTGCGGACGTACGTAGCGTTCGCGTTGTTGACGCCCGCGTCCGTCCATTGCGTATTGTTCCACGTTTCCGACGGACTGACTAGTTCTGCTTCCGCGGTCTGAGAAAAGAGAATATACTGTCATCTGATTTGTTAAGGATCTGAGAAACATTTAGTTTTATGTATTCTAAGTATTTATTTACAAAAAAAAAGTGTATAAGTATTATATCAGCTATCTGGGTCCCATAGTACAAGCTCTGCTTAATTTGGGGCTTGATAGTGTTGCGTGGATTGCCCACAATATTTATTTATTTATCAAAAATACTGTCTGTGTATAGTGAAAGATTGGGCGGGATGGTTTAAGGAGTAGATTCTTCCATTCCAAGACACACAAAAGTTGGCATTAGGTTTATAGTACATTGTTACCCGAGTGTTGAAAGTCACGTTTTTTGAGTCCCGAGACGGGTTTGGCGCCAGAGCGTAGCGAGGGCGCCAATGGAGCTTGAGGGACTTAAAAGACTTTCATCCGAGGTAAACACTGTGCTTTTCATTACGAATACAAGGAAAGTAAAAATAAAAACATGAAAGAAAAATTTGTGAAAATGAAGATTGAATTGCCGCCTTCCCGGTTTTTTTTTTATTTTTCTCTGGCGGGCCTTCGGCTTCAGTTCGCCAGCATTATTCAGCCAAAATTTTCATTTTCATAATTTAAAAAATGGTAAATTGTTTGCTCAAATCTATGTTATTTTAAAGAAATAGTTGAACGTACGAGTACGAATATAATAATTAAGCCGTATAAGGAATCAACTCACGAGGATAGTAGGCAGTGCTAATTTTTATCATATTTTTTATAAATATTGTTGACATGGATGATATATTAATAAAGTAATTTAGAAGATATATTATTTATTTAATACTATCTTTATGTTATTTAAATTTAAATTTAAATTTTACATTGCGCTTTAATTAGACTTTTTAAACTTCATACCGTTGTAATGGGTTTCCAACCTACTTGCTGAATAAAAAGTTGGAATTTGGTTGAACAACCTCCTTGCAGTTAGAAAGACTTTAGAAAGTTGGAACATGGTTGAATAAAATAGAACTTGTTTTTTTTTATAATTTGACAGCTGTCAGTAGAAAGCGATTCTCCCTAGGGCTGAAAGTTTTACTTTCAATTAGGCCCCTCAGGCAACTTCAGACCTACTTTCAGAGTATGAGCAATGAAAAATTATAAACAGCGTATGCCAATTTCTTAACTAGAAATAATGCTAATAATGTTGGAAAATAAAACAAGATGCATTAGCATTCTAATGTCAAGGATCACATTTACAATACTTGTGATTGTAACTAAGGGAGATGTTCAAAGAATACAGATCATAAGTGTCACACACATATTTCCCGCCTTTAGTGGTTTTATAAGCCTTCTTTAGTAAACGATGTTTATTTGTATACTATACTGACCGGTTGTTCCTGTAATGTTCCCCACTCCTCGTTATCCCACTCGTCCTCACAGAGCGCCGCTAACGTCGGCGCCTGCGCACTGCCACTGCTCGGCGGGGACTTAGCACTCGCGCCAGTACCTACGAAACCCATAGACTTAGGAAACTCCTTGTTGCACAGTATAGACATGTAGTAACGGGTGAGAGGGCCACGAATGCTGGAACTTAGTGTCAAAAGCAAAAGCCAATGGGATTTGACATAAAGGTACCAGCGAGTGAAAACAATTTTTTTTTTATTTTTTTTTAATGTTACTAGCTGATGGAACAAGCCCACCTGATGTTAAGTGGTAACCATCGCCTATAACAAAGCAATGCCTCGTAGGTCACGCACGTCAGAAACGCGCCCTACGATGCACTGCCCTGCGTCCATCAACTGGAGGGATACAGATATTCAGCCTCACGTGCCAGTAATTTCACCGGCACCCACACCCTTCAAACTGAAACACAGCAATGCTGCTTCACGGCAGAAATAGGCATGGTGGTAGTACTTCCCCGGACGAGCCCATCACAAAGAGCTCTACTACTACTCCATACATTTTTATCAACATCATAGATTAAATTCCGAACGCAATAAAGTATTATGGCGTTCTTTTACTAGTAAGCCAAAGCAAAAACATTTCGTCTCCATTGTAATGGTTTTCCAACCTCCTTGACGAAACCACATATTTCGAAAACTACGTTTAGTTTGAATATAAATTCACGTAATTGAGATGCGGCGTAATAATCTTTGAACATTATCTTTTCAGTTTCAGATCACCATCAGGCTGTGAACTACATGTAGAAGAAATGTAGGCATTTTTATGTCATTACAATAAAACTAAATAGTACATATATATTATTTTATATTATAATTTTAAGTAATCTTTTGATGGTTTTACTGTGTTTTATTGGCCCTTTCGTTTGAACAAACCTATTTCATATGAAATGTTTGTTCCAACGAAAGGACACGGATTTTACCCACATTTGAACTCTACTCTACCTTTGGGCCATTATCTCGGGTTTTTACCAAAAATCTTGATAATATTCCATGCATAACGCAACAGTTTGTTAGTCAATTTTTACAACGCCGATTTTTTCTGTCTCATCTTTTCTCCGTACAATAGAGAGAGACAAATTAGAGAAGCGAAAACAACATTTCGTAGACAAAATATGGTGGCAAAACTCCGACTCGGGGTACTGTAGAACAGAGGGGCTATTCAGAGTTTTGCAACACCATTTTTGGTGTCGTGTAAGACATAAGGTGTCGTGTTAGCGTTTTGTAAAGAGGTTTTAACCTCTTTACAATCCCGATTTTGTATGAAAAACGATGAGCGCCTCTGACGGGCTTTGCGAGAAATAATATTGCTACGTATCTTCACTTACTATCGCTAACACCGGTGATAGTCTATCGTCAACACCAAAATCGTACTAAATCTTTTCGTTAGCTTCACGATTCTGACGGTTTTTGTGTAAAATGCTATTCTAAGTTTCGGAATGCATTTGACAGCTTCACGATCGATCAATCAAAATGAATTAGTAAACAAACATTTATTTGTGCATTTTTGAAGTCAATAATTGCTTTAGAGAATGTCTGCAAGATGTTATTTTGCAATGCGGATGGTCGAGAAAAACCGGGTTCGTAAATTACGGGAACTGCGGGCTGGTTTACGGAAAGCTTTCAATCCTATCGAAGATCTTCCGGAGGCCATATTTCGTCGTCGGTATCGTTTGTCGAAGGTTGCCTTCGCGTTCCTATGCGAAGAGTTGCGACTGCATAACGACCTAAAGTCTTCGCAGCGCGTGAGCTTTGAATTAAAGGTGAGTCATGTTATTTTCATTAATATGTACCTACCACCTAAGATACCAACCCGGTATTACTGCTTATGTAGGTACGTACAAAGGTGTCCCTCAGGAAAACATCCTAACTATATGGTAACTATTTAAGTTACTTTAGATTTTTACATAGAAGATATTTTTTTTGAGCTTCTTAATAAAAATTATCAACATCATTTCAGGTGACTCTGGATACCCACAGTGGCCTTGGCTCATGGCACCATTCTTAAATGTTACTGCAACTCCCCAGAAAGAATGTACAACCAGAAGCATATGAAAGCCCTGGTCACAATAGAAAACACTTTTGGCTGGTTAAAAACAGTTGGCGTTGGGCAAGGATAGGATCTTGCACTACAAGCCAAACAAATGTGTTCAGATCATACAGGCTTTTCGTGTTCTTCACAACTTAGGCCTTGATTTTGATTGTTCAGATCCCGAAGAAGATCTAGTTATCAAAAGCCAACATGTGAATTATTTGCAGTGTCTGTACCTACCTACTATTTTCGTATCTTATTTTTATATGCTGTTTAGGTACTTTACTATTACTAAGCGTAGCGTGTGCGTGTTTTGTAAAAAGATCATACAAAAAAAAGTAGGAACGAAGCCGTAGTTTGTTGCCTGTTCTTCTAGGCTTGGTCGCGTGGAACTGGCACCTAGACTCACCTAGCTTTAAGACGTTTAAAAGTGATCTTAGTGATACTGCAGAATAAATTCTTTTTTTTTATTTGAGTTTTAATTTAAATATGCCCTATACTCCAGTTCGGTTTTAATAAATAAGTCTCCTGAGTTTGCTCGTGCGCGGCGTCGTGCTTGTGAGCGGTGATGGCGGAGACCACGACGTGGTGAAAAGCGCCGGCGAGGTGATGGTGCTGGATAAGTATCACATAACATCAGTGTAAATCAGTCTTTAGGGATCCGTAGTTCTGGATATCAGAACAGAACATATTATACCTATATGTATAGAGTATATAGCGTCTCAATTCATATTATGCTGAAAGCCCGCAGAATTCTAAGGATTTTTGGTAAACCAGATCTTAAAAAAGACGAATACAACAAGAGTTACCTACGATTTGGCACGAAAAAAACTTCAAATGCTTCTCCTGTAGGCCTACCATGAGCTCTGTCTGGCTCAGTCTCTGGTTCTGGTTTTGAGTCTGTGCGAGTGTTGACTAAATAAATCCTACGTCAAAACGTCATACACACAGAATAATGCACTGGTGAGTCACTCACACAGACTCAAAACCAGAGCCAGACAGAGTTCATGGTAGGCCTACTGAACAATCGTGAATTGTCAGTCAATTGAACCAGTAGTCATCTTTATGGTCTTTATTTTGAGGAATCTATGCCCGATCCATGTTGGCAACTTGCTAAAAATGAAGACTTTGTGTTAGATTCATTGCGGCCAACATCGAAATGTTTGCGTCTTATCACCATGTCAATTTGCCTATGGTAGCACGAACACGAAGTAAAAAGTGAAGCTAACACCCAAAAGCTTGTCGATTCTCAGAATAACCTCTCAGGGCGTCAATTCCAGCAACACAGTTCGATTGAGTGATCGTCGAGTGATCACTGAATCCGCGTTCCATTTTTAAATTTTTCAAATAAAAATTGACAACTCACATCGATAAAGGCCTGCGCACACCTAGTTCGCTGGCGGTAGCGATCAGTGAAACGCTGTCAAATATCGCTGTCAAATCTCAAATCTGACAGCGATATTTGACAGCGTTTCACTGATCGCTACCGCCAGCGAACTAGGTGTGCGCAGGCCTTTACGCGATCGCTTGAGTGATTTGTGTTTTTAGAATCGACACCCAGTTTTCTAGTAGTCTCTCGCTCTTACCCGCGCTCGAGTCGATTTCGCCCCAAGCCGCCATATCCCAATGCTCAGGATCGTAGTCAGAAGCGGATTCACTGCGCTCTAATGACGTCATCGACGTCACTGATGACGTCGTTGTCGACATGCTGCTTGACGATGGTTGTTCTGGAACATTAGATGAAGGTTAATTCACTGAGAATTGGGTTTTTTGAGCAATGACCGACATTTTTCAATCGAGACGGCCTAAGTCTGCCAGAGATCAATAGGCAGAGATATTTGAGGGACATTGAGGGAGCTGACAACCGTTTAAACAACTTCTCACTCGTATTCAACAATTTGATTGTTCAGTGAAAAGTTCAGTAATTTAATATATTTTCCAAAATGTCGAAGCGTGCGATCATGAAGTTCTTTGTCAACTAAAATACATATTTCAGAATATTGGTATGTCTTCACATTCGCAACAACACAATGCACTCCAAGACTAACTGGGCTGGTTACGTCTGCCACATGTCTGAAGGCCTGCGCACACCTAGGTCGTTGGCGATAGCGATCAGTGAAACACTATTTTCACTGATCGCCGACGCCAGCGACCTAGGTGTGCGCAAACCTTGACGCGCTGTGAGCCAAAGCTTTCACATTGTTGGAGCGTGGCACATCAAGGCAGCGTCGAGAGACCACGCAGACAACGGCGGGAAGTGTAGGACGCCTTTGAGAGGGATTGCAACTAATGCCTTGCTTTCCTTCGCTGGGATGATGCGGGCTATTAGTAATTGGTATGTCTTACTAATCATGACATCAGAACCGTTTTTCCTGGAAATGTGTAGGGGAGGCCAATGTCCAGCAGTGGACTTCTTCAGGCTGATGATGATAACGAAGATGTCTTACCAAGGGAGCCAGGTTTAGAGAGCACAGATTTGGGATGTTGCACGCGTGCTGTGTCCGAGTGCGATCGATAGAACTTGGCTGTGACGGCTGTCACCGCCCAGCCGGCCCACGTGGCCGCCGCGTTGCTGAGAGATGGAGTCGCCGTGTGGACGTCAGCCTCTGTTATAAATAAATAATAAATATTGTGGACAATCGACACAACACTATCAAACCTAAAATTAAGCAGAGTTTGTACTATGGGATCTAGATAGCAGAAGGCAGAGCTACTACCAACTGAGCTTAGAAGCCAGTCATAAACACACACTATTTAGGTATCCAGCGGCGTCTTTACCTATTGTGCAGGGTGTGCGGTGCACACGGGCGCAGCGTTCCTAGGGGGCGCCGAGCGCCGCGGCGGGGCGCTCGGCCACTATCAGCAGGCGCGTTGGCCGGATGCCGCACTTTCAATGACCAACGTAAAAAGGGTTCCGCTCTGCGTTCGGCGCCCCCTAGGACCGCTACGGAGCTCAACTTGGCGGGCGCGTTGGACGGGCGCCGCTCTTTCAATGATCAACGTAAAAAGCGCTCCGCTCTGCGTTCGGCGCCCCCTAGGACCGCTACGGAGCTCAACTTGGCGGGCGCGTTGGACGGGTGCCGCACTTTCAATTACCAACATAAAAAGCGCTCCGCTCTGCGTTTGGCGCCCCTTAGGACCGCTACGGAGCTCAAATTGGCGGGCGCGTTGGTCGGGCGCCGCACTTTCAATGACCAACGTAAAAAGCGCTCTGCTCTGCGTTCGGCGCCCCCTAGGACCGATACGGAGCTCAACTTGGCGGGCGCGTTGGCCAGGCGCCGCACTTTCAATGACCAACGTAAAAAGCGCTCCGCTCTGCGTTCGGCGCCCCTTAGGACCGCTAAGGAGCTCAACTTGGCGGGCGCGTTGGCCGGGCGCCGCACTTTCAATGACCAACGTAAAAAAAGCTCCGCTCTGCATAGATTTTATATAGCATCTTGAGCTCTTCTAATATTTGATGAATAACATCATAGGGGCCGACGAGCGCCGCTGGCACTCGGCGCCCTCCCCCCCCCTTTTTTCTCCTCATAAAGAAAGAATTTTCAAATTTTCTTTCTAAATGCATTTCTAAGCTATAATAGAGACACACCCTCCAAGTTTCATGCTTCTAGAACTTACGGTTTAGGCTGTGCGTTGATTTTTTTTAAACCATTTTCCCCCTTTTTCTCTAAGTTCTTTTTCGATAAGTTTTGGCTTGTTATGGTTTACACCAGAACACCTTGCATAATAATTCTAAATATAGTCAACAGGACATTGTGGTAACCAAACTGCATTTCTTCTTAAAAATCTCCAAGCAATAGAGTTAATTACCCATTGGGGAAATTTGACAGTTTGTTGTAACTTGATGTGCTGTTACTTGTACTTTGTATCCATTCCATTTTGAACGCGCACTTACTAGGGGGCGCTTGGGTAATGTTTGCACACGGGCGCTACATGGGCTAGAGACGCCTCTGTAGGTATCTATTCTAGATTTTGACCTCTTCGGTCGGTGAAGGTGAAAATATGACTCATAACTGTAATCTTAATTCCCAGGATAGATAGATAGATAGATAAAAGAATTTATTTGCCTAGAAAACACACACGAGACAAGGAAAGTATAAAATCAAAGCATAAGTATAGTTAAAACTAAAAATACAACGACAATATAAACTAAAAAATAAATAAATGAAATGGTGTGCGTGTTACAGCTAGACAAAAAGGGAATAGCTCAGCGCATAAGCTTTGCTCGGGAGCAAAACGCTGATTTTCAGCCATTACCTTAAAGAGCAGACAAGTTGAACAGGTACCAAACAACGGACACGACGGAACAATAGTGTTTGTGAGTTAATGAAAGGGTGTGTGAGTGTGTGTCGTGGGTGGGCCTCCATGATTCTCCCAGTCTCATAAGAGTCTGGTTAGCACAGAGGGAAGCCCACCCCAGGGTGTATGTGTGTGTGGCATGCGCGTGAGAGTGTAGGGTGTGCAAGTGTTGAAGTGGAGGAGATGTGTATGGAAACTCTATGAAAGTGGAATTGAGTGGAAGTAATGAGTGGTGATCACTGGCACACGAAGCGTTCCAAGATACCCTTTTGTTTTTGCAATAACAAACCTTTTAGGTGTTTTTTGAACGTGTACTTAGTTTTGAGATTTCGAACTGGAGGAGGAATATTGTTCCAACACTTCGTGGCCATGTATCGGAAACTACCAGTGAATGCTGCCGTCTTATGACTATGATAAAGAAGTGCAGATCTAATTGATCGCAAGGCAGGAATCATCAGGAACCCTAAAAAACTATAAAAACTATAGTAAATGACAAGAGCAAAGATGCCTATGCCCAGCAGTGGTTGAGCAACGGATGATGATGATCCTTGAACATAAAATAAATAAATAATGAAATATCACAGGGGTTATAGTTTCTAAGTAGGTATTTTAAATTTGTAATTATATAATCTTACCCATTCCTTCCTTGAGACTTGGGTCTTCTGATACCTTCTCTAGTTTACCAAGGAAGCCTCTGATAGTTCTGAATGCTGCGTCACGAACCTATAAAACACCAATAAGTATTCATAGTGGTACTATAGCACTTAATTAGCTTAGCAGGCCGCTCAGTTTGTTGCCATTTGTATTTGTTGAAATTAAAGCCTTTTTGCGAGTCACAAAAAAATTGGCAGGCATTATAAATGGGGGGGTAAAATAAATTCATCATCCGCACTTGGTTTCCGCAAGAAGGCCGCTGGGGGGCTCTTTTTGCGTGACGCTTGTACTTTTTTAGGTTTATGACACGCCGGTTTCCTCACGATGTTTTCCTTCACCGTTTGAGAGTACTGGCATAGTGCAAATACATTTTTCGAACTAATTGGTACACGACTGGATTTGAGCACATGACTTTAGGATCGGCAGGCGGGGCCGCTACCACTAGACCACCAGTGGTCTCCAAATGAGTGGGTAAGTATCTAACATTTTTCATGCTGCCAAATGAGGTTAGTTTAAGAACAGTAACTCTAAATTGGACACTATTGTACCTGTTTCTCCGGGTCAGCAGTGAGTGGACACAGAGCCGGCAGTATCCTGTTAGCCACCTCAGCCAATAAGAAGTATTGTTGTGTCGCAGCGAGCGCCAATACCCCGGCTTGTCTTGCCGGCGGGAACCCATCACGGGTAGCACGAACAAACGCTGATACTAGAACCTTCTGTCGGATTTGTGGGTGGAGATGTGCTGCGATCTTTCCAAGGCAGACCGTAGTGTTTGTTCTGGAATTGAAATTTAAAATTTTTGTATTCTATTTTCTTGGTAGATTTATTTTATTTTATCGATAAAGCATGTTACCTTCCTATTATATAACACTACTGTCGTATAACACAATCATGTCAACAAAAAACATATTTTTAATGTCATAATCAGGTTGAAGATGTCCACTGCCTATACTTTTAAGCATAGGCAGTGGACATCTTCAACCTGAACAAGAAGAAGAATCTGTTCTGAGTCCTCCCATCTATTGATCACCAAAAATGTGAACAAGAGATTGTATTGTAATAATTATATTGAAATCGTATGCCTAAATAATATCCCTGTTATCTTATGTAGTTAAAACTTCGAAGAACAAACATCAATGACAAATCATTAAACAATGTACTTGACCTGAATTGATGTGCTCCAACCAGTTAAATTGGTTTTAATTTTTTCAAATAGAGGCATAGTTGAAGCGGATTTCGACATTTCGTCTACTAGTAGAGACTACTGTAGAGTTAGCGTCACGTCCAAAAACGCCATAAGGGGTGACTTAACATACGCAAAACCCGCACCTATTTGGTAGTATGAGGTGCGAGTTTTGCAGGCGGCAAACACCCCTCCACATTAACTATACCAAGGTACTAACCTGATACCTCCCTGGTCGTCTTTAGACTGTAATCTGGCAAAGTGTTTAAGAACCTCCACGTTAAGATTATTGTAATTGAGCTTAGGCGCGAGATGGACTATCGATTTGACAGTCTGTTCTCGGATTATGGCGTTTGTGTCCAGAAACCCGTGCACCACTTGAGGGAATATTTGGTCGTTTACCTGAAATCATACTTATATTGGACGACTGGACATTTTAGTACAAAAGTACTAAAATGTACCAATGAGTATTTTGTCGAAAAAATTATGTGACCTATGCCAGTACCCTCAAGGCGAAGGAAAGCATCATGAGAAAATCGGCATGTCGTAGAACCAAAAAAAGTTCACACATGTCACAAACACGTGTCAAGCGTCACGCAAAAACGCGCCAGCGGCCTAGCGGAAACCAGTCCGCACATCAAGTGCGGATGATGAATTCGCCAATTTTTTACTTACAGTGTTATTCTGCAGATGCATTATAAACTGGTCCAGCTGCTGCAGAAGACGGGACCGCGTCGTCCTGTCATTCGACGCAAACAGTTTCACCACGCACGGTACTATTTGTTTCTGGTATTCCGCTTCTTCTAAAAGTTTTCCTAACTGTGAACATATTACATTATCATGAATATTTTTCGTCTATCATCTTCAACTGGACAATGGGGAAAATACCTTCGAATATTCAAGTTTAAAATATAATTGGCAGCTTAATACTGAAAAAAATATATTGGTGTCGTATTCTAACTCAAATGGTTTATATTTTACGATTCGATTACGAAAAAACTGGGTATGGTACTTGTATTTTTCAAGAAAAAAATCCTTTAGGGCTCCATCTCACTAAGATACCAGTGGAGGCGCAACCAGTCGCACCACCAATAAAATACATTAGGTACAGTTTGTGTAGAGCGTATCTCACCACTCATTGCTGGCACAACTTAGTTAGGTAAGGCCCTTAGAGAGTTCTACTACTAACCTTGAACAAAGGCGCCAGAATAGCGGAGCCCGCATCTCCATAATGATACGCCGTCATCAGTTGCGGCAATATCTTGTGAATACATACAGCCTCAGGGAAGCTGTCTAAGAATGCACTCAGAGTTGAGAAGAACTTGCCCTTCTCAGCTTTGTCTTTGATTTGAATCTCTTCAAGGAACAACATGGTGTCTATAAGATCATTTTTGAAGTAAGCACCCAGTTTGCGACACCTAAAATTGACGGTATGATATAGCAAGTAGGAAAACATTGTAAGGGAATCCTCGGCTAAGTGATAGATTATGTATGGTTGTAGGCAATAAATATTTTTGCACATCAGCTTTTCTGCTTTCGTAGAGCGCTATCTCTTTCTGACGCGCACTACGCTCTATGAAGCTGAAATTAGCCGATGTGCAATATTTGTAAAACTAGTCTGCGAGAAAGGTGGACATCTACTTCACCATAACTCATGTCCTGGGTACAACTTTGTCTTATAAGCATGCACATAAGTAATTTGTTTTCTCAGATAATTAAAAGAGTGGAATGACCTTAATAGTAACTGTCTCAGTAGGTCGCTGAGTAATTTAAATCAACAAATCTATGTTATCATGTTAATCAAAAGATATTTATTCTTCTTATTAATCACATGTCTAAAGTAGGAACTGTGTTTTATAGATGACAGAATTTTTATAAAATTCCTAATCAACAATAAGTGTAGATTTTAACCATCACTCAACATACAAAAATTATGATACACACCTTGTGATAATATCAGCAGGGTTTGGCCGTGAAACTGGATTTGCACTAACCAGTTCATAGTACAATGTGCTAAGCTGCTTTGGTATGTTGTCCACAGTTTTGAGAGCGGGCTGAGTCTTAAGGGGGCCATTGAATGCTTCCCAAATAAGGCAGCCTAAGCCCCATATATCTGAAGAACTGCAAAGTAATACTACAAAGTCGTTTTCCATACAACTGTGTTCATTTTGTGAATGATATATGCATGTTCATTCTATAATTAAATAAAATAATAATATTTAAAATACATAGTTTTTCAATTTAAATTGAGTCTTCACATTTTAATTCACATCTAAGCCTGCGAATTGAAGTACTCAGATTGATGTGAGCCAATAATGCATGTCCTAGATTAAATGAAGCTGAATACAGTTCAATCAAAGTTACATACAAACATTAAAATAACTCATTGAAACCGATAAATTCAAATAATTCTTTTTGCATATGTTGTATTATAGCCTAAATAAAACAAGTGTGTGAACACACTGCTATGCATATACCTAGTAGGTATTTATCTGTTCAGAAGTAGTTTTTTCAATGTTATAGTATACAAATTATCCATATTATACTAGTTTCAATAGCCTTACCATTTTGTAACAGCTTTTAACTTGACAGGGTCTTTCTTTTCTGGTGGATCATAGATTTCTAAAGCTGGAAGAATTTTGATAGGAATGGGATTGCTGGTCTCCTGCCCTTGGGAATTGAGGAACTCGAAGCCACCAAGTTTCCATTCTCCAGCAGGTGTCACAAATACGGAATACAAACACACATTATTGTGCCTCATGTTACCATCGTTATTTAGGAATGATAATGCTCTCTGAAAATGAAATTCACAATTTGGAGAATTCCAAATAGGAGAGAATATTTACATACAACAATATAAATATTTATTTATAATAATACTTACAGTAATCTGGAATATTCCCCAAGCAAGGAATAGATCTTTCTGTTGCCCTTCTAATTTCATATCCAGTATGTGAGTTGCTAAAGGTTCTACATACTCTGTAGCTACATACAAAAATTTATCAGTTTCACAGCTATCTAAATAATGTAAAAGGCTAGGGTGTCTCATAGTCTTAAGTCTCTTCAACGAAGCCTTTGCGATATCAAACAAAGTCTCTGAACTCTTCTGAACATCAAACAAGAAAATAGAGACTTCATCTTGGGTTCCTCTCTTCTTTCCTTTGTGTAAAGTCCAAACACTTTTGTCTTCTAAGCCAGGCACTGGATCTCCCACTTCATAGGGGAAGTCTTTTGTTGGATCTCGAGAGAAAAACGACCACATCGTGCACTGGTAGATAAGTATTCAGGAAATTATTTACGGTCCAAATACATACTTCCTTCATGAAACAATATACTGTTGTAAAACACACGATAATAACAAGTGTGAGGCCAAATTAAATACACGTGACTAAGATTTAACAAAGCAGTTTACACTGTACATAAGTTTACGATAAAACAGAAAAGAAATAGATCAAAATGATACAAAATTGGTAAAAAATTGCGACTATTTTGTTTGGTGACAAGACAATTCAATTCATGACATAACCGTGACATTGACTGTCTGCATGACATGAATGAATGGCGTTTGGTAAATCAGTCGACTCCAGGGAAGAAATCAAAGAGGAATCAAAAGTCGAATCAATCAATCCGGACTTGAACGGCTACGGGTAAGGGCCTCTAGCTGGCACTATTTGCCTTAAACTTAAACCTAATCATCAACTCTGGAAGCTGAGACTTTCTCAGAGGATCATTAGATACTACAGACTAGACAGATAACTAGCATTTCACGGAGAATGAGCTGTAGTCACACAACCAGGCCTCGGTTTTTCGCAGTATGTGTCCACGTGCTAAGGGTGGTAGAGGCCATATTATGGCTAAAGCCCGGTTTCCACTGCGAAAGGGTAATGTGCGGAAAATGGTTAGGCGGAACGGACTCCTTTTTAATGAAATAGGTTTGCGTTTCCACCAACGAAGAGTTGGTCATTTGATTTCCACTGCAGAATGAAACTGAGATAGAGAAATGAGCGGACTGAGCTGAACGGAAAATGAGAAATGAAAACGAATAGATAATTTCCACAGAGAACGAGTTCAGTTGAAGCGCGTGGGGCAGACAGCGAGCGAGTCCGTTCTGAACTAGTCGGTGCAGGCCTTGCGCAGCGGACTCTTTTCAATTTCTTTTTACTCGCTCAATCCGCCCTCTTACCACTTTCTGTGTGGAAACACTACTATATAAATTTTAATTGCGAGTTGAGCGGAGTCCGTAAGTACTCCGCTCTGCTCCCTAGAACTGAGCGAGCTCATTTCTATTCTTTCTACACGCTCGGCTCTTTCTGTCCGACTATTTGTTGGTGGAAATAAAAGTATGCAGTTTGCGTTTGCGAGTTTAACGAAGTCATTAATAGGTGCGTTCTGCTCGCGGTGGAAACCGGGCTTAAATGATAAAATGAGAAAAATATGACAGACAGAAAGACATGACACAGCTTGAAATCAAAAATTGACGTTGACAGCTGACATTAATGAAAAAAAGGCAACCAGCTGATTTTGTTTTTGTTCGATGTGTTTCTTTCTCGGTGCGTGCATGCTGCAAAGAGTGCAAAGTCTGCAAACTAAGATTACTGAAACCTAAAAACATTGATTTTGAACTTGGAGGAAAATGTCTAAATCTGTAGCCCGGTTGAAATCAATGAAAAAAGTGTCTGACAAAGTAGACCATTCATCAAAGTTGAGAACTAATATTCCCGCTGGAATGGCGGCGGCTGGTCCACCTTTAGGACCTATGCTTGGCCAGGTAACCTTATAATCTAAGCCTATAAAAAAACTTTATGTAACTGTGATTCTTCAAATTCTGGTAAATTTTAAGAATTTTAATACAAGCTGTTACAGTTTATCGACCCTAACTAACCCTTACGTTTTTAGCGTAACATCAACATAGCAGCTTTCTGTAAGGACTTCAATGAGAAGACGTCCACCATAAAGCAAGGTGTTCCTCTGCCGACCCGTGTTAAACTAAACGCTGATAGATCTTATCAACTGACTATTCATCAACCGCCTGCTTCTTACTTCCTAAAGCAAGCTGCTGGCATCAGCCGTGGTGCTATGGAGCCTGGTAAGCTATAAGCTTGGTTCTGACCTTTTATTATGTTTTGTTAATGGTAGAAATCTGATGAGAATCACTTTGAATATTATTATGACAAGTGAAGTTTAATAACTTGAGAAACCGACTTCATAGCCAAACTGCTGAACTGATTTTGAAAAAAAATTATGAAACCAATCTGAAAGTAGACCTTTACAATAAAAAAAGATTTTTCTAAATCGGTATATAAATTACGAAAATATGGGTTAGCCAACTTATAAAAAATACAACCAAATAGAGAACTACTCCTCCTTTTTTATTTAAAGTCGATTCAAAACTATGTGAATTTTGATTCTTGCACACAATTACTATTTGTTCTTGTATGCAACTACTGTTCAATCAATCTATGTTGTTTTTAAAAATGTTGTGGAGTAGAGTTTGCTATGACACAAAGTGTTCCACTTCTGCTTTTGCAATAGATGTTACAGGTCAATGATGATGACACAAAATGTGCCTGTACTAACCTATTTTCTTCCTAACCTTCCAGTGAAAGAGATCAGTGGAAAAATTACTTTGAAGCATCTATATGAAATTGCAAAGATAAAACAGCAAGATCCTCCACTGGAGTGGAAGTCTTTGAAGGAAATATGTACTATGTTGATAGCAACCGCAAGAACCTGTGGCATTCAAGTTGTAAAGGAATTAGATGCTAAGGTAAAGTTTAAAACTTACTATGAAGTTTTTTTTATTGATTTTATAGTGTTTACTACACTTATGGAAATCACAAAGATTTTTATAATGTCCCAAAAGTTAAGAGCCTAGCGGGATTTGAACCCGCAACCTTCCCCTTGGTACAGGGCTGCGCTGATCGCTGCACCATTGGATCCTAATCACACTCGAGGAATAACTCTTAGGGACTGCACTATAACATACTCATTTATAAGCTGCATTCGATTTTTTAATAATACCCAAGTATTTTCAATCAAACTTAATTTAAACTTAAGAACACAAATGTGTTCTTGTTTATTCTAAGTTTAATCTTCATCTCAGAGTTATCCAACATCTTGATAGCCCGAAATACCTTTTATGGGGTTTAAATCATGTAGTTGATGAAAAACACCAATGGAAAGTGCTGCAATTTCTACCAAAATCATTCCTCCTGGAAATGTATAGGGAAGGCCTATAACTGGTAGTGGACTTCTTCAAGTTGATGACGATAATAGGAAAGGGATTTTTTGCATTGCAAAAACCACTTTGAGCACAAAAGTTTTCACTTTACAGGAATATGGCGAATTCCTGGAAGAGCGGAAAAAGATTGTTGAAGATCAGAAAAAGGCCCTACAAGAAAAGAGAGAAGCAAAAATGTTGAGAACTGCATAGTAGTCATATTTAAATCTGTAAATATTAGTACTTATACTTACCATTGTTAGGAATTTGTAGATTTAATATAGGACAAAATGAAACAATTATTCAAAAATAATGTTTTATTAAAATAATTCACTACATAATCTAAATTGGCCATTAAATAGTGAAAAAAATATTATAGCTTTTAGTGAGGGCAATTTATGGAACTATCTCTTAGCAGCATAATATAAAAATAAGAGCTTCTGTGTATGTACCGTTTCATACGTGGCTAGGTATTATTTACAAGTAGATCTATTATTTTATTTATATTAAGCAATCATTTTGTAGTATATATCCTTTCAATGCTTTTAAATTTTCACATTAATTACCATTCATAATACTAACATACCTATATTTTTAAATATAGGATATCTAGGTACTAACATTTAAGATCCAATCATAGGAAAGCATGCACTTACACCCTAAAATAGATTTCGAGTCTCCTTAAATAAATAGTTCAACAAGACAAGAAGATTCAAAAGTTAAATTGACTATCTATCAATATCACATTTAGCACAGTCTATAAGAGATGTCATTAAAATTACAACCAAAAAAATCCTTGAACCTAGAAATATTCACAACTGCTTATATTTAAAGTTTAAATAATATTTTGCTTAGGTAACTACGTATAAAAACTTAAAACAAAATATAACAACAATTATCCAGCTCAAACATTAAACATAGCTGTCGTCACATCTGCTTTTACCGCACATAAGGTCGCTGTCGCGGGCTTAGCTTATCTTGATCTGTATAAAGATGCGAGAAAGAACGACAGCTCTTGGCTTACGCGAATTCAGGACGGATATGAGCTTAATTTGGGAAAAGTGAACACTCAGATAATTTTGTGCTAAAATTAGCTTGCGCGAATAGGTCCTAAGTTTAAAACTGTAGAATGTATAAAATGTATAGCGCGCAACTTTGCATGTTAAAATCAATATCTAAAGCCTCGAATTCCTGTTTTGTTCTGAATTAAGAGCCTCCAGACGGCTGACGAATGTCACTTACCTGTACAATAAAAAAAACTAACAAAGCATAACATAATATTTTGTACGTAAAACAAAGATTTGTACTTATACAATACTGCTCAATAGAAAAATAACATTATCTCTTATAGTTATAACTCAAATGAAGTACTTACAAACTAAGGCGTCAGTACATTCTTCAAACTTTTTCATCATAATCTTTCGAACTGCACACTCAAACAATACATAGATTTGTCCAAAAATAATTGACTTTTACATTATCAATGATAATCGCATAGTCTTTATGTAACGCCATCGTTGATTTAGCTAGTTATACGTTGTCACGCAAGTATCGTTCTCACCTACCCTCATTACTCGAGGATTTTAACATCAAGTCCAATAAAAATACCCCCTTTACAGTAGTGAACCATTCTACGCCCTAACTAAATCCAATCACATCTACTGACTCAAATTTTACTTCTATAGCTTTGTCAACATTCTTTGACTGGATGTGCAGATCTCTTCAGTCTTGGAGAGTTGGGCAGAACCTCTGGCAATTCCGTAACGTTGTCAATAGTAAAGTCAGGTAAGTCGGATGACTCTTCGTCAGGCTGGAGCGGAATCCACACGGTGCCTCCTAGTTCGGCGTCTTTACCTCCCTGAAACAAATAAAAAGACTCAGTTTTTTTATGAGCTAACCACGGTGTTAGTGAGTTGGAAAATCAAGTGCAATATTTTGTGTGATAGGCAATTAACCTAATTGTTTCACAAAATGATGACGAAGATCCTCAACATGGATTCTCAAGGTACCCCAAATGTCTGCAGGTCAATCTTCACCACTTACTGTCTTGTTATTAGTGTTTTTAGAGAGAGGTAGTTTAAAAAGCTTACCCTTATATCAGTTTCCAGCTTATCCCCAACCATGATGCACATCCTCGGCTCGACATTGAGTAGCTTGCAGGCTTCAAGGAAGATGTGGTGATCCGGCTTCTCCCACGGAAGATCGCCCGACACCAGCACGCAATCGAAGTATTTGCGAAGCTTGAGTTTCTCAATCTTCTGCCACTGGGCGCGCGACGGCCCGTTCGTGATCAAACCGAGAAGGTAATCCTCCCTGTGCCATTTATCGAGCAGCTTTGCTTTAGACCCCGCTCCAAATAATGCTGTAACTCAGCACACGATACAGGCATATCCAAACAGTTTTGCACTATACGATACGACAGACTTCAGAATCATGCATTATTGAAATTGTTTTATTCTTGAGCTTCAGAAAGTAACTGTTGTAGTTAGTGCAAAACAATTTTCGAAATTTCCACGTTCAAATTATTTTCATAAATTGGACATGAAACTTAACTTAGAGCTAATGTAGTGCCGTGTTGAGTTTATGTCAGGAATTTGTGGAAATGAGTGGGATCAACATAGCACTATTGTTAGTTATAGTAAGAACCATGAAGACGATTCTGCTACCGATTTCCAACATCTTACGATAGGATTATAAAAATATTTTAAGAATTTTTGGGGTCGGTTTCCGGAACAATCTTCATAGTTTTTGAATTGTCTAAGGTAACGGTATTACCTTCCTCGTGTACTCCCTCCTATTTTACATATACAATTCAAACCTAAGTGATGCGCACGCGGTGCGCGCCCCGAGTTATGTCACTCGATGAGTAACAACTGAACTGTTGAAAAACAAGTCATTTATTAGCAACATGCGCGGAAAGCAAGCCCAATACATTTGCAAAGGCAGTATAGTCATAAAGTTCCTTATCGTTATTAGAAATTTAAACTTATTCAATATTAAGTTTCAATAATCTAGCAAATATATACATGCCTTTACAACGTTTTGGTGCTAACTTTTCAATGGTACCATAAATCAATAATGCGCCGTATATCCATAGTATTATGTGGCATGCAAAGACCAATGAAATAAATATTGCTACAACGAATACTAACACTAAATGAATGATACCAGTAGTGTCAGTTGCTGTTGATTCAAATTACTCAATGTGATGAAAGTACAAATAAAAATAATAATTTCGTGTACCACATAACACCATGCACAAAATAAAAATCGATATTTGTTCTAGGATCAACATTTCAGAAAATATATGTCTATTTCTATGTACTTAACATTATTTTTAAGTTCCATATTTATAGTAGGTAATTACGACAATCGTAGAACAAGTAAAGCAAAACTCGAATGACAGGTAGAAGGCCACAACCCCACTGGCGATTGGCAACGACGACAACCAACGCGACGTCTCTTAATGCGATGTGGCTTGGTTACCACCATAAATTATTGTATGTGTAAGTATACCAAAAAGTAATAGTATAGGATCCCGCTATAGAAGGACCTTCACCGAGCTGGTTATTTAATGAAACGTATTTTATATTTAAATAAACATGCCAATAAATATATTCTATATGGGTTGCCTATCAAATTTCAGTCCAGGATATGATAAATTAATAATTAAAAAACTAAATTGTTTTTTTAACTTTCCACCAGTTTGTTTATTAGACAAATTCTATACCAATCGAAAGTATAGACCCCATAGAATATGCAAACGTTAGGTTGCCTATTTTTTTCCGGTCACAACTCTCGGGTAGCCAGGTATAAACAGGTAAATCGATACTAGCATTTTGCACCGGTATGTTTATTGAATAAAAATACTGAGGTCTATACTTTCGATTAGTAATGAATTTGTCTATTAAACAAACCAGTGAAAAGTTTTTTTTTTTTTTTAATTATTAATTAATGATAATTATCCTGGACTGAAATTTGATAGGCAACCCATATAGAATATATTTATTGGCATGTTTAATTATATATAAAATACGTTTCATTAAATAACCAGCTCGGTGAAGGTCCTTCTATAGCGGGATCTTAGACTATAACTCTTTGAACACCAAGATCCCAGGCACAATCAACTATTTATTGTCCTTGACTCTAATAAGGAGCCAATAGGTTCAAACCTTAGACAAGGTTCAAACAGGTTAAAGGAGTATAGTATGTTCCAAAATCGCCGCAAAAACGTCATCGCGTCGCAGTCGCCTTACCAGAGCGGCCGCGGCCTTAATTCCATTGTATTTAACATAAATAACCTTATGTAAGTAAAATGAAATTGTATTTCACATTTAAATTACCTAACACAATAATTATGGAGAAATATTATTTTTCGAACTAGAGATGATAAATATTTCTTCATAAAACATAAAGACTACTTTAAATAAAATTAAACCAACATACCGCAACGATTCCAATAGATGTATCACATCATTAGTTAGAATCAAACATTGAAATCTCAACTTTATCCATTCAGTTGATATATTTTCTGAAACAGAACAAGATATTTCTGTAAGGCCAACGAATGTTCTGGAAGGACATGTCACGTTCTATTTAGAAGTGGTTTTCACTAAAATAAACTAGAGGTTGAGTGCTTGCAGTCGTGGCAAAGGGTCGAGGAAGACATTCAGATTAAATATTTTCATTGTTCAAAAGTAAACCCAGCTGCTCATACATTTCTCAAACACCCACACTATTTCTGTCTTTCGGTTTATTTGTTTACCCACAAATAAAATTTATAATTCCAGGAAACTATTCCGGTTCTTAATTACTGTAGTACATTTTGAGCCAAATTTTAGTTTTTAGACACCTATGTCATGCGCAACATTAGTTTCGAGTGTTTATAGCAGTCATCGTTATACAGCAAATGCGACGGCAGTTTAGCTGGTGCATGAGCTTCCTAGGCAGACTGCCAAGTCCATTAAATACTATTCCTACGAAGTTAGCAGAGCGTGAATGGTGCAGACTGTGGACAGAGCTTGCTCGATCTTCATGAACACAGCGAGAGACGTAAGAGTTCGGGCACTCGTAGTCATCAAAGTAATAAATGAGCGGAAGTGTTATTTTCTTTGTCGTCCGTCTTCCACATCGACGATTCATAGAAACATTAATTTACGAAGCGTAAATAGTTCGAGACGAGTCTCGTGTATTTATAATTGAATGACGTCGTCTTTTCCTGAAATCTTAAAAAAAAACAGGAAAATGGACTTAGTCATGGTTATGAAAACGGTCGTTGCTCAGACTCTCGAATACCCAATTCAATGAATCTTAGAAACTCAGACTGTTGGTGTTGACTAATGACTTGAAGGGCGTATGTTAAGGCCACGTAAAACAGTTGGTATGCTAGATGGCATTTTATTGAAAACTCAATCGAGTTTATAAGTACCGTCTACATTTCTAGCTAAATTACCCTATACTGTTGCATAACGGAAAACGATCGTCGTCTAGGGAAGTTAGGTGAGTAGGCACTCGTAATATTTCCCCGCCTTCTCCTATTACGTAAGCTATTGATTTCACGCAGGTAGGTGGAACTACATTTGGTGAGTACATCCACATACGTAAAGGGAAAATCTGATCTTTATTATGTTAATTTCATACTTACTGGCGATATGTCTGTAATTCTTGGGTAGGCTGTTACGCCACAGATGCGCTGGCCATTCGTCTAGAATATAAGTCTCATCATCCGGTCGAGCCCGGAAGGCACGCAGGAACTTTATACCGCTTTCCACTGCTTCATCTTGCGGAAGGCCGTACTGCTGCTGCAGTATCTCAACAAGCTATATGAAAATAATAATGAAAAATTAGTAAGTTCTAGACCGGTAAAACCGATAACCAATGGGGAATAAAGGGGTTCGAATGGCGACCACGAACCGAAAGACTAAGCGTTAGGACCCGATGGATCGGCGACATTTAAAATCGCGGAGAATCGGCGGTTGGAAAATCTTAATATCGTTCTTCATGAAAATGGACGGGGCCGATTATGTCCAACAGTGACTGAAGAGGATAAAAAACCAAAACCGGTTTCAACCCTTGTTTGACTAGCAAAGGAGTCGTTAGGTTACCATTCACTTTTAGAATAATGTCTGTAATAAACCAGTGTTTGAAACTCACCTAATATCTATCACCTTAATAGGTCAAAGGTGTCAGGCATTTTTCAGATTCCTTACGTAGGTATACTGCATACCCTGCCAGATGCCTAGCGATGTTGTTTGTGTAGCTTTCTGATTGATAATTTACGTGGGCGGGCACCACATCAATGTGACCTACCATAATGACGTCTTGAGGACGAATAATTTTAAATAGGTACCTATATGTATACATTAGTAACCTTGTAGTTTTTTTTATAAATTTTCATGTAAGTACCTACCTAATACCCGAGCGAGTGGGTGTTCTAGAAAGAAATTATCCTAAAAGTATTATTCATTTATCATTCGTATTTTTACTGAAAAGTTTGTTTTCATCAGTGGCAAGCACGTCTTATAACTTGCTAGATAACGATTTCCTGATGTGTGTAAGGAAGAGTCTATAATTAGCGAGGGGTCATCGTCCCTCATAAGACGTTCACCCACCTGAAGCTTGGCACAGCTTCCCGCCTGAAAGCTGATACCATTTTACTGAAAATATTCAACCTACCATGGAGGAACTACTAAAATACCGACTAGTCAGTCTTTTTTTTATGTAGGTAGGTAGCCTATATAGTATATACCTACCAAAATAAAAAAGCTACTTTATTTTATACCTGTACCCGAAGTCCGAGTTTTGCTACCACATTTCGTTACCAAATGTTGTTTTCGTTTCGCCTACGTGTCTCTGTCTTTTTTATGGAGAAAAGATGAGACAGCAAAAATACGTTACGTAGTTAGAGTTGTTGTCTCATCATTTTTCCATGCAAAAGACAGAGACACGTAGGCGAAACGAAAACAACATTTGGTAACAAAATGTTATAAATGCACTGGGACTTTGGGTTCTGTAGGTACGTAGATTTATGAACTTTTAGTTAAATATCACATTAACTATCTAGCTACTTTATCTACAAAGCAGTTATTGCTCATCACCAAGGCAATCTGAAAGAAAACTACAACTTTGGTCACAACAAAGTTTAATGAATCAGTTTAGTATAAAAATTAAGTTTATCATGTCACATTTAAATAAAAAGAAAACAGCTTATGTACAGCAAAATTCTTTGAAAAATAGCTTGAGAACCTTTGGTTAAAATGATTGAGAAATATAAAAATGAAAAAATAAGTAGCAATGCCTACTTACATTATTGAACTGAAATAAATATTAAGTTGAACAATTAATCTCCAAACAGTTTCTTGCCAAGATCCATTAGCCGATGATTTCTGCAGCATTTAAGGGCTCCGGCTTTTTTAAGGACCGGGATCACATCTTCATTTGCATCCACTAATTTGCAGAGGAAGTCCTCAAAAGCTGATTTTACATTAGGAGGCAGGGTTCCAATCTTGACTTTAACAAGCATATCCGTGATACCTTCAGCCCATCCACTCTCAATAGCAAACTCTGAAATCCATGGTACAATGGTAAGGACTCCGCTCATTGTCTGCATTCCCAGGAACCACAAGTCTGCTATTTCATTCCAGTGCTCTTTGTAAGAGAGGGAAACAACTAAAGCTGTGGGGTCATTGGACTCATCAATATTGTAGGCATCCCAAAGGAATCGAATGGTGGATGTAATGTATCGGCATATTGAGAAATCATTCTTCTTCACATTGCTTGCAAGAGACTTGAGTAACAACAATCCTAGCACTGCGAGGTGGCCATGTAGTACCAGGTTTTCAGGAATATTCTTTAACTCCGGTAAGTTGTTGAATATAAACTTCAGTAAAGTATTGAACAGCATACTGCTTTCAACTACTTTTGGAGCCAATACTGTCAGATTCATGAAAATATTGCAAAGACTGACCATGGCAGCCCTGGAGTCTTTCATATCCTCCAATACTTGAGGGTCTAGTTCAGGTTCTGGTTGGGTTCTTGGTTTACCTCTTTCGGATTTTGGTACGAGAGGTTTTTTGTAGTGGACTATTGACCAGTGAAAGTTCATAGCTTCATACAGGATGTCTTCTTGCTTCAGGTTCAAGACAATATCTCTAGCTTTGTCTTCTACAACTAAATGACACAGGGCAGGCAACATCAAACGCAACAGATCCAGCTGTCCGAGAAGAGAGTTGTCTGTATCCATAGATTCACCATCAGACTTATTTTTTTCAGCCAATTTTCTTGATCTAAATGCATGGAAGGAATCATTGGCAAGAGAAAATATGTATGGCAGCAACGCATAGATTTGATCTCTCATGGCAGTTGTTTCTTGGGCAATCCAAGCTACGAGGACCCTTACCATGGCACAAATAAACACTTTCTCTGCATCAGGGAGTTTCTCTCTATTTTTGTCGTTGGAAACTTTTGTCAGTATTGAGACAACAGCATTGAAGGCACCCTTAAGGCTAGTGTAAACAGACTGTTTTTCTTTCTGCTCCAAGTCTAACTGATCTGTAGCCATGTAATTGATTGATAGTTCAAGAACAGTAAAGCAAGCAGTGACTAACTCACTGTTAGCAAATGCTTGTTTGAAGCTTCTGTCTTCTAGTTGCATTCTTACTTCAATGGCACAGAGCTGCAATAATAACAGGAAAAACTTCTTTGGATTTTCTTCATCGCTCATAGTCCACTCAATGCCAAGGAGGTCTGCAATATTAGCGGCTAGTTTGAGGGCAGGGTCTCTTTGATTCTTACCAATTTTGCTGGTGAGGATGTCATGTAGAGCTTTGTAGATGCTCAATGGCCATGTTTCTTCTGTTGCACTTGGTACGACAACAGCTTTATTGCAGCTGTATAGCAATGCACTTAATATGGTAGCCAACTCAAATTTTCTTTCCGACTGATCAGTGGCAAAGTCCAAAGAAATTTTGTTAACCAATGCATGAAATGGTTTAGGATCTTTACCCCAAGCAGCAGGTCCATGCCGGCTGGTCAACTTCACAAGAATATTCAAAGCTTCATCTGTTTGGAAGCTTTGGTGAGAGTATATCTCGGACATCTTTTTGATTGCTCCTACTTCTATCAGTGCTTTTTGACCAGCTACATGTTCAGCAATACATTGAAGGCATGTGTATGCTTCACTGACAATGATGAGGTTATCATCATAGTCTTCATTGTCTGATGTCTGCACTATGTCCAGGAATACAGGTATGTTGGCAAGCATGTCTGGATGTGTTGATAGTTCAGGTTCATTGCAAAATGTTGTGAGGACGGAGAGTGCCACCGACTTGTAGACAGAAGGTGGGCAGTCATCTTCAGGGTTGGAGTTAGTGAGCAGCCTCTTCAGAAATTGAAATCCAATAGCTTCAAACAACGCTTTCTTGGCCTGGGCACCGCAATCCTTGCCTTTCACTAGCTTGGTCACCATGAAGAGTGCCGCAAACTTTTCAGTGTCGCTCTGCGCGGCCTTCAGGATCATGCAACATTTTTTAATCGGCTCCGATATATCACCCATTGTCACAAATCAATGTACACGATCGAAAAGCGCAATAGGTAGCGCCCCACTGAGCGCAAAGAGCCGCAATACACTGGCTCGCTCGATCTACATCACGTTTATAATTAGAGAGTGTTCTCTTCCAAAATATCTAAATCCGGACAGCGAGCTCACGTTCTCCAACTATGAAATGTCTATTTATATCTCTTGCTGGAACGTGCGAGTCCTACACACGGAGAACAGTAAGCAAGGGAAACTATTCTTTTCTTTAAGAGAACAAGTCCACAGAGACGAGGTAGGACGAAACGATCTTTCACATACAATACAAAGCGTGCGCTAACCAGATTCTAACCACGATGATTTGACTTGACAGCGCGCGCACTTCGCTCGCTCGAGCTATACGACGACGTAAGAAAATCCATGACCGTGGCAATGTCAATACTATTTTTTTGAGGGTGAACTGAACTTTTACTTACCTTATTGCAAGCTCTTGTATCTCCCTTTCTGGTTTGTATTAACGTGTTATCTAAATCGAAAAGTATTGCTGAAACATCACTGTTTTCTCCATAGAAAGCATTATTTGCCATAATAGGTTTATTTTTTAGCACAGCGTAGGAAAATTACTATCTGATTTGACACGATATGACGTCACGCGTGCTAAATGACATCCACTCTGTCAGCTGTTTTGTTGACTCAATAATGCCATCTGGCGGTGGCGCGTTGTACTAAAATTTGCAGTCAAACTAATTTCTTTTTTTACTCAAATTATTAAGAACATCGAGATTATTAATTTAACAGTTTTTAAATAAAGGACACAAGGATTTTATTTATATTTTAATGTAACGTATCGCCATCTAGTAAATTGATGTGGTGTAGAAAAATAATGGGGAGGCCCACTTCTTATTTTCCCCGTTAGGTGGCGCTAGTCATGTCCAACTTCATGAAAATAAAGGTTGTAAAACTTGTTTGAAAGTTGTGGATCAAAATGGGTCAAAGCTTTTTTCACGAAATAACCACGTTTCGTAGGTAAACCTACATCTCTTTATTTCTTGTAGGCAAGCCATTTGGCATAGAAAATGATAATGCTGATAAAATCTAGAAATAATTTCTTGCGAGGCTGATTGTTTAGTCAACGGAAAAACGCTATGCATCGAATAAAAAATATCATTCCTTGTTTTTAACAAGCCTCTCTAGAGATGGATTTAATTTTATCTGACGGATAAAATCTGTATATTAAAAATTGCCCTATGCCACAAAATATAAATAAGTATGTACTTACCTCTAAGTCCCTACAAGTCCCTAGTCCCTACTACCAGTAAACCCAATACTGGAATACTGAACTTGACCACCAATTACAGCGCCATCTGTTGGTTTAGCTTTGCATGCACCTCTTACAAACTGAAAATAAAACGCCTTCCACACACTGTGACTACGTAACCTAGCAGCGCAGCAGTGGTCTATCCGGCTGGCGGCCGGACCTTGGCCGGACCATCACAACAAATACCGTTATCGGATTGGTTGGAAAACTCGTTACCGGTTAGAGCATGATGAGCAGAATAGCTCCTCAAAAAGCAGCGAATTGCTCACGTTTAGAGTGTTCTCGCAATGTCTACAGCTCACAGAGTTAGTACGGCGCGAGTAGTTACATGCACGTGGCATATACATGGATGTACTTATTAGGAAGGTGAAGCATTGCCTGCACGGTAGGCAGCTAGCAGTCCCTTGGACTTCGTCTACCCAATATCCCCATTATCTTTGCATACATAACTGGAAAACACTGTCTGCGTTTGTTTTAGCAGGTAGGATAAACTCTGAAATCGGCTGGGCTGGAATGGACCGTTTACTTACTTAGGTAGGTACCTATTATCATTTGGAATTAGTTATAGGTACCTACCGTAGGTACGCTTCAAGGCTCTCATCATTTATCTACATCAAAAAGTTACTATAGTTAGCCCATTCGTTGTAATAACGATAAAAAAGTACCTCTACCAATAACATTCAGGACCCAAAGCACCTCAGAAAAATATACGGTAAAGATAACCTTTATAGGAATTCTACCAGCGTACATAATCGAGAACTCATAGTGAATCCACTTTTACATAAAAAGAAGGTTGTATCCGTCTGCTTACAGAAGTCTAAAGTTGAAATCCATATAGGCTTACAACTTTTTTTTACTAACGCGTTTACTGAGCTGCTTTTTCACTTATCTGCTTTTTAGGGTTCCGTAGCCAAATGGCAAAAACGGAACCCTTATAGATTCGTCATGTCTGTCTGTCTGTCTGTCTGTCCGACCGTGTCACAGCCATTTTTCTCCGAAACCATAAGAGCTAGACTGAAGAAACTTGGCGAGTAGATGTATTCTGTGAACCGCATTAAGATTTTTACACAAAAATAGAAAATAAACTATAAATTTTGGGGGTCCCCATACTTGAAACTGAAATTAAAAAAAAAATTTTTCATCGAACCCATACGTGTGGGGTATCTATGAATAGGTCTTCAAAAATGATGTTGAGGTTTCTAATATCGTTTTTTTCTAAACTGAATAGTTTGCGCGACAGACACTTCCAAAGTGGAAAAAAGTTGGTCCCCCCCCCTCTAACTTCTAAAATAAGAGAATGAATAAAATAATAAAACTAAAAAAAATATATGTTGTACATTACTATGCAAACTTTCAACGATATTTGGTTTGAACGAGATCTAGCCAGTAGTTTTTTTTTAAACGTTATAAATCGTAAACTGCAATTTACCTTTCGACGAACTACAAGAACCTTTATATTATGTTACTTGATGCTACGGAACCCTTCATGGGCGAGTCCGACTCGCACTTGGCTGCTTTTTATTTTAACTTTTCTCACTTTTCAAAAGCAAAAAGCAGATTATAACCCGAACATTTGAAAGGGTTATAAACCGAACATTTTAAGGGATTCAATCAATTTATTAAAATTAATTTATCCTGTATAAGACTTAAATCATTTTTTTTTGTAAATACCTACATTACCTACACACTAAGAAATACAATGTCACACGTACATACCTACCTCATAAGAGATACACATGCATAGCGTAAATATAGGTAGGTACCCATGTTTACCGGCACCGATATTGCAAAGCCTTGGTATCCTGCTTTGCTCGTGAATCCGGTCTAACATGGGAGCCTGAAAAGGGACAAGCAAGGCGATTCAGTAAGAATTTATACGTCGGACTCGTTCAAGGGTTATTAGATTTCCTGTCACACGCAGGGTCTGTCGGCCGCAGGGCTTATTTGCCAAACATGACCAAGGATGCCAATTTCGTACGTAAACATTTTGCTCGGTCATTATCGTTTCTTGTTGGGAGTTTTGCAATCGCTATACAAATAGGAGAAGTAGGGAGGTATCTTGTGTCTAATACAAGGTTTGTGAAAAACGTGTAGAGCCGTTGTTTGAACCTTTTTTTTTATTATCATGGTGCGTGGAAAATTATCATTTTACTTCAGCATCTAGTTTCCATCGCTATACTAGCTACTTGTGCATTTAATTTTATATTTGAAAGTTTTTTTCAACCGCCATTGTGATATTATCAGTATTCAGCCAGCCCTCAAAGTGAATAGTGGCAAGTTAGGCGAGGTGGCAAGGTTCTGGGTACCACAGATAAAATTATGATAGATGGGTCAGTGTCAGTAGAGAAGCGTAGTAAAATAATGTATGATGTACTTAATTCAACTCTGTGGTACAGACAAGTCTACGGGCATGCTACGGGACTACGAATGAGCTACGAGCTACGAATAAAGTACGGACACGCTACGAGTACAAATATCTACGACTAGCCGCGTGTGGTACATCAATATTTCTCGCTATACCACAACTTACTTTTGCGCTATGCCCAGGGCTATATTATGAAAGGCTTTCACATACACCCACTAAATACAAGGAAAAGTAAGCATAAACACACCTGAATGTATTGATTGAATAACACGGTTTAGTTTCACTAAATAAATAATCGGATAACTAATCGGACTTTTAGCACTAGTCGGATCGGACGTACCTATTGCGAAACTGCTCACTTGCAGGAGCTGGGCGCTTGTGTTATTTTATGGAGTGAGGCGACTATTTTCTCTAGTCTAGAGGCATAGTTCTCACCCTCGCAGCAATTAACTGCGTTGCTCATTAGCAGACCGTTTTCATTCGGAGGCCGTAATCCAACCGGTTTGGCCCAACTTTCTTTAGAGCGTCTCTTTACTGTAGGTATCACGTCCCCACGTTAATGTGCTGATACCGGACGCGGACGCAGCTGGCGATTGTGATTCGCCCTTTAATGTCCCGCGTACCGCCCGCCGAGCTATTAACTAGGTATGCGACTATTTATTTTGTCGTTTCGGATCCCACTCACTGTGCTAAAGTTTGCTCCAAATGAAAATTGTTCCGTATTTGATGGTCGCTGAATGCACAAACGAGGAGTAAGTTTTTGTTTATGTGATGTCGGCTCAGCGTTACATAAAGTAGGTAACTATGTACCTATATACTTTTGTTTGTAAATCTGGGAGTAGTATAATGGAAGTTAGAAACATATTTTGCTCTGTTTTCAGTTTCCTTGAAAATTCTGCAAGATCGGATGCGGTGGGCAGAGAAGCTTCAAGATTTGCATATTTTTATTATCCTCTAAGCTTCTCTCTTTTCCAGAGCGCTATGTTATATACTTAGTTGACTGGCACACAATGCAAAGTCAACGTCCACATCCTTTTGTACGATAGAGGCCAAAATAAACATCCAAACAGTTTCGTAGAAACTAGAGGCTCAGTTGCACAAGATTGATTGCAACCTAGCGTTAACCTATATTTATTGCCGTATATCATTACCATACGTTAGGCACCGAAATGCGAACAAGCCGGCTCGTAAAACGTTTGGTCACGGAACGGAACCAACACCGCGAATCTGCATTTACATCGCAGTCGCATCAAGGTACAGCGGCAATCGGTAGCAAGTATTGATAGTAAACAGGACGGTGCGGTAAGTGAAGTCGATCCGGTCGCCGGATGATTTATGCCGGGCAAACATCGTGCTGGTTATCATCGCCTTGCACCTGCCTTATCCGGCCGAGCCGGTTGATGCACCGCGCTCGGTGTAAGCCGATTTGCGATTTTGATGCATGTGAAATGTCGGCCTTAGACTGGCTAAGACTCGAGGCGTATAATGTAAAGGCAACATTTATTACGCCTTAGCGCTATTTTGAATTTATCATGGTTCAAAACCGCAGCTTAAATGCTGGAAGGATGATTGAACCGCATTAGCTTCCTACTCTTTTACTATAGTGCTCAGAAACTCGAGTGAAAAGAAATACTTAGTGAAATCCTTGAAACATTATTTTATTCTTTATGAAAATTCCAGCACAAAGATGCTTGTAATACGCTTTAAGTAGAATAATTTAAAGTGTTATGTAGGCGGTACTTATAAGCTCGTTGCAATATTTTTATGTTCTGATTAGATTTATTTGGTGCTAGTGTTTGGCCCTACAGAGAGAGGCCTAATACCCAGCAGTGGGTGAAGTCGGGCTGTGTACTGTGTATGATGATTTGACTCCTAACTCCAATGAGGTCTCACTTGGGTTTTACTAGTTTTAAAATATAACTGTCGATAGGTAAGTGACACAGCACTTGTCAAATATCGCTGTCATATTTGACAGCGTTTCAGCTGATCGCCATTGCCATCGCCAAGAGATGTGCGCAGGTAATATAACAAAGAACATAGCCATTTTATGGACGCAAACCATATATTTAATACCAATTCTTCAGAACATAACTATTTCTGTATTTACTAAGTATTTGCGGTATTACGCTACTACACTTAGGCATTGACATGAAAAATGACATGTGAAATGAGTTTCTCTGAAAACATTCAAACTCGATTACGATATTTGATCTCGTTAATAACAGGCTGCAAAACTGCACCGTAGATTCAATTAATAGTTGGTAACTTTGCTAGTTAATTTAGTTGGAAAGTGAATGTTTGCTGTGTGGCTGTGTTTAACAGGGGCTTTTAAATTGTGTGCAGAGCGTGGTCAAAGAATACTAAACTTATGGTGGCGTGATCGAAGCCGGAAGTGCGCTTACTTGAGCCACCGCTGCTCATATTTATTGTTTCCCGATCGAAACACCAAGCACTGCTCGCTCGTACAAACAATATGAGGTGCCAGCTGTTCTGTTTGAAACCCGCCGTTTTAAATGTATGTACTTTTGATTTTTAAGTGGTTGGTTTGATTATTTGTTAGTGAGTTAGTGTAACGAACAAATAGCCGCTGGCGGCTTCACTTACCCCGTTCCCGTTAATTTTCCGGGATTAAAAGTAGTTTATGTACAATTCCACAGTAAAAAACAGCAACACTAAATATATAACGACAAATAAACAATTTCCCCAATCCGGTTGGTCACCGTGGGGTCATAGACCAAACCCCCCCAGATTTGCAAAAAATGCATAAAATGAAGAAAAAATAAAAAAAAACACAGTATTCAAGAGAGGAATGGGATATCTTGGGTCTGAGTGAAATGCCTGAAAGAAGTAAAAGACTCATTTTACAAACTAAAGAAAAAAAAAATATGGAAGCACATCAATCATGGAGTTTGGGGGAGGCCTTTGCTGGAAAGCAAGACAAGCTTACTACTATAGATCATTAAGTACTTCTATTTTGTAAAACTAATTTTAAGATTGTTAATAAAGGCTATTGAAATTGAAATGTACGATTCCAGACCATAATCTATAACGCTGCCGAACGCGGAGGCCGATTGTGCCTCTTTGTCACTCGTTCCGTGCTCTCGCTTGCACTTCAAGCCTTAAATGGAACGCCTCAGAGCGAGGTAACGCCGCATGAGTTTTGTTTTTTTGGGCGTGCATCCGGCTCCATTGAATTATAAGACGATGTCACGTCAAAAAAAAAGCAGCCAAGTGCGAGTCGGACTCGCCCATGAAGGGTTCCGTAGCATCAATTAACATAATATAAAGGTTTTTGAAGTTCGTCGAAAGGTAAATTGCGATTTACGATTTATGACGTATAAAAAAAAACTACTGAGTAGATCTCGTTCAAACCAAATATCGTTGGAAGTTTGCATAGTAATGTACAACATATATTTTTTTTGGATTTATTATTCTCTTATTTTAGAAGTTAGAGGGGGGGGACCAACTTTTTTCCACTTTGGAAGTGTCTCTCGCGCAAACTATTCAGTTTAGAAAAAAACGATATTAGAAACCTCAATATCATTTTTGAAGACCTATCCATAGATACCCCACACGCATGGGTTCGATGAAAAAATTTTTTTTGAGTTTCACTTTCAAGTATGGGGACCCCCAAAATTTATAGTTTTAGAAAAAAACGATATTAGAAACCTCAACATAATTTTTGAAGACCTATCCATAGATACCCCACACGTATGGGTTCGATGAAAAAAAAAATTTTTAGTTTCAGTTTCAAGTATGGGGACCCCTAAAATTTATAGTTTTTTTTCTATTTTGGTGTAAAAACCTTAATGCAGTTCACAAAATACATCTACTCACCAAGTTTCATCAGTCTAGCTCTTATGGTTTCGGAGAAAAATGGCTGTGACTCGGCCGGACAGACAGACAGACAGACAGACAGACATGACGAATCTATAAGGGTTCCGTTTTTGCCATTTGGCTACGGAACCCTAAAAATGGAAGAAGATATTATGATTCGTTAGTTGTCTTGACTATACGTTTCGCTACGCAATATTCGTAGGCTAGTAGGTACCTACTACAAGTACCTATACACAGTGAGTGTTACACTGTATGTTTTAATTCAAGGTTGAAGAATGAAAAAAAAATGTTTCTCAATTAAATATTTGGTTCTCAAAACCAACGTGTTGCATGAGGTTCAGCATTTTCTATAAACTGAAAATTGTGATCCATCTCACCCACATATCCCAGGCCCAGTTAGAGATGGACCCTGTTCTGTCAGGGGCATTAAGAATGCAGGAACGCGGGAGAGCGCCAAATGTTCTCACTCTTTTCATTGTTTTGTGGTGCACTTTATAGCTCATTCTTCAACCCATAGTGCTGGCGAAGTTAAATGAATAAAATGCCATTTTAAAGAAGTTTTGTTTAAGATGAATGACCCAACTAATTTAGAAAACTATAGTTATATTTATAAAACTCTAGAAATATTGTGTTTTAATAATATCCCTAAACTACGAAGTTAATGAGACTAGTTTCTATGAAACACGCTTTTTAGGGTTCCGTAGCCAAATGGCAAAAACGGAACCCTTATAGATTCGTCATGTCTGTCTGTCTGTCTGTCTGTCTGTCTGTCCGTCCGTATGTCACAGCCATTTTTCTCCGAAACCGTAAGAGCTAGACTGATGAAACTTGGCGAGTAGATGTATTCTGTGAACCGCATTAAGATTTTAACATAAAAATAAAAATAAAACTATAAATTTCGGGGGTCCCCATACTTGAAACTGAAACTCAAAAATTTTTTTTTCATCGAACCCATACGTGTGGGGTATCTATGAATAGGTCTTAAAAAATGATGTTGAGGTTTCTAATATAGTTTTTTTCTAAACTGAATAGTTTGCGCGAGAGACACTTCCAAAGTGGAAAAAAGTTGGTCCCCCCCCCTCTAACTTCTAAAGTAAGAGAATGATATTACTAAAAAAAATATATGTTGTACATTACTATGTAAACTTTCAACGATTTTTGGTTTGAACGAGATCTAGCCCGTAGTTTTTTTTTTATACGTCATAAATCGTAAACCGCAATTTACCTTTCGACGAACTACAATAACCTTATTATGTTACATCAAGTAACATAATATAAAGGTTCTTGTAGTTCGTCGTGCTACGGAACCCTTCATGGGCGAGTCCGACTCGCACTTGGCTGCTTTTTTATAGAAAACTAGTGACCTGCCCTGGCTTCACACGGGTTGAAAAAAACACAGTTTTCACTTCCTTTTGTCTCAATTACACCCGTATGAAGGGGCGGGGCGGGTGATAAATATAGCCTATGTTGTTCAGAGATAATGTGGCATTCTAATGGTGAAAAAAAATTAAAGGAATTAATATACCTAAAATAAAAAACTTTTCTCTTTTTAATATTTTATTGATTGGTATGATTAGCCCGCGTGGCTGCCTGGTTCGACACTCAGAGCTGTGATCTTGTCTGTCGATTACGATGCCTGTAATTAGTTTGGAATACATATACAAGCATGGATTTAGTGGTCCAATTACCGTCTACCACGTACATTATTGATTTATGATGTAGGTACATACGATGATTTCATTAAACATGCAAATTTGCGTCCACAGTCACGTGCCTATAGCATGTAATCGCGCGTGTTATGAGTCTGCCCAATATCATCATCATCTTTCTGCATGATCATCTGTCTCGGCTAAATTATAAAAGCCTGGTGATGGCGATCTGTTTTAGCGTAGCATAGATATTTGACAGCGATACACTGATCGCCATCGCATCGGTCTGGATGTGCACAACGCTAAAGATATTTATTGCCACTTATAAATCAATAAAAAATCCTTCAGGGTAGGCAACGCAACGACAGCACCCTTGGTGTTGTTGGTGTCTATGGGCTACGGTGACCGCTTACCATCAGGTGGGCCGTAAGCTCGTTTGTCTATCTTTTACATAAAAAAAAAAATCCGTTTCATATATTTGAATTAAACTAAACAAAGGCTAAATTTTCTTGACCCTAAATTAAAACATAGTATGTTGCAAGAGGTTTTTGCTTTTTATCAAATATGAACGATAATCATAATATTATCGTTCATATTTGATACAAAGCAAAAACCTCTTGCCAGTTGCATAATGAAATTACTCGACTTAAAACAAAGGCTCAAAGACATGACTTGATCTTATTCAGTGGAACTTGTGGGGCTAAGTGCGTATTTACCGCCTACTCATGTACCCTTACATGAATGAGTAGGCGGTAAATACGAGTCGGCACAGCGATAATTTCCCCCGCATATGATATTCCGGACGATCTCGATTGTCATTTGACTGGTCTTCTGTAGCCAAAGATCGAGAGGTGTGGAAAAAGGGAAGGGAGGCTTTTGCCCTGCAATGGGACAATCCAGGCTATAATGATGGTATTCCGATCGCACCACATCGCCTTCAATCTGCATGAAATCACAGATTATTAAAAAGCATAGCTGCACCAGCAGTTGAAAATTTGCGCGGGAATCCAAAGATATCTCAGTAGATCCAAATCAATAAGAAGCGCTTTTTAGTCACTGATTATGTTGCTACGCTGTAGTGTTATCTATCATCCATTTCAATAATAGATAGTCCCTCATAAACACACCACATATTAGAACAGCCGGTGCATGGTAACCAAACGTAAAATTTTCGATTATAGTCCCTTTTAGCGAAGGAATATCTTGACAAATACCCCGATAAAAAGGCTCGCCGCACAGCCCGGGACGTTTGGAAAACCATTTACAAGGTTTATCGCCGCCATGGAAATAATAACTGGAGCCGTTATCGTCCTAAATTGATCTAATTTAAAATTATTGTTATCGCGAACCTTTTATTTTTATTAGGCAGGATCATAATATTTTATCTGCGGCCACTCGGATTCTTGTGCATGTGTTATCCGAAATTAAACATTTGTGCTACCCTTTCACATTATTGTTTTTATTCGCGATAACATGCATTTCGTTTTATGAGCTACTATATTCGTTGGCACTTTTCGGTTTATTCGTTTTCGATATTACAGTACCTAGGTGCAGTACTTTTTACTGCAGATATTTCGTGTTTAAGTGCGCTTAATACGAAATACTTGTTTTTAAAATGAATTCAACCTGTTTTATAATGGGAGCTGTACTTTTATTGCCAGCAACGGTCGTATTTGGTTGGAAACCCGAATAATTTACACATACTAGCAGTTCTCTGCGACTGCGCTTCCGAGGAAAGGTTTAGGTAAAGTTAGGAACATTGAGTTTTCCACTGGAACGGGAACGTGAATATTTTCCTGTCTTCAGAATGTAAGCTCTTGCTAGATATCGAGTTCGACTTTGCATTTACATATAATATTTATTTTGTAGGCAAATGGTACTTGTCGAGATTAGCCGGCACCGGTAGACAGACAGACGGTTTTTTCCCGTAAGGCAACTTGACCCGACAGACGAGGCGGTACGGTTTTGGGGGCTTTGCTTTATTCCAGGTATGTGAATGGATGGTAGAAGGTATGGATTTTCGATCACACTTCATTAGCCCTACCTCTCAGTCTAGGAAATCACGGAGTGGTTTTCAGCTGCACCCGCCGCGGTCGTGGATCCGCAACACTTCCACAAGCACAAAGTTTATAGAAATGAAGATAGGAGTGCGCGGTTTCTTGCGGTTTCCTTCACCAGCGGATTGCTACTTTGTGGGCGTCGTCCGCAGCCCCTGCGATTAGTTCATGAGAAACAGCGCGATCATCGCACGCCAAGTTTACGGGCGACGATGGTTGCAGCCGCAGCGGAGTCATCCCGCAATAACAAGCGGTCTCATAAGTTTAGAAATAAAACAGGTTTCCCGCAACCATGGCAGGCGCGGTGATAACAGCTCCGTTATCAGCTCCGTGAATTCTTAGCCTTACACCACCACGCAATAAGCTCGCTATTCAATTGACACTTTTACATCCACAATAAACTCGCAATGATTGCCTTCCAGAGAAAACATTCCTCCAATTCCTCTTACGATAAAATATTTAATGTGTGTGACAGCCTCTGAATATGTACCAGCCATATCTCAAAGACACCCGTTGTAATTAAGTAGACAATGAAAGTTCATATTTGGCGGAAGGCGGGCGGAGGCGGCTATTGTGCTCAGCCCGTTATCTGCAGACCAGTCTTTTAGCTTGGCACAACAAAGTGACTGTCTTCCGCGGTTTGCTCTGATACTGTTATTAGACACGAAATTCATTATAAGTTATGCTGGCAAGTGGCAATGAACAGAAAACTTGAGACCAGCGCTGTGTGAAAGCATTTAGTTCCATTAAAGCTTGTTCGCTTGCACTAAAAGAGCATGCCAATTACGTATCTAAATTCACCTCCGTATGTTTGAAGCTTTCAAATACAACCCTGGGAGACGAGACATTTTTGAAATCAAATCCGCTTTTAACAAAAAGAATCCGCGTCACTGATGTAAAATTATACTAAGATAAGCTTCACCGACGGAGCAGCTAATTCAAAAGGAAATAAAAACTTTATTTCTTTCATAAAACAGATACAAAGGGCCAGATTATCCGGATTTTAGGGTCGACATCGATTCAACGGCACAGAAAGCAAACAATCGTCTTTTGTTGGCCCAAGCTATTGAACTTTAGGTAATTAATTATACGGGAAGCCATCATTTTGCAGATTCACTTCTCCTATTATATGTAACGTTGCTGAGATTGACTGATTAGTTTCCTCACGCTGCTGTCAAGGTAATAGCCATTGAAACCCGTATATGTTTATTACGTAATATACGAATTCACCTTTTTTCCTTGTGTTACCAGTTCGTGATTTCCTTTCACTGCCTTTCCACGATATTGAATTCAAGAATCATTTTTTATAATGCAAACTATCTAGCTTTTGCCCGAAGCGTCCGAGCTGGAAATGTTAGAAACATAAAAGGAAACCGAATATTGAAAAATACTGAGAACATTCTACGAAGCAATACCTCTCTGGTGCAGAAACAAAGTAATTGGTGAGGAGAAAAATTACGGCCAGAGGGAAGCCAGCGTGTTTAAAAAATAGAGAAAAGAAAATTGCTTCTGATATACGCGGCAGGAACAAAAGGTCGACTTTTAATCCAAAGAATGCCCTTTAGATTTCAACAAGCATTATTGAGAGTTAAATACTTGGCAGGAAGTTTCTAACAGTCTTGAACGTCTGTTACATACATAACAACGTCGAAATTTCTCCCGGGAGCAAAGTTAACACATACATAGGTTAGTTAGACCATTCATTTTATTAATAACTTAAACCAGACGGCCGGCGAGTTAGCACTTTCAAAGTTTCCGTGACGACAGCCGTTCAGAATAGCCATTAAAATTATTACTGGTATTTCACGATTTTCGCCTGTAGACGGTAAAAGCTCGTCCCTGACATTATTGTCGATCATCCTATACAATGGCCCAACGAACTGTAAAGTAAAAGGAGCTTCTTTTTAATATTGTTAGATATTTAAAAGATGCCACACAGCATCTCCGGTGAGTTCGTATCTGTCGAAACCGTGGAGGCAGGCCCACATCAAAACTGATTTGAATAGAACAAAATGAAGGCAGTAGCGTTGAGTTCACGATAACAGCTCTCCGAAAAGGGGGAATTGTAAAAAACGAAATTCAAAAGGCAAAAGGGAAGTAGATACCTAAGTAAATTATAAAAGTGCGAGAAGAGCCTTTTGTTTACGGGGCGCTTCTGTGCTCCGTCGTTTCCAGCGAGACCGCATTTACAAACAGACTGCCAAGCCGCCAAGTTATGCCTCTAATTTTCCACTTCAAGACCACAGTCATACGTAAAAGCAGGGTGCCGGCCGCTGACTACCTACTGGCAATAAAACCAGCTACCAGAAACCTCACTGCTTTGCCAGTTACGTATGTGCTATTTAACCTACTACTTACAACTCATTCATCTCATACGCTATTGTTGGCATTACTGGCTTATCAGCTCTGCTGGAAATAGCTCTGCATTCTGGGCTGTGCAAGTGTGCATGTAGGTCATGCGTTCGATTCTCACTGAGAACAAATATTTGTGTGGTGAAAACAAAATGTTTGTTCTAGGTCTGGGTGTTATATTGTATTCTAAGTATGATAACATGTATTTACACGGTGCAATAGATACTGAGCTAGGGCCTAATTGACCTTTATTTACACAGCATGGCACGTGCCTACCTACATGTTTTTTAATGTATCTAGTTTTTAAGGTTTTGTTCTGTTTTTTGTTTTAAATTAAGTTATTCTTTTTTATGTTATAAGTTGGCAGTAGGTAGGTACCCATTGTACTTAATATTCTTAAGGTCAATAAAATGTTTTTTTTTTCTTTCTTTCCTTCTATTTACAAAAAAAATATGCATTAATCAGATATGTGGTTCCCATTGTACAAGCTTTGCTTAGTTTGGAAATAGTGTTGATTGGATTGTCTAAAATATTCATTTATTTATTTATTAGCGACCTAAGTTCTCACGAGTAGACACTTGTGAGGGAATCTATACCCCTCACGAGTGTTAAATACTTATAAACGGTGGCGCTAACTCTCTTTATTGGCGCGGGTTATACCGGTAAAGCCCGGTAGGCTAAGTGCCAATCATCAGCTTTTTAGGTAGTTGCGCACAAGACGACAAAGATACCTTTTTTTAAATCCCTAACTGCTAGCGCAGACAATACGGGTGGCAGTTGTTTTTTATCTGGAGTAATGAAGCGAAAACGTTGCTTCTCGCGGGAACAATAAATGGATAAGTTGCCGAAATATGCTCCAAAAATGTGATCACAATATTATTACAAAAATTATATTCTGTATGAATAAAATGTCTGTAAGATTCCATACAAATTGATTTTTACCACTTAGGTATGGGCGATAAGCGTATAATTGTACACTGAAATAACTGTGGCCGGCTTTTATATATTGATGTTTATTTACGGCAAACTGTATTTAGTTGATGAAAGCTGTGTGGAAACCATAAATAGCAATACCTAGCAACCATGTGGATACTTCAGTCGTCTGCACTAAAATCACTCATTTCATATATTTTTTTTGTTGCAGCCCAGCTCACTACTTCTTCTCTTCTGAGCTCTCTAAGACCTCTTCGTTCGTAACTTTTTCTTTCCAACTAATTTTCTCCATCCTCCGTCAGCTGGAATGCTTATAAAAATTTGAAGTCTTCAGTCAGTATCATCAGAAACGTCCAGAATTCTGAAATGATATACAGCGTATGAAGATAATGAATAACATGCAAATGGGCTCTCTAATGAAACCGCTCCAGTACCCGCGCCTCGGTCGGGTAGTCGATGCACAGCTACTACTAACACAGCTTATGAACTAATATAAGACGTTTAAAATTTATCTTTGTGGTACCATTGTAATTCAGAAATTTTCATTTTAGAAATTGGCTTTGAACTGTGAGTGCAGATTGTATAAACCGTACTGGTTCTCAGCCCACAATAAGATGTTCAAAAAGGCTTTTTACCGAACTTTATTGCATGCAATTTTTCATGAAGGCATCCAGTGGTTTTGAAAACAGTTGAAATGTACGAGAGAGAAGTTGTTTGACGGTGGCATACTTTCAAATTAATTTGCGAAAAAGTAAAGTGACCGTTTCGCCGTTCTCGGAGTAAAATTTTGATCTTGAATATTTGCATTCATCTCAAATCCCTGTGCCAGACTGTAATGTCAACAAATCCTAATTTTATTACGAAATCGTCAATGACTTTGCTAAATCTTTAGTGATTTAGCCGGTGGTAGCCGCCTCCCGAGCTGTGGCAGGGATCATGAGTCGACGGCGTCTTATTAATTTGTCGAAGGGAGATTATGCATGATTACCCTTCGTGATTATCCACATCAACAAAGCAACAGAAAATATGTTTTGACACATTACTTGTCTTGGCCACGAGCTAAACTTGCTTTAAAAATTTGATTTAAAGAATTGGTTCGTATTATTATGTACCTCTTATGGCCCGAACACACCTAGTTCGCTGGCGGGAGCGATCAGTGAAACGCTGTCAAATATTCGCTGTCAAATCTCAAATCTGACAGCGATATTTGACAGCGTTTCACTGATCGCTACCGCCAGCGAACTAGATGTGTTCGAGCCTTTACACAAGGGTTTGGAGGTAGGTAGTTCGTCCTGTCATAGTATTATTGATTTCCAACATTCTAAACACTTTGTTGTCACCTCCGTTTGGCAATTTTTTTATGTAGTATGGAGTCATAAATTTTCTTGGGGCTGTTTTCACGGATTGCTTGCGGCCAATTAAATATATGACTGCTGTGTAACTAAAATAATGGGTAAGTGTCAAAATCCCCTTTACATATCCCCTTCAAAACATTTTGGTAATTTTAGTCTCATAATCCAAATTGGAGAAAAGAAACTGTAAAATATTTAATTGGTCGATTAGCAATCCGTGAAACGAGCCCTTAGTTGCTTTGAGCGATTCTTGAACCCCAGACATTTAGTTTGAAAAGTAAACGCTTAGTGCATATCAAAGAACATGGCCATACTTTGTAATGCCGCCTTCCCACTGGTGCGTGATATCGCGCACCAGCCCGCACCAGCACGCACGACACACCATGGGAACGGTCTCGTGCGCCGAGGTGCGCGGTAGCACAGGAGCATTTTCTGTGTGCGTTGCCGTGCGTCGTCGTGCGCGGTGCGGGCTGGTGCGTGATATCACGCACCGTAGGAAGGCGGCATAATAATTTATTCGCTAGATTTTTTTGATTGTGCTTCTATTTGTTAGAGTTTCAATGACTTCGTAGACAAGCTAGAAATCTCAAAACGGGGCGTAATATTAGCAACACGAGGCATTGTGTTCTTCAAACTGTCAGTAAGATGTTATATTAGCATGATGAGGGTACGTACGTGATTATTATAGAAATTAACTCATCTCATTTAAGCAAAATTAAACTGGGTAAAGACCCAGTTCCACTCGAATCAGTATTTTCATCCTAGCATCGACACCACCGTTTTATCTGGCGGAAGGATGCATGTCGAGTATCTATCGCGGCACTAATCGTGGCGACTCGCCACGGAAGCCCCGGAAATTGGCTGGCCCAGATCCACTGCGACACCTAGTTTGCCTCGACGCCTCGCTGCATGTCCGCTTAGACAGAATTGTTGCTCTTGTGACGGAAACCTAGCTTGCAGCTTAAACAAGTGATTTCGTGAGTGCGTCGTCGGCTTGACCTAACGATATCGTCAGGATTGATCTCAGCAAGCTACGAGGCGGCTAAAACGCGATGTGAACAACTGAGGCGTAAGATGCGGCTGCAATATCATCTACGCCCAAAAATAGCTTGATGGAAAGTGAAAATGCAGCCTACGGTGGAGCACACTTAGCTATAATCCACTTGTTCACTCTTGACTTGAAAATTCCAAGGTTGTAATGCTCCGGAAATATTGATGAAGGTAAAGAGTTCCACTCCTTGGCAGTTTGCACTAAAAAGTGGAAGCGAAGCGCTTAGTGCGATGTTTAGGGATATCAACCATGAAGGGGTGACTCTTATCCGTACGCCTAGTAGTCCGAAGATAAAAGGGCGACGGAGGGATCAGGTTCAGTCAAATCGGAATGCTTATAATGCTATCACGATTAACATGAAGTCTGGTAAAAACAACACGGTCTATAAGGCGCTTAACCACTTAAGCCTGGCGCACATCTAAGCGATCTGCAATGGCGATCATTGAAATACAGTCAAATATGACAGCGTTTCACTGATCGCAATCGCCATCGCCTAGATAGATGTGTGCAGGCCTATTAGCATACCGCATGGCCTGAAAAGTCACTTCACTTCACTTCTTCTTTTTTGGCTACTGCGACATTATGCCACAATTCTGCCAGTGTCCGTTTCATGCTAGTGTCATAAACTTAAGATGGAGTAGAGTAATAAGAACATGGCCGGTATTATGTTACAGAAAATCGAACATAAATTAGAAAATATAAACCAAAATGATTTCTCCAAACAAAAACTTACTAAACCACAAATAACTATTTATAACAATTAACTGGCAAAAAACTACATTGATAAATATAATACATAGGTAGGTACATAAATATTTACAGTTTTATTGAAAAGTCATAAAATGAAAGCCTCCAAAAATAAATATAGACAGTAACATTCCAAATAAAACGTTAAAACGTATCAATGATGGCAAAAAGTTCTCATTTCGGGCGGAATTCGCGGAGACGACGCCGTTTCTTTGAATTAATAAGCAGACGTTAAATTTAAATTTAATGAAACAAGTTTCTCCAGAGAACTGAGTTATAACACAGCTTAAAGAGAGGTTAGCTGTTTTATGAGCCTATTGTATCATGCAACCCTTTTTTAACTATTGAACTAACAAGAGTTTTATAATGCTCCGTATTTTGAGTTCCCCTGAAAATTTATGGCATGCATCGAGACAAAGTCGAGTCAGCAACAAGTCAACTGAGAGAAAGTCATTAATCATGGCCGGTTGAATGTATCACGCATCGAAAAAATACGAGGCGTGCGATTGTTTCTGCACATCGGTTTGTATTCTTCCTGTACCTGCTGGCTGATCTCCACTAGAACGCAGGTTACACATTGGCAAACGCAAAACCGTCTCTAGATAAAATTGTTTGTGTTTGGTTTTTTTATGTCAAAGATAGACAAACGAGCTTACGGCCCACCTGATGGTAAGCGGTCACCGTCGCCCATAGAGACCAACAACAACCAGGATGCTTTCGTTGCGTTGCCTACCCTGGATGAGTTTTTTAACGTTTTTCTTGAAACTATTCATGTTGTAGTTAGAGAAGGGAAAACCTCTGGTGGCAGTTACACAATTTATGCCGAAACGTAACTAGATAAGATAATTATAATATATGTTATGATAGATAAGTTTGATGTAATGTCGTATTTCTGTATGTAAGAAAAATATTATAAGCCACCAATACTGTTATTAGAACTTTGATATTGGCCTGATTAATATTATCCAGCTGTATTATTCTAAGCTGTGGCCTTACCTATACAGTTCATAACAGTGTCACCGCTTTCTTCCTGTGCTGTTGTTACATTGTTTTATGTAAATTATTTACAATTATAACGCCTGTATTACCACAACTTAAATTTAAATTTTATAATTTGGGAAATCGTTTGTGTTTTGTTTTATTGCGAGGTCAGTTGGTTGGTATTTACTCGTAGATTGCTGATAGACTCACATTACATTCCACTTATAAAATGATCCTCTACCCACTCTTAAGCTTGTTTGTTTGCTTTGTAGTATAAAAAACTTTTCCACTCATGTTTATTTTTGGAACTAAAAGAGTCGTGAACCTGATGGCAAATAATACCAATCTTATTGCTATTATTATTTTTACATCTTATGTACCCAATAAAACACACTAATTAATTCTATGTGAGTCCAATAGAGTTATTAGATTATTTCCTAATTTTAGTGACGTATAATAGGTATATCACACTACAAGGGGCTATTATAGATAATCTATATAATTGTATTTTATTATATTGCAATGGATACTTTTAAGATAATATTATCTGCGTATCTTATAAAACCTAATCTGGTTTACGTTGTAAAGACGATGTGGTAGTCTGAATAATAAAAAGTACCTGATAAAATTCGGAAATGCGATAAAATTAGCTTCAATAAACGTAAGTGGTAGAATGAATTTTATTTTATTATACCGCCACTTTCAATGATCCTCGAGCGTAAATCAATTTATAAAAGGTCCTTGCAATCATGCAAAGTGGCCGAAACTCCAACTATCTCTAGGTATTAATACGAAACGATGTGCCAATATTTAGATTGATTAGCTGCTAATACAATCAAGCAAATCTATATATTGGAATCGGCGTTTCGCGAGGTGTGCGCAAATATTTCCTATCTGGGTCAGAGACTCGAGATCTGGCGGTGACTTTCTTACGTTAAACTGTAGAAAAATAATAAACTTACTTTACAACTTAATAACATACATATTCCTATTTTGTTTTCAACTACCTATTTATATAAGGTAAAAATTAAAAAGTTAGTACCCAAACCAACAGATTTCAAGATTCTTGAGTTTTTGCCCTCTATAACTTTGCGCACTTCTAAGCGTTTGCAGTGGCAATCAGTGAAGCTATGTCAAATATCGAAGCTGTCATATGGGACAGCGTTTCACTGTTCCCCGCTGCAGAACGCTAAGATGTGCCCAAAGGTTAAATGTATATTGCAATGCTGCGATACTTCCTGAAAATTACGAATTTTATACAATTACTAGCTACCTGGGGGCTAATTCTCGGGCCGATCTCGATCATTTTGAAATTTCATTTTATTGCTTCTTTTCGAAGGGGGAATGGATCATTTCTTTGAGTAATTCATAAACGACCTCTTCGTAAAAGCCTCGACAGCTACGATATACGGAAAACGTACAAAAAGTACGGGGTTGTGGAAAGCAGCATTAAAATAAAATTTCAAAATGATCGAGATCGGCCCGAGAATTAGCCCCCTGGTCCCGGCTTCGCACGGGTGGACATTTATTTTTCTAAAGGTGAATGTAACTTTCCAGTGGTGAAAGAATTTTTGAAATCGGCGCAGCAGTTTTTGAGTTTATTCATAACAAATGTACACACAAAAATACAAAGATACAAATCTTTCCTCTTTATCTTATACCTTTAAACGAGAAAATCTTGTATATATTGAAAGATCCACAACAGAGAAGACCGAGGATGTAGAATTCAAACCACTTTATAGCCTCTTCTTCAGTTTTATTAACAACTTGAGTACTTTATGGATCTAGATACATTAAGCTAAACTTGTACATGGCTATCGCCGAGACGAACTAAGTGGACTTGTCTTGTCGACGGTTCAAAACCGAATGCCTGCTTGAATAACCACTCGCTTACTTGCAAACCCCAATCTTCCCCACTCTTGTTTTTACAGCTTGAAGCTTGAAGCTTGAAGGTTGGAGTTCAAGCAACTGATGGAAATCCAACTACAGTATTGATTTATTGATCTCTGAATAATTGTGTATTTTCGTAGCGGTAACAAAACAAATAATATTTTTATGAACCTAATCATCTTAATATTAATTAATAATACCTTCTATTAACAATTTAGTAACAAAGTCCACACTTCCTGTCAATTAAGGTACCAACAGGTTTCAAATAACATCTAAAACTCATGGAATAATAACAGAAGCTTACAAGTTATATATATATATTTAGGATCTCGGAAACTGCACCAACGATTTTCACGAAATTTAGTATACAGGGGTTTTCGGGGGCGATAAATTGATCTAGCTAGGATTAATTTTAAGAAAATGATTATTTCTTTCCGAGTTCAATAATTAAACATAAACTGAATATGTGACTGCTCCTGCCATCTATTGACGATTGCGAGCAACTAACTGCAAGCACGTCCAGCAGATGGCGGTGTTCAGTAAGAATAAACCAATAAAGATGATAATATGACTCATAAGATTTCTTAAAATACAAATTAACGAAAAAAATTCCGAGCGAAGCTCGGTTACCAACTGCTAGTATATATATATATATATATATATTTAGGATCTTGGAAACTGCACCAACGATTTTCACGAAATTTAGTATACAGGGGTTTTCGGGGGCGATAAATTGATCCAGCTAGGATTCATTTTAAGAAAATGATTATTTCTTTCCGAGTTCAATAATTAAACATAAACTGAATATGTGACTGCTCCTGCCATCTATTGACGATTGTGAGCAACTAACTGCAAGCATGTCCAGCAGATGGCATTGTTCAGTAAGAATAAACCAGTAAAGATGATAATATGACTCTTATGATTTCATAAAAATACAAAATAACGAAAAAAAATCCGAGCGAAGCTCGGTTACCAACTGCTAGTTATATTAATATAGAAGTATAGATATAAGTTTGCAACCGATTATGATAGAAAACTGGGGTGAAAAGAATCATCGTCAGCTCTCGGAGCACAGAGCGATCGCACCGAGCTTGCCAGAATGTTCACCACCGGTACAAAATGATTCATGGAAATTGCAGTGTAATTGAAAAAAATACGTTATTGCCGTTTGACGCATTGCCGAGCGATGCTCGCCTCACCACCACTGAAATTGTATCCGACGGAATCTGTTACTATTAGATACTCCTACCTCCCCGAATTTATTGGAAAACGAGGTTTTTATTTTGCATTAAAATGCAAGTTCGTTTTCATGTTTTTGTTAACAATAAACGATGGGGTGTAGAATAAAACAGATCAGTTTCCAAGCGCTATCGGTTTTGAGTCACAGGAAAATATATTTTAAACGTATTTTTTATAAAATGCCTATATTTTTCAATCACTTGTTTTGTTTCTACAGCACTTTAGGGTACTTTTAGTACAAAAAAAGTGTGTTAGCTACTACAACACTTTTATCGATAAGAAAACCTTTTAGGAAGTAGGTAAGTATAGAGTAGAAAAACAGAGCACGGGTTGTTCGCGTGCAGAAATTTTGTTTAGTGAATCCTTTTACCTTTACGCATGAATAGCTCCTACTCAACTGATTCACCGAATTCACTTCGATGACTCAAAAAACTTTCTTTTAGACTAGTCAAAGAAAAGGACAACCTTTGTAAGTACGTCGTCTATTTGAATCTGATACGAGCGTGAGGAGAGAGTTTTAGCAATTTAAAACCTCGAACTTCATGATATTTTAAAGATTAGGCACTTTAAGTATAAACTGGGCTCAGATAGTGAATTGTCCGACTTAGGGTGGGTCAAACGATCACAGAACAACGGTATCTGTAAGTTAAAATCATTTCCTACTTCAGAATTTGACAAAAACAGAAGACTGAACAATTCTAGGACCAACTACTAAGCTGTAGGTACCAATTCTTAATAAATATGGTTTTGGTATTCAGTGGTGCTGAACTGAATGCAACATTGTAAAAACACACGTTCACTAGGTATCTAGTGGATGTGGAAAAAGACCATGCGTCGCGTTTATAGAATTTATCATTGATGGTCTATTTTCTTACTTTCAAAGCTAGCCACTGAAACTACCTATGTAATCCGCACATTTCTTCTGTAGGTAAAGTGCAGATGAAGCACTACCATTTTGTCCCCACACTCACCTTTAAAAGTGCTGTAGAAGAACTCTGATGCGATTTGGATAAAAAAAATACAGTGGAAGAATCGAGAGCAGTCTTTGAGAAGCACTTCTACGGACCGGGCCGGGTGTGTTTGCTTAGCGCCAGTTCGCAAATGCTCTGATTGCTTGTTTGTACTGTGAAATTTTTATTTCCTTTACGGAAGTTCTACGTTAAAGCATTAGATTGGGTTACATTTGGATTTAGATTTCGATGCAAATATCCATTTTAAACGGATAATTTACGTAGCTACTATGATTTTGAGGTTCCACTATTTTTATATTTAAATAGAAGACAGTAATTTCTAAGCATGAATAATAAATAATGTAAGTAGTGATTAATTTCGTCAGTCATTTTATTTCCATAAACTAAAATATTCGAAGGCATTATGAGCCTCAAATAGATCGTTTCAGTAAAATTAGGAAAGCAATAATATTCAATGCAATCAGACTACTGATTGCTTTCCAATATTTACTAACAACCATTTGCGATGAAATTTGGAAACGGTTCTGATTTCAATTTAATAAGCACTATTATATTTATGTCTGTTCTAATTTCAATATTGCGACAACTTCATACCGCACTGCAATTTATATACAGGGTTATTCATTATTAGCTGCAAATACTCAGGAATTAGGTTCAACAAATAAAATAAAAAATATTAATGTAATGTTTTATTTTAAGTTTTGTTATGAAAATCCCGAGAAAATCGATAAAGGAATCATTGGCGCCTGACCGATTATGACCTTTGATCCGCGTCCGCGCGCCGTGAGCGACACTCTGCGTTCAGTCACCGCCTGGGTGGGTCATCGTCCTGTTCTCCATGGCAATAATTATGCAATAGCCGTAAAGAAATTAATAAAAATAAAATTTTGATACAAAAACTTAAACCAAAATTTAAAAAAAATCATTTCATAAATATATTTTATTTTATTTGTTGAACCTAATTCCTGAGTATTTGCAGCTAATAATGAATAGCCCTGTATAGGTATTTAATGCGGGTACTTTTAGGAGAAACATTATTTTTGTTATCGTCGTATCCAGTTGAAATCGGAAGATATTCCAAGGCGAGCTCGTATCGACAAGCGGCTTAGTTTAAATTGAAACATATTGGCGGGGAAAAGAATCCTTACCTCACGTTATGTGTAGGTATTATATAGGTAACCATCTGTTCAAATAAAGCATTCGTATACTTGTACTTGAAATGCTGAATGCTAAGAGAAGTAGTGAAGAGCTACGGAGAAAGAATTTATTTCAAAATTGTGTAGGTACTAGATAAGATTTAGTTTCAGAATGTTGGGTGAATTTTTTAAACTTTAGATAATTACCTTTATTTACACAAATCAACTTAAAGTTCATACAAGAATTTACAAAACGATCTAGAGATAGATCTCAGATCCAAACAGTGCCAGACGGAAGCGTCCCCAAGGCGTTGGCGGCATTGCCATGCCGAATAGCAATGCTGACCAGATACCCCTTGGGTCATGCGTCACATAGACAAAATTTTGACAACTGAATAAGATAAACATGATTTAGACAAAATAAAAAAAAAGAGACTCAGTTCTCATGGTGCGGTGGCTGTAACTCTAAGTGCACATTTAATTCTAATTTGAGTTTTTTTTGTTTTTATAGTTTATAGGATAACGCTTGACCAATCTCACCTGATATTAAGTGAGATCCCAAATCCCAAATTATAGGTATTCGGAAAAATAGACGCCGGCAACGAATTGTGGGAATAAGGTCTAAACTGACTAGGGTTTGTTCCCGGGAATTCTCGTCCCGGGAATTCCCGGGAAATCGGTCGGTCTCGTACCCGGGAAATTCAGCTCGAGAAAAGTCGAGATCGAGAAGTTTAAATAAACATTTTTACGCTTAGCTTTCTTTGTAAATGCGAGGCGGCAGCGGCATCCTTTGACAGCACGGCTCGTGTCTGTCGGTTTTGTTTTTAGGGTCCAGTAGCCAAATGGCCAAAACGGAACCCTTATAGATTCGTCATGTCTGTCTGTCTGTCCGTCCGTATGTCACAGCCATTTTTCTCCGAAACCGTAAGAGCTAGACTGATGAAACTTGGCGAGTAGATGTATTCTGTGAACCGCATTAAGATTTTTACACAAAAAATGAAAAAAAAAAACTATAAATTTTGGGGGTCCCCATACTTGAAACTGACACTCAAAAAATTTTTTTTCATCAAACCCATACGTGTGGGGTATCTATGAATAGGTCTTCAAAAATGATGTTGAGGTTTCTAATATTGTTTTTTTCTAAACTGAATAGTTTGCGCGAGAGAAACTTCCAAAGTGGAAAAAAGTTGGTCCCCCCCCCCCTCTAACTTCTAAAATAAGTGACTGATAAAGCTAAAAAAAATATATGTTGTACATTACTATGGAAACTTCCAACGATATTTGGTTTGAACGAGATCTAGTCAGTAGCTTTTTTTTATACGTCATAAATCGTAAACTGCAATTTACCTTTCGACGAACTACTAGAACTTCTAGAACTCTATGTTATATTACTTACTGCTACGGAACCCTTCATGGGCGAGTCCGACTCGCACTTGGCCGCTTTTTTTATTACAGATTAGTGAGATGAGATTAGTTATGATAAGGAGAAGAAGTATGATTGTTTTTAGTTAAAAATTTGGTTTTGAGCTGATTTTTTATTGAGAACTTGTTTTTTTTGTTAAAAATTATGTTGATTTTTTTCATGTAAAATAAACACAGTTAAATTAAAGACTCTTTTTATTAATTAAACAAAAATTTAGACGTATTTTATTTTTTCTCGACAACCCGAGAAGACCCGAGAAATCAGGCTCGAGAAGTCTCGACACCCGAGAACTAAAAAACCTCGAGAAATCGGAAACCCTAAAACTGACGTTCCGCGATGAGGTGTATTGTAATAACTAACCTCACCTTAGCCAGCGCAAATCCTTTAAATCACGAAGCAAAAGCGTGTTTGGTGCTCTGTGCTTTAAATAGCGGAGTAGGATCTTGGGTTGATGGAAAAAAAAGTTCCAGTGGACCGGATGGTGACACAAAGTGGATGTGGAGGGACAAGCCTCAATCAGGGCAACTACATTATCAGTTTACCTATGTACAACTACAATCCATTGTTTTTTTTTTTCAACTAGCCGATGGAACAAGCAAATGGCCCACCTGATGTTAAGTGGTAATCATCGCCTATTACAAAGCATTGCCTCGTAGGTCACGCACGTCAGGATCATGCCCTACGATGCACTGCCCAGTGTCCATCAGCTTGAGGAATTCATATGTTCAGCCTCATGTGCCAGTAATTTCACAGGCACCCTTCTCTTCAATCCAAAACACAGTAATGCTGCTTCACGGCAGAAATAGGCATGGTGGTAGTACTTCCCCGAAAGAGCCCTTCACAAACATTGGTCTACTTGATAAGACTTTTTAGAAATTAGAACCATGCATGAGATCCGTAAAACTTCATGATATTTTATGACCCGCGCACTCTATTTCAGTTATAAGTTATAACATTTCAGTCAGAAATATTTTATTACACTTCCTATTTTGCTGAACGACGCTCACGATTGCACGTGTTATGAATATCAATTTACGTATAGTGCCAGAGTCCCGTGTCGCAGTATTTTATATTGCTTTGTAGTTAGGTGCACTACGGTATGAATCACAATGGAACTGATGAAACCTCTGCGCTTAAAACTTTCAGTAAGATGCCTCGCTTGTTTAGTCTGGCCTCTCAGCTCAGTTGGCAGTAGCTCTGCCTTCTGCGCCGTAGGTCGTGGGCTCGATCCCCACCGAGAACAAATATTTGTGTGGTGAACATAGATGTTTGATCTCTGTGTGTGTGTGTGTATTGTATTCTATATGTATGTATTTACAAAAAAAGTATTTATGTATTATATCAACTATCTGGTACCCATATGGTATATGGTGGTCTCTGCTTAGTTTGGGGCTAGATAGTGTTGTGTGGATTGTCCACATTATTTATTTAGACTCTCGTTTATATCACGCTACGAATATTACTAAAACATCAATTTTGTTTTCAAAAAAGTCCTTTATTGTGATATTTTTGAAATATCTTTGCTTTAAAATTTTCATTATCCTCACTCAGTACGTTGAACTTTGAGCAACGTTTTCGCAGTACAATATAAAATCTGGAACCTATTCTTGTCTATCGCAGAGAGAATCAGTAATGAGGTAACGGAGACGGACTTTGGCCGAAATTGTTTGTATCGCGTTTCATGAACGCACACTAGATTTAGCGCGATACATCCAGCAATAAATAACTGACCCGGAAGGGACAAAGGTACAAGAGTATCGTCCAAATGAATTGAAAAGGCCTCATACATAAAACAAGAACTTCCTCTTACAGCTCTGATAACACCTCGCCGGCGTGAATCACGACTAACATTTACATAATAATATATTAAGTTACTGTGTCAAAATGCAGTATACTTATAATAATATTTATGCTAGGTACAAATAATTATTATAAAAATGTACACACTTGCAACTGGGCATAGACAACCAAAGAAAAAAAAATATACAAGAAAGAAAAAATAAATAAAGCAAAGAAAAATATACAAAAGATACAGAAATAAATTGGAGATCCTTTCCTAACGATAATGGTCTTTTTGCTAAATCCACATAGGTCAACGCTATTTTAATCACAGCAGTCAGAGTGGACTTGGATCATGCATCCGACTGAAACAAAATTCCTTTATGTTTCATTGCAAAACCAATGGTATCTCGCAAATAAATATCAACTTGAATCATAGCTACATCAATCGGTATCAAAATGAACTTTTAAACAAAACTACTTTGTCAAATCTTCTTTGTCCAAGCAGGGTTAACGCAGCTTAGCCATGTTTATTGAGGTGTACACTTGCACAGTTCCCGTAAAACTAGCAATGCTTTTAAGTTGTTATGCCGAGTCGGCGGCGGCGGCACCGGCGCCCACATAAATCCACGTTTATCGTACAACCTGCCGAACTTTCTGGACGCCTCACTCACCTCCTAAGGAAGCCTTATTTTATTTAACTTCTTTATTCACTTCTACGGCTATTCGGTATCGATAAAAGTTAATTTGTGTGTTTGGTTTCGTTTTGAGATCCGTTCTTTTTAAAGTTTTTCTTGATATGCTTTTATTTAGAAGATAATACTCGTCAAATTACATTTTATCTCTTGATATAAACAAAAAACGTAAAAATCTCTTTTATTGAACTATAACTTAAACAATAAAAAAAAATCATAATACTAAAAAAAAAACTAAAACAAATTAAAACTAAACCTTAAAAATCTAGCAAACGTGGGTGTCCATGAGGCATGGTGAAATCTCTTAATTTATAGAAAATAAATATGCAAACAATTATTTATAACCAATTATGAGTAACCATTGCTGCATTAGGTATTGGAGACAAATAAAACAATTCTGAGTGTCAATAATTATCATCAGATGGACTGAACAGGACAGTTGCATCCAGTTACATTTTAAAGATTGTCGCCCCAATGCATAAAACTTACCTGAAGTCATAATCTTTGTATTTGCGTTGGTTTTGGCGTTAAATTATAATCAGTTTTTTTATAGGGAAGTAAAGAGAAAGAAAAGTCCTAAAAAAGAGGTCATAAATATTCCTGCTCATTAATGTTGCAGTCGTTTAACTACGGGAAATATCGTATGGCAGGTAGATTTTGTGGCGCCACTTCCACCCAAACAAACCAATAAATGGCGTCTGCGAGACAACTTTGGGGAAAATATTATTTGTCTTTCAGTTTGATTTATCTCAATGCGTCTTCGGTAATTCCCTCACCTAGTTGAGTCCTAGTTTGAGTGAAAATGACAAGGTTTCAACATTGTACCTACGGGCTCAAAGTTTGATTTATTTGTCTTTTATTACCTACGTTGCTGGATATTTTAGTTTCATACTCATTTGAAGCTTTGCTATATTTGCGTTTGTGCTTTTGCTGAATGCAAGATTGTTCAACAAGCTTCGTTGATACTGTTAATTTTGAATGTATCTTTGAGAAACAGCCGAGGAGTCTTGTTTGGATACGACTAATTGGTAACTCGTTCGACTTTAACGCCTCGTCAGATTGACTCCCAACTTCTCTCACGTTTTTATAGCATGTTCACAATCAGGCAAAGTAAATATTCCAGGAACGTCAATAATCTAAGCGATATACCTACAGAGGCATAATTTCCTTTGAATGAGTCGGCATGAATGTTAATGCATTTGCGCTCATGTATATCGCATTTCGTCAAACGTAATCCAAGCCGCCGACGACAGGCCATCAATCACTAATGTTCCCGCTTCTTTTAAATGGAACATCTATCAATGCAAAAACATTATATTTGTTCGATTCCTGTTATTATTGGGTTAAGCAAACGTTGATCAATATCAGCACAAATAAGGGGCGTCAGCAATTTTTTTCAGTCAGCACGTACGTTGGAATAAATAAAGTAGTTTGAAAAAAGTTGTGCTTATAATTTTATTTTTTGCGGCTATGTCAAGGCGGAAGAGAAAGGGGGCCCACTACGTATGTAAGACGGATGTCTGAGCCAGGTTTGTGTTGGAAAAACTTTAAAGATTAGAAACTTTCCCGCATGGGGTTGGTTATTTCAAGTTCTAGCCGGCTCTCCGTGGACACATAACGGAACGATGTTACAATAAAAATAAAACCACTTTGAGACAAGGAAAAACTCGTATTAGTGTTATGTTTCGAAGAGAATACATCTGGGAAGCAGTTATGATAAAAGTAATTTGATATCAAATAGTGATGTAAAATGTACATTATGTTTATTTAAGATTTTGTGTTATGTTAAAACTGAAAAAAAAAAACAGAACTTTGACAGCAATGATAAATAAGCTATGGAAAAAATTGACTATTAGGTATGTCGATTATAAAGCATGTGAAAAGAAAATCTATGTTTTGACGTCCGATTTGTTTTGTTTCTGGAGCTACATCACACTCGTAGCGTTGCTACGCGCCGTAGCGTCGTGGCTATATCATAGCTACGATGCTACGACGCCGTCGACCGACGATCTTTCAACAGTGTCATTCTGCTCATAGTACTGAATTCATACATTTCATAAAGCGAGTTCTTCACGACACAGAATAAAACATCGCCACCCGCCAGTAAATAGACATTCCCCAGGAAATACCAGGCGTAATGCGTGTGAGTGCATTTATACGAGTACTGCCACTCCTTATTTTTATGCCGTCTCAACTTCGCAACTCGAGGCAAGAAAGCACTGACAGTATTTCCTGCTCTCAAATTGTTTTTCATTGTTTACGCCAATACTTTTCAAACTTGCGCAGTTTATTCTTGGATTTAAAATGTTTCGGTCTAGAGACTAGTTTATTCGAAATATAGCGGTTTGTAACTTTATTTGTGTTCTCTGTAAAACTAAGAAATCAATGTGCTATTTTAAAGGCAAGAACGAATGCATTGCTATGATTTCGTGACTTTCTGATGAAGCTAACTTCCAAGAACCGTTGATGTAGGTAATCAGGTAGACATTAACCAAGCGCACGTATTAAAATCACGCAATATTGTCTGGGTAATGATAAAATAATGCCCGCAGCGGCTGATTGCCGACAGCGACAGGTGCCCCACTCGTCTGAATACTAAATACCCAGCGATTAATACATGTTCCGACCGATAAACATCCTTACTGGTTTTCAACCCTAGCCCGTTCATATAAGGTTCATAACAAAAATGCTGTTTTCGGTTTTGTATGATTCTCATTCGGCATTCATAGTTAGTTGCCATTTCATTTCAGTGTTACAGAAACATTAATCTCAATTTGCCTCAGCCAACTGGTACTTCATTAGAAAAATATCGACTAGATTCATTTTCTTCATTCATTTTAATGGTTCTCTAGTTAAACAAAATGTATTTTTTTAGGTTCGAATATTCTTTTATTTTAAAGTAATAGCTAATAATAATTTTAACTTTATAGCCTTACAGTTTGTTAGCAGCTTTGCGTTTTTTACTGTAGTTTACGGGTTTGATTCCCACCCATGACCAACATCAGGCATCAGTAGGTTATAATGCTAATTGTAACGCCAACACAAATAAATATTTTTTCATTGCTCATACTCTGAAAGTACATCTGAAGTTGCCTGAGGGGCCTAATTGAAAGTAATACTTTCAGCCCTAGGGAGAATCACTTTCTACTGACAGCTGTCAAATTATAAAAAAAACAAGTTCTATTTTATTCAACTATGTTCCAACTTTCTAAAGTCTTTCTAACTGCAAGGAGGTTGTTGAACCAAATTCCAACTTTTCATTCAGCAAGTAGGTTGGAAACCCATTACAACAGTAAGAAGTTTAAAAAGTCTAATTAGAGCGCAATCTAAAATTTAAATTTAAATAACATAAAGATAGTATTAAATAAATAATATATCTTCTAAATTACTTGATTAATATATAGCTACGCTCTGGCGCCAAACCCGTCTCGGGACTCAAAAACGTGACTTTCAGCACTCAGGTAACAACAATGCACTATAACATTTTTTTTTTCAAAAATATTTTTCATTACTCATACTCTGAAAGTAGGTCTGAAGTTGCCTGAGGGGCCTAATTGAAAGTAAAACTTTCAGCCCTAGGGAGAATCGCTTTCTACTGACAGCTGTCAAATTATAAAAAAAAACAAGTTCTATTTTATTCAACCATGTTCCAACTTTCTAAAGTCTTTCTGACTGCAAAGAGGTCGTTGAACCAAATTCCAACTTTTTATTCAGCAAGTAGGTTGGAAACCCATTACAACGGTAAGAAGTTTAAAAAGTCTAATTAGAGCGCAATGTAAAATTTAAATTTAAATAACATAAAGATAGTATTAAATAAATAATATATCTTCTAAATTACTTGATTAATATATAGCTTCAACTATTTATTTAAAATAACATAGATTTGAGCAAACAATTTACCATTTTTTAAATTATGAGAATGAAAACAATGGCTGAATAATCCTGGCGAGCCGTAGCCGAAGGCCCGCCAGAGAAAAAGAAAAAAAAAAACCGGGAAGGCGGCAATTCAATCTTCATTTTTCACTAATTTTTCTTTCATGTTTTTATTTTTACTTTCCTTGTATTCGTAATGAAAAGCACAGTGTTTACCTCGGGTGAAAGTCTTTTAAGTCCCTCAAGCTCCATTGGCGCCCTCGCTTACGCTCTGGCGCCAAACCCGTCTCGGGACTCAAAAAACGTGACTTTCAACACTCAGGTAACAATGTACTATTACCAAACATTACATGCAACTTTATGCAAACTTTATTAAGGCCTGCGCACACCTAGTTCGCTGGCGGTAGCGATTAGTGAAACGCTGTCAAATATCGCTGTCAAAATTGACAGCATTTCACTGATCGCCGACGCCAGCGTCCTAGGTGTGCGCAGGCCATTAGTGTATTCGATGTTTTGTATATTTCATTTTATTTGTACCTGGAATCAACAGGCTTTTGATGGAGTACTAATAAGAAATATATGCATAAAAATCCTTTTGTTGAGTCAGCATCACCTACATCTCCATAAATCAAAAGATATGAGACGGCAGAGGTGGACCGTAGGCAGTTAAGATAGATGATATGCAGAAACAAAACCAACACTCAGTAAAAACGGCCGGGGACGGTAATAACATAAATTTAGTGGTACTAAACTACGCGAATACTTGGAATAGTCTGTTCGTACAATGGTCGGAAGGAGTCGATGGTGGGAACTGCCCCAATTTTTGTACAATCGTAAACCCACAAGATTTACTGAACGGTCAGAGTTTTAACGAGGGCCGGTGTCCTCTACCTCTTCTACCCCGCTTTCACAGATTAGTTGTCGTGGCAGATGCGACACAGGATTTATTGATGCTGCTTAAACTATGTACTGATAGGGCTCACTATACGCGTAGTATCATCTACATTGACGATACAAACATTTTGATGGATCAAAGATATTTTTGTGATACTATCTCATTTTATTCAAATACTAGTTCTGGTAGACTGGTTTGACTACCAAAAAAATGAGGAGGAAAGGTTGGCGCGGTACGGGCATGTCATGAGGAGGGATGAAAGTCATGTGAATAGGAGAGTGATGAGTATGGATGTAGATGGATATGCGAGTAGAGGTAGACCAAAGAAAACATAGATGAACTGTGTGAAAGATGGGGATTAGAGAATGGAGGAGGAAGACATGTTGTGACGACCCCACATAAAGTGGGTATTTGAATAAAATTAGATACTATTTCCACAATAATCGTAGTGATTTATTAAGATGATTGTGTAATTATGCAGAAATGGGTAGATAAATTAAGATAGTGATTTTTAAGTACTTTTTAGCCTATTTAGCTAGATGTATGCCACGATGCTAAAACTAAAAAAATATAAAAAACTAATGCAAATTATTTAGTCGGTCTATGTTATGTACAAAGTTCTAACATAGGACAAGCAAAACAACAACAGCATCTTGAGCAGTTCCCGTGTGCTGTTTGTATCGTATGAATAGTCCGAACGCCTTTGTTCCCGATATAGATCTATCTATATCTATCTATAGATCCGAAAGCTGCAGTGAAAGATGAACAGCTGAGTGAAACGCTTAAATGCCTACTTTTAGTGTCTCATCTGTCTCCATCTCCAGTGAGATATAGTTTTACGACGCTAGTGAGCCATTAAGCAATTTTCTCTGGTGTTGTTAGACTACAATGTTAATTCTTTATGTTTCTCTCATTGCTGCTCTTTGTGGATTAAATTGTAGTAGTCTTAGCTTAGACTCTTGTTTGCAACTTCGTTTTATTTTTAAACTTTAAGTTTTTTAGTAGACAAAAGAAATCATGGATGAACTGTGTGAAAGATGACATGGTTAAGAGAGGAGTAAATGCAGTGATGACGGCGGACTGCTGGGAATGGAGGAGGAAGATTGTTGTGCCGACCCCACATAAAGTGGGATAAGGGCAGGAAGGAGAAGTTATTTTCGTAGTACTACGATACCAACTGAACTGATTAATTTGAAACAATCTCTGTTATTATTATTATTATTTATATCAACTATCTGGTTCCTATAGTACAAGCTCAGCTTAGTTTGGGGCTAGATTTTGTTGTGTGGATTATCTATTTATTTAACTTCGTCTGTATTTTTAGCAGTTGTACTAGACAACAAGGGTTGTACGTTGACAGTTACGATTTACAAGCAGGGTTGACAACCCTACTAGTTACACGGTCGGAAGTTCATGAGCTTGAGGTATACCTTGCTCGTGAGTAATGACTGGCCGGCGCCACTGAATTCCCTCGCTCCATCCTCGCTAATATCTAGCCCGCGATGTCTAACACAAGGGCTTACGCTCTCAAGACTTCGTAAGCCACGTGCTTCAAACGAGTAGATTCTATCAAGTTATCAAAACTAATTATATTTGATTTGGGATGTTATTTGAAAATGTGCACGATTATGCTTCTGTGTACTGACCTGATTTTGACGGGAAATATTTGTATGAATAAAAAGCTATTGTGCGAGTGCACACGCGGTATCTAGTCAGTTCCAGTATTGTCGGAGACAATGCTCGTTTGGGAGTGCTCGTGACAAAACGGCTGGAGATAGAAACCTCTCGTCTGTAACAATACGCTTTGTGTCACTCCAATCGCAAAAGGATATTCGAATGTATTGAACTCTGGAGAATTTCACTCACATTCGGCGGAATCTCACGGAAATTCCTTGTGAAATTTTCACATAATCCTACTCAGCGGATGAGGATGCTCATTGCTTAGAAAAAATGCGGAAATTGTTTAGGGAACCTTCTGTAAAATTTTTGGGAAACTGGTCCGTCCTAAGTGTCCCGCCCTTGTAACACTACTTCCCTCCACATTGAACGGGAAAGCAATTTGGGTTACACTTACGTTGCGCTAACATTTTCTCTGCACGCTACGGCAGGTATATACGATACTCAGAAGGACGGTACCTAAAGTAAATTAACGTTGTAAAAAACGGTTTCCCTTGACATAATTAAATTTATTAAACCTTTTTTAAAGGCATACCTTAAATATAACCTTCTTATACTAATATTATGAAGAGGAAAGATTTGTATTTTTGTATGTTTGCAATGTATTAACTCAAGAACGAATGTGCCGATTTCAAAAATTCTTTCACCATTGGAAAGCTACATTCACCCTGAGTGACATCGGCTATAGGTTCTTAAAAAATAAATGTACACCCGTGCGAAGCCGGGACCAGCCGCTAATATTAAATATTTTTGGTACAGCATTTCTCAAAAGCAAATAATAAGATTAAAATCAGACAGACGATGCTACTACGTAACTGGTTGACAAATACCGGATATACTATAGAAGCCTGGTATAAGCCAACTCCCCAAGTGATTTGGGGTTTATAAGCTACTCTGACGAGATGTGTCGCCAACGGAGCTTTGCTTAATTAGGGTTACTTCACCACTCACTAATTTGTATTTAGGAACTTCATAAATGTCACTGGCAAAATACAAACTTACAAGGATATACAAGTTTGAAAATCTAAGCAAAACTGAAAGAATTGTGAGCAAAAATAGAAATAATATTCCAACTATTGCTCATCTCTGAATCAATCATGAAACCGCCCACTAATACACCATCAAACGAAACTAATTCCAGTGGTGGGTAGATCCACAAATGCATAGAGCAGTTTACGGCGAGCAGGGCCGTCTTAAGGGCCAGTGGGCGCTTAGAGCTTGGCAGTTTAATAAGAAAGCAAAAATAATAATTACAATGTGAACAAAAATATTAAATATCTACCAAACTGTGAATACTGGCCTCTCGGCTCAGTTGGTTGTAGCTCTGCTTTCTGCGCCGTAGGCCGTGGGTTCGATCCCCACCCAGAACAAATAATTGTGTGGTGAACACAGATATTTGTTTTCTGTCTGGGTGTCTTAAAGCGATAAGGTCGCCCATTGTTTGGCCAAAAATCTTTATGAATCCTGTATTATGTTTCTGTGTGGTGAACAATAAAGAGTTATCTATCTATCTATATTGTGTTCTAAGTATGTATTTACAAAAAATAGTCGTATATAAGTATTATACCTGCTATCTGGTTTCCATAGTACAAGCTCTGCTTAAATTGGGGCTAGATACTTAGTGCTGTGTGGAAGTACACAATAAACAAAACCGCCATACTAATGGCCAACATCTTTTTCCTCATACCTCTAATAACGGGATGCTATAGTGCCAGTTGATTCAAGATTCAAGAATCAAGATTCAATAAGCGTTTATTCAATACGATACAAGAATCACTTTGAAACGTCTTAAAGCTAGGTGAGTCTAGGTGCCAGTTCCACGCTACCAAGCCTTGAAGAACAGGCAACAAACTACGGCTCGGTTCCTACCGTTTTTTTATATGATCCCTTTACAAATCTAAAATAGTCTAAAATAATAGCAGTGAAGTTCCAGTGTGGTGCCACTTCACTTAGTCAGACGTATGCAATGCAATAATACAAAAGCACTAGTTGCCCCCGACACTATACATATAAATCTTCACAATCGATACAAAGGCCTGTTTACTTTATATTTTAGTGTGATGACACATAACCCTTATGTGTTTGATATTTTTGACCTTTGCCTAAAACAAAATACAATTTAAGCAGGCTCAGAAGCACGATAGTAAAAAAACAAAATATTTGTGGGCCCCATCCGGCAGGGGCACCGAAACTCGTGCCCCAAGTGCCCTTAAAGTAAAGGCGGAACTGGCGAAGTGATTTCTTTGTGAAGCGCGCAACAATAGCACTTCATTCAAACATTATTTTCTTATACACCTTTGTTGCGAACTCTCGACTACAATTGCTTGCTATTCACAATTCGTTACTGAATCTCTTGGTTTATCTGGAAGCTTCTTTGGGTTTACCAATAATCTAGACGTAACAGTTACTGCTATTTATGTTGTTTTACTTCAGTGTAAAATGAAGAAAGGAGCCTCTTTGAGGTGCACTTATAATCCTTTCACCACACTTGGTTCGAAAGAATTAGTGACACGATAAGAAGAAGTTTAAATAACATATTTTGAGGTAGAGAATCACACAATCATATTATCGAAGCGACGTGACCCAATGGCTGGTGGGTATCAGGCGCAGCTCATTAGCATTGCTATTCAGCGTGGCAATGCCGCCAGTGCCTTGGGGACGCTTCCGTCTGGATTTGGATCAGTTGAGCTATCTCTAGATCGTTTGTAACGGTCTGCAGATAGCTCAACTGTTTCTTGTGCATTTTGTACATTTTGTAAGTATTTGTTTAATTGTGTTTCTTTGTGTAAATAAAAAAAAAAACCACAGTACTTTGTCAAAAGTTGTCTTAATATGATGAGTGATCACAGCATTAACGTTAATATATTTACTACATGCTTACACGCTAGTACTTTCACCTAGTTACCTAAAATCCATCCTATTCTATGCTAAACACCACGGATATGGTATAAAAAATATTAAATTCCGCTTGAGAAACAAATGACGACCACGCAACGTCTCAAAGAATGATAAAATAGTAAATTATGTGGGGCCTGAACACCTGCATAATGTTCCCGTCAATCATAGAACCACGTGAAATTGAATCTCATGAGCGCAAATCACACCCTCTATTACCATATGTGTCTGTCACCCACACGAACCAGCTGAATATGCCAAAATGTACCTTATAAAGCAAAATATCAGTTTGTGTTTGTTCCTGTATCGTCAATTTCCCATATTGTCAAGTTCAATACAGCAATAGGTACGGCGACATTTCGTCTCCAATCCGATTGAGAAGACTTTATAGTATTCGGTTCAGTATACCTATTTCACTATTGTTCGTGACTATCACAAAAGTGAGGGCATTTTACAAAAACCACAACAGAAGAGCCTTTTTTTAATTTCATATTTATGTACAACTTTGACCGAACATTAACTTCAGTTACGACATGTTTTAGAGTTCTGTATCCGAACTGGACTCTACTGCCTACGTCTTCTGTCCGTCTGTTGGCAGGATCATATTTTTTTACCATGAAGAAGTAAAAAAATCAACAAATGCAAAAAAAAAGCTAATATCATTATTTTCTTATCCTTATCCCACTTCACGTATTTGTTTTAGATGGATACAACTTTTTACTCGTATGCTTTATAAGATTTTTTAATATATTTAATTTATTTGAAGTTGAACAATTGAAATCAGGTAAAAATAACGATGGTTATACTCGTACTACTCCGTATTTAACTCATGACGTAAGCACGCTTATGAGGCACCATAGTTATTAACAGAAATCAGAAACAAAAAAAATAATACTTACTGGACCCTGAAAATAGTAAGGTAGCATGCTCTTTACGCTAGTACGTCACGGTAGTCCATTTGGAGCTAGAAAAAACCAATTGGTCAGGAATGAAAGCTTTGGTCGCGTGGAACTGGCACCTAGACCTACCTAGCTTTAAGACGTTTCAAAGTGATTCTTGTAATTGAACTGAATAAAGACTATTTTGATAGATTGATTGATTTTATACTAACTTACGATTTACGATTTTATTTACTATTTAAAAAAAAAAATTTTTTACTATAAAAAATATTAACATTCTTGTTTAGGTTCTATTTTTAAAAATAGTGTGAATTTTGTGTTCAATTTAAAAAATAAAACCGATTGGCACTAAATTCTAGGTTTTATTTTTTATTTTATGTACATGACAGCTAAGTGACGATATTGAAATGGGTAGGGCCTGTGGACATCACTATAATTGATCTGTCAAAAGTTAAACAAAGGAATCGACCGAGTACAATAGTGGTACCAAAATAAATAGAGGTAGTCCTAGCAGACTTAGCCTTGACTCAGTAAGCCACGGCTGGCCTCAGAGTTCAACTACACAGTATTAAGTATGTATGCTGCCTACTCAGACTTGATTTCAAATAAGACTTCATTTATGACACAAGAAGTTTTTAATTAAACAGTGAAAAGGAACTTGAAAGCAACACTTGACTGTCTTGGGCTCTTATATTTATTCGAAGGGTTTTAGCAACGTGATTGCGAGTCTTATAAAGCCAACGCATCTGCATGACAAAGGAGACTCTTTTTAATTAGAAGACTATTCAACGTGGCCTTCGCATCCAAATGAACTGAAATCAGCGAGATTTTAAAACAGAATTCGCATCGAAAATAACGCAATCAATGGCAATGTCTTGTATTTCATCTGGCGATTACATACATTAGTTCCACACATTCGTTTGTATGGGAAACTAGCGGCTGCCCGTGGCTTCACTCACCCTGTTTCGTAACCTTTTCGATATAAAACGTATGCTATGTCTGTCTTCTGGTTTTAAGCTACCTCGCCACCAATTTTTAGTCAAATTGGTCCAGCCGTTCAAGCGTGATGGAGTGACCAAAGGAAATAGGGATTCATTTTAATTATGTATATAGATGGTGAAATCTTTTATTTTATGCTTGTCTTTCTGTAACAACAGATCTATTGAACGTCTACAAGAAATATTAGAAAGCTACATGAAAGTCTCATTATCATTATCAAATTATAAATACAAAAGTTTGTAAGTTGGTGTAAAAATCCCGGTGGGAGCGTTCGCGATGACAGTTTCATGAGACCCAGACGAGGGTCGGGAACGAGAGCCGCCCGCGAATCTGTTTACCCCTTTCGTAATTGCGCACAAGCTTAAACATTACTGTGAACTGTTGTCACTAGAGTGTAATCTAGTACTGAATACATGTTTTTAGTAGAACAAGTAGATACTGGTTGAAAAAAACGTGGATTCTTGAGTATTTGCTTTGGGTCAGTTTGCTATACCGCTTGTTTGAATTCCACACTACATGCTGAGTTATTAACGATAAATCGACTAATTTAAAGCCTTTAAAATAAAAGTGAGCCATTAATCACTAAATTTCCAACAGCTCTAGAGCAACAACAATTGTGGTTGTCGAAATTCCTGCATCAACGTATCAAAAGCTAACCGGATATAATATTCAAACGGTCTAATCACTTTGTAATGAAAGTAATTAGTTTCAGCTCTATACAGGGTACAATTTGGGCGCCGTGTCCGAACTAGTCGGAGCTCTGAGCCCGCCCCCACCAGCTAATGAATATCATGCAAATTCCGGTGTCTAATGAAAACCACACTCGCCTCTTTACCGTATAAACTTTTTGCAACGTGACGACCATGGAATATTCAGAGGAGTATGAACGTTGGGGCCGGAATGCTTTATGAAATGTTGGTTTGTATTGCATGAGTTTTGAGACTGCGATGCTCTTAATTGGAACCTTTGGGACGTAAACGAAATGTTTCACATCTCTGGAAGTACTTTGAAACTTTGAGTTTCTCTCTTTTTACTGTAAATGATGAACCGTTTTAGCATCTAACTATTGCATACAAACATGACACGTGTAAACCACATTTATTTGGAAAAGGAAGGTTCAAATACATTCACCAACATTGTCTAGGGATATTCAACATTTCGTTGATTTTTACAAAAACTGAAAATAACTTCTTAAGAAACTAATAGATATGGTAAGAATCTTTATTTTGTGTTGTTTATTAATAATAATAAAATACAACTGTTTGATATAATTTAATAATAAACATTAAAGTAGGAACGAAATCTTGAAAAAACTGAAAATCTATTCGAAATTGAATATCCCTAGACATGTGTACCTACGTCATGGCATTGGTTGGGAAGCAATGTATGAAACTTTGATTCCTCATTTGTATGGACTGGGACTAACCCACTTCTTACCTGAAGTTATACCGTCAGGTCAGTTAAGTTTATGCTCGAGAAATCACACATACCTAGGCAATCAGACAGTTCTAGTACCAAGAGGGTTTACATGTAATCGGCTTTGTACACACCATTTGCATATCCATCACCTATAGGTAAACAGACGTTCTAAGGAGCCTACAGCGTCTGCTACGATCACCAACACTAGAGCAACGATCAACATGCTATGGAGAGGAATAAACATTGGCAGTCATCGAGTATACAGGGTGTAAAACTACTAATATTAATATAATCATTAATTTATTCTCATAAAAAGGTACATGGTAAAAAATACCAAAATGGTGCTCTTACAAGGCAAAAAGGTAGATAAGCATTGTTGTAGTAGGCTGGTTTGAGTGGTCTTTGAGGTGGCATGAGTGTACCTGTGTACTACATACTTATAAATTACTTGAGATTATGTTATAGCTGTTTGTTTGTTTAATAATAAATAAAATAAAAATACCACTCTTGAATATGAATATTCATTATTCAAGTTTTTTTTTTTTTTTTTTTTTTTAATGCCATAGCTGGCAGACGATCAGACGAGCTCTGCTTAGTTTGGGGCTAGATTATTTGAATTGTTCACAACATTTATTTATTAGGACATTTACAGGATAGGGAGGATTTTAATGTGCCTGATTAATTTTACATAATTATAGTTATTACTACATGATCATGCAGGTTCTGATTTGTATTTATATATGTTGTGTATGTGGGTATAGTTGCACCAGCCCTGTTTATAAGAGGGTGTGTCGCTAGCGGAATAAATCGCTGACGAGCTAGCAGTCCCAAGGGGAGGGCGGCGACGATGCATAAAATAATTGGAATTTCATTATGATTATGATTTATGTAATACTCTTCGAAATGGTTGGATTTCAATTTATGAAACTGAAGTTCAACCCCTCGATATCATGTTCAAGATTTCATTTTGAAAGCTTTAGAGATGCAGGTTTTGATGATTCATAGAATATGGAAGGTCTTGTATATCTGTGAAGTACCATAATCAGGTTTTTTTTTCTTATTTTGTAATTGTTTTAACACTATTTTTGTGTGTCGCAATTAAATGCTTATTCTACTCTATTCTATTAAAACTCTATTTGCCTGATGGTAGTTACTTGTGTAGGTTACTTTAAAACATATTTTTTTATGTAGAACTTACAGTAAAAGGAGGTGCAAGCTTAAACAACCAACGCATAACAAGAACAAGTTAACGGAACCAAATAATAAGGCAAGACAAGTAGGTAATTTATTTCCCTGAGCATTTTTGTAAGCTTTTTAATTTTTGAGTATATCTGCTTTTAGAACAACTAAAATAAGTTAGTTTTAGTGCCAGTTTCAAAAACAGTTTTTTTTTTTCAAACAAAAATTGACAACTCACATTGATTTTCGCGATCGCTTGAGCGATTTGTGTTGCTAGAATTGACGCCCAGATCTAGGGCATATTATTTATTTATTTATTTTATTTTATGCCGTCGATAAGCTGTGATATTGGGCAGCGATAAATGTCTGTGTCAAAAATTGCGGCTTATCGCGTTGATGTGGCCGTACCTTAACGTTATCCACCAGATAAAAATATTAGCTATTAATGTGTTTGAGAACTTTATAGTAGAGACAAATATTTGAGGAACTCTCCTTTACCAAAGAAAAAAACCCTTTAACTATTTTAATTTGCAAAGGATGTTATTCCAAACATGCAGTATTTGATGCAGTGTAGTATTTTACAGTCGTTAATATGATACGGTAGGGAGACGGCGCGCCGGCGTGCCGTGAGGAGACAAGAACGCTAAGTTGTGTTCACATTTGTTTTTGATAGAGCGAATTTTTATATTATATAAAAATATTTATATAAAAATGTGTATTTCAGAGAAAACATAATTACATCCACACAGATTAAATCAAAAACAGTAAGAGTAACAACTAGAAATATAAAAATATATAGGCAATCATAAACAATCATATAAGCGAATTTTTTTTATTTGTTTATTAAGACAAGCCGGGTTTAAAAACTCTAGTAGACAGAAATGAAAACAATATGATAAAACATATAAATGGTATGCCAATTTATTTAGTGCAAACGGTAAAATTGATACTTTTTAAAGGTAAGACTGCTATCCGTCCATAAATATATGTCTGTCTGTCTGCCCGTCTGCTACAGGCTACCTACTACTCACCTAGCTTTAAGACGTTTCAAAGTGATTCTTGCATCGTACTGAATAAAGAACTATTGACTTTGACTTTGACTTTGACTACACCGTGGTGACACTGTTCGAGGAAATTTACTAAACTAAGCTAAAGTTTAGTAAATTTCCTTGGACTATGTAGTTACTTAAAATCAGAAATTCGGCTCTCAAGAAGTGCATATATATTCATATTCATATTCATTTATTAATTGCTTCATGTGTTTTACAGGTCTTAGGGGGTATAAAGATTTTTAAAAAATTGTAAATTTTGCTTCATTATTATCACAATAGTTTATTCTGTGTAATAGTTTTAACTTGGGGTTTCTTTTGAAATATGAGTGAAACTATTGTGATAATAATGAAGCAAAATTTACAATTTATAAAAAAAACTTTGTTTTCAAAGAAACTTAGAACCAGTATATACGTAATGTATAAAAGACACGAATAGATGCCCTAGGTATTTCAATTGCTTTAACAGTCCTTCCTGTTTACATGAAGCCATGGGCACAGCCTAACCGGAAGTGGATCCGGCGGGAGCTCATTATAAAGCGCTAAGCTGGATCATTGCAGCCACTCCACGCAAACGAGCGGATTACAACGCTGCAACGCTCTCGGATCTTTATCAAATGTCTTGGAATGTGAGCCTAATGTGGTCTAGTCTTGCTAGATTTTGTAGCAGGCCAGATAAATCTGTATAATAGTTTTAACTTGGGGTTTCTGTTGAGATATGAGTGAAACTATTGTGATAATAATGAAGCAAAATTAACAATATAAAAAAAACTTTGTTTACAAATAAATTTAGAATGAATACCAGTATATACGTTCCTCATGTATAAAATACACACGAAATAGTTCATCTATCTGCAAACCGTTACAAACGATCTGTGAGTGACATTGAATACAAATTACAAATTCCTTATTCAAATATCGAATTACATTATTAGGCAACCGCTACATTGGCTATTCTACCAACACTTCCGCAGTACCACGGATAAAATATTATACTAGCGGTACGTTTGAAATTGACATTGGCTAAATTATGGCTACTTTTACAAATGATTTATAATATTTACGAGAGGGAATAAAGTAGGTACCAAATTACTTTGTCAAGAACCATAATCATTTTGCCCTCATCCCACGCTAAGTAGGGTCGGTACTACCGGTTTTCTTATTCCACTCTCTTCTATCGTTTGACATCTCGGTGCTCGTTCCTTTTTTTTACTCTGACAAGACCCATTGATAAAAACAGAGCTCTCACTGCGGTACAGAGTTCATTAGATAAAAACAACACTATGCTTTTACGGCTTTTGCAACGAAATTATTTAGGAAGATAGATGTTACCTTGGTATCTATTTCAGTTTTTTAAAGGTTTACTTTAGTTAATTGTTCAATATTTAGCAAAGAATAACAAGCGCAGGGCCCAAACATAGCAGCTAGGGCTGTCACGTAATGTAATTTTGAATGTGTCAACACGTCATGCGCGTTTTGTCACCAGCAGCCGCACGCTATGCCAACCGTTTGCCGTAATTATTTTAGGAGTACGTCGTATGCATCTCGTATATGTAAGGCTCTAAGTACTTGTATAGAAACCTGCCGTGGAATGAAAATTGAACTAGCGGAACTTGCGCTCGCTTATTTAAATGATACCTGTGCCATACTACCTGCGGTTTCTCTCGCGTTATTAAAACATACAGACTGCCTTCTCAACTCAGTTAGTAGTATCTCTCCCTCCTGCGCCGTACAAAGGTTCGATTTCCACCGGGAGCAAATATTTGGGTGGTGAATGCAGATTTTTGTTCTCTGACTGGGTGTAACATTGTATTCTATGTCTTTACAAAAACATGTAAGTATTAGTATTACATCAGCCATCTGGCTCTCATAGTACAAGTTCTGCTTAATTTCGAGCTAAATTGTGTTGTGTGTATTTTCTACAATATTTATATTGGTGGCTTCTACAAGACATTTATTAGTACTAGGTAGATTGAATAAAATAATTGTTTTCGTGAAACTATTATATAATTTCAACCGCTCATCATCTGGGAAGTAAACTTCGACCAAAAACATTTCGTTGATCAATTTACTCAAAATACTCGATCTGCGGTTCAGATTGCGGCTCAAGCTCTACTCGTAAAAGTAATTATTTGTTTGACCACAATTATTTACACCCGTACCAGTTTTACCCACGAATATTCTTCAGGTTCAGTTTCTCCAGATGCCTCTTTGAGGCACACTTAAAATCCTTTCACCACACTTGGTTCGAAAGAATCAGTGACGCGATGAGAAGAATATTCTCCAGAAATACACACACACGGCACTAAAATCCATACAATAATTTCAGAGATTCACCGTTAGGTACAGTAGGTACAAGTAGACATATTATAAGGGGAGCACTTATTATTAGCATTTTATATAAAATCTTGTAGGTATATTTATGCTCACAAGTAACGTTAATTCATGCGAATCAGCTTAGCATGATTGTGTACTGCAGAGCTAGAGTAGTAAACATTTATGCATTCAGCATTGGAGGATATGTTTGTTGTAATCAAAAGAACATTAGTACCAAGAAATCAAGAGACTTCATGCCAGGGTAACATAATAAGACGTACTAAACACTAATTATGTAAGTAACTAGAGATACAAGATACGCGTAAATATTGACGTAGCAACGCCTTATAATTCGATGGAGCCGGCTGCACGCACGAAAAAACATGACTCATGTGGCGTTACCTCGCTCTGAGGCGTTCCATTTAAGACTTGAAGTGCAAGCGAGAGCGTGGAACGAGCGACAAAGAGGCACAATCGGCCTCCGCGTTCGGCAACGTGCGACATCTGTCTCTCCCCTACTTGAGTGAGCGATGCGTCCGCGTGGAGCTGTATGACGCTGTCACGTTCACCTATCGTCAGTAAACCGACTTTACAGACAACCGATTTTTTTATGTGTAGTGGCGGAATGAAAATGTTTGTCGATTTTCAACTTGATTTGATCAACGTATCACGATCACATACTACTTTTTGAAACTGAATAGACAGAATACACCGATCAAATTATGTCAAAATGTGTTCATGATCAAGGCACTGCACTGGTGCAAGTGAAAATCGACTCTATGGTGACGAACATTTTCATACCGCGACTGTACATAGGTATATCAAACTGAATTGTTTGAGTGCAATAAGGAACTAAATAACATAAAAATACTATGCATGAATTTTAACGTTTTGAATACAAAATTAATCAATTATTTACCAAATGCTCAAAAACAGGAAAAAATAAAAAATTCTATGAATGCAGATTAAATTGTTTTTTAAATTCAAATAATGTCTTCTTTCAGTAAAATGTAATCTACAATAATCCATCTACAATATTCTAGGTACTTTCCCTCACTGTGGCATATCCGTGGGACGCCCTGTAGGTATAGTAGACACTAAGTAAGTTTAGCTTTAGAATAATTTGCCGCAAACAAAAACTCTTTCAGTCTATCCTTGGTAACCTGTTCCCAAATAGAACTTCTCATCTAGATAAAACCTTTCAAATTACCCAAACTTGTCTTGCTTACGTGCGGCCGGGGCAAAATAGCCGAAAAAACTTTTCTATTTCTGAGAAATTCCACAAGAGGTCAAGTACTAATAAAATTAAATAATCTAGTTAGATTACAGCGGTATACGGATAACATTTAAAGAGGGCATTACACAGGCGACTCTCCATACAAACGTAGTCCCCTATTTCCTTCCTGGACAATGCCTCTAGAGTAACCATTTTTTCTCATAAAATCCAGATCTGCTATATACGTGCTCGTATGTTTTCCTTTTTTTCAGAAACTTATTGATAAAGAAAATATGACCCTAATATGATTTATATGAAATATGAATTGGAGGTGATATTTTCTTTATCAATAAGTTTCTGAAAAAAAGGAAAACATACGAGCACGTATATAGCAGATCTGGATTTTATGAGAAAAATGGTTACTCTAGAGGCATTATCCAGGGAGGAAATAGGGGACTACGTTTGTAAGGAGAGTCGCCGGTGTGATTCCCTCTTAAGGCTTTTAATTTGCAGTCTTCGTTTGAGGGAAATATTAAGCGTGAAGAACTCTCGAAGTATTTCTGCGGTCAGAGAATAAAAACCGAGTGGTGAAGAAGAAATAAATAAAAAACTGTTGTAGATATAGGTGCGGGTATTTGTAAGTAAACCGATTCCAAGATTGCCTGGTTGTGGGTTCGATCCTCGTCAAGGACAAACATTATGTGTGAAAAACATAGTTATTTCTTCCGAATCTGAGCATGTAGTAGTTTAATAAGTGGATTGGTATACAAAAACATTACAAGTATAATAGACTGTGACTTTTGACCTGCAAGCCTACCACAAGTTCTGTCTGGCTCTATCTCTGGCTCTGCTTTTGAGTCTGTCTGAGTTCAGGGCGTCAATTCCAGCAACACGGTTCGATTGAGTGATCGTCGAGTGATCGATGAATCCGCGTTCCATTTTCAAATTTTTCAAACAAAAATTGACAACTCACATCGATTTACGCGATCGCTTGAGTGATTTGTGTTTTCAGAATCGACACCCTGACCAGTGTATTATACTGCGTGTGTGACGTTTCGACGTAGGATTTCAGCACTCACACGTACTCTAAACCAAAACCAGAGACAGACCCAGACAGAACTTTTGCTAGGCATACTAGTCCAAAAAAAAAATGGGAATTTTAAATATACCTAATAGCTAATGTTTTTTTGAGGTACTTTATGATACTAACTAATTTTTAGACTTTTTTGAGATGTGCCACTACCGTCCTAAAGGTGCGAATATGTACAAGCTCTAAAATAATTATGTTTGGGGTTAAATGACTACTAAGTGAAAATGTGTAAAAAAGTACTCCAGGCTCTTTTATCAATAGCTGCATGTCGAGACGTAGCTTATTGTCTAATAAGCTATAAATTATTTTTATGTTACTTATATATTGTATTTATTGTATGTCATCCTTATGTTATTTTTATTTGAATTCTTACGTGTACCTACAATTTGTGTCCTAATATACATTTGTATTTGTATTGTATCAATACCAACTCTGATAGCACAATCAATAGTAACAATGAACATGAAATTGCGACTTGAACAATAGACGGCGGCTATTCCAATTATTCGCGAGCAAGTCAAAGTGTCGCAATAACTGTGCAAGTGCGCCACGGCTTGTTTACTTTACTTTACTTTAAATACGCTCTTGACGTGATCTGCAGGGTTGCTGCTCAACTCATTTTAAAAACCTTTTATGTGCTGTTCAGTTGCTGGTTCAAGTACCTTTCGGCGAATTTTAGTCATTTTTATATCTACACGAGTACTTTTACTAACAGTAATCTTACATTAATTTTTCATATCATGTATCAAGTTGATATAAAGATGTAAATGGCTTAAACTCGCCAAAATGGTACAGTAGATAGATAGACAGAAAATTCTTTATTGTACAGCTTACAAACTAACAAAAAGATAATTTAACACATAAATATTATTATTCAATAAATAAACATACACTCCCTTTTTTCAAAAGTCCAAGTTTCCAAGAAAAAAAGTTTTTTTTCTTGGAAAATTGGACGTTTTGTAAAAAGGTAATGTTAAAGTATCTTCTCTAGGTAAGCGTGTTTATTTGTCGAACGAACATTGTATAAATTTAATTACCAGTAAAAGTAGTTGTTGAGTTGTTACCTTTGTAATGAAGAAAATTTTAATGATCGTTGGTTTCGCGTGTAGAAAAATGCTACGCAGCGTAACATCGTAGCACCACCTACGATCGCCGTAGAACCATCTTCTACGGCGAGCGTAGGTGGTGCTACGATGTTCCTACAGCAAACAAAGTTTATTGTAATTTATTTATTTTGATACGTGGTTACCACGGCAAATAAAGGGTTTGCTTATACTAGCACAATAGACGTTTGAAGCTTTTGTTTTGAACTATTGAACCGATTCCGATGAATCTTTTAACTCTCCTTGGTTTCCTTACTATGCTATAGATAATAAAATATGTTTAGTATGACCTCAAGGTTTTTGACTAATATATAAGGTCTATCCTAACTTTAAGAGATTTGGAAATAAAAGGTTATTACGTGTAAGCGGGAAAATAGATGAAACAGCTAATATAAAATTAAAAGCGGTTTTCATAAGAACAGCACGATAAAGCTCGAAAATTAATCCCAGACCTCACGGTGACTCTATGAAAATCTTATGCTAACCCTGCTGGGACAAAGGAGGTGCTCATCTGACGGAGCCACAATAGGCGCGGAGCTATTAATTATTTCCCGACAAAAGGCGTTTGTGGGGGGCATGAGATATGTTCTGACTCGGAACAATCATCCACATCATGATCTGCAAACGAGCTGAATACATAAATATATAGCACATGTTTTATTGTATCACTTTCAAAAAAAATGCAGTTTGCTTTTCTGTTTTGAGCCCCTTAAGTGACCCATAGAAAAGGATTAAAATATAACTACATTTTTATTTTGGTAGATTGTTATAAATACCCACCGATGGTGGTTGTTTCGTTGCTCTGAACCAGATAAAGATTGAGCAGTGAGAGATCATTTTTGAGACACAAGGCCCGGTTCCCAGCCTTTACTATGCCAATTTTTTTTTTTTTCACTTTGTTCCACACAAATGATTGGTTCATTTGATGGGTTGAAAACAAAATGAGGTACGATGATAAGTTACATTGGTTATAAAAGCGGTATCGTAGCTATAAAGGCCCGCCTTTTAGACTAGAAATATTATTATTCCAGGTTGATGCTTGTATAAAAATGAACAGTACACCGCAAACGATCGTACTAACTGCTGTACAGATAGTTTCGAGCTCGAGGTTATCAGTTTTATATGCTGTTTGTATTTAGGATGCGTCGATATACGGCTACGGGTAGGATAAGAATTTATAGTGATTGTTTTTAGGATTACGTGCCACAAAAAGAAAAAGCGGAGCATTGGCTGTCTGCTTATCTGTTGTCTTTTTTCTTAGGAATGTTCTTATTTCTGTCGCTGAGATGTATTTGCATTGCTGTGTAATTATTTAAATGGTGCCAGAGCAATTACATGTACATGAGACTTAAAATCTTTACACGTTAGTAATGGAAGCCATACAACGCCATATAACGCCATAAACTTGGGTTACCTACATAGTTCGTGATTTTCATAACTTAATGTTACCTTTGACGTGACAACGTCTTATAATTCGATGGAGCTGGTTGCACGCACGAAAAAACATGACGTCATGCGGCGTTACCTCGCTCTGAGGCGTTCCATTTAAGGCTTGAAGTGCAAGCGAGAGCGCGGAACGAGCGACAGAGAGGCACGATCGGCCTCCGCGTCCGGCAGCGTTCGACATCTGTCTCTCTCCTACTTGAGTGAGTGATGCGTCCGCATGGACAGCTGTATGACGTTGTCACGTTCTTCTATCGTCAGTAAACTGACTTTACAGACAACCGATTTTTTTATTTAGGTAAATACAACCCGAGCGGAGCCCGAGCAGAGCGGAGGTGGGTGTATGTCATATATCGAAGAGTATTTTTGAAAGTGCCCACTAAAATCTGAATGATCCACGATAACCCACCTCATAAAGCTCTGATAGCTATTTATAAGGCTAATGAGAGCTCGTCTGTTTCCATAAAGGCTGAGGAACTAAAGAGGCGCATTAAACTTTGATTGGGTTTTCATAGTCGGAGGCGGCTGAGAGGGCCGTTAAGTTTAGTGCTCGTACATCGGCCTCATTGCCGGACGGCCCTGCACATGAAAATAAAACTGCGAATACGGGCTACACTCAGCCTTTGTAACGAACTAGCATTTTCCTATAGGTATGATCCCTTTGCGTGGAACTATTGAAAAGTTCCAGAATGTGACGTGATTTGGACGAGATTTTTAGATATTGGGAAGCCTTTACTTCGTGATTCTCATATAAAAAGCGGCAGTTATGGATACGAAACGCGTTCGATATTTTTATCCATATCACTCCAACCACTAAAGCCTTGCGCACATCTAAGCAATCTGCGATGGCGATCAGTTAAACGCTGTCAAATATGGCAGCGATATTTGACAGCGTTTCACTGATCGTCATCGCCGTTGCCTGTGTGCGTAGCCCTTAATTGTGTGACTGATGCAGAAACCTCTTAGTTTTCATATTTAGTAGAAGGTTTTTTTCCCGTGTGAAGCGTTCACATGAGGATCAAATATAAGTACCTATTCAAATCAATCATTAAACTACCTTGTCTTGATTTTTTACCTATTTTTATATGTATTAAATAACATGTATTTATTTAGATGTCACAGATCCATACCGGCTTAAGCTTACACAATACAAAATAATTCAATAACATAAACAGCGAAGAGAACCAATAGGTGTACAGAGTTTTAGGAGGAGGATTAATGTAGTCTTTGGTTTTCCTACGAACATCTGTGGCTAGAATGAAAAGAAGAAAAAAGAAGCCCCTTAAACATTAGCACGGAGTTTTAGCTCTCGCTCCACTCTAAGATAAAGAAAAGCCTTAATTTGTTGTAACTTGCACTAAACCTTAAGCTACGAGCAAGCTTCCCAGCGACTGCGACGTGGAAATGCCGATGACATAGTCCCAACTTAGTGCTAATACTTATTGTAACATCGTACCTGAAGACTTAGTTTACGTAGGTACTTCTTCACTTAAACATACAAACGATCCTTTCCACTCGAGCGTATTTGAGACTAAAGACAGATACTAAAATATTCTTGGGCATATACATTTTTAGACAGGTTTAAAAAAAAAAATTAAAAAAAAAGATTTTACTATGAAACTGTAGGCCTACCACAAGCTCTGTCTGGTTCTGTCTCTGGCTCTGGTTTTGACTCGTGCAAGTGCTCACCGGTGTATCTCACTATGTGTGGTGTTACGTTTCAACGTAGGATTATTCTCTGTTTTTGAGTCTGTGTGAGGATTATTTAGTAAACACTCACACAGACTCAAAAACTGAGGCAGAGACAGAGCCAGACAGGGCTTGTGGTAGGCTCACTTAGGTGAGTGAAAGAAAAGAGAGAAGTTCTCTACCGAAGATTGAAAAATAACCTGATGAATAAAATAAGTTGCTAAATACTTAATTTTATCTTACCACGATTTCAAACTAAAATGAGCAAGATATGCACCAACTCAATGGATTGCAATTACTTGAGTACCCACTCATTAAAAGTTTTTCAACTCTTTTTGAAATACTGTATTCAGCCAACAGCGTCTTAAAAGTTCATTTTGCTTTGTGAAAAGCTGATCAAAGCGTTTGTTAGATGGCTAACAAAAACATGAAGTCAGTAGAGCTTGGAAAATAAAAGTTACTTTAGAGTAGATAAATAATACGTTCGAGTAATGTGAATAAATCTTTCACATTAAATTAAATAGTCTAACCAACTTACCCTGTAAATAATGTTCGTCTGAAATTTTGCCATGTCGTATCGTCAAAGTAGATAACGGCGATGACTGTAAAGAAGGTAGTAGTACTACTACAAAGTTTAGTCGTATAACAATATTCTTCACAAAGACATGCAAAAATGGTGGACTGAAGCTAGAACTAGTGAAATCAGAAAAACAATGCATGGGATTTTGCCACGACTGACTTCAAATTGGCCAGTTCCGGAGAAACTTTCCTTCCGACCCTGCGAGGTGTAATCTTTAATAGAGTTTTCTAACTTTATAATGCTTTGGATGGCAACTGAAACTATTAATTCTCTTTTAGTTCTTGGAAAGTTGTCGGACTGCAAATCTAACAAATTTTAGCAAAACGCTTCGGAGGCAAGAATCCCCTATTAAAATTACCTCCGTACATATAAACGTTGAATATTAATCAAATCAAATCAAATATGTATTTATTTTATAAGATCACTTTGAAACGTCCTATATAGCAAGTAGCTGCTAGACGTGGTGATGGTCGGTGGAGTAAGGCCTTGACCGAATGGTGGCCGAAGTCGGGCCGAAGAAATCTTGGACGTCCGAAAGCGCGATGGGTCGACGACATCGTGAAGGTCGTAGGAAACACCTGGACACGAGACGCGCAGGACAGGGGAGGCTGGTAAAATATGAAGCAGGCCTATACCCAGCAGTGGGTGATACCGGGCTGAAATGATGATGATGATGATAGCTAAGTGAGTCTAGGAGCCAGTTCCACGCGACCAAGCCTAGAAAAACATGCAACAAACTACGGCTTGATTCCTACCGTTTTTTGTATGATCCTTTTACAAATCAAAACTAATAATAATAGCAGTGAATCATTACTATAAAAGAAAAAATAAAAATTAGGCACATGAGGCTTGTTTTATTGATAGCGATGTTGGCGTATTGTATGTTGTAAGCAGCACATAATGATAGGCATACAACATAAAATAACCTTAACACAGTACAAGCATTTATGAGTGGGATCGTAGAGACAACTAAGTGCATTAGACAAGCTTTTCAAGGCCCATAAAAAGTTAAAATTCATAAACACGGCTGACTACCTTTAGGGCAGAACCTCAAAACGTGTAACGTTTTGTTTTACGACGCAATAACACCGAGTTCACAATAACATAAGCAATTTATTATTTTCACACAAAACGGCTACAAACTTTCACTATAGCGTAGTTGACGTCGTTTTTATATCGGCTTAGATTCGATCAAAACCTGGAATTTTCGTCGAAATTCGGCTTATTGGATATAAATCCGGGATAAAATGGGATCATACCTATGAAGGTAACCCCTACCATGCTATCTTCGAACATTCCCATGCAGAGATTGTATCGATGAAAAACGCGACATTTTCCAAGGGTTTAGAATTTGGTGGAGGAAATCGTTTTAGGATATCCAAAGATTTGTTTATGAAGATTGGGAACAGGGCTAAATAAAACGCAAATGAGTCTTAAGTGGAATTAATCATAGTCACCAATACATTCCCAAATAGCCTATTAACATATTTCATCTCTTCTAATACAGGTTTCACAACATAGAAGAAGAAGAGACCCCAACCCATTTTTTTTTAATTAATGCATATTTTTTTATTTGATTTTGATCATCTTAATGTTATCCACAAAACATAATTCATAAATTCAAAACACCAACACCAATCCTATCACAAATCATTGAATAACCTGAAGATTTGGCCTTACTTATAAAAACATGTCAAAAGATAAACAGTGCTTAAACTATTGCCATCTCTTACCACTGGGTAATGACAAACAGTGATAGGGCTAACTTTATTTAAGCATTGATTAAATTTAAAATTTAAAACTGCGTTTATAAGCAGGGCTGTATGTTTGTAAAGTGGGACAGTTAGTTACAAGCCATAGCTTACGCATTGCATTTCGGAATCCATAAAAACCTTTTTATAACTAAATTGAGCCATCACTTGTCTGGTGCGACATCAACCATATAAATTATAAGCTCAGTCGCTATCCAAACTCCTTGATTACAGTGTCGAGCTCACGAGGTCAATAAACTAAGAATAACTGTAAATACTGAGTGAGAGCACTGGTGGTCTAGTGGTAGTGCCCCCGCCTTCCGATCCTAAGGTCGTGGGTTCAAATCCAGATGTGTACCAATGAGTTTTTCTACCCAAAAATTCAAGTACACTATGCCAGTGCTCTCAAACGGTGAAGGAAAACATCGTGAGGAAACCGGCATATCGTAGAACCTAAAAAGTTCGAAAACATCTGTCAAGTGCACGAAGCCTCTTTGAGGCGTACTTAAAATCCTTTCACCACACTTGGTTCGAAAGAATCAGTGACACGATAAGAAGAAGAAGACTGTAAATACAGATTAATGATTAAGCTATTGGCTTCTGCCTGGTAACTACGATTCACATGTAACGGCTTGTTTGCCAGCGGCCCGACCTACGGCCAAACCGAATTATCACTCGGAACGGCCCACGGCCTTCGATGTTAATTGTTCGTTCAAATAATCATTATGGGGGACTGTATTTACACAGCAGATTCGAAAACATTCAATTCGTCACACAATTTTGTATCTCGTATTTAATTTAGCAAGTGCAAAGATTCAGAGACTTTATTTGAGGGCCGTAATTTTTGGGCGTTTCACGAACAAATTGAATCACTTCAATAATTGCGAGAATTTCATGTATTCAACAAATTCAAGTTGTTTACTGTGACAGGCTTTCATTTGCTTAAGGCTTATCTACTTAGGGTAATTTATCTTTGTAGATTTTCTTTATAGGCCAAACTAAAAATATGGAGATTAATAAAAAAAAATCACACAAATACTTCCTTGGCCGAGGATCTCAAGAGGCGCAAATATGCAGGTCTCGGCAGAGCCTACTTATTTGCTCCTCTTGGGATTGAGACTCTGGGTCCGTGGGGAACCGAGGCCTGACGGGTCTTCAAAATTTTACTAAGTGACTTCTAGGCGACGCGTGACCCAAGATCTGGCGCAGCGTATAAGCATTGCTATTCAGCGTGGCAATACCGCCAGCGTCTTGGGGACGCTTCCGTCTGGCATTGATTTGGATCAGTTGAGCTATCTCTAGATCGTTTGTAACGATCTGCAACTGTTTCCTTTGTATTTTGTACATTTTGCAAATATTTTTTTAATTGTAAGTTTCGTTGTGTAAATAAAATAAATTACACACATTACTTAGCCTTTACCTAGTTCCGATATTTTTAAATTGAAATCGACATTGATACGATTTTTGATAAAGCGAAATGAGCTTAAGGCAAAGTACCTACAATACTTATTTTGATAGATGGAGCAAAAATAAACAAATCCCGATTCTCGTTGTAGACATCTCGGCAGCCGAAGACCACGGAACGGCTTACGACTGCAATCGTATCTCCGCGGTGGCTTTTTGAGACAAAAACAAATGGAAGTATTACTGGAGACAATCTACATTTAAATAGATCTTTTTCCTCAATTCGTGCGGAGTTTGGTGATAGGTATCGCAATTCCAGATTTATTTCGCGAAATTTACATTTCGCCACATTTTGTAGGCACAGTTGCTGTGACTCCGTCAACTTTTCATCAGTGCTTGTATCTGTTATTTTAGTTAACTAATAATTGGATTTATTACTTATTAATTTGAACATGTTGGAAATATTAAAAGTAAAAAAAAATATTTGCTTAAAAAGTATTAGGGTGAGTTAAGTTAGTTTCATCTACTCCCCTAATTTCCATATTATAGTAGGTATAAGGTTGAAGTTGATGGGTTAGATGACGCCGGTTTTACTTTTGTTCTTGCCCATCCCAAAGTAAAGACAGAAATATTATTATTACCCGACGTAGCTTTACCCTTCGTGGGAAAATTAAAGTAATAAGCAATAATAACCAATACTTCTGTTCTTAAACCGTTTAGCTTTTGTAAATAATCCTTGGCTTCTTAGTCTCGAAATCACACTAAGCTGGGTGTCACCATTAGCGATTTCACGGCGTTATTAATTATTCCACAGTGAATGGAGGGAAGACAAAAGGAGGCTGCAGATAATGGTAGCAGTTCCTTCGAGAGACTTCCTGGATGTGGCTGCGAACCCTCACTGTAAGATTTCAAATATAGCTTACTTGACTGGTCGTATTAAATTCAGATAGATAGACTGGCTTCTCAGCTTAGTTGGTAGTAGCTCTGCCTTCTGCGCCGTAGGTCGAGGGTTCGATCCTAAACGAGAACAAATATTTGTGTGGTGAACTCAGATGTTTGTTGGGTACGGGGCGAGCGAAGCAGCGGGCGGCACTTATTATTAAAAGAAGACATATTAAAAGAGTTTGTTGCGTATTTCGTAAAAAAAACATTCGTAACAAAAAGATGATTGTACATTCGAAATACACTCAAGGGATACAGGTACAATACGCGCTTTTATTACCAACAATATTTCAAAAAACATACAACATAGATCTATCTACCTACACAAACAAGTTGGCACGCGTTTTAGTAGTGAATATGGCACGATCTCGTATCTATCACCGAAACCACATATCCAGGTTGCACCTGAAACTATTCGTGTAGAACTGTAGAACGTACAGGAGCGACGAAGTCCCGTTTGATTTCATGTGATCGATGTGGTATAGATACATGCTCCATATGTACGCTGCTATCATAGTAGTAATAAAAAAAAGAATGCAAGTGAAAAACCAAAAATTCTGTCTTTGTATTTGATGAGAGTTTCATAAAATTAAAACACATGGGCCCTTGGGAAAGTTGTGGGTTTGCACATTGTGCATTTCAAAATACCCATAGTAAAAAAACAGCAAGGTATAGATGATGTGTTTTTGCTACATCTTCACTCTTAGTTTATCAATGATCACCATTTTGTTAAACAAAAAGCTGCTGCGTAGCTTAGCCCCATCACTTTTAAGTGGGTATGATATCGTGACTACAAAAATAGAAACTAATAATAAATGAAGAAATGTTTTAACGACGCGGCCGCATTCCATCCATTTTCAACAAAATTGCATTTTGTTCCGTTGTAATGAAAGCAGTTACAACATAGGTCATGAAGAATATAGCTAGGTTAGTCTAATACTAATCTTTCCGAGGCAAGGATTCTTAGAGCAAACGAAGGATCGATGCATGGCCACCGGCCACAGCAACCGACGGCCAGCGACATGCTTTTTCAGACATTTTGTAAGGACTGCCAATGGCTGTCACTTAGCCACGCGCGATCTTCAGGTCCCCACAAATTAGTATTAGTAGTAGTAGTAGAGCTCTTTGTGAAGGGCTCGTCCGGGGAAGTACTACCACCATTCCTATTTCTGCCGTGAAGCAGCATTGCTGTGTTTCGGTTTGAAGGGTGTGGGTGCCGGTGAAATTACTGGCACGTGAGGTTGAACATCTACAGGGTTATTCATTATTAGCTGCAAATACTCAGGAATTAGGTTCAACAAATAGAATAAAAAATATGTATGAAATTATTTTTTTTAAATTTGATCAAAAAATTTTTCAAGTTTTTGTATCAAAATTTTATTTTTATTAATTTCTTTACGGCTATTGCTTATTGATTGCCACGGATAACAGGACGATGACCCACCCAGGCGGTGACTGCACGCAGAGTGTCACTCACGGCGCGCGGGCGCGGATCAAAGGTCAAAATAGATCAGGCGCCAATGATTCCTTTATCGATTTTCTCGGGATTTTAATAATAAAACTTAAAAAAAATCATTTCATAAATATTTTTTATTTTATTTGTTGAACCTAATTCCTGAGTATTTGCAGCTAATAATGAATAACCCTGTATATACCTCAAGCTGATTAGGCAGTGCATCGTAGGGCACGTTCCTGACGTGCGTGACCTACGAGGCAATGCTTTTTTATCGGTGATGGTTACTACTTAATATCAGGAGCCATATTTATTATCCTAGTTGTATAAAAAAATTAATAAAAAATCATATTTTCATTCTTGTGTAATACAAGTAACTATAATATACAACTTTTATAATGTGGCACAAAATAAATAACTTTTGTTTTGATTTGAATGAGTAAGCTTCTTTATTTTTTGAGCTGCGGCAATACCGATTGCATTTCGTGACTGTATGAAGCATAATATTGTTGTTGAACTGTTCATTTACTGACGTTTAAACTACGGCTTGCAATTGTACACGATTATCGCTTTTATAATTAGTACTTAATTATGTTTCAATGTTCTGTTTAAGCCTAACATCACTATATTTATTTCAATTTAAGGTGAAATTAAATGTTATATTCAACGTCATTTAAATAGTAATGCCGTGTTGTTATTTGAACACATTGTCAATACAACATCAAGATACTATGAAGGCCTGCGCAAATCTAGGCGATGGCGATCATGTGAAACGCTGTCAAATATGACAGCGATATTTGACACCGTTCCACGTGATCGCCATTGCCATCGCCTAGATGTGCGCAGGGCCTGAGGCGCAGTTTTTACACACCCGGTGTTTATAAGAATAACTTTGAATACTCGTTAGAAGAAGTCTACTTCTAGAAGAAAATACCTGTCCCTCCCCATAAATAGATAGGTGGGACAGTGGGATACAGCTCAAGTTACCTAAAAACGAAGTAAAAAGATGCTTACTGCAAGGACATAAGAGCTAGCAGTGTATAGTCTGATGCGTATAAGGATACGCATCAGACTAGACGTGTACGAGTATTTTAGACAATAGCAGTTATGTATACATAATTAGATAGATAACTCTTTATTGATTACCATAACACACTAGGTAAGTAGGATACAGTTTTAACAAGCTTTTTTAGGGTTCCGTAGCCAAATGGCAAAAACGGAACCCTTATAGATTCGTCATGTCTGTCTGTCTGTCTGTCTGTCTGTCTGTCTGTCTGTCTGTCTGTCTGTCCGGCCATGTCACAGCCATTTTTCTCCGAAACCATAAAAGCTAGACTGATGAAACTTGGTGAGTAGATGTATTCTGTGAACCGCATTAAGGTTTGTACACAAAAATAGAAAAAAAACTATAAATTTTGGGGGTCCCCATACTTGAAACTGAAACTGAAAAAAATTTTTTTCATTGGACCCATACGTGTGGGGTATCTATGAATAGGTCTTCAAAAATGATGTTGAGGTTTCTTAAATAGTTTTTTTCTAAACTGAATAGTTTGCGCGAGAGACGCTTCCAAAGTGGAAAGAAGTTGGTCCCCCCCCTCTAACTTCTAAAATAAGAGAAAGATAAAACTAAAAAAAATATATGTTGTACATTACTATGCAAACTTTCAACGATATTTGGTTTGAACGAGATCTAGTCAGTAGTTTTTTTTTTATACGTCATAAATCGTAAACCACAATTTACTTTTCGACGAACTACAAGAACCTTTATATTATGTTACTTGATGCTACGGAACCCTTCATGGGCGAGTCCGACTCGCACTTGGCCGCTTTTATTAGCTTCACATAGCTTAAATAAAATCTCATAAAATGGGTGACTTTATTGCTAGCATCGATCTCTACCAGATAACCTTGGGATGGAGTTTGATGTGTTTAATTAATTTTATTATTAATTTTACCAAAGGTAAAGTAATTATACTTAGTAGGATAATTATACCTCAGATCATATCGCGTTATAATTGTTCGGCACCCAGGAAAACTTATAAAATCACATCGTCAACTACGTAACTTTGTTTGGAGTAACGAAAACTCTTGGAAAGCTCTTAACCAGCGTTGAAAACATAAACTGGGCACACGGGCGCATTTTATAAAGTTAAAGAAAACTCGATTAAAGAAGCAGTCGAAGTGAGTTGGGAATGAGAGGCAAGTTTGAGGATGGCGGTTGATTGAATTGTACGCAGCTCAACGTTACATCGCATGAGTTGCGCTCCATTGCGCGGTTAACGTAAAACTCATAAAACTTCTCTGCTTCAAAACGATTGGATAATCCACAGCGTTGTCACTTAATCCTGAGAGAAAACTGACTTAGCTATGAAACAGGCGACAAAGATTCGTAAGAATCTCCTATTTTTCGGGGTTCAAAACGATTGGATAATCCACGGCGTTGTCACTGGATCCTGAAAGAAACCTGACTTACCTATGAAATGAAACAGGCGACAAAGATTCGTAAGAATCTCATATTTTTCGGGGCTCAAAACGATTGGATAATCCACGGCGTTGTCACTGGATCCTGAAAGAAACCTGACTTACCTATGAAATGAAACAGGCGACAAAGATTCGTAAGAATCTCATATTTTTCGGGGCTCAAAACGATTGGATAATCCACGGCGTTGTCACTGGATCCTGAAAGAAACCTGACTTACCTATGAAATGAAACAGGCGACAAAGATTCGTAAGAATCTCATATTTTTCGGGGCTCAAAACGATTGGATAATCCACGGCGTTGTCACTGGATCCTGAAAGAAACCTGACTTACCTATGAAATGAAACAGGCGACAAAGATTCGTAAGAATCTCATATTTTTCGGGGCTCAAAACGATTGGATAATCCACGGCGTTGTCACTGGATCCTGAAAGAAACCTGACTTACCTATGAAATGAAACAGGCGACAAAGATTCGTAAGAATCTCATATTTTTCGGGGCTCAAAACGATTGGATAATCCACTGAATCCTGAGAAAAACCTGACTTAGCTGTGAAACAGGCGACAAAGATTCGTAAGAATCTCCTATTTTTCGGGGTTCAAAACGATTGGATAATCCACGGAATCCTGAGAAAAACCTGACTTAGCTATGAAACAGGCGACAAAGATTTGTTAGAATCTCCTATTTTTCGGGGTTCGTACCTCATAATAAACCGGAAACCTTATTAGTATCATCTATCTTGTTCACGTTTGGGCGGATGTTACTCAGTAACCACATCAACCATTGTTTTTTTCGTTGCGCTTACTGGCTAATTGCATGACGTAAAAGGTATTATCAAGGCGACTTTCTGTACGTTACGACACTTAGGGTCGGACTGGGTCAGAAGGGCCCGGGGCCCAAGGCAACCATTTTTCTATTTCATTTCTCTCTAATTTGTATGAACGAAAATTCGTATCTAATTTTATATTTAGGTCGCAAGAGCTGGGACCTAGCCTGCATGGGCAAGCCCTACGGCTGCAAGCCCTGCAAGCCAGGCCCGTGGGGGGCCCGCGCAGTCTGGGGCCCGGGCGGAAAATGCCCTTTCGACTATATGGCCAGTCCGACGCTGACCACACTATTTATTTACCTAGGTCTTATTACAATCTCAAAATATATAAACCAAATATGGTTTATAAATGAGATAGATATAATATTTTTTATTCTTTATAGTAAAAGTCTTGTAAAGTTTTGTCACGTAGTGACTATGTCGACTTGTCAAGAATAATACAAATAGACAACCAATTCTCAATCAATCCGCAAATAAAAATATGTACTAAGCGTGACTCGATCTTCTTCCATTATTCAATTTATGCTCATGTATTGGTAGAATTCTCTTGTTTTATCATATAAGTTGATAAATGCTTGTAAAATCAGCAAGTTGCATAAAAATCGAGTGGAAAAATAATTATGATTCATGGCAAGTCTTTATTTATGTTTTAACAAAATAAATATTTATTGAAACTATTACACGGTTATTTATCGCGTATAATTATTACCTTATTTTATTTACAACAATACCCCAAACGTCGGGAATATAAATAAAATACGCGATAAATACCGGTGTAATAGTTCCAATATGTGTTATGATTGCGAAAGTTTAAAAAGTATTAAAATAAATATTGTAAAGTTCATCATGTAATTTAGAATATTGAATCAGTATTAGGTAGTACATGTTTAGCACACAGGTAACATGAGGTCGCACCCCGGGAATACATGTGACTAACACGTGACTAATTTGGATTACTAAATTGCACCTGTAATGCGTCGCCTCTGGGCCATTACACGAACCGAACAACGTGCATGGGTTGTAATGTAATTGATTATATAACACGGTGGTAGTACTTTTCCTACACGTAGGTCGGAATCGAAGTCAAAATTATTCCTGTCTTCTTAAATCTTATCGAGTCACTGGTCTTTCGAACCAAGTGTAGTGAAAGGATTTTAAGTGCGCTCAAAGAGACTCTTTTGGCACACTAGTACTATAAAATAATTCAGTTAATAATTATTTCTTGTAATAAATAAATGATGCGGACAATTCACACAACACTATCTAGCCCAAAATTAAGCAGAGCTTGTACTATGGGAACTATACATATAGCTGATATTATACATACATACATTAAATACATACTTAGAATACAATACAACACCCAGACATGCAGAGAACAAGCATCTGCGTTCACCACACAAATATTTGTTCTCGGTGGGGATCGAGCCCACGACCTGCGGCGCAGAAGGCAGAGTTACTACCAACTGAGCTGAGAGGCCAGTCAAAACATAATATTGGTACTTGAGTTTTGTATACCTTTATTTTACCTTTAAAAGATCCTGTTCCTTTAAGTCCTTGCTTTATTGAGTTCCACGAAATCCTTACTTGTAACCAAACATTTTTCTGAGCCTTTTGACCTCAACAGGCATTATACTCGTACCTATGTACGGCTTTGGAAACCTGTTTGTACGGTTATGAGAGCATTTTCACCTATAAACTTTGTCAAAGCAAAGCCAAGAAGAAGTTGTTCTGCTGAGTTGACGCACATCTAAGCCTTCTGCGTTGGCGATCAGTGAAATGCTGTAAAATATCGCTGTCAAATTTGAAAGCTTTTCACAGTTGGCCACCACAGAATACTTATGCCTGGGATACACGAGGCTAGTTTTTCAAGCCCAGGATAGCAAGATGTGATAATAAGCTAGCAAGCAGTTCTGGCTTCGTGTAAACAAAACTAGCTTCGTTTTTCATATAGCAGTAGGCCTACCATGAGCTCTGTCTGGCTCTGTCTCTGGTTCTGGTTTTGAGCCTTTGTGAGTACTCTCCAGTGCATTATACTGTGTGTGTGACGTTTTGGCGTAGGATGTATTTAGTCAACACTCACACAGACTCAAAACCAGAACCAGAGACAGAGCCAGACAGAGCTCATGGTAGGCCTACAGTTTTGTTTACACGAAGCTATAACTGCTTGCTATCACTATCTTGCTATCCTGGCTTGAAAAACTCCGTGTATCCCGGGCATTAGATGTGCGCCAAGCTGTAATTACCCGTGTCCGAATATTAAGCTGCTCGATGCATATGCACATTGCACATAGGCCCCACAAAACACGAACAGAACAGGTGAACACCAACACTGAAATAATATGCCATTACCGAAGTTTTGGTAAATTGTTCGTGAAATCGATGATTGAATATGTCACTGAAATCCGTATTGCGGATGTTTCCGGCAAACAAATAGCTAGTAATCAATCGTATTATTTGACTGTCGTCGTCCATTATGTGTGAGTAAATGAATGCAAAATATTCGAGGTAAATGATTTATGCCCTTTGTAATTTAATCGGGTGATACAATATTGTGATTGCACGCGGTGAGTTTGTTCAGTGGGGTTAAAGAGGATTTTATAATGTAACCAGTGGAATCTGAGCGACTTCGTTCATGATAAGCTTTCCCGTGCAAACTTCAACCCCCGCTGAACCTCTGTTCAGGGGGGAGAAAGAGGTTCTAGAAACTGAAACCCTAATTGAGGTTAGGTTTCTAGAACCTCTTTTTAGTGGACCCACTACACTAGAAATCTACACTAGAAATCTACTCCCCAAGTTTCATATTCCTAGGACCATTAGTTTAGGCAGTGCGTTGATTGTCCGTCAGTCAGTAACGTAAGAGTTTTATAGTTGTATATTTAGAAGATAATATCGCTGACGAGCGCAGATAAACGCAATATTTTGTGTATGGAGTGGTAACATATTTGGTGTGCATACAGGGTGTTAAAAGACCAGTCTCTAAAACTTCAAGTGTTAAGTATCCATCAATATAAATAACTTTTTTTAAGGCACCAACACTGTAAACGTAATAAATAAAACAGCTGATTCATGCAGGTTAGGTAAGTACTGAATTTTTGCATGGTAGGTACAGCAGTTTATTTCGACATACCTACTATTTCTACGAGCTATGGTGGTGCTCTTGGATCTTTTACGAATATCCTCATTTCTGATTGTACGGCCTAGTGAAACTCCCAGCATAGCTCTCTCCATAGCTCGTTGCGTCTTATAACTATATCTATACTGATATTATAAAGAGGAAAGATTTGTACCTATTTTTGTATGTTTGTAATGAATAGGTTCAAAAAGTACTGGGCCGATTTAAAACATTCTTTCACCAATAGAATGCTACATTCTTCCAATTTGACATAGGCTACATTCTTCCAATTTGACATAGGCTACATTTTATTTTGAAAAAATTAGGGATCCTTGGTAAAATTTGAACAATGTTATCGAAGGTGTATAAAAATGAGTCTTAAAATGTCTTTCGTCGAATGCGCTGCCGAAACTATTAGCGATAGAACAAAATAATGTACAACAATATTGCTCCATGCGAAGCCGGGACGGACTGCTAGTTTATTATATTTGAGTCTCAATAATCTAGCATTTACTTACTTCTAGCATACTATATCTATTGCTTTGTTCTTAGGTAATATGATTAGTGCTAGATACATTGCCAGCGGCTGAACAGGATATTCAAACTCATTGTATAATATAATAAGTAATTAGTATATTCATGTAAATTGAATTTGACACAGTAACATGACATAATACGTTGGTGGATAATATTAACTAACATTGGGATATATTTCACACAGCGTCAGTTAGCCCTAAGGGTCTTATTAATAATCCTTGCGTAGCGTTGGACTAGTTGATCCGTGTTTTGTCTCTTGCATTGACATGCAATTGTCAACTCGAACAAATGTGACAAAACACGATTTAACTACTCCAGCGTTGCGCCAGGATTATTAATAACACCCTTAATGACTAGAGATCAACCAATCTTAAACTTCACGTCCCTGCATACATTTTGTATGAAATCGTTTTGAAGCGGCGCACGCCTGCGCCACGCCTGTTCCACGCCTGCTGCCTTACGTCGCTTGTGTGTGTTTTAGGCCTTATAAGTTTTGTCTAGGCGACTGATTGAAGCGACACGTGATCCAAGGGCTGTTGGGTATCTGGCGCAGCGCATTGCTATTCAGCGTGGCAATGCTGCCAGCGTCTTGGGGACGCTTCCGTCTTGTGCTGATTTGGATCAGCTGAGCTATCTCTAGATCGTTTGTATTTTGTACATTTTGTAAATATTTGTTTAATTGTAAGTTTTTTTGCGTAAATAAATGAATATTTCACCATTGATTAAATCAGCAATATTTAATCAGCAGTCAACAATATTTGAGCAAAATATTTATGTAATATAATTACGCTGTTTCATAAATTGTTGCACAATATTAAAATACTGTGACGCCGTGCTGACGTAACTACGTAAGCGTGCAAGGCAGTGAAGTTTTTGGCAAACATCGTCATTGTCACAACGGCCGGGCTGTCAGAGCTACGACTGCAAAGCAGACGTACGCGAGTTCGAGCCCGGTCCAGCTATGAAGATTTTTGTTCGACATTTTAATGTTACCAGAAAATTCTAGTAGCGGCGAGTGCCTTCTTTAAGGAATTCAAATAAAGAACCGAAAGTTCTGGACTAAAACAAGAAATGATGTAAGAAGGAAAAGACGATCGGAATCCAACAGAAGAAAACGAAAAGACTAACGAAATTCAATAAATGACGATCAAAATCCAATAAATGACAATCGAAATTCCGGGTATATAAGGAGCTGCAAGCGCGTCTACGGGCAGTTCAGTGGAAAGTGATCTGAAGAAAGGAACAAGAAGGAAAAGTGAAAAAGTGGAAAAAGTGAACAGTGAAAGTGAATAGTGAAGTGAACAGTGAATAGTGAAGTGAAGTGCAAAGTGTTAAAGTGCTCCCAGTGGACTGTCAGTGTTCGGAGCACAGCGTTGGACCGTGTAACGCATAGTGCGCGGGGACAGTGTCGGACAGTGCTACGCGTTTCGTGCAGTGCTACGCGTTCAGTGCAGTGTTACGTGTTCGTAGTGCGAATAAATCGCTACTTTCGGTAAAACGTTCGTTTCCTTCCAATCCCTGTACCCACTTCCGTAACATTTGGTGTCAGAAGTGGGATTGGAAGGTAAAATGCCTGTCATGCCGAGAGAAGGCATGAGTACTCGCGCTAAGACTGCCTCGCAGCAAGCAGGTGGCTCCAGCGCCGAGGCTCCTGAGGAAGATACCCCTGGGCGCCGAGACCACTCCGGTGGAGCAACCCCGGAAAGTTCGTCGATGAGGACCCAGGTTGGACCAGACCTTGGCGCCTTATTTGAGCAGCTGCGCGCCATGCAAGCGGACCAGGCTCGCCGGGAGGAAGAACAAGCCCGCCGGCAGGAGGAGCAAGCCCGCCGGCAGGAGGAGCAAGCCCGCCGGCAGGAGGAGCAGCTGCGCGCCATCCAGGAGGAGCAGGCACGCCGCCAAGAAGAGGATGCCCGCCGCCAGGAGGAGCAAGGCCACCGGCAAGAGGAACAGATGTGCGCATTGCAGAAAAGTCTCTTGACCGCTATCACCGACAGCATGCGGAGGGTAGAAGCGGTGGAGGAAACTATACAGCAGCATGAGACTCGCCTCTGTTCCATTGAGGAAGGTATCAAAACTGTACAACAACACGGAAGCCGCCTCTCTTCCGTCGAGGAAGTCGTCAAGAAGCTCGAAACGAATGGAATCCCGGCCTCAGCGTCCATAGTAAGTGCGTCAACTGCAGGCGGAAATTTCAAAGTCCCGCCTTTCGATGGAACCTCCTCCTGGGCGGCCTACAAGCTTCAGTTTGAGGCTGTGATGAACCTTAATGGGTGGACCAAGAGTCAGGCTAAAACCGCACTCACTTTGGGACTGCGAGACAAGGCCTTGACCGTACTGGAGGCCTTGGGGAGTGATGCTACCTACGAGCAATTGCTAGAAGCCTTGGAGTCGCGCTATGGGGACTCGCACCTGGAGCATGTTTTCCGCGCTCAACTCCGTGATCGATGCCAACGAGCAAACGAGTCATTGCAACAGTGGTCCCTGGAGGTAGAAAAGTTGGTCCGGAAGGCATACCAAACATCGCCGGCATCGGTCATTGACAGCATGCTTTTGCAGTCGTTTGTTGACGGTATTTTCGACGCGGAAGTAAGAGCTACTGTGCGCTTGGGTCACCACGGTCACATCAAGGAAGCCGTCGCGCATGCGCTCGAAGTAGAGGCCGTCCGACGAGACCCGAGGAGTGGACGTCTGAGGGAAATTTATTCTACGGAAGTGGAGCGGGTAAACCAACGCAGAGCTTTCGTCCCTAGATGCTACAACTGTGGGGAACGAGGACATCTAAGAAACGGCTGCCCGAATCGGATTGCAGAGAGACGAGGAACCGATGCTTGTGTACAAGCGTCGGAGAACCAGGAAAACTAATTCCAGCCAGGGCTGAGGGGTGGGCGCTGGCCGGTAGACATGAAGCCCCGAAAATCAAGATTCATCAGAGCACAGATGGCAACAGCTTAACTGTTAATGGATCAGTAAATGGAATTCCGTGCTCATTGACTTTGGATACTGGAGCGTCACGTACGGTAATTGGGACACAGCTGATAAGAAGAAACGGAAAGATCAACGTTCGGAAGGGAGCTTACCAGCTAACAACGGCTACCGGCCAGCGCATACCAGTATCAGGTGAACAGAAAGTGGCTATCAAGATTGGCGATAAACTTTACTGGCAACAAGCGGTAATAGCTGACATTGTGGATGACTGCATTATAGGCCTGGACTTCTTGAAGGACCATCGGTGCAAGCTCGACATTCACTCCGGCGTCCTGAAGTGTGGGGAAGACGAAATACCGATGAGAGGCGGTGGCGAAGGCAAGGTGTACTGCATTAAGAACACTAAACTATTGCCAAGATCACAGACGCTAGTTCCAGTAATTTTTCCTGGTAGTAAAAGTTTGAAACAGCGACGGTGGACAATACTAGAAAAAGTGGATAACGAGTCATCGTGGCTGCCAGCACGTACGGTCATAAATTCATCCGCAGAAACAGTGGTACCTGTGTTAAATTTGAGCAATGGGGAACAGGTGTTAAAGAAGGGTACCCTAATAGGGCGGAGCGAAGAAATCGTGTGGTTGCGGAATTGTCAAGAAACCAAAAAGACGGATGCAAGTTCAATCGACGTTAACAGTATACTGGAAGAATGTAAGCACGATTTGACAACTATTGAATTGCTCAAGGCGAAGAATTTGCTACGTCGGTTCTCCGATATATTTTCGAAGAATGATGGTGATATCGGAAGGACGAGCATGGTTCAGCATAAAATCAATACTGGAAATGAACAACCTATACGACAACGACCCCGCCGAATCCCTTTTGCCAGAGAAAAAGAGGTGGACGACATGATTCAAGACATGAAGGATAATGAAGTAATCGAACCATCGTCCAGTCCGTGGTGCTCACCAGTGGTTTTGGTAAAGAAGAAGGATGGGTCAACGAGGTTCTGTATTGACTATCGCCGCCTAAACGACGTGACCAAAAAGGACAGTTATCCATTACCAAGGATAGACGACACCTTGAATACTCTCAACGGCATGAAATGGTTTTCTACGCTGGACCTAAAAAGTGGCTATTGGCAGGTGGAGTTGGATCCTAAGGATAAGGAGAAGACCGCGTTCTCCACAGGAAAGGGCCTCTGGCAGTTCAGAGTGATGCCGTTTGGGCTGTGCAACGCTCCGGCTACTTTCGAGAGGTTAATGGAACGTGTCCTTGCTGGGTTGCTGGGAGAAACCTGCTTGGTGTATCTCGATGACATTATAATAGTGGGGCGAGAATTTGATGACCATTTGAAGAAGCTGGAATCCGTATTCAACAAGTTGAGATGTGCAAATCTGAAACTAAGCCATAAGAAGTGCTCATTCTTCAAACGGCAGGTGAACTATTTGGGACACGTTATTTCGGAAAGCGGCGTCGAAACGGATCCATCGAAAATTTCGGCGGTTAAAGATTGGCCTGTGCCTGCGGACAAAACACAAGTACGGGCGTTTATGGGACTTTGCTCTTATTACCGTCGTTTTGTCAAGAGTTTTTCGGATATAGCGAAGCCATTGCATAGACTCACAGAAGAAAAACGACCTTTCGTTTGGGACCAACAATGCCAGGTGGCTTTCGAGGAACTAAAGAGCCGGTTATGTGAAACACCAGTACTCGGATATCCGGATCAGTGCAATGAGTTTGTAGTTGACACGGACGCAAGTAATACAGGGATAGGAGGAACACTCTCACAAAGAAAAGAAGATCAAGAAGTTGTGATAGCTTATTACAGTAAATCCCTGTCAAAACCAGAACGGAATTATTGTGTCACTCGAAGGGAGCTACTTGCAGTTGTCAAAACACTTCAGCATTTTAAGAAGTATTTATTGGGTCGGAAATTTCTAGTCAGAACAGATCATGCAGCCTTGAAGTGGCTACTGCAGTTCAAGAATCCTGAAGGACAAGTTGCGCGATGGATTGAACAACTACAGGAGTACGACTTTGTAGTAGAGCATCGCAGTGGAAAGTCTCATGGGAATGCTGATGCTTTGTCAAGACGGCCGTGTTCTGAAGACTGCAAGCACTGTGTGAAACAGGAAGATAAAGAAAAATCTATGGTCCGAGTTATAAGAACTGATACAGTAAATGATGATTGGAGCAGCGATGCCATGCGTAAACTACAAGAAGAAGATGAAGACCTTAGACCAATACTAAATTGGGTGAGAGATGGATCCGCACGCCCAGGATGGAGTGAAGTTGCTGGAATGAGTGCAGTAACGAAGAGCTATTGGGCACAATGGAATAGCCTGCTCTTACACAATGGTCTTTTATGTCGAAAATGGGAGAGTGCATCAGGACAAGACAATCATCTTCAGACAGTTGTGCCGAAGTCAAAGATTTCTGATATACTGCGAGCGTATCACGACGGAACATCAGGCGGTCATCTCGGTGTGAAGAGAACTTTGGTGAAAATTCGTCAACGTTATTACTGGTTGCACTGCAAGGAAGATGTTGAAGACTGGTGCAAGAAATGTACGAGTTGTTCTTCTGTCAAAGGACCACAAACAAGAAGTCGGGGAGCGTTGAAGTTATACAACGTGGGTGCTCCTTGGGAACGAATAGCTTTGGATGTGGCCGGGCCGTTTCCAATGACGAATAGTGGAAATCGTTACATTCTGGTAATAATGGATTACTTCACAAAGTGGCCAGAAGCGTTTGCATTACCAAATCAAGAAGCTGTTACTGTGGCTAGCAAACTGGTGAATGAAGTTTTCTGCCGATTTGGACTACCCCTTGAAATCCATAGTGACCAAGGCAGGAATTTCGAGTCGCAAGTCTTTCAGGAAACATGCAAGATTATGGGGATACACAAAACTCGGACTACGCCGTATCATCCGCAATCTGATGGAATGGTGGAGAGGTTCAACCAAACTCTAGAGCGGCATCTGGCAAAAGTTGTTGAAAGCCATCAGAACAATTGGGACGAGTACATTTCTCTGTTCCTTCTGTCGTATAGAACTGCGGTTCATGAGAGTACCTCTACTACACCGGCCCGAGCGAACTTTGGTAGAGAGCTTCGACTTCCAGCGGATCTTCTCGCGGGTTGTCCTCCAGATACGCCTAGCTGTATTTCGGAATACGCGGAAGATTTGAGAAGGAAAATGGAGGAAGTTCACGGGCATATGAGGGAAGAGAATCTGCGTGCTAGTGAGCGAATGAAAACGCGATACGACAGAAGCGTCAACTCCAAGTCCTTTGAAGAAGGTTCTGCTGTTTGGCTTCACAACCCCGTTCGAAGGAAAGGAAAATCTCCAAAACTACAACCGAGTTGGGAAGGCCCTTTTCAAGTAATTACGAGGATCAATGATGTCACATATAGAATTCGGAAAACGCCAAGAAGTCCAGCGAAAGTGGTTCATGTGGACAGGTTGGCACGGTACTACGGCTCTAACGATGCTCGGGACGAGCACGTCTAAGGAGGGGGTAGTGTGACGCCGTGCTGACGTAACTACGTAAGCGTGCAAGGCAGTGAAGTTTTTGGCAAACATCGTCATTGTCACAACGGCCGGGCTGTCAGAGCTACGACTGCAAAGCAGACGTACGCGAGTTCGAGCCCGGTCCAGCTATGAAGATTTTTGTTCGACATTTTAATGTTACCAGAAAATTCTAGTAGCGGCGAGTGCCTTCTTTAAGGAATTCAAATAAAGAACCGAAAGTTCTGGACTAAAACAAGAAATGATGTAAGAAGGAAAAGACGATCGGAATCCAACAGAAGAAAACGAAAAGACTAACGAAATTCAATAAATGACGATCAAAATCCAATAAATGACAATCGAAATTCCGGGTATATAAGGAGCTGCAAGCGCGTCTACGGGCAGTTCAGTGGAAAGTGATCTGAAGAAAGGAACAAGAAGGAAAAGTGAAAAAGTGGAAAAAGTGAACAGTGAAAGTGAATAGTGAAGTGAACAGTGAATAGTGAAGTGAAGTGCAAAGTGTTAAAGTGCTCCCAGTGGACTGTCAGTGTTCGGAGCACAGCGTTGGACCGTGTAACGCATAGTGCGCGGGGACAGTGTCGGACAGTGCTACGCGTTTCGTGCAGTGCTACGCGTTCAGTGCAGTGTTACGTGTTCGTAGTGCGAATAAATCGCTACTTTCGGTAAAACGTTCGTTTCCTTCCAATCCCTGTACCCACTTCCGTAACAATACCTATTTATTTGTTCTCAAATAAAATCTCTGAAAATTCCTCTCCATTTCAACTGGCTTTGATGTTGCTCATTCCTAAACACTTTTATTTGTATTTCCTTTAAGATACCAAGGCATTGACGCAGGGGCTCAGTCGAAAAGGCCTCAGAGAGGTTTGTTTTGTTTACCTTATCAAAGGATCGTTTCCAAACGATTCAATTTAATCATTTTAATAATACCGCCAATTGTAGATTATCTATACTTATATTACAAAGAGGAAAGATTTGTATTTTTGTGTGTATGTTCGTTATAAATAAACCCAAAAACTACTGTGCCAATTTCAAAAATGTTTGCACCATGCATTGGAAAGCTACATAGTACAAGATCTGCTTAGTTTGGCGCTAAATAGTGTTGAGTGGATTGTCTGGAATATTAATATTTATTTTTAAATAGTACAAGCCAAATTAATGAAAAAGGTTGATGTAATTTATATTAGCTGTCGCTCTGTCACAACTTCTTGAAATGTAAATTCCCCGTTTTATGATGTTCCACTTGGATGCGGCCATTGACCCGTAATTTGCCAGATGTTTCTTCTCATCACGGTCTTTATTGAATAAAAAGTTTCAACGAGCTTATACCCCCATAATGTGCATCCGACTCTTTATAATCTTCCTTAAGCCCTGCGCACACCTAGGTCGCTGGTGATGGCGATCTTGAAACGCTGTCAAATATCGCTGTCAAATTTGACAGCGTTTCACTGATCGCTATCGCCAGCGACCGAGGTGTGCCTCTAATGTTGTTCGAGATCATTATGCTGGATACACAATCCAGTCTCATAAGTCGTCCATCAATAAAAATATAGCTTCATGAACGGTACTTTATGTTTTTTGGTATTGGTTATTATGTTTCGAATTGTTTTCATTGTATTTTAAGCTTGGATGAAATAAATAAAATAAGATTTGATTTTATAAATAAATAAATATTTTAAGCAGTCCACACAACACTATCTAGCCCCAAATTAAGCAGAGCTTGTACTATGAGAACCAGATAGCTGAGAGGTATAATACAATTTTTTCTCGTACATACCTAGAATACAATATAATACCCTGACAGAGAACAAACATCTGCGTTCACCATGCAAATATTTATTCTCTGTGGAGATCGAACCCAAGACCTACGGCGCAGAAGGCAGAGCTACTACCAACTGAGCTGAGAGGCCAGTCATCCTATGTATACTTACTTACTTACTGCTGTGGCGCAACGACACCTCCGACACCAGAGTCTGCCAGGCTTTTCCTATATTTAAATAATTATATTTCTAAATCTTGTTTTATCTGCGCTACGTACCCAGAAGAACTAACGATGTCATGATGTGGCATGGACGGGTATATCTCGAGTGGCGTGGTAGGTGGCATGTGTAAACGTGTCTCGGAGCGCGTCAAATGACGCGGCACTGATGCCGTCTAACGATTTTTGCGCCTTTTACCGGCATCACCGATGGAATTATTTATGCCTTGCTATGCACCACGGATTTTCAGCTCGATATGAGATGCTTTGAGTGTACCGATTCGGGTGCATCATACAAGATTTAAAACATATTTGAAATGAACATAGAGATTTGATTCAGAATATAGCAGGAAAATTCAAAATTTCATAGAAAAATGGCTGTAGAAAATGCGGGAATATTTAATGCTTGTAAAAATTGTGATGGAAAATGGAAAGTAGCTAGGTAAGCAATCAGCTTTCTACAGATGCAGCCAAACAGAGAACATTGAAGATGCTCTTTTACTATTAGCATACCGACTTGAAATCAATCAGTTTTATCTAGCTCTGAAAAACGTGGATTTACGCTAAGTATTTTTAAAGGATTGAAAAAATTCTATTCTTGAATGAAAAATATAATTTTCTAGCGCAAACGTCAGGATTAATAAATCATCAGCAGAACCATTCAAGTTATCAAAGATTCAACCAAAGTTAATGCGGTGCAAAAATGCCGAATTAGGTAATAACATATCGATAAGAAAAATCGTCGTCGGCATAAATTGGTGCTGAGTCTCCATTGAGGCGTGAACACATTAACGGTCCGCCACCGACATATATTAGCAGCGTTTTCTTATCCATGAGTGTTCGCTCCGGGGCGACGAAGAGGGGCGACCCGCGCAAATGATGCGGAAAAGATGCGGGACGATGCTCTCTTGATCACAGTCTTGCACGACAAAACCCAACCAACCCAGTAGTAGGTATAAGTGTATCTCTCGCCTTATTTATGACTTAAGGAATCCCGCGCGATCTCCTTCGCATGCAAAATAATACGAGCTTTGTAAATAATTTCTTAGTGAGCGCCTATTGCCTTCAAGGAGTAAGAAAAAGTAAACAGGCCTTTGCATCTTTTGTAAATAATTTATATAACGTCAGGGGCAACTGTTTTTTTTATACAACTAGTCGGTGTTTGCTCATGCCCCTACTTACAGGACGCTATAGTGCCTGACAAGATTTTTGATGGAATAGGATTGCCCAGCACCTGTGCCAATATTATATACATACCTACACATATACATATACCTCAAGGAGTAAGGGTGCGAAATTTCAGACTTCTTGACTTTTTAGTTTCAATGATTTAGTGATGAGTTGAATGGACTATTTGGATAACAATACTCAATTTCAAGAGTTCAGCTCTAGGAATAGAAGATCAAGCAACCAAACAATTGTGGTGCACCTGACCTTAAGCGGCCTTAAACCAGCCTCAAACTGAAACACAGCAATGCTGCTTCACATCAGAAATATATAGGCATGGTGGTAGTACTTCCTTGGACGAGCCCTTCAGAAAGAGTTCTACACTACTAAAATATGCCCTATGTTTGCATTGCACTGCGTCCTTTATTCTACGCTGTAAAAGTGTTATGTTCAATTTGCATGATTATGTAATTGCATTGGCACCCACAGCAAACCTTATTACCACGATAGTTAACTCGGTCATATAAACAAGTCCAAGTCTGAATTTTAATTCAAACTAGACTAAAATACTCCAGTATTAGTGAAATATTTGCAAGGTAAGAAGTGTTCTCTTAAATTGACGAGGGGAAGAGAAATAGAGGAATAGATTCAGTTGCCATATTTTCATCCCTCGGAAGTGATCACGTATTAAATTAATAAGGCATTGAGAGGGGAGAAAGTGGCAATATTTGTACGAAAACCGAGTTGTTGGCGGGTCTTGCATTCATGCCGAGGCTCCCCTCTTTCCTCAATGAGGAAACTAATGTAATAATAATCATCTTGGCACTTTTCGTACCAAAATGCGAAGAAGAGCAATGCTTTAGCAGCTTTGGGTAAAGATAAATAATAATTTGTGGTATTACATATTATCACAATCTACTAAGATACGTATTACTCAAGTAGGCATAAAAACAAGTAGAATAGTCAGTTGAACATAGATTTGTTATCGTTCGTTGATCACACGAGCTCGAAGCGTGTACCGTCTCAGACGCAAACAAATAGCTCTCACGCAAATTGAATACAAGATATAAATCTAGCGTTCTCCTAATAACATGCGGTGGATTTCTCTGCGGGCCGTTTTATTTTAGCCCCACAAAGCTTTCGACCCAGTAAATCCGGAGATATCTCGGGAAATGCGACAGAGTGCCACCGGCGTTCGTTTCGCGGGACGCACTTTAAATTTCCCAACTGCGAATGGATATCGCAGTGAAATTTAAAATGCCGTCGCAAGCTCCCTTGTGGAGACAAAAGTAGGTTCGGATGGGATGTGCGGGGTCCGTTGACACGCTCTGCGCCCCTTTGTGGCGCTCGGTGTTGCACGGCGTTGTTTGCCTTTGTGGTTGGATTCTATTTTGTGTAGTGACTATTTTGGAAATGCATGGTAACGACCAATTAATTAGCTAGACTCAGACCACACTCAGGTACAACTTACAAAATTGGTATACATATAAATTAAAATAATCTAATTTACCTTTACATGCAACCCCCAAAAAATATATATAAAAAAGGTCTTTAAAAAAATATTGATTAGTTATACTATTGTATGTGCCATATTATAATAACTTAGATCAGTATGATGGTATTAATTGCCTGCTAGTAAAGTTGCTCATACTTTTGACGGATAAACCACTTGTCAAAACCAATCGGTCTACGGAACCCTAAGAAGGTTTAATCTTATTATTTATTTTGTAAATATAAACATAATGACCAAAAATATAATTTAAATGTAATTTAACAAGATTATGTTTTTACATATAAGAAAAAAAGACTAAAAGTAGATAGATTCAGCCAGCTTACAAAGTTGGCAACAGTGTGAGGTTTTCCGGCGCGAGCGCTTTGCATAATGTTACCACTTAGCGTTTCTTGATTATAATATGAGGCACTGAATATCAGTTTTGAAGAGTTTGGGAGAACATTTATATGAGAGTTTGTTTATTTTAAAGCTTCATGAATAATAATAACTCATTCTTATTCAACAAAAACCATAATCATACGGGTTTGCTTATTATATTTCGCTATTTCTAGTATATTCTAGAATACTAAATTCCTTTATTCTAAGTCCTTTTCAAATAAATATATACTAAAATAAATTTTGTACCAACCTACTCTCCATTGTAGTCCAAATATACAAATACAAATACAAATAATTTATTTCAGTAAACTTAATCTATGGTACATTTCTTGGGTTTGAGACTCTCTTTTAAGTATGGAAATACCTGTGTTAGAGAGTCTCGCTCTTCCGTAGTACATTCTATTATGACTAAGTAGGTATACTAAGCTTGAACGGATCTTAAAAAATAAAGCTATATAAAAGTTAAGTTAGACAAAAAGGTACAATTAAATTATGATAAGTGTGAGTTAAAAAGCAGACGTGGGTGTAAGGGTGTATGTGTAAGGAAGGCCCTGATGCACCAGACTCATAAGAGTCTGGGTAACAGGGCAATCCATCGTGTGTAAGTGTGTGTGTGAGCGTGTCGTGGGTAGGCCTCCATGATTCCCCCAGTCTCTTGAGAGTCAGGTTAGCACAGAGGGAAGCCTACCCCGGGTTGTGTGTAAGGGTGTGTGTGTGGGTGTGTTTGTGTGAATGAAGTTTAAGTATCAGCATGTTACGTAACAGTTTTCAGGAGTTTTTCAGTTTCCTCATAGCCTAATTTCAGTAGCCACCACCAAAATGCACCAAATGCATGTGACCAAATATGCACTCAAAATATGTTTTTCATTACTCATACTCTGAAAGTAGGTCTGAAGTTGCCTGAGGGGCCTAATTGAAAGTAAAACTTTCAGCCCTAGGGAGAATCGCTTTCTACTGACAGCTGTCAAATTATAAAAAAAACCAGTTCTATTTTATTCAACCATGTTCCAACTTTCTAAAGTCTTTCTAACTGCAAGGAGGTCGTTCAACCAAATTCCAACTTTTTATTCAGCAAGTAGGTTGGAAACCCATTACAACGGTAAGAAGTTTAAAAAGTCTAATTAGAGCGCAATGTAATATTTAAATTTAAATAACATAAAGATAGTATTAAATAAATAATATATCTTCTAAATTACTTGATTAGTGTATAGCTTCAACTATTTATTTAAAATAACATAGATTTAAATTATGAAAATGAAAATAATGGCTGAATAATTCTGGCGAGCCGAAGCCGAAGGCCCGCCAGAGAAAAAGAAAAAAAAAAACCGGGAAGGCGGCAATTCAATCTTCATTTTCACAAATTTTTCTTTCATGTTTTTATTTTTACTTTCCTTGTATTCGTAATGAAAAGCACAGTGTTTACCTCGGGTGAAAGTCTTTTGAGTCCCTCAAGCTCCATTGGCGCCCTCGCTAACGCTCTGGCGCCAAACCCGTCTCGGGACTCAAAAAACGTGACTTTCAACACTCGGGTAACAATGTACTATTTCACACCAGTAAAAAAAGCAATTAAAAATCTCATTTTAGATGTCTTCAGTTTATTAATACAACAAAAGCCACGAGTTTACTCACTAGATAGCTCCGATATGAATCTTGCCTAGACTCGGTCCGCCTTGTACTCGGTTATGTCCGGTCTTTGTTCCATTACAAGGAGTCCAATGGACGTGGAAATATGTATTTTACTCCAGCTGTGGAGGGGGGGTTGAAGGGAAGAGAGATTCTCAATGATTTATTGCCGGGATACCGGCACCTCAGGCAATAGGCACTACTCTGTGACAAAGGATCCTGTTTTCCGCATTCACTTGTGTAATGATTAGTTTTGCTGACAGATTTTTATGTAGTATTCAATAGATCTAAAGGAATGTATGCCGTACATGCCTATTAGGATTTACAGTCGTTTAGATTTTTCAATCAGGGATACTATTTTTTGCTATTCAAATAGGTACAGCTGTTATAAAACGAAGCATAGAATGACTCAACCAGATGAAACCTACGATATGTACCTAAAGATCGTGGAAGCCTTTCCACGATCTTGTTAAAAAAGTTCTTGGAAATTGAAGATTAGCCAAGAGAAACTTAGATGAATTCAAAAAAAACTACGATGTAACTAAATCGTAGCTTACAAAATTTAACAACGCAGATAGATATGAAAAGAGAATAACCCAGCACTAAACTTTACGGCTCACAAAATAAAGAACATGTTCTTGTTACATTTAATAGGCAATGATTCATTAATAACACACTAAAACAACAATTTTGCTTCGTAGAGATTGTGTTCAGACATTACTGAGGCAGTTAACTGCTAAGGGCTATCATTTCAATGGAAAACCATTATGCGTTTATGTTTAATGATTATTTGAAGCTCCTCATAATTTTGCGCCATTTGTAATTCCGTTGCTTGAGTGTCTGCTCGTTAGGAATTGTTGGTACGGTGTAATTGTTTCCAGTTTTTACGACGGACTCGAGTGCAGGCTTAGGTTCTCTTTAGACTAACCACACTACGCCTGCAATAAAGTTGAACGTTACGTCAGAACTTACGTTAGTAGAACTACTTAATGGTTGCATTGTAATTGAAGAAAGAGGAAACTATTTTTTGCGACATACTCGTAAGAACTAGAAGAGACATAGGTAACTTTTTTTTTTGTTTTAGCCACTCACTGTTCGTGTCAAGTTGGAACACAATACATGTTAACCAGCAACAAAAGAGTGCATCAACAAAAATATTATGTTTAAACTGAAACGAGCAAAAGCTATGGATTTGATTTCATTTATTAGGGTCATAAGAAAAGCAATCAAAGGCGTACCACTGTACGCCTCGAACTAGATGCACAAACTGGATGCACTTATTAGATCAGGGTAACTTTATGAAATAGTAAGTAAATGGTTTAATTACATCAATGTCTTTACAATTTACACTTTATTTAACTAAATTATAGCTTTAGACACGTTATTCAACACAAAACTACCTTACAGTAAAAATATATCAACTACAAAGAGAACTAGGTACTTATCTTAACAATCAAGGGGTGTACTCAGAGCCGAATCACATCGACAGTACCCAGAACGAAACGATAACCTCCTCAGTCGAGTCTCAAGCCCAGAATAATCCATTGCCTCGCCTAGCCTCAGTCAGGCGACCCACCTGACCGTTGATACACAGCGCCCCCTATCGGCATTATCGTCATCCGTTCTGCGTAGCTTCTGACTACCAATAACAATTTATTGATATAATAAATTGTTATTAATTTCGAACAAATAATAATAAAATATAACATTATTTATCAAATCATTTTAAAGCAACTACATTGTTCTTAAATTAAATAAACTAAAATAGCTTTTTATTTTAAACATTAAAGACTATCCTTCTTTCTTACTTCAATAATCATTATTATTTTAATAAAGATTTCTAAAAGCATTTAAATATCAAATTAAGCTATTTATAAAAACCAATTTCTTATCAATCATTTCAAAACTTATAAAGATTATTACTCATTTCTAAAAATATACTAATATAATAAAATAAATCTATTATTATGAATACATTTTAGCCCCTATTATCTACTAGATACGACACGGCCATTCTGAAAAATACTTCGTCCCCGAAGTATCTCCAAGTATTTTCCAAACCCACTGGCTCAGCTGCGAGTCAGGGTACTAGTGTGTCAGAGATCCTGGTATCACATAGGCCAATAAAGTACTAAATAACCTGACATGAAATCTGAAAGCACAAGGATAATGTTAACATAAATACTATTAAACAATCCTTAGCCAATTTACTCACCATACCTATGTAAGGAAAAAAATAATAAAGTACCATAGGTTGGGCTGTCATGCTAAGTTCCATTGCGAGTTGGCATCGCGATGTCCAAACAAAGGATCAGGCCAACTAGGTCTACCAACATTTATACAAATATCATCAAGCTCTGGTTGTCGACTGTCGTGCTCAGTTCCATCGCATAATCGCAACTACTACAATGTCCAAACGTCACACCAGTCCAACCGTACATTTAAAAGAATTCCCCAATATTTTAACGTTTGTCTGTCGTGTTCAGTTCCATCACGTAATCGCAACTATCGCGATGTCCAAACTTTACACCAGCCCAACCGTAAAATTAAACAACCCATTTAGAAGAATTCCCCAATCATTTAACGTTTGTCTGTAGTGTAGTAAAGAACAATTAGCTTGGCCATTCTGCTTCAGTACTACTTACAAAATTGTATTGAAAAAAATATGGCACGAGCAATAAAAATGCGGGTACTCTCACAAAAGAAAATAAAAGGATTTCTTGGCAAAATTAAAACTGTTGGGATAGGATACCGTTAGACACTATTTAACAAGGCCTTACCTTACTTTTACATCACTTGGCAGTCCACTCCGTTTTATTCCAGATACATAAACAGCTTTGTATTGTACTTCAACTTGCAGGAACTGCCACTTCAATTTGTCAGTCGATAATGTCTCCAGTTTACGATATGGCACTTCACATTCTGGAATAAGGATAAATGTTAGTTTTCTGTGGGCAAAAGTTCTATCCCACTTCTGATATTAGATCAGGGTAACTTTATATTAAAAAGAAAATATGAAATAGTAAGTAAATGGTTTAATTACATCAATGTCTTTACAATTTACACTTTATTTAACTAAATTATAGCTTTAGACACGTTATTCAACACAAAACTACCTTACAGTAAAAATATATCAACTACAAAGAGAACTAGGTACTTATCTTAACAATCAAGGGGTGTACTCAGAGCCGAATCACATCGACAGTACCCAGAACGAAACGATAACCTCCTCAGTCGAGTCTCAAGCCCAGAATAATCCATTGCCTCGCCTAGCCTCAGTCAGGCGACCCACCTGACCGTTGATACACAGCGCCCCCTATCGGCATTATCGTCATCCGTTCTGCGTAGCTTCTGACTACCAATAACAATTTATTGATATAATAAATTGTTATTAATTTCGAACAAATAATAATAAAATATAACATTATTTATCAAATCATTTTAAAGCAACTACATTGTTCTTAAATTAAATAAACTAAAATAGCTTTTTATTTTAAACATTAAAGACTATCCTTCTTTCTTACTTCAATAATCATTATTATTTTAATAAAGATTTCTAAAAGCATTTAAATATCAAATTAAGCTATTTATAAAAACCAATTTCTTATCAATCATTTCAAAACTTATAAAGATTATTACTCATTTCTAAAAATATACTAATATAATAAAATAAATCTATTATTATGAATACATTTTAGCCCCTATTATCTACTAGATACGACACACTCATCCTATCACTCATTTTATCGACAGACGTTCGATTCGGTAACTTGATTTCTCTTGACTTCTTCTCATTCATTCGGCCTGAATTCGTGTAATTAAAAGGATTTAAAGCTTCTTGTCTAAAAGGAGCTTTACGGAGGTAGCCCCGCGATGAAAAATAAAAAGTTAATTAACGCTCGCGAAGAATTATACCGCGTTGTAAGAAAACGTCTCCACTGTTTGTGTTGCCGGTAGCCAGAAATAACAGTTTCATTTCTAATTAACACGATGCATGTTTTTAACTTTCTCTGTAAAATATTTTGACTTGAATAGAGCGTGGTTTTCAGCTATTAGAATGTATATTTAGTAGAATAAACGATTTTAAGGTTGTTCGATTCCGATACAAACTGAATTTACACAACTATGGCCAAACAAAGTCTATATGTACACTGAAATAGCTGTAATAGAATTTTACAGTGGTCTCTAATGCCGGTTAGTTATATAAAGTTGGAGAAAACTGTAGGATAACAGAAATATTAATAAAAAACCTACAAAGTAATTTTTTCGTCATTCTTTCTAACGGGTACTCGGCATTGAATACGTGAATGAGCTTAAAACATGTGTCTCAAAATAGTCGTAAAAGTCTGTTAGTTTTTTTTCTGAAGCCCCGACATCCACGACCAACGGCTACCACTCCAACTTTATATAACTGGCCGGTAATAAGGACCACTGTAAAAGCCTATTACAGCTATTTCAGTGTACATTAATACTTTATTGGCCCATAGTTGTGTAAATTAAGTTTGTATGGAAATCGTACCCCCTTAAGCAAATGTATGGGCACAATTATAAAGATTCGTAATGCAACCAGAGGTTCTGGAAAATTTTCCTGGATTATGTCAATGCTGGAACATATACGGGGTTCTACAGAACTTTCGGGGTACATGCTAAGCATGGGTATCGGCAGCTTTTAGAATTAGCAAGATTAAGCCGGCAGTAGTCAGGCCACATTAGACTGAAAATCGCTGAAGAACTAATGTCTCCTGTTGGTAAAGAACTGCACGCTATTATGTTTCAGTGTGCTCCTCTTCACGCATCCCCGACACTTTGTGACGTCTCAATAAAATATTCTTATCACAAACACAAACTAAAAAAGAGATGGCAACTTAGCAGCCATAGCTATTGGACCAATAAGAGGGCACCTCTTTATCTTCACATCTTTGCGTTCCGTTCTACGCTGGAATTAAATCGAACGCTGTCGGCGATAATGTAGCGATTCGTCAGTGCCTGTTTTAAATCCGCTGTGGAAGTGAGCATCCGTCGGCAATGCCTTTAGCGCGGACAGAACAATAAGTAACGCTTAGTTCCACGTCCTTGCGCGGAGGGGCGCTTTCTGCAACCGGACTTCGAGCTAATGCCGCTATTACTCACATACTTATTTTCTTTGCTTATGTTGGGTTAATTATTTTCCTGGTGGAATTAGGTTGGAAAATAATGGTTGTTTGTGCGAGTATGTTATATGAAATGTTGAAGCAATTTAACGTCTGTTTGAGATCAGTTTTTGACTTTGTAGGTGAGTTTAGTGAAGTTTGATGGTTTTGTTTTAGCAATTGGTGTCGTAGACACAATATCATATTCAAAGTTAGTTTCCCTGCTCCATATCTGAGTATCGGTGAACTAAACGTTTTGGCTCCACCTTCGTTATGCGAACCTCCAGGGAATGGAACTCATTGCCGTCGGCAGTTTTTACTGACAACTACAATCTGGGCCTCTTCAGGCAAAGAGTGAATATATGTCTTCTAGACTATCCTGCATCATCGTCGGCTACATCGTTGCTTACGATCAGGTGAGATTGTAGCCAAAGGATGGTCTATATAACATAAAAAAGTGTATTCTTACCTTGGTACTACAACACCCAACCTTTATACCTTCTCAAAAATCACCTTTAGCTTTCATGTAATATGATAATATAACGTAATAAAGGTTACCGAAACTTCAAACAACAGCAAAAGCCCTCGCTAACCATATTACTCGGGAGAATCAGTGACCTACGATGAGAGTGACCCTCCGCCGGTGATTAGTCTAAAACTAATTGATTTTACGGTAACTGTGCCGGTCCGGTTTGGCAGCGGTCTGCTAAATTCACTAATAGGGCGTAAGTGCTTCGTACGGTTCGCTCAACACTTGCGGTTTTGTAACGACTGCTGACGTGACGTCGTCTTATTTATGTAGAACGCAGATAATCTGCGTAGGCACGTCTTTCTGGGTGCCTATTGCAAGCCTTGTTGGGTTGCGAATTCGGGAAGAATCCCGAATTTGCTTCATCAAGGCTTCATCAAGGCCTATTTAGGCATGTCCTAGATAAAAAAAAAGATGACTGCCGACCTTCAGTAAACGTCACCCTAAAAAGAAGTAGAAGTCGGGCCCAAGTTTTGAGGATATAATACTTTTTTATCTGGTGTAATAGTAACTGGTTTAATATGTGAAAGCAGGTTTTGAAGTGGTGAGATCGAGACTTGGAAACCGGGAAAATATTGATGTTATGTTATATTTACCCGTGGAGCTGTTTGTTGTTTACCAATGTTACCAGAATAAACAAACCTGACAACTGACCATCCAGCGATGTCATTTACTTTATAGTAAAAGTGTAGTAGGTATTGCTTTTCTGTGGTAAAACAAACAAAAGGAAAACAACTCGACTGCGAAAGTTTTTTCCTAAAGGCCTGTGTACATCTAGCGCGATGGCAATCAGTAAAACGATGTCAAATATATTTGACAGCGTTTCACTGATCGCCATCGCCATACCGCTACATGTACGCAAGGCTTAAGCCTGAATAATGATGTCAAAAACGAAGATGCATCAATTCTCCCTAAAACTTTGCTATAACATAGATGATGGAGTAGGAATATGTATCTACCTATAGTAATTATATTTTATTTTATGTATACAGGGCTATTCATTATTAGCTGCAAATACTCAGGAATTAGGTTCAACAAATAAAATAAAAAATATTTATGAAATGATTTTTTTTAAGTTTTGTTATGAAAATCCCGAGAAAATCGATAAAGGAATCATTGGCGCCTGACCTATTTTGACCTTTGATCCGCGCCCGCGCGCCGTGAGTGACACTCTGCGTTCAGTCACCGCCTGGGTGGGTCATCGTCCTGTTCTCCATGGCAATCATTATGCAATAGCCGTAAAGAAATTAATAGAAATAAAATTTTGATACAAAAACTTGAAAAATTTTTTGATCAAATTTTAAATAAATTAAATATTTTTTATCCTATTTGTTGAACCTAATTCCTGAGTATTTGCAGCTAATAATGAATAACCCTGTATGTTAGTCTCTAAGGTATTTATTACTATGGACCCAAAGTGTTCATTTTCGTAATGTGTGCATTTTATGTTGTCTGAAATAAATGATATTATTATTATTATTATACCTATTATCTTGTAACCAAAAGCTACAGTGCTATTTACGTCAGTTCCCTGAGCTTGTATTGAGGAAATCTTTACCAGAAAACATAGAAAACCTATTAGCCTCACTAATATTATAGGTTGTCAAGCTTTCAAAGAGGCCATGAAACTTGGGAGTGCCTTGTGAGGCCCTTCATACCCCAGTGTGGAAACACTCCACTGCGCTCCTATCACAAAGTCCTGTTAAACCAAGCCTGCTTTAAAGTGGGTAACTGTTCGACTGAGCTGAAATTCCAAAGTAATTCAATCGGTTTTCCCCACTGGTACTTGAATGGAAATGAGAGCACTATGGTGGTGAATGTGGCACAGGTATGTGGTATACATGTTAGGGACACTGGATTTCTTTCACCGAACACTGAATCAAATGGAAAATGGACATAGTTTCCATACATTACACAAATAACGGCAAGTTTATTATGTTTACTGGTATTTAATCGATCAAATAGGCGATGGTTACCACTTAACATCAGTTGGGCCATATGCTTGTTCCTTCAGCTAGTTGTATAAGAAAAAGACATTTACAAAATTGATAGAATATAGTTACCAAGTCCACCCACTACTTTCCAAATCGGTACGGGGTCGTCCCACAGAATATTAAGTACGTACAAATGTACACAACCTATGGCCCTTGAAAGCTTCAAAGCCGTGGGCGATTTAGCACTTTCGTATTTCAATCCCGACAACGTCACAAACACGCCCGGTACTGAAAGGGTTCAAGAAGTTACGAATACGTGTTCTTTAGATATCTTTAGGTCCTATGAATATTATTTACACGTCAAAATCATGTTACCACGTAAATGCTCGTTGGATAGCAATAATGATTTTCAATATTTTCAAATATTTTTATTAAAAAAGCACGTTACTATATTGCAAATGTTTGATTCGCGTGCACCTCGTTTCGCGGCAGCATACTCTACAAATTGAATTAAATGGTATTTTCACATACAATACATGTTTCCTTGCATGACTAGGATGATTCCAGAGTTTTGAAATGAGACTACTGTAAAAAGAAATGTTTTATTTCTCTCGTCGAAATCTTGTCTTTTTGTGAAGCAATTAAGAAAAACTTTGCCGTAGCTCTTTCGTAGCACTACCGTAGCACTACTACTGTTATTATTATTTAAAAACTAGCGGCCGCCCGCGGCTTGGCTCGCCCCGCTCCAGTTACTTTTTCGGGATAAAAAGTATTTTATGTCTCTTGGTTCTAAGCTACCTCCCCACCAATTTTCAAATCGGTCCAGCCGTTCAAGCATTATGGCGTGGGGACCAAGGGAAATAGGGATTCATTTTTATAGGTACATATTATGTTAGATTGAGGGATCAGACTCAAAACTAGAGCCAGAGACAGAGCCAGGCTGAGCTTTTGGTAGGCCACAGTAGGTCTTGAGCACTATGAAGGTCAAAATAAAGAAATTGTCATACTACTTTCTTATCCCTTTGATCAATAAGTAACAAAATATTTACTTACGTGTTTTGTAACATAGCTGCTCAGTACATTACAAGAAGCTATGTTTGGGTAGCTAGAGCCAAGCAATCAAATTCTCGTTACATAAACACGGTAGCGTGATTTCTCCTTAACTCGCTTATAGTTGTATAATGAAAAATACATTCTCCTATCTCATGTATTTTCTGAATGCTTGGAACGTGGTTGTGAGGGGATATTGATATTATGAAGTGTAGTGTTTGCAGTAAGAAGTTCCTATTTGTGGTTGGTTTATTTTATACGGGAAGGGCTCTTGCCGTAGTTTGCTTGGTATTATTTTATTTTCATAAATCATAATCGTTTATTCGCCTCAATGAAGTGTATACATGAAAGATCTTAAAAATTATAAATAAGTGTCACTCATCCCCCATAGCTGGGATGCAAATTTTGGGGTAATGCCATTTATGTTTAGAAACAACATAGAATTAAATTAAATAGATACCTAATAAAATTAAAATTCCATTCTACTATCGCTATACAATTAAAAGTCATAATCAATAGAACAGCGTCAAAAATGTGCTTGTTGTGTTCTGTGTGTTTTTGTCTTTGACACGGCCACAATATATTATAAAATGGGCTACCGCTCATTTAACGTGGTTAGTCAGTTCCGCACCTTGTCTTTCCTGTGGGTTACGCCAACTAAGCTATCAGGATGGTATAGGTGTTAGGCAAGCCTATTCTATCTGAAAAATCCTATGGCGTCCCGTAAGTAGGACTTGGTCTTCCCTCTTCCCTCTTGATTGCTTGAAATATTTGATGGACGCCGTGTAACACACAGCAGTGCGTTACTTACGAGGCAATGCGTTGTTATAAGTTATGGTTACCACTTAACATCAGGTCCAAAATCAAAATATGTATATTTATTTGGAAACATGGTACAAGATTAAACAATAATTATAAGTTTAAAAAACTTGAGAAACCGACTTCATTGTCAAACGGCTAAACCGATTTTAATCAAATTTGTTTGGGACAATCTGGACGTAAGAATAACCTTGCAAATAAAAAAATAATTTTCTAAATCGGTTCATAAATTACGGAGGCATGCAGTTACAAACATAAAAAAAATTATTTAAAAAAAAATGGCAACACCGATTTTAATAAAATTAAAATGGGACCATTTTGGAAGCAGTACCTTTCAGATGAAAAAATATTTTTTCAAATCGGCTCACAAATGACGAAGTTATGCGGTAACAACATTAAAAAAAAAAAAAAAACATCCTAATTGAGAACCTCCTCCTTTTTGATTGGAAGTCGGACCCCTCGTCTGCGCAGCACGATTCGCGAAAAATGGCGACCAGTTGAAAATGCGTAACCAGTTACCACAAACGCTTTATGGCCTGAACACACCTAGTTCGCTGGCGGTAGCGATCAGTGAAACGGTGTCAAATATCGCTGTCAGATTTGAGATTTGACAGCGAATATTTGACAGCGTTTCACTGTTCGCTACCGCCAGCGAACTAGGTGTGTTCGAGCCTTTATAAATCAACTACAATAGATGCAAAAGCTTGTTTATTTCCTTTTTTTACCCCTAGTTTTATATATTTTTCAAACTTAAAGTTTAATGATTTATGCTTGCAAATATTTTGTATAAAGTAAAATAATTTGAAACATTTTTATGGCTTCAGAGCTGGGAACAAAGTAAAAAAAAACAATTTGCAAATAACGGATAATTCGTTCAGCAATAATAGCTAGTCTGGGTCCTGGCAGTTTCTTTAGGAGAAATACTCTTGAAAATAAATTCTAAAACACCTGACGATAACCAGATCTGTCTATCTCGAATTGCCAATTGAAACAAACCAGACATCCAAAAGAAACAAAGAGAAACTTTTGAAATGGAGGACTTTTTTAATAAAAAGCGAGTTAGTTTAAGCTCAGAGGACAAATATTAAGTTATTCAAAAGGAGATTATTATTAATTATATTTTTATCCTTTGTAGGCATTTTCCCTTTTAATTTTTTTAGGTCTTTTTTTATAACTAGCTGATGGAACAAGCATATGGCTTACCTGGTGTTAAGTGGTAACCATCGCCTTTATCAAAGGATTGCCTCGTAGGTCACGCACGTCAGAGACGTGCTCTTTGATGCACTTCCCTGCATTCATCAACTTGAGGCTTACAGATGTTCAGCCTCACGTGTCAGTTATTTCACCGGCACCTACACCCTTCAAACCGAAACACAGCAATGCTGCTTCACGGCAGAAATAGGCATGGTGGTTGTACTTCCCCGGACGAGCCCTTCACAAAAAGCTCTACTACTAATAGATGTATTGTTATAATGTAATATTGTAGATATAGGTGCATGATTTTGGTATGTTTTTTAGTGCTACGTATAAATTAATTGATTAAGTAAGCAAACTATATAGCGAACGGTTCATCTAATGGAAATCGGTCGCCATGCTTACAATATAGGTGCATCACAATATTTATGGGTCCTTTTTGGTGAACCCCATGATGTAGTCTGACGGTTTATGATCACCTTTATGACCGGGTTGAAAATTAGCCATTGAATCCACAAGAAACTTCATAGGTATTAAGACGGGCCAATGGCATTCCCTGCCGCGCTTTAAGGCCCCTAACGAGCGATAAAATTCCACCGAATTCCTTTTTAACTGCAACTTTACCTGCGGGTCGGTAAATACGAGCCCACATTTGGTCTGAAATTGTGATTCGCAATCTGTAAATAACAAGAAGAAACGCTATGCGAGCGTAATGCGATTTGGGAAATCAGGAGAAAATTGTTTTAGTGTTAGCGTTTTACATAATACACTGCCGGTATTTGGAAATAAATAGGGTAAATAGCAAGAAGAAATAGCTTTACGCAATCATAATAATTTACTAACTGCTTCATGTAATAACAGATCCTACAGCAATACTCCTATTTTAAGAACAAACGCGGAAATATGAAAATAGGTTTTTCACAGATACATTACTGTTGCGCCGCCTGAATAGATGGTAATAGAGACTACTGCAGCTCAGCCTGATTTTTCCTGTTTCCTCCTTCAAAACTGAATAGATGTTGATATTTTCAAAATAATATGATTTATAAGGAAGAAAATAATATAGAAGGGTTTTAGCTGTGCCTGTATGTGTTTTCCTTTTATTGTTCATAAAATTGTCAAACTATTTTACTGGATGTCTGATAATATTTCCGACCAATTGGCCAATTTTTGAAAGTTTCTAGTTCTTAGTATCATGCTCGTATATTTTGAAAATAAACGCAACATACGGCCTCTAGTGGTACGTAAAGATTGTATGAAAAAAAAACTAGTATTTTTTTCAGAGAGAAAACCGAGGACTACCTTTGTATGTCCTCAACTCCAAACGCATTTCTTCTATATCGGGGTTATAACATAAAGTAATATAGTTCGTAAATTGCGAATTACCTACTCGAGTACAACATAATAAAATAGAAAAACAAGTGTACTCGTAGTCACGGTTGAACAAATTGACGTTCCTAATGGCTGCTATTACAGACATTATGTGCGCTCGATCAAAAAGGTCGAACTCGAGAATCACCTAAAGCAGAGGTTCCCAACCTTTTTTTCTCATACACCACTAACATAATTTTGCTGGTTCCGGTGGACCCCTTGCTCTGCAGCTACAATGTAACTATATTCCTAGTCTACAGAAAAATATTATTGCTTCTAACTATGGACATTTGCATTGCGGCTAAGTTCCTACCTCGAATTAACAGTTTTGGGAAAAAAAATGAGAATTGATTGGGTAATTAATTAATTTATAGGTGTAGCCAACCTTTTAGTTCATCGCTAGCGAAACAAGATACATTTTCGTGGACCCCCCCGCTTACGAATTCCCCATTTCTTTGTCACGCCATTGTAGACCCCCGTCAAGTTTCCCGTGGACCCCCAAGGTCCACGTTGGGAATCAATGACTTAAAGGAAACGGCTATATTCATTATCTCGTGTAAAGTATAATTCGAAATACCATTTTTCTCTCCATTTTACTTATTTACTCGCTTCCGATTACGTTTTCCTCGAAATTTTCAGCTTCACCTGGCACCTTTATTCCGCAAGGTTATCTTATAAGGCACGCTGATTAAAATACGACAGATTCGGTGCTGGAACATTTTCTTTTGCATTATAATTTGCGCCTCACGTATTCACATTGAGCCTATTCGTATGATTGTGAGCGAGATAATAATCTACGTATAAGAAAAACTTTTGTACGAGGCCTTCACCGGCTGAGCCGCTGCCGCTGGGTCGTTCGCGTCTGATCAATTAAGGCCTCGGGGTATGAAAATTCAGGTCAGGTTCAAAGGTTACAATCACAAAGAATTGGATCTCTGAAATAATGAGTTAATTTAGTCTTATTAAGTTAATATAATCTTAAAAAAACTTGAGAAACCGACTTCATGGCTAAACTGCTGAACCAATTTTGATTAAACTTCTATGGAATTAATCCGGAAGATAAAAACCTTTGGTGGTGTTAAGACGTTCGTAAGCGTTTTTTTCTCTTTTGTGTGTAAAGACCGCAATATTTGATTAGGACTGTAATATTTGACAGCGTTTTAGCTGATCGCCATCGACATCGCTTAGATTTACGCAGGCCTTTTCAGGGCCGTTGACAGCGAGGCTTTAGAGCGATCAAAAAACTCCGTGTTACAACTGCAAAACTGACTATTGTGCTGACCAAAACTGGCGGGTAATATCGATATCTGGATTAAAAATAAAATTTAATTTAAGTTCAAACAACTTCTGTGTCAACAGAGTAGGTACGTCGCGGTAAAGCGAAAGCCTTGTTTAGCAGGCAGATAAAAGTTATCCTGAAAAGTCGGCACCGCAACCAACTTAGCAACTGTCTTCAGGTGGGATAAGAGAAACTCGATTAAGGAAGAAAAAAGTGTATTGGTGCCGTCGAAAACGAGACTTTTATAAGAGGAAGCTTACCCAGGATTAAGTTTGCTGCTCTTGGGTACTCTGCAAAATGTGGGCATGCACCATATACATACATAAATAATAGTCGAAACCTAGCAATGCGTTATCACGTGGGATAGCTCGTGTCGTGCATAAATAATAGAGGTACGCGTTGTAACGCATCTTCTTTTTAACCGACTTCAAATAAATAAATTATAGTTTAAAAAACTAAAAAAAAAAACGCTTTTATAACTAAGTAATTGAACTAAAAAGTTAAAAATAAAACTGTAATAATCAATTGAAAATTTATATTATTATACAAAAGCGTGGGGTGCTTTTTATAATAACTTCAGATATAATAAACTATTGATAAAATATTTACAACAATCAAAATCAAGCCCCCCACGCTTTTTGTACAATAATATAAATTTTCAATTGATTATTACAGTTTTATTTTTAACTTTTTAGTTCAATTACTTAGTTATAAAAGCGTTTTTTTTTTTAGTTTTTTAAACTATAATTTATTTTTTACTTTTTAGTTTTTTTTTTTTTTCATATATTTTTTTTTCATATTATTGCATTGTCATCGATATTTGACAGGTGTGCAAAGTTTGAATCAAATCAGATCGTTCAAAGTAGGTTTCTTTTTTTTTTATTTCTTTTCATTTTTTTTTTTTTCATATATTTTTTTTCATATTATTGCATTGTCATCGACCTTTGACAGGTGTGCAAAGTTTGAATCAAATCTGATCGTTCAAAGTAGGTTTTTATTTTATTTTATTTATTTCTTTTCATTTTTTTTTATTTTTTTTTCATATTATTGCATTGTCATCGACCTTTGACAGGTGTGCAAAGTTTGAATCAAATCTGATCGTTCAAAGTAGGACAAAATCGAGCTCAAAGGGGTCGGTTACATACATACATACATACATACATACATACATACATACAGGTGAAACTAATAAAAGCGTTATAAAAAGGAGGTTTTCAATTCGGTTGTATTTTTTTCATTGGGAGCAGATTTGAAAAAAAACTTTTTTTAAATAGGTAAATAATTAAAAATTTAATAAATTCGAAATTAAAATTAAAAATAAATATTGTACACCACAAGAATAGGACATTACACATAGCGAAAAACTAAAACTATAGCGAAGCACAATATGCGATCTTATCGCTATGAGCGATCTCTTCCAGACAACCTTTTTTTTAGCATAATACTCTGAAAACTAATTTATTTTGACCATTGCAAAAAGTAATACAATTTATGTTATTTCTGAAAGAATATTGCAATTATGAAGATGAACTACAGTACTACAAATTGAAGTAAAACTTTTTGCGACCACTTTGTTTACGTTAGCAGCTAAGCTACTCCGTTGAATAAGGCTTGTCCGGGTCAGCTGGAGGGCCCTCGGGGTCCGACAGCGACAATGTAGGACCGTCTTTGTTTGCATCTTAGCTCTCCGTCCACTTACTTTTGTTTCAAAGTAGATAGATAGATAGAAAATACTTTATTGTACACCACATAAAATTAACAAAGAAATACAGAAAAACATCAGAGTGGAATACAATGGGCGGTCTTATCACTAAAAGCGATCTCTTCCAGACAACCTTGGGATGGACTGGACTTGAAAAGAACGATAGAGGACGATGGTGTAGATAAAAACAACAAGTATAATGTACACACAATTACACAATATAGTACTAATACATACATATATATATACAATACACCTAACAATAATATACATATTATATTATATTTATATGTATAATACATACATAAATATGATATACCTACATAAATAAATAATATACATAAAATATAATATAAATAATAATATGATTAACATAAATACTAGACTGGTAAAAAGTGATTGAACAAAAGCTTTTTGAAAATAGGGAGTGATTTAGCAAAGGGTTTCCGCCACGGGCCATAGAAAAAAACCCCAGTCCCGGCGCAAAAGAATTGTATCTCAGATTTTAGATAATTATAAGTAGAAACAATATCAGGTGTCACTATTTCCTGATTTCGTGGCTAACATGGTTATTTTTCCCAGAGAAGTTTCATAGGCGCCACATGTAAACATGACACTTTGTAGGAAAAACTACTTGTTACTGTACTAATTGACATTGAATTGGCAAAAAATGAATAAAACACACACATATACCCTAGTACACGGGACTGGGGCAATTTTGGCGGAAACCCTTTGATATGGGAAGGGAGAGAATTCCAGAGACGGACAGCTTGTAAAGTGAAGGAGTATTTCAGGAAGGTAGAATTATGAACAGGTGTCTTCAGTTGGAGGGTCTTAGAAGAGCGCAGCGAGCGAGGATTTGACAGATGGAGATACTCAAAACGTTCCTTGAGATAGAGAGGAGTGGATGGATTAAATAGAATACCGTAAAGAAGAGTGAGAATATGACAATTCCTGCGAAGGCGGATGGGTAACCACTTGAGTTTAGTACGAAATTCAGAGACATGGTCATACTTACGTAAGCCAAATATAAATCGAATACACACATTTTGAAGGCGCTCAAGTTTGTCAAGGTGTTTTTCAGTGAGATCGGGGTAGCAGGTGTCAGCATAATCAAGGATAGGGAGTAAAAGGGACTGTGCTAGTGTAATTTTGGTGGATGTTGGCAAGAAATTCCGCAATCTGCGCAGTGAAGCAGCTGAGGCGAACATCTTTCGACTTAGTTCAGTAAGATGAGGCCCCCATGACATATCTTTGTCCAGCAAAACACCCGGGTTCCTCACTGTGTCACTTACAGGTATAGGAACACCATCAAAGATAATCGAAGGAAGAACCGACCAGTCAATTCTAGAGATCATTCTGGAGCTACCCACCACAATAACCTGAGTTTTGTTAGGATTCACTTTGAGGCCATAAGATTTACTCCAAGCAAGGATCCGCAACAGGTCACAGTAGTACCCTAGTCCGGGCGCGTCCGTCTTGATCTACAGGTTTTTATTTTTCAAATTATTTGGTTTTAACATAGTAATGTAAATGAGTTAATAAGATTGAAATTTCTTACAGTAAAGCTTCACACAAGTTTGCGCAAAGTATGTTGATGTGATGATCACTTACCATTCAATTTTTGACTTTTAAAAAAACGTACTACTTACACACTAGACGAGTTCTATAACGAGGAAAATAAGAATAACGTTAGTAAATACTTTTTTCTATCATTGTATATTGACCTGTTCACAATCTACATAATTATATCGGTCCGCTTCTACTATTGCAACACCCTTACAGGTTAAATTATGTATTGATTCAAAACTAGTTCTAAGATCTGACACTGTTTAATTTACATGCATAATAAGGCAATATATATCTTACTGAATCTAAAGAAACACCACATGAAAATACCTTTTTTTTTCTATATCACTTAACAGTTTAAACACCTATGAATTTTAAAGCAGTAGGTTACCAAACAAGCGTGAACAAATTTGCCTCGTGCAACATTAAGCGGCCCCCACTTACCTAAATGCTCCCCTAAGCAAACACTGCGTGAACGTAGGTAAACTAGTATAACGAGATGCGTGAGCCAATTTATCTTCTGTTAATGATGTACCTTCCCTACAGGCAGGCAGTTGGCCAATCTAACTTCTAAATGTCGCCGGTTAGAAGCAAAACTTTGGAGCAGAAAAGTTCTAGAGACCACCGGAAAGTGCAGCGCGGGACTCCCAGTAGATGAAAGGACGACCTCATAAAGCTCACCGGAAGGCTGCCGCTAAGGTCGCTTGTTCTAGAAATCTGTGGGGAGGGGTATATTCAGCAGGCGACGTAGTAAACCTGATGAATGGTAAAAAATTATAGCTGTAAGCAAAAATCATTGAGTTCGTGCTCCACACTGATAAAAATCAAGTCTCCGAAGTGAATCTTGTGAATGAATGTACCTAATACGGTTGTAGGCAATAAATATTGCACATCGGCTTTTCGGCTTTGTAGAGCGCTTTCTCTTTCTGACGCACGCTATGCCCTATGAAGCCGAAATTAGCCGGCAAATACTATACTGACATAGCTCTTAGAATTAGTAAGTTGAAGTTGGGGAATAAAGGTTCTCGAATGGCGACCACGAACCGGAAGACGAAACGTAGGGCGCTCACCCACCAGATGGACCGACGCCATTGTTAAGATCGCGGGAAGACGGTGGATGGAAAGAGTTCAGAATCGTTCTTCCTGGAAATGTGTAGGGGAGGCTTATGTCCAGCAGTGGACTTCTTCAGGCTGATGATGATGATGATGACTATACTGAGTTAGTTGGTTTAGCATAAGTTTAATTCTACAAGAAAACTTAGGTACTCTGTATTTTCTCTGTCGCCTATAAGTACCGCTACCGAAAATCATAGCGACGTATATACATCAAAAACTTAATCACATTACGAGCTTCTTGAGACCTTTTTTCACAATTTGTATTTCCTACAACTTCTTGAGAAGAGTGCCCGGAAATTTTATGAATTTCAGCCTCTTTATCAACTTGAGTGGATCCTAAATAAATTATAGCAAAAAATATTATTCCTCAATAACTAACAAGGTTTTCGTTTGTATTTGAAACGTGATGCCATCAACGTTAAACAAATTAGAAAACATAAATAAATCGTGTTGGAATTAACTAATTTGGTTGCCTTTTGATGAAACTAGTAAAATCATAATTACTACACACAGTTGTGTTTTCAAATTTTAACTCAAGCGATGATGAAATAAATCAAAGTTTAAATTAAATCAGATTGTTCGAGGATCCACGCACAAATAAAATAGTAGGTAAGTGTAGTATTGAAAGATATACCTTTAATTCTGGCTCCTCTTGTATGGTACAAAAGGCGAAGACAAATCCAAAGATTAATACAACTTAAAATAATATAGTCTTAAAAAACTTGAGAAACCGACTTGCTGAACCGATCCTGAATAAATTTCCATGGGACCAAATACTTCTAGTATCACCTTTCAGATAAAAAAATATATTTTCAAATCGGTTCATAAATTACGAAGTTATGCGATAACAAACATAAAAAAACACAATCGAATTGAGAACCTCCTCTTTTTTATTTAAAGTCGGTTAATAACATAGTATCTCTGCAAACTGCATTGGCTACCACTATCGAGTATATTCCCAAAGAAGAAACCCACCTTATTGATTCGTCAAAACGAACCTACTCAAAAGGTTCAGCTCGTTAGTAATCAATAAAAAATCAGGTAGGGTATGGACTAATAGTTTTTTAATACTTTGACCTATTTTCTTTGCGTTCGTGTGGACATGCCAGGAATGTACTTAGAACTGAATAGATTAGAAGGGGCATCTACTAGGCTTCAAGACTTCAGAAGTAGTTCAGACAACTTAGCGAAGTTCGTATCGCGGCAATTACTGACATACCTAACTGCATGTAAGCATTTTCCAAACAAAACTTCCCACTGCACATTGTTTAAATCTTTAACACAATGTTATCTAGTCGAAAACCGCAGAAGTCGCACTAACAAGCTTCCTGAACTGAATGGGGTGAGTTCGGGTAAGTTTGGGTAAGTCAGCCGAACTCACGAATAAGGGCGAACTGTTCCTGAACCTGTCCATTTGTGCCGGGCTTGTCTTTTAATTGTTACTTTGACTTTTCTTTTAAATTGATTTGTTCGGGAAGGCGTCAGACTTGCAAAAAGTCAATTGATAACTCATTGAGATAACAAATTTTTTTTCTTTCATTCTTTTTTGTGTTAGTAGTTCTTTCAAGCTAGTGTGGTGAAAGGGTTTTGAATGCACCTGAAAGAGGCTCTCTTCGTGCACTAGATGTATATTAACAAACTAAAACTAAAATATTTTATGTTTTTCCATGTAATGATGGAATTTGAATGAAATTTTTTGTTTTGGATTAAAATAAATATCTTATGAAAAGATATGTATTTTAGTTGTAAGCTTAGGTAAGTAATATTATACTGAATAACCATGTTCCGAAAACTTACTATCAAAGAAGACTCAGCTAAACCCAGCTTAGTAATTTAGTATGATACAGTGTAATATTGGGCGCTGGCATTGTGGAACGCCCAGCTGTGAGAGCCCTCGTAAAAACGGCCGGCCCACGATATTTTCCAATTATTGACTCCACCATATGCCCTGTAAGCTGTTATTACCACTTCATAGGAACGCTAAGCTTTGAAATATAGACTGAGCCTAATCTAAATCTCAGTGTCTTACGAAGCAATAAATATTATTTGTGTGGTTAATCCATATTGGGAATATCAAATATTCATCGGATAATCTAATGTATGCCTATAATGTGAAAACGATGATAAGCTTAGTAAGATGTGGATCCACCTTGATTCAAGGTCAGAGATGAACGTCAGAATAACATTTCAATCAACCGTTTGCCACGCTGTGGGTTCATTTTGGTAGTTCATTAGTTGCTATCACCTGCATTACCACGGTCACGCATGCTTCCAAATAGTCTTCGCCTAGAGATTATTTGGTTAGTTTCCTGCTGTCTAAAATGAGATAAAAGACTCACTCAGTCATCACAAAATCATCGAAATACCCAGAGATACCTACCTAGACCTAAAGTTTTTATAACCTGCTTCATCGTCGGCTACATCGTCGCTTACCATCAGTTGCGTTATATCAATTGTCTAATGGCCCGAACACACCTAGTTCGCTGGCAGTAGCGATCAGTGAAACGGTGTCAAATATCACTGTCAGATTTGAGATTTGACAGCGAATATTTGACAGCGTTTCACTGTTCGCTACCGCCAGCGAACTAGGTGTGCGCAGGCCTTAAGGTTATATCATGTAAAAAAAACATTTGGCACCGGCAATTTTTGATTTGACAAAACTTTGATCAACTAATAGGCCTGTCATGTTAAAATAACTGTCAAATTGAATTGAGTTGCAGAGAGAACAATTAAACTGCGGGTTAACATGCCATTTGAACTGTCAAATGGTTATAATAATAAGTATTTAAACCTTATTATAGGTATGCGTTTATAAAACAAAAAATCTTTCTTGAACTTGACTTTCAAACTCTTTGCTGAATGGGTTTCGCATCTCTTTGAAAATATTGTTTTGACATGACGTAATGACATGGGATTTGACTCATGATTAGTTCATTTTGATTTTGATTGTGTTTTGACAGAAACCGGCCGTTCGTCACCGTCAGTAATCACGTAACCTATCAAGATTTGGGAGTCCTTTATCCTGTTTATATTAGAGTATATTACCAGCGGATTTGATAGCATTTATAAATTTTAATAACTCCCTTATCGTTTGTTAGAAGGTATTAAAATGAACCATTTTACTAAACAAACAGCTTTTTGATTGACTTGATTATTTTATACCTGTTAAAATAATCACCAAGAAGTCTAAAGCTTCCTAACTGCTTGTTATCTCAACCCCTGCTTTTAGTAGATTGCTTATTTAGTTAATGAACTTTGCTCAACTTCTTGCTTTCAACTTCTTTATTGCTTAGATTAGAATAATGAAAGGAACCACATTAATTTCTTTGAACGTAAATAATAAAAGTAGACTTCAATTTTATCATCAGCTACTGGACATAAGCTTTACCGTATTTATGATTGAGAAAGATTTACCGTAGTAAAAAAATTACCGTGGCACTGCTGGTAAGATAGCAGTGGGTGAAATCACGGGTAGCAAACTGTACCTACCTATTATTTTGTGTGCTTCTAACTTCTAGATCAGAAGACAGGTTACTTTGTTTTCATGAGAAATAAAATAGTAAAAATATACTCGTAGCAACTCGTAGTAACAGTGTAACTTAGACTACGAAGTATTTAGGCAAACAAATTAAACTAGCTTCCCCTAATTTGCTCAGCGCAGCGCTAAAATTCTAAACGGGGTTTGTCATTCCAAAGTTTGATTGAAAAATGTTGTTACGCTATGATTCAAAGAGCCAGGTAACGTTTTGGACATGTAAAGGCGCGGTACACAAAAGAATTTCAATTTGGTGCCGTATCGCGCAACCCTTTTCAACTTTACAAAGTAATTTCCTGACGCGAAATTGATTTGTTGGCTTCGTGGTTTTTGTTCGGGGTGGCGACACCGGTTTAATTAAAGAAAAAATAACTTACCTGGATCAAGAAAGCTACAAGCAGCGGTAAAACATTGGTAGGGAAACGGCGTCTTCAAGACGAACGTTTCCCTACCAATGTTAGAACGACACTGTGATTCGCCAGAACTGTGTGAATACGAAGAATGCTCTAGATTCTAGAGAGCCTAGAATCTGTAGTGGTGTTTCTGAAACTTATAAAGACATTTTTACGTAACCCAATTAATAAGTACTTACTAGATCAAATTAAAAATAACTCATTGAAGAAAAGAAAAAGAAGCTCATTGAACCTGCCCTAAGGATGTTTATTGAAAAAAGTAAGTTAAATAGCTGTCAATTTTTAATATTTTTTTGGTTTATTTGTAATTTGTGAAACTGGGCTAAATCGCTGTGAATATCATAATTATGTCAGACACCGATATTTGACAATGTTTTACTGATCGCCACCGCAAAACGTTTAGATGTACGCAAGGCCTAAGTGTCATAACATCCCAAAAATCTTCATACCTGTGTCAGATTTTTATTGTATCGCTTTGCTCCAGAGAACCGTCGAAGATAATGCAATAAATTAGCATCTCGCCGTCGAAACTCGAGTGGGAGTGACGTTAATATGACAAATAATTTCCTACGGAGCCTACCTCCACCGTAAATGCGTTGAATATGGTAATCATATCCCATGTGTCTTACTCGCTTGTCTACTGACACTTTCAACTTGGAATCGGAAGGATTTATTACCTTTGTCATCGTGTTACCTGTGAGCAAATTGCAGTCAATCAAGTTACCAGCTAAACCGTCATCAAGGAAAGGCTCATAATTAGTAAATAGATAGAATAGATGGGAAGAAAGATAGATGGAAAGGTTTAATGATCACAGGCAAGTTGATAATGTAACAGTCTTCTTCTCATCGTGTCACTGATTCTTTCGAACCAAGTGCGGTGAAAGGATTTTAAGTGCGCCTCAAAGAGGCTCCTTTCGAGCACTTGACACATTTATTTTCGAACTGTTTAGGTTCTACGATACGCCGGTTTCCTCACGATGTTTTCCTTCACCGTTTGAGAGCACTGGCATGGTGTACATACATTTTTGGGCAGAAAAACTCAATACTTACGTAACAATAAGCAACAGCAATAGCAGAAAGCAGCAGTAAAATGCATCGTAATTTTTTGATTCATCCGCATCATCAACCTATATCAATCCACTGCTGGACGTAAGTATATCCAAGATGTCCGGTCCGGTCTTCGATTTATTGGATACGGTTAATTTAAACCACGCATCGAAACTGAGAAAAAACGATGCAGCATGACATTGGCATAATCTGTGTATTTTACGAATTTTCCAACGTAATGCAATGCCATTATATTTATTTGGAGTAGAAAATTTTCTGCGCGGTTATCGCATTTGAGCTGTCTCCAGGGGCAACAGCGAGATCGGTACAGACACAGATGGGCGTGCAGTTACTAAAGCACCTGAGAGTCATAAAAATACAGTTATGTCATGTTAAGTACGAACACAAACGAAACGTACCAAGTTATCATGATAACGGCTGTTGAAGTTGGTAATAAAATCAAACAGTTTCTGACGTGAGGAATGAAGAAGCTTAGGCATGGCCGAAACTTTTAACATGAGTTGTGTAATTGTGATTTTAGTGGAGTAGCTACACATTTGATTCTTTTTAATTCGTGGCTTTGGATGTGAAAAAGTGTGGCATATGTGGGAATAACCCATATTTTTGACTTATCAGAACAATTGCATGTATTGACAACAAATGCATCTACTTAATACACACAAAATAGTTTAGTTATCTGCAGACCATTGCAAAAATTTAGAGATCTCATCAATACAAAAGCACAAAAATCAAGCTAGACTATAGACTGTTCAGTCTATAGCTTGATTTTTGTGGCTCTGAGACAACGCTGTACCAACTTGCGGCATATGACAAAATGTAGCGCAGAGCGTTGGACACGCTAAATTACTTTTGTGGACTTTATAAAGCAGAACGCCTCGCCTTATTTATTGTGATTGTTTGGTTTCTTATAATAAAATATGTCTGGAATATTTGATAATGATAACAGTATCCAAAAGCAGTGCTACCTTCAATTGGCTACCAATTTAATTATTGCTACTAATATAATTTGTTAAAATTATATGAGTGTCACACATCCCACACAAACCCAATGGTTTAATATTAAACTTAAAGTGTATTATTTTTGTGATGGTTAAGAAAATAAAAAAAAATAGATTTAATTTAGTTACTGTTTAAATATTAGAGCTTATTTGTACTAAGGAGTTTTTCAATTTGAAATTCAATTGAAAACCAAATTATTCCTCATATAAGTACAAGGTTTGCTTAGTTTGGGGCCAGATACTGTTGTGTTTTTGTCCATAATATTTATTTATATAATAAGTACCTCTAAGTACCTACCTATTATACCTAGAAGTAGGTTAAGTAGTTACGTTTTTATTTTCTATTGTTAATTTTTATTTTTTGGATGATATGGGTGGGTATGTGTTTTACCTACATGTACCTGCAATAAACAGTTTATTTTATTTTATTATTATTTATTTAAATTCAATTAATCAGCTGCCTAGCAGCAAAGATCAATATTTCTACTTCATAAAGCTAGTGAACATTCAATTTCCTCAAAGTTCCGTTTAAAAGCAAATTCCTGAGGCCGTAACTAAAGATTAGGCCAATTTCAAGTGATATCCGCCATGTATGTGACCCATTTAGAAGGGGAACGTTTGAAATGGTTTTCTGAACATCGTTCTTGTCTCTAGAGACCTTTATTACAGCGTCGGGATCTGGAAATACCGCTTCGGAATATGTGCTCGGTGACTGTCGTGTGCTTTCGTTATTTAGGAAAATTAGAGACTTTTTTATTATTATACCTGGGGTGGTCAATTTACATAGCGAGTGAAGGCAAGCAAAGATAATTTTCGTAACGCGGTATAATGAGATGAGTCTTATGTTAATTATGTTAATCGTGTTTTTTAGATAGAGAAACCACGGGAGGCCTGCGCACACCTAGTTCGCTGGCGGTAGCGATCAGTGAAACGCTGTCAAATATCGCTGTCAAATTTGACAGCGTTTCACTGATCGCTGACGCCAGCGGCCTAAGTGTGCGCAAGCCTTAATGGCCCGAACACACCTAGTTCGCTGGCGGTAGCGATCAGTGAAACGCTGTCAAATATTCGCTGTCTAATCTCAAATCTGACAGCGATATTTGACAGCGTTTCACTGATCGCTACCGCCAGCGAACTAGGTGTGTTCGGGCCATAAAGCCTTGCGCACATCTAATAAATAAGTCGCTGTCAAATATAGCACTGTCAAAGTTCGCGGTATTGTGTGGAGATGTATGCAATATTATAAGCTGAAACAAATCGCCATCGCCATTGCAGATCGCCTAGATGTGTTCAAGGCTTAACAGAAGAACAGGTGTCGTGTTTTCTAAATTAGAGAATAATATGTAAACTATACATTTATTCTAAGCAAGTCAAAATAAACTTAAGCGTAAGTAAGATCTTTATAGTTTGAAGCAAAGTTCTATAAGTACTATAAAATTGAGCTCAACTTTCTATACATTCTATAAATAAGGCTGGTTTTATATAGTTGTATGAACAGATCCTGCACTTTTGAGTTCTGAAACATATTTTCCAGCTCAATAATATACTCGTTCGCCGTTGATTGCGGTTGTTTGAAACAATAATGGGCTTTGTTTGTTGTGTGCTAGAGTCGATTATGGAGTGTTGTGTTGGTATAAGAGAAAAGTGTAATGACTGTCGGAAGCGAGACCATCTGTTGGCCTCTCAGACATTACGGCAATATCTTGCGGGACTCTCAGCGGGTGGTACGAGTATACTGACGCAAGAAATGCGAGTTTTCTCTAACTCAACAGTTTTGCTGCGTATTCGCCGAAAAGTTAATATAATTTTATCTTAGCTCTGCTTTTACCTGTAGTAGGTACTTGTAATAAGTAAACAAAGTTAATGTTTACTGTCTAGGTATGGAAAATATTCTGTAATAATCATCATTGCTCTCAAAAAAAAGGATTTTAGAAAATGTTGTGTTATTTATGTTTCAAAATAAAAGAAATAAATATTGTAGACAATCGACACAACACTATATAACCCAAAACTAAGCAGAGCTTGTACTATGAGAACCAGATAGCTGACTTAGAATACAATATAACATGCAGACAGAGAACAAACTTCTGCGTTCACCACACAAATATTGGTTCTCGTTGGGGATCGAACCCACGACGAACTGAGCTGAGAGGCCAGTCAGGAATGATCGCAGCAAAATGCACCAAGCAGCTCAAAACGAAGAAAGAGCAAACAAACAAGGAACCTCTAAAGCTACGGCTGTAAATGAACGCTTGTAAGCCTAGTCAGCGGTCGGCGGGTAAGCCTCCGAAATCAAACAAGTGTTCGCTACACCCGGTCTTGCCGTTTATCTGATTCTGTGATTCTCGAATCCGACCCAAATCCCCCTCGCTAGGACTGCTCTCAATCTACACGAATATTATAAATAGGAATGTATGTCTGTCTGTTAGTAGTTTTCATGACTATTACACTGAACTGTAGCCGTAGTCTGAGTCTCGCCTGCGTGTCTCTTTCTTTTTGTATGGAGAAATGATGAGACACCAATTTGTTTCGATCATTTCTACCTGATTTCTACCTAACGTATTGTTGTTGTCTCATCTTTTCTCTATTTAAAAGAGAGAAATACGTAGGCAAAACGAATTGTTCAAATTGATCGAGTAAAACTACGACTTGCTCTTCTGATCTTGAGGAAATATGATATTTATTGAATTTATATTGCTTTATGGACATATCTTAATGATTGGGTTGGGTTCTATAGTCACAGAAAAAAAACAAGTTTAAGGGCTAAGTCACGGGTAACAGCTAGTTACAGATAAGACCGTGAATATTTCAAGATGCGGGATTCGATGATGAGAAATGCCAATTATGGAGGGGATTGCTGTTATTGCGGAAACTTGTGCCAATTTATTGCTTGTAAATCTTGTGGTGCCGTATTACTACGACATGAGCCGAAGATGTTTGGATACAGTTAAATACCGAACACCCAACAGCCTCGTAGTTTACCGCACTACAGGATTTCCACAGTGTTGCCAGCGACATATAGTCAAATATAACATGAGATAGCTCAAAAAATAACACGAAAACGAGAAAAATAACATTGCCATAAATTTTGTGGAAAACGATACAATGCTTTATTATGGCACTTTATTAAAAAAAAACATTCTTGGATGCCTTCCGTTTTACGATGTTTTTTTTGTTTGCTGGTTAATATTTTTAAAGTTAATTTATATTGAGGAGTGTAACATGGAGTTAACAAGAAAGGGTCAAAAGTGACGTAAATTGTTTCAAAAGTAACATTCTGGCAACGCCGGATTTCCATGCGTGAATATCCGTGCAACGTGAGGAATTTAGAACAACGCATAATAAAAGTCTGCAGCCCAATTCGAAACTGCATTTTTTGAACGTTTTGACGACCAATGGTTCAAAAAATACTTTTAGGTTTTACGTAACTGTGCTTGCTTTCAACAATACACGTTTTTTTGCATTTGTTTACCATTTAAAAATAAATACATGATCTTGTAGAAAATAGCATTAAAAACAACTAAGGAACGTGTGGAAGGAAGGTGACGTGTTTTGGTCAACCTAATGTGAGTTATTCTAAGGTTATCATCATCTTCCTGCCCTTATCCCACTTTATGACATGGGGTCGGCACATGTTTTCCTCTTCCATATCCCTCATAACTCATTCATGAAATATTATTTACTCTTAGTATCTTTAGTTACACGCTAAAAAATGCAGGTGATATTCAAATTCATCCGGTGATTCCAATGTGTTTAATTCACAACATTCAAACGTTTGCATTTAAGGTGAGATGTTCGCAAATTGCTTCAAACCACAGCCACTCTAGTGCCACAAGAGCAACATTATCGCCCATTGTGGACAAATTATCGAGAGCGCTGCAGACAGCTAGAAGATTGTTGTTGTGGCAATCAGATAAGGTTTTTATCTTCAAAGCAAAACGATTATTTCTTACCCGGTAGAAGCGCAATTCCCCTAAGCGTCACAGTTTTTCCTCCGAGAGTCGTCGTATTAAAGCCAGGCTACACAATCCGTTGCGGTATATAGTTTGACCGAAACCGCTATGCCGCTCCCTAAGAAAATGCGGCGAGGTGGGAGCCGAGGAAAAAAGAGCAAGAGTGCACATGAGATCTCGATATCTCTTATATATAAAAATGAATTGCTGTTCGTTAGTCTCGCTAAAACTCGAGAACGGCTGGACCGATTTGGCTAATTTTGGTCTTGAATTATTTGTGGAAGTCCAGAGAAGGTTTAAAAGGTGAATAAATATGAAATGGATTTTTTAACGGGAACGGGAGCGGGGCGAGCGAAGCCGCGGGCGTCCGCTAGTTGTCAGATAGATCTTAAGATATCGTAAACGATATGTTAATTTATCTAGTGACTAGTGGAATCCCGCGCGACTTCGTTCGTGTTGAGTTTTGTCCATGCAAACTTCAATCCCTTTTGGGGTTGAATTTACAAAAAAACTTTCTAAGGCCCGTATGCACAAGCAATGCTTGAGTCTGAGTAGAGCCTCAAACATATTAGACGTTTGACACTTTTTAATAGAGAACTGTCAAAAAATGTTCGGCCGCTTTAAAGTTGTTAGTGCTTGTTATTTTTTTGTATTTTTGTGTTAGTTGTAAGAAAAATATGGAACTTGTGTCTGAAATAAAGATATTTATTATTATTATTATATAAAGTTTGGATGCAGTGGCTCCACGTAGATGCCGCCGTCGGAACGCGTCGTGTGACTGAACCCTTAGGGCACCTGCTCGGAATCGGTTCCGATGAATATTGAAATGAAAACAAATATGACGCTCCATTTGTTTCCCTATTACAGACGCCTTTTGTTAGCTTGTTGGCGCAGTGCTTATGAATTATTATGTTCAATAAATACAGTGTGCTGGTTTTTATTATATTTTTTATTGCCTCTGAGGAATGAAAGAAGGAGGTTTAATAAACATAGCGGTGGGTCATATTGAGCTAAGATGATGATGATGTCAGTATAGATTTACCTAGTTCGTACATTAAGATAATCATTAAGCAGTATTAATATCCTTACAAAAACATAATTAAAATAAACAGGCTTTTGCATCTATTGTAGATAAACGTTATAGCGTCAGAAGCTGGTCGTGCCGCTTCTTACAAGACGCTACATGCCTGGGACAAGATTTTAGATGGAATAAGTTTGCTCAGCACCTCCGGCTTAGTCAGCCTAATCCACAGCAAAGTCATGTAAAATATAAGTAATAAAAAAATACTATCTGTACAGGTAGTATTCTTGTAGCATTTTTGTAGCTTATAGCTACCGCTACGAGCTTAATTCCCAGTCATAAGCAGAATTAGTTTTCTTAACCATTATTTTCGAACGGGAAATCCTGGACTTACCACAAAACTAGAACGCCGGACAAAATGGCGGGAATTCAGCTAGAAACTGCCACATGGTAAAGCTAGAATAATGTTAAGCTGAATAGCCAAGCCACTCATGGCTACCTGTTAAGAATTTTAAGCTCCTAAGCTTTTTATGCAATTCACTAAACGGTTTTACTGGCGCTAAGAACATTTTTGGGCTTAAATATCCACAGCGGTCATAATATTTTTGACCCGTTTTAGACATTTTTGCCTTTATTTGCATGTAGAGTTTTGTGTGTCCAATTTCTTTTGGGTATTCACCGTAATCATGTCAATAAAATGAGCTCACTATAATCTCCAACCCTCAATCTCAGATGTTTTGGTATACCTTCTTAAAATCGTTGAGCATTTCCATAAAGTTTTTTTCTACGCCATTGTATATCTGAAGAGCGTAGTCAAAAGCACTATGATACATTAAAATGAACTAAATGAACTGAAAATGACAAGCCTCTCAGCTCAGTTGGTAGTAGCTCCGCCTTCTGCGCCGTAGGTCGTGGATTCGATCTCCACCGTGAACAAATATTGGTGTGGTGAAAATAGATATATTTTGTTCTCTGTCTGGGTGTTATATTGTATTCTAAGTATGTGTTTACAAAAAATAAAGTATTATATCAGCGATCTGGTTCTCTTAGTACAAGCTCTGCTTAGTTTGGGGCCAGATAGTGTTGTGTGGGTAGTACAATAGTTTGCACACATGCATAGTCAATGGAGCGATATATCACTTTTAACTGCATTTTATTGCGGTTCGAGAATATTGTTTCAAGTACAATAAAGTGTTTTCTTAAGGGTTGGCCGTCTCAGTGGTCTGTTTTCAGAGGATGAAAGCATAAGTTTGCAAACCTTACCTGAGCTAGACAAAGGATGAAGCCCCATTGTGGCGCTCTCCACTTAAACGTAGAGTGGTGAACTATGACTCCGCATAGCGGGTTCACTCGAAATATACGCTTGCAGAAATTGTTATGGATGCCATTGAAAAGCTTAAACTTGTTTGTGTGGTACGATGCGGGAAGATCTAGAAAATAATTATGACTTTAACACCTAATTTAAAAGAATAAAATGTGTGAATCATTAACACTGTTATAGTTTGATATTATACTAATTTGTAGCGAGTTGGTAACAAATACTGAACGATAGACAGGTGCTATTTTATTTTCGTTAACTTCTTACTTCAGATGAGTCTTTCTTTAAAATCACTGTAAGGAGGATGCTATAAGTAGAATCATTGGCTTGATGACGCGTGCAGTAGGCCTACCACAAGCTCTGTCTGGCTCTGGTTTTGAGTCTATGTGAGTGCTCGCCAGTGTATTTATTATACTGTGTGTATGACGTTTCGACGTAGGATTTATTTAGTCAACACTCGCACATACCCAAAACCAGAGCCAGACCGAGCTTGTAGGCCTACAGTTATTATCACGTAAGCAAAAGCGTGTTTGGTGCTCTGATGTGGTTATTATTAAGTCACAACAGTGTTCTTGAGATAAAGTTGAAAACTTACACAAAATTTACCAAAAAAAAATAGGTACTCGTGCATTTGTAGAGTTACTTTCAATAAGGAAACGAAAAATCTATTTTAATAGTACAGTCGACGTCAAGAAATATGGTAAGGTGCAATCAAGTCATCAACAGGTCAGGTGGCAGCTTTCCAAACTTTTGATTGGCTTGGTTATAAGTAGAATTTGTATTCAAAGCTAAGAGTTTCTTTATTGAGGTGTAAATTGAAGGACGACTTGGAAAGTAATTTTGGAAGAAAAAGTTGTGAAGCGTACCACTGAGTTCTGTTTTCAGTCGGACATTATTTAAATGCTTTATTCGAATGCCTGTCTTTTGTATCACTCATGTTTTATTTTAATTCAAAGCGTGCTTTTTTTATCACATAACCATGAGTATTGGTATTTTGGGACTGGGCAGGTCACATCTGCCGTATGAAACCCGAAAGATGGGCCAAAGTAAGCACAGAGTGGGCCCCTGCTGACGGAAATCGCCGCCGAGGCCGACCCAGGAAGCGTTGGCGGGATGACCTGGACGCGTTCTGCAGGGAGTGGCCGAGCTTGGGTGAAGAACGAAATGGGTGGAAGGAACGGGGGGAGGCCTTTGCCCAGCATTGGGCAAAAAAATATAATTGACTAAATATTTTAGGACATTTCACACAGCTCCACCTAGCCCCAAACTAAGCAAAATTTGGAAGCTGGCTATGGAAACCAGATAGCTCATACTAATACTTACACGCTTTTTAATTGTAAACACATCATTACAATATGATCGAGAATCACCTGTGTGTGTGTATCAATTTCTGGGCCTGATATTATTTTGTTCGAAGCTTGCATTATTTATTCAATTAAATCACAAGAATCACTGAGCGATAAAGGTCTAATCATTTATAATGTTCCAATTAAAGCTACTCCACTTTAACTCCGGTCTCTAAACTGTGAGAAGCGTAATCATGATGAATAATTTATTGTAAATAATTTGAGAGTCTCCTTTTACAGTAATTCCTGATGGAGTCGTACCTCTAGAGAATCAGGTGATTTTAGCAACATACTGAGTTATTTATTTTTACAAAGTTTTGCACAAAATTAAGATGTTAAAGACGTCTTTTATATTCTTCATTGTTTTGTTTTAGTCAATCAAGTACCTAACTACTAGTGGAAACATTTGTACCCATCCTCTATTTGTGTCCATTTTTTTGCCGTAAGATTTCCTAAGAAAATAATATGTAGTATATTATAATTATATGGTATTTTTATTACACACACAATTTTATTTGAATAATTCCAACAACGGCGATTACAGATTGGTGACCAAGAGACGCACAGCAACTGACGTATTAGTAAGTAGGCATAAACCCAGCAGTGGGTGCATACGGGCTAAATAGATGGAAAGATAGAAGTAGAAGATAAGAAGTATATTTGTGTCATATCTTGTACGGATTCAACAACGTGGAAGTACCGGCCTATATGTATAGTTAACCTTGTTTAGCTTTTGCTATATTTTTCATAAGATTACTTACTAGTAAACTATAGCAAAGAATTGGGCACTGCGTAAGCTACACTAGAAGCCTTTAATGTTATAATTAATACGGTAAACACTACTCGTCGAATAAAAAATGCCTACCTACCTTATCTGACGGATGAAATCTGTAGATTGTAGCAAAATAAAACTGCTTTTACTCTCAGGATTAAAAATGTTAGCTCCCCCTCCCTTTTCCAAACTCAAATCAACAAAGACTGCTATTTAAATTTAGGGTTAAAAAAATAAGTCGGCTGCTGTACGGTCCACATACCATACAGTTTTGCATACACTGCATTTCTGTGTGTACAAAATGGATGCGTGGAAACCGTGCGAGCGCGGCCAGTCCACATTCGACCTTCGACTCATCAACATCTTGCCAAAATATAAAATAGATTATATTATATCGAAGAAATCAACAACTTTATTCTTGATACAGATACCAAAATGCAACGTCAAAATTGACATATATGTGTGAATACACATCAGCCTGCAGAAGTCCACTGCTAGACATAGACCTCCCCTATACATTTCCAGGAACCACCAATTACTATTACCTAGCTATAATTACTTAGCTCATTATTTTTATTTTCTTACTCACCACAAGCTGCTACTACAACTTTATAAGAAAGCAGAACAAATCGTCCCAGGTCCAATACCCTCTTATGTATTACTGCAGTAACTCGTTCCAGCTCGTGCCGCAAATACCACTTCAGGTAACAGTTGGTGGAGTTACTCGACTACTAGCAAATGTACACCACAGTACATACCTACCGATACAGACATAGTAATAAGCTTATTGATTTCACCTTGGCAGGTAAGTTAGGTGCTTGTTTTGTCTAATTTAGAAATAATAAGCAATCTAGACATATTAATACGAATAAATATATATTTTGGACAATCCACACAATACTCTTGTCCACACAATAATCTTGCCCCAAATTAAGCAGAGTTTTTGCTATGGGAACCAGACAGTTGATATAACTTTTTTTGTATTAATGATGTTTTATGATACACAATATGACATTCAGACAGAGAACGAACATCTGCGTTCATCACACAAATTTTAATCCTCGGTGGGGATTGAATCCACGCCCTCCCAGCACAGAAGGCAGAGCTTCTAGCAACTATCAACGAAATTTCCTTTTTATCGTAGAAACTCGTTGGACGGATAGGGCTTGAAATCGTTAGTCCTAAAAACGTATTAGGGAGGCTTTTGACCAGCTTCTTCAGGCTTCTTCAGATTTTGTTTCATTAAGAAAAGCTTGATAGCTGCGTTACGCAGTTTTCCATGTGATTAGGTTGTTTTAAAATATAAATGGTTATAAGTGGTAGCTTTCGACTACAACAAAGCGTTTTATGACAAAAACAATAACTAATTAGGCTCATAAACTCCACCCAGCAGTTATATCAGATCTCTTGACCTGTAGAAAGTATTCAAAAATAACCATTAGAATAATATTTTATCAAGAATAAATTCAATATGATAGCCTTAGCTGTTATTGTATCATATTAAATAGCGGCCGTTTTAACCCTTTGTTATCACAGCTGACGAAATTATGTCTAAATATTTATTTTTAACAGATTCCCTGGCTTGACTGTTGAATATTGAACACGGATACCTGAATTTAATAATATTTATTATTATTAAAGCATTTTAAACAATTAATTAAAAGATGATTCAGTTTCTATTCCATTCTAGAAGCAAATAAATGATTGCCTATCTCTAATTAAGTACCGTTAGTGAGGTAATGAGTTAAGCACCAGTTGCCTCTGGCGTTATATAATTCATCTTCAATAACTAAATATTGTAGATAATCCACCCGACACTATTGAGCCCCAAACTAAGCAGAGCTTGTACTATGGGAACCAGATAGCTGATATAATACATGAATACATTATTTTTTGTAAATAAATAAATACTTAGAATACAATACCCAGACAGAGAACAAACATCTGTGTTCACCACACAAATTTTTGTTCTCGGTCAATAGCTCAGTTAATTAACATACAGTTTCTAAGTAATAGTAAATAAATACTGAGGGTTCCCCAGACTATAGTTACAGCGCTTCTAGCAGTCTCGTTTTGAATAATTCAGCAGTTTATAATTAGGCTTTGTTTATGGAAAACAAAACTTAGGTTTTGGGAGTCGATTTGTTAGTCTTTTGTCAATATTTATGGAGCTTACGTCGACCGTCCAAAGTCAGCCGTTCGACGAACAAAATTTTGTTTATGTTTGGGGAGTAAGCATTTTATAAGTTTGTTCTTTGGTTTTAAAACCCGTTAAGTTGAAATTATGGGCACGTGCCTATAGTCTCTGATTTAACACTAGATAATTTCCCAGTGATATTTTTTATAAAAATATATGTATATGTAATACAGGGCGTCTCACGGATATGACACATGGAGGGAAAGTACCTTGAATGCAGATATGAATGCAGTTTAAATAGTTTTTTTAATTCAAATAATGTATTCTTCCACAGTGTCTTATATTTTATAAGTTAGTTCTTTATTTTGATAACCATTAAGTTGATGTTATGGCCTAATAGACAGGTCATGGATATAGGTTATCTAACACTATGCCAAGGATATTATTTATACGAAATACAGAAAAGTTACCAACAAAAGATTCTAACTTCAAAACGGCACATCAACGCACACTTATACAGTGTAACATTGTACTGTCAAACTATATTTTAGCACGTAGAAGTAGAACGAAATGACGTAACTCTACGAGCGGATAAAAAGAAAAAGCATGCTGTCTCTCTCACGTGCGTTGCACAAAACTTCTGTGAACGCCAACGCAACACTGATTTCAAGTTTGCTAACTCGCCTAGTTTTAACGTGCCGCTCGGGGAGCACTTATAATCAAATAAAGTCTTATTTAACAAAGTTATTATGATATCATGAGTTTTCTATCTATTTTTGGCTGATTGGTTATCTTCAGTACCTGGGGATCAAAGTCGAGCAACTGTTTTCTTTAGTTACACAGGCAAACTTACGTAGACTAAAGGCCTGCGCACACCTAGGTCGCTGGCGATGGCAATTAATGAAACGCTGTCAAATATCACTGTTAAATTTGACAGCGTTTCACTGATCACGATCGCCAGCTACCTAAGTGTGCGCAGGCCTTGAGACTGACTGACGTCAAATTGGTCAAAATATTCTAAGCTTAAAGAAAGTGTTAAAACCGTGTCTAGCCAAGGTTTTATTCCTTGGTGACGCCAAATAAACCAGCTAATCCGATATACCTAAGTAACCAGACTTACAAGGGGGAGACGTTAGTATTCTTAGGACCGGTGCGGCGGCGCGGCGGCGAGGGATTTTATTACATTGTTCGACCACAACCCCAAGGCGTATTGTGAAATTGTTCATGTTCAAACTTTATATAAAGCTAGCAATACTGCGCGACTTCGTTTGCGTTACGCTTTTCCAAAAACAAACATCAACTACCGCTGCAGCCCTCTTGGGGTTGAATTATCAAAAATCCTTTCATAATGTACCTACACTTTTTAGGGTTCCGTAGCCAAATGGCAAAAACGGAACCCTTATAGATTCGTCATGTCTGTCTGTCTGTCTGTCTGTCTGTCCGGCCGTGTCACAGCAATTTTTCTCCGAAACCTCATGAGCTAGACTGATGAACGGACGGCTCGTGCTCAATTCAAGGCGGACGTGTTACTTTTTACTCTCCGTGAAAATAATTAATAAAGTGTGCAAAAAGTTGATAAACTAGCTCTAACGTTATAAAAATCTGTGCGGCTTTGTTCAAAATTCATTCTCATAAAAGTTTGTGAAATTCGAACGTCTACATCAAAAGTTATCCACAAATAACTACAAAAATTTGCGTCTCAGTTTGTGCCGTCGAAGTTAAATGCGGGTGATTTGATTTCTGTTAGTGAGCCAGTAACTCAGTGATTCATTGCGCATGTTCATTGTTCTATGCGCCTAATTAGTTTTTGGTACTTGAAGATACTGTCGTGCAATTTCGTCAATTTTCGCAAGCGGCTGATGGTCTAGCGGCGAGGGTGTCCGGATTAATTACAAGACGCGTTGTAGTGACTGCTGGTTCAAACCTCCTCACAAAATTGACTTTTTGCACCTTAATTTTCTTTTTAAAGCGCCTTTGCTTTTGTTGTGGCTGCATTAACTATCATTCACCGAAAGCTCATTGCCTGCTTGTTTTGCTATAATGGCAAAATGTACGGCGTGTGGAAAATACATCTCGGCAGCAGTCGCTGCCACTTGCAGCCTGTGTCCATCGCTGTATCACAAGGTGTGCGTTGGGCTTACAGACGCGGCTACAATAAACAAAGATTGGTCCTGCCCAGAGTGCAAGAATAAAGTTAAAAGGGGCGATAACAGCAGCACTCCTGTTAGAAGCGTCAGTGGGTCCATTACTCAGGAGAACACCCATCCACGTGAAGCGAATAGTAAGCCCCCACTATTGCAGGCTACAAAGGCTACAGTTTCTGCCATCGCTGCTTGCTCAGCTGACGTCGTCGCTGACAGCGGAGTCCAAGACCTGCGCCGTGAAATAGCTGAATGCCTCAATGAAATGCGGGAGTTTAGGAAGGAAATGGCCGGAGTTCGTAGCTCTATTACGATTGTCAATTCACGTATGGATGGGTTGGAACAAAGAATCGAGGCAATTGAGCGGCGCAGCGTTGCACCAGTGACCGGAGTCATTGCTGAGCTGGAACAAACTGTGGCTCACCTAAAATTAGAGCTCAATGAGAGAGACCAAGAGCTCCTCCAGTCGGACTTAGAGATAGGACATCTTCCTGAGGAGAAAGGGGAGAATGTCCTACACACGGTAACTGTTCTTGCCGCTAAGCTGGGTGTAACGCTTGAAGAGCGTGACGTCGTATTTGCAGAGCGCGTTGGCATTTTGCAGGGTGCGGCAGCTGCGGGCGACGTACCGCGCGAGCGACGAGTGGTGGTGCGTTTGGCGAGGCGACACCTGCGTGATGAATTGTTGCAGGCGGCACGCGTGCGCCGTACGGTGACGACTGCCGACGCAGGCAGAGTCTCCAATGCTGATTCGCGCGGTCGTATTTTTATAAATGAACGACTTACGCGCACCAACCGCCTCCTCTTTTATCGTGTTCGTGAGGAGTGCCGCAAACTACAGTGGCGCTTCTCGTGGACAAAGCGAGGCCGCATATATGCGCGGCAGGCCGATGGTAAAGCAGCTCACCACATAAGGCATGAAGGAGATATTGAACGGGTTTTTGGTACCACTCATGTTTGAAATTGTACTTAGCTTCCACTAATTATGTATGCATTAGGTACTTGTTATTTAAGTATTACGCACCACTCAAACAAAAAAAGGTTACTTTGTGCTTAAGCTTAAAAGATATTAGTTTTTTTCTCCATGCTATTTGGTTGATTATGTGTTTATGTAGCGCTTGTACACACTGCTTTTCGACTTTTTTCTCTTTTAGTTTTTGGTAAGTTATTGAAGATCGGTTTGTACAATCCAGGTTCCCTCGGTACTAATCACGATAACTTTATAGCTTCTGTCTTGCGACTAGATTTGGATGTTTTGGCAATAAACGAAACATGGCTTAACTTGGAAGAGGATGGTCGTGCTCCCGCAATCGCAGAGTATCGATTGCGTCATACGCCTCGGCCGCGTGGTAAAAAGAAGCGTGGAGGTGGAGTTGGGTTTTACATCAAGCGTGGTATAAATGCACGCACCTGGCGCCATCCAGTTGATCCCGAGCATGTAGAGGTAGAGCAATTCTGGCTTATTGTTTCAATTAATGGCAAAAAGTTGGCAATCGGCACGGCTTATCGACCTGATTGGATCGGGGTTGATTTGTTTTTTGATGCAATGACAGCCACAATTAATTCACTACCAACTTATGACAATCTAATATTACTGGGAGATTTTAACGAAATCAAGGATATGTCTAAGTTTGATTTGTTTCTCACTTGCTTTCATCTTTCACAACTAGTAACATCACCCACTCACTTTACTAAGACTTCCGAGTCACTGATTGACGTGGTGTGCACTGATTTACACGCTAGAAGTATAACACTGGATCATGCAGGTAAGCTTTACGGGCATTGCATGGTTGCATGCGAATTTAATATTAAGCGTGAGAAGCCTATACCTACCACATTAATTTATCGGCCAATTAAAGATATCGATATGGTTGAATTTAATAATAACTTGAAATCTATAGACTGGGCATCGATACTGTCACTCGACGACGTTAATGCGATGGTTAACTTATTTAACAGTTTTATCATTATTCTTTTTGATCTGCATGCGCCTGTTAAATCCGTCGTTATAAGATCGCGCTCGTATCCGTGGATTACCAGTACAGTTAGGCTAATGATGAAACTACGGGACGAAGCTTCGGCGGAATACCATAAGACCAAGTTAGAGAGTAAAAAGGAGTATTACAAAAGTCTTAAGACCACGGTAAACAAAGCGCTTTACTACGAAAAAGTTGCCTATTTTAACCTCAATATAAACAAAAACATTAATGACCCTAAACAATTATGGAAAAATCTAAAAAGCACTATTTTACCGGCTAAAAACACTGAACTTCCCCCAAATTTTCAAGATCCAAATATTATTAATAATCACTTTTTAAATATACCTGGCACATCCAATGTATGTAGTATTCAGTTATCTTACTTTGTATCGCACAAGTATAGTGATGCCACGTTTCATATGGAGCCAATCAGTATTGACAGAATCGCTAAAATAATCAGTTCTTTGAAATCAAATGCTGAAGGGTGTGATCTTATTAACCTTAATATGCTTCTAATGACGTTACCCGACACACTTGAAACAGTGGCTGCTATTGTAAACATGTCTATCAAGTCTTCTGTATTTCCTGATGTCTGGAAACAGGCAATTGTGCGCCCTCTTCCTAAAATTTCAAATCCTGTGGAACTCAAAGATCTCAGGCCTATAAGTATCTTGCCATGTTTATCAAAGATTATGGAAAAAGCTGTCTCTGCGCAACTTACTGACTACCTTGAGAAAAACTGCATACTCCCTGAGGTACAGTCAGGTTTTAGAAAAGGGCGAAGCACGGTAACTGCTCTTCTTGATGTTACTGACAACATACTCAATGCGCAGGATGAAGGTTTGTGTACACTCCTAGTTCTTCTAGATTTTTCAAGGGCTTTTGATTCTTTAAATATCAAGCTCCTTATCGCAAAGTTAGAATACTATGGGTTTGATAATGATGCATTGCAATGGTTTAAAAGCTACCTGACGAATCGTAGTCAATATGTTAGTTTGAATTCGAATTCTTCTACTAAGTGTTCTAGTGAGATGTCTGTTGACAGAGGTGTTCCACAGGGTTCGATTTTGGGACCAATACTTTTCATTTTATATTCAGCGGATTTAAGGCATCATATACAATACTGCCAGTTTCATATTTATGCAGACGATACACAAATGTATATATCTTGTAAGCCTTCTGAAGTTAATAACGCCATCGCTAAATTGAATGCTGATTTGGACAATATAGCCGTATGGGCGAGAAACAACAATCTTTTACTGAATCCGACCAAGACTAAATATCTCATCTTTGGAAGTAAATACCATCTAGCTGGTCTTGGTCCCTTGGTTGACGTCATGGTTATGGGTGAGCCTATAGAACGTGTCTACAAAGCTCGTAATCTTGGTCTTCAAATGGACTGTGCCCTTCGATTTGAGGAACACATTGCTGAAACTATAGGTAACTGTTTTTATAGGTTAAAAGTCTTATACAAGATGAGACCATTTATATCTGAAGAACTACGCATCAGGTTGCTGGAGTCATTGGTTTTGTCTAAACTAAACTACACTGACGTTGTTTTCGGGCCGCGGCTATTAGCCAAGACGCAAAAACTTTTACAACGGGTACAGAATGCTTGTGCGCGTTTTTGCTTTGATGTTCCTTTTAGGGGTCACGTAAGCCCATTTTTAAATACTCACTCAATTTTAAAAATAAGGCATCGGCACAAGCTTCACTTGGCGTGCCTATTGTTTGGAGTGATGAAGCACAACGCGCCCAAGTATCTCTACGAGAAGATCGTGAAGTTATCATCTAACAGGTCCTGCGAACGTCGCCAATGCTCGATGCAGCTCTCAACACAGCGGCACAGAACGACTGCTTTTAGAGGTAGTTTCCGCTACGCTGCATCGAAGTGTTGGAACAACATTCCCCCACCGATCAGGAACCTGCATAGTATATACGGGTTCAGAAAAAAACTTAAGTTATATTTATTAGACTGGCAAAAAAAGCAGGAAACTCTTTTACACGATACAAGCGCTATATAATTACGTATTTTTTATATATATATATATATACATATTTTTTTCTTACAGTTGGATAATTATGATGTTTTTGTTTGTTTTTAATGTTATTTTACTATTAGGTATTGTGAGTTGTGTGGTGCATTTTGTTTTTAGTTGTAGAATGCCTTTTAAATTTTCCTTTTTTATTGTATTTACTTTTTGTTTATTATGTGTATTTTATAGTAAGTATTTAGTTTTCACGTCCGCTCATGGTAGGTTTTTTAAATAGGACCTAGCGGAAGACCAGCGTAGGTTGTTGCCAGCCTGCATCATGCTGAGCTATGGTCCCATTTGCAGCACTTTTTGTTAATAATATTTCTACCTACGACTTCCTTTTAATTTTGTTTTATTTTGTTTGATTTATTTTGTTGTTGTTATGTTTATTTTGTAGGTGTGTATTTCTTATGTTATGGCTTAGGTAGTTATTAATATGAATGTTTTCACTGCATTTTTCTTTTTGATGTGTTGCAAATAAATTCATTTTCATTTCATTTCATTAAATTCATTTTCATTTCATTTCATTTTCATTTCATTTCATTTCATGAAACTTGGTGAGTAGATGTATTCTGTGAACCGCATTAAGGTTTTTACACAAAAATAGAAAAATAACTATAAATTTTGGGGGTCCCCATACTTGAAACTGAAACTCTAAATTTTTTTTTTTATCGAACCCATACGTGTGGGGTATCTATGGATAGGTCTTCAAAAATGATGTTGAGGTTTCTAACATCGTTTTTTTCTAAACTGAATAGTGATATAACTGAACTGAATAGTGATGATAGCGCGAGAGACACTTCCAAAGTGGAAAAAAGTTGGTCCCCCCCCTCTACCTTCTAAAATAAGAGAATGATAAAACTAAAAAAAATATATGTTGTACATTACTATGCAAACTTCCAACGATATTTGGTTTGAACGAGATCTAGTCAGTAGTTTTTTTTTTTATACGTCATAAATTGTAAACCGCAATTTACCTTTCGACGAACTACAAAACCTTTATATTATGTTATTTGATGCTACGGAACCCTTCATGGGCGAGTCCGACTCGCACTTGGCTGCTTTTTTATAAAGAACACACCCTCAAATTTCAAGTCCAACGGCTTAGGTTGTGCGTTGCATGTCAGACTTCAACCCTCACTAAGCCTCTTTTTTCATAAACCCATTACTGCATGTCTGTCTATGCTGCGCAGCAAAGTCTTATTTCTTTTCATTCTCCTAATAGGACTATTGGTTGAGTTTCTGTGTTGAATTTCAGTCAGTAAGCAACAGCGGAGTTTTATATATTTAAATCCTGATACGTATGTACATATCGTCTTCACGACTGAGAAACACCATTTGGTAACAATCCAGCTAAATGAAATTCAGAGCGTAACTCGTGAAAATGTAAATGAAACCACACGTTTATACAAACCATTATTTATTTATTAAATATAAAACTGCCATACGTCAGAACCACGGAAAATTAGAATTTACAGTTCAATTGTAGGTAATTTATCTATTACGCCAGTGTTCAACTCTATTACATAGAATCAACGCGAACTGAAAACATTTACAATTGCTACTTATTCAATAAATGGCACTAAATTTAAGGTGACTTCTGTAACTTACAGCACACGATCGTTATAAATTCTAAGTAAGAATAACGCTGTGATTGTAGTAGCCTTAAACTCATACTCTTAAGGTTGTAAATCGCCTAATAAAATTAGATAATAATTATACAATCATAATATCTCTGGTCTGTCTGTCATAATCTCTAGATTATACTTCACTCATGTATATGTTCTAAGTTACAGTCATACACCGTTTTCAAATTACCTATTATATTTAATTATATACAATTTACCTATTATAAATACTTTCACATAAATTGACAACAAAAGCGCCTTAATATAACAGTTTACTTATCCATTAAAATTAACTTTGGTATTTTTTACAACAGTATTTACATTCACACAACCGAGTTTCTTTAAATAAATAAGATTTTCTAGAAGCGTTTTCACTCATCAAGTTAAAAATACAATTTTCAAATTTAGAATGACTCGTGGTATATACATTTTGTTACTTATTCAGAGTATTTTCCCTTGAAAACCTCGCTGAAGTTTTTCTCTCAGCGAGCTTTTAAAATATTAAGATGTCTAAGCAGAAAATCTGAAAATTGTTTATTCTTCAGTCTCCTACTTTGGAAGTAAATAAATATATACAAAGATATTTGAGCAATAGCAAAATACAAATTTTGCTTTCTTTCGTAGCATTTAATTTAGGAAGGTATCTAATTTAAAAAGTAAGGCGGAATTTATAAAAAAAACACCGTTTAGATAAATCCCCTATAGTTGCGCCTATAATAGTAATTTTGGCAAAACAATCGATAAACACATTTTATACATTCAACAATTTTATACTCATAGAATGGACCATCGTAATTAGCTAATCAGAAAATAGCATTTAGAAAACCTACGCTAATAGTTAACCTGTCTTCGTTGAACGTAACAAAATCTTCAAATCCAAAAGCTATAAGCTCTTTATTTACACGCAGCTCTCAGGTCCAGGCAGATTTTCTGCCAGAACATGTTCTCTTCTCCGAGCATTGCCCTTGCCTTTGGTCCTATGTAAAGTGGAGGTGGCCAGACTTCCTGAGCTCAAGGTCGGGCCACTCAAAGTCAAGCTCTGACTTCCGAAGGGCGAATTCAGATTACCATTGGGGCAAACAAAGTTGGGACTCCCTAGAGTTGGGCTATCTGAGACATAATTTGGTCTAAAGTTCCCTGATATTACTGGTTGAACCATATTTTGGTTAAGGACATCTTCTTGCCTACTGTGTGCGGTGGACACCAAGTCATTACCTGGGGTTAGCTGTAAATAGAAATTATTTGGTTAAAACTGTCTGCATAAAACTCCAAGTCAAGACAATATAAGAAGTCAAGTTAGTATACTCTCTTACTTGCTGAGGATGGCCAGCAGAATCCAAAAGAGCCAGGTCTTCTGCTGAGAATACTGCACCAATTTTACTCCAATCTCCTAAAAAATTAAAGTGTTGTGAACATCACAGGTTTGATTTCAAAACAAATAAAATGTAAGGTCAATGCAACAATAAACCTACCTCTAACTTCTTTTATACTAGGCCATTCGTCCGCTTCTTCTATTATAGGAGCTGAACCTCTGCTATCATCTGTTAACAAAGTCAGGGGGTCAAAAGAATTACTTTGAGAAGCTTTAGAGATAGGTCAATTTAGGTTCCAGTAACACGCGACCAAGCCATAGAAGTAAAGGTTGATGCAATTAATAAACAGGCCTTTGCATCTATTGTAGATGATTTATATAGCGTCAGGGGCAACTGGTGATTACTCATGCCCCTACTTACGGGACGCTATAGTGCCTGGGACAGGATTTCTAGATGGAATAGGCTTGCCCAGTACTTATACCATCCTGACAGCTCAGTCGGCCTAATCCACAGGAAATACATGGTCAATAAGTCCGAAGCTGACTAAGCCACGGGTTTCCTCGTGATGTTTTCCTTCACCGTTTGAGAGCATTAGCATTGTGTATTTACACATAATTTTTTTACAAAAAAACTCGTTGAACCTTAGGGTTGGAAGGCCAAATTGATAAGGCACAGGTAAGTTACGTACCTTGAGCGTTTAAAATATCAGGTTGTGGCTCAGGAGTTTTGGAGTCTGGCGATGGTTTGATGGTGTATGCCACCACATACCGCCGTCCTCCGTCACTGAGCTCCAGCATATCTCCTGGTGGGTACTTGTGAGGTGGAGGATTGCGTCGTTTCCTGGCACATAGCACCGTGAAAGCGATGCCCACAGTAGCTAGCACAGCCCCCAGTGCAGCTGCTACCACCACTCCCAAGGTGACTCCACCCATGGCTCCTTTTCCATCTATAGAAGCAATATATCATCATCTCACCAGTGTCAAGCTGTGTGCACCAGCTAACCAGCAGGCAGCAACGGAAGTTGATCAATAGTTTCAGTTTTTAAAAACCTTTTTCTTCGCGTTATGTCGGATCAATGGTAACTATGCCTTGTATATTGCGAAGAGCGAAGACTTTCAAATTGTGAGCCATAATTGGGATCTCCGTAATCTCACCTAGAGATAGTAGGCCTACCATAAGCTCTGTCTGGCTCTGTCTCTGGTTCTGGTTTTGAGCCAGACAGAGTTCATGGTAGGACTACTGATTTTAAGTGATGATGCGGTCGACGGCGTAGCTCGCTCACATAGAAGATACCTATTCACTCTTTTTTTGAAAACATCCAAATTATTGGTATTCAGAAAAAAAGACGCCGGCAAAGAATAAACGAAAGACTACGGGTTTCAAAATTATGCAAGACTTTCAATCGTCAAGTGCTAATCAACTTTCGTTGCTGACTGTACAACTGATTGGTCCTGATTCAATAAGGTTACCTTTATAACCATCAGTACCTAAAGTACTTACTCATATCTAAATATAAATAAATCCGCCGAGATTTAGCCAGCCTCTGTACTCGCTACAGAGGCTGGCTAAATCTCGGCGGCTCTACACAATTTACTTATGGCTCATGTTCATAATTTTGAGATACCTGGGTAAATTGATTACGCAGCTGAAATTTAATGTTAACTTTGCTGTGAAAATGATATCGCTGAAAATAAACTTTTGACGATGAATTTAGAGAAGTTAGACTAGAATATCGACTTACGCTCCATCGGTTTGAGTTTATTTTTCATCGCGGTAAATCAATAGCTAAAGATAGAGAATTTTTGGAAGCGTTTGAAATGTGGTGCCTGAGCAGAATGGAACGAATCAGCTGGACAGAAAGAGTAGCAAATATAGAAGTATTAAGTAGAGTCGACGAGAAAAGAGCCCTCATAGAAGCTGTTGAGAACAGAAGAGGAAAGATGATTGGCCATCTTGTATGACATGGTAGCTTTATCAGAAATATCATAGACGGAAAGTAGAATAAAAGAGAGAGGAAGAGGAAGACCAATGATAAGCTACATGAGCCAAATAGAAGCGAAAATCGCCGCCATGTTGTATAAGGAGGTCAGGGAGGTTGCCCTCGAAAGAAATACCAGGAGAAAAATGCATACATTACGCCAACAAGAGCATTGCTCTTAAATAAGAAGAAGAAATCAATAGCACCTAGTATTTTTAGTATTAAAATGTCTGCACGGTATATTCAAATAAACTGGGTCATTTACAAACGGGAATACCGGCAAGGAACTGTATTGCAAAAGTTAGGGGACGCGAGGAACTATGGCAACTTTATTGGCACCAGCCAGAGTTTTCTCGTAAGCCATGAATCTGGATTTCGAGCTGTAGGCCTACCACAAGCTCTATCTGGTTCTGTCACTGGCTCTGGTTTTCAGTCTGTCTGTGTGTCTGTGTTGACTAAATAAATCCTATGTCAAAACGTCACACACACAGTATAATACACTGGTGAGCACTATAGATAAATATTGTGGACAATTCATACAACACTACCCAGCCCCAAACTAAGCAGAGCTTGTAATATGGGAACCGGATAGCTGATATAATACTTGAATACATATTTTTTTTGTAAATACATACTTAGAATACAATATAACACCCAGACAGAGAACAAACATTTATGTTCACCACACAAATATTTGTTCTCAGTGGAGATCGAACCCACGACCTACGGCGCAGAAGGCAGAGCTACTACAAACTGAGCTAGAGGCCATTCAAATAGAGAGATAGAGAACTGTACTGAGTAGGATTAATTTAGTCAACACTCACACGGACTTAAAACCAGAGCTAGAGACATAGCCAGATAAAGCTTGTGGCAGGCTTACTGGCGCTCTAGGTGAAACTATGTTGTTCTAAATCTTAAATACGTATACTCACTGTTGCATAGGAATGTTCTATTTGGTTTACGGTTTTGCATCTTTGTAAAAGAAATGCATTTTACTATAGCATTTATGCTGAGTGGCAGTCAATTTTAATGTCATTGTTCCTTTTTATTGCTAACACTCGCTTATAGTATTGCTATGCGACGTTAAATAAATATATTTAGATTTTTAAATGATACCAAACCGTAAATTTTCAGGATCTAAACTAAATATTACTGTTATCGTAAGCCGCTATTCGTATAATATAGCAACTTTTTTGTTTTCTGTTAATGTATAAAAATTTAATATGCTTTACTAAGCGTGGACTGAATTTGTTTATGATTATATTATAATAAATTTACCTGTTCTTCTAGCAGCATCATTAAACGCAATGTTTTCTAGTAGGGTCCTTTCCGAATCTCCTTTTTGATTTCTTGCGTAGATGAGCAAATTAAATGTTGTACTTTCGCTTTCTCCATTGGAAGTCAGTTGTGCTAGGTCTAATTTGAATGTGGCTAAGCCATCTGAAAATAATAAAAATTTTAAACTACCTTCTTTCGATGAGAGAATTCATGGAACAAAGGCTTGGCCCGTTTGATTTTGAGATACCTAAGAGCTGTCCTAAGCTTGCCTTATAAAGCACCCACCAAAAACGTTCTATAATGTGAAGCTGCACTGAGTCTATCACCTTAAAATATAAAGGTTAAGCCTCATATAATAAAGCGAAAACCATTCATTAAATATATTATACAGTTAGAGGTATGTTAATCTTTATAACACGGAAAAAAACATCTACGCATCACGACGTCATTTTCTTATCTCCCAACTTGTGATGTGTCTCGTTGCCCGGTCCAGGGATGTCCTATTCCCAAAACCGGCTAGCACATGTGACTTTATTGGCACCGGTGCTCTTTAAAACTGAACACAGCAAGGCAAGCTTCACTTCTTGGTTGCAGAAAAGTAAACAACAGGTAGTAGTAATCTATACAGGGTTATTCATTATTAACTGCAAATACTCAGGAATTAGGTTCAACAAATAGAATAAAAAATATTTATGAAATATTTTTTTTTTAATTTGATCAAAAAAAAATTCAAGTTTTTGTATCAAAATTTTATATTTTTTAATTTCTTTACGGCTATTGCATAATGATTGCCACGGAGAACAGGACGATGACCCACCCAGGCGGTGACTGAACGCAGAGTGTCACTCACGGCGCGCGGGCGCGGATCAAAGGTCAAAATAGGTCAGGCGCCAATGATTCCTTTATCGATTTTCTCGGGATTTTCATAACAAAACTTAAAAAAAATCATTTCATAAATAATTTTTATTTTATTTGTTGAACCTAATTCCTGAGTATTTGCAGCTAATAATGAATAACCCTGTATTTCTAAATAGTTGAAGTTTTCTGTATAAATCTCACCAGTCTCACTGACACTTCCGTTGAACCTTGTCCTGCCAGTGATGGGGTCCAGAGCTTCTAGGACAAAGTACTGCGGTAGTCCGCCGTCGTAACCAGCAACGCACCGGACCCGAAGCCAGGTGCTAGTGCCTTCGTGGCTGTTGTTGCCAGCTTGTAATGAGCAGTTCCGAGGAGCAGATGGACGAGCTATTTGAAAAATATTTCATGAATCTGAAGCTATTTTATAGATAACAAATAAATGCGTTTACCTTGCCGTTCAAATTTCTATGAGATAATAACCTTAAAGTATGAAGTTAACGACTTTGTTAAGATCGCGGGAAGTCAATGGATGGAGAGGGCTCAAAACCATTCTTCCTGGAAATGTGTAGGGGACGCCTATGTCCAGCAGTGGACTTCTGATGATGGATGATGATGAAGTTTAAGGCCAATAGCTAAGAAACAGCAACTTTATATTTAAAATATAATATCATAATCTCTGATAACCTAGACTAGATTAAATAGCTATAAAGTTTTATAAAGTAGTAGGTCCTAAAACAAATAAATAAAAATAAGATTATAGCATGGTTAGGAATAGAAATATAACGTTTAGGTTGTACTTCGTCCAAACTACTCATAACATACATGAATTACCTTTTCAACTGTATTCTTTATTATGGTAGATACTTTACAAAAAACGTGTTTACTTATTTGTAAATGTATTGGTATTTTAATTTCAGCGTATCCAACAAATCAACAATTACGTATATTATGCTTCTCTTGCATAATCAACGATGTTAATTATTTAATGGAATTCTGATTACAAACAAGATTCTTCGAAATTAATTACCAAATTGAGAGTTATTCTACTGATGAAACAAACCAAAAATAATTGACCGAAAACAAATTCCTGATTCTCGTGTAATGCCATGAATTCAACACAAAATTTTAAGTTATTCGTTTATAAACATTTTTATAATAATAAATAAGCATAATAAATTAAAAATAGCAACAAAATAATGAAAATAACGCTCGGCTCTTAACTTTTGGGGCATAATAAAAATCTTTGAAAAATAACGGTGGTGGTAGTAGTTCCTCGGACGAACCCTTCACGAAAAGTTCTAATACTAACTCATTATTTGGGTAATCCATATTTTCAAATGCTACGGAATACAGCACAAAAGTTCTAGAAAAAAATTGCAAGAACTTTCCGCACATAATACGTCTGCCTCTCTCAAAAACGAATTTCAATCCAGCCGTATCTAGCGAGCAAAACATCTGCATAGGAGAGTTATGAGATTTGGCGTGTAGGTACGACTGAAAGCCGCAAGCTGAAATTATAAAACGTGCTCAGAGTTTGGCTGCGCGTTGTTGATTCAATTTGTATGCACGTGGTTTTATTAATGCTTTTATTGGACTGTTCATTTCGACCGGGCTTCTGGAACTTGGGCTATTGGAATTATTCCATCGTTTTATTTGGCCTGTAAACGCCAAAAAAACAGCGAGACTGTTTTCGCTTCGTAAATTTTCCATTTCGTTGCAGGGTAATAATGAATTTGGTTTATATTTTTCGTGAAATTATCAGGGTGGTGACAAAGCAGACCAATCCGAATAGTTCATTATAAGCACGTGACGTTTTTTATGCATATTTTAAGGCTATATTTTTAAAGTCTGCTTGATGCACCAATGAACACCAATTTATTGGCAACCAATAAACTTAACTAACCAGTAATCACACACTCTCTTCGATATGTTTATTAATTTAGTTTTCTCATTTTATAATTTATGACTCCTGTTCGCCAATTCCAAGGAGCATAATTACATGGTCCTTGGAAATGGCAAACAGGACGGTCCTATGGCTTAATTAATTTAACTTCATAACATGGTCCTATGAAATTAAATGAAAAAGTTTATTGAATAAACACAAACACAAAAAACGAAAAACATCAAAATTAAATTACGAACAAACAATGAAGTCATTTATTTAAATGGACCTGGTTTAAAATATTTTACAAATGATTTTTAATTGATAATAAAAAAACTGTAGATGGAGCCACGGTCGCGTTAGTGCCGAACAGTCCCTAAGAGTTATTCGTCGAGTGTGATTAGGATCCGATGGCGCAGTGGTCAGCGCAGCCCCGTACCGAGGGGAAGGTCGCGGGTTCAAATCCCGCTCGGCTCTTAACTTTTGGGACATTATAAAAATCTTTGTGATAATAAAAAGCTTGTTTTTTTGAACTTATCAATGATTATTTTACTTTTTCTTACCAGCTGGCACGATCTGGAAGACGCATGGATCCAGCTGCCTCCCCACGCCGTTGGTGCCTCGACAGCTGAGCGTGCCGTAATCCCTCTCACTGTGGGGCTTGTAGCTCAACTCGCTTGTGCTGCCATTCGCTGTACCTATGCAAGACATGCCACATAGTAAAAGGCAACCTTGTCAAAAACTTTGTATTTCAATCCATACCAAAAAACAACTTTGGTGAAAAATTTTTTAGCTCTGTCTGGCACTGAAGTTTGGTTTCAAGCCCAATCGAAGTCAAACTTTTATGGTGAACATATGAAAGTCTGGCACTGACACCAAACCCCACCGAAGTCAAACATCTAAGGGGTTAATGTTCTATCAGTTATCTGGTTCTCATGCCTTCTAAGATTAAAGTTAAAAGAAGTATACACTGCGGGAAAAAGATCCAGTAATCTTTAATGATTTAAGAAGTGATTACCTGATTTATGTGATGAATATGAAATGATGAAATCAAATGAAATATGTTTACTTGCATGAGTATTATGATATCTGGCTCACATACTACGCCAGAGCAATGACTGCGACTTGCAAAACGTTACATATTAAATTAAGATTACGTTCATTCCTGGAAAGCCATTCACTTCTTCTACCGGCTATAAGTTGAAGTTTTGACTTACCAAACTTTAGTGGTGTCACATCCAGGCTCTCTCCACTGTTGTTGAATTGCCAGAAAAAGGTGACATCAGGTGGGTTGGCCGTTACTGAACACCGCACACGTAGCTCTTCTTCTATCTGAGCCCCCATCACTTGTGGGGATGGATGTTCACACACCGGGGCATCTACAACAAAGCGTCCTATTAAAAAAACGGTGAAGGAAAACATCGTGAGGAAACTGGCATGTCGTAGAATCTAAAAAAGTTCGAGCAACACGTGTCAAGGGTCACGCAAAAAGGAGCTTCAAGTGTAGATTTATGACATTTTTCAATGGAGAACTGTCAAAAAACTCGTGCTTGAGTGTGCTTGAGGCTAGACTAAATCACTGCTTCTGAATACGGGCCTATGTCTATGCTAATGTTAGGATTTTAGTCAGTCTAGAAAAATAAGGTATAGATGCTGGGCAAATGTTCTTGCTGCTACTCGCCACCAGGTGCCACCACCAGCTTGTTTTTCTTAGGGTTACCTGTACTAGCGACTGTGTTGCAATCAATATTTTAATGAAATTATCATTTATTTATATTGTATTTGCACTGTTGGATAATGATTTAGTGTAATTATGTATAGAATAATTAAATGCAATTAAATTAACCAAATACAGTAACCCACAACGTCTAAAACGCATAAAAAGTAAAAACCGGTGATACCGATTTTTCCATTCAAAGACTTTTTTAAAGAGTCAAGCACTTTCACATTCGATGATCAATTCGCATCACCCATGTCAGATGCCATTTATGTGTGTGTAAGAATTTGTGTGAGGCGAAACCCAAGGTTGAGTTGAGCGCGAATCGACTAGGTGATAACTCGCTTCGATTTGTTTTTTTGTGGAATCGACGCCCTGCTCCATTTAAAATCCTTAGTGAGTGAAGAAATTGCCCCTGAAGTTCTAAAAATCATTTGGAAAACGATCTCTTGTCGTGTCAATTGTTAGTCCCATTATTGGAAACATACATACACAAAATCACGCCTCATTCCCATGGAGGTAGGCAGAGGTCATGGATTTCCACTTGTTACGATCCTGACACACCCTTTTCGCTTCATTCACTCGCATAATGGAAACAGTGTCAAAAAATTTAATAAAATTGACAGTGTGCCTAAAATTGACATTGAATGAATTTTGTGTATTAAAAAAACCGATACAAAGACTTATTTACTTCTTGCACATAAAATATTTTTCATCATAAATCACTGGTTGTAAAACGTTTGGTGTTATAATGAATAATTTTAAAAAAGTACCACCTTGGTTTAGATTATAGTTGTACCATGTTGTACTGACGGCATAATGTTGCGTGTGTACATTACGTTGAGTAGCTTGCTTAGACAATACATTTGCATCAGCTAAGTAAATGTTTACTCTAGCGCTTAACACTTTAAGGAAAACAAACTTGTTTTCACTAAAATGTTTCGGTTTCGAAAAATGTAAAAAAGAAAACTTTGTTGAATGAAGTTGTAGGTATCACCAAGTATAAAAAAACTGTGTTTCAGAACTGTTGAAAAGCTACGCTTCTTTATTCAATATTGCCGAGGGTAAATTGAAAAAAATATTTTTTTTCTACTTTGTAGGACAGTATGTTTTCTAAACTATATTTCAACATTTTGCAATCCGATTAAGGTACCATTTGCGGTTCGGGCGCTAATTCAAAGTGCGGATATTACCGACATCCAAAAAGGTTTCGGATGTTTGGCGTTACCACTAAATATCAAACTTCGTATCAACGAGGCTTTACTAATTGATTGGAGATTTTCAAAAATAAATCATAACAAGTATGAGATAAATTATAAAATATGGCTTGGTCTGAGTATCGGAAGTTAAGTTAAGAACGTACTTAAAACTAAGAAAAAGCATAAAAGCTTTATGATTTAGGAACATCCCGAGGAAGATCATAAACAGTACTTTAATACCAGAAGAAATGAAAAGCAACTATCGGGTTCACGAGCTACAAACGGCAAAGAGTGATAATAAAGAAGCTGTAAATTTGGTTCGTTAAATCATTGCTAAAGTTGGACGATATATAAATTTTATAGCGCAACTCGAAGCAAGCGCAGTTCAAGCCATGATTCATTTAGGTGTCTTGAGAACTGCGCTCTCCGCCGCCTTAGATTTTCATTAAAGCCTCAAATATTTGAACGGGAAGGTTCCCCTTTGAGAGAAATTTACTTACTGTTATAAGATTCAATAGGCTGGAAAGTGCAATCGGGAATTAGTATTATTTGCGGAATACTTCGTGGATGCTGAAGTATTCGTGAAGTTTGGGGCTACATTGTTATAAGACCCCTTTTATTATTATCTTCACTGATGTTATCGGAATTGGACTTAATATCTTCAATCAGAGGGTTGAATAATCTATAAACCTATAGATATGTATGACCTATATAATTAGTGATAGTAGGAAGGATCTGTAGATCGTTTTCAACCGTCTAAATATGGTCAACTATTTCATACTCATTTCTGATAAAAAGTCAGGTTAAAAGATGTATGCATTTTTCACTGAAAAATAATGGCGGCGTGGCACCACATCATTACACCATCAAAATTCACTCATTTGGAATTCAGCTCTTTCAAACTCACTGTTTTAAATTCAATCTTTTTCCCGTAGTAAGAATGAGACCGAGAAAACAGACTTTCTTCAACAAGGAAATGCGGTCTGGAATTTATTACGTGAGCTCAATACGAATCGGCAGACGTCACATGACTTTGGAAATTACAGTTCGTAGCTCGTAGCTGCTACGCCGTAGCAGAAATGGCGCAAATGAGCAAACCACTGACTTAAAACGCCTCTTGAATTTGTAGAGCATACAGATTTCAGTCAAAAGCTTGATGAGACTCTGAAACCAACTTATTTAGACCCCATGTTTTAATTTTTTATTTAAACTTACATTTATTAATTAAATTTTAATGGTTTTCTGCAAACTCAATTATGTATCATCATGTATCTTGTGTGTACGGCGCTATTGATACCCGACAGTTTGATTGTGGGCAAATGCATTTTTTATTCGATCGAAAACCATAGTTCTATAATTGGAATGGTTTCCTACGAAATAGAACAGGTGTTCAAACTGAAGGAAAGAATTGAAAGAAGGCATAAAGAATCATGTTTCAATTAAATAGTAATAATATGTATAAGAACACGAATATAAAAAAAACACAAATTTACCTACTGTTTGAGAAGATGTTTAACTGTGCGTGAACCCAAGACCTAGTTCAGAGATCGGGGCCAGACCACAGGTCAAAGTTCGATTCAATATCACACTTCGACGCTCACACGAAAATGCCTCTTTAAATCCTGGAGCTTTGGAAACGTAGCCTTTCTCTGTTCATCCAAAACATGTTACAAGCCCAACAATTTGCATACCTCAGCGGGAATATGAAAATATAGTCAGATTAATATTAAGGGAGGCAAGTATAACGCCGCGTGCGTATAACAGCCAGCATTTCTTCACCTTAGATTTGTGACGTTCAGGCTTCGGTTCAATAAAACGGAACAAACTGTCGACTGGGAATGTACAGAAGTGAAACAAACGAGCTAAGGTAACGAATAGAAGGGGATACGGTACAGGCGACGAAAAAAACGACTCTTAACAATTATTGTTAAATATTCATGTTTTCATGATTTAATAACATTGGAATATTTTTTTACAGATGTGTCACCCTCCCAAAGCTTGATATCCCATCAAGATCTGCTGGGATATCAAGATCTTGATATCCCATCTATGTTGAGCGGTTAGCTCTGTCTTTCCTCATTAGCATTACGACACACAGCTCATCTTTGTTGATTGACGTAGATTACAATCTGTTCTATTAAACAATCAATTATTATTTGAAAATAATGTAACATATTCCAGTATGAAATATTAAGGCGAAAACTATCCATTGAATACAATACAATCTTTTTATCACAGAAAACAATCTCTACGCATTACGACGCCATTTTTCTAGCTCCCGACTTGTCATGTGTTTCGTTGCCCAGTCCCAGTTGTGATGTCCTATTCCCAAAACCAGCGAACAGAAAGTCTGAAATTATTTCGCTTATATTATGAGTCTAAGCGTGTACTTTGGTTTGGTAAAAGGTTTGTTTGTTTGTCAAGCAACATTGTGCGCGCCTGTACCTTTGCCGCATTCTAGCCAAAACAGAGATGACGTAAATCTACGACACGGCAACGCCGCCGGCTCCCATATGATTGATGTCAGTAATGATATACTACGAGAACTATACTTCTAACTAAGTTACCAAACTTGGAAAAGTACTAATAATGATTAATAGTGGGGATAAATTCATCTTTCAATATAGGAAATCACGTAATTGTTTTTCTCATTAAGAGAAGAAGTTTATTATATTCTTCTTTAACACACACTCGTGTAAATGGTTGGTTTGTTTCTTGGTTCAGTTTTAAGTGTAGTCTATGCGTACAAAAACAGGAAAACACGCTCAGAATTTTAGAGTCAGTTTTCGGTATTTTGAACAAAAAATTGCAATATCATGTAAAAGCAAGTGAATGAATTTGTTCGTTTCCCCCCTGCTTTATTTTCCGAAAACTTGGCTGTAACAAAAACAAGTTAGATAATTTGACGGCGAGACCGAGTTGATGTGAATCTTCAACACCCCTCTTATGATTGATGTTGGCACAATGACTCACCTTTACTTCAGTTCTGACAAATTCTGTGCTTTCAACTAAGTATGAATAAGTTTATGTTAACTTTAGGCCAAATTTTGGCGACGAAGTTTTTAGGCCGCCTTAAAGCTTTGCGGACATCTAGCGTGTTGGCGATGGCGATCACAGAACCCAATTCTCACCCAAAAAAGAGCAGTTACCTACCACCCAATGCCACAGATTTTAAAAACAAACTAATAGCTACTTCACAACAAGTACATGTGCTAGCTATGTTGTGACTGTTTCCCGTTTATCAATGAAAGCAAATTATTTATTTTCATTACTTAATTAATTTCCATTTCCCCGAAGTTAGATCTATGCTTTGAAAGGCTACAGTGTTTCCATCAAAGAGCTTTAGTTAAAGTAGGTTTGCTAGCTTTACATAACGCTTCTACGTACTTCATTAAATACAAAGTGGATATCCAAACACCAATTTTGCTGAGCTTAGAAGTTTCCCTTCGGATTAAACGCGAACTTTAGCTCTCATTGGCTTTTACTATGTAGTAAGTAAAGTGATAATGATTGAACTATCATAACGACCACAGAACCTCTCGGGGCACTCAATCATACGCCTTTTCAAGACCCAAGAAAAACATGTGGAAATTTTTGTGGACACCTCTGTATGTTTAGTCTGTTCAGAAAGAGAGCCGATGAGCCTTATATGTATGCATGTGTGCATGGCAGTGGGCTGGTCATGTATGCCGTAGAGCAAAAATCGTTGGAACAGAAAACTAGAGTGGAGACCGCGTTTAGGTAAGTGTAGAACGCCTTCCAAAGTAAGTCCAGCGGTGGACTGATATAGGTTGATGATGATGATGACACTGATAGACATAGGCATCTCCCAATACCCTCCACTCTGTGCGGTCTTGTGCTAAAATCATTGTGGTTTATACTTGTCATGCTCGTCTTGCTATCTTGTGCTTGGTTTGCCGCGACACGCCTTGGCTCTTGTGGGCACCACTCTGTAGTTATTTTGGCTTGAAGTGTTTTTTTATTCGGTTTAGTCTGTCTCCCTGCTAAACAAATGCCTCCCCCCTTCCACTCATCTCGTTTTCATTCCAAATTCATTAACGCTCTGCAGGAAATCAATTAAATTTATTATTCTTTTGTTTTGCCACCTTGAGTAATATCATCTTCTTGCTCTTATCAAACTTCACGTGTGCAGTTTTTGTTCTCTACTGCCTTATTTGAGGCTTCATCTCAGTAATCACTCCTTTCCTCATGGTCACCTTTTACACAGCCTATGAAACTTATCTTTGGTGTTTATTCTACTTGACAACCGTAGCACTCTTCTCGTTGCGGGCCTAAAGCCCTGCGCACATTTGAGAATTCTGCTGTGGCGATGAAACTCTGTCATATTTGACAGCGTTTTACTGATCGCCATCGCAAAATGCTTAGATGTTCGCAAGGCATCCTGTGTCTGGTCAGTTATTGATGAAATTAGTTGTTTGACCGAGTTTTGATAACCACACGTCATAATCACTCGGCTATGAGCGAAAATTAAAATAGTCTAAGATCCCGCTATAGAAGGACCTTCACCGAGCTGGTTATTTAATGAAACGTATTTTATATATAATTAAACATGCCAATAAATATATTCTATATGGGTTGCCTATCAAATTTCAGTCCAGGATAATTATGATTAATTAATAATTAAAAAAAAAAAAAAACTTTCCACTGGTTTGTTTATTAAACAAATTCTATACCAATCGAAAGTATGGACTCCAGTATTTTTATTCAATAAACATACCGGTGCAAAATGCTAGTATCGATTTACCTGTTTATACCTGGCTACCCGAGAGTTGTGACCGGAAAAAAATAGGCAACCTAACGTTTGCATATTCTATGGGGTCTATACTTTCGATTGGTATAGAATTTTTCTAATAAACAAACCGGTGGAAAATTAAATAAACAAATTAGTTTTTTAATTATTATTTAATCATATCCTGGACTGAAATTTGATAGGCAACCCATATAGAATATATTTATTGGCATGTTTAATTAAATATAAAATACGTTTCATTAAATAACCAGCTCGGTGAAGGTCCTTCTATAGCGGGATCCTATACTAAAAGTTTTGATAAAATAAAAGCAACCACTCGTGATAAGAGAAAACCGTAACGTAATTGGACACAAATTGGTGTTGGAATACATTCAAATTGAAGCTAAGTCAAATAAGGTCAGTTGTGAATATGATTTTTTTGAATTTATCCTCAACGGTCTTTTGTTATAAAATAATTAGACGCACTTAAAAAAGCAGGAAAAAGTTCTCTTATACAGAATTTATTAAAACATTCATAATCAATTCAAAAAATAAGCGATGGTATACTCGTACATCAATAAGTTAAACTCCAACTTCCTCGTTCCAATTTTGGTTGTCTTTTGTTACATTTTATTTACGGAGAGGTCTTTTGTTACATTTTTTTTCTGTTCATCTAATTTTAACGTATCAATCATCTTTTCAGGAATATCTTTTCACAGGTTTGTTACAACCAGGTTGTGGAAATGTAGACAATAATAAAAGCATATGTATTTTCTATCCATATTGATATAAGGGGGAAGTTTGTAAGTGAGTATGTTTGTTTCCACTCATCTCCAAAACGGTTTTTCAGAATTTATAACATTATAAGGTAATTCATACTCGGAACAAAACCAAAACATATCATAAACCGTACATGTCAAGGCTTATTCTGAGTTTTTGACATCATTTGTCCTTGTCGGGATTTCGAGAACTAAATGTTTTTTCGTAGTGTTCGTAAGAAATAACATTAGTTCTTGCAATCCCGCCAGGGGCGCTCATCGTCTCTCAATACAAAATTGGGGCTGACGCCGCGCCGGAGGGCTAATACGCTAATGACACAACATTTTGTCGTAGTTTAACGCTAAGTTTGATAAAAGTCAGAATAAGCCCCCAGAAAGACAAACTTCAATAGGTCTACCATAAGATCTGTCTGGTTCTGTCTCTGGCTATGGTTTTGAGTCGGTGTGAGTGTTGGGTGTAGGCCTGTGTGTAGGCCTACAGGGCACGCCTATAGTTTATAGATACATGTTTTTATGAATTAAAAAATAACTTACATTGTATACTGAGATGCGTGACTTCGCTGGCCGTCTCTCCCAATGCGTTGGTCGCCCGACAAGAGTACTCCCCTCCGTGATCTCTGGCCACCTTCTGCAGTACCAGAGACTTGGTGCTCACTATGACCCCTGACACCACGTTTTGTTGAACTGGCTTATCCTATACAAATGAAAACATACACGGTAGATACAGACTTTGCAGAAATAAGTTGAAATAAAAAAGTATGTATACAAACTGTGTATATCTGTATATTAGTGTCTATGTACAGATGTACACTGATATAGAAATAAATATTAAATATTGTAGACCATCCACAGAGGACAGGGCGTGTCACGGACATGCCACATGGAGGAAAATTATCTTATGAATATTGTAGATGGAACATTTTACAACTGCATTCAGTATATTATTTTATGTATTTTATTCAAGTTTGTTTAGTTGTACCAAATGAATGAAATATTTGTCACTAGTACTATTCATGGTACTAAGCTGGATACAAAGTTGTGTCACTTGTTTCATCAATGGTACAACTTGTGTGGATTGTCTACAATATTTATTCATTTATTTAACAGACACTGAGGCAAATATTGTCATCGTTGTCAGTAGAGGAAGAAATATTTATAATCTGCAAACGGATAGAAAAAAAAAAAAAAAAAAAAAAAAAAAAAAAATACTCTGAAAAACTAAATCCCGCCCTTAAAATGATACCAAACGCCATCAATAATACTTTACCTCCAAGAACGTCGACACAAACCCACAGATGTAATTTAATTTAACCTTTTTTCGCCGACCAAGTGGTTTATCTTCATCAATCTTGTACTCAGATTTACCTGCCTATTGTGTCCATTTTTCTTAATTTTCTGCCTGAAGGATCGTAAAATGAAGAATCCTTTTGAACTCGGCCGGATCCGAGAGAAATGGAAAATTTTAATTTTCTGACTAGCGTGTTAGAGGCTACAGTTACTGGTTTTTTTATTATGCGCTTGAGATTAGATCACCTTTGAATGAATACGACAGCTGGGCAGTTGTGTTATTCTGTTGCAATCAAATATTTGATACTAACAAAAAACAGCGATCACATATCTTGTTGCCATCATTATTCGACGACTAACTTTCTGTTGCTATGCTAGTTTTTCAAAACGAAGCTCTTATTTGTATATCTATCTCATGTTTATTACGTCAACATTCAGTGTTGTTGCAATCGTTCCTTGTCAAAGATAATTTTTGTTTCAATTTGTTTTTTATCGCAAAACGACGCTGAAAATAATGTCAAAACTAACAAATGTTTTGGTTTTGATTGCAACAAAAGTTACGCAATCACCCAACAGTTTTGCGCCCTCAAAGTTCGTCGCTCCTATGATTTTAAGCTATAAGGTATGCTTTTAGTCAAGGAGGTCAAGGATGCCCTCAAAAGAATTACCTGTAGAAAAATGCATACATTAGGTATGCTTGTTCTCCGTCTTAGAGAGTGCTCGAAATCGCTCTTTCAAAGTACTTTGTTTAGCAGTGGACTTCTTCAGGCAGATGATAATAGCGACTTATTTGGGCTTTGCAATTAAGTACTCACATTATGATACCATGATATTCTGTGCTCCCTGGGATTGGCTTTGACTGAGCATTCGAAGTACACGTCATCGCCTTCTTTGATGTCGTTGGGGTTTAGTGTGCTGCCAAGCGAAAGTGACACCACGGGAGGATCTAAAACAACACACTGAAATATAAATTTACATTACTTTAATTAATAAACTTTCTAAACTTTTCAACCTAGTTATGTGTTTAGAACCGACACTCGTTGGGGACAAAAGTTTATGAATGGCGACTACAAACCGGAAGACGAAAGTAGTACGCCCACCCACACAATATATTGACGACATTTCTAACATCAAGGATCGTGGACGGAGAGGGCTTAAAATAGTTTTTCCTAGAAATGTATGGGGAAGGTCTACATCTATCAGTGAACTTTTTCAGGCTGATGATGATGATGTGTTTATCAATTTGTGCGTAGTGACTTTTCGTAGAAACTTAAAATGTGGTAGGTGGTAACGCGGAAATCGGTTCGGTATGCATAACCGAAAACAAGTGACGAACTATACTTACCGCCTACGGTATGACAACTTGAAAATGTACACTCAATCGAGTTTGACCCAATAGGTAACTAGATTGCGACGCGGATATCCAAACTGAACCTCAAACGCTTATTCCCAAAGCGATAAGGGCGCTTATCGGTTTAAAATTCCGTCAAAACTTTGTCTGTGGACCATAAATGGTCTGCGTGGCAATACAGGCGGTTTCATAAAAAGCGAGTGGTGCGATGTCAGCGGTTGCGGCAGGCGATAACGCGGTTTAATGTAGTCCATACTTGTACGGTTCAAGGATTTTATTCCCGGCCTTTTGCCTTTTGCACCACTCATTTTTCTGTGCACGATATTTTTGTAAGTTTTGACTTGTAAAAAAGCACCGATATGGAACAGCTACGCAAAATAACTGTTGTTTTATTTTGTCAAACTGATACTTTTAAATAGGCGTTTTTTCCTTTATTATTGTGAAACGAGATATTGAACCGTTCATGATATCATTTAAGTAAACAAAAGTATTTTTTTGTAAATAACAAAACTATCCTTAACAAAAAATAATAAGTTGATTTCAGAAACATAAGATATTTTTTTGTTCTTAAAGATTTTCTCCAAGGTGATTTTGAAGGGGCAATTTACAATTTCCTTTCCGTAGACAAGTAATAAAGCTTATTGATATCAAAGAAAAGGTACACAAAAAACCATCACGGTCGTTTAAGATTAGTTCAATGAATGAGTTCCATTGGCCTTCTGTTGATTGACGCTGTAATATTTTTTACTCTTTGATCGCAAAATTGAGTTTTGGCCATCTACTTCATTCATGTAACATTTTGAAAATTTTGATAAGGAATTTCAATTGATTCTTATAACAATATAAAAGTTAATAGTAATTTCGTCTGTTAATATCTAAAAGAAAATTTAGTAATTGCATTATAAAAATGGAACTGAATAGCTCCTATAAGTTAGAGAAAAGGCGTTAGACTTCTTTCCTTATTTGTGACAGGGCAGTGCTTCAGGTGAACACTTATCTGCGGCTAGGAGCGGGCGTTGACACTTTATTGGCCATTAAAGACCTATAACGACATCGCCCCGCGGCCGAAGGAAACACTCGTTCTCCAAATAAACATTTACGATTCCAGCGTTTAAATTGTTGCCAAAACGATTCGCGCCGGGAGGCAGCGAAATTTCCTCGCTCTAAATGCGTAACAGTTTGCCGAGGACAACTAAATACAATTTATTTTTATTCGAAAATTAATTTGCACTTTTAATAGAGTTTGCGGCTTTTCTTGCGCATTTCAATAGCTGACCATCCATAAGCAACTGAATGGCTTTGATTTCTTAAAAGAAAATGAGCCGGCTCTGGGGATGGTGAAGTTGTGTTTTGGCATTAGAACGTGGTGTTAAACCCGATTTAATCCCTTTGAGCGTTTTGCCATCCAGATTCGGTGGGTGCGAGGAGGCAGACCCACTAGTCAGAATTAGTTTTTGGCCTCTCCTCAACGGATGTAAAGTGTTGATGTTGTGTGTGGTCTCGAACACTAACAAGGTTTTAATTATGTTTTACTGAGCTTCGCCCGCGCGTGTGAGCTTTTGATACTGTTTATGGGAAGTCTGTTACGAAATTATTGTCCGTGGAAATTGGAGCAGAGCGAGCAAAAGTTTTAATCTAAACTGGGATTTCGCGAAAGGTCACATTCGCATTCACGGTTATTATTAGATCATAATTTCTACAGGCGACCTCTATGGCACATCAAAAAAGCTTAGAAAGGAGTGGTGCGGGTTTTCTGAAGGAACAATCATCTTGTTTTTATATTTTTAAATATAAAATATCCAGTTGCCGTGCTGACCTTACCAAAATTCTGATACTCATGACATTGTCAAAAATTTAAGGCCTGCGCACACCTAGTAATTTTACTTGTATGTAATTTGTTTACAAATAAATAAATAAATAAATAAAGTTCGCTGGCGGTAGCGATCAGTGAAACGCTGTCAAATATCGCTGCATCAAATACAGCGATTCACTGATCGTACCGCCAGCGAACTAGGTGTGCGCAGGCCTTCAGTGTTTGACTAGTAATTTATTTATTTTATAGGAAGTCAACATTAACTCAAAGAAAGACTATGTCTACCTTTGAGTTGTATGTCAGTAGGGATCTTGTTTTCTTGCGAAACACAAGTAAAGCGGTAGTAGTTTAAACAAATATACCGTGTCAAACGGACACGGACAACAAAGTCAAATTAATCCTTCAGACAGGAAGGTGTCCGGCGGAAGTCGCCGTAAGCCATGCGTCTGAGTCTGACGGCCGGCCACAGACGAAATTAGTTCGAGGCAAGTTGGTGGCACTGGATAAACTGTCTGTGGAAAGTTCCGCATTCGAGAACTGTGCTGGTAACGCATGGAAGCGGCTTTTGACCGGAGGCGCACGCCTAACCAACCGGCAAGATAACCCCTAGTTGTGTGCTAATGATTGTTGGCAAATGCCGTTTACGAGTACACTGAAATAGAGCTATTTTCGTCCAATTCAAGCTGAGTGAATTTCCAGAAATACAATCATTGGATAGGCAAACATTTATCCAAGTCAGCCTCCAAAGATCGAGCCAACATTTATTTATAAGCCAGGCTTAGGAGCGGTTACACATCACGTTCTTTGCTCTGTCTCACGTGGTTGCTTTAAAACAAAGCAAAAGACTGTTTTTTTTTGACATCATTATTGATCAAAAAATAGAGTCAAAAGGTTCAGTTTACTTTCAAAAGGTTTAGTTTAAACATTGTACAACCGATTCTCAAGTTTATTTCGCACATATGTTTTAGTTTTATGTTTGTTTATTTTATTCTAATGAACCCTCGTAAGCAACATTAAAGCACATTTGGAGCTCATGATCGTGAAGGTAATCAAACTTAATTACAATACGGTTGCGAAGCGAGTTTAAATTGTTCGCACTTTCGTGAAAGCGAGAGTGTTTCTATTTAAAGCCGTACATATGGTCGTGAATTATTAAACGAATTCTTTAGATACTTTGAGGTAGGTAGCGTGCTTATATAAGCAACGAAACGAAACCAAACGAACGCTTTGGATACTTTTAGTAGATATGTATATTACTAAAAGTATCTAAAGAATTCGTTTGGTTTCGTTTCGTATATACTGAAAATATCTAAAGAATCCACACAAAACCAAACGAATTCTTTGGATTCTCTCAGTACTCATATGCTAGAAATATTTTATGAATTCGTTTGTTTTTTTTTCATATACACATAATGTTATTGTATCTAAAGAGTTGACACGAAACCAAACGTTCTTTGGATAATTTCAGTATAATATACTAAAAGTATCTAAAGAGTTTGTTTGGTTTTGTTTCGTGGCTTATAATTATAAGCACGCGACCTACCTCATAATTAAACGTGTGATAGGACAGGATTAGCAGCTGGCCTACCATGAGCTTCATATGGTTATAGTTATGGCTGTCAAAATTGTGTCAACAGTGTCAACACATTCAAACCCAAGAAGAAAATGAATGTGTGGGTCAGCCTATCTATACACAATTTGACAGCCATAGCCTAACCATATGGAGCTCGTGGTAGCCCTGCTGTTCAGGCATATGTGTCATGAATAATATAATTATAGCAAGTAATCAAAACTATTTCGTGATTAACTGACCAATCTAATAAATTGGTTATCTGACTACAGTACGAGCCATAGGTTTTAGAAGCAGAAAATATGGTATGATATGAGTAAATCAGAGATCTTGTACTGTTAAAGGACCTCTCGAAAAAACCGATATGCGGTAAAAGCGGTAGTTGGCCCAGTCGGTTTGAAAAAAATTTACTACTACGAATTAATTATCAACTTTACAACGAACGTATTTGTTAAAAACTTTATAAAACTTCGATCTCAGCCTTGCTCGTTAGGATAGAAAGTTATAAGTACTTTTTTATCAGTTATTTGTTATATAAGTGAACTTAGATCGTTACGATATAATAATATCAATGTTCAAATATTGTTATTTCTTATCCCGTCTAAAATTAAAGGGTTGTCTGCACGATGTGCACGATTACATTGTTTAAGAGCAGAACTCTGCAAAACTATTGAACTACATTTTATTTCGATATGATCCAAGTTTAATATTTAAGTTTGAGTTACAATGCCTGGCATGCGAGGAAACGAGAAGTCGACTACGCGGAGTGGTAACTGCGTGCCGCGTAGTGTAACTTAAAATGTCAATACCAAACTTCCTGTATTGTTTAGCACAGTTCCAGAGTAATCCCAGAAGGGCGATGCGTCAGTCGCGCCGATGTGCTGAGCAGCTGCCTAAGTAGCAATAATAATTAAGCTTAACGATGTTAGAGATGTGCGAACCAGCTCCTTTACTGCTTATTTCGTAGCAATATTCGTTTAGGGAACGAGTCTTTGCGAATTAAGAAGTTTCGCTAATTGTGTCATCGTTGATTCGAGACTCGACACGAAGCGCTTGATTTGAACAAACAATTACGCCTCGTTTTCATATCTAAATATGAACTGCCGACAATATAGCGCTGGCCATAATGCCTCCTGACATCTTGCCAATTCTCTTGATAGCATAATTTGGAGCTCGCGCATCAAGTGTAAAAATTTCAGGCTAGGGCCCATCATTCCGTAAAGATAAGCAGAATAGATGAATAATAATACGGGTATATGATGTCACATTCGTCAGCGTTTCAAAATGACGTCATATATTCTAGATTTTAATTTTTGATTTAACACATTTCAGCGAAGCTTACCCTATGAGCTTATTCTAAGAAAGCTTTCACACGTTCTGGGTATTTACAATGTTTTGCGATTTCCATAATGAGAACCATCCAAACAGTTGAGACCTTTGGCACTTGAATGTGCCTGAATAACATGGAGAAAAGATTTTTCAAGACGAGGGTGCCTTCCACTTTTGTGTTATTTTGTTTGCATTGCGTGGTATTAAGGCAGATTGCCATTGACTGGGAGCAAACACGCGAGCAGTATTACGTATTCATGTTTATTTTTTTTCTCGGCGCGTTATATAAATGTGTTGTTGAGTAAAATATATATATAATATATATATATATCACACATGCACTCGCCCACACTACACTCATACATTTAAATTTAGTTACAACCAACCAACACTTACCTACCTACTTTGTTCTTTTTTAGTAAGCAATTTACCTATTTCTGTTTAGTGATAGTCGTTTTCTCATATCTGTTTTGCACGAAAAATGTAAATCCATTATTGGCTGTAAGTTATATTGTAAGATATGTTATTTAAACCTTAAGAGCTGTGGATTTTGTTAATAAATAAAATAAAATATAACGCCTGACTTCCCTTTGAAATCAGGAAATTTTGCGTTTCGCAATAAACTTCCACCCGCTGGTTCTCTCGCATGGTACAGTCAAACTCTTTTTTAAGCTACAAAAAATATTGAAACGTTCATATTGTTACTATTTTGTCATAAAAAGTATCCTATGTCAGTATACCTACTGGTTTTAAGCTACTTCACCACCAATTTTCAGCCGAATGAGTTCAGCAGTTCTTGGGCTATAAATAGTGTTACTAACGCGACTTTCTTTTATAGATATCAACGGAATGTAAATAGTGCAATATCTAACTTTTGAAACTATCATGGTTTTTAAATCAATTTTTATGAAACAACGGGATATTTGAAATGATATATTTTGAGTTTTGACTTCCGATATTTCGGCACAATTGCATGCACCATGATCACGGTTGAACTAAAAATGTAATCATGGTAAATATAAAAATATCTGACCATGACAGAGGGAACATTAGTGCGATCTTAGGATGGCAAAAAAAAAGTGTGAAAATAAAACTTACAAACAACATCAAGTTTGAAGGTATCTTCAATGCTCTGGCCGGGAAGCGCGCTGTTGTCTGCCTGGCACTTGATCTGAGTTCCGTCGTCTTCAGGCAACGGCATGAATTGAATTTGACTGCTCACCCACGTTTCGTTGTTCGCTAGCGTTGTCTAGAACCAAAGGCATTCGTTGGTCATTGGCATTCATTTGTGTAAGAAAATCAGGATTGTAGCAATATAGAAATATTGTTACGATTATGATTTTCCTTTTGGCTAGCTGTATGTCTGTACATCGATAATTACATATAGAAAATAATGAGAGTTAGTTGGGTTCGTGACTTGCTTCATCAGGTAGGTGAACGACAATTATGAATTTCTCTTATTAGTTTATTATTGGTTTGATAATGCTTCTATATTGAGGTCAATAGGCGTGCCCAAGTGAGGTTTTAATTGAAATATGTTTTGAAGTACTCGATATCATGTATTATTATCTATTATTGTTTCCAGGTTGTATAAAATTTTCTTCAGTTTGAAAACGTGTTTCTCGTTATAATTACTGACAATTATGACAAAATATTTTTTAAAACGGTGTTGTTTTAATCACGTGACACCGAATACCTAAGTATTTTGATTTTTTGAAATAAATATAAAAAATAGCGATTTAAAATATTTAAAGGGTCATCAACACGCGAGCGATGCCTCTGTTGTTGCAAGCGTCCATAGGCTACGGTAACCGCTTTCCATCAGGTGAACCGTGGCTATACTTGTTTGCTAATTAAGTTGTATAAAAAAAAATACGATGGAAAAAATTGACAAATTTTGATGAAGTGTCAAGAGTGAATCAATACATACATAATTTACCTTGTAAGGGTGTTGCAAAAAATAAAGAAAATCGTTTATTTAAATAAACTGTACACGACAAGAAATAACACAGTAAAAAAATAAAAATGACAACGTTACTAACACAATACGCAGAGTTCTGGTGTGTGTGTGTGTGTGGATTGCTGCCATGTACAGTACGGTCTGTATAAAAAGCCCTGATTATGATCTATTATTGTAATCTATAATACTACTGTAGTGTAACCCGTACCTTCACTCTGGAGCTCTTGAATTTCCTGTTATCTTTGTACCAGGTGAGCTGAGCCGTCGGCCTGCTTCCTTCCGACACGCACACAAGGTTGACGTATCGTTCCGAAGATAAGGTCGCCGGCTTGTTCAGGATCTCTACCATGTTTGGCTTCACTGCAACAAATGCCTTGTTAACAAAACTATAAATCACGTGAGTTATAGGGAGAAAGCGATCACAATGTAAGACGTTGTGTGTTACAGTTAAGTCGTTGAACTGTAGACCTACCACACGCTCTGTCTGGCTCTGTCTCTGTGATGTGTATGAACGTAGCAATACTTACCTGTGCCTTCTCTAACCTGTATGTATGTATCTACACTGCATCATCTATACCTGTCACTTATCTGTGTGACAGTAATAAGCCAGCCTTGCACTAGAACGGTTGTTTGTTTTCCTAGCCCTACCTACCCGCCGATACTCCATTTGACTCTGGCTCTTGTTTTGAGTCTGTGTGAGTGCTCACCAGTGTATTATACTGTGTGTGTGACGTTTCGATGTAGGATTTATTTAGTCAATACTCACACAGACTCAAAAACAAAGCCAGACAGAGCTTGTGGTAGAACTTCTGGTTAGATAGTAAATGTTGCTATCGGTGAACGCATGAATAATTTAGATACTTAGGCACTGGTAGAAAATTATGTTTGCAAATAAAACTTTAGTGGTGAAATCCTGAACTCATTTATTTTACACAGGTTTGTTATTTTATAAATACTTCGAATTTTAGTACCACGCGGAATCCGTTACGGCTTTTTGCACGTGGCACTCCTTCATAATAAAAATAATAAATACATGTTGTGGACAATTCACACAACACTATCTAGCCCCAAATTAAGCAAAGCTTGTGTTATGGGAGCTAGAGAGCTGATACTTATATTCCTTTTTTTTGTAAATACATTAGAATACAATATTACACCCAGACAAAGAACAAACATCTGTGCTCACCACACAAATATTTGTTCTCGGTGGGAATCAAACCCACGACCTACAGCGCAGAAGGCAGAGCTACTACTAACTGAGCTGAGAGCCAGTCATAGAATGTGTGGTGTGAAATAAAATAAAAAACTTGATACTCAGAATGTGTACTCACAGTTCATTTCAAGTCTGACCATCTTTTCTTGCGGACTGACGAGATTGGTGTTCGATGCTCGACACTTGAACGTTGTATTTAGATGATCTCGTTTGACGTGAGGCAGTTCCAGCCTGTTTACTACCACGTGCGTGTCAGTCTTCTCGCCGATGTACTGTGGAGCGGGGGTGTTGTCTATAAGCCACATCACAGTTGGTGCTGGCCTTCCTGTACAACAAATTGGTTTACTGTTGGTTTTTTAAGAATAATTGCGCGCTGAAAAAACTAACAAACCAGCTTAGCGTAGCAAAATTGACAAACTAGCACCCAAAGCGCTGGTGGCCTGGTGGTAGCGCCCCGCCTTCCGATCCTAAGGTCTTGGGTCAAATCCAGTCGTGTACCAATGAGTTTTCCTGCCCAAAAATGTATGTACACTATGCCAGTGCTCTCACACGGTGAAGGAAAACATCGTGAGGAAACCAGCATATAGTAGGACCTAAAAAATTCGAAAATATGTGTCAAGTGCATGAAAGAAGCCTCTTTGAGGCGCACTTAAAATCCTTTCACCATACTTGGTTCGAAAGAATCAGTGACACGTTAGGAAGAAGCTTATTTTAGATTGACAGAGGTCTCTTTGAGGGTTTGGCTTATGCCTTATTATTTTCAGAATCGTTATAAGAAGTGTAGCGTAACAAGAAAATACAGGTAAAGCTACGAAAATTTTACCTTGTAGGACTCGGATAAAAAAAAACGGGAAAACATTCAAACTTTATGAATGGTAAGGCTGAAGTTACAGCTATTTTTACGATGTAATAATACTGAAGTTTTGTTCTCCGAAATAAATTTTGGGGCCGTTATAGCTCGAGCAAATTATGTGATGAACTGATAATAATTTCCTATTTATACCAAAGTTCAAGGTTACCTTGAGTTGCCTGAAGTTGGAAGTTATAGGTGCACGACATTCTTCAAGAAGCATGTCGTGCACCTACACATACATATATTAGAAGCTTCGAATATGTTTACATCAAATTATTATTCCAAGTTAATGTTTACGTCGGCCTAGCATTACTTCAGGCACTATTTTTTTATCCAGAAGAAATCAGCTGGTTAGTTGCGTGATAGGAGAAACCCCGTGTTTTCTTGGGTAAAAAAACACTTAATTTGATGAATGAAAGAACCGGAAAGCACCTGGTTGTAAAACAGTCCGTTAAAGGTCAGGATTATAAAAAAGTTTATTTAATGGAAGCGAAATTTTACTAAAATACTTGCAGACATTTTTATACTGAGGAGTTTAGCAGCAGTAATTACTAAAAATGAAAAGTTTCATTGAAGATAGCTAGGTAAATGGAACAGGGTAGTCAGCCTGGGCAACTTTGGCCGCGTCTTGGGCGAGGCTTTGCCAGTAATTACGTTATCGCGGCCCCGACTTGGGCCCCGGCAATATTGATCATTCCACGTCACTTATTCCAGCAAACTTACTTGTTCAACCAACTCCCTGAAGAACAGCCGCCGACACGGCTATTATTGTTTGTCAAAATAGGGCTTGTATTTTGTATAATGAGGAATTTCTTCCACTTCCCTTTCTCGAAGAATTTGAACAGAATTTACTTCAAGGCCATTTTGTGTGAAACAACTTACTGAATTTTCTTCTGAATTATTTAACATTTTGATTTACTCGTTTTTTAAATACCTGCATCTTGAAGGACGGGGTTTACTGTCTTAAGCTCTTCGCGTCTTAACTTTTTGCTGAACTGTGTGCAATGGGATTGCATAAAAGATAGTTGGTTGTTCAGACGGAAGTTCAGATATTTTTAAATCTTTCAAACTGTGCGAGCGAGAAGTTGTTTCACGGATTTCACAAATGACCAATCTTTCATACTGGCCACTATTAAAATAAATCCCACCAGTTTATTTTTTACTAAAATTCTTAATTCAAAATCAGTACTTATTATTATAATGGCAACTATCTGCAATGCTTTCTAGTGGCAATAAAACTGACAGTAGAAATAGATTTTTATGAACTAAACATACTTGCTCAGTTCCTTACCAGTAAAGTTCGTACCAGGCTGTGTACACTCTTCGATCTTACTTCTAGTACCGAGTAGTTTTACGACTTCGACTATGTCTATATGCGCCCTAGCGGTAAGACAACATTGTGCTATAAAATAATCTATTACACTTACACTTTATTTATTTGTGTTTGTTCATACTCAACTTCTTGATTAGTTTCAAAAAGTTCTTAGACTGAAGTAAACCTGCCTCACGGTGGGAGGTGCGTACGGCCTACTGATAAATAATTCGACACGGAAAAGTAAATAGAAAGCTTCTTAAAATTCAACAAGTGACTTCGTCCCGAAATCGCTTTCTAGTTTAGTCAGTTGAAATAAATCGCGAATTCAATCGTGAGAAGATTTGTGAGAGTTTCTGTTTTGTCAAATGTTATATAGGTAAGGTACCTACCTACCTTTTTTATCTAAGCTTTTTTTACTTAGACGACTTTTTTATCATTGTTTTAAGTCGTTATAGCAAGTGCAAATGTTTTGGCGTGGTTTTGAATGACTTTAACGTGGCCGTTTATTGATGCGGGAAAGCTCAATTTAATTATTTTGGTAAATTATATTAAAGCCCAGATACATGGTCTATAATGCTTGAAACGTGTACTTACTGAACACAAAAAACATTATTGAACTAAGAACCCAAAATAAAAAAAAAACAAACCTACTATTTCCACCACAATAGGCAACCTTCCTGCGGGCAAGCTCCATTCCCTTTTAGGTGAGTTAACTATTTGTCCGTACATTCGACCATGAAAATGATCGGCAAAGTCGTTCGTAGCGAGACACGGGATGACAACCCGCTAATCCCTGGGGCTATGCATAATTCCAACTCGAAACATTAAGCGCTTCGGCGGATTAGCAGCGGTTTATTCAAGGCTTGCAACTTTGAACCGCATTCGGGTTTAAAGCAGGTGGTCATCAATTGTTAGCCACCTAGCACATAGGTACATAAAAATACTTATGAATAACCACATTTCTAGGCAGTACAACAGTTAATAATTCATGAAGGTTTTATGTAGCGTAAAAATAAAAATCTGGTAATATATTTTTTTAAACAGGTATTAAGTAGTTATTATTATTCAGTGGCTATGTAAGTAGTGCGTTGCGTATGAAAAACATATTTATGACCACACCAAACGCGGCTCATAAACCTAGCGTAATATTGATGGGCGCCTATCAAAATGTCTCACGGGGGATAATATGTACAATATCTTAATACCTAATAATAATCTGTTTTCGACGTAAATGCGGTCTTTGTAGGTTAGAGCCAGAAAATATTTGGTAAGCACGCGAACGAAGCATTTCTTTAGCTTGTCATTTATCTGAAGGTACTTGATAACAGTTTACCATAACTGTTTGTGCTGTCAAATAAACAAAGAATAAAAAGCGTGGCACACCAAATTACAGCTACCTTTAAGCGTCGGCAAAAATAGGGCCATTTTCTTCGCCAGAAACGATACCTTGCCAAAAAATGTTTTCATTAAAAGATCTGCAATTGGAAGTTAAAATGAATTCAACTCCCAAAGTTAATTCAACCGTACCGTCTTCTAAAAGTGACCATTGATAATTTAAACTCAATATAAACTTTGAAAGAGGAGCATATCTAGTAGAGCGCATAATTTTGTGTTTGAGTTGTGATCTACCCTCGGCTCCCTAGCGTATCTTGCGATGGATAACTTTACACCGGGTGCCATTTGGAGCCGATCTCTCAGACTGACTTATTGGTAAGTTTAAGAGCGATATATCAAAGTAATCGCTTTAATTTCTCATCTCCCAGTTGGTGGAGCTATGCTTACTTCTCGAATGAATAGAATTCGAGCTGGACAATCAAGTTATATCTAGCAATCAGTGTAGTTTTATAATCGAATTAAAGCTCTCCACACCAATCTTATTCGATTATTGCCAAAGTTGATGTTTTACTAGCTAGTTAGGATCGAAACTTTGTTGCTACTTATGGTTGCCTTTTGTACGTACTTTCACTAAAAGCAACCATTAGTGATTCATGTATGATTAGCCGTTCCATATACTCACGTTAAAACTACAAAAGTTTACTAGGAAAAGCATGAACCCGAGTTCCCAAAACTGAATCCATGATTTTCGTATATAAGTCGTAAAAGTCAATGTATTGTAGAAACATGTACGTGCTATTGTTTTACGGGTGATGGAAATAGAGTTAAAAAAATGCAATTCCTTTTTTATTACACTATATTTTTTCCTCTAGTTTGAAATAGAAACGATACACAATTTCTATGTTACGAGCAATATTTTGGGTAATCTAATTCAAAATATAGAGATATTCAGCTCACATATACCCGCATTGGGTATAGGTGAGTCAAGTGATACGAGTAGGTATATTGATGTACAGTCCACAACAGAAGTTGGTAAAATATTTGATAATTTAATATCTTAAATAACTCCGGAATCCATAGCCTTATGACCTTGATGGCTGAAGTATTAAAACTTTGCAGGGTTAATAACAATTTTCAAGGCACAATCAACTCATAGAGACTTTACAGTCAACTTATAATGAGCTTAGATACTAGGTAGATAAAAACTATGGTTGGTAGGTACCTAGTTAGTTAGTAGGTAGGTAGGATAAACTATATTATTATGTTATATTTATGGGTTTTTTATTCACATAACGGGGAAAATACTTCCGTCGCTGACTGTACCTGTATTCAAAGTTTCTTGGGATCTCCAGAGAGGCATCAATAAAATGTCTAACGCCGATATAATGCCTACAAACGATCTCCTCTGTAGGCACAAAATTGTACACCAAAATAAGTTATATTCTCTGTCATGTTTCGTTTATTTTTGGGATTCTAGAATTTCAATTGACAATTATAGAATGGAGGTAGAATAATAAATAAATATTATGGACTACACACGCAACACTATTTAGCCCCAAACTAAGCAGAGTTGTACTATTGGAACCAGATAGCTGATAATTTTTTAAAATACATACATAGAATAGAATCAAACACCCAGACAGAGAACAAACATCTGTGTTCACACCACAAATATTTTTTTCCCGGTGGAGAGCGAACCCACGACCTACGGCGCAGAGAGCAGAGGTACTACCAACTGAGCAGAGAGGTGCTTACCTCCTCTGACTTCACAGATGAGCACAAGTTCATTCCCTTCTTCGAGAGGACCCACTACGCCAGAGACGTCTCGACCCGACTTGTCGTACAGGATTAGCTGGTGGGGAGGAACTGTAACCAAACGAGAAATACAATATTAATATCAATGACATAAATCACTACTTTTTTTTCTTCTTATCGTGTCACTAGTTCTTTTAAACACAGTGTGGTGAAAGGGGCTTCAGTTTTTAAGGTACCACTTCCAGTGGGAGCACATCTAAGCGTTTTGTCGCTGTCGCGTAACGCTGTCAAAAATGGTGGCGTGAAGTCAAAAGCGTTTGACTTCACGCCACCATTTTTGACAGCGTTTCACTGATCGACACCGCGGAACGCTTAGATGTACGCAGAGGCAATAAGAATAAGAAAAATACAACCGAATTGTGAATTAACTTTTTTATTTGAAGTCGGTTAAAAAAATATCTAAACAAAACACAGTCATAAAATCGTAAAGGCAAGGTCGACGCTAAAAATAATCGTATTCTAAAAAAACAATTGACTATCAAATGTTTGACATTTATGAATCTTATACCTTTAAACGAGAAAATCTTGTATATATATATGTATATATTTAGGATCTCGGAAACTGCACCAACAATTTTCACGAAATTTACTATACAGGGGTTTTCGGGGGCGATAAATCGATCTAGCTAGGATTCATTTTTAGAAAATGACGAGAAGTTGGTGTTTTGCAATATACTACTGTTCCTGCCATCTATTGGCGATTGTGAGCAACTGCAAGCTAGAAGGCGTTGTTAATTAAAAATAAGCCAATAAAGATACGACTCTTCCTGACATCTATTGGTGGTACCTATTGGCAAATAATAATACTATTTTTTTTAACCCGAGCGAAGCTCGGTCATACCGGCTCGTGTTTAATATTATGTTGGAAAAAGAAATATCAAATTTTAATTTTTACGTTCTAATGTAATGTTCGGATATACATATTTATAAGAACGAGTCACTAGTAGAAAATGGCTCACCCAATAAAATAAAATCCTTCACTTCCACTTTCAATCATGCGTAACCTACTTGTAACCCCAAAAATGTATTGGGAAATAGGCCATATGCCATGAAAGGCTTGTACTCTATTGTGTTGAAAGTAAAATAGCCAAGAAAAACGATTTTTATATCTTTTAATAGTAGATTGTTACACATGGCTATACAGGGTTATTCATTATTAGCTGCAAATACTCAGGAATTAGGTTCAACAAATAAAATAAAAAATATTTATGAAATGATTTTTTTAAAGTTTTGTTATGAAAATCCCGAGAAAATCGATAAAGGAATCATTGGCGCCTGACCTATTTTGACCTTTGATCCGCGCCCGCGCGCCGTGAGTGACACTCTGCGTTCAGTCACCGCCTGGGTGGGTCATCGACCTGTTCTCCATGGCAATCATTATGCAATAGCCGTAAAGAAATTAATAAAAATAAAATGTTGATACAAAAACTTGAAAAAATTTTTGATCAAATTAAAAATAAATAATTTAATAAATATTTTTTTATTCTATTTGTTGAACCTAATTCCTGAGTATTTGCAGCTAATAATGAATAACCCTGTATACTTACAATCGCACGACGCTCATAAATGCACATAATATCTGTCATCTACTCACATTTTTTTTAAGTAAAAAGTTTTCTCATCATTTTATAAGAAAACAGATTGTTTCACCAGAGAGTTTTGCATAGCTTGATAAATGAACTATTACATAATCAAGCAGTGTGACGGTAAAGTGATTTGAAATTGGAACGTATTTAGGTCTACCAACCCATGCATTGAGTAGCAAATGCCTACTTATACAACCTCTTCACACAGCAGTAAATCCTACTTAATGAGGATGTATGATGTAAAGATGAATAAATAAATATTAGGAGGTATTTTACACAGTACGTCAAACCCAAATCTTTTGTTTGCTTAAATATTTCGAGTTTTTTTATCGCTTCTTGCATTACCCAAAAGTGCCAGTAGGTGATGACTTGATTGTTGTTGATTACTCTATTCCATTATAATAGAAATAGGAGCATAAAAACTCATGTGCTATATCAAAATAACACAATAAAAACCTTATCATAAATAGCGGCGCCGTTTTATTACGGCCATGGTATAATAAAGGGCAGTCTATGTTAAAAGAACATGACGTTGTAACCTTTATTGTAAAACTAGTGAAATGTGTGACTGTGTACTTAAGTAAAGCCAGGAATAAATTTAAAAACTCCAAAAACTGGTTCTTTGTGGGCGCTTATAATACCCCTTACAAAAATACCTGAATCAAACTTTATTGGGTCTTTTATTATAGCCATAGTTATTATAAGCGACGGTCTTTCCTCAAAACGACGTTGTAACCTTTATTGTATAATTTTCCGCCATCGTATGCTCGTAATCTGGTTTTACCTTCTTATCTTGCCAATAGATTTAGTAGTAGTAGAACTCTTTGCGGTGGGCTCGTCCAGGGAAGTACTAGCACCATGCCGAGCTGCTGTGAAGCAGCATTGCTGTGTTTTGGTGTGAAGGGTGAGGTGCTGGTGAAAACTGGCAGCGTGGTGAACGGATTCCAAGTGCGCCGCAAAGAGGTTTCACCTAAATACATTCATGAATAAGTACTAACTGATCTTTAGTTACGTAAGGGCTGGAAAGGCATCCCGCCCCACTTACCGGAGCAAGAACTTTATAGCTGTCCCTTATCCATCACTTAAAAAGGCTATGCATTATTTACCTTATAAACATAGGCTGAATACCCATGTAACGTTGATGTAAATATGAAATGTTAAGGTTGGACACTATTTTATGAGTCTGTGAGTAGGTGAATTCATATTGTCTCAGACTGGGCTATTTATTTCTTTTGTGATCGTGGTCCTAAATTTCAAGGAATTTATCCTTGAAGTTCTAATTTGATGATACTAATCGTAAACAGAGCTGACACTATTAATGACATTAATCGTGAACAGTGCTGGCAATGTATTATTACGGCGAAAACTCTTCATTGAATATAGCTACAACTCTGTTTTACTTTATTACACGGCCAACATTACAACTACGCATCACGACGCCATTTTTTTTCCTACTAGTGATGTGTCTCCTCGATCGGTCCGAATAGGTATGCCCTATTCCCAAAACCGGCTAACAGTATATAAACTAAAAACTGCTGTATTTAGAACCCCTATTTCGATTTTGTACATATTACCGTAATTTCGACCCAGCAAACATAGCACCTAAATATTTCCTGTATTACCTTCCCATCTTCTAGACAAACGACCTAAATTACTGAATTTAAGGCACTAGACGAAAATCTACGAGTATCACACAGAGACAAAGCGACCCAGCTCAAAAGCGATGTCAGCCTTATTGTGTTGACACATTATGCTGCATTATTCAATTGGCTGTACTGTATACAGACGCTTCTCATTGTAGTGAGTATGTAGGTCATGCTATGGCACTTGTAAACAAAACTACATTTTTGGAAAAGTACTTTGTTTACCTCTGGCGACCGTCAGCAGGTCGATAATTTGCAAATATTATACAGCACTGTATGAAATTCCGCGCTACGTAAGTTATTTCAGAAATATCTTTTAAGAGGGCATCACACAGGCGACTCTCCATACAAACGTAGTCCCCTATTTCTTCCCTGGATAATGCCTCTAGTTTACAGTAACCATTTTTTCTCATAAAATCCAGATCTGCTATATACGTGCTCGTATGTTTTCCTTTTTTTCAGAAACTTATTGATAAAGAAAATATGACCCTCATATGATTTATATGAAATATTATAGAATATTATATAAATATATAGAATTGGAGGTGATATTTTCTTTATCAATAAGTTTCTGATAAAAAGGAAAGCATACGAGCACGTATATAGCAGATCTGGATTTTATGAGAAAAAATGGTTACTCTAGACTAGAGGCATTATCCAGGGAGGAAATAGGGGACTACGTTTGTATGGAGAGTCGCCTGTGTGATTCCCTCTTAAAGCACCCACGAAAACGAAGCTACCCTCGAAATGTCACACTCCTTGGCTTCTGTAAAGCTTGAGTACCTACGTACCTAGATTATATGTAGGTACAAATGAGAATGTCATGGCGTAAGATCAAAGGCGACTCCACGAGCGTAATTAAAGTCCAATTTCTCAATTATTCATATCCGAGAAACAGCCAACCGTAGCTCGCAACATGACAAACACTACTAATTACGGTTCGGCATACAAACAATAGTTTTAGCAGTGGAAGGTTCACCCGCAAAACCGAATTACGAGCCCTTACTATCGGTAACAAAAGTAACCCCATTGTTACCCAAACTGTTCGAATTGTGGTCTACTCTCAAAGCGGGAGGCTGTCGCTTCAACTCACTATACTAATCGTGGGAAGTCGGTAGCCTGAGTAGAGCTGTTTAAATATGCAGGCTAATCAATTAATAGAGCTACTACTAGAGATACTACTATGAGGCTACTGTATTCTGCTTTGAGGCTACTATATACTACTATGAGGCTAGTGGTTTCAGGCTAATGGTGATGATTACTATTCTAAACACCAAAAGGAAAAAGCGTGAGTCTATGTAACAAAAAAGCAACAGAAGGACCAACTACCAAAAATAATTTATTCATTTATTCTAGTTCTTAGAAAAAAAGTTTGGTGCTCTGACTCCACTTAGCATGACAAGAAAATAATGATGATTTAGTCCAATCCTTCCATGACATTTTTTCTCAAATTGTTTTACCTATACTCTATTATTTTATGTATAAGTAATGTCTGTCAAAGTAATGGTTTAGTAATGACATTAATCCACAATACATTAGCCAGGGCAATTTAGGTAGATATTAGTACCATGCTAATGTGCTCATACGGCTCATAGCACTGCTATCAATAACCATGAAAATTCCGAACGATCAACCGCATAGCATATCCGAATATTAGATAGGATAGGTTGATAACGCCCAAAATGCTAGATAGCGGATGCAAGCGATGTCACTAATTTCACGGTGGGTCCCCTGAGGTCGACTCGGCCACCGGGCTAGTTAGTAGTCATTACAAGGGCGGCCATTCGCCAAGTTGCTCCTACAGAGGAATTGGCCAAAACAACATCCAATTTTAAGGCCTCTACACAGTTTACGATATCCGATCCTATACTAATACTAATACTAATCAGTACATATTATTATAAAAAACATTCGAGTGCTCTTTGAGACCTTACTTTCTTTCATTTCAACTAGTGCCATGACAAGGCAGATTATACACAAATATTTAAAAAATACAGGCAAACCTTTTTTAATGTTATTAATTATGAAGCGGTTTACGAAGCGTCCTGACTTTCGTTTCCGGCATTTCAGAAGAAGTGGGCTATAACATTATCATATCTATTTTATTGCAAAGTATAAACCATGCAGTAACTCGCTTCGATTTGTTTTATTGTGGAATCGACGCCCTGGCATTGTATAAGCGTTTCTGCACGCTTGATTTTGAAAAGATACCGCTTGGCCTCTGAACGATATTACTATGATATCGTATAGTCCCAAATCGGATCGAAAACTGTGGCGTGCCTTTAAAGCGAATTTCATAGGAGGCGTCAATTAAACGCAAAAGCGGTGGTGCGATTGCGTCGCCTTTCGCCGTTCGCAACTCCAAACCAATTTGTGTTTGACTCATTGTCGTAGTAAATGAATTTGCTTTGTTTGAATGTTAATATCTTGTTACAGTTGCGGTTGATGTTATCGTGTCTCGAGTGCTCGTATTTTGCTCATGTTTCTCTGTATAATTTGTGTGAAGCGACGAACAGGCGTGGAAAATCAAAGTGGTGGCTTAAAAGGCGTTCTAAGTGATTTTATTTATGTATAAACTAGACTCAGTAATTAGTAGGCTACATAATTACTAGCCTAAATAATATAATAGACGAGACCTATGATTAAAGGGCTTGGGCTCATCTGAGAGAGAATTAGTATAACCATAACTATTCAAAGATATAACGTTGCTAGCCATTTGGGCACGTTCCCTGGGGCCGATGATAGATAATAACGCTGAACTCTGTTTTCGACTCTTAAAAGGTGTATTACCTATTAATAAAAAGCAGACTTTTTTGCTAAGGATATTTAAATAGTTTCATAAAATACGATGCGTTACGAATCATTTAAAAGTATTATATACTCACTGCAAATTTTGTCTTCAAAAGCTTACTTGCTACGGATCCTGACGTACCGCTTTCGCTTCATTTTAATTTTATTTTTTACAACTAGATGATGAATTTAGCATATGGCCCACCTGATGTTAAGCGGTAACTATCGCTTGAAAAAAAGCATTGTTTCGTAGTTCTCGCATGTCCGGAACGTGCCCATGATGCACTGCTCTGCGTCCATCAAATTGAGGCATACAGATGTTTCCCCTGTAATTACCCCGGCACCCACAACCCTTCAAACCAAAACAGCAATGCTGCTTCATGGCAGAAATATGCTTGATACCTTCCCCGGGCGAGCCTTTTACAAAGAGTTCTACTACTACTCTATAAATTTCATGGGCACGTAGGTATAGGTAATTTCCATAACCTACAAAACAGATCTACAGTCATTTATGACTCGCCAGCTCGCAATTTCGTATTATAATTTATCCGACAATATGTCCGTAACGATCTATTCCTACAATAACGTTTGATGTGGCGATAAATCTCATACTGGGAATACAGTTGAAATTATTGCCTCTGAATAATGCATTCGCCAGACACGGTTGAGGTTGTTAAACTGCATCTAGCCTTGGACCGGACGGTTCGTTGCAAGTTTTACTTCAGTGTCATTATTCCTCGGTTTTACCGTGTTTTACGTAAGGAATATTTTATGTGAATTTAGTTTGTTTTTAATTTGAGTTGGATTATTGTCGGTGTGTTTATTTAGGAAACTTTTTCCTTTGTTATATAAATCTAGGTCCAGTCAAAAGTGTATTTATTCAGTACAATCGCAAGGATCACTTTGAAACGTCTTGAAGCTAGGCGAGTCTAGGTGCCAGTTCCACAGTGTAGTATACCTACTACTCGGAGTCCTATTAGTTTATCGTCCATTTAATTACTTATACAAGGTGTATCTAAATATGTGTACTATGCGAAGGTGGGGGGTTTCAGACCACAATGGTGATCAGTTGTGGGGGGGAGATAATTAAAAATTCCTATTTTCAGTTTCCCATACAAAAATATTTAATTTCATAATGCCTAAACAAATTGACAACCCTATCCTTGTAACCCCTTGACCCCTTGACCTACTACCTCTGTAGGTCTACTACTACTACCTACTACTTCTGTAGCTTCCCCCCCTTCAGGATAGTACACATATTTTGATACACGTTGTATAGGTAATTTGTTTTAGCTCATTTGTATGCCTTTCTTGTGTCAAATTAAAGTGTTTTTAAAATTTGCCCTCTGGTAGTAAGAGATGGCAGTTCCTGACACACTTTTTTATTTATGTCCCTTGTGCCCTGTAAATAAACTATTGTACTGCCAATAGTTTATTGCTATCAACTAGTTGATTGTTTATTTATATATGTTTTCAGCTATTTGGTTCCCATAATACAAGCTCTGCTTAGTTTGGGGATAGATAGTGCTGTGTAGATTGTCCAGAATATATATTTATATTTTATTTATTGCGTAAGTATATGATTTTTTTTAGGTAACTATCGTTATTTATCAAATTTTATCATGATTATAATAAACGTTCCGAAACCTCAAAATCAATACAATTAGCGGAAACAAGAACTGCTTGCGACTGTTGACAAATAAACACCAGTTTATTGTAGGAACATGTTCCGAACACTATAGATTTTACGAGTTTTCCACTCTCCCTAATATGACTTGAGAATTTGTACATATTGCACAGGCTATAACTTAAAACTGAGTTACGTTTTACGACGCCGATTTTCTTGAAGAATCTCGTTTGGATAGTCTATCGGTTTCCGTTCCTAAGCCGTCATAAAATAAAGACGCGTTTTATGTTGCTAGGTACCTACTTGAAGTTGAGGTTTAAATTCCTTTAGTATGCAGATGTGGACATGACTCAATTTATTCGTTTTAAATGTCGGATCGTTTGGTTTCGAATCAGATACGGTTTATATCTAGCAATAAGGTGTTCGCATTTTACTCGCCAATTAAACATTCGTATTTAAAAGTATCTAGACTAGACGACAGTTCTTCTCTTGGCTCTCTATACACACTTTGTTTTTATTATACAACTAGTGGGCGCCAGCGGCTTCGCTCGCCCGTTCCCGTAACACCCCGTTCCCGTTGCTTTTTCGGGATAAAAAGTATCCTATGTCCTTCTCCCGGTTCTAAGCTACCTCCCCACTAATTTTCTGCCAAATCGGTTCCGCCGTTCTTGAGTTATACACTTATAATACACTCCAATAACACACTCCAATAACACACGCCTAAAACAAACCATTGCCAAGGCAATGCTTTGTTTTAGGCGTGTGTTACCGCACGTCAGGAACGTGTCCTAAGATGCACTGCCCTGCGTCCATCAACTTGAGGCATACAGATGTTTCGCCTCACGTGCCTGTAATTACACCGGCACCCACACCTTTCAAACCGTAACACAGCAATGCTGCTTAGTACTTCCCCGGACGAGCCCTTCACAAAAGATAACTAAAATCAGTCACTAAGTCAATACAGTCTGTAGTGACTGTATTATGTATTTTCCAGTAAGACATAATCAATATCACTACATATCCATCTCGACATACAAAGCACAGTACCTATATACAGGGTGTAATCGTTAAGTGTGCACAGGCGATTATTCCGTAACTATTGCAGATATCAAAAAAATTTTAAACTGATATCGAAAGTACTTTACCTAATGAGTAAAATGACATTAATAACTTTTTAAAAATAAAACGAGAAATATCCAAAAAAATTACATTAATCACTCCCATACATACATGCATTAATAGTATGAGATAGTAGAAAGGTTTTTCAAATTGAAAAATACAATAAATTGGCGGGAACGAGAACCCGCGATAAAGAATTTGAATTTAAAACGAACACCAAAGAGTATCTTTCTTTTTGTTTTTATTTAGTATGTTGCTTTTCAGCTAGTTCAAATCAATACAATATTGAAACAAGGTTTATTATAAATTTGAAGTGGTAAGATAATTAATCTACACGTGTATCTACTTGAAATTCATTAATACCTTCATAATATCGTACATAATTATAAAATGACAAGGGTAAAATGAGTAGGTACTATTCCACTTAAAATAAGGAAACTAAAACCTTTCTACTATCTCATACTAAATGTATGGGAGTGATTAATGTAATTTTTTGGATATTTCTCGTTTTATTTTTAAATAGTTATTAATGTCATTTTACTCATTAGGTAAAGTACTTTCGATATCAGTTTAAAGTTTTTTGATATCTGCAATAGTTACGGAATAATCGCCTGTGCACACTTAACGATTACACCCTGTATAGTCGCGTTCACGTTTGTGATGATATAATCATCATTTCCCAAAACCTCTAATGGCAAAGATATTGGAAGAGTCAGCGACGCGTTAGCACTTATCCAGCCGACGAGGCGCGACGTACTTCGAATCGTTTCATTTCTTATTATGAACTCGATCGATACACGCTCAGCTGCTCACAGCCAACTTGTTTCATTAAATTCAAATTTCGTGTTTTACTTATTAATTCAGGGGAACGTTTCCTGTGCACGTCACGCGTCGGCTAGGCAGCCGCTTTTTAGAGCTTTTAATGGTGCCAAAACTGGAATTTTCCCTGATGTTTGAATATGTTATGAACGCATTGGATTGTTACGGAAATATACGTCACCATTTAAAAAAAAATTATATAGAAATAATCACAAAAGATTTGAACAAAGAGTATAAAAAAATCATTAACGAAGCTATACTATAAAAAAATCGGTTGTCTGTAAAGTCGGTTTACTGACGATAGTTGAACGTGATAACGTCATAAGAAAATACTCGCGGACTCGGACTCGGACTCGAACTCTCGGACCCCCTCCGGACCCTCATTTACCCTTACCCTCATTTACCCTTACCCTCATTTACCCTTACCCATTACCCGACCCGGGCTCGGGCGCAGGTAAATGGAACGACGAAACGACGTAACGACGCATGAGTCATGTTTTTTCGTGCGTGCAGCCGGCTCCATCGATTTATAAGACGTTATCACGTCAAAATTATGCTTAGTTTAGATCTTTAGAATACTTTACTTTAGAAAAGGAGATGGATATTTACAAGTATCATCCGTGGAAACCAATTAGTATTTTTTCATAATTAAAACGGAACCTTTTTGAATATTCCATTAAATAGAGTCCAATTAGGTAGAGCCGCACCGTGCATAAGAAACCTTTAGCTGTCGAGTTATACAGAGTTGCACTTGCCGCGACTTTAGTATTCTTCCCGACTCTAAATGAAGCGGTGGAAGTTTCATAGAATTTGGAAGCTTTCGAACCCCCCAAAAGGGTTTCGCTGAGCGGATCCAGATAATTGGCAAGTTTTGTTCCGTTGTACTGTACTCTGGATAGCAAGTTCCATCGCTTTTAATTATGTTAGACAGTTGCCAATAATGTAACTTAATTTTTGATTCGGATCGAATTCGAGTATTTGTTTGGAGCTTTTGCAATCGAATACTATTGTTCTAAGGCTCTGTATTATTATTTTTATAATTGAAAATGCTTGTCAGCAAAGTTATCAAAGCCGTTTATATTTGAACAATTAAGTTTCACAAGTTCATGTTAAGCAATTCACTTAAAGTTTGCTACATAATCACATTTCTCGGAGTTGAAACTTGGGCGTGTTTCTGTAGGGCGCTTACAAACTCACGAAATATGAACGCGACGTAAGCCACCTAGATGTAGAAAGCAGGTTTATGTCTTTACCGGTAAACCTCTTTTCATTGTGTCATAGTGATAATGCAGTTCCATCCTAGTGAAAGGTTGGAGTGTGAATAAAAAAGCAGGGAATCCACTTTCTATGTAAAAAAGACCCAACTTTGCTCACGAACAAATTTTTGGTGGATGCCGTTTAAAGTGGAGTCTCATTAACATGTCAACGGGGATTAGGAGTTTTATTGGATTTTAACAGGCTTTTAGCTGCATTGTGTCCGTTGGATGTTATGACTTTGTTTACAGTTTGCTCAGCAAATAAAGTCAAGTGGAAACACGCTATGTGACCCCTACTTGATGGAAAGACGACAATGAATTTGAGGCCTATTATAATAATAAGCAGTAGACATCTTTTACGGCTAAAATGATCATAAAGCTAATAAAAGTATACGCTGGCTGCTTGATAGACCAAGTCGAACATAAGTGTTTTTTGATGAGGATGATCGTAAATTTTTTTGGACATGAAAATGTTCGATCAAACTTAATAATTGAATAGCTATAAGAGCCAGAGCGCTTACTTTCAACGACCTTTAACAGCAGCCTAGCTGATTGGATGAATACTACCAAATTCAAATAGTACGCTAGCTGATTTTGGCTTTATTGTTAAAAAAATGTGAGCGCCAATCGCTCTTAGCAATTGGCGCTCACATAACAAAACATCATTAATTATTTTTGACAATCAATTTATCGTGCTGCTGGGTTTCAGTTATCACTTTTTCAATCACCTATATAGAAAATTCATCGTGACCATGCTGTCGTAACTTGAGAACTTTCCTACTTTCAGCATAGTGGTCAAAATAGCCTATCACAATGGTATCATAAAAGTTGAACAACGGTGTATCAAGCAGTAAGTTTCGCAAGACGATGACTTACGGTAACAACACTGCAGCCCCCACTTACACGTTATGTATTGCTTCACTTAACTCAAAACCCGGCCTGGGAAAGAATTACTGAAGAATGAGGGCCGCTGTAAATAGGTATTGGCCTCTTTTGTTTGAGCTCTGGGTTTTTTATTAGGTAGGTTTTACTACTTTGCATTTAGGCCGTTTCAAAATACTTTGCGAATTTTTTAGGTTAAATTTGAAAATGTCAACCCTTAAATCGTATTTTTAATCATAAATTGTACTGTAGTACCTAATGCTGCATGCAGCCATCCCAAATCGAATATCTAAAGCAGTTCTTTCTTAATACAAAATAGAGGGAATATGATGTTTCAAAGTTATGACTGTTACACACCATTCTATGACGACCGACAAGGGCAATCTAAAACTCGGGCGGGCCCGATATTATATCACCCATCACTAGCTCGCCACATATCAGCGTAACTCATACATTTAATAATCCATTTGCCAATTTATTTATAAACCAATATTATAATAATTATAGTGCAGTATAAACCAAATAAATTCAGCATTCATGCAGAAAGCTAACTGCTATTTTAAAGTAGAGCTCGTTTACAATTTAAAATTCGTGATATACATATGTAGATAAGCGGAGTATAATAAATTCTTGGGAAGGCTGTGGCGGGGTACTGGCACGGGTAAGTAAAAATCACTTTGTGAGTCAATTTTGTTTGGTTTTATAAAACAAGATTAAGTTTAACAAAAACACCTTTAGTAGGTATCACAAATGTTAATAACACTTCTTTTAGAACCTCTAGCATTCACATTTAAATTTTCGCTTTTTACAAAATCCGTGACGAATTTAAAAATTTCATTCATCAAATTTCATGTAAATTTCAATTCGATTGAATAAACACATCATGTATCTTGTGATCGATATAGCCCTTAGTGGTATTTAAATTAAATATTGTCAAATCAGGGAACAGCAAATACGTTTTTGGTTGGGCACATAAATAACCGCAAATTGCCGGGTACATTTACGGAGCGAGCAAGTCGTTGGTCCTAGGCAAAGCACCGCGCCGCCACGCGCTACTCCAAACGTGATATCATAGTACATTATTGTAATAACAGCACTCGGGGGCTTCTTTGACGGGGCAGAGGTCGTGTGTAACCTCTCATTTTCCTTACCGAAATTCAAAGGAGCTCTAACAAAGCTTTGTTTTGCATCGCTCTCTCGAAAGCCGCTGAAAGGCTGGCTTTTAAGATAAGGTTCTCTTATAAATTTTCAGCATAGAGCAGACATTTTACGCCAAAGTTTTTCACTGTGTGAATCCGAACATCTGCCGCGGTTCCCATTCTAGTTTTGGGGGTCACCGTTTTGTGGCGGCGTTATTTGCGAAAACCATTTCACTCGTTATGAGACCAATTATATTTTGAGTGTACGAAATTGAAAATGTTAATACTTGCCTCCGTTTAGCTTCCGCGGGTTTTAAGTGCTTTATAGCGCAATGAAGCTGCAGTGTGGGTATGAAACTAAATTTTCTAAATTGAATTACAAGCGTTGCGAATAGGTGCAATCACGGTGATTTATATTTCTTATCTAGCAGTTCTATAGCACATTCACATAGAATAACATTGAAAAGGTTAATCAGACTATAAATACTTTTGTTTAGAGCAAGAGGAATTTGATTGCTATGTTATTATTTCAAACAATCAGTATTATTTTATTATTATTAACCATCAGTAGTAGTAAAGCTCTTTGTCAGGGGCTCGTCCAAGGAAGTACTATCACCATGCCTATTTCTGCCGTGAAGCAGAATCGCTGTGCTTCTGTTTGAAGGTTGTGGGTGCGGGTGAAATTATATACTGGCACGTGAGCCTGAACATCTACATGGCTCAAGTTGATGGACGCAGGGCAATGCATCGTAGGGCACGTTCCTGACGTGCGTGATCTACGAGGTAATGCTTTATCCTAGGCTATGGTTACCACTTAACATAGTGCACTGGTGGTCTAGTGGTAGTGGCCCCGCCTTCCGATCCGAAGGTCGTGGGTTCAAATCCACTCGTGTACCAATGAGTTTTTCTGTCGAAAAATTTATGTGCACTATGCCAGTACTCTCAAAACGGTGAAGGAAAACATCGTGAGGAAACCGGCGTGTTGTAGAACCTCAAAAAGTTCGAGCAACACGTGTCAAAGGTCACGCAAAAAGGGCCCACTAGCGGCCTACTTGCGGAAAAAACCTGCCCGCACATCAAGTGCGGATGATAAAAACTTGCCAACTTACCACTTAACATCAAGTGGGCCGTGGCTTGTTTCATCATATATTTGCGTAAAACAATATTCTTAGAGCATACAAAAGCCTACGCATTTTCTAATTTAGAAAAAGGAGACGACACCTGAACTTTTTGATATGTAAATACTTTTTGAATTTGATAATCCATAATCTAAAAAGTTTAGTCATTAGGTATCTCATTTAATTTTATTAAGCACACGTAAATGTAAAAGTTGTCGTTTTGTTCCAATTTAAGCAAGCTTAAACAACTTCCCATTTCGACCTTTGTGCGTTCTATAATTATTATAACTTTGAATCAGGCTATGGGTAGATACATACACTTATAGGTAGGTACGTACCGAAATAGGCAGACGTTGGTTAAGATATTTAGCTATCCAATGAACCGAATAATGGTTATATTACACATTGCTATATTTGCAACAATATAATTATTGGTGCATAGTTGGTAATATCAACTACAGTTGGATGACCGTCATCACTATGCACTGAAACACTAAGATATCATATAAGAACTGCTTCACTTTTACGTTGCGGATAGCCAAGGAGTGGACTTTCTTGCCGGCGTCTGTTTTTCCGGACACTCATAACTTGGATGTTTTTATAACGCTTTTATTAGCTTCACCTGTATGTTTGTAAGTTTGTATGTAACCGACCCATTCGAGCTCGATTTTGTCCTACTTTGAACGATCAGATTTGATTCAAACTTTGCACACCTGTCGAAGGTCGATGACAATTCAATATTATGAAAAAAAATGAAAATAAAAAGTAAAAAAAAAAAAAATATTGTTTAAAAACTAAAAAAAAAACGCTTTTATAACTAATTGAACTAAAAAGTTAAAAATAAAACTGTAATAATCAATTGAAAAATTTATATTATTGTACAAAAAAGCGTGGGGTGCTTTTTATAATAACTTCAGATATAATAGACTATTGATAAAATATTTACAACAATCAAAATCAAGCCCCCCACGCTTTTTTGTACAATAATATAATTTTTTAGTATTTATTAAGAGTAGAGTGAACAGGTATCTTCTAGGTAAGCGTGCTACAACGTCGACCGCATCATCACTTAACAGCAGGTGATATTGCGGTCAAACGCAAGTCTATAAGTAAAAACAAAAAAAAAATAACCTGAAATATGAGGCAAGAGTTACTCACCGATAACAGATAGTCGTATCTGAAAATTCCTAGTTGGCGAGTTCTTAAAGTCGACTCGACATCGGTAGACGCCCTCGTCATCGAGTTGTACCGTCGCAAGGGTCAAAGAGGCAGGTCGAGTGATGGTCACGAAATCAGCTCTGGGTCCGAAAACATTGGGGTCTGACCACTGCAGAGCCTTGTTGAAGGATCGACCACGAACGTCGAAGCTGGAACAAAAGATGAATATGTTAAAAAAGGTGTCACCCGAGTACATGGTTAAACATAGGCTGACAAACGTAATTCATTTCATTTCAATGTATTAATCACACTAAAATATTAATAGATTTTGTTGTTACGAATGCATGCATTTTGTACATTCGAGTACATTCTACGAAACAGTAATGGAATTACTGATATGTGAAAATAATTGTTTGATTCCCTTGAAATGAAAATTTCTCTTGTTAAATATTGCTTTAACAAATTGTTTATTTATAAACGCTACGCACGCAAACAACCTCATCATTATAAAATTACAAACAACAGATTTGATACCCGATAAAAAACAATAAAAGCAAATAAATTTTTGACGAAAAAATCAGAGGTGTTCTAGCTATACCTATATTATGGCAACGTAAAATTACCACCACCATATACTTTGAGAAATTGCTTAGTTAATTGCTATTTTATAGTTTCTCATTAAAAGGCGGAATATGGATAATTGTTCCGTAATAATAGGCAGTATTATGTGAGTCGTGAAGTTTATTGTAATTCTTGAAGCGTAGATGGCGACATTAAAAGTAATGGGCCTACCTTATTGTTTGCTCGTTTTTTTTGGGAAAGTATGGTATAAAGCTATTCAGAGCTACTGGAGTTACAGGCACTGGACATAATCCATTTAGCTTAAGTTTTTATGTTTGCGGACGTTTATCAAGTTATCTCCAAAAGAAAAATATTTGAAGAGAAAATGATTTGAGTACTTAGTCCGCTGCTTTGTTTTCAGCGGCAAGTGCTAAGCTTAAAAGTTTTTGAAGTTTTAATTTTTCTGCTACATACTTTCGTTTTAGCCTTTTGTACTTATAAGGGCGCGTTCGAGAATGTACAACAGAGATATTTCTACCGTCAATGTAGCGTCTATTTTTCAGGTTGGAGAAAGCCGGTGAAATTACAGGCATGTGAAGTTTGACACCTTAATGCATCAAAACGAAGGACGCAGGGCAGCGCGTCGTTATTTGCAAGGGAAATGTTTTCATTAAAGACTGGCCTCTCAGCTCAGTTGGTAGTAGCTCTGCCTTCTGCGCCAAAGGTCGTGGGTTTGATCCCCACCGAGAACAAATATTTGTGTGGTGAACGCAGATGTTTGTTATTTGTCTGGGTGTAATTTGAATTCGAAGTGTGTATTTACAAAAAAAAATGTATTATAACAGCTATCTGGTTCCCATAGTACAAGCTCTGCTTAATTTGGGGCTAGAGAGTGTTGTGTGGATTGTACAAAATATTTATTATTATTTATTTAGAGTGTCGTAACATCAGGCTATAGTAAAATAGTATTTTTTTGTGCTACACACCGTACAGTAATTCTAGCAAATTGTACTTATTTCAGAAACCAAACTTCACCTGTAAATCTTTCTAAGCTAAGTTTTAACTAAACTTACTCAAGTTTCTGTGAGGATGTTCACTAATTTCGCGCAAACGGTTTAGGTGTTACCTCACGACTTGCTGCCTTAAACATGGCTGTAAATTGCTAATGCTAATAAACCACCCCCTGTACTCACGCAAACTAATCTCTTTAATCAGACACCTGGCGACCTATTTTACTAAGTCTTAGTTCTTGCTGTGACTTTGGCTTCTTTATGAACATTTGACACTTTTATTTACTATACACAGTAGGTGTATTAAGAAGAGTACACACACACACACACAGTAGGTGTAGGTGTACGTATAAAGGCTGAACTTTCAATCTACTTATTATTTTAAATCTAAATAAATATAAATATTGTGGACAATTCACACAACACTACCCAGCCCCAAACTAAGCAGAGCTTGTAATAGTGTCAGATAAAAAAATAAAAAATATTTAGAGGCTTGTCAAAAACAAGGACTGACATTTTTTATTCGAAGAATAGCGTTATTCTGAAGATGAAAAATCTGTCCTTTTAAAAAAAAGAAAAGATTCCAATCAGACGTACTGTTTCTCATAAGGTTCATAAGTCATGTGATAAGTGCAGTCGACTTGTTAGCGATACTGTTATATAAAAATATGATATTACTAGCTGCCACCCGCGGCTTTGCTCGCCCCGTTCCCGTTACTTACATCCGTTCTCCGTTACAATATTTATATAAATTGTAGTCTGTGTTATCCTGATGTATACGCTACGCTGTATTATTGTAAAGTTTCATTAAAATCCATTCAGTAGTTTATACATGAAAGAGTACAAACATCCATCCATCCATTCATACTTACAAACTTTCAAGTTAGTATTAGTAGGATATTAAGCTTAACCTTTATCATCTACAAACACGATTAATAGATACCTAGGCGTCTAGATACTCGCACTGCATGGTTGGCATAGCCGAGTAGATGAAGGGTGTTAGGTTGCAAGTTACCGTCTTGTTCCACGCTGTAATAAACATGAATTTCTTCGTAAAATATGTTGCAACCAAGCCAAGCCAAAGTAGCTTATGAAATTATAGGACTTGTGTTCAAGAATACAGGGCATTTTATTAAGACCTTCCTTAGATATCCTCAAATAGTTTTTTTGTTGGCCTTGGTTGAGGAAATGTTACGTGCCTGGAAGTAGCTGTTTCGCTTTTATTACTATTTTTTTTATACAACTTTCTAATGGGACAAGTAGGTATATGGCCCACATGATGTTAAGTGGTAACCATCTCATATAGCAAAGTGTTATCTCGTAGGTCAAGCACGTCAAGAACGTGCCCTAGGATGCACTGCCATGCGTTCATCAACTTGAGGCAAACAGATGTTTAGCCTCACGTTCCATAAATTTTACCGGCACCCATACCCTTCAAACCGAAACACAGCAATGGCAAAAATAGGCATAGTACTAAGAAACATCAGTAAGGAGGGAGTTGATAGAAAGTGAAAATGTAAACTTCTTATAACTAAATAGGTACAGTACGATTCTAAAAATTTGAAAAAGATAAAACAAATTGTTATTTACTGAAAAATACAAATCTTTAAATTACACTCGTAAACAGCGTTGCATAGATTTGTCGGTTAAGCCCAATGGTTAAACCCTCGCAAATAGCCCACAAGTTGACTTTTACAAAACCAATAAATGTTCGATCCATTTACGTTGGAAAGTTCAATTTGTAACGGTTCAATCTGGGCGTCAGTTATCGCCTTGCCGTCAATGGTTTATGGGTTAGGGCGTAAATTCACAGCTTAGCGTGCGAACTGGCTAGATCATATTTTGAAACTGGCCTAGGTTTTCGATTTTTACTTTTATACGGCTTTTTTGCTATGTCCCACTAATATCATAAATGCGAAAGTTTAGATGGATGGATGGATGCTTGTTACTCAGTAACGCCAGAACAGCTGAACAGATCTTGATGAGGCAAATCGGTTCAGCCGTTCCTTATAGTTATAATAGGCATGAAGACAGTAATCAAGTATCGCCAAAATATTTATCTGATCTAATGAAAAAGGATTCAAAGATTTTAAAAAATGTATTTATACTCTTATTAATGTCGAGATTGACAATTTATTTGATAATATAAATCTACAAAATACAACAATCCGCCATGATGGCTCAAACACCGGTCAGAGCGAATTACGTCACGGCTATATAAATGTCATTCTGATTTAGTACAAAAGCACCAATGTTTACTGTTGAATACTATAACCGTGACGTAATAACAGACGCCATGACACCAGCGAGCGTTTTGGCGAGAATTTGAAAATTTAAATTTAAATGTACTTTTATTGCACAAAAACCTTAATTTTCTACAGAAATATGATATATTTTAGACATAATAGATACTTCTGAATATGATAGAAGAGATTTTTGAAAATTAGTCGTCAGGCCTAATAGGCCTGACGACTAATTTTCAAAATCTCTTAGTGTAACTAACACGACTTTCTTTATACATAAACTGGAATTCGCTTTGATGGAGGCGAAGTAGCATTAACCTGAGTGAAGACCATCATGGCTCAATAATACTTATGCTATCTTACATCCTGTTATTAAGATAGAATAAACTTGGTTTGCCCTAAAAATCTAATTATAATTTTGAATTCCATCTTTTTATCGTGTCACTGTGGTGTTAGGGTTTTTAGCGCGTTTGAGCATTTTTGAATCTCCATTATTATAAGAATCATAGTCCTGACTGAAGGCCTGCGCGCATCTAGGCAATCGCAAATGGCAATCAGCTGAAACGCTATCAAATATCGCTGTCATATTTGACAGCGTCTCAGCTGATCGCCATCGCCATCGCCTAGATGTGCGGGGTTACTCCCACCAAAGCCACGCTTTTTTCCCACTCAATGCCACGGATTTTGAAAAACAAATGAGTCGCTACTCCACAACAAGTATAAATACTCAAGTACAGTCCACAACAGCATGTCCTTGACTGAATAACTGGCTGATATTATATCGACAAAGTAGGTGTGTTAAAAATGATCTGATTTTGAAAGAAAATATTGAAACCGTAAAACGATGCATTGAACCAACTTCAACTATATTCCTGTGGTAGATATTTAAAAGCCTTCCACAGTTACCCTAATAATAGGGCTAAGCGGCTCGAGTGATTAATGGTCTGATGGGTCGAGCCGTGTTAGTGGTACATAGTTTGCAAACATATCGCGATAAACCTTTCTTGTGCGGCTATGATGATGGCTTGTAGTGATTCTACACAAATGATCATTCAAGATAGTGAGTATTTGTGTGTTTAAAACAAACATACACTTTATAACTTTTGAAACTATCATGGTTTTTAACACTATTTAAACCAACGGGATATGTACCATGATTCAATTTTGTAAATTTTGACTCCCGATATTTCGGCACAGTTGCATGCATTACACAGAAAAGAATGCGTAAGAAGGTAGATCGATTTGTCTGCCAATAAATTTTGTTTTACTCGTGGACTTCAGTTCAACCGTAATCATGGTGCATGTATGCAACTGTGCCGAAATATCAGGAGTCAAAACTTACAAAACTTAATCATGGTAAATATCCCGTTGTGTCATTAAAAGAAAACATACAATAAGCACACTCTTCCACAGTTGGTTCGAAAGAAGATTTCAAATTGGGCAGACATTGTGACGAACATCGCGGGCAATTTCATATTTTCTTTCTTTCTTTCAAACACAGAACCGTCCAAAGTGGAACATACAGAGAGAGTCTTATATCCAGCAGTGGGTGAAATCGGGTTGTGGATAATGATGTTGGTTCAAAAGAACCAGTGACACGAAAAGTAGAAGAAGAAGCCTCACAATACAAGACAACACAAAGAAACATACAGCCCACCTGATGGTAAGAGGTACCGTAGCCTATGAATCTTACAACAACAGAAGCATCACAAACGCGTTGCTAACTCTTTAATATTTTTCTGACTTGCTTATACTTTTGTGACAATGTAAAAAGCTTTGTTGGTTTCGTATTGATATTTGTTATGATAAACCTTTGTTACCAACACACAATACTGTAGCTCTTTGTTGTTGCGAATTAAATAAATAAATTGAAACATCAGAACTTTGTTCCAGTCTCTGGAACTGGTTCATAACTAATGTATTCAACTTGTGTTGGCAACACAATAATTGTAATGCACTATTCATACAGTTGCAATTATTACGACGGTGGACGAGTGAAATATTTTATGACGAATGTTTTCCTAGAATATTTTTTTTTACACAAGTTGCTGATGGAATATCATATGGCCCATTTATTGTTAAATAGTAACTATTGCCCATAACAAAGCATTACCTCGTAGTTCACGCACGTTAAGAACGTGCCCTACGATGTACTTGTCTTAACCAACTTGGGGCATCAATGTTCAGCCTCACGTGCCAGTAATTTCACCGGCACCCACAGTACCCACACCCTTCAAACCGAAACACAGCAATGTTGCTTCACGGCATAGGCATGGTGGTAGTACTTCCTCGTACGGGCCTAACACAAAGAGCTCTACTACTACTTAAAGTATTGCTGTGACGCCTTTGAAAGGGACTGGTGGTACAGGGTTGTAGAGAGTTGCGGGGATGCCTTTGCCCAACAATGGAATGATTCGGGCTAATAGTAATAGTAGTTGCCTTCGTAATGGACATTTAACGGTTGGTTTATATTATGGAATAAAAGACAGTGGACGGCGGAGCTAATTAGAACAAACATAATTAGAACAAACATGTATACGCATTGTTTGTATTAGATCATTGTGTGTATGTATCATTGTCTATCTATTATGTACCATTAGACTGCCGATTGTTTTAACAAATAATTTTAATGTTTTAGTATGTAGTTTTTGTAAGTATTTATGTGTTTTCTATCTATCTAACCGTCTATGTAGTATTAAGGCGATAACTCTTCATTGATAATAGCTAGAACTCTGTTTTACTTTAATAAACGGCAAACCAAACATCTACGCATTACGACGCCATCTTCCTTCCTCCCTCTAGTGATGTCACTTGTCGCTCGGTCCGAGTAAGGATGTCTTATTCCCAAAACTAACAGTAGGAAAAAGGAGTTGTTGCTTATTTTCGTCAAAAAAACAACATATGACAGCCTGTGGTAACAATATCAGTATTATTATTATTATTCAGCCATTTTTGTCCCACTGCAGGGCAAAGGCCTCCCTTCCCTCTTCCCACTCTTCGCGAATTAACGCAGTGACAGGCCACGATCTAAGGTGGGAGTCAAGTTCGTCCCGCCATCTCAATCTTGGTCTTCCTCGTCGCCGCATTGCATTTTGTGGGATCCACTCTGTGGTCGATATCAGTAAGATTTATTAAATGATCAAACAATAATTCATTTTATCGGTACTACACCAAAATAAACTGAGCAGTATCACTCTGGCTTTTGTTTGTTTAGGTGATCAGCTCAGGGTCCCTGTCCAGTTAGAATATTGGCAAATGATTCCTTATCTCGATCAAGTTTCGGACACGATCCTAAACTATCTTTGATTAATTAACAAAGCAGCTATCGAAACATCGCCTGCAGTCCGAGATAAGGCGGCCGACTCGCTATTAATCATTTCAAGACAAATTTATGCGATTTTCATATCGTGAATACAGGCTAAATATACTGAGACAAGGTTCACAGCTCAGTTGGTAGTAGCTCTGCCTTCTGCGTTGTAGTTTGTGGGTTCGATCCCCATGTCCATCGAGGAAACCTTTTGCATAATTTACATAAATATTTGTGCTGTGTCTGAATGTAATTTTGTAATCTAGGGCTGAGATTCATAGACCGAACTTTGACTTTACTTTGATGGAAAGTTCAACTTTCAACCAAAAAATTATTTCATAGTTCTGTCAAGCTCTTCTTTATTCAAAATTTTGAAGGTAAACTTCGATAAACAAAGCTTACTTTGCGAAGACTCCTTTGATGTAAAGCAAAGTCACGTTTATGAATCTCGGCCTAAGATGTTACAGATAATTTTATCATCGTATTTTTTGTGTATTTTTGCCAAAATGTATTAAATACGGAACATCGATGCTAAAACGTTAAAGCGAAATCTATCAAAGTTAATATGAGAGCTATTTAATCTTTTTCATGTATTTAATACACTTACATGAATATACGAGTGCCTACCTATGTTGCTCGCCCAATACATTAACCATTGACCCAAAATTCTTCGTCCATAAAAACCATCTCAACCAACCATTTGATTCGAATGAAACATTAATAAAAACTGGAAGCAAGCGAGGCATGTCATGAATAGCTAAACGATGAGAAAATCGTGAGGAAACCAACTGTTCCTGTGAGGATTTAGTTACAGGAAGTCTCTGGCTCTCGAATAAGCATAACGCTAACACATACTAATGTCTGAACCAATATGAAATATGAGACCAGACAAAAATGGGGGAATTTAGTGTAGCCTTCGGTCGCCGGATCTCCGGTACTTCCGTACTGTACACTCGTGGCTGAGAGGATCCCACTCGGTCAATCCGATTTTCTTCCATATTTCATCACCTTTTGAGTTCATTATCGATTGTGTCCAGATAAAGTGGATTGAAGTATTGGATGGGGATCACATCGTAAATGTAACAGGTACATTTTTCATATTTTATGAAGATATGCACAGAAATGTATTGGTATGTTATTGAGCTCTTTTTCAGAATTTACCTTTAGGATACAGTTGTATTTTTATTTATTTTAGCCAGTTTCGGTTCAGAAATTGTTTGGCCTTTTCAGTCGTTATTTGTTTTTTTTTTAAAACCCGGTCATAAATGTTTGAAAAAAATTTAAAACTGTACGTCTACCACAAGCTCTGTTTGACTCTGCCTATGGCTCTCGTTTTGAGTCTGTGTGAGTGCTCACCAGTGCTTTATACTGTGTGTGACGTTTCGACGTAGGATTTATTTAGACAGCACTCATACAGACTCAAAACCAGAGCCAGAGACAGAGCCAGACAGAGCTCATGGTAGGCCTCTACTGGTAGCTTAAGGACACAATTTTGCCAAGTTTAGCACGCTTAATTTTAGGTTTCCACTCAATTAAATTCCCTCCAGTCTTCACCCTTCGCTTAGTATAAATAAAATGTAACAGTTTTAATGGGATGCGATAGGACAAGTGGGCCGACGAGTGCAAATAGCAACGTTGTGGCTTCACTATCACGTACGCCGTAAACCTAGATCAGATAGCCACAAATGATAGAATATTCATTGTTTAAACTGCTTCGCTTAGATTTATTTCAACTGCGATACTGCAGAAATAATTATATTGAACACGGGTAAAGACTAGTAGGAACAAAATGTTAAAAAAAGGCCCTGTCTGGCTATCTCTCTGGCTCTGGTTTTAAGTGTGTGTGAGTGCTCACCAGTATATTATACTGTGTGTAACAGTATAATGACACGTTTTGACGTAGGATTTATTAAGTCAACACTCACACAGGTTCAAAACCAGAACCAGAGACAGAGCCAGACAGAGCTCATGGTAGGCCTACTGTTAAGCCTCGATGGATGTGTGCAACGTGTTACAAAATACCTCGTAAAAAATATAATTAATCATCAAAGCCAAAACCCTAGTAAGCTGTCATGTCAGGGAACCAGATTATCTAACAGAAATTATTAGATAAAATAGGTACGTAGGCCACGTACCTATTTTAGCTAATAACTGTCTACTTTAATAGTTTTACTCTTTTTAATTCATAAATGTGAATAATAATAGTATTGTAAATAGACTAGATAAAAGGCTGCATTTAACCTCCTTTCGGCTTCAAGGGTAGATAGGTATAGAGATTCAACCTCAGGTAAGTCAATCTTTTTTAATTCAGAAACAAATTAAAATTGCTTTGCAAAATGACTAGGTAGCAAAATTATTACTGGTTCAATATAAGAAAGTTGCCTAAAAGATAACTAATATTGAGATCTTAAACAGCCAAGTTGAGGATACATAGCTTTCGCGAACTTTACATTCAGTAACGAGCATAGCAGCGTAGCAGTCTACTACGTCACTGTGCTACGAGCTATGAAAAGTGCTACGCTTTACAGCTACGAAGTTTTAAGGGTTATTCAGATTGTTGGTATTTGAGTGGAGTTGGCGAGGCAATAACGTGAATGTATTCAGAGATCATTTATAATCCTTTCATACGCTCTCTTTGATTTATGTGCACTAGTTTTAAAAGACTTTTAGTCACCGAAACTCATTTTAAACTAGAGTATAGTAAATATTTTTATTAGTTGGTTTACTTCTTCTGATTGTTTTTTCAGTACTTTGAGCTTTGTGGGTCTCGACTGCCTAGGACCTGTTTTCCGAGCATATGCATGTGTATGTTCCTTTTTAGCAATGCAGCCTTAACAGCTTAACAGATTTTGATATGAGATGTAATTAGGTTCGTCTTGATCACAAGAGAAGAGTACCGAAGGCTACAAAAATACAGCAGCAAATAAAATTGAGTATAATACAAATGTCTGGCCTCTCCGCTCAAAGTAGCTCTGCTTTCTGCACCGTAGGTCATGGGTACGATCCCCATTGACAACAAATATTTATTTACAGATGTTTTTTATCTGTCTGGTTGTTATATTGTATTCTATCAGCTATCTCGTTCCCATAGTACAAGTTCTGCTTAATTTGGGGCTAGATAGTGTTATGTGGATTGCCCACAATATTTATTTATAATTTATTCACCTGTAAATGGGCTTCCCTCCAGTGGCCTTCCCAGCTCTGAACCATAGCACCATGTAGACGCGGTCTTCGGCAGCGTCAGGTGTGACGTCACACGGCAGCGAAGCCTTCCGCCCGAGCACTGCGTCCACGTCTACCGTTGATACTGAAAGATAAAGAAATCTCTATTTTATAACCGTTATCACTTTCCTGCCTCTACCCCAATTTATAAGGAGTCAGCCTAATCTCATCCTCCGTTCACTTTAGTCAGAAGTCATTTTTGTTTGATCAAAGTAAAAATATTTTTTGCATAACAGACGTATTGAAAAGATGATTTATAATTTTCCAATGTATTTTACTTAAATCTAGGCGTGCAATATTAAGATTTACATAGAGATGAAGTTACAAAAGTTAAATAATACGAGTTTGTCAAAAGTTAAATCATAATAATTTTGTATATCCATTTTGATTTTAAGTATAGGTACAGTTTAAATGGACGAAACATTTGCACTTCTTGTAAATGTCATCTTTCATAAAATTCATTCATCTTTTCTTTGGACTATCTCTCCCACACACCTACCATAATTCATGCATATTATACATCAATACCTAGGTATTCTCCATGGTTTTATGCATATTAATTTCCTATCTACCACAATTATTTTCCGTCGTCCGTAATTGAACCGTCGTTTTTGACTAAAGTAGGTAGTGAACAAACCGATAAATATTCCTAGAACCGTATAATAATGAAGTCTGATTTAATTTCCTGTAACTAAACAGTCTGAATATTAATGTTTATATTAACATCATCTTCTCCTAGAATAAGTATTTCATTATAAAAACTAATTTGATGATAGGTAATAATTCCGGAGATTTTTTGGAATTCGTTAAAAGTTTGCACCCGTTTTTTTTTTGAATTTGTTTTGTTTTGTATTTAAAAAAATGAAAATTGTTTAGAATTGTATTATTGTGTGTGGAGTAAAACTAAAACTAAATTGGACCCTGCCGTACAGTTGATTCCATTGCATCCAAAACTTTTAGCTTTGTGTGTTTCCAACTACGTTCGCAAATGTTTTATTTTTGAACCACTGTAACTATAGGTATGTAAAATTAAATATAAATATGTACTGTGAACTACATGCACAAAAATAAAAAAATCGTTTAAAATTATGGCGATAACTTTTTTTTTTCGGTTGATAAAGTCTTTAATACAGTGAAATTTTCTGAATCTTAGCAGACTCTCACATAAACGTAAATTACAAGGCGAACCTACTTGCAGTTTATGAGTTTTATTAGACAACATTATGATCTAGTGAGGCGATTACTTAAAGCTTTTAATCGCCTTGGGCCTCATATTAAAGGATCCACGCCTTCATATTTCTTACATTATCTTGGATAACCTCTGTTCTGCGGGATTACAGTATAGTTACTTATAATATAATAGGTTGAAGTTATAACACGTTATAGCTGAACAAGTCTACACGGCGTCCCTTTGTAGCCCTTTTGAGGGTAATGGCGGCTACAGTGTAAATTACAGGAATTATTTTCAAGTGAAGGCTGTTCATTAAAAGGCCCTGGCAACTAAATAGCGAACATTTTTCAAATAACACTTAAGTGAATGATGAGTTTCAATTTTTATTTTATACTTCATCTTGACCTTTGGCAGATGGCCTTCGGTTTATGTAGTAATGAGATGGGCGGAGGGCAAGGAAGAAAAAGAAAAATGTGTTTTCGTAGAAATAAGCTGAGGCTTTCATTCTATAAGATGTACGGTCAGCAACAAAAGTATATTGATAAATTCAGTTATTCAAAATGCTTTTTTTCTTTGACAAGGCTTATTTTCTTTGAATTTAGCAAAGAAATAGCTACGTCTGTTATCTTGTTGTGGCTTCAAAAGGTTAGTAACTTTAATCTCAAAGATGGTCATAGAAAAATATGAACTTTAAAAATCAAAGATGTTTTAGTCGCCAACAGTAATAAAATAAAAGCATTACTTAGTTAATATACATTTAGAGAGCTTCGAAACTAAAAGGTCTCACATTTGGCACAAGCATACTCGTGATTTTAAGAGTATAGGCGCAGATAACGAAATTCGCATTAAAAGTCGTTCTTTGGAGGTGTCAAAGCAATAGCTTTACACGAGCTATAAGTTACACGCGATTCCATTAGTATTATTACTACCCTGGATGGCAATCAAGTCATGAGACTGTTTCTGTTTGTGCTTCTTCCTCATAACGTGTCTTTGGTTCTTTCGAACCAAGTGTGGTGAAAGGATTGAAGTGCACCTCAAAGAGGCTCACTTGTGGCTCAGTTTGTGCTTGTCGTTTGCTTTTTAGATTTTAAATAAATAATTTGAAATTACTATGATCACATAATACCGTGTCAAAGTAAACGTTTCAGACCTTATTACGCAATAACATGACGCTATAAAGCTCACAAAATATATTCATTAGCACCACCTCACGAAGCTAATTTCCCAACCGAAATCATCTACGGAATTCCCTCGCAAAATCGAGAAAAGCCGTATAATCGGAAACAAAAAATACGCCTAAGTGAATATCGCTGTTATTCTGTACTTACATCGTTATGATTCCAGTCTTCCCCCGGCGATAAAGAGACCATGAATATAAATAGACGCAATATTAAACTCGGTTCCCACCGCATGAAATAATCCTCTTTTCTTTAAGGGAGAACTGTCACCGAGCCAAGTAATGTACTAACACCATCAGTCATACTTAGAAGGTATTTTCAATTTACTGGGTGAATGTTTCTAATAAAGACAAACTGTTTCGGTTTTGCTGTGATGCGGTCATGTATAGGATTGTATCTTGGACAGTATATCTTACACATAGGCAAGACTATCATGTGTTTTATACTTTTCATAACATAATCAGTAAGTAGGTCTAAAGTTGCCTGAGGAGCGGGTTGTAAGTAATACTTTTATCCGCAAGAAGAAATAATTTTTACAGAATGCATGCAGAAATCGAATCTTTTAGCCTAATATAATCGTAATACAAAAAAAGCAGCCAAGTGCGAGTCAGACTCGCCCATGAAGGGTTCCGTAGTATCAAGTAACATAATATAAAGGTTCTTGTAGTTCGTCGAAAGGTAAATTGCGGTTTACGATTTATGACGTATAAAAATAAAACTACTGACTAGATCTCGTTCAAACCAAATATCGTTGAAAGTTTGCATAGTAATGTAAAACATATATTTTTGTTAGTTTTATCATTCCCTTATTTTACAAGTTAGACCAACTTTTTTCAACTTTGGAAGTGTCTCTCGCGCAAACTATTCAGTTTAGAAAAAAACAATATTAGAAACCTCAACATCATTTTTGAAGACCTATTCATAAATACCCCACACGTATGGGTTCGATGAAAAAAAACTTTTCGAGTTTCAGTTTTAAGTATGGGGACCCCCAAAATTTATAGTTTTTTTTCTATTTTTGTGTAAAAATCTTAATGCGGTTCACAGAATACATCTACTCGCAAAGTTTCATCAGTCTAGCTTTTATAGTTTCGGAGAAAAATGGCTGTGACACGGTCGGTTCCCAGCAAAGTTTTAGAATTAGAACTATTTATGAATTGTTTCAGTGTAGACATCATGTGTATTACAGAACACTGGATAGTAGAACTAGAGTTACTCCCTTTTTATGAAAAATATAGTATTGTAAGCTCTTTTAAACGAAAGAACGCTATGCGAGGTGGTTCTTTAATTATTGTAAGCAATCAATTGAAATGCAAAGAGCGTAAAGACATTGCAAATCTCAGTATCGAGAGGACTGTTGAGCTGTCGTGTGTGGAGCTGGAGCGGCACATATAGTTGTGAGCGTTTACCGTCCCCCGGACGCGGATTTCACCTTGTATGAATCCACTATGGAAGATGTACTGCGTAAAATCTTTAACTGTAATAAAACCGTAATAATCTGTGGAGATTTTAATGTAGATATCCCAGTTCACCCTCTTTCTGAGAGGCTGCTAAATTTGTTTAAATGTTTTGACCTACACTGCTTGTTTCAAGATCCAACAAGGGTGACACTAACAACAGCCACCTGTCTTGACAATATTTTTAGCAGTCATGAGCCAGTTAGTAAATCAGTAGTTAGGCATTTTAGTTCAGACCACTACGGTCATAGCGCTAAATTTGCTTATAAAATTTTAGATAAACACGAGATTTTCACCCACCGGCCTATCACAGAGAGCCGTATTAAAAAGTTTCAAACCAATATTGAACTGAAAGTGTCCCTCATGCCTTGTCTGACTGACCCGAATGATCTTTTCTCCAACTTATCAAATTTAATTAATGATGAACATAAGGATACGTTTAAACTTAAAACATGTAAAGCTAGTGTTAGTGTCGCGTTCGCTGACTGGGCCACCCCAGGTATTTATAAAAGTAGGAATACATTATATGAGCTGTATGCTGACAAAATCGTGAAGACATTTAAATCGTTAAACATTAAAAATACTGAAGATTTATGGGGAATGTCTACAAAACTACTCAGTACTATTATAACTGATATTGCACCGTGTCTAGCGTATATTTTTAATAGATGTGTTGATGAGGGTGTTTTTCCTGATTTAATGAAACCTAGTAAACTCATTCCCCTGTTCAAATCTGGAAATGCAAATGACCCTGCTAACTATAGACCTATCTCAGTATTGCCTACGCTAAGTAAAATATTTGAGAAAGTTATTCTTACTCAGTTGTTATCACATTTTAACCTAAATGGGATACTTCATAGCCACCAGTTTGGATTTACGAAAGGTCGATCAACGACTGATGCTGGTATTCTACTCTTAAAGCACATATATGATGCCTGGGAAAACTCACAAGACGCGATTGGGGTATTCTGCGATCTTTCCAAAGCTTTTGACTGTGTAAATCATGCTACATTAATATCTAAACTTAAACATTACGGCATTCTAAATCGCTCCCTTGACCTAATACAATCGTACTTGACTGATAGAGTCCTTAAAGTTGGTGTGAGCGGTGAGAGATCTTCTGGGTCAGTTATTGACATGGGGGTGCCACAAGGTTCGATATTAGGTCCTTTCTTGTTTCTAGTGTACGTAAATGACCTCCCTTCTTTTGTTAAAAAACTATGTGAAATAGTACTATTTGCTGACGATACCTCGTTAATTTTTAAAGTTGATAGATTGAAGGCTAATTACGATGACGTTAACGCATCTCTGTCGCAAATACTTAACTGGTTTAACGTTAATAATCTTTTACTTAATGCTAAGAAAACCAAGTGTATTAAGTTTACCTTACCAAATGTGACTCTCCGGCCAACTAATATTATACTTAATGGAGAGTCACTTAACCTTGTAGATTCTACTATCTTCTTAGGACTTAATCTTGACAAAAAATTGCAGTGGGGACCGCAAATCAAAGCACTTGCTGCCAGACTAAGTTCGGCTGCATATGCAGTTCGGACTATAAGATAAATAATAAATAAATAAATAAATAAATATTGTGGACAATTCACACAACACTACCCAGCCCCAAACTAAGCAGAGCTTGTAATATGGGAACCGGATAGCTATAATGGCTCACTGATGAAGCTACAGCTAGGCTAATTTACTTCAGCTACTTCCATAGTGTTATGTCTTACGGTATCCTTCTCTGGGGGAAAGCAGCTGATATTCAAACTATATTCGTTTTACAAAAAAGGGCCATACGTGCCATCTATAAAATGAAATCACGAGACTCATTGAGGGAGCGATTTAAGGAAATTAATATCCTCACAGTAATTTCACAATATATATATGAAAACTTACTGTACACTCACAAACACATCTGTAGCTTTCAGAAAAATTGTGATTCACATAATATTAACACTAGAAATAAAAATAAACTTTATATTCCCAAATTTCGTCTACAGAAGGTAAATGGGTCTTTTATGGGGAACACTGTACGCTTCTACAATAAACTTCCGGAAAATGCAACTAAGCTTCCAATTCGGAAGTTTAAAGCCTATATTAAGAGTAATTTGATAAAGAAAGCGTACTATACTCTAGATAGCTATATGAATGATAAAACTGCGTGGCCCGATGTCCCGGTCACTCTACCCATAGGAAGCTAGCATGTCAATTTGCAATGTCTGTACCTACTATTTCATATCTTATTTTTATATCTGTGTAGATACTTTATTATAACTTTGAAGCGTAGCGTGTGCTGTCTTTGAAACTTTTGCTTTTGTATAATTACATTGCATACGTCTGACTAAGTGAAGTGGCACCACACTGGAACTTCACTGCTATTATTTTAGACTATTTTTGATTTGTAAAAGGATCATATAAAAAAACGGTAGGAACCGAGACGTAGTTTGTTGCCTGTTCTTCTACGCTTGGTCGCGTGGAACTGGCACCTAGACTCACCTAGCTTTAAGACGTTTCAAAGTGATTCTTGTATCGTATTGAATAAACGCTTATTGAATCATGAATCTTGAATCGGACAGACAGACAGACAGACATGACGAATCTATAAGGGTTCCGTTTTTGCCATTTGGCTACGGAACCCTAAAAACGCCTTTCGTATACGGATAAATAATACACCAAGATGCCGTACAAAAAGGAGCCCGCTTTCATAGGGTCGAACGTAGCTAATAACGCCGGATTGGCCGTACGATGTAGGAGGCAATAACGCGTCGCAGGATTGTCGTGTTTGAGGGCAGTAAAGAATTGGTCCACTCATTACTGCGGCTCCGAATGTGCGCTGATGGTGAGTGGTGGTAGCCTGGCATGCGATACGACGCTTGTGCTGGCCACAGGGTCACATCTAGGACTGAGTTTTTTTACAAGTAGATTTGATGTAAAGGCCCGATAGCATGTGCATCTCCAGCTTCCTCATATGGAAATTGCGAATTCTAAAAACACCAACATTTAAAGAATAATTAGAGCAATCGTAGATTTGAAGGAAAATTTAGCAGCAAAAAAACAAAGATTCTATGTGACTTTATAGGTGTGTTAGCTGTATACACCATATTTTTTCCGATACCCGAAAAGGTGAGTCTTTAGTGCAGTGACTTTATCATAAAAACTTGTGTAGCAAATATTTATGCGAATATTTTTGGGAACATATAAACACAGTTTGCAAATAACTTTTATTGACTTACATGTGGTTTGAAAAACATCAATTCAAACAACTAGTTTCGATTGATTTGCATTTAGGTAAGCGTAGTATAGGACGCCCTCTGGCAATGTGGGGCGACGATCTGCGAAAAGTAGCTGGCAAGCACTGGAGGAGAAGAGCTGAAAACCGGGCTCATTGGCGCGTCTTGGGAGAGACCTACGTCCAGCAGTGGACTTCTATAGGTTGATGATGATGATTTTCTTTGTGTTTTGATCCTTCGTAACTTAACTTAACATCGGTTTCCATTTTTTTAAAATTGTTCAAAAGTGCCAGCGTCGTAACTATGATACACAGTGTGGAGGGAGAAATAAACCCGTTGGAGGGGCAGAGTGTTCTATTCTAATGTGTTCACTAAACCCAGTTTGGTACATGCCTACAGTTTTTAGTTATAACTAACTAAGCATTTTATAAAATGTATATTATTCTTTGTCTGAGGACCCAAGTTCTCTCTTCCTTCTGCTCTTACCACAATATTTAGCACAATATTTATTTTTCTTCCATTCTCCCTTATCATTCGTAATCTCAGTAGTCGGTTGGGTCTGAGGACCCAAGTTGTACGTTCTTAATACATATCTGTCTACTTATGCATCTAATGGTAATAAAAAACTTGTCTACATATTTTTGCTTCGAGTTGCTAACTTCTGGATACTTTTTTTGTTGATACGAGGCACTTACGGCGTTTACCACCAATATTTGGTTAACAAGTTTTTGCACACATTAATACAGCCGTTTCTTACATAAGAACGTTGTAAATATTTCTTATATTAGAAAAAATATCTAGGTTTTTTAAGATTGGTGTATATTATACTGCATACCAATCTAGGTGCTGGCTGGTTCGACGATATCGTCAACGCATCACAGACGCTTGAAATATCTTTACTTCATCATCAACATCCTCATCATAGCTACCTTGTATGCCACCTCCTTCAGACACTCTAGTTAGTTTTGGGCATTTTGCATCCAGGAATTTCCCTGTACGGCAAAGATGTTATGTAAAAAAGCAAAAATGAGATTGAATGGAGATGACTAAATTACTATTTATTTATTTAACACAGAGTTTGATGCAATTCAATCAAACAGTGGCTTAAAGCCTAAGTTAGGTTTGTTTAAGCGTAGGGTTCTCGATACAACTTAGAGACGTAGCTTTTGAATGCAGTCAAAGTCACCTAGTTATGATGATCTACGCAAGTACATAATCAGAACAAATACAAAACCAAATAATCTCCTGGACGAGCTCACACTCAAAATAACGTAGCCACTTGCGACTGCTAATCATAGGTATATATAACAAAAAAAAACTTTTATTTAAAATCCAGCACTAAAAAATGATGGGTTTTGGCAATAAAAGAGTTGTTTGTAATAGAATAAACTCGTATTAATTATATTTGGAATCGACACACACCGTACAGTAGAGGTTAGGGCAGAGAAAGAGACGGGGCACAGCCCGAGAGCGAGACAGCCTACCGGCAGTGCTTGTCACAATGACAGTGACATACATTACATAATGAGTGTTTACTAAAGATCCAACACTAGGCCTTAAACAATACATTATGTACTTTCCAAACAATACATTATACACCTAATTTACTAGGCCTTAAAAAAATACATTATGTACTTTCCAAACAATACATTACACACCTAACTTACTAGGCCTTAGAAAACAGGATATTAAATATCTAACTTACATACCTAATAAAGATACAGATTTATTATTCAAATCTTAAGTACAAGGTGGTATTTTACTACTTGTCTACCTACTCCTATTTTTACTTAATAGCTTACCTATACTATGTTTTTCATTAATTTAGATACAAACTTTGAATGTTTTTCACATGATAGAGACTTTGTAAGTACATCAGCAAGCATTTCTTCAGTTGAAAGATAACTTAAATTAATGAGTTTCCTATTTATCAATTCTCTTATATAATGGTGCCTAATATCAATATGCTTTGTTCGTGAATGCGATACAAAATTAGTACACAACTTTTGCGCAGATTGATTGTCATTAAACAAATTAATCGTACATACACTACCACTACATTCTTTTACAAATGTTTGCAAAAACATAGCTTCTTTACAAGAGTCAGAAATCGCCATGTACTCGGCCTCAGTACTGGAGAGTGCAACAGTGCGCTGCTTGCGACTTTCCCAGGATATAATTGATTTACCAAGGCAGAAAACATACCCTGTGTAGGATCTGCGATCAATCTGGTCTCCACCCCAGTCAGCATCAGTAAAACCTGTAATTTCCAAATTACCTTTTTGAAAAATTAGAAAATATTTAGAAGTTCCCTTGATGTACCTCAGTACTCTTTTCGCAGCTTTCCAATGGCTCTCGCCGTAGCAGTTATTGAACTGGCTTAGATAGCTTACACTATGAGCGATATCCGGCCGTGAGCATACTGCTAAATACATTAGGCATCCGATAAGACTTCTGTAATCAAAGTTACAATTCATATTTTCTTCCCTTTGTAACTTTAATCCAACTTCCATTGGAGTCTTTGCTTCTTTACAATCTGCCATCTTAAATTTATCTACTATTTTTCTTATGTAGCTAGATTGATCTAAAGTGTAGCTTCCATCAGTTAATCTAGTAATTTTCATTCCTAAAATTTGATGAGCTGGTCCTAAATCTTTCATTTCAAATTGCTTCATTAACTTTTCTTTAATAAATTTCCTTTTCTGGGATGTTTTTGAAGAAAATAGCATTATGTCATCTACATATAAAGCAATGAACATAATTTCATCATCATCATTGTATATATAAACACATGGTTCTGAAGACAGCCTTCTAAAATGCAATTTATTGGATAAGACATCATTTATTCTCTCATACCATGCTTTAGCGGATTGTTTCAAACCGTAAATTGCTTTATTTAGCTTATATACTTTCTTTTTGTTCTTGTCTATGATGAATCCTTCTGGTTGTTCCATGTATACATTTTCTTCCAAATAGCCATTCAAAAATGCCGTTTTGACGTCGAGATGCTCGACCACCATATCATTTTGAGCTGCTAGGGCTAACATTATCCTTATAGTTGAGTATCGGACAACTGGAGAAAATGTTTCATGATAATCTATGCCATATTTTTGGGTAAAACCTTTTGCCACTAGACGAGCCTTATATTTCAATATTTCCCCATTTAGGCCTCTCTTTTTGGTAAAAACCCATTTACATTTAACTGGCTTTTGTCCTGCAGGCAAATCTACTGGAGTCCAACATTTGTTGGTCATGAAAGAATCATACTCATCTTGTATAGCTTCTTTCCATTGCTGTGATTCACTGCTGCTCAGTGCCTCCTCCACTGTTCCAGGCAGGTCCTCCTCACCAATCTCTGTTAGCCCAGCATACTCCAATGTGTCCCCTTCAATTGACATGAAGGAGTCCTGCGAGTCCATGCTTGATCGACCTGGAATGTAAGTTTCATCGGCAGAATCATCTGTCACAACCGAATCCTCTGATCTATTCAGACCTAATATTGTTTGTCTGCGAGTATTTGGTGATGTGCCATCAGATAGTGAATCATCATCTATTGATATAACTGATTGTGGAGATAATGAGTCTGTGTCTGTTGGTAATTGTACTAAATTAGGCTTTACAGTACTATCCACAGAACTTGTTGAACAAGATGGATCCAAGAACACTACTGTGTCTTGATTTATACGAGCTTCATCATTTGACACATTTTTATTCAAGAATTGGTTTTCCATGAACGCTACATGCCTTGCCTTAATGCACTTCTTAGGACAAGAGGGATCTATCAGCCTGTATCCTTTGCTATCATCACAATATCCTACAAAGATATACTTTTTGCTCCTAGCATCCAACTTCTTAGCATTCTCATCAATGGCATAAGCTACACAACCAAAAACACGTAAGTGAGAAACATTCACCTTTTCAGATGTCCATTTTTGTTCAGGTGTTGCTCCCATGACAGCCTTCGTTGGGGATCGGTTCTTCAGGTAAATGGCTGTGTTAGCAGCTTCAGCCCAATACCGCTTCTCCAAACCAGCCTCCTGGAGCATGCAGCGAGCCTTGTCCATGATGGTTCGGTTTGCTCTCTCTGCTACACCATTCTGCTCACTACAATGTGGGATTGTAGTCTGATGTTTTATCCCACTGTGCTTCAAATATTCCTGAAATGTGAGAGAAACATATTCACCTCCATTATCACTTCTCAAAATCTTTATTTTCTTGTTTGTTTCATTTTCTGCATATGTTTTAAATAATTTAAACTTTTCAAAAACTTCACTTTTTCTTTGCAGAAAATAGACAAATGTTTTCCTAGTGTAGTCATCTATAAATGTTACAAAGTAACGCGCCCCACTGAAGGAAGATGACTGCATGGGTCCACAAACATCTGTGTGTACCAACCCTAAAACCTCAGTGGACCTACTTTGACTTTTCTTTGGAAATGGTAACCTAGTTTGTTTACCTTTAACACAAGCTGTACATGGATTGAATAGTGTATTTTTAAAATCCATACCTGTTACTAGACCATTTTTCATAAGATTCATACTCCGCCCATTGAGGTGGGCGAGCCGCTTGTGCCACAGCTCCTGTGCATGAGGTCCCTGCGCAGATACCAGCGCAACATCCGGCCTGTCCCCCGACAGCCCACTGACCTCACTCTCCGCACACACCGAGTTCATGACTATTCCTGACTCCTGTAATTGACTACTACACTTACTGTTTACACTTTGAATAATATCTAACTCATAGACGCCATTATTACATGTTCCAGTAGCTATAATCTCACTATTGTTCATGATTTTACAACCTGTAGTACTGAAAATTACACTATAACCTTTCCTACTTAATTCACTGACTGATAATAAATTCACAGAAAGTTTAGGAATATAGTAAACGTCACTTATAGTCTTTAACCCGTTGCTCAAATGCACCTCAACACTGCCATGTCCCTCAGTAGTCACCTTGTCTCCATTAGCCACATTCACTTCAAGCGATTTAGTATAAAAAAAATTGTTCATCAACCGTTTGTCATTACACATATGATGGGTAGCCCCGGAGTCGATGTACCAAGCATTTCCCTGTAGGTTAACACTTAATGCTGTCAACAAAGAGTTCTCTGGTGTAGCCTTTTCGTTGGGCTTTTGCACCATGTTCTTCTTTGGTCCCGTCCTCATATTACTTGTGCAATCCTTCTTCAGATGTCCAGGCTTTTTACATTTGAAGCATACACCCTTAGTGTATTTTCTTGTAGCTAACGCATTGATCCCGCTCTGTTCTTTGTCATCTCGCCTTTGCTGCTCTTGCAATAACTTAGACTTGACCGCATCACTTGACAATTTTACATTAGAGTTCTCCAACGCCATGATTAGAGGGTCAAAATCCACCGTTAAGCCGCTAAGCATAATAACAGCTAAAAATTCATCGTCCAAACCGGATCCAATGTCAGACAACTGTTGCCCGAGCTCTGTTATTTTTGTCAGGTAGCTCTGCATGGTTTCTGTTTCACATAGCTTCACACCGAATAGTGATCTTAATAATCCTAATCTCCTGCACAATCCTTTGTCTTCATAGGCACTTTGAAGATTAGTCCAGGCTTCGTATGGCGTCGTTGCATTGCGTACATGTGGCAGTGCAGATGGGCCAACTGACAAACAAATTTTTGCCAACGCCTTTTGTCTTTTCTTCTCATCCTTGCAGCATCCCTCGTCCTTATCGTCCTTGATGCAATCGTAAAGATCTTCGTGCATGAGGATCATTTTCAGCATAAACTTCCAATGGTTATAATCTTCCAAACCTTTGAGTTTCTCGACAGGAATTCCGATCGACATCGTGGTAGCCATGATTGCCGCGTGCGCAGTTTCGCCGGCCGGTGCGGTTATGTACTTTGAATAGGATAAAAGTACTCCCAAATACGCCAAAATCCTTATGAAAAATGCAATGGCCCATAACCTGATGGGTTTTGGCAATAAAAGAGTTGTTTGTAATAGAATAAACTCGTATTAATTATATTTGGAATCGACACACACCGTACAGTAGAGGTTAGGGCAGAGAAAGAGACGGGGCACAGCCCGAGAGCGAGACAGCCTACCGGCAGTGCTTGTCACAATGACAGTGACATACATTACATAATGAGTGTTTACTAAAGATCCAACAAAAAATAATATAAACATTTCAGAATAATTCATTCTGGAAATATGTGAGAAGCTTTTGTCCAACTGCAAATTTAGAACCTTCATCAAGTGAAAGTCACGACATTTGTACCTACTCGTAAATCCCAATTTAGAATCGACACGACCTAGATAGAAGCTCGTGTCCGCAGCACACCTTTATCCCACCTACGGCCTTTGATCAAATCCTGCTGACTTGTGCCGAATGTCCGGACAGCGGAACTTGTGTTTTCGTTCCGTTTACATCATGACAGTGCGTAGTATTTGTTGCTAAATCGACCTTCATTCTCTTGTTAAGTAATGCAGGTGTAATAATATAATAGAAGAATCTGGAGCTCTTTGTGAAGGGCTAAAAAGAAGATTTTTTTATAGTACTATCTGATGGAACAAGCATATGGCCCACCTGATGTTAAGCGGTTACCATCGCCTATAACAAAGCATTGCTTCGTAGGTCACGCACGTCAGGCACATGCCCTACGTTGCACTGCCCTACGTTCATCAACTTGAGGCATACAGATGTTTCGCGTCACGTGCCTATGTAATTACACCGCCACCCACACCCTTCAAACCGAAACGCAACTTCAAACCGAAACACAGCAATGCTGCTTCACGGCAGAAATAGGCATGGTGGTAGTACTTCCCCGGACGAGCTCTTTACAAAGAGCTCTACTACTACTAAACGTACTAACTAAAAGTACCAACGCCATGCACCATGCCTGCTGTATTTCAGTTTGAAAGGTGTGAGTGCTGGTGAATGAAATAACAGAAATAGATGTAAGCGCCTCTTGAGACGACTTGTCCCCAATACAGGCATAATGTAAACGGGCATCCGCAAAATAAAATAAAAATACGTCAGAAACTTCTTGTAACATTGTACGCCTCAAGGTGATATGAAAGGTTTGACGATTTCCTGTTGCTGATAAGTTCTTGAGTGGGGTGGTAACTCAATACCATTGATAAGCGAAGCGATCGTAATGGATTCGGTTTTGATCAATAATAGTAACGAGTTTACTTTTGGAAACGTGTCGTGTTGGGTATAATAATGGTCTTTTCTTTTTCAAACTTGTCTGACACACTACCTTGTGTAGATCATTAACGACTATTTTATATAATGTTGTATACACTGTACTCTTTGCACCAGTATACTTAGTGTTTCAATTATGGCGTACTGAATAGTAAAACTAACAAGACTAATGCCGGTCTTATCATCTCAAAGTAACGCTGTACATTACATACTGTTACGGAAGTGGGTACAGGGATTGGAAGGAAACGAACGTTTACCGAAAGTAGCGATTTATTCGCACTACGAACACGTAACACTGCACTGAACGCGTAGCACTGCACGAAACGCGTAGCACTGTCCGACACTGTCCCCGCGCACTATGCGTTACACGGTCCAACGCTGTGCTCCGAACACTGACAGTCCACTGGGAGCACTTTACCACTTTGTACTTCACTTCACTATTTACTGCTCACTTCACTATTCACTTTCACTGTTCACTTTTTCCACTTTTTCACTTTTCCTTCTTGTTCCTTTCTTCAGATCACTTTCCACTGAACTGCCCGTAGACGCGCTTGCAGCTCCTTATATACCCGGAATTTCGATTGTCATTTATTGGATTTTGATCGTCATTTATTGAATTTCGTTAGTCTTTTCGTTTTCTTCTGTTGGATTCCGATCGTCTTTTCCTTCTTACATCATTTCTTGTTTTAGTCCAGAACTTTCGGTTCTTTATTTGAATTCCTTAAAGAAGGCACTCGCTGCTACTAGAATTTTCTGGTAACATTAAAATGTCGAACAAAAATCTTCATAGCTGGACCGGGCTCGAACTCGCGTACGTCTGCTTTGCAGTCGTAGCTCTGACAGCCCGGCTGTTGTGACAATGCCAAAAACTTCACTGCCTTGCACGCTTACGTAGTTACGTCAGCACGGCGTCACACTACATATGTGTCCTTGTTCCTCCTATAAGTATAAGACGGACTGTCTTAAAGGAAGAACAAGTTTGAGCTCTTTTCATCCACTTTTACAATACCATTCAGTGACTTTTACAATACCTTAGCCTCAGCCGTAATTGTAATGGGTGAATTGTAATGGTAAAAGTACCATTACAATTCACCCATTACAATTACGGCTTTTACAATTCGTGTATGGAGTGGGGGTGGTTATAATTAGGGTCTTATACATAATTAATGCAAAAGCTTATTTCTTAGATGCATTGCACAATATCGCACGTAATCTTCTCTCGTTGCTCGTATATCATTGTGTTCGTATCTTCGGATTAGGTATAAGGTAGTTAATTACTACAATGTCGGTTTGATTGGGCTTCATAAACTTGGATGCAGTAATATACTATGCGGATATACTAAAAACAAATATAAATAATGCGAACAAACCACACACCACTATCTAGCCCCAAATTAAGCAGAGCTTGTACTATGGGAACCAGATAGCTGATATAATAATTAAATACTTTTTTTGTAAATACACACTTAAAATACAATATAACACCCATACAGAGAACAAATATCAATGTTCACCACACAAATACCTATTTGTTCTCGGTGGGAGTCAAACCCGCGACCTACATCGCAGAAGGCAGAGCTACTGCCAACTGAGCTGAGAGGCCAGTCGATATACTCTTACTATCAAGAATAAACTTGAAAATTCTTAGGGCAGATTCAACTGTTTTCGTAGTTTCATATCTTTTATAAAGTAAGCAAACGTCAAAAACACAGCAGTATTTTCATAAGCGCGCTACACAAAGTCTGACGTATTTTGTAACTTTCAATGAACCATAAACAAGCGGCACTTGTTTCAAACTCATACTTGTTTATCTTTGAGTTTAGACCCTTGAGTGTTCTCATTAGCTTTTATAGCTCACACAATCATGAGATCAGCAAGAAAACGGTTCGAACTTATTTAATCAACCGAAAGACTGCACCATAAAATCGGCATATAGAAAACCTGTTACCTTTAGGCAGTAACTTTCCTTGCAAGATGCGAAGTGAACCTTACAACGTCCTTAAGTGTACTAAAAAGACGCTAAACCGAGTGAAGGGAAGCTAAGAAAAGCTCTTATGTCTCTCGTTCTCTCAATATATCATATTTTTTCACAGTCGGGAGATATATGGGCGGTGGTTTCGCGCGTGACAGGCTTGCGGGGATAATATTAATAAAATTATTGTGGAGACACGTTTCTCGCCTCGCCTGACCTCCTACACTCACGCTGCACATTGTTCAGACAAAGTATCTACTGATACCGGAAATATCTTAGCTGTTAATAGTAAAAATATAAAAGAGGATATCGGATATTGGATGGTAGCGATTATTAGACCGGTTGGACAAAACACGAAAGAAATTTAGCTTGTGTAATCAAGAATAGCATGCAGACTTTTATCCAGTAGACCTACCACAAGCTCAGTCTGGCTCTGTCTCTGGCTCTGGTTTTGAGTCTGAGCGAGTGTCGAAACGTCACACACACAGTATAAAACACTGGTGAGCACTCACACAGATTCAAAACCTTAGTCAGAGACAGATCCAGACAGAGCTTGTGGTAGGCCTACAGGTGCCTTGTGTGCGAAGTCACGGGCAGAATGTTATCTTCATTTATATGACGTTACGAGCATTCTGTTGCTACAAATTCTTGAGAAATTACTTCGTTTCTTTTGTGACATTAGATATGCGAGTTATTATTATTCGTGTTCTCTTACATTTTTTGTTAGCTTTAATTTTATTAATATTGTTGTTTGTTTTTCTTATTCTTAACTTTGTGAGAGATTATTAATTTGACACACTGATTGTAATGATATTAGTAGGAAGTTATATGGGCGCTGACGCCACGGACAGCGCTATTAGTGTGGTCCATTTCTGGGCAAAACACATATAAGGACAAAATATCAGGGGAAACATCGACACGACGAAGAAGAAGTAGGAAGTCTTCAAATACCTACCGAACTTGAGCTACCGAATACCAATTATTCTAAATGTGAAAATATTTGAAATAACTAAGGTCACCGTCAGAAGAAGTGATCATAAAGTGGGAATGGAATAAGCCCACTTAGTACGTAGAACTGACAACCAGCCGCTGGAGAATAAAGCTTCTCGAATATCGAACACGAACCGAAAGACGAAGCGTTGGCTCTCCCGCACTAGATGGACCAACACTATATCGCAAAACTCGGTATGTGGAAGAGGCTTTAATATAACTTGAGGACACACAGAAACACGACGCACTTCTCCAATACCGATGTATATAATATATTTGTACTTTCTTCTTTTAGTGTCCTTGTGTTTTACTGGTTTTTGTGTGATTATCTAGTAAATAAATAAATATCTATGTCTTGATGATTCCTATATGTATAGTCGATCATAATTTATTAGTATGAGCTTGCGCCACGGTCACCTTTAGGTGACTTTTTATTCTTGGAAGTTGAATTAGTGATTTATGAGTATGAACGCTCGTTAGTGCTTGTTTGTAATCGACTGATTTATTAATTAGCCAAACAGTCGCCCTCTCCCCACTAACCGACCATTTGGGACTCATAACGCTAATGTTTTAGTACAAATAAATCGGGTTTAAAACAAATCCACACAGAGATTTGGATAGTCGTTTAAAACGAATTATTTGACCTATTTTACTGTTTATCTCTGTATTAAATAAAATTGAATTTCCATATTACCTATCCGATTAAATAATTTTGACGATTCATATTTTGTTGGCGATACAAAAAATGGGTCTCATCCGCAGATACTATAAGATTTATTGAAACGGATGACACAAAAGCGTAGTTTAATAATGGCTCGAAAGAAAAGCAAAAACTAGAGGAGATTCGAAATGAACGTAACAAGGCAATACACGGCTCGACAGATATTTATTATCGGGTGCCGTATCGATGGCGCTCGATCATCAATGGTTTCCAATTACATTAAAATTTCAATTCATTTATCACTCTCACAATGCCCTATCGGAACACTTTTTCGGCCTTATGCCTTTTGATTAGATTCAGCACTGAACAAACCCATCCATCGCACCGCCACAAAAGGTCGGTGAGACTCTCGTTTCCATTCGTTCCGCTGTCCAGAAATTTTTGCAATAAAATTAATCGTTCAATAAAATCGGAGCCGAATAGAGCTACCCATGCATGAACACTTTTTAATTGGGTCGCTCTTTTTGCTCCTTTTGCAGGCATCCAAACGAGAAATCGAACTTGAGCAAGTCTCTTTACATTGACGTTCCGCGACTCGATACCGAAGACTTGAAACTTTGTTAGAGCTCGCAGCGCAGCTTTCCAAGAATTAGCAGAGTCAACTTACGGTCTCCAATGAAAACTATTTATTTATTAAGTCTATGATAAGTCACTTGATTGCATTATAAAGTGTTTAACAATAGAACGAGTCAATAAAAGTTTCATAGCAACGGTCAATCAAAGTGAACAATTCGGTGCGTGTAAACGCAGCTCCCGGTGGACTGCGTGAAAAACAGACAAAAAACATGGAATAACGTTGAACAAACGAAAATACATTTGCCGATTTTCATTTTCGACAAGCAATCGTGTTTAATGGGTTGAGCGCGATTCCCACTTGAGTTTGTTTCATTTGATCGCTTCAGCGATCCATTACAAGGTGTGGCACCGACAGCATATAAAACCGCTACTATTGTCCTAGTTACCGTGAGTGCTTGCAACACTACTTGGCTATGTGGCCAAAATGTCACGTGGCCTGTTACTAATCCATACAATGACTAAAGCCCGTATTCCGAAACAGCGCTTGAGTCTGAGTCGAGCCTCAAGCATAGATTTTATGACAGTTCTCCATTGAAAAGTGTCAAAAATCTATGCTTGAAGCTCGACTCAGACTCAAGTGTTGTTTCAGAATACGGGCCTAGAGTTCTCGAACAGCACGTTGCTACGCCTTTTCTGTAACATGCGCCTTTTTTTAGGGTTCTGTAGCCAAATTGAAAAAACGGAACCCTTATAGATTCGTCATGTCTGTCTGTCTGTCCGTCCGTATGTCACAGGCATTTTTCTCCGAAACCGTAAGAGCTAGACTGATGAAACTTGGCGAGTAGATGTATTCTGTGAACCGCATTAAGATTTTTATACAAAAATAGAAAAAAAACTATAAATTTTGGGGGTCCCTATACTTGAAACTGAAACTCAAAAATTTTTTTTTCGTTTTTTTTAATAAGTATATTACTTCTAGTAATATTTTGACGGTAACTCTCATTTTCATGTCATTGGCAGTTTAACTTTCATTTTCAAGGATAGGTTCGATAAACCATGTTTCTAAGAAATTGATTTCATAGAAACTAATTAATTTAGCTATAGCTGCTCCAGACACTGAGTTTTCGGTGTACGAGTATGTATAGGTACCTTAATCTAGCAAATAATTTACATTAATAATCATAAACTAAAATATATAGCCTCTCAAGGTACTGGTAAATGTAGTTTTCTAAATGGTGAAAGAATTTTTGAAATTCAAAACATACAAATAAAATTAAAAAAAACATTTTTTTCCTCTCTAAAATATTAGTATAGATAGTATACAGGGTTATTCATTATTAACTGCAAATACTCAGGAATTAGGTTCAACAAATAGAATAAAAATATTTATGAAATTATTTTTTTTTAATTTGATCAAAAATTTTTTCAAGTTTTTGTATCAAAATTTTATTTTTATTAATTTCTTTACGGCTATTGCATAATCATTGCCACGGAGAACAGGACGATGACCCACCCAGGCGGTGACTGAACGCAGAGTGTCACTCACGGCGCGCGGGCGCGGATCAAAGGTCAAAATAGGTCAGGCGCCAATGATTTCTTTATCGATTTTCTCGGGATTTTTATAACAAAACTTAAAAAAAATCATTTCATAAATATTTTTTATTTTATTTGATGAACCTAATTCCTGAGTATTTGCAGCTAATAATGAATAACCCTGTAGATGGAACACGCCATCAACTCGACATTATGACCCACCAAATATTAAAGTGGTAACTACTCGTATGTATATCGCCTGTAACGAAGCATTATCTCGCTGGTCACGCTCAGGAACGTGTCCTACGATGCACTGCCCCGTGTCCTCACGTGCCAGTTATTTCACCGACACCGCACCAACTTTTGTGCAGCTAAACTCTTTTCTACAGGATGGACATTTTCTTACCCAGATCTTCGGCATCTTCACTCCACTCGCCTTCCTGTGCCCAGCATGCTGCCAGCATCACCAACACCCGGATCCACTTTACTGAGCACATGATTCTATGTTATATTACATTGTCATAGGTTTTATTATTCACTGGCACGTTATTTGATAGTTTTTACACTATACACCCGCGGAGTCACCAGCACTTGCATCTTGTTTTAAACTATTGGTAAAATTAAATCAGCGTATTGAAGTAAGGATATTAGGAATAAAAATAAAACAGTAAAAGATAAATTATAAAAAACATGATAATGAATCACTAGAAAAACCCTCATGAAACCCTGCCTGGTCTGCCTGAACTAATGATCCCTGAAAAACTGTCGTATAAATAAAATCTTAATATGACTAGCCATTTATTAAAAGAAAAAAATGCATCAAATTGGCCACCTATGTCTATTCTATGAAGTCGGTTAAAAGTACAAAATTTTTAAGATTCGTGGTAACACTACTCTTGGCTTGGATTCTTTTTATTGAATACGTGAAGTCTACAGGCATATTTGTATGGTAAATCTATAAATAAAATAGAGTGGGTTGGCCTTTTTATGGCTGGAAACTTTCAATGAATTCTCGAATACGAGCCTCAATCTCCTAAGACCTAATTATAAGAAAATATTTCTTATTTTATTGTTGAAATGTACTAAAGCTTTTTTTGAATACCTGTCTTTTAAGATGAGAGGAGTTCATACGTTCTATGATGCCATGATCAATTAATTTGACTGACAACTAAAAATAAATTACATAAAATTGAATTCTTAATTAATTTTGTCTGACTTCTCGGCTCAGTCGAAATAGTCCTTCTATGCCGTAGGTTGTGAGCTCGGTCCCAACGAGAACAAATATTTGTGTGGTGTACACAGATGTTTGTTCTCTATCTGGCGTTTTATTATATTCAAACCGGAATATTCTTAAGGTCCTAGGAGTAATTTCGCTTAGCGGACCGATATGCATATTGTCATCTCTATTTGTTTACATCAAAGTGACAGTGACAAGAGATTTTTAGCAAGCCGTCAAGATTCAAGAAGCGTCCGGCATTATGAATGATGTATGTAAGTGGGGTAAGTATGTTATTGCAAAAAAATAAATATAAGTATCATATCAGTCATCTGATTCCTTTAGTACAAGCAAAAAATAGGTATATATTATATAGTTTGTATAGATCCTTACCTAATTAGATAATGTATACCTAGTTCAACATACATTATATACTTACCGACTTATAAGAGAATGGGGATCGGGACAAGTATATCTCAAGAAAATCTCAGGCCTCTGAACAAGGAACACCTTTGCTAATTAATGGCTTTCAAGTCTTTGAATGTAAGTCTAATTAATTTAAGCATGTAAGCTTCAAACGAAACACACGTAGATTGGAACATTGAGTAACACGTGCCGACCCTTGCCCCTTGTCAGATATAAAACTTTGACGGTTGGTTACGCTCATGCACGAAAATAATGTATTTTAATCTCCACCGAATCGTATGACCCTTATCCTGCGGAATAAAAAGTTCCCAAAGGTTGTGAACAGTAACACAGAATTTATACCTCGATTATGTTGCATAATGTTCGGTCAGATGGAAACGCGAATGTGAGCGCGGCCGAATGGGAATGATAAGGTTGAATACGAATTATTCTTGCTGCGTAAAGTTCATTTTAAAACGTGAAATTGAGTAAATCTTTCCACTAAAGTTGACCTTTCGCAGATAAAGTGTTGATTCAATGTGGGAATAATAAAAGTGATTAATTAGTTAGATTCAATAAATCAATCAGAGGACTGTAGCTCAAGACAATTTGGTTTATCTCATTTTTTATTGAATATAAAATGGCTGAGTGCGTGCGTACCTTTCTCTTATCCGATCGGGTTATTTATTGCACAAGTTTGTTTTTGACCGCCTCACGTACTTTATAGGGCGAACCTTTCCTATCCCGAATTGCCAATTGCTATTTGATATATACTTTATGCTGTAACTTTCCGATCTCATATTTCTTGAGTTTTTCTTTGTTTTTACATGATTGAATGTTCTCTGATCGGATAAAGGTTGTATATTATTAATGCAATCTGTGTGAGTAGCTAAGTCGTTGGTGTACTGTATGTTCGGCATCAACTTTTCAAAGTTTTTTCTAATAAATATATGGATAATAAAATGTATGGATTGTCCACAAACAATCTATACAACACTCAGCTTCAAATGAAGCAGAGCTTGTACTATGGGAACAATGAGAAAAAACATCTGCGTTCACGACACAATATTTGTTCTTGATGGGGGTCGAACCTATACGGTCTACTGCGCAGAATGCAGAGCTACTACCGACTAAGCTGAGATGCTCATCAAATTAAGCTTGAATTAATGGCTTAATATTTCTATACTTAAAAATGTACATCATAGTAATTTTTGCTTCTTTCATGCACCTCTTACCAATGATTACCGAAATGATATTACTTTAATTTGACAGGAAATAAACAAACAAGTGTGAAATATTTTTCTTGTTTTTATTTTATGTATTCCAATTCTATCTTCATCACACCTTAAAACTGGTTTATTCCTTCCATTACTATTGTTACACTACAAACTGAGATTTTGAGATGTCCACGTCGATAGCAAGACCTAGCAAAGATACAATCTTTTTTATTGTGACGAGGTCACTGAAACTTTAACAAATGGGAACTCAAGTAAAACTCCACGGGTTAAACGAAGCGCACTTCCTTCGCGTAATGAAAAACTTGTTTTAAAATCTTCCCTCTTTTAGAACCCAAATGTATGCTAACTTATGTGTAACCCAATATTATGCTAAGCTAAGTCCTTACGGTAAAAGGGTATCCAAAACGCAATTAAGCTTGCAAAAAGACGGATAACGTTAGAGATTACGGCCCGTGCTCATTGTAGACCTAGCGATAACAGCGTCTCGATTCGTACGACCTCAAAACTGGCCTCGAATAGGCGCCAATGCTTCGGAAGAACCCTCTTTTGGCCCAAACGATAATACTGAATCTTTTATTAGTTTAGTGAATGGACTGGACATAACCGTCGTCGACATCTGTTGTGATATTATGCTATGGCATTAGTAGCAGACGTCACAGTTCATTTGTCACTGATACACTGGTATGTAGAGCTATTGTAAAAACGTGCGTCTTTTGTCACTGTTGGCTCTTTTTTCCGTTTTCCTAGATTCTCCTGCATTGAATAGGATCTTTCTTTAACTGACTCCAAATAAAAACGGAGGTTTCAATCTGGTTGTTTTTTTTAACGGTTTTTTTGGATCACTTCGTCATTTTATGAACCGATTTGAAAAAAATACTTTTTTGTCTAAAAGGTTATGTTTTCAAATTAGTCCCATAATAATTTCATGAAAACCGGTTCATCCGTTTTGGCATAAAGTCGGTTACTTAAGTCTTTTAAACTTTACTTCTTTAATAAAATTATCTTCGTAACGAACTGCTTAATAAGTCAGTCTGAGGAATCGTACCCAGGGCGGGCGGACTTCATCGATCCATATCCTATCCACTATTTTAAAACAGTAGAAACTACGAAACTAAGACTGAATTTCTACTTTTAACTGCATAGGTATATTTTAGTCCATATAAATGTAGTGTGAGTATGCCTTGACTGGGGTAGATCTAAAATTAGTACGGATAGGAGAGGGTTTTAATGGGTTAATAATTTTTAAAGAGGAGTTTTCAGTACATAAAACATGTTGATGACTTTGACCGATACTGTGGTTAGAGTGATATATGTTGGGGATAAACAAAGTAGTGGGTTGTTTGGCAATATTTTTGGTTTTTGGGAGTAATTATAACTGCGTGTAAAGCTAGTCAAATAAATATGTATTGCTATCTGCAGTTTATTTACCAAAACAATATTATCTTTAGTTTTTTGCTCATAAACATATTTTATCTTTTTTATAATAATGAGGATAACCGTGCCACGTACTGTATGGTACAATATTTGTATTTTTGTAGATATTAACAAAATAGCTAGTTCTAATTCAGATAAAAGTACCTGCGTGCCTGAGTTATTGTTCGAAATAGATTAGTTCATATTCGGTGCTGAACAAAGATTCAATTTTCCCTACATATTTATTTACCCCAAATTAAGGTTCAAAGTCTGATAAAGGATATATATAATGTTACCATGTCATGTGTCTATTTGTCTGTTTTCTTAGTCAGTAGGTATTACTTAGTTGGAACTAATTTCAAGCTGAAAGTTTGCGTCTAACTTTATTTTCTATTTCAGGCCTGTGCAGCAAACCATTGCATCGTTCGAGTCACTAACTTGCAGTAAAACTCTTCACACACCTAAAAACTATCAAAACAATGGACCATTCGAATTGTACTGAGCCTTTTTACAGTTGGAAATTCTGATAGAAACGCCCGAGCTCTGTGAACACAGCATGCAGTGTCATCAATTCAGTACAAAGTTATGTATTTGCACGCTTTTATGGATTTTTCGGTCGTGAGTAACTTTGTGTTTGTTTTAGCACCAAATTGATTGGAATTGTAGCACGAAATATAAAGCTTTATTAGGGTGGATAAATAAATCAAATTATACGAGTGTGCCGTGAACTGTCCTAAATCAAAATTGAAATTTTCAGCTGACAATCAGAAAATAATGTAATTTTAGATTTGTAGATACACTGGCTTTGAGTTGTGCAAACAGGTTTTGGTTCATACTAGCCAGTTTTTCATAGGTTTCGTGGTGAATCAGTAGGCCTACCACAAGCTTTGTCTAGCTCTATCTCTGGCTCTGGTTTTGAGTCTGTGTGAGTGCTCACCAGTGTATTATACTGTGTGTGTAACTTTTCGACTTCGGATTTATTAAGTCAACACTCACACAGACTCAAAACCAGAGCCAGATACAGAGTCAGACAGAACTCGTGGTTCAGTCTGGAGTACCGTTGCCGCAACTCAGGTGCAGTACTCAGTGGGAATTTTTACCGCATTTGAAGATAAAGCTATTTCCTTTTCATAAAAACATGCAGCAAAGGATCGTGATTGGTCACAACCTGATCGGATAAAAATTTTAATTCTATACAAAATGAATTTACGTCTATACCCTAGATTTATTTTGTCTTGTAATAAGCCCTTTACGTGTCCCAACTCACACGTAAAGCAATTCAAAAAGGATAATGTGTGATAACCCAGCGAATTAAACAGACGTCCCTTGCGAATTTAATGTTCTATCCGTTCCCTCTGAGTTTCTTCCCTCAGGACTAATTAGACTAAAAGAGTGTTAAACTTCCTCCAACTGACAGACGCTTTTGGACAGCAGTTTTGCTACATAGCCATCTCCTGGGAAAGCCTTTTCGAGTACCGTTGTGACGAATTACATCGCTTGTTATGTGAGATAATACAATAAATTTCGTTGACCGTTGCATTGGACAAAAAACCTATGGGTACCGAGCCGCTGTTCTTCTAGGCTTGATCGCGTAGTGTTGGCACCTAGGTTCATTTAAAAATCAATCAATCAATAAATTTATTAAAACCATAGGGAATTTAGAGAACACTAAGTTACGTCATAGGTTTAACACAAAAACAATGAAAATTCTGAAAATAATTTGTGTTGCAGCTGTATAGGGGCCTCGTCATAAAAAAACATAAAGTTTAAATAAAAATAACAATAAAAATTCTTAAAATAATGATGCGGCTGTACGGAGGCCTTATCAACAATAATTACTACACTAGGTTTCTACTCTAACATGTCAAGTTGTTGCAGCTGTTCAGGAGCTTTGTCAATAATTGTAATGACTGGCCTCTAGCTCAGTTGGTAGTAGCTCTGCCTTCTGCGCCGTAGGTCGTGGGTTCGATCCCCACCGAGAACAAATATTTGTGCGGTAAACATAAATGTTTGTTCTCTGTCTGGGTGTTGTATTGTATTCTAAGTATGTATTTACAAAAAAAAATGTATTCAAGTATTATATCAGCTATCTGGTTCCCATATTAAAAGCTCTGCTTAGTTTGGGGCTGAGTAGTGTTGTGTGAATTGTCCACAATATTTATTTATTTATTATTTATTATTATTATAATTGACCTATCTGTTACAGTACTTTTGTCCACACCTATTGGTAGACTCCATGCATTTTTATCGTCTTAATGTCTTACGATTCAAAGGCTTGACTTGATTGTTAAAATGATTCGTGTTTGTGCTTTATTACAATGGCTTAATGTTGATGTGTTAAATTTATTATACAAGACCTTATTAATATCGCATAACACGGTAAATTACTTTAAAATGGTTGGCATGGTTACCCTGGGTTTCGTCATGATTGAATTTCCGTTTATTATTTTATAAAGAAAAGCTTTAGAAAAAGGCAACTTTGTTTTTGTTTATTCACGACAAAGGTCCTTAGTGTCTTGTTATATAAAATAATTAAGTTTAATTGCTTCCAGTCAAATTAATTTTCCAGATTCGGTGTAATTACAACGAAATGGGGTCCTCAATGGCCACTTATTCGCAAAGTAAACCTACGGATTGCTTATTTACGGCATTTGAAGTAGGTCGCGCGCCAAAGCAAATCTGTCATGGTGTCATTAGCCGGCCAACAGGATTATTTTTATTTCTGTGCCAAGATTTATTTTCCTTAGATTAGCATTCCACTTATTTATGCTAATGTAATTTTAATGGCGCCGCCTTTTTCGGCTAATTTCATTTTAAGAAAAACTCGAGGAGATTCGTTTAAACCACGGCTTATTAAAAAGCTTTGGTAACGATTTCACTTTTATAAAATTAGACTTATTGGTTTTGTGAATTAATTACTGTCATTCTTGCAAACTGCCCCAACATTTTAATAAGACAAAACTTTATCCTTATCAAACAATATTTTAGGACAACAAATAAAATATGAAGCAATCGGTGGGAATAAGCTAACTGAAACACAACCACCACTCTTTAGTTAAAACTGCACTCGAATTCTTTAAGTTCAATTTCCTTGGAATGCTGGAAACCTGCAAACAAAGTAGCGCCACTCGTGCCTCAATTTGTCGACATCAAGTACAAAAACAGCAATAAGTCAACACGCCGCCTCCAGTCACGAATGGTATCGGGAAATTCGGATTGAAAGAAACTTTGCGGCGGGAAGCAACGAGCAAACAGTGGTGTGCACACACTCTTTGATGCCTGATGTCCGCTTCTTGTATTACTGGAAAACAAAAAGGGGATTGCACCTGTATCTGCTTAGCTACATATTTCTACTAATATAAAAAATGGGAAAGTTTGTAAATATGGATGAATGGATGTTTGTTTCTCAATAACGCTAGAACGACTATACTGATATTGGTGAAATTTGACGCAGAGATAGATTATAGTCTGGAATAGCACATAGGCTACTTTTTATCCCGGTCCCGGTAAAATGTATGGTTCTCGTGGGATGGATTTGTTTTTAATCATACGCATAAGAGGAAGTCGTGTTCATATTATAATATATAACTGAAGAACGGCTGAACAGATTTGGCTGAAAGTTAGTGGAGAGAGCTTAAAACCAGGAGACGGACATAGGATACTTTTTATCCCTAAAAATTTACGGGAACGGGGCGAGCCAAGCCTTGGGCGGCCGCTAGTGAAATATAAATGAATGAACTTCTCAGAATAGACTTATCCAATATCTGGAATACTCTATAGATAGTCACTAATGGACTATACGACTACTACACGACTATATCTACTAATACACAGATGGAGTCTGTATATTAGTAGATATAGTCGTGGGCATGCCGCCGCGGGCGAATAATGGTAAGAAAATAAAATAATAGGTCCACGACCCCCTGAGCATGTTTAATTTAGATTCAGATACTTAATGTGTCTTTTGGATATCAAAGCCAGTCTCGTTAAAAAATATCAATTATTGACAATTTTATTTGTACTGTCTCAGATAGTCAGCCATCAAAACAAAATCGGTTGGAAACCGATAAAACATTGCTCGTGTTACAAATTATACCGTCAAACGGTCGTAGGACAAATTATACCATAGAAGGCATAGTATTTTTTTAAGGCCAGTCGTACACTAGCCTTCCCAGTTCAGTGTGCTGTCCAATGCTTGTATCGCTAACATGATTGTTTTTTATAATAACATTTATGTAAGTAAGTAAGTTTAGTGAGATTTTTTTAGAGACGACCGTCTATTAAATTTACCTACTATATCAGACGTATTATTAAACCTACATTATTTATTTCAAAATAAACTAACAATTATTTAAAAATAAACTAACAATTAAACAAATATTTACATGCTTTATATTTATTTATTTTAGTTTTCTATTAAATTAATGTGATATTTCATTTAATAAGATGGTCTTTTTTTATTTGACATGGTTAAAGGCCTGTGCACATCACGGCGATGGAACAGCTGAAACGCTGTCAAATATCGCTGTCATATTTGACAGTGTTTCAGCTGATCACCATCGCTATTGCCTAGATGTGCGCAGGCCTTTAAAAGCACTGGAAGTTGCATAAAAAACTATGAGAATGACCTATTGTTATGACAACCGCAACCGTAATAAACCGTAAATAATTGCAAAAGAATTCCGTTTCCTGCTTTAAATAGTTCGATAAGCCGGTTTCGCGATACAAAAAGATCGCTCTCGATTCCCTCGAGATTGTGAAGACAAAATAATAAGTTTTCTTTAAGCTGCGGGAAAACGATGAAAGATATTGGCTCAGGACCAAGGAGAATACAGAAGCCAATATACTTGTGTAAAGAACAATTTTATTTTGAAACGTCTCTTAATATCAACAATGAGGTACAACTTACAATATTTATATGAAAGCATTTCGATGAAAAAATATGATAATACCTTGTTTTTAACCGACTTCAAATAAAAGAGGAAGAGGGTTTCAATTCAGTTGTATTTTTTTTAAGTTTGCATAACTTGTTCATTTAGGAGACGATTTGTTTTTTTCTGAAATAGTATAAATTTCATCAAAATTAATTTTTCCGCCAGCGTCTTGGGGACGCTTCCGTCTGGTACTGATTTGGATCAGTTGAGCTATCTCTAGATCGTTTGTAACAATCTGCAGATAGCACAACTGTTTCTTGTGTATTTTGTACATTTTGTAAATATTTGTTTAATTGTAAGTTTCTTTGTGTAAATAAATGTACTATTTTTTCGCCATTTTCTTATGTATGTTACTGCATACCGCTATAATTTATGAACCGATTTAGTTTATTCTCTGTTTTGTATGGAAGGTTATATAACTTCCAAATTAGTCTCTTAAAAATATCATCAAAATCGATTCAGCAGTTCGGCCAAGCAGTCGGTTTCTTCAGTTTTTTAAACTTATATTATATATTTAAGTGTGTGAATAGTCAGGTGCTATTCGGATTAAGCAAATCATTTACAGCTTCCAATAAAATACTGTGTCAGGTGTACTACTAAATTGCTAATAAACTTACTATTTTCTTAAAAGGTGCCATAATATCAAAGAAAATTCGTCGTCTTCATAAATTATGTTTTTTTAATATTATAATCATTCAGATACTTTTAAGACACCTCACTGTTTACAGTAGTCTTAGTAATGGGTTTCAAGCCAGTCTACGCCGTTAGAGTATTGTAATAACGTACTCCTTGCTATTTCAGAGCACTGGCATAATAATAATGCACATTATCTTTTAGAAATACCTACGAAAATCCATTTGAACCAATCGGCTTTTAAACATCCAAGGCGGGGATGCTAACACTAAACCACTGCACTTTCAATCCCGTAAAAATAAACAAATGAAAATAGTAATAAGAGATCGTCTATTTATTTTATGGTAATTTTTTACCATAAACTTTAGAAACTATCAAAATTACAATATGTCTAAAGTATGTATTAATTATTTTATATTAAGGTAAGCCCTCAATTTATATCTATTATATTCTAATTCATTAATAAATGAATAACCATGAATGTGAGCTTATAATATTAATGAATCACTTTAAATACCACATTTGAATCAACAAGTTGAATTGTATTAACTACACAACACAAATTAATAGTCGATTAATTTATTTGGTATTTGATTCGCGCGCCGCGTTCAATTCTGGGTCAACGCAACCATTCGCGACGAACGGCGAACGAGCACTGATTCGGCATTGGACGTTGTTTTCCAAAGGTGAGGATTTCGTGCACTCTCGGCCACCTTCGGTGCTTTTCGCCAGACTCATCTCGTTTCGATTGTGAGTAAAGAATTTCATATTTTTCACGAATAGACAAAATACAAAATTTTCTAATTGAAATGAGACGCACCGAATGGGACTACAAAGGCGTATCTTGCATCCGGTAAAGGATTTTTTGCTTGGAAATTGTTCATTAGTTTTTGTTGCTGACAGTTACTCAGTGATTCTTTTGTCGTTGCGACAGCGACGTGATAGATAAGTTCTTGTGGCTTTTTTATTTCAAATTACACTGCTTCAATTTTGATTTTTATTCCGGTTTATATTATTTCGAAGCCAGCTACGTCGTAGCACTGCTACGCCTTTGCTACAAAATTATGTTAAAATGAACCATCAAAATTCCCTTTCGACTTAAACATGCGCGAGCTTTCGATACAAGGTTTACCACAGCGAGTAATTAAATTTGTTTGTTTGCTTGTTTTCAGCATCCGGCTTATCCAGAGTTTGTGATTTTTGCGTGCCCTCATGTGTACCGAAAATATAACGGGATGAAGTTTGATGAAATTTTAATTACTGTTCAACTCTGCTCCATTGGAAATCCTCCATGTTGAAGTAAGCCTGGATTGTGGTAAGGATTTAGATGCTATGAACAATATTTTTTTAAGAATATTTCTTTTATTTTTTAGTATTAGACAAAAAATTCGGTGCATGTTCCGGTTCATGTTAGAAGTGATAATTATCATCGAATTTATAGATTGACAAGTCTATTTGGATCCGACAATTGCCTCAAGCGAAAATGGTTGATCCTGAAAATGCCTGGAAATGTATGTCATGTCATGAGGCAACTGGCACCAATGTTCTTTTGTTTTCCAATTCTTGTTAGACTAAAAATCTTTTGTATTAAATTTTGGTTTCTATTGGGTACCCCAATGCACTCACTATTTTGAATTAGGTTGAACAATATGATAGCTTCACCTATTATTATATTATTATACCAGAATCTATCGAGCGTTATCAAAACAACAAAAAATTAATAAAATAAAAAAGTTTTTATTATATTTTATTACTTACTAATATTATTTTCACTAATTAACAAACTTTTATTTATTTTCTTGCTGTTAAAACTGTTTAAACACTTTTTACTTACTAATTAATTCGACTACGTTTAGTTAGTTTAAATCTAGCATACAATTCGCTTCAGCGGTGAAAGACACGGAATAGGGGTATGTGGAGGGATTGAGGGGACTAAATCTCTCCACGTACCCCTTTCCCGTGCCTTTCGCATCCAGTCCGGTCCGCACCGTAAGGTGAAAATGTCCCGCCATTTTTTCCTCGGTCTTCTTTTGTTTCTCTTGCATTCTATTGGGATTCACTCTGTCATCCTTCTTTGCTCACCTGGGGGCTTTCCAATCTGCAATTATATCCTTCCCAATTCCACTTTAATAGTCGTATTAACAACAAAATTACCCTTAAAAGACCGAATAACCAAATTGTTAAATATTTCGGTGTAATTTTACAAATTTTCATCACCAGTAATAAATTACGTACGAGATACAACATTCCAGCTTTGTGCTTCAGTGACGAGATAGGGCACGATCTTCTTGTCAGATATTAACGGCGACCTTCAAACCAACACTGTAGGCCTACTACAAGCTCTGTCTGGCTCTGGTTATGAGACAGTGTGAGTGTTGACTGAATAAATCCTACGGCGAAACGTCACACACACACAGTATACACTGGTGAGCACTCACACAGACTCAAAATCAAAGCCAGAGACAGAGCCAGACAGAGCTTGTGGTAGGCCTACTGTTATAAGTGATTCTGGAGGTCATAATACGGTTATGTTGAAGTTGGTTGATTTTATAGACAAAAAGATTAGAAATTTACGAAGCCAACGAGCTGGTAAAATGAAAATAGCATCACTTATTCACGATCTAAATGTCTAGGCGGCTACCATTGTATTAGTATTTTGACATTATTTGCAAGAACCAAACGATCTGGCTCTTTGTAGTTTGAAATGTTACCGTTGTTTAAATGAACTACCTATATTTAAATTACCTGTAAGAAGTATAGCGATGTTTGACACTAAAAACCAAATGATACTATAACAAAGAACAGCGACTTTATCTTCTAAACACAATCTTATGTGTAATAAAGATAGAGCCTTTAGAATTATAAGCAAACGCATGAAATAATTAATCAAGTTTTAAGATATTGAAGTGCTTTGGGAAACTTGTAGATGATAAAATATTTGACGCTAAAGGTTACTTTTATAGATTATTGGATTAATTTAGTATTTAGTTATGGATTGAGAAAGTTTTTGGTTCGAACTCAATGTTTCCGTTAAGTTTTCCTTTTCAATAAGTAACTTAAGTCATTAAAGGTAAAATATAATGAATTAATAATTTAGATTTGATAACCTTAAGTTTTAATGCCAATCATGCTTAGACAGCACCGAATAAGTTGAATTCTCTTTCTTATTTCATGTCAATGTTACATTATTATTAAAGCCATTTCGACCAGTAGGTGGCTACATCCACGGCACTGACCCATCGTGCATGAGGTGGGCATGTATGACGGATACGTAAATAAATAAATATTATAGATGATCCACACAACATTATCTAGCCCCAAACTAAGTAGAGCCTTTACTAAGGGAACCAGATAGCTGATATAATACCTATAGTCATAATTTTTTTGTAAGTACATACGTAGAATACAATATAACACCCAGACAGAGAACAAACATCTGTGTTCGCCACACAAATAGGTTGTTCTCGGTGGGGATCGAACCCACGACCTACGGCTCAGAACTGAGATGAGAGGCCAGTCAGTAAGCACGTGTGGCATGGACTGCACCTGGGTGACACACTGGCATTACGTGTCGTTTTTAGTAATCATCCCCCATCTGCTCTGGTTACTCCTGCAACGGCCGACTTGGGTTCTGATGTTCTCATTCTATTGAAGCTCGTCCAAACTAGCCAGGAAAGTTCGTTCGTTTTTTCGCAGCTGCAATGAAAATTATGACAGTTACAGAAATATTTCTAGCAACCTCCGTGGCTTGTTTTAGAAATATTTTGAGTTATGCTATAAAATATAAGTAATCAGCTTTAAAAATCTCTTGCTTAATGCCTAAGCTTGGGTCTCGCATTATTTATTCAAAGCAAACGTCAGTTACAATGTTTCATCTTACAGCCTCAAAGAGCTCTGAGCTTGTTAGCATCACAAAATATCAGAGTGGATGGGAATGGTAAAACGCGTCTAACACACACACCTGTTACTGAGCGTCGGCGAACTTCAAAGTTTAACAAACATACTGTTTTGAACTTGCATTAGGCATAATGTATGTAAAATGTATTAAAATTGAGCTCCCTATCGCATTAATATTGTACCTAACGAGAAAAAAATTACGTTGCTAAAGACTTCAGACAAGATTGTAGTACATTACTTCTTGATATGGCTCATAACAGACTTTGTATTGTTGCAGACAACAAAACGCCGGGGAAGGACCACCACCATACATTATTTCTATATTATTTCATCTTATTATTATGATAAATAAATATTGTTCACAGTATTTATTCATTTAATACATGATAAATATAATAAATGTAAAAAAAGAGCTCTATCGCATTATATTGTACCTAACGAGAAAAAAATTACGTTGTTAAAGACTTCAGACAAGATTGTAGTACATTACTTCTTGATATGATTCATAACAGACTTTGTATTGTTGCAGACAACAAAACGCCGGGGAAGGACCACCACCATACATTATTTCTATATTATTTCATCTTATTATTATGATAAATATATTGTTCACAGTATTTATTCATTTAATACATGATAAATATAATAAATGTAAAAAAAAAGCTCTATCGCATTATATTGTACCTAACGAGAAAAAAATTACGTTGCTAAAGACTTCAGACAAAATTGTAGTACATTACTTCTTGATATGATTCATAACAGACTTTGTATTGTTGCAGACAACAAAACGCCGGGGAAGGACCACCACCATACATTATTTCTACGAGTATATTATTTCATCTTATTATGCTACATAAAAATAAAATAAAAACAAGTCAACATAAAATTGCTACTTTATGGCTAGATCGTAATCCTATTCTAAAATAAGTATGCAAACAAATCCACAAAAAAAACATTATCATCCACGGGGACATTTCCGTCAATGGTAAAAGATTTTTGTAAAAATATTGCAGTTATTGTTTTTTTTACAAATCGAGGGCATGATTCCTTTTTCTTTTTCTTAACTCTCGTGGTTTCAGAAGTGGTCATCACCGCCCTTCTTAAAAAAAATCGGTTGTCTATAAAGTGGGTTTACTGACGATAGTTGAACGTGACAACGTCATACAGCTGACCACGCGGACGCATCGCTCACTCAAGTAGGAGAGAGACAGATGTCGAACGATGAGGTAACGCCGCATGAGTCATGTTTTTTCTTGCGTGCAGCTGGCTCTATCGAATTATAAGACGTTATCACGTCAAAAATCAGCCTGTATGTTACAAAACATTTTTAAAGCGAACACAGCATTCATTACAACTCATCACCATCGTCTCTGTGTGTAACAATCCCGAGCGAGCATTGAGAAATGGTGCCCTCGCGACGCAAGAACGGGGCCACCGATTTTTCTCCACAGATAGGCCGCGTATATCTTGCAGGAGGAGATAACGTCTCAGCTCGTTGAGACAGCTGTTTCACGGGAACAGATAAAAGCTCTACATATGTAATGGCGTGATCATAAGGATGTTTTATCTGTAAATTAGATTTTGTAGCGCGAAGATAGACCGTCATTAATTATTTTACCAGGTTATCATTATCATCAGTCTGAGAATTGTCCATTCAAAATAAAAAAATGTTTATTCAGTTGTAGCACAAGGATCACTCTTTGAAACTTCTTAAAGCTAGGTGAGTCTATTTAGGTGCCAATTCTACGCCACTAAGCCTAGAAGAACAGGCAACGAACTAAGGCTTGGTTCGTACAGTTTTCTTGAATTATGTGTATGACACTGCTGTACACATACCCCTTCCCTATACATTTCCAGGAAAAACGATTTTGAGCCCTGTCCATCCACGATTTAAACAATGTAGTCAGTCCATTGGGTGGGTGGGCGTCCTTCGTTTCGTCATTCGGTTCGTGGTCACCATTGCCATTTTTCAACGGTTGTCGGTTCGGTTGTCGGTGTCAGGATCGTAGCAAGTGGAAATCCGTGATCTCTGCCTACCCCCATGGGAATAAGGCGTGATTTTATGTATGTATGTATGTCGGTTCTAAACACATACCTAACTGAGCCGAACAGTGTGAATATGGTTAATTGATATTATTATGTTACTCTGAAGTACATTTATAGGTATTAACTATATGAAATTAATACCTATAAATAGCCACTTCAACTTACTAACTCTACGATTTACCACGTGCACAAACCATTAAAAACATTACCCTCATTGTGTTTAGACGCCATATTTTTCTTTCCCGACTCTTGATGTGACTTGTCGCCCGGTCTCAGTAGGGATGTCCTATTCCCAAAATCGGTTAACAATTTGTTGTGTGGACACGAAAAAGTTAAATAAGAAATGTACGAGAAAGTAAGTTGGTCAAGAATGTAGGCTAACCCTAAAGAGAAAGAAAGAAAGAAAACTTATATATTAACAAACTTATTTACAAAAAGGTAAGAAATACTGCGTAGCCAGGAGTTTAAAAGTGTATGGCTAACCAATGCCACCCCAACAAGGAAGCGGTATTTATAAAAAACTGATATTTTTTCTTTTTCTAGAAATTGATCTAAAAAAAGCAGCCAAGTGCAAGTTGGACTCGCTCATGAAGGGTTCCATAGCATCAAGTAACATAACATAAAGGTTCTTGTAGTTCGTCGAAAGGTAAATTGCGGTTTACTATTTATGACGTATAAAAAAAAAACTAATGACTAGATCTCGTTCAAACCAAATATCGTTGAAAGTTTACATAGTAATGTACAACATATATTTTTTCTACTTTTATCATTTTCTTATTTTAGAAGTTAGAGGGGGGGGGCAACTTTTTTCCACTTTGGAAGTGTCTCACGCGCAAACTATTTAGTTTAGAAAAAAACGATATAAGAAACTTCAACATCATTTTTAAAGACCTATTCATAGATACCCCACATGTATGAGTTTGATAAAAAAAAGTTTTTTGAATTTCAGTTCTAAGTACCCCCAAAATGTATTGTTTTTTTAATATGTTTGTGAGAAAATCTTAATGCGGTTCACAAAATACATCTACTTACCAAGTTCCATCAGTGTAGCTTCTATAGTTTCACAGACAGACAGACATGACGAATCTATAAGGGTTCCGTTTTTGCCATTTGGCTACGGAACCCTAAAAATGGTCAATTATATCTGAAAGGTTATAACTCAACAATTATAGGTAAATTTTATAGGTATAGGAACTTATAGATATTTTTATAGGAACTAATGATTGCCATATAAGATTTGCAAGCTTTTTAAACTTTACTTGTTAATACTGAATGCCATCGGAAACAATAAAATAAGCCACGGAAGCAAAATGAGACTGTTATTCTTCTATTTGCCACCGAGGACTAAGTAATAGTACCTTTCTGCTCACGTTGCAATTCTGGACATCGAACGTAAAACCACGAGCTCACTGACATGTGAAATTTATTTTAAACCGAGATGTATTAGAATAAGAATTATTATGTAATAACAATAAAATAATAAGTATTGTGGAAAACCCACATAACACTATCTAGCCCCAAATTAAACAGAGCTTGTGCTTTAGAAACCCAATAACTGATATAATACTTCAATAATGTTTTTTTGTAAATACTCTTACATACTTAGAATACAATATAACGCCTCGATAGAAAACAAACATCTGTGTTCACCACACAAATTCGTTGTTCTCGGTGGGAATCGAACGACCTACGGCGCAGAAGGCAGAGCTATGATTTCCTCAAATCCATAAAGGAAAAACAATTTTTGTTGATGTAAATGTACACTAACCCTAGCTTTGAGTATGGCAGGAAAAAGCGTTCATTTGGATTAATTACAGAACGAGTTAACTTTTAATACCCACGTAGGAGCAACTTTGACATCGAAAACGTGTTAGTCAAGACGTTAGCGGATTTCTAGAACTTTCAAGTACTACGAAATGTGGTATACTTACTTCAACCGACTTTTCAGTTGGAAGTATTATTTCAATTACGTTAAGAGAGGGATTTTTGTGGTATACTTACTTCAACCGACTTGACAGTTGGAAGTATTATTTCAATTGCGTTTTTTAAGTGTATATTCGTTAGTACATAAATAATAATACGATGTGATTATGTAGGTTGTGGGTGCGATCCCAACCGAGAACAAATATTTATTGTGTGGTGAACACTGATGTTTGTTCTCTGGCTGGGTGTACTGTATTCTAGGTAAGTGTTTATTAAAATAAAATATTTAAGTACCGCATCAGCTATCTGGTTCCTATCGTACAAGCTCTGCTTAATTTGGGGCTTGATAGTGTTGTGTTGATTGTCCACAATATTCATTTATTTACTAGTGGCCGCCCGCGGCTTCGCTCGCCCCGTTACCGTTCCCGTTGAACAAAAACATATTTATTTACCTTTTAAACCTTCTCTGGACTCCCACAAATAATTCAAGATCAAATTTAGGTAAATCGGTCCAGCCGTTCTCGAGTTTTAGCGAGACTAACGAACAGCAATTTATTTATATAATATATAAGATTTATTATTTATTTATTTATTACTAGTGACGCGACAAGAAGTAACCGCTAGTCGTTTATAAGGTGTAAAGTACATTACATCGTTTACAAAGTGGTTATCATCTGAATATACTGCGGAAAGATTCTCAGGAGTAACGTGACACACGGTAATGCTAGCCATTTATTCTCGACGTAGCGTACGTTACATAACGAGCTGACTAATGAGGCGTCTTGTCTCTTGACAATCCCCGCCTTTATTATGTGCTCACAGTATCAAATTATCAAATAAAACTATATAAATATCTACCTATTATAGCCTCGCAGGAATTTGGACGAAACGTAGGGACACCCGATTATGGATCGACGACATTGTTAAGATCGCCAGAAGTCAGTGGATGGAACGGGCTCAAAATCGTTCTTCCTAGAAATGTGTAGGGGAGGCCTATGTCCAGCAGTGAACTTCTTCAGGCTGATGATGATGATGATGATAGCGATGGAGTGATGAAGTTGGTGATGAGGCTTAGGCCTACGGTATTACGATTATATAATGTATAGGTGAAAACATTTTGCAACAATTTGTCGCACACCAATTTTTTATAGAACCTTCCTCGAATGAAATTATATAAGAAACAAGAGTGCGGGTGTAATGAAGCATTTTCTCGATCGGAAGTCACGGCCCACTTGTTTATTGTATCAGCTGTATTGCTTTTAACCTTATTGAAAAGATGTACGGCAGCAGCTATTTTTATTTCAATTATCTATTTTTTTCCTGCCCTTAATCCACTTTATGGGGGTTGGCACAACGTGTTCTCCTCTTCCATTCTCCTCTATCAGCCGTCATCTCAGCGTTTTACTCTTAGTCTAAGATCCCTAGAAGAAGGACCTTCACCGAGCTGGTTATTTAATGAAACGTATTTTATATATAATTAAACATGCCAATAAATATATTCTATATGGGTTGCCTATCAAATTTCAGTCCAGGATAATTATGATTAATTAATAATTAAAAAAACAAAAAAAAAACTTTCCACTGGTTTGTTTATTAAACAAATTCTATACCAATCGAAAGTATAGACCCCAGTATTTTTATTCAATAAACATACCGGTGCAAAATGCTAGTATCGATTTTCCTGTTTATACCTGGCTACCCGAGAGTTGTGACCGGAAAAAAATAGGCAACCTAACGTTTGCATATTTTATGGGGTCTATACTTTCGATTGGTATAGAATTTGTCTAATAAACAAACCGGTGGAAAGTTAAAAAAACGTTATTTTTTTTTAATTATTAATTAATCATATCCTGGACTGAAATTTGCTAGGCAACCCATATAGAATATAATTTATTGGCATGTTTAATTAAATATAAAATACGTTTCATTAAATAACCAGCTCGGTGAAGGTCCTTCTTCTAGGGATCCTATACTATCTTTCTTTTCTTAAATGCAGACCTATTTGTTCTAAATTCAATTTTCGTATGCATAGCTGTAAAATAGTATATTATGCAACTAGTGAATAAAAGACGGATTTAAATCGAGGACCAAAGATGAATCACGAGCAAGTGCAGGATTCTAACGACTGAATCACGACCGTAGGGAGTGATTCATGATCATTGAATCACGAGCGTAGCGAGTGATTCAAGTGTTAGAATCCTAAACGACGCGAGTGATTCATGGCCCTCGAGATAAATCCGTTTTATTCAAGAGTTGCATACTATACTTTATACCATAACTTCGAGAAAAAGAAATACTTAAGTGAAAAAGGATTAAAAACTATTAAAAAAAATATATAAACAAATAATATAAAATATATTGTTTATACTATTATGACATAAAACAAAAATGTTCGATTTTGATTTGATTTGTAAAAAATGAAGGATAAATTAATGCAAGTTTTCTACTACACCTATTGACGACCTCTCTTTCATAAACTCAACCATTCAAATGAACAACAAACAACTCAGCACATCTTTTTCATTCCTAGAATACATTTTCAATCGATTTACTATTATCGAACTTTGTGTTGCTTAACTTACTAAGTACAGTATTCAAAATAGCGCCAATTTACTAATGTATGACAATGACAACAAAAAACACAAAACAGTATTTAATCCAATGCTAAACTCCTTGTCAAACATTTCGCCCAATCAAATCTAGGGTATTTATGGCGCAAGGAGGTTGTAAGGTATTGAGATGGACGTTGACCTAATTCGTGTGTTCCAAATTCAAACACCAAAACAGTGATTAAAAGGGCTTTTTATTCACTGTTTTCAGTGAATAAAATAAACTTTTTAGAGGGGGTATGGTATAAACTCTTTTATTTGGCATGGATGAACGGATAACAAGGATTCTATAGAAATCAAAACTCAAACAAATGAAGTTCGACTGAAAACGTCAAAGTGCCTTAAACAAATTAGCGTCTGTCAGGCTAGTGAGAACTCAACTCCGTAGACAAAGGTCTATCCAGTCGTAGTTGTGACATGGAACGCGGATCGATTATTCTTCCTGGCGTATCACTCGAACCAGGCAGTGTGGTGAACGGATTTTTAATGCACCTCGAAAAGGCTCTTTTTGTGCACTGAACCTGAAAAGTTGGGAAACATGGTGTCACCATGTTTCCCAACTTTTCAGGTTCTGCTAGAAATCTGAACATGGCCTGTTAGCCCTATAGCTCCAAAAAGAATGCACCGATTTAAATTATTTAAGTATACTCAAATCGTGAGTATGCTATAATAGTTTATTTTTATTTTACTGAACGATGCTTTTACTGATTTGGATATTTTTATGATGTTAGCACTGTATATTTTTTTATTATTGTATTTGTATTCATTCTGTATTACATTTTTAAATTGTTTATTACAATAATTTACGTAATAATTAACTGCATTTTAATTTGTTCGAGGTATGTACCTATTTATTAACAAAAGGTAAGTACCCTGTGTGTGTCTAAGTCTAAGAAAATTTAAGAGGTTATTAATGGGATGGAACTCAGATTGTGTTGGTTTGAAGGTATATTTAGCTTTGAGATGGTTCGTAGAAACCCATTCAGGCGTTTTACATCTTAAGTTCTGTTGCAATACGCAGAAGTTGAACCATTTGTCTATGGATCGTTTTTGACTTAACTTATACTGACAATTAGTTAAGTTTCCAATTAGATAAAGTATTTAGAGCTTTGCTTAAGTTTTGGAAGTAGATAGATTTAGTTATGAGCTGCTTCCAGGCGGAAAGCAATTATTTATGTAGATAGGTATTTAAATAATTAGGTAGGGTAAAATACGATGTAAAACGACTCGTACCATAACACTATAGTACTATTTTAACTAAATACAATTATTATTTATTTGCTCGTGTACCAGCTATGGCATAAAAAAAGAAAAAAGAAAATATTAAAATGCGGTATTGAATTTTAACATTTGAATAGTCAATTAAGCAAGTACTGAGACATGCCAGTCAAATAGACTCAAACTCAAAACTCAATAAAATGAAGTTTTATTCAATACAATACTATTATACCACTTTGAAAATTGCATATGCCATTGAAACCTACCCAATGCTAAAAGTAGCGAAAAATGCAAGGGTGGGAGGTGTAGTAGGTATCTAAAATAATTGGGTGGCTAATTTTATTGAGAACATGACACTACTTTAATCTCCTGGCACGGGTGGTATCCATTAGACCCTCGGATACTTTAATTGGTACTCAAGATTATTCGTAGTCAGTCTTCCCATGCTAAGTTTTAATCTTAAATTTTGGGAAATCTTTCGTAGAGTATATACAATTTGTAATATGCTCGCAAGTCCAATATTTAGCAATTTTAATATCAACTATGTACATAAAACTGACTGACTTTGACTGACCTCTCAGCTAAGTTAGTAATTTAGCTCTGCCTTCTGCGCCGTAGGTTGTCGGTCGGTTTGATCCCCACCGAGAACAAATATTTTTGTTTGTTAGCACAGATGTTCGTTCTCTGTCTATGGGGGTAACATTTATAAAAAAATTTGGGGATAGATAGTGTTGCGTGAATTGTCCACATTATTTGTTATTTAAACTCTGTTATATTTTTTTGTTTGTATGTTGTTTTGGTAAACAAATAAATTTGTAGATATTCTATGCACGGCAAAACGTATTTTAAATCCAAAGCTGAATTTACCGTAAATTACTATTAAAAATATATTAATATGAAAGTTTGGTGTACAGAAGACAGAAAATACATTCAAACAGGTCGCATAAATTCCAACTAGAACGAACTAACTTACACCCATAAAACTTAACTTTCAACAAATGCAAATGTGGGCAAAAGCGGACATTGGCACGTTAGAGCAATCATGAACAAGCTGCAAGCCACAGCTTAAACAGATGGAAGCTGAACTACTTATCCCATTCTCTTTATATTATACTAGCAGCTCGTCCCGGCTTCGCACGGGGTAGACAATATAGTTGTACATTATTTTGTTTTTTCGCTAATAGTTTCGGCAGCGCATTCGACGTTTTAATTGTAAAAATAAAGTCCCTTAAAATTTGCATGCCAATACTTTGGTGAAATATGTGAAACTGATAAAATAAGCTAACAACTAACTACTAACCATATTTCAAGCAAATAAACAAACATTTCAAACATTTCATTTCCTTTAATTTCAAACATTTCAGACGAAAGACATTTTAAGACTTATTTTTCTACACCTTCGGTTACACTGTTTAAATTTTACCAAGGATCTCTAATTTTTTGTCAAATTGGAAGAATGTAGCATTCTATTGGTAAAATAATTTTTTATATCGGCCCAGTAATTTTTGAGCCTATTCATTACAAACATACAAAATAGGTACAAATCTTTCCTCATTATAATATTAGTATAGATATAAATTTTAGGGGCCCATTGCGCAAATTTTTGACGATTTCAATAGAAAACCACACATCTTTAAACAATAAAACTAAACAATAAACAGAAACAAAGCCAGCTCTACACGACTTTGATCCACAAGCACAGAAGATATCGCACGCAGGGCATTGCGTCGTAGGTAACGTTTCTGACGTGCGTCACAATGCTTTGCTACAGGCAATAGTTACCAACTAAAATCAGGTGGGCCTTATGGCTGTTTTATCAGGTAGTTGTATAAAGATATCCTGTCAAATCTCTTACGTTATTATGAAAAAAATCACGAGAAAAACCATTCGCCTGAACTGACAAAGCCAAAGTCAAGTCAAAGTAAAATATGTATTTATTCAATAGTACCACAAGAATAAATAAAGATGGAAAGCCATATAGCTCGAAGAACCGACAACTGTTGGGAAATAAAGGTTCTCGAATGGCGACCACGAACCGGAAGACGAAGCGTAGGGCGCCTACCCACCAGATAGATTGACGACATAGTGTTAAGATCGCGGGAAGTCGATGGATGGAAAGTGCTCAGAATCGTTCTTCCTGGAAATGTGTAGGGGAGGCCTTAGTCCAGCAGTGGACTTCTTCAGGCTGATGATGATGACCACAAGGATTTCCTTGAAGAGTCTTAAAGCTAGGTGAGTCTAGGTGCCAGTTCCAAACCAAGCCTAGAAAAACAGCAAGTGACTTGACCATTAATATTTCTATAACAATTTTTTTCTTTAAACTAGCCGTTCTAGCAACCCTGTATCCATAGCAGACATAGCAGTTGATTCCCCCCCACTTGTCCGCCACTCCAGATGGCCGGGTGATATGGCACGCTCGGAGGAAGATGAATGTTTTGTGATACGTGGTGACGCCGTGACGGCACGGTGAAATGTATCGTGTGCTTTCATGCTGACACTTATCTCGGATGAAACAGGGAATTATTTAGAAAATGCGTTATTATAAACGATATCTGGAAATCAACCCGGTTGAGGTTTACGTTGAGCGTGCGTGTGTGTCTACTCTGAGGAACGATAAATGTATATGTAATTTTGAGTTACACTGTGCGGCAATATTACCACGCTCTAATAGTCTATAGTCAAATATGAGAAGAGAGTGAAGATATAAAATCGATACAAAATCGAAGAGGGAAAATGTTTGGACACCTACAACATGACAGCTACACAAAGAACATCATTGAAGGAAAGGTTGAACGAGAACGGGGAAGACGAAGACCAAGAATAAATTACGAGAGCCAGATCAAAGAAAAGGTCGCTGTTATGTCGTAGGAAGTCAAGGAGGCCGCATTCGAAAGACGTATTAGAAAAAACTGCATCAAAGCCCCGACAAGAGCTCTTAAGTTTAATAAGAAGAAGAATAGTAAAATAGTCGTTGCGGTGTATAATGCAAAGTCTAATTCAAAGAGAGTTAAGTACAAAAATGAACTATTTTCAAATAATGTGTAAGATTTGTCTTAAATTCTTTTCTCATGTTTTACACTTAACATTTAACGCAACCTTTACCGTAAGGCTTATGTTATAATGGCTACTTTGCAGCTTTAATTAACAAAATAACAAGCAGACCTTTGTCAAGGTCCGGACCAAAATTATGTACAATTTAATCCGTTCAGATTCGTATGTCCCGTAACACAATCCCGGTGACTTTCCGACAAATACTTCAGATTTGTCGAAATAACTCCCTAACTTTAGATAAAGGGAGCCTGTAGTTAGCTGTATCAACCCCGCGAGCTCGTAATTTAATTAGAAACTCTCAAGTGGAATTCCACGAATGACTTTTGTATTTACATGTTATGTAAAGTTACGAAATTTGGTTCGAGCCGTTGTTGCGGTAACTTTGTTACATTTTATCGGACGGATCGCTACATATGCTGACCCGCTGCTTTTATAATTGTTCGCGTATTGAGGGAATTAAATAAACGTCAGTGAAATTCACAAAGTTTTAATTACTTCTCATTCCGTTTCCGTGGAGTTGGATGAAAAGGATTTCATTGGCTGGTTATGTTTATGTGCTCGGGGCTTGTTAAAGCAGTTGTATCGGTTTTGTTATGTTTTCGGAACCTTTGTCTTGTAGCCAATTTCAGAACTGGTTTGAACGTGCAATTTACTTATTCGATTATTTCTGTTCCGACTAAACTGGTCTAATAAACAAGCTCACTTTTGATTATTGAAGAAAATGTAATCTTAACTTATAAAAATGAATCTCTACTTCCCTTGGTCACGCCATCACGCGTGAACGGTTGAACCGATTTGGCTGAAAATTGGTGGGGAGGTAGCTTACAACCAGGAAATAGGCATAGGTATTAGGTTCGGCATAGGTTTTTGTCCCGAAAAAGTAATAAAATATGCAAAGACAAGGGCAGCCGTTAGTGTAAAATATTTGTAAAACAAAATCTACAATTAGTAGCTTTTTTATTTAAGACTGATTCAATATGGAATCTTCACGAAACTGTTTAAAACTTAAATTTTATCAAAAACAATTGGATTTTTTCCGATCTTATAGCGTTGTTTCATTACAGCATCGCAACACGTCGACACTCTTGTCTGCGGCACGTGAATTGAAATCGTAAAGATAGTGAATAGTCCGAGCGTACCTTAGTGAATTCATACACTACGTGATACTAGCTTTAAGAGCTCCGTAGAGCTTGAACTTACATGAGATATGGTGCACAATACGGAAATACTGCTTGTTTGGTTTTTAAACGTATTTGAAAATATAAATAATTCTTCTCGGGTATTTTCACACACATCTGGCCGCAAAGAATTAGAGTGAATTAGACAACTGACATTAGCATTAGTTTCTAAGACACAGCAGTCTTAGAAACTAACGACAAAGATTTATTATTCTCAAATACCAATTTACCAAAAGTTTTAGATAAGGCGTTTAGTTTTAACTGACATTCATAATGAGCAAGAATTTATCTATTAAAAATATAGTGATGTTATTATTTGTATCCATTACCTCACTATAGAGAGGAAATTATACGGGCACCAACCAAAACGGTGTAGAGTCAACACAGTCAATAAAGGCGATAAATCCCCTCTCTGAACGCTATGAAATGAAAACCCGCTATTGTTACAACCCAAACCAACTCCGGCTGGATAAAGCCAACCGCCTTTGCCACTTTTGCAAGACACTTCCACCATAAGAAATCCAATTTAACTTTGTCGCCGAACAAAATGCTCCAATAGAAATAATTTCGTCAAGGACTTCCAACAGCTGTACAATTCAATCAGGGAAGCCTTCTGTTTTTTTATCTCTGTCGAAGTATTTTCTTCTCAGGACGTGACGTAAAAACTTTGGTTAATGCTTTTTGTACTTTTAACACCTGTAATCTGTTGTTTGACGTTCTACAAATCGTTCTGAATAAAGTTTGGAATGAATTTTAAGCCGTGAATAAAGAGAGAATTATTTTTGGATTCTTACCATTACTTAATCGTGGGAAGTCGATGGATCGAGGATAAGAAACGTGATGACTATAACTTTTATTTGTTTTTATACTAATAATATAAACCTTGTAGTTGTCTCGCAAATAACTATTAAAATAATTATTCCTTTCCTCGAATCATTTTCAATTTAGTTTTGAAATACACTCGAGATTTCAAATCCTACTACATACAAGTAATAAGCAAGCAAATGAAATTGATTTTAAACTGGTATTGGTAAATTCGTACACTGTTTTGACTTTTGATAGAAAATACTTGATTCCAATTTCACAAAACCAAAGTAACCTCATGATAATGAAACCTTAATATTTTACATAAACAAACTAAAACTATTGAACGTTAAACTGACAAGTTTCCGAATGCCAATTAATAGTTAGATAGTATCTTAGCAAGTCAGTATAATGTTTGTTTCAAGTTTCAACAAAATAATTGTTCAAGAGATACAGTTGGAAAATAGAGTTCATTATTAAATTTTCTAGTTAATTTTTCTTATAAAATCTTTTTTTTCATTTTAACAATTTAATGTTTTATAATATTAACTTGTATATTCTTGTATATTCTGTTGTAAATGGGATGATATAAATTTTATATGAGTTGTTATTGATCGTCGTATTTCCTATACCTACGTTAAATGTTTCGAAATGTGTGGGAGTTCGAATCTCCTTTTCTCTTTTCATTTAAAGTTTATAGTCACTATACGTGTCCCATACGCCATCAAGGATGAGTTTTTTATAGCCTTTTGACTTAATGGGGAAAACGTGACACAAAGCACATTTATAACGACAGCAGCTGAGCTTTATTTTGAAGAAATATCAAATTGGATATGGTGAAATTGGAATATAATTGCATATAACAAGCCCCGCCGTGGTTAATGGGGTATAAACCATACGCAACCTAAACCTGTATAATACTATAAGTAACCACAAATTGGTAAACAAAACCGATTAAATATTTTCATTATTTATATTTAAACATAACTACTAATACTGATACTAATTTGGATCAGTTGAGCTATCTCTAGAGCATTTGAAACGGTCTGCAGATAGCTCAACCTTTTCTTGCGTATTTTGTGCATTTTGTAAATATTTGTATAACATCTTTCTTTGTGATGATAAATGTTTTTTCTCGATACAAAAAACAACTAATGGGCACCATTTTCTGTTCAATCAATCAAAAGCCAATAATTGACGTTTGAAAATAAATCTATGTTGAGTTTCCGTCACCATCATCAGCCATAATAATTTACTTTTGAACATAGGTTTACTAATTTCGTCGGTCCATCGGGCCTCCGTCTTTCGGTTTCATGGTCGCCCATTTGAATAATTATTTTCATCGGCTGGTTTTCTTCGCACATCTAAGCATCCTACGGTGTTTTTTAGAATTTTTTCATTCACTGATGAGCGTTTAGATGTGCCCATGGCTTTGATCACCCGCCTATTGCCACTTCAGCTCGCTTAGTCGGTGGCTTTGGATCTTCATACGAATTTTTATTTAAAACCAATATACAGATTTAGTTTCTTTTTTCTCACTCCTTGACGTTATAATATTACAGAGTATCGAAAAATGCAATCAATCTGTAAAGTCTCGCAGAATAAAGTTGCAGGTGGTAGTTACGTGTACGGTTACGTCATAGGAGACACGTTCGACAAAATCATATTTTACGTGATTCCATTCTCCGTTCCTACGTGTTTGCTAGGCGCTGGATGCAGCACGAAATCAGTGTTTGTGTTTTAACTGGTCTCAGAAATGGAGGTATAAAACCTAATTTATTTTATGTATATAAGTGTAGCTTGTGATTTTGTTCGTGACTTCTCATTTTTGAAGCATTGCATTTTCAGCTGCCCGCTTTAGGATAGAAACTTAGTGCTAGAATGATCTTTTTTAGTGGTCTGCATTCTAAAAAATTATTTACCGCCCCTTTAGTTCCACTATTTATTCTTCTAGAATCATAAGGACATGCGGACTGTTCCGTATTCGCACGGGTGGACATTTGTTTTTAAACACATAAATATATAGCCTGTTAATCAGGATAAATGTAGCTTTCTAATGTTGAAAGAATTATTGAAATCTGCACAGTAGTTTTTGAGTTTATAGATTACAAACATACAAAATACAATTTTTTCCTCTTTATATTATAAAATACCAAGTATAGATAAACATATTTAGAAATCGTAGAAATTGCGATTTTTTAAGATTGCCTGATTTATATCAGCGCTAACTAGAAAATGGCGGTGCCAATCATTACTTCTCACTCCTGTTACATAATAAGATAAGAGAAAAAAACACAATTGGGGACAAACATGTTTCTAACTACATTCCGTCATTTTCAGTAACTACACATTTTACATGTTCCACCGCTTAGCTTGCTCTAAGTTTGATTAATTCAAATTAGCATGGTTCGGCATCGAATGTCATCAAAGCGTCTCTTTGACTAGGTCAACCACTTCGGCCCATGGCCAAGATTTGATGAAACTTCCCAAACTGTTCCGGTCGGTTGACTTTCGGGCCGACCTTGGTTGCAGAGTAGGCGTGGGAAAACACTGGGGAAATCCAATTGGACAGGTTTGAGTTTCAATCATAAGTGTAGGGTGTAAGTAGCCCTTTTAGATTACGAGAAAGGGTTTAGTATATTTTTTGTTTAAATAAAATATTATGTATGTACTTTTTTGTTTTTAGTTATGATCATTAACAGCTCAAAAATAACCATTTCTGAATACAGATTTTTTTAATGAGATATTGAGCCTTCACCTATCCACCGACTTTCCAATCACACACAAACCGCGATCTAGGCAAAGTAATTTAATCTCCTGAGAAAGCTCCTTAAAAGCACAATTGTTTTAAATATTTAATTAGGCACGACCCTTCTTTTTCAAATTCGTGCCACGAGCACAGACTGACTGAACCACTTCTGTGAGGTACCACACAAAGAATAACAACAAAACCACCAGTTCAGCAGTTACAGAACCTGTAACATAAATATTACTAATAGTATTTATTGACTTTTCCATAGCACTATATTAGGGATCGAACCCATAACCTTCAGTATTATAGGTATTATTGATATTTTGATTGGTTATTTTACAATTTGATATATTTTATCAATAAAAATTATACCCAATTAGTTTTAATGGCGTTTACTTCATTAGTCTTTACATCGTCACAAAGAAATACAACAATCGCTGATTTTTCGTGATAAAGAAAACCTGCGATTTTCAATACAATGTGAAAAGTAACTAGAAGAAACAGACATCCATTGATGTATCTATATGCTGTAAGAAGAGAAAAGCTATAACATTTTATGTGAAAATGTAGGCTTTTATGAGAGTTATTCAGGTATTTTATGAAAGCGTTACTCAAAGTAGAAGTATGGTTACTATGGATAGTGTCATTTTTCTTACCACGTAAGTCAGTAGGTAATAATTTATAGAAAATAACTAATTCAAATATTCTACAAACTCTTTGAATAAATATTACTCTGTTATATATTTTAAATTAATTAGAGGGTATTAAAGGTTACGTTTTTGTTAATTTATGTACATATTTTTTCCGACTAGCGACCCGTGTGAAGCTGGGGCGAATCGCTAGTATTACTCTAAGATTCTACCCTTATATTTTATGCACAATGCATGGTTTAAAGATACTATATGTAGTAGTAATAAATAATGAGAACCTTATTTTTATCACTAAACACAAGTTCTTTATAAATTTTAAGCAAATAATTTATTTGGTAACATAAATATGTACTCAAATTAAATAAATACTCCTATCAAAAGGAGCTATAAAGCTAAAGATCAATAACCTTTGTTCAGTTCTTAGAAGATCTCAATTTATCGCAAGATAATAATATATTATCGTCAACTTCTTGTCAAAGGTAAAGTAGGTAGTTTGCACAACTTAATTCGTTCCCTATAACTTAGTTTAATTTGAACTAGTCAAACGCAGTTTCCTCACTTCGACTACCGTTTAATTATTGTTGCAAGACTTCGTTAATTTGATAGTACAAGCCATCTCCGTATTGTGCTCAACGAACTGTATTAATGGGAATTTGACGAGATCTTCTATGACTATGAACAATGTAAAGTGAACCTGTTTAACATAGCTGTTTATGTATGTTTACTAATTATGCTAATGCTTTTGTAAGACAAATTAGACAGTGGTGGCCAAATAATTTGTTTTTAATCTCCCCATCGGAAAGAGTATTTTTTCTCTTTGATATATAAGTGCAAAAGCCGTTTTTATCCACTAGATCTGCTTTATAGAGGATAAAGTGAAATTGAATTTAGAACATCGTATGCACTAAGTTTGTGATTTCAAAACATTATTGAACCTATTTACTTCTACCTCCATAGTGCCCACCTCCATCACGCAACCTTTTTTTTTTTTAATTATGGCACTTGTACTCATAGTTATGCTACTTTTTTCTAGACAATGCTACGAGTATGAACACTGTTTAGTTCGTTTTTAGATGAAAAACTATTTTAGTAGGTTATTTATTTATGTGCGGTTCTTTTGAGGATTTGCTGCGTATAGTTAGTTTTAAGAGATATGCTACGGTTTGTTTTAAACAAGCTACGTGTGGTTCGTTTAATAGATGTGCTAATGTTTTTTCGTTTAGTGCTACGGTTTCTTGTAGTGCTACGAAGTTTCGTAGTCATACAACTAAAAGTTAAAGCGAATAAATACATTTTCATCCCACCAGCTCTGAAAGTGTGTTTTTGCTGTTCACTATCTGACTGCAAAAGCCTTTTTTATCCTCTAGAGGATAAAGTAAATTTGAATTTAGAATATCGTGTTCACTAAGTTTGTGAATACACAACCTATTTACTTCTACCTCCATGGTGCCGAACTTATCATACAACCTTTTTTATTTTGTCAAAAACTCGCACTCGTAACCTTCTTGGTGTATTTGTGTATTCAAAACACCATTAAACCTATTTACTTCTACCTGCATGGTGCCGAATTTATAATACAACCTTTTTAAATTTGTTAATAACTCATACTCGGAACCTTCTTGGTGTGTTACTTTTAGTCGCGCCATGTTCTTTTTTGCATTTAGTCATTTCCTCGCTGAGGTGGGATGAAAAGTTACGTGTTGCACTCGAGTGCAAAGATTTTTCACCTTGTGCTCTTTTGATTCCTTCGCGACGCTTAGGATTCTAACTTTTAAACCACTCGCTACGCTCGTGGTTAAATATTAGAATCCTGCGCTTGCTCAGTCATCAAAATTGAGCACGCGGTTAAAAAGCAACTTTGCACTCTTGTATAACAAATAACTATTATTTTCATTTCAATTTTTTTGTACTACGGTTTTTTGTAAACGTGAAACACTTGAAGTGTTTATTTCGGACATACGTACTCAAAGATGCTTTTTATAATGTCTCTTTACACGCGTAAAATGTATAAAATATGTTTTTGCATCATCTTTGCACAAGAATAAATCACGTGCGACCGTTCAGAGTTGGAACAAAAAAAAGGCTGAAATAAAGCTGGACATGAGCGAGTTTAATATCTGTACGGAAGGTTCTGTAACAAAATAATTCAGTGAAATTTCTTGAAGTTGCCCTAGAAAATCAACCACGAATGATTCAGAAAATGAATTTCCTCGCTTGTAACTAGTGGTTTTCTTCTTTTCTTATCGTGTCACTGATTCTTTCGAACCAATTATGGTGAAAGGATTTTAAGTGTGCCTCAAAGAGGCTCCTTTCCTGCATTTCCAGCACCATATTTTTAAACTTTTAGGTTCTACGACATCCCGGTTTTTACACGATGTTTTCCTTCACCGTTTGAGAGGATTGGCACAGCGTACATACATTTTTGGGCAGAAAAACTCATTGGTCTGAAACTGACACACACGACTGGATTTGAACCCACGACCTTAGGATCGGAAGGCAGGGCCGCTACCACTAGGCCACCAGCGCTCTTTCTACGTAGCTGGTTACGAAACTTGGTTACATACAAGCACTAAAGGTAAATTACAACTTTGAAAGTTGAAATGTTTGGATAATTTTGATTTAATTTCTTTAAAAATACACACAGATCTATTATGTGCTCTTCATGCACAGAACCCTAATGCCACCACACCGCTTGTCTACGTGTCGGAAATATTAACGCGAGCATTTGAATACTTTATGATCAGTAAAAAGAAAGATTTGAATAACAAATGTGTTCGCATTTTAATCAAACGACCTGTCGAATGGTAGCTTTGATTTTGCCTTTGTTATGTTGGTTAATTCTACTTCTTATTGTACTATACTAAGAATTGCGGGAAGCCGATGGATGGCGCAAGGATTCAGTATTCAGTATGTTTATTGCCCTATTATGCATGTAAGACTAACATAGTCAGATCTTATGACTTAATTTTCAGAGTCAATAGACAATCACTTTGAAATGTCTTATAGCTATTAGGTGAGTGTAGTTTCCAGTTCCACGCTACCAAGCTTATAACATGCAAAAAACTTTTGATCGTTAACTTCTTCTCGCGGATGATCATGAAACAATAATCATTTCTAAACAGGAATCGGCAACGTAATCCTTAGTATCCATTCAGCATTACGGCAGCTTACTTTAAGTTTCGACACAAACAAACCCAACCGAGGCTCTTGTGAGAAATATAATTTAACTTCCGCGCGAACAAAATGTTTCATTTGAAAGCATTTCCTGAAGGATTGTAATAAATTGAATCTCACGCCTTCAATCCTTTACTTCGTCGCCTCCCTTAAAGACGATCGACGTCGCAGTCTCAATGGACCGATTATTTTTTATAATACAAATTAAAGCAATAACTTGTGATGTCCGTTTTCAACGCTTCGCCAGACTTAAGTGAATATTGCAAACAGGCTAGCGAAAAAAACATGGCTATGGACTTTTTTTTTTAAATATTCTAGCACGAAGTAATTCTACGAGTAAATGCATTGGAATCTCGATACAAAAAAAAAGCAGCAGGCAAAAGGCAAAATGGAAGCGATGCCGCTAATATGATACAGTGGAATTTCTAAACGCAAATAACTGAATACCGGGAGCATGTTATACCCACAACGGGTAAACTACGTAATAATATTGTGCTCAGGCCCCCTTTCGGAGCGAATCATCGATAGTCATTATCGAGAAAGCGGGTTTAAGAGCCTGCCTAGCCCCAGTGGGACCCTTACAGAGGTCTCATCCCAGCCGTTCGATAACTATGCTAATGTTATTCGAGGCAGTCGGTTCCACAGCGGCTTTCACTAGCCCCACATTCACAAAAACAGGCCACCTAAAGGTAAAAGTTCCGAATGAAACGCCTTACTTTACTGCCTATAATGCGATATTGTGAACAGATTTGGTATTTTTCTGCAAGATCGGGCGTGTGATTTTGCTGAGATTTTTGTGAATTCGTAATCGGTTCCGGGCTCTGGGTATTTTTGTAATCTTGACCAGTGTATAAAACTGCTCGTGTGTGTAAACTGACCCATATTTTGCTTACATGCATGCTGGTAGTATGGGTTCAATGAGGGGTGAAAAGCGTATACTTTTGTGTGTTTTGGGTAAGGTCAGAACGGGTGTAAAAGACAGCTCCCAAAACTGAAGGTTTCTCTTCAGCTTTCCCCTATTTAGTTCCGTATAAATTCTAAGTAAAGCTTTTGCCCAGCAGTGGGACCCAGAGGGCACATAATAATAAGTAAAAATATGAAGCCATGTCACTGTATTTCAATTAGCAAGCATTCATTATGTTGTGATCCACATTTACGAGTGTCTTTAGTTTATAGTTTAATTAGAATAATGAGAAGAAGCTTTCTACATCTGTTTGTTCGTGCAGTAGGTCTACCACAAGCTCTGTCTGGCTCTGTCTCTGGCTCTGGTTTTGAGTCGGTGTGGGTGTTCACCAGTGTATTATACTATGTGTGTGACGTTTCGTCGTAAGATTTATTTAGTCAACACCACGAAATAAAGAAGTAATGGAAATAGCATGTAGACGACCTTCTCACGCTCCAAGTACGCGCAGTACAGCAGACTTTAAGCCCTCCTTTGTTTAGTCGTGTTTGAAGTCTGTCAGAAGAAACGTAACTAAGAAAAACACGAAAAAATATAAAAATGCCGTATTGTGCTGTTTTGCAGTGCTAAAACGATAGCCGAACCAATAATTTAACAAAAGGGGGCATATCGTATCACAGGTTAGTATTATTTTATTGCTTAAATTGGTTTTATTTAGAATGCAAAACCATCAAACAAAAATAGACTGTGAATGATATTCGTTAAGGTCGCGTTTCTATAAATCTCAACTTTCGCTACTCAAAAGGCTGTACCCCAATAAAGTGATGAATGTGCTATCGAATACTTTATTAGTTCTGATCATATAAATAGTTAGGTTTAGGGAGCTGACTTTTTTTTTGCTTTAGTGATGATTTTTATTCCTTATGTATTATTCTGATTCTTTTCTTATTCTTATAGCCCACAGTGGCTGGGTAAGATGAAAATTACAGAAATATTTTGAAGAAATAACATAATAATTCTGGTTTCAGTTTTCCGATATTCAAAATAAATGTATCGATGCAACAGGAAAAAGAAAACACAAGAAGAAAAAGAAACAATATTTGAAACAGTTAAGTATACAATTTTACGAGTTGTAAACATTTGATTGGGTAAATAAAGAAAGATAGATAAGAAAAGCTTTTTATTTCGACCACCATAAATATAACCTGACGTGCTACCGATCGTTATACATCAGTAGGTAGGTGAGAGCGCTGGTGGGCTAGTGGTAGCGGCTTCGCCTTCTGATCCTTAGGTCGTGGGCTTAAATCCAGTCCAACCAATGAGGTTTACTGCCCAAAAATTAATTTACACTATGCCAGTGCTCTTAAACGGTGAAGAAAAACATCGTGAGGAAACCGGGCATGCCATAGAACTTAAAAAGTTCGAAAATATGTGTTAAATAAGTGCACGAAAGGAGCCTCTTTGGGGCGCACTTAAAATCCTTTCACCTCACTTGGTTTGAAAAAACCAGTGACACGATAAGAAGTAGGTAGGTAATCATCGATGTCGATACATTTGTCTTGTATCCACCTTGGCACATCACTAAGTGAGTGGCTATGTCAAGTAATAGCCATTGTATTATGAATCTTATAACTTGTGGATAAAGACTAACAGAATTGTTTTCTATAACGCCATCTAGCGTCAAGTAGCTTTGTTTTGTTGTCAATCAAGTAACAGCCATTGTATTATCAATCATATTACAACTAAATAGAGACTAAAAGAAAAAAATACTGAATGAAATCTGCCATCTCGTGATAAGTAGAATTTCATTTTAGCACTGTTTATTTTATTAAGTTTAGAACCATGTTACGATAGCGTTAAGGTTTATTATCAATTAAATTATTTTTTTGGTTTTAGGTCCTTTTTAACGTTTCTTTTCGACCAATCATAACTTTTATTTCTATGTGTATTTGTTTTTACGTGTATGAGTTTGGCGACACTGGTTCTCTTAGTAATACGTCATCATACTCTCTCTACTTTGCGTAAGCACAAGCGTGTTGGCTGCTCTGTGGTCAACACTCACACACAACTCAAAACCAGACCCAGAGACACAGCCAGACAGATTTTGTGTAGTATTTTTTTACTCATAGTAAATATTTGAAGAGTACATAGTATTTAATTCTTTTACAAACACCCTAGAGTGAACTCGAAAGAAAAGCTTGCCATTCGTTTTGTGACAAAAGGCCATTCACAGTATTCACGGCTAAATCGCTCATAAAAATTATAATAGGCAAACGTCCGTGAACCAGTCATCATGCTATTGAGGCATGCGTGACCTACATGTATGGCACGCACGTGGGACATGATGTGCTTTGCAAACTTGGAATAGATTGCTTGTGTTCTTCTAAAAGTATAGTGAGATAAGACAAATTTAAACTAGTACCTAACTCGGTTCTAAATGGTAAACTCATCATCCGCATATGGTGTGCGGACTGGTTTCCGCAAGTAGGCCACAGGCGGCCTTTTTTAGCGTGACGCTTGAAAGTACTGGCATAGTGCACATAAATATTTCGACTGAAAAACTCATAGGTACACGACTGGATTTGAACCCACGACCTTAGGATTGGAAAGCGGGGCCGCTACCACTAGACCACCAGCGCTCTTACACCAAAAGTAGCATAGGGCATAGGCCTCTATGGGCGGGGCTGGTCGCCTTCCGATCCTTAGGTCGTGGGTTCAAATCCATCAGCCGTGTACCAATGAGTTTTTCAATCGAAAAACTAATATACACTAGCCAGTACTCTCAAACGGTGAATGAAAACATCGTGAGGAAACCAGAGCGTGTGCCGTTGAACCTAAAAAAGTTCGAACAACACGTTTCAAGCGTCACGCAAAGAGAACCTGTTATAGGCTTACTTGCGGAAACCAGGCCACACACCAAGTGCGGATGAATTTGCCATAATGCCCAGCAGTGGGTTATGGTGAAAATGTTGAAATGATAGCCATTATGCTCATGCATATTGGAAATGAAAGACTCTGAAAATTAATTTAGTTTCTCAGAATTGTGCGTCGGTGACTATTTTTTTGTCCAACACTGAGTGATCCTGAGTAACTATTGACAACAAGATCTTATTTGCTTATTAAGAGCAACGTTTACCCAATTCGATCAACAGTTGAAAATTATAAACCAACATTGAATCCAAACATTACAGAACTAGCAATCTATTCCGCTGATAAACTGTAGTTCAGGGGTAAACAACAGTCAACTGTCAATACAAAGACTTTCCTTATGCCGCCTTCCTACGGTGTGTGATATCACGCACCAGCCCGCACCGCGCACGACGACGCACGGCAACGCACACAGAAAAAGCTCCTGTGCTACCGCGCACCTCGGCGCACGAGACCGTTCCCATGGTGTGTCGTGCGTGCTGGTGCGCGATATCACGCACCAGTGGGAAGGGGCTATTAGCTCGATAATAAAATGCTTAAAACCTGTTCAAACGTTGACACACTGACTGCGAGCTTGGTGTATTATGCAAGCTTAGATATATAGCTTTATTTAAAAAGGAGAAGCCTAACTCATCATGAGTTCATGAGTCATAATCTCCATAAGTCAGCTATTTGGTTCTCATAGTACAAGCTCTGCTTAGTTTGAGGCTAGATAGTGTTGTGTGAATTGTCCACATTATTTATTTATTTATTTTTATTTATAAGTCTTGTAGTTTTAGTGTTCAAAAGTTCAGAAGGATCTGAAATTTAACACAACCACTTTTTGAGGAGTGGTATCAGGCCAGTAAGAATTGTTTTTTTAAGAATGGTTTTTTAACCGACTTCCAATCAAAAAGGAGGAGGTTCTCAATTCGGTTGTATGTTTTTTTTTTTTTTTTTTTTTTTTTTTTAATGTTTGTTACCGCATAATTTCGTCATTTGTGAGACGATTTCAAAAAATATGTTTTTACCTGAAAGGTACTGCTTCCAGATTGGTCCCATTTTAATTTTATTAAAATCGGTGCTGCCATTTTTTTTAAATATTTTTTTTAATGTTTGTAACTGCATGCCTCCGTCATTTATGAACCGATTTAGAAAATTATTTTTTTATTTGGAAGGTTATTCTTACGTCCAGATTGTCCCAAACAAATTTGATTAAAATCGGTTTAGCCGTTTGACAATGAAGTCGGTTTCTCAAGTTTTTTAAACTTAAATTATATTATTTAGCAACGCACTTGCATTTTAAACTACGTTTTTAATTTTTTTTTGTGTATTCTGAATCATTTTATATCGATAAAACAAATGTTTATAAAGCCTCTTTCTATTTGAATTATTGCGCTCAAAACAAACGATTCTCTACAGCCTTTAATGTTTCACTGAACTCGTCAGGCTTATCCATTTAATCGTTTCTGCCTAGAAATTGTGTCCAGAATAATAAAAAGTACATCTGCACCGTTTATGTGTCACGTATTTCGCACCGGGAGATCGAAAAACTTTTCCAATAGTCTCCTTTTCTATGATGATAGAAAATTGTTGACCTGCGAGACCGAGTATACTTTTATCGTAGTATTTTATAAGTTTCAGAACAATAAAGTTGTTTTGAAGTAGAACCATTACGCACCTTCGCGAAGTAATGAAGGAGTAAGTATTTTATAAAATACAATCGATTTAATTTTGCAGTGCTGTATTGACCCCCGTGAAAATCTTATTTGGTAGATCTGCTCCCTGCCTTGTAGGTTGTGGGTTATCTAGTGGGTTACTAGTACTAGTGGGTTACCTAGATAGTAATACAAACTTACAATAAATACAAGTAGGTATTTACAAAATATACAAAATGCATAAGAAGCAGCTGAGCTTTCTGCAGACCGTCACAAACGATCTAGAGATAGCTCAACTCATCCAAATCATTGCTAGAGGGAAGAGTCCTCAAGACGTTGGCTTTGCCACGCTGAATAGCAATCCTAATACGCCGTGCTTGATATACTCACGCCTAGACTAAATTTTGAAGACCTGCAAGTATTTGGTGCCCCACGGAAATACATAGTTGGACAATATTATAATATACGAATCACAAAAAGTTTATAACTCAGTAGTGCAAACCTCCCTACACTTGATCAAATAAATATGCATTATGTCACTACTTTTGAAGATGTCTGATCTAAAGAGGATTTCTGAGAACCCGTTGTATCTGTAATACCTATTGTCTTACCGCTTTAGACATCAAATCCAGATGCGTGTTCCCAGTACAATGTATACCTGGTGTGCTTGTCACTAGCCGGCATTCAAACGTATGCCGAGATCGGACTAAGCATGTCTTAGTTCTGGTCTATTGCATCACAATCTTGGGATATACGATGCGTTGAATCTCAGTAATAGTATCGGTACCACAGACTGGATTCAAATAGTATATACTACAAGGCGCTTTGTCTGCATGGCTCTCAATTGAGTACGCAGCTAGATTCAAATCAAATCAAATATCAAATATTATTTATTTGGAAACAAGGTAAGAGATTATACAAAAACAAGTGCAAACGATGCAGAATTATAGAACTGTGTCGCAACCAGTAACGTCCTCCTCTTGGCAGGTGACATCAACAATTTTAAACATATTAATAAATGTGACATCAACAATTTTAGACATAAAAATAAGGAGGTAGAAATATAAAAAAATTATCAAAAGGAAATAAGAATATGCCTATAAAATGCAAACATTTTTTTCAAAAGGGAACGTTGTATTTATGTGTTGATTGTTTAGTGGCGTGTGAGTGTGGTGTGTGAGTGTGGTGTGTGAGTGTGGTGTGTGAGTGTGGTGTGTGGGTGGGGTTGTGAGTGTGGTTGTAGGAAGACGACTCTCAACGAGTGATTGTAAGTTAAGGTTCTTTTGAGGTACCAGTCTTTTAAGAGACTGGGCAACAGGAGATACCGTGTGTGGAGTCATGTCATGCTTTGATTCATATAAAATATTGAACTGAGTGGACTTATTTAATTTGATTAATTTAAAAGGTTTTGGAACCAATTACACTAATTAATAGGTAAAATACATTTCAACATTCTGAATACATAATTAATCATGCGTTCTGTGTTGCTCATCAGTGAAACACTGTCAAATTTAACAGCGATGTTCAACAGCGTTTCAAAAACTTTATACATAGAAGAATTTATACAAACATTTCATACCTTTATACTGACCTCATTTATTGTTTCTTACTCGCTGATAAAACACCGCAACATTTTTATAGACGCTATTTATCTCAAACAATGTGGTTCAAAGGCTCCGATAGGCATGCCAAAAGTTGCTTACAACAAGGAACTCAATCGGTAGAATCGGTAGCGGATAGCGCAAACCATGCTCTTTGTATTCAAGGCGCACCTCAGGGAATGGGTAAGACGGTATAACCACAGATTAAATAACAAATACTACAGGATATCGGAAACATAGTACACTTTCCATGATGTGGGGATGTCGTTACTATTGGCTCTTGTGGATTAAATTACAAACGCTTTGTCGAAGCTACGAAAAATTTTGTTCGTGTTTGTTGAACGCTGTAGTACGAGTAGCTGTTATGTAGTAGTAGAGCTCTTTGCAAAGGGCTCGTCCGTGGAAATACTACCACCATGCCTATTGCCCTATCAGCCGTGAAGCAGCATTGCTGTGTTTCAGTTTGAAGGGGCAAGATATAAGTGATGCCTTATATTTTAAGGGGCTGATCACCATCAAACGCCTTCTTGCTCGCACATTTTCATCATTCTAAAAGATAAATTAAGAAATTTATCTAAAAAAAATATCGAAATGAACTTAGTTGGTAAACAGAGCATTGCACAAGTTCCAGGAAAATTAATATTCCAATGAAATAATTAAATTCCTAATCAGTTATTATTTCGGTTTCTGTAATATTTTGATATTTATATCATGAAACATTTTCCACTACATCAAGTCTGTTGTTGTCCAAGCCTGATAGAAAAATAGGAACGTGATATTTTTACAAAGTGGAATTTATACAATGACAATATCAGTGATAACTGGTTTAATAAGAAAGGGTATCCAATTTACCAGACCCAGTGACATAAAAACATAATTTTTAGGCTTTTTGCTGAAATTTTATTTTGAATTGCAATAATAATAAACATTTTGGAGACATTTTACATGACACTTTGAAACTACTGTTGTCTACATTAAAACTAAGCAAAGCTTGCACTATGGGAACTAGATAATTAAATGAATCAAAATAAATACTTTTTTACGTGAATACCTATGTAATTTATGATGAGTGATTATAACACCCAGACAGAGAGCAAATATCTTAGATGGACTTATGTAATAACACCTTCACCAACCTTCTACACCATTCTTTTTATATGAAATCGGAGGAGATATCTGTCTTGCTGGCAAGCACTCAAGGAGAAGAGCCGAAGACCGGGCTCAGTGGCGCGTCTTGGGAGAGACATTCTTCCAGCAGTGGACTGATATGTAAAAAAAAAAATGTAAAAATATTTATTTTCATAAAAGCATGCATAATGTTAGGTGCAACGCGCCTTCCTGCTTTAGCTTGCGCTGTGTTGCAGGAAGTAACGCCTCTTTCAAACATGAAAATACAATTATAAAAATAAACAAAAGAAAAACTATGGCTAGGGTTTTACAATAGTGACCTAAAATCTACGATAACAACTACATATCCTTAAACTACATAATATAAAAACTGAACATAAAAGCAGGGAAATACATAAGAGCACAGCATTGAACATTTTTTTTTTTTTTAATAGTAATTGTTTAACTGCATGGTTTGGATGTGTGGGTGTGTGTGGGGGATGGTGTGTATGTGTGGGGGTGTGTGTGTGGGGGAGGTTGTGCATGGGGGAGAGTGGGTGTGTGGGTGTGTGTTTCGTAGGTTCTCTAATTAAATGAATCAGTTATGATGTTATAAGTTTATGATGACGATGTTGATAATCTGTCAAAACAAAATCTGTCTGTTTTTTCATTATTGTACCAATCTATTATATAATATCTCGTAAATGAAAATACATACCACTAAAACCAACTTAGATAAACAAAGTTCGTTTTTGTCCAGCAAGAGATGTCCAGAAGAAAATTCCATTACTAGACCTTTCGACAGTCGGTACTTTATGAGTTTCTCGTGTCCCTAATTCAGTTCCCATTTAGGTGTTAATACGAGTAATAAAAATAGGGTCCTGATACAAAACGTAGGCAGTACGTGAACCTCTCAGAGAAGTACGTTACTGGCATAGTAAAAATGAAACTGAGTAGAAAAAGGAGCCTATGCACACGATAACGTTTTTGACGCATTGTAGGTAGAAGCGTACAACTAAACGCGTACAGTAATTTTTTCACAATATAAGTAATAATCTTGTCATATCATTCTCGGAGTAGTTGGGCAGCAATGGCGGAGACTGGCACAGGACCGAAGAGAGTGGAGTGGTATTAGGGAGTAGGCCTATACCCAGCAGTGGGTGCATACAGGCTGTGAATAGATTAGAAGTAACCATCTTAACCAGCTTTTAGCTCAATACTCAATACTCAATACATTTATTGCTTTACACATGGTTTAGTTTGTACATACATAGTTTTTAGGTGTAAGTAGGTATCACATGGACCCTGCATAGGGTATAGCAAACATGGAGGCAGGCCGAGGTTTTAAGGTAAGTAGGTACTTTCGATTAAATTATATATATGTAGTTATCTTGATATTTAGGGTTGTGATGTACCTTATCTTGGTAGGTAGTTATCGTGCCGGTTATTGTCTAGTTTTTGATGTCAAAATTTTATGCAGGTATCATGTCAAAGTCAGATTATATAATTAGAGGAAATGTTGGATGAAAATGAAAAGCTCGAAACTGATGGATGAAAATTATGGGTTAATACACAACAGCTATCCCAAACATTATCTTTTTCAAAAATCTACCTAATTATAATTATTTACCTACTTCTTCACTTAGCTACGAACAAACTTACTATTAACCCATTATATCTACATGTAATTGCATACTTCTATATTTTTACTAATATTATAAAGAGGAAAGATTTGTATTTTTGAATAAACTCAAAAACTTAGGGACAAGAGAATAATGATGAAACTCAAAAACTTCTGTGCTGATTCCAAAAATTATTTCACCGTTGGAAAGCTACATTCACCTTGAGTGTATGTTAAACTATATATTTATGTTTTTTTAGTTGTGTTTAAAAACAAATGTCCACCCGTGCGAAGCCGGAACAGGCCGCTAGTACATAAATGTTATAATATATTTCTTTCCAATCAATCACATCAGTATAAATAAAATAAAATAATAATGTACAAAAAACAATAATGGAAATCCGGCCCCAGAATAAACTTCAATATTTGAACAATGAAAGTTTTAATACGCGGTGAATGCAGCTGAATTTTAATAATAGATTAACCTCAGTACAAACATCGACCGCGCTTGTAATCTTTAGTGTACAGTACACCGATGTGTACACACAAATTTAATTAATTCTGCTATGACGGGAACATGGCTACGGGGTGCCATACAGAAGTTAAGGTTTATCAAATTCGGCTTTTCGTTGGTAGATTATTTCCCTACTGCTTTCGTTCCTTGTTCTCTGTTTTGGTTTGGGGCTGTGAATGCTTGCTTTGCTCTAAATATGAAATGAATTGTCTTCCGTTTAAGTTTCCTCGACTTTGTCAGGATGTCAAAGCCAAAGTCGAAATTCGTTTATCCTGTTGTATCACTGAAGATCACTTTGAAACGTTTTATAGCTACATGCAAAGTGTATAAAGCTAGACTTCTGATCGTATAATATTCTGTGACAAAGACGCGCGGCGCCTTTGGCTCTAGAACGTGCATCTCGTACTGTCTTGGGCTGGTTTATGTCACAAAGGTAAAAATTGAATTTAGTACCCTTGTGAGCCTGGCATTTGCCAATCCGACCTGACTGGCTGGATCCGAAGTATACTAGATAGCAATAAATTTGAGTTACCTTGGTATCTCGCAGGTTACAAGTGCTGGCTTTTTGAAATAAGACTCAGTTTTATTTAATTTTTAGGCTGACCTTACAGCTCTTTTTTTTGGGGAATTGACTAGGCCTGCGCACACCTAGTTCGCTGGCGGTAGCGATCAGTGAAACGCTGTCAAATATTCGCTGTCAAATCTCAAATCTGACAGCGATATTTGACAGCGTTTCAATGATCGCTACCGCCAGCGAACTAGGTGTGTTCGGGCCATTACATAATAAAATATCTATGTGCATTATTTTTCATTGCATTTCTTCATTATTCATATATAATTAACACCATAGTTTCCCTAAAATCCTTGGCAAATCCATCATAATTATATAAACTAATAGTTTAAACATTGCTTTTGTATGTTACCTCTGTTATTTTATTTTATAAAAAATTGTTTGATGCATAATTATGTAAAGCCATTTATCGAAAAACTACACACGTCAAGTCAGTTAATAAACTAATAAATAAAATAAATGATAATTTAAAACGTTATCCGCTCATGTTCTACTTGAGTTATGGTGACCCGAACAAACAAAAATATTAATTGTGTGGATAAACATCGCCTTAAATTTACAAAGATGTATGAAGCTGGAAGCGTTAGTTTTTATTATATTTTCTTAATGATAGCTTAGCGTTTGGCTGCCATCACAAATGATGTGGAAAGTGAGAAAGTGAGAACTAAAAATTTTAAAACATGTGTCAAGTGCACGGAAAGGTCTCTTTGAGGCGTACATAATATTATACTCCTATCACCACACTTGGTTTAAAAAAACTTAAGACATGATAAAAAGAAGATGAAAATTTGTTTTTTCTCACCTATAAAATGCTATAGAAGTTTTTACTACAAAAAAGAGTTAAACGCTTCATAATTCGGAAAGTATAAATTAGACCATACTAAACCTCTTTTTTTATTTTTTCCCGTCTTTTTCTTTATCTATTTCAGGTTGCTGGTTTATGTATATTATTTTGTAGATAGTTGATAGTTAAACGACTTACTTTAATACGTATCAAGCTAAGTAATATCACTATACCTATTTTCAACACAAAGAGCCAACTAACCGTAGTTAGACTAGCTATTCTAGTTCAAACTAGTCCAGAATACCCTTGTCCGAAGTGCGGCAAGTCTGGGCTGGTACACAAAGGAGCTAATTGTTTGCAAGAGACAGCATCAGCAAACATGGCGACGGAGTACACGCTGTTTGTTTTTTATTAAACGTTTTTGATCGTACAGTCAACAATCGTTGTTTCTGCGAGATTAGATTTATGTTTTCTCTTTTAAATTAAGTAATATATTATTATACTGGCTGGCCTCTCAGTTCAGTTGGTAGTAGCTCTACCTTCTGCGCCGTAGGTCGTGGGTTCGATCCCTCCGAGAACAAATATTTGTGTGGTGAACACAGATGTTTGTTCTCTGTCTGGGTGTTATATTGTATTCTAAGTATTTTTATTGTATTCTAAGTATGTATTTACAAAAAAAATGTATTTAGGTATTATATCAGCTATCTGGTTCCCATAAAACAAGCTTGGCTTAATTTGGGGCTAGATAGTGTTGGGTGGTCTACAATATTTATTATTTGTTGGGTACAATGTTTATTGTTATTATAAATCCATACATTTCTTAGTGAGTGTTTTTTGTTCCCGCACATAATAATAATAAGCTGAACTTGGATTAAAAATGCATAAGGTTTATTAGATTGGCTGACTTAATATAATAAAAAATAAAAATACTTTATTTGACCATAGAATATCACATAAATATTTCATGTACCTTTTAGTAGGCATTAATAAGTAAAACGGCATTTACAAAAATATCAGCCTAAAACCAGAGCCAGAGACCGAGCTTCTGGTAGGCCTACTGTTACTAGCTGTTAGTAGTACTAGCGATCAGATTTAATATCTAATTACTTGAAACTCGATTAGAATTTGAAATAAACTTTCTGGTCTGTCACGGACGGTTTGGTTGATCAAAAGGGTTTCAAATTATCCATTTTCATTGATTATTTTATTAACCTTCAGCTTACAAAGTTATAATTGTGTTTCAAATACAATTTTGGTTGAAATCCAGTGAGCTAGGGCCTATTTGAAAAAGGATGTACGAAGTTTCTGTTTTAACATTTTGAGATACACTTATACAGGCATTTTGTAAACGCTCCTCACTTAATTCAGACACATACACAGTGTAACTCAATATATCAATACAAAACTTCATTTATCGTTTCGTAGGGTAAACCCCCAGAATGGGATATTTTCGTAAACATCTCGCCTCCTACGAGTTGGGTTCAGTTGCAATAAATTCTCATCACATAATCAGGGTAAAGAAAGACAAATGACTCTCTTGGTTAGGACCGCTGTACTATTGTCACCCAAGAAGTTATTGTGTGCAGTCCAACACAGATTTATTTCAAAGACAGTGCAGTTATTCCACGAATGGTAGACTTTCTTATTGAAGAACTGTTACAGTGAGATAAATTAGATCAGGCTATAAAAGTCTTGGTAAACCTCAAATAATTTAGATTATTATTGTTGAGTTTTTTTTTTTGAGTTTTTTTGTTCTTGCATAGTAAACGGTGACGATTAAAGGTTCGGCAGATAAAACGTACTATGGCACTTTCCCCTCTTCTCGACTCTAGGAAATCCTACTGGATGGATGTTTGTTACTTTGATAGAGATTTGGCACAGAGACAGATTCTAGTCCGGAATAGCACATATGCTGCATTTATCCTAGTAAAATATATGGTTCCCGTGGGATGTATTTGTTTTTAATCATTATGTATAAGAGAAAGGCGTGTTTATATTACAACTCAAAAGCAGCTGAGCAGCTTTGGCTGAAAATTAGGAGAGATAGCTTAAAACCAGGAGACGGAATTAGATTTTTGTCCCGAAAAAGTAAAGGCCTGCGCATACCTCGGTTACTGGCAATCGCGATCAGTAAAACGCTGTCAAATTTGACAGCGATAATTGACAGCATTTCATTGATCGCCATCACCAGCGACCTAGGTGTGCGCAGGCCTTAAAGGGAACGGGGCGAGCGAAGCTGTCGGCGGCTGCTTGTGATGTAATAAAAATGATAAGATGATGGAAAAAACATGCATGTAAGCATACATTTTTATATGATATTGTTGTGAATACTAAAATATTTTGATACTATTTATGTATATAAAAATGTTGAAACCTTTTTCAGTCTTAAAAAAGCTGAAATAGCAAACTAGAGTACACATTCACAACATTGTATTCAATAGCATGCTATAAAGACTTTAAGTAGGAGCGTCGCGTTATTAAACTGAACAAGCTGACTTTCAATAAAGTTAGCGCTTGTTACGATTTCAACACACTGCTGGAACAAGTTCTAGTAAAATAACTAGCAAAAAATTATTCAACAAAAATCCACCTATTCTTATATTTTTTTTTACTTTCGCGATCACAACACGTAATGAAACTATCACACAGGTCCTAATCACTGGATAGAATTGCATGATCCCAAGGTACTATCCAATGAACGCCATTACCACAAAAGGATGGTGCGTGAAGCGATTGAAATTAAGAAATATCCAAATTTCAATCGCGAAGACGGCTTCAGACGTCCATCATCTTGGAATCCCATCATTGGGATTGTCGAGTCCCCATCATTGGGGTGTATGAGTCGTGATATCTTACCGTACAGTGCGTAGATACTATCAGTGTTGTGTGTCGTGTCGTAGGTAGTGCGTGCACAGACAATAGACAAAGAAGATCAAGTGGGAGTAGTTATTAATACTACCTCTACTTCTCAACGACGCGCGATGGTAGCACTCATGTCAAATGCTCCAGACTGCCCGCGCTCACGGCTATTGCAATATAGCCGAAACGTCGGGTAAATAAATAAAATAAGGTAATATACGTGATAAATACCCGTGTAATAGTTTCACTAAATTTTTTTGGCAGTCAGGCAATAATTGATGGTACAAATAATAAATCACACGATACCCAAAAAAAAGTGACTTTTCCCCATTCCAAGCTTTATCCAAATTGGCCTGATTCAGCCACAAACACACCAACTTCTAAACTTTTGCAATTATAACATGAGTGAGATAGAAAATCGTATTGGGAATACTCAATCTTGAGCTTGAACTAATAATATTAATAACAGTTTCAAATAACATTTTTATTTCATCATCAACAATAATATTGGATCTTTGATCTTTGAATATTGGATGATTGATACCTTATCTTTTTATAATTAATTAATACTTTTATTAAGATTCACAACTAACTATAATTCCTAGATATTATTTTTACATTACTTTTATATTTTGAAGAGACCTGTAGACTCAAAACAAGAGCCTGAGACAGAGCCAGACAAAGCTTACTGTATCGTTCTTTACTGTTTATGTTTCACAATGTCCTTTGGATTAGGCCGACTAAGCTGTCAGGATGGCATAGGTGCTAGACAAGCCGATTCCATCTAAAATTCTGCCCCAGGCACTATAGCGTCTCGTAAGTAGGGGCATGAGTAAACACCAGTTGCCCCTGACACTTTAATATACATCATCTACAATAGATGCAAAGGCCTGTTTACTGGTATCGTTTATGCAATTCTTCTTCTTGCTTCACTTTTTGACGTGATAACGTCTTATAAATCGATGGAGCCGGCTGCACGCACGAAAAAACATGACTCATGCGTCGTTACGTCGTTTTGTCGTTCCATTTACCTGAGCCCGAGCCCGGGTCGGGTAATGGGTAAGAGTAAATGAGGGTAAGGGTAAATGAGGGTAAGGGTAAGGGTTCGGTCGGGTTCCGGGTCCGGGTCCGAGAGTTCGAGTCCGAGTCCGAGTCCGCGAGTCCGCGAGTCCGCGAGTCCGCGAGTCCGCGAGTCCACGAGTCCGCGAGTCACAAATATTAATTAAAATTCTTTTGAAAAATGTAACCATTCCATCAGTATTTTCTTATGACGTTATCACGTTCAACTATCGTCAGTAAACCGACTATAAAGACAACCGTTTTTAATCGACTCTAAATAAAAAAAGGAGGACGTTTTCAATTCGGTTTTTTTTAATGTTTGTTATCGCATAATTTTGTCATTTATAACAATCTATTTGAAAATATTGTTTTTTTAAATTGTTTTAATCTGAAAGGTAATAATTTCAGGTCACATGTAAATTTTATCAATACTTACCAGTATGGTCATGAAGTAGGTTTCTCCAGTTTTTATAACAAGCTGCAAAAATATTGCAGTCGAATATAAAGCTTGCAAAATTTGCATATAAAGATAAGTAAAGCAATAACCGAGCATACCATTTAATATTTGTATTCTATTGTGATAGTTATGAGTCATCATTGCTCCCATCGCGGTAGTTAAACGAACTTCAACGCAGTGTGTAGTCAGTTGCATACACGGTGCTTAGAAGTCATTTACCTTTACAGGCAGAGCTGGTAAATTGGCACACAGTAGTGCCACTGTTATGAGTAATACCGCTTAACTAACTAGATGCCTCAAGTTGATAGACGCAGGGCAGTCCATCGTAGGGCACGTTCTTAACGTGCGTGATCTGCGAGTCAGTGCAAAAAAAACAAGGAGGTTCATCTTTGAGCTTTTCGCAAAAATAAGTGGTGTTCTATACTTATTTATATATTTTTTTGTATCATCATAAATAGTTATGAACGTTCTTAAACGAACAGATAGTTCGTTTTAGAATGTTCATATTGTATAGCACTACTGTTTTGATAAATTGAATTGAAGATACCAGTCGAGGCATCTCTTTAGACCGCGCCATAATTTTTTTATATATTTTTTATAAAAACTTTATGATCTTATCAAGTAGAATGGAACTACGTGTTGATGTCTGTGATGCAGTTGTTTAACTTCTGCACTGCATCATGTCATCGTTTTTGACGTGACAACGTCTTATAATTCGATGGAGCCGGCTGGCACGCACTAAAAAATATGACGTCATGACCTCACTCTGAGGCGTTCCATTTAAGGCTTGAAGTGCAAGCGAGAGCGCGACAAAGAGGCACAATCGGCCGCGTTCGACATCTGTCTCTCTCCTACTTGAGTGAGCGATGCGTCCGCGTGGACAGCTGTATGACGATGTCACGTTCAACTATTGTCAGTAAACCGAATTTACAGACAACCGATTTTTTTTCTATAGATTAATTATGTACAAACTGCATGGTTTTTGGCCAACATTTTTAATTTTATTTTATATATGAACAAAACCCACAGCTAGGTAACTTTAAGCTAATAACCGATTTAATTTTTTTGCTTATAACTGGTAAGAAAAAACTCTAAACTATAAAGCATTATCTTATATTCGTAGCTGCACAGCAATAGTACAGTGCTCTAACGACCCTCTTTGGCTCCAAGTTTTAATAGCACCGCCGCACTTTTAGGTCCCAGTTAAAGGCTAGAACGAGGTCAGAAACACAAGGCGTGCATGTAAGTTAACGAAATAACGTCCGAGCTTGTTTATGTTTCTTTGTGAATAGCCAATGATTTTAGGACGTGCCCGTGGCTTTGTGATACTGCTGGAATAATGTTCAAAGCGTTTTAAAACGTTATTATAATGCGACGCTTAGAAAATCTTATTAGTGCAGCTAATAATTTAAACGACTAAAAGCTTTTATATAATCTAGTGTAACCACATTGCTGTAAGCATAAAAGAAGATATCGATGCTACAAGAATATAGTAAACGGAAGTCAAATAAATAAGCAAAAAAAACACAAGAGAAATGCATTACTACAACAGAAATAAATAATGTAGCAAACCGTATAGCGAAAGCAATAAAAGCTATATGCTTTTGTTTAGAAGATCATATTTTTATAATATTATAGAACTCACCGCGTCAGAATTACTCACGAGTGTGATTCCATCGCGTTAGAAACTGGTGCCAACCCAAATTTCCAGCAAGTAAACTGTACAAGGCACTTGCGATAAAGTATCAAAAAGGCAGTATCGGAAACGATCACCCCCAGTAGCCACCACCAGCAACAATGTGTTTCGTGAATTTGGCAGGAGTCACGGAGCATTGTCTCTAATTAAACTGGGATCAGATGTAGCGGTAACGTGGAGCTACTCGATGCTGCCATGTTTTTGGTTCCAAGCCAACAGGCTTCTTGTTTAAATGATTCGCTTGTTAAGTTTTATGTTTTTATTCGGTACGGCTGAGACTAATTATGGCGTTTTTGCTTTTACTAGCCTTTTCCTAGTTCGCTGCATTTGCAAGCGACTGTTTATAATTAATTTGAATGTTTGTTGGGCTTTTGTAATTAAAATATCTGGCTTTTAGCCTTTGTCGCTGAGTTTATTCTGAGAAATAGAAAAAGAATTCAAAGTTCTCATATAGAATTTATCACAGCATTATAAAAGTTTTTCTTTCAGAGATTATAAGGAATGCATGAAATAATTGACTTTTATAAAGTACGGCATATGCATCGGTGTCTTGCATGATTTTATGCAAGACACCGAAAATGCAGAGCAAGCACGTATGCAGAGTTAAAAAAAAACTTTAACAAAACACTACACATTTTATTTAGAATTAAAAAATCTAACTTTTTCACTGATTTTGATATAAGTGATATGAGACTAATCTGGAAAGTTTTTTTCAAATCAGTGGACGGTTGACCAATGACGAAGTTCTGAGTGAACTTAAATAAACAACCAGTGCATTGAGAACCTTCCTTTTCTTAGTGGTTAGTAATGAAATTCAAACAAAGAGTTCTGGAAAACGCTCACAACTCTTTGAAACTCGATTAGTCAACAGCTTCGCCAGTTTCCCGACTGATTTTATCTGACTGTCCAATCTCTTAGCATCTCAACAAACAGTTGTGCAAGGTACCAAATTCCATGACCGCGAATGACATTGATTAATGCACGAAGCGCAGTCAACATGTTTGTTACGGTGGCTTCTGATGTAGGAGACAAAATAATACTTTTGTACCTCATACATTTAATATATGAAATATGAAATAATTTATTTGCTTGAAGTATGGTACTTACATTTTAGATCTTATAATAGGCAAATATCACACATATCACACATTTTGCCAGAAAAACCCAGCATGCAAACACGTTATAGAAAACAGGCAAGTAGGCACATTGTTTACTTTAAAGCTAATACACATAAAAAATTAAACGAAATTATTCAATAATACAATATGATAATAATTACAACTAAAATTAAATGTCAAATTAACATAAATAATAATAGATTGCATTTTTAAGAGAGTGATCCTTTTAATTTTACCCATATAAATTCGAGAGTTTGCTATGGAATGTGTTTTTCTTCCCATTCATCTTAGCTGTAACTTGAAATATACTGTGCAACCAGCTTTTCTGTTTAGTGATAGGGCTACCATGACATAGAAATTTAAAAAACTTAAATAACTGACTTCATGGCCAAACTACAGAACCGATTTTAATAAAATATAAAGTTATCTCTATAGTAAATTTCTATAGGAAATATAAAGTTCCCGATAAAAAAAACTCAACCAAATCAAAGTTATGCGTTAACAAACATCAAAGAAAATACAATCGAATTGAGAACCTGCTTCTTTTTTTTTTTGTTTGACTTAAAAATGAACTGAGCATTTGTTTATTTTAATGTCAGCCTGAACAGATAAGTTAGCGTCATTACAAAATAGCAGCTGTCTCTCCGCCTATACAGTGGTTCGCGACATCGATACCATAAATTTAGACAATCTTTTACGCTGTTTGTTTGTCGCATTTTCGTGAGTCAGCACAATACTTCCTGTTGTTTGGGTTCCTGTGAGTGAATAACACCGCTTTTTGATAGATAAAATGGTGTGACAGTAATTAACATGAGAGCTTTGTTTGTATGAACTTTTGACTTAATTACCAATAATATGAAAATATAAAAAAGCATTTTAAAGTAGAATGGTGGCCTTGGAGGCATAAGAGAGGCATAGACAGACCAAAAGCCTGTCCTACCACAAGCTCTGTCTGGCTCTGTCCCTGGCTCTGGTTTTGACTAGAACCTATGGCAATTCTGAGTACATACTCATAGGTCTAAAAATCTCTTTTACACGTTGACTTTCCGAGCCTTATTTGTTTTCACTGAAAATTTTTCGTTTTTCTTTCAGACAATAATGAAAAAAGAAATCTACCTTTCTTAGTTCTACCATTTTCTTGCAAATTAACTCGCTTATCTTTTTACCTCACAATATCACATTTTTCTTTATAAAATCTTTGAATATCCGTAATCTTTTGCGACAGATTCTTTCAGTATTTTTGAGGATAATCTTCAGGGGTTTAAAAAGATGGACTGATTTAATTCCCCTTTTGACGTCACCGCCCTGTCACCGATTGATTTGAGATAACAAATTACCTTGAGCCGAGAGCATAAATTATATTAGCTGGTAATATCTAAGTAATGAACCGTTTACTTTTATTGCAGCAAATTTAAATTCAAATCATATTATGAAGATATTTTTTTTTAATAAGGATGTTTTTATGCGTTTAGGTTTTTTTTTAAATTTATTTATCTGCTAAAAAATACATAATCTAATTATTATAAATAGCACTAAAGAAACCACTAAAGTTTGTGGGGTAATGCTACTAAAGAGGTAAGCATAGTGTAGGACGCCCTCCGGCTTGGTGGAGTGACGATCCACGAAATGTAGCTAGCAAGCACTGGAGGAGAAGAGCCGAAGACCGGGCTCTGTGGCGCGTCTTGGGAGAGACCTACGTCCAGCAATGGACTGTTATAGGTTGATAATGATGATGGTTTTATTTGCAAATTAGGTACCTATGTGCCAAATTAAATAATTGGACGAGCGACTTATTAATACTACATTGATTTCTGGTAGAATGATTTTGAATCATCGTCATCTTCCTCCCCTTATCTCACGCTAAGTGAGATCGGCACAAAGGTTTTCTTCTCCCACTCACCTCTACCATTCGTTATCTCAGTGCTTAGTCCTTTCTCGCTCATGTTATCTTTGACACAGTCCATCCATCTTTTCTTTGGTCAACCTCTTCTATAATCACCATCCACATCAATGCTATAGACATGCCCATACTATGCTTACCTATTACTCCTCATCTTGTCCGTCACAGGTGCTACTTTCAGACTTCAACTAATAAACTCATTCTTTATGGTTTTGAATCTTCACCGTACAGAGATAAAACCCGTCCCACACGTAGCTATAATATATATTAATACCTGTATTTAGAAGTTGGTGACGTCATAAATATTATAGCTGTGTGTGCGGTCACTTGAATGTTTGTATAGAAAATATATCGTGCTATGCCTTGCTATAATTTATATAGTTACGTGTGTGGTGAGGTTTAGTTTGGCTCTGTAAGGATCTCTTTGAAATGTCACACGATGACCCTCTATTTAACTCGTGTTCTGAATTCCTCGGAAGGCGAAGTAGCCTTAACCAAATACTCACATAGCCAAATACTGAACATGACGCCCCCTCGTACCCACTCACCAACACGGAAGCTATTACTCACTGCAAAAGTTTCCCACACGGTAAGTTACCGCGGTACATTCAAAGTAACCAACTAAAAGGACTGGGCTTCAAGAGTCAGAACCTCTTGACGTGAACAACTGAACCCGTTTCAAGGGGTCACTAGGCAAGGAAATGTCAGAAACACGCATCAATAATGAACATGGAGGTTCGAACTTGTTTTTATAGAAAACTAGCGGTCGCCCGCGGCTTCACTCGCCCGTTCCCGTTGCTTTTTCGGGATAAAAAGTATCCTATGCCCTTCTCCCGGTTGTAAGCTACCTTCCCACTTATTTTCTGCCAAATCGGTTCAGCCGTTCTTGAGTTATAAATAGTGTAACTAACACGACTTTCTTTTATAAATATAGATGAAGTAAAGGTTCGTGGCGTGTCAGTGTCACAGTTGTGCGGTGGATTGCTATACATTTGAAGGTTTTTTAGAATATCAGATTTTGTACTTTATCTCGTTCAACGTCTGTATTCACCACGAATCTATTATAGCATAATTCTTATTTAAAATTATCATAATAAACATAATTTTTGCTAAAACGGGATGATTTTTGAGGAAATCCAGTCAAATTAACAAACTACATTATACGAGTAGTATTATCCTATCCTACAATAGTACGAGAACTATTATCCTAGCCTATCAAATTAATGATAATATAATAATAAATATTGTAGACAACCCCCACCCAACACTATCTAGCCCCAAACTAAGCAGAGCTTGTACTATGGGAACCAGATCACAGTGATATAATACTTTTTTTAGTTAGTATTACACAAAAAAAATCATCAAATCAAATCAATCAAAAAATCAATCAATATTCTAAACAGTTTTCTGAACTTTCATTCACCATGATGCCACTTCCATTATTAGTATAGTCCGTGACACTAACCCATTAAGTTGGGTTTGTTTGCTCACGGCAACTTGCTGAGATGTTAACTCGTTAGTTTAACTTGTGGATTAATCAGGGTATTAGATTAGCGTTCTATGAAGTCGACTGGATTTGCCCTACTTTTGAAATGATTGGTCAGGGAAAGATAAACAAAACTGAATTAGCTATTTGGCCTTATTTGTACGAAATGAAAACAGTTCACACGTAGAAAAGTTTTTACTTTGGTTCAAACGATAAATAGAATCCTAAATATGATACTAATATTATCAATTTTAATGAGGTTGCGTGTTTATTTGTACTACAATACAATATTTGACTGGCCTCTCAGCTAAGTTAGTGAGGTCTGCCTTTTGCGCCATAGTGGGATGGATCCCCATAGAACAAAATATTGTTGTATAGAACACAGATGTTTGTTTTCTGTCTGGGTGTCATATTGTATCAAAGTATGCATTTAAAAAAAAAAAGGATATGAGTAATTATATCACTTGTCTGGTCCCCATAGTACAAGCTCTTAATTTGAGGCCAGATAGTGTTTTGTGAATTGTCCACTATATTTATTTATATTTTATTTATTAACTATTATAGGTAAAAAATCCTAATATGTCCATAAACTACTATAGGTAAAAAATACTATGAAAGTCGTTCTCATATCTGATATTTACGCAGGTCATCGAGAGCTTAATCCATTACGGTCCGATTATTTCTTTCCAAATACGAGGTCCAATGCACCACAATGTGGGTTGGGTGAGATAACCTTGATAAATGGCCTCTATGACGCGGCCCGACCGACTGTATCGATTGTTTAGATAAAAGGTTCCCAACCTTTTTTTCCTAATAGACCACTTTCAAAATTTTGCTGGTTCTGGTGGACCCCCTGCCCTCCAGTTACATTTTTACTATATTCCCAGTCGACTAAAAAATATGGAAATTAGATCTACCTTTGGACATTTGCGTTGCGGCTGAGTTTCTACCATGAATTAAACCACAAAAAAAAGTGAGAATTGATAGGTTGATTAATTAATTGATAGGTTAAGTCAACATTTTAGTTCTTCACTAACGAAACCAGATAAATTTTCGTGGACCCCCGCTTACGAATTGTGAACCCCCATTTCTTTCTCAAGCCATTATAGACACCCGTTGAGTCTCCCGTGGACCCCTGGGGGTCCACTTGGACCACGTTGGGAATCAATGGTTTAGATAAAAGTACACTCCATAAATCATATTCGAGACGCGATGCGCTTGATTAATATCCTAGTTGGAGTTTGGAGTCTAGATTTTTCAAGTTTATTAATACTTGAAGTGAAAATTTACTGTTTTGTTCGGAAGTATCCCAGGGGTGAGTGAGAGACGGTGCAGTATTGTTTTGCTCAACTTTTGAGATAGGGTCTCTTTTGAGGCGGTACAGCTTGAATTGTTTTTAAAAATTCGTTGGGCTTTAGGTGTCTGCTACAAATATATTGACGAACATATAATAGTATTAGATAGTTGTAATGGAGCTCTTTGTGAAGTGCTCATCTGGGGAAGTACTTCCACCATGCCTATTTCTTGCCGTGAAGCAGCATTGTTTAGTTTCGGTTTGAAGGGTGTGGGTGCCGGTGAAATTACTGGCAAGTGAGGCTGAACATCTGTGTACCTCAAGGATTAACGCAGGGATGTGCATCGTAGGGCATGTTCTGGACGTGCGTGACTTACGACGCAATGCTTTGTTATAGGCGATGGTTACCACTCGACATCAGGAGAGCCATATTATGCTTGTTTGATCAGCTAGTTGAGTAAATAAAAGTTATCTGGACAAGTTATTATTTAAAAAATAATTAAAACCACCCTTCAACTGTATGGAAGCCATCAGTTATTGCTTAGATTAGTAAAGACTTAGTTAACGCTGTGGAAAAAATTCCAGTTTAGCGCAGATTTTTATTTATTTATTGAGACTCAAATTGCCTCACATCAAAAATATTCGAATTTATTCCAATTAAGGTAAATGAAAACTGACATCAGATAACATGATTCTCGGTTATATTTTCATAGAAGGAATCCTCATATCATAGGAAATTGGAAATAAATTCCTGTAAGCTTTCAATTACCTCAATCGGGAATATTGAGTTGCCGCCTACGTGGATTTACATCGTACCAACCAACGTATAAAATTCACAAGTAGATACATGTGGCTACATGAAAACGGAGACCTCAAATTTTTATGATAGGCGAAAGACATCATTTTGACGACACGACGACATTAATAATATTATTATTAACTATAAGTTAGGCTTGTTTTATAGAAATAGAAGAAGATAAGATAGAAATAGATAAAATTTAGATAAAACAGAACATGAGAAAAAAAATTGATTACGATAGAAATAAAAATAAATAAATAGAGGAACATTATGACTTTTTATGTTCCTCTATAAGACAAGAGTGGCAACATACCTACTCGTAGTAATATCTTTTTAGGGTTCCGTAGCCAAATGGCAAAAACGGAACCCTTATAGATTCGTCATGTCTGTCTGTCTGTCTGTCTGTCCGTCCGTGTCACAGCCATTTTTTTTACTACTAGCTGATGGAACAAGCATCAGGTGGGCCACCCAGACTTAAAACCAGAGCCAGAGACAGAGCCAGGAGACAGCTTGTGGTAGTCCTACAGTTTTGTACAATTCCTCAAAACTGACTAAAAGATCAATAATCTCAAACGTTGAAGTTAAAACGTGTCACGTTTTAAAATTTACACGATAATAAAATTCAAACCGCTATTTACCACGAGTTCATAAAAAAATCATAACGTTTGGCAGCTCTGAACGATATTTGAATGAATTTTATTAGTGAATACAAATTAAATATATCTGTTATCGACCTACATATTTATTAACCTCATGAAATTTTCATCGAATATCGAGGACTGAATATTTATTTGTTAGTCGAAGGGTTTGTCAAAACAAGTTTATGCTTTATGAAGATTCAACTTCTTTGAGGACAAAATGAAACTACTGATACAAACATGCTTTTATATCTTAGGTTTTGGGATAAAACCGATAGCTGCCTATACCCGAATGAAGAGTTACAGCCAGTTAGCTCAGGTCGGGCCATAAATGTCGAATCACCGTGATATAAGGTCGACAAACGACTCTAGTACTCGATTTAGCAAGAACAAAGAAACGGCTCCTTCGTTCCTACATTTCTTTTGTGGGCGACGACAGTTGGCAGTCTATTACGGCCCCATTCATCCGGTCAAATGAGCCGCTTAATTTACCGTTCATTCATTACAAATATTCACAATTTTTGAAAGGAGTTGAGCTCTCAATTTGGAGTGGCTTTTTCGACTGTTTATTTGGCAAAAATTTGACAAAAAGTTTCATTGATTGTTTAAATTAAATATTTCTGTCGAATATTCAATACACAAAAATCATAAACTCAATAATATAATGAAATCCCTTTTTTGCAATTAGTCTCATCACATTTATTTTATTTCTCCTAGAAGTAGCACTTCACAATTTTATTTAATAAACTGTTACTCTAAATTCTCAAGAAATTACAGCTTAATAGCTTAGTACTTTAGCTAGATTAAAGCTTGCTTTTAGTAACGTTCACACTAAATTTTTAGACTAAGACATTTTGTTAATCCAGAATTAAAAGATTTGAAGTGATGAAACCGTTTTAGCTATTGTCTACCAACTATTTTATTTTCTAATCAAATAACAATCTGTTTTACGCACTGTTATACTTAGAGGGTGTTATTAATAATCCTGGCGTAGCGTTGGACTGGTTGATCCGTGTTTTGTCTCTTGCATTGACATGCAATTGTCAACTCGAACAAATGTGACAAAACACGATTTAACTACTCCAGCGTTGCGCCAGGATTATTAATAACACCCAGAAAGTTTTACATTAAATATAAATATTTTTGACGAGTCTAAAGCAGAGAAGGATATATTAATATTTGACTGATAGCATTACTCCAGGTGTGGTGAAATATACACTAAATGTTACGTGGCCAAGAATCAAGCTGTTTATTACGAAAGACAGTTGGAGTTAGACCAATGCAGCATAGCTTTGAAGAGTTAACTCTGAGCCCGCCTGCTAGCCTCCGTCATGGCTTAGTGGCTGTTATAACCGGGACCTACATCTAAAGCTCGTAAGAGCTCAGCTGTAAATTCTACTAGCGGTCACTATCCAAATGTTGACCGCACTAAGTGGGTGCTCTCTACTGGCTTTATTTTTACAAGCTACAACCCCATTTTGAAGCAAGTATTCTCATTTTGCAGCGGTAAGTATTGCAAACCAAAAAGATATAAGATGAATGGATTATGCCATTGCATGCTATTTTACTGTGGTGGCTGGTAATAACAATGGTCAGAATACACACATTTTCGGCTTGGCGTCTCCGATATATTTGATGTGAATATAGCTTCAGTAGAAGTGGAGCCAAGGTTGATCCTTGTGGCAATCCAATATAGAGCTTGTCCTAGATTGGAGTCAAGGAAAGAAATGCTAGCAAATGTGATCGGAGCCTCAGCTACGACGCACAAGAAACCGGCAAAACGGTGGTAAAGTTTATCGCGGCCGCAGGTGCGACAAAAGCGATAAATTTCCAAGTAAATAATGCATTTATTAACGTTAATAAAGGTTTAGCTGGAGAGTGTTTACGATTTCGCCCCAGTTCGCTATTGACGTTCAAAAATTCTCTCGTTCACTGCACCACTGGTACTAATAGTAGTTTGTGTGGTTCTACTTAATCTGTTGTGGTTATGAAGTATCGAGCTTTCACGTGACGCTGGCTGCATTTGTACAACTAAATACTGTACAGACGGGCTTACAGTCTAATATAGACCAAAAAAACGAAATCTGCTAAAAATTACTAGTTTTGATGTTATAAAATTATTTATAACTATTTACGATGGAATTAGTGTGAATACCGGTTGCTCTAAAAAAATATTGTGGTTAAAATTTCACCGTGTTTTAAAGCAGTATTGAATAGTAGGTAACCTATTCAAACGACTCTTGCGGTAAATGAAAGTTTAGCCATTAGAAAGAAAAGTTTACCGCATTTTTGAAGCAACTATGTAATATTTTAAATAAGATACCTACGTTTTTATTGCTTAAGTTTCTTGTGACGAAATGCTCCTTTTTCACGACGCAACGTCGCGGTTCACATCCCCAAAGGGAAATTCATTCTGTTAACTTCCTAAGTTCTTTCCTTTAAACCGTTTAAAGTACGTGTATGAAAGAAGCAGTAAAGTCACATAGTACGGCACTAGGGCACAGTTAAGAGTTCTCTTGTTATGAGCTCAAAACAGCTGTGCGGAATTCTCACATTTAGTAAGAAATATAACGCTTCTTATTAGTGCACGTATTGCTTGGATTTTCTTACGTTCTGCCAATAAGCAGGTACTAAATGTACGAGTGCCGCGCGTGAGTAAAATGTAGTAGTACTTTGTAAGTTAATATTGTAGAACTCGGCTGATTTACATTGTTAATCCGTTGAATATGCTTTGCTATTGTAGCAAAACAAATAATTATTCGGAGAATTGATTATTCCAAAGTTTAGTCACCAGCAATTGATACATAGACCATTATAGTACTTATATAAGAATTAAGTAATATGTAAATAGCCATTTTGAATAATAAATAAGTATTATAAGCAATCCATGCAAATCTATCTAGCCCAAACTAAGCAGAGCTTGTACGATGGGAACCTGATAGGTAATTATTATACTACATATAATACATATACACACTACATACTATATTACATACTTAGAATACAATATAACACCAAGGCAGAGAACAAACATCTGCGTTCACCACACAAATACTTGTTCTCGGAGGGGATCAGCTATCTGGTTCCGATAGTACAAGCTCTACTTAATTTGGGGCTAAATAGTGTTGTGTGGATTGTTCACAATATTTATTTATAAACCACGATACTACAAGGCAGAAACTGCTCTGAATTTGCAAGAATCTATTTGTAGCTGTATTGTTTGTACCTCCTGAGCTGAACATGTAGCTTAGCCCGAGTCAAGCCCAAAGTTTAACCAGACAACTTGGTTCATTATTGCGGACTCTAAACTGGGCGTGTTTACTGCTCTCAACTACACCACACTGTTCGGTCACTGCCCTGTCTTATAGCTCCATCTCACGAGATTGGCTGGTAATGAAAGTTTTGAGTTGGTATTTTAAAACACAGGCAATTTTGTTGTATTGTATAATGCTACAGTTTGAAAGATTTTAAGCGCACATATGGGCCAGGCTTTTTGAAAAATCATTCGGATCCGTCATAAGTATACAAGATATTATTATTTGAAAAAGATGTGTAATTTTGCAGTTATTGTTTTTTTACAAATCGAGAGCCTTCTTCCCCGACTTTTTCCTAACTCTCGTGGTTTCGGACTTGACCATCACCGCCCTTCTCAAAAAAACACCCTGTATAATATACATTATTATGTATAAATAAGTAGGTTGTTAAATGTATGGTATGTATGTACGTGTATTAGTAATGTTTATTAATACGTTTAACAACCTACCAACATACGATTTTAAGTTTTTATTAATATCTCTCTCTTTTTGGCTATTTTCTGTTCTTCTAGCTTTGGTCACGTGGAATGGGAATCAAGATTAATCGAGAATTAAAATGTGATCCTTGTGATTTTATTGATTGACTGCCACGTGACTTCACCTTAAATCGAACCCAATAACTTTCTACCTTAGCTTGCGCAATTACGTATTCAACATACTGAAATATTCACAGCCATTATCCGGGGTTACTCCTTTGGATCACATTGATATCCGGCTCAAAGAAGACGAATCTAATAATAGGACCACAGAAAAGTAAAATGTTTGCAGAAGAAATGAAAAAAACATTCGAACTACCACTAGAGAGGTACACCCCTCAGCTATAACATGAATTAAGAAAAATGTAATAAAATTCTTTCAGGGTACGCAACGCAACGACAGCACCCTTGTTGTTGGTGTCTATGGGCGACGGACTTACCGACCTTGACCGCTTACCTTATGGTTAAGGTCGGTAAGACCGTTTGTCTAACATTGCCATAAAAAAAACTAAAGACCTCAAAAGAGTCCGAATTAATCTGCTAAGTAGCTTTACTTCTTGAAAAATATATGTATATTGTTGAAAATAGAACATCTTTAGGGTTGCCAACTATTAGTTGAATAAATTTTAATTAGACTAAAGATACATACTGAGACGATGAATCGCATGGGTCAAACAGGTTTTTTTTTCAGGTTATAATTTATTGTTTTTATTTGGTCGTATGACAGTGGGTACACAGGCGTTACAAAAATAAACTTATGAGAAACTAAAACAGTAACAGAGATAACAAAACTATAGACTTTAAAAAAAAACGAAGCAACAAGCGATCCTATCATACTTATAATCTTTCGCTTTTATAATGCATTTATTTATTTTGAAATCGTGATTAAACTTTATTTAAACTTTATTGAACAAAATGGTGTTTCTTTATCAGAAAAGCTTGTTATAAAAGCAGACTTAAAAGCTAATAAGATCAGGTAGGGTGAGTAAAGGATTAGTATAAAAGCCGATCCTCGGCTTTGACAACTGAGAAAATATCGAGGAAAACGATGGAAAGTCCTCCTCGCTAAGCTAAATAGCGGTGTCTTAGGCAGTTATTGGTTGGTTCCGCTGAACGAAATAAGCTTATGTTTTCGGAACCTTTTGTGGTACTTTGTATTTTATGATGATTTTTAATTTTTCTTTGGAATGTCATTTATGTCATTCAGGGTCGCTATTTCCTGTGATGAGCTCGTTTACAATTAGACAACTAAGTACAATTTTGAAAGTATTCAAAAGTGACTGCCTGAACAAATTATGAAATTAAACAGGCTATGTAACTTTCATTCTTAAAAGACAATTGTCAAACATTTTTAAAATTCACTTTCATTGCAAAAAATTAAACAGGCCTTGGCTCATAAATTTTTTAAACAGAGAAATCAATATTATAAGTACACGACTGGATTTGAACTCGCGACCATAAGGATTTGAAGGCAGGGTTGGGGGGTTACATCATTACAAATACATACAATAGTTGCACACGCAATATAATTTTGGTCCAAACAGTTTTTTACCAAAAAGTGTATGTTCGTCCTTATGCAAGGTTCTGTATTACGGTTGCAGGCTTTTCTGCTTTCGTAGAGCGCTATCTCTTTCAGACACACACTACGCTCTATGGACCCGAATAATTGGCTGATGTACAATATTTGTTGCCTACTCTTTATAAAAAAACTAAGCACGTAACGCATACCTTGTAAAATAGTATACCAGAGTGAAGACCTCATAAAATGTTGCCAGCAAGCACGCACGTTTTAAGACCAGATAATTGATATAACAATCCAACCAAAACTTTCCTCATGACTGTCTTTCGTACGATATTGTTTCAAAGTTACGTAAGAAACGGAATTAAAAGGAAACCTCGTTTACTGCCACAATGACAATGAGTTTATTTGCCCAACAAAAACTAATAAAGGAGACATTTCGTTTCGGACATGCTTGGAGTTGCCAACTACCTATATGACAGAAAATACTCCACTGTGTTGGTATCTATTGTTCATTAAAAGTGTATCGAAACAGTTAATAACAACTAAAGTTAATAGCCAAACAGTTAATACAAATTGTGTCAATAATATTATATTAATAAAAAAATTACTAATTGTTTTTCTTATACAACTAGCTGATGGAACAAGCATATTATGACCCACCTGATGTTAAGTGATAACCATCGCATATAACAAAGCATTGCCTTGTAGGTCACGGACGTACAGAACGTGCCCTTCGATACACTTCCCTGCGTTCATCAACTTGAGGCATACGGTTTAGCATAGCCTTCAAACCGAATCACAGCAATGCTGCCTCACGGCAGAAATAGGCATGATGGTAGTACATCCCTGGACGAGGCCTTCAAAAAGAGCTCTCCTATTCAAAACTATTAAAATTATTTTTAATGAAACAGAAAGCTACTGAATAGATTGATCAGAGCCAGTTTCATTTGAAGCACCAAAAATAAAATTATAGTCATCATAATCTCAAAGTCATTTTACTTAATTCAAACAAAAAAATTATCAAAAATATTTTACAGTAACTACAAAATGTTTTAGCGCCTAATTTAATTTGTTACCCAATAAAGAGCACTTGAGATAAATTGTTTTGTTCATAAAACACTGATAATAAATAAGCAATTTCTCACTAGTAATTCGCATAAAACTAATGGTTCGAAAACGTGACAACTGAAGCGAAAACTTGCGATAAAAGTAATCAAAGTGTCGTTAAAATTATTTTAGTATGCCATAATTCCGGGAACAATCCTCGCAGAGACCTATAGAAGCCAAATATAATGACTTATTAAAAATAGTGTTATGTCGTCAAAATTCTTCAGCAAAAAGCTCTTCCAAGAGTTCTAATTTCAATCGGTCAAACCACCAAGTTAAAATACATTATAGAAATTATGAACTTTGTTCGCTTGTGTAAGGAACAAAAAACCCGAATTAGACCAATTTAATATTATGTCAACCGCACGAAAGAAGCTTCTTTGAGGTGCACATAAAACCTTTTCAGCACAATTGGTTCGAAATAACCAGTTACACGATAAGAAGGAGAAGAAGAAGACCAATATTCGTTTTTTTCCTGTAATAACAAAGCCTATTCAGTAATACTGTAGAGTATATTCGTAATATCAATGTAAAGTTAAATTAATAATTAAATAAATATTTTAAGCAATCCACTCATTACGATCAAGCCCAAAACTAAGCCGAGCTTGGGAAACCAGATAGCTGATATGATACAAATTATATACATATTTTTTGTAAATACATGTTTAGAATACAATATAACATATAACACCAAGGCAGAGAACAAACATCCGTGTTCACCACACACATATTTGTTCTCGGTGGGGATCGAACCCACGACCTACGGCGTAGGAGGGAAGCTACTACTAACTGAGCTGAGAGGCCAGTCAAAAAAGAAATGACTCGCGGCTACCCATTTCTATGCATAGTCAATCGTGTTAGCTTAGAGCTGAACTTTAATTGGTAAACAGTCGTAAATCCACAGGCTGTATCGAAGATCGGAGCGAACGTCAAATATTTGTTTCATTTTTTCGCTCGCCCGAAACAGTTTTCAAATTTATGACACTCGACTCGTCTAGTGCCCTGGCCCAAGGGGCTTAACCTGGAATGGACGCGGCCGCCGACGAGGAAAATATATTTCCAAGTTTACTGGGCCATAAATAACTGTAGAGTGACAGCGCGATGATAAACTCCTCGCCCAGAGTTCATCTCACGTCGCTTACTGAATATTGAGAGAATGTTAAGCCTGTTGTAGTTTTTTAACTTAAACGAACTGCCCGTTGTCCTAATTTTAATTACTGAGTTTGTATTTGATCAATGTCAGGAGCAACTTTTCATTTATACGGGACGATCTGTAGACCTACCACAAGCTCTGTCTGGCTCTGTCTCTGGCTCTAGTTTTGAGTTTGTGTGAGTGCTCACCAGTGTATTATACTGTGAATGTGACGTTTTGACGTAGGATTTATTGAGTCAACACTTACACAGTTCACGTTGGGGAATAAAGGTTCTCGAATGGCGACCACGAACCGCAAGACGAAGCGTAGGGCGCCCACCCACCAGATGGACCGACGACATTGTTAAGATCGCGGGAAGTCGATGGATGGAAAGGGCTAAGAATCGTTTTTCCTGGAAATGTGTAGGGAAGGCCTATGTCCAGCAGTGAACTTCTTCAGGCTGATGATGATGATGATGATCCCACTTGCTTAGACAATAAATGACTTTTTGTTTACGAGCAACTATATAACTGACTAAACATAATATTTTAGTAATAATATATAGTAACTAGCTGTCACCCGCGACTTCGTCCGCGTGGTTAGTATAAAGTCATAGTTTGAGTTCGTTTAAAAGAAACTATTTTATGGTGGAAAGCGGACAACTATTGATATGTTTTCACTGTTTGTTGCGTATTTTTTGAGAGTTATTTTTCGTGAATTTGCCTTAGTGGCTAAGTTGGGTTATGTATACGTTGGTTTTACATGAGCAAGTGCTGGTTACCTTAGTTTTGAGTTTGCATTCAAAACTATATAAAGTGTGTTCGAAAGATGGTAAATGCTGTTGTAGCCGATTTTTTTCAGCTGTGTTTTGTTTTGGTATGATAGGTGCTTCCCGCGATTTTGTCTTAGTGGTTATCATGGGGTTTTTTGTAAACCTTTGTGTGTATTCAAACCTGGTGACAGATGCTGCGGTAGCAGAATTTTTTTTAATGATTTTTTGCGTATTTTGTAAAGCTCTTTTTCGTGATTTTGTTTTAGTGGCTAATTTGGGCTATCGTATTCGTTGGTGTATAATTGAATCTTGTTTTTTTTAGTTTGACATGATCAAATGCAAGTTACCATCGTTTTGAGCTTGTACTTTAGAGTGTATTTGAATTTGAAGGTGAGTGCTGTTGTAGCCGTTTTTTTTCAGCGGTGTTTAGTTTAAGTATGATAGATGATTCCCGCGATTTTGTCTTGGTGGTTATCATCGGTTTTTTTGTAAACATTTGTGTGTATTAAAACCTGGTAACAAATGCTGCGGTAGCTGAAAATTTTTAAATGTTTTTTTTTGTGTATTTTGTAAAGCTCGTTTTTGTGATTTGTTTTAGTGGCTAATTTGGGCTATCGTATTCGTTGGTGTATGATCGAATCTGGTTTTTTTAGTTTGACATGATCAAATGCAAGTTACCATAGTTTTGAGCTTGAACTTTAGAGTGTATTTGAATTTGAAGGCGAGTTCTGTTGTAGCTGTTTTTTTTCAGCGGTGTTTAGTTTAAGTATGATAGATGATTCCCGCAATTTTGTCTTGGTGGTTATCATCGGTTTTTTTGTAAACATTTGTGTGTATTAAAACCTGGTGACAAATGCTGCGGTAGCTGAAAAATTTTAATGTTTTTTTTTGCGTATTTTGTAAAGCTATTTTTTGTGATTTTATGTTGTATTAGTGGCTAATTTGGGGTTTCGTATGCATGTTGGTGTATAATCGAATCTCAATTTTTAATTTGACATGACCAACTGCTGGTTACCATAGTTTTGAGCATGTACTTTAGAGTGTCTTTGAATTTGAAGGCGAGTGCTGTTGTAGCCGATTTCTTTCAGAGGTGTTTAGTTTAAGTATGATAGATAATTCCCGCAATTTTGTCTAAGTGGTTATCTTTGGTTTTATTGTAAACCTTTGTGTGTATTCAAACCAGGTGACAGATGCTGCGGTAGCTGAAAATTTTTTAATGTTTTTTTTTGCGTATTTTGTAAAGCTCGTTTTCGTGATTTGTTTTAGTGGCTAATTTGGGCTATCGTATTCGTTGGTGTATGATAGAATCTGGTTTTTTTAGTTTGACATGATCAAATGCAAGTTACCATAGTTTTGAGCTTGTACTTTAGAGTGTATTTGAATTTGAAGGCGAGTTCTGTTGTAGCTGTTTTTTTTCAGCGGTGTTTAGTTTAAGTATGATAGATGATTCCCGCAATTTTGTCTTGGTGGTTATCATTGGTTTTTTTGTTAACATTTGTGTGTATTAAAACCTGGTGACAAATGCTGCGGTAGCAGAACATTTTTTAACGTTTTTTTTGCGTATTTTGTAAAGCTATTTTTTGTAATTTTATGTTATATTAGTGGCTAATTTTGGATTTCGTATGCGTGTTGGTGTATAATCGAATCATTTTTTTTTATTTGACGTGACCAACTGCTGGTTACCATAGTTTTGAGCATGTACTTCAGAGTTTATTTGAATTTGAAGGCGAGTGCTGTTGCAGCCGATTTTTTTCAGCGGTGTTTAGCTTAAGTATGATAGATGATTCCCGCAATTTTGCCTAAGTGATTATCATTGTTTTTTTTGTAAACCTTTGTGTGTATTCAAACCTGGTGACAGATGCTGCGGTAGCTGAAAATTTTTTAATGGTTTTTTTTGCGTATTTTGTAAAGCTATTTTTTGTGATTTTATGTTGTATTAGTGACTAATTTAGGGTTTCGTATGCGTGTTGGTGTATAATCGAATCAGATTTTTTTAATTTGACATGACCAGCTGGTTACCGTAGTTTTGAGCATGTTCTTTAGCCATTTTTAGGGTTCCGTAGCCAAATGGCAAAAACGGAACCCTTATAGATTCGTCATGTCTGTCTGTCTGTCTGTCTGTCTGTCTGTCTGTCTGTCCGTCCGTCCGTATGTCACAGCCATTTTTCTCTGAAACCGTAAGAGCTAGACTGATGAAACTTGGCGAGTAGATGTATTCTGTGAACCGCATTAAGATTTTTACATAAAAATAAAAAAAAAACAATAAATTTCGGGGGTCCCCATATTTGAAACTGAAACTCAAAAATTTTTTTTTCATTTAACCCATACGTGTGGGGTATCTATGGATAGGTCTTCAAAAATGATGTTGAGGTTTCTAATATTGTTTTTTTCTAAACTGAATAGTTTGCGCGAGAGACACTTCCAAAGTGGAAAAAAGTTGGTCCCCCCCCCTCTAACTTCTAAAGTAAGAGAATGATAATACTAAAAAAAATATATGTTGTACATTACTATGTAAACTTCCAACGATTTTTGGTTTGAACGAGATCTAGTCAGTAGTTTTTTTTTTATACGTCATAAACCGTAAACCGCAATTTACCTTTCGACGAACTACAAGAACCTTATTATGTTACATCAAGTAACATAATATACAGGTTCTTGTAGTTCGTCGTGCTACGGAACCCTTCATGGGCGAGTCCGACTCGCACTTGGCTGCTTTTTTTTTGAAGCGGTGCGGTGTTTAGTTTCGGTATGATAGGTGTTTTCCGCGATTTTGTCTTAGTGGTTATGGTGGGGTTTATGTAAACTTTTGTGTGTATTCAAATTTGGTGACAGAAGCTGCGGTAGCAGATTTTTTTTTACTGTTTTTTTGCGTATTTTGTAAAGCAATTTTTTGTGATTTTTCTTTAAACTATTTTTCCCTTTTTTCTTCTTTTAGGGAAATAATTTTCCTATTTTTCTTTCTTAGTGCACCTTTGCTCTATAAGAGGAACACATCTTCCAAGTTTCATGCTTCTAGGACTAATGGTTTAGGCTGTGTGTTGATTTTTCTTTAAACCTTTTTTCCCCTTTTTCTCCTCTTTGGGAAAGAATTTTCCAATTTCCTTTCTTAGTACACCTCTACGCTATAAGAGGAACATACCCTCCAAGTTTCATGCTTCTAGGACTAACGGTTTAGGCTGTGCGTTGATTGTCAGTCAGTCAGTGAGTCAGTCAGTCAGTCAGTCAGTAACGAAAGAGTTTTATATATTTAGATATAACCAGATATGCGGCAAAAAACTTTTGAAATGCAACTATTGAAACCGAATAAAACAAAATTAAATAAGAACTACTTGTTCAAACTTCTCCAGGGTCCCGAGTTTAGTAGACTTCTGAATAACTTATGCCTTGTTTACGCTAGCTTAGTTACTTGTCATTAGTTCTTATACTAAATCTATGCAACCTATCAGAATAGTAAGCTGAGTAAATAAAGATAAAAGTAAACTCTGTGGTCTCAAAGGATTTTAAGTGCGCCTCAAAGAGGCTTATTTTGTACACTTGACATATATTTTCGAACTTTTGAGACGACTAGACTATCTACTACTAGACTACGACATCCTATGGTTACCTCACGATGTTTTTTTTCACTGTTTGAGAGTACTGTCGTAGTGCACATAATTACATATTTGACAGAAAATTCATTGGTTGACTCGATTTGAACCCATATACTTAGGATCGATTGGCAGCCACCAGTGCTCTCCAAGCCAAAGAAGGCATTAGACATACGACATCTGTTAAATTGTAATGGAAACTTGTTGCTAAGCACTTGTCATGACTGTTCATACAACTCGGCAAGCAACAAGTGCCTAGTAACAGCAGTTGTTGGGAGTAGTCAGTTCGTCAGATACGCTTAGCAAAAAGGAGTGGCTTCTATTCACTTACCTCACTCACTTATCTTGGGCTTTCTGACACTTTAATTTGTCATTTTCAATGATACTATATAATACTGGATCATTAATATATTGCATGCAATATATTAATGCTCCAGTATAATAATATTATATATAATTTTATATATGGCTTTTAATGCCATGACATGGCAGAAATGTTTACACATAAGGTATTATTATATTAGTGTAAAATGTGACAAGTACTATTAGCTACGAAGCTCGTGTAAACGAGGCATTACAAACAAAAGAGGTGTTTTAATTTGCTGCACAATTAATCCATAAATTATTACCTTACTAAAAAAAACTGTTTGCCGTACAAATAGACAACCGGGCAATGTCCATAAAGTTTCCAATACGACCAGCTATTGTTCAAGTTAGTTTTTATTCAGCGTAGCGGATGTATTTTGTAACTTTCCAAAGAACCAGGTAAAGTATTAAGAAACAGTAGTACAACTCTGATTATGATGCTTTAAGGTTGTGTCTCGGCAGCACGCAACTGCTGCGGCAACACTATAAAATAAATAAATATTGTGTACAATCCACACAGCACTATCTAGCCCCAAATTAAGCAGAGCTTGTACTATGAGAACCAGATACTCGTAGCTGATATAAATTGTTGTTCTTGGTGGGGATCGAACCCACGGCTTACGGCGCAGAAGGCAGAGCTACTACCAAATGAGCTGAGAGGCCAGTCAAACTTTGTTGTGTTAACTATATTGGTCAACACTTGTTCCATTACATTTTCTATAGGTTTATAAGACATAATAACATTCTGAGCAGCAATGTCGCAGCAGTGAGCCAGCGAAAAAACCTACATTTCAAAATACATAATTATGTATTTTGAACACTTATGATTTTTTCTTAGGTATCTATCTCAATACGTACGATGCGGGAATCAACACTCAGATTCTGAAAACTGAGAAAAACACCATTTGACTACGGACGACGCGTCGTCAAAACTTGCCACCAACGCAATAAAATGCAAAAGAGGAGTAGTTATAAGTTTGGAGTTTTGTTGGAGAAAATTTCATATTGAGTAAAAAATTTTAACTTTTTTATTTAGGTACATTTACCAGCCAACAATTACCTATTCATGTTTTTAGTAAGCTATTACTTAGTCTGGTTTAGCGATAGTCGTTTTCTCTGTTTTACTTTTTCTTTGTTTTGGATCTTGTTAATAAATAAATTTAGTAAAAAACTATCTGATTACTTTTGTGTGTAGTTGAACTACTCAATTGTTTAACCATTGGCAATTTACAGGAAATCTGCACTAAATACAAGCAATGTTCTTTTGTCTCAACAGTCTTTGTTTAGCTCACGATTGGACTAAAACAATACAAAAAGGTTGCAAACAACCTATGTCAGACCAAGTTTTAATTGCGTGGGAATAAGCACTGAAGTTATTAAGTGACTGTTTAATGGTCTTTGAGAGTACGAATCGAGCTAGACTTTAAACTACTAGTATAGTATTATCTTATCTGTGCTTTAAACTAAGATTGAGGGAGTTAAATCACACTAATTTTTGAAATGGTATTTAGGTATATTTGTTGAAATATCGTCATTGTGGTGCGAGAAGTAACTAAGTGCAAAAAGCTAGTCTCGAGATAATCGCGTTTTAAAGTTTTTTTGTTCTTAAAATGAGTGTAACTTATCAACACTTAGTTACAACACAACACATAGTTACAAAAGAGGTTTCTTCATATAAAATATAGATAATTTTACCTTACACACTAACTATCAACAAATTAATGTAAGTAATTATATGGTTACTAAGATACATAACAAAAAGTAAGTTAATTAATTCTGGCATACGCATTAACGTAATACCTTGATTAAATATTACTTAATTATGATCTGTTGATGACTCTTACCGACAACAGAATTTCATTTCATTCAATAGCTTTTTATCTGCAAGAAATCACTAAGTGACTTTAGTGAGCAGTGCAACCCCAAGACTTGAAGAATATTGTAAGTAAAGTGATTGAATTAAACTACTTAAGATCCCTTAGATGATTTTTGTAGACAGATTTTTGCCTCTACGGGTAGTTATGCACTTCTGACATTCTTGTATTATCTATAATTTTAGTAAAATCTACTCTTTTACATTCTGAGAAGGTACATAATGGGTTTCAAAACACTTTGGCGTCAATAACTCATTTTGGCAAAAAATGTCACTTAGTGACTTCTCGCACCACAACGACGATATGGAATATACATAGTTCGTTATCTTACTTAACTTGACTTTTAAGGCTTGCATTTTCCAAAACAAAGCAATGCTCATTTGCGGTAGTAATAAGCATTTTATTACTTCCCCTGGAACCTTCACTATCAGCCCTAATACTATCTTCTTCTTCTTATCGTGTCACTGATTCTTTCGAACCAAGTGTGGTGAAAGGATTTTAAGTTCACCTCAAAAAGGCTCCTTTCGGGCACTTGACACATGTATATTTTTTTTAGGTTATACGATATGCCGGTTTCCTCACGATGTTTTCCTTTACGGTTTGAGAGCATTGGCATAGTGTACATAAATTTTTGGACAAAAGAACTTATTGGAACACGACTGAATTTGACCTTAGGATTGAAAGGCAAGCCACTACCACTAGGTCACCAGCGCTCTCTAATACTATGGAAATCTACAACTAAATTAGGAAGTAATTTTGATGGTAAATATCGTAGGCTACGACTGGCGTAGCAACCACTTCTACGAAACTACGTAGTAGGGTCTACGAGATACAGTGAGGTCGTCGGATCTTGTAACCTGAGTAATATAAGTTTCAATAAAACAATCAATTTCAACATGTATCAAATAGAACATGTGATGGAAACGTAAGAAACCTAATAGTATTCTCAGGTTAAATTTACTGTCTAGGTGAGTTAATCAACTGTCTATGTATATTCTGAATAGATTACGAGGTCTAGCTGTCTATGTAAGGAAGTTTATGCGAATGAGATATGCAAAACACTGAAATAAAAATGGACAGGTCATTTATTTATGATAAGAGAAAAATGAGAAAAATACAAGATTCAAGTGGTACCCTAAAGATGGCAAGAAGTAAAAGTAGACAAACAAAACGCTGTAAAGACCATAAAAGAGTAGCTGGCCTGGAGTGGGCTAGAATGGCAAAGGGCAGAAAAAGATAGAAAACTTTTGGGGGGGTTTTTGTCAATCGTCAGAGGAACATTATTGTACATTACTATTATTAGTAGCATTATCGTAAACAGCTGTAATGTTACTAACTTTCTAACATTTGCAGTAGTGGAAAAATATAGGTTAACCAAAAAAATGAAGAGAAGTCACAATGCAGTGATAAATAATTGTAATAATTTCGATAGTTGCAGATTGAAGAAACGTTAGCTTAGAGTTAGCAAAGAGTGGCCCAATTTGCCACGAGACCAAAATAAAGCTTAACGAAAAGAAAGATAGCTTTGCTCAGCCATAGGAACAAGTAATTTTGTTTCTTAAAAATAATTCAGTTTTCTTATTTTGAATGTTTCACCAATTTTAATTTTGACTATATATTTTTGTTTATTTCAAGCTCACATATTCATTTAAATTTGTACTAGTATAAACACACGGTAATTTTCTCGTAGTTTCTGCTTAAAATTCGAATTTCAGCGTTAATTTTGGTCTACTTTTGGTTTATTTGCCGGAAATGTGATGAATTTTCCTGCGCAAGAATTCTTAGAGGCATTGATACGTGTCGTCACGGTTCGTATGACGCGTCTCTTAATTAGATTCCCAGTTTTGTGTTTCTATACACAGTGTATTAGAACTTCGTTTTAAATTAATTGCTTGCAAGACTTTCTCTTTCCACCAATTGTTCAAAGTTTATTTGTTCACTACGGAAGAAAAATGTCAAGTGGTGATTCACACGAAATAGACAGTCAATCTATTTCTGGACACGCTGGACAAAATCTTCACCCATATTTAATAGGGCAGAGGGAAGTAGATACAATTAAGTTAAAAAATAAAAATTTTGCCTTCTAGGCTTCATCGCGTAGTACACCGAGACATTTCAATTTAATCCTTGTGGTTCAAAATAATAAATATTTATTGACTTTGATTTTGAAATTCCATACAAATTGACTTGGAGCTTGTAAAAATGTATTTAGAATTTTAGCAACATTTAAACTAGCCCTTAATATAACTATATCACTAGACCCATCGATACCAAAGACCATTAAATGTTCTGACCAAGTTGCCAGTTTGCCAGTAAGATGGCCGGCCAGTGCGGTCAACCAAAACCCTCCATCTTAACCTATCTTTGAGTTTACGCTTGACTTCCCTTCTAGGCAAGTCATGTAATGGTTACATACAAGCAGATAACTTTGGTGTAAACATTATTTCAGTATCATGATGGCTACTTTTTGGGATTGGATATCAAAAAGTCCTTTCTTAGTTGCGCAAAGACTTTACCATCATCACTTCAAGTTTCTACGACCAGCGATCCAATATGTGTGTTGTCTGAATAGTAATCCATATCTTATTTATTTAATTCAAAGAAAGTCGTGTTAGTTACACTGCTTATAACTAAAGAACGGCTGAACCTGAATTTGGTTGAAAATTGGTGGGCAAGTAGCTCGTAACCAGGAAACAAACAAAAGATGCTATTATGCGAAAAAGTAACGGGAACGGGGCGAGCGAACTCGCGGGCGTCCGCTAGTAATTAATAAATACATTTTTTATACCATAAGTACACGACGTCATTTACGTAAATAAAACTACTTTTCGTAATTTTATTTGACCTACTAACTTTTTTTTGGTTTTTGCATCAAACATTTCCAATACATTTTTTTAAACACAGTTACTGCACAGACGCAGTCTCTCTTAAAGTAAGTACCTTCACATAAAACTTTATTAATCCAAAGATTACAGTGAAACTGTAGTATTTCAACAATAATATTGAATTCCGCGACACACATTCAAGCAATATTATTTATTGGAAAACTTGGCTGGGCTTGCAGTAACTATCTGACTAAGTTAGTTGCGGGTACTGCCTTAAGTAAGGGCGTGTCCCGTTTGTAAGCGTGAGATCAGACGGTATATTCGAACAAAACAACAACCTCACTGTCAAACTGGTATTTATCGCGATAACTTTCCTCAGACTAAGAAATAATAAAAAAAATATAAGAAATGAGATGATAATTATGATAGATAAGAAATAAGTGAATACAGAGATAACGGCTTATAGAGGAGAATGGAAGAGGACAACATGTTGTGCCGACCCCACATAAAGTGGGATAAGGGCAGGAAGAAGAAGAATCCTTTTCTTAGACTCTCTGCCCGCGACCACGGCTGTTGTACCTGTAACTTGGTTGAAACGTGCAATAAGACCGCCTATTGTTCATACAAATAGTTTTTAAGTTTTTTTATGTATCATTGTCTATTTATAAGTTTTGGTGATCAATAAAGTATTTTCTATCTTTTTTTGCAATATTATTCCACACTAGGTCGTTGACCTCATCTTAATGGCTGACTGAGACAGCTTAGAGAATCAGCATGGTAGTGAATAGATTCAGACCTCTTAGTTCCATCTTTAGGATTTCTACAAGTGTAAAAAAGTGTTAAGAGCGCAAAAGTATAATTAGTGAAAATCCGTTAATGTACGGCTTATTTTGTTAAGCCAAGTCTAGACTTATTTCTTCTTTTCTTTGGCGATACTAAAATTTGGCTTAGCTGCGTAGCTCAGTTGATATTAGTTCTCACCTTGCAGGAGGGTGCAGGTGACGTGGGTTCAATTCTCATCAAGGCCAAACATTTGTGTGATAAACATGTATATTTTGTGCAGATATCATACTTTATTGGTCATTTGGTTCATAACGTACAAAAGTTTGACTTAGTGTGAATATTATGTCCGCCAATATTATACGAGGGAAGGAGGGGGGGGGGGGCTTTTGCCCTGTATTGGGACAAAAACGGCATATTAATAAAAATATTATAAGTACTCTATAAAATCGTTTCTACTATGGCAAAACCATTATCGACTGAAATTCGACTAAATCGTCGCCAACCAACTGTTTGCTATGCAAAACATTCGCCAGTAATTGTTTCCAATAGCACAATTAGACAATTAGACCTAAGATTCACTTATCCTATCCGAATTGAACTATTGGAATTGAATGAGAGATGATATAATTTAATTCTATCTATACTTATAATTTAGTATTTTCTCCATAAGGTGATGGACGCCGGGCAATGCATCGTAGGTTCTTGTCGTGCGTGACCTACGAGGCTACGCTTTGTTAAAAGCGATGGTTACCACTTAACATGAGGTGTTTTTTCCATCAGCTAGTTGTTTAAAAAAAAGCTATTAACGTACGTGTTAGTACGTGGGTCTCAGTTTCATACCTAGTTTTTTTCTACTTAACCTATTTCGGCCCACTACTGGGAAAAGGTATCTCGCAAAGACTTTCATTTATCTCTCTCTGGAGCCTCCTCTCATCATCTCCTCTCAACTATATCGATAATCGTCTCGCCAACGTTTTCCCGACCGACCGGCCCTGTGCTGGAACCTAAGGTGTGCTGATGGTCGTCCACCTATCAGCAGGCCTGCCGTGCCCTGGTGAATCCCATTTTAGCCTTGCAGCCTTGATTCCTACCTCAGTAAGACCCGTAAATATTAATATTATCTAATCTCTAGATCGTTTGTAACGATCTGCAACGATAGCTTAACTGTTTCTTGTGTATTTTGTACATTTTGTAAATATTTTGTTTAATTGTAAGTTTCTTTGTGTACCTAAATAAATATATCATCTAAACTAATATTATTAAGCTGAAAAGTTTTATTGTTTGTTTGGTTGAACGCGCTAATCTCGGGAACTGCTGGTCCGAATTGAAAAAATCTTATTGCGTTGGAAAGTCCATTTATTGAGGATGGCTAATAGGCTACATAACAACACACTACGACTAATAGGAACAACATCAATGCAAAATGTTGCAAAAATCTATGTCTATCCTTTTCTAACACGTAGGGATTTTTCAAAGAATTCACGATTTGGATACCTAAGAATGCTCATAATAATTTACATTCTGGAATACCCGGGCAACTCCGGGACTCGCGGCCAGTTAAAATATAAATGTACTCTTCGATAATTACCTTAACAAATATTCAAAGAGATCTAATGAAAGTGTCTACGGTAAAACGGACAAAATAATTTATCGGTTTCTCAAAGCTTTAAGTCGATTTCAAGTCCCGACCCTCAAATTACATAAAAAGATAAGTCTCCGCTTTAACTTCCTATAAATTGGATATTTACGAACTTTTCTTTGAACATGTGGAGTATCAATATTATTCCGTTTTCTTTTCGTAATTTTATTTCGCAATGTTTGCTGAACGTTTTTTCATATATACCTACGCAGTGTTTACTGAGTTTTTGAATACCACCAATATAATCATAATCTCATAATCTGGGAAAAATGCTTAATGAAATTAAAAATAGTTATACTACTTTTAATTTCATTAAGCATTTTTCCACTACTCTCAATTTCATTAAGCAGAGATTTTTCCCAGAGTTTTTTGAATTGGCATAAAATAAGAAAGGCATGACTTTGGCATATTCCATGCCAATAACGCTTCCATTATACCTATATAACTACGATGGCGATATTATAACGGTTGCATGTGGGAATATACCTTGTCGTAGCTAAAATGGGGTTTTGGTGCTGGTGCAATGCTAAATAGACACTACTCTGAAATTCTACGGTATCGAATCACTAACATTGAAAAACTGTTATTTACCGTTCCAAAAGTGTAGTGTTCGTGTTTTTTTAATTATTATTTAACTTTACTGTGGTTCATGATAGAAGATGTCTGGGATTTAAATAACAAATAATATGTTAAAACAAATAAAAATTATGGACAATCCACGCAACACTTATATCTAGCCCCAAATTAAGCAGAGCTTAATTTTGTCAACCAGATAGCTGATGTAATACTTATATATATATATTTTATAAATACATACTAAGAATACAATGTGACACCCAAAAATAGAACAAACATCTACGTTCACAACACAAATATTTGTTCTCGGTGGGAGTCGAACCCACTACCTACGGCGCAGAAGGTAGAGCTACTACTACCAACTGAGCTGTGAGGCCAGTCAAAAAAATAAATGAAATGCTTTTACTTTTGTTAAACATTTTTCTTTAAAAACTCTTCAGAAGGTATTGAAAGCTATGTTACAAAAAATATTGTAACAACGTTTCATAAAATAAAAGTGAAGAAAATAAAATACCATTCAACCCCTCAAAGCATACAAAGAGACAAAATTATGAAAAAATGGGATTAAGAAATGATGTATAGCTGTGAAAATAGAAAATGACGTGTGTCAACTCCTATTTCAAAAATAACAAACGCAAAAATCATGCTTTTGACGCCTCACTCGGATTTATCACTCTCGCTTTACAAGATTACCCGAAACGACATTGACGGATTGACTCTTAATCTATCCATCTCGTTTTGGCTTAACCGCGTGTGATTTTTCATCTCGCTCTTTCTTCTTGGTAATTAGGCGGCACCTGCATTTGTTCAGGTCAGCGGGATAGAGGCGAGACTCTATCTAGACACAATGTTAAGGCCGCAAGATTGATGAATGTTGCGGTTCTGTTCTGATATTTAATTTGCGAGCTTTCGTTTGTTCGATTCTTCTTAGTCATCTATGTGCCAGTCAAAGTGTTAGTATGGCTGGACTTGATTTTTGTCGTAAAAACAGTGCTTTTCTTGTAACAAAGTAAGATTCAATAGTTTTATTTCATACCTATACTCATACTAATGCTATTTATTCCAATTATTATGTTTACATGGTGAGGTCTTAAACTAATAAATGATGAATAGATAATAAGCTCTTATATTAAGGGCATAGCAATATTTGGAGTGAAAGCTGGCCAAAGTCTGAAAAAATAGATAAATAAAAAGCTAGCTGTTAGTATTCTATTGTAAATAAAATAAAATTATTATTACTCAAAAGTTTGGCAGTTAAAGATGGAACACGATTAGTTTTTCCCGTAGTCCATCGTACCTAAACATATAACACCAAATCCATCAACGAAGCAACATATAGCAATGAATGGAAATAGTAAACGTCCGAGATAGCACGGTGTCAGGGTCTGTACGGTGTCAGGATTCGCGTCGCTGACACCGTACAGAGCGGTCGTTATGTTAAGGTTGCTCGTGAGTTGACCCACTTAATTTCCGCGAGTTTGCGAAATTTAATTCGCAATGGCGCAATCACCCAAGCGCTCCGACACTATCCTAGTGCAGGAATTCCTGGCCTTCGTCCAACAAAAGCTGGACGTTATGGACCAGGTTTCTCTGGAACAAATTCTCGTGTCCAGCTTCACCGAGGACCAGATTCTGGAAGCGAAGAGGGTGCTTGCCGACACAGCTGTGACCACCATCCGCTTAATAACTCGGCAGAGAGATGGACGCGGCAAGAAGGACCTGCAGGACATTTTCAAGGTGTTCTTAGAAACCGACCCGGATGATGTGCCCACCTACGTAGCACGAGACCTCCACAAGCTGCCCCCCGTGACCTTTGACCATGTCGATGTTACGAGGTTGCTTAAGGACATCATGCTGCTAAGGACTGATGTCACAGATCTTAAGACAAAGTTGGACAATTCGGAGAAAATTATCACCGAATTGAAGACGCAAGTCGAAGGATTGTGCAATAAAAATACCGAAGCAGTGATTTCGCCCGCGTCAGCACGTAACGTATGTGTGCAGCGTGGTGTCACCCGATGCCAAACGTCACCCGTCAGCAGCGCGACATGTGACACCGATGTGCAGGTTATTGACCGCCCGATTGCCCCGGCCTTGCCAACACCGCAGCCTTTGAAGCAAACATCTCTTCCTACTCCGCCAGCTCGTCAACCGGCGAAGAAGAAAAGTTATGCGCAAGCTTCCGGCCAGCCTCAACCATCGCCAGTGCCTTGCGCTGTTTTGAGGCAGAAGGCACAAACGAAGATCCCCGTTGGTACATCAAAAAAAGTAGATAAAGATGGTTTCACCCTGGTGGAGAAAAAACAGAAACCATCACGAAATAAACGTGGTACCGGCAGCGTCATAGCAACAGAAGTCACCCTGCGTGCTGTGGACCCGACCATCCTCCTTTACCTCTCGAGATTGGACCCGAATACTTCAGGTGATGAGGTCCTTCGCTATGTAAAGGAGAGGATCCGTTTCTGGATCAAGGACCCGCCACCAATACAGCTACATCTGCAGCGGCTAGAGCCATCGGGAGTGAGAGACACGGCCTTCAAATCGTACGTGCTCCAGGTGCCTGCGAAGCATGGGGACATGTTTCTCACTTCGGATTTCTGGCCGCCAGGAATCGTCTTTCGTCGCTTTAGGGGTGCGCTAAAGAAAAAATCCCCTAAGATTTGAAGATTTGATTAGTAATTTTATTTTATTTTATATATATTAGTCTCTAAGGTATTTATTACTATGGACCCAAAGTGTGTCATTTTTGTAATGTGTGCATTTGTTGGTCTGAAATAAACGATATTATTATTATTATTATAGCAGCCGATGCGGATTGAAGTCACGTCGACCGTCCGTCCACGACGCACACATAAATAACGCTAATGATATCCGATTGTGTTCGGCTATAGGGAAAAAGAGAAAAAAAAACTCCGAATTTCCAACACAATGTACAGTGTTGTGTCAACAAAATATTATGTTTGAACACGTTTTGTTTCGTGTAAGCTCCGCTTGATGTGACATCTTTTGTGGAGTTTTGATGACATTTCATTGAGAATCATGTACCGGGTAGGCAGAGCATTATACATGTAGGTATGCTGTTTGAATAGGTGTGTAATGAACTATTAAACTTGCATGTGCATGGGGTACTATTTTTTTAAAACATCACTCAGTTATTCGATGAATGAGTGAATAAGGCATGAAGGAAATTTAATGGCAGCACAAAATCTCCGTTGCCCTTAGTATACAGTAGGCCTACCATAAGCTCTGTCTAGCTCTGTCTCTGGCTCTGGTTTTGAGTCTGTGTGCACTGTGCGTGTGTGAGGTTTCTACGTAGGATTTATTTAGACAACACTCACACAAACTCAAAACCAGAACCAGAAACAGAGCCAGACAGAGCTTGTGGTAGAGCTGAGGTAAATATAAACTAATATAAATAAATATTTAACCACTTAGCTATTTGAGTAATCCTTTCACAGAACAATATCAATGGTGCACCTTTCATAATACTTACCTATTATCCGAAAATTGAAAACTTAAGAATTTTCTTTAGAATAGGTAAATTTACTGTAGTAATTTTACTGTAGTAAATTTACCGATTCTAAAGAAAATTCTCAGTCTTTACTTATTTTTTTCTTTGAACGGAGTAACTAAGAAGCTTTACTTTTTTATTAATCTTCCTAGAGCTTTATTTACCCTTTGCAGTGTGACAAGCCCGTAGACGGTACAATAAAACTATTAGGTATCTGTTTCTACCTTAGACAATCAAGAGTTTCTACACTGTTACTTTTTACTATTTACTCGCTGCTAAAATACCATTATTTTTTGTATTAACTTGAACCTTGAAAATAATATTAGATTCTAAATAATTATGCCGACATTTTCAATTTGTCCCTATGACTACCAGTACAAGTCCAAAAAGAAAAAAATATTCCCCATCGTACTTAGGCTTATCTGTAAAGGCAGTTATTGTTAATAATACCAAAGGTAACGAACTTTGTGTAAGTGGAAAAATTATGCGCAAAATAAATAAATAAATAGTGTGGACAATCCAAACAGCATTGTCTAGTCCTAAACTAATTATGTCTTACACTATGGGAAACAGAAAGCTGATAAAATACTGCTATACTTTTTTTTTGTAAATTCATACTTAGAATATCAATCAATCAATCAATCAATCAAATTATTTATTTTATGCCAGAAAATTACACATATATATTACACAAGGATCATTTACAAGGAGATAATGACATAATACAATACTATATATATGTATATAGGTCGTGGGTTCGAATCCAGTCGTGTACCAATGAGTTTTTCTGCCCAAAAATTTATGTACACTATGCCAGTGCTCTCAAACGGTGAAGGAAAACATCGTGAGGAAACCGGCATATCGTAGAACCTAAAAAGTTCGAAAATATGTGTCAAGTGCACGAAAGGAGCCTCTTCGAGGCGCACTTAAAATCCTTTCACCACACTTGGTTCGAAAGAATCAGTGACACGATAAGAAGAAGAATACTATATAATAACACCCAGACAGAGAACAAACATCTGCGTTACCCACATCAATATTTGTTCTCTGTAGGGATTGAATCCACAACCTACGGCGCAGAATGCAGACATACTACCAACTGAGCTGAAAGGCCAAAAAAAATTGAAGAGCACCTTATGTCACTATAGTTATTTTATTTTATCAGAGAAACAAGAGAGGAGTAAGTAGAAAAAGAACATTATGGCTCCGCAACATCAGGGAATGGACCGGGATCAAGAAAGTAGAAGATCTATTTAGGCTTGCCCTAGATAAAAGAAAGTTTAAAAGGATGACTGCCGGAAGGAAGAAAGAAGATCAGAGAAACCAGTACAATCTATAGAAAAACGGACGAAAGAATTCTCAGAGACGTTATCGGTGACAGGAGGAATTGCCAGCTTATCTCATTAGGTAGCCTGAGCCACAAAGTCAAAGGGATCGGGCGAAGGGAATTAGTTAATTTTGTTAAAGTAAATGAACGTTTATAGAGTTGCATATTGTACGAATGTATTTCAGTCACGTCTTCTCGCCACGCTTCGTCGGCGTTCGACATAAATACTCCGTTTGATTCTACCCTCCGTACTGTAACTAATTTGTTTTAAATTATCTCTATCCCAACTTAGAAGATCTCAAGCAACTACTATCAGCTAATTAACATTGTACAACATAGAAGAGTTTAAATCAATTAAGGTTCATCATTAGCTATGAGGCCAGTAAAATATGATTCTACTGTTTTTTAAAATGTTCAAAAAGATAAGAACCTTCCCCTTGGTAGGAGCTGCGCTGACCGCTGTGCCATCGGTACAATTTTTGAACTATGAATACTATAAAATCAATAAAAAAATATTTTACTTCTTTTTGTGTCTTTCTTTCTACTAATTTTGTTTTTATTTACTTAGCAACAACTGGTTACCAGTTAATTATTGAGCCTATGGCTTCTGGGAATCTAATCCTTTGTAACTCGCTGAGGGAATCCTAAATAATCAATTACCTTTTTATAACTATAAATACTTTCAGTCGAAAATAAGTTATATGATACCTAACTACAAGGCGAAGGTAATCAGCTTCCAAGAAACATGACGCAAGTGATAGTATGCTCTGAGTAACTCTTCAGCTCGCTGAATACGAACTGAAAATGGGCTGCATCTTTGTAAATGTACCCGTACAGTATACCGCCTGGAGTATTATGCAGTTTCGTACGGACAAGAATCTGAATGAGAGCCATTTGTAAAAGGCAAAGCCACAATCATTTGCATAATAGCCTCCATATTCCAACAAAATATCAAAGTGATATCATATTTAAAACTCACATCACGATCTCGCGGTCGCTCATTGTAAAAAGCCCACCTGACACCGTTAAAACATTATATTTCTTTTGTAAACTTTAAAAACCCAGCAAGCTTCCTTCCTGAAGTTTCTTGTGCCACTATAAATTCATGGAGGATTCCAAGTATTCAACCTCGGTGGCTTGAATTTTTGCTTATACACTTGGTTCAGAGATTTATAATAAAGTTTTTCTGCACTTAATTTTATTGCATGCTTGGATGACTTTGGCCAAAGAAATCTGAATATATGTCTTACTAAACTGTCATATTCAGATGAGTACCTAGTATTTGTAGTTAGACTAGCCTCTCAGCTCAGTTGGTAATAACTCTGCCTTCTGCGCCGTAGGTTGTGGTTTCGATCCCCACCGAGAACAAATATTTGTGTGGTAACGCAAATGTTTGTTCTCTGTCTGGGTGTCTTATTGTATTCTAAGTAAGTTTAAAAAAATGAATTTATGATTTTTTTTGTTATTTAAGTTATAGTTCAATAAAACATGATTATTTTTTAAATGATGTAAGTAATTACATTATACCTGGTTCTCATAGTACAAGCTCTGCCTAATTTGGGGCTCTAGGGGTGGATTTTCTACAATATTTATGTTTTTTTATTATTATTTAGTAGCTATCCGTAAAACCTCTCGTGTGTTTCAAACTCATTTTTATGATGACAACCTTACATTTACAGCCCTACTTATAAACGCAATTTAAATTTAATCAATGCTTAAAGTTAGCCCTGTCACTGTTTGTCATCACCCAGTGGTAAGAGATGGCAATAGTTTAAGCACTGTTTATCTTTTGACATGTTTTTATAAGGCCTTATTTAATTGCTATGGCAGCTAAAGCCGTTGACACTAGGAAGGTGTGGCGCATCGTTTCTTTTCTATTATAACAAAGCGATGTCTGAGCAATCAGCAAAAGTACACTATTTGATATTATGTCCTCTTTGCAGAGTAGTTAACGCTAATTATAATCGCTTGAATGTCAGTTATGACGGTACAATAGGCCTGACGACTTATTTTCAAAATCTCTTCTATCACATTCAGAAGTATCTATTATGTCTAAAATATATCATATTTCTGTAGAAAATTAAGGTTTTTGTGCAATAAAAGTACATTTAAATTTAAATTTTCAAATTCTCGCCAAAACGCTCGCTGGTGTCATGGCGTCCGTTATTACGTCACGGTTATAGTATTCAACAGTAAACATTGGTGCTTTCGTACTAAATCAGAATGACATTTATATAGCCGTGACGTAATTCGCTCTGACCGGTGTTTGAGCCATCATGGCGGATTGTTGTATTTTGTAGATTTATATTATCAAATAAATTGACAATCTCGACATTAATAAGAGTATAAATACATTTTTTAAAATCTTTGAATCCTTTTTCATTAGATCAGATAAATATTTTGGCGATACTTGATTACTGTCTTCATGCCTATTGTGCTCATCAATAATCACTGGGCACATCACGTCCGTACAGTCACGCAGGCCGGTATAAATCATTGGAATTCGCCAGCGTTATCGTGGATGTCATTACCCGCCTAATTTGGTAGCGCTTCATGTGTGTGCCAAATATTTTCTGGTTTGATAGCTGCTTTTTCATTATAATAAACAAAATAGTTAAGCAGATTGTGTCTGTAGCTTATTTATGTATGCAGTCCCTCAGTTTTCCTCAACCACACCAGCATGAAACTTCACACCGCAGATAGATAAAAATGGCATACAAATTACTAATAAAAAAAAGCATGTTTCTAACTAATTTCTTAATAAATTTTGACCTACAAGCTGTTAAATAAAATCCACAATGTATTTTCCTTCTCTTCTTAAATTTAAGAGCTAAGCTCTTTTCGGGAAATTGATACAGATTTCTCCAATTAAGTCTTTCGAATACGACCTCCTTGACTTCCTTATACGACATGACAGCGATTTTTTCTTTTATCTGGACATGTAACTTATTCTGGGCCTTCCTCTTCCCAGTTTTCTTTCAACTTTTCCCTTCAATGATGTTCTTTAGGTAGCTGTCATGTCGTAGAAAGTAGAAGATGTCCAAATATTTTCCTCTTCGATTTTGTATCGTCTCAATTATAACTCTCTTCTCTTCTTACTCGCTTTAGGACCTCTTTATTCGTAACTTTTTCCGTTTCTTGTTGGATAAAATATGTTTTATGTTATTGAAAAGAGGTGGCTCTTCAAAGCACTGGGAAAGTTCCACAACATGTATAGAATACAGTCAATGACGCGCGGAGACAGGACAGCTAATGAGTGAGGTGCATGAATAGAATGTCGTGTAAAGATGAATTGATACTTATTTCCTCATGAGAATATTCTAGAAATAACTTCAAAGAAAAAAGTATGCACGAACGTTATCGCAGATGGAGCTTGGCCCGATTGTAAAAATAACATGTTAGCAAAATTTTTAAATACAATATTACCATCAGAATGATTGAGAGATGGTTTCTGTTATTATTTTTATGCTTCAAAATATATGTTCTGAAAACTAACAGAAATGAGTATAAAATGGTTTGAAATGATGCACACTTTTCCGTGCGTTTCTCAACAGAAACCAATTTCAGACGTGCAAGGCTCCACACTACCGTGTAAATCCAATACACTGTATCTTAAGTTACAGTGTATTGCCTTAACAGGGCTCAATCGTTTTCTTTAAGTCTGTTTTATATCACTCAATTTGTTTTTTTCCGCTAGCTATTACCTATACTGATAAAATACGATTTAGAAAACACTGTATTCACAAAATCTTTAAGGTTTAAAATTCCAAAATACGGTAACCAAATATACCGTGTATTACCAAAACAAATTGACCCGCAAAAAAGATACAGTATCCAGTAATCCAATCTATGGAGACCCGCGCACCGCGATTCTAGTCGCACGCGTGAGTCTGGCGGGGAGGTCAGTTAATAGTGGTTATGCAACCGATCGGCCTGGCGGGGAGCGGGGTGCGTGGGCCGGAAGGATATGATCTTAATCCCCAATGATTCTTAATATCCAAAACCTGAAAGTTATTGAATTTCGATGTTTGCCAAGAATTATTATAATGGAGAATACGAAAAAAATAACTTTCTAAAAAGAAACATTTCTTCAAAATTGCAAAGTGATATAAATTCTGGCAAAACTGATATGTTAGATGCGATTCCAAGAGAAACTGAACCAAGGGGAATCAGTGAGCTAAAAAAAAAGGAGTTATTATTGCTCTGTAAGTCTATGCCGCAATCAAGATCATATTTCTATGAAAATATTAAAGTAACGGAATCTCCAGAAGATGATGCATGAAACATTGATCTAATACTTCAATAAATATAATAATTTGTAAGGTACTTTTTATTACAATATAATAATATACAAACTGTCTTTTTATTCTCCTACCCATCAATACTAATATTATAAATGTCTAAGTTTGTGAAAATGGATGGATGGATGGATGGATGGATGTTTGTTACTCTTTCACGCAAAAACTACTGAACGGATTTTGTTGAAACTTTACAATATTATAATATAATATATTACCGGGACCACCGGGACTACGCGAACGAAGTCGCGAGCGGGCCACTAGTATTTATATAATTTTGGGGCTGTTTGATAATTAGTATGAAAAACAGTATAATTCGCCTAATTAAGTATTAAATAGATTACTCTTATTTGAAAAGGCAAAACACTTTATTGTCACGTATAGTGTTTTGCCACAACAATAGCACTATTGACACAGGACTGTATCATGACAAAACACTTTTTTGATGATATACCGCTTATTTTTTTAAATATCTATTTAAAAGTCATATGACCAGGTAGACAATTGTAATTCCTTGAATATGACACCAAACACGGTAATCTTTAGTAGTGAAATGAGAGAACAATGGACTAAAAACCAAATAAAGTTTATTTGCGCGTTTACTCAAATCGCACTTTTTAAACTTACAGTGTATTGGATTCACACGGCAGCACAGTTAACTATTTGTCACAAAATATGAAGCTACAAAAATTCATGAAATCGAGGTGGCTTGGAGGAATTTTATGCTATTTATATCTCTTACAAGGAAGCCGGCGCGGAAGGAAGGCCAACCGCCAGCAATTTCGTCGCGCGAAATAAATTCAAGTATACTCTCTCTGGCGATTTTTAATCCGAATTTTCCTTTGAATTATTCGTGGTACCTGCAGGGACTTGAGAGTTGAGCTGTTGAGAGACAGATGGATAAATTAAGGAGTCTTCTTGAGGGTTTCCTTTCGTAAAGTGCCCGATGACATCATTTTTATTTGCATTTTGATTCGATTTATGCAATCAACATTTTCAATTCGCAGTCCATCTCAAATAGTTACAGCATTGAATTAAAATAGCATGCAAGTAGTAACAAAGATAGAAAAAAAACAAAGAAAATGGTGATTCTTCTTCTTCTTATCTTGTAACTAGTTCTTTCGAACCAGTGTGGTGAAAGGATTTCAAGTTTGCCTCAGAGAGGTTCCTTTCATGCAAATAGTGATTGAACAGGAATCTGAATCATGAATTTATTTATTTTATTTTTATTTATAATAGCATAATAGTGTTCTCATCTTGAAAAATTTACAGACTAGGTAAGTATTCCTTGTTCCTCGATTATAATACAAGCAGTTCAAACTAGCCTAGAGGCACTCGATCAGCTTAGCTCATGCATAAAAATGCAGTTTACAGTGAGAGAAGCACTAAAATAAAGAAAACCCTTATCATACCTCAGTTTCCCGAGCGAAATGCAAAACGATGCGTCAACTTATCGACAAATATGTACGACCCGCTTACAACTCGCCCCAGGCACACCGTTCATAAATAAAATGGGCCATTTCTGCTCCGAATCAAAAACTGCTGAATAGGCTCCCGGTATAATTCAGCTCTAAAAACAGCCACCAATGTCCCACGTAGGGAAACATTTACATAAAATACAAACGTCATCTTTTCTTAGGCGGGTTTTGTCCCCAGCGAGAAGTAATAACGCGGACACGTGCCAACAATTGCTCTTACCTGCTCCGTATAGTTTCGCCTGTGGATAATGCTTTTACAGAAATATTGGTTTTAATAATTTTTGGTTATAAATCCAGTAGTTTTATAGAGCTCTGAATCAATTATAAATAAAGTTAGTCTGAAATATGAATATTCAGCCACCAACTGAACTGTCTAGTTATCGATAAAAACTTCGACGAGTGGAAAGGACTCTTGAAATTATATCGGGAGAATAACAGAACAGTTTGAGTTAGACTTTGATCTCCAAACGTAACAGTTTGCAAGCCTATCACCGCTGCTAGAATACTAACTGGTTTGTTCGATTTTTTCCTTCACTGATTGAGAGCACCGGCATTGCGTACTCTAGTAAAAACCGTTAGTACAATGAAGGATTCGAACCCTTACGATCAAAGGCGAGATCACTCCTTTATTGCGTGCTCTCCGGTATTGCGTTTGAATAAATGAAATTAAAAAAAAATATTTAACTCTAATATCTAGCCCCAAACTAAGCAGAGCTTGTACTATGAGAACCAGATAGCTGATATAATACTTGGTATATACATTTTTTTTGGAAATACATCCTTAGAATACAATGAGAACAAACATCTGTGTTCACCACACAAATATTTTTCTCGGTGGGGATCGAACCCACGACCTACGGCACAGAACGCAGAGCTACTACCAACTGAGCTGAGAGGCTGAATAATGTTTATTTTATTAAGAAATTCATTCTATTTTGCGTGTAAGTAAAGCGTGGAATTAAGTTAATGAGCTATGACTTTTTGTATATACCATTGCCTACCTAAGAATACAGTTGAGTCTTTGTTGAGAAACAGGGAACACGTGCCGATAATTGCTGTATGAAACTACCTACGCTCAGCACCAACTTTTGCGCCTTTAAAGAACTTGTTCAAGCCATTTTAAGTTTTTATCTCCGGTCACAAGGCTACATTTTCTATGGCTGACAGGCAGAGCATAATATAGGTACGTACTTTGGTTCTGCATAAAGGTGAGGCATAGGTGTAAGCGAGTAAAATAACATTCACACGAGTCTATTTGTACAGTAAATGGAATGCTGGTTGTGAAGTGGGTTATTTTATGTTGGATTTAATTAAATAAAATGTATGGTGATTTTTTCAAAGGATCACCTGTTGAAGAAACACTGTTTATTTAACAAAAATCTCAAAATGATTGGGTGATAATTTATTCAGAATTATCTAAGCTATGCCATGTCAGTTATGTCTATGTTTTACTACTAGCCTGTGTCAAAGTTAATCTAAGGGTGTTATTAACAATCCTGGCGCAACGCTGGAGTAGTTAAATCGTGTTTTGTCACATTTTTTCGAGTTGACAATTGCATGTCAATGCAAATGCAAACGCTACGCGCAAATGCAAATGCTACGCTACGCCTGGCGTAGCGTTGGACTAGTTGATCCGTGTTTTGTCTCTTGCATTGACATGCAATATTGTCAACTCGAACAAATGTGACAAAACACGATTTAACTACTCCAGCGTTGCGCCTGGATTATTAATAACACCCTAGGGGTTTTATAGTAACAGCCGTTCTAGAACCGTATTGTTGTATGTAAAATCATAATTATTTTAGCCACAAAGATTCAAAACATGCTATAGATATAATAATTTAGCGTAACTTTTTGAATAATGTACAATAATGTCTTGGCAGTTCTAGAAAAAAAAATCCTGAAAGGATCCTTTGATCTTTTAAAAATTAAATTAAAATAAGTACGATAAAGCTCAGTGATGGCTAAGCTTAAGGGGCTGAAGCATCAAATAACTTCTTGCTCGCATATTTCTACATTTTCTGAAGCTATAAAATCACTGAACATAATTATATTATTTATGAAAAACATAATTGCACAAATTCAACAAACCTATAAAAAAAACCACAACATTATTTTATTTTTAAATGCCACGATTGATGAACATTAAAATTTGATACTACCCATAGTTTTGCCTGACAGATAACGTTATTTAATGATCGTCAAATCCGGCATTAAAGGTATCTAGCATTATGTGCGTAAATCTAACACGAGACACTTTCATTAGTGTTGTAATTCTTGAGTTTAATTTACCAGTTGGCCGCTTCGATCCAGGGCGCTTTCAAAAGTAAGAGCGGACATATTTCTCTGCTGCGTTTATAATCCCTCCCCGAGAAACACTAGCCCGCTAACGAACTTAGTTCTAAGGTAAAGTTTTAATTGCTCGCCAGCAAATCTCAGTTTATCTTTTCGTGGTCCCTAGGAAACAGCTTTGTTGACTATAAATTCAATTTGAGCAAGAAAAGATTACCAGCTTATTTATAAAGAACGTCGAACCGGGTTCGAGTAGTTACAGGGCTCTCAAAATGAAGTGATACTTGTGGCGTGCCTCACGAAGGTGACGCTCAAAGCAATTGTCGGGTGTAGATGAAATGAAAACCCAAGATGACGTCACCTTAATTTGTATTTGAATGGCACAATGTCACGGTCAAGAACCTGCAAAGTAGGTTTACAAATCGATGATAAGCAAATGAAGTAGAACGTCACGCGTCTAATCTCGCTCAAGGAAGCGGAAAATTTCTTTTAACATTTTAAGGGCACGACAGGCCCCTTAGACTTTGTCTCCGCTTTATCACCTCGGAGTCACGTACAAGGGGCCGACGTTACTTAAGCGGCTAATGAATTCTTACCTTGTTTACAATAAACCAAAAAGCTTTTATGAAGCCCATTCATTAAAGGTATCTGCGGATTATGCGTGAAGACGCTCACGAACGTGACTTTTAAGATTTTACTCGAAATTGATTCTGTTTTACACCGATAAGCGACGGAAGCGAGAAGCTAAGGGTTGCGTGATCTAAAATATTATGTAGAAGTTTATGGTGTTTGACCTCGATGCATTGTTTTACGGGAGGAAGTTATGAATAAGTTGGGCGTTTTTGAGAGCGGTTATGACACCATAAAATGGATATGTACATTCGATACCGCATTATTTATGATAAAGAATGTTTTGTGTTGAAAATAATCGGTACAGTCACCCTGAATGTCTCCACTGCTGGACAAAAGCCTCCCGTATTTGGTGGAATTTACCGCCGTATTACTCACTACGCTTGGTTGGCGGAATGGATGACCGTAGCGTTGATAAACTCAGGAGATTCCATTCTGCCTATCTCCTGGAGCGTTCCCGGAGTCACTTCTTACAACATTCTACTTTCCTTGTGAACTGGCCCTTTTAATGACGTAAAAGAGGTCATTTGTATGCCACCACACTGGAACTTTACTGCTATTTTTATTTTGTAAAAGGATCATACAAATAAAACAGGTTTCGTGGAGCTGGGGCTTACCTAGCTCTAAGATGTTACAAAGTGATTCTTGTGATACAAATGTATAAATACATTTTTAAATTTGAATTTGCCACGGTTAATAATATCTCGATAAAATAATATTAAACGAAAATGTGAAACTTGTAATGCCAAATTTATTTATTTCACAGTACAGTCTGTGGTACTTAGAAGCGTGGGCTTGAAACACTGAATACATCGATGCTCTGAATAAAAAGAACATCAAGCTTTGTTTAAACAATAACAAACGAAAAAGATAAATGTTGTGTGTGTTGCCCGCGGTCGCCCGAGGGTGCTTTTGGACGTCCGCCGGTAAAGGGGCACCTTATCTAAACCGCGGGTGTATATTATATAGGTATATTCATTTTAGTCTTTGTAATCAGAAAGGTTATTTAAAATCTTTATACAATAGCGAAGCGCTCTCATTAGCCTTTTGATAATGACCTAGACTGAACAGACTGTGGCGAAAGCTATATTTGTTTATAAGTAAATAAACAGGCTTTTGCATCTATTGTAAATGATTTATATAGCGTCAGGGGCCACTGGTGAATACTCTTGCCACCACTTACGGGATGCTACAGTGCCAGACAGGATTTTAGATGGAATAGGCTGGCCCAGCACCTACAGTCCTATACCACCCTCCTGACAGCTTAGTCGGTCTAATCCACAAGAAAGATGGTGTGGAGCTGAAAAAAGTACATCAATTATTTATATCAGTATATAAATAGTATATTTTATGAAGGTAAAAACTCTCCATTGAATACAATTCCAAGTTAGCTTTATAGCACGGATGCAATCATTAAGACGCCATCTTTCTATCTCCTGACTTTAGTGATGTGTCTCGTCGCCCGGCCTCAGTAGGGACGTCCTATTCCCAAAACTGGCTTACAATACATAAATAAAATGACACCTCATTCCCATGGGGGTAGGCAGAGATCACGGATTTGCTACGATTCATTATTTTTTATTTATTTTATAGTGTTTTCTACCCATAGGGAAATCACAAAGATTTTTTATAATGTCCAAAATAAGTAAGTTGTTAGTGTGTTTGTCCCTAAGAGTTATTCGTCGAGTGTGATTAGGATCCGATGGCGCAGTGGTCAGCGCAGCCCCGTACCAAGGGGAAGGTCGCGGGTTCAAATCCCGCTCGGCTCTTAACTTTTGGGACATTATAAAAAATCTTTACAATTCATCATTTACTCTCATAGCTTTTTTCCTACATGCTCGTCGGCTTAGGGCCAGCTCTTGACTTGGTCTTTTTCTCTCTCTCTAAAACGTCTGTTTTCTAATCGTACGTACGCCGCTTCGTGTATTTATTTAATTTCATCGTGATTTTTTCTTGATTTCGACTTTGATTTCTCTCAATTGTTACGTCTTTTGATATACGTAGCGTGTATACTGTTTTAGGGCACGGATTCAGAATGACCCTTATATGTATTACAAGCGTACTTTATCGACGGATTAATAGCTAAGATTACGTGATTGTATAATTCTGGGCAATTACGGCGTTTTGTATGTAATTTTACTATTTTGGTACGACGTTTTTACTTAGCATCGGCTTAAAATAGTTTTAACTTGTTTAATGGTGCAGACAAATTTTGTACCTCACCCCGGAGGAAACACCCCGGTATGGCTGTAAACTTTTTTTTTTTCTTCATAAAATAGTTCCAGACAAAAAAAAGTTACGTAAAAAAAAAGGTATTGGTCCTCCCAGATTTATTGGCTAAGATCCCTAAAGATGTCTAGGGAGGGTAGTTAAAGATAAGTTTTAATTTCATTCTTTATAAGGTTTCAAGTGTCATAATTTTGTAAAATATAAAAGAAAACGATACACTTTGCAATTTAAGCTGACTACACTAAGCCCTTGCCTACAAGCACTTATCAAGCTACTCGAGGAGCATATTGTTATGGGCACTATTGTGTCTAGTATTTTATTCGGTAACTAGCTTCTGGCCCGCGACTTCATTCAAGACATACTCGTAAAAAGCAAGTAAATGCCTTTGTATAAAAAAAAAAGAAAGAAAATACATTTATTTGACATTATAATTGCTTATACATGGTGCAGACGTTCACAACTAATCTAACTAACAGGTAATGAAACATAATTATGCCAAATAGGCCCCGACTCAGCTTTTTGCTGCCTGACAAGGTATCATCTACCACGCCAAGCAGCGCTGGTTTTCAGGCGGAGCCTTTACAAAGAAGTGACGTCACACAAAAAAATAAAAAAATAAAACAAAAACGGAAGACTGTCAAAGGAATATATACATAAACTGTGTATTAAATTATAGTAAACAGATAACAAAATACAACATACCTACATAAATGATACTTACAAGTTACAATATACATAATTATTACCCATCTCATGTTTCGAGGTGCAGTTATTGTCTGTGGTGTGTGTGGTGTGTGTGTATTGTATCTGTTGTAGATAGTTTACGTATAGTGATAGGACATCTGTTTTATTCACATGCTCACATTTACGGGACGCTTTATAGTGTCTGGGACAACATTTTAGGAGTAGGGATGTCCACCACCTTTACCATTATGACAGGTAAATCGGCCTAATCCACAGAAAAGACATTGTCAATACGTGCTGAGCTAAGCCGCGGGTTTTCTCACGATGTTTTCCTTCACCATTTGGGAGTACAAGCATTGCGCACATAATTTTTTCGAAGATTAAACCCAAAACGTGCACGACCGGATTTGAACCTGCTACCTTAAGATCGGAAGGCGGACATACTCGCAAAGTACAAGTATTCAAAGGGCATTGGGGATTGGTGGACCATCTGGCTCCATCACTTTTTCTATTAAAAAACCTTGAGTGTGTCACATTCAGACTACGGTCGTTATACGGTATAGTATATCTAAGTTCATAATGTGTCATCAATCATCATAATTCAAACTGATAATAATAATTATAAGTCTTGTAAATTCTTAAATCAGATAATAAACAAAAATAAAATAAATACAATTTATTTATTGCAGGTATACAGTAGGGGTAAAACACATACACATCCATATCACACAAAACAATAGTGATTATATGTACTTTCATAATTTAACCTACTTCTAATTAGGCCTGACGACTAATTTTCAAAATCTCTTCTATCATATTCAGAAGTATCTATTATGTCTAAAATATATCATATTTCTGTAGAAAATTAAGGTTTTTGTGCAATAAAAGAACATTTAAATTTAAATTTTCAAATTCTCGCCAAAACGCTCGCTGGTGTCATGGCGTCTGTTATTACGTCACGGTTATAGTATTCAACAGTAAACATTGGTGCTTTTGTACTAAATCAGAATGACATTTATATAGCCGTGACGTAATTCGCTCTGACCGGTGTTTGAGCTATCATGGCGGATTGTTGTATTTTGTAGATTTATATTATCAAATAAATTGACAATCTCGACATTAATAAGAGTATAAATACATTTTTTAAAATCTTTGAATCCTTTTTCATTAGATCAGATAAATATTTTGGCGATACTTGATTACTGTCTTCATGCCTATTAAAGTTATTTCTGTAAAACTTCCCTGTTCTTTAATGACAGACAGACAGACTTGGTTTGTATGAAGAGAGACGACAGTTTAAGCAGCAGTTACTACGCTCAAAGCTCTCACTTTAGTTGTCGAGTCAGCGGGATAGCCGGGGGCATGAATAATGTAGAACCGCGGGAAAATTTTAATGTATTCCGGATTTATCTATTCGTGTAATACAAAGAACCTTTGAATATGTACCTAGTGTAAAGGAAAATGTGTAGAGACAAATTCATGTCAACTAAAGCTTTCGGGGAGGGTAATTGTTCAAATTTTCGGTGCCGTAGATTTCGTTCACCTGGGATAATTCGCCTGTGTGTGTTCTAGTAGTTAGTAGAGCATTTTGTGAAAGACTCGTCCAGGGAAGTACTACTACCATGCCTTTTTCTGCCGTACTTTGAATCATTTCTTACGCTGCCTTCCTACAGTGCGTGGTTCTGCAGATCATCACGCACAGCCGACGATGACGCACGGCAACGCACACAGAAAAGGCTACCGCCTCTACCGCGCACCACGGCGCACGAGACCGTTCCCATGGTGTGTCGTGCGAGCTGATCCGCCTCCGTGCGCGATATCACACACCGGTGGGAAGGGTCTATTAGAGATGGTACGTTAAGATGAATGACGAATATTTTTTGAACCCGGCGAGTTTGTGGCAGGGTCTATCACTTCTGTCGGCTTTCCTGGAATGCCAGGAGTTTTTATTTTGTTTAGCGGGTGACAAAAATAACATGAAAAAAGAATCGTAGAATTTTATGTTTAGAGTAAAAATATCAAAGAGATTTGGGATTTTGATGATTAAGCCACCTTATGAACCAACGACATTATACACATCGCAGGAAGTCGAAGAATTAAGAGGGCTTCAGCATCGTTCTCCTTGGAAATTTAGAGGAGACATAAACCTTCCAGCAGTATAACTCTGTGTAATGTCCTATTCTTGTGGTTTACAATATAGTGTTATCTATCTATCTATCTAGGTATACCTACTTTTAAACTGCTATAGATTATTTTTATGTTGTAGCTGTTTGTTGTTCCTGAATAAAAAAAATAAAACTCTTCAGGTAGATGATGATGAAATATAGCACGGTTCACAAAAATCGGTAATAATCAGAATTCTTGCAAAAAAGATTTTAAATCACACAACCAGAATAAATCGAATAAAAGCAATCTCAATCTTTCAGGTTATAGACTTTACGTCTCAGGTTATAAATGTCAGATAAAAATTATAAATGTATTCAGGAAAACAGGGCAAACTCTATCACATGAAACACCATGTAGAAAAAATTACAAAGAAATATTATAATATATGTCCAATGTACGTACCTACTCAAATAAACTTACAATTGATACAAATACTTACAAAATACACAAGAAACAGTTGAGCCATCTGCAGATAGGATCTAGAGATAGCTCAAGTGATCTAAATCAGTGCCAGATTGAAGCGTCCCCAAGACTACTTATATGTATCTAGGTTTTATGATAGTTATCAGTTGCCTTAATTAGTTAGCTTTGCTTAGATCGGGGCTAGGTCACTCTGTGAAATGCACGCTAATAATTGTATTCATGTAATGGTTAAATTATGTACTGTGATACAGGTAGTCCAAAAAACGATTAATCACACTAACAAGCAGTTACGTAAGGCCTCGCCGCACACAGTTGTCAATTTTTTCCATAAACCCTCGACTAACAACTGCGATACCCGACCGCGCGCGTGTGACAGCGACCACTTAATTTACTGACGCAGCATCGCTGTAAACACCGCCCGTGCTATGTTAATTTTGTTTTATTCTCGACCACTGATAAATTGGGTGTGGAGAAGCCCCGACCGCGCAGAGTCGACCAATATTTTTCATTACTATGCTAATTTCATTGTACCAATAAACGCGACGTCCCGCTCCGAGCCGCAAAGAGGTTAGCCGTTGCCTGTTACAAAGCGTTTTTACTGTGTCCACTCGGTAAAATTGTATTCACGCAAAAAGTCGCACTGGTTAATTTGAAATGCAACTGGGCATTCCTAGTATTTCACAGTGCGCCGCTTTTAAACGAAGGCCAATAAAATTGTTGGCAGTACATTAGCGGCAGTTACTACGTTACTGGCTTTGGGGAGTTTTTAGTGCGTTCGATAGTGAAATAAAACTTTGGTTGAATTTTCGTGCTCTATATTATATTATTTTGCTATGGAAAGTTGCTAGTGTAATGACGCGTGGCTCTCTGGGAAGAGGCGAAAGGTTTCTCGATACTGTAAAGTGGTATTGCCTGTAAATTATGACATTGGATGACCGTAAAGTAAAAGACAGTGATCAACGATAATCGTGCAGTGATCACGGTTATAATGATCAACAGTTATTTACGGTTTACAAAAATAACACGTAGGCTTAGACTATAGGTCAAACACTAATATATGCCCGTTGGTGAATTCTTCTCTGTTTCTCTTCTGGGATTTGTTGAAAAGGAAATTGTTTTTTTTTTATTTTATCTTACTTGACTCCACCTTTCCTCATAATGACAATTTACCCGGATAGTCTAGAACACGCATTTGCCTTAATTCATTGTTTTCTTAAAGATTGATGATTGCTACCGGTGCGCCGTTGAAACATGTAGGTGGGATTTTGATCTCACAATCGCATGAGATTCAATAGATCAGTGCTATTAGGGGCGCATAGCATAGGACGGTCACGTAGAGCCCAAGGCGACGGCCTTCTGTTCGGTATTGGCACGGAGTATAGAAAAAAAGAGGTTCTATTAAACTTCACGGACGAATTCCAATCGAAAAGTAGTTAGGAATGAAAACGGGTCAAGCAAAATCGTTTTATAAAGTAATGATTGATAACTATCATTTTCAAAGAGCGTACAAACTGTATCCCTTCTATAAAATGTTTTTTTATTATGATATTAGTTTAAGAAACTTGAACGACGACGCCGACGCACGGCAACGCACACAGAAAGGGCTCCTGTGCTACGCTACCGCGCACCTCGGCGCACGAGACCGTTCCCATGGTGTGTCGTGCGAGCTGATCCTCCTCCGTGCGCGATATCACACACCGGTGGGAAGGGGTTATTACATTGAAAATAGTATATTTCATTACAAGTGCGGGAAGGCTGTCATTGCAAAGAGTTCCGACAAATGTCTACCCGAGCCGAAAGCGAGGGTTGACAGTCGGAACAAGTTGCAATGATGGTTCCGCACGTGTACTGAACGACTATTTTTAATACAGTTGCGAAAAAATTAAGCAATTTAATAAAATAATAAAAATACCATTTGCTTTTTTCTCTTCTCTCCACGCAATAAGTTCGTCGTATGTATGCATGTAGCGACTTTTTGACTTTTCCGGTAAAATGTTCTCCGAAGCATTTTGTGCAATTATACTGAGTTCCGGTGGTGTTAATTCAAAAAACTAGGGTCGAAATTACTCATTTTGTGCAACAAACAAATAAACTCGCAAAGAAAATTTCTGAAAAATGGCGCCAAGCGCCAACCGTAAAATATAAGCAGAGATTTTTTTTTTTCTTCACCCATTCTGGAAGGCAAAGGGAACTATACCCATACAGCCAAGTCTTCAGTAAAATTTTTTTATTGATATGAATTGAAAATGAAAATGAATGAAATGAGATGAAATGAAATGAAACCTAACATAACTCATTCAATTAAATCTGTTAATGAAACAAATTAGTAGCTTCTTTTTAGAAATAATACGTATTTGCATGAATCATAAAAACTTCGATGAATTTTTTTAGTAAAAACTTCATGGTTGGTTTTTCTTTTTAGACATTATTTTGACAGTTGGGAAAGAAAAAGCACTAGTGCGGGAATGGTAAAAAAAAAGCACGCGTGTGTAATAGCCCACATCCCGAACGCTATACGTCCCTGCAATACGCCACTTTTTGAGCAACTGTATTAAAAAAGATTTTTTCAAATAAGCTCACAAAATTATATGACGAAGTTTTATGCTATAATCAAACATAAAAAAATACAACTTAATTGAGAACCTTCTCCTTTTTTATTTGAAGTCAGTTAAAAATAAGGTTTGATCTCATAATTATATTCTTTTCAATTGCAAATTGCAGATTTCCTCAAAATCCAAAAACACTACCTAGGGCCACATACCGCCTCCATTTCAGGTAGATCAGTCATGTGTATAGGTATTTGCTATACAACACGTGTCCCGGCTGCCCACCCAACAATATTTTCTAATTCGATTCTCTAGAATGTAATCCACTGGTATGTGAGGCTTGTCTCTGAGACGTGCTCACACATATTAGAAGAATACGGGTTCACTGATAGTGGTATTCAAAGCCACTATCCCCCGAATACTGAAACGCAACTCAGATTTTGAGCACGTCACAAATTGCTTTTTTTTAGAGTTTTCAATGAAAATCTGTCAAATATTCGTCGCTTGAGACGTGCTTAAATCTGAGTTGCGTTTCAGTATTCGGGGATTAGTATAGAAATCTATTTCACATAAAAACTGGAATGAGCTATCATCTAAGGTTTTCCGCTTCAAGAAAAAAGTTACTTGAGCGTAGGCAACGCAGTAACGCCTCTGGTGTTGTGTTGTTGGTGTTTATGGATGACGGTGACCGCTTACCATTAGGTGAGAATACTTATAATAATAATAATAATAATAAATTTATTTATTTCAGGCAACATAGTAAGTACGAAAATACAGGGCCCATAGCATAAATACCTTAAAACTAAAATATATATTATATTATATGTATTATTTCACACATTTAAGTAACACGTAGTGACTGCGACGTGGGCTTACGTGGACGTGGGTGGGTGTGGGCGTGGTGGACGTGGACTTATGGATCCTTAGGTTGAAATCTGTCGAGGAGCTTTTATAACCCTTTCACTACACTTTGAAAGAACCAGTGACATGATGAAGGCCTGCGCAAATCTATAGGCGATGCTGATGGCGATCAGTGAAATGCTGTCAAACATTGCTGTCATATTTGAAAGCGTTTTACTGATCGCCATCGCAGATCGCTTGTATGTGCGCAAGGCATAAGAAGAAGGTTGAAATCCAGTTTTTTAAATTAAATTTTATACGATAACAACAGAAACAATACTCCTAGGAATAAAATGTTGCGACTCGTACGCTCTTTGTGGCCTATATCTACTCCATTTCAAACTTTTCCACTCACAAATCTGGTTCATTTCCAAAATAGAACAAAAATTTCTTTTGTATCGACAGAAAATAAAAATGCCATCCCACATACGAAAAATTTAATTTATATTCGTTTTTGAAAAAATTGACACGTTAACGTTGTTAGGTGGCTACGTGAATTTTGTAACGATTTCAATTTCGCACGGCCAATGGACGTGACTCTTTGACTTAATTGTGTGTATGCTGAAAAAGCTTGTACGCATTGTCAAAAATTGATCAATAAATTGTCCTCAAACTGTTCCAAAATATGTGTCAAGTACACAAAAAGAGCCTCTTTGAGGCCGCACTTTTAATCCTTTCACCACACTTGGTTAAAAAGAACCAGTTTCACAATAAGAAGAATATGGTCTTCAATTTTTTTGTATGAGCTAATGACCTCCACTGGTCGCTGCAAAGCAAAAGGAAGACTGCGCGAAACGCTGCTGGTATAAGTCTCCAAAAACTTCCACCGACGTAACAAGTATATTGCCCAACTGATGTGACGTAATCATCGCCTATAATAAAGCTAAGTTCGTAGGTCACGCAAGTCAGGAACGTAACCTACGATGCACTGCTCTGCGTTCATTAACTTAAGGCACCCTTCAAACCAAAACACAATGCTGCTTCACGACAGAAATAGGCTCACAAAGAGCTCTACTAGTACTAAACATTTAGAAAAGGTTTGCAAAAGTTTGCATAGAAATAGCTTCAAGCGAAGTTGAGTGGGAATAATACCAGTTTAGGTGTAAACAAAAGTTGATTTTACAAAGATTTTTATAAGGTCCCAAAAGTTAAGAGCCGAGCGGGATTTGAACCCGCGACCTTCCCTTGGTACGGGGCTGTGCTGACCGCTGCGCCATCAGATTCTAATCACCCTCGACGAATAACTCTTAAGGACTATTCGGCACTAATGCGGCCGTGGCTCCATCTACAGGTTTGACGTTACAGTCAGCTACTTACCTTCCTTTTGTTCTTTTTTGTGATTTCCTTAAATGTCGTAAACACTATATTAAACTCAATAAAAAAAAGTTGGCTTACCTAAAAGCCAATACCAGCTAAAATCAAAACAAAGCTTTCTCAACGATGTATCAACACGACATTTTTGTATTAACTCCAGGTCGTGACATCTCATTCCGAGCAAGACATCTGTTTAAAGAAACTCATGAATCATCGGTCCATGCAAGGAGGGGGCCGGAAGCTCGCTGAAACGTCCCGTCATCCAGGTCGGGCCGGATATGGAACGTGTATTGTCATGTCCTGGCGCTAACGATCTTCACTTAAAGAGGTTTGGACCGTCCTCAGCTCTAAGAGCAGAGAGGAAATGGAATGAAACGATGACAAACAATGTCATTTGTGCTTAAATACCTACTCGTATCGTAGCTCCTAAGAAGGTGTGTTTGCTCTCAATAAGCTAAAAAATTGTACGTCCAGACAGACAGCTTTAATGGTGTATCATGCCTATATATGCTCAGTTATTCGATATGGCATTGTAGTTTGGGGTAATTCCACTGAAATACTGAGAGTCTTTGTGGCCCAAAAGAAATGTATTCGTGCAGTATTTGGTTTGAGATGGACTGAATCCTGTAAACCAATATTTAGAGGTCAAAAACTTTTAACAGTCGCATGCTTATACATATACGAAGTTGCAAAATTTATAAAACAAAATGACATTCTGTTTGAAGCCAATTGCAACTCAAACAAAAGAGTTGCAACAATTGTTCAGCTTAAAAGTTAAGGTTTTAATTTTTAGTTTTTTTTTGTAATCTCTTTTGTTTTAATGTAATTTATGGGTTTTTTAATGCCTGAAATAAAAAAAAAAATATATTATTATTAAAATGCCAGTGCCTAAGCTGGAAACATTTAGGAAAAATTGTGTTTACATGGCCCCTCTGATTTATAACTCCTTACCAAAAAACATAATAGATCTCCCTTATAATAAGTTTTGTGCTGAGTTGGAAAATTGGTTAATAGAAGAAAGCTTTTACAATATTACAGACTTTCTAAAAAAGGGTTCGTGTCGTTTCTACAACTATTAAAACTTCCATGTTAGTGTAATATTCTCATCAATTTGACATGTCCACTTCAGTTTTATTATTATTTTTGTATAGAATAACTTTTGATTTGACATGCCTACAATTATATTCTTGACAATTTTAATATTATTATAATGTAGGTAAATAAGTAACTTCTCTAAATTAGAATTTTTGCACACCGAAATGGTAAAAATATGTTATACACTTTACACTTGACATCTATGTACTTTCCACCATGTTTTTATGCAAATAAACGTATGAAATGAAATATATTGCTGCCCAGTCGTAAATGTATTTACCCATTAAAACACTGCTTGACTTGCTTCGGCTTTTTACGCACGATACCGTGATGAATGAAGTACTAATAAAAGTAAAAAAAAAACAGACAAATAGTATAATTATTATCTTATTCACTATTTACATAACCATATCTAGGATGCAAGCTATTTCTGTGTAAAACTGAAAACTGTATGTCAATGGGTTCAATCATACAAATAGCATTTATACGACTAATTTGATGTTAGTATTGCTCGAATATTGATATTAGCTCTGCCTTCTACGCTGGAAAGCGTGGGAGATCAAATATTTGTTTGGTGAACGCAAATGTGTGTTCTCTGTCTGGGTGTTATATTGATTTTAGTAGTTCTTATAAAAAAATATTTAAGTCTTTCAGCAATCGGGTTCTTAACGTACAAGTTCTGCTTAGTTTGGTGTTGTGTGATATTTATTAATTTATTTATAATAATATGTGTATTGTTAAATAGACAATTAATAATTTGTTATTTTATTGTTGTCTATTTTATATGTTTTGTTTATTTATATAACGAGTAGCAGTATTTTAATATGAACCTTTGGTGTCCCACTGCAGGGCAAAGGCACCCTTTCCTTCTCTTCAGTCGTCTCTATTTTGTACTAGTAGTGGTAGGTTCTTATTATTTTATTGCACATGACATTTCAATAGAACAAATTCCTATTGTCCAAGTTGAATGTGCCCGCATGAATACACCTGAACGCAATCGCATCGCATAGCCGATAATCATGGCGGCAGTACTACATCCACTACAGACAAGATTCCCTGAATTAATGTGGCACAGCTGGTTTCTATGGTGGAGGGAATATTGTTTCGATCATCTCATGTTAAAGCTAACCATTTTACTGTTAAGTACTATTTTGAGAGCACTGGTGGCTTAGGGGTATCGTCGCCGCCTTCAGATCTTAAGGTTGTGAGCCCAGTCATGCACGATTGAGTTTTTCTGTCCAAAACGGTGAAGGAATTTTTTTTAAAGAAACCGGTAAGTCATATTGAACCTAAAAAGTACGGAAGCAGGTGTTAAGTGCACGAAAAGAGCCTCTTTTAGACGCAATTAAAATCCTTTCACCACACTGCTGGTTTGAAAGAACTTGAAAACTTGAACCCGAAACCTGAACCGAAACCTAAACATGAAAAGGGGAAGAGCACTCTTTTGGCGAAATGATTCGACGACCTGCAAAAAACACTCTTCTCGAGTCCTTAGTACTAGTTTTGTCAATTTCATTTTTCAAAAGTAGGTTAGTTCTTACTTTATTCATCATAGTTTGTTAATAGGAGAAAAAAAAACAGTTTTCATCCACACTTGAAACTTTGATCATTTACCTTTGTCGTGCGATGGTATGCGATAAAACATGGTACAGCCAACCATGTATCACCATCCCAAAATCAAAGTAGCTTACAACACAGTGGAGCCCTTTGTACTACTCTGAGCTGAATGCATAGATAGGTAGAGCGCATACCTCTACACTTAATTGCCGCCCAGCTATTGAGTAGGTACCTAAACTGCTCCATTGAAAACTACGCTTACATAATTATTGTGAACTGGCTCCCAGCCAGGGATTATACGGGAATCCCGTGCAATATTTGTGTCTCACGTAGCCACTATTCAGGGGATCGAAAAACTTTTCTAATATTCTGGTTGAGACGAAAATACTTCGCGAAGATTTGACTGCTGATCAACGTGACTTCTGCGGATGGAGTCCGAGTTGACTTTTATTTTTTTTGGAGCGACTGCAATTTTACTACCTCGAAGGTCACTTCAGTGGCATTATTATGTAACCTGGCTTTGCTGCCTTCTTTTATGTACGATTTTTTTTATTATTATAAAAAGTTTTTCCTGATATAGTTTTACAACATAACTAAAAAAAATTGGTAGTGAAAAGTTCTGAATTTCACTCCCACGCTATTTAATAATATTCGGAATTTAAAATGAAAGGCTGTAAACTGAAACTGCATACTTTGATGTCTGAAATACACTGGAGCATTTCATCACTTCTACTTCCCGTCATATATTTTGTGTTTCCCCAATGCAACAAATTCTTTTTTGTTTTGAATTCTTTTGAATTCTCGTTGTAGTTTTTATTTCCTAAGAAGCGTCTTCCGCCATCTGAAAGCTGTACCACAGCGGATACCTACCATTCATAATATTGTGTCGAACATTCTGTTATGGCTATAGTAACAAAATTATTACATAAAATTTTAGGAATGGCATGTTTATTTGCTAAATAAATGGCACCGGTTATTATTATTAGTGTTTTATTTGGTTAAACAAACAGTATCACAATATGTACGGTTAAAGTAACTAACTTAAATGTTGTTTACTGTGCATGGTACCAAACCAACACCCTTTTTCCGCAGATTACTTCAAATTCAAAAGTTTGAAATAAGGATGTAGCTAAAAAGTTATCCAAATAATGTACAAATAAAGTTATTCATAATATGTACGTCAAAATGCCGGCTTCGGTACTAAAGAGACTTTACACAGCCGTTTCCAAGTCGCATTCCAGGTATTCGTGATAGAAAACAATAAGCCAGCGATAAATACTTGGGCATTGTTCGTATGTTTCGATTCGATTGCAAGTTGTGTAGACTTGGTGAATGCTATTGTCTAGCGTACCTACTTATCTTGAATCTCGTTTTCTGAGAAGCGGTGCCAGTTTTATAAAGCAATGGTTTCTGTTTATAGATATTTTTTTTTAACCAACCGTTGACATTTATTTTATAACAGTGTTATAACAGTAGTAAGTTGTCTTATAACAGTCACTATATAAGCTTAGCAGGCTGCTAAGACTGTTATTCTTTATTCTTTATTGCACACACATAGACAACATTTAGAAAATTTAAAGTTAAGACAAGTACAAAGTCATGTGTGTTGCCATCCAACATTAGCTAGGTTCCCATTATAAAAGCTCTGCTTGGTTTGGGCCTCGATGGTGTTGTGTAAGTTGTCCAAAATATTTATATTATATTTTTATAATGATTTTTGGTCAAGTCAGCCAACAGACAAGTCGGCCGTCATTTGGTTTGAAAAAATGTGGTGGTTGGAAACATTTTCGATCAAATCAGGATATCACACAATACACTTTCATTCCTATTATTTCTATCATGAAAATGACAGTGTCAATATACTTTTACGTTTCGTCAGGAAGAACGAATAAGTATAATACTCGTTCTTCCTGGAAATCATCACACAAAGCATCTCATTCGAGGCTTCCGTCGACCCGGACCGGTAGGTACTCGGACCGCAGTCCCACTCGCCGGAGTAATTTAATTTTATTATTTTTCTTCCGGCGACTCGGACCACTTTTGAAATGATTGAAAAAATCTATTGTTCGAGGCAATGCAGTACAGTCAAACGCAAAAGTAGGTGTAGAAAGTAAACATTAAGAATAAAACTCGTTGATTGAAGACACAATTTATTTTTAAAAAATCTAATTATTAACAGTTATTAAAATATACATAGATAGATAGATAGATAGATAACTCTTTATTGTTCACCACACAAAAAATACAGTACAGGACATAAAAAATTAACAATTAGGTAAAACAATGGGCGACCTTATCGCTGAGAGCGATCTCTTCCAGGCAACCTTTGCATGGAAAGAAATAACGAATTGAAAGGCGGTGTAGTTACAAACGGAAAATTGAAAATAAGTAGATCTACAATACCTACTCACTATTAGATACCTAATTAGATAGGTATTTACCTAAACTAACTACTTAATTTAAACTAAAATCCTAATACTTATTATAAGATATAACTAAAAATAAACTAATACATACAATATAAATATACATGAATATTATGTATAAATAAAAAAATAAAAATATATATTATACCCAATATTATTATGCTCAATGCCTAAAAAACTAGCTAGAAGAAATTGACGACAAGTAGTGCTCCTTCAACCTTAATTTAAAAGTGTTATGCGAGGTTGACTGTTTGATTTCCAGAGGCAGAGCATTCCACAGCCTAACAGCTTTAACAGTAAAAGAGTTGAAGGTGTAGAAGGGGTAAAAGTGTAGAAGGAGCTGCTATGACCTGGAATTTTAAGTAACAGGTTTTCCGATGACCTTAGCAAACGGTTACTGCAAGAATGGAGATACATGAATCTGTTTTTAAGATAGTGAGGTGAAAGAGGATTGAAAAGTATTGAGTAAAGAAGAGAAAGAATATGCATGTTTCGGCGAAGACGAATAGGAAGCCACTTGAGTTGAGATCGAAAAGGAGACACATGGTCATATTTACGAAGGCCAAAAATAAATCTGATGCAGAAGTTCTGGAGCCGCTCAAGCTTATCAAGCTGTTCCTCAGTGAGGTCCAGATAACATGCATCAGCGTAATCCAGAACGGGTAGCAAAAGTGACTGTGCAAGCGATAAGCGATATTGCTATATAAGCGATACTTGATATCACACTCCTACTTAACATTTCGTATTTATGTCGGATCTGTTTCTAGCGACGACTGTACAATTTACGTCACGTGGTTTTTGGTCCGACTTGCCGGAAGAAAAATAATAAAATTTAATTACTCCGGCGAGTGGGACTGCGGTCCGAGTACCTACCGGTCCGAGTCGACGGAAGCCTCCTCATTCGAGGCTTCCGTCGACCCGGACCGGTAGGTACTCGGACCGCAGTCCCACTCGCCGGAGTAATTTAATTTTATTATTTTTCTTCCGGCGACTCGGACCACTTTTGAAATGATTGAAAAAATCTATTGTTCGAGGCAATGCAGTACAGTCAAACGCAAAAGTAGGTGTAGAAAGTAAACATTAAGAATAAAACTCGTTGATTGAAGACACAATTTATTTTTAAAAAATCTAATTATTAACAGTTATTAAAATATACATAGATAGATAGATAGATAGATAACTCTTTATTGTTCACCACACAAAAAATACAGTACAGGACATAAAAAATTAACAATTAGGTAAAACAATGGGCGACCTTATCGCTGAGAGCGATCTCTTCCAGGCAACCTTTGCATGGAAAGAAATAACGAATTGAAAGGCGGTGTAGTTACAAACGGAAAATTGAAAATAAGTAGATCTACAATACCTACTCACTATTAGATACCTAATTAGATAGGTATTTACCTAAACTAACTACTTAATTTAAACTAAAATCCTAATACTTATTATAAGATATAACTAAAAATAAACTAATACATACAATATAAATATACATGAATATTATGTATAAATAAAAAAATAAAAATATATATTATACCCAATATTATTATGCTCAATGCCTAAAAAACTAGCTAGAAGAAATTGACGACAAGTAGTGCTCCTTCAACCTTAATTTAAAAGTGTTATGCGAGGTTGACTGTTTGATTTCCAGAGGCAGAGCATTCCACAGCCTAACAGCTTTAACAGTAAAAGAGTTGAAGGTGTAGAAGGGGTAAAAGTGTAGAAGGAGCTGCTATGACCTGGAATTTTAAGTAACAGGTTTTCCGATGACCTTAGCAAACGGTTACTGCAAGAATGGAGATACATGAATCTGTTTTTAAGATAGTGAGGTGAAAGAGGATTGAAAAGTATTGAGTAAAGAAGAGAAAGAATATGCATGTTTCGGCGAAGACGAATAGGAAGCCACTTGAGTTGAGATCGAAAAGGAGACACATGGTCATATTTACGAAGGCCAAAAATAAATCTGATGCAGAAGTTCTGGAGCCGCTCAAGCTTATCAAGCTGTTCCTCAGTGAGGTCCAGATAACATGCATCAGCGTAATCCAGAACGGGTAGCAAAAGTGACTGTGCAAGCGATAAGCGATATTGCTATATAAGCGATACTTGATATCACACTCCTACTTAACATTTCGTATTTATGTCGGATCTGTTTCTAGCGACGACTGTACAATTTACGTCACGTGGTTTTTGGTCCGACTTGCCGGAAGAAAAATAATAAAATTTAATTACTCCGGCGAGTGGGACTGCGGTCCGAGTACCTACCGGTCCGAGTCGACGGAAGCCTCCTCATTCGACATCTTGTCAACACGTATTTCAAGCAATAACATTATACTTTGATGTGTACACATAGAATCAAATCTTCACTTCTCGCGTTAAAATAAAGTATAAAACTCATTAGCTTTGTAAATGAATATCGTGAAGTTAATTAGATTTTTCTAAGAAAAGGTCAATACTCCAAGACAGTTTAGGTGAGGCGCAAACATGGACACTTTTGAGTGTGGTGTCAAACACAAGCTACCGATGTATGTATATTTTGATTTCTATAGAACCTGTATGAAATCATCCACTCCCTGCGCATACTTATAACTGTGTCCAATCACCGCTAAGAAAGTCCCACTTCATTTACAACATTTCGTCTATGAAATGTTATTTTCGTTTCGCCTATCTCTCTATTGTATGGAGAAAACATGAGAAAGTAAAAATAGGTTACGTAGAAACGATCAAAACGAGCTGTTGTCTCATCAATTTTCTATAAAAAAGAGGGAGACACGTGCTCACACAAAAACTACATTTGGTAGAATAATGTGGTAGCAAAATACTGACTTCGTCAGTCGCTGTGTCCTACCACAGCAACTACGGCTCCCTATGATAGTGTGCCGCCAACAAAAAGTTTATTACGTTTGCGCAGTGCCTTACATCGACTTTGAAACCTTTTGCAGAACAAATTCAATTATCGAAAAGAAATTAAACTTTTTCATCCAAAATACTTATCAACCAATTATTTCTCTAAAGTCTAAGGGCTGGGTTCACGGATTGCTAATCAACCCTTAAAGTATTTGACGGTTGTACATCACAAAATGTTCAAGCAAAAATATGAGTTATACAACTGTAAAATATTTTAATTAATTGTGGATTAACAATCCGTGACACCGGTCCTGAGTAAAACTAAATTAACAGAGTACAACTTACTTTTTTATTATGGGTGATAAGCCTTTATTACGAAACTTTTTTTTAGTTACCAGTGCTACTTTAGATCAGAGACAATTAAAACGGCTACATGAATTTTATTCTTCGGCACGGTCGATTCATCCATTACAAAAATTTACTTAGTACAAAAATCAAGGAAGCTTACACATCAACATTTTGCAGTCTACACGTGGCGTTTGTAAGCCCATCACCGATGATAGAACAACAACATAGCAGCCCTATAGATAGCTGAGTTGGTTCCTCAAATTCAAATTCATAACCTCAACCTATGTTGGTTCCTCAACCTCTTATGTATTAGGTTAGCATAATAAGTATTATATCTTGGTTCCAAAAGTACAAGCTTTGCTTAAGGCCCTTACCCCGGCGAACGGTTTTGAGTGTTTTCAGTTTTTGCATGATCGAGCGATGAACGACCTTAGATAGATTAGCCTTTGGGACTAGATAGTGTTTCGTGGATTACCCAAAATGTTGCTTTTTTTTCAAACGGTTTCCTTGCATTCCTTGGTTTGTTGGTTGGTTTTCCTTCATTGTTTGAGAGCACTGGTATTGTGCATTTAAAATTATCTCAATAAAAATGACTGATTAATGATTAATGAATTTGAACCCATGACCTTAGGATCATAAGAGTGTCTTCCACTAGACCAGCGATGCTTTTATAAATAGGTCACTGTATAATATCCGTACAGATCCAATCCACATGCAAAAAGGGGTGAGACAGGGAGATGTAATATCTCCGAAACTGTTCACCTCGGCACTGGAGGATATTTTCAAGCTCGTGTCCTGGACAAGGTGTGGCATTAACATCAACGGCGAATCCATCACTCACCTTCGATTTGCCAACGACATAGTCATAATGGCGGAGACGCTGGAAGACTTAGGCACAATGCTCAGAGACCTCAATATTGTCTCCCAACAGGTGGGTCTAAACATGAACATGAGCAAGACAAAAATCATGTCCAATGCTCATGTCACACCCATGCCGGTACATGTTGGGAGCGATATCATCGAAGTTGTGGACCACTATGTTTATTTGGGTCAGACGATCCAATTAGGTAGAGCCAACTTCGACAAAGAGGTCAGCCGACGAATCCAACTCGGATGGGCAGCGTTCGGGAAACTGCGCCACATCTTCTCGTCGCAGATACCGCAAAGCCTCAAGACGAAAGTCTTTAATCAGTGCGTGTTGCCAGTGATGACTTATGGAACTGAGACGTGGTCGCTAACTATTGGCCTCGTGCACAAGCTCAAAGTCGCGCAACGAGCTATGGAGAGAGCTATGCTGGGAGTTTCACTACATGATAGAATCAGGAATGAGGATATCCGTAGAAGAACCAAGGTCACCGACATAGCTCGTAGAGTTAGTAAGTTGAAGTGGCAATGGGCAGGCCATATAGCTCGAAGGACCGACAAACGTTGGGGAATAAAGGTTCTCGAATGGCGACCACGAACCGGAAGACGAAGCGTAGGGCGCCCACCCACCAGATGGACCGACGACATTGTTAAGATCGCGGGAAGTCGATGGATGGAAAGGGCTCAGAATCGTTCTTCCTGGAAATGTGTAGGGGAGGCCTATGTCCAGCAGTGGACTTCTTCAGGCTGATGATGATGATGATGATGATGATAATATCCGTTCAGGAAACTAGTTGTGTTTTGAGCGTCTTGACCGTTGTCACGTCGTTGCCTCGTTCGTCTTCCAAAGGTCTTTTCTACCTTCCCTTTTGCTTGGTTACGTAAAGGGGAATTAAAAGGATCACATTGCAATTAAATATAATAAGCTTCATAGTATTTTAGTTTTGTTGGGTTCCGTTATAAAGGGCTGGAGTTATGAAGAGTGAAACTTGCGTTTCCAAGACACAAATAATAAGAATGATGATTATGATTAAAAAACACATTATAATATAAAGCGTGTAAAAAGATATAGTGTGATATAGCGAGTTCATATATTTATTCGTGAGGACACCCGCAGCTTAGTCAGCTCTGCACGTATTGACCATGTCTTTCCTGTGGATTAGGCCGACTAAGCTGTCAGGATGGTATAGGTGCTGGGCAAGCCTATTCCATTTAAAATCTAGTCCCAGGCACTATAGCGTCCCGTAAGTAGGGGCATGAGTAATCACCAGTTGCCTCTAGTTGACGCTATATAAATCATCTACAATAGAAGCAAAGGCCTGTACATATATTTTAGGAGTCATTTTTTTATAACAAACTAGCTGCCTGTCCCGGCTTCGCACGGGTGAACATTTATTTTTTAAACACACAAATATAGCATATGTTACTCAAGGTGAACCTACGTCCAGCAGTGGACTGATATAAATTGATGATGATGATGAAAGAACATTCTATAACGTTTAGGAGCACTATTTTCTAGAACATTTTGACAAATTGTTGACAACATTTTAGAATTCACAAAGATTTTAAAAATGTCCCAAAAGTTAAGAGCCGAACGGGATTTGAACCCGTGACCTTCCCCTAAGCCTACCTGTCAGTGCCGAATAGCCCCTTGGAGTTATTCGTAATAAATAATTATACAGGTTATTTATTTTTCGCTCACAAAGTTCAAAAAACTCATTTGATTTCAATGCAGAAACTCTATAAGGTTCTTACCTGTGTAATTGGAGGTTCTATAAGTACTGCCAGTACTTTGATTAGCAAAAATAAAATATGATTTAATTTAAATTGCCTTATTTACCTGTGAAATTGGAAATTTGTATAACATTTTTTGGGTACAAAAATAGAAATAATATAAAAAAATATTAAGTGCTGTACCCACACCACCTACTGAGACGAATGCCCAGTAGTGCTATTCATGCTTCGACCTTTGAGTCTCGCTGTTGATCGCTTAGTTCGTGTGGCACCCACATATTTTTTTTTTTTTTTTTAATATAGATAGCTAAGCATTTGGCTGCCATCACACCTGATGGAAAGTGAGGATGCAGCCTAAGATGGAGCATGCTTAGCCATAATCCACCTGTTCACTCTTGTCTTAAAAGTTCCCAAATTGTAACGTTCCGGAAATACTGACGGCGGAAGAGAGTTCCACTCCTTGGCAGTTCGTACTATAAAAGTGGAGTCAAAGCGCTTTGTACGAGAATGTGAAATATATCTACCATGAAAGAGTGGCACTTGTCCGTGTGCCTAGATGTCCGGAGGTAAAAGGGTGATGGGGGTATAAGGTCGTGCAGTTCTTGTGCGCACTCCCCGAAATGTAAACGGTAGAAGACCGATAAACACGCCACTCGACGACGGTGTTCCAAGCTATAGAGCTTGGAGTCAAATCACATATCTAGGATTTTTATGTTTCCGATTTGACCAAGTTCTTTTTTGTTCAATTTTGTTTTGACACTAATTCCCAGCAAGCCCAGCAGTTCTCCCACCATCTTCTTCATTTCGTCGTTGTCGTCAATGGTTACCAGCCGTCCACGAGGCTCGTTCTACATATCAAAATTTTCTAGATTTATAACCATAAAACGGATGATAGACCATGTTTATGCAAGCAGTGTTAGGCACGTGTATTTCGTTAATGTTTTGTATTGTTTGCGCAGTGGTATTTACATGTGGGTACTCATATTAAAAAAAAAACGAGTTTTCATGTTATTCATAGTGCTAAAAACTACCACAATTTTACAAACACAAAAAACGATCTAAAAACAATGACTGAATTTGCTTAATTAACACGGCTTTCGAATAAAGTTTATTTAAATTTTACATTGCGCGCCAATCCATAGATAATTGAAGTCTGCAAAAGCTGGTTATAGAATCTCCAATTACAAATAAGTATCTATTATTTTATCTAGGTATCAAATACAAGACGAGTAAATTAAATACAAGACGAAAGGTGTATTGCTCATGCGTTCGGCAAGTTTATCATGCGCACTTGATGTGCGGGCAGGTTTTTCCGCAATTAGGCCGCTGGTGGGCCCTTTTTGCGTGACCCTTGACACCGTGTTGCTCGAACTTTTTTAGGTTCTACGACACGCCGGTTTCCTCACGATGTTTTCCTTCAACGTTTTGAGAGTACTGGCATAGTGCACATACATTTTTTGACAGAAAAAATCAGTACACGAGTGGATTTGAACCCACGACCTTCGGATCGGAAGACGGGGCCACTACCACTAGACCACCAGTGCTCTCCTTAAAATATGCGCAAAATAAAATAGAATACCTACTTAATACAAAACATCTAACATTGAATGGTGACAGGTAAAATGAAAAAGGGAAAATATTAAAAAGTCATTTATTGTTTGCCGAGCTGGAAATTCATCTTTGAACTCAAAGTGAAATAAAACTGCGATTGCTCGATGTCGTTTGCTCTTTGGAGTCTGCAAATATGTTTTTTCTATTGACATGTTCAAAACCACCTAGAAAATGTAAGGCAGTATTCACATCGGAAACGGGTTGCACCGAGCTAAAAAACTACAAAGTTTATTGAATAAAATCCCGAAGCACGCTAAAGAAACATCCCCTTGAAAAATCTTGTTATTTTAGGAATATCTACACACATATTATCTATCACATGGTTAACCATACTTATGGTTAACCATGTGGGTTACACAGAATCTTAGTCAAACATTGAATTCGGCAGATACCTGCAAATTGTGGTAGAACTAATAGTTTTTGCATTAACTCATAAAAAAAAGAATTAAACAAACAAAACATTACATAATATTTTACATCCAATGCGGTACATATACTACGTACTATAAAATGAAAACTGGTTTTAAACTGAAACCGGTACAGATTCAGTCGGCCACAACCTGCTTGATACGCAAATGCAACTTTAAGCTTAGAGTAAAAAAGAACTTTCTATATAATATTTTAAGGGCCTTGCACTGAGTGAGTACATAGACCGACAAATTGATGGGTTTTACAAAGGTTTTTTTTTAAATAAGCGTGCTTTAAATTGCTCTTCTTGGAAATTTATTTATATAAAGGAGGTTATGTATGTGGTTTAGGTGGGCCATAATATGCTTGTTTGATCAGCTAATTGCATAAAAAAAAATATTTGTGCGAGTTTGCTTTCTCTTTTTTTAACCGACTTCCTATCAAAAAGGAGGAGGTTCTCAATTCCAGATTGGTCCCATTTTAATTTTATTATAATCGGTGTTGCCATTTTTTTTTAAATATTTTTTTTAATGTTTGTAACTGCATGCCTCCGTCATTTGTGAACCGATTTAGAAAATTATTTTTTTATTTGGAAGGTTATTCTTTCGTCCAGATTGTCCCAAACAAATTTGATTAAAATCGGTTTAGCCGTTTGACAATGAAGTCGGTTTCTCAAGTTTTTAAAACTTATAATTATTACATGATATAGACCATTCTGTGGCTACAATCTCACCTGATGGTAAGTGACGATGAGCAATTTTAAACAGTGACAGAGTTAAGCGTAGCAGAGCTTTGACCAAAAATAAAATGTAATATTGATCAGCTATCTGGTTCCCATAGTACAAGTTCTGCTTAGTTTGGAACTAGATAGTGTTGAGAGGATTGTCTACTAATGTTTTTTTTTATTTTTACTGTAAGGGTGCTTGTGTACAATCTCCCTAACGTATTCACCGCCATAAGTGTCACTAAGCTGATTTTTATTACATCGCAAAGAAGCTTGGAAAAGTACAGAGTAATGTTCTAAAAGGTGAAAGTATTGACGGAGGATATTTTAACGTGTTTTGAACACTTTCAAAGGAAATGAACATATTTTTCCTTATTATTTCATTTCAGTGAAAAATAAAATATGGAATTAGTATTTATCTCGTGCTCTGAAACGGTAAAGGAATATCGTGAGGAAACCGGCATATCGTAGAACCTAAAAAGTTCGAAAATATGTGTCAAGTGCGCGAAAAGAGCCTCTTTGAGGCGCGCTTAAAATCCTTGCACCACACTTGGTTCAAAATAATCAGTTACACGATGAGAATAAGGAGAAGAAGTCTATCTAAAGGTAATGATGATCTCGTGACGTTATTTACTTGGTCATTAATTTATTCAGCTTTTTTTTAACCAAATTGCTTATGGATCAAGGTAGCCCACCTGATGTAAAGTGGTATCCATCACTTTTATCATCGCTTTGCAGGTGTCAGTTATTTGAGACAAAATCATGTCTATGCCTATAAATAGGTCAGTATTATCAGGTAATCAAATACCCTACTCCAATAACTATCAAAATTCCAATTTTGAAAATCCATTTTCGAGTGCAAAGAAACAATACCGTAGAGATAGGAAAAATAAATTTACAAAGCAGTCCGCTTCAGCACAAGATCTGTAACTAACAGTAGTGTATACTGCATTAAATATTTAAACCAACTTTATAAAACAGTAGTAGTAGAGCTCTTTGTAAAAGGCTCATCCAGGGAAGTACTACCCCATGCCTATTTCTACCGTGAAGCAGCATTGCTGTATATCGGTTTGAAGGGTGTGGATACCGTGGAAGGAAACTACTGGCATATGAAGCTGAATAGTATGACTCAAGTTAATGAATGCAGGGCCGTGCATCATAAGGCACATAATACAATTTTTGAAACTATCATGGTTCCTAACATTATTTTTATGAAAAAAGCGGGCATAACAACAAACTCTCAAAATTAAATCATGGCAAATACCCCGTTGTTCATCAAATAATCATAGGGCACGTTCCTGGCGTTTGTGACCTACAAGACAAAGCTTGTGGCAGTGGTTTTACTGGCCACTAAGTTTCTGAAAACCACAAAGATAAAATCAAGTGGTTATTACTAAAAAACTCATCACCATTTCTTGTTCCTTATCCCGCTACATATGGGGTCGGCACAACAGGATTCCGTTCTCCACTCTTCTCTATTGTCTATTACATAAAAAGCACATTGGTTAAAAACACAAACTGCAAGAGTACCTACCTATCGATTTGCTAGGTTCACTTTGAACGGTTACGAACGGAACACTGCATAATTTGAATATAACGATTGACAAAAAATCGTTGCTCCGAGTGTTTTTACTGCATGGTTATCTGTATTGTGTCTCGAACCTTATTCATTGGCAAATCCTATTAGCATAGAAATGGAAAACATACCTCATTGGCGATCAGTATTACCCTGTACGATTACTTATGTGACTGGAACCCAACCTTACTATTATTATACAGCTTTTCTTCTTGTCGTGTCATGCCTTTCAAACCAGTGCCAGTGTGGTGAAATTCATTAATTTTGGTTCTTGGCACTTGTGTCCTAGTGGTAACCTTTCGATCCTAAGGGAGATGCATTTTTTGTCCAGAATGTGTTCGTACTCTCAAACGGTGAAGGAAAACATCGTTTAGAAACCAGAAAAGTTCGAAAGCAAGTGTTAAATGCATGAAAGGAGCATCTTCGAGGCGTACATAAAATCCTTTCACCACACTACTGGTTCGAAAAAACTAGTACCACGACACGAAGAAGAAGACGGTTTAATAGGTTATTGAAAGAAAGAAAACAATATTTTCATTTATTGCTCACCTCCAACGAATTATAAGTAACTGAAAACAAAAAAGAGGTAACTAAGTATACGCGTTGAGATTCAATCACTGCTCTTCTTGACACCGAAACCGAGCTCATGCACACATTTTGGATCCATGGGTTTCTCGTACACGTTTCTCGAGATCGTTTCTTCCTCATACCCATAAATTGTGGAGCTACCACCAGAGGTTTTCCCACTTAACTACAACAGGGAAGGCGACGGCACGACAACACCCTTGGTGTGATTGGAGTCTATGGGTGTCGGCGACCGCTCACCGTCAGGTGGGCCGTAAGCTCAATTGACTATCTTTTACAAAATAAACTAAGGTGCAGAATAGTACCCCATGTGCCGGGCGCGACTAATAGACCCCGTCTCAGCTCAATGCTGCTGATCATTACAGAGATGTAAAGACCGTTTTTCCTAATACCAGTCATTCAGAAATGTTCTTTAAGTATTAAAACACAAGGGTCTATTTAAATAGCCTGTGCGTGAAAGAAAAAACGTAGGGCTGCGTTCATTTTGAGGCTAGACGGTCTCTACGGAATGTATAACACACGATTTCGATACATACTATCTAATAAACAGTAACCTTACGACTGAGGTTTTGGTTCGGTATTATCGTTCAACATTAGCGATCGGCCTCCTGAGGGTAACATACTCCAGATTTTGAGCAAATAGTTCGAGATTGTTCGAAATTGTAGGTATTACATAACCTACCTATCAAGTGCGTGAGTATAATGACCTAATCAGCTTAGTTTGACTAGAACTAGATTAGAAACTTTGCTATTTAGTAGTAATGCAGTAAATGTTCTCATTTATATTATTGACTGTTATTTTGGTAGCCAATGATCTAATTCTACGCTCCTCTCCATCTATACTTCTATATCTATACTAATATTATAAAGAGGAAAGATTTGTACCTATTTTTGTATGTTTGTAATAAATAGGCTCAAAAAGTACTGGCCGATTTAAAAAAATATTTCACCAATAGAATGCTACATTCTTCCAATTTGACATAGGCTACATTTCATTTTGAAAAAAATTAGGGATCCTTGGTAAAATTTGAACAATGTAACCGAAGGTGTAGAAAAATGAGTCTTAAAATGTCTACCCCGTGCGAAGCCGGGATGGGCTGCTAGTCTATTAATAATTAGATACTTAAAAATTTAAAATGTTAAGATAATTGTAGAAATAGTATATGTAGGTAAAGTAGAATGTGAATACACATTGGGAAATAGTTTTTTTTTGGAAGGACTTATTGCTGGATCGTTTGACGATTCTTACAGCGCTACTGGACAATGGTAAGCGCTGTAAAGTTAGGTGTAAAATTGGACAAAATGCCTTTTTTAGGGTTCCGTAGCCAGATGGCAAAAACGGAACCCTTATAGATTCGTCATGTCTGTCTGTCTGTCTGTCTGTCCGTCCGTATGTCACAGCCATTTTTCTCCGAAACCGTAAGAGCTAGACTGATGAAACTTGGCGAGTAGATGTATTTTGTGAATCGCATCAAGATTTTTACACAAAAATAGAAAAAAAACTATAAATTTTGGGGGTCCACATACTTGAAACTGAAACTCAAATTTTTTTTTTCATAGAACCCATACGTGTGGGGTATCTATGAATAGGTCTTCAAAAATGATGTTGTGGTTTATAATATTGTTTTTTTCTAAACTTAATAGTTTGCGCGAGAGACACTTCCAAAGTGGAAAAAAGTTGGTCCCCCCCCTCTAACTTCTAAAATAAGAGAACGATAAAACTAAAAAAAATATATGTTGTACATTACTATGCAAACTTTCAACGATATTTGGTTTGAACGAGATTTTGTGAGTAGTTTTTTTTTGTACGTCATAAATCGTAAACCGCAATTTACCTTTCGACGAACTACAATAACCTTTATATTATGTTACTTGATGCTATATTATGTTACTTGATGCTACGGAACCCTTCATGGGCGAGTCCGACTCGCACTTGGCTGCTTTATTTAATTTATCATTTCGTCTTAATCAACGGTTACTTTTATAAACTTTAGATTGAATATTATCCTGTATATTAGTATTTTGGAAAATTAGACAATAATTACTAGTATAATTAATCAACTCTGTAGAACACTGTTGAAAGAAAACATCTTCTAGGGCTTAGCTCGTCTTTGTACATGTCATTGTCTAAGTGAGATAGTTAATTAATTGTGAATCAAGTCTGGAACTCACGCTAAAAAACCAGCAGAGCAGGGTTGAAAGTTTAAAATATTTTTTTTATAGTGTTATGGGGTTCGTAAAAACTAGCACTCTCGCGTTTATCATAGGTTCTTATAAGACCTATAACCTACACTTTGAATCAAGTTAAAAGTAAAGCCTTTGAATCTATTGTACAAAATTTGTACAGGATCAAGGGTGGGTAATTCTTAAAGTTTTCATTTCTCTCGGCATTTTTTAAAATTCATAATAGAAATAAGATATAAATAATTAACTATTTAAATAAAAACTTAGATTTTGTTTCAACAAAGTTCTCAGAACTGTCACTATTTGTACAAGTTTAATTCTACCTATAAATTTGAGTGAGCCAATAAAAATAAACTTTGCTCTCAATAACACCTAGATTCTTGGAAACTTCCACAAATATTATAAAATGTGGTTCAGTCTGAAAGGCCACCAGTAATGGAACTTACTGCAAATGATTCAATATAATCACATTTATCGGTGCAAACAGCGCAGCACTCTATAAATAGCGGCTGATTTCGTGGCAATCAAATTGAGGGATTATTAGCTGGGAGCGGTGGCCTGCGCTGGCCGTTGATCAACGAGTAGACGAATTAACTCAATCAGTAGTTGGGGCGCCAACACTTAATTATACCTCTTACAGAGCCACCGACTTTCAGACGAAAGGGGCGCCCTACCGCCATCACAAAAGTGGGAAACAAAAGATATACTAAACAAAATGAAATTAACGATTCTAGTAAGTAAACTTAAAAGTGGTATCGTTGAGAAAGAAAAATAGATTATCTGTTTTATTCAGTTTAGTTGGTTGGAGTGGAAGGCGAGGTTATTTTATGTGAATGTTCGTAGTAGGTATAAACTTATTAGCAATGTACGACACACTGGCGTCAATTAATTTCTTGAGTGTAGTTTTATACTGCTAAACTTAGTTGTCCTTGTTGTTTCAGGTCATTTACAGGCACAATTTTTTAATTGTGAAATTAAAATAATAAAAAATAAAATAAATATTCTGGACAATTCACACAACACAACCCAGCCCCAAACTAAGCAGAGCTTGTAATATGGGAACCAGATAGCTGATATAATACTTGAATACATTTTTTTTTTTTTTTTTTTTTTGTAAATACATACTTAGAATATACAATATAACACCCAGACAGAAAACAAACATTTATGTTCACCACACAAATATTTGTTCTCGGTGGGGATCGAACCCACGACCTACGGCGCAGAAGGCAGAGCTACTACCAACTGAGCTAGAGGCCAGTCGAATTAGATAAGTTCAAGAAAATTAAACAACATTATCGCTAAACTCTTTTACCAAAATTACATCAGAAGGGTAAGTCCCACTTCATTTACAACATTTCGTCTACGAAATGTTGTTTTCGTTTCGCCTATTTGTCTCTCTTTATTACATGGAGAAAAGATGAGACAGCAAAAAAAGTTACGTAGAAACGATCGAAACGAGTTGTTGTCACATCAATTTTCCATACGAAAGAGAAAGACACGTGCACACACAAAAACAACATTTCGTAGACGAAATGTGGTAGCAAAACTTCAATTTCGGGTACAGATCCTTGTATCTTTCAAGTTGCATAAGGTAGAATCCAATCGGGACCTCCGTGATTCTGTCAAGTTCCGATGCAGCATCGGACCATTCGTCAGATGAGAAGTAGTTCGATGATGCACTGGCACTGAGGTCAGTGAAGGAACATCGGTGGGTTTTTAGTCAGTATGCTTTCAGTATGACAGCGATTCTGACATCCCCTCCTACTCTTTCCCAAGTAGGAGGCTTGCGTAAAGTATTTTCCCCCGTAAAAAAAAGGACTATTGGGATAAATATAACATCTCTGTGAGATTATTATTGTGAGTGAGGTAGCTTGAACTAACTGTTTAAGCCAGGAAGTATGTAACCAGCAATTCATTGAGTGCCGGCTTGAAATGTTTCGATATAGCCAACCTTGTTGATTTCGGTCTGGTTTTTCGAGAAATAACATACTGAAGGTCGAGGGTTGGATTGGTCAGTGGTTTTTCTAGCATGAAACCCCTTTGAAATGTTTTCAACATCGGGTGAAGTATTTGAAGTATGCTACATTACATACCAAACGTTTGGAATATTATTATGGGCTGATTTGAAAAATGCGATTATAAAGCTCTTTTTGTCGAATAAAAAACTACAGTCCTTGAACCTGAAATAAAGATGGATGTATTTTTATCTTTGACTTTATTTATTGATTTAAAATATCGACCTAAAACAAGTGAGTTGTATGGTCTATAGAAACAAATACCTACATTATCGCAAATAAGTGAAATAAAGAATCTCAATAAATAAATAAAACGAAACGAATACTTACAATATAACATTCGGACAGAGAACAAACATCTGCGTTCGTCACACAAATATTTGTTCTCGGTGGGGATCAAACCCACGACTTACAGCACGGAGGGCCGTGCCCAACAGGGTGCATGTATTGACCTAACCTACAAACTAGAACTAAATTATTTATTTATGTTCATGTAGCAATGAATAAATGAATTGAATTGTATTATTTTGAATGAAAAAGATTGTAACAAATGTGTAAAGAAAATTTATTGCAAGTAGGTTTCCACCCTTACCAATAAAAACAAATAAAGACTTAAAAATGTTCTGCTGTAGTGTATTTTTGTTCTCAGTACTCATAGCCGGTACTAGGAATAGGACATCACTACAGAGACCGGGCAACGAAACACATCACTATTCGGGGGGAAAAAGATGGCGTCGTAATGCGTAGATTATTGTCTTCCTTAATAAAAAGTTATACAGAGTTCTAACTGAATTCAATTGATAGAGATCACTCTTTCAGTATTTATCTTCATAAGTAACAGTACAGTAGTGTACAGTGCACGATAAACCCAAAGTTATCTTTCCTCTTCCTGACCCATCCATTATACACGCGTCACTAGCTGTATACAAACATCACAATCATTCTTCTCTTCAATTGACCGTTTCAACCGGAACCGTACAACCCTAACAAAAACATCCGTAACCTGATAACCGGCTACCGGGGCCCTGTGGACCGAGGTGGATGATAAATCTTCATTTGCCTTGTTCGCACATCCGACCCGCCCTACCCAATTAGTTAACCCACCGTTGGCTACCTACGCGCTCGGGTATCCTTGGTCACCTTGTACGGAGCTGTAGACGGGATTGCATTGCGGTTTCACCCTCCAGGTAATAAAGAATATGAGTACGCATGTTCGGAAGTAGGGGCAAATTGAGAGGTAGGGTAAGGCTCACCTGGAAATCCTGCAATCATGTGGCGGCGGCTCCACATTTACGAAAGTAAATTACACGCTCAGCTCAAATTCCAAAACGAATTCTGAGGTCTTACTCGGTTTGCATGAATCCCGAGCGCTCGGTTTCGTTTCATAAAACTCAAAAGCGCTCGACCTATTTCTTCAAGAAATCAACAGATTGCGTCTATCCGTGCGCGGGTAATAAAACCTGTGCTGAATACAGGTGTGAAGCAAATTAAAACGTCGGCAATAACAAAGAACGGAGAGTCTCTTGAGATGAGCTTTCAGTAAGAAAATGACTGCGGAAGAGCATTTCACGGGCCACAAATTTCCCCGTGAAAACAATCGTAAAGTTTTTATTACTCAAACATTCGCCATTGATTCACGGCCCGAAACAATAAAAATACTGACTCAATCAACCTACAACTTTATGGGCACTAGGTGAGCAAATTTATTGTCAGAAAGACTATAAAGTAATTCAATTTACACCTCCGTCTACTGCCACTTAGATGCGCTGAGTATTTCATGAGTCATTTCGAGCCAATATGTATTCCGCCCGCACTATCGTGGAATAAAGTTGTAGCACCCTAACAGTTTTATACTTTGCTGGATTGCTCTAATCGCCAAACTAATGTTATATTATCAAATTATAACGATTTGCGCAGATGTGAACGCCATCTGCAGTGCGTCGAGCCAACTGAGGCCAACTGAAACGGGTTTGATTCCCGCGGTTCGAAAAAATAATATTTCAACATATTATTCATTGTTAAATTCAGTAACTTGAATAAGCTTCATAATTGTTGTGCCAAAAAGGTCGACATATTTTTATCCGTTCAACTATTTGTGATTACAGTCAACGCGTATAGCTCTGCTGAAATCCCGCATAAAACATACAAAAAGTAATACCACAAACAAAAGCTCGCAGTTTTCACAAATCACACTTTGGGTAACACCACTACGCCTACAAAAAACGTCCCTTGATCTCAGTGAAACGCTACAAACTGCTCTACAAAAAACGTAACGTACTACAAGAGCCCACTTGAGAGTTCCCAAAGGTCATTTGACATCATACGGCTGTAGGCTTCGCAACTGTCCCCTGCCTCTGTTGTTCATTTTTCTTCCCCTTTTGCGGACAAAACGGTAAAGAGAAACTTAATTGGAGGCTTTCCGCTGACTCTCAGGCTCAATGAAAAATTACGAGCTAAACGAGCACACGCCAGGGAATTTACGCCATTCCCGACGCCTAGAAAGAAATGCTGCGTCTTCGCTCGCCCAAACTTAGATAAATGTAAGCTGACAATCTTAATTCCAAGGGAAATAAACCATTCATTAGAGTAATTTAGTAAGTGGCTCTTTAGCAAATGGTATCTGAAATGTATCTTTTGACGGACAATAGGTAGATAAAAAATGAGCCCTTGGCTTTCTCCTGATATAGATATTAGGTCTAAATGTCCTAGACCTAATGTCTAAATTAGAATAGGATATCTATATTATTATGATGATGATAAAATATGATTTTATCATCATCATAATAATATAAATATCCATCACATCCAGAGCTCCCCCAACGATCCTCCATCCCCATCTAGCGATTTCCCGAGGTCTTACTGACTAACTATACTTTTGACTAACTTTTTAACTGTTATCTGTATCTGTCAAAGTAACAATCCTTGGCTTGGATTTTGGCTTGGTTACATGAATCGCAAAGATCGAAGCGAATGGGTGGTATGCTAACCATGCAGGTATGGATAGTACTAGGTGTTAATTTCAAGCATTGAAGAGATATCTACCACTTGGAGCGATTGCTATTGCCTTTACTTACTGCTAGGTCACTGCTAGGTACTGGTAATCGTTGTCACGTGAATTAATGGGTTGGCTTGAGTTCTCGAAGCGTCGATCGTCACATAACGGTCATGATACTCGTACATTACTTACCTACATTATTGCAAAACTGTAAACCTTTTTAGAGTATGTTTGTAAGTTTTTATTGAGCTTATATCGTCCCACTGCTGGACAAAAGCTTCTCCCAAATACTTACAGTTTTTTAATCCTTCCACCCCCACTTCTGTACCTTTTAAAGGCATCCAGACCGCCCCCTCCCTCTTTTTTTGAATAAATATTAACCAACTGTAAAGTTATACGTCTCCATTATTGAAAGTAGAAACGATTACTAATTATTATGCTAGGCAGCGACTGACGCGGTTCCCATTCTTTGAACATTTCATTTTGTTGGTTAATAGCTCTGAAAACTGTAATTTTGATGGCAATTAAACAGTGATATGAGAAACTTTTCGATGGACAACCACCAAATCGGACGCTCTATTAATAATAGAGGAACCAGAGGGGGAAGTTTATAAAACTAGCAGCGACTTAGTTTATTGTTAACAATTTAACTAACTCACGGTATGTTTCGGCCGTCAAATGACAGTAGCCGCTTATTACAAAACAGGCTTAAAATGATCCCAAAAGCACAGTAATGAGGATACAGAATAATCCAGTGTGTAGTCGGTTAACCAATTAGGATGTTTTGTTGCTTGATGTCAAGCATACGGCCTTTTGGCAATACGTAAAAAGGTACACCTTTTTTACGAGTTGCTCTTTTTAAAGTGGTTTAACTGCCTATGCCAAAGTTGATACTATTCATAATTTTCAAGCTACATCATTATGTTTGCCTTCATGTTTGCGAGATTCTGCTTTTAATTTTGAATTTTCTTTGGTAGATCTAACAATTTAGCAGAATTAACTCATACTAAGTTGAAAAATATTGAATGCAATCCTAGTATAAATTATCGTTGCAGAAATATTTAAGTTTGAAGGCTGTTGACTGCGGGTACCAGAGAAATTACAGCCAAGAGCCACCTATGCCTCAAGTAGATTGACAGAGGGCAATGCATCGTAGGGCACCTTCCATGCGTGACCTGTGAGTCGATGCTTTGGTAACCAAATAATAAAGAGTATTTCCTTGTATTTCCCTGTTCCATCAGCATTATTAGATGTGGTATATATTGATAAAATTGAGTTATTGACTAGTCAAATACAAACTCGTGTGATGAATTTCAATAATAGTTCTAATTTTAATGATTTATTAGAAATTACTATTATGATATTTGATGACACTTGTCATATTTGTTTGTGAAATTGTCTGTCAACTTCATAGAAATGCCGTTGGCAACACTGAATGACTCCCTCCCTCCTTGACGTTGGTTGGTAAAGTAGTGGGGATGGACGGTTGGCGATGGCAGGGAGCGAAGGATTGGGGTCAGTCGGTCGTTGGGACGAGTACGGAATACAACTTAAAGTGTAGTCTTTATGTATATCAGTTTGTTAAATATTAAAGTGTAACGTGGAGTAATTATTACAGCCTATTTTACGAAAAGAAGTGAGTTTTATTAAATCTCAGAAGTGACAAGAACTTACGGTATGTAAAATATTTCTTACGGATTTTAATATGATTCCACCCGCCAAGTAATTATTTTTCTTGGGTTGAGTAGAAAATTATTTAATTTGACTAAAAGTTCAAGGGTACGAAAGATTTTGCGAGCATGAATCGGTCGAGATTGCCTCGAGATTATCCGTTTGTGCTAGCTTTTTCGATCGAACTTATGAACAATAACGGGTACTTACCTAAATGTTATAATTTAATGATTTTATTTTTACTTAAGTGGGTGAAATCATTCGAGTTTTAATCTGATCGTTCGCATCCTAACGTTGTAGGGTAGGTATAGAAACCAAGTTTGAATTAGTATGTTGATTCGTTGTTTATGCGCACTGGTCTGTATTGCACAGAGACTATCCGGTAATGCTGACACCTTTCAACAAGTTTTAATTTTGATTGTCTGAAATGCCTGATATTATGCCTACCCTAAAATGTGTGTGGTCTCATATGAAATTTGATATTAGCCGCTCATCCGAACATGAAATGGCCTGAACCTAATATTTAACGACTTTGACTGCTTAGTTAAGCTGTTCCATTTCAAACAATTGACATTCCCTTAATTTTTGGAATATACGCTAAGTTTACCGAAAGATATTTTAAAAATATTAACGAACTTAATAACAGCAAATAGTTTTACATTATTATGCATTACGATGATCATTTTATTGGTTACCCTCTGAAAACACATGACTCGTGTTACCGTGTATGAAATTAAGTGAAGGTACTTGAGTGTAAAAAACAAGCTTGAGTTTGTACTTGAGTGTTAAAAGCAAGTCAGTCCTCTGTAGCATTCTTGTTACTTTTTGATATGCAGAACTGTAGGGTACTTAGGAAAGGCCTACTTTCCTGTCTAGACCCATAAACAAACATTTTTATGTCCATGCTATTAGTCGCCATCGTGCCGATGTAGCATAATGTACAAAATTAAATAAATACCCTTAAATAAATTAGAATATCTGTTGGCATAAGCAGAGTGTTATTGGCTGGGTTATGTTGAAATGATTATTTGTAAAGTTATAATTATTTATTTCTTATAATTTACTTAACATCAAAATGAGTGATCGAATAAAGTTTCATAATAAAGTGGCCGTAAATAGCAAAGACCGAGCACAATCTTGAATTTCATAAAAGCCGGTACGGTCTTTGTCGTGCACCGGGCCTAACCATAAAGTTGATACAGGGGCTATCCGATAGTGCTAATACTGTTCATGTACTGCTAATACCATAGCAGCTCAGTATATTTTGAGTAGCCTCTAACCGCAAATGTCTAACCATGCTGGATTTAAAATAAGTAAGTTAATGATCATGATCAAGCCTACCCTCTAAAGCGAGTTTTTGAAATAAAGTGAGTTAAACTTATCAAAATTGTAGATTAATTTGACTTGACCTTATTCGAAGATTGATTTATTTATTTGAGATAGACACTACGTTTTCCGCCTTATATCTTTGACTTTTGACGGTTTAAATGACAGCTGTCATGTTTCCCTTCCGTCATATTTCTGCTTTGGTCATTTCCCCTACCACCACCAGCAGAGTGGCGCGTTTGAGGCAGCCATCTTTATTCCTCATTGGCGTTTTGTTTTCCGTCGAAGCAACATGTGTTCAGCAGATATCTCTGCGACTACAGTTGCTTAAAATATTTTAATCCTTGTTCATACAAAAGTGAAGAACTAATTCTTTTACTTAGTGAATAAGTGTGTTATACTGTGCAAAGAGGGAAAACCGTGAGTACCCTCTTTATATGAAACGTGTTCAATTTTTAACGAAAAGTTCGTTTGGATCACGTTATTACAGTTATGTAAATAACCAGTTATCCTGTATGTTTGTTGTGCATGTAAGTTTTAATGTGCATATTTAATGTTCAAGTAATTTACACAAGCGGTAGCCCCACGTGCAGTAGCATAAGATGGCTATCGGTGATATCGAAATCTTAGTTTTGAGCTAAGTGATAATATGATAATGACGTCATAAACATCAATGGCCTTGCAATAAGGGAATGAATCGAAATCAAATCCTTTAACATCGAGAGGAAGCTAAAATGGGTAGCTGTCCTGGAGTTGTTGAAAACTGGTGCTTAGGTTAGACGTCTTATGAGACTACGGTCTTACCCTTTAAACTCGTAAATCGTATCATACTCCAAGCTTCATAGACTTGGGATCAAACAAAGTGGGGAGAAATGTATGATACGATAAATCAATTATAATGCTTATATTACTAAATGTGCCTACTGCATTGTGAAAAATAAATATTAATTTTAATATATAATTGCACGAAGTGTATATTGTAATCTTCTCTCTTTTTCAATTAATTATACGAGTGCTGAAGTTAATTTTTGAGAATCTGAGTGGCAAAGCAGAAGAAACTCTGTTTTTCATTTTTGCTATACTCTTTATTATTTCACTTTACAAGTCGTATTATTACATGCGAAGTTTTGTATGTTTTATTTAAGTATTTTTGGCGGCTAAGGTGTTCTGTTCCCCAGAATCTATCAGCTGCGCAAAGGTGACGCTAAGAATTTGGAAACGCTGTGTTCCAGCTGAGGGAACTCGTCAACCATAAGAAGAGGAATCGCTACCCAATCAAAGTAACAGCTGCCCCTCGCAGGGGTAGGCCGTTATTAAAACTATTCCAGCGCATGGAACGATATAAACTTTTAATGGACCTGAGTTCCTGATTCTGATGGGTTCTTGCAAAAGAAATTCAATTAAGCCAATAACCACCCCTCGCAGGGGTCTGGTGTTAGGCTAACTACACTTCAGTGGACCAGGGCTCCTGAATCGGATGGGTTCTCGCAAAAGAAATCCAATCAAGCTAACAACCACCCCTCGCAGGGGTTAGGTGTTTGCCTAACGGTACTCCATCGCATGGAACTGTATACACTTCAGTGGACCAAGGCTCCTGAATCGGATGGGTTCTCGCAAAAGAAATCCAATCAAGCTAACAACCACCCCTCGCAGGGGTTAGGTGTTTGGCTAACGGTACTCCATCGCATGGAGCTATATAAACGGTGGCTGGACCACGGCTCTTGAATCTGATGCCTTCTCGCAAGGGAAATCCAATCAAGCTGACAACCACCCCTCGCAGGGGTTAGGTGTTTTGCTAACGGTACTCCATCGCATGGAGCTATATAAAAGGTAAGTGGACCATGGCTCCTGAATCTGATGGGTTCTCGCAAGAGAAATCCACTCAAGTTAACAAACCACCCCTCGCATGGGTTAGGTGTTTACGTAAGGGTAATCCTTCGCATGGAGCGGTATGAGCGTTGAGGGACCATGGCTTCTGAATCTGATGAGTTAATGCAACAGAATACCAATCAAGCTAAGAGACACCCCTCTCAGAGGTTAGGTGTTTGGCTAACGGTTTTCCATCGCATGGAGCTGTATAAACGATGAGTGGATCATCACTCTTGAATCTGATGGGATCGCGCAAGAGAAATCCAATTAAGCTAACAACCACCCCTCGCAGGGGTGTTTGGTAACTGTATCCCATCGCATGTGTCTGTATAAAGTTTTAGTGGACATTGGCTCCTGAATATGATGTTTTTTTTTTTTTTTTTTTCGCAAGAAAAATCCAATCAAGCTAACAGCGGCCCCTCGCAGGGGTTTCGGGTTTTTGTGTGGTTATTGTGTTCCATCACGTGGAATTTGTTGTGAATTTTGGTCTTGCCTGGCCTGGCCTGGCCCCAGAAAGTGCTGTTTCCTCACAAGAGCAATCCGATCATTTAAATATACACCCTTTGCGAATAGGTGTTTGTAAAAAAAAAAAAAAAAAAAAAAAAAAAAAACAGCACACCCTCACTGGGTGGTGGGAGATGTTTTTGTAAGGTTATAATGTCCTGAGAATAATAATAGAATAATAGATACCAGTAAATGTTTATTAACAATAATGAGTTGTAATGTAACAATGGGACAGAACATCTGCTGCTCTTGCGTACTCTAATGTACCTACAAGCTTGTACTGATGAACAACTTGCACAGTTGTGTGTTGGCTCTAGTACTTACAGTCTACACTGTATGTAGTAAACTATGCGTTATATGTAGTGAAACAAGGTGCAGTAAATAAGTACCCCCATCTGTTTGTAAGCAGTATTGAAAGTAAAACCTAATTTTTGGGTTCTACCACTGATCTCATTCCAGAGTGCATTTTCACTTAAAAGTAGTTAGTGACACAGGTGCTTGTTACACCTACTGTATTACAAATATTTTTAGATGGTTACGCAAAATAAAAATACTTAGTTGGGTCAGTAACGTCGTGCATCTCTACGATCACAAACTCTTAAGTATTAAAGTCACTTAAGCAGGGAAAACTTTAGCTGAGTTAGTGTGTGGTTCAGCGTATAATACAGGTATCTACCTATATCGTAGAGTGGTATATATGGTGTGGCTTAAAGATCTACGCTTTGTGGATCGCCCCTTTTTTAAAATTAAGTACCATGTAAGACCAGCCTCTTTGAATATCGAAAATAAAGAATCCTAGTTGCCTCTAAAATGCAGCCTACCCACATTTATATACATATTTGTTCTTGTTTTTGAAAACTGTGGACGTGTGACCTACCAACTAAACTAAAAACTGAAATCTCGTCAAGCTGTTTCTTAACGTTCTGCATGGAACTGCCTACCCACATGGATGTGCTGCACTGTGTTTTTAGCTCCTAAGTGTAATTTTGTCGTAGAATCTAAAAGATTCAAAAATATGTGTCAAGTGCACAAAAGGAGCCTCCGTGAGGCGCACTTAAAATCCTTTCTCCACACTTCTTTTCGAAAGATCCGGTGACACTTTATGAAGAAGACTAGGTACATGAGATATATTTCTGATAAAAGTAAATCATCTCGTCCACGGAGCGTCGAAGTATGTAATGGCATATAGTTCTAACCAATATTGTTACTATTCATCATCATCATCATCATCATCAGCCCGAAGAAGTCCACTGCTATTGTTATGCTGTTTTAAAAATAGTGGTTGTAGTATCACTGATAAACATAATGGTTTCCAATTGTTTAATTCCTTGATACATCAGTAAACAAAAACATCCTAGTACTTTAGCACAATTCTTGCTGAAAGCAAAAACCGTAAAACCGTAGTTCCTACGTTTTGAAGCAGGCATGTTCTTCCAGATGTTGTTACTCCATGTCAATCAAACTATCCGGTTTGCGACGTTGGTTGGCAAAAATATTTTTTATAAATACTATGTAAGTATAAATAATGTTCATGTTTTACATACTAATAGTAAAACTGCCCCGCAGTAATACTATGCTCTTGGCTCAAGAGGTCTCACATTATGGTTACACATACTTAGATCGCATACCTTATCATCATCATCAGATGGTTACATATTTGATCGTATTCCTACTAGTATGGTGTTTATCCTGTGTTTAACAATTGATTGCAGTGATAATTGATGGTTGAAAACTATCATCAGTATTTTACTGATCATTCATCATCATCATGAACTGGAAGGAAACTATGATAAAATGGAATATTTTATTTATCACTAGTCAAATCGTTTAATATGTTTTTATTACTATAACAGTGTTAATTTAGCAAGTCCGCATCACCCGCATAAGTCCGCATAGGTCAGGGGGTCGGATTGGCAGGCTGCTATTACAGCACCTTCAGAAGTTCTTACAAGCTGGATAGAAAAGGTTATTCTGGAAAATTATGTTGGACTGAAAGAGAATGGAGTGAGTTATAAAGTGACATTTTTAGTTATCGCAAAATCTTGCTTAGCTATGTTTCCAATGATAAGCAAGTATATTTATGTTTCCAATGCCATTGCATTATGGACCGGGTCGTCATCATAACCAACCCAAAGAAATTCATAGCTGGACTTAGGCCTTCTTCTTAAGTTGGTTAGTCATGAGGTAGTTTGTCTATTAACCCCATATATGTCAGACTTTCTTAATTATTATGACCACGATCACTTTTGATGCAAAACCTGACAGGTTTCTCATAGTACTATAACTATGTTAAAGTTAGCCACACTTTATAGTGTTTGCTATAAGTATATTTCTAAGGTTGTTTGGTAGATAATAACGTTTTACTGTTGTAGGTATACTTACCTACTTGAGGTTGTAAAATATTTTGATGTCACATGTTCACATTGGCGTCAGAGTTGCTACCACCACCAGGCGATAACAAACAGGTCTCAAATAAATAAATCAATCTTCGAATAAGGTCAAGTCAAATTAATAGCAGCGTTTTACCTACCAATAAAACGCATATTAATTTACTTACCTTATTCGAAGATTATACTTTCAATTCTGCCTGGTGATTTTCGACGCAATGAGGAATAAAGATGGCTGCCTCAAACGCGCCACTCTGCTGGTGGTGGTAGGGGAAATGACCAAAGCAGAAATATGACGGAAGGGAAACATGACAGCTGTCATTTAAACCGTCAAAAGTCAAAGATATAAGGCGGAAAACGTAGTGTCTATCTCAAATAAATAAATCAATCTTCGAATAAGGTAAGTAAATTAATATGCGTTTTATTGGTAGGTAAAACGCTGCTACTATTTATTTATTATTATTTCTTAGGTAAACAATCAGTAGATACTTATATTCTAATTGATAATTTAAAACGACAACTGTTATTAGGGTCCAATAAACAGGTTTCACATAGTGAGACTATTGAAGACAATTTTTTTTTTAACAAATTACAATTAAAACAGAAAAACAAAAAGTACAATAAAAAAAAAAAAAAAAAACACCTAGGGAACCTGGGGAGTCTCCTCGAAACAGCATTTTGACAAAATGTAAGTAGCAATTCTTGGTGGTTTTGAGCAAACAGATCTAGTTTGGGGACGTCAACCAGGCCATTGAACGTAATTAATGCTCGTCTAAAGAAAGTGTTTTGGGATCTGTGTTTGGCTAAGTACGCCATAGAAGTAAAGATTAATAAAATTTTAGAACAAAGTGAGTACAGTTTGGCTATTTTCGCCTTATAAGATGAAATTGATTTTGGAACCAAGTGAGTTCATTTTGGCAATGTACGCCTTAGAAGATGAAATTGATTTTGAAACCAAGTGAGTTCAGTTTGACTATGTACGCCATAAAAGTAGAAATTGATTTTGAAACCAAGTGAGTTCAGTTTGGCTATGTACGCCTTAAAAGATGAAATTGATTTTGAAACCAAGTGAGTTCAGTTTGACTATGTTCGCCATAAAAGTCGAAATTGATTTTGAAACCAAGTGAGTTCAGTTTGACTATGTACGCCTAGAAGTTGAAATTAATTAACCATGCGAGATCTGTTTGGTCAAAGTAAAAAAGTTCAAAAAGTTCAAAAAGTTCAAAAAGTTCAAAAAGTTCAAAAAGTTCAAAAAGTTCAAAAAGTTCAAAAAGTTCAAAATGTTCAAAAAGTTCAAAAAGTTCAAAAAGTTCAAAATGTTCAAAATGTTCAAAATGTTCAAAATGTTCAAAATGTTCAAAATGTTCAAAATGTTCAAAATGTTCAAAATGTTCAAAAAGATTTTGGGTTAAGATTATGTAAGTTTTTCGAGTTTTAATGAAAGGACGATGAATTAATTATGAATTAAAAATGAATTAATGATGAATTAAAGATGAATAAATGATGAATAAATGATGAATTAAAGATGAATTAAAGATGAATAAAAGATGAATTACAGATGAATTTAAGATTAATTTAGGATGAATTTAAGATGAATTTAAGATGAATTTAAGATGAATTTAAGATGAATTTAAGATGAATTTAAGATGAATTTAAGATGAATTTAAGATGAATTTAAGATGAATCTAAGATGAATCTAAGATGAATCTAAGATGAATCTAAGATGAATCTAAGATGAATCTAAGATGAATTTAAGATGAATTTAAGATGAATTTAAGATGAATTTAAGATTTAAGATGAATTTAAGATGAATTTAAGATGAATTTAAGATGAATTTAAGATGAATTTAAGATGAATTTAAGATGAATTTAAGATGAATTTAAGATGAATTAAATATGAATTAAATATGAATTAAATATGAATTAAAAATGAATTAAATATGAATTAAATATGAATTAAATATGAATTAAATAGAACCGTTTTTCCCCCGAAGGGTAAAAAACGGATATTTAGGTTTCTGCCGAAGCTTGAACCAGGGTTGAGATTACTACCTATGTAACTCAGTCATTTATAGGTTTATATCGATAATAGCGCCATCTATGTTGTGAAAGTGGAACTAACGGAAGCTACGAGGACAGCGCGTGGCTGCTCTTTCTTCAGTACCTACCTACCTATAGCCGGCAAGGCCTTTAGGTCTGGTTCAAGCTTCGGCAGAAACCTAAATATCCGTTTTTTACCCTTCGGGGGAAAAACGGTTCTATTTAGGTGTTCGTGCCTCTGCTTGAACCAGGGTTGAGACGTGTTTAACCTCTGCCGGCGCTGTCCCAGGCGTACTGTGACATGGTGTATGCGCTCCAGGGTTAATAAAAATTTGTTCATATTTTTCTGCATAATAATTATATTAAATATCCTTATAATAAGTAAACAACATAAAGTAATTCTTGATCTTTTCATTGAATCAGCTTCAACCTTTTATAATCAGATAGTTATTATTACTAGTTATACCGGGGAAAAACAACATGATACGTTGTTTGTTGTAGAAGTTGATGTTGTTGATCTAACATCTCTTAAGTAATGATTAAAAAATGTATGTTTAGATTTCCAATTTCCTCTTCTTAGAACCTCATCAATATCCATTTTTTGATGTGTCCAGTTGTCAGTTGCAACACCTGCCCTTATACTTCCGGCTGTTGATGATATTCCTGCTTCTTTAAAAAGGGTATTTATCCACCCCGCAATCACCGCTCGCGATGCTTCTTTCACGTTTCCTCTCGTCGTGATGAACAGGCTTTTTATCTGCTTTGACTTTCGACGATTCTCAGATAGTAAAATTACTTGTTTTACCCAGTGTATCAGATTAAATCTATGTTTAGGGTGGCTTTTGAGACACCATCCTGACTGTCTATGCGTGGCGTTATCTGTTTTAGACCCATATCTTGGCCAAAATACCATTTTGTTATCATGTTCTTCAAAGAGATCTGATTTTAAGCTTAACAATGTGAGGTCGTGTACCCTTCTACCTGATGCCAATAAGAGTAAAACGCTCGTGTGACGGGATACTGCAAACAAGCTTCCATTATCAAAGTTATAAGCTTCTAGGAATCCTATTAAGTCATTTACTGTCCAAGAAAGCGATCTTTTTATTTTTGGTTTAGAGGATAGGATTCCTTTGAGTGCATGAGTTACTATTGGATGTGAGCTCAATCCTGCGCTATGACGAGGGTTTGTAAATGTTGCTACCACGGACTTATGGACCAAGATAGTTTTTGGGGCCAGTTTTACCACTTCATGTAAATAGCAAAGGAATCTTGCTAACTCTGATGGTTGGGGTTCATCGCTTTTAACTTTTTCTTGTGATGCCCATTTAAGCCATCTTTGCCATGCTGGGCGATAGGTTTTTAATGTAGATGACCTCCAAGAGGCTTGTAACAACTTCACTTCGTGATCTTTCCAGCCTAAAATTTCTCTGGCCCAGCCCGTACCTTCCAAACCAACAAATTGAGTTGGTCTACCTTCGCTGGTGGTTGGTTTGTCTGGAGGTCTACTAGATTGAATGGAAGGTTGGGGATTTCCCACGGTGGTTGAGTGGCGCGCCTCTTTATTTCTGGCATCCAGAAAGCCTTGCACCAGTTTGGGGCTACTAGTAGATAGGTCCCTGTTGATGTTTGAAGATGATACAGAACTCTCGGTATGAGAGCTGGCGGAGGAAATATCCACCCTAGGTTGTACTGCCATGATTTGCTGAACGCGTCGGTGTATTGGCTCATCTTGTCGGCGGCGTCTTCGCTTACGTACTTCTGTAATACTGCTGACCGACTGGAGGCGAATAAGTCTACTTCTGGCTTGCCCATCAAGTGGAAAATCTGTTCGACTATTTGGGGTTTCAAGTGCCACTCTGGTAGTTGTTTTGTTCTGGACAGACTGTCTGCCAGACCATTGTATGGCCCTGGAATGTAGCGAGCAATTAGGTTGCAGTCGTGTTGTCTGCATAGATGCAGGATGCATTTTGTTGTTTCTAATAGTCTTAAGGACTTTGTACCTCCTTGTTTTGTTACATATGCAGCCGCAGTTCGATTGTCCGTCTGCCAGGTTATCACTTTTTGCTGTATTTGTCTTCCTAGACATTTTAAAGTTTCGTAAAGAGCCCACAGTTCTTTTTGGTTGCAGTGCCATTGGCGTTGAGAGCATGTCCATCTTCCCCAGAATTTTTGGCTGTTTGCTATGGCTCCCCATCCGGAATCGGCAGCATCCGTAGTTATGAACCAGGTTGGGTTTGCTTGATGAATTACCGTGTTCTTGTGGGCATTTTCTATCCACCAGTTTAACTCTTCCAAACTTGCTTCTGTCATCGGGAGTTTTTTGTGCGGCTTTAGTTTTAGCAATTTGTTGGATTCGATCTGTAGTCGTCGGCAGTGTAGTCTTCCTAGGGGCACTACAAATGAGGCAAAATTCAATTTTCCCAAGATGACTTTTGCGTCGTGCCAGCTCCAATATTCTTTCTGCAGAAACGTCTGGCTCATGGATACTACCTGCTTTACCTTTGTGTCTGAAAGCATCTTTCGGTTTTTGTCGGTATCCCAGGTTATTCCTAAATATTCTAGGCATTTCGATGGCTCTGTTACGGATTTTCTCTTGTTCACCGACCATCCCAGCTCTTCCAGTTTGTTGATTACCAATATTGTTTGTTCCCTTAGAGTTTTTGGATCTTGATTCACGATCAAAAAATCGTCCAGGTAAACTACAACTTTTACATCCAACGTCTGTCGAAACCAGTGTGCTAGCCAACTTGTTACCTTTGCGAAGGCTGACGGAGCGCTTGCTAGCCCGAACGGTAGGCAAGTCATCTCGTAGATAACCCCTTCGTAAACTAAGGATAGAAATCTGCGATGTGTTTGTACTACTGGTACGTGATAATAGGCTTGTGAGATATCCACTTTTGTCATGAAGACCTTTGGACTTAGGACCGTTGGGATCCGGCAATGGTTCAACAGTCTGAATTTTGGTGCATGTACGAAGCGGTTCAATCTTTTTAAGTTGAATATTGGTCTGTAAGTTCCATCGGGTTTTTCTCTTAAAAACATTGTCGACAGGAATCCTGTTTCGTGAGAGCTTAGTTGAATTGCCTTCCAATTCAACATTCTTTTGATTTCGTTCTTCATTCCTTCGGAAGGTCGTGTTTCGAATGATTGTCTGCGATTCGCTAACTTTATCATTAACGGTTTTTTCAAAAAGGGTATTCTGTAGCCTGATATTATGTTTATTACTGTTTGAGGGGCGCCTATCGACAACCATTTTTCTCGGTGAAATAACAGTTGACCGGCTTTGAAAATTTCTGAGTCAATGACTTTTTGACATTTTTCCATCTGTTATTCTGCCCCTTGGCATTTTTATCTTGTTTGTCGTTGTTGGTGTGTTGTGCCCTTTTGTTACCTGAACCATAGGAGGGGTTATAGTTCCTATTGAATTTGATAGATTCCTTCTTAAAACTTCCTTTTTTGTTCTTATAATCGGGTTTGTAGGCCGTTTTTGAAGTTGGGTGAAAGGTCTTCTTGAAAAGAAAAAACTTTTGTATTCCTCCTTGATCTTTTACAACTTGGGTTAGCTCAGGTTCTTGGAACAGATGGCAGTCTGAAGGTGGTATGCTGTGAAGGATTTCGTGCAATGCCTTATTTTTCACTTTATATGTGTCTCTTCTTTGTTGGATGACTTCACCTCTTCGACCACATACATACTGAAGCAAAGCATCAGAATTTTTACGGAATTTGGAGTTATTGCCTAAAAATTCCTGCCCCACCCTTTGTTTGACCTCTTGTGGTAGCTTGTCACAAAGTTCTTCAAATATCTGTCTTTGCTGAAGTAAACCATTGGTAATGGCTCCCAAAATAAGATCCGTCTTTTCTAAAATGGCAACAGATGTCCAACTTGGGGTGACTCCAGCGAACAAGTTGTTAACCTTCAAAGCCGAGAACGTTGGAGTAGCTTGAAACTGCTTCTGTACCTCGGAGTACCGAATGTATTTCCAGTTGTCAGTTCCCAAACGTTGGCATTCCATTCCTTGTTTTGCTAATACGGGATCAGCTTTGGAAAACTTTGGCTCAGTTTCCGTAGTGAAAGGTTTGAAATCAAAAGCTGTTGAGCTGTCTTTTGTAGCTTTGGTTGCTTTGATTGCTTCCAAACGACGTTGAGCACTAGCGATTTCATTTTCTACGACTCTTTCAGCGTCATCCGTGTATTCCACAAAATCTGCTTCACTGGTATCGTTTTCCCAGTTGACCATCGGAGAGCGACTACAATCTGCTTGTACTTCGTCGTCTTGAGTACTATCAGCCATCGAATGTATGGAGGCATTGAAATCTGCTGGTTTAATTGCGTTCTCACATAACTTCTTCATATTACTGTTTGTATCGGACTGCATTTCGAGAATTTTATTAAACATCTCCATTTGTTTTTGCATGACAGCCTCTAAGAAATGGCTACTGTTACTATGATCCACGGATCTCACCACATCCTGGCGTTTTGATGGAGGAGACGTCCCTCTTTCTTCACTTCGCCGCTTGGTAGCCGACATAGTCCGATTATCTGGATCCGAGAAGAGATCGCTTGTTGCCTTTCTGGACCTTGATGACCTTGAAAGGGGGGTGCTACTCGCGCATTGTGCTTCATAGTTTTCACCGCTCATGATTTTTGACGTTTTCTCACGATTCGTGAGTTTGCCTCGCGTCCTTAGTTCTCGGACGGTAGCCATAAATTCATGGTAAGAGGGTTCATGAACTTTTGCTGCGATTGTGTGAGGTGAATAAATCAGCGCTCTCCCTAGCGGCCAGTTAATAAGTACTTTTCGAAGGTACCGATAGGCTCTTTCAGACAGATCTTTGGCTTCTGGGTAAAAGGCACGCACTAGATCAGTGGTTGGTATTGCAAACCTAAGCTTGCTGTCCATAGCCGACGAAATTTCTTTGCCAAATAAATCTTCATAAGATTGATTGGTCACTTTCCAGTCTTCCCATTCGCAGGGGTAATTCTGTTGAATCGAACGGACAATAGCTTTGAAAGCGGTTGCTTCCTCTTCGTCTTCTGGCACTAACAAGGCCAGGTTTTTCATTGTCAAGGCTGATGTGCTCGCCATAATCTGCAAACCGTCAATAACCCCATTAGTTAAGACGACAATTAGGTGTCATTTGCTACATGCGGTAGGACTACTAAGTAGGTAGCCATAAAATAATTCCACCCGGGGCGGTAGGACGACAGACACAATCTAATATACCAACTGAGGGTAGTGTTTTAGCGAGACGACATGTGTTTTTGGGACGACATGTACTATGTTCGGTAAGACGACATGCGTTTGGTGAAACGTCATGTTTTCGGTGAGACGACATGCGTTTCCATACGACATGCGCTTTGTAAGACGACGACGACGTGGCTGTAAGCACACTTGTGACGGCTTATGTTGCTACCAAGAGCGACCGCGTCTCGTCACTGGGCCTAGGGCGCCGAGCGGAATTATTGTCGTCGAAGAAGAAAATCATTTTAAACTTACCGAATTTTTTGTTTCAATATTATTTTTCCTTTTAGCACTTGTTTTCCGACTGAGTTACAAAAGCGTACTGAAGAAAGAGCAGCCACGCGCTGTCCTCGTAGCTTCCGTTAGTTCCACTTTCACAACATAGATGGCGCTATTATCGATATAAACCTATAAATGACTGAGTTACATAGGTAGTAATCTCAACCCTGGTTCAAGCAGAGGCACGAACACCTAAATATGAATTAAATATGAATAAAATATGAATAAAATATGAATTTAATATGAATTTAATATGAATTTAATATGAATTTAATATGAATTAAATATGAATTAAATATGAATTAAATATGAATTAAATATGAATTTAAGATAAAATAAATGTGAATTATTTATAAATTAAAGATTAGCGATGTATAAAAGACTTACTACTTACTAAAAAGATGAATTACAGTTTTAGGTGTTCAATTACAGTTCAACAGTTCAGTTTTACAACTGAATCACAGTTTTAAATAAAAATTGGACAAAGATTCTAATTGAAGTTAGTGCGTCGTAAACCTGAACCACTAGATTGTTTACTTACCGAAACAGTCACTGTCGAGAAGATGTTTGCATTTCAGCAAGAACAATGAGGAGATGACATTACTAGTACATGCCTGCAGTGCCATGGCAGGGCATGGCATGGAGAAATTCAAGTTGATAAGTTCTTCGCTGTCAGATTTAATGATGGCGTTTCCATGCATTTACTGAGCTAAGTTAAACGTATCTTTTGTAGTATTTAAAGCGCAAGACTAAGTACAGAGAACTCGTCTAAATGCCGTGGATAGTGCACATTTAGTGTTTTATATTTTTGGAATATATTGTTACTTTTTAATTATTTCACAATTGGAAATCCTATTCATTTCAACTAGATATAAAGCAGATGAATGATAATAGATTTATTCACAGTGTGCTTGCAGATCTGTAAATTTTATGACGAGTTTCAGATCCTTAAAACTCCAGGCAAAGTTAGTAGCGATGCACCGCAGAAGGTGCCACAGGACACAGCCGTGATGCACTGCACCAGTGGCCTGAGCCATGATGCGCCATGGAAGGCGCCGCACCAGTGGCCTGAGCCGTGATGCGCCATGGAGGGCGCCGCACCAGCGGCCTGAGTCGTGATGCGCCACGGAAGGCGCCGCATCAGTGGTCTGAGCCGTGATGCGCCACGGAAGGCACCACATCAGCAGCTTGAGCCATGACGCGCCTCTGAAGGTGCCGTAGTAACAGGCTGAGCCGCGAGTTACGTAGCAAGGAGAAGAATTATGTAGTTTATTACCACAATTTTATTTTGTTTTATATTTTATTTTATTTGTTTATTAGGTACACAAAACAGAGTACAATCGATAATTTACAGGCATAAATACTATTAAGTTATGAGCTAGACAGTACCCCAAAACATGCGTACACAGAATGCATAGAACAGGAAAGTTAGTAAATAGCGTGTAACCAGGCTTAACTAGTAGTAGGTGATTAAAGTTAACATTTACTTGGAACTTAGGTGTACTCATACAATTATTTTATTACAGTAAGTGCACACACTTCGAGTTAAGACTCGAAGAGAGTGCAGAATTAATTAAATAACTAATTTGAGTTTTCGGCACACTCTAATGAAAGAGTGGCCTAAGATGCATTCTTGAATTTATTTAGATTATTGTTAAAGATATGAATTTTATCACTGTATTTAATCAATAAATCGTTAAATAGGCGACACATTCTGACAACGGGGTTATAATAAGAGGCGTTGTTTGAATGGACTTGTAAGGCGAAAGTGTTCTGAAAGAGTTGCCGAGGTCTAGGCTTTATATTTAGATTAATAAGATAAAGTAAGCAAGGAGAATCGATATGCGAGTGGGTAATTTTGAAATGATACAGTAGATCATGATATTTGCGACGATATTTTCTAATAACATTAAATGAAAATGATGGAGCTTTGCAGTATAGTTAGGCAATTTCCTATTAAGACCACATCTGTAACTTAAAATATTCAGTAACTTTTTCTGGACCCTCTCAATCCGGTCAACGTGAATATTGTAGTAGGGAGACCAAATTACTATTTGACTTTTAAAAACAATTAACTGTTTGACTGTATTTTTAACCATGGAGATGTCTTCCTATCACAATCGGAGTATAATTTATGCTATAGGAGTATTTAATTTAAATAACATTTTACCCGAATGCATTGTTTATGGCTGGGATGCGAAGACTTTTCTGATACAAAACTGTTATATTATCTTAGAAATTTCATTTAGTTAAATTTTTTTTGCATACAGGCTTTGAATATGGTAAACGGGATATCTAACTGTAATTATTTTTAGATAGAATTATATTTTTAATATCTGTTTATTCTTAGAAATGACTAAGATTTATTTGGGTGTCTTCGTATCTTCTACTTAATAATTTCATTTTGTTTACAAGTTTTATATTGTAATTTTGGATTTGTTTTAATTTGTTCTTATTAGTTGTCTGAATTTTGGTAGTCATTCAAGTTTCAAGTTTTGTTTAGTCATACATATACATAGTTATCATGTTATCATTATGCTCTTAGCATGTGCTTCCAGAGTAAGCACACTGTCGGATGGCCGAATTTGATAGACATTAGATTATTTTTAGATTGTATTTGTATGGTCATCCTTTCTCATTAAGTATTTGTGTTTTAATTCAAGTTTTGTTGTTACACATTCAATTTTTTTTTAAATTGTATTTGAATGGTCATCTTTTCTTATTAAGTATTTTGTTTTAAATTCAAGTTTTGTTTTTAGACATTCAATTTTTTTTTTGGATATAGTTTGAATGGTCATCTTTTCTCATTATTTGTTTTGAATTCAGGCTTTGTTTATTAAGTTTTCATATTATTATATTGTGCACTTAGCATGTGCTTCCAGAGTAAGCACAGTGTCGGATGGCCGAATGTGATGAATTTCAATAATAGTTCTAATTTTAATGGTTTATTAGAAATTACTATTATGATATTTGATGACACTTGTCATATTTGTTTGTGAAATTGTCTGTCAACTTCATAGAAATGCCGTTGGCAACACTGACTGACTCCCTCCCTCCTTGACGTTGGTTGGTAAAGTAGTGGGGATGGGCGGTTGGCGATGGCAGGGAGCGAAGGATTGGGGTCAGTCGGTCGTTGGGACGAGTACGGAATACAACTTAAAGTGTAGTCTTTATGTATATCAGTTTGTTAAATATTAAAGTGTAACGTGGAGTAATTATTACAGCCTATTTTACGAAAAGAAGTGAGTTTTATTAAACTCGTACCTAATACCTAAGTTACGCGTAATATTAGAAAGATAACCATTGACCCATTTCAGTGCCTGAAAATATTTTCAACCTGTCGAAAAAACATCTATGTCCTATCACTAACAATCTAACTTTGTTCCTAGAAAAAGTGACCAAAACGGAAAACTGCTGCGTTCATAGCAAAATCCGGTTAGTAGAAAATGATTGTCGTGAAATAGTGATGGGACATAGTAGGACCTACTATGATAATTATATAGGTATATTGATGTCGATAGGATAGGTAACGTATTTAAGAGGCATATTTATAACATTATGACATGTTATAGTAATCTCTTGATATTATAATGAAAAAATCGACTTTGACTTTGACTTTTGATGCTAAACATCGCGGTAAACAGTTATAAAAATCTAAGCTATACTGAAAATAGAATTAAAACATAAGATTTGATCGAATAAGAAGTTTTTTCCTAAGGCTTCAATGGAGTCTTAAAAAAACAATAAAACAATAACTTATGTACTGAAATGGATTTATTTATTTCACTCTTACTTTTTTAACTATTTACAATTTAATTTATCACAATTTTACAGTCAATACAAGTTATATACAAAAACATGAATTCTACAAAGTTTTACTAAAATTTACACAAGGAAGTAGGTATACAATACTTGTAGACAGCTAAGTACGCAAAATTACGAAAACCTCACCAAAGTATGTTTATAAAAAAACTTTGGTCTGAGAATACTTAAGACATGCTGACTGACCCTAAAATTTACTTCGTTAGTTTGTTATTTTTTCTCAATCAGGTTATGCTTTTACTAACTTCATTTTCATGGCATTACTATGTTGCTAACAATTTACAAATTTACATACAATTTATATAGAATTCACAGTTCAATTTGTCTAAAGTAGAACCTATACACAGCTTTCTGGCCCTGGTATTTCCTCTGCTATTAAATGTTCCCGCCTGCTTAGAGACATGTTTCCTGAGATCAGCTTACTTGACACCCTTGGCGATTTCAATATCTGCAACCAAAATAAAATACTAACATACATATATAAAATCACGCCTCATTCCTATGGGGGTAGGCAGAGATCACGGATTTCCATTTGCTACAATCGAAAATAAAATAATATTACAAAAATGAAAATATCCTTAGCCATGTGATGAAAATTCTAAACACAATGCCATTGTCCCATTTATTTCGGCATATTTTGATGAAAGAAGACTGCAAAAAGCAGCTATTGTGGTAAAAAAAATAGTTCATAGTGTTCGGTACGCAGTATTGTTCCTGTGTATGGAATAACCCCTTTTTGAGATTCCATACATATTCTGGAGCGCCATGTATAACGGTACTTTTCTAAAGCTTAAACTGAATAAAACTAAAATTACATTTTGAAAGGACAATGGAATAAAATTTTTAAAAATGAACTATGTTTTCCACCTACACACACACTTAAAATAAATAAATAATGCGGACAATCCACACAACGCTATCTAGCCACAAACTAAGCAGAGCTTGTACTATGGGAGCCGGATATTATACTATATAATACTTAAACACTTTTTTTGTAAATACATACATAGAATACGATCTAACACCCAGACAGAGAACAAACATCTACGTTCACCACACAAATATTTATTTTTCTCGGTGGGGATCGAACCCACGACCTACGGCGCCTAAGGCAGAGCCAGTCAATCACCTAAAGGTACAAAACAGAGTTCAGATCACCGATCGCTATTATTTTTCAAAGAATATCACAATGAACATTCACACTAATCAAGGAAGTACCCACTACAAATTGTTTTCACTTCATTATGTTTCCATCCAAAATCACGACTTATTTTCAACAGGAATTCATGCAACAACTGACTTTTAAAAATACACAAAGTGAATCTACGAATCTAAAAAATAAATAACTGACCGGTCTAGTTTCCTCTTCATCCGTGTGCGTGGATCGCTCACCCCACTCCTCCCCTCCATGAAGTGTGCCATTTTTGACAGTTCTGTCGATCCCGCATTTCACGTGGGGAGGACATCCGTCTAAAACACAGCATAGTTAGGATTTTAAAGTTTCCGAATAGGTTTTTTAAAAGCGTTGACGTTTCTAAATTGGATCGCATTTTTTGATGCGTGGAAGTGAAGCGTTCTCTAGGAAACCCCCTTTTGAAAATAAAAACCTCTGCCGCTGTCAAAAAACTAACTAAGCAAGCTGTAGTTGTCAGCGCGGTAAAGTTTCCAGATGTTTTTCAGACAGATTCGTTATAAGGCTGACATCATAAGCTACGGCTCATTCTATATACTTTATAGAATAGAATAGAAAAGAAGATAGAATAAGAAGTAGTATAGAATAGGAAGAAGGATAGAATAGGAAGTGGGATAGAATTGTCGCACTCGTTACTATAATTATGCTGATCGAGTGACGACCAATTTACTTGTATATTGTTCATCCTTGAACTACTCTCATTATGTGGCATAAAATAAATAACATTTGATATTTTATTTGATTTGAATAGGAAGTTAAGAGGATTGACGGAGTGATGGCCGAAGCCTGGGAAGAGAGGCATTGGACGTCCATTAGCACGATGAGTTGACGACATTGACAGCGTCGTGGGCCGCAGATGGATGAGGGTAGGCCAAGATCGTGGTGAATGGCAAGAACAAAGAGAGGCATAACAGTGGATTAAGTTGGGCTGCGGATGACGAGTAAGTAGGATGGAATAGGAAGTGGGATAGAGTATGAAGTAGGATGATGAATTAATGTGTTCTTACCAGGTGGTGGATTCAATATATCAGGCTGTGCGTGTTTCGGTGGCTTCAACGTGTAAGCCACAACATACTGGCCATCGCCAGCGTTGATCTGCAGTTCTGGAGCGGGTTGTTTCGTCGGAGGCCTACCCCTAAAAGAAAATCTTGTATATATATATATATTTAGGATCTCGGAAACTGCACCAACGATTTTCACGAAATTTAGTATACAGGGGTTTTCGGGGGCGATAAATCGATCTAGCTAGGATTCATTTTTAGAAAATGACGAGAAGTTGGTGTTTTGCAATAATCAAACATAAACTCAATATACGACTGTTCCTGCCATCTATTGGCGGTTGTGAGCAACTAACTGCAAGCTAGATGGCGTTGTTAATTAAAAATAAGCTAATAAAGATACGACTCTTCCTGACATCTATTGGCAAATAATAATACTATTTTTTTTAAACCCGAGCGAAGCTCGGTCATACCGGCTCGTAAACAATAAAGACGAGATTTTAGATCTTAAGACGTCTGGTAGATTTTAAGCCATTCCTGACCTCTGTCATTCCAACCATATTCGCAATAAAACTTTATAAAAAGAAAGTAAAACTTTTTAACCCGCTTCAAAGACGAATTAAGTTTGTCATGTACATAATTATGTTGAACAATTTGTCCATCAATTTATTGAAAATCAATCTATAGTTATGTTTTTTGTTTTTTTTTGTACTCTAGAAGTCGTGCACTCTATTTCCTCCCTTTGACGATTGTCACCAAGTTTTAATTTGGATTATGTACAAATTCTTTCAGTTTTGGAATGCATAATTTCACAAAGTGTTTCGTCAACGAATTTAGCCACAACTTACCTTTTCTTCTTTAAAAAATAACCAGTGAATATAGCTCCACAACAACAAATGACGATCGTAAATATGATTGCCCAGAATACTGTTTTCGAGACACCCGCCATGAGATTACTGCTACCATCTGCGAGAAAGAAAAAGACGAATTTTAAAACTACCCTATATAAGGCATGTGAATTGAACGTGAGAGATTTGTGAACGAGGTTATCCAACAGAGAATCAAGGTAGTTGACATAGCTCAAAGGATTAGTAAGCTAAAGTGGCAGTGGGCCGGCCATGTTTGCCAAAGAACAGACCATCGTTGGAGCAAACGAATACTAGAGTGGAGACCGCGTTTATATAAGCGGAGTATAGGACGCCCTCAGACAAGGTTGGGTCGACAATCTGCGAAATGTAGCTGGCAAGCACTGGAGGAGAAAAGCCGAAGACCAGGCTCAGTGGCACGTCTTGGGAGAGACCTACGACCAGTAGTGGACTGATATAGGTTGATGATGATGATAATGGTGTGAATGTAAAATAGAATAAAAACAAAATTGGGTATTAAGATAGACGTTATTACCCAATTTTGTTTTTAGTCTTTATTTTATCATGAAAGCACTTCAGAACAATCAAAGAGTTATTTAGTAAAGCCACAAAAGCTTCTTCAGAGCGTTTTACGTTCGAGAAAACCGATTGAGACTTTTATGTGTAATGAAACTATTTTGGCTACGCTTTAAAAGCTGCATTAAACCGAGCGTGTAAGAGGCTCTGTTAATATTTTAACACAACATATAAAAATATTCAGACGGCTTTCATGTCCAAATAAAACAACAATAAAACTAGGCTTTTCGGCTTGATTGCCCAATTGAGCGCAAAATATTTCTGCAATTGGTCTGGTAAACCGTTTTTTTGCAATAAATGGAAAGATCAAATAAATACGTTTTGATACAAAACAATTTTTTGTTTATTTTTCGAATCCCGTACCTACCGGAAACCCGCCGATTGTTTCCGAACAAAGCTAAACGCATCTTAAATAACTTTTTTATTATAGCAAAAAATAAACTAAAAATAATTTTGTATGAAAACATAGATAATGATTGTTCCATTTATTATAAAAAAAGCGGCCAAGTACGAGTCAGACTCGTCCATGAAGGGTTCCGTAGCAACAAATTACTTAATATAAAAGTTCTTGTAGTTCGTCGAGAGGTAAATTGCGGTTTACAATTTATGACGTATAAAAAAAACTACTCACTAGATCGCGTTCAAACCAAATATCGTTGGAAGTTTGCAGTAATGTACATCAAATATTTTTTTTAGTTTTATCATTCTCTTATTTAAGAAGTTAGAGGGGGGGACCAACATTTTACCACTTGGGAAGTGTCTCTCGCGCAAACTATTCAGTTTAGAAAATTAGAAACCTCAACATCATTTTTGAAGACCTATTCATAGCCCCACGGGTTTGAAGAAAAAAAAAATTTTTGAGTTTCAGTTTCAAGTATGGGGACCCCCCCCCAATTTTTTTTTTTTTTCTACTTTTGTTTTAAAATCTTAATGCGGTTCACAGAATACATCTACTCGCCAAGTTTCATCAGTCTAGCTTTTATAGTTTCGGAGAAAAATGGCTGTGACATACGGACGGACAGACAGACAGACATGACGAATCTATAAGGGTTCCGTTTTTGCCATTTGGCTATGGAACCCTAAAAAAGATGGAACAAACCAATTGAATAATTTATGCCAAAAGTAATTATATTCGAAATTCAAATCATTGCCAACAATTGCAGCAATTACCTTAATCACTGGTGTGAATGACGATATTGTCCGAGTGTGAATCTAGCAAGGTATTAGCCATCTCTGTCTGACAACGTGTTCAGACTGCTACACAAGTGAGATAGCATAATCTTATTAGCAAGTGTAGATAGATAGGGATTTATACGACCGTTTCATCTAGGAGATTGGGCCCCCATTGTCTATCTATCAGTACGCAATTGGTGTAAGCGTTGGACTAGTTTTCGAGTAATTTGGTTAATTGGATCTAGTTAGACGTACGACGTGCTTGAGCCGAATGGTTCTTCAAAGTTGGCAATTCATCTTCAAAGTTAATGTTACATTAATGTAATGAATGTAACTATGTAACATTTACTTTGAAGATTCATGTTTACAATTCAGTCGTTCAACTTGAATTTCTAATTTGAATTGGGCATATTCCAGTACACTCTATTTTGTGATGATAAAAATAGTAAGACAAATCAAGTGTGTACAAATAATACGACCAATAAGATGACGTCAAGGCTCTGAACTTTTTTTTAGTTTTTTATACAACCAGGTGATGGAACAAGCATAATATGGCCCCACTCATGCTAAGTGATAACCAGCACCAAACATTGCCTCGTAGGTCACGCCCGTCAGAACGTGTCCTACGATGCACTGCCTATCAACTTTGGGCATACAGATGTTCAGCTTCACGTATCAGTAATTTTACCGGCACCCACACCCTTCAAACCGTAACACAGCAATGCAGAATTAGACATGGTGGTAGTACTTCCCCGGACGAGCCCTTCACAAAGAGCTACTACTAAAACTATGAAGAAATGTTTGGACTGTTATATGTTAATACCATTGACATCACCGACATAGTTCGTAGAATTAGTAAGTTGAAGTGGCTATGGGCAAGTCATAGCTCGAATAACTGACAACCGTTGGAGAATAAAGGATCTCGAATAGCGACCACAAACCGGAAGACGAAACGTAGGGCACCCACCTATCTGATGGACCGACGACATTGATAAGATCGCGGGAAGTCATTGGGTTGAAAGGGCTTAGAATCGTTCTTTCTGGAAAGGAGGCTATGAACTTTTGGGGCTAATGATGATGATTATGACTGTTGGGTTTACTTTAAACGGCTTGGTTTGAAACGAACCAATCTTTCCGCCAACACGACCGAGCCTTACTTCCGACCAATCGGAAGTTCCGCGCACCGCCGCCTGAGTCGCGAGCGAGCGCTGCACGCGCAACTAACTTCACTTACACTGCAGATACATCGAACGTTGACCGCGCGCAAATCAAGAAAAATCCTAAAATACTCAAAAACTCATCTAATCATTGTGAAACGATACAATCTAGTGTCAGTGCAGCATTACGAAGAAACTGTGCATACTTCCCAGGCCTGGGATCACCTCAAAGGCAGCTCTGGGCAAGGAATTGAGAAGGTTAGTTTCCACAGATCAAGCCGTTATTTTTCATGTTCATATTTTAGCTATCGAACCGCACAATGACTGTTGACATAATAAATAATATCTGTAGATATATTTTAGAACATAAAAATGTAGTTATTACGGATAAAAACAACAGGGATGTGGTCTGAAAAAAATGCATAATACCTGTTCTTCTTTCTGGATCTTGGTATGTGAGGGCTTGTAGCATGATCCTCTCAGATACTCCTTTGTCGTTTCTCGAATGTACTGTCAGTCGGAGAGCGTTACCACTTGACCAAAGCACTGCGGCCGGTACTAAGAATAGCGCTACACCATCTAGTGGAAAAATACCAAATATTTTATTAGGTCATTTAGCAAATAGTTCCTTAAATTATGTCTTGCTTTTTTGCAAATTGGCTCAGTAAATATTAAAAAATTCCAAGATATATACTTTCACAATTTTTATATAAAGCCTTGTATAAAGCCTAGATCGCCTGCGATGGCGATCAGTGTATCGCAGTCAAATATTGCACTGTCAAAGTTTGCGGCAGTGTTTGCGGATGAATGCAAGACCCTATGTTGAAACTGATCCCCATCGGCATGGGCATTTAGACCATGGGCATGGGCCATTTTAGACCATGTAGATGTATTGTGCGCTTCTTGCGTGCCTATAAGCTATAGGAAAAAAAACGAAGAATTCATTACAAACTTACCAGTTTCATTAGCCGTAACGTTAAACCGAACAGTTCCAGTAGCTGAGTCCAAAGCTTCCAGCACCACCAGTTGCGGTAGTCCGCCATCGTATCCAGTGACGCAGCGAACAACCAAAGCGTCCCCGAGGTCGTCCCTACTCGCGTCCTCAATCCAGCTGGATCCGTTACCAGATGCAATCGTGCAGTTCCGTGGGGGGGATGGACGAGCTGGTGAAGTATTGTTTGGTTGAAAAACCTCATACTATAAACCCATTGTAAGATGTCACAGTGGCACATACAGAGAGAGGCCTATACCCAGCAGTGGGTGAACTCAGGCTGTGGATGATGGAAGACGTCATAGTGGCATGTGCACCTGCCACTTGCATACAAGTCGAATGGTAGATATTTGAACATCTTGGCTTGATGGTGCCAGTTGAGACTCTTGTTATGGTTTTGGAATAGACTTCCGAAATCGGTATAAATCTATTTTTATGAACAACGGGATATTTATCATTAGAATAGTAACAACAGTAAGTACCGTCAAAACTAACAAAAGAGTGCGAAAGAGGGTAAATCGTTTTGCCTGCCAATAACAGTTCAACCCGTGATCATGGTCCATGCAACTGTCCGAAATATGAGGAGTAAAAATTCACGAAATTAAATCATGGTAAATATCCCGTTGTTCATAAGAATAGTGTTAAAAACCATGATAGTTTCACGAACAAATCTTAAAAAAAAAACGAGGAGACTGTTAATTAATCAGTTTGTTAGGCAAAATCTTGGCAGGATGACGTTTAAAAATCTGGCCTGCAGTGTCGCCAGGTGGAAATGTAAACGTGGCAAGCAGTTTTTTTTATAATGATTAAATATAGTAAATTTTTTATAGTAAATCAAACTGAATTAGCTATACGGCCTTCTTATATGCGAACACAGCGTAGCGATACAGTGGCATAAAAATGTTGAACGTATTTAGTGTGGCTTGAGGGGAGTGACTGCTGGCACGCATTGGAGAAGAGCCGAAGACCGCGGCTCAGTGGCGCGTCTTGGGAGAGACCTACGTCCAGCAGTGGACTGATATACGTTGATGATGATGAGGGGAATGAGAATGCATTTCGATTGTGGAGGCGTTTTTCTGTTGTAAGAGGCGAGAAGGGTAATAATGAAAATCAGTTACCTAAAACATAAATAAATGAATGATTAGATTTGCAAGTGATTGTAACTTTGATTCGGTCATTAAAGTACTTGTCAAGTGTATAGGTTATTTTAAAATAATAAAATCATTTTCTTAGGACCTTTTCTTTTATTATTCAAACTGCTATTATCCATCCAAACCGAGCATCGAACTCGAGTGGTGATTTGTCATTCAAATCGTACATCTCATTTTATTATCGGCTTAAACTTGATCAAAGAGCTTTTCTTGAATTGTTAAAGAGTTCTGTGAAACTTTTCAAGATTGAAATTCGCTTAAATTCTGAGAGGGTTTTACATTAAGTTAAAACTCTTTAAATTCATTGGTAAATAAAATCGAGCCTTCAGATTGATTTCTTACCCCTATAAAGATGGTTCATCCAGCTTTACAAATATTTACAATGTAAACTGTGAATCGATTGGCTTCGTCAATAAAAACTGAATAAGTTAAAGGAATGTAAAGTTTATCAATTACAGAAACTGATTTTGAGGATTAAGATAAGTAAGTCTTTAAGAAAGTTATTTGCATTGGATATGAATCCACTTTTTTTCTTTCTGAAACCAACTTGGCTACGCATCAGAATACCATATTTGGACTTTGAACGAGTTGCTAATCGTGCGAACAGTAACGCTCCTCGCACGTTTTTGTTGTTATTTTTTTCCGCCTCACTATAGGCCTGATCACACCTAGTTCGCTGGCGGTAGCGATCAGTGAAACGCTGTCAAATATCGCTGTCAAATCTCAAATCTGACAGCGATATTTGACAGCGTTTCACTGATCGCGTTCGCCAGCGAACTAGTTGTGCGCAGGCCTTAACGCGTTGCCTGCCATCGCGCGTTCATACCATTATATTTAGCGTATTTATGCAAGTTGTGTAGTCTGACGTGTAGCTGACTGTATTAGTTGAAATCTGAATTATGTGGATCCTTTGGATTTGGCAGGACACCTTGGCAATTCAGCGAGCCGTGATATTTTTACTATTGTAAATTGGAGCTCGAGTACACTTCTGTTCAATATTACTTTCATATTGAAAGATGGACGTCAACGATGGAATATCATGAATAGTTTTATTGTATTTTATCTTTAGTAGAATTTCAATTTGCCTATTAATGAAAGATATTTTGTGTAAGCATTGAGATCTATCTGAATTTCACAGTGTTTGATATTACTCGTTTTCAATGATAACTCAAGACAGTCATTACTCACACTATTCATCGTCGACCGCATCATCACTTAACAGCAGGTGAGATAGCGGTCAAACGCAAACCTATAAATTGTAAAAAAAAAAAAAGTCTCTAAAATATACGCCCCAGTTGAAATTCCCCCACTTAAATGTACTTAACATTCCTTACGATGCTAAAGAAGGGTAGTCAGAGTAAAATACAAAGGCGGCTTGGGTATAAAGTATAAGTGTAAACCATAAAAACAAAATAAAATCTCAACAAAAAATAAATTAAAAGCGTTCATTGTTGTGTAGACGTTTCAACTTTTCATGTTTACGATTGTGAAACTAATTAATCTTAATTTTTGTGGCTTCGTGAAGAATGTTTTGAGCTAAAGTCATATTAAAAGAAAGGTTAAATTATGTTGTGATGATTGTAGAATATGAATGTGGATGATGATTACAGAAGGACATGAACAGCAAAGAAAAGATGAAAGCGTTGCGTTAAATTTCCACATAAGTAAATACTTATGTGGAAATTGAACACCATCTAGCCCAAAACTAAACAAATAATAAATAAATATTCTTCATTTGGGCTTTACAAAAATGTAACCCAACAAATAACACACGTACTTGTACATACTATTCTTTATAGTTATCTACAACCTACCATGATTGAACACACCATCAAAATTCACAATCATAACTTACATTATGCATACATAAGTTACACATCTTAGAGATAAGTCTTGAATCATGTTGGCATCACAGTGGTATTAGGCAGGTACGTAGAAAGGTTCAAAAAAAAATCTAACAAAGTTTTCTAGAATTAAGCAAATCTTATACAAAAAATAATACTTAGACAGAAAACAAATATTTATTTTGTCTTGTGTATTTGCAACTATTTATTTTTATTTTTTATTATTTAATGTTTGTTCTCAGGAAAACACGGCCTACAACGCAGAAGGCGGAGCTGTAAGGGCTGTTGGGATGGTGATGAAGGAATGACATAGATAGATAAACATACCAGCGGGTACAATCTGGTACATGCATGGGTGCGCCTGACTGCCCACCGAGTTGGCACCACGGCAGGTCAGCGCGCCGTAATCACGCTCACTCGCCGGCGTGTATCGGAGCTCGCTCACACTTCCGTTCAGTGTCCCTGGGAAGTGGAGCATGCTTTTGAGATCTAAATCTATGTATATACACATATCAACATTGTCTAGGGATAAACAACATTTTGTTGATTTTACAATTAAAATGATTTCTTAAAACAAACTATAGGTGTGGAATCTTTATTTTGTGTTGTTTATTAATAATAATTAAATAAAAATCTGAAAATCAATCCGTAATGGAATAACCCTAAACAATGTGTGTACAAAAATGAATTCCTATTTCCTTTGGTCACACAATCACGCGTGAACGGCTAGACCGATTTGGCTGAAAATTCGCGGGGAGGTAACTTAGAATCGGTAAACGGACAAAGGATACTTTTCATCCCGAAGTAAAGTACCAGAGTGAGCCAAGCCACGGGCGGCTGTTAATAAAATATATCATATACCTAATCATAATCTTATTCATTTATTCATTGGTTCATATTATGGGGTAATAAAATCCAGGGCATGAGCCCCGCTGGAGAGGTCCTTGTATAGTAGAAAACTAGGATACCTATCAATTTGAGAGGAAACTAAAACAATCTTTTATAAATTTGTAAAGGCCTGCGCACATCTAGGCGATGGCGATGGCGATCAGCTGAAACGCTGTCAAATATCGCTGCTATATTTGACAGCGTTTCGGACCGCTAATGACCGTTAATACTCTAAGGACTGATTGTTCAATCTACGGATACCACTATTCATCTAATAAAATAGCAGTCCTTGTTTTTGAATAGCTTATTTTTTTTTACATATTTTTATTCGATGGATGAATTTGTCTTTACGTTAAAAAATTTGCCCTTCGTAAAACTACACCAGAAACAACAAACGTGTATTTCAAACCAAACGATTTCATTTACGTAAACAACTCGCTTTGTTACACATTCGAGCGTCAGACATAAGGTGCTGATTGAACTGTCTTGATGCGACCGAGTGTTAAACGAGAGCACTCTGTAAGCGTACCTCTGAGAATGTGTTTAGAATTGGGATTTTAAACGTCTGCACGTAGGCACTTCAACTGTATTCCTTACATACGTTCAACCAGAGAGCGGCACGTGTTTATTATTAAGGCTGGTTTTATTGACTGTTGCAGCGGCTACGAAACTAATTAAGTAAGGCTGCCTCAAGTTGATGAACGCGGGGCAGTGCATCGTAGGGCACGTTCCTGACGTGTGATCTACGAGGCAATGCTTTATCATAAGCGATGGCTACCACCTAACATCAGGCGGGTCATTATGCTTGTTCCAACAGTTCGTTGTATAAAAAAAGCTACATAGTAATCTGAGAGTAATCTGATATTAGTAGCATATATTATGCCTTTTAGCACTTTTAGTATCAAGCTTAAATTGTTAAGGATGTCATAGTTCAAGTGTTCGTCAAGCCTATTGCATTTCCAATCCTGAGACTTGTTCTAGGCATTATTTATAGTTTCTGGAATAGGGGCAATAAAATATAAAGTTAATCATCTACAATATGCAGGCCTGCTTACTCGTAACAAACACTTATAACAGAGATAGGCGCCGTGGTAGCTAAAATTACAGAAAAAAACGTGCTACCAAAATTTCATAAAACTTACCATATCTGGCCGGTGATACATTGAAGCTCTCTCCGCTATTATTGAACTGCCAGAAGAATGTGACGTCAGCAGGATCGGCGTGGACGGAGCATCGCACGCGTAGGGCTTCGTCTATAGCTGCGCCGACCACTTGAGGAGTTACTTCAGCGCATACTGGCGCAACTGTTAGACAAAGAAAAGTACCTAATGCTATACTTTCACATATTGGAATATATTGCCTGATAAGTACCGGCATGTAGCTTACTAGTCGTAAATATGCGAGTAATAAGCCAGCAAAGTTGGAGCAATCAAAATAGATAGCACGCTCAGTATTTTCGGAGCCTATCATTTACTGTTCATGTTAACATTCGCTCGGCCTTCTAAATTACAGGCATAAAATAACAATAAATTTAAAAACTCCAAACAGCGAGTTTTCCTGTCGTAAAACGATAAACATAAATCATACGAACAATTATTTTGGCAGTGCCCGAATTATTTCGTCTTTCCCTCTCCCAGCAATTAAGTGTAGGTTGCCGGTAACAGTCCACGGAAGGAAGCACACGATGCGCCAATATACACGGCTGTTGTAAATCAACCAACGGACACAGTTGTTGATTTACGGATAGCTGTATAATCAAGGTGTAATCCTGGATACCGCTGGCCTTAAAAATACTAGCCCTTGAAGTGGATTTATAGTTTCCACAGAATCGATTCAGTTTCAAGCGTGTAAAGTTTCGAAACATTGCTAACGGTCAGCATAATCTAAACCCCCGCATATTTTGTCTCCAATTAGCGGATACCCTGCCCACTTGATAGGAATTAATTCAACACAAATTGAGGAAATATTTCGCAATAACTCTCCTCAGCTTCCAAATATTTTGGATATTTAACTTTAGCAATTAGTGAAATTGGTTTGAATCTTTCCAAATGGAATTTTGTTAATCGTTTTCAATATTTCTAGAACTAAATCAAAATGTTCATTAATCATTTTGTGTTTCATAAGTTAAATAAGTCAGTTGGGATGGCTCAATAATTAAAGGTGTGCTTTCAGATTCGTGCCCTAGTCAATCTATATTTATAAAAGAAAGTCGTGTTAGTTACACTATTTATAACTTAAGAACGGCAAAACCGATTTTGCAGAAAATTTGTGGGGAGGTAGCTTAGAACCGGGAGAAGGACATAGGATACTTTTTATCCCGAAAAAGCAACGGGAACGAGGCGTTACGGGAACGGGCGAGCGAAGCCGCGGGCGGCCGCTAGTCTATAATAAAAATGAATCTCTATTTCCCTTGGTAAAACTTAGAACCAGGAGACGGACATAGGATACTTTTTATCCCGAAAAAGTAACGGGAACGGAGCGTGGGAAGCTGCGGGCGGCCGCTAGTATTATAATAAAATAGTTCAAGTTTTGGGACATAATTTTATACAAAGTTATTGCGAAATAATGACAGCCTGCAAAGTGGCTCATTCCTCTCCATTTAATTCTATTTAGCTGGCTACTATTTTTGCCGAGGGTAATAAATAATTTGGGCACACAAGCAACAACAAGCGCTTATTACACTAGCGAGCAAAATGTATCTTTAGGATCGTAGAAAATTTATGCCGTGCGGTGAACCTAAACAAAGCTCTATGAGTAAGTGAACGCTAGAACAGATCGGCATGGGGAGAACGGCAGTAATATTTAAGCAATAATTTTGATGATTTAGAGCCGGTGGTGCCTCTGTGCCAATTACTATGCGGGCGGTCCGCCGCGGAAGGAAGTCTGTACGTCGATCCCAACCGCAATCATTTGAATATTCGTAGACACATCGGTATTTATAGGTCAGTAATTCATACTGTGTTTGTGACGTTTTATGGTTCCTGTGCCCGTGTGGCAAATGTATATTTCGGGAATATTAGGGTTATGTAAATTAACCGTCTCGCTAGTGTATGGTGAATAGTATGTCACTCACGAGATTGATCCCGAGACTACATGTGATATCATCAGAAATCACTCAGTACCAAGGAACACTTCAAGATTATTTAAACCCTCAAATAATCTTATTCAAATGTCTAAATACTCCAGTTCAGTCCAGTTCCAGTTGGTATTCTATGCACACTATGTACAGACCAGCCAACTCTCATATTTGAATTTATCAAATTAAAATAATAAACTGTATATTTTTAGAGCACACATTTTCTAGTATCCTTTGTGAATTTATTCAGTGGGTGTCTTCTTCAAATAATGTTCAAACAGGTTTCAAACATGTTTTTCTAATTTTGCTTTTGTTTTGGTAATCCGATTTATTTTTCAACAGCCATCAAAGCTTTGATCCTGTGGTTTATACTCTTGTTAACGGTATAGTTTGTTCTCAGAAAAAAATAAATCGGTAACAGACTAGAGGTCACACCATATCGATAGACTAGTGTGACTAAAAGGAATTTATTTTATTCGTCGTCACATTAAATTCCAATGGATTGAATTTGATTGAATTCGTTATAGCGATGCTAAAGTAGTGGTAAAAATACCTGTGATATCTATAATCACACGTGACTCAACTGTTATCCAAGTAAAAATAGGAAAACATGACAGCAAATGTTAAATTTAACAGATATTAAAAGATTTGACAACACATGTCAAAAATCTTTGGTGAACAAAAAGCTGTAAATAAATCTATTGTTAAAGGTCTCTTACATTGAACTCGTAGGGTGACCACTTCACTGGTCGTCTCTCCTCTGGTGTTGGCTGCTTTGCAAGAGAATGCTCCTGCTTCTCTTCTTGTTACCTTCTGGAGGACCAGGGATCGTGTGCTGACGATGATTCCAGAAGACATGTTTTGTGTCACTGGCCTGTCCTAAAGTAAGGTTTGATTTAGTTATTTATGTTTTGCCAAAAACATAAAAAAAAATTTAAGAAATATGGCTCAGTAAAGAAACTTTGCATATAAGCTATTTTTATGATTATTTATCTACCTTGTTAGATTTTTAATAATAGTTCACAAAACTTTCAAATTATTTTACGAGCAACAATTCCAAAAGTAATCTACATAAAAAATACAAATCGAAATCCTGTGCAAATTTATAGCAGAAGTCATATTTTAGGCCAAGAGCGCACTATAAATTTTACAACGCGATTCCCCGAAGGGCTAAATTACAATATAAACTTTGGTTATTCGAAACTTACGTTATGGTACCAAGATATCCGATGCTCCCTCGGGTTCGCGCGTATATTGCATTCGAAGTACACGTCGTCACCTTCTTTGATGTCGTGAGGGTTGAGAGTGCTGCCGAGTGTCAGCGACACTAGAGGACTGTCTGAATGAAAATATTATCTTATTAAAAATACAAGACGGTTGAAAAATAAGCTTCATCTTTTCACGAGTTTAATAAGTGTATAGTGTCTGCGAAAGCAGGACTTATGCTCCATGATATAAGTGTTATTAAAATCTTGCTATACAGCAACAATGGGATAGACTCTGTGTCATTTAAATTTTTGAAGAGTTCAGTTCGTTATTTTTTTTCTTGTTGATATTTGATGTCAGTTGGCAAAAGTCCTGTTACACAAATTGTAAACATTTTTCATTTTAGCCCTAGTCTGGATAATAAAGTAAAATGTTGTATTAAACAGTAGGTATAACAACTTTGAGGTGCACTTAAAAACCAGTGATACAATAAGAAGAAGAAGTACAATTATTAGCACTGGATACCTCAGCATGAGAAGAAATTCTAGTATGCAGAAACAGTGCTTGAGTTTGAGTCGAGCCTCAAGCAAAAGATATTTTGACAGTTCGCCATTGAAAAGTGTTTAAAAATCTATGCTTGAGGCTTGACTCAGACTCAAGCATTGTTTCTGCATGCGGCCCTATAAGTATTAGAATGGGGTCAACAATCGCAAAACAAATCTAAGATACTAACATACAACGTTGAGCAGTAGCTGATCATCTATTGACGTCATTGGAAGACTAGGGTTGGCTGCCACGCACTTCACAGTAGCTCCGTTGTCAGCTGGCATAGGAGTGAACACTAGAGTGCTGACTGACCACGTTTCGTTTGAATGGTCTGTTACCTAAAAATAATCATGGTATAAGGTATTTTATAGATAAATTGACCAAATATAAAATGGAAATGGGAATGATAGTACGAAATAGTTTTATTTTAATTAACATTACTTTAACTCAATTTTTTTTTCATTAATTGAAATTACATTTTTAGTGCGAAATACCAATAAATGAATAATAGAGAAATATCAGGGCCCTGTTTAATAAAGCTGACAATTCGACATAAATGTCACAAAGCGACAAATTTGTGGAATTGTCGCGCTTAGGATATTGATAAAAGTGACAAATATGTCACAAAAGCGCGACAATTTCATAATTTTGTCGCTTTTTGACATTTATGTCGAATTGTCAGCTTTATTAAATAGGGGCCTGTTTATGCCAAACAACTGTCAATGTCAAATTTATACTTTGCCAACAGTAAAAAGTATAAGGACAGATTACTATCAATCAAAAATAAGTAGCCGTTCTTAGCTGATAATTTACGAATTATAGCATCCATAAAGATATATGCCGTTGCAAAAATTAAACGTGCTTATCACCAAAAAAGTGACTGTCCCATAAAAAGCCAAGACCGTAAAAAGGATTCACTTCCACTCCCTCGAACGTTTCTGTCACGAACTTTTTCAATAGCCCGCGTACAACGTAAACTGTTGTAATTACTACCGTTCGCTCTAATTTCAATGGCCGAACGCCGCAGGTAATCCCTCAATTAAGTTTCATTGTAAACTCAAACACGCACTTCGACGGTCGATCGCCGTTCGTCCGTTGATGGACTATGATTTAGCAAGCGAGTAATTGGCCTGCATTTGGTGCGATGAAATATCTCTTGGCTTAGATAGATCTATTGCTCACCACATAAGACCTGCGCACATCTAGGCGATGGCGATGGCAATCAGCTGAAACGTTGTCAAATATCGCTGTCAAGTTTGACAGCGTATCACGTGATCGCCGTCACAATCGCCTAGATGTGCGCAGGCCTATAGTTAGAAGACATGATCTGCGAAGCCAGGTGTTGTTCGGGAATATGATTTTTCGAGATAATTCCAGAATTTTAAAGAACATTCTAGAATGTTTAGGAGCATTCTATTCCTGTGAAATTCGACCATTTTTAGAAAAGCCTCCCACAACCACCCACTTTCATCAATTCCATTCAACTCATAGAAGGAGAACGAGGGGTATCTACCATAGATCCTACTTAACCTACTTCTAGGTATAATAGGTAGGTACTTAGAGGTACTTATTATATAAATAAATATTATGGACAAAAACACAACAGTATCTGGCCCCAAACTAAGCACACCTTGTACTTATATTATGACTTACGAGAATTAGGATGAGGAATAATTTGGTTTTCAATTGAATTTCAAATTGAAAAACTCCTTAGTACAAATAAGCTCTAAATTTAAACAGTAACTAAATTAAATCTATTTTTTTTTTATTTGTTTAACCATCACAAAAATAATACACTTTTAGTTTAATATTAAACCATTTGGGTTTGTGTGGGATGTGTGACACTCATATAATTTTAACAAATTATATTAGTAGCAATAATTAAATTGGTAGCCAATTGAAGGTAGCACTGCTTTTGGATACTGTTATCATTATCAAATATTCCAGACATATTTTATTATAAGAAACCAAACAATCACACTAAATAAGGCGAGGCGTTCTGCTTTATAAAGTCCACAAAAGTAATTTAGCGTGTCCAACGCTCTGCGCTACATTTTGTCATATGCCGCAAGTTGGTACAGCGTTGTCTCAGAGTTACAAAAATCAAGCTATAGACCGAACAGTCTATGATAGAGAAAACCCTGGACATACGTACGAACACACACTTGCTTTTTATTATATATAATAAGTAAACAGGCATTTGCATCTATTGTAGATGATTTATATAGCGTCAGGGGCAACTGTTGATTACACAAGTCCTATTTGCGAGACGCTATAGTGCCTGGGCCAGGATTTTAGATGGAATAGGCTTGCCCAGCACCTATACCATCCTGACAGCTTAGTCGGCCTAATCCACAGGAAAGACATGGTCAGTACGTGCGGAGCTGGCTAAGCCACGGCAAATAAATGAACTGCGTCATCACTGATAACGATGTCTTCCAGACGATCCATAAAAAAAAACATAAATTGAAGAAAACATGGAAACACAACGCAGCAAACTGTTACATGGGAAAAAACAGTTACTTATAATGAATTATCTAACTATTTTCAACATTGTTTGGTGTTTTTATTTATGAATATCTACTGTGTGCGTAAAATGAAATGGGTAAGAAAGGAGTGACTACTGAGATGACGGCTGAATGATTGGTGTGGAGAAAACCTGTTGGACCGACCTAACGTGAAGTAGGATAAGGGCAAGAAGATGATTTATGCACACATTGTCACTACGAGTACTTGGGAACCACAACGAAGAATGTATAACACTACCTGCAGTGTGTATTACACACTGTGTCCATGTAGTTAGACAAAATATATATCACTGCCTTTTCTGAAATCTAGAACATTTGCACACCTAAAATCTGAAGGACCCTATTTGTTGCTTCCAGGAACGTACTCGTAACATAATCGGAAAATTGGGGCTTGATATAATTCAAATTCAGAATATTCATAAGTTCGCATAACATAATTCGCATGCATCGCCATAACATTGGGACATGTACCTGACATGTACCAACTATACAGAGTTAATCAACGAGTTTTTTTTATACAACTAGCTGATGGCCCTCCTGATGATAAGTGGTAACCATCGCCTATAATAAAGCATTGCCTCGTAGGTCTTGAACGACAGGAACATGCCCTACGATGCACTGCCCTGTGTCCATCAACTTGAGGCATACAGATGTTCAGCCTCACTTGCCAGTAATAACTTACCATCTTTTTATCGAAGCTTCTATTTTCCTTGTACCAAGTGATGAGGGCCGCTGGTCTGCTGCCCTCGGCCACGCATCTCAACGTAGATGTGGAGCCGGCTATTAGTTTCTGAGGCCTGTTTACCAGAGATACTGACAGAGGTGGCACTGTTGGAATAACGTTAAAGTTATTAACATTAAATTTCCATTCAGCGTAATATTCATAATTTCAACCAAATCATTGAAATACAATTCTATTATTCCACATATTATTGTAATCTAAGCTTATGTTTACGTAAGAATATACAGGGTGTCCCATAAGTCAACGTCCAGCCGAAATCGGGTGATGCGCCAAGTCATGACAGTTATCAGAAAAATATAAAAAAAAATATTTGCTAAGTAGCTTTCGAGTTATGAGTATTTAAAAAAAACAGGAAAAACTGACACCCTGTGATGATCTTTTAAGTCCTGTGACTACAAATATTAACTTTTCATTAAACTTTTTTCTGCAACGTAAGCATGCATTACCCTTCTAGAAATTACAATTCAAATTTAAGCCATAACTGCCTCCGTTTTCAATGAAATCGTGGAGTTTTGGCCAACGTTTCATTTCAGATAATTACATCACCCAACTTTAACCGTCTGTACCGCAAAAAAAATTTACTACACTATCATGGCATGTAACTTTAAAAATTGGCGCATTTATCCAGGATTCCAAAATGGTATAATACTTGCTAGAGTACTTCTTAGTTTTGGAAATAAAAAATGTTTTTTCAACTAAACCGGATTTCCAATCAATTTTATTTCAATAGATAAAATGTTTGTACCCTTTAAATGACGGACTTAAAATGCCTACGCTGTGTTTTTAAGTGACTCACAATTCACAGGTACACAGCAAGTAAACAGATAGATCCACCATCTTGTCGAAAGAGTAATAACCATGGGTTTTCAAGTAATTTGTTAGTTTTAGGTAAAAGTTTGAAATAACATTCAATCATAAGATTACTTCAATCGTGATTTTAATCTAAAGTTTGCCTTCGCCCGTCGCCGGTCTTATTACATGGTTTTTGACGTGATAACGTCTTGTAATTCGATGCAGTCGGCTGCTCGTACGAAAAAACATGACTCATGCGGCGTTATCTCGCTCTGAGGCGTTCCATTTAATACTTGAAGTGCAAGTGAGAGCGCGGAACGAGCGACAAAGTGAGCGATGCGACCGCGTGGACAGCTGTATGACGTTGTCACGTTCAACTGTCGTCAGTTAACTGACTTTACAGACAGCTGATTTTTTTAAGGAAATGTAGAGCTTGCATCACTGCTGAAGGCTAACAGTTTGATCATTTGCTGTAAATCCTTGATGTAGTTAAATTAAAATCACGATTGAAGAAATCCTATGATTGAATTTTATTTCAAACTTTCACCTAAAACTAACAAATTACTTGAACACTCATGGTTATTACTCTTTCGACAAGATGGTGGTTCTATCTGTTTACTTGCATTGTCGAAGTGGTATTTACTTGTACTTGTAACTTGTGAGCAACTTAAAAACGCAGCGTAGGCATTTTAAGTCCATAATTTAAAGGGTACAAACATTTTATCTCATGAAATAAAATTGATTGGAAATCCGGTTTAGTTGAAAAAACATTTTTTATTTCCAAAACTAAGAAGTACTCTAGCAAGTATTATACCATTTTGGAATTCTGGATAAATGCGCCAATTTTTAAAGTTACATGCCATGATAGTGTAGTACATTTTTTTTGCAGTACAGACTGTTAAAGTTGAGTGATGTAATTATCTGAAATGAAACGTTGGCCAAAACTCTACGATTTCATTGAAAACTGAGGCATTTATGGCTTAATTTTGAATTGTAATTTACAGAAGGGTTATTCATGCTTACGTTGCAGAAAAAAGTTTAATGAAAAGTTAATATTTGTAGTCACAGGACTTAAAAGATCATCACAGGGTGTCAGTTTTTCCTGTTTTTTTTAAATACTCATAACTCAAAAGTTACTTAGCAAATATTTTTTTTATATTTTTCTGATAACTGTCATGACTTGGCGCATCACCCGTTTTCGGCTGGACGTTGACTTATGGGACACCCTGTATATAAAAATCAACGCCCAGTAAATTTATTATCAGACCGTATCCTGAATTTCAGAATTGAATTTCATGTTTCATAAAGTTCGGTGTAATTAATTTTCATTCATGGGTTTGCTTATCAACATGATTTTGTAAATAGAAAATGTAATATGGGGCACGGAAACACATGCTTGCGAGAATGTTAGCGAAACTTTTGAAACCACAACCGCAACGAAGGAAAAAGTATAACAAAAGCGAACAAAAACTTGAAGGATAACTTTCTCACAACATTAGTAAATGAATTAAAAAATACTGAATACGATCCGTATATTTTACAATTGAAATTTTCAGTAAAGAGCTAATTGATTTAAAATCGATATTTGTTTTTACAAAAGCAGCAATCATTTTCACGTTCCACTTAATAGGAACACTACTTTACAGTCGTTAAATTGAAATTACAGTTGCATTAAATTAATAAAATATACTTGAGGATCTGACCCGAATGAATTTAATTGGATACGTAATTTAATATATTATATTTTACCAGGTCACTATAATTTTGGTATTATAAAATAGTATGTCTAGTTCAAATTCATTTAGATTTATTATTTGTAAGAGTAGATGATTTATTAGCAAGACGGATTGGATATCAAGGAAATATAAAGGACGAATTTAACTTTTGCCCTTATTTACAGGGTGATCTTGGCATAGGATTTTAGATGGAGCTTGCCCATCACCTCACAAAGCCGCATAGTTGACCTAATCTACGGGAAAGACTGATAATATGATAGATGGAAGTATTTCTGATGCATCTAAGTTAAACTTACAATTCAGCTCAAGTCTAACACTCTTCTCCTGTGGCGGTACTAAATTCGTGTTCGCTGCCCGGCATTTGAACGTGGTGTTCAAGTTTTCTCTCTTCAGATGGGGTAGCTCGAGTCTGTTCACTACCACATGGGTGTCAGTCTTCATTCCAACGTACTGTGACGCTGGAGTGCCGTTGACCCACCAGGAAACTTCTGGCTCTGGTCGACCTGAAACAAGGAGTGTTTTCACATCCAATTTTTTAAATTGAGTAATGTTCACACCAATATAAAATAAATATTGTGGACAATCCACACAACACTATCGAGCCCCAAACTAAGCAGAGCTTGTACTATCGGAACCAGATAGCTGGTTATGATACTTATATACATTATTTTTGTTGTAAATACATACTCAGAATACAATATAAATAAAAATGTATGGTGAATTTTGCTTGCTTAGTTTCATTTTCAGGGTTCAAGGTGAGTGAGCTTTTTGCTAATATTTTGATCCAACGTATTATAAGATAGTTAATTGGTACAATCGGTACGTAGTAGCTATTCATACTATTTTCGTTATTTATTTGAATACAAAAATTATTTGTGTCAAACCAAAACAAAACATAAAATAATGTTTTTTGTTGTTGCGATGAATCAACAAAAGTGCGTCTTTCAAAAGACTTCTTTATAAGAAGGCACAAGTAGTGTGCCTGTGTATTTACAAAAAATCTAAAGGGTACAAGAAACGAGAGTAAATCGAAATACGACGAACAAAAATCTTCGACAGCTGTTCCGACCCCACAATAGCATCCTCAGGACGGACGTGTTGACTCGGACGCTGAAAGGGTCACGTATTTCGTGGTATTGCAACTGTATTGGGTTTATCTCTATTCTGTGGTTCGTTTGTATTAATTTCGGAAGGAATAGAAGGCATGATCAGTTTACATGTATTTTTGTTGAGAGCTAAATGATGATGGGAAAAAATTATGTAATAACAAACTTCCAAAGTTTTTCATTTATATTTAAGGGTTATAGTTAAGGGATCTTTGTAAAAGTTCGAGCTCCAAATCTAAACACATTATTTTCGTAGCTGGCAACTCGTACACATAAAACCTGGTGAGTGTACCCTGAAACTGTGCTGTGTTACATAATACCATGCAAAATATGCAGCGGGCAAGTGATCCACTATGAGTAGTACTACTCATAGCAGACGCAAGAAAGAGCAAGTGCAAGATAGATAGGGTTGTCAAACCAAATCGAAATTGTTTCGCGCAATTTATATGGCTGCACATAATTAAATATGCCTGATAACAGGGTCAAAGCCTAAATTCCCGTTGTCCGCCCCGCTGCGTCATCACAATTGGTGAGCACACAGGCGGAGATAATCCCCACTGGCTCTACGCCAGCCGGCCATACTGCGGACTTTTCAATGAACCCATTCAGATGGAATATCTCTTCCAATGTTTCCATAAAAGAAATCAAGCAATAGAATTTTACTCTACTGTTCGACGTTTCAGTTTTTACTATGTCTGAACGAGATAGCTTCAGATTAACGTCTTTGATAGCAGAAAGCCCTTGCAGAAAGCGTTCGCGTCTATTGTTATCTAAGATTTATAAAGTCTGGGTTTGAATTAAAAACGCTGTCCTGTTCAACCAGGATTCGTGCAAACTAGCGCGTTCAATTTTCGCTCATGGAAAGAAAGATTTTTTTTATTCATTTAACACAACATACGCAGAACGGAACATTGACAAACATAATACTAAAATAAGCACTACATAAAATAAAATTAATAAAAAATAGGTACTTATTATATGGAAGGTACGAAGAGCATTAATATATTTTTGGACAATTGTCCACGAGTCATAGATTATCATTTTCATTTTCTTGGGGTCCTGAACGTATTTACTGAATATTGTACCTTTTTAAAAGTAATTCCATCTAAACTTTTTACGAATGCTTCATATTACATTTTTATTTGGCATTTCTATCATAAGTATGCAAAGGTTATAAAAGTATATTGCAGGTGCTCCGTATGAATTGCAATCGGGTCGTATTCTTGTATTAAATTTCATATGACGATCTCAAGGTTAAATAGCTACTAGTATCTTAGAGCTCCTTTTCATGCATTTGAAATAAGGCTTCTACGCTTAAAACTCAAGAGCTATTTTAAAAATTGCTAGGGAATTAAATGAAATATCTATGCAATGTTTTTTTTTAATTTCTTGACCTTATGACGTATATAGTATGACCTACAGTATGAAGTTTGTCACCGAATATAGACAACTCATAGCAGAGTAAGATCTTATTGCATGTAAAAGCATTATCAAAAGTTGACTTACCACCACGTACTTCACAGACGAGCACCAAGGCAGAACCTTCCATCAATGGCCCCACGATACCTGTCACATCAGCTCCAGACTTATCATACAACAACATCTGATGTGGAGGCACTGAAAGAAAATCACGTTTTATCATACGGTACAGAAATAATTCAGTTTACTGTAAAATATGGATTTAATATGAATACAGTCATCATCAAAACTAAATAAATCGAACGAAAAAAGAGTTTTATGTAAGCCATATCAATTTTTTTCGAAAAAGTAGCGTAGCTAGTTACGAATCCCAGTTACGTAACAGCAAAGGATATATTATGATAAAAGCTACATCAGCCTGAATAAGTTTACTCAAGTCAGACATAGCTTTTGGGTGATTTTGGCGTATAAGCTTGACACAAATCGGTGAAAAATTATCTTTAACTCCAGTGTTAAACAAGTTTGAACATTTGAAATACATAAACTTCTAATACTGAGTGTACCAACGACCTCAAAACTCGGCAAAGATTATACGGCATCCCTTTCCACTCCCCACAGTGAGATATAACATTAGCGAAACACCGTTTGATTATGATTTCACGCCATTAATACGCCCTCCCCATTCGCGTTCGTAATTGGATATTTTATGGTGTTATGAATATGGGTGATTACGTATGGTCTTTGTGCGAATCCCTTTTGACAAAAGATTCTTGTAAATTACCTCCCAGCGAGAACAGACTAATGGATCGTATAGCGTATAGAGGCTTACTTTAAAACGTTTTGTTCTGCGTGAAAGAAAATTTACTTCATTCGCTAGCAGCTTTTTCCGTCTGCTATAGGGTGATCGCTTTGAAAGCTGTATGCTTGTTAACTCAATTTTATAAATGTGCGCATTTTTATGCAGTAAATTTATTCGTAGGACTATAAAACAATGCTGTTGAACCAATTACAGAAGCACGATGACGAATAATCATAAAAAAACAATTTGCCGTCGTATTTTGTTGAGTTTCAGGCATTAAATAAATGTGACTGCTGCCGAAATAATTACGTCATCAAGGAATGAAACCTGGGAATTTGGTTGAAGAAGGCCTATTATCGACAAGGGCTCTTTCAATTTAAGCGTTTGGTCGGACTGCTGCCGTACGGGAATGGTGCGTGTGTCGTACGGCGCATGGACAGTTTTTTTTCAACAGTTGACGATCACGGTACCCTGCAAACATGACGGCAGGATGACACGGCACGACGGCATCCTTGTTTTGACTGGTGAAAACATCACCAAAATACGACCATCTTGCAGACATACACTATCAATTATAACGGTTGATTGTCGGGCCGCTGTTGTCCTGCAGACATTCTGCTGCGGCAGCACTACAACCGTGCGGCAGCAGTCCGACAACAAACGCTTAAATTAAAGCAGCCCTTAAACCTATCAGTTAACGTTCAGACAATTTGATCTATTCAAATCTTATTTCCTTTCAGATTTAACCTGTCTTCTGCAGATTTTATCTGTGTCATCGTCGGTGGCGTTTTTATCAGTGGGGGTGAGCAGCTCGACGGCGATCCCGGCGACAGTTCATAATTAAAATGTCTGCGCGATGTCATCATGGCCACGAGGCCGCGATTCCATAATGACTAAATTGATTCCCTGTCGGCACCTCATAAAATTTCCATTATATCTTGCTTCTTTTGTTTTATTATGGAAATTGTAGGCTATCTATAGATTGGAGGAAATACACGTAGATAGATAAAAATAAACTATGGCAAAATAGCGACCGTGAATTGGAAGTTGAAGAACGATGAACAGAAAATCTTATGTGATCATGGGAAGTTAGTGTAGAAGGCTGTTTTTTCTGGAAACAAAAGGGGGAAAGCCTTTGTCTATTCGTAAAATTCGGATTACATCTATCAGAAATATCAAAGTCCTAACGTAACCGTCGTTTTCATTATTATCATCAAGATAGCACAAGACATAAATATATAAAATGTTGGATAAATAGGCAAACTTACCAATAACAGTGAGACGGATTTGGAAGTTCCTCGTCGGAGAGTTTTTAAAATCCACTCTACATCTGTAAACACCCTCATCATCAAGTTGCACGGAACTGAGCGTCAAGGCAGCTGGTCGGGCTACTGTCGCAAAGTACGCGCGAGGTCCGAAGGCACCAGGATCAGACCATTGTAGGGCACTGTTGAATGACCGGCCACGGACGTCGAAACTAAACAAATAATGCTTATTGTAGTGAAATGCGAAAGATAAAATGAGGCAGAGCGCACTAAAAGAGAAGGCCTTGTGATAAAAAAAAAACTCGACGTTATAATGAATCTATTTATAGGGAATCATTTATATAAAGTAACGAGACAAAGTTAACAAATTATTTACCGGAATCACAAGACCTTTTTTAAAAAGTCTTATAGCTAGATGAGTCTAGGTTCTAGGTACTAGATTCACGTGACCAAAACGTAGATGAGTATAGGAACCAGTTGACGTCAAAGATGTAGTGGGATATTGGGAGATGGAGAAATTGTTCTTCCTGGAAAATGGGAGAGGTCTATGTCTACCAGTTAACTACTTCAGACCAACATTGATGTGGAAAAGACAAACCATACAGATCATACCTGCACTGGTTTGGTGGTTTAGAGAGGTTCAGATTAGAACAACAAAAAATATATGATATTATATTGTTAATTATTAAAAGATTATAATATCAAAACACAGAAAAAACATAGACACGTGTTCAACATACCTGGGAAATGATTACCTAAACACACGAGCGTGGGAATTAAACTCACAATGTACATCGGTATAGCCATGGTGTAGCTCAGAAGGTCAAACAATATTTTTGTTAAAGAAATATTAAAAATGGAATTTCAAATCTAAGATTCAATGAAGGAATTTCATAAGAAAATTATAAGAACTGCGTAAATCATCCGAGTACCTTGTACATTGTGAATTTATTCTCTAAAAACTGTCAAATTTTAGAAAAGACGACCCAACGGTTGAAGTTTTTCAATTTCCGGCCTGGCTACATTTTCTCAATCTACCGACCTCCATCCTAATTTATACAGCAAGAAGCTTTGAAAAAGATGATTTGATTGGACACCCTGCTGTTCGCAGGTAAAACAATTTAAGCACGTTTTTTACGATGGTATTATCTTCACAAAGCTTTTGTTTTACCCCTTTACTGCCTACTATAATTGCTATTTCTCGTAATCGCTTGCCTTAGTAAACAGAAAGTGTCTACGAGTCAGGAGTTCAAAAAGCCCAGCGGATATAATTCTGCCTACGTAACTTCACATAACTATTGTTGTAATTTGCTTTAGTGAGGATGAGTTTATCCTTTGTCACAACTTATATAAGTATTTACATAGCTATATACACAGCAACTTATACAATGTATATGTATAAGTGGTCTTGAAGTACCAATAAACAAATTTACATAAAACGATTCTAAGAATACGTAAGTAAATGGCTGATATTAGTATTTCAATCTTATAAGTTCGGAATAAGTTGAATATAAACTCAAAGGAAAATTGAAGTTGATTCTGTATCCGATTGAGACACCTCACAAAATTCAAGATCTTTCTAAAAAAATTGAAACTTGCTGACAGTAGAGACCATATATTTTATCTCAAGTGTATTTATATAAATTTAGATGAGGTGTTATTACTTTTCTAAATTATTGCAAAATGGCCTTCCAAAGTTAAAGTTTGGGCACAGCTGTGCATTGTGTACACAGTCACTGTCAGCTTTTAATGAAAACACAGTACAAAGGCCATTATAATAAAAAAGTACTTCGTAAATAGTAATAGGTTTTTTGAACGAAAACAATTTGCAACTGAAAAGAAGCTGATAAGTCCAGCGTTATGCTCTCTCGCGTCCTTTGTGCCTGAAGACAACAATATGTTATGGTAATGTTTTATGATACCCACTGGTACGGTACAAAATGAAATTGTGTCTCATAGATTACAGAAATAACATTGCACAACCATATTAAACATCCACACTGTACGTGTGCCAAACAGTAAAATATCAGCAGTGCGAAGAAATACCTTGTTATTTCCCTCTCAAATTGAAATGACAATAATAAAGCTTGATATTAAATTCCGATGTTTCATTCCCTTTGGGTGCATATTTTTGGAAACAATTTTGACATAAACTCAATGGCAACATACTTGTTACTTTTGAGCCGTCTGTCGGTAAATGGAAAAGACTCAGAATAAATATTCCTGGAAATGTATTGGGGCGGCTTATGTCCAGCAGTTGATTTCTGTCGTCAATTTGGTAAATCGATCTCCTAGTGCTGGGGGTCATAAACATAAACCTATGCTACCTTAGTGAATTTGCTGCATTGAAATCGCCCCTATATTTCTCCCATTATCGGCCGGCATTGATACGACCCCCGGACAGCCACAAATCTCCAAGTGTGATTCCCTAACGAGCTCGCGACGTCTTAAGTGTGTTTCGCTGTATGTAGGTGTGCTTCTAAAGCTAATTGGATCGGCTTCGTTCATCCGTTTAAGGTAGCGAGGGACGCTTCATTAGTCTTCAATTTACTCTGTTAATTAAATACGTATTCAGAGTTTTTAAGGCGTAAAACGTGGGTCGGAAAGTTGAATTTGACAAATGTTTTTAAGTGGGTTGGAATTATGAGATCGCATCAAACACATTTAGAATAATCTGGGTTTGGTAGGCGAGCTTTCTTTTTAAATTCGAACGAAAAGATGGGTGGGGTGTGTGTCAGTCTATCAGTTTTTCTTGTGCTGTAGAAATTACATTATTCAAAATAGTATCAATTTACTAATGACGACAAAGAACACAAAACAGTTTTTGGGGTTTTATTCCAATGTTTAGCTCCATGTCGATTTTGTTGACCAATCTAATCTCGAGGATTTTTTTGCACAAGGCGTTTGTTTCGAATATTTTTTGCATACAGAGGTCGTGTAGCATTGAGATGAAAGTCGCCTAATATTGGTGTGATTTAAATTCAACATCCAAAAAAGTTATCAAAATTTGTAATTCACTGTTTTCAGTGAGTAAAATAAGCTTTTTTAGGTGGAATGGTATAAAAACATAAAAATACTTGATAGATAGGTACCATTGATCTGAAAAGTTTAATATAAACTAGCTCTTACCTATAAATAGGTTTTCCGCCGCTTTTCCTGAACCACAGCACCATGTAGACACGGTCCTCAGTGACGTCCGGTGTGACGTCACATGGCAGCGATGCCTTCCGACCAAGCACTGCGTCGACATCCACCGTAGATACTGAAACAAAATAAAAGTCATTTTACTTTCAGAGAGAAGGAAAATTACTTTTATTTTTTATAGGCTTCTTAAACCGAAACACACACATTACTATTACGCTTTCCAATGAGTAACGGGTTTCATGAGGAAATTCGTATCGTCGAGCCTAAAATGTGCCTCCTTTGAGGAGATGCACTTGGAATTCTTTCCCTACACTTTGCTTCGGAAAAACCAGTGGCAGAACAAAAAGAAGAACGGGTAATGACAAAAAGTGTCCATAGTTGTCATGTTATTACTTATGTAAACTTATTTATTATTATTTTCATCTATTTGTGTATTGTATGTTGTGTGCTAAGAAGCAAATAAATGAGTGTCTATGTCTATGTCTATGTCTAGTTTTCAACCGAAACACTCTAGTATGAGATCACAGTTTCTAATTCTAACAGGTTATAACAAACAGTGGCAAACAAATTTTAGGCTACTTATGTTATAAGTGCATGTTTTATTTTTAGTAAAATGTATGATCATAGCAACCACTAAGAAGTCTGCGAATGTGTTCATCAAATTACGAATAATCACTTTTATGTGACGAAAAGACCCAATTTACTTTTCCAAGTACCAACTCAATTTAAAGGGACATAAAAACAATTTTACTACCCCCTAGACAAAAAAATTACTCGCAACATAAGACACTTTCTCAGGGTAATAATAAAATAAAAGAACATTAAAGTTGAGAAAAGAATTCTTCCGGCTATGAGTATAGTATATTTTTCTTGCAAAAGTATTTTTGGGAAAAGTTGTTTGTTTGGAATGATATTTCCGTACTGACTTTTATTACACATTTGAGAATTGTTATGGATTTGGTATTACATTCTACAGATAATTTGCTGCTCATCCTTTAGACATCCTCAAAGAATCGTGTAACCAACATAATCAATCTGAGGGGCTATCTTCCGAGCCAAGGGATAATTTCCGGAGTCGTGATGATATTATTGATACTCAATATTTAAAACTGTGATAGGTTCCCTCCCACCGTTGTTTCATAAAAATATTAGTGTTTAACCATGATATGTAATTTCAAAAGTTATACATACGACTTTTATTACACATTTGTATGGAGAGTCGCCTGTGTGATTCCCTCTTAAGCCATGATAATGTAATTTCAAAAGTTATACCTACATACAAATACGGTATCCAAATCAAACTACAACAATTCAATTCCATTAACCAGACTTATCAAAACATGTTGATTTCATAGAAGTTACCAACCAAATAAATACAATCAGAACGGAAACGATGCCTGCAGCTAAATAACAAATTGAAATAAGCTTGAACCGAAGCTAAAAACCTTTCAGAAACAGAGGCTTCAAATGGCCTAAAATGTTCACCATGGTTATAAACTCGCTCTGCAGCTACTAAATTAGATATAGTAGCTCTGCTTTTGGTGCTATAGATTGTGGGTTATGAATCCCCCTACCAAAGGATAAAAATGTGTGTGATGAACACAGATGTTTGTTATTACGTATGTGTATAACATTGTACTCGTATTTCTGTGGTCAAACTTCATGTCTGAAAATTTGTGATCATCTAAGTCCTTGTATTTCTTATTTTATATTGATTGTGTAACCTTTTATCTTTTTTTAATTATTGGTTATTGTAGATCTTAATAGACCCTTCCCACCGGTGTGTGATATCGCGCACGGAGGCGGATCAGCTCGCACGACACACCATGGGAACGGTCTCGTGAGCCGAGGTGCGCGGTAGCACAGGAGCCCTTTCTGTGTGCGTTGCCGTGCGTCGTCGTCGGCTGTGCGTGATGATCAGCAGAACCACGCACCGTAGGAAGGCAGCATAAGATACCCGTCATCTGTATTTTGCATCCATATTTTTTTTTGTAATTTGCAAAGTATTGCTCCTATTTTATTTTGATTATGTGACATTTTCTCTTGTTTTTAGGGTTCCGTAGCCAAATGGCAAAAACGGAACCCTTATAGATTCGTCATGTCTGTCTGTCTGTCTGTCCGGCCGTGTCACAGCCATTTTTCTCCGAAACCATAAAAGCTAGACTGATGAAACTTGGTGAGTAGATGTATTCAGTGAACCGCATTAAGGTTTTTACACAAAAATAGAAAAACAACTATAAATTTTGGGGGTCCCCATACTTGAAACTGAAACTCAAATTTTTTTTTTCATCGAACCCATACGTGTGGGGTATCTATGGATAGGTCTTTAAAAATGATGTTGAGGTTTCTAATATCGTTTTTTTCTAAAGAATAATAAAACTAAAAAAAATATATGTTGTACATTACTATGCAAACTTTCAACGATATTTGGTTTGAACGAGATCTAGTCAGTAGTTTTTTTTTTATACGTCATAAATCGTAAACCGCAATTTACCTTTCGACGAACTACAAAAACCTTTATATTATGTTATTTGATGCTACGGAACCCTTCATGGGCGAGTCCGACTCGCACTTGGCTGCTTTTTTATTTGAATTGTTTATTTTATGATAACATGCTAAACGATATCCTCGCAAGCCGTATTTACCATCCATAACGGCAATAAAAATATTATGAATTATAATTTTGGGCTAGATACCTAGTAGGTATATGCAGTGTGCGCCAATCTTTATATACTTCATGCAACGAATTAATATAATATCGGCAGCACTGAACTTAAATCTGTGATAATCTGGTTGCTCGTTATTGCAGTTTCATTTGCATTACAATAATTGCTTATTTAACCGTTGGTGGGCTGAAAATTATTTATTTATTTCATTATTATCGATGCAGTGCCGTCAATTATTTTGTTTCAAAATTAACCTTGTTTTTTTGAACTAAGTCAAAAAAGTATAAAGTGAATATAAATGAGTATGTATAGTAAGTAAATACACAATATAATAACAGCAGTATGGTTTAAATACAAGACCAAAACGAAATAATTCTATTATCTAGTGTTCACCCCTGCCGTTTATCAGTTATTTTTGTGCTCCCTTTTTTTGTTTCAGATAACAAAATAGTTAATTTACAACGAACGAATGGTTATATTTTGGTAAGCATTCACGAACATAAAAATACCAGTTCTTTAATAGTAAATATCTTTAAAGGTAATAACACATTGGATCGACCAAACTATTCAAACTAAACCGAACTACACACACATCTAAGCGATACTATTTGCATTGAATAGAAGATCCCACTGCAATATAAGCGGTTAGAATTTCAGCACTTTGAACTATTGACCTAACTAAAACAAAGCAAAAGTGCTTATTACCTGTATATATTCACGTAGGTAATAGGTGAGGCGGTATAGGTAACCTGCCGCGTCGAATGGGCCGTTCTAGAACGACTTCGATCACGCGATCTTACAAGTCCAAATTCTTATTGTACCTATACACCTTGCAGCTACTATAGCACATTACTTTATTACACGAAATCGATACATCTCGAATCGATAACACGCGCATTAGCAAGACAATGACGGGAGTCGGGAACTGTCGATCATAGGTAGGTTGAGCAATTTAATATAAAGCTGACATTGACTGACATGACTTAATAAAATCGACACTTTTATAAATTAATTTGATAATTCGTAGCTACATTAAAAGAAATGCTTTTGAGATTTCTGTTTAAGTTATTATAAAGAAACCTATTTATAATACAATAGAAGCACCAATAGTTGTGGGTACAATCCCACCAGCTATTTAGATTTTGCAAAAAAAAAAAGATAAACTTCAAATTAATTATAATTTTTTAAACTTTCATCTATCATGGTTTTCAACACTATTTTTATGAACAACAGGACATTTACTATGATTCAATTTTGTGAATTTTGACACCTGATATTTCGGCACAGTTGCATGCACCGCATGATCACGTTTGAACTGAAGTCCATGAGTAAAATAAATGTTATGGGAGACAAATCGATCTACCCTCATAAAATTACCATTAGAAGCACCAATTTTATTCCCAGTTATATTTGTAATGCACTCCATGCCCTGCTGTGAGTTCCGACAATAGCAAAGACCACCGAGGCTCATCTTATTACCTAATTCGTTTGAAAACTAGACTCGGTTTGAACTCGAATAGTCTGGAGTGCAATCTTGAATCGATTATTCAATTCGAATCCATCTCACGTGTATTCGAAATCGGTCAGCAGGCCCGCAAGGAGCCTGACTCCCAGCCAGTATGACAGCACGTGACACGACTTCATTTCAACTTCACTTTTGTCACAGTGTACCGTTTTATATAAGTTGTACAACTTGACAAAAAGAAAAAAGATGACTAGATTTTAAAGACGAGTCCATTATAAACCATCAGAAGTTTGAAGTGGACTAAGTGAGCCTCTTATTATATTATAATCAAATCAAGCATTATTATTAAACTATTCGACGAAACGTACAACGCCCGCTAAGCCGACTCAATAAAATAAAATAAATAAAGTCGGTGGACGGAGAGGCTCAGAATGGTTGTTCCTGGAAATGTTTATGGGAGGTCTATACGTTTTTAATAATAATATTTGAAACGTAGAACGCCCACCTACCCAATGAACCGACGAAATAAAAGAAAATAAATAAAGTTGGTCTATGGAGAGGGCTCCGAATCGTTCTTCCTGGAAATGTTTATGGGCTGATCTATATGCTCAGCAGTGACTTCTACAGACTGGTGACGATGATGATGAAGAATTATCATTCAGAAACAAAAATTAAAATAATGAGGTATCATCAGACTGAAAAACTCTAATGCATGCCTTCCCCATACTTCAAGAAAAAATGGTTCCTATCCACCTATACATCCTTGATCTTTACATTTTCAATGCTTATAGGTTCTTTTTTTTTTCTTTTTAAATATAAGAGCCTAGCGCTTGTTGGGGTTTTGATGCAGTTTTCTCTTATATATAAGTCTTTCGAATGCGGCCTTCTTGACTTATTATAGACTTGCTTAAACTTCCCTCCTTAAATCCTCATAGGTTTTTACGAGTAAACAATACTTTACTTTTCTGTGCTCTTAAATTATAAGAATCAACGATATCTTCAACATTGGTAGTGTGAAAAGAAACCAATTATGCTCAAGCAAGGGATCTTAAAAAATTGATGCTGAAGTTAAATTGAACATTAAAACAGAGTATAGTAGGAAATATTATCATTTTACGATGTCATGATAAAACCAATTTCTTAAAAAGTCAAGCGTTGCACTACTGAATTCCATTTATAATGTCTCTGCACAGCACAATAGCCTTTATTGCTCGAAAAATACGAGCCATTGAAAAACAATTTTTAATGCCACGTAAATAAACGTTTTGCTAAATGATTGATTTTACTTGTTTGAACGTGTGCTGCATTCGAGGTTTTATTATATAACTATAGGTATCAGTTTTGCAGATTGGGTAATTCCTGCTATCGAAATGGCTATTTGGCTCAAAATTAAGTTGAACTAGTTGAAGCTAAGAGTAGTATAGTAGAGCTCTTTGTGAAAAGCTCGTCTGGGGAAGTACTACCTGCACCATGCCTATTTCTGCCGTGAAGCAGCATTGCTGTGTTTCGGTTTGAAGGGTGTGGGTGCTGGCAAAATTGATGGATGCAGGGGAGTGCATCGTAGGGCACGTTTCTGACGTACGTGACTTACGAGGCAATGCTTTGTTATAGGCGATGTTTACCACTTAACATCAGGTGGGGCATATCCTTATTCTATCAGCTAATTTAAAAAAAACTGCGCTACCTATTCTATTTTTTTACTATTTCAAAAAGGAAGGTTTGCTTGCAAGTTGTCCGTACTTTTATTTTTTATTTTGTTTGTAGTATGTTACGCGATATCTTGGCAAATATTAAATTGATTTGGATAGTTGTATTACTGATGACTATAGTACAACCACAAAAATAAGAGTTTTATTTGGAGCTTTCAACGTGTCCCAAAAACACATTACACAATACATAATCTATCTTATTTCAAGACTTTGAAGTAAAGATTAGTCTATTTTTTTTAATTTGTATCTGCTCAGGATGTATTGAGGATGTCTGAGAGGGTTAGTCATGCACACATTTTGGTCTAAAACAAAAATAAGTAAGAATGGTTAATCATAAGATGTTAGCCTGTGAAGCCTGTTAGTTTACTAACACAAATGAACCACAAAATTGTCTATCAAATAATAAAACAATTTACCCGTCTGCTCAAAAGGAGGACAATGTTAAAAATTGATATTGAAGACAAACCTATCCGCTGTTGGTCATTTGGAATTAAAAAGCCAATCCCACCAAAACTTTCGCGTGACTTTAGTTTATGGCACAGAAATAGCTTTTATGATAGTTGACCTATACAAATTAATAAACCGAAAATTTAATGAGGTAGGTATGTCACACGCGCCGCGTAATTAATTTGAATAATGCTGTGGCTACATTACCGCGCTAAAAAACATTTCTACAGTAAACATGTTCGGCAAAGTCTGGACTGCACTGAAGTACAAGCGAGTGTGGTCACTACAAAACTCTTTGATACGTGCCAGTTTACCGACCCACAGTACTGCAACAAGGTATCGTCTCTACAATGGGGAGTTTCTGGGAAACTGTTTGGTCTGGTGCCCGCGGCAAATTTTATAATCGCGCCACACGCCGCAGAACCAGATTCCATCCTTACCACCTGGATGGCAACTGCTTGTTTTTCGCGGTTCTTTCTGCCACGCACGAGTAAGTTGTTGAATGAACTGCCTTCTGCGGTTTTCCCTCGGAGCTTCGACATGGGGTACTTCAAAAGGCAGATCTATCAGTTCCTAAAGGCTGGCAGCGCGTCAGCACCACCTCTGGTGTTGCAGGTGTCTATGGGCGGTGGTGACTACTTTCCATCAGGTGGCTTGTCTGCTCGTCTGCCAGCTATGGCTTATAAAAAAAAGCTTTCATCATTACCCGAGTATTAGCACTACATGATGCAACGAACTACTCGGCCACACTTTTTGCGATGCGCGTATGTTCGCCGTAATAGCCCGCTAATGTAGCCCCACCTTATTGTAAAATCCATGTCAGATACAGTTGTTATACGTTTGAACAGTTGCAATTCGGAATAACAATGCTTTTCCCATTGAGGTACACACGGTGATATTTTTAGAATTAATACGGTTATGAGAGGGATGGGTTAGTTTGTAAATGGAAATGTTACCTTCTTTTATTAAAGTACAATATTCTAATGTATACAGCTCAACTGAGCTCAAAATACTGGATCAATTTGAATGAGATTTAGAGCAAATATAGTTTGTAACTACTAGCATAAAAGTTAGTTTTTTTTTTAGAAAAGGAATTTGTGCCGTTTTAAAGGATTTTCGTTTAAAAAAACCCTATTGAACTTTAAATTGTGTAGGAAGTTGATAACGCAAAATGTTGGTAACGTTAAAGTTGGACAAACCGAATCAAATAAAAGTTCTCAAGAAGGGTGAGCATTTGCATCGTTTTATTTAAATTCTACTCCTGTGATTGTGATGAACCTTGCCGATGAACTTGAAATACATAGAACTGCAAGGGAAGCCATTTTTTAACCGACTTCCAATCAAAAAGGAGGAGGTTCTCAATTCGGTTGTATGTTTTTTTTTTTTTTTTATTTTTTTTTTTAATGTTTGTTACCGCATAACTTCGTCATTTGTGAGCCGATTTGAAAAATTATTTTTTTATCTGAAAGGTACTGCTTCCAGATTGGTCCCATTTTAATTTTATTAAAATCGGTGTTGCCATTTTTTTTTAAATATTTTTTTTAATGTTTGTAACTGCATGCCTCCGTCATTTATGAACCGATTTAGAAAATTATTTTTTTATTTGGAAGGTTATTCTTACGTCCAGATTGTCCCAAACAAATTTGATTAAAATCGGTTTAGCCGTTTGACAATGAAGTCGGTTTCTCAAGTTTTTTAAACTTAAATTATTATTATACAACTAGCTGATAGAATATTATTATGGCTCACCTGATGTTTAGTGTTGCTCAATACTTAAGGCATACAGAATATGTTCAGCCACACGTGCGAGTTATTTCGCCAGCACTCACACCCTTCAAACTAAAACACAGCAATGCTGCTCCGCGGCAGAAAGAGGAATGGTGGTAGTACTTCCCTGGACGAGCCCTACTACCTTTACTTCTATTGCCTAAACTGGTAATTGAATATTTTTGACGACCCGCAGAAGGTTTAAAAAGCACATATATTTTTAGTTTAATAAAAGAACACAATACTATCAGAAAAAGACACCAACGCTTTCAGTCAGCTTCTGATAAAGCACACCAAGTAGCTGATGACGCGATAATCGAGAAAAGTTTTCATCGAGTTCTAAGATCGATGACGCGAGTCGCATCACTAACGAACCGTAGCCTCACCTGCGCGTGTCAGCTCTAACGAGGCCGACACTACACCAATGGTGCTCTATACGTAACTGTCAATTGCTAACGAATCGCTGAGGTTGGCTTTTAGAGCTGGAATCTGTCTTTGGAGACTTGAACGTTCATGCAGGTAAGATTAAAATCGAATCAAATAACCTCAACTTCTTCCACATCATTTTATAAATCGCAATCATTTTTATTTTACCTACTACTTGATGATAGAATAATAAAATTACCCACATTATGCAGCTATGCTGCTTTGTGGCATGATGGTACTACTTCCCCGGAAGAAACTCTTTTCAAAGAGCTTCACTTACTACTTAAGGCCTGCGTACCTAGGCAATAGCTGTCAAATATCGCTCGTTTGACAGCGTTTCAGCTGATCACCATCGCCATCGCCTTGATGTGCGCAGGCCTTAACTGTCATTACTTATTACACGTAGCTAGTCTGACGCTTTAGAGACCACGTTTGACTTGTCATCCTTTACGTAAACAACTTGCCTTTTAATCCCTCCAATGCGTGTTTAACAGTTGAATTACTCGATTAGCGACCCTTTGAAAACTCCCAACAACATTCAAAATTCGGCACTCTTTTAATTGACCGCAAAAGGCCGGCTGCGAACCGGAAAACTTTGAGAGAAAATGTTTTTGATGGTCGTTGTTTGTCAATCATGTAAAATTGTTTTTTTTTGTACATTATTAGAATTTTTTATATATAATATAAGTTTTTAACGTTAGCAAGAAATCTGCATACTTCAAATGAGACTGGGGTGGCCACGCCTGCCGCACGTATGACGGTCTTTAGGCGAAAACCATTACTGATAGGGTGCCTAATGCAAGATGTCCACGCGGTAGACTACCACGGAGATCTTGCGACGAGCTAGATGTTTACTACCAAACTGGTCCAATCTAGCAATGGACCAAGAAAGCTGGAAAAAAGGTAAAGTGGCCTTTGCCCTGCAGTGGGAAAATAGGCTGAAAATAAAATAAAAAGGCAGGAGAAAAACAAATTAGTTTCCTTTGCTAGTTAACTAACAATAAAAATGGAGATGAGACCCAATAATGTTCAAGCTTTCAATACATCTTCAGGCTTTTTTAACATAATTTAAATTCCACTTTCCCGAACAAAACGCAGTGAAGCCAGACAATCGAAAAAATTAGCGGCCACTGAACGTTTCCAGATAATTTATAACAAAGGAGTGTGTCCTAAAAAGGGCGTTAAAAAGTTTCACCTAAAAGAGCACAAACGCTCTAGTCTTTATTCAGAAGCTTTGTGGAAGTTGACGCAGGCCAGAGTAGGTATTGAACAGAGTGTGTAGAAACTATATTTCATGGACGAATCATTCATTTTCTTTTAGTTACGCATGGGCAAAGTTTTCCTCTTTGTCTTTTTTGTGCTTCATGTGATAGTTGGCATAAAAACGAGCTCTTTTATGATTTGATAGTACCGAGGGGAAGGTCGCGGGTTCAAATCCCGCTCGGCTCTTAACTTTTGGGACATTATAAAAATCTTTGTGATTTGATAGTGTTTACTTACACTTACAGAAACTGCATGATTAAAATCATAGTTTTCTTAAAAAAGTATCCTCCTCCTCCATAGTCGGTCCCTCATTGTTGAGGATCGTGACCCTTTCCCATTCGGTGTACAATATATCTCCATTTGGAGCGGTCGGTAGCCTGATGGAGCGCCTGATGCATCGGCATTTCCAGCTGCTCGGATACCTGGTCCGACCAACGCTTAGGGCTTCGGCCTCTTGGTCTTTTGCCTTCTACTTTGCCTGTTATAATCAGTCTCTCGATACAATCGGTATTTCTGCGAGCAATGTGGCCAAAGTATTTCAGGATTCGGTGCAGGCAAATAGAAGACAAACGCTTCCGATGTTCAAGCTTTAGTTGTTTGAGTATTGATATATTCGTTCTATGGGCCGTCCAAGGAATTCTTAGTAACCGTCGCCAGCACCACATCTCAAACGCGTAAATAAAAAAGTATACAAATCGGGATTAATGCGATAAGTGTATAATATAAGATTTTTTTTATTTTATTTCGTGATAAGAGTTTTATTTTGACGCATTTACTGTGAGAGAGTAAAAATTTCAAACAAAAAAAAATAATTTTTCGTATGTTTTGCATTTTTTGAAATTCGTAGCGCTGCCTCTGTTTTGCACTTATTCTATGCGAGCAGAAGTGGGAATGCTCGGGCCGAGTGTGAAAACGAAAAGAGTACTTGTATAGGCTTTAATGCCGACTCGGAAACTGCTATTGCTGATGAAGTTCTGATTTGGATGAGGTTTTCAAAGGAGCGTCATTGAAAGCTTTCGTAATGAGTTTACTTTTGGCATGTTGATTTCTACTTTTCTTTTGTGTTTATAAGTTCTTTAATTAGAATTGAAAGCCTGCCTAAAAAAAGCTGTAAAACTTTCTAAATTTCACTAACCCCTCCACTCAGTTGTAAGCCATCGTGTTAGTTGTAGGTTCGATCCCCATGAAGGACAAATATTTGCATGATGAACATAAATATTTATTGATATAAAATAATATTAAGGTATTTTATTGGTTCCCACAGCACAATTTTTGCTTAGTTTGAGGCTAGTGCTTTGTGAACAAATATTTATATTTTTTTTATGTTGAGTACTTGCATGAGTTTTGCTTTAGAAAAATAATGACAGGTCTAAATAAAAGTTAAAAAACTTTTTTATTGTTTGGTCATGGAAACTGGGTTGGATATAGGTACATAGGATACCAATACGACGACAAAATTGAAGTTGATCCTCAAAATTGATAATAAATCCTTGTGTGAAATCGTTTAATTTGAGTAGCTACTCCTAGTAGTAGTATTTAGTACAAAAGACAAAAACAGGGTTTAAAATGAATAAAGTGGAATTGTATTTAGTTGCAACTACTTTATTATTTGACAGAAGTCACGGCTCAGCTGGTAAAAACCTTGCTTTCTGCGTAGGCCGTAGGTTCGATCCCGACCCTGAATAAATGAAGGAAAGGAGGTTAGGGATGCCATTGCCCTGCAGTAAGACGATACAGCTTAAAAATAAATAAAAGATTTGTTGTGACTAAATTTAAAAGTATTTTCATAATGTAGTATCAACGTTCACATCATTATCCCAACAAAATAATTAACCCTACCGAAACATAAATAATATGGCTGCAACTGGACTCGAAAGCACGCACGTAAAATTAATGATTGAGCTACTGATTTATGAACACTTTGAGCTACGCAGTCGTTGCGGTGGAAGGACTAATTGGTCCTTGAACCGCGTTTACACAAACATGTGCAGTTCACTTTAAATCGAAAGTGGCAGAACAACACATTTGCACGCGGCTTGAAGTTACTTCTTAATTAGCTAGGTATGTCATTTAATTAGATCTGGAATTATTCAATGTAGTATTAGTAAGCAAGTTTATGGACAATTAAATTCGATAAAAGACTGTTAAGGGGGTACGATTTCCATACAAACTTAATTTACACAACTATGGCAACACTGGCCGCAAAAGACGTACATCGCTCCGCGTTCGAAAATTAATTTGACGCGAAAATGTCGAAAAGTTCTACTGATAATGTGGTTCGCGAGCTTCAAAAAACGATAGTGACCCTAATTAACAAAGTTGAATCTCTGGAAGTGTTAATTAACGAGCAATCTGTGATGATTGCAAAACTCAGTCCAGTGCGTGAAAAAAGTTGTACCCGCAAATCAACAACACCGTTGGCGGCGGCGGCGGCTGCCGTCCCGCGTACTGTGCCTGCGGCGGGAGCTCCGCTATTGTCTCAACGTGTGGTGCGCGGTGCACGCGCCAATGCATCGCTAGCTATAGCGGAGTTGTCCAAGCCAGCTCACAAACGCAGTAATGTACGCGCCATTTCTACAGAATCACCAAAAGGCGACGCTCAACTCGACGACTTAGTGGTGGTAGCAAAGGGTGGAAAACCCCCAACACCTCAGACACAGCCTCAGGCCATCCACGATGTTGATAAAAAATCTACCCCTCCCACCCCTGCTGTAGGGACCAACAATCTCGACGTAGAACACTCTGACGACTCCACACCATGGCAGACAGCCGGCCGAAAGATTAGAAAGAAATTACTGCGTCCCGTTACGGTGGGAACAGGAAGCGAAACTAATACTGTCAAAGCTGCAGAGCGAATGAAGTACATTCAGGCTTGGTCCTTCCATCCCAAAACTACACCTGAACAAGTACTTGACTTTCTGAACAGCATAGTAGGTTCAAAATATGTTGTGGACAAGCGTAACATCCGAACAACAGCTCACGCCTGTTTTGTTATTGGAATGCCGGAAGGAGTGTACGAGAAGGTGACAACACCGTCCGCCTGGCCCCCCCGGGTATGCTTTGCGGATTGGTTTCCCGTTCGTCCCCGCCTGCAGCGGGGCGACGAACGCACATGATCCCGCAGTGCCTGATGACTCACCGCTGGGGAATGCTCGCCGCAGCGGCCCGACAACAACTGATATTGTGATATGCCACCAAAACATTGCGTCATTAGACAAAAAAACATTACAACTTGAAGTGCTTTTACAATCCGAACTTAAATGCGATGTGATTGCAATTACTGAACATTGGTTAAATGAAGCTAATTTAAAGTGTGTAAACATCGACGACTATACTTTGGTATCTAGTTTTTGCAGGAAACATCGAGCTCACGGGGGCTCGTGTTTATTTGTAAGGAAAGGAATAAAAGCTATGGAATGTACCGAGTTTAATGACCTTGCGGAAGAACAATATTGTGAACTATCCGCTATTGAGTTGATTGACTATAACATTATAGTTATGTGTGTTTATCGCACAAATGTAATTAGTTCCTTGTCCTTTTTAGTTTATTTGGAACGCCTTTTCGAACGAGCTTGCGATAGTGAAAAGAAATGTTGTATCGTAGGCGATTTTAACATAAACTGGTTAAATGATAAGTGCACAGAACGTAAACAGCTTGTTGATCTGCTGTCAGTGTACAGTTTTAGTAACGAAGTTGATTTCCCCACACGAGTAATCGGTGCGTCTTCTACATGCCTGGATCATGTTTACTGCAACCTGGCCCGAGGGTGTGTGGCGGCGGCGCCGGTGGACACCCGCCTGAGTGACCACCGCGCCGTACGCGCCGTCATCACGGTGCCGGTGCCGACACGAATTAGTGCCCCACGGACTCGTCTCGTCAGGGATTACTCCGAGGTGAGTCGTATTAACTTTTGTGCGGCGATCTCAAGCGTAGATTGGTCTGAGTTACAATGTAATAGAGGCTCCGTAAATGCACTTGCGACGTCCGTAATTAACATTATTGCGAATAAAATCGATATTTGCTTTCCCCTCAAACGAATAAATATTAAAAAAAATACATGGATTAGCGACGAGATTATGAATTTAAAATCATTTCTATTCGACCTAATTAGCATGTACGAAAAATTTCCTGACTGTACCGATTTAGAAGATATAATAAATAAGATGACCAATGAATATGATGATCTGACGACTAAATCAAAATCTCGTCACTACACAAATATTATTTCAAAAGATTTAAACACTCAAAAAGCCATGTGGAAAGTTGTTAATCTAGAACGTGGAAAAACATCAGGTCCCTCTGTTGACTTTACGGATGTCGTTATGGACCCTACGACGGGCATACCGTTCGACTCTAAAAAGGCAGCAGCAGACGCCATGAACGCCAGATTCGTGGATGCGTGCGTCGCTTGCGGGGCGCCGCGCGCCGACATCGGCGCCGTCAGCGCTGCGCTCGAGGCCGCGCGCCCTCGCGCTGACCGGTCTTTGTACTTACCACGCTTCTCGCCCGAAGAAGTCTATCAAATTATTATGAAACGTATTCCTAATAAACCTACTAAAGACATATACAATGTGTCAATGACTATGTTACGCACGGCAGCTATAGCTCTCGCCCCCTGTCTAGCAACACTGTTTAATTCTTGTATTGAGGCCGGATCTTACCCGTTGGTTTTCAAAACGAGTAAGATATCGCCTTTATTCAAAGGAAAAGGCAAGCGCGACAACATAGACGGATATAGGCCTGTGTCTATAATCCCAGCGGTAGCCAAGGTGTTCGAGAATGGGATAAGCACTCGGTTAACAGATTTCCTCACTGAAACCGATGCATTATCAGAACGTCAATACGCTTACCGCGCTGGCCGCTCCACCACGTCACTGACGCGCGAAGTCATCCGCCGTGTAGTCGAAGCTTGTGAACGTCGGCAGCGAGTCGCCGTCCTGTGCTGTGATCTGTCAAAAGCATTTGACGTTGCAGATCACGGCGTGCTCGCTGTCAAGCTCCGACACTACGGAATTGACGGACCTGCGCATGCGCTCCTGACTGATCTGCTGAGGAGCAGGTCACAGGTCGTAGTAGCTGATGGGGGTAAGACGAGGTCAGATCCACTGACGACGGTGATGGGTGTCGCTCAGGGGTCGTCAGTATCGAACATTCTCTTCTCCCTACTCCTAAATGACCTCCCGGCCTCTGCATGTTGGAGCGAAATATTTATGTATGCTGATGACGTGGCGGCAATCGTCACCGCAAAATCAGTGGAAGAACTCGAGCTGGAATTGAATAAAGCGGCACAGGAATTGGCGATCTGGTTCCAAAATAACGGCCTTGTGTTAAATACTAGCAAAACACACTTTATTCATTTTTCAATGTCGGGGCGAACTTCTCGAAGCCTGTTGGTGAGCGCAAATGGAGTCCCAATAAAAGAAGTGGAAACCACTGCTTTCCTTGGCTTCCAAATTGATCGCGGACTGACCTGGGGCTCCCACGCTGATAAGCTATGCGCTCGTCTTGGTAGTGCATGCTACGCTTTAGGTAGGTTAAGTCGTGTCGTGCCTGCTGAAGTGGTTCGCATGTGCTACTTCGCGACCGTACACTCATTACTGCAGTACGGCACCGAGCTGTTTGGACGCGCTGCTGAAAGGGAGCGCATCCTTCGAATGCAAAAAAGGGCCGTCCGTGCAATTGTACGGGTATCGCGACTAACATCTGCGAAGCCATATTTTAAGCAATTAAATATCATGACGTTTCCATGCATTGCCATATTCCAAGTGGCGGTTCATGTTTACCAAAACCTGGACTTGTTCCCTACACAAGCAGAAGTGCACAGCCACAATACACGCAGAGCAGCGAGCGGCTGGCTTGCAACGACAACCAGAAGACTAGTGAAGTCTTCTAAGTTGACACACGTCATGGGCACAGCGGTGTACAACAAGCTACCTGGCAAGGTCAAAGACGCACCAAGTCTCGTTACTTTTAAATTAAAACTTAAAAACTGGCTCGTGGAAAAGGCGTTCTACAGCTATGACGAATTTATTTGTAGTAAAGAAGAAGGCAACTGTGCCTCAGTTGATCAACTGGGTACATGTAATTAGTTTATTTTCTTTATTAATTCAATTTTCAATTCATTTTATATCTAATCAAGTATGTGCTATCCAATTATGTAATTTATAATAATTAATTTTTATAATTTTTACACTACGTATTAAATAATAATACAAATTTTGTGACCTATAATTGTAAATAATTATCAATAAAATGTTTATATCTGTTTATATCTGTTTATATCTGGGCGAATAAAGTATTAATGTACACTGAAATAGCTGTAATAGGCTTTTACAGTGGTCCTTAATACAGGCCAGTTATATAAAGTTGGAGTGTCAGCCGTTGGTCGTGGCAGTCGGGGCTTCAGAAAAAAAACTAACAGACTTTTACGTCTATTTTGAAACAGTGATGTTTCAAAATAGACGTAAACAAAATTGACTCTATGCTAAAAGCTAGTACCCGTTAGAAAGAATGACGAAAAAATTACTTTTTTGGTTTTTTATTAATATTTCTGTTATCCTACAGTTTTCTCCAACTTTATATAACTGGCCGGCAATAAAGACCACTGTAAAATTCTATTACAGCTATTTCAGTGTACATTTATACTTTGTTTGCCCATAGTTGTGTAAATTCAGTTTGTATCGGAATCGAACAACCTTAAAGCCAGCGCATACATCATGTGAAATACTGTCAAATATGACATAGATATTTGACAGCGTTTCAGTTGATCGCCATCGCCATCGCCTAGAATGCGCAGGCCTTTAGTGAATATTGTAGATGATTTTTTTTTTGTTTGTTAGTGAATAAATAAATTGAAATGGAATTAAAATTGAAATATGATAAAAGATTTAAACAAATAAAACATTTATGTATTTCAATAGTTTAAATCTATAATATATAGATAAAATCTGCAGTGGGAGTATGCAGGCGTAAAAAAACATTATAGCCAAGTAAATGAACTCAACCTGTTTGATTGAGGTGCACTTAATATCCTTTCAACACACTGGTTCAAATGAACAAGTGACACGATAAGAAGAAGAAAGTCAAGTAAAACTTTATAGCTATGTAAACTCTCTGTTTAATTTTAAAATACTGGTGATAACTGACCTTCAGTTTCAACATAGGCCTATCACTTACAAAATCATCAAACCAGAATTATTGAACAATACGCAAGCCATATTCCAGCAAATTCCCTTAACATCCAATTACTGATCCGCCCCGTAACTAATTCATACGGAATCGATACGAGTTAGCGGTAGTTGAGTATATAATATCATATTGCTGCGCCGAGCTACAGTAATTGGGCCACGTACCCACCTGCTTACCAAATTCGTTGGGGTAGAGTAGGCAAATAGAGAAAACCGCATATGGCTTGTGAAGTTCCTCGGCCGTACCAATTAACCCCTGCAAGATATCCACACTAGTGAAACAAAATTGAGCCCAATATCATTTTACACTCGGTGGGTTAACATTTTGTAGGTTAGGTGGAGTTTGTTACATCTTTGCCAGCTTAAATCCTAATAAGCATATGGTAATCAAAACCTAAAGGTTAGGACATTAGATATATTTGCATAATTTAGCGTAAGGTATTTAAACCCTAAACTACAACCCTAAAATAAATTTATCATTCGCTGTAAAGAGAAATAACCCCCTATTTAGGTGTGAATAAATATTAAACAGAAAAAAGTTACTAATTACTCCATTAACAATTTTTTTCCAAGCTTATCTCTGTAAGTTCGTATTACACCCACTTAAAACTGAAATGTATGTAAACCAGCGTTAAGTCCTCAAAAGCTTCAACCCTTATACGAGGTTGGAAGCTAAAATAAGCGTTCGTATTAATTTACGTAGATCATGTAGACCCTAGACCCTGAGTAATTGAAGCAAAGGTTCTTACTTACTTAACTTGAATTAGTATAGGGGCCTTTGTTTTGGAAACTAATTATACCTACAAGCTCATTGTTAGGACTAACTGACAAGCAAGTGCTCTTGAGCTGTCGAAAATACATAATTATAATGTACAAAAGTCAATTAAGGCTCGAACACACCTAGTTCGCTGGCGGTAGCGATCAGTGAAACGCTGTCAAATATTGCTGTCAGATTTAAGATTTGACAGCGATATTTGACAGCGTTTCACTGATCGCTACCGCCAGCGAACTAGGTGTGCGCAGGCCATTACTGTTTTACTAAAACACGAGTACTACGGTACATCAATATCTTTGGTATTATATTTTAATACCTACATGTAACAGTTGGTTGATTATGTGGTTTTATGGTAAGGCAAGCCCTGTGTTGAAATTGCCTGCATATTTTACTCCAAATAAAATTAGGTTCTTCATAAAAAAGGTCTAGACGGCCGAAATAGCTGCTGAATAAAAAACTCGACCTACATGTTCTCAATTACGCAATTATGTACAAATTCGATAGGTCAGCAAAAGGAGTTCAAGAATTCGTTTCATGCAATAGTATGTATCTGAAGTATTCTCTCCCTATATTTCCTACATTTATTCGGTCTCTTGAACATGTGAGGACCTTGACCTATGTATGAAGTACCTACTTTACTCAGATCTTATACGACAGCTTTATTGATACTACGGTATTTCTTTAGCTATTTTTTGGAGCAAAAGTGATTGCTGAGAAAATTCCCTATATACAAATAAACGCCAATGAATATTGTTTTCGTGTCCTATCTTTCTTTCTTCAATCTTCGCCGCTTAGTTATATTCTGGATGGCTGTACTTTGTGACGTAATGCAACTTTTATCTAAATAAATTGGGTCGTCTGCTTGTATATTTTTTTTTGCCACGCTGGGACATTTTTGCTCGAGAAATTGTTAATTTTTCTACTCTTTCATATTTTTGTAATAAAAAAGCATATATTTATTGATGTTTTTGATGAACAACGGGATATTTACCATGATTAAATTTTGTGAGTTTTGTCTCCCGATATTACGGCATAGTTGCATGCACCATGATCACGGGTTATATGAAGTCCACGAGTAACAGAAATCCTATTGGCAGGCAAATCGATAATATTTCTTTTACAAATCATGGTAAATATCCCGTTGTGTTAAAAACGATGATAGTTTGAAAATTTATATAATTATTTGTTTAGCCAAAAGAGTAAAGTTTTTGTCTCGTTCATGGGCCTGTATTCTTCAAATCGGAACAGAACAGCAAAGCGAAATTATAAATTCAAAATGCTGAACAATGTAAACGTACTTGCATAGTAATTGAAGCATAAAAGTCAACGTGTCGTGGAAAGCATTCAAAGTGTAAACCAATTCCATTGCGTATAATAAAGTCGGCCAACAAAAAAGTTATACAATCTCACATTGCACGCGACGTGGATTGATGTCGGAGCAAGAGGGATAGGCATAGCCCATCCCTTTCCTGCAACAGGAGAAATCAACGTACGCATTTTCCACAATGTTTTAAAAAATCAGACATACCCCTTAGCATCAGTTTTAGTTTAGACTTTCAGTTCATTATTACTTAAAATTCGTTTTTGAGTTTATTTTAAAATGAAATATAATAAATATTCACGTAAGTTTATTGATTTGATGAAGATGTAAGTCATAAAAAGAAAATAAAAAAAACAAGATGACGAAAATGACGGCATCATTAACATTCGACTACTTGTATATTTGAAAAGTATGGATTTAGCGCCACCATTTTTTTATAGAAGTGGCAGGATAATATATATTTTTTCTTAAATCTTTAGATATAAAAAGGATGTCTGATGATCGCAAGTTATTTAAATATGTACTTATAAATATTACATAATACATTGTTCCTTTTAACAAATTGATACAAATAGACTACTGTTCTAGTAGTACAATAATACTGAAACTTGTGCTATAGGCATGGAACGTTTTTAATGGTATTAAAATATGTGACAGCGCGTCGTAAACAGCAAAACACAACATACCTAACTGTTTAACGCTATGTATTACATTTTAACAGATTATTTTTTAAATTTTCATTAGAAAAACCTTTTTACCCAGCCCGGGAAAAATAAGTAAAAACTTTTTCAGCTGTTTTTTTTCTTTTGTCTCGTTTGCTAGATATTTCACGTGTCTCCACTCAGTTGATAAGCGTCTTTGTACATTATTATGCCTCTGTACTGAATATTCATAGAAGTAGTCGGACTTGAAAATAACTGAATAAATGGCTAGTAAGCACCTAAGCATATATTTTTTTTTTGTGTAAAACTATATTTTTTAAATTTCTTCTTCTTCGTTGTGTCAATGATTCCTTGAATTTAATAAAGTATATTATGTTTAAATGTGTTTTGCAAACTATTCAAGTATGAGTTTGGCCGGTATTCAATCTTTTACAGATGTAACAACGTTGATACACGCAACAAAAACAATGATAAAACATAAATCTGCTACCCCAACGAATCACCTAACAAGAACCCGCCCCAGTTCTTACAAAACACAATTACCCACCTACTGGCCGCTGATAAAGTTTCAGCGACATAAAGAAGGCACCGCAATGATTTATGTTGCCTTACGTCCGAAACGCGTCGAGAAATTACCAAGTTTTCCAAGCCAAAATTTCTAAAATTCTGAAGCGTCCTTCCTTTTTCGGCGACTTCTTGTTGTAAGCTGAGCGTGTGAATAGGCGGATGTCGTAAAATCTGATTGAATGAATGAATGATGAAAACCCATAATGTAGTTGGAATGTGTGATAGAAAATTAACACGTTAAGTCTTGGGCAAACCAATGCGTTAAATGATCTTTAGCGTACCTGAGATAATTCTTATGTCCGATTTTTTTTCGTATATGGTGTATATTTGTGGTTCTAAGAGAGGTCTCAGCATATAATAGGAGCATTTATTTTGTCTTAAACCAAAAAACAAAAATATATCTAGGGTACTGTCACAGTTTGATGCTGTTTGTTTTTGTGACCCAAATTTATTTCCCTCAAGTGTTCTATGTTTACGCTCGTCGCTCGGCCTATGGTTAGTCAAGGCTTAAAAACCTCCCATTGTCTCTAAACTGGGAACTTTGCGAGGCGGGTTTAACTTAGTAACGCCTTAAATATAAATTTCACAAGTTGCCGTTCTCGCGAATGAAGTTACGCTGCTTTGTCGCTCAACAAGTTAGCGTTAGATGTGAAATTTCAGGTTTTATAACAATGAATATGGCAGGTAATCTTACTTTTTCATAGGATTAGGTAGGCTTCGTTTTTTTTCAAGGAAACTACCTCCCGTGAACTTTAAAGGGAGACCATACTTAAAGTTATAGTGAACCTAGGCGTCAGTTCCACGTGATTAACCTTACAAAAACGAGTAGCCTTATATAAGAACAAGGAACACACTTACAATTTGGTTCGTATAGGTATTTTGAATTTCCACTTGCTAAGATCCTGACGTATGTCTTTTGCATCATTCACTCTCAAAACATTCTTCATACATGCACGTTGATCAGGGCAGAAGGCCAAGGTTAGGTGTACCCATAATTTACACCTTTAACTTTTTGAGATAAATGTAACATGTTGGTTATTCAAGTTATATCAAACTTAATGCAGTTTTAATAACTGTAACAAACTATGGATGCGTTATACTTCAGCTAAAGTTCTAACACATCTCGTATCGCTCTGTAAAAAACTAACTTCATACTTCCACATACACCACTACACTTTTACAAAGTTACCTCAACTTGGCAACCTTTCGAACCGCTAAGAACTTTTAGAAAACCTAGCACTTGTATCGATAACTTACTGTAACTTCCCCTGGAGCTTTCAGAGTGCAATTATTTATAGCACGGCTTTTAATACACCTAATGAACTCTTAAGCTCACTCTGCAGTCTGCACTAAGGATTAGTGTGGAAATTTTGTATATTTTTTAATATGTAACATTTTTCAGAAACAACAATTATTATCAGTATAATATCCTGGAAATGTGCGCAAGTGAGTAAGTAAGTGCATATTTTTATCTCAAGCGAAAAATCATATTATATTAGACATCGAATATAATATTATACATTGAAATCGGACAATTCGATTCGGCCGATTCGATCGTTATCAGTGCGCCTAGTCTTACATAATCCAAAATACGTGCTAAAACGAAATTGGTTTTAAATGCTCATATTATTTATTGAAAATACATATTTATGTGATATGGTGAGGTCTTAAAGTTAAATGGTGAATACATAATAAGCCTATAAGTTCAGGGTTTAGCAATATTTGGAGTGGAAGCGGGCCGAAAATTAAAAAAAAAAAAATCGTTGTTGATAAATACGTGGATAAACATTGTGTGTGATTGATTATATGTGTTGAATGTTTCCTCAAAGTGTAAGCACTGCGCACTCATGACGGAGTCTAGTCTTGGAGAATGCGCCACAAGTCTTGGAACATTCCCGCTATATTTTCCGGGTGTAATGCCACAGTATACGCATTACAGTTAGATCATAAGTTAACAGATAGATAAATCAGTCATCAAGACATTATTTTTTATATAGTATCGAAATTAAGTAGCTAAGTTAGGTACCTGTTTTTATCTTTTTGATTTTCTTATTGATAAAGTTTTTTTTATTATTATTTATTTGAGATTTGTTTTTGGTGAACTTCTGTATTCACCTTAGGTTCCATTTTCAGGAAACCTATGAACAATATTTTGTTTAATTAAATTACTGTTTTTGTTATTATTCTAAAAGCAATTATATTGTTACTGCAAATGCTACCGTGACTTGCCCAATCTTACTAACAAAGCCTTACTACGTCGATACGGTACACAGTTTCGCACTGCGTCGACTCCTGCCAATTCACGCTGGTGAGGCACCAGTCTAATTATACCTAACACAGCCATGAACCAAACAAATAATTGTTAACCTACTAGCTAGCAGACAAGCAAAAAAATGGTCACATTTGAAATCGATGCGGTTGACTTTGGTAGAAGGCGTTTGGTAGCTCATCGTGAGTAAGAAGTAGGCTCATCCACAGAAATACTTCTGCCGCAAAGCAGGGTCGTTGTGTTAGCTACGGAGTTACTACTGTGCAGCCACGGCTTTGCTACGGTGCAGCTACGTAGCTGCTACGGTATGCTACAAAATTGCTACAATGCTGCTACGGAATTGCTATGGTTTCTACGTCGTAGCTACGTACAATGCTTCGCTTCTACGGAGTTGCTACGGTTCGGCACCAAAGTGATTAACCATCACAATACATGCATACAAAAATAATGATCGATTTGGAAGCATAACCATCCCTTGACCTACATTCAACGGATTGATTGCAACACAACAACCTGATTATTATTGTGCGGAATAATTGAAAACACTCGGATTTAAAAATCATTTTTTACTTCGCTACGGCGCGGCGATGGAAAAAAGAGGGTTATGACTTGGTTTTCAGCATGGTATTGTATTTCATAAATAATTGAAAACCATTTTTTTTATCAAGGTTTTTTTCCTTTTTATCTTTATTTTCTGTAAACCTTATTCAATGCGAAACATTTTCTTTCTATCCATTTATCAAAAACTTTAATCTAGAATATTTTACAATCAATATCGTACTATGAACAAGAAATCTGTACAGAACTGGTAACAATAGAGTTTTCCGAAAACAGTATCCAACTTCTCGGTTCGGAAAATGTCTTTGATCTAGATGGCAATACCGCTTTCTAGGTTGGACAACCGTTTGACCGTAAGCTTTCTCTCATACAATTGTAATCGGTATAACAATGGCAAAGGGTATACTATTGAAGTGAAGGGTTCACAAAGATGAATACACTTCCTATTATAGTGTATCTATCGTATGAATTTCCAGAATACTAATTGGTTCAAGTGCTTGCCAGTTTGTTGTGTGTTGAATAGACCAGTTTAGTCCACGCTATGCGATAAGATTGTACAGTTTAACGGTGCTACGATGCACTATACATGGTGTTTTATAACTTGTATGGTATCTAGAGGGTTGTAATTCTTGATACTCACGGGATCGACAAAATGTTCTACAACTTTTGTAAGTGCAGTAATTTTTATTTAAAACATTGCTGGGTAAGTGTATCTCATTTTAAATCCTGCCCCAGATGCCATATCCTGTAAAAAGAGGGGCATGAGTAAAGAGTTTCTTCTCTCCACGCATAAATCTCATTTACAAATACAAAAGCCTGTCAAACATTATACGGCCAAATATCGCTGTTATACATTTGGCAGTATTTTACTGATCGTCACCGTAGAACGCTTAGATGTGCGCAAGGTGTTGATTATTCAAAGCCCATTTTCTTTGAATTTACCGAAGGCAACAATTTATGTTTGTAAAAAGAACATTTTGATCACAAAATAGCACCTACCAACAAACCAGGCTACTAGGCCACAAACACCGAAAATTACTACCGCTTCATTACCTACTCCAAGGACCAGGTGGTCCAACACAGGAATGGAGGCTTAAACGATTTCCCTTCCCGAAAGCTTACCATGTTGCGGCAATAAAGCCTAGTTTTACCGTAAAACAGCGCACTTACTATGAATATTTCAGTTCCGGCACGGTACATTTTGTATGGAGTAGAATCATTGTGTCTTCGATAGAGTACCCTAATGTACTTATTCATGCACTTCAACAAACATCAGCAATTTGCTAAAATAAAGCTTTTGTGATGGTATTTTTTTCAGTTTCTTTAGAATAAGCCGGTTCTTTTAAAGATAGGAATATTTCTTCGTTTAGAATTTTGGGATGTTCTAGTTTTATAAATTGGACTGGCTCAGCTCAGTTGATAGTAGCTCTGCCTCCTGCGCCGTGGATTTAGGTTATGTAGTGAGCATAGATGTTCGTGCTCTGTTTGGGTGTTATATTGTATGCTTAGTATGTATTTACTAAAAAAACGTATCTAAGTATCAAATTCAGTTTTTACCAATATCAGCTATTTGGTTCCTATAGTACAAGGTCTGCTTAATTTAGGGCTAGATAATGTTATGCCGGTTTTTCATAATATTTATTTAATTATGTATTATTGAGTCAAGTTCGACAAATAAGTCAGCCGATGAATCCAACTCGGATGGGCAGCGTTGGGGAAACACCGCAAAGCCTCAAGACAAAAGTCTTTAATCAGAAGTCGAAAAGTAGGGCGCTCACCCACCAGATGGACTGACGGCATTGTTAAGATCGCAGGAAGTCGGTGGATAGTAAGGGCTCAGAATCGTTCTTCCTGGAAATGTGTAGGGGATGCATATGTCCAGCAGTGGACTTCTTCAGGCTGAATGATGATGATGATGTATTTTTCAGCTATCTGGTTCCCATTGTACAAGCTCTGCTTAATTTAGGGATAGATAGTGTTATGTATTATACGAGTACATAAATTTCCTTGAAACTAAAAGGCCTATCACCTATCGTGTGCCTCAAAACGTAACGTAATTATTAAAGTGCTTCGATCGAAAAATAGTGTTCAGGGTGCAATTTGTATTGTCAGCGAGTAAAGTAAAGTCATTATGAGTTAGCAGTTTGAGCCGAGGTTAGGTATTAGCACAGTATAGACTTTGGTATTAGTATGGGGTCAAGGCTATGTAACCTATCGCTTTTGAGGTAAAAAACAATAATAATACGTGCGCTATTTATCCCTTAGAAAGTTCTATGCTGCTGCAAACAAGACGCATTATTAGACTATTTACCGCTTAAAAACGTAGTTGAACAATGTTTTAAGTAAGTAATTACTAGTAATTATACAGGTTTATATCAGCTATATCAGAAGTATTAGAGCTCTCTGTGAAGGGCTCGTCCGAAGAAGAACCACCATGTCTTTTCTGCCGTGAAGCAGCATTGCTGTGTTTTTGTTTAAAGGGTGTGGGTGCTGGTAAAATTACTGGCACGTAAGGCTGAACATCTGTTTGCCTCAAATCGATGGACGCAAAGTAGTGTATCGTAGCGCACGTTCCTGACGTGCGTGACCTAAAATAAAGTAAATTTTGTCCTCTGGTTAAATCCATCTTATACAGGGTTATTGGTAATTATATAAGAAACCAGTTAAGGGCTCCTTCTTTACATCTTAACAAACAATATTTGTTCTACGACTTTTGTCAAAAATCAATACACTTCCCAAAAAAAATATTTTATGTTTTTGTAACACGTTTTAGCTCTGTCTATTGTAGACGCTTCATGGTAGTGACCGATGACCGGAGTCGCATCGCGACCCCGCACCGCACGCCCCTTTCATTGAGATTGCCGCGCGCCGAGCCACGGGGCATAGAGTTAAAATTATTTAGAATGACAAGTTTGTTAAAAATAACTTATTGTGTTTTGTATGGAAAAAAAAAACGAATTATTGAAAGTCGTAGAACAAAAGTTGTTTGTTAAGATGTACAGAAGGAGCTCTTAACTGGTTTCTTATATAATTACCAATAACCCTGTATACTTTTTATCTATAGAATTTTAGTGTCACTGTAGGTAGCAATAAACTACCTCTATTTGAAACTTTACCCGAGGCGACGATGGCAAGGCATGTCGAGGTGCGTAATGCAATGAAGTCCAGCCGAGTCGATTCCGTGTGGTGCCCTGCTATTACGAGTTAACTGTGACGGAACAGAAATGTGGTTTGTATGTCTACGTGTAGGCAAGCCGGTATAGTAGATAATGCAACTGGAAATCCAGTTCAGAATTTATCGAACTGCTCGTCTAGGGGAACAAATTATCTCGGTACCTACGTAATGTCTTTATTATTAATTGTGCCAAGTGCTCGAAAATCTGTTTTACACGAAAAATGTAAATCCGCGATTGGCTGTAAGTTATATTATTAGATATATATAAAACTCTTACGTTACTGACTGACTGACTGACTGACAATCAACGCACAGCCTAAGCCATAAGTCCTAGAAGCATGAAACTTGGAGGGTATGTTCGTTTTATAGCATAGGGGTGCACTAAGAAAGGAAATTGGAAAATTATTTCCCTAAGCGGAGAAAAAGAGGAAAAACTTTTAAAAGAAAAATCAACGGGGCGTAACGGCTACGGGGCAAGCGAAGCCATTTTTCTCCGAAACCGTAAGAGCTAGACTGATGAAACTTGGTGAGTAGATGTATTCTGTAAACCGCATTAAGATTAAGAGAATGATAAAACTAAAAAAAATATATGTTGTACATTACTGTGCAAACTTTCAACGATATTTGGTTTGAACGAGATCTAGTCAGCAGTTTTTTTTTATACGTCAAAAACCGTAAACAGCAATTTACCTTTCGACGAACTACAAGAACTTTTATATTATGTTACTTGTTGCTACGGACCCTTCATGGGCGAGTCCGACTCGCACTTGGCAGCTTTTTTATTAATAAGGATTTAACTTTTTTATAACGACTGCACAATATAGCCAGAACTTTAGCTTTTACATGTTATATTCTGTATTCCAGAACATCGAATGACTATTTAAAAATTGCTATATAAAAATCAGCTTTTCAATTTAAATACTGTGTCCAGTAAAAATAATAAATTAGTTTTGCAGATAGAGAAAGCTGAAGGCAGGTTTTTAACGTCCTCATTTAAAGTTCAAAACTCAGCTAAAAATGAGCTGACTTCAAATTTAATTGAGGCTGTCACGTGGTGTTAATAGTACACAATAATACGCTTTAGACTACACACTGCTAGCTCTTATTTCCTTGCCGTAAGCGTCATTTTTCTTTGTTTTAGGCAACTTGACCTGTATGCTGTACATCTATTTTCCTTCACAAGACTAGTCAGCAATCAACTGGCCCTCTGTCAGTTTTTGAAACAAATAACGATTTATTTTACTGCCGCTTCGCTATTTATCACCACGCCAGTATATAATAAGGTATTCCACATGCAGCACCGATTTTTGAACACCTATCTTGATTCTTGGACAGCATCAATCAATAATTAAATGGGACAACGTCAACAAGACCATTTCATCCCATATAACACTAGTAATAAAAAAAAGCATAATGTCAATAACTTTACCAACTTATTTACAACAGTGATTTGAGTCAAACGCTCCCAATAAAATCACCGAACTTTTATGCTTGAATGCCATAAAAACGTTTCTTTGCTCAACTTTACATGGGTTTTCCGGACGAACGCCTTTGTTCGTATCAACGGCCACCGGGCCCACAATATATCGCACGTCTTTGTTCAAATGACCGGGGATCCACAGCTTAGGGAAACAAGTTGGTGCTCTAAATACCACGACCACAATAAAATTGAATTTAAAAACACAAAGCACCGATATATGTATTTACAGTATAAGAAAAATGAGACGATCTGGTCATTATGAGAGTGTTCATTAATTAGGTAGATAAGTGACGTCATGCGTTCGATAAAGTGCCGAGCGAAAGAGAGCAGGTCCTTTTTTTCGAATGGACTAAATTCTGGTGTACGGCTGACGATTCTTTCAGCGCTACCGGACAAAAAGGGCGGGACCACCCTTGACAAATATTTTGATTCTCTTTTGGTTATCGGTTCTACAAATTCATATATTAATTGCCACTTTAATTTGCAAATTCTGAGGACCTAAGTAAGTTTATTTGACGCTGGTTAGGTCAAGATATAGCCCAGCTGTTCTATCTAAGCTATAACCGTACCCAGCACCCTTACTTCTAATTGATTCATGAGCCATATGAGCAAGAGATAAGGCCATAATAATGGCTGACACGCTACTTAATTAGTGACGATTTCAGCCAAAATGCGCCTCGTGATAAGAAGAATATTATTCAGCTTTTTGTTCTTAATATTACCGTTAAGTTGATTTTACGTAGAATACAGGTAACAAGTTGATTTTATTCTAGCACCATGGATTAAGGGTATTAATTATATTGCGGTAGGTCAGTTAATGGAAAGAGCAACCAATCGTTCGTCCTGAAACTATGGGGAGGCATTTACTAGTGAACTTTAGCCCCAAATTAAGCAGAGCTTGTACTATGGAAACCAGATAGCTGATAAAATACTTATATACATAAATTATATCTAGTGCTTGCCTGAAGAAGCCAACTACTGGGTATTAGCTTCCCTAGTTTTTTTTCTGGAAGAATCCAAGACCATCAAAATGTATTTTCAACAAAAGTACTTCGTCATTGACGGTAGTGACTTCGGCAATCTTTTTTTCTCGTGAATGTGGCCTAATAAAAGTGACCTTAATGTGGTAACAGCCTTATTTATAAAGGCCCTTGGGCCTAAATAGGTTTAGGTATAATAAAGTTGGAAATGTGAGATGAGAAGAGATGAGTGTAGGATAATTTTGTAGCGGGTTTAATTCATCAACCGGACAATGAGAGAAGGGATACTTGTATACTTTTCATTATAAAGTTCATTACTGTTTGTTTACAACGGGCAAACTCTTTTAAATTAATTGGGCTTCACTAGTACAAAATCGGTTGTGTTTTAAGAGATTTTTTCACCTAAAATCGTATTCCTTGTTGATTAATTTTGTAATGTCTATTTTATTTCAAATTTGTAGTTATTTATTTATTTTAAAACTTTCACACAATTTAGTGCTAGGAGGCCAGTCTTCCTGGGCGTGCTGAAAGATGGTTTGGCGTGGTGTTTATGAAAACTATGGTTTGGTTTTAGGAGAGAAAAAGTTCAAATAAGTAGTTAGTGATTTTGTTCAACTGTTTTTGTTAGAATTCTGTACCAAACGCAACATCATGGCGTGAATAACGAAACAAACAAATGAAAGGGCAGATTCCACCTCGAGCGTGTCTGCCAACTCACAACATAATAATGATTTGCTGTTCATGTTTTTGAGTTTTAGCACGATAAATCTCAACATTACAGCATTACGGGGGCGATAAGTGCCACGGAACGTATCATTTATCGTGCATAAAGTTGGCAACACTGACATCATGGCGCGTGATACTGCAAAAATTCCACCCGCAGGTTTGTTTTTTCGAAGAATATTTTTATCTCTCCCCTGAGAGATAAGTTCGCGGGAGTTTTATTAACGACAGTTCAGAATAGGGACGAAGATTAGGCTTTTCTATCATGTACGAGTTTGGTCACTTATGTCAGTTTAGGCCGTTATTGCGGTGGGGGAATAGCTTTTCAACTTTGTTGTGGCGACTTGCTCTTATTTTAGTCTATTAAAGATTACTATTTTGTCTCTGTTGTGTCTCTGTTTTGACCTGCGAAAGAAAAAGTAGAATGCTATTTGGTACATTGCGACTGCGACACTGAGGAAAACAAGAAAATCGAATTTATTTTTAACTAAGTACTTACTTACCACAAGCTCTGTCTGGTCTTAGTCATCTTAGTCAACACTCACACAGACTCAAAACCAGAGCCAGAGACAGAGCAAGACAAAGCTTGTGGTAGGCCTACAGTTTTGATTCTGAGTCAATGTTGATTTATTGCGAGCTGTTAAAATTAATGCTAGGTATTAAAATATTATGTAGGAATTTTGATGAATTCCATAATAGATTTATCTGGATTTACTTTGGGACCTATGATAACCAATGTTTTCAGAATCACATATTTTTATTATTCTGTTTATTTTACTGTCGAATAGGTACTGTTTAATAATCCAATAGTAAATATTATTTTACGAATAACACATGTATATTATCATGACATTTACGAGAAAATTGCTGAAATTATTAACCTTTGTAAACACAGTGAGGTTGTATTTGTATTTGGCAGTAATATGTTTACACTACACATTTACAGAAGCTACGATAATGTATACCTACCCTACATAAAAATATGATAATATTTCAAATTCAACAGTAATTTTATTTAATTGAATCACAAATCAAATCACTTCAAAAGAGTAAAAGTCTAGGCACATTTAAGCGTTCTGCTGCGACAATCAGTGAAATACTGTCAAATATGCGCGCAACGCCTAATGTAAATTCTAGGTGTAGTTCAGGTCTGCGATCAAGCTTAAGCAAGCATCAAACTTCTAGGAAACGTCCAGGAAGACTGGCAGACAATGCAATTAGCATTAAGTCCTCCTAGCACTAAATTGTGTGAAAGTGTTAAAATAAATAAATAAATAAATTTAACCGTACCTTTTAATGTTCTAGGCTTGACCCTAGTTCTTAAAAACCCCGTTTCAAATCATAAATTTGGTGACCTTTTTATGAGATGAAATCAAATTATGTCCCGCACCTAGTCTGTCGAGTTATTTCGATTCAATTGACCTAAAATTCGCGTCGAATGAGAAAATTAAGTTTGTTACTGCTTGATGTAAGTCTGTAAGCTTATTGTTTAACTTTATGTGATACACCACCTTGTTGTGGACTTGTCGATAACTTGGCAACTTTTATTTTATTATTTTCGAACTTTTGTTTTGTTAGTAATGTACCTTCTTCTGCATTTTGTTTTGTGTTGTTTTGTTTCTTTTGTTTTGTGTTGAGATCGCTCAAAGCGATAAGGTTGCCCATTGTCAAAAATCCTGTATTATGTTTCTGTGTGGTAAACCATAAAAAGTTATCTATCTATCTAGCTTTTTTTTATGCCATAGAGGCAGGTGAGCAGACGGGCCACCTGATGGAAAGTAGTCACCGTCATCGATAGACACCTGCAACACCAGAGGTGGTGCTAATGCCCTACCTTGTTTTGTTTAGAAAAATATTTTTTATTGCTATTTATAAAAAGCGAACATACACATTATTTCATTGAACCATGCCACGAAAAAATTGTTTAAGGCTAATTTGCTTAAATCTGCGAATCTGCGAGTGCCGATCAGTGAAACGCTGTCAAATTAATATGACAACGATATTTGACAGTGATTTACTGATCACCATTGCTATCACCTAGATGTGCGCAGGCTTTAATTTACAAAAAAAATAAGGATCACTTATTATTGGTACAAAATAAGAATAGAATAGACAGTTTCTCATCAACAAACACTTGTTATCTTCGTAAAAGCACTATCTACACTACACTTATGATGTGGTGTATCCAAAGACTGTTATAAAGCCTCTTAAACAGAACTGAAACATAACACTACCATTGTATGCGAACCTTTCACAATTGCTTCCGTACTTAGGCCTTTAGTACGAGCTTTTATTGCTACAAACTGAAATAAAGTTGCTGGACGGACGCACAGTAGTGCGTCGTAGGGTCTTACCGTGAGTGAACTATGCGGCAATACTATAATGAGTGATTAGGTGAGATGGAGGATAGGTGAGGTGATTTTGCATTTTCGAAGTGTATCATTTTAATCCCACAGGTAGACTAAGTACACTGGGACGAAGCCGCAGGCAATAGATAGTTGCTTAAATAGGTAATAAACAAATAAATAACGCAACGACAGCACGGTGACTGCTTACCATCAGGTGGGCCGTACGATCGTTTGTCAATCTTTTACATTAAAAGAAAACGTGGTACAAAGTGACTATTTCATAAAACGTTCAGTATTACTTCTTTGTAAATCTAATTAGTTTATTATAATCTAAAGTGCTTCTTAATTTCCCGAAACAAGTACACTGTGTTTAACATAAATAGTTGGTAGGTACTAAAGGTCGTGTAGCCACTAAGTGGTCGTCATCCGGAACCATTGTAAAAAACGAAGTAGCGCATTTAACAACCACTTCACTTATAAAGAAAAAAAACCTTCATTTTCCATCAGCAATAATATCCTGTTGCATCTTCAAGAGTATATTTTTATGTTTTGGTTTCAAATGCAATTTTTTATTCAGTGATTAGGTAGACACGATTTATTTGGAACTAATATTAAACTAGACGAAAATAATAAGCAAGCAATCATAGATTTTTTGACAGTTCTCTTATTTTTGCATATGGCCTTAAGGCCCTACGCACACCTAGTTCGCTGGCGGTAGCGATCAGTGAAGTGCTGTCAAATATTGCTGTCAATTCTCAAATCTGACAGCGATATTTGACAGCGTTTCACTGATCGCTACCGCCAGCGAACTAGGTGTGCGCAGGCCTTTATGGATCGCAATTTCCTATGTGCACACATTGATTACAAGAATAAGACTCTTTTCATGGTTTTAGGATAAGGTTGCGGTTTAATTTCAGTCAGTCATAAAAAATATTTAATTTCAAATCAAATAATCAAGAGTCAAATCATGCTAACTTAGGTTAATACCCAGCTAGTTAAGTACTGTACACATGACAACATACAAGTAGTGGTAGCACATTATTATAGATGTGAAACGCTGAATTTACATACACAATGCCACGGTGTGGAAAGTGCTTAAGCGGCTCACAAGAGCCCTTATAAAAGGCAAGACACGTTGACAAGACAGCTTCCTATATGGTACCTACTTATATTGGACATAGCCCACTGCTTGTAAGTTTTAGATTTGCCATAAAATTAAAACGCTTTTGAGTTTACTTCTTTTTCAAAAAGTCACATCTAAACACATCTAAATATATAAAACTCTTACGTTACTGACTGACTGACTGACAATCAACGCACAGCCTAAACCGTTAGTCCTAGAAGCATGAAACTTGGAGGGTATGTTTCTTTTATAGCATAGGGGTACACTAAGAAAGGAAATTGGAAAATGATTTCCCCAAGCGGAGAAAAAGAGGAAAAACTTTTAAAAGAAAAATCAACGGGGCGTAACGGCAAAGGGGCGAGCGAAGCCGCGGGCGTCCGCTAGTTAGTAATATACGACGCAGCTTTGTCCGGCAACTTGAAGCACTAAGCTTGTGATTTTACCGGCATTCTTACTTCCCAAATCGAAATACAGCAATGCTACTTGCCGACAGAAATAAATAAATCCACGCAACACTATCTAGCCCCAAATGAAGCAGAGATACTATGGGAACCAGATAGCTGATATAATACTTATATACATGTTCCTTTTGTAAATACGTACTTAGAATACAATAAAACATCAGATCAACAGAGAATAAACATCTGCATTCACCACACAAGTACTTGTTCTCGATGGGAATTGAACCCACGACTTGCGGCGCAGAAGGCAGAGTTAGGTACTACCAACTGAGCGCAAAGGCCAGTCATGAAAAAGTCAGCTACTTCCCCGGATGAGCCTTTTACAAAGATTCCTTTTACTTTGTAATTTAACTTTACAAGTCGAGCTACATTTTACAAACAGGGGTAAAATTCCCCCTGTTACAACATTGAACCGTGTATGGAATCATAACATGGGCTAAGGTGGAGAGTCAACAATGAGAATCGATCCTTCGTACGAGAATTCTGTAAAGATCCTACAGACATGGGTAAAGAAAACATTTTCTTTTTGTACCTACTTGCTGAGGGATCACTGAGAATAAACCAAGGTGTTCGAAAAGGTTGTATGTAAACCAAAAAACAGGTGATAAAAGTAACATTCTAGGTACACAATATATAAACGTGAGATGGTTCGTTTGTATGAAAAATCTATTTTAGAATACCATACAGTTCATAAAACAATCTGAATAACCTAAGATAAGATGAACTATAGATTCTTTATAATAAAATATCAACTGTCTTACAGCTAAGTTGATCTCTACCCAGAACAAGCATTAAGTATGTCACGATTCGCAAGGAATTTTTTATTTGAATTCAAACGTATCTTTGCAACCAGACTAGAACTAAAACTTCGGTCAAAGATAAAATAAGTCTAAAAAATTTGAGAAACGCGACTTCATTGCCAAACTGTTGAAACGCTTGCAAGTTTTATACCGTACAGATAAAAAATACTTTTTCAAATAGTCTCATAAATAATGAATTCATCATCAGCTAGAAGAAGTCCACTGCTGGACATAGGCTTCTCCTATACATTTCTAGGAAAAAATATTCTGAGCCCTTTCCTTCCACCGACTTTCCGCGGTCTAACAATGTCGTCGGTCCATCAGGTGGGTGGGTAATGGTATAGATGGGTATAGATGGGTTCGGGTGGCGCAATAACGAAGTCATGCGATAACAACATTAAAAAAAAACAACTGAATTGAGAACCTCCTCTTTTTTATTTGAAGTCGGTTAAAAACTGCAACTTGTAAAAATGGCAAATTGTTGATTGCAACTTGGAATTTGTACCTATCGTTTCTTTAGTGCCAATCGATGCCGTCTTATGACATAATAATGTAATAGGTTCAATGCCCTCGGAGGTTTTCTAGCTTGTCAGTGTTTATTAAAGACAATGGCGTGTCAGTGTGTCTGCAAACGTACTTGTAAGGCTTCCTAGAAACATGTCGACTTCTTTGTTACTGACACTACCTATAACTTAAAGCGTTGAGACCTAATTGTCAATGAAATAATTTTAAAATGCTTTAAGTGATGTTCCCTTTCTTATTGCAACAAACAGGGCCTTTTTCCTAAGTTCAACTGTTTTTTTTTAATTTTTCTTAAAAAAAGAAGATAGTACTTAGTTATCTCTAAATTGTTGACTGAAGTCAGAAGGTATTTATTAAATTAAATTATATGGATCACTTTGAATTAGAATCGAATACTTATCTACTTTATTATGCTATAGTTATAATTGTTAACTCTCTGATTTAAAGTGATACTCGTCTATTACTTGCACCAATCCGACCTAGTTAATAATGCTCGATATTTTATTAGACTTACCATGAACAAGGTAGAAAGTATAACAATTTCTCAAAACAGACTCGACGCGATCAAATAAGTCAATAAGTCTGTGAAATATTGACCCAGCCATTTGGAACTATAAAGTAAACAAAAGAAACCGTACTGTGGTTGTTAGCAGGGTCTCTAAATCAATTAAGAAAGAAGACGGTGCGTCCCCGCCGGTTTAATAAGGAGTTACGACGACACCCGACTTGAGACATAAAATGCTGACCACTAGAGCCCAACAATGGCCAGATAATGGAAAATTGTCTAAAGGGATTTTTTTTATTATAACCTCAGTGTGTCTGTCCACTCCAGTTAGAGACGAGAATTTGTGGTGATTTTGCTTTAGTGCTCTGGATTTTTAGCGCTTTATGAGTCGGGTTCGTTTTGTAAAGCAAAAGGTTTTCGCTTTCAAAGGGATTCCGTTTTTATGAACTAGTTTAAGTGTGTGAATAACGTTTTGAAATTAGTCACGGATTTAGCAGCATTTTTAAAAAACGTTGAATAAATTATGAGTACTCTAAACGCGTTTGTTTGTTGTAAGGCGCGGTAGATCACACCTGTTACTCTATTAATATAAAAATGCCAACTGACTTCTACGTAATTGTTCATCACAAATAACAATGCATGACAAAAGGTCTACCAGAGAACAGAAAAAGTCGTGAAAATGACTGCATACCTCCCCTACTAGGAAACACGCACGTAGATAAAAATAAATAATTCCTCAATTTTGGATATCATCCCATCCCAGCAATAAATAAACTATTTTGTGTCCTTTCCAGCATCAGTGGCTGCGACTTCTCATCAATATGTCCATAAACGTCCGTTCCACACTCTTGGGGGTGCTGTATCACTGGCCGATATAAAAACCTAAAGATATTCTTTTATTTTTCATTCTGCAAGCAATGACATTGTATTTATAACTAGCGGCCTGTCCCGGCTTCGCACGGGTAGACTTTTATTTTTTGAACACAACATATTAATGCTTTCCAATGGTGAAAGAATTTGAAAACGGCATACCTAGTAGTTTTTGAGTTTATTCATTACTAAAATACAAATTTTTCCTCTTCATAATATCAGCTTTTTCCATACAAACTTTAAACCCCCATTGCACCATTTTAGGGGTTGAGGTTCGGAAATCCCTTTCTTAGTGCACCTCTACACCTAGACTCTATAGACTGTGCGTTGATTGTGAGTCAGTCAGTCAGTAACGTAAGAGTTATTAGAAGATGGACTTTGTGTCGAACTAATTTAAAAGACGTTTTGTAATTATATAAAACGTCTTTTAAATTAGGCCGTCATATACCTGATTCACCCTTGAGTCGTGCATAGGAGAATTAATCTACCTAAATTTATCAGATTTTTGTTCTCAGTATGCCTATAAAATAACATGCAAGCGTCACGGTAAATAAATACGTTTTCGTTCTACAGATGCTAATACAAAATCAGTTATAGCTTATTCTATACTGAAGACACGTGGTTATTATTTTAAATAGCTTGCTCTAGTTGGAATAGCGTACTAGACGTAATTTCGTCAAGCAACAAATTTGTGTTTGAACACTAAAAAAACGTATTTTTATTTTCTACTAAAAGTGATTTACAGTAGCCATTCATTATGTAATTTAACAAAAAATGATTTGTTAACCAAGCTTGGAGAAAATTGCAGTTTTGTCGAGCAGTGGACAAATTGTAGGCGTTGTATGAGAGGTTTAATTGCGGCTATTTCTCTTTGAAATGAGTGTTTCACTCACGCGGTCCTTTTTATTGTTGCGAGTACAGTTTAAACGTTTCATGTAGAAGGAACTGTCTTTCTATTTTTGTTTTAAAAAACTTTGAAATAGGAACATGCTGCTCATTAGAACAATAATTTAAGTTTAAAAAACTTGAGAAACCGACTTCATTGTCAAACGGCTAAACCGATTTTAATCAAATTTGTTTGGGAAAATCTGGACGTAAGAATAACCTTCCAAATAAAAAAATAATTTTCTAAATCGGTTCATAAATGACGGAGGCATGCAGTTACAAACATTAAAAAAATTATTTAAAAAAAAATGGCAACACCGATTTTAATAAAATTAAAATGGGACCAATCTGGAAGCAGTACCTTTCAGATAAAAAAATAATTTTTCAAATCGGCTCACAAATGACGAAGTTATGCGGTAACAAACATTAAAAAAAAAAATAAAAAAAAAATAAAAAAAAAAATAAAAAAAAAAAAAAACATACAACCGAATTGAGAACCTCCTCCTTTTTGATTGGAAGTCGGTTAAAAATAGTCGTGCATGTAGAAATTACAAATCTTGAATCGTTCCCTTGAGAATCATGAAATTTCTGTATTTCAGTAATTCAGGGAAGCTATAGCTTCTCTGAATTTCAATTTGCTATAACAACGTCGCTGATGGGTGCCCGTGAAATTACTGAACATAACGCTAAACACCGCTTCTGATTTATGAAGGGTTGTGCATCGTAGGACAAATTCCTATTGTGTGTGACCACCGTACAGATGCGTACAGACAGTACTTTGTAGCCACTTCACTTTACACTTAATCAATCCGCACAGCCACACCACACCACACCATTTTGACACCGTATAAGGAGTTGGTTCATGCCGGTAAAATTACTGGCACGTGAGGCTGAACGTCTGTATGCCTAAAGTTGATGGACGCAAGGAAGAGCATCGTAGGGCACGTTTCTGACGTGCGTGACCTACGAGGTACCACTTAACATCAGGCATAATTATGCTTGTTCCATCAGCAAGCTGTATAAAAAAAAGCCTAAATTATGAAGTGTCATAGGAGTATGAAATTAGGAGGGTAATATGATTCCTGGTGTAGTGTAGGGGTACCCCTACATTACACCAGGAATCATTAAGTACTTACTAATTATAATTAAGTAGAAACTTAAACCTGTTCCTCTGTATGTCTACCTATATATAAAATTAATATACCAATAAAACCAAAAACCTATCAACTACTTGATCATAAATAAGTTCAGTGTCAACCGACATGTTTACTCTCTCTTCTATAGCAATGAAAAGTAAATTCCTCTGAACTTCAGGGAGTCACAGCGTACTCAATACTTACTATGCGTAGACATCGATAAAACAATTTTTCTACCCATCTCGAAACGAACGAATTTCGTATTGAAAATATTTACCCATTTATTTTACAAGCTCCCAAGATATTACTCGTATGATATACGAGAGAAAACATGTATACTGGTGGGATCGACTTTTCTTATTTACAAACCGGTTCTTACGTAGATACTTGAATGTAAGTGAAGAAACATGAGGAAAAAATAGGGTTATGGTTTCACAGTTTTTGAATTATAAGTATAAATAAAATAAATATGGTGGACAATCCACACAACGCCATCTGGCCCCAAACTAAAAGGTAGCGGTAATAGTTTTTTTTATTATTTAGGGCTAATTTATCAATCTACCAATAAATCTTTCCAAGCTTGTCACAAACAAGAACTTTTATTTTTTATTCGACAAGTAGCGTTATTCCGTATGAAGATGGAACAATCAGCTTTTAGATGTATATTAAAAATATAAACAATAATGTACCTGCTTACTTTTTATTCTCTTTGTTGCCCACCCATTAAGGGGAATATTTCATTACGTTTCCGTCGGCAAAGTCAACTTCCCTGTGCACTAGTTCTTAAGGCTTTTAGACGCCCTCGAGCTTTACGCTAATTGATTTAACAGCACGCCAAGAATTTAAGATCCCTTCAGCACGCCACTCTCGTCATTAAGCCACAAAGAATTTACTATATTTTTATGCAAAGGTTACGACTCCAATAAATAAGACCGAAAAAAACTTAAGGTGAGTTAATTTGATAAAAGAGTTCGGCGCACCAACAAAGGGACATTTAAACGCAAGGGAAGCAGAAAACGACGGAAGAAAAATGAATGATTACAGCAAAAAGGGCCATCAAAACGAATGATAAACGAGCTTAATCCGAGTCCCATCCTTGTTTTATTACCATCGGACGATTGTAAAAACGTATTAGTGGGCGTCACCACACTATCGCCCGCACACACTGAAGGGCTAGATTACTTGCTAAGAAAGTAGATCACTTGCTAAGGGAATTTTGGTGCCCTTTAGGAAAAATAGGGTAATTTTTATATTACCCTAAAGCGACCTTTTGATAACTTAACCTACGAAAGGCTGGCATCTGCAATGCCATGCATCTTTTTAGTAGGTATAGTCTTCGTCTTTTATCCAAGTTTTCTTTGTACTGCTTAGAACTATAAATTTAGGATAAAAACTTCTTGCACCTGATATTTTTGAAAAAAGAACAGTTTATCTGATTGAAACCTTTTTGCACAAACAATATTGTTAGTTTTCACGCTTTTTAGGTGTACTCTAAGGAGGTTCCTCTATTTTTTGCTTTGAATATAAGAGATTACTATAAATTCTAATATTGTTAGTTTTCACGTATTAGACACGTGACCTGCCAATGTGATTTACAAAACTTTATAAAATACATTTTCATTTTGAGGTGCCTGCGTCAATTTATTTTGAACCACGATATTGTTGAAAGTGTCTCAACCTCTCGAAGACTACTAACGGCAAACTGCAACTTTGAGTCATTAAAACTTAACATTTTAGTACAGCGTTCAATAACCCGGTTGTTTTGTAACAAGAAAGAGCACTTCTTCGAAAAACGGTTTTATTTTGTGATAAAAGTCAGACAATTCTTCTTTTACAACTGAACTCTTACTTCAGATGTGATTTTGTTGTGTGTATTCGATTTTTATCGCTGTTTGACTGTTGTACTTTTTAAAACAGTAGTAGTTCGATTCGAGAAGTTTTTAAAGTAAGTATTTCATTGGTTTCATGGAATAAAAATATGATATAGCCTTGAAGCCTTATGTATGACTTCTTCTTCTTAAATTTAAGAGCTTAGCCCTAGTCGGGGTTTTGATGCAGTTTTCTCCAATTAAGTCTTTCGAATGCGGCCTCCTTGACTTCCTTATACGACATGACAGCGACTTTTTCTTTTATCTGGCTCATGTAACTAATTCTTGGCCTTCCTCTTCCCCGTTCCCCTTCAACTTTTTCTACAATGATGTTTTTTATGCAGCTGTCATGTCGTAGAAGATGTCCAAACATTTTTTCTCTTCGATTTTGTATTGTCTCAAGTATATTTATCTTCTCCTTTACTCGCTCTAAGACCTCTTTGTTCGTAACTTTTGTATGACATGATCACTTTACTATTGATTCGTTTCTTAATGATTGACATGGTCTTTAAATAACTACAATCCAATAATATTATGATGATGATCATAAAAACAGTTATGATTAAAAAAAAACTTGATGAGCCCTGAACCAAGTCATAAAACCTAACAAAAAAAATGCGTGTTTTACCTATTGCCAGCGCAATACTCGTATACTTACAAGTAAATAAAAGTGAGAGCTCATTACTCGTCTGGAGTTCCTTACGAGGGTCTCAATGGGGAGGTGAGAGGCTGTGAGTGTCCCGCCAGGCCATTCTCCCTTTGCGCCGCGAACTGAAGGGCTCCAAGTACACGTGTGTTATTTACCCAAATATGAAACAGCTCACAGGTGCTTTTGTAATATTGGTTCGAGGAAATGTGAGGAAATTAAACTAGGATTTCGTACGTTGCACATGCACACCCTTTTTCAATGTTGGGCTCCTTTGTTGTTCATGAAATGAAGCTACGGTTAAAATTTTAAGTTCCCTTTTCATTGTCTCTTTTTGAGACATTTTGTAATAACAAAATGTAACAAAATGTAGGTAAATGAAAACAATAAGTAATTTTAGAAAATTTTACTAGTTATAAACACAAAACCGATTGTTCAAATTGCATAGAAATAATAAATTGTTAAACAGGTATTTGATTAATTACTCTTACAAAGCCGGGTCAATACTAATTCCTATAGCCTTGATAAATTGACAATTATTATGAAATTAAGGCCTGTAATTTTACGCCATGACCCATTTCCTCAAGTAATAGAAAGATTTAAATTAATACAAAGCTATTTAGTTAGCTACTGTTATGGCGAAAATTATCTTAATGAAATCCACGTAAACGCAGCCCGTGCGATGAAATTACTTCGGTGAAAATATTGCTTTAGGAAGCTATAAAGAAAATTTTATCTAATGAGTTTCGGCATTAAAGGATTATAATGTGCTATAATACTATCTTGATCTTATTATATTAGAAAGTTTGGAGAACAATATTTTTAGATCTTTACGGCGTCGGCGTCGGTGCTTTGAGAGGTAATGCCATTGATCAGAAGAGTTCTTATCTATATAAGTTCTCAATCTATTACAGACTTACAACAGTTATAAACAGACTACTCTGTCACTTCTTTATTTTTAATACGGCTTCCCATAAAAAGGGTTCGAAAAGTTTGAATGAAGTTCTAGTCCCATGAAATTAACGTTATACTATAATGTAATACCTACATCAAGCTTTTATCTATAGGTACTCTTATTTACTTTTTACTCTAAAAAATTTAAACCTGACGTCATGCTCTTGTAATCCCGGTGCAACCAGGCTGCAATCCAGACCACTTCAATATCAGTGACAGCCAAAAACTGTGACAAACGATCAAATCACACTGCTAATATATCCAACAGGCATATTACCCAGCTGGCTCGGAGCGGCGTGTTTTATGACCAGCACAGTGCACACAGTGGCATGTGGACAGAACTGTGGCCGATGATATAGGTCCTTTCATTTCACTACAGTTTATTTTACAGTCGGCTATTGGTTTTGTTGTTTATTTGAGTTGTTGTTTTTCTTTTTAGTTTGACTCCATTTTGCTATGGCATTTACCCATTTACCATAGTAAACCAAATATTATTATTCAAATGATATCATCTTTAGTGTTTCATCTTTAGTCTAACTTAACTGCAATATTTTCAGCACATTTTGAAATTAAATAAATAAATAGTTCATAAATATTATGGACAATCCACACAACACTATCTAGCCCCTAAACTAAGCAGAGCTGAAATTGTGATTTGTGTACGTGACAAACTATATAGTTAAAAAGCCTTGCGCACCTCTCGATCACCTGATATGGCGAACATTGTATCACTGTCAAATATCGCACTGTCGAAGTTCGCGGCTGTGTGTGTGGATGTATGCAAGACCCTATGCTGAAACAGATCGCCATCGCAGATCACCTAGATGTGTAAAAAATTTTTTTTTTACTTTTGACCGACTCTAAATTACCACTTTAATTGGCTTTTTATTTGTTATCCTTCCGTAAAATTATGTTCATATATGGGAAAAGCATCTGCCGTAGGTTTTTAATCGTAATGTTGGTTTAGCTAAATGCAGTATGCAAGGTAACAGTTGTAAGCAGATGTGTTTATGCTAATTTGGATTAGTGTATTGCTAAACAGAGATTTGCATCAACATTATATCCAAAATGTATTTAATACATGCTAAAGTATTACATTCACTTTAGCATAATGCTTGTTTTTTTAACTAAGTCACTATTGCTGGTTTTCAAAATAATAAGAAACTTTGCAGTCATACATTAGATTAAGACAGTCCTTATACATAATCTGTAGAAAGTCCGAAAATATATGGGACGCCAGCGAAATACTTGTTTAAAACTTAATAATAAATTTGACTTCATAAAATAACAACGTTTAATAAATGTTTAATATCAGAGTCTGGTGTTACTTTTTACAAGCAATGGCATATTTTTTCTTTTTTATCACAATTTAATCTATCTGTTCTAGAAATACCTAGATAGATATCTAGAATACCTAGTATTGCTTAGGAACATGCGTCTATTGTATATCACGCTAAAACCTTATAGGCGTATTGAAAGTAACTCTAAAATTAGAAATCATTCAATCTCGTCTTTCAAAGCTACTTTTGAAATCGGAACATTTCAACTCGTATTTTGTGACTTTTATGACACGAAAATCCTGTGAATTCCATTACTCAGTCGTCCGTGAAAAGGTCACATCAAAGGGAACTGAAAACTAATTGTATTACCATATTTCCTGAACACCTTACCTGTAGGCCTACCACAAGCTCTGTCTGGCTCTGGTTTTGAGTCTGTGTGAGTGTTAAATAAATCATACGTCGAAACGTCACACACACACAGACACTGGTGAGAACTCACACAGACTCAAAATCAAACCCAGAGACAGAGCCAAACAGACCTTGCGGTACGTCTACTGAAAGTATTTTCTCTTATTTTACGTTGCTTCTAAGGAAGTTAGTGCAAGGCAGTTTCCGCTTTCCTGCTAATCGGTTTTAAGCATACCCTAGAAATTCTATTGGCTCTTATAACCCTCTGGCCCTTTCACCCCTCACTAAACAAAGAAATAAAATCCTCGAGTCGTTGGCCCCACGAAACAAATATAAGTGCCTGGGTCTGCTTAGTCAAATCTCCTTACATTGTTTTGGGGTTTTGTTAATTTTATTTGATATTCCTTAGTGTTGGAAGGAGGGGGGTAAAATTCCATAGCTTTGGGATATTATTACAAATATTACGAGTAGCTTGACTTGATTTTATTGTGATAATTTAAACAGAAAACAACCTGTAAAAACATTGAAGTGATTTTTGGTAATTGGTTCTTTTTTCTACCGATGCAACGGTAAAATGCGATATACCTTTATTTATTTATTTATTAGCGCACAAAACACATTACAACCACAAAATAACTAAAAACTAAAATATTACATTTTTGACTTTGATTGTAACGTAACACATGCGCGTACAGAAAAGTTATAACTTATACGAGTAAAGAGAACAACTTATACATAGTAAGCTAATATTATTCTTAAAAAGTATAGAAGTAAAGGTATTTAAATTTAAATTTAAATTTAAATCCTTTCAAAATAGATTGTGAACAATGCTGCTGGCCGGTTGTTTGATAATGGCCGCGGTCCAGGCCAATACAGCTCCGCCAGCAAGGGCTGCCAAGATTATCAAGTTTAAAGACCGAAACCCTAGCGAAGTTAAGCTCAAGACCATAGTAGCGTGGCCAGTGTGCAATCATTGGGGACCAAGGTCTTACTTCTTCTTATTATCATGTCACTGGTTTTTTCAAACCAAGTGTGGTGAAAGGATTTTAAGTGTGCCTCAAAGAGGCTCCTTTTCGTGCACTTGACACATATTTTTGAACTTATTATATATCGATGTTTTCCTTCGCCGTTTGAGAGCACTGGCATCGTGTTCATACATTTTTGAAGCAGAAAAACTCCTTAGTAAACGACTGGATTTGAACCTGCGACCTAAGGATTGGAAGGCGGGGCCGCTACTACTAGGCCAATCTGGATCAGCTCACTTTGTGTTGGCAAGTTTCCATTGACTTCGATGGCAATGAATTTTTAATCACTAATTTCATTTCCTTGAATATTCGGCTCTGTCAAACACTTTGAACTGTGGGTTCCGTCGCTTAAAAATTTCTTTTTATAATTTTGTTTTAAAATACCACGCAAATCGATTGAAAAACAACATAAAAATTGCAAAAACTTTTACCGCTTCACGGTTTTTTTTTAATTAGCCGCAATGATACACTGCCAACTTAGACAGCCAAATTCTGAATAAAACCTTTTTGTCAGTTTTTGTAAAAATAACTGCAAGTTCTGGGAACAAACTTTGTACACCTGACTGCAAGGTCGACTTTAATCAAAGAAGGTTTATTTGTTTACAAAATATTCCACATTGCAAGCGTTTTTGAGTAAAGTAAATAATTATTTCCCTATTTACTGACTTTACTTGAGACCAAAATCAAGCCTAAGCTAAGCCCAATAATATTTTAATGGATATAGGTACATATTATATGTCGCAGAGAAAAAACACCCACTCAGTTGGGGTCATCGCGAGGAACGACTCGAACAAAAGGTAGGCGGGTTTTAGCTCGTTTATCAGACCCATGCTGGGTCTCATTGCTTTACGATTTACCCTTGATTTTTTACACACCAACCATCTTATAGAACATGTCCGGTAGAGGTCGCTGTTAGCTCATGAACTACACTACTTATGTTGCTTTCTGTATAGGCAGTAGTACTTCTTTTGCCAACGTGACCAATACAGCCTTTAAAGTAACATCTTTTCTTCTGAAAATTTCTTCTTTCGATAAAGTTATATGTGCCGGTATCCCCAAGATGTTTTACCTGACTATTTGAGAGTACTGGCATAGTGCACACACATTAAAGGCCTGCGCACATCTAGGCTATGGCGATAGCGATCAGCTAGAAACGCTGTCAAATATGGCAACGATATTTGACGGCGTTTCAGTTGATGTGTACAGGCCTTTAAAGATAAAAAACTAACTTTAACACTATACTAGTGCAAAAGCTGACTTTTCCTCCGTGCCCAAGGTTCACAAGGTTACTAACGGAACCTTGCAGTTCTTGTGGCATTATGATGGCACCTAAATAAGGTAAGTACACTCTAAGATTTGAAAAAGTCATTAACTTTTGACTCTACAGTGTCAAGTGATGTTTTTTCTTAGTTCATAACCTGGTTATGCTAGGAAAAAATGCTTCTACGTAGCGGGTTACAACAGTCGGTTACGTAAAATTTATTAAATGTTTTTGTTTGGATTTGAGAAAAGAGTAAAACCAATAAGGCAATAATTTAAAGTAAACGTGTTATTCACAGTAAATCGGGCATTATCTCAGTTACTTAAATCATCGCCCCCTGTTATCAGGCCGTAAATAACTGAACGTCCGCATTATCAGCGAACATAATCGACGATGTTCCGGCCGCGTTATTTCCTTCGGTTAAATACACTTCCCTAAAAAAATGTTTACCCTCCCGTGGGGCACAATGCTCTGGCTGTTTGGTTTTGTTGACTGTACTTGCTCGCTGATTTTTTACAGGATTATTGGTAAAAACCGTATTATTGAGTTATTATTATTGTCTTCTTCTTGTCGTGTCAGTAGTGATTTTCAAACCGTGTGGCGAAAAGATTTGTAAAACAAATGACGTTTTATTTTTTTTATACCAAAACAAGATCTAAATCTTCAAATAATTAATAAAAACTCGATCGGTGATCATTTTTATTTTCACAAATCAAACTAAAACTCAATCGTGGTCGGGTTATATTTCGTGGAAATGGAAAATTGTGTAAACATTGGCCGATTGAATGGTTTTGAATAAATTATAATTTTGTTTATTTACTGTATTGGATTTGATCATAAAATTAAATGACAGCCCACCAAAACGTTTTTACATTTTACAGGATTTAACGCAATAATAAAACTTACCTATAATCTATTATGCAAATTAAATGGTATCATAAAATAAGATTAATAAATATTGAACATCTTAAATATAGTTTTAAATCTCAGTACATAATATATTACATAATATTTTGAACAAATATGTTTTTAACTGAGGTAATGTGTCCCAAAGATTGGCAATGTTACCAAAAATAAGGCTATATGACTATTTATAAATATACAAGTAATATAAATAAAGTGTTACCATAAAAAACTATATTCATAAAACAAATTGGTCCTTTCCCTCAGCGCCGTTATATTTCTAAGCATAGTGGTTGGAAGAGTGGGGAGCGGAATGTCATGACTGCGAATTGATAATGGTATTTATGGTATTATTTACACTGTTGTTGTGACTGTAAGCCTGATTGCTTTAGATGTGCATACTGCATCATTTTACAGAAGTCTATTCAGTGATTAGTTATAACAGACTTCTGTAAAATGTATGTCTAAAATGTCAATTTAAAATGTTTTTATTGATTTTATAGTGCTACCACTCAAGGAAATCACAAATATTTTTATAATGTCCCGAAAATTAAGAGCCGAGCGGGATTCGATACCGCGACCTTCTTCTTACGGAAGGTACGGGGCTGCGATGACCGCTGCGCCATCGGATCCAAATCACACTCGACAAATAACTCATAAGGATTGTTATTACGGCACTAACGACACGACAACGACTTTTGGGACATTATAAAACTGAAAATGTATTTTTATACGTGGGTTTTGCGTACAAATATTGCTTTGAATCCAAGCTTCTTAGCAGTTAGGTCTGTCAGCACAGCTGAGCCTCCACCAAGCCAGTTTATCTCACACAGGCAAGTGAGTGACAGTTTGTGCACACATTTCTTCACTGCTTAGGCTTTGTGCAATCTGATTCCATGAGGCTTAGTCTACGTCTTCTCTACTCTACGTCGTCTTCTCTTGAGGTATCACTTATTCTTTCAAACCAGTGTGGTCAAATAATTAAAATGGCACCTTTAAAAGGCTCTTTTGGTGCACTTGACACATATTTTTAAGAGTACTGACTTATTGCACATACATTTTTAGTTAGAAAAACAATGGCGCTCGACCGGCGGAGTTCCTACGAGTACCACTATACCACCAGTGCTCTAATCATGAACGCTCAAAGTCATAAAGGTTCTATAGCAGCCTTATCTTAGCAGCCTGCTAAGTCTTCTTCTTCTTAATTAGATGGCATCTGTCCATTCGGATAATTTTGCCAATGTCAAATGAGGATATATTAAATAAATAAAATAGTTTATGGAGATTCGTTTTCAAAATGACAAGCCTGTTTGTTGACGTGAAAATGACAGTGACAAGATACTTATAATGAGCCGCTAAAAAGTGTCAGGCATTGTCTCTGTACAAAGAATACTCTGTAACCGCCAATATAGGAGGAAGTAACACAGAGTTTTCATTGCTGTGTTTTGAACGCCAACGTCAATGCGAATCAATAAATTCAACCCTTTTTATGATTCAGTCATTCGTTTTTATTAAGCTCCGTTCGTGCGTCGGAACGTGCATCATTCGGCGATAATAAAAAAATTTATACTCTATATACAATAAATAAAAAAGGTGATGATACAATTTTCTCAGTGTGCGATATACATTTGCGCTTTTAAAAATAATTCTTGTAAACCTATTCAACTATTGAGTCACTGAAAATAGTGGTATACCCTTCTTCTGTTACATGTTAAGTGTATGTACCTTGTGCTTGTTTTATTGTCTGCTTGTTTGGTTATCTGCTTGTCCGCTTGTCCGCTTGTCCGCTTGTCCGCTTGTCCGCTTGTCCGCTTGTCCGCTTGTCCGCTTGTCCGCTTGTCCGCTTGTCCGCTTGTCCGCTTGTCCGCTTATCTGCTTGTATGCTTGCCCCAACATGCACGAGAGTTAGAAATCCATACACCATGATGTTTACTTTCATGTTAGGTTTCACCGTGGCCAGGTCTTAGTTTCTTTTTGTAAAATTACTTACCATAATTTTAGTATATTATTTATGTGCTGTAAAAATGTAAAACTGCAACTTTTGATGTAATAAACAAATTAACTCTTTCACTCCGTTAAACGCATGGCTATTGCAGTTTTACAATTTAAATACCCAGTAATTATTGGTCGTAACAGAGTCATAAATAAAACAATGCCGGCGGGAATTCCAACATTTTTACTTTATATGTTAATTTAGTACGGGGAAGAAATATTGGTAGAATTATTGCAAAGTCCATTACGCACTGACAACGCAGAGTTTCGTCAAGACAATTAAGGCGAGACAAATGGAGCAAAAACTGATGTGGAAAAAGTGAGGGGATCTAAAAAGTTCTGTATAAGCCGGGTTACAAATGAGATCACAACGGTGTTGAGTTACCCGAGCTATCTCCCTGAGAACCGCCCGGTGGCAGTGGGGATATTGGTTCATCACTAAAAGCGCTTTCAAACTAGCGTTTTCTTACTACGTTCATTGCAACATAAGCGTTCACACGCGCGGTTTATTCAGCCGTTCAAAAAGCTGGACACGGCATATATACGGCCTTATTTTGACGTCTCAGGTGACATTTTCAGTCAAATCTGACCTTTTCTAAAAAATCTGTAATTTTCTGTTAATCTGACGTTTGCTGTCAACCTGTCGAGCTGACATTTGCTGTTAAATCAGTAATTTTCTATAAAGCTTCTCATTTTCTATCAATCTGACATTTTCAGTCAAATCTGACCTTTTCTGTTATTTTCTTTCAATCTGACGTTTGCTGTAATTTTTTTCAGAAAATTTTATTCTTTCTTTATAAAGGCCTGCGCACACCTAGGCCGCTGGCGTTGGCGATCAGTGAAACGCTGTCAAATTTGACAGCGATATTTGACAGCGTTTCACTGATCCCTACCGCCAGCGAACTAGGTGTGCGCAGGCCTTAACTAGTGGTGAATGAAGACATGATACAGCTGGTCTAGAGAAAATAATACTTTTTAGTAGATCTACATCTACACAGAGAAAAAATTCTCACTAGATCCACTATGGATCTGAACAATGGATCCTATGAACGGAAATCATAAACGTGACAGCGCTTGATTGAGTTTCGAGTGTGACAAAAATTACTACTTTACGTGCCAGCACGCCATGTATCGCCAGAGGGCTGATACGCTCATATAAAGCGCTAGTCTGAAAAGGCTCTAAGAACTGTATACATTTGTTGTGTCAATGATGATTGATTCCTCTTCGGTGGCGAGTATCGCGTATTGCAAACAATTGAGGATTTTGTGTAGGGTTGAGCGTCGCATGACGACTGCCATTGTTGTGCCGGATAAAATGTTTTTATTCTTTTTTGAAAGTGGGTTACCAACAGTATTGATGATAAACAAAAAAAGAAACCTCCACAATGTTGGTATTTTATCTACCTGCTTATATGGGTACATTTTTTTAGTATGAGTGTTTGTCACTCAGTACACTGCATAATTATCATGACCATAATATTTTAAATAAATACATGGCAATAATGTCACCTGGGTATGTTATATACCTAACGCCTAGCGGGACGTCTTAGCTTGTAGGTAGCACATCTGCAAACTGTCAGTGCAAACTTGATCAATTTTAATAAAAAATTGACAGTTTGCAGTTTGCCTGGAGCGTAAAATAACCATAAAATTTTCGCAGAATATTAAAATATGTACTTCGTTGCGTTGTGACACCTTTGTTTTGGGGCACTTTGCGAATAAAATAGTACATCATATTCGATACGACAAAGTTTTAATTAAGGAATTTTAATTCAAAAATTACAATAGTTAGTGGTATTAGCATTTTTCGGACTACTACTAATCTATTACAATCTCACCTAATTAAAAGGGGTTTTGTCAAATAGTCACTGTTTGACAAAACCCCTTTTAATTAAATAAAGATTAAAAAAAAAAAAAACTCACCTGATAAGCCGATAATGATGAGGAATGAGTACATTTTTTTGCACATTTCAATTCTTCATTCTTTTTTACCAATAGTTGTGTTTGTTTGCACTAAGCAGCTGTCGTGCTATTTAGCACAAAAAAGGTGAAAAACATTCAAACAAAAACTAAAGCTGGGTGCTTGAAAATTTTTGTTTCAAAGTAGCATGTAATTCATTATTTATCGCTTCGAATTTTGTTAAAAACCTTCGACATTGATAGCTGTGTTCATAAAAACGGTTGTAATTTAGACTGGTTGGCCAATAACTCGATGATTTACGGCTACAGCTTACCGAGCGATTTAGAAATAAAATCTTTTGTTCAGGTGAAAAATATGTCCCTTTTCATGATATGGTTTTTCGAAATGGAATTAAAACATATCTGTGTGTCAGTTTATTTTGTAATGTCGTCTAAAATCAGCACAAAACATACAAATATAATTAATGAACAAAATTAATAGAAAATGATATGCTTATTACACCTGGAAGTTGTAAAAAAAATAGCAAAATGTTTTTTTAATTGAACGTTTTACCATAAAGTGATCATAATTTTCAAATTCTATGTCTTTCGTAGCCGTAGCACTCGTAGCAGCGTAGACTCAAAAGCGTAGACAAGAAACTTTCCGTAGAGGTTGAGTTGTATAGTAAAAATTTTCACACTAGTGTAAATGTGCTGGTTCTACCCTCAGATGACTCTGTAGTCACGGACCGTCTGACGTAACCCGATGGCGCTGACGCCATTAAAACGGAATAATGAAACACCTGCGGTTTTCATCGTATCTTTACGACGATTCTTCTATGACTGGATATGCCACTAGCAGCCGTGCCTGAAAATATCTTCAGTTATTGTTGATGGTAGTGCTTTAAGAATCTCAACGCAGTAGTTACGCAGCAACCGCTTCTCATCAGGTGGGCCGTATGCTTGTTTGTCCTCTTAGTTGTATAAAAAAAAGATCCTCTAAAAGTAAGATTTTATTAAATCACAACTACCAGTGATAATGTCAGTTTTGCTTTGCATGTTTGTTTTCATAAGAAAACAAACAGTATTTTATTATATATTAAGGGAAAACTTAAAAAACAAATATTGACCATTCAAAAGTTGAGATTTGTGGTGTAATCAACATGCAGTAACTCATTTTACACTGATAATGCTGTTGTTTTTTTTTCCAGTAATATCTTTCAGGATTCTTTTTCTTGTATATATATTGTAAATAGACATTCTAAGAAGATATAATTAATTTTCGTACTTCCATTAAATTCATTCCAGATTAAATTAAATCTAGTGCAGAAAAATAAGTCTTGTCGTTTCCAGCATCAAGTTCCCTCATACCACGAGTGAGGTATTCCCGCGTCTCCCCACGCTTTGTCCCCCTGTCCGCACAAAGCAGGCGTTGCACAAATAATTATGTGCATACAATTATTTCTAAAGCGTTTGTTCGACGCTTCCTCTGCACGAAACAACTTGACAGCTCATGTGTTCAATCGATGCAATTGAGAGCAGCTTTTTAATAAAAGTCGAACTTGTTTTTGTTCTCTGTTGGCTTGTGTCTATACTGGTACAAATTATGAACCTGGTTTTCTTTGGGATTCTAGGTCAAGGTTTTCATGTTTATTTTTCAGTCATTTTCGTAGTCGACACATTTCATCACAAATATGATACAATCATATTCATAAAGCCTAAATTTTAATTGTTTATGCTTTAAAGATAAAGTTCTAGACTTTCAAACTAGGCTACTAATTAAGAAAATGAAAATTAATAAAGAGTCTTAAAATCCAAGCACTTGTATAACATGACGTTTTAAGTTTAGAATATTTAAAACGTTGAATTTAATTACAGTATTTAATTATGACAAAAGTTTAATAAAACCTTTGTCACACAAATGAAATAGTGGGATTTCTTTCCGACGCCCACACGGAGTGGTATAACAAGTGTAGGGTTTGACACTGACAGGGACCACAATTAACTATTCTCTCGCACGGGCGTGCGAAGTTACACTCAAACGAGCACTTTTGCGTGAATATGAATGAGCCTGAAGACTGAGGTCAAGGTCAAAGATCACTTGTTGTGCCAGGCTTACACTGTCTGGTATGGAGAAGGCATTGCGCTGTAAAGCTTGATTTTTTCTTTCATAGATCTTAAGGTAAAGCAAACTTCCAAACAAATTTATACGGCATTTTAGGACAACAAAATGCTGTTTTGTCAGTAAAACAATACTTCTTTGTCTGAACTTGGCCAATGATTAAATTCTATGAGTAACTAAATAACCATGACGTGGTGAATAAATAAGTAAGAAGTTCGTTTACATTGATCCACATCTATAGCCATAAATAGCCAAATTACCTATAAATTTGGTGAACTCCAATCAATACCCACCTAACGACGTCCCACAAAAAGGATCAATAAGATTACCTTCTGCCAATTACATTAGAAAGAATACCTGAAACGGCCCAATAAATCCTGTAATGAATCAAGGTATCAAAAGGCCTAGTTACAGTCAGTTACGCGGCAGTGTAATAGGCAGCCTTCTTAAGTCGGGCGTAACTCCTGAGGGCTGTCGGCCTGGCATTGTGCCCCTGTATTAACGACTAACGCACAAAAGACGCCCGCCCGTATATCAAACTAACGTCACTCGAATGTCTTCCTTCCTCCGCCGAGAAACGGCCCTCCATTTTTTTATTGAGCATTTAGTACACTGGAATTATGGCACGTAAAATTCATGTGCGAATCGAAAGCTTATTTGTAAGCAACAATTTTATATTTACAATAGAAATATCCTTTTTTATATCGATAACAAATATTTTTATTGTAGTTTTATTTTTTCAGCATGAGAAATGAGTTTTGGAACGAGGTTTGATGTAGATTAAATATGCAAATAAAATAACGGGTCATTGACTGCTCTTTTTGTGTAACAAATATATTTCAATAGCTTTTATAACAATCTTTAGCACTTGTTTGAAAAAGTTTAGATTACTTATTACAAAATAAATAATAACGGTGTTAATAATAACACCGCTAGTAGTAAGTTTTTTTTGCTTTCCAGCATAGGCCTCCCGCAAACTTTGCCATAATTGGTGATCACGCGCTTTCCTTCTCCATTTTTCTCCTTGAAGTCGTTTTCCCACCTTCAGAAAGAGTACCATTCTGTACAAAGATGTTACAGAATGGTATCTTAGAGAAACGAAATGAGCGAGAGATAGACCCTTCCAAAGATGGGAAAACGACTCCAAAAGTCAAATTCACGAATAAATAAATAAATATTATGGTCAATTTTTCAATGCTTAAAATAATTATTATAAATTTTAAGACAGTATAACTAGTTTAGATAAGTAGATTGTAAGATTTATATTAGATACACTCTATTGTTTAAATTAAGTATAGTTTAATGTCATAGTTTATAAGGTTGTTAATAAAGGCTAATTGAAATTGAAATTGAAATTGAATGGTCAATTTACAATAATAATAATCCACTATAATTATCACATATAACTCTAGTAGAATAAAGAAACATAAAAATCATTTATTCCAAATGAATTTGCACAATTTTCCTGTAACTTGTAAGACTAAAATTATATGCTAAACAAAAAGGTACTTAAAACAAGACCTGAAGTTCTAAAACTGTGTAGTACATAACAGTAAATTATCTGCGTATTTAAGGGATGTTTTACTGTACCTTAACTTGAGTAGGTACAAGGTCAAAAGGTACAAATGCATATCCTCCGTGCTAGATTTAACTGTGTTACAGCAGGATATGGTCTTCTACTGTATCTTTGAGCATAATTAAATTAATGAACTTGATAATAAAAAAAAATCCCTATCTGCAAAGCTTGCTTGCTTGACCCATTTGCTAGAAATAATATTGACAACTCACGAAATAAATTACACACCGTTTAAACAAAATCATAAACCAATAAATCATTTTCTGTCTGTAAGTAAAACAATTTCGTCAGAACAGCGCAATTGTTATCCGCTGACTGTGAAAATATTTATATTCCCTCGAGCCAAGGAAGTTGCTCTAACTTCGCTAATGACTTCTTTCTGAGTAAAAACTTTTCCGAGGCGTTGCTTGAAAGGTTTTTGCTATCTACTTAAACAATACAGTTTCTTCATTGTCGCCCAAATTTTCCGGTGGTCATTATTGGCACAGGAGACGAGCAGAGCTGAGTAAACAACTGAATAAAAACTAAATAACTCTACTGGTGTCACGGAAGACCAGCGTTATAGTGGCGCTCGCTACTAAAGCATTATGTTGAGTGACGGACAATTTATATGTCATTATCACTTGTATTCTTGTGTATAATAAAATAAAATAATAACTTTTGATTTGATTTGATTTTGATTTTAAGTTTTCTATAGAAAATCTGCAAAAATATGAAATTGATCCCATAATACCCATATAATAGTTTCAATTGGTCTTTAGCAAGTAAAAAAAAAACAAAAAAAACTTGACTTGCCATAGATTTTATTTTGTAGCAGCAACGGTAAGTTAAATAAAAACAGTTAAAAATCTAAACTAAACGTTGCGTGACTGATACATTTTAGTGGCTTTCATGAACCATTAGTTGAAACATGGTATTAAAATCAAATCAATTTCAAATCCCATGGCTAAGTAAGTTTTACTTACGTTTGGCTTGATAAAGTGATGGTACAATGAAAACATGACCTACCTGATGTTGAGCAATTAAACTCAAACTCAAAAAGTATTTTCTCAGTAGTATCACAAGGCTCACTTTGAAACGTCCTAAGACTAGGTGAGTCTAGGTGTGCCAGTTCCGCGCGACCAAGCTTAGAATAACAGACAACAAACTACGGTTTGGTTCCTACCGTTTTTAAATATGATCCCTTTTCAAATCAAAAATTAAACAGTCTTACAACTTTTATTCCCAGGCACGGTTAGATATTTCAAATATCTTAGAAACAAGTCGATTATTTGAAGAAGTCTAAGGAGGCAGAAGTAAATAATCTCTACTCTCTCATAAAAGTCAAAATAAGTAAAATTTCAGTCAGAATACCATGACTCAAGCACTTCCTAAAAGCCTACTCCATAAAATGATGGCAGTCTCATATTGAAATTTTGATTTACACTGCGTGGTTTGCTTAGCAGTTACTACTCGACTGCTGCGCATCGCGCGATGTAACTCAAAACGTCAATACATCCTTCATTTTGAGTAGAACCGGGCTTATATTGAGAGTTTATTGTAGGAAGACGGGACCCGTATATCACGTGGAGTTCAGCCATTGTGAGCGAGGATTATCGAAGGCACAAAGGGACAAAAGGCAGTTTATCAAAGCGTTGACTGATCTGCGTCACAAGTTCACGTGTGCTTTCAAACTTGGCTTCAAACCCAAGAACATATTATAATAATAGCCGTAGAGTCTGTTCAGAAAGAGAACCGTCGTGGGATTGGAGGGCGCTGCTGTGCTTAATCACCTTTTTTGTTTAGTGGGCAATACAATAGCGCGTCTGTTGCGTTTTGATCCTATCACAACTAGTGTACTATTCCTTTATTTAATTTTTATGATGCAAAATGCTGACAGAAAGAAAGGGATGAGCTATGCCATATAAAAATCGAAACGTTAGTTCTCAATTTGAACAGACTCTAGCCGCATGCCAGTATTGCCAGTAAGTTCAAATACAGTCGTGTACCGATGAGTTTTCTGTCCAAAAAATTATATGCCAGTAGTACTCTAAGACCGTAAATGAAAACAACGTTATGAAACCGGAATTATTAAGCTTACTGTGTTTTAGAGAGTACTGATAGCCTAATGGTAGCACCCCACCTTCCAATCGCGGACTTAAATCTAGTAGTGTACCACTGAGTTTTTCTGTCGGCGTGTCCTAGAACCTTAAAAGTTCGAACAAGAATTGTCAAATGCACGAAAAGAGCCTTTTTGAGGCGCACTTTAAATCCTTTCATCCCACTCTGGTTCGAAAGAACCACCTTAGGAGGTGACTAGCAGGTTGTCCTTACACTATACTAAGAAATAACTACCACGCCTGGGGTTTAAAATCGTGACTCTGTTTCGTTTTGCCACAATTTATGAAACTAGTGTAATTTAGTAGCACTTTTTTCAGGTGTAAAAAGACCTACAAGTTTTAAGGCGTAGCCTAGTTATACCGACAAAACTGTACTATTCTTTATTCTGTTACTTGGCCTATTGCCCGTCCGTATCGCGAGAATATCACAACTATATTTTACAAAAGTTAGGAACAACTTCAAACTTGTAATGATAATAGGCGTAACTTTGTCTTATCTTTTTCAGTGCCAATTTGTTTTAGGTATTAATTTCACTGGATAGTGGATCTAAGTTTACGGGTTGAAACAAAAGTAGCAGTCTCTCCTTTTTTAACCGAATTCAATTAAAAAAGGGTTCTAAATTCAGTTGTTTCTTTTATATTTGTTATCGCGTTTCTTCGTAATTTAAAAGCTGATTCCTGAAGTTGGTTTGTCAAGTTTTTTAAGCTTAATTTATTGACAGACAAATATAATTATGTATGTGTTGCAGATATGAGTATAAATATATTTTTTCAAAGATCCTTCGCCTATTAATTTTTTTGGAAAAAATAACACCATGACAGTAAGACATCCGTACTCAAGACCTTTACGCATATTGAAGTGGTTAGCCAGATGCACATCACACATTTATTGGCAGATGCCCGAATAAAATAAGAACCAACCCAAAACATTTCCCTGTTTTTCCCATTCTATTTTTCGTAAAACATTACACAACACGAATTTGCGTTGAAATTCCGAGCAATCGTTTTTAGTGCATATTTTATTTCCCTGGCATTTTTAATTTAATTACAATTATTTTACGGGATTGTGGTCTACCGGGTTGGTTATCTCTTCATTATTTAAGTGCTCAACTTGAATAAACTTATATTGGTAAATAATGCATTATGTTGACTAAAAACAACATTGTCTAATCAAAACCATAGCTATTTTGGGTTGGGTAAATAAGCTGCATTTAAGCTCCTTTTTTTACAAATTAAAACTCTTCAAAGGCTTTTCCTATATTTTGATTTGAAAGGTGGAATTGAACAGCATTTGAATTGAAGGGAGATATCATGCAGTTCCTGACTACATTCCCCAAAACATAACCTTATAGAAGACGATAGGCAAGCAACTTTATGACGATGTGTTAGACTCGGGATCGGTGTGAGCCTCTTCTGGGTATCATTAAGAATCCCAAGACTAACTCTAATATTTCTCCGAATTCACAATTATATTGATAAGCTAGCGTCGATTTATCAATAAACGCCTGGATGATGGATGGGTATTGCTTTTACGTCACAAATTAACTCTTACCAACGTCAAAAGCCTATGATTAATGGTAATGTAATGAGTAAAGGAAACCAATTCGCAAAGTTTCTAAGTATTTCAAATCAGCGAGCTTATTATGTTTAAATTATTACATTAAAAAGGTAATCCACTAAAAAATAAGTATCTTAATTTTCTTCTCAAAATTGGAACTAACGCAATTTATAGAATCTTAGATGAAAGAAATAAGTAATTTCAAATTTAATTTTCCGCGCGATTTAAAATAACGTATTCAAACAAAATACTTTCATAGTTCACTCCTATTCGGGCGCTCCAATTAAAACATAATTGAATATCTTAATTCGGAATGGGGATGCGTCCGTCGCGTCGACTCAGCTCATTAACTTCTTCAGAAACGCTAATTAAGCACTCTTTGAAGTATTCACCGGGTGATTTCATCGCGTCCGCCACTGAACACTCTGCATCTTAATTTATGCAATACAATTTTAATTTTCTATCAAACTTGTAAACCAATTAAAAGCATCTGAAACCCAGTCTTCTTCTTCTTTTGTGTCACTTGGTTCTTTCGAACCAGTGCCAGTGTGACTAAATGATTTTGAGTGCGCTGAAAGAATCCTTTCGTGCAAATGTTTTCGAAGTTCTACAACATGCAAAAAAAAACAACGCATAGGTACACGGCTAGATTTGAAACCGCGACAAAAATCATATCCATTTCTAAAACAATTTTTAGACCTACTATTTTTTCAGAAAATAAGCTGTACCTATAAAATTCCTAACAAAATATTAAAATCTCTTATTAACATTATAGAGCAGGAATTTGATAGAAATACCCTTGACGCTACAAAGGCGGTGGCAAAATAGTTATCGAAATACCTTTCTTATGTTACAAAATAACTTTCATCCGTTGTTTCGTTTGTGTACACAAACGATGTCTATTTTATTATCAGTCACAATTGTAGCTTCCGTCTATCTTGTATTAATATAAAAGCAATTTTTTTGTGTTACGAGCTACGCTAGTTCCAATTCATTTTTTGTCGACCAACTACGTCGTGATTGAGTCACACAAATATCTACATACTATCTAGGTGACTGAACGTTTTTTGGACCATACTAAAATCTAGGATTACTTTGAAATATCTCGGTGATAGTTCCACGCGACCAAATCTGGAAGAACAGGCTAAAAGCTTACGTTGCTAAAGCTTGTTTTCCAACCTTTATTTTGTATAATAGTTAGTATTTTTTTAAGCCATTTTACACAACACTACCTAGCCCCAAATTAAGCAGAGCTTATACTATGGGAACCAGATAGCTCATATAACACTCAAATACTTTTTTTTGCAAATACATACTTAAATTACAAAAGAACACCCAGACCCAGAACAAACATCAGCATTCACCACACAAATATTTGTCCTCGGTGGGGATCGAACCCACGACCTACGGCGCAGAAGGCAGAACTACTACGCGCGTGGAACTGGCACCTAGATTCACCTAGATTTAAGACGTTTCAAAGTGATTCTTGCAATTCAAAAGAATAAATACACTTTTGATTTGATTTGACTATCAACTGAGCTGATAGGCCAGTTAGTTATAAAATATATAGGTATATTGTAGCCTAAAGAACACTTTCGACGATGACATTTTCAGGCTGTGTTATAAATGATAATGCAGAAAACCACGAACAAAAGCAGTCGTTTTATTACAAATCAGAACGCGTAAAGGCCTTGCTAAGTCATGAAGGATTGTTTCCGTCCTTTATCTAATTTGCTAGCGCGCGTCAGCAATGCGGGCCCAAGGTGACTTATGCGAGTCATAAAAAGAGTTAATTTTCTTTCGTCAGTTGATTTTTATTTGTCGACATATTCGGTGGAAAATAAAGGAAGTAATGAATCCGAGTCACTCAAGATATCCTGGAGGCTAGGAATGCTGCTTTGTTGACTTACTAGCGGCCGCCTGCGGCTTCGCTCGCATGATAGTGGTTTCAATCATCGAAATTGAAAGCGTTATCCTATTCTTTTGATTTTATAGCCTGTTCCCATTGATTTTTAAACAAGCTTAATTATTTCAAGTTTTATAAACGGTCTAGTAATTATGGCGTGATTGAGCCACCAATATCCAAATACCGTACAGGCATGCGCACACTTAGGTCGCTGATGATGGCGATCAGGGAAACGCTGTCAAATTTGACAGTGTTTCATTTCAAACGTTTCATTTTTTAACTTCAATACTATTGTTAAACACAGTCATTAGAAATACATGTTTTTATGTTTTTTTTTTGACAGGCCCATACCATTTTACTGCGCTGTCATCTTTTGTTTCGCATTTTTAGATAATTAAAGCACTTTACTTATCTAAAAACTTTTATGCTTCACTAAAATCTACCTCCTCAATGAGTTTTTGCAACGCAGTTATGAAGCGAAGGTAGTCATTATAAAATTCTCAAGAATAATTGAGTTGGATGGCAATCAACATTTTAGCGCTACTTAAATCTCATTTTTATATTACGGCTTATAATTTACCTGCTATTACATTTTTCTTACGTCCACTCAACTAAATTGTGAGTTTTATCAGTTACTGTTTCTTTTGCTAAATTTTATTTTAGAGATTCAAGTTTTGTTTACACGTTATTCTTTCTAATCATTTTTTGAGTCTGGTCTGCTGGAGGATAGAAGAGTCTGTCTATCTGACATTTAATTCAGCGGCATAATGTCAGGCCCAGATTCATAGACCACACTTTGACTTTACTTTGATGGAAAGTTCTACTTTCAACCAAAAATATATTTCATAGTTCTGTCAAGCTCTTCTTTATTCAAATTTTGAAAGTAAATTTCGATAAACAAAGCTTACTTTGCGAAGACTCCTTTGCTGTAAAGCAAAGTCACGTCTATGAATCTCGGCCTCAGACTGACAAACTTTTCAATTCTCAGTAGGGCAAGACAAGAGATAGATTGACTATAGGGAACGGCCGTAAGACGTCCCAGTGGGTATCCTGATGAATGACAGTGAGAGAGAAATGCCACACATAAATCAAATCACGATTAGAACGGTACAAAGCGAGGGTTCTCGCCGGTTCAGTGTAGGTATCAAAAGGCCTACCACAAGCTCTATCAGGCTCTGTCTCTGGCTCTGATTTTGAGTCTGTGTGAGTGTTGGATGAAATGAAGGATCATATAAAAAAACGGTAGGAACCGAGCCGTAGTTTGTTGCCTGTTCTTCTAGGCTTGGTCGCGTGGAACTGGCACCTAGACTCACCTAGCTTTAAGACGATATCTGTAATTGAACTGAATAAAGACTATTTTGATTTGTTGACTAAATAAATCCGACGTCGAAACATCACACACAGTATAATACACTGGTGAGCACTCACACAGACTCAAAACCAGAGCCAGAGACAGAGCAAGACAAAGCTTGTGGATAGGCCTACAGGAATACAAACAGCGTATCAGTGACAACGAAATAAACTAGTGTTGGAATGAGCGAGGAATTGAAAGCCGACATTTAATCGCGGTTTGTACACCGTATATTACGGTCAGTCGGATTCGTGGTCATTACGACCTGGCTTAGAAAGATAGTTTGTGTTATCTAGTCAATTTGTCTCTAGAGTAGCTCTGCCTTCTGAGCCGTAGGTCGTGGGTTCGATCCCCACCGAGTCAAAATATTTGTGTAGTGAACGCAGATGTTTGTTCTCTGTCTGGGTGTTATATTGTATTCTAAGTATGTATTTACAAAAAAAATGTATCTAAGTATTATATCAGCTATATGGTTCTCATAGTACAAGCTCTGCTTAGTTTGCGGCTAGATAGTGTTGTGTGGGTTGTCTACAATATTTATTATTTATTTATTTGTAAGTATGATTGACATGACTTTGAGAGTTTGAAAGGCCACTGCTGGACATACCCATGTTTGCATGGGGACGCCAATTGGTATACGAAAAAATCTGAATTTAACAAAGGACCTTTTTGGCTCGGTTAAATGCATTTAGTTTATTTTTAACAATGACATATTTCAAAGGCTATAGGGCTATACTCATTAAACTAGCCCCTATAGTCTTCTTAGTAATTTTCTCAGCCTTTAATAGTTTTCATTATAAGAGCCTAGAGTCTTTCAGTATTGCTAATAAACGTCTAGCATATACTATCTAAATGAAGTGCGTTGAAATAGCCACAGTTATTGCATACATTCAAAAGCTACAAATCTACGAAAACCCCTTTTTATCAGGGTCAAAGATCAGCCAGCCAACAGAACAAGGCACAAGTAGGTTATAAGTACGAAATGAAACTTCTTTTACGTAAGTGTTGACCTCGGCTCAACTGACCTGTAACGATTTTGCGTTGAACTGAACACGCCTACCTGAGCCATCGGCTTTTTATTGAAATTGCGCCGACAATAAAGTAATATCAACGTTTTTGGTCCTCATTTCAATTTATTTATTGTCATTGACGTAGTACGACGTAGCAGTGCTACGAATATTGTCAATTTCGTAGCTTTTCATAGGAATGCTACAAAAGCGGCGGCGTAGAGAATTGTTATGCTTGTGACGGTATAATACAATGAATTGTTAATATAACCAAAATGAAGAGAAATGTGCTCACAACTGCTTAGTAGCTAGTAATATGTAAGAGTAGGGGTTAGCGAGCAGTTGACGTGTAACAAAGTGAGGTGACCTACACTTTAGCCGCAGCGTTTTTCAAACGTCGCTTGTTTGGTCTCTTGTCCAGTTCAACGAGATATAACTCTCTTAAATCGATCAAGTATGTCGAGCTATCTCTAGATCATTTACAATCATCTACAGATTGCTTAACGGTTTCGTGTGTATTTTACTTGTCCAGTCCAGGGCTATATCCAGTAGTGGACTACTTGAGGCTGATCTTGAGCTAAATCAGTCAACATTTTAATCACACGTTTTTTTAATTGGGAGGCAAATGCTCTGAACCGCATTACACCCAAATTATTATTTTGGACGGTTGCGCTGAAACTTTCCAGTTGTTAAATAAAGTCACCAGTTGGATTCTGGCGGCTACCATAATATTTGTTTATAACGTACAGTAGGCCTACCACAAGCTCTGTCTGGCTCTGTCTCAGGCTCTGGTTTTGAGTCTGTCTGAGTGCTCACCAGAGTATACCGTGTGTGTGACGTTTCGACTTAGGATTTATTTTGAAAGCACTCACACAGACTTGACACCAGAGCCTGACAGAGCTTGTGGTAGGCTTACAGTTCAACCACCGTAAATTAATTACATATTTGCGGTGCCCGTAATTATGTATAGTCCATGGTACCCGGCAGTCGGTGCAACTCAATATGACCCAGTTTTTGCAGGTTCGCACTCGCGAAAACTGTCTGACGTATGTAATTTATTTTCATTACTGAAAAGGTTCATAAATGGTAGTGTTGTGAGTAAGGTTTAAAATTCTGATGTTTCAATTCGTTATTTTCATTCTATAAATAATTAATTTTCAATTACTTTTTTATTGCATGTCAAAGAAAGAAAAAGAATTATCGTGTACAATTTGTATGATAAATGCTTTATTTATCATACAAATTGTACACGATAATAAATAAAAAAGTAAAAGTTACAGCGTTACTAACACAATACGCAGAGTTTTGGTGTGTGTGTTTAAGATTTATTTACACAAAGTAAGTAACAATTAAACAGATATGTATAAAATGTACATCATACATAAAAAGCAGTTGAGCTATCTACAGATTTTTATAAAAGATCTACTACATATTTTCAGTAACATATTAATTTCGTATATGGTGTAAATAAGAGATTTCCAAAAAAACTAGATTCCACAGGAATAGTTGGATAAAAGAGATAAAAAGGATATCCTTTTTGTCTAGATATTAGGTCTAATTGTTACCTAGTTTAACTGAGTTCCTAGGCAACTGCCTTCATGGTTAAAACTCTTATGCAATATCTACCTAGGAGTACTGAAGTAATTTATTTCAGGGATAATGGATTTCAGACCATCAAAAGTTATGAGTAAATTTTTAAACGAAAAACTAGTTACTTACTAGTAATTTGAAACCTTGTTATTTTAGATAAAGTAAATATTTATTAATTATACTGTGATGATAATAATGCGCGTAAATTATATTAACGGTTAGCTAGCGCACCGACGATAAATAAATTCTTTGAATATATTAATAATACAGAAACTTTTGAAAATCAAGCCCACAAAAGATAGTGGGTAAAGTAAGAACCGAAAAGGCAATAACCAAGCACAATATATCCCAACTGCAATTGAAGACGAACGAAAGAGTTTCTAACTGCCTCGGCCAGATTTCCATACCAAGTCTTCTCCGGGGATGTAATCAAAGGTATTTGAAGGGGCAAATTGACATGTGAATTTTATTCACAGTTTTCAAAGTTATTAAGTAGAATAATAAAAAATATCCTTATTTACGCGATAGATAGCTAGGCAATTCTAAACATAGTACTGTCAAAAAATCAAGTTTATACGATTAAAAGATAGCTCAATATGACTTGCAAAGATTGGTTGATTAAATAAATAAATATTGAGGGCAATCCACGCAACACTATCTAGCCCCAAATAAAGCAGAGCTTGTACTATGGGAACTATGCAAAGCTTTATTTTTTTTGTTAATACTTACTTATAATTCAATTTAACACCCAGACAGAGAACAAACATCTGCGTTCACGACACAAATATTTGTTCTCGGTGGGGATCGCACCCACGATAGAAGGCAGAGTTATTACCAACTGAGCTGAGATGAGAAACCAGTCAGAAATATGTGAAATATGCTACGACATTACTATGTATTTGCTCTTTGAGTCCAAACCGGTCTAGTCGGCTTTAAAATAGCGTTTCTACGACTAACTCACACACCGGATCAATCAGCCCAACTTAAGAACGATCGGACTAGTAATAAAAAAATGTGTTTTAGCGCGGCGTGAGAAACTAATAAAAGATTGAAGCGGGCTATAACTTGTAGCTTAGAGTAACAAAATCCCTCTCTTAGCTTAAATGCTGATACTGTAGTGTATACTGTAGTGATAGAAACTTTTTTGTATTTTTTGTATTTTTTTTTATATGTGGAGGTGCAGCAAGTTGAGAGTGATGTTTGACCTGCAATTTTGACACATGTCATGTCATGAGAGCGAGCCCCTAGTGCGTCCTGATTACGTTTCTGTCCGTCTTCACTATGTTGGCACGTTGGCGCCACGCCAAACAATTACTTTGTCTCGTCACGAACATTTCTTCAACTGATGGATCCAAAGTATCTCTCACCTACATGTGTTTAAAATGGGTTTTAAAAAATAGGTCAGTCGGAAACAAAAATCTGATACCTGTTTTATTTAAAAGACAAGATTTATCTTCCCCAAAAAGATCTAAAGAATTCCGAATTACCAGGCTTTTAGAATTGAATTAATATTTTAAATAAAATAGTATTTTCCACGAAAATGTATTAAATGTCTTATAAATGTAATTTATTTCTTCATGTTCTTTTTTGTACGGTTTTTTTACTCTGGCTAAGTGGAAAACCTACTTCATCAAAGAAATATAACGAGATTATATTGATAACGCTCGCGCTGGAAGACATAAAAAAAGACACCAAAACCCAGGACTGTCATAAAATGAGAGATGAGAAATTACTGGAATAACGGACGAAAAAACTTGATAAATGAGGTTACGCTAGTAATAACCTGGCTAAGTAGTTGGTAGGTATTGTGACGTAGTGAAGTTTGAAAGTCAAACTCATCTATATTACGCTTAATCGCAGTTTTCTAACATCGCCTTGCTAACAACTTTGTATAACCATGATACTATCGAAAACTTAAAGTTTATTTTTTGCACCAAAAGTTTTAATATTGGAAAAGAAAAATGATTTATGTATACTATACTGGCACGTAAGGCTGAACATCTGTCATTCTCAAATTTATAGACGCATGGTAGTGCATCGTAGGGCACGTTACTGTCGTGCGTGACCCACGAGGCAATGATCTGTTATAGGCGATTATTACCACAGTGAATTGTTTTTTAAGTAACTTCGTCTGTTACCAACTCAATTTTCGCGCAAATCTGATTCCATAAAAACCTTAAGAAAAGCTTTTACTTTCACACCCTTATTCATTAAGACCGCGCCTGAAGCCTAATTAATTTTGTATGTAAAGAGGTACAAAGCGCGAAGAACGATAGTTGCTATGAAAGGTTAGAAGAGCCGTCATTAAAAACCAATTAGGAAAACTCATTATTAGAGCCGAACTTGAACTTATTAGGCTGCCAGCGGCACGACCACAAAGTCTGTGCATCATATTACACCTTATCTTTTAAGCGTTTCGTCAATAAAGAATGCAATCCTTAATAGTGCTAAAATAATCACTACCCCTCATTTTTCTCCTTTCTCCCACTTTCACCACACTGGTTTCCTGTGAGACGATGAGAAGAAGGTAATACTTTTGCTGAAAAAGTGATACAACTCTACGGTAACACTGAGCTGAGAGGCCAGTCAATGCATGTCTAAGGCATGATGCTTTTGCCGTTTGAGAGCACACTAGCATTGTGTTAATACATTTTCCAAACAGAAAAATCCATAGGTAGGTACACGACTGGGTTCGAACCCGTGACTTTAAGATCTGACTTCTTTCTGTTAAATACGCATATTTTAGAAAATAAAGGAGAAAATAAAAATGAAATATCAACGGCCGCGCGAGCCTAATGAGATCAGGCTCTTCAAAATCGCCTTGTTAAATAATTCACCTAGATAACTAGTGATAGAAATAATCAATTTCAATATTTGTATATCAGATTTCATGTAGTAATTAGGTCATTACAACATCTTGTATTTATTTCAACTAACAACTAGGTATTTAAAACTTGTCCTACTCGTTATTTGCAAGTCGTTGAAAGTTGTGGTCCTAATAATATTAGGACCACAAAATTAGGATTTTTGAACAAAATGATTAATTATTGAGAATCAAAATTAACAAAGTACACGTAAAGATCTCTCGCTGAAAACTTCAGCCCAATACCTAATAGAAATATCTGCATCGATACTCGGAGGAGTTGACAGAGACAAAGAAATGTTCTGGCGTGCCGCCAGCCGTTTTCAAACCTGCAGTAAGGTACTAACAGGTATATGGGATGGTAGGAAGCGAGCCGATCAAAGATTGCTCTGTTTTCGAATGGGGACAATGCACTGTCGGTGTGCCCACTTTTAAGCTATATCTAGCCACGTTATGAGTAAATTCAGTCTCTTCATTTAAATTCCGTTGCATTTATTCAAAGCTTTGGTTGTTCAGTATTCAAGTGGTATTTTAAAATGACGGTCTTATTTTTTTTTATACCGTTTTGTGTAATTTTTATTAGATACTCGAATTTCGATTTTGATTATCGAGTCCCTGTGGTTTGACTACAGTTTTTTTTTAAAGATTATAACTGCAACCAAACCACAGGATTCAATAATAATAATAATTATTAATAATTTATTTGAAACAATTAACATACACGTAAAATGAAAGCTAATTCACAGTACTTGTAACATAAACTAAGGTGTAACATAAAATAAGTATAGTATACAATAAAGGCAGAGACTATATACATAAGGTCACAAAAACCTGATGAAAAGTAAGTAATAGGCACCCATAAACATAGTTTTGACCCCACACTAGAATTCTCTTTGTTGTGGGATAAAAAAAAATGCAGCAACAAAAATGTTTTTTTTTGTTTAGGATTTGATGATTTGGTTGTCCGTAAAGTCTTCGCGAACTTTTGTTGCTCTGATAACAGTATCAAAAATAAAAATGTAGCGTTGTTCAATGCTTCCAGGAATATGCTTTTGGAATTCCAGACGTATTCCGACATACGGACGGATGTTCGGATATTCAGATCAGTGTTCGAACAATCAGACGATCGAATGGCGTGTTCTTTGAGCCACCACGGTAATTTGTCAAGCTGCGGCTTCCGACTGAAATGAGGACACGTGGTAATTGCAGATCTTTCAATCTATTTTAACCCTTTCAGTAACACAATGCCTGACACGTAACATAGCAAGAAATGAGCTGTTTCATAATGCGCCAGGGTTACGTTATGTACATTTGTATGAAAAATGCGGTAAATAGTGAAGATTACCCCTAAAATACTAACTTCACAAATTAATAAACAAGTACGTTGTATAATGTTTAATAGTGGTTTTTGTGGTGGTGAATACCAAAAGGCGCCGCCATGACAGTTTTACCGAAGTGACTGACATAAATAAGTGTCAGTGTCATGCTAAATGACAGCGTTAATTGTCAAAATGACATTTCTACTACTTCTCGTCATATCCATGTCATGTCGATCCGCCATGTTTTGGGTGCGTTGTGTGCTCTTTGACTAAGAAAACCTCTATGTACAACCAAACGAAGTAGAATTTGAAGAAAAATAACATTTTAAAGCGAATTCTACATTGCTAAGCTGTTATTAAGATTGCTGTTCATAGACCTGGCGTGAGCTCCATAGTTCCATGAAACTTCTCATTTTCCAACAGCAACCTATACCTGAAAGACGCCGCCCGCTGTGAAAATGTATTGCATCTATAAAGCTTTCAATAGAATAGTTAGGCATTCTAGACTTATAACTTTTGGGGACGTTTCCGTTTGGTACTGATTTAGATCAGTTGAGCATTCTCTAGACTACGTTTCCAACGTTCTGCAACTTTTTCGTTTGTATTTTGCACATTTTGATAAATACAATTTATCAAATATAAATTAATAATATATAGTAAATGCTCTCATAGCTCAGTTAGTATAAGCTTTGCCTTGGCCGCCGAGCCACCGAGCCACCGAGAACAAATATTAGAATGGTTAATACAGATGTTTGTTCTCTGTCTGAGTGTTATATGCTTCTTCTTCTTTCTTTCTTTCTGCAAGCTCTGTTTCATTTGGGACTATATAGTGTTGCATGGATTGTTCACAATATTTATTAATTTATTAAAGGTATTCATAGTAACTACTAGTACTAGTATTATTTATTTATTATTATTTATTTATTAACATATAATTACTTACCCAGATCTTCAGCATCTTCACTCCACTCCCCAGTGCCAACCACAAGCACTGACATGGCAGCCACTAATGCACACAGAAGTACGGACTTCAAACCTACACTATGGCACATCATCATAGTCACTTAGTTGTTTAAATTATAAATAAGTTATCATATTTCACTATATTTGGCAACATTTTTAGATTAACACGTTTAATGATGGTGTTTTATTCTAAACTGGATTTATACAAGCACTGAATTTGATTTGAACACGAACATTCAAAGCTTTTAGTTTGATCATCAAATAGTTTTAAACTGTATCAATTTTACAAATTTGAAAATTAACCTTCAATAATTACTACATTATGAAGCTTTTTCCAACATTGTCAAATACATCGTTACAAATACATTATATCAGACATTTTGATGGTTCAATTTTTATTTAATGTGTAGTGCTTTTTTAAATATTTGATCGTTCGTTCGTAAAGTTTAATGTATTTCCTTTAGTATAGTGGTGTCACGCACGCGGGAGTTTCGGGACACGGTTAAATATCCCGTTGAATTATTCAGGACTCTTTTAGCGGAGCGGTCTCGGTCCACCTGCAACAAAAGTACATAGTCCCTCATTTATGTAGAGTATCACTGTATTTAGTCTATGCAAATAGAAGGAATTCATAATGTCGACCATGGAAATTTGTGGTGATATTTTCAGAGGTGTATCTTATTTCGCTGTATTTTTATCTTGGTCAGTAGAAAGAGCATTAAAACCTTGCGCACATAGCGATGGCAATCAGTAAAACGCTGTCAAATATCGCTGTCATATTTGACAACGATTCACTGATCGCCATCGTAGATCACTTAGATGTGCGCAAGGCTTAAGCGTTCTAAGATGACGATCATTGAAACAGAATAAAATATATAACTATTCACAAGGAAAATGAAGAATGCTGATTTAAAAAATATATGAAGTGAGAAACAACACTTAAAGTGTTATTGAAGGGAGACTGGCCTTAAGGGGCAGATCACCGTCGATGAATATAATACACTCGTACTCTATGGCATTTTTAAAATCACTGAAAGTATTGGTCGAAAATCGCTAGCAACTATTTTGTGTGCGATCCAATTGCACACAGTTTAGCAAAAAAATTATACGCCGTTTTCTTACGTAAAAGCGGTTTACCCATACAAAACCAGTTAGGCCAATTTTTTTGTAGGAAAACGTGTATTAGAGAACGAATATTAGATAGTAATATAAGTATTAAATATTTATAAGTTTATTTTAAATTCCAATAATTTAGGTAACGCGTTGGATTCTGTAAAGTTATTTTTTAAGTGAATAAATAAATTGAATTGAAATTGAAATTGAGTTGTGTAGGAATCAAGTTTCTTCTTTGCGAAAACGTGTACAATAGGATTGCACACAAAATAGTTGCCCTAGATTTTTTACAGACAAAGGTTTTATAAAATTCAAAATTTATTTATTAATTGTTTAGCAGTTTAGTGATAATTTAAGTTAAAATGTTCAGTGTGAGTTTTGCTTCGCAAATAAGTACATTTCTTTCTTCCAGTTGTTTCATGGCTTTCATCGTCTTAACTTAACAATTTCTGCTGCAATCCAGTGCTTAACGGAAGGCAGTGTGTTTATTTTAAAAGGAATTTCTCGAAGAAAAATTTAACAAAAGCTTTCAAGGAGCGAATCCTTCATCAAAAGAGACTAAACGAACCGTCGCAAGTATAATACAAGCGCTTATACTTTAGAACACATTGTGTTTCTATTCCATAGCATAGCTCAACAAGAAAGGTGAGAAAATATGTTGTGTAAAAAAGTAAGCAGTAGTACAGTTATCGCACTGATTTGAAATATTTTTTTCTCCTATAGGCAATACTTTCAGATTGGTCCCATAGAAATTTCATCAAAATGGGTTCAGCAGAAGGAGCAATGAAGTCGGTTTTTTAAGTTTTTTAACTTACATTTTATTACACATTTCGGTTTTATTAAGTTTAAGTTAGTTTGGGGGTTCGTTGGAACTGTGTGAAATGATTGCCGTATTTTTTAATATTTTAAGAATGTCCCAAAAGCTAAGAGCCAAGTGGGATTTGAACCTGCTACCTTCCCCTTGGTACGGGGCTGAGCTGACCAATGCGTCATCGATCTAATCACACTCGACGAATAACTCTTAGGGACTGTAGGCCTACCACAAGCTCTGTCTGGCTCTGTCTCTGGCTCTGTCTCTGGCTCTGTCTCTGGTTTTGAGTCCGTTTGAGTGTATTATACTGTGTGTGTAACGTTTCAACGTAGGATTTATTTAGTCAACACTCACACAGACTCAAAACCAGAGCCAGAGACAGAGCCAGACAGAGCTCGTGGTGCCTACTGTTGGGCACGAACGCGACCGTACGCTACCGTGTCAATACGTCATCATGCTTATAGCACATATTATAGGAGTTGGTTTGAGTTGTGCCATCAGTAGTTGTAAGCTCCTTTTTGTCACTAATTGCTGCTATTCAGCAAACCTGATCACGTTCGAGCCGCTTGCTGCTAGCATGTGAGTGGCATAGTACGATGAAATTGTTTAAAATGAATGGGGAATGAGGGACCCTCGACCGGCTGCGACTGTGTAGCTCAGATTCAGTCCATGTCGCATCTACTGACCTTTTTTTTTTATTTTTTTCTATGCCATAGCTGGCAGACGAGCATACGAGCCACCTGATGGAAAGCAGTCACCGTCGCCCATATACACCTGCAACACACCAGAGGTGGTGCTGATGCGCTGCCGGCCTTATAAATACAGATATACCCGCCTTTTGAAGGACCCCATGTCGTAGCTCTGAGGGAAAACCGCAGAGGATAATTCATTCTACAACTTACTCGTGCGCGGCAAGAAGGAACGCGAAAAACGAGCAGTTGTGTAAAACCAGCCATCCAGGTGGTGAGGATGGAATCTGGTTCTGCGGCGTGTGGAACGATGATAGAAATCAGCCGCGGGCACCAAACTAAACAGACCTGCAGGCTTATTGTCTAACCACTACTCGAAACTACTACTACTACTGCTTGAAATCCATTATCAGTGCACTATAAGCCAGTGTCACTGGTCGACCCAGTCTCAGAATTTAGTTTGTAAGTATTGTCTAGCATTTAAAACGAACAACATTAGACATGAATGTTTAATAAAAACAGTAAATTAAACATCCATTGTAGATTTAGGTAAATAAGCATCAGGAGTAAAAGGTGATTAATACTCAACCTCTACTCAAACCACCTCAAAACCAGAGCCAGAAACAGATCCAGACAGAACTTGTTTAACAGTTGTTTAACTCAAAATTTGCTTCCATTTTTTTGTGTTTACTTTCATGAACAGACGCAAAGACCTGCATATTCAACATATTCAAAAAATACGTGCCTCTATTTTTTACAAAACAGATAATTTTTCAGATGAAAAAGGCGCCTATATCCTTCCTCTCTAGCAAAATAGGTGGATAAAGTCTAGCAGACTTTATCCACCGAAAAGACGAGGTCCAATCGTGCCGAGTTGGCTAAGCCACTGGTTCCCTATGGCGCTTTCTTTCATCTACAAATTAGGTGGAATATTCATGAAATTTTAGGAAGGAACATGTTTGCTTTTTGTTCAATTTTACGCAAGCTTTGACTGTAATATGGATTTGCGAAGAAATTGTTTGATTTTAACTGGGAAATTGGCGGAAAGCCGTGTTGACAACGCGTTACGTCGGCTTTCGTTTTTATACAAAAACTTTTTGGATTGCGGCATGTGATATAATTTTTTCAGCTCTCTCTCCGTTGGTCTCTGCTCCGGCGAAGTATGTGAGAGAGACTTTTTCATTCTTTAAGATCACCATTTACCATACCTTTTGCAAATAAAGATATTTCATTTAATTTCATTTCAATCGTGACTCTTTTATTTTTTTTATCATAGCATGTTAGTATGAAACAAAGCCTTTATAGTGCCACCAATTTATGTGCTCAATTGAAAGGGACAACACTGTAAAATTGCGGAAAAAAATACAAATCAAAATGGCATAGCTTTCATAATTTTTAGATAAAAAATATCTATTTTCAAGTTTTTTTCTGTCCTTGCCTCCTCTCCCACCCCTTTTCCCTCAAGGCCTTAAGACAAAAAAATATAACAATTTACAGCTAGTTAACCTGTCCACTGTCAAAAGAACTATAATTAAACATAGAGTGAAATAAGCTGTTGAGAATTCTGTTTTTAATATTTTTTTATGTATCTACTTCCCTACACCTAACCCTAGTGCACAAACATATTTTAACAAAAAACTCAGTTCTTCAAACAATACATAAAGGAAACAATATTAATTATAAAATATATTGTTGTCTTCTTTAGTTGGTTTCAAATTCCATCGTAAAAAATATCTAATAAAACTTTTTATATAATTACACCTATCTGATTATCAGAACGTAAATAGGCTATAAAAATAATAAACATAATTTTAAATAACAAAGCGTCAAGACAGATTCATACTAAAACTAATGAGCTGATTCCCAAATGAAATAAATGATATTCGTACAATACAATTGCTAAAAATGCAATTTTAAAATATATCTAACCTTACTGCACCTCGTAATCATCCGTATATATCTTGATACATTCACAAACACTGAAGTGACACAAGTTTTGTTTTGTTTTCCACGTTTCAAAGTTTGTTTTTGGGTTGCGTGTTGTGATGCGTTTGGTCATGGGCCGCCGCGTGCGAGCTAGCCCGCTCCACGCGGTGTACTGAACGATCTAATACCTTCAGGAGGCTTCAGGGTGGATTGGGCGCGCGCCGCCGCCAGGTAAACTGGCGAAGCTAGAAAGTGGTGGATGCGATTTTAAAAGCTTTTCCCTTTAGATTTGAAATTGTGTTTTGGGAGTGACGGTGTTGATCGAGCATAAAGTACGAGTAGCTGCAGTAAAGCACTATCGGGGGGTTTCTGTAGAAATAGAACACATACGATATTATAAAACTTGCCATATCATATAACCTCCTTGGCTAGAGTTATTGAAATAACTTGTAGAGTGATGAAAGATTAATTAAAAGTTTTTCGCAGATGGTGGCAGTTGGCCAAAACTATGAATTCTAATTAAACGTAAGTAATTATAATACTTTTCTACTTTCTATAATAAATGTAAATGTTTAGAATTTGTGATGTCTGTGGCTCAATTTGACTGGCCTCTCAGCTCAGTTAGTAGTAGCTCTGCCATCTGGTTCGTAGGTCGTGGGTTCGATCCCCACCGACTACAAATATTTGTGTGGTGAACACAGATGTTTGTTCTCTGTCTGGGTGTTTTATTGCTAAGTGTGTATTTACATAAAAATATATAAGTATTATATCAGCTATCTGGTTCCCATAGTACAAGCTCTGCTTATTTTGGGGCTAGATAGTGTTGTGTGTATTCACAATATTTATAGTATTACTATTAATCACGTCAAAACGGTAGAATCGATGTATATGAAACTTTGAATAAGATCAAGATTTGAAACAGCATTGTAGGTTACTTTTTCAGATCGTGGCTACAATTGAAATTATTTCTTACCTACATCACGAACTGACAAAACCTCTTCTAAAAAGAAAGAGCCTCTTTGAGGCGCACTTAAACTTCTTTCACCACACTTGGTTCGAAAGAATCAGTGACACGATAAGAAGAAGACTGAATAAACTAAAGTTAGCCGCATATATTAGATGAATAATAATGTAAGTATAGATGGAAAATCAGTGTTCCATCTACCGATTTCCATGGAAGGCTCAAAATTGTTATTCCTGGAAATGTAGGTGGTCTATGTCAAGGAGATTAGTTTTTTTTTTTTTTTTTTTTTTTTTTTTAATGTAACTAGCTGATGGAACAAGCATATGGCCCACCTGATGTAAAGTGGTAACCATCGCCTATAACAAAGCAATGCCTCGCAGGTCACGCACGTCAGGAACGCGCCCTACGATGCACTGCCCTGCGTCCATCAACTGGAGGCATACAGATATTCAGCCTCACGTGCCAGTAATTACACCGGCACCCACACCCTTCAAACTGAAACACAGCAATGCTGCTTCACGGCAGAAATAGGCATGGTGGTAGTACTTCCCCGGACGAGCCCATCACAAAGAGCTCTACTACTACTAAATATACGAATATAAGAATTCTACGAACCAATGGATGGTTCAAAGGCAGAACACTTTATTGTACCTATATATACATAAGTCCAACAGACTGAAAGTTATGGAACTAAAGTTAAATATTTAGTATAATGGGTGGCCTTATCGCTCATTAACGACCTCTTCCAGAAAACTGACGACAAAGCCCTGCCGAACTCTGTCGCGCCCACGTTACAGTTCCTAGGTGCTAGTTAAATAAGTCACATGATGATGTGTTTTAGTTTTTAAGGTATTTGTGCTATGGGCCCTGTTTTGTAATCTATGTTCTATGTATTTTAGTAGTAGAGCTATTTGTGTGTAGCTCGTCCGGGGAAGTACTACCACATGCCTACTTTTGCTGTGAAGCAGCATTGCTGTGTTTCGGTTTGAAGGGTGTGGGGTGCCGTTGAAATTAGTGGCACGTGAGGCTGAACATCTGTATGCCTCAAGTTGATGGACGCAGGGTGGTGCGTCGTAGGGTACGTTCTTGACGTGTTTGACCGAGGCAATGCTTTGTTATAAGCGATGGTTACCGCTTAACATCAGGTGGGCCATAAGCTTCTTCCATCAGCTAGTTGAATAAAAAAAAATGCTTGAAATATATTAATAATAATAATAGCAAAATTAAATAACACAGTTGGTTCCTCTTTGAACTTAACAGATAAGTTGGTGGCACTGTAGGTACACAAAGATACGCATCAGACTATTTACACTGCTAGCTTTTAAGTAATTTAATTTATATATTTTTTATTATTTCTTAGGAATGGGGGGAGGCCTTTGCCCAGCAGTAGGACCCGGAGGGCACATAATAATAATAATAATAATAATTTCATGTATGTATTGATTTGAATTTATTTTTCTTTTTATATTTTATTGTGTTTTCACACCACCTGCTCGACAATGTCAAATTATATGTCATGCTTACCTAACCTAAAGTGAGTCATTAGAGGCTTGAGGTCTAGCAGGGCTTTAATATTGTACTGAATTTCATTATGTCGCCATAGTCAATAATGTGATTTGTTACCCACTCAAGGCTTTCATTTATACGAGTAGGTCGATTTTACTCTCGTATTAATTACGACTTCGAATTAGTGCGTTGACCGGACTGAAGTTCTCGTTACTTAAAATCATAAATTTATGTTCAGCGAAGACTAACTGGGTAGTTATTTTAACCGCTTAGGTTGATTTAAACAATTTCTAAAATTGGTCAACACTGATATAAATCATATAAAATAAATTATATTATGGACAATTCACACAACACTAATCCACCCCTAAATTAAGCAGAGCTTTCGTATTGGGATCCATATAGCTGATATAATACTTAAGTACCTTTTTTTTGTCTCACTATCGATTTAATATAGCCAGAACACTGTCAAATATCACTGTCATATTTGACAGTGATTCACTGATCGCCATCGCAGATCGCTTAGATGTACACAAAGCTTAAACGGTCAACCAGTCAACAAGGCGTCTACCCAAGAAAATTATTGAAAAACTCACAAGAAAGCAGCAAGTAGCTTAAGGGGCCTGCGGAGGACGAATTTTCATACAAACGTAATACCAAAATGATTACTAATTTAGGCAGATTTTCACTATATTATTGTAATAATTGTATTTGTATAGTATTTATCTAGGTTCCTGAACAGTTTTTATTATAAATTACTTACCTCAAATGAAATTAACGCCAATCACATTTTGCAATAAATAAAATGTGTAAAATGCGATTGATGTTTATTTCATTTGAGGTAGGTAATTTAAAATAAAAACCATTCAGGGACCTAGATAAATATATCTATACAAATACAATTATTACAATAATTTAGTTTTTTTTTTTTTTTTCAGAAATAGTGTACGCTATGTTTCATAACCTACTCTAATAATATTACAATCTAGCCAAAATTCCGGCTAATAAGTAATTTGTCTTTGACCTAAATTTCTAAAGTAATCTACAATTAAGAATGTGTCCACTAACACTTTTCTTACTGTCTCTATTTATGATGACGACACTTTGTTATTGTGTTCGTAATACCACACACTTTGCACTTTTACAATGAGTAAATATCAATAATTACTTAATACTACACTAGTTCAAACGGTTTCGTTCTTTTAAGTCTTCTCACTATGTCCGTGTTGTCGAGGAGCTGGATGGCCTCGACGTTCACATGATGGTGAAGCCTTTTCTCGTGGGCTTCTGCACATTTTTAGGGTTCCGTAGCCAAATGGCAAAAACGGAACCCTTATAGATTCGTCATGTCTGTCTGTCTGTCTGTCTGTCTGTCTGTCTGTCTGTCTGTCTGTCCGACCGTGTCACAGCCATTTTTCTCCGAAACCATAAGAGCTACACTGATGAAACTTGGCGAGTAGATGTATTATGTAAACCGCATTAAGATTTTTACACAAAAATAGAAAAAAAACTATAAATTTTGGGGGTCCCCATACTTCAAACTGCAACTCAAAAAAAATTTTTTCGTCGAACCCATACGTGTGGGGTATCTATGAATAGGTCTTCAAAAATGATGTTGAGGTTTCTAATATCGTTTTTTTCTAAACTGAATAGTTTGCGCGAGAGACACTTTCAAAGTTGAAAAAAGTTGGTCCCCCCCCCTCTAACTTCTAAAATAAGGGAATGATAAAACTAAAAAAAATATATGTTGTACATTACTATGCAAACTTTCAACGATATTTGGTTTGAACGAGATCTAGCAAGTAGTTTTTTTTTTATACGTCATAAATCGTAAGCCGCAATTTACCTTTCGACGAACTACAAGAACCTGTTTCCTGTTTATTTTCTGTATATTATGTTGCTTGATGCTACGGAACCCTTCATGGGCGAGTCCAACTCGCACTTGGCTGCTTTATTTGATCACTGTTTCGACGAACTCAATATTTAGGTCCCGGTGAAGGTCGTCGTTTCTTACGTATCAGGGCGCATTTACGATTTCTCTAAGCACTTTGTTCTGGAACCCTTGTATGCTAAGGATATTTTGTCTTTTTGGTACAGCCCCACAGCTGTATACCATAAGTCCATACTGGCATTAGGACCTGTTTATATAAAAGTATTTTATTTGGAACTGATAGGGTGGAATGCCTTCCAAGGAGCCAGTTCATTTTTTTGAACCTTAGATTCAGTTCATCTCTTTTCTTTTTGACGTGAGCTTTCCAGCGTAGCTTCGCGTCAAGCGTCATACCTAGGTATTTGGCTGTATTTTCGTAGGGTATTATCTTATCATTTATATAAACTGGGCAGTACTGATCCTTCTTATTTGTGAAATTTATGTGAACTGATTTTGATTCATTTAATCTTATTCGCCATTTCTTTGTCCAGTCTTGGATTTTGTTAATAGCCAATTGAACCTTTTCTGCTGCTTCTGCGTGCGTACTTCCTATAGCCATTATAGCAGTGTCATCAGCGAAGGTTGCAATTGTGTTATTTTCTAACTTAGGAATATCACAGGTGTACAGTAGATAAAGAACTGGACCCAATACGCTTCCCTGTGGCACTCCAGCTTTAATTTCTTTTAGTTCTGAGTAGGCGTCTTCTTGTCTTATTCTAAAGAACCGGTTCGTTATGTATGATTGCAATATATCTGCGTATTGTTTGGGTAGCATTTTCTCAGTTTAACCATAAGTCCTTCGTGCCACACCTTATCAAAAGCCTGTGCTACATCTAGGAATATAGTAGAACAGACTTTTTTGCTTTCAAGGGTATTCTCTATTACATTTGTAATTCGGTGAACTTGGTCTATAGTTGAGTGCTTTTCCCGGAAGCCAAACTGATTCTCTGGAATAAGATCTCTGGTTTCTATTATTGGTTTAAGTCGCTTTAAAATAAGTTTTTCAAATAGTTTAGACATAATGGGTAGCAAGGAAATCGGTCTGTATGATGTTGCGTCATGTGGTGGTTTTCCTGGCTTAGTTATCATGATTACTTCGGCAACTTTCCAAAGATCTGGTACATACTGCAGTCTCAGTGCGGCATTGATAATGTTTGTTAGCTTAACTAAAGCCTTTTTCGGAAGGTTATGGAGTATTTCTCCTGAGATAAGATCGAATCCAGGAGATTTTTTAGGGTTTATGTTTAGCTTGATTTCACGTTGTACTTCTCTTGGTGAAACGTGCTGGATGTTATGTTGATCGTCAAGTTCGTCATGTGTTATACTAGATTCGAGATATGTTGGACCGTCATTTGGTTTAAATATATTTTCTAAATGTTCAGCAAACCGTTTGGCTTTTTGTTCGTTGCTCACGGCCCATTTCCCACATCCGTCTTCTATAGGAGGGATTTGGGCACTGGGCCGTTTTATGTTCTTGGTTGCTTTCCAAAGTGAATAATCTGTACTACGATCACTAGTTAATTTCTGAAGAAATATATTAGTTACGTTATCATTGTGTTTTTGGATTTGTCTTCTCAGTTTTTTCGTAAGATTGTTCAACTTTGTTTTATCCTGTGGAGACCTTGACTGGTGCCATTGGTTTCTCTGTCTTCTCTTTTCACATATGAGCTCCTTGATCTCTCTAGGATAGCTATTTTTAGTGCTTCTTTTTTTAGGTTGTGGTGTATTTTTCCAGCAGGTCTGCTGTATATTTGTGATAAATCTTTCTAAATCTATGTCCAGCTGCTCTGCTGTTTTTAGTGGAACTTTTAAGTCTATGGTTTGATCTAATTCTATTTTAAAACTCTCCCAATCCGTGTACTTATTACTTAGGGTCAGAGTATTTTCTTTAAATAATATATTTTCACTTATTTCTAGATAGATAGCAGAATGATCAGAGTTCATATCGTAGCTCTGTTCAGTTCTTATGTAGCTTGTCGACAGGCTTTTGTGTATAAAAAAGTCTATAAGGTCGGGAATTTTTAGTGGATCAGTTGGCCAGTAGGTGGGAGATCTTGTTGTTGCCACGTCACATTTCTGCTCTCTTATAGCGCTCATAAGTTCTCTTCCTTTTGTATTAGTCAGTCGGGAGCCCCAATGCGTATGTTTTGCATTGAAGTCGCCTCCTAATATAAATCTTTCGCCGAGTTGTTGTAAAAGACTCAGGTACTGGTCTTTCTTGATGGAGTGTCGCGGTGGACAATAGATAGCTGCTATCGTTAGAGGATACAGCTTGGTTTTGATACAGATTGCAACAGATTGAATTTCTGGCTCTTCGTGTATATATTGCTCTTGATGTTTTATACTTTCTTTGATAATTATAGCACGGCAGTGCTATAATTATCTTCCTTTATTTGCCGGGTGTAGTGCATGATAGATGTTATAGCCTTTGAAACGAGTGTGTGACTGTTTTGTAAAATGAGTCTCTGATATTAGACATACATCTACATTTTCTATGCCTAGGACTACTTGAAGTTCGTTCTGATGTTTTTGTAGCCCATTACAATTCCAGGCCATAATTTTTAGTGTGTTAATCATTTTTGAGCCTTAAAAGCAGCAGTTTTGGTGCTACTTTCTATTTTCTTTAGTCTCTCATCAAACGATGCCATGAACTTAAGAACAATAATTTAGTGAAAATCTGCCTAAACTAGTAATAATTTTGGTATTACGTTTGTATGAAAATTCGCCCTCCGCCGGCCTGTTCAGTACCTACTTCTATGACAACTCTAAGCTTATCAAAATGAGCTTTAAAAGTAAGACAGTGATGGGCACTATCTAATTCTATTACTTAGAAATATATTATTATATTCAACGAATAATTTATGTCTTAGATAATCTCTGAGATAGATTTAAGATTAAGATTTTTAGAGGGCGTTTTGAGAACAAAAGCCTTTTTTTGTAGACTTTCTGCAGACGGAATCTCATAATTTTCTGAGTGAGCACTCATACTAATTAAGTACATTTTGTGTAATTAGTATAATAGCTGAAAATCAAAACGTGGGAAAAAGTACTGAAAACGTAAAGATAAATACATATTAGAGATACAAACTTATTTTATGTCCCAATTTTGGTATTGCTGGATTTGAAAACACACATATTTTATTTGAAAACATTGAGGAGGTGGTTGAAATTTCTATGGAAAAACCTTAATGCTAACGAGGTCCGGATACCACTAATATTATTATATATTTCCACTCAAAGCTTTAATTTTCAGTAGAAACTACAATTATCCCATTATTAGGGCGAGCACAGATGGTCGAATCCAAATTGAATATTCCCGACGGGTGCGATTATGCATTGCCCCGGAATCGATTCAATTGCGGTCGATCATTAGGTGTTTATGCCGTAGGTATTAACGACCAGGACAACAATAGAGAAGTTGGCACATTTTTCTAAACTTGTAAAAATTTACCTTACTTATAAAAATATGTCAAAAGATAAGCAGTGCCATCTCTTACCACTGGGTAATGACAAAAAGTGACAGGGCTAACTTTAAACAATGACTAAATTTAAATTGCTCTTATAAGTATAAATGTGTGACACTTTAAAAGAGGCTGACCACCATCAAAAACGAAAAAAAAGATATCCTACCAAAAAAAATACGCAAACGATTATAACAATTTGTTTGGTAGGCAAAACACTTACACGTTCAAAGGGTTTGAAGATAGTAAAGTATCAAGGCCTGCGCACATCTAGGCGATGGCGATGGCGATCAGCTGAAACGCTGTCAAATATGAGAGCGATATTTGACAGCGTTTCAGCTGATCGCCATCGCCATTGCCTAGATGTGCGCAGGCCTTCAAAGTTATCAATTATTGATAGTTGATACCTGACAATAATCATCTTTTTTTATTCGTATAATATAGATTATACGAATAAAAAAAAGAGTCCAAAACATTAGACGAAATTTGTGCTTGAGTCTGAGTCGAGCTTCAAGCATAGATTTTTTGACATTTTCAATAAAGAACTGACAAAAAAACTATGCTTGAGAGTGCTTGAGGCTCGACTCAGACTCAAGCACTGTTACTGAATACGGGCCTAAAATCATTCAAACTGGCCTTCAGGTGAAAAAAACTCGTGTTACTAGAAGTCCGGTAAATCGTATTACCAGAGATAATCCTACTGTCATATTATTATTTCATACTTATTTCAAATTATGAATGTTGGATTTTTGTTGTATAAATGAAAATGTATGATTGGACCAGTGGTTCACTATAAGCTATGTTGTGGTAGAGACAAGCTAGATTAACGATTAACCTACATAGCTCGCTGTGGTTTGAATGTTTTACGATTTGGTATAATCATGGTAAAAAAGTGATTATGATACCTTTTAGAGCCCATTTTTCTTAATTAACCGCCGGAAATGGTATTTAGTTGTTAATAATTGAAAAAACAGCATAGATTTTAGAGCAAAGAGTGAGATAATTGTTTGCATAATATTTTTTTAATACAACCAACTGATGGAACAAGCGTATAAGCCCACCTGATGTTAAGTGGAAACCACAGCATTGCCTCGTAGTAGTTGCACTGTATATACAGTGTCTGGGGATTGTTTTATTTAGTCTTCTAGGATTTATTGAGTCTGTGTGAGTGTTACACAGACTCAAAACCAGAACCAGAGACAGAGCCAGACAGAGCTCATGGTAGGCCAAAAGCTGTGAAAAAAAGTATAGACGACGCCGTGGGTGATTTCGTAGTAGATTTTAGCGTAGTGAAAGCCTTGGCGAACCTGCCAACTACGCTTGCAGTCATGTCCGGGATGACCTGATATTTATCGATGGCCTAAAACGTTTATGAGGGATTCGTGTCGGAGCTAATCTTGCCACTTCCGCTATCGATAAACTAAAATAGCATGCGATGCAAATTTGAAGCGAAACGTATAAATTTAGGGGTCTACTCTAAACGATAAACGTTTTGAGTTACACTGCGTTGTATGCGCGGCAATGAGAAGATTGCGCGGAGCAGTTAAAATGTATTTATTTCATTTAGCCCACACAGCATTTAGTCTAAATAAAATTAAATAAATTACTGGTGAAAATATGCAAAGCAAATCGTAACATAGTATAATAAGTCTTATGAGACAATTATTGTGTTAAAGTAGTAATAAAAAAATATATTGTGTGACTCCCAGCAACTTTTCTAGAAAGCGCAAAAATCCCTTCGCTTAAAACTGGCTTTGGCACCAGTTTGTGCGTTAAAACAATTAACATAAGATTTATAGTGCTGTATTAAAAAAAAGTTATTCGCCTCTCCTCGCCCGTATTGTAGATTGGACTTATCTCTAACGTTACAAAACATTGTTTATCATTATAAGAGCAGACCCCCAGAATATAGTGAGTGACTAGACGGCTTTTTAAGGTTTGGCTAAATGTATTTTTATATTTTGTATACTCTTACCGAAGCGCGAGGAACAAAATGTGTTTTTCTGTAGATCCACCACGAACTCTGTCTGGCTCTGTCTCTGGCTCTGGCTTTGAGTCTCTATGAGTACTCACCAGTGTATTATACTGTGCGTGTGACGTTTCGACGTAGGATTTATTTAGACAGCACTCACACATACTCAAACCCAGAGCCAGACAGAACTTGTGGTAGGTCTAATGATGTAACTGAAAGAAACAATTACGTATTGTTATTAAGTATTGTTTTAGGTTGTTCACTGATAAAACAAAGGTAGAACAATAAAGAAAAAAAAATGCAAAGACCGACATCAGTGGCACATACAGAGAGAGGCTTAGACCCAGCAGTGAGTGAAGTCGGGATGTGGATAATAATGCTTTCGATGTCGTCGACCCAGCTTTAGACAAAAAATAATCAAACAAAGACAGAAAGAGAACGAATCCTGTTCGACGTTGCTTAGGCGGAAAATGTTCATTTAGCTTACTTATATTACTTCTCAAGAACGCTTGGATAATCACTGATATTTTGAAAAGAAAAGACCCCATCATATACATAGTTCAAGCTCTGGGTGTAACAAACACCCTTGATTGAACATGATGACATCTTTATCAACACGATAGGCCTGCAAGAATTGTCTTTTCTTCTCTTTTTATACTTAAATATTTTTTTGTACTTAGAATATAATATAAAACCCAGACAGAGAACACACATCTGTGTTCACCACACACATATTTCTTCCAGGTGAGGATCGAATCCACGACCTGCGGCGCAGAAGGCAGAGCTACTACCAACTGAGCTGAGAGGCCAGTCGTTATATTCTTAATATCTGTTATATTCTTTTAACTTACAGCGGCTTATACTATAAGAAAACCTCAAAAGATGTTGGAGATTCCCAATTCACCAAATAAATAGGCTTATGATATCGAACTGCGAAATTCTTGTTACATTTTCTATTAAATGAGATGTTTAGAAGTTTCCTAAATCCTTCTTTATGCCTACTTGTTTGACCGTATTATTCTTTTTTCTCTCAAAAGCAGTTTTTTTATACAACTCTCTGATGGAACGAGCACATGGCTCACCTGATGAGGAGTGGTAACCATCGCCTAACAAAACCTTTTAGGTCACGCACGTCGGAAACGAGTCATACGATGCACTTCCCTGTAATCATCTTTATGACTGGCCTCTCAGCTCAGTTGGTAGTAGCTCTGCCTTCTGCGCCGTAGGTCGTGGGTTCGATCCCCACCGAGAACAAATATTTGTGTGGTGAACGCAGATGTTTGTTCTCTGTCTGGGTGTTATATTGTATTCTAATTATGTATTTACAAAAAAAAATATGTATAATAAGTATTATATCAGCTATCTGGTTCCCATAACACAAGCTCTGCTTAATCCGGGGCTAGATAGTGTTGTGTGGATTATACAAAATATTTATTATTTTATTTTATTATTATCTATTTGAGACATAGAGATTTTCAGCCTCACGTGCAAGTAATTTCACCGTTTCTTGGTAATCGGTAAATTTTTCTGTTACTTGAAGTTGGTACATTGCTGCATTGGTTCTACTGCTACACATTTGCTGGGACCATTCATACTTCAAAAAGGTACAATACACAACATCAAAACTATTCGCAACTGTATTATAGTGACTTTATAGACCGACCGAGCGAAAATCCTTTAGCGTTGTATATTTTAGTAAAATTGTGTTTATTGGTCCAATCTTCAAGGCAAGAGTAAATAAGAGTCTTCTAGACCATCCTGCTCCATCGAATGTGTTTACCATCAGGTAGGAGGATAATATTCTATCTTATTTTGTAATTATCTACTATGTATCAAAAACGAAATCTACATATTCTATCTTATTTTGTAATTACCTACTATGCATCAAAAACGAAATCTACACTAGATTGTAGCTTAATTTATATTTTTCTATTTGTTTTATTTAAGTAATTTTCTTTCCCATGCTGGCTTATAATAATCATTATCAATAAATCACTTATGACTTATGAGACTACATCGTTGTTTACCATCACATGAGATTGTGGTATCCTTCGGCACTATCATGTAAAAAAAAAACATCAATCAGCATATTCAAATCGTACGCCAGATGGGCATTAGTGAGTACGAACCAGACAGATGTTATGTAAAAATTTAAAAGATTAGCACATAAAAATTCCACCTGCCGCACCACTCTCAGGTATTACAATAAAGCGGCTAAATACAGAATTATTAGGTTAAATTTCACGAGCTCAGAGCAGGACCAAGGCAAAATAACGGGGGCAAAGAGCTTTTGTATCAGATATCAGTTGTACGATACACCAGTGCTCTTGCATCTTTTTGCGTTGGGTTTTACTAACTGCAGATTGCATTATTGAACAGTCAAACATACTTACCCTGTTTGACTTGTATTATGCCGTGGATCTGATGTTTAATCAGACGGATAGTTACTCTGGGATAGGAAACCTACGCTTATTTGAAAACACCAAAAACTAATATCGATGTTAATTTATATTACACCGATGACCATGGTCTTACTGTTTCTCAGAGCCCCTCTTAGTTCAGGCTTCAAGTCCAGCCCTTGGCCATGTCTTGCGCTAACAGCAAGCTGGCATAATTAGGTTAATCTCCAAAACTCGGGTTTTAACTTGATAAAAAGGTTTTAAGATATTTTAATCCCTTATTAGTCATTCTGTTGTTTCAGTCCCAACGTTGCGTTGCTTCCAGAATCCCACGAACATTGTTTAACAACTTCCGGCATAGGGTTTTAACACCTCGTGACAAATGAATTTATATTCCAGTTCAGTATTCAAGCAACGTTTTTGCCATTTGAATTGATTCGGTGTTTGTTGTTTTGCAAGTATTGAAATATGATTTGCTGTAAAGTAAACCGGTACAATTTTATTGTAATTTTTGACGAGTTTCTACTTAGATCACTTTTAAATCTCAGATAAGTCCAATGAGACTTGTGAACTTTTTCGATAAAAAGTTAAATTATAGTTTTTTAAAACTATTCTCAAAAGAAACATCAACGTGAATACGAGATACCGAAAACTCGTAAAAATAAAGGTTGGAATGGATGCAAGAAAATCTATTTTTTCATATCAATATCGTAAGCTGTCTCCACCGTCTCCAATAACGTCTGATATTGAAAACCATCAAACGTTCGATGTCTGCGTATTAGAAAATATACCATCACATAAGCAAATAATCCGTGTTTTAGTGGTAAATATTGCCAGTCATTCGGTCTCCTACAGCATCTTAGGCCATTCAATTTGTCGCGTCCCAGAGACCCTACTCAATACGTAATTGACACTGGCTTATCCCCAAACTTAGAGCCGCAATTTGTTCACATTTCTGTAAATAGTGACTTGCTATTTTCACTTACTATATCGACATTTTCCACGAAAAATTCCATGTTTGTAAACAACAGAAATGCCAAACCTTTCTGCCCCTTCGCGACACTATTCGGGCAAATTAAATATTTATTTTGTAGCCTGATTCACCCGGCAGTGCCTTCACTTAGTTGACAAATATTTTGGATAAATATTAGCTTGTGTTGAAAAATTTCTTAGCAAATCTCGTGTAGCTTATCTTTAGTGAAGACCAGGCTTGCTAAAATTTAACAAAATATTATAAGAAAACTCTAAGATAATATTTCAAGCCCTTGAAAGCTGAAAGTTTCACTGCGTTCAATGTAACTTTGTTTTATAAAGCCATTAGTCATCCTTTTGTTGGCGATTGCGGCAAATTTTTCACGATGAGACAAATTTTGAGGATAAATTAAAGCAGTGTTGTAATCTTAAGCAATAAAAACCGGGGGAAGGAGCGAGTTTTTTGTTTAGGAAGTGTACCTGCCAGTTCTTAACTAAATTAATTCATCCAACTTTATGCAGAAGTGACCGAGAAGTGAGCTGCCGTAATACTTTTGTTACACGTACTTTCAACTTCGAGCGAAACAAACGCCCTTGATTGTTCAATCTCGTGGAAACGCCAAGTTTGAATAAAAACACTGGTAACATTTTTATGTAAAGCGTTTTCAAAAGACCCAGTTACTGAAGTGAATGTTAAATCATTTTTTATCCGTTTTTACCTAGCTATTGAATTTTCATTGAGATCGTGCTTAGCAGTTAAAGACGCACTGTAGGTTTAGTTACTACAAATCTTTAGGTCTTAGGTTATGTACAAGGGCAAGAAAAACTAACTATGCAGTTGTGTTCTGATAAAAAAGACTGACTCTGAGTCAAAGATGTATTTATTCAGTAGGATCACTTTGAACATCTTAAAGCTAGGTGAGTCTAGGTGCCAGTTCCACGCGACCAAGTCTAGAAAAACAGGCTCCTACCGTTTTTTGATACAAAAAAACGGTCCCTCTTTTTTGACTCATAAGGAGAAGAAAACACTGTGCGATGATGATTTATTTTATTTGATTAACTAACTTAATCCACAGCTTTTGATGTGTACAAAATGTGTTCTATAACTAACATCCAATAACGAATTTACATTTTTCACCTATAACTGAATGATGAAAAATGTCAAAGAACATTATTTATTTTTATTTCAGCAAGTTCGTACGATTTAAAATGTTTTAATATAGTTTTTCATAATAATTATATTTCAAGCGTAGTAGAAGGTTAGTACGGGAGCGGAAAGCGAAAGCACAAATCATGAGATAGCGCCCCTTGTAGTGGTGAGGAAGTTTAAAATTACAACTTTGTTTAAACTCATTACTCATTCTTTTGTTGGAGGCGCCACTGCAAAATTTTATGACACGAATAACTTAAATTATTTAACCAAAATTGTATTGTTGAAAGTTTCACATGTTTTTCACAAGTACACATTTTTTTATTCTACCCAAAAACAGGTAACAGAGATACTTTGTAAAAATTGCTTTTGAAAACCAAAGCATATAATAATATTCTAGTCTTTTTTATGTTGATAAGGCCCCAATTTGTTAAACACATGCTATACAACCCATCCAGGAAAATAGAGAAAAACAATGTTGTTTGAACGTTATGGGTTGTTTAAACACATAATTGCACAAACATGTTTTCCTGTTCTGCGTTCCTCGAATACACAAAAACACTACGAATATTCATTTTTACTGTTCCTTCAAAAGACTATGCTACACTTCGTGCAAATTCTTTACGGTTTAATGCCTGTGAAAAATTGGTTCTCAATATTTCGAGACTTCATCAAACCATCGCATGTATTATTGTAAAGTGTACCTTACCTACCCAATACCTACTGCCGGTGTGCTAGGTTTGTAAACGTTGTCAACCTTAAAAAACTACTAGTTAAGTATTTACCATTCGTTTTGTAAAGCCTGTTTCAGTACGACAGTTTTGTAGTTCAAAACGTTTTAAGACAATACAACGCAAGCAATCTCTCAAGTAACCTGTCTTGCAGAACAAAAGTCGTTTGATTACAGAGCTTTCCATTTTAAAATTTTCCTTGCAAACTAAAAAGGAGCGTAAGTGAACAATGCGTGTGCTGAAAACAAGTGCCGGGTCATTTCAGAGGTGTCATTGTGTCATACTAGGGTTCATAAGAGCGCATCGTGCGAAAATTTGAGATTTAAAAAAAAAAAATCATAACTAAATATACGCTGACATACGATTTTCATTAGCGTTAAATAGAATGTCATGTTAAATAGTATATTTTTTTACCACACTTAAATTCGAATTAATCTCAATAAATAGTCTACAATTAGTCCTTTTGCGATTTTTAAAATGTCACTTAGTTATCTAATTATGATTATTTTTTTTTAAATCTCAAATTTTCGCACGATGCGCTCATAAGGCCTGCGCACATCGAGGCGATGGCACTGGCCACAGTTGAGACGCTGAAAATATCTCTGTCATATTAGACAGTGTTTCACGTGATCGCCACTGCCCACGTCTAGATGTGCGCAGGCCTAAACATAGAACATTTTTCGGGCTCTACCTTTCGGCTCTGACCTTTTACGCGGCTCGGCACCGATTGGTGCTGGTGAACCAATTTAAACACATTAAAAAAACTGTATTCGGGTCAAAATGAAGCAAGCGTAGACGAAGCCATCTGCATGCACCATTGTAGATTGACATTTCTCTATCTATAAGTTAATTTCCGTTATAAAAACTACATTTGTCTATATCCACCAGGGTACTCGCTGCTGAGAAGTATGGACACGTTTCTGTATTTTGTAAGCGGGTAAACTGCCCCAATAGGTGCCGATCTGCTCCAACTTATCTGTACTGGTAGCTTGTCCCTTTATGCATGCACCTTTAAGGCTCCATTGTTAGCGACGCGAAACGGTCGTACACGGCGAAATAAACCATGCAGTTTCAACCCCTAATGGTGCCTTCAAAACTTGGGGCAAGTGTAGAAACAGTTTTATTTTAAAGAAAAGTTGAGACAGCATTTGACTTTTAAATCCATGCACATCTGCTAACATTTGGTTTACTGCACTGCACAGTTTATTTTTACTAAGAGCTTGCTATTAGAAAAAAACTTTGTACGACCACTTTCCTTGTAGGCATAAAAATCAACGTATCGTGGTTCAGACTTCATAAATTACGAGTATTCGAAAGAAGTCGAACTTCGCAAAGAAATATTTGCTACAGAAGAAAGTTAATTACGCAGTAAATTATTATAATAGTTCTCACAAGCAGTAGAAAAGCTCGTATTGGAAAATGGTGTTAGCCTGAAGCCGTGTTCAGAAACGTCTTCAAAGTAATTATCTACCTAATAAAGTGGAATTCACGACTTGGCAGTCACGTGCTCACTATAAAAAGGGTGAACTCAGGGTAATCCCGACAAGTGGAATAAGAACGTGGGTAATTATCAACCTGTTGTGTAGCCTAATTACTTTTAACCCGTGACGTGTAGCATTATGAAAATTTTATTTAATTTGCGTTTGATTAAGCGTAAATTAATCACGTTTAGAAACTGGGTAATTGCTTTTGGAGGTCGCATGACTTTCAGCATTTTCAAAGTGCCGTAATTAATCAATATAACTAATCTATATTTCAAAGCTTTGCAAATGCAGTCGCGCTGTAGGTAGATATTGACATTATTTGATGATTAGGTATCATATAGCCGTAGCTAAGTTTAAGGGTTCCATAGCGAAATGCAAAAAACGAAAACTTATGTTGAACTGAACCATAAAAAAATATATTGAGGTTTCTAATATATATTTTTTCTAAGCTGAATAGTTTGCGCAAGAGACACTTCCAAAGTGGTAGAATGTCCTATGTGTCTACTTATCTAGATAGTTCTAGATAGATTTAACCTACTGTGGTTCCTTCGAGCCTAGTGTGGTGAAAGAATTTAAGTATACCTCAAAAAGGCTCTTTTCGTACTCTTGATATTTTTTTTGAACTTTTTTAGGTTCTCCACGATATATGAGGAAACCCTTGACGATGTTTTCCTTCACCGTTTGATAAAACAATCAAGCGTTACGTAAACCTCCAGCTAGCTATACCTATCAGTAGAGCATTTTCCAAAAAAAACTTCATTGTTCTATAGTTTAACACAATTTCAGGACTGTCTAAGCTCAAAGCTACGTTCCAGTTAACGCGGGCTAAAGAGCTAGCACCTAAATTAAAAGTGAACTTTTCAGCGCTCAACAGAATAGGTTTGACTCAAAACAATGTCCTCCGCTGTGTCACTTCTCATTTACTTTTCAGCGTCGATGTTCACAACTAACACTACATCACATGATCGAGGGAAACAGTCACACCACTCTACCGAAAGTCTTTTCGAAATGAGATGTTTCATGGAACTATGAAGCCCACGCTAGGTCTATGTACACCAATCTTAAATACAGCTTAGTAATGTAGAATTTGGTTTAAAATTATGTTTTTCTTCAATTCTACTTCGTTTGGTTTAGATTGTTTGATTATAGAGATTTTTTGGTCAAAGAGAGCACCCAAAACATGACATGGACATGACGAAAAGTATAGAGTTTATTAAAAATTTTTAAATTAAAATGTTAATTTCTCGAATTTAAAAGAGTTAATTAATTAAAAAAGTTATTGTAGCAAAACTATTTTAAATAATTAGTAGAAATGTTATTTTGACAACTAACGCTATCAATTAGCATGACACTGACACTTTTTCATGTCAGTCGCTGCGGTACAACTGTCAAATGGCATGACACTGACACTTATTTGTGTCAGAAGTAAGAAATAGCACCAAAATCAGAGTAAATTTTCAATTCTGATTATTTGGTTGAAGAGTTGTTGTTTTGTGTTGATGAGTCGACGTTGCTTGCAGTGAATGAGCTATCTCTCGTGCTTAACTGTGAGTACATTGTATGAGTTTTCCGTGAAGCATACGCGTATATTTATGTAAACTTATTTTTATAGTTCGTTTTTTCAGAGTTCACCCAATTTTTTTTTAAATATCTGAGTAGTGTGACCTTAATTACCCTAGAAGTGTTATGTAATTTAGAATTAAAGAAACTCAACTAACACATTAATAAAGGTCAAGAGAATATCTAGTTACGGTTGTAGGCAATAAATATTGCACATCACTTTTCGGCTTTGTAGAGCGCTATCTCTTTCTGACGCACACTACGCTCTATGAAGCCGAAATTCGCCGATGTGCAATATTTATTGCGTTCTAATACATTATAAGTATGTATGACCTTTCATTCACTATACAAGATTTAAGTCTCATTTTGCTTCATAAAACCTCGTAGTTTTTAATATAAACTAAAAGAGAACTCACTCCAAATTGTTTATGTTAAAGGAAGTAGTACATAAACAAATTAATTTATAAACTTTACTTCACAGTTAGACTCTCGCGGTATCCTTCTTTACCTTATAAAGTTGCTCAAGATACTGAAGATTGTAACTCTTTAACTCAGCTTTTGTCATATTTTAAGGTGTCTCTTAGATTATGCAAGTTTTTCAGTTACTATTGTGCTTGCAGGCAACAATTATATAGAACTCTGTGGCGTGGAGCCAACTCCAGTTTGGTATTGATCAAATAGCTATTTAATTCTTTATTTTTTATTAGTTTATGCAACCTTCTGCGCGGTCATGATTTGGTTAAGGGACCTAATGTTTTTTTTTATATAAAGGTTATACTTCCAGATTGGTCCCATAGAAATTTCATCAAAATCTGTTCAGCTGTTTCAAAAGTGTTCTCAAGCTTTTTTAATTTACATTATTTACTGACTCATTTTAAATACAAGATAATAAACATTCTGAAATCAGCATTATCTGATTTCAAAAGCTCAAAGCTGCTCAAAAGCACGTGTAACTCTTTGAAACGCAGTTCTTTTGACGGAGATTTGCTCGCAAAGCGTAGGCGTTATCTTAATCAGAGCGCCTTGGATTGTGTGAGCTTCCACTTGGCTGGCGTGCGCGAACAATCCTTGTCAGAGAGGTTATATGTCTGCTCCTTTGAACTTCGTGTGCATTTAGGCTCCCGTAGTGATGCCCCAAACAAATAAAAGTAAATATTACACTCAAAATATTCCACGCAGTAATTATCTAGAGAACTCAACTTTGTTGTTTTTACTTGCAATAGTTTTCCCGTTGGGGAATAAAGGTTCTCGAATGGCGACTACGAACCGGAAGACGAAACGTAGGGCGCCCACCCACCAGATGGACCGACGACATTGTTAAGATCGCGGGAACTCGATGGATGGAAAGGGCTCAGAATCGTTCTTCCTGGAAATTTGTAGGGGAGGCTTATATCTAGCAGTGGACTTCTTCAGGCTGATAATGAATGAATGAATGACCCATAGTTTAACAAATTGGAACGTTACGATAGAAACATTAAATAGATATAATCATGCATACATAATAGATATACATGCATACATACTTGAATTATTTGTTTAAAATTTTTCATAGTAATTAGTTCTGATTTAATAATTATATTTTTGATTTTCCTAGCAAACTTAAATCGTAAATGACAGAAATTTAAAAACTACGAAAAAAATTATCTAAAGGCATGATCACACTGCATTTATTTAATGTGTTTTTAGCGACACTATCAGTCAACGTTTTTGTCATAGTTGTGCAACGCACCACGCTATAAACACGTTGAAATCCTAGTGTCATGATACTTTTAGTTTTCTAATCGAGTTGCATCAGATATTCTACAGCACAGAGCCCTAGCACAGTACCGCTCCAGCCGGCAGACAACTAAAAGCTAGTTTGAACTATACTGCTAAACTTGATTAAGAGATAGAAAGCAGAATATTCTCGCAACTTGACTAAAATACTAGCATACCCGAACTGCGTAGATTTCATTCAGTAGGCCTAACACAAGCTCCGTCTGGCTCTCTCTCTGGCTCTGGTTTTGAGTCTATGTGAGTGCTCAGCAGTGCATTAAAACTGTGTGTGTGACGTTTTGACGTAGGATTTATTTAGTCAACACTCACACAGACTCAAAACCAAAGACAGAGCCGGACAGATTTTGTGGCCTACAGAACTTATGATAACTTGGAACAAATTGAAACAAATAATTGAACGTGAATGTAGTGTGTATGTATATAATATATGTTACGGCTAATACCCGAAGTGCGGCTACACCTAGTTATAGCCGGTTAGAACTAGGTGTAGGGCTCCTCGCGAGTGTTCTGGCTGAGCCATTGCAGATTCAAACTCGGGGCACCCCGACTTAAGTCACAAAAGTAACAGTAGCTTGTTAGGTTTTTTTTTTATACCTACTTAATTTCAAGAATAGTGCATGGCAGTACCCGAAAACAATCGGCTCGTACTAGGTTTAACCAAGAGTAAGTGGCTACACCTAATTCTAACCGGCTAAAACTAGGTGTAGCCGCACTTCGGGTATTAGCCGTAGCATATATATATTGTTTCTTATAGTAACATTCAGAGCCAGAGACACAGCCAGACAGTGCTTTTGGTAGGCCTACAGCATACCTGTAACGCTCCGCTGGCTCGCTCTGATGTTGAGTGATTGTTGATGTTTCAATTACATGTAAAATGGTACTGACTGCATGGGCTTTGAATAGGCTTTTATGACGGGTGCACAAGAGCATATGAATGTATGTTTGAAGCGTTACGTATGCTGTCTTTGAAACTTTAGCTTTTGTATTTGCCTACGTCTCACTAAGATAGAGTGGCACCACACTGGAACTGCATTGCTATTTTTGCTTTGTAAAAGGACCATTCAAAAAAACGGTAAGAAGCAAGCCGTAGTTTGTTGCCCGTTCTTTTAGGTTTGGCCATGTGGAACTGGCACCTAGACTTACCTAGCTTTAAGACGTTGGAACTGGCACCTATAGCTTGAAGAAGAAGTGATCCTTGTGATAACTGCTGCATAAGTAAATTTTGGATTTGATTTGATATGCAATTCGAAAACTTTATGGTAATTGCAGCGTTTCAATTAACATTCACCAAACATCATCAATTTTAGACCATTATATAAAGAATTAAAATTCTTTGTTCAGTGGTCTTTTCCTAACAAGAACAGATTTGTTCCCTGAGTGAGGCCTGGTGACTTGTAATACTGATCTAACGAACTTACTCCAGGTCTTTCACAATGTTGACATACCTATATTGTGCGCTTTTAAAGGCCTGCGCACATCTAGGTCACTGGCGATGGCGATCAATGAAATGCGGTCAAATATCGCTGTCAAATCTGACAGCGTTTCACTGCTCGCCATCGCTATTGCCTAGATGTGCGCAAGTCTTCAGACATTACGCATTAAACATTATTGTGATTGCTTATGAAAGAAGATCGAAGAGAATCCTTTTAAACTTTTTTTTTTTACTTGTACAGGGCAAAAACTCAAAGGTTATGAGCTACCAAACAATTAAATGAACATCGTTATTAACAATAATAATGTTCATAATATATTGTTTGGTGTAAATTTCCATGGAAATGTTGTGACACTTGCTTTAAATTTACGAATTGTAATTCTAGTTCAGCCGACTGTACAATACTCGTCAATAGGACAGCCAGCGCCAGCTTTTGCAGTTCTCGTAATATTTAGTACATTTTACAATGGTTGAAAACTGTAAAGTTCTAAACAATGGATAGGAAAAAATAGAAAATGAAAAAATATATTTCCATTGACTCAATATGCTGATTTTTTTTAGGAAAGCTTAATGGTTTTGTTCGGTGGAGCCATTTTCTAACTATATCTATGCTAGTCTATACTATCTATATTAATGATTTGAGGAAAGTTTTGTATTTTTGTGTGTATGTTTGTAATGAATAAACTCAAAAACTACTTTGCCGAATTCAAAAATTATTTCACCATTGGAGAGCTACGTTTACCTTGAGTAACATAGGTTATATTTATTTGATTAAAAAATAAATTTCCACCCGTGCGAGGCCGGGACAGGCTGCTAGTTTTTATAAATCAGATGTACTAATGCATGACCCTTGCTTGAATACACAAAATTAGCCTGTCATTTTCTGACCCCTAAACTACCACTACCTATGCAAAAATCATGTCAATGCTTTGCTCTATGAAAAATGAAAACAATTGTAGGTATAGGTACCAAACATTTTACCGAAATATTAAAAAGTAGATTAATTATTTGTTAAGTTTTATAAAGCTATTTGTCTTCCTAAAACAAATAAATAAGTTTCAGAGTATTTTATTTGAGTTACAAAGCTTAATGTTTGAGTTGCAGGGTATTTCAAGCATAAAAGTTAGTATTTTTATATACTCGATATCATGTTAACGCATTGCGCGCCCACCTTCATTTTATTATTGCGAAGGTTCGCTGCCTTTGAAAAGGCGTTGAGAAAACTGAGTTGCTGGAAAAAATGTTTTCTTTGTACTGTAAGTTATGAAAGCATTGGCACTCTTAGCACTAGTTTTGGGCATTCTCCAATACCTAGCGCGATTGTTGATAATAATAATCTTCTTTTACAAAACTCCACTGAAATACGTAGATTGTAAAACATTGAAGGAACATGCGCTGGCTTTCATAAGCCTAAAATTAAATAGTTCGAAAGTAGCAGACAGAGAGAGTAGATTATGCTAAGGGTACCGAGCTATTATATAAAATGTGCGTACTCTGCGGAAAATATGGAAATTCGTACCTAATACTTAGGATTATTTAGTTTCACTAATATTTCTGAAGAGCCTGGATAAGCTCGCTTTCTTATTCCAAAAAGAATCACGATGAGACGGCTGATCTGTTATTTTTCTACTAAAATATTTTTACGTTGAGCCTTTTTACTTTAACGTGACTAATGCTGATGCAACATTGCTCAAAGTAAGCTCCGTCACGGTTTTTCATTACCCATTAGAAAGAGATGGCTATATTTTAACACTATCTTTTGACAGAATGTTGAAGTAGGTAAAGCCGGCATCCTACCATTACATACTTTGAAGGGTTTCTCTTCTGAACCCATATTACCTATATAGTAACTGAAGTAACAAAAGTAAGTAAGTGAAAGAAACTGAACCTTTCTAATACTCATGCAGTGGTTTGACTTGAACTGAAACAAAAAACTTGAAAGGAAACTTTTTCATTTATGATGGCATATGGTAGATAAGAAAAACACGAACATTTTAGATACCTAACGAACAAAAAACATATTATGTGTATTAAATTAATAAAAAAATACATAGTAATATGCTTAGTAAGACATTCAAATGGTGTTTCTCAGCACCAGGTGAAAACGTCACAACGTAACGCTGTGTTGCTGTAGGCAACACATCTGTAAGCCTACCACAAGCTCTGTCTGGCTCTGGTTTTGAGTCTGTGTGAGTGCTCAATGAGTGAGCTGCCTGGCTCTGTCTCTAGCCCTGGTTTTGAGTGTGAGTGCTGTCTCCTACGTCGAAACATCACACACACATAAATATTAGAAAACTGGTGAGCACTCACACAGACTCAAAACCAGAACCAGAGACAGAGCCAGACAGAGCTTGTGGTAGGCCTACTGGAGTGGTGTGGTATCCTTTTATTAATTAAAACTAGTGGACCCATAACACAGCGATGCTTGTATATCACCGTCATGTTATAGCGGTGTTATCGCAGATCGCTGTGTTATCATCTTGATGTGGCCGTACCTTTAGTTCGCTTGAAACCATTCGAGCACAACTCTCACATAAAACGCAAAAAGCGGTCAAAAGCTCTCATTGAATTCTCAAGCCACTACGATAGACCTGTATAATTCTTTACCAAAAAATATGAACATTAAAATTGATGTTGCATGAAATTCCTGACCCCACTTTCTTCCCTCTTAAACATTACAATAACACTCAAGACGGACGTTTGTCAGGAAAAATATAATTATGGTTCATTGTTACTTAAGTAATTTGGCTCCATTAAATATAAAAATAAACGTTTCTAGGTCAACGTAAACGCTGGGACTCTCCCCTCATTATTTTAGATGAAAATGATGAAACACAATTAGTTTCGGATATTATCCTTGTAATCTACCTTTTTTAGATTTTCATGTGGTATTTTTAATGTTATTAAGAATTATCATTGACATCATCAGCCTGAAGAAGTACAATAGGATACAGGTCAAGTTACCTAAAAACAAAGAAAAATTACGCTTACTGCAACGACATAAGAGCAAGCAGTCTGATGGGTATCCTTGTGGACCGCTGCCACCCTTTTTTTTATACAACTAGCTGATAGAACAAGCATATGGACCCCCTGATGTTAAGTGGTCACCATTGCCTTTAACAAAGCAATGCCTTATTGGTCAAGCTCGTCAGGAACTTGCCTTACGATGCACTGCTTTGCGTTCATCAACTTGAGGCATACAGGTGTTCAGTCTCACGTACCGTAATCAATAGCAATGCTGCCATTTCCAGGTCTAACGATTTTGCGTTCTGTCTATCTTCAGACTTCAATCGTCAACTAAATTTAATTTAATTTATTGTCAACATCAGCTTAAAGAAGTGTACAGCTGAACTAACGCTTTCAGCATATTTCGGCTGCAAGCCTTCAAGTTCGATCCCCACCGAGAACAGATCTTTGTGTAGCGAATATAGAGGTTTGTTCTCTGTCTGGGTGTTATATTGTAGGTACTCTGAGTATGTTTTACAAATAATATGTATTCAAGTATCATCAGCTATCTCGTTCTCAATAAACAAGCTCTGCTTAGTTTGGGGCTAGATAGTGTTGTGTGAATTTTCCACAATGTTTATTTATATATTTCTTCAAAGAACGGTTTGGAGACTACGCCATCCATTGCCTTCCCGCAATCTCTACAGTGTTCACTTCGCTATTATTAGCTTGTCGCCCATAATCTTTAAATCGATAGACTTCTGTTTATTCTCAAGTTTACCCTAAACTTTACCCTCTTCAAATGTATTCTGTCCGAAGTTCCGAAGCAAGGTAGTTCTTGTACCAAGGTTACACGTAGTAAGGTTGCAGAAGGGACAATTTGTTTAACTTTTCAGCTTACATTAGCTGAGATGAGTTTCCTCGAGCTCACTTATAAGTTAAACAGGTTACGATTACGCTTATTTAGAGAGATGCATAACTTGGGAGTGGTGATTTTACACTCTGTAAATAGTAGCAGAAAACGTTCGTTTTCAGAAAAAAAAACGTGTTTCTGCTTACTTTGTTTTTTGAGTTGATCGTTTCACAAAGCTTTGCTTATACTCAACATATTTATTGCATACACATGGTTTAAGAGTAGTTCAGCATAAGTACATAGTTCTTAGGTATAAGTCAGTATCACATGGACCCTGTTAAAGGAAAAACAACATGGATGTAGGCCGAGATTTTGAGATAATAGTGGGTAGGTATAAAAATAGCATATAGCATTGTTTTTTTTTTGAAAAGCAGTTTTTTGTGTCATTTGACTCTAGATCTAGATTTAAAAAATTGGCATTAATAATCTTTTTTTAACCGACTTCCAATCAAAAAGGAGGAGGTTCTCAATTCGGTTGTATGTTTTTTTTTTATTTTTTTTTTAATGTTTGTTACCGCATAACTTCGTCATTTGTGAGCCGATTTGAAAAAATATTTTTTTATCTGAAAGGTACTGCTTCCAGATTGGTCCCATTTTAATTTTATTAAAATCGGTGTTGCCATTTTTTTTTTAATCATTTTTTTAATGTTTGTAACTGCATGCCTCCGTCATTTATGAACCGATTTAGAAAATTGTTTTTTATTTGGAAGGTTATTCTTACGTCCAGATTGTCCCAAACAAATTTGATTAAAATCGGTTTAGCCGTTTGACAATGAAGTCGGTTTCTCAAGTTTTTTAAACTTAAATTATTAAACATCAAGATTATTAATCCCAATTCGTGAAATTACGTTTAGAATGAGAAGTCACAATTGAAAACAAAAGACAGGCTACTCGCACCGGTAAGGGCCAGTTTAACCTGCTTTCTATGTAAAAGACGATTGGGCTTTCGTTATGAAAAGCCCACTTAGCGGCACCATGAAAGTTAAATGCCCTATAAATCATACAGAGAAGGGGCAGCGAGATAATTAGCTGTCTGTTACTAACTAAAGTAGCGTAGCCAACTATTATTGTTATGGATTAGCTCTGCAGCTTTTTACGCCTCTCAAATAGAAAAAGATTGACTAGTTTGTCTGTCCAAACTTTATTTGGGTACGATTGGATATGTCAAGTTGAGTCTAAGGTTTTTCCGCTTTATCAAGCTAAAAACACTTAAAGCCTTATTAATAATCCTGGCGTAGCGTTGGACTAGTTAATCCGTGTTTTGTCTACTACTACGTGTTTTGTTAACTACTCCAGCGTTGCGCCAGGATTATTAATAACAACCTAAGGGTAAGGGTTAACGCTGGAGTAGTTAAATCGTGTTTTGTCACATTTGTTCGAGTTGACAATTGCATGTCAATGCAAGAGACAAAACACGGATTAACTAGTCCAACGCTACGCTAGGATTATTAATAAGACCCTTACAGTATAGGTTCTCGTAGGCAGAAACACGCCCAAATAAAGACATTCTAACCAAGTTAAGGTTCTAGGTTGAAGAGCTAAAAAAAGCCATTTTATATCGGAAATTAACAAAATGATTCCTCTAGGGTAGGAAAAATCCAGTAAAACTAGTAAATACGCAATTCGATTCAGCTCCACTTTTCCGCACTACGGTCTTGATTGATGGAATCAATACCACGCTTCGAGGATTTTATAACTACAGATCGCTTAGCAAGTTAAAAAGTTAACTATTGAGATATAAAGTCATCGTTTATCTAGTATCAATTCTACTCATACATGTATTAAAACTGTGGTTTGGCACTGACTAGACTAAGGCCGAGATTCATAGACGTGACTTTGCTTTACAGCAAAGGAGTCTTCGCAAAGTAAGCTTTGTTTATCGAAAGGTTTTCCGCCAAAATTGCCCCAGTCCTGGCGCAAAAGAATTGTATCTCAGATTTTAGATAATCATTAGTAGAAACAATATTAGTTGTCGCTATTTCCTGATTTCGTGGCTAACATGTGTTTAGTACCCAGAGAAGTTTCATAAGCGCTACATGCAAAAATGACACTTTTTAGGAAAAACTTCATGTTACTATGCTAATTGACATTGAATTGGCAAAAAATGAATAAAACACATAATATAAACACATTATCACATATGTAATATAATGTACCTATACCTATTATGCCAGTTTTTTGAAAAACTTCATTTTACTGTACTAATTCACTCGTTAACAACATAAACAAGTGGATAATTGCAAAAAATGAATATAATAGGTACCTACATATGCGTACACACTGATATGTATAGCCTGCATCATACTTATATGCATTTTGTAGTTATCTTTATTTTATAAGAAAAAGAATACTGCCTTTAGTAATCGGGGTTTAACTTTTCTCTGTTATATTATTAATATTACAATAGGTTTTCATTATCGTTTCTCAGAATTCAATAAGGGCTTGTGACGTGAGTGAGCGCGCTCTCGCTCCCACTCAATTTGTTAAAGGGAGAAACATAGTCACCCCGATTACTAAAGGCAGCTTTTAAAGGCGATTATTTTCCTTATAAAATAAATATAACTACAAAATGTATATAAGTATGATGCAGGCTATACATATCAGTGCGTACACATTTTTTTTAATTTTTTTTTATAATACGGACAATACATATCTACCTATTATATTCATTTTTTGCAATTATCCACACGTGTGTGTCGTAAATGAGTGAATTAATCAGTAAAATGAAGTTTTTCAAAAAAGGAAATAATAGGTATAGGTACATTATATTACATAAGTGATAATGTGTTTATATTATGTGTTTTATTAATTTTTTGCCAATTCAATGTCAACTAGCACAGTTACACGAAGTTTTTCCTAAAAAGTGTCATTTTTGCATGTAGCGTCTATGAAACTTCTCTGGGTAAAAAAAACATGTTAGCCACGAAATCAGGAAATAGCGACACCTGATATTGTTTCTACTAATAATTATCTAAAATCTGAGATACAATTCTTTTGCGCCGGGACTGGGGTTTTTTTCTATGGGATTTGGCGGAAACCCTTTACTTTCAAAATTTTGAATAAAGAAGAGCTTGACAGAACTGTGAAATATATTTTTGGTTGAAAGTAGAACTTTCCATCAAAGTAAAGTCAAAGTTCGGTCTATGAATCTGGGCCTAAGTACGTAAACAGCCCTTTGCATCTATTGTACATTATTTGTATAGCGTCGGGGCCAACTGGTGATTTACTCATGCCCCTACTCGCAGGGTGCTTTGATTATTTTTCTCGTGTAGCGGGTTCGATTCCCAGTTCAACTATTTAAATATCTATGAATGCAGTTCAAATTGTTTATTAAATTCAAATAATGTCTTGTTTCAGTAAAATGTTCCATCTACAATATTCAAGATACTTTCCCTATATTTCTCGCCCTGATAAGAATTGTTAGTCGCTTCTTTCGTACACCTTAGTAGCACCTTTTACGACATTCAACAACAAATTTAGAAAACAATGGTTGAAGACGCCACGATTGAACATCAATTCGTCATGATGAAAAGGAACTCTAAAACTTTAGACCGCTGTCAATCTGATCAAACTACGATAAGCCCAGATTCGCTTTCAATAGATGATTGAATCACAACGACCAATATCCAATTTAGCTTAATATCACTCAGTGGCACTGGGCCAGAGCGTCCGGCAAACAGGGTGAAAGCCCCAATCAGTCAGATGCTGTTTGCTCAAACTTGCCGGTCAGGCTGGCACTTATACTTGAGCTAGAGGGCTTTGTCTGACTGTTGTAATTGGTAATAGATTTCCAGTGTGGGTGAATAATAAAAGGTGAATAATGTTCCATGCTTCGGTTTTTGAAGGATGCCGGTGAAATTACTGGCACGTGAGGCTGCCCCAAGTTGATGGGTGGAGGGCAGTGCATAGTAAAGCACGTTCCTGACGTGCGTAGCCTACGACGTAATTCTTTGCGTTTTTTTTTGCGATGGTTACCACTTAACATTGGGTGGTGTTATTGACGGTGGTCTACCTCTTAATAAGATTGATTGATTTAATACTTCAATAATATATTTACCTGTGTTTATGCAAGCAGTGTTAAGCCCGTAAATGTCTTTAGTATTTGCGCGGCGGTATTTCAAAGAAACAAAAAACTGCATAACAACAATAAATGATTCGATAAAAAAATTAAATTAACACAACCTTAAAAATATTTTAGTTTTGCCAATTTATAGATAATTAAATCAGAAAATTATAAAAATGATGGATAAAGAATCTCCAATAACATAATAGGTATAACTTATAATAGCCATGACACCCATTGCTACCAATCGCGTAAGAGATGGTGATAATCAAACCATTGTTTAACTTTTGGGAGTAAAGCCTCGTTTTCCGGATGATTTTTGATTCGGCTATTAGTAGCCGAATCGCATTGAAAGTTGTCGAATATTTCAACAAAAATCTATGTTAAACAACTGAAAAAAATTTATTAGGCAATTAGTAATCCGTGAAACTGGGCCTTAGTTGTTTAGAATACAGCAATGTCTTCGCTAAATGTTGATCCTTTACAACCCTTGACTAAAACGAGGGTCTTATGTTTGAGGCTTCAGTGGGTCATTCCTTCCATCCGTCCGGATATCTCAGTATTGTTTGAAAATAATTCCGAAATGGAAATTCTAATTTAAATGTACTAATCGTTTTCAAATATTTATCTGTTTTTTATTTATTTTTCATAAAGATTTTATAATGTCCCAAAATTTAAGAGCTGAGAGGGATTTGAACCCGCGACCTTCTCCTTGGTGCGGCGCTGACCGCTGCGCCATCGGATCCTAATCACACTCGACGAATAACTCATAAGGATTATTTGGTACTAACGTGACCTAGGCTCCATCTATAGGTTTGACGTTACAGTCACTATAAAATCAATAAAAAAGATATTTTTCATTATTATTTTACGAAACTCTTTATTTCTTGGCGTCACATTTTTTCGGATATAACGTCAGTCTAACGTCTGAGAATTTACTTCAACTTCAAACTAAATTCGTTCAATTACCTTAATAATACTAACATAGATGTAATTTTGGGCGTGTTCGTATACAGATGAAAATCATAACTCAGTAGAGCTGTGCCAAGATATCAGAGGAACAGTGTCTGAGATAAACAGAGCCGCCAGCCATCCGTAAGCGCGGATATGTGCCTAGAAGAGGCTTTACCACTGGACGTCATATAAATACATCAATTTTGGCGAACATTTTATATGCCGCTATGTAGCTACAAACAATAAAAAAAACCCAACTATAATGGGAACTAGATAGCTGATAATTTTTTGTATCTGTCTCATCCTGAAAAATAGGAAAGTCTAGAGAACCTATAGCCAAGTCAAACCAGCTTCCGAGTGTCACCATTCGAGAAATTTTGTTCCTAGCGGCTGTCAGTTCTTCAAGCAAGTAAACTGCATTAGCTAAACATTAGTTTATACGCAATTGTATTTTAACTACTCTTCTTATTCGCTTTATTCCTGTCAGATCGATCGTGGTCGTTATGAATATCTTATGATTTCTATTTATCTGGGGCTGTGGCACGCTTCACGATATTATCTCGCCACTTCTTTCTTTGTTTGCTTTCTTTCCAGGAGCATTCTTCTAGGATTCCGCTATATGCCGACTTTATCAGTCCAACGCATCTTCCAGTCACGATTACTATTCCCTGAACCACAAAGCGCTCAATCGAGTTTGTGTCTCGGCGCGAAACGTGTCTAATGTATTTCAGAATGCGACATTGTAGTGAGCTTAAGAGAAGCTTCTATTAAGCTTTGATGTTTAGTTCTTGGAGTATCCAAACATTGATGTGAAATTCAGTGACACCCCAAGTAGTGGTCTCCAAAACTAACATTTCCAGAGCATCAATCTTAGTTTGGACCTTAGAAACACCGACAAAACTTACAGCTTAGTTCCTACCGCACTTTTGTGTGTCTGCAGAAATACATTTTAGAATTTTCGCGTCTCAAAGCTAAACGGTCCATGTGATTTGTAAATTCTCCGCAGTGTCTGTTAATCTCCATTTTGTAAATTATTAGCCTTGTTTAAAACGTAAATTAACGCTTCATGGAATATTATAGATAATAATATTTTATTAGAAACTAGCGAAATGAGCCTTCTTTCTTTCTCTCTTTTCTCTTTTCTTTCTCTGAGGCTCCTTTCGTTAGATTCAAATGAAATATTAGTATTGAGAATATTGTGGTTCATACGAACCAGTGTGGGAAAAAATAATAATTGCGCTTCAAAGAAGCTGCTTTTGTTACACACGTCGTTCGTTTAAAAAATGAGATATGATTTTGTAAATCGGGCTTCAAGTATCATAGGAATCCAAAGTCAGCAAGGAGTCATAAGCAGACATTTCGCAAAACAGCATCGAGCCCCTAACTAAGCAAGGCTTATTGCATTTATTTTATTTTCAGCTTATCTTGTCACACTGCATAGCCAAGGCCTCCAAAGATTGGACCAGTCTGGTACTTCTTGTCAGTCTGGTATATTTTATTGCATAAGGTTTTCTTTATTTGGGTTTATAAAAACACAGTACTCAACAGTCTTTATCCAACTCCATCTAAACCTAGGTCTTAAAACCTTACAGCAGCTATCTACCACGTGTTCCAGTTAACTACTACCATCCGTGCGTAGTAGCTTTTCATCCTAATGTTCAATAATAGAGTTTCTCTACCGCAAAGTACTTTAGTACCACAAGCTCCATCTGGCTCTATCTCTGGCTCTAGTTTCGAGTCTGTGTGAGTGCTGACTAAATAAATTCTAAGTCAAAACGTCACACGCACAGTATCACTGGTGAGCACTCATACAGACTTAAAACCAGAACCAGAGACAGAGCCAGACAGAGCTTGTGGTAGGCCTACTGTAGTACCACAAGCTCTATCTGGCTCTGGTTTTAAATCTGTGCGAGTGCTGACTAAATAAATCCTACGTCAAAACGTCACACGCACAGTATCACTGGTGAGCACTCATACAGACTTAAAACCAGAACCAGAGACAGAGCCAGACAGAGCTTGTGGTAGGCCTACTGCATATAAATAATGGATTGAGTTGATAATAATAATCAAGTACGTTGATAATACACACAGTCACACACCCTTTGTCACCTTTATAGTTGAGCTAAGCTATTCTATGAAATAGAAACACAATGTGTTCTAAACTATAAGTGCTTGTATTTGCGACGGTTCGTTTAATCTCTTTTGATGAATATTTGACAGAACCAGACAGAGCTTGTGGTAGGCCTAAAACTAGGTACTTAGCCCGTTAGCACGCAGCTAACGTAACACGGCCACTTTGCTATTACCACGGGTAATACTGGAATTGTGAAACTGACTCTGTTCCTGACACCTATTGTTACGACGTCATCAAATACGGCTTGATTGTGATCGAACCACAGAGTATACTAGACGGGCCAGTTAGCCGGAAAAGTATTTTTTTTTTTATGTAAAAGTTAGACAAACGAGCTTACGGCCTACCTGATGGTAAGCGGTCACCGTCACCCATAGACACCAACAACACCGAGGGTGCTGTCGACGGTTGCCTACCCTGAAGGAATTTTTTAACGTTTTTCTTGAAGCTATTCTAGTTGTAATTATGAGGGAACACCTCTGGTAAGTATCCCTAAAATGCATGAGCATGGTGCTCCTATCGGAAAATTCAGCATTTTTTCAGGAGTTGTAAAAACTGCCTTGTTGCGCAATAATAACTTTCAAATCAAGAAGTCAAGCAACAAGTTAAAGCAAAGAAATACTTTCTTAACATCCTTCCTTTTTTTTAGAATCCTCATATTTCGTGACAACTATCTATCTAACTATCTATATTATATTACTTATACTAATATTTTAAAAAGGAAAGATTTGTATGTTTGTAATGAACAAACTCAAAAACGAATGTGCCGATTCAAAAAATCTTGCACCATTGGAAAGCTACATTTGCCCCGAGTAACATAGGCTATAGTGAGGTGTTTGAAAAATAAATCCACCCGTGCAAAGCCGGGACAGGCCGCTAGTTTTAAATAAAATAGCTAAATTGATTAAACTAGCGACAGCGGCTCCCATAAACGACGCATGATCGCCTTTCTACCAGCATACTGTTAAGGCCTGCGCACACCTAGTTCGCTGGCGGTAGCGATCAGTGAAACGCTGTCAAATATCGCTGTCAGATTTGAGATTTGACAGCGATATTTGACAGCATTTCACTGATCGCTACCGCCAGCGAACTAGGTGTGTTCGAGCCTTTATATTTCTGTGGTTTGAACATAGAATAGCTGCGAGGTATGTACGTGTGACGGATTTTGTGGCACTGAATTGAACATGGAGTTTAATAAATATTTTTATAGGACTACGTTTTGATACGTGATAATAACTTTTTATTAACAATTCGGATATAATACCAATGCAGTGAGAGATGAACTCGGTGAACATGATGTGTTAGGTAATGTAATTGTAAAGGCTGAGGTAACCGCACAGCATCAGGTGGTCCATCTAGTTCATCTAGTTTTTCTTTACGAAAAAAGGTTTTTTTTTTTATTGTTGATAGCCAAACGTTTGACTGCCATCACACCTGATGGAAAGTGATAATGCAGCCTAAGGTGGAACACGCTTAGCTATTATCCACTTGTTAACTCTTGACTTGAAAATTCCAAGGTTGTAATGTTCATCAAGTTCAAAACACAATCTTTCGAAAGGTTTACCTATTTAAGTTAAATCTTTTTTTTTTCACTGTTTTCACCCTCAAAACGTTTTGAAACTTTGATCTAAACTTTTCCCACGACTTTCTCAACACGACAGCATTTTCACGCTCAAACTTGAAATTCTGCCGAAAGCCTTTATCAACCCGTGTTATTATTATAATCCCAAAATTCACGGTAAAATTATTCGCAGAATTCAATTCCGCTGGCAGCTATGACGTAATGTTTTATACAAGTCGCATTTGCAAAGGAATGTGAGTAAGTGGGTTCACAGAGGGGATGCGCGTCCACAAATGGTTGCAGCTAAAGTCAACACCACTGTTTGTCCTGTGGTACTAACAAATTACACGAGCGGTTTACTGTAAACTATAACTTTAACAAAATCCACAGCGAAATATGCAAAAAAGCAGAGAACTTTAAAGATTTCGTCGCGCTGGTGCTGTCTGGAAGCACTGTAAGTTTAATAAGGTACAACTGCAACCAAAAAGAAAACTTCAAGAAATATAAAGTAGTTTTGTCCGTGGTTTTGCAAAATATCTTCAGGAATAGGAAGGATATTCCTTTTTTATTGTTTTTCGTGCAACCTGCGGTGTTCGACGCGTCTCTGTTTTAGTATTTAAGAACAAAGAAGCTAAAGCATTAAAGTTGGAATTGAGTTTGTATCAGAGTTTGTACAGCTCATGGACAAAACTGGTGTGCGGAATAGGATATTCGCTAAATCAATTTTACAACTCGTTTTCTTATTTCAAGAACTAGCTCCGCAAACTAACCAAGTCGCATTGAAAAAGGTATAATATTAATCGATACAAAAATAATTTTAGATGAAGCAAATTAGATGTTTTAAAAATATTTGCATCTGCAGGCCACTGCACCTAAAAATGTGTTTTAAATTCTATGTGTCATTCAAACATTACACTGCCATTTTTTTTCGGAATATACAGCCATACTTATAAACGCAATTTAAATTTAAACATTGCTTAAAGTTAGCCCTGTCACTGTTTGTCAATGCTCAGAGGTAAGAGATAGCAATAGCTTAAGCACTGTTTACCTTTTGACATATTTTTATAAGTAAGGCCAATAATGATTAGATTGGATAATGACAGCGATATTTCACAGCAGTTCTGATCGCCATCGCCAAACGCCTAGATGTACGTTGGCCTTAAAAATACAAGAGTTCATTATTAATTTAAAACAACTATCTTATATTCTCACAATATTGTGAAAAGCAAATCGAAGCGTACTGAGGCTATAGCAATTTTACATGCATGAGTTCATCTTTATTCGTTGCGCGTTTACATCGTAAGGCACTCAGTGCATCTACTGGATAATAGCTGCATCCGTCGTTACGGATTGACGTCTTTACTGCATACTTCTGCGCTGAAACCGACTACCTTTCATCGTTTTTAAGCAACCATCTCAAGGCAATATCAACCCTAACCTACAAACTATAAGTTTCAAAATCGTTATTGTCGAAAATCGTACATAAGTATCGACGCACGCAGTAGTCTTATTCACGTAGAATCTAGCGCCGATATCGCTTGAAATATGAATATCGTCGCCGCTTTTTGAGCAGTCCAGTCACGATTACCATACAAAGTTTTCTGCTCGAACAACAGATATTGCCAGCAGTACCTAATAACCAGTTTGAATCTTCTAGGAAATCCAGCATATTCTAGCAGGGAGACGCAGCTTGCAACCTGTGTGACGTATGAATGTCACTAACATAGGTATATAGTAGCTGCGAGAACAATGGAACGAATGTTTTTTTTAACAGAAAATAACCTCGCGGTTGAGGACGGCGAAGATGGCGGGGATGAACGCCTGCTTTATAGAATGGTCCACAGTGGCACAAAATAGAGACAGCTGAAGAGAAGGGAGGCCTTTGTCTTGCAATGGGATACCACAGGCTCATAATACTAAAAATAACAAAAAGCCGATGGAAAAAATATATGGATCACCTAATGTAATTTGTTTTGATGGGTTCCTTACTACCAACCCCTCAGACAGCCTTAGTGATCTTGAGCACCTACCAAAAATCTTGAGGGACGCAAAAAAATTTAAAAGAGGGATGTAAGCAAAAAACAAGGTTCTTTTTTATACAACATGTTGATGGAATAATCATATGGCCCACCTGATGTTAGGTGGTAACCATCGCCTATACCAAAGCATTGTCTCGTAGGTCGCAAGTCAGGAACGTTAAATTGTGAAACTTCTTTACAGCAATGTTGAAAATGAAACGGTTAAAGTATGGGACGTCCAAAAAGATTCGAGAATCTTTACGGTCGGTGAAGAAAGACAACCGAATTAAAGTTTTAAATAAAATAGTCGCAGTAAATCTGATTACGTTCGCTCGGTGAATTGAAATTTAAAGGTGGGTGAGTATGTTATACTTAGTGCCAGAGACGGCACCAGGAATGCTGAGATCACAATATTTTAAAAGCATAATATATTGAAGTCGGAGTGCGATTGCGTGGTTCCAGCATATAAATAAACATTGAATGGCCTCTCAGCTCAGTTGGTAGTAGCTCTGCCTTCTGCGCCGTAGGTCGTGGGTTCGATCCCCATTGAGAACCAATTTTTGTGTGGTGAACGCAGATGTTTGTTCTCTGACTGGGTGTTATATTGTTAACGTTATTGTATTAAAAATTATATAAGTAGATAGATAGATAACAATTTAAATAGGACATAGCACATTTAAGTATTATATCAGCTATCTGGTTCCCATAGTACAAGCTCTGCTTAGTTTGGGGCTAGATAATGTTGTGTGGATTGTCTACAATAGTTATTTATTTTTATAGAACAAAGTCAAAGTCTAAATGCTTAATTCACTTTTTATACAACTATAGCGGGTAATAGAACCTATTCAGTTCGAAAAACATGAGCCAAGTGCTCAAAAAGAGAGCCTATTTGTAGCGTACTTTGAATCCTTTCACCACACCTCGTTTCAAAGAACTAGAGACACGATAAGAAGAAGAACTCAAACAATTTAAAACGGCTTAGTGTCCATCCTGAGTCCATCCTTACCTTTGCAAAGCCAGACGTAAGAGTCTTATGGTAGTAGGTTGGTGCTTTGGCCCGAGGATAGCGAATTTGAAAAGCTTATTACGAACCTCCAAGCTCTAAATGCACTAAAGTGGGACCATGGGCACTTGAGGTCTTCTTAGGTGAACCTAACTATTAAGTTGGATATCAAAATCTGTGCAAATTCTTTTATGGTTGCTGCAGTGAAAAAATTAAGATAAAATAATAATTATAATGAGCAGTTAGGAGTAATTTTTCAATCTATAAAAAAATCATCCGTCAGATAGATAAAAATAAATCCATCTCTTTTTTAAGCTTGTCAAAAACAACTGACACTTTTAATTCAAAGAATAGCGAAGAATATTATTACGTAGATGGAAAAATCAGCCTTAAGTTGAATAGTAAGAATAAAGTTAATAAAAACTGCATGGCATTTAAAGCAGTCCTATCCAGCCTAAAATAAAATTTATTTACACAAAAAAACTTACAGTAAAACAAATATTTACAAAATGTACAAAATACAGAAGAAACAGTTAAGCTACAGTGCAGACCGTTACAACCGATCTAGAGATTTTATATGTTACTTTTGTGTTATACGCACATCTCCATCGCACAAAAGTTTGCCCAAAACTGGAATGAAAAGCACAACAGTATAGCTACAACTATTTTAAGAACTTTGTTTGCATATTTTATTTATTTGCCCTATCCAATTAACGTAGAGTAGACCAAACAAATTTCTACAAAACATTTTACACAGTTTTTCAACAACCCGATAAAAACCACCCTTTGTAAAAAGGCAGTAGCGATAAAACATTTCCCGTCGTGTGGGCCCACAATTGCATCAGAACTATTCTCTGCCTACGTCCCCTGACGCTGTTTATTTGTCGGCCAACCTTCGTTTGCATTTAATTTAAGACTCTAAATTCGTTCATTTCATGTTTTATGGTATATAGCAAATGCACGAAACCTCTATCGGTCTTATTGTTAGCGGGCCCGCCTTTCGATCCTAAAGTTGTGGGTTCCAATCCAATCGTCTACCAATGAGTTTTTCTGTTGAAATTGATGTGCACTATGTCAGTAGGTACTCTCAAACGGTGAAGGAAAACATAGTAAAGAAACCGGCATGTCGTAGAACTAAAAAGTTCGAAAAACAGGTGTCTAAACACGAAAGAAGCCTCTCCGAGTCGCACTTTAAATCCTTTCACCACACTGGATTCAAAGAACCAGTGACACGATGAGAACACGGTGACAAATAAAATTACTATTTGATCATAATAATATTAGCTGACATCGAGCATTGTTTTTCCTATAAATAGTTTATAAATAATATGTGTATACAAGGTGTATCTAAATATGTGTACTATGCGAAGGTGGGGGGTTTCAGACCACAATGGTGATCAGTTGTGGGGGGGAGATAAATAAAAATTCCTATTTTCAGTTTCCCATACAAAAATATTTAATTTCATAATGCCTAAATAAATTGAAAACACTATCCTTGTAACCCCTTGACCCCTTGACCTACTACCTCTGTAGGTCTACTACTACTACCTACTACCTCTGTAGCTGAGTTTAGGGTTGTCACTTTGTATAAAGTCAGCTGTTCATGTTGAAACTTCGTTGCAGTTTTTTTCAGTGATACCGATCGAAGTTCGAAAAGTCGTTGAACAAAAGTTGTTCCCCGGGGGGTGGAAATTCACCCCCCTTCAGGATAGTACACATATTTTGATACACGTTGTATATAATATATACATAATTATATTACTATAAATGCATTGAATTTGTGTACTCTAATCATTGTTTGACATAAACAGTGTAGGTAGAGGCTACAATATTGCAACGAAGTACAAGTAACAGTGAAACTGATGTGTCGTGAACTAAATAAATTAAATGAATAAAAATATTTTATTGTACACCAAGCAAAACAAAACAACATAAAAACAAATAAACTGTACAGTGGCAATGCAAACTGATAAAAAATAAAGCCAATTCAAAAACACACTGTAAGCTTTTTTACAAAATTATTAAATAATTGTTTCACGCATGATTTGGCTCTGACCTACGAGATATTGAATCTAAAGACTATAATACATTATTTTATGTCTATGTACATTTTTTAACGAAATAATGTAAAAATATCAAAATAAAACCAAGCATTTTGTATTGGTATTTTTCAGCAAAATATCTATCGTAAGACACTTCTCAACAAAAGCGATTACAAACCATCTTCGTAAAAAACATTGGAGTAAAAAGGCAGAACCGGAGCGCTCGTCGCTGCAGAATTGCATTAGAGCTGCGTTCCCCGGCGTGGTTAATTTGCTGGTCAACCCTCGTTAACATTTAATTTCGTACTAGCAGTTCGAGATGCAGTGGAGTTTATGACGCAATTTGAATCAAATCAACCGGAATGGTGATATGGAAGTGGCCGAGTTGGCAGTGCACTTTTTTAATGGTATAACTTTAATGAATCACGTAAAATATCGTCTGTTTGAATTGGCTGATAACGCGAATTGCCTGCCTGTGAAGTGACTTTACTGCCAATAATTGGTATAAATTTTATAGAACTACGCCCAGTAGTTTGCAAATTTATATAGCAAAATGCAAACACGTAACTGGAGCTTCGGCTTTGAACAGAATATAATTCGCCTTCAATTTATTTGCTTGGTAATAAAAAAGCATTCTGATTGAATACAGGCTCATTAGTTCACGCTGAAAACATTCAATAACATAGGCAACCTGGGAGAATTTTTCTCTCTCTTGTTACACTCTTCTTTGCACAATTGCGCTAAAAAGACGTCCCATTACGGCAGGAAGCAAGACGTTTACGATTATCCAATTTTCTTACAAGCTCCACCGTTTGTACGTAATGCGGTACGTATGAGGGATTCCCCGGCACGACGCAGGCGACAAAGCAGCCACTTAAGTCGCGTCGCGTTTCGCCGTCTCGCGAAATGCACCGAGATATCTCTGAAGAATGCCACTGCACACTGCGCCACTACACTGCATGTTTGTGTATCCATTTGCTCGCTCTGAATAACGTGGGGTAATGGATTTTTTGAGTTGATGACGTATGCACAGGTCGTGTTGTGCAGGAAATGTAGATTGTAGAAAGGGTTTTTAGGGTTCCGTAGCCAAATGGCAAAAACGGAACCCTTATAGATTCGTCATGTCTGTCTGTCTGTCTGTCTGTCTGTCTGTCCGACCGTGTCACAGCCATTTTTCTCCGAAACTATAAGAGCTACACTGATGAAACTTGGCGAGTAGATGTATTCTGTAAACCGCATTAAGATTTTTACACAAAAATAGAAAAAAAACTATAAATTTTGGGGGTCCCCATACTTCAAACTGCAAATCAAAAAAATTTTTTTCGTCGAACCCATACGTGTGGGGTATCTATGAATAGGTCTTCAAAAATGATGTTGAGGTTTTTAATATAGTTTTTTTCTAAACTGAATAGTTTGCGCGAGAGACACTTCCAAAGTTGAAAAAAGTTGGTCCCCCCCCTCTAACTTCTAAAATAAGGGAATGATAAAACTAAAAAAAATATATGTTGTACATTACTATGCAAACTTTCAACGATATTTGGTTTGAACGAGATCTAGCCAGTAGTTTTTTTTTTATACGTCATAAATCGTAAACCGCAATTTACCTTTCGACGAACTACAAGAACCTGTTTCCTGTTTATTTTCTGTATATTATGTTACTTGATGCTACGGAACCCTTCATGGGCGAGTCCGACTCGCACTTGGCTGCTTTTTTTGTTATTTTAGCTACAAGATCTGACTGTATATCGAGGTTAAACCAGAGGTTTTTGTAAACACACTTATTTGCAACTTTTCGAAACTGTGGGAATCACCACAATAGCCAGCGTTCACGTTACTGTATTTCCAAGAGGTAGTTGGTATTTTATCTTTGGTCAATTTAATTTTCAGCAGTTCGATAATTTGTTGACTGGATGCGGTTCGTTTTGGAGTCGACACGAATGTTATTCGTCTATGTAATGTTATTCGTTGATGTCTGTCCTCATCTTTATTCAGATTAACAAAATCCGTTTATAGTCTACGCTGCCAAATGTTTTACAAAACTTTTTTCAAGTAAAACTTACAAGGATCTTCTACATCAATCAACATAGAAGCAAAACATATAAAATCCGTTAAAACCAAAATCGAAGGTATCGTTTGCAAATAATTTATAGCAAAAACTATAAGATAGGTAACATAGAATAGAAGCGCATAAGTACATATCAAAACGAAGCAACAATGAAAAACACACAGTTTACTACACACTCGAATGGAAGTTGGAATGGGAAGTGCACTTTATTTCCCAGCAATTTATTTCGTCTGCGACCACCGCCCCGCTCACCGAGATTGCATTAGGCAAATACGCAGAGCCGTCTAATTTTGCGCCACGGCTGTTGTCGAATTCAATCTTTGCTTTTAGATTATGCCGGGTTTTATTAAAATTTTCAAGAGCCTAAATTGACGTCACCAGGGTTGGCAACTAACTCTTCGTATGAGTGAGTTGCCAATTATTGTTATACCATTCATCTAATACCATCGGTTTAAAGAAGTCTACTGCGCATAGGTCGCGGGTCTGAATCCAGTCCTATGGATTTTTCGGTTCGGAAGATGTATGTACACAATTCTATTGCACTCAAACGGCAAAGGAAAACATCGTGAAGAAACCCATGGCTTAGTCAGCTCTGCACGTATTGGCTATGTCTTTCCTGTGGATTAGGCCGACTAAGCTGTCAGGATGGTATAGGTGCTGGGCAAGCCTATTCCATCTAAAATCTTGTCCGAGGCACCAGTTGCCCCTTCTTCTTGTTGTCCCTGACGCTATTTAGATCATCTACAATAAGATGCAAATGCGTGTTTTACTGCACATAGGCCTCCACTAAGAACTTTTTGCCCAGCCTTCTTCACAATGTTCTGAAGGCTTATTCTGACTTATAAGATCATTTTGTCGTTATGCCATAAATTGTGCTAGTGTGTGTCAGTAACAAGTTACAATAACTTTGGTTTGAAGATTTTTATCTTAAAATTCAAAAGCTTGATGAAATGCCTGCTGCAAAAATATTTGATTTCACTGTAAATTCAGGAATGTCACACGACTTTTTCCTGACTTATCACGAGGACTAACAATTTGAAAACCCGTCTTTGAAGTACATATTTTCAAATTTAAAGTTACGGGTAATTTTGTATTATTGCCCGAGGCCAGCCGGCCAGCTTTTGAAGTTACACTTCATCCTTACTTACTATAGTTATCCACTGTCTTGGAAATAGGAAACGCTGTTCATTGTGCATTATCCCTTGTTACTTTGACAACGTACCCTTCTCAGTTTCCATCTGGCTAACAAACGCAACGCACAGTGCCTCTTTGAGCTTTTTGAACCAGGGCTATTTCGAAAAAACAAACAATAGCGATAGCTGCAGCAGTACTAGTGAAATAATTGGTTGCTTATCAACAGTCAACAGTCAACAGATTTCACCACGATTGCTATCGCTGCTATGCCGTGCTGGACTTAAATGCTAGCATAATCATTACGTCGATTTCGGTAGCATTACCGCTGGCTGGCTGGATGGCCATGGTGAAACAAAAATACAATACCACACTTTGTTAGTAAAATTGTTCTTCATTTCTAGTACATCAATATTATGAGAACCAGTCGCAATTCGACCAACCCTTTGTCAGAAAATAAGTTTATTCAACAAGGAGCACCTAATTTTACACACACCAACGACGTTATGACAACGGCGACATTTCGTATTGACTTGTGCGCGTTACACCAAGCGTCATCACGTGTAATTTTATATGTATTTTAGTTTAAGATATATAAATATGGGCTATTTGTATTTTAACTGTTTACTGTATTCCCTGAAATAAATAGTTTATTATTTACTTGTACTGCTACTACTACCGCCGTCGCTTGTTTTTACGTAATAACCCACCGATGTAGACGTGCCTGTCAATGTTATCCTTTTGGGCACACTTTGGGGTTGCAAATAAAGATTTACATGTCGCTTGTAGGAAAATATAAGATAAATAAGACTTGAGGAATTGGGTTCGTGCGTTTTGGATACATTTTACCAAGTGATGACCGAGTCACAGAAGTGTAAATAGTAGGTAGGGCATAAAGAAAATAATGTCAAATACGCGATGGACACCCATGTAATAGATTCAGTCTAATAAAAAAAATATATTAGGTCAAAGTATGCAATTCACGTATTTCGTAACATTTTTGAATTGTAAAAGACTAAGATTTCTGTTCGCGTCCGCAGTATTTTCTTTGTAAAAAATAAATAATACTAAGCAACACTTCAACAACAACCCCGACTCAATACTCTCAATAAGTACCTAAATTGGATAAATGTCACTAAACGAGTGCTCCACAGACTGCAACGATTTTGTATACAACAAAAAAGTTCACTCTGCACTGCAGTTGTATCAAGCTAACTACGGAGTTCAGAAAAACAAACGCATAAACAACTATTCAAAGTGAAACTGCCCTAAGGAGCGAGTTGGTTCACTGACACAACGAGTACAGTGGAAAGTACCAGGAACCAACTAACCTAGGGATCTTTTTGATGGACTGCTGGTAGTTGAGATTAACCGCGACTTCGTCCGAGTACAGAGCATCACAAAGCTCTGTTAAAAGTAATAAAAAAATAAGAAGACTTTGTTCATGGTTTTTCATTCGCATTCGAAGTTTCATGGACATTCGTAAAACCCTTTTTCTTCCCTCCTCATAACTTACATACTAAAATAAATATTTTACATAATTAAATCAGCATTTTTTTTAACTTTGTTCACTTTTTTAAAACTTACAAACCACGATTTTGTAGAAATCCGTAATTTTGCAGCATGTGTAAATTAATTGTGTGATTTTTTTATGAAATACTACCTATCTACCTACCTTTATTCTACCTATCTTCTTCATTCAATTGCATCCATCCCGCATCCACAGCTTAAGCTTTCTTCTTCCCAAGGTTGTTTATTACAGTGGGTTGTGACTTTATCTAGGCTTCCACCCGAACTGCGTTGGCTGGCGATAGACTGAAAATAGTGGCACAATAAATAGGGCGGAGGATCCGCCCGCACTATGGAGTATCCATTCGCGCTTACTCGTTCATCAGAAACGCAGGCGACTGACGCGTGGTTTTAATAGCAAAGGGTGATATCTGTTAAAAATAGGTTATTCCCGCTCACTTTTTGTCCCCGCTGGGGACGAACGGGAAGTCATTTTAAAAATCCTTCCCGCTCGTCCTGAGTGGGGCCGCATAAATTGTTAAGCGTTACTACATAAGGTCGCGAATTGTCTTTTTTTCCTGTTCATAGGTAAATAATAAATAACTGAACCTTCAACTTAATGATTTCAGCACTTAACGTGCTTTATTGAATTTTTGAAGATACTTTTTGAAGGGACTCGCCACACACCATTAAGCCTTCCACAAGCTCTGTCTGGCTCTGTCTCTGGCTCTGGTTTTGAGTCTGTGTGAGTGCTGATAAATCCTACGTCGAAACGTCACACACACACAGAATATACAAAATACACTTGTCAGAACTCACACAGACTCAAAACCAGAGCCAGAGACCGAGCCAGTCAGAGCTTGTGGTAGGCCTAACAGTACACTTTTGCACTGACTGAAGAATACTGTTTATTCTTTCATTATTAACGAACGCATGCGTCTGAATAGGTTCACCGCCTGTATCGGAACCCTCGGCCTCGTCTTATCGGAAAACGGTTCCAGTGATTCATTGCGTATTTACTTACCGATCTTGAGACTTGCAACTTACACCTGACTTATTGAGATTACGTTGTTGCACTCTCAAAGGAGGTTAGTTATATAGCTAGGGGATTCAAACGTAATGTACGGCATTGAAACGGAATGAGCAATATTGTAACTCGCACCAATAGAGAATGGAATTCAAAATGGCGTTCTAATCATTACCTCTCGCTCGCACACTATTGTTAGCAACAGTGTAGAGAGAGATAAAATGATTTACGGCGCTCTGCCTTAGTGCGGATCTTAGGAGAAACTACGAAACAGCATTCGAAAAAAAATGCAGACTCTCGGATCTCTGGTTCCCCTTCCCTTCATCAGCTTACTTTTCTTGCATAATTTTTGGAAAACTTAAGGTGCAGAATTTCCCGAGATTGGGGTGATCTCAAAAGAATACCCTGACCAGAATGACCTCTTTGATACAAGCATTAAAAGCTTATCGTACGTGTCATTGTTTTTATTCATAACACGATCCCTGTACTAAATACTACGAAGTTTCATAACGAAAAAGAAAAACGTAAACAATTCCAATCTAGCCGAGCAAACCATAATATGTACATTAATGTACAATTATTTCTACAACAGCCAACGAACCGACCAAAGTCCTGTTTAGTCCAGTTAACTCGGGTCCCAAGCCACAATCGTGGGTTATTGAGTCCCGGCCCGATGAGGCGAACTCATCTCGTTTGGCCGACCGAACGAGCTGGGTTTATTCAATTTCCATTTTTTCAGTCCCGAGACGATACCCGCCGATAATCTGAACCAATTAATAAAATGACGATAAAAGAGTTAAGTTGAAAATAGGAAGAGATTATTGAGAAAATCAAATTAGAAATCTGAGGTAGATGAAGCTACCTAGACTTGTCTGACTGTATTGAACGTCTTGTACTATACACTGTATTATACTGTACTGACTGTATTTTACATTTTCTTGTGTTTTTGATAAAAATAATGTCAACTTGATCAATTTTCTGCTTTTGCCTAACTGTGAATTGAAGTCGTGAATTTCCGTTTACCGAAATTGAAAGATTTATAAACTAAATTCTGTGTTAAATAACTTGCAAGCAAATTACCACGGTATTTTTTAGTTTACGAGTACTTACCAAGCAATCGAGTTTCTAGAGCTTAATTTTACGTTTATGCGATGGTTATGAAAATGATATCATTTGAACACCTGAGAAAAATACCCGGCTAGCAATTTAGCAAGGCACGCCTGCAGTCTTTCAATACCTGCCCGTCACGCTACCATGATTGATGTGAGGCTCGCCATTCCCTGATAAGAACCCCGATACTAATTTACCTCTCCTTTATTCGCTCCTAAGCAGCTAGCTACTTTGAAGGGAATATGTATTGGATTTTTATTGATGGTTCTCATCAAATTATTGAAGATTTGACCAGTCATTGATGTTAGTCAGAATTCTCATAAAGCAGAATTCTGTGGATAAATGATATCTGATACTGGACATATTCCCAGAAATAGATATCGGAACCCACTGCAATCAACGAACCAATGAGAATAACAGCTCAACAACGTGTTTTCGACGAATTGAGTAGTTGTGTGTTCTCGAAATGCGACGTTATGTGTAATTTTACGTTTAGGGACGATGAATTGCAAAGCAGTTAGCAAAAAGATCCTTTAGCTGAGATTAGGCACCGCTGTTCAACTAACAGAAAAAGCAACACTAAATTATAAAATAACAAATCAGTCACATTAGTCATAAATAACAATTATTTACTTAACTTAATTACTTTACACACCCAAGTAAAATGTCTGTATTTTGTTTTTTTCATACTAATAACTGGTGGAATAAGCATTACCTCGTAGGTCACCCAAGTCAGGCACGTGCCCTAAGATGCATTGCCCTGCATACATTAACTCGAGGCATACAGGGTTATTCATTATTAGCTGCAAATACTCAGGAATTAGGTTCAACAAATAAAATAAAAAATATTTATGAAATGATTTTTTTTAAATTTTGTTATGAAAATCCCGAGAAAATCGATAAAGGAATCATTGGCGCCTGACCTATTTTGACCTTTGATCCGCGCCCGCGCGCCGTGAGTGACACTCTGCGTTCAGTCACCGCCTGGGTGGGTCATCGTCCTGTTCTCCATGGCAATCATTATGCAATAGCCGTAAAGAAATTAATAAAAATAAAATTTTGATACAAAAACTTGTTTTTTTTTAAATCAAATTTAAAAAAAAAAATTTCATTAATATTTTTTATTCTATTTGTTGAACCTAATTCCTGAGTATTTGCAGCTAATAATGAATAACCCTGTATACAGATGTTCAGCCTCACGTGCCAGTAATTTTCCCGGCACCCACACCCTTCAAACTGAAACACAGCAATGCTGCTTCACGACAGAAATAGGCATGGTAGTACTTCCCCGGATGTGCCCTTCATAAAGAGCTCTATACTACTACTATGTATGTCTTAGTTCTACTCTAGACTACACTTGCCAAATATTAGTTGTAGAATCATTAAAACCAAGCGGTAAAAAACGTCGCTCTAAATTATTCAGGCGTGCACACACTCGCATCGCCCACGTCACTGCGACTAAAGTGACAAATATTTTTAATATCATTCGCATAGAATGCATGTCACCAAAAAAGTAAGCGAAAAAGCGCTGGCGAAACCGTGAGCTAACTCCCACGGCGAGATGCGTCACACAGTAATGAAATATTTTATTTCACGTGCATCAAAGGACGTGTGGATCCAAAAAGAGTAGCAACAATGTACTCAAATTACAAATAATACACTAGTGTGGCTTTTATGAATGTAAAATATTTCTTAAAATCGTAAGATGGAATTGATTCGTCTCACAGCTCACTTAATAGTATTCTAAGTATCACTTAGTAGTTCTTAGTAATGTATTCTAAGTATGTATTTCCAAAAAAAAACAGCTATATCAGCTATAATATATCAGCTATCTGCTTTCTATAGTAAAAGCTCTGCTTAGTTTGGGGCTAGATACTGTTGAGTGGAATGTCCAAAATATCTTTTGATTATATTTGGCAGTAAAGCCGCCAACACACACACACATTTTTAGACATTTTAAAATTTTCAGGCGATCTGCAATGGCAATGACGATCAGAAATGACAGCAGAATGACTGCTTTCACAGCTCAGTTGGTAGTAGCTCTGCCTTCTGCGCTGGAGGACGTGGGTTCGATCCCCACCGAAAACAATTATTTGTGTGGTGAACGTAGATGTTTGTTCCGTCTAGGTGTTATATTGTATTCTTCTCTCTTCTCTTTTCTTCTTTCTTGTTGTGTGGTTGGCCGCATTATTAATATTATTTATTATTATTATTAATAAAACGTTCATTACAAACTGCGTCAGGGCTAATGGTAAGTAGGTACTGCCCAAATTGAAGTGGGAAATCCGATTAGTACATTAGATAATTACCTATCACCAAGCCACAAAGACCGCTGCCGCATGCCTATTTGCAACAAATCCTAAGTGGTCTACTCCACTGCTATTACTTCTATGAAGCTAGGCGTAAAATCAAAAGCACGATAGCTTGGTCAAATGTATTTTTAGATGATTTCAAGAAATTATTGGTCACGCGTCGCATCGATCAGTAGATTTTAGATGTTTTATACAAAAGATGTATTAAGAATATTTTTTATACGTATAAGTACTTTAAATACTAAGATAGTGTTTTGGTGTGAGCTTTTATCGTTGTCTGTAAATAAATAAAAATATTATAATGCGAATACATTAAACCAACCAGTCAAAAAAATGACAACCTAATACAACCTAAAGCGTATAATAGACGATTTAAAATTTAAAAATATCGGTACGGCCGTACGAACTGCAAAATTTAGCGTCAAGAAAGTAATTGACATCTAACGTGTCTCCTATAAAGCTTCGTCTTTCACAAGGAGACAAACTTCCTCAGACACGTGTCTTCAGAGATTCCACCTCCTTTGTCTGGCGACATTTTTAGTCTACATTCTTCGAGATGGTTTTATTATTGAATCGTGCCGTATCGGAAAACTGAAGACATGATAAACAGAAGACTCTATGGTGATCTAGGATTTCTCTGCTTAGTTTGGGGCTAGATAGTGTTGTGTGGAATGTCCACAATATTTTAAACTAGTGGGACTAACGCAAACGATATTATACATATGCGAATACGCTTTTATGTTTCGTGCGTTGTGTATTGATGCTGTTTATAATTAGATGGAGCCGGCTGCATGCACGAAAAAACATGACTCATGCGGCGTTACCTCGCTCTGCGGCGTTCCATTTAAGGCTTGAAGTGCAAGCGAGAGCGCGGAACGAGCGACAAAGAGCACGGCCTCCGCGTTCGGCAGCGTTCGACATAATCTGTCTCTCTCCTAGTTGAGTAAGCGATGCGTCGGCGTGGACAGCTGTAATTATATGACGTTCAACTATCGTCAGTAAACCGACTTTACAGACAACCGATTTTTTTTTAATTTGATTGGATCCGCCTCCGTCCACAGATTTTCCGCAATATTTACATCGGGGGCTACCTATGCCCATAATAATTAAACTGACTAATGAGGCGTTACAACCGTTAATGGTGTGGCCCAATACCTCCATAATATCCTCCAATGTAATTATGTAAATCAATTAGAAACTTAATTCATCATCGGTTTCATTTCGGAATTCAATATCGCAATTAATGTCGAACGTTATAGTACACAAATATATCACGAACTTGGACGTGTCGGTAAAGTGACTGATTTACTGCTCTGCGACAATCAGGGCCCTAAACGGGTTATAGCTAATAGGACACTCAAGCAATCAGGATATAAAAATAATGAAAAAAGCCTTCATTTATTCCCACTTGGGGAATATGGGATGGGTTAGTCCCACGAATGCCACGTCCATACAAATGAGAAATGAAAATGTTCATACATTTAGTCCCAGCCAATGCCATGACGTACATATTTGAACCTTTCTCTTTCGAAATATGTATAATTAGTTCCAACGTCACGAACGTGCATTTGTCATAAAACTTGTTTTTAAAGGTCTGCGCACACCAAGGTCGCTGGCGATGGCGATCAGTGAAACGCTGTCAAATTTGACAGCGATATTTGACAGCGTTTCATTGATCGCCATCGACCTAGGTGTGCGCCTTTAGGTCTTTAGATTTCAAGTTCTGGGTTTCACTAAAAACATAGCATAGCAGGCTAGTGAAGGCAAAATGAAAATTATAATTAATTAATCTCTACTTTATCTCTTTTGTGAAGCTCATAACTGCTAACTCAGAATTCTCATTAAAAACTGTCAATAAATACTTCAGTCTCTATTTATGTTTGATCGTTGTTTTATTTACTCCCAAAAAGTACCACACAAAGTCAAACCGCGTTAAAACCAACAAAATTTATTCAAACAGTCTTTTATAAGGTGGAATAGATATACGAGCGTCTTATTGAGCTGTCGAACTCAAGGGGGACATTCCTATAGTCATAAAACAGGAGGATGGAGCGATCATTTGCATCTGCATAATTAAATAGGATCTTGTTGTGCGAGATTGAGGACGTAACGGGAACAGGCGCGGAATTTTTCATGATCGTGAAATTTTGAACGAAATCTGTGGGATACCGGAGTTTTGAACGGATTGGGGTCAGTTTAAGTTCATGGTGGTTAGGATTATTCAGTTTTGCATGCGTTGACTAACGGTAATATTCATGATTATTCTATAGCAGTCATAAATTAAGTCTTCTTCCTAATAAGCTCCCCTTCGGAAAATTTTGCCAGACAAGTCGGACGTCATTGGCTATGAAAAAATGGTGAGCGTTTTTTTTTTCCAAACCATCGGAAACATTTTTGATTACATCAGGATATCACATAATACACTTTCATTCCAACTGTGACAGTTAAGCACATTAAGCTAAGACCCTCAAGTTTTAACCGCGCACCACGCGAGAAAAACCATGTGCACAAGCTAGTACACATCAATGTATTTTCTATGTAGAAGCACTACTTCTTTCTTGTCTTAATTCATTACTTAATTTCAGACCGAAAATTAAGGTCTATTAATTTAATTTAAAATACCAAGACGTCTGGAAAGTTGGTAAACTTAAAAACTATGAATAAAATAAAGATAGCCATCCACTTTACAGTCTTCAGCCTAAAGTTGCTACGTTCTGTGAAGTTTCAAAATGAAATATGCACATCAAAACGCGAATGACGCTCAGAAAAGTTTTGAACTTGGGACCTGTTGAGGACTTCCGAACTAAGTACCTACATGAAAATTTAAGCATTGGCAATGAGTTGATGGGATTGTTGGCAACTCTGATGGATGAAGCACTTTTGTGTACAAGCGGAATACGCGCGACTTTGTTTTCAGTTTCTTATTTTTTAGCCTCTACGTAAAGTCTACGGCGTAGAGGCTCTACGCGTCTGTGTAGACCTACCTGCACGAAATTTATAAAATTACTAGCATGCACCTTAGTTCGACTGGATAAAAGTGAATAAAAGTGTATGTGATCTTCCAGAGCAGTTAATGTTGTACCTACATTGTCTGTTTGTCTTCAACTGTCCGTTCTGTCTATTTAAATATATTTGTCGCGCGTACGCCTTTGTATCAAATAAATATATTTTCTTTCTTCTTTCTTTCTTTCAGGGCACAACTATGTATAGTTCAAGTTTCATACAAATTACAAATTTTTACGTTATAAAATGAGTAGATCTGAGATGTGCTTAGCGTGTACGTCATTTTCAGTTAGGTATGAACTTCCAATAGCTTTTAAGCTGCAAAGTGTATTAAGGAATAAATATTCACATACGTAAAACGCCATTCGATGGTACACACATTGCTTGACAATGTCCAAGTCCGAGCGAAGTCATCTCCCTGTACAAATACTGTTAAGAAAACCTGGGGAATAAAGTAACTGGATATAACACAGTAGGATTTATTTTTGCAAGCAATTTGAAACCTTAAAACCTTTAAATATAATGGTTTTCCTTTGGTACTTGTTTAAATGTACGTTATGAAGTGCACTAGAATATTATCTTTTGTAAATTTAAAACTCTTTGGAAAACTAATCAAAACAATTAAAACAAGTATTTGGAAACAGTTGAGCTATCTGCACAACAAACGATCTAGAGATAGCTCAAAACTGATCCAAATCAGTGCCAGGCGGAAGCGAAAAAAAATAAAAACAAAAAAAATACATCAAACCTAAATTGTGAACCCACAGTTAAAACTCTATTTTATGGAAATTCATGTGGTTCAGGTTAGATATTGTTGATACTTAGCACTATCTAGCGTCCTTTACGGTCAATCTTTATTCCACGGCGCATCGTATTGGCTATCTTGGACATCTGTTAGCGCACACTGTTTGCTTTTCATTTCTTGCAGCAACAAACGGTAGCTTACAGCGGCTAGAGTATAATATTATGATCAGAAGGAAAGCTCGGATTAAAGAGGCGCACTTCATCTTTACCAGTCTGTGAGTTCACTTGTGGAGAGCACTGGTGGCCTAGTGGTAGCGGCCTCGCTCTCCGATCCTATTTAAGGTCTTGGGTAAAAATCTAGTTGTTTACCAATGAGTTTTTCTGGCCAAAAATATATGACTGTGTACTTTGCCAGTTCTCTTGCACGGTTAAGGAAAACACCGTGAGGAAAACGACATGTTTAGATCCTAAAAAGATTGAAAACATTGTATCAAGTGCACTTAAAATCCTTTCACCGCACTGGTTTATAGAACTAGCGACACGATTGCCTATTTTAAAATTGAAAATGTACAGCATCTGTTATTTTTGCTGTTACTCGTGTGCCAGTGGGGTGCAGCCTAGATCGCAATCGCGATAGCTTTGACCCGCTATCGTAGATCTACCCGCACTTAGCCGGGAAAAAGCGTGTCCCATGCAATCCCAACTGCACTTTTAGAGGCTTTGAAATGCGTAGCCAGTGGTCATGACACGAACGTGTTTGGATTATTCTTTCAATTTGTGCGATATTCGAAAAAAAAACTGTGCACAATGCCAGTGCGCTCAATCGGTGAAGGAAAATAAAGCAATTTAACTGCGATGATGGATGCAGCCTGGAATACCTTTACTTCAAAATTAGGGTGTGTGTCGAATTAAATTTTTGAACACTTATCTACAAAACAAAACAAAACAAAACCATTGCAAACAATGCAAACTAATAAAAAAAAATTGTTATCTATGTTTGTTTAGTTTGCTGTCCCTAAATAAGTTAAATGTAATTTCGTAACTTTCATTTGTTACACACACATATACATATAACTATAACCCGCCGAATAAATATAAACACAAACATAATTATGAGCATCTAAAATAATTTATTCACACTGTGATACTTTATCTAGACCAAACATTTGGATAGGCAAACAAGTTGTCGTTCTTTACAGGTGCTGCTGAGTTTTCTGACGACGATATATAATCTTTAATACCATTTTTTTCTGGATCTTGTTTGAGTGTAGTAATTAAGTCTTCCATATATTTCATTTCATCACTATCGACTTTACCATTTTTTGCTCCACCGTTTTCTTTAGTTTTACTCGTCGGGCACTTTTCTAAACCAACTTGATCAGCCAAATCATTGACGTCGAATTCTTTCATCGTTTCTTTAATGTATCGTTCAAACTTGTCACTTTCATCGGGTATATCTAATGGGCTCAAGTTACCGTTGTTGCCTGTCACCAAACTTGCCTGGACTTCTGGCATGGAGAACACCTCGTTATTTCTGATTCTGACAGGTATATATTTCGGGAAATTATAATTGTAGTTCATTTTTGGTTGAGCATACGAAGTCAAGCCTTGATCTTTGTCATTGCTTTGATGAGGATTGATTAGATTTTGAAGTAGTGAATTAGGAGATGATGCATTTTCTCGTACATATAATTGTTTATAATCCGCTAGTTTTTTAACATTCAGATTTCTTTGCAAGGTATATTTCTGATCCTTAACTCTACTTTTCAGTTCTTTGTACTGATTTCTATAAGTAGGAGGAACATTATGAAATTTTGAGTCTACTTTAATATTTTTCATGTTGAAAAGTTCAGGAGAAGGGCTTACGTTTTCTTGCGCAGAAGTTGAAGAAATCACATTAACCTGGGGTAATCTCTCATTTATCTTGTAAGGATTATTTAAATTTTGCGCCTTCGAGTTGTAAAGCTGATTTCTCAGAGATGTCTTGAATCGCTGGTTGATGAAGATGAATGATCTTTCGTTCAGGCTGGTTTCTTTGTCGGCCGATGTCTGGAGCACCTCTTTTTCGTGTATTTTATCGGATTTCTCTAAGTTCATTTCTTTAGTATCAGTCGAATTTGATACCAGCTTAGTTTTATTGATAGCCTAAAACAAAAAACCGTCTGTCTTAAAAATGCTATCCCATCGCTAAACCCAGTTTTTATGTAGCGATAGCCTAAAATGAAAAGAAAACCTCAGATATCTATTTGTCTGTATCTTATCACATATTAGCTTTAATAAATCTAAAAGGATGATTTTTCCAAAATTGTTGTAGTCTTCATGTCTCTTATAACAGATTTGTTTCTAATAGGTATATTAGAAACAAATGCAAACCCATTGCTTAAAATGAAGTGCCACCGAAAGTTTTCAAAGCTTAAATGTGTTACTTCCAATTCCTAGTACAACCGGAGCAGTTGGTTGAATAAAAAAATATTTTTTTAACTCTCTAACTGTAGTTACTCATGGAGATATCACTCATTTCTAATATTGATCAACAACTAGCAGTTAATAAAAATATAACAATCATTCAAAACATCACGCCCTTCTGGTTTTAGTGAGTTTTAAAATTACATTTTTGTTTTGTAGTGAACAAGCTAACCTTAGAAGCTGATCCTCAGCGCAAATAGAGCAATAATAAATAACTAACCTTTGAAACAACGGAAGGAACAATAACTCCGGAATTGAATCCAACAAACAGAACTAAAACAACAACGACAGTCTTCATTCTCGCTCCTTTAAAGGCTGTAAAAATAAGTCTGTAAGACTATTATTGGTCTGAGACTGCCGTAGAGCTCTAACATGACTATGAGGAAGAAGTTATTATGTTGATGCTGGCATTGTTTGTTTGTACTCGTTGATACAAAGAATACAATAGGCCTGATTTATTCAATGTGTCTTTGTTTTCATCACTACTTTTTTTGTTATTATTTTATGTACTTCTTCATTTACGCCTCGTTTGTTTCCGTTCAAAAATTGTGTATAAGAGACGGATTTAAGCTTTAAGGCCACCTCTCATTTAAAACTTTAGTTTTTAGGCAAGGTGTAAAAAGAGAGGGAAGAGTCTATTATAAAATAATAATGAAATGTAGTATAAATATATAAAATATAATATAAATTGTGTATTTTGTACATTTTGTGAATACTTGTATTAAATGTAAGTGTCTTTGTGTCATTAAAATAAAAATTATATAACTAGTTGATGGAAGCATAATGGCCCACTTGATGTTAAGTGGATCGCCTATAACAAAGCATTGCCTCGTAAGTCACGCACGTCAGGAACGGGCCCTACGATGAACTTCCCAGCGTCCATCAACTTGAGGCATACAGATGTCCAGCCCCACGTGCCAGTAATTTCATATTAATTACTAATAGGTATATTTTATATACCTATTTACATGCAAGCAATTGTCAGTAGTATTATAATAACTAATGACTTGAGCTACTATTAAGGCTTCAATCTCTATATACTGTATTAGCGTAGAGCGGTCCTTAGAGCCTGTCCAGATGGGGCGTTTTACGCGCGAGTGTCCTCGCGCGTAAACATTCGCGCGTTCTCCAGATACTAGAGCGCTATACATCCCGTCCAGACGCTGCCGTGTGATTCCTCAATCGCGCGTAAAACGCGAGCAACTCGCCGGACTCTCGACTCGCACGTGTTACGCGCGAGCGCCACGCTAGTCGAGATACTCTGGTGCCATTGCTGCGTCCAGTGGTGCGCGCGAGTCCGACGCGAGTGGACGTATTTGGAACGAAAATGGAGAGTGATAATTTTGATAATTTCTAGTAAATCATCAAACGATGTTACTGACATCCGAAAGTAGTTAAAAAACTTTTCGTTATGTTCTCTGAGCTTTGGGTATAATGTTATAAACATACTATGTGTCATTCTGTCACGTAGAATTGGATGCACATTAAATCGTCGACTTTCTCTTTGTTTACGACGTTTCCATCTGCGGTATGCAAGCCACAACACGACTGCTTTGTCTGGTTCCATGTTTATAACTGTCCCTGGGTCCCTCCCAAATACATCGCGCGTAGGAGCGCGCGTAAAACGCGGCATCTGGACGCAATATAAATTGAAACGCGCGAGGGCACTCGCGCGTAAAACGCCCCATCTGGACAGGCTCTTAGCCTGATGGATCGACGATGGACGATCGAGTTGTAAATGTCGCGGGAAGTCGATAAAGACGGATCAAAGTCATTTTATAAGCAAACACAAACAACGCAAAGTGCAGATGAAAAAAAATCTTTTCTTTGTAGAAGAGACCAACTGATAAGAGACGGGTCAGTCAATATAGTTATTATAATATTCATATTATAAAAAGCAAGCGTGTGCACCTTTTCCTCATCACCGCCAACAATCCTCCTGTGAGGCAAAAGTGGTTGTGGGTGGCAAAAGTTTTGAAATTTCAATCCCAATAATTATGTTCTTTAACATTCCGGAATAATCTAGAATTATCAAATTTAATTCAAACACTACAACGGCTGGCGTCGCTGCTAGTAATCATATATTTTATGAATGATAAAATATTTTATTGTAAAAGTAAGATAACTGCGTCATAACTTCTCAGTTTTAAGCTGCTACTGAGATGTCACGATAGCTCTAATCTAACTGTTACTTTATGTCGTCGGTAATCTACCTAGGTTGAAGGTGTGCTGATAAGCATTATACACGGAAATAGCAAAAGACATGATGATTCATGTTTTTAGAAAAAATACACAGTTTTACTATTTTATCCCAGAAAAATATTCGATACATGTAGGTACTGCCAGCTATATTTTTTTTTTTTAAGTTATAATTATTGTTCTATCATTGACTTTAAGCGGCTGGTAGACGGGGCCATATTTTCACTGTAATATTAATATGTGGCTGGCAACTATTGGTGTCCTTGTCTAACATGTGAGTAAGAGAGGGATACCAATAGTTGCCGGCCACAAATTGCAGCAAAACATGGCCCGTATAAGCCCCAATATGTATAGATTTTCACTATGACACAATTTTTGTCTTCGAGTTCTTACTTCTCATTTTATTGATTTAGGGTCTTAATCTTGCAATACCAGTCTGGTGAATGATCATTTTGTATATGGTTGTGTGTACTTCCATCTAGTGGATACTTATTAGTTAAGTATAAAAAAATGAAAAATCCGTTTTGAAATCAACACTTTTGATGACGACTTAACATTGTTTTTCTTTGTTGTGGGTAAAAAAATATTCACTGGCCGAAAATAGCAACAATTTCATGAAGCAATGCGTGGATATCAATGTCATTGGCCATCAAGGTGTCAACCTCAGCCTTAAACACATCATTTTCCCAGAGGGCATCGAAAACCGCCTTCCATTCATCACTCTTCAAGTTCTCAATAGCCAACGCAAACGCTTCATCTTCAGCAATCTTCTGGTCGAAGAGGGCAGATAACTTCTCCTGAGGGAAGAGAGCGATGCTGTCGTTGATGAATGATGAGAAGTCTTTCCCGCTGGTGCTGTGGCGAGACCTCTTCTGGACATTGTCTGTGGGCAAGTTTAAACGTGTTTATGTAGCCAACGCTGGTGTCAATATTAATTTTATATTGGTAGCGGTCCTGCCTTCCGATAAAAGGTCGAGGGTTCAAATCCAGTCGTGTACCAGTAATTATTTCTGTCGAAAAATGTATGTACACAATGCTGGTGCTCTCAAACGGTGAAGGAAAACATCGTGAGGAAACCCGCGGCTAAGGCAGCTCCGCACGTATTGACTATGTCTTTCCTGTGGATTAGGCTGACTAAACTTTCAGGATGGTATAGGTGCTGGGCAAGCTTATTGCATCTTTAACCTTGTCCCAGCCACTATGCCTATGTCTAACAGTGAATTTCAGTTTTTTGAGTCATAGTCATTATTTAAGAGTGTCATTTCAATTTTCCTTACCGAGCATCTCGTCGAACAGATCCAGAAAGAAGTGAATATCGATGTTGTCATTTTCCAAAAAATCGATAACCTGTAACAAGATATCAAAATGGATTATGGATTCTATTCTATGAATAGACTTATCATAATGCAAAAATGTAGATATTTGTATACACTGTAAAAGCTGAATGGATTAATAAGCATAACATAACCTATTAGGTATTAATAGCTGGGCTATACTTTTGACCAAAAAAAGTTGCGTCAAAAAACTGACAATGCAAAGGGTAGCCTAGCCTACCACCCACGCGAGCTAAATCACGGCGAGACAAATTCGTCGGTAAATAATTATAGAACACTGGGATTCTATAGCTAAAAATACTCACAGCCTGGAATTCAGGAAGGTGTTCCACCTCATAAACGAGATCCTTGAAGTTCTTGGTCCTCATGTAGTCAAAGGTCGTCTGGAACTCTTCGTATTCGATGTAATGCTCCATCAGGTGCCTCAGGTCTTGACCAGCCTCCTCCTCAATAATGGTCATGAAGTCATCGAAATGCTCGTGGAACAGCTTCCTTGGCTGAGGAGCTGAGAGCCCTAGGCCGATGATAGTGAACAAGACTACGGCGATTTTCATCTTGACAAACCTTGACTTAAAGACAGGAAAATATAATAGTACATGGTTTTTATAGTAAGAAATTGATAAGATTAAGTTTCTATCAAGATGTCATGGATCATTCGATCGACATTACACGTTTTTTCCACCTTAAACACTTGATTATGACTCAGCTCAGGTGATAAATCATTACATAACTACAGATTCTGAAAGATATTTTATGACGGCACGAGATACCAAAATACCTACGTTTGTCCCACTACTGGGCAAAGGCGCCTTGCTTACATGTTCTGCGATGGCGACCAGTAAAACGCTGTAATACATGACAACGTCATTTGACAGCGTTTCACTGATCGCCAGTGCAGAACGCTTAGATATACGCAAGGCTTTAGGATTTAATGAATAAATACAATTCATAAGTAGGTAGTACCTACTTGGTACCTAATAAAACATAGAGAAAAATATCGTACCAGTTTTAAGACATGGTGTTGTTCATCTTTAGTAGAGCTGCCTGTACCTAGATAAAATAATATGGGCAATTACTTACTAACGTGCTGCGTGAACAAACTAGTAAAAAACAGCTAAAACGAAAGTAGATTAATCGTTGATTACTTCCAACTCAGTCTGTTGTATCACCAGTATCGCGATAGGCAACGAGTCCTTGGGGACGTCCGTGGACATAGAGCCAGAGTCTTTAGATTAAAACTCCGAGACCCGAACGACTCTTTGGGACACACTGTCGATACTTTAGATACTGATTCAGATAGTATTACTCGTATTATGGTATAGCTTGGACAGGCGTCACGGCTCAGTTGGTAAGCAATCCTGCCTTCTGCGCCATTGGCCGTGGGTTCGATCTCCACCAAGAACATTATATTTGTGTGATGAACATAGATCGTCTGTTCTCGGTCTGGGTGTTATACCTATTGTATTATGTTATGTATTTTCAAAAGAAAATGTAAATAAGTAGGTACTATACCAGTTACCTGGTTCCAATAGTACAAGTTCTGCTTAATTTGGGGCTTAATATAGTGTTGTGTACTGTCCACAATATCGATTTATTTTTTATTTATAAGTAGGTCCATACCAACTTTTAGGTAGGTACCTAGTCATAGTTTGTGTGTACTAAAATCGGTTTAGGGACCAATCTATTCATTTATATCGTAGAGTTTACATTGAACTTTTTCTGCGAGTCGTAATATTATTGTGATTATATAGCGTGATGATTTTATATCACAAAAGTTATGAACAGACAACCCTCCCCGTAATACGGGGAAGCGTTAACCAACCACGCTATCAGATCATCCGTAATAATCTGATGTAGTTCAATAATAAGGTAATAAGGACGGAGAATCCTTGCAGCCTCACAGCTTAGTGGGTGGTAGCTCTACCTTCTGCGCTGTGAATACATGAATATGAATACATAATATATTATTTACAAACAAAAACAATGTTTTCTTATAAACATTATTCAGGTTCCCATAGTACAAGCTCTGCTTAATTTGGGGCTTGATAGTGTTGCGGGGATTGTCCACAATATTTATTTTTCACTACTCTTGCTCAAAAATAACATCATTATGGCGTACACAGAGCAAAGAAAAAATTGCATTATATTCCTCTTGGGGCTTTTTTTTTTATTTTTGTCTATTAAATGATAAAGAGCCTACAACAACGAAAAAGTCTTCAGTCTTAAGTAGAATAATCATGATTAAAGACTCATTACTGTTTCATAAAAAAAAATTTTTTTGAAAATGGAACTAAAATCGGCGATATCTTTGGTAGAATGCATGCAACGCGTTGCGGCTGCGTAACAGAAGACATTGCATTGGCGCGAAATTTTTAGATTTTTTCTCGACTATTTCATATTGTAAGTATTGGACAGGGACAAGGTTCTTGGTATTGGATTATTTTATTTTCTGGCAATCGTGGTGAAAAGTAGAGTGTTAACACACGGTGCTAAAAACCCATTAAAACTCGGTTTCTATTTACTCTTTCGCTAAAGCTTGCGAGTAAAACCACAGCGTATAAAATGGGTCATTTTATCTCCTTGCATAACAATCTACTCGTACTATTATTTATTTATATCATAATCATATGTAATTCCTTATTTGTTAATAAAACTTTAGCAATTATAATCTTGTTATGCAATTTCACAATCTAGTTTCCTAGATCGTAGCTATTCTCGCCCGCCCTCGTCAGCAAGAGAGGAAAAACATAAGCCGCATAGTAATTACTGTCGCAAGTGATTTCCCTAGTGATGCGACACGAGCTCGTTCTATAATGGTGTTTCATTGCGATTTTTAATAATAGATCACGGACAGTCGTAGATACTCAGCATGATTAGACGTGATGGAAAATTACTATTCGATTCAGGACATGTAGGGAATGCTACGAAATAAGGAATAAAGATTCCTGCGTAGCTTCTTATAGCACTTTGTTTTGATATAAAACGGGATGGATAATTACTACCCAATTGATTCAGGACGTGTGGTGTTACTAAAGAGTGCTACGTCTGTGTACGTAGCACAAATTCCTGCGTAGCTTCTCGTAGCACTTTATTTTGAAAAATGTTGTCTCCTAGAACTGATTTATGCGTATTAATCTTGTTTCTAATAGTACAAGCCTTACTTAGTTTGAAGCTTTATAACGCTATATGAAAAACAAATCGACCCTATATTTTTATTTATTTAATAATCGTTTTCATATATTTTTTTTGGATATGGTGACATCAATCACTTTATTATTTCAAAGGGAACAACAACAACCTCTCTTACGTTAAGCAGCTTTAAACTTTATTCCTGTAGGAGCTTTTACGAAAGTCAGTGAAATAATGGAAAACTAAAATTCCCTGGGTGCGGACACTATTTATTGGGTTTTTAAGTTAAAGCAAACTGTCAAACAACTAACCCCGGGGACGCGAAGTTTCGAACGCCAATGAACTTTGTAAACGTCTTTATTTCTGATTTTATCGGGACACCATTGCCCCGGCTAGTTTCCATTCAAAGAAATAAAGTTTGATAAAAATAGAAAGGTCGATTTTGTGCCATTTTCTGCAAATAGAAAAAAGTTTTAGCGTGCCATACCCACCGGAAATAGCTTTTTGTAATTGAAAGAAATTCTCTCACCATCGCAGTAGGACTCTAGAATATTTCAGATTCATAAAAAAATCACTGTGATCACTGTAGAGGTCGCCAATATCTCTGCGTCAAAATATTTTGTTCTGTAAATAATGGAGGCGTAAAAATATCTGTAGGGAATCGATGCACTTTTTTAAAATTTAAAGTCTTTCTTATTTGACTGGCCTCTAGCTCAATTGGTATTAGCTCTGCCTTCTACGCCGTAGGTCGCGGGTGGGGATCGAACCCACGACCTACGGCGTAGAAGGCACCGAGAACAAACATTTGTGTGGTGAACATAAATGTTTGTTCTCGGTAGTAGTACTACGGTTACTTACAATTAAACAGATATTTACAAAATGTACACAATAAACAAGAAAAAGTTGAGCTATCTGCAGACCGTTAAAAACGATCTAGAGATAGCCTTAAGATCTTTAAGATATAGTTTGACCCAGTCTTTTGTTTTACTCATTTGTAAAAAACTCTATACAATCAATCGCGAATTATGCAAATTCTATACCTACTTACGGCTAATCTACATAATTTACATAAATTGGATGCAATGGTGAATTAACACACCAATATTATACTAAGTATTGGTATATATAATATTTGCAATCCATCAAGATGTACCTACAAGTAACATCCGCTGTCGTAAATTAATAGGCATACCTATCTATATATCTACTAGTAGTAAAGATCTTTGTGAAATGCTCGTCCGGGGAAGTACTACCACCATGCCTTTATCTGCTGTGAAGCAGCATTGCAGTTAAATTAATAAGTGTATTAAGTAATGTAATACATATTATATAAAATATGTTAGTTTTTTAAGGTATTTATGTTATGCTATGAGCCCTGTATTTTTAAGATAATAATGTACTATGTTGCCTAAAACAAATAAATAATAAAAATTATATTGCTGTGTTTCGGTGTAAAGTAAGTCTCTGTAGCCATTTCTTGGCCACCGATTGGTTGCTGTCCTACTCCACCTGTCATCACCTTATCTTGCAATGTGTTGCCAATGTGCTACATATTTTGAGCCACGAAATCCGATTATCTCTGCCGTTAAAATAACTGCCAAATACTAGACAGAAAAGGTGCCTAAAAATTACTTGTGAGTCTGTACTAATGCTATTATTTTTTGTAGGCAAATTTTTATCATCCGCACGTGATGTGCGGGCTGGTTTTTCCGCAAGTAGGCCACTGGTGGGCCCTTTTTGCGTGACACGTGTTGCTCGAACTTTTTTAGGTTCTACAACACGCCGGTTTCCTCACGATGTTTTCCTTCACCGCTTTAAGAGTACTGGCATAGTGCACATAAATTTTTCGACAGAAAAACTAATTCGTACACGACTAATGCTATTATTTTAGAGAGGAAAATTTTGTATATTTTTGTGTGTTTGTAATGAATAAACTCACGGCCTTATTATAAAACAAGGACTAAAGATAAACCAAAGATGATACCTTAGTTAGACCATGGTTTAGACAAAACCTTATTACAAATCATAGCCTATGTCCAAAACCAGGTTTAATCTATGACTAAAAGATAAACCCGAGAGACCCCTAGTTTAACTATGGTCTAACGTCAAACCGTCAACAGACATGTCATCAGTAGTGGATTGTTTATAGGTTAGGTATCATTGAAAATGAATAATATTAATATTATCGTGATGAGTTTCGAAGATTTAGATGTGCTGAAGATGTACCGGCCAGCGCCCTAGTAGACAGCGTGAACGAATCGATCCATTTGATCTATGTGACGAAGATTTTATATGCAATATCGATTTACAAAACGTTTCGGCGTCAAAAATGTAGATTTATTGCGTGAAGAGTTGTCTCACGATTCTTGAGGAAGCCCCTTGAGCCCTGAGATGCAAGTGGTTTCGACATGAAGTAGGTAAGTTACCATGCATAACTTTTGTAGGCAGAAGAGTTCGCGCTAATTCATTCGCATGGTCATTTTGAAGTACTTCTATGCATGGTGTTGTTTCACTATATCTCCTGCTACAGTCCTGGCACCCTTTAGTACCTAGGTAGTTGATTTGCCGGAATTTGATCGCAATCCATGTTACAAAATGTTTTGTTCTTGTAAAACAGAATTCCTGATTACTGCTGAAAGGGTGCAGCAAATGTTAAGTTTGTAAGATATAAAAACAAGCAAAGACATGCTCTCATAATATTTTTCCATCCTTGAATTAGGTTACTAAATAATTATTATAAAATTTTTAGATTCAAAATGATACCTACCTACTGCTGGTTTGCACGGTGTCTCACAGCCACTCATCAGTATAACTTGAAAAAAAGTGGCTGAAGTTTTGGCTAGGATGCCCCGGACCCGGACATAAATCAAAGTGCCTACCACAATAAACAAGCAAGAGGAGACCCTAAGGAAGTTCCAGGGCATTGCTAATTTTCCTACGAAACATTTTTATGGATTTTCGCGCCCTTAATGTTGTGTGAAAAATAAGCTTCTACAGTGTATCGCACTTTTTTAATAGAATAAAACGTTAGTAAAAACTACAGATGTATTTTTAATAATGTTTAAACGCCATCGTCGCATTAGGAGAATATCAAAAACAGTTCCAACGTTCCGTACGTTGGATCGGGAAGGTGCCAAAATTATTGAAAAAATATGACGAAAAACGAGGTAGTATGATCTTAGGACTTTAGCTTTGTGTGAGAGGAGCGTAAAAGAAAGGTGTGGCACCAGAAGGAATGAACGATTTATACCCATTTAGCTATATAATCTGTGGATATTATTTAGACCATGGTTTAAGAAGTCCTTCGTTAGTCACTGTTTTGTAATACAAACATAGTTTAAACCAGGAATCAACTTTGATACCGTAACAAACAAAGACTACTTAGTTCCGGTTTAAACCTAGCCTAAGTCATGTTTTTGTAATAAGACCGTAGACTACTGTGGCGATTTTAACAAATTTTTCACCATTGGAAAGCTACTTTCACCCTGAGTAACATATTAAGTGGCTTTATTTATGTGTTTGAAAAATAAATGTCCACCCGTGCGAAACCGGGACAGGCCGCTAGTATCCAACAAATAGCAACAGATAGTAAGAAAATCTTTTATCTTTGTACCTTCACCATAGGTAGATAAAATACCTACTCCGATAGCAAGTGTCTGGTATCAAGTTGAGATCCTCAAACTTGAAGCACCTTGATCTTCGTCTGAAGTTAAAAAGGGGATTAGGTTACCACTTGAAGTTTGTTTCTTGTTGGTCATTATTTTCCGTGGCGCGAGCAGTGACGCTGAAAATGAAACTGTCAAGTGTGAGAAGATAATAGCCCCTTCCCACGGTCTGTCTGTATCGCGCAAGGGCGAATCAGCTCGCACGACACATCATGGGAACGGCCTCGTGCGTCGAGGTGCGCGGTAGCACAGGAGCCCTGTCTGTGTGCGTTGCCGTGCGTCGTCGTCGGCTGTGCGTGATGTTCTGCAAAACCACGCACCGTAGGAAGGCAGCATAATACTTACGTGGATATGGTGCCTTATCAGGGCGTCCCACGGATATGCCACTTATAGTACTTTGAATATTGTAGATTAAACTTTTCACTGAAAGAAGACATTATTTGAATTAAAAAAAAAAAAAATTTTTTTGTTTCTCATTTTGAGCATTTGATAAATAATTTATTAATTTTGTATTAAAAAAGTTAAATATCATCCTTCCTTCCTTTTATTTCTGACACTATGTTAGCAAAAAATAATTCTTACGATGAAGCCTTTCGATCGGTATGATAAAGCTACAGAGTGATTATTTATCTCGTGTAATGGGTTCGTTTCCCGTATTACCTACTGGTCTAAACCAGTACTCCTCCGTGGACTCCTCACATTTTTAAACTAAAAACTCAGTAGTACACGACCGGATTTGAATCCACGATTGGTAAGCAGGGCCCACTACCACTAGACCGTGCTCATGTCAGATTTAAATTGAATAGGAACGATTTTCAAACTGTGTCGAAATGGAAATTCGCACTGGGGAGTGCTCAAAAGGGTTTTGAGGCAGTTCTCCAGTGCAATTTTCCATCACACAGTCACAAGGAGCCGATGGAACGGGCACTGTCAATTAAGCCATCCGAGATTGCACGCGTTCAGCGATCCACCATCTGGAAATGTGCTTTTGGTTAAATGGCACAGTCACAGCCTGTACGTCAGGTGGTAGTAAATTTTGGGTCGGATCCAGTGTCAAATAGTACTTGTGGTAAATTTATTCTCAAAGAAAAACGTAATGGAGTAGACGATGTAGGCTTCTATCTTGAATGTGTGACTCAACAGCTGCAAAAGTAGGTAAGATTCTTACATAACGAGGTAAATGATTACCTACCTTACCAATTGGCTTTAGGAATTATTGATTTGGAAATAAAGGCTTTCTTTATTTATATTAACCTCGCATGAAAAGCAATTCACGATTGTAGGCAATAAATATTGCACATCGGCTAACCCCCCTCCCCCCTAGCTCTGATCTTTCCTTAGACCCAGCCCTGTATTGCGAAAGCAGTACGAACTAATTGGCGATGCAGGGAGCAACGGTTGCCTCACTCGGGGACGCACCGACGAATGATTTCAATTACCTAATTACATTTAGACGGTAGTGACTGCTACGTATTCTGCGACGCATTCGAAGTTCAGTAATTTTCAGAGCATCTGCTACGTAATTGCATCATGTCGGATGCTGGCAATATAATAATGATTTAATTTAATTTAATATATTAAATTGCAACATGATTATTAAATAACACGATGCATTTAAAACCAATCGATCAAGAACGTACGGTTGTAGGCAATAAATATTGTACTACATCGGCTTTCGGCTTTGTAGAGCGCTCTCTTTCTGGCGCACACTACGCCCTATGAAGCCGAAATTAGCCGATGTGCAATATTTGTTACCTAGACTGTCCTCAAATCGATTTATAAGTAGGTACCTACCTATTGAGTTCAATAACCTCTACCTCTACCCGATGTCGGAACAGTCTACAGCTACACCGCGTTGTAGAAAATGTATCATCATCATCACCTTGTTGAAGTCCACTGCTGGAAAAAGGCTTCCTTTATTATATGTTTCCAAGAACAAATTCTGAGTCGCAGACAAAAGTTGGTTACCAAACGTTCCTATTACAATCAGAAGGCAAACCATCAGTATTCAGAAGATAACTTTGAAATATTTGAACCAAACACGCCAATTAATTTCGGCGTATTCCACAAAGCCATGTTGTAGGTATATTGCAGGACTTCACTTGCATTCGGCTATTCCCCAATTTGTCTGTAATGCGTACCACTGCCGAAAACAGTAACAACACAACACATTGCTATAACCACAGAAGTGTAAATACAAGTAGAAAGGCGATCATGCGCAGATTGTATGGGAGCCACTGTCGCCAGTTTTACATTTTTCACAATTTGATTTAAAACTAGCGGCCGCCCGCGGCTTCGCTCACCCCGTTCCCGTTACTTTTTCCGAGATAAAAATTATCCTATGTCCGTCTCCTGGTTTTAAGCTTACCTCTCCAGCCAAATCAGTTCAGCCGTTCTTGTGTTTTAGATAGTAATTTATGTAATTATAGATTACTATGAGACTCCCGAAAATGTATGGAGAAAGGAGCACATGGTCATGCATTTTGGTGACACTTTTCCGGCCACATGTCGGTTCTAGAATGTTCTGTGGGAACAACACACAACATTGCTTTAACGACCCGAGTGAGTATTCGACCTGAAATTAACACATCGCATCGCCAGTTTACGGAACTCTTAGGTAACCCAGGGTTACCTGTGCTCGTATATATATGATACCTAATGTAATACCTAGATAGGAGATAGATAGAAGACAGGTAGAAAATACTATATTCTCACAAAAACTTAGGAAAAGACATAAAAAACTTTAAAACTATTTTTAGAAACAGTAGGCGATCTTTTTTTTATACCCTAGCAGGCAGACGAGCAGACGGGCCACCTGATGGAAGGTAGCCACCATAGGCACCTGCAACACCAGAGGTGGTGCTGATGCGCTGCCAGCCTTTTAAGAACTGATAGACCCGCCTTTTGAAGTACCCCATGTCGAAGCTCCGAGGGAATACCGCAGAAGACAGCTCATTCCACAATTTACTCGTATGCGGCGGAAAGGACCGTGAAAAAACGAGCAGTTGTGGAAAACCAGCAATCCAGGTTGTGAGGATAGAATCTGGTCCGGTGGCGTGTGGTGCGATGATAAAAATCAGCAGCGGGCACCAGACCAAACAGTTCCTCAGAAAATCCTCATTGTAGAGATCTTATCAATAAGCAGCGATCTCTACCAGACAACTTATTACATTTTTGTAACAAAAGTAGGTATCTGTTGGGAGCAGAAACATAATATTTATTTTGGATATTAGTAGATATTTGGTAGGCTTAATACCTAAAATGTGGTTTTATCCGGGTTGTTTATCCACGGAGCGAAAGGTAGGCTTAATCGACAGATTTCCATAATGAATTAGGCACCTTTTGCCAGTATGAGGTTAAAATATTAGATCAGACTAGGCCACCTACATTCCTTGGCGGATGTTAGCCCAAACTGCTTTGTCTAAATAAATAATAATTCTCGTACAATCGACTATACGTACCTATCCTAAAGTATTAATCAAATTATGTTGAGCATTTATTATTAACTGTTTAACAAAACATAAAAAACGTTCAACATCAGATTTTGACTGTACGATGTATGTATATAGGTACCTACGCGCGATGTAATTACAGAGGCATACCTACATGAATGAATCGATGAAATGAGGTACAGACATCTCACGCCAGGTGGAACGAAACGGCTGGGAGTTATTGCTCAGATAATTGCACTGAATTCTATTAAATTTAACGTTCGGTAGGAAACTGTTCAGCTACATTTGTGCCTGTCATCATCATCATCATCAAACTATGCGATCGAATACGAAAGGATGGCTAACAAACGGTACAATCCAAATACAAAATCACCTTCTTAGGTAGTGAACTGCGGTTTCTCTTTTGTATGGAGAAATGATGAAATGATAAATCCAAAGCAAAAGCGCCCAAAGATAAATCTGAGCCAGTTTTTTCCTGATTGATAGAAAGACTCAAAGTCTAGCAGGCCGACTCTTGTTGCAATGGTTTCAATCAAAATCTTATTAAAACTGTAAAATTTCGTATTATTACGTGATCGCAATTTGACAGTTTCAATAAGATTTTGATTGAAACCACTGCAACAAAAGTTACACAGATTGTGTCACAGATTCTGAAACCTGTACCCTTATGCGTCGCTAATGTCATAGATTGGCACAGGTTTGTTTGCATATCAGATCATGGTCCCATGATGGCCCTTTACCCTCCTAGCATCTCATATTAACTGGCCTGCCTCTAGCTCAGTTGGTAGTAGCTCTGCCTTCTGCGCCGTAGGTCGTGGGTGGGTGGGTGGGTAGGTCCCCACCGAGAACAAATATTTGTGTGGTGAACATAAATGTTTGTTTTCTGTCACAATATTTATTAGGTAGGTACAGTGGGATACAGCTCAAGTTACATAAAAACAAAGAAAAATGACGCCTTTTGAAAGGACATAGGAGCTAGCAGTGTATAGTCTGATGCGTATCCTTGTGTACGTCTTATTAAAAATAAATCGTATATTTTAAGAATGACTAGTTTATTTGGAATTTCAATAGCAATACGATTGTAAAACTAGTTAATAATGTATATACATACATACTGTGTCATAATATATTATATATTACATAGAGTGTAATTACAATAAGTACACAAAGAAACTAACATTAAAGAAATATTTACAAAATACACCAGAAACAGTTGGGTATCTACAGACCGTTACAAACAATCTAGAGATAAGTGTAATTTGTATTTACACTGTGCGTAATTTGTATTTACACATAGTAAAATATTACAATAATTATTATGCATTTATGTGATATGGAATGTTCATTTATTTAGCTTATAACTTTATTCTTCATCCACTTGTTAAACTCCACTCCTGGACATAGGCAATAGGCATACCCTCTACAATTTAGTATAGGGTAATATGCCTATATTGATATTCCATCTCTTTCTCCGCGCTGTTTCTTCGATCTACTCCGACGCCAGCCAGATGACAGCGCAGTGGAAGCGTGCTGGGCCCATAACCTGATAAAATAATACGCGAGACTTTTATTTAGATACTTGAAAGAGTTTATTATTTAGAATATAAAAATACAACGTAATGGCACAATGCAATGACCTTAGTAGAGGAGATACGTTAAGGGCGAGAGCGAGACAGCACTATATTGCGTCCTCACTTCCAACATCCTCCTCTGGACGCAAACCCATAGCCCGCATGAAATTTTCGTGCTTTGGTCGGTGCAGGCCTTTCGTCAAAGCATCAGCCACCATTTCCTCGGTGCTTTTGTAGCAGACTGAAACTTGTTTGCTGGCGACCTTCTCCCTCACAAAATGGTAGCGGACATCAATATGTTTGCTGCGTGCATGGTAGATATCATTACCTGAAATACTAATAGCACTTTGATTATCACAGTACATTGTAATCGGAGTACCTGATAAGTATGGCCAAAAATCTTCTTCTAATTGTTTAAGCCATACAGCTTCTTGTATCGCTGTTGACAGAGACATATATTCTGCCTCAGTGCTGGACAAAGCTATGGTTGATTGTCGCTTTGAGCACCAGCTTATCGCAGCGCCCTGAAAAACAAACATGTATCCAGTGCAGGATCTTCGGTCTTCTGAATCATTAGCCCAGTCGGCGTCGCAATAACCAACTATATTGCAGCTATTTTTCTTGAAGGCAAGCTTATTTGAAATGGTTCCCTTTAGGTATCGTAATATTCGTTTCAAAGCCACCCAATGTTGAGCAGTCGGTTTATTGTTATGTCTACTTAGTGTATTTACCGCATAGGCAATGTCGGGTCGAGTGCCTTGCGATAAATACAACAGGCAGCCAATGACTTCTTGATATGGAATGTTTTTCATAACTTCTTCATCACTCTCAGCCTTCTTCAACTGCAAGTTGGGCTCACATGGTGTGTAGACGGGCTTGCAATCATTCATGTTGAAACGTTTAAGTATTTTCTCTATGTAGAGTGATTGATCAAGAGTGATTTCAGTCATATCCACATTTTGAATTATTCTATAGCCAATGCAACATCTTGCTTTACCTAGATCCTTCATTTGAAATTTTTCATTTAACCTTTTCTTCATCATGGCAACTGTGTCTTCATTATTAAATAAATATAATAAATCATCAACATACACAGTAATAAATAGTATATCATTCTCATCAACTATTCTGTAGTATATGCATGGATCTACTTTACATCGTGACATACCAATTTCTAGCAATGCTGCATTTAATTTTTTGTTCCACTGTCTGCTTGCCTGTTTTAGGCCATACACAGATTTATTTAAGCGACAGACCTGTGGACCATTTACAAAACAGCCAGATGATAAAATAATACGCGAGACTTTTATTTAGATACTTGAAAGAGTTTATTATTTAGAATATAAAAATACAACGTAATGGCACAATGCAATGACCTTAGTAGAGGAGATACGTTAAGGGCGAGAGCGAGACAGCACTATATTGCGTCCTCACTTCCAACATCCTCCTCTGGACGCAAACCCATAGCCCGCATGAAATTTTCGTGCTTTGGTCGGTGCAGGCCTTTCGTCAAAGCATCAGCCACCATTTCCTCGGTGCTTTTGTAGCAGACTGAAACTTGTTTGCTGGCGACCTTCTCCCTCACAAAATGGTAGCGGACATCAATATGTTTGCTGCGTGCATGGTAGATATCATTACCTGAAATACTAATAGCACTTTGATTATCACAGTACATTGTAATCGGAGTACCTGATAAGTATGGCCAAAAATCTTCTTCTAATTGTTTAAGCCATACAGCTTCTTGTATCGCTGTTGACAGAGACATATATTCTGCCTCAGTGCTGGACAAAGCTATGGTTGATTGTCGCTTTGAGCACCAGCTTATCGCAGCGCCCTGAAAAACAAACATGTATCCAGTGCAGGATCTTCGGTCTTCTGAATCATTAGCCCAGTCGGCGTCGCAATAACCAACTATATTGCAGCTATTTTTCTTGAAGGCAAGCTTATTTGAAATGGTTCCCTTTAGGTATCGTAATATTCGTTTCAAAGCCACCCAATGTTGAGCAGTCGGTTTATTGTTATGTCTACTTAGTGTATTTACCGCATAGGCAATGTCGGGTCGAGTGCCTTGCGATAAATACAACAGGCAGCCAATGACTTCTTGATATGGAATGTTTTTCATAACTTCTTCATCACTCTCAGCCTTCTTCAACTGCAAGTTGGGCTCACATGGTGTGTAGACGGGCTTGCAATCATTCATGTTGAAACGTTTAAGTATTTTCTCTATGTAGAGTGATTGATCAAGAGTGATTTCAGTCATATCCACATTTTGAATTATTCTATAGCCAATGCAACATCTTGCTTTACCTAGATCCTTCATTTGAAATTTTTCATTTAACCTTTTCTTCATCATGGCAACTGTGTCTTCATTATTAAATAAATATAATAAATCATCAACATACACAGTAATAAATAGTATATCATTCTCATCAACTATTCTGTAGTATATGCATGGATCTACTTTACATCGTGACATACCAATTTCTAGCAATGCTGCATTTAATTTTTTGTTCCACTGTCTGCTTGCCTGTTTTAGGCCATACACAGATTTATTTAAGCGACAGACCTGTGGACCATTTACAAAATGGGGAGGCTGTGACACATATATTTCTTCTTCAATATCACCTTGTAAAAATGCAGTTACAGCATCCATTTGGTGGATATTTAAACTATATTTTACAGCTAAGCCAATGACATATCTCATTGAAGAATATCGTATGACTGGAGCATAGATTTCATGGTAGTCTATTCCTTTTTTTTGTTGAAAACCTTTTACAACCAGTCTTGCTTTATATCTTGTTATGATGCCATTTTCATCTTCCTTTGTTTTGAAAACCCATTTGCATGCTAATGCTCTTTTCCCCTTTGGTAGATCCACAAGTGTCCAGGTGTTATTACTTAGTAATGATTGATATTCTTCATTCATGGCCTCTACCCATCTCTCTGCATTTTCGCTGTGTAGAGCTTCAGAAAGGCTTTGTGGGTCACTATCCAAAATACTCATAGTAGATTCTGCATTGCATACCAGACTGGCAGGGGAAACTGTACCTTCATCACAATTATGATCAGTTTGTAAGTTATCTACCTCAAAAATTTCATTTCTTCGATTTGATCGAGGTCTTACATTCTGTTGAGTTTCAATAATTGTACTAGGTGAGTATGTTGAGTCTGCTGGATCAGTGTAATATTGAGATGACACACTTGAATTTCTTTGGACTGTTGAGTCTGAGTCATCGCTCAAAACTTCAATGACTGTCTCATCAACAGGGTTATTCTCACATACTTCAGATTTTCCTTGAGACAGGGGTAAACTAATCATTTTTGATGATGATGGCAAGTATCTTTCTTCAGTATAATTTCTATTAATTTCTCTTGATTTATTTTCTTCACTGATAATTTTTTCCTTTTTTTCAGGTAGTGTTTCACTGGCATTTTTGTCGATTTTATTTCTTTGTACGGTGCCTTCAAGGAATACAACTTCTCTGCTTGTGGTAGCCTTTTTACTTATTGGGTCTATAAATCGGTAGCCCTTTATACCTTCACTATATCCTACGAATATCATCTCACGTGATTTAGAATCTAGCTTTCGCCGATGTTCTTTGGGTATCAGCACCATAGCCTTGCATCCAAAAATTTTCATATGGCTTAAATTAGGTTTCCTTTTTGACCATACCTCTTCAGGAGTGATGCCAGAGAGAGCTCTTGTTGGTGAACGGTTGATTATATGTGCCGCTGTGACAACAGCTTCGCCCCAGTACTCCTTCTGTAATTGAGCATTCAACATCATACATTTAGAACGTTCAATAAGTGTTCTGTTCATCCTCTCACTTAAACCATTTTGCTCAGGCGTGTATGGATTACTGGATTGGTGCAATATCCCAAAATTCTTCAAGCATTTATTGAAATTATTATTTTTATATTCGGTACCATTGTCGCTCCTGAGTTTTTTTATTCTTCTATCTAACTCATTTTCTACTCTGTTTTTGAATTCCAAAAACTTTGAAAACACCTCATCTTTACTTTTAATCGGATAGACAAATACTTTTCGTGAAAAATCATCAATGAAAGTGACAAAGTACCTGGCACCTCCAAGTGTTGTTGTTTGCATCGGTCCACATACATCGGAGTGGATAAGCTCTAGCAACTCAGTTGCCCGGGAGCCTTCACTTGGAAATGACTGTCTTGTCTGCTTTCCTTCTATACAACATATACAAGTTATGTTTTCTTTAGACGGGGACAATTTTACACCCGTTGTACAATATGGAATTTTATTCACATCAGTAAAGTTTAAATGACCCATTCGCTGGTGCCACAGATAGATGTCTGATTCTGTAATGGCTGGCATGGCATGGACTCCATCATTGGTAATGTTCAGTATATACATATCATTGATTACATGTGCACTCGCTACATGATTTCCTGTTTTGTTCCATATTTTGCAACCATCAACATTGAATTCAACTTTGCAACCACTTTTTATCATCTTGCTCACTGATATTAGATTAGTTGACAGTTCAGGTACATACAAAACGTTTCTAACCTGTATCTTATTGCTTTGTCCTTGTGCATCTGGTACTCTGATGGTTACATTACCACAACTTTCCACACGGAGCACTTTGTTGTCAGCAATCCTTATGTTGGTTACAGGTGGTGCTGCTTCATCTTCCAACCAATCTCTGTGCATTGTCATGTGCATCGATGCACCAGAGTCGATGAACCAGTTCAGTGAGCCGTTGACTGTGGTTGCTGAAAAAGCCGCAATGAAACCATTATCTTTTGTCTCTGTCTTATCATTATTATTATGCCAACAATTTTTACTAATGTGCCCAAATTTATTACAGGTAAAACATCTAGGCCCTTTTGGTCTTAGTGATTGATGTTGATTATTTGATTTTGACTGATTTCTAAAGTTTGAGTAAAATGCACTTGTTTCTGTCGTTTTTACTTCTTGTAATAACTTTGTTTTGATGGAATCTGCACAGATTTTAACTCCAGAACTCTCCATTGCCATAATCATAGGCTTGTAATTATCCGGCAAGCCTGCCAACATCAATGTTCCTAGCCACTCATCATCTACTTTGAAGTTTATACTCCTCAAACGGTGTGCCGAGGACATTATTTTGTTAACATAATCCTCTATACTTCCACTACTTTCTAATGTTGTATTTATCAAATCTTTCAGTAGGCCAACTTTACGGGTTAACCCTGAATCTTCAAAAGCCCGAGACAGATTGTCCCACACCTCCTTAGCTGTTTTAGCCTCTTGTACGTGGACATAAATTATCGGATCGATTAGTAAAATCAATTTGGACTTAGCTTTGATGTCTTTTTTCGTGTCGGTGCCTCCGTCAACGACACATTCCCACAGTTCTTCAAGTTCCAAAAATGCTTTCACTGCAAATCTCCATGTCGCATAATTGTCTCTTCCAGTAAGCTTTTCAATGTTCATAATGCCACTAGGGTTCGTAGACATTTTGCTAGAATAGGCTGAAAAAAAGACCAACTCGGATGCCGGCCGGTGGAGCGCGTTACGATTTTTGAGGTTAATCACTAGAACTTTTTTGATACGAGAGGAAAACTGCTAATTTCTATTTCCAAGCATGAGACGGCCCATAACCTGATAAAATAATACGCGAGACTTTTATTTAGATACTTGAAAGAGTTTATTATTTAGAATATAAAAATACAACGTAATGGCACAATGCAATGACCTTAGTAGAGGAGATACGTTAAGGGCGAGAGCGAGACAGCACTATATTGCGTCCTCACTTCCAACACACACTTCCGCGCTCTGGCCGTTTTTGACGTGACAACGTCTTATAATTCGATGACGCCGGCTGCACGCACGCGCAAACATGACTCATGCGGCGTTACCTCGCTCTGAGGCGTTCCATTTAAGGCTTGAAGTGCAAGCGAGAGCGCGGAACGAGCGACAAAGAGGCACAATCGGCCTCCGCGTTCGGCAGCGTTCGACATCTGTCTCTCTCCTACTTGAGTGAGCGATGCGTCCGCGTGGACAGCTGTATGACGTTGTCACGTTCAACTATCGTCAGTAAACCGACTTTACAGACAACCTATTTTTTTTTTTCACTTTATCGTGCCGTGCCGCTTAAACGGTTCCGCAGCAGAGGTGTACTACGGGCGTTATACTTCCACTAACATTACAGACTAGAGAGCTTATACAAAATCTTTGGCTTACTACTACTAATGGAAAGTAATTTTCTCACTATAAACCTTCTCATTGTGTTCACTGTACAAACGAAATTATAGGCTGTTGATGTATGTAGGGCACTTGTCCTAACTTGACCTACGAGGCTTTGTGGCCTCGTAGTCAAAATGTTGATACAGCAGTCCAATGCAAGTCTTATCCGTTATCACCCGCAGCATTATCCTGGTCCTTTACTATTTCTCTCATCAGGAGTTGTAGTTCTGTATATATTTTCTGAAGCATTGTTAGCCTTGGTTTTGTATTCTGTAATAAAAAAAAGATTGTGGTTAGTCAAGCCTAGAGAGCACTGCTTAAAATTTAAATTACCTCAGACAATGATAGGAAAATAACATTAATACATACTTCAAAAATGGGCACCAACTTGACATCATCTTGAGGGTTTAATTCAGTGTTGGGCTTGACTAACACTGTCAGGAAAAACAATACACGGTTCTGAAAAAAAATAAAGATTCATTCGTTACAATTTGTCTTACTCTTGAGCTATTTTCCTACAAAGTAACACCTAAATCAGTTTCAAGTACATACTATGTTTTGGTACAATACAAAAAAGTACAAAATTCGTACTAGTGAAAAACTAGAGGTCTACAGTTGTTCATAAAGTATTTGATGGAAAGTACTTTCACTTATTATTATTATAATAGTTTGTTGCCTGTTCTTCTAGGGTTGGTCCCATGGAACTGGCACCTAGACTCAACTAGCTTTAAGATGTTTCAATTGCGATTCTACTGAATAAATACACTTTTGACTTTCAACTTGACTTTGACTATGGAATTGTTTTTTTGTTGAAATAAAATATAAAATAAATAAATAAATAAATATCGTTGACAATTCACACAACACTATACCCAGCCCTAAACTAAGCAGAGCTTGTAATATGGGAACCGGATAGCTGATATAATACTTGAATACATTTTTTTTGTAAATACATACTTAGAATACAATATAACACCCAGACAGAGAACAAACATTTGTGTTCACCACACAAATATTTGTTCTCGGTGGGGATCGAACCCACGACCTACGGCGCAGAAGGCAGAGCTACTACCAACTGAGCTAGAGGCCAGTCTAAATATGGACATTTCTAACTTATGCCCAAGTCGGCAAGTTTATCATCCGCACTTGATGTGCGGGCAGGTTTTTCCGCAAGTAGGCCGCTGGTGGGCCCTTTTTGCGTGACCCTTGACACGTGAAGCTCGAACTTTTTTAGGCTCTACAACACGCCGGTTTCCTCACGATGTTTTCCTTCACCGTTTTGAGAGTACTGGCATAGTGCACATAAATTTTTCGACAGAAAAACTCATTGGTACACGAGTGGATTTGAACCCACGACCTTCGGATCGGAAGGCGGGGCCACTACCACTGGACCACCAGTGCTCCTTGATTAGAAAACACATTTAGGTAAATGTAGTGTAGGGCGACCTTAGACTAGATGGAGCAACAACTTGCGCAGAGTGGAGGGCAGCAACTGGATGGAAAGAGCCAAAAATGGGGCTCAGTGGTGCACCATAGGAAAGACCTATGTCCAGCAGTGGACTGCAAAAGATTGATGATGAAGGAGTATAGGATTAAATTGTGTCTAGAATATTTTGTTGGCTTCAGTATTGTACCCACCATTTGAACAACTTCGTTTATAATAACATCATCAATACTGGTCCAGGATATAAATATGTCTTCCTTGCCCCAAACATATTTCACGGAGCTTTGTAATCCCACAGTTGGGATGACTAGAAGAGTTTCTGGAAAAGAGTATTAAAGCAAATGTAGGTTTCTGAAATAACGGCTTTTTAATTTTTTAATGGACTAAACAGCTCAGTTCCGCCTTCTGCTCTGTGGATTGTGGGTTCGGTCCCCACCAATAAAAAATATTTGTGAGGTGAACACAGATGTATTTACAAAAACATGTATAGAATTATATCAGCTCTCTGGTAGCAAAATTAATCACACTATATCACCAGTTTTTTTTCCTGCTAACACTCATACAAGTCGGTTTCCTCGTTTGGAATCAGTTAGTATTAACAGGTAAGGTGCATAGAGCTTTCGAGTATTTTTAGGAATAATGCAGTTTTTTACCTGATTGAACACTGTGTGTAACCCAGAATAATGTGAGAAACGAACAGATCAGTGTTATGTACGCAAACGATGTAAAGTTGATTCGAAAGTAGCTAAACACCACAATATTGAACAGAATGGCTAGAAGCAACGATGTTTTCGCCCATGAGCTCCTATTTCTCTCACTTTTGTACGTAATTGTACATTTTCTAGATCTTGGTGAATAGGTTGATGCGTTCGTGTAGCACCCGGTTTGCATGTCTAGTGATAGTTTGATGCCGTTCACATTTTCACAATCCATTAAGACGCGGTTGTCCATTGTGAATAAGATTATTTGTTTGATTTTACTTTTTTAGATAAACATTGAGCGAAAGAAAACAAAAAACTTCGCAAAAGCGCTCATATATCCCATCCCACACCACACACAACAGTGTGACCAGATTAAATTTTACGAAAATACCGAGCCAAGCACCTCAAAAAAAAAATGAAACACCAATAAAAATACTGATGTTTCTAACAAGTTTTATTTAATGTTCCTCATCACGTTAGAGCCGGTTCTGATTATTAAGGCTTGTATTTAATCATTTTTCCACCCTGAAAACTTCTAAACGCACAGGCAGATCGCAGGCTGTACTTGCGTGTTGAAACCGTACTTTTTGCGCAACACTTTAAGTGGACACTATGTGGATCACACCGCACAGGCGTCTAAATTTTAGTTCGTTTTATTGCCAGTTAACGCTTTGAACAAATGATTTTTAGTGTAAGTAGGTACTTGCTGGATTATTATCACTGGACATTTATCACTCCATGGACATTGAACGATTAGAACATTACAGAATATAGCCACCATGGTACGTTATCATCATCAAAATATTACATCCAAAAATACCGAGATTCAGAAAAAATACCCATAAAGTGCTGACATCGGAAATGAGAAATATAAAAAAATACCGAAAAGTATTATAATCTTAAATCTGGTCACACTGGACGCAGCGCTTTTTGATGTCTATAATGACTTGACAATCATTCTTGTGACTTGACATTGACAGTTTGTTCGAAGAAGAATGTCTTGCAAAAACTTAAAAAGAAACGTTTTTAATACAGCGCTTCGTTCTTTTAAATGGGGGGTAGTCTGAGTCCCATACATTTATTATTAGTAGCGGGCCTGAGGCCTAAACACAGAACAATACTAGGTACTCTTACGATACGAGGGCCTAAACTAGTAGCTGCACGGACATTTCCGTACCGTAGTGCAGGTCTAACTATCCACCCATAGAGTAGGTACTTAGCCGGGGCAAGTCAGCTGCTAAAATTGTCTAATTCTGAAACAGTGCTTAGGTCTGAGTCGAGCCTCAAGCACAGATTTTTGACACTTTTCAATGGATTACTGTCATAAAATCTATGCTTGAGGCTCGACTCAGACTCAAGCGCTGTTTCGGAATACGGGCCGCTAAGCAGTACTTATTTTATCTATGTATTTACTCCATACTTACCTATGTGGCAGATTTTAAGTACATCGCCGCGGCTAAATTATTAGGTGGATGTTCAATGGGAAGTAATGGGAACCTACAAAAGCAAAACTAGAACTACTAAGTAGGTATATACTTACTTCTATCTCCACCACTACTTCTTACTTTTTGTCTGTTTCTTACCATTACCACCACATACATAAAGTGCATAGGATAGGGCGATGGTGGTTACTCAAGGTCATCATGAACCGAGTTAAAACCAGACCTAAAGCCTTGAATGTAGACCAATAAGTAGGTAATAAGTGGGTGGTGGTGGGTGCGCTATTATTTCTTCTGTGCCTACAGTCAGCATCAAAAGTAGATTGGCGATTTTATTCAATGTCCCTTTTCTGTGGATTCGTCAACTTCGATTTGCAAATAGTTAGGAATCATAGCGGCCCTTCAAATAATTCAAAATATTTTTTTTCTTGTTAGGTAGGTAGGTACAATCATGATCAGCTGGTTTATAAATATTTAGCACTTTTACAAACCAGAAATGCTGATCTACTTTTGACACTGACTGTAACTACCTACTACCTACATAGGTAGGTCAGTATCTACCTACTTAAATACCTATAAATACTTTGTGCTGTTACCATGGCTAACTAAAACATAAACAAACGGAATAGACGTCACAATAGTTTCCCTTCTCCTTTCCCTCCCGTAGTATTTCTCTATGCTTCTCCTTCAGCAGGTATTTTTGCTCCTTGTCAGTGGATAAAGTTTTTCCTGGTATTTTTATTCCTTCACCATTCAACAGTGGAAATTAGATAAAAATATGGAAGGTGAAGACTATGGAAATGCATGGGTGTTCGACTCCCTGGTGGGATTTCTGCACGGCCCAGTGTGGAATGTCCCTCTGCAGACATTCGTTGAAGAAAAGTCTCTGCGTGAGTTATAGAAAACCGCGCAAGTTTATTTACTTTATTAAATTCTTTCGTGTTCTGCTTTCCTTCAATAGATCATTATTTTCAGCATTCGAACCTACCGATAATGGAGAAGTGCTAGATAGACCGGAATATAAGAAAATTCATGTTGAATATCGGAATTTGGTGAGTGCATAATTTTAGAAGTAGTTAAATACACTGTAGCAATAAATATTGCACATCGGCTTTTCTGATTTCGTAGAGCGCTATCTCTTTCTGACGCACACAACGCTGTACGAAGTCGAATTTAGCCGATGTGCATTATGTATTGGTTGCCTACCTACCACCCACTGTACCTGCTTACCTTCTTACCTTCCTATAATCAGCAGCGGTGGGTACCTACCTCATAGTCAGTTAACAGACTGACCCACCGCTAATCACCGCCGATCACAATGGTTAAGCAAGCAGACGAGGGACCAGCAGCCTGAAGCTTTGGTCTCGCGATCGTAACGCACAACGCTGCGGTATACGGCTTGACGCAGCGTCACACGATTGCACTTCGCCGCTGACGCAAACTGCGACGGAACAAGAGACGATTCTAGACGTTTTTCATAAGATTATGTGTCCGGCGCTGCAAGCTGCATACCGCAGCGTTGTGCGTTACGATCGCGAGACCAAAGCTTATGGCTTCTGAGTTTTAATACTTAGTTGATGATCTCAATCTCCAGGTGGATGTAATGCTGGGCTCTTTCATGGACGACATCGGAATAACAGCGGACCAATTCGAAGCAGCTTGCAAGCTATCAGCACGGGACTTGGCTGGTCTTCCAGCCCATTTCCACAGGAGGCTATTCGAACAAATTTGGGCTGCTAATGACTACGACATGTTCGTAAAGATGATGACCCATAAAAATGTGGAACTTCAGTTACAGGTAGGTACCTACATATCTACGTATGTTCTACATTTGTTTCGCATCAAATAAAAGTTCGCAATTAATCTTCCTCATCATCGTATCACTGGTTCCTGGTTCCTCTAAATCTAAACCAAGCCTCTAGACTTGCCGGTTTCCCGACGATGTTTTCCTTCGCCGTTTGAGGGTAACTGGCATAGTAAACATACGTTTTTGGACAGAAGACCTCACTGGTGTGAATCTACGACCTTAGGATAGTAAGGCGTAGCCGTTACCACTGGGCGACCAGAGCCGCATTGAATTAATACCTACCTAGGTCAAATAGATAACACGTATACCTACACCTACTTATTTCTTGGTACATTCTGGATTTGCAGGCTTTGGAACTGATAGAAAGAAGATACGGCGCAATGCCCAATCTCTTCTCCGACACAGAGGACCTTGACACTTCACGAAGCGACGAGAGCGATGCCTGGCCAGATTGCGATGACGTGATGACGGAATTAAAGAATAAGTCAGTCTTTTGATCATTAGGCCAAGCACGTTTATCATATTCACCTTTTCTTTAAATTAGGTATAGTTAAGTCCTATGTGGAATGTGTTCAACCAACCTACTCTACGCAAATGTAGGAACAGCTAAAAGGTAGGTTAATAATAAAATAGATAGGTAACCAACTAATGCATGGAAAATTGCACCTACCTAGTTAAATAGTGATAGACAGACTAAGCTTTTAGGTCACAAAGGTGTTTGAAGAATCCATGCATACCTACATTCTTTACACATGCGCAAATAATTTTATGACACCTAGACCTAGACTCCTATATTACCTAGAGACACCTTAAAAGTAGGTAGGTATATCGCTATATGACGTTAATTTGATTGTAAGAATTTATTCAGTTGTATCATTAGGTACTTTGAGTAGGTACCTAATGATACAACTGAATAATTTTGAATTTGAATTTGACGCAACACAAAACGATATTTCAGATTGCAACTCGCAGAACCCTTAGACGAGCCAGAAGATATTGTAGCGGTTCCACCTGCAGCGGTTGTGGCCGAGAAGAAGAATCTCATGTCAAAACTGTACAGCTTCGAAAAGAAGGAAGAAATCTCTGAGACCACATTTTCGGTGTCTCCTGCAGAAGAGAAGAAAATAGAACTGCCGAGACCACCACCTAAGAAGGCCGAGGTAAACGCTTTTAGAACAACTTCTTCCGACCCTATCATTTCTTCAGTAGGTAGGAAGGTCTTACCATATCCAATTTTATAAATACTGTACGAAACTGTAAACCAGCATTGTTTAAAAACGTTTTTTTAACAACTTGCTGATGGAATAATCATAAAGGTAGGTACACCTGATTTTAAGTGGTAACCATCGCCTTTACCAAAGCATTATCTTACATGACGCGCACGTCAGGAACGTGCCCTACGATGCACTGCCATGCGTTCATCAACTTCACCGGCACCCACAACTTTTGAACCGAAACAGTAAAGATGTTTGGCGGCAGAAATAGTCATGGTGGAAGTACTTCCCCGGGGAGCCCTTCAAACAGCTCCGACTTCTGCTCGGAATATTTCGTAACGGAAATGTCATAAAATTGTATCTTGTAGGTACTTACCTTCTCTTGTTTTATTTGCTTCCTTTAGAAAGAGACAGAAAGTGGCGCTTGGCGTTCAGAATTTGTCACTCTCGCTCTTGTTTGTTTGTTTTAGAACGAGACCGAAAGTGGCGAGTCTGTTTTTCTTTTAATGTCTATGAATTCCTGTACTTAAATAAAGTAATTCTCAGGTCAGCGAGGAAGAAGTAAAAGCGCGCCAAGAGTATTTGAAGCAGCAGAGGGACAAGCTCCTTGCGTTGAAGAAACAGGTTCGTGAGAGGCGTCTTGGAGCTGCTGAAAACGAGGATGTCGCTGCAGGTGAATATTAAATACATTTTAATTGAAAGTTAAAATGAATCAAGAGTACCTACACATTAAAATTGTGTGTTTCAAATTGAACGTCTTGAAAATGTATAATAATTTTTTTTTTATCAACTTTTGTCGCCGACTGCACTCTCAGTTATTGCCGACTGTACTTTTGTCGCCGACTGTATTCAGCGTATTAGATAATATTACCTTGTATTCTTCAGAGTAAGAAGTTAGATCGAGCCAACTAGTAACAGCAGATTTATTACTTCTAACATAAAGACGTTTGAAAGTGATCGTTGTGATTCAAGCGACTAAGTCTTTCGACTACATATTATACTAAGACGATCTAATGTATATTCCCAGGCGGTGAAGGCTCCAACTCGAAGGCAAGGCCACGGTCAGCGCGAGCGGCTGCTGCGGCCCTCGCAGGTGTGACGTCACGACCGCCTCCAGACGCTATGCAGCTTCGACGGGCGCTTGCCAGCAAACTGAAGACTGAAGTAGTGGACACTAGCCTTTAGGACTCGTCAGCAGTTATATAAAGTCCTACCTTAGGCACTTGTCTCGACCGACGACAAAGAGCCAGAAGAGAGTATGGTTGTAGGCAATAAATATTGCACATCGGCTTTGTAGAGCGCTATCTCTTTCTAACGTACACTTCGCTCTATGAAGCCGAAATTAGAGAGCCGATGTCCAATAATTTTGTTGTCAACTACTTGTACCTACTCGCTGAGCGAGTTTTTTACTGTCGCTGTGACAAACTAGTCGGGAAAGCAATTATTTATTGACATAGAATCTACTCTTTTGTCCGGTTCTTGAATGAAGAAATAGTCGATAGCTAATCGCTTGTGGTCAGACATGTGCCTAAACCTTAGGATATACATATAAATTATTATTATATTGTTCATAGTATTATGGCGACTGTTCAAGCAAGGTGATAATTCTATCGTGCACTTTTTTCTGACTTAGTCTTTCGTCTGTATGGTTGAGACTTTACCTAAGACAGAGAGTGACTTATTTTTATGAAACAACGGGATATTTACCATGATAAAATTTTGTTGAGTTGTTTTCCGATATGTCGGCACAGTTGCATGCACCCATGATCACGGTTGAACTGGGGGCTAATTCTCGGGCCGATCTCGATCATTTTGCAATTTGATTTTATTGCTTCTTTTCACAACTCCGCACTTTTTCTACGTTTTCCGTATATCGTAGCTGTCGAGGCTTTTACGAAGAGGTCGTTGATGAATTACTCAAGGAAATCATCCATTCTCTCTTCGAAAAGAAGCAATAAAATAAAATTGCAAAATGATCGAGATCGGCCCGAGAATTAGCCCCCTGAAGTCCACGAGTAAAAGAAATGTTATTGGCAGATAAATTGATCTACCCTCTTTCGCACTTTTTTATTGGTTTCGAGACTACTAATTGGTTCCATTCCCAAAATTTAATCATGGTAAATATCCCGTTGTTTCATAAAAATAGTGTTAAAGACCAGGATAGTTCCAAAAGAGAGTGACTTATTGGATTTATCTCCTAGTAATTTATTAGCCATCTCAAATAAGTACTCGTTTTAAGTGTTGTGTGATAACCTGATAACTTGTCTTGATTAGGTAAGAATACCTATTAAATGTTTCGTGTTGATATATGCATTTTTCTTCATTCTAATTTGTGCTATCATCTCATGGAAGCTTAGCTCAGGAAGTTTGTCAATAAAACAACATCATTTGAATTACCTTATTTATATTGCTTACACTTAACTAGTGACATCATAATAATAGCATTATAATAAGCTTATTTATTTTACACAACTTGCCAATAGGTATATCTATTTAATTTTATTTTGTGTATAAATTAGATTATGATGGTCATCCACCTAGACAGATAAAAAATAGTCATCGTTACAGTCTACTTTCACCTAGAGCTTCGTATTTTCAAATGGGGCCTATTCTACCATCTGTAAGTGGGGTATGTTAGGCCCTTCGCACATGGAGCTACTCAAAAACAAACTTAAATTACTAACGAGTTGCCTCAGCGTCACAGCCCATACATGTTCTATGGAGGTTCGCACACGACGCGACTAGTTACTAACTGGTCAGTAACGCGTTAGCAACCGATCACGCGCGACGCGTCGTCGTACCGGTCTCCACGCTGCTGGTTTCCCGAGTTTCTTTGTTTTTTGTTATAAAAATGAACGAGCGAACATTAAATATTCAATTTGTGTGACAGAAGTGACTGAAACCTTACAACTTAAGTAGCGTCGTGTGCGAGATACAATTTGTAACTGGTTTGTAATCGTAATTACTGATTAGTTCAGCCATTTTTGAGTAGCTCCATGTGCGAAGGGCCTAAGCGGGCGGGTGTGTGAAACTCTCCAAGTTTCACACACCCGCCCGCCATTTTGCCTGCAGATGACAAAGATAGACCTTCAAATGTATTTATTTCAAGGAATACAAGTATCGTATAAATCTAATTGACAGCCCCATGCTATTAGCCTATTACACGTGGATTTGGCAGATTTAAAAATAAAATTATTACACAAAACGTTATATTATTTACAATATATTCTGACAAATTTATCCCACGTATAGTAATTATTGTGGTCGCCTCGCTTTCACTGTGGATTATGTGATCTTAAGACGTAAAATGTACAGCTTAGACCTGTGTGTGACCATCATACGAATAGAAGTGGTTGCAGAGATCAATCGTTCCTTTCCAGATACATACGTCAATTGATATGTATTATATGGGTGATAAATTGAGTACTGTAACTAACAGATTCGTTAAGGAGTAAAAACCAGAGTAAATAAAATAAAAACTAGTCACATACATTCGAATTGTGCTTTCAACCAATAAATAAATAAATAGCTCTTAAAGAGTATGAAGTTTCAACTTTGATAGTAGGCTATTACTTTATCAAAAAGTAACAAAACAGGATGATACAGACAGCTCCCGAAAACAAAAGAGTATAACTTTGTCTTTAGTACGCCCCAAATCAGGATAAATCGCTTTGTCCCGTAATATGTATTGACACTGCTACGAGTATTACAGGAATCCAAAAATGAACAAATAAAATATGCTGACTTTATTTCTGAAACCATCCTTTTAGACAATTTAAAAAAAAATCTGCATAATATCGAGAAACATGTTTTGGTTTCCGATGTTCATTTAAGTTAATAATTAATTGAAAGTGGATTTAAATGTAATTTTGTTTAATATAACAAAATGATCAAAAATTAAAATATGTACATATTGCCCGTCACTTTCATGTCTGTCTTTCCGAGCACCTACAAATTGGTAGTTTTCAAGACAAGAGTGAATAGGTATCTTCTAGGTAAGCGTGCTACATCGTCGACCGCATCATCACTTAACAGCAGGTGAGATAGCGGTCAAGCGCAAACCTATAAATTGTAAAAAAAAAAAAAAAAAAAAGTTAGTTTTTTCGAGAGTAGTAATTTTACATCATCAGAAGGACAAGTCGTAGTTTAATCGATTGGTTTAATTAAACGATTCCTTTCGCCTGCGTGTTTTTACTTTTGCATGGAGAAAAAATTAACAATCGAAACGAGTTGTTGTTTCATCATTCTCCATACAAAAGAAGACACACGTAAAAAAAGAGACATGTAGGCGAAACGAATTGATCGAGTACAACTCAGACTACGGGTACTGATTTAAACAAATTTTTCAAGGTATGTATGTAGATTATCAAGTAGGTGTGTGGAGATGCCACATTTCTTGTGTGACGGCAAATGTAGGGCTTCGTTGGGAAAATTATATCGCTGGAGTAGAAGGTTATTTAAAAAAACCGAGTTTTATGGTCATCACGACGTGTTGCTGCAATCTTTTGCTGCATAATTTTGAAAAGTCCAAGTTACCACGAAAATATGCGTACGAAACCAATACGCTAAAGTGAAGAGCCAGATAGAGCATTTTTCCAGCAATATTTAGTATTGCAGCATCTAAAACTTCATTGAAGATAATGTTACTCACAAAATCTAATATTATTTACAAATACGAATAATTAAACTAGATGTTTAAAGTAATAAAATAATATGGACCTTAATCAGATACTTTTATCACATACACATTATTTTTGCCGTACAAAAAGCTACAATCATAAGCGAAATTAGGAAAGTTTTGTTGAAAGTATAGAAAAACGTAATACTGATACTAGGACACATGAGTTTCAATTCGATGCAACATTTAAAAAAAGGTTGTTAATCAATTTTGATAAAACTAACTTGCATGGACAAGGTACTGTCATCCACACAAGCTTTTCATAAAATATCAGAACATTTATTTTATCAAAACAAAATAGTGCTCAATAAGTTACCGTTACTTTTGTACGAAAACTACATAGCTTAAAGATGCCTTAAACATTTTGGCCTACCGTCTCAGTCCGCCATTTTGAAAAAAAAACGCAACTTGTCAGCCAGTTATGAAGTACGTGTCAATTGACAGAGAAAGTGACTACACAAAAAGTTCAGATTCAGTGTCAAAACCATGCAAAATCATATTTTCTGAGATACTATGGAGTTCTTCGTCGATTGACACGTGTATTTTCACTGGCTGTCAAATAGTTTTTTTTTCAAAATGGCGGACAGAGTAGGTATGACAGGCTCCATACAAATATGTTTAATATTCTTTACTGTATCGTATTTTATAGCAATTAACCGCAAATCAATGAACACTCCATCAAAGGCAAGGTTTATAGAAAAGGCAGAATAATAAGAACATTTCTAGGAAAAAATCTTGTGAAATTGATAAATTAAATAGATTAGTTCAATGAATGATCATAATCAATATAGATTAATTGTATCAAAAGCATGCCAAACATATGATTTCTTATAGCGTGGACATATAAATCACTAACATTTTACTAATATGTATTTTGGTAGTACAGCATTATATATCTGGATCCCAAAATGTAAATCTAATAATTTTTATTTGTATTTATTAAATATTTGTGGACAATTCACACCGTGAAAACACCTCGCTCAAACTTTTCAAACTTTTTGAGAGATACAAAATTACTGTACCTATATCATGAAAAGTGTGCAAAAATATTGCACACAGTTCATTTGGATACAACCAGTTTACCAAACTGTTGGTAATTAAGATAAAAACCGATTTAGCATTTTTTCAGCCGAAATACACCACAAGGTTTGAGGCGTAAAATAAATAAATAAATGGCTAAAATAGCAAACTCTAGATATACAAGTTTTAAAAGTATCAGGATCCAGATAAATATGCGCAGATTACTCCAAAAAATTCAATTACAAAACAAAAATAATATCAAAACTATACTCCCAACAAATGTTGAGCCTTTGTGAGATACACTAAATTAATTCACGATAGGTATAATTGGATACCTAGATTAATGGAAGTCATATTTTGTACCAAAATATATTTAACTTATGCTATTTTATTTTTTAAGTGAATCAATAATAACTACTTTGATATAAATATGTTAGTTTCTAAGACAGCAAGCAGGATACACGAGTACAATTACTACTTATTTGCATGCAATCTCACAAAAACTCAACTTGTGATATAAATTGTGCAAAACAAATAAACAAACGTGTAAGAGAATATTACAGTTGCAATGTAAAGCATTTTTGTGAAAATAAAATTAGAGATCAGACGAATCTGAATGTACGGTTAAGTTCTGTTCACTTTATTGATAGAGATAATACACGAATATTCCAGCCATTTCCATTCAGAGTATTTTTCTTTATTAATTTGTTAGAGGCAAAATTAAATGACAAAAAAATTGCAACTTAATACGGTCAAATTGAAGAGGTTTTATTATGTCTGCTCCATGCCGTGTTTCGTTATAAATATGAACAGAACTTAGCCCCAATTGAGTAGCAATTCCACAGCACACATACGATTTACCTACAACATTCTAAAATACGATTGGTCATATTATGTTCCAATAAGTAATTTCCTCTCATAAATACCTACATTTTTACACGTTCACACCCTATTCTCGGTTTCTTTTCCTATTATTTCTATGTTTAAGAGTCCATAAGCATGTTAGCACACATATTTTCTTTGTACTTTTCGATTTAAATCATTGACAAGGTAACCTAACCTTTACTTACTACGAAACCAAGTTTTGTTCTACATTCTGATGCCATTTGAATTACGCTAACAGGTATGAAAGACTTCATACTCTAACTAACCAAAGTAGAACACTCAAGTGTTAGGACTTTGTATTTACAATTATGGACCACCCGGCTGCGTACAGATTCGGTGCCCATACATACACCGTGTTACAATCCCAACCAGCAGACAGTGAAATTTAACTAGTTGTGTCAAAGCTATATAAAATTCTAGTAGATTTTAGTAATTTTGTGCATTCACATACATCGTTCATGTAAGTTAATTAGAGGTTCCAATTTTATCTACAAGCAAAGCCAACCAATTATTTGTCCCCCTTGATTGGGGTTAATATTTAAAAACTGCGTCATACTTTGATCACAACTGCTGACATTTCACATTAACTGCCTAAAAGACAATGCTAAGGTCTATTTGTCTTATTCATTCTCTATGAAAATGAGCAGGACAAATGCAGCTTCTGTCTAAGAACGACTGTGTCTCTTCATAACCGCAAACAATTTTGTCTATATTCTCTGGTGATTTTGTTTGAATGTTTTACGAATTTATAAAACCATCTGCAATCTTCTTATATCGCGCTTATTTTACTGAGATTCGTTTCAATTGACCTAACTTGTCTATTCGAAACGATCGGAATCAACAACAAGTGTTACAAAATCGCAAGAGAATGCAGACTGAACTCACATTGCGAATCAAAACGGCGTAACACTATCTTGCGAATCAAAACCTCGAATAATCCTGCAAATAAAAACCGCGATGTGATCACGCTATCAAAACTACTAATGTGATAATCCTGCGATCGAAACCACCGATGTGTCGAAGATCGCTGGTCACCTGAGTTACGTCACTGGGCCGTACAGTCACAGCGAGGCGGGCGGAGCTTCTTCCCTCTATATTCCTTGAATGCGGGTAGTGGATGACTACGCCAACCGCGGTCGCTTGGCGTCGCGTTCCTCGTTGTTACTGCTTGTTCCGCCGCCGCCCTCTTCCTCCTCGTCGGAGTCACCGTCATAGTCTACCAGACCCTGGGACAGAAATGTTTTATGTTAGAATGATGTTTAGCTGAAAAGCCAGCTGCTGAATGAAACCGGGCATTTGTACAAATCACTACTTCACACAAATACGTTACCGTTGCCAAATTCATGCAGCATACAGAATAAAATTTAAAAAAAGTTATCCAAATATCAAAAAATTTGATCTGTATTACTTGAAAAATTAAAAACTCCCGTAGGGCTGCAGTTACACAGTCACTACAAAGTGCTTCGTCTAAAGTAGAATGAAGCAAATAAAAAATTGCCATATTTGTTTTCGGCAGAAAAACTCAGTGGTCGTGTCTCAATGATGTTTTTCTACCGAAAAATGTATGTGCAGTACTCTGAAACGGTCCAGGCAAACATTGTGAGAAAGCCGTCATGTCGTAGAACCTAAAAGTTTGAAAACATGTATTTTTTTTTATGTTTATGTTTTTTTTTATGCTGTTAATCTACAACAATTTGTATTTCTTTTTTAGTTATCCAATTGGTTGAGCTGTGTAGGCACCAGGTATTCAAAATCTTAACTCTTTGCAAGCCAGATAAATACAATTAAGTACATTATTTTACACTACTACATGTTTGCCCTTTATTGACAAAAGCCGCAATTTTAGCTCTTGAGCGTATTTTTATTAATAAATTGTTAGTAACATTACTAAACATAATATATATTGTTAGTGTGTTATTTCTTTGTAAGGAACAAACAGAGCTAGATGAAATAATAATCAATACTTCGTATATTAGTAGGCAACAAATATTGCACATCGGCTAATTTCGACTTCATAGAGCGTAGTGTGCGTCAGAAAGAGATAGAGCTCTACGAAAGCAGAAAAGCTGATGTGCAATATTTATTGCCTTCAACTGAGACCATGATCCGATAGCGAGGTAAGGCTCGAGCTAATAAGAAATGAATTTGTTCTAATAAATATATTTTATAAAGCTGCTGTTCAGTTGTCTCCTCTGCCCCATGCCGTGTGATGCCCCCAGCACAAAGCGAAGTAGCAGCAGTGAGGGAACTAAAAGTTTACCTTATTGAGTAATCTGGGCGAGGATACCTGAACGTCGGTGTGCGTCGGCTTGGCCGCAGTCGTCGTGAGGAGTACCCTGCTTGGGCCGTTAGCGACGTCTGTGTTCGGCGTACACACTTTCTTCTCGACGATTTTGCCTGCAAAAGCAATATGTTCGTAATATTTGTCACGCAAAACCGCAAACCGCAAAGAAATCAGTATTATCATCGGCCCGCCTTACTTTAATGTATAAAACTGATGTTTTTATTATGTATTCAAATCAGTTTTTTTAGTTGATGGAACAAGCATATGGCCCACCTGATGTTCTGATGTAGCAGATAGTTCCAAGTTGATTCTTAGCTTAGCCGTTTCCATGTTTTTTATTATTTGTTTTAGGAAAACTAAAAGCATTAAACAACTTAACTAATAAATCTAGTCTCTGTTATCAGAGAAGACTATCAGTGGTCCACACGAATAGCTACAGAATGGCAGATACGATACGCGCAAACGAACATTTACGGCGGGTTTTTTTTTAGTAGGTATATTCGTCACCTCAGTACGAGATTCTAAATGTTTGTTTATCTAGCGGCACATAACTTGAGCGGTGAGAGATACGCGCTGCGCATGCGTCGTAGTGTGCCATGTCGCACACACTGGATGTGTGCAAGCGTCCTATTGGTTCAGAGAGCGGAGTGCGACTGGAGAACCAATCAACGCTATAGATAGTGCAATCCACGAAGGCGCGCCCCACTATTCCTCCTAACCGTTTATAGTATATGTGTGCAAGCTTCCGTCAATGTTTGAGTGTTATCGGTACACACTAATAATTACCTATGAGTGCACACGCACACTACAATGAATAGACTACGGTTCGCGACTGCCGCTCGGAGCAAACTCCCCGCACCCCGCGAGAGGCGTCTTCGTGAATTGCACTATCTATACGCACGCCCGCCCTTCATACCGCGAGCCCTCCTCTGGTACCTTATTTTTGACTTCTGCGCAATAACGGTCATCGCTCAAGTTATGTGCCGCTACCTATAAAGTTGTATGCTATTACAACGCAAGTCTACAGTACACTTACCGATAGCATCTAACGTGTGATGCGCGTGCGGATGCGGCGTGGCTGCATCTAAAGGCGCCTCATCATCCAGCTCGTCTTCATCATTGAACCACATCTCTTCTTCCTCGTCGGGCTGCCGCGCTTCGCGTCTGTACCGCGTACGTAGTAACGATGGCACCACTGTTTCTGTTACGCCCACACTGCCGCTCACTGAAAGAATAAGAACAAGGCGCTCTAAAGAACTTTTCTTTTATTAAATTAACATTCTTTTTGTCGTGTTACTAGTTATTTCGAACCAGTGCGGTGAAAGGATTTTAAGGTATTTTAGTGCACTGTACCCTTATTCTAATGTACAATAATGAAACTAGTTGGTTGTCTCATAATTTTTCCATACAATAGAGAGATACACGTAGGCGTAACGAATTGTTTAAACTGATCGAGTAAAACTCAGAATAAGGGTACTGAACTTGTAGGAAGTAGGATTGGTTCTTTTTAGCCTTTTATTTTAAGTCCGGAATTTAGAACTGGAAAAGGGGAAACCAGTTACTGTTAGCCAATTCTTTACAATTACATACTTCATACATTAGCAAAGTTATGACTCCCTTTTATTCTTATTTCTTTTTATTATAATCTCTTTCAGTAATAGCCCTACTTATAAACGCAATTTAAATTTAATCATTGCTTAAAGTTAGCCCTGTCACTGTTTGTCATTACCCAGTGGTAAGAGATGGCAATAGTTTAACCATTGTTTATCTTTTGACATATTTTTATAAGTAAGGCCATAAATGTTTAACATTACAGGGGATAGTGAAAAGTCTCTTACCTCTATCCCGTTCTTTCATTTTGTCTTGATGTTGATCGTACCGCGTTTTTAGAGCTTTGAATGTTTGTACGTATTCCACATCTTCCAATATCTTGCCGTAGTTTTCGACGACGTGCGAACATAGTGATTTGATGTCCTCCAGTTTTATGAACTCGAACAGTTCTAATATGGCTGAATCTAGTAGATTGTACCTGAAAGCCATTGCCAAGAAGTTTTAGAATTCTGTGATGGTTTTTGTTCCAGTCAGCGCCAATAAAGAAAGGCTACGTAAAAAATGCACTCTTGAGCATAGACTTTTTTGACAGTTCTCACATTGAAAAATGTCACAAATCTATGCTTGAGGCTCGACTCAAGACTCGAGCACTGTTTTTGAATACGGGCCTTAGACAACCTCAAGGATTTCGCGTGTCAAGACTTTTGAGGGACTGTCTTCCATATTTAATGCTTCATTAGGTGATTTTTTTACACAACAATGATTAATCGAAGTGAAATTTGCAATGAAAAACAAAATTTTAATTTATTTCCTCTAAGATCTTACCTTCCATTGTTTCTTAGGAAAGCGTCGACCACGGGCGCAAACAGGTTTCCCTTGATGATGTATCTGTTGTAATATTCATCCTTCAACGCGATGATTTTCCTCATAAATCTCAGCGCGCCAAGCACTAGGAAAGTGTGCGTTGACCTCATGAGTACTAAGATACGACGAAGTAAATCCTTGAATTGTAAGAAAAAAATTAAATTAGTTTTTAAATCTTGTGAGGGTACCTTGTATTTTTTGAACATACCTACCGGTATGTACGTACGTGCGGTATGGCGTTTTAAGCAACACAGTTCGTAAAATTCTTATGTGACTGATACCTTGGCTTGCAACCAACTTAAACCTCCCGCTGCGTCATTAATGGATATAACTCCAGGAATTCCTTCTTTAGTGCACCCCTACATTAGAAAAGGAAATTAAACGGTAATGCCTTCAAATTAAATGATACGAGGACAGTGCCATTCAGCCTCAAACGAGTAGAGTATAACAGGACCCAGATATTTTCAATGAAATCAAATTTTATTTATTTTATGCCCATTTTAAGAGTAGAAAAGTTACAAAGACATAAAAATTTACCGCCACTCAGCATAATATTAGCGAGTTCTACAAGCTTTTTGTAAATTTTTGAGCATTTAAAAAAATTGTGGTAGGCGAAACTTATAGCGCAGAAAGTAGAACTAAGCTATGAAATTGAGTCAGTCATACGAAATGAGTTTATTACACGAAAATAATACATTAGAGAGCACTGGTGGTCTAATGGTAACGGCCCTGCCTGGGTTAAAATCCAGTCACACAAAATGAGTTTTTCTGTCGCAAAATTTATATGCACTATGCCAGTTCTCTCAAAACGGTGAAGGTGAAGGAAAACATCGCGAGGAAACCGGCGTGTCGTAGAACCTTAAGGGCGCTTGTACACGCTAAGAAAAAACGCCGGGTCTACCCAAGAATTCGTGTCGTAACTAGAAAATAACTGTGTACACTGCTCGCAGCGGTGCACGAAAAAAATCTTATCTGCGCAAGACACGACGCGGCGAACGTTGTTGCGTTTTCGTGTGTGGAAAAGACAAAATTCTTGTCTTGCGCAGATAAGATTTTTTTCGTGCACCGCTGCGAGCAGTGTACACAGTAATTTTCTTGTTACGACACGAATTCTTGGGTAGGCCCGGCGTTTTTTCTTAGCGTGTACAAGCGCCCTAAAAGTCTGAGCAACACGTGACAAGCGTCACGCAGAAATGGCCCGCTAGCGGCCTACTTGCGAAAACCAGTCCGCACATCAAGTGCGAATGATGAATTTTCCTATTTTTTTATTTAACACATAAGTCATCAGTAGACGAAATGAGCAACACGATTACTAACGAACTTTTAAAGCTCGCGGGAAGTCGGTAGACAGAGAAGGCTCAAAATTTTTAGGGGAGACCAATGCCGAGCAATGGAATTCTTCAGGCTGAAGATGATGATATTATAGTATGGCACAATGCGACCGACGTAACTTGGCGGGTCTGAAGTTCTTCCGTCAGTTATTGGCCATTTACGTACAAACAACTCACTTCAGGCTCGCTAAGATACGCCAACCGAACTGTAGATGATTGATGTTACATACCTTATTCAATATGCAGGTCTTGATATGGTATGTGTGATGTTCAACGCAGAAAGCAAGCAACTCCAACACCAATCCGAGTAGCTGCACGGTGTGGTAGTCTTCTTTCAATGGTTTCTCGCCTGTCGTGTTTGCTAGTAGCGGTGCTGTGGAAATATTAAGATGATATTTTAAGAAGCTTCACCACCAAATGTTTCTATCCCTCGCTTTATCCCCGCGGCCGAGGGTATTTGTAGCTGCAACGCCTTCTGTTCCTACGGTCGTGGATTCAAATCCAGTTGTGTACAAATTAGTTTTTCTGCCCAAAAATTTATATACACTATGCCAGCGCTCTCAAAACGGTGAAGGAAAACATCGTGAGGAAACCGACATGTTCGAAAATATTATGTGTCAAGTGCACGAGAAGCCTCTTTGTGTTTGGGGCGCACTTAAAAATTATTTCACCACACTTGGTTCGAAAGAATCAGTGACACGATAAGAAGACCATCTTCACTCGCAAGCATCTAGATGTCTTTCAAGAAAGCTTTGGAGGGTCGGGACTGGATCAATATAAGTATAGTATTAAGTAAATAAGCAAGAAAATAAACCTATGTATATAAGAAATAATAAGAAGTAAAATTAAAAATTGTTAAAAATTAAAGCATGTACTATTATAAAATTAATGTTGGAAGTAGTAGAAATAAAGGTTCATTTTATTTTATGTCTTCTACAACTAAATACTCCTATACACTAGATTGTTTTAAATAGCATAGAAAAGGTTTGTAGTAGTATTTTACATTAGGAACTCACCTATAAGCGTTTGTATACTGTGTTTGTAGAAGAAATTTAAGAAATCTGCCTTTTCACTCTTGTTTACAGATGCAAGCATACTTTCAGGGTCCAAGAGTATACGGAGTACCCCCATCAGTTGAACTGCACCCCCTAACTCAGGGTCTCGGTCTCGAAGCATCTGTTCTATCACTATATTTAATAGCATTTGCTCCTGGAATTATAATAGCAGATTAGATATACATAACGAGGTCAATATTTAACCTTGGACAAGCTAATACATACCTCCTCTGTGTTACTTGCTTGCTGTAACGTATAATCTCTCACTACTGATGGTGAAAACTCAACAATGTATGTGAGTATGTCTATTGATGCTGTCTTAGTCTTCTGATCCTTTATACCTAGTGTGATCTCTAATGCAGGCAGGACTCCAAGTGTCACTAATGTTTTATAAAAAGCATCTTTATCCTGTGGCTGTAAGTTTTGTGAAAAATTACAAAACTCTTTTAAAAACAAAACCAGATCTCGTCGCTTAGAATCTGGTGTCTTGCTTTCCATAAGCAGCTTAAACAAATCAGTTAAAAACTTCTCATCTTCTTCGATAAGCTTCACTATTTCTACCTTGTTAAAAAATATAAAACTGGCCAGTGTGCTTAAAAGGTTATCCTCAAAAACTGTAGGAGTGGGTAGTACAATATCTTGTATGTATTGGACTCTGTATGTCTGATGTATTTTGGCGAGTAGATCTTGGTTCTTGATAGGAATAGCTTCACGAAACTTAGCCAGTTCCTTTAGATACTCTCTGTGCTTTTTTGGCTGTGGAAGACCAGGGTCATATTCCAAACAGCCCACCACATCAAATATTGTATCATCAGCAAACATTGTATCAAAGAGTGTGTTTTTATTGAGAAGGAATATACTTTTGAAGATTTCGTAGAGATGATGCAATCCTTCAATGTTTTCAATATCTTCACACATGTGGAAGAGGTTTAAGAGTTTCTTTATATAATGTTGACTTTCTATAGCAGCTGTTAGTTTGTCTTTCCGTGCTGGGGATACCAGACAACTGTTTACTAGCTCACTGATGTCTTCCAAACGACCCATCTCACATGCTGGTAATTCCACAGGTTGTACACTCTCTGACATTTCATCAAATCTTTCATCTTCAGACTCTTCAACAATGTCTTGTGTGATTTCAACTGATGGATCTTTTCCTTGTACCTGTAAGTATAATAACAATGAGAGAGGTTAGTTTTAGGACCCCAGGTTCTCAGATGATTCAAATAACATATGATAACTAGGATCTAAAAATGTAAATAAAGATATGTACCTGACAAATCTTTTCCCATATTTCATCGCAGCCTGCTTTTTCTTGAAAACTTAATGCTAAATCAAAGTTGTCACCTTCGGACCACACTATCAAAGTGTCCTGTTGCTTTTGATATGCCGTATCAGGCTGTATTTTGCTTTCTAAGAGAAGGGATCCATCTGACTCGGCTCTCACTAGCAGGGATATTCCTTTGAGGCGCTCCACATGACACGACGACACATGCCCTGTTCCTCTGTCGTCCCACTGTCGGTCTGCGTTCAGAGCGTATAACTTCACTCTTCGTCGTGTGTCGGTCATGATCTTCAGTGCTCTACACACTATGTACTCAAATAATGAATCAATTATTATGGCGCTAATCTAGTGCACCTAACTAAATATACTATTTATCTCCCATTTGTATATAAAACATATAAACTTCTGAAACAAAAACGGTGTAAACTAAAGAAAAACAAGGGATTCTAATCAAAAATATAATTACCGTAATTACAATCCATCTTGCTCTTGATTTTGTATGAAACACACCTAAATATTCATGTGAAGGCGGCACCGCACACTTTATAATGATATCAGTAGCAATAACAAATTCAGATGTTCACAACAAAATTCATTTTGCAATTTACTTGACAATGGAATAATCACTAAAATTATCGGAAATCAAAAACAAAACAATACTGATCGTATGACTTTCGTTACAATCTATGCAAATAGGTTATTGATTAAATATCAATATGTATCTTTTACAGACATCGAAAATTCTTTAAAATCGCGATATTTACCGGGATAAACATGTTAGAATCGTCAAAATGACGTACCTTCAAAATAGTACAACATCAAATATCGCCATATTGGATTCACAACAACGCTTCAAAAATGGGGTTCTCGTGAGAATGCAAACCGCGCCAAATTTAAATAAGTTGTTTCAGATCGACTATTTAAAATAGCAAGCTAGCCCATAGTAGGTGCCTACCTATTAAACCCGTCTTATTTTATTAATTAGTGCTGCTTTCATGTAGTTTTGAGACTACATAATACCATTACAGAGATAAAAGTATATAAATACGAACAAAAACAAACAACCCGCGTAGTTAGACAGAGACAAAGCGAAAAACTCAGTGCTACCAGCCGGGCTTTGTCAAAAGTCACCTTATTTTTTACTGATACTGATATGTTATATGTTGAACACAACGAGTCGTATTGATATTGATGAGAGTTAAAAGTAAAGTAAAGTAAAGTAAGTTAATATTATCTTCTTCTTCTTATCGTGTCACTGGTTTTTTCAAACCAGTGGCGGTGTGGCGAAAGGATTTCAAGTGCACCTTATACAGGCTCTTTTAGTGCACTCGTGTGACGTGACGTGACGTGTCACGATGACAAAGAAACTTAAGCATATAGGAATCTGATGCAACAATCCAGTAAGCGAGATGTTTTATTCATTTCGTCGCATTTGCAATGCAATATGTACCTGCTACCTACTCGACCAAGCTATGTTTGCACCTCACGTCGATAACGTGACACTGACGCTTAGGTACGGTCGGCAAAAAAATATTCACTATGACTTTAAAAATACCTAGAACGATTATCAGATTTTATTGGTTTTAACAAGCTCTGGAGTGGACACCACGCCTAGACAAACGTAGTGTAGAACGCCCTCAGACTAGATGGAGCGACGACTTGCACAGGGTGGTGGAAAGCAACTGAATGGGAAAAGCCAAAGACCAGGCTCAGTGGCGTGCCATGAGAGAGACCTATGTCCAGCAGTGGACTGCAATAGGTTGATGATGATGATGATTGTTTTGAATATTATATTAAACATAGAAACATTACAACATAAACAAAAAAAATGGGATAACTATAATTAAGAAGGATCATTACTTTTTATTGGTTCGATACCCAACATTTCATTCAAAAAATCAAATAAAAAGTAACCCTTTAAATCGTAGAACCTATAAATACCCTGACATGACGGAGTCAAAAGATACCTAAAAGGTTACCTGGTGATCTGGCAACGCTGAAAATGCTAAAACCACAGATCCCACAGTAATACACAGATAAAAAACCTATAGGCTGACGAGGGCTAAGGAAATATTTTCTTCCTCTTGTGAAATTGAAAATAAAAACGCAAAAGAGTTTTTAACTGCTGCGCTGCGTTTCCACTATCATGACAAAATCATGTTTTGCAACTTGAAGGCCCTTGCTTGAGTCTGAGTCGAGCCCCAGATTTTTGACACTTTTCAATGGAAAATCTATGCTTGAGGCTCGACTCAGACTCAAGCGCTATTTCGGATTACGGGCAATCATAAATCAATACGAAAAATCACGCACGCACAACACGTTTTGTTGAAGTTAGTGTTTCCACCATAAATGTTCCACAAAATTTTGACAACTGCTTTGTAATTTGCTTCAAAAGGCTATGATAAAAGTTGACTTTAAACTCTCGAGGAACAGTGTTTCGCAACCGTGTTTTATGTTGTTATTTCTATGGTTGAAACGCACCTTATAACTCCTCAAATGCGAAATATGGTTTTGTTCTGTGGACTTTCAGTCCAACAAGGGCTTTTGCATAATGCCTTTTAATTGAATTTTGATTATATATTCTGTGGTTGCTTGCTTTGCTTGATTGTTTGATTTGTCATTTTTGACGTTTCTACCGTGCTCCTGTCTGTCTTCTTTCCGTCAAACAAAACAATTTTGGTGTTGTTTGTTGGTTGAGTTGAGTTTTTGATCAATTTTCTAAGAAATTCCATACAAACTCATGTTTTTAACACAGCTAGAGTAACCAATTATTTTACTGCAAGTACCTCTGATCCATGCATATAAATAAAAGCAGCTTCAAGATCAAAATGTGTCACGAAATATCGTACCGTACATGTGAGACTCGTTTCTCTCTTTTGTCTGTTTTTAATGTTTTTCAGGAATGCTTTAGTATTAGAAAGAAAAATAACACATTCGGCATGGTATCCTATAGCAGCATTATGATGAAGTAGTACACACAAAGGCAGGATTAGAATAGTTTGTTTTGACAGATGTCATTATGTTTCAGAATGATTATTTTGTGAAAAATCTAAATATTTACTGTTATTACCCTGTTTGACTAATATTTAAATAATTCCTCCTATAATTTCAGTATGATGGTGTGGGACCAATTTAGTTCTATAAGCACCGTTTCAGTGTTGATTTTTGTATGAATTAGTTGAAAAATGAACACATTATGTCCTACTTGAGTGCTACAGAAAATGTTGGGTAAGTTAAATAATGATAAAACCTTTGGAAATCAAAGTACCTCAAGTGAAAATTGCAGTTAAATCCATTCAGTACTTTCAAATATCTATAAAGCAGTGTCACGGCTGTTCCCGCCCTAATCTTTAAGTCAGTGATGATTAGTTTAGCTGTGTTTTTATCATCTTAGTCTATGATAGACTATGAAATGTGTGTTTATTATTGACAGATTCAGTGGTATACCACAAAACATGTCCGATGCCACCTGTGCAACTCAATATAAAATGGCTGTCAATGGATTGGAAGCAGTTCCGAGTAACTGTGCTGAAGCCATGTACACACCGGAGAGTTCAAGGGATGACCAAACCTTCATCAACCACATAAATGATAACTTCTACACCAAATTCAAAATAGATCCCAACGAACTGTATACTTTTCATGATTCCGATGTTATTGCTGGTGAAATAACTGTATCACACACTGAAGATGCATTTGTTTATACCGATAGTGATAATGACAAACATGATATCTTAGATAGTCCAAAAATAGAGCTGGACATAGATGGTGCATTTACAAATGGAGATGTTAAAGCAGAAGTTAATAAAGTGGTTCTCTCTAATGGGCATTACAACTCAGTATCGAGACGAGCCAGTCAGAAAGATATTAAGACTTTACAAACCAAAGCACAGAAAGTCAAGATTGAGCATACGGAAATTAAGAGGGAACCTGTTATTGAACAAGTGGCCTCTCAAAACCTTAAAGTTGAAACTTGCACGTCCCCTACAAGTACAGTAACCAGTATTAATAGTAATGGAAGTAACGCCCCGACTTCGAGCTCCAGTAAGCAGGCATCGGGAGAAACCTTTCTGGATGTTTTTAAAAGAGAGCAAGGTTTAGTTGAGAATTCAACCGTTACAGTAAAGACTGAACCATATTTACCACCTTCACCACTGTCCATGAAGCCCCCTTTGTCCCCTCCTAAGAAAATTAGTTCAGGTACGTACATCATTTTATTGAAATAAAATTACCTCTGACTTGAGAGAGCACTGGTGGTCTAGTGGTAGCGGCCCCGCCTTCTGATCCGAAGGTCGTGGGTTCAAATCCAGTCGTGTACCAATGAGTTTTTTCTGACGAAAAATTTATGTGCACTATGCCAGTACTCTCAAACGGTGAAAGAAAACATCGTGAAGAAATCGACGTGTCTTAGAATCTAAAAAAGTTCGAGCAACACGTGTCAAGGGTCACGCAAATAGGGCCCGCCAGCGGCCTACTTGCGGAAAAACCAGCCCGCATATCAAGTGCGGATGATGAAAAATTGCCGAAATTGCCGAAAATTACCTCCGGCTTTCGCTAGGAAAAACATAGGCCTCCTTAATATTTTTGCTTAAGAATAATTTACTAATTTTCCAGTTTTTAAATCGTGTGGGTCTATCAGGTAAGGGTAGTTGTACACTTCACCTTCAAATTCAGATCCTTTATTCCCCAGCATTCACCTACAGAACAGATATTTATCAGCCACCAAGATTTCCTTCCTTGAGTATCTTTCCTGTTATTTTGTACCTACCTAATACATAATTTTTTGAATTGCTTGTTGCTGTTTTGATTATTATAAACATAAACAAATCAAACAAAATTTTACAAAATACACAAGAAACAGTTGAGCTATCTGCATAGCAGACCGTTACAAACTATCTAGAGATAGCTCAACTGCTCCAAATCAGTACCAGATGGAAGCGTAAACATGATGTTTTTTTTTATAAAAAAAAACTATTAAATTTTTAGAATATCAATAGTATATTGATCTAAAACAAATATATTTTTACCAAAAGGTTAAATAAGGGTTATTACATAGCATGTTTGTGAACCTACTTTGTAACAGTCAGTTCCTGATTAATCAATCAGCAACTGACGGGCTGAGTAATAAAGATAAAATTATGCAACTTTGCATTCAGACCATGTGAAATAACTGACGTAAGTACAATTAAAATAAAATTATTGTCTATTAACTGCCATAGATCTTATTTACACTTTTAATTTCAAGGCTAAACTTAATTTTCGTCCAAACCAACTGACCTCATACAATCTTGAAACCCTAAAATCACATACCTCATAAATGAACAATCAATTACTTTATTTTTATTTAATAGTGCTTACTACACTTTATATCCTTTTAAAAAGATTTTTTGAATTTCCCAAAAGCCACAGTCGCGTTAGTGCCGTATTAACAGTCCCCAAGAGTTATTCGTCGAGTGTGACTAAACACACTCGACGAATAACTACACATGCCACACACTCACAGATGATATGGGTTCATAAGAACCCATATCGCAGCGGTTAGCGCAACCTTGTATCAAGGGGAAGGTCTCGGGCTTAAATCCCGCTCGGCTCTTAACTTTTGGGACTTTATAAAAAATCTATTACGATCCTAAGGTCGTGGGTTTAAATCCAGTCGTGTACCAATGAGTTTTTCTGCCCAAAAATGTATGTACACTATGCCAGTGCTCTCAAACGGTGAAGGAAAACATCGTGAGGAAATCGACATATCGTAGAACCTAAAACGTTCGAAAATATGTCTCAAGTGCACGCCTCACCCCCGAATACTGAAACGCAACTCAGATTTAAGCACGTCTCAAGCGACGAATATTTTGACAGTTTTCAATGAAAATCTGTCAAAATATATTCGTCGCTTGAGACGTGCTTAAATCTGAGTTGCGTTTCAGTATTCGGGGGTCAGAAGAGAGCCTCTTTGAGGCGCACTTAAAATCCTTTCACCACACTTGGTTCGGAAGAATCAGTGACGATAAGAAGAAGAATATACTTGTCATAGTTATTTTATCATACTTTTTTTTTTTCAAGGCAAAACTCCATCTTCGTCCAAACCACGCCGCGGCCGTGGTCCCGCGATGCATGAGGCTTTACAACGGATATCCCGTAGAGCCGTACCAATCCCTCTTAAGAAATGGCATGCCCCGGGGGCGTTTGACTGCGGCCCCTTAAGCTCTAAGAAGCCAGCTTTCAGGACTGTAGATAGCAGCAGCAGTGATGATGACGAGACACCTGATATTGGTAACTTATTTATTTTAGTTTTTGGGTAACTTAACCAAATTTCGACAGTTCTCTCTTGTTGGTAGGAAGCAAACCTCCTGTGCTGGAGGGATTGATCCCCACCGATAACAAATATTTGTGTGGTGCACTGGAATTTGGCCTTCACCACCCTTCTCAAAAAAAACATCCTGTATAAAGGGCAATTCAAGTATTACGTCAGCAGATTTTTTGCAGTTATTTTCATACAGCGAATTCATTCATTCAAGCCCTGATTAGCAACCAATGAGCAAGCAATTTATTCCGGTGTCTGACGGCGTAATACAGACCCGGAAATATGTGGGTTGCCCTTTAACAAGGCACTAAATTGGCGTTATATTCGTCACAGCATTCTTACTGTTCAGAAAAGGTTAAACCACCACTCAGTTGTATAAAGCTAAAAACTAAAGCTAAGCTTTGTGTGTAGAGCGGGTGGTCTAGTGGTAGCGGCCCCGCCTGCCAATGAGTTTTCTGCCCAAAAGTGTATGTACACTATGATGCCATTGCTCTCAAACGGCGAAGGAAAACATCGTGAGGAAACCGGCATTTCGTAGAACCCAAAAAGTTTGAAAATATGTGTCAAGTGCAATAAAAAAGCCTCTTTGAGGCGCACTTAAAATCCCTTCACCACACTTGGTTCGAAAGAATCAGTGACACGATAAGAAGAAGCTGTATAAAAACATTAAAATTTTATTTTCTTTTTAGAAATCGGCCGGCGTCCATTCTGCATTGAAGAAATAGCAGCAGAATCGCGGAGCGCGCGCTTAGATTTCCGTCGCGAGGCGATGCGTAGGCGTCTGGAGGCAGCCAACGAGTCGCTTCGGTTGGCTAAGCGGCATAGCAAGGCGAAGGCGCTGTGTACTATTATCAAGGTAATTCTAAGGAAGTGAACACCCAACCCCCTTACCGCCGAAATCAAAATCGTTGAATTAAAAACTTTCATGATTAATTTTTTCAAGACAGCTGGTACAGCCATATAGATAGTGCAATTCACGAAGACGCGGGTGCGGGGAGTTTGCTCCGAGCGGCAGTCGCGAACCGTAGTCTATTCATTGTAGTGTGCGTGTGCACTCAGGTAATTAGTGTGTACCGATAACACTCAAACATTGACGGAAGCTTGCACACATATACTATAAACGGTTAGGAGGAATAGTGGGGCGCGCCTTCGTGGATTGCACTATCTATACTAGAGAATACATCTTATAACTATGTACTTATTACTGTTTTTAGTGCTAGAAAGCACTGAAGGAGAATAGCCGAAGACCGGGCTGAGTCTCGGGAGAGACCTACGTTTAGCAGTGGACTCTCTTCTTCTTACTGACAAGTAGTGGACTGATGTAGGTTGATGATGATGATGATGTACTTATTACTATGTACCTATGTACCACACCACAAGTAGGTATGCCGTTGGTGCGTTCGGCATCAAATGATGTAATTCAAAACTTCCTCATGACCTATTTAATCTGCTAGTCATTGTTTGCCATTATCCAGTTTAGCAATACTATAGTTCGGCCATTCAGAGAATGCGTTTGACAGTTTGATCAGTTAGTCACAGTTAGTCACATAGTTAGTACAGCACTACAAATATAAAGCGCTGACATAACCTTGTAATAGCGCAGTATAGATTTAGAAAAATATTGTATAACAAGTTATTTGACACTCAGTTTGGCACAAAATTATAAAATTCATTGATTATTGATATAATAATGTTTTTTTTAATGCTCATCAATTGTTAAAACGGTAAACAACCAGCAAAAATATTTTTATCGTAACTGCAACGCCATTACAAGGTTACGTTGTCAGTTCAATCGCGACGTGTCAGGAACGCATTCTCTGAACGGCCGAATTATAGGTACTGGTATGACCAAATACTAGGCGACAGACAATTTTCGTGACCACGTGACTAATCTTTGGTTCTACGCGGCCCATGTGGTTCGGCATTCAGAGGAAAACTTGTCGCCTTTTTTAACCGACTTCCAATCAAAAAGGAGGAGGTTCTCAATTCGGTTGTATTTTTTTTTTTTTGTTAATGTTTGTTACCGCATAACTTCGTCATTTGTGAGCCTATTTGAAAAATTAGTTTTTTTTATTTTTACCGTTTTTTCATATAAATTGTTATTACTTTCAGAATCAACTGAACGCCAGCGGTTCGTTAACCCTACCCCCTCAGACAGTGAACCATTTATTAGCAATGCAGGGTATGACGACCCTATTTACTTCAGACGAGAGGAGAAAACTCAGGTTGGTTGTACTTCTCACATCGGTTCTTTTAGCATCGGTCATGCGGCATGCGTCAAAGTGTGTCAAAGCAAAACATCGCGGGTAAACCAGTCGTTGTACCGCCAGTGGCAGGCCTTCAATTTGGCACGTAAATTGGGCATGTGCCAAATATTAATGTAGCATCGTCTTTCAGTTCGTGTTTTTTACGAGTGGCCTAAAATGCTGCTATAGCATATATATATATAGCTATGCGTAGAACGATTGCCTAAAACGTAACCGGTCTACTAGCGAGCGCAAAAAAAGGATTTTTAGCTAAAAACACGCAAGGGTATTTGATATTTTATTCCCCAGCGATTGTCGTTTCTACGATTATGATAGATAGATAGATAGATAACTCTTTATTGATTACAATGCCACACAAGGAAAGTAGGATGATTTTCTAATCAAAATGTTACAGAGAAAACGGCTGGTCGGGCGGCGAAAGCGGTTCCTCCGTCATCACCGAAATCTGTTCCGAAGATGCGTGTACCAAGCCATCAGTTCCTTGCGGGCGGTACTGCCTCACGCATATCACTTTAGCGCCGGAACAGAGGTTATACGCATCGTGTGCCGCCGTATTCGCTGTTGGAGCGAAATGTAAATATCCGCTATTGCCGCTGAAGGACCAATTGCCGCTCTGTACTGAACATGCATGGAAAAGGGTAAGAGATATATTATGGCTTCAGCAGACTTCTTTGGCTCTTGAAATCTCAGTGACAGAAAGTTCAGTTGGTATCTATTTGTATTTTATTCAGAAATTACAGATACAGAAAAAACTTATGATAATATTATATCCCTAAAAATATGACTGTGAGCGAGCGACTAACTGCTTTTAACGATACAACAACACTAAATCTATTCCAGCAGATGGCGTTGTTAGTAACACTAAACCAATAAAAATATCTATTGATGAATAATAATACTGTTTTTTTATTGTGCTAACTAATTGCACATGTGATTTTTTATTTGAATAACGAGTTCATATTTTTTATTATTATGTCGATAAGATCGAAAAATATATTATTATTTCAATTAACCAAGGTCACTTTATCATTTATACGCACCACTCTGTACCAGTTCTCAGTCCTACCCAAAATATTAGAAAATCATACAAGCGTTTCCCCGCGCGGTTATTGTTCAACAAAATTATAAGACTCATTTTCATCGCCACAGGATAACTACGACAAGTTGATCCGCGACAATAAGCCCAAGAGAGTGATCCGTCCGCGGCTGCTGTCGACCGCCCGCCGGCCGAAGCGCCGCCGCCGGCCGCCGCCGCCGCGCGTACGCACGCCGGCGCCTCCGTCCGCACTCGCGCCGCCACCCCACTTGACCCCCTCGCTCTCAGGTGTGTATGCAACCTACATGCAGGACAACATGACTACGACAATAAGCCCAAGAGAGTAATCCGTCCGCGGCTGCTGTCGACCGCCCGCCGGCCGAAGCGCCGCCGCCGGCCGCCGCCGCCGCGCGTACGCACGCCGGCGCCTCCGTCCGCACTCGCGCCGCCACCCCACTTGACCCCCTCGCTCTCAGGTGTGTATGCAACCTACATGCAGGACAACATGACTACGACAATAAGCCCAAGAGAGTAATCCGTCCGCGGCTGCTGTCGACCGCCCGCCGGCCGAAGCGCCGCCGCCGGCCGCCGCCGCCGCGCGTACGCACGCCGGCGCCTCCGTCCGCACTCGCGCCGCCACCCCACTTGACCCCCTCGCTCTCAGGTGTGTATGCAACCTACATGCAGGACAACATGACTACGACAATAAGCCCAAGAGAGTGATCCGTCCGGGGCTGCTACATAATGCATAATATAGACTTGCGTTTGACCGCAATCTCACCTGCTGTTAAGTGATGATGCGGTCGACGGTGTAGCACGCTTACCTAGAAGATCCAAGTTATAAGTGTTCGGAAAACAGACGCCGGCGAGGAATTCCACTCCTTGGCTGTCCGCAACATAAAATTTGAATAATAGCGCTTGGTGCGGACAGCTGGAACATCAACCATGTGGATGTCGCATTTCCGTGCGTCTAGTGGTCCGATGGTAGAATGGGGATGGAGGAACTAAATCGTGAAGTTCCATCGCACACACCGAAATGTATCCAGTAGCTTACGAGACCGATAGACCGGCAACTTAACGGCGATGTTTGAGACTCAGCTGTCGACCGCCCGCTGACCGAATTTCAGAATTCTGAACCGGGAGTTTTGGGAAGGAATCCCCTGGACCCTCTCGCTCATATAAAATTTACATGCAGGAAAGGTCACGAAAGATAGCGTAACTGAGAGGTCGCCCCTCATATCATGTACAGCGCTGCGCCTTCTTTTTTATCGCGTGCCCCTTATTTCCGCTACCGCGCGTCAGTTATATCACTGTTCGAATTTTTACCAGCTATAACATCGTATTCTCCGACGAGACAGCCGTAGATCCTCTTTTCAAAATGAGTATTTGGTTTTTAAATTAGGAAGCAGTTGAGACTGGTTGAGACAATAAATAGGCGTCAGCAAAATATGATCGACATAATTGTTTTAATTCCAGAAATCAACGTGTGCTCCAACTCATCTGCGTACGACAGCTCAGAGGACACACATATGGGAGTTTTGAGTGAAAACGAGTACGCTGCCGCTAGTTATCCCCATGAACTTGGTCAGTAAATTTTCTTGCCGATTTTCTGTGCTGACACATGCATTTCTCATCATAGATCATAGATTTTTAAAACTATTTCAGGCACCAGTCTCTCGCAAAACAGGTATAAACCTCGCCTAAATCCACTTTCATTCAAGCTTGAATTATGTTTACCTATAAGGTTTCTGTTTACCTTCCTTGTGAAGAAAAAAATGAACATTTTATTACAAATTCAAAGTAGATATCTTCGTGTTATCATATATTAAAGAAATGCCGTTATATCAACATCATACACGCGTGTGATGTGCGAAAAACATTAATTTCTTCTAATTATTTGATTCTTTGATATGGATCAAACCCACAACCTATAGCACAGAAGGCAGCTTTCGAATGATTATAGCAGCGGTTATGTATGTAATATACATATGTTTGTATTATATGTTTGTATTATGCGTTATTGCCGAACAGTCCCTAAGAGTTATTCGTCGAGTGTGATTAGGATCCGATGGCGCAGCGGTCAGTGCAGCCCCGTACCAAAGGGAAGGTCGCGGCTTCAAAACCTGCTCTGCTCTTATCTTTTGAGTCATTATACAAATCTTTGTGATTTCCTTAAGAGCGAGTCGTGCAAAATAGTTGAAAACGATAGTCACGGTTAAATCGATATTATGAATATACTTGCAATAATGAATCTAAAACTTTGTATAAAGTACCAGACTGAACGTATTGACAATTATTCCGTAACAAAAAAAAATATTTATCTATAATTAAATAAACACAGATAGGTAAAATTTGACAAATCGTATGTCGGCGTTATTAAAAAATGTCATGTTACACTGTTGATTTTATGAACAAACTTTAATTCGAATTAATCTCAAATGTTTAGTCTACAATTAGTCCTTTTTCGATTTTTAATAAATCACTTAGTTATTTAGTTATGAATTTTTTAAAAAAGCATCTCAAATCCGCCATACAAATTTACTATGGACGCGCGAAATTGAATATATACGCGACGAACGCTCGCGGAAATTCAGTCCACCACGAGAGCTCAGAGTGGGAGCACGTCTCTTTGCGAGGCGACGCGAGCCAACTAGCAAACGCGATCTTATGTGTATGTACACACAGCTGCAAACAGGTAAAGTGAGGTAAGCCATTTTTTATTATCTATGCTTTTTATTGCTCAAAAAAATGTGATGTACCTATAAATATTTACTCTGTTTAGGGAACAATGGGAAAGCGAAAAGAAAGATATTCTAAGAAGAAAAGTGGCGCAATCCGGAAAAAAAAAATCGATAAAAATATGTACGTATGTAGGTATAGATTATTTTCGTATTTCAAATTTGATGTTGGTATTGTTCCAAGTTTTTTTGGTCAGGCTGATTGCGAATCGAAAACCCAAGATGGCGGATTCATTTTTTTTATATTTGATATTGGTATCGTTTTATAGGTTTTTGAGGGCGCTGGTTCCGAATCTGCCATTAATTTTTTAATCCAAGATGGTGGATTTTTTTTGTCATAAACTTTTGATATGGGGTTTTGGGGGCGCTGGCTCCGAATATGCCATTAATTTTTTGATATGGGTATCGTTTTATGGGTTTTTGGGGGCGCTGATTTTGAATCTGCCATTCATTTTTGAATCCAAGATGGCGGATTCTTTTTTTTCTTAAATATTTGATATGGGTATCGTTTTATGGCTTTTTGGGGGCGCTGGTTCCGAATATGCCATTCATTTTTGAATCCAAGATGGCGGATTCTTTTTTTTCTTAAATATTTGATATGGGTATCGTTTTATGGGTTTTTGGGGGTGCTGATTTTGAATCTGGCATTCATTTTTGATTCCAAGATGGTGGATGTTTTTTTTTCTTAAATATTTGATATGGGTATCGTTTTATGGGTTTTTGGGGGCGCTGGTTCCGAATATGCCATTCATTTTTGAATCCAAGATGGCGGATTCTTTTTTTTCTTAAATATTTGATATGGGTATCGTTTTATGGGTTTTTGGGGGTGCTGATTTTGAATCTGGCATTCATTTTTGATTCCAAGATGGTGGATGTTTTTTTTTCTTAAATATTTGATATGGGTATCGTTTTATGGGTTTTTGGGGGTGCTGATTTTGAATCTGGCATTCATTTTTGAATCCAAGATGGCGGATTCTTTTTTTTCTTAAATATTTGATATGGGTATCGTTTTATAGGTTTTTGGGGGCGCTGGTTCCGAATATGCCATTCATTTTTGATTACAAGATGGCGGATGTTTTTTTTCTTAAATATTTGATATGGGTATCGTTTTATGGGTTTTTGGGGGCGCTGGTTCCGAATATGCCATTCATTTTTGATACCAAGGTGGCGGATGTTTTTTTTTTCTTAAATATTTGATATGGGTATCGTTTTATGGGTTTTTGGGGGCGCTGGTTCCGAATATGCCATTCATTTTTGAATCCAAGATGGCGGATTCTTTTTTTTCTTAAATATTTGATATGGGTATCGTTTTATGGGTTTTTGGGGGCGCTGATTTTGAATCTGCCATTCATTTTTTAATCCAAGATGGCGGATTTTTTTTTTTCTTAAATATTTGATATGGGTATCGATTTATAGGTTTTTGGGAGTGCTGGTTCCGAATATGCCATTCATTTTTGATTCCAAGATGGCGGATGTTTTTTTTTTCTTAAATATTTGATATGGGTATCGTTTTATGGGTTTTTGGGGGCACTGATTTTGAATCTGCCATTCATTTTTAAATCCAAGATGGCGGATTCTTTTTTTTCTTAAATATTTGATATGGGTATCGTTTTATGGGTTTTTGGGGGCGCTGGTTCCGAATATGCCATTCATTTTTGATTCCAAGATGGCGGATGTTTTTTTTTCATAAATATTTGATATGGGTATCGTTTTATGGGTTTTTGGGGGTGCTGATTTTGAATCTGGCATTCATTTTCAATCAAAAATGAATGGCATATTCGGAACCAGCGCCCCCAAAAACCCATAAAACGATACCCATATCAAAATTTAAGAAAAAAAAACATCCGCCATCTCGGAATCAAAAATGAATGGCAGATTCAAAATCAGCACCCCCAAAAACCCATAAAACGATACCTATATCAAATATTTAAGAAAAAAAACATCCGCCATCTTGGAATCAAAAATGAATGGCATATTCGGAACCAGCGCCCCCAAAAACCCATAAAACGATACCCATATTAAATATTTAAGAAAAAAAAGAATCCGCCATCTTGGAATCAAAAATAAATGCCAGATTCAAAATCAGCACCCCCAAAAACCCATAAAACGATACCCATATCAAATATTTAAGAAAAAAAAAAGAATCCGCCATCTTGGATTCAAAAATGAATGGCAGATTCGGAACCAGCGCCCCCAAAAACCCATAAAACGATACCCATATCAAATATTTAAGAAAAAAAAGAATCCGCCATCTTGGATTAAAAAATGAATGGCAGATTCAAAATCAGTGCCCCCAACAACCTCTAAATCGATACCCATAATTATCATTTATTTAGGATAAAAATGAAGCTGCCATCTTGGATCCAAAATGAATGAAAGTATGAAAGAAAGAAAATTTATTTAACATAACATAGGTACACAGAACGGAACATTGACAAAATCAAAACTAAAATATGAACAAAAAATTCTAACACAAATAATTGAGTAATTACTTGCTATCTTAGCACATAATAAAAAAAAAACAACTACGTCCCGCGCTAGGTACATGTTATGCCAAATAGGCCCTGGCTCAGCTTTTGCTGCTTAGCGGGGTATGAACTTACCACCAAAAATATTATCACAAATATGCAAATATAGTTGAAAATGAAACGAAAACCTGGCCTCTCAGCTTAGTTAGTAGTAGCTCTGCCTTCTACGCTGTAGGTCGTGGGTTCGATCCCCACGGAGAAGAAACATTTGTTTGGTGAATACAAATGTTTGTTCTCTGTCTGGGTGTTATATTGTATTTTAAGTATGTATTAAAAAAAACAAATTATATGCTAAGTATTATATCAGCTGTCTGGTTCCTATAGTATAAACTCTGCTTGGTTTGAGGCTAGATAGTGTGGAGTGGATTGTGCACAATATTTATTATTTATTACTATTATTAAAAAACCTAAAAGAAAAGTGAAATGAAAATGTAATTATTTTGTAAACTGACCTCAGATTGTTTTTTTTAGAGAGATGAATTTTACTTTCTGGCATAACGTAAACAAAATTTCGTCTCTATAAGTCACTCAACCAAACAACATTTTTTTCAAATCATGGGTTACCTACTTTTGCCACACTAGGTGTAAACGGCGTCGAGCGAACCTATCATTGTGTGCGTGAGTACGCACACAACTAGCGAGCCGCAGTAAATACCTATTTTCCGTCCGCCTGGTTTACTCGACTCGCTCTTAAGTGTAGTAAACACTATAAAATTAATTAAAAGTATAGCAGCTGTGTTCGCTTTGAAAAATAAATTATAGAAATTTGTGTTTGGTGTTGTCTTCTAGAAGTAGAAGTGGTCCACGATGACATATTGGATCCGTCTGTACTCGGCCAGATGCCCGATGAAGCTTTCACGGAATTCCTCAATCAAGGTATTGTATTAGGTTAGTCAACCTACATTAATTAAAAATCAATCATAATTTTAAATCAACAGTTACCGGCTTTTATATTTTTTATGTATACTGTCCGGAACCGGAAGACGTAGGGGCCCACCCACCAGATGGACCGACGAAATTAAGATCGCGGAAAGTCGGTGTATGGAAAGGGCTCAGAATCGTTCTTCCTGGAAATGTGTAGGGGAGGCCTTAGTCCAGCAGTGGACTTCTTCATGCTGATGATGATGATGTATGCTGTTTGTTTCCTATAAATGACAAGCTTTGTTTAGTTGGGGCTAAATAGTGCTGTGGTAATCGCTAATAGTTTCGGCAGCGCATTCGACGAAAGACATTTTAAAACTCATTTTTCTACACCTTCGGTTACATTGTTCAAATTTTACCCTAAAGGATCCCTATTTTTTTTCAAAATGAAATGTAGCCTATGTCAAATTGGAAGAATGTAGCATTCTATTGGTGAAAGAATTTTTTAAATCGGCCCAGTACTTTTTGAGCCTATTCATTACAAACATACAAACATACAAAAATAGGTACAAATCTTTCCTCTTTATAATATTAGTGTAGATATAGGTGGCAGCAGTTTTCTCAACATGTAGGCCAAAGCATAGTCTGATATTATTGATAATTTTTAAAGAAGCGTCTTTGAAGCGCACTTAAAATCTGGTTCGTAAGAACTAGCGACACGAAAAGAGAGATTTTAAAGTTTGATTGATGATTTTGTATTTTATAGAGGAAAGTGGGACTTTCGGTGAGAGTTCTGAGCTTGCAGCGGCCCTAGAAGCAGTCCTCGACGAAAGAGTACTCGACGAAAGAGAACTCGACGAAAGAGAACTCGATGAAACAGAACTTGACAACGGAGAGATAGAAGAAACGGTGCTGGAAGATGAAACTTTGCACTCTATGGATGATAGCATGTTTGTGGACTCATCCGATACTTCTGTCGAAAATAATAAGGTAAAGTATATTTTTAGTACAATATCTATAGACTATTCAAATTCTGCCGCTCCTACCCACCTCCACCTCAATAGGTTACTTTAGTTCACAATCAAATTAATAATTGCCCTTTTTTTTCTAAGAAATGGTAACTTCATGTTTGTGTTTTGCATCGAACACATCAAAAGCAACAACACATCGGCGAGAGAAACGAGCTATACAAAATTTCGTATTTTAAACTAAATACTTTTGTCAAAAATCTAGTACCAAACTATGTAAATCTTTTTAATTCCTGACCATGCAAATTTTTTTGATCCGTAATTAATAAACAAGTGACGTGACAAGAAGAAACGTTAAATAAAGTAGGTAACTAATCATCATCATCGGCCTGAGGAAATCCACAGCTGGACAGGCCATTTTTTCCAGGAATAACTATTTTTATCCCACTTCCTGCGATTTTTCGGTCAAAGAATGCAAGGGCGCTCTACGCTTCTCCAGTTTCGAATTGTCATTAGAGAACGAGCGAATAGAGGTCAATAATTGATAACTAATTTGACAACCCTCACAGCTCAGTTGGTAGTGGCTCTGCCTTCTGCGTTGTTGGCCGTGGGCTCGATCTCCACCTGGAACAAACATTTGTTTGGTGAACATAAATTTTATCCTCTTTCTAAGTGATTTATAATAAATATTATAATAACAACTGATCTGGTTCTGACTTCCATAGTAGAAGATTTGCTTAGTTTGGGCACACTCCGGTCACTCGACCTAATCTCATACAAAAACAGCGTTTCAACTACCTATAGACAAACACAAATTTCGTATTGTAAACGCGCGTTTGTGTGCGCGGTTCATACACAGACACTAAACAAATAATAGTTTTGTACTCGCTCGTTTGTGTGTGTGTTTCATACTAAAATCAGATTAACGTGAAGATTTGAAACAGCGGTGAGGTGGAGAAGCCCCGATTGGTGGGAGGTGTCCGTTCTATGTGTAGTATTATTATAATGTTCTGTGGTTTGGGCTATAAGAAGTGTTGAGTTGAATGTTTAGCAATATATTTTTTATTGCAGATGGAAGTTCCCGCTTCAGTTTCAATGGAGCTATCGACAAGCGGCTCCTCATAACAGTAAGAATTAACGTTAATGTTAAGCTAAAATAAACTCTGTGTATTATAGTAACTAGGAACAAATTCGATTCAGTCTCCAGAGTTGGAAATATTTTTTCTTCATGCTTTAATTTTTGTATGACTGTTATGTAAGTATGTAAAGATGAACAAATGTACCTAATGGTTTTATTAGTTTGTTTGAGTTTATTAAGTAAATAGGTCTCATTCTGAATACAGTTCGAATATGAATTTGAATAGGATGTATTGAGAATAAGGTTTGTTCTGGGTAATCTACAAGTAGCAAGTAGATTTTCATACATTTCATAAATGGAGCAGTTAGCTTTTAAACATAGCTTTACGAAAATATTCATTATTTTTATAGATCTTCATATTAACCACTTTAATTTATCTTCATTTTATGTATCGCATCTGAATCCATTGGGAAAAGGGATCGTATCACAGTGAGTGAGGGTTGGTATTTGAATGTATTCATTTTGTACGTGTCCAGAAGCATTTTGTAGGCAATCTTTTGCCTTAATTGTTGTATAATTAGCCTAGGAAAATTGTTGAAATGTAGGAAAATGTTGGATATTGAATGCGTTGCTGTCAAGTTGGTATAGGGTTTGTCAAATGAAGAATTCAAACTACCTTCTTATTTTATAAAAAAATTTAATAGGATAGTATGTTCTGAACTGTACGGTGTAACTAACACATGCACGTGACCCTTTGAAAGATATAAAAACCCTGAACTTATCTATGAAAAATGGCGAGCAACTTGTGTGCAATCAGTTTCAGTATTCCTACAAAAAAGCTTGCTTTACGAGTTTTCGTAGCAATGCAAACTTTTGCGGCTGTAGAATACACTTCGCTACTCCCCCTGAAGACGAACGTACGCCTTTTGATTTTGAAATGATAAGTTCTTAGGCGGGCTTGAGCATTTGAGGTGAAAAAAAAAGAACTCGCATCAGTGTCACTGTCAAATCACTGACAAGTGTGCGCGGAATGTCGGGATCTGTCTGCCCGCAGACATCCAGGGAGGGACATACACAATTAGGGTGTTATTAATAATCCTGGCGCAACGCTGGAGTAGTTAGATCACATTTGTTCCGAGTTGACAATTGCATGTCAATGCAAGAGACAAAACACGGATCAACTAGTCCAACGCTACGCTAGGATTATTAATAAGACCCTTAGAGATCGTCCAATCTTAAACTGCACGTCCTACTACTTTAGTCAACCAAAGTAAATTGTTCTTTATTACCTACAACACAAAGATCATTTTGAGATACTTTGCTGTGAGCCAACGTCAAGAAAATGTGGTGGGGGTGCGTGCATTTTTAGACTGGTTTATCTATACACACATATTTGTTTAAGTTTTCACTTAAAAAAACCGGCACCGGCAAACTGCCGGTATTACCAGAATCCTTCTGTTTTTTTTTGTATTGATTTTTTTACACAGTTTAATTTACCAGTGGTAATATTTACTGCTATTCAGCATTCTTCATTTGACACAATACCTTAGGAGCGGTCGTTGAATGATACTAGATGAGATTTTGTTTTAGCAAAAAAATGTTGGAATTGTTGGCATTGCATCTGTTTAGCTGAACCAAAACGAAAGCAAATACAATAGAGAAATTGATCATTTATTTATAACCATAGAGCCTTTTAAATATAGAATTCAACGCAAACGAAGGCCGGTATCAACCAAAGCGATAAGAAGTGTGCGATTTAAAAGTGTTTGTGCTTGTGTAGCTTTACGTTTCTTTAACTGGTCTCTCTTGTTCGCTTTGGTGTACACCGGCCTTTAGAGCTAAATAGCACCAATGCGGGCCTTAGTGGTATCGTTTGAAACTAGGATCATTTTACACAGGTTAAACCATAGCATAAGATGATAAAACAATGTGACTGTAATTTTCGTGGTTATAACCAAAGCAATCATTATTATAGGTATAGGGTATTATATTTTGCTTCAATTCACTCTGTGTCAATGAGAAAGGCCATCTTGCCTTGTTTGCGCAAAATGCTCGTGACAGATGGCAATGTAAAAAAACTTACTTTTAACAATCTCCTTCTCACAAATATGAACTTGCATTAAACGCAAGTTCGATTTCCCCATTCGTGTTTATGATCGGAATAGTTATTTGTTATACAAGAGTGCAAAGTTGCTTTTTACCCGCGTGCTCAATTTTGATGACCAAGGCAAGCCAAAGATTCTAAAATTAGAACCCTGAGCGTTAGCGTGGGAATCAAAGAGCACGATGTGAAAAATCTTTGCACTCAGGTGCAACACGTAACTTTTCATCCCACCTCAGCGAGTAAATGACTAAAATGCAAAAAGGAAATGGCGCGCGTAAAGCAAATAAAAAAAATACATCATAAGGTTTCGAGGCTCACAAAATTGAGCACGCGGCTAAAAAGCAACTTTGCACTCTTCTCTAACAGATAACCATTCCAGTCCATTTCTTAATGTTTTCCGCCACCTGTCACGCGTTTTATTGCGCGTACTCTTGTAATATTTTATATTATGTCGTCCTATTATGTCCTCAAATGAAACAAATGAAATACAAAAACTTTCCTTTTAAACTTTTTTTTATACATTTTCTCATTTTACAGTTGGCTGCAATAGAATGTATACAATTCGTAACTTGATGGGACATAGTATCGCAGCACTGCAATGTCCATTTTCAGAGTAAAAACTCGATGATGATTTTTTTAGTAGAGCTCTTTGTGAAGGACTCGTCCGGGGAAATAATACCACCATGCCTATTTCTGCCGCGAAGCAGCATTGCTGTGTTTCGGTTTGTAGGGTGTGGGTGTCGGTGAATGCTTCACTTGCAGTCAGTTCGTAGACGGCGAACCGCGCGCACGCTACTTGAATTTTACTCTGCACTGTGATACTAACCAGAGGTGCGCAACATTTTATTTTTTTGTTAGTCACGATCTTTTGGTGATTAGTCTACCGCGATGTTTAAATGCAAGGCCTGTGATGAAGAAGTCAGGGATGGTGCGGAATGCTCCATCTGTTTGGGGCGTTTCGATTTCCCCTGCTCTGGAATAACTGAAGCTGGGTATCGGAGACTGGGTGACAGAAAGAACACTTGGAAGTGCTCTTCTTGCAAAACATCCAGATCCGCGAGTCCATTAGTTCCTGCATCTTCGTCGAAGATATCGGTACCTAAGTCACCACTGCCTACGGAGATGGATGCCGTTTTCGAGGAGCTGAAGCGTCTTTCTCTCCAGGTTGCTATTCTGCCAGGACTCAATGACAACATGAATACCATTAAGACGCAATTAGCTGAATTGAAGGCAATTAAGCCTGAGCTAATGGAGATCAAGTCGTCGATTGATTTTGTTGATCATAAAATCGGAGCACTATCTGACAAAATAATAGAGATGGAGAAGGACATCCAGTCTCTTCACAAAACTAAAAATGACGTTGAGTATCTCCAGCTTCGTGTCCAAAACCTTGAATCTCAGCTTCGCGAGAATGAGCAGAGATCCCGATTGAACAACATCGAGGTGAAGGGAGTTCCAGTATCTAATTCTGAAAACCTCTTCGACATCATATCGAAGATTGGATCGCACATAAAGTGTCCGATTCCAAAGGAACAGATCAATTATATTGCCAGAGTTCCCATGAGAAATGACAATAAAAATAAGACGATCGTCGTGGCCGTGCACAGTAGATATGTGAAGGACGACTTCATTACTGCTGCCAGGAAGTGTACTATTGTCCCAAACAACTTAGGACTCAATGGTGATGCATTGATCTTCGTGAATGACCACTTGACTTTGGAAAACAAGATACTCTTGAACAAGACCAAGTCACTTGCGAGAGACAGGGGGTTTTCTTTTATATGGGTCAAAGGCTGCAAGATCTGCGTGAGGAAAAATCCTACTTCACCCGTGATCGTGATCAAGTCGGAGGCAGATTTAACAAGGCTGTAACTGGACGGGTCTCGATGTCACTAACATTAAATAATAAACATATGCTAGCTTGTGAAAGCATCTGCTTCCAACTGTTGAATACCCCTGCCATGCGTATGCGACCTTGGGCGTCTATTGTTCGCTTATCGCTTCTACCTGCGCTGCCGCCCGGTCGAGGTACCATTTGCTACTGCATTTTTTGTATCGCTAAGAGCCGCTTGTTTTATGATGTCAATCATTCCAATTCTCTAATTAATTTACTGCCACTTTCTGCATTATCTGCATACCACAACTATATTTATTATATTTTGTTGAACCTAAGTTCTCCAATAATTGCCAATGCTTACATAATAACTTTTAAACTTTTTTTTCTACCTACACCAGTGCTAATAAACTCGCCTGTTAATAATGCTCCCAGTTAGTATTTATTATCAAAATGCTAATAGCTTACGTGCTAAGACTACGGACTTCTATAGAAATATGTGTATAAGTGCGTACGATATTGTATGTATCACTGAGACTTGGCTGAATGATTCTATTTTGGATAATGAGTTATTTGATGACCGGTACTTGGTCTGGAGATCAGACAGGAATTATCAGCAGTTACAACAAAACAGGGGAGGTGGTGTATTAATTGCGGCACGACGTGAACTGGCTGCTGTGCATGTTACTGAATGGGCGTCATCGGCAGAAGATCTGTGGGTTACCTTGTCTATCCGGGATCGTAATATGAAAAGTACAAGTAAGATACATATTTGTGTAGTCTACATATGTAAACAAAACTTGGGTAACTCTATGTCTACACAGTTAGATAATTTCATGAAAAATCTCGTCAAAATTGTTATGGATAATCCTCTTGACAAGTTCATCATTCTTGGTGACTTCAATTTACCTAATATCTCATGGGCACCTAGTGATTATGACATGTCACTTACTCCTGGTAATATCATAGGATCCCACCAATTAGAAGTATTTGATAATTTTAACACTTGTAACTTGTATCAATTCAACTCATTCTCGAACATTAATGATCGTGTGTTGGATCTTGTGTTTTCTAACCATGACGTAACAGTGAGTCGCTGTGATTCTCCGCTGGTAAAAGAGGATCCACTCCATAAATCTATTGTGTGTGAGGCCGACTTTGTCCAATTTAGTACAATTAAACCACTTTCCTATACTAAATTTATTTACCATGATGGGGACTATGATTCGATATGCAGTGGTCTCAGCGACGTTGACTGGTACACTCACCTGTATACTGGATCAATGAATGACGCTGTTTTATTCCTTTATGGTATTATAAATGACTTACGTAATACTTACATTCGATCGCAATGTGTAACACCGTCAACTAAATATCCTTTGTGGTATAAAAAACCTTTAATTAAGATCATTAAAGAAAAATATAAATTTCATTGTAAATTTAAAAAATATGGCAATTTGTCTGATTACAATTCATTTTTAATTTTAAGAGAGAGAGCAAAAATTATGGAAAGTGAGTTTTATAATTCATACATAGAAAATATTGAAAGCGGCATTAAACATAACCCTCGTGCTTTTTGGGCATACGTTAAAAGTAAAAAACAGTCGAATTCGTATCCCTCTGTGTTTCAGTATGGTAGTCGCTCCTCGGACCGAGGTGAAGATATTGCGAATATGTTTGGGGAATACTTTCATTCAACTTTTCTCAGTGGCTCACCAGGAGTGACTTGTGCGCAACCTACTTCAGCTGATACTGAATTTAGCACGTCATCTTCTGACATAGGGACGGTCGAAGTTTTAGAAGATGAGGTGTTTAAACTATTAAAATCACTTGATTTAAATAAGACCGCTGGTCCGGATAGTATACCGGCCATTTTCATAGTGAAATGTGCCAAAAGCTTGAGTCTTCCACTTTCACTTCTCTACCGTCGCTCTCTTACGGAAGGTATAGTACCTGACATTTGGAAAACGGCTTTTATAACACCAATCCACAAGAAGGGACCTAAAAATAATGTAGAAACTATAGACCGATATCCAAGCTGTGTCTGTTTGCTAAGGTTTTAGAGAAAATCGTACATAGGCAACTGTATTCTGCCATTAGGAATGATATTAGTTTTAACCAACATGGTTTTTTAAGAGGTAGATCAACTACTTCCAACCTTCTTCTACTTACAGATTTTTTAACCCAACACATGTCAGAGCCCTCACAGGTAGACGTCATTTATACCGACTATACAAAGTGCTTCGACAGAATTGATCATGTAATGCTACTTAAAAAGCTTCAACTTATAGGAATTAGAGGTAACTTGTACCGCTGGTTTACGTCTTACGTTCGTAATAGGTGTCAGACTGTGGTTCTGAGTGGTGACTCATCTTCTTCTATGAGTATTCCGTCTGGTGTACCTCAGGGTTCATTGCTTGGACCACTGCTTTTTACTATATTTATTAACGACGTCTCTTCTTGTTTTGAGCACTCCAAAGTTTTACTGTATGCTGATGACACAAAAATTTTTAGTGTGATACGGAATTCAGCAGACGCAATTAACCTACAGTGTGATCTGGATCGTTTCCATTTATACTGTATGCATAATAAATTAGATTTGAATGTGTCAAAGTGTTATGTCTGTTCATACACTCGTAAACCAATTGCCTTTAATTTTAACTACACAATAAATAATAATAGCTTATCTAGAGTAAACCACATTCGTGACTTGGGCGTAACTTTTGATGGCAAACTTTTATTTGACCAGCATGTTGACGATATTGTCAAAAAGGCTTCCCGTGCGCTTGGTTTTGTTCGTAGAATGTCATCAGAGTTCTCGAACATCAAAACTTTTAAAATTCTTTACTGTGCTTATGTTCGGAGCCACTTGGAATATGCCTCACAGGTTTGGAATCCTTGTTATGATGTTTACATTACAAGGATTGAACGCATTCAGAAACGTTTTCTTCGTTATCTTCAATACAGAGCAAAGGTTTATGTCACTGACTATTCCCGTAGATGTAAAAAAATTCATTTTCTTCCTCTTAGGTCTCGTAGAGAAACAGCGGATCTAGGTTATCTCATGAATGTAGCAAATGGTACGGTAGACTGTCCGGAGCTTCTGGAACAGATTGGTTTGCGCACGAACAATGCGGCATTACGTAGGCCTAAGCTTTTACATGAGCCATTGGCTAGAACAAACTATAGAAAAAACTTCTTTGTCAACAGAGCAAGCAGATGTTTTAATGCAATCGCTGTCGGTGGTGCAGATATCGAAATTGAGATTGACATCTTCAATACCGCTGCTAAGCGTATGAAGCGCTTCGTTTGCGACTCTTTTTCAGCAGTAGTTTAGTTGGTAGTTTTTATTTTTTCATTTATACATGTCGTGTTTTTTTCCTTAGCCTTATGTATCTATCCTCTTTTTTGTATCCAATTTTTAGCTGTAAGTTTTCCTAAGAAAATAAAAATAAAATAAAATAAAAATAAAATAAAAGTTGATGGACGCAGTGCATCGTAGAGCACGTTCCTGACGTGCATGACCTACGAGGCAATGCTTTGTCATAGACAATAGTTACCACTTAACATCAGGTGGGCCATATCCTTGTTTTATCAGATAGTTGTATAAAATAAAATGAATTTACCCTGTAAATGTACATTGCATTGCTGCGGCATCAACATTAGCTTTGAATTTACGAGTTTTAGACATTCAGCTGACTGTGCTCATCCAGGACGCAGCTATAAACAGCTTACTTCAGAGCAATAAAGTTAGTGACTACAGTGTTACTGACTACTCCTCTTGGGGCCGTTCCTAATATTCAATCTATTTCTTGTTTCACCCTACTGAGGATGATCTGTCAACCAATCTGTAGGCTCAATGGCTATTGTGGTAGTTCAATAAATTATTTCCATTTCTCTCTTCTTTCATATTCTGAATTTGAAAATAATTTCACGTCAAAATCTCTCTCTTTAGCGATACGACCGATAGACCGATTTTGTATGGAGAAACGATGGCGGGATTGCGAGAACTAATGTTATTACTTAATACGAACGTTAAGGAAATATTTTAAAAGTTAAGCTCTCTGTCATGTAACTGTTAAAAAAATGACAAGTAGACCGTCTTTCCAATAATCCGTAGGGCAAACACATAGACAAAAGAGATCGATTAATATAAGGAACGGCTTTTAGACATTCTCAAAGAATCTTAGTTGGTACTAAAGCTTTGCGCACTTATAAGCGTTCTGCGGTTGGGATCAGTGAAACTCTGTCATTTATGACAGCGTTTCACTGATCGCCATTGCCATCGCCTAGATGTGCGCAAGGGCTGTGATCTGAGAGGTGTCTACCAAGCCTGAGGATAGTCGTGAAACTGTTTCGGTGTATTCTATAATACTGTTACAATCCGATAGAAGTGCCTTTTTAATAATAGTAAAATCTTTTATAACATTTCTGAAACATAACCTACACTCAATAAACAAGCAATACCTACATTAGTTTTTTTATTTCTAGATATCTTAACGAAAGGGCTTTTAACATACCTAATCTCCTAGGGCCTTATTAATAATCCTGGCGTAGCGTTGGACTAGTTAATCCGTGTTTTGTCACATTTGTTCGAGTTGACAATTGCATGTCAATGCAAGAGACAAAACACGGATTAACTAGTCCAACGCTACGCCAGGATTATTAATAAGGCCCCTAGGGTGTTATTAATAATCCTGGCGTAACGTTGGACTAGTTAATCCGTGTTTTGTCACATTTGCTCGAGTTGACAATTGCATGTCAATGCAAGAGACAAAACACGGATTAACTAGTCCAACGCTACGCCAGGATTATTAATAAGGCCCCTATGGTATAATAACGCAAAATATGTATATGCGTGGCAAATGAAAGTTGGTACAAAGAGAGCTGAGAAGATAACCATAAAGTGGTATACAATATCCAGTTCAAGCTATATGACCTACCTATTGCTACTTCAACTTATTCTATACAATATAGGTAACTACTTCATGTTAAATACAGATTAAGTCTGTGCTTTGATCTATTAAATTTAAAAGAAAATATTTTTTTAGTTAACCTACATTATCCCACTGCTGGGCATAGGTCTGCCCCAAAACCATCCACTCATCACGGTTCTTACCGGTCTACCACCAAAAAGAATATACAGGAAAGAAAAATTATTTAAATAGGCTTTTAGTCGATGTTCTATCTTCAGGCACTTGTGGGCCGCACGCAGAAGCAGTGATGTTAGTGGCTGTTGGCTTGGATTACAACAGCCTGCTAACCACACTGCCAACGCGGACGGTCCTACATCCTTTTAGTCGGTGTTCCATCTTCAGGCACTTGTAAGTGGGCCGCACGCAGAAGCAGTGATGTTAGTGGCTGTTGGCTTGGATTACAACAGCCTTTTAACCTCACTGCCAACGCGGACGGTCCTACATCCTTTTAGTCGGTGTTCCATCTTCAGGCACTTGTAAGTGGGCCGCACGCAGAAGCAGTGATGTTAGTGGCTGTTGGCTTGGATTACAACAGCCTGCTAACCACACTGCCAACGCGGACGGTCCTACATCCTTTTAGTCGGTGTTCCATCTTCAGGCACTTGTAAGTGGGCCGCACGCAGAAGCAGTGATGTTAGTGGCTGTTGGCTTGGATTACAACAGCCTGCTAACCACACTGCCAACGCGGACGGTCCTACATCTTTTTAGTCGGTGTTCCATCTTCAGGCACTTGTAAGTGGGCCGCACGCAGAAGCAGTGATGTTAGTGGCTGTTGGCTTGGATTACAACAGCCTGTTAACCTCACTGCCAACGCGGACGGCCCTACATCCTTTTAGTCGGTGTTCCATCTTCAGGCACTTGTAAGTGGGCCGCACGCAGAAGCAGTGATGTTAGTGGCTGTTGGCTTGGATTACAACAGCCTGCTAACCACACTGCCAACGCGGACGGTCCTACATCCTTTTAGTCGGTGTTCCATCTTCAGGCACTTGTAAGTGGGCCGCACGCAGAAGCAGTGATGTTAGTGGCTGTTGGCTTGGATTACAACAGCGTGCTAACCTCATTGCCAAAGCGGACGGTCCTACATCCTTTTACTCGGTGTTCTATCTTCAGGCACTTGTAAGTGGGCCGCACGCAGAAGCAGTGATGTTAGTGGCTGTTGGCTTGGATTACAACAGCGTGCTAACCTCATTACCAAAGCGGACGGTCCTACATCCTTTTAGTCGATGTTCTATCTTCAGGCACTTGTAAGTGGGCCGCACACAGAAGCAGTGATGTTAGTGGCTGTTGGCTTGGATTACAACAGCGTGCTAACCTCATTGCCAAAGCGGACGGTCCTACATCCTTTTAGTCGATGTTCTATCTTCAGGCACTTGTAAGTGGGCCGCACGCAGAAGCAGTGATGTTAGTGGCTGTTGGCTTGGATTACAACAGCGTGCTAACCTCATTGCCAAAGCGGACGGTCCTACATCCTTTTAGTCGATGTTCTATCTTCAGGCACTTGTAAGTGGGCCGCACGCAGAAGCAGTGATGTTAGTGGCTGTTGGCTTGGATTACAACAGCCTGCTAACCACACTGCCAACGCGGACGGTCCTACATCTTCCTTCTTCACTCCATCCATTGCCATCTTCGAGTTCTTCATTTACATACAAAAAATAAGTACTGGCCATTTGCTCTGTCTCATCTTTGTTGTTTGAGATAAAGAGCAAGGTTTATAAAAGGGTCGTAGGGTAACTCGCCAGAAGGGATGTGGTATCTATGTAAGCACATAAATGAAATCTGCGTTATTTTGTACTTAAATCTAAATATAGTAATTAGTAGTAGAAAATACGTATCTAAAATGTTTATTTCCCAAACAATAATTATTTAATATAATTGAGCTCAAATTAATTTTGGTTATAACAAATTACCAATGCACAGTAGTGCGTAGTGCTTAAGCAGCGCCACTGTCCACTCTCCCCGATCCACTGTCCACTCTCCCAGAAATGTCCCTACCCTCCTGCTAGATTTCTCGGAGAGTGGGCTTGAGGTTGGACCTAAAGAGTTACCTAACTCATCATCATCAGCCTAAATAAGTCTACCTCTGGACGTATCGTCTACCTATCGTCGGACCATCGGGTGGTTGGGCGTCCTACGTTTCGTTTTCCGGTTTGTTGGCACATTTAAAAAACTTTAATTTTCTATGTCGGTTCTTCGAGCTTTAGAACCTGCCCATTGCCACTTCAACTTACTAATCTAAATATATAAAACTCTTACGTTACTGACTGACTGACTGACAATCAACGCACAGCCTAAACCGTAAGTCCTAGAAGCATGAAACTTGGAGGGTATGTTTGTTTTATAGCATAGGGGTGCACTAAGAAAGGAAATTGGAAAATTATTTCCCTAAGCGGAGAAAAAGAGGAAAAACTTTTTAAAGAAAAATAAACGGGGCATAATGGCTACGGGACGAGCGAAGCCGTGGGCGGCCGCTAGTTCTATATAATATATATAAATTGGCTTGTAATTGCTCTTCTATCTTCGGGCTCTTGTAAGTGGGCCGCTAGCAGAAGCAGTGCTGTTAGTGGCTGTTAGCTTTTATTACAACGACCAGCTAATTGCGCTGCTAACGCGAACGGTCCAACTTATTTCCTCTTCACTCCATCCATTTCCATCTTCGAGTTCTGTAATTACAAAAAAAAATAGGTACGGGCCATTTGCTCTGTCTAACCGTTATCGTAAACCACTGGTGCCTTAGTGATAGCGGCCCTGCCTTGCGACTCTATGGTCGGGAGATCAAATTCAGTCATGTACCAATGAATTTTTCAGTACAAATATGTGCACTTTGCCAGTACTCTCAAGCGGTGAAGGAAAATATCGTGAAGAAACCGGCATGAACCTAAAAAAATGTCTAAGTAAGTTTTCCAGTTCGTGATAACCATTCAAAAACCTTAACTGTCTGACGGTTCTTCGAACTATATAATCTACCCATTGCCACTTCAACTCTCCATCCATTTCAATCTTCGAGTTCTGTATTTACAAAAAAAGAATAGGCACTGGCCATTTGCTCTGTCTTAGCGTAATCGTAAAGCACTGGTGGCCTAGTATTAGGTGCCCTGCCTTCTGACCCTAAGTTCGTGGCTTCAAATCCAGTCATGAACCAATGCGTTTTCAGTACTAATAATTATAAGTTTAAAAAACTTGAGAAACCGACTTCTTTGTCAAACGGCTGAACGAATCTGGACGTAAGAATAACCTTTCAAATAAAAAAATAATTTTCTAAATCAGTTCATAAATGACGGAGGCATGCAGTTACAAACATTTTTTTTTTTTTTTTAAATGGCAACTCCGTTTTAATAAAATTAAAATGGGACCAATCTGGAAGCAGTACCTTTCAGATAAAAAAATAATTTTTCAAATCGGCTCACAAGTGACGAAGTTATGCGGTAACAAACATTAAAAAAAAAAAAAAAAAAACAAAAAAAAAATACAACCGAATTGAGAACCTCCTCCTTTTTGATTGGAAGTCGGTTAAAAATGTATGTGCACTATGCCAGTAGTACTCTCAAACGGTGAAGAAAAAACTCGTGAGGAAACCAGCGTGAACCTAAAAAAACGTCTAAATAACTCTTCCAGTTCGTAATTACCATACAATAACCGTTAACTGTCTCTGTCGGTTCTTCGAACTATATAATCTGCCCATTGCCACTTCAACTCACTAATTTTTTACAATATTATATAAACCGATGACTTTTAGTCTATGTTCTATCTTCTACAATTACACCTTTAATAAACGCAAAATACAGGGGAAAAAAATTTAAATAGACTTTTAGTCGATGTTCTATCTTTGAGCACTTTTAATGGGCCGCTTGCAGTAGCAGTGCTGTTAGTCGCTGTTGGCTTAGATTACAGCAGACAACCAACCACACTGCCAAGGCAGACGGTCCTATATCTTCCTTCTTCACTCCATCCAGCAACCGGCTACAACTTCTTCGATGGAGCTAAGCCGTAGGTAAATTTCTCGCATGTTCTTCTAGATTCACCTGGATTTAGACGTTTCAAAGTGTTTCCTGTAGTTTTAATAAATGAAGACATGACGTGCCACTTCACTGACTCAGAAAGCCAATCACAGTGACTCCCTCACACACTCACTTAATCGTCAGACAGTAAAGTCATGTACTCTATTAGCCATCTGGTTCACATACTAAGATACAAGGACGTTCTGAAAAGACACAAGCGATGCAAGGGCCCTCTGGGTGGGAGAAGAAAGCCCTACCTACTAATTCTATACAATATATAAACTGACTTTTAGTCGATGTTCTATTTTCGGGCACTTGTAAATAGGCCGCTCGCAGAAGCAGTGCTGTTAGTGGCTGTTAGCTTAGATTACAACAACCAGCAAACCGTACTGCTAACGCGGACGGACCAACATACGGACGGCTTGTAATCGCTCTTCTATCTTCGTGTTCTTGTAAGTGCGCCGCTAGCAGAAGCAGTGCTGTTAGTGGCTGTTAGCTTTTATTACAACAACCAGCTAATAGTGCTACTAATGCGAACGGTCCAACTTATTTCCTCTTCACTCCATCCATTTCAATCTTCGAGTTCTTCATTTACAAAAAAAAAATAGGTACTGGCCATTTGCTCTGTCTTAGCGTAATCGTAGAGCACTGGTGTCCTAGTATTAGGTGCCCCGCCTTCTGACCCTAAGTTCGTGGCTTCGAATCCAGTCATGAACCAATGCGTTTTCAGTGCTAAAAATGTATGTGCACTATGCCAGTAGTACTATCAAACGGTGAAGAAAAAACTCGTGAGGAAACCAGCGTGAACCTAAAAAAACGTCTAAATAACTCTTCCAGTTCGTAATTACCATACAATACGTTCTTCGAACTATACAGCATGAGTTTGAATTCGTATGTTATCCCGAAAGGGGGTTATGCTACTCCTGAATGTCAACAGCATTAGTTCTATGACTTTTCTGAATCAGGACTTTTTCATTCAACAATAAATGGTGTGTAAATTTACGCCATGATTTTGCTTAAAAGCTTGCTAAGCAACCCTATAACCAGCTGATTACTTGACCTCTGTTGAACTATGTCTTATTTGACACCCAAAACCTGCCATTGGCAAGTCAAAAAGCAATAAAAATTTATTACCGCCACAAGTGGCATTATTGGCTAGCGCAAAATGTGATTGGATGCCTGCAATAGCCAAAATCCAATCAAATTAGCGCTGGCCCCGCCCAAGATGTAGGGTTTTCACACAAAACATTTTGTTTAAGCATTTCAATTGATTATTTTTTTTTGTATGGAAGATTTAGATTTCGTATTTCACGGAAAGGTTTTCATAGCTTGTGCAAAACCATGGTCCCTATCACCACCTTTCGGGATAACATACGAATTCAAACTCAGGCTGTATAATCTGCCCATTGCCACTTCAACTCACTAATTTTATACATTATTATATAAACTGATGACTTTTAGTCTATGTTCTATCTTCTACAATTACACCTAGGTACCTAACTCAAATAGCAATTTTAATAAACGCAAAATACAGGGGAAAAAAACTTAAATAGACTTTTAGGCGATGTTCTATCTTTGAGCACTTTTAATGGGCCGCTTGCAGTAGCAGTGCTGTTAGTCGCTGTTGGCTTAGATTACAGCAGACAACCAACCACAATACCAAGGCAGACGGTCCTATATCTTCCTTCTTCACTCCATCCAGCAACCGGCTACAACTTCTTCGATGGAGCTAAGCCGTAGGTAAATTTCTCGCATGTTCTTCTAGATTCACCTGGATTTAGACGTTTCAAAGTGTTTCCTGTAGTTTTAATAAATGAAGACATGACGTGCCACTTCACTGACTCAGAAAGCCAATCACAGTGACTCCCTCATACACTCACTTAATCGTCCGACAGTAAACGCATGTACTCTATTAGCCATCTGGTTCACATACTAAGATACAAGGACGTTCTGAAAAGACACAAGCGATGCAAGAGCCCTCTGGGTGGGAGAAGAAAGCCCTACCTACTAATTCTATACAATATATAAACTGACTTTTAGTCGATGTTCTATTTTCGGGCACTTGTAAATAGGCCGCTCGCAGAAGCAGTGCTGTTAGTGGCTGTTAGCTTAGATGACAACAACCAGCTAACCGTACTGCTAACGCGGACGGACCAACATACGGACGGCTTGTAATCGCTCTTCTATCTTCGTGTTCTTGTAAGTGCGCCGCTAGCAGAAGCAGTGCTGTTAGTGGCTGTTAGCTTTTATTACAACAACCAGCTAATAGCGCTACTAACGCGAACGGTCCAACTTATTTCCTCTTCACTCCATCCATTTCAATCTTCGAGTTCTTTATTTACAAAAAAAAATAGGTACTGGCCATTTGCTCTGTCTTAGCGTAATCGTAGAGTGGCCTAGTATTAGGTGCCCCGCCTTCTGTCCCTAATTTCGTGGCTTTAAATCCAGGCATGAACCAATGCGTTTTCAGTACTAATTTATGTGCACTATGCCAGTAGTAGGTACTCTCAAACGGTAAAGAAAAAAACCGTGTGGAAACCAGCGTGAACCTAAAATAAAAACGTCTAAATAAGTCTTCCAGTTCGTGATTACCATTCAAAAACATTTAACTGTCTCTGTCGTTTCTTCGAACTATATAATCTTCCCAATGCCACTTCAACTTACTAATTTTATTACAATATTATACAGAGTGGATACGACAGATGGGCATTAAATTACACTACGTACACTATACGTGTTAAGTATTAAATCGATACGGTATAAAAATAAAAAGCTACAAAAATGAGATTTTTTTTATTTCAAACAAACTAAATAGCTTACCGATCCGAGTAAAACGCAAACACCCTTGATAGTAAAACGCGCTCCGGCAAGCGCGCGACATGCCCAGGCAGGCGGCGCGGCGGCCGGGGCGATGACCTGGCGCGACGCGAGTGGAGGCCTGAGCCGCCTTTGAATTGGGTAGGTACGATCACAACAACAAACGTAAATAAAAATCATGTCAGTGTATTCTGACGCCGTGTAAGTTACACGAGGCATTGTTGAACACACAAAACCAAATTTTAATAACGTGTCTTCATCACATCACAATAAAAAACAGTCAATCACAATAAAAACAGTAACACTAAATAATAATAATCCCAAGTTACGTATCCTGTCACAATAGAGAAAAGAAATACTGTCCTAAACTTATTTAGTGTCCTATCACAAATTGCCTTCGCTTTCAATTCGTAAAAATAAAAACGTAAGCTTCCGTGTTCCGGTAGGTAGGCACATCCGTTCCGAACGGTCAGCGGTCGCGAACTGAAGTTGAAAGTAGTTAGGTAGCAATAAGAAAGAACGCACTGACCTATGTCTATTTCTTTTACCCGCGGGATTTTTGCTATGTCATTGTCTCTCTCTATGTCACTCTCGTAGTGAAAATGCGAGTCTGTGTGTGTATTACTTGCGTCGGAGTGGCAAATACGCTTCGTAGGTATAGGTAATCATCTGCTATGAAAAATACATCGTGTTCCAAATATGAAAAAACTTGAAAAATTATTTGCGGCTAAACTACTGCTCCTAATTAAAAGATTTTTGGTACAGAGCTTGAAAATGGTGCCTAGTATATGCAGTTTATTTTTTGTCTCATCAGTCGTATCCACCCTGTATAAACTGATGACTTTTAGTCTATGTTCTATCTTCTACAATTACACCTAGGTACCTATCTCAAATAGCAATTTTAATAAACGCAAAATACAGGGGAAAAAAAACTTCGTTGGAGCTAAGCCGTAGGTAAATTTCTCGAATGTTCTTCTAGATTCACCTGGATTTAGACGTTTCAAAGTGTTTCCTGTAGTTTTGATAAATGAAGACATGACGTGCCACTTCACTCTCAGAAAGCCATCACAGTGACTCCCTCAAACAGTCACTAAATCGTCAGACAGTAAACGCATGTACTCTATTAGCCATCTGGTTCACATACTATAAGATACCTACAAGGACGTTCTGAAAAGACACAAGCGATGCAAGAGCCTAATTCTATAAAATATATAAACTGACTTTTAGTCGATGTTCTATCTTCGGGCACTTGTAAATAGGCCGTTCGCAGAAGCAGTGCTGTAAGTGGCTGTTAGCTTAGATAACAACGACCAGCAAACCGTACTGCTAACGCGGACGTACCAACATCTTCTCGGTTCACTCCATCCATTTCCATCTTCGAGTTCTGCATTTGCAAAACAACTAAGTATAAGTAAATACCTTATGGCGATTTGCTCTGTCTCAGCATTGTCGTTTTAGATATAAGGGGCAAGGTTCATGAAGGATTCGTCTGGTAACCAGCCAGAAAGGATTTGGTAAGGATCTACATAAATAAAAATCTGTGTTATTTTTGTGCTATATACACCACTATTTTGTAATTACCAAAAAAAATGCCGATATTGGTTGCTGATATTGAACACATCCACGAAAGAATAAAAATTTAAGACAAAAAAAATATTTTTAAATAAACAATTTTTTTTGTCAAATATTGAGAAATGATTCAACAAGCAAAAATCATTTAATTTTTTTGGTAGTTACAAAATAGTGGTGTATATACTGTCTATTTATTGACACCCAACACTAAACAGAACTAAACGAAACAGTACTGTTAGAAAACAACATCCAGCTAACCGCAATGCTAACGCGGGTGGTCCAACATCATAATAGGCTTTTAGTCGATGTTCTATCTTCGGACACTTGAAAGTAAGCCGCTAGCAGAAGCAGTGCTGTTAGTGGCTGTTAGCTTTTATAACAACAACCAGCTAACTGCGCCGCTATCGCGAACGGTCCAACTTATTTCCTCTTCACTCCATCCATTTCCATCTTCGAGTTCTGTATGTACAAAACAATTATAAGAACCTACTGGCGATTTGCTCTGTCTCAGCATTGTCGTTTTAGATAATAGGGGCAAGGTTTATGAAGGATTCGTATGCTAACAACCAGCCAGTAAGGATTTGGTGAGGACCTACATAATATGTTCATAAATTAAAAAAACTGTTATTTTGTGCTTATATTGTCTATCAATAAACTGTGTCAATTAACACCCAATAAAAAAAAACAGTGTTGCTAGCTTAGAAAACAACATCCAGCTAACCGCACTGCTAACGTGGATGGTCCAACATCACAATCGGCTTTTAGTCGATGTTCTATCTTCGGGCTCTTGTAAGTGCGCCGCTAGCAGAAGCCGTGCTATTAGTGACTGTTGTTCAATTAGCTGGTTATTGTAATAAAAACTAACAAGCTTTTATTACAATAACCAGCTAATTGCGCTGCTAACGCGAACGGTCCAACTTATTTCCTCTTCACTCCATCCATTTCCATCTTCGAGTTCTGTAATTACAAAAAAAAATAGGTACCTACTACTGTGGAGTCGATGTTCTATCTTCGGGCTCTTGTAAGTGCGCCGCTAGCAGAAGCAGTGCTGTTAGTGGCTGTTAGCTTTTATTACAACAGCCAGCTAATTGCGTTGCTAACGCGAACGGTCCAACTTATTTCTCTTTCACTCCATCCATTTCCATCTTCGAGTTCTGTATTGACAAATTTCTTTCATGTTTTGCTATACATAATACAACCTACCTATTGCCATTTCAACTTATTAATTCTGACCAAGATTTATACCTAGCTTGATGACAGTTAAGTACATATTATGGCTATGCTTTTGGTCTATTCAATTTAAAATAAAATACAGGAAATAAAAATAATTTTAAAGGTTAGTCGATGTTCTCTCGATCTTCGGACACTTGTAAGTGAGCCGCTTGCAGTAGCAGTGTTGTTAGTCGCTGTTGGCTTAGATTACAACAAACAACTAGCCACACTGCCAATGCAGACGGCCCTACATCTTCCTTCTTCATTCCATCCAACCAGCAACCGGCTACAACTTCTTCGATGGATTCTAAGCCGTAGGTAAATTTCTCGCATGTTCTTCTAGATTCACCTGGATTTAGACGTTTCAAAGTGTTTCCTGTAGTTTTAATAAATGAAGACAATCATGACGTGCCACTTCAATGTTTCAGAAACCCATCACAGTGACTCCCTCATACTTACACTCACTAAATCGTCAGACAGTAAACGCATGTACTCTATTAGCCATCTGGTTCACATACTAAGATACAAGGACGTTCTGAAAAGACACAAGCGATGCAAGAGCCCTCTGGGTGGGAGAAAAAAGCCCTATAAAATATATAAACTGACTTTTAGTCGATTTTCTATCTTCGGGCACTTGTAAATAGGCCGCTCGCAGAAGCAGTGCTGTTAGTGGCTGTTAGCTTAGATAACAACGACCAGCCAACCGTACTGCTAACGCGGACGGACCAACATCTTCTCGGTTCACTCCATCCATTTCAATTTTCGAGTTCTGTATTTACAAATATAATAGGTACTGGCCATTTGCTCTGTTTTAGCGTTGTCGTTTCAGTTATAGAGCAAGGTTTTTAAAGGGTTTGCATGGTAGTCAAAAGGGAAGGGGACGAGGAACTACGTGAGCACATAAATAAAAAAACTGCGTTATTTTTGTACAGATTTTCTAAAAATAGTACTTAGTAAATAGTAAGTAGCAGGAAATAAGTATTTAAAATGTTTATTTCCTAAAAAATTAAGTAAGCTGAAAGTAATTTAGGCTACAAATTGCCAATACAAAGTATTAAGTAGTGCTTACACAGCGCCAAAATTATACGGCCCACTCTCCCAGAAATGTCCCTACACTCCTGTTAGATGAGAAATCTAAAAGGAGTGTAGGGACATTTCTGGACAGTGGGCTTGACGGTGGTCCTAAAGAGATACCTAACTCATCATAACTAGTAGTTCGCCCCGAACTGAGATCTCATGTTGCGATCCAAATGCTCAGAAAAGTTAAGTACATAGGTAGATAGTAATCAGAAACAATGTGCCGCCCTCATGCATTGTGTTTTATCTACTTTGACTAAGTATTTGTGTCCAGTTTTGGCCATTTTATTGAAGAGTTTTGTTGGACAGACCTTAGCTCCATCATCAGACCAGGTCGCTTTTACCATTTTATGACAACTGAGTACCTTCTTAATTCAATCCGAGAAAAAAAAATAAGAAAAAGCAAACGAATTGACCGACCAGTAGAAAAACCTTGATGGCAACGAAATTCTTAAGAGATGGGAGCTCTTGGATCGTTGGTTATCTTATCTTAAACATTTTTTTTTATAGCAAAAACTAAGTATCCTAGAAAAAAAGTAAAAACTGTTTTGGAATGTCCAAACAGTTCTTTCATATGACATGTAATTTGATTTTATTGTGTCACTTTTTTAATTTTTTGACCCTTAAAAAACCCCATATCTTAACAACCCCTTATCCGATTTTACTCATATACCTACCTACCAGTAAATTTCTCAAGTACAAGCTATCGACTTATCAAATTTCATGCAGGTCCGATCAACGGTTCGAAAGTTATCGTCGGACAAACAACATACGCACATAAAATGCCAAATCGCCCAAGTTGTTTGTAAGATCTCGTTCGCTATTTTTATGAAACAACGGGATATTTACCATGATTAAATTTTGATGAGTAGTTCCAGGAAGAAATCGATTCTGAGCCTTTTCCATCCACTAGCTTCTTGCCATCTCAATAATCCATCCATCGGGTGGTTGGGCGTCCTACGTTTTGTTTTCCGGTTCGTGGGCACCATTTGAAAATCTTTATTTGTCTCTGTTGGTTCTTCGAGCTTTAGGACCTGCCCAAGCCCATTGCCTTTCCAACTTACTCATTCTATACAAATATAAATTGGCTTTTAGTCCATGTTCTATCTTCAGGCGTTTGTAAGTAGGCCGCTCGCACAAGCAGTGTTGTTAGCCTTATTGGCTTAGATTACAATAATCAACTAACCGCACTGCTAACGCGGACGAACCAACATCTTCCATCTTCATTCTGTATTTTCTGCTGTTCTATATTTACAAAAAAACATATAAGAGTCACTGGTAATTAGCTCTGTCTGCGTTGTAAGTTAAATTTTGCTATAACAAATGACCAATATAGTAGTAGTGAGTGATGAGTGAGTAGTGCTTAGGTACACAGATCCAAAAATAAACGAATACCATTGGACTATTTTTAAGGGTACTTCTGATGGTCAGGTAAGCTCCAACCAGCAACCAGCTCCAACTTATTTGATGGAGCTAAGTAATTGTACACAATACATAAACTGGCTTTTAGACGATGTTCTATCTTCGGGCACCTGTTAGTAGGCCGCTCGCACAAGCAGTGCTGTTAGTGGCTGTTGGCTTAGATAACAACGACCAGCTAAATGTACTGCTAACGCGGGCGGTCCAACACCTTCTTTCTTCACTCCATCCATTTCCATCTTCGAGTTCTGTATTTACAAAAAAAATAAGTCCTGGCCATATACTTATATATGCGTTATCGTTTCGTTTTCCAGTTTGTAGGCACTATTCAAAAACCTTTATTTGTCTCTGTTGGTTCTTCGCGCTTTAGGACCTACCCATTGCCTTTGCAACATAGCTACGAATTCTGTACACTATATAAATTGGCTTTTAGTCGATGTTCTATCTTCGGGAACTTGTTAGTAGGCCGCTCGCACAAGCAGTGTTGTTAGTCTTATTGGCTATGATAACAATAATGAACTAACTGCACTGCTAACGCGGACGGACCAAAATATTCCAACTTCTCTCTGTATTTTCTGCTGTTCTATATTTACAAAAAATGGGAAAGGGCAAGTGCGAGTCAGACTCGCCCATGAAGGGTCTCGTTGCAACAAATAACATAATAAAAAAGTTCTTGTAGTTCGTAGAAAGGTAAATTGCGGTTTAGGTACCTACTATTTATGCATGACGTATAAAAAAAACTACTTAGGTACTAGATCTCGTTCAAACCAAATTTCGGTGGAAGTTTGCATATTAATGTACATTATATATTTTTTTTTAGAAAGAAAGAAAGATAGAAATTTATTATTTATTATTCTTTTATTTAAGAAGTTACAGGGAGACGGGACACATTTTACCTCTTTGGGAGTGTCTCTCACACAAACCATTCAGCTTAGAATAAAACAATATTATAGACCTATCCATAGACACACCACACAAACGGGTTTGATGAAAAAAAAATAATTAAGTTATAGTTCTAAGTATTAGAAATAATTATAAGAAATTTTTGTAATTTTTTTATATTTTTATGTAATAATCTTAATGTGGTTTACAGAATACATCTGAAAGAGATGGGATATTGGTATCCCATTGCTGGTATTTGCCACCTTTGATTTCTCCAGCGTATGTCCAGTTTCTAATAAACTCCAAAGCTCCAAATAAATCCATGCTGCTTGCTCGTGCTATATGACCTGCCAAATAACCTGAAAAATTACCTAAAAATACTTTTAATCGATATTCTCTATATTCGGGCTCTTGTAAGTGGGCCGCTCGTAGAAACTGTAGGCTAGGTGCCTAGGTCCATTGACCCAAAATCGCACTGCTGGGCAATACCTTCGATTTCTCAAGCGTCAGTCCAGTTCTCCAGTGTCTGGTAAAATTCAATCAGCAACAAGCTCCAACTAATTCCATGCTGGACATAATATCCTGTATACATTTTCAGGGAAAAATTCTAAGATCCTTTCATCCATGGTCTTCAGATTCTGCCTATTGCCACTTTATCTTATATACAATACATAAACTGGCTTTTACTCGATGTTCTATCTTCGGGCACTTGTAAGTGGGCCGCTAGCAGAAGCAATGCTGTTAGTGACTGTTAGCTTTTATTACAACAACCAGCTAACAGCGCTACTAACGCGAACGGTCCTTCTTATTTCCTCTTCACTCCATCCATTTCCATCTTCGAATTATCCAGTTTTAGACTAAAGATTCAAAGACTTGAAGAAAGCTGGAAGCCGAAATATGCAAGCGTATAAGTTCACAAGTTCTATCTGAATTGTAGCCTAAGAGTAGGTCCATAGGTCCAATATCCCACTGCTGGTTTTGCCCACCTTTGATTTCTCCAGCGTCTGTCCAGTGTTTGATAAACACCAACAAGCAACAAGCTTGAACTAGGTAATTCCATGCTGCTTGCTCGAGCTATGTGACCTGCCCATTGCCACTTTTACTTATTTATTCTGTACAAGATGTACCTATAACTTGCTTTCAGTTATATACAGATTATGGCTATGTTTTTGGTGTATTAAATTTAAAAGAACATTTTGGAAATATAAATAATTTTTAAAGATAAGTCAATGTTATTTCGATCTTCGGACACTTGTAAGTGGGCCACTTGCAGTAGTAGTGTTGTTAGTCGCTGTTGGCTTAGATTACAGCAGACGACCAACCACACTTCCAAGGCAGACGGTCCTACATCTTCCGTCTTCACTCCATCCAACCAGCAACCGGCTACAATTTTTTTGCATGTTTTGCTATACGACCTGCCCATTGCCATTTCAACTTATTAATTCTGACCAAGATTTATACCTAGCTTGATTTCAGTTAAGTAAATGTTATGGCTATGCTTTTGGTCTATTCAATTTATAAGAAAATATAGGAAATAAAAATAATTTTTAAGGTTAGTCGATGTTCTCTCGATCTTCGGACATTTGTAAGTGGGCCGCTTGCAGTAGCAGTGTTGTTAGTCGCTGTTGGCTTAGATTACAACAAACAACTAGCCACACTGCCAAGGCAGACGGTCCTACATCTTCCTTCTTCACTCCATCCAATCAGCAACCAGCTACAACTTCTTCGATGGAGCTAAGCCGTAGGTAAATTTCACGCATGTTTTTCTAGATTCACCTGGATTTAGACGTTTAAAAGTGAGTCTTTTAATTTTGAAAAATGAAGACACGACGTGCCGCTTCACTGTCTCTTGAATCCATCACAGTGACTCCCTCACACACTCACTCAATCGTCAGACAGTAAAAGTACCTATGTATTTTATTAGCTATCTGGTTCACTGACGTAGAGACAAGGACGTTCTGAAAAGACACAAGCGATGCAAAAATCCATAAACCTTGCTCCTTATTTAAAAAGACACAAGCGTTGTCGTTTTAAATAAGGAGCAAGGTTTATGGGGGGTTCGTGGTAGCCACCCAGAAAAGACTTGTGTGGACTGTAGATCTATGTAGGCACATAAATAAAAAAACTGCCCTATTTTTTTTCCTATATTTTCTGAAAAGAGTAAGTATTAATTGTCGTAAAGTAGCATAAAAATCTTAAATGTTTATTTCCAAAAAAATCGAATGTTATTTTGCCTATAACAAATTCTATAAACTAAGCTTATAGCAGTTTCGAAACAAGCCTCTTTGAGGCGCACTTAAAATCACCACACTTACCCCCGAATACTGAAACGCAACTCAGATTTAAGCACGTCTCAAGCGACGAATATTTGACAGATTTTCATTGAAAACTGTCAAATATTCGTCGCTTGAGACGTGCTTAAATCTGAGTTGCGTTTCAGTATTCGAGGGTTAGTGCGAAAGAACCAGTGAACCACGAGAAGAAGAATACTTAGGAGTGCGTAGTGCTTACATATACAGCGCCAAAAATATATGAACCACGGTTTACCTGTTAAATTTCTCGAAAAGTTTGTTTGAGAGTGGACTTATAGAGATACCTAACTCATCATCAGTCTACTTCTGGACATAGGTAAGACTTCCCTATACGTTTTCAGGAAGAACGATTCTGAGCCCTTTCCATCCACCGGCTTCTCGCGACCTCAAGAATATCGTCAGTCCATAGGGTGGTTGGGTGTCCTACGTTTCGTTTTCCGATTTGTGGGCACCATTCCAAAACCTTTAATTGGCTCGCACGGTTCTTCGAGCTTTAGGACCTGCCCATTGCCTTTTCAACTTACTAATTCAAAACAAATATAAATTGGCTTTCAGTCGATGTTCTATCTTCAGGCACTTGTAAGTAGGCCGCTCGCACAAGCAGTATTGTTAGACTTATTGGCTGAGATTACAATAATCGACTAACCGCACTGCTAACGCGGACGGACCAACATCTTCCATCTTCTCTCTGTATTTTCTGCTGTTCTATATTTCCAAAAAAAACATATAAGAGTAGGTACTGGTCATTTGCTCTGTCTTAGCGTTGTCGTTTTAGATAAGGGGCAAGGTTTATTAAGGCGTCGTAAGGTAGCCAGCTAGAAGGGATGTTAGTGTAGATCTATGTTATCTCATAAATAAAATAACTGAGTTATATTTGGACTAATATTTTCTAAAAATAGTAGTCAATAGTTAAAGTAGCTGAAAATAAGCATCTTAAATGTTTCAATCCCAAAAAATATAATAAATTAATTTTTGCCAAAAAAATGACCATTACCCCCGAATACTGAAACACAACTCAGATTTAAGCACGTCTCAAGCGACGAATATTTGACAGTTTTCAATGAAAATCTGTCAAATATTCGTCGCTTGAGACGTGCTTAAATCTGAGTTGCGTTTCAGTATTCGGGGGTTAAAGTAGTAGTTAGTGAGTAGTGCTTAGACAGCGCCAAAAATAAACGAATACCACGGGACTGTACATTCACATTGTCCAGCGTCTTTTAAGGCTTTTTCTAATGGTCAGGTTAGCTCCAACCAGCAGCCAGCTCCAACTTTAACTTATTCGATGGAGCTAAGCCGTAAATTTTTTGCATGTTTTGCTATAGGTACGACCTGCCCATTGCCATTTCAACTTATAAATTATGACCAAGATTTATACCTAGCTTGATTTCAGTTAAGTAAATGTTATGGCTATGCTTTTGGTCTATTCAATTTAAAAGAAAATATAGGAAATAAATTATAATTTTTAAGGTTAGTCGATGTTCTCTCGATCTTCGGACATTTGTAAGTGGGCCGCTTGCAGTAGCAGTGTTGTTAGTCGCTGTTGGCTTAGATTACAACAAACAACTAGCCACACTGCCAAGGCAGACGGTCCTACATCTTCCTTCTTCACTCCATCCAACTAGCAACCAGCTACAACTTCTTCGATGGAGCTAAGCCGTAGGTAAATTTCACGCATGTTTTTCTAGATTCACCTGGATTTAGACGTTTAAAAGTGAGTCTTTTAATTTTGAAAAATGAAGACACGACGTGCCGCTTCACTGTCTCTGGAATCCATCACAGTGACTCCCTCACACACTCACTCAATCGTCAGACAGTAAAAGTACCCTGTGTATTTTATTAGCTATCTGGTTCTTGTAAGTAGGCCGCTCGCACAAGCAGTGTTGTAATTCTTATTGGTTTAGATTACAATAATCAATTAACCGCACTGCTAACGCGGACGAACCAACATCTTCCATCTTCTCTCTGTATTTTCTGTTGTTCTATAATATTAACAAAAAAACATGTAAGAGTAGGCTATTGGCAATTTGCTCTGTCTTAGCTCTGTTGTTTTAAATAAGGGGCAAGCTTTATTAAGGCGTCGTAAGGTAGCCAGCCAGAAGGGCTGTAATGTAGAGTTATTTTTGTACAGATTTTTATAAAATAAATAGTAAACAATAGCTGAAAATAAGCATCTAAAATGTTTAAATCCCAAAAAATTAAATAAGCTCAAAGTAATTTTATGCTACCATTACCAGTACAGTATTAGCTAGTGAGTGATTAGTGCTTACACAGCGCCAAAAATAAACAAATACCACGGTACTATTTTTTAAGGCTACTTCTAATGGTCAGGTAAGCTCCAACCAACAACCAGCTACACCTTATTCGATTGAGCTAAGTCGTAAGTCACGTTATTTAAGCATATTTTCTGCCCATTGCCACTTCAACTTAGGTACTAATTATTATACAATACAGGGCTATTCATAATTAGCTGCAAATACTCAGGAATTAGGTTCAACAAATAAAATAAAAAATATTTATGAAATGATTTTTTTAAAGTTTTGTTATGAAAATCCCGAGAAAATCGATAAAGAATATCCTTTAGAATCATTGGCGCCTGACCTATTTTGATCTTTGATCCGCGCCCGCGCGCCGTGAGCGACACTCTGCGTTCAGTCACCGCCTGGGTGGGTCATCGTCCTGTTCTCCGTGGCAATCATTATGCAATAGCCGTGAAGACATTAATAAAAATAAAATTTTGATACAAAAACATAAATCAAAATTAAAAAAAAATGCATTTCATAAATATTTTTTTATTTTATTTGTTGAATCTAATTCCTGAGTATTTGCAGCTAATAATGAATAACCCTGTATATGAACTGACTTTTTTCGTGACAACGTCTTATAATTCGATGGAGTCGGCTGCACGCACGTAAAACATGACTCATGCGGCGTTACCTCGCTCTGAGGCGTTCCATATAAGGCTTGAAATGCAAGCGAGAGCGCGGAACGAGCGACAAAGAGTGAGTGAGTGATGCGTCCGCGTGGACTGCTGCTATACCTACAATAATACATTTACTTGCTTTCGTCAAGTATGTAGTGCAGTGAAATGTGAATGTGGGGTCAATTGTTTATAGCAACGATCATTGCGGCTTATGACGTTGTCACGTTCAACTATCGTCAGTAAACCGACTTTACAGACAACCGATTTTTCTCTTGACGTTCTATCTTCGGACACTTGTAAATAGGCCGTTCGCAGAAGCAGTGCTGTTAGCTTAGATTACAACAACCAGCAAACCGTACTGCCAACGCGGACGGTCCAACATCTTCTCGGTTCACTCCATCCATTTCAATCTTTGAGTTCTGTATTGACAAAAATAATAGGTACTGTTGTGTGTTTTTAGGGTTCCGTAGCCAAATGGCAAAAACGGAACCCTTATAGATTCGTCATGGCTGTCTATCTGTCTGTCCGTCCGTATGTCACAGCCATTTTTCTCCGAAACTATAAGAGCTAGACTGATGAAACTTGGCGAGTAGATGTATTCTGTAAACCACATTAAGATTTTTACACAAAAGTAGAAAAAAAAAAAATTGGGGGGTCCCCCCATACTTGAAACTGAAACTCAAAATTTTTTTTTTCATCAAACCCATATGTGTCTAATTTTGAGGTTTCTTTTATCGTTTTTTTCTAAACTTAATAGTTTTTGCGAGAGTCACTTCCAAAGTGGTAAAACGTTGGTCCCCTCTGTAACTTCTAAAATAAGAGAATGATAAAACTAAAAAATATATATATATATGATGTACTTACTATGAAAACTTCCAACGATAACTGGTTTAGCGTTAATAATCTTTTACTGAATGCTAAGAAAACCAAGTGTATTAAATTTATCTTACCAAATGTGACTCTCCGGCCAACTAATATTATACTTAATGGAGAGTCACTTAACCTTGTAGATTCTACTATTTTCTTAGGACTTAATATTGACAAAAAATTGCAGTGGGGGCCACAAATCAAAGCACTTGCAGCTAGACTAAGTTCGGCTGCATATGCAGTTCGGACTATAAGATGGCTTACTGATGAAGCTACAGCTAGGCTAGTTTATTTCAGCTACTTCCATAGTGTTATGTCTTACGGTATCCTTCTCTGGGGGAAAGCAGCTGATATTCAAACTATATTTGTTTTACAATGATTTAAGTTTAAAAAACTTGAGAAACCGACTTCATTGTCAAACGGCTATACCGATTTTAATCAAATTTGTTTGGGACAATCTGGACGTAAGAATAACCTTCCAAATAAAAAAATAATTTTCTAAATCGGTTCATAAATGACGGAGGCATGCAGTTACAAACATTAAAAAAAATATTTAAAAAAAAATGGCAACACCGATTTTAATAAAATTAAAATGGGACCAATCTGGAAGCAGTACCTTTCAGATAAAAAAATAATTTTTCAAATCGGCTCACAAATGACGAAGTTATGCGGTAACAAACATTAAAAAAAAAAATAAAAAAAAAAATAAAAAAAAAAAAAAAAAAACATACAACCGAATTGAGAACTTCCTCCTTTTTGATTGGAAGTCGGTTAAAAAAGGGCCATACGTGCCATATATAAAATGAAATCTCGAGACTCATTGAGAGAGCGATTTAAGGAAATTAATATCCTCACAGTAATTTCACAATATATATATGAAAACTTATTGTACACTCACAAACACATCTGTAGCTTTCAGAAAAATTGTGATTCACATAATATTAACACTAGAAATAAAAATAAAATTTATATTCCCAAATTTCGCCTGCAGAAGGTAAATGGGTCTTTTATGGGGAACACTGTACGCTTTTATAATAAACTTCCGGAAAATGCAACTAAGCTTCCTATTCGGAAGTTTAAAGCCTATGTTAAGAATAATTTAATAAAGAAAGCGTACTATACTCTAGATAGCTATATGAATGATAAAACTGCGTGGCCCAATGTCCCGGTCACTCTACCCATAGGAAGCTAACATGTCGATTTGCAATGTCTGTACCTACTATTTCGTATCTTATTTTTATATAAGCTGTGTAGATACTATAGTATAACTTTGAAGCGTAGCGTGTGCTGTCTTTGAAACTTTTGCTTTTGTATTATTGCATTGCATACGTCTGACTAAGTGAAGTGGCACCACACTGGAACTTCACTGCTATTATTTTAGACTATTTTTGATTTGTAAAAGGATCATATAAAAAAATAGTAGGAACCGAGACGTAGTTTGTTGCCTGTTCTTCTACGCTTGGTCGCGTGGAACTGGCACCTAGACTCACCTAGCTATAAGACGTTTCAAAGTGATTCTTGCATCGTAATGAATAAAAAATTATTGAGTTTGAGTTTGAGTTTGAGATATTTGGTTTGAACGAGATCTAGTTAGTAGTTTTTTTTAATACGCCATTAATTGTAAACCGCAACGTAAGTAGCTACCTTTCGACGAACTACTAGAACTTCTATATTATTTTACTTACTGCTACAGAACCCTTCATGGGCGAGCCCGACTCGCACTTGGCCGCTTTTTTTTGATTCAATTTTTTAACTTTGGCTATAACAAATTACCATTACAGTAGTATTGAGTGAGTATACAGGGTTATTCATTATTAGCTGCAAATACTCAGGAATTAGGTTCAACAAATAAAATAAAAAATATTTATGAATTTATTTTTTTTAATTTTTGATTTAAGTTTTTTTTATCAATTTTTTTTTTAATTTCTTTACGGCTATTGCATAATGATTGCCATGGAGAACAGGACGATGACCCACCCAGATGGTGACTGAACGCAGTGTGTCGCTCACGGCGCTCGGGCGCGGATCAAAGGTCAAAATAGGTCAGGCGCCAATGATTCCAAAGGATATTCTTTATCGATTATCTCGGGATTTTCATAGCAATACTTAAAAAAATCATTTCATAAATATTTTTTATTTTATTTGTTGAACCTAATTCCTGAGTATTTGCAGCTAATTATGAATAACCCTGTATAGTGCTTAATACACAGCGCTAAAAATATACGAGTACCACGGGACTGTACATTCACATTGTCCAGCATCTCTTAAGACTTCTTCTAATGGTTATGTAAACTCCAACCAGCAGCCAGCTCCAACTTATTCGATGGAGCTAAGCCGTAAATTTCTTGCATGTTTTGCTAATTTCTTGCATGTGTTGAAATGGCAACCTATACCTATTGCCATTTCAACTTATTAATTCTGACTAAGATTTATACCTAGCTTGATAACAGTTAAGTACATATTATGGCTATGCTTTTGGTCTATTACATTCTATTACAATTTAAGAAAGTATGGGAAATAAAAATAATATTAAAGGTTAGTCGATGTTCTCTCGATCTTCAGACACTTGTAATTGGGCCGCTTGCAGTAGCAGTGTTGTTAGTCGCTGTTGACTTAGATTACAACAAACAACTAGCCACACTGCCAAGGCAGACGGTCCTACCTCTTCCCTCTTCACTCCATTCAACCAGCAACCAGCTACAACTTCTTCGATGGAGCTAAGCCGTAGGTAAATTTCACGCATGTTTTTTTAGATTCACCTGGATTTAGACGTTTAAAAGTGAGTCTTGTAATTTTGAAAATTGAAGACACGACGTGCCTGTGCACTGTCTTTGGAATGCATCACAGTGACTCCCTCACACACTCACTTAATCGTCAGACCGAAAGGTATGTTCCTACTTTATTAGCTACAAGCTTGTTTTCCTTTGTCTATGCTACAAGTGACCCGCCTCGGCTTCGCGCGGGTGAAAATATACAATGCTGATACTAAATATACCTTCTACCTTAAGAGATAGACATAGGTATTCCTACCATTGTGGACTTTTTGGTTGACCATTTTATGGTGCACAATACTGTAGTACATTATTTTGATATATCTCTTGGGGTACCTACAGAAAATGTGTTTATTTACAAAATCAAATTTTTTTTTAATGTAACTAACCGATGTAACAAGCATATGGCCCACCTGATGTTAAGTGGTAACCATCGCTTATAACAAAGCAATGCCTCGCAGGTCACGTACATCAGGAACGCGCCCTACGATGCACTGCCCTGCGTCCATCAACTGGAGGCATACAGATATTCAGCCTCACGTGCCAGTAATTTCACCGGCACCCACACCCTTCAAACTGAAACACAGCAATGCTGCTTCACGGCAGAAATAGGCATGGTGGTAGTACTTCCCCGGACGAGCCCATCACAAAGAGCTCTACTACTACTACATTAGAAACCTTTAAATTTATCTGTGTTTCTCTACAATATTATGCATGTATTATGCATATTTATATAAACCTTCCTCTTGAATCACTTATTCTATTTAAAAAAACCACTTCAAAATCCGTTGCGTAGTTTGAAATATTTAAGCATAGGTACCTAAGGACAGACAGCGACAGCGACTTTGTTTTATATTATGAAGTGATCTGGTATACTAAGATACAAGGACGTTCTGAAAAGACAAGTTTGAGAACGCAGCCCAGCGTACGGAGTGCAGACAGTGAATCCACCGAGTTCGAGGGAGAGAGTCGCCTCGATCTCGACAGAAGGCTCGACCACCTCAGCAGCCATCTCCTATAACTACGTTGGCGAGGTACTGACGTGTCCTGACTGTGTTTGTAACTTAATTAATAATACTGGATACACCAGTCACACTAGAGCAAATCAGAGAGCAGAACAACGAAGCCCTCAAACAACAAACAATAATAATTATCCATCCATTTAAAGTTGCCGTAGCCGAAAACGGCATGGAAATAATCATCATCATCCTATACTACAAACTCCTCTTAGTTTGGGGCTAGATAGTGTTGTGGGGATTGTCCACTAGGTATATGTAGGTATTTACTTACTCCACTTTGTAGGTGTCCAAATTGCACTTTTCGTGACACATGCTCATTGAAATTGCATGTCTTCCTCACTTAGTAAATTCTAAGGGGTGTAGCGTGTACTGTCTTTAGAAACTTTTGCTTTTGAATTGTGTATTTCACTGCAGTTTTTTTTTTGTTTCTATGAAGGATCATACACAAATAGATCAAGCGAATCAAACCGTAGTTTCTTTCCTGTTCTTCTATTTTAGGCTTGTGGTCGCGTCGAATGGTTCCTCCTAGACTCACCTAGCTTTAAGACGTTTCAAAGTTTCAAAGATTCAAATAACATTGAATAAAGAAATGTTTCATTTGATTTGCTGATTTCCGGAATTGCTAATCGATCAATTACATATTTGACAGTTGTTTATCAACAAACTTAATGAGTAAAACAACAGCCAAATATTTTAATTGTCGGTTAGCAATCCGTGAAACAGCCCTTAGTCCACTATAATAATTCCATTGTGAATTAACTGATTTCTTTATAGCAAGCAGCTAAAGTAAGGCATTAATCGCACTTAATACATATTTTCGAAGAAGAATATTGAGAGCAAACTATGAATCCTGAGCAATAGTACCTTACCTACCTATAAACGAGCGTCTGAACACAAACTTGAAGTTGCTAACAAGACAAATTTTATTTAAATTAGGTACCTACCTGCCAGTAAAACGTATACCTACAGGGAAAATATAAATATTACAGGTAGGTATACCTTATTATATTTGAATGCCTGGAGGAGCTATTGGTCCATGGGAGATTTAATCAAAGGTGATCTCCCCCTATCGCTCAAACGAAAACTCATGGACGTGTGCATCCTCCCCGTGCTGACATATGGTGCGCAGACCTGGTCTTTGACCAACATCCAAAAGTCCAAGCTCAAGGTTTGCCAACGTGCAATGGAGCGTAGCATTCTGGGCGTACGGTTAATCGACCGAGTTCGCAACACGGAGCTACGTTCACGAACCAAAATCGCGGATGTGGCAACCAAAGCTGCCAAGCTGAAGTGGGAGTGGGCTGGCCATGTCTGCCGCATGCCTAATGAGCTCTGGGCCAAAATAACCACGTAGTGGAGGCCGCAAGAGCCAAGGCGTCGCGGCCTCGCGGCAGACCACGAACTAGATGGCGAGACGAGCTCGACAAATACAGGCCACAATGGAACATCTTAGCACAGGACCGCACAGAGTGGAGGGGATTGGCCTTTGCCCAGCAGTGGGACATTAAAGGCTTATAATAATAATAATAATAAGGTATACCTTACCTATCAATACAAACAAAATTAAAATACATGAAGAGGCTTTTTTAAAAACCCAGGCGCCAAGAAACACAAAAAAATTTCAAATAAAAGCGTTTTTAAACCGATCGAAAGAAAGATACGATTATGATCAAAAGGTAATTATGAGACCCTTTTTACCGACTTCCAATCAAAAAGGAGGAGGTTCTCAATTCGGTTGTATGTTTTTTTTTTTTTTTTTATTTTTATTTTTATTTTTTATGTTTGTTACCGCATAACTTCGTCATTTGTGAGCCGATTTGAAAAATTATTTTTTTATCTTAAAGGTACTGCTTCCAGATTGGTCCCATTTTAATTTTATTAAAATCGGTGTTGCCATTTTTTTTTTAATATTTTTTTTAATGTTTGTAACTGCATGCCTCCGTCATTTATGAACCGATTTAGAAAATTATTTTTTTATTTGGAAGGTTATTCTTACGTCCAGATTGTCCCAAACAAATTTGGTTAAAATCGGTTTAGCCGTTAAACCATGAAGTCGGTTTCTCAAGTTTTTTAAACTTATAAATTATTAAGACGCTGAATTCCATGAAACAACTTCTCGCTCTCACACTTTGACATTTGAATAGATGAGTATAAAATCACTAAACTTTATGTATTTATCGAATAAATATCAGTTTAGCTCAAAATAATTTTGATCCTAATACGTTTTCATACATTAATCATCATCATCGTCATTATCTCAGTCCGGTATAAACCACTGCTGGGTATAAGTAAGCCCCATTTTCTGCCAGCCTCGTCTATTTCCTACTTCAAAAATATTAACTTTATGCTAAGCTTGATAAGCAAGATAGTTGCTAGCAATTTTTAAAGTGTGCCGAGTGAGAAGTTACCTACTTACATTACCTTGCGCCCTCTAAAATATGTGCTCTAGAGCCAATATTACGGCTCTTATATCATTTGAGCACGCACTGGCTCGTTAGCTGGAGAATGTGCTTACAGAGTTTGTTTCTTTGATTGTGAGTTTCACAAATTGTTGTGTTGGTATTGTGGATTGCGCTGATTGGTTCTGTGATTGGGTATATTTTTTATACAATTCATATAAATTGAAATTACATGATGTGCCCTACGACACTCAGCTAACCACTTGACTATTACTTCAATAACTCATTACGTACCATTACGTAGTTTCATTTTGAGACCATAATGCCCACTTTACAAACATACCTTTTAAGAGCCTGATCATCCTGAGAAAAAGTTAGTGTTATCTACGTACCTATAGGTATTTTATAAGTGTGCTCAGCAATCTTCTACTGTATATACAGGGTTATTCATAATTAGCTGCAAATACTCAGGAATTAGGTTCAGGAATTAGGTAATTAATTGTGAATATGAATAATTATGAATAACCCTGTATAAAAATAAGTCGGGTTTTCCTTCCTGACGCTATAGCTCGATAACGGCTGGACCGACTTGGCTGATTTTGGTCTTGAATGATTTGTGGAGGTCCAGAGAAGGTTTAAAAGGTTTTTTTTTTCAACGGGAACGGTAACGGTGAGCGAAGCCGCGGGCGGCAGCTAGTGTCCTTATAACAAGCAACCGAAAATCTTTCAAAATGGTTTGACTGTGTAAAAGTAAACGCATAAAAAATATACCAGTCTCGGGCCGAGATTCATAGACCGAACTTTGACTTTACTTTGATGGAAAGTTCAACTTTCAACCAAAATTATATTTCATAGTTCTGTCAAGCTCTTCTTTATTCAAAATATTGATAGGAAACTTCGATAAACAAAGCATACTTTGCGAAGACTGCTTTGCTGTAAAGCAAAGTGCGGTCTATGAATCTCAGCCTCGGTGTAGAAATTCGAATGATGGTAATTATAATTATAAGTTTAAAAAACTTGAGAAACCGACTTCATTGCCAAACGGCTAAACCGATTTTAATGAAATTTGTTTGGGACAGTCTGGACGTAAAAATAACCTTCCAAATAAAAAAATAATTTTCTAAATCGGTTCATAAATGACGGAGGCATGCAGTTACAAACATTAAAAAAATTATTTAAAAAAAAATGGCAACACCGATTTTAATAAAATTAAAATGGGACCAATCTGGAAGCAGTACCTTTCAGATAAAAAAATAATTTTTCAAATCGGCTCACAAATGACGAAGTTATACGGTAACAAACATAAAAAAAAAAAAAAAAAAAAAAAAAACATACAACCGAATTGAGAACCTCCTCCTTTTTGATTGGAAGTCGGTTAAAAAGAGCAGAAGCCAATTCGAAAATTTCGCTGTGAGTATAGAAAGTTGAATGGTTGTATGTATATTATTTTTATCATTTATTTATATCTCTGGTGGTTTGAGAGTCGGAATTATTTTTTTCTGGTGTGGGTTATGTTAGAAAACGCTCGGTAAATCTGGCTCTAGTTAGTCCAATGAAAAAACATGGTGTTAAAAAAGTTAAAATTTGACTGTACACCGAGTTTTTATTTGCAGGTACCTACTTTAAAACAAAAAAAAAAATCTTTATTGAGGACCACATAATTGTTCGTAAAGGCACTAAACATTACGATATATCTTACTTTACTTTATTACCTATACTTATTATTTTGGGAAAGGTTCGAGATACTACGAGATATGATATTCACCAGCCATTATTATTAGAGCCACTTCTAGTGGTACCTACTTAACCTATTAGCTAACCTACGTAAGACCTAACCACCTAACTACTTACTTGACCTAAGGTCATTTACAAATCCGGTCGTGGACCAATGAGTTTTTCTGGTCAAAAATTGAAGTACCCTCAAACGGTGAAGGAAAATATCGTGAGGAAACTAGCATGTCGTAGAACCTAGTTCGAAAACGTTGTGTCAAGCGTCACGCTAAAAGGGTCCGTCTCAGCGGCCTACTTGCGGAAACCAGTCCGCTCACCAAGAGTTGATCAAAGAATTTGCAATTTTTTTCTGTTTCTCAAAAATAAACCTCTCTAATAGGTACTTTACATAACTATGCAAGGGTTTTTCAAAAGTTCATCAATGTTTAGGACTCGCCATCACGTACACAAACCTTCTCTGAGGAAAGTCTTGCTGTGCTACTCGAAAATACGCCATCAAGTTCATGGAATTTCAATCGTGCGTTTCAGCCACTAGCAATTTCCATTGAAAATCCAGATGTCGAGTTTGTTTTAGAAATAGTCAGGTGCCAAAAGGTTTGAATCAGAATTTGCAGTTCTTTTTTCATAAATAACGAAAAAAGCCAAAGTTTTATTCAGAATTTGGTTGAACAGCCGTAGGCAAGCGCGTGTAGGACCACGCCCATAGAAGGCTTCCGAAGTCAGCACGGCCGACTAAAGAGTGTCTATTGGTTCTACAAAACATAAATTTCAAACAGCACAACTCTGTATTTTATCAATATTCTGTGTTCATACATCAGTAGTTTTTTTTATACGCCTGGTTGATGGAGCAAGCATAAATATGGCCCACTTTTTGCTAAATGGTAAACTTCGCTTATAACAAAGCATTGTCTCGTACTCGTAGGTAACGCCCGTCAGGAATGTGCCCTACGATGATCCTTCAGTCATTTCACTGGCTCCCATCACGCCCTTCGAACCGAAACACGGCAGCGCAGCTTGACAGCAGAAATAGGCATGGTGATAATACTTCTCCGGGCGAGCCCTTTACAAAGAGCTCTACTACTGCTAAAAACTCTTCTATATAGCGCACGCGAGCATCACGAAAAAACTAAGAAAGCCTACAAGACTAACGATTCATTTGATAATCTCAATAATAAAGACACTTTTCAGTTCAAGTAAAGGGGCTAAGCCTGTAGAGGGAGGGGCGTCACGCGACTGTAACGAAAATGACCACTTGACACACCAAAGCTTTTTAAATACCAAACCGACTTCTGAATTGAAAAATGACTAATGAAGCCTTATAATATTTTTAAAAGACCTTATCATCAACATGGTCACAAGGTAAAGGAAAACATCGTGAAGAAACCAACATGTCGTAGATCCTAAAAATTTCGAAAACATGTGCCATAAGCGGCACGCAAACAGGCTAGCGGCCTACTTGCAGAAACCAGCCCGCACACCAAGTCCGGATTTTTTTATTTGCAGAATTTTAGTATCAGTCATTACAGACCGCTGCAATATAAGTACTAAATACGTATTCTTCCAATTTGTAGGTCTACAAGATGATCAAACCATCAAACACGTCGTACCTTATTATCTTATTAACTAAAGAGTCTAGCAAGCTCATTTGCCTGTCAATATTTAGCGACGGAGAAAATTTTTGCACGTAAAAATATTAGTTCCATATGATGCATTAGATAGGTACTTACAAAGTTATTCAACAAAACACCTGGCCACACATACCTGATTACTGAACGTTGGTCCAGCTGTTTTGACCAAAAACTCAAGAACCAAATCGTCACAAATTCTGAAACCTATACCAATCTGCGTCACTAATTCATCACTAAATATTGGCATACCAGCCAGGCTCCAATTTTCCTGGCCACAGGGTTAAGAAGACAATTTTAAATCTATCCATCATACAAATAGATGTCGTTCGTTCTAAAGGCTGCATAGGGAATACCAGCGTTACTATGAGGGTTTACTTCTAATCCTTTTATATGGATTATTACAATGTATTGGGCAAGGCCATTGGCATTCATTTTTGCTTGAGAAGATTTGACCTCAGGCATGGCAGACCGCCACGATACAGTGTAGATGTTATTTCTCATCAATCGTCAGATTATAGACCGGACGGATCCAAGTGGAATACATAATTATGACGGCTGTACACGTGTCGACAGGGCACGCTTGGCATCGCTCCTATAAATGCACCTGATGAGGTGATGCACACTTATTTCAGTACCAGCGATGATTACCACTACCTAATAAGATCAAATCTCTGCGGGTATGTCAATTGCCACTGCCAAAAGCGTTTCTTTGTTTAATTTAGGTGTTTGGCTCATTCTCAGTTTTGTATCTGAATTTGTTTGTTTACTTGTTCGCACAGAAATAATTGTTGCAGGAATCGAACCCACTATTATTTTATAAACTAGCGATTTGCTCCGTCTCCGCGCTGACGTCTTAGACAAGAGACAAGGTCTATTAAGGCGATGACAACTGTGATACAACTTCTCGCTAGCACACTTTAACCTTTTAAGTCCCTGAACTTACTTATCGAAAATCATGAGCAACAGTCTTGTGTGCAATCCGTTGGCATCACATTAGCAAAAGACAATTTTTGTCCCTAACACGTTTTCTAACTTTAGATAGCCACGAACGATGGTAAGATGTTTTAAAAAAACCAGTCAGCTTTTCGTACTTCTGAAAACTTTTATGTGCGAAAAAGTGTTAGGGTCAAACTCATTTTTTGCTTAATTGAGTGCAATCGGTCGTTTCTCATCGTGTCACTGGCTTTTCCAAACCAGATAGTTTTTCGTACTTAGGAAAACTTTTAAGAAGGAAAACGTGTTAGGGTCAAAAACATTTTTTGTTTAATTGAGTGCAATCGGTCTCTTCTCATCGTGTCACAAGCTTTTTCGAACCAGTTAATTTATCGTACTTAGGAAAACTTTTAAGTAGAAAAATGTGTTTTGTTGCAAACAAAATAGTTACTCGCGGTTTTCGATAATTCAGTTCAAGGACTTTATATCTATCAAAAGGTCAAAGTGTCCGAGTGACAAGGTCATCGACGGCTGTCTTCCCCTTAAGGGGTAGTATGGTAGCCATATCTAGCCAGAAGGAATGAGGTAGGAATTGAAGTAGGCATAAAAATAAAACAACTGCGTTGTTTTTTTTTTACTTTTATGTTTGATTCGTTTTTAAATAACATTAAATTAAGTATAATAACACACATTATACATATTAAACTTTGACAATATTACTTATATTTAATTAAATAGATTGAGTAAAAAAGTACATGGTTATAATAGCTGTACCTACTTCCAACATTTTTAAGGTAAGTACCTACCTCAATTAAATAAGGATGATCCAATATAAAATAAACCAAAATTACGCATAATAAGTATAAGTAAAATGTGTTTTTTTAACATAACATGTATTTATTATTCACAAAACTTCATTAAAAGAAAACTAAGTTCCTAATTATTTTTGCCATACTAGACATGTTCTTAAATACACATTTAAAAATACAAAAAACCTAAGTAATTATGTTTATTTCCCAAACAATAAAATAAATAAATTCAAAAACAAAAAAAATTTTCAAATAGATATAGTATTACATTTCATTTTATTTCAAGCTCAAAGTAATTTTGGCTATATTCATCAAATTACCAATACAGAATGAAACAAATACCTATATATTATATTCTCTCTCTCAGAAATGTTCCTACCCTCCTGTTAGATTCCTGACAAAGATGATGGTGGACCCAAAGAAATACCCAAGTTTAAGTTTAATACAGATTAGTCCATTTTGCTTTTGCTCTTTAAAATTTACAAGAAATCATAGAAAAGAAGAAAAATTTACAGGCTTGTGGTCGTTTTTTCACGAAATTGTAAGTGGGCCGCTCGCGGAAGCAGTGTTGTTAGTGGCTGTTGGCTTGGATTACAACAACCAGCTAACCACACTGCCAACGCGGACGGTCCTGTGTCTTCTCTCTTCACTCATCAGCAATGCAGATGATTCCGTCCCTCTTCCACGGGCGATTGAAAGCTAGGGCGACCTTCGGAGTACAGCCGGGTTTCCATTTCATTGGGTGCATATCTGAAAAGCAAATTGGTTATATTAGCTTTGTATATAATAAAATTAGGTTACTGCTTACTGAACTTGATTGGTATTTTTTTTTATTGTTAACAAATGCTTCAACTTTAGGTAAAAACCTTATGGTGGTTGTTGGTAACAAGTTACAGAAGTAACAACAATTTCAGATATTCGATGCCCATTTTATCATCGATTTAAGAACGTATGTTCCTATCTTTCTGGAAGAGATCGCCCTTAGCGATAAGGCCGCCCATTGTACCTTTATTTGTAATGGTTCTTTTAAATGTATTCTTTTGTGTACAATAAAGTATTAATCTATCTATCTATCTTCCGATACTGATCTTCATCTTTCTATATCTATACTAATCTTATATCTTATCTTATACCTTTAAACGAGAAAATCTTGTAAATATATATATATATATATATATATATACAAGATTTTCTCGTCGATCTTGGAAACTGAGCCAACGATTTTCATGAAATTTTGTATACAGGGGTTTTCGGGGACGATAAAGCGATCTATCTAGGATTCATTCTTAGAAAATGACGAGAAGTTGGTGTTTTGCAATAATCAAACATAAACTCAATATACGACTGTTCCTGCCATCTATTGGCGATTGTGAGCAACTAACTGCAAGCTAGAAGGCGTTGTTAATTAAAAATAAGCCAATAAAGAAACGACTCTTCCTGACATCTATTGGCAAATAATAATACTTTTTTTTTTAAACCCGAGCGAAGCTCGGTCATACCGGCTCGTATATTATATTATAAAGAGGAAAGATTTGTATTTTTGTTTGTATGTTTGTAATGAATAAACTCAAAAACTACTGAGCCGATTTCAAAAAATTATTCTCCTTTGGAAAGCTACATTTACGCTGAGTAACATAGGTTATATTTATGTGTTTACGATACAAATTTCTTCCCGTGCGAAGCCGGGATAGGCCGCTAGTCATTCATAAATCATTATTTAAATTTTTGAGAATGGTCGTAGTATGCCCTCGTCATCAGTAGTAATGGTAATGTAGTTTAAGGGAAGGCTCATGTCCAGAAGTTAGGCTGATAATGGAGTAATGACATTATGACTGACGTACTCTACATACCCTAGTGTCCGGGATACCTAATTGGATACTGTCGGCACCCTTTTCAGCAATAGAACTAGGATTATGTGTGTACTTATTTCTTTCTATGTGTTTATGTATGTGTTCTATGTTTTATTTTCTCTTATGATTTCTTGTGTACCGTACCTTTACTCAATGTTCTTCTCTTTCTGTGGTTTCATTTTTTTTATTGTGTTTTTTGAGCCAAATAAAAAAGTTATCTATCTATCTATCTAAACCAAAAAAGTGAAGCTTGTTAAAATCTATGGTGTTGGAAGTGAATATTGGAATATCAGTTCTGTTAACACGAAGCTAGAACTGCTAATAACTTGCTAGTATTTAATCTTCACCCAGATCAAACACTTGTGTCATGAATCTAGATGTGTGTTAATTCCTGGCTTTAGTACAATATTCTTTGTTTATATTAAAAACTAAATAATATAATTATTATCTCAGTCATCTGGTTTCTATTGTAAGCTTTTTTAACTGCTATAGGTTGCCAATGCTAGTGCTCTCAAACGGTGAAGGAAAACATCGTCAACACCGGCGTATCGAAGAACCTAAAGAGTTCAAAAATATGTGTTAAGAGGGAATCACACAGGCGACGCTCCATACAAACGTAGTCCCCTATTTCCTCCCTGGATAATGCCTCTAGAGTAACCATTTTGTCTCATAAAATCCAGATCTGCTATATACGTGCTCGTATGTTTTCCTTTTTTTCAGAAACTTATTGATAAAGAAAATATGACTCTCATATAATTTATATGAAATATGAATTAGAGGTGATATTTTCTTTATCAATAAGTTTCTGCAAAAAAGGAAAATATACGAGCACGTATACAGGGTTATTGGTAATTATATAAGAAACCAGTTAAGGGCTCCTTCTTTACATCTTAACAAACAATATTTGTTCTACGACTTTTGCCAAAAATCAATACACTTCCCAAAAAAAATATTTTATGTTTTTGTAACACTTTTTAGCTCTGTACATTGTAGACGTTTCATGGTAATGACCGGTGACTGAAGTAGCATCACGACCCCGCACCGCGCACCCCTTTCATTGAGATTGCCGCGCGCCGCGCCACGGGGCATAGAGTTATAATTATTTAGAGTGACAAGTTTGTTATTTTTAGTTTTGTATGGAAAAAAAAATAACGAATTATTGAAAGTCGTAGAACAAAAGTTGTTTGTTATGATGTACAGAAGGAGCTCTTAACTGGTTTCTTATATAATTACCAATAACCCTGTATAGTAGTAGATCTGGATTTTATGAGACAAAATGGTTACTCTATAGAGGCATTATCCAGGGAGGAAATAGGGGACTACGTTTGTATGGAGAGTCGCCTGTGTGATTCCCTCTTAAGTGCATGAAAGGAGCCTCTTTGCGGCGCACGGCGCACTTAAAATCTTTTCACCACACTTGGTTCAAGAAAACCAGTGACGCGATACGAAGAAGACTACTAGGTGATGCCAGCATTTCTTATTTTTAGCATTCGTACTAAGAAGCCAAGTGGAGGTTATAGTTCGGGTACATTCAACGACAGAAGTAGATAATCAATTTCAGTTATTTAATGCCTTCTCTTTTGCAAAGAAATGGCTAATGATTTGCAGAAATTAATCATATCTAAAAGCAGATCTTCAAACAATAGAAACATACAAGAATTGTGCATCTACTTTCATCGCTAACTACTTTTTGAGAAGGGTGGTGATGGCCAAATCTAAAACCACGAGAGTAAGCGATAAGTCGTGAAAGGAGTCATGCCTTCGAATTATAAAAAAAACAATAACTGCAGATTTATTTTTTCAAAAATCTTCTCCCGGTTTCGGTCTTGGCCATTATTCTCAAAAAAACACCCTGTATATGACTCGAGAAGTTTTGGTGATTTCAAAGGCTATGTAAGAAATGCAGCCGCATCCTTTGCCTGCACGTTCCATCCAGCAAACTCTGATCTATCCATTCAATACCTACTATACTTAGTTGGGCACGGCTTCAGCTTCATAGTTTGGATGTGACCTATTAAATCTATGACCTGTAAGACCTGACCTGGATCTGACCTATATAGAGTGGGCTACACCTGCAAGTACCTGGGTAAATAGGTCGAGTTACTCTGCACGTACTTAGTTTCACAAGCTAAGTACTTGGACTAAAACTGGGTTTTAATGCCGTTCAAAATTGTTTATGAATCGGAAACGACTCGCTCTCACATCTTCTAGTTACGTTGAAACCTGTTTATGTACTTAGCAACTTATCATATAGAATAGTACCTATAGCTACATAATAATGATACTTATGTAAATGTATAATTTTGATATAGCATGAATCGATGATACGCGTTTGCTTGATAATTTTCCTTATGATACCTACTCTCTCGATTTCAAGTATTATGATCGTGCTCGTTCCTTATTATAAACTTTTTATTGTAATAAAAATCGTAGTTGCCCGTTTAAAACCTGCTTAAACCAATAATTCAATTTGTAGAGGCTATGGTGTGTGTATTTTACTCCCAGTTTACATACGTCTTTGACATCTTCAAATTTTAAGTCGTATTTCTATAAAATCCTGTCCATCCAAAGGTTGTCTAGAAGGACCGCTCTAGCGATTCGACCGCCTATTGTTCTTCGTTATAATTAGTATTATCGTTAAATCTGTAATGTTATATCATTGTGGTGTACGATAAAATAAAATAAAAGTCCTCTATCTATCTGGGTCTAAGTCAAAGACTTGTTCTACTTGTAAAGCCTATTTTCTTATGCTTTGGTATCGATTCTTTGTTAATTTTCGATATCGAACAACTGAATAATTTGTTTCTCTATAGATCCAAAATTAACAGAGTAGGATTTGAACCCACGACCCTTCTCTTGATACTAAGATGCGCTTCTTTATTGTGCATCGAACAACTAATGTGATTTCTAAAATGTCGGGAAATACTTTCAAACTAATGTAACACACCTTTCTGTGCATTTCAGTGAGAGGTAGTTAGTACGAAAAATAATTTAAGGAACACAATAAAACAACAGAAGGAACATCATAAAACTTTATTAAGCAACAAAAAATAAATAAATCTTATTCCCTATCTTTATATTGGAACTTTTATAGAGAATATTTAGAAGGTCTAATGTAAATCCTCTGTATTTGTAAGAACCTATAGGATGTAAAAAGACAGCCCATCAAAGCAAGGTCATAAGTAGATGAACAATTCGGGTTTGTAAAGTTCGAATCTTCTTTTCTTTCTTGGTAAAATTGGCTATCCGCATCTGCAAACCAAACTTGGCATTTCCTTGCAAAATCCAGAGAAAATAGGCATTGAAACTGAAATTGTTAATCTATTATTGTCACTGACTACAGGCTATACAGTGCTTGTGCCTACATTTTATTATTGAAAAGGACGAAATTATACATTTTCTGATACTTAGTTATACATAAAGAAGCGTATTGAATGTTTAAGTTTCCGGAAGTGGAATACACTACCATTTTAAACATGTTAATTTAATAAATAAATTGTTACGTAAGTAGGTTCTAACAAGAATATTTCTGTTCTATATCTTACAGGCCGCATTGTTGGCACTACTAAAGGTGTGAACACAATGAGATTATAACGCAAGGTTACTTGCTACGGCTTCCCCGGGAGTAGTCGTGCCACACTTGACCCACTAACATGATTCCTATTTAACTCCTACTCACTACTTACTACAAATGTTAAAATTAACATGTAACACATGTGGTTTGACACCCATTTTGTAGGCAGATTTAATTATGGGAGTTGACTTTTTAGAGTTCTGAAGCCCAACTAGAAACTCATATTCACCATACCCATCTGTCTGTTTGGCCTTTGCTATAGAGCCAGTCAGCCAGAGTAATGCATACAATACAGAGGAACGCTCATAAAGAACAAGTAAGTATAGGTAATTTAATTTTAGGTAGATAAGAAATATTGAAGTCATTATGCGGCAGAAAGGGATTGTTTTGTTAGCAGTGTCAGCTGTCAGTAGTAAAAATTTTCAGCGTTTAGGTACTAATAAAAGATAAGTTTTTCTTTCTTTGGAACCCTTCGCTGTGTATAGTCTGACACGCACTTGTCAATTTATTGAAATTTATGTTGGTAAGTGCGGTGGTGATGGGCTTGCAATGCAATTTTGTATATAATATATTTATATTTCGAAAAAAGTGGGTTCTTCAAAGCTCTCGATAGTCTAACTAAACACGTAAAAGATCTCAGAAAAAATCTACCGAGTAGGGTCGAAATTAAACTACTAACTCGGTTGAAATACTGATTGTGGCTGTTACCTATTTTCTCAATCCCTTCTCTATCTTTCAACTAAAACCTACTCAGGCCGTAGAGTAAAATAGCGTGAAGGCGGTCGCATAACTGTTGGCAATAACTCGGTAGATCACCAAGGCCGTCTCGAAATAGTAGATGGGAGCAAACATTGTTACGGTTTCTCGTCGACTAACGACCCTAACCACGATAATTTTGTGTAATAGGTAAGTACTTATAATTAATTACAACTGAAAGGTTAGGAAATATTTTGCAAGAGAAACTCCATATTTTCGTTGTTTTTGGAGACAATATGGGGAATGTCCATGAACTTCTTCAGGTTGCTGTTGGTGGTAATTTTGAACTCCAGCAAAAATTCTGCAAGAGAATGTGCTTCTGACTGCCCAAATAAGAATATTTCAACGCGTTGTACCCATTTTCTTGGGTTTAGTTTTGGGATTTGAACCCATGAGTGTCATCACTGGGTGTGACTGATGACTCATCATCCATTTATCTTAAGAACACCAAATTATCATGAGGATGAGATAACATAGGGATTATAGCAGTTTCAATCCATTTCTTTTTATACAGGTAAGTAGCAGCAAACTTTTTGAAAGGTCACATGGCAGCTTCACAAGACTGCATTACATTTGGCAACAAGCCCGGTGCAGCAGTTATTAGTTATCTCTCAAGGGTGATAATGTTCTTGGTTATTTATTGCCTAGTTACTATCAAGTGATTCATTGAACGTGGCTTGTACTAAAATCGTTCCAATTATAAATTCCTGTAGGTGATTGGGGTTTTATACCTACCTAAACAAAAGCGTTTATCAATATCATCTCCATCTGTTAACACATTTTTGCTTTGATATCGCCTTTTTGCTTTTGCTCATTTAGCGTTACGGTAGTGTACATTGATAATTGATTCAATATCTGTCAAACCCGCATCTATAAAGAAACGATTTTTTACGACCCACCTGATGTTGGAGGAGGATGAGGCAATGCTTTGTTACAGGCGATAGTTACTACTTAGTAACTATCGCCTGTAACAAAGCATTGCCTCGTAGGTCATGCACGTCAGGAACGTGCCCTAAGATGCACTTCCCTGCGTCTATCAGTTAGAGGCATACCAGTACACGTGCCAGGAATTTCCCCGGCACCCACACCTTTCAAACCGAAATACAGCAATGCTGCTTCACGGCAGAATGGTGGTAGTAAATAGCGGCGCTGATTTATATTCGTCCGAGTGAAAGGTAACTAATGTTAACAATAGTGTATGAGTGAGAAGGATCAGCGCAGCCATTGCTCGGATTAATAGAATCCTTAGATTTGGCGTTCTTTAGCGTTCGTCTCAGCTCAAATTTACCAATTTAAGCCTCGTGCACTTTATGGTTAAGTGGTCCCTGCCCAGTATCCGGTTATGCCACCTACATTATGTCTTAGATACAGGGTCTAGCTATTGAAATGACATCTAGGCTTGGTCGCGAACCTACCTATAGATAATCCTATAGTTAGTGATCCTAAAGATTTAATTGCTTATATACCTGTTGACTCTGACTTGATAAATGTATAAGTAGGTAATTAATATTTTATACAATAGTTGATGCTTCAAATTGAAATTCTAAAATAAATACCAAAAATATTTTTTTCGTTAGATATATTGGAAGTTCAAATTAAAATATAGTCTTCTGAATTCATAGTCTTGCTTTTAGAATCTGTAAGTTGGTGTTGGTGCTAATTGACAGATTTGAGCAACGTACTGCAGTAGTGCCAATTAGTGCCAAAAGTTTATGATTGATGTTGGCCATTTCTTACCTACTGAATAATCTAAATAACTATTTACAATCAAATTGCAAATAAATATACCTACATGTCTAGATTATAATCCTGAGTGGATACTTGTATCAGTGATAAAACTACATGAACATTGTAATGTTCAGGTGGTGACATAAAACCGTGTAGAGTGGCAAGAATGAGGGGATGCAGGCTAATAGTATATACTAATGTTCAAGTACTATTCACAAATACAAGAGAAAAAAGCAATGAATAACTGGAATTGTTAATCTATTTTTGTCGCGCTAGTTATCAAAACCATGCGATTGCTTAGTGATGTGAAAGGTTTGACTTCGTAAGAAAGAAGTACATATAGGTAATAGTTGTGAGGTTGATCATAATCATTTATGTGCTGCTACATGAGTACTTGGTTTAGTCAACAATTTTGTGTAGACCTCACCATAAGTCTCGTAAATAAGTAATTGTTAGAAGTTACAAACACTAATTACTAACGAAGGCTAAACGAAGGAACTGACCACACTACTAAGCCTACGCCTTTGTCAACTGATAAATTATATACCACGGATTCTAAGCAGGTGGAGCTCAAGTATTTAGGTTGTTGAGGCTTTTCTGTGCATTTGACATACCTATATGACTTCAAGGTGATTCTGTTACTAAGATCTTTAGTTCTATTAAATAATTACTGCTGATTTATCGAACGACAAGTTAGAGATGTAGCTAGGGATTATATCGATATTCTAATTGTTACCAACTTTACTGTCACTTGGTGTACTAAAACTTCTAATGGTATAAAAATAAAACAAAAAAAAATACGGAGAAAGCTATAATAAAGCATACAAACAATAATCATGCACAAAAGATAACAAATAATAAATATAAACATAATATAAAAATAAGTGGTACAAAATGCATGAATTACAAAAAGTTTTTAACCTAAAATACATAATTATATAAAAAATAAATAACATCTTGTCCGTTTAGATAAAAATCTTCCTAAAATAAAATAGGAGAACTGGTGTGCTAAAAATCTTCGCAGACAACAGGTTAAATAACAGTTGTTGAAAAAAATTCGAGACAGTAAAACTAATAAAAGCACAGAGGTGAACATAAATAGACAAACACTCAAAAATACAATAGAAAAATGCATTTTCTTTAATATCATTTTTTCCAATGCAAAAAAATACATAAACTTCAGTAAAATAATAATAAAACTAACAGACATTTACAACGTAAACAACATTAAAAATAAAATACAGTATAACAAAAATAGGTAACACTAACAAGGGACGTGGTTCAGAGATCACTAGAGTTCATAAGATTTCTTATTTCACGTCTGGCAGAACAGCAGCGATGCTAGCCGCCCCGGGGTGTCGTACCAGATAGTGCATTTACAGTGTCAACTTTGCAAAAGCAAAATTGGGCGAGCTTTGCAAACGCACTGCTGGCACGAACTCCGGGGCGTAATAAAAACTTCAATATTGATAGCGGCACATCACTAGAGCGTCTTTCACTATACGGAGCGTCTATGCCGTGTATATTCACTTAGAGTTCTTTAGACACATTTATATCGCAAGTTGCATGATGCAAGCGTCGTTGGTGCAAGAGTTAGTGCATAGAGTATATGCATTAGTTTATTAGATATGACGGTCATGCGCCCACGTAGGTGTTACTATTGTGCATAATGCACCAGGGACTTACTGGCTTATTTATATTCTATGTTAGCTCATGTTTCATCATACAACTGACAGGTCAGGATGGCGATGATTGACAAAAAGGCCAGGATAGGTGAATTGTTATGTAATAAGTGCAAGAATGACAGGGGAATCCCAATACCTAACTATCCTCATTCACGCGCTCAATTAATGCAACGGTTACGTAATCAAGGAAAATCATCGATAATTTTCCAAAGTGAAAATATTACCACTATAGTTAGTTGTAAACAGTTCAAATTTTTATCTCAGTTCTTGAAAGCGTGGTCGTTTTAATATTCAATACGAAAGTTCCAGTGAAAGTGAGACATTTAAATAAAGTGCGTGTTATACGCTAAGAAGTGTGGTAATACGAATACGGAAAGCTAGTAAAGATAAGCGAAATAAAAGGAGAAAAAGCGTTTGAAATGCCGTGTCCAGAATATAGTCAAATAAGTTAGATATGAAATGTTTTGTCTCTTTACATTACTCAGATAAATTGAGACAAAACATAATGTAATTAGGTTACCTTTATTGCTATGAGTAAGCAGTTGAAACTGCTGTTTTTTCTCATAACTCGCAATGGAAATTCCATTTCTATTCGTAGGTATTACGTTGCCTATCTTTTACTTTGCTTTGTATAGTACGACACGTAAGTCAGAAGCCTGATTAATTTGGTGTCAAAATCAAATCAAAAGTGTATTTATTCAGTAGGATTGCAAGGATCACTTTGAAACGTCTTAATTTTAGAAGCAGCAATGGAATGTTCTGAAATGAGTAGGCGCGTCCAACTTTAGTACTAAAGTTTTTTTTTAATTCAGTTTACTAAATTTAATTAAACCAGCTCAAAATTAGAGGCACCGCTAGTAGTTATTATATTTTATAATAATATGTCACTATGTTAGATGCCAATCATCTCATCATTGAGTTTCCTGGTAATCTCCTAGTAAGTACATGCAATAAGTCAAGTGCGTTTCCATGATCTCATCCGTTTAAAATGCAGTTGCATCGGAATGCTATAAACTCGCGTCTTAGTACCACAGTTATTATAACATCACTGCCGAGACCTTGAATTGGTTCTGCTGGAAGCATGATGGTCTATTATTTCTAGAAAATCAGTTTTTATAATCCAATAATATTTTTAATTACTTTGTTCTATTGGCTTATTTTAATCATGAAAAACACATTGGCTATTGGAAGTTGACAATAACAAAGAACGATGGTCCTAAAGCCTGATACTTAAATGGGTCAAAATTATGTTGTTTTTTTCGTGTGTTTATCCATCATTTACAAAAATATGTATACGCTTATTAATTTTGTAATTATTGTAAAAACCTGGAGGTATGTAAAATTAATTATGCAGTGAATCACCTAGTTTGATCTAACGATATGTCGCGTGCGATAAATTTTTTGATTCATTGACGTTCCCGTAGTATTATGGAAATGGGATCTTGACACTTGACACGTGTAGCATTCTAGGCGTAATAGTCACAAACAATAACTGCTCATACATGAATAATAACAGTTTATGTATTCATTTTACTGATGTGCTATACGCCGAAGATCAATTAAGTACATAATATTATATGTAATTTTAATTAGTTTACAATTATGTTTGAGGTAGATAATAAATATAGGGTAATAAATATGATTGATTGATTTGATTGGTGAAGAAGTAACTCTTCAGAAAAACATGCAAAATTATTGAAATGGTTTTTAGAGGTAGGTAAGTGCAGCACTGACACCGTTTTTTAATTGGATACAGTGAAATGTTTCTAGTAATTGTTTGACTCCAATAAGCCTGTTATTATTGAACAATGATGCATTAATTTTAATGACAATTGAATGTTTACTATACATTTTTTTTGTGATTCAGTGTGACGCAAATCAAAGCTATCAATAATAGGTTCTAAGAACGGTGATAAATCTCATTTAAAATTTATACGATTTTGTAAATTATTGCGAACGATTGTTATAGCTTTAGAGTTGAGTATTGCTTGACAGGCTTGAAACAAAGGTGAGTCGCAAGTGGGTCATACTCGCGGCCTTGCTTCGCGCCGGCTTCCAAGACCTAATTTTTTATTAATTTTATAGTGTTTACTACACTTAAGGAAATCACAAAGATTTTTATAATGTCCCAAAAGTTAAGAGCCGAGCGGGATTTGAACCCGCGACCTTCCCCTCGGTACGGGGCTGCGCTGACCACTGCGCCATCGGATCCTAATCACACTCGACGAATAACTCTTAGGGACTGTTCGGCACTAACGCGACCGTGGCTCCATCTACAGTTTTGACGTTATAGTCAACTAACCTGCTCGATAACCGAAGTTGCATTCAGTTGAATCGACGAGAGATGTCACCTTGCGTTTTTCATAATTTTTTATTAATTTTATAGTGTTTACTACACTTAAGGAAATCACAAAGATTTTTATAATGTCCCAAAAGTTAAGAGCCGAGCGGGATTTGAACCCGCGACCTTCCCCTCGGTACGGGGCTGCGCTGACCACTGCGCCATCGGATCCTAATCACACTCGACGAATAACTCTTAGGGACTGTTCGGCACTAACGCGACCGTGGCGTGGTGGTTTTTTCCAAGACCTATTCTGACATCCCACTTGGACATGCTCAATCGTATATTTCCATAGCCAATGTAGCATAAGGTTCAAAATATAGAAATGACAGGGAATAGTCCAGTGCAGTCTATGTTCTGCGTAGAATTGACATTGCAGTGAAAGTAGTTATGACTTGAGTTATTGATCATGACAGTCATTTCCGATCAATTATGTTACTCATAAAGTATTACGCAAAAATCATTGCAATACTTTTACGACCTGAGCGTATTTTGGTCGTAAAAGCGGAATAAAATGGATTGGTTTATAGTGATAAACCCGTGTGGGTGGCAGTCTGCGAAGCTAATGCTACGCCTACAACATGCGCAAACGCACCGTGCAGCGCTGACATAATTGCATATGCAACCTATTGCATTATCTAGTATTTATATGCATTAGAAATATATTTTGTCTTCATTTACCAACACGACAAAATTTAACAAATTCTAAGGTCTCTATATTTTCATTAACAGTTCACTTATAAAGTCTCATAAAATAAAATTACTAGATAAGAAATCTCTTTGAACAAAGACTTTGTGAGATCAAACATGGTTATTCATTATAATGTGCGCGGGGAAATATCACTCTAACCAGTACCGTCTAAGTAGAGCAAAGAATTGCTAGGTCTCATGAGCCAGATAAACTGCATTGTGCAATTATACCAGCGGCATGGGAGCGAGCGCATGATAACCATGTCCGCTCATTGTCGGTACACACTATTAATATGTCCTTGGTACGCGAGCGGCTTTATAAGGAACCTTCGTGCTATGGGAATGCATTTATGAATTGCAAATGTTTGACGTGTGAGAATGTGTTACTTTTACTACGCGTTGCGGAATGAAGGAAGGCTCGCTCCAATGAGCACTTTCCCTCTCGAAGCTACGTAGCGTCCGCAATACCTTAATTGCGTTTAAATAACTGATTGGTGTTTGAAAATTTGGTTTCGTAACCAGGTCCGTGGTTCGTGACGTGGCGGAGCCTGGATTTCGCTTCTAAAACGAAAGCACCTGTCGAGCTCGTAGCGAGCGGAAACATTCTTTAAATTTTATCGTTGCTTTAGTTAGAACGGCTATCTCGTACAGAGCAGTTCAGTTCAGTTTGCTAACGTTCAAACTGAACTGTTCGGTAAGTTATTAGTTTATGAAGAGAATGGAAAGGTTAGTCGGTGGTTGGTTAGTAGCGTATAGCTAGTCTATGGATGTTAGTAGCGAGTTAAACAGCGTAATGAGAATATGTCGCACACGTGATGTGCACAGTGATTAGCACGTGCCGGTCTCAGAAAGAGTATTTACAGGACGTGAAAGGGGTTGGACTGCGGTAGTGGTCCCCGTGACTATCTTTGAATAAATAATTCCGTAGGCGTAGGACTTGCGCAACACTATCACGACACTAGAGACACTTCACTGGAGTCGCGGGCGTGCAGAGGCGGCGCGCGCGGCCGCACCACTGCGCCGCGTTCCACTTTTCCTTCCGGCGGTGTAGCGAGCAGCGAGTTGGCAGCGGCGCGCCTTGCATAACCGACGGTTTCGCAAAGCGGTCGGTGCAGTGCGCCGGATTGAAATACGCGCCGGCTCTGCCAACGGGGCCGTAGTCGCCTGACGCAACGCGTCGCGCCGTACACCGCTCCGAGGCGATAACGCCTCGCTTAGACCCCATCACCTGTCCCCCCCACCACAATTTCTTCGACTGATTTCACGCATATCACTTTCGCCATCATACGAGCTCGCTTTCATCCCGGTCCGCTTTACTTTACCACCAGATTATAATGAAAAGATCGCTCGCCACCGAGAGGCGAGCCGCGCGCTAAGCACGCGAGCGGGATAGATAAGAACGCGCGCCAGATGCATCGGTAACTAGGCCACCACGCACTCTGCCATATGTTTGCTTGATTGCACTCTATTTCGACGGTATGCATACGTACACCTAATTCACGATTCTTGCGAGTCTCACGGTCGGTTGGATAACATGTTGGTTAAAATAAACGAAGTAAGTAACAGCGGTAACCGAGGCGCGTAAGGCCCGTGTGTCGGTTACAATAATGTCGCGAGCGGGCCTCGAGAGCTACAAATAGACGTTCCATTTCGACAGCCAACTCACGGCGACACACGAAAACACTGCAGACAACTTTATGTTTTATATCGAGTGCAAAACGAATGTATATCGAATATGGTTTAACTCTGTCTTAGTTATAACAAAAACGTATGTTCCCCTGTGGAATAAAAAAAACCCACTGATGTTTACAATGCTCACTTCTTCATATCACTGATTCTTTCGAACCAAGTGTGGTGAAAGAATTTTAAGTGCTCAAAGAGGCTCTTTTCGTGCACTCAAAATGCTCACTGATTGCGAGTAACCTTTAAATTTTTCGGCGATTAAGAAATTAATGGGTTATCAACGCTGCGGCCTCGCGGCTGTCACTTCTAGCTCGTGTGCCGGTGCACTAATAAATAATATTTTAGTGTTGCTGGTTTGCTTTACTATGCGAGCTCAAGGCCGATGAGTCACGCCGGTCACCGGGAGCCACGAAACTTGCTCACGTGTAGTCGGTGCACACAAACACCGTTCTACATGCACGGGATACAGACACGAAACAGCTGATTGCAGTCTATTTTGAAGCACGGATAATGCAGTCGTTGTATGTATGTATTTTTGTTTATAGGTGTTACAATGATACCGATTTGTTATTAGAATAAGTGATACGTAACGCGTAGTTTAACATATTGTTGATCGTAAAGTAGTTACATTATTATTCCTGTAATAATAACAGATTTTCAGTAAATTTTGTTTTTAATACGGAATTTTTGATACTTGGTTTTCATTGACCTAAGTATGATGTGAAAGTATTTGGAGCGGTAAAACTTTCAAATTTTTATGCCCTTCAAAATTTACTGTTTTTTTTATCGATTTCAAATGAAAAAGGAAGTTGTTCTCAATTCGGTTGTACATATTTTTATATTAACTTATTTTAGAACAAAATACACAGCTCATAAGATACTATGTAAATACTTAAATTCTTATCATTTATGAACCAATTTGAAAAAAAAAACATTTTTTTACCTGAACGGTAAATTTTACAGATTGGTCCCATAGAAGTTACATCAAAATAGGCAGTTTGATCTTACAGTCGGTTCCTCAAATTTTGTAAACTTCACTTTTAAGTATCTACGTGGTACATAATTAACGTAGTTCACCGCATATTATGTATTTACGCCGTTGGCAGTGCATTCGTTTGCATCAAGAATAAACTTTAAATAATTAGGATGTGCAGTGCGGGCATCGGCCCGAAATAAGTGAAGTGGCACCACACTGGAACTTCACTGCTATTATTTTAGACTATTTTTGATTTGTAAAAGGATCATATAAAAAAACAGTAGGAACCGAGACGTAGTTTGTTGCCTGTTCTTCTACGCTTGGTCGCGTGGAACTGGCACCTAGACTCACCTAGCTTTAAGACGTTTCAAAGTGATTCTTGCATCGTAATGAATAAAAAATTATTGAGTTTGAGTTTGCCCACATACCTTAGTTCACGAACCCACTGCATCAAGTGTACAATCGTTACAATATTGTAGCAGCTCACTGCTATAAAAACTTCGTCGAATTGATACGACATTTTTATAACAGGTTGTCTTTTGATATTCACTCAACTAGACATTTTATAGGTTTAAATACATTTTATTTTTTGAATTTATTAATCAAAAATATCTTTTGCTAAAAATATTTTTGTAAGTGATTGGAAAAAACACTTTATTGTACACATGGATACATTATTAAACCTGTAGAAGTCACAAAAATAAAGAACAAACGGACACAGATATGTCTACGTTACGGATGGCAGCACATAGTGTGGTAAAATTCAATAATTTAAACTGCAGAAACCCACTATACCTACTCACACATATAGAATACTAGCTGCCTGTCCCGGCTTCGCACGGGTAGGCATTTATTTTTTAAACACAAATATGTAGCCTATGTTACTTAAGGTGAATGTAGCTTTCCAATGGTGAAAGAATTTTTGAAATCAGCATAGTTTTTTTGAGTTCATTCAATACAAACATACAAATCTTTCCTCTTTATAATATTAGTATAGATATTTACTATGTATTATGCATATAATGTTTGTTTAACAATATTACTATATACTGTTAGTGTTATAATAAAAGCATGGTTGTGCTTCTGCACTAAAGGTGCGTTATAACTGAGTCAGTCTCGTCCCGAACTGTAAGCCAACCACAAGCTCTGTCTGGCTCGATCTCTGGCTCTGTTTTTGTGTCTGTGTGAGTGTTGACTAAATAAATTCTACGTCGAAACGACACACACAGTATAATAAACTGGTGAGCACTCACATAGACTCAAAACCAGCGCCAGACAGAGGTAGTGGTACCTCCTGATTGGTGTATTTCGGTCAGCTGGGTGTGACAGTTTGTTGGAACAGCGTACCTTACTGCTGGGCTAATTGTGTTCGTATTCACATTTATTTACTCATGTAATGATGTCATTAGTTTACTGTCCTCAAGCTCGGATTTGTTAGGTATTTTCAAACCGCAATGGTCCGTCCGTGACGGCTTGAAAATATCTTTAAATATAGAGGTAGGTCTGAGAAAAGATTTGTTATTTAACAATATTTATTTGAATTTACTATTTAGAGTGAGCGTGAGTGTGAATAGGGATAGGGCGGATTACTTGCAGGATTTATTACTTTATGGATTACATACGAGTATATTATATTCTACACTATTGTCTCGTTCTGTCTCCTAAGTGTTATATTTTATTAAAAAGTGAAGTGATCTTTAGGGTGTTTTATGGCATAGCTGACAGACGAGCAGAAGGGTCATCTGATACGTTGCCGGCTTTTTAAGCTTATTACACGTATTTTATTTAAAAACTAGGTTAATACGATCAGTTTTCAGCATTAATATGCCCAACGAAAACAATGCACGCAGATTATGTTTCTGTCACACAGCACGTATAAATTAATACTAATTGATGACCTAAAAAACGATTCACTCATCAAGTCCAATTAATTTAGCCGGGGATTATTCAGGAATAGGTCAGGAAAAAAGGTTCTAGGATGGCAACCACGAACCAGAACTAATTTATTTTCAAATCAACAATTATACCTTGATATACTATAATTATTTTATTCTTTACTAAAAACTCTTAATTCTTAAATAATCTTTTTTTATTTTATCTTTAAATATTTGTACTAGGTGAACCATTTTTAAAGTATTGTACTCGTATTTTATAAACTTGAAAAAAATATTTTTTATTATATCATTTCGATGACAACAGCAAACCAATTAGCACATTTTCAAAAATAAATTATAAGACGAATTGCACAATCCAACAGGAAACGAAACCGGCAAGAATGTACAGCAATTGCACGAACGAGCAACAGTCGGTTATCGAGGAGCTATTAGCAAATATCGATCATTTCCTGTGGCAGAGAGGGGGAAGTGGGGTGGCTGGCATAACGCCCGAGGACGCCTAGGCTTCCTAGAACGTGCCTCGGTCAGGGCTAGGTCATCTTCTAGGTCATAATGTACAAGGACGAGTAAAAAATCAATCACTTTGAAAAGTCAAAGCTAAAGTTAAATAAGTCTATATTCAATGGAACAAGGATTATTTTGAAACGTTTTTAAGCTAGGTGAGTCTAGGTGCTAGTTCCACGCGACCCAGCCCAAGCCAAGAAACTTTAATATATCGAGTGGACTAGTGAAGGACATGGTAAAGGAAACCAGTTACTTTTTTAGGAAATGCGAATTCATTCATACTAAAGAGACCTTCTCTGCCATCATCAACCCATGCCTGGGAATGCAAGTAGCGAAGCAATTTTTCTAGTTTATGACTATTTAGTAACGCTTTTTTTATAACCTTTTACTTTGGTGTACATCGAGTTATATTCTGTTTTCTTCTAAAGCTTGTTCAAATTATTATATTATGTTTCTGGATCCGTATCTGCATCCCAAAACAATGCAAGTCTACGCGGATGCTACGTGACCCTACGCTGCGTCTACGTCGTAGCACTCGTAGAACCTGACCTACTTATTGCAAGGGCGTAGTCAATTCCTATAAAACTGAAGATGCGATAAATTTTAACTTTTATATTAAACCTTGAAAAACTTTATAACGGTTATAAAATAGCAGTTATATTGGAGCGGAATTATACAATGAATAGTGAAAATTCCAATTCAATGCTAGCATTGAAGCTATATTATTATGATTGTTGAATCATTATGCAACTTTATTATAAAAACAAGTGGGTTTATGCTGTTGTCAATAATAATACTGTCCTATGTAAGCACATTATTGGACTTTTTGCGAACAAGCTAATAGCAGTTTTCATTTTCGTATTTGTTTATAAACCCCGCTAGTGAAACAGGCACAGAAAAACAACAAAAATGATAAATTTACTCTGGCTTCAGATAGTCAGAATAGTTTAAGAAAAGGTGTTCAGTTGCACTAAAAAATCAGAGGAAACATTTGATTATGACGCAGCTTTCTACGGATTTGCGAAAAGTGTACAAAAAACGGTAGTAATGACATCGCGTGTTGTGAATTACAATGGCCGATCGCTTACGACATGGTTTAGAAAGTCGAGCCACGGTCAACGGTCCCGCGGCGAAAGTTAACGTGTGCCCGCAGTCGCACGGTTTCGCAATCGGCTACTGGCGCGAACACAAGTGGAGGCTGAAAATTGCTGACTACGACAATATCGATAAGCTGACTCTAGTGCTCAAAACAAAACAAACAGGTGGACTGCAAAATGCTGACCAAAAACAAAACCAACTAGAAGATTTTCTACACACATACATGCAATCACGCTCATGGGAGTAGGCAGAGATCACGGATTTTCACTTGCTACGATTCTGACACACCTCTTTCGCTTCATACACTCTCATAACATTCTTCATACAAAAAAATATTTTACAATAAAATAATAATTAATTATGCAAAAAAAAAGCTGACACATCTATAGATCAGTAAATGTTACCTTTTACCGAAGACAATTTGGCAGCTGGTAAGGTGAAACACTGTATGAATTGTTAACTCGATTGATTCGGTTTTTATCAGAAAAAAAACTTTATGGCAATCCCTAAGGCACGGTAGTATCCCCTCAGATATTTCAGTAACATGTACTATGCAAGAAGACATGTTTGGAAGAGCAACAGCAAACATTTAATAAAAGGCGTAATTCACTTGTGTTGGTAACAGTACGATCACATTCTCGTATGCTTGAGATTGCTTGAGATGAAAGTGATAGTGACGTAGACAGATTTTTCTTTACGCTTTAGCGACGTGTCTTTTTTATTAGAAATGCGTATCATTTTATGACTCAAGTGTTTGTGATGTTATTTAGGTGTGTATTATCATCTGTTTTGTTTAACTATTATAAAAAAAACACGTGATCAGTAAAAAAATATACAATTTACATACTTTTTATGAGCATGTATGCAAATAATTACTGACTTAATAAATACTTTAATACTAACTAGTGAATAGTTAATAAACCAGAAATAGACATACAACTTTCTTATTCAAATGTAGGTACTTCTGTAAATCTCTAATCACTACGAGTATTAGAATAAAGTGATTCTTTAATTAGTGTACAGACTGATTTTATTAAAGTATACATTAAATTCTAAGTTTTTTCTATTATTTTTAGATTTAACTCAATATTTTAGCAGGCATGTACTATAAAGACGTCTTGAAGAGAATGAATAACTATGCACTTTGTCACTAAACACTTGAACCACAAAAAACATAGTTACAAGAACAGCCACAGAATATAACAGAGAACTGGGACACAAATAAGTCAACTGATCAAGACTAGGGCTGGCGCGGATCTAGTCTCATATCGAAAGCATAGAGAATATTAAGAATCCCGGATGCCCACTGCACATGCGCATTGCATTACTGAGTACAAAGTACCTTCTTCTCATTTAATCTATCTTTTCACTCCTGCAACACAACACAATCAAATCAACCGATCAAGTCTTGGGCTGGCGCGGATCTAGTCTCATATCGAAAGCATAGAGAATATTAAGAATCCCGGATGCCCACTGCACATGCGCATTGCATTACTGAGTACAAAGCAATCCCCTTTCTTCTCATTTAACCTATCTTTTCACTCCTGTAACACAACACAAATAAATCAACCGATCATATCTAGGGCTGGCGCGGGACTAGCCTCATGTTCAAAGCCTGGGAGAACTAAAAGACCCGGATACCTGTTGCACATGCGCATGTGCTTGATTTATAAGGTTACCCCACCCTCCTCTGAATTTTCTCCTGCCCCCCCCCCCCCCTCGCAACAATAAAACTTGAATAACAAAAGTATACATAGTTGCAAATACCACAGAATATGACAAAGTCAGAATAGGGACACAGTAACAGCAACCGATCAAAGCCAAGACTGGTGCGGACATAGTCTTATTTTGAAAGCCTAGGCGCATTGAGCGCCCCGGATACCTGTTTTGACATAACACAAGCAAATGAACCGATCAAGTCAGGGCTTGACGGAATTAGGCTTATTTCGAAAGCCTAGGAGAGGCTAAGAATCCCGGATGGCCGTGGCTCATGCCTCGTTGTGTGCCTTACAAGGGAACCCCCGTCTCCCAATCCCCTCCTCTTACCTATTTCTTCTGCTCCTCGCCACGACACACAAACAAATCAACCCCCCCCCCTCCCCCTCCAACCTTTCTTGTCTCCCCCTGCCCTTGCAACACTTACACTGGAGCCACAGAGGACATAGAGGCAAGCACCACAGAATATATCAGCACTGAATCAGAACTGAGGGACAAACAAAACAACCGATCAGGCCCAAGATCTTGTGCGGAACTATAGTCTAATCACGAAAGTCTAGGGACACCGAGAGTCTTTAGTATCTGATGCACATGCGCATTGCATTCTTGTGATTTACAAGGTTCTCCCACCTTCCTCTGACCTTCCACCCGCTTGTTCTCACAACACAAACAAAAGCGCGGAACTGGGCTTATTTTGAAAGCCTGGGAGCACTATGGGAGCCCGTTGAACATATACGCGTGCTTATTACCCAAGCTTTCTCAGACCTATCTCTTTCCCTTCGTTTTTGCGACAGGGCACAAGCAAATCAACCGGTCGAGTCTAGGGCTGGCGCAGAACTAGACTTATTTTGAAAGCCTAGGCTTAGAATCCCGGATAAAATTGCACATGCGCATTGCATTTTTGTGATTTACAAGGTACCCCCAACCCCCCCCCTGACCTATCTCCATTGCTCCATGAAACGACACAAACAAGTCAACCGGTCAAGTCTGAGGCTGGCGCGGAACTAGACTCACTTTAAAAGCCTGCGAGCACTAAGGATCCCGGATGCCCGTTGCACATGCGCATCCTCGTGATTGACGAGGTTACCCCACCCTCCTCTGACCTATCTCTTCTCCCCTCGCTATAGTGGCACAATACAAACAAATCAACCTATCAAGTGTAGGGCTGGCGCGGAACTGGACTCGTGTTGAAAGCCTGGGAGCACTAAGGGGGCCCGTTGCACATGCGCATGCTTGTAAATTTAAAGGTTACCCCACCCTCCCCTGACCTATCTCCTCTTTCCCCGATCGCGCACTCCTCTGACCTTCAGCTGCATCCCGGGCGAGCTGCCAGCCTTGCAACTCTTGCAAAGCATCTACTCACCCTTTTTTAAAAACAAATACATTGGAAACTATGCCATGACTCGTTTGTATTAGAGTGCATTTCTCAAAACTCACGATTCACATCATGGTAGAGGAAAGGTATATAAAGTCTATTAGTTGAGCGAGTAATTATAATGAACTTGTCTGTACAACTATTATAAGTACGTGACAAGCGAATGAAGTGGGGAGGGAGACAATGGATGCAATCTTTGCTCTGATTCTACAACTAGGTCTATGGAAACGTAGGATTCAATTTCTCCTTATCATATAAACAACATTGATAAAATCACGTCATAATATTATATTAGAAAACATAATATCGACTCAGTTACCATATGCCAACGTTATCAATAATTACTCGCGACCGTCACATTAAAACACGATTTTGTCACGTAACATAAATACAAATACTGGTTTGAGCGGAATGTGAACGGAGAAAGTAGATGCGTCCGCTACTGAGAAAAAGAGTTTTCCACGCGGTTTCACCTCGCGAGAGCGCTTCGGCGTGCAACAAGTGATATGGCGAACGTGGCCGCAAACGACTCGGTAATCGCAAGAAACGGTGTGGCGCGAGGGACGTAGGCCGATGCAAGTACGAGGCGGGCGCACTATCGGAGGCGCGGCGGACGACTGTGGCCGACCAGCTGCACAGAAATAACTGCTCTTTGCAGCCCGGCCGCTCGATGCACACCCCCCTCTTTCCGCGCAGCCGTACTGCTGCCGCGCTCCAGGTCACGGCTGCAGAGGAGCTACCCCCTATTGATCCAGCTGTTGCACCCACAGCCCGGATAGCCGTGAACTAGGCCTTCGAGCCACACCCGGATGAAAATATGAGGGACACCGAAAGCTACTCACTTTGAGGAAAAAAATTGTGGGGGTTGTGATGCGGCAAACCGCAAAAACAAGGCGTCTGTATAATGTATGATTCATTTGTGACACACATTATTTTCCTATCTGACGTTTTGATCGAATAAAAAGGCGAAAGATTTTTACGAGTTGAAGGGAAACCAGAGTAATATGATCAAATAGGAAACGGAAAAGCTATGTAAGAGTAGGTACACAAATTATTATCTGGACTTGAACCATATAGCTCTGGAAAGGAATGTTTTTATATAGCCTGGGTGTTTTTCACTCCAAGCAGAATATAAACAGCAGGTTCATTTAATGAAAACTGGTTCGTTAAACGGACTAATTTTACCTGGTGCTTTTTGAATAAAATACAAAACAAAACTTAAATGCATAGTCCCATTATTGAAAACGGTCAAGGCTAGGTCATATTGGATTGTACTTAGGACCTGCATTTTCCTGGCGCACAGCCAAGGTTAGTATTCTTAGCGTTCTAGTAGGTAAGTAAATAATTAAGTGGGCAATTTATTATCAACTTCCGTAACCTACACAAATGCTGATATTTTATTGAAAACCTACAATACAAATACAAGAGGTTTTGATGGGCCTTGGGAATATGACAATATTTTCAACCTTATTTTCTTTTGATGCTATGACTTCTTACAGTAAATAAGTCAATTTATGGTTATTTTACAAGGCCAAAAAAAGAGGTATTTTAAAATCAGAACAAGGTTTTCTAGGTTGCCACATTTTTCTTATCGTGTCTATTTTTTACGAAATAGGTGTACCTTATTAGCGCTTGCTGTAGTAGGTATTGAAGTCTTCCCTTGTGCAGGTGTTCGGGCACAAGTGCCCCTTTATCGATATGCACATGCAAATCAATTTGGGCTCACGTTATTTAATAACTAGAACATAATCTAGGCTATTCTTGGTCTAGGGCTTGATAGTGTTGCGTGGATTGTCCATAAACATGCATGTTTTTTTACTAATAGAACGCATAAAACATCCTTGCACTCCGAACTATGAATTACCATCAATGTTTAGTGATTTGATAATGAAATAAATCGGAATAGATCAAAGCTGGTTACGACAGCTGCCCTTGCCCTATAGTTGCAATGTTGGTTTATGCCAAAAGAAGTTGGCATGTATAATTGGCTGTAAACTTCGACAGAACAGCCAAAGATTTTAGACTTGACGACGCCTAGACGTCTTGTATCTAAGCATTTTATACGCAGTAATATAATGTATTTACTATTATGCTAGTACCTAAATAAGGACACGTTGAAATAATTCATGCGCAGAACAATCTGCAGATTAACGTTAGCACCGCTCCCAAAATTTGTATTCAAAGCAATAATGTAAAGATTTTATCTGAGAAAGTACAAAACCTCACAAATGTGAATGAAAAGTACGGCATATTTTACAACTCGCTGTAGAAAGTCACTGCTAAAACTGTAACTGCAAAATCACATTTCGTGTTACGACTAAAATTCCATTTACGGAGCCAGGAAACTTCCAATTCTGCAAGAAATGCGGAGAAAGTGAGCGGATGGTAGCGGTCTGATAATTCTTTGTTGCCTGAAGCACACCCTGCGTGAATTATGGATCTGTTGCATACACATACAAGCGAGCAGACTTGGCGATGTGTGACCGAGCTGGAAAAACCCCACTGAAAATCTAGCAACAAGTGTTTATACTTTTTATCTTATGTTTTTTTCGAGCGCGACCTCTACATGTCAAATTTTCGTATTTCGATTTGTGTAGGTAAACAATGCATTAATTTTACAAATAAATTGGACATTATTACAACATTTTTCATGGAAAAAATATGAATTTGGGCAAATAATATGCAGCTTCTTTCCTAAAAATGCCAGGGGCAGGATAAAAATGCGGTGAGGTGAAGTAAAAATCGTGCTCTTAAAGAGTAAGAAATTGTTTCATAAAATAACCGATTATTAGAAGGCTCCGACGAGCGTACAAGTTAAAAGTTGCCAACGAGCGAATTTCGAGAGTTTCGACCTGTAAACCCTCTCACTCCGTTACTTAACATTTTTACTGATTATACTGCAAAGTTAAAGCATTTACAAGTTGTCAGTCAATGCTCAAACCAGTTTTGGCCAAGTGTCTACTGAGCAAAGCCAAGAGAACCACAAAATGACAGCGTAGCATCAATACAGCGCACCATGTGCATGCAAATCGAATACTAAAGAGATAAATCCATCAAGAAGTTTCCCAACTCGCTGTATAGTACGTATACTAAAAACACACAATAAAATAATATTCTAATAAATCAAGCTTAGATTTCTGTAGTCTTTGTTAAAGATGAAACACTGGACATCTTCCTCTACTATGATACAGCTCATTGCTCACGTCGATGTTATTTAAACGAATGTAACACGCGAACGGCAAATGGAAAATATAAATAACAGATATTTACAAAGCAAACAAGCTCGTAGCGTGGGTAGAATAGAAAGGTTTTAGTTGCAATAGCAAAATTCTAGCAAATTTTGTTGATAATATTATGAGCATTTTCGTCCCTCAAAATCCAACACGACAGAGTTCGCCATTGCAAAATACGAATACTCGTCTATAAGACGAATGAGAAATAAATGAACACTACCAATTATATGTATGTTTTTGGGACGTTTATGATTATAATTGCTTATCTTTACAGACAATCCACACAACACTATCTAGCCCCAAATAAGCAGAGCTTGTGCTATGGGACTTTATTGAAATGCAGGATGGCGATGCAGTGGAAGGCTAACCTTTGAAGGACAGAAAGTTGGAGTTAGTAATCATAGCAAGGTAATCTCGTACCATGAGCCACGTAGAAAGTAATGTACAACCTCTTTGAGGATTGGCGTTGACCCATGACTATCAAGTTTACTGTTTATTTGGTCACTGGTTTCGTATGGTAACTTTCTTCGAAATTTTAAGCAATGGAATTATAGAGGTGTTGATTAACGTTTGAGTTGCTACCTCGACTCACTCTAACTCATTATAAGCTTCAGTCGTCAGTATCAGTACCAAAAATTGTGTAGCAAAAGATAGTCAATTAGTCACTGACTCTGCAGCAAAAAAAAACTTACAGGTGATGTGTTTGTGTGCTTGTGTTTCCCAAATTCCAAAATCAAGTATCATCAATTGACAGTTGAATTTCCAAAAGTTTTTAAGTACCTAATTTATTTCCCAGTTTTGCAAATGAAAACGAATTTTTTTTGTAAAATATCAATTAATAAATCTGTCAAATTTTACAATATAGTGGTCAAGTTTGAGTTCGTTGGTTAGTTTTTGTAAAAGCGTGTGAGAAAACATACAAAGGTTACCAAGCTGCAAAAACTAAATTTTCATAAAATAATATCTATACCACCTAGTCTTTATTGAAACTAGGACGACCCCAGAACCCAGGGCGAGGTGAGCGTCAGTTAGATCACCAAAGTCGATAAAAAATCATGCAGCTTTTATCAAATGACAACCAACAAAGCAGCAAATCTACTACGAAGAGCGCTGGTTCCGATAGCTGAGAAGTAAAATCACAAGCTTTTCATATTTCAACTAAAGGCTGTGACCTAACCTAAATTGCAGGTAAGAAGGACAGCGCAGAAGGCTTACCGGGAAACGCCTGTGTCAGGGCCGTCGAAACTGGAGCGGCCCAGGACGTGTCAGGGATAGGTTACCTATATTGCATCGGGTCAGAGCCAGTTTACAAGCTAGGTCGACGGAAACTATGTCGTGGAAAATCTAACTAGTGAAATAGGTCACGTTATAAAACTCCTAGCTCAAATTTTTGATGATATTATTTTCTTACAATAATAGTGTGGAAATGTAATTTGATAATCTCAGTTTTATTTTAACTGGGATTAAGAACGATGTTTGACTTGATAAATTTAAAATTATGTCTTAGTTCAGTTTTTAAGAATTTAGGTACTCTATTAAGACCGACAAGACTGTTAAAATTTTGGTCGAAGTTGGAGAAGAAATTGGTTTTCCTTTTGTTTTGCACACTTTATTCAGGTTACTCCTGATGTTTTATAAAAAAAATAAGGCTGGTTGTGTTTATTTCTTCTTTGATATTTTATCCGCTAAAGTGCGCTCTATGAAATAGTTTTACCTAGTTCTATCGCATTGGAACTATCTGATGTAGAAAAGGTTATCTCTGTTTATTAGGTCACCGCTAGACTACCTATTCGATAAGGCGTGTGATAGGCTAGGATGATAGAAATTGAATTGCGGTATTTAGGTTGTTTTAGCAAACTATTAAACTATTTAAGTTGCTTTTTATTGAAATGGAAAATTCTTCAGCAGGCCTTCCATAAGCTCTCTCTGGCTATGTCTCTGTCTCTGGTTTTGAGTCTGTGTGAGTGTTGACTAAATAAATCCTACTCGAAACATCACACACACAGTATAATAATACTCTGGTGAGCACTCACATAGACTTAAAACCAGAGCCAGAGACAGAGCTTGTGGTAGGCCTATTATACTGGTGAGTTTGAGCATTTTTGAAGAGGGAAGAAACCATTGAACTCTCGACACTGTCACGTCACCTGTCACATGACCGACCCCTCTTCGTTGAAGATCGACAAACTTCGCCAAAAGTCGGGGGGGGGGGGGGGTTAAAGGGGGTAATTGTTCAAGTTATCACTTCCGAAGTGCCAAGTTTTGTTTTAGGCTCTCTGTGATCTGTGATTTTGACTTGTACATTATACAGTCCTATAACATAAAATGCTAAAAAACATGACACAACTATTATTATATTTGCCCTGATATATTTATGATCTATTAAAGTTAATAGACCATAAATACAAGAGTATTTTTACTTTACTAATGATGACAATAATATAATAAATAAATATACAACACCATCTAACCCCAAACTAAGCAGAGCTTGTACTATGGGAATCAGATAGCCGATATAATTAATACTAATATAAACATATTTTTTATTTTGTAAATACATTCTTAGAGAACAATTACGCCTTCCAGCACAGAAGGCAGAACTACTCCTAACTGAGCTATGAAGAAATATAATAACCTATGTAAGAAACTTACAATACATACATTACAAGTGATTACAAAATCTAAGTAACAATAGTTTAAACTGTTTTATCGTTAAAATAGTTAAGGAACAAGTAAATTATTAATTATTTATAAAAATAAAAACTAAAACTTAAAAAAACTAAATTTCTCAAATAACCTTTTTTATCCAACTTGTCGATCGCACAAACATAATTATATCCAATCTGATGTTAAGAGCAAACCATTGCCTATAGCAAAGCATTGTCTCGAAGGTCACATGTAGGGCACGACAATAACGTGCCCTTCAATACACTACCTTGTGTCTATCAGCTTGTGGTTTAGCCTCACGTGCCAGTAATTTCACCGGCACCCACACCTTTCAAACCGAAACACAGCGATGCTGCTTCATGGAAATAGGCATGGTTGGTAGTAGTTACTTCCCCGGACGAGCCCTTCACAAATAACTCTACTACTACTAAAACATTGATTATGATTCGATTTGGTTTTTTAACTTATGGAAATATTTCCCGACAGTCATAGATACCGTCATCTCTTGAAATCAAGATAATATGTTGTTCTTTTTCCATTAAGTGCTAATTTCAAGTTGGCTTTCAAGTTTTTTATACGTAATTATTGAAAACCTCCATCCAATCGTGCGTACGTGTGTGCAAACAGGTATAAGCAATTAAATCATGACTTTCACCTTTCAAAATAAAAATGCAACACGCAACTTGAAGATGGCGTATACGCACTTACCAGATTGATTCAATGTTTATTGGTAAATTACCTCAAATAATTACCAGGCCGTTGACTTTCCAACTAACGATGTCTACCTACTTCGTGGTATCAGTACCCGACGTCGTTTTGCTCTCTCTATTGTATGGAGAAAAGATGAGACTGCTAAAATACATTACGTAGAAACGACCGAAACGAGTTTTTGTCTCATCAATTTTCCATACAAAAGAGAAAGACACGTGCTCACACGAAAACAATATTTAATAGACGAAATGTGGTAGCAAAACTTCGACTTCGGGTACTAGTCAAGGAAATCACTACATTTAGTTTTTTAATGACTAAAATTAAATTTTTAAGGTTTCAATGTCAAAAAGTAAATTTGTAATTAAAGATAAAAAATATGTAAAAATTAATAAGTAGGTATTTAAAAAAAACGTCGACATTATTATCACAGAATACAGAACACGTGTTCTGTGATTATAATCCAGAACACAGTACAAAATAATTTAGAACCAATTTTCTGGGTAATACACAGTATTGATTTGCATCTTCAGTTTTTCTTCATAGACTGCCAACGCGATCTCTTGATGAAGTGCTGAGGTGGAACTAAGGAACAACTGAGATACCACCAGCTGTGTTCACTCCGCACATATATCTCGAGAGAGCACAGTGTGGTACCCGGTCGTTCGATAGCCCGAAATAATTCTTTGACGTTTTCCCTTTCTCGTTCGCGTTGCTTGCAGAGCCATCTCTGGGTGGGCGCTTGTACCACGTAGCATGCTAGGAACCGTGTCGTTTGTTCGATGAGCTAAGATGTGCTGTCGTTTTGTTACAGAAATAAAGCTACAGATGGCACTGTTGCTTGTTTTGCGTTTGAACATATATTTGCTAAATTAACATACAAAATTGTAAATGCAAACGATACAACCTTCTAAAGAAAACATTTTATAATATAATAAACAGTAAATTCAATCTACACTTGTGATACAATTTTAGTAGTCAGAATAAATCGCCAATTTTGCGAATGAAAAAATTCGTAGTAGGTGCTACGAGTGTTCGTAGCACCTGTACAACATAATTCATTACGTAAGTGTCAAAAAATTATAAACGCCTTTTTTCGACAATGCGTAGAACTTCTAAACAAAATCAACAGGCATTTCAAGCGAGCACATTTAGAGGGCAAGTTCAAGATCGCGATTAATAGTTTTCTTCCAAAAGGAAGTGGGTTGAAACGAGGGGTTCCGTTCCCCCCGCGACACTCTTACATATTCCGTACCCGGTCCCAAACACGTGCCAACCCTGACCTTGAGACGAACGCACACAGATAAAAGCTCCCGTCGTCTTCGCGAAGCCACAGAATAACTAACAGTACTTATAAAAGCCTCCCGTCTTCACGCACACCAGCCTAAGTTTTACTCCCACATGTATTTTACTTCACAGGCAGCGTGGGCGTCCATTAGAAGGGAAGAAAGAGAATTTATGTTTGTGTTTACCAAGATAATAGAAATATGTGTAGACCGACCACAGGCTAGAGAACTAACAAAGAAAGGATGGTAACAATAGCCTTTACAACCTTGCTTTATACATAACAATATTGTGTCAAAAATAAACAGGGTTTTAGTTATTGCTATCCCTTACCAATGGGAATAGTAACAGATTTAAGTATTGTCTAATCTAAAGTGTAAAGTTTTTAAGTATGGCTGCTAGATTTTAGTATGTTTTAGTTATAAGTGTGTAGAACCTACCTGCTTTATTTTTTTATTGGAAAACCAACAGCTTATAATAACTTAATAATATTAATACGCTGAAAACCAGTGAGCCAATTATAGGTTTACACGGATATAAAACAATCTAGAAAAATTTAATGTGAGCGCCGTAAGTCGACATAATATTGAAGAAGATGATTATTGGATATGCATGTGCATATAATAATATGTATGTGCATATAATACCTTCTTTTTTCAGCTAAATTTATATTGAAATGATGTTTACTTGCTGTATACTGAGTGGCAAAAATATTAGTATAGATATAAATATACGTAGGTCTTACCTTCCTAACTATTTACCTACACGTGTTAGTGCAGGTAAATTGTTATCATAAAATTGTTACAATTACCAATAACTGATAACGAGTTTGAATCATTTCCTGATATCACCGAGTAGGTGCATTTAAGCCTCCCTAATTTCTTTACTTTTCTATTACAGTTATAGCTAAACCTACCTGGAAAAATCTTCACAAATTTTCTGAAAAACCTAAATGTATTTAAAATTGTGAGAGCGAGTTTGTTTTAAGTGGCTTTCGTTTTAAACCAATTCATCATTTTGAGTTACCAACCTTTATTTTACTTTATAGTAAAAAGTAGGGATACCTGATGAGACCTACCTTGGGTTTTCGATCTTCACAGCAGTCATATCCTGGTCTTCCTTTGAGCTGCACCTGAAAAAATAATCACTGTGAGCTAAAACTGAATTAATATTTACGTGAATTCAGCTTTCGTTACACAATTTCAATTTACTTTACCATCATCATCAACCTATTATCAGTCCACTGCTAATAATCTGAAAATATGTAATTATCCATCTATTTTTTTTTTATGGTTCACTTATACATAAAATTAAATGTCCTAGTTATGGCAACAAAGATTTTTGATTTTTGAACTGCTACTGATATGGTTTTATGTATCTATGGAAACAAGGGATTATTCTCATCTGTCTCCCTGATTTGGAGGCATTTAATATGTGCTTAAAAAAGTTCGTCCTCTTTTTTTAATAACATGGGGACAGACAGAACTTAACTTATCATCACTTAACATCAGGTGAGATTGCGGTCAAGCGTTAGCCTATAAATTGTAAAAAAAAAAAAAAAATTTGAAAAGTTTTATTCGTCACCTCTTTGCTAACTGGGAAACAGGTCGTGAAATTGTAGATACCCAAGAACTGAATAATGTACAGTAGGTTACAGTATTGTCATGAAAAACCTTGAGGTCTCTAGTGCGGAAAACAACGTGTGACTCATCTTTATTCATACCGTATACTGTGACGTAGGTAGCGTTTACCGATGCGATCATGAGAAGCAAATGTATGAAAAAAATCGATTAATTTTTCTGCTTCGGTTTCCATATTTTTTTTCATTGTTGGACAACCAAATTTTGTTCAGAGCAAAATTTGGTTGCTGTTCATCTCTATATAATGTTTTTTTTCATGTAAAATAATGGAACCAATTAAATAAACTGATAGATTAACTATTTTTTTTTTCCTTGGTCCCGTGCAACTTTTTTTTGATGAGTTGTCCTTGCTTTTTATATTTCATCCTAATGATAAGACCATAGACAAAGGAAAACATTCCTTTGTCTATGATAAGACTTAATAGTTGAACTACGAAATTAGTTTATAATAATAAAATAAACCTTGTGGCATAACAATATACCTTCATAAGTAAAACTATAATTATGATAAATGGATGCAACTTGATAAGGTAGATAAAACATCTAATTGGCTAGACAAGGTTATTCCAATGCACTCATTGTAAAGTATTACATAAGGCCTTTAAAGCCCGTCACACACCTATAAAATATATTAATATGCCGTGCTATAATATATATTACGGTTATCTATGGTGTAAGTTGGTGACGTCATAAAAATCGCAGCGTGTGAATATTTGTCATTGACAAGGACTGACATTTGATGACACTTGATGAAAAAATTAGCTTAGATACACTTAAGACCTGCGCACATCTAGGCGATAGCGATGGCGATCAGCTGAAACGCTGTCAAATATCGCTGTCATATTTGACAGGCCCTTAGGATGAAAAGATTTAAACTATAAAATCATCAAAACTATCAACATGCTAACTATTAAAAAAAAAAAAAAAAAAAACTATAACAGCTGAATATAATTATCAACTTACATCATTCGTAGATATTCATCAGATGAATTCTAGCACGTTTATTATTCTAGATTCTAGATCCTGGATCCTATCAAAGTACGAGTATTTTGTTTAGAGCTAGATTCCACTGTCTGAAGTGCCCAACGGTATTTATTCGTAAAGAATGATAAGATGTTCCAGGATTTCAGAAGCATCCTCGGTTTCCGCAAATTTAATTAATTTCTATAAATAGTTAGGTAGTACCGGGGTCCTAGGCTCTGCGTCATCGGCCCACGCGGGGTGGAAGGAGGAAAGGAAGGATGGGGGGAAATCAGGAAGAAGTCGCGCATGCGCTCTTGTTAATGTCAAGGGGCATCTGGGGAGCCTAGGCACGTACCTAGCCCTGTAACATGACATTTTTACACAAATTTTTAGTTTGGTCTTGGTTTTGGAGGCACAGAAAATATATAATTACTTAGTTTATGTTAGTAGTATAAGTGTTATTTTTATGAAACAAACATGAATAGTGTTCAAAACCATGATAGTTTCAAAAGTAAAAGTGTTATAAACACTTTCTTTTTTATAAAAATATGATGGATTATAAATAAATCTTTTTGGAAATATCACATATCACTTTTTTAAACCGCAAAAGATCTGCGTCCCTGATGCGGCGGGTAACGCGATAGCTCTAACAGCTGCCTCATTGCGGAGAGGCTGGACACCGAATGTCTCTTCATGGAGTACCGGACAAGAGCGCATGTACTATTCTCATAAAGTATGTACCGAGGGCTAAAGCTATATGTTTTATTATATTTTGTATTTCGTTTTAATGTGTGTGTGTTTTATTGTGTACTAATGGACTCTGTATTGGCATATTTATAAGTCTGATGGTCTAGCGGTAGTGGCCCCGCCTTCCGGTCCTAAGGTTAAATCCAGTCGTGTACCAATGAGTTTTTCTGCCCAAAAATGTATGTACACTATGTCAGTGCTCTCAAACGGTGAAGGAAAACATCGTAAGGAAACCGGCATGTCGTAGAACCTAAATAGTTCGAAAATATGTGTCAAGTGCACGAAAGGAGTCTCTTTGAGGCGCACTTAAAATCCTTTCACCACACTCGGTTCGAAAGAATCAGTGATACGATAAGAAGAAGAAGAAGTCTGAAATATAAATATTGAATTGAATAAAATTTTTGTTATACGTCATGGTTCAATTTAAATCAGGTGGGCAATCTATTTAATCCATCAACTAGCGAATAAAAAAACTACAAGCCTCTACTACCTCTCAAATCCAAACGACAAAAAGTACTAGAGTTTTTTTCATCATTTTCCTTCACCATTTGAAATAATGTACAAATTAAAATATTCCGCCAATTAGAATGAATGAAACCATCTCAAAACAAGGTTCTATAAGTTAGTACTTAGTTACCTACTATTCATGTCATCTACGTAGAAGCTCTATTGATCGGACAGAATCTAGGTCACAGGGCTTGCGCAATGGGACCTAGACCTAACTGCCAGAGGTGAAGCTGGCAGGAAATGAACGAATATAACTCTAGAATACCATGATAAAAGAATGACAAAGTCAAAAGGTGGATTTTACAATGGGTTATTCTGATTGGTATGAGATTATATCACCTATTATGAGTACCTTTGATATTTTTCAGAGGTATTTAGGTTCAGCTTTAAAATCTGAATTTTATTATACTTTTCAAGCTATATCAGCCAAATTCGATGTTTGTTATGTTCAATGTCTCAGATGTGCTTGTCGTTTTTTTTTAGTTTATCCATTGCTTGTTTTTGTCGACTGAAGACCTAATGTGATAGCTATAATTTTTAAAGATAATTTTAGATTATAAACAACGAAATTCGAAGGCATAATGGCATAATAATAAATATAAGTTGAACGAAATTGACGACAGGACACATGAAGTTATTTAAAAATGAAAGCGAGCTTGTAGCCAGTATAGCGGCTTGCGCTACTATTATGAAATAAAAACAGTTTAGAACGTTTTACAAATGTAATTATTATGAAAACACTATGTTAAAAGGTTCGCCAGAAAAAGGATATAATTAAAACAGAATATAAACTATGGCGGCCAGCTAATCAAGTCTCAAAAGACTTCAAGTTTTCCTTGTGCGTGGTCCGATTATTTTCTTTTACTATTGGCAAAAATATAGATAACAAAGCGTGTGATATGTCTCCACCCGATGGTCGGAAGACATTCTTATGATGTCGGTGGATGATGAATCACCGCAATCTTCCCGCAATCTCCAGGGTTTCGAGTTTGATGACTCAAAATCACAGAAAAGCAAAAACGCTTTTGCTATTCTGTGCTCATAATCGTGCTTCCTGGAAATTAAAAACCTACGTACCTTCTACCTAATGTTTTGTCTGCACAATTTTGATTAAAACATACCTTCTTCTAAATTTTTTTGATTTAGTATTTACATAATCTAATTGTGTTCCCAAGTCATAGTTTGAGAGAATATAGCCCGCGTATTATTCTATCTGCCCATATAAATTGTTCGTTTCAGAACGTGTAGGTTTCGGAAGCTAGTACTTTGTAATCTGGGTGGAAGCTGGATCGATCTTCCTGAATCTAGGTCACAGGGCTTGCGCACTGGGACCTAGAGGTAAATGTCAGAGGTGAGGCTGGGAGCAATTAAACGGAGTTCGAGATATTGGAACCTACATACAGTATGAATAGTGAAGTAGGGACCGGAACCTTTGACCCAAAGGTTTAGACCTTTCTTATGTCAATTTAATTTTTAATGAACTTTCACGCAACCAAATATTATTTTCCCTTCTCTTGCTCAAAAAGAAAAGTAATAAAAAAAATAGTAGTTCATCTTCTAAGAGGAAAGTTTTTTTATAGTTTTATCTGTCAAATGACAATGAGCCTTCAAAAACGAAAAAGTCTTTAGTCATAGGTAGAATAATCATGACTAAAGTCTTGACTTATCTAACTGACTCACAAACAGTGATCCAGGGCTTATACTTTAGGCAATGTCACACACTTAAGTAACACTTGTACGTAAGACCACATGATTGTGAGACCAAAACAACCAGAAGTACGCATAAGTACCTATTACAATAACAATGTGGTAGGTAATTAATAACAAGAGACGACCTAAGCGAGCGACCCTGGACGATATCGGATACTTTTGCTGCGGTCTACTATACTATGTTCATTTATCATTACGAATGACAGGTGCTATTTTATACCATAATTTATGCTTTTAATTATAAAATCAGAGACTACTAAAACAATTAATTAATACAAAAATTCTATTTTTTATATAGAAGAGATCAAAAATATTTCCTAAATTTGGGATAGTTGGGCATATGATACATTAGTTCTTAGTTTGTTCATACCCTTAAATAGAAATAGGAAACGCCCATACTTAAGACGCAAAAGACTAGAGGAGGCTGATATAACATAATCATGGCCAGAAGTCGAAGATAGAGTTACCTGATTCCAGTAAATATGATGAAGATGATAAAGTAATGCAGTTGTTTGTAAAACTACGTGAATGACAGCTTTTTGACATGCTAGAGTTTAGAAATAATGATGAATAAAAGCAGTTAGCCTTGTTCTCGCATGCTTAGATCCAATAAAGACTACCGTTTGTGCGTGGGATCGCATATTATATTCGGTAGCACCAACACAAACCCACATCATAAAGTACTTTGACACTAGGCTTAAAAGCCAGTGTGTACATCGTTGATTACAGGAAAGAGAAGTAAATGTGATGCTGGTATTGAAGTATTGATGACTGTGTTGAAAACTACTAAAGTATTCTTTCCAATCTAAGCAGTGCAGGGTTAATGAAGGATTCTGTTGATGATCGAGCTTTGTAGAATTTTAGGATATACAATTTGTAAGAAACTTCAAACGAGCCATGTATAGGATATTATCCTATTGCATATGCAATTTCCACAAAATTAAGGCTAAATCTCTGATCGACCGAAGGTATTTATTGTAAGGAGACGGAAAAAACTGAGTAGGAGGTAGTTTAGATGATTGTGTGTTAATGAGCTAGTTGGGATTTCCATGAAGTACGAGGTACATTTAGTTTGATTTGTACTCGTAGTATATAATCAACGGTGCACACGATACGAAAGAAACGCCCACAGATCTTTTGAAACAATATATGTAGAGATACATTAGTCGAACATAATATATTATAATATGATTAGTCAAAGTCAACAATAATTAATGCATTTGAATGGCAAGGATTGATTTGTCTAGGTGTCAGTATCACGCGACCAAGCTTAGGCCGAGATTCATAGACCGAACTTTGACTTTACTTTGATGGAAAGTTCAACTTTCAACCAAAATTATATTTCATAGTTCTGTCAAGCTCTTCTTTACTCAAAATATTGATAGGAAACTTTGATAAACAAAGCTTACTTTGCGAAGACTGCTTTGCTGTAAAGCAAAGTGCGGTCTATGAATCTCAGCCTTAGAAGAACAGGTAAGAAACTTTCATAAGTCAAAAAAGTTAACCTCTATCTAAAGATAAAAATATATTTATTGTCTATTAAACTAGGTTCAAAAGTGTGACGTAAGCAAATATATTATATAAGTTGGTCTCACTAGTTCAGTCTAAAGGCATAGACATTCTTGTACACGAAACAATAAAACGTACGCATCCGAGATTATAAAGAAATTAACGTCTTGGTGGTTTAGAAGACTTCTAAAAGTTTTGGTATTGATAAACAACATAAATTGCCACATAGTTCAATAGGATTTCCAAAACAATTAAGAATTTCCAAAACAATTAAGAAAAAATTTATAAAATCATACATTTGGAGCATAGCACTTTATGGGTGTGAAACGTGGACCATGACACAAAGAGATAGAGAATTTTTGGAAGCATTTGAAATAATAATAATAATAAATAATAAATATTCTGGACAATCCACACAACACTACCCAGTCCCAAACTAAGCAGAGCTTGTAATATGGGAACCAGATAGCTGATATAATACTTGAATACATTTTTTTTTTTTTGTAAATACATACTTAGAATACAATATAACACCCAGACAGAGAACAAACATTTATGTGCACCACACAAATATTTGTTCTCGGTGGGGATCGAACCCACGACCTACGGCGCAGAAGGCAGAGCTACTACCAACTGAGCTAGAGGCTAGTCAAATGTGGTGTTGGAGAAGAATGGAACGGATCAGCTGGACAGAAAGAGTAACGAACGTAGAAGTATTAAATAGAGTCGACGAGGAAAGAGCCCTAATAGGAGTTGTTGAGAACAGAAGAGGAAAGATGATTGGCCATCTTGTACGACATGACAGCTTTATCAGAAATATTATCGAAGGAAAGGTAGAAGGAAAGAGAGGAAGAGGAAGACCAAGGATAAGCTAAATGAGCCAAATAAAAGCAAAGATCGCCGTCATGTCGTATAAGGAGGTCAAGGAGGTTGCCCTCAAAAGAAATACCTGGAGGAAAATGCATACATTACGCCGACAAGAGCGTTGCTCTTAAATAAGAAGAAGAAGAAGTTCAATAGATCCTGCTACAGGACAATGGAGTTTTTAATAGTGCATTTATTGTGGCCTGGTATTACCTTGGAACTGAACCAGCAGCGGACGGAGGATGCACGTCAAGACGTGATCGTAGAACCGATTGTAATCTTAATCCATGTTGATGAATTCGCTGTAGAACTGAGCCATTAAAACTCAGGACTTGACATCTCTGAGTGCATTCTTGAGAAGACAGAAAGACAAAATCATTGATAAAGGTCACGCTGAAAATCCCTAATTGGTTTTATGAATCATTACTGAAATAAATTGGGCATTGAATTACCAAATTATCTACGCTACGCTTTGAAACTTGATTTGCATCATGCAAAATTATTTTTAGCCCAATTAATTTTAACTGAAACGAACACAACAAAATATTGTGTACTCGTATTAGTTTTTTTAAATAAATAAACATAATGGAACAAGGTTGTTTTTGCCTATACCTACATACTATGAATCGACTGGCCTCTCAGCTCAGTTGATAGTAGCTCTGTCTTCTGCGCCGTAGGTAGTGGGTTCGATCCCCACCGAGAACAAATATTTGTGAGGTGAACACTGATGTTTGTTCTCTGTTTGGGTGTTATATTGTATTCAATGTATGTATTTAAAAAAAAAGTATTTAAGTATTATATCAGCTACTTGGTTCCCATAGTACAAGCTCTGCTTAGTTTGGGGCTAGATAGTGTTGTGTGGATTGTCCGCATTATTTATTATTAATGTACATTTGTTTTGTGTTGTCTATTCATTATTCTATTCATTTTACATAACAATTGCCTTTCTTTCAGAGCACGTCTACCGACAATGCGCATTATAACTCTTAATTTCTTATCGTAAATTTTACTTGAACTTCTGACTGGTAGTTCTACTCAGAGATATTAACCTTGGCTTCCTAGTATACTTCACTACCGATACTTTTGCATTGTTTTTCCGTAGGGAACATAAAGACACACATTCCCATTACGACTCCATAAAACGTTCTGTTTTTAAAATGCATGTGCAAGCAAACGTGCAGACGAGTAAAACAGAAATAAATAAGCGTGTGTGTGCTGCCAGCTCTGTTGCTAGGCGTGTTCAAGGTCTGCGCGACCCTGGCAGTGCCTCCCCTCCACTGCAACGCAAGCTGCAGTGCTGGGGTTGCCAACTGGCCCTTTGCTTAGATACTCATGTTACTTTTTAGTCAAGAAAAGATTTGCTATAATTTTTTAATTAAAATACAGCCATTCATGGCAAACAAATGTACCTATTCTTGTTATTTTAGGTGGATCACGGTTAATATTAAAATGTATTCAAGGTTTGAAGTAAAATAGAGAGTAATTCGGTATACAAAGCTAAATTGTGTAAATAACACTACTGTGCGACTAGGCCGTATTCAATAATTTCTATGGCCTATTTCAAAAACAACAAAGTTGGTAACACAGATCTACTGCACACATCGCCAACTCACCAACACACGCACGAGTTAAGAAAGGGTTCGCAATAGTGTGCATTCGTGGTCTACACATACACGATATCTGATTAATGACGCGGGATATTCAGTTTCAGTAGGGCTGATGTCAGTGTGCGTGATCTGTTTCAATGTGGAAACTGCTCTGACGCGACATTTAAAGAATGCGCTATTTTTGACCACGTGACCATACAAAATCACCATGTAAAATGAATAAAAGTTTCATGAAAATTCACACCACACACTCGCACTCTTCAAAAACAAAGAAAGAAGATGATTTATCTCTCCATTAGAAAAAAGAGGATAGACTCCACTAGTAATATATAGGACGTTTATTACCGCCTTGCCGTAATTCGTTTGATACTCATTTTTGTTTTATTCAGAACAATTCTACCTAAAGAGTCTGTCAATTATGAGCTAATCGATGAAACTGCGAAAGTTATATTTAAAACTGTGTAACTTTGCCTCAGCGGAAAGTTCCTATACATACATCACAAGGCTTTGAGTATTTAATGTCAGAAAATTAGGATGTATAGATAATTACTAATTACATAAAGGTTCTTTCAAAGTGATCCTTGCGAATCTATTAAATAAATACACTTTTGACTTTGGTTCTACAGAAATCAGGTGGTTATGAACAACCTTAGTCATATTATGAGCATACCTACCAAGCTACAAGGTGAGACACAAAAATAACAAAAGAGTGCTAATAGATTCGGTAACAATTATAAACATAAGGCCACCTATAACTATAGTATTTTGAAATACGCGTCATGACGCATCACACAGTTTTTCCGAACCGGGTAAGTCTTTCTGCAAAACGTATTGAATAAGGCAAATACCCCAATGATAAGCAAATCATGAAGAATGTCCAGCTATGAACTTCCTTCGGGTTCAGTTCGGGTTCCATAAGGTAGTTAAAATAACCAACATTGCTGCAAAATAATAGTTTTGGTTGACTGGCCTCTAGCTCAGTTGGTAGTAGCTCTGCCTTCTGCGCCGTAGGTCGTGGGTTCGATCCCCACCGAGAACAAATATTTGTGTGGTTAACATAAATGTTTGTTCTCTGTCTGGGTGTTATATTGTATTCGGTATGTATTTACAAAAAAAAAAAATGTATTCAAGTATTATATCAGCTATCCGGTTCCCATATTACAAGCTCTGCTTAGTTTGGGGCTGGGTAGTGCTGTGTGAATTGTCCACAATATTTATTTATTTATTTATTTAATTTAGCTAGTTGTATAAAAAAACATTTTACGCTAAAGGCAGCTATAGGCAGTAAAGGGTGAAAATAAGACACTACGCAAACGAACTCGTTTTTACAGTGTAATGTGGAAACAGAGGCAGAACCACATCATCTACTAAGAAACAAGTCATAGATACACCTACATGTAAGCAAAATTTCATGTTTCCGAATCTCAGAGTTTAGTACTGCATCGTGATTGCAATGACTAACTATAGCGTTCCTGGCAACGGAATGTCGTGACGCAAGCAATAAATCATGAGATCACGCCTTTGCCTTTCTTTACCTTTCAATTTCAAGTAAAGCAAATAACATGACAATATTTATATTTAATTATTAGAGTCACCAACATCGTATACACCTAATAATTCTTAAATAATACAGAACAGAACAGATCAAGTCACGTCAAGTAAAACAATAATTATAGGGTTAGACCGATGACCTAGAGAACAATGGTTGAATAATAGTACATTGTTACCTGAGTGTTGAAAGTCACGTTTTTTGAGTCCCGAGACGGGTTTGGCGCCAGAGCGTTAGCGAGGGCGCCAATGGAGCTTGAGGGACTCAAAAGACTTTCACCCGAGGTAAACACTGTGCTTTTCATTACGAATACAAGGAAAGTACAAATAAAAACATGAAAGAAAAATTTGTGAAAATAAAGATTGAATTGCCGCCTTCCCGGTTTTTTTTTTCTTTTTCTCTGGCGGGCCTTCGGCTTCGGCTCGCCAGCATTATTCAGCCATTAATTTCATTTTCATAATTTAAATCTGTTATTTTAAATAAATAGTTGAAGCTATACACTAATCAAGTAATTTAGTAGATATATTATTTATTTAATACTACCTTTATGTTATTTAAATTTAAATATTACATTGCGTTCTTATTAGACTTTTTAAACTTCTTACCGTTGTAATGGGTTTCCAACCTACTTGCTGAATAAAAAGTTGGAATTTGGTTGAACAACCTCCTTGCAGTTAGAAAGACTTTAGAAAGTTGGAACATGGTTGAATAAAATAGGACTTGTTTTTTTTATAATTTGACAGCTGTCAGTAGAAAGCGATTCTCCCTAGGGCTGAAAGTTTTACTTTCAATTAGGCCCCTCAGGCAACTCCAGACCTACTTTCAGAGTATGAGTAATGAAAAGATAATTACTTAGGTTGCTTATAAGTAAGAAAATGACACTGGTGACAGTTATAAAAATAGAGTGATGGCGGTAGCCGTGCGAGACCATGCTAAAGGCATAAAATCATAAAATAGATACCATCCAGTCTTGTAAATGTCATAAAAGGCAAATAAGGGAAACTGAGAGATACCTGTAAGTAAGGGCATGAGCTAGCCAGCTATTTTAAATAAAGTTGCCCTCTACGCTATATAAATCATCTAGAATATGCAAAGGCCTTTTTTCGTCCGTTTAAAAACATTGATCAATTGCAAATTAGCAATTTCAAATGGCAGGTAAGTGCCAGATAACTCTACCTACAGAAAGATGCATACACGTGCTTCTACTTCAAACATGCTTTGGCAGTTCTCATTGTTTATTTATTATCAAGATATCACATCAAGTCCACGTGCTAAATATATAATGATAAAACACGTCTACCACAATGTATGCATACACCCACATAAGTACCTAAATGGATGTTTCTTCTCAGTACTTTGTGTAAAAGACATGTATATGTTGTGTGAGTGAGCAGGTGTAGCTATTGATTTATGACTTTACCGTGCATAATTTTATATGCATATTGTGTAAAGCAAAAAGATTGCAAACAATTTTTATTTGATATACGTGAATCATCGCTGCATAAATCTTATACCCTAAAAATATTTAACGAACCACTTTGAAATATCTAATTTGGTTTGGCTACTAACACATCTGTTTGGGATCTGTGGATTACACCGAAATGTGAATTTGAAAAACGTACCATTTCTGCTCTGAAAATAGATTAGAAAATTGCTTGTGATCTATTTCAATGTCGTTTCATTATGATGGATGTCTCATTGCCGCTGATTTTCAGATAATGCTTATGAATAGCATTAACCAAAAACGTAAAATAATTACCTTCTATGCCAAGGTTTTCGGCCTATTCGAACGAGCTACATAACAAAGCAGGCAGATGTAAACATAGTAGAGTAAGGTGGTACGAGTAAATAAACAAACGATTCGCCATTTTGGTCGCCATCTTGGATTATATACGTCAAACTGACGCGTCTCATATCAGCTGATTTTCACGTAGACACGCAATTACAAAAATATTGGTAGTCAAATGCAAATAATATCCCAAAGTAATAGCCAATTGATTCAGTAGGTAGGTACCTAAATATTGATTTAATCATCAATCGATATTTCAATTTGCATGATCGATATTGCTCGATCGGGTTTGCATCAACATTTGAATAAAGTGGCATTATTGATTGAACAGCACGTTTGTTTTGGAATTCAAACACTGATTCCGTCGATATCAAGAGAACTGAGAACGTTTATATTAGTCACTCGGTTTGGCGCCTTAAAATCAACAAAAAAGAACAGCTAAGAGCATCTGAAATAGGTATAAAAAAACCAAACAAATAAAGTAGGCATCTTCTTTGAAAACAGATTCTAATAAAACTGGAATTCGAATAGAAATATGCAATAGTAAGTATTCCTATTCACGAAGGTGCTTAGTATGCCAGTCTTCCCATTAGACGAACGACCATCAATCCTAACATTTCGAAGAGCTGAAATTGAGCTGATGTTTCTGCCTCAATAACAAAAAGCCTAGCTTCTTTTTGGAGTAAAGTTTGTGTTTCTTTTTTATAAGGATTAAAAGGCAAAATAAACATCGAAAAACCAGTCTATCACTGTGCTAATAAAACAACTATGTCGTAGATGGCAATAGAGACAGCCTGTATTCATTGTTATGCAGGCTTGGTTGGGTTCAAGGCAACATGTGGGAGGCCCCATGCTTAGATAATTATAGATATCGGAATCCATCACGATAGGTTATTAGCTAAACTAGATCGGCTCACATCAAATTCTCTAGTTTGAAAGATGAGATTCGTACATTTTCTTACTTTGCTATTGTATTTGAGTATCTACCTGGTTGATGCTTTGGCTACTTAGTACCTTGAAAACCTTTACAAAGATCCTTCTTTTCAAAGAACCTTCTTTTTGATTATATTTCTATCCGAAGAATTTATCTCACGAATAATTATTATCAAAGAAACCGAGGTTACCTATACTTACAGATCGTTTTATTGTGTATTTGTCTTAGTTAAAAACGCTCTTTGATTTAAATATACCAAATAATACGTTCCACAAAATACATATAATAATACTGCGTTCTTATAGAGACCCAAAGTTCGCAATCTGTTTACAACAAGGAAAGTCTAGGTCTTATCAATAAAGCCATAGTGCAGATAAAGTAATCAGCAGTTTCAAAAGTCGCAAAAACTGTGCCAAATATTATTCCAATATACATGAATAGTCAGTTTATCTTATTACAATATCTACGTCATTTTAGGATAAGATACTGATACTTAGCGGGGGCGTTGTCGTATTGTTTGAATCAGATTAATCAACCAAATGTGTCTTCGTCACTGTGGGATAATACTGGTTCCTTAAGCTGAAGTCAGGTAATAGAGCTCTTTGTAAAGGGTTCGTCAAGGGAAGTACTACAATTATGCCTAGTTTCTGCTGTGAAGCAGCATTGCTGTGTTTTAGTTTGAAGGGTGTGGGTCTGGTGAAATTACTGGTACTAGAGGCTTAACATCTGTATGTCACAAGTTGGTGGACGCAGGGCAGTGCATCGTTATGCACGTTCCTGACGTACGTGACTTACGACGAAATGTTTTGTCTTATATGTTTATAATTGTTCATTTAATCCATAGCAATTATGTTCTTCATATTATTATTTTTTTCCTTTATACAGAACCCGAAGTTTTACTACCACATTTCGTTACCAAATGTTGTTTTCGTTTCGCCTTTTTGTCTCTCTCTATTACATGGAGAAAATATGAGACGGCAAAAATACGCTACGTAGTTAGAGATGTTGTCTCATCTTTTGTCCATACAATAGACAGAGACAAATAGGCGAAACGAAAACAACATTTGGTAACGAAATGTTGTAAATGTACTGGCACTTCGGGTACTGTTTGGTGTAGCTTTTACATCTAAGCCCATGAGACCATAAAATTATTATGGCATAGCTTGCCTGGGCTTCTTATCTTTCTTCGTCTATAATTGAAAAGGGAGCACTACGGGCTGACTCACTAGCAGTTTATTTTACGATAAAAAAAGTACATAGAACTTGTCCAATAATAACGTTTTAATAACCTGCCTGTTCCGCTCTAGAGATCAATTATTAATGGCAAAGGACATAAATTTTGCCGGTGGGAAATCCGCAGTCATTAAACAGAAGCAAAAAAATCTTGTCTTAAGTCTCCGGGTCTGGAACGCAAGATTTTTTCCCCCATCTATTGTTTTTTTTTTAATTTTATAAAATTTATTTGGTAAGTATCACTGATTTGAATCCGTCGATCGTTTGCAGTTGTCTTCAGTTTGCTCAACTGTTTAATATGGTGTGTCTGTGTACCTAAAAGTACATCCTATATAGTGCATATTGTAAATACTACTAGGTATTTATTTAAGGAGATCCAAACTAAATGAAAATGACTATGTCGAATGATTATCAATAAGTATTTGGAAGTGGCAAGTGATAGGCCATTGCAGCTTGTAGAACCGCGAACTGCAGGAAAATTAAAATTGTCGAATAGCGACCAGTAACCCGGCAAGGTGGGGCGACAATCTGCAAAAAGTAGCTGGCAAGCACTGGAGGAGAAGAGCCAAAGACCGGGCTCAGTAGCGCGTCTTAGGAGAGACATCACATCAACCTATATTAGTCCAGCAGTCGACTAATATAGGTTGATGATAATAATGACCAGTAACCGAAGTGCCTAGATGACCCTGTTGGACATTGTGAGAATCGCGGAAGTCCATGGATGGCGAAGGCGAAAAAAACCCTGATTGGTTCTTCCTGGAAATCTATGGAAGAGGCATTATAAGATATATATATATAATATATATATAAGGCAGGCTGATAATATAAGGTAAAACTTGATGATATTATATCCCATTTTACACTGGCCTATTAAACAACATCGCCCGGACCAGTTTTATTGTCGCTGTTTTTGGATATCTCGCTCGTAGCTTTTTGAGGACGGCCTTATAAAAAGAAGAGTCGATTACTTCGTATTTTTTCCAGGTTAGTGCCAAAAAGTGTGGAGACATCTAAAAGTTACAATCGTGTGAGCTAAGACTACCTGTGTGTGGTTCTTACCGTGAGACTATGGATTTTTTAATACCTTCTGCAACGTTTTCATCAATTGCTTTTCATCGGATGGAACCTTGAATGGAAAATTATTGATCATATTTCCTCCAATTGACTACACTGTTCCATTTCATATAAAGTAATCTACAATTTGCTTAGTCTAAATCGGTTACAACTCTAACGGTATTCAATTTCGAAATGTAATTACAGTTCTGTTTAAGAACGTTTGAATTGGTCCGTCTGGGAACACCAGCTAGCCTTGAACTCTGTTCGACATTTTTTGCGAAAGCCGCAACAGGATACGCGAGACGAGGCCCTAACGAACTGCTGCTTATTCTGTGCCATCAGCTTAGTATATATACTATACTGGATGCCCTTGATGGATGTAACTTTGGGAACTGGGAGCCCTTGGAATGCGGCCGAACGTAATCTTCCGATGAGGAATGCCACGTTCTGGTAGATTATTTTATAGGCAGTCCATGAAACAATGTATGTGCAGATAATAATGTTAAGTATTTTCATAAATGATGATACTCTATGACACTTCCGGATTCAATTAGATGCTAAATTATAACTTGATGATCGTGACGCGGTGATAACGTTCAGCCTCGTGTCAGATTGAGTCATGTAGAGGACACTCGTTAAATGAGGTGATATTGACTGTCTAATATCTAAAACAAGTACCTATATTGTGGGTATAACACGTAACATGATACTTGAATAATGCCGATTGTAATGATGCCACAATAATACGAATGCTGCCATTGTGGATTCACTCGCAATCATAGTTCTAATACGTCAATGTTTTGCATATGACAGAAATACGATTATAAATATCATTCAAGAAATAAGATAAGCATCATAACGATAATAATAAGGAAAACTTACAGGAGCGCGTGTTCTGAACCGTTGCATAATAGAAGCGGCGTGGCAGAGGCAAGGCGTCGGAATCACTTGACGTGGTCACCGAAGATTCAGTCACGGAACTGTTTCTTGCAAGGAACCGCCCGGCATCTTGTAAATAATGGTGTGATGTGCGAGGATCGTGTATGTTTGTCGCGGTCGCCAGTGAGCCACTGAGCCTCGCCGCGGTCCGCCGGCCGCTCCTGCATTGCGGCGCGCAGTCGCACTCGCGCGCGCATGACCTTGGCATTGAACTTGGCAATGGGCCGGCGCGTGAGGAGGGCGCCCCCCTTCACCCCGCCTCACCCCCCACATGCCCCCCGAGGGATGTGATGCATCGGCCGGCCGGCAGCTGCAGTGCCCCTCCCGCACCGTCTTTCCTCCAGGCCCAATTCGTAAATTATGTAGCGGCCATGTTTCTAATGATCGCCCTATTCCCTTTTCTATTGGCTGTTGCAATAGCAACTAATGATGCAGCGATAGACCAATATATTTGTGTGTATGGATGCGGCAAGCCTTTTTCTCCTCGAGAGTTTGGAACGTTACCGTGCTTAGCAAGTAAAGATGAACCTACAGAATTTCAAATTTGAAGTGGCACGACATTGCTTATATTCCTCCAAGCCTTTCAGTCTATTTCCAGTTCAACATTAGCACTAATAAATTAGTCTCAAATAAGAATGATAAGCGGGCAAGTGGTGCGGATCGCTCGAGGCATCATGTAATTTCGGACGCGCACAAAAACTAGTAGCACTCACTTGACTCGGTCTGTCACTACGAAGTTTTTCAATGTGTCAAAAATACCACAAGCGTCCGTCTCTGTCTCTCCTGATGATGTAAAGAATACCGTCGTGAGGAATGTCTGGAGTTCGGTAAAGCTATAAAAGTCGTCAGACGACCGCCATGTAAAAAAGAGGAATGCCAGAGCCAAAACGTACTAGAACTGAAAGATGAAGTGAAGTATGCAACGATGCGAATGGAGAATTGACCACAAGGCCGTTCTTACATTATATTGTTCTCTGTTGTTATTTTGGCTTCAAAAAATGATGGATATATTTTTATCCGAGGGATAAAATCTGTAGTTTGAAAAACCCTACTAAAAATATAGTTATGAATTTTATCTTTAGGGGTTTTGCGTTTGTGCCACTTACCACTAAAACATCATAGTTCGTAGTAAATTCAATTCACGTATATGTTATTCAATAATACAAAAAAAAACTCTATGATCAAAAAACCTACTTAATGAGTAAACTATATATTATTCATGTTCCCAGTGGATCAAATTTAAAAATATCTAATGGCTTAGCCCTGCAAATAAAACAGGTAAAATAATGCTCCCAACGTTATAACATCGGCATGACGCGGACCTACACGTGTATCGGGAAGCTGGGAGACCGGGCTCAGATCGATCTTTGTGCGCGCGCATTCCTCCCCTTTTACCCCCTTTCCCCCTAGTTCCCCCTTATTCACTTACCCCTGCTCCTGAGCTAAATACATCTGCCCGGGAACCGGACTGATAACTAATATTGGCATAATGTTTGATGTTCTGGTCATCGGAATAAAGGAAAAAAGTTATATTAGTCTCACCACGGTGTCTTTTCTTCCTAACCGTTCTCAGAAACGAACACAGCTCTAAGAACGTGTAAAATGTTTAATCTCAGGAGGATAAAAATAAAATATTTCGACATTTAGGAGCAAGGAGGAGGCAAATGACATGGGGCATGAGGGAAAATCAAGTTATGAACATTAAAATATTTTTGAACCCCATCGGGTGGGGAGATTTTCTGAGATCTTTATTCTGTCCTAAAAATGTAATAAAAATATTCAAAGATTCAATTATTTTATTTGGTAAGGTAGATATAGACCAAGGAAAACATGGATGAACTGTGTGAAAGATGACATGGATAAGAGAGGAGTGAATGCAAAGATGACGGCTGACAGAGGGGAATGGAGGAGGAAAATAATGTAGTGCCGACAACACATAAAGTGGGATACAGGCTTGAAAACGTGATAGTAAGTCTAAAACTCATAAATTTACCCTTATTATTCCCCACTTTTTTCAAAGCATTTAAATGGAAAGTTAACCTCTGATCCAGCCGCCTAGGGTGGCGCAATGGGCAAAGGTCATGTGATTAAAGGACCGTTCATTCACATAAAACGGATGGCTGGCTCTAACCACTTAGAGGAAAATGTCATGTAAAAATATAGTCACCAAAGTATTACTGGCTATGATATGAAGCACTAGTAGGAAAGACCTGGTCATCATCTTTGTCACTTCTTCTTCTTCTTCTTCCTGCCCTTATCCCACTTTATGTGGGGTCGGCACAACATGTCTTCTTCCTCCATTTCCCTCTATCAGCCGTCATCTCTGAGAAATCCACTACTGGACGTATGCCTCTCCAATACATTTACAGGAAGAACGATTCTGAACAAAGAACTTCTGCAAAAAAAGAAGATTGGTTTGTTATTGGTGGAACTGGCACTTTGACATTGCAAAGATCATGGGAAGAAGCAGTGGATTTCGGCTGGTCAGACTCGGTCTCGATGATAGACAAATGATTAGATTCGGGTTAGCATGATGAAGAATAAGCTGATATGCTAAAACTGTGATTAAGAAATAATAGTTTTAATATTTTTAACAAACTCAATTTATGTACTTCGTTTTCTTTTCTGTGCAGCAAAGTCGCGGTTACTAACAAATAATAGCTTATTAAATAAATTGGTTGTCTCTATAAGATAAAGTTGTGGTCGACTGTAAAATACATTCCTGTTACCTACATTGTCCAGTAAGTACCACGACGCTGACGTATGTTCATTCATTTTGTCGGACACGTTATTGTTCTGAGTAATTATATACACAAGTTTTATTTATGGCCTGAATAAACACAGAGATTACCTCATTGATCTTACTTGAATTCAAATATAATTCACCCTTTCGACCCAAGGTACTGGGGGTTCGCGTTATATTTTATAGCCGTCCGAAACTATGCAAAGCTATAATATATCTTTCAGGTTCGAAAGAACTTGTGACAAAAGATTCGCGCTCATTTGAAAGCATTCTCCAAAATAGATTTACCAACCAGTAGGCCTACCACCATGCTCTGTCTGGCTCCGGTATGCGTATGACGTTTCGACGTAGGATTTATTTAGTCAGCACTCACACAGACTCAAAACTAGAGCTAGACAGAGTTTGTGGTAGGCCTACAAATTATTTACAAAAAGGCTGAAGCTCTATGGCTAATTGACAAAAGTTTTATAATGCACGACGGGTTGACGACATCGACGACATTGTCAGCGTCGTAAAGTAGATTTTTTTACATAAAACAAAGTATTGCTAGGGGGACTGACAAACATGGTCTTCCTAATAGAGCTCCATATGGGTTTGAGCCTTCCTCATCCAGCAACTTCTAGTGACCATCACAATATCGATCCACTGAGTGGACTATTCTAAGGTTCTTGTTTGATTTGTCTTCCGATTCATAGTCATTCGAGAAACTTTATTTCGCAGTGGTTAGTCATATCTTTTCACCACATATTGGTTCAAGAAGTAATATAGGATGTTAAAAAACATCCCCTCGCTCAGATTACGTGGGCGCTGTGCGTCACGGAGGCTCGTGGGCGCCCTTGTCCTTGACGCGCGATCGATCGGCGCGCGCCCAGCTGAGCTACCGCCCGCCGCCGCTCAGCCCGGCCGCCGCCCGCCCCGCGTCAGCGGTATTCTTCCAGTTGTTATGCTGCATACTTGCAACTTGTTTGTTTGTTTTAGAAATTAATGTGTTTATGGCGACATGAAACGAAATAAGGAAATAATTTCTCGCAAATGGCTCATTAAAGAGAAATAAAATAAATCTTAAGGTGTTGAACACCGTGAATGAATGAATGATAAATAAATAAAATCATGAGCAACTATTTTGTGTGCAAGCCGAGTGCACACAGTTTAACAAATAAATTATGTTGATTCCTAACACATTTTTCTGCTATAAAAAGTGTGTTGCGTTGCTTATCTAGTTTTGTTACGTTGTAAAATTTTGTAGAAATCGAGCAATGATCAATATAATTTTTTTGCGTTTTTTGAAAATAAGTCTGCCAGGGCTGCAGCAAGGGTTGGCGTTTTTATGTAGTTGCGCAGGATTTAATTATTTATTTAGTTATTACCCCCTAATACCTATAAAACACATGAAGTAATGAATAAATGAATATGAATATATGATTTCACTAGTCGTCATAATGAAAGACGAGAAATTAAATTCATTTTATCAGTATTATTCAATATCCACTCACTTCAAAGCGACAACCCTACACGACATCTATGACAAAGGAATGACGTAAAACATGAATAATATAAGCCAAGCCAATAATATTTAGCTTATCATTTTGACGTAAGCTAGCTTCAAGTAAGGTATTGAGTATTTACAAAATACAATTTGCTGTTATGTCAAAAGATAAATAAAAATCTTGGCGTATGAGCTATACGTAGGTACTAGCTTTGGTAAGTAATTTGACGGTTGTTTGCATCTTAAGAGCTGGTTTAACAGGTTAGTCAAATTAAAATATTTTGACAAGTGAAATGTAACTATGGAAATATTGTTAATATCTTATTACCAAGAAATTTATGTACCACAAAGTATATACAATCCTTGCTTATTATCCGATGCATATACATATTATGTTGGCTGAACTAATAATAAAGCCAGCTAAAGTTACTAACCATGCAACCACCAGTCAGCTCGTCTAACTAGATCTATAGGTAGCAGTCATACAGCCACCCTCCCCGACTGATGTGGCGGAATCATCTAGCTATACCTATCGATAGCTATACCTATCGATTATATTTTACACAACGACATCTAGTAGCATTTAGTTTTTAGGTGTGTATATGTAGTTGTTTATTTTATTTTATTTTATTTTATTTAAGTATATTAAAATAGTTTTCTTTTGCATAGTTTTTAGATATTATGCTGTAGTTTTTAATTTGCGTGTTTTTTATATTTTACCACGCTTCGTGCACCGCCGTCCGTTTCTTATTCTTCACTACTTTTCATCCTAAGGTTGCCTGGAAGAAATCGCTTTCAGCGATAAGGCCGCCCATTTATTTTATTACGCTGTTACTTGTGATGTATCCTTGTGTACAATAAAGTTTTATCTATCTATCTAGTTTCAACCTAAGCCAAAATTTTAGGCATGTCATAGTAAAACTGATGAGTATTATTGAAAACCCAAACTTTATTAATAAAATTAAAATACAAAATGTACGCAAACATAATAAATATGCTGCCTAATATATTAACATAGTAAAATGATTAGGTACATTAGTTGTTTTCCTTCGTAGGAAGGTAAATCGCGCCTATTCTTTTTAGACAGACCACGCACTGGGATTCCCTCTATGAATCTACTTTAGCATTGTGCGTCATAGATAGATGATACATCAGGTAGATACAGCTACATATATGTATATATTTTGTGTGTTTTATTTTTTCAATAAAGGGAATCCTTTTTATGAGGCACGGAAGTTTGTATTTTTTAAAACACTAATGATGTTACTATAGATTTTTAAGGAATCAACATAATCTATTTTGTCTTAATATCAATTGTAACAGTGTCCCTAATAGTTTTTTTCATTATTATCGCATATACGCCATTAATGTTAATATTGAATTTAAAACATAATTAGAAGGAAGCCTTTACGATGAATAGGATTCAAACGTTTGTTTAAAACTAACACAATAAAAAAGCATGAAGGTTCAAACAAAATGAGAATAATCACGGTAAAATCACAGATTATATCACAGTTCGGAAAACCTAATTGACGTAATGTTTATCAGGATGAATGAATAAATGAAAATTCTTTATTGAAGGAAGTAACTTACAAGGAAAAAACGTGGGTAATATGATATTAAACTGAGTACTAGGTAGCCTGACAGAGTAAACGAACAGTATTTTTGAGTGGGCGAAGGGTGGTACGATCGATCGACAGGGGTAGGGGCACACCCACGCACCGCTGCCTCCCCCAGCTTCCCCTAGCAGAGGGGATGCCACGCACACAAACACACGAGGCAGCACAGAGCGAGAGAGATAAATCAATGCACTCACACATATAGCCGTATCTGTGATGTTACGTATACTATAAACACGTATATAAACAGATAAATATGCATGTAGAGGAAGTGTTAGACAGGGTGATACATTCAACATGGATAAAAAACAGTACCAATACTGTGTCATAAAAAATGCTTATGTTGAAATCATGCAAATTAAAACACAGATTCGATAACATTTTCTTATTAGGTAGGTAGGTTAATATAAAATAATATTATTAAAAAATTAAATTGCATTTTTGGTTAAACGAGTTTATTATTATTGATTTGTATCATTAATTAATGCTCTTTTTTCTCTCCAAAGGTTGTCTGGAAGAGATCGCTCTTAGCGAGAAGGCCGCCCATTATACTCATTATTTGTGTAATAGTTTCTGTATTTATTTCCTTGTGTACAATAAAGAGTTAATCTATCTACCTATCTTTTTTTTAAGTAACAAAATATCTGAATAAATGGGGTGACCATTTTGTACAAAATTCATCTTTGCAGGATAGTATCGTGGTACGGTTATTACTGCGAGCTAGGAGATATATAATTTTAGATAATTTTAAAGTACCAAATTAATTAATACTTTATTGGTATTGACTATATTATTACTTGAATGACTGCTAAAGCTACCAATCCATAATAAACGAGGCTAGAAAAAAAATGAAACTCGGTACTTATTTTGCATATTTTGTTGATTACTTATCTACCTCAAAACGTAACAAAAAAGGTTTAGCGTCCAATGTTCAGAATATTATACCAACGCAGCAACGATCACTTGATTTCATGGTGCTCAGAGACTACATCTCATCACGGATGGCCTTGAGGTTGTTCCACTACACAATAACCGGTTAATTTATAACTCGATATGTACCATTATACCGGCATGCACGATTGCACGTGTTTACGATTATTTCCATTACGATATTACTAATAATGCAATTCAATCTAGAGCTGCATCGTCTTCTTATGCCCGTATTTAAAAACACTGACAATTGAGTCTCAAGCATAGATTTTTTAACAGTACAACATTGAAAAGTGTCGAATATCTATGCTTGAGGCTCGACTCAGACTCATAAGTAGTATCTAGGTACAAGTACTTGTACCTATAAACTGTCCTACCGTATGAATTTACTCCCCATCATTGCTCGGTTTCAGTACCCGAAGTCGGAGTTTTGCTACCACATTTCGTTACCAAATGTTGTTTTCGTTTCGCTTATTTGTCTCTCTCTATTGTATCGAGAAATTATGAGACAGCAACTCTTACTACGTAACGTATTTTTGCCGTCTCATATTTTCTCCATACAATAGAGAGAGACAAATAGGCGAAACGAAAACAACATTTGGTAACGAAATGTTGTAAATGCACTGGGACTTCGGGTACAGAAACAAGATGGCGCTAGGTGCAAACAAATGAGGATAGTGACCGGTTCAAGAAGCTAAAGAAATTAAATTCACCATAATACCTTAACAGAGTGCTCTTAGAAGGCAGTAATACCTTTTTTGCAACAGGAAAAAATATGATTGTTTTGGGTAATTTTGAGATTATAAGAACCAATCGGTTATGATAACTATTGATCATAATCATTTTCAAACATAATAAATAGTAGAAGGCAGGAAGCATTAGCTAGTCAAAATGCATAACTAACCAAAGCCATCGTTCATTCAAGACTGCCTTTGTAGGTATTTATTTATATTTAGCCACCGGAAACAAAACAGGGCGTGGACAACGTCTGAAAAAACGTTGTAGGCAGGAAGCATGTAAATGCACCCGTCGACTAACCGAAACCATGGCTCATCATTGCGTGGAATTGCCTTTGTATGTATTTATATCTAGCCATCGGAAACAAAACAGGGCGTGGACAACGCGTGGAAAATAATTCATGTTGTTTTTTTTTAGTCACAGCTAGTAAAATTTGCCAACATTTAAAACAATGAAGGTGCTTACCTACTTAACTAGATTTACTTTACTGGTACCTGGTATCTTTACCCACTCGTCTATCTCGTTTTAACAACGTCTCAGTTTCATGCATGGCCAAATGACATTGTGCATGGCACGAGAAGGCACTTGTCCACCCAAAATTGATAGGTGCTACTCTTAATTTTAGATTGTATAAACAGCATAAAGTATTTATTCAGGCGATTAGTGCTAGTTGAGCGATGACGTTAGTCGCATAAGAGTTGCGCAAGGTGAGATCAAACCACGCTCTGTTGAAGGAACCATTTTGTGAATCAGCAGCCTTTGCGGAACCACTCAATTTACATTGCAAGATTGTAGGTGCACATAGTGTAAGTAAATAAACAATGTAATCTGAATTCTATAAAGACAGATTTAAAAATACCGAGGCCGTAGTATGTTTCCGTAGGTACCTATACAAACAACATACATGATTACAAACACAGGTAGATACAGTAAGTTTGTGCGACGCTGTATTGATCTGTACCTACGCCAGATGGAACATTCGAGAATGCTTAGGTACTAGATGTACCTACCTTCAAGCTTCTCTCGTTCCCGGTGCCACTCGCGACATCACTGCGCATTTAGCCCTTGTTTAGTTACTTGTTAGTTTTCTGGAGAGGGCACGCGAAAGGAACTAGTCGACGCGGCGGTGCGCGGCTGAATCGCTCGGCCTCGACCTTGGCCGTCAAACCCGCGCATGCGCCCAGCGTCACAGCTGCCCCCCGCTCCGCACTGCCCCCTTCAATTATGTCATTATGTGCCGCGGCGACTTGCGGCTCTAGTTGCCAAACAGTTGAGAGCTAGCTCCGATTTAGATGTTCTCTAACTTCCTTTTCTTTGTTGGAACCTATGCTTTGAGCTTAGGATCTAGGTATTTAAGGTTTCCCTAGGAACACAGCTTATTCTATAGAACTCGTGTAAAACCAACTCAGCAACGTTATTTATTATTTAAAATTTAATTAGATTAAACAACAACCAACAAAACCATAATCCATAAGACACATTTAAACATAATATCCCAAATGAATGGTCAACCTACTAAAATATTTTGCTACCAAATCAAAATTATTTTGAACGTGTACCTAGGTTCTATAGATAAGTTTGGAAATAATACGTAGGTACTATGTTATGTACTTACCACTTATAGATTTAAATTTTTATTGCTGATGAAGTTTTTTATTGTCAAAACTTGTTTGGATAATTCTGAACTTTAACTACATAAAGGTTTTTGAATGCTATTTGGTATCTTACCGTCACCTTTCCATCAGGTGGCCCTGATGGAAAGTAGTGCTCGTCTGCCAGCTAGGGTATAAAAAAAAAGTTTGCATAGATCAAGGAAATTATTTCCTTTGTTTAAATGAATGGTTTTCTTTCTTTCTTTCAGCTTGTTCAGCATATTTAACAATTTTGAAAATACACAATCCCTGAACGTAGATATGCAAAGTTGTGGAGAATAACATTAGATACAAAGGTTCAGCGATATCTATTTTGATCTAACAAGTTTTCCTACGAAAAAGTTTATGAACTGTAAACAATAAGTTGTCTCAACGGAATCTAGGCTTTACGTTTATTTTTAGATATTTATTTGAATTTATTCGATCATATTTTATTTGCTAAAGTATTTTATTTATTTGTATTTTTTTAGTAAATTGTTTGTTTAGTTTATTAGCCCAAAATAATCAAATTCTATAGGTAATTGATTAAAAACCCTGCTGGAATAAATAGAAAGAAAAAGAAAGAAAGAAAAAACGTTTATTTGCCACACCTCCAATGGAGAATATTTTAGTGCTAAAACTAAGGGACAGCAGTAACAAAAACAGAAAACAAAAATAAAAAGGAACTAAAAAAAGAAGGTGCAGAGAATGGTTACCTTTTTGGTGGTAATAGAGGAGTCAAACACCAAAAATATAAAAAACCCCAGACTTGATATGCTGAGAAAGTATTTTAATCAGTCAATGCGTGCCCTAAATGGCCCTAAGAGCTTGGCTTTCTGTAGACACGACGTTGTGAGTAATATGATTAAACAATTAAAGACTCCAGTCCCAAGGTAATGGAATCTAATAATAATGTTCTGTTCGCCTCGCTTGGTGCAGTGATGTAATCTTTCTCATTGTTGATTTACCTGCATCGGTAATGCATGGACAAATACCTACTTTACCTACTGACGAACTACTTTTGCTACATATTATTAAAGTGTAAATTGTTATTTGTTATACAAGAGTGCAAAGTAGCATAACACATTTTGTAAACTCTTTCAGGTCTCCCGCCATACAGGCTAGTCCTAGTGCGGGGTCCATTGTATGTATATCTGGATTTTTGTAAAACCGATTTTTCGAATAAATACTTTTGTATTTTGTATTTGTTATTAGCTTAATAACCGCGTGCTCAATTTTAATGACCGAGCAAGCAAAGGAATCAAAAGAGCACGAGGTGAAAAAAAATTGCCCGTGAGTGCAACACGTAACTTTTCATCCCACCTCAGCGAGAAAATTACTAACTATAACTAAATGCAAAAAAGAAAATGGCGCGCGTAAGTAGAAATAAAAGTTCAGAAAGAAGGTTCAGAGTCTGAGTTTTTAACAAATTAAAAAAGGTTGCATGATAAATTCGGCACCATGGAGGGTGTACTTAAGTTGCATACGGTATGTATTCATTACCTTACCTATGTTTGTTGTAGTAACTAAACTTGGCTGGTAGGAAACTGCACCATACTAGGTAATTGCTTTTTTTAATGATTAAGAAATTCAGACGTGATACTGAAAGACGGTTAGCTTACCAAGATTAAAAAATAAAATGATGTACCTAGGTCTTGCAGGTATCCTTTTTTTTGCTTATTATACTACGGCTTACGTTTGACCGCGCAATCTCACCTGCTGTTGTGCGCAAGTGATAATGCCTTTAATGCGGTGCAGTGGACGGTTACCTAGAAGATACCTGTTCACTCTACTCTTAAAAACATCCAAGTTATAAGTGATCGGAAAAACAGACGCCGCCGGCAAGGAATTCCATTCCCAGTATCTAATCCGAATAAAGTAAAACGCATGTTTTATTACTGCTAGCGCCATCTATACTTTCACAAGCGTACTATAATAACGTCGCAACATTACCCACGGGTATAGTATTATATCTTATCTGTGCCCACGGGAAGCTCTCAAGTCGGAGAATGGGCGTCGAACCGAGGTTGGTTCAGTTATGGTTTTAGTTCCAATCAGGATTAATAGATGTCGCTATTTCGATACCACTATCAAAATGTTATTTGTAAGAGCTTACTAGACTTTGTTATAGGTTTAATACAAATGTTTTCTCTTACTTAAGTTTTTATTCAAAATGTATTACTTAGAGTAGGTACTAAACTTATTGGTACTTATAAATTACCACATTATCTAAAACTATACTAGTTTATAAAAATCAACTGAGGTAATGATTTATTAAGCCATATTTATTTTGCTTACGTGCAACTTTTTATTTAGGCTATTTTTCACTACAATATAAAAAAATATAAATGAAACAAGTAGATAGTTTAGTTGAGAAACATAAAAGACAGACTTCAAATAAGTACCTAAAACTTTGTGTCAAAAATACCACCTCAAAAGTTACAACCGAACAAATATTACAACCGAATTATGAGTACCTTCTTTTTTGAAGGCCGTTAAAATTATGATTGTTTACTATATTTATTTTTATTACATTTTGGATGAAAAGCTGACAGTCGTGGGTAGATTTGCTTGTAAGTTGCCGCCTTCGAGCGTACTTTTACTGCTCGAAGCTCTTGGCTCGTTTTCGTGCTCGTTACGTTCATCTCGATTATCTTCAAATTTTCGTATTCTGTAAGAAAAATATATTTATTGACACTTGCTGGAATAATAAAATATAACACCCAGACAGAGAACAAACATCTGTGGTGTAACAATGCACTACCTAAAAGCTTTGCTAAAATGCCTTCAATATAATTTCTCTGCAGCACCGCAATTCAGCCACTGCCTAAACTGCTACGTATTGCTACGCTTTGCTACGAATGCCTACGAGAGCGTAGACGCGCTACTTGACGTATTGGATACAATTAATTTTTCAGAAAGTATTGTACCAAGACTGATAATTTCACACTATTTTCCACCCACGCTGGCAAGGTACATATGATTATGTTACAGTCACTTAGTGGTGGTATTTGTTCTTCTTCTGAAAGATTGATACTGCAATGAAAGGCCAAAATAAGCTCGCACGACTTCTTGTTTAAGACAGGTCCAAAGTAGACTTACGCTCAAATAATAAAACTAAAATCATGATTGGTGAAAACAGAGAGATCTACGTTACTAAAACTTACTTAGATCGGAGACACAATACTAGAAGCTTGTTAGCAGGAGCCTCGGCAAACAGCCAGAGAAGCAGCGATGCGATACAACTCCAGAATATAACGCCTGTTGCTTCGTTCACCTAAAAAACAGTTCACCGTTGTAAAACAGTGCTCCGTTGTAAAAACTGACGTCCAGGGCGGGCACTGAATTTTTATTTGTTTGATAACGGCTGCATTTATTTTAGCCTGGGTCGTCCCACTGCAAGGCAAAGGTCACCCTTCCCTTTTTCTACACCTCTCGATCTTTGGCTACAGTGGCCAGTGAGATATTCCCGCCATTTTCTCCGGGGTCTTCCTCGGTGTGGGACCCATTGGTAAATATTTTGAATACTTTAGTGTAGACGAATTCTATCTTATCCTTATTTCTAATCAGCATAAGGTGATTCAATTGTCATCGAGGTAACCTTAAAACCAGGTGGGTTCCGGTACTTTATTATCTTAAATAATTGAAAGCCCTTACAATATTAAAGTGATCGTTGTGCTGTGGATTCCGAGTGACAAACACGTTCCGTAGTATGATGATGGTGTGCGACAGATACAAGCCGTAAGTCAGCCTGCTGAGCGGAACCCAGGGATACCAGGTGAGGATGCCTTTTACTAGCGCTGGAATATAAACATTAACAAATTTATACATTGTCCTGACTGAAAATAAATCTGCCTGCTCTGATGACATTGCAAATATCTCAAGATGGATGAAAGAAGCCTTAAATCGTTCTGCCTGGAAATGTATGAGAAGGCCTTTGCACATCTTTAGGCTGATAATGTAGCTCAGAAGAACAGACAATAAACTTTTTCTTGTCCTTACAATATAAGAGTATTTACCTAATATTATGGATAGTGAAGCTACAAGGTGTGGTGCCATTTCACACTGAGTAACTAAGGCCCGTATGCAGAAACAATGCTTGAGTCTGAGTCGAGCCTCAAGGATGGTTTTTTTGTCAGTTTTCCATTCAAAAGTGTCGGAAATGTAGAATCTCCTTTAGAAACATATTGTGATGAATTTCTGCAAACTGACGTGAACTATCATTGCTACTTGTCACTAAATAAACAAAAGTACGAAGAATACTTACGCACTTGTCCAAACGCACAGCACATAACGAGCAGAGCCACGCCGCAAGCCCATGCTGGGCGGTTCAAGGCTGCGTATACCGCGCCTTCTATCGGATGGTAGTCCCACCAGAGGAATATGTTGCCGGATACCATCACTACTAGCATGAAGATCAGCGCTGACACTGCACCGAGTATTGACCAACCCTGAAAACAAAACATGAAGCATCATTACGACAAAATATTTGGGAAATTGTTGCAAAAGACGTTGACAAGAGTGAAGTGTCTTCGGACCATCCTACTCCATCGTCAGCTACATTATCATGTGAGAAAGGATGAAATGCCAAAGGATGGTTTATGTCATGCAAAAAAACACACTGTTGCGAACTTTGACAGTGACCTATAGAATAACGATAGGCAAGCAACTTTGCGACGATGTGCTAGACTCTGAATCTTAGTCTGCGCCATGTGTTGCTCTCCTATCAGCCTAAAAGCTCTTCGAATGTGCGGATGTATGGCAGACCGCCATCGACATTGAATATCGCCTAGATGTGTGCATGGCTTAAATGATGCTAAGGGAAAGGTGAACTTTCCTGCCTAAGTCTTAAGTGAATAGCTGGGTAGTCAGAGGTATAACATAGAGACAAAAAAAAACTAAGAGGCATAACCAAGCATTGTATGTATACGGCACATTCCCAGTTCTTACGTTTGTGTACGTTGGCAAGCTGACCTCAGCTATTAAAATACAAACTGTTTTCCTTACGATGAGCGCCGAAATGACAAGATTTCTGAGTTTTCTTTTGCTGTTTTTGTCTATGTATCCTATCCTGATATAAATATTACATTTTTTATTTACCTTCGATATCTTTGTTGAGTCCATTTTATCTTTGTAGTTCATGAAGAAATATCCGCTGAAGACACCAACCAGATACGAAGCGAAGCGTGTGTGACTCTTAATGTAGCTTTCATGGAACTCTCTGCTACCTCGAGGGTTAGATACAAACCTGGAAAAAAATAGTCAGTCCTACAAGTCCAGGGTACCTTTAAGCTACTGTTAGCCGGTTTTGGGAATAGGACATCCATGCTGGGACCGAGCGACGAGACACAAACATCATAGTCGGGATAGAAAAAGATGGCGTCGTAATACGTAGATGTTTTGTTTGTCGTGTTATAAAGCTAAACAGAGTTCTATCCATTTTTCATTAGTTCAATGGATAGTATTCGACGTAACACTACATAAGTGTAGCAACCAAAGCTACTGAGCTCCAAATGAGAGTGGGCTGGTGATGTCAGCGTTACAAGGAGGTCTGGTCAAAATTAACCACAGATTTTGGCGTCTGCTATAGCCGAAATATCGCGGGAACCAGGTGAGCTCGACAAATATCCAGAATAGACCATCATAGCGTAGTGCATTGTGTGGAGAAAATAGCCCTTTACCCAGCAGTAGAACATAGAAGACTCATAAAAGTAAGTTTTCTGTATTTTCTATAGGATGTGGGAAGTTCTGTAACAACTATTAGTAGGTAAGGTAGAAGTGACTTTGTTTCACAATGCATTATTCTAGATACTATCGCATCGTGGTATAGGCAAGGCGATACAAGTATTAACAAATGAATATAATTACCGTCGGAGCGGTCACGCGATTTTTATGAAACTGCAATCTACTATGATCCTGTCAGAAAAGTCTAGAAAGATCACAGTTTTTTTTATTCAAGCTGATGAAACGAGCATATGGCCCACCTGATGTTAAGTGGTAACCGTCGTCTATAACAAATTATTGTCTCGTAGGTCACGCAGGTTAGGAACGTGGCCGAAAAAAAACAAAATAATAAAAATTCAAATAATTTTCGCTTTTGGGATTCAGTATACCCAAAAAACATGATTTAGTTTGTCGTAATCATCATCAGTATAAATAAGTCTACTGGTGGCCATACACCTCTCCAAAACATTTCGAGGAAAATTTTTCATCTACTGACTTGCCGCGACTTGGATACTTATTCAAAATTATTAAAAAACTTACTCAAAAGTGAACAGTTGGACAGCATTAAGCTTGTTCATATAGGTGACTAATCCTGGTACGATGATCGAAGCGACCGTTACCAGCCCGCCGCATATCATGCCCAGTCCAGCAGATCGCTTGATCAGCCAGAAGAGCAGCACAGTCACGATGAAGAAGTGGAAATCACAGGGTATGTACCACGATACGACTATGCACTGAAATGAAAAGAACAAATAAAAAATAAAGCACATGAGGCTTAACACCAGTACCTACCTAACACTCAAATTGACGCAGGGATATATGCCCGTGCACGTCCTTATGCGAAGACGAAACCGGCATGTCGTATACAATCTAAAAAGTTTGGAAACCGTGTCAAGTATACCTACGAAAGGAGCTTCGTTGAGGCGTACTATAATAATTATTTCACCACAGAGTTCGAAAAACTAGTGACATGAAAACAAAATCAAAAGCACCTTAGTTCATAAGAAATTGCGTGAATGTTATGTTCATAGTATTTTTGCCAAAATATAACTTACAATATTTTCTGTGTCGACGTAGTTGCTGACCATGAGTAGATTCAACCACCAGGTCTTCAGACAAGCTTCTGTCTCCACCGCATTCACTCTGCTCCACAGAGGACCAGACCCAGTGTAGGGAAATACTGCGCATGCGTAGAATACCACGATAGCTAGAGCCACTACCAATCTGAAATAGAACATAACTACACTCAGAAAAAAATATTGTTGGCTCCAACAATAAAACTTTAACAGGGGAGAGCCCACAATGGTGTATAGTCCGTGCGTCAATGTTTTTATTGTCATGGATCAAGTTGTCAGTACAACAATATTTCTATTGTCAAGAAATAAATTGTCATTGCAACAATGTTTCTATTGTCAAGAATTAATTTGTCATTGCAACAATGTTTCTATTTTATCAATAAGGCGTGTTTTGATACTACAACAATGTATCTTTTGTCAGCGGAACTAATTTCGAAACCGAAGGACTAAAATGTACAACTAGTAGGTACGAAAGACCCCAAGTGTGAGGGGTAAAAAAAAAAGATTTGATAAGACCGAAGTTGATCCGATGCATTCATCGGATCAACTTCAGTCATCTCAAATCTTCAACGGATTCATTAATCCGTTGAATACAATTTCATAAAACAACTTCTACAATATAAGGAAACGCCGTGCGTTTTCGTCAGCGCGTTCTAGGATCGTTACAATTTTAGTCACGCCATCTAGTTCTAAATTTAGTAAGCAGCTTTTTTGTTAGTTTACTTTACTAACAATGTTCACATTGACACACTTGCAACGTTCCATTGTCACCTCAGCGACATATTTATTATATGACAAAAGGTAGTTGAATACTACGACTATAGTTATTTTGCTAGGTTGTTTTACAATGTTCACATTGATACACTAGCAACGTTCTTTTGTCACCACAACGACTTACTTATTGCATGACAAAACGTAGTTGAACTTTACGCTTTAGTTATTTTGCGAAATTTATTTACAATGTTTACATTTACACATTTGCAACGATCCATTGTCATCACAGTAATATATTTGTTGTATAACACTGGCACACTTCCACTCCAAATATTGCTATGCCCTAAACTTAAGGGCTTATTATGTATTCACCATTTTTAACTTTATAACTTCACCATGTAACATAATAATTGCAATAAAGAATATGAGTATGAGTTTGAGTAGTCACATGCTCCGACTATAGGTCTTTTGTTAGATTTATTAAAAATGTTCGCATTGACACACATGCCAGTTCCATTTTCACCTCAGCAACATACTTATTGTATGACAAAAAGTACTCAAATGCCACAACTATAGTTACTTTGCTACGTTTTTTAACAATGTTCACATTGACACGCTAGCAACGTTTCATTTTCACTACAGCAACATATCTATTGCATGTCAAATGGTAGTTAAATGCTAAGACTATAGTTACTTTGTTAGATTTATTAACAATGTTCACATTGACACACCTAAAACGTTTTATTGTTATATAATCAATTTTTTTATTAACTTTGATGCAAGGACAAAGCTAAATTGTTCCTTGCACATTAAACGAAGGAAAATCAGTGGACAATAAAAAAGTTGCTGAACTCAACAAAGCTCTTTCTGCTAAAGTAACAGAGTATTTAGTTGCTCCAACAGGAAATTTCTGACAATGCATTTATTGTGACTTTGTTGACCCATTTTTTTCTGTGTGTAAACGTCAACATTTTGATAAATGTTGTCTTAGATCCTCTAAATCTCGTACCCATCACATCCTGGAAGAAATCCAAACATTTCAGAAAAAAAGTTATGCACTAAAAAACTTCCTTCTATAATATTTCGTAGGGGATAAAAGGATAAGTAAATTTGTATGATTTGGTGGCCAACTGTTGCGACAGAGTAAATTAGTCAAGACTTCTCCCAAGCTGCGACCCCAGGGGACCTACATCTTGAGATGCGTTCCAAACCATGGAAGTGCCTGGCTGCAAATATCACTCGGCTGCCACGCCAAATGCCACGTGAGTTCACCATTTGGATGTGAACGCGCGATAAATTGTGAACGCGCGCTGATAGGACTATTTATATTTAGCGATGGCAATGCTTATAGATTTTAGTACTTAGTGATATGAAGACAAATGAACTAACCTCAAGTATCTCTTCAGTATTATCAAAAAAGGATTGGGCAGCTTCTTGACACTGGCCAGGTATGTGACTGCCAGAAAACCAGATAGAAGAAAAAATGTATCCACAAAGAGGTCATCGTGCAGAATGAGCATACCGAGCGGAGATTTTGGAACCTGCAAGAATAAAACAAATATGAACGACTGGCCTCCAGCACAGTTGGTATTAGCTCTGCCTTCTGCGCCGTAGGTCGTGGGTTCGATCCCCACCGAGAACAAAATATTTGTGAGGTAAACATAAATGTTTGTTCTCTGTCTGGGTGTTATATTGTATTCTAAGTATGTATTTACAACAAAAAAAAAATGTATTTAAGTATTATATCAGCTATCTGGTTCCCATATTACAAGCTCTGCTTAGTTTGGGGCTGGGTAGTGTTGTGTGAATTGTCCACAATATTTATATTTAAAATTTACTCTCAACACAAATCTAGAGTTTTAGAGTTGTTGGAGGTTCAACAAGTTACACAAAATTTCAAAAGTGCTACAACTGAACAAACTTATTTTTGACTTTGACTTACCAAATCTGATTGCTCTAGCATATCTTATTCTTAATCCTATGTAATAATCACCTCTCACGGATGTCGTAAGGCTAATAGAAAGGCCAGGATAAGCTTATAAACCATCAAACTGCCATTGCTCATCCATCCATGCTTCCATGCTAGATGTTGAAAGATATTTTACCTGATCTGAAATAAGTCCGTCACTGATAGGTCCAGCATTGTGGAGTCCTATTTGGTGGTCCAGCACTATAAGGCACATCGTTAGAAATTTTATTCCGTAGAAAACTTCTAAGCCTTCTTTCTTCATTTTCAAGAGGTCCCTTGAATTTTCCTTTAGACAGAATGCTTTGATGATACCTGTCTCTGAAAAAAACAGATCTTTTGTAGGTTCTTGTTGAAAGGTCCTACAAAAAATCGAATACCGTCATGCACGCCACTGCAGACAAAGATGATGAAAAAAGTACATACGAGTAGGTGCACGTTGCAATCTTTGGTATGGCATTCATGTTTTTAAATGATGATTTAATTTTATTAATAAAAAGCGTAATTCACCAATTATCCACAATGGAGTCTTAAAAAAGATCAGACCAGCAAAAAGATAAGCGGATGTTAGAATTACTTACTCGAAATTAATTGAACTCCGTTGAATTTGTTGAACTTAAAAACTTACTTGTTGAATTGGACTCCAAGTCTCTTTCTCTGCCGATATTCAAAGCTGTGCATAGCAGCGATAGCCCAACCAAAATACCTGCCATACCCCTGAAATTTTAATAAATTATCACAGCTCTGTCGAGAGCTTTCACTAGACAAGTTGAATTGAATTTTAAATGGCGAATATTGATATCGACAGATCAAAATAAATTTTAGAATGGAGAAATACTCGCATGAATCAGAAGAATCAAGGTCACCGACAGCTTTCAGGGTTATTGTCGATCAAGTAACTAATTTTAAATTTCACCAATTAGCGACCAAAAACCAATAGGCGAAGCAAAGGACACTTCTACGCCCGATGGACTGACATAGTTAAAATCAAAAAGACTCAAAAATTGTTTTTCTTGCGGTTTTATACAAGAAAGCTTATGTCTAACAGTGTGGTACTACTTAACACGTTAGCTGCGGCACCAATTTTTGCATACTTTCCGTTCCTGCGGCACGAGGTATAATCGGCCCGTACCGTGACCAGACGTTAGGGCGACACGCGGTCTATTAGACCCCACCTCCTTTTACAGACTAAAATCCATTTTCTGGCGCGAAATCAAAGATAAATGAGAGTTTTGGTCCTTAATGATATAGACAGTGAATTGATGAACCCTAATCCACCGTCGCCCCGGGATCTGATGGCTAGTTTAGGAATTATTAGCAAAACAAAATATGGGATCTTATACACCTCGTAACGCACTGAAATAGGGCAAATTTTCGCTGCGATTAGTGATGGGAAAAATAATATCGACGTTTTTAAACTGTCTTAACTACGCAACGACTTGACCGATTTTGATCAATTATATCTCATTAGATCGTTTTAAGGGCAAAACCTGGCAAAACAACACAAGCTATCAAAGGATACATTTTTTTTTAAATAATCTAAATTGTGCTTGAAGGCGCCATAAAGAAAAAAAAACCAGCCAAGTGCGAGTCGGACTCGCGCACTTACTTACACTTACTTTAGGTACACCAAGATAAGAAAAAACTAGGTACTTACTGAAGATTTTTTCATTAAAAACTTACCTGTTTTGGCTCTGTTTCTGGGTTTTTTAAAATTAACTTCTTCTGACATCGTTTAGACATGTACGGCGCTGTAAAAGGACGTGCTCTCCAATCGACGTGATGCACAACACTGGTCGCGGGAAGCTCGCGTTGAGTGCGGTACGAGGTCAGGGGGGATATGGGACGTTTTAGCCTCGTTCCGCACTGCATTAAAATTATATTAATTCAGTGCGGCACGAGGCCTAACACATCCGGTACCAAGGTAGGTACACCACCGAGTCCATGAACCATTAGTGATCTCAAATATATATTTATCTCTTTCCTACACTGGACCAAACCAAAGCTATGCCATTCGCACGACAGAGAAATTCACTTTTTTGCTTGCCGCACCACAGGGAAGTTGCATCAGGGGTGATTTAGGCCTCGCTTCGCACTTAACGTGTTAAGACCGATGATAAACGTTACAGATTAAATTAGAACCAGCCTTACACAAAACCATAAAAAAGGCCATCAAATTCCTTCCGATCTTCGTTCGTCTGGCAAGGCTCCGTGATGGAGATGTTGGCTCTGATCCCTGCTGTCCCGAGATGGCTGCGAGCGAGCATAATCCTGAGCAGACGCTCCACGGTTCGGGGCTGGCACACCGCTGGCACACACGCGCCCCATGTTAACTCGTTCAGTGGATGTGCGTGTGGTGGACGGTACTAAAATTACGAAAACATTTTTGACAGCTTTTTGGAGAGTTTTTTCAGCACACATCCAATGCCCGTTTTTTTTTTAATTCCAATACCCTAGTGGCCAATACGATAATACCATGAAGTTTTTCCTGCCTCAAATGATAGACGTTGAAAAAATACAGATGGAAATATTTAATTTTCATGACATTGCATTCCAAATTTAAACGCAAAAGCGAATACCAGTTCTTGTTATGGTTTTGTTTAACAGGTACCTACGAGTTTGTATAAACAAGATAAACTTCTGAGTATATAATTATGTAATCTAGCGGCTAGGAACAAAAACTCTTTTGTGTAAATCTAAAATAGAACCTGAATAATCATCTTCCAATGGTTTCAACATCAGTGTTCACTGTTTATATCGTGATTCCATCGCGTGCTAAGCTACTACGACTGATAATCTTTTCTGTAGTATGTCTTCATTGTGTAGGTCTGTTTAGTCATTATTTGCTCTACGACTCATAGTTTAATTAGTGATTTGGGGTCAAACAGATTATAAAAATAATCAGTCTATGGGAAAAACTAGAAATAAGTACCAAATGGCACAGTACTTTTCGTGTAGCGAGACTATTTCACACCCTTTACTGTACAGTGTATACTATAAGTAGGTGTGCTGTGTTTATTGATACTAACTATTGCAAAAAGCGGTCATGTACCTAATCTATATTTCAACGTTCCTCTGACTGGCTTTTGAACATGCTTATTTCTTCTGCCAAGCAGCGTTGCTGTGTTTGGGTGTATTTGGGTGCCGGTGAAATTATTGGCACGTGAGGCTTAACATTTGTTTGCCTCAAGGTGAGGCTGACGTGCGTGACCTACGTGGCAATGTTTTACTATAGGCGATGGCTCTACCACTTGATATCAGGTAGGTCATAATAATATACTTGTTCCATCAGATAGATGTAAAAAAAACTCAAGAATCTTAAGTATTTAGAGATAAGAATTAGTTTACAGTGCCCGGGCTATTTGACCCAATTTTTTTTAAGGTGTAAAAATAAATAAAAGCCATCTTTACATTTTATCATTCAAACAGTCTTACCTCTATGTAATCCAGAGCTGATTGATAAGGATAGAAAGGATTTTTAACTTTTTTCCTGACTGATTTATCAGTCCGCTCTAACACAATGTCTGCTAAGCAGTACTTGGTGGTCAACTCGGTGTGTGTGGATGCCCAAGGCGTGTTCATGCATTGGTCGAAATTTCCCAGTTGGTAGCGATTCGCAAATAGAAGACCTTGCGGTTCGGAAGACTGGGCGTCCCAATCTGCATGGTAAAAAATGGTGTTCTTGACCAAAAAAAAACGAAGTACCTACTATATATGAAATAATAATATTATTGCCAGATTAAGGCTTTTTTTCAACTTCAACCTATACAAATCCAAATCCAAGGGATAAAAAAGTGTGTGCATGACTATGAGAAAATAGAGAAAGCAAGAATGATGTAGACAAACAATACTAACAATTGTTCTCTGCCTACTTTTAATTTTCCTACCAATATACACCTAAAAAAATTGTTTGTTATTGTTTAAAGTTTACTTAGCATAGTTTAATGTTGTTGTTTGTCGTACATACATAGCCCATAAACTTTACTGTTAAGATTTATTCACAGTAGGTGAATTATGAGAAATAGAGAATCTTTAACCAGAAATAGTGCGATAAAACTTACCCCAAACAGACCACAGCGTGAAGTTCTGCAAACCATTTAGCATACGGTGAATGTGATCCAAGCATGGTTTTTCATCCGCGCTCCAATTTTGATTGTCCAACGAAAACAACACATCATCTAAATAAACATAGGTGTCTTCAACTTGTTCTTTTGTCGCATTATGCTTCTTATTTTCTTCCAGTTTAGATACATATTCCCGGGTCTCATTTTCTGTGAAAAACTGAGTAGTCACCTCCGCGGTTTTCGTGCGATTTGTGACGTGACAATTGATATTAACAACTGAATAAATTAGTGTGATGATAAAAACGCGTTGCATGGTTCATCTAGCGAGGATCTGAGATAACTGAAGCCTGAATAGGAAGATGATTTGTTTTTATGACAATGAGTTATTCATTGCATAAATAACAATTATAATAGCAAAATGGTAGACAGGTTTAGCTATTGTTATTGCTTTCTTGCTCTGAATACTTTACGTACTAAGTACTCCTACATTCATAAATAAACAGCAAAGTAAAGATTTCGTTAGTTTATATCTCTCGATAGTACACGTTTTAATTTTGAAATCTCGTGCGTAGGGGTTGTTCAGAGGGGTGTGAATCTCTTGCGTAATTGTGTTCTGTGGTGCAAATAGTTGGGTGTTTAGTGTTTACCAAAAGAGGCCACAGATGGTGTTAGGCATGCTAAGTACAAAAAAGATCAAAATTCAAGTTATGATTCGATTATAAATGAAATGAAATTTATTTATTAATAATTTATACACAAACATAAATAATAAATAGTACTGAGTGGCTTTAGAAACTATCTCGCCCATTTTTAACAAAATGTAAGATATAAAATAAAAATAATTTTAGCTGTACAAAAATATGTCGGCAGGTTACAAATAAAATTTAAATACTGGGCTTTAAAATATACTTATTTTACGAAGCAATGTGCCCAGTGAATTAAAAAAAAATCTTTCCTAAAATGGGCATAACCATTACCTACAGTTGTCTTCTAAATATATAAAACTCTTACGTTACTGACTGACTGACAATCAACGCACAGCCTAAACTAATGGTCCTAGGAGTATGAAATTCGGAGGGTAGATTCCTGATGTTGGTTAGGGTTGCATTAAGAAAGGGAATTCTGAAACTCAACCCCTAAGGGTCTGCAGCGGAGGTTAAAGTTTGTATGGAAAGAGCTTAAGGCGAGCGAAGTCACGCGGGATTCCACTAGTAGGCAATAAATACTTATTGCTCATCTGCTTTTCGGCTTTGTAGAGCGCTAACTCTTTCTGACGCACACTAATATCTACTAACCTATGACCTTTGACTATGAAGCCGAAATTTGCCGATGTGCAATATTTATTTCCTACTACTATTCTTAGATAGGTACTTACATTGCATAGGTATAGTTTTGTCCAGCAGTATTTTTTTTTAGTTATCATATTTGATACATTGATAACATAAAAAAAATAGGCATTAGATATTATTAGGCATTAGGTTTCTGCCATGGGATAATTCCTATGGCAGAAACCTATTGCCAGATAGATTTTTTTCTCCTTTAATTATTAAAAAAAGGCAGTGTGATGATGATGATTTAATAATTTATTTCAATTACAAATATTTACATAAAATATCTACAAACACATTAGATCTACTAATCTATTACAATACAATTAACTAGGTATCTTACTTACATCAAAAAGTAAATTACATTTTTATCTATTTTATAAATTAGAATGGGGAAACTATTTATTAAACAAAAAGTTGAATACTTAACTGATGCATAATCTACTGATATACAAAACCTGACACTAATCGCAAGGAACCGGATTGAAATCGGTTTAAATAAATGAACCCGTGATTTTAAAAAAGATCTACGTATTTTGGGTGGATTTCCCCATCTTAGAGTAAAGCATGTATAATGTATATTAGGGTGTCCCGAGATTTTTTTTTTGGTTTCTGTTAACGCAAGACCTCTCAAAAGAAAACTACACAAGTTTCGATACCTCTTGCGTTAATCTACCTTGAAAAAAAAAAATCTCATACATGGACGGGACACCCTAATGTATATAGCTTGTAAAGTTGACCCCTGAATAAACGTTCGGTTCATACCCACACTTCCCATCTGGATGGTCTAAGTGTAGATGACCCCTAGATGTACTCGTATGTATTACTCTGTGGTAGTAAAACCCACCCTATGATTAAGGGTGCTGTTACATCGTCGATATTATCGAGGTTTATAGTTAGGTCACTATGAAATTTATTGTTATCTTGTTTGAAAAAGAACATCCCGTTCAGAAGTATTGAATTAACACTAGTTAACCTAGATTTTTTTATTATTTATACATTATATAAAACGTTACCTTAACAATATTAGATATAATTTATAAAAAATGTTTCAAATTGTATTAAAAGGATTTATGCCTGAGATAAAAATAGATTTGTATAATAGAGACCTTACAATCAAATCTTTGAAATCTATAATAAATAATTTTCATATTTTTAAAATCGCTTATTTACACATTTTATTTTAATATATTATTTTAAATATAATTCAAAAGTAAAGATGTATATAAGATTGATAATACATTCTGTTGTATATAAATAAAGATAAGATGATTGTATTTAATAAATATTTTGATTACATAGGTACATTGAAGTAAATACTTTATTTAATATTAAATCTAATTAGCGTTTTCATATATACATCTTTGGAACGCATTGCAAACTGCACACTGACTAGTTTTCCACTCATTTCGATATACCTTTATATAAATCCAATATATCTTTCTATAGCTATGCTTATATCTATATCTTTGATATTAATTTAAATCTACAAGAAAAAACAGACGAAGTCAATCAGATTGTGAAAATAAATACGCGTACCTTTAACTGATGTTCCTTTACCTAATTGTCATGTTTCGTATTTTATATAAAAGAGATTAGACTGTTAATACCTTATACATACTAAAAAAATGACATTTCCCCCATTGCGACTTGAATTTTCATAAATATACATTATTTTAGACATATTTTGAGATCAAATATGTGGGATAAAATGACTATGTTTTGAGATCAAAACTAACTCGGTAAAAGTTTGAATAAGCCGTGTGACTAAATGACTTATTAATTGACTAGAAAGCTATATTTTTGACTAGGACTCCTAATAATTATTGACTAATTAAACATGACTAGAAAAATAATATAACTCTAAAAGAATTTGACTTGTTTGAATAAATGAATAAATTCAGACTAGAAAGTTACTTATCATGAGACCAAAATATTAATTACTAATGCCCAGGATACACGAGGCTAGTTTTTAAAGCCAGGATAGCAAGAAAGTGATAGTGCTTTTTGTAAACATAACTAGCTTCATTTTTCATAAAGCAGTTACACGAAGCTAGAACGCTAGCTTGCTAAGAGGGAATCACACAGGCGACTCTCTATACAAACGTAGTCCCCTATTTCCTCCCTGGATAATGCCTCTAGAGTAACCATTTTTTCTCATAAAATCCAGATCTGCTATATACCTACGTGCTCGTATGTTTTCCTTTTTTTCAGAAACTTATTGATAAAGAAAATATCACCTCCAATTCATATTTCACATAAATCATATGAGGGTCATATTTTCTTTATCAATAAGTTTCTGAAAAAAAGGAAAACATACGAGCACGTATATAGCAGATCTGGATTTTATGAGAAAAAATGGTTACTCTAGAGATATTATCCAGGGAGGACATAGGGGACTACGTTTGTATAGAGAGTCGCCTGTGTGATGCCCTCTAATAGCTGGATATCACTATTGCTATCCTGACTTGAAAAACTAGCCTCGTGTATCCCGTTGGGTATAAATGACTAGATTGAACATTGACTACCTAACCTATTTTTTCTAGGTTGAGTAATTATAATTACATTTTTTTTTATCCTATGTATTTACTGTAAAAGACTAGAAATCTAAGGACTAGATTATGTGACTTAAAATTTAATGACTAGGCAAACTACTTTAAACGTTTGGAGTAATTATAAAATCTTTGTGACTAGGCAAAGTTTATTTGAATAATGTGACTAGAAATAAAGTTAAGTAAAGTTACATAATTAATATGACTAAAAAATATTTTATATCATTTTTTTATTGTATGGATATTTGAAGATAAGTCAAAGTACGCAGAGTACTTCGGGCGATTCAAAGGTATTCGTGAAATAATTTATTGATTGAGATGGCCAAAAAACAATACATGCAAATTACAAAAAAAAATGCTCAAATAAAATAAAAAAAGTTGAAACGGCTTTAATTTCAAAACTCTTATTTCCACTGTTTACTAGTGTTTTTGTTATGTTTGATTATTAGTTATCTTAGTTTTAGTTAGTTATTTCGTTATTGCGATCTTCGAAAAAGTCTATAATTCGTTATCGCCTATGGTCGATGCAATGCCATCAAGGCAGCAAAGCTGAAATATTAATGAAGAGGCTAGGTACGTGGGCATCTAAAAATATGCTCAGTAGGATCGATACTAGCCCTTTCAGACGGTGTCGATTGAAACATGCAGTTAGCAGTAGGTATTTTCCATTGGATGTGTGTCACGTAAAATTGTTTTTATTAATTTGGGGACAATGCGATGAAATATAGTTGCTTACACTTTAGAGATTCGAATGGCATTTGATTTGGTTTATAGGTTGACATTTGAATTACAAAAAAAGATTTAGTAATTTCTAGATCTAATTTCCTACCATCGTTTTTTTTTTTTTTAAATATGAGATTTTCTAACGAATTAACTCAAAATTTAAAAAAATATAAGGTACGTGTATTTAGTTTGCTCTGATTGACTTCATTTGTTTTAGTGATTATCTTTCGCAATAAGTAATAACACCTTTTAAAACAATATTACTAAAATTAAAAATATTTTCAAACTACTAACATGAAAATATCATTATCTGATGACGGCGTTACTATGTTATGGTAAAAACCACCCGTAAGACCTTTTAAAACCAAAAAAATGTGAAAAAACTGTAAATTTAAATTATACTTACATTACTTATCAAAATGTTGATATTCTATTATCTTAAGTACTACTACTTAATAATTATTTATGATTTAATATAACTAGGAATGTAATAAATAATGCTACTTTCACGCGAAATGTCTAACACTTGCGAGATAAATATTTTGGAATGATGCTGCAGGAGATCGAACTATTCACAAATTATTCTATTATTCTACAATTAGAAAGATTTACACGTAATCTAATAAGAACACACACTAATAAAGCTATTTCTAAAATCTTACTAATAGCTAACAATAACATTCACACTGAACCCCTTGAGACGTGACATCGGTAAAACTTGAAAATTATAAAACTTTGTTAAATTTGCTAATAAATTGATTATTTTACGAAAAGTACGACTTCTTTTAAATGGTTAATTTTTATAACGCTAGTCCTTTTTAAACTTTCGCGATCATAACAACATATTAAAACTATTACACGGGTAGGTACTATTACGGAAAGTCTGCCAGCGACCACGGTTATTGCAACATAGCCGAAACGTCGGGAAAATAAATAAAATAAGGTAATATATGCGATATATACCCGTCTAATAGTTTTATAGCGCTGTCTCAAATTACAAAGTACCTATTAATGTTTGCTCGTGTGTCACTATTTTCAAATATTCGTATAAAATGTCACGAAATTTTTCATCTACAAATCTTACCTAGTCGTGATCTAAGAGAAGAAAAAGTGCGAAGTGTCCCCATACCCACTGTAACCATACATGGGGTTGGAGAGCGGCGCATAGGCCGGGAACCGCGGCACTGGCCGCAGCACGCGTCGTCACCCGTCCCCCCCGCCCCCTTCGTCCTCAGACCCCGTCACGTCCAGGGAACGGGAGTCTTCCGAGGAACAGGAGGAGATGCAACGAGCGCGGACGTTCTCCCAGTTGGCATCAGGAGTCGGTGGGATCTTACCCCAGAAATTGTTGAAGTTTGCGTCCCGGATAGGTTCCTGGTAAAAATGGGACTGTTAAAACCTGACGGTAGTCAAACCTCCTTTTGATCATCAATTATTCTTTTCTTGTGCTCATTTTCAGTATCCTTCATTTTAACAGCAAAGACTTTATCTGCAATTTACTTATAAACAATCTGAACCCTAAAAAAATTGGGCTCTTGCCCCAATTTTTCAAACGAGAGTATACGTTCTCAAAACCGCTAGCTTGTTCTAGCCCCAATGTTCTTGAGACTTACCGTTGGCTGATAAGCAGGATACTCCGCATGCACTTGCCGAAATGCCGATGGTTCTTTCTCAGGCTCAACCTCTAGCTGTTCGTGGGCCAGCAGATGTTTCCTCAGGTACGCTTGCCGGCGGAACATCTTGCCGCAATGATGGCAAGGGAACCGCCCAGCATCGGTGGCTGGAGGCTCCCGCCGTTTTACAGCGCCGCCGGGGACACGGGGCTTGTGCCAGCGGCGATGGGAAGCCAGGTTGGCTGGACAATTGAAGACCTAGAAAGGTGCTTTGAGTTTTATTTCTTGATTAAGGCTGCACGCACCAAAGAAGCTCACAGTTGAGTGGGGGAGAGAATTCAACAATTAATCACGGTGATAATCTACTGGCGGAATAATATAAAAATCTTTGGGATATAAATAGTTAAAAAAACAGGCCTTTGCATGTAGTGTAGAATTGTAGATGATTTATATAAGCTTCAGGGATAACTAGTCAACACTATTTTTATGAAACGACGGGATATTTACCATGATTAAATTTTTCTGAGTTGACTTGATATAAGATATAAAAACCATGATAGTTTCAAAAGTTATAACTGGTCAATACTTGCGGAGCTGACTAAGTCATATATAAATATGCACAATAACTCAATATGAACTTGAATTAAATCGAATTTATGATGATTTTTACTATTTTAAAATGGTGTTTGTTAATTGCATACAAAACATGTGTCACAATTCTCATTCCCAGAGAGATAACTACTAATATTCTCCCGTCACGCATGGTGCAACATATCAATTAGGAAGCGCTGGCACAAATATCTATTGTTTTGCCACCGCCCCATTCGAAATGGCCCAAGTGTTCAAACCCGAGGGAAACCTCGAGGGTTCGTGTGTTCTGTTCCCACAGACTCATCTCGCAGGTTATCGGCTCTTAATTGGTGATAAATGGAAATTTTAGATAGCATGTTGTGACAAAAGGGTGCTGGCAGATGTTTCGAATAAAGTTATTGTTAATCGATAATATAAATTCACAGAACATTAGATCAACACACTGTAAGTGCATTTATTAGGCTGGAAATTCTAACATAATTTATACCATTCGCACTCTAAAAAGTAGCTACTTTGGTGTTTGAATTTAGAACATACCAATATAGTCAACTGTAAACTCCTCAAGATTTGATTCGTCGACTTTTTCGACAAAGAGTTTCACATTAAAAAAATCTGTTTTGTGTTCTTTGTTGCCATTATTATATTGTACAACACAAAGTTCTGTGATAATAACTCAATTGAAAATGCATTTTAGTCATGAAAAAATTGTGAAAACCCCGAATGTTCCTATTCATACGGAGATGCACTGACCAACTTCACCATTAGCCACTAGGATTTGTGATTTTCTTAATAAGTATAGAAAATCTATAAAATAATATAATCATGAACATAAATCTAAAGACCTACCTTATCACATTCAGGACAGCGATATTCAATATGCACAATCCGAGAGCAGCGGTGTTGCGCAAGAGCAAACGCGTCGTTGTACAGTCGCCGGCACAGGCGGCATATGTACCGACCTAGCTTGTTATCGATAGAGGCAATTAAAGCTTTTGCTTCGTCTGTAATTTCCACCACGTTGAATGCTGGGTCTATGTCCCCCTATAACAAAAAAATGAATTTTATAATGTTAGCCCTCGCGTCGCTCAGGATTCTAACACTTGAATCCAATTGAATAAAAATATACTATTTTCACTTCACTAACTCAAATAGTAACTAGCTTTTGTCGCGTAAAAACAATTAAAAAACTATTCGCAAAATTGATTTGAATTTAGAATGCTGCAAGCAATGAGAATCAAGTAGCATTACAGGCCGCAACGCAGCGGCAGCGGCGGTGGTCTGGATTTTGGACTTTAGCCTGCAAAGTGTTGGGCGAAAAAAAATTGCGGGAATCGGTTTAATCTATCATAGATAAATAAATAATAATAAATATTATTGAATCCTTCGCTTGTTCGGAATTCAAACTCAGCATATTTTACAATTTCAAAACAAAAAGAGTATGGTTGTATTTGCTTAAATATAAAAATAATTCCATATATTTTTTTCAAGCATCGATACACAGTAATATAAACGTATTTAATATTGCATCGAATTCGGTCACTTAGTTGGCCATCATTCCTAATCCCCATTTTCTAACGAGTAAAAGCGAAGCACGCGAGCTTTAGAAACTAAACTCACATCAAACCAACAATTACAGCTATTACATAATTCCATGTTATTAACTTCATTTTTATTGCATCTAAATTGAGCGTTTCTGCGCTATCTCAATTCAAAGAAAACGTATTGAAACGATTTATTAGTGCTTAATGTGACTAAAGAGCACTGCCCACTAAAGCGAAAACACAGAAAGGTGAAAAAATATATGCAAGAAACCATGATCTACGTTATCAATCTGGCGGTGGTCTTCACCACTACATGTACGTACAATACACCGTTTACCGTTTTGAACAATTTTCAAAGTTATTTAATCTTTACAATTTTAAAATACCTCCTTTTGAGTTAGTTTTGACAACGGTGAAAAATTACAACTTTTCAAAATATAACTTCCTATTAAACGTCTATTACGAATCTATACCTACATTCTATTTCTAGTTTATATAGATTGATTTACCAATGAGATATGAGATAATTCGAGGGTCGAGGATCCATACTGATAAACAAACAATCGTAAAGTAAAGCATGCAATACTTTGTTGTACTATACTAGTTTAAGGTTAGTAGACAGTACACCTTAATGTCGTATAACCCACCCTTGTGTAAGCGTCGCGGTCCACCCCCAGCACTGTTATTAGTGCAAAAACACAGCACAATACTCGATTTCATACCTGTTTAATTGCCAGCGATAAGGAAAGTCACCCTACTGTAATGGTATGGTAGAAACGTCTAATTAATCGTTCCTGTGCAACATTTGAAATATGCATACATTTTAAGAGTTTATTTATTTAAATGCTAAGATTGTAAAAATACAAGAACTGTGCCCAAACGGATATTTAAAATGATATCTGTCAAGTATAAATAAATATGTCCATAATATAAAGTTAAGAGGCCTTTGCATCTATTAGATGTAGATGATTAGACTATTGTCCATAATGTCTAAAATAAAATAGTAGTGGAAGCTCTATAAATACCTTTCGGACGACTAGCGTTTCGTCTTCAGCGAGATCACGTATGATGGTACCGGAGACTGGAGATGTTTTGTCCTCATCAAATATCAGCCGTCGAACCGCCTTGCTTTTCTTCAGAGGCTGCAAAGGCTTGGGTGGTTTCTTTGGCCTGTCTTCCACATCTTTTATTTCAACAATATCGGGAGAACTGCCATCACTTCGCGAAGGAGTCTCAGGTTTTTCCGGGAGGCAACTTTTAAGCTCTTCAAAAAACTGTTTCGTGAATTTAAGCTTCTTTGCTTCTGGGCTGTCACTGTCGTTTGAATTCTCATCTTCCTTTCTCTTTTCTGATTGGTCTATTTCATTTGCAGGTTCTTCAAAATGGCGAAATATTTTCGATGATTTTTCTTGAACATTATCGGCTTTCCTTTTTTGCAACGGTGGGGGAGGGGGAGTACAAGGAGGGGTGATCGGTGTAGTAGATTTGAGGGACAAGTCGAGAGGTACTAGTGGCTCGTTGTAGTACGCCAAATATTGCTGTAAAAGAGTAGGATGTTGTTGTGGAACAATATCATGAAGATAGTTGTTGGATAGCCGAGACGTGGGAATGGCATATTGTTGGTAGAATCGTGAGGTGGCGAGTCGATGAAAGTGCGGTAGAGCTGCCTCCATATTTAGAAACTATCGTAGTTTTCAGTCCTCTCCATGTTGAAAGATTGCTTTGTCCGACCTCATTGATGTTGATTTTTTTGTCTGCAACAAAAGAAACATTGTTCGGTCTAGCTAAAGTAATAAAATAAGGTGCAATAGTAATCAGAGGTGACAGCAAAACAGGGTGTGAACAAGCATTCGATGCGAGAGTGGTCCATTTCTCTGATTGCGACCGACCGACGACGGACGGTGACCAATTCACATCAGGAAAATTGCTATTTTCTTCATTCAATTGAAATCAGGGTGGTTTTTTTTCTACGTACTATAAATATATTAACATGCTAAATAAATAGTAGTTCTAACATTTTTTAAAACTGTCAACTCAAAAATGCTCTTACAGGGGTGTTACAGGGATATATTGCGGAGGTGTACTTAACCCCTGTTACCTAATTATAGTCAAGATACGCTCCCACGGTCACCCCCAATGCAACCCCTAATGCAATTCATTGTTTGCTGAGTAAATACCGTAAATAAACTTGGGTTGCGATCGGGTTAAGTTTGTGTTTTTGTACAATTGAGTGTACTTGATTGGGAGTTCAGTATGGGCACGTGTCTGAGATATGAATATAATATTTAATTGACTGCTACCAAATTTGATTTAATTTATGATTTTATATTTTTAATTAATTGAAATTTGATGCCTCAAAAATTTTTATTTAAGTTGCAGATTGTGTGATTTTGAGCTTTTGTTAACATAAAAATAGTCACGTTTAGGTATTATTTTTACAATGCGCAGCCGCTGTATTGAATTGTCTAATAAGAAAAAAAACGTTTATTGCTATAGTTACTGTTAGATTAGATTAGATTAGAAAATACTTTATTGTACAAAATTTAGTACAGAGGCGAACTTAATGCTATAATTAGCATTTTTTGCAACTTATTGTTACTGCTACTAAACTTAATTTATTTTAAGACTGTTTTATGTTTAGGCATTCGGATTTGATTTTGATTTTGTGACGTCTACGTTACGATTAAGTGGTAAGTATTGGTATTTAATACAGTAATAAAAAGCATTTCATTTTAATTGAATAAAACCATGGTATGTGAAAGTACAAAGATGTTAAAAGTATAAATTGTATCACAAATTTTTATCATTTAGGCATGCAAAAGTTCAGTATAATTACTAAAAATTTACTAAAAGAAAAGCTTCAAGATGCTTGTTATTATTCTTTAAAATGCCGTTTTGTTTTTAGTTTTAAAACTGACCACCTACCTTACAGCTAATTAATCACTTTAACTATACACATGAAAATTAAACAAGTCCCAAACGATTTACTAAACTATCAATTACAGCGCGTAACATTTATAATTACATAATAATCATAAATTACAGCTTGTAACACTTATAATTACATAATAATCTATGGGCTACTGAATTGAACTTATAATTTGAATTTAACATTCACACCTACGACGTGATAATTACAAGTGTACGTGTTACCCCATCAATCCAATATTCATAAATCCCAAAGGTAGCGATCAAGGCGGGTCTGTAATACTCATCCGTGGACGAACGTTTGGTTGTTCGACTCTCGACTGTATCGAGGCTATAATAATATGTATTGTGGACAATCCACACAACACTATCTAGCACCAAATTAAGCAGAGCTTGTACTATGAGAACCAGATAGCTGATATAATACTGAAGATACTTTTTTTGTAAATACATACATATTTAAATTACAGTGAACCAATACAGAGAAAGCAACTTGTGTGTTTACTTCACAAATATTTGTCTTCGGTGGGGATTGAATCCACGACCTACGACGCAGAAAGTACAGCTACTACCAAATGAGCTGAGAGGTCAGTTATATTTTTTGTGTCATGTTTTGTAACGTAAAATAAATATTTTCTATTTCGATTTCTAAATAAAACATAATTATAAAATTTTGAAAGATTCAGACACTGTTATGAATCTAATTATCACTTTTTGACGTGATAACGTCTTATAAATCGATGGAGCCGGCTGCACGCACGAAAAAACATGACTCATGCGTCGTTACGTCGTTTCGTCGTTCCATTTACCTGAGCCCGAGCCCGGGTCGGGTAATGGGTAAGGGTAAATGAGGGTAAGGGTAAATGAAGGTAAGGGTAAATGAAGATAAGGGTAAGGGTTCGGTCGGGTTCCGGGTCCGGGTCCGAGAGTTCGAGTCCGAGTCCGAGTCCAAGTCCGAGTCCGCGAGTCCGCGAGTCACAAATATTAATTAAAATTCTTTTGAAAAATGCAACCATTCCATCAGTATTTTTTTATGACGTTATCACGTTCAACTATCGTCAGTAAACCGACTTTACAGACAACCGATTTTTTGGTTACAAAGATAATTTATTGCTAAAAAAAATACATTTCAGGCCCAATAAATGTCATGCGTACCATTTACATCGATATTTGTTACATTAATTTACTATTGACCCTGTTTATCATTATGTCAGCTTATTAAAAAAATATTTGTACTAAAACCACAGAACATAAAATAAAATCCTTTTGCTATTTTATAATAGTTGTAAAGCTTTTGACTATCCGTTAGCTTTATTAACACGCAACTATGCTTGTTTCACTGTAAAGCTCAATTTCTTACAGAGACTGGACTGTATCCAGCTTCCACAAACTTTGAACGTTATACAACTTCCCAGACTAACTTATCCAGTAGCGAGTATCTAGTTTCATGCGTGGTATCTTATATCCTACGAAGCTCAATTAATCGGTATTCTTAATGGTCAAGATTAAAATAAACAGAGTAGATAAATAATAGAAAAAAAAAACATGACAGTCATCATAATAATATGATTATCAATAAAAGTTCTTCTTTTGATGTCACCGACTTGAATTAACCAGTGTACTTTCTTTTCACCTTTTTCATATTTTCAAGATAGTAATTTAATTATTGGAACAATATTGTACATAACCAATTATCAACACACGTTCAGTTATTAATACTTCTTAATAAATTAATCATTAATATAACTAAGTTTTCAGGTTTCAGTGTTCAAACTATGGAGAATCAACACTCTCAAAAAGCTTTTACGAAATAAATTTGGGGAAAAAATCATCGGTCTTTGAAAAGTAGGAATAATACAAACAGGTACAAAAATGCAGTACAGTAACGAGAAAATCAAATTATCAAGTACCGCTCCAAAATTACTACAACCCCTTTCAGCGCAGATAACGCACCTGCATTTCTGTGCGTGGGGTGTTACTATGGAGAGTGCTTACTGTGACTCACCTTTAGCTGTTTCTCTGCTGACTCAGCCGGCGACACCCCTGACACACGAAAAATTTAAAATCAAATGATTCTAATTTTGAAAAAATATTGTAAGCCAGCACGGGCTGCAAAGAAAAAAACTGAATCTAAATTGAAAGCTTTTGAAAATAGAATGAACTTTTTGAATTTAAAGTTTGGAATTATTATCGTGGAGGTTAGTTGGTCGGTAGGGGTGCGCGGTCCGCTCGGTGGAGCGGTCGGGACAGGACTGATAGAAGCTGGCGCGTGCGGTGGCACGAGCCCAACCCCCGTATAGGGTTTTTCCACCGGAAACTTTACTGTACGCACCTTCGTTTTTTTAAATGCCCTATTTAGCTGCGATATAAAATTGAAGACTTTTTTGACTGTGCACATTTTGAACTGTGTGAAGGGGTTGTATAGGAATTGTATTATTGTGTTACTTCAGAATTCATTTGAATGCGCAACTCTTTTCTACAGCCCTGATTAAGTATTCCATGATACTGGGCTTGTTATTATCTGTCTTTTCTGAAAATATATTATTTATTTTATTGAATAAACTCATTTGCATTCATGTTAGTTTTTATGCTCATCCAAGCTTAAAAATATTTTCACTTATGTTAGTTAGCCAAGCTTATGAAATAGGTAATTATTTAACCACCCCTGTATAACCTCTATCTTAAGCCAAGCATGACCACTTCCGATAGTATTGTATGGTACTGCTAATATTGCCACAGAATAATATTAACGACGTCTCATACTTGAACGTAGCACCCCTATTCTTAACAAGTGTCAAGTGTCTATCTGGGTGGCTTGTATCCACCAAGGAGTTTGGAAACTCATTGCAACAGCAAAGAGTTAGAAGTCTATGATAGTCTATGATTGTATCCACATGCTTTGTGGCGCCAAAAAGGTTTTAATTATATAAGATACCTAGTTTTTTGTTGCATGATTTTTAATCATATCTTGCACATAAATTTCCGTTATTTTGATGGTTTGTTTGTTTGAAATAAATATGAAAACGTATAATTTGAACAATTGCGAGATTTTTGCATAGAAATAATTATAGTGATAGGTTAAGTGTAAGAAGGTTTTATAGGGGCCCCATATTCTACAAGAGCCTACTGGTGCGTTGTTTTAACCATATTCAGGTAGGTGAGTGGATGAAGATAAGACCCGTATTGTCAAACGTGTTACCATCGGTATTCAACAAGTGATTGGATGAAGACTGATAGTGCAGTAATGGTGGTATTTTGGGACTTTTCAAGGTGAATTACGTAATGTTTTTGGTGTTTATCTGGTAGGTATATCGTATGTAGGTATACTCGTTATTTGGCATCCGGAACATAAGCAGTCCAAATAAATTTATTTTTATACTTAGAGATTTCAGGATTACACTGAAAGTTATTGCGCTTAATGCGTCTCAAAAAATTCAAATTGAAGATCTTCTAGCTTAGATCTTCTAAGATTACCAAAAGTTTTATTTTACACGAAAAAAATACTAAAAACTATGAGTGAAACCGCGGGACGCATCTAGTTTACATTTATCTCACCGCAATGCAAAATGAAAGGAGACACAGAGATAGTCGGTTGGGCGGTTCATCACGCCGCCCGCCCAAGCTCGCCGCCCAATCCGCGGGCGCCCCGCCCACAGGCCAAAGAGACAAAATACTTAATTGAATATAATTCAATCATAAGAGTACTCAATTATCACAAGCCAGTACTGTAATCAGTGCTATTGTTTGTTTCAAGTGACTGGTGCTAGCAGCTCGCACATATTTCGAGCTAGTCACAGGCGCGTGATTTGATTAGTGGTCTGTTCTATCTAGTGTGTACGCTTTGGTATTTATATCAAAAGGCTTTATTGCTCTGATATTCAAATTTGTTGTATTATTAACACAATTGTTATAGAACTATATTCTTTGAAACTAAATAAAGCTTCATATATCACAAAATTTAAATAGTATAAGGATGAACTAAGATTGATTAAAATTTTAACATTAAGTTTGAGAGTATTTTATCAATATAAATACCTATGGCTATTTTCATGTTATTAATATTTGTGGAAAAAAAAGGAGCGGAAAGGTACCGGAAAGAAAGCTTTTTTTTATTTTTATACCCTATTCAAGCTTTTTGATTGTGTTTTTTTTTCAATTATTCAATTTATAAATTATTCGTTTTTTAAAGCGCAGCTTTTTTTGAGAAGGAAATGTCCTCTAATCGCTGATCAAACTCATTGCAACCACTAAAGAACAAAAACCTCAATGACACAACTGAGTACATACCGACAGGGTGAAAAGTCCTTAGATCCCCTTGTAACGTCCGGTTCAACCGCATGTATGCGCGAACGTAAATCATTTAAAATAAACCTTACCCACCAAGATATAGAATCGATATTGCTGTGTATGAATTCTCAAAAACTGACATTGCGTGTTTTGTCTACAATTGCAAAAATGACTCGTAAGGATGAGTTTTAAAGTTCAGTTTACCTTAAAATAGTTTTATTTCACTAGTGGTAGGAATGTACTATAGCCGGAACTACGAAGCCGTACTCACGAACGCAGGAAGTTGCGCCCGCGCATCCTACGGTGTCACTTACCGCCGGCTGGACTGTACTTAGTATCGATTACTAGTACTTAGCTTTTTTAATTAATCTTACGGTGTAATGACCTGCGTCAGCTGGTGTGACTCACTTACACGAAAACTTAAAAAAGTATGATCCAAATTTTTAGGACTTTTTGTTCGCTGTATTCCTACTGACCCACAGCGGAGAGCCAACAAAAAGGTATCGGGTTCCATAAGTCTAAAGCTTACATTCTTCTTCGTATCGTGTCACTGCTTCTCTCAAACCAAGTGTGGTGAAAGGCTTTTGTTAATCAAACTTAATCATGCTAAGATTATGTTTGATTTAATCTAAGGTCTAAGGTAGTTAAATTGCGGGTTTCAAAAGTCTTAGGACGTGTTTGATGTGGTATGCCACGTTCCAATGCCGATTGGTTGAAAAACGTCAAAAACTTCAGTTAGTTGATCTCAGCATGCAGTGCTAGACATGGGCATCCCATATAGGTCCCATATAGGCTCCACTTTATGAGATAAAGTGACGCAAACAGATGATATCCATCATAGGTTGAGCAGTCGCCTCTGCTTTTTACAACTGAATTGCCTCACAGGGTTTAGTCCCAATTCTATAGTTTTATTTAAAGCAGTCTATAGAAAATGTGTCTTTGTTGTCTTCTTGTGATTGCGCCGGCACTCATACCCTTCCAATTGGAACACAGCAATTCGAGCATCACTGTTTGACAGAAAAGGAAGTAAGTAGTACTTCCCTGGACAAACTCTTTTACGCAAAGCTCTAATAATCACCTTCTTATCGTGCCACGAGTTCTTTCGAAATTATTTTAAGGCTACTTAATTCATCCATGTGAATTTACTGCAGTAATTATTGCACACACCTGGTAATAGTTCCAATCAGTCACGCTAATTGATGTGTTCAATCCATGGGAGTCCATGGGAGTCCATGGGAAGAGTGTAACCATCGCATGACGCACTTGCCAGTTCACACGCTGACGTTGCATCCTACTGATTGATTGTACGTTGGGGAATTTAATTGCAATTTGTTTATGCAACTTGTTTTAACATAACAGTCATTCAAAGTTCACATAATTCTTTGCAATGTTATGGTGTAGTTTATTATGACTTGAAGTGTCGTGGTAAGTCAGCAGTCAAAGAGATAAATGATTTATTCAGAATAGATAGTATCACAAGGACTATTACTATGAAACGTCATAAAGCTAGGTGAATCTAGGTGCCAGTTCCACGCAACCAGAAAAACAAGCAACAAATTACTGCTTGGTTTCTACTGTTTGGTACATAGTTTCAATTGTCCTCACCGTTTGAAATTGTCATGATAAAATTCAATAGTTTTATTACTCTGCGTAAATACAACTAAGATGTAATTTTAATCCTGTCTTGGGTATCAGAAGCTACTTGTTACCAAAAAACTTAAATCCATCGAGTATTATGAAAAAGCCTTATGATTTTGTCTTCTCAATTCTTACCACACCGAAGTCCCTGAACTTAGTTTTTTTTCTGAGCTTTGTACGAGAGTCTAAGTTTAGTAAAGACAAGGATAGATGAAGTTTGCAATCAATGAGCAAAAGTATAGAGACCAACGTATCGTCCAGCATCCAGCAGTGGACTTCTACAGGCTGACGATGATGGTGAGAGAGTGTTTATTGCACGTTACAATAAAACAATAGACAAGTGGTCAGGCTCCGTGGGAACGGCGGCCGGAAGGATGTCTGTCAACAGGTTCGAGTGTGCCGTACACCTTTCGTAGGTAATTGTTTCCTCTGTGGGGATGTAATGAGGTACCTATGAGAACGGTGAGGTAGAGGACCTGGGAACGAAACACATGCGATTTGTGAGCTCAATCTCTGTTATACACGTTTAGTTTTATCACTCCGGCATTGCTTTGCAGAGTTTAAAAACCAAAAAGTCAATAATTTATCATTATTAGATGACCTAGGTGGGTCTAATTTCAATCTTAGCTATATTGAACAACAGTCACACTAGAAAAAAAAACAGTAATAGTATGAAAAGTAGCCCTTTACACTTTTTGCGATATCTTCCAAACATCACAAGACTTCAGTTATAGTTTACGTTTCGCTTCATGCTGATATTTTTCCTTTGACTTCAGTGGCACTAAGATCGTTTTTACAATTTAATTTTGAAAACTAAAACTGATGGAAAACTATGAGATCATGGTCTCTTTCTGTGCTTTTGATTTAATTTTGTATCTTGTAATGTACGCTGTACAGCCAATTTCAGGACAAAACCTTTTTGCACTTGACTTTTTTTGAAAAAAGAACTGCAAATCCTGAGTAAAACCTTTTTGCAGTCAAACATTTAAAACTTATTGCGGTTAAAATTAACCGGCACTGATATTCCATAAAACTTGGCTGGCGACTTTTCGAGTAGCACGGTAATTCCGACTTTTCATAAAGGTTGACAAAATAATGACTACATTACAAGCTTCTACTCGTAATAAGTAATGTTTTAGGATTATTTAATAGTACATTATTGCAAAGGCAGCGAAATAGGCAATTGCAGGTCGAGTATGAGTTTGAAGGCCGAGCCGCAGGCGAGGACTTCAATGATACGAGACAGGCCGTTTCGGCCGAGGCATAAATATTGCTTTTCTTAAAAAAAATAGCGAGAACGCGCCGGGAAGTGATTTTGGTTTTTCAGTCTACGTAAATATGATACTTCGCGTGTTCTATATTCAAAAGTAATGACAATATTTCCGCGCATGTTTAAGAATAGTACATTATTGCAAAGGCAGCGAAATAGGCAATTGCAGGTCGAGTATGAGTTTGAAGGCCGAGCCGCAGGCGAGGACTTCAATGATACGAGACAGGCAATTGCCATTTCGGCCGAGGCATATATAGTGCTTTTCTTAAAAAAATGCAAGGAAATAAAAAATAAATTTACATAATAAATTTATTTTTTATTAACCTAATAACAACGAACTCCGCTTTACCGCCATTTTTTTTTTTTTACCGTTTGTGCCGAAAGGTAAACGTTTCTGTGGCTATACAGCCACGAGAACGCAATGTGTATGATAGATGAAAGAGTTCTAAATTCAAACAGCACACCGTTTCATACAACATTGCCGGAGCGAGAACGCGCCGGGAAGTGATTTTGGTTTTTCAGTCTACGTAAATATGATACTTCGCGTGTTCTATATTCAAAAGTAATGACAATATTTCCGCGCATGTTTAAGAAAAAACTATTTTACTGAGTCAATGGGTGATTCTATCCTTTGAAAATTATTATTCTTCACAAACTAACCCTAAACTGCACCCAACGATAATTCTAGCGATAACGCCATTTCCATTACCGTCGTAATATTTTTACCGTTACTATCGAATTTCGGTATCGATTCGGACAATACCGTGAAAATCAGTGTAGGGGTGCGCGCGCGTCTCTGACCGACCAATCAGAGGCGGTAGAACGGCAGATGCGCACGCTTCACTATTGTTGTCCGAACTAGAACTTATTCTGTGCCTTCTATTGTTTGTCGGGATAAAAGCTTGGGGTGGCGTGCGTGTGAGAGCAAACATACGAGCTAAACATTACTTTGGTGACGTTGAAAAAACGGTAAATTATGATACTTACAACGGCTTTGAATCTGATAAGGCACTGTGCGTTACGAGTTTAGTGCACTCTGTTATTTGTTTCTGGAAAACTTTTATTTGCCCTTTCAACTTTAACTAGATATTTTTTCGAAGATCTTTATCTAGAACTAAAAGCTTTTGTAAATAAATGAAATGAGATATTTTTATTTAATGACACAACACGTAGTACATTACAGGTTATATTTGAATATTATCAAATGCAGGTACAAAGTAATGTACAGACTAGAATATCTGTATCTCGGATCGTAGCGCCCGCCGTCGATTAGTAGGTATTATCATACAACAATACAATAGCAAATAAAGAATACACGGCCAATCACCTTCAGATCGACATGCAAGAAATATATACTCACAGAAGAAGCAAGTTATTTCTGCAGTACTTTTCTTTTAAATTGTACTTGAGTATGCGGATGATTTTAAGATAGCGTCACGCACGTAGCTTCCAGCGTTTGATGGCATTGTAGTCCTCTGCACAAAAGAGAATTGACCCAAGCTACCCCTCATCTCGTTCGTTAAGTTCAAACTTGTTTATCAGACGTTGCTAGGCAACGCTTGGCCCGTGCCATGCAGGTGTGCAAGGATTTTAATCAACTGATTGGAACTGACATGCACGCACACATTTACCCTAAACAAATAGGGTAGGTGAATCTACTCTCATCATCCTGTCAATAATGGATTTTTTGAAAGCTTTTCGTTAAAAGCGGTCGGTACTTTTTACGAGAGCGATTACATTTCAAATGTTAATATTCTAAATTTTATTTCATGTAATTGGTTCCATTGATTTATCATGCAGAGTAAAAGTATTTTTTTTTTGTTTCTATCATTTTAAAAAGCCATTAGCCGTGTCAAATAGTCTGCCCTAGAGGCGAATAAAAATATTTCATGTAAACATGAATGGAGTCTTTATGGGCAACCCCTCGGCTATTCTTCATAATAGTGATGCAATTTACGAAGCATAGTCCGTTGGGTGCGAAAAAAAATACAACTAATGCGAATTTTCACTCTAACTCACCAAAAAAAAGAACTATAAGCTTCTGTAAGGGATATTGTAACGTCATATCAGTAGGAGACGGCATATTTTTAAGGAGCAATTTTTGTCAATTTTTGTAATTCGGCTGATCGCGTTGCATCCGTGCTAGTATTTTTTAATCTTAGTGCAGCGTGTTAAAGCTCAGTTTGCTCTGGCAAGATGTGTGGTGTGATACAAGCTTCGGGAAAGAATATAAAATGCATGGATCGCGAGTCGTGCGCCATGACAGTGCATGCTGCGTACGCGCACGTGGCTGGCACGCGCCAAGCAATGCACCTTGCTAGCGTCAGCAAAGAAAGATGCCGAATTTTATTTAAAAAATCGGTTGTCTGTAAAGTCGGTTTACTGACGATAGTTGAACGTGATAACGTCATAAGAAAATACTCGCGGACTCGCGGACTCGGACTCGGACTCGGACTCGGACTGGAACTCTCGGACCCGGACCCAGAACCCGACTGAACCCTTACCCTCATTTACCCTTACCCTCATTTACCCTTACCCATTACCCGACCCGGGCTCGGGCTCAGGTAAATGGAACGACGAAACGACGTAACGACGCATGAGTCATGTTTTTTCGTGCGTGCAGCCGGCTCCATCGATTTATAAGACGTAATCACGTCAAAATATTTTTTTATGAACAACGGGGTACTATTTAGTAGCTATGAGACATTCAAATACGATCAATATGTTTATTATGTATAAAATAATCATGATTTTATTTTGTGAGTTTTGACTCCCGATATTTCGGCACAGTTGTATGTACCATGTGGTACACAGGTTGAACTAGTCTACGATAATAAGAGAGTGCAAAAGAGCGCACTCTTGTATTGGTTTCGACATTATGATTGGTTATTACACTTTCAATAAATTAAATCTTCAGTCTTAAATTAAAAACCTTGATAGATTCAAAAGTTATAAAATACTTTTTACTTATTTGTCATTTTAGTTCTTATTTATGACAAATTATTTGTTGAATGGATTAGGTAACACCATATACATTTTTCTTATGCTAGGCATGTAAAGTAAAGGTAGCTTAAGTATGTAATTCCATTACCTAAAAAAAACCTTTCTCTGTATACGTATCTTTAAAATTAATATATTTTTATCCTCGTTAAAATAGAGATGAATCCCTTTTCATCAACTAACAAAGAACGAATTTACAAATAAATTTTAACAACGACAAACTGGTTTGTTTAGAATTTTTTTGATGTCTGTACTCTGATTTTTGTAAAAAGAACCGGATTATTTCATTGTGTTTTCGGTGGACGGGTGCTGGGGTAAGCACACCTATGTATTCACATTCTTTTCTGTTAATCCGTCGTGAGTAATGTGATGGTGAATGAGGTTTTATACACGTTTTGGAGCTTCACCTTTTGCAAACATTGTTTTTGATGTCTGCAAACTCAATCTGAGTTTACATCGTGGGATAACGAAGTTAAATAATTCGGAACCTCTATACCTACAAATATATTATGACTGACCTTTCAGCTAAGTTGGTAGTAGCTCTAACTTCTGCGCTGTAGGTCGTGGGTTCAATCCCCACCGAGATCATATATTTGTGTGGTGAACGTGAATAAATTTTTGTTCTTTGTCTGGGTGTTATATTGTATTTACCTACGTATTTACAAAAAATGTAGGTACATAAATATTATTTCAGTTAGGTATCTGGTTTTCTTTTTACAAGCTCTGCTTAATTTGGGGATATAATATAGCGTCGTGTGGACTGCCAACAATATTTATTTATATATAAATTAATGTCTGTGTCAACATAATTATTTATTGCAACCATCTTTCAGAAGATGGATGGAGATTCAGGATTATTTTTCGGTATTTTTTTTGCGCTAATGGCAAAAAAAAAAATAACACAAAACTTGCCGAGCACAAGTTTTTGGTTGCTCGGCGAATCTCGAATAAAACAAGTAATTTTTTTTCGATGCAGAAATCGCAAGGTTATCATATTTTTTTTACATTGCAAAGTTCAGAAAATGCATATTTGTAATGTGACGGTACACAAGTACCCTCAGACACTCATGGGCTGGTTAGTGCATGACAAATGCCGGCACAATCGTAAAGGTGACAGTTGAAAGGTCCCGAGCAGCTGCGCGACCGTGATACGGGCAGGTGTAGACGCACCCTTATACCGTGCCACAGCGTGATGTATGCTCTACTTTGCATTGTTATAATTTGGAAATAAATGTGTTAACAATTCAATTGGTTGTATGCAATTTGTCACCTGATTATAACGTAACTTGTATTAAGACGATAATTATAACAAAAAGAAATTTACGTATTTGTCAAGGATATAAAAATACATTCTATGATTTCTAGAAATTAGTTACGTCGCAACGTTTATAATTTTGAAAAATTAAAAAATGCCTGCAATAATTAAATGTTTATACTAGTTTACTTATTTACCTAAACGTATTAAAAATAAATTTAAATTATATTACAAATCAAAAGAAACATAGACAGCCAGTGGACCTTACCAAAATACTATCATAGACTGTTTGGTCTCTACAAATACTTCAGTTAAATAACTTCGTCATAACTCAAACCAATGCAAGAAAAGTTCCGTAGTAAATAATAATAATAATAATAATGCGGACAATCCACAACACTACCTGGCCCCAAACTAAGCAGAGCTTGTACTATGAGAACCAGATAGCTGGTTTAATACTTGAATACTTTTTTTTTGTTGTAAATACAATATAACATCCTGACAGAGAAGTAGTAGAGCACCATTTCAACCCTCTCCAGCAAACCGGTCATACGGCACTGGTATTGTACCGCCATATCTGCGTGGCCAGTGGACCGAGTAAAATGCGGGCCCGCATTATACTTTTCGCCACTCATTACGCGCACTTGACAATTACTGTAACCATTCAATGCAAATTTCAACTGCTCAATTTGGTGACTTATTGTAGGTATTCTAAGTAAGTATTAACAAAAAAAATTATAAGTTTTATATCAGCTAAGTATCTGGTTCCCATAGTACAAGCTCTGCTTAATTTGGGGCTAGATGGTGTTGTGTTAAGTAAAAAATATGTGTGTTAGTAGCATATCCATGCTTAATTAGGGGCTAGGTAGTGTTGTGTAGATTATCCAAAATATTTTGTTTTTAACCTGCACTTTCCCACTGCTTGGGAAAGGTCTCCTCCAAAATCTTCCAGCTATCACCATCTTTGGCGACTTCCCACCAAACGGTCTTCAGAACTTCCAGATCGTCTCCAGCGTCTTTTTGGTCGAGAAAAAAATATTATATCATTTTATAAAAAAAAATTGATTCCTTTATAGAACTTGATCTTACTTTAAAGTCATAAACACAAATCCAACATACACCTGTACGACTTTATAAGCTCCCCTAATTTCCTTGAACTTGTCTTAAAGAAGGGTGCAACAGGTGCTACCTTGACCTGTTTCTTGAGGGGTGCCACACGTTAATGGTGGTATACCATTTCACAAGACGTAAGGGGAACAACATAATCATGTGTCATTTATTCAATTAAATTATTATTAATGCAATACAAAAGAAAACATTGTATGTGACATAAATATTAAATGTAATCAAAGATTTCATGCAAAACTTTTTTATTACTGTAATGTTTTTCTTTTTCTTTGTCTTAAGATTGTTCGATTTCCATATAATCTGATTTTAACCATTTTTGAGCGATTCATGAAGACCAATATGAAAGCCCACCACATTTATTTTAGTGTACAATTTTATTCTCATCAAATACAAGTAAATCCAGATTTTTTAAGTAATTACATAAGGACGATTTAATTTTCATATTTTCACATTTAGGTCTAGTAGTTACAAAGCAACGAAATATGTTGAACGAAGTATCTGAAACACGTTGGTACAAGAAACAGTTAATTTTACAAAAGTTTGTACAACATTGACACACCTAATTAAGTTAGAAACAGCATGATATTAACAGGAAGTAATGTGAATGAGTCTATTATTGTAATTAGCCACGCAGCTGGGCCACCGCAGCCATATCCCTAGCATCAATTTAAGTCTATTATTACTAAAAAGCATTTTTGTAGTAGTAGAGCTCTTTGTGAAAGGCTCGTCTGGGGAAGTACTACCACCATGGCTATTTCTGCAGCAGCATTGCTGTGTTTCGGTTTGAAGAGCGTGGGTAATTTGGCGTGAAATTTCTGGCACGAGGTTGAACGTCTGTATGCCTCAAGTTGATGGATGCAGGGCAGTGCATCGTAGGGCACGTTCTTGACGTGCGTGACCTACGAGGCAACGCTTTGTTATAGGCGATGGTTACCACCTAACATCAGGTATATGTGCTGGTTCGATCAGCTAGTAAATAATAAATAATGTAATTATATTAATAAATAGTAATAACAATCCATGCAACAGCAAGTTATTCCTGAAAATAACTGGAAATAAATTTACAAAAACGCATTATAACATCCAATTGCAAAATTGTTGTGATGTGGGTACATGGTTCCCTGGCACATAACACAATACAAAATTTCCTCTTGCTCCATAAACATAGCTTTAACACAAGTTGATACCTTATAAACTGTATGGAGGTGCCTGCTCGTATTGGAAGATATATCGTGTACCAAGCAACTGAAGTGAAGTTTAGAGTCTTGTAGATATCAGGTTTTCTCCAGAGTTGGATGGTTCTCATGAGTTTAAGAGGTTTCTATCTCATGTCCGTTCGATATTACCCAGTCAATAGGAGGATGGTAAATTTAGTTTTACTGAACACTTTCGGCCATAAAGCTAGTACACGTCACACGTCATAATCGTTGCGTTTTTTAAACAGGTAAAAATATCAAATATTAAACAGCTTAAAATCGCAGCCGATCAAAATAAGTCCAGATTCCCACTCGATAAAGTACATACGGATATTAAAAGGGAGGAAAAAAAAATCCACGGAGCTTATTATTATTTCCATATAGCAACAGCGTAACATCGCCGATGCTACCGTTACCAGTAAATCAAAATTTATAAAAAAGTAAACTTTCTGCAAAAACTACTTCCGACCCCATTGAACATCTGACGAGGTGAATGAATTGGGGTGCTCGAGTGATATAAAATGTACTGTAAAGTTACGGCCGCACAATTACATTCCGGCACACATCTGTCGGCGTTTAGACAATCACGATACGTCACGCGATTTTATTTGGGGGCGAATAGTTTTGATCCTCGAAGACAAGTGAAAGTATTATTTTATTGGTTTTTATTCGTTTATTCAGCTATGTTTTACAAAAACTAATTCAGCAACGCAAAAAGGAGAGCGCCATCAAGAAGAGAGATTCTTTTTTCTTTCTCAGCTAATGCTACTTTTCTTTCGCTGCTACTTTCCTAGGAAGCACCAGCCTCCAGATACTCTGTGAAACTTAGTTCTTATTAAACACTACAGCTATAACAAATACCACAGCAATATTTCATGAAATTTAACGGATAATAAAAGATACGTTATAGTAAAAAGTATTTATTCAATATAACTATGAGAATCTCTTATCTAAATGTGTCAGCAAGATCCCACCAATCCATACCACAAATAAAGAAAATGTATTTGAACACCAAAAAGTATCAAAATGTGCTATCTCGCGCTGCACAACGACAGCTGCGCTGCCATGGCACGCACCCGCCGCCGCATTCATACGCTAATGCGCCGCCTTTTAATTACACACGCTGATAAATCTGCGCGCGCGTGTCGCTCCGCTCGCGTGGACACCGCCTTATGTTGTAATAATACTAATGTGTCTAATGCCTAATGAGACCTTTTCGCGTACGTATTTTTAAAGGAAAGTCTAAAGTTTTAACTCTTTCTTTTATAGTTTTCAATTTTAAACGGGTCTTATTGTAATTAATCACCATAAATCTCGTATTTGTGATGAAGTTTAAAATAAGGAAACCTCTACCGCAGGCAAAAAGCAACGGCGTACAGACAAACAGCATCTAACGACGAGCTTAGAGTTCGAGTAGAAACATGGCCCTCTGAGGTATTTTATTACAGTCAGTCGCAGATGTTTAGGGTCGATTAATCGGTAATTTTAATCGAATGTGTTTCGTGTTGTTATTGTGGCTTCGACATCTGGATTATGACTCTCTAAAAATGGAAAAAAATAAGGACGAGAAATACTTTGTATTCTGCCACGGCTACGGTTTTCTACGGGTTAAAACATTTCATCGAGCCCTTAGATGTATTTCCAAATTGGAAATACATTTTGGAATTTCCAATCATTGATTTTAATTCCATCAGTGATTGGAAATTCCATTGAAAATGTAAAAAATAATACAAGTAAATTATTTTGGATATAACTTGAAATAAATGATTTATTAATAATCAATTCAATCAATTGCATCAAATTGTAGATCTATATTTTTAAAATATATTAAAAAAAAATGATTGTGGACAATCGACACAATATTATCTAGCCCCAAATTAAGCAGAGCTTGAACTATGGGAGCCAAATAGCTAATTGAACAAGTATAATATACTCGTATAAGAAAGAGTATAAACTGTATGGAGTACTATACACTGGTAGTACTATACAGTTTAATAATAATAATAATAATAATAATGCGGACAACCCACACAACACTATCTAGCCCCAAACTAAGCAGAGCTTGTACTATGGGAACCAGGTAGCTGATATAATACTTAAATACTTTTTTTTTTTTGTAAATACATACATAGTATACAATATAACACCCAGACAGAGAACAAACATCTGTGTTCACCACACAAATATTTGTTCTCGGTGGGGATCGAACCCACGCCCTCCAGCGCAGAAGGCAGAGCTACTACCAACTGAGCTGGGAAGGCAGTCGATCGAGTTTATACCTGAACACCGGTTTTTCGATTTAAAACCCGTTTTATTTTATTAACATCTTTTATGTAGGTACTGTAGATACTAATGAGCTCTGTCTGGCTCTGTCTCTGGCTGGTTTTGCGTCTGTGTGAGTGTTGACTAAATAAATCCTACGTCAAAACGTCACACACACAGTATAATGCACTGGTGAGCACTCACATAGACTCAAAACCAGAACCAGAGACAGAGCCAGACAGAGCTCATGGTAGGCCTACAGTTTCCGAATTACATCGAAAATGATTATTACTGCAGTATTCAGTGGAATAATATCAAAAATGTCTGCATGTGACAAATAATGTGCCAGCAATAATGAGTGGAATGTGGCATACAATTAGCCCACGTGCGACACCAAGCGCCAAAAATGTCACCCCAAATGCCCGCTTTGATTCACCCCCAACATTACGGACAACTATTTTGCGTGATTGGAAACTGCGTAATTGACCCTTTGTTACATTATTTTGTTATTAATTTTGAGTTAATGCAGGGGTTGGTAATAATCGGAAAAGTTTAAACATGCCCAATAAACGATCTAGCTTACTAAGTTTCAGTTTTCAGTTAAAGCTAAAAAAAAGTAAACAGGTGTTTGCACCTATTGTACATGATTCATAAAGGGTCAGAGGCCAGAAGTAACTTTATGCTCATGCCTCATTTTAGTGGCAGTGTGCCACTAGTGCCAGGGACAGGATTTTTTATTTTAGTCTTTGCCTGCCACTGTCCTCGGCGCTTAGTCTTAGCTAAATAATACATCTAAACATCTAAGCTTAACTATTACACAAGTAATCCTTATTAGTCTGAAAGTGGAGTATTCCATATTTCATGGCGTGCAACGTTTGTTCAACAACTTCAGAAATAACGAATCAATAATATATAAATCAAATCATTGTTTCAACTAAGGCAGACGTTTGATTTAAAACTGTGTCCTTCCGGTCACCCTACTGTGATTTAAGATCAAAGAGAGTAAATATTCTCAAAGATAGAACGACATGTCAAGAGCAAAATGGACTACACTTCAAGAGCAACGATTTTTGCTCTTGTCTCTCAGTTGAGATTGGAAAAGTGGTCAATATCTAAGGTAAGCCTGTAAAAGCTATTAGTCTTGTGTCCCCTGTGACTTGTCGGTGAGGGTTTCCATAATCTGTGCGAAATATAGGACATTTTTATCTTCTAAAATACCTACATTATTATTATATTTCAATCATTACACAATTATACAGGGTGTCTCATTATATCCATATAAGCCCGAAAGGGAGAAGGAATGGTATTCTACACGTATTGTTCAACAACTTTAGAAATTACGAAGCGTATTTTAAAGTTTCCTCCAAAGTGTTCCTAAGACAAAACATGGGTTGTCATGTTATTATTATTTTGCTGATTTATAATTTTTTTAAAGTTGTTTTTGAGACAGAATCTTTCGAAAATAATTATCTCTAAAAGAAAGGTTTGGTAAAAATCTCATTTGGGCTTATTTAACAGCCCTTAGTTTTTGTATACCTAAAGTTCATAAATCATGGTCACTATAGAACCTGAGGTACAGTGGCTTTGGCTCCTCCAAAAGTTGTCACCGTCACAAATACTCGTAGCTCGTATTGCAGATACAAATGTATTTACAAATTTTTCCCAGGTAATATTTAATCAAAGATGACAATTTGTTTGATAATAACCTATTTCTTAAAAATATAGAGGATTGCTTTCTTTTCAACCCACTTCAAATAAAAAAGAGAAGGTTCTCAAATCGGTCCTCATTTATGAAACGATGTACAAAGTATAATGTAATATTGTTTGAAATAAAAATGTTGTATCTTTATTTCAAACAATATTACATTATACTTAATCTAGTACCACTGTTTCCTGCGTTAGTATTTTTTTCAAGTAATAAAAAAATATATACTTTTTTTTATCTGAAAGGTAAGCCAGATGGTCCCATAAAAATTTCATCATGATCAGTTTAACAGTTTGACCATGAAGTCGGTTTCTCAAGTTTTTTTTAAAAGACCGACTTATACCTTAACGTAAGTTGTCACCGTCACCCATAGACACCAGAAACACCAAGGGCAATGCGTGACGGACATCGTTTTTAAGAAACAGCAGGCTTGTGGGTTCGGAACACGGAAAATGTCGGATGTTCAATATTTTATAACAAAGGCTTTGCAGAAACCTCGCCATTAAAACATGTCAGAGCATAGACGGGCACGTAGCATATAAAATACGTCATGGCATAGGCATAGATAATTCTTTTTAATTGTATACCACAGACAAAGTGAGTGGAAGCTATTTGTATATTCAAAGAACACACACCTTTCAGGAAGCAATCATGCATGCAAACGGTGAAACTAAAACGGTAACGGAACTTTCAATATGAACTGACATCATTGACACCCTTGCACGATTTTTATTTACCACCACCTAGCTTTCCAACATCTTTAATCCATTGTAATAGAGTTCAATTTTGTATGCTTACTATATTGCGAAGTGAGGTGATGTTTCGTTGTTTTGATAGATACATTTTATTCGCTGTACATTCAATATTGGGGGTGGGCCACTTTGCAGCTTGCTTAACTTCCGGCCCTGTGTGAATGTCACCTTGCGGGTGCGTTATTGTTTCTATGGAAATCAACGGAAATATTATTATACATCATCATCAGAATTCCACTGCTGGACATAAGCCTATACAATTCCAGGTTGAAAAAATCGAAGCCCTTTCCATCTACCAACTTCCCGCTGTCTATCGGGTAGATAAAAGCTGGTTAAAATTTGCTACGGGTTCTCAGAATCTCCGACTGGCAGATTTGACTGACTGATGCCAGTTCGAAATTTAAATCGAAGCCGATACAGGCATGCAAACGCACACTTACACGCACAAACGCACAATGCCTATAAGATGAGTTCTAAACTCAAAATTACCTAGTATTGGTAGCATGACAGACCAGACACTTGTAAACCTACAAACCAAGGAGGTTAGAAACCTCAATCTATGGTTCTAAGACGTTCTGAGAAATATTCCGGTCACACATAAAATTATGAGGTCTGGCGAAATAGATTGCTCTTAGCGGAAAATAAACATAGGTACCTAGCAATTGAAATTAACTGATTAGCACCCGTATCGTATTTGCCCCCAGCTAGGTACTTTCAAAGTCAAGTTCAAGGTATTATACATTCGTTTTATTAATAACAGAGATAACCACTTTTATCATGTCTATTGGGGTTTTACGCCTAATTTGGTTAATGTATGTGTAAAATTATTGGGTCAAATTCGTAGTACGTAGGTACTTAGTCCATTATTTTTCCATGTTTTCCTTTACCGCTTTGTCAGCTCTGCACGTATTTACCGTCGTTTCTTGTATTTAATGTTTGTAAAAGCCTGTTTACTTTTTACTTTTACCATGTCTCTCTAGCTAGTAGTAAAGTATTTTCATATTGTGCATGCAACCCTATATTGGGGTTGCTCTGCCTCCAGGCTAGCATTATAGTGTTATGTTACAATATTACTTGCACTATGCGCAATCGCCTGCAGGCCAAGTTAGGAAGCAATACTATTGGCGAGTATTTGTATGAAAATAATATTAAAACTGAAACTGGAGAAGGAAAATTAGCAAAGTAAATACTTTGATGCACTACTATTTCATCTTTTGATTTTGCACTTTGGGAACACATTTTTTTAGATCGAATAAATAAATAATAAAAAAAAGCTTTGAGCATTTTACCGATAATCGTTTTTTTTTGTTTCATTCAAATTACCTAACTACGTCCTCATTGTAAATTTAGATTTCAGTGTGATTATTAGAAGTACCCTGTATGTTCGTTATTTTGGATCTTGACATCTGAATAAACCCAATTTCAATTTGTTTTATTTAATTATCAGGGTTCGTCGAATTATTCGTTTTTTTTATAACCTTTATCTGACCAAAAAAAGCTTTATCTCTTCTTCATAACTTAGTCTCTTATTTTCGTTCTAAAAGCAAAAATTCATAAATTGAATCTACAGTGCTGTAGAACGCAATTTTTTTTTTTCGTAAGTTTCAGTAAACAAGAGAGCACTTGATTTTAACTTGTTATTGAAATACCTAACTAATTGTTATTTGTTTGCAGAGGCCGAGTTTATTAAAAGGTGAAGATAATTAAATTAAGCTTGTATCTTTGACGCCGGCTTCTTGTTAATATTTTTATGAAGGGTTTCTGCTATAGAATCGACATTAGAGTTGGGACCAAACCGTACGATAACTGTAATATTTTATACTCATACTCATATTATTTATTGCAATTATTATGTTACATGGTGAGGTCTTAAAGTTAAAAATGGTAAATACATAATAGGCCCTAATGTACAGGGCATAGCATATTTATCTAGCGTGTGTGCGTGTGGTTTGGTTTATGTTTAAGTTTTAGGTTTGATTTATGATTGGTTTAAAAAAAATAGTTACAGCAACCATTGAATTTAACATTAACATTTAATTTATCAAAAAAAAAAAATGTAAGAATTAAAACTCAGCCACAAATAGTTTTTTGTAAACACTAAATTAAAGCGGAAAATAAAACAATTAATATTAATTGTTTAATTTTTTTTTTTTTTTATATCAGAATGTACATTATTTGCAAAAATACTATCATGAAACATCATGTCAATAAAATACAAACTACATTTTAAAAGAATGATGCGCTGGAAAAATTGGATAATAAACACTGTATTCCACCTGCTAGAAAACAGAGTTCAGATCACCGACCGCAGACAAAAGCTGGTAACTTTACCTTTTTGTATAAGCTATTTAGTTGTCCAAGGCTTATAATGTGTATAGTGATAATTAAAAACCATTGATTAATAATTTTTGATTCGTAAAAATATTCTTGAATATTCTAGTAGGTTCAGTACACATAAATCAATCGGTCCTTGGAAAAAAATATAATTCTCCATTTATCGACCACCTTCTTTTCCCGGCTCTAGTCGGCCAAAGAAGTGATAATGTTGAAGTTTTAAAGGAATAATTACGGCAGCGTTCCCGTCCGAACGGACTCCAGCCCCTTTATTCACTAAGAAGCCATGTTTGTAAATAGATATTGGTATCAATTCTGTTGTTTAGAAATCCTAAAATTTAGCTAATTTCGAGCTAAAACTTCGTAAAATTGTTATTCCTATTCTGTTGGCAGCATCGTAAACTTAAATTTAGAGTGACAGTTCTAAAATTAGGATAGTTACTCAATTTAGTCAAAAAACACGTAAATCCGTCATTTTGCTATTCGGTTGTACAATATTTTAGGTAATTTGCGCTTAATTTTAGAAACGTCAATCTAAATTTAGGCGACACGTTACTAGGTGCTGACTAAAGTTTTGTTGTATGGTTGTTGTGAATTTGTGGACGAAACGCAATCAAACTCAAAAAATCATGGAAGCTGGTTGTAGTGGCTGCAAATATAGAAGCCCCGCCATAGTTTGTACCTAAGTAACTATAACGCCTGCCACTTATGAGCAAGAAACATAGTGGACAATCGGCCGGCTGAAGAAGAAATGTCTGCATCGCCATCGTTGTCTGCATTATTAACCAGAAAAGGCAGCCAAAATAATTATCTCGTGCTGCACTCTATATAATTATGTTTATGGAAGAATTAACAGGTGAATCAAATATAAATAGAACTATGCTTTACCTACCTACTATTCCTTCTCTAATAAGATGTATTCTGTGATTGCAGATAGGGATGAAGACATAGTGCTTGAACAAGATGATGGAGTCGAGGAAGAGGAGCACGACATAGATTTCCTCCATGAAGCACGTATAATACGACAAAGAATAATAAACTATCACTTTCATATTTTTTTAATCAATACAGGAGCATTAGGCTGGTGGAAACAAATAGGTCATACATCTAATATTAAATCATAGTAACTAATATAACCAAACAACATGCGTTACACATAGAGTATGACAGACAGCGGTGTGGAATCAGATAAAACAGGACCGTATTTTATATCAAGTAGCCACTGGAGGATTTTCTTTATCTTCCTCCGCGAGGTCTGCCCCTGCCGGGCTTCTTACAGTACCATTGAAGCCGGTACCGACCTTCCTGGCCTTACCCTTCACTTTTGCCACCCATATACTCCAAATCTGTGGAAAGAAATATTAGTTTCAATTAGAAGGACAACAAAAGGACAAAAACTGCATAAAAAGTTGGTTTAAAATTAATGGCTTGGTTTAAACGTGGCTTTCTACTGGTAAAAGAATTTTTAAAATCGGTTCAGAACATCCAGAGATAAACACTACAACGCCACAAACTCACAATATTTTTTTACCCCAAGGATTCATATTTTTTTAATAGAATATAGCCTATAGGCAAGTACACACACTGTTACATGCTCTATGAGCATACTTAATCCAAGCTATGGCTATCTACAAACATGCTCGACCCTGCGTCTACACTTTAAAGCTTGCTCGAAGAGTTTAGGTGTGCGTTCAACGCACACCTAAACTCTTCGAGCAATGGACAGTGGGGTTACCGCTAGTTTCGGTGTGCAGGTGCCTGACGCCTCACGCCTATCGTATGCCACAGTTTTGTATGGAGAAACCAAGCTTTTCAAAGAATTCGCTAGGGGCACTTTTGGTTACCGCGGTAACCCCATAGTTCGCTTATGGGTTTTGTTGGATATCACTTGCTAGATTTACTATCGGAAAACAAACAATCAAATCTTTCCTCTTTATAATATTAGTAGGTAGATGAAATAACTTACATGCTGCCACTCTTCAGCAGTCCGGCTTCAGCCAAAAGCATTCAGCTCCCTTACAATTCTATTATTGCTCTATCAGCTTGGTTACCTGAAAACCGGACATACAACAATCAAATCACTGAAGTGTGTAGCTAGGTAAGTATAAATCATTAATTATACCTATTTCAGAACCAATAAAACATAAATCCTACGTACCTCGTGCAATCAACTTATTAGCCAAAAGCCGTTCCTGGTGGAACGGCCATCCTTTTTGTCTAGTATTTGTTCTTTTTCGGGATCGGGGGCGGTCAGTAGGCTGCATTTTGTAATTTTTCTTTTTGAGAAAAGTTGAGTTGTTGAATTTATTTAGTTACATGTCGATGATTGAAGTTTAGCTGTTTGCACCCACAGATACAAAAACCCGTAAAAATAGTGTAAATAGAGCGCCATCTAGCGTCGAGTAGTGCCAAGATGCATGAAATGACAAATGTTTATGTTATCTGTGAACTTAATTTAGAACAAGTTTAGAGGTGTCATAGACACCTTTTAAATTTAGTAAAATGCGATAACAGAATAGCCTATAAGATTTTCCTAACTAAATTAGAAAATTTTAGGCTAGTTTAGCTAGACAGATTGTAAACAACAGAATTGATACCATTGTGAACAATTCACACAGTACTATCTAGCCCCAAACTAAGCAGAGCTTGTACTATGGGAACCAGAAAGCTTATATAATACTTATGTATTTTCATTTTATTTTGTTAGTTATTTAATTTGTAAATGCATACTTAGAATGCAATATAACACCCAGACAGAGAACAAACATCTGTGTACACCTTTCAAATATTTGTTCTCGGTAGGGAACGAACCCACGACCTACTGCGCAGAAGGTAGAGCTTCTACCAACAGAGCTGAAAAGCTAATGCAAATCTCTTTGTTCTGTTAACTATTCTGTTTTCTTTCTTTTTGTGTAATGTGCTGTGTTTATGTGTGTTGTGTGTCCAAAATAAATGTATTGTCTTTCTTTCTTTCTTTCTTTCTAAATCTGCTCCAAAACAGCGCAAATAGTCTTATTCATCAGTTTCTGGTTGGTTTTTTGTGAATCAGGGGATGGAATTTCATAATTGAGTCAAATTATTGCAGTTCATTTTTAATAAAATTTTTCACGTAATATATTGTGTTTTTATTTCAGTTGCAAAGCAAAAATATAATATAAAATATAATATTATGCTACACACGAGAAGCGTGTCATGAAGAAAGTTAATTAATTACCGTGAAGCCTAACGAAGTAGAAGTTTTCCAGGCAGAGGCTCTCACGCTACAAAATTAGTTTACTTCTAGTTTTTATAAAATATTGTTCTTTCAAAACTTGGTGTGCAAAGTGTAATAGTACATTGTTACCTGAGTGTTGAAAGTCACGTTTTTTGAGTCCCGAGACGGGTTTGGCGCCAGAGCGTAGCGAGGGCGCCAATGGAGCTTGAGGGACTTAAAAGACTTTCATCCGAGGTAAACACTGTGCTTTTCATTACGAATACAAGGAAAGTAAAAATAAAAACATGAAAGAAAAATTTGTGAAAATGAAGATTGAATTGCCGCCTTCCCGGTTTTTTTTTTCTTTTTCTCTGGCGGGCCTTCGGCTACGGCTCGCCAGCATTATTCAGCCATTATTTTAATTTTCATAATTTAAAAAATGGTAAATTGTTTGCTCAAATTTATGTTATTTTAAATAAATAGTTGAAGCTATATATTAATCAAGTAATTTAGAAGATATATTATTAATTTAATACTATCTTTATGTTATTAAAATTTAAATTTTACATTGCGCTCTAAACTTCTTACCGTTGTAATGGGTTTCCAACCTACTTGCTGAATAAAAAGTTGGAATTTGGTTCAACGACCTCCTTGCAGTTAGAAAGACTTTAGAAAGTTGGAACATGGTTGAATAAAATAGAACTTGTTTTTTTTATAATTTGACAGCTGTCAGTAGAAAGCGATTCTCCCTAGGGCTGAAAGTTTTACTTTCTATTAGGCCCCTCAGGCAACTTCAGACCTACTTTCAGAGTATGAGTAATGAAAAATTAATTAAACACAACAATCAAAACATCTCTGTTTATGTTCAGTTCTGTCCATCTCAAGGCTGCCTGGTAGAGGTGGCTGTGAGCGATAAGGCCGCCAATTTTATTACTATGACTGTTTATTTTTAGCTAAAATTGTATCCTACTTATAATAATCATACCTAGTGTGTCATTGTAATCAATAAAGAGTTACCTGTCTGTCTGTGTAATTATTTGTACCTCGTCCATTCACAGAAACCTCCCATTTTCTTTAAAAAAAGGTGTTCCAACAACAACAACATTACAGCGATAGATAGATAGTTACTATAAAGAATTTGAGAATCGAAAAGCGATAAAATGATATTTCCACAGTAATTAGTTTCCATGAAATATAAATGATTTTTCGGGTCAATTCCCTTCATGCCCACTTGTCGGACTAGGAGGAAGGACTTTTAAGTTTTAGTAACATTTAAATAATATGATTTATTTTATAATAAAATCACTCCTGGTTCTTGTTTGCTTCTTTTATTAACCGACTTCCAATCAAAAAGGAGGAGGTTCTCAATTCGGTTTTTTTTTTTTTTTTTAATGTTTGTTACCGCATAACTTCGTCAATTGTAAGCCGATTTGAAAATTTTTTTTTTTATCTGAAAGGTACTGCTTTCAGATTGGTCCCATTTTAATTTTATTAAAATCGGTTTTGCCATTTTTTTTTTATCATATTTTTAATGTTTGTAACTGCATGCCTCCGTCATTTATGAACCGATTTAGAAAATTATTTTTTTATTTGGAAGGTTATTCTTACGTTCAGATTGTCCCAAACAAATTTCATTAAAATCGGTTTAGCCGTTTGGAAATGAAGTCGGTTTCTTAAGTTTTTTAAACTTATAATTATCAATATTCAATAAAACTTAGCTAATTAGGCCAATTATCTATATTACGGTCGACTGGTTGACAGTAGAGCCGCAAAAAAAAATTAATGTCACTGCATAAGATTTACTTACACGAACTGTATTTTTTAAATCTTGATTTATACTATTTTTTATGAATGTTAAAAATTAAAATAATTATTATCAAAAATTAAAAAAAAAATTGTTATTACGTTTAAGTCTGAAACACGCTTATTGTCAGAACCTACTGTGCCAGTATTATTTAAAATGCATGCAATTAATCAGAAAATTGTTTTAAAATTATGTTTAATTAGTTCTGTATTGCCATTTAGTTTGTATAAGAATGAGGGCCGCTTAATAATACGTTGGCACGGAATCGTGAAACCTTGGCAAACTTGCACTCTGATATTTGCATAGCAGAATTAGGCCAAAGTATCAAGGAGAGACGAGAAAAACACTCTACTTCTAAATAGATGGATGGATGGATGGTGGATGATGGATGGTAAAAGTTAAAGCCACCGTTTTAGCGACGTTCTACAGATTCATGGTTCAGTTTGTTTTACTAGTTTTTGGCAGGAATCCTCGTTTGCATCAAAATTATAGTTTGGCTGAATTGTGTGCAATGTTATTTCACACAACTTATAATTAAATCACTGAACTTATATATCGAAAGTTAGCCTTCCTTGTTTTCGTGCTTCGGTAAACTTTAAGTAGAAAAAGGATCTACATTTTTTTTGCGAATCTAAGTTAAACGATTTAAGATACACACAGCAAAAAGTCTAAGCAACACTTACCGATTTTGAATATTTTTAAATTTATAGATTTATTTTAAATTATTTATTTTCTTTTAAAATTAAATGATATTTTTCTGTTGTATTTCTTTATTAAACTGGATCAATTTCTTTAAAAAAATGTTAATACACATACGAGTAAGTATAAAAGTTGGCTGTGAATCTGGCTACTTTGTGTTACGCAGAAGTCATATTTTTGTTTATTTTTACCATTATTATGTAAAAATAAACAAAAATATGACTTCTGCCTTATTCTGGGCATTTAAATTAAATCTAATTAAGCGTGTTTCCTCCTCGGTCATTTTAAAACTTGTAGGCAACGATTCTAGATGGAGATATTTAAGTTCTAGCTAAGTTGCTCGCGATTTTCGAAAAAAAAGTTTATTGTGTTTATATCATTCAAAAGGTCAAAGTGTCCAAGTGTAGTGTCATCAACGGTGGTCCGCACCTTAACTAGCAAATCGAAGTAAATGCTCACCTATCAGACTTGTCAATCCGTCAGCTTCCGCTGGCAAAACACACCCAAAATTGGAAGCTAAACGCTGAATAAAGTTATTTGCCATGAATGCCTCCGGGCACAAATTTCAATTATAGACGCATCCGAATAGTTCTGTAGGGGTCACGGTGTACACTCAAATGCATAGAAACTGACAGTCGTGAAGATTTTACTTACTTTAATCCTGTCATCATTTTTATAGGATGGATAGAATCCATCCCATAAAAATAAATTAATTAATTTATGTTAAGCTGGCTTTGTTTTAGCTTCGGAATAGCTCCCTTCTTCTTATCGTGTCACTGATTCTTTCGAATCAAGTGTGGTGAAAGGATTTTAAGTGCGTCTCAAGGGGCTCCTTTCGTGCACTTGACACATATTTTCGAACTTTTTTTATGTTCTACGATGTGCCGGTTTTCTCACGATGTTTTCTTTCACCGTTTGAGAGCACTGACATAGTGTACATACATTTTTGGGCAGAAAAACTCATTGGTACACCACTGGCTTTGAAGCCACGACCTTAGGATCGGAGAGCGGGGCCACTACCACTAGACCACCAAGTGCTCTCCTTAATATAGCTATTAGGTAGTATAGGTTCGGCCGTTCAGAGAATGCGTTCCTGACACGTCGCGATTGAACTGACAGCGTAACTTTGTAATGGCGTTGCAGTTACGATAAAAATATTTTTGCTGGTTGTTTACCGTTTTAACAATTGATGAGCATTAAAAAAACATTATTATATCAATAATCAATGAATTTTATAATTTTGTGCCAAACTGCGTGTCAAATAACTTGTTATACAATATTTTTCTAAATCTATACTGCGCTATTACAAGGTTATGTCAGCGCTTTATATTTGAAGTGCTGTACTAACTATGTGACTAGCTGTGACTAACTGATCAAACTGTCAAACGAATTCTCTGAACGGCCGGACTATAGTAGGAATAGCTTCGCTGTCGGCATTACGATATAGATACATTAGACGGATTTTCACTACGATCTTGCAGTTGTGGCTAACTCGAAGGCCTAACCTAACTAAAAGGGGTTGCTTTCGTGCAGTGCAAGAAAGGAGCCCTCACTTCTCTCTTTTCACTTATTACTTAAATGTAGAGCTCGCAAGTGTACTGCAAAGTGGGCGTATTCATCTCATAAAGGGGTCAAAATATTTTATTAGCCTTGCGATTTTAAACGTAGCAGGGCGACAACTAGATTAGGATGTGCTCGAGGCGGTCACGACAAATCGAGTGTTGCTTCTAAACTACCCTTTACAATTTGAATAAACCCTGAATGTGATCTTGTGCTTCTGGATTTAAGGTTCAAGTTGGCTTGCAAATTAGCTATAGAAAAGTAAGTGAGGGGATGTTTTTCGATTTGCTCGCAGTGGTCACGAATGAATGCAGCACAGATTGGCGACGTCAATTGCTTGAGATTTGAACTTGCGAATTCAATTAGGTTGAATAATTGGTGCGTATTTTTAATTTATGTGCACTCAGTCTAACAGTAACATACGACAGGCAGGCATAGTCCTCTCATCACTAGTTTTTATATTTTATATGAATCGTGGTACCCTGGTAACTAAGAGTATAGGGTGGTTTTTTGAGAACGGCGGTGGTGGCCAAGTCCGAAACCATGAGAAAAGTCGTGAAAGAAGTCATGCCCTCGATTTATAAGAAAACAATAAATGCATATTTACCTAAGTTTATCAAAAGTAAAAAAAAATGAAATAATAATCTTTTTCTTCTGACGGAAATAGAACCAAATAATTTTTCAAAAAAAAAATCATCCTGTATTAAACTAATGGATTCTATTGCTGATCAATCTTTGCAAATAAGTCTTTTACTAAAAATAAATGGAAAAAGCAAATTTTCAATATATCATTTTAATATCTCAATGAAACTCTCTCTAATTTGACTAAATTTAGAAAAAAAACATGCCGAGAGTAAACTCTTATAATATATGAAGTAGTGAGCTAGGTTGGTATTGACATGCTAAAATAGAGACGTTGTTTTATAAAATATTCATGAACACTTCCCCCACGTCTCAAGATCCTCCCCTTTCATATAACTTGCAAAGTAACTCTCCGATTTAACAAATTTTTGTTCGGTTCAATGTTTTTAATAAGTGTCTTGTTTTGGTAGCGTTATGAGTGAGCCTTCTTAGAGTGGTCTTCTTTCAAATCTGAAAAAACACCTTAATTCTCAAACTGTGAAGACCTCCAGGATTATCTGTAGGAAGTTTTTTCAGGAGATTTCCTAGATTCCTAGATTTTCCTAGATTTTGATTTTTTCCAGGATTTTTGTGGTAGGCCTACTGATTAGTAGGCCTACCACAAGCTTTGTCTGGCTCTGTCTCTGACTCCGGTTTTGAGTCTGTGTGATAAATAAAATAAATACCTAATCTCTTGTAAGAAGTCCTCACTTTTGAAGTCCGTTATATTATATCAGAATCTTTACCAACCCTCAATATTTTTCAAATTGTACTTCACAGAACATAAATAAGCGCTTATTTTAAAATACCGTCGAGATGTCAGGAACAAGTGCATAATTAGAGAGTCGAGCTGACACGGTCACAATGCACGCCAGTGCCAGCACCAGACTTTGGGCCGACTGCCGATAATGATCACCTTAAATGACAGTAATTGAGCTATATTTTCTACTCAAGGTTTTAAAATCAACTGCATTCGTTTCCTGCTGATTTTAACAATATTATAAAAACACTTTCTTTTAGTTTGTTATAAAAATGGCCGAGGTGTATAAAATTTTGCTGGACAAAGCAAACAACACTCTTTCGAAAACTCTGCTGATTTCTGCCGTGAAGCATCATTGCTGTGTTTCAATTCGAAGGGCGTGGGTGCTGGTAAAATTACTGGCACGTGAGGTTGAACATTTGTATGCCTCAAGTTAATGTACGCAGGGCAGTGCATAGTAGCGCACGTGCGTGACCTACGAGGCAATGATTTGTTATAGGCGATGGTTACCTCCTAACATCAGGCGGTATCACTTAACGTAGTTGCATAAAAAAAGTCGCAAAATACCTTGAAACTTTAGTGGTGAGTATCACAAGAATAAAACTGAATCGTCTTATAAAATGTTAGGTGTGCTAAATAGGTTAAAAGTACTCCACCAAGATAAGGTTCTTAAAAGTATCCAGTTATGTGAAAAGATTGGATTCCAAGATTGTACATAATGTCTGCTTTCATACAGGATTTTAAATCTCCTTGGAAGTCTCCATGGCACCGTTTGCTTATTCTGGTGCTGAAAATAAAAGATAACATTTCTCAGAACATTATCCAGAGTAATTTTGGAATGGACCAAATAGCCCTTTCATATGAGTGATTGAGAATTTTTTTTGGGACCTTTGAAACCCCATATCTGAATGATCTCTTAACCATTAAATGTCTTGAATACCTATAACCTATTGACCTACCTTTTATCCAGATCTGATTAACAAACCAAAACTCAACCTCTGAGTGGGTTCGATCCCCACCGAGAACAAATATTTGTGTGGTGAACGCACATGTTTGTTCTCTGTCTGGGTGTTATATTGTATTCTAAGTATCTATTTACAAAAAAAATATATATAAGTATTATATCAGCTATCTAGTTCCCATAGTGCGAGCTCTGCTTAATTTGAGGCTAGATAGGGTTGTGTGGATTGTCTACAATTTTTTTTTTTTTTCAAAAGCTTCGGGCAAAAACATACAACGCCAAACCACCCCCAAGTTATTCGTCTTTGTTCGCTTTATCTCATCATTATTCTTCTGATACTTTAACTTCAGATACATTAAGACAAGCTTGCGTTCTTCGGTGACCATGTCTGTCGTGAAAACCGAAAGCATCAGAATACTCGTTCCAATGCCGCCACGCCATCTCTCGTCTATTCAATCAGATGTGACCGTACACGGCGCTGAGAGGCTTAACTCCGAAGCGCCGACACATCCTCAGGGATTCCATTCGTTCTCACCTGCTTGAAAAATTCAATGTTCGAAACACCCTGTGAAATGACGTTGTTCGGAAAATTCCTCGGAAGATACTCTTTGTCTTGGAAGAGTTCAATACTCGCTGGAATGAAGTAACGTATTTGTAGGCTTATCAAAACATGCTATATAAGGAAACGGGGCATAAGTACCTTCCCATCATTATATTACAAGTTTTGTTTTTATTTTTTTCAAGAACCAAACCAAGTGCCGGAAACGACATCTATTATTCGAATATACGGAACATAGAAACTAGAGAGCAGTAAGTAGCAAAAGGTCATTAAAAAATCATATTGCAAAATCTGAGCGTCACACAAATAGGCCATCTCAACCCTAAACGAAAATGTTGATGTAAACGGGAAAGAATGCTCTCCCTTGATAGTTATTTGATATGATTTATTCATACGAACACGGCGTTCGCTCCGCTAAGGGCTTGCTCCTAACTGAACTGGAAAATACAAGGTTAGTATTTTTGTCTATAAACTTTTAGTAATACATTATAACAATCTTCAAAAGAGATGGAGGTATATGTTCACCAATTTCAATAATTTATCGATATTTCCGAGTTGTTTTTTTTTTAAACAATTAGCTATTGGCCCACCTGATGTTCACAGTAACGCACGTTAAGAACTTGCCCTACGACGCACCGGCTCCCCCACAAATCCCCCCTTCAAATCGAAACACAGTGATGCTGCTTGACGGCAGAAATAGGCATGGTGGTAGTTCTTCCTTGGACGACTCAACTTGACTAGTAGCTCTACTACTTATTTCATCTTTTAAAACTAAATTTGACTAATCTTAGTGCTCGATTGTAAAAGTGAGAATCTTACTTTTGAGCGTTTTTTTTTATCAAAAAACGGATGAATGTATTCTATACAGCTAAACGTAACAAACTGTTAACTTTTTTGGTCTATTAACACGTTGCCCAGAATGGTTCTACTGACTTCAAACATCGGTCTTGATTTGCTTATAAAACAAAACAGCATCTCGAGATTACATTTCAATGAAAGAGAAAGATTCATGCAATATTCTACTCGGGTCGTGTTAGGAATAAACTCCTACTTCAAATGGAAGTTTATTTAATAGAAAATACTTTCCGAAATGTATTTATAAAGCCATTATGGTGTTTTTATTTTAAAGCTGTTCTTGACGGCCGCTTGTTATGCAAATGCAAATGCGGGGGTGTGTACAAGTACCCATGAGTCTTTGTTCAGCAGACTTTAGTGTTTACTCATGTGTTTACTGGCTGATTAAGTGTCAACACTGAGAACCAGTATATCGAAAAAACCAAAGTAAAAGGCACACTAAAACAACAGTAAACTGCTGGAAAGTAAATAGTCTAGGCCGCCAATAAACTCGATAATTTACCCTCTACAAAACTAAATTACACCAAACTACAACATAAAAAAATCTATCTATTATCATTTTCAAAAAAATTTCATCAATAAGTTTCAGTATGAGTATTTCGGATTAAAAATGTTTATACCTACTCTTTGTCAATTTTTATTGTTCTTTTTTTGGTTTATTACATTATACATTTTACACATCTCAAAAATCTTTGCCAAAAAGGTATTTAAAATATTTTGTAATACAACTTTGCGCCGCCGCCCGTCTTGCCGTAGCGGGTGCTACGCAGACTTTCGTAGCTCCAAAATGCCTACAGCTTACGCGTAGGCACTCTACGGCTTTCCCAGGATTATGACTCCCTTTGACAAAATTCATATTCCCTAAAATTCCTCTCTAACCTTTCCATCAGTTGAACAAAAAGGGACAAAGAACTGCTGATAAAGTATGCACAATACGCCCCCGTAATCTCTGAGTGGAGGATCGTACCAAATCCGCCCCGCCCATTACCACAAGCCGCTTAGCGTACCTACTTATGCATGAGGTACCTACATGTTGTTTGTTGCAAGCTGAAACTTAATTAGGTAGGTATTATTAGAACATTGTTACAGGCGCGGTACCAAGTTACGCTAGGGTGCTGGAACACAGACTTGTCAGAAAACACTGCATAATTATTCAAAGTGAAAATGCTATAATTTGCTGGTAGACTAGACATCCCCCAAATTTAAGTATAATAAATATACTTCACGGTCTAATATTAAACCTAACCTACCTACCAAAAAACATCCTACTATAAATATATAAAACAAAGAGTTTAAAATTTTCATATAACCTCCAAATGTAGTATAAATTGTTGCATGGGGAACTATACTCGTATATATAAACTAATAGGAAACCAATTACTTTGTAGCACCCAGTAGCCTTACCACAAGTTATGTCTGGCTCTGTCTCTGGCTCGGTTTCTGGTGAGAATTAACTTAATAAATCCTACGTCGAAACGTCATACACACAGTATGCACACTGGTGAGCACTCACACAGACTCAAAACCATAGCCAAAGACAGAGCCAGACAAAGCTTGTGGTAGCTACGCTTCAACGTAATAGTAAAGTCCCTGCACAGTATATATAAATAAGATACGAAAGTAATAGGTACATACATCAATGGTAAAATGCTGGGCTGTTACATACTACTATTCTGTGTGGCGGGAGGCTGGGCCGTATGTGGCATCCTGAGTGCCACATGCATATTTAATGTGTGCTTAATGCGTGGACCGCAAAGAGGATTGTGGCTGCCGCTAAATGGCGCTACTCCCTTTGTTGCTCGGCGGAACGCCATTAGGGCTATGTTCAATAAATACCTGCATTTTGGCGCAGTATTGAAATATAGGTGTTAGTAGGTACTATTAAGTAGTTCAATTTAGGGTTTTTTTAAGACAAGAAGAAAAATTTTAGTTTACGGCTAAGCATGCTCCATCTAAGACTGCATCCTCATTTTCCATCAGGTGTGATTGCAACTAAATGCTTTGCTAAAAGAAAAAAAAGCGTGAAAAAGAAAAGACAAAAATTTTACGTGTACAGACGGCATTTTTTATTTATTGACCATTTTAACTGAAATACTAAGTTATATTTGTGAAAAATTGCATTTAGAATAACTAAAGTTTGCTAATTGTTATCGCAAGCGCGTCACTATATCTATATAACCTAGTTGTACCTACCTAAACCTTCAAGTGAATAAATAAACTGAGGAGCTCTTATATGACTTACCCCTGAATACTGAAACGCAACTCAGATTTAAGCACGTCTCAAGCGACGAATATTTGACAGTTTTCAATGAAAATCTGTCAAATATTCGTCGCTTGAGACGTGCTTAAATCTGAGTTGCGTTTCGGTATTCGGGGGGAAGTTTATCGATGACAAACATTTAATAAAAAAAAATACAACCGAGATGAGAATCTTCTTTTTTATTTAAAGTTGGTTAAAAATAAATCCTCTCAGATATGAAATTAGCCTCTGCGTTCGCGATATCCGAAGAATGCTTCACTTTATTAGATTCCGTAAGCCCTATTCATCGCCCTCATGCTTTTGAGGCATTACGTATTAGTGCGATCGAACATCTCGTATTACGGAGTCTGTGATCTGCCGATCATAATAGACTGCCAGTATTAGGCGATTACACACGATTGTGGCGCTCAAAGTTTGTTATTTACGATGTGATGGACAGAGAAAGCAGTAGAAAGGGAGGCCTTTGCCCTGCAGTGGGACAAGATAGGCTGAAAATAATAATAAATAACTAGCGATAATAATGTGATAGCGAAAAATAGAACGAGTAACAAGTAAAGTTTAAAAAACTTGAGATCCCAACTTCATGGCCAAACTTCTAAACTGATTTCGATAAAATTTACATGAAATCAGCCTGAAAGTATTTGTTATTTCCTTTCAGATAAAAAAATATTTTTTCGAATCAGTTTATTAATTACTATAGGTTATGCGATAACAAACATTAAAAAAATACAACACAATTGAAAACCTCCATCTTTTTTATTTGAAGTCGGTTCTTTGTCTTCTTATCGAGTCAAGATTATCTTAAACTCTCCTCAACCAATATGTGGCCACGTCAATAGCCCTATTCGATGCCATGTTCAAGTATTCCAGTTGAAAATTATCTTAGACTATAAGCCGCCCGCGGTTTCACTTGCCCCATTCCCGTTCCTGTTATTTTTCGGCATAAAAAGTATTCTTTGTCTATTTCCCGGATTTAAGCTGCTTTTCAGTCAAATCGCTTTAGCCGTTCTTGAGTTATAAATATAAAGATGTGTAACTAACACGACTTTCTTTTATTTATATACATAAACTAGCAGCGGCCCGCGGCTTTGCTCACCCTGTTGTCGTTACTTTTGCGGGATAAAAATAATTCCGTCCTTCTCCTGGTTCTAAGCTACTTCCCCAATAATTGTAACTAACACGACTTTCTTTTATACTTAGACAGAGATAGAAGATTATTATTGATTACTATGAAAGTATTGCAAATATTGAGAACCATATTGGGTATCAAAATATCAAAAGATGTTTGTGCGACCACCTGTATGATTCCATTAAGAATTACAGAGGATTAGCCATAAGCTGTTGAACAATAAACCGAACTTTTCCATGTTATATTGTGCAGATAAAAAGTAAGTACCTACAGTAAGTAGGCAGCAGCAACATTTATTTTTAGCACACTTTAAAAAAAATGATGAGGTTCTCAATTCGGTTGTATTTTTTTTTATGTTTGTTATCGCATAATTCCGTAATAGGCGTGACGACAGTATCAAAGAATCAAAGATTTTATGATCTTAGGTGATAAAACATACTTTAGGGATTTAAAATACTGATTTATTTTTATAATAAAAAATGAGATTAATAAGATTTTTGATAAATTAAAAGATTAAAATACTACAGTTGGCCATTTTGAGAGAAACACCAATCACAGCGCATGACGTCACGTTGATGTAAGCATCATCTGTGATCACCGTGTTTTGTTGTGCCCTCGAGCTAATTACGCATTTTAATTGACTTTTATTAGTAAACGCATAGTATACGTGGTTTAAGTGTGAATTATTGACTCTACAGCACGACTCTATAACAATGGAACCAGGCTACAATAAGGCAAACACCTCTAATTTGCCCAGGATTGATTTACTGATGTTGGGCGATTTCCTTGCAAATAATAAAGAATTTTGCTCGTCTGAGTTTAGAAACGTGAAAACCTCTTTGTAAGTACATTTGTATTTATATTTAGCACTAGATACAACTAATTTAGATACCTATAATCGAACTCGTAGGAGATTATATGTTATTTTACTTTCAGGTTATTTTTACAATAAACTTGTCATTGTTTATTTTGAGGCTAGCTCCCTCGCAGCTTCAAAGTTGATACTGGTAGTTGACCTGCAAAACATCTATGTACTACTATTTTTCCTCATAGTAGGCACATCATACTGATAATCCCCAAGTCAGTATGAATGTAGGTATTTGTCTTTAATAATTTTCAATTATTTCAGGTCTTCAAGACCATCATATGGGGATGATGCAATCAGCTATGTGCAACTAAAACGGGAAGGAAACACTTGTACAGTAAAATGCAAGATTTGCCCAGAGCATAAAGTTCATGCAAAACTATATGCCGTTACATTGAAGGTTGATGAAGATGAAGAAAAAGTAACATCAATCGAATGTCATGATTGTGTTGCTGCTCAGGGTGGATGTAAGCATGCCATAGCGCTGCTTATGTGGGTCCATAGGCGAAGCGAAGAACCTTCATGCACAAAAGTTCAATGTTACTGGCGGAAATCAAAGCTATCAAGGGTTGGCACTACCTTAAAATATATATCTGCAAAAGATTTATCTAAAGGTAGCCCTTTGCTGCCTTCTAACTCTGCAGTTCTTGAAAAATTTTTAGAAGAAGGAAAAAAGAGAAAAGTTGACAACTGTGAGCTACTAAAACACCAGCAGATTTTATTTGTGATGAACTACATAGCGTCTCAATGCACCAACTTGTGCTTACATACAAAGAAGAGTGCTGTGACTTATTTTTAAGTAAAGTGAGTTTGCCGATTTCACTTATTAACAAAATTGAAAATGAAACCAGGGACCAGTACAAAAATAACCTTTGGTATGAACTGAGGTACGGCAGGGTTACAGCTTCCAGGGCTTATGAAGTGAGTCGGTGCCAGACCAATGATGGGACTCTGATTGCTACTATCATGGGGGGGAAGATACCGGACACACCAGCAATGAAACGGGGCAGATATTTAGAAAATGAAGTACGAGACATAGTTAGCAAGAAACTGGGAAAAAAAATCAAGAACAGTGGATTGTTCATATCCCAAATATACCCAATGCTAGCAGGTTCCCCTGATGGAATATGTCAAGATAGCATTGTGGAAATAAAATGTCCTCTAAGCGACAAAACTTTTCTCAATTATATAAAAAATGGCAAACCCAGCAATAAATGCTTTGCCCAGATGCAAATGCAAATGTATTTAAGTGGTATAAAAAAGTGTTACTTTTGTGTTGCAGACCCAGATTTTTCAACGAATAAAAATGTAGAAATTGTATGCATAACCTTTGATGATCAATATATGTCAAGCTTTCTTGAAAGTGTCATAAAATTTTGGAAATCCCACGTGTATCCATTGTTATATAGAAGTATAGAATAGAAAATAAAAATACAGTAATTGCATAATGTGTTTTATTTAATAAGAGAATCTTGTAAATTAATCAAACCACAAGCTATAGTTATAACATCATCAAGAACTTTAACCAAATTTAAGTTAAGACAGGCATGTGGTTTTAACATGTTGAACTCACGTAACCGTCTTATCACCCGCTCAACGTGGATTCGTAAGCTAGCTATTTGTTTAGTTTCTTTTGCTTCAGCTTTCGTTAACTTAGCTCCAGATACAACACTTGGAGGCCGGACTAGAAGCACACCCATTTTTCGTAAATACACTTCTACATGTTTAAATCCTCTATCTGCCATGACCCACATATTGGGTTGCAAACATTTTGAGAAGTCAGAAGTTTCAACAATGCATGTGTCTGTTATTCGGCCTCCATAACCATTTGAAATATAATTTATCAAACCATTAGGAGTACAAGATATAAGGTACTTAATTGTGTTGGCCTTCTTGTAATCAGACCAGGAAAGAGCTTGATTTAAAGCATTTGAAGGCTTTTGTACTTCAATCTCTAAACAATCTATTATACAAGTCACCTTATTGTATTTATGCCTGAAAGCCATGGGTAAATTTTTTTTAATCAGTTCCTTGCCTAATGAGACAATAAAAGGACGCATTACACTAGCTATAATAGGTATATTTTTACAAAAAATTTTGCTTGGATAAGTTCTATCAATGCCAAAGTCATCCCGCAAGTTCATGGAATGAATTATTTAATCTAATTTTTTTTATGCATAGTAAAATATGGTTTAACGGTATATTTGTCTGTTCTTGAATCAGATTAATTAAGTAATAACAACTTATAGGAATGCCAATATAAAAACGGGGGTTTTTTTTAATTTTCTTCAAGGTAAACTCTAAAGCATTTAAATTTTCTCTTTTTTTGTCATCCTCTATCATCTCGCTACAGTCGGATGTAGACTCCATTTGAAGAGATTTTACGGATATCGATGATTCTGTATGAGTTATAGAGGGAGTATAAGAAGTATCACTAGGTATCTGATTGTTCCATTTTCCTAACTAATTTACTCAAAACATTTACACTTGGTCTTGATGGGTTACTATGACCGCCTTGCTTGACTTTGAATGGTGATGTTGAGACAGAATGTAGAAATGGCTTCAATGGTGATGTCATCTGATTTATCGAACTGACTTTTGTTTGTTAGCTTTACTTCTGAATGTTTTACTTATGTGTACTTGAATTGATTTATCCAAGACTCTAGGTGTTGATTGGAGAGCTTCATCAACATTTTGCTGAACTGAAAAAAAAAATGTTTTGTTAATATACTATAGTACAAACTTATAGGATATTAATAGGTCAAGAAAAAATCTAGTTATTTACCTACTTAGTTTTGAGTGTACCAACAATAAAATTAAGTTTATCAATGCTATATTCTAATAAATAAGTTAACAAAATGTATACCTGAACTACTGGCGATTTCTTGAGAAGTTGATTGTTCTGTAACTATACTTTTTTCTTCGATTTGCTTTTCACACTCTTGAAGAATCATCATCCTTCGTTTTTGGGGTTCCGTAGCCAAATGGCAAAAACGGAACCCTTATAGATTCGTCATGTCTGTCTGTCCGTCCGTATGTCACAGCCATTTTTCTCCGAAACCGTAAGACCTAGACTGATGAAACTTGGCGAGTAGATGTATCCTGTGAACCGCATTAAGATTTTTACATAAAAATAAAAAATAAACTATAAATTTCGGGGGTCCCCATACTTGAAACTGAAACTCAAAAATTTTTTTTCATCGAACCCATTCGTGTGGGGTATCTATGAATAGGTCTTCAAAAATGATGTTGAGGTTTCTAATATCGTTTTTTTCTAAACTGAATAGTTTGCGCGAGAGACACTTCCAAAGTGGAAAAAAGTTGGTCCCCCCCCCTCTAACTTCTAAAGTAAGAGAATGATAATACTAAAAAATATATATGTTGTACATTACTATGTAAACTTTCAACGATATTTGGTTTGAACGAGATCTAGTAAGTAGTTTTTTTTTTTATACGTCATAAACCGTAAACCGCAATTTACCTTTCGACGAACTACAAGAACCTTATTATGTTACATCAAGTAACATATAATAAAGGTTCTTGTAGTTCGTCGTGCTACGGAACCCTTCATGGGCGAGTCTGACTCGCACTTGGCTGCTTTTTTTTAACTATGTAGGGTCGCTCTGTTGTGTCAGATGTTTGTGTTCTTCTATCTGGTTGGCATATAAATTTTTTGGGCATACATCCTGGCTTCATACGTACTTGTGATACCGACCCCATCACATGATACTCCATATAATTATCCATATCATTAGGTAACTGAAAAAATAAAAGTCAACAATTAGAAATTATAAACCAAGACCAAAACAAACATAACCTCACTGATTTTGTTATTCCTATCCTCAATATTTCAACTACTTCAAGTCAAACAAACATTTTAAGTATAAAACACGTATAAAACCTATCAATCTATGATATCATACTCACATCAAAGTGGTCTTCACAGAAATAAATTGGCGAATTTGTGGCTACGTCTTTCGGGTTTCGCCGTGCAAGCTTTAACCACTTATTTCTTATTATTTTCTTGTTTGGAACATGTACAAACACCTTGTTGGGTGTTTTTATTGTTGTATTTTTACACTGAGGTACTGCACACCACTTATAAACTTTGGAATTCATTTATAATACACTTTTTTCTTCGCTGCTCATAGACGAAATGACCATTTTACGTAAACGTGACGTCAGAGCCGACGCCATGACACCTGCGGGCTGTTTTTGCGCACTATTCAAATATTATTAGAAAAATAGCTCTAAACTTTGTTAATCTTTAGTTTATTACTGAAATAAAGGATTTTTCGTTAATAGTAAATGTGTATCCACATTACAGAAGAGGATTTCAAAATTTTTCGTCATGCCTATTGATGAGCCGATTTGAACCAAATTTTTTTTTCTAGACCAAGTGTGGTGATAAGATTTTAAGTGCGCCTCAAAGAGGCTCCTTTCGTGCACTTGACACATATTTTTGAACTTTTTAGGTTCTACGATATGCCGGTTTTCTCACGATGTTTTCCTTCGCCGTTTGAGAGCACTGGCATAGAGTACATAATTTTTTGGGATGAAAAACTCATTGGTACACGACTGGATTTGAACCCACGACCTTAGGATCGGAAGGCGGGGCCGATATCACTAGGCCACCAGCGCTCTTCGTAGACGAATCTGGAAGAATCAGTGACACAAGAGTAAAAATAGTATGTAAAATAGGATGTAAAAATAAAGTTATCATTTGAAAGTTTTATTTATACGATAGTGCTAAATCCATAGTTCATAGGTTCTTCAATAAAAAAATATATTTAAAAATGTAGAGTAAATTCATTAAATGGGTCAATTCAAGTTTCTTTAGTCTAGTTTTTACCTTCCTCAATCAATGGAAGGATGGGTATTAGCAAAGTTTTTATTATTACCGATATATTGAATACTATAAAATATTATCTCCACAGATAAACATGGTATTACCATGTTTTTAATTTTAGCATACTAGTATTGTAAAATGAAAAATGTATATTTTTATCTATGATTTTTGCAACGTTTTTCCTTTAGTTATTATTGAGTCTTGGTTTATATTATACGGTAGGTATGCCTTGCGCATATCTAAGCGTTCTGCGGTGGCGATCAGTGAAACGCTTTCAAATATGATAGTGATATTTGATTTGATTAAGATGTGCGCAAGGGTGTATTAAAATAGATAGTATTCCTTCATACTTATAAACCTACGCATACGCAGCGTAGCCTACATTCAATGTCCCAATCCATTTCTATTACCAAAAAAAAGATAAATAAAAGAATTTCCCGACTTTCACAATACATTGACAACAAAAGTTAAGCCCTAAATACTTGCTGGACAAATCCTGCCTTTGTCCGATCTAAGGCTTTCATTCGGTACGGCTTAGCTGGCTTTGTATGGGCATCTTAATACTTGTATTGTCGGGGCAATCTTAGGGTGTTCGATTGAATAAATTGGTGACTGACAAGCGAATTACGGGGATTTTTTCATGAGTTTAATTAGATTCTCCGTGTAGCTTTAAATATCCTTTGATACCTATGTACATCAGTTGAGAGAAAAATTAAGTTGTGGTCTGTAGAATTGGATGTCATAAAATCCTCATGATTAAAGATCGTGATGACAGGGATTTCCTAGTTATGCTGGAGTAGATTGCTTCTCCAGAAGCTTCTCTTTGTTTTTGCTTACCCTCCTTACCTTAATGGTCTGGTCCAGCTAATCTAGTTGGGATATACCGCAAGATCGCTTTCCTAGTTTTAATTTTGAGAAGGTTGGATTAGTCCAACCTTCTCAAAATTAAAACTAGGAAAGCGATCTTGCGGTATATCCCAACTAGATTAGCTGGACCAGACCATTAAGGTAAGGAGGGTAAGCAAAAACAAAGAGAAGCTTCTGGAGTTCGGAGGGCAAGTTTTCCCGTGGTGGATTATGGTATACAATATTTCGATAAAAATGTACTCTTACTAAAATGATTAGTCATATTGATGTCCCTAACCAATATGGCTGCTTTTAAAGTTCATTGCGATTCTTCTTCTTCTTCTTATCGTGTCACTGATTCTTCCGAACCAAGTGTGGTGAAAGGATTTAAAGTGCGCCTCAAAGAGGCTCCTTTCATTTAGTGCGATCATTTTCATCAAGCCATTTTTATTTAAAACTGTGCATTTTTTGATAAAAATGTGAAGAAAGTAATTTTAAATGATGTTGAAAAGCTTATAGGAACTATAAGTAAATAGGGTATAGCAAGCATTCTGTCTCTAGAAGAGAGAAGACGACAGTCAATTTCCATGGAATTTTTCCATTATCTCGGAAAATTGCGCACTCGATCGGACGATTTATTATTAACCATCGCACTTATAGAAAACATACCTATTATATATGTCTGACTGAAGATGAAAACAGATAAATATTCAGTCTTCACATTTCTATTTTCAATAAATATTTCAAGGTTCATAGCTACAACATGAATAGCTTTAAGAAAAATGTAAAAAAACTTCTCCAGGAGCCTAAGAGATTTTCAATGTCCCTTAAATACACATTGGCATTGCACAACCCCGCACTTTTTCTACGTTTTCCATATATCGAAGCTGTCGAGGCTTCTACGATGAGGTTGTCGTTGAATTACTCAAGGAAATCATCCATTCTCTTTTCAAAGAAGCAATAAAATAAAATTGCAAAATGATCTCAGTCAGCCCGAGAATTAGGCTGCTGGGTAAGCAACGCAACGACAGCACCCTTGGTGTTGTTGGTGTAATATAATGAACAACGGTGACCGCTTACTATCAGGTGGGCCGTAAGCTCGTGTGTCTTCTTATCTTTTGCATAAAAAAGGCTTTTTTGTTCTTGTTACTTAGAGATACTGAAAGATTGCAAAAAACAGTTTTTTTACGATTTTAAAGCAAAACAGTTTTCCAAATTTTCATCTTCAGTGCATTTTACACGTTGACGCTTCCCTGAACCGGCGAAGTCCAGTTTACACTCAATGAGTCTCTCCTTTGTCCCGCGCGGTCAGTGTATGACTCAAAGGATTTATAACGATGTGGTTTCCTCAAAGTTTTGCACTAGCACGCATGGGTGTCATAATTTTAATTGTTTCAGAGAAGTTTCCGGTGTATTGTTTTGTTTGAGTAAGAAATAAAATGGACAAATAGCTCGTGCAATTGAACATAGAAAATCGATATTTATTGTTCTATTTAAGATCTCGTTGTATTTAGGTTATCTTTCTCATCTTGTATTTAGATGTAACTTTATATTTTCACCTTATAATCTGTCTTGTTATTGTTATATTATTTGTATCAACAGTTCGTGTTATTATTCTTCTGTAAATTAAACGCCTGAAACGACGGTGAGTCGCAGTTGCTGCGTTGTGTCGCACTCTACTGGTGTCACGGAAGACCAGGGTTATAGTGGCACCCGCCACTATAACATTTATGCTGAGTGGCGACCAATTTTTATGTCATCGTTTCTAACTTGTTAAAGATCCTTGTATATTACTTGTGGCATAAAATAAATATTTTTAGATTTGATTTGATATATTGACGTTTCCGGGGTCGTTTACCGAACCTTTGGTGCACACACCATTGTCGACACAGATTGCCTGCTAGATAAATATTGAATTTATCGAATAATAGTAAAATTATCTGAATAAAACTTTTCATAGCGCTGATAGAGTTGCTATTACTTTTTCGAATGGGGCTTTGCTTATGCATTATTCAGCGTAGTACATAGATATCCTGCATTGATCACGCTTTTAGTGATTTGGATTACAGTAATTTTCGTTAGCCTAAGAACGACATTTTTTCTACTAAGTACTACTAATATACTGTGGATTTTATAAATTATTTTATGAGTTGTAATTTTTTTATGTTATCATATTGATAATAAAGATAAGCCTCATCAGATCTTTTGATATCCTATCTAGGTATTTCGTTTTGCACTTGACATCGCTGCTGAGTCTACATAATTTGCATACAATTTTGGAACAGTTGGTATACTACTAATTTATTCTAAGTTAATCGTTTGCTATTCTGATTTTGCTATGAATGTAATTATTATAACTTTTGAAAATTAAGTGTAAACTTTATTATTCTTAAACATATAGTTGATGGAGCAGTCATATTAATATGGCCCACCTGATATTAAATGGTGACCATCGCCTATCATTACCATTCGTTTGTGTACCATTTTACATACATTATAATTTTTTTCCTGTGCTTATACTAAAAAAACGTAGGATGCGACCCCCACACGATAGGCCGATGACATTGTTTTAGACAGTGTTGTGTGGATTGTCTACAATATTCATATTTATTGTTAATTTAAGGGATGGTGAACGAAAAAGACTTAAATAAAAAGAGGTTCTTGCTAGAAATATATTGGGGAGGGCTCTATAGACAGTGGATTTCTTTAGAATGACGATGGTGATGCAAAAACAATGTTTCTGAGTAGTTTTTGTTTGTTACATCATATTGCGCAATTTTTAACAAAATCTATATGAGTAGGAAACGGTAAAGTTATTATAATGGGGATACAAACTGCATGACCCTTTACAAGCTTATCGCTGAAGAGTCAAGGTGATCCCGAGATACTTAGGACATAAATCTATACTAGGATCAAATTAAATAGTTAATACAGAATTAGTTTTTACTGTAATTTTACATATTAAGATTCCAAAAGACAATTAATTATGTACCTATCTATCGTAGAGAGTCAAAAATAAAAAATCTGTGCTTGAGGCTCGACTCAGACTCAAGCACTGTTTCTAAATACGGGCCTAAAGAATAGTATAAATTAGACAAACTGCTAAATGTAATAAAAATAGCGGCGGATTAATGACGTATTAAAAAAAAACTACTAACTAGATCTCGTTCAAACCAAATATCGTTGGAAGTTTACATAGTAATGTACATCATATACCTATATTTTTTAGTTTTATCATTCTCTTATTTGAGAAGTTATACTTAGCAACACTACCAACACCAACATTTACCACTTTGGAAGTGTCTCTCGCAAAAACTATTAAGTTTAGAAAAAAACGATAAAAGAAACCTCAACATCATTTTTGAAGACCTATTCATAGATACCCTATACACGTATGGGTTTAATGAAAAAAAGTTTTTTGAATTTCAGTTCTAAGTATGGGGACCCCCAAAATTTATTGTTTTTTATCAATGTTTGTGAGCTCTAATAGCTCTAATAGTTTCGGAGAAAAGTGGCTGTGACATACGGACGGATAGACAGACACACAGGAACCCTAAAAAAGGACGCCTACCTAATACAAACGTGCATAGACGGGGTCCATTGCTAAAGTTCCAATCAATGCCAAAATTCATATCACATTTCTCGCCAATTCCCATAACCTCATAATAGCAACGGTTGGTCACCTACACTGCATGCCCTTTCGCATCAAACGATACCCACGTGCACTGTAAACTAGACCTTATTCTCCCAAGATACGATACAGTTTGAGAGAAGAGTCGCAGGTGAGCCAACATTTGATTAACACACATCGTCGGTCAAGTATTTATCAATTAGTACTAAATTTAATAGAGCAGACATTTCGTGCCGTTCCCGGCAACATTCCATGAAATCAGGAGCAATCAGGGTCCTTTGAGTTGATGTGAACAGTTTTAGGCTATGGCATTTTTGCATTTAGCTGCCGAAGGTAGGTTGGATCACCAGCTGCATAGCCTAAGGCCATTTTTTATAATTCAAGCGTCTGCGTGTTGCCGTTATCAAGCACTTAAAATCCTTTCACCACACTTGGTTCGAAAGAATCAGTGAAACGATAAGAAGAAGAAGAATATCAAGCAAACAATCAAGTTTGTTGTATGGGAGCCCCCTTAAATATTTGTTTTATTCAGTTTTTTTGTATTTATAGATACAACAGAAATACATCATTTGTGAAAATTTCAAATGGCTAATTATCACGGTTCATGAGACAGTCTGTTAACAGATGGACAAGCAGACAAACAGGTCGGACAGCGGAGTCTTAATAATAGGGTCCCATTTTACTCTATGGGTAAGTACAAAAAATGTATCGTGGCAGATATATTTTTGAAACACATTTTTTTTAGTTTAAAAACTAAATTAAATGATAACTCTGATTATATTGTAGAAATCGTAGGAATAGTATTAAATAGAAAAAAAATCGACCCCAAGAGAGGGCGCGCTATTCCGCGACCCTTTGTCAGGCTAATCTAGTCAGGGGTCATTCGCTAGAATAACGGAAATAACCAGACAAACCTACAAAAAACTAGGTACGTTTTGTACGTTTTAAGGTAGGTTTTGCATTAAGATAAGATAAAAATTCTGTATTATAAGCACATCATAAATAAAAATAAGTGCTTAGACGACATTTGTATGGTGGTTCCATCTATAAAACATAACACTAAAGGTCACATCTAGGCGATATTCGATATTTTTTGACGCATATCGCAACTTGTTGAATAAAAATTTAAGCCTTTGTTTTCAACAAGCCTAAAAAAGAGATGGGTATATTTTAATCTGACAGATTACATCTTAATAAAAAAGTCACCGAATCCGAGCTCTAAAAAAACAAGCATTATATCTGAAGAAAATGCAGCTTGACGATAAAAATACAACACTAAAAAGGAAAAGGAGTTGAAAGTTCTTCTATTTGTGAGTTTACTGTTACCGTCAATGCTCACTAAATTCTTTTTCATGGTCAATTTAAAATATAATACATTTTGTGAGCGGTGAATGGACCCTTGCGAATCTAATTTTCGCCTCTGGGACCAACAGGCCACCCCATAGTAGCAAAAACCGAATATCTACTAAAGAATAAAAATATTATGATAATATTATAGTACCTACAGTAGTAGCAGGTAAGTAAATCTATGCTAATATTATAAAGAGAACAGATTTGTATTTTTGTGTGTATACTTGTTATTAATAAATTCAAAAACCACTCTGCCGATTTCAAAAATTCTTTCACCATTGGAAAGCTACATTCACCCTGAGTAACATTGGCAGTGTTTAAAAAATAAATGTCCACCCGTGCAAAGCCGGGACAGGCCGCTAGTAGTAAATAAATATAGGAATATAGATAAGTAATAAGTAGGTTGGAAAACAGAGGAAAAAAATAAAAAATCCTATTTGTCATCCATAGGTAAATCCACTGATGGTTAAAAAATAAGTACTGTAACAAATAATAGAGTTTAGGTTACCTTATAGGTAACAGTTATAAATATAATTGGCAAATGGGATATTTTATCTATTATCCTCATTGCATGTACAGTCAGTGACATAATAACTACAGAATTTCTTCTGAGCTCAAATCCGAATGTTTGATTAATAATTTAAGTTTAAAAAACTTGAGAAACCGACTTCATTGTCAAACGGCTAAACCGATTTTAATCAAATTTGTTTGGGACAATCTGGACGTAAGAATAACCTTCCAAATAAAAAAATAATTTTCTAAATCGGTTCATAAATGACGGAGGCATGCAGTTACAAACATTAAAAAAAATATTTAAAAAAAAATGGCAACACCGATTTTAATAAAATTAAAATGGGACCAATCTGGAAGCAGTACCTTTCAGATAAAAAAATAATTTTTCAAATCGGCTCACAAATGACGAAGTTATGCGGTAACAAACATTAAAAAAAAAAATAAAAAAAAAAATAAAAAAAAAAACAAAAAAAAAAAAAAAAAACATACAACCGAATTGAGAACCTCCTCCTTTTTGATTGGAAGTCGGTTAAAAACAGTTAGCATTGTAGACAAGATCTCAAATGAAGTAGTGAAAAATATACATTACGAAAATAATAAACATTAATAATTAATTTTAATTTAATAATAATACAATTCAGATGGAGATTGAAGGATACTCAAGAGAGAGAAAAGTGAAAGTCTTAGAAGGAGAACTTTTCCCAGCAGTGGGACAGAATAGAGCAGAGCTTGTACTATGGAAACCAGATGAATACCTATTTTTTAACCGACTTCCAATCAAAAAGGAGGAGGTTCTCAATTCGGTTGTATTTTTTTTTTTTTTTTTATTTTTTTTTTTAATGTTTGTTACCGCATAACTTCGTCATTTGTGAGCCGATTTGAAAAATTATTTTTTTATCTGAAAGGTACTGCTTTCAGATTGGTCCCGTTTTAATTTTATTAAAATCGGTGTTGCCATTTTTTTTTTAATGTTTGTAACTGCATGCCTCCGTCATTTATGAACCGATTTAGAAAATATTTTTTTTATTTGGAAGGTTATGCTTACGTCCAGATTGTCCCAAACAAATTTGATTAAAGTCGGTTTAGCCGTTTGACAATGAAGTCGGTTTCTCAAGTTTTTTAAACTTATAATTATTTGTATATACATATATACTTAGAATACAATATATAAGGAGTGGAACTCTCTTCCGCCGTCAGTATTTCCGGAACGTTACAATTTGGGAACTTTTAAGACAAGAGTGAACAGGTGGATTATGGCTAAGCATGCTCCATCTTAGGCTGCATCCTCACTTTCCATCAGGTGTGATGGCAGCCAAATGCTTAGCTATCTATATAAAAAAAAAAAAAAAAAAAAACACCCAGACCGAGAATAAAAATCTGTGTTCACCACACAAATATACTTGTTCTTGGTGGGGATCGAACCCACAACCTACGGTGCAGAAGGCAGAGCAACTACCCTGATCTGAGAAGCAAATACAAAAAAAATACAAAAATTTTAGGTTGGTATCCGAATTTGCCTGAAGTAGGACTTTTGACAAGGGATGTCAAAATTTGAATATAAATAATTTTAGTAAATACGAAGATGCGAGCATGGAACGGGCACTGCCAGAATTGTGGAATCTACATCTAGTCACAGTAGCCAAACAAGAAGAAGTGAAGTGGAATAGTAGGTATTCCACTTATATTAGTTAGTATAGTACCTACCTTAAAAATCGTGATCACTAACTTGTATCACTGATTGTACTTTATTGTAGCTTTTCCTGAAGCAAAAAAATAAAAGCAAAACAGCATAATGTAAACCACAATGTGGTTATTACGTGGTAAAATAAACTTACCTAACCTAATAGGTTGATTTATTTATAATCAGCTTGAACTGGGACTATCAGACCAAATGCGCCGATCCCACTGTCATACAGTCGCGGACCTCAATAACACGTGCCCTATATATTATTTATAATGTTTGTACATAAGTTTAATTTCTTGTGCTTCTCTGCGCTGTGTTTTGTGTTATGTTCTTCATCTGTGATATCAAAGGTGAGTTGGATATCAATTAATTAAAGTGAATATAAAATTAATTTGGTTATACGGAAATGAAAAATGAAATGAAATTATTTATTTGCTTGAAGTATGGACAATATTGAATAATTATCTTGTTGTTAATAACAATTAGTTAGTACCACATACTTCGTCGGACACCGATATGCAAAGATTTAAAAGATAAGAGAAAGCGTAAGAGCTATAAATATTCAAATATAAAAATATCTTATCATTATCATCCTATCATAGCGCATTTAACATAGGTAAGTAGGTAACTATATACCTAACAATATACATCACTTATTAAATGGAAACTTGTTGTAAACAGCATTGTCTACCAGTTAATTTATTACCTAGTACCTACCTAGGTCATTGTTGGTGTAGTTACTACACCAACAATTTTATTATTATTATATTATTTTTTTAATACATTATTATCAATTCTTTACTGCCTTTAATTACCTATCGCCTATGTCTTTTCTAGCCACGTACCATAATATTACTGTACCCATAGTGTAACGTCCAGTTTTGAGAACCTAAATAAAAAAATAAAAAAAAAATACTTATGGCGGCCCGCCATTAGTTCATAATTTGCCCGAGGGCCCCTAGTCTTAATAAGTCTGTGCATCCCTGGTGTAGTACAATAGCGACATTTTAAAGTGGTTGTCTTTTTATAATTATTGCTAACCAATCCCGAGTTGTAAGGTTAATTAGATCCCATCCTAGTTTTTTTCAGTTATGGTGGTCTTACAAATTCAATTTTTAAACTAATGAAAATGACTTATTTTAAAAAAATATACAAGATATACGAAACTCCGTGTTTTGTTTATATAAACCTGCTAAGTACTACATAATATAGACATTTTGAAAACAGGTATGTACCTGTTTTCAAAATGTCTATATTATAATAGGTACTTAGTATGTACTAACCTGCTAGTATTTTTATTTGAAGACTTCGAGTTAACACATCTTTTTAAGTACGAGTAAGTTTAATTAACCAAAATTATAATAATATTAATCATTGAAATAGATATACCTACTTAAATTATCAATATTGTAATAGGTTTGCGTAGAATAGAGACAGACAGCGGTGTAATATTTATTCACGCAAAAACCGTAGCTGATAATGTTGTTTACACAAAGCTGATAATTTCAAAATTTTGAAATGGCGTTTAAGCCATTTCGGCATGGCCATAGTTAAAACTAGTCTTTGTACAAGCGTCGAGCAACCTACACGGTAACACTATCACAACAATTTTAATAAAACCCGCAAATTAGATAAACAAGTTGAGTGTTTTGTCAAAAAATGGCCCGTTATAATATGTGAAAAATGTTAAAATGGTACGTAAAACCTGATTATGTAACTTGTATACAAACCGTAAATAAATCAGTTGGTGTGTTTGCTTACAGTAATTAAATCTAAATGTGCATGTCTCCAGCTTCCTCATATGGAAATTGCGAATTCTGAAAACGCCAACATTTAAAGCATAATTGGAGCAATCATTGATTTGAAGGAAAATTTAGCAGCAAAAAAAACAACGACTCTATGAGACTTTATAGGTGTGTTAGCTGGAGAGCGGCTCCACAGCTTCCTCATTCAGTGTGGGCAAACGGCTAACGATAGAGCTATATAGTAAACGCCAAATTTTAGAGCATAATTAGAGCACCCGGCATAAAAAAAATCAAGTCTCTAGCTCGAAAACTCTTTGAGTTAGAAGACTATAACAACGTGTTTGCTGGGAAGCCATTTCTCCAGCTAACACATGTGGATCTCAGGAATGGCTATAGCTAGAAAGTTGCTTGATATCTCCAAATTTAGAGCAAAAAATATCATGGATGCTCCAAATATTTCAAGTGTCTAGGTTCAAAACTCACCGAGTTAGAAGCTTTGATGACTGTGTTAGCTGGAGACACGTTTGTCTGGCACGCACATGCTACATCTGAGGATCTACAATAGCTACAGATTCGGTTGACGTGTCCAAACCGAGCTATGAATTAGAGCACTCGGCTCCAAAATTTTGGACTCTCTAGGACAAGTAGTTTCCTAGTAATCAACAAAAGAACATTTTGCCGCCAGAATTTTCAAATATTATGTTCGCACCCGTAAAAATGCGGCGTTGCCGCTCTGAAAGTATGGTATCAGCGTAGGAATTTGAACGTTAGTCGGATGGAGTTGTGTGTGCCCGTGCCTGGTAAATAGTTACCCTAGGATTCATGTCTTAAACACTCATTACGTAGCTCAAGAAGCGGAATATAGGTTAAAATGAAACAAAAAAACACCAAAGAAAAGTTTTATAATGGTTAGTTTAAGTTTAAATATGTATTTATTAAGAAACCTGACTTCAGATTTTTTATTTTTAGTTTTAAATATCATGAAATTATATCTCTAAGTCTCTCAACTAACCAACAATGTTTTCAAATCATGAGTTACCTACTCTTGTCACACTAGGTGTAAATGGCATCGTGCGAAACTATCATTGTGTCTGTGAGTACGTATACGTACATAACTATAGATAGTGCAATTCACGAAGACGCGCCCCTCGCGGGGTGCGGGGAGTTTGCTCCGAGCGGCAGTCGCCAACCGTAGTCTATTAATTGTAGTGTGCGTGTGCACTCATAGGTAATTAGTGTGTACCGATAACACTCAAACATTGACGGAAGCTTGCACACATATACTATAAACGGTTAGGAGGAATAGTGGGGCGCGCCTTCGTGGGTTGCACTATCTATAGCGAGCTGCAGTAAATACTCACGGGAAAGCGAAAGGAAATATTATAAATGTAATAATTATGAAGAAAAGTGGGGGGGCTCTATTCCGGAAAACGTTTTTTTTTTTCTTCAAAAGTTGTTAACGTAGATACCTATTGTTCTAAAGGTTTTTAGGGCTCTAATTGTGAATTTGACATTCATTTTTGAATTCAAGATGGTGGCTTCATTTTTTTTCTTAAATAATGGATATGGGTATCGTTTAATAGGTTTTTGGGGGCTCTGATTGTGAATTCAACATTAATTTTTGAATCCAAGATGGTGGCTTCATTTTTTTCTCAAAAAATGGATATGGGTATCGTTTAATAGGTTTTTGGGGGCTCTGATTGTGAATTCAACATTAATTTTTGAATCCAAGATGGTGGCTTCATTTTTTTCTCAAAAAATGGATATGGGTATCGTTTAATAGGTTTTTGGGGGCTATGATTGTGAATTCAACATTAATTTTTGAATCCAAGATGGTGGCTTCATATTTTTCTCAAAAAATGGATATGGGTATCGTTTAATAGGTTTTTGGGGGCTCTGATTGTGAATTCAACATTAATTTTTGAAGTGAAAACTTCTTTAGCGGCGTTGAGCACTTTTTCTGTAATGGGTATAAAATCTTAAACTCGCGTCAGCGCGTCAGGACACGTGACCTGATCGAAAAAGCGTAAGACGGATGGAGAGTAGACAGCTATCCCCTCTCTACGGCGCGGCGAAAATGTATGCCTGGGCCTACTGTTTCGTTTAGGCAGCGCAGGGCGCTTGCGCGAATGTTCGTGTATGTTACAGCGTGCCAAATAACAAACAAGCCCCCCCTAACCATTCCAAAATATCAAACATGCTCAACGTTAATAATCAAGTTTTCACTTCTGCCGGCACTCCCGGAGTGCAACCCGTATTTTTTTAATTCAAGATGGCAGCTTCATTTTTTTCCTTAAAAAATGGGTATGGGTATCGTTTAATAGGTTTTTGGGGGCTCTGATTGTGAATTCCACAATATTTTTTCAATCCAAGATGGCGGCTTAATTTTTTTTCACAATATATTGATATAGGTGTCGTTTAATAGGTTTTTGGGGGCTCGGATTATAAATTCGACATTGTTTTTTGAATCCAAGATGGCGGCTTCATTTTTTTCCTTAAAAAATGGGTATGGGTATCGTTTAATAGGTTTTTGGGGGCTCTGATTGTGAATTAGACATTATTTTTTGAATCCAAAATGGCTGCTACATTTTTTTCCTTAAGAAATGGGTATGGGTATCGTTTAATAGGTTTTTGGGGGCTCTGATTGTGAATTTGACATTATTTTTTGAATCCAAAATGGCTGCTACATTTTTTACCTTAAGAAATGGGTATGGGTATCGTTTAATAGGTTTTTGGGGGCTCTGATTGTGAATTCGACAATATTTTTTCAATCCAAGATGGCAGCTTAATTTTTTTCACAATATATTGATATGGGTATCGTTTAATAGGTTTTTGGGGGCTCGGATTACAAATTCGACATTATTTTTTGAATCCAAGATGGCGGCTTCATTTTTTTCCTTAAAAATGGGTATGGGTATCGTTTAATAGGTTTTTGGGGGCTCTGATTGTGAATTTGACATTATTTTTTGAATCCAAAATGGCTGCTACATTTTTTGATATCGTTTAATAGGTTTTTGGGGGCTCTGATTGTGAATTCAACATTATTTTTTGAATCCAAGATGGCTGCTTCATTTTTTTTCATAAAAAATGGATATGGGCATCGTTTAATAGGTTTTTGAGGGCTCTGATTGTGAATTCGACATTGTTTCTTGAATCAAAGATGGCAGCTTCATTTTTTTTCTAAAAAAATGGTGAAGGGTATCATTAAATAGGTTTTTGGGGGCTCGAATTATAAATTCGACATTATTTTTTGTATCCAAGATGGCAGCTTCATTTTTTTTCTCAAAAAATGGGTATGGGTATCGTTTAATAGGTTTTTGGGGGCTCTGATTGTGAATTCGACATTATTTTTTGAATCCAAGATGGCTGCTACATTTTTTTTCTCAAAAAATGGATATGGGTATCGTTTAATAGGTTTTTGAGGGCTCTGACTGTGAATTCGACATTGTGTTTTGAATCAAAGATGGCAGCTTCATTTTTTTTCTTAAAAAATGGTTATGGATATCGTTTAATAGGTTTTTGGGGGCTCTGATTGTGAATTCGACATTATTTTTTGAATCCGAGATGTGGGCTTCATTTTTTTTTCTTAAAAAATGGATATAGATATCATTTATATCTTATAGTCTTATAATTCAATAGAGCCAAATGCACGCAATGCAAACGAGAGCGTGGAAAGAGTGCCAAAGAAGCACAATCGGCCTCAGCGTTCGGCAGTGTTCGACATCTGTTTCTCCTTTTTGAGTGAGCGATGCGTTCGCGTGGACAGCTGTATGACGTTGTCTCGTTCAACTATCGTAAGTAAACCAACTATACAGAAAACCGTTTTTTTTAAGAAAAAAAATGTAGCCGCCATGTTGGATTAAAAAATTAATGTCGAATTCACAATCAGAGCCCCCAAAAACATATTGAACGATACCCATATCCATTTTTTGAGAAAAAAAATGATGCCGCCATCTTGGATTCAAAAAATAATGTCGAATTCACAATCAGGGCCCCCAAAAACCTATTAAACGATACCCATGTTCATTTTTAAAGAAAAAAATGAAGCCGCCATCTTGGATTCAAAAAATAATGTCGAATTCATAATCAGAGCCATCAAAAACCTATTAAACGATACCCATATCCATTATTTGAGAAAAAAAAGCAACCATCTTGGATTCAAAAAATAATGTTGAATTCACAATCAGAGCCCCCAAAAACCTATTAAACTATATCCATATCCATTTTTTAAGAAATAAAATGAAACTACCATCTTGGATTCAAAAATTAATGTTGAATTCACAATCAGAGCCCCCAAAAACTTATTAAATGATACCCATATCCATTATTTAAAAAAAAAAAAACTGAAGCCGCCATCTTTGATATAAAAATAATGTCGAATTCACAATCAGAGCCCCCAGAAACCTATTAAACGATATCCATAGGTATCCATTTTTTAAGAAATAAAATGAAACCACCATCTTGGATTCGAAAATTAATGTTGAATTTACAATCAGAGCCCCCAAAAACTTATTAAACGATACCCATATCCATTATTTGAGAAAAAAACTGAAGCCGCCATCTTTGATAAAAAATAATGTCAAATTCACAATCAGAGCCCTCAAAGACCTATTAAACGATACCCATATCCATTTTTTGAGAAAAAAAATGATGCCGCCATCTTGGATACAAAAAATAATGTCGAATTCACAATCAGAGCCATTTAAAACCTATTAAACGATACCCATATCCATTTTTTTAGAAAAAAAATGAAGCTGCCATCTTGGAGTCAAAAAATAATGTCGAATTCACAACCAGAGCCCCCAAAAACCTATTAAACGATACTAATATCCATTTTTTGGGAAAAAAAATGAAGCCGCCATCTTGGATTCAAAAAATAATGTCGAATTCACAATTGTAGCCCCCAAAAACCTATTAAACGATACCCATATCAATTTTTTGAGAAAAAAAAGGAAGCAGCCATTTTGGATTCAAAAAATAATGTCGTATTCACAATCAGAGCCCCCAAAAACCTATTAAACGATACCCATATCCATTTTTTAAGAAAAAAAATGAAGCTGCCATCTTGGATTCAAAAAATAATGTCGAATTCACAACCAGAGCCCCCAAAAACCTATTAAACGATACTAATATCCATTTTTTGAGAAAAAAAATGAAGCCGCCATCTTGGATTCAAATAATAATGTCGAATTCACAATTAGAGCCCCCAAAAACCTATTAAACGATGACCATATCCATTTTTTAAGAAAAAAAAATGAAGCCGCCATCTTGGATTCAAAAATTATTGTCGAATTCACAACCAGAGCCCCCAAAAACCTATTAAACGATACCCATATCCATTTTTTAAGAAAAAAAATGAAGCCGCCATCTTGGATTCAAAAACTTATGTCCAATTCACAATATAGGAATATGGTTGAAAATGAAACAAAAAACCCCAAAAAGTGCTTTTTCTTCTTCCGGCGCTTACCCACCAGGTGGGGTCGGCACAACATGGTGAGATGCCCCCCCTTTCACTTGCCATCTGGTGAGATGGCAAGTGATAGGGGGCAAGTGTGCGTGAGTACGCACACAACTAGCAAGCCGCAGTAAATACCTATTTTCCGTCCGCCTGGTTTACTCGATACGCTCATAAAAACCTGACTGAATACAGTAAAACACAGAGAACAGACGGCTAACAACAGGCAGAGTAGGTAGAATCATCAACACTGGCCTAGCAGGTACCTATTTACAGAACCAAATAAAGTTTTTTTTCTAAGAATACCTAAAAGACACGCATTACTAAAGAAACTATAAAACGAACAAGAACGGGCAACACACAATTCTCCTATAGATAGAGAGAAAGCTCTCAACCTAACAAAAAGAGAAAATATGAGTTTGAGGTTTCAGAAATCAAAACCGCTAAGCGCATACGAAAATGACTCGTATCGCGATCTAAAATAAACCGAATAACGTTCAAATTCCTACGCTGATACCAAACTTTCAGAGCGGCAACGCCGCATTTTTACGGGTGCGAACATACATTTGAAAATTCTGGCGGCAAAATGTTCTTTTGTTCATTACTAGGAAACTACTTGTCCTAGAGAGTCCAAAATTTTGGAGCCGAGTGCTCTAATTCATAGCTCGGTTTGGACATGTCAACCGAATCTGTAGCTATTGTAGATCCTCAGATGTAGCATGTGCGTGCCAGACAAACGTGTCTCCAGCTAACACAGTCATCAAAGCTTCTAACTCGGTGAGTTTTGAACCTAGACACTTGAAATATTTGGAGCATCCATGATATTTTTTGCTCTAAATTTGGAGATATCAAGCAACTTTCTAGCTATAGCCATTCCTGAGATCCACATGTGTTAGCTGGAGAAATGGCTTCCCAGCAAACACGTTGTTATAGTCTTCTAACTCAAAGAGTTTTCGAGCTAGAGACTTGATTTTTTTTATGCCGGGTGCTCTAATTATGCTCTAAAATTTGGCGTTTACTATATAGCTCTATCGTTAGCCGTTTGCCCACACTGAATGAGGAAGCTGTGGAGCCGCTCTCCAGCTAACACACCTATAAAGTCTCATAGAGTCGTTGTTTTTTTTGCTGCTAAATTTTCCTTCAAATCAATGATTGCTCCAATTATGCTTTAAATGTTGGCGTTTTCAGAATTCGCAATTTCCATATGAGGAAGCTGGAGAAATGCACATAAATCTAATATCTACCCAAAAAATAATGTAGAAAAAAGCATTGTGACTGTCGTTAATTATCATCGTTAAAATGATATTGATAAGACTTGAACTTGGCACTCAAATCGGTCTGTCTCATTCCAATACTTGCGTTGCTTTGCTTTGTTTTGTTTACAATGTTACTTTGACATTAGTTGGCGGTTTACGAAGACAGTTTGAGATATAAATTGTTAAAACATTTTTGTTAACTATTCAAATATTATTATTTAAAATATTTATGTTTAAAGGAAAAACCACCAAAAAGAGTATGTGTAATCGGAGCTGGAATAGCAGGATTGTCTACAGCAAGATATTTAAAAGAAGAAGGAATCAACTTCACAGTTTTCGAAGTAACAAAATACGTTGGAGGCACTTGGCGATATGACCCTAGGACAGGAACTGATGAAAATGGAATTCCTTTACATACCAGCATGTATAAACATTTGAGGTAAAAAAACATTTTCTATCTCATATAGCTATCCAAAACAAATGCCTTGGACATGCCTGGTTGAGTAAACAAGTAAAACCAGATTATTATTACATTAATTGGACCCAAAACGAACTTCAGATAAGAAGTTGCGTTTTTTATAACGAGATATTTTCTGACTTCAAAGACATATCGCCTTTAATGCATATGCGATATTATTTATCGCATATCTTTGCACTAAAGGCGATATGTCTCTCTCATGATTGCTAACATCAATATTTAAGGCTCTTAATAGGCAGTTCCAATAACTTTTTGGGTTTAAAACTGAATTTTGCATAGTATCTAGAGTATGACGTATATTGCAAGTTATAAACTAATATTTAAATTTCATTTCAATTGGCCCAAGTAATTCCGCCCTTGAATAAGCCACAAACATGAAAACATTTATAAAGATTTAATTTTTCGCTGATATTACAACGGAATTGAATATTATACCAACTATCGTTATTTTTAATCTTGTACCTTGATTCCAAATAAATATATTTTGTTGTTTTTTTTTCAGAACAAATTTACCAAAGCCTACAATGGAACTGAGAGGGTTTCCTTTACCCGATGGCATACCATCGTTTCCCAGTTGGGAGATAATTTATAGCTACTTGCAAAATTACACAAAGCACTTTGATTTGGACAGACATATAAAAGTAAGTTTATTAGAAGATTACCATAATACCTCACATAGTTTAAGTATTGAAATTTTAGAAATACTCCTTGGATAGCGCCCATACCCCATTGATTATAGTTCTTTCTAACAATATTTTTTTTACTTTTTCAGTTTTTACATAACGTTATACTAGTGAGGAAAGAGGACAATGTTTGGAAAGTAAAACATGAACATGTTAAAACAGGAGAGATATTTGAGGAAGAGTATGATTTTGTTGTCGTTGGTAACGGCCATTTCAGCAAACCCAATACCCCTGATACACCAGGAAAAGACCTATTTAAAGGTAAAGACATAGTTAAAGGAATAAAACTCGAATAAAGAACCATAGGTATTGAACAGTCTAAGCATCATGATGAAACTGTGTAAGTTACAGTTAGTGTAGTGTAGGTAAAGCTTAGAACAGATTGCGGCGAACAGTTGCGAACTGAAACTAATCTAGATTTAGCTATAACAGAGGCGAACGAAGGCGAATGCAGATGCAACTGTACGCAGCGGTGTGCCGTGCTCTTGTTAAAATTATATACATGGTTCTAAGTATTTTTAATTTTCTGTTGTTGTACCTATGCTCAAAATATTACTCAGATTTTATTTTTAAGTTAGCGGGGCTTACTATTCTTGTTTCTATTTTGAAAGGTAAATAATTTATAATTATTAGGTATATATAGGTGTAATTGAGTGGTCGCTAAACATTAACTATTTGAAAATCGTATTTACTATAATAATTAAGTAAATTAACCAGGTTTACTTTTTCCCAGGTTCAATAATCCACAGTCATGACTACCGCGTCCCAGACCCGTACAAAAACCGTAGAGTCTTAGTAGTGGGAGCAGGCCCATCAGGAATGGACATCGCCATGGACGTAGCTGCAGTGGCCAAAACACTAGTCCACAGTCACCACTCGAAGATCAAGTTCAAGACCGTCTGGCCTTCACATTACATACGGAGACCGGACATACTGGAGCTGCGAGAGAACAGAGTAATATTTACCGATGGAACTTATGAAGATGTGGATGATATTATTTATTGCACTGGTACGTCACATTGCTTTGTTCGATCAGTGTTTCTACCACTTGTGTGCTATTGGCTGTTTTTGCCAACATCATTTTCTCCTTTGCAGACCCTGTAATCTTTTCTGGTTTAAAATGGCTGGCTTATGTGCTGGTTCAGATTACGAACTATAATCTATTCTCGAGCTTATCACTTGTCAGGGTTTTGATGCAGTTTTTTCCAATTGAGTCTTTCGAATACAGGCTCTTTGATTTCCTTATACGACATAACAGTGACTTTTTCTATTATCTGGTTCACGTACTTACTTTCTTGGCCTTCCTCTTCCCCGTTGGCCTTCAATAATCTACATTATCTGCTCTAAGCTATATTTTAGTCTAGCCTCTGCAGGGTTTATTTATTTTATTAAATTAGCCAAAATATTCCTAAAATTATTTGTTTTCCATTTCAGGATTCCACTACGACTATCCATTCCTTGACGAGACGAGTGGTTTGACTGTGACCCCTCGCACCGTGATCCCTCTCTACAAGTATATGGTGAACATCAACCAGCCTAGCATGGTCATCATGGGGCTTGTTATAAGGGCTTGCTTGGTTGTCAATTTGGATGCTCAGGTACTTTTGTTTTTTTGTACAAAATTTAGGTATGAGGATTTTATTTCGTAAGTTGGGCCTGGCATATCTTCTATATTTATAAAAGAAAGTCGTGTTAGTTACACTATTTATAACTCAAGAACGGCGGAACCGATTTGGCAGAAAATTAGTGGAGAGGTAGCTTAGAACCGGAGAAGGACATAGGATACTTTTTATCCCGAAAAAGCAACGGGAACGGGGTGTTACGGGAACGGGCGAGCGAAGCCGCGGGCGGCCACTAGTTTGTTATAATACAGCATGATATATGTCGCAAATTTCATTCCACACTATTATGTGGAATGAAATTTGCGCTATCTAGCCCCAAACTAAGCAAAGTTACTAAACTACTATGGGAACTAAATAGCTGAAACTGACACTGGAAGACTTGTAGTAGGTAGGTACTCTTTTAAATTCTAAAATATCTTTCTGAGTTGCGTCAAGGGTCCACTATCGAAAAAATTGTAAAACAAAAGGCGTCATTAGTTCCTCTTTGATCAATTGAAACTGATAATTAATAGATTCAAGCGTGACTTTGCGGAATTCCATTAAGTAGAACAATAAATATATAGTACTAATCCGCTAATCTAAGTAAGTTAATTTAATGTAGACTATAGGATTTGAGGGTGTTACGTGGGTTGCACACACAAGTCTACATTAAATTAACTTACTTAGATTAGATTAGCGGATTAGTACTATATATTTATTGTTCTACTTAATTTATGTTCAACTGAAACTGGACGAAAAAGTTATCACTGCGCTAACCCAGGTAATGTTTTTTACAGGCTCGTTACGCTACCGCACTGATAAAAGGAAACTTCACTCTGCCTTCCCGAGACAAGATGATGCAAGATTGGCAGAGGCAAATCAATATTGTCAGATCCAAAGGGCTTCCAATGTCATCCATCCACGTTTTGGCTGACAAAGAGGTAAATTGAACCTAAGGCACTGATGTAGGAAACACTCTCTTGTATACTACTAAATCCTTTCACCACACTGGTCTAAAATACCCATTGACATTATTGAAAAAAGCTCAGTGCTAATAACCCAGTATAGAGGTACATTCAGTTTTAGTAACACTTACCTACTCACATCAAGCGTTACTTAGGTGTGATATTGTGTCGGTTATTTTAAAAGCTGTAGGCGCATTCTGAGTTTAAACGCAAAATGACTTATCGTTAGCGTAGTCGTTAGCCCTGATTTTGTATGGAGAAACGATGAGCGCCTCTGGTGGGCTTGCGTGAACTAAAGCTACGTAGCGTTCGTAAGTGACGAAGAGTGGCCCCTCTGTCCATCCACTCCAACCAAATAAACTGACCAACTGACGCGGATCAACATTTTTGAACTCTCAACAATACAACTTGTTTCGATTGGAATATTTTATTTATTAAAGAAACACTTTGTTGAACGAAATACTTATTTATTATTGGTGATATTCTAACAGCAGCTTTTTTCAATCGTATTTTTCAGGACCAGTACTACATAGAGCTATCAGCAGAGTCTGGCATCGAGCGAGTACCTCCTGTCATGTTCAAAATAAGAACAGAAGACACCAAGGCTAAAATAGAAAGCATGTACACGTACAGGAATTACGTGTATACGGTGACAGCTGACGGCACGTTTAACAAAACGTTAGAAGTACCACCTTTAAAAAATAATAGCTTAGCACCATAGTCGTCTTTCTGTAAGATACTTACGACGGTATTCAGAAACAGTACTAGAGTTCTTTGTGAAGAGCTCGTCCAGGGAGGTACTGCCACCCTATTTCTGCCTAAATACTTCAATGCTGCTTGCAAGGCTTATTCTGAGTTTTAACATCATTTTTTCGGTGGCTTAACGCAAAATGCGGGATTGCGAGAAGTAATTTAATGACTTACGGACGCTACGCTCATCCTTTCTCCACAAAAAATTGGGGGCGCTCTTCGTTTCGTTATGGCATGTTGCTTTAAATTACCGAAAAAATGATGTCCAAACTCATAATAAGCCCTCTGACCGCGTCGCTGTGTGCGGGTGCTGTTTGGACATACCTACTTCGTACGATCGCCGTTCATGGCTGTTCGCCTTGATGTGGTTCATTATCATTATCATCATAGATTTTTGATAGTTTTCCGTTAAAAAGTGTCAAATCTATATTTGACGGTTCACATTGTTTCTGAATACCGCTTATAATCACAATGTACATATTATTTATGCCAGCAGTAGATACTTACTAAATATAGGATATATCGTCTTTTCTTGCCTATTTATTAAGAATAATCTATTGAGGTATTTATCTTCAAAAGCATATTCCAAAAAAATAAAACTCAATTCAATTTTTTGCTTAAAACATGCATGTATAGCCAATTGCACACACTGCCGTGAACTTTGACAGTGCGATGTCTGACAGTGCGATGTCTGACAGTGATGCTCTGATCGCCATCGCAGGTGATCTAGATGTGCGCAAGGCTTAAGTCCAGGCATCGACTCAAATTAAACCCTGACCTGGCCACTAAAAATACTTCTTATGTACAGTCGCGGTATGAAAATGTTCGTCACCTTAGAGTCAGTTTTCCCTTGCACCAGTGGCTTGATCATGAACACATTTTGACATAATTTTGACGTTAGCTTATCGGTGAATTCTGTCTATTCAGTTTCAAAAGGTAGTAGGGTAAACTATACTATTCTTGGCACCCCCCCAATGATTGGCACTCTAGCATAAAAACTCATGAAATAAGAGTTTCGAGCAATTTTTTTTAAGTGACAATAATTTATTTTGGTAGTATATTTAATTTTCTTAAAGGTAACATTCATTTTATGCTTAGAATGTCCGCCATCCAAACTTTTCACCCAATCCTAACTTTTTTTATAACTTTTTACTCGGTTGTCTCATCCTTGCTTGGATGAGACAACCGAGTAAAAAGTGATCGTGATACGTTGAACAAATCAAGTTGATAATCGACGAACATTTTCATTCCGCCACTATAGGTACTTAGAGCACTATATTCGTTATTTTTTAGAAGAGAATCTTTGATATTGCAGATTATGTAGGTATTAATAATAAAAAACATGGTTTGTTAAATAACAAGCATTTTAATACGTTTGCTTATTTTATAGCATTATTCTATTTACACCTATGTGCTTAGCTATGTGTTTACACTTATGTGTAAACTTTGTGTGATTTTCGTAATAAGCTTAAGTGGTTGCCTATTCGTTTTCGCAGGAATACTCATCACCTTTCCCTCTTGTACAGTATCTTATTTAATCCCTCCACCCCGCCTTATCTAAAAGAACGCTTTGAATACCTACATCTCGCCAACTCTCGTACCTTACGATCTTCTGAAACCCTACAACTTAGTACTCCTGTCCACTCTTCTTCTTTCTATAAGCACTCTTTCACTGTACAAGCTACCCGCCTTTGGAACTCTCTTCCTGTTGATATTCGAAAAGCGAAATCCCTTCCCATCTTCAAAAAGCTTTTGCACAGCCACTATTCAGTTGAATTAGGAGGTTCATTATGATTTATCTATGTTATCAGTATAATTATGTATGTTTATATTATTGTTGCTATCTATGTATTCATGTTTATAAACTATAGGTATATGTATTGTGTATGTATATGTATAGGTATAATATGTAATGTTTCTATAGTTCCTACATAAATATATCATAATTTCTCATAATAATATATAGTGTAGAAGCCCTTATGGCACCGCCTTCTCGTTATTCAAATCCTGTCCATCCAAAGGTTGTCTGGAAGAGATCGCTCATAGCGATAAGACCGCCCATTGTGCTTCGCTATAGTTTTAGTTTTTCGCTATGTGTATGTTCCTATTCTTGTGGTGTACAATAAAGTGTTATCTATCTATCTATCTATCTATCTTAATTAGTTAAATCGTTGTACAAATTACTGGTAACAGTCAATTATAATTAAAACCATTTTTTATTTATTTATTTCTAATATCAATTAAAACATTTTGGTAGATACATTTATTGTAATTTTGTACCTACTTAGTATCTTATAAATACTAAAAAGCCTTGTGTACCTACATTTAGGCGATCTGCGATGACGGTGGCGATGAGTTTCTATGGATAGGGGTTTGCATACATCCGCACACACTACTACAAACTTTGACAGTGCGATATTTGACAGCGATACACTGATCGCCATCGCAGGCAACCTAGATATGCACAAGGCTGACATCAACATTATTAACATTATTAACTTAACATTATTAACAGTAAAAAAAAATATTGCGTCTTTATAAATTATTTCTATGTTTTTGTAGGTACATATCCGTACCTCTTTAAAAAAATCTGTCAAAATATACTTAAGAAAAATTATTTTTGTCAGAAGTACTTAATAGCTTTTAGTTGAAACGAAAATTGAATATAAAATTAAACGAATTAAGAAACTTGATCATATCATACTTATTCGACGGATCATACCATCCGTAGACATAAAAATACTGTTCTTGTTTCTTTTTATAGTGTTTACTAAAGAAATAAAAAAGATTTCCCTAAGAGAAGAAGTCCACAAGAGATATTCGTCGTGGGATTAGGATCCGATGGCGCAGTCCCGTACCAAGATCGCGGGTTCAAATCCCGCTTGGCTATTATCTTTTAGTACAGTATAAAAATCTTTATTTGAATTGAAACTTTGAAATTCTCAATATCTTAATCAGATATAAAGTATGCATGGTTTTCTCTGAAAACACTTTGAAACTCAAAAAAGTAGAAGAAGTAAAGACTAGAGTTTTATCTACAATTGGAGTAATTTTCTATAGAGAATCTAAACCTTAATAGGACAACTTTCTCCCATTCCCGGCAAGTACTTTCTCTCATACTTATAATCATCGAGTACAGTCCACTCATAGTCTCTGAAGTTCAAGAAGTCTTCCAACCGATTCTTCGCGTTGAAATCTCTCATCGTTACGTAGACAGGCGGGACGAGAGGAATGCCTGCTTCTTGGGTCAAATTGCCAAAGTAACGGCCCTGGAAAAGCACGTAACTTAGTTATAACAACATCATTTTTAACCGACTTCCAATCAATTCGGTTGTATTTTTTTTTTCTTTTTTTTTATGTTTGTTATTGCATAAATTCGTCATTTGTGAGCAGATTTGAAAAAATATTTTTTTATCTGAAAGGTACTGCTTCCAGATTGGTCCCATTTTAATTTTATTAAAATCGGTGTTGAAATCCATTTTTTTTTTAATATTTTTTTTAATGTTTGTAACTGCATGCCTCCGTCATTTATGAACCGATTTAGAAAATTATTTTTTTATTTGGAAGGTTATTCTTACGTCCAGATTGTCCCAAACAAATTAGATTAAAATCGGTTTAGCCGAACAATGAAGTCGGTTTCTCAAGTTTTTTAAACTTATAATTATTATAAATATCATACGAGAAAAGTTAGGTGGTTATAGCAGAGGTTCACCAATAGAAAAGCTGGATGGACTATGTCAAAGATGACATGGGCAACAAAGGAGTGAGCACTGAAATGATGAATAATAGAAGCGAGTGGAAAAAGAAAACTGGTTGTACCGACTCCACTTAGCAAGGGATAAGGGCAGGTAGATGATGGTACTGAAAAGTAATTAAATCAAAATACAGCGTCTGAAAACGAAATTTCTGGAAAATTTTTATAGATATTACGGAAAAATCTGTCAATGAGCTTTACTGATTACTATTTCATGACAAAAAAGAGAGAATAGACTTAAGTCTCTAATCTAATATCTGCTTATACATATTCAAGTTAATAATTGAGAGTAAAGACAGAAGTTAAACTAAGAGGAAAGAAAGAAGAAAGAAAGAAGGAAAGAAAAACATTTTATTGACCTTATGACTACTTAATAACTAATTACAACAGGTAGTAACTTATTAGCAACTCAATAAAGGTCAATAAGGCCCTGGCTCAGTATCTACAATTAAACAAGAACAACAACCAAGAAAATGATGAAAGATTTACAAGACAGTTATAAGACCTGTCGTTTTGCATGGGTCTGCGTGTTGGGCATCTAAAAAGACTGATGAAAGAAGAGTGCATGCAGCGGAAATGCGAATGTTGAGATGGATGTGTGGAGTGACGAGAATGGATAGGAATGATAATAAGGGCTGTTTGAAAGTGGCGCCAGTGACCGACAAAGATAAGAAGCAATAAATTAGCGTGGTACGGGCATGTCATGCGAAGAGAAGAATGTCATGTAGGAGAAGAGTGTTAGATATTAATGTGGATGTGTGTAGAAGTAGAGGTAGGCCAAAAAAAAGTTGGATGGATTGTGTGAAGGATGACATGGGTAAGGAGTGGCTGCTGCAATGACGGCTAATAGAGGAGAGTGGAGAAACCTGAGGCCCTACCATGAGTTCTGTCTGGCTCTGTCTCTATAGTTCTGGTTTTGAGTCTGTGTGAGCGTTGAGTAAATAAATCCGACGTTGAAACGTCACACACACAGTATAATGCACTGGTGAGCACTCCCACAGACTCAAAACCAGAGACAAAGACAGAGCCAAACAGAGCTCATGGTAGGCCTACTGTTGTGCCAACCTCACATGAAGTGGGAAATAATGATGAAGTGAAGACAGAAGTTGAACACAATCTCTGAGACCCAACAATGACTCCCAGTCTAATATTGTTTTTTTCAAAGAGGGAGATAAATATTATATTAAGTCCCTTCTAAACTTACCATATCGTCACCAATAACATTGACATTGACGATTTTCATGCCTTTCTTCTGTGAGTCGTACACATGGTTCAACCAACTCTTCAGCATTTCCTCTTGGGGTGGCAATTCGGTCTTGCCTACTGCTACTGCGGCGGCGTAGTGAGCCTGGAAGTCAGATAATCCAACTAAACTAATAATAAAGAGTGACCTTTTAAAACAGAAATATATTCAAGAAATTATCAAGGTATATAATTTCGAACCATGGAGTGCCATAACAGTGGCATTGAAAGAAAGAAAGAAAGAAAGAAAACGTATTTATTTATGACGGCACACGGTAGATAAAAGAAACACGAACATTTTAGACAAATAACAAAAGAAAACACTTATCTTATACCTTTAAACGAGAAAATCTTGTATATATATATATATATATATATAATCTGAATCTCGGAAACGACGCCAACGATTTTCATGAAATTTTGTATACAGAGGTTTTCAGGGACGATAAAATAATCTAGCTAGGATTCATTTTTAGAAAATGTCGCGTTATTCGTGTAGTAAATAATCAACTTTATCATAAAATCATAACTCCTAGCGCCATCTGTTGCTTAAGTCATGAGTTAGTGGGACAGATAACGCCATCTTTTGACGAGTAGTGGAGTTTATTATTATGTCGGTAAGATCGAAAAATATTATTAATATTTCATCAGTATGTAAGTAATTCGTATTTAAATATATGTAATTCACAACACCAGTTTACCAAAAAAATATACCGAGTGAAGCTCGGTCACCATCTGCTAGTTAACATAATATAAGAAGTGAGGTGATGGAAGAATACATAGTAATAGATTGAAATGGTGTTTGATGGCCTTCTGGGTTCAATCCCCACTAAGAAAAAATATGAATGTAGGGCACATAGATATTAATTCTTTGTCTGGGTGTTATATTGTATTCTAAGTATGTATTTACAAAAAAAGTATATAAGTATTATATCAGCTATTTGGTCCCTAAGTTAAAGCTCTGCTTAATTTGGGACTAGATTGTGTTGTGTGGATTGTCCACAATATTTATTTATTTTATTTGTTGAAAACTGAAGCCTTTAGGGGAGGCCTTTGCCCAGCAGTGGGACGACAGAGACTAGGAAATTAAATGCTGAATGCGGATTATTGCGGTTCGCTGTGCTAAGTTCGCTGCAGTTCGCCGCAGTGTGGCCGAATCCTTAAACATGTTATGCCTATACTTCTTTCAGTCATCTTACCTGTGCATCGAGACATTTGTTGATAACCCTTTTGGAAACGCCCACAAACATCATGCTGGGATGTTTAATGTTGACCACGTGGTTATAGAGGGGTAGCACGAACTTTCCAGTGGTAGTCACTCCACTGGTCTCGTCAAGGAAGGAATGGTCGAAGCTGTAACCTGAAAAACAATTTAGTTATTTTATGGCATAAAATTAGCTACTATAATAGCTGTCAAATCAGTAAAAATCCCGTCAGACGTTTTTTAACCGACTTCCAATCAAAAAGGAGGAGGTTCTCAATTCGGTTGTTATTTTTTTTTTTATGTTTGTTACCGCATAACTTCGTCATTTGTGAGCCGATTTGAAAAAATATTTTTTATCTGAAAGGTACTGCTTCCAGATTGGTCCCATTTTAATTTTATTTAAATCGGTGATGCCATTTTTTTTTAAATAATTTTTTTAATGTTTGTAACAGCATGCCTCCGTCATTTATGAACCGATTTAGTAAATTATTTTTTTATTTGGAAGGTTATTCTTACGTCCAGATTGTCCCAAACAAATTTGATTAAAATCGGTTTAGCCGTTTGACAATGAAGTCGGTTTCTCAAGTTTTTAAAACTTATAATTATTTAACAATTTAGATTAGGCTAGACTGTAAAACCAACAAGTACCCAATGACAGAGAAACGGCCACCACTCACAGGAGATAAGTGACTGGCCTTTCAGCTCAGTTGGTAGTAGCTCTACCTTCTGCGCTGTAGGTCCTGGGTTCGATCCCCACCGAGAACAAATACGAGTGTGGTGAACACAGATGTTTGTTCTCTGTCTGCGCGTTATATTGTATTCAAGGTGTATATTTAAAAAAAAAATGTGTAAGTATGAGTAATATATGAGCTATTTGGTTCCCATAGTACAAGCTCTGCTTAATTTAGGGCTAGATAGTGTTGTGTGGTTTGTACACAATTTTTTTTTTATGACCAATAAAATTGCAAATTAAAATAAGACAATGGGTAGGAGATATTATTGAATCTAACTCGTGACATATTAAATAGGATTATGATTACGTATATACAACCTATGGATTAATTTCCGTGCATGACTGCATGCAATCAAACGTAGCTGTAGAAATAATTATATAGGAAACCGGTTTGCAGATGTAACAGAGCAGTCATTTTAAATCGATTGCAACAGTCAAAGTATTACGTTGTGCATCTCATACTTGTTTATGGAAGCAAGACAGTGCATCGTAGGACACGTGTCTTACAAGACAATCCTTTGATAAAGGCGATGGTTACCACTTATGATCAGGTGGACCAAGCCATATGCTTGTTTCATGAGCAAGTTGTATAAAAAAATGTTTTCGCTATATTATACAGCTCATAAGACTTTTTAAAAATACTTCACCCTTATCGTATCAGTAGGCCTACCACAAGTTCGGTCTGGCTCTGTCTCTGGCGCTGGTTTTGAGTCTGTGTGATTGCTGTCTTAATTAATCCTACGTCGAAACGTCACACACATTAATACACTGGTGAGCTCTCACACATACTCAAAACCAGAGCCAGAGACAGAGCCAGACAGAGCTCGTGGTAGCACAGGTAAAAGGTAAAAATTAATATACCTGTGATTCTAAAGGTTTGACCTTGTGCCACAGCTTGTAGCGTACTAATTCGAATTAAAATCTCATGACGTCGTATCCATTGTGAATAGCTACCTATAGTTTTTTGTTCTTTTTTATAGTTGTTAGAATTCCCCGGAACCCACTGACAGTCGGCTCTACTAAAAAACAAACAAGGCTATAATTTGCTTGTTTAGCGCACATGATGCCTATATGATGTGGTGGAAATATCTTTACTCAAAGTTTTAGTCGGATAACAAGTAATTTCTTAATTCATTAAACGAATAAATGTATCGGTGTAGCAAATAGTGAAGGAAAACATCATGAGAAAACCGGCATTTCTTAGAACCAAGAAGTTCGAGGACATGGTGTCAAGTCACGAAAGAAGCCTTTTCGAGGCGCAGTTAAAATCCTTTCATCACACTGGTTCATAGGAACTAAACAAGACACAACAAGACGTTTCAAAGTGAATCTTGTGATAGATACAAGATAAAACTGAATAAAGAAAATTTGAATTTGACAAGAAGACGATAAAGGAGATGTTATGGCCGGCGCACACCTAGTTCGCTGGCGGTAGCGAACAGTGAAACGCTGTCAAATATCGCTGTCAAATCTTAAATCTGACAGCGATATTTGACAGCGTTTCACTGATCGCTACCGCCAGCGAACTAGGTGTGTTCGAGCCTTTACTGGCAATTAAAATCGCCATTTCTGTGGTTCTACAATGGCTCTGCCTAAATATGGTGACGCATTTATTAATTTGTTGAAATTTATCTCTTTTAAAAATGGAGCTTTAAATTTAGAAAATGATTGCGCCATGATTACAACGTTTTGGTAAAGGATCTTGAAATGAGGTTATTAATAATTATAAATTCAATGAGAATATGATAAAACTTAATTGCAAACTGTATTTATCAACAGAGTCATAAAATAGACTTCTTTGAGGTGCACTCAAAATTCTTTCACTACACTAGCGCGAGAGAAATAGTGACATAACAAAAATAATATCTTCTTGGAACTAATTGGAATACAGCTCCAAATGGTGCGAACTCCAAGTGGACGAGCTTAGAAGTGCTGTTGAAGTGACGTGAGGTTTAGGCCAAAGGAACTGTTCGAAAGATCTAGTGACATGACCAAGAAGACCTTACCTGTCGCAAAAATGACATCGTCAAACTCTTCATAGCTGCTATCTTGGAATACAGCTCCATGCGGCGCGAATTCCAAGATATCCGGCTTCTTGATATAGCTTTTGGGTAGTTCAGGCTGGTAGTACACTAGATGATGGCTATGGACGAGCTTAGAAGTGCCTTTGACGTGACGTGAGGTCCAGGCCAGAGGAACTATTCAAAATACCTAGTGACATGACCAAGAAGACCTTACCTGTCGCAAAAATGACATCGTCAAACTCCTCATAGCTGCCATCTTGGAATACAGCTCCATTCGGTGCGAACTCCAAGATATCCGGCTTCTTGATATAGCTCTTGGGTAGTTCAGGCTGGTTGTACACTAGATGGTGGCTGTGGACGAGCTTGGCAGTGACGTTGGAGAGGAAAACGGCCAGGTCCAAGCCAGAGGAACCAGCGCCAACGAGTAGGACTCGCCGGTTGCGGTATGGCTCCGGATCTTTGTAATCGTGGCTGTGGATCATTTTTCCTGCAAGAGAAAAAATAAAAGACTTATAGTTAAACAGTTCTTTTAATAATTCGTCGTCTTCGTACTACTAGGAAAAGGTCAATCGAAGGTTTAGGATGTTTCCAACATCTTCTCGAAAATTCGTCAGATCGAAAGCTTAGTCATTTTATCTATGTGAAATCCGATATTAATTATTATTTAAAAAATATTCTAATAGTCTATATTTGCATGGAGCAGTAAAACGATCATAATTGATGTAAATTCACTTCATTATTTGCATATAAGTTGCAAAAATAATACTTAAACGTATGGACGTATAGAGGAGAAGACGTATGGGATATTTTTCTTGTTTCTTACCTTGAAACAATTCCTGTCCCGTAATATTCGGCCAGTTAACTAATCTGTACTCTCCAGTAGCGATGATCACGTTATCACAGAACTCAGTTTGGCTCTCCTTGGTGTCAGACTTCATGTAGGTAAGACTCCATCTGTCCCCCACTCTTGTGATTAGAGTTACTAGACTGCGGAACTGCAGAAGACAAGATGACCAGATATTATTGTACGAAGATAAGTGTTGGATCTTTGAGCTGATAAAATTGCGCAGATAATTTCAGCCATGGAAACCTACAGCAAACTAGCAATGCTTCTTTATCAAAACAAAAGATGCAAAAGACCCAAGAACAGAGGTGTGTGGAGCAGCTTAAAATCTCCTTGGTGAAAATTTATAAAAAAATATCTTCGTTTTCTTCTAATTTCAAAACTAATAAGTGACTGTCAGTAATGGAGGTATTCTTTGTAAAAAAAGTAAGAAGATCTTTATGCTGAAAGCCCCTCTTTACAGCATTGTAAAGATCTTCTACATTTTTCATCTTTAGTTGAAAATATATATGATTTGATGATACATATGATTTGCATATATTATGATGTATAGTTGGATTAACTCTGTTAGGTACAAATAACTTTATCTTTCTGGAAATAACCCTTATTCTTTGTAAAATCGTCCATTAGAATAATTAAAATGTTTCTTGGAACAAGATTTTAAAAACAATCTGAATCATTGATAATAATAAAATTTAGTTTATTGGATTTATTTTAAAATACATTTACAAAACGGATGTCATAAAATTAAATCATATTATTATGCAAATAAAAGCGCTAAACTAGAGAACAAGAGAATGGCAATGAAAGTAGCTGTTTCAGATGATATTACGTAAGTATTATTTTTGGGACGCATTTTCTCAGGACGCATTCTTATTTTAATGCTATTTGATGAAAAATTGCGTGCTTTTGGCTGGTGAAGAATAGGTCCAAAGGATCGCCGAAGATCAACAAGATGTTAAGGTTCAGAAAAACGCACAAAGCCCAAGAAAGGATGATATAGGAAATCCTACTGAGTACGAAACTACTCAGGAAATGTTGTCAAGCTAATATGCGTACGTCACACATAATTGTATGGTCATTGGTTTCACATGCTCTAAGACAGATAAAGTGCAAACCAGTCTGTCGTCTCAGGCCTTATTGACAGGAATCCGGAATACATCCTCAAATACAGTGCGGTACATACACAAACAAGTTTCCTTAATGGTTCTCGTAATTCACTTTATCGCTAAGCGAGAATCTTATACAGTTTTTTATTTTTTATTTTGCGATTTCATTGCAAGAACCTAATTACTTATGCAAAAGTTTACTGTGTTTGTATGCTTAGAGTTTCTCAATGGTTACGCAATAGTATGCAATGTCTTTTGTTTAATGAAATTTGTTCGACAGAAGTAACAGCTCAACATCAGGTTGGCCACGTGTTTATTGTATACATATAAAAAAAATAACGGTTTTGAGTCTTAATGCAATACACGTGATAAGCCTTTTTTTCCAGGTGGGTAAGGTCGTTAGTTCTCAGTAGGTACTTCAGTAGAACAGTTCTATTTCTTGCTTAATTTAAATTGTAGAGCGATTTTGAAAGCAGTTTTAATAAATTAAAACGAGATTTACATAATGCAGTGATTCATAGGACATCGAAACAAATTCAACACAAATATTGGTTGAAAGTGAGAGGATGCGTAATCGTTGAGAAATCCTATCGCATAAGGGATACAAATTGCCTTAAACATTAGAGTAACACTTAGATAAAATGCATAGCACGTTCCCTCTGTAATCCTGTGACAGTGTGAATGAAACATGCTTAGCACAAACATTACTTATTCGTAAATAGACGTAATGTTTAAGACTTGTTACGCGCGTGCTAGAACTTTTTGCTCTAGAACAAATCACTATTCTCCAATTCGACATCATTTCGATAAAATGTACCTAAATCTATTTCTGTTATTGTCTAAAAATCCAAATTTCCTTGTACCTTGAAATCTCGTTGGTTTTAAGCAACTTAGTTGATGTAAAACACTGCCACCTGAGATTTGGTGGTAACCATCGCCTATAAAGCATTGCCTCGTAGGTCATGCATGTCACTAACGTGCCCTACGATGCCCTGCGTAATGTTCAGCCAAACGTGCCAGTAATTTCAATGGCATTCACACCCTTCAAACCGAAGCACAGCAATGCTGCTTCACGCTCTAGCGTATTTCTAAAAAGGTATGTGATTTCCCTGGACGAGCCCTTCACAAAGAGCTCTACTACTACAAACATTAATTTTCAGGAGTGCCACAGATTTCTAGAAAGAACGATCCGCTGGCTTCCGAGATCTTCCCAATAGTGAAGAACTATCGGTGCAATCTATTGATGGATAACAGTAGAAAGGAAAGAGATTTTAGATAACTTACTTGAATGTGATCCATGAATCCGTATTTCTTGGCGAAGGCTTGCAAATACTTGAACATGCAAGGCCCCGTGGGGTATGTGGCCGTTCCTTCCGGGAACGCATAGTCGTAGTACTCCATAAATTGCTTGGGTGTGTTCGTTCTGGAATACAATTAACTGAATTGTAGATCAAGAACTATTGGATTTAACATGAAGTGTTATAAAATGTTTGCAAAGAAAATCTTATACATCGATAAAAGATATTTTTTTTGTTGTTCTATAACGAGACAAAGAACTTGTGTCCTCCTGACCTTAGTTAGACATTTTTTACTCGCAGACTTATTACCGTCAGTTTGAAAATTTACAGAGCATAATGCAAAGAACAGCAACTGTTAAAAAATTCCCTTTCAAAAATGATCTTTCTACTTCTTTTTTTCCTCTAGATTCTACAGGATCATTATTAGATCTTCCCGGAAAAGGCTCCTTTCCGGGAAAAAATGAGGAGATCACATCTAAGTAAGGGTTTTTTTCATATTTTAATCAAACCCAATTTTGCCGTGATTATTGTTTTACAAGTCTGCATGATAGAATCTCACCTCAATCCCTTGTACTGGCTCGTGAAAATCGGTAGTCCATCCTCATCCACACCCACGTTGGGGTCGAATCTCCAGGTGCCCCCCATGTCCTTGGTAGCTTCGAACACTGTGAAGTCTGCGCCGTACTCCTTCAGATATCTGGCTACACCCAGTCCTGAGTAGCCAGCGCCGATGACGCACGTTCGTGATGTTTTTGGCTGAGAAAAAATGCAGAAATAAAATTGCGTTGTTGGTCTGTTTTGATGTCATGGTGCACACTTGTATTTTGTCATATCTATGATAATAGTGGCAATGGGCAGGTTATTACACAGTTCGAAGACCGACAACCGTTGGGGAATAAAGGTTCTCGAATGACCACGAACCGGAAGACGACACATAGGGCGCCCACCCACCAGATGGACCGACGGCATTGTTAAGATCGCGGAAGGTCGATGGATAGAAAGGGGTCAGAATTGTTCTTTCTGGAAATGTGTAGGGGAGGCCTATGTCCAGCAGTGGACTTCTTCATGCTGATGATGATGATGATCAACTTCCTGCCCGTATCCTATTTGATGTGGTTTCCGCACAATGTACTTCTCTTCCAATCATAATTTTTTTCTATCTTATTTTAACAGATAGGTATATCTTCTGTGACCTTACATAAAAAAATATGCCAAAAGATAAACAGTATACTTAAACTATTGCCATTTTTTACCACTGGTTAAAGAAAAACAGTGACAGGTATGGATGTTAATGATAACTAACAAACGTGACCTAGTCCGTAAATGATAGTTTTATTTAGAACTGAGGTTTCTACCGATATAATTACTTACTAAAATGAACCATGTCAATGAGCTAAGTGCTTGTTAATAGGTTAATTTAGTTTCGCATTATGTGTGGTATTTTATAGAGATTAATCGATTGCTAATTTAGTTATGCTCATAAACCTATGAGCTGGTATTCCACTAAACTCCAAAACGTAGGTTTAAATTTCTAAAAAGCCATTTAGGCACATTACCTGCGAATAGCGTTCTGTTTTCGACCTACAGTTAAAGATAGATAGTAAACTCTATAATGTACACAATTAAAGAAATTAATACATAATTTACTAAACATAATGAGCAGGTACTATGTTTAGTAAATTATATTATTTTATTTTACCATGTATCCTTATTGCTAAGAGAGATTTCTTCCAGACAACGTTTGGATGGAAAGGATAAACAAAAATCGAATTGACGGCGGTGTACATACAGTTTTTAAAAATGATAAAATAGTAATAATAACCACAAAATACCTAAACATCAACGTGCAAATAAATACTGCAAAAATACTGAGTTCATTTAGTTTTATACTCAATAAAGGTATTTGTGAAATACATATTAGTTTTGATAAACATTAGAATGTCGCTAGTATTTCTTGTAAAGACATTTTTCATGAAACTCTTCATTATAAGTATGTACATAAATATGTTTCTAACGTCATTGAAAGGCGTAAACCGCATTGCATAGGTATTAGGTATTTGCATAGGTACTTAGTTCGATTTTGAAATACCTTACCTAAGTTTACTGTTCAAATGTATATACAGTTACACCACCTGTAGGTAGGGGCCAAGACATCACAAAACAAAGAATCAGAAGAAAACTTGGTAACAAAATGGAAAACTTCGAAAATTTTCCAAATCAGTCTATGAAATCGTATGATTTCCAAACTATAAAATGACTATACTTACCTACAAATATCAAACAATGAAACTCCTCTTTTTTATAAAATCGTTTTATAATATAGCACAGCCATGTCAAATTGCATTGATAAATGTATTTGGTAGGGTCGATTAAGTGCTAAACTATTACAATAATCGGTTATTGAATAGGGAGAACGGTAAAGCCTTGGAAACTGCATATATTTCCAGTTATTCCAATGAACAGATAGATTATGTTGCCTTTGCCTGTCAAAACCTGTTGCATTTACATCTGTGTTTAATTATAACAGACAGTAAATATCGATCTTGTAGGATCATTATAATTATATATCTATAAATACTCATAGTTCAGTTGGTAGTAGCTCTACCTTCTGCAGGCGCCGTAATTATTGTCTTTCTTGTTTTGGCAATGCCTTTGGCCACGCCAACCTCACCTAACATCATAATAACTCCCCTAGATTTGTGGGTAGTTTATTGTTTACTTTACTTTTAATAGGGCTTTATGGGCAGGTATAAACTATCGCGTGTTCAAATTTCTGCATAGCCTGGGCCCGAACCCATGACCTTTAGATCTGAGAGGTATGGTTCCCACACTCCTCAACAAGCTGCCGTAGCGTGTTAGAAAAACAATGGATTAAGATTAAGTGCCAAGAGTCATGATCATTAATCTTTTGAACTTAGCTTTCTTAAGCTATTGTGACACTCACCAGACAAGCAACACCGTAAGCTGGTTTAAAAACCAGCCCTATGTTATGTAAGCGGATATTATTTCATAACGGTAAGTCGTGCAGGCCAAATAAACTTTACTATAAACTCAATTCCTTGTAAACTGCTCTTAATCATGATGTAATAATATGCAATATTATCCATGACATTCAATATAAGGGTCACCAATGTGGAGTTTGAGGGGTTAGAATGGATTATGTTCTATAATTAAACGAGAATGATTATTAATTACTGCAGTCGTTTTCTACGAAACAGATGCTGAAGCTCTACGACGACGTGACGGCTACCTTTTAACTTCCGTCGTCGGGGTTACCAATGTAGAAATGATGTGGTTCAAATGATCAACAAACGTCATAGAGTCAAAGGCGTTCGCTGCAAAGTCTTTAACTTCCCTGAAGGACACAATGACATATTCCAACGTCTTCTCCGCAATACAGAGTAAAGATTGCTTGAAAAGCTCAATTTCGTCCTGTAGAGGCTGGATCTAAGTTAGTAAAACAGCTTATGTCAAAGATAGTAATGCCATGATGCTATTTTGGCTCTGTATAACCTTTTCCCACTTATCCTCAAAGCTGACCTTATAGCGTCGTTAAAACATACAATTCATGTGCAAAGGCTCATCAAAGATTCCCACACATGAACCTTGACCAACAAACCAACAACAATACAAATTCATTGTAATTTTCATCGCCATCAAGGATTACTAGTTAAAATACCAACATCGCTATAACGAAATTAAGTGGGATGCATGTCCATTTTTTCCGTAATATCTAAAGGTTACACACAGAATGTTAAGCGGTCAATACGGTGTGTGATTTTGTTCGACAATGCAACTAGTTACACCACTGATGGATGGGTATAGAGTTATTTATTTATTTTCCAGCATCATCATCATCATCAACCTATTGCAGTCCACTGCTGAACATAGGTCTCTCCCATGGCGCGCAATTGAGCCCGGTCTTTGGCTCTTCCTATCCAGTTGCTGCCCGCCACCCTGCGCAAGTCGTCGTTCCATCTGCCGGTCTACTCTTGAACGCGATTCTGATCCCAATCTTAAGTTTTGTTTTGACGGAATTTTTGACGGAATTCTGACAGAAAACCCATAGGCTTTCTGTCAGAATTCCGTCAAAACCTAAAATTGGGATCGGAATCGCGTTCAAGAGTAGACCGGCTGGTCTGAGCGTCCTACACAACGTTTGCCTATGCGCGGTCTTCACTACAGAACTCGTTTATCCCAGCAATTCGATTGATTTATTTGCAAGCACTTTGAAATTATTCTCAGGTTGGCGTTACAGGAAGTTACTAGTAAGATACGGTGGCATGCGGCAGTAGATTCAATGAATGACCGCTCACCTACCGTTACACGCATGCTGCGAGAGCATAGTCAGTAATTAAACTTATATTTTAACCGACAACAAATAGGACGAGGTTCTCAATTCTGTTGTAATTTTTTTTGACGATAAGTTGGAATATGAATTTGGTTTTTATATTTTTACACTGAATAAATACAATGACTATTGCTGCTGATATTGTGTTTGAGACATGACTAGCCTAAAAAAAATCAGATCAACTAATCTGCAGCTACTCGTACATAAATACACCCGTTGCGCGTTGAAGTCTTTTATATTACATTTGTACTAATTTCACAAGCAAAATATTTTTGAGATACCTAATCACTGAGTGCATACAAACAAACATAGATGCTACACATTTTATTATGCAATATTTCTTTTCTATCTGGGATTAAGAAAGATCTGCTGCAACATCCAAGTTTTATTTTTCGTAAGTATTATTAAAAAAAATCCATACATAATTAATTTGGACGGGTGCAAAAGTCTGCAATAGTTTTCTATTCTGTCATCAACAGGTATGTAAATACCAGGTCATTCGTAAATACCAAGTAAGTTAATTATAGGTATGAGCAAAGTAATTTTACCTTATCCCTGTCGGCTATCGTAAAATAGCGCTACATGAATGGAACAGACAATGCAACCTACACGTAGAACAGGTAGGTACTATTGAGAGACATTAACCGAGTCAGCCGGTTGTGAAACTTCCCGTTTTCATATCTACACCTATAGACGACTGCGTTCTGTATTTTCCGCACTTGTGCGACCGCCCGATGACAATCGAGCTTACATTCTACCATCTACGTTACATTCAAATAATTACGACTTTTTTTAGCAAGTTACAGAGACAGAATAGTTATTTGCCATAGTAAGAGTGCAAAGTTGCTTTTTAACCGTGTTCTCAATTTTGATGACCGAGCAAGCGAAGGATTCTAAAATTGAATCACAATCGTAGCGAGTGGTTCAAAAATTAAAACCCTGAGTGTTTGCGAGGGAATCAAAAGAGGGTGAAAATCTTTGCATTCTTGTACTCGTATAACAAATAACTACATATTTTAAATTCACCTGGAAGATTTTACATATTATTTTAAAGTGCGATGCCCATATTGCTTAGTTAGATACCTACTTACACGTGTGACTGATGTGCAAAAAAGACTAGTGGACAATAAAAGCCGACCTTCGTAGCTAAATCAATATCTTTCAAGCATATTGACTCTCTCTCTGTACAAATAGAGAAATAAGTAGGTACATAATAGGTACATAAAAAATACATTTATTTGATTTAAGCAATAATATCGCACTCCAAGCCGGTTTTAATGAGTTAATATTGCCTTATAAGAGGGCAAACACCGGTTAAAAAATAAATAAAATAAAGCAAAACAAGCTAGTGTTTGTGATATTATTTAGAACTAAAATTTATTAAGAATACGAATATTTTTATAATGTCCCAAAAGTGGAGGAGGAACTCGGAAAACCCACGTGAAAAAAATAGGAATACGAAGGTTTTAAAGGAGCTTTTCAAACAAAAAAAATATCGGTTCATCAGTTTGAGAGTTTGAGATTTATGATGCAATCTAAGTGAAACATCCCTCTAATAAATACCACCCCTCTATCTGTTTGCTTCCAGGGTTGACAATACAAAAAAAATGTTTTTATTAAGCTCATACTGCAAAACCGGTAAAAAAATAAAAAAATACTGTCAGATCTTGTTCCGTTCCATCGTTGGCTACATAATAAAAAAAATACTGATCATGCAAACATTAATCCTACCAAGAAGAATGGCGACCCCCCGTGAGGAAACGAACCAAGCAATGACCAACATTATCTTTTCGCATCAGCCGCTGTGCTACGAAGGTTGTTGAACTACTAAAACTAAGCTTGGATACAAACAACATTTTTTTAGTACTCAAAAACCTTGGAACTTGACTAGGTACATTTAACTACTTGACATAACCGACCAAAGAAATTTTTAAAATTACTACTCAAAATCATTCTTCCTGAAAATGTTTAGGGGAAGCACAGTGTCCACCTGTGGACTTCTTCACTTCTACTGATGATGATGATGATTTTAAATAAAGATGAGTTAAGAGTTCATGCATGTTTACAAAAATTACTTAATTATCGTAAGCCTTGCAAATTAACTCTTGGCTTATTTGGATCACACACGATTGTCTGCGTAACGTCATTGGAATCAGACCAGCCGAAGGAGCTTATTATGTAGGACCTTATTGTTAGAAGTACCTAGGTAGGTAGGTACTTCATGTGAATGAAATATATTGCAGCCTGAATAAAGCTAAGAAGTCATTTGGCAATGTTAGGTAGGTATTGAAGTCTAAAATTATAATCAGTAGGTTAATAGGTAAATAAATAAATAGAAAAGTAAATAATTATGAGAAGAAAATAGAAAATGTCTAACAACCTACCAGAGAGAGTCCATCAGTGGCTTCCAGAATTAAATTCACCAGGCAAATAATCACAACCCTCGACCACAACCGACACGCCATTATTCCTCTTTTATTCACCTAATTTAAAAATCAAATCGATCTATTCGATTTTCGAATTTCAATCGTGGAACAAAGAAGACGCGTTAACTGCCAGCACCTCGTCGGTGAAGTGTATTCGAATTTCGAAGTAAGATCAAGTTTGTAGAGGGCTGGTATAGTAGGGATTTACCGGCCTTGGCCGTCTCGAAGCTCGATGACTCACAATATCCTGCCATAATTTGCCACAATAATTATTATTCTTGGACCTACTTAAACCTACATACTAGCAGCATAACTTGTCTTCATATAGGTAGGTAGGTACCTTCTGCAATAAAAAAGTTAATTGAGCGTTATTTTTATTCTGTAGTTCCACGAATAAAAAAATATAGGCTGTAGGTAGATGGTGATAGGTACAAATTAGAAATAAACCTACCGTAAACAGTACTTAGATAGGTACATAATATACCTCCGCTTGCCTAGAATAGGATTAATTTCTTTAAAAAAGCAGCCAAGTGCGAGTCGGACTCGCCCATGAAGGGTTCCGTAGCACGACGAACTGCAAGAACCTTTATATATGTTACTTGATGTAACATAATAAGGTTCTTGTAGTTCGTCGAAAGGTAAATTGCGGTGTACGGTTTATGACGTAGGTATAAAAAAAAACTACTGACTAGATCTCGTTCAAACCAAATATCGTTGAAAGTTTACATAGTAATGTACAACATATATTTTTTTTAGTATTAACATTCTCTTACTTTAGAAGTTAGAGGGGGGGGGACTAACTTTTTTCCACTTTGGAAGTGTCTCTCGCGCAAACTATTCAGTTTAGAAACAAACGATATTAGAAACCTCAACATCATTTTTGAAGACCTATTCATAGATACCCTACACGTATGGGTTCGATGAAAAAACAATTTTTGAGTTTCAGTTTCAAGTAATTTATAGTTTTATTTTTATTTTATGTAAAAATCTTAATGCGGTTCACAGAATACATCTACTCACCAAGGTTCATCAGTCTAGCTCTTACGGTTTCGGAGAAAAATGGCTGTGACATACGGACGGACAGACAGACAGACAGACAGACAGACATGACGAATCCGTTTTTGCCATTTGGCTACGGAACCCTAAAAATTATGATTCATTTACTTAGCATTCTTAGATCCCCTCTTAGATCTTAGATTCCCTCGCAAAAATTATTCTATTAAGACCTCTCGAAGAAGCTCAGGATTCTTCAGCTAAATTAAATGAAGATTTTTTGTAAACAAACCAGTGTACAATCACGCTGGTTCGAAAGAACAAATCTCGATAAGAAGAAGTATAAACTTTTGTTAACCCACTGCCCGCGCTCATAGACAATGTCGTCGGTCCATATCGGGCTTGGAGGAATTAGAAATGGAGATGTCAATACAGGGCTTTCCCCTCTGCTGGTCATATACCGACCTCGATCATATCCTTTAAATAAAACTGTTTTACTCGCAACTGCAGCCATTGTGTGTCGTTTCATGTCGCGAAGTGGAGCTCCGCGAAAATGGTGAATTGCATGGTAGTTTCTTGTAAAAGACGATCAGAGACATCAAACTTCCGGGAACATGGTATTTCCTACCACAAGGGAGTATTATTTTGTCAATTGTGTTTGTAATTTTGTAGAATTTTAGTTCAAAAGAAATACCGGTTGCGACAGATTAGCGACAGTATTACGACAGTATTGTCAAAGATTATACCTTGGTAGAAGGCATAGTGTTGGGAAAAGTTGAATGAAATTGATGAATGAATGAATGATAAAATAAACGTTAAATTATTATCACATAATGTGTTGTCTAATTACGTATTTGGTGCTTTTTAAACCCCGACGTAAAAACGACGGGATGTTATGAGTTTGCGGTGTCTGTGTGTGTGTTTGTCTGTCCCATCGTAGTTCCCGAACGAATCAACCGATTTTAATTTAGTTTTTTGTTTGTTTGAAAGGTGAATAGTCGGGAGTGTTCTTAGCTATTTCACAAATCCCACAATATGGTTATCCTAGGTACCAGGCATCAAACCCTCTACTCATCAATGTATAAAATAGGACATGACATCATACTCAAAAATAAAGTCGTGGGCGTAGTGAAAACATTTTTTTTGCCTATTTTATATTTCTTTTACGTCCTGTGCAGGTTTCCAAAAAACCCTGTTGCTTGAAGAGTGGACAAAACTTTTTGGCCAAAAAACAACTTGGCATGCAACAAGAACGAGTGTGATTTGCTTGGAACATTTTACAGAAAGTTCTCAAACTCGGGCAAACAAACATCTGCGTTCACCACACAAATATTTGTTCTCAGTGGGAATCGAACCAACGCCTCCGGCGCAGAAGGCAGAACTACAAACTTCACTGTGGTGTGAAGGCTGACGATGTAATGTGATTTCACTTTATATATATTTTTCAATTATTCAGTAAAAGACTAAACTTATGTGTACTATGCTATAACATGTTAAGAACTATTGATTCAAACTTATAACCATTAATAAAACATAACAACTAAATTCAGTTCTTTTATTTTCTGACTGTTACAAAATGTGAAACCTGTTGTGCATAACTTATTCATAACACTCACTATTACCTGTACCTAAAAACCCATTTCATTCATTATTTTATTCATCGTTCAATTTACCGGTCTTACTGAATGCCCATCACTAGAGATTATCCTAATGTGAGTCTTGACACTGCGTAACTACGTTATATTTTTTATCAGTGTGCAAATTTTAAGATCGTGTGCGGGATTGTCAATGTGTGTGTTTACATGAATAGGATTTTGCTATGCGCGTGTGCCATGCGTGTTTACCTCGTCCCCCGTCAATTTTGGCAGAAAATATTGTTCGTGGATTTAAACGTTGACGCCTCCATTTCTAATTCCTCCAAGATATCGGGTGGTGCTCCATTGGCGGTTTATAACTCTAGCTCGCATGGCTCGTCGGGTTTAGCTCGCTAATGGATAGCCTACTTTAGCTCGTCAATGGATCACCCAATTTAGTGCTCATTGTCTCGTCCTAGAAAGGTATCTTATAAAATAAGGTAGAATAATTAAACCTACCTATACGCCATCCACCCCACCATGCATGCACCATACGTGGGAGTGCGAAGAAAAATATGAAAATCAATCGGAATCCACAGTACAAGGAATATAATACTCTCTACAGGACTCTCTACGACAGTAGCTTGTTCAGCAGCGGTAAATGGCCTCTAGCTGGCGCCACTTACCCTATCTTCTAGATCAACACCATGGTTTGACAGATATTTGATAAGACATGGCATGCCAGCATGACAGCCTGTTAAATTACAACTCCGTCAGTCAAGCCGGCATAATGTCATATCTTTTACTTATGTCACTGTCATACGTTGATAGTAAACAAATCGTCGAGGTTATGTTGTGTTATTGCAAAAAAATAAATATTGTGTCTGTAAATTGCGATTGGATTGAAGTAATAGTGTTAATAGAAGCATTACTGAGATAAAAAATGTCTCAAGATGTTGGAGATATCTCCGAATATAAGGTATTCACCGTATTTCACTGACATTAGACACCTTTTAGATTTTTATAAATCCAATGAGTTTGTTTCGTTCTAGATACCACCGGTGCTGGAGGACCTCAAAGAAAGAGTGAAGGACTACATCCTCAAGCCTGAGAGGCTATCCATACACAGTTGGGAAAGGTCACAAGGTCATTGGCACCGTGAGAGCAATGTGAATTCATTATTTCGGTTCTATGACGATTTTGATCCTGATACTACTTTAGAGGTAATTCCCCGAGAAAAGACACTTGTAAATGTTTACCTATCACTATGTATCTTTAGATAGATTAGTTGACTTTGAGTTTTGATGATAGTTTTTGTCTTTTTTTTTATACTACTAGCTATGCATGAACAAGCATATGACCCACCTGATGTTAAGCGGTAACCATCGCCTATAACAAAGCATTGCTTCGTAGGTCACGCACGTCGGGAACGTGCCCTACGATGTAAAGTTGTCTGAAGTAAAGTTGGTCATAGTTACACAGCATTAGAAAATTATTTGTGCATTTAAATTTTAGGCGATCCGAGACCTAGCAACAGGAGAAATTATTGATTTCGAAGAAGTTCCCATACCTGATGAAGATGAAGAAGATGGTATATCAATGGCGAGACCACCACTACCTCCGGGTCAGGCTACCAGGGGAACAGTCATACAGAGCCCATTTCTACCAGCTGGATTCGAGGAAGAAGTTCTGAAAAAAGTGTTGCTGGACACTGCTTTAGAAGCAAAGCTTGATTTTGAGAATGATGAGCTAGGCATGTTTTTGGGAGAAGGTATGATATTACTTACTTAGGGGACTAAGGCTTTAAATAAATATAAATAATAATTTACTTCAGACAACAAGATAAATTAAACATCTTAGGTCCATATTAATAAATACCTTTGTAAAATGAGACAATCTGGGAATTGAGAGAGTATATTAATTATTTAGGTAGGTAGGTAAGTGACAACAAAGAGGGTGGGATGATCCCTGACAAAACCTTTTATGGTGCATGAGCTGATGTCACATACATGTATTGCAGGAACTAATTAATGGTAATTAGAAGATGTAAGGAATACTCTGAGGAGTGGTTAAGCTGTTAAACTTTAATTGGTTTTGAACAACCTTAGAAACGAACATACATAAAAATGAAAAATAAATTTTTAAATAATTATTAGGGGCTTTTTTCTTAAACACCTTTAAAGCAACATGTTTGGTCTCTTGATTGCAGACATTTTATTTTTTATGGTGTCTAGATCTGTGTGCAAGTAAAGAGTTGATCTGTAGTACTTGACAGTAAACACTTACCCCCGAATACTGAAACGCAACTCAGATTTAAGCACGTCTCAAGCGACGAATATTTGACAGTTTTCAATGAAAATCTGTCAAATATTCGTCGCTTGAGACGTGCTTAAATCTGAGTTGCGTTTCAGTATTCGGGGGTTATTGTGATGAATTACCAATTGCATTTTTCAGATCTGCTATCAACAGTTCCTGGCTGCAGTGAAAGTGTGTTATTTGCTAAAGATGGCTTCACACTCCTCAATGAAGCTAGTGAGGAGACACAAAATATACCAAAAGTCAAAGAGGATATTGAAATAAAGATAAATATTGAACAAAGTAGAGAAGCTGTGGATAGTCATGCTCATTTATTAGGTAAAGAATGCATTATTGATTACCATTTTATTTTTTTAATAATCAACATTATGAAAAAATCAAAATTCTATTCTACCACTTGTGGTCCCAACTACTAGAAAGACCACAAGTGGTAGAACAGAATAAGATTTCATAAACTAAATAAATATTGTGGACAATCCAAACAATACTATCCAGCCTCTTATTAAGTGCTTGTAATAAGAGATCCAAATAACTGATATAATACCTACAAACTTTTAAACATTTGTATATAGCTACTGGGTAAGCCTACTCCGTCTAAAACTCCTGTCCCAGGCACTATAGTCTTGCAAGGGTATGAGCAAAAACAATTGCCCTTGACACTATAATTATATAAATCGTTTATAATTGATGCAAATACCTGTTTATTGTTATTTATTTCAATAATATATATTTTTATGAGATGTTATAAATAAATGCTGTAGGTGCATAAAAGCAGAACCCAAGCTCTTTAACCTGCCTTCTATAATGATGCAATTGTCAATTTATTAATTTTATGCAGATTTCTGGAAAGCTGACGAAGAGACACAAAGCAAACCAAGCAAAGCAACAAAAAGCACTGAAACAGAGACTGATTCAACAGATGACAACTTCCTAGGACAGTCTGTCATCATGCCTAGGATAGAACTACCCGAGTTACCCATTCTGAACATAACCAGTTCAAACATAAAGCTAGGAGCAACATCAACTGAATGGGCAGAGATGATTGATGTTTCATTACCTGTGCCTGAGTTTAGAGAGAAGTTGAAGGATATGGCTCATACATATCCGTTTGAGTTAGATAATTTCCAAAAACAGGTACTTAGGCCCATTTTCAAAACAGTACTTGAGTCTGAGTCAAGTCTCAAGCATAGATTTTTTGACATTTCTCCATTGGAAAATGGCAATAATCTATGTTTGAGGAGACTCGAGCACTGTTTCTGAATACCTACGGGCTCTAAACACTTATCTTCAATTAATACATACTTACTATTTAGTGTAAGTTCTGGTATTTAAATTATAGAACTTTGAAGTGACTAACTGACAAGATTTTTATGTAAAAACTAAAACTAGGTACATTAGATCTATAAGAGCATAGCTTGCATAGATGTTCTAAACGTGTATTATATTATAGACCAAATTCAATCTACATGTTCAAGGTGCAGTAGAGAGTAAAGAAGCCTAGGTATTGCAAGGATAAAATAAAAAGAACAGTTGATAGGAAATAATATGAACGAACTGGCAGGTTTTCTTCTGTACACGATTAAATTAAAAATACATCATTAAAATGTTTCAGGCTATTTTAAAACTAGAAGAAGGCCACCACGTTTTTGTAGCCGCTCACACATCGGCCGGGAAAACTGTGGTCGCAGAATACGCCATAGCAATGTCTAGAAGAAATTGTACAAGGTGAGAAAAGTTTTTTTAGATAACTTGCTTTCTTTATAGTGACATAAAAGAACACGAACTGCGGGAATCCCCCAGTTGCACAGTTAGAATAAAAAATGTTATCTCTGCCGTAAGTCAAGTAGCGCCATCTAGTTTAACATGGTTGAACTGCATCGTAAATGCAGTAGGTAGCTTTTACTCTTGAGGCGGTAAATTTAAAGATAACTAACAAACGTTATAAGATATTTAAAGTTAGAACAGGTACCCGAAGTCCCAGTGCATTTACAACATTTCGTTACCAAATGTTGTTTTCGTTTCGCCTATTTGTCTCTGTCTATTGTATGGAGAAAAGATGAGACAACAACTCTAACTACGTAACGTATTTTTGCCGTCTCATATTTTCTCCACGCAATAGAGAGAGACAAAAAGGCGAAACGAAAACAACATTTGGTAATTAAATGTGGTAGCAAAACTCCGGTAAATTAGCACAAGACAATTTTTGTAGGGTAGTTTAAAATTGCAATTAATTACAGGTCTATTTACACCTCTCCAATCAAAGCGCTCTCGAATCAAAAGTACAACGACTTTAACAAAATGTTTGGTGAAGTTGGATTACTGACCGGCGACTTACAAATTAACTCAACTGCGACATGCCTTGTCATGACTACTGAGATCCTGCGCTCTATGCTGTACTGTGGTTCTGACGTCACCAGAGATCTAGAGTTTGTGATATTCGATGAGGTGCATTACATCAATAATGCTGAAGTAAGTTATATCACAACAAAATAACAATAACAGATATCGTGGACAATTCACGCAACACTATCTAGCCCCAAATTTAGAAGAGCTTGTACTATGGGAACCAGATAAATCATACTTAGAATACAATATAACACCCAGACAGAAAACAGCTGCGTTCACCACATAGATATTTATTATCGGTGGGGATCGAACCCACGACCTACGGCGGCGCAGAAAGCAAATCTACTACCAACTAAGCTGAGAGCAATCAAATAATAATATTTTTTTTAACAAGGGTCGTTATGCGTCGACAGCGCCGACTAAATGTTTGAAATGTGTATAGGTGCTAAATTCCATAAGCCAAACAAGGCCTAAGAGACACCGTATTATTTAGCAAAAACATAATGCTTTCTAGTTCCTAGTTCAACTGCCACCTTGTCAAAATCCCGTACCACACTTGACTCGAAAGAACCAGTGACACGATGAGAAGCAGTTTAACTGTGAGTGGTTGTTTATTATGAAATTTATTATATTTTTCTGACTTTCAGCGCGGCTATGTATGGGAAGAAGTACTGATACTCCTGCCAGCCCACGTGACAATAGTGATGTTAAGTGCAACAGTACCGAATACTTTGCAATTCGCCGACTGGGTGGGGCGGACTAAGAAACGAAAGGTTTACGTTGTGTCGACGCCCAAACGACCAGTGCCACTTTGTCATTATCTTTATACAGGTAAAACAATACTTTGCACAGGTGTTATTATATTGATAAACGAATTTATCTTTTCGAAATTATTTTTATATTTAACGAGTTTTACCCTCAAAATGTGTAACAGTGTAAAATAGGGGAAATAGGAAGTTTGTATGGAAATATGTAAGGCTATCCTGATGGAACATTTACAGAGTCATTTGTGAAACAGAGGGGGGGGGAGATATAGCGTGGGGGGAAGGCGGCGTGCTACGGCGCGGTGTGTATGGGGAAATATGGTGCTAGATGTGTGATTACCTAAACGGGCAAACACTTGAGGGCGGACGACTGTTCCACATGCATTCGAATACATACTGATTTTTCCGTTGCAAATTAAAAATGCTACTCAAAGACACTATTCCACGCGAAAGAAGCGGGCACAGCTATTAACTTTTAACTTAAGTATACATAATTATAATCTCGAAAAAAATCACAAGACCTTCGCCCGACGGTGGGACACTACGGGCTAGTAATACCTAATAGTAATCTCGTTATATTCTAGGATCTGGTGGAAAATCAAAACATGAGAGATTCAAGGTGATAGATCAAGACGGAAACTTTCAATTACGAGGATACAACGAAGCAGCTGCCGCAAAGAAAGCCAGAGAAAACGACTTCAAAAAGAACTTTGGACCTAAAGGTGAAGCTAATAAAGAAGAGAATAGCTTGGTTATTCTACCTTTGCTTTCTCTTGCAACTTTCAACCTTATTGTATGCACATAATGTTGTAAATGGATTAGTATCTATCATGTTTTTTCTTTCAAAAGGTGGAAAGCAATTCATGACGCCAAAAGCAGAGCAAACTATGTGGATTGCGTTCATCGATCATTTGAGACAAAAAGAGAAACTACCCGTAGTCGCTTTTACATTATCACGGAATCGGTAAGTAGAAGTAGCAGACGGTGACCGCTTACCATCAGGTGGGCCGTAACTCGTTTGTCTATCTTTTACATATAAAAAAATAAAACAAAACGTTACGGTGTCGCGAGTTCATTGACCTTTCCCCATTTCAAAAAAAAAATGCTCAAACCCGTCTAAAAAAGTTTGTATGTACTTCAATAACCATTAAACATTTTACTACCATTTGAATTTGACCCTTATGAATTAAAAGATACAGTTTAAATTATTTCCAGCTGTGATCAGAACGCTGAAAATCTGATGTCTGTTGATCTAACCACTGGAAAAGAGAAGAGTCACATCAAATCGTTCTTCCAAAGATGCGTGCAAAGATTGAAAGAGCCCGACCGTAGGCTACCACAAGTAAGGACAATCAATTTTTTACTCAAATGCTTAGAACACAAGGTGCTATTTTGTATTTACCTTCACAGTTTGTTTCACAAATCCAGTGTGCATAGCATAGCATAGCAAACTAAACTTTATTAACCAAGAATACGGTACGTCTTTGAATGGTTCTTCGTATGATTTCAGGTGATAAGACTCCAAAGAGTACTGGAAAATGGAATTGGTATTCATCACAGCGGTATCCTACCTATGCTGAAAGAAATAGTCGAAATGCTTTTCCAATCTGGATGCGTAAGTATTATTTGTTTTAAGTAAAAGTGAGGTTCTTTATGTGTGTACGGCACACACATAAAGAACCTCACTTTTACCCAGCTTTTTTAGCGCCATCTATCAATTCAAATGGAGCTTATTTGACTTCAAAAAAAGTAAGACGTGGTTTATAAATATTTATCAAGACACCAAACCAAGCAGAGCTTATACGATGGGAACTAGATAGCTTAATATTTTCTTTATTAATACATGCATACAATTAGAATACATTACAACATCCAGACAGAAGAAACATCTGTATGCTCCACACAGATATTTGTTCTCGGTGCCAGGGATCTAACCCACGACCTACGACGCAGAAGGCAGAACTACTACCAACTCAGCTGAGAGGCCAGACATTGTATTTTTAATGTTTGTTTTTCATCAAATCTCTGTCATTTATGAACGAATTTGAAATTCTTTATTTTATCTAAACTTTCTGATTAGTCAGTCATAGAAATATCATCGAAAGTGTGATTATGTAATTGGTTTTCCGAGTTTTTTAAAAGATGAAATATGCTATCTATTACCATCTCTTACCAATGCGTGACGAAAGACAGGGACAAGGGTATTTTTACAAGTATGGGATGACAAATGTTAATTCAACTCTATTGTAACCAGGTGAAGATCCTTTTTGCAACGGAAACTTTCGCAATGGGAGTGAACATGCCGGCCCGAACTGTGGTATTCGACGAGACGACCAAATTCGACGGCATTCAGCGTCGGACGCTGGCCCCTGCTGAATACATCCAGATGGCTGGCCGAGCTGGGAGACGAGGTAATCATCATTATCAGCAACAGCTTGAACTGTAATAAAAAAATTCTAGATTACATTAGTCATCATTGAAGGTCTGGTTAATGTGCACCCAGTTATAGATAGTGCAATTCACGAAGACGCGCCCCACCAATTTTCGGTTGAGGGGATCGCGGGGTGCGGGGAGTTTGATCCGAGCGGCAGTCGCGAACCGTAGTCTATTCATTGTAGTGTGCGTGTGCACTCATAGGTAATTAGTGTGTACCGATAACACTCAAACATTGACGGAAGCTTGCACACATATACTATAAACGGTTAGGAGGAATAGTGGGGCGCGCCTTCGTGGATTGCACTATCTATAAATCGAATCCACTTCTTCCGTTGTGAAATTGTTAAGGCCCATGTATCTACACTGTAGCAGATAAATATTTCCATTAAGTATTACTTTTTTTTATTATTGTCCTAAAGGGCCCCTTTGAGGGTATTGATCAAAAACATTTTTTGGCACTGCGGCGGCCGCTTTCGTGACACAGAATAGTGAATTTATAATCTTCTGGGTAAGCGTGCTAAGATGCCGCCGGCATCATCTCATCACATCGTGAAATTACGGTCGACTCTTGTCCGTCATAAAAGTTGCAATTATTCAATGTCATCTCATGCCTTTTCATTCATATTTTTTTTCGTTTTAGGTTTGGACAAGACCGGCACAGTGATAATAATGTGCAAAGAGGAGGTGCCAGACCTAGTGACGTTGAAAGGCATGATGATGGGAATACCACAGAAGCTGTCCTCTCAGTTCAGACTCACCTACGCTATGATACTCAGTTTGCTGCGGTAAGTTTACAAACTAATAATTGGACGTTTTTAAGACAAGAGTGAACAGGTATCTTCTAGGTAAGCGTGCTACATCGACGACCGCATCATCACTTAACAGCAGGTGAGATAGCGGTCAAACGCTAACCTATAAATGATAAAAAAAAAAGTTTGGATATAGCACTTGTTCCACCTCCGACGTAAGCGAGAATTCTTGCTCCCCAAACCGATTTTGATGAAATTTGTATGGGAGCAATCTGAAAGAAAACCCTTTCAAATCCCACTAATATTATAAATGTGAACGGATCTGGATGAAATTTGGCACAAACATAAATTATTGTCTGGAATAGCAAATAGGATACTTTTTATCTCGAAAAAAAACGGGAACGGGGTGAGCGAAGCCGCGGGCGGCCGCTAGTAAATCGTAAATGACGGAGTACATCTGTAAAAAATATTCGAACCAATTGATGATATCTCCTCTTTTTTCAAGATGGTTAAAAAATGTGTGTGTGTTGTTTATGTGTGTGTAAGTGAGATGAAATAGGTAGGTGAAATAAATAAATAGAAGAAAATATAACTTTATTCACCATAGTAAAATATTGTGTGAATTGTGCACAATATTTATTTATATTTATTTATTTTAAATAACAAAATAAGAATACCTACTTAAAAAACTATACGTATCTGCAATGGGCGATTTATCGCTAAAGCTCTCTTCCAGACGTTCAAGATTCCAGAATAAATAAATACACTACTGCATCAAACTAACGTGTAGTTTTTACAAGAAAGTTGTACTATTTAATAAGGAAATAAATTATGTTTAAGTTTTTTGAACCTCACAGAGCCGAGACAGTGTCAGTGGAAGGGATGATGCAGCGTTCGTTCCGCGAGTTCAGTCAGATCCTTCAGGCGGATAACTATAGGAAACAGCTGGAGTTGGCTGAGAAGGAATACTCCGAGAAATGCAGCACCCCTCTGGCCTCTCACCTCAGCCCGCTAGCCACCTTCTATGATATAGGTTTGTGTCTCAACTGTTCATTCCTACGGTTGCATTCTTGAGCCAGTGGCGCCCCCATTAAAATTCAAGAGGATAGTTCAAAATATATTCAGCGCCTATTAGATCCAAAAAAATTGCCAAAGTATTTTTTTTAGACTACGATGTTGTGCTTTCTTCTTTCTATTTTTTAGTGCTAGATAAGGTAACCACGGGGGTGTTGTATCGATCTAGCTAGGAGTCATTTAAAAAAAATTGTCTAATTCAAGTATTCAACAATCAACTTTTTCATAATATCATAACTCCTAGCGCTATCTGTTGCTAAGTTCACGAGATAGTGTGTCAGAGAACGCCATCTATTGATGAGTAGTGGAACTACTACGTAAACACTCGAGCCGCAAGTTCCGGATGTTTCTATCTCATTGCGTAATTAAATATAATTTGTAAAAAACACAATTTACTAAAAAAATAATACCAAGCGAAGCTCGGTTAACAACTGCTAGTGTATGTGATACTATTTTTCAGCCATAACTTACATAGAAGTTCTAAACGATATTATGCCAATATTGCTCGGCCAGGCAAAGGTGGCAAAGGAAATGGTACCGGGAAAGATACTCATCATATCATCAGGAACGTATATCAATCAACTGGCGGTTCTTCTGAATTCTAGCGGTAAGTCACAGCTCAGTTGGTTGTAGCTCTGCCTTGTGCACAGGGGGGCGTGGGTTCGATCCCCACCGAGAACAAATATTTGTGTGGTGAACGTAGATGTTTGTTAACTGTCTGGGTGTTATATTATATTTACATTGTACAAGCTCTGCTTAGTTTGGGGCTAGATAGTGTGTGTGGATTGTCCACAATATTTCTTTATTGGGGATTCCCCCATACATTTCCAAGATGTTTTATCAAAAATGTACTTCTTTTCGTGTCGCTGGCTGGTTCAAAAGAACCAGTGTGGTGAAAGGAATTTACGTGTGATTTTATTTTAAAAATGTACTATAAATATTACAGGTCCCCGCCAAACTCCATACAAAGTTCTAGTCCTAAAAACAAACGATGAAGACACAACGAAATACTCATTCGATATGGAAGACAATTGGTACCGAATGATTGGTTTCTCAGCTATGTATGATTACTTTGGTACTGATGCCGGTACGTTAGACCATACGATAATAACCATCGCGCCAAAGAATATTATAGCGATCACCAAAATGACTTTGAAAATTGATGAGAAGCTGATTATTCAGGATGTGGACCAGAGGTCGATGCCAAGGTTAGTTTTGTGAAGATTACTCGGAAAAGTTCTAGAAATTACTAATAAGTATATGTAATTCTCAAATATGTTCGGAAATTTGAGCATTATTTGGACAACTTCGAGATAAATCGAAATTGATGTACTAGCGAAATACACGCAAGCATCGACCGACAAAATTTGTATGGAAATCCATTACTGTCGTGCTTAGCGGCCAAATAAATTACATAGTAAACTCATATTTGTCGTGTCATTAAAAATGGAACGATCTGTTGCTCCGAAACATGGCAACTAAAGAGGTAACATAACGATGGGTTTATTTAAATTTCGAACTGGCTTGCAAAAAAACAAATGAACACTCCAACGCGAGAAAATTAGTGTTGTTCACTTTGTCGTTATAATTTCCTCAAATTATTAAGAATAAAATTCCCGCTAAGAATGCCAGAATTACACAAAAGTTAACTAGAAGAAAATGCTCTCTAGCATTAAGTTCGCCTATGTGCAATGCAATTTTTGTACTCTCATCCATCGGCGTCCCACAACGCTGACAATGTCCCATGTTACTGGACGTCAAAAGAAAAACCTGTAATTTGTAGATTCAAAGACGCGCCAGTAGGATCAACTTGCGCCAGCGCCGTACAGGAACTATCGCGACTATCACACGCTGTTAGAACGGGAGCGACGATGTTAGACAGAGTCAGCCTTACCCAGTCGATGTCTATAACCACAGGGGAAATACTGCAGACATTGGACAAGATGAACAAATGCTCAGTAAGTAGAACTTTTTACTTTTTAGTAGTTAGTTATTTCTAGTATTTAAAATTTAATCTTGATCTTACATCTCAGTTGGTTGAGTAGCTCTGCTTTCTGCGTTGTAAGTTATAGGTTCCATTCTGATCTAAAACAAATATTAAATTGTGATTTACATAGATATTTGTTTTGTTAATTTAATGAGAAACAGTGTATTAGTAAATCTTAAAACCTTTTCGCCTCAAAATAAATCTTTCACGCTTCATAATTGGAAACCCTGATAACAGCCAACTGGCACAAACATTATTATACAAAACGTACCAATTTAAAAAAAATGTTTTAGTACCTTAATCGAAGATCTTAAAATGATCCTTCGAGCCGGATATCAGTGCATGAAATAAATATGTATCTAAATATATAAAACTCTTACGTTACTGACTGACTGACTGACAATCAACGCACAGCCTAAACCGTAAGTCCTAGAAGCATGAAACTTGGAGGGTATGTTCCTCTTATAGCATAGGGGTGCACTAAGAAAGGAAATTGGAAAATTATTTCCCTAAGCGGAGAAAATGAGGAAAAACTTTTAAAAGAAAAAGCAACGGGGCGAGCGAAGCCGTGGGCGGCCACTAGTCATTAATAAAATCCTACAGAAAACTCGACGTATCTGGCTCAATCACGTTCTAAAAATAGGGTCCCTATTTGGGTGGTAATTGGAATAAACATTTGAAACACTAATTATTGTTATTGTTTTACAGAATGAATTAGAAGCACACAAGAAATCAACTGACATAGCAAACTTCAAATCAGAATTCGCAACAGTATACGAACGTAAACAAGCCGAGAGGAAAAGAGACAAGTATAAGCGTCTCCTTTCGTTCGAGAATCTCGCTCTGTATCCCGACTACCAGCGAAGGTTGCTGGTGCTTCGAGAGCTGAATTATATCGATGACAAGGACGGTGTTATATTAAAAGGTAAGGAGGGAGTGAGAAGGCTTACGATCTGCTTAGCTAAATCTTTGAGTCTTCCTTGCACCTTGCTTGCCGAGCATGAATAATCATATCAGTACGCTTATATCAGTCCGCTTCTACTATATTGCAACACCCTTACAGGGTAAATTATGTATTGATTCAAAAACTAGTCCTAAGATTTGACATTGTTTTTACATCTATACTTACTAATATTATAAAGCTGAAGAGTTAATTTGGTTGAACGCGCTAATCTCGAGAACTGCTAGCCCGAATTGAAAAAAAATTGTTTGTGTTGGATAATCTATTTATCGAGAAAGGCTATAGGCTTTATAACATCAAGCTATTTTCTACTAGCGACCCGTGCGAAGCTGGGGCTAATCGCTATTGCATAATAAGGCAATAAATATACTGAATACTATTCGCTTGGACTTTCAGGCAGAGTAGCTTGCGGGATGGCGACAAACGAGCTTATAATAACAGAGTTGGTCTTCCGAAACGTCTTCACTGAAAAGGATCCAGCCGAAATCGCGGCGCTTCTCAGCTGTTTTGTGTTCCAAGCCAAGACGCGGGAGGACGGGACTCAGCTGCCGGATAGCTTGGCTGATGGCGTGAGGGCTATTGAGCAGATTGAGGGGGAATTGGCAAATGTTGAGGCTAGGTTCATGGTAAGTTCTTTATGAGATAATGATCTGATATGCTCGTTTAAAACTCAATTTAATTCGAAAGTTAAAACGTGCGAGCGAGAAGGATATCGATGGTAGTCTGCCCCTTATTCAGCCCAACCTACTTCATATCTTATATACTATATACAAGCGGCCGCCCGCGGCTTCGCTCGCCCCGTTCCCGTTAATTTTTCGGTATAAAAAGTATACAATGTCCGTCTCCTAGATTTAAGCTACCTCTCCACCAATTTTCAGCCAAATCTGCTCAGCCGTTCTTTGAGTTAGAATATAAACACGACTTTCTATTATACATATCATAAAAAACAAATATATCCCACGGGAACCATATATTTTACCGAGATAAAAAGTAGCCTTTGTGCAATTCCAGACAATCTATATCTGTAGGCAAATTTCATCCAAATCGGTTCAGTCGTTCTAGAGTTATTGAGTAACAAACATCCATCCATCCATACATACTTACAAACTTTCACATTTATAATATTAGTGGGATATATAAAAATAAATCCCTTTTTTCTTGGTCACGCCATCACGCGATGCGGCTGGACCGATTTGACAAGATGGTTTGTCTAATAGATAGGTTTTTTTCACAACCTTTGTTCCTTTTTTTTCAGGTCAGCCAATTCGAAGGGCAAACAGTTAGACTGAACTTTGGCCTAGTAAGAGTTGTGTACGAGTGGGCCTTGGAGAAACCATTTGCGGAGATCATGGAACTAACTGATGTGCAGGAGGGCATCATAGTCAGATGCATACAACAGTTGCATGAGGTGGGGTTTAGCCCTAAACTGAGCAGAGCTTGAACATAAAATGCTAAAATAATCTCTAAAAGTAGTTGCAGATATTTTTACTCAGAGCCCAGAAATCGGCAAAGGCAATTGAAGTACGAAAAGAAACACTTCGCAGTTGCCTTTGCCGCTGAAAATTTGTAACCCTAGGGTGTTGTTTGTTTAGAAATAGCTTTACGCAATAAGTCTACTTTAAATTATAAGAGTAGGAAGGTATCTCCTATCTGGTCTATTCAATGACCTCAAAAACTAAACCAACATTTCCTCTCCAACAGTTGCTGGTAGACGTGAAAGACGCCGCCATGTTGATCGGCGACCCCAATCTCCAAGAGAAGATGATGCTAGCCTCTACAGCTATCAAACGAGACATCGTATTCGCGGCCAGTCTCTACACAACGGGAAAAGACTCTGTGATAATCTAAAGTGATTAAATTAAAAAAATAAAGTGTAATAGTATATTACTTTTCGTGGTGAATACGATTTTTCTGCTCGACGACGGCGGAAAGGGGCAACTTCGGTTCGAGCTGCGGACCGAAAGTTGCTACTTTCCACCCGGTGAGCTGAAAAAGTTTCTTTCCTCATCTTACAGTATCTTGTCACTGTCACTTTCATGTCAACAAATATAGCCAAAAAAGAAGAAGTGAAGTGAGATGGCAACAGATATAACGGTTTGCTAAGCTAAATGTTTAAGTTCAAAACTGAATGCTGATCTCATTTTATAAGATTCGCTATTACACGTTTAACTTATTAATTGAAGTTTGATGTGGCGATTTTGTTTATGAAACAGTGTTAATGTTCTTGAGTGTAAAAGGAAGTCAGATAAAAGCGTGTTCGTGTTCCGCCAAAAACCATCTCCTAGTATCTTTGTTTGTTTTTTTATAGTTTGTAATAAAAAAACTATCTACAGAACGATGTCTTTTATCATTACATTTCTCCCTCACGGTTTTATAAGTAGTACCTAAGTAAAGTACCACCACCACCTAAATGTTAATTTCCTTTTCGTACATATAATTTGGGCCATCTAGAACGCTATCGGTGGGTCGGCCGGAACCGCCGGAACTCTGCACTGGAAATGTAAAAATGTTTGATGCAGTGTTGCCAGTGGCAGATAGTCAAATATAACATTTTCACGAGAAAAATAACATCATAATCATCATCATCAGCCTGAAGAAGTCCACTGCTGGACATAGGCCTCCCCTTCACATCACATCACAAAATAACATCACCATAAATTATTGTTTGTATCTTTCTTCTTTTAGTGTCCTTGGTTTTTATTGGTTTATGTGTGCTTATGTAGTAAATAAATAAATGTCTATGTCTATGTATAAAATAAAAGACTAGGTAAGTTTTTTTATTACATTTATGATGTCTCAAGCTAGTCTTATTACATAAATAGTCCACAAGCTTTGAAGTTTGTGGTAGGTACCTATAGTCTAAGATCCCTAGAAGAAGGACCTTCACCGAGCTGGTTATTTAATGAAACGTATTTTATATATAATTAAACATGCCAATAAATATATTCTATATGTGTTGCCTATCAAATTTCAGTCCAGGATAATTATGATTAATTAAAAATTAAAAAAAAAAAAAAACGGTTGTCTGTAAAGTCGGTTTACTGACGATAGTTGAACGTGATAACGTCATAAGAAAATACTGATGGAATGGTTGCATTTTTCAAAAGAATTTTAATTAATATTTGTTTGATAGATATTTTGTATGGATATAATATAGATAAGGAGGTAACTCGCGGACTCGCGGACTCGGACTCGAACTCTCAGACCCGGACCCGGACCCGGAACCCGACCGAACCCTTACCCTTACCCTCATTTACCCTTACCCTCATTTACCCTTACCCATTACCCGACCCGGGCTCGGGCTCAGGTAAATGGAACGACGAAACGACGTAACGTCGCATGAGTCATGTTTTTTCGTGCGTGCAGCCGGCTCCATCGATTTATAAGACGTTATCACGTCAAAAAAAATTAAACTTTCCACTGGTTTGTTTATTAAACAAATTCTATACCAATCGAATGTATAGACCCCAGTATTTTTATTCAATAAACATACCGGTGCAAAATACTAGTATCGATTTTCCTGTTTATACCTGGCTACCCGAGAGTTGTGACCGGAAAAAAATAGGCAACCTAACGTTTGCATATTCTATGGGGTCTATACTTTCGATTGGTATAGAATTTGTCTAATAAACAAACCGGTGGAAAGTTAAAAAAACATTAATTTTTTTTAATTATTAATTAATCATATCCTGGACTGAAATTTGATAGGCAACCCATAAAGAATATATTTATTGGCATGTTTAATTAAATATAAAATACGTTTCATTAAATAACCAGCTCGGTGAAGGTCCTTCTTCTAGGGATCCTATACTACTACCCTTCTTTCTGAGACCTTCTGTTAACATAACTCACTATACAGGGTTATTCATTATTAGCTGCAAATACTCAGGAATTAGGTTCAACAAATAAAATAAAAAATATTTATGAAACGATTTTTTTTAAGTTTTGTTATGAAAATCCCGAGAAAATCGATAAAGGAATCATTGGTGCCTGACCTATTTTGACCTTTAATCCGCGCCCGCGCGCCGTGAGTGACACTCTGCGTTCAGTCACCGCCTGGGTGGGTCGTCGTCCTGTTCTCCATGGCAATCAATAAGCAATAGCCGTAAAGAAATTAATAAAAATAAAATTTTGATACAAAAACTTGAAAAAATTTTTGATCAAATTTTAAAAAAATAATTTCATAAATATTTTTTATTCTATTTGTTGAACCTAATTCCTGAGTATTTGCAGTTAATAATGAATAACCCTGTATATTTGCACAACACAACATCTGTTAAATAAGAAAACTAATTCTGTTGGTTTTAACAGGTTTCTGAGTTTTATTTCTACTGGGATACAAGTGAGATGGTTATTATAAAACAAGCCACGTTTTACTTATCTATCTAACTACTAATATAAGCACATAAATTAATTATACCGAACCACGAGGCATAGACAGTTGGCTCACAGGTTTGCGAGCTGCCCTGTGCTATTCAAACTCACCCTGTTAAAACAGGCTTTCTGTCAATCTTTCCGACCTTGCAGCCTTCTAATAAATATGCTATTATGGGTCCAGTTCAATTACGGGTCCATGATGCTGTTGGAACTACCTCGACCACATGAGCCACGGGGCGGATGTACCCACACAAGTCAATTGCTCAAATCAAACCTTGTCAATCTGCATGACTATACCTACTTGCATCCCTAGCATAAATCATTTTTCGCAGTTTGAAGGGAATCGCTGGAGGTCGGGATACAGAATCTCTCGTCCGACCGCCAACACACCCTACCTACTTTTATGTTCGTGTGCTTACGAGTAAATAATTGTTCCTATTTTTTCATTTTATTGTGAGCAAACATTTTTTGGCACTGCGGCGCCGGACGGCGGTCGCTGCCGCGGCACGCTCGCTCAGCTCGCTCGTCTTGTGTGTAATTTTAATAAGAATAATCTATTATAGAAAGCGTACTCTAGATAGCTATATTAATGCTAAAACTGCGTGGTCCGATGTCCCGGTCACTCTACCCATCGGAAGCTAACATGTCAATTTACAATGTACTGTAACTACTATTTTCGTATCTTATTTTTATAAGCTGTGTACCTAGTACCTAGATACTTTACATGTATCTACACAGCTGTTGTACTTTGAAGCGTAGCGTGTGCTGTCTTTGAAACTTTTGCTTTTGTATTATAGCATTGCATACGTCTGACTAAGTAAAGTGGCACCACACTGGAACTTCACTGCTATTATTTTAGATTATTTTTGATATGTAAAAGGATCATATAAAAAAACGGCCGTAGTTTGTTGCCTGTTCTTCTAAGCTTGGTCGCGTGGAACTGGCACATAGACTAACTTAGCTTAAAGTGATTCTTGTAATCGAACTGAATAAAGACAATTTTGATTTGATTTGATTTCTTCTAACATAACCTTACCAATCCTAGTCGGATCCGCCTTGTATTATCGTATGGACACGTGCAAGTATACGTTAAGTTCCAGAACAAATATCAAAGATTGAATTGCTAAAATTTAGGTACATGAGGCTTAACTGGCATTGTAATAACGTGGTGTACAATATCGTGATTTACATTATTGCCTCCCCTTTCCAGTATGTAATAGCATGTCTTGTCGAAAGCTCTTTTTAACCGACTTCCAATCAAAAATGAGGAGGTTCTCAAGTCGGTTGTATTTTTTTTTTTTTAATGTTTGTTACCGCATAACTTCGTCATTTGTGAGCCGATTTGAAATTTTTATTTTTTATCTGAAAGGTACTGCTTCCAGATTGGTCCCATTTTAATTTTATTAAAATCGGTGTTGCCATTTTTTTTTTAATAAGTTTTTTAATGTTTGTAACTGCATGCCTCCGTCATTTATGAACCGATTTAGAAAATTATTTTTTTTGAAGGTTATTCTTACGTCCAGATTGTCCCAAACAAATTTAATTAAAATCGTTTTAGCCGTTTGGCAATGAAGTCGGTTTCTCAAGTTTTTTAAACTTATAATTATTGAGCAAAGTTCCTAGCACATTGACTGCATGTGTATGGCTTTTCTCTGATGTGAATTTTTATGTGTGTTGCCAAATTACATACATCAGGCAATGCTTTATCACATGTAGTGCATGAATATGCCTTTTCTCCAGTGAGTACCCGCATAATGTTTTGTCAAATCACCTATAGAAGCGATGGCTCTACTCTACTAACATGAGTATGGCTTTAACCAGTGTGTACTCGCATGTGCCTCGTCAAATTAGATTTTTGAGTGAAGGTTCCATTACACCTACTGCATGCATATGGCTTTTCTCCAGTGTGTACTTGCATGTGGCTCATCAAATTACTTTTTTGAGTGAAGGTTCTATTACAACTACTGCATGCATATGGCTTTTCTCCAGTGTGTACTCGCATGTGCACCGTCAAATTACTTTTTAGAGTAAAGGTTCTATTACATCTACTGCATGCATATGGCTTTTCTCTAGTGTGTAATTGCATGTGGCTCATCAAATGATCTTTTTGAGTGAAGGTTCTATTACAACTACTGCATGCATATGGCTTTTCTCCAGTGTGTACTTGCATGTGTCTTGTCAAATCATTTTTGTGAGCAAAGGCTCTATTACAGCTAATGCATGTATATGGCTTTTCTCCAGTGTGTACTCGCATGTGTCTTGTCAAATAATTTTTCTGAGCAAAGGCTCTATTACAGCTAATGCAGGTATATGGCTTTTCTCCAGTGTGTACTTGCATGTGCTTCTTCAAATGAATTTTTTGAGTGAAGGTTCTATTACAACTACTGCATGCATATGGCTTTTCTCCAGTGTGTACTCGCATGTGTATTGTCAAATGATTTTTTTGAGTAAAGGTTCTATTACATCTACTGCATGCATATGGCTTTTCTCCAGTGTGTACTCGCATGTGACTCATCAAATGAATTTTTTGAGTGAAGGTTCTATTACAACTACTGCATGCATATGGCTTTTCTCCAGTGTGTACTTGCATGTGTTTTGTCAAATTCCATTTCTTAGTGAAGGTTTTATTACAGCTACTGCATGAATATGGCTTTTCTCCAGTGTGTAATATCATGCGTCTGGTCAACGAACTTTTACAAGAAAAGGTTTTATCACATTTGTTGCTCTTGCAATTCTTATATATTATTTGTCTAGTGTGTGCTTTTAAATGTTTTATCAAGTGATGTTTAGAGTGAAATTGTTTGTTGCAAACATCACAATAGAAACACAATTGAATGCTAGTTTGCTTATTCTCCACTTCATTTATGTTTTCTTCATAATCATGTAAACTGTCAATAACATCAGCATCTTCATCGGGCTTCAACTGTGACTCCACAAAGACTGTTTCTTCAGTTTCAGCTGTTTCTTCTGTTTTCACAACAAGGTGTTCTTCCTTGACAGCAGCAGCAGTTCTTGTGTATGAATAATCAATAGATAAGTGCTGCGTAGAAGCTACCGATAAGGTTGGTATTGCTACTAAAGACTGCATTGATATTGTATTGCATGTTATCTGAAAACAAGCATTAACCATTAGTCGCAACATAATTTTAATAAGCAGTCAACTTACTTGCAGCGTCTTACAGGGTAAATGTACTCGCCCTAATAGCTACTGCTGACCTAAGCTATGAAAATAATGTACCTATGTGCAGGTTGGCAATAAATTAATCTAAAATTCTTAGGCCTCTGCCATGGGTAAACATGCCCTCTGAACTACGGAAGCACTCATATTGTATTCTAAGTATGTTAGTAAGTTTCAACATAATTTAAATAAGTAAATAACTAACAACTAGCAGTGTACATCTATGGGTACATGGACTTCATGAACGAAGTTATGCCGTAAAATAAAATAAAAAAAAGGCCATTTATTCCATAACTTGGTACTTTTATAGTTTTGTACATATTTTCATGCATAGATGTTTATTTAAATATGTCATGTATATTTTTAAAACTTAATTCAACTTATTTTGTATTATATAATACTAGAACTATTTTAATTAATTTTTCTTATTGTGCAAAAAGTATCTTTTCATTGTAAATAAAATCGATTATCATATTCCTCTTCCCCCGGACCGCCTTACGGTGTAGACGTGTAAACTAGCCTCATTTAATTTTATTTTTGTTAAATAATCATATTTCATCCAAATTAAATCAAGCCTAAAATTAGGAGTGCATAGCAAGCAAGGAGTAATCCAGCGCATTAAGCTAACAGACGATATCTACAATACGGACAGGTCTCCCTCCCACGCACGCAAGTACAAACTGCATTGTTTCACTCGGCTGCCCGCAACGACACGACGCGAAGTGACGTCACTGCTGAGCGTGCGCTCCTTGAATCTACACTATCTCTTCCATCCGTGTACATCCTACTCACTCATTAGCTGCAGCTCGAGACAAGCGTAAGTGCGTGAACGGCTAAACTAGACTCTAAGCGCACGGCATAAACATTGCCTCATCGCTTCTGCTAACCTAGTACTTAGATACTTGGTACGCTCGACTCGTTGACGGACTTGCACCGGCACCTCTCCAACACACTCTTAAAACTTCTAGCTGCCTGGTACCTATGACGAGCGAGGCCACGATGAACAAGTCTCCTTCCGAGAGTAACATTTGCAAACTGAGTTCGGATACCACGCCTCCTAGCTACGTCTTTCTACGAGGAAAGAGAGCGCGAGATAATGATTGGGATGACGACATGCGTACCTTTAGAGACGAGATGAAGACCATGATCAAAGGGCTTATGGCTGACCAAGAAACTGAACTCAAAAAACTGTTTACACCTTCTTTGACAGAAATTCAAAAATCAAATCGTAGCATTGAAGTCTCTGTTACGCAAGTAGTTACACAAAATGAGGAGATGGCAAAGAAAATTGAGCTTCTGGAAAACCAGCGTAAGATAGACAGAGAGCGCATTACATTATTGGAGGACAGGCTCGAGGAATTACAAAGAAGTAGTCGCAAAACTAATGTTGAAATTAAAAACGTGCCAAAAAATACTTCCGAAGATAAAGAAGATCTCATAAATATGGTTTTATGTCTGGGCAAAACTATTGATTACACCATCAACAAGTCAGATGTGAGAGACATTTATAGGGTACGAGAAAAAAAAGACGGGCAAAAAATACACCAGTTGTGGTGGAATTCTCCTCTACTATCGTGAAGACTAGCGTCCTAACAAAGAGCAAAGCCTACAACATAAGAAATAAAAGTAAGCTCCGCGCTAAGAACGTGGGCTTTACAAAGAACGAGGAGACGCCTATATTTGTGTCTGAGCAATTGACAGTCAAGGGCTCTCGTCTTTACTTCTTGGCCAGGGACCTCGCCAAATCCAAAGGATATAAATTTTGCTGGACATCCTATGGCCGCGTGTATGTGCGAATGTCTGAAAATACTCCAATTATATTGGTTAAATCCGAAAATCAGGTTCAAAGCCTCTTTCAAGCTGCATGACTTAGGAATTTAATGGGATGTACTAATAAGAGTGCTCTATTCAACTTTTTTATTTTTAGGAAGCTTTATTTCATTACTTTTATGTTTTTATTGTTAATTTTTGTCTTACACTACACACTTCTACATAAACCACAAACACACGAAACACAAACATATTTACGCACAAAACAATACAATTCTAATGTTATTAGCCTAGAATTCTCAACCTCTGGCAACTATAAAGCAATCTTACTGAACTACTATATACAAATATATGAACTATTTAAAAATACCTCGCAACGCCCACTTGGAAAGCATAAAGTTCCCCTCTTCGACATTTTATGATGGACAAGCCCTTAGAAGTAAATGAATTAGACAGTGTTGAAATTGCACATTCTTTCGAATGTACAACTGATGAACTTTCTAAAAGGTTATGTGTAAAGCCCTCGGATATAACCGTCATTTCACAGAATATTAGGAGTATCTATAAAAACATAGATGACCTACAGTCTAACCTGACACTACTAAAATTTGATGCGGATATCATTGTGCTAACTGAATGTAGACTAACTAAGAATAAACCTATTCCATACCTTTCTAACTACAACTCTTTTTCCACTACTCTGCATTTAAACCAAAACGACGGAGTTACTACTTACGTAAAAAATACACATACAACTATTGTTAAGGAGATAAAACTGACACATGCATCTTGCCTAGAAATAAATGTATACAACACGATTATATTATGTATCTACAGATCACCTTCTAAAGGTAATGCAGAATTATTTATAAATTCCCTAAACATGCACTTGGAGAGCATCAAAAGATACGATACAATTATTATAGTAGGAGACATCAATATAAATACCTTACCTAGAATAACAGAAAGCAGTCAAGAAAAGAACAATAGATTAAACTATCTGAACATGTTGTCCATGCATGGCTTGCTACCTGGACATAACCTACCTACTAGAGTTAATAGCTGTTTAGACCATGTTCTATTAAAAATGAATAAGCACAAGCACTCCGCCACAGTTGCTGTACTACAAACCTCTGTTACTGACCACCTAATGATTCTTCTGAGCCTTTCTAAAATCACAGAAAATAAATGTTTCAAGTATAAAACTGTAGTAAATTATGAAAATGCACTCAAAAACTTAGGCGAACAAAACTTAGAACACTTATTTAAAATAAACGATCCTAATAATGTATGCGCACTTTTAATAAATTTTATACAAAAATGTCTTATTGACAACACCATAAGTATACGTATACCTCGGTGTAAACAAATAATAAAGCCCTGGATTACACAAGGTATCCTACGCTGCATTATTAACAGAAATAATATGCAGAAAAAAATACGCACTGACCCCTACAATGAAATATTAAAGATAACATACAGAAGATACAGAAATTACTGTAATAATCTGATAAAAAAACTTAAGAGAAAATATAACAGGGAACAACTTAATAAATCATCGAAAAATAGCAAAACTCTGTGGAAAACCATTAATAACATAACTAACTATAAAACTAAAAAGACATCAAATTTAGAATTACTAAACTCAAAAGCTTCACCTAAGGAATCAGTTAACTTTGTCAATTCGTTTTTCTCCAACATAGGAAAATGCTTGTCTGAAAGTATTTCTTCACAAAATATGAGAGATGGCAATTCATCTCTCACTGTCGCTCTACCCTCAAGTCAAGTTTCATCTTTTGCACTCTTAGAAACAACCCCCAATGAACTATTTAATGTGATAATGAATCTTAAATCTGATAGTGCACCCGGATGGGATAACATACCTACAAAATTTTTAAAACTAGCCAAACATATTTTGATTCCAATTTTGTGTCATCTTGTAAACCTATGTTTTACTACAGGAATATTTCCTGATCTTCTCAAACAGTCGATTGTAACACCTATACACAAGAGTGGAGATAAAAATGACGTAAATAATTACAGACCTATATCCGTATTGCCATCTATCTCAAAAATTATGGAAAAACTCATTAATGCCCGACTTTTACTATATTTAAATCACTTTGACATTTTATCAAACTCGCAATACGGATTTAGACAAGGACTTTCAACTGAAGACGCTGTTGCAGCAATCACTAACCTTATTGTGCAACGAGTCGATAGCGGACAAAGGTGCCTGGCGGTGTTCTTGGACCTCAAAAAGGCTTTTGATACCGTATCAGTGGAAATCCTTATCAAAAAACTGGACAATGTGGGAGTACGAGGAGTACCGCTAGCCCTACTGACAGATTACTTATGTGGACGTAGGCAAAGAGTGAAAGTTGGTGAAATAATTAGTGACGACGAGACTGTCAACTACGGTGTACCACAGGGCAGCGTACTGGGTCCAACTCTATTCTTGGTTTACATAAACGACCTTTGTAACCTCAAAATAAATAATGCTCATATCTTCTCTTATGCTGATGATACAGCTATTGTCTTTAGTGGTACTTCTTGGAATGATGTTAAAAAAAGAACAGAAGAAGGACTTTCCAAAATATCTAAATGGCTTAATGTAAATTTACTTACCCTTAACATATCTAAAACGAATTTTATGACTTTTTCCAAATATAATAGCAGCCAACCCAATTTCAATTATAACCTAAAGATACACAAATGTAACCTCATTGACGACTCTTGTGATTGCCCGAACATTGATAAGGTTACCGCTACAAAATACTTAGGAATTATGATTGATCAACGTCTATCCTGGCATGCTCACATCGAACTCTTGATGAACAGGGTTCGTAAATTGATTTGGATTTTTAAAATTTTACGTCATGTCACTTCAAAGCCCTTAATCAATCAAATTTACACATCTTTGGCTCAATCAATTCAAAATTATTGCATACCGGTTTGGGGAGGTGCTACTAAGACAAAGGTCCTGGAACTCGAAAGAGCACAAAGGTCTCTGTTAAAAGTCATGTATTTCAAGCCCTACCGTTACTCTACTGATGTGCTTTATCGAGATTCAGGACTTCTTTCAGTCCGGAAGCTCTACATCCTAAACACCGTTCTGAAAATTCATAGATCCCTCGAGTACAACCCTGAAAAACTCGATAAGCGAAGAAGATATAAAGTAGCTTCTATAAATACTGCTCGGTCCCAGTTTGCATCGCGGCAGTATGCCACTCGATCTTCCTACCTTTACAACAATATAAATAAAATTTTGAATATCTACCCGTTGAATCAATATAAATGCAAAAAATGTCTTAGTGAATGGCTATTGACACTAAGCTACGAGGAATCAGAAAAACTACTAGAAATTGTTTCGTGACGCACACACATACACACACACACTCACACACACCCATGCACACCCCGGGGTAGGCTTCCCTCTGTGCTAACCAGACTCTCAAGAGACTGGGAGAATCATGGAGGCCTACCCCCAACGCGCTCACACACACACACATACTCAACACACCCTTACACGCACAACACACCCTCACACACACTCACGCACCCCGCACCTAATGTAAGCTCCGTATATAAATTAAAAAAAAAATGTTTTTTATAATTTACATAGCTTTAAGTCAAAACAATTATATTACAGAAGAGCGGGACCCTCTAACACAGGTATTTCTATACTTAAAAGAGGGTCCCAAACCCATGATAATGTATTATAAATTAAGTTTACAGAAAATAAATATTTGTATTTGTATTTGTATTGTATTTAATTGTATTGAAAATAGGTGATAGGTAGGTATCATTTCTGTTTTTTCTATTAAAATTTATTTGTGTATGTTTTAATTTTTTTTTAGCTATGAACCATTTCCGTTTGGCAATAACAAACATTAAAAAATCTAAATAAGAACCACAACATTTTTCAATTCGGTTATTCAAGACATTATTCTGTTGTTATGAGGTGTGATTTCTGCAGTCACATACATAATGTCAGTTACCTCATTGTTTTTATATGAAGTTAAATGCATATCTTACCTCAATGCCATTGTGCAACATATCACGCATGGCTTTGTCAGATCTGTGAGCCATGTCGGAGAACAGCTGGCATTTCTGCAGAAGTTGGTGACAGATATAACATACTGTGCTGGGCATCCCTGCATCTGATATCGAGTCATTGAGCTGAAATATAATGAAGCTTTATATATAAATGCAGAATTAAGTCTACTGAATGTTTTTCTAGGCATGCGGAAGGCACTGGACGTTTCACGGAACTATTTTGTTACTAAATAGGACTTCGAGCTACAGAGTAGAAGGAGCGTTTCCTATCTACTATCTACCAACAGAGACGTTAGACCAGTCTTGCTTGCTTGCTAATCATACCTTGAGGTTTGTGAGTTTCTCGAATATCTTCAGGAGGTGCATGTTGGCAATATGTAGCATCCTGATATTCCCAGCTAGACAAACTCTACACACTGAACTATCCAAAGCCATCGCATTTGCTTATAGAAGGAAAACAAGCACTGAGATGATGCTATGCCCTAAATTAAATTATTATTCTCTTTGCCTTACTAAACCAACTATGCCAACTATGCCAAGCCAAGCCAAGGCTCGCTCGTAAACGCGGTAAACGTTTTGACATGACAGCTTAGCAAGCTGGCAATGGCAACGACGATGACGTAGAACGTCCAAAGAAGTAATCAAATTCAACGAAAACGGAACGTAAATCACAGTGCTGCCAACTCGTACGATAGATAATTATAAGTTGAATTAATTATAGTTTAAAAAACGAAAAAAAAACGCTTTTATAACTAATTATTAATTAAACTAAAAAGTTAAAAATAAAACTGTAATAATCAATTGAAAATTTATATTATTGTACAAAAAGCGTTTTTTTTTAGTTTTTTAAACTATAATTAATTTTTTACTTTTTAGTTTTTTTTTTCATATTATTGCATTGTCATCGACCTTTGAGAGGTGTGCAAAGTTTGAATCAAATCTGATCGTTCAAAGTAGGACAAAATCGAGCTCAAAGAGGTCGGTTACATACATACATACATACATACATACAGGTGAAGCTAATAAAAGCGTTATAAAAAACTTGAGAAACCGACTTCATTGTCAAACGGCTAAACCGATTTTAATCAAAGTTTGGGACAATCTAGGAGTAAGAATAACCTTCCTAATAAAAAAATAATTTTCTAAATCGGTTCATAAATGACGGAGGCATGCAGTAACAAACATTAAAAAAAATATTTAAAAAAAATGGCAGCACCGATTTTAATAAAATTAAAATGGGAGCAATCTGGAAGCAGTACCTTTCAGATAAAAAAATATTTTTTTCAAATCGGCTCACAAATGACGAAGTTATGCGGTAACAAACATTAAAAATAAAAATAACAATACAACCGAATTGAGAACCTCCTCCTTTTTGATTGGAAGTCGGTTAATAAGGGGTCGTACGATAATTTAACCATCCACTTGAGCGTCCCATCCACTGGACACTGGACAGCGACCCGACTTGCGTCCAAAACGCGTCCGAAACGTCAGAAAACGTCACTTCCGGAAGCTTGCTCATACCCGAATTAATGTAAAAGCAACTAAAAAGTCTTTTATCCAACAAGAAACTACTTTGTTTACCTTATTTCAGTCACTTCCTATTAGAAAAGAGTATGGGTATCATGTAGTAGAACATTTTTTTCCAACAAGAAATCATTTAACAGCGGCGGGTAGCATTTTAAAATGTTTTTTTTCGCTACCTTACAATTTTTAGATTTTGTCGGCTATTCTTATTTTTACGAAAAACTTTTTAGATCACCATCAAGCCTTATTTCCAAGGAAAAAATACATGCATCACAATCCCAAAACAACCCTCAATTAATTTATTATAATTATAAACAAAACAAAGAAAAATCACGAAATTGCGCTTGCGCAGCCATTTTTCGCGCGGAAAATTTTAACTATTTTTAAAATATTTTTTCATTGGCAACGCGTCGTTTTATGGCTGCAGTCCATGGAGGCAGGCATCAGGCCAGTTAATGTACAACCAGCCACTCCAAAAGTCCATTTTGGACTTTTTGGGCACTTAATAGTGCCACAGACGCTCGGCGGCGGCCGTAACAAAGGTGGTACTGTAGTGCCACGTTTTTTCTCGGACGCATGTTCCTGTCCAAGTTCGTGGCACTATAGTGTCTCGGGACGGCCTTGGGACGTGAGCGTGGATTTGGTACGCTATGGCACGTAGGTATAACTAGCGGCACATAACTTTAGCGCTGAGCGATACGCGCTGCGCATGTCACACACAGTCACACACTGGATGTGTGCAGAGTGTCCCATTGGCACAGAGAGCGGAGTGCGACTGGAGAGCCAATCAGCGCTACGCACGCCCGCCCTTCATTCCGCTAGCCCGCCTCAGGTACCTTATTTTTGACTTCTGCGCATTAACGGTCAGCCCTAAAGTTATGCGCCGCTACCTTTACCGAAATTGAGTTATGTATAATGTTGCGTTGCTTGTCTGTCTACGGTTGCTTGTAGTGCTATAGTTGAGACTAGATTATGTAGGTAAAGTAGACTTACTTATTGAGCATCGATCGAATATGTGAAAGCTTACTGCCAAAAGAATACATGCTATACCAAATATGCTCATAATTGTTAGGTACTTGAGTATTCGATGAATTGGTGTTTAATATGTTTGACCATTATTTTTATTAAACTAATTTTACTAAGGAAGTGACTATTTGTACGGGTGCTGGATGAATAAATTATATTTATTCGTACATTTATTCAATTTTATAATGAGTATATTCATACGGATATTATTCAAACTCGGGGCACCCCGACTTAAGACACAAAAACAACAGTAGGTTGTTAGGTTTTTTTTTTTATACCTACTTAATTTCAAGAATGATGCATGTCAGTGCAGAGAGGACCCCTCCCCCGTCCCTCCTCCTCCTTAGCAATACTAAAGCCTACCCAAATTTTAACTTTACTACGCCTTTTAAGAGGGGGTCGTGCGAAAATTTGAGATTTGTTGTTAAAAAATTCATAACTAAATAACTAGGTGACATTTTAAAAATCGCAAAAGGACTAATTGTAGACTATACATTTGAGATTAATTCAAATTTAAGTGTGTAAAAAAAATATACTATTTAACATGACATTCTATTTAACGCTAATGAAAATCGTATGTCAGCGTTAAATAGAATGTCATGTTAAATAGTATATTTTTTTAGCACACTTAAATTCGAATTAATCTCAAATGTATAGTCTACAATTAGTCCTTTTGCGATTTTTAAAATGTCACTTAGTTATTTAGTTATGAATTTTTTAACGACAATTCTCAAATTTTCGCACGACCCGCTCTTAAGCGACTGTAAAGTGTTTTAAAAATCCAGATTCAAACTCGGGGCACTCCGACTTAAGTCACAAAAGTAACAGTAGGTTGTTAGGTTTTTTTTTTTTATACCTACTTAATTTCAAGAATGATTCCCCCCCCCCCCCTCCCCCCACAGTACCCGTCCGTACCCGTATTAATAATTATAAATTGTTCGTACAGTACCTGTATTAATAGACTCAGTCTTTTATTAAATAATTTTACATTAAAGTTGGCAGCACTGAATTTTGATTGGATTTTTCATTCGGCGCTCTTGTATTTACGAAATTGAATTTTTCTTTTAACTTTTAGGGCTAAAGTTTTTTGTAATATTCGACTATTTTTCTACTTCTTCTTTCTTTGTAAGCTTATTTACGTTAAATCTCACTGCACTCAATTTTCATCGATTTTTAATTATAGGTTTCATCATTTTATAATAATAAGTTGATGATGCACTAAGCAAACAATTAGCAAACATTTTTTTTATGGAAGACAAATATTCCCCTACCTTTGGCTTCTACTGGATGCAACTATGTAAAAAAATAAAAACTGGTGTTCCTCACGGCAGAGATAGGGTGATGATGATGTTAGATTTCGTGACTCTAAGATATTTTCGAATTACAGATACGCTAGTAGTTACTATGACACGGTAACGTCACAGAATAGATTATAGTTAGTAGCAAGCATACCAAGGCGTTTTTCGTGACTGTAGTAGATATAGGTACATACCTATTATAGATTTTATGAACTAGCGGCCGCCTGCGGCAGGCTTTGCCCACGTAGTAGTGGTCATTGCTAACATCCATCCTGTGGAATGTTTGTTTTATTTACCTACATGATAAGCCTTAGATAACGCATTGGATTCAATCTGTAATGTTATTATATGTGAATGATTATATAAATAAATAAATGATTTTGTAGATCTACTGCATTTAGTTAGGAATTATGAATAAGGTAGGCAAGGCAAGGCACTGATGCCAACAGCAACGAGCTTCGGCAAATTCATCATCCACACCTTGATGTGCGGGCTGGTTTCCGCAAGGCCTCTAGTGGGCCCTTTTTGCGTAGCGCTTGAAACGACCGTGTTGCTCGAACTTTTGTGGGTTCTACAACACGCCGGTTTCCTCACGATGTTTTACTGGCATAGTGCACATAAATTTTTCTACAGAAAAACTAATTAGTACATGACTGGATTTGAACCCACGACCTTAGGCGGATCGGAAGCTGGGTCCGCTACCACTAGACCACCAGTGCTCTCTGCCAACGAGCTTACCTGATGGTGGATTCAGAGGAGCTGGTAATCATTATAATCATTTAAGTAGGTAGGCATTCTGTGTTAAAATGGGACTTCTCAGCAAACAAGTACCTACCTAGGTATGTACTTAGTTATAGGTACATACTTACCTATAGGTACGTAACTTATCATCATCATTATTATTATTATTAAAAGCCTGTTGTGTCCCACTGCAGGGCAAAGGCCTCCCTTCCTTCTCTCCATTCATCTCTTGTTTGGGCTACTGTGGATCATCATCATTATCATTATTATAAATTGTACAGATTTGTATTTTTGTAATGAATAAACTCAAAAACTACTGGACTGGACTGATAAATTTATTTTGCCACTATAATGCTGAATTATCCCCGAATAACATTATACCTAGTTCGATCAAATTAAAACTACAGGAAATGAGTCTCTTTCACCAATAACTCTGCATCTGTAGTTTAGTAAGTACTGAGTAGTTCGACAGGTGGTACAAATGGAATGAAATGAAATAATATATTTATTTGCAAGAAATATGGTACAATTATTAGATCCCAGCTTCCTCTTCCACTTTTTGGAGGCGAAGTAGCATTTAAGCTGAGTGAGGACCATTTTGGCTCTTATACAAATACTTATAAGTATACCCAGTTGGATACTGTCGGCACCCTTTTCAGCAATAGAACTAGGATTAGGTGTATACCTATTTCTTTCTATGTGTTTCTGTACCTATGTGTTCTATGTTTTATTTTCTCTTATGATTTCTTGTGTAGCGGTACCTTTACTCAATGTTCTTCTCTTTCTGTGGTTTTATTTTCTTTAGTTGTGTTTTTTGAGCCAAATAAAAAAGTTATATATCTATCTATCTATCTAGATCATAGGGTATGTAAAAAAGTGGCTCACATACTTTGTCGGAGACTGATATACAAAATTCAAATCAAAAGTAGAAAACATAAGTTAAATTAAAATGAATCAGTGTGTCAGAATAATAACAATAATCAATTCAGAATAATAATTCTTGAAGAAAATAGAACATAATTCATATGAAATCTTTAACGCTATTGATACAACATTGTAGATAATGTCTTTAGTAGGTAGTTACTTCATCACACACATCTACCTAGTTACTTCATTCACAATCTGACTTCACACGCTTTTGGCAGGGTTTTAAACACTCATCACACACCCAATAAAGTCTGGTCATGGTCTACCACTTTCTAGCGCTAAGTTTAGAACACATCTTCAGCCCACTGAAGATGAAAGCCCTCGAGGTGTCTGACAAGCGGCAGAGGTGTCCAGCCCTGAAGAATTAAAAGTTCTTCTCATTAGTGATGACTGCCCAGTTCTAACTATGCGTAGGAGTTGCCTACGAGCTGTTGGTTCCCAACGCTGCTGGAGGCATTGGAGTCGTCTGTGCTGTAGGAAATGGTAAATACTCTTCAGATGATAATAATAAGACAGATCATTAATTACTGATGCTGTTACAGCCATCACATTTCTGTTTTATATATTATTCCGGTGGATTTTATTTCTTAATAGAGCTCGTATCTCGAAATAGCCCAGCAAGAATTGTAAAACAGTAGCAAGCAGAAGCAAGCATGACATTGACCTCTTGACATTTGACATTTGAGATGTCAGTTTTGACAGATGAAATATAAGATTTATGCACACAAATGTAGATATACATACATAAACGCACACATATACCATAGAAATCTGCTTCTTCTTTTTTCGTGAAAATAAGGTCGGCCTTTTTCATTGCGTACATTAGGGATGTCGGAAATGCAATAAAGTATCGATATATATCGTATCGATGTTTTTTGAAAATATCGATATCGATATTGATATTTTTATGAAAAAATATCGATATATCGATATATCGGTATGATTTGACTTGACAGAGAATATTCGTGCTGTTGAAATTGAAATTGACTAACAGAGTTGCCAACTTAAAAACCAAACTATAAAACAGCATATCAAGCCGACCAAAAACAAAAAATACATAAAATATAATTTGTTAAAAGATGTTAGTATAAAAAAAGTATTTTCTTTTTGGGATTTTTTAATCTTAAAACTTATAAATGTTTATTGGTCTGAAAAAAATATCGGTTTTTATACTTTTTCGATACTTAGAATTTTATATCGATACATCGATATATCGAACTATTAAATATCGCTCAAAAATATCGATATATTGTAAAAATAATATCGATATATCGATGTATCGATATTTTTTCAACAAGCCTAGCGTACATTCATGACTTGTGTAAATTCAATGTTGATTGAATTGAATTGATATTGATTTGACGATCAAATTAAAGCTGTGGGTTGTGTAGAAATCTTCGTTTCTTCTCACACGCTTTATCTCTCACTGTTATCTGGCTATTTTAGAAAAAGTAGAGGCAGGCAGGTCGCTCTGATGAGGCCACCAAGTTTGACTTTGTAAAATAGAAAGAACCTGTGCTCAAGATGTTGCAAGACGAAGAGTTTGAAGAGTCGATGATGACCCCGGAGCGCATAGCCGCTCTGGGGTTCAAACCTCAGAGTGAGATGATCATGAACCATCTCCTGCCATATGCTGCAAGCTTGGATGTGGAGTCCAATACATTCCTGAAAGAAGTGAAGACGAACCTGGCCCAGGCTGTGATGTACCGGGAAATGAAACCTGGGTGTGGTGTGTGGTCCTCCAGGCTTATGAGGTTAGTGTATCAACTACAGCTGATTCTTCACAGGTTTTAATGATCCTGGATATTTGGCTAGGTTTTGACTATTTTTATTTTTCTTAGTATCAATAGAATGAAATGATGTCCCTTGGCTCTAAAAATGACTGGATAAAGACAGTGCACAGTGTACATAGTGCTATTTTCTGTTCTGTTCCTCAAGTCATTACCTACATTATTAAAACTTTGCCAGGATATCCCTAGTTTCATGCAAGCTGGTAATAGTTGAAAACTTCCTAGTCTAATTATATCTCAATATTGAATGTAATAATGTGGTTTAGTATTAACCTTTGGCAACTGCAGGCATGTTTGAAATGCTGGCCGATACCCAGAACTTCCTTACATTTGCACCTGACCTTACACTAACTGACTGTCATTACTATTGTGTCTATACAAATACATCATCCTCCTGAAGAAGGTTACTGCTATAGTTCATAAAAAATTAGGAATCCCGATTGGATACTTAAAAATTAATGTTATGATGACAATAAAGGAATAAATAGTATGGAAGCTTTTCTTTTTTAAAACTGATGGAACAAGCATATGGCCCACCTGATGTGGTAACCATCGCTTATAACAAAGCATTGCCTCGTAGGTCACGCACATCAGGAATGTGCCATACAATGCACTTCCTTGCATCCATTTACTTGAGGCATACAGATGTTCAACCTCACATGCCAGTAATTTCACTGACACCCACACCCTTCAATCCGAAACTACATTTAACTTCAAAAAAATTGATACATACATAGATGAAATCCTTGGCAGATGGGCGCAAAGCTATGCTAATCCCGAAAACTGGTTGAAAATACTAAAAACTTTCCAGTGAAAAATGTCATGCATTTTGTATGTGGCATTTAATTTACAACTTTTGTTAGTGGTGCCCCTTTAGTGGTGTTTAAAGTTATGGGGAATAGCTCTATGCATAGTGAACTACTTACTAGACTAGACACAGGACTCCCATTATGTCTCTAAAAAGGATTATTTTGGGACTTTTCAAATTTTATTAAACACGATACAAGAATCACTTTGAAACGTCTTAAAGCTAGGTGAGTCTAGGTGCCAGTTCCACGCAACCAAGCCTAGAAGAACAGGCAACAAACTACGGCTCGGTTCCTACCGTTTTTTTATATGATCACCACCACGTACCATCAGGTAGATCATTTGCATAAAAAAAAAATGTTCTTTTACAAATCATTTTATGATTGATTAGTCCAATATTATGGTCCTTAATATTTTAATTCACCTGGGTGAACTGCAAGCAGATTTTCGATTGATTACTTAATATCTGACATTATTATGACAATTGTATTTATTAATGAATATTCAACTAATTTGTATGCAACTAATACAAAAGTAAGTAGATGTTTCTAGAATTATGACAAAGTAAATTACCACTTAATGAAACTTAAACTTACTGGATTTTTAATGCAACATTTTAAAAGTTATTGTTTTACAAAAATTACATTTACCTATCTTGTTTAAAACATTGAAGAGAGACACAATCATGTCTAAAGAAATCTAGCAATGATTATGCACTAACGAATATATTTTCAAAGACCTAATGAACGAATATATCCGAACGAATATATGAATGAATATATCCAGGACAAACAATCCTATGACCTCAATCTCCTAACTTCTCAAAAAAAATTATTTGCGAGCCAAGTGGGCCAAAAAATGTGTTTAAATACATTGATAAAAACTGTGTTTGTTTCACAGATATGTCAGGCTGTATGGCCTGAAGTTCAGCAAGGAAGATCATATAACATTTATAAAACTGGCCTATGAACTCTTGCTTATACCGGATCTGGAACCAACAAAGATTCACAAATTTGGCACTATGTTTGTCATGCTCGCGAAGTAAGTACCCAACTCCATGTAGCCTTGTCTGTATTTGTAGAGCACTGTTGGTCTAGTTATAGCGGTTGAACCCACGACATTAGGATTGGAAGGCCCCTGCCTTCCAATCCTAATGTCGTGGGTTCAAATCCAGTTGTGTACCAATGAGATTTTCTATCGAAAATTTATGTACACAATGCTAGTACTCTAAAAGGAAAATATCGTGAGGAAACCCGTGAATTAGGATTATATCCTGTGGATTAGGCCGACTAAGCTGTCAGGATGGTATAGGTGCTGGGCAAGCCTATTCCATCTTAAAATCCTGTCCCAGGCACTATAGCGTCCCGTATGTAGAGGCATGAGTAGTCACCTGTTGCCCCTAACGCTATATAAATCACCTACAATAGATGCAAAGGCCTGTTTACTTACTGTCTGTATTTGCCAGGTGCCAGAATGACTAGGCTTTAGCTATACGGTCAGCTGAAGTAGATGAATATTTCGGGTATATTTTTTCATAGATTAAGCGGTAACTTCAAAAACTTGTGTGTGATTGGACAACTGATTCGTATTTCTCGTTACAGAAAGCGAAACTTGATTTCACCTGAAGAATTGACACTGCCTTGGCGTCCCCTTTTTGATTTGGGCAAGAAGTTATTCAAAAACAATGCTACTGATATCGGAATGTATCACTACTCGTCGTAAGTACTATTATTGTTTTTATATATCCTTAAAACTAGAGGCATAATACAAAACCAGATATGTACTGAGATTCCTGAGATTGCAGGTATTTAGTTTGGTTTCCTGATATTGGTGCCGTGCGATCACATTTTACTAGCGGTTTTTGTATGGAAGCTCGAATATCTGACTAGCCTCTCAGCGCACTTGGTAGTAGCTCTGCCTTCTGAGCAGCGTTGGCTCGATTCCCTCGATCTGTGTTCGCCACACAAATGTTTGTTCTCTCTCTGGGTGTTATATTGTATTCGTGTATTCACAAAAAAAATATGTATAAGTAATATAATACTTATACATATTTTTTTTGCTATCATCAGCTATCTGATTCCCAACACAAGCTCTGCTTAATTTGGGGCTAGATAGTGTTGTGTGAATTATCCACAATATTTATTATTATTAAGCGCCCCTAGTGTAGCTTGCAAAGGCTATAATAAAAAAACTTTGGTTCGGTTACGTGGTACGACGGCTGGATACGGTTATCCATGGGCGTGGGCTGTGTTTGCATTACGATGTATCCTGTTGTTGTCATGTACCTACCCTACACTCGAAACTAACCCGAGTTGCCATTATCCTTAGTTCTTTATTTCCGTAAGGATGTAAAACAAATTAGATTAAAATGAAACCAACATTGTGTGTTCAGGGAGAAACAAACTGGTAAACAAGAAGTCGATATTCTCCAATTGATTCGAAAATTCATATCGGGCTCAGGCCTCGATGACGCTCTGAACAGTTTTGGCTTCGCAAAGGAAGAGAAAGACTCCACGTAATGACTGAAATTCTTGAATTTCTGGGGTTTGGCTTTTGTTGGCACCGGTGGCAGATGGATTGGGCTCATTCATCAACAGTTTTTTTCTAGAGTCATTATTTCTTGTTGGATTTGATAACAATAAAGACTGTATTTCTTAAAATAAACTGTCTTCGAAGATAAATCCTACACTAATTTCTAGATGGTGCTTTGTTAGTCTGCTAACCACGCAATTAGACTTTAATAGTACATTGTTACCTGAGTGTTGAAAGTCACGTTTTTTGAGTCCCGAGACGGGTTTGGCGCCAGAGCGTTAGCGAGGGCGCCAATGGAGCTTGAGGGACTCAAAAGACTTTCACCCGAGGTAAACACTGTGCTTTTCATTACGAATACAAGGAAAGTAAAAATAAAAACATGAAAGAAAAATTAGTGAAAATGAAGATTGAATTGCCGCCTTCCCGGTTTTTTTTTTCTTTTTCTCTGGCGGGCCTTCGGCTTCGTCTCGCCAGCATTATTCAGCCATTATTTTCATTTTCATAACTTAAATCTATGTTATTTTAAATAAATAGTTGAAGCTATACACTAATCAAGTAATTTAGAAGATATATTATTTATTTAATACTATCTTTATGTTATTTAAATTATATATTACATTGCGCTCTAATTAGACTTTTTAAACTTCTTACCGTTGTAATGGGTTTCCAACCTACTTGCTGAATAAAAAGTTGGAATTTGGTTGAACAACCTCCTTGCAGTTAGAAAGACTTTAGAAAGTTGGAACATGGTTGAATAAAATAGAACTTGTTTTTTTTATAATTTGACAGCTGTCAGTAGAAAGCGATTCTCCCTAGGGCTGAAAGTTTTACTTTCAATTAGGCCCTTAGGCAACTTCAGACCTACTTTCAGAGTATGAGTAATGAAAAGATTATTTTCTTTAGACTTTCCAAAATATTGCCCAAAAAACTATTACATCACCATTCACCAACCAAATCCCTTGAGTTTGAGTATCTAAAAATACACAAGTCATGCTATGATGTGGGCACAACCACTTACACTAAGGGCGCTTGTACACGCTAAGAAAATTTGCCGTTCCTGCGGCAGACAAGACAAATTATTCGTGTAGACGACAAGAATTTTGTCTTTTCCACACACGAAAACGCAACAACGTTCGCCGCGTCGTGTCTTGCGCAGATAAGATTTTTTTCGTGCACCGCTACGAGCAGTGTACACAGTTATTTTCTAGTTACGACACGAATTCTTGGGTAGACCCGGCGTTTTTTCTTAGCGTGTACAAGCGCCCTAAGGTTACAGGGCATAGTAAAAAATATATAAATGTAGTACATCTGTTGAGTAATGACGTGTATAATACTTTTATTTTTATAAGTATTTATACATTTTTATCGTAAATTTGTCAAGATAATGACAGAATCTACCTCCCAAGACTAAACGTGAATATAAAATAATGATGAATCTACTCATAAATAATAAATTTTATTCAGTATTTTGTCAATAGTAGATTCAAAGGTACACTATGAAAAAAAAATGTAGACATTCAAAAGTACTATGTATAAAAGTAGTATAGTTTTATGTAGGTATAGGAATACCATTTACGCTTCACAATTCATCTTCGTGTCTGAAATAAATGGGTAACAGGTGCATGACGTCACAATGTACACTTGAATTTAAATTTAAATATATGAATACTTTATTTCAGTTCGTTGGAGTCTTCATTCATTTCGATGGTGAAATGCGCAAGACCGTAAGTATAATTTAAAGGCCTACGTTTCTTTATTCGTATGGATAAGCCATAATTTCCGCGCGTCACTTGCGCTTTACGAAACGATAGTGACCTTGAAATTATTGTTTTTTTGAACCTTCAGTTTGACCAATAATGTAAATTGTGCAATTGGCATTGTTGTGTCTGGATGTGCGATTTTTTATTTCATAATATAAGTTTAAAAAACTTAAGAAATCGACTTCATGGCCCAACTGCTGATCCAATTTAATGAAGTTTCAATGAAACATGAAAAATCCTGATAAAAAAAGTTTTCAAATCAGCTCATAAATGACGAAGTTATGTGATAAAAAACATGAAAAACGAAATTGAGAACCTCCTCCTTGTTTATTCGAAGTCGGTTAAAAATATACTATTTCAATGGGATTTCCTAAAAAAACCTAATACTTGAACAATTTGTATAGGCAGAGAAATTTTTGTTCTAAAAAATCAACTAACATTTTAGATACTTCCCACTGTCCGCAACAAAAGAGATCTTGGATGAGATGATGCCTCACATAAACCCGTGGTCCACTGAAGTGTATATGATCGGTCAGCTGACTATATTCCTGCCCGTGGGTTTGCCTCCCGGTGCTGCTGAGTTTGGACATAAACTGTGGATCGATGAGTTGATGGATCTATGGGATACATGTTATAGCGCCCCGTGTGGCGCAAGTGTAAGTATTTTTTATTATAATTTAGCCGTTTTTTCGCACTGCAGAGCAAAGGCCTCCCTTCCCTATTTCCACTCTTCGCGACTCAACGCAGTGACAGGCCAAGATCTAAGTTTGTGCCGCGTTACTTTCATCATCAAGTTCCATTTGATTTATTTTTTTATCGATTGATTTTATTTATTTGATGAGAAAGAATAAGATAATATTTTTTTATTTAACACAATTCTATCACAAATAAAACGAAATCAACTTACAACTACTTCTCTACAAGTCTTCTTAATTTAAGAGCTTAGCTCTTATCGGGGTTTTGATGCAGTTTTCTCCAATTGAGTTTTTCTAATGCGGCCTTTTTTATACGACATGACAGCGATCTTCTCTTTTATAGTAACGTGGGCCAGCGTAACTAATTCTGGCCTTCCTCTTCCTTTCTTTTCTTCAACCTTTTCTTTTAGTTATGTAGCTGTGATAAAAAAATAATGAAAGGACTAATATAGGACTACTTGCAACGATAAAATAATGACAGCCTACGAAAAGAAGAAGTTTAAAAAATATATTTTAGGAAAATTAAGAAAGAAATCTTCCTTGAAATTGTTTTACATACCTACAGAAATTAAGCTACACTCATCAACATTGTCTAGGCTTAATCAATTTCAAATTGATTTTCAGATTATTCGAGATTTTATGCCTTCTTGAATTTTATTAATAAATCATATCAAACAGTTGTATTTTATTATTACCTAGTTTTCTAAAGAAATTATTTTCAGTTTTTGTAAAAATCCACAAATTGTTGAATATCCCTAGACAATGTGTATTTACTCAAAGCCTACGAAATTCAAACCTAAATAAGATTTTCAAACCTATTCTTAAAACACCTAATGTTAGTAAAATTTCAGGATCTGATAGTGATATTCGCTGGCCTAGCGAAGCGGAACCCTGGGGCTATAGACTGGAGCCCGTACGCACCGAAGATGTTCTCCAAATTCCTGAGCTCTCTGCATCTGCCTGTCAGCTATAAAGACATGCATGTTGTGTCGAAGAATGGCTCTCTTGGTGAGCTCACTACAATTTTACTAATAAATGCGCAAGTTTGCCAGTCTGTATATTTGTTCCCACCCATAACGGCTGAACGGATTTTTGATGAATCTTGTAATATGCATAGTGACTGGGAACGTAACGTTGTCTAACTCCAAACTCTCAAACAGTGAATGAAAACATCGTGAGGAAACCGGCATGTCGTTGAATCACACAAATTATTGTCCTCTGTGATGATCAAACCTACAACCACAAAATGTACGTGAGGTCTACACAAGATCCATTTTATGTCCACATCTTCTTGCTTCTATGAACATCTTCACATAATAAATGTACGATAAAGTTTAAAATGAGGTATGTAAAAGCTACAGGGTGTTATTATTTTTCTCGTGTAACGGGTTCGATTCCCGGTCCCGGTATTCTTCCAGTAAAATCTTCCATCTACAATATTCAAGGTACTTTCCCTCCGTGGGACGCCCTGTTTATACAAAATCTCTTTAGATTATTAGTGTATGTACTTCCAGATGTAAAATACCTAGCGTCATGGATAGTGTGGAGTATAAACCCAGACGGCGTGATTCTCCAGCATTTACAGTGCTTCCTCGATGCGATTGAGAGTTACTTGCACAGCGCCAACTCAGGCCGATGGTCCTATCGCTTGCGGGATTTTATTAGGAAAATCACCAAGGAGTTCCTTAACAGGTACGTTGGGATGTACTGCAGAGAATACAGAAAGGAGGTTGGTGTAGGCACCGCATTAATAGAGTGGTCTGATATTGCAGTATAGAAAACTGAAAAAGAAACCGGCGAACACCAAGCTGTGGTGACTCTTTCAAATCCCCTCAAATGCTTTCAAGATGTAAATGTAAAAATATTTATTTCTATAAAGGCATGCTTACTGTTAAGTGCAACGCGCCTTCTTGCTTTAGCTTGCGCTGTGTTGCAAGAACCCTCCTAACACGAAAATACAAATAAAAAAAATCAACAAAAGAAAAACTATCGCTAGATATGAGGAAGGTCTATTTCTACCTTGGATGGGTTTCCCATTAGTTTTAGTCAAGAATGATTTACTCATTTTAAAATGTCTTAAAGCTGATTCTTTTTATTACAGAGTCCGTCGCGAAAGAAAAACTAAGGGCAAGGAAAACTGGGAGAACAAAACCCCCGAATCATACAAACTACGCGACGAGGACATCACCAAGTTCGTGGAAATGCTACTGAACCCTACCCTACAAGCGGTGTACAACCGATCTCTGTCAGACATATCAATTGCATTGCAGAATCTGGCTATACTCCGACCAGCTATCGTCATCCCTCCTCTTATAGACCGGCTAAGAGATTCTCTAACATCACTGACGGAACCGCACAAAGTTACCGTGGGAATGACAGCGGTGGCATCCATCGCGCGACCATTACTGAGAGGCCAAGATGCGGACTACCCTGAAGGTCCAACCCACGTGGTCCCATTACTCATGGCAATTCTACCTGGGCTGGATCCCAATGACATTAGGAAGACTTTAGTGAGTCTCCACTACATAGTGATCTTTGCCTGGATGATGCCTATCATAGACTGCAGCTCGGCTCACGAATATTGGGATGACTTGACGGAACATGAGCTACTGACGTGTGAATCGACAGCCCAACTAGAAGACTTTGCTATTGTCTTCTTTGACAGACTTTTCGTGATCATAGAGTCTAGCGTATTAGAAAATGTCAGATTGGATACGAAAGATCTAGAAGTCTTCAGAAGCAAGACCGACGCTATTATGGAAACGGCTATATCATCCGCGTCAACGGCTATCCTCATGCAATCTTCTTTTAAGATCTTTAAACAGGCGTTGCGAAAGTTTAAGTCGTTCGCTACAGAATCCACGTTCGAGACTAATGTTTCTGGTAATATGGTGGGTGTTCTACTCAGGGTGTTTGCAAGAGTCAACCCTGAAGCTACTTTGACTGCGTTCGTGCCTCAACTTTGCGAAGAACTGTTAGAGCTTCTATCCGATGACGCTTTGCACGATGACAACCCGTCTCGTGACATTCTATACAGACTTGTATTACTCGGCTACGTGGTAGAATGCGATGGATCAGTTATGATCAATTTCGTACCGCATGTCTTACCCGTACTGGACAGGGCATTGAAACTGAGTAATAAAACGGCTCAAACGCGAGCGTGCGAAATCCTCTCAAACATCTTACAGTATTTCTCGATCATAGACGTGAAGGAATGGAAAAGCACTTCGAAAAATTATGAGGAAGCGCCTGAAAAATGGCTGCCGATCCGGGAGTGGGGGAAAGGAAGTCCTTTGAAGGAAGTAAATCTACAGTGGCACATACCGAGCGCTGAAGAGGCAGCGTGTGCCCAAATGCTAATCGATAAGTACCTCAAGCCAGCGATAGAGAAACTGAGGCAATGGACTGTGGGGGAAAAATCTATGGACCATCAAGAAATGCTTCGGACTTTGTGCATTGTAAATGCTTGCTTGTCTTGCACTCTCTTCTTCCCGGCGCCAAATGAAGAATCTAAGTCGCTGTAAGTATCTCAAATTATCTTCTAAAATCTGTTTTTATAAAGTCAAAAATGTATTTATTCACTAGTATCCCAAGGATCACTTTGAAACGTCTTAAAGCTAGGTGAATCTAGGTGCCAGTTCCACGCGGCCAAGCCTAGAAAAACAGGCAACAAACTACGCCTTGGTTCCTGCCGTTTTTTGTATGATCCTTTTACAAATTAAAAAATAATAATAGCAGTGAAGTTTCAGTGTGGTGCCACTTCACTTAGTGAGACGTAATACAAACGCAAAAGTTTAAAAGACAGCACACGCTACGCTTCAACACACATTTTATTGTTTTGTGAATTGAATTTTATTAATTCTTAGAGTCTAATCAGCCCCGTAATATATCGGGCAATATGAATATATAAATAAAATAAGTATGTACATGTGTTGTTCCTAAATAGGAGACCCAGAAACTGTAATTATAAGCTGTATCCTCAGGTGGTAAAGTCTAAAATGATCTGTTTATTTCAGCATAGACTCGCTTGTCCCAGCGACAATACTACCGTTTTCGACCGGAGTGTCTCATGTTGTGACTATCGACGGTGAGAACGTGCGATGCACTTTAGTTCGTTTAATGACCGCCGTACAAGCACGCATGTTGGCTGACAAATCGGACGATACTAAATGCTTTGAAGCTCTTATACAGGTACTTTCTAGCTTAGTTTCTTATCTACTCGAACCTACCCTTAAAATTATAATAATAAAGCATTTTTTATACTTTATTATTATAATTTTATTTACTTGCCGCAGTTCATTTTGTAAAAAAATCATCGATACCGACTGACAAAAATCTGTTTTTCTTTGACTTTAAAAAACTTACATAATTTGTCTGTACAACGTTAGTACAATAGTGTTATGTAAAAAAGTATGTGAGTAGCTATCTGATTCCCATCGTACAAGCTCTACTTAGCTTGAGCTAGATAGTATTGTGTGGAGTATTCACAATATTTATATCTATCTTTTCAGATTTGGGATCGTATCCTAATCGGTAGGGGAACAAGAGTGGCCGCTTTCGAAGCAAGACTCCGGACATTTAGTGCGTTAGAACGGGCTATGGACGGTAAAGGCAGTGATCCCAAACAAGGGTATACCAACGCCTTCGTCAGAATACTGATAGTAGACGCGGTGAGGATCGCCGATGAAACTAGAACCGAGATGCCGTGTGAATCGGGTATCACGGATACTGCGTCAACAGTACTAAATTCTCTGTTTGAGCTGTCTACAAATACTTATACGTCGGTAAGTGTGTATTTAGTAAAAAACTGGCGCAGCCGGTAGGATTTGCATTAAATTAGAGCTTCTTTAATTTAACTTTCCCTTTTATAGCAGCAACTGCTTAATACCCTTTCTAATTTGCTCCTACTTGAAATGCAATATTTGTTACTCTATAACACCAGCTGGACCGAGTTTGATGAAATTTGATAGATATTAGATGACTGACAATAGCTAATACTTTTTATCCGTGTGTCATGCCAGCGAAGCTAAATATGGGAGCTTTTTATATTTTGACAAAAACAAACAACATAATCTGTATACTGAAAAACATTGACGTTTAGGTACGCATAGCCGCGCAAAACCGTCTAACCTGGATGTTCACCTGGGTATCTTTCTCGTACCGACTGCTTATGCCTAAATTGAAGGCCATCCTCGAAGGTAAAGAGGCTGAAGAGAGCCACGAGAAACATAAAGGAGCCTTATTCATACTAATGGGGCCGAGGAACTGTCCGCTAGTGAACAAACAGGATTGGGAAGCATTGAGGGAACTTTGGCCTGCTATTTTGAAGTCGCCGCTTAGTGAAAAACAAAGTATACATAGGTAAGTACAATGTTATGGCTCTTGATGGTGAAAGTCAATGCGTTTGATAAAATAAAATATTCCTATATTACTCTGTGCGGTTAGCACCATTGCATGAAAATTATGAAATAGGCTTGCAGCTGCAATCCCAGGCAAAGTAAGTCTAAATCATTTCACTATCTTTAGATGTCTAAATATAGACGTATACGAGTGTAAGAAATGTCACTTTCCTGGCTAAAGAAGTTGATATGGTGTTGCCGCAGCAAATTTCAAGTTTGTTGCTTAAGGTCAACTTTGAGTGCAGTGACAGGTGACCCAAAATGAACTGTACAAAAAGAACTTGGCGGAAGGATTTGCATCCAAGCCAGCACAAAAAAAAACAGTTTGTGCCCAAAACTGCAACTGATTACTAAAACTAAGCTTTCAAACTTCGGAACAAAACTTTATTATCATTCAAAAGCCCAGCAATTTTGTTACAGACTCGAGCAATTAATAGGAGATCACATCCACCGTCAACTACCAACCATCAACACTCGTCTCGTCATAAGCGACGCTGCGATCGAGGCGTGCAAACCTCTGCTAACCCAATCAGAGCTAAATGATCCGCATTTTATCTCTCATGTCAACACCGCGGCGCAGAGAGAGACGGCGCATTGGGACCAAGTGGAGAAGCATTATAAAGATCTGTTGCAGGAATTGGTTGATGTGGGGCATCAAAGCAATATGTAAGTACTTGTACATTGTATAGTTTATTCTGGACACACTAGGCATCAAAGCAATAAGTATAAGTACTCTACAGCACGTACAGGTTACTTGGTACTTGGTGAGCGGACTGTTTTCCGCAAGTAGGCCACAGGTGGGCCCTTTTTGCGTGACGGGTGGTGGTGTTGCTAGCTCAGCCACCCGATGTCCTCTAAGAAGGCCAGCAGCTTGTGGATTCGGGCGCAGGCCTCCCTAGGCGTGTTTGGTGCTCCAAGATGTTGTTCTCGTTGAGCACGTACAGGTTTAATACGACAGTTTTTCAGCGTCTTTAGCGTCAAAAACCTTTTTCGATCATGAATAATAATTCGTCTTTTGAATTGTTTATTTTTTGGGTTTAATTTAAAGTTCATGCTCATGTTTTCTTACAAAACTATTTTTCGTTTATTTTTATTTGATTAAGAATTAATTTAAGCTTAAAAAAAATCTTGAACCCTGAACCGGAAACTCGCCGATAGTTTCCAAACGAAACTGACCGAGTGTGACGTCACAATGTTAAATTTCTCCTCATCGTAGAATACAACTGATGCTAATACAGAGCCAATCCTATAACATTATGACGTCACAAATATGGCGACCAATGGTGGTGCGTTTGCGTTCACGTCATTATTTTTCAAATTTAAATTCAAATGTTTTTATAGTTTTTCTTCATCATTATAATGTATGATAAAGTTTTAAATAAATAAGAAAATTGAAGAAAACCTTCGAGAACTGAATTGAACCTTTCGTTTGCTTGCCACTTGACTCATACATTATTTTACAGACAATGGCGTCGCCTAGAACTAGCGATGCAAATGATTACTTCTTGCTCATCCCTCCAAACTTACTACACATTGGAAGTCGTCAAACTCTGCTTAGAGTTACTACTTCATGAGGACATCACAGTGAGACGAACGGCGCTACGACTGATGCATTTTATACTGAAGCAATGCAAGCCGAAATTGAAGAAGGTTACTGTGGATCCGTATGAAATAGCTGGCTGTGAACGACCTAAGAAACGGACTCCTGGTAAGAATCGTAACTTTACCTTAGACCACTCCACATACATAATCCACTCAAACGCCAGATGGTCTAGCTAGTCCTTCTCGTAACTTGAGCTTAGACCACTCCACATCTATAATCTACTTAAACGCCAGATGGTCTAGTCCTAATCGTAACTTTAGCTTAGACCACTCCACATCTATAATCCACTTAAACGCTAGATGGTCTAGTCCTCCTCGTAACTTGAGCTTAGACCACTCCATAATCCATAATCCACTCAAACGCCAGATGGTCTAGTCCTAATCGTAACTTTAGCTTAGACCACTCCACATCTATAATCCACTTAAACGCTAGATGGCCTAGTCCTCCTCGTAACTTGAGCTTAGACCACTCCATGTCCATAATCCACTCAGAAGCCAGATGGTCTAGTCAACTCTAGTCCTAATCGTAACTTTAGCTTAGACCACTTAAAAATCTGCCTCACAGACTTTTTCGGACGGAGCGCTCTAGTGGTAGCGAACCTAAGCATGAGCATGGGTTCAAATCCTGTTGTGCACCAATTAGTTTTTCGCTACAAAAATGTATGTGCACTATACAAGTACTATCAAACGATGACAGAAAACATCATGGGGAAACCGGCATGTCGTAGAGCCAATAAAGTAAAAAAAAAATATAAGCAAGAGTACGAAAAATCTCTCTCTCTCTCTCTCTCTTTCAGAAGCTTGTCACACTTTAAGAGGAAGTCCAGAATGCGTGTCTTCATTCTACCCTTTGTTTTTTTTTCAGGGTACCGAAAAGACTTGGATTGGGCCATATGGTCGCCGGATAGGTTCCCTTTGGATGATTCAGAGTGGGACAAACCGATTCTTAGAAATTCTGAATTCGGATTCTACGCGTGGCCTCTGAAACTTGTGGTAAGTTATCTTTTACTTTGAACAAATGCTATCCAGCAGGCCGATCATATAACTTTTGTTGCAATGATTTCAAAATCTTATTTAAACTGTCAATTTGCGATCACGTTTTAGTTTGAAAATTGTCAGTTTCAATAAAATTAAAATTGCAGTAAAAGTTAAATGATCGGCCCGCAGGTAATATTTTGAACCCTTTGTAAGCGTTTGTTAGGTTGTGTGATGAATTATAGATTATACAGCGTTTTGTGGACGCCTCGGTTTGGTTTTTGGGTCAGTTGAGCTATCTCTAGATCGTTTGTAACGATCTGCAGATAGCTCAACTGATTCTTGTGTATTTTGTACATTTTGTAAATATTTGTTTAATTGTGTAAATAAATTTTAACATTAGAAGATAAAAAAAAACAGTTTAGCTAACTACAGACCGTTACAAACGATGTGTTCAAGTCATCTGTTTCTCATAATACCAGCTTTGCTTTGATAGCGTGTGTAAAACGTCACCATCATAATATATTTTCTTATTTACAGATGGCAGCACCAGCAGCTGAGCAAGTGTGGACATCTGACGACCCAGCGATAGCAGAAATAGAGAACCATATCCGTAAATTCTTTACAGACGAGGAAAAAGTCACGAAGTTGGTTGGATTTTTATCCGCTGAAGAGAAAAAGGGAAAGGACAAGTTTAGTGGACTGCGTTTTTCTGTATTGAGGGTAAGTTTTTACAAATGTCAAAGAGAGAGAGAGAGTTTTTGAGTTACAAAAATATAAATCTTTCTACTTTATAATATTAGTATAGCTTTAGTTAAATAAAACCTACACTAAAACAGCACTTAGATATGCAGAGCATTACTGTACCTAAGAATCTTTGAAATGTAAGGTCAAGTTTTAAGTAGCTTATATTGTCTAACATAATAAGTTTAGCCTTAGGAGTTACAAGAAAATTGTACTATTTAATAAGGAAATGGATTGTTTTTGTTAAATCTTTTTTTTCCTTTAGCTTCTATTTTCTCACTTCGGCGACGACGTCTTGCAACCATTCTTAAGCCACGCCCGCAAACACGTGGCTACAACATTGGAGCCGTCACAGCGCTTCGCGGCGGAAGTCACTTCAGCGGCTCTCCGTACGCCGCGCTATTGGACAAGGCAGAAGCAATCGCAGCTCTATAGAGACGCGCTACAACTCATCAAATCAGGTAACACAGGGGACTAGACATGAAAATACTGGTGTGACGTTTGTCGAAAGTTTAAAGCCCGTCACACACGTAGCTATAATATATTATATTCATTATTAGATACACAAACTGACAAAGTCTAATTTTTGGTTCTTGAATATTTGTTTGGCCGAATCAATTTAATTCCTAAACTGATTTAAGTTTTTGTATCAAATTTTTTTTTTTTTATTTATTTACGACATATTGCATAATTATTGCCACGGAGAACAGGACGATGACATATCGTGTCGCCACCCAGGCGGTGACTGAACGCAGAATGTCGCTCGGCGCGCGGGCGGGGATCAAATATGTAAAAACGCGCCAATAATTCGTAAAAAAATCACGAAAAAGTGCACGAAAGGAGCCTTTTTGAGGCGCACTTAAAATCCTTTCACCACGCTTGGTTCGAAAGAATCAGTGACACGATAAGAAGAAGAAGTAGAATTTAATTACTCTTGTATATCTAAAGGTTTATCAACAATAACGCCGGAGACACTCGACGACTGGGGTACATGCATGGCTACAGGCGTGGACAAGTTGGATCCGATGCGCGGCGCAGAGCTACTGGAAGGGCTGGTCGAGCTATGTGTGCCACCGGCTAGTAATGCTGACGAGCTGGATACAAATACCTCGTTTATCATCTGCGCTAGGCTTTTTGCTTTGCAGGTAATTTTTAACCGACTTCCAATCAAAAAGGAGGTTCTCTTTTTTTTTTTAATGTTTGTTACCGCATAACTTCGTCATTTGTGAGCCGATTTGAAAAAATATTTTTTTATCTGAAAGGTACTGCTTCCAGATTGGTCCCATTTTAATTTTATTACAATCGGTGTTGCCATTTTTTTTTAAATATTATTTTTAATGTTTGTAACTGCATGCCACCGTCATTTATGAACCGATTTAGAAAATTATTTTTTTATTTGGAAGGTTATTAGATTGTCCAGATTGTCCCAAACAAATTTCATTAAAATCGGTTTAGCCGTTTGGCAATGAAGTCGGTTTCTCTAGTTTTTAAACTTATTATTCTATTATTTTCTATGGATGAACTTCCTCAAACTTATTGGAGAAGAGCCTTTGAACTTTACCGTGAATACAGTAGGATACAGGTCAAGTTACCTAAAAACTAAGAAAAACGACTCTTATTGCAAGGACTTAAGAGCTAGCAGTGTATAGACTGATACTGATACTGAGTGTATAGACCGTATCCTTGAGTACTTTTCGAATTTTTTTTTAGTATTCATAATCATAATCATTTATTTGCCTCAATGAAGTGAATACATAAAAGATATTAAAAGATAAATATGTGTCACTCATTCCCCATAGCTGGGAATCTGGGATGCTAATTTTGGGTTCATGCTCAAATTTGAAAACAACACAAATATTATTTTGGTTTTATTCATTTTTGTTGCACTTTTAATTATTTGTAGTTGGTGGTGTTATTGCTTGGTTGTTTTTTATTGGGGTATCACAAAAGACAATCCGTTTAAGTTTTCAAAAAATTCATACTACATCATTGTTTTCATACAGGGGGCGCTAGGAACATTAAAATGGCGCACAGCGAAGTTAGCTAAGTTGATCCTCCAAAGGCTTGACGCTGCCAATTTCATACAACACCCATTCCAGATCGTACGAGAGTCTGTTGGCAGGTAAGCTTTTACAAACTGTATCCGAAGTCCCAGTGCATTTACAACATTTCGTGACCAAATGTTGTTTTCGTTCGCCTATTTGTCTCTGTCTATTGTATTTAGAAAATTTGAGACAACAACTCTAACTACGTAACGTATTTTTGCTGTCTCATGTTTTCTCCATACAATAGAGAGAGACAAATAGGCGAAACGAAAACAACATTTGGTAACGAAATGTGGCTCTAACTACGTAACGTATTTTTGCTGTCTCATGTTTTCTCCATACAATAGAGAGAGACAAATAGGCGAAACGAAAACAACATTTGGTAACGAAATGTGGTAGCAAAACTCCGACTTCGGGTACCTACTACTTATTTGTCGAGTGAGCAAACATTTCTCAATCATTTTAACTCACTCGTTATTTAATTTAAGGCAATGCGTTGTTGAATGATTGTCTGAGCATAACTGTTGAACTATTGATTTTAGGGTTCCGTAGCCAAATGGCAAGAAGGGAACCCTTATAGATTCGTCATGTCTGTCTGTCTGTCCGTCCGTCCGTATGTCACAGCCACTTTTCTCTTCTTTTTTCATTCGTCATAAATCCTATACCGCAATATACCTTTCGACGAACTACAAGAACTTTTATATTATGTTGCTTGCTGCTACGGAACCCTTGGCCGCTTTTTTTTTACTTGTATCAGAAGAAAGAGATCGAATCAGCTTAAAATAATTTTATTATTGTGTGTGTGTCCTCCACACTGAGCTAGGTGCAATACTAATTGCTTTTTCGTTTCCAGCCTGCTGGTGACGCTATTCGACACAGAGCTAACGTTCCCCGGCCAGGCGCCTATATCACCCGATATGCCTCGCATATCAGAGTTCCTTGAAAGCGTGATGCCTCGTCTCGCCGCTCTGTATGACGAGAACGGAGACATAGGTAAGAAATTCTTCTAGAATAATATAGCTATCCCTTCAAATATTACAACCAACTCAAAGTCTTGGATGATGTCTAAGAGAGGTACTCAGAGGTACGATAAATTTTAATTTTTTTTTAGAAGCCCAATAACTAGCGGTATTGCCAGCACTTCTACAGGTTTGGTTGTAACCATGATAATGTAATGCACCTTCAATTTGTTTTCTTTTCTGCGGAGATATTGTTACTTTTTGTGTATGAGTGTACCATATACATATACCCTAAATAGATAAAGAAAATAATATTCTAAAAGTACTTGAAAAAGAAAAATAGATTTCTTTGATATTTTGTTTATTGTGTCCACAGTGATAAAACTATCAACATCGATGGCCGTCGAAGGCACCAGTCGGGAGGTCGCCAAGGCTTCGAGCCCTGAGATCGTGTCGCCGAAGGTCGGCCAAGTCGGCATCGCCGTTGAAGTGGCGAGGATTTCTCCCGACGAACCGGTCCCTGAGGAAACGACACAGGTATGTAAAAAAACACCCTGAACATTTTTTTTTTTTTTCTGTAAATTATGATGTCTGTTTCTGTAGGTATTTTACTGCTAACGAATTGCGAAGACTATTTGCTTCATTTACTGTCATGCATTCTTCATTCATGCTCGTTGGTTTACGTTAACTTTGACCTACCTCAGCCTTTTCATATTCATTTATTCAAATCAAACTGTTGTGTTTTCTAAAACTATACTATAACATGTGGCTGTGGGCAACGCGCTTGTGTTGCCAGCAATAATGCAGGCGTCCATAAGCGTGGATAGCGGTTACCGTAGTAACCGCTTCCCATCAGGTGGGCCGTATGCTTATTTGTCTAATTTGTTGTATAACAAAATATCTGTTATTAAAGTTAATTAAAGGTTGTCTGGAAGAGATCGCTCTTAGCGATAAGACCGCCCATTGTGCTCATTATTTATGTTTAGTATTTATTCATTTGTGTACAATAAAGAGTTAATCTATCAATCTGTTATCTGCTAGAGACACGAACGCCTAGGTTTTCCTCTCGCCTGATACACCTGTTTCATCCATCCTTTCTACATGGAGACATGTATTTCTCTGATGTAAAGTTGGTTAGTTTGTATGTTTGTTGGTATTAATTTGTATATCAATTACTTCAGGCTGGTGATCGTGAAGGCAATGACTCCTCATCAGATACTGAGAGTACTGCACTGATGAACCCCCTGCGTCCACCGCACAAGATGGTAATGGAGCTAAGGCTGGGCGGCGATGCACCTACCCCTACTGCCGGGGATCACGCTAAGGCCGCTAACTTACTGACCACAGGTAAGTCATACAAATATCTAATGGCCTTACTTATAAAAATATGTCAAAAGATAAACAGTGCTTAAACTATTGCTATCTCTTACCACTGAGCAATGACAAACAGTGACAGGGCTAACTTTAAGCAATGTTTAAATTTAAATTGCGTTTATAAGTATGGCTGTAAATATATAAAACTCTTACGTCACTGACTGACTGACAATCAACGCGCAGTTTTAACTAAATTAGTTAGTTAAACTAATGGTCTTAGGAGTATAATATAAAATTAAAAAACTTGAGGAACTGACTTCATGGTCAAACTATTAAATAGATGTTCTCAGCTGTCTTCAGCTGTTCGTTTGACATGCCGGTTTCCTGACAAAACACTAATTTGTTAAGATAGCTGTAAGAGAACTCTTTTTAGGGTAAAGCTCGCCTTTATACACGTCTTAATTTTAAATTTTCTAAATGTATTTTTCTATGTGTACCAATAAAAATTGATAACTTTATAATTTTTTTCTTTAATTTGTTTCAGTTCTCCGCATGTGCATGGGCATCACAGCTCGTGCGCTGAACAGCGACATGAGTGCTCAGTACTTGGTGGCGGGCGCGGCGTGCAGCGTGGCGGGGCGCGGCGCCGGCGCGGAGGAGTTACCGCGCGCCGCCGCCGGATACCTCGCCGCCGCCGCGCTCCGGCACCACTCCGCGCCGGCCTTCGACCGCGCGCTCACAGCCGCGCACCAGCGAGCGCAAGGTAATACTACATCACAGCACATGAGTGCTCAGTACTTGGTGGCGGAAATACATCAAAACAAAAACAAAAATGTTTATTTTGGAATAAATACATGGCACAAATAAGGTCAAAGCACGATAACATTCGCAGAAGTTATAAACTGTGTCGCGAACGTTAACGCCCTCCTCCGACTTAGAGAATTCCAAACTATAAAAGAATTTTAACTATAACATAACATAAACTTAATTAAATCATAATTAAAACCAAATTCTTACTGTGATTATGTTTTTGTGTAGAGTGAATGGGTATGCGCAAGTGTGAAAGGTTTAAAAATTTTGGGGTGGTTCTCGTGGTACGCCAGTCTCATGAGAGTCTGGTTATAGAGAAGAACCTGTAGTGTACATAAATTGTGTCGTTTGTTTGTATGGGTAACAGCACATGAGTGGACTGGTAGGGGAAACCATCGTGGTGTGAAGATTAGCCGGTTAGACTCTGCGTTACCGAGTGCTAACCGTTGACAGGGCGCGCCGCGTGGAGGCTCTTCACTCGCACCTATAGGGACAAAACACATATAGGGACAAAATATCACGGGAACCATCGACACGACGAAGAAGAAGCACATGAGTGCTCAGTACAAGAGAAAGTAAACAAGCTTCCTCAGAACATTACCGTCGACCGCATCATCACTTAACAGCAGGTGAGATAGTGGTCAAACACAAACCTATAAATTGTAATAAAATCTCCCTCCTCCTTCCACAGATCGATCGTGGTGGGCTCGCCTCTCATGCTTAGACTTCGCACAACCGCTGTTGTTCTACGGCCTGCCTTACCTCTGCGCTAACAAGGAACGCGCCGTCATCGCGGAAAACCTAGCTTTGCAGCTCATGCGGGACCCTCGGATAGAAGTAAGCGTCTTCATTCATATTCGTCATTGTCATAGTCTCTGCCACTTCAGCTTACTAATCCTTTGAGCTATGTCGACTACCTTGGTTCACGCAAGCAATAAATGTATAAATGTTTTTTTCTTCAGGGGTAGATTAGGTACTAGGCTTTCTGAGGCCCGGAAGTTGTGATATTGATCCGTGTTCGAGAAACGACTTTTTGAAATTACAGAATATGCTATGTGATAATTTTATAAACCTTTTTTTAGGTGCGACAGTCAGCAGCGAAACTCCTAACAGGCCTCATGCACTGCCGCGCTCTTCCAGACGAAGACAAGACTCTACGCGCTCTCACCCGCAGTTGTCGCTCTAAAGAACTAGTCGAAAGGCACTACGGAGTCCTAGGCCTTTGCTCGTACCTTGCCTCTCGTCCATACAGCATCGGACCCAAGTTGGGAGACGTGTTAGCAGAGCTAGCAAGGCACACGAATGCACCAGACCCCATCCCAGCTACTATTAGGACCACATTATCAGACTTCCGACGAACGCATCAAGACGACTGGCAAAAGCATAGGGACCAGCTCACGGAAGAGGAATTAGATTTATTAGCAGATCTTACTTCACCACCTTCTTATTGCGCGTAGATCTTTACTGTTGTATCTATCATTTATATGGTATAACGCTTTTTTCGTAAAGATTCGTAAGAGATATGTAGGTACGGAATGTTATATAACCGTGGTATTTATGATGCTAAATGTATCTTTTATTCTGAGGCCGTAATGGAAAGTAAATGTTAGTATTGGCTTTGTAACAAGTCAAACCTGAAAGCCCATAACTAAATCAATAATTTGGTTTGCCCACTTGACTGCACTCACAGTAATCACTCATGGATCTGAGTATCTCCCAGGTTGGACTCCGCAAATCGCATCCTGGTTGTGTAGTAAGGTTGTGAGCAGCGTAAGTGTGAAAAGACAAGCGATAGTCAACTAAAGAGGCACAAAAAACTGCAGGGCTATTACGTAAGAACAAGCAATAGCAGTAAAATGAGTTGTTGAAAGAATCTCACCACTATAGTTGTCTGTCGTGCTAGTCGATTGTTCTGCAGTCAAATAATAATGCTTTTTATTTTTAGTTTAACGCTTTCTGATTTCCGTCAGAGGACTAGTAGTCAATTAAATACACTGGCCTTTATTAATGTCAGAACGAATTTGCTGCTATCGCTGTTGCTTGAAAACATGCTTTTATTCGAAAGCATTTGTCAAGTGTGTGTAAAAAAATTGCACGAAAAGAACCTCTTTGAGGCGCACTTGAAATCCTGTCACTATACTGGATTGAAAAAAGTTGTGATACAAGAAGAAGCTGTTGCTTGTCCATATGTAATAGGCTTGTTTTAGCCTAAGTTGGGTAGGTATGTACAGCCAAGTTTTCTTAAGATTATTTTGTGTTTATGCCTTTAAGGAGGAGAAAGGTTATTCATACTTCCACGTAGAGAACCATGGTGGTGGAAACACTAAGATATTTTCACCCTAGGTGGTGGTGTTTTCATCATAATATTACACAGGCAATGGCACAGAAATAGATATAGCTATGAAAACTATTTTCACATGTTTAATGCAGATCAGTGGATAGGTGTATGTGTTTACATATAATCTACCTTCTATTTATTTTTTTCTACTATGTTTTATTTTATTACATATTGTCATTTATAATTTTCCATTTAATTACATTTTATTGGGACTTGGTGTTTGTAAATACTATGAATATTAATTTACATAACTTTTAAATCTAGGTTTTTATTAAAATTGAATAAATATACAAATGTGTATTGATGAATTTGTTTTATTGTTTCTAAGGGGTTTTATGTAGTGTTATGTGGTTAAAATATTTCTAAAATCAGGGCTCATCTCAGACTAGCAGTGTTTTTAAATACGGATCTAATAAAATATTCGTTTCGGTAGAATCTATCTACACTATGGAATTCTAACGAAAATAAAGTCAATCAACATAAATCCATTTTAATTTTTTAATATAATATTTCAAAACATTGAAGTAAGTCTATCATTATCGAAATCCTGGATGACATTAACATCAGTAATAAATTAACCTATAGCTTGATCACAGCAATTATCTACGCTCTTCAACATCTGGAACAAAAATTTGGATGTTATTACAACTTCACAGAAATTAATTTATTGATCTTAGTTTTGAAAATATCAATGCTGAGGTGTGGAGAATAGATTTGTCCAGAACTCTGAATCATTCTTCTCATAGTGATCTACCTTACTCAATGGAGTAATAAACAGCATACCCATCTGTGGGGGGTTCTTACACAGACACTACACAAATGTAAATGAGTGTGTTGCGCATCCTTTGCTCAGATCAGGCTAGTTGCAAGCCTGCAGGTTGCGGAAGCCTGACTCACTGTGCCAGAGATCACTAGGTATTTAATGTAAAAAAGAAAGATATACTTACTTTTACCGTCACATGCCACAATTTTAACCTTATCTACCTTGGCCACCTCTTGGACTTCACGGAACTCAACATCATTCAACATAAAAGTCCAAACATTGTCACAAAATCTGAAACATGAAGAATGTTATGTAGGTATTGAATAAAACTGGTTACTTAGTTACTCATACTTATCCCAATAAAGGAATAAAATGATATTTACCTGTATGTATTCAGTTTGCCAGCTTTAAATGTTAGCCTTGACTTCACTTTGCTTGATAGGGCCTGGTTGATGGATTTGTCGAATTGTAGCAAAACTTTAACCGCTAATGCCGGTGTGATCTGACCATACTGCAATGGAAATGTGCTTTTTAAAATAATATTCGTAGAATGTGTGGATCCGAAAAATGCAGAAAAATATTTCAAGTAAACACACTCCACCTGTATAAGTTCGTCGAGGCTTTCCTGCAAGGTATTTCCGACTGTAGTGTTTCTGTACAGTTGATAAGACATTTTGATAACTATTTGTACGTTTCTAAACAATACTAGTAATGCAAATTTCGAAAAAAAGACGCTCACATTCAGATACAAAACACGCAAACAGAACAGACAGTGCAGTGAAAACTAGCGATGGGCGATTACTACTATATTTTATCGAATTAGTCGATTGTTCGGTTCAGTCGATAAAAGTCGATAACAATTGAAACTAGTCGATTGTTATCGACTGACGGCGCGTGCGGCGTGCGGCGCGCAGCGACAACGACTAGCACCAACTTTAACTACTATTTGCCGCGCGCGCGGTCACGCCACGCAACCACGCAACGCACCTAACTACTATTTTTGCCGCGCGGTCACGCATTCACGCAACGCACCGAACTACTATTTGCGTGCGTACTGCTGAATCAGTAGTTACAAAAGATGGTGCGTCGAGCGTGCGCTGCGCTACAAATCTATAGATCTATCTAGTCCGTGCGCCGCTACTTAATGCAGTTATTATGCGATTTAAGTTATTACATTAATTAATTTGTTCTATAGTATAACAAATTACGAATAGAAGGGTAGGTAAAGAGTTTCTAACTAAGGAAAACATAGACTAGAATAAAAATTAAGTAAAAAAGGTACTTATAGATACTTATTTGAAATATATTTTCTTACAGAAAATCAACTTATAGCTAGAAATCTACCTTCTAACATAATTTTGGTAACTATACTTTTTACTTGACAAGGTCAATTTTACATTTCTATAAAATGTATATTCATAATATTAAAATATACTACCTACATTAAATGCAAGTATTATTACTTAGAAACAATCGACGCAACACCGTCCCGCCCCCGCATGCACCGCCCCGCGTGGCCTTCCGCAGCGCAGTTCACCGCACCGCACGCATACTTACATGTATAGTAGTTAGTAGTTTGTCGATTGTTATTCGAATAATCATGGGGAGGAACTACTAAATCGACAATCGAATGCGCAGTAGCGCAATTTTCGATTTATTCGATTGTTTTTTTTGAAGCAATCGCCCATCGCTAGTGAAAACTGAACAACAAAGAAGAAGTGAAGAAGACGATTTGCGTTGCGTTGTCAGGTCAGTCAGGGTGTCAGGCAGGCTTGTTTTGACATTAAGGTAGACACTGGTTCAACTTGACAGAGATACTTAAATAAAAAAATCTAGGAAAAAAAACTTAGTTTTTTAATCTATGACTAGGCAAGCAGGCACAAGGATGTTTTATCCTCTTCCCTGAGCAGGCATAATCTTATATATATATATCTTATGTATATATATATATATATATACATTTAGGATCTCGGAAACTGAGCCAACGATTTTCATGAAATTAAGTATACAGAGGGTTTTGGGGGCGATAAATCGATCTAGCTAGGTTTCATTCTCAGATAAGACTTAGTTTAAAAGTAATTTTAATAATAAAAAAATTTAGCGCCATCTCTTGCCGAGTAGTCGAAATCATGTATTGGTGTCACAGAGAACGCCATCTATTGACTTCTACGTAAACACTCGAGGCAAAAGTTCCGGAGATTTTCATGAAAATTAGTATACAGAAGGTTTCGGGCGATAAATCGATTTATAAAGCTGGGATATTTTTTTAGAAAATCTCTTTTATTGTTTTTAATAATCAACTTTATCTATAAATCAACTTCAACATAAACTTATTTTAGCTATTTCAAAAGATGGCGCTGTTCGCAAGATCGAAAAATATTATTCATATTTCACCATTTTCATCAGTATGTAATTCGTATTTAAATATAATTTCTAAAAACACAATTTACAAAAAAAAATACCGAGCAAAGCTCGGACATACCAGCTCGTAGTAGCTAAACTAAGCTAAACGTTGTCTAGCATTCAGGCGAAGTTGTATGGAAACATGGCCTGTATGGAAATGACATCGTTTTTAAACAGGCTAGGCAGCGGCAATTATAGGCAGTCGGCTGCGACATGAAAAAAAACATCTCTCTGTTCTACACATCAGCCTATGTAGTCAATGGAGTCTTTGTTCTGTACCTTCGCTCGTTTCCCAGCTGGTTTGTAAATTAAAACGTGTTTTAGACGGTATAAAACAAGTATAAAACCACTTTTCTACCAAGGTGACCTTGGCAGAAAGCTTCTGTCTACATGGTTTAAAACCAACCCCAACCTTTGGCGGGCGTGCAAGACGTTTATAGGTCATGCCAAAATGCGGGCGTTATGAAACGATGGTTTAAAACTTAATATTTTATACCATCGTTTCATAACGTGTAGCACGAACGTTAGCAGACTCGCTAAGCACTGCTATCGGGCGTAGGTATTCGGGAATCAGAACTGGATAGGTATTGGCAGTGGCTGTTTCTGCAACTTTCATTCTGCTGGTGTCGTTTACTTACCTACGTTCCTATCCTATCTACTTACCTCTCTTCTGTATTCTAGGAGCAAATGCTTTGTCGCTCGTGTACTTGGTTGGATAATTGTCTAAGGTGACCCAGAGACAATAATAATTATCCTGAAGAAGTCCACTGCTGGTCATAGCCCTTCCCTTACATTTCCAGGAAGAACGATCCTGAGCCCTCTCCGTCTAACGACTTCCCACGATCTCAACAATGTTGTCGGTCCATCATGGGTCATTCTATTAGCAACGTACAATTTTTTTTTGTTTTGTTTTTAATTTGTTTAGATGGTCCATTACTCGGATACATAAAATGGTAACGTTTCATTCTTACACCCGGTTCGGGTGTAATGAATGAAACGTTAGATTTTTGACAGTTCTCCATTGAAAAATTACAAAAATCAATGCATAGGGCTCAATGCTCAAGCACGGTCTTTGTTTACGGGCCGGACGGCTGGCCTGATTTCCTAAATTATCTCTAATGACCAGAGAAAAACTTGAAAAATTATAAAACTATCGTCATTATCTCAGCCCGGCAACAACCACAGCTGGGCGATATGCCTCCTTCATTTTCTGTCAACCTCCTTTGTACTAGTATCGTAGATAATCAAAGGCTTCAACATTATATACAGCCTTGTTGGGAATCGAACCCACAACGACCACACCTGCAGCATAGAGCTTTTTCCAACTGCAACCAACCTTTTTTATACCGGGAACTAGAAAGGTATCACTATGAATTATATAATTGAATACTGACCTACCTCGGTGCACAATATACTTCAGGTTTTTCAAGGAAAAGACGAAATGATAGGTACAAAAGTTTTATTTTATAAAGTACATACCTACAAATTCAAACAATAATAATATTATATTTGGCAAGAAAATACTAGGTATATTTGTTTAACCACTGTTTGTAAAAAATAATCAAGTACTCGTAGGTTACATTAGATGTATGTATGTAGGTATAAAGTATGTAGATTTTTCCATGTTAGATTGCTGGCCAGGTAGGTGCTTTGTAGGATGGTGTTGCTGATGAATCCAGTAAAATGACGGCATCTGAAAATAAAGAGAAATAGTTTAATGAAAAGTACAACTTTAGGTTTAGGGGTTCATTGTTTGACTTGGGTACCCCATTAAGTTTTTCACTATTTGAAAAGTTGCGGCCGTCTGTACTTATGCATTATCGTGTTTATGCATTTGACATCACTTTACAGAATTGTTTGCAGTTTTATGTTTCATTTTCATTTGTTTTATATTATCCATACTAACATCTATCTATACAGAAGACATCATCAGAATTCAATCATCAAGCAAGTCCACTGGTGGACATAGGTCTGCCCTCATACTTGAGATTGTATACACCATTATAAAAGAACTGAAAAAAGAACGAGGTATCGATGGGAGACTTACCGTTAATTTGTTTTTCTCGTGATTCGCTCCGTTTCTCCTTTTGCTGCTGTTTCCAGTGATTTTTTTAGATTTAGGTAAGTATTCCTAAACTATTTTCTTTTGTCTTCTTTCTTCATGATAATCTTCTTTCTTCATAATAATCTTCTTTCTTCATAATAATCTTCTTTCTTCATAATAATCTTCTTTCTTCATAATAATCTTCTTTCTTCGTGATAATCTTCTTGCTTCCATATTGTGGTCTTCTTTCTTGATAATAATCTTTTTGTTCATGATAATCTTCTATCTTCATAATAATCTTCTTTCTTCGTGATAATCTTCTTGCTTCCATATTATTGTAGTCTTCTTTCTTGATAATAATCTTTTTCTTCATGATAATCTTCTTTCTTCATGATGATTTTCTTTCTTAATAATAATCTTCTTTCTCCATGATGATCTTCTTTCTTCATAATAATCTTCTTTCTCCATGATGATCTTCTTTCTTCATGATGATCTTCTGTTTTCATAATATTCTTCTTTCTTCGTGATAATCTTTTTGCTATATATATCTAATTTCTATTTTTTCAGTTTATTCCGGCATTTCAGCCTTATTTTGTGCCTGTAGCGTGTTTTCGTTTATTATCATGATGCCCTTCTTTTTACATCTCTTCTGTACATAGGTATTTACTAGCCGCCGTCAGTCTATTTTTCTATTATTTACATTTCGACTTTTTGTATTATGTGTTCTTGTTTTGATGTCGCGATCTTTCGGTATTCTTAGTTTTCTTGCCAATTTCTTCTTTTTTCGATGCATGTAATATTATGCGGGTTTTTTTATCTCTTCTATCTGTCCGTTTTCCGCATTTTATCAGGTTGGTAAATCAACTTTTTTTTTGAGATTTCTTGCGATAACTTCTTTAACATCTTGACATTGATATTTCTTCGAAAAATTATTTCTTTCTTCAGTATTTTCATTCTTCGGCGTCTTCTATCTTCGACTTTTTTTATTCTTCATTTTCTATTATGGATGTCTTCATTCTTCTGGGTCTTTTTTCTTCGATGTCTTTATTCTTCAGTGTTTTTCTTCTTCAATGTTTCATTTTTCGGGGTCCTCTTTGTTCGATGTCTTCATTCCTTAAATCTTCGTTCTTCGACGTCTTCTTTCTTTGAAGTCTTCTTTCTTCGAAGTCTTCTTTCTTCGAAGTCTTCTTTCTTCAAAGTCTTCTTTCTTCGATGTCTTCTTTCTTTGATGCCTTCATTCTTCGATGCCTTCCTTCTTCAAGTCTTCATTCTTCAAGTCTTCTTTCTTCGAAGTCTTCTTTCTTCAATGTCTTCTTTCTTCGATGTCTTCTTTCTTCGATGTCTTCTTTCTTCGATGTCTTCTTTCTTCGATGTCTTCTTTCTTCGATGTCTTCTTTCTTAGATGTCTTCTTTCTTAGATGCCTTCATTCTTCGATGCCTTCCTTCTTCAAGTCTTCATTCTTCAAGTCTTCTTTCTTCGAAGTCTTCTTTCTTCGATGTCTTCATTCTTCGATGTCTTCTGTCTTCGATTTCTTCATTCTTCGATGTCTTCTTTCTTCGGTCTTAATTGGTCGATGTCTTTTTCTTCGACGTCTTTTTTTCTTTTAACTCTAAATGTAGAATTCCCTGTTTATAGTGCCTTCATTCTTCGATGCCTTCCTTCTTCAAGTCTTCATTCTTCAAGTCTTCTTTCTTCGAAATCTTCTTTCTTCAATGTCTTCTTTCTTCAATGTATTCTTTCTTCAATGCCTTCTTTCTTCAATGTATTCTTTCTTCAATGCCTTCTTTCTTCAATGCCTTCTTTCTTCATTGCCTTCTTTCTTCAATGTCTTCTTTCTTCGATGTCTTCTTTCTTCAATGTCTTCTTTCTTCGACGTCTTCTTTCTTCGCCGTCTTCTTTCTTCGCCATCTTCTTTCTTCGATGTCTCCTTTCTTCGACTTCTTTATATTTTACAGAACTTCTTTATTTTTTCATTATTTTAGATATTTTTTTTGCCTTATCTTTTTTTGGCTTTTGGTAGGTATTTGTTTTTTAGAATATTTTATGGTATATTTTTTTTCCTTTCTTTTCTGTTTTAATCTTATCTTATATTTCGCTTTTTTTTTTAATTTTGCTCTGGTTGATCTATATATTTTTTTTTCCGTTTTGTGAATACTCTGCAATAAAAATGAATAATACTTACAAACTCTTACTTTTATATCTTCTTTTCAAACTTATTTCATTCATCTGGTTCGCGTCTTATCTCGAAATAGAATCATACAATAATATAAAGGCTTCTTTCTACGTGTTTCTTCTGTTTAAGATGCATATTTATAACATTTTGTAGGACTAATTTTTACCAAAGTGCTTTCGATTGGTATGGCTTTATTTTTTTAAGAATCTCACTCACTCTACTCAACATTCTTTTACGCTAGCTTAAAACCTGTGAACAACATTATTAGGGTACTGCTTCCGATGATTTCTCGCATTTATCGTAGAAAACCTGTAGAAAATGTATTACTTCGATCGCTTTTTATCATTATCGTTAGATAGAAGATGTTGTTCATGCAAATTCTTTCAATTGGGGCCCTCTCAGTCTATTTAAGTCTTGACTCTTGGTCGCTTGAATCTATTGGTCGCCTGATCGTCATCCGGATCGTTTACATCTGTGGACAATTATATTAGGCTTCGTCTACCCGACACTTGTACTTTGATCTGTCTCTTCGGAACCTTTTTCGTTACCTTTCGCCATTTTACCTTGATCTTAACTATTTTTCGACTCTAAAGGTGTGTTCTCTAGTTCGTTTCTTCTGAAAAGTGCATCTGTGGACAATAATTTATCCTTTCTACTGATTCTTACCTCCATTTCTCAGGAGATGGAGTAAATCATTTTTCATCCGATTCTTTTCCGTGCTAGTCTAGTAGTAGTTACTTCTATCTAGTAGTAGGTAAGTGTTGAATCTGAGGACAACTTTTGTTAGAATTTACCTCACTGCACTGCAATGCACTTGGTTTCAGCCAAGACTTGAACCTTTACAGAACTGCATCGCTAAGATCTGTGGACAACTATGTTAGGCTTCGTCTACCTGATACTTGTACTTGATCTGTTGTTTCTTCGGAACCTTTTTCGTTACCTTTCGCCATTTTACCTTGATCTTAACTATTTTTTGACTCTAAAGGCGTGTTCTCTAGTTCGTTTCTTCTGAAAAGTGCATCTGTGGACAATCATTTATCCTTTCTACTGTTTCTTACCTCCATTTCTCAGGAGATGGAGTAAATCATTTTTCACCCGATTCTTTTCTGTGCTAGTCTAGTAGTAGTTACTTCTATCTAGTAGTAAGTGTTGAATCTGAGGACAACTTTTGTTAGAATTTACCTCACTGCAATGCATTTGGTTTCAGCCAAGCCTTGAACTTTTACAGAACTGCATCTGAGGACAAAAGTTAAGCAGCTTCTCTAATTGGCCCGTCCGTGGCTATTCGAATAAAAACTGGCGTTTTCTGCTGTAGGTATTAATGAAGCAAAAAAGGAATAGATCAGGAACTTCATGTTATCCTCCGTTTATTTAGCGTTCTTTCAAATGTATTAGGTAAGACCTGTGGACAATGAGTTATTCTGTTGTTTCTTACCCCCTTTTCCACGTGAAAAATATCTGGGACGTTCTGGGATTTAGATCTCTGTGCGTTTCTGGCAGTTTTTAGATTTTATGACTATGCTGTTACTATTGGCTTACTAGTTTCTCATGCTTCTTCTTCAGTTCTATATCTGGGAACAACTTTAATTAGCAGTACCCATACCTTTCCTGCGTCTTTGTTCATCGGTGCAAGGTTGTTTTCTTGTTCATTTTATACACCAAGATGACATGAAGCCAAGCTTATATTCACTTTTGAAAGTCAATACGGTACACTTCACTCATAAATATCACAGCCAATTTTTATTTCGCTTTGATGAGATTTTATCCGTTTTCTAAGTTCAAGACAACGATTCCATTATGATGTGAATTGAATAAATTAAAACCAAAATAATATTTTTCTATTCGATTACCTTTTCTGTGGCTTTCTTTGGTACCTGAAATGACCTTCTAAAACATCTGTGGACAATGTGCGGTTATGGCAATTTTACACTTACCAAATTACTGCTGCCCGATTAAATAAGTTTTATATTTTGAATTCCTCGTAAGTATTTTAATTCCGAAACTCGTTTTTTGTTTACTTTCTACAGTCTTGTGATTAAGTACTTTCCTTGGTCTACATTTTAGTATTTGTAGATGTATGTATCATCTGAGAACAACACTTTAAGCTTTTTCTTACCTACGCAAATCCTTAGCCGTATCATTGCATTTTTCATGTAGATTCCATAACGTTTCCATAAAACATAAGTTGATGCAGATATGCCGAATTTTTTTTAGACATAATAGACCAAAACAATCTTTTGCTTATTTGATGACCTTTTCGATGACTCTTTAGTTCCTGAAATGTACTTCTAAACTATCTGTGGACAATGTGCGGTCAGGATACACTTACCTAATAACTGCCGTCTGATCAACTGTAATTACAATTTTAATGTCTTGCTTTTTTGTCGCAATTTCTTTAAGCCCGTCTGATCAACTGTAATTACAATTTCAATGCCTTGTCGCAATTTCTTTAAGCAATTTTGTTTGTTTCCTGCAGCCTTGTGAAATTCAAAGATCAATATCGACTCACTAAAGAGAACCATACTTTCATTGCATCTTACTTTTTCAACTCATTTTAAATCTTTCTTTTATTTTAAGTAGTTTCCATTTGTATGATTAAAAAAATCTGCGAACAACTCTTTTAGCTTTTCCTACCTACGCAAATCCAGTCGTAAGTTTAATCTCCATAAACTGGTTTCCGTGCGTCTTTCATCCGTTATAAACATTCTTTTTTACAGGTAGGTTTATAAAATATACTTGATAAAATTTCGAGTAAAATTACCAAACTTGGTAAGGTAGATTGCTGCAAATGTAAGAGCTACTGGCGTTCTTGTTTCGCCAATCTCAGATGAATTCTCTTTTCGTTAGGTAAATAGGTGAGTAGGTGCAGAGCACAGCTATAGATAAGTATTGCTGATATGATGTGATATGTCTTCGTTTCATATTCATTCTTGTTCTCGTTCAACTTAAATCTAATGAAAATGGTCTGGCCGACAAACGGAGCACGTAGACTCTTCAAATTACCATTAGCTTTGTAGACTTGTAAAATTGATGTCGCATTTTCCGGAGTTAGCACTAATTTTTTGAAGGACCAAGCCTGGCATGTAATCGCTGAAAAAAAATTCGTCGATCATTCCGTAGCGGATACGTATTTCCGTAGCGGAGTCGACGGGGAAATTCCCTGATTTGAAGAACGTTTAAACAATTTATCACACTTTTTCTCCACCTGTAAATCTTTCGGAACGGATCCGAGGTACCTGGTTGAAAATGGTTAGGTAAATTCTGAAATTAGATTAAGCATTGGCTTTTGCTTGCCTGTAAGGGTCGCGATCACAGGTTCTCTTTCTTGATAATATGGTTGGAAGTTTCTTAAAAATGTTTGTCGTTCGAGGAAGCACAACTTACTTGCGGCATATGTCTCGTAGTCATTCAATAAGCATAATAACAGTTGTGTTTCATAGGATATAAAATTAATTATTGAACATACCTCGAGGTTTAAGAAACACCTGAAATTAGTGATATTCATAATGTGCCAAACTAGGGCATGAAAAAATAAACACGCGAGTTTAGAAAAAAAATAATTAAAAGTCATGCAATTTTCGAAAACACATTAGGTACCTTATGCCTATTTTGCATCTGAAAAGATTTTACTTAATTAAAATGCCTAAATGAAATAAAATATAATTAAGCTGGGGAAAAAATTTAGAATTACAAATATCTCTGAAATGCATAGTTAATTATTGATGTTATCACCTGTTAATAAATTAGGTTAGGTTCAACTATTGTATATCGAATACCAAAAATATCATAGTAAAGTTATTGCACAACACCACTTAACATTTTACGCGAAATCACATGCTTTGTTTTTACAAGTTTATAATAAATAAAATAAGGCACATAGGTAAGACCAAGACACGATAAACAATCAAAGTACACAACAAATTTCCAAGTTACTTCCACTATACAAACCATTTTGTTAGATAACTTCAATGACCAATAATAGTTGCTTTGGTACAAAAGCGCTATGATCTTCTAAGCAAAGTGCAACTCATGCATTCACGATGCAGTTTCTTCTATATCAATATCGACATACAAATAGTTATGTGCACATTCCCATGAATCCATCACCGTGCTTTCATGGCAGCATCTACGAAGTAACAGAGCAACAAGACACAAAATAGGAATAATCGGCAAATGAACACACGAATAAGGCAAATCAATTGCGAGAAATGCGTTACTACCAGAGCGTACTTAAAAAATACTTCGTCAAATGAATTAGACACTAAATATTCGTCAATGCCTCAAATGCCTTACATTAACCATCCCACTCTTCAAGCTCGCATGAGTTTCGCTCAGTCTTTAGTTGGCACGCGATTAGTAGAATTCGGCAGACTGATGGATGACCTGCACATACAATACAGTTATGTTGCTCACCACGAGTAGCGCTTTCTTTCTTCTGAGCAGTGCGCCGAACGAGAGCTGATGAGGGCCCATACGAATCTGTGAAATAATAAATTAAGATACCGTCTATGCGTGGACATCTTGGCGGTGAAGCTGGGGACAGCGCAGACAGCGACCCGGAGGCGTAGAGTGGCAGAACACGTAACTCAGGGCTGAGCTTGCTGAGGCGTAGACTGGCACAACACGGAACTCGGGGCTGGCCTGCAGAGGCGCAGACTGGCAGGCCACAGAACTCAGGGCTGGCCTGCTGAGGCGTAGACTGGCAGTACACGGAACTCAGGGCTGGCCTGCAGAGGCGCAGACTGGCAGTACACGGAAGTCAGGGCTGGCCTGCAGAGGCGTAGACTGGCAGTACACGGAAGTCATGGCTGGCCTGCAGAGGCGCAGACTGGCAGACCACAGAACTCAGGGCCAGCCTGCTGAGGTGTAGACTGACAGTACACGGAACTCAGGGCTGGCCTGCAGAGGCGCAGAATGGCAGACCACCAAACTCAGGGCAGGCCTGCTGAGGCGTAGAGTGGCAGGGCGCGGAACTCAGGGCTGGTTTGCAGAGGCGTAGACTGGCAGACCACGGCACACAGGGCTGGCCTGCTGAGGCACAGCCTGGCAGACCACAGAACTCAGGGCTGGCCTGATGAGGCGTAGGCTGGCAGAACATGGAACTCAGAGCTGGCCTGCAGAGGCGCAGACTGGCAGGCCACAGAACTCAGGGCCGGCCTGCTGAGGTGTAGACTGACAGTAGACGGAACTCAGGGCTGGCCTGCAGAGGCGCAGAATGGCAGACCACCAAACTCAGGGCTGGCCTGCTGAGGCGTAGACTGGCAGTACACGGAAGTCAGGGCTGGCCTGCAGAGGCGCAGACTGGCAGACCACAGAACTCAAAGCCGGCCTGCTGAGGTGTAGACTGACAGTACACGGAACTCAGGGCTGGCCTGCAGAGGCGCAGAATGGCAGACCACCAAACTCAGGGCTGGCCTGCTGAGGCGTAGAGTGGCAGGGCGCGGAACTCAGGGCTGGTTTGCAGAGGCGTAGACTGGCAGACCACGGCACTCAGGGCTGGCCTGCAGAGGCACAGCCTGGCAGACCACAGAACTCAGGGCTGGCCTGATGAGGCGTAGGCTGGCAGAACATGGAACTCAGAGCTGGCCTGCAGAGGCGCAGACTGGCAGGCCACAGAACTCAGGGCCGGCCTGCTGAGGTGTAGACTGACAGTAGACGGAACTCAGGGCTGGCCTGCAGAGGCGCAGAATGGCAGACCACCAAACTCAGGGCTGGCCTGCTGAGGCGTAGACTGGCAGTACACGGAAGTCAGGGCTGGCGGGCAGAGGCGTAAACTGGCAGAGCACGGAACTCAGGGCTGGCCTGCAGAGGCACAGCCTGGCAGATCACCAAACTTAGGGCTGGCCTGCTGTGGCGTAGAGTGGCAGGGCACGGAACTCAGGGCTGGTTTGCAGAGGCGTAGACTGGCAGACCACGGCACTCAGGGATGGCGGGCAGAGGCGTAGACTGGCAGAGCACGGAATTGAGGGCTAGCCTGCAGAGGCACAGCCTGGCAGACCACAGAACTCAAGGCTGGTCTGCAGAGATGCAAACTGGCAGACCACGGTGCTCAGGGCTGGCCTGCAGAGGCGCAGACTGGCTGACAATGGAACTCAGGGCTGGTCTGCAGAGGTGCAGACTAGCAGACCACGGTACTCAGGGCTGGCCTGCAGAGGCGCAGACTGGCTGACCACGGAACTCAGGGCTGGCCTGCAGAGGCGTAGATGTGCAGACCAAGGAACTCAGGGCTGGCCTGCAGAGGCGTAGATGTGCAGACCACGGAACTCATGGCTGGCCTGCAGAGGCGCAGACTAGCAGACTACAGAACCCAGGGCTGGCCTGCAGAGGCGCAGACTGGTTGACCAAGGAACTCAGGTCTGGCCTGCAGAGGCGTAGATTGGCAGACCACGGCACTCAGGGCTGCCCTGCAGATGCGTAGACTGGCAGGCCAAGGAACTCAGGGCTGGCTTGCAAAGGCGTAGAATGGCAGACCATGGCACTCAGGGCTGCCCTGCAGATGCGTAGACTGGCAGGTCACGGAACTCCGGGCTTGCTTGCTGAGACGCAGGCGAGTAGACCACGGCACAGCGTTGACTGGCAGATCAAGGGACTCCGGGCTTGCCTGCAGAGACGCAGGCGAGTAGACCATGGCATGGCGCAGACCATAGGACTCGGTACTTATGCAGGCGAGAATACACCAGCATGGCGCAGACTGGCAGATCACGGGACTCAGAGCTTGCCTGCAGAGATGCAGGCGAGTAGACCATGGCACGGCACTGACTGGCAGCTCAAGGGACTCCGGGCTTGCCTGCAGAGATGCAGGCGAGTAGACCACGGCACGGCGATGACTGGCAGATTAAGGGACTCCGGGCTTGCCTGCAGAGACGCAGGCGAGTAGACCACGGCACGGCGATGACTGGCAGATCAAGGGACTCCGGGCTTGCCTGCAGAGACGCAGGCGAGTAGACCACGGCACGGCGCTGACTAGCAGATCAAGGGACTCCGGGCTAGCCTGCAGATATGCAGGCCAGTAGACCGCGGCACGGCGCTGACTAGCAGATCAAGGGACTCCGGGCTTGCCTGCTGAGACGCAGGCGAGTAGACCACGGCACAGCGTTGACTGGCAGATCAAGGGACTCCGGGCTTGCCTGCAGAGACGCAGGCGAGTAGACCACGGCACGGCGCTGACTGGCAGGTCAAGGGACTCCGGGCTTGCCTGCAGAGATGCAGGCGAGTAGACCACGGCACGGCGATGACTGGCAGATCAAGGGACTCCGGGCTTGCCTGCTGAGACGCAGGCGAGTAGACCACGGCACGGCGCTGACTAGCAGGTCAAGGGACTCCGGGCTAGCCTGCAGATATGCAGGCCAGTAGACCGCGGCACGGCGCTGACTAGCAGATCAAGGGACTCCGGGCTTGCCTGCTGAGACGCAGGCGAGTAGACCACGGCACGGCGCTGACTGGCAGTTCAAGCGACTCCGGGCTTGCCTGCAGAGACGCAGGCGAGTAGAACATGGCATGGCGCTGACTGGCAGGTCAAGGGAGTCCGGGATTGCCTGCAGAGACGCAGGCGAGTAGACCACGGCACGGCGCTGACTGGCAGTTCAAGGGACTCTGGGCTTGCCTGCAGAGACGCAGGCGAGTAGACCTCGGCACGGTGCTGACTGGCAGATCAAGGGACTCCGAGCTTGCCTGCAGAGACGCAGGTGAGTAGACCACGGCACGGTGCTGACTTGCAGATCAAGAGACTCCGGGCTTGTCTGCAGAGACGCAGGCGAGTGGACCACGGCACGGCGCTGACTGGCAGATCAAGGGACTCCGGGCTTGCTTGCTGAGACGCAGGCGAGTAGACCACGGCACGGCGTTGACTGGCAGATCAAGGGACTTCGGCCTTGCCTGCAGAGACGCGGGCGAGTAGACCATGGCATGGCGCAGACCACAGGACTCGGTACTTATGCAGGCGAGAATACACCGGCATGGCGCAGACTGGCAGATCACGGGACTCAGAGCTTGCCTGCAGAGATGCAGGCGAGTAGACCATGGCACGGCACTGACTGGCAGCTCAAGGGACTCCGGGCTTGCCTGCAGAGATGCAGGCGAGTAGACTACGGCACGGCGATCACTGGCAGATCAAGGGACTCCGGGCTTGCCTGCAGAGACGCAGGCGAGTAGACCACGGCATGGCACAGACCAAGGGACTCAGGACTTATGCAGGCGAGTAATCCACGACATGGCGCAGACTGGCAGATCATGGGACTCAGACCTTGCCTGCAGAGATGCAGGCGAGTAGACCATGGCACGGCACTGACTGGCAGCTCAAGGGACTCCGGGCTTGCCTGCAGAGACGCAGGCGAGTAGACCACGGCACGGCGATGACTGGCAGATGAAGGGACTCCGGGCTTGCCTGCAGAGACGCAGGCGAGTAGACCGCGGCACGGCGCTGACTGGCAGATCATGGGACTCAGGGCTCGACTGGGTAGAACATGGGACGCGGGGCTTAACCGAAGAGCACCCCTTGAGAAGTACCAAGTTCGCTTGCTTAATTGGCCTAAAAATAGAGATTTAAAAATAGCGGGCTATACAGTACACGCACTAATAACTAGCATTGGCGAGAGTTGAGAAAACGCAAGCTTTACCATTTTTTCATAGTTTGTGCCTTGGGCTTGATGGAGAATAGGAAGCAGACCTTCAGGAACCGACGTTGACCAAAGACGCCGACGTTGACCAAAGACGCCGACTCGATGAACGAAGTATAAATGCATTACTGAAAAAAATACATGCTCGGGAATAGTATGCCAATGCGTGTGCTAGCGCAAGAAGGGGTAAAAGCATACAAGTTTACCTGTATTTTATTTATCAGTCTTAAAAGGCTCCAATAGTTCTAAAGGCTTGAAGATGACTGCAGAAGTACTGGATAATGTGTGACAGGCAGGCATTGGCTTGACCCGGGCTTACAACATCTGATAGTTTCGGAGCTCGTTTGCAGATCAAGGATGACATTTTCTAGACAGTCTGTAAGTGCAATGGGTTAAGGGAGGTTTGCGTCATCCGAAGGTTCATCCCCATGGTGCAGGATACAGTTGAACTCGTTTAATTGACAGCTGATTGATGTGGGTATTTCCATGCTGGCGCAAACTGCAGGTTAAGAGGTTAGTGGCGCAATAGGTACATTGTTTTTCAGGAATTTCAGCTCGCAAATTTAAATAAGATTAACACGCTGAGGGAGTAGGCTAACGATGCTCCGGAACACAGGGTCGCAGACGGCTATACAAAGATTTGTAACATGCTTTAGCAGGTTAATTCACGTAACTAAATCCAACACCTGATCTCGTCTGGTTCAGCCGATGTTTTTGGAAAAACTGTTGTTGGTCATGCCTATAGTACCTAAATGTTAGGTGGGCTCAGTGCAAGAGATCTTGTCTTGTGCAGTTAAAAAGCAGCAGGTAGTCACACGTGCAGGAGAGAAGACTTGTAGAAGCAGAGTCCGAAAGTGAGGCCTGTAAAGCAGTAAAATGCTACGAAGTTATGGATAAAGTTGCGGCATTTGCCTGCGGTTATTTACATGTGATACATCAGTGACGACATCAAACGCGCTGGGAAAGCATGGTAAATGAAATGGTAGACTGTAAGAGGCTGCTGCGGTTCATGATTCGTCTGGTTGAGCGCTGTTTACGATTGGCACACAGTGATAACTAAGAATTTACACTAAATAGGCAGTTAATGCAAAGCTAACTCTACGTTTAAGAATTTAATATTCGCTGCAAATAGATACAGGAATTGAACCTGATCTGTTTCCATTAGGTTCGAATCTGACATAGAAAAATAATTTTAATTACTTACAAGCTTCCCAATTTATTTTATCGCAGCCCGGATGATGATTTGTAGTGTTGTTCCGACACGCTGAGCTCTAGTGAGGCAGCAGCGCACAGTCGAACCCACTGTGCAGGGCAGCAGGCGTGAAGGTCACAAGCGCTGAGCTCTGGCGAGGCAGCAGCGAACTGTCGAACCCTCTGTGCATGGCAGCAGGGGCGAAGGCCAAACACGCTGAGCTCTGGTGATACAGCAGCGTATAGTCGGACCCTCTGTGCATAGCAGCAGGGGCGAAGGCCACAACACTGAGCTCTTGCGAGGCAGCAGCGAACTGTCGAACCCTCTGTGCATGGCAGCAGGGGCGAAGGCCAAACACGCTGAGCTCTGATGAGGCAGCAGCGTATAGTCGAACCCTCTGTACAGGGCAGCAGGGGCGAAGGCCACAAACGCTGAGCTCTGGCGAGGCAGCAGCGAATTGTCGAACCCTCTGTGCAGGGCAGCAGGGGTGAAGGCCACAAACGCTGAGCTCTGGCGAGGCAGCAGCGTATAGTCAAACCCTCTGTGCAGGGCAGCAGGGGCGAAGGCCAAACACGCTGAGCTCTGGTGAGGCAGCAGCGTATAGTCGAACCCTCTGTGCAGGGCAGCAGGGGCGTAGGCGTAGCACACTGAGCTCTGGTGAGGCAGCAGTGAACTGACGAACCCTCTGTGCAGGGCAGCAGGGGCGAAGGCGTAACACGCTGAGCTCTGGTGAGGCAGCAGCGAACTGTCGAACCCTCTGTGCAGGGCAGCAGGGGCGAAGGCGTAACACGCTGAGCTCTGGTGAGGCAGCAGCGAACTGTCGAACCCTCTGTGCAGGGCAGCAGAGGCAGAGGCGAAGGCGTAACACGCTGAGCTCTGGTGAGGCAGCAGCGAACTGTCGAACCCTCTGTGCAGGGCAGCAGGGGCGAAGGCGTAACACGCTGAGCTCTGATGAGGCAGCAGCGATCTGTCGAACCCTCTGTGCAGGGCAGCAGGGGCGAAGGCGTAACAAGCTGAGCTCTGGTGAGGCAGCAGCGATCTGTCGAACCCTCTGTGCAGGGCAGCAGGGGCGAAGGCTTAACACGCTGAGCTCTGATGAGGCAGCAGCGATCTGTCAAAACTAGTGCGATGCACCTTTTGGAGATTTTCAGGAGATAAGGAGAGAAGAGTTAGCCACGTCGGGCATTAAGTTGCAGCAGTTGATGGTAGACCCACTGATAAGGTAGCAGTACTTATTTGTTTATTAGTCAGCGACTACTTCATTATATGATTGCTCCATTCCATTCAATTATACGACATTCAAATCTAGCTAAACAGACAGAAAAGAAAAACCACGTAATCAAACGTAACCTACATCAACGAAAATCTAAACTAATAAAACATTCATAATTTTAATTGCTTAGCACTCAATAATGTCATTAATAAAAAACACATTACCAGCTGATTAATTTCCTTCAAGAAGCTCGATTGATGATTGCATGATTAAAGCTTGAATTTGATAATTTTTTATTACATTATTGTCCAATAAGGCGCTGGTCCTGTGTGTTTATAATAACATTTACTCGGCCGGCAGTTTCATTTTCCATTAATTGTTATCGTTTTGCATCTAGGGTCATATCTCTGGGCTAAAAAAGTTCTAGGAGATCTTGAATACAGATAAAGACTCCTGCATTTAAACTTCTTAACAAAACCTTGACGATTTTAGCAGATAGTAACTTAATAATGCAGTAGGTAAGGCAGTCTAGTAGAGGTGTCCTTTTTCTGAACTATATAGGCGTCATGCAAAGTAATATTAACATATGCAGATACCTATACGATCTTAGAAGGTCTGAGTTATCGTGAATGGTCACTGCTTCTAGAGAAACAAAAGCTAAAAGGTGTGTTATACAAAGAAACTGCTTAGCAGTCATGATAGCAAATTACCGTCGGCGTTTTACCTTATCGAAGTAACGCTATCCGTGAAATAAAAATACTTCCGTCTCTACTTTAGATTTATCAAAAACAATGGCGGAAATATTGTATTCTGACGGATGGCGCACTCTGACATGGTAAAAACCAACTCTAAATATGTTACCTCCAGATTAAGAAGAAAATGTCACTCCTGTAGACCTTATAATTTCAGTGGATGAACTAGATTCCTCAGTTATGGTGAGATAACTTATCAACAGGTGTGCAGGCAGATATGTTGAATTTACTCCATTCTTGAACAGTTATCACCTTTGCATTTTCAACAGTAGTTTGAGCTGCAGTAGATATTAATGCAGAGAGAAGAAGCAGTACGTCCAAACTATGCGGTAGACTATAACCATCGAGCTGAGCAAACAGAACACGCAAGACCAAAAAAAAACAATGCATAAAAGACAGTAATCTAAAATTACGTTCTAACATTTAAAAAAAAAAATATATTTACATCAAATGCAAGAAAAAATATACCTACGACAGCAACAGGAGTAGATTCGTGCGTTTCAGGCTACTGCTACAGTTCTTTCCATAAAGAAACAGATAGAGCCAGTATACATACTTGGTACATTCGAAGCGCTAGTAACGATGGTAGGTATAATTCAACTCAAATAGCGAGATGCTGTTTGACTTGATTGTAGATATATAAAACTTCCTCGTCAAAACTCTGGTTGACCATAAAAACTCAAGTAGTAGGTACTGTTCAATGTTGAAAAGTGTTTTGTAAAGTTCGTTTACTGTGGATCATCTTTATGGATATAGTCAATCTTGCAGTGTGCCAAGTTTCAGTAGTCAGAAATGGATTTATATTGCAGGTAAGTAAATCATATTTGATGGACTTTGGTCGGCGTTGCCTGGTATTTTGCATCATTGTTACATCAGCATCTCTTTCGATTAGAATTTTGTAAAAATATTCATTCACCTTGCCCCATGTTCAAGCTAGACACAATAGAACATGCAATAATAGTTTAAAATATTAGTCTCCATTACGCCATACCTCTTTGTTTGGATGTTATTTTCACGTTCAACATTATTGCTCTCTCAATTCACCTACATTCCTTTTAATTTGTTCCTTTGTGCATAAGGTTGAGTTTGCTACGATTCTTCCAATAATTCTTTGCAGTAAAGTGAAATACTCGTGCCGGGTAGCTAAGAGGTCCGTTCTACCTGAATAGACAATGGTTTAGAGCAAATAAGGGGCAGAAACCCCGTGCACATTATGTTAGGATATTCAAATACCACACAATTGAAGAGATCGAGTCGTTGCGTGTATTGAAGGGCGTTTCATGTAAGTCGAACCAAAGGCCAGCTGCAAGGTAGGTATAGATGCCACCGCAACCTTAAAACACCTGCCGAGCAAAAGCTTAACAAGGAAAATAGGTTTCCTCGAAAGGAAACCTTTAAAATAAACGGCTACACGGCAGATTTATGTACAGGGTTTATCGCTTAAGTATTTCACATACCTTTTACATGTCACAGATAGTTTGTGAACTGCATAATTTCAACTGTATATTTTTGCTGGTTTTATATTCTCTCACTATATGCTATTATTGTGCTGATACTGGTTCGTCATTTCTTTGGCAGGTATTGTTGTAAATAATGAAATATTTATTGGTGATTGTGATACGGATGGTTCATTGATACGTTATATCAAAAGATGTGGCATGTTTTTAGATTTACTGTATGAATTATCTTCATGATTGTAATTTTGATACTCGGCGTAGTTTTGTTTAATTGGTTTGACTTTATTTTTGTAAGATATTAATCTGGGCGAGCTTTAATTGAGATATATAATTATTGAAAATAAATCTGGAATCAAAAGAAAGTTTAGCGTGCCCTAGCCGTCTTACGACGGGAAATGATGTCAAGGTCAAAACATAGTTTATGTTAGACCAAATGTTTAAGGTTATATAAACGCAAGATGTAATATTAATCTGAAAGCACTGCGACACCAAACATTTGCCTAATTCAGTTCAATGTGTTTTAAAGAAACTTAAGACATTGAGTCACTTACCTAACAGTTATTTATAGCACTATCCCTCATCATAAATTCAGTGACACAGGCAATCAGCTTCATAATACATCCAGCGAGAGTTTAGTTATGTATATAGTATAAAGTTTCAAGGTAGATTATTTCCATCAGTTATAGTTCAATACCGTGGAACTTATCTGAGCTTAGGGTGTGTGACGTTCCACTTGGTAAGCCTTCACCGCAGGGAAGAGCCACCTCGCTTTCATAGGTCTTAAAGCATGAAGCTTGCTCACGAAATCTCGTTCCGCACCAAGTAACTGGAAGATTTTCAGAAAAATCAAAAAATGCTGAACCAATAATGGTAGGTACATGTCCTAAAATGCTTAACTTACGTTCCAGTTGTTTCCTACTGTTAGGAGAGTAGTATTATTGATTATTGTCAGGAGAAAAAAACAATTTCCTACGACATTTTCTTTAAATTAGGTTTGCATTGATAGACACTTGCGTAATCTTGCACTTCCACTGCAGATGGAAGAGGCAATACACGCTAAGTTTCAAGCCTCTGAATGTCAACCTTAGCATCACATAATTATAGACAAAGTTAGGATCTCAAAACCAACTCACCGTAACATCTATCCGTTACACGTCAGACCCTATTATCTTTCAGATCATATCCCTAGTAGTAGGTATCTTCAAGGTTTTATATCAGATTCAGTTTATCGATCTCGTTTAGCTGTCAGCTCCGGAAGTTTCATCAGCCCACATATTGTTCATAGGAAGTAATTGTTGTTATCCATTTCCGCCACGATTGTTGCTTCAAGGATTTCATTTGTTTAACTACCTTTTATATTCAATTCGCTTCTCTGTTTGAAAGTTTCCTCCGTGTTCGTAGCCTTTATAACGTTCTCAGTGGATTGTGAAATTTAAAATTACAATGACCTGGCGTTACCTAAAAGTGAAAGTGTTGGCTCCGTCGAGCCGGACGACAGAGCCCGCCGCTACGTCGTCACTCGGTTCTCTCGCTCGCTCTCGGCTAACCAGATCTCCATCGCACTGATCAATACATTTGCCTGTCTGGAGGAAATGTTAATGACAGATAGACCCTACCGTCACAAATACTGTACGAAAGATGTAAAATTTTTGTATGTTATGAGCATTTCTTGATGTTCACAGTAGTGCAAACAAAATGACTCACCAAATATTAAATTAGAGCTAGGTACTTCATAGGTTCGGAATCGTTTGTCGCTGCAGGGCAGCAGGGGTTCGGCTCTGATGCGATCTGGCAGCCGACAGCGGAGCCGAGCGACCTCGGGCGGCACGGCCCGAAGAGCGAGAAGGTCATATTGCGTCCTGGCTTAGGGAGTGGCACGGCAGGACTCTGGGCTAAAGGCATTGTTACACGACAAGGCCCCCGGAGGGGCCAAACAATAGCAGACACTATGCTGTTCTAATCATTGAAATAATGACGCAATCCCCTATCGTTTACCTAGTGGGCTGACGATTGGAACCTCGGTCACGTGAGCGCACCCGTTAGCTCGCCGCTGCGGCAGGGCAGCTGCTGTGCCTGTTGTAAGCTTGCGCAGCGAATGACGCACTTCTGCCAGAGATGACGCATATTCTCGAACACGCCTGCGCAGTAGATTCCGCCATTGTCCTCCGTGTCGATGATGCGATGACTCATGGAATAATACATTTAGGTTTGTGGTGAAGATACAGTAATGCAAATCAGGGGTCAACAAGATTTTTATAAAATATTCTTTTATTTTCATACTTAAACATATGTTACAATTTTCTTATTCAATATGAATAAATCCAGAATTCCAATTTAACTATGACGGGATAGAATAAATCGAAACATTTACATTATTTTATGCTAAAATTGAACTAAATAACCAAAAAATGCACGATACCGTTACAAACCCATGTGAAGCTCCGCGACGCCCCAGCGGCGACCAAGATGGCGGCCGTCGGATGCAGACCCACGCGAAACGCAATGGGACTGTAATTTAAAAACATCCTACATATATCACAGATACAAAAACAGTCAACTGCCCTAAATTTCTAGTTACCTACTAGCGAACTACTTGCATTGGCTTTACACTGTCCAATTCTTTGAAAAAACTATCTAAACCGCTGAGATCATTCTTCCATATATTATCGATCTTTTCCCGCTGTAGTCTGTTGAGCTCTTCTTCTTTATTGCTTAGTCCAAGATCAGCTTGCATTTGGGCCCACCTTCTAGCGCGTTCTCTTTGTTTCGTAACTAGTTCACTCTCAGCACGGGTCAGAGAGTTGCTCAAAATGGCGATTATTCTCAAATCGCGTTTTCTCTTTGTCTTGACGCTTATTGATTTACTTTTGACTTGGCGAACCCAGTTAGAGAGGGATTCGGTTTTACTTTCGCAAAAATCAACGATGGATTTCTCTTTATTACTGTAGCCCATGGTTGAAATATTAGGGCACAACAGAAAAAATGCGGTGGGGTTACACACCTGTATCCAACCAGGCACAAAATCACTTTGTAGATAACTGTAGCACTTCACACACAGTCACGTCCACGTAGATTCAGAGGCGAGCGGTTAATGAGGGCGCATGACGTCATGGCCTCATATTTATACCCCACGCTATCGAGGGCCGTGGCCGCCCGCAGCTGCGTAGTTTTCTACAAAATGGCGGCCACCCAGATGCAGCCCATTGGTCCACCGGAGCCGAACCGTTCCGAAAATAAACGAACTAAACGGATCAATACGTTGTTCCGCATGATGTACTATCGGCACCAAAAATATCTTAATATCCTGTACCTACTGCAACAATAAAAATAGAAACTGGATAAAATAGGTACTACGTTAAACAAAATAGAAAATTGCTGATTTAAAACTAAATACTTAGGGTAATAATGGTATGGTAATATGGGTAATACAAATAATAACTACATAATGCAGGACCTAAATAAAATTATGCAAGCGCGTTAAAGTCTTTTAGGCTGTAATTCTAGTATTTTTATTTTAGGCATAATAATATTATAATAAGTTGCTAAATTTTATGACATTGTTTTATATTATATTTATTTCACATTTTGTAAAGTTTTGAAAAGGTGACACAGGGCTATATTGTCAAGAAAGGACCTAGATGCCACTTAATAATATAGTATAAAGTGGCATCTGCAATACGATGCCTCCTCACGAGGAGTTTCCTTTTGTAATGTAACAGTTCGGATCCGAGCAATAGGTGTATCAAACAGTACCTATGTAAGAATAAGAAGAACTGAGCATTACAATGCGTACATTTTCTGAAAATGTATTATTCTTTGTAAGTAAACCTGTTCATTGAGAAATAAATATCTCTAACACGAACCTGTACTTACCGAAAACATTTGTAAGACTATACCAGTGACATGACTGACTGACATTATAAAATCTTTGCTTTATTAGATTGTTATTACAAGAGAATAAACGTCATTGAGGTACCTAGTTTTGTAACATGATCCACAAAGACGAATTTTAACACATTCTAAGTTAATTAAGTGGCCTTTGAGAATGTTCGAGCTGATTATTTTCATGCACTTTTGATGCCGACTGTAGGAATCCATGTTTTCTTGGCATGACTATGGGGCACACAAAAATACCAAGAACGGTGCATGTTTTAAAACATCCCAGTAAGTAAGTAGTTATTTATAAAATAAATTACAATAACTTGTGAAACTTTAGGTTGGCGTATTTTAGCGTTTCGATAAGTTTCCTTCGATAGAATAATGGTATTATTGCGTCGTAAAATATCTTGGTCGATTAATTGGTAAGTTGCTAAGTACCTTACGGTACTTTATTTTCGCCAGACTTTAAACCTATAATGGTAGGTACCTAGATGATAGAAGAACACCATTATCAGCAGAATAAAGTTTTGATCAAAACGAAATAAGAGTAAAATGTGGTTAGATTCACCTTAGATTCACGGATGTTTGCACGAAGGCCGAGGGGAGTTGAAGCAGGCAAGGGGAGGGAGGACATGGACTGTGCGGGCAGAGGGGGGGGGGGGGGGGAGGTGCGGCGGGTGAAGGGGGGTCATGCGACAGGGTATTGATCGTAGGAAGGCACCGCGCCGAGTAAATTCCATCTACGTAGGTAGTACTTTCTGGTGGCATTTTCCTACGACTAGGTATACATACTTAAGTAGGTCTAATTAGACGTTCTACTTATATGCCTATCTAAGTGGGTAATTAGGTACTAATTAGACCATCATCGATCAGATTTTGTCTAATGTGTTAGAAATAAAGTTCTTCTCTTTGGTCACAACAGGTTATTTCCGGAGAAATGTTTAGGTGCTTAACATAGGTACCTATACCTAACAAAGGTAACCTACCTACAGTTATGATTAAGAATGGAAAGTAGGTACCTACCTACCTGATGGCTACATAATAAACATTGCATAATAGGTACGGGAGCCAACAACCTGCCTGACTGCATCGATTTGATACAAAGATGGGACCTGTACCCGAAGTCGGAGTTTTGCTACAAAATTTCGTCACCAAATGTTGTTTTCGTTTCGCCCATTTGTCTCTCTCTATTGTATGGAGAAAATATGAGACGGCAAAAATACGTTACGTAGTTAGAGTTGTTGTCTCATCTTTTCTCCATACAATAGACAGAGACAAATAGGCAAAACGAAAACAACATTTGGTAACGAAATGTTGTAAATGCACTGGGACTTCGGGCTCTGTACCCGAAGTCCCAGTGCATTTACAACATTTCGTTACCAAATGTTGTTTTCGTTTCGCCTATTTGTCTCTGTCTATTGTATGGAGAAAAGATGAGACAACAACTCTAACTACGTAACGTATTTTTGCCGTCTCATATTTTCTCCATGCAATAGAGAGAGACAAAAAGGCGAAACGAAAACAACATTTGGTAACGAAATGTGGTAGCAAAACCCCGACTTCGGCTTCAGGCATCACATCGTAGTAAACCTACATACTGTTGTAGGCAATAAATATTGCACATCGGCTAATTTTAGCTTCTTATAGCGTAGTGTGCGTCAAAAAGAGATAGGTAGCGCTCTACGAAAGCAGAAAAGCCGATGTGCAATATTTATTGCCTACAACCGTACAGTATTATATAGTTAGTAGGTATAGGCCGACCGAAATAGTTAGTATACCTACGGCTATTTCGGCTTCGTAGAGCGTTTTCTCTGTCAGACGAAACAGCCTGGTATCTAATAGGAGCTGTTAAAACACCTATGATTTGTTTCTTAATATAATTATAATTATTTTTATTCTTTACATAATATAATATACAATTTTTTTATATGTAACTACTGTGTTTAGGTTGGAGTGAAAAAAAATAAAAGAACATGTTCTGTTTACGTATTAATTCATATATTTTGGAAAGTTACAGCTGTACTATACATATAATAGAAAATACCACTAAACATCTAATTGTTAAAATGAGACATTCTAATAAAAACAATAATAATTCTAATTTCTAATTAATGTTGTGCCGGGATAAGGGCAGCAATAAGAAGAATAATTCTAGTTCTCAATTCCTTCCATTTCACTATCTGTGCTATCAATGAGGTCAATATCACTGTCATTATCCGCCGTATTTAATACTAGTCCATCAGTATAATTGTCTAAAACGTCTTGTAATCCTCGATATTCATTCTCACAGTGGATTGCATGATCGCAAACCTTTTTCCACCCTTCAGCCCCGATCATGTTTACTTTTTCAGTCAATAATGTTTTTACTGTAGTTAAATTCATACCCACATTCTCAGAGGCTATAAGGCCTTTTAGTTCAGACCATATATTTTCGATTGGATTAAAATCCGGATGATATGGTGGTAATCGCAACACAGTGTGCCCATGTTCGGCAAGTAATTTATCCACAGAAAACTCTGTGTACCTCTCCTTGTGCTGACATATAATACTATAAATCTGGGGTTTTGCCAATTGTGGGTCAATCGGAATTTCATGTCTGTTTAACCAGTTGATCATTTCCTGTTTAATGCAATTTGAATTGGGGGGTCTTTCAACATATTTGTTGTGATAAGGTGCGTTGTCGATAACTAGAACAGAATCACTGGGTATATTTGGGATTAATTGATTAACCAGCCATTTCTCGTAGTTATCGTAATTCATTTCATTGTTATAATCACCTGTAGTGTCCGTGGATTGATACATTAAAAAGGCTCCGGGTACAAAGCCTTTTTCATTTCCCGCATGAACTATTATCAAACGTTGATCCTTTGAAATTGGCTTTTTTACTCCTTTTTTCTTATCATCACTGCAAGTTTTTCCTTTAGTGTGGGATGTGTGTATGGATACTTCATCCATATAGATGATATTTTTTCCAGTTTCACGAAATTTGCCTATTTTATCGAGGTACTCAATTCGTTTGAGGATTACATCGTGCTTTTCAATTAGAACTTTTCGATTATCTTCCATTTTAGTGAACCGAAATCCCATCTCATGAAGTATTTTTCTCAACGTCTTTTCAGAACCATTGTAATTAATCGCCTCAAATAATTTAGCTTTTAATGATTTTATTGTCGGTAGTTCATTAAATCTTAAGTGAAAATCATACACCATTCTTCGAACAAAATCATAATCAAAATTGTCCATACTTAAACAAAATTGCTGTTTTGGTCTTCCTTTTTTCGGAGTGCTGAACTTAATTTCCGTAGAATGGGTTTCAGTATTGGCTTCGTTTAATATATTGTTCAAAGTTCTTCTTGAAATTCCAGTGGCATTTGCAACTCGCTCTTGAATCTTTTTAAAATAATTACTCACATTTTCATCTTCATGTTTTTTAAACCTGTCGGCTTCCGTTACAAAAAAATTATAAACATTGTAGATAATTTCGCGTGACTGACCTAGTAAAGGTTTCCCTCTTTTTCCTAAAGATACCATAGTAATACTTTAAATTGGAGGGTGCTATCAACTCTATATATATATATATATATATATACTTCAAGCTGGACGCGTCCGCACTCCACCACACTTGGAAAACGACTGGCAAAACGTCATAATTATAGGTTGTGTACGGCTGTAGGCAATAAATATTGCACATCGGCTTTTCTGTTTGTAGAGCGCTATCTATTTCACACTACGCTCTTTATAGCCGAAATTAGCCGATGTGCAATACTTGTTGCCTACGTAGGTACAATGTGCAATGTTTGTTGTTGTAGGTATACGTCAGGAAGACATAACACTCTATGAAGCCGAAATAAGCCGATTGTCTTTAAACTTTTAGACACATTTCGATATGCAAAATTGCTTACTACCTAGGTATTATGTATAGTCCGGATCGGTTAAAAAAAAAGCAGCCAAGTGCGAGTCGGACTCGCCCATGAAGGGTTCCGTAGCACGACGAACTACAAGAACCTTTATATTATGTTACTTGCTGTATCATAATAAGGTTCTTGTAGTTCGTCGAAAGGTAAATTGCGGTTTACGGTTTATGACGTGTAAAAAAAAAACTACTGACTAGATCTCGTTCAAACCAAATATCGCTGGAAGTTTGCATAGTAATGTACAACATATATTTTTTTTAGTATTATCATTCCCTTACTTTAGAAGTTAGAGGGGGGGGGACCAACTTTTTTCCACTTTGGAAGCGTCTCTCGCGCAAACTTCTCAGTTTAGAAAAAAACTATATTAGAAACCTCAACATCATTTTTGAAGACCTATTCATAGATACCCTACACGTATGGGTTAGATGAAAAAAAAATTTTTGAGTTTCAGTTTCAAGTATGGGGACCCCCAAAATTTATAGTTTTTTTTTTATTTTTATGTAAAGATCTTAATGCGGTTCACAAAATACATCTACTCGCCAAGTTCCATCAGTCTAGCTCTTACGGTTTCGGAGAAAAATGGCTGTGACATACGGACGGACAGACAGACAGACAGACAGACAGACAGACATGACGAATCTATAAGGGTTCCGTTTTTGCCATTTGGCTACGGAACCCTAAAAATGCGACCTGTACTGTACTGCCCTCCTAATTTAGACAACCGTAAGTAGGGTTTTTATCAAAAATTAGTTAGCTATAGATTCGGAATTAGCGTGATGAGATCTATAATGTTCTCTTTGACGTATTTTAAATAAAACCTATATTTACGAAGTTAATTGAGTCATGAGCACCGTAACCGCGAATTTTTTAATAGCATTCCTAGACATTAATACCGTATGAGCCCTTACGGTTCTTTTCCTTATCGCAATTATATGAATTTGGTCTTGTATCCAAATGTGTAACCTTATGAAGAGCACCGTAAAATAATATTTTATAAGACTTTGTGGTTCTTATCGCCTATTTTCCTAGTGGAGAAGTGATTGACGTGTCGAAACTGTAAGAGCTAGGCTGATGAAACTTGGCCAGTAGATGTATTCTGTGAACCGCATTAAGATTTTTACACAAAAAGAGAAAAAAAACTATAAATTTTGGGGGTCCCCCCCCATACTTGAAACTGAAACTCAAAAAATTTTTTTTCATCAAACCCATACGTGTGGGGTATTTATGAATAGGTCTTTAAAAATGATGTTGAGGTTTCTAATATCGTTTTTTTCTAAACTGAATAGTTTACGCGAGAGACACTTCTAAAGTGGAAAAAAGTTGGTCCCCCCCCTCTAACTTCTGAAATAAGAGAATGATAAAACTAAAAAAAATATATGTTGTACTATGCAAACTTCCAACGATATTTGGTTTGAACGAGATCTAGTGAGTAGTTTTTTTTTTATACGTCATAAATCGTAATCCGCAATTTACCTTTCGACGAACTACAAGAACCTTTATATTATGTTACTTGATGCTACGGAACCCTTAATTGGCGAGTCCGACTCGCACTTGGCTGCTTTTTCTATCTATGCGTTTACACGTAAAAATTAGTTAGTGCTTTTTGTTATGCCAAGTAAAATCGATTCCTATATAGGCATATAAACCGTAACTACTTGACATACGGTGCTCATGCTTAGGATAAGCATATAAAATATTAGCAATGTGCTAAACATAAATATTACTTGCTAAATTAAATTGAAAGTAATAACGCTATCAAGACATTATACCAATCATTATGTAGGGAATCATCACAAGTATGCACCAAAATAATCAAAATCAAATACTTCTTAAAACTGCGACACTGGTCACTTTTTTAAGAAAAAAAACTTTAGGCGCGAATATCTCGAAACTATACTTTTAGTAGTTACGGTTGTCTAAATTAGGAGGGCAGTGTAGGCGAGAACAGATATTATACACAGACAGACAGACAGCCGGACATTTTTGATCAATATAGGTATAAGTAAAAATTATTTATTCAACATTGTAGGTAGGTATTCTATACATATACGATCGTATGTTAATTACTTAAGTCTGTTTATTGTGTAGGTTAGGTAGGTAGGTACCTACTTATCCTACTATCTAAAGAAGTTGATAAAACTGCTTCATCTTATCAAGTTCTGTGAATAAACAACCCACTTACGCAAAAAAGGCACGTTTTGTGTTCTTACAACACATTTCGCATTACGAATCTGTTCAAAAATATATTCTAGAACAATCAATACTTATGCGCAGATCGGGGGATCGGGCAAGCAGCCGAGCAGGTAGAATAACGGTTTGCCGCAGGGCGTGGCGTGGCACAAAAGATTTAACCTTCACAAGAAACGTTCCTTGGATTTCTTACTTACTGAGCCTTTGTGTGACGAGCGAGCGACGCGACGTGGGAATTTAGGGATGGTATTATTATTAGACATAAAGTTGTAAAGGGACAAGAGTCTTCGTAAGCTACGCAGGGTGCTTTGTGCACATAATTATTCAGTCGGATGCAAGTTTTTTTTTCATTTCATGTTGAGATACTCATGAGAATAGGGTCACAGTGTCGTTCCCAAATCCTAGAACATGACACTATTTTTATTATGATGAAATTAATATGAATGTTATTGAATCATAAAAATTAGTTTAAGTAAATATTTTTATTAAAATTTCTTGAATATTTAATGAAAAAAATAGCGAATGTAAGCCGATAGGACAAATAGTACAAAATATTCGGCCTCCAAAGACTGCGAGTAGGTACCTAGAGTCCTAGAGTACCTACTGCGAGTGTGACCTGTAATTTCTAAGTTGAAGAAGAATATCCGAGAATGTTCCAGATTGTTCGAGATAGACCGATCGAAGCGCCTACGGGTAACCAGGAATAATGCCCGGGTTCTATACCTGCGAAAGAGCGAGACAAAGAACCAAAAAAGCTACAATGCGGCCTAGGCGGGTCTGAAGTACCTAGGTACTCTGAAGTCAGCCGTTTGTGTAATCTTCCATTCGCCATTGGCCATTTTCTGACAAACGACTAAGTTTAGACTAGTAACCGGTCGAACTTTAAGTTATTCTACCGTAAGTAGAAAGCTTATCACCGCTGTTAGAATAATAAGATACTTTAACTATTTTTTCACGTAGAAATAATTTGTACTAGGTAAAGTTTCCATGATCTCAATGACCATGGAAACATGGTGAGGTTTTCACTTTTTGACAACACGTGCGTTGGTTTGGTGCCCCTTCGTATCCACGAACAAGGCAAGGATCAAAACTAGTGTTCCAATTTTAAACATTGTTTGTCCATTCGACCATTACCTATCTAATTAGGTGAGTGGAGTAGTCTTTATCCTGCCTTGTTAATTAGTTAGTTTGAAGAACTTATTAATTTGATTTACGCATTAATCTCATGTAGGTTAATTATTGACATTTACTTAGGTAGGTATGCTATTAGGTACATGATAGCTTGTAAGAAAAAGGCATTTACGTAAGCCTAAGGTTTCTAAAAGAAGAAACAACTAGGTAGGTAGTTAGGTATAAGTAGGTAGGTACATATGATCTAAGTACTATTACCTGCCTCCCCACTAACACAAAATATAAAAAAATAATACCTATCTAACCTTTAGATAGAAGGTCGAAGTTAGCTGTAGTAAATAATGAGATGAGAGTACATTATTATTGACAGACAAACAAACAGAATACTTGGAACTAATGATACCAGTTCAAGCACGAGAAAGAAACGTGAGTAATAACAACCAGCAATGTTGTTGACTCAAAAACATGTTTATCAAACAATTTTAATGCGCTCTAAGTGATATTCTGCTCTATACCTCGACAATAAGGTAGCATTTCGCTAATTTAAAATGATAGTGGCTTCATTCCAAATGGCGTCATGTCGGCCATTGTGTGACGTCACCCCTGTCCGAGGCAAGGCAGGGCGACCAAAGAGCAGATGGTGTTCTGTGTATGTTATAATATGTATGTAAGATAAATAGAATAGCCGAGCAGCTGTTTTTAACGTTTGCAACGAACTTTTTGCGTTTTTGTCGTTGGTATGGAATGGAAATGTTATTGAACTTTCTTTAGTAGACGATAAAAGGGTCATTTATTGTAGACAATTATATAAATAACATAAGTACTTAGTTGTTTTTAGGGTTCCGTAGCCAAATGGCAAAAACGGAACCCTTATAGATTCGTCATGTCTGTCTGTCTGTCTGTCTGTCTGTCTGTCCGTCCGTCCGTATGTCACAGCCATTTATCTCCGAAACCGTAAGAGCTAGACTGATGAAACTTGGCGAGTAGATGTATTCTGTGAACCGCATTAAGATTTTTACATAAAAATAAAAAACAAACTAGAATTTTCGGGGGTCCCCATACTTTAAACTGAAACTCAAAAAAATTTTTTTCATCAAACCCATACGTGTGGGGTATCTATGAATAGGTCTTCAAAAATGATGTTGAGGTTTCTAATATCATTTTTTTCTAAACTTAATAGTTTGCGCGAGAGACACTTCCAAAGTGGAAAAAAGTTGGTCCCCTCCCCTCTAACTTCTAAAGTAAGAGAATGATAATTCTAAAAAAAATATATGTTGTACATTACTATGCAAACTTCCAACGATATTTGGTTTGAACGAGATCTAGCGAGTAGTTTTTTTTTTATACGTCATAAACCGTAAACCGCAATTTACCTTTAGACGAACTACAAGAACCTTATTATGTTACATCAAGTAACATAATATAAAGGTTCTTGTAGTTCGTCGTGCTACGGAACCCTTCATGGGCGAGTCCGACTCGCACTTGGCTGCTTTTTTGTAAATTAAGTTAGATACTTAGTGCATTCTACATGAACATAACCAACTGTGTGTACTCGGTACTTTTGGCAGGAAAAAAATTCGTGCAGGTAGCCCTTCGTTTTGCTCAGGACGCATCAAACAATAGAAGCCAACCAATTCTCGCGATCACTTAGGCCAGACTGCACGATTCCTGAGAATTGAGATGAGTGCTGTGTATCATGTGTATGCTACCCGCTTTGAGGCAGTGTTCCTTCGTCCGCATCGCAAAGGACCCAATTGTTATTTAAAGGCCTGCGCACACCTAGGTCGCTGACGATAGCGATCAGTGAAACGCTGTCTTTGACAGCGATATTTGACAGCCTTTCATTGATCGCCAAGGTCAGCGACCTAGGTGTGCGCAGGCCTGATCTATTATGCATGCATGTTTGTTTGTCTGGATAAAATTTTGCAAGTTATATTAGAACCATTATCTCTTATCGTATCGGATAGGTATGGAGTTGATTTTTTAACGGTTTTATTTACAAGTCGGTTCATTTCCGAAGAAGCATGACCTGAATGGATATCTAATCTAGGTATAAACGCACTCTTTAACCATAGAGCACAAAATTAATCAATGATTGACATCACATATTAATTTACGAAAATGTATATTAGTACGCTCGTAAGTAAAAACACTGTTTTAAAAAGATTTTTTTAAATTGATTATCAACTTATGCCGGTCCCGTTTGTTGTTACATAGTGTAAGTACAAATCTTTCCTTAAATTTAATGACAATAATACTATGTCGCTTTCAATAATAAGGTCTCATACGACAACAAATAAACCCGCTTGCGAATTGATTTCGCACGAAAAAGATACCGAGAGCGCGCTCTTCTATTAATTTTCTAAGCTATTATTAAAAATATAGTAGATATTAAACGAGAAATTTCTTGAAAATCTATTCGTATATCATATAAGGTTATACCTACTTTAGTTAAAAAATAAACTTAACTGAATGACCTTGTCGTAGGTAATAAAATTGTATTCGAAGTCTTATCCTCCGCGTTCGGACATTGTTCATAATTTGACAGAATTGTATGGCTATTTGTAGCTCATTACTATCTAAGACTAGATTCAAACAAAGAACTAGGTACCTATATTAAACAATTCCTTTACCAGGAATAAAACAAACAATAGTACCTTGAGTCTTATCTTTGTTTCACACAGCCGCTTGCGACATTATCAATTTCTGAAACAAAAACAAATATTACTGAATATAAATTAAAAAGGTTTGACTCAGATTCGAGCATTGTTTCTGCACACGGGCCATCATTAATAAATAAATAAATATTGTGAACAATCCACACAACACTATCTAGCCCCATATTAAGCAGAGCTTGTACTACGGGAACCAAATAGCTTAGTTTGTACTAAATATTTTTTTTTGTAAATAGATACCTACTTAGAATACATTATAACACAGACAGAGAACAAACATCTGTGTTCACCACACTAATAATTGTTCTCGGTGGGGATCAAACCCACGACCTACGGCGCAGAAGGCTACTTACTATCAACTCAGTTGAGAGGCCAGTCAAAAAGGAAAGAAAGAAGAAAATTAATTTATTTTGTACTTATCGTTATCATGGACTACAAATTCACTTAAATGGTAATGGGAATAGAAGTTATAATGAAACTAGTTTATTTTTTAATCATTCTGTATGTAATTTTTTTATTATTTTCTATCTAAATTACTCAATTCGTTTAGTGTGATGGAAAGTAGACATTTTATAATTTCTGTTCGGCTATATGTGTAACATTCGTAACAAATACATTTATCATTGATGAACAGTTTTCACTACCTATATCGTAAAATTGTGTCGTCATTCGTCAAGGTTCACATTCACTCGCCATCAGCGCGATGAGTTCTAACAAGTATTTTATTCCGAGAACTTTGATTCACTGTGGGTTTGTATTCGTAGCCTATCGCACAAAGAATACCACGAAGTGTCTCGAGGCATCCTTTGTAATTAATCCTTTCCTTGAGTATTTTTTTAAGATCCTTCAAGCTTGGAGGCTTATTGAATTCCGCCTGGTAGGTTTCGATTGTATTTTTTATTACATCTCTGTCTTCCTCTGCCAAATCGCGTCGAAGACTTTTTCTGTTTCGTTTGTTTCGGTGCGGTGATCCTATGGGTATGCCGGTTTCATCGGCCTTTCTTTTCTCAGCATTGATTCTTGATACTGTCTTCTCACTGACTCCAGTGGCTTGTGCCGTTCTCCAACGAGCGTCTGTAAGGCATGTTACACCTTCCGTCGCCTCTTTTTTCATGTATTGGTACACAGAAGCTATCAGCTCTCTTGCCTAAAACAAACGATTTAGGGTTCAAATTCCGCGAATAACAAGCAATCAACTAGTACTTGCCCGGACTGGTAAGGCTACTTTACAAAGAATTCGTAGTAAAAATTTTTTTTGTACGGTTTGGATTATAAACTTACATAATATAAACAGTTAAATTTCAGGTAAAAATACATGGAAACAGTCTACAGTTGTAAAAGAATATGCTAAACAAATTCAAGTTTGGTATTAGACTGTTTTACCTGACTTCCCATAACTTTTCGTTTGACAATTTTCGATTTGACCTTGGGGCCCGACGAACTTGGCTGACCTTCGTTCGTATTTTTGTCCGATGAACCGCAGCATGGCTCGTGTTTGATGAAGTCTGGTAGAAATATGGATTCGTTGATCGTTGAACTACACGGTTCTATTTTAATATTTCTCGAGTCACTGAAATCTTCTTCGATCGAATATTCGGTTTTGATAGTTATCGGCCCTTCTTGTTTGATATTCGCCATTTTGATGATAGCCGTATAACTTTTTTCTTTTTTTTCGTTGCGGATACTTCTTGCGATACCCCCGTTGCCATGCAATACAAGGCTGCAACTGACGCAGAATGTCTACGGTAACATGACCCGCCCCTTTTTGCAACACTCTGTTTTAATTTGGACCGTATAGTTAAGGCTGTAAGGTTTAATTTAGAATGAAACATTCCTCTCGTGCTAGCCTGAGAGGCGGAGCCGTGTTAGAATGGCTGTATCATTAGCGTTCTCTCTGTGAGCGAACGAGCGTATTTTTGCAGTAAATATAAGAAACTAGCTGCAACTCGCGACTTGGTCCGCTTGATTCTATTATGGCCACTTTTTATTTTCCGCTTATAAAATAGCCTAGGTATATTCTTTCTTCTCTATTCTGGGGCCCGATGCTAGCAAAATACTTTATTTGTTACGGTAGATATGCCAGAAACTGTCGATATACTTATATCTATCGTGACAAATCTCAAATGCACGTTACAATACCATGAATGTTCAATGACAAAGTGTCAAATTGGGTCCCTGTAGTGTTCCGACTCACAGGATGTAAGCTGTCGGTATGTCCGTGCGTTCCAAGGTCAGTTCAATAAAAAACGAGTAACGAACAAGTTTTAACATGATTCAGCCTTTCAGCTCCGTTGGTAATAAGCTCTGCCTTCTGCGCCGTAGGTTGTCGGTTCGATCCCCACCGAGAACAAATATTTGTGTAGTGAACACAGATGTTTGTTCTCTATCTGGTATTCTATGTATGTATTTACAAAAAACTGCGCATACATAATATAATTATCATACCAGTTATCTGATTCCCATAGTACAAGCTCTGCTTAATTTGGGGCTAGATAGTATTATGTGGATTGCCTACAATATTTATTGATTATTTATTTAATTATTGTGAGAACGACTTATTTTTAGGTAGCGTTGTAAGTCAATTAGTTTTCGCAATCCCGCAAGGGGCACTGGTCGTTTCTCCATCCAAAATCGGGGCTCTATAAGTCATTTTGGTTAAGCTATAGGATCGGTACTTATACAAATAAAATAAATAAATATTGGAGACAATTCACACAGCACCACACAAATATTTGTTCTCGGTGGGGATCGAACCAACGACCTACGGCGCAGAAAGCAGAGCTACTACCAACTGAGCAACATACACACAAACACACAACCAACAACCCACAACATATTCTGTCCCTTCTCTACAATATTCTTTTTAATTATAACTCCCCGCCTTATCTCAAGCAACGCTTTGAGTTCCTGCACCAAGCCAACGATCGAAATCTTCGATCTTCCGAAACCTTACAGCTTTTTACTTCTGTCAATAGTACTAAACTGTATGGCAAGTCTTTTACCATACAAGCTGTACGGCTCTCTCCCTCTGTCCGTCCAAAGGTTGTCTGGAAGAGATCGCTTTTAGCTATAAGGCTGCCCATTGTACCTTACTTCCTATATATTTGTAATGTTTCTTTTATAATATGTTTCTTAAGTGTACAATAAAGTATTAATATATCTATCTATCTATCTATCTATCTGAGCTGAGAGGCCAGCCAAATGAGCTTAAAGTGTGGTGATAGGATAAAAAGTGCCTTCTATAGTGCATTATGATGTGAATTACCTTTATGGGTTGAAGTGCGTTAGTCAGTTGCAGACCAAGGCTTCTAATGAGGACAACTGGCGGTAAGTCGACGGTGTACAAGCGATGCAATGCTTCTATAGCCATCTGTGTGGGCACGTTGTGACGTTGGCGTGATGTTTCGTACTTTTTCATCCAGGACGGGTTATCTGTGGGATAAAATACTATTCATATAATATGAATAAAATAAAATAATCTCCGTTCGTTGCGCATTTAACTTTGACTGGCCTCTCAGCTCAGTTGGTAAAAGCTCTGCTTTCTGCGCCGTAGGTCGTGGGTTCGATCCTCACAGAGAACAACCATCAGCTAATTGTATGAAAGAACTGCTTACTTAGGTGCTTAGACATAGGCCCTATAAATTTCCAGTAAGAACGATTTTGAGCCCTCTCTATCCACCGACTCCCGCGATCCTATCTAACCCCAAACTAAGCAGAACTTGTACTATGGGAACCAGATAGCTGATATTTTTTTGTAAATACATACTTTGAATACAATATAACACCCAGACGGAGGACAAAGACCTGAGTTCACCACACAAATATAACAAAGCCGTTGGTCCATCGGTGTGAGCGTCCTACGTGAACCTTGGTTTCATAAATGGGTATAGAAGATAAACTTACTAGTATCTAATCCAGCGTAAATAGAGTTGGAAAGCAGTTCAGTCAAATCTTTGACGTCTCCAAAGCCGAGGTTAACGCCTTGACCTGCCAATGGATGCACTCGGTGCGCTGCATCGCTTTAAACAACACAAATTATTAAAAAAAAAGTGGATGTGACATTATGGACGGACAGACAGACATGATTTTTTTTGACATGACGAATCTATAAGGGTTCCCTTTTTTGCCATTTAACTACGGAACCCTAAAAATAGATTCACGAGACCCCGGCACGATAGTAAGTATCTCTTCAGACTTTTTAGTACCAAGTCACCTCAAAATTCTTTGAAGGAGGGTTGTCTAAAAAGAACGTCTAATTATCACAAACTATGCCAATTTGACCTGTAACTAATTATATGTATTAAAAATCTTTAAAAATGCTATTAATATTATAAATGGAAACTTGACCGAATACTAAAATCGTATCAAAACAGCATAATCTTAAGACAAATTAATGTTTTAGATTGAGGTTGATTGCAGAAACAGCATTATCCCTTACTTTATACACGCAAAGAAAACACAAAACACCTATCGTCTTTTTAGTAAACATGAATATTGCTGCCTCTGATTCTAACTGCGAATAGCGCCATCTCTTGATAACAACAAGTTGTATGTAAAGGTTGTGTGTACTGCGTAGTGTAGTTCTAATTTTGAATCGTCGTGAGGTCGTGACGCAAGAGCTTTTTGAAGTTATCAATAGATGGCGCTTTACAAAAATAATATGAGCAGGAAAGACCGATGCGATATATTTTTAGCATAATTATAAGCACTCTCAAGTGTAGATTTTTTGACAGTTGAAAAATGACAAAAATCTATGCTTGAGGCTCGACTCAGACTCAAGCACTGTTTCTGAAGGGCCTTAGTTCGACTTTGTTTAATTTGGTGACAAGATAAGAAGTGGACTTTTTGGTGACGATTTGCTATAGAATGAATTACCCAATAAGTGCAACGCCCGGTGCAATATATTTGGTGCTATGTCCGAATCCGAGGGGAAAAGCAGCCCGTGACGTCGGAACTATGGACCGCACCGATGGCGGCAGTTGCCTAGTGGCGCCATCGGGGATGCCAACGCGGCGTAGCACGGTCGAAACCCAGGACGTGGCGGCGTCTACTGCACTAATACGGGGGTACTCCTTCCACTGTTAAAAAATAACATTTATAAGCACATGTTTTTTTCTCATTTTAAGAAATACATTTTTAGTTAGGCATAAATAGACACAATATTTTTCTTTCAAGCATAAATAAAGCCCTTACCAAAGCATCGTTCAAGGCATCAACGAACTGTTCTTCTGGCAATTGCAATAGCTCTTTAGCGTTGTCCTTCCATGTAGACCAGACGAGTGAGCTACGTTTGGAGTCGAGAGGCAGAAGGGCGACTGGTCCAGTGGGCAAGAGACGTTGCCATGCTGTCGTGTTCTCACATTCCTGAACGCAAAAAAAATCGGCAAATTTATCATCCGCATCACTCGATGTGCGGGCTGGTTTTTCCGCAAGTAGGCCGCTGATGGCAGGCCCTTTTTGCGTGACCCTTGACACGTGTTAATCGAACTTTTTTAGGTTCTACGACACGCCAGTTTCCTCACGATGTTTTCCTTCACCGTTTTGAGAGTACTGGCATAGTGCACATAAATTTTTCGACGGAAAAACTCATTGGTACACGACTGGATTCGAACCCACAAACTTCGGATCGGAAAAGGCGGGGCCACTACCACTAGACCACCAGTGCTCATTCCTGAACGCAAATAAAGTAAAGTAAAAGTACACAAGTCTGCATCCATTGTGCCCAGGATACACGAGGCTAGTTTTTCAAGCCAGGGTGGCAAGATAGTGATAGAAAGCTAGCAAGTTATAGTTCTAGCTTCGTGTTAACAGAACTGCTATATGAAAATTGAAGCTAGTTCTGTTTACACGAAGCTAGAACTGGTCTCGTGTATCCCGGGCATTGTAGATGAGTTATATAGCGTCAGTCACTGGTGATTGCCCAAGCCCTACTAGCGGGACGCTTTAGTGCCTGAGACCCTGTATTATTGCATTGCATACGTCTGACTAAGTGAAGTGGCACCACACTGGAACTTTACTGCTATTATTTTAGATTATTATTTTTGATTTGTAAAAGGATCATACAAAAAAACGGTAGGAACCGAGCCGTAGTTTGTTGCCTGTTCTTCTAGGCTTGGTCGCGTGGAACTGGCTCCTAGACTCACCTAGCTTTAAGACGTTTCAAAGTGATTCTTGTAATTGAACTGAATAAAGACAATTTTGATTTGATTTGGACAGGATTAAGATGGAATAGTCTTACCCAGCATCTGATAGTCTACTATGTCAGTTTTATAACTTACCTCTGATAGGTATACAGTTGCTACGACGCCCATCTGATCATAATTCCAAGAGAGATACTGCACTCCCATCGCTTTCCGAACTGCAGAGTTTGCTCCGTCAGCACCGATCTGAAATATATAGAAAAGGATTTTTCTCTCTCATAATCGCCAATTTTTTTTACTTTTCTAACTGTTGAGATCTAGAGATCCCGTTTGTATCTTTAGTTTATCTTATAGCACTAAGGTTTGTCGGTGGGTGATAGACAAATCATCAAGAAACATAATTACCTACTTACTGAATAAAATATAAAATATGAATTCTTTCCAATAAATTTAAGTGAAATTAGGGGATGTGTGTTCGAGATGGTTGCCTATACTTCATGGACTTTGATATCTAGGTGCTGCGCAAACGTAGACACTTTTCGTTGCTGACTCGGCACACCATCACAGGGAATCGTAGTTGCTGTGGCCTGTAGCGGTGCCGGACAAAGTTTTACGTATGCGCATGGAATGTATAATTTCATGCTGGTTCTATAGTATTATATAGTATTCAAATATTCATCGGTAGCTTGCGTCTGTCTACCGTACAAGGATCTGACACCAGATTCAAAAGTGTCCACGTTTGCGCCCTGCATTAACTTGCAACTTGCAACTAGTCAGTTTCGATAGTCAAGCTCAGAATAGAAAACGTTTAGGCATTGTATGAGCGAACTATTTATACATATAGGTACGTTTTATGAAATGGAACAATGCTAATGGACTTTTCAGCAATAAGTTCTAAGAACTTCGAGCTTTTAACTACATCATCAGTCGGGCGATACACTGCTACAAAGGCAGACAATGTTAATAGGCTAAAAACCTTCAAACAACGTGTCACCCAAATATTTTAACGGTTTTTAAAGTATAAAATCGGCAGTGATTTTATCTTATTAAAAATTTAAAAATGTACAAATGTGCGGATGAGAAGTTGTTTGAGGGTTGTCATTAACCGACTTCAAATAAAGAAGAGGTTCTCAATTCGTTTTTTTTTAATATTTGTTATTTATGAGCCGATTTGAAAAATTCTTTTTTTATTTGAAAGGTTATATACTTCCAGATTGGTCCCATAGAAATTTAATCAAAATCGGTTTAGCAGTTTTGTTTGAATTGCTTTTTTTGTGTTTTTTATAGCATATTCGCCATTATATACTACGCCATTTAAAAGCCGAATTGAAAAAATAATCTTTTTTTATCTGAAAGAAATACACACATCAAACTTGTCTATGGATATTTTTAACATTTTGTTGATTTTTACAAAAACTGAAAATAATTTCTTTGGAAAACTAGGTATGGCAAGAACATTTATTTTGTGTTGTTTATAAATAATAAAAAAATACAACTCTTCTATATTATCTATATATATAAAAAATTCCTGTCCTAATTTGGAACGCGATAAACTCCGAAACTACTGAACAGATTTTGACAAAATGTTGTAACCGTCTATAATATGGTCCAACTTAAAAGATAGGATAGTTTATATTCAATATTTTGGTGTTATTGTAAAATAAGGGGCAAAAGTTTCGAAATCTATGTCTATCCTTTTCTAACACGTAGGGACTTCTCTATGTCTATCCTATTCTATCACTTATGGATTTTTCAGAAAATTCTTGGCTTTGACGAGAATAGAATGCTCATAGACGCTCTACAATGTTCTATAAGGTTCTTGAATGGTCTGGAATAATCAAAGATTCGAAGACTGAAACTATTTAGGATAGGTCCAGAACTATGTAGAACACTCAAATATACCTAAATATACCCATGCTAGCGGTTCGATTTTCGTTTCTTGGTTTTCCCGAATTGAATACTTATATCTTAATCTTCTAGAATATTCCGTACCACTCAGTTCAAGAACGTTCGGCCGCGGCGCAGCGGCCTCTCTTATCAAGTAGGAAACGCGCAGGGCTGCCGCAACACGTCTCGCTGGTTAGCCAGGTGGCACGTATTTTTTTTTGTTTTCAAACTAACAATGTCTTCTCAAGAACCTGATTCGTCACTAATTTACTTGCTAAATAAAACTGTGGAACACACTTAAAAATCAGGTGATGACTCCCGGACTCATTAGTTGATTTACAACCATTTCTAAAAACAATATTAGTATGGTAACATACATTACTTACCTACCTACCTGGTTAGTGGTTACATCACATACGCACGTCATAGATAAGTAAGTAGTTCGAAAACACGTGTTGGCAGCCCTAGCGTTACAAGTGCGACAGAGTTGCGTGTTAGAATGAGAAGTGCGATGTAGTTTATTACCGGGAAGTATCGCTGCGGGCGGAATTGTACTTTATTTTGTCGTAGCAACGGTCGCTTTTTATTTAAACAGTTCCGCGGAATTTGGTAGGTAGGTATAGGTACATTATATTCAGGAATTTTCGATTGCTGGCAGTAGGTACTGGAAAGTTCGATTGTTGTAGGTATAAAAGCAGGAACTCGGTGAATTAGCGTCATTTCCATTCTGGTATCCATAGAACAAAGATCGGAGAGAGAATCAAAGTGAACAAAGTGAAGTGTTTTCCGACCGATGCGATGGCGGCACGACATAATGAGAATAACGGGTGCAACTTGGACGGCTAGCTCAAAATAGGAGAAATTGGAGAGGGATAGCCTTTGCCCTCAAATGGGCGTCCCAAGACATCATACCAATAGAATAATATTAATATTAATAGGTATGTGTAGAAAAACTATGAATGAATATAACTATGTAACGAAAATTGTCTTTGGAAATCAAATGGCTTAGTGCATTAAATTTATTGTGGTATTAATTTGAAAAAAATAAAATATTCGTTTTTTATCGATCTATGTCTATCCTTTTTTTAACATTTAGGGACTTTTATATTACGTCTATCCTTTTCTATAACGCAAGTACATTTCTATAATTTTAGATTTGGTTAAAATGTTCTAGAAAATACCTACTGCTCTTAAACGTTCTAGAATGTTATTTCATTATCATCATCAATTTATATGAGTCCACTGCCGGACGTAGGTCTCTTTCAAGACTTGCCACTGAGCCCGGTCTGCGGCTCATGAACGGCAATGTTCTTTAACTTTCTGGAATGCATTTCGAACCATGCATTGTGCTGATTTCAAAAATTATTTCACTATTGAAAAGCTACATTCACCTTGAGTAACATAGGCTATAAGTATTTAAAAAAATGTCCACCCGTGCGAAGCCGGGACAGGCAGCTAGTTTTCTAATAAAAAATTAAGTACGAAGAAAATTTCCAAAAATCTGAAAATTTACAAGGTTCGGTAAATTGTTTTAAAACTATGTAAACGTTTCCAAGACTTTCTAAAATGACTTTTTTACAATTTAATAAACGTTGTTGCTTCCCCTGACGTTGATAACACATCTACAATCAAAATTAAAGGTGTCAAAGTCTCGCAGGGGTATGCGATCCCATGTTCTTTTTAAATGGCAAAAAAGTTGGTCTTCTGTGGTGAAATTTGTAATTGCTGAAAGCCCTTCGCTGCAACACAGCCGAAGCCTGTTCAATTGGGTTTAAGTCGGGCGACTGTGCAGGCCAGTCCAAAACCGCGAAATCATGTTCTTGAAGGGCAGCTGACACCAATCGCGCCGTGTGTGAAGGGGAATTGTCATGCAAGAGCTGAAATTCCTGGTTAATTTGAATTCAATCAAAAAAGAAACCATGATTTTCCCACCTCGGTACGAATGGTCTTCTTGTGGATGCTGGAGGTGATTTTGTCTGCCTGGGACTCTGCAAACACGAGTTCTTCGTGAATCAGGGTGGAATCCAAACCGAGAATCATCATTAAAGAGAACCATTGTCCATTGGCCCTTGTTCCATAACAAATGTTCCTGAGCCCAAAGAAGTCGCGTTCCGCGATTGGCTCGTCGTAGAGCTGGCGCACGAAGTGGCCTACGAGAATGAAGATCAACTTCATGCAGATGATGTATACTTCTAGATTGGTCCCATAGAAATTCCATCAAACTAGGTTCAGCCGTTTGGACATGAAGTCGGTTTCTCTTTAATCGTAAATTATTTTAATCATCATTTGATCTCCCCTTATAAGATTTCCAACTAAAAAGATTGTTTAGAACGAAAACCAGTGCTTAAATAAATCGGTAGGTACATCGGAAAACTTTGAGTTAAAAAGCAGACCCTGGATACTCAACCAAATCCCATATAAAAATCGTGTTACTAAATTTATTTATACGCGTGGGGCGTGGGACGTAAAACTATCATTTTCATTGCAGATAAATGAAAATAAGTACTGTTATGAAAACTAAACAGCTTTATGTTTCGATTGGCTTTTTTCAAGTGTTGTCTAAGACTGTGATCTGATGGTAGGCATCCTCTCTGACATTTTGGTACTTACCTACTATCCTACTCAGTTAGTCCAACTTAGTTCAGCAAGCTGAACTTCTTGGAGAAGGAATGGTTGAGCATAGAGCTCTTCTCGTGTCCGAGCTCTGGTACTTTTTCATGTGGGTGTTACATATACTCAGAACTGGAGTACATAAGCCTTCCATGTAAATATATTCATAGGTTTCCAATAATCTTCATCATCAAGAACTAGACTCGTTTAAATATAGAAAATATAACAAAGCAAGACGTTAAGATTTCCGCACAAAATTACGAGTCTATTAGCGAGTGTTCTTCAATAAGCTACAGTTGTGCGCGGTGCGGACTAAACCGTACGATATTTCGGTATAAATAACTTTATTTCTCAAAAAGCCAACATCACTTACAACATGAGAATTACTTATTCTAGCTATAATAATAATCCAGTGCGGGTAGAAGATAATTTAGCAAATAAGATTGTTGATTAAAGAAACGAGTTCGCTACATTCCAAAAGCGTTCAGAATATTTCAATTAGTTTAACATTAAACACGTGTAAAAGTTAAATAAATATTATGATGTTTTACATTTCCTACCTCTGTAGAGCAAGAGTGTGAAGTAAATTCGTGCGTAAAAGATCTTAATTTAGACAAATTTATTTATTTTGGCAGTTACAACTTTCAGCAAATTTATTCTCCATTTGAATTCTGTGATTTATAACTATGATGAAATAAAGTGACAAGGTGTGCAAGCTCCCATTCTTCAGTTATGATAGGTTTCCGAGATTCGATAAAAGAAAACAAGCAAACGGTAAGTCTTATTTATTGCCTACTAACGAGAAAGGTTCTTCAAGAGGTAAATTTTTTGGAACTTAAGAACATAAGAGATTTAAATCTAGGAGAGAAGGTACAAGGTGTACAACCAGTAACCAACACCTCCAGTAAAACCACCCTCAATAAAATATTGCACAACACTACGGTTTTCTACATTCAAATCGTTTTAAGGTTTCGTTTTATGCAGTTTTTCCGTCTAGCATAGCTACATTAGCTACCTAAGTGTACGGCCTGAGTGCACGCTCTATTCGAGCGTCGGGCGGGGAGGGGCGTGCAGCGTTCAGGTTAAACACGTGCTACCCGTAGTGGCCGTCCTGAGTGCGGCCGAGCGGAGCGTGGGCAGCAGCGGGCTTGTTTGCGTCGAGCGGGGCGTCGCGTGCAAGTTCAAACCAGTTTGTGTTTTGCAGCGGTGATACGTGCGTTCTTGAAGGATGTCGTTTGAAGAAATAATTTCAGAAATACAAAATAAACCTGAAATATGGTTATCTTCGCAAATTTATTGAAATTTATCTTAAATTCACCCTTAATGTTTCAAATAACGTAGAAAACTCTCCAAATTGTTTTCTTTGCTTCACAATGTTACAAGGACCTTGTCTTGACTCATAATTAAATTTTAGCCACAAATTTTCTTCATGTGGCCTGTATAATACATATCAATAATATCGTATGACGCAGACGCCATGATGAAAAATGTGACCGGCTCACACGAACGCTAAGCGTGCACTAAGGCCATTCGGCGAACGCTCTTTCGCCGCATGCACGCAACGCTGAACGCTCCGCTAGACGCTTCTTCACTCAGGCCGTACACTAAGTCATAAGAAAAAGCGGCATTTAGTAGAGACTTCAATATTATTTTTTGAAGACCTATCCACAGATACCCTACACGCCCATACGTGTGGGGTATCTGTATCTCAAAAAATAATTTGATGGAAAAAATGTTTGAGTTTCAGTTCTAAGCATGGGGAATCTCCAAAATTTGTTGTTTTTTCTGTTTTTGTGTGAAAATCTTAATGCGGTTAACATAATACATCTACTTACCAAGTTTCATCAGTATAGCTCTTACAGTTTCGGAAAAAGGTGCCTGTGACATACGGACGGATAGACAGACAGACATGACGAATCTATAAGGGTTCCGTTTTTGCCATTTAGCTACGGAACCCTAAAAGAGGACCATATCAATTGAAGTTGTGTGTTTTTAAAAAGTAAGTTGGTATACCTAATAAAGGTGACTCGTTCCTCAGCCTTACCAGCGGTTAGGCATTTTAAGTAGATAATTTCGAACATTATAAAGCGAAAAATTTTAGTTCGAGCTGCGATGAGTAATTTTATCAAAACCATAGATTCGCTCACAGTACGATTAACATGAAGAAAAACAAAGAAAGCCGTGATGAATAGATACGTTCGGAAAGATCGCCCGAAGCCCGTCAGCTGAACGTATTCTAAACAAGAGTTAAAATAGAATAACTAATGTAAACTACACTGTAACTACTTTTATTTATATAGGGAATATCTTTAAATATTGAGGTGGTGCAAAGTATTAACCTGAAAACGTATGTTATTTATTACGTGTTCAGAAGCACGCATCGACGGAAAAATCGGGAATCTGGGAAATGTAATTTCAAAGATCAGAGTGCTTGACTCTGATATTTGAGATAACAATGACGAAGACGTTGGTAACCATTTCCAACCAAGCATTGCTTCGCAGATCATGCACGTTATGAACGTGCCCAGACGATGCACTACTTTGCGTCCATCAACTTAAGTACAGGAGCCTAAGGGCGCTTGTACACGCTAAGAAAAAACGCCGGGTCTACCCAAGAATTCGTGTCGTAACTAGAAAATAACTGTGTACACTGCTCGCAGCGGTGCACGAAAAAAATCTTATCTGCGCAAGACAAGACGCGGCGAACGTTGTTGCGTTTTCGTGTGTGGAAAAGACAAAATTCTTGTCGTCTACACGAAGAATTTGTCTTGTCTGCCGCAGGAACGGCAAATTTTCTTAGCGTGTACAAGCGCCCTAATTCTCGGGCCGACCAAGATTTTCAACGTCCCTTAAATACCCATTGGCATTGCACAACCCCCCACTTTTTTATACGTTTTCCGTATATCGTAGCGGTCGAGGCTTCTACAATGAGGTCGTCGATGAATTACTCAAGGAAATCATCCATTCTCTCTTCGAAAAGAAGCAATAAAACAAAATTGCAAAATGACCTCGGTTGGCTCGGAGAATTAGGCTCCTGGTGTGCTAAGCCTCAAGTGTCTGTAATCTGAGCGACACCTAAACCCTAACACAGCGATATTATGTGTGAATGAATACGTGAATTATACCCAAGATTTTTAAGAATTAAATAAGATGGTGCTCGGCAAAGCCGAGAATTAACTATGAAATATCCTATCAGTCCTTGAATTTCATTTAATGGTCGTCAGTACGAATACGAAGATATGATGGTGTTTATCATAAAATCGGTATTGTAGTTCTAATATTGGAACCTTGATGCTATTGTTTGGATGAGTTTCTCTTACCATATGGTTTAGGTCACTTTATGGCATGTCTGATAAATAGCTAGCTTCAGAGCAGCAGAAATTCTCTTAATATCTTGCCTGGACTTCGAGTTAGATAAAATAGACTTTGCCTAAATAGGTTCTTCATGACTCGTTTCAGTATAATTTATCACGCTGAATACTAGTTTTCTTTGTGCTTATGAATTAATCGAACTTTTTCCAGAACTTTTAAAAATAAAACTAACTGGAAATTGTGTCATTGGTCTGAGAGCCAGGGCGATTTCAATATTTGCGTAGGAGATCTTGTGGTGTGGTCGTCACATCAAAAGATGCAAATAGACTAAGCGAGATTGTGATAATAACATGATTTGTTGATTAAATCTTATTATGAAAAAGATAAAAGATTTTTAAAAATGATGTGTTCACTATGAGATGTTGTTAGGATATTACGTAATAACATAAGAAAAACGGTAGGGACGGCAGGGGAAAGTAGGGAGTTAAGTAGGAACTGAATAAATTAACCGACTTGGTATTAGGTACATGGATCTCACAACTTTCTGATCTGAGTTGCGAGACTTGGGGTTTTTTACAAGTTATGTTTTGATGGCATTCAATGTTCTCTAACATAGAAAGATCTCGAACATTCAAAAACTCTACCCGGACAACTCTTGGTTAATTATATATCTTGCGTAAAATTAAGAAATTGGAACATTTCGCGCCGGTATCGGTATAGGCGGTAACATAAATCAAAAGATGTGTCTGTATTCGTTTCCCGAATTGTGATTAAATAAATAGGAAGGGATGACACGGCCGAGAGATGTTTTCTGTTCAGTTTTCAGTAGATCGCTCGCGCAGCGTCAATATGATCCGCACATACGCGCGACGCTCTCGGAACGCATCACTTCGTAGCGAAAATTCCCAGAAAAATGTTAAAAAGAAAAAGGTTAATAAGATAAATCTCTCTTGGAAGTGGCGCTTATTCACATTTATTTGATCGTGCATAAAAAATATAGCCACCTGTTATTTAAAATCATTGCAGTGTGATAAAAACGTATTAAATTAATTTATTGCGGTTTGTTTCTCGACGAGACAATACCTACCATATCTTATCATAATATCTTAAAATAACGGTGAAATGGGGTTTTTTATACAACTTCCTGATGCAACAATCCTACCTGATGTGCAGTAGTAAAGCTCTCTGTGGGGGCCTCGTTCGGAGAAGTACTACCACCATGCCTATTTCAGCCGTGAAGCAGCAATGCTTTTTGAGCTAAGACATGCTAAGCTATGTGACTTCCCAAAAAGAAAACGAATCCTGAAATAATTGAGAAAAATTCTAAAGATTTTGCGCACAATGTATTTTTTTTTATATCTTCTGTAGCCGCAACGTCAGTCATTTTGGGAAGTCACATAGCTTTTTGATTTTAATTGTTTTTCTGGAGTTATTTGAGTTTTGTTGTGTAATTTCGGTGGCATTACTTGAGGTCTTAGCTCAAAGTGTTAGCAGTTGGAATGAAAGTGTATTATGTGATATTCTAATTTGAAAAAGTTTCTGATGGTTTTGAAAACAAATGACCACCAGTTTAGAAAAAAAACGATATTAGAAACCTCAACATCATTTTTTATAAAAACCTATTCATAGATACCTACCACACACGTATGGGTTGGATGAAAAAAATTTTTTTGAGTTTCAGTTTCAATTATGGGCCCCCCCCATTTTTTTGTTTTATTTCTACTTTTGTGTAAAAATCTTAAAGCGGTTCACAGAATACCTCTACTCGCCAAGTTTCATCAGTCTAGCATTTATAGTTTCGGAGAAAAATGGCTGTGACATACGGACGGACAGACAGACATGACGAATCTATAAGGGTTCCGTTTTTGCCATTTGGCTACGGAACCCTAAAAAGCGTACATCATGGCGGCCTGACGAAAGACGTAAATTTGAAAAATTCCAACCCAAGGTAAAAACAAAACGTAAGACTATTAGGTATGGTCTTGGCTCTTGGTACTATAGTGCTTCGAAAGGAGCGAAAAGGAATCAACTATTTCATATTGTATTGGATTATTTTATTTTCTCGCAATCGTATTGAAAACTGATTGTTACACGCGGCACTAAAAATCCATTAAAATTCGGTTTCTATTTATTCCCTCGCTAAAACTCGGGATTAAAACTACCTCGTATTTAAATGGGTCATTTTAGCTCCTTCTATAACAATCTACTATCTACGTTCGTAGGTTTTCCGTGAGGGCAGTTCGCGATGGTACGTTGGCATGAGCGAGGTACCAGAAGCCGCGGAGGAGGATTTGGAAGCGGGATATATATCGAGCGACGAGTCGGGACACGGGGCAGACCTCGCTGAGAGGCTCAGGGTGAAGCCTTCGAGAGATATTTGGGAACTAGGTAAGAACTAATTACAGATAAAATAACACTTTATTGCGCAAGGATACATCGTAGTACTAACATAACTAAAAAAGTACGATAGGCGGCCTTATTGCTGACAGACACTAACGGATAACCACCACGTGGCTTAGGGTATGATCATTGCTTTTGAATTTAAAAACAACATGGCATGCAAGGTCGGTCAAAAAATAAATAAATGCGAAAACGCAGAGCTTACTTGTATTGACCATGTAGCCATTGAAAATTTGTGCAGTGTTGCTGGAGTTTGCTTGTAGCGAGAATGGCCACTAACTAGTTTGGATATTGCATTGACATGTATACGTTTTCAGAGGAAATTCAATACATGCTAAGCCATTTACCACATGCTGAAGAGATATCTTTACTAGTGGAAGCGGGCCAGTACAACGACACTATTACAATGGCTGCACAATCACAAGAATGTCTGAGAACATCAGTTCTATGGGCTTGCTGGCTTGGAAAGAGCCAGCTTTTGGCTCACTTGTTGAAGGTGAATGGGTTTGATCCTAATACCTGTGATGACGCTGGCAGGTGAGATGTTCTACTCTATTTTAGTTTGTAACTCAATCACGCACAGGACACACACACCCTCACAGCACACATACAGCAGCAAAGGAGAATGGAAAAAATAGACAAGTTGTGCTGGTCCCAACAAGTGGGATAAGGGCAGGATTAAGAAGAACTCAGTCACGACGTATCGATCGGCTGGATCGATTTTGATATATTTTACTCATATACTACTTTTTCGTAGCCGTAAGCGGAAGCTAGTCATAAATAAGGCTTTCCATCGTCTTTGTGTTTCAGGACAGGCCTGCACCTAAGCTGCCTAGTAGGCAGTCAAGAATGTGCAAAATTATTACTGGAGCATGGAGCATGTCCCAACAGTTGGGACACATCCAGCGAGACAAAAGCGACACCTCTCCATTGCGCCGCAAGTGCAAAGAGTTTAGCTTGCGTCAAGGTAAACAGGATACCGACATGAAAGGTGACCCAATTCAACTGATTGGGGGTAATGTTAATTTGTATTTTTGCAGGTGTTGATCTGTCACGGGGCCGAAGTGAATGCGGGGCTGGCAGAACGGTCGCCGCTACACTATGCAGTGCTCAGTGACGCACCGGAAGTAGTCAGCGAGTTGCTGGATGCCGGCGCATGCCCAGACACTCCACAGGTGCGTTTTGTTTATATTCCATTTAAATTGTGTTATAAAAACATTGCTGTGCTCTTTCCCGAACCGATAGAGTATGTTTCCAAAATTAAATGTTGATTGTATAGATGCTATTCAATTTACAAATCGGTTAGATTTCATTCTACGGCGCGGGAGGTTGAAGCCTTGGCAAGCCTTCAGCGCAGGTTCAAGTAAGCGCTGGATTACTGTACTGCCAACTACCAAGCCAAGCCGTAGTTTGTTGCCTGTTCTTCTAGGCTTGGTCGCGTGGAACTGGCACCTAGACTCACCTAGCTTGAAGAAGTTTCAAAGTGACCCTTGTGATTCTACTGAATAAACACTTTTACTTTTGATTTTGCCATTGACCAGTCTATAAATTATCTTACAGATCAATGATTCAGAAAGTACAACTACACCACAAACTAAGCCGTTTACGTGAATGGTTTCAGGTGTTTACAGAGACGCCGTTACACGTAGCAGCGTCACTCGGCTCAGCAGCTTGCACCAAGCTGCTTCTTGATGCCGGTGCTGACGTCAGAGCAGCGCTGGGCACTGGCAAGGCCACTGCATTGCATCTTGCAGCCGAGGACGGCCATGCGGAATGTGCGAGGATGCTGTTAGAGCATGGAGCTCATATCGACTGGCCTAACTTCAGGGGGCAGACGCCATTGCATCTTGGTAAATATTGCAAGCTATACACAAAAACAACTACTAAAGAGACCAGGTACTGAAAATTGTAAAGAAACGGAACATGACCCATAATGACCTGAAAATATTTACAGCAACTCTAGCTCAATCCGTAGAAGTAGTAGAACTGCTGGTCGGGAAACGAGCAAACGTGAGAGCGAGAGACAATGATGGAAGAACGCCCCTCCACGGAGCTATCGTCAGAGGAGCAAGGGCCTGTGATGTGGCGAGATTGCTTCTGGTATCTGGGGCTGATCCAAATGCGCCCGACAACTTTGGCTATACACCTCTACATATAGCAGCTTTGAATGAATTCTCTGCCTGCGTGTTATTACTTCTTGGTATGTGTAAATAGAATGGCCATTCACTAAATCGTTGGCACTCCCACATGTTTCCCATTTGTATAAATTAATGATGCTAAACCTGGATAACAACATTGTGGCGAACGTACGATTTTACGAGGTACTTTCTTGCATTGTGCACATTAAGCTATTTAGAAACCTATGATAATCATCATCCCTAATAAGTTCCAGTTTACTGGCCATATAAAAAACCTATATTGAATAAATTTTTGAACTTGACAATTTTATGTATTTGAATTCAAGATCAGACTATAATTTAGCAGGCTTTTGTCTCTTTTCAATCACAAAATGTTTGCTTTAACATGTTCCAGATTACGGAGGGGATGTGACCCTTCGGACAAATGGTGGAGTGTCAGCTCTATCCTTCATAGTCCGTAGAGTGCCGGACGTGGTACCGCGGTACCTCTGTAAGTTCGACGATGCTGTGCATGTCAGCGAACATGAATTGGGAGACGTGGACTGTGAGCTGACGATCGACTTCAGGCCCTTGGTGCCTTCATTGCAGAGAGGCGAGGTGGAGTTACTGCTAGCTTTTGTCGAGGTATGGAAAGCTTACAGAAGTTTATATTTTACTTTTTTAGGTAGTTGTAATACTCACACACAATATAGACAGTAATTTCTTCTAATGCACAACATAACGTGTTTTTCTAATTAGTGTTACTGCTCATTAGACCTTTTGATTCGTTGGACATTTAGCTACTTAGACCTTGTGATCAGGAGGCATTAAGAGTGTGGTGGTTACAGGTCGGCCGCAAAGATATCCTGAAACATCCAGTGGCAGAAACGTTCCTTTTCTTGAAATGGAGGAGGATTCGAAAGTTCTTTATCCTGAGCTTAATTTACCACGCGTTGTTCATATCTTTGTACAGCCTTTATATCCTTCGTAAGTGGAACTACTCTAATTTTGTCATACATGTCCTACATATACGCAGATATCTCGTATGTAAGCTAACTTTTATTTAATTTTCCAGAGATTTTCCTATGTGAAGAGCCAACATGCAAAGTGCCGTCCTATCTGATACCGGTGCAATATCTGATCATTCTATTAAATTTGTGTTTCTTGCTAAAAGAGATTTTCCAGGCGTGCCTCGATTGGTCCGCTCACATAAGACAATGGGAAAACTGGCTCCAAATTTTTATAATTATTGGAGTGTTTTTGTGTACCGTAAGTAACCGTTTGTTCTCTGTTTCTTCATTTTAACACTAATAGAGGTCTTGTAAGTATTATTTATAGTTCATTTTTTTTATGCAACTCGTTGTTACAGTAGATTTAGGCTGGAAGTGTAGTTGCTGTGTAGATGCTGGTTTTTCGTAATTTTAAACCATTTTTGATATAAATACAACGATGCTTCATTTACAGATTCCGAACTGGGACATAGTAGGCAACGGACCAATAAACGGACGGACGGACACCTCAAATTGGCAGCACGATATCGCTGCCATAACAATTTTCTTCTGCTGGTTAGAGCTAATGATGATCATCGGAAGATTTCCAACGTTCGGGTTGTACGTGCAGATGTTTACTACTGGTAATTCCAAACATAAGATCCCTTAATTTATGCTGTTTATATCACGCAACAATAATTTTGCTGATGAACGTATGAGATGATTTTTTTTTTCCAGTAACTGTCAACTTTGCAACATTCCTGCTAGCGTATAGCTGTATCCTCATAGCCTTCGGACTTGCCTTTAGCGTGCTATTCAGCAACTACCCAGCGTTCCACCTGCCCGCTGGCCTCGTGAAAACCGTCATAATGATGTCAGGAGAGTTGGAATACGAGGATATTTTCTACAACAACTGCACGGCTTCGCAGATACATTATCCACTGACGGCGCATTCCATGTTCTTGATTTTCGTGCTGCTGGTCACGGTTATTCTGACGAATTTGCTAGTGGGATTGGCTGTCAGTGATATACAGGTGTGTATTATTTCGGGACCTAGTTAAATATGGATGAGACACGACATTTTTTGTGTATTTCTCTTAGTTAACAGGACTTTGTCAGGGACGCCTGGGCCATTATTTAAATGGAGTAGGCTTGCCTAGCACCCATATTTATCTCGAAGTTATTGAAAGATTAAAGCTCATAAAACATTTATTTCAGGCTTTACAAGAAAGCGCCGGTTTAGACCGCCTAGTTCGGCAAACACAGCTGATCGCACACCTAGAAAGCATGCTATTTAGCTCTCTGTTGACGTGTGCGCCGAAGCAACTACTAGCAGTGTTGAGATGGGGCGCTTTGCTGACTGCCTCACACATGCGCACTTTGAATTTACGCCCAAACGATCCTAGGGAAAATCGGGTAAGGTTTTTGGAACTACCTATACCTAGTTTTGAATATATAAACAGACCCGACCTTGTTGTTTTATTGACTTTATTTGGGTGCTATCACAAAATAATGAGCTAGGCAGTAGGTTCTTGGCTACAATATCGATTGATTTTATAATTATGCTTACGATTTCAGATACCAAAAGACCTAATAACTTCCATCTACAGAATGGTCGCTAGCAAGAAGAATACAAAGCGAAGCATACGTAAAAACAACAACTACGAATTTAGGCTTCAGAGAAGCAAGGACGAGGAAGACAGAAATAGGCAGGTCAAGCGAAAGAGCAACCTATACGACCGATACTCACTTGAAAGCCAACAAGTGGAAAGGAGAAAGCGAACCACGTCAAATTCAACTTCAAATCCAACAACAGATCCCTTGAATAGCACAAACGCTTTCTCAATCAATGCTATACAGGAGATCTGCATGGTCGATATAAAGAACCAACTGTTAGAGTTGAACAAGAAAGTCAGTAAGCTTTTGGAAGCTGGAGCAAAAGGGGATGGAAAATCCAGTGATGTCCAACCGCCGTGATTGTAATGTTCAATTACTTTCACTATTTCAATTCTGTGTGGGGCTTGCATATGTAACTTCTAGCCCCTATGAATGATGAAAAAAGATGTATTACAGATATCGATATAGGTCTTAGGTTTGATAATCTTAAAGTTATGAAATTGCTGGTTTTTGCTATTAGAAACCTATAATATATGATATGAATAAATAAATAATAAATAAATAAATAATAATATTGTAGACAATCCATACATTATCTAGCTCCAAACTTAGCTTCTACTGTGAACCAGATAGCTGATATAATTCTTATATTTTTTAAATACATACTAAGAATAAAATATAACATCCAAGCAGAGAACAAACATCTACATTCAACCATACAAATATAATTTGTTCTGTGTGGGGATCAAACCCACACCTTCCAGCACATTTGGCAAATGGTGTTCTGTTATTGAAATAGTTGTTTTTTGTTTATATAAGTTCTAGCCTAGTCATATTAAATTAATAAGGAAACCTATTGTTTCACTTACCAAAAGCTGGCAAGTGTATGTATCCCCATTGCTCATCTTCACTACACTCTTTTGGTTACTATCTTCTCCTTGCGGCAAAGTGTACCCAGAAATCTTGGATTCATAATTTATATTCAGGTTCTTATTGTTAGTCGCGAAGAGTTCATTATTGATTGCATGTAGAAGAACATCGTTTTCTACAATGTAGGCAACATCATCATTCAATATTTCAGCGCTGCTGAATGAAATCATTGCTTCAGAACATGCATCCCAGACCTGGAATATTAAAAATAAATAAAATTAAGCAAATTCATTGATGTTCTTTGAGGTTCTACAACATGCCAGTTTCATCAGAGTTGTTTTTCTTCACTGCTTGGGATTACTAGCATAGTGCACATGAATTTGGTAATATGCTATACCAATTCTTGGCTAAGGCTAAGGTCTCCCCATATTTCTCTATTCCCCTCAGTCAACTCTATCCTCTCCTCGTGGAAGGAGTCAAATTCAATCAAGTTGTATAAATAAAATAAATATTAATTTACACAATTTAGGCTGAAATTAAGCAGAGCTGTTCTATGGAAAACAGCTGATATAATACTTACATACATTTTTTTGCTAAATACATACTTAGAATATAGTATACCCAGACAGTGAACAAACATCTGCATTCACCACACAAATATCTCTTGGTGGGGATTGAACCCAGGGCCTAGGGTGTAGAAGGCAGAGTTACTACCAATTATTGATGTGTTACTATTAATTGAGGTGAGAGGGTAGTCCATTGTATTATTATAGGTAAGTTATTGCAAAAACTACCTACTTGCATATACCGTACAGGCTGTAGTCTCATCTCTTCCACATGCTGCCAAACATTGAGTGAGCTCATTAAAGATTTGGTAGATTGGTTTAGCGCAACCACTCGGTTACTGTACTCCGGTTTCAAATCAAACTTGCTCTGAGAACCACTTTCTAGCAGGAGGACTTTGAGGGTTGAAAGTAGAGAATCTTTGGCTGTAAATTAATATGTAGAAAAAGTAAGTGAATTAAGGTCTTGGTCTAACTTAAAAGCTGTAAAAATCAATATTTTTCAAACCCGCAGAAGTAATACATTATATTCTAACCAGGTCCTCGTTTGTTTGGCAAGAAACTGTATGAGATAAGAAGGAACAACTAAACCTAGCCTTGTAGTCATTGTTAAACCTATAGGAGCTCCGATGGTAATAAAATAACGAAAAGAAGATAGAGGTAATGAAAGGAAGCTTATGCACTGCACATACCCATGGCACAAGCAAGAGTACATCCAACCATTCCTCCACCGGCGATGATAACATCGTAGTTCCCTTGAAACTTCTCATTCTCTACAGTGCTCACTCTCCGAACTCCCAGAATGGTCCTAGCATTGTTGATAGTGTTTGTTTTAACAATTCTTGAAATGTTTTTGGTCAAAAACATTGTTGCTGTGGGGAAAAGAGTCTATTAGCTGTCTTCGGGTGTGAGGTTGCTTTTACCTGTTGGGTTACAGAAACAAATAAAACTCAAGATTAACGTAACCTGACAGAGTTAGACCATTAGTACAAACTTTACAGACTTACAATTCCACGTAAAACACACAGCAAAAGTTAACAAAACAAACAATTATTATTTTAAAAATAAACACAACACCTAACTGAAAAATTTTCTTCTTCTTGTTAGATATAATGGCATATGTCTATTCGGTAAATTTTGCCAATGTCAAGTGGTTGAGATGAATTGCCAAACCGCCAAACTAAATGATTTCGTCAATGTCAAAACTGACAGCTGTCAAGAGAGATTTTTTATTTTTATTAAAAGCCCTGCTAAGTGCAGGCTAATATTTTGTAAACCATACTACTATCTCATGCCTCATGGGATCAGTTGGGAGGTTTGGTGGTTACCAAGGAGTTTAAAAACCCTGCAGCAAGGAGTTTCTTAGGTCACCATTCACCAACCTCATTCATCAATCATCATCTGTCAACAGAACAATTTAAAAATAGATGGGCCAACTAAGAAAGAAAGAAAGAAAGAAAAACACTTTACAGTCGTTTAAAAGGCGTAGTAAAGTTAAAATTTGGGTTGGCTTTAGTATTGTTAGGGAGGAGGAGGGACGGGGGAGGGGTCCTCTCTGCACTGACATGCACCATTCTTGAAATTAAGTAAAAAAAAAACGTGTGACAGAACCGACACAGAGCACCCCGACTCCACGTAGTCTTGAGGTCCTTACCCCTAGAGTGTATATAAAAATCGTGAAGCCAGACGCTCAACTCAGGACCTCCTCGCGAGTGTTCTGGCTGAGCCATTGCAGATTCAAACTCGGGGCACCCCGACTTAAGTCACAAAAGTAACAGTAGGTTGTTAGGTTTTTTTTTTTTTTTTTATACCTACTTAATTTCAAGAATGGTGCATGTCAGTGCAGAGAGGACCCCTCCCCCGTCCCTCCTTCTCCCTAACAATACTAAAGCCAACCCAAATTTTAACTTTACTACGCCTTTTAAGCGACTGTAAAGTGTTTTGAGGTTAGGTTACATTAATCGGTTTTTCTCATTTCCGTGTAATGCCGGTGGTACCAGGGGGCAGGGGGACCCCCCCTCCCCGCCCCTCCCGTTTTCGCCTGCTATACTCTGCTAAAGTTTTACCGCATTTTCTATAATTTAGTCTTTATTGTACAAACACAATAAATATGTAAGTAATTTTAAATTTGTGTAAGTAGACATGAGAACACTACGATACCACCACTGCTCTACGTTGCAGTTGCCCTTTGTACATCAACTGAAGAAGGCATACAAAGTGTTGAGGCTCATGTGGCTGACTCTGTGCCAAACCGAAACACAGAATTTAGGCAAGTGATAATTTCTTAATTTCAATGCCTAGGTACTTATACGTAGGCTATTATTTTGGATACGACAAAAGATACTTTTTTTTTGTTTAGGTTTTTTTTTTTTGCCCAGGCGAAATCCTATATGGATACCCACTAGCCGGGGGAACTAAGTGGGTTATGTCTAACGTGACCAGACGTCCCGTTTTGAACTGGACTGTCCCTTTTTACAGTTACGAGTCCCGGTGTCCCCGAAATGAACTGTGGGACGCAAAATTGTCCCGTTTTCAGAAACCACGCGAAAATTTGAGTGCTCCAGTAGAAAGAGTATTTTCGATTATGAACAAATTAATAAATAAATAAATAAATAAATAAATATTGTGGACAATTCACACAACACTACCCAGCCCCAAACTAAGCAGAGCTTGTAATATGGGAACCAGATAGATGATATAATACTTGAATACATATTTTTTTTTTTTTTTGTAAATACATACTTAGAATTGTGGACATCTTAAAAACCCAGTTACAAATTTCAGTTCTAAAGGCGATGTTGATAATTAAGGTGAATATAAAAAAAAGTGCCAAGAGTTTCATTCCTACTTGAAATCCTCACTAGCTATATAAAAACAAATTTGTTCCTCTGATAAATATAGATATACTAATCAGTGGTGTCTCTCGGCACCACTGAAAACCAGCGCCGTATAAGCCCTTTCGCTGTTATGGCAAATGCTGAGTGGAAGCCTTTTTTTCGTCACCTATTGCTTATTGTATATTTTTTGTGTGTACCATGTTTTGTGACGAAAAATAAACATTTTCTATTCTATTCTATTCTATTCTAATTAAACATTTAGGGTAGGTAGGATATTTTGTGATTCGTCACTTTGAAGCCAACCAACTTTTTCTGATTAAATTACTATAAAAAAGTGTTTTTCATTCATTGACAACCTATTATTTAAGGTTTTTGTTATTATAGTGCGTAAGCCCTCGCACTCAGGGTAATCTCTAGCCGTGTTATTAATAATCCTGGCGTAGCGTTGGACTAGTTAATCCGTGTTCTGTCTCTTGCATACCTATCGTGTTTTGTAACATGCAATTGTCAACTCGAGCAAATGTGACAAAACACGGATTAACTAGTCCAACGCTACGCCAGGATTATTAATAACACCCTAAGAAATTAATGAGGATGCCTCTAACACGGGGATGCTCTAACCATCTGAGCCACGAAATCAAGTACTTACTTACTTACTGCTGTGGCGCAACGACCCAAAGTGGATCTTGGCCTCCGACACTAGAGTCCGCCAGGCTTCTCTGAAAGAAATCAAGTAGGTAGTCAAAAATCTTTGGGACCTTCTACGGACTCTAGCGCCGTTAGCTCCACCTACAGGGGAAACATTGAAGTATCCAATCCTAACCTATTATTTGACTTAAATAAACCGATGTCCCGTTTTGAGTCATAGAATAAATGGTCACGTTAGTTATGTCAGACTCTTGCTACTGACTAAAACCCCTGGGGTGTTTCTCTACATTTGCGCTGGGTGGACGAGATCATGGCTTCGTTCCACAACCCCGTCAGCGCTTATCCTTGCGGACCCATCTTAAGGAAGGACTGAAGCCCTTTCCTCGTCATCTGAAGGCACCCTGAACACTAGGGTACCTTCCCTCTCTAGACCCTCACAGTGCAGGAAACAGATCCCCCGATCTGTTACCTGCGAAGACAAAAGAAACTATTAGTTTAACCCATACTTCGCTGAGGCTGTCCTCTCGTAGTACCTACCTACCTTCATACTTAGAACCGAATTCCTAAACACGACAAAACATGCGAAGTTAATAAGTAGACAGCATAGGAAAGAAAATCAGTGGCACGAAATTCCAATACTTATTCAGGGCAGTTGTGAGCAGGAAGGTATCTTAACTCACTATTCACCAATCAGCTATGGAGGATCATTATAATTATCAGGCAACCTTAATCAAGACACAGGAGGCAAATAAGATACCTACCAATCTACCCAAGGGCGGATCCAGGGGGGGGGTCATGGGGGTCATGACCCCCCCCCTGAGCTGGTTCCAGGACTTAGGTGGACCACTAATTGTACATAATGATTTTGTATTATAGTACCTATGTATATTTTGTCACCATACAGATTTTATGTAACTACAAACCTTCAATATTTAATTATTTTAATCTAAATATATATAAAACTGTACGCTACTGACTGACTGACAATCAACGCACAGCCTATGCCGTTAGTCCTACTCGTAGAAGCATGAAACTTGGAGGGTGTGTTCCTTTTATAGTGTAGAGGTTCACTAAGAAAGGAAATTGGAAAATTATTTCGCTAAAAAGAGAAAAAGGGGAACATGGTTTTAAGAAAAATGATGATTGTAAAAATCAAAGCAAAGTTAGATGCATGAAACTTGGACAATAATACATAATTATATGTAGGAGCACAGTGTGAAAAAAAATCAGGAAATTCTTACAGTTGGTCATGTCAAACTAAACAAACCAGATTCGATTATACACCAACGCATACACAAACCCAACTTAGCCACTAAAACAAAATCACCAAAAAAAGGTTTAAAAATACACAAAAAAAAAGCTGCCAAGTGCGAGTCGGACTCGCCCATGAAGGGTTCCGTAGCAACAAGTAACATAATATAAAAGTTCTTGTAGTTCGTCGAAAGGTAAATTGCTGTTTACGGTTTTTGACGTATAAAAAAAAAACTACTGACTAGATCTCGTTCAAACCAAAAATCGTTGGAAGTTTGCATAGTAATGTACAACATATATTTTTTTTAGTTTTATCATTCTATTATTTTAGAAGTTACAGGGGGGGGGACCAACTTTTTACCACTTTGGAAGTGTCTCTCGCGGAAACTATTCAGTTAAGAAAAAAACGATATAGGAAACCTCAACATCATTTTTGAAGACCTATTCATAGACACGTATGGGCTCGATGAAAAAAATTTTTTTGAGTGTCAGTTTCAAGTATGGGGACCCCCAAAATTAGTAATATAGTTTTTTTTCTATTTTTATGTAAAAATCTTAATGCGGTTCACAGAATACATCTACTCACCAAGTTTCATCAGTCTAGCTCTTACGGTTTCGGAGAAAAATGGCTGTGACATACGGACGGACAGACAGACAGACAGACAGACAGACAGACATGACGAATCTATAAGGGTTCCGTTTTTGCCATTTGGCTACGGAACCCTAAAAACGGTCATAAAAAATTTTGCTACCGCAGCACCTGTCACCAAATTTGAATACACACAAAGGTTTACAAAATTGGCTAATAAAGCACTTGCTTTTATATTCAAACGCATTATAAAGTTTTAAATATAAGCTCAAAACTATTAGTAACCAGCAGTTGGTAATGTGAAACTTAAACAACCAGATTCAATTATAATACACCAACGCATACAAAACCCAACTTAGCCACTATGACAAAATCACGAAAAATTGCTTTACAAAATACCTACGCAAAAAAACTGTAAAAAAAACTGCTACCGCAGCATCTGCCACATGATTTATACACATACAAAGGTTTAAAAAAAACCTATGTAACCACTAAGACAAATCGCGGTTTTTGTATGCGTTGGTGTACAATCGAATCTGTTTTTTTGGTTTAACATGACCAACTGCTAGTTACCTTAGTTAATTTCGTTTAAGATGAACACACCCTTCAAATTTCATGCTTCTAGGACTAACGGCTTAGGCTGTGCGTTGATTGTCAGTCAGTCAGACGACAGTGACTAACGACGTAAGAGACGTAAGAGTTTTATATAATATTTAGACTAGTTATACAGGGTGGCCAGAACATTGACGTCCAAAAAAAAAAATTTTGGTCCCTCGTATCGTGGGGTATCTGAATCACCCCCATGTATGTTCCGCGATTTTGTAGGTATAGTTTTCGAGTTATTAATTTTTATCTGAATTTACGGGGAATTTCGACACAACCACGACCAACTTAAAAAAAATTCAAAAAAAAAAAGTAGTAGACGTTTTAGTAATTTTTTTGCAACTGAATCCTCATGAGTTGTACTTTTATGCATAAAGCAATTTATGGTTCATTAAAAATACCACTTCTTATTTTAAACTTTTCTGACCAAACCTCTGAAGCTATTTCTTGGTTAATTTCCAGTATTTTCTATAAATAGTTAGCCTTAAATATGAAATATTAAAAATTTGTATCACAATTCACCAAACGTTAATTGTTCACTTTGGGTCATCATTTTCATAACTTTCTTTAAAGTAACAAAACTAATTGTTTTATGCATAAAAGTACAACTTATGAGAATTTTGTTGCAAAAAAAAATACCAAAATAATTCTACTTTTTTTTTAGAAATTTTAAAGTTCATTTCGAAATTTATCATAAATTCAGAAAAAAATTCATAACGCGAAAACTACACAAAATCGCGGAACATACATGGGGAAGATTCGGATACCCCACGATACGAGGGACCAAAATTTTTATTTTGGACGTCAATGTTCCGGCCACCCTGTATATTTAGATAAAATATAGGCTGCCTCATTCCGCGCGTGATAGTGCTTCTCTGGATGTCTTCAAGAGAAGATGGCAGTCGCAGTAGCCAAAAAAGCAGCCAAGTGCGAGTCAGACTCGCCTATCAAGGGTTCCGTAGCACGACGAACTACAAAAACCTTTATATTATGTTACTTGATGTAACATAATAAGGTTCTTGTAGTTCGTCGAAAGGTAAATTGCGGTTTACGGTTTATGACGTATAAAAAAAAACTACTGACTAGATTTCGTTCAAACCAAATATCGTTGGAAGTTTGCATAGTAATGTACAACAATATATTTTTTTTTGTTTTATCATTCTCTTACTTTAGAAGTTAGAGGGGGGGGGGACCAACTTTTTTCCACTTTGGAAGTGTCTCTCGCGCAAACTATTCAGTTTAGAAAAAAACGATATTAGAAACCTCAACATCATTTTTGAAGACCTATTCATAGATACCCCACACGTATGGGTTCGATGAAAAAAAATTTTTTGAGTTTCAGTTTCAAGTATGGGGATCCCCGAAATTTATAGTTTTTTTTTTATTTTAATGTAAAAAACTTAATGCGGTTCACAGAATACATCTACTCGCCAAGTTTCATCAGTCTAGCTGTCTAGCTCTTACGGTTTCGGAGAAAAATGGCTGTGACATACGGACGGACAGACAGACAGACAGACATGACGAATCTATAAGGGTTCCGTTTTTGCCATTTGGCTATGGAACCCTAAAAAGAAGAAGTGAAGTGAAGTGAGAAGATGGCAATAACGTACGAAGTTATTATGTGTTAAGTTTTCAAGTGTACAATAAAGAATAAATATTTTTAAGTACAGTGCTTACGTACATTAATAAAATACCTACTTTTAACTTGTATCTATTGTTATCAAAATTAAATTATAAGTTCTTGGCTTGACCACGACTATGTGACCCCCTCCTGGCGCCAAAGCTGGATCCGCCCTTGAATCTACCAGTAGGCAAAAGTTGGTTTCCATGACGACAAATGGTTACAACACGCACAATGTTAAACGAGTACTTATTCCACCTTCTGTAAATATGTAGTTAATACACGTTATGAGCCATATAAGTAGTGTTTTTAAAAATTCGTGCTTGAGGGTCCCAGTTGATCCAGTGAGCAAAATGCCAAAAACAGTTTATGAGCGTAGAACAAAAAATGCAGTGCGGCCGCAAAGTTCCATAGATACTACGTCATCATGCTCAATAGCGGCTGAGGATTTAGATGCAGATAAGCTAAAGAACTTCTACAAAAGTATACCAGATTACAACGATATTAACCACCTACCTGAAGATGAATTTTATTCCACGCTGAAATCACTCCGAGAAAAAAAGAAATTGATGCTCGGGATAGCTATAGAGCACATAGATGACTGTGATGGCGATATCGATAAAACTTTGCACTTGTATACGAAGTCTCCGGATTTGCCAAGTTCGATTCCAAATAGAATAAAAACTAGAATGAGTTCTACATTGAGGAGAAAGTCTTCCGCTGAAGCCGAAAGAAATGTCACAAAAAACGATTCAAACAAATCTTCGAATCGTGGCGAATATTTGAATACAAAAACAACAGCGACATGTTTGAAGCAACCTGCAAGAAATACAAGTGCAATCGATGACGATGGAGATAAAATTCCGAAGAACGAACTGAAAGTTACGGCATTGAAAAGTAGTTTAGAAAAGCACAGAGTTGAAAGGCCCAAACGAAACCATTCAGCGTGCTCGATAACATGGAATGATAAAATTGAGCCTAAAACTGAAGTCGACCAAAAGTTTGAACAGTATTTTATTCAGAAAAGACATTCGTCGAGTGGAATCGACGATGATGAATTTAAAACAAGAAGTATGCCCACCAGTCCTTTGAGGATTAGACGCAGTCGGTCACCGTCTCGAAATAAGAGTATCACCATTCCTAAGCCATTCAAAATGACTGAAAGGTAAAAATACCAGGGTCATTTTCGTGTGCCTAATTCATCAATGTCCTATAAAAGTGTCTAATTTTTTCTTGCAGGGACGAGGATGACCGAATGGTCAATGAACTTCGAAGTCTCCAGAAATCATTCTCTGATGACATGCTTCATCAGAAATGCAACAGAAAAAAGTTTCGATCCAAGCCCATTCCTATTGAATCGAGGATCCCGCTCTACGACAAGATCCTGGAAGATCAGGCCATGAGGTTTTTGGGAACATAAATAAGGAACACCTGTATGCTTCTTTTTAGTAACACTTTTTTTTTTATTAATCGCTAGCAACCTTTTTTACATACCTACAAAAGTTTTTGTTTTCAGCCAGTAGATAGTACGAAATATAGCTTAGTGGGAAGTAAGTAGGTACCTCGCTACCTATCTAGTACCTACTTAATAGTAATAATGATAGAGTTATTGCAGAATAACGTCCTTCACATCTAGCTTGACCTTTGACTCAATTAATATTATCTACTAAGGTCCAACTTAAGCGAGTAATAGGTACATCCTCATCTCAAAACGTATGCTAAAAAGGTACCTACCTATACCTACCAAACTACTCCATACACTTTATTTGTATTATAGACACCTATGCTTGAAAATATAATTAAAATCCTAGGCCAGGCAACATTAAAGGTATTTGAACACAAACCTAAATATTGGTCCATCTGTCATTTTGTTTAGCTAGATTTAATTTTATACACAAAAATTATCATACAAAAAAAAATACTTACATTTTTAAGTAACGTGGTAAATCCCTGACTTGCCAAGGCTTTACTTGATCTGTTCAGATTTTTCAACACGTTTTTTTTTTGTTTTTCAGGCGGGCCATAACAAAGATAAACAGCGAAGCAGAATTGCGAGCTCAAATGAAGCCATTTAGCTTCACAAAACGAGAGGAACAAGGTACCGGCATCTGTGACAGAGCCGCCCATGCACTTCCCAAGTGTAAGAAGAAGAAACGATTCAGGGCGCGTCCGGTACCTAAGAATCTATTTTCTAATTATTTCTACAATCGTGTGAAGGAAGATGAGTTCTTTCGGTGAGTACTCTAAGTTCTATTGAGCCAAAAACTAGCAAGTAGAAAGTAGAGGCAAGCGTCTACTATAGGACATGATTTTTACATGGACTAAGTAACCCTCCACTCAAAATAGTGGTTCTTTAAGCGACAAACTGGATTTACCTACCCACGAACTTAGGATTGAAAGACTTGCTACAAATCTTTGTGGTCCATTAATAATCAAACTTACGAGGCCAGGATCGGAAGGCATGCTTTCTTTAGATATTTTTGTCCTATTCACTTAAAGTATAAATGCATCGTTATTTTAGCTCTATGAACAAACGTATCAGAGCTGAAGAGATGCTCCGTACAGCGAACTATCCCGGCTCTATGGCAGCCCGTGACAGAAGCCGCCTCTCCACACCAGCGGCGCATAGCGACCTGCCTATAGACCCCTCACCTGCGCTCAATTCTTCCACCTCCTCTGATAGAAGATGCACGAGTCCAGTGAAGAAGAAACGGGATAAGGGAAAAGAGGATTTTATCACTACAAGTCCTCAGCCATTCAGGTTCAACACTGCTGATAGAGCTGCTAAAAAGGTAAAGGTACTTTTTTTCCTAGCCTATAATGCACTGTTGGGCCAATGGTCTTTTCAAAGATACCATTAGCCCAGCAGTCGTAGTTTTTCCCATATCACAGGCTACTTTAAAAAAAAAGGTTCTTATTTTTCAGTCCAGGTTTCCAGCCTAATAGAAATTTAATAAAATATATAAAATACACTGCAGACCGTTACAGACGACCTAGAGTTAACCCAACTAATCCATATCAGAGCCAGCCGCATCTTGGGCTAAGATATTAGCTGCATTGCCACATAAGTTTTCATCGTTTACCTTTCCCTTACGCCTTCAGATGGAAGAAGTAACCAAGAAAATTTACCAAGACAGTAAAAGCACTGAAAGTATCGGTGGCAGTGTAGATGGACCTAGAGCTAGGGCGTATTCAGCGCTTGAGCTACGCGCTTCAGCCACTGGCAGGTCCAATCTCGCTGCGCTGCTAAGAGCTGAAGCGGTTCGAAGGAGGTTTGAAATGGAATCCGCGCGGAGGTTAGCAGAGCAAAGACGAAGGAACGAAATGAAGCATAGAGACCGTGTGCTGCGGTCCAAGCCAGCGTGGCATATGGTCAAGAACAAGTTAGTATTCTTGGGTAAACTGGTTCCACTGGCACTTGCCTAAATCGTGAATTCGAATAAGTTTTTGAGATCATCAAACGGTTTTTTTTGTTTCGGGGAACGCGGTGTTGTTGTGATTTATGACCGGTTCTTTAATTGGTGTTTAAGAAAAGATTTATTGCTCTGGGTTATTTACAAAAGTGAAGGTACTAGGTATATTAATCCACACAGATCTATTTAGACCTCAATCAACTTCTGCAGTTTCGTCAGTATATGCTACCGGAGCGTCACAAACTTTCCTACTCACTAATGACTTCACTAATAAAACTCAAATAAAATTTAGGCAATTCCTAAACTAATTGACATTTAAAACTAGCCATACAGTTCATAGTAGGTACGTAGGTGGTGGGTTCGATCCCCATTTTGTGCGCTTTTAAATGTTTATTCCTGTGTTTGGTTAATTTGTATGAACAGTATCCTCTCAGTGGTATGGTTCCCATTTAAGCTTTGCTTTGTTTGAGGTGGTTTGACTTTTTAAAACGGCGGATTGATTTGAAACTTTGCAATTTATCAAGGGCCGATGCAAATTTTGCAATATTTTGTTTACTTTGTCCCATTTTCTTTTTCACTTTTTTGTCCTGTTGCGGAACGAAAGAATTGAACGCGGCGCGGGATGACGGTGCTTTATTTTTTTAGTTTGGGTTTCATTAGAAACGTGTTTTTTTTTATATTTTATCTGCTTATCTCTCAACAATGAAAGAAATAAGATATAGTTTCTAAAGATTACATTCTACTGTGGTAGAATTTTTTTCTTACCAATAGGTAAGCACTAAATGGATAAATGAAATGCATAGGTGACCGGCTTGCCATAGACCCTTTTCCAGCTTTCTTCACAAGTAGCTTAATAAAAATCTTAATTTCAGTTGCGAAGAAGACATTGCAATGCGCCTCCAAACCCGTCGAGACGAAGAACGGATGAGGCACGAAGAGTTTATGCACGAAATGGAGCTGATGTACGGACGAGTCCAAGAACAGCCAATGCTCTTCGAAAGATACTACGCCCCGCGTTCTTTCTCCGCCCTAGACGCTATAGAAAGCATGGAGAAATCACCCCGAAAAACTAGGAAGAAGTCCAGTAAAAAGTACCACTACAATAGTCCGACTAGATCTAGGAAAGTGTCAATTAACGATAATGCTGAGTACCACGGCGATGTGGCAGAGTATCTGAATAGCATTAATATTGATGACAAAATCTCTGATTCAGAACTCAGTCTTGAAAGAGGCTAGTTGCTGTTGCGTAAACAGGAAAATGATATGTGGCTGCATAGTAAACCTTGGTTTTTATCTCTTGACATTCTAATTACATTTTATGTAGTTTGATTGAACCCGTTCAGACGTTCCTAGAAGTTAGTAGTTCTCAAAACTGTTTTCAAAAGTACTATAGCGTAGGAATTTAAGAAAAAGCTACTTTGTAGTTAGACTAGTCAAGTTATAGTAGGCACACAGCGGCATCAATTTTGTAGTATGTAGGTTATTACATGGTTTTGTCTGTCTTCTATTCAATAAAAAAGCCAGCATAAACGAAAACTTCGTATATAATATCTTTATTGTTGTCTTATATTGTTACACCTTGTCTTAGTAAGGTCTAATCAGTGAAAATCAGTGGAGTTGTGTAATAGTGTGTTTGCGCATGCAAACCCGCACCTATTTGGCGGTGTGATGAGGTGCCCAAACAAACTCTATCTACCTTTTTCCAGCTTTCTTTTTACGTGACGCGACCTATTACATGTAAGTATTTTTTCTTAGAAAAACAAACCATCTGAAAACATGGGAGCATGGGACCTAGGTACTTGTTCTTCATGTAGCATGGCCATTGGACAAGCTGTATATATAAAGGTACTTATTGTAGGTAGGTAAGTATTGTTTTTATAACGTAATAGTGTTGAGAATCCACTTCATGAACTGGGGCACTGATACGTAGACGCCTGGTTTGTTGATACCGCACTGCGTCGGCCCGAAGGAAACCACGCCAACCAAGAATGTTTTTGGCCCATCTAAAGTATCCAGAACCTGAAAAAAAATGGATAAGTTACAACACACGGCAGACCTGTAATAAATTACAAACAAAAATTACTATAGCCTGAAGTATGGGAAGAACCAGCATCAGTGGTTAGGAGATTTTTTACCATCTACGACTATGACGCTAGTTCGCTATTTGTAAAAACTTTGAGGAAACTTGTACCTGTAAGTGCAGTGACCTTTCGAAAGCTTTTAGTGGAGGTAGTAAACATCGCTTAGTTTACAATCCATCAGAGTATAAACACAATCATGTACACTCTGGGCTAGAACCTTGTCCATGGCTGGCTTGATGCTAGCTACTCATAATACTCCTAGTAAAAAGCTGTTAAAATCTTGGCTTCAGTCACAAGTCACATTGTTCTGCTCTGGAAAGATACCTGTTCCAGATTCTATTCCTAATGAATTAAATGTAACCTAATACGTAAATTGCATGAAACTTCGTCTATATTTTTTTATAAATTGAAATATTAAAATTGAAGGTCATACAGCTTGAAGAACAGACCATCTTTAGGTACCTACCTACTAGTATATAAGTTTTCGAATGGTGACTACGAACCGGAAGACAAAACGTAGGACGCCCACCCACCTGATAGACTGACGACATTGTAAAAACGGGAAGTCTGTGAATGAAGAGTTTCTCAGAATCGTTCTTCCTGAACAAGTTTATGGGATGCCTATGTCCAGTGCAGTGGACTTCATCAATTTAAGACGATGAATAAGAGTTTTAAACTGCGAAGTACCTTCATAGCAGGACCTCCAGAATCTCCCCCACAAGCGTCTTTGTTCTTCTGTGCGCCTGCGCATAACTCAGACTCGGAGACATGGAACTGCTTGCCGAAGGTGTCACATTGCTCTGGAGGCACCACTGGTATCTGGAAGAACATTCAATTTATTGTTCCCACCAACAACAACTTGGTATTCTTAGTATCTAACGTCGGCGTCGGTCACCTTGCAGCAAGATGGACGACAAAGTAGCGGGACGGGAATGGCAGAGTGGCACAAGATCGTAATAGACGGCACAAACTAAAGGAGATACCCAGCAGTAGGAGAATAAATATAAAACCCTGCCTCACTACTGATTTGCCTGGACTATATAACGTGTATCAAAATATGTGTACTATCCTGAAGGGGGGTGAATTTCCACCCCCCGGGGAACAACTTTTGTTCAACGACTTTTCGAACTTCGATTGGTATCTCTGAAAAAAACTGCAACGAAGTTTCAACATGAACAGCTGACTTTATACAAAGTGGCAACCCTAAACTCAGCTACAGAGGTAGTAGGTAGTAGTAGTAGACCTACAGAGGTAGTAGGTCAAGGGGTCAAGGGGTTACAAGGATAGGGTTGTCAATTTATTTAGGCATTATGAAATTAAATATTTTTGTATGGGAAACTGAAAATAGGAATTTTTAATTATCTCCCCCCCACAACTGATCACCATTGTGGTCTGACACCCCCCACCTTCGCATAGTACACATATTTAGATACACCTTGTATTGGCAACAAGTTGCATGATGCAATGATGCATAAATCAAATTTTCCAACCTTGACGAATGATAAAATTAAATACCTAATAGCATACACTCAGAACAAACTGCTTGTTTTCAAATAAAATAACAGTAAAACAAATAAAAGTAAAAGACAGTAAATGAAGTAGCGGTAGGTATATACATTCAGTAGCGGTTCAAGAGTTAGCCCAGCCTTTGGAATTTCGATGCATGTAAAAGTCAAGAAAAAAAATGCTAAAACAAGTCTTCAAGGATAAGGAAAGTCTTACGGAAAGCACTTGCAATGTTTGTGCCCGCTCCTCTGTGGTGATATTCGTTTTGCCCCAGCCAGCGACGGTGATGAGATCACCTTTTACCAGTTTCCTTTGGTGTTCCTGTTCACGAGGTAGGCATATTGGCGTCACGTAATCTTGAACCAAGATACAACAATCTTTAGATTTAAGAGGTTTGGAATAGATAGAACTAGACGTCTACTAAAACTACAATTTTTATGATGATAGAAGATTCACGTATTAAGTATACCATTTACGTTATGAGAGGTCATATAAATCGTACGGTTATAGGCAATAAATATTGCACATCGACTTTTCTGTTTTCGTAGAGCGCTCTTCTCTGACGCACACTATAATAGGTACGCTCTATGGAGCCGAAATTAGCCGATGTGCAATATTTGTTGCCTAGTACTATACGTACCTATATTATTTATTTGAGTGATAAATGTAAGTGGGTTATAAGTATATAAGTAGCATACCTACAATAAGGTAGAATCTATTGAGGGCGAAGTGGAGACGGTAGATAGAATTTCAAAATTTTCGAAAAAAAGTTTTGTAAAGCTTAAAAGAACTAACCATGTAAAACTACGGGTTCGTTCAGCTCAATAACAGCGATATCGTTATGAAAAGGTGGATCTTGGAAGCTAGGGTGGACCGTCACGTTCTGAGGTTCCCGGTCTTGGACCGGTGGTGCACAGGTGTCTCCATCACAGTCAGGATCTTGACGAGAGTCGTACTCGCCCATGCGGATTTTAACTCTGAGGAAATTGGAGGCAATGTTAGTTCCGTGACCAGTTGCCTCACAAGCGATGACAATGAAATTACGGTCCTTTCAACGGAGATAAAACAAAAAGGATTACCTAATAATTGAATGGCAATTTAGACCCGAACCCAACAGAAATCAGCATCGTGAAAGTACAACTTTTGGATGCAGCAGCACACTCTGTTCAATAAATATTGTCTCGTTATGTTACTAACACTAGTTTCTTTATTATAAGTTTATTATTAACAAAGTATGGATTTATGTCTTATAAATATTATTTAATTTGATTTTGATTTGAAAAGAAAAAGAACTGGGCGTCAATTCCAGCAACACGGTTCGATTGAGTGATCTTCGAGTGATCGCTGAATCCGCGATCCATTTTCAAATTTTTCAAACAAAAATTGACAACTCACATCGATTTACGCGATCGCTTGAGTGATTTGTGTTTTCAGAATCGACACCCTGCCCTGGTGTATTCCTGCAACATGGCTCGTTCGCGTGATCGCTTGAATTCACGCTCGATTTTCAAACTATTCATACAAAAAATAAAATGGAAACTCTCATCGGATTCATCGCCTGAACGAATTGTGTTGCAAGACCCAGTCATACAATTGTGGCAAATTTCAATACTTTTCACGTCCACTTTTTGCGTTATTTATATATCTTTATAAGAATCCTTCCATATTTTATTTCTGTTATGACGAGAACCGTCGACTTCTCGCTCGCCTTTTGAAAGAAAAATCACTGAGCTTATTTATTTGAAATACGCTAATAGGTACGATCTTTATTTATTTTTTAGAGTTTTGCTTCGTATTTATTTTGTTTATTTTCGTTGTACCTATTAGTAATGAAAATCACAGTGTTTCCCAAGAATGAATTTTTTTCACAGTGTTCAGCGTCTTATTAATTGGTAATTTGATATTTTATAATGATAGAGGAAGGAAAGATGCACATTCAACCATAATTAAAGGCCCCATGTGAATACCAAGCTAGAGGTTTTCCGTATTGAACAAATTAAGTGATATTAAACTTAGGTTTTAATTTAGATTTGCCTACATGTCTAGTATAATAAAACTGTTATAAACTAATTAGTTCCAAGATCTTCGGTACTGTGCTATTTACTCTTGGTTGTTCAATCTGGTTAGTTTTATCTGGTCTGGCTTCTAGTACTTACAGTTCTATTTCATAGTCACCGAAGTCTACGCAATGCGCTGCGGTGACCACATGCCGGTCGGAGATGAGCACTCCTCCGCAAAGCCAATCCAATCCATCATCCGCTGAAATATAACTATGATACAGTGTAAAATCGAGGATTGCGAGAAATTCCTCGTATTTACTCCCCACGATTTTATTTTTGAGTTAGGTATGATAATTTGAATAATACCTAGCATCTACTTAATTATTTTGAGCTATTAGTGCACTATAAATAAAACGGTGACACAAAAAAAAACATTTTTGGTCTCTGTTCATCAGCGAACGGTTGCGAACTGCGATGGCGATCTGGGCGTCAATTCCAGCAACACGGTTCGATTGAGTGATCGCTGAATACACGTTCCATTTTCAAATTTTTCAAACAAAAGTTGACAACTCACATCGATTTAAATTAAAAAATCAAATCAAATCAAAACATTTATTTGCATGGATTTACGCGATCGCTTGAGTGATTTGTGTCTTCAGAATCGACACCCTGATCGTGCGTATGCGTGGTGGTGCGTAGTTGCGTACCTACTATGTGGCGCCATAACAGTGATAAAGATTATCACCAATTATCGCGGAAGCACGCGGGTTGCTGCATGGTTCGTACAGCCCTGCTATTTCGGCAATACGGGTCGATTGAGTGATCGCTGAATCCGCGTTCCTTTTTCAAATTTTTAAACAATAATTGACAACTCACTTCGAATTCAGTGATCGCTTGAGTGATTTGTGTTGCTAGAGTTGCACTGTTCGTAATCGCAATTGGCAGTGGTTGACCCCGGTGCGTTCGGGCTGCTTACATACCTTGATATCCAAGTCGTACGATCCATGGGAACTGACCAAGTGCCGCGTTTTTGCCACCAATGATTCTATCCGCAACACTCTCCCCACAGTCGAATTTATCCAGCATATCCCAAGCTGAATCTGAACCTTAAACCAACAATAAAGAAACTGTGATCATCTTAATCATCAACACAGCCCCAACAAGTAAAGGTTCGATTCTTTTCTTCCCAATATGAAACGGAGAAGATAAAAACGCGTTTTTATCAAAATTATATGTTTTTATGGACTAACTAAGTACTTACTTTTGACCGAAATATTTCCTGAGTACCTAAACTTCGACAAAATTATTCGAACAAAGAAACTGATTTTTGATTTCTTCACAGAATACTAGTAAAAAAAACACACTGTTGGTAGGTAGGCATGTGCTCATATATCTTAGTGGTTACACGAACAAAAGACTGTAGAAAAGGGTCATTAACCGCAAACCTGTAGTAGGTAGGAAGGTATGCAAGGTATTTTTATTAAATATTAATAAAATAAATAGGTACAAGAACTTACAGGAAAAACTTCAAGGAAAACATTGAGAATTGTTTATTTTAATCGGTAGGTTTTTACGATGTCTTAGGTAAGTAAGCACTAAGCACCTACTACCATAGAGCATTTCAAAACAAAAGTTTCGAACATGTCATTGCCTAGTTATTCGAAGCATTATATCGGCTGAACCACTTCTTATCGTGTTACTGATTCTTTCGAACCAAGTGTGGTGAAAGGATTATAAGTGCACCTCAAAGAGGCTCCTTTCGTGCACTTGACACATATTTTCGAATTTTTTAGGTTCTACAAATAAGTATGCCGGTTTCCTCACGATGTTTTCCATCACCGTTTGAGAGCACTAGCATTGTGTACATACATTTTTCGACAGAAAACTCATTGGTACACTTCTGGATTTGAACCCACGACCTTAGGATTTGAACCACTAGACCACCAGTGCTCGCGGGCTGAACCACTGATAACCATCTAAAAAAGTTTCTTTCTCAATTGTGCTTGTAAATTCGAGAACCTTCTTTGAGGTAAATCGAAATTGCTGTAGGTACTTGCCAAATACATGCGAGCAGCGACCGACAAAAGTTGTATGAAAATAGGAATTACTGTCGTGTTTAGCTGCCAGATACCTACTATTCCTAGTAAATTCACAATTATCAAAGGTTTTATTGAAATATCGAAGAGGCTTGTAAATTTAAAGGCTATTTTATTGAAAAAAAAAACAAAAGAACAAAACTATTTGAGATAAGTACGCCTTGACCCCAACTAGGCATTGAAGGACTTATGGCCCGAACACACCTAGTTCGCTGGCGGTAGCGATCAGTGAAACGCTGTCAAATATCGCTGTCAGATTTGAGATTTGACAGCGAATATTTGACAGCGTTTCACTGATCGCTACCGCCAGCGAACTAGGTGTGTTCGAGCCTTTTACGTAGGCACATTTACACGTTCGTCCATCGATGCCTCTTGCTGGCCGCTACAGTAATCTACTATACTCACCCGTTATATCATATTGAGTAAAAACTGATAAAACCACGATGTAAAACTGATTTCTGGACAACATTATCACTAGTTCCACCTGTGTAAGTAGGTACTAAGTATTTCATGAAAACATTGGCTATCGTCTGGGTTACTCTTGGTACTAAATTCACTCTCATGTCATTTCAAGGCAGCCATCGAAAAAGCGTACAAATAATGTTAGTTCCGGTGTTTAGGTATCGGTCTAACACATTTAATCAAAAATGTAGGTACGTAAGTAGGCAAGTAAACATTTATTTTGATAGAGCGAGACGTCATGGTCTTTAGTTTAAGTATAAATAAAAACTTTTTCACACGATTTATTACAACAAAAATATTTTTCATATCTACATCGTAATCGTACAACATGTTAGTGCAAATATTATTATCTTTTATTTTAGTCCTATCAAGTTATGGGAACCAGATACTTAGTTGATAGAAAAGAATACTTGCACTACATATTTGATTTTTTTTTGTTAATTCTAATTACACAAATCACGATGGAGATCGAACTCTGAAACATAAACAGAGCAGAAGGTAGAGCTACTTTGAGCTATGAGGCCAGTATTTTTATCGCCAGCATTAACTTTGCTAGTTCCAAAAAAAAAATTAACAAAGAATGTGCACCTATCATTTTGTAGGTAGTATTATTCACCTTTTGATCGAGTTATTGTGAAATAAATTATTTGATTTTAATACCTATCAGACTGGAATTACCTCCATGCCAGGCTGGAATTACCTCCATGCAGATAAGTTATAATGATCACAACATACAACATTCTACCTACAATTTAGGGCTTAGGCCGTTCGTACACCAGGCTACAGGAGTCTGCGACCTTCGCGACTTTGTATCTACGTTAGTACTTAGTAGTGTAGTCGCTAAGACAATGTCGTTGCTTATAATCCTGTCCCAGGCACTGTAGCGTTCCGTCAGTAGGGGCATGAGTAATCACCAGTTGCCTCTGACGCTATATTATAAAATCATCTACAATAGATGCAAAGGCCTGTTTTTTTAGGATAAATCTCGTTGAGTATCAACGAACGGGCTTATTGCAATTCAAGTTTTTAGGATTCCGTAACTAGAGATGTGAAACTGGATTCCCTTATTCTCAGGATATCGCACGAGATAGATAGATAGATAGATAGAAAATTCTTTATTGCACAAAATTAAAAATTACTGTACACAGGCGAACTTAATGCTAGATAGCATTATCTACCAGCTAACCTTTGGGTAATAGGGAGATAGGTAAAATTTCCGATAAGCGTTCCAGTTTTTCAAAGTGAGTTCAGTCAAATTATTGTACCGCCGTCCGAGTTTAAGGCCTGCGCACACCTCACAGGCCTTAAGCCGCACGGCCAGGTCGCTGGCGATCGCGATCAGTGAAACGCTGTCAAATATCGCCGTCTAATTTGACAGCGTTTCACTGATCGCGATCGCCAGCGAACTAGGTGTGCGCAGGCATTTAAAAAAATTCAGTAAGACAATAATAACGTTTAAAGTAAGTAGATAGTAGTAACTGTTAAAGTAAATAGTAACGGACAAAAAAGTTACGGAACCCTCAGGGAAGTAATCTTTCTCGCGTTTGTCCTTGTTTGTCGTGTGCACTTTGGATTAAAATCTAATTTATGTTTATGCATTTGTTTGTTTATTTCCACAATTCGTACCCTCTGTGTTAATAAAACCGGGTTTGCATCTGTGACATAGGTCACTAACTAGTCCGGTTGTAAAAGATCTCGTCGTCTAGACTGCATTATATTAGTTCTACGGTGGCAACGATGCTGTTTATTGTTTGTGTTTGAATTCAATAGAAAAAGCCATCCAATTATCTGCAATATGTTGTTCTTTGTTTTACCTGTCACGCTTCTCATTGCGACAGTTCTAAGTGGTAAGTTAGACAAACGATTTAATTGGTTTTTTTATTCTTAGATTTTAGCCATTGTCTTCTCCACTCTAAGTGCTGATATTATTCTAAACTAAACTAAACTGAAACACTAAAAAACAGTTTTTCATTGAGCATCATCTTCCATTCCCTTAAACTCCTCCTAACCATCCATCATATTGTGAACTGTTTCTTACCTTACCTCCCTTACTTATTTTTTAAATTAAGCCTAAAATGTTTGTCTGAATCTATCAATAGGTATTGGATGGTAATGGATATAACAATGTTTATCCCTTTTATCACACCATCCATATTTTTTTAGGCTCTACTTCTATATTCATTTCCATTATTCCTAACACTTTTCTCGTCATATTATTCTTTGTTTGCATAATTTCTTTACCAAGCTTGTTTTTTTCGTCAACATACTGTGTGTAGACTTTACTATCATTGCAGAAATGAACACCCCCAATATCAACAGCCCGACTTCAACAGACATTAATGAGGAACCTCTGGATGTTCAGAATCATCCTAACTTGGAGCTGTTGCCTACTGAATGTGGTTTCATGAAAAACAGAAAAGAAACTATAGTACCTGATAGAGTACTAGGTGGTAGCGTGACGGTGCCAAATGAAATGCCTTGGATGGTGCTCCTATCATATTATACCGGTAACTGCTAAAACTTGACATTGACATAGCTTTTTGAAGATTCCAGCATTAAAATCTCAGGATTTATTTTTTCTTTTCATTTCTGTCAGACATAATTAGACCGCCCGTAATGATTTCCAGAAACACGATTCCATGTTCTTCTTTTTCTTATCGTATCACTGGTTCATTCGAACCAAGCGTTGTGAAAGGATTTTAAGTGCGCCTTAAAAAAGCTCTTTTCGTGTACTTAACTAATTGTTATTTAAGCAAACAAAAATAAAATGTGTAGTGCCTATTGAATCAAAATTTCAGCCCAAGGAGTCAGGCTGGGTTGCGTTGGAACCCTCATCAATGAACGGTACGTGCTGACTGCAGCACAATGTGTGACCTTCCTTGGAGACAATACTTTGAAGGGCGCCATCCTCGGGGAGTACGACGTAACGACAGACCCTGACTGCGAAGATACGGAAACGGAACCATACTGCAACCCTAAAGTTTTGGTTAGTTCACTAACAATCATTGGAGGTTTTTATTGAATGACTTTGTCTGTGTAAGATTAAATATCTGTGTTTAGATGGTCTTAATCGAAGAAGTAATACCGCACCCTGGATACAGCGTCGGCGGCACGAGGCAGACATTAGCTGATGACGTTGCTCTCATAAGGCTTGCTACACCAGCAGACTTCAATATAGGTATGAATATAATGAGCAATATTTCTAACCATAGACTCCAATTCATTTCAAGCGCACTTCTCAGCTGACTAATCGGTCGAATTAGGCCCTAATTGATGCACGTGGACTTTCCTAGGGTTTTTTTTATGTGGCTCAGTTTTCAGATCCTTATAGTTTACAATCGATTTGAAAGAAAAACAAACCTTTGGTAAGTCAACCTCTTTTCCAGAATCCGTTGGCCCTCTGTGTCTGCCCATCACTCCAGCACTACAGAGCGAGTCTCTACAGGATTCACCTCAAGGACTGGTGGTTGGGTGGAATCTCAACGGGTTCAAGCTCAACTCTCCAGTGCCTGAGAAACACTCAGCGTTCACGATCAGCAACGAGGAGTGCCAGTTCACTTATAATAACCGGTGCGCACTCTTATCTTTCTAGAAACACAATTTCATAGGGTGCGAAAGTTATCTTATAAGTACTAGGTAGGTACAATCTTCTGCTTCTAGGCCTAGTGGCCTAGATGTGGTTTTTCCTAGACCTCATTTTGTTATCGGTCAAAAGACAAAATAGTTTCTTTCCAATCGAAATCGTCATAGTGATTAGCCTAAATAAGTTCACTGACTTGTATTATTACTAGATGGTTTGCGATAGATACCAAGTTGGAAGGCGGAAACCTCTTTCCAATGGGTAAAGATGACAAAGAGGATATGGCTAGGGTTTAATATAAAGCTTATTTCAAGTAGGTTAATGCAGAATATTCTTTCTTTCAGATCAAGTTCAAATCCACCACTTTTAACCAACAAGCACGTTTGCATCAAAAGCCATGACGGCGGGGATGATCCCGGGGGCCCATTGCTGATCTCTGGAAGTGACCCACGTTATGTCCAGCATGGAATCGTCTCATTCGGACCTCGGTTCAAGAAAAGCGAACTGCCTGAAGTCTATACAAGAGTTGCTTACTACATGAAGTGGATTTTAGATAGCATTAAGAACTAAGTTTTATTTTTGAATTTTTATCATCTTAAGTAGTTAATTAAAACACCTAAGCGATCTGCCCCAACTCCGCACGGGTGGAAACAATCAAACCTTCTTTTCTCTAAATGACAACCATGCAAAAATCAGTCTTGTTGTTTTTGATTTTATTCGTTACATACGTTTCTCTCTCGTCTCTCTTCTCGTTTCTTATATTAGTATAGATTTTTTCTATACATAAATAAATAATAAGAATATGATGGGTACTGATACGCGATTATTTGCATAAACATTTCCTAAAGTCGGCACTCCGCATTGAATATTAAAAAAAAGGCATAGTGCGAAAGTCGGCACTCAGCTCCAAAATCATCAATTCATCACCCAAGTGAAGTGATGACAAGACAACATCAAAAATCAAATTGTTGAAATTGAAAAAGGTTTAAACCCCGAGTGAAGTGATGACAACATTAAAAATCGAGTTTGAAAATTTTTGGTGCATGTCAGAATGATAATGCAGTAAAAACACTGTGATTTGCCTTCAAACGTTGAATAAAACTTTGCCATGCTTGTGGGTAGATGATGATAATACACATACGAGTGTGTTCATACATAAGGTCAACGGTCGGAGGGGAATAAAGAACACCGTACTATCATAGCAGTAGGTACTACTACTTTAGGTATACTACACTGCTATCAAAAACTTACTTTCCAGTAGGTGAGATTGAGATGTTACCGGGCCTTATTACCGTCAAGGCAGGCATTTTGATCATAACAGTACCATCATCATCAGCCTGAAGAAGTCCCACTGCTGGACATAGGCCTACCCTACACATTTCCAGGAAGAACGATCCCTTTCCATCCACCGGCTTTCTACGATCTTAACAATGTCGTTGGTCCATCTGGTGGGGGCGCCCTCCGTTTCGTCTTCCGGTTCGTGGTCGCCATTTGAGAACCTTTATTCCCCAACGGTGGTCGGTTCTTCGAGCTATATGACCTGCCCATTGCCACTTCAACTTCCTATAATTCTACGAGCTATGTCGGTGACCTTGGTTCTTCACAACAACACAACAAAAGTACCAACTTGAGCAAAAAGGCTCTTAGCGTGCCTATCAAACACAGATGAGTCGATACATACTTACCATCATCATAGATGCCATATTCAACCTTGTGCCTTCGATGCGTAACTTCGTAAAAGCCCGCTGAACCACAGCCTAATCTGCTAATTAAATCGTTTGCTAACAGACTACTTAAATGGTCAGGTTAAGATGCGACTCATACCGCTCAAGTGTTTCCCCGCAGAACAGGTTTGTTTGCCGTCAACATCTAGATAATCTGGTTTTTCAATAGCCTCAGTTATTTAACTCATCTCATTCTTATGAAGAAATCATGGATTTAAACGTTGTTCTCGATTGGTGATGAGTACTCGTGTCTCGGTTCTCTGGCGGGTGCATTGATAACGCAATTTACTCTCAAACATATTTAATAATGAAACAATGACTAATAACAACGTTTCTCTTTTGGTTTAGTAAATTCCGGATGATGTCAATTGGTCGTGCATCGTATCTGCGGCAGGTTCTTTTGCGCGTGCTAAATTAGCAATTTATGAACTGATTTGTTTTAATCTGTGATGAGAGCTTAGTGGCCATAATGTTGTTTTTTATTACTTCCGTGACGTGCTTGATAGTGCCTGTTATAAGTAGTAAGTAACTTAACTTCTTAAAACAACTGTCTAAAGGTAAACAAAGCATCTTACAAATTTTACTTAATACTCTTTCACCTGGTTTGAAAGACTAAGCGATATGATAAGAAGAAAACCAATGGGTTAATACTATGATCAAACAGTAACAGGGTTAATTTTAAGCAACATTTGTATTCTAAGTGACGTTTACCTAAAAGAAAAAAAGTGGCACACCACTTTCCTAACAAAGCGCAGACGACATTATACGAACGTAATGCGAAACACTGTCGTCGTAGGCCGTCATAATAGAAAACAAGGTAGGCTAACAGATAATAATTGGATTACTTATATAATTTGAATCAGCTTGTACATATTCATAATGCAATTGTTTTTATTATATTTGCTTTACAAATCCTCTCTCAACTTCAATGGTTGCTGTACCTAATGATTTAAACGTAATAAATAAGCACTATCAGCCTGTAGAAACACACTTGTGCATATTTATGCCTTTCTATACATTTTCGGAACGCACGATTTGGAGCCTTCTGCATCCACCTAGTTCCCTCATAAATAATTTATTGGTTTACCTGACTATCTGGTATATTAAATAAATAACAAATATTTATATCGGAAAAGTATATTTAATACCTAATGTTGTATTTTGTTCTGTAAATACGACAACCATAAGGCATGTAGCCAGCAGTAGACGATTCTGAAATACTGAATAAATTAAAATGTTCAGGGTATCATGGAGATTCAAATAATTGTGATGACCGTACCAGTCCTGGGACTTGTATCCCCCTGTCAAACTGCAAGCCCTTGATGCAAGAGATCAGAGCCGCGGGAAGGCCTATACCGATGCATCTTAGCAGGAAGCTTAATGATCTGGGCTGTGGGTACAACTCAGAGGAACCTTTGGTAAGATTTACACTACATTTACCGTCTTTTTATAACTTCAATTTTAAAACAATCTTCTAGTTTTGTCCTAATAATAAGCTAGGATCTGATTGTATTTAAAGATTTAGGGCTTTCGATTTTTGTCATCTTGTTATCTGATCTTTTAATCTAGCGCTTTTAAAGCCTAATTTATTTTTAAATGTTACACAGGTTTGCTGTTCAACCCGCAGCAGTACAGAAACTAGTCAACCGAGTGTTAATATTCCAACCGTCGATGTTAATCCGTATGCTACTTGGGGTTCCAACGGGAACACAGGTCCACAAACAAATTCTAATGAGCAAGATTCAGACAGTGAACCTGAAGATGTATCGAACCATCCGAACCTGAGGTTGTTACCTAGAAATTGTGGGACTATAGACAGCAACAGGATCGTCGGTGGAAACAGGACGCAGTTGTACGAGATGCCTTGGATGGTTCTGTTATCATATGACGACGGTAGGTTGACCATCTCCTTTCATAAGTTTGTGTTCCAACGCTTAAGAAACCCTTGGTTCGCTCTAGGGCAGGATGTATCTAGTAAAGCCACTCATCACCCATCCAAAAGTTGGCTGCGGAGAACGATGGCGGTTAGAAATAACGCCAAAGACGAAGCTAGAACATGGCTAATCCACGAGCTTGACTCCACTTTGAGCTGAAGGATATACCTAATAGTCATTTTGCTTGTAAAGCACTGTAGAACAGTTGCAGTAGCAGTAAAATAACTTAACGGGATGTTTAATAATTATGAAGAATCGGCAAACCAACATGATTTGGAAATTAATTTGTATTTTTTAAATTACATTGTCCCAACTGTATAAGTGGTAAACACTAAAAAACATTTGCAAAGTCCTACCAAAAAGTAGCGAAAACAAGTAAATCAAGTTTTATAAAATGTTCGAACTAGATTAACGACAAGTCTGCGTTTTAAATAATTCTAGATGGTGTTATGAAGCTGGGTTGTGGAGGAACCCTCATCAATGAGTGGTATGTGCTGACGGCAGCCCATTGTGTCCAGGTCGGGTCGCGGATGAAACTCTCTCACGTCATACTCGGCGAGTACGACTTGAGGTCAGACCCTGATTGCGAAGTGCTGGCAGGGAAAAGGACTTGCGCTCCTAAAGCAATGGTAAGATCTGTTTTGAGTCTTTTATTTACCGGATCTCCTTAGCCTTTTCTACCATCCCCTGGGATTATACACATGACAGACACAAGATAACAATCAAATTAATTAAGTGGGTACAGGGGACAATATACTACAGCTGACTGTATACGAAACGAGAACTTAGGGCTACGGATATAGAATAACTGCTTTCTCTACAGATGAAGCCAGATCCCAACTGCGTGGAGCAAGTGTTTAGTTGCGCATCCAAAGTAGTGGTAAGACAGTGCCCCCATGGTGCTGCTGTAACAACCGCCGATAGCTTCAAATTTTAGACCGTAGGCTAGTAAATGTATGCTTCTTTATAAATAGTTCGCATGATTATGTAAAAGTATAGAGAAAATGCCACTGACTAAAAAACTTAATATTATAGAAGCTATATTAGTGTTCTGCATAGCAGAATTTAGAACTAATGATTACAGAAACATACTAAATGGTTGTAACTTGAAATGAGCATCGCGTTACATCTTTGTAATCGATTGTAGACACGGGACTAATACTATTTTTATATAGTGCACGGAACTCTTCAGCTTACATAGTTAGTCGCTCGAAGCAGTTTGCTATAGTAAGTCGTAGTGGTAGGTGTTTTATAAATGAACGAAAGACACAAGATAGAAGAAAGAACAAGTAAGATCACTTTTATAGATTTTGTATGCTCTGGGTCCTGCGCTGTTTGAAATATTGTGATTAAAAATGACTGGAGTCCTAACATAAAATTGCATCCTTTTACAAAGGAATGCATGATCAGCGTGAACCACTTGTAAACCAAACCAATTATTTCTTTTTAGACGACGAATTTTTGGGGTCTACAAGACAAAGGAAAGCTTCATGAGCAAATCAGGCATAATTATTACACCAATAATGTGCTTTGATGTGAGATTTCCCGTATCCCCCTGTTTTTTATTTAGTACTTTCAAATCTAAAGTTATTTGTATGTTTTTTCCAGAATGTATCAATTGAGGAATTGATACCTCATCCAGGATACAGAAGGCAGACATTATTTGATGATATCGGGCTTATAAGGCTTTCTACGCCGGCTAATTTTGATTCAGGTAAAATCTATATATAACTAGCGACCATCCCTGGCTCGTGTGGGTGGTTCAAAAGCAGTGCCTTCACATTTCTCACTCACACTCACTCGTCTGAGGCACTCAGTTTTTTTTCCTGATTTTATTCCTTTACTCGGTTCACTCTTGACACTCACTGTTGAAGGAGTTCAGCGTCCAGTGACTCGCCAGAATTTCCTTGAGCGGCCGCGAAGTCCCTACCTTCCATGGGCACTTTGGGTAGTCCCGTTTTGTGTCTTATTTAGCCTGTATATTGTAATGTACCATCTTACCTGTGAGGATGGCTCTATCAGAGTTTAAAAGACGCTTTCCCAGTACGGCTTCTCGGGTGTATTTGTAATAAGGTGTTGGTTTTATTATGATTTTTCATTACTCATACTCTGAAAGTAGGTCTGAAGTTGCCTGAGGGGCCTAATTGAAAGTAAAACTTTCAGCCCTAGGGAGAATCGCTTTCTACTGACAGCTGTCAAATTATAAAAAAAACAAGTTCGTTTTTATTCAACCATGTTCCAACTTTCTAAAGTCTTTCTAACTGCAAGGAGGTCGTTGAAATTCCAACTTTTTATTCAGCAAGTAGGTTGGAAACCCATTACAACGGTAAGAAGTTTTTATAAAGTCTAATTATAGCGCAATGTAAAATTTTAATAACATTAAGATAGTATTAAATAAATAATATATCTTCTAAATTACTTGATTAATATATAGCTTCAACTATTTATTTAAAATAACATAGATTTGAGCAAACAATTTACAACTTTTTAAATTATGAGAATGAAAATAATGGCTGAATAATTCTGGCGAGCCGAAGCCGAAGGCCCGCCAGAGAAAAAGAAAAAAAAAACCGGGAAGGCGGCAATTCAATCTTCATTTTCACTAATTTTTCTTTCATGTTTTTATTTTTACTTTCCTTGTATTCGTAATGAAAAGCACAGTGTTTACCTCGGGTGAAAGTCTTTTAAGTCCCTCAAGCTCCATTGGCGCCCTCGCTATCGCTCTGGCGCCAAACCCGTCTCGGGACTCAAAAAACGTGACTTTCAACACTCGGGTAACAATGTACTATTTTTTATTCTATTACTATGTTTGGCTAATTTACTGGTGCCAATTTGATTGCTCAAATAATCTTAATGATTGTTGAATAGTGACATACTCTCATGATCATCATATCATGTTGCGGTTGTGCACGTGAATTATATATTAGGTCTTGAATTCATTCGCTTTGTATTTATCATTTTCATCTGTGTATTTATAGCAGTTTATTTTATACTGATTATAATATTATATGTCATACTCTTTTGTCGAAATTTTTAATTGTTTTAGAAAGTACATAATAATTCGTATGCATTTTTGTCTAGTTGTTGTACTGTACCTAGTGGCAGAGTCCGTGACATCGCCGAACCGGCTCTGTCGGAAGACCAGCGTTGGTTGCTAGCCAACCAACATATGCTGAGCCAGAGTCCGTTTTGCGAAGCACAAAGCTCACCTCTGTAGTTTGATAAGTTGTTAGTTTATATTGTTAGTGTGAGTTTTCTTTGCTTTGTAAATAAATATTTTTTCTTTCTTTCTTTTTTTCTTCTTTCATGATCTTTCACTCTTCACTCCTGAGACTATTTACTTATTTGTTAGCTGCGGAGTATCTGTAGTATTGTAAAACTGATAAAATAAAGATGTATTTCGTTATTTCAGATTCAATAAGCCCGATCTGTCTGCCATACACTAGGGATAGGCAGCTGGATAACCTGGATGACCTGTTCGGAGTAGTGGCCGGTTGGGGACTCACTGAGCAGAACATACAAGCGGATGTGCTTTTAAGCGTCCCACTGCCAATCATACCCAACGACGAATGCCAGGAGAATTACGGGTACGTTAAATATCTACATAAAGTTCAACAGGCGCGTTGAAATCTTTTGCATGAAAACCTTGATGATGATTCATGGCACAGTAGCTCAAGCTCATTTTGCAGTGTGATGGTTCAGAGTTAGATAAAGAATAGAGAATATAATAATATGAATTGATACTCTGGAAAATAGTAAAGCAATGCCTTGCTACTGGGTTACATTGTTGGTTTCATTTGTTTTTTTTTATTGTTTTAGATCACCACGCATATACAAAAGACAACTGTGCGCGGGTGGCGTCAGAGATAAGGACTCCTGCGGTGGAGATTCCGGGGGCCCTCTCATGTACCCAGGGGTTTTCGGCACCGGGGGCGTACGATACGTCCAGCGGGGGATCGTGTCATTCGGACCCAAGAGATGCGGTGTTGGCGGCCTACCCGGAGTCTACACAAGAGTTGCCTACTACATGAAGTGGATCTTAGATAATATCCGTAGATAATTCATTTTACTAGTCTTTTCTATACTAATGAACAAATAAATAATATCTGATAGTCAGATCCATCATTATTCCTCGATTGAATATATCTCTCGGAAGGATCTAAATATTTTTTAATATTTTTCTTTCTGCTTGCCTCATTTACCGGTTATTTAATTACTCACTTTTTTACTTAAAATATAATATTATTCAAGATTCATGAAGGGTGTTTATGAAAGGTAGTACACATACCGTGTAATAATTAGAGTTCTATAAGTAAAAACCTTCTGAAATAACCGGTGATTGAGGCAAGTAGAAAGAAAAATGGGGTTCCACACGAGCCCCCTTTGAAGTGAGACAAAGGTAGGAAGATTGTGTTTTAACCTAGAAATAAATACTTTTCTCAAACATGCTCGGAAAGAGTATTATTTTGACAACCTTCTTCGAGATAAATCGATATTGGTGTACTGTGCGGCGGCAAAAGTTGTACTTATAAAATCCATTATACTAATTACAATTTATGAATATTCTAAGAATTAAATACCCACTGCCTATGGTTTTCAATGGAGCAACTTTATTCGAAACTATAAAGCATTAAGTATAAAACCAGGGAGCTTGTTGTATCGTCAGGCGATAAGAAAAAAAAATATCTACAAATAATGTCATTAACACGTCATCAAGACGTCATCAATGTAAATAATGACAATTCATAAAACTCAAATGTAATGAAAATAAACACATTGTAGCTTTTCTAACACAAAATGTAGGGATAGCTAAAGCTAAACTAGTAGGCTTCGGAGAGAACCTGTGATGTGATGTGCGCCTGCAATAGAACGCCATGTGGCAATGAGTTCGGCGAGGATGGCGGGGAAACATCACAGCAGAAGGGGGAGAAGGGAGGAAAGGGAGACGAAGGAAAAAAGGACAATAAAGAAGATAAGACTCCTCCACCCACGGTAACTTTATTTTCTTCCTTACCTAATGCAGTTGAAACTAGCACAATCCACCGGATTGTAAAATATTATAGCACGGGAGCCCACACTCAGATTAAATTAATTGTAAATAAATATTGCAGAAAATCCACACAACACTAGCCAAAGCATAGCTTGTATATTTTTTTTAAATACATACTTAAAATACAATGCAACACCTAGTCAGAAAACGAGAATTTATGAACCACTTCCCCTTACACCCCTTATCCTACGGAGTTGTTTTTTTACACGGCGCGCGGCGGCGCGCGGCGGTTCAGTTCCGATGATAATGTAAAAAAAAGCAGCTAAGTGCGAGTCGGACTCGCCCATTAAGGGTTCCGTAGCATCAAGTAACATAATATAAAGGTTCTTGTAGTTCGTCAAAAGGTAAATTGCGGTTTACGATTTATGACGTATAAAATAAAAACTACTGGCTAGATCTTGTTCAAACCAAATATCGTTGAAAGTTTGCATAGTAATGTACAACATATATTTTTTTTTGTTTGATCATTCTCTTATTTTAGAAGTAAGAGGGGGGGGACCAACTTTTTCCACTTTGGAAGTGTCTCTCGCGCAAACTATTCAGTTAAGAAAAAAACTATATTAGAAACCTCAACATCATTTTTAAAGACCTATTCATAGATACCTCACACGTATGGGTTTGACGGTTCACAGAATACATCTACTCGCCAAGTTTCATCAGTCTAGCTCTTACCGTTTCGGAGACAAAATGGCTGTGACACGGACGGACAGACAGACAGACAGACAGACATGACGAATCTATAAGGGTTCCGTTTTTGCCATTTGGCTACGGAACCCTAAAGACGCCGTAGTTTGTTGCCTGTTCTTCTAGGCTTGGTCGCGTGGAACTGGTACCTAGACTCGCCTAGCTTTATAAGACGTCTCAAAGTGATCCTTGAATGCATTTATGGTAAGTATGACGGACAGATAAAGATTGTAAAGATGGTAGTTACAAAGTATTGGTTTAATTACTAGTTTTGTAAAGTCTGTACCCGAATCCCGTTATTATCGCTGTAGCGAATAATACGAGGTATTTCAATTTTATTGATAACATTAGATATGTATAATGGTGCATTAAATACCCTATTGTTTTCATATAATAGTAATAAGTCATTCATTTCAGGCTACGTAATAAAATAACACGTGCATACCTAACTGTATGGGTAAATGTAAATAGATACATAGGTAGGTTCTCGTAGTTTGGCATCATAGGTAGATGTAATTATTTATAACACCTTCATATTTGATTGATTGAAGTAGGGCGCCCACCCACCAGATGGACCAACGACATTGTTAAGATCGCGGGAAGTTGATGGATGGTTAAAATGGTAGAAATAACGTTTCTGAGCCCTTTGGCTCAGAACCGTTCTTTCTGGAAATGAGTAGGGGAGGCCTATGTCCAGCAGTGGACTTTTGATGATGATGAAATGACTGCCAGCAAGCCCACGTTAAATAGATACAGTTGAATGTATACCTACAAACCGTAATGATGTTCAAGAAATTGCCAATTATTATAGCAGGAAATTAATCTTCTTTCAAGGCGTTCTTAGTCACATGTTTTAGAACTTTTTATCAAAGATTATGAACCAGTTGATAAGTTCACTTATTTCTTTAAGACCATTGCCATTCTGCGACAATTACTTGAAACATACGAGTTGTATACATTATTTTAGCAAGATTTCGTTTATATTCCTTTGCAGATGCGGGAGAGACTTGACCTCTTGAAGAAACAAGCCCTCCAGTTCCTCTCCGGGGCTCACAAGTTTTTCCTAAAAACACAGAAAGACCCTTTTCACGGTCAAGTCGTAAGGAGTACAGTTTACTTCAGCTTAGGTCTCAAACTCTTCAGGGACCTGGCGAGGCACTTGGCTCCGAAGAAGTGTGGTAGTCAGTTGTAACATGTCTGAAAAAATCCGAAACTCCGAAAGCCTAGTGTTGTTGAATTAAATAAAGGTATTACTGAAAGGTTTTTTTTATTTTGCCACCTGGTCTTTCTGATCTGGTTTGCGCTGTTTAATGGATACAATTAACACTTTAGAACTACATTTATGATGAACATGATTGGATATTTGTTATCTGTCTACTATTGAAGCTTGGGTTGGTGACGATATGACGAGATTTTTAGGAAACTGTTTTTTTTCTATCAAGACAACTTTATGGAATCTTATTTTCAGTAGGTGGCGTAGCTAGCATTACTCTTTAGCGTTATCATTATATAAAATACATAGTAAATGCATGTAAGCATGTAGGTATGTAACGAAGGCATGAGCGACTTAGACCGCATAAAATCGGAATCGGAGCATAAGTGACAAAACTACGAGGCCCTACCTAGAGTCTAGTTTGTAAGTCTGTCCAGGGCAGACAGTTAATCGGACAAACATCACTGAGGTCTCCACTTAAACACCCCTTTTTCCTGTCGATGGTTAATAATTTGAAGTCTCTAAGACGAGTTGAAGAGCGCAGTATTTGATGTCAAAGTTCATGGGTGTCTGCGATACGTGCGAGCGAGTAGGCAAGTGGCATTTGTAACTCGTTATGCTTATTTACGTATTTTCTTTGCACCATCTTAACCTTAGCTTGATAATATCGAATAAAACATTTTAATCCAATCAAGCGTTGGCAATTAATCTTATAGAAGGTCACTGTCGAGGAACTCATCTGATTGACACTTTCTTCTAAGGGCTGATATTTCCATCTATACGAAATGACGCTATTAGTCGAATTAAAAATATCGGTCCTTGTTTTTGACAAGCCTAAAATAGAGATGGATAAAATCTGACGGATAAATTAATCTCTAGGTAGAACAATTAGCCCTCAGAGGAATTTATTAAAATTGAGTTGTATTAGAGTCGGCAACAAAAATGTAGATGAACAGTGTTCGTTGTTAATGCAAATATAGGTATATTTGAATTTACCAAAGGCTTGGATTGGATTGTTTTGGATTGATACTCATCAAGGCCAATGCGGATTTTCTTTGTAAGTATTTTTTATACAACAAAGTAGACAAAGTAGACAACAAGTATACGGCCCAGCTAATGGGAAGTGATTACCGTAGCCTATATGGACGCCTGCAATACCAGGGGCATCACAAGCCCGATGCCGACCCTTTAAACGCTCTTTATCAAGAACCCCATGCTGAAGTCCATAGGGAAAACCTCACCAGGGACCTTTTTTTATTGGTATTGGAATATTGTTGAACTTCTGTTGCATTTTATTGATTTTTAGGTAAAAAGGACCGTACAATGTATATCTAATGGTAATATTTATCTGAAAAAGGTTGATTATAATGAACCAATAAATCATTTCATGTTTTGTTTCGGGTGAAAATCACCCAACCTTGCATTTGAACCTTACGCTCGCTGCGCTGGGTTAAAATGCGCGATCTCGACTACCTACTTAGTAATAGCACCCATCTTACAACAGGAAAAACCAACTATGAGCAGACGGCGTCTATTTTATAATTAAAGCCAGCGTCACCACATGATACACAAGTATATGCCGCATTCGTGTTTTTAAAAATATTATTGTTGATAACCTTAAGTTGTGGTCTGAGGCAAAGTCAGGGCCGGTTACAAGAATCAGTCGTGCACAAACCGTCCTCACAACCGCATATTGACAGTAAATAGTCTTACCAAAACACTATCAGTGCTATTTTCAGAATGATTGTTTTACACAGAAGGACTATTCTCCTCTGCTGCGTGTTTTTTGTGTCTCTGACAAATGTTGTTGGAAGTAAGTGCTTGTTTTGTTTTTATAAACCTGTGTTTAAACTTTGATGACCTTATTGCAAGCCAATTCAAGTCTTCAATTCTATTATTTGCAATTTTAGACGTCTGTCTACCAGTTTTTTTTAAGTTTCATACATTTATTATTAAAGTTATTTTTTTCTAGTAAATCGCTTCTTAGCGACACACAATAGTGGTTAGTTTTGCTTGGCTGGGCATACTATAGGGACATAATGCTACTGATTGAATATTTCGATAACCCGATGACTGATCTAACGTATCGTTTGCCCAACTAGCAATTTATAGGACTCCGGGGTGAATAAGATGCATGCATATGGTACCAAATAAACATAAATATACATTTTGCTAGGTAAGTATGTACATTAGAGTTGCGTTTTAGTTTGAATTGCTTGAAATAGGAAGACCCTTTTCAAGTAAATCAAAATAAGTAATCAGAAGCGAGCGGTACTTATTAGGGCATGCTCCCGGGAAGTATCAGTATCGAAAGTACCGGGAATTATCGCTGATTTTGAACTTTTCCAGTACCGGTTCTCCACGAAGGAATTCCCGATACTTTCGATACTTTCGATACTGATGACAATGATCAATTATTGGTGTTTTCTAGTACGATATAAATAAATGTCGATAAAAAACACTAGCTATGCGTTCAGTTTCACTTTTCTGTATACATTGATAGATATTTTGACAAATTACAAACCTATAATTTACATCATTCAGATAATATCTCAACAATTTCGCACAAGTCAAAACGAAAATGACATGTTTATTTTACCTGAATTGAAGATTGTTTAATATTGTATTATACAATCTTCATATTTAGTTAGATGTTCGTTACTATTTATGACAAAATCTGTTAGAAAAAGAACGAAAATAACATGGACGGCTTTCTTTACGAAAGATGGAAATGCTTTTACATTCAACTTTCGCCTTGCTGATATTTCGCTATATCTTTGCTGAGCTGATTTAGTTATAAAACATACATAGTTTGTCACTGTTAGTTTTAACTGTTGATTTATTTGATGGATATTCGATTTAACTTTGATTTAAACTAGCTCTGATTGTTGCGTGCACGCACAGAGAGTTTTAGTATTATAATAATGAAGATATACGCGAAATAAATGAGAATATCCTGAGTGACCGTCCTCCTGAGTGACCTATACGGATTTCGCCGAAATCGGTCAACAGGAGACTTTCTAGCGTATGTCACTCACTTATGGAGTGAAGCCATCGAGAGAAACGGAGAAGCTTTAGAAGTTTCTCTGGATATCTCGAAGGCTTTTGACTGGGTTTGGCATGACAGCCTATTAAGCAAGCTTCCTACGTATGGATTACCCACTGGCTTATGTGTTTGGGTATCAGACTTTCTGAGGGACCGATCAATTAGAGTAGACGTTGACGGCTGCTCGTCTGATCAAATGGCAATTAATGCCGGAGTTCCTCAGGGGTCAGAACACTTTTCCTCTCTCTGCAACACTTTTCCTGCTGCACATCAACGATCTGCTTAGGCCCGGTATCATTGGGTATGCAGACGACAGCACCGTTGTAGAGAGATACATACCTGAAGCACGTTCCAGTGGATCTCAGATCCAGTCTCAAAGAGAGGCAATGATTGAACGCATGAACTTAACGCTGAAGGTAGTCGCTGAGTGGGGCGATGCCAATTTGGTGAAGTTCAATGCTTCAAAAACACAGGCGTGTCTATTTTCCGCTAAGAAGAGTCAATTTCACCTGACTCCTACTATCCGAGATGTATCCCTTCCGATTTCAGACTAACTAGAGCTTTTAGGATGTTATTAATAATCCTGGCACAACGCTGAAGTAGCTAAATCGTGTTTTGTCACATTTGTTCGAGTTGACAATTGCATGTCAATGCAAGAGACAAAACACGATTTAACTACTCCAGCGTTGCACCAGGATTATTAATAACACACCTAGGGTCTTATTAATAATCCTGGCGTAGCGTTGGACTAGTTAATCCGTGTTTTGTCTCTTGCATTGACATGCAATTGTCAACTCGAGCAAATGTGACAAAACACGGATTAACTAGTCCAACGCTACGCCAGGATTATTAATAGCACCCCTAGGGTCTTATTAATAATCCTGGCGTAGCGTTGGACTAGTTGATCCGTGTTTTGTCTCTTGCATTGACATGCAATTGTCAACTCGAACAAATGTGACAAAACACGATTTAACTACTCCAACGTTGCGCCAGGATTATTAATAACACCCCTAGGGTTTACGCTAACCAGTAAATTGAATTTTGTCTCGTTCATAGAATCCAAAGCCAAGACAGCTGCGAAGAAGCTAGGCATTCTATCGAAGGTGAGACAGTACTTCACACCGGGACAGCTTCTTAACCTGTACCAAGCACAAGTCCGGTCGTGTATGGAGTACTGTTCTCATCTCTGGGATAGCTCTGCCAAATACCAGCTTGAGGCATTGGAGCTTTTGAGAGACGAGCCAAAAGGCTCATTGGTAGCGACACTCTAGTTGAGTCCAAGCTTCAGTCTCGATCATCGCCGTAAAGTTGCCAGTCTATCGGTATTTTACAGAATACATTTCGGAGTGTGCTGCGGAACTTCACAATTTAAAAAAAAAACGTGTATTTTGTGGTTGTGCGTGGGTTAATTTACGGTTCTGAATAAAAAAATATATCTCAATAATACAAAGTGTTTTTTTCAGTAGTTTTTCTTTCATTGTATATCATTACGGTCAGTTTTATTAAAAAAAATACGTCAGTATCGAAAGTATCGAAATTCCCGGGAATTCCCGGTTCCAAGCCCAGTATCGGGTGAAAATTCCCGGTTCTGAGAATGGTTCCGATACTGCATGCCCTAGTACTTATGTACCTATAAGTTAAATACCCACCGCGAGCGTTGACTCAAATAACCAGTTTTAACCACAGCAACTCATTAGATAAGCGACTAAGAAAATTATGAACTTATTGGCACGCCAATCTAGCAATGTATGGTCTTCACAACCACATCTCTATTTAATTTATTTTCGTATCTCTCTTCCTGACGGACGGGGGCCTCGTGATCGGCCTAGAAAGTGTTGACGGGACGATCTGGAAGAATGAATAGAGGGAACTGTAAGTCTTTGGTGGAGGCCTTTGCCCTGAAGTGGGACGATATAGGCTATGTAAAAAAAAAAAAAACTCTCTACAACGTCCTAATGAAATAACTCTAAACTTCAGATACCTACTGATTTATTTTATAAACTAATCGATTTATCGGCAATTGGCCTGCCTAATCGCTTTTTTTAGATTAAAAATGTTATTTGCATAAAAGTTAAGTTTAGTGCAAAAACTATATTGTTACTTCTAGCTAATATTATAGCCCTACATTAATTAAAACTTAATGACGTCACACGCGCTCTGTGAAAAGAAGCAATAAAATAAAATTTCAAAATGATCGAGATCGGCCCGAGAATTAGCCCCCTGTTTTCGGTACGAGCGGGTCGTGCGAAAAGAGATTTGTTGTCAAAAAATTCATAACTAAATAACTAACCCCCGAATACTGAAACGCAACTCAGATTTAAGCACGTCTCAAGCGACGAATATTTGACAGTTTCAATGAAAATCTGTCAAATATTCGTCGCTTGAGACGTGCTTAAATCTGAGTTGCGTTTCAGTATTCGGGGGTAGGTATGTGACATTTTAAAAATCGCAAAAGGACTAATTGTAGACTATACATTTGAGATTAATTCGAATTTAAGTGTGTTAAAAAATATACTATTTAACATGACATCCTTTTGCGATTTTTAAAATGTCACTTAGTTATTTAGTTATGAATTTTTTAACAACAAATCTCAAATTTTCGCACGACCCCCTCTTAATTATAGCAAAAAACCTAGAAATGGTTTTTTATTTATTTGATCTTTCCATTTATTACAAACAAACCGATTACAAAAAATACCCATCAAAAAAAGTAACTGGATCGAATCTACTCTCGATTGAAACTGTTTTGGTTTTGCGTTATTACATGATCCTATAGGATAAGGGTAGGATTATTTAGGATTCTTAATTGCACAAAAAATGAGTAGGTCTAAATAGGCGAATGCAATGCTAATTAGCATTTTCTACCAGTTAAACTTAAAGGTAATTCTCATAAGGGCTTTTAATCGGAATCGGAACGCATCTAAAACATTCATGGAAAAGTACCTATACTGCCTCCTTGCTAGCGCGGCTTTGCCGCCTTCTTTTGGTGCCATTGCCGCGCTGCCTGTGCCTGCCTGGGGAGACAGGGGACATGGGGAGACAATCTGGGGAAATCTTATACCTTTAAACGAGAAAATCTTGAAAAGTTGTGGACGTTATTTAAGGAAAAGGTATATAGTGAGTGTGGCGTCTGAAGTATGCGGAGTGAGTAAAAGGAAAAAAGTACAAAAGATGAAGCATGTTTGGTGGGAAAAGGTGAGATGAGCAAAAGGTTGTATCTGAAAAAAAGCAGCCAAGTGCGAGTCGGACTCGCCCATGAAGGGTTCCGTAGCACGACGAACTACAAGAACCTTTATATTATGTTACTTGATGTAACTTAAGGTTCTTGTAGTTCGTCGAAAGGTAAATTGCGGTTAACGGTTTATGACGTACAAAAAAAAAACTACTGGCTAGATCTCGTTCAAACCAAATATCGTTGGAAGTTTGCATAGTAATGCACAACATATATTTTTTTTAGTATTATCATTCTCTTACTTTAGAAGTTAGAGGGGGGGGGACCAACTTTTTTCCACTTTGGAAGTGTCTCTCGCGCAAACTATTCAGTTTAGAAAAAAAGCAGCCAAGTGCGAGTCGGACTCGCCCATGAAGGGTTCCGTAGCATCAATTAACATAATATAAAGGTTTTTGTAGTTCGTCGAAAGGTAAATTGCAGTTTACGATTTATGACGTATAAAAAAAAACTACTGACTAGATCTCGTTCAAACCAAATATCGTTGAAAGTTTGCATAGTAATGTACAACATATATTTTTTTTGGATTTATCATTCTCTTATTTTAGAAGTTAGAGGGGGGTGACCATTTTTTTTCCACTTTGGAAGTGTCTCTCGCGCAAACTATTCAGTTTAGAAAAAAACGATATTAGAAACCTCGACATCATTTTTAAAGACCTATTCATAGATACCCCACACGTATGGGTTCGATGAAAAAAATTTTTGCGGTTTACGATTTATGACGTATAAAAAAAAAACTACTGACTAGATCTCGTTCAAACTAAATATCGTTGAAAGTTTGCATAGTAATGTACAACATATATATTTTTTGGATTTATTATTCTCTTATTTTAGAAGTTAGAGGGGGGGGGACCAACTTTTTTCCACTTTGGAAGTGTCTCTCGCGCAAACTATTCAGTTTTGAAAAAAACGATATTAGAAACCTCAACATCATTTTTAAAGACCTATCCATAGATACCCCACACGTATGGGTTCGATGAAAAAAAAATTTTTGAGTTTCAGTTTCAAGTACGGGGACCCCCAAAATTTATAGTTTTTTTTCTATTTTTATGTAAAAATCTTAATGCGGTTCACAGAATACATCTACTTGCCAAGTTTCATCAGTCTAGCTCTTACGGTTTCGGAGAAAAATGGCTGTGACATACGGACGGACAGACAGACAGACAGACAGACAGACATGACGAATCTATAAGGGTTCCGTTTTTGCCATTTGGCTACGGAACCCTAAAAAGGAGGCGTGGGTTGACTGGCTATCTGTCAGAGCTAACCATAGAATGCAAAGAGCTACGAATGAAAATGTGAATGAAACTAAAACTAAGAGATTAAAAAGGTTAGTGAAAGAAGTGATTGCCAGAAAAAAAGAAGAGCAGAAGGATGTATTTGACCAAAGGTTATCTAAGGATTTCCAGACGAACAGTAAGTTTTTCTGGAAATCTATTCGTTAAGCCAGGGGAAAAACTCTGAGCTCGGAGCTGAACTCAGTCAGGGACCAGAATGGTAACTTAGTGAAAGGTGATGAATGCTTATTAAAAAGATGGAAAGAGTATTTTGAAAATTTGTTTGAAAGAGAGGAGGCACGTATACAGGGTGTCCCATAAGTCAACGTCCAGCCGAAAACGGGTGATGCGCCAAGTCATGACAGTTCTCAGAAAAATATAAAAAAAAATATTTATGTAACTTTCGAGTTATAAGTATTTTAAAAAAACAGGAAAAACTGACGCCCTGTGATGATCTTTTAAGTCCTGTGACTACAAATATTAACTTTTCATGAAAGTTTTTTCTGCAACTTAAGCATGAATAACCCTTCTGTAAATTACAATTCAAAATTAAGCCATAACTGCCTCAGTTTTTAATGAAATCGTGGAGTTTTGGCCAACATTTCATTTCAGATAATTACATCACCCAACTTTAACCGTCTGTACCGCAAAAAAAATGTACTACACTATCATGGCAAGTAACTTTAAAAAATGGCGCATTTATCCAGGATTCCAAAATGTTATAATACTTGCTAGAGTACTCTTTAGTTTTGGATATAAAAAATGTTTTTTCAACTAAACCGGATTTCCAATCAATTTTATTTCATGAGATAAAATGTTTGTACCCTTTAAATATATATATATATATATATATATATATATATATATACAGAAGGGTTATATTTACAGAAGGGTTATAAATATAAATATAAATTTAAATTTAAATTTATATATATATATATATATATATATATATAAATTTAAATTTAAATTTATATTTATTTAATTTATTTAATTTATATTTAAATTTATATATATATCTTATACCTTTAAACGAGAAAATCTTGTATATATATATATATATTTAGGATCTCGGAAACTGCGCCAACGATTTTTACGAAATTTTGTATAGAGGGGTTTGCGGGGGCGATAAATCGATCTAGCTAGGATTCATTTTTAGAAAATGACGAGAAGTTGGTGTTTTGCAATAATCAAACATAAACTCAATATACGACTGTTCCTGCCATCTATTGGCGATTGTGAGCAACTAACTGCTAGCTATTCCAGCAGATGGCGTTATTAATTAAATTTATACCAATAAAGATACGACTCTTCCCGACATCTATTGGCGAATAATAATACTATTTTTTTTAACCCCGAGCGAAGCTCGGTCATACCAGCTCGTATATATATATTTAGGATTTATATATATATATATTTAGGATCTCGGAAATGGCACCAACGATTTTCATGAAATTTAGTATACAGGGTTTTTCGGGGACGATAAATCGATCTAGCTAGGATTTATTTTTAGAAAATATCGGCGTTCGGAGTTAAGAACAAACAACAGTTTCAAAGACAGCATCTCAAATAATTGATGGACAAAAAAGCCTGTATACAACGTGTATCAAAATATGTGTACTATCCTGAAGGCGGGTGAATTTCCACCCCCCGGGGAACAACTTTTGTTCAACGACTTTTCGAACTTCGATTGGTATCTCTGAAAAAAACTGCAACGAAGTTTCAACATGAACAGCTGACTTTATACAAAGTGACAACCCTAAACTCAGCTACAGAGGTAGTAGGTAGTAGTAGTAGACCTACCAGAGGAAGTAGGTCAAGGGGTCAAGGGGTTACAAGAATAGGGTTGTCAATTTATTTAGGCATTATGAAATTAAATATTTTTGTATGAGAAACTGAAAATAGGAATTTTTAATTATCTCCCCCCCACAACTGATCACCATTGTGGTCTGAAACCCCCCACCTTCGCATAGTACACATATTTAGATACACCTTGTATAAGGGCCAACTAATAGGAAATTCCATGCTAAGCATATTACCGAGATGTGCATACTTGCAAGACCGGTTTACACAATATCTTATCTATTAATACACGTAGCTACTGAAACAGGTTTTTGATGACAAAGGCCTATTTTTACACTCTTAATGCGCCAGAAGCAATTATAGCAGCGTTTTACCTACCAATAAAACGCATATTAATTTACTTACCTTATTCGAAGATTAATTTATTTATTTGAGATAGACACTACGTTTTCCGCCTTATATCTTTGACTTTTGACGGTTTAAATGACAGCTGTCATGTTTCCCTTCCGTCATATTTCTGCTTTGGTCATTTCCCCTACCACCACCAGCAGAGTGGCGCGTTTGAGGCAGCCATCTTTATTCCTCATTGCGTCGAAAATCACCAGGCAGAATTGAAAGTATAATCTTCGAATAAGGTAAGTTTTTTTTTTTTTTTTTTTTTTTTTTTTTTTTTTTTTTTTTTTATGTAACTTGCTGATGGAACAAGCATATGGCCCACCTGGTGTTAAGTGGTAACCATCACCTATAACAAAGCCATGCCTCGCAGGTCACGCACGTCAGGAACGTGTCCTACGATGCACTGCTCTGCGTCCATCAACTGGAGGCAAGCAGATATTCAGCCTCACGTGCCAGTAATTACACCGGCACCCACACCCTTCAAACCGAAACACAGCAATGCTGCTTCACGGCAGAAATAGGCATGGTGGTAGTACTTCCCCGGACGAGCCCTTCACAAAGAGCTCTACTACTACTGTACTGATGTGTACTGTAAGTAAATTAATATGCGTTTTATTGGTAGGTAAAACGCTGCTATTAATTTGACTTGACCTTATTCGAAGATTAATTTATTTATTTGAGACCTGTTTGTTATCGCCTGGTGGTGGTAGCAACTCTGACGCCAATGTGAACATGTGACATCAAAATATTTTACAACCTCAAGTAGGTAAGTATACCTACAACAGTAAAACGTTATTATCTACCAAACAACCTTAGAAATATACTTATAGCAAACACTATAAAGTGTGGCTAACTTTAACATAGTTATAGTACTATGAGAAACCTGTCAGGTTTTGCATCAAAAGTGATCGTGGTCATAATAATTAAGAAAGTCTGACATATATGGGGTTAATAGACAAACCACCTCATGACTAACCAACTTAAGAAGAAGGCCTAAGTCCAGCTATGAATTTCTTTGGGTTGGTTATGATGACGACCCGGTCCATAATGCAATGGCATTGGAAACATAAATATACTTGCTTATCATTGGAAACATAGCTAAGCAAGATTTTGCGTTAACTAAAAATGTCACTTTATAACTCACTCCCTTCTCTTTCAGTCCAACATAATTTTCCAGAATAACCTTTTCTATCCAGCTTGTAAGAACTTCTGAAGGTGCTGTAATAGCACCCTGCCAATCCAACCCCCTGACCTATGCGGACTTATGCGGGTGATGCGGACTTGCTAAATTAACACTGTTATAGTAATAAAAACATATTAAACGATTTGACTAGTGATAAATAAAATATTCCATTTTATCATAGTTTCCTTCCAGTTCATGATGATGATGAATGATCAGTAAAATACTGATGATAGTTTTCAACCATCAATTATCACTGCAATCAATTGTTAAACACAGGATAAACACCATACTAGTAGGAATACGATCAAATATGTAACCATCTGATGATGATGATAAGGTATGCGATCTAAGTATGTGTAACCATAATGTGAGACCTCTTGAGCCAAGAGCATAGTATTACTGCGGGGCAGTTTTACTATTAGTATGTAAAACATGAACATTATTTATACTTACATAGTATTTATAAAAAATATTTTTGCCAACCAACGTCGCAAACCGGATAGTTTGATTGACATGGAGTAACAACATCTGGAAGAACATGCCTGCTTCAAAACGTAGGAACTACGGTTTTACGGTTTTTGCTTTCAGCAAGAATTGTGCTAAAGTACTAGGATGTTTTTGTTTACTGATGTATCAAAGAATTAAACAATTGGAAACCATTATGTTTATCAGTGATACTACAACCACTATTTTTAAAACAGCATAACAATAGCAGTGGACTTCTTCGGGCTGATGATGATGATGATGAATAGTAACAATATTGGTTAGAACTATATGTCATTACATACTTCGACGCTCCGTGGACGAGATGATTTACTTTTATCAGAAATATATCTCATGTACCTAGTCTTCTTCATAAAGTGTCACCGGATCTTTCGAAAAGAAGTGTGGAGAAAGGATTTTAAGTGCGCCTCACGGAGGCTCCTTTTGTGCACTTGACACATATTTTCGAATCTTTTAGATTCTACGACAAAATTACAGTTAGGAGCTAAAAACACAGTGCAGCACATCCATGTGGGTAGGCAGTTCCATGCAGAACGTTAAGAAACAGCTTGACGAGATTTCAGTTTTTAGTTTAGTTGGTAGGTCACACGTCCACAGTTTTCAAAAACAAGAACAAATATGTATATAAATGTGGGTAGGCTGCATTTTAGAGGCAACTAGGATTCTTTATTTTCGATATTCAAAGAGGCTGGTCTTACATGGTACTTAATTTTAAAAAAGGGGCGATCCACAAAGCGTAGATCTTTAAGCCACACCATATATACCACTCTACGATATAGGTAGATACCTGTATTATACGCTGAACCACACACTAACTCAGCTAAAGTTTTCCCTGCTTAAGTGACTTTAATACTTAAGAGTTTGTGATCGTAGAGATGCACGACGTTTCTGACCCAACTAAGTATTTTTATTTTGCGTAACCATCTAAAAATATTTGTAATACAGTAGGTGTAACAAGCACCTGTGTCACTAACTACTTTTAAGTGAAAATGCACTCTGGAATGAGATCAGTGGTAGAACCCAAAAATTAGGTTTTACTTTCAATACTGCTTACAAACAGATGGGGGTACTTATTTACTGCACCTTGTTTCACTACATATAACGCATAGTTTACTACATACAGTGTAGACTGTAAGTACTAGAGCCAACACACAACTGTGCAAGTTGTTCATCAGTACAAGCTTGTAGGTACATTAGAGTACGCAAGAGCAGCAGATGTTCTGTCCCATTGTTACATTACAACTCATTATTGTTAATAAACATTTACTGGTATCTATTATTCTATTATTATTCTCAGGACATTATAACCTTACAAAAACATCTCCCACCACCCAGTGAGGGTGTGCTGTTTTTTTTTTTTTTTTTTTTTTTACAAACACCTATTCGCGAAGGGTGTATATTTAAATGATCGGATTGCTCTTGTGAGGAAACAGCACTTTCTGGGGCCAGGCCAGGCCAGGCAAGACCAAAATTCACAACAAATTCCACGTGATGGAACACAATAACCACACAAAAACCCGAAACCCCTGCGAGGGGCCGCTGTTAGCTTGATTGGATTTTTCTTGCGAAAAAAACATCATATTCAGGAGCTAATGTCCACTAAAACTTTATACAGACACATGCGATGGGATACAGTTACCAAACACCCCTGCGAGGGGTGGTTGTTAGCTTAATTGGATTTCTCTTGCGCGATCCCATCAGATTCAAGAGTGATGATCCACTCATCGTTTATACAGCTCCATGCGATGGAAAACCGTTAGCCAAACACCTAACCTCTGAGAGGGGTGTCTCTTAGCTTGATTGGTATTCTGTTGCATTAACTCATCAGATTCAGAAGCCATGGTCCCTCAACGCTCATACCGCTCCATGCGAAGGATTACCCTTACGTAAACACCTAACCCATGCGAGGGGTGGTTTGTTAACTTGAGTGGATTTCTCTTTCGAGAACCCATCAGATTCAGGAGCCATGGTCCACTTACCTTTTATATAGCTCCATGCGATGGAGTACCGTTAGCAAAACACCTAACCCCTGCGAGGGGTGGTTGTCAGCTTGATTGGATTTCCCTTGCGAGAAGGCATCAGATTCAAGAGCCGTGGTCCAGCCACCGTTTATATAGCTCCATGCGATGGAGTACCGTTAGCCAAACACCTAACCCCTGCGAGGGGTGGTTGTTAGCTTGATTGGATTTCTTTTGCGAGAACCCATCCGATTCAGGAGCCTTGGTCCACTGAAGTGTATACAGTTCCATGCGATGGAGTACCGTTAGGCAAACACCTAACCCCTGCGAGGGGTGGTTGTTAGCTTGATTGGATTTCTTTTGCGAGAACCCATCCGATTCAGGAGCCCTGGTCCACTGAAGTGTAGTTAGCCTAACACCAGACCCCTGCGAGGGGTGGTTATCGGCTTAATTGAATTTCTTTTGCAAGAACCCATCAGAATCAGGAACTCAGGTCCATTAAAAGTTTATATCGTTCCATGCGCTGGAATAGTTTTAATAACGGCCTACCCCTGCGAGGGGCAGCTGTTACTTTGATTGGGTAGCGATTCCTCTTCTTATGGTTGACGAGTTCCCTCAGCTGGAACACAGCGTTTCCAAATTCTTAGCGTCACCTTTGCGCAGCTGATAGATTCTGGGGAACAGAACACCTTAGCCGCCAAAAATACTTAAATAAAACATACAAAACTTCGCATGTAATAATACGACTTGTAAAGTGAAATAATAAAGAGTATAGCAAAAATGAAAAACAGAGTTTCTTCTGCTTTGCCACTCAGATTCTCAAAAATTAACTTCAGCACTCGTATAATTAATTGAAAAAGAGAGAAGATTACAATATATACTTCGTGCAATTATATATTAAAATTAATATTTATTTTTCACAATGCAGTAGGCACATTTAGTAATATAAGCATTATAATTGATTTATCGTATCATACATTTCTCCCCACTTTGTTTGATCCCAAGTCTATGAAGCTTGGAGTATGATACGATTTACGAGTTTAAAGGGTAAGACCGTAGTCTCATAAGACGTCTAACCTAAGCACCAGTTTTCAACAACTCCAGGACAGCTACCCATTTTAGCTTCCTCTCGATGTTAAAGGATTTGATTTCGATTCATTCCCTTATTGCAAGGCCATTGATGTTTATGACGTCATTATCATATTATCACTTACCTCAAAACTAAGATTTCGATATCACCGATAGCCATCTTATGCTACTGCACGTGGGGCTACCGCTTGTGTAAATTACTTGAACATTAAATATGCACATTAAAACTTACATGCACAACAAACATACAGGATAACTGGTTATTTACATAACTGTAATAACGTGATCCAAACGAACTTTTCGTTAAAAATTGAACACGTTTCATATAAAGAGGGTACTCACGGTTTTCCCTCTTTGCACAGTATAACACACTTATTCACTAAGTAAAAGAATTAGTTCTTCACTTTTGTATGAACAAGGATTAAAATATTTTAAGCAACTGTAGTCGCAGAGATATCTGCTGAACACATGTTGCTTCGACGGAAAACAAAACGCCAATGAGGAATAAAGATGGCTGCCTCAAACGCGCCACTCTGCTGGTGGTGGTAGGGGAAATGACCAAAGCAGAAATATGACGGAAGGGAAACATGACAGCTGTCATTTAAACCGTCAAAAGTCAAAGATATAAGGCGGAAAACGTAGTGTCTATCTCAAATAAATAAATTAATCTTCGAATAAGGTCAAGTCAAATTAATAGCCAAGTTAGGAACGCATGACAATAGTAGATAATGCCCCAGATAAATAGTGTCATAAGTAGCGAGCGCAGTATTGAATCCCGAGCAAAACGAAGGATTATAGGCGATAAGATAAGAATTCTGAGTGCAACTTGGGACTCAAGGTCGCCCAAGAATAAGGCAACTTTATCCCCGAGGAGAATACTCTACTTTTTACACCATCTACGAGACAATAAAAAACAATAGTACTAGAATCAAATTATTTATTCAAATGACTATTACAGTTAGTAGACCAATTTAAAACAATTTTTAGGTCAGATCTTAATGGTGAATGCATGGAATTAGTATGTCTACCTACTATACTACCAATCGTAAATGCTCGTATATACTATTTCCTACTAGACCATGACATACTATAGATAGTTAGGTAGTTATAGATAGATAACTTTTTATTTGGGTCAAAAACACAAATTATAAAGAAAACGAAACCACAGAAAGAGAAGAACATCGAATAAAGATACAGCTACACAAGAAAAAAAAAAGAACATAGAACGCATACATACACAGCAAGAAATACCACATAATCCTAGTTCTAATGATAGAAAGGGTGCTAAAAGTACCTATCCAATTAGGCATTTATTTATGAGTCAAAATGGTCCTCACCCAGCATAATGCTGCTTCGCCTCCAAGAAGGGGACGAGCCAGCGCTGGTTTTCAGTGAGGACTTTGTCGAACAGGTGGTGTGAAAAAATTCGTATGGCTCTTCCTAGCTAATTACCTTCTAACACTTTGCTCAGATAGATGCAATGGCGGCGCGGAGTGCGTTAGGATCGATCGATGCCGGGGTCTATACGGACAACTGCAGCAGGGCGTCACAACACAGCTCACTGCACTGCTGAGGAGCCTCCACTGCGGCTTTGATACCTTAGATGAGCCCTTGGTACGTACGGTTGTGGGCAATAAATATTGCACATCAGCTTTTCGGCTTTGTAGAGCGCTATCTCTTTCTGACGCACACTACGCACTCATCATCATCATTAGCTTGAAGAAGTCCACTGCTGGACATGGCCGCCCCTACACATTTCGATGAAGAACGATTCTGAGTCCTTTCCATCCATTAACTTCCTGGGAACCTTAACAATGACGTCGGTCCATCTGGTGGGTGGGCGCCCTACGTTTTGTGTTCCGGTTCGTGGTTCACTACGATCTATGAAGTCGAAATATTATAGCCCGTTTTTCCGGTTTTTTGAGGAGACACCTAAACTGCAATATTCAGTTCTCAGTAAGCTCCATAGGGGGCGTCCGCGTAAAATAAAGTAAAATAAAACACAATCCGACTAATATAGATATAAAATATAGATTATAGTCTGGAATAGCACATAGACAACTTTTTATCTTGGTAAAATGTATGGTTCCCGTGGTATGCATTTGTTTTTAATCTATATGTACTTATAAAAAAAGTCGTGTTAGTTACACTATTTATAACTCAACAACTGATGAACCGATTTGGCTGAAAATTGGTGGGTAAATAATAATAAGCCGATGTGCAATATTTATTGCCTTACTATATCTCAGTTTTTAATCGTCCAAAAAAAGGAGGTTCTCTATTCGGACTCTTATGTTTAAGACCATTTAATCCCGTCATTCATGAAGCGATAGTTTTATTATATCTGAAAGGGTATACTTACTCTCAGATTGGTTCCATAATTATTTATCAAAATCAGTCTAGCAATTTGGTATGATAGAGAGTTTTTAATTTATTTTACTTACCTATCTTGTTAGTAGCCTATTCTTTGGCAGCATTCTTACATACTACTCTTATTTTCTTTCGAACCAAGTGTGGTGAAAGGAAATATGTATAGGTGGACTACCGTCTAAGCCACCATTGACAAACAAGAAAGCCCAAATTGTACCTACCCTTAATGATAAGGAAAACATTACGACGTCCTAGATAAATAAATATATGAAAATAAATTTGTCTGTACCATCTTCCTCAAACCATAAAAGAAAGGAAACCACACCAAGTAAACAGGTTTGTTACAGCCGGTTATTTCCAATATAAAGATACCTACGATGAGGTGATTTCGAGTTTGTTTGCAAGATCAACAACATTTGCAAAAACTAGTTTAAATAATGTTTTTTAGACAGGTATCTGATCTTGATTGATTGTGGCAATCACAAAAAGAAATACAATTTGGGAAACCTCAAGGGTTCTACCTTACCAGAAGTTAGATAGATATATAGGAAATTCTTTATTTCGCAAATTAAGAGTACTGTACACAGGCGAGCTTAATGCTAGATAGCATTATCTACCAGCTAACCTTTGGGTAATAAGGAGATAGGATGGGTAGTGTACAATTGTGAGGGCCTAAGTAGATACCTACTAAACAAAAATATTACCACTAATACACATATCTGGGAATTTCTGCGTAACTGTAAAGTAGAAAGGAAATCTAAAAATATAATTTATACTAAAAAATACGCAATACTTAAAATCTAACCTAGCATAAACTCACTTACATACCTATTACACCAGGCCAAAATTATTGAATTATTGAAGTTGCCCCGACTTACTTATTTATTAAACGTTAGCGGTCGCCCGCGGTGGAGCTTACTGAAAACTGATTATTGCAGTTTAGGTGTCTCCTCAGCAAACCGGAAAAACGGGCTCTATCAGATCTACAAGCTCATACAGATGGATATAATTTTATTTCAGATTTGTTGTCCCCCTGAGTTCGCGAAGCCTCTTATAAACCCTCATTTGCTGTTGCCTAATAACACGGTCTGTGGCATTCAGAACAACGATAGAATTACTGGAGGACAGCGAACAGAAATCGACGAATACCCTTGGCTGGCATTGCTAAAATACAGTAAACGTAAGTAGTTTTTTCAATACTTACGTTCGAAGTTGAAAAATTAATATAGGTAAAAGTCGAAAACAAAAGCTAGCCAAGAATATAAAAACAATAGTTTGTACAACAATAATAGTGTGTTGTTTGTGTAACCATTGAACTTCTCTAGCAAATACAGAGCTTGCGTAGCAAACGTCTGAGCTACGAGTTCTACGCTGATCTACCAAAAAAAAATTATTTTTTACTAGTTTAGTATCACGTCGCGCACGATAAAATTATGTATAGATTAATTTCAACGCTCTAAGCAAGTCTTCGGTAGTATAGTGGTAAGTATCCCCGCCTGTCACGCGGGAGACCGGGGTTCGATTCCCCGCCGGAGAGATTCTTTTTGCCCTAACAGTATAAAAAAGGGGTATTGCTTGCGTATTGCATATTTATTGCTATGTCACATATAAAACAATAATATTTTATTGAAATATATAATTTTGTAATTTCAGCGGTCGGGTCTGGTTTCTACTGCGGTGGTGTTCTCATATCTCAAAGATACGTTCTAACTGCAGGTCACTGTGTCAGTAGTGACTTGCCTCCAGGGTGGAAACTGTAAGTATAATAAATCTGCTTATATACCTCATCATCATCATCATTATCAGCCTGAAGAAGTCCACTGCTGGACATAGAATAAATAGGAGGCAGATAAGATATAGATATTCTCTTCTCCATGTGATTTTACTTACCTACACATTTCCACATCCCAAAACCTTGGCATGGGGGCATACAACTAAAATTGTTCTGTTTCAGATCCGAAGTTCGTCTCGGAGAGTGGGACACAAGCACCGCCATAGACTGCGTAGCGGATGACTGCAGCCCCACTCCCCAGGACATCCCGGTTGAAAAAATCATGCTGCATGAGGGATATGATACCGAGGACAACAATCAACTCGACGACATAGCGCTTCTGAGGCTCGCAAGAAATGCGGAATACAATGGTATGGAGTAGCTAGAAAAGCTCGATAACCGCTGGGGAATATAGGTTCTCGAACGGCGAACATGGACGTAACGTTGGACGCCACAAACCCAATGAACCAACGACATTGGAAGTCGGTGGATGGAAAGGGCTCAGAATCGTTCTCTCTGTAGATGTATAGGGGAGGCCTATGTCCATCGTGGACTTCTTTAGGCTGATGATGATGGTGGTATGCCATTTTACAATTAATTAAACGGTACAAGTAACGATAACGTTTACGGGTGACAAACTAAACGAAAAAGGTGTCTGGAGATAGCCATACGTAGGTAGCATAACAGGTCACATCAAAATACTGTGTCACGGAGTGGAAGAGATAACAGGACATCAATCACGCGTTTGCATAATTATTTGTAGTTTCCTAATTTTTTTTATACAACTAGCGCAAAGCGTTGCCTCGTAGGTCACGCACGTCGATGCACTGCCCTGCGTCCATCAACTTGAGGCATACAGATGTTCAGCCTCACGTGCCAGTAATTTCTCTAGCACCCACACCCTTCAAACCGAAACACAGCTATGCTGCTTTACGGCAGAAATAGGCATGCTTCCCCGGACGGAGCTCTACTACTACGTTGTGTTGTCGCGGGCACAGCCCAGTTCTAAATACCCGAGATTAGCATCATGTAAACGGTTCCTTTTTTGCAGATTTCGTGAAACCTATTTGCCTGCCTATAACCGAACAATTGAAGCGGAGCACATTCCTCGGTGAAGACATGGAGGTAGCAGGATGGGGCAAAACAGAAAATAGTAAGTTGGCTTAAAAATTGTTATAAAAGAAAGATGAATAGCATAATCATTTTCCTTTAAATAAGTAGGTAGGTGAAACTGTTTCGGCTTTCGAACTTCTAAAGCCAAGTTTCATGCCATAAAAGTCTCAAAAGCGTGGAATTGTAACAGAAGCTCTCTTTCCTCCACAATATTTACTGATATTTATGAAGAAAATAAGACCACGTGAACGAAATCGCAGGCACTAGTAGGTATTTTCTTCTTAGACCGCCTAAGGTTTGGCTATTTATTTTTTACTGTCTTATACTGTTTGACAGAATCAAACTGCGAGTTTGGCTACGCTAATGCCAATTGTCCAGGTCAGGTCAGGTCTGCAGCACCCCCATAAGATTTAAGCTGCTTAGCATATTATAAGCGCAAACTTACCTAACTTCTGTTAAGTAATACTCAACGCTGCTGTTGCAAATGCATGAAGTACCTACCTACTGGTTAGAATCCTTACTTATTTACTAACAAACTCGTAGATACATGTTATATTTTCTAAATGAAAACCTCATAGAAAAAAATCTTACATAAACTACTAACGTATCCACTCCCCGCTATTTAATAAATAGATGAGTGTGTAATACTCGTAGGTATGCCTATTTACACCCCGCTCGAGTAGTTAGACATTAATTTGCTTAGTATCTAGTTGCATATTTACTGCTAACATACACAGCTAATCTCTATATTAATATTTCAGGCAGCGAATCGGACGTGAAGCTCAAAGCGAGCGTACCGGTCGTCTCAGTCAGTCAGTGCGCTAATGTCTTCAAACGAGTGAACCGCGCAGTGAAAGATACCCAGATCTGCGCCGGTGGGGTTGCGGGGAGAGATTCCTGCCGCGGAGATTCGGGAGGTCCTCTCATGGGCCACTCGCTACAAGCCAATAACTGGATAGCAGTAGGAATAGTCTCGTACGGACCTTCGCCATGCGGCACACAAGGATGGCCTGGAGTCTACACAAGGGTCGGAGCCTACGTTGATTGGATCCTGTCCAAATTACAACCCTGATAACGATATTAAATTGTGCTAAGAGTTAATTCTTTTTTAATTTGCTAAATAATCGGCTGCAACAAAAACTGAATTCTTCATTCCTTGCAGCTCAATGCGCCTAAATGAGGTGTTTTGTGAACAACCCAATAAAATATAAAATTGAATCGATTAATATTTATTTATTATTTGTAATAAAGAATTACTGACAATGTGCCATGATATCACTGTTTTCTTACCATGTCAATGAAATATACCTACTCACTATCTTTAGCATTTCATTCAAAAATAAAATTGTGAGAAATGAAAAGTTGTTGTTGATTTCATAATTTATTGAATAATTTAAAGGTACATTATATTATGGCTTTTTTATCATCCTATACCAGATTCTGCCAGCACCGTTCAATCACCACTTCTTGCATTTTCTAGCCATTTCAATAAAATAAAATCTATTACAGAAATATTGTACTATTGTGATAATAACGATTAACGTTATTTTCAACAGCGTACGGTTTCTTATACAAAACGTAACAAATATTGGCATTTTTGTAGCTAAAGACCATCTTGATTTTAGATAAATAATTGGTCTTATAAAATTTACGCTTATAACATCATATATAATGATTATACTATGATAATATATTAAAGATGTATAATATGAAGCTGAGTATAATATCTTAATAATTTTTGTAAAACTATACAAATAAACTTATCCTTAAATATTTTTTCATAAATAATCGTGGAATGTTCTTTTTACAATACAGCAGGAATACTGAGATTCTAGTTATTTAGGAAAGTATCCAATCAGTCATAATCATATCTCTTAAAAAAAGATACAAATAATAATAATGTTATTGTGTTAATCATACCATTTAGAATTATCTAATCAGTGGGGTTTCAACAAAATTTCCTCAGCCTCGTCTTTAAAAATGTTTTTTTACAATATTATAAAGGTTAGCTACCACAACTTAATTTCATATTATAAATTATTGCCTTAGTGTCAGTTGTACCATTGATGGTACAATTGACACAACTTTGTATGTATCCTCTAAAGTAGTCTAAAGAAAAGTATAGATACTCCACCTAATTAAAAGAAATAAACATTTCATTGGAATGAACAAATAAAGCCTTTTTCCAAACCTAAATTGAATTACTGTGCAACTTTTTTGTTTTTTGCTCTCCAAAAAACCCCAATCTCAATTACCCCTTATAAATTTTATCATTGGGCGGGCCCTATTACCACGCCACGGTACTTCAAGTTTGTTTAGTTGTACCATTTATGGTACTACACAACAACATTAATGATGATACTTCTGATCCTAAATAATTGTCACTTGTAGGTACCATTAATGGTACTAAGGATACAAAGTTGTGTCACTTGTACCATCAATGGTACAACTGACACTAAGGCAAATTATGACAGTAAGTGGCCATACACTATGGCATAACTAACTAGCAACACGAAAATACTGCATATATCATGTATATAAAACACCCAACATGTGTTGAGCTTGGCACTGTCTTCTTTCAATTTCTTATGAGATAAAATATAAATATTATAAACTCAACTACAATAAACTCAAAATTAGGCTTGTTTCATTCACACAATTTAACAATTGCTATATTAACACGCCATTTTGAGTATTAATTTCTATAAACTTAGTTAAGATGCAGCTGCAATTTCCACTGGTGCTGCCTCCAGAACAATAGCCGGTCCGGCTTGATCTTCCACATCACCGGCATCATTTCCCACATCACCATTCATCAGCTCCTCAATATCCGGAGAATGAGCTTCTCCAGTGCCATTCTGACTGAGCTCCTCATGGTTGAACTGCGGCCCGTTTTCAATCACTTGCGGTCCATTCTCCATCAGATCTTGAAGTTTCTTACCAAAATCAGGGTCTGTTTCAGAGACTCCTTTTACGAGGCGATCTTGATGATCCTCAGTCCATGTTGGGTACCACTCATTGAAGAGCTTTATCTGGAAAATACATTATTATCTATTATTATAAAATCTAAGGTGATATCTATCACACTTGGAAGAAACACAACATGGGCTTGGGCATATTTCATTTTTCACCCGGCAAACTTTTGCTATCTTTGTTATAAGTGGTTTTGTATTAAGTTATTTGTAAAAAAACTCCTAGTTTGTAAAAATAAGAGCGTTTTGTCATATTATGTCTCTTTCAATACAATTTAATTGCTACTAACCTAATTGAAAGATAAGGCTTAATTAACCAACTTTCCAATTTATGTACAACATACTTGATAATAACAAGGCCACTTATTTACAGTGTACATACTTTGTACCTATATTTTACGCAAGTAAATGTTGGTGTCCAATTTACACATTTAGCAACAAACTATGCAAAGCTTTATGATAGGACCTAGATGTGAAAATCAAAGAGCTACAGAGCAAAAAACTGAGCCACTATGGCATGAGCTGTGATGTCAGCTAAGCTACTGCATACCATAGTACACAAAAGTACAAACCCCTAATGACTTATTGTCCTAGTGACATTAAGTCATTTTCCGAACTACAGGTTTAGGTAAATGGTTTAGTAAATAAGTTTGGTAATCATAAGACGTCCCGCAGTTCAGCTTACTTCAGGTCATAGGCCTTCTCTAACACCTTCCACTGTTCTCTATCCTGTACCACTCTTCGCCAAAGATGTCCAGCTGTAAGCTTTAGGTCATCTGCTCATCTGGTGTGTTGATAATGCGCTTGACACTCTTCCCTCAGATTAATCTTATTTAATTATTTAAGCAAGGTATGGTAAAAATAAATACTTACACGGCACTGAAATAAGCTAACAGGCTTATCTTCACAAGTCAAGCCGGCCAGTGAGGCAGCTAGCAGCTCAGGTCGGTCCCCTTTAGCCGCAGCCAGCACAGGTAGAAAGTCTTCTTTCTGCAGTTCACTGAACTCTCCAAACCATTGCAGCAAGTAACGAAGCTGTGCTTCTGAAGTTAGGCCTTGAGCTGACATTGTGCGAGTGAATGGGCGGTAATCACCTGAAAATTACGAAATAAGAATATGTATAAATAAACTCATAAGGCCCATATGCAGGAACAATGCTTGAGTCTGAGTTGAGCTTCAAGAGTAGTTTTTTCGACAGTCATCCATTGAAAAGTGTTAAATCTATGCTTGAGGCTCGACTCAGACTTAAAGCATTGTTTCTGCATATGGGCCTTAGACATTTGGACATGTAGGACTGGTACATAAAATTATGATTTGTGGTCTGTTAACTAAAAATATATTGCATGGTATAATGTAAAGTTCAAATAAATTAATAATCATAAGTTAATTTACGTTCTCATCATCAAAAAATTCAGCTATTCGTTTTATTTGGTGCTCCTACCATCTTTAATAAAATCTATATCTAAAACCAAGGAACTATTGAGGAATTTGTATACATAGACTAGTACAATGAAAAACACCAGTAAGTTTTAGTTACAATACACACCTATGTGGCTATGATGCTACTTGACAAGTGATAGTGTAGGTAGGTATTTGTTTCAAATGCGTAACTAATTTGGCCTTGCTTGAGTCACCAAGAAAGATAACAACTTCTGAACTCTTCAGTTTACTGTGGTTAGAACTTAGAACTACACAATAGGTTCTGGTAATAAATAGTGCAGTTTACACTTTAAAATGCTAATGAGACCTTATGTTACATTTTATAGCATGATTAAGCAGTGACAAAAAAGCTACTAAGTCAGAAATAGATAGATATATCATTTTACTAAAATATTATCCGTAAGTTTTTTTATAGTTATTACTTACTCTCAGTAAAAACAGATAAACAAACAGCAGTTTCCAATAACAAGCTCATATTTAGCAAAACTTCAGCACAAACGCTGCACGCGATACAAGAAAAGTACTAAATGCAAGTGCGACTTCTCAAGAAAGTTTACGTGATTTCATTTTCACCTTTCAACTTGTTATAGCATAGGTTCACTTTCTCTACAGCCATTGATTAGCATTTTCATTCAATTTACGTAATATTAAAAATAGAGGGGCGCAAAATAGAATGTGTTGTAGAGAGGAAAGAGGTAACGAAGCGTAGGTATGAGGAGGCTCTAGTCTAAGCTCAAGAGCTGTGTTGTTCGTAGAATCTAAGTTTGTGAAAAGATAGAAGTAGTATGTACTTACTCGGTTGTGTTTAGTTTTTTTAAACAAATATTAATAAAATATTACTAAACCACACAAAAACACATTCAAGCAAATACAATACAATCTCTTCTGTTTCTTCTTCTTCTTCGCTCAGTCAGGAGCAAGGAGCAAGCAAATCACCTTGTCTGTCATTTCGACGCACACTTTTACTAATGTCATTGTCATGTCAATGTCAAGTGCTTGCACGCTTGCACATGTGTACACTAAATTAGTTCTAATAAACATCCTAGAACTAGATGGCGACGTCCTAGTTTGTCGTAGAAATCTCCGGCAAAGGTACATCATTCATAATTATGTATAATTATAAGAAGAGACATAATGATTTATTATTTATATATAAATGGGTGCTTTACCGGTTGACGGTAAAAAGTTTCCACTGCCCAAATGAAATAAAGCATACCAAGGATGAAATATGGAAATACTGAGCAGCAAGGAGTTTCCCAAGTTGCAGAGACTTGGGAAACCCACGTAATGTCTAAGACCCCATCTACACTCTTGTCAAGTTCGTCATGTTCTGACACGCAGTCCCATAATTATCAGTGATGAGGGCTGGGTTCACAAGTTAGCACTATTAAGTTCATAGTACCTACCTATCATATAAAGCTATTGCGTTTTTAAGTTGTCGTGAAATTTTAGGAAGCTAAACTTCTGATATCTGATTCTGAGTGATAGTGACGTACTACCATACTCTAGTACTCACTCTAGTCGGTGAAACGGGATAACAAAAATAGGAAGTCAATAACTCTCGTTATTGACTATTTCTGTTATCCCGTTTCATCAGTAGACTAACCGAGGTCTTTGGCATCTTCAATCTGATCGGGATCCAAGGAGAAAACGCTTCTTTTTAAAGCAAATTAACCCTTGTAGTGAGGTCTCAAATATAAAAAATTACTACACATTTTTAAAGTAAAATTTATTATTACAAAAAGTTAAGACATTACGATCATGTTAACATTCACTCAAATAATAAAAAACTTACAAATAGATAATTTAATTAACTTTTACAATCACGAGTAGGTAGGTAAATCTATGCCTAGATAGAACATCTGTGTAATAGGAGATACCTATTTCCACTTCCAGCCTTTAAGTAGGTACCAATGTTCTCAGTCAATCAATGTGTAATCACTTGAATCAGTTGGTCAACTTAATTTAGAGAACTTACTGTGCATGCAATGTAGGACTACAAAACTGACTTGAAATTTCCAAATTGCATAGGTGCACCTGTACATACTAGCACAGTCAACAGTTCCTATCTATGTATCCTACCTACTTCAATAAAAAGCTATATTTAGCTAACTGCTATGCTGAGCCATGTTTTGGGTGTACCTAGGTAACCTATGCATGTCTCATTTTACCTAGATTATTTTTATATAAAGAATGTTTATCGCCTACTTGAATAAAAACTTAGGTCTCAAAACATGTACTTAGGTTGTACTTAGGTTGTACGAGTAAGCGTGTTTAACGTGTAGTGAAAACCGGAGTAATTTTATTATCTACTTCAAAGTCTAATTTAGGTATAATTAGGTGCCTACTGTTTACATTTTTCACTGATGACTAGAGACATTTAAATTTTTAGCGTAGGTATTCAATTTACCTACTTTCACCTATTATTAAATTATTTTAGTGGGTATTTTATGGTCTGCAAAACATGGTTATATTTATAGATATAACCTAATGGCACTGTAACAATAATCTCCATAACAATTCCATTTTTAATAAGGTTAATACCTCAGCTACCATCTGTAAGTATCTACTGCTCATCATACAACTTGCTCCTAATACTTAAAAAACTGCGTCTCAAACATACTATCGGAAATATCCGAGCGGAACACAACGAGAATTGTGCCTGAATAAATCTGTGGAACTAATTAGTTTGCATTGATCCTCTATGTGACTACGCTAGCCCCCAGTTATTGCTCAGCTATTAGTTTAAACTCGTCTCGACAAATTACATAATATCACAAGAAACTTTATCATAAACTAATTCTAGTAGCAAGAATACAAAATATTTGGTCTACTCTTATCAGTTCAACTTGCACCAAAAATGTCACTGCATTTAGCTTGTTCCGCACAATACACGTTGCAAGTGAAAAAGTCAGCGTGCGCTGCCTACGGTGGTTGACATTGGTTTATTTTCCATGGGAGTGACCGTGGTCGTCGTCGTCACCGTGACTGTGAGTGTGAGTGTGAGGAGCTGTAAAAAAATAAAAACTTATCAATCCAAACAAGTAATAAGAAATGTTCAGAACATCAAAAACAGATTGAAGAAGTCTTGCTTCTTGCGTGCTTTTTTATGTAAAAGATAAACGAACGGACTTAAGACCAATCTAGTTGTAAGCGGCCACATTGTGTAGCTTACCCTAATAGGTTTTTTTTCATGTTGTAGTTATGAGGAACTGCTGGATATAAGCCTCCCTTTGGTGACGTTATTTTTAGCACTTTCCTAACACTACTGCATTCTGTAAAATATCATCAATACACATTCTGGGTTGTCTTACGTTTTGCTTTACTGTTTTTCTTCCCAAATAAAAAAAAACAATAATCCCAAAACTCACTGTGCAATTTTAGCATTTGAATGACGCCTAAAAGGCTAGTTCCAAGCCAAGATGGTTCATGGAGCTCATTATGTTAGTAAAAGATATATAAAAGATGAGGTATCCTTACTGAGTAACTGAAGTCCGAACATAAGGAAGAATCCAATAATGGATGCAATGTACTGAAGTATGCCAGTTCTATCACCCTTCCAAATCTCAAAGAAGATGACGTATAGTAGAGTTCCTGATGCCAGTCCCTGAAGGATTACTGATGGTATCCCAGCAGCTGCAGCGCCTGCTCCTCCGACAAGGATCATTCCAATTCCAATACCAAGAGGAGACACAACGGCAAACGTTGTGATATAAACGATTGACAGCCAAGTCTTGGTCCGGGTAGCAATTAGTTCGACACCGATGCAGAAAGCTATAACAAGTTTGTGGGCAGAGATGGCTCCCAGCATGTACCTGAAAGATTAAAAAAAAAATTACACACAGACACAAACAACTTACTGATGTAGTTCAAACTAGTGCTCTTGACATCTTGTCTTTGTGAACGCTTGACATGAGTCAGGCCACGGATTTAGATTCGATGAACTTGGAGCGTAGCATATATTTCTGTATGCTCGAAGTCGGTGAAGGCAATTTGGTTTATCCAAACATTATATTTGGATTATTATTTAAATTATTATCAAGTACGTATCATAATTACCGAATAAGTAGGTACGTGAAATATTTACAACTTAGCTCCCTCTACAAATAAAATTATACTTCCTCCTATCTTTCTGTTGGTCTGACATGACGTCGTGCAAGCACTTTTCGTATTCGGTTCGATTTCTAATGGTCCGACCATTTAAAAATTTACTCAAGCAATTAAATGTATTTCATTTCATTTTCATTGCCATCCAAAGAAATTGAAATAATGTTGTTTAGCGCCATCTATGGTGGAGTAGCAGTACCGGAATTTAAGTTGCGTTCAAGCAATACAGATTTGTTTAAAAACCATAGACTTCATTGCATTGTGTTTCCAACCTCCTTGTTGCTTCGCAGTAAAATAAACAAAATGTAAGTATTTCTATTCGTCCATAGATGGCGCTGTCAGCTCTACTTGTAACCATGTATTTTGTAATAAAAACTTACCAAACATTTTGTGTGCTGGACTCCAAACCAACGGCAAGCCCCTCAAATAGCTCGTGGATGGATAGCGCCAGGACGATGAGCAAGCCTCTCAGAGCGGATGTGACGTCATCGCCAGCATTTACAGGCATGTGGCTGTGGCCTCCTGGAGCGTGAGAGTGACCGTTTCCTTGGTGGATGTGGCTTTCAGGGTCCTAAAATACAAAAAAATATGTATACTTATGAAAGAACACTAAAATTGGAGTTTTATACGTAAAATTCTACAGCAAAAGCGTGTTGGCTGCTCTGTGGTCCTTGTATTACAAAACAAGCCTATAGGTTTTACGAAAGGTCAGTACAAAATCAAAGTCAGAAAGCATGTAAGTGACATCATGCTAACAGCCTCGTTCTACCATCGCACTGCTCGCCATAGGCTACGGTAACCGCTTCCCATCAGGTGGGCCGTATGCTAGTTTGTCTACTTTGTTGTATAAAAAAAATGTGTAGGTACCTATTCAGTTGCTTCACAACGATAACTTTGGAACATCGACGACGGTTTGAAACATCTAAATCATCACCGGGTTAAAATTATAAGATATCATAAATAAATAAAACTCATTTATTTTACCTTTCCCTTCTTGATAGAATCAGGATCAATCAGATCAGCGGTAGAATTAGTCACACTCTCCCCATTACTGGACTCTCTATGATTGCTCTTCCTCACGCTCAGATTTCTGACCAGAGGAGGCGTCTGGCCCAGCTTTTTCTCTCTGCGATGGATGTATAAGTGGACTAGCTCCTCCACCAAGTACATGATGAAGAAACCGCAGCATGTTAGCAGAGGGGTTAGGGAGAATTCAAAAGACCGTAGCGTTCCGATGTCTGCAAAAAAAAAGCACCAGTTCAATTGATATTCTTCCTCCAGGGACCATTTATGTTTTCGACAATCTCTGCGCAGTTTTTTTGGCGCCATACATAAACCAAGGAGGTTGGAAACAGCAAGGAGTTTAAAAAATCTATGTACTAAACAACACATTTCGTTAGGTAACTAACTAAAGCAATCCGGGAAATAAGCCCTTTTTAGCGTAATAAATAAAAACTCTGTCATTACAGCGCAGATAAAATCTTACAACAATCAGATTTATCAGGTTCTATTATCTGACATGTTGCAAACAATCACATTCCAGACGAACGAGAACATTGTTCTTATTGCTATCTATTAAAAACACCAGTGTTTTTAACAGGTTTACCTACGTAGCTACGTCGACCAGTCGACTGTCCGTATATCTGTGGATCTACAAAGTCTAAGGCACTTGGTACTTAGCTAATAGCATATACTTAGATTGATGCGTACCATAGGTATATCTGGTTCCCATAGTACAAGCTCTGCTTAGTTTGGAGCTAGATAGTGTCGTGTAGATTGTCCAAAAATATTTATTTATATACGCATGCTACGATGCAAATACAACACCGAAAACTAAAACTTTACGCACACCGAAAAAGCAGGAAAAAACTGTACCTACTTATATTTTCTAAGTGATGTTGATATCTATCTGGGGACTTACCTACATTTATATTAAATCCTAGGTTATTTTAGAGAACGTTGAAAACAAAGCTTGGTGCAAAATTTAAGGAGAAGAGGCTTCCGTTTGACACTGATTTGAATTAGTTGAGCTATTTTTAAATCGTTTGTAACGGTTTGCAGATAGCTCAACTGTTTCGTGTGTATTTTGTTCATTACTTACGTGTATCAATTTGTATTTTTGTAAATAAAGTTCAAGGAGTAGTAGAAACCTACTGGATCAATGGCTAAGAAAGTGGGGCCGCTGGAATCTGCGCAAGTCCCGAGGTCGGTCGCTTTTGTCTGCTTTTATTTTATTTTTTAGTTTGTGAGCGGCTACAGTTGCTAGCTGAGACCGAGTATTGCGAGCGAGTAGTATTGCATACAACCATGAATTTCATTCGATTCTATTTGATTTTTTTTAATTGAATTGGTGTTTTATGCAATACTAATATACAGAATGATTCAAAGCATGTGTTAATGTAGTAAGTCAAAAAGTGGCTTATTTTACACAAAATGCGCCACTTTTGCGGACCAATGTTGCTAGCCTGACACTTTTCAATACCTACCATAAAATCAACAACATTAAGTAGTACCAACATTATGTACGTATTGTAATAATCCATAATCTATCTGCTACAATAATTCTGCCTAAATTATGTTTCAAATTTGTTTATACCTAGATTCTTTTTTATTGTATTTTTTAATCTTCTTTTCTTTTTATTTATGTATACTGCGTTAATATTTCTTATTTGTTTTTGTCTGCCCAGTGGCGTCACCTAGGCTCTGCCTGAAAACCAGTGCTGCTTGGCGTGGTAGGTTCATACCTATGCCGCTAAGCAGCAAAAGCTGAGTCAGGGCCTATTTGACATAGCATTAAGCACGGAACGTACCTACAGCGCAGGTAGTGGAGTAGGTAGGTATGTAACTAACCTACCTACTTTATTATTTGTGTTGGATTTTATTTTTTATTTTTGTATTTTTTTGTGCCTATTTATTATTATGTATTATTATATTATGTTTTAGTATTATGTTTGTCAGTGTTCCGTTCTGTGTATGTTATGTTAAATAAATATATTTTCTTTCTTTCTTTCTTTCTAAAATGGGCAATAACTTTTTTTATAAATACCTTTTGGAAATCGGTCCTATTTGCAAACATCGATTGTTTTTAATGATTAATAGTATAAATACTCTTATTATTTATGGTTCTATCTTGCCTTAACAATGGTATAATGTTTGCAATGCCGTATATAACCAAGCTATGGTATACTATTACAGGTTGTGTATAGATACCTACTACACTACAGCATGTTGAATCAGTCTGGTACAAAAGTGGTTCACCTTCGATGTATCTACCTTACCTTTAGATATTACCTACCTATAGATATCAGGTGCATGTGATATTGTTATCACAGTAAATATATAGTGCTCTTATCAAGTAGGTACATTTATGACTTAAGTGCGTACGTAACAGGCGTTAATCTAACGAATTATTTTCGTTAGATTACGAGATTAGAAAAGTAGCGAAAACGACAAAAACATCGCAAATTGAAGTATTTTTATGTTTTTATCAGCGACCAGAGAAGATAAAATATTTTCTAGCTTGAAAATTTTTAATATTAATCTACCAAGGTATAGGTAAGATAGAAAATATATACAACGCTAATTAGATAATATAAGTATATCTTTTTATATCGTTATTCAGAGCTGGATTAATTGCAGAGTGCCTATTTACTTATTAATTTCTTTATTACACCAAATAGGTATAGGTACACAAACCAACCTTGTTTGGTAAAAAACGTGCTAAAAGTTGGAGAATTTGTTCAAAATAATTACTACGTATAATAATTATGATTACACATGCTTTTTGAAAGTTGCATGCACCATTGAACTTGTCCGGAAATTCAGGGATGGTCTTGAAATCGAGGAATTAAGATAGTATTTTTTTTTATTACGGTTTATCACTACAGGTGATGAGGTGAAGTCACTAGAGGGTTATAGTAAAACTACACCATGTACCTCTAATCAAATTAACTCTTATTTTTAAATGAAACGAAAAGAAAAACAAACTACCCAGTATCTATCTAGAACACAACATAGTGCATAGTATAGACCTTCCTAGTAATCTTTGTTCCAATTACAGAATAGACATAGACATTCATTTATTCAATTAAAATAAGAAATAAAAACAAAGAAAGATAGGACGATATTACAAAAACATAAGTAGGTACTAAAGAAAAATGACATAGAAAAAAACATATTAAAACATACTAAAAACAACGCCGAGAATAGACACTTCGCATGAATGAATAATAGTTATTTGTTATACAAGAGTGCAAAGCTGCTTTTTAACCGCGTGCTCAATTTTGATGACTGAGCAAGCGCAGGATTCTAAAGTTTAACCACGAGCGTAGCGAGTGGTTTAAAAGTTAGAATCCTAAGCGTTGGCGAAGGAATCAAAAGAGCACAAGGTGAAAAATCTTTGCACTCGAGTGCAACACGTAACTTTTCATCCCACCTCAGCGAGGAAATGACTAATGCAAAAAAGAACATGGCGCGACGAAAAGTAACACACCAAGAAGGTTCCGAAACTAATTAAAAAAGGTTGTATGATAAATTCGGCACCATGCAGGTAGAAGTAAATAGGTTTAATGGTGTTTTGAATTCACAAATACACCAAGAAGGTTACGAGTGCGAGTTTTTAACAAAATAAAAAAGGTTGTATGATAAGTTCGGCACCATGGAGGTAGAAGTAAATAGGTTGTGTTTTCACAAACTTAGTGAACACGATATTCTAAATTCAAATTTACTTTATCCTCTAGCGGATAAAAACGGCTTTTCCAGTCAGAAATTAAACAGCAAAAACACACTTTCAGAGCTGGTGGGATGAAAATTTTATTGTTAAACCTACGCTGTCTTGCCTAAACTACGTAGACACGTATAGTGTTCATCATGCATGTATTCAAAGCCCTCAGACCACAGCTATTATGCATCATTCTAGCCTCAAACAGGTTGCAAAACCTACGTCAGCCAGCAACAACGTATAAGGAAAATATGAAAAGGTAGTGATTCAGCAGTCGTGGTAAGCTTTTACCATGCAGGAATAAGGATGAAGAACGTGTCCGCACTAAGTGGTACATCAATAACTTCAAGTCAGGGGCAAACATATTTTATTTGCAGGAGACAGGTAGAGTACATAACCTATCTAGGAGAGAACTCAAAACTCACGCCATTTTTTAGGGTTCCGTAGCCAAATGGCAAAAACGGAACCCTTATAGATTCGTCATGTCTGTCTGTCTGTCTGTCTGTCTGTCTGTCTGTCTGTCTGTCCGACCGTGTCACAGCCATTTTTCTCCGAAACCATAAGAGCTACACTGATGAAACTTGGTGAGTAGATGTATTCTGTAAACCGCATTAAGATTTTTACACAAAAATAGAAAAAAAACTATAAATTTTGGGGGTCCCCATACTTCAAACTGCAACTCAAAAAAAAAATTTTCGTCGAACCCATACGTGTGGGGTATCTATGAACAGGTCTTCAAAAATGATGTTGAGGTTTCTAATATAGTTTTTTCCTAAACTGAATAGTTTGCGCGAGAGACACTTCCAAAGTTGAAAAAAGTTGGTCCCCCCCCCTCTAACTTCTAAAATAAGGGAATGATAAAACTAAAAAAAATATATGTTGTACATTACTATGCAAACTTTCAACGATATTTGGTTTGAACGAGATCTAGCCAGTAGTTTTTTTTTTATACGTCATAAATCGTAAACCGCAATTTACCTTTCGACGAACTACAAGAACCTGTTTCCTGTTTATTTTCTGTATATTATGTTACTTGATGCTACGGAACCCTTCATGGGCGAGTCCGACTCGCACTTGGCTGCTTTTTTTTTTACGTTGACGCACTGAAAAATTGGTAGGTTCTTATTCTTCTTCTTCTTAATTAGATGACATCTGTCCATTCGGTCAGAATATTTATATTACTTAAAATAGTTCTTAGCAAGTTAGTCAATAGACAAGTCAATGACAGCTGACTTGTCTATTATTAGCTTTGGCCATTTGTTTTAGAAACCATCGGAAACATTTTCAAAATTGATTGGCTACAATACTCAAACTAACACCAGAAAAACAATTAAAATAAAAAAGCTATGTGACTTCCCAAACTGACAGAAATCGAATCTGAACATTTTACCTGAATCATTTGACAAGTACCATTTCGACTCGGGAGCGAGGTATAAAAAAATGTCGAAAGCTTGCTGCAGTCACTTCGTAAGATCGCGGCAAAGCACGCCACCTTTGCAACCTTGGACTCAAGGTTTCACTACGCCATAGCCTTGAAAAGCCGGTGATTGTTCCTACTAATAAGCACGCTAGAGGTAGTTGAACTTTCTCACCATTATTTTATTGCCTAAGTATTATAACATTGTAATCTTAGTTCTTTTAAAAAAACGGGCGGAAAAAAATAATTTCTAATTTTTAAATTTTTGCTATTGTTATAAAACTTCACAATCAATTTAATAATATTAGTTGGGTTCTTAACTACCTACTAAGGTCCAATTTCACCGTTGAAATTGAACGCGTTCTACTGACGTTTAAACTCGCTTAAGCATTCAGTTGGTACATTTTTCTCTAAACGCGCTTAAAGACCTGTCAATGTCGTTGCATTTCTTTTGTGTACGTACATATAAACGAGTTTAGTTAAACGCGTTTAACGGTGAAATTGGACCTAAGTATTATTCAATAAAATTCATTGGGTACCTACATAAAAACGAGCTTTTATGTTTTTTTATATATTGAGCTACTTCTAAAGCACATTTCTAATTTCAAGCCTACAGTCATTTCTGAGAAAAGAAATCAAAAAGTACTCTTGACATTTATTTCTATAAAAATCATAAGATTTGTTTTTGCCTGGTAGTATGATATGCATAATGCACATCACATTCACTTTAGATTACCAAAATGATTCCATTATGCGCTCCTTAGAATGTAAGTAGGTGATTGGTACTGCAAATAACACGGTCATCAAACCGAGGAGAACTGAGGAAGTGGGCCACTCGATTATCTAATCGGAAATTGAGAAACAAAATAAACAAACATCGATTTAAAATTGATGTCGCACTTATTTGTACCAAAATTGCAATTTGCACGCTATACCTCAAACCCCTCCTTTTGACTTTTATCCCTGCCAACCCTTTTATTAGTCAAGGATTACAAGGATAGAGAAAGCAATTTTTTTATGCAACAATCTAGCTGACGGAACTAGTAACATGGCCCACCTGATGTTAAGTGGTAATCCATCACCTATCACGCTTTAAAAATATTAAAATGTATTTGTGTATTATAAATGCGACTGTCATTCATAGTTTTGCTTTTCATTTGGACCGCTCACTAATTGTAATTAAATATTTAAGTTCCGTGAATTCGTCATGGCGGTGCATTGTTATACATGAAACGCTGAACATAATCAAGCATAAAATATTTAGCTATGATGTGAAGCATAAAATATTTTGCTGTGATGTGAACATTGAGTTATCGTAGGTATTTAAATGGAAGATTAGATCTATAATATAATAGTAGGTAGAGACTAGTAGAGTAGGTAGAATAATATATTATATAAGTAGATAGAGTTACTACTTTCATACGTTTGATTGATAATTACCTACTATAGGTAGGTTCGTCACTATCCACAAGTAAATTGTAATGTTTTGTTTATTGTCTATTCAGATTACGTAGTTCATTTGCACATCAAACACACATGGTATCCATGTTAATTAGGTACACAAATAGTTTAATTACCTGCGTTTTTATTTAGGGATCCATCAAATAAAAAAAAATCCTTTGGCTTCATGGATATCTGTCTGTAGGTAAGGTACAGACTGTAGAGACTTGAAATTTGGAATACCTAGTAGTTGAAAAAACTTGAAATACTTGAACGAAAAACTTTAAAGAAAGACTTGCAAGAATCCATTCTCATGTGGACAGTTCATAATAAAATATTTGAATATTTTAGGGTCTCACGGGATATTTACATAACATCGAATATATTTTACCCCACCGCCGTGAGAATTTTAGACTGGTAATAAATAAGTTTGGATTAAGAAGTAGAAAGGACTTAAGAACTAGTTTTCTAGACCTAAGTCATAAAATACTAACTGATACACATCTAGGCGATGACTGCTATATTTGACAGCGATTCAGCTGATCGCCATAGCCTAGATGTGCTAAAAAAAAATTACTTATTTTTTTTGCTTTATTTAAGTTTTCATTATTTAGCTAGGTATATCTATATTTTATAACTCTTAAATCACAATCGGATGATGAATTATCCCTGGACGGAACACTACTTACGTTAAGATTGCTTGCTAGCTTGGCCAATTTATTTGTATAGTTTACAGGACTGCATTAAGTATACAGTTTCGGCTATGGTTACACTATTCGTAAATTAATGTCTATGTCTATGTCTATGTCTAAATAATATAAAAAATAAAAAGAAAATGAGCGTTAAAGAATTGAAAATACATTATGTTTATTTAGCAGTCACCATTAGTTTCGCGTAAAAATACAAAACGAAAGGAACTTTAGAGGACGTCTTCTGAAAGAATCTGCAAAAAACAAACTGATAGGTAAAGACATGCACGGTTAATTTTTAACCGACTTCAAATAAAAAAGGAGGAGCTTCTCAATTCGGTTGCACGAGTATTTTTTTAATGTTTAATGTGTTTAAGTGTTTAATAACTTCGTCATTTATGAGCTAAATTGAAAAAAACTTTTTTATCATAAAGGTATAGTTCTAGGTTAATCATAGAAATTTCATCAAAATCGGGTCACTTTGCTGACCATGAAGTCGGTTTTTCAATTTTTTTAAACTAATTATCATAAATCATGCTTTTTAAGGTTGACGTTTCATTAATACCAATAGAGGCTTTATAGATGTAATATTAATTATGTGGTTTGTACTTATATACATTTTTTTGTATATATTTTTTTTAATTTGTATTCAGTATTCATAAACATGTTGTGGTTTTTATTATTTTGACACTGGGCACTAGGCCGCCCTTGGCATTAACTTACTTAATCTGTGGCTCGAATATTTATTTGGCTATCGTAAAACGGTCGTAAGTAACGGCCGCTATCTTGAAGTGCATGATAACTGCTAAAGTACATACTTAGATAGAGTATGATAGCTCTTGATAATAATCTAAAAACTTCCTTTGTTTTTAAACTTTGTAATTTTCCTGACGTGACCATGTTCTGTCAACATGTTCTGTCAACCTGGCTTTTGAGGGCATTTTTATTATCTACATATTTTTATCCGCATTCGTTTTCTGTCATTTTCGGAAGTCGCATAGCTTTTTCATTTTAATTGTTTTTCTAGTGTTATTTTGGGTTTTGTTGTGTAATTTCGGTGGTATTTTAACCAACATTACTTGAGTTTGTAGCTCAAAGTGTTAGCAGTTGGAATGAAAATGTATTAAGTGATATTCTGATATGATCGAAAAGGTTTCTGATGGTTTTGAAAACAAACGACCATAATTTTGTTTCCAAAGCCAAGTAGGGCCGACTTGTCTAAGACTGACTTGACTTGACGAAAAAGTACTTTATCTAAGTAATATATTATTATTATATATTATATCCTCACTCGACACTGGCAGAATAGATCCGAAATGGACAGATGCCATTAAATAAAGAAGGAGAAGATATTATCCGTCAGATAAAAATATATTCATCTCTTTTTAACGGTATTTTTCAATAGACATGTAAATAATCCGCCAGATAAAAATATATCCATCTCTATTTTAGGCTTGTCAAAAATAAGGGCTTACATTTTTTATTCGACTAGTGTAGATACCGTAGATGGATAAATCTGCGCTTGGATTAATAGTGACGTTTTTCATAACCGACCAAGAATATGAGCAGTTTGCTCTGCATCTTTCATAAATCATTTCAAAGCTCTGTTTAGAGTTTCTGTCTATAAAAATTACCTAATATAGCACGTGCTATCGTCGTGTCCACTCTGAGACGTGACTCTAAGAAGATATTATCTCATGTGCCTGTAATGGCAACAGACACCCATTAGGTAAGTAGTAAGAACCTTTCATATCGGAATACATGCGAATTGTTTTTAGAAAGGTAGAGTTTGTGCAAAACTGGACTCTTTGCTGAGAAGCACTTTTATGTAACCCTTGTTTTTTTTCTTAGTAAGTATGTTACCGTTTTACTTTATTTTTTATTTAATAAACAAAGTAAAGTAGAGCTCGTATGAGATTCTTCGACCGAGTTCATAAAGCTCTCAAGCTCGAGCGTACGTGCAAAAGTTTTTCGACGAAACCAACATAACTTTTTATTAGCTTTGGAAAACCCGCAGTAAATTGTGAAAGCCGTTGCAAATTCCTCCTTTAGATTTATTTTATTTCATTAGTCGTTAAAAGTTTCGAAGAATTTCACGATATCCGTCGACAATCTTTATTCATTGATTAGTTTTAAAATAACCTCTTTGCTGACGTCACATGTTTTTTTTTATGATGGTAGGTACGTGTTGTTTTTACAACGACCATTGTTTACAATTCGCTTTGGTTTGTAACTAATAAGTTTTATAAGTTAAGTATTGTTTTTTACAATTACCTATATTAAAAATATTAATTTAAATACAGTAATCAATAATACAAGCATTTACAAAAACGGATGTATACACAGGGCTCGACTGATCCAAATCAGTACCGATATTTTCTCCATTTTTGTCTTCCATAGAGATTAGCATAACTTTAAATTAATAGACAACACAGTCGGTATCAAGTAACCGGAAAAGTATGTATTTTCAACAGACGAAAAACCAGTCTCAATATTTTTAGCACCTTTGGTAAGTAAATTCATTGAGGTGTCAGTTAGTGAATTAATTGGACCAACGTCGTGGAAAATCTTTTTTTCTGTTTTTATAACGCTTTTATTAGTTTCACCTGTATGTATGTATGTATGTATGTAACCGACCCCTTTGAGCTCGATTTTGTCCTACTTTGAACGATCAGATTTGATTCAAACTTTGCACACCTGTCAAAGGTCGATGACAATGCAATAATATGAAAAAAAAAATAAAAAAAATGAAAAGAAAAAAAAAAAAAAAAAAAACCTACTTTGAACGATCAGATTTGATTCAAACTTTGCACACCTGTCAAAGGTCAATGACAATGCAATAATATGAAAAAAAAAAAATGAAAAGAAATTAAAAAAAAAAAAAACCTACTTTGAACGATCAGATTTGATTCAAACTTTGCACACCTGTCAAAGGTCGATGACAATGCAATAATATGAAAAAAAAATATATGAAAAAAAAAAGTTATTATAAAAAGCACCCCACGCTTTTGTATAATAATATAAATTTTCAAATGATTATTACAGTTTTATTTTTAACTTTTTAGTTCAATTACTTAGTTATAAAAGCGTTTTTTTTTTAGTTTTTTAAACTATAATTTATTTTATCAATATTTTTTGTAGGTAAATGTAAATACGTATTTCATGAGAATTATGATCTTATAGAATAAAGGTAAGTATTTTGTGTTCTTCATTCTTATAAAGCAACGAACAACATAAAGAAGTTTATGAATGGAAGGATACTTCAGCACAACCTTTGTTTGTAGAACCAGTGATGCATAACCATCAATGTATTATCTTGATAATTACTTTACGTCAGCATTGTACTTACATGTCTACATTATGTAAAGTTTATTAGTTATTACTTATTAGACAATTGTACGTAATGTATGTTTGCATAGCTCTTAGAATATTTTATTGCTCAGGGTCAGGGGGAATCAGGGTTCTCGATGGATGAACACAGCTCGAAATTATTTTTGTAAAGGTAGGTAAATAAGGGGTAGGTATTATAATAAGGATAATTCAATTAAGTAAGGTTTTATAGTCAACTAGCGGCCGCCCGCGGCTTCGTTCGCCCCGTTCCCGTTACTGTTTCGGGATAAAAAGTCCTATCCTATGTGCTATTCCAGACTAAAATCTATCTTTGTGCCAAATTTCAATTTATAAACTAAAGGAGTCCACAGAATGCAAAATGCATGATGATGTATTGTGTGTTCGCTTTATCCTGTCGCCTGAACAGATAAGTTAGTGGAACGCTTAAATGTTCCAATAATGTGCGAGACTATTATTCATTGCTGTTATGTAAAAGGCGAGAGATTTCTAAAGGACGAGAGCATTGACCTTTCGCAGCCATGATCGATTTATTGAGATACAACAATCTACAATAGCTTGCTCGTATAACCCTCAGCTCAGTCGGTCGGTATTAAATCCACCGAGAACATTATTTTGCTTAGTATGCTACTCCATTTTGAGACTGTTTTTTGAACAATTTTGAGGTTGACTGGGCCTCTCAGCCCAGTTGATACTATAGCTCTGCCTTCTGCGCCGTAGGTTGTGAGTTCGATCCCCACCGAGAATAAATATTTGTGCGGTGAACAAATTTTTGTTCAATAACTGGGTATTAAGTTAAGTTCCAGAAAGGAATTATGTTCCAGAGGATGTACTCTATTCCGGTTTCGTCTATTGCGAACTCACTACACTCAGCTACTACTATTACTTCATCTTCATCTGTGACTCAGTCTAGCCTAATATAGACCGAATGCGCATTCCGTTTCCGTTTCTTGCAAGCACGAGCGCGGTCCAAAAACGGAAAGTTTGTGCAGTGCTAACTTATCTGTCCAAACGAGAAGGGCACTACTATTAAAAAATATTATGAAACAAAACATGGTAGGTAATTATTGCAACAAAGACGATCATAGTAGGTAGGTAGAGGTAGGCACTAGGTACCTCTATAATCAACTGAACAGCTTCCTTATCGCGAAGATAAAACGGTAGTCTGTATCCAAACTTTGATCAAATTTATTATATTACTACAGTTAAGTAGTAGCGGCCCCGCCTTGCGATCCAGTGAGTTTTGCTGCCTAATAATGTATGTGCGCTATGCCAGTACTTTCAAACGACGAAGGAAAACATCGTGAGGAAAACGGTGTGTCCTAGAACCTAAAAAGTTTCGAAAAACATGCGTCAAAGTGCACGAAAGTAGCTGCTTTAAGTCGCATTTAAAAATCTTTTCACCACGACAAAAAGGGAAGAAGACTACAGTTTTATCCAAATTCTTACTTCTTATTAACTTATTTAGGGGATAGTAATTACGAGCTGGTTTTAAACTGGGTCTAAACTAGTTTTAAACTGGTTAATACATTTTTGAAATAACCTACTGCTATAATATTGAAAATGAAATTAACACGGTTTTTATTTCTTTTGATTTCGAATTCCGTTTTCGGCTTTGCTGTTGACCCGCTGATAAATTGATACTGTTGGTAGCACTGTAACATCACGATATCTTTGCATTCGACAATTCGACACTAGCATTGGACATTAGGAAGTCTGCAAGGTTTTATACAATGTTGCGGATCAATGCACAAGGTGAGGTTTATTTTTCGCTGTTGATTTACTAAGTAACACGGATAGATATTATTTGGTTTCTACCGGTAGATATTATAATTATCTTTATCGACTAGCTTCTCCCTCTCCCTCTTTATAGAAAATGTTTGAAAATATGGCATAGGTCAAAAATGGTAAGTACAAGAATAATATATGACGTTAAAACTACGTTGTTTAAATTCAAAAATAATCAAACTTGACTTTTCGAAAAATGGTCTAACTAGATCAAACCCAAAAGGTTTCTCGTAATTAGATACTCGTAATACCTTGACAATCATGACTTAGAACAATCTTCGTTTGGAAACGGGTAATGACTCATATAACAGCTACCAAGCCTTTTAAACAGAATATTATGTAAATTATGTATGTACCTACCTATATCAAATTTTATTATCAATAATTTAATCTGTGGTGTATTTAGGCTTATTTATAATCTATGGTAGGTATTGAATAACTTGCTAAAGGGCTGCTCATGTATACATGCATGGATTCCTTGTTGTTAGCTCATTATTACAGAATTAATAATTATACATTCATATAATATAAATAACCGTCATAAACTTAGGAATTAGCAATACTTTTAGCACGTGCGAATTAACGACCCGATTTCATTCAAACTTTAGTAGTTTTTGTATTAATGTTGAATTTAATTAATTCACAATAATTTGTAAGCAATTGATGTAATCTCATTGTCATATTATTAAAAAACCTGTATCTAGATCTATTTTTGATTAAACCTTTAAAGATTATATTATTATCATAATAGGTCATTACTTACCTTTGTTATAAATAATCGGTTCAAAGTCTAAGTAAACCAAAATTTATTTACTTGATTTTATTCATCATAAAAAGGGCTTTGAATTTTTTTTATACAACTAGCTGATAGAACCAGCATAAAACCCATCTGATGTTAGGTGGTAACCACCGCCTATAACAAAGCATTGCCTCGTAGGTCACGCACGTCAGGTATTTGCCCTACGATGAACTGCCCTGCGTCGTAAGCATACAGATAATTATCCTCACGTGCCAGCAATTTCACCGGCACCCTTCAAACCGAAACACAGCAATGCTGTTTCACGGCAGAAATAGGCATGGTGGTAGTAGGTACTTCCCCGGACGAGCCCTTCACAAAGAGCAATACTACCACTACTCAAATGGACAATAGGCGCAGTACTTTCCCTCCATGAATTTATGCAATACAGAAAACGGAAAGTCAGGGTTTAATTTTATCTAAACCTGTATTGATATGCGGGGATTTCCCGGAACCTCGCGTTTCCTCGTCCTAACTTGATTCAACGATGTCGATGTCACAGATTTGTACGTTTGATTTTCCTAAGTTTATTGAGGATAATACTTATGCCTACCTTAATTATGAGAATAGAGAAGATTATAACATTATAGACAACTATACGCATAGCTATACTTTATTTAAGTTTAATATACAGGCGAGTAACCTATCTAAAAAGGTATAGTTATTATTATCCATGGGCTCGCTTTATAAAAATGATAAAGAGTACGAATAAAAAACCAGCATCATCATATGCCTTCATTTCGAAACCATATTTTATGAAATAAAATATGCATTAATAATAATAATCTAAAGGCTCGAACACACCTAGTTCGCTGGCGGTAGCGATCAGTGAAACGCTGTCAAATATCGCTGTCAGATTTGAGATTTGACAGCGATATTTGACAGCGTTTCACTGTTCGCTACCGCCAGCGAACTAGGTGTGCGCAGGCCATAAGTACATAATTGAAGTGGAAGTGGCTGGCCAAACAAAACAAAATAATATTATGTATACAAAAATAACTTTATTCACTAATTAAGAACACAAAATTTATTTGTTAAGAAAATGGTATTGAACGAAATTGTTAATCTACTTTGACGCTCACTGCGTAGAGACAATAGCTAGAGTTTACCTATATAACTTTGAAAATATCCGAATTATAGATGCAAACTAAATTCAAATTAAGTAGTAGGTAACCTAGTAGCTATCTACTAGAATACTAATTTGCAATACTTGTAAGTATACCTAGTTTGCTTTTGCAGCTGACTCAATACAATAAGGAGCCTAAAATACATATGCAGTTAACCATACCTTAGTATTATGTACTAGGTAGGTAGTAGATGGAATAATAAAACAATCGTAATACCTGGTAATAAATAAATGACAATTTCATGACTGTGAGTCCAAACAATAGACCAGTAAAATAAATAATTCAAAAAGTAATCATGAATCAGAAAATACCTTGACAGTGTAGATAAGGTACCTACTTATCATTATTATACGCAGTACCCATGCAACAAGAATTTCAATTATATATTTTGTTGCAGTCATTATAATTCTTTTCTATATGAAAAAGAGAGTAAACATTTCGATATTGTGTAAGCGAATTATGTAAATAAAAAGCTGTTCCAATTTTAAACAGTTTTATTTCTAATTTTTTTTTAAATGTCATAGGTCCCAAGGACTAGGAGTTCGAAAGAGAGAAGGTTTTCTTTATATTGTTGATTTTTTATTACAAGCAAAAAGGTTTTAATATTATTCTACGAGCGTCTGCTTCTTGCTCTGGTTCTTGGTTCCCTTCATTGAATTGGTAATTTAGTTAATTGTTTTGTCCGTGTCCGGTGCAGTCTTGCACAGCCCCACAGAATACACAACAGTTTTAATGAAAGTGCGCTTATTAAATAGTAGTAGTAAATTATTTTGCTAATAGGATAATAGGCTCAGGCCTAAAAGCATTTTTCTACATTTTTTAACAGTGAAACGTTTTATGGCTGGTCTATGGATTGTGACAGATCAAAAATATTTGTAAAACAACTGTCAAATATTTTAATTGACAATTAGTTATCTGTGAAACAGCCCTTAGTTGTTATAACTTTTTTATTTGTTTGTCGAGATTCGTTTAATCGATTAACCGTGATAATGATTACTCATAAAAGGCAAACACACTATCCAAACAATATTATTAGGTATTAGGGAGGTACATAATACGTTGATACCCATTATTGGGTATCTCTAGAGTACGTACACGTAGGTACTCGTACCTTACCTATCTTCTCTGAGGGGATTATTTATCTATTGTCTTACTATCGCTTGGAATTAGAACATGATTGATACATTTTCCGGTGGAAGGGTATGACGAAAAGTAAATATCTAAAGTGTCTAATTCTTTACCAATGTGTCTAATTTTAATTCTATTGTCCCCTTTCATGTGGACACGGTGGTCAATGGGAACAGTGGGAATGCGTGTAAATCGATGTACTAAACAATATACCGTAACTGGTTTCATTATTATGTATTGTGCAACTTGTAAATAAAACTATTAGATAATGTCCTTTGAACACCGCCCGTTCACACATTCTAATGAACGTAGGTAAATAGCTGCGGTATTATAGGTATAATGCTATACAATTTGTAACCTTGGGTTTTTTTTTTAATAAATATTGTTGTCAATCCACCCAACACTATAGCCCCAAATTAGGCGGAGCTTGTACTATGGGAACCAGATAGTTGATATAATACTTTTATATATTTTTTTGTCAATAAGTAAATACTTAGAATACTAAGTATATAACATCCAGACAGAGAACAAACATCACACAAATATTTGTTCTCGGTGGGGATCGAACCCACGTCCTACGGTGAAGAAGGCAGAGCTACTACCAACAAAGCTGAGAGGCTCAGTTTGTAGGTAAGTACTTAAAAGACTTCGGGGCTTCACGAAATGTCTTCACAACAGGTTGCTAATTTTGCGTTTGTTATGAGATGTTTTTAGAGAAGCTACTCCTTCTACTAAGTTCTAATAAAAAAATAATCTTGTTTTACTAAAAGAGAGTTGTGGAAAATGAAATCACAGGTACCTAATATTTTTGCCTAATATTAAGACAGTCTAAACCTTTTAACATCTTAGAACATGTTATGAAATTTATAAAAAAATATGTTTTTTCTAATTTAAAAAAAGCATCTAAAATACCACTCAGGTTTGTGCTGATGCTAAAATTTTGGTGTTAATACGAAAAAAAAAATTCGTAATTTTTCGTATTAACGAGTATTTTCAAAAATATCACATGTCCTTGAAACGTCAAAACAAGCCAAATTAATGAACTCTACTTTTTAAAACATCGACTCTCTCGGCAGCCAGGAAACATAAAAATACTATCAAGTACTATTAGAATTCTGGTAAGTATTGAGGAAAACGTGCCGAGCTACTTGTATAGCTATGCTTAATTATCTAAACTTATCTCACATATATAGTAAACAGTACTTTGTGTACGTGACTTGTCAAACCACTAACACATAGCAAAGGTAAAAATGTTTTACAAACATTTTTACAAACATTTTTCGCAAAAAATACCTCTTGCTAGCTACAAACCAGTCTATTGAATTTTAGAATTTTATGTTAATTCAACTTTTCGATGAATAACAAGAATAAATAATATCTATTTTTATAATTTTCTACGATTCCGGTATTTTTATGTAAAATTTTCTTTGTTGACAAAGTTCCGTTATTAGTGCATGTTATTTAACAGCGATTAGGTTTCATGTAAGTAATTTACCTAAGAGTACATAAGAAACTCAATCACCGGAAACAGAAGTAGATAAATATCTACTAACCTACTTATATCAACAACAAAGGTAAACAAGGTAGAGTACCCGTTTTTTTATGTAATCAGCGAGGTATAAATACGCACACAAAATTACCTAGTTTTTTGTGGTCTGTAATCAAAATATCACTTAAATAGTGATTTTATATAAATTCCAGTGTTAAAACGAAAAGAATGCCTGTAACCTAAAAAAGTATAATAAACGTCGAGATACAATTTATTTTTTTGTGGTCAGATATAAATTATTTATTGTTTTTGCGGCAGGTAAGTTGTTACCAAAAGGACAGCTAGTAATTTTAAGCTAGCCAGAAAAAATAAAATTGTCTTTTACCTGCTGCACGAAAACCCGGAGTCTCGATTTCGACCACATAAATGCGGAGTCAAATTAGATAAACTTTGTCCACTTACATTTCGTAAGCCTCTACTTGCAGAACGTTTCTGCTACCTCCGCTACTAATATATTAAAAAAACCAGTCTGGAAGTTTGCTTTGCGATAACTATTTTAAGCTTCGAGTAGCCTGAAGTATTAAGCATAAAGGCTAAAATAAAATAAAGTACTCACGCTGCAGATAAGACACGTTATGATCAACTTCTGGCATCAAGTGCATGAATGTGGTCGACAGCAGGACACCTCCTCCGAACGAAAGCAAGGTCATAACCAGCCTGTTGGTCGACTTGAGATTCCCCGCCTCTTCAGCTGATACCCATTTGAACTTCTTGGCCAGAACTAATGGTGCTAAACCGCAGATCAGGGAAGCACAAAAAAGAACTGCCATGGAGACTCCTTTAGCCATGAGAACTCCGTCCGTTTCATCATCATCGTGACTATGACCATGGTACATTGCAACGTCTTCGGCCGACATTGTCACTTTTTATGGCTGGTTTCAGAACCGTGTGGCATCGAGCGGGGAATTTAAGTGGAGCTTGTGTCCTCGTGGTTGGTTTATATACGCGAGTCGGTATGTTTATCTGTTTGCGCGTGCGCCGTCTGCGAACGACGTGCGTTTACTATGCGCGCCGGCCGGCAAGCGCGGTGCAATTTACTCCCGCGCAAGCCTTCGTTGCGAAGCGTCTGTTACTTCTTCTGTGGCAGCGGCAAAGCCTTACCGCTCACTAATTTGTTGTGCAATTATTTTCTTGCATTACCAATGATTGCTAACATAATGTTTACTGATTTAGTCAATATTCTGTCAATATTTACGTTTTCCTGAAAATGTGACTTGGTTTTTTCAATTTATTTTCTTCAAGTGAAGTCAAAATACAGTCCAGTCCGGTAAAAGATCCCTTACCTTGCAGAAATAAAAAAAACAGTGAAGGCCAAACGAGCAGAAGACAATCTTTGACTACAAAAATTGGGATTAACATTTACCTTGCCAACTGGATTTGTCATATCACGTTCACCGGGAAAAAAACAACTTTTCATAGACCTACTAACCCACTTTACTCATAATATCTGCGGTAACAGGTGTGAATTTACGGACATAAACTACACACGCTACAGAACCGATTCTATGAATGATTCTTCTGTTATATTCATTTTAAGAATTCCAGCAAGACTAGCCTCACCTCACCTCCTTTACAAAAAGTCATCATCATCAGCCTGAAGAAGTCCACTGCTAGACATAAGCCTCCCCTACACATTTCCAGGAAGAACGATTCTGAGCTCTTTCCATCCACCGGCTTCCCGCGATCTTAACAATGTCGTCGGTCCATCTGGTGGGTGGGCGCCCTACGTTTCGTCTTCCGGTTCGTGGTCGCCATTCGAGAACCTTTATTCCCCAACGGTTGTCGGTTCTTCGAGCTTATAATCTGCCCATTGCCACTTCAACTTACTAATTCTTAGAGCGATGTGACAATGGTTCTTCTACGGATATCCTCATTTCTTATTTTATCACGTAGTAAAAGTTAAAAACAGTATGGTTGTATAATTTTGAAAGAATGTACCGTACTAGGTAGAGTCTGTTCAGAAAGAGAGCCGTCGTGGCCAAATTGTGAACTAACGTTTCGATTTTTATATGGCAGCTCATCCCTTTCTTTCTGTCAGCATTTTGCATCATAAAAATTAAATAAAGGAATAGTACACTAGTTGTGATAGGATCAAAACACAACAGACGCGCTATTGTATTGCCCACTAAACAATAAAGGTAAATAAGCACAGCAGCGTCCTCAAATCCCACGACGGCTCTCTTTCTGAACAGACTCTTACAACGAATTTATTTATTAGTAGTACAAAAGGTAACACAGAAGGTAGTAAAGGTATATGAGTTAAGAAAGCGAAATCCGTATTAGTCACATCGATCGTGTTGAAATGCACCTCCTGGTATAACTAAACTAACAAACGCCTCTTGACACACTTCTAAATCATTTTGTTATCGATTTGATGTAGATTTACAGGAGTGGCGCTATATGATGTAGGTACATAGTACAAGCTCTGCTTAGTTAAGGGGTTTTTTTTAGTGAGTAGTCTTTCAAGGGACAAGATAGTGCTAAGTGGATTTTCTAAAATATTTATTTATTTAAAGGACTTATAACTTGTATCCTTGGCATTTTGCAATTCTGATATATTGACCATGTATGTTAAAAATTGTATTATGTTGTGTTTGTATTGTATTGTTTACACTAACTTCTATTTATTGTAATGAGTATTTTGCATTTGGGCGATTTGGCGCTAGCTGTTAGCCCAAAACTAAAAAATAAATAACAACTCTACATATTTATTTTACTTAGAGATTATGTTGTTTACCCACATCTACAATAAATACTACATGCCGCGTGTTTGATTTATGATTTCACGTTATTATCTACCTACTGAGTTTATTTATATCGATTATACTATCAGTTATAATTAAAATGCAGTTACTGAGCACGAAAAGTAGGTAACTACATTATTGCAAGGTTCGCAAAACAATACGCCAGGTGGCCAAATATTCGGAAAGAATTCATTTTTATTTAATTTTATATTCATGTATCTACCTACCTAGTTCAGTCATGTATTTTTCAAAACACAGAGAGGTCTACCTTCGACAGGCTGCAGGCAACTGTAAGCTGCTAGCTATTATAGCTTCTATCATGTATCTTTTATAATTATAAAACATTTTAGTATTTATAGATCACTAAGTGTGACGTCTAAGTAAATAGTACCTACTACTAGCGGTAATCTAAAAACTTGTTTGAGCTTTGAGGGATTTCCTTGTTTTGTGTAATTACTTAGCAGGTTCTAACATAACCACTACAGTAATCATCGCATCATTATTATTTTTATAAAAAAAAAGCAGCCATGTGCGAGTCGGACTCGCCCATGAAGGGTTCCGTAGCATCAAGTAACATAATATCAAGGTTCTTGTAGTTCGTCTTCGTCTTTTCGAAGGTAAATTGCGGTTTACGATTTATGACGTATAAAAAAAAAGCTACTGACTAGATCTCGTTCAAACCAAATATCGTTGAAAGTTTGAATAGTAATGTACAACATATATTTTTATTAGTTTTATCATTCTCTTATTTAAGAAGTAAGAGGGGGGGGGGACCAACTTTTTTCCACTTTGGAAGTGTCTCTCGCGCAAACTATTCAGTTTAGAAAAAAACGATATTAGAAACCTCAACATCATTTTTGAAGACCTATTCATAGATACCCCACACGAATGGGTTTGATGAAAAAAATGTTTTTGAGTTTCAGTTTCAAGTATGGGGGACCCCCAAAATTTATAGTTTTTTTTCTATTTTTGTGTAAAAATCTTAATGCGGTTCACAGAATACATCTACTCGCCAAGTTTCATCAGACTAGCTCTTACGGTTTCAGAGAAAAATGGCTGTGACATACGGACGGACAGACAGACAGACAGACCCTAAAAATGACGTTTGTCGAAACAAAATATTTTTTTATTTTAAATTTTGACATAATGTTTATCAGATTAGGTAGGACTACAACTACCGTCTTCATTTAGTAGAGCCACAAGGATCACTTGCTAAGGCCCGGTTTCACGGTTGGCAAATCGTCTGAGAAAACTGATTGGAAACATAATCTGTCAACCAAAAGACCATCATTTTGATTTCAAAGCCAAGTAGGATCGACTCGACTTTGACTGACTCGACGGAAAAGTATTTTATCTATGTAATATATTATCATTAATCTAATTCTCATTAAACTACTCGACACTGGCAAAATTGATCCGAAAAGGACAGATGCCATTCATTAAGAAGAAGAAGAAAAAGAAATGGTGCGTAGATTGCACCGTTTCTACGCGACCGAGCATAGAACCTACAATACGCACGTACCTAGTGCACCTACCTATATAGGTATTTGGTAGGTAATAATGCATTAATCTCTGTCGTTAATTTCTCTGAATGACATTGGAACTCTGGCTGGCGTGTCGAGGTGGCAACCGGACGGCAGCATTGCCTAACGAACACTCAACGAAGGTCGAATTAAGAGAGCATAAATATCTTGGAACATAGGTACCGAAAAATTGACACTGTTTTTTGGCGTTGCGTTCTACCTCGGTTTCGAAAAATAGAAAACTGGATAGGCTCTATGGGTCTCTTTAAAAAGTCAAATATTCAAACGGTGAGTGACAAAGCAGGAGTTGCAACAGCTATTGCGAGCAGAAAACTGGCGTTCATAATATCTTAATCAGACATCAAACTTATAAAGTGCCAGGGGAAGAGTCCTGAACCCGACGAGCGTCTACGGAAAAAAGTGATATAGCAAGTGTTTTTGTTTTATAGCTGATGGAACAAGCATATGGCCCCCTGATGCTAAGTGGTAACCATCACCTATAAAAAATCATTGTCAGGCCACGCACATCAGGAACGTGCTCTACGATGCACTGCTCTGAGTCCATCAACTTGAGGCATTACTACAGATGTTCAGCCTCACGTGCCAGTAATTTCACCATTTTTCATTTCAACCAAAGAGTTTTGTCAGGATCGGAGATTCTGGACTGCCTACGGAATAATGATATAGGAGTAGCTTTATGTATATCCTTAATATATATACAATAATTTTTCATTTCAACCAAAGAGTCAGGATCGGAAATTCTGGACTGCCTACGGAATAATTAAATCGGAGTAGCTATAAGTATATCCTTAATAATAAATTACTACAAGCCTTATTTGTCTTTTCCGGTTCATTTCAGTACAAGTTGATGTTTTGTTGGAGATTCCGAGAAAAGACGCCGATTTGAAGCAACCGGTCTTCGGGAAAATTTCTTTCTTACGTAGTTTTGTATTATTAAGGTTTGGGGCTGCTAAAATGCTGCATGGCATAGGTGATGGCTGTTTTAATAAGAAAAAAAATCATGGCACTCCGGAATTGCCTACAGAAGTGAAAACTTGACCCCTCCTTGCTTGTAGCTAAAAATACGAATTACAATTATAAAATTGCTAAGTATATTTTTTCTTTGAAACTATGCCATGCTTTGATTTAATATTACAGTTATGATGGTAATTATAATTGTTACTTGTTTTTTTTTTTATTTTCAGTGATTACTTGATTGGTTTTTTTGCTGATAGCTGAAAGTTTGACCAATCACACTCGGCACTCGTTTGATAATAAACTATTGATAAAATATTTACAACAATCAAAATCAAGTCCCCCACGCTTTTTGTACAATAATATAAATTTTTCAATTGATTATTACAGTTTTATTTTTAATTTTTTAGTTCAATTAGTTATAAAAGCGTTTTTTTTTAGTTTTTTAAACTATAATTTATTTTTTACTTTTTAGTTTTTTTTTTTCTTTCATATTTTTTTTTTCATATTATTGCATTGTCATCGACCTTTGACAGGTGTGCAAAGTTTGAATCAAATCTGATCGTTCAAAGTAGGTTTATTTTTTATTTTTTTTATTTTTTTTCATTTTTTCTTATTTTTTTTTTCATATTATTACATTGTCATCGACCTTTGACAGGTGTGCAAAGTTTGAATCAAATCTGATCGTTCAAAGTAGGTTTTTTTTTTTTTAATTTTTTTTTTTCATATTATTGCATTGTCATCGACCTTTGACAGGTGTGCAAAGTTTTAATCAAATCTGATCGTTCAAAGTAGGACAAAAACGAGCTCAAAGGGGTCGTTATAAAAAGCACCCCGCGCTTTTTTGTACAATAATATAAATTTTTCAATTGACTATTACAGTTTTATTTTTAACTTTTTAGTTCAATTAGTTATAAAAGCGTTTTTTTTTAGTTTTTTAATCTATAATTTATTTATCAGAGGCTGTGCAAAGTTTTACCGCTCAAATATTCCAATTTTCTCGGCCAGCTTTTCAGCCCATGTCAATTACGTTGATGTCTTGAGGGAACCCAGTCCGGTGGCTTCCAATCCATTCCGAGATTGAATCGTGCTGAATCTTCTTTAGTGAATAATGAATTCGGATCGATTTTGTATCATCGCCTTGCTAATTTTTGAGACGCGTTTGTTAGGTCTAACATAAATTTTTATCTGACAATCAAGGGTGAATTTTACATTAGGTAACGCAAATGAAAATATTTTTTGTTTTTGTTTTAGCGTAACTCTGAATTTGTAAATAGTTCCTTTATTGAGACTGAATTTATTTAGGTCAATTTCAACTTTGTCATCATAGTCCGAGTCGAGGCTCAAGCATAGATTTTTTGACAGTTCTCCATTGAACAGGTCAAAAATATATGCTTGAGGCTCGACTCAGACTCAAGCATTGTTTCTGAATACGGGTCTTATAGAAGGCCCGTATTCAGAAGAAGAAACATTTGAAAAATAGGTTTAGAATATGGACATTCAAATCGCAGGTTTGAGGAAAGTTTGCTATTTTTATATGCAAAAGTGTTATAATGACATAGACAAGTAGAACGGACAAAATGCTACGCATGCGCTGTCACATACAAAAGACATAGACGCGCGCGCGTAGCGTTTTCCTACTCGTGTAAAATACACTGCATAGATCCTAAATAAAGAGAAATTTGATATGTTTCAAGTTTATTTAGTTTCCTGACTAAGTTAATATCTACTTACTCCAAACTCATAAGCGTTAGGTTGACAAAACTAAACAATGCTTAATTGTCTCTCTGTTTGAGCTACCTTACCTACCCATTAGTTATTTAATAAACTGTAATTGGCCTAGAAGCGAAGCTTTATAACATTAAATTCAGCTACAGTCTGACCTTATTATTAAAAGAGAAAATAAAAACAAACACGTTTCGTCCAACTAGCTAAACCTAAGCCATTTCTGAACGAACATAGAAAGCAATGGCTATAAAAATGTCACAACAGTCGCTGCCGCTTTGAATTCACAAGTGTTCACCTAGGTACATCCTTGTTTTCTAAATAAACGACCACCGTCAAAGTTGTCCGTCAGCTGGTAATAAACTTTAAATTAACTGCTGGTTATTTGTAAAAATAAATGAATTCTGAATTGCGGTGTTCTCATAGACAATAGTTACCTTTCACTCTTTCACTCGACACTGGCAAAACTGATCCGAAATGGACAGATGCCATAATTAAGAAGAATTATAAAAAAAATCTTATCCTCAAAGTTTGAGTCGGACTCGCCCATGAAGGGTTCCGTAGCAACAAGTAACATAATATAAAAGTTCTTGTAGTTCGTCGAAGGTAAATTGCGGTTTACGTTTTATGACTTAAAAAACAAAAACTACTTACTAGATCTCGTTCAAACCAAATATCGTTGAAAGTTTGCGTAGATCAATTATATTTTTTTTAGTTTTATCATCCTCCTATTTTAGAAGTTAGAGGGGGGGTGACCAACATTTCACCACTTTGGAAGTGTCTCTCGCGCAAACTATTCAGTTTAGAAAAAAACGATAATCATTTTTAAAGATCTATTCATAGATATCCCACACGTATGGGTTTGATGAAAAAAAAAATTGAGTTTCAGTTTCAAGTATGGGGACCCCCCAAATTTTTTGTTATTTTTCTACTTTTGTTTAAAAATCTTAATGCGGTTACAATTATAATACAAAATACATCTACTCGCCAAGTTTCATCAGTCTAGGTCTTATAGTTTCGGAAAAAATGGCTGTGACATACTGACGGATAGACAGACAGACAGACATGAAGAATCTCTAAGGGTTCCGTTTTTTGCCATTTGGCTACGGAACCCTAAAAAAAATACTTTATGCTATGCTATTTCTTTCTTAGCGTAGCGTTATATACTCATTGATTCCAACCACTTGTACCTACCAACACAGGTATACCTACTATTACACGGGTATCTAAAAGGTAAAAGTAGTATGCTGAATAACGATTTCTTATTCTCAGAAAACTCAGTTTTAGAACTACGGGAAAGGTTCGGATTGACAGTATCCACGTAAATCTCATTAAAACGGTAACCAAACCCAAAGTAGAGCAAACCAATTTTGTTTCGCCAATACTTTAACAGGAAAGTGAGCTGTTGCTAATATGTATCAATATATAAGTCCGTACATAAGTAAATAATTTTCTCAAAGTAAATAATTTATTATCTTGATTGTATAATATCAAATGGAAATCCCATTTTTAACCGACTTCCAATCAAAAAGGAGGAGGTTCTCAATTCGGTTGTATGTTTTTTTTTTTTTTTTTTTTTTTTTTTTTTTTTTTTTTAATGTTTGTTACCGCATAACTTCGTCATTTGTGAGCCGATTTGAAAAATTATTTTTTTATCTGAAAGGTACTGCTTCCAGATTGGTCCCATTTTAATTTTATTAAAATCGGAGTTGCCATTTTTTTTTAAATATTTTTTTTAATGTTTGTAACTGCATGCCTTCGTCATTTATGAACCGATTTAGAAAATTATTTTTTTATTTGGAAGGTTATTTTTACGTCCAGACTGTCCCAATCAAATTTCATTAAAATCGGTTTAGCCGTTTGGCAATGAAGTCGGTTTCTCAAGTTTTTTAAACTTATAATTATATATACGTAGTACCTACCTAATAAGCTATAAAAATAGACATACCTATATAATCGTAATAAATCGATTAGTAGCTACGAGCTTAACAATTGCGTCAGTCCTAACGATACTGATTAACGAAATTAACCTTCGAATTCCACGATAGGTCTATCTGTTTTGGCAAGTACAGTTAGCTGCATAAGAAAGTGTACAATCATGTACATTCGTAACTTTTACGTTTAAGTCAGGTACCAACATGACAAAACAAAAAAACATGAAATCAATTGATAAGATTATAATTTTCGCAATATCATAATTCTCTCTTATCTATTGTATATCTTTCCTATAATCTGTATTAAGATATTAATGACATTTGTTTAATTAGTAAGACTTAGTTGCAGTTACATTAAATTATGTATGCCCCGTCCATACTCATGTAATATGTTGTCTGGAAGAGATCGCTCTTAGCGATAAGACCCCACATTGTTTCAAAGTAATCCTTTTGATACCATTGAATAAAGAAATATTTGATTTTGACCTCTGGGCTTTTTAAGTTATTTTATTTGGTTTTTTGTAACCTTTCACGTTTTCGTATTTTCCAAGTTTCATCATCATTCACCATAATGCTGCGAGACTAACTTTAAATTTATAAACATAATAGTACATGCTAGTGCAGCCGACTGTACCTGCAAGCAGGTAGAAGCGTACGTGGCGATTTGCATGAAGGTAGGGCAGTAAAAATTAGATAGATAGATAGATAGGTAGATAGGTTAGTATCATACAATTTCCTGACATAATACGTCCTGAATCAGAATAGTTGGACAAATCTGGAACACTTTTTTTTCTTAATTAATGGCATCTGTCCATTTTGGATCTGGAATTTTACTGGTGTCAAGTGAGAAACACTGTCAAATATCGCTGACATTATTGACAGCGTTTTAAAAATAGCTACCAAAGAACGCTTTAGTGTGCGCAAGACCCATCGTCTACCGTACTCGGAATTGAATTGAATATTTTATGCATAAAAAAACGTGGGTACCTATACGTTGAAATGTAATTTTAGCCAAGGAACGTGACATCCAACCTGCATATTTTCCTCCACGATGTATCTATACGTGCTAAGCATACCAATGAAGACATACAGTAAACTCAAGTCGGTACCTACGTCATAGAAACGTAGTAGGTATTGGGTATTCCCTCCTTGAGCGTGTGAATAGTCCCCACTCTTGATGCACCTGTCTTAGAGATCGGTTACACTGCAGCGAATAGTAGAGAACTGCGATGGGGAATGAATCATTCCGAATGATGCGATGATCATAAGAACCATGTGCGTGTGCGAACGTTGGCGAACAGCTGAGTCCGCGATAATTCGCGAACGTAATGTCGTCATTTGAGCGTCCCTGGCGGGATGCGTGAACTAAAGTTGTACCTAGCGTTCGTAAGTTATGAGAATGACATTAGTTCTCGATATCCCGCCAGGGGCGCTCATCGTTTCTCCATATTACAAAATCGGGATTCGGATGATGTTAAAAGTCAAAATCAGGTTACGAGCAACATTACTTAGCATAAGCGTTTTTGCTTTTTTGTGTTAACTTTGGGTAGTTTACGAACGAAAATTCATAGATTATAACGTCCCAAAAGCTAATAACCGAGCAGGTTTTGAACCCGCGACCTTCCCCCTAGTACAGGGCTGCGCTGACCGCTGCGCTATCGGAACTTAACCACCAATACCAAGGGGAACCAAGGGGAAGGTCGTGGATTCAAATCCCGCTCGGCTCACATTAAAAATATCGATATAAAGTTGTATAAAAAAGTATTTTCTCCTTGAAAAGTGAACTCCAGATAGATATTACGTTTATCTCATCGGCTCATAAAGAATAGGCAATAATAAACCGATCAGATGCAGACATTGTAAGCAGTAGGTACAAGCCAAAATGATTTGCATTATCTAATCGTGCTAAGGTAAGCAAGTACTTGATAAAAAATACAGTCCGTGGTATCGTGTGTTCGCGATATAGCGAGCGATAACGACGTTCAACGCCTAACGACTGCTATCGTAGCGGCCGTTACACTCTAACGGATTATATAAACGCGTGCAAATGATAATATATTTAATCCATAATTGTCATTCCGAAATAAATAGATCTGAGTATATTTATTAAGAATTAGCAAGTGTTGACTTGCTGTCGACTTGGCCGTGCTATGTCGCAATGGCTTGCAATTCTATTTCATTTTTTTTTGTCTAGGCGACTGATCGAATCGACGCGTGACTGCTGATGGCTGATGGGTATCTGGCGCAGCGCATTAGCATTGCTCTTCAGCGTGGCAATGCCGCTAGCGGCAGCGTCTTGGGAACGCTTCCTTCTGGTACTAACTTCGATCAGTTGAGCTATCTCTAGATCATTTGTAACGGTCTGCAGATAGCTTAACTGTTTCTTGTGTATTTTGCATATTTTGTTAATATTTATTTAATTGTTAGATTCTATTTTTATATTGTCTATATAATATACGTACTTTGAAACTTTATCTTTATCTTTACTTATAGATAAAGTTTCGACAAAAGATAGTGACAATCATGTAACGCTTGTAAAGCCTTGCGCACAGCTATGGCGATGGCGATCAGTGAAACGCTGTCAGATATGACAGCGATATTTGATATTTGGCAGCGTTTCACTGATCGCATCGCCTAGATGTGCAATGTGCACAGGCCTTAAAGTAACAATCGATTTCGCTAACACTACTTTATCAATGTGATATCTAAATTCACGGCCGATAGACCATCTACTTTGTCAATCCTAATATATAAGAATTAAAGCAAACCTTCTATGTTTAGCAAATTGATAGAGGCTAGGCCACAAGCTGTAGTGGACTTTTTAAGCATGATGGTGAATGAAAACGGCCCTACTCTACAAAAACACTTCTTTTAATCTGTGTTAAAAAAACGATTGTCTGTAATATCGGTTCTGACGATAGTTGAACGTGACAACATCATAAGAAAATACTGACGCTGCCGAACGTGGAGACCGATTGTGCCTCTTTGTCGCTCGTTCCACGCTCTCGCTTGCATTTCAAGCCTTTTATGGAACGCCTCAGAGCGAGGTAACGCCGCACGAGTCATGTTTTTTCGTGCGTGCAGCCGGCTCCATCGAATTATAAGCCGTTGTCACGCCAAAAAATATGTGAAGTTGAATTTAAAAACAAACATTTACACAGTTAAAGTTTTGTTTTCTAACGACGAAAACTTTGTCGTTGTCGTTAAAATTCGTAACGTAGGAAGGAACCTTGGACAGAGTCGCGGAAACGAACGTGTATAATTTTATACGTGATATTTGAACGTTAACATCTATCAGACCAATAAACAAGAATCAATTATGCAAAAATCAATTAAATCGTTACTTCAAGGGCTTCAAATGCGTTATGTCACGACATAGTCGTTAGCCGCGGCGATTCGTTACTATTCATTCCGCGTTATTATTGATTCGTAATGTTTCGTAAGATTGTTTTTACGAACTACAGGATATTTATCATGATTTAATTTTATGAGATTTGTCTTCCAACCCAATTAATTTTGAGAGTTTTGACTCAGGTCGTGATCATGGTGCAATCAACTATGCCATAATATCAGGAGGCAAAACTGTCAATTTTAAATAATGGTAAATACTTATACCATATTTTAAATACGGTTTAGACTGGCACAGGATCGAGGTAGATGGCACAAACTAATGGAGGCCTATCTATACCCATCTTCATCGATATCTTCATCGATATATACCGTCTTTCATAAAAACTTTGAGAAGTTGACAAAACAAGCATAAAGGCCACTCGATGTTGAGCGGTGGCCTGTTCCTGTTACTTGCTCCTGCTTATGACTATACAATCGTGAACGATTCATTATTGACTGGCCTCTAGCTCAGTTGGTAGTAGCTCTGCCTTCTGCGCCGTAGGTTGTGGGTTCGATCCCCACCGAGAACAAATATTTGTGTGGTGAAAATAAATGTTTGTTCTCTGTATGGGTGTTATATTGTATTCTAAGTAGGTATTTACAAAAAAAAAATATTCACGTATTATATCAGCTATCTGGTTCCCATATTACAAGCTCTGCTTAGTTTTGGGCTGGGTAGTGTATGTGAATTGTCCACAATATTTATATATTTATTTATTTATTTATTATTATTTTTTCCTTTGGAATTTCTTGTAACTAATATGAGCACGGTCATGTCATGACGAAATGTGAGTCTCACAAATGTTCACTTATGAGACTCACATATGAGACTCACACGCGACCACATATTGGACTCACACATGACCACATATGGGACTCTCACATAATATGTATGATGAGTCTTACACATGACCACATAATTATGAGAATCATACATTACCGCCTATAAGACTCACACACTACCATAATATGCGACTCTCTTATGACCACATACGAGACCCACACATAACAACATTATGTGACATACACATGATCACAAAAGACTCACACATCATTACATATGAGACTTACATGTGACTGCATAATTATGAGACTCAAACGTGGTCACATATGAGACTCACACATGACCACATGATTACAAGAGTTTTACACATGACCACATAATGAGACTCACACGTGATCACTTAAGAGACTCACACATGAACACATGAGTCACACACATGATCACAAGAGATTCAACAAATGACCACATATGAGATTCCCACATGGATTACATATCACATGAGACTCACAAATGACCACACACATAATATATGCACCCTTACGAGGCTAACACACAATCACATAAATGACCACATTATGAGAAATGTGAGACATGAGATAGATGCAAAGACAATTAAGTTTACTTACTTTTATGTCTATACTGCGCAAAAAGGAGTTTCCAATGTTGAGTGAGGATGGGTGGGTAGGATTAAAACTGGATTATTTCCATTATATCCAAACATAATCAAATGCATTTATTGCATTTTATTATTTTATCTGTTCCTGATCAATCGAAGGGAGGAAGTTCATAGAAGTTTTCGTTTCCAGTCTTACTAGATACGCTACGCCACGCCATCTATGATTAAGTAGCATTTTATAAATTATTGAAACGAATTAGTTTTTACGTCCTCTAGTGGAGAGTAGCTAGAGCTTTTAACTACGTTCCATTTCACTCAGCATACTTGAATCGTAGTAGTATTTTTTATTCTGTGCCCGAATGCCTTCTATTTTATTTCCAACGATAGATGGCGTTGATCTCAATCTAAAATTATGACAAAACAATCCGGCCCATTTCGAACTCGTTAATTTGCATAGCCGAGATTGTTTTCGTTATTTCACGACTTCTAGTTCACTGAAAATTGCTATAATTTGAGATTATTGAACAGTTAAAGTTATTTACATTGCGCATGACTATTTATACCGAAGGTCAATGCGCATAGTCAAAGGATTGCGCATTTCGTGGCCAACCTCATCGACCAGCGAACGGGAGGAGGAAGCTGTCAAAAGCAAAAAGCCTCTTGATCTCGTCATTGTGCTGTATTTTGGTGCTTTGTGGGTGTGCTGAGTGACTTCGGCTGTTTTTTGTTTAACCTAAGTGCCAGCAACAAATAATTTATCAGGTGAGTGGCTTTTGTTTATTTTACCGGGTCCCTATAATCTCAATTTAGCTTCAAATCCACTTGTATAACTACGTTTCTACGCCCACCTAGTTTCCAGAAGATAATAGGTATATTATTGTAAATTACATGTTAACCTACATAGTTCTATGGTTCAATAGACAGTGTAAAACTAAACCTAAAACTTGCACAAAAGGCGAGTCTGTCCTGCCAGACCAGCACCTTCAAATGTCTTGGTTTCAAAAGACAGTTGCATTTTTATGAAGGAAAGAAATTCTAAGACAAAAATAAAAAATCAATATCAATAATCCAGTATTACCAATTTTTTTATGTTTTCCAACAAAAGTAATGCCCCCAAGCAGAACAACTCACATTGCTCTGTTCTGATAAGAAGACTGGGTACAGTGCAATAACTGAGACAGCAATGCCACTCGGTCCACATCCTTGATGGACTCAATAAGCCATATTTGTTCTATCACAAAAAAGCTTTAAATTTTTTGTTGTTACATCCACTTATTGTAAGATTTTTTTCACAACTTCTTCTTTTGAGTCATTACACTCTTGACAGAGTGGTCGTGGTCGTCATGGCGGGGCAGTGGCTCGCTTAACAATTTTCCACAACTAACTGATGTAAAAAGTATATGTAACAAAGCATTGCTTCGTAGGCCATGCGTCAGGAATGTGCCCTACAACACTCTACCCTATGTCCATCAACTTGAGACATACAGATGTTCAGCCGCACGTGTCAGTAATTTCACCGGCACCCAAGCCCTTCAAACCAAAACAGCAATGCTGCTTCATGGCAGAAATAAGCCTGGTGGAATAACTTCCCCGGGCGAGCCCTTCACGATGTGCTCTACTACTACTAATAACGATTGTACATAATTATTAAGCTTTAATTTTTTATTCTTGATTAGATATACTAATTTTATGGGGTAGGTATAATAGTTGCATCTGGGGTGGCATTTTTATCAACTTAATCTAAATCCTATCTGGTGCCTATGTAGGCTGGTATTTAAGTTTGTCCATTTTATCACACATTATTCCTGTGTGTCTAAATACTAAATATACAACAGCTTCAAAATTAACAATTACCTACCTACACCCAGTTCCCTAGTATTTAACAATTAATTTTCCTGAACTGCACTGGCAATAGGATATAAATACAGTAGGCCCCGCCTTCCCATCCTAAGGTTGTGGGTTTCTGCCAAAAAATTCATGTTCACTATGCCAGTACTCTCAAACGGTGAAGGAAAACATCGTGAAAAAACCGGCGTGTCGTAGAACTTATAAAAGTTCGAACAACTCGTGTCAAGCGTCACGCAAAAAGGGCCCGCCAGCGGCCTACTTGCGGAAACCAGTCCGCACACCAAGTGCGGATGATGAATTTACCAACGGATTAGAATAGTGAGTGAAAACCTTGAGTTGAAACAATAGAAATCTTAAAACATGTGATTCTATCAGATTGTATCACCTGCACAGTCATGGATTAAGCGCTGAGTCATCAACATACAATCAACAACTCATGGAACTATTAGTCACTACTTTTGTTCCAAACTAGGATCTCGCAATTTCCGTACACATAAAAAAAAGCAGCCAAGTGCGAGTCGGACTTGCCCATGAAGGGTTCCGTAGCACGACGAACCTTTATATGATGTTACTTGATGTAACATAATAAGGTTCTTGTAGTTCGTCTAAAGGTAAATTGCGGTTTACGGTTTATGACGTATAAAAAAAAAACTACTGACTAGATCTCGTTCAAACCAAATATCGTTGGAAGTTTGCATAGTAATGTACAACATATATTTTTTTTAGTATTATAATTCTCTTACTTTAGAAGAGGGGGGGGGACCAACTTTTTTCCACTTTGGAAGTGTCTCTAGCGCAAACTATTAAGTTTAGAAAAAAAACGATATTAAAAACCTCAACATCATTTTTGAAGACCTATTCATAGATACCCCACACGTATGGGTTCGATGAAAAAAAAATTGTTGAGTTTCAGTTTAAAGTATGGGGACCCCCGAAGTTTCTAGTTTTTTTTTTATTTTTATGTAAAAATCTTAATGCGGTTCACAGAATACATCTACTCGCCAAGTTTCATCAGTCTAGCTCTTACGGTTTCGGAGAAAAATGGCTGTGACATACGGACGGACAGACAGACAGACAGACATGGCGAATCTATAAGGGTTCCGTTTTTGCCATTTGGCTACGGAACCCTAAAAATGATAATTGTTCGCAAGCCACCTTGCCAATGTAACTTAAACGACCAGCTATTGAAACTAATTACAAGTGGGAACTCACGTTATATTGGTTGCCAAATTGTATGACAGCTCTCACAGCTCAGTTGGTAGAAGCTCTGCCTTTTGCGCAGGTGGACGTGGGTTCGATCCTCCAGATAATTTTTTTGAACCCAACATCCGAGCATTTGTTCGATTTAACTCTTGGCAACAGATCTTGATAGTAAAATCTCTCGATTCACCGAATGCCGTATCAGATTTTTTGCAAGTTTTAGGTACCTAGTTCTTAAGCTACCTATCTCTTGCGTGTGTTTACGTGCAATCATGTTCCGTCATTCAAGTCTACGTCAGTGCCTGCAACGTCCTTGCAACGTTCCACGTCATTTTTATTTGCGGCTGCGGGACAATTTTCACGTTTAGATAAAAACAATAGGTAGAACCAAAAATGGATAAGTACAACTTTAAAAAATAAACAAATGTTTCTTACATTTTCGTCATCATCATCATCAACACCCTCTCCTGCATGGGCATTGGCCTCTTTTTGCTCTTGCTATTCACTACGATCTTGGGCTACCCTCATCCATCGGCGGCCCACCACACTGACAATGTCGTCAACCCAACATGTTACATTTTACTTCGATTTTTTTGTTTTTAACATTATATTATACATTAAAATAACCAATTTGATATTGTGTGATGCCATCAATATCAAATTAAAAGAGCATTGGTGGTCTAGTGATAGCGGCCCTGCTTTCTGATCATAAGGTGTTGGGTTCAAATCCAGTCCACCATTGAGTTTTCTGTCGAATAACGTAGATGCAATAAGACAATCTCTCAAACGTGAGGAAGCAGGAGCATGACGTAGAATCTAAAAATTTATAATTGAGTCAAGTGCAAGAAGGGAGCATCTCCGAGAAGAGACTTTAGCAACACGATTAGAAGATTGAATGCTAAAAAACCAAGGATTTTATATACTTAATACTTAGTTAAGTACGTAGTTCAGAAATTCCCCGTGAGAAACTTAAGGCTCGAACACACCTAGTTCGCTGGCGGTAGCGATCAGTGAAACGCTGTCAGATATCGCTGTCAGATTTGAGATTTGACAGCGATATTTGACAGCGTTTCACTGTTCGCTACCGCCAGCGAACTAGGTGTGCGCAGGCCATTACAGATCCCAGGAAACGGCCAGGAACGCTACTGAAGAACACAAAAGAAAAATAACAGCCAAAAGTTTATCAGGTAAACAAGGCAAAGATAAAAAACTCCTTTGTAAAGGTGAATAAACTGTTACGAAGCCAATAAATATACAAAAAGTTCGTCCATTACCGTCACGGTCTATAAACCATGCGCAAGTGGAAGAGTTTTTAAATGGGTTCTCACAGGAGAAAGTAATGTGTACTGAATCTATGACGCAGGTATTTATAGCGTACTTATATTACCATATTTTATTTATTTTCCCGACCTTGGTTTTTTATAGATAGCTAAGCATTTGGTTGCCATCACGCCTGATGGAAAGTAAGGATGCAGCCTAAGATGGAGCATGCTTAGCCATAATCCACCTGTTCACTCTTGTTTTAATAATTCCTAAATTAAAACGTTACGGAAATATTGTCGCCGGTAGAGAGTTCCATAAGCAGTTCGTACTATAAAAGTGTAATTAAAACGCTTTTTACGAGAATATCTACCATGAAGGAGTGGCACTTATACGTTCAGAGATTCAGTATTTTATGAGCGCGAAAGTTTAAAAAGTACGAAAGAAATGTGTTTCGTTGGTCTAATTATAGAAAGTGATCAATAACCAACGAATAAATTAGAGTTCCTTGATCCTGCTCTTGGTTGTCCTGTTGATAATATTGGCAGCGTCCACTATCGTCCAATATGATTTAGAGTTTTTGCTAGCGATAAAATCCTGCAATAGCTTATTGAACTAACTAATGCTAAAGACAAAGAAGAGAATGCGCCCCTCTGCTGGAATAATAAGGATCAATTTGACGTAAATTCAATATTAACCAACGATTTTATTCTTTTTATTACTCTAGCTAGACTATTCTCCTCACAATCCCAACAAACGTAGTTACCAGAAAACACATCCCAGCTTAGCCCGCCCGGCTAACTACAAACTACGTTCTGATTGGCAGACAACAAACCACGTATAAACCTACGTGCTCAGCATTAGTATACGACCTCAGCCGTACACAGCCGATAATTAACACGCATCCCTTGTTAACTCCACTCCTACCTTTTTAAACAATTACCTTTGTACGAAAGCCTTATTAATTAAATGAAAAGCGGATTGGCTTTTGTGAACCTCCACTTCAAAGCCGCAACAAATTTAGAATATTTTCGTGCAGAATTTGAATCTTTTTCATCTCTCGTCTATTTACTTTTTCCTTTAAACTCAATTAATTTCGTCCTTGAGAAATGTATTCGTCAAATCCAAAGTCAATTCTAAAATTTTGTGAATTTGTAATCTTGTATGAGTCCAAATCGTTTGGTTATTTAAAAGACGCCTTCTTCACACTTGTCTCAAAATTGTAAAGTTCGTCGCCTTTACTCGGGTGACGTGTTTCTAAGGTTCGACGCTCTTTAGTGCTTGCAAAACGACAGCATTTCGCTTGATTGAACGTTTAGTATTCATAAATATGAAGACTCCCCTCTAATAACGGAGCTGGCCTAGACTATACTTTCTCGCGAGCTTATTAGATGACGTCATAAATTGTGAGATGCTGACTATCTTTGATCTCATTTTCGAGCTGAGTTTGCAACGCGATAGGAATCTTAAATGTATATCTTATTTTATGTTTTCTCCTTTGACATCTTCAAAGAATCTTAAGTTGGTACTTGGTACTAAAGAAATCTGAGGAGATATCTAACGTGTCTGGGGATCATAGTCGTGAAGCTGGTTCTGTTTTTGAATTCTAGTCATTTTTGTTATTTCAATCCAAGCTACCATCTTCGGAGATTTTTTGAGGATTTTATTAGTATTTTGCAGTTTCCAATATCTGGCTACATCGCTTTGGTGTGGTGGAGTTCGTCACATCCAAAGGATAAACCACCAAGCGGCTGATTAAGTGGCCTATTGATGCCTACACCTTTACTGATAAGGGAACATTCGCAAAGTGATTTATCTAACATCAAAATCGTGTCGCGTTTCACAGAATTTTGTTGAGTTCCAACGATGTTTTATTTAGGGATTTACAATGGTTACATGGATCATATAAGAAGAGTTTAATTAAAACAGGCAACTCTGAAGTTGCAAACGTTGGTGTGGTAGAATGGGACATGACGGCGCGGGATGCGCGCGTCTATCGATTTTCCGCCACAGCCTCGAGGACTGGTTCGTAGCTGGTCCCCAGAACATTACCAACGTAATATGCACTAAGTATGAAATAAAGTTGCAGATAAACATCGACTTAGCGTTTATGAGCCAACTTGTTTATTTTAGGTAAAAGCTGACTGTATCATTTCATCATTTTCCATTAGCATTGTTCTTTGACATTTTCGTTGAACAGAAAACATGTCTCACATAGAACCAATGCGTAACGTTTCTTCAACGCTGTTTTCAGCAAAAGGTATTAAATCTACCTCTCCATAAATCAGTTTTTCGGAGCCGCAGCGCAGACCCTTCGTCACCTTAAATCTTCATTATAATAAATATCCCTTACATATTCTTTATTCAGGACGTATACTTTATGATCTGATCCGTACGAAAATGCGGTGACCCGCGCAAGCCAGGCCCAATAGCCCGAATATAATGCCTTTAGAGGTCAACAAAAATATGACCGAGATACAAACAAGAGGAAAAATAAATCTTTCAGAAACACAAGCGTTGTAAAAGCTCAGGGAATGGAAGATTTACTCTGAGACGGTTTTCTGAGAAAATGAAGTGAGGTTGTTTGTTCTTTGCGGGTGACACATTACAGCAATATAAAATCAGCCATTTCTCTGTGGTGATGTTATTTGTCAAGAATGCTCAAATAAAAGCACTTCCGAGGCCTGACGTTATATTGTCGACTGTTTTCAGCAGAATATTTCCTCTTTTCCCCGATTCATGGGAGCGTGATAAGGTATTGGTAATGCTATTTATATTGAAAACTTCTAAAAGCTGACTGAAACGCAAAGCCTTCGAAGCAGAAACTTTATCCCTATAATATCGACTACCCGGTTGCAAGACGTTGCGCTCGTAAATCTTCTTTTGCTGTAAAATTGAACCTTCAGATTTATCGGATTTATATACTTCTGCTGGTAAATTCAATTTCATTCTGGCAGTCCTTGTTTTGCTGCTGTTTTTCAGAGAGTTAACTAGCCGCGATCTGATTAACTACAACGATTTATTTATTTTCATATCGTTCAATGCTCACACGACCTATATTTACTTCGTTCACTTCGTTTGGACCAAGATCCATGAAGATCAAAACTCAAGATGGTGTAATCTGGTGGATGGACCTAAATGGTCCTCTTCACCCTTCAGACATTTTCGAGGATCTCGACTTGTGTAAGAGACACCTCCAAACAATAGTTATTTTACAATACAACATAATATCACTAAAATAGTGCTGTTTTGAAATCAAACAGGATCTATTCTGAATAAATTATAAAAATATGCACCAAGCACTGCAAACATCCTCTCAGGTTTTGGTGCGTGCTACGTACCTAATACCTATACTGCTCAGGCTCATGATATTTTTTTTTTGCGAATGTGCTTGGATCTAACCCCTTTGAGCCTTGTGACGATCAGTGAAACGCTGTCATGTTTGACGTTTCTGATCGCTGCCGCCTGCTACCGCTGACCGGTTTTACTTGTCAATTCGTGATTTTGAAACAAGAGCTTTTATTTGTACAATAATACATATAGTTGATGTGATAGGGATTTTATACATATTTCGAACAAGCACTTCTATTCAGAAAATGTATTCATAGTATTTTTATCTCGAGATTTCTGAACGCTTCGTGTCACATAGCTTCCAACTCCTGGGGAATTTGGGGCGTAAAATTGGAGAGGCCGCCGGTAATTCTGTATTCTCCCGAGGACATTACCGTAACTCAGAAACGGTGAACGTGCTTAGTGCTTATAGCCTGCGCAGTCAGTATTTATTTGCTATATTAGGTAGGGTAGACATTTTGCTAGTAGAAAACGGTTTGTCCGCTACTGTTCAGTTATTTTGGATACTGATACGACAGTTTATGATAATGCAAAATATATTTCCGTTATACAGTAGTCTACGATAAGATGATGTTACAGTTCATGGTTATTATTTTATTCTCTTTGGTAGATTCTGTCATTTCTTTTGTTTGTTCACAACTAGTATATATTCCTTTGTTTAAAAAATATTATTGAAAATTAAGATGTGTATAAGTAGTAGTATGCCTATAAGACCCAACTTAGTACAAGAGCCTGTTTATGTACTACCTATATGGAGCTAAGATATAACTATTGTGATAGCAAATCCACCCCTTATTGTTGATTGGATCCGGGAAATTCTTGCGGAAAATCAAAGCTATTATAGATCTCTATTTTATCTAACTGCCCATTGAACCATAAAATCACTGGTTGTGTATGAAATGGATTTTGCGGAACTAAAATGGGCTTTGGCGGTGGTAAAATCGATATCACTTTTCGTATAGTTTAATCGATTTTAGTACCTCTACCTACGTGGTTTTGATCGCAGTGGATAAAAGGTCTAGCCTAGACCTTCTAGTCTCGTCTAGGTTATGTTATTCAATCCGTCCAGATCCCACAGCGTGGTTGAGTCAGCACAGCACTAACATCAAAACATCTATTCGCATTTGTATTAAATTAGTATGGATGTAATACTACGACTTCCTTGGCTCCAAGGGTTCGTGAATTCTCAAAAATATGAGATCCTCACCTGCCGTTAACATATTTTTAGGTGAGTGGTCACCTATGGAGGATGCCTTCTTCCAGCAGTAAACTTCTTTGGGTTGAATTTAGAAGTATCTGCTGTACTTATTAAGACTTCTAGTAGTAGTAGAGCTCTTTGTGAAGGGCTCGTCCGGGGAAGTACTACCATGCCTATTTCTTTCGTGAAGCAGCATTGCTGTGTTTCGGTTTGAAGGGTGTCGGTGAAATTACTGGCACGTGAGGCTGAACATCTGTACGCCACAAGCTGATGGACACAGGGCAGTGCATCGTAGGGCACGTTCCTGACGTGCGTGACCTACGAGGCAATGCTTTGTTATAGGTTACGGTTACCACGTAACAACAGGTGAGCCATATGCTTGTTCCATCAGCAAGTTGTATAAAAACTCTTACCTAAAGCTGTTTAAGTGGTATCAGGCGGAGACAGGTAAAATACAGTGAAGGCAGTTCTAAGCAACCTCTGAACCAAGGCTTGATTTAAATTCAAAGGTCAACACACGACATGAATATACCTTTTGCATGTTTCACGTAGAGACTACAGCGTACTTAATGTTCCTGAAACATGCTTTGGAAATGACTATTATACACCTCCATTGTTTGTAATGATGATAAATTCATTAAATCTGCTCATATACTCAATTTTTACTATGTCCTACTACCTACCTTGATAAAAGTATCCCTCGGATCAAAATATAACCATCTCTTTTTTTCTGCGATTTTTATTTGCCGAATAGCGTTACTCCGTAGATAGAAAAATCAACCCTTATAATAACGCTTGGAAATTATAGAATGACAGGCTATGATGAAGACGATAGAAAATATTATACCCGCTGACTAGGTTAGGTACTTTATGGTATTAGAATATAATACCTACTGTTGAAAGTTGAGTTGAAATGACACGATAATAATAGCACTGGTAACACGCGATCAAATCGAGAAATCTAAGGTTCATAAAATAATCATCTACATTCCAGGTCCGCATGCGACACCATTAACTTTTACCAATATTTTATTTAACTTCCCTTCTCTAGTCAGTCTCTCATTGGTGAAGATCGTAACTCCTTTTCATTTCGTGGCCAATATTCTTCATTAGGAGCGGTCGGCGGCTTGATGGAGCGCGGGATGCTCCAGCGTTTCCAGACGCTCAGATATCTGGTCTGAACAGCGCTTGGGGCTTCGGTCTAGTCTCGCTTTTGCCTTCTAATTTGCCCTATCTATCAGTCTAAGATATGATAAATTGTTATACTGAAGGAGTATAATGAAGGTACAATTATAAAGTTAGCATCGCCTCATTAAAAGTTATGATGCTCACTGCTATGATCACTTCTTGTTCGTTTCTGCATGAAACTACTAATTGAATTGAATACTAAATATTTCTGGCAAATTTTAGCAAAACCATCCGGGATTTTCTCCGTATCCAACAAGCCATCCTACCATGTAAAATCGAAGTCTGTTCCGCCAACTGCAGATTCTATTCATGTGAAGACATCCGCAACGGCAGACCTCAGACACTCGAATGTAATCAAACCGAACCGCTATTAGAAGTGGGTCAGACAGCCTGCTACGGGAATATTGCCAACTTGAACATTGCCAAAGTTCAATGCTTACGAACTCTCTAGATTTTGTCTCCTATTCATTTATGGAGTGTTGCAGACATTAAAGTCCATAACTGAACCAGAACCAGATTTGAGTGTCACAATGTCGATATTTTAACGGCGGGTTTTCTGGAATCGCGAACTACTTGTACGACAATAAATAATCTCTACGAGATTACAAATTCTGATGAGCATACGTTTCTTATAATAATGATAACCTGTGAAAGGAAACGTATGAAAATAAAATAGCTTACCTTACTTTAATTTTTTTAATGCAAAACTTCATACTTAGCGCAAAGTATCAGTTTTATGTAGCAAAGCGTTCACAGCCAAAAGCAGCGGATGAGTCAAACTCGATCTAAGTTAGTTAGTCGCATCATCGCGTTATCCGCATTGAAGTTTTCCCCACTTAAGAACTTTTATGGATTCCGCTCGGAATGAATTCCCCATTATGAAAGAACAAACGAGAACATGGTGCGATATAGTGGATCCAGTCACGTCATACAATTGAGCTCGTTAACCGCAAACGACAAACAGTTCTGGCTGTTGCCCGTAAAGATGTGAAAACACAAACGAGGTCTCCCTTCCTTTGTTCCGAAGCGTTCAAGGTCGGGCCACCCAGGGCGCCCACTGGGGGCTCTCGATGCGTATTTACGATGCGCTGTAAGTTCATGGTTAAACGGAATTAAACGCTATAAATATCATTATGAGCTTGACGTTTGCAGCACTTGAAGTCTTGAATTGCGTCATTTGTTTGAAGAAATTTTGGTTACCAGAAAGATTCTGTATTATGTGGTTGAGACGTATTTGAAGCATGTTGATTGGTATTATTGCTTTCACGAAGTTGAAATCGACCTGTTATACTCAATTGTTTTTAAAAGTAGGGCGTGGAGCTTTTTTATAAAGCCCCATGTGGAACTCATGGGCGGAAATTAGTGGGCGCCTGCGATTGAGAAAACAAAAGAACGACTGTGAATTTCCGTAGCCACAGCTCGTTTTACCTGCCTTTGTTATTCTCGCAGTGCCGCAGAAACTAGGCTAGGTTTAAAATATTCAGCATGCTGGCCTGTTGGCTCATAGTAGATTCAACGGTCCTGCAACCATGAAACTCAAATTGCTTTGTTGATAGCCCAAACCTTTTTATCGTCGGCATGAAGAGATCTCGAGAAGGTATCCCACTTAGGAAAAAAGAACCTCAAGGAGATAAAGGTTTTCGAGATTAAAATGGCTTCCTTTACACAGATCCAGACAGAAATCTTTTATGTGAGCCTTGACACGCTTATATTTATAAGGAAATCCAATATGCATGAGAAACGTATCTCATTTTCGTGACTTTGCTCTGCTTTTATCGCAGACATCGTGAACCTACGTTATCGTTCTACCATTTATTCCATTTCTTTATTCCCAATTTTAATAATTTGATAACGATGATGGTTTTACGAGTATAAAATTAACAGGCCCTAAATACTTCATGAATATTTCCTTAATTCGCTTTGAATTGTATGGTTCAAGAATCTGTATTAATTCAACATCGTCTAAAATTACGTTGGAGTCGAGCCTCAAACATAAATTATTTGACAGTTCAGTTGAGCATTGAAAAGTGTGAAAAATCTATGCCTGAGGCTTGATCAGACCCAAGCACTGTTTCTGCATACGGGCCTTAATTGGCATTGACTGTCATGAAATCTATAGTCACATATTTGTATAGATTGCTAGAAAAAACAATTTTAGTGGGCGATTAAGAAGAATCTCGTAAACCAGCTAACTTTTATTATGACTGAATAGGTTTATGGCTATAACTAACTAAACTTTATAGCTCATACAGTGATCATCAAGAGTGTATAACGACATTGCTGGAATTGGGAATGACCGATGATCTTTTACACGAATCCTATAAGGCTTCGCGAAAGCCTTTACACGTCGTCCGTATAGGGATTATTACTTTTTACGATCTTCGTTATATCTACTTCTACCCTGAACCCGTATCCGTCCGTTTGAATAAACCCACTTCGTTTTGGACATTTTATCCTTCAAACTTTTAGCCTTGAGGGTTGGGAATTGTGGTTGGCCCCTGGTTTTTCCTAGAATCTGGTTGTTTCGCCTTGAGGTTTGGGAGTTGTGGTTTGCCCCTGGTTTTTCCTGGAATCTGGTTGTTTCGGCTTGAGGTTTGGGTATTGTTGTCGGCGCCTGTTTTTTCCTGGAAACTGGTTGTTTTGCATTACACGACTGCTCTGTGTAGACGCCAATTATTTTCTTATCTTATCTTACATCTACAATGCCACTATAATAACAACATGCAAGTTTTCACTTCGCAATTCTCACACAAGTAACTTCATTAGATAGTTCCCAGTGTAATGAAAGTGCAAGGTCACGCGTGATGTTAGTACGAGGTCACCAGTGCACTTCACACAGGGTTACGTAACTAGAGGATTATTTCAGAGGGGTTTTTAATGGGTGTGTTCAACAAAAACGGTTATATGCTAAAGATTGTAGGACTTATTGTTATTTTCAGTATCAGCGTTATCATCATTTGGAATACTTATTAGATGTATTACACTAGAGTTATAGTTTGACGCCAACTTTATATTTTTGACAAAGCCAAATAACTGACCCGAAAAGCTAAATAAAAGATGTATTGGAGGGTAGATGGAATACAACGGCTTTTAGTGCAGAATTTTTTGTACTAAGCAAACAAGCTTGTGGCCTAAATGGTGGAAAGCGATGGAGACTTGAATGAAAATGAAATAGTTAATTGTGAACCTATTTTGTTCCAGAATGCCTGCCGCAGCGCCACCCCCCGCTGAGAATGGAGGAGCAGGAGCTCCAAGGAGCGAGCTGGAACAGCTCCAAATGCGCGCCGGACAAGTCACCGATGATGTCAGTTTTTATATAATTTGTTATACTTGCAGAGATAAAACATTGAATGATTGACTCAACCTTAGAGCAATAGGGGAATTTAAGATTCGGTACCCTTTTAAGATCAAGATTGTAGTAGATAAATTAGATGCTTCAAGTCGTGGTCCTTATTCCTTGTTCCTTGTTCCTTAAGAGCAAGAAAGAAGTGAGCACTTAGATGACGAATGATAGAGGTGAGTGGAAGAAGAAAACCTATTGTACCGACCCCACTTAGACTGGGGTAAGGGCAGGAAGATGATGATGTAATCGAGGTCCTTATTCATATTCCCAGCCATTTTAAAAGCAGCTCTTCCCTGGAGAATGAAGAATTGATCTGTCTACTACGGGTTCCATAAAATATCCATATTACTTTCATGTAAACAAAACAGTTTATCAGTCATTGCAGCTAATGGAGCCCTCAGCGAACAATATATGTAAGACCACAAGAATTTAGTTAGAGGCCAATGAGATGAGCCGAAACCAGACCGATGCAAAGTGACTATAGATTTTATAATGATGTAGGTTAGTGCAAAGTGTGCCAAGGTCCTAGAGTTCAATGATCCGCAAAAAAGGTTGCAATATCTAATTAAATTATCATATTTTCATGTGCTGACTTCTATATCTGTTTTTTTACATTTATTGATTTTTGAATAGAAACAAGCACTTGCATATTACTTGGATTTTGCATTTTTTTTTTTTCGTTTCTCACTTATTAACCTTCCTCATTTCAGTCATTGGAGTCTACCCGGCGTATGATGCAACTATGTGAAGAGGTATGTGTGATAGCTTCGTATTCTAGAATTAAAATCAAATTAATAAGTTAACTGCCTTATTCCATCTAACATGGATAATGATGATGATAAATCTGGTGGCCTATATAATTCCTAAAACTAATCTGGGATTTATGTGTTTGTTTACACAAGCAAGTGTATTTGAGATGTGAATTATTAATTAATTCAGTGCCAACAACAATTACTGGGCAACGAAGAATATTATGGATGGTTGGGAATAAGATCGAACTGAAAAGGATATTTCTTTTGTGTCTGAATTTGATATGAAAACTGATGATATTAAAAAACATCCTTGCACATCTTACATGATGATAAGAGTTAAAGCATAAATATTTTTCATAGTTTTTATATCAATTTCTATAAAACTTTATTTAAATTATAATAACCTGAAATGTGTGATATGTATTGATTTTCCAAGCGTCCGAGATATGTGGAAGTCCCCTTGTCAAATCTCTTTAAATTTTTAAAACGGTGCGGTCGCATCTAGAGCGTTTCAGTTGAATTCAATTGGTTTCCCCCATAGTTTTAATTATGTTGAGTTGTTCAGTTGTTTGTGATTATTTATGATCATCTGTGAGAGAGGTGTTCTCGATGCGAGGGAGTGAGGGGTATAGCGGCAGTGTCCTGGATAGCCCCCAGCTCGGCTGGTCTCCGAAGCCACCCCCCACCCCGTAGGGCGCAGCCTCTGCTACTCCTGGCTGTTGTGTTTCGATGTCGCTACTTATCATTTTGTTTTATCTATTTCTAAATGTGTATGTATCTATTGTAGCTATCCGTTCATGTTCCTTTTTGGTTTTCACATCCTTCATTGGGTTTTTATATGTAACCATTATGTTGATATAACCATACATAAATATATGGGTGTTGCATGATCCGTGCCTTTGTGTCCGACAATGTTAGACCTCTATAGCCCTTTGTGTTGTTCGTAGTGAACTGTATATTTTGTGAGTAAACCTTTCGGGCGGACCGGCCCTTGGAACTGACAGTTAATTAATTAAACGTTATCAAAAGATATGTATATTACTTTCATGTAAACAAACCTTCACCTTAAATGTGCATTTCAATGAGTTCGAAAATTAATCTATTTTAAATTTAACCGTCAGCTCCCAAATGTGGCCCGATTGCTGTTTTAGGTTCCAAAGCATGAGCCCATCATCGACCACTATAGACTCCCAAGCCCTATAGTATGAATACTTCTCTGAAATTAGTGTCCCCTAGTGTATTTTGACCAAAATGTGCGCTTGTCTGTCTGAAATAGTCAATCCATTGTGCTTGGGCTTGCTTCGAAATGAGAACTCTATATCCTGATTTTACGGGTTCCGCCTCTGGGGCGGGACCATTTCTTTCAAACGCACTTTCTACTTTTCTCCTTCCTTTCTGTTGACAATCCGTTAATTCTTTATAACCGTTCTCCTATGAATTCTTCGACATCAATAACTAATCCGGCACATACTGATCTGTGTGTCAGTGGCCGTGGAAAGCGATCAGAGTTTTGTTGATGTTCTATCCTGTTTTAGTTTTGTATCTTAGGTCTCTGTGTAGTGGCTGCTCTCTGTTGTGGACTGTATCTATTATGTTGTATGATTTCATGCCTTCTTGAACATTCACAATACTGTCAATAATGGGCGTACACACCCCCATACCTGCCACTTTACTCCAACAAATAGATCGAGCTACACCTTTGCAAACTCTCACACAATATACAAATCAAAGTTTTAACATTATTATTTGTATTTCTACTTACTTACTGAGTTATATATTTTAAACCTATACTAGCTACATTTTGTTTCACATTTATTTATGTTATAGTATCCTTGTACTTTTCGTTACATATTTATTTAAATCGCGTCAATATGTATCTATGTCAAAAATGTTACATCCAAGATTGAACACAGTACCTACCTACATACATTACTCGTACAACAGGTTCATACCCCAGAGATGATGTCGTCTGCCTAATCTCAATTAAATTATCTCTAACTTTGTCGATTTATTTTAGAAATTATTGAAATAAGACGGCCGACATCATCTCTAGCGGTACTGTTGTGCAACATTGTGTCTGTCCAAAACTTACCGCAACATGAAGGAAAGCAACACGAACTCACACCAGCTGCCCGCCGGCTGAGCAATGAGACTCCTCTTCCACTCCACCCACTGGACCCCTCACAACTAACATACTCTCTGAATTTTTGTTTCTGCGGCGTAGAGCAAGGAGGCCGGCATTCGTACTCTGGTCGCGCTAGATGACCAGGGAGGTGAGTGATCTGCAAAATTTGCAACACTACATTATTTACATTTTTATCTATTTTACCTTTTCGCTAACTTTGTTGAGCATCGTAGGGTTTTCAGCCGACCCGAAGAGGGCCCGCCGATGTAGAAGATAAGGGGGTAACGCGTCGGCTACGTTTTCCACGTCACAGCTAATTTAATGCAAAGGTGCGGGCATCCTCAGTTATAACCGTCGACATTTACGATTCACACACGGATGATAACACCCATGCAGGAAAACCCACATCTTTGTATATTTGTTCGTAATGTAGATAAATATACACCACTTGCACAACTTACAACGAGCTATCTTCCCCGACTCCAGGCAGGAGTTGACATTATACAAACTGTAAATCCGGTTTTACCGCTACTTATACATTCTGCATTTCAGATGTTCGTACTCGACTCTTATTCGACTACTTACTTTACCTAATTCACAAAACGAATCTAAATGAACGAGCAAAGTAAATTCGAAACGCTTCTCCTCAACGCACGACTCTTAACATCACACAGATAAATTCATGAATCATATTAAACTGAGCACAGATGAAACTGAATCTGGTTTTACTTGCAAGCTTTACTGCATGCATGTCGTTGTGGATGCGTATTGCGTAGTGTGTGTTAGTGAGGGCGCGCGGCCGGCGCGTGCGATGCGAGCGACGGCTCGGTCGGCAGTCGCACGCGCCGGATGACGCGCCGCAGCACGTGAGCACGCCGCCGCCACGCCACGCCACGCCACGCCCGCGCCACGCCGCCGCCAGTCACAACCACCGTGCGCGCTCCCTTGCCGGCGCACCGCACCCGACCACCCACACACCCCTACCGATATATCTCTCTCCTACCGATATATTATTTTGATTTGTATTTTATGTATAGAGCGAGGACGCCGGGGGGCAAGCGCTTCATATGTTGAGTCACCAGGGCGGTAAGAGTTAAACTTGACACGTGGGTAGTCGTTGAGAACGTCTGTGTTTGAATGTGCAGTAACAAATTAATCTCTTTGTTTTTCTTTGACGTTTCTCTTGAATAACGACTTATCTGATTCGATGTTGCGTGTGTATTCTATGTTTCGATGGGGATGACTTGAGTATAGTGTATATAGATACGCCCGATGGCCGTTCGTTGCTAATTGTCGCAAAAGACTGTTTCTATCTTTTGCTAAAGATTTAATTTGAATGAGCTGCGCAATCTGTTTAGTTCTTCCGTTGGTAAAATTTATCAGCTGGAACGCTTTTTATAGGTATATTTATTTATCTTTCCGAATCTCTCTCTTCTAATGACTCTGCGGTACTGAATTGAATGCGCGTTGACCGATGTCTGTTGGACGTATAGTTTAAATGGTGTACGCCTTCATTTCCATGCAATAGCAGCGTACTGTTTATGTTAGATGTAGGTCTGTAACTGTTAGTTCGATGCGATCTGTGTCTGTCTGCGAGGCCGCCCCTCGCCACTACATATTAGTTTGTTCATTTATCTTCTTCAACTAATCAATACTTTGCTATTTTCACGTTTCATTTAGGAATGGCTTTATGGAAACGCTCATTTGCTAAGTTGTTTTTGTTTGATCCATGACCACCTTGGAGGGCGAGCGTCATCGAGACACCGACGACGCCCGCCCTCGGCATTACGACCATGTATTGTTTGTTTTTGTTTGATTAGTGTTGAGTTGTGTTGAGTTCCGAGTTGTCCCGGAGCAGCGGCCGGCTCCCGACTCCTCACGCATTCGTTTGGCGAGCTATAGTGACATCATTATTGTGTTGTAGAGTCACGAGGTGGGCATGAAAACCCTGGTCATGCTGGATGAACAGGGCGGTAAGCATCCAGTAGTACCTAATATTTTGCATCACTCATAATTTAGTACAGCTTCTGTCTGAAATGCCACTTCAGATAATTTAATACTGTTCGATGAATGGCGATGAATTTTGAAACTAAACGTTACTGTTTGAAAATGTGCTAACAGTTTATTAGTATGGATAAAACGAGAAGGTAAAACAATTTGTCATGATCACTAGGTTAAATCAATACAATGATAAACTGCATCAATTGATCTCTCCCTCCACAGTTGAATGCCACTCTGTGAATCGGACGAGATTATCTGATTGAGTTAAAACAGCGTTCTTTTATTTAGTTTATTCTCACGCATCTAGCTATGCACGACTATTTCAATCTTGCTGTTGGTTGCATGTCTATTAGTATTTTATGAAGTTTGAATTACTTACAAATCTAAATGTTAGTTACTGTTTAAATTAAAGTAATTTAAATATCACATAGTATCAGCACATACATCATTATTATCAAGTTTAAAGAATTTTAACTAGTTTTAACCCGATAAAGTGTAAGACATCAATTTAAACACAACCCAATAAAGTCCTGTTGTTGCTTTGAGATTAGTATACCTACTAATCCTCGTTTTCACCAACCAAATTACCTCATGTATTATGTGTGTCTTTAACCCTATCGATACACCTAATGCCTGTCTATTTTTTTATAGATCTGTCAGTGTAAAGCGCTTTGAGCGTGCTTTAGAATATTGTGCTGATTGGTGAAAATGAGCATGATGGTATTGGGAAGATCTAGAATTGCTTTGGATATGAACTGAGCTTGCATGAGCTTACCTAGTCGTTGCAAAACTCAGCTGAATTACACGAGATGTGTCTTACACTTAGCTCGGGTTATTGTCGAGAGCGTTGAGAATTTACAATTTCAATTAAAAAGTAAAGTCAAATGTATTAACGTTTGTAAAATCGAAATCGCTAGGTGCTTTCAACACATTGGCAAGTTTGATAACAAGGGCAGTTCTAAAGGTTATGTTTGTGTGTGACAGAGCAATTGGACAGGATTGAGGAAGGAATGGATCAGATCAATGCCGACATGAAAGAGGCGGAGAAGAACCTTTCGGGCATGGAGAAATGTTGCGGGATTTGCGTTCTGCCTTGCAACAAGTACGTATACCCTCCTGATTCTGAAGGCCTGTCTAGAAATGCGTGTTACACCAACATATTTTACCGTGTAATATGCCATAAATCAAATAATGTGATAATTCTTATTGCAATCTGTCTCTATAAATTATTGTAGCACTTGACATATTCTTTGGTCTGGTCTTTTATTTAAGAATGAATTGTATACGATGTTGGTGACTGTAATAAATAAACAAAACAAAAAATCCTCGGGTTTTGGCCATCTGAGCCTGTGGGACGGAGTTGTATAAAGAAGAGTCGCATAATGCTGCAATTCAAGAAAAAGTTGATAAATCAAGAAAGATGAAGTGCCATCGAGGAAACGACATCGTACGCCCAATAAGAAACATTCGTTTTCTGACTACTACTGCATAGGTTAATAGACGCAAATTATTTCGCGGGTTCGGGAGAAAGGGATTTCAAGCAGGAAATAGTACATTGTTACCTGAGTGTTGAAAGCCACGTTTTTTGAGTCCCGAGACGGGTTTGGCGCCAGAGCGTAGCGAGGGCGCCAATGGAGCTTGAGGGACTTAAAAGACTTTCACCCGAGGTAAACACTGTGCTTTTCATTACGAATACAATGAAAGTAAAAATAAAAACATGAAAGAAAAATTAGTGAAAATGAAGATTGAATTGCCGCCTTCCCGGTTTTTTTTTCTTTATCTCTGGCGGGCCTTCGGCTACGGCTCGCCAGCATTATTCAGCCATTATTTTCATTTTCATAATTTAAAAAATGGTAAATTGTTTGCTCAAATTTATGTTATTTTAAATAAATAGTTGAAGCTATATATCAATCAAGTAATTTAGAAGATATATTATTTATTTAATACTATCTTTATGTTATTAAAATTAAAATTTTACATTGCGCTCTAATTAGACTTTTTAAACTTCTTACCGTTGTAATGGGTTTCCAACCTACTTGCTGAATAAAAAGTTGGAATTTGGTTCAACGACCTCCTTGCAGTTAGAAAGACTTTAGAAAGTTGGAACATGGTTGAATAAAATAGAACTTGTTTTTTTTATAATTTGACAGCTGTCAGTAGAAAGCGATTCTCCCTGGGCTGAAAGTTTTACTTTCTATTAGGCCCCTCAGGCAACTTCAGACCTACTTTCAGAGTATGAGTAATGAAAAAACACTTTGTTATGGCACACCAAGTTATGATTGTAAATGGTTTGATTGTGCATTTTCCAGGGGAGCGTCGTTCAAGGAAGATGATGGCACGTGGAAGGGGAATGACGACGGTAAAGTGGTGAACAACCAGCCTCAACGCGTTATGGACGAGCGCAACGGCATTGGACCGCAGGCCGGCTACATCGGCAGGTCAGTAGATCCTCTTTATAATGCAATTGTCTCCGGTCTTGTGCCAGTCTTCGGCCATGGCTGCACTACTCTTACAATATCAAGGGCATTGTTAAATAAGTCTTAATAAAAAAAAATGAGAGGTGTCAAGGGACACCCGGATGGAACGAAGTTTCTTTATTATTATATTTTACAAAAAAAAAAGTATACACTCAACAAAAATAATCGCCGCGACACCACACTGTTCAATACGAAATAGAAATGAAAATATCTGGCTTGCTTTCTATAAGAGAGAGAGACAGACAGCGAAACATGCGCACTCCGCACAGCTTACAATAGCGTACTATAGCAAAAAGTGTCGTGACAACTTTTCGTAAGACTTTTTCCGTCTAGCCCCCTTTCACAACGCGCGATAAGGAACTTCGTTCCAATACCGTAATAATAGAGTTACTTAGACCCTAAGACTTACTCTCCAGTTATTCCTAGCCAAACCTACAGACGTTGTATGGTTTTTTTTTTCACAATTGACCAAAACCATATATTATTATGTGTGAATGTTATTCTTTTTAACCGACTTCAAATGAAAACTTCGTCTCGTCTCTTCGTCATTTATCAACCGATTGGAATAGTATATTTCATTACATGGGATGTGGGCTATTACACACGCGTGCTTTTTTTTACCTTTCCCGCACTAGTGCTTTTTCTTTCCCAACTGTCAAAATAATGTCTAAAAAGAAAAACCAACCATGAAGTTTTTACTAAAAAAATGTCATCGAAGTTTTTATGATTCATGCAAATACGTATATTTCTAAAAAGAAGCTGCTAATTTGTTTCATTAACAGATTTAATGATTTGATTGAATGAGTTATGTTAGGTTTCATTTCATTTCATCTCATTAAATTTCATTTTCAATTCATAATCAATAAAAAAAATCTACTGAAGACTTGGCTGTATGGGTATAGTTCCCTTTGCCTTCCAGAATGGGTGAAGAAAAAAAAAATCTCTGCTTATATTCTACGGATGGCGCCATTTTTCAGAAATTTTCTTTGCGAGTTTATTTGTTTGTTGCACAAAATGAGTAATTTCGACCCTAGTTTTTAGGGTTCCGTAGCCAAATGGCAAAAACGGAACCCTTATAGATTCGTCATGTCTGTCTGTCTGTCCGTCCGAATGTCACAGCCATTTTTCTCCGAAACCGTAAAAGCTAGACTGATGAAACTTGGCAAGTAGATGTATTCTGTGTCATTAAGATTTTTACACAAAAATAGAAAAAAAAAACAAAAAATTTTGGGGGTCCCCATACTTGAAACTGAAACTCAATTTTTTTTTTTTCATCGATAACTTGTTCCGACTGTCAACCCTCGCCTTCGGCTCGGGTAGACATTTGTCGGAACTCTTTGCAATGACAGCCTTTCCGCACTTGTAATGAAATATACTATTAACACATTTGTCTGAAAGGTAATATCATCACTACACACAGATTACAGATTTGACCCATAAAAAATCAGTTCAGCAGTTTGGCCATGAAGTTGGTTTTTCAAGTTTTTTAAACTTATACTATGTCAGCTTTCATTTAATGTAGAAATTCTGGCGATTTAAAGGAAATGCAGACATATTTCCTACGGCAATGTGAAGTGGGCAACGGAATGGCTGGGGTTCGGCCAAGCACTTTAGATATTTATAATGGCGTATTTACTTCCAGAATAACAAACGACGCTCGTGAAGACGAGATGGAAGACAACATGGGACAAGTGAACACTATGATCGGTAATCTGCGCAACATGGCACTTGACATGGGCTCTGAACTTGAGAACCAGAATCGCCAGGTGGACCGCATCAACCGCAAGGTAAGGACGCAACGAACGCACGGCTAGAACGCATTGACAGGATAGCCAGGACCGTACTGTTGGAGTCTTATTGTGATTTAATTCTCAGAGCCGTTTGAGAAATTAAGAAATCAAAAAGTCAACTTGTAATAAAATTTAAGCAAGAATGGCGCTTGCTCTGTCTTATTATGATTCAATTCTCTGAGCCGTTCGAGAAATTAATAAATTAAAAAAGTCAACTTTAAATAAAATTTGAGCAGAATGGCGCTTGTTCTGTCTTATTGTGATTCAATTCTCTGAGCCGTTCGAGAAATTAAGAAATCAAAAAGTCAACCTGTAATAAAATTTAAGCAAGAATGGCGCTTGTTCTGCCTTATTGTGATTCAATTCTCTGAGCCGTTCGAGAAATTAATAAATTAAAAAAGTCAACTTTAAATAAAATTTGAGCAGAATGGCGCTTGTTCTGTCTTATTGTGATTCAATTCTCTGAGCCGTTCGAGAAATTAAGAAATCAAAAAGTCAACGTGTAATAAAATTTAAGCAAGAATGGCGCTTGTTCTGCCTTATTGTGATTCAATTCTCTAAGCCGTTCGAGAAATTAATAAATCAAAAGTCAACTTGTAATAAAATTTAAGCAAGAATGGCGCTTGTTCTGTCTTATTGTGATTCAATTCTCTGAGCCGTTCGAGAAATTAGGAAGATTTATTTTTATCAGCTTCTCGGAAAGCCAACTTGTTATAAAATTTAAGCCAGAATGGCGCTTGCTCTGTTTTAATTAATTATCAATCCTTATCTCGATTTAAATCTTTGTATTGTGATTTTCTTAATCTATTTATATTTTATTCTGATTACTGATGTTTTGTGAGACCTTCAAAATTTATTTTAAATAAATCTTGATGAGTCTCGCTTTTCTTTCATTGTCATTTTCACCATCTGTGTGTATGCCTGTCACCTTAGTCGTGGTTGCTAATCCGGACTTTCCAAGCTTATCGGCATTCAAAATTCTATCTCGCTTACCTCTGATGCATGTCCTATCGCCGTCCTTTTCACTCCTAGTAGATTTATAGAAAAAATTGGCTGTTTTGAAATTATCTGTGTTGTACAGTCTACAGACTACAAAACACGTGCCCATTACTAAACATTGTACCGTTCATTGACACACGAACAATGTTGACCAATCCACTCATCTAACTAAATCTAATATCTACCATGTCACTAACACTGTCATCCTCAGTTAACATAACATGTGTTGAAAACAGCGACTGTGTGACACCTAAAACTCTGTTTTATCAACTCTAAAAAAATAATTACAGAGTTGTTAAAACCACATTCGTGAACTCTAGTACAGACATATAGAGTTGATAATACCGACCACAGTCGCTGTATACTTTACTGAACAGAAATGGAAACGAAACAATTTTATATCATAGGGTGAATCAAACGAAACGAGGATAGCGGTGGCAAACCAGCGTGCTCACGAGTTGCTGAAGTAAACAACAGCGGCACACAAATACACACACAGTCTCGTGGTTACTTGCATTATACGTTCCAAATTAGAATAGGACTGAGCTACGTTTTGCATCTCTCTCTAGCTAAACAAACCAGAAAGAGAGAGAGCGATACAAAAAAGTCAGTCCTATTCTAGTTTGAAATCAGTTCGTTTTGCAATTGAATATACCTATCGCTTTTCAACAAAAGTGCTATTTTTTTGCATTGTTATATGAAATAGGTATTTACAGTTGTTATCATAAAAGAGATGTTATTTAAGTTATTCCTGAACTTAGAAGTACACAATATTATAGAAAACAAAATGTAGTGGCGCCAAAACTGATAGCACTTTTAGCATCTATCATTTTAGTTTATCAAAGTATTCTCTCAAGAATTTCAAACTAAAAGAGGTAAAATCGAGAATTGGCAAAGAAGAGGCTTGCTAAACTAAACTTAATGCTAAAATAATTCAAAAAATATTTTAAAACAAAATGTACGTTTTTTTGAACTCTATTCCATTGTTTATTGTATACTTCATTACTTACGTAGATGAATATTATTTTTATACTTTTAGGAGCTCATTTTATTTTTAGTACGAATTCTTTAGAATGTGTTTTCATTTTACACTAGTTTATTTAAAACTTAAAGGAACTGATAGTTCTTATAATTATTATTTATTCCATAAGTCATTAATTTAGTCAAAGTGTGTGCTCGACCAGTCTTAAAATATTCTCTATCGTTTTAAAAAAAATCTTTCCTTCCTAAAGAATAAATCGTATAATGGCAAAAAAGGTATATCGCACTCCGCATTATAATGGCTACGTTGTACAGCATTGATTATTATACAACTGAATCATTATATATTATTCTTTTACCTAAAATAAATAAATAAACTAAACAAAAGAGAAAATTTCAATTGCAAAAACAAGTGTCAAATAAAATTTTAGAAATAAATTTTAATTGACGTTTTTGAAAAATTCATTTCATTTTTGAAAAAAATTGAAACTGGAAACTTATTTCACATAAAAATTTAGTTTTGAAGCTGCTTCGAAGCCTTTATTATTTGATAACCTTTATTCCTAAAAAAAAACAGGCCTTTGCTTTTTATTTTAGATGATTTATATAGCGTCAGAGGCAACTGGTGATCACTCAAGCCCTTCTTTTATTCCTCATAATATTGCGAGGTTTAAAATCTTTCCTTTTTGTGGTTTTGGTACTACTATGTTGGTGCTTATATGATTTGTTAGTCACAAAAAATATTATTTTGATTAATATTTTGTTTTGTAACCCTCCCAATAATATTGTCAATAAGAAATATCTACCTAAATGGTTAATTATTTTGAGAATATGCATTTACCCCTTGTTAATAGTGTAGTGTTAACGTTATAAAGCTAGATTTAAATGTATTATAGCTTATAGCTAACTGTTAAATTATTTAAATCCTATTTATCTTAGCTAAAATTATTTAAAACGCGATCTAGAAAAGTTTTGAGTTTATAAAAATATACAAGAACTGGAAACTGTTCAGTTGAATGTTCCTTATCTTTAAACATAAACTAATTCGATTCATAAATTGCACGGGTTTTATACCTAATATAATTGCATATTAACACAAAATAAAACATTTTTGTTGATTTTTGATTGTAGTTACATAAAAAATCTTAATCTAATTCTCATTAAACTAGCCTACTCCAGTTTTCTTGTGTAAAAGAGAAGTCTAAATGGGATTTGTGAATGTATCGATAGTGTATGAGTTGATATGTGATAATAGAATGAAAATAAGTGGAAATAGTGTTTAGCTCGCGGAATGGTACTTGACTGTGGCAAGGATTGTTCATTTGCATCGTATCGGAACTTTTTCATAGGAGCATTTATGAAATAACTTATTTTAAATATGTATAAGTCGTACATAAAATACAGCTTTCGGATCACAACAGTACGAAAAGGCAGAAGAGTCTGCTCGCGTTTTACCAGATAAAAAAAATAGTATAATTCCGATCGATGGTATAAAATATATCCAATTAAAATAAAATATTATACTAGTATTTTATATGTTACAATTGTCTGGTTAAGACATATCTAAAACCGTATACATATCTGCTTCTATGGAATAGTATAAAGCTAAACTTGTATCTTAAATATTAAAATAGCTATACAGTTTGATTTGTATTTTATTATTAGTAATTTTTATTTATTTTTGTGTAATGAATAAATCATCATTTATTGAAGATTTTATGTTATTTTTCTTTCCCATTATATTTGTTTTAGTAGATTTTGTAATATTAAAATTTGTTTTTTTAACTAAGGAACAATGAAAGCAATAAAGTCGGTGAAATTAACAGCTTAGAAATGTTGTAAGTAACTAGGGCAATATACTTTAAGTAATTGATATAAATTATACGAAGTTTAAACTAATATTTGTACAGGCAAAACATTAATATCTATTAGTCGTGATGTGTAAGTTTCAATTCCATTCTTTGATAAAAATCTTACCTAGTTAGTCTATAAGATGTTCAAAGGTCTGAAGCATAGACCACATTACCATAATACCATACACCAAACTTATAATACGTATATGTATAATTAAGAATTACAAAAGTACAAATTATAAATGGATGGAGAATCCGACACATTGATAGTAGTATGTAGGATAATAGTTTACATAGTGCATACACCACGAGACTACCTCACAATCACACAAACAAACACACGCCGGTGACAACCGTGAGTATATTTTACTATTTACTGCGTGAGACAAAAAAGTGCTTTTAAAAAGGGTAGTCTTTCATTTCAAGACAAAAAAGAGACCTACGGAAAATACAGCTATACGCTCACTACATTTTTGTCTTGGAATAAAGCCTATCCCATTTTATTTTAAAACAAGATGAGTCTTGTATATGATTCCTGAACGCCTAGACGAATTGATCAAAAAGAACAAACCAGACGGAAAAATATCAAAATATATAACAAACTTGGAACACTCAGGATGTCCCAGAAATCAACGTCAAGCCGAAAACGGGCAATGGTCTAACTAAGTCATGATAGTTATCAGAACAATATAAAAAAAAATATTGTCATGTACTTTTTATATTTTTCTGATAACTATCATGACTTGGCCCATCGTCCGTTTTCAACTTGACGTTGATTTCCGGGACACCCTGTATATTCTTTACATGAATATCATATTCTGAAATTCGGTCGGTTCTATCATCGCGCCGTATTGGTCTAAGTGTTCTGGCTCATGAGTATGATTCGGTTCAGTCACACTTGATAAAAAAAGTCACAGTCAAAAACATAAGCCGACATAAAAATATAACTAAACATGATCAAATATACCTAGTTAGTTTTAGGTTCATATACCTACGTCAAGTGTGATTCGACCTCTAACATTGTCTTTTGGTGTGTATAAAGCTTTTGTGAACGCAAACAGTGGTGTGTTGCCTGCCTGTTTACTCAAGCCAAATTTATTGCTTCAATAAAATTGCACAAATATTGTAATAAAACATTTGTTAAACAAATACAGTGATAAAGATAAACTACATATTGAACGAAATATAATTACAATTACGTACAAGAAGGTTACGCTTACTCGTATGCAAATACTATCCATTTCAAACTAAACAAAGATACATAACATTACTTAAACATTTATTAAACCTTCAATTCTTTGTACAAAAAGCAAACCTTTCAAACCTAAACCTAAATCTTTATTGATCTCTTGGATCAATCTGTGTTTCTGTATCAACTACCAACGTATCTTTTATCTAAAAATCTTTCACTTTTTCAATACGTTGAGCAACTTTAGTAAGATCCATCTTTTCTTTTTAAACCGTTATTAGCAATTCTTACTGAAATCTTTTATTAAAAGTGTTTCCCTATATTATCACATCAACAACTTACTACCTAAAATATATAAAAAATATTTTATAATTACAGTTCTCGGTAATTTTTATAATAGCTGATTTCTCCGCTGAACGCTTTTCGTTGATAAAAAATGTTAGTCCTTGTATTTGACAAGCCCAAACATGAGATGGGCATATTTTTATCTGTAGATTGAAAAAATGGGCTTTAGTTATACAAATAAGTTATCTTTGAAAAAAATGGGGTTGTGGCTGCGTGGGCACGGCCGTTTGTTGTGCGTGAATACGTCTCGTAACTTCGGGGCTTCCCCCTCCGCCGCGCGCGATGTGTTATACAGTCCTTAGCGTAATAAGTTCTTTGATTCTTTAGCTATTCAGTGGTGTAATTGAATTTTGAATGGGGATGCTAAATAAGCTGCAACACTTAACTTATCCCCCGATTTTGTTATCATTAGTTTTTTTAACTGTGTCAATTTTAAAGACGTATTCACGTCAAAACAGAAAGCTTATTCTGTATTGCTTTGATCATATTCCTAGCATCAGCTATATGCCAAAATTACCGAGTACTGTAATTCTATGAAGGGTAGTTTGTAAACTGTTGTATACTTCTAGGGCGAGAGCAACGAGACACGCATAGCTGTCGCCAACCAGCGAGCAGGCAAACTTCTCAAATCTTAAAAACATTCAAAATAAACTGAAAAAACTCAACTATCACCCGGTCAATCCTCAATCACAGATTATAAAGCTTTAATACAAGTAGCAAGGTTCAAATCTATCACAAAGATACTCTTTGGTCTTCAAATATTTCAATATGACAATAAAACTCTATTGTATATTATGAGGTGATAACGGGATGAGAGTTGGGTATTTTCAAATATAACGGTAAGTACAGTAAAAAAAATCGGCAATAATGAATGTTAGAAGCATTGAAATCAAATGCATATCCCAATGTCTTTCAATATCTTGGATAATGTAGCAGGGAAAGATGGTAGTCGTAGGTATTCACCAACACATTATGCTAGGTTTTAGTGATGTTATAATGACTGAAGTGGTATGAGGCTGTAATCAGATAGCTTCCTATTATTCCAATCCAACCTTAAGTGGCCTGTATCTATTAAACAACGCAATATAAACTGATAAAGTAATAAGTTATAGAAAACAAGTACAAACCTAAAACTAAAAATACATAATAATTTCACAATAGGTTAGAAATTTAAGCCCGTAGGTATAATAGCCGTCATAGACAGCTGTAGCAAACTTTTTTTTATACAACAGCTAATAGAACAAGCATTGTAGTTCCTCGATAGAGCGGTGTTTATCAAAACTTAAGCAAGGATTTTTGTGAAAAAAATGCGTGTGGTGATTATGTAATTCTGTTGCAATCAAAAGTATGATACTAATAAATAAATGATACTAACAAGGAACAACGATAACATATCTTGTTGCCATCAGTTTTCGACCACTAACTGTTGCCTTACTAGTTTTACATAGCGAAGTTCCTATTCGCTATCTCATGTTCATTACGTCAACATTCAGTCTTGTTGCAATCGTTCCTTGTCTAAGATAAGTTTTGTTTCAATCGAAGCTCTAAATGACAGATGCGACTAGGTTTGATTGCAACAAAAGTTACGCAACCCCAGGAGTCCACAGGAGTGTCAAGCTAGCTTTGTTTCAAAATACAAACTTAGTTACACAAATAAACTAACAATTAAACAAATATTTATAAAATGCACAAGAAACAGTTGAGCTATCTGCTGATCGTTACAAACGATCTAGACATAGCTCAACTGATCAATATCAGTACCAGACGGAAGCATCCTAATAAAACTTAGTTCATTATCTGATATCAGTTGTTATAGCTGAGGTGGCATTAGCAAAGTGTTTCGGTTGAATTACGTAACCTCCCGTTATTGTGTTGGTGAGCCTTCGTTTGGTAAAGTGATTTGAGAATTTGGTCTAGGGTTTGTAAGTGTAGAAAAAGTATGGTACTGTGCTTACCTCCTTTCAACAAACGAACTAAAATATAATTTAAGAGCTATTTAATCTTGCCTAAATTAAGTCGTATCGTGCTTAAAACTCATTAATTACCTAAATAATAAACAAAAAGTTTTTTTATGTTTCATTAAAATACAATTTGTTTTAGTTTTAGTAATGTGCCAAAATTATAATTATTCTGTCTGTATTTATTATTTTGCAATTGTTTCTCATGCGTTTTAGACGCACGCTATTATTTAAGCTAAATTAATATTCAAAAAGAAATGTGTGATGCGTCTCAAATGTTTGATACATTATCATTGCTAGTTTATAACGTTTTAAATAAAGTTTTGCACGTCATGCACTGAACTGTTATTAATAGCACGCAAAAACTTAAATATTAAGTACATAAAAAGCACAAAGGCTCAACTATATTATTTTGCACGTAGAAGGCAGATACGGAAAATACGTGGCGTAAAACAATCTTGCTTTAAAAATACTAATACGCCTGTTTCACGTTATTTGAGTAACCGGTATCCGTCAAAAAGTATTTCTGTCTTTGTTTTAGACGAGGCTAAAGTAGAGACGGAAATATTTTCATCTAATAGCGCTAAGTAAAAACTGAAACAGGCAATTACTGGCATATAATTTAAATCCTATTTACTAGAGTCCGCGTAAGATAACTTTGCGCGAGTCAGACGGGGGAAAATCTCCCAATCACAAATATTATGCATGCATTAAACGCAATGCAAGTTCGCTTTGCCCATTCTTGTTTATGATCGGAAGATATATTTTCAGTCAATTTGATTCATGTTTTTACATCTGTCATGCGCAGACTTATCTTACGCGGGCTCTAGTGAAAGATATGTTGATATAATATGTAGGTAACTAAAATATTTGTTTGGATTTAAGTGTCACAATTTACAATTTATGCATTGTTTTTTATTTGTTAGATTAAGTTAGTTAAGATAAAGGTGCCTGAATTTGTGTAGTTTGTTTTTCTGTGGTGAATTTATTCACAAACGCATTTAATAATAGCTAGTTTTTCATGCATAGATGTTTGGTTATATAATAATCTGTAGAAAATAGTTCTAAATATTTCTAAGCGTTGTTCCCACGGGTAGAAATGAAATAAGGCTAACATCAGCGCCTAAGTCCCTAGAGTTAAAATGTGAAACCGTGTGAAAAATGCTTATTAATTTATTTATTGTAATGTAATTACAAAATGCAATAGTATATTTAAAAGTATATCAATAGTTGAACGTTAAAAAATTTATGACATATTACTTAAAGTGTATTGTAAGTATGACGAATATGTACCGGCCTTAGGAGTAAAGATTAGTGAGTACATGTTAAAAGGCAAAAGGTTTTGGCTTGACAAGAAATATACTCGTGTACCAGGAGCCTAATTCTCGGGCCGACCGAGATTTTCAATGTCCCATAAATACACATTGGCACAACCCCCGCACTTTTCCACGTTTTCCGTATATCGTAGCTGTCGAGGCTTCTACGATGAGGTCGTCGATGAATTAATCAAGGAAATCATCGACTCTCTCTTCGAAAAGAAGCAATAAAATAAAATTGCAAAATGATCTCGGTCGGCCCGAGAATTTGGCTCCATATAGCGTTAAGAGTTTTCGAAAATTTCTCTATGTCTTTTCCTCTCGATATTAGTTACTAAGAGTTGATATTCAGTAAATATTTTAATAAATAAAAACATATTTTAATGGTGTTCTCTCGTATTTACTCTGTGGACACATTTGATTGCGCTGCGCTGTCATGTTCATTCAAAAAACGTTGATTGCAATATAATGTGTCCACAACGCGTAGAATGGTTTTATAAGTATCCGCTATTCAACATTACAATAGCTCTATGAATAACCGCCTGCGTATTCTACGTCTATTTAAATCAGCCTAAATAATAAATAAATACTTATAGAAAATATATTATTCTATTTTCTTTAAAAAATAGTAAACTATATAGCATTAAATGTTGATTTCTAATTACATTATTTATTTGTTAAACTACAATGTCGTTTTATTTCAAGACCCCTAGATGTTCTAACTGTCCGCACCAAGCGCTTTGCTTCAACTTTTATGTTGCGGACAGCAAAGGTGTGGAATTCCTTGCCGGCGTCTGTTTGCCGAACACCTATAACTTGGATGTTTTTAAGAGTAGAGTGAACAGGTATCTTCTACCCAGGTTATCGTGCTACACGTCTACCGCATCATAACTTAATAGCTGGTGAGATAGCGGTCAAACGCAAACCTATGAATTGTACCTAATAAAAAAACAATCAAAATACATCAGGAAAACATCCTAGAGGACCTAAAAGATTTGAAAACTGTGTCATGTGCGCGAGAGGAATCTCTTTGAGATGCAGTAAAAATCTTTTCGCCACACTGGTACAAAGAACTAGTCGTACTATAAGAAGTAGAATTAAAATACGAAGTGGTTCTTATTTTTTATTAACAACATAATTTTCCTACAATTATTAACGTCTGTACAAAGTCTTATTTACATGATAGCAATACTTTTACTCATTTCTTAACTGGGAAAATACTCTGAAAATACTAGACTACCTACTAGGTACACACTAGACGAGTTCTATAACGACGAAATAAAATAATAACATTAAAATTATAAATACCTACCCTTTGTTTCTAGAGATGCTACTACAAAAAGCTTACTACACACAGACAGAGTTCTTAAACGACTAAATAAAAGAGTAACGTTATTTATGAATGCGTACCCCCGTTTGTTTCTAGAGATGCTACTAGAAAAAGCTTACTACACACTAGACGAGAATCGTTAATTATAAATACCCTTTGTTATCTTTTACAATATGTAGGTATGATTATTAATATCGGACGGCTTCTACTGTATTGCAACACCCTTACAGGGTAAACCTACCCGATGGATCGACGACATTTGAAGATCGCTGGAAGTCTATGAACAGAGAGAGTTAGTCGTCCTGGAAATGTAGTAGGAGAAACATTTCCAGTCATAGACTTCTCGGGCTGATGATGATGAGTGCAGCCGACTAGTACTGGTCCACACAAATCAAGGTAGTTTAAACAGAGAATGACAAATTACATACCTATGTACTTCCTTAGTAGTTTATAACAAATTGTTACCTACCACTACTAAGTGTAGATAGATTATTAGCATTGTCAAAATATAAAAACACAAACATTATAACAAATTGTTACCTACTATTATGTAGATAAACTATTCTATTAGCATTGTCAAAATATAAAAACACAAACATTATACTTAACAAATTCTTACCTACCAACTATAGGTGTAGATAGATTATTAGCATTGTCTTTTCAAGTCTTCGTTGCTTTTGCAAAGAATAGTGGCTATTTTGGTGTTTACCTATTATTCTTTATTCGGCCAGACTACCATAATCGTAGTGTAGTAGGTATTCTGTCATATATTTACGTAATCATACACAAATTGCTCTACACAACCACAGTAGGTAAACCTGTGACAGGTCAAAGTCACTCCATAGCTCATGGACGTATCATTAGTACCTTATCTAGGTATAGTTTGTCCAAAAAGGCCACGTTTTGGGCACTGTAAATTATATCCCTACACGTATCTTAAATTTAATGTCAGTCTTCAGCTCTTCAGGTGGTTCATACAGCTGTAAAAAAAAACATATTATTATCTACACAAGTAGGTAAAGGGCACAGAACGAAGATAAGAATACAAATAAAAAATTCGTATTCGAATACAAAATTTATTTAAGTAAGTACTTAGTTGTATCACATAAGAGTAGAGTGAACAGGTATCTTCTAGGTAAGCGTGCTACACCGTCGACCGCATCATCACTTAACAGCAGGTGAGATTGCGGTCAAACGCAAGCCTATAATATGTAAAAAAAAAAAAAAAAAAACAAGGATTACTTTGAAACGTCATAAAGATAGGTGAGTATAGGAGCCAGTTCCACGTCTTAGCGAGAAACTAAGGCTTGGTTAAGTAAAATAGGCAAACGATGCCGATTTTTCTACAAAAGCGTGTAGATACTTAGATACTTAACACTTTATTGTACACCACAAGAATAGGACATTGACATTACACATTAAAAAAAATAAAAAAAAAGATAATTAAAATTGTACTTCTAATTCATTGGAAATAACTGTTCTTTAGTGCAACTAGATGAGATCACCTTGAGTTCTAAGTAGGTAGTTAAGTATCTAGCGTGACAAACAATAACATTTTAATTACTTAAAATAAAATAGATTTCGTGGAATAGTTATTAATAGCGAAGTAATGTAAATTATGGTTGAAATAAAACAAAAATTGGTCGGAACTTTACAGTACCCACCTAATTTTAATTTGTCATTGATAGAGATGGGCGGGTGGGTAAAAATTGGAAGGGTAAAAAAGGAAAGGGAAGGGAGGAATTGTTAAAAATTAAAAATACCCATTTATACCGGGTAAATTTTATTAATACCGGGTAAAAATTCGGCCTGCATTTTTATAATCCTAAAAAATCTAAATACTTAAAAAAGTACTAACAATGTATTTTAATGGTAAATATCATCTAATTAAACCTTTATGATACATGCTTTGACAAATAAAACCAATGACAGAAGATAAATTAGTGTGATATTTGGTCCAATATAAATAAATAGCGCACTAATTATCGTTTCAGTTAAGTGCTCATCAATGAAACTCATCACAATAACTAGTAGTTCGCCCCGAACTGAGATTGCGTGAATCGATCCAAATGATCCTGTCCATCCAAAGGTTGTCTGGAAGAGATCGCTCATAGCGGTAAGACCGCCCATTGCCAAAAGCCCAAATTACCTACCCACAAAAAGAAAATCACGAAAAAGATCTTTACAAAATACGTAAAAAAAACATTTAAAAAATTTCAGCTGCCGCAGCATCTGTGACCAGGTTTGAATACACACAAAGGTTAACAAAAAAACCGATGATAACCACTAAGACAAAATCGCGGGAAACATCTATCATACTTAAACTAAACACTGCTGAAAAAAGTCAGCTCCAACAGCACTCATCGCCTTCAAATTCAAATACACTCTAAGTACAAGCTCAAAACAATGGTAACTAGCAGTTGGTCATGTCAAACTAAAAAGTGCGAGTCGGACTCGCCCATGAAGGGTTCCATAGCAACTAGTAACATAATAAAAAAGTTTTTGTAGTTCGTCGAAAGGTAAATTACGGTTTGCGATTTATGACGTATAAAAAAAAACTACTCACTAGATCTCGTTCAAACCAAATATCGTTGAAAGTTTGCATAGTAATGTACATCATATATTTTGCTTAGATTTTTCATTCTCTTATTTTAGAAGTTATGGGGGGGGGACCAACTTTTTACCACTTTGGAAGTGTCTCTCGCGCAAACTATTCAGTTTAGAAAAAAACGGTATCAGAAACCTCAATATCATTTTTGAAGACCTATTCATAGATACCCCACACGTACGGGTTTGATGAAAAAAAAAAATTTGAGTTTCATTTTCAAGTATGGGGACCCTCCAAATTTTTTGTTTTTTTTTCTACTTTTGTGTAAAAATATTGATGCGGTTTACAGAATACATCTACTCGCTAAGTTTCATCAGTCTAGCTTTTATAGTTTCGGAGAAAAATGGCTGTGACATACACGGACAGACAGACAGACAGACATGACGAATCTATAAGGGTTCCGTTTTTGCCATTTAGTTACGGAACCCTAAAAACGAATTCAAATATCCACGATGACGAAGTCGTGGGTAACAGCTAGTTAGGTGATGATCACAAACAATCGATCTTTTAATCAAAGATGGAGTTCATAATGTGAATATGGTGATATTGGGTAAAATGAACTCCATCTTTGATTTGATATCTTTAAATGTGTTTATTACATTCATTTGATTTAAGTTTGAAAATAGGTCCTGTAACTGGTTCCAAAATTGCAATGCAATCTTCTATCATACTCCAAAAATCTTCATCCAGAAGTGTAGACTTTGTTTCTGAAGGCAATAGTACCGTGGTTTCGTGTATAGCTAGGGCCATTAAGGCTGTTTTTGTATTTTTGGACTTTTTAGTGCGGTTACATGGCTACCCCACCGTGTCTTTACTTTACCAGCAACTTTAACGTTTCGCCACTTTTCTTTTCTCTTACAATTTTGTTCATTAAGTCGGGTTGTTTGAAAGATCTTCGTTCGCTTTGCTCACTCGATCTATAATATATATACTTAGTTAAAACTACACCTCATCAAAAATATATGTTTTTAATAGTTACCTACACTGGTGAAATGTATTTTTATTGGTTTATTTTACCTTTAATACTAAACCATTGTAGATCAGAATGAATACTTACCAATAAAAACATAATATTCCTACTAAAACTAAACTTAATTAATAGAAAAGTTGTTTTGAATTTTTACCCGGTATTAATTCAAAATGGGTGGGTAAAATTAGGTATAAATGGGTAAATACCCAAAGTTCGGGTTTTTACCGGGTAAGCGCCCATCTCTAGTCATTGAGAACCTATTAGTTCTATGTACCTAGTAGGTACCTTTTTCACCTCAAACAGGTCACTGACCTAATGGAAGGTGATAGTGAAAGGAACACAGTGACACAAACAAGCTCAACAAATCCACATTATAATATTATAACTTATACAGGGTTATTCATTATTAGCTGCAAATACTCAGGAATTAGGTTCAACAAATAAAATAAAAAATATTTATGAAATGATTTTTTTTAAGTTTTGTTATATAAATCCCGAGAAAATCGATAAAGAAATCATTGGCGCCTGACCTATTTTGACCTTTGATCCGCGCCCGCGCGCCGTGAGGGCGCTTGTACACGCTAAGAAAAAACGCCGGGCCTACCCAAGAATTCGTGTCGTAACAAGAAAATAACTGTGTACACTGCTCGCAGCGGTGCACGAAAAAAATCTTATCTGCGCAAGACAAGAATTTTGTCTTTTCCACACACGAAAACGCAACAACGTTCGCCGCGTCGTGTCTTGCGCAGATAAGATTTTTTTCGTGCACCGCTGCGAGCAGTGTACACAGTTATTTTCTAGTTACGACACGAATTCTTGGGTAGACCCGGTGTTTTTTCTTAGCGTGTACAAGCGCCCTAAGTGGCACTCTGCGTTCAGTCGCCGCCTGGGTGGGTCATCGTCCTGTTCTCCGTGGCAATGATTATGCAATAGCCGTAAAGAAATTAATAAAAATAAAATTTTGATACAAAAACTTGAAAAAATTTTTGATCAAATTTAAAAAAAATAATTTCATAAATATTTTTTATTCTATTTGTTGAACCTAATTCCTGAGTATTTGCAGTTAATAATGAATAACCCTGTATAATCGTATATTATATGCGGAAATTAAAATATTTTGAAGTCTGTGACTAAATCTTGCCGTAACGGCTTGACCGATATAATAGGAGAAACATGGAATAGATAAATAAATAAATAATAAAATTGTGGGCAATCCACACATCACTATATAGCCCCCAAAGTAAGCAGAGCTTGTACGATGGAAACCATATACCTAGCTGATATAATAATCGAATATTTTTTTGTAAATATATACTCGTACAATACAAGGTGTATCTAAATATGTGTACTATGCGAAGGTGGGGGGTTTCAGACCACAATGGTGATCAGTTGTGGGGGGGAGATAATTAAAAATTCCTACGTTCAGTTTCCCATACAAAAATATTTAATTTCATAATGCCTAAATAAATTGACAACCCTATCCTTGTAACCCCTTGACCTACTACCTCTGTAGATCTACTACTACTACCTACTACCTCTGTAGCTGAGTTTAGAGTTGTCACTTTGTATAAAGTCAGCTGTTCATGTTGAAACTTCGTTGCAGTTTTTTTCAGAGATACCAATCGAAGTTCGAAAAGTCGTTGAACAAAAGTTGTTCCCCGGGGGGTGGAAATTCACCCCCCTTCAGGATAGTACACATATTTTGATACACGTTGTATAATATAACACCCAGATAGAGAACAAGCATCTACGTTCACTACACAAATATTTGTTCTCGGGGGGATCGAACCCACGGCCTACGGCGCAGAAGGCAGAGCTACTAACAACTGAGCTGAGAGGTCAGTCAAGTAACAAAGCCACAAATAAAAAAAATTGACTAGAAATATCACAGGCATGAAATCATGTACCTATGTATTGATCAAGATAGGTCCCTTCAGAATTGTGGTAGGTAGGCACTGTTTTGAATGTCTAAGTGAAGGCCAAACTAAGCCGTTCAACTTGCGTCTGCGATGAAGTGTATGACGCACTCTGGCGATATTTTTTATATTTTTTCTGGACATGCACGTACAAAACCATTGCTCAGATCTGATCGCTCACCAGGACACAGCTTGAACGTCTTAGTGTTCCCAGCTTTTATGGCGGTCGCGATTTATAAACGTAGTAGAATTTGACTTACTAAGTTCAACTATAACCTCGAGTGACAGCATAACAGAGAAGCCTAGAAGAGAACAGACGAACTGCAGTAACCCGCTACTTCTGCGCCATACTTCAAAGAACACCACGTACACCAGAGTTCCACATGCCAGACCCTGCAAATAAAGGTTCCTAGATGTAATAAATCTCCTGGGAATAAAAGTTCTTGAATAGAAACCAAACCACCAACCGGAAGACAAAGCATAGGACGTTTTTTCTAGAAATTTAGGTAGGTACAGGGGCAAGCCTATGTTCAGCGGTCGATTTCTTAACATGATGATGATTAAATCTACATAGATTTATAAATTCTAGGCTACCTAGAACGTGACGTGGCGTGTTCTATCAATAAATCTGAAGTGATAAGTCATCCCCATGCGCGTTGACAACTGCAGTTCGTAAAACAGAGTCGGCCATTGCTCACGAGCTTGCCAGCTTGAAAACAAAGTTCGCTTCTACTTAGGAACATAATATCTGTAGCGTTATGTTTACCTGTAATACAACCGAGTACAATCCAGCCTCAGCCGCACCGGCTCCTCCAACCAACAGAATCCCGATCCCGATGCCCAGCGCCGACATGAACGAGAACGTGAATATGTAGACCAGGGACAACCAGCGCTTGGTGCCAGCTGCTAACAGTTCCACGCCGATGCAGAACGCTATTATGTATTTGTGGGCAGATACTGCTGCGAACATGTACCTGGGGACATATTTGAGCTGCAATTTTTAAACTGCCTAGAATAAACTAGCAAAGGTAGATAGATAGAAAATGCTTTATTGCACGCAACAAATTTTAGGTAAAGGCTCGTTCATCCAGCATTGACGATTTTTATAGAGCTACGAAACTCGCTCCTGATCTCCAACTGAGCATGTTTTCAGTGCTATAATATCCTCTGTAAATAAAGGAGGTAGAAGCAAAATTGAAAAGTCACGCGTCTTCTTTTTTCTGTCTGTTTTTAATTAATTGTTATTACATAACTAAAAACGGGTTATTATTTAATTCATTAATTGTGTTTGATTTGGTAGAAGTAAAGACTTCGATAACCTACGTCGTCGTCTCCTACAAAATCTTGATAAATTCAATGTCGGATGTACGTGTGAACGAACCGTTATCTACTGACTGCATTGATAAAGGAACAGGGGAAGGTCGTCACTATGGATGCGGTGGGGTCATAAACATTTCTAGATGGAACAACCCCTACCTACCTATGCGTTTTTATAATCAACCGTTTTAAAAGCGCTGGTGAAACTCGGCCTTTGCCGGTTTTTAGGGTTCCGTAGCCAAATGGCAAAAACGGAACCCTTATAGATTCGTCATGTCTGTCTGTCTGTCTGTCTGTCCGAGTATGTCACAGCCATTTTTCTCCGAAACTATAAAAGCTAGACTAATGAAACTTGGCGAGTAGATGTATTATGTGAACCGCATCAATGTTTTTACATAAAACTAGAAAAAAATCAAAAAAATTGGGGGGTCCCCATACTTGAAACTGAAACTCAAAAATTTTTTTTTCTTCAAATCCGTACGTGTGGGGTATTTATGAATAGGTCTTCAAAAATGATATTGAGGTTTCTCATACCGTTTTTTTTTAAACTGAATAGTTTGCGCGAGAGACACTTCCAAAGTGGTAAAAAGTTGGTCCCCCCCCCCTCTAACTTCTAAAATAAGAGAATGATAAATCTAAAAAAAATATATGATGTACATTACTATGCAAACTTTCAACGATATTTGGTTTGAACGAGATCTAAACAGTAGTTTTTTTTTATACGTCATAAATCGCAAACCGCAATTTACCTTTCGACAAACTACAAGAACTTTTATATTATGTTACTTGTTGCTACGGAACCCTTCATGGGCGAGTCCGACTCGCACTTGGCCGCTTTTTATTGATTATTATTCCGCCATGTTTGAAAAGGGCACCAAAAGTATCTTTTGACCGACTTCTGTTTTAAAAATACTAAAATTATAATAAATACAGGTGTGAAACACTTGTTTCCTGCCACTTGTTGTACCTAGGTACTTACCTAGGTTACGGTTAGGTAGATATTTATAGGTAAGTAGGTATATAGTCTTATTCTTACTTAGGACTCATAAAACTATTCAGGTTATCAGTTAGTTATATTTTAACGATTTGCTGTTTACTTACCCAAAGTCACTAATTCTCAACTCAAACGGACTTTTAATCTGATCTTATCATGTGGGTAATCGACCAATTGCCTAATTAATCGAAAATAGAAAGATAATACATTGGTTATAGGTAGGTATTTGTTGAACTAAACAATCGATTTTACACCTTTAGACATTCTAACAAGAGCTTAGTCACAATAAAAATACGTACAAAGAATAGATAAAATTACCTATAGATAGCGAGCCTGATTTTCGCTAGAAGAAAATAATAGGTACCTACCTATCAAACTTCCTAAAAATTCTAATTCATCACCCGCACTTGGTGTGCGGACTGGTTTCCGCAAGTAGGCCGCTGGCGGGCCCTTTTTGCGTGACGCTTGACACGTGTTGTTCGAACTTTTTTAGATTCTACTACACGCCGGTTTCCTCACGATGTTTTCCTTCGCTGTTTGAGAGTATGCTGGCATAGTGCACGTATTTTTTTCGACAGGAAAACTAATTGGTACACGACTGGATTTGTATCCATGATCCCGTTATCAGTAGACCACCAGTGCTCCATGCGAGGACCACCAAGCTACCTAGCTATAATTATAATATAAATTCGTCAAGTGACCTCACCAAACATTAGCAACAGACGACTCCAAGCCGACAGCCAGCCCTTCAAACAGCTCGTGCACCGAAAGGGCCAGCACTATCAATAACCCTCTTAGCGCCGACACCACCGAGTCATCTTCCAGCACAAGATGGCTGTGACCAGTTTTCTGTTCAAACTTAGAAGACTCTGGTTCTTCGGAAATGCTTTTCCGCAAGCTAAACGGACGTGTAGGGTTGGTGTCTTCGGGAGACGTTGCTCGGCTGTTGATGTAGAGGTGCACCAACTCTTCGATTAGGTACATCATGAAGAAACCCCCACACATGATCAGCCCGGCCAGAAATATCGGCATTTCGGGAATATCGCCGGCATCTGTAACACGGAAGGTTGGTAATACTGTTTACCACGAGGAAGACAGCTGCATGGAAGCTGCATGATAATTTTATCATACTTATTTCTGAACTTTATTAGGTACCATTAGAGGTTGTGTTATAATAAGAACTATGGCTGTCAACGGCTGCCTTTTACTACAATTTTGATGATCCAAGGTGACCGATTAGGAAAGAGCATTTGATATTTTTACATGGAAGAACGCTCAGTTTCCTATCAAAAATTTGAAGTCAAATGCAAAGATTTTTGAAAAAATAAAAATATGCAGTTATTGTTTTCTTGTAAATCGAGAGCATGACTCCTTTCACGACTTTTGGCTAACTCTCGTGGTTTCGGACTTAGCCATCACCGCTCTTCTCAAAAAAAAAACCCTGCATACCTAGTCCTAATCTAATAATCTGTAAAGTTTAGTCAAGAAAAAGTTACCTACTTCCACATCAATTGCCAGACAGCGTTACTAGCTGTCGTGAGAATATCTTTACATGTTAGGTCAAGCAATAGTGCGAGTGCGGAAAGATTAACACAATGAATCTAAAAAATAATAATAAACTTGTCTATAGTATTAAGGAGAATGCTGAGAGAGTTAGTTTTTACTCTTTCGCATGATTGTGGTAGAGCTACCGATCTTTAACCCATTTTACCGCCATACCCATCAAGACGATAAGTATATACAGGGCGGCCCACAGAGATCTTTAAATAATAACATGGTTGATCCGGGAATCGAACCCGTTACACGAGAAAAATAACCACCTGTAGATTTATCATATTGATCAAAAGGCTTCATCATAAGGATTATTTTTTTGATAAATAACATAGTGACAGAAATAAAAGGAAGACTATAGTACATTTACCCTAACATTTATTATAATTACCTACCCCCTAATTCTTATAATTATCGCCACTGTTCATTATTTACCCAAATAATAAGTTTAAATAACTTGAGAAACCGATTTCATGCCATGCTCTGAACTAATTTTGATGTGTGAACTATTATTTGTATTATATCAAATAGTACACAAACATAGACAAATTTCGTCCATGGTATTATCGAGATATTTTAATTGCACCTCGTTTATGAACCACTAATGGGTAATTTGAGTAGGTATTTAAGTATGGTTGACATACCCTGAAGACACCTTTGATTCCGGAACTAAAGTTAAATCAATAGCTAGCCTGATCGTCTTTAAACTAACAGAGGTAACTTGAATACATTAGCATGTCACTGTAAAAATAAGACAAACAATGATTGTTAAGTCAATAATGTACCTACTTAGGTACACCTAATCGAGTGCTTTGTTTTTTCCCTGTAAAGGCCTGCGCACACCTAGGTCGCTGGCGATGGCGATCAATGAATCGCTGTCAAATATCGCTTTCAAATTTGACAGCGTTTCACTGATCGCCATCGCCAGCAAGCTAGGTGTACGCAGGTCTTAAGTATAAGATAAAAAAAACATAACATTTTTTGAAATAACGCGTCTTTTCTTTTGTTTAGCTAAAACAATTTTTGAGTATTTTTTTATTAAAAAATTTTAGTCCTAAGTATATTAATTAACTTTAGAATGAATAGTAAGACATCCGGCCGGAAGGAAAGAACGGCATATGGCCTCAAATTCAAAGAGGAAACGCGGGTTGCAAAAAATGATAAGAAATAATAAATGTGTAAATGTGGACTATCCACACAACACTATCTAGCTCCAAAATACTTGCATACTCAATGCTTGTAAGATAGGAAATAGATAGATAGCTGGCATAATAACTCAAATACATTTTTTGTGAATACATAGGTACAACAATATCGTTCAATACATAATTATATATTTTGTTCCCGGCGGGGATCGAACCAACGCTCTCCAGCGCAGGAGGCAGAGCTAACTACAAATTAAGACTTTGACGGTTGTTAATTATGTTTTACACAGAAGTTTACTTAGTGAACTGCCTAGCCGTTTCACTTACCGCCTGAAAAATATCCGCTAGTGTTAAAAATAACCTAGAACCGGAACAAGACGAAAACAATGTAGGTAAGTATAGGTAGAACATTGATAGATAGAAGCCTATACATGAATTGATTAGAAACAAAAGGAAATAATTACACGCCATAAATACGTTTTTTAATTGCATTATACTGGTCTTCCTTGGCGCACTTTATGCCGAACATAATAAGTAAACGATAGGTAGGTTTTATGTTATGTAAGATAATGTTAAAATATTACCACTTTGCTGTCTCGGTCTTGAACTATAAATAGGAAAGTACAAGAACACACATTACTCAACATAAGGTCTCGCCTGACTCCTGCCCACGGCTTGGCACCCACAAAGGAAATAAAAAATCATGGGCTAAAGGAAGGTGGCGTATGAGCTCCAGAGACTCAGATTAACAACGGAAGGTTTGAATCGTAAGTAATAAATTATTATTTAAACCTCACCTTGCAGCAATTGGATATTTTCATCTACTTCAGGAAGGAGATGCATAAACGTAGTCGCGAAGAGAACTCCTCCTCCGAACGCCAGGAGCCCCATCACCATTTTATTCGAAGAGCGAAGGTTTGGGTCAGTGGATTTCGTGAACCAGTCGTACTTCAGCGATAGGAGCAGCGGTACACATCCCACGATCATGGATACGCCGAAAAGGCACACCATGGTTATTATTTTGGCCATCAACGCATCGCCGGTAGACGCTGCCGAGTCGGTAGTGAAATTAAAATTCATTTTTGTTTGTTTTATTAGTATTGCTGCGCTCGCGACGATGCCTCCCAGCAATCAGTGATCGCTCGACTGAGCTTCCTGCGACGTGCGCTCGTAGGCGGGCTCTTGATAACAACTAATTATGAATGATAAAGCGATATACTCGTAAGCGCATAAAGACACTGGGGGCGATGCAGCCTACGTCGCGTCAGGTCGAATAGAGACAATATCTTTTAGATTGGCGATACTGACCTTGTCAATGTTCCCATTCACAAATCAATTTTGAATTGTAAGTCCGTATTGTAGAACAATACTTGTCTCATTCGAGACTCGAGCACAGTATTTTTTGTACCGCGTTTTTGGTCAAGACGATTTATCTAGACCAGTCTTCTATGGAGATAAAGGTTACAACTTGCATACAATACCTATAGGTAAGTACCTGGTTCTCTTAACAAAGAACCATAAAATAATAAGTTACTTATTTATAAGGGGCAGACCGCCTTTGGTGACCTTATCACTCGCACACTGACCTTTTGAAAGATATAAAATCGCTTATGAAAAAACGTGAGCAACTATTTTGATTCCAATCCGATTGCACATAGCTTATTAATAATTCCACCACTCTGGTTTAAAAGAACCAGTGACACGTTAAGAAGAAGAATTAATACGTTTTCCTACTAAAAAGTTTGAATAGGTAAGAAAACCAGAAAAGAATAGTTCTGAATAAGAAAACGTGACAGAATTAATATTTTTTTTTGTTGTTCACTGAGTGTAGCTCCTTAGTGTAGTTAAACAACCAGGTGTATGTAGCTTGGTACACTAGATAGGTATATTACTCAAGAACTAAGCAAGCACTAAAGCATCTGTTTTGGGATTCCGTACCTCAAAAGGAACAACGTACCTACCTAACTCTTACAGGATCACTTTGTTATCCGTCAGTCGGTCTATCAAGCAAGACCCTTTATCTCGAGAACGCGTTGAGGTATCAGGTTAGAATTAAAACGATATTAAACTCAGGTCTACAGTCTCTTGAAGCCCTGGATAAAATCAAACTTCCTCTTACAACGTCACAAACTCTCTTCCTAAAAAAGAACTAGAGACTATTTTTTTTAAATACCTATGTCCCTACAAAATTGTAAGGAACCCTTGGTCGGGAGTTCAACTTGCACTTTTCTGGTTTTTTTTTAATACTTATGCGTATTTACCTACAATGTGAAGTAAAAACCACTTTAAAACCTAGGTACTTAGGCAACCACACAAAAAGGGTACCTAGTAATGTTCACGACGTGCTATATCTTTTCTTTTATTTTACAAAAAAAGATACCTAAGTTTACAAAATAAAACTGGTAGCTATAGGTACCTCAAAAAGAGTAGAAGTAGACATAAATTACTTACTTATAAGTATAATGCTAACTATTTTGTGTATAATATACCTAAATTTAATCTAACCTAAGTTATTAGATTTTTGCGCCACCAGAATGGGAATATTTGTTACGTACCCTATCAGGGTTTGTATTAGGCTTACTGTATCACCTGTATCCAGCATTAAGTGCAATCAATTAATTGAATTTGAATTTAAAACTTGCATATGTAGAAAAAATCGTACTTAGGTCTGGAAGAAACCGCTGCGCGCGATATGACCACCGATTGTAGGACTAGGTTCATTGCAATGTTTAGTGCCTTAGGCATTATTACGAAATACGTAGTTCTCATTTAAGAATTTTTATTATTTATTTTATTATTAAGTAGTTATGTTAAAGTATCTACGACTTGGTTACCTAACTTTCAAAATGGTAGGAATATTATAAGCTAGCAACACAGAATTCCAATCCAATGTCGTTTCGTTCTTCTCACTCCACTTTCCCCTGCTCTCCGCTCTCCTCAGTTAAATCTTGTTTCTTTAGGTAACGGGTTGCGTGGTTTACAAAGTATCTAATATATTTTTAACCTATTAATAAAAAAGTGAGCACCTATGATGATCAATGATGAAGAAAAAATATTGTTACTTAGGTATCTTTGTTGTTGCTTTAGTTAGTTGGGTCTATTGGAGCTCCAATACAGAATTTAACAAAGCTCTTATATTTTTAGAGAATAGTAATTTGATCAATGATGTACTCATCAAACCTACTAATTCAACGTGTCTAGGTACGTAAATATTTATATTTCTGTGTTAAGTACCAACCTGTAGGTACTTATATACATACATACCTACTTTACCCTACTATGAGTTTAAGAGGTAAATATAAAAACTTATTTTCTTGGCAAAAAAGATTAAATACAATTCTTAATACACCTATTCCATGGGTCCTAACAAATACATTCACTTAACTTTGGGAAATTATAACCTACCAAGTTAACATTAAATTAACACCCCTTTTTAAAAATTCACCCTGTTTAGTCCTAAATTAACACACACGCAAAACGAATAAGGCTACGTGATAGGTATGGCTGCAAAATAAACAATTTAAAACTCACTTAGCTAGGTAAAGTAGGTAGGTAAAGCTGAGTAGGTACACCTGACATTAAATTTTATGTCAACCATACTTTAATACAAGGTGCAGTTTTGGATCTGCAAAACATTTTAGGAGGTAATTATGTTAGTGATTCTCGACCCGAATCAACAATAAAATGGGCAGGTATTTTTTTTTCATTTTATTCTTATTTACGTAAATCGGTAAGTGTGAACTCCCCTTTTTAAAACGCGACCAATCTGTACGTGTCCTTAAACTGCGCTGTCACACACACAAACAAACGCAACCGACATTTCTTTCATAAATCCAAACCAAAGCACCAATCACCGGCCGCTCCCTCCCCCCCGCCACCCCGCCACGCCCCCGCGGCTATCGCAAACGCATCAATCGGGTCAATTTATTAGTGTATTTGATGACGCCGGTATGTGCATACGCTTGCAAATTCCGCCCCTCAAGTGCGCCTTCGATTAACGGTCGGGATAGGTACCTACTACCTAATTGTAAAGATGACGGACCATACTCCAATGTAGAGTTGGTGGAGATGGTCCGCTTGTAGGTATGCCATCAGTGGAGACAATGTATCTCGAGCCATCGAAATGTTCGCGGAGTTATTCCCCAATCGGCAACGTCATCATTGAAATCCCGTGTTTCGGTAAGCACTTAATTAAAGCCTTTGGTTCGAACTGATTTGTAGCTCTCGGACAGTCGTTAGGTACCACACGGGTCGGTACGGGTCAACGACCTTACAGCCCTGCCGTACGGTCGTGACTTCCGGGTAGTCAAAAGCCAGAAAGTCAGACAATTAGCAAATAACAAATGGATATCGTGTTATCAAGTAACTGGTTTGTTGAGGTCTGATACGCAGTCGCCCTGCGTGATTCACTGGCACTCCATGCAGTGAGCTGCATACAGTTAAAAATTTGAACTACATCTAAGGTAAAATTATTTGCTATAAGTTGCTGACAACTTGTACAGATCGCGGCACGTTGGTTGAACCTTCGATGCGCAGTAACAGATTTTCGAGTCTAAATCGAAATGCGGTATGACGAGAATCGCGGGGTTCCCCGTAACCATAGCAACGACCTTCATTTTAGTTTAACGTATGTGCCGCGTTTGTTTCATAGAAATGTGGACGGAGACTCGTACAGGCTGACGTCACTGGTCATCGCATTCACGCACACAGTGACATGACACGCGATACATCGCAATGGGTGATTCTGTTTTTTTGAAGAGGGTTATTCTGAAAATCAATAAAATTGAAAAATCGAAAAGAAAAAGTATTATTGATTATTGACTTGGTATCGTATTGTTATATGATTATTTACGAGTCTCATAACAACCTCCTGAAATGTTTTGCAGGTTCAAAACTGCACCTTGTATATGTATATACTTACGTAAATAGTAGTGATTTTAAAAGCGAGAGATTTCAAAATTACATTGCCCAGGCTGATATTGTGACAGCGTTGTACACAAGGATACGCATCAGACTATACACTGCTAGCTCTTATGTCCTTGCAGTAAGCGTCATTTTTCTTTGGTTTTAGGTAACTTGAGCTGTATCCTACTGTACCTACCTCAGTTGGCGAATCCTTATTTTCAGGTCGCAAATTCCTGGTGATAATAGTGACATCCTACGTAGGACATGTGGAGCTCAGGAGTGCCCATAGGAGGGCCATGCCTTCTGAACTACTGAAGACAATGAATGCCAGCAGAGTGTTCTTATTGGCCAAAATACCGGATAAAGAAAAGTATGATTATTACGTCGGTAATAACTGTTAGCTTTTTGCAGACATGTAGAGAAAATGGAAAATCGACGTAAGGTGCTTATGGCAAGTGTGAATGGGAACGTTGGAAGTTGAAGATCTCGAGTTAAATAAAGAGCCCGAATCCTGAAGCATGTACGAAGAAAATTAAATGAGAGTGAATGTTGCAAAAAAGGAGAATTTCAGGGTCGTAGCATGTTATACGTCCATAGTCTCTGCCTACCCCAATGGGTAACAAGCATGATGCTAAGTATCTGTGTTGATCTCTAGGTTAGTAGGTACCTAACCTAGGTGTGTTTCGTGTGGAAGTGATTTTAATCATTGTTATTTAAAATCATTACAGATACATTACACAGCGGGCAATAGAAGATGAAAGCGAAACATTTGGCGACATTCTCCAAGGATCTTTCAGAGAAAACTATAGAAACTTAACTTACAAACACTTAATGGGCCTTAAATGGGCTTCAACACAATGCAGTCATGCATCTTTCATCTTAAAAGTTGACGACGATACCGTATTTAGTTTAGAAAGGACTTATAAATTACTTTTAAAAGAAAATCTTGATAATACCATGTTAGGCTACATGCTGAACAACACGAAACCTAGAAGAAGCAAACAGAACAAGTGGTATGTAACCTACAGCGAGTACGCCAAAAGCGAATATCCCCCTTACTTATCAGGATGGTACTATGTTACCACTCCAAGCGTAGCAGGAAAACTTTGCAAAGAAGCTGTTTACCACCCTAAGTTCTGGATTGATGACATTTTGGTCACTGGGATACTCACTGAAGTGCTTAATATTAAACTAAGACAGCTACCTGATAAATATTGGCTAGAATACTATGAACTATTAGAATGCTGCTTAAATGAAATGGTTAAATCACATGTGATGTGTGAATATGTGGTCGGACCAAACGGCAACAGAAACAATTTAATTTACGAATTCAATGAAGCTTTAAGAAATTGTGATAAAAACTGTACAAAAAGATTAGAAGGTCGACCGTTAAGGAAATCTTGTGTTGCTTTTAGAGAAAGGAATATTTTTAGTGAAGGAGCAGCTGAAATACGCCATATTAAGTTGTAAAAATGTAGGGAAACAATGAACTATGTTTTAGTGCAGTAATATCTGCAGAAGAACCAATAACTGCTGGGGTAAATGAGTTCTGAAGTGGAGACTGCGTAGTGTGGACGCCTTCACACTAGATGGAGCGATGACTTACTCAGGGTGGTGGGCAGCTCCTGGATGGGAAGAGCCAAAGGTTGGACTCAGTGGGGTACCATGGGAGAGTCCAGCAGTGGACCACAATAAGTAAATAAATAAATATTTTATACAATCCACACAACACTATCTAAATAGGTTGATGATGACCTATACAAATACTTGCATTGTTTGATTAGCCGTTATTTCAAAGCCTTGTTGTAAAGTCAAATGTATTAAGATTAAGATTAATAATAATTATACCTACTTAATTTATATTTGATAAGTTATCTTTGATGTTGCCGTCCAAAATGCTGTTATCTTCCTAATAACAACTATTTGCTAGATAAAGTTTATTGAATGTTAAAATATTAGCCAATATTGATAGCAAAATCTGATTTATTACTTTAACAATACCGTCAAAAATAAAAACTAGTTACTGAACTATAAGATATGGCACTTATTTTTACATTTAACTTTGAACTTAATAACCAATAAGTCAACTTTACCTTACATTACAAAATTGTAATAAGTCATTGTATACTAATAAATGCAACTAATATGCCTTAAACTTAACAAAAGTAAAAAAAATCGAAATACATTTCAGTCTAATTTAAATTCATCTAATCAACATGAGCAATATAAAACTATAATTGTGCTAGAAGGGTTCCATTCTAAATAAGTATCAAAGGAACCTCCAGTGGCTGGGTTAGCTATGACCGTCAAGAGGCTTGCCAACTATTAACGATCGAACAGCCATTAACAATAGTATCTTTGAAACCCTTCATAATGTAAGAAGATTGATACCAAGTTGCAACAGCTGTTGATTCCATCTCATGGAACTTTATGTCCTGATCTGTTTCCGTTCTTTCGGGTGGAGTCCTGACATCACTAAATATTTGAATTTCCTTACAACATGCAACACCATCCAGGTTTTTAGTTCGGAAATCAACAACAACAATGTTGGAATTCCTTGGTATCCGACAGCCACTGCTGTGTTGGAAATTTTCACAACAGACAGTCTCACGGTTGGCATTTGTCTTTTTCTTCAAGAAAATGTACATGTTTGTTGGAGGTAAAGGTTTGAAAATAACTTGGCTTAATTTCTCTGCAGTAACAAGCTCCCTGTAACAAAATTATTGATACTTTTTACTAGAGCCTGCTCAAAATAACATTGTGCATTGGTGGAAAATGTAAAAAATATTCTATGAAGTTGCATTTTAACGCAATACAAGTTTGATTTCCCCATTCATGTTTTATGATCATAAGATACTTTTCCAGTCTATTTTATTCATGTTTTCCATCATCTAACGCAGACTAATCATGCGTGGACACTACTACATAATTCCTTTTGAAGGTCATACACTTATTATATTGTTGTCACTACAATAGGTACCAAAAAAAGTTAGAAAACTTTAAATGTCAGTGTACTTGTGTTTGGCTGTTTTTAGAAACAGAATTATGATAGTATTTTCCTGAGTTGTTTCTACCCAGGTATCAGACAAATAGGTAAAAACAAGACTTGCAATACTAACTTGAAGATGTTCCTCTGGATCTTCTGGTCCGTAGCAATCAGAGTAGAATGACATTGTGGTTTGTGGCATGTTGTGGGCAGAAGGAGTCTGTACACTTCCTTCAAAGCTACAGGAGTGGCACCCAATGCTATGCAAACCTCATCAGGGAGGGAAGATCCATTTATTTCTTGCAGCAGACTCTAAAAATCAAAGCATAGAATCGCTTATTCATCTGGAGGTATTTCAAATTCCAGGGCAGGTGGCTTGCTGTTGTTATAAGCAGAACAGTGGTCTGGTCATTTTAATCAGGTTATCTACCTTAATGTTAAAATCCAAATTTTCTAGTGCAGTCGATGCAATGCGAAAGTGTCTTTCAGAATTGAAGCTTTCCCGTACTTCATCGTTCTTACTCAATTTCTTTTTATTTATTACTTGTTTCAACCATGGATAGGTGTAAGGAATCTGCTGTCTTTGATACGCGATGAATTTGACGAACTCTACCACGATGTGCCCGCAAGAAATCGATGTTATCTGGTCACCTATATTCAAATCTATAATAATTGGCTTCGAAACACTGGCAGAATTCATAGTATTCAATAAAATTAATGAATAAAACTTCAAAACACAAACGAGAGCAACAAAGTTTGAAAATAACGATCAACAAATTAAGTGCTGCCAGTTGCCTGCCAACCGGGTTTTGTCAAAAGTTACATGAAATAGTCAAAAAGTAGCCTTTTGGTGTGGAAAGTAGCCTATATTTTTTTTAGGCAGATTAAGCAGAAGCAGAGTAACAGATAAACAAATTATGTAGTTTCATGGTTTTCCAGATCCTTTTTTCAACAATTAATTTAGAAAACACTAATCAAACTTTTGAATGCTAAAAACTAAAACTAAGACGAGAAGACGTGCAATGATATGAAACACAAACTTGACTGAATTCGACCTTTGGCATCCATCCAAGCCAGAAGCTTCAGTCGTTTGTAATTTCTTTTAGTATGGTACATTAGTTAATGTGTGATAAAATTACGTATTAGAAGTTGCACGCATCTCCATGGCTCTACTTTTATATCCAATATATTTAAAGTTTTAAATTTGAATCGTGTAACCTAAGAGTAGCTTGTCGGAGTCAAAAGTTACCATATGCTTAGAGGTTATACTTCTGGCAACGCTGCAAGGTAACAATGAGTGGGTTTGACCACGGTTTGACTGATTTCGATTTGACAACTATGTACGTCCAAAGACAAAGATACTAATCTTTTTCTTTGTTCCATCTTTACTAATGCAGGCAAGCAAGCTACAATATTTAAACCATACTACCTCGTCTTTCGATATATATTTCCTGTTTTTAAAATTGCCTATTGCTCCTCGCTAGCGTAGCGACACTAGTCTGGAAATAGATGTCCGATTATTTCATCAGGGACGGTCTGATCTAGAGAGTATTATATTCCTTGGTCTGATCAGACACTCACTCAGCTTGAAAATCGGACATGTGGGTATTGATTACTTAGTCTGATCGGATGAAATGAACCTAAACAATAGTAAAAGTTTAAAATCTATGTTTTCGACGAAAACAGCAAGGAGTTTCAAAGTCTGTTCTGAATTCAAATTCAGTTTGGCGCATTATAATATTTTGAAGCTTGTCGGCTTTGTAAAGTTGTCAGTAAAGTGTTTGAAAAAAGTGCTATAGTTCCAAGTAATTTCAAAATGTTTCGTATACTCCATATTCCACAATTGATCATGAAGAATAAAAGGTATTTCTCTAGGTCTCCTTTTAACTTTGCCAAAGATATAAGATTTGGTGCAGATGTACGATCGTTGATGCTTCAAGGGGTAGATATCCTTGCGGATGCTGTTGCAGTTACCATGGGCCCTAAGGGCCGTAATGTAATTCTTGAGCAATCTTTTGGACCTCCTAAAATTACCAAAGATGGAGTAACTGTTGCCAAAGGTATTGAACTAACAGATAAGTTTCAAAATATTGGTGCTAAGTTGGTTCAAGATGTTGCAAGTAAAACAAATGAAGAAGCTGGCGATGGAACTACAACAGCAACTGTACTGGCTAGAGCTATTGCGAAAGAAGGGTTTGAAAACATGTCAAGAGGAGCCAATCCTATTGAAATCCGAAAAGGAGTCATGTTGGCAGTAGAAGCAGTAAAAGAGAACCTTATAAAAATGTCAAAACCGGTCAGTACCTCAGAAGAAATAGAACAAGTGGCTACAATATCGGCAAATGGAGACAAAGCTATTGGAAAGTTAATTGCAGCTGCAATGAATAGAGTAGGCAAAAATGGAGTCATAACCGTTAAAGACGGAAAAACCCTAGAAGATGAATTAGAAATCATTGAAGGGATGAAGTTTGACCGTGGTTTCATATCACCATATTTCATAAACTCATCTAAGGGACCAAGAGTAGAGTATAGCAATGCATTGATTCTTTTTTGTGAAAAGAAAATATTTACCGCGTCACAAATTTTACCAGCCCTAGAAATAGCAAACGCACAAAAGAAACCGTTGATTATTATCGCTGAGGAACTTGACGGTGAACCTCTATCAGTCCTTGTAGTAAACAAGTTGAAAATCGGACTTCAAGTAGCAGCAGTCAAGGCTCCTGCTTTCGGAGACTTGCGTAAGAATACTTTGATAGATATGGCAACTGCAACTGGAGGTGTGATCTTTGAGGATGATAACAATCTGATAAGACTTGAAGATTGTCAGCCTGAGAGCTTCGGGAAGGTGGCTGAAGTTATTATTACTAAGGATTCAACAATTTTACTGAAAGGTGGGGGTAACAAAGATGAAATCCATCAGCGTATTGAACAAATCAGAGAAGAGATTGACGAAACCACCGGTGAATATGATAAAAAAAGACTTCTGGAGCGACTTGCTAGTCTGCAGTCTGGAGTTGCCGTTTTAAGAATTGGAGGCTGCAGTGAAGTTGAAGTAAACGAAAAGAAAGATCGTGTCAATGATGCTCTCAATGCTACTCGGGCTGCTATTGCTGAAGGAATAGTACCTGGAGGTGGGTCGGCATTACTGCGATGCATTCCTGTTCTTGCAAATTTAGAAGCAGCTAACTCAGATCAGGCTATTGGAATTGATATTATCAAGAAAGCCTTACGTACACCTTGCTTAACTATTGCAAGTAACGCTGGACTTGATGGGTCGACAGTAGTTTCAAAGGTGGAAAATATGAGTCATGATTTTGGCTACGATGCATTGAACAATGAGTTCGTAAACATGATAGAGAAAGGTATTATCGATCCTACCAAAGTCGTAAGAAGGGCGCTCACAGATGCCAGTGGAGTAGCTTCTCTTCTCACTACAGCGGAAGCTGTTATTTGTGATGCAATAAAACAGAAGGGAAAACCATCTCCAGATCTTGCTGGATTAGGCGGCTATTAGAGGGATTTACACCTAGTTTAATTTGAATAAAATTGTTGTTTTTGAGGTTGATGATTAGTATTATTTTATTTACCTTCCCTTGATATCTATTTGGAGGTATCTACCACGCACGCATGCAAAAACAGTGCTTGAGTCTGAGTCGAGCTTTAGGCATTGATTGACAGTTCTCGGCTGACCGAATACTCCGCTGCGCTCGAATAGCCCTGAGGCCGTGGGCCCCTAGTGCAAACTGTGAGCGGCTGTTTGCCTCTAGTTCATCCTCGTCCTCCCTATATTATATTTTTATATGGAGTGCCTAAGCAGCGCGTACTGAATCGATTGAATCCAGTTTGCGAAGTTTTGCCTTCCGTGCTTCCGTGCCGATGCACAGCGAACGACGCTCACAACCCGGCTCTAGCGATCCGGTGTAAGGATTGACAATAATAATTATTCGGTGGCTCAGAGTTTTCTAGCAAACAGTCAGCCGCTTACAGTTCGCATAGAGCCGACCTAGAATGCTAATAACCGATGCTATTTAGCGCATCCTCGATCGCATCATGCTTCTTTGATGACAATAATATGACAGTGACGGACATCATACTCAATTTGATTTGACTTGGACTTGACGCAAAATTTGGCGGGAAATACCTACAAAGTTTTTTTTTGCGAGTACCATCGCAATTTTTTGTTTACTTTTGTGTGATTAGACCTTTAAAAAGTAATAATAAAATTGAAGAATATTCATATTTCAGACAATTAAACCTATACCTACATAAAGGTACATAGTCTACTGATTTATTTACTAGCGGGATTTACTGTGCAATGTGAACGTGAGGTTTGGGATAAAGAATAAAAAGCCATCATGGCAAAAGTTCTGAATCGGACAAATATGACTAAATTATCTGAAAATGATGACGCTGAAAGTCTGAAAACCATACAGAGAAGTGCAAGTAAAACTTCAAACTCTTCTGCCGACAACTCGGATGATAACCTCCAAGCAAACGGTGAAGATAGTGAGGATGCACCGAAACAACGAGTAAGAAGACGTATCCAAAAGTTTTCTGATTCTGATAGTGATAAGGAGGTAAAGCAGAAAAAGGTTACATTAGGGTCTCCTGGCGGACGCTTTAGTCATAGAAATATTGCTGGTGATGGAGTACCCTTCAAAAGTATTCTTCAAAAATCTCGGATTCGACTAGCGAGTGGGGGAAGCTCGTCAGATTCTGATCTATGTGATTTAGATCAAGCAGTGAGTAAATCAAACTGCAAAGAAAAATCAGTTCCCTTTAACAGTGATAGTGAAAACCATACTCCAATCATCACTCCATACAAATCCATATTGCACAAAGTGAGTAATGGAAGCTCTTCTGATTCAGAAAAAGCTGTGAGATATGAAGAACCACAAAAGAGGATGAAAAACAAAAGAAATAAATTGAAAGATAAGTTCAAAAGTCTGATAAATTCTCGAGGAGATGAACACTCACCAGCTGGAGATGGAACAGAGTTAACTAAGAGCTCAGGAGAATCCGAAGACAATGATTATGCTTCATCCATTGAAAAAATAAAACAGGTAGGTTTTAGACAATTGAATAAAATTACAAAAATTACTTAACAGAGTTTCTTATTCTAAGAAACCCTGGTAACTAATTTTTGTTTGTAATAATAATAAGAATAATGATTATTTCCAAACAAACAAGACATACAGTTATTTATAAAACTTACACCAGTACTAATGCCATTAATAAAATGCCAACAGCATCTGAACCTGGAAATAATAGGCTACTCTAGGCAATAGGCACATATTGTGGTTTAGAGCTTTACCTTCCGTGCTAGTTAAAAAAACTGTGTTACGGCAAGGTAAGCTTCTCACCCAAATGTAACAGAACTTTCATCCATGTTTTCCTTGGTCTACCTCTGCTCACTTATCCATCCACATCAGAGAGCACTGGTGGTCTAGTGGTAGTGGCCCCGTCTTCCGATCCGAAGGTCGTGGGTTCAAATCCACTCGTGTACCAATGAGTTTTTCTGTCGAAAAAATTATGTGCACTATGCCAGTACTCTCAAAACGGTGAAGGAAAACATCGTGAGGAAACCGGCGTGTTGTAGAACCTAAAAAAGTTCGAGCAACACGTGTCAAGGGTCACGCAAAAAGGGCCCACCAGCGGCCTACTTGTGGAAAAACCTGCCCGCACATCAAGTGCGCATGATAAAACTTGCCAACTTCCATCCACATCCATACTCATCACTCTCCTAGTCACATGACTTTCATCCCTCCTCACGACATATTATAAAAAGCAACTATAATTATGACTAGTTCGCTGGCGGTAGCGATCAGTGAAACGCTGTCTAATATCGCTGTCAAATCTCAAATCTGACAGCAATATTTGACAGCTTTTCACTGCCAGCGAACTAGGTGTGCGCAGGCCTACAGGGTAAATGATGTATTGATTCAAAAACTAGTCCTCTCTCACGACATTATAAAAAGCAACTATAATTATGATTTCAGAAAATTAAAGAGAGAGTATCCTACAAGCCATCCATATGTGACCCTGATACATCCGATGACGAAACACAAAGCAATCAACAAAAATCCATGCCAAAGCAGCAAAAAGAGAGAAGAACTAAACTGACATCACCAAAGCCGCAAAGAGTAAGTGTCACCTCTTATAAATATAAAAAATAAATATTGTGGACAATTCACACAACACTACCCAGCCCCAAACTAAGCAGAGCTTGTAATATGGGAACCAGATAGCTGATATAATACTTGAATACATTTTTTTTTTGTAAATACATACTTAGAATACAATACAACACCCAGACAGAGAACAAACATTTATGTTTACCACACAAATATTTGTTCTCGGTGGGGATCGAACCCACGACCTACGGCGCAGAAGGCAGAGCTACTACCAACTGAGCTAGAGGCCAGTCAGTTTTATTACCTGACTGTGGGGAATCAAAAATTGAGGATTATGATGTTAATACAAGAGAGCCTAAGAAAGACACATTAGGCATTAAAATAAGATGGTGTTTGCAAAAATTTATGGTTTTGTACTTTACTGGTTTTTAATCCTTAAATTATATCAGAGATTTAAGATTTTATTCGCTAAGCCAATAAGCTGGCTTCAGGGTTGTTTTAAACCAAATCAATAGAATTGTATTAATCTATTTATACCCTACAAAATATTGTAACATTTTATGCCTGTACGTGGTCTTGAATGGGTGTTAGCCAATTTATTTATGTCTTTTCATATTTAATTTTCTCTATTGCACAAAAACTTATTTTACACCTTTTGTACATAAAATATATACATGTACTTACTTATTAGTTATCGTCTGATGTCTGATGTCAGTCAGTCGTCTGCTTCAGGAAATGAAAAAAACCAAACGCTTAGATGCTGATCATACATAATTTACAAACAGGGACTAAGCTAAATTAAGAATTGTTTCCATAATTAATGCTTATTATAATTGACAAATAACAACAAACTTTATTACAACTCCTCAGATGTCTGCTAAGCAAGCAATGGAGAACATGCAAAAAATAAAAAGTGAATCAAACAGAATGCTAAGAGAGAAAGAAGTGTCACTACCCTACCACAGGCCTAAAGCTCTGTCATTGAAGGATATTATGAGCAGGAGAAAGCCAGCGCTGTCTTCTGATGGGAAATGTTTGCCATTGAAGATGAATGGGGAACAACTTAAACAATATGCGTAAGTTATAAATAAATCTGAGAATTGTAAGTTTTTCTTATAAGGTATTGAGGTATGTGCCTGTAATTTGTCCTGCACCCTTCAAACAGAATCGTAGCATTGTTGCTTCGCGGCAGAAATACAATGGTAGTACTTCTTTTGATAAGCCTTTCACAAAAAAAGCACTGATGGTATAGTGAGTAAATGGGTAGTGGAAGTGCCTCCGCCTTCCGATCCTTATCCCGTGGGTTCAAAGTTTCCAGTGCACCAATGGGTTTTTCGGCCCAAAATTGTATGTGCACTGTGCCAGTACTCAAATGATAAAGGAAAACAATGTGAGGAAGCCGTCATGTCGTAGAACCTAAAAAGTTCGAAAACATGTCTCAAGTGTCACGCAAAAAGGACCCGCCAGTAGCTTCTTGGGGAACCAGTCCGCCCAGTTACCAAGAGCAAAATCAAAGAATTTTGCCTTAAAAGCCTATTACTGCTGCTAAGTACTTAAAATATTTTTTCTGTTGCAGACAAATGCTTGAGGACAGACAAAAAGAAATGATGGAATTATGGCAGAGTGATACTGATGAAGAAAATGACGAGCAGAAATCTGATGGTGAAAAAGCTATTGATGATGATGTTAAAATATCAAAAACAGAAATTGAATCAGTTAGTGAAAATGCTAAAGATTCAAACATAAATACCTCAGCTGAGGAAAATGATAAACTATTTGATGATGTTTTAAGCAATAGTATAATTGAAGAGAGCAACAAAAAGATTTTGGACGAAAATGAAAGTACTCAAGTAGAATCAACCAGTTTTGATAATGTCACTGAAGAGCAAACCTCAACAAACATGAAATTAGTTTTTAATGATTCTGAAACATCAATAGCTGAAAATAATCAAGATAATATAGATAATGCTGAAGAAAATACAGCAATTGAAAGAATTGAAAACAGCATCAACGAAACTGCAGTTATTGAACAGCCGCTTACAGAATGTGCCAAAGAATATACAGAATCAGACAGTCAAATGATATCTTTACATTATGATTCTGAAAGACTTGAGAATTTCACTGAAACAGCGGATAAATCCAATACAGAAGTTACTGAAGTAGACATTGAAAAACCTCATGGTAGCCTTGATAACATTGATAAAGAAATTGAAACTATGGATGTAGATAACGGCTTTTCAGATGATGATATGAATATTGAAGATATTGATAATATAATTGAAAATGCTGAAATCATTCGAGGTGAGTACATACTTATTGTAGCTTAGATAGATATATAGATATTTAGCGTGCAGTGTAGTCAAAGTGAAGTGACAAAAGAATAGAAAATTCTTTATTGCACACCTTAAAACTAACAATGGAAAAACATGTAACAAGAATTAAACACATACTAATTTACAATGGGTGGTCTTATCGCTGAAGAGCGATCTCTTCCAGACAAAAGGACAGGCAACAAACTTACTCCTTGGTTCCTACCGTCGTATTAGAGATTAAGGCCCGTATCTCAGCCTCAAGCATCTATTTTTGTAATTTTTCAATGGAGAACTGTCAAAAAATCTATGCTTGAGAGGGTCTAAGCTAGAGTGTAAGGCTGCGCTCGCTTTGGATCGGGAATGTTCGTACGTTTTTGTACGAATGGAATTAGTACGAAAACGTATCCAAAGTGAGCGCAGCCTTAGGCTAAGCTAAATGACTGCTAGAGAACCATTATATATGTAGCCTAAAGAAAATAAGTATTCCTACATGTTTTACTGCAGTATTTCGTTCTAATATTATGTTATGCCTTCCAGATTTTGAAGATAAAGTAAATTCCCAAGTATTGATCAGGGACAGGCCGCTAAACCTAAATCCCAAGTTGACTGGCGCTCCAGGAATGGTGATCGATTTGGATGACAGTGATATACTGCCCAGGAAGTCCGGTATGGAACTACTGAAGGAACGTTTCATATTCTTTGCCAAACTAAAGACTCCTGAAGAGCTAGAGCGCGCTAAAGATAGACAGTAAGATATTTTTTAAACTTTTGATATCAAATCACAGTGGTATTGATAATAAAAAAATATTTACACAAAGAAACTTACAATTAAACAAATATTTACAAAATGTACAAAATACACAAGAAACAGTTGAGCTATCTGCAGACCGTTACAAAGATTGAAAATAAATAATTAAATATTGTGGACAATCCACACAACACTATCTAGCCCCAAATTAAGCAGAGCTTGTAAATACATAGCTATAATACAATATAACACCCAGACAGAGAACAAACATCTGTGTCACAAATATTTTTTGTCGGTGGAGATCGAATCCACGACCTACGGCGCTGAAGGCAGAGCCATCCAACTGAGCTGAGAGGTCCTTTTTGATAACCTTTTTACATAAAAATATATAATTATATTCCAGAATAAAACCAGGAAATCAACATTCTCGGCTAAAACACGAGCTCGAACAGCAAATGGCTGAGCAAAGATCTCTCGAGTGGACCAAACGTGTAGAAGACGAGAAGCAACAACAAAAAGAGCTGAAGGAATTACGAGGAGAGGACTCCGATGATGATAATGATATCGATAAGCTTGAGGCTAAGCTTGAGGAAGGTATATTTGACCTAAACTTTCGCTATCCTTTGTGTAATGGAAACTCGGTTTTGTTCGTAAAACATAATGTTTTTTTATGTGAGCATTACACTTTTACATTTTAACAAACTTAGGTACATCTTTTAGTTGTTTTAGAGGCAAGCGATAATCAAATATTGTCGAGAACATACTCTGGCTTCCTGTACCCCGAGTCCCAGTTTTGATACCACATTTCGTCTACGAAATGTTGTTTTCGTTTCGCCTGTTTCTGTCTGTTGTAAATACGTGACGTAGAAACGATCGAAACAAGTTTTTGCCTCATCAATTTTCCATACGAAAGAGAGACACGTGCTCACACGAAAACATTCATTCATTACGCATAGTTTTTTGTGCAATAAATTATTTTCAAATCAAATCAAATAAAATCACGGGGATCCGGGGTCACGTACATTTTAATATAATTATTGTACTGTCTTACGCCATAAGTCACGGTTGAACTCTGCCCTTTAATTTAGTCTTTATTTTTCCATTACAAAAACCACAATAAAAAAACGTTTAAATTCTTTCATAAAATATTTTAGGAAGCAAAGAAAACGAAGCGGAAGAATCTTCAGGCGAGAGTGAAGAAGAACTGCTGGAAAATGATGTTGAATTAAAAGACAAGCCTAGAACAAAGAACCCTATGCTTGAAAACGAGGCTGAAGAATCTGACTGTGATGAAACTGAAGAGGGAAATCAAGTTCAACTCAATGAAGACGAGGAAAATGATCAAGAAAATGAAGTACACGATGGTAAGAATGAAAAAATTGTTGAATTTAATTTAAATTTCTTTTAGAGAGAAAATTGAGAGAGAAAACATCGTGCGTAAACCAGTTAGCATTGACTACTGGTAATAGACTTGTAAAATTAAACCTTTAAAGCATGGTGTCCAATGTTATATTTTTACCTGCCACTCTTATTTGAGACTTTCAGTATCGGAAACCTAAGTCTTTACTGAATTCAAGAAATAATAGTCGAAAAGTAATTTAATTAATTTAATATGTGTGTGCTCGGAGTCTCTCTGAAGGATAAAATCCGGAACGAGGTTATCCGACGAGAACCAAGGTAGTCGACATAGCTCAAAGGATTAGTAAGCTGAAGTGGCAGTGGGCCGGTCATGTTTGCCATACAACCGACAATCGTTGGAGCAAACGAATACTAGAGTGGGGACCGCGTTTAGGTTAGCGAAGTGTAGGACGCCCTCCGGCAAGGTGGGGCGACGATCTACGAAATGTAGCTGGCAAGCACTGAAGGAGAAGAGCCGAAAACCGGGCTCAGTGGCGCGTCTTGGGAGAGACCTACGTCCAGCAGTGTACTGATATAGGTTGATGATGATAATGAATATGTAAAAATCTTCTGGTACGAAATAACATGCCAAGAAGACAAAAAGAAATATTTTTTTATTCAGGTGATGACAATGAAAATGATGATGCTGAGTCAAGTGAAGATAGTGAGTCATCAGAATCAGATGAAGAACAGCCAACTGCAAAGAAAGGCAGGATACTGAAAGCGTTTGAAGATTCTGATGATGAAGACACGAAGGTGGAGGGGAAAGAAATTAAATCGGTTGGGAGTGTTGATTTGTTGGGGAGCCAAGGTATTTTTTTGGATTTAAAATATAATATTAGCTTATGCCAAATTGAGACACCGACGTAAAGGTAAACTAAGTAGAACTGAAGAAAGTTAAAAATAACAAGGGTATCTAGAAAAACAAAATGTTTTTGATGTACACAGTACATACTGTTACTTTATAGAAAAAACTTTGCTTATAGCAAATGTTTTGAAATCTATAATGTTGGGGTTTAAATGTCTATTGGGAATTCATGAGAGTAAGTTGGGGAGGGTGCTAGAAGAGTAGAAATTAAATAGGTACGTAGATTAAAAATCACTTGATTGTACCTATATTCGAAAAAATTTCTTATATCGCGCCAAACTGTAATTTCAGATGATATCCTAACACTGGCGCAAAGACACAAATCAGCATCAGAAGATCTATTTACAAGTCAAGGGAGCAGTTTGCTTGAATCCCAAAAAGCGAAATCACAGGTTGTTTCCGAAAATTTGGAAAGTGATGGAGATTTGGGGACCCAAACATTTTCCATACTTGATTCAACTAACAATGCAACTGCTGCGTTGTTGGATGCTAGTATGAGCAGTTCGGACAAATTGAATGTTATTTGTGAAACACAGCCTTATGTAAGTAAGCTGAAGCGTAGTAATAAATATGAAAAACTGAAGTGCTTGATTGCGGGTTATGTCTTATCCATACTAATATTATAAATGCGTTTGTAACTCTGTCTGTCTGTGTGGCTTTCACGCCAAAACTACTAAACCTATTGAAATGAAATTTGGTACACAGATAGTTCAGGGCCTGAGGAAGGACATAGGCTACTTTTTATTGTGAAAAAAGGTTTACAAACCTTATAAAACACGTTATAAAGAGCAATTCTTTGATATTTCTGTCTCACTCTAACACTGAACCACTTCGCCGATTACATGCCGATCACCGAAATTCGGTACACAGATAGGCTAAAGCATTAGAAAGGTCATTTAGGCAACTTATCAATGCAAAATACTTTTTGTAAACACTATTTTTCATGATAATTTCGCTTTGCTTTTTTCGAGATCGAGAACTTTCTGTTTGTTTTGTTTACTTGTAAACGATATATTTCATTGCTTGATACGCAACTGTTAAATCCTACGTCCAGTTCCGTAATCAAGAGAATCCAAGGAGACCGTAGGTAAAAATCAGACTTATAATAGCAGAAAAGAAACAATCCAGTTACCATTAGATTCTAATGAAAACAAGATTATAATTTTTAACAAATAAAAAACCGACTTCAAACAGTAAACTAAAAGGCATAAAGCCCCTACGATTTACGGAAGATCCCCTCGATTTCTCTGGTCTGCCATCATCAAACCCTGATTTCCTTATCATGGGACCACCTTTGAAATATCTTCTTTCCAACAAAAAAATAATCATCGAAATCGGTTCATAAACAACGAAGTTATCCGCGATCAAATATATAAAAGCATATCGGTCGAATTGAGAAACCTCCACCTTTTTTGAAGTCGGTTAAAAATGCAGGCTAAGACTAAACTTGTAAAATATTTTATTTAAAAAAGCTCAATTAATGTTAGCTTTTTAAAATGGACTATGAATTCTACAGAAAATTGTTTATTTTTCAGCAGGGAAACTTAGATACTGTCGCTGGTATGTGTTCTGGCTCCTTTACACAAAGCATACCTCCACTGCCCATAACTCAGTTCTCCCAGTCCCAAACAATAGGAGAAGACGTTCTAGCACTTTGCACCGGCAAGTTTTACGATAACCAGTTCATATCACAAGTAGAAGATAACCAAACGCCGCTTGGAGCTTCGCAGGAATATGATAGTCAAATTTCAAATGATCATAGTCAAAATTTAAATGACAACAGTCAACCTACAAATGAAACTTGTCCAATTGACAAAAGCTATGCTCCAAAAAATACTACACAAGATGAAGGTTTACAATCTCAAACAAATATAAAAGTAAATGATAAAGTAATTGATAAAACTAGTGAAAATGCAAATAAAGAAGAATTTATCGAGTTAAAAGAGAAGCAACATCAAAAAGTAGATGATAATCTCAAATCTATTCTAGAAGAGTTGGATAATCCTGAATTTGATACTCCGAAACCGAATAGGTTCTTCTGCGGTGCTAAAACACAGATGGAAACAGGAATACAGAAAGAGCAAGAAGTTACAAAGAAGAGGTTCATAATAGATTCCGATGATGATACCAATGATGCGAACACGAGTGAAACTAAAAAACTAAAGAAATTCAAGAAGAAAAAGGCTGAGAAAAGAGCTTTGCAGATTTCAGGTAAATTGTTGTACAAAAACATTTACTTAAATAAAATACAATTGCAATGACGATATTATGCATAAACCTAAGTCTACGAGTACTCACATATTTGTTTGTATTTTCAGATGACGAAGAAGAAATCTCTGAACAAGAAGAAGTAGAAGAATACGAATCTGAGATCGAGGAGGAAAACGAGGAAAGACTTGTGGAGTACGACTCTGAAGAAAATGAGGTAAATAATTGCACATTGACATACAAGCTAGCTGAACATGACTGGCTTCTTAGCTCAGTTGGTAGTAGCTCTGTCTTCTGTGCTGCAGGTCGTGGGTTCGATCCCCACCGAGAACTAATATTTGTTTGGTGAACATAAACGTTTGTTTTCTGTCTGGGTGTTATATAAGTATGTATTTTACAAAAAAGTATTTAAGTATTATATCAGTTAGCTGGTTCCCATAATACCTACAAGTTCTGCTTAATTTGGGGCTAGATAGTGTTGTGTGGATTGTCCACAATATTTATTTATTCACATAATTTCAATTCCTGTAGAAGTAGTCTGAATATACTATTGAACCTATCTTACAAAAATATTTATTTTAAATTTTTAGATTGTCGTAAAACCTCAAAACGAAAAACCATCGAAGAAGAGACGCAAAGGTACAGAGTTCTTCGAGCAAGAAGCAGAGTTGACGTCTGAAGACGAATGGGCTGGTTCCGGGGACGAGGACGAAGCCGGTTTGGACCGGATGGAACGTGAGGCGGGTGACGATGAGAGCTTCCATCAGGGACGGCTGCAGAGAGAACTGGGACAGATACACATGTAAGATATCTGTTATCTCCTAGCTAGTTAAGGTTGTATTCCGATCTCTCGCAACACTTTACCTTTACCCAATACTTTTTGTATAGGTTTATACGAAATTCCGAGCTCTGCAGCAGTGTCGCTCTGTCTCGTCCTGAGGGCTCATTCTGAGTTTTATAGTTAACGTAGTCGTTAGCCCCCATTTTGTCTGGAGAAACAATGAGCGCCCGTGGCGGGATTTGGAGAACTAATCTTCCATTACTTACGAACGCTACTCCCCACCGAAACGCAACCAAATGAATAGTAAAAAGTATTCTTAATAGGTAAGTCGTGCAGTAATTTTTCAGAAAAAAATACTTTCTACCGACTATCTTATGCGTTTATTACAAAATATACCGCCTAAGAATTTTAAAATTTTATATTTGATTAAAAATTATTCAAACATGTTTTAGCGTAGAAATGTTGCTCATCGTTTCTCCATACAAAATCGGGGCTCACGACTACGCTAACGAAAAGTCAATTTGCGCGAAGCTAACGACAAAATGATCATGTTAAAACTCAGAATAAATATAATAAATATTGTAGAGCTTTAAAACCGCTTTGTAACATGCTTTTTTACATGGAATCTGGAGGAGATTGGTCCCATACAAATTCCATCGAAATCGGTTCAGCAGTTGGGCATGAAGTCGGTTTCTCAAGTTTTTTAAACTTATTTAGTTTTTGTTTAGTCATATACCCACCGAATACAGAAGAGTACAAGATACACCTAAAAGTTGATAATATCTTTCTCTTTCTCTCTTTCAGGCGCGACGTACTAGACCAGGACAAGAGAGAGGTGCGAATAATCCAAGAGCTTCTATTCGAAGATGGTGATCTAGGCGCTGGTGGACGACAGCGCAAGTTTAAATGGAAAAATCTCGGTAAGTTCGGTCTATAATAATATTATAAAGAGGAAAGATTTGTATGTTTATATTTTTGTTATGATTAAACTCAAAAACTAAACAGCTACAAGTTTGACTGCAACGTCGAACCTGTAGATGGAGCCACGGTCGCTTTAGTGCCGAACAGTCCCTAAGAGTTATTCGTCGAGTGTGATTAGGATCCGATGGCGCAGGGGTCAGCGCAGCCCCGTACCAATGGGAAGGTCGCGGGTTCAAATCCCGCTCGGCTTTTAACTTTTGGGACATTATAAAAATATTTGTGATTTCCTTAGGTGTAGTAAACACTATAAAATCAATAAACAGTTTAAAATCCGTTATTACAGATGGCGACGAAGAGGCAGACACAGGCGATAATGAGTTCAGAGACACGCAAGAGGAAGAGTTTGACTCTGAGGAGCAATGGAGGAAGCAGAGACATGAACGAGAAACATTCCTCAGGCAGATGGTGAGTCCACGTGTACTTACGGCACTTTTCCGCCTGATAAGCCTGTGTTCCAATATTTCTTGGCCTCTCATGGCTGATGTGGAAGTAGCTCTGTCTACTGCGCCGCAGGTCGTGGGTTCGATCCCCACCGAGAACAAATAAAATAAATAAATAAATATTGTATTCTAAGTATGTGTTTACAAAAACAAGTATGTTTAAGTATTATATCAGCTAAACACAACACAATCTCTGCTTAATTTGTGACTAGATAGTATTGTGTGGATTGTCCAACAATATTTATCTATTTCAAATTAGCTGTACCCTGCCATGCTTCGCTGTGGCACATTGTGATTGAAAAAAACAATCCTTGGTGCGGATTATAAATCATGCATTTTCAGCTCGATCGGTGCAGAACGTTTTGAAGTGTACACAATGATGACACAATCTGCTATTGTTCCAGCAAAATAACGGAGATATCGACGATGGTCTCAACGTTAGCATCAGCAGAACCACGATCATGAAACCCAACCTGATGTCTAACACCATGTCTATTGTACTAGAGGGAAACCAGCCTGCCGACATGAACCACATACCAGTTGAACTTGAAAAGAAGAGTAAAGATATCCCTAGTCCGACCAAACCCTTCTCTTTACTACAGGTAAATCAATCATTTTTGTGTTTATATAAGTGGTACCACACTGGAACTTCACTGCTATTATTTTAGTTTATTTTAGATTTGTAAAAGGATCATATATTTAGGAACCGAGCCGTAGTTTGTTGCCTGTTCTTGTAGGCTTGGTCGCATGGAACTGGCACCTATATAGACACACCTAGCTTTAAGAAGTTTCAAAGTGATTCTTGCAATCCTATTGAATAAATACACTTTTGATTTTATATTTTGCTAAACATTTGGCGTAGCTTATTTGGACACTTCTAAAAAATACCCAAGTATTTACTCTTTTATTATTATTTTTGTTTTGTAAAAGGATCATACAAAAAATGTTAGGAACCAAGCCGTAGTTTGTTGCTTGTTCTTATAGGCTTGGTCGCGTGGAACTGGCACCTAGACTCACCTTGCTATAAGACATTTCAAAGTGTTCCGTGTGATACTACTGAATAAATATATGTTTGACTCATATAGTCGTAGCTCTGATCTCTGCACTGGAGGGCATGGGTTCGATTCCCACCAACAACACAATGTGATACTAGCTATCTAGTTTCCATACAAGTCCTGCTTCTGAATTCTGGCTCAATAGAATTGTGTGGATTGTCGAATACTATTCTTCTTCTTGTCGTTCTTTCAAACCAGTGTGGTGAAAGGATTTTAAGTGTTTCTCAATATTTTATTTAGGTAACTAGCTGATGAAACAAGCATATTTCCCACCTGATATTAAGTGATAACAAAGTATTGCTTCATAGGTCACGCACGTCAGGAACGTGCCCTACGATGCACTGCCCTGCGTCCATTAACTGGAGGCATACAGATGTTCAGCCTCACGTCCTAGTAATTTCGCCGGCACTCACAATATTTCCCTTAAAACTGAAACACAGCAATGCTGCTTCACGGCAGAAATAGGCATGATGGTAGAAATTCCCCGGACGAGCCCTTCACAAAGAGCTCTACTACTACAATTTTTTTATGTATTATTAATTTCAGCCAAACTACCAAGGGTCCATATTAAATCGCGGGAAGGGAGCATTAGCACGGTTGGCCGCCTTGGCGACTCCTCTCGCGGTCGACGACGATGGCCCAAAGGGCAAATCGGCGGCCACCAGTAGCAGAAGAAACTTTGTCTTCGCCACTTTGACTCCTGAAGCACCTAAGGTATACCAGCGCATAGCTTCCTCGGCAAATTCATCATCCGTACTTGGTATGCGAATTGGTTTCCGCAAGTAGACCGTGCTGGCGAGCCGTTTTTTCGAACTTTTTAGGTTCTACAACACACTGGTTTCCTCACGATGTTTTCATTCACTGTTTTGAGAGTACCTACTGGCATAGTGCACATGCATTTTTCGACGGAAAAACTCATTGGTACACGACTGGATTTGAACCCACGACCTTAGGATCGGAAGGTAGGGCCGCTACCACTAGACCACCAGTGCTCTCTGCATAGCTTCCTCACAGTAGCATTATCCTGAGTGCCCTTTTACTACTGTAACTAATATGTATTTGGTCGTGCCTCTCACTTCCCCCATAGATCTTGAATAATCTAACATAGGGGTATACTGTATGAAGAAATTTGAAACGCATCTAGAATACTAAATTCTTTTTTTAATATAGTGGACAACACAACACTAACTAGTCCCAGCTGATATAGTGCTTATACGCCTTTGTTTTGTAAAAACCCAGACAGAGGACAAACATGTTCACCACACAGATATTTGTTCTCGGCGGGGATCGAACCCACGACCTATGGGCGCAGAAGGTAGAGCTACTACCAACTGACCTGAGAGGCCAGTCACATTCTGTGTCAACTTGTATAGCAATACATTTTATTAATATCCAATGTGGTAGGTACTTAGGAACATAAGTAAAAAATATTTGATTTCAGGTGACAAAAAGGAAAGCGGTGACGAACCCGGGGACGCCAGCATTGGTGAAGAAAATGAAGACTGAGGAAAAACAGACGTTGACTAAAAGTAGATTATTAGATCATATGAATGTGTAAAATGTAAATACCTACTATTTTATATTTAGACAACAGCTAAGAATTTTATATAGGTGACATCTAGTAATTTTAAAAATAAGTATAGGCAGTACAAGGTAAAGAAATATGAATAAATTATTTTTGAAAGATTTAGAATTTTTGTTTTACTTTTCAATTATTTGAGTAGTCCTCAAAGTCTCAATCACTAATTGTTGGTAGCAGCTCTTTAGCTATTTATTGTTTTACGTTTGGATTACAAAGTAACGGTAGTTTGAAAAAAAACTAGAAAAATTGCTAGTTTGATTTGTAAAACACTTTTGTAACCTTGTCTGGGCACCATTTAGTTTTGAAGTTGACTGTACCAGAGTTTTAGTCTTTCGCCTAAGATTTTATCCATGTCAAGCCAAGCAAACAGGCATATTTAGAAAGGACTATTACATTCTCAGATTAAAGACTAAAGCGGATTACATTGATGCATTTCATTTAGCCACTGAGTGCACACCTGATTGATAATAATCTACATCTACACCTCTGAATTAGTGCCTTTTCACACGTACCGGTTGCCGGGTAGCCGGCGCCGGTTACCCGGTGGTAAGTGTATGGGCAAATGTCCCGGTTGATGCCGGCACATGTGAAAGCTATGTACTATGCCCATACACTTCACCACCGGGTAACCGGCGCCGGCTACCCGAAAACCGGTACGTGTGAAAAGGCACTTACAGTCCAGCTGACTGCCCGCCGGCCGGCCGGGCGGGGCCAGCTAAAACAGCCGGTTGATATTTAAAAAAACCGCCAAAAATTTCTTTATGTTGGTGAAAGCTTGTGTGGAGCTGCCAGTTCAAATAAATAACACCAAATACTTTAAAAAAATGTTATCAAAATGTTACCTAGATGGCGATGGTAGCATTGAGATAGGGGTCTTTAAAATGAGGTGAAAATAATTCGATCAGTACCCGAAGTTGGAGTTTTGCATTTTGTCTGCCAAATGTTGTTTTCGTGTGACTACGTGCCTCTATATTTTGTATGGAAAATTGATGATGAGGAGACATCAACTCGTTCCGATCGTTTCTGCATAGAACATTTTGTTACCTACCTAAGTGTCTCTTTCTTTTGTATAGAGAAAAGATGAAAAAACAATAATACGTAACGTAGAAACTTGGTAGAAACGATCGAAACGAGTTGTTGTCTCAATAAATCTCCATACAAAAAAAAGGAAACAAAATGTTCAAACTTATCGAGGAACTATGGGTACAGGAAGGATGTAATTTGAAAATTTGCTATACACACAATCGACGATCGTAAGCGTCGTAAGCGTGTCTTTAGGAATCAACCATAAAGACGCGCGTAAAATGTAAAAAAACAATCTAAAATTTAATATATTTGACCCTTCAGCAACTTATTTTTTTTTTATATGTACAATACTTTTAGAATTTGCCGCGGGTTTTACGGCTTGATTTTTAATTTGACAGACTCTTAACAAACAATGATTTTGTGCTTGTCTACTACCGAGAAAAGGCAACGCTAAAGAATGAAGCAAGCTGGAGTTCAAACTAAAATTTATACAGTCCTGTAAAAACATTACCTTTGTCCCTACCCAGATATCCATAGACAGAGTATATTTTAGGGTTGTTTTTTGTATATTTATTGATATGTGGACGGAGGAAATTGTTTGGCAAAAAGACTTAGTTTTGGAAAATAGGAAAGTATGTAACTATGGCAATACTATTTGTTCGTATGTTGGTGACATTGCGAAATGATCACATCCGTCCGGTTTCAGAAAATTCTCATCCCCTTGCTCTTTTGTTTCGTATTTCTGTCCTTGTCAACCTTCAACAAACCAGCTGTTTTATTCCGCATCCATCTCTGTCATTTACTCCCCGTGCCGTACGGCGTACAATCGCGGCTCGCGTTCCCCGTCGGTATTTCAATCAATGCTTATTTCTTGTGGTTTTGAAGGATCGCGAAATATTCTAGTCAATTAAAATCGGTAAATATTCGCGATAGTACTCCTGCCAAAGGACGTACCTAAATAAACATCGAAATGGCGAAAGAAAATAATGAAATCTGCGATATTATCAAAAAGTGCAAAATTCTTCTGTTGGATATTGAAGGGACAACAACATCGATCAGCTTTGTTAAGGTAGGTCTCATGATTTACCGGCCGGTGTTTGGTTTAAAAGTATGTTTACAGGAAATCTGGTGTGGACATCGTACTTCCTGCATATATTTTGTGCTTCGACGCTGTTTTCCGTTATTTGGGCATGCAAAATGTTCGCATTTTCGGATGCGCAACATGGAGGACGAAAATCAAAATGGTACCCCGGTTCATGCCCCTTTCATTGTCGATTTTACCACGTGTTATCACATAGAACCGTATCAAATCCCCTTGAAAACTGTTTTATAGTTAGCTTAGCCCGTTGTAGTGAGAGCCGGCGTAATGCTCGATTTATCATTTAGGTCTTATTTCGTTACCACGAATGAAATGCGTCTCCTTTGTAGATGGGTTTAATCGCAATTCCAAAGTGCCTACTCGAAAATTTAAGGAATATTGGTGCATATTTTTATACCAGCTTACTGGCGGCATATTTATTGAATGCGTTATCAATGCCGGCATGAACAGCTGTTCGAAGCAGCTGGCTGTTTAAAAATGTGGAACAGTTAGCTGTCTGCCTGTAAAGTGTCTTCTTTCAATAGACATCAAGTTTCTATAGCTGTCTTTGTCTTTCTCTTGAGGTGGCATGCAGGTTATAAAGAGACAGCCATGCAAGAAAATTCACATGTGGAATGAAATTACTCGAATAATTTGGTGCTTCAATGAATATGCATTAGGTTCCAGCTACATTCCAAGCACTAATGTGAAATAATTTTGCTCTGTAGGTATCCTAGGCATCTTCTTAGATAAATTGGAAGACATTCTCCATCACACAGCCTCAAATTACTAAAATGAGCAGGTGAATTTGCAGTTTTTCTATTTGTTTTACAAAAACTTAAAGCTCTGCTTTAAGCTTGACAAATTATTTAGCAAATCGGTAAGATAGGTATACCTAACTACCTACCAATTGCCTAAAAAATATTTCATGAAATTAAATTCTTAACTTTATTTCAATGTAATCATTGTAGGTAAAAGGAAATACCTGGTAAGGAGTACCTCCCTAAACATACAGGTTGAAAGTACCGCAACAATTAAACTTAAAATATTTTTTTGGTTTAATTGTTTCGGTACTTTCAACCTTCTTAATGTAGAATTAAACTTAATACCTGTGTTAGTGACACAATAAAACTAAATAGAATTATGGCAATAATGGTTTGAACATAACTTGGCCACAAATGCCTATCTACTAGTGCCAATCCATCAGAAATGTTCTATGGATGTGTGGCAAACCCGCCAAAATCTAAATCTAAAAATGAAGCAATTCTACGCTTCATTTTTAGATAGTTAAGACATACCAACATCCATAGTTCAGCAACGTAGCACATATCTGCTGGAAGCAGCCTAATATCCCAAAAAGAAAGTAGTTTATTGGGAATAAAAAAAGAATAGACTTACCTATCTAACAAGTACATATAGGGATGATATGATACCAGGGTACTTAATCCACAGCCCGATTTCACCCAATGCCGGGTATAGGCTGCTATGTGCCACTGGTAATGGTCCTGTGCTAATCTTATCCAGGCCTTGCCCACAATGTTACATTAGTTGTTTACTAAAAGGTGACTTCTTATTACAAAAATTTGGGGTAGGTAGGTACATAACCCTGACCCACCTATTTCGGAGTTTCAGGACAATTACTATGATTAGATAGTGTAGGACATGACAACGCTCGGACCTAAGAAATATTTGACAAAAGTTGAAAGGATCATTAATAGATGAACCGACTGAAAACGGAGTCAAAATGCAAGGAGCCCTAGCTTCCGTTCCGGACAGTCAAGTTTCATGTATTGGCCATGAAACAAATATTTGCATGCCATCAATATTTTTTTACTAGAATCGTGATTTCCGGGTTTCGCTCGTGCTCTTTGTCTCATAGACTACCTGAACTTTTTTGTCAACTAGTTGTCTCTGCACCCTCTCTTAAAACCGGTTTTGTTATGGCCTCAACTGTGCACATCACCTTTCGATATCATTAGTAAGATACGTACAGCATGGACGTTTTGCCGGTCCTTGCCGGAGGCACGTTCAAGGAGAGTTAGGATCTACTTATGAGGAAGGTTAGATGATCAGTTTTATGTCCGTCAAACGCCTACCGATGTATTTAATACATCAATGGTAACGCCAGGTGTAATCTCTAGACTCTTTGTTTTGTCTTTTTTACACTGAATAGACCTTCATCTGATGAGTTCTTGGAACAAGTACTTACTACCTCAGGTATAAGTACGTTATTGAATAGAAATAAGGTTAAGACCTCCTCGTATTTAAGTCGGGTTCTGATGACTGTAATTTCGGACAGAATTTAATCCTAATAGCTCACAGGACCAAGGAGGCTGGTATACAATGAAGGAAGCCTATACCCAGCAATGGGTATTACCGGGCTCAGATTATCAAGATCGTGACGTTGTGATTAAAACTTAAAACTACAGACGCATGCAGAGTCCAAATCAATAATTTTGATTGCACTACACGCAGACTAACATACCTACGAAAATAGCCACATCGAATTCAACCCTCTGCAACTGGACCCCTACTTAATTAAACTCCGACGTATGGTATTGACGAACGGATTAACGTGTATCAAAGGGCTGCTGCCCCAATCCATGGGGCATAAGGAACTCAAACTGAGATCAAAAGAGAACCAGTCTGTGCTATGTTCAGTGGCAAACCTATCTTAAATATTGTCTACCTAGGTATGCTAGAAATAAATAAATAAATATTGTGGACAATTCACACAACACTACCCAGTCCCAAACTAAGCAGAGCTTGTAATATGGGAACCAGATAGCTGATATAATACTTGAATACATTTTTTTTTTTGTAAATACATACTTAGAATACAATATAACACCCAGACAGAGAACAAACATTTATGTTCACCACACAAATATTTGTTCTCGGTGGGGATCGAACCCACGACCTACGGCGCAGAAGGCAGAGCTACTACCAACTGAGCTAGAGGCCAGTCGAGGTCTGATTTTAAGGTACTTGCCGAAGTTGGTTGATCTTAGCTTTACGCCTAATTTACGACTGCTTTTATATTATGATGGTTTAAGATAGGGTCCAGAGTCGATTGTTATCACAGTATAAAAAGAAGACAGAATGTAGGTACATATTACTAGTCAATAGTTAACCTGCGTGTTTCTAAATTTAGATTCGTAGGTAGGTACCTACACATTCAGTCTAGTCTACATTGTGGCTATATCGACGCACCCTGGGGCGTGCAGGCATAGAATACAACAGTAACCATTTGCATGAAGTTTCATTTCACCGGTACTGTATCAGACAGAACGCACGCATATGGAGGGTACATAACATACCTCCTAGATACTGTTGCTGTAAGAATTTTGAATAGCAGAGCCAGCGTTCGCATACCTCGGATGGCTAATACACTAAGAGTCATAGTAATGCCAGTTAATTTACATCGAAACTTATTTAGAGTGGCAGAGATCTGGTGGGTCGTTTGGATAGGTAGGCTCGCTATCCGGTTTGGACACCGCGGCCGGCGCGCCAAGTTCGTTCACCCAGTACTTGCCGCATCGTAGACGATGCAGTTTCACCAGGATATCGCAGTATGCTAAAAATACCTATTTATTATTAGGCAATTTTTCCTTAGAATTTTACCTTTGACTGTCTTGGCGCAAAGGGATCGCGAAACCATCTTTAGAGCGAGGTCCATGGACAAGTTATCCGTGTCCATAGGTCTTGCCATGTAAAGTATTGTTAGCATTGTTCGATAGGTCTTCGATGAATTGCATTGATTTTTTTATTTATTTAATAAATCAGACAACTTTGTGGTAATGGGTTCTAGCAGCTTACCTACTACATATTCCTATTTTCGAGTGTAAATTAATAGGTATTTTGATGACTGAATATTGCCTGCCCTATGCATGGAAGCTATTAGTTTTTCCTTTAGGGTACGAGCACTACCTAGGTACCTACTAGGCACCCCACCCTAACATTCCTCCGCCCAGTCTAAATAAATTATTGATGGTACGTCACAAGAAAGCGCTTAGCTGCGCTGTATGGACGAGCTAACAACGATATATTTTAAAGCTACTACGCCAGCCACACCCTTCATGAGATACCTAGTCATACTCATGCCCCAGGCATACGGAATAAATACTAAAATAATGTCTAAATTGTGATTGGTCGCGGGACATCCATCCATCTCGTTTCACATCTCCCTATCTCGCACAGGTCAGACTGCGTATCGATTTTACCGTACCCGCCGTCGCGTGATTGAATTAAAATGCAGGCTTTTGTTGACAATGCAATTACTAGTTAGATGATAAAATAATGCACAGTATTTTGGGAACTATTGGACAAAGGAAACATTTTTAAAATCACGGTTATGCGCGGTGTGAAGACAAAGAAGCGAATGGTATGGAAACCGCATTCAAATTTGGCATGTTCCTGACGACTTCTATGGCGCAACCGGCGACAGGTGCGGGAGAACCAATTTGATTCCCGCGGCGAGCAAAATGTATTTGCTTATCAAGCTTTTGATAAGCCTGGGTGTGGTGAATTGTATATTGTAGATCCTGATACACTGGACGTAGGACATACTAGTTCCCGAATGATTATGATAAATGGACTTTCCAATAAAAAATGTAGTGGCCTACAGTTACAAAATTTAATACAGCTTTCACTCAGCGTTCAATTTACTACAAACCTGTTCCTGTTAATATGCCCAGCCAGACGGCAAGGTACCTATGAAAGTTCCCGACATCCTACAACCTACCTACAGAGAAATCGATAAAGCGTTGGCGTTCCTACCGGCTGAGAGCGCGGTCCCTAGTCCCGACTTATTATAGCGAGGTTTTCCCTTAGTCTGCTATGGATTTATGTGTATTTGTACTAGTCTATTCAATTGGCACTTACATTAAAATAATAATAATCTCTGTCTGATCTTTTGATGGCTTGGTAACAAAAACACAACCTTGAGAATTTGAAAAGTACTCTTACCTGAGACCTTTTACGATACGATCATACTGTCTTAATTATTGTTTAAATTCTGGGAAGTACAAAAGGTTTCATGGATACTTTGTTGCGTTAGATTTCGACGTTTCATTTTGTATCAATATTTATTTATTTTATTTTATTTTTATTTCTTAGGAAAACAAACAGTACTTATATTCTAATTGATAATTTAAAAAGATAACTATGGACCATTAATCAGTTTTCGCATAGAGAGACTATTAGAGCTTACTTATTGATTTACATGAGAAAAATGACAAAATTAGATATAATGTAACGAGAGACTACTACGAGGGGCTACCGAAAACAGAGACATCTTAGAAATTACATAGGCTTACGATTGTAGATCGTAGGTATAGGTACACATAGACATCCTCTTGGTGCGTGGTTTTTTAAATGTAAATTGCCCATGTGCCTTTCGGACCACGCACACAAGACATGGATGGATTCTCAAGGCAGTAAGGTATAAAAACTCCGTCAGTACAGTTGGTCTCTAACTCATACGAACTTACTTTACTGAATACGTGACCATTTTGGGTGAAATCTCTTGTTTGAATATTTATTTTCAGCCTATCTTGTCCCACTAGGACAAAGGCCTCGCTAATCTTTCTCCAGCTTTGTCGGTCCATTACGTCGGACCAGTCTGGTAAAATTCGGTAGTAGAGAATAATATCTCGTAATAATTCGTCTTTAATTTGTTACAGGACAAGCTGTTCCCTTACGCGGAAGAGAATACGAAAGGATTCCTGGAGGGCCATTGGGAGAACGATGATGTGAAAGAAGCGGTGGCTGCGTTGCGCAAGCAGGCGGCCGAAGACCAAGAGAAAAGCGTTGAGGGCTTTGTTGCTATTCCGGGAGAGGTAAACTACTGTTGTTGAGGTTTATTCTGTAATTTAGTGGTTCTGTAAGTTAGTGGTCACTGGTATGGTAGAGGAGAAGATGGTCGCGGGTAGGGTTACCAGATGAAAAAATCAAAAGTCCGGAGAAAAGGCCTGATTTCCATGGAAAAGTCCTGAGATTTTCTACAGATGAGAATTTTCTCTCAAAAACGTATTATTATCGTTGTATAAATAAGGATTGATTTTAACTGCAGCTGCAATTGTTACCAAAAGAAGATTGTTTTTAGTTCGTTTTACTTCGATAAATAAGTATTGATTTTAACTGCAATTGTTACCAAAAGAAGATTATTTTAAGTTTGTTTTAAATTAATACATAAGTATTGATTTTAATTGCAATTGTTACCAAAAGAAGATTATTTTTAGTAGTTTAATAAGAGAGATCTTTAAAATGTAACCTGTTTTTTATTAAAAAAATCGGTTGTCTGTAAAGTCGGTTTACTGACGATAGTTGAACGTGATAACGTCATAAGAAAATACTCGCGGACTCACGGACTCGGACTCGGACTCGGACTCGGACTCGGACTCGGACTCGGACTCGGACTCGAACTCTCAGACCCGGACCCGGAACCCGACCGAACCCTTACCCTCATTTACCCTTACCCTCATTTACCCTTACCCATTACCCGACCCGGGCTCGGGCTCAGGTAAATGGAACGACGAAACGACGTAACGACGCATGAGTCATGTTTTTTCGTGCGTGCAGCCGGCTCCATCGATTTATAAGACGTTATCACGTCAAAATCCTGAGCTATCACTAGATTTGCTAAATCCGGCCGGAATCCTGAGAAGAGTCGAATAATCCTGAAATCTCAGGACAAATCCTGAGATATGGTAACCCTAGTCGCGGGACGGAGCCTGATTAGTTCTAGAGTATCAATTGCGCTCTGAAACAGATTCCTCCGAGAGCGATGCATGCAAAGAATGTACCCGATTGAGAAACATTGTGTCGCCTAAGTGTCCTGCACAAAGGTCGAGACTCTCACCAGTAAGGATAAGCTGGAGGAGATGGTTTGCACCAATTTGCAAATTGTGGCCAAATTTAATGATTGAACATATAGCTTGCGTCACGCAGAAATAACGCTGGAAGTAGGTTCTCTGGTATCTGGACCTCTCTCTCAGGTCCAGTCAGTTGTTCAGCTCACTGATCCTAAAGTACCTGTTGTGATCTTGTATTCATTTCTTTGGCTAGGAAAGCTTCTATCCCAGGTTCGCTTGAGTAGCACCATTAATTGTGCTCACATCTAGTCTGATAGATCTCTATCATTACTTTTGTATCACGCATGGTAACTATGCCAGACGTCGAAACAAAGGCGATCGCGCCATTTTGAATATGATCAGGTGGGTGTAACCATATTAGTGCATGTAATTGTACCCAAATTTATAGGTTTTTTAGATCTCCAAGAATCCAAACTTTAGCATCAAAACAACACAAAATCATAGACTCCATAAGTGAAAAAGTTGTATTATAATGGTTTTATAGAGTGAGCTAAAATTTTCCCACTGTACTACGTAAGTACTACTAAGTACTACGATCGATTATGCTTTTTAAATTGGTCGGGTTATTTGTTACTATCAAACCACTGGGTACCGGTTTTCCTGAACCGATAACTGACAGAAAATAATTTTCATTGTAGTGAACAAGTTGTATTATAATAGTCTAATGGAGTGGGCTTAAATTTTCCCACTGTACTACGTACTACGATCGATTGTGCTTTTTAAATTGGTCGGGTTATTTGTTAGTATCAAACCACAAGGTAATGGTTTTCCTGAACCGATAACTGGCAGAAAGTAATTTTTACTGTAGTAGTATGGGATTGATGAGCATCTATCTATAGAGTCAGCTAACATGATTCTCTAATCACATTGTAATGTACTGAATTTGATTTCAATGCTCAATGCCAAATTGGAACTTCATTACAATTGTCAATGAAACAATTATACCCAAAGGCTATCTTTGGGTCAAATAACTTCAGCAATCAGCATACGTCTCGTACGTCATTAAAATGTCTACTAAGTGTTAATTACTTACTAGGAAGTATGTGAGGGAAGACCTAATAGTTCGGGTTGGCGCTGAAAAGATGACGGGAATAGTATATTTCATTACAAGTGCGGGAAGGCTGTCATTGCAAAGAGTTCCGACAAATGTCTACCCGAGCCGAAGGCGAGGGTTGGCAGTCGGAACAAGTTGCAATGACGGTTCCGCACGTGTACTGAACGACTATTTTTAATACAGTTGTAAAAAAAATAAGCAATTTAATAAAATAATAAAAATACCATTTGCTTTTTTCTCTTCTCTCCACGCAATAAGTTCGTCGTATGTATGCATGTAGCGACTTTTTGACTTTTCCGGTAAAATGTTCTCCGAAGCATTTTGTGCAATTATACTGAGTTCCGGTGGTGTTAATTCAAAAAAACTAGGGTCGAAATTACTCATTTTGCAACAAACAAATAAACTCGCAAAGAAAATTTCTGAAAAATGGCGCCAACCGTAAAATATAAGCAGAGACTTTTTTTTTTCTTCACCCATTCTGGAAGGCAAAGGGAACCATACCCATACAGCCAAGTCTTCAGTAGATTTTTTTTATTGATATGAATTGAAAATGAAATTTAATGAGATGAAATGAAATGAAACCTAACATAACTCATTCAATCAAATCATTAAATCTGTCAATGAAACAAATTAGTAGCTTCTTTTTAGAAATAATACGTATTTGCATGAATCATAAAAACTTCGATGAATTTTTTTAGTAAAAACTTCATGGTTGGTTTTTCTTTTTAACCGACTTCCAATCAAAAAGGAGGAGGTTCTCAATTCGGTTGTATGTTTTTTTTTTTTTTTTTTTAATGTTTGTTACCGCATAACTTCGTCATTTGTGAGCCGATTTGAAAAATTATTTTTTTATCTGAAAGGTACTGCTTCCAGATTGGTCCCATTTTAATTTTATTAAAATCGGTGTTGCCATTTTTTTTAAATAATTTCTTTAATGATTGTAACTGCATGCCTCCGTCATTTATGAACCGTTTTAGAAAATTATTTTTTTTATTTGGTTATTCTTAGAGCGGGGGCACACGATGCGTTGCGGCGCCGCACCGCAAAGATTTCACCGTGTCAGTGGGCACACGAGCGGTGCGGCGCCGTAACGTTGTTATGTCGCAGCGGCGCCGTAGCAGTTAGCACCGTTGGACAGTCTGTTAATGAAAATGGATCGTAAAAGACGTCTAGTGTTGGAAACAACTGAGCGGTGCCGCTCCGACGTCGCAACGCATTCACCCCTCCCCGCCTCGTCTTGGTGGTTGCAAGTCCGGTGCGGCGCCGGAGCGCATCGTGTGACATGCCACAGATATTTCTATGTAAGACGACGCAGCGACACCGCTCCGGCGCCGCACCGCCGCCGCAACGCATCGTGTGCCCCCGCTCTTACGTCCAGATTGTCCCAAACAAATTTGATTAAAATCGGTTTAGCCGTTTGACAATGAAGTCGGTTTCTCAAGTTTTTTAAACTTATAATTATTAGACATTATTTTGACAGTTGGGAAAGAAAAAGCACTAGTGCGGGAATGGTAAAAAAAAGCACGCGTGTGTAATAGCCCACATCCCGAACGCTATACGTCCCTGCAATACGCCACTTTTTGAGCAACTGTATTAAAAAATATAATAAAGAAAGTCGTTACACTAATTTATAACTCAAGAACGGCTGAACCGATTTGTCTGAAAATTGGCGGGGAGGTAACTTAGAACCAGGAGACGAGCATAGGATACCTTTTATCCCGAAAAAGTAACGGGAACATGTTAAAAAAACAATATAAAAAAAACAAGTATAGTGATATAAAAAAACATGTTTATTCAACACTCAAAATGTTTGCTCTGAGGAGATTTGAACTCACAACCTACAGCGCGCAAGGCAAAGCTAGGACCAACTGAGCTGTTTTTTCGGCTACAGGCTCACTGAACTCTTTTCAGGCATCGTACGTTACGCCCAATATTATACCTAGGTACATGGTAATTTATAATAATGAATAGTACCCGGAAGTTGGGGTCATTCACCTGGGTGTGAAATTTGCACAACTACTTTTTAAATAAAGAAAGATAGAAAGAACTAGCCATAAAAATTGATCATTCGAACAAAATCAGCTATTTTGGTAGGTTACTGATGCGACATACAGTTGTCAAAGCGTTACACAAAGAAAATTTGTAAATGAAATATGATACTTAATCGGAATTCTACGCAGCGGTTCATTTTCGTGGCCACACTAATATATTTACAAATACATTCATTGAAAATGTGTCTTTGTTGTCTGCTATTTCAACCTATGGTATACTGCAAATTTCATCAACTGATCTCTTCTGAGTCGTAACACTCTTGACAGAGTGGTCGTGGTCGTCATGGCGGGGCAGTGGCTTGCCTAACAATTTTCCGCCAATCATCCCGCACCGCTGCTCTTCTGGTGCATTCGTAAAGAGGGGCGTTTGCGGCTGATTTGATTTGGTCCGTCCATCTCATGAGTGAACTGCCGCGAGCTCTTTCAATATTTCATTTAACAACTGGTCTACTTACCCTAAAAAGTGGGGTAACCTGAAAACTATTCGGGCTTGTGAAATGTTTTTTTTATCGTCATTTCAGGACGCCACCAAAGATGAGCAGATCGAAGGACTGGTGAAGAATATGAAGTGGCAAATGGCGGCTGATCGCAAGGCCGGCCCCTTGAAGCAGCTGCAGGGACTCATCTGGAAACTTGGATACGATAAGGGAGATATCAAGGGCCAGTAAGTGCTTTGTTAATTTCAGTGTGACTTTCAGGTAATGCTTGTACCTTCGGAAGGTACAAGCATTTCTTGAAAGTCACACTGACTTCCTATTCGAAAAAAGATCCTCAGTCCCTGTCTCCCAGTAACAGACACTAGCTCACAAACACAAATCGCAGCTGTAGCTTCGAAAGCCACCAAGCTGAAGTGGAGTTAGTCTGGCCATGTCTGCCGTATGTCACCTGAGCTTTGGGCAAAGATAACCACCAATTGTCATCCTGATCCAGTGAGAATAGCGTAACGGGCTTGATGGTTTTCTGACGGATTGGACAAGCGTAGCCCAGGATCTCCATGTCTGGAAGGAATGTGGGGAGGCTTTTGCTCATCAGTGGGACCTGGAGGGCTCACAATAATACTATCATAATCAATAATAACTATATAATAATATCCCCGTCCCGATTTAAGCACACCTATAAGCATATCCTCTGAATCAGTGAAGAAAAACATCTTTGGGAAACCAGCGACTATTTCAGCTCCGCACGAATTCGGTCAAATCTTTGTGGGAATATGTCGTGAATATACGATTGTTCAAAGCGCTACCGGAGGCGCATGTGACCTAAGAGTGATCTCCAAACTGACCCAAACCTTACAATTTCCAGCGTTTACGACGACGTTTCTCCGGCGCTCGAGCTTTGGCGTTCCACTGAGGGCCAGAAAGTGTACATCTACTCTTCAGGCTCCGTCCAAGCCCAGAAGCTACTCTTCAACAAGTCCCTGGCTGGAGATATGCTGCCTCTCATCGAAGGACACTTTGATACGGCTGTCGGGGCGAAGCAGGAGGCTGCTAGCTACGCTACCATCGTTGAGAAGATCGGATGCAAGGCTGAGGAAATACTGTTCCTCACAGATATTGTCAAAGGTTTGCATAGTTCAACATTTGTATAATAAGGTTTTTGATTCTCAGAGAATTCCAGAAAGAACTAATAAGTTCTTCCTCCAGATTGTCTATGATTTGAAAAATATGAGATCAGCTTGTCCGCGTTAACATGCATCTTCCTTCCTGTTGTTTAAAAAAGGCAAGCGCATCGTCGCTTCTGGAAGTCGTGAGCTTCATCATCATCATCAGCCTTAGAAGTCCACTGCTGGACATTATATACATTTCTAGAAAAAACTATTCTGAGCCCTCCGCATCCACCGATTTTCCGTGATCGTAAGTTCGTAACAATGTCGCCCTAAGCTTATTTGTATTATAATCCACAGAAGCGGAAGCGGCGCGTGCCTCAGGGCTCCACGCCGCTCTAGTCAGCCGTGAAGGCAACGCCCCGCTGCCGACAGAGGCCTCTGCCTACCCCGTGCTGCATTCCTTCGAGCAGCTCACTGTCACCAACAAGCGCAAGCCGGAACCACAGGTGCAACCCCGATCATTACTAAATACGCTTTGCTTGCTTACACATATTTAAAGGTCCTAAGAACCCCTGGTTTTATTATACGAGCGTTCGTTAGTAACACGACGGATCTGTGACGCTGAACAATCTAATCTCATGGCCAAGTAAACTGTCTTTATTATTATTCCTTACCTACCTTAAAACTCAATCAAAAAATTTCAAAAAAATATGATTTATTTAACTAGCACATAGTGACTGCGACATCTTTGCTACATTCCACACAACACTGACCATCCGTACTTCGATTAACAGAGACTCTTCTGCTCAGCCAGCGTATCGTACTGGCAGCTCCTAAAAGTGAAATCTTATACATTTACGGAATTAATGTATAGTCGCATTGAATACTAGCTTTGTTCTCTAGGTCCAAACTATGACACTTCCAAAAACTCTTGTCTGAAAGTAGTGTTTACAGTAGCGCTGATATCTTGGCATGATTATTATGTACTTTATTACAGTCGTAGCCAAACAGTACACGAAAAATAATTCTCGTTTGGAAACTGGGCGTCAAAACAGAATAAAATATTTTTACATATAAATGGAACCGAATGTTAGTAATTTTCTAGACTCAAGTTCCTAATAAACTTATCGGAAGTAGCTTTTTTACGCACTTTTGCACGATTTATGTAGTAAGTAGTCTGTAGCTTAGTTTGGTTAACAGACGCTGGTGGTAGTACAGGTGAGTGTAGTTTGTAAAATCTTATTCTGATTCTAGTTGTGTATGTCTCTACGAAAAAGTTAAATTTAAATCTATCTGTCCATAATGTATGGCTAAATATCTACATGGGCTCTCATTCGTAATGTTCCTATAGCATTGGGCTTAGCAGATGGATAAGTCTCTTGCCATCTCTATTTTTTTACATGAAACTGACAGTGACAAGGTACTTTTAGCGAGCCGCTGCAAAGAGTCAGGCATTATGAATGAGGGGGATGGTATTTATTTTATTATAAGTATTTTATTAATATAATCTAAAGTACTTTAGTTTAGAAATTTAGGTCAATGAAAAATTACTTATTAGCCGGAATTTGGCTAGATTGTAATATTATTAGAGTAGGTTATGAAACATAGAGTACACTAATTCTAAAAAAAAATAAAAAAATATAATCATCTTATAATATAAGTATGTTTAAATAATTTAAGTATATTTATATCATTTAAATGTAAAATATGCATAAGTATGCATATCATTTTAATTAATATGTATTCGATCTTTGTTGTGATATTAAAAGCTGTGTTTGTTTAATGTTTTTTACATTGGGTTAATTGTGCCATATTAATTTAGGTAATAATGTTTATACTTATCATAAATATTAAATTTAATAAATAAAATACTTTATACCGATTCACTGTGCGTTTTGTTACTTACACCTCCTTATTTAATTTCTTTGATAATATATAACTTTAACGATAGCTAAAATACAGATTTTCGCTATAAATTGACTCTCAAAGTCATAGGCAAAATAATATTAATATTTAGATATGACCCGGCAAACCTTGGCCAATAAAGAAATGAATTTAATAAAATGCTAATCTGTAGTTATTTTTATACACAACCAGGAATCGAACCCAACGATTTTTGTGTTATTGATAAAGATTGGTTGCAATCAATACATCAAAAATCGTGTACACTGTCATGTTTCAGTCCTGAAAAAGCTGTCGCCTGCATCATTCTTACTGAAACAAATAATTTGCAATAATAAACACTCTAAATTTATAGAAAAGGCTGCAAACATTTAACACGGTTTTTTTTAGAGAGTAATAAAATAAAGTCTGCCCCTTATTGTGAGCTTATTTTATAGTAGGTGTACTATAAGTGCTTTGCTTTTGTATTTTTGGCAGGCGTTTGTTCCCGAATAGACAATGTCAATAAAAAAAAACGCGTTACTGTGTAACAATAATATTAATAAGAAATATCTTTATCAATTTCAGATCGAAGAAGTGCCCGCGAAAGTTCCCAAGACCGAGGCACTGAATGATGTGACAACGGCTGAATCTGCCATAACCAATGGTAGCTCAAAGTCTGTTGAGACTATGGAAACAGCAGCTGTCGTAGAGAAAGCTGACGCACCAGAAACCATGGAGGTCGAAGAAACTGTTGATGTTGCAGTGGTAGGAACTAAAGAAACCCTCGAGAAAAATGAACCAGCTGTAGAAACTAAAACTGTCCCTGCCGAAATCGCGGAAATAAGTGAAAAAGATGTTACCATGGATGATGCAGTAGTGGATGTACCCGCTGTCATCGAGTTGCCTCCTGTTGAGACGACTGTAGTAATGGCTGATTCTACAGAAATCGCAGAGACTGTCGCCCCTGTATCAAATAATGTAACCGCTCCCACTGCTGAAAATGCTAATGCTGAAAGCTCCATTGCAAAAGCAGAAGTTGTGGTTCCTGAAGTAGCGGAAACCGATGTGCAAGAGGTGATCGACGCGTCACCAAAATCAAAAGCTAAAATGGTTGATGTTGCTACTATTACAGACGTAAATATCGTAACCGCTAAGGCTTTAACCGCTAAGGCTTTAGCATTCTTCGGTCCTTCCGCTGACGTGATTAAATCTCTTGAATCTAAATCTGCAGAAGCGGTAACAGAAGTCGCTAAAACCAAAAATGGCGAAGAAGCTATAGTGACTTTGAAAACTGAAGCATCAGATGAAAAACCAAAAAAAGAAGAAACCCCTGCTGCTGAAGCAACAGCTGAAGTATCTTCTGCCGTAGAATCTACTACTGTGGACGTTGTTGCTAAAGATACTATGGATGCGCCTAATAAAGAATCCAAAGACATGGAAGCCGATCCTTCCCCAATTACTGATGTTGTTGAACCTACCGTTTCAAAAATTGAGGTAACTACCACTACTGATTTGAAGACCGCCGATGTTTCTTCTGTTGGTTCTAAACCCATGGAATCAGAGGATGTTGCCGAAGCAGATGCGAAAAAGGCAAATGACACTGCTCCAGAAATTCCAACACAAGATTCATCTAGTGTGCTGGATGCCACCAAAGTAGCAGCCGCTGCCGTTGTTGAGAACCTCAGTGCAACTGAGATGGAGTCCGTACAAAACGGAGTTGAAAAATCAACAGATAAACCAGCAGAAATGGCTATTGAAGAAGTAGAAGAAAAAGTTCCTGATCAGAAAGACACAGATGATGCGCAAGCTAGTGTGATTGAGCCTATAGTAGAAAAGATAGAGGAAAAGACTGAACCTAATGAGACTGAGAAAATGGAAACTGATACTGCAGTGATTGTAGAGGAAGTTGACCATGTTGTGGAGCCAAAGGAAGCTGCCGAAGATACTGTCAATGAGGCTATTCTGTCTCCTCTTGAAGTCAAAGACATAACAGATGATAAAGAAAGTCTTAGTGAAGTAACTGACATCATGGATGACGTAGTGCCCATTGTCGAGGAACCTTCACAACTCGAGGAAATGGAAGAGCTGCAAAACGCTGGAGACGTACTCGAGAAGGAATGCGATGAAATCTTATCAAAGGTACAAGATGTCACGAACTTAGATTATATGCCAGTTAAGCCTTTGCATACAATCGCCGAAGAAATGGAAACTGAAAATACAGACACTAACGATATTGTAGAACGAATCCTAGATTCTGAGATGGAGCTTAGCATGAAGCCTGAAGATATCGATCTCAACACGGTTCAGGAAATCACTGAACCGAAAACAGATACTGACGAAAGAATTGGTAAAATTGAGCCAGGCACCGAAAAATTAAACGAGACCCCTAAGATTAAAGATGTTGCTGAGGAAAAAATGGAAGTCAGTTCCGATGCTGAAATGGTTTTAGAGAAACTTATTGAACCAGCCATCGACAACGCAAAAGAAGCCACGAACGAACCAATAGTCGAGGAAATGGAAACAGAAGAGGCTAAAGTAGACTTAGTGAAGGAAAGCAAAACGGGTATAGATGTACCTCTAGTCGTGCCAGTGGTTGAGTCAGTGGCTAAACCAGATGAATCTGAGGCAAAGGCGGAAAACAAAGAAGCCGAGAAAGCATTAGTAGCCGAGACAGTTTCAGTAGCCGAGAAAGCTTCAGTAGCCGTAACACAAGAGAACGGTGGTTCACAAGATGCCAAAAAAGATGAAGCCACAGATTCGAAAGTCAACGGAAAATCCAACGGTGACGCAATCGTAAAACTAAACGGAGATGCTCGCAAAGACGACGATTTAAAATCCCGTCTTACAGCAGAAGAGACCGTTAAGGAAAAAGTGAATGGATCCAACGGTGATTCGGCAAATACCGAAAATGCGCAGGGCGACAATAAAGCGGAAACTGAGACACCTGACATCAAAGTAAAGACGGTCGCTACCGACGAGGCACACACCCCAATGGAGCAACCTGTGGAAGCATAAATTGATTCGGTGAGTTTCTTGTATACTTTTATAATAATAAACCTTTATTTTAGTCTTCCTACTAGCTTCCTACCTTTGATAAAGTCACTACACGATGTCATACAGTGGTTTCAAAGTTACTACACAAATGAGAAATAGCCTTCTCTAAGAATAGATACTAAAGGACTAGTCTGTGATCTTATTAAAGATCTTTGAACTGGCAAGGACTGAATGCTGTGTCTTGGCGTGCCACTACTTGACAGGCGCTTTATCGAAGGAGTAATGTCACATGTGCTTTTCCCTGTGATTCCAAGAGTAAGAATAGAAGAGTAATGTTTTCAACTGACGTACAACCAACCCCGTTCACGTACAGTCGCTTGCAATAAGTAGAAGGTACTTTTTTCCTCTACAACTCTCAAAAATGATTTTAAATTCACATCTGAAGGGCAAGTCCCACTTCATTTCGTCACGTTTTCGTTTCGCCTATTTGTCTCTCTAATTAATGGAGAAAAATGAGACAGCAAACATATATTAAGTAGAAACGATCAAAATGAGTTGTTGTCTCATCAATTTTCCAAACAAAAGAGAGAGACACATGCTCACACGAAAACAACATTTGGTAGACGAAATGTGGTAGCAAAACTGGGACTAGGGGTACTGTACCCGAAGTCAGAGTTTTGCTACCACATGAACGACAAAAGAGTCCCACTTCATTTACGAAATGTTGTAAATGAAGTTGGACTTGCCTTGAAGTGTATGTTACTCAGGGTAAATGTAGCTTTCTAATGGTGAAAGAATTTGTGAAATCGGCACAGTAGTTTTGTATGTTTATACAAACAAAAATACAAATCTTTCCTCTTTATAATATTAGTATGTGTGTAAGTGTCGAGTGGTATTCACTAAATTGCTCTATAATTCTACAACTTTCAGTGTCGGAGGGGCGGCGCTAACGTCGTGAGTCGCAGCATTTTCATCTCGGGAAAGACAAGATCGAGTTTTCTTCCGTGCAAAACTCACACCTGTCGTTTTGTGTACACTGTTGTCGAAAACTATTCCATAAGTATGTATTGACCAGTGAAATAATTAGTGTTTCATGTTGTCGAGTTTAATCTGTTGACAAACAAACTGAATGTAATCAAACAATAATAGTCTCTCTTTTTTTAAGCTAAACTAGTTTATTTATTCAGCAGATTGACTCTACCAATATTTTATAATGTAGATAGGTACTGTAAGATTGTCTACCAGTATCTGACTGTATCAGGATGTTTCTCGAACTTTTTTATATCGCCCTAAAATTAGTAAACTTCGTTATGAAGATGATGACCATTTTGAATAAGTCACGAGTTTGTTAATTTTGTTGAGCTATAGAATTTACAAAAGTGTCAATTTTAATAAATATGCGAAAAAAATGTGCCATGAAAAACTTTGTATCTGTATATTTTCGTTTCGTAAAAAGCTATAGTTTTGATATAGTTAGATATTGGTACACATGTAATTTTTAACCTTGACATAAGTAAAATTAACTGTTAGCTTGTAAGATTTTGTCATTCCTCAATTTTATTCATAAGATTAATTGCGATTCTCATAAAAACAATTCAAATATTTACACAGGCAATGTAATGTGTCCGCTAGTCTACGCGAGTCGTCTAATCGTTGGATGATGATGAACTAAAATGATTTTAATTTGATTATTCGCACAAACTGTACCCGTAGTTTGAGTTTTACGCGATCAGTTTGAATAATTCGTCTCGCCTACGTGTCTCATTCTTTTGTATGGAGAAATGATGAGACAACAACTCGTTTCGATCGTTTCTACCAAGTTTCTACGTTACGTATTGTTGTTGTCTCATCTTTTCTCCATAAAAAAGAGAGAGACGTAGGCGAAACAAAATGTTCAAACTGATCGAAACCCAGGCTGCGGGTACTGACCTCTGGAGTAGTTTCAGCGAAATTGTGCTTGATTGTTTTGGTGGTTTCTACTCCTGCATGACATTGGTATGCATCCGCGATTGCATAGAGCCGCGCCACCCCTTTATATTTTCCGTTTAGTGGGATCGCGGATTCCAAATCATTGTATACGTATTTTTAATCTTCCAAATGAATTAATTCCAATCCACCAGCAGTGTACACAAAAACCGTATTAGTTCTTAATAAGTATTAATTGTAATGTGATTCTTAATTATTATAATGTGTATACCATAATTTAAAATACTCGATTTTTGATTTATTTTACTAACTGCCAAACTCTGCCGCTTTGAAGTTGGTTTCGGTGAATGGTATTAATGTGATATCCAACTTGACAAGACTGGTAGTGATCGTTTGGTAAAGAAGGGAGGGGGGCTGTGGTTATTTATTAACACACAAAACTGCATTTACGTATTTTTGGTTTAATTTATTGACACAATTTTAAGCGGTTTAATTTTATTATAATTTATATGTATAACACTAAGCTCTGCCGATAGTGTATTTAATTTAATAATTTGTGCTATGAAATTTGCTGAGGCAAGTTACGTGCTTCGATATTTATTATCGAACAATATCTGGCTATTGGATCTAGTCGAATCTATTCGAATCTCGTGTTCCCATTTTTGACTGACTTGTATTAATTATTGGTATTTTATTTTTTAAGCTATAACTTTGGTTCCTGTACGACTTAGTTTTAAGGTGAAGGGAAAGGTAATGATTTACGGAAACCAACTTCAAGTGACATGAGCATTCTTTATCTGACTGATTTTTGACTTCCCATGGTTGTATTTATTCAGGAACTTTGAAAAGATATGAGCATTTTTGTATTCAAAACTCCATTTTATGTTCAATACTATTCTGTATAAAAATCTTAATTGTAATTTTAATAGTCACTACTAATGACGTTAAAATATAATGGATGTAGAATATATTTGTGTTTTTATTGTAGTTTGCTTACCTACCTCTTAGGTTAATACCTCATAGTGCTTACCTACCTCTTAGGTTAATACCTCATAGGCCGGAGCGGAATACTGAAATAAGGAGGTACCTTGTAATTAGCCCACCGTCGATTTTAGATTGCCATATATAATTATAGTTTATTTTAATTGGCTTGCCCGAGTTTAGAGTGATATGGACAAATAAAAGTAAGTTTTATAGCCTGCCCACACATGCGACAATGCTGTGAAGTTTTAAAGTTCGCAGCATATCGCCTAGATGTGGCCGTACCTAGTCGACATTACCGCGGTTCAAGAAATAATAGATTTATATTGTGCCAAGTAGAACACTTCGGCATCAAATGGTGAGCGCCTTAAGGACGCATGCAAATACCACCAGAACCAAAATCAACTTGTGCCACACACTGTGGTGTGTTTTTTACCTAGTTTGTTTAGGGATTCTAGTAACATATGCATCATCATTATCATCATATTCTTGTCCATATTTCCTGTGGGGTCGGCACAACAGGTTTTCGTTCAACACTCCTCTATTTTCCGTCATTTCAGCTGTCACTCCTATCTTACTCATGCTATCCCTCTTCACACAATCTATCCATCTTTTCTTTAGCCTACCTCTATTTCCGATATCCATTCATACCTTGCACTTTTCTCAGGTACATGACATTCCTTCGCATGATCGATAACTTCAAAAAGTATAAAGCAAATGATTAAAAGTAACTAGGTAGGTACCTTAAATCCATTTTTTTATATTTAAAAAGGACTAAGAGGCTCGAGTAATCCCAGAATGTCCTTTTTGCTAAACAGATCCAAATCTACTTAGCACTTTAATAACTAGCCTGGATTCAAAAATGAACCGAGGACTAAACTCAAAACGCTAGGTAACGGCCGGTCGTCGACTTCAGTAGGTACAGTCAGCGTCAAAAGTAGATTGGCATGTCTGGCTGGACTGTAGTTCTAATATTTCTTAAACCAGCTCACTTTAGATTTCAATTTTGAGCTTTATTTGAAGATCCGAAGTTGCCATATTTGACAAATCCAGAACAAAAAGGGCATTTGCTTACTGATGTTGCCAATCTACGTGTGATGCCTATTAGCTAACAATTTGAAATCAAATTTTGCGTAGTTTTGGGGATTTATTCTAGTGGCGGAATTTTTAGGCCTCTGTCATGGTATAACCACGAGAAAAGTGGAAAGCCAGCGGTCACCCATTCTTATAGGTACCCTAAAGTGCCTACTATAAACTGAAAGCCTGCTACCTGTGGGGAAAGCCTAAACGAAGAAGAGTATCAGTCAGCGAGTGCATGGGAATGCCATCTCAGGGTAGCGCTATCCGTCTGGTTCGACGTTACAGTCGTCAACTAGGTACTCTGACTAAGCGTATAAAACCCACTAAGTTTTATACACCAACTCAGTAACGCTCATGCACGCATAATATGTAGGTAGGTACTATCTCAGTTTTTAAGAACATTCAGGGGAGCAAACAAAATGTAAGTAAAGCAATGAACCTACATGGCCGCATTCGAATAAAAAATAATTAGAATCGGAGCCGAATAATCTCAGTAGTAACGGGAGGTCTGCGAGGTGATGTGGAGGTTGAATACAAAGGGCATAGAAACTCTGTGGTCGGACCGCGCGGACACAAAGCTAATAGGGTTGCCATAATATCCGGACTTGGCCGGCTCTTTGGCCTTCATGTCCAGTTTATAAGAACACCAGGAGACCACCGAGACATAATTCAATGCTTATCACAAGTTTTGACAGAAAACTCATAGAATTTCAGTCAAACTTCGAACCAAATCGAGATTGGGATTGGAATCCAGTGTCTTTAGGTAGGACAGGTAACTAGGACTAGGTTAATAAGCATCTTTTTCCTGCCCATAAAGTTTAAGTTGCCATTTGCCATTTATTCGGACTCTTTGATCTTCATGTCAAGTTTATAAGAACACTAACCACCACCGTGACAAAATCCATTACCAATCTCAAGTTTTTACTTCTCTAAAAAATCCAACGATATCCAGATTGGGATTGGAATCGAGTGTCGGTGGTAGGTTACCACTCATACTAGGTTACTAAGTATCTTCTTCTTTCAGCCTTTATCCCACTTTATGTGTGGCACAACATGGTTACCTCCTATTAAACATCTTAGTTGTGACCTACTTGAAAATAAACAGTCGTACCGACTGTTTATTTTCAAGTATTTAAGTTTTTTTTTTTTTTTTTTTTAATTAACCTATTTTGTTCCACTGCTGGGCAAAGGTCTCCCCCAAAGACTTCCACTTATCTCTCTCTCGAGCCTCCTCCCACCATCTCCTCTCAAAGGTGTCGATATCGTCGTAAAAGAGCCTCTTTGAAGCGCACTTAAAATCCTTTCACCACACCTGGTTCGAAAGAATCAGTGACACGATAAGAAGAATAAGAAGAAGAATAGTTTTATTTCTGTTAGCTTCTGTACATTGTATCCGGCTTTCAAAATGGCAACCTCTACCGTGGCGGGTTATTCTCAACTCAAAGCTCTCGCTGCCGAGTGGAGTGCTGACCGCAGTGGACATTGTGGTAGCTTGGAGTCACGTAGAGCTGAGCTGAGTGAATATACAGATACCTAGGACGTACTATTAAGATTCAATGACTCGGGAGGGATTTTATGATTTATGTTTCGGGCGGATAAGATTTGATATTCATATTATGTGAATTTGCAATAATTTGTAAAGATGGTGTTTTTTTTAATTACAAATGTTTTAGATGAGGTTAACTATCAAGTTTTATCATGCGCACTTGATGTGCGGGCAGGTTTTTCCGCAAGTAGGCCGCTGGTGGGCCCTTTTTGCGTGACCCTTGACACGTGTTGCTCGAACTTTTTTAGGTTCTACAACACGCCGGTTTCCTCACGATGTTTTCCTTCACCGTTTTGAGAGTACTGGCATAGTGCACATAAATTTTTCGACAGAAAAACTCATTGGTACACGAGTGGATTTGAACCCACGACCTTCGGATCGGAAGGCGGGGCTACTACCACTAGACCACCAGTGCTCTCCGAGGTTAACTATCACAGAGTAACGTTATTTGTCGAATAAAAATGTCGGGCCCCTTCTTTTTTACAGACTAAAAAAGAGAAAAATATATTATATTTTTTCTCATCCCTCACATTAAATAGGCATATACATGTACATCCATAGTGATCGCGAGTTGAGCTTAATTCTGAGATGATACTTAAGTGAACTAGACTCACTCTTGTCCGTACTTTATTGGTAGAGCACGGTAGGCGGTGTAGAAAAAACAAGGTCCATACAAAAAAAATTTTTTTTGCTTAAATTTTTCTTTAATTCACTTCAATGTAAAATAAAAAAAATATCATATTAGCCAATGAAACGAGAACTTATAAGAGTACTTGCGGATGTTCGTAGAATGATGCACAACTGCTCGTTTTTCGCGATCCTTTTTGCCGCGCACGAGTAAGTTGTGGAATGAGCTGCCTTCTGCGGTTTTCCCTTGGAGCTTCGACATGGGGTCCTTCAAAAGGCGGGTGTATCGTTACTTAAAAGGCCGGCAGCGCATTAGCACCACCTCTGGTGTTGCAGGTGTCTATGGGCTAAGGTGACTACTTCTTCCATCAGGTGGCCCGTCTGCTCGTCTGACTGCTATGGCATAAAAAAAAAAAAAAAAAAGTAAGAAACCGCGAATATAATATAATATATTAACTGATAGTTAACTGATTCACAGATAGAGCCGGACACGAGCTGACGTCACGGATTCTTGTGCCCGCGCACTTGTCTGACTCACTCGCATGTGTCATCGACGCCGACGCCCTGTGCATACCTTGTACCTTGACGACTGGCACACCGCCTTTTAGATCCGCCCTCCATACTTGACTGGCTCACAGTTGGTAGTAGCTCTGCCTTCTGCGACGTAGGTCGTGGGTTCGATCCCCACCGAGAAGAAATATTTGCGTGGTTAACATAAATATTTGTTCTCTGTCTGGGTGTTATATTGTATTCTAAGTATGTATTTACAAAAAAAAAAAAACTATTCAAGTATTATATCAGCTATCCGGTTCCCATATTACAAGTTCTGCTTAGTTTGGGGCTGGGTAGTGTTGTGTGAATTGTCCACAATATTTATTTATTTATATTACGGAGCTTGCGCCTGAGCGGCTACTACAGCGGTACTATTCCAATCCCAATCTCAAATTTTTACGGAATTTTGACAGAAAACCAAGAGTACATCATCATCATCACGCTGAAGAAGTCCTTTGCTGGACATAGACCTCCCCTACACATTTCCAGGAAGAACGATTCTGAGCTCTTTCCATCCACCGACTTCCCGCAATCTTAACAATGTCGACGGTCGATCTGGTGGGTGGGTGCCCTACGTTTCGTCTTCCGGTTCGTGGTCGCCATTCGAGAACCTTTACTCTCCAACGGTTGTCGGTTCTTCGAGCTATATGGCCTGCCTATTGCCACTTCAACTTACAAATTTTAAGAGCTATGTCGGTGACCTTGGTTCTTCTACGGATATCCTCATTTCTGATACTATCACGTAGTGAAACTCCCAGCATAGCTCTCAGCTTGTGTACGAGGCCAATAGTTAGCGACACGTCTCAGTTCCGTAAGTCATCACTGGCAACACGCACTGATGAAACCAAAAGTACTTTTGTTAAAATACTGAGGTTAGCGGAAGGTTTGGTTTGAGGACATAGGAAGTGTGCTTTGCCTATGTGGCATTGCGCAGTGCCCATAGCTCTGTCACCCGACTCCGCTCTGGCATTGAAAGGTGCCGTCAAGACAAGTTATCAAGAAGGTACATTAGAAAGGTTGTCTGGAAGAGATCGCTCTTAGCGATAAGGCCCATTGTACTGATTATTTTTGTAATAGTTTCTGTATGTATTTCTTTGTGTACAATAAAGTGTTAATCTATCTATCTATCTACATTAGGGAAACTGATCCTGAACCTGAACCTGAGCCTGGTTTCAGGTTCAGATTCACCATCAAAAATTGTATGTTACCCGGTACTTCCCCGGTACGTTCGATATCGATAATTTTACCGGGAGCATGCCCGAAACAAAGAAACACACAAACAGGCAAACACACAAACAGATCCAAATTAGAACGTGCCACATAGTTAGTTCCGTAGCAAATGTAGCAGCTTAGTGCTACGAGAATCGTCACTAAAGTACACCACACACTCTGCACTCAATGATAAGGAAAATTATTTATTATGTAAAACAAAAGTACCTATCGTCCAATTTGCTGTTTTTAAACGCCGGCACAGGAATGTTTTTCTTCCATCAATCGAAAACTGCAGTTCTTATTTACAAGTGTATAAACGCACTGAATAACTACATACATAATATATCATGTAGGAAAAACTAATTGGTAGCAATATGTTTTTTCTTTTGGTTTAAACAAACCAAGCCCAAGACTGAAACGGCAGTATACTAAACTGGCATAGCAAAGAAAGACCTCGAGGCATTTGCCTGAGAGTACTTAATGAAGATGTAATAAAAAAGTTCAAGAATGACTACTGAGCAGAAATTTCTGGTTAGCGCTCGACGAGGCAACACGTCCCTTAGTGCAGAAGTGAGTCAATTTTCCTGAAGATGTTTCGTAGAGAGACGAAACACGTGTCGAAATATTGTTATTTTATTTTTGTGGTATTTTTGTTGTGTCTACTAAACCTTATTTCACTTTGCAGGATTTGCGGGTGCTGCGTAGTGCACACACAAGTCTACATTAAGTTTACTTATATAGACAAGATTGGCGGATTAGTACTATTTGTTCTAGTTCATTTATGTGTACTATGCCAGGGCTCTCAAAACGGTGAAGGAAAACATCGTGAGGAAACCGGGGAGTCGTAGAACCTAAAATGTTCGAAACATGTGTCTAGTACACGAAAGGAGCCTTTCTGAGGCGCACTTAAAATCCTTTCACCACACTGGTTTCGAAAGAACTAGTGACACGATAAAAAGAAGAAGAAGTTCATTTATGTCTAAAAGTTAGTGGTGATCGCAGTGGCACACACTCGGTGGACGTCCTCGGTTATACAATTGTTATATGTATAGGCTGAGGTTACTGCTCAACATCATGTGGGCCACCAACACTAACCCTCGTTATTCTTATTAAAAATATAATTAAATATAACACACAAAAACATTAATAAAGTAGGTCCTTTCAATATACCAAGAACCTGAAAAGCAGTTTCCATTTTCTTCATTTATTATTTTCACAATGAACAAAACTTCTAGTAGCAAACTGACACAGTTTATAAATAGGTACCGAAACGTAGAAAATACTTTCTCTAAAATATCGAAAGCATGATGCTAAGCAGAATATGCAGTGGTTCTAAACGGCTTAGGACGAAATCCAAGAGCATCAAAAAGTAATTTGCCGTCGATCATAGAGACGCCGAAGCAGCAAATATGAAAAGGCATTTTCTCAATGTAGAGAAATCATAAGCTAAATTGGTTAAAGTGAAATTGAGCAAGAGATTATTTTCATTAGAAAACAAGATTAGTCATGCCACCTGATGTTGAGCTGTTACAAATAACAATAGCAAAAAAATAATTCGACAAATAAATATGACGAAAGATAGGTCGCCTTATGCATAGAATTTTATGTATTTTCTTTCATTCTTAAGGTGCTTTCCATGAGAAACATAATATTTATGAAAAATTAACAATATAATGGATTACGCAGGTTTCTTAATTAGTACATTTACAACTACCAATCACGGCATCGAGTGGAGCTATTGAGGTGGCGACATATTGGTCGAGGAGGGTTTAGGGTTTAGGGTCTTGACTCGATAAGAAGAAGAAGTGGTATAAAGAGTACGCCTCTATGTTCCCGCGCTATCAGTTTTCTTGAGTCCGCGCGTGTATGCGTCGCACCCTATACCCTTGGCTCGAACGGGGGTAGTCAGGGTGCGTGCCCCCGTGTCCTCGGGCCGACCCCACGCCCGCTGCCCCTGCGTCCTTGCACACCCTTGCAGATATACTGGAGATCATTTTCGGCTGCACGCGGTTTCAAGAAAATTGCCGTCTGCTTTTGTTTTGCTCTTTAAATAGTTCAAGTTAAAGTGGATGTTGTATAAGCTATTGCGAAGAAAACAAGATTTTTTTACTGGTTAAATATGAAGTCCAATCATATTTTGGAGTAACTCTTATTTTTTCAGTGCTTAGGTACTTAGCTTGGCTCATCTACCATGAGCAAATTATCAATAGTGTAGGTAACTATAGCGTAACATGGTTCATAAAAATTACATAGGAGTCAGGGCCAAGTCCTGTCATAAACTTAATAAAAATGACTCTCTCAGCGGGTCATTCACTAACGGTCTTTCCTGACAGAATTCTGGTACGTTCGAGCATGTTTTCGAAAAGGCATGCGATGTTTCCTTGTATTCTGGTGAACAACCGGCACCTTGAACGTGTTGTCAGTGTCAGCAGGCCTATTAGCTAAGAATAAGCAATAGCGATAGCAGTGGTAGTATAATATGCTGGAAAATTGCAGTTTTTGCCAAATAGATAAGCAATAATAATAATCAAATAGTTCTGTTTAGTTGAAAACAGAGAGAAATATGGCATTGCTGTGTTTTTATACCGAATAGGTAATTTGTTCATAGTAGTAAGAAAAAAATATTGCACATCGGCTAATCTCGGCTTCCTAATGCGTAGCGTGCGTCAGAAAGAGATAGCGCTCTACGAAAGCAGAATAGCTGATTTGCAATTTGTATTGCCTACAACCGTACTATTTTTAGTTTAGGGTACTTAATTACGTGTCATAATTACTTTTCATTACTTAGATACAGTTCTAATCCTGGGCATTTAATCTGTGTTTGACTGTTAAGTGTTTTTTTATCGCGAAAAATACCAGTTTCTTCCATGTAATTTTAAAGGCAATGGCAATCCAGAGATAAAGAAAATAAAGAAGGAAAATAAATTTTTTTGACATACATACATAAGTTGTACATACATGTGACGTTAACAATAGATAATGGTAGTAATATGACAAATAGGCCCCGACTCAGCTTTTTGCTGTCTGACAAGGCATATCTACCATGTCAAGAAGCGCTGGTTTTCTAAAAAGATCTAGAAGTCTTCTGCATATTCATTATCAGAGAGGCCACTACCTCTTAACCATCCTAACATGCTACGCTACGTTTGGTGGTACGCTATGCTTGGTAAAGTTCACCGAGCTTAACAATTCTTGATTACATCCGACCAATCAGCTTCAAATCTTTACGGCAAGGCTGATGGCCGATTGGCTGCATGGAATCAAGAGTTGTCTATGCTCGGTGAACTTATCCAAACTTGGCGGTAAGACTACGAGGCCACACTCGTCACCAGACGCCACTGGCAATCGTATTGTGTCATGGCTACACTATCGTTTGGAATACGTTGCCCACCTTTCTCCTCTTCTAACAATTCGGCTGCCCGGCGGGTTCCGCCTATTCCCACGCAGCTTTCTAATTTTCGATCAGTATAAGTCCGAGTTTTTTCTTTTACTTTTATGTATTGCCAGCACAGAGACTCTGTCCAAACCAAGCTCCTAGCAGGAGCTAATCGCACGTTTTTGATAGTGTATGGTGTGGTCACGCAAACACACAAAAGCTCCTCTCGCTGACACAGACTATGTGATTCCATGTTCTTCCTTTTTTTTTCATGTAGTATTTGCTTTATAGATATTCAATTTTAAAACAACAATTATTTATACATTTTTCGCTACTAGAACTTTAACATCACGAAGCTGATGATATATCGCCATCTCGTGAAGCAGTTTCGCTTCAATCTCAAATTAATCGATATCAATTGTGTGTGTACCTCACCATACTCTGTCAAAGAACGTGCGATCAACTCCTGCTAGGCGTTCACGTTTTGTTTGGAGTCACGCGAGTTCTTAGCCAGCCCGGTAGAGGCGCTTATCGCGTCCATACCCGGGCTCGCAATACTTACAGAAAACTATGCACGAATAACGTAAAAATAAGCTCGGACTTGAGGTACTGACCTGATTTTATTTCCGCATCTCTTTTCCTACAGCGACGGTTTCCTAATAAACGTTAACGGTTTTTATGAGAAAAGTGTTGGAACTAACAAATGGCCCACCTAATGTTGAGTCTATTTATGACGCGTGAGGGCTGGAGAGTATTTGGTTCAGAGCATCAGCATTGCCTTTCAGCATGGCAATATACGAGCAGCGTCTTGGGGAAGTATTAACATTGATTTTAGTAAATCTTTAGATTTTAGTAAAAAAATCGGTTGTCTGTAAAGTCAGTTTACTGACGATAATTGAACGTGACAGCGTTAAATGGAACGCCTCAGAGCGAGGTAACGCCACATGAGTCATGTTTTTTCGTGCGTGCAGCCGGCTCCATCGAATCATACTCTTTTTTTTGTGGCCAACCCAAAAATAATAATACCTAATGGCCTGCGCACACCTAGTTCGCTGGCGGTAGCGAACAGTGAAACGCTGTCAAATCTCAAATCTGACAGCGATATTTGACAGCGTTTCACTGATCGCTACCGCCAGCGAACTAGGTGTGTTCGAGCCTTAAGTTGTGTCATTCATCAGAGATGCTGATGACAGTACTTCTAAAGGCCTGCGCACATCTAGGCCATGGCGATGGCGATCAGCTGAAACGCTGACAAATATGACAGCGATATTTGGTTTCAGCTAATGCAGGCCTTAACTTTGAAGGAAAACATCGGCATGTCCTGGATTCTGCAAAGAAAGAAAACACTAGTTGTCTAGTGCAAGAAATGAGTTTTTAATGATTTTTTATACAACTTAAACACGGAATAAGCATAAGTATTAATTAAGTTGTAACCATCGGTTTAAACTTTTTTGTAATAAAATATCTTTTGGTTCGAATGGGTGGAATCGAACCATACATAGTTTTTTTAAGTTTATTTCCACGCTGTTGCTACGTTGCCTCTCCCCCATTGGGAGAAAGTGGGAGAAAGAGGAGTAAATTCATAAGTAAAGTAGATTACGTATGTAGGTAGACACTATGTGGGTGTGAAAGTGGATTACAATGGTAACCCAAAAATTGCCTGATGATTTTCTACGAAATGTAAAAACATCCTATGTGAACTATGTATAAGTACCCTTACCGCTGTTGTTAGGCAATGCGCTAGGGTATTATTGGACCTTACGAAAATACTCGTCAAAACCTTGCTATCAATCACTTGGTTTTGTGCTAACTGATAATAACAGAGAATAAGAATAACTGTAACTGTTGTAACTGCCCAGCAGTGGGCTAAGTCGGGCTATGGGCGCCGCTAAACATCATCAACCTATATTAGTCCAACGCTGGTTGTAAAGGGTCGGACTTGGGCGGAAGAGCCCGGGTGGTTGACCACAAGCCCGGGGGGCCCGAGCCAAACATTTTTCGAATTTATCATTTTAATTTTTCTCTAATTTAATGCATCTGTTATTTAGTGTTACATTTAGGTGCAAGTGGTGCGAACTAGCCAGCGCAGGCCTCCTATCCTTTTGCTGTCGCGTGGTTGCCGCAAGCCCCGCAAGCCAGGCCCGTGGTGGGCCCGTGGGGGGCCGTGGGGGGCCGTGGGGTCCGTGGGGGGCCCGCGCAGGCTGGAGCCCGGGCAGCAAATGCCATTTTGACTATATGACCAGTCCGACGCTGGACGTACATACTCGCTGGTCTCTCTAAAGACGCACCATTGAGCCCGGTCTTCGGGTCTCCTCCTCTAGTGCTTGCCAGCAACGTTTCGCAGATCGTCGCCTCACCTTGCCGGAGGGCGTCCTACACTACGCTTACCTAAAAGCGGTCTCCACTCTAGTATTCGTTTGCTCCAACGATTGTCTGTTCTACGGCAAACATGACCAGCCACTTCAGCTTACTAATCCTTTGAGCTATGTCGATTACCTCGGTTCTCTGTCGGATAACCTCGTTCCGAATTTTATCCTTCAGAGAGACTCCAAGCATAGCTATAGCTCGCTGTGCTGAGCGACTTTCAGTTTGTGGACCGATCCTGCTATTATAGTGTCCATGTTTCGGCAGCAGGTAGGACGCACTGCTTGTCTGGTTAAAGACTTTGGTCTTCACCCGATGCTAAGTGGCAACCATAGCCCATAACATAGCAATGCCTCGTAGGTCACGCACGTCATTACAGAAACGTTCCCTACGATGCACTGCTTTGCATCCGACGTGGTGTCAGTCAGCAACACATTGTCCAAATTAACCACCTATCTACGGGCTAGTTTCAAATTTTAAGGTTCTACGTCGTGCATACTCGCAATGTTTTTTTTCACGGTTTGAGAATGCTGGCATAGTGCACATACATTATATACATTTTTAGACAGGAAAACTCAATGGTGGTGACTGGATCTACACCCACGACCTTAAGATCGGAAGGCGGTGACGTTACCACTAGACCACCAGTGACCTAACGTATAAATATTAAAAGAAAAATAACGACGGCGAGTCGCAGTTGCTGCGTTGTATCGCACTCTACTGGTGTCACGGAAGACCAGCGTTATAGTGGCGTTCGCTACTATAGCATATGCTGGGGGACGACTAATTTTTATGTCGGCAAGTCGGCAAGTTTATGATGCGCACTTGATGTGCGGGCAGGTTTTTTCACAAGTAGGCCTCTGGTGGGCCCTTTTTGCGTGACCCTTGACACGTGTTGCTCGAACTTTTTTAGGTTCTACAACACGCCGGTTTCCTCACGATGGTTTTTTTCACCGTTTTGAGAGTACTGGCATAGTGCACATACATTTTTCGATAGAAAAACTCATTGGTACACGAGTGGATTTGAACCCACGACCTTCGGATCGGAAGGCGGGGCCACTACCACTAGACCACCAGTGCTCTCTAATTTTTATGTCATTGTTACTGGAATATCATCCTTGTGTGATACTTGTGTGGCATTAAATGAATAACCTTTGATTTTTAGTTGATCTACATTATTTAAACAACAAGCAACGGCTCAATTAACGGCTAATCTATCGCTATTGTTACTTCTTAAAAAATAGTCCAGCCAAAGAACTTTTATTCGCGGCGTTACATAAAATTTTGACACCGAATTCGTGGCGCTCTACCATACCGCATATCGGCCACCCCTCACCATGAACCACAAGCGACAGTCCTCGATCTCCTATCTCCATACTGTCTTCACCAGTCGTCGCTTGATATCGCAATGGAAGTGGGTATCGTGGTACGGAGGTAGCTGTTTTTCTGATGCGATCACAAACCGGTTGACCATCGGCGTAATGACGGCGCGGCCGTGGTTGAGAGTTGAGCCAGCGTTATAAATGTCGAATACCTACTTTGCATTTGTTGAAATAGGTATCACTATCGTCATATTACTGAAGAAATGAATTACCAATATGCGATATCAACTTGACTTGACTTCACTCGTTTATCGAAGACGGGCATCCACAGCACAGGATAAGGAGGAGTGGAAATGGGTTAACACGTTAGCTGCGGCACCAATTTTTGCATACTTTCCGTTCCTGCGGCACGAGGTATAATCGGCCCGTACCGTGACCAGACGTTAGGGCGACACGCGGTCTATTAGACCCCACCTCCTTTTACAGACTAAAATCCATTTTCTGGCGCGAAATCAAAGATAAATGAGAATTTTGGTCCTTATTGATATAGACAGTGAATTCATGAACCCTAATCCACCGTCGCCCCGGGATCTGATGGCTAGTTTAGGAATTATTAGCAAAACAAAATATGGGATCTTATACACCTCGTAACGCACTGAAATAGGGCAAATTTTCGCTGCGATTAGTGATGGGAAAAATAATATCGACGTTTTTAAACTGTCTTAACTACGCAACGACTTGACCGATTTTGATCAATTATATCTCATTAGATCGTTTTAAGGGCAAAACCTGGCAAAACAACACAAAGCTATCAAAGGATACATTTTTTTTTTAAATAATCTAAATTGTGCTTGAAGGCGCCATAAAGAAAAAAAAACCGGCCAAGTGCGAGTCAGACTCGCGCACGAAGCGTTCCATTCTATACCATTAAGAGGCACCTATTACAGACTTATTATTGGAAAATAATGGATTACGGTTTATGCATAAGGTTTATCTTTCTATTTGTATATGAAAATCTTAATGCGGTTCACAGAATAGAAAAAAAAGGCAACCAGAAGTAGAAAAGAAACTGTCCTATTTATTCCAATCGACGTGATGCACAACACTGGTCGCGGGAAGCTCGCGTTGAGTGCGGTACGAGGTCAGGGGGGATATGGGACGTTTTAGCCTCGTTCCGCACTGCATTAAAATTATATTAATTCAGTGCGGCACGAGGCCTAAGACATCCGGTACCAAGGTAGGTACACCACCGAGTCCATGAACCATTAGTGATCTCAAATATATATTTATCTCTTTCCTACACTGGACCAAACCAAAGCTATGCCATTCGCACGACAGAGAAATTCACTTTTTTGCTTGCCGCACCACAGGGAAGTTGCATCAGGGGTGACTTAGGCCTCGCTTCGCACTTAACGTGTTAAGGAGGCCTTTACTCTGCAGTGGGACGACGCAGGTTAAAAATAATGCAAACATTAAATCACGCTTCATTTCCATGGGGGTAGACAGAGAACACGATTTCCACTTGCTACGATCGTGACACATACCTCTTTCACTTCATTCACTCATATAATTCGTAACCTATCTAAAAATAATAATTATAAATATAGATATTAATCTAGTCGATAATAATTTTGTTTTTCTTTTGTACATTCTGATTTCTAACCCTGCCTTTTTCAAAAATACAGCGTAGGCTCACAACTTTTATAGACAGTAGTCACTTTTGTATACTAACTAGCGGCTGCCCGCTGTTTCGCTCCCACTCAACACATTGACTGGCCTCTCAGCGCAGTTGGTAGTAGCTCTGCTTTCTGCGCCGTCTTGCGCCGTAGGATCGTGGGTTCGATCCCCACCGAGAACAAATATTTGTGTGGTTAGCACAGATGTTTGTTCTCTGTCTGGGTTTACATTGTATTCTAAGTTAGAGTTTACAAAAAAAAAGTATTATATCAGCATCATTAGTAGCCCTGCTGCAGGGCTTCCACGAGCTGCATATGGTTATGGCTATGGCTGTCAAATTGTGTATAGATAGGCTGACCCACACATTCATTTTCTTCTTGGGTTTGATGTGTTGACACTGTTGACACAATTTTGACAGCCATAACCATAACCATATGAAGCTCATGGTAGGCCAGCAGCTATCTGGTTCCCATAGCTCTGCTTATTTTGGGGCTAGATAAAGTGTTGTGTCCACTATATTTATTCATATTTTTAGGGTTACATAGTCTAAGTACTTCTACGATCAAATCTAAAGACTCAATTATTATTCAAGACATAATGTAATTACAAAGTTTCTTACATATTTGGTTCAGTGGTCACGGGTTCGAGTGGTAAAAAATCGTGGTAAAACTCTTATTCTTCCACTAGTTCTTCCCAAGCAGTGTGGTGCAAGGATTAACATTGATGTTTTTTTTTTAACAACAAAGATAGTAAACAAGCATACGGCCCACCTGATGGAAAGCGGTTACCGTTGCCTATGGACGCTTGCAACACCAGAGGCATCACGCGCGTGATGGAAGACCCTTGCTTCGTCCGCTCGACGGACGCTGCCTACTGCGATGTAGGGTCATCACTAGGCGAGTACGTTGACCCCGGGGTCACCAAAACAAACGGAGTTCATGAGGCCGTATTTACAATATTTACCCCTTTATGCATAATTGCGAATAATTACTTTGATAGGCCTTCGTGTTTTTTATTGATAATCTTTATCATATCGACTGGCGTTTCAGCTCAGTTGGTAGAAGCGCCGTTGGTCGTGGGTTCGATCCTCAGCGAGAACAAATATTTGTGTTATGAACACATATTATGTTGCTTCTCTGTCTGTTTTGTTATATTGTATTTAAAGTATGTAATATGTATATATAAAAAATATAGAAGTTTTATATCAGCTACCTGGTTCCCATAGTACAAGCTCTGCTTAATTTGGGGCTATATAGTGTGGTGTGGATTGTTCACAATATTTATTTTTATTTTATTTCTCGTGTTTTTTTCAGATAGAAGGAAACATTATTATATTACTTTTATAGTGTACAGCAAGTATTTATGGAAATCTTTAAAAGATTTCCACAAGTGCCCAAACATCCCAAAGGTGTGCACCGATTGGGGTTCGAACCCACGACCCTCTCCTTGATGCGTGAATTTCCGCAAAACCGCAGTGAGTGTATCGTAGATCTCACAACACACAACAACAATGTCACTTAAAACCAATTCAACATCCACATCTCTGACTGGCTGATCTTTGACTGGCTCTCAGCTCAGTTGGTAGTAGCTCGCTCTGCCTTCTGACCGTAGGTCGTGGGTTCGATCACCACCGAGAACAAATATTTGTGTGGTGAACAAAGATGTTTGTTCTCTGTCTGGGTGTTATATTGTATTCTATGTATGTATTTATATTTTAAAAAAATCTCGCTGTTTCAGTAATAGAGGTAACTATGATGATAAATCGAAAGAATGAATCCCAGATATAGAGGTTTGCTTTGTCCCACTAACAGAGGTATTTCAGTGCCAAAGTTTCGGGACCTCAGCATGAGTTCCAGTTATGAAGATTTCCCACTTATCCAGGTCCCACTAAACCAAGTTTCACTGTATTTATTTATTTATCGTCCACATTTGAACTGGTAACATTAATGTTCAATGAATAAGTACTATGAGAGTTAAAAACGTTTAGATAATTTATTACTTCGTTCCGCATTAAATTATTATCCGTATTTTCCTAAGGTATTTGATAAGATGGATTCGAAATTCGAACTCCTAATTAAATAGGCTTCAAAAACCACCCCAGTTCTGAAATTTGTTAATTCAAGGATTTAACTTGGATCCTTCTCTTGGCGAAGTCTGAAACAGACTTTGAACTTCAGTCAAGAAGTTTTTTGACGCTATTTTAGTAGCAGGCTATTTTTGCTGAAAAAATCAACACTTATTTAATGTTCGAATTGAACTGCCATAGCCATCTTTTTTGATTGAAAAATATATCTAATTAAATTAAAATGAGGTTAGTTGTATTGCATTTGATTTACATAAATCTTTGGCAGAACGGTTTCAGTTAAAAGTATGATAGTCTATAAGAACATCTAAAATCTCTATACACAACTTGCAAAGCCATTAAATAATTTGAAAAAGTCCGTTGTGGGTACTTTCGCATAAATTCACAAGTGAAAAGAGCGGGGACTCTCCTGGCGCCATTTTGGATTGGGATTGGGTTCCATTGTGAGCGGGTCCACAGACTATATAATAACGGGTACGGCAGGGAACGGTCGATGGGTACATACAGCCACGTGTCGCCTCGCATACATCTGCCAAGCGAGCAGTGACATCACCACCCTCCGTTAACATCTCTGCCAGATACATTCATCTGGGTACCCCAATCGACTGGCGTATTAATTTTAAAACGAAAGCGGGAGTTTGTGATAGTTTTTAAAAGTTTAAAATGAACCGGTCTACTGTAGTTGGACGTACCATTTGTGTTTGGAATCTTGACAGTAGTTTTGCTGTCAAGAAGGATAATATAGAATCTTGACGCCACTGAACCCCAGGATTTCTAAGTTTCGTTGACGGAGCAGACGAGACGAAACTAAACCGTAGAAATATTTGAGAATTCTGTAGACTTTATATCTTCTACGATCTATTTCTAAATCGAATTAGCAGGTGAGATGTTCATACTTCCCTCCAGGAATAATTTACGAATCTGGTTGAGTGAAGGAATACCTGAAACTAATAAATAATTAACTTGGAATTTAATAAATTAAACGGGAGAAAACAACAGAACCGTTGTAATAAAACCGATATAAGCGCGAACTGTGAACGCATGCGCAAAGGGCCCGGCCTCCCCTTCCTATTACGCACTCTATTTAGGGGCTGATACAAAGAACGAGTCGGCCTGACTCGGGCCTATCTATTTTGGTACTCCGGAATATGTCATAGACAAAGTTATTAGATTCTGAATGCTCGTAGGACGAAATAAATGACGGAGGTGAGCCAGAGACAACTGAAATTGGTGGTATAATGCGGTGGTCAGAGGTTCTCTTACACTGATGAAAAATTACTTATTTTTTTCTATTTAACAACTGTTCAGCTAGGTGCCAGTTCAACTAGGATAGGCCTGTACTTTTAGACTTGGTCGCGTGGAACTGGCACCGAGACTCACCTAGCTTTAAGTGATCCATGCGACTCTACTGAATAAATACATTTTTGATTTGATTTGATCTAAAATTATTGAAGGGAAGGAAACATTATTTTCCTTTATATAATTGTTGGGGATCAATATCCGGCTTCAAAGGACCAACTTGTTCAGGATCAGGTTCAGCTCGAAGGACCAATTGAATCGGATGATGTTCTTAGTGGACTGTATATTAAGGGTTGACTTCAATGAAAGAAAACGACTTGTTTCAGTTAGAAGCGTACAGATCGGGTAGGCTGAGGAGGTGTGACAGAGGTTCAATCGGGCAGCGTAACGCGTTCATGCGTCTTTAACTCTACTCGAAAACAATACTCTGATAACCGCGCGTTAAGATCGACCACACCGTACGGCTCGTCAAGACAGACTCCTTGTCTCACCCTGATTCCAAACCTTTTATCACACCCCCGGCCCGTTCGTTCCCACGCCGTTTATTCCTTTCCCAGATTATGGGCCAACAGCGCGGTGCCATAAAACAATTAAACAATATTTTGAAATACACGCTAGACAATGACTAAAATCTTTCCTAGTCGTCCTGGCCATAAAACTTAATTGCTTTTACTTTACTAGGATGCAACTTACACAAAACATTATTGTTTGCATGTAGCAAAAAACCTAATCTCTATAGACCTTTATGGCGGTGCTATTCCCGATGCAAACAATATCCATTATCCTTTTGTTTGTGTTTTAGTTCTTAAATCGTGAGAATTAGCAGACATTAAACTAACAGCGAGTTATTTGAATTGATACATGTTTACCAATAAAACTTATAACCTATGCTTATCCTTAGTTTAATGTTTCTCAAAACTATTTACAATACAAAATGCGAAAGCTAGCTAGCTAAGGGTCGGTGTCCGCCACATCCTCCCCCTGGCGTAGATCTTCGCAGCCCTTTTCAATCGTGAGGACAACGAGCCTTCTTACTGGTCTCTTGAAGAATCCACCCCACGTCCGCACTTCCGCACTCCGCACCACTCCATCCGGACCCGTATACACACGTTTGACCAGGCCACGGGGCCAAGCGTTCCTAGGCAGCAACCCGTCTGCAATGATCACAAGATTGCCTGGTTTGACGTTGTCCGGATTTCTTCTGACATCGTTCCGTGGCGCCAACGTAGGTAAGTACTCTTTGATCCAACGCGCCCAGAACATGTTTGCTAAAGCCTGTGCGCGTCTAGTTCTTTTGTCCGCTACGTCGCATTCTCCTACGTAGGGTAAGCCAGTCGCAGAGCCTAGGTTCGGAGTTAGTGCTTCTTGATCTTCCGGGTTCACAGAAACATGGGCAAGAGGACGTGAGTTCACGGTATGTTCAATTTCCGTCATCAGCGTGTTGGGGACTTCTTCCTTCGGTGCTCGTTCTTTGAGCGTTACCGCAAGAGCACTCTTCACGGATTTTATCAGCCTCTCCCAGGCTCCCCCTTGGTTTGGTGCCCCAGGGTCAATGAACCTCCATTCAATTCGCTTCATTGTGGCGTAATATTTCAGAGCCGGGAGCCAATCCGTGAATGTATACTTCAGCTCTACAGCAAGATTCAAGTCGTCGAGAAAACATTCTTGCTGTGCTTCTCTCCAGAGCAGGCGTTCGGCTTCTTCCAAGTGCTTAGTTTCCAGTTCATTGGCACGGTGGCGGCATTTATCTATAAATGCTAAAGCGTAGGCGACTGCTCTTACCAAATGTTCGTTGGGAGAGAATCTCTTGAGGTCGATCAACGGCAACCTTTCAATAGCGTGTGCTACCAAGGTTTCTTCTTGGTTCGATTCATTCGGTTTGTTCGGGTTCGTTACTGTAAAATGCGGCAGGTACCACAGACGATCGTTATCTTCGTGGTCCTCATTGCGCTTCTTCGCATAATCCTTTTCCAGTAACTTGTTGATCTGGGCGTTGTACGCGATCTTGAACTCAGCCGATTTGTTCATTTTACGTTCAACGGATCGTAGACGCCGTAAAGCCATGTCGTAACTCGGTGGTAGAACGACGTGATCCATGGTCCACGGTAATCCAACTTCAAATCGGCCACCAACTCTCTTAGCCGAGTGCTCAAAAACCTCTTTGGCACGCTCATCGGTTGCTATTGGTTTTCGCTTAACGCCTAACGCATCTTTGTCGCAATGCGCTTTCACTAACTCGTTTAGCTTGCTATCTCGCTCACTCTGTTTCTCTTGGGGCAACCTGAGATGTAGCACTGTGTGTCTTTCTGATGGGGTGATTCCGGGTGTGGACCCGTGAATAATCCATCCTAACCGAGTGAGTGAAGCGGCTGGTTGATTCCTTCTTCCGGTTAGCAACTTTCTTGTCACGATGAGGTGCAAATTGTCGGCTCCAATCAGGATGCGCGGCTTTGCTTGCACATAACAGACGAGCTCTGGCTTCAAATGCCGTAAATGCGCCTGCTGGAGGAGCTCGGCTTCGACAGACTGGCTTCCCAGCGTGAGGTTCTTCACGGTGCGTGCGCTGATCTCATGAAAGGTTTCTTGGTTAAGCCCTCGGATCTTCATGCTGATCATTCGGCTATCGGGTTCTCTGTTACTGGATGTGACACCGATTACGTTCAACGCCCTCCGTGGACCCTGGGCTCCGATCATCTTCGCAACCTGATCATCGATCAAGGTAACGGTGGACCCCTCATCCAGAAGCGCGTAGGTATCCATCTCTGTCCCGTCGTTGGCCTTTACTGTGACCGGGCATACCTTGAGGAGCACCTTGTTCTGATCTGTCGAAGCGTGCGCAGTAACTACGGTCTCTTCTGCCGGCGTAGTCTCTGGCGTAGACTCATCTGCATGCAGGAGCGCATGATGTGGTCGGCGGCACTCTGAGATTCCGCACGACTTTTTCTTACAGAGGAAGCGCCGGTGCTTGCTGTTCAAACATCGGAAACATATTCGCACTTCCTTTGCCCATTCCCACCTCTTATCCACAGACATCGCTTTCAGTTTGCTACACTGAGGGGTCATGTGCTCGGCTCCGCAGCAGAAGCATTGAGTAGGTTCCTTCTTCTTTTCCTCATCTTCTGCTGTAGCATACACAGTTTTCCCCTTGCGATCGTTTGCTCGTGGCTGTTCTTGAGGTCGGGAGGTAGCTGTAGTCTTTGGCGCTGCCGCTGTGTACGAGTATTTCATAGCACGATCGGCCTCTCGCATCAGGAAATGGGACAGCGTGACTACTGCTGGTTCTTTCGGTTTCGAGAAATCCACTGCATAATCACACCATTTCGATTTGATGTGTGGGGTAAGCTTATCAATGACTTGTCTTGTCAACATGGGATTTTGTAAGTATCCTCGATCATCTAGACACGATATCACAGTCACTATGTTCTGAAGCTTAATTGCAAAAGAATTCAATTCACTAGCGGTAGTCCCAAGACGCGGCAGCTTCTTGATGTCTTCAAGTGCTTGGTCTATGATCATTTCAGGACGTCCGTAGCATTGTTCTAGGCTGCGCATTATCACTGCTGGATCGGTTGCAGTAAATAATAGCGCTGACACGTTCTGACGCGCTTCACCTCGCAGGCATGTTCGTAGCCTTGCGATGTTTTCTGCCGGTGAGAAACGGTGTAGGCTGGTTGATTCCTCCATAGACGCCTTGAATGGTAGCCATTCTCCTAAAGTGCCACTGAAGACAGGCAGGTCCGTTGACTGTCTCGAAGGCGTTCGTCTTAGGGCAAGCTTCTCTATGGTGTCGGCCAGCCGCTCGATTCCCCGTTCTCTGGATCGGTTCGGCGTTGGTGATCTTCGTCGTTGCGTTGGCTCGAATGTCACTCCACGGTTCAACGCGCTCATTCGATATGGTTCCTCAGTGTTCTGTCTCATCGAGCGACGAGCTTCCAGTTCTCGATCTAGGTCTCCTGGGTTCACTCGCTCTCCTTGTGCTAGCCAGTTGGTGACTCTGTGCCTAGTTTCATCCGCAGCCACGCTCTCACGTTCAGTGTCCTCTTGTATGGCGGCGACACGAGCAGCTAGCTTCTTTTGTATGAGTTTCACCTTGATCTTGGCGAGTTCTTCCTCTGCCTCATACTCTGCTTGCTTCACGAGGGCTAACACGCTTGCATTAGATCGCTGCGATCGGACTGAGCGAGCTCGGGCGGGTTGTTCTGAAATGCCGGCTTGTTCGGTCGTTGTGTGGCGCGGCGTTACATCTTCAAACACGTGCTGGCTAGGCTGTACGATTGGGGATGGTTCATGGGCGATGGGGGCGGTGGTGCGCGGGGGTTCAAAAGGTGACGCGGAAAAGTCTTCATGGATCGGCATCTTCAACTCTTGAGCGTCCCTAAGTCCCTACCTATCTAACGGCCCTACCTACCTAGCGTACCTGACAGTGAGGATAAACCTCTATTCGCGTGGATCCTCCGGCACCAGCTCTGCTCTGCTCCGCTCAGCTAGGTTCTGCTGCCCGTGGCCCGTTGACTCGAAGCGGTCGCACCGTTGGGTGATCTTCAAGCTCGTAGACACGGAGCAGTAGCACCGTTGGGTGATCTTCAGCGTCGACTCGGAGCAGTTGCACCGTTGGGTGATCTTCAAGCACGTCGACACGAAGCAGTAGCACCGTTGGGTGATCTTCAGGCACGTCCTTTGTGCCCCCGTAGACTGTTTTCCGTGAACTACCAAGTGTTCAAAGGCAGTTCACAAGCACAAAGTTCAAGTGCTTTACTGGAACGCAGAATCAGGAACGCAGGGTCGGTGGCAGCACCTTAGGTATCAGCTTCAGCTCAGCTTCCAAGTTATTTAGGCTCGACGAAGTCTTCCAAGAAGTCCGGGTTCAGGTCAGGTATCCGTTCCGAATCCGGCCTCGAAGGACCAATTGAATCGGGCAGGGTGACGCGTTCATGCGTCTTTAACTCTACTCGAAAACAATACTCTGATAACCGCGCGTTAAGATCGACCACACCGTACGGCTCGTCAAGACAGACTCCTTGTCTCACCCTGATTCCAAACCTTTTATCACACCCCCGGCCCGTTCGTTCCCACGCCGTTTATTCCTTTCCCAGATTATGGGCCAACAGCGCGGTGCCATAAAACAATTAAACAATATTTTGAAATACACGCTAGACAATGACTAAAATCTTTCCTAGTCGTCCTGGCCATAAAACTTAATTGCTTTTACTTTACTAGGATGCAACTTACACAAAACATTATTGTTTGCATGTAGCAAAAAACCTAATCTCTATAGACCTTTATGGCGGTGCTATTCCCGATGCAAACAATATCCATTATCCTTTTGTTTGTGTTTTAGTTCTTAAATCGTGAGAATTAGCAGACATTAAACTAACAGCGAGTTATTTGAATTGATACATGTTTACCAATAAAACTTATAACCTATGCTTATCCTTAGTTTAATGTTTCTCAAAACTATTTACAATACAAAATGCGAAAGCTAGCTAGCTAAGGGTCGGTGTCCGCCACAATAATATTCTTATAGATTAGAATATAAGTGTCGGATCATACCACTGCCACCTGGTGTTGAGCAGTCACCTCTGTCTATAACAAATATGGTGGTTGCTGATCAGACTTTGTTGTCTTGACATGACCGACGTAGGCTCAGGGCAGTAAAAAAAAAAGATATTGAGAAAAAAAATGAATGAAAAGTACTAGTTTTTGTGATATTTCATAAACGTCGAAAAGTCCGTTCACGTGTCACGATCACTTTTGAAACTTCACAAATTATGTCAAAATGTGTTCATGATCAAGGCACTGCTGGTGCAAGCGAAAACCGACTCTAAGGTGACGAACATAGTTTCAGCAACAGGCCATCTTTTCTTCTCGTCTTTTCTTTTCTTTTCAGTGTGGTGAAAGAATTTCAAGTGCGACTCAGAGAGGCTCCTTTCGTGCACTCATGTTTTTCGAACTTTTCAGATTCTACGACATGCCGGTTTCGTACATTGGCATAGCGCACATAATATTTTGATGGGACAGGACTAGATTTGGACCCACGATCTTAGGATCGCAAGGCGGGGCTGCTACCACTAAACCATCAGTGCTCTCACCAGGCCATAAAAGCTTGTTTTTAATCTTGTGAAGTTGAGTTATAATCACAATTTCAATGGCAACGTTGCTTTCACGGAAATAAATTAATTATCTAAATATAATTTCAAAAATATACAGTTTATTAATAAGGTTCTATGAACCGGATTACCAAAAATAATACCGGTCATACTAGCTCGTAGGCATTTATTTAGGCTTACCTAGTTTTGTCCAATATCCACAATATTTTTTTATTTATGTACTGACTCAATTTGATTATTTTTATTTATATTTGAATATTATTTTTTATTTTTGCTGAATTTGGAAAAATCTGAGAATGAAATACGTATTTTATTCACACAGAATAATTATTTATAATTGAAATGGGAGGTTTTTGTATGGGGTAAGAAACCCCCAATGTTACCAAACTGAAGCTAAAATCAATTGACGTTCCATATCCATTAATAGAGCCATCATCTCGATTGTAAACAATTAATTTGTCAGCATTATCTCGGCGTGACCTTAGTCGGGGGCTACTTCCGGCGGCCGGCAGCCGTCACTTCCGGCCCTCGGGCTGAATCACGATAATGACTACAGGGAGAAGTTAGAAATAAAGCCTTCATTTTCATGATAGTTATGATGATCTAAAATCTTGTCCCAGGCTATTAAGCGTCCCGTAAATAGGGGTATGAGGGAACAGTTGCCCCTGACGCGGTTTATCTCGTCTATTTTTGATCGTCTTATCAAGAATAAACACTATACAGGGTTATTCATTATTAGCTGCAAATACTCAGGAATTAGGTTCAAAAAATAAATAAAAAAATATTAATGAAATGTTTTTTTTTTAAGTTTTGATTTAAGTTTTTGTTTCAAAATTATATTTTTCGTCGCTCACGGCACGCGGGCGCGGATCAAAGGTCAAAATAGGTCAGGCGGCAATGATTCCAAAGGATATTCTTTATCGATTTTCTCGGGATTTTCATAGCAAAACTTAAAAAAAATCATTTCATAAATATTTTTTATTTTATTTGTTGAACCTAATTAAATTAAATAAATAAATAAATAAATATTTTGGACAATCCACACAACACTATCAAGTCCACAACTAAGCAGAGCTTGTACTATGGGAACCAGATAGCTGTTATAATACTTGAATACTTTTTTTTTTGTAAATACATACATAGAATACAATATAACACCCAGACAGAGAACAAACATCAATGTTCACCACACAAATGTTTGTTCTCGGTGGGGATCGAACCCACGACCTACGGCGCAGAAGGCAGAGGTACTACCAACTGAGCTGAGAGGCCAGTCTGAGTATTTGCAGCTAATTATAAATAACCCTGTATAAGAGTGTGACAAGAAAATCCCCCTAAAAGCTGTTCTATTCTCCATTCGCCGTATTTGCTGAGAACTACCTGTTGTCGTTTTGTTTTGCTCTCATGCTCTAATTAAAGTGATGCGATGCTTTCAGCAACTTCCACGAACTGACTCTCGTTGCCGCGGGCACTTCACGTCGCAGCTACTAAAACAAATATAATCAGTATTTCAATCTATTACCATCTTTCGAGCAATACAGACAGCGCTTAACTTTATAAACTAGCGATCCACCCCGACTTCGCACAGGTGGAAAAATTCAAAGATACTTGCATTTTTTACCTCCTTTTTAGGGTTCCGTAGCCAAATGGCAAAAACGGAACCCTAATAGATTCGTCATGTCTGTCACAGCCATTTTTCTTCGAAACTGTAAGAGCTAGACTGATGAAACTTGACGAGTAGATGTATTCTGTAAACCGCAACACACTTGATACTTGAAACTGAAACTCAAAATTTATTTTTAATCAAACGTGTTTCTAATATTGTTTTTTTCTAAACTGAATAGTTTGCACGAGAGACACTTCCAAAGTGGAAAAAAAATGGTCCGCCCCCCTCTATCTTCTAAAATAAGAGAATAATAAATCTTAAAAAAATATATGATGTAGGTACATTACTATGCAAGCTTCCAACGATATTTGGTTGAACGAGATCTAGTAAGTAGTTTTTTTTATACGTCATAAATCGTATAATCGTTCATGGGCGAGTCCGACTCACACTTGGCCGCTTTTTTTTCAAAATTACACCCGTGCGTGGTGGTGGTTCGCTAGTAATAATAAAGAACACGAATGACACTCACAAATAACGTGGCTTCCTATCGGTAAAATAATTTTCAAAATCAGTAGATTCAGAGATAAAGAATAAACACAAAAATACAAACTCACAAATTCAAAGACTCACAAACTGTAAGTACCGCTCGGCATAAAAATCTTTGTGATTTCAAATCAATAAAAAAATTGTAAGTACCTCTTTATAATATTAGTATAGATGAATTTATTTATTCAAATAACCACAGGAGTTTGTTAGTAAAACTTTAAACCTTTTTTAAGTATCACAATTATTAACAAGGTGTGTCAGGATTGTAGCAAGTGGAAATCCGTGATCTCTGCCTACTACCATGGGAATAAGGCGTGATTTTATGTATGTATTATTAACAGAGAACCCCACAGCATATGCCTAACTTCAGGTCAAACCCTTAAATGATAGTATTTTTGTGATTATGGTACTAAAGATTGAACGTAAGTTGAGCAAATGCTCAACTATGAATTTATTTGCACTGTAGGCCTACCACAAGCTCTGTCTGGCTGTCTCTGGCACTGGTTTTGAATCTGTGTGAGCGTTGACTAAATAAATCCTACGTCGAAACGTCACACACACAGTATAATATACACTGGTGAGCACTCACACAGACTCAAAAGGAGAGCCAGAGACAGAGCCAGACAGAGCTTGTGGTAGGCTTACTGATTATAGCAAAAATATTTTCTAAAATCCTGCAACACTGTCTGCAACTATTTATAATGATCAAATAATTATCTACACCTAGTACACCATATTGTTCGTGTGAATTCGAATTTTCCAATAGGTACCACACCATGCTGGTCAGCCACCGCCAGCAAAATTGATATAAAATTAGCGGGTAATTTTAATAAATTCTGTTTTTCGCGTGTGTTCGCTTGCTAGTGAATTGAATTAATCCATCGATAAACTGAAACTGAAATGCAAAATGGCGGCGGAAAATCTCGAAATAGATGAAAGCTTTTCCCAGTTAGCTATTTATTTTAAATAAAGGAGTTTAGGATGTTCTTTGTCGAGTTAGTTCGGGCTTGACAATTACTGTAATTTGACTTACGGTGAATATTGTACGTAAAAGGTTAAATTAATTTATTAAATAAATATAATATGTTTGACTGACTAGATAGAAATGTTGATTGCTCTACCTGCCTTCTGCGCTAGTAGGTTGAGAGTTCGATTCTTACTCGACAGATATAAGTTAATACTCATACTCATATTTATTTATTGCAATTATTATGTTACATGGTGGAGTTTGATTGGTTTTGTTGATAAAATAATACTTGCAACTTCTTCTTCTCACTGATTCTTTTTTTAATCAGCGTGATGAAAGGATTTTAAGTGTAATCTTTATTTGCAACAACATTAACAAAGTTGAAACCGTCAAAATTTCAACTTAGTCACTTTGGTATAAAAATCTTGTTTAGCTTTTTGCGCACCTTTAGATTTTGACACCCTGTATTAAGGCCTGCGCACACCTAGTTCGCTGGCGGTAGCGATCAGTGAAACGCTGTCAAATATTCGCTGTCAAATCTCAAATCTGACAGCGATATTTGACAGCGTTTCACAGATCGCTACCGCCAGCGAACTAGGTGTGTTCGGGCCATTATGGACCTTTTTAGCTACCAAAGAAAATTAGCACTTGGCTCGGTCGTCCCGATTTACGGTTCTAATCGAGCTAATAAGGGGATACATGGAAATAGAAAAGGAAGGAGTTTTGTTTGGTCTGGAATCAGGGGGTAAAGGAGGTCGGAAACATCGATCGTGTCAGATAGAAAACTAAAAATAGTTTTTTTTTTATGGAACTATCTGATCGCCTATAACAAAGCATTGCCTCGTAGGTCACGCACGTCAGGAACGTGCCCTACGATGCACTGCCCTATGTCCATCAGCTTGAGGCATACAGATGTTCAGCCTCACGTGCCAGTAATTTCACCGGCACCCACACCCTTCAAACCGAAACACAGCAATGCTGCTTCATGGCAGAAATGGGCATGGTGGTAGTACTTCCCCGGACGAGCCCTTCACAAAGAGCTCTACTACTACTAAAAAGCTCCTGTCTGAAATGAGTTGCTTTGGGATGTGCTCATATCCTTATCAATCCGTTCTGCCTATGTGGCCCAATCCTGAAGGACAAAACTATGTACAAGACTAGACTATATTTGCCAGGACATCCCCCACAGTTTAGTTGGTAGTAGCTCTGCCTTCTGCGCAGGAGGGCGTGGGTTCGATCGCCACTGAGAACCAATATTTGTGTAGTGAATTGATCTTTGTTCTCTGTATGGGTGTTAGGTGTTAGTATGGTATTTTATGTACATGTATACAATAAAAACATACTCATCTATAGAAAGAGTTTTCTATTCATGAAGAGTGAAATCAGTTCCACACAAGCCTACCACAAGCTCATTCTGGGTCTGGCTCTGGTTTGAGTATGAGTTTATTGTATACATGTACATAGAATACCTTAATAACACCGCTGTGAAATTCGAGCCTGCACCACTATCAACGCGATATGCAGAGGTAATAAAATTGTGTGTCCATAAATAAGTAATGTCGTATGAATGATCATTTTTTAACTGTGACCCAAACGAAAGAACAAACCAAGCCCAGAGAATATCTAATGTGGTAGCTAGGGGTCAGCCATTACACCTACACCTTACACGCGTACACATTCACCTTATATGGACCGCTTATAATAAGTAAGAAAATTGATGAATTTTCTTTTTAATCGTTTGTAAGCTGTATAGCAGTCATATAGTTTTCTATTTATTTATAAACTTATTCAGGACACAATATCATGTTTTTCGTAGCGTAAGAGTCCACCGGAAAGATGACTGAGCGCCCACTAATTTCCTTAAAAGGCCAAAAGCAGCTATTGGTTCTCCATGCTATGGGGAACTTCACCAAATTTAGCCGAAAGGCTCCAGTTCCAAATTTCAGCCCACTGGACCTGAGTTTTAGAGAACTTCTTATAATTAAAACAGTTTTTCATATGACATAAAAAACGATTCAGTTCGGTCATTTGAGGTCGAATCGTAAAGCTGCATTGGCCTTAGGCACCCGCCATCCGACCTTCGCTTGACTTTTGAACGCCTGTAGTATTTTCACGAAACCGAAAAACTTTACTGACAGCATTTTTTCTTAGAATAATAGTCGGATGGACAACGAGCCGGAAAGAAGACATGGATAGATAGATAGATACAAGACGAGACAGAATACAATGATGTTTTTTCAGATATTGATATTTTCAATGTATACAGGGTGTAATCGTTAAGTGTGCACAGGCGATTATTCCGTAACTATTGCAGATATCAAAAAACTTTAAACTGATATCGAAAGTACTTTACCTAATGAGTAAAATGACATTAATAACTTTTTAAAAATAAAACGAGAAATATCCAAAAAAATTACATTAATCACTCCCATACATTTAGTATGAGATAGTAGAAAGGTTTTAGTTTCCTTATTTTAAGTGGAATAGTACCTACTCATTTTACCCTTGTCATTTTATAATTATGTACGATATGAAGGTATTAATGAATTTCGAGTAGATACACGTGTAGATTAATAATACTAATACTATGGGGATTTGTCAAAGACCAGGTGTACGCTGAGAGAGTACACAGCCTAGAAGAGTTACAGAATCGTGTACGTCGTGCAATTACTTTAATTACTCCGCAAATGTTAAGGAAAGTTCATTTAGAAACTGTAAATAGAGCTCGTCATTGTATTGCACAAGGAGGACGTCACTTCGAACATATTATGCTTTGAACACAAAATTTTGTACTTACTAAGAAATAAAATGTATGGGAGTGATTAATGAATTTTTTTTGGATATTTCTCGTTTTATTTTTAAAAAGTTATTAATGTCATTTTACTCATTAGGTAAAGTACTTTCGATATCAGTTTAAAGTTTTTTTATATCTGCAATAGTTACGGAATAATCGCCTGTGCACTTAACGATTACACCCTGTATAACATTGCCCAAATACCGCCGAGACGTTAGGTTTTGCATTGCCAGTAAATAAATAAAAAGGTAATTTTTATTATTAGTTTAAAGTTAGTTAATTCTATGTTTAAACAGTGTTTTTTCATTATTATTATTAGTTCTGTTCACAGATATTTTGTATCACCTAATTGTGGAAACGTCATTGGTTTATGTGTTTTTTATATCATATTTCTTATATTTATATTCTTAATTGTTATTGTTATATGTTTGACTTTGATATATTTCGTAGGTCATTTAGTATTAAGGGATCTTTGGTTTAGGTTTCGTCCGGGGAAGTACCACCATGCCTACTTCTGCCGTCACCCGCGTCGCTGTGTTTCGGATTGATGCGTGTATAGTGAAATTACAGACACATGAGCCATTTGATGGAGGGCAGCGGCACGTTTCTTTTGGCCACCTTGCTTATTCCATCAATAAGACACGCAAAATTTAGTTATTGAGCTGTATCACATAGCTAGGTAAGTCTAAGTGCCTGTTCCACGCGACCAAGCCTAGAAGAACAGGCAACAAACAACGGCTTGGTTCCTACTGGTTTTTAGGCAGAAGAATTATTTTACAATCAAATTTATGTTAAACTGACTGTGCTAATGATGAGTCAGTCGGTCGGTCAGGCTTTTATACAATTATATATGACTAGCGGCCTGTCCCGGCTTCGCACGGGTGGAAATTTATTGTTTAAGCACATAAATATAGCTTATGTTACTCAGGGTGAATGTAGCTTTCCAATGGTGAAATAATTTTTGAAATCAGCACAGTGCTTTTTGAGTTTATTCATTATAAACATTAAAAAATACAAATTTTACATCATTATAAAGATTAAAAATTACGAAATAATTTGTACAAAAATCCAACCAGCACCTCTCGTTCAGTAGCTCGGATAGTCTTCACCACACCATACTGTTAGCCAACACTCACTTTGCTCTTGGCAATACTCTTGGGACAGGAGTGGACCGGTAACCCTTTTAGGGTATTTTGTAAGCTCTTTGTAAGTCGGAGTATTTTACAGAGGTTCAAACTGGGAATCCTGGTGAGGGAACTTTAAACAAATGCCAAAGTAAAACATGACATGACATTATTGATAGATCGTGTGGAGATCATTTGCTATGTAAATTATAAGCTATGTACTAAGGTAAGATATTCTGCGTGGTTATAATTTGGATGGGTGACCGCTAGTATTAAAAAAGTTGTTGAGCCCCTGAATATTAAGAATTGCGCAAAAAAACCGTTTTTTTATTCGACATCAAACAAAAAAGGAGGAGGATCTCAATTTGGTTGTTTTTTAATGTTTGTTTTACCTTACTTAATAAATAACTTCGTCATTTATAAGCCTATTTGAAAAAAACTTTTACAGATAAGTTATACTCCCAGATTTTTCCCATATAAATTTAATCAAAATCGGTTTAGCCGTTTTTAGGGTTCCGTAGCCAAATGACAAAAACGGAACCCTTAGAGATTCGTCATGTTCTGTCTGCTGTCTGTGTGTCTGTCTGTCTGTCTATCTGTCTGTCTGTTCGTCCGTATGACACAGCCACTTTTCTCCGAAACTATAGGAGCTACACTGATGAAACTTGGTAAGTAGATGTATTCTGTGAACCGCATTAAGATTTTCTCACAAACATAGAAAAAAACAATAAACTTTGGGGGTATACTACCATACTTAGAACTAAAGTTCAAAAACCTTTTTTTCATCAAACCCATATGAGTGGGGTATCTATGAATAGGTCTTCAAAAGTGATGTAGAGGTTTCCCTGTATACCTAAACGCACGGTACACTCAGGCACTTATGTGGGTATTCGTACCTAAAGATAAAGATTATTTATTTGCATAAACATGTGTTAAAATAAAGATGGTGAAAAAATGTGTGGTACAAACATGCTTTACCAATGTTGGTGCACAAATATGGAAATGGCACTTAAATAATTTCAATGTAAACGACAATTAAAAAATATGTAAACAGAACAAAAATAATTATACATGTCAAAAAATAATAATAATAATACAGTCGTTAGTGCAGTCTAACTTCGTTAAATGTATGTACCTACTGTTGCCTTCAGGCTTCTCCAGGTAAGGTGATATTGTGTTTAGTAAGTTTACATATTGAAAACATTGATGCGTAATTATAATTATAACTTACCTAACCTGTATCAAGGGCCTGTTTCATGGCTAATCAACCAATCATAGTTGATCGGTTGATTAGCCATTGTCGTTTGACAGTTGTTCTGGAAAATGCTTTCAAAAGATAAACAACTGTCAAATATTTTATCGGTAACTTAATCATCCGTTAAATCTGAGTGATAAATAAGTAGGTAGTACGCCTCTCGTCCGATGGACCGAAGACATACTGGAAGACGGTGGGAGAAAAACGCTCGGCATTGTTCTTTCTGGAAATGTGTTCAATGTTTAGCAGTGGACTTCTACGGGCTGATGCTGATGCTGAAAATTAAAAGGCAAAGGTCAACAGGTCAATTTGTAAAAATAATTACACAAAAAGTACAGCACAATAATTAAAGGCCTGCGCACACCTAGTTCGCTGGCGGTAGCGATCAATGAAACGCTGTCAAATATCGCTGTAAATCTCAAATCTGACAGCGATATTTGAAAGCGTTTCACTGATCGCGTTCGCCAGCGAACTAGGTGTGCGCAGGCCTTAAGTAATGTATCACAACACGTATATTTTACTATTCACTAATATTTTTATTAGTAACTAGCGGCCTGTCCCGGCTTCGCACGGGCGGAAATTTATTTTTTAAACACATAAATATAGCCTATGTTACTCAAGGTGAATGTAGCTTTCGATTGGTGAAATATTTTTTAAATCGGCACAGTAGCTTTTTTTCGACTTTATTAATGACACACTATACACACAAAAACACAAATCTTTCCTCTTTATAATATTAGTATAGAAAACACGCAATAAAAAAACTTTGAAAGCAACAGTAAGTTCAGACCTAATTAAAAAAAACAAATACTAGATTAATAATCCTCTAAAACCACGCTCATTAAAAAGTAGCGTAGCAGACAATACGACCGCTACGAAGTGCTACGAAACGAACTAAATAAATAGTTTCAAAATATTGTGTGAAAGTTGTCGGTTCCCGCGCATTGTGTTTTGGCGGGATTCTACTCTCTTATAGGTGGACTCACACGAGCCGAGTTTATGTGTGACGCACCGACTGACTGGCGCCACCTAGTGGCTGATGGCGTAAGAAAAAAACGGCTCTTTGTTCGCACAAGATTCTTGTCGGAATCATTAGACTATACTTCCCAACTATTTCAGTATTATTTCGTGGAATAAGGTAGAGTCTTACCTATTTTCAATCTCACATTCCAAATGGTTTATTTAAAAATGTGTCTGCTCCTAGAAGTCACAAGTAGGCAGTTCACAGTTCAGTGATACCTACTTAAATTCTTTGTATTATTTTCATCATGTTGACTCATCATAACACCGCTAGGTATTTTGTATTCTGTGGTTCTACTTAGAAAATAAAGTTGGTGTCAGTATCTAACTTACCTAGAGTGTAGTATAGATACGGACCGGGTTAGTCTTGGCAAAACTTTTTTTTAATAATTTTGCTTGATATATCTGGGTGCTTTTTATTGTTGCTATTACTTAATTATTTAGAGCTTAATTGTGGTTTTTTATTCACATTTATGGTTAATCCAGATTAAATGCAAACAACATCGACATGCAAAGCACAAAGACGGTTCACATTTCACTCATCAGAGCTTCATTGTGTCGACATTACGGTCACGTAATATACTAAAGTGGAACCCGGAAAAACTAAATTCGAAATTTAAAACAAAACGCATTCGCAACGAGCGGGCGACATCTCTGAGCCGCGAGACAAACTTCAGCCTGAAATGCGTTTACGATCTTTATTATCGGCAGCGGTAATGCTACAAATTTAGTTCTTGCCCTACAAAAAGCGTTTCTCCTTTCATAATAATAAGAATACGTCGACTCGGTAGTCGGGTCGGTTGGCGCGCTCGGCTGGCTCGATACACACGGACGCGGCGCGGCGCGCGTGTGTGCGTAGGCGCGCGCCTGTGTGGGTGCTCGCCCCCTCCCCGGCGTCTCCCCCGCCTCTGTCCGGGCCGCGACCGAACGTAGCTTTCTGTTCATTTATATAACGACATACGTACATAACCCTGGTAAATAATATACGCTGTGAATAGCGTTCTATGTGCTGCCACCTAGCGGAGCGGTTCGGTTTCACGCGAACATAGCTCACGGAGTATTATTGCAGTGTTTTTCAGATTTTCTTTTCCCGCCATAACATGTTCTTGTACCGTTCTCATAGTTTCAACTTGATTTGTGTTAACACTAGGGTTTATTGCCTAGCTAGGCGAACTTTCATAATTTCGTAAATTAGGAATAGTATGGACACCAACCTCGGTTATTTGTGAAGAGATTCTGGTAGATGAGTTTTTTGATGATATTATAAAGCATATTAAATTTTAAGGTATGTAATTAAATATATATTCACATGTTATATTGTTTTTTTTTCTATTTTGCTTAAAAAATGTTTTTTTATAAAATCGCATGTTGCGCTTCGGGGTTGATCTCGTTGAAGTCTTTTCCAAAATAAAAGTCTGTTGTAGACTTTACGTGCAAGGGGAAAAAACTTATGGGTTTTATTGAGTTTCAGGGTCATTATTCTAGCCAAATTAAAATATAAGTACATCGGTTTAGAACTTTTAGTTGAAAAAATAACGCAATAGTTTGAGAAGGAACACGTTTTTGGGTTATTAGGTTCAATTTAACACAGATTTTCCTGTTAAGTTACGAAGCAAACTCTACAGGGAACTTGATAGGTATAGTCAAGCTGATTTGAACTCTAATTGAAGCTACTTTGGTGTATAATAGCATGTTTGTATAGTCACGTAAGAGAGCACTGGTGGTTTATTGATAGCGAAGCAAGACGGTGCTCCCGATCCTAAAGTCATGGGATCAAATCCAGTTGGGTAGCATTTAATTTTTCTTTAAAATAATGAAGATGGTAAATACATAGAACCATAATGTCCAAGCATCTACAGGAACAGCTTTTCCTTTTTTTTTATACAATTAGCTGATAGAACATGCATATGGGCCCACCTGATGTTAAATGGTAACCGTCCCCTATAGCAAAGCATTGACTCATAGGTCACGCACGTCACAAACGTGCCCTACTCTGCCATCAGCTTGAGGCATACAGATGTTGAGGCTCACGTGCCAGTAATTTCACCGGCACCCACACCCTTCAAACCGAAACACAGCAATGCTGCTTCACGGCAGAAATAGGCATGGTGGTAGTACTTTCCCGGACGAGCCCTTCACAAAGAGCTCTACTACTGCTTAGTAGGGGCAGGGTGAAATGTTGCCCCTAACTTTGTATAAGCCATTTGATAGAAGGATGGTAATGATGGGAGTTGATAACTGTTTTGCAGATACAATATGTTTGGTATAACATAATGTGATATGATAATGACAGCAAATTAATAAAATCTTTTTTTAAACTAAGGATCGTCGTCTACACGTTTTTTTTTATGAGAATCGAACCCACAACCTTCTCATCTTCCGTCCGCTACGCCACAAAAGTCTGCTACCAGCTGGCTTAAGTTTGCACAATACACCAATAGATGGCGCTTCTTGCCTCTAAAACTAAAACATCGTAAGGTTGTTTCGTTTACAAGCTTAGCGGTATTTTCTAGTAATATTCGAGTGATATTTTCTAGTTTATCTACGCTCTTTAAGTTAACTCTCTCTTACTTCTAATTCTCTTCGTATGTAAGATATTCTCACGTATGTTTATGACTGACGTTCTCGGAATAATGAAACATGAATCACCGACCGTCCTCGATACAATAGGGTCAAAGTTGGTATTTATTGTAACTGATTCGAGAGCACGAAAAAACTTCGTAGACTGAATTCAGTACCTACTTCACTTTGGCATTAATAGATGGGCCACGTGACCACTGTGGCGGGCAAAAATGTTTGAGGCGATCTTGCAATTCGGGATCATTATACTTACCGAAGCCTAAGAATTTACTGATGATAATGACGAACTGAACAGCCGGTCTACCCTTGAATGCGATTCCGATCCTAATCTTAAGTTTTGACGGAATTTTGACAGAACTCCTATGGGTTGTCAAAATTCCGTCAAAACTAAATTGGGATCGGAATCGCGTTCAAGAGTAAACCGGCAGTACCTTTAAGAATGACAGTTTTTTTTTTATTATTTATTTGGCTAAACAAACAGTAACACAATACATATGGCTAAAGTAAATGTTATATCTAAGTTTTATTAATTGTGGTACCAACACCGTTTACCACAATTTCTAGGTTATTCTGTCAATGACTCTTCTTCTTCTTCTTCTTCTTCTTAATTATGGCATCTGTCCATTTCAAATCAATTTTGCTAGTGCCGAGTGATGATATATTACATAACTAAGATAGTTTTAAGTTAAGTCAGTCAATAGACAAGTTTTGAAGAGCTGATATTTAAAAAAAAAAATAGTCTAGCAGTATACTCTCTTTAAAAAAAAGTTGTTAAATTATAAAACCTAATACTACCCCCTCTGATTCGCGACTGCATTCAATCAGCGAACAGCAGCTAGAGTTGGGCATCCGACAAAACTAGGCAAGTCAGTCAAGAAACTCGAATTCACGAAGAGTAGTATGTAGAGTTGGGTCAACTGTGATTGTAATAAAGTAAAGGCTTTTTCACACATGCATGCTATTGTGATTACATTATCGTAATGATAAAGAATATAATGTCTCAAAATTTTACTTTAGCAGATTTTTTTTGTATAAAATGTAACACTACGTGTTTAATTAAAAACTAGTCTTTTTACAGCAAAATAGGAATAGATATATTATATTTGATAATATTTTTAACTGCCTTCGCCATGTTGAACAGAGATTTTTTTGCTAATGTTTTTTTTAATATTTGTAAATATTTTAAATATTACCACTAGCACATAATTTTATTTTACTGAAATGTTTGTCAATCAATTCCTAGATCGCGTTGTAATATACAGGAAATAAAAGTTTCCCCTTGCAAATGATCCTGCACAGATCACATACGAAATTGAATTTCATTAATGAATCCCGTCCCGACCAATTGTGCTGCCTACTACCACCAGCGCCATCTAGGAGGCATAAGGGAAACAATAATAAAAATAATGATCTCTTTTGTAAACACCGATGTGTAGAAGCCTTTACAGTGAGGCGAAACGCAAGCAGTCGAGCATGACTGCCGATTCCATGCGTCAACTCTATGCGCAGCTTTCTGCGCAGCGACGATGACGGCGCCGCCTCTGTCTGTCGCGTAACTCTATGCCCCTTTACGGTTTTATTAGAATACCCGCGGTTTTGTTTGCATAGATAGATTTATTTTAACTTAATTTTTTAGTTTCTGTTCTAATAATAATTATAAGTTTAAAAAACTTGAGAAACCGACTTCATTGCCAAACGGCAAAACCGATTTTAATGAAATTTGTTTGAGACAGTCTGGACGTAAAAATAACCTTCCAAATAAAAAAACAATTTTCTAAATCGGTTCATAAATGACGGAAGCATGCAGTTACAAACATTAAAAAAATTATTTAAAAAAAAATGGCAACACCGATTTTAATAAAATTAAAATGGGACCAATCTGGAGGCAGTACCTTTCAGATAAAAAAATAATTTTTCAAATCGGGTCACAAATGACGAAGTTATGCGGTAACAAACATTAAAAAAAAAAATAAAAAAAAAAATAAAAAAAAAAAAAAAAACATACAACCGAATTGAGAACCTCCTCCTTTTTGATTGGAAGTCGGTTAAAAAAGGAAAGCATTGCTACGTTCCCTGTTTCCAAGGAAGATTTTCGAAAAAATATTTAAATATTTTTTTGAATAGAAACGGTTGTTTGGATTTCTACATGACTTAAAACTATCTCAGTACATATAAGGTAAAAAACATTCAAATCGGTATATTTATTTCGAGGCGAGGAGTGTACAGGCAGACAAACAGACACACACTCACTAATAACACCCCCTCCTTTCAGTTGGGGGTCATCATCATACTCGTAGCTAAAATGCTGAGAGGCACTTCTATAAGCGCGCTGCTCTTGTCTCTACGCGTGCGCCATTTTAGTTTTCATGACAGCATCGTATTTTGGTAAATGGGTAATAGACATAAAACGGTCTCTATGGCGCGGCGGATGACTGCTCAGCTGAGATGCGGGTTCGGTTCTTCAATTAATTGCGATCAACGAATAAGTATTGGTAATGAAATGGACACAGTGCCAATGTACATTATTACAGAAAACATCTCATACAATTCAAAATTTCTAAAGTCGTAGAACAAACATTGTTTGCTATAATTTGCGGAATGCCCTCTTTTCGGGCATAAATAGTTTTAATAACCTGAATAAATTGTTTAGGCTGTAGGTATAATACCAGTCTGCTTTCCCCTATGAGAATGGGGTGTGTTTTTATGTATGTATGTATGTATAATACCAGCCTCCATAAAGAACGCAATTAATAATAATAAATAAAATAAAAAATCTTGTGGACAATTGTTTATCGTGAAGGATGTTGTTCGCGATGGACTTGCGGCAATAGTGTCCGTAGTGGCGATCAGAATCATGATTAAAATTTTTACAGACCTACAAAACACTGATCGCCACCGTGAACGCTATCGCGGACGCAACTCGAACGCCTTGGTTTGACTGGTGCTTTACAGGGAATCCCCCGACTTTGACAACGTCATTTTATCGCTACCATAGAAATACCATGTACGGATAATATGCGCAAATATACTTAGATATTAAAATTAAATAGCGGCGCTAAATAAAATAAAACGTGGCACTCGGGGAATTCCGATAGAAGAAACTTGGAATAAATACCCTTCTCCGACATTTGGTGAAGTTTGTCGATCTTTGCCGACAAGGTGTCGGTAACGGTGACGTGATTTCATTAGGTTTTTTCCACCTCGAAAATGAACAAGCTTATAGAAGTGTTTACTTTAAAAAAAAATACTACTGGATTAGGTGCAAGTTTGAATCCCATTGCGTAGGTACACATGTCTATGAAGTTCTAAAAATCACGTAAAATCTTCTAAAAGTGGTACTAAAAGTTTTTGTTTGTGATCAGCCGAGTTTTATATTTTCGCTATACGCCGGTTTTCGAATACCAACGGCCACTACAAATGAAACTCGAAGCATTTTTGTTCGAACTCGATCAAGATTCACGATCACGATTGAACTGTCTGACACACAAAATGAAAAGGGTAAAAAAAACGGTAGGAACCAAGCCGTAGTTGGTTGCCTGTTCTTCTAGGCTTAGCCGCGTGGAACTGCACATAGACTCACCTAGCTTTGAGACGTTTCAAAGTGATCCTCACAGGGATCACTATTGATCAAATATACATTTGATTTGATTTAGAATTTATAATGCTATGATGGTTATTAAAAAACTGTTTCTCATAAATTGGAATATTGTGATAACACAAAGTAAAACCTAATATTATTGAATACGGTAAAAAGTGATTTTTCATTGCTCATACTCTGAAAGTAGGTCTGAAGTTGCCTGAGGGGCCTAATTGAAAGTAATACTTTCAGCCCTAGGAAGAATCGCTTTCAAACTGACAGCTGTCAAATTATAAAAAAAAACAAAATCTATTTTATTCAACCATGTTCCAACTTCCTAAAGTTTTTCTAACTGCAAGGAGGTTGACCAAATTCCAACATTTTATTCAGCAAGTAGGTTGGAAACCCATTACAACGGTAAGAAGTTTAAAAAGTCTAATTAGAGCGCAATGTAAAATTTCAATTTAAATAACATAAGGATAGTATTAAATAAATAATATATCTTCTAAATTACTATTTATTTAAAATAACATAGATTTGAGCAAACAATTTACCATTTTTTAAATTATGAAAATGAAAATAATGGCTGAATAATGCTGGCAAGCCGAAGCCGAAGGACCGCCAGAGAAAAAGAAAAAAAAACCGAGAAGGCGGCAATTCAATCTTAATTTTCACTAATTTGTCTTTCATGTTTTTATTTTTACTTTCCTTGTATTCGTAATGAAAAGCACAGTGTTTACCTCGGGTGAAAGTCTTTTAAGTCCCTCAAGCTCCATTGGCGCCCTCGCTACGCTCTGGCGCCAAACCCGTCTCGGGACTCAAAAAACGTGACTTTCAACACTCGGGTAACAATGTACTATTAACACATAATACATGATACATGATTTTACGTAAGAATTAATTTTGGTTTTTCTCGTAGCATACTCGTAGCGACCTCGTAGCACGCTCGTAGACTTTAATAAATTCGTCATTTTTACATTAAAAGTTATACTTAAGATTAGTAACTATGCCTGCTACACAAAAAAAGAAGCTTGAGTCAAGACCCGATGCCTCAGAGAATACTTTCGAAAACTTATTAACTTCGAGTGTCTCGCGAGCTCCCTTCGTATGGAGACCATAGTACAGAGTTGTTTTGTTGAGCCGGGGAACAGAGTCCGTACTAACTGCTACTCCTTCTGTGGTCGCAAGAGAGGCATTACTAACTGTTACTCCTTCTGTGACCGCAACAGAGGCCGTACTAACTGCTACTCCTTCTGTGGCCGCAACAGAGGCCTCACTAACTGTTGTTAAATATTGTGGACAATCCACATAATACTATCTAGCCTCAAACTAAGCAGAGCTTGTACTATTGGAACCACAGATAGCTGATATAATACATAAATACTTTTTTTGTAAATACATACATACTTAGAATACAATATAACACCCAGACAGAGAAAAAACATCGATGTTCACCACACAAATGTGTGTGAATCGTGGTGGGGATCGAACCCGCGACCTACGCAGAAGGCAGAGCTACTACCAGTACCAACTGAGCTGAGAGGCCAGTCAAAGTTGTTACTCCTTCTGTTGCCGCAAAAGAGGCCTTACTAACTGTTACATCTTCTGTTGCCGCAAAAGAGGCCAAACTAACTGTTACTCTTTCTGTGGCTGTAACAGAGGCCTTACTAACTGTTACTCTTTCTGTGGCTGTAGCAGAGTGTCGACTGAATGATAGAAGTCGAACCGAAGGGGAATGACACCTTTCGAGCATACTGGTGCCAGATGGCGGCGGGCGTACATTGAACGCAATGACGGTGATGTGGACGCGGCAGGTGATGTGGAACGAGAAATGTATCGGCAACAGATATGTAGTTGCTAATAGTTGCGATAAGTCTGTGTCTTCGGTGATTTTTTTTGAGACAATATTTTTTTGGCCTAATAACAGTTTTGATGCGGATAAAAACTTTTTTTCTGTTGAATGAATCAGCATAATTATGTTTTAGGAGGTGACATCTACTTTCAAAAGTTTTATTTACCTAAGTACCTTTATATTAAGCTAGATAATAGATAGTCCCAACTGTGGGCATCAATATATAAATGTACAGGGTCAGAGGTTGAAGGTCAAAGAAAAAAATAATATGTAAACAGACTCGACAGCCCCATCACCCTGACCCGAAGACCCTGCGGTCACTTCGATTCGCTAACCATGGACTTGTTTCGCTATTGGCATCGCTACCTGCCACTTCATTCCGAACCCTATTCTCAGAGGTAAAGGCGCAATTTCTATTGTTATCACTCGCTCTGATAACGTGCAAACGCCAGCGAGGAGCCGTCAACGAAAACATATGTTTATCGCAAGTCCCGGACGAGAACGATTTGAGATGATGACGTTTCGAAACGACCACTCGCTCACTGAAATAGGTTAATGAATTTCGAACGAAGATAGAGATCAAGATAGAGACGTTGGTAAAGCGAATCGCAAAAGATTTCAAATACGCGATGACAAAAAGAGGCGTTATTTCAAAATACCTATTTCAGAATTTCAGGACCGAAATCAACTTCATAACAATTAACGATACGACCCCCGCCTCTAAATTCCTCGCCCCGAGCGTGCCCGCTATACATGGCGATACGACGACGCCTTCGCATAGATAGAATAGAGAGCGGTTTCGGAACGCACCAGCACAGGCGAGAGACGCACACAGCCGGTCTTCTGTGTGCCTGTGTCCGTACAACCACGCACACTCGCGCACGCCGCTCGTACGTACACGCGCACACAGGCACGCTGCCGGTGAGCGCTGTTCACCGCACTCTGTGAGCGCAAACAACCATCTATAAGGCCACGCTATAGCTGACGGAGGAACGGGCCGCGCCTCAGGCCGATTGCTCGAAACTGTTTTCTTTGTTCAATATTTTCCATAGAAATATGTAGGAAAACCTTTAAATATAAAATATTGATATGTTTTTGGGTTGAACGTATGTTTTATAGCGATGCCAAGCTGCCAATGGGGTTTAAAGTGTTTTTTTTTCAATTTTTATAATGTACATTTGTCAATAATTATAAAACTAACATGGATGAATATTAATTTCAACTATACATGACTATGGTTGAATGGTCTTATACAGCAATATAATATTTAAAATCCAAGTAATATTAATAAAATCATTTAATCACGTTTGTATAAATGATTTTAAGGGTATGTATTTATGTATGTATTCATAAAAAAAAGTATTATATCAGCTATCTGGTTTCCATCGTAGCAGCTCTGCTTAGTTGAGGTCTAGACAGTGTTGTGCGGATTATCTACAATATTTATTATTAAACCACTTTTAGATTTTTGTGTTGCAGAGAAGAAGAGTGGAAGTTGAAAGGAGGCTCTTTGAGGCGCACTTAAAATCCTCTCATCACACTGGGTTAATAAAAATCAATAACACGATAAGAAAAAGAAGAGTGGAAGTTCTTGGAAGGAGTCGATGTAAGCATGTAGAAACATCCTCTTTTCTTCTCCGACTGTTTCTTCTACTTTTCTGTTTTTTTTCTCGGGTTCTGTTATCTCGGCTGCTGTTTCAGACCATTGGTATTTTAGTCTCAAATTTAACGGGTTTTCTCTTTCGGTTTAGTGCGTACGATATTTTTACTCTTCATTAAAAGCCTAATGTGTATCCTATCAGTTTGTTTCTTTAGAACATTGACGACTCTTACTTATAATCTATCAGATAAAAAATAGATTTCATTTTAAGGATCAGATTTTCTAACGCCCAACATGCATTTTTTTCTATTTATATCATAATATCAACCCGAATAAATACTCGATTTTATCATTTTTTTTTTTAAAGTTTTTTAGGGTGCTTGATTACACGATATTCGGGTCCTTTTTATGCTTTTTTAATTTTGAAGACAGAATTAATATCATCACCAGCTTAAAGATGAGCACCAGAATCCAGGATAATTATCGAGATTAATTATCCAGGATTATTATTAGTTAGTATTGAACTAGAGATCGCAAGCAGGATTTGATGATGATGGGACTTAGATTTATAGTTTTATAGTTTTTATTTAGGACAACAAACAATTACAAAACATTGCACTCACATATTACAAAACAATTATAAAGTATACTAAGTAGTTCTTAGAGTGTAGTCAGCTCCGTTATCCGCAAATGAGACTTATGAAATATCGGGCGGTATGAATGTTTGCATAAATAATAGAAAAAAATAAAGATAGATAGATTTAATCGGAAATTTTATTAAAAACTAATAATTTAAATAATATTTAATCAGTACAAAATAAATCAAGTTTTATTTGTAAAATAACTTTTATTTTACTAAGCATTAGTAATAAAAATAACATGGGCACCTAGTAAATGGAAATGTGTGGCTTCTGCCTTCCCTACGTGCTTTTTTTCAGAAAAAAAAGTTTTTAAGCTTCTTTATCATCATCATCATCATCATCATCTCAGTCCCGTATCACCCACTGCTGGGTATAGTCCTCCTTTATTATAGGCTAGTCAATGAGACAAATCAATTAATGTGTGCTAATCACAGAAACAAAAGTTAAGCTTAATACCGTCGCTAATTATTATCTGTAGATAAAGTTAGACCACCTCCCCTTCGAAAAAAAACTTGGCTTTTTAATTCAAGAATTTTGTTTTTTGTTAATAAAATGAGATTGTTATCCTGGAGAAATATGTTAGACTTTTAGTTTCTTTTTCTGTTATTCATACTAATAATACGATGGACAAATATTTTAAATTTTATAATTTGTTTATTTTTCAAAGCTTTGACAAACTCAATATAGGTTCAATGACAGCTTACCTTGTACTCTATATTTTAGCAAAAGAACGAATTCAATAACTTATTCTAACACTTTAAAAAAACAAAATTAAACTTCCCATACAAACTAAATAGTGAAATGGTGAATCGGCTTGAGGCGCGGCCCGGCCGGTATATTTCCGACATAATACCGCTGCGTCGAGCGATTACTACTATATATTCTATATACATTTAATAGCTATACAGGCGCGCATAGAACTGGCCGTACTTATGTGAGCGCTGTGCCGCGCGCACAGCCAGCGCTGTAGCGCTTCGTAGCACAGCGCCGTCTAGTCATACCGGATTCTTCAGCGCTTGAACGAGACGCTTTCTAGGTAGTCGGCTTATTATTATCGTAGATTGGCGTCGGCGCAACTACACGGCGTTAGAAGGACGTTCCGTTTTAAATATCAGGTTTTATTATTATGAAGAGCGGCGCAGCGGAGTGCGGACGGCGGCGCGCGGTGGACGGTTGCGTGCGATAACATTTGACATTCGTAATTACTCGAGCGCGGACGGGCGGCGGCGGCGGCTGTAGCGCGGGCGAGCGAGGCCGGCTCGCGGGCATTCCGTGGTCCGCGGGGCCGGCGCACAAAGAGGTCGCGCGTTGCGTCAGCCTCCGTCGACCGTCGCTCGCCCGCCTGACTCTTCTGACGGACGCCCCGCACCGTCGCCGATGCCGTGGTCGCCGTCGACGGCGGCGTCGTCCGCCTGTATTTCGCATACACTGCGGAAATCCTAGCCTTGGCTAACATTGACTATTTCTACACAACTCTACATTTCAGTCTATTTCCGTATTCAAATTTTAAAGAAACCGCGTGACTCTATGACTCTCCCACCATCAAGCATTATTCTGTTGTTCAACAGAATTCATAACTAAATAAGCTCACATTAGTTAGTAACCCACTATGAATTAAAAACTAAGTACGTTTTAGCTAATTCCCACCCCAATAGCAAAAAAAAACCAAAGAGAAAATTCGGTCTCTAAATTCTGTTTACTTCGAATTTTCCGAATGACTGTAATGAGTCCGAAATTCGGTCGTATCGTGGTTTTCGAAATTGGTGCTTTAAGTCGGAGCTGTAAGGTCGACTCTAGGTCGAGTACGTCAGCCGGTGTCAAAGAGCAGGAGATAAACCGCGGGAGGAAAACATTGAGAGCACGGTTGTTGTTTAATCTGTGGCGATACCGCCTCGACTCGATAACACGCGAAACTTTTACCTACTTCACAATCGAGAATTCTTCGATGGTTGCGTCGTAGGAGTTATCGCGCTGTAGCTTGCTGGCTTGTTGCTTACCAATATACGCGTTGAGTATTTAAATTAAGCAATGAATTGACTATACGGCGCAATTTTGACTTTACCATGGTTCTATGGAGTCATAAGTTTGACACTTTAGGGTTTTTGCAGCTATCGTTCGATATTGCTTGTTTTTTTTGTCATTGGGCTTGGCATAATCTGTGGTTAGTATGTTTATGTTGGTTTGTTTAGTCCTCACCTCAGGCAATTTATATCGTTTTGTCTAACAAATTCACGTTTAAAGCATTGTTTCAGGCATGTGTTATCTACTAGATACGGGCTACGGGTTTCCTAATTTCTTGCGTTCGCGGTATCGTCACGCGTCTATGATTTGCAAAGACTATGCGTTATCTGTGGAATGGTTAGCGCGGCAATTTTTAAATTTTGATTCTGTATAGTTATAGGTTTTTGATTGGTGACCACGGACTAGATGAGGATACTGTAAAATTTGGGGAAGTGATTATGCCTTAAAATCGATATTTTGGAACAGTGGACATCTTCTAGCTAGCTGATGTTTGCAGTCACAAATATTTACTTACAGCACTGACTTCTGTGTAACGGGACGAACGAGACGTAAAACGTGAATTTTATCATCATCATCAGCTTGAAGAAGTATGTGAAGAGAATGTTGTTGTGATTTATGATTATACAATTTGCAAAAAAGAGTTTATTTATTATGAGCCCTCCAGTCTGGGGCCCACTGCTAGGCAATAAGTTTTTTTTTTAATGATATTGATGATTTCTCCGATCATGTTAAGCTATCGGTCGCTAAGCCATGACATTTATAAATAATACATAATTAAAATTTATCCCATCGCGAGAATCGAACCAGCACCTATGTCTCCAATTACGCCACATAGAAACAGCCTAAACAGCGTCGGTCTATCTTCAAATAGACCAAAACCCACATAATTAAGTGTAAGTTAAAAGAATCTTGTAATGCTTATTTCTCATAAACCAGGTTTCATACGAATCCATTTCAAAACCAGTTACCTCTAGGTACAAGAGCTGTTGTGATTGTATTCTACCAAAATAGTTTACAGTCTTATGTCGTTGCTATAAGGTTGAATACTGCGCGGCAAAATCATTATTAGAAGTGTCAAAATTATATAACTTCTACGCCCAAACTTGCTTCATGCACCCACCCAATGTTTTAAAAAATTCGGATCTGCTCTAACTTCTTACTCACCAAGCAAGTAAGTAAACTTATATCTATCTAGATATCTAGATATGATATTGAAAATGTATATCTATCTTTGCTAATATTATATAGAGGAAGAATTTCTATTTTTGTATCCAACGAATAAACTCATCGAAGTACATAGTTAAAAAAACGTAGTGCCTTAAAAGTTTTCTTAGTTCCTGGATAGATGGCGCTTTGTGAAACATCCACAAACATGAGGTTCGTTGGTCGGTTAGCATGACTAACTAGTAAATTAAATATACATATTTTCCTAGTTTTGCTAACGTAATTTTACCACTCGCTGTCTTCTTTTCAGACTTGTTTCTTTCTCTACCATTCTAGAGTTAGACTCTATAGAAAGTTTTATTTGTTTTGCAAAAAAAATTGCTGACTTTAATTTTAGAACGCATTTTTTTTCAAAAATCCTCAAATTACTCTATTTTTTATATAATAAAGGAGTAGTAGTAGTAGTTCGGTAAAATAAACTAGTAAAATAATAACCTTTGTTCTCACTTTGTTTCTTCTTCAAAAACTCACTAAATATACCGACTGTATCTATACAGGGTGAAGTAAATAAATATATTGCTAATAAATATTTTTCATTTCATTTCAGGGTGAGAATTCGAAATGGGCAAATGTACTGTTTTTAAAATCATCCTGTAGCAAGTGCGGCCCCCAGCCAAGGTTAGTTGCTCTGCAAGCACTACCAAAAAGTTTTCGCAATGGTCTTCGGTCAGACCTTCGACCGGTGTTCTCGAGTGGTCGACTACTAGTGTGTAGTGTGTGCTTTGTATACTCTGTGCCGAAAGATGAAAGGCGTGTTCAAGATATTTATTCTATCATAGAACTGTCAAAAAAAATATCGAATCTGTCAAATATAATCTGTAGCTATTGCTATCTCTTACTAATGGGTAATGCGAATGACATACGGATAAATAGATAGATTAATAGTACGAAATAAATAAATAAATAAATATTGAGACCAATCCACACAACACTATAATCTCAAATTAATTAAGCATAATATGACAGCGATATTATAGTTTGTGCTTTGTGGTATACTCTGTGCCGAAAGATGAAAGGCGTGTTCAAGATATTTAATCTATCATAGAACTGTCAAAAAAAATATCGAATCTGTCAAATATAATCTGTAGCTATTGCTATCTCTTACTAATGGGTAATGGGAATGACAAACACCTAAAAAGTAAATAATAAATAAATATAAAAATAAATATTGTGACTAATCCACACAACACTATAACCTCAAATTAAACCTAATATGACAGTGATATGAAGTGCGCAGTATGTGCTTTGTGGTATACTCTGTGCCGAAAGATGAAAGGCATGTTCAAGATATTTAGTCTGTCATAGACCTGTCAAAAATAATATCGAATCTGTCAAGTATAATCAGTAGCTATTGCTATCTCTTACTAATGGGTAATGGGAATGACAAACGGATAAATAGATAGACTAATAATAAATAAATTATATGATAATAGTAACTGTCATATTTGACAGCGTTTCACTGATTGCCACCGCAGAACTCTTAGATGTGTGTGAGGCTTTAAGCAGAGCTTGTACTATGGGAACAAAATAGCTAATATGATACTTTTATATTTTTTTTGTATAAATACCTACATAATTGAGATACAATTTAACATCCAGAAACAACATCAAGAACAGTAATACTATAATGTATACAATATACATACATTCATAAAATCACGCCTTATTCCCATGGGGGTAGGCAGAGATCACGGAATTCTACTTGCTACGATCCTGACACACCTCTTTCGCTACAATATACATTAAACAAATTAAATATTACAAAATGGGGGGCCTTATCGCTATGAGCGATCTCTTCCGGACAACCTTTGGAAGGAGATAAACTAAAAACTATGGAAGAATGGCTGGGTGCTGGGTGTAAGACCACCCATTGTTCATTTATTGAATAATATTTATGTGTTACCTAAATTATCTTTTTGTTAGTTTGTAAAGTGTACAATAAATAATGTTCTATCGATTTATCTATTTTTATATAAGGCAATTTAGTTCTAGAAGTTTTCGCTAGGAGTACCAAAGATGTACCACTGATCGAGCTTCACAAAAACGAAGCTCGTCAAACTTCTACGTCTATCAAAAAAGTACTGGACACAGATTTTGTGATTAAAACCTCAGAGTAACCCTCTTATTCACAATGCTTGACACTTTTTAGCGGCTCGCTAAAAGTCTCTTATCACTGTCACTTTCATATCAATAAATAGAGATGGCAACAAACTATCGGTCTGCTTAGCTAAAGTACTGCTATAAGACCATTATGAATACGACGGTAAAGCATTAAACAGGCTGAGCTTTTTCTGAGCCTCAGAACTTTCCTGGCACGCAACACCAAGTTACTCCTAAGACTAAAACTGCCAGCACATTCGACTTTATTCACATAGAAATACGGCTCAATTTACATCACGAAAAGGCTTCTATAACATTCATTGAATGCTTATTAAAAAGAAAATGTGTCAAGTGAGGTCTAGTCCTTGTGAGGCTTTCTTGAAGACTGAAGCTTAGATTTGTTTTCATAATACAAATTCTTCGTATTATAAAAAGTTATCAAGGAGACCAGATTAAACCAGTTTCCAAAGAATAAACTACATCATCCACTGTAGGCTGAGCTCTTTCGAGGAAAGCTTAAAGCTGCATTGCAATAAGGACGCTAAACGTAGCAGTATAAAATACAAAATGCTGAAAATAGCCCAGCCTTCAGTGCTAGAAGTTTTTTAGGAATAAGTACTGGAGTTGGTACAGAGTTAATTACTATCCAGTGCAGTACGTACAAAGAAAAGTGAAAAGGACAACATCCAATTGATGACTTGCAGGTAGTTAGAGAGAGATGGCGAAATATTAAAGATGTATCTATTCGTAATTAATTTAAACTTTGACAGCTTTTAAGCTCAGTTGGTACTAGCTCTGTCTTCTGCTTTGGAGGGCGTTCGATCCTCTTTGCTTTGGCTTTTCTTTAAAAGATTCAGTGACACTACAAGAAAAAGTGGCGTTCTCAGTAGGCACAGCGCTTGCAATAAGCTACGTCCATAACACGACACAAAATAAGCTACTCAAGGTTTGACAGCGCTTGCGAAAGTAACAGCCGCACAGAGCAGAGAAAATTGCTACGAAAGACCTGGTATTGAGACAAGAAGAAAAAATAAATATTGTGGACAATCCACACAACACTATCTAGCCCCAAACTAAGCAGAGCTTGTACTATGGGAACCAAATAGCAGATATAATACTTACATTTTTGGTGTACAATATAACACCCAGACAGAAAACAAACATAGGTGTTTACCACACAAATGTTTGTTCTCGGTAAGGATTGAACCCACGACCTACGGCGCAGAAGGCAGAGCTACTACCAACTGAACTGAGAGGCCAGTCAAAATGTCAAATGACAGTAAGCTACTCAGTGCTTGGCAATAAGTTACGACCATAACAAGACACAGAGTAAGCTACTCGAGATACGGTTGCAGTCGTACAGAGCAGAGCATCTTTAGAGTAAGAAAGAGAGCAAGGCATTTTTAAATTCGTTTTGAAATTGATTACTTACATTGCTTCGAAAGAACTGAAAGGACTTGCCTTTCTGGTATCACGACAAGAATAAGAAGTGACAGAAAGCTACAGGTCAAGTGCTTGCAATAAGTTACGACCATAACAAGACTCAAAGTAAGCTACTCGAGATACAACAACAGCCGCACCGATCAGAGAACCAAAAGTAATATAAAAATTAACTAAATTGTGTCAAAAAAACTGGTACCACAAAAAGAATAAGTGACAGAAAGCTACTCAGTAGGCCAATTGCTTGCAATAAGTTACGACCATAACAACACTCAAAGTAAGCTATTCGAGATACAACAACAGCCGCCCCGATTAGAGCTTGATGCTCTGATCGGGGTAGTAATTTTAAAATTAACTAAATTGCTTCGAAAGAACTGGTACCACGACAAGAAGAAGAAGAAGTGACAGAAAGCACAGTGCTTGCAATAAGTTACGACCATAACAAGACGCAGAGTAAGCTACTCGAGATACGATAACAGTCGCACAGAGCTCTAATCAACAGTAATCAACGGAGTGACGACAGCGGGAATTAACGCGACACACGAGTCGTATCCAACCGGTTATAGATCGTTGGTATGAACGTAACATGGGTATGATCAGTAGAAGTTTTCATAAAGTGTTGCCCTACACTGTTATGAAGTCGTATGTTCAAATTGTAATTGGTAATAACTTTCAGGATAGAAAATCTATATATAAAAGCTGTTAATTAAATATTTTATTTAAGGGAAAATTTAATTAATAATTCAAAAAATAATAATTTCATATATGATTTGCAAGTTCTTCTATTTTCACGGTAGCGCTAAACTTAACCTTTCAAGCAAGGGAACTTATTGTTTTTAGAATCTTTGTAGCTGAAATTTTCATTTTCTTCATGAAGAAGCTGGAGGCATAAAACATTTTGTTTACGTTATTTATATCATGATATACATACATATCTCATAGAATGTTAAAACCAAAGTATGCTTACGGTAGTTGAAAGTCAACGCTGGTCCTATTATTGTTTCTCTGAGTGTCACACTTGACGTAGCGAAGAGAGTTGGGATCAATTGCCAAGTCCTGAACCTACCTTTTTATAAAGTTTTTAAGTGTTTTAGGGCAGTTGTACTAAATAGTGGTGATAAACAAAAAATATTACAGTAATTCGAGGTCGTATTGGGGTATAAGAACTAAGAAATAAGTATCTGAAGCCTTGCGTACGACTAGATCGCTTGCGATGGTGACCACAGTGTATCGCTGTCAAATATCGCACTGTCAAAGTTCGTGTGCAAACCCCTACGCTGAAACTGATCGCCATCGCCATCGCCTTCGCAGATCGCCTAGATGGGTGAAAAACCAAAATGCATTAAAAGTTTTAATGAGCACGCTTGAATAAATTATAATATATAATATGATGGACATTCAACACAGCACTATCTAGCCACAAACTAAGCAGCGCTGGGACTATATGTGAAACGTAGATAAGTTTTCAGAAATTTACTTTTAAGGTGTTCGGACCTACCAGATCTGTAGAGAATCTTACTTTCCCAGATTTTATTCAGCCAAAACTACAGGCAAAAACAAATTCTATGGAGACTATTTTATTTTGAGGCTGTTTTAAGTCCTGCGCACATCTAGGCGATGGCGATCAGTAAAGCGATATTTGACAGTGTTTCATTGATCGCCATCGCCAGCGACCTAGGTGTGCGCAGGCCTTTAGATGAGCGCTAGTCTTAAAGTAATATTTCGAGAAGTCTTCTGATCGGAAAGCCTTGCCTGCCTGTCTGTTACCACTACCTGTCAATGTGAAAAAGCCTTAAAATGACGTAATTCATAACGTAAGTTAGCAAGTTATTTCAGTCCATAGTTATTAATATAGAAATGACGCACTCAGTCGCGCCATGTTTCAGGAAAACCAACCTTTAACGCTCTGTTGAAGTCACAAAATACAAATACTTACCTATTACGTTCTCATGAAAATTGCTACTTTAGGAACCATCCACCCACGGCTTTGCCCTCTTTTGAATGATAAATAAATAATAAAAACTATATAAATAAATTGGTTCATATAGCTCGAAGAACCGACAACCGCTGGGGAATAAAGGTTCTCGAATGGCGACCACGAACCGGAAGACAAAAATTAGGGCGCCCACCCACCAGATAGACTGACGACATTGTTAAGATCGCAGGAAGTCGGTGGATGGAAAGGGCTCAGAATCGTTCTTCCTGGAAATGTGTAGAGGAGGCCTATGTCCAGTAGTGGACTTCTTCAGGCTGATGATGATGATTATGATGATAAATATGTACTGATAAATACGGCTGACAGAAGGAAATGGAGGAGGAAGACATGTTGCGCCGACCCCACATAAAGTGGGATAAGGGCAGGAAAAAGAAGAATTACTATGGACAATCCATACAACACTATCTAGTCTTATATTAGACTGGCCTTTAGCTCAGTTGGTAGTAGCTCTGCCTTCTGCGCCGTAGGTCGTGGGTTCGATCCCCACCGAGAACAAATATTTGTGTGGTTAACATAAATGTTTGTTCTCTGTCTGGGTGTTATATTGTATTCTAAGTATGTATTTGCAAAAAAAAAATGTATTCAAGTATTATATCAGCTATCCGGTTCCCATATTACAAGCTCTGCTTAGTTTGGGGCTGGGTAGTGTTGTGTGAATAGTCCACAATATTTATTTATTATATGAACCAGAACTTGTACTATGGGGACCAGATAGCTGGTATAATACTTATACACATTTTTCTTAGTAAATGCAAAGAACAAACTATGAGTATGTTCACCACACAGATACTTGTTCTCGGTGGAAATCGAACCCACGACCTACGGTGCAGAAGGTAGAGCTACTACCAACCGAGCTGAGAGGCCAGTTTATTTTATAACTAGCCGTTACCCAGGACAGTGTTATAATGGATATACTTGTGATTCAATCCTGCCGTGGTAAGAAAACAAAACCAAAGAAAATGGATGAACTGTTGAACTTGTGAAAGATAACATGGATAAGTAAGAGAGGAGTGTATGCAGAGATGACGGCTGACAGAGGGAATGGAGAAGGAAGACACGGCACAACATGAAGTGGGATAAGGGCAGGAAGAAGAAGAATCATGCCGTGATAACTTGAACTATAACTTTGAAAAGAAATTGGTTCGGTATCTAGCTTTTTAATCCTAGGTGCTCAAAGTCAAAACCTTGCATCACAAGGATCACTTTGAAACGATTTAGAGCTAAGTGAGCTAGAATTTATTTTCAGAGAATCATGATGATTTTTAACGAGATCACGATATCAATAATACACATTAATGAAATTGTGAATGACTACAGTAGCATAAAGCCTCTCCCACACCTGGACCATTTGCTTGTAATAAACTTATATCGTTCATTTTCGAGCATTACATGTAAGTTAAAGGAATCGCACATTTCAGCGCGCTATGTAATACAATTTGTAACATTACAGTAAACAATTGTATTGCAATGTGAAACTATTTGCTTCGTTCGACATTGTAAAACATCAAGGGCCTTAGGTTTAATTTTACAAAAAAAAACACATGATTGATATAACGTCAGAATCTCGGCCTAATTCAGTTTTCAGCTTCAGAAACGTCAAATTGACGTCGCCTCCATCGTGAGATTTTTGGTCAAATCGAGCATAAGCCCCTGATTTGACCACAGGCGAACGCTCAAAAACGCTCAAAGTCAAATGGAATTTGAAATTGAACTTGAATTGTTACATTATAGGTGAGGGAGCGACTTTTGACAATCACTAAACAAATGTTCAATACTATTTTGAGACCACAAAAGAGCATGAAAATATTTACAAAATTGTCGGTAACGAAATGATACTGTAAATTAAATAGAGATAATAGATATCAATTAATTTCGACAGCAGTTTCATCATACACAGAAGGCTGTAGCTTTTCAGGCTACAAATTTGACAGATTATATTCAGTTGAAATTTAATATACAGTGGAGGGAATAACTGAAATTATTCTTTTAGGGTATGTAGGTACCTAACTATCAACTAATTTTAATATATTTAGATACATAATTAATCAAATTTTGTTTAAATGTTATTGTTATTCATGGGTTCTTGTAAAATTATATACATACAAGCGGCCGCCCGCGGCGTCACTCGCCCCATTCCCGTTACGCCCCATTTCCGTAAAATTTTCGGGATAAAAAGTATTCAAGGTTCATGTCCTGGTTTTAAGCTCTCCACCAATTTTTAGCCAAATATGTTTAGCCGTTCTTGAATTATAATATAAACACGACTTTCTCTTGTATACATAATGATTAAAATCAAATCCGTCCCACGGGAACCATACATTTTACCGGGATAAAAAGTAGCCTATAATCTATCTCTGCGCCAAATTTCACCCAAATCCGTTCAGTCTTTCTAGCATTATTGAGTAACAAAAATCCATCCATTCATACTAACATCTGTCGCGTTTGTAATATTATAATAGTAAGATGTATATTGGACCTAGGGAGAATTAGTGTGTTCACTGTGGACAATTCTCAGAGACTAAACTCACAATATTGCTAAAAATAATAAATCCTTTTTAGTCTTTAAAAGAAAACCTTGAAAAAGGATTAACATAGAAATGTATTCTGTTCCTAATTAGTTGGCTATTCACAAAACTCGCCGCTAATCATTATCTCTCACTCGGACAACTTTAATAATACAAGTGTACGAGTGAGAGGGTTGCTAAGAGGCGCCATCTTGGATTAGTTTTGTCATTGAAACGGGTGTACCTTACTTACTTACTTACTTACTTACTTACACTTTAACAGGACTATTCCTGTTTTTTCATTCTCATAAGAAATGCAGGCACCCATAAGTGCCAAGCAAAAAATTTCTAAGCTTCGAAGTATCTAAATACCTGGGATTCAAGTAATTTTTTGAAGTAGGTACCGACAAAGTGAAAGCAAATTTTGATAAATTTTGCCTTGATCACGAGAGTTTGGTAAATCGTCAATCAAAATATAAAATTAGTAAATATATTTTTCTGCAGGTGACTTTTTCTTATCGGGACGATTTTTTTACTAAATATTCAGGCGACTGTAAAACTGTAAAAACAAAACTTGAAACTTTAAAAAGCCGAGTGTGAAATTTTCACCAGTACATATTGTTAAAAATTAGTGTTACTCATATGCGTTAGTTAAGTATGTATTGTTTAGTCTCGCAATATAAATAAGTAGGTATAAAAGATATGGCCTCATTTGACATCATGCAGTAAAACAACACCACGTCTATTGTCAGCATTTGACAGGCTTGAGTCTCAAACTGCTTGTGAAGCGAAATGTGGCTCTTGCGCACGCAGGTAATACTTCCCCCTATTTTGAATCTTGGCTTTAAGAATATAAGGTTGAAAATGGCTAAGCTGTTATCGACACATGTTTCAAGTTTTGCAGCTTGGCACTCGCGCACCTTGCGCATAAAATAATCGTATAATGCTATAGTGAGTTTTTACAGTGAAATTTAGATGTTTTAGGTATAATTTATAGCAGAGTTGTGTTTACTCGTAAATTAGATTTATAATTATGGAATAATTATAATTCATGTTAGTTGACAGACCACGTTTTCTTTTTGAGTATTATTAGTACCTTCTTATGAATAATCTTAACCATAAACTGTAAAAAACAGTAAAGAAAAACATCGTGAGCAAACCGGCAAACCGGCACCGAGCAAATCGTAGAACCTAAAAAATCGAAAATATGTGTCAAGTGCACGAAAGGAGCCTCTTTGAAGCGCATTAAAATCCTTTCACCGCACTTGGTTCGAAAGAATTAGTGACACGATAAGAAGAACTGTAAAAAAACGGTTCCACCTAATAAATGTGTCTGTGCATTTTTTTGCGTACAAAGTTCATGTATCTATCTGTATTTACTGGCAGGCAAGAAGAAGCAGAACAAAACTCATAGACCGCATAGACCTCCCATGGATGGTCAGTAAAAGAACCGTAAAAATCTGCGTCAAGAGAAATTTATAACTACCTACAATGAAATTTATAATTTTGTTTAGGGTCATATTTTTTTTAATAAAACTATTTATATTAGAATATTGTTTTTGTTCACATAATTAAAGATCTCTGTTCAAAATTGGCGCCCAATGTATTTTCCTGCCGCTAGTAGATATTGTCGGCAGCAATGATATCGATCGGCGCACTTCCCATTGCTGTGATGCAACCATCGCCACATCGCTCCGAATGAACAATACCAGGAATGTACTGCAAGAAACCAAGCCGCTTTCCTCAAGACATGATTCGCAAAACGAACATCTAAACACAGTAAGGGCGTAGTCAGAAAGCAGCCGAGTGGCGCACTCTCGCGAGAGATGAACGAACAGATAAATCTGAGAACTATGTGATAATGCGTAAATTTCGGTAAAAATAATACATTGCTGCTTTCCGACCTGAGCCTTGACTTGAGAGTCGAGGATACGCCGCAATGTAGATCGTACATTGCGCAACACACGTCGTGGCTAGCGAGCTCGCGCGTGGTGAGGAGGGCAGGGTCGCATAGCTAGTGCGGCCTCCGGCCCTCTCTTCGCCGCAACGCAAATCGTTGAAATCAAAACTTTCACGCTACGAGAGCGCTACGAAGTTTTACTGCTACGAACTTCCTGCTACGCCAGTCGTAGCGCGCCGTACTCAAAACTTTGTTCAGTAAGCTTTTTTATTTGTCACTTTGTGTTATCATTATCAGCCGGCTGAATACATCAACACTTTATAAGTGAGTGGTAGGATTCAAATTTCAATGCTCACGTTCAAGTGCTTGTGTTATCAAGTGAGAACGGACACCGGAGTCTTGGCTGGTTATTGCGTCTAGGTAGGTAGTCAAACTACTGCGTCTAGTTATGTAACCTACCTACTGACGAAAAGTAATGAATCAAAATCAATATTTTTTACTTACAAAAGATTTAATTTAGAACATTGCCATCTATATCAGCAAAGTGACACTAAAACAAAACTTCCTAAACTTAATTTTACTACAGCTCAAGTAGGTATGCAAGTTAATAAAGTGAAAAATATGGGTATTTCCAGCGCGCGGATAGATAGGGCTGGCGCTGCGCGGCGGCGCGATGGCGGGCATTCGGTTTTGTTGTTCGTGGAACCAAGTCGCAGGTGGGCCGAGGCTTGCCGAGCAGCGCCGAGCGCGGCCCCGATGCTGAAAGCCGTAACCGCCGCTCCGCTCCGCTCGCCTCAGTCTGCGCTCGGCCACCACCCTGCTCGCTAGTGACCGTGACGCCGGTGCTGTGAATTTTGACAGTTGTCGTGATCGTGTTTATGTTTTCGTATTGGAACTATGCTGTATCCCAATGAAAATGTGGAGTGATTTTCAAGTGAGTACCTACATTTAATTGAAAAACTTGCTGGATATTAAATTATTTCACATTTTTTCTTTTCGACTTTTGTCTTCACGGAAACTTTTGTTAGTTTTAGTTTTTTAAAATAAATAATGATTTTCTGAAACTATAACCTCCTTGAAGCCTTGAGCATCATACCCACCGAAGAGTTTTATCAAAATACAAAACTTTTCAAAACTAAAATGTTGATTGCCAACGCATTTTTCCTGCAAAAGTGGGTAAACTTTTATTTGTCAAATCGTTCATGGCTTAGTTTAAGTTTACGAACGAAGTACTTTAGCTCATTTTACAATTTATCAGATCGGTTAATAATAATCTGAAAACTTTTCGAGATTTATGCTATCGAAATGAAAACGTTGTGAAATACTTTATTATCTTACTGTATAATAACTAAAAATTTACTTTCAGTATGCCTTATTGGTATTCTTAATGTTTCGCCATACACAGACTATTGTAAAATTGGGCAACATAGAAAGGTCGGCTACGTGACCACAAACCTGTTTCCTAAGCTTTTAGGCAATTATAATCTCAGGATTCTCTGAAAAATATTATTGAAAGATGTTCACTTCGCGCCTTTTTGAATCTGACAGCTCGGCGCGTTTCCGCCGACCTGTCAAACGCCATGTGATAGATAGAAGGGCGCATTCGGTGGAGTTTTAAATCAAAGCGCGGTACGCTAGTCGAATCTCGATAACTGCGCGACGCCCGAGGCAAGCGAGGTTCGTCACAGAAATACGTAGCTGCAGTTGTCTCGTTCTTGCGCGTAGGATTGTCTCGCTCTCGCACCGGGTGTTTTTGTGTCGAAGCGGGTTTTTTGTCGGCTGTGCGAGGCTGACGAGGCCCCGCTCGCTCGAGTCGACTGACTCCACAGTCCACATTAATTATCGCCGAGTTGGCTAGCTAGCACGAACACACTTTACTTTCTATATTGCTGCGTTATTGCTGACTATTATGATGAGTTTCTGTATCTATGTCCTAGTATTGGTGAAACACAACTTTAAAATTCCGTCTAATTGACTTAACATGGAATACCTAAAAAAAATTAAGAAACTACATTGTCTTGGCATGAAAATCAAACCTACTATATGCTGGTTCCAAAGGTTTAGTTCTAAGCCACTCTCCTACCTCCTTTGTTAATTTACCGTTTTCAAGACCAGTCCGCATTCTCACCATGACGTCATGACACAAGCCAACCATTTCTTAATTAACTAAGTATTTAACTTGGTTGCAAAGATTTTGCAAAACTTTTGAAAACAGTAAAGTTTTGTAGAAGAGAGAGAGTTGTGGACGAGGCAAGAGGGCGCGTTGCCATGGCAACCGCTAGGGCGCCCCGCCCAGTCTTCAGTCCGATCCGCCTCTTTCTGGAACCTTACCTTTTAGTTGGCAACCCTGGCCAATGCTCCACTACCGTTCGAACCTTGTGGTTTGAAACAAGTATTTTGAATTGATGATGTAGTTTCATTATTTTAATGATACATCGTGAAAAAAAATATTTTTTTTAATATGTTATTTAGGCAGCTTATAATCATCCTCCGCTATATCATTTACCAAATACAAATAAATTATTATGAAATTTACCAAAAAACGTATCCTATTTATTTTTCATTTTACAATTGATCTGTTATCGAGCTTTATAAACATGGGTAAACAAACCACAAAAGACACGAAAATGTCCATTCCTTTCAGCAGAATATCTTTTCATTCGATAGTCAAAAATTTTACCTTTACTGCGTGAGCTCAAATTAGTCAATAAAATATCAAAAGTGCTACGCAGGACCCTCTACGAAACCGCTACGAAGGCCAAAAGATTTAAACGCGTGACAGCCTTGCAGATTTAACAGTTCCGCAAACAAATAAATCTAATCTGGATAACCTATCCCGAATGTGATTGATATGTAAAAAAATCTGAACTTTTTAAACCTAATATGAAAAAAATGCAAAGAAGGAAGCCAGTTTCTTTATTGAATACTACAAACACGAAGGTGTCCTTATTGAAACTATTTATTAAATATTTAAAAAGCTTTCTTTTCTAACGTTGAAGTAAGTTTTGCTTTACACAAACTAAAAATAATAAAATGAAAAGCTACAAAACATGCTTTTCAATATAAAATATCCAGTTTGTTGGCTATACTGTAGGTAGGTTTTCATTTGGGTTTGCCTCGCGGTAGGCCTAGGGGATGAGGGTGGATGGGGTGCGGAATGCGACTTGTTGCAGTCACGTGCATCCGCTAAGAAACTATTCGCAAACTACCCTTATGTACACCACATTGTTGATAAGGCGCTCGGTCGCGTGGCTTTCAACTATCTTCAACACCTCACAAGCCTTACTAAACCTTATTGTAATACTGTAGAGGTTTATTTAGAGTTTTAGCAGAACTCGGCACGTTGCCGACGGCAATGGCATACCCGTTTGAATTTATTAGTTTTGAAGAGTTATCGTTTAGAGTTTAGATTCTTCAGTTTTTGTAAGTGATTTTATGTACAGGGATAATATACAGCTTTGTGAAACCATACGTTGGTTTAACTATAGACATTATTATGATAAAAAAAAACTTTATCGAATATTTACATCAAATTGGTTTAACAGAAAACAGTTTGAAAGCAGCGGTCATGCTGACTCAGCATCTTCTGCTGATAAAGATAACTAAGCATGACTGCTTAAGAGTATTGTTCGGTAGTGCATTTTATCCCATCATTATTGAAATTATCAAGGTTATCAATAAAAAAAATGATATTTTATAGAAGTCAAAAATTAATTCATTTTTATTGTGTTTACTTACACATAAAGAAATGCGCAAACTAAAAAGGACCGTCGTGGGTGTGGTTTGAATCCCACTCCAATCCACATACGTGCCGTTTTTTGAAATATTTAATTTTATACAGATATTTATTGATTCTAGATTGTATGTATTTCAATATTAAAAATATGTTTATCTAAACAGATTATTCAAAGATAAAAGTCCTATGCAAAAAAATAAACCAAAATTATCAGTTGATAAGAGAACACGTTATCAGGTAAATAAGACCATTCCGCGTTGGGAATCACGTAATAATTACGCATAATAGCTGTTAAATTCACGGCCGCATTGTAAACAATCGACCACGTGTAGTAAAAGTAATAGTGTAAACTCATAAACAAATGAATGAATTAGCCATAGCATAGGCCGCTACGTCATCGACGAAGACACGCATAATAATCGTTTATGCAAACGAGCATAATTATGTAAAGCATTATGAACCATGCCGACGTGTTTTGACATACACTAACGACCAATTATTTGCTCATTGTGTGACTCAGTGAACTTGAAAGATACCATATTAATTATAGGGCATCGACACCCGATTGAATGACGTAGTACAACATGAGTTTGAAAAAATATTTTTAATACAGTTGCTCAAAAAGTGGCGTATTGCAGGGACGTATAGCGTTCGGGATGTGGGCTATTACACACGCGTGCTTTTTTTTTACCATTCCCGCACTAGTGCTTTTTCTTTCCCAACTGTCAAAATAATGTCTAAAAAGAAAAACCAAACATGAAGTTTTTACTAAAAAAATTCATCGAAGTTTTTATGATTCATGCAAATACGTATTATTTCTAAAAAGAAGCAACTAATTTGTTTCATTAACAGATTTAATGATTTGATTGAATGAGTTATGTTAGGTTTCATTTCATTTCATCTCATTAAATTTCATTTTCAATTCATATCAATAAAAAAAATCTACTGAAGACTTGGCTGTATGGGTATAGTTCCCTTTGCCTTCCAGAATGGGTGAAGAAAAAAAAAAATCTCTGCTTATATTTTACGGTTGGCGCTTGGCGCCATTTTTCAGAAATTTTCTTTGCGAGTTTATTTGTTAGTTGCACAAAATGAGTAATTTCGACCCTAGTTTTTTTGAAATAACACCACCGGAACTCAGTATAATTGCACAAAATGCTTCGGAGAACTTTTACCGGAAAAGTCAAAAAGTCGCTACATGCATACATACGACGAACTTATTGCGTGGAGAGAAGAGAAAAAAGCAAATGGTATTTTTATTATTTTATTAAATTGCTTAATTTTTTCGCAACTGTATTAAAAATAGTCGTTCAGTACACGTGCGGAACCGTCATTGCAACTTGTTCCGACTGTCAACCCTCGCCTTCGGCTCGGGTAGACATTTGTCGGAACTCTTTGCAATGACAGCCTTCCCGCACTTGTAATGAAATATACTAATGCGAATGTCATGTGCATAGTGTTCGACACGCGATATTCTAGCTATATTCAAATCGTGCTTTAAGAATGGATGCCTCTTTTTGTTGCTTAAAAATATTATTAATAGTTATCTTTACTATTAGTGTTACAACTCATTAACTCTGTAGTATTTTTTGTTGATACAACTGTTTTGAATAGAGTAATTCATCCATTCATATTTTTTACTTGCCTTTGTGTATATTTTCATTTAAATAATACCATTGATATAACAGAACGTTCAAGTAGTATTTAAAAGCTAAACTTTTCTCTGAAAATACAGAAGACGCTATAAATCAGCCGCCTACACGATTCGTAGAGAATCGAGAGCATTAGGGATAATAATAATCTTTGGCATTCGTAGTGTCTCCCGGTTCCACGTACTAAATATATTTCCCATGGCCCCAATGTCGCAGCTTGACCCAATTACGTCTGGCAATAAAACAATTTATATATGTGTCGTTGAACCCTCCACTTTCGTGTACCGATACCTATGTAAACATTGCATCTGACGGGCCGTGCGACAGAGCGGGCGGGCGAGACGCTTCGACGCCAATAATTTATGTAAATTCACGTCATTGTACAAGAGTGATGTTTTTATTATTGCAATCTCCTTTTGGGGGTCAAGTTCGATCGTGGAAAGTTTGCTGTAAATGGTGTAATAATTCATAAAGTTCCGCGTTTTGCTCACCGTTTGTCATAAAGTTTGGCTTGTGCAGTTCAGTGACTTATAACTATTTGTGGTTGTTTGTGGTAGTTTTATGTACTTATAATAGGTTTGAATGAGTAGGCTAACTCAGAAATATGCGTCGAGAAAACTATAAAGACTTCAACTATTGTTTGAACTAGTAGGGTGCCTTCAAAGTTTACATTAGTCGTGTCGTGTGCCATTCATAAAATAAAATATTTTCATCGTGGGCGATACAAAACAATGTAAAACTAATTATGTTTCTTCAAATACCAATGTTTGTAAATAGTTTTACTACGAACAAGCGGATCGTAGCGTAAAATCTTGTTTACAGTTATTATGATAATAGCCTTAATAAATACTACATTAATCGATTTCGTAGGTAGTAAGTAACTATTAATCACTTATGAATGAATGAGTATTATTATTAGACGGAGTCGTTCAACAATATCAGAGTGTTGTAAACGTCATTTTATAATCATAAGCTCATAAATAAACATGGTGACGTAGTTATCACGATCACCGGTGATCAGCGATCGGAAGCGCGGCGCGTGCGCAGACGGTATGTAAACGCGGATAATTATGTAACAAATTACGTTTTGACATTCAACAACAGCGACACATTTAGCGCAGACATTAAGTGGATCAATGAACTTGAGCCGTTTGTTGTGTTGTCGTTACGCAACGATCGGCGTTTGAGTGAGATTAATGTGCGCGGATTATGGCACGCGATAGGTACATTTCAATTTACGTTCCGTTTCATTCATGCCTCGAGATAATGACGATGTACTCGAAACACTCTTGTTTGCTTTTACTTGTCGCTCCCAATAGGCTTCCCCCGCTTTGCATGTCAACACAACAACCGCCGTATTTATATCGTGTCACATCTTCAACCACAAAGTCATTGTCGACCGTCACTTTTTATACGCATGTTCACTATCACTACCCGTGACCATATCGAGCAAAGCGAGTGCAAGTGCGAGTTTCCAAGAAATTCTCGTTTCTTTACCGATAGCAAACATATGCGGAGTGGATGGCTCGGAAGATTGTACTATTAGCTTCAAGTTTGAGCACAAGACGGAGGGGTGAAGGGTGTACGTCTTCACCCATTGACGGTTGAAGCTCCGCGACACTTTCACTGCTCCGTTATTGCAGTTACTACGCGCCTACTGTGCAACGGGGAGCGCCACCCCACTGCAGTCACCCCTCGCCACCCCGCGTAGGGCACTTACACAAGGGAGTGCCTTTCAAAACTTCCAATACATTCCGTCTATTCTATTTATACCGAGACTGAACTCTCCAAGATTAGCAATTGCGGTTCGAGAATAGCGACCGGCAAAGCAAGACAAAGCCACGGCCTTATCGGCGACAGTATCTGTAGACGGGTTAAAGTGGGACAATGTCACCCGTGAGGGCTCGCCATTATTTGCGTAGACACGTGTGAGCGGGCGAGTGACAAGTGGCCGAGTCGTGACGGAAGTTTGTAAACACGCCGGCCGTCCTTGCTCCCGGACGCGGGCCGCTGCACCCGCCACTCGCCGGTTCTAGACGCCGCAAGTCACGCACAATCTACCTCCGCGTGTTCCGATATCCAATTTCTCCGTTCTATCAATCATGAATGAAAACGATAATGCTCCCCGATCGACCGTGACAATCGATTCGATTCATATCTGCGCGCTAAGCACAGGTGTGTAATTAATGGTGCACAATAACAAACTATTATGTCACGCGCGATTATTGCGAGAGTTATGTTACGTGGAAGTGATGTTTTTGCATTGTTGTGGGTGTTAGATAGAATAGCCGAGCGAGTGCGGTGGTGGCTGGCGGCGAGGCGAGGAGGCGCGGCGGCGGCGTCACTCGAGGCGGGATATCGGCGCTGATTGATGGGCGATAGATAGTCGCGGCTCGACATTGAACCCGTCCGACAGCCGGTGCACCGCACTGTAAATATATCTAGTGCGGACTTCCGCCCGTGACGTCGACCCACTGCCGACGGGTTCCCTCGCTGACGTAGCACAGACGTAACATATTTATTATTCTTTCTGTTTACACTATAAAACATCCATTTACATTGTTATTGTTTCGTGGGGTCGTCGCCTTATCTCTTTATTGCTTTATGGCTCGTTTGCGTTTATGGCGTAGTAGGTACCTGTCTCGTGAGACATCATGAATGGAATCGTCACTGATTGTGCATTCATTGCTTACAATTATGACGTTGTATTCGTAACTCCTTAACCACAGTGTAGTGAGTAAAGACATAGTTGCTTGTGATCGTCATAGTTATGACGCAGGCATTATATTTTCTCCTTGTCTTGAATGTAAGTTTGCAATTGTAACACGAGGATGCCAACTGATTCAAATATGTCGATAAAGATAGAAAAACTGTCACACGTCACAAGAAATGTCGTCATATAACGGTTACCACGATCTTAGGAAACCCTGACATAATCGAATGTGTAAATGAAGGCACTAGGTAGTTGTGTAGAATTGATAATGTACGTTGTTAGTAAGCCTTGCTCCCGGGACTAATCTTCTAAGTGCGTAGTGGAGTCGAGGGTATATCACCCCTACTGGGGGTGTTCATTAAAAATTCATTCTTATTTCGAAGCTCGCACCGTAATCAGCCACAAGGGGCGGGCGTACTACAGCATCTACTGATTTATTACTTTGGAATCAAACCTAGCCTACGTATGCCTACGTACAAAAATACCTAACCTATTAAAAAAAAGTATATAAGTTATATCAGCTATCAGGTTTTCATAATACTAGCTCTGCTTAGTTTGGGGCTGGGTTATGTTGTGTGGATTGTCTTTAATATTTATTTATTTTTATGTTACTCTTTGGTGAAGAAAATAAATAAAAAAATACGAAGACGGCTCAAAAAATGGTTTAAGCAAGCACTAAATAGCGTGCTCTTTTTGTTACTGGTCATAAAAACAGCATTTTCAATTACTTATGCAAAACATGTACGAACCAACATTCTAGACATACATTATCACACAATACCTAGGTGGATAGTTATTACCCTAAGTGTTTTAATGTCATCAACCTCTGTTGCTTTTCCTCATAAACGAAATGCGATGTCATAGTGTTTTTTCTTTTCTATAAATGGATAATTACAGTAATGTAGATGAGAGTGTGTGTGTCTCGACATATTTCCCACCCTGTGGTGGTGGGTTGCTGCCTCACCCCAACCCTCGCCTGCCTCTATCATAGCCACTACCATCGTTAAATACCTACTCGAATCTATCCAAAATATATTTTGCTGTTTTAGTAGTAAGTTTTCTGTTAGAGTTTTTTTTGTTGGAAATAGATAATATTCGTTGTGCCAACAAAATAAAATGCTATGATCAAGGTAGGTACTACTACGATACGAGGTTATCAATAGTTTTTTTTCCTTTTTTGTTTTAGTTTATTAAATTACTTCTGTAAACTTAATTTCTAGTAACAATGCAGGAAGTAAATAAGTAGGTAATACGTAAGTATAAAATATTATGTTTCATGTCCTGAGGTAGGGACGTGAGTGAAAAGTTGCATTTGACACTATGAATAAATACTACAGAAGATGCTAAAGGCCTATCTAGCATAAATTACGTAAACCATAAGTACCAAAGTAAGTTCTAGGCATCATAATTTAAAAATGCGTTCTTAATTCTTACTTAGTCCATCACAATAGAAGAATTTCAAACTCGTGAGAACTCAGCGTGAGAGTTCGAGTCGGGTGTGCAATGGTAGGGGAGTTCTGTCGGAGGGTTCACCCGCCTCCCCCGCACACAGGCTTCCCCCACATCCCCCTCACTCCTAATCTCCTTTTAGCCCTCCCCGCCAACTCGAGTCGGTGACGTCACAACTTATAGGTTTTTTTGATAATGAAAAAACGTTGGAGATTTATTATTATTGCATATTTTCGCCGCTTATTTTTTGTGTTACAAGGTCGCTGCATAATTTAAACAGAAGAGCGGTGGGCACATAATCCTCTTAATCCTCCAAAGAGTATTGAAAGATGAATGTAAATAAACATCGGCACCGTATCGGCACGCTTCGCTTACAAGTGATCAATTTGACAGCTCAATAATACGGAACGACTCATGGGCCGAACATCCAAACCTTAATTGGTACGATAATAATCTTTATTTAAGCAAAACGGCATTTTTTATAACAGCTGTCCTAAACCGGTTGTTGAATGAGATGCGGCTCGTGGACTGGTACACGCATCAATCACAAATCAGCTGATAGGCGCCGGCCATTTTCCTTTTCATCTGGCACTTTATTTAATTAATCGGTCGCCGCGGGCGGCTGCGGCTGTGACCGGAGCGCGTGCTCAGTGCTCACACTCAATCGCACACATACCGTTACACTAAACGCTGTAAACTTACTACATTTACCGTCCTTGTGATTGGATTATGAATGAACCACGTTTAATCTCACTTTAATCGTGCACCGAGTTTTGTACAGAAGCCAACACCCGCCTTCTAATACATCATTTATATTTATCTCTTCAATGTTTCTGCTTCTTCTTTAGTTTTACAAACTGTTTGTCATTTGGCTGAATGACTGCAATCGCGTGAGCATGCGCCGCGTTATGTCATGAGTACTAACAATGGTGATTTCCACTCGTAACTGATCGTCAATGACAGACAACTGCAATGGACCGCAATAAAGAACCGTGTTTGCGGCTCACCGACCGATCCTTTGTTCGTTTATACACGCGCTACTGAAACAGGTGCTGAGTTTTATTGGGTATTATTTCACAGTCGATGGAATTCGGCGTTGAAAAACACTCTTATGACAAGTGATAGTGACCCGCATTCGGTAACGAGGTGCCCCTATGCAAGTCAATTATAACGAAACCGGGAACGCCCATAATCCTTCGTTTCATCGCATCTACCGTTAAATTTGTGTTGGCTAAAAATGTAAGCTCGGTCAGTGTAATTTTTTAAAGCTTGTCCGTGTTGGGTAAGAAAACGTGTCGAGCGGGGCCACTGCGTATCGCAGCGGAGCGCGAGGTGCTGTATTTCTCATACAGAGTGATGTCGCAACCGTCGCCGTCATGTAGCAAGACTTCGAGTCAAGTATCGAGCACAGAGAGCGGCTGGCTGGCTCCGAGACCGCGCCGTCGCCGTCGATGGTACGTCGACTTCAACGGTCGACCATAAAGCTGGGTACTTACTAGCGAGCTTAGCCATTGCAGATAAAGCACCCAGATTCTATCGTATTCAGGTGATGTTATAGATTACGTAACCTGCGTGCTGGACCAATCAGCTGCAGTGTTCGGTCCGTAGAGTTCTACGAATGGACTCGTTTTGGAACATGTCACGGGACCCCTTGGTTCGTGGTTAAAACTAACGGTGTCTTCCGTTAGCTTGTTGCGAGCGACCGTCATGATCCGCTTACGGCAAGCTCGCGAACTATGTGCTCATTGATTTTTGGTTTGGTCTACAACGATGACGGTTACTTCTCGCTAGTGAGTACCCGGCTTAAGGCACGCATGCTGGCTGCGCGTGTGTGAGTGACGTCAACGAGCCACTTTCTCCATACTTTCGTCGCTGCTGGTGCGCTAAAAAACCAAGCTCGCTCAGTAGACGACGACTATTAATATACGATGCGATGTCGTATGCTCTGTCGCGCGAAACGATACGGAATTATTATTTTCTAGGCAAGCACGATGTGCGTGTCGCGCACTGTCCACTGTCCAGTAAGTGAAGCCTGACTCTCCCTCGCAGGTACATAAGAAAATAACTAACGAATCTATTCCAATAGTCCACGAACTGACTATAAGTGGCATGTAGCGGTGCGCAGACGCTAATGTGTCCCGCAAATATTCACAGACAATTCAGCGCTCACGCGCCGAAGTACCTAGTACCTATTACGGTCCGGCCCGGCACTATTTCAGGATTTTGCCCACCAATTTGCGCTTAATTCGCGGCCAAGCATCGAACAAGTAAAATCCATTCGTAGCCATCGCGCGCCTGTCTAATTAAGCTCCGTCATACTCTTCGAAGGTTCTATTACGAGCCGCCTCCAAACTTAGAGCAGACTATAACGCATTTGGTATTCAATCAGAGATCTTGCTGAAGAAGAATGGTTTTTGTGCCCGGGTAGTAAGGTCGATAGCGCGAGGGTGGAATGAAATTCGGCTCACTCGGTGTGACAATTACGGCGATGCGGCCCGCCCCGCGCGCCGCAATCGATAGGCCTACGGGTGCGAGCCCGGGGCAGGCGGGCCGCGCGGGCGCGGGAGATGGTCATTACTTATGCAAAGCAGCATCGGCTCTTCTGCGACCGGAGCCAGCCAGCGGCGGCAGCGGCCACACCAACCCCTCGCCAACAAGACACCAGTCTTGCTAATTACGGCAAGAAATTACATCCTTTGCGTACAATACAATCAAAAAATTGTAGAACGATAATTCTTGAATAGACGGTACCCTTCTGAAATCATTCATGACGAAACACCGTTTTATCTTCGAGCTACGGTCCCCAAATATCGAGCTATTCACATACTTGGGGACCAGCGGGTTTGTGCGCTCCCTTCGCTCGATCCCTTCATGCTGTTCCATGGGAAGGGCCACCCCTGACTTTTGTCTACTCTTTGTATTCAATACAAAACACATTGCTGTTTTAAAGTAACGAATTCAGTATAACCGTTGATTGTACGAATAGAGATACTGGTGCGATAGAGATTTTTGCTAGTCGGTGTGATATAACATTTCAGTGATCTGAAGCGATGATGTCGTTTTAAGCTGAGCTCAAGAAAAGCCGGCGTCCTTACTCAGCGAGAGCTTTCGCGATAAAGTTTGCGCGGGAAAACTCATTCCCGCGCTTTATAACCTGCGAGTTTTCAGGCTGAGTGGGGGTTTATGTAACTCTCCCTTCCCTACAACCTTCGCCTCGACTTGTACATAATGTAATAGGCAGCTTGTGTTCAAGTTTCAACATTGAGAGCTCGCGCGTCTTGTTGGGTACACGTGCAATTCTATTTCACAACTTTAAGACGATAGTTTGAGAAAAAATATAACATCACACGTTGATTACACAATTACAAAAGATAAAAGTTACATGATAATTAGCAACCTCAGTCTGTAAGTTATGTGACCAGGCTGGGATATCCCGTTTAATCATTAGTCATCTTTTTCGTTGTTTACTTACTGCTGCTACTACTATTAATAATAAAGAAGGCGAATCGAGCAAGGTTGATAAACTATTTTGTGTAAAGATCATCGTAAAAAAACAAAACAGCACTCATGAGGGGATAACAGCAAATCAATCACGACTCATGAAATCAATCGTCTTTTAAACATCAATAAATGCCAAACAGGTAATAACCGAGCACGTGCATAGCCAGCAAGTGCTCGGTATCGCGTCTTATCATTCGTTATCAACCTTCAAGGTGAAGCTTGATGTAACTCCGTCGATTGCACGCCGCGCCGTCAGATACAATTATTTTATTTGATTCCAGTAGTTTCACAATGTATGATTTAACTAGATAATTGTGTTTCATAATTTTAATAAATTAAGATTGGTACCTTACAATCATTCAAAACTAACCCCCTAATACACAAGAGGTTAGCCTTTGTACGGAGTGTTTACTCAACTCCTATCGAAACAAACCCTATCGTAGATTATTTTGCCTAAAAAAATTCAATAATATTGTCGCTGAAAAAAGTTTTCACATGTTGAACGCTTCTTGTGCAATTATGTACCGTAATGTCGGCAAGGCCACGTGCTCGGTTGACGTTAACAAAGTTTCCCGATGCGGGGAAAACTTTGTGACATGTGAGTGGTAGATACTTACAATATGTGCTCCAACCCTCCCGCGCCGACCCCGCGACGCCGGCTCCGACGTCGTCGTGACTCAGCGGCGCCCTCGCGCGACGTCGCCCCGTCTGCCCCCATGGAAAATTTATAACCACCCTCTGTATAAGATCATTACAATTCGCAGGGCCAAAATTCAACCTTATCGCCTCTCTGTAGAGCTCTTTTCCCTCAGACGCGCTGGAGCAAGACAAAGGAGATCACCAATTTTGCCGAAAACAAACTCTAACTCCAGGGGGATATAGTTTGTAATTTATGTGGCGATGCGGCTCACGTGCTTCGAAAACGCAGCAATGACGTCACAGGGTGGCAGGGAGGCTCATCAGCGTTTACTAGGTAATTACTTTTACTCTGAAATTCATTATCGGAGTGCTGTTTTCGCAACATACATTGTTTGAAAAAAAAAGCTGAAACTAAATGAGGGTTATATTTGAAAATAGAGCTCATTTTGTTGAATTTCAAGTCAGATCCAAAACTTTTTACTTTTCTGAGTCCTTTTTAAACAACATGAAATGAAAAATAGAAGATCGCGCAGAACTGACAACGGTGGAGCTCTCCAGTTCTCCCTAATTCCCCGGCTGGCGCGAGGTGGCGCGTCTAGAGAGCGTGTGCTTTCTCATCTCCTTAATTCGTCCTTCGCCGCAGCCCCCTTAATTCTCCCTGTAGCAATGCGGGGAGGAGGCTCCCGCTAACCCGAGTTCGCCCCCCCTTATTTATGGCCGATGGAGGCGGGTGGAAGAGGGCGGCCGGGGGGTATCGACGTTGGCACACGCCGTGTCGATGTGCGGGTGAATTAAGAGCGAGTCGGCTTTCATTTTGCTAAAGCTTCCACGCTCGTGTGCTCGCCTTTCAGGCCGGTGGTGTGGTGTGCGCCTCCTACGCGAGCGGCTCTCGACTCTAAGACGGGCGGGTAAGGTCACAAGCCCCTGAGCCTGGCCGCCCGACCCGCCGCCCAGCGTTTTATAACTTCAGAGGGCGAGGAGGCACTTTTTGTGGAAGGACTTTTTTGACGTACGTTTTTTATGTTTTACTCCGTTAGGGTTCGCTAAGATAACGACATCTCGCAGAGAGGGTGGGATGCGTTCTGGCAGAAGATACATGGAGATCCAGCGAGAAAATATTTGTAACTAGAGACCATGGAACTTCTACAAATCTAACTGCTTATTTTTTCGAAATCTATGCACTCAAACCAAGACCAAACTGTACAGTGAATAGGCATAGGAGAAAGTGGACTTAGAAGCCAAGTCTGTCAAACTATTTTGTCAAGTTTGTAAGGGGATGGAGGCAACTGCGAGGGTGGCTAAGTCTACGCACAACGTCTTTGGAGAAAGTGAAATTTAGTACAAGTTTGGAGAAATACAACTGCTTGCCTCCCTCGTCCTCAGAGGAACGACTTGGGGGTGGTAGTCAGCAAAGGCTGCTTTTAACAATTAAGTTTATTCACTTCGAAATATAAGTTTTACTGGGTGAGTCAAACGTAGAAGAAAAAACTTAACAGTTGGCCTTTAGAATCCAGTAAAGATCAAATTATTTGATCAGATCTTTCCTCACCAAGGGTCAGCTGGAGGGTAGCTGTGACTTAGTACGATGTAAAAGTCTATTCAGAGTTTTATTTTTTGAGAACGAAGGATATTTAACTATTTCTTATCCTGGATGCGCTTGTCCACTGTCTCCTCCAGACATCGCCATCACACTCATATAAGGCAGGTTAAAAAACGAGTGCGAGGGCCTTCGTGACGGTTGAACGACCTTTGTTAAGGTGTCGGTTTCGGGCAGGTTATTTAGTGCGGAGCGGGGTGGTTAGGTGGCTCTGTGGGTGAGCAGGTGGCCCCCGGTTGGGTCGCCGAGCAACGGCAACTGGGTCACTCCGGGCTGCCAGCCGCCCACCAATTATGTACACGCTCGTTACTGGACACGCGTTTTTCAATCACATCCATATTTAATTGGGCATCACGAAGCTGGAAAATGTGTTTGAACCTCCATGTTTTACCAGAACTTTATTTGAATTGCGTTACGTATTACCAGGCAATCAATGATGCAAATAAAAGCGCATAAACACTAATTACAAAAATTTGGCATTTATAAAAATGTCGTCCTCAGTGCATTTCCACTAATCATTTCGCATTACCTATGCATAATTTTATCACAATACTCCAATCTATTTAATTTTGTACCTAACCTATAATCTGTTTTATTTTTTCCATCATCATTAGTAGCGAAAACTTATTGATAAACTAAAGTTCTTAAACTTGTTCTTCATATTAAGTTCGCACAAACTTTGACATCGAAAGTAGATTTAACCGAGCGCAGTTTGGAAGTTGCACTCGCGGGTATACCAAAATCTTCAGGAACTTCTTACAAGACAGAGCTGTGCCCTAACTTGTTGCATGGATGCACTGAGGGTGAGGGGTGGGGAGGGGGTGTCTTCATAGTGAATGGGCGCGAGATGTCGTGGCCGGCCGCCACGTGCGCGTATGGAGATGCCTCCATTGATAACCGTGACCTCGCCCTTATCGCCCGCCTGCCGATGACGCGACGATTCTCGTCGAGCCTCTTAACTGCACGCCTATCAATATTGATCATGTACCTAAATCGATGTGCTCGAAGTCGCAATACCGATAAGCAGGATCTATTTGCTACAACGATTCAACGCTAGGAGATCCTTAACACCGTGGCAGTAAGAAAGACTTCGGTTCAATATCGCCTATCGGTATGCCTCAAATGAGTGCCTGAATTTGGAACATAGACTCTCTCTGCTCATTAGACCTTTTGCTCTGTTAGACATTTAGCTACTTAGACCTTCTGATCAGGAATCATTTCAGCAGAGGTATCACCAAGCAACCGTGGGTATCACATCACATGACATGACATGGTACAAAGCCGGCTATGCAATACTTCAGATGGGCAGCAAAGACTTGAATGAACGCAGTTTTTGGAATTGTACCCTTAACTTAAGAGTTGACCGTATACTCTTAGCATGCAAATCGAGCACCGCACACCTTTGGACAAAAAGATACGGCAACTTCCTGAGCAAAGTAATAACGGGGTCGTTAGTATTCGTGGGCAATTAGCATTTAGCGGAGAGCGCGGGCGGCGCATAGCAAGTGCAGCCTTGACATTGACCGTCTCGTCGCCCTAATGTCGTCGCATCGATTGTCCCGGCGAACAAAACCATCTCCGACCGGCACATAATAGTGTCGAAGCGATGAATGAGTGAGCACATTAGCGATCGAGCGGTGGCGGTGGCGGTTCGGCGCGAGCGGCGGACCAGGCTAGGCGCCGCGCCGCGCCGAGTCATTACGCGCCCCCATTAATCACTGCAACAATCGGCCGATATCTCGCTATTTACAAACGCGGGAGCACGTGTTCACCGCTCGTACTACGCGGAGTGTATTGACCCATTTAGATAGCTCGACCTTCGCGCGGCCATTGTGAGCGAAAAACATAAAAATAAGTTTTATTGCGGCGTCGTTATGCGTATCGCTGCGCGGGCCACCCGTCACGCCCGCGCCGCCAACAGCTGATCGCTACGTGACATTTTTATTTTATACGCTCTCTTCCGGGGATTCTCCGAGATACGTGCCAGTGACGTCATTATCAGCCCGTGTACGCCCGCGGCCACTGATTTATTATCTTTGAACGCGCGATGTAAACTCCACTCCACCCTGCGGACGGCTGTAATTTATGAGGAAATGCAGCGCACTACCAATGTCAGTGTTAAGTGAGCAAAAGTTGTCTAAACACCATGCGTACACTCCATTTGTTCATTGCTGGCACACCACAACTTGTAAGAAAAAAACATTACGTACTAAATTGGTACATGATATCTGCGTCAGCTGCACTTTTTATTCTGTGAGAGAATGACGCGATCCCTGCCGCGCGCTGGTGTATGTAGTCTGTAAACATTTTTCACGATGACTTTTGAATAACCTATGCCAGCTGAGTTCATTCGCCTCTACGAAAATATATATACGACGATATTTTTGTTGCGAGGACATGGCTTAACAAAGTCAGATTCGATTGGTTATGAATGCGTTACCTAATACGTAAAAACATTCAATGAATTTATTAACCGACTATCATAGCCGACAGCCATAGTTTTCAGAAAAAAAAAACTTGGAAGCTTTTTAAAGACCTCATCGGCATAAAAACTTAAGAAACAGGTAGTAAGTTTAAAAATCAACGCCACATCCATTTTTAACCATCACACACCTTAGTTATGACTTATGTTATATTCAAAAACTGAACCATCTTTGATACCTCAAGTCCCAAATTCAAAGATGTAAAATAATTTCAGGAATTGAATCACCTTTGAGCAGTTGCAAAGCATAGGTGTTAGGATACTACGATAGTGTGTTTTTATATAAAACACAATGGGGAACAGTAACACGGAGGCATGCTGTTTCACATACCGAGGAGGAAATCTCGCCTTCAAGCCCACATTCCGATCATTCAAGCCCGGCCCGGCTTCGAAGAAGAGTGTGCGTCACAAGTTCCGACAAAAACTCAGCACTTATCTACCTACCTACACATTTTCCCTTTCAACTCGCACAAAGGTTGTATAAAAGTTATAACGACAACTGCACATCGTAAACAATGCAATTCGGGGATTCCCTCACTTTTTATGCGGGATCACATTCCTGAGGGATTCCTTTTGTTTGCTCAAACAACAGACTTTTTCACTCGTCACCTTGACTATTGACATTGCATAGCGGTACACGCCATAGATTAGAGCTTTCAACAATGACGGTTCAAACGGTTGATCGGACTGGGTTAGTGGAGGTGGGTTGATTATTGGCTCTGCTATAATATTGGTCACTCGTACTGGTAAAGTTCTAAAGTTAACTCTATAGTGATCAAGTTTATTATTTATGACGTAGTAAAATTTAAATGACTACTTTTAATGCTTTTAACGAACGACCGAATTTCCGTAATCATTGTATAGTCGAGTCAATACACCTACCATTTAATACTAGACTCTTCAAAATGCAGGTTCTCCGTAATCATATAAAACCATCGTAGCATTGTCAATGTTAAAAATAGCCAAAATTAAAGTTACTCCGACGTGGAACACAAAATAAATAACATTTCTGGGTATTCTCTCAACCATACTGTCAATAACAAGAATAAATTCTCAAATCCGCGGTGTCAAAATGCCAAAAAGACAAAATGTTAAAAGAATTCAGCACAGCATAGCAGTAGCCAAAGGCGTGAAATAAAAAGCTCACAGAAGCACGGCACAGAGCTGGTCGGGCCACCAAACAGGATGTGGGACTGGTTGCGCGCACACATGCACACGCTGGCGTGCGCACACGTCCGCGCGCACACACGCATGCACGGCCTCGCCGCGCCACTCGCCGCTCGCCGCTCACGGAAATTAAATGTGCGTGCCAGAACAAGCTAGCAGGGTTGCCAAACATATCCATTATTCAGCTACGCGTTATTACGATATTCAATTATATAAACGTGTGTGCCAGCAGGCACCGCTTTGAAGAAACGTAGTCTTCTCTATCATGAACGCTTTTCAAAAGAAGCTGGTGATGTAATCACTGAAGTTGCTTTAGAACTTTCGGTAAAAGTTTCACTGAGACTGCGACTTGTAGACTCAACAACACAAATGTCAGTTGGTAATGGTATTCGTTTGTAATTAGACGAGTTATTATTGCATAGTATACCTAATAGGTATTAAATGAAATGCATCGCCTCTCAGCATTGAGCAAACCATTTACAAAGAGTGATGGCAAGCAACACCTGGAATATTGTGCCATTAACTGTGTGGCAACCCTCGAGCAAGGCTCTGCCTCGATGCTTGCTTTGCTTGCTTCGCGCGAACCCAACTTTTTTAATTCTTCGCTTGCTGGTCACTGGTGAATAAAAATACCTACCTACCTAAAAATGGTAGGTTCATACTTAATAAAAAAAATATTAAAATAGGTACCTTACTTATTATATTTTGTTATGTCAAAACTCTTTCGAAACTTCTCTAGTTTTTTTAGACAATTACGATGGTGGCATTTATAAAATAAAAAGTTCATGTTTTTATTCAGTTGGCATCTAAGTTTTTCCCTTTGCAAAATGGAGCATGTTGAATTTCAACATGTCTCGAATGTTGATAGACAGACAGGTGTACTCCTTATAAAAAGATATTCTCAAAAATAAAATGGACCCACATAACAGGTGCTTCGACACGCGTCAGATTAAGAATGTGTAAAGTTGTACGCCATACAACCCCTCAATGAATGAATTACCTCAGAGTAGTATACGGTCACGTGCACTATTGTACACAAAAGGAGCTAATGGCCTAATCGGTCATTCGATCGCAGCCCGCCGATACTGCAAACGCAGCCTCTTGCCTCTTTACGATTTTCTTTCATGAATGGAAGTAAAAAATGAAATAAAGCTTTTACTACGGTGGTATAATCGTAAACAATCCACGAACCTTAACTGGGACGATGCAATCAACAAAAATAATCATAAATGAGAAGCTAAGCACCTAATAAAATAAAGTTTGGAGTTCCTAAGAAGTTTTATTTGCTCTACATTACGCACAGTAAAGCTGTAAGTGTAGAGACGAGCGAGACCACAAATCTTATTTGAGAATTTGTTTATATACATTTAAATAAAAAGGCAGCTCTGATGCCAAATCCCAGCTCCATAATGCAGAGCCACACCACGTCCACACTTCACCCCACGCTATCAACCCCGCTTTATAGAGCGCTATAATATTATAACGTTCCTCGAGCTCGCTCCATCCACTGTAGGTAGCTGTAGCGCTAGATAGAAGCGATGTTATTATACCTTGGTTGTGTGCGCGTGCACGTGCACCGAGCACGCACACAGACAGCCGAGCCGGTCCCCTCGCCTGCCACCCCCCCCGCACCGCTCCCCGCCGACCCGCGCACGCTACCTCGACAAGGCTTTAGCGCTCTGTGAGGCAATGCCGTTGCCGCGCCACCATCTATTCGGTCTCCACAATGCCATAGAAAGTCTCCGTATGACTCGCCTCGTCGACGACCAAACTTTTCCTACCTACCTCCTCGTGCGAGAGGGGCTATTATTGCACCGCTCTACGACTCTACCTCGACGTATACGACTTCTCGGAGCATAGAGTAGGATTCTTTATGGTTGTTATTTTGAATAAGCACTAACTTCTCGACACTATAGCGAACGGTACTGTTATAAAACGCCGTATATCCAAGACCGGCGATAAAATAAACGTCGGACATTTCCAAGTTTCGAGCGGAGAGAAGCAGAGACGCGTTGCGCATCAGAAAAAGAACTTTACGACAAGATTAGAAAGAGCGCGCGAGGCGGCAACGTCGCATTAAGCCGCGTTCCAGAGGCACGGAACGGCAACGCCGAGCGCCAACGTCATTTACTAAATTTATTTTCATGCGCCAGCCAGCGCTGGCGACGACACTGCTACATACATACGGCTCCGGCTCTCAGGCGCCGCGTGATACCGATATACTCCTTGTGGATGTTATCTATTTTTGCATACTTATTGAAACTAGTTGCGCGGGTTATAATTTTTCTACATTATTGAAGCGTTCAGAACTCTAGCCATGTAGCAATCGTCGTCCGTACAATGGAACGGCACGTTTTCCGCAGAGCGATAGAGGGGTGACGCAAAGTGATTATTTGCAGCGTTGCGATGAGTGGCCGCTGAGTCAACGCAACGGCATGACAAGGAGTTAGCCACTAGGTATGGTATCATTGTTAGGCGCTCAATTTACTTTACTGGCAATATTTTTTTAGAATACTTAGTTTGTAATTTTTACTTGGAACTGTGTGTCTTTTAACTCTGCAAAGTTTGAACTTTGTACATAGTTGTGATAATGATAATGTTAGGAATTTGAGAAATAATAAAATGAAAGTTAATGTTAGATATAGGTACAGTCATCATCAAAAGATCAAACTTTTTCAGTACCACTGAGACAAATTTCTTAGGAACCGCTAATTGTATTCAGATTCAGGCTTGATTCAGGGGACTGACTACCGTCAATAAACTTCTCGCATATTACAACATTTTTAAAGATAATATATAAACCACTGAACTTGTTTATGAAAAATCGCAAGCAGTAAATTGCACACGGTTCAGCAAAATTATCATTTTGATCGAAGCAAGTTTTACTTACGAAATGTTTACTTCACAAGTTCGTACATATGCAAACTTTTTCATGATTCCGTTGTAAAATAATAAGGTTTATTAATACAAGTAGCAGATACCTAGGTACCTAACCTAGGCATAGGCAGTTCGTCGAAGAAGCGTGTGCCAGCCACCTAATTGTAGGGACAGGTGTAGGGGCATCTGCCGCCTTCTGGACTTGGCCTTTACTATTCCATTTTTTATTGCACGTTCACATCGCTTCGCGACACATACACTGAGCTCCATCAACACAAACGTCCGCCCGGTCTTAAACTAAAGTGGCAATGTATGGCCAATAAAATGATAAACAAGTCTCGACGTAAAAGTCAACCCTCCGCATCGCATATGCACGTCCATCATTTATCCACGGCAGCTGGCGGCATGATAGCTAGTTATTCTAGTTTGTGGAAGGATTAACCACTGACCGAGTGCGTGCAAGTAGCCTATACCTAGAAATAAGTAAAAGAATGTGCCTTGTCACAATATTCTGTTAATCTCGAAACTGTGCCAGTACACACGCAGTTGGAGGGATATCTTCTACCTGAGCGGACCCCAGCCCAAAGCAGGGGCAGCGCTCCGGGAGTGCATTGTGTTCCAAAAAAACTGAGAAGGGTCGGATCGAGGATAATAGCGTACAGAACTCGGGACGCACCCCACCAGGTAATACCGCCGCCGTCCCTATCATCCGTATGCCACTATCGATGTGAACTTTTTGTTGCATGCTGTATGCCGACTCAAACTCTACCTTAGACGAAAAAAGAACAGGTAGCATGCATCAGAGCATGGATAGACAGATAACCAACACTTTATTGTACACAAAGGATACGATAAATCTGGGTGTAACTTAATTAATTACAATGGGTGACCTTGTCACTGAAAGAGATTTTCTCTATAAAATCTGAAAAAGATTTCTTACGATGAGTGAAGAGAAAATACATGTCTACTGATGGAAAATACTTCATAATCATAACTAAGCAACTGGTGAAATGAAAACGACTTATCAATTGAAAAGATGACCTACTATTTCTTGTTGCTGGTTTTCCCATCGTTTTCCGACGGTCACTCGAAGCAGTACGTCTTACGGTACTTTCGCCAGGCGACCAGCGACCGCCCAACCGAACGACACTCACCTTTACGAATATTTCGGTATTATACAATCACAAACCTACATTATCTTATAAAACATTTTGAGTCGTAAAGATTTCTAGGTATATAAAAACACTTATTGGATAGCACAATAAGGTAGAAATTGCCAAAATTTTGCGCAAAGAGTGTATGTTATATGGAATATTTATCATAAAAACCCTGACGGAAACGCCAAAGGAAAGCATAACATAAATTTAAAAAAAGAAATCGTAGAGTAGGTAGATTATATAACGATAAAACCTTTGGGGAAAGAAAATAGTATAGACAGGGTATTTTGGGACGGCTATGGTTATTGAATACAAAATAATCAACAACATAAATTATTGGCAATTAATGGCAAGTCGTAAAACATAGTCACTGACTTCGCAGCCCTACTGATCAGCTGGGCAAGGGTGCTTGTGCTTGGTTCGCGCATTTACACAAGACTTGTCCAAACATCTTGGCGCTATATCTAGGCGTTAGCATCTGTGGTTTTCCAACAACCGTAAAACTTTTGCCATTTTCAAAAAAGTTTGTTTTCAGAATGGCAAACATGTCAAGTCATCAAGTCAATGTCATAACTTTTGACTGAGATTTTTGACATTCAACTATTGTTCCTGATAGCTTCCGCCATCAGTATCACAGAGTACTATTTTAAAAAGTCAGTATTTTAGCAGACTATCTGACTATTATCAATTAGCAGCCTACAGCGAAAACAGTACATAATAGGTTATAGTGGCCATTCATGGTATAGGGATGCATATTAAATCATTCAGATCAATCAATAAGTGGGAAGAGTTTCGACTAAAACTTTCGTGCTTACCTATTGCAAACGCAGTCGCGAGTGAGAGTATTTGCTATGGTCTGTGTATAGTGGAAAATTGACGAAATATTCTATTGTCTGTATGAGTTTTGTGTTATAATCCCTGTAAGTGGAACTTTTATTTAATGTATGCTTTTTGTTATTGCAGGGTTCGGGCGGTGGGTGCGGCGGCAAGAGACGCGCTGGCTCGCCGTGCGAAGGCGGCGGGAAGGTAGCGCGCTGGGAAGACTCGATAGCGCGGCTGGAGGCCGTGGCGGCCGGCGCGGGCGGTGGCGACTGCTGGCGAGGCGACGAGGAGGAACGGCGCGCTTGTCGCCGGCGGTGGTGCGGCGGCTGGTGCGGCCAGCACGACACCATTCGTGCCGAGAACGGCAAGTCCTACCTGGAGCTGGGCGGCGCCGCGACGCGTGCCTGTTGCGACGGCCGCGCTGCCGGCCGCTGCGCCTCGCGCCGCTGCTACCGCGAGCGCCGGTTCAAGATGATGAACCTGTGCGCGTTGAAGCTGGCGCGCCTGCGTCAGACGGCGGACCCCTCGCTGCGGCGCTCCGTGCTAGTGTGCAACACGCTGCGCGGCATCGAGCGCGAGATGGAGCGCGAGAGCGTGGAGGAGGCGCCCGCGGAGAGCGGCGCGTGCGCTGCCCGCTGCGAGCTGCTGGGCGCGCGCGACCCGGCCGCGGGGCGCGCCACCCCCTTCCCCGCGCCGTCGCCGCCGGACCGCGACTCCGGCTATGGCGACGAGGAGACGCGCACCATCGACTGGGGCTCCGTACTGAGTCTCAGTTCGCGGTCAGCGCTCGATCCCCCCGAGGACGCGTGGCCCGACGACTGGGGCTGGAGCGAGGACAGCTTCGTGCGGCTGCTGGTGCCGACGAGTTAGTGCTTGGCGCGCGGGCAGGACTCGCCCGCGCCCTTCTGAGCCTGTGATACGCCGCCGCCGCGCCGGCCGCGCTCGGCGCATCTAGTCGAGTCGCCGCGCCGCCTGCGCCCGCTGAGCCGCGCCCGCGCCGAGGCGACGCGACGCACGCAGTCAGTAGTTAGTATTATGTAATTGCTAAAGGGAAGGTGCTAGCTTCGGACGTGACGCAGGACTTGAACGCGAGCCGAGTTATTTTTGATAGTTTTATTTCTTTAAGTGAATTCCAAACCGAAACTGAAAAGTGACTTAGCTAATGACGTTACGATCGTTTAATTAGACATGGGTGTTTGAAATTTTGTTGAAATTATTATGTAAATTATTAGGTAAATGCTATATTTATTATTATTTCGTTAAACAGAAAAGTGATAGTTTGAAATTATTTCTGTCTTGATAAATTGTCTCCCAATATATTCGAACTGAGCAACGAGGATGAATTTGGTTTTGTTGAGTCACTGCAGGTTGCAATATCTGAATCTAGTCTGTGACGGTGAGCGTCTCCTACCTCAGAGGTTTAGCTAACTCGGCCGTCGCCCGTCGTCGTCCGTCTCATTTGACGCCGTCTCTGGAGACGCGCGCCCTCATTGACCAGTTTCGCTACGAATGTACGTATTTAATGTGTGGACATGAACCAAAAAAGTAAACGCATGAATAAACTCCACTGCCGAATATTTGTACTAACAAACTCTAGAGAGTTATTGAGAGTGACATGCTCGACGCAGTACATAGGAATGTACTTAAATTAATGAACTTTCAATAGTTACACATCCAAAAGCAGAATTGAGTAACGGGATGTCAATTAAATCGAGCCTTACAACTGTGACTATGAATGTTTCATCTATTAGAATCTGCATTTAAAAGCTGAAAGGAAACAAACTTGACTGACTGTGGCTGAAAGTACTTATTTCATCCATAAACCGGAATTGAAAGTCTGTCCAGTAGCTCGAATGCCTCTCAACGAACTCGTCTAGCAGATAGTCTTAAGAAATTGTAATGCAGTACCTAACCAAAAATTGTGTCACATAATTTATTTACGAATACTAACAGAGAATTACAGTTCCTATAAGCAATTACAGTAAACTATTGTAAAAGTGGTAAACTAATTTATTTGGGATTTTTAATTTTAGGTTTTGTACCTTTTGTTGGGAGGCATTCGATAGTAAGTTGAGACGCGGAGTGCTGTTACAGGCAAACTTGGAATGCAATGAGATTTGAAATGTTATAATATAAGGATTGGTAAACAAATGTTAAATACCGGATATAAGCCATAACCTACTATTCCTAGTGAAAGAGTGAGAGTGATTCGAAGTAGATCTATCGAAATAGTCATTAATGTGACAAACTCTTTTATTAGTAAAATTGGGTTGTGCGCGTCGCGTATCTAATGGTATGCCTTGAAACTGTATCATCAGAAAGGTAGTCGAAATACAAATTCAACGTACATTCAGTTTTAGAATAATGTTTTCAATTTTAATCCAATTGATGTGTGTTTATACAATTTTTCTACTAGCTAATTAAGTGATGAAATTTTAAGGTGTTAATTGCTTTGGCTGACAAATTATTCTGATGATACTAAGCATCCATTACGATACGCGTCTTGGGATTGGAACTGCATGGACCAAACATACCTAGCACGACATTTAAATAGAGCAAAGTACAAATTTCCCTAAGATGCATAAGTGTTCCGGCGAATGTTTGTCCACCGTTGTCAATTACTCAAATATTTGAATTGTGATTCGGTAGCTAATGAGAGAAACTATGTTCTTAAATCTAGTGTACATAGTTATGGAGATGGGCATTATGGCGTGAACGTTCGCGCTGCTGTATATATAATTGTAAAGTAATGTTATTGATGTCGATGAGGATTGTCGGGTAGCTCACTGTCGATTTTGGCCTCGCTACCAATATTTCACACAGGGTTGTATAACCATACAACCTTATTCTGTCCAATTCACTCACCAAGTACAGATTTACAAATAACATACGCATTCTATTGTAATATATGTCACAAATTTGTATTGCCAGTACAGACCAATAATTAAAACGACTTTTAGTTTATAATATTTTTTGGGTTCTGAACTCATAAGTGATGCACTGAGTTAAAGGTACGAACAGCTCAATATTTTTTGTTTTTTTTTTCGCGTGGATATTTTGTTGAAGATGTCCGTATGGTTGGTTGTGATGGTTTACTTAGTAAGTTATGACTCTTCGGCAAATAGTTCTGTTTCGCGTAGGTATACCTACGTAATTTATATTTTACTATGTATGTACTAACAATTGGAAGTCTGTAGTTTTTTTAATTCTGTCGCATGGGTTTCTTAAAACTGACTTATCGAAGTACTTAATTTATGTTCATACTCTATTCAGGACTGATTATTTTTGAAAAGGTGCGATAGGATTCAAAAAACCCTGTTTACTTACAGTAGGTTTATGTACGATCACAGAAAGTGTTGACTCAATGTTTCAAACTTGCCTGTTTAAAATCTAACCAAAAGAGCTGATTAGCTTTTGATAGTCAATATGAATTTTACCATAATAATAGTTTGAAACCATTTTTTATACACCTTACTATAGTGAGAACATTTGACAGTACATTTCTTGGGTCGTACTTGTAAAACCTTTTTTATCCTGTCATTTTCATAGTGCAGCCAAATGTAGTCATTTTGTACTTTGTGTATTTTCCTTACCATTGGACTAAATATAAATTGATGCTTCTTCCTTGTATAATTGTGTATGATATCTGGTGAGCACTCTGTATTGTATAAAATACTTTGGCTATAATGTTTGTGTTGTCATCGTTCACCGTGTGTGTACCCCATCCTCGTGGGACTCGCTCACTCCTGTGGGAGTTCCATGGAATGTGTTGTGACCTTCAGCAATAAAATTGTTATCTCAGTAGACTCTTCGTTCCATCCGTCTTCTCGTTACGGTCTTTCAAAGAAACGACCGCAACTGTAACGTACGTAACTTTATCTGTGTAAGTGTATCCTTAGTTTTGAATGCCATTGGTTACCAAAAAATGACAGGATTTTTTAATTAAAACGATTGTGAATATATTTTAGAAAGAAAATACTCTCGTTAGAAAATTGTGAAAACAATTTTGGAACTCCGTTTTGCACATCGAATTGTTAATACGTTCCTCAAGTTTTCGAGTTTTTCAAAATTGTTTCTCTAATTGTCTAATGATAAATTATAATTGTAATATATTATTGTTTAAGCCGTTGTATCGAAAATACAAGAACAGGAATAATTTTGTGAAACAATGGCACAAAGAATAAACATAAATATTATTATATATAGAAACAGAAATGTGGCTATAAGAGCAATTTTTATAATAAATATTTACTGTTGAAGAACCTCAGACTTATTATTTTTCATTTCTACGTCACGCAAAAAAGTATCCCAAGTTTACTTTCAGTGCTAATTAGGGAATCAGAAAAATAGCCAATTAGTTAATATAGAACTTCAAATCAAAAATTTATATAAAACATCCGCATATAAAACATAGTAGAAATTGTTACATATAATATTTTCTAGTCGTCTAAGTATGAGAAACGTTAGAATTGTAGCATACCCAGAACCAATCTAAGCATAGCCTAACCCAAAGGCAAGGTAAGACCAATTCTGGCAAAGATGTGAGAAGCAGAGATTCTTATTTGTTAGAGATACCTAGACAAAAATTAGACATGCGTATAGGCGTTATGCGTATACGCGACCATCGGTTTTCTCACGATGTTTTCCTTTACCGTCTGACACAACAATTTTCAAAAACAAGATTTAAACCCACCGCAGGAATGGAAAGTGGGATCTCCGGGAGCACTAGAGCTGGCAGAATTTTTTTCAAACACTTTTAATCTATGTTACCTATATGCTGAGAAAAGGAGAAAGATCAAAATGAAATGATCTCCTAAAAATGTATTTCTGCTGAAGCAATGGGCGATGAATGAACGCGTGGGCGAATGGATGCCGTCCGTAGGCGGCGCGTGAGCGGCAGTAGGTAGGTAATCTACTTGTGAGTTCGCCATTTCCCTTCTTAAAGGGCAAATAACCTTTATCACTAGTCGATTGTTATACATTTTCAAAATGAGATGATATGCATAGAACTCGAACAATATCTACTATACAAGTTAGTTACAGAGAAAAGAAAGAAGAATCTGATTACAACAAAAAAAAAAAAAATTTTTTTTGAACTAATATCTGATTTTTGCGAAAACTTATCTGAAAGTTTGAGTTTTAACATGATCATTTTGAGCACATACAATAGGTTTCTACACCTGCCAACGTAGACGACATAGTAAATAAATATAATTATGTACCAACCTTTCTTAAACCTACGTAGTTGACGTAGCGGTCGCTACGTCAGCGTAGAGGGTCTACGGTTGTCTACGATAACATTTCTCTTACATAATTACCTACCACCTACCTGAGTAATATTTTCTTAGTATAATCCCTCGAACATGAATATTACTGTCGTAGGTTACGATGTGTACCATAATATTCGTTTTCCTAAGCCCAAATACAAAATCAAGAATCAATTAAGTATTCAAATATCGATCAAAGTAAATAGAAACCTACTACAGAAAACTACTTTCAATCTGTGAAAGCATTTTGACAAGATCCACAGATAAAAAATGTAAGTATCTAACTATATTTTTCTTGCATTTTTTGCACATTGCAGGGCAAAGCCGCTCTAAAAAAAATATATTTAGAACACCATAAATTATAAATTCAGTTTCTTATTTAAATATTATAATGACAGCAGTAGTAGGTATCCTATATACAATAGTTATATGCTTATGTAGCTTATGTACTAAAATCAGGCTCCGTGCAAAGTCCTTTTGTGCTTCCACATATCTCCTGAACGCCTGAAAATGAAATAAACACTATACAAACTCTGGATTTTCGCTGAGGATGTAAATTATATTCTTCTTTTTTTATTGAATTTTATTTCACACAACAAACTTACCATAAAACTAAAAAAATACATAAATTGGTTTTCTATATAGCCTTGTGCACATTTAACGCGTTCTGTAGTGGCGATCAGTGAAACTCTGTCATATTATGACAGTGTTTCACTCATCGCCACCGCACAATGAAAATGAAAATGAAATGTGTACATGTGTCACAGAGAAGAAGAGAGATCTCATACTTGAGTGTCAAGTCTATACTATACGTTTAGGCGACTTAAGTCACTAAAAAAATAATTTGATTTGATATTTCAATACTGAGTTTGCTAAATTGTTAGTTCCAAACGGGCTTGTGTCTAAGTTTTTGAATCATACCTATCGTTATTTTATACTCACATAGAATCCATGTGAAGATTCATGGTTTCCTCGAAGTCATGGCCAACATAAAAAATATACAAAAAAGAAAAAAAATGTAACATCACAATCATCATCATTTAATTATAGATGCGAGTAAATTTGTTGGTTTTACCTAAAGGCAGTTCCACAAACATCACACTCGTGAGGCTTCTCTCCAGTGTGGATCAGAGTATGGACGGTCCTGGCGTAAGGTCTTCGGAAAGCAGCTCCGCAAATATCACAAATGTATGGCCTGCAAATACCAAGATTGGTAAATCGATGCTGTATTGAACCTTATGACAATGATTATAAGAGTTGTATTGATCTGTGTCGAGTTTTCGGGTTTAACCCATAGGAGGAAAGAGGGAATTCCTTGTTCGTAATGCCTACTACAGTTTTTATGTGGAACAAAGGAAATAAAACTTGAGTAACGATGGAAGTTACTTATTATGGATTTAAAGATGGTAAAATATGTATTACACCTACTAGTTATAGCAAACGTTGCACACAGCGTTAATAAATTTAGGTAATGCACAAGTTATCGAAGCAAGCGATCCAAACAACAATTTCAAACTTTCAACTCATTATTTGAACCACTAGCGACATCTATCCAAAACTGCACTCAACAAAGTTTCAAATGCTTTCCGCTAAAGGCGCTAGGGAGCTTGTTCTAAAATTGAATTATGTGAGGTTTGTAACAGGTGCGAATGAGGTTTATATAGTAAAGAAAGGAGTTTTTTACAACTAGCTGATGGAACAAGCATATGGCACACCTGATGTTAAGTGGTAACAAAGCACTGCCTCGCATGTCACGTACAATGCAATGCGAACATCAACTTGTGGCATACAGGTAGGTATGGGTGAAATTACTGGCCTCACGTGCCAGTAAATACCCTTCTCCTTCATTTCGGTTCTTTCGAACCAAAGTGTGGTGCAAGAATTTTAAGCAAACCAAAATACAGCTAGACGTTAGACAGGCATGACGGTAGTACTTCCCCGAACGAGCACAAAGGAGTTCTTTGTGCTACTGTTTTGTAATACTGCTAAAAGCTAACGCTGTTGTGTTCTAAATTTGAATTAGCTGAGGTTCGTAGCAGGTGCGAATGAGGTTTCTACAGGAAAGAGCAGCACAGGTAAGTAGTAGAGTTCTTAGTGAATGGCTCGTCTGGGGAAGTACTACCACCATGACTATTTCTGCCGTGAAGCAGCATTGCTGTGTTTCGGTTTGAAGGGTCTGGGTGCCGGTGAAATGACTGGTACGTGAGGCGGAATATCTATATGCCTAAAGTTGATGGACTCAGGGCAGTGCATCGTAGGGCACGTTCCTGACGTGCGTGACCTACGAGGCAATGCTTTGTTATAGGCGATAGTTACCACTGGGCCATACGCTTGTTCTATCAGCTAGCTGTATAAAAAAAAACTTCCTCGAACGAGCCTTTCCCAAAGGAGCTATTTGTACTACTGCTAATAGCTAACACTGCTGCTTAGTTCTAAATTTGAATTAGCCGAGGTTCGTAACAGGTGCGAATGAGGTTCCAACTGGAAAGAAAGGAGTTTTTGCTAGTATTGGTCGTAAAGTGCTGGTAACCTTTGGTCCGTGTGAATGCGTGCGTGTTCACGCAAGCGTGCCGCAGCAGTGAACGTCTTGGGGCAAGCAGTGCACGCGAAGGGACGCTCCCCAGTGTGAGTTCGTCGGTGATCGTCTCGCTCCACCTACCACCACCATTTTCACATGCATTATCATACGAAGACGGATCTAGGATGAACTAGGGGCTTTTTATCTTAACTCAAACGGCTGGATAGAATCCGTAAAACAGAACTGCGCTCACAAATACAAATCGCAGATGCAGCTTCGAAAGCCGCCCAGCTGAATTGGAATTGATCTGGCCTTGTCTGCATGCATGTAGTTTCAATAACCATATAACTATCTCTTTTTATTGACATAGAATCCATATCTTTTGGTCGGTTCGTGAGCGAGAAAACAGTTGATAGCTAATCGCTTGGTTGCTGCACAAGTACGGCCATATCTAGGTGATAAGCTGCGATATTTGACAGTCAATTATTGCAGCCTATCGCTAGCATACCTATCGCTTAGATGTGGTCGTACCTTTACAAAAAACATTCTCAAACAACCCGCAAGACAAGCAAATATGCCCCTTTTAGGAAATTCTGGATACGCTTTTGTCGTCAAACGGAAAAAATAGACACTGGGAACTATAAGGAACTTTACAGTGCCAATGATCTAGCAATTGGCTATAAAAGATAGGTACATGGGTAAGGTTATTAGTTACTCGCTTAAAGAAACAAACGGCTACAAAGACTTATCAAAAGGTCGTGGGTTCGATCCCCACCGAGAACAAATATGCGTGAATGGGGGACACTGATGTTTGTTCTCTGTGGTCTTGTGTCTGTGGGTGCTATGTTGTATTCTAAGTATGTATATACAAAAAAAGCAGCCAAAAGCGAGTCTGACTCGCCCATGAAGGGTTCCGTAGCATTAAATAACATAATATAAATATAAAGGTTTTTTTTGAGTTTCAGTTTCAAGTATGGGGACCCCCAAAATTTATAGTTTTTTTTCTATTTTTGTGCAAAAATCTTAATGCGGCTTACAGAATACATCTACTCGCCAAGTTTCATCAGTCTAGCTCTTACGGTTTCGGAGAAAAATGGCTGTGACACGGACGGACGGACAGACAGACAGACATGACGAATCTATAAGGGTTCCGTTTCCATTTGGCTACGGAACCCTAAAAATGAATATAAATAAGTACAATATCAGCTATCTGTGACTCAGCGACATGAAAGACGAAACGTAAAATATCGAGCTCACATACATTTATTCTATGGAGAAAATGCGATCCTGTCACCACCCCAACCCCATGCCATCTCTATATAGAAAGACATACCTTAACTTTGAAAGCCTTAGGGCAGAGGTCACAAGGATAGGGCCGTTCTCCGGTATGCATCCGCATGTGGATCGCCAGGTGCCCAGACTGGTTGAACCGACGCCCACAGATCCTGCATGGGTAACCCTGAAGAGGAACAATAATCGTTGACTTAAGTGATGTTTTATTGACTTTATCGTCACACTACACTTTATATTATGTTCATTACATGCGTATTACATGATTCGTTTTCTGACATTTTGGGAAGTCACATATTAGCTTTTTCATTTTAATTGTTTTTCAGGTGTTAATATTTTGAGTTCTGCTGTGTAATTTCGGTGGTAGTTTAACCAACATAATTATTGAGGCCCTAGCTCAGTGTTAGAAGTTGGAATGAAAGTGTAGTACCTATTCTGATTTAATCAAAAATGCTTCAGAAAAAAACGGCCTTTGGAAAAAACGGTCATCATTTGTTTTTAAAACCAATTAGGGTAGGGCCGACTTGTCTATTGACTGACTTGACTTGATTAAAAACTATTTATATGTGTAATCTAACCTCACTCGACACTGGCAAAATTGATCCAAAATGGACAGATGCCATTAAATGAAGAAGAAGAAGAAGATGTTCATTACATGCAAACTCCTTGGTGAAATCTCTTTTCTTATAAAATGATAAGAAAACTTTTTACTGAAAAAAAAATGCAGACAGATGTGCATTGATGTGCGTCTGCGACTATTTTAGCGGATACTGATGCAAATCTTTACTATTAATTTAAATAAATAATTATGTATAAAAATTCATTCATCATTTTGTCATACCTATGTATATGATTTATTTACCTCGCATGAATAGTGGAAAGTAGATAAGGGAGGCGATAATGTATGTGGAAAGAATTGGCATCGTTTTAATTGCGTGTATATACATTAACCGGACCCGTTCATTAGTTCCCAACTTACCGGCTTAGAAACCTTGTGCATTTTCTTATGAGTGTGTAAGGCACACATGCTGCCTAGAACCTTGTCGCACTCCTCGCAGACGTATGCCGTCAGTGGCGCCCCCTCTGGACGATCTTCACCTCTCTTGTGTTTGTAAAGTTCTCTGTGGAATTTGCATACAGTTTTAGAATGATAACTCTACTCTTCATTGCGAAGAGGCTGGATACCGAATGCCTCTTCATGGAGTACCTACATCTGAAGTAGGTACCTACACTTATTAATTTTATTTGTCTTTTGTATTTAGATTATATGTGTTTATCTATGTGAGACAGCTATTGAGGAATTTTTAATGACTTAAAGTACCTAATTGTAAGAATAAAAATATTGAATTTATAGATTTGTTTATAGATTTTCTGTCCTACTACTTGGCATAACCCTCCCCTCTCCTTTTCCCTCCCTCCCGGGATACATGAGGCTAGTTCTGTTTACACAAAGCTCGAATTGCTAGCTTACTATCACTATCTTGCTATACTGGTTGAAAAACGAACCTCGTGTATCTTGGGCATTATCAAAAAAACAAAACCATGTATGTGCTATTTTTGTTACATTACGTGACTTAAGTTCGTAGCATTGACGTAGCACTATGTGCGCGTTTAAGTTTTTTTCATACGAGTAAGTTTCTTAAAATTTACCCAGCATAATAGATTGACTGCACTTTATAAATCAACTTTCGAAATTTTGGTTGTTTCTTGGTAATTCTGGTTTTTCTAGAAGAAAATTTAAAAAAGCGTAATTACGCAAATAGTTTGTAGCTATTTCGTAGCAACCGGGGCGCGTTGAAGTCTTTCATATGAAACGAAAATGCATTCTATAAAGAATGCAAACATAAAATTAGTGATAAAAAAAATAAATGAAACAACCAATGACTCCAACACGATTAAATTGTGTGCAAAATTTTAAGTTTTATTTTTTTAGTCTTCTACTTTCGTGAGGAACCGGCAATTCGTAGAACCAACCTACAAAGTTCGAACCATGTGCCAAGTGCACGAACGGAGCCTCTTTGAAGAGTACTTGAAATCCTTTCGCCACACTAGGTACACTGGTTCCAAAGAATGAGTGATACGAGGGACACATAGTTTTAAGACCTCTAACTGGAGGGACGCAAAGTTTAAAGGTGATTTTGTATCTGTTGTATTGTATTTCTCGTGTTTCTTTTGTTGGATTTCCTAATTAAATGAGAAGAAGAAGAAGTACCTGGCAGTAGTAAACAACTGATTGCAAGACCCACAGTTCCACATCTTGGTATTGGTAGCTGTTGCGTACGCCCTGCTTCTCCGGACATTTCTTGGTCTCTGGCATCCCAGCAAGTGCTTCTTCAGATCTTCAGCGGACGGGAACTGCTTTCCGCAAGTGTCGCATGTGAAACAAACATCGGGGCACCGTGGGATGCTTAGCGAGACGTCTTCTTTCAGCGTGGTAGGGTTCTGGAAAAATCAATGAGTCAATTATCCATAATTATGATAGCACAAGTTTTTTTTTAATCCCCGGACGAGCCCTTCACACAAAATAGAGAGAGCTGTGTTTCGTTCTGAACGGTGTAAGTGCCAGTGAAATTACTGGCACATGCGGCTTAATTTCTGGTATGCCTCTAGTTGATAAACTCAGGCAGTGCAGGCTCTTGAAACCTTTATTATAGGCGAAGGTGGGACATTTATGCGTGTTCCATAAGCTAGTTGTATAAAAAAAAACCTAACGATCAACATCATTTGGAAAATTGATAGGTTGGAAAGTACCTCATAAATCCCATCTTCCCCGTAACACGTGATCCGATGGTGGTCAAGCGACTCCCCATCAGCGAAAAGGCCGCTGCAAATATCACATACGAACATGGTGTGCAATCTCCTGGTCGTGACGCAGCATTTTCCATTGATATCGATGCAACACAGTTGTTCTGAAAAATAGAACCTCTGAAAAAATATACTACTAGCGCCATCTGTTGAATTTTTACCCCAAAAACTTTGCTTATCGTAAAACGCTAGGCGTGCGCTAGTTAGGCTTTTAAATGATGTACCTAAATTATTCTGCATTATAAAATAAACGTAGGTCAAAAACGTAGAACCCCTTGAACCTGATGGACCGGTGACATCGTGCAGAACTGAAGCAGTGTCGTTGGAATGGTCACTCAATTTGATAGTACTTACATATATGTAACTAATTATTATAAACACTTCTTACCGACAGGTTCAACTTCAGCGGTGGATAGTACACGCTGGCACACACGACAGCAAAGCCAGTCTGATTCGAAATCGGCACCGGTGGTGTTATTGTTGATTTCTGAAAGAAATTTAACAATAAACAATAGTTTCTTCTGCGCAAGCACTACCTTCAAGGACATTATTATAGACATTAAAAAATGAAAATTATTCTTCTAGTGTACTGGGGCCTAATTCTCGGGCCGATCTCGATCATTTTGCAATTTTATTTCATTGCTTCTTTTCGACTTTTTCGCACTTTTTCTACGTTTTCCGTATACCGTAGCTGTCGAGGCTTCTACGATGAGGTCGTCGATGAATTACTCAAGGAAATCATCCATGCTCTATTCGAAAAGAAGCAGAATTAGGCCCCAGGTCTAGAAGAAGTCTAGTAAGTTTACTACTTACTGAGTCATAGAGTCTTGTAATTGTAGGCAAATAAAGTAGAATGTGTTTTGCTTCTGAACCACGAAGAAGCTAATTTATGTATGTACACATAAATTAGCTTCTTCAAGTTCAAGTCTGATTGAAACCCGCTTTAACCCCCAATAGGCTCAGGAAACTCCTTGCTGCAGCCCAGTTTCCGACCTCCTTGGAACCCCCGCAAAACATAAAAAGGTACCGGTATCCCTTGCTCTGATTGGACTTTTGATTCCTCTTCCTGGACTGGACTGAAGGAAGCAAGCGATCACCGTTGATTTTAAACCGATGGAATTCGATTTTTAAATAAAAAACGTATCGACGCAATAAGGTTTAAAGTTTCTGGTTCTTACCATTTGTTGCAGTTGATACGGGCTGTAGGGCTTCCGGTAGTTGTTCTGGAAGCGTAATGGAAGCTAGGTCAGCTTCTGTGATATTCGCTGAGGCGTGGAAAGCTATAGTGTGATCCAGAAGATCAGCTTCCGTCGTGAATATATCGTGACAAATCACACAAGAATGTAAAGCCAGCAAATCTGGCCCGCAGTTATCAATATCCTGAAAAAAATTTTTTTTTATTCGAAAGAAGAACGTCTTGAGCCTGCTACCGGAAACAGGAAATACCATGATGTCCTACCACTACCGGTAAGGTAATACTAGTAGCTAGGTAGATTGGACTCTACACTGTGCTGATTCGATTACTATTACTATGACCAAGATCTAAAAAATGATTATTAATATTATTACCTTGTTACTATTATTTGCAGAATCTTGGAATGGTATCAAAAATTGGTTGACCGTATTTTCATCTAACAGTGTTGGTTCATAATTTAACAAGTTTTCAGATTGAATTACGTATAAATTTGAGATATTCGGTGCTACAATTGAATTATTCTCCTGTAGAAAAGTCCCATCTGCATTGAAATACCTTCCAGAGTCATTCGAATGGAATGGCAATGGATGGGATACGTGGTTGATAATTGTATCAGGTGCAGCTTCTGGGGCATCTGAAGCGGTGTTCTTACTGAGGAGAAATTCATCAAACGTATCTGATAACTCCTTGTAAGGGTAGTCAGGTGGATCAAACATCATTTTCATACACGTTCTGAAAACAATTAATTAGTAAGTTTAATGCATCGATTTGGCCAACCTCCCACGAATCGATTTGGTATAAAAACAATTTACTGTCAAAGTCAAATGTCAACAAAGAAAAGTCAATTAAGCAGTCAATAGTCAATGTCAAAACTTTGGTACAGTTTCGGCTAGTTTAAAACCCAATCCAAACAGTTTGCTAATTCTCTTCGCTTGGGCTACTTGTGTACGATTCTTGAGAATTTGTTTGGATAATACAGTTTTGATAAAACAGAAAAATGAGAGTTGATACAGCACAAACGCCGGCAGACAAACCGAAAATACCATTACCGACACTTTCCCAAATTAATGCCGATCGAATAACCCAGGTAAGATAAGTTAGAACTGAATTTCATGACATCATTGTCACAAAACTTAGAGCTTTGTGAATTCCAAGCCGGTTACTAACATTTGACATGATTTAGTTAATTCTGTAGCTATCTTTTATTTTAGAAATAATAATATGGTTAAATATGGTTTGTTATTATTTTGATAACCTCAATTGCACCACACATACCTTCCTATATCAGTCTGATGTCTTTTGAATTTGCTTAGGTTATCAGGAGGATGAAGAAAAAGCCTGATTTTAACATAGCATTTACTAGTGTAGAGTCATTTAGTTTTATCTATTTAAATAGCATGATCACTTTAAATCATCATGTAAACTAGATGCTTAGCCACATATTAACCAGGTCTCGCCTTCACATTTTCCCAGCATTCTTTTTACTTTACGTAAACTATGCATACTCTAGTATTGTAGAGTTTCTTTTGAAGTAAATCTACCTCTTCACAATAAAATAGGATCAATTCTACAACAAGGGCTCAAATGCATTAGGCAGCCTATTTTCCTATTTTATGGCCTATGCAAAATGTGTGACTGCTTAAAAATGTCCAAAAGATAGCCAGTTCTCATTGCCCGCTGCGGCCAAGTCAGCAACCTAATAGTTTTGAGCTCTTATGTACTTTTAATAAGTAGAATCAGCATAGATCAGATTTGTATCACTAATTGACAGACGTCACAGCTCAGTTGGGAGTAACCTTGCCTTCTGCGCGGTAGGTTGTGGCTTCGATCCCCACCGAGAAAAAATATTTGGGTGGTGAACATTGATGTTTCTTCTCTGTCTGGGCGTTATATGATATTCTGTGTATTTACAAAAAAAAAATTCAAGTATTATATCGGCTATCTGGTTCCCATTGTACAAGCTCTGCTTAGTTTGGGGCTAGATAGTGTTGTGTGGATTGTCCAAAGTATTTATTAATAAAAACATTTAAAATTGGACTCCTCATTTTTGGACAGCTTGTGATGAATTCTATGTGAGTAGGTACTAGTGAGGCATTTTCCATTTTGAAAGCTAGGAATCAACACTCATAGGAAAGGTGATGAAATCTATGTAACTTAAATAGACAACACCTTATCAAAGAAATCAGGGGCCTACTAGTGTTTATAAGTCCATTGCACAAATCTATATAACACTCCTCATAGAATTGAGTTTAATCAATATGGTTGCATTTATTTCAGCTTGCCAATCAGTATTGGTCACCATCTACGAAAGACGACCACTTACCTTATGATGCTGCTATTGTGGAGTCTATATACCAAGCTGAAATACTTGGATCTAAGTAAGTATATTTACTTTATTTTAAAATTTTGTTGTGTTAATTTTTAAAACCACTTTCACTCTCAATGGCCATAGCCTTACTGATTCAAACAAATGAAGCAAAATGTGCCAATGACCTTACAGGTGGGTACGTTGACCTGTTTTATTCCTCTAATTTTTTCGAAATTAAATGGCCAATGAATAGAATTTGATGGAGCTTCTTTGTAGAAAAAGGGGATTACTTACATACATAAAATTTGAAAATTATAATATTGTGGATTAATAATAATATTGTGTAAAAATACACAATGAATTACCTAGCTTTGGAAAATAGTTATATTTTACTGTTTATAGGAATATTACATTGCCTACACCTAAATAAATACTTACCTATATTTACTACATAGTTTATGTTAATATTTTCAATAGTATAGAACTCTTGAATTTGTATTTATTTGCATCAAATCATTAACCACAAACTTATTTTATGGCAAAAAAATATAAGTATTGAAATGAACAGACTAGAATGTTTTTTTGATAAAAAGCTTTCTTCAACAATCTTTTTAAATGCTCTACTGTGTTTTACACTATGCCAGTGCTCTCAAACGGTGAAGGAAAACATTGTGAGGAAACAGGCATATCATAGAACCTAAAAAGTTCTAAAATATGTGTCAAGTGCACGAAAGGAGCCTCTTTGAGGCGCATTTAAAATCCTTTCACCACACTAGGTTCAAAAGAATCAATGACACGATAAGAAGAAGAATGCTCTACTTTACGTTTTACGCTTACGACTATTTTATTTTCAGCTTTTCAGTTCGCCGTATCATGATGCTCGAATTCTCTCAATATCTGGAAAACTATCTGTGGCCGTACTACGAGGCAGGCAAGGCGACGCATGCGCACATGATGTCTATAATAGCTATGATCACCGAGAAATTCCGTGAACGTGTACCGGCTTGGCAGGTTCGTTTTGATAACTTAGACTTAGGACTTTCTGCAGGAACAATGCTTGAGTCTTTGTCTAGCCTCAAGAGCACTTGTGGTCTAGTGGTAGCGGCCCCGCCTTCCGATCCTAAGGCTTAAAATCCTCAATGGTGTAAAAGCTTGTTTAAAAGCTTTGATCCACTGTTAAGCCTCCGCTATACGCTGGTCTAAAAACAAAACACGACCGGAAAGTTGGAAAAATTTAAAATAAAGATGGCGTTGCCTGACCTGAGCTGTGAATTCATGTATTTGATACCAACTATTACTTATTCTGTGCTTGGGTCTGACATTTGTCACGACATTACAATGTGTTGACTAGAATACGCTTCGTTAGACAAAAACACAGGCAGATATTCAGTAAATAAATATAACCCAATTGTTATGTTAGCTGATTCCCGTCGCAGAGTTTCCATTGCATATTTTTCATCCAGGATTGGTGATAACAATGGCAAGCTGTGCGGTATTTTTTAAACTACCACGAACGCTACATTTTAAATCTAACTTATATAGTAGTGTAGTAGTAGTAGTCTAATTTATATAGTATAACAAGCAAATAGCCCCAGATTTAATAAAAGAAACCTTCCACCAAGAGAGATTTTCCTCATATTATGCAAAACCAGAGTGAGTTGCAAGTTCATAAATGTCGGTAGTCGGTGAATGAACACTTGTATTTTTTAAAGGTAAAAAACGGAACCCTTATAAATTCGCCATGTCTGTCTGTCTGTCCATCTGTATGTCACAGTCACTTTTTTTCAAAAAAATGAAATGAAATGAAAAGAAATAATTTATTTGCTTGAAGTATGGTACTTACAAAACTGTAAAAGCTATATGTACTGATGAAACTTGGTAAATAGATGTATTCTGTAAACCGCATTATGATTTTTATACTTAGAACTGACACTCAAAAAATATTTTTTCATAAAACTTATGAGTTTTCTTAACATTAAGCAAAAGATTATTAAACCAGTTAAGTATTTACGACAGAGATGCGTTAACGTCATCGTAATTAGCCTTCTATCTATCGACTTTAAAAATTAATGAGGTATCGTCAGCAAATAGTACTGTTTCACATAGTTTTTTAACCAAAAAAGGAAGGTCATTTACGTACACTAGAAACAAGAAAGGACCTAATATCGAACCTTGTGGCACCCCTATGTCAATAACTGACCCAAAAGATCTCTCACCGCCCACATCAACTTTAAGGATTCTATCAGTCAAGTACGATTGTAATAAGTCAATGGAGCGATTTAGAATACCGTAATGTTTAAGTTTAGATATTAAGAGGGTGACGGACGCAGCTCGCAACTTCAATTCGAGGCGCGGGCAAAAATTGCTCCGAATATAGCTATCTCTATTCATTTGATGCGGGCGCCACGGAATATATAATAGTAGTATACACACACAGGCGCTCGTGTGACGCGCTACTTCTATACGTGAATCCAACCATAGTGCCGCGCTTGTGCGTGTGCGTCAGCCACTGATAACGATTTTTATGCATTGCCTAATTTCGTCAACGTTACTAACACCCGTTTTCACTAAACCTAGGCGACGCCTAAATCGGATGCCTAAATATTAACGGGCCGACGTACACAGCTCGCAACTTCAATTCGAGGCGTGAGCAAAAACTGCTCCGAATATAGCTATCTCTATTCATTTGATGCGGGCGCCACGGAATATATAATAGTAGTATACACACACAGGCGCTCGTGTGACGCGCTACTTCTATACGTGAATCCAACCATAGTGCCGCGCTTGTGCGTGTGCGTCAGCCACTGCTAACGATTTTTATGCATTGCCTAATTTCGTCAACGTTACTAAGCGTCAGATAGGCTAGTGGCTAGGGCGTGCGGATTCACACTGAGAGGACGAGGTGGGCGGGAGTTCAAATCTGGTCAAAGAGAGTTGACTTTTTGCACCCTACAATTTTATGTTTTTATTTTTTGTGGCTGCATTACCTGACTAACCCTCTAAGCTTATTGCTTGCTTGTTTCGCTTTTCTAGTATTCAATAAGCAAGGATTGGTCATGCTCTGAATGCAAGAATAAAGTGAAAAAAAAAAACAACATTCCTGAACCGATAAAGAACCTTCAGAGTAGCTATTTACGCACTTAGAAAAGACACCAGGAAATTCTCTAACATGATACGAGTGAGTTTATTCATCAGGTAGGGTTTGTGCGGGTTCTGGACCAAATTGAAGAAGAGTAAAGAGAACCATTGACTCCGAGTTGAGTTGAGAGAGCCATTGACCCCGGCGCGGAGCGATGGAGTTGTGGTTGATGACGTTCCAGTAGAGGATGATGGGTGGGAGTCCGCTCAACATCAGGTGTGGTGTGGTTTGCTTGACCTCATTGGCCTAGTGGTTGGAGGGTGCGGGTTCAAAATCAGTGATAACGTTACAGTAATAGATGATGGGTGGGTATCCGCTCTACGTCAGGTGGGGTGTGGTTCGCCAGACCTCATCGGCCTAGCGGTTGGGGGGCGTGGGTTCAAAACCAGTCATGACGTTACAGTTGAAGATCATGGGTGGAGGTCCGCTCAACATCAGGTGGGGTGTGGTTCGCCAGACCTCATCGATCACACACACACAGCAATAAAAAACACGCAAAGCGGCTCACTTACCAAAGTACAGAAAGTCTAATAATGTGACTGCATTTAAAAATATACTTTATTCGTTGAGCAATTAGGTTGCTTTTATTCTGCTTATTTACATTCGCAAAACCAACGATTGCGAACATCGACCTACAATTACATGGACCTCGGCTTTCGCACAAAACTCGCGAAAAAAGTGTACCAAGCTAACCTACTATAGGTGGATACTTATAACAAACTGAAAAAAAAATTATTTATGTCTTATCACAATTACTATATAGAACTCAATTTTGATTGCATGAAGCAACTTCTAGTGAACGTTACAGAAATTTTTCTTTTTATCAATATTTCCACCAGACGTTGAGCAGTACTCTGTTTATTGAGCTCCAGTTATATAAAGAAAAACTATTTTGTTAAAGTATTTCTCAGTCTTTTTATCAATATTTCCACCGGACGTTGAGTGGTAGCAGTTTTTTGAGCTCAAAATAAATAAAGTTTTTTTTTAATTTCTTAGTCGTTTTATCAATATTTCCACCTGACGTTGAGCTGTAGTTTATTTCTTGAGCTCCAGAAAAATAAAACAGAAATATGTTGTTCAAATTTTTACAAGTCTTTTTATCAATATTTCTACCTGACGTTGAGTGGTATCAGTTTTTTTAAGCCCCAGATAAATAAAGAATAAAAATATTTTGTAGCCATTTTTCTTAGTCCTTTTTTCAATATTATAACCTGACGTTGAGCGGTAGTCGGTTGTTTGAGATTCAGATAAATAAAGAAAAAAAATATTTTTTGAAATTTTTCCAAGTCTTTTTATCAATATTTCCACCTGACGTTGAGTGGTAGCAGTTTTTTTAAGCCCCAGATAAATAAAGACTAAAAATATTTTGTGCCAATTTTTCTTAGTCCTTTCATCAATCTTTCCACCTGACGTTGAGCGGTAGTCGGTTTTTTGAGATCCAGATAAATAAAGAAAAAAAATATTTTGCTGAAATTTTTCCAAGTCTTTTTATCAATATTTCCACCAGACGTTGAGCGGTACTCTGTTTATTGAGCTCCAGTTATATTAAAAAAAAACTATTTTGTTCAAGTATTTCTCAGTCCTTTTATCAATATTTCCACCGGACGTTGAGTGGTAGCAGTTTTTAGGGTTCCGTAGCCAAATGGCAAAAACGGAACCCTTATAGATTCGTCATGTCTGTCTGTCTGTCTGTCTGTCTGTCTGTCTGTCTGTCTGTCCGGCCGTGTCACAGCCATTTTTCTTCGAAACTATAAAAGCTAGACTGATGAAACTTGGTGAGTAGATGTATTCTGTGAACCGCATTAAGGTTTTTACACAAAAATAGAAAAAAATCTATAAATTTTGGGGGTCCCCATACTTGAAACTGAAACTCAAAAAATTTTTTTTCATCAAACCCATATGTGTGGGGTATCTATGGATAGGTCTTTAAAAATTATGTTGAGGTTTCTAATATCGTTTTTTTCTAAAACTATAAATTTGGGGGTCCCCATACTTGAAACTGAAACTCAAAATTTTTTTTTTCATCAAACCCATACGTGTGGGGTATTTATGGATAGGTCTTCAAAAATGATGTTGAGGTTTCTAATATCGTTTTTTTCTAAACTGAATAGTTTGCGCGAGAGACACTTCCAAAGTAGAAAAAAGTTGGTCCCCCCCCTCTAACTTCAAAATAAGAGAATGATAAATCCAAAAAAAATATATGTTGTACATTACTATGTAAACTTCCAACGATATTTAGTTTGAACGAGATCAAGTCAGTAGTTTTTTTTTATACGTCATAAATCGTAAACCGCAATTTACCTTTCGACGAACTACAAAAACCTTTATATTATGTTAATTGATGCTACGGAACCCTTCATGGGCGAGTCCGACTCGCACTTGGCTGCTTTGTTTGAACTACAAATAAATAAAGAAAAAAAATAATTTGTTGTAATTTTTCTTAGACCTTTTATCAATACTTCATATACAGGGTGGAATTTTGTAATGCCACCTGGAGGGAAAGTACTCTTAATACTCCAGATAGAAAATTTTACGCACAGGAAACATTCCTTTATTTTTGAATAGAAAGCAAACTGCATTCAAAGTTTTTCGAAAATTCTCTCACACCCGGGAATTGAACCGGCTAAAATCAGAAAAATTATACCTTGTACTTTTATTGCATCGATCGTTAGTCAATTATAAGGATGAAATCTCTCTAACAAACATGATAAATTAAATGAAAGAAAAACCAGGAAATCTTAAATTAATTTAATTATTTACAAAAAATGGATAACTAACTAGTTACTTGAAATTAGTTGCTTGAAATGGGCTCCATTCTCTTGGATACACAAATTTATTCTTTTAACGAATTCATTTCTTTAAAAGAATAAATTTATTCCTTTCAAAAAAAAAAATTAATTTAAAAATTATTTTATTTTTAATTTTAGAAATTGCTTTCTATCCAAAAATAAAGGAATGTTTCCTTTGAGTAAAATTTTCTATCTGCAGTATTAAGAGTACTTTCCCTCCAGGTGGCATTACAAAATTCCACCCTGTATAGAAATTAATGGTTCATAATTTGTTTTAGTCGAAATGTTGGCTTTTTTCGAAATTTCGGCAGACTTTTTGACCTAGTGCTGCACCTTAATTTCGTTTACCCAACCTACAACCTACCTAGGTACTTAGTATTTCCCATCTTCACTTAGTACCCTTCCTAAACTAACAATTATCAAATATCTAAGCATTATGTTTTATGCCAGTGTAGGTATTTAACTAGTCCGAAGTCCGAGCGATTCACACACACAACCGAAGTGTCCCGTGTGCTTCAAGCGTTTCCTCCCCCTGCACCCCGCCACCCGCACCGTGCGTGCGCGATAGCAATAGTAGCCGTTCGAAAATGCCATGAATTTGATCGTGTTCCGTAATACCAAAAATGATGACTGAAAACTTTTTGTATTCTTTACATAGTATTGTTATTCTGTAACTAGACAATATAAACTAGGTTCCTTAACAAAAAACACGTAAGATATTGTTGTTTTTAGTACGAAACCAATAGGTAGAAAACTTGATAAGTTTAGTATAAAAATGTGCAAAATGCGATTGGTGTTTATTTCATTTTAGGTAAGTAATTTGAAATAAAAACTGTTGAGGAACCTAGATAAATACTATGCAAATACAATTATTACAATAATATAGTGTAAATCTGTCTAAATTAGAAATCATTTTGGTATTCCGTTTGTATGAAAATTTTCCATACGTCAGCCCCTTAACTAGTTTTTTCGTGTGCGCGAGCTGCAAGCAGCTCGCGTGTCGGTGTGCTACTCCCAGTTTTACATTACACTTGCACTTGTAAAACCCCAAAAAGTAGTAAAGAAAGTCCTAAGTAACCCTAAAAGTCGATCAGTGAATCAAGTTCCTCAGTGTAGTAAAACCCCAATCAAAGTCCTAAAGAACCCTAAAATTGTTTACATAATCAAGGTCCTAAGTGAAGTAAAATTCCAATTAAAGGCCTAAGGAACCCTAAAAGTTGTTTATTTTATCAAGTTCCTCAATGTAGTAAAACCCCAATCAAAGTCCTAAGGAACCCTAAAAATGTTAACATTATCAAGCTCCTAAGTGTAGTTGAAACTCCAATCAAAGTCCTAAGGAACCCTAAAAGTCGAACACTTAATCAAATTGCTCAATGTAGTAAAACCCCAATCAAAACCTTATACGGAACCCTAAATTGTACGTCAAGCCAAAACCCTTAACGGGTCGAAACCGCTGGAAGGAACCCAAACGTTGACTACCGGGTCGCGTGCATCGCGAGCTGCAAGCAGCTCGCGTCCTCAATGCGTTCCCACAGGGGCGGAACCCTAAACCAAGTGAAGATCCAATCAAACACCTTAAAAAACCTAAAATTCAATCTCCAATCATAGTCCTCAGTCGAATGAACCGTTTGAACGACCTTAATCGGACGATTTTTGCAAAACCGGAAGTGGCACAGCCGCCATTTTGAATTTTGAACTCAGTCTGGTGAACATTTTTTCACACCCCTAAGACACCCTAAATTTCAGTAGGAGGGGGTTCTAAATTTCAGTAGGGTGGGCGTGGTCGCGTGGCGGCTCGCTTCGCTCGCCGCAACGTTCCCCCCGGGTTCAGGAGGAGGGGGTTCTGGGGGCTTGAGGGGGGGGTCACAGCACGGCTCGCTTCGCTCGCCGCGACGCTCCCCCCGGGTTCAGGAGGAGGGGGTTCTGGGGGGCTTAGGGGGGGGGGGGGTCACAGCACGGCTCGCTTTGCTCGCCGCACTGTTCCCCATTCGCTCGCCGCAATGCTCCACTCGAAAAAAAGGGTCAAAAATAATAAAGGGGTCTAGAGGGGGGAGGGGGGCAATAGTTATTTGTTATACAAGAGTGCAAAGCTGCTTTTTAACCGCGTGCTCAATTTTGATGACTGAGCAAGCGCAGGATTCTAAAGTTTAACCACGAGCGTAGCGAGTGGTTTAAAAGTTAGAATCCTAAGCGTCGCGAAGGAATCAAAAGAGCACAAGGTGAAAAATCTTTGCACTCGAGTGCAACACGTAACTTTTCATCCCACCTCAGCGAGGAAATGACTAATGCAAAAAAGAACAAGGCGCGACTAAAAGTAACACACCAAGAAGAATCCGAGTATGAGTTATTAACAAATTTAAAAAGGTTGTATGATAAATTTGGCACCATGCAGGTAGAAGTAAATAGGTTTAATGGTGTTTTGAATTCACAAATACACCAAGAAGGTTACGAGTGCGAGTTTTTAACAAAATAAAAAAGGTTGTATGATTAGTTCGGCTCCATGGAGGTAGAAGTAAATAGGTTGTGTATTCACAAACTTATTGAACACGATATTCTAAATTCAAATTTACTTTATCCTCTAGCGGATAAAAACGGCTTTTCCAGTCAGAAATTAAACAGCAAAAACACACTTTCAGAGCTGGTGGGATGAAAAATTTATTTTGCTTTCAAAATAATCTCACCTTCCCTACATGACCCAAAAAAAAAGTCTTGCAAGTCACTCCGCTTGGAAGATACGAAAGGGGGGGGTGAAAAAAGGGGCAAGAGGGGGGTGTTTTTTTTGTTTTTTCAATTCAGGAAGAAACCCTCTATACGAAACCCTAATCGAAAACCCCCTATCTCGACGGCATCCGGTAGCACTCACAAAAGGGGGGGTCCTGGGGGGCAAGGGGGGCAATTTTTTTTGTACAATAATATTCTTATCTTTTTTCTTCTCTTTCGTCTTCTCCCTTTTAATCTTTTTTTTTTCTGAAAAGTAATATTTCATCAAAATCGGCTAAGCCGTTTTGTTTTATTGTTTGTTACTGCATACCTTCGTCATTTAATTTTATGATCCAATTTAGTAAATTTTTCTTTTATCTAAAAGGTTATACTTCCAGATCTGTATGTAAATATAGTAAGTATAACTTAGTGCATAGAATTCATGCCTATGGAAATAAATAATAATAATAATAATAATAATGCTGGACAATTCACACAACATTATCTAGCCCCAAGCTAAGCAAAGCTTGTGTTATGGGTGCTAGATAACTGATATACATAATACAATACATTACATGCATAGATAATTTTCATTTCAATTCATAAATGAATTGAAATGGAAATTATTTATGGGTGGCTTTAAGCTTTGCACTCATTTAGGCCTTCGGTGCTCATTGCGGTGGAGATCAGTGAAGCATTGTGAAATAACACTGTCTATTCGACTTATATTATTGTATTTTATCGGCATTTAAAAATATTAGGTATACCAAAGAGTTTCGACAACCCCAACTGACTCTTCAAAGTTCTGTCAAACGCAAAATCTTGGGAAACTCCTTGCTGCGTGTATAGAAATAGGCACATGTGTTTTGGTATTTGGGTATTTGAGCGCACCGTGCATGAAGCCTTTGACAGAAAGTTCCAGAATTCGGGACATTACAGGCACCTCCAGATTTAAAAGACGGCAATCAAAAATACTCAAAACCCATGATATTATTGTTATGACTGGGCTCTCAGCTCATTTATTAGTAGCTCTGCCTTCTGCGCCATAGGTCGTGGGTTCGATCCCCACCGAGAACAAATATTTGTGTGGTGATCATAGATATTTGTTCTCCATCTGGATGTTATATTGTTTTCCAAGTACCTATGTATTTACAAACAAAATGTATTTAAGTATTACATCAGCTATCTGGTTCCCATAATACTAACTCTGCTTAGTTTAGGGCTAGATAGTGTAGTGTAGATTGTCCATAATATATATATATATATATATATACTTCCTTTTCATTGTAATGGGCTCCCAAACTCTTTGCAAAATCGACACTATTTTTATAAAGGCCTAAAATCGGCTACTAGTTTTTGAGTCTTCTTCTTGTCATGTCAATAGAAAATTAAAGCTGGTGTGGTGGATTATGAATGTGCCTCAAAAGTTTTGCTACTTCACGTTGGTTTCATTTATTGTTTTCCTTCACCGTTAGAGTGTACTGACATAGTGCACATAGGTTTTTTGGCAGATAAACTAATTTGTGCATGACGGGGTTTGAACACACGCCTTTAGAATCAAAAAGCGGGTCGCTACGACAATATAACCGGTGCTAAGCAACCAGAGCGCCCCTCCACCTAATGGACCGATGACATTCTAAAGATCGTGGGAAATCGGCAAATTATTTTTTCATGGAAATGTATAAAGGAGGTCTATATCTAGCAGTGGACTTCTACTTACTGATGATGATGACGGAAAGCACTGGGTAGATAGGAAGATAGCTACTTATGCAACTACAAAAATGGTGGTATTTAACAAAAGCATTGCGCTTCGCTGGTCACGCACGATAGGAACGTGCCCTAGAATGTACTTGATAAGTTATATGCTACATAAAATATATACTTCTACAGGCTGATGATGATGTGAATACAGGTTATCGATCATAATGTACGATGAAGATGGTTTTATGTCATTTCGTTATACTGTGACAGTTTGTTTTATGTTACACTGTGGCAAATTTATAGTACCAGTAGTAGCTATGATTTAATCTAGGGTATATTTTACGTAGTCAGAGATGAAATGTCATGTCACGAAATTTGACATAGGTCCAACCTTCTTGGCCGCTCGGGCTGTACTGAGAAGTAAGTACAGAAACCTATCTATTTATATTTTTGAAAATTTTATTTTTTTATAAAAACTACGGCAACTAAGAAAAATGCAATAACATCAGGTTTTTACGTATTTATTAAGGTAAACGGGAACAAAACTTTCATTGCAATGGCTCTAACAGCAACGGAAAAAAACCATTTCAAATCCAAAAAAAATTGAGAGTTTTTGGCAAACTTTGCGTTCAATTTTATCGAACCCTGTGAGTTGAGGAGAATTTCTAGCCTAATCATAATTTTTTTACACCATTTAATTGTAATATTTTACAAAAAAAATAAATGGATTCGTCCATACAACGAAAAAAAATGCTACTTTACATTTTCGGTTTCACCTCATGTAGGCCCTTAAGTGTTTAAAGGCGGGTGCTTTGTTAAGTAGACACTTTTTACAACTAGCTGATAGAGCAAGCTATGGCCCACCTGATCAGTGGTAACCAATGGTCCTGATGAGTGGTAACCATCCTATAATAAAGTGTTGCCGAAATTTAAAATTAATTTAATTTAGTAAAATTTTTGATACCATAAAATTTTCGTCTTATTACAGGCTTTTCTTAGAAAACCGGAGCATTTCGCAGCATTCTTCGAGCAAGTCCTCCAAGCGAGTGTCGCTGAAGACAGCACAGCCCGCAACATGCGAGAGCAGACCGGTCTGCTGCTGTTCCTCAACCATTGCTTCGGCAGTATGGAGGTGCAGCTGTGCAGAGACCAAGTGAAGCGACTTGTGTCGCTCAGCATGTGGGTCAGCTTGCAAGAAGGTGAGCTATCTTTTACGTTATAAGGTCTAGAATTGAAAAACAATTGCATCGTCATGGGGTGGTACTATGAAGATGTGCCACTGAAAGAACTAAGCCCATGAAGGGTTCCGTAGCACGACGAACTACAAGAACCTTTATATTATGTTGCTTGATGTAACATAATAAAGTTCTTGTAGTTCGTCGAAAGGTAAATTGCGGTTTACGGTTTATGACGTATAAAAAAAAACTACTGACTAGATCTCGTTCAAACCAAATATCGTTGGAAGTTTGCATAGTTATGTGCAACATATATTTTTTTTAGTATTATCATTCTTTGAGAGGCCTTTGCCCTGCAGTGGGACAAGATAGGCTAAAAATAAATAAATAAATAAATTATCATTCTCTTACTTTAGAAGTTAGAGGGGGTACCAAATTTTTTCCACTTTGGAAGTGTCTCTCGCGCAAACTATTCAGTTTAGAAAAAAACTATATTAGAAACCTCAACATCATTTTTGAAGACCTATTCATTGATACCCCACACGTATGGGTTCGATGAAAAAAAAAATTTTGGGTTTCAGTTTCAAGTATGGGGACCCCCGAAATTTGTAGTTTTTTTTTTATTTTTATGTAAAAATCTTAATGCGGTTCACAGAATACATCTACTCGCCAAGTTTCATCAGTCTAGCTCTTACGGTTTCGGAGAAAAATGGCTGTGACATACGGACGGACAGACAGACAGACAGTTTTTGCCATTTGGCTACGGAACCCTAAAAATGGCAAATTCATCAACCGCACTTGGTGTGCCGACTGGTTTCCGCAAGTAGGCCGCTGGCGAGCTCTTTTTGCGTGACGCTTGACACTTGTTGTTCGAACTTTTTTAGGTTCTACTACATGGTTTCCTCACGATGTTTTCCTTCACCGTTTAAGTTGTGGCGAGCTCCACAGTCTCGAGTACCACCCTGCTGCGAGTACATTGGAGTATATCTCTGCGCGTTTAGTGTGAACGGAATATGCCGTTCGCATGTGATTGGCGCGAGCGCAGCGACCGACGACGCGACATAACCGTCATCGTCATCCTGCACCGCTGCGACCCGTCATCGTCAGTGTACTACTTGGCCTCACACAGAGAGCACGCCCGTTCGCGCCCGGGTCGCGACTCGTAATAATACCGCGAATCCTAGCTCATTACTAGAACTGTTGTTTTGTGACCTGTCTTGTAAACTGTGGTAATAATAAACTCTCTAAAGTGAATCTGGTGTTTTCCCCGACACTAGGCGGCTAGGCTACAATATAAACAATATCAGTAACTCACGCAGGCATCTACGTAGGTACCTACATCATCTATCTATACTGGATGTTGTGCTATAAAGTTTTAGTATGGGACTTATGTAGGCGTGATACAACCTCTAAAAGCCTGTCTGCTTTTATAATAAATTTAAACTAAACCATTCCACAGGAAGGAGAACTCAGGAATTCAAAGCAGTGCCGAAATGGAGGAAGTATTGGCGCGCGATTCAGAAGAAAGACAAGCCAGAACTAATGGATAAGCTTAATTGGGAGAGACGATATCTGCAGCGGCTGATGATAAAGTTCATGAGGATACTAGAAAGTATTCCGGAGAGTGATGATGTGGACACTCATGCTATCAGGTTAGTTAATTTTTTTTTCGTGATTGTGGCCCACAAGAAAATTAATAAGGCCGGTTACCCACAATTGTTGGGTAACCGGCCTTAAAGCCCGCCACACACGTAGCTATAATATAATTAATATGCTGTGTTGTAATATATATATTACGGTATAAGTTGGTGACGTCATAGAAATATATATCATAGCTGCGTGTGCCGTCACTTGAATATTTATAGAAAATATATAATAATATGCCTTGCTATAATTTATATTAATAGATTATAGCTACGTAGCTTAAAGAATCTTGAATGGTAAAATATTGGTATAATATTGGTACTAAAAATCCGTGTTTTCTTTAAGTTTCGTTTCTCGTTTTCAGTATTGCGAGTCTGGGTTTATACCTGAGTTTAAGTACCTTGAGTAAATATAAAACAAAATGTCTGGTCACCATAAATCAACCAAGCCTAGAAGAATGATTATACTTTCCCATATTAAAAGCTTTGCTTAATTTGAGGCTTGATAGCGTTGAAATATCTACAATATTTATAACCTTTAACTGTTCAGATACTGCGAGCGCTTCCTGGAGCTGATGATAGACTTGGAAGCGTTGCTGCCGACGCGACGTTTCTTCAACACGGTCATGGATGACTGTCATCTCGTCGTGCGCTGTCAACTGTCACCGCTCTCGCACCGGCCGGAGGGACAGCTGTTCTCACAGGTTAGTGTAGGCTAGCCCTTCGTTCACTCATTCGATAGCACAAACATCAACAAATATCAATACCAAAAACATCGATTGAGTGATCGCTGAATTCGCGTTCTATTTTAAAAATTTTCGTACAAAAATTGACAACTCACATCGATTTACGCGACCGCTTGAGTAATTTGTGTTGCTGGAATCGATGCCCAGTTGAGTTAGCCGGTTTTGAAAATAGGACATCTCTACAGAGACCGAGCAACAAGACACATCACTTGTCGGGGAATACAAAGATGGCGTCGGTATGCGTGGATTATTGTTTTCCGTGTTATAAAGAAAGAGAGTTCTTATTGCCGCTCGCCTTATTAGTTGGTAGCTCAGTTTTCTACGCTGGAGGGCGTGGGTTCGAAATCCCCACTAAGAATTATTTTTTTGTGGTGAACCCAAATGAATAGAATATAACTTTATTGTAAGTACACCAAAGTGAAAGATTACAAAAAAGAAAACAAGAATAGGTACTTAGAAAAACGTAAGGGTACAATGGGCGGTGGTATCGCTAAGAGCGATCTCTTCCAGACAACCTTTGGATTGTTGTGGCCTGGGCAAATGGTTCTCTGTCTGGGTGTTTATTTACAATAAAAAAATATATGTAAATATTACATCAGCTATCAAGTCGGTTAAAGAAAAATCGTCTTGATTTCGACTTTGCGTCAATATTTAAGTTATAATTATAATTATAATATAATTATAATTATAATTATAATTATAGTTATAATTATAATTTTGGTGAACCCTGTCCCTGTCCCGTGCTATTATTTTCTGCCTACACTCGCTCATTTGTCAAACAGAAACTGTTGATGTTGTGCGGAGACGTTTACATAATAAAATAATAAAACTCGTTCAGTCAGTTACATAATGTTAATATAATTATTTAAAAAAAGAATTAAAAAATAAATGCTGATAGTAAAAATAATACATCAACTCACGAAGTTTATATAAAAAAGTAAAATCGATAGAAAAAAACATAAGTTTGTTACAGTCATAATTAAACAGTTTAAAAATACATTATCTTAAATATTAAAATGGCTTATTTCCTTAATTTATAATTTTCAAGGCCTATAAGAGAGCACACACAGTCATTGCCTTACAAATCTAATCTCTTGTCGCGTTTGTAAGTACTGGACGGAAAACTCGTCATTTTTGAGCTCAAACGTTGTCAAAATTTCTTAAGGTTGTTCGATTCCGATACAAACTGAATTTACACAACTATGGGCAAACAAAGTATAAATGTACACTGAAATAGCTGTAATAGAATTTTACAGTGGTCTTTATTGCCGGCCAGTTATATAAAGTTGGAGAAAACTGTAGGATAACAGAAATATTAATAAAAAACCAAAAAAGTAATTTTTTCGTCATTCTTTCTAACGGGTACTCGGCATTGAATACGTGAATGAGCTTAAAACATATGTCTCAAAATAGTCGTAAAAGTCTGTTAGTTCTTTTTCTGAAGCCCCGACTGCCACGACCAACGGCTGACACTCCAACATTATATAACTGGCCGGTAATAAGGACCACTGTAAAAGCCTATTACAGCTATTTCAGTGTACATTAATACTTTATTCGCCCATAGTTGTGTAAATTAAGTTTGTATGGAAATCGTACCCCCTTAATGTATTATAATTATTCAAATTCAAAAGAACGCACGAAAAGTGCATCTAAATATCTAACATTCTTACAAATAGTTAAGTACCTTTGTGAAATGCTGATATGAACTTATCACGACATTAAAGCTAATAATATCAAGTGTATTTACATTTTATAAACTGGTCATAATACATAGAATAAATTTCAAGGCACATTTAACTTCTACTAAAATTGACAAGTGCTTCAAAAGCGTACTAAGCCTCTAAGAAAATTGCGTCCCATATATTCGTTTTTCGAGCTTTTTCGAGATTCACACAAACCTATACCTAGCATTAGTTTGTTCCCAATGTTATTAAGGTTTGTCTTATGAAACAGATAACCATTTCCTTATTCATAATGCCGGTTACTTTTTAACGGCTTAAAGTCTCTTGTCACTGTCACGTCACCAAAAAGAGATGCAACAGACAGAGAGAACAGTGTCTTAGCTTTTGTCATTTATAACTATGTGCAGTGCTTTATCTGCAACGTTTAAGAACGGTGGTAAGTTTACGGACGTAGTCAGTTACCTAAATTCATCTATCTTTAGTATCAGCTTCATAATGCATTATTTGTATAAGATTCAGTATCACCTTTAGTAATAATTCCCACCGTTCATATGGGTCATCTCGTCCCCCCATTCGCCCGTAGGCACGGGTTCCGCGTAGCAGCAACTCTTGCGCAGTAAGAAAGTCACGTGGTTCTGCCGAAGCACGCACACATAAAATATTAATACAGCTTGCAGAAGGTTCACGAAGACGTGTGCGTATATCAATCCATCGAAGTTGAGCCATGATAGAAGCAGGAAGAGCCATGCCGTCGTCATTATTAGAAACAGTTGGAGGAACAGATTGAAACTGTAAAAAAAGATCCCGTATTTTTTAAGCAATACAAACCCCTAGTCTGAATTTTACTCGATCAATTTGAACAAGTTTCGCCTACCTGCTGTATCTCTCTTTTGTATGATGAAGAAATAATAAGTCAACAACTCGTTTCGATCGTTTCTACGTAACCTATTGTTATCTCATCTTTTCTCCATACAAAAGAGAGAGACACGTAGGCGAAACTGATCGAGTAAAACTCAGACTAGGAATACAGGTATTTTAAGGCGCACTTAAAATCTTCTCAACACTATGGTTCGAAAACTTACCATCCTTTTAGCTTGTGGTGAATCCTTCCATAGATGTTTATTCTCTTGATGATTTTTAAGGTAGTCACGTAAAAAAACACGTTGAATAATATCGTGAATGCAACTGGGGTGAAGAATATTGCAATACCGAGCAAACCTGAAACAACAACACAGTTCTCTAAAGGATATTTTTTTCGAAGCTACATTTTCCTCACCTTAAACATTCATCTTTACAAATTAAAAGCTCAAGTTTTCTGGAGTTTATTCACATAGCAAATAGTTTTTGGAATGCATAGGAGCAGGTTCAATCAAATAACGAAATCTGTTTCCGTCTTTGATTTGACAGTTTAATAAGTTTAATATTTTTATCTGTCAAATAGCGTTACTCGGAGTTGGGTGTGTGTACCCCCAATAAAAGATTATAAAATACTAGCGGCCTGTCCCGGCTTCGCACGGGTGGACATGTATTTTTAAACACCACATAAATATAGCCTATGTTACTCAGGGTGAATGTAGCTTTCCAATGTAAAATAATTTTTGAAATCGACACGGTACTTTTTGGGTGTTATTAATAATCCTGGCGCAATGCTGGAGTAGTTAAATCGTGTTTTGTCACATTTGCTCGAGTTGACAATTGCATGTATGTGTCAATGCAAGAGACAAAACACGGATTAACTAGCCCAACGCTACGCCAGGATTATTAATAACACCCTTTGAGTTTATTAATTACAAGCATACACACAAAAATACAAATCTTTCATCTTTATGATGTTAGTATAGATAGTTTGGATATAGAGTAGTGCATTTTTATTTCGAAATATCTCACCAATAGTCTCCTGTTCAACATCGTCAACCAGAATAGACGATGCGAACTGTTTCTTCATCTTCCTATTGGGATGAGTGCCCATGTCGAGCAGGAAATGCGCGCAAATAGCCAGAGCCGCCATGCCTGCCACACACGTCCACACCACACTCGAGTAGTAGCAGTATTTCCGAACATCTGTCACTCGTAGGAACACGTTTCTAGACCTGGAAAAAAAATTAAGTAGTTATATAAACGATAAGCTTAATGTTTAGTGGTAACCATCGCCTATAATAAATCATAACTAAATAGTGGCTATTTAGTATATACTCCATAATTGTTATAATTAATGACCATTCTTATAAAATTATGCCAAAAGTTAAACACTGGTATAGCCCATTATCTCGTTCCACCCATTGGGTAATGACAAACAATGACAGGGCTTACTTTAAGCAATGATTAAACTTAAATTGCCTATAAATAACTATGGCTGTGAATCTGATATATCATAGTCTTCATCAATTCCAAAAATCAATTGAAAATATCACCTCCAATTCATATTTCATATAGATCATTATGAGGGTCATTTTTTCTTTATCAATAAGTTTCTGAAAAATCCAGATCTGGATTTTATGAGACAAAATGGTTACTCAAGAGGCATTATCCAGGAAGGAAATAGGGGACTACGTTTGTATGGAGAGTCGCCTGTGTGATTCCCTCTTAAGTGTTAGCCAACGGCTCTAATAAAGCATTGCCTCTTAGGACACGCACGTCAGGAACGTGCACCACGATGCACTATATAAACATCTGGATGTTTGATCATTTGGGATACTCACTTGAATGTCTTCCATATGTAGAAACCAAAACTATTTAACCAGAAAAAGGCACTTAGTAGGCTGATGTATAAAATAATATCTGAAAAAAAAACATGTGATTCAAACTACAAAACGTTTTAGAGAAAGGCTTGTACCCTAAACCGACAAGCATGTATGATGTATGATATACGAGTGAATGAAGCTAAAGTAATGTCAGGATCGTAGCAAGTGGAAATCCGTGATCTCTGCCTACCGCCATGGAAATGAGGCATGATTTTATGTATTTATGTTTTCATTGTAGCCAAATAAAATCAACATATTGTAGTTAATACATGAAAAAATTACCTGTGATCATAAAACTGATATGGTTACTGAACTCTGTGAATATTCGTACCAAATCAGCGGCTTGGCTCACAATCAAGCTCACCATTATTGTTGTTATAATGTTCCCAGCCAAGTCTCGTAATGTTGGCAGAACAAAGTATATTATAGCAACTAGTAGGTACAGAATCATTGCGATAGCATGGAATGTTGGATTCAATACTTTCTTCAATATAAAACCTGTATCTTTCCAATTTCTTTTTACTTCCGGCACACATACAAATACTTTCAACCCTGTTATGTTTGTGCTTGTCATAAGTATCTGTAATTATATATAAAAGAAGTTTGAATATGTGTGTTGTGTGCACCAAAGGAGCATCTCTGAGGCGCACTTGAACTCATACTCATACTATGTTACATGGTGAGGTCTTAAAGTTAAAAATAGTAATTACATAATAGGCCCTAATGTTCAGGGCATAGCAATATCTGGAGTGGAAAGAACTGATCATAAAAGAACCAGTGACACAATAAGAAGATAAATATCTGTTATTGAAGATAGAACATAGTCAACAATTTAATAGAGAAGTTTTGTTTCTCAACATTCCTTCACTTGCATTGTAGTAATGTTATATTTATTTATTTTATAGCTGAGTATAAAATTATGGATGTGATAGAAACTCACCTTGTCCATACAATATTGGCTTTGTTCATAAATATGAGATAACGGTTCTTTAACCACAGGTATGGGTATACTCTCATGCAAATTAAATGAGTTGCTAACGGGTTCTTCTTTAATACTATCTGAGCTGTGTTCGTGTCGAATGATATGTTGGAGTCTCCCATCAGTCAATAAGTTTAATCTGAAATTATTATTAAATAAATAAATAAATATTGTGGACAATTCACACAACACTACCCAGTTATTGAACATCTACTTAGTATTCAGATATATCTTGTGTTTAGATCAGTCAAATTAACAAAATACATACTCATCCTCGGATTTTGGATTTCCCACCACAAATATAGGTGATCGTTGAGTAGTATCACAATCTGGCAGACCGAGTACAAATTGATAATACTTTACTTTTGTAACTTTGCCATCTTCAGTCTTGAATTGGGGTTTCCATATACCTGAAATGTTTATTTACATATTTTTTTAAGATTTGTTACTTTAAATGTGTTAAGTATTGTTCGAGATCCCAGAACAACCTCCTCCAGATAACTCCTTATCATAATACTGTAGGTATTGCAGTCGAGTGGTATTTAAAGTGCCTACTTGTAACTTAGTATGCATGTCTGGTTTCCTGAGAAGGAAGTTTCTAGTAATAGTGCAATAAGTTCTCGAGTTACCAAGTTTGCCTGCAGTTTGTAGGTACTTACTAAACGCGACCTTTAGCAGAACTTGATATCTTACTCGGCAGTTACCTACTTACTTTGATTGTATTGTTCAGTTAATCGGCAAACCGAGTCCACCATGAGCTCATTGCTTTCACAACACTTATTTATCTTCACAGAATTCTGTTGCTCTGATAAATCATTTAGGTCCGTGTCTCCCAATTCGGCAATGGCATTGTGCGTTATTAGTAGTAAATAAAGTAATCCGAACGCGAAATACATGATGCTTCGTCTGCGTAAAAAGTTTCTGACCGCGTTTCTAAAGGCACTATGACTCACAACTTACTGTAGAAATTACATATTATTATAAATTCTTCTGCAATTGGTACTTTAACGATTCTTTATGAAATATTTTTCTGTATTGTTTGTGTAAAAGAATAAGAAAGAAAATAAAGAAAAATCGTTGGCGTCTTTGCTCGGTCGGTTCGTTTGTTGTGTAGTTTTTTTGACGTTTGCTTGACTTTGACTTGACTGTTTCACTTTACTTCTTCTTTTTTGGCTACTGGACTTGACTGTTTGATTTGTATTTGATTCTTTGCTGCGCGACATTCTGCTGTCACTGTCAGCACCAGAGCGGTGTTGCCTGTATACAAAATAGAAACAGCCAGGCACAGTGCAATGCATGCACGATAATGTGTGTTCTGTTCTGAGTGCACGGCACAGTGAAGTGAAGTACTATAAGCCCGTCCTGTCATTAAAGCGAAGACAACCGTCGCCGTCGATTTAATTTTCGCTCGCTTTTATGGACCTTTTGAAAGATATAAAAACACTGCACTTATTTATCGATAATAAAATCAGTAAAAAAAATGATTTTGATTCTAATACGTTTTCCTTACAGAATCAGAATCAGAAGGAGAGGTCACCCTTAAACCACTGATGTCGATACCGGTTAAATATGATTTGAATAAAAGCACGAAGGTGGGATTATGGTTTCGTGGTTATATTTGTATTTTATGCCTACTGGGTAGCTAGATCATCATCATCATTATCAGCTTGCAGAAGTCCACTGCTGGACATAGGCCTCCTCTACACATATTCAGGAAGAACGATTCTGAGACCATTTCATCCATCGACTTCCTGCGATCTTAACAATGTCGTCGGTCCATCTGGTGGGTGGGCGCCCTACGCTTCGTCTTCCGATTCGTGGTCGCCATTCGAGAACCTTTATTCCCCAACGGTTATCGGTTCTTCGAGCTATAAGACCTGCCCATTGCCACTTCAACTTACGAATTCTACGAGCTATGTCGGTGACCTTGGTTCTTCTACGGATATCCTCATTCTGATTCTATGAAGTAGTGGAACTCTCAGAATAGCTCTCTCCATACATAGCTCGTTACGCGACTTTGAGCTTGTGCACGAGGCCAATAGCTAAGTTAGTGTATTTGGGTAGCTAGATTTTTGTTAATTAAAACAATTTTGATTACAATTTGTTTCATAATATTTATTATTAAAATAAGGCATGCTTTCTTTACATACTGAACATAAAATATTTTTGAAAACTTTGACAATCTAAGTAATAAAATTTAAATTATTGTTGCCTTTTGTTACGTTTATCCAAAGATAAATGTAAGCAACTAATCGTATAAATTGAATTATAAATATAATATGTTTTTATTATTTATTAAAATACATGCTTATATAGTTTAAAACCATGATGGCGAATGACGTACCTACCTAACTAGCTCTGTATATTAGATGTTTACCATCCATTAATAGCGAGGTACATGTGTGTATGTACTTATCTACAGATTACAACATATTATAGGTACTTAATATTATAACCTTGGATAGGTTTAATGTAATATTATTAAACCTTTTTAATTTGATTGGAATTTAAATTATATTTAACCTATACCTACGGTGTAGGGAATTAATTTTTCTATACACTGAGAATGGAGACATTCCATAGTAACCTATGAGCTAGGCTCCTTTTACACTGCCTCGTTTATTCGACACTGATAGCACGAATACTACGAACATTAACTTCAGTCTCAAAGATTTGGCAAGATAGAAAACGTACTCTCATTTCGGATTATTTAGTTCCCTTGAAACTATGAAGCGAAATAGTATGGAGCAAAGGATGACAAAGTGTAACATTCTCCGATAAGACTAAGAAAACAACGATAATGATAGCTCTTGAACTCTGTGCAGCGTGACATTTGACCATCTGATCAATTAATTGTTAGGGCTTTATTCTCTAAGGTTGCCTTTGGGAATGAATCAGACCGTTTTCTACAGTCCGTCCGTATGTGTCTGTCACAAGATAGTTTTCAAATAAAGAGATACAGCTTGAGATTCTTTTGAGTCAACTCAACCCATCATTATATATAAGTACCCTCTAAATTCTTAATCAGTAACCTAGACCTAGACGTTGTTCCATGAACATAATTACATTCGAAGTTCAGAGTACTCTAAATGACTTGGTGACCTTAAAGTTAGGAAAAATTTAAACAATTTGGAAAGAATTAGGATACTTACTTAAATAATTAATTGATTAATAAAATGTTTGCTTTGGTAACAACTGAATAAAGACCTTTGTGCTATGAGCGATTGTACTCTGTAGTATATGGAATAAGAACTAGTTCAGCCTGACCTCAGCCGTATCGTCGGCCAGGATCTGCTGGTCTTCCGCGTCATCGTGTGGACTCAGCTTCTCCGCCAGTGGGCGAGTGACCATTAGGCAGCAGTTGTCTTGAGCTAGTCCTTGTATAGCACGTCTTCTGAATACAACTAGCAGGAGGAATATTACCACGCCTTGAAGGGAGTTGAACGTGTCCATGATCTTCCTGAAAACAAAAATAATTAATTAGAAATAAGTTTAGATGAAATAGGCTGAAAAGTTTAGGCAGCAAATGAAATAGTTTTATTTAGTAACAGTTATTAAATCATCAGGTATTTTATCATAGTCAAAGACAATATTTTTTTATTCAGTAGTATCACATGTTTTTATTCAATAGTAGGTACCTATCATAAGGATCACTTTGAAACGTCTTAAAGCTAGTTGAGTCTAGTTGCCAGTTCCACGGCGACCAAGCTTAGAAGAACATGCATCAAACTACGGCTTTGTTCCTACCGTTTTGATCAAAATCAAACAATAATTCAAATGGAGAATTATGTAAGTAAATATTGTGCTTACCAAATAATATGGGATTCTCCATGAGCAAAACTAGCTATTTCAAATATCCACGATATGCCCATAACCAGGAATAGTTTGAGGGACAAAAGGAACCTGCAACAAAATATGCACTGCATTACGAAGAAGTTCTAAAGCGATGCACATTTAAGCGTTCTGCGACGGCGATCAGTGTAACAATGTCAAATTTGACAGTGATGTTTCACTGATCTCCATCGCAATCGCCTAAATGTGCGCAGGCCCTAATGGCAAAAAGTCTTTGAAAAACAAAATGAAAAATTTTTATTGAATAAACACTAACACAAAAAAAACTAAAGGTAACTAGATCTAATTCGATTCTACAATTATTATTATGTTGTTGCACAAATAATAATAGGGAAGAATTTCATGTAACGAGAAGAGTGCTAGATATGAATGTGGTTGGGTATTGAAGTAGAGGTTAAGCCAAAGAAAAGATGGATGACATGGGTAAGAAAAGAGTGACTGCTGAAATGACGGCTAATAGAGGAGAGTGGAGAATGCTGTTGCAAAAATGTGAGTTCTAGCAAAACTTGCCTGTGCTTTAGGATGTTCAATTTGTTAACATCATATTTAATTGTTTGCCTCCATAAAGTAAACGATGACATTGCGAACAACACTATGTTTGCAGTGATGAGCACCGCGATCGGCCCGTAGAAGAAAAACCACGTTTCTGCCCTTCCTGAAATAGAATGATGATAAACACCGTGAACCATCTTCTCTCATCTGCCTCGCACACTTTTACCTTTAAAAATATGAGAACTTATTTATTTAAAATCACAAGCAACTATTTTTTGGTTACCTAATCCGATTACACACTTTAGCAAAAACAATTTGTTGATCCTGACTCGCTATCCTTCTAAAAATGTTTCCTAACTGAGTTAAGTCTTTAGTACATAAGCAAATTTTCCCACAAAGTGTGTAAATAATAAGGTTATCACGGTGGTCTGTCCCTTAATATTGATTTAGAATTAAATTAATACCACAGGGCAGACTCCCCTTAAATTTGTTTAGTAGTCATAATCCTGCACACGTATTTCCACATATTTTGATGTCCGACAGCATCGTTCTAATATCCACAATAGGCCCTCATTGAACGTAAAATAGCATTTTTGCATCTCCCGACTCGGAAAAAAATGCTATTGGAAATAGTACATTGTTACCTGAGTGTTGAAAGTCACGTTTTTTGAGTCCCGAGACGGGTTTGGCGCCAGAGCGTTAGCGAGGGCGCCAATGGAGCTTGAGGGACTTAAAAGACTTTCACCCGAGGTAAACACTGTGCTTTTCATTACGAATACAAGGAAAGTAAAAATAAAAACATGAAAGAAAAATTTGTGAAAATGAAGATTGAATTGCCGCCTTCCCGGTTTTTTTTTTTCTTTTTCTCTGGCGGGCCTTCGGCTTCTAGGGTTGAAAGTTTTACTTTCAATTAGGCCCCTCAGGCAACTTCAGACCTACTTTCAGAGTATGAGTAATGAAAACTATATTTAATACCTAATACGCAACAGGGACTCACCGCTGAACCAGCAGCTGCCTTTTCCGAAGTTAGGCTTAAAATGTTCTCCTTCAACGAAGTTGGCGATAAGAGAGATGATAAGTAGCAGAATAGTGCCGCCCCACGCGTAACAGCTGTACCAGAAGTACTGCCTCATTTCTGTTTTCTTCATATAGGTTGAATCCCTGAGGACGAACGAAAACTTAATATCAAATTACTCGTTTCTACAGCATTAGAAATGCATTAGAATGACGGCCAATTTTTGTCACTGTTCTTTTCATTCTCTCTTGCATGAAATTCCGTGTAAATGTGGCATAAATAAAATAATGAAAATTAAAGGACTTATTGATAAAAAAATGCTATTATAATTTAAATGACTTTTTCAATGATACACAGCCTACGTTATAATAATAATTAAATTTACTTCACAATTGAAAACTAACAAGTAGCTTTTAATTTATCTATTTTTTTAGACTTCGGCCCGCTTTCACTCCAAATATTGCTATGCCCTGAACATTAGGGCCTGTTATGTATTCACCATTTTTAACTTTAAGATCTCACCATGTAACATAATAATTGCAATAAATATTATGAGTATGAGTATGATGAAAAATTACATGGATTAATTTAAATTGACCTGAAAAGAAGGTGAATCTAAATAAATTAAATATGAGAATGCCTGTCATATCTCAATGTGGACAATGGACATGGCAGTTGGCAGCTATTGAATTACATTTTAATGATGATTGATTATCATCGGCAGTAAAAAGAGGCGGCGAAAATGTCCACAGTCTAATTTACGTCAATACGCGCGTATTATCAATAACAATACCTGTGCTAATATTCACATACTTTGATGAGTATCGATGACGAACGAATCTCACACGGTAAAATACGATTTAACGCAGGCATGTAAAAAATAAAGATATTTGCCCTAAGCAACGTATAATTTCTTTGAAAGATGACATCTTTGTAGTACTAAGAAATTGATGGAAATGATTGGGATTAGGAAAGAACCGTGTGTATAGATTTAAATAAATGTACTGAATCTAATACACGGGTATTTATCGTGATTCAGTATGTGTTATGATCGCGAAAGTTAAAAAAGTACTATAAATAAATGTATTATGAAACTTACTTGACTGATCGGTACATATTAATGCATATCACGTTCATCCAGAAGAAAGTTGCCATCATCCATGAGTAAACGAGGAACCCTTAAAAAAAATAATGTAAAAATATTATTCATGCTTATAGTCGCCAAGTATGTAACCTTCCTATATAAAACTAACGTGGAGCACAATAACTAAAGGCTCGAACACACCTAGTTCGCTGGCGGTAGCGATCAGTGAAACGCTGTCAAATATTAGCTGTCAAATCTCAAATCTGACAGCGATATTTGACAGCGTTTCACTGATCGCTACCTCCAGCGAACTAGGTGTGTTCGGGCCATTAATGGTATGTTATTGTTGTGTTTATCGTACCTGTGATCGTGCAAACTTGGCCTCTGAAACCGGGACTTAGCTGCAGTATACCAAGGGATAGAAAACCTAGTGCCATGCTGATACACATACACATGTAACAGAGGCCTTGAAGATCTCTGGAAAATAAAAATTAAATTATTTGTTATATGCAATTCCAAAGAAAATGTACATGACTCGTAAGTGTGCAGTGAACGTAAATAAGTATTCGATGCTGATGTGACGTTTTAGTTAGGAGAAGACCACAGAACGAGAATAAAAACATATATTGAACCCAAAATAAATCTCGTACCTAGTAGGTTAGGTACCTACGTATATAGTAAAAAAAAAACAAAACCCTACTTAAATTAAACGGCATCGGACTTTAAACTCTCCTAGCGAAGACAGTCAAAGCAAAATCAAAGATATTCGTGACTTCTTGATCATGCTAATGGTATAATTATGTTGTAAAGTGAAAGAGCCCCATTAATGTACATACCTCAATTGGGGCAGATATGTATACACTGCTAACGTAGCCAGCAGGAATATCACCGATATCAGGGTGAGGATCCCGCTCGTCTCAATTTCGCTAAAGCGGTTTTTATTCTCAGTTGACTCAAAACAAACCAAAGCCACACGTATTTGAAGGCCGGTAACATTGTTTAGCATATAACCGATGCAATACCTGAAAAAAATATGAGTTTATTACTCCAGATAATTATTTACCGAACAGGGTAAGTCGCGCTACGATTGGTGTTGATATCATCGACTTACTGTGAAGTGTCTTCAACAAAGATGTACCCAGGACTGTCCTGCGTTGAAACCTTATCTCCATTTATGGTTATATCTCTCAAAAGCATACGGCCATTAGGGCAGTTCATGCGGGCGAGTTCCTGGGTACCGCATTTTCCCCTATCGGTCATTATTTCATCGTTGGGGCAACATTTTTGTTTAGTGCTAGTTTCAACTGCCAGAAAGACGGAACAGCTGAGTACTAGTAGAAATATTAACTTCTGAAACCAAACGAAACGTGATTGATTAACCTTATTCTTTTTCATTCCACGATATTGTGAAGATCGTGGGTAGTCAGCGGATAGAGGAAAATAGTTCTTTTTGAAAATTCATTTAGATATGCATAATTAATTATATCCAATAGCAGCTTTTATGATCATTGATGATATTTTCATGTTATAAGGTTCATGTTTTATTGACAGACAATCATAATTATGTTTCCTACATATAATGGTATATTAAGAGAAGAGGCAGCTCTAAACGTAGGTAGGTGTATAGGTGTAGTTTATTCGATTACTAAACTAGGTCGGTCACCAATAAATGATCGGCTGATGATATGTAAAGGGGCTAATATGATTTAAGATTTGATGCTAAGGTCAGTGCGAAATATAATGAAAATGTATATGGAACTTGTATAGAAGTTCAGGCTGGTGCTGACATCCGGCGGACAACTTCTCACGCGCACAGCTAAATTTAACCATACAAAAGTTGTTCTATTTCCATATAAACTGATTTTTACCATTTTACATGTATGTGAGATTAAAACACTGAAATAACTGAAGTACTAAACGTTACTTTACTCTCAACGCCCATAAATGGTAAAATCAATTTATATGGAAATCTAACCACCTATAGTAACATAAGGAAATCTAGTTAAACTAAAGTGATCATTAAACCTTTAATAAATTTGAAATATGCGAGATAGTCGTTGTTTGGTGATTATTGCATCTTAAGCTTAAGGTTGTTCGATTCCGATACAAACTGAATATGATACAAACTGAACTATGGGCAAACAAAGTATAAATGTACACTGAAATAGCTGTAATAGAATTTTACAGTGGTCTTTATTGCCGGCCAGTTATATAAAGTTGGAGAAAACTGTAGAATAACAGAAATATTAATAAAAAAATTCGTCATTCTTTCTAACGGGTACTCGGCATTGAATACGTGAATGAGCTTAAAACATATGACTCAAAATAGTCGTAAAAGTCTATTAGTTCTTTTTCTGAAGCCCCGACTGCCACGACCAACGGCTACCACTCCAACTTTATATAACTGGCCGGTAATAAGGACCACTGTAAAAGCCTATTACAGCTATTTCAGTATACATTAATACTTTATTCGCCCATAGTTGTGTAAATTAAGTTTGTATGGAAATCGTACCCGTTTTTACATCGAGCAAGCCATACTCATTAGAAGTAAGATATTCCAAATGATCTTTATGTATTTGGAGATAAGAGCAATTAAAACATTGCGTGTAAATGTTATATTATGTACAAATTGTTCGCGTGACCGCGGGTCACCTAATTTGATCGATAGCAATGGACCGCACAAAACACATATCTTCGTGGTTTTTAGGGTTCCGTAGCCAAATGGCAAAAACGGAAACCTTATAGATTCGTCATGTCTGTCTGTCTGTCCGTCCGTATGTCACAGCCACTTTTCTCCGAAACTATAAGAGCTACACTGATGAAACTTGGTAAATAGATGTATTCTGTGAACCGCATTAAGATTTTCTTACAAACATAGAAAAAAAACAATAAAATTTGGGGGGCCCCATACTTGAAACTGAATTTCAAATTTTTTTTTTATCAAACCCATACGTGTATCTATGAATAGGTCTTCAAAAATAATGTTGAGGTTTCTAGTATAGTTTTTTTTCTAAACTGAATAGTTTGCGCGAGAGACACTTCCAAAGTGGCATTACCCAATACCATATGTCAGCTACTACAGCAATAATAATTAGTATGGTTTGATATCTCGGTGTAGCTATATCATCATTCATCACAGACCACAGAAATATAGCGCTGTGGCATTGATGAACGGAACACTCTTGATAACGCTATCGTAGTATCTTATTACCATTGCAACGATGCGTTTTAAATAGAAAACAGAGTATTGATTCATAAATCTAGTTTTAATAAATAGACATTTATTTCGATTAGCGTGCAACTAAGAAATTGAATTTATTGAATATACTAGCTGCTGCTTTCGGCTACACGCGCGTGGTACTTTTTTCTCGTTCCTGTTAGTTTAAAGGGTATAAAATAGCCTATATGTTAATCCAAGCTTCTACTTTTTCTTATTTTCGACTGGCCTCTAGTTCAGTTGTTAGTAGCTCTGCCTTCTGCGCCGTAGGTCGTGGGTTCGATACCCACAGAGAACAAATATTTGTGTTTGAACACAGATGTTTATTCTCTGTCTGGGTGTTATATTGTTTTCTAAGTATAATTTACAAAAAATATATATACCTATTAGTTTTTTTTTTATTGCAAATGATAGACAAACGGACTTACAGCCCACCTGAGTGTAAGTGGTCACCGTCGCCCATAGACACCAACAACACCAGGGGTACAGTATTATAATTATCAGCTATCTGGTTCCCATAGTACAAGCTCGGCTTAATTTGGGGCTGGACAGTGTTGTGTGGGTTGTATACAATTTTATATTTATATTTAACTATAGTGTCACTGTTCTTTCAAACCAGTGTGGTGAGATGATTTAAATTGCGCCATTCATATCCAAGCTACAATCTATACTGGTTCCAAATTTCATCCAACTCAGTCCAGTCAGTGGATAGTGCGTGGTTGAGCCACATGATTGTATAATATTAGTAAGATAAGATTTTACATGACTTGACAACCGTTAAATTTTCGAACGGCGACCACCAATCGGTAGACCAAGCGAGGGTGTAATTCTGCTGTCAGGCAGAGTCGCTGCATTTCGGTTTGAACAGTGTGTATGCCGGTGAATTTACTGGCACACGAGATTTTACATCTGCATGACTCAAGTTGATGGAGGTAGGGCATGTTAGGGCATGAGAGACTGCCTTCACAGCTCAGTTGGTAGTAGCTCTGCCTTCTGCGCTGGAGGGCGTTGGTTCGATCCCCACCGAGAACAAATATTTGTGTGGTGAACACAGATGTTTGTTCTCTGTCTGGGTGTTATATTGTATTCTATGTATGTATGTACAAAAAAAAAACTATTTAAATATTATATCAGCTATCTGGTTCCCATAGTACAAGCTCTGCTTAGTTTGGGGCTAGATAGTGTTGTGTGGATTGTCCGCATTATTTATTTATTATTTATTTTATTTATGTTCCTAACGTGTCATACCTACGAGGTATGTATATGCTATGCTTGTTCCAACAGCTCTTGTTGTATAAAAAAAGACGATGTTTACTAATATAAACGACACATTACAAATTATTAGTATTGTTATCATTATTGACCTATGATATATTTTTTTGGCATGTTATGTTCGTTAATTATCATGTAAAGTGGTGACCTCTTTGACCGCAATATTAGTTATTTAAATGGCCAGTATTTCGCACTTAATAAAGATAAAAAAGCGGCCAAGTGCGAGTCGGACTCGCCCATGAAGGGTTCCGTAGCAGTAAGCAATATAATATAGAAGTTCTAGTAGTTCGTCGAAAGGTACATTGCGGTTTACGATTAGATTTCGTGCAAACCAAATATCGTTGAAAGTTTGCATAGTAATGTACAACATATATTTTTTTTATCATTCTCTTATTTTAGAAGTTAGAGGGGGGGACCAACATTTATCCACTTTGGAAGTGTCTCTCGCGCAAACTACTCAGTTTAAAAAAAAACTATATTAGAAACCTCAACATCATTTTTGAAGACCTATTCATAGATACCCCACACGTATGGGTTCGATGAAAAAAAATGTTTTGAGTTTCATTTTCAAGTATGGGGACCCCCCAATTATTTTGTTTTTTTTTCTACGTTTGTGTAAAAATCTTAATGCGGTTCACAGAATACATATACTTGCCAAGTTTCATCAGTCTCGCTCTTAAGTTTCGGAGAAAAATGGCTGTGACATACGGACGGACGGACAGACAGACAGACAGACTGACATGACGAATCTTTATGGGTTCCTCCGTTGTTGCCATTTGGCAACGGAACCCTAAAAATGGTACTGTGGCACTGGATTTGATTCCCACTTAGAGGAAATATTTGTGTAGTAAACTTAAAGGTTTATTCCGTGGTTGAATGTTTACATTAATACGATTAATCTGTATTTCTTACTTTTTTCTTCGATTTTTATTTAACTTTGAAATAGTTCTATGCCAAGCTATGAAAGGCCATTATTTTCATATTATACTTACTATACTTATTTACTTACCTTAGTCTTATTTTCTCTTTGTAAATTAAATTATGTTTCTGTTTTCCTATACCTGCTTCTTCTTTTATCTACCCAGTACCCATCACTTACATCGATCGCTTACAAAATGTAGATTCAAATTCTTTGCTGAACAGTGTACATCTAGTAGCTTACAATAGAGAATAATAGAACTGTAAATATTTAAACTCAATAAATAAACATAAACATACCTGTAAATAATATATGCATCAGTTAACTGGTTTCCATAGGTCTTATAGAAGCCGTCAATATGTTTAACACAATGAAACAGTAACTTTTGTCGTATGTTAGGTATTTATTTGTAAACTGATTGGCATTTCTAGACTAGACACGTGTCATAGGTACGAGCCTGTAGGTCTCAAGTACTGTGCTCTCGAGATAAACGCAAATTTAGACCGGCCATAGCAGGGGTATTGCATTTTTCTCGATATAAATATTTATATTTAGATCTTTGAGCAACTCGATTCTGGTGTAGTGCGTCCTTTGTTCATGAACTTTGCAAACTGATGCAAAATATTTCTGTTTGTTATACTTATTGCTGCATTTATTTAAGAGTACGATAATTCAACATTACGATAGCTAACAATAGTTTTATCCAGGCTACTCCTTTGTATCACAAATAAACATAACCAAAAATTCCTTCAAATAAAGATAAAAATACCAAATTCGGTGTAAGAAAGAGCTTTACACTTCAATGGCATTCTACCCTCCACAAAAAGTTAAACTAGCTGGAATTAGCTGTTAATTGATTGTTTTTCTAGGAGAATTACTTTAAGATTTAACACAGTATAATAAATGATTATTTTAAGTACTCACCTTCATAATTACCGTGATTGGAAAGCACTTTTGAAGTGTGAATGGGCAATGATAGTAGGCGGTATCGCTGCATGCGCGTCCTGTCCGACGACTGCCAGAAAGTGTCGTGCATGTAGTAGAATGATCCGTGCGTACTTCCAATGTACGATTTTTTTTTAACTTAATTATGCCTGGTTTACACTTGCGATGACACCGCCAACCGAGTTGCATCCGACTTGTCGCTGGTGCGTTGTTCGACTCGAATTTGGAAGCGCGGGCGCCGCTCGTGGTGTAGCCTAACTTGCTTGGTCATTGCTTACGATGAACAATATTATGTAAAAAAGTTTAAAAAACTTGAGAAACCGACTTTATGGTCAAACTGCTGAACCGATTTTTATGAAATTTCTTTGGGACCAATCTGGAAGACCTTTGAGATTTTTGAAGTGAAAACTTCTTTAGCGGCGTTGAGCACTTTTAATGGGTAATGGGTATAAAATCTTAAACTCGCGTCAGCGCGTCAGGACACGTGACCTGATCGAAAAAGCGTAAGACGGATGGAGAGTAGACAGCTATCCCCTCTCTACGGCGCGGCGAAAATGTATGCCTGGGCCTACTGTTTCGTTTAGGCAGCGCAGGGCGCTTGCGCGAATGTTCGTGTATGTTACAGCGTGCCAAATAACAAACAAGCCCCCCCTAACCATTCCAAAATATCAAACTAATTTTAATAAAAAAAAATGTATTCAAGTATTATATCAGCTATCTGGTTCCCATATTACAAGCTCTGCTTAGTTTGGGGCTGGGTAGTGTTGAGTGAATTGTCCAGAATATTTATTTTTAATTTTTATTTTAAACATGCTCAACGTTAATAATCAAGTTTTCACTTCTGCCGGCACTCCCGGAGTGCAACCCGTCTTTTTTTTTTCATTTGGCTCATAAATTACGAGTTATTCGAAAACAATCATTTAAAATACAACCAAATTGAGAACCATCTCCATTTTTATTTGAAGTAAGTTTATTTGAATGAGACGAAAAATGCGCTTTTTCGAACTCTAAAAAAGTATTTTTAACGTTCGAAAAAGCGGAATGTAGTAGTACCTATAATCTTGGAGAGTTTCCGTTCGTCTCTCCGTCCGTTGTCGTCCACCACCATCAGTCACAAACTATTGCCCTAAAAATCTTTGTGTGAGTATCTGTGGTATTTAATCATAATAATAATTATTAATTTCAGCCTGCATCGTCCATTCTTCCCTGTCCTGCGTATTATCCACAGATGACAGTCTATAAACGAGTTGAGATCGTCAACTTGGTCAACTCTTTCGTCGGCAGGCGCCCTATCTAGCCCGAGTGCCGCGCCCTTGAGCGCCACTGACTTGACCCTTTTAAAAAAAAATGTTTTTGTTGTGTGTAATATTTGGTACCTAATGAAAGAAAGAAAGAAAGAAAAGCATTTTATTGACCTATTAGCATACAGGACACAGGAATACCTACCTACTTAAAACATAAAAATCACATAAAAAATTATAAAAAAGAAAATAGTCATTATAGGCAGGTAGGCAGCTGTCATACCTACAGTATTACTAGAAATGGGTAACAATATTAGAGGTCAATTAGGCCCCGGCTCAGTATTTGTTGCACTGTGTAGGTCACCCCACTCAGTGCAACACTGGTATTCTGCCGGGCCTAGAGGCGAGTAATGCCATAGATAATAAATAACATTGTTTTATCTGTTGCCCATAGATAATTAATAAAATGATATCGTAGACTGATTTCATTACACATAGTAAAAATAAGTACTACGTAGTGACGTAATAGTGATGCGACCCTTTATCGCATCACTATTTACCCCAGCGCCTTACCGCCAAGTTTGCTGAAGTTCACATAAAAAACTTCTGATTTCAACCAATCAGGATCAAATCTTTATCAAGGTTTGCAACCAGCTTGCAGCTTGTTGCAGCCGATTTGTTGGAATCAGGAGTTTTCTATGCTCTATGAACTTCGACAAACTTGGTGGCAAGGCTGTAGCTACTCAGGTTATTTTAGTGCTTGCTACCCACAAATATGCTTTGCCACTTACCTACTATGAGCTGTCTGACTGGACTGTGATAAAAATTTTGTCTTACGGGAGTTAGCTAATCTGCCGATTCAAACTGTACAAAAATATTATCTACGGCATTTTTTTTAAACCTCGTGCAAATCGTACGTGATCTCGTTGAATAGCAAAATAAGGAGTCTTAAAAAATGCCATCGAAATTATGGATTTTCGTGGCCACCAACAATAGTGAGGTCAACCAACTAAAGTGAGAGAAAATGAGAGTAAAATGAGATACTTTAAGTTCTTCTATACTAATACTATAATAAGGAAAGATTTGTATTTTTGTGTGTATGTTTGTAACAAATAAACTCAAAACCTACTGTGCCGCTTTCAAAAAATATTTCACCATTGGAAAGCTACATATATTTATGTGTTTAAAAAATAAATGTCCATCCGTGCGAAGCCGGGACAGGCAACTAGTTACAAATTAAATTGCCATTTTTTATAACGAGCACCTAGTCTTAATGTCACAATAGTAACCATCGTACCGTTGCTCTAAAAACGTCGCAGGCGCATACGAATTAACGCACTGCCTCATTCACAAACTGCACTAGTGTAACGGTAAAGGAGCATTGCTTTTGGTGCTGCTTATATTTTTCTTCAATGAATACACTATTCATTCACTACGATCTAACCTAGTGTAGTCTTGTCTAGAGCCTAGACAAGAATACACTTGAATTTTATAATGTCCCAAAAGTAAAGAGCCGAATGGGATTTGAACCCATACACACACAATAAAATAAACTTATTCACGCATGCCTTGAAGAGATTGAGATTGTAAAGGATAGTTTTGAAATAAATATTGTGGACAATCCACACAACAACTGTCTAGCTCCAAATTAAGCAAAGCTTGTTGAATGGGAACCAGATAGCGGATTACGCTGTTTTTTTTTTGTAAATATAAAAACTTAGAATACAATATAACACCTAGAGCTAGAATAAACATAACCGAAAAAATATTTGTTTTCGGTGGGCATCGAACCCACGGCCTGCGCGCTACGGCGCAGAAGGCAGAGTTACTACCACCTGACCCGTGACGCCTGTCATAAGTGGCTCGGCCGCGGGTCATTGGTGTTGTATTCGTAATTCAACTTCATAACTTATTTTTTAATGTTACTAGGTTAGATATAATCTAGGTTCAAATAATTAGGTATATGGTAAGCGCAAATTTCCTTATCAAAGGGAGGGTCCAAATACCACTCGTTTCATATTTTTTGGAAAATCTATAGGTAACGGTATCATGCTATGTATATTAAGTACACCTTACTTACCTCGTGTGTCCTATAACTCAGTGGTGCAAGTTCCAATGACCTACCTAACTCATTTGAGCAGACTAGTAATACCTACCTTTTAGATGAATAGGTTGTTTGTAGATGTGCGAATGTTGAAATGGATGTGTGGAATGACATGAATGGACAAGATACGAATGAGTACTTCAGGGGAAGTCTGAAAGAAGCACCCAGTCGCAGAAAAATTGAGGAGCAACAGGCTGGCGTGGTATATATAGGCATGTCATGAGGAGGGATGAAAGTCATGTGACTAAGAGAGTGATGAGTAGTATGTGGGTAGATGTAGGCCAAAGAAAAGATGGGTGAACAGTGTGACAGAAAGATGACATGGATAATTAACGAAGTGAATACAGAGATGACGGCTGATAGAGGAGAATGGAAGAGAATAACATGTTGTTCCGACCCCACATATACTGGGATAAGGGCAGGAAGAAAAAGCAGCCAAGTGCGAGTCGGACTCGCCCATGAAGGGTTCCGTAGCATCAAGTAACACGAGCTGGTATATATACCGAGCTTTGCTCGGTATTTTTTAATGTGAATTGTGTTTTTAGGAATAATATTTAAATACGAATTACATACTGATGAAATGGTGAAATATGAATAATATTTTTCGATCTTTTTAACAGCGCCACCTTTTGTAATAGCTAAAATAAGTTTATGTTTAAGTTGATTAATAGATAAAGATGATTATTAAAAACAATAAATTAGATTTTCTAAAAAAATATCCCAGCTTTAAAAATCGATTTATCGCCCCCGAAACCTTCTGTATACAAACTTTCATGAAAATCTCCAGAACTGTTGTCTCGAGTGTTTACGTAGAAGTTCAATAGATGGCGTTCTCCGTGACACTAACCACAGAAAAGCAAAATCACTTTTGCTACGCTAACTCGTGGTTTCGACTACTCGACAAAAGATGGCGCAAAAATTTTTAATTATTTAAATATCTTTTTTGCTTTGTCTTTTCTGAAAATGAATCCTAGCTAGATCGATTTATCGCCCCCGAAACCCTCTGTATACTTAATTTCATGAATATCGTTGGCTCAGTTTCCGAGATCCTAAATATATATATATTATGTATACAAGATTTTCTCGTTTAAAGGTATAAGATAATATAAAGGTTCTTGTAGTTCGTCGAAAGGTAAATTGCGGTTTACGATTTATGACGTATAAAAAACAAACTACTGACTAGATCTCGTTCAAACCAAATATCGTTGAAAGTTTGCATAGTAATGTACAACATATATTTTTTTTAGTTTTATCATTCCCTTATTTTAGAGGTTAGAGGGGGGGGGGGACCAACTTTTTTCCACTTTGGAAGTGTCTCTCGCGAAACCTCAACATCATTTTTGAAGACCTATTCATAGATAACCCACACGTATGTGTTCAATGAAAAAAAAAATTAAGTTTCAGTTTCAAGTATGGGGACCCCCAAAATTTATAGTTTTTTTCTATTTTTATGTAAAAATCTTAATGCGGTTCACAGAATACGTCTACTCGCCAAGTTTCATCAGTCTAGCTCTTAGGGCGCTTGTACACGCTAAGAAAAAACGCCGGGTCTACCCAAGAATTCGTGTCGTAACTAGAAAATAACTGTGTACACTGCTCGCAGCGGTGCACGAAAAAAATCTTATCTGCGCAAGACACGACGCGGCGAACGTTGAAAAGTTTTCGTGTGTGGAAAAGACAAAATTCTTGTCGTCTACACGAAGAATTTGTCTTGTCTGCCGCAGGAACGGCAAATTTTCTTAGCGTGTACAGCGCCCTAACGGTTTCGGAGAAAAAGAGCTGTGACATACGGATGGACAGACAGACAGACAGACAGACATGACGAATCTATAAGGGTTTCGTTTTTGCCATTTGGCTACGGAACCCTAAAAAGGAGAAGTTAATGTAGGTAACCAGGGACAAAATCATGTAGGTAACGCCAATACCCATAATCTGATGAACATTATAAAATCAAAAAAAATCGTACGATATTGGTTGGGGATGAATTTGACGCGATGATGACGCGGCCTTAACCAGCAAAAATACGAAAAAGTTGACTTTACTGTTCCCTCTGTGTCCTCTTTATTGAGTACTATCGGCTAATTTTTGATTGTGAGACCTAATTTTAAATAAAGTTAGTAATATAAAGAATAGGTTAAATAACAGTCATGTTTTTATTAACTTACATACTAGGTATTATTTTTATCAAAATAAGGCGCTTTGGACCTACAAGTAGGTATGCCGATGAACCGCAGCGATTGTCTTTGCATAAACAATGAGACAGATAACTCTAAACGGTTATTTCTGAATACGCTTTGTAAAAAAAATAGTCATGTGTAGTAAAAGAAACAAACCTTAAATACACTCTTCTTCAATGGAGTATGATAGTATTCTGATAAATTTGACGTAACCGAAAGAAAATAATACAATAAAAAAATAAAAGTTGTTTATTTCAGGCATGATTGTACAATAATACATGCTATACCCATATCACACAAAATACAAAACACAAAGAGAGAAAAAAAAACTAAAGTTAGGACGGACATCAATCTTAATTCATATAATTAGATAGATAAAAACTATTACTAAACAACATGAAATACCTAATTAAAAAGAAAAAATAAAAATTGCATTTTATAAGAAACTAGAAAATCTTATAATGAACTCTGTTTTCCACCTGTAGGTATTACAGGTAGAAAACAGAGTTCAGATCACCGACCGCAGGCAATGTGCCCAAAAGGCTGGCAACGTTACCTCTTTGAATAGCTTAGCTGATCGATTAGATAGATTGTACTATGATTAGAAGCTTTACTTAAAAATAACTTACAGAAAACACACACACAATTAAATTGATAATATTAATCAAAGTTTTGTTAAGTTATTATTTCCAACCTAATATAATAAATAACCCTAATCTAACAAATATAATAAACAATCCATAACATAATAGAGGTATAAACAAATTTCGTTTATAGAAGCATGTCAACTTATGTAATAAATAATAATTCCAACCATATGGGACCCAAAATGAGGTAAATAAGGTTTAATATGCTTAAACTATTTTCTCCACAATAGTAGTAGGTATAAATTAAGATCATATCGTGGGACAAAAAAAAATCTGTGTTGTAATAAAAAAAATACGAAGTTTTAGCATGTTTTTCTTGAGAAACAACGAGTCAATTTTAAAATCGTATGGTCTCTATTTAGAAATGTCATCATTAATTCAGCGACCAAGTTAAACCAGACCTCGCTCTGCTCGCTCGCCTCGCGCGTTATTGTATGTTCTAACAAAATCTATAGTAACCTAACAAACCTAACCCACAATATTTATATATGTTTTTGAAAGTAATTAATAATATCTACGAAGTTATAAGTATTATGCGTCGAAAACATTATAATTTATAACTCACATGTTTATAACTACTAACATTATGTTAAAGGTGCATTATGAATAACAAAATTATAAAACTTTTGAAACTATCATGGTTTTTTACACACAAGAACTTCAACCGTGAAGATGGTTTCCAATTATCTGGAGTCTGGAACCCGGTGCCGGTGGTACGAATGTGCAAACCACCAAATAGTGGGGCACCCACTACGCGTCCTGATACCGTCAGTGTTGTGTGTCGTAATCGACAAAAAAGTGAGAATGGAACCAATAGTAGTATCGAAACCAATAAAAGAGTGCGAAAGAGGGTAGATCGATTTATCTGCCAATAACATTTCTTTTACTCGTGGACTTCAGTTCATCCGTGATCATGGTGCATGTAATTGTGCCGAAATATCGGAAGTGAACTCAGAAAAATTTAATCATGGTAAATATCCCGTCGTTTCATAAAAATAAAATTATAAAAGATAATCATTAGCATAAAAATATGTTCTAGCTGACATAAATTATTATGACACGCGAATATTATGAAATTTAATATTTATGAGAAACAAGTTATGAATTGTGAAAAACGGACAAACAAATTTATGCAAGGTAATGGGATCCCTTTGTTATAACTTCCACCCGCCTACCTTCGCGTGGTATCACAACATCAATAAACAAGAAGCAAAAGGTCTGTAGATACGAGGGGAGGCTGATAAGTTCGCGGCCTAAGGTACTTAAATATTACCTATCGTCTTATTATCGAAATCACTTATTGCGTGGTTCAATGGTATTTGAAACAACCATCTAATTAATTTTTAAAGTCATAACTCAATATTTTGTGGAACATCAAACAACATCATGTCAGCCGAATTTACGAATTCTCGCAATTTGGAACACCGTGCCGTAATAAAGTACCTTGTAAAAAAGGGGAAATCGTCAAAAAACATTTTTGAAGACATGTCATCTATTCTTCAGGATTCTGGGCCTTCATACACGATGGTTAAAAAATGGGTACGTTTATTTCAACAAGGACGAGAAAGCTGCGAAGATGACCCCCGCCCGGGACGTCCAATAACGGTAGTGACCGAAGAAAATGTTAAAAAAGTCGAAAAATTGGTACTGGCCGATCAAAGAGTTCAATTGTGGCAGATAGCAGAAGAGTTGCAGATCAGCAAAGAATGGTTTGAAGAAATTTTACATCAACATTTGAGCATGAAAAAAAATTGTGCGCGTTGGGTACCAAAAATGCTTAGGCGCACAACAAAGAGCGACGTCTCCAGGCTTTCATGGATTTTTTGGAGTTAGACGGCGAAAATTTGGACGCAATTTGCGATCGTATCGTGACCGTTGATGCAACATGGGTTTGCCAGTATGATCTGGAGTCCAAAAAAGAATCCATGCAATGGATGAAAAAAGGAGAAAGGGCGCCGAAGAAATTTAAGGTGGAAAAGTCAGCGTCAAAGCTTTTTCTGGGATAGCGAAAGCATTTTGCTAATTAATTACCTACCTAAGAGAACTACAATGAATGGTCAGTATTATGCAAATTTATTGGCTCAGGTCCGTCAGGCCATTGTTCAGAAGAGACGCTGGAAGTTAGCGCGTGGAGTGCTCGTTTTGCAAGACAACGCGCCCGTTCATAAGGCGCGCATTGCGAGGCGGGCCCTACAAGACACCGGCTTTTCTGAAATAGACCATCCTCCCTACAGTTTAGACCTAGCTCCTAGCGACTTTTTCCTTTTTTCCAATTTGAAAAAGAACTTAAGGGGCCGGAGATTTTCAGATGACAATGAAATGATAGCCGCCGAAAATACACATTTTGAAGGCATAGGCAAGGAATATTTTTTTGGTGGTTTAAAGGCGTTATACGCCAGATGTAAGAAGTGCATATGCCTTGAGGGAGATTATATTGAGAAATAAAAAATATAAAACTTGACTTTTCGTTCTTTAAGTACCTTAGGCCGCGGACTTATCAGCCTGCCCTCGTAGCTTAACCATTTCTTATGTAGGTACTTTGTACATTTTGTAAATACTGAAAATTCTTTGTGTAATAACACTTTAAATAAAAAACAAAAACCCGAAGCCTGTTTGAAACCACTCCACCATTATTACCATTTTACCATACTATTTTGATACCAATATTAAAATATGTATATTTTTTAACGTACAACAAATATTCCCATTTGTTTGGTAAGGTATGTTTTCATATCTCGCACATGCACCTATGTGCCGTTATAGCGTTATTGAGTAACAAACATAAAAACTCACATCTTTATAAACTTTCGCATGTTTCACTAGATTTTCAAAAAAAATAATTTAAACAATTTCGTCTCTAAAAGTTGTCTGTAGGGTACTAGCGCTCGGTCATTGTCACAGCCGTAGGTTGAACGATGTCGTCGTCCGCTTCATCACAGTTGGCCAGTCTCCTCTCGACAATTCCCGAAATGCAAGGTAGCCAGCCACGTCTATGCATCGCCTTTACCACTCGTTTGCGAAACACAACCCAAGCCAAGAATATCCATAGACCTTGAAGGCTCGTCACCACGTTAATAAATTTCCTGAAAATATTTTAGAGGATTATTAGCCATTCTAATAATAATGTCCATACATAATAAGCTACTTTTCTACACGTAAATACGATGTCTGAGAAAGCCATTGAAGTTTAACTAACCTTTCGGCTCAGTTGGTAGTAGCTCTGCCTTCTGCGCCGTAGGTGGTGAGCTCGATCCCCACCGAGAACAAATATTTGTGTGATGAACGCAGATGTTTGTTCTCTGTCTGGGTGTGATATTGTATTCTAAGTATGTTATTATTACTATTACTACTAGCCTGTAGTGTCCCACTGTTGTTTGAGTCCTGGGTTCGATCATACAAGTGTTATATTATGGTTAAATGCTCCTGAACTAATATTACACCTTTGGGTTTTTTATGACGTGCACCGACACTGCAGGGTATAAGCTTCCCTTTCACAACGCCATATCGTGTGCCAGTGATCGCCGTTTTTGCTCAATTATATCTCTCTGGTCTGCACTTCATGACTGAAGATCGTGATCCCTAGGATGTCCTTGCTGTACAGAATGGACGGCCTACCTCCAGCCCGTCCTATTTGTAGCCATGTTCACCATATCATAAAACTGGCTTCTCCCCACCACGTTCCTCTCTTTAAGTTGGTCAGTCCACCTAGTTGGGGATCTACCGCGAGACCGTCTTCCTTCCACGTTCCCAACGATAACCAGTTTTTCAAGGCTTTGGTCGCCGCGCCTTGCTATACGGCCGAAGTAGGAGGGTATACGGCGGTGACATATCGTGGATAGCCTATCCTTAACTTTCAGTTGCGTAAGAATTGATACGTGTTGGTGCGTTTTGCAGTCACCGGTACTCGCAACATTCGCCTCCAGCACCACATCTCGAACGCATCAATTCTTTTCCTTTCTCTAGCTAGGATGGTCCATGTCTCAACGCCGTATAAGAATATAGGAAAAACCAACGCCCGGACCAAGCGTATTTGTCCTCCGAGAGATCCCTCGGTTCTTCCAGATTCCACTTAGCCGAGTCATTGCGTCCCTTCCCATGGCCATACGACGTTTTATCTCGGGCACACAACTGCCATCGCTGCTTATGTAAGAGCCAAGGTAAATGAAGTTGTCCACCGCTGCAATGCCCCAATTGCCTGTTAATATATATATATATATATATATATATACACCCCTACTTTTAAATTACCAAAAAAAAAAATGCCGATATTGGCTGCCAATACTGAACACATCCACGAAAAAAAAATTTTTTTTGAGACAAAAAAAATCTTTTTAAATAACCATAATTTTTTGTCAAATATTGAGAAATGATTCAACAAGCAAAAATCATTTCATTCATAAACGCTAAATACCAAGCGGAACCGAACAGCGTATTTTTTTTTCTCTCTAGTACTACGTAACTAATATGTCCATAATTTTATGCAGGATTTCTGAAAATTTTAACATTTAATAACTTTGTCATTTTATCGAAACTAAAAATTCTGATTGCACATTCATAATGTTCTATCCTTACTACATTACCCTATTTTTTTTTGTGGTAATTAAAAAGTAGTGGTGTATATATATATATATATATATAAATATATATGTATATATATATATATATACAAGATTTTCTCGTTTAAAGGTATAAGATTCTGTCCAGTCGTTAGGCCAGCGTCCCGTTTTCCATACTGCATTACACAACTGAGTGAGAATGTCTATACCAACTGGTGGAAGAGCCTTTATAAGCTCCGCTGGTATTCCATCGCGATCAATTATCTAGCAATATAATTAAATACAGTTTTCTAATATATTAATTAAATAAACATACCAAAAACCATTATTGTCATTGTCAACTAATGTAGCTATTAATTCAATAATCCAAAATAATCCCATGACAACAAACAGTTTGACCGCCAGCCCGAATCTGAAATAACAAAACATAAGAAGTTATGATTTTGAATATGATAAAAATGACGGGGACGTATAACGTTCAATCAATGGTTCATAGTTCATTACTTAGTGCCACAACACAACCCCTTCCCGTTGTGTCGTTACTTTTATTTATAAACACGACCGAAAAAAAGGTGTTACCTATGATGGATAGATGGATGGATGTTTGTTACTATTTCACGTAAAAACTACTACATGGATTTTAATGAAACCTTTCAATATTATAGCTTATACATCAGAATAACGTATAGGCTATAATTTATAAAGATATTGTAACGGAGAACGGATGTAAGTAACTGGAACGGGGCGTAACGGGCGAGCGAAGCCGCGAGCGGCCGCTAGAATTGTAATAAAAATGTAAAGAACATACAACAATTATTTTATAATCAGTTTTTATAAAATCAATTATATTTCTAAAATGGGGACGAATGTTACTAAACATTAGAAAAAATAATCTTTCTTTTAGAATTGACTTCCCGCTAGTCTCCACTGGTACGAAAAGTGGAAACCAGCGGGAATAACCCCATCTTTCCACATTACCTGTATTTGACCGTCATTACTTGACTAGACGCAAAGTGGTTACGACAAAAGAATAGAGAGATGTAGATAAATATCATAATGTTGATAGCCATAAGAATTGCCAACACGCCGTATAGCCAATACCATATATGCTTTGGTTCAAACGGATCTGAAAGAAAAATAAAACTATGAAAACCCAATAGACACGCATGGACGCACCATGAAAAATGATTATGAACAACTCCCGGGGCTGTACCGTAGATTAGATATTGTTACAAACACACAAAGTACAAAGAAACTAGCGCCATCTAGCATCAACCAGTAAAACCACTCAAAGAACAAAGATAACACGAAATCTCCCCTACTTAATACTAGATGGCGTTAGAGGAACCGAGTACATTCGCGAACTTTCCAGAGTCATCCAACCCGGTCGATCACGAACCGCGAGTCGGGTACGTTCGAGAAAGGTTTCTTTCTCGAATGATCTGGGACTCATATAACATATAAATAGCCACAGGGAGGCGAACGGGGCAGTTTGGTTTGAGCAACCTCCGAGGCGATTTGTTGGTGAAAACTAGTGATCAAGAGTGATACCAGTGAAACCTACGACTAGTGTGACCTAGGACATCGTTAGTGCTTAGTGTTTGAAATTAGTGCTTTGTGTTGGTCCTAGTGCTTTGTGTTTGGACCTAGTGCTCAGTGTTTGACCTAGTGCATTGTGTTGGTCCTAGTGCTTTGTGTTACCTAGTGCTCAGTGTTGAACCTAGTGCTCTGTGTTGGACCTAGTGCTAGTGAATAAAGTGTTTAAAAGAGTCAGCAGGTCTTTCTTTCCAAATCCTTCGAACCCTAATACGTAACAAATGGTGTCAGAAGTGGGATTTGGAGATGTCATTGACTCCGAGAGAGGACTTCAAGGAGGGCGTCAGGACAAGGGCACAACTAGGTGCGGAGGTCACACCCACTGGGGACCAAGCTCCGCCCACCATGGGCCAAGGCCCGCCCATAAGCTCCGCCCACTTTGGCGCAGCCCCGCCTACTTTGGCTCAGGCCCCGCCCACTGGCTCCCACCCACCTTGTCACCAGCCTAGCCACGCCCACCAGAGGGCCCGTAGCTTCTACAGCCCATCAAGTGGCTTTTCAATTAGGAAGTTTAATTGAATTAATGGAGCTACAAAGGACTGAAATTCAGGCAATGAAAGAGTCACAAGAACGCAAGCTGGCTACGATTCGAGAATCACAAGAACATCAAAAAGACCTCCAAGAGAAAGCGCTTTGGGCTATAAATGATGTTAGTGACACGGTGATTAAGCTTCGGAAAGATGTTGACATAGTGGAAGAACGAGTTACCGGGTTGGGGTTGAATGTTGAAAATGTGAAAACTGGCCTCACTGAACTACAGAAGAAAGTAGTGCGCCTTGAAATCACGGGAGTTGCGATGTCTAGTGGAACTGCTGGAGTGGCGTAAGGACCAAGAGTGAAGGTGCCGCCATACGACGGCACTACTTCTTGGAACGCTTATCGTCAGCAATTCCAGACTGTTGCTACTGCTAACGGATGGACGGAAGAACAATTACGGACTGCTCTCACTGTTGCGCTCAGAGGGCAAGCTTTGTCGGTCCTGGAAGCACTGCCATATACAGGAAATGGGTTCCAAGACCTGATGGAAGCACTTGAATCCAGATACGGGGAGCGACACTTGGAGCACGTGTTCCGTGCCCAACTGCGTGACAGAGTCCAACGCTCAGGAGAAGGACTACAACAATGGGCTTTGGAAATTGAAAAACTCGTCAGGAAGGCACACCCAGGAGCCGACACCAAGATGGTAGACACGAATATTGTGCAAGCATTTGTCGACGGAATCAAAGACCTGGAAGTCAGAGCTGCAGTGAGGCTTCGTCACCATACCTCGCTAAAGGAGGCATTGGCGCATGCTTTGGAGGTCGAGGCTGTTCGCTATGACATAACGGCAGACTCATAAGATCCGCGAGGTCTCTGAGGAAGTCAAGGAGGTTAAGGCTCCTACGATGAAAAGTGCTACTACGATGAAAAGTGCTGGAGCCAGGTGCTACAAGTGCGGCGAGAGGGGTCATCTTCAGCTCAACTGCCCGCAGAAGGAGACCCAAATGGCAAGGATGAAAAAGATCGAAGAACAAATAGAGGAGCTGAAGAAGCAAGGGGCTTCGTCCCCTATCTGGGATCAGGGAAACGAATAAAGGCCAGGACTAAGGGGCGAGTACTGGCTGACGCGGAGGAAGCCCCGATAACTGTTATCTCCCAGGCTTGCAGCGGGAATAGTCTTGCGATTCAGGGGACTATTAACAGGACAGATTGCAAAATGACTCTGGACACAGGAGCCGTGGGAACCTGCGGTTGTATAACGTCGGTGCACCGTGGGACCGAATTGCAGTTGCTTTGTGTTACCTAGTGCTCAGTGTTGAGCCTAGTGCTCTGTGTTGGACCTAGTGCTAGTGAATAAATTCTTTAAAAGAGTCAGCAGGTCTTTCTCTCCAAATCCTTCGAACCCTAACACGTAACAATGTCATATGTTTAACCTGCAATCCAAGTTTTTATAAGTAGTAGGAGTCAAAGTCAAATATATATTATATTTATTCAGTATAGTATCACAAGGATCACTTTCAAACGTCATAAAGCTAGGTGAGTCTAGGTGCCAGTTCCACGCGACCAAGCCTGAAGAACAGGCCTGTGTCTGTTGAACAGTTAGGCCTGGTCTCATACTCCAAGACTCCAAGATGGATCATGTTTTGATAGAAATCCATGCTGACGTTTCCATGTTTTGAGGATATTATTACCTATGTTTTTAATACAACTTAACTTATCGTCTAACACACACACAGACAGTTCACCCGCACAGTGGTCGTTTGTAATGTCCAACCAAAATTTATTAATTTATATACTCACTGAACCAGCAGGTATAAGAACTCACGCCGGGCTTAGCATGGTCTCCTGGAACGGTGTCGACTATCACCATACATATCGTCATTATCGCTGGACAACCCCAGGCAAATAATGCATACCAAGCAAAAGGCTTCCAACCTTGGTTTTGAACTGATGACGAAGATCTGTCAAAAAATATAAATGTGTTAAAACCAGCCAAGTGTGAATCGATTTTCCGATGAGAAGTGCTTACGACCAACAACATGAATAAGCCTTCTTCTTCTTATCGTATCACTGATTCTTTCGAAACAAGTGTGGTGAAAGGATTTTAAATGCGCCTTTCATGCACTTGATACATATTTTAGAACTTTTTTATTTAGATTCTACGATATGCCGGTTTCCTCACGATGTTTTCAATAAGGGCTTAAAACTTTCCAATCTTTTACATACCGCTTCCATTGCCTCGTACTAGTATCGTATCGTAAAATCGTATCGTAAAATTGGTGAAAATCTGATGATGATCTTCGGCGTGGTGAGCAGAACAGCTCCTCGAAATGCATTAGATTGCTTACTTTTAGTGGGATCGCGAGGTCTATAGCTCACAGATATCTTACCTTATACTCAGCATCAGTTGCGTAGATATTGCAGTTGTCCAGAAAAACGATGCCAATAAGAAGAAGTACGCAAAATAACCTGAAAATTAAAAATAGTTATTTAAAATACAAGAATGCAAAGCTGCTTTTTAACCGCGTGCTCAATTTTGATGACCGAGCAAGCGAAGGAATCAAAAGAGCACAGGTGAAAAACCTTTGCACTCGAGTGCAACACGTAACTTTTCATCCCACCTCATCAAGGAAATGACTAAATGCAAAAAAGAACATGGCGCGACTAAAAGTAACACACCAAGAAGGTTCCAAGTATGAGTTTTTAACAAATTTAAAAAGGTTGTTTGATAAATTCGGCACCATGTAGGTAGAAGTTAATAGGTTGTGTATTCACAAACTTAGTGAAAACGATATTCTAAATTCAAATTTACTTTATCCTCTACTCTAGCAGATAAAAACGGCTTTTGCAGTCAGATATTGAACAGCAAAAACACACTTTTTGAGCTGGTGGGATGAAATAAATATTTCAATGACCAAATCAAAAAGATGTTACGTTTTTTTTAACTGTTTTGTAAAAATGAGTAAAAATGTGACTGTAATTAACATATAAACTCCTTACCGACTTCATAGTTTGACGATTGGTAAACGTCTATTTATTCAAGGAGTTCCAGATTAGTCGAAAATGACAAATCTGGCGGAAAATTACAAAAAGTATTTTTTTATAGTTAAAAAGTTTCAAAAATGCCAACGGTCAAGACCCAACGACCAACGAAAATTATAAAACTTATTTATCGAAAATCGGGTCAGTAAATCGACGGTGGTCTTCGTCTTAAGCCATGATTGTATTCGTAAGCCAATTATTTTTTTATTTCAACATACCTCTTGCCGCGCATCCACCGCCTGAAATTGCTCCATTTTCGTCGTACTCCGCCATCAAGTTTATGATTGCGAATATACATAAGCCTATCGCTAAGCTAGCGCATAGGTTTATGAAGCTTTTGCTGAAAAGATCTCTGTAATATAAAATAAAGAATTATTTAAAAACCTGATTGCCGCCCGCGATTTCTCCGCGTGTTAGTGCTTGATTGCTAACATCTAAATTTAAGGCGTATTCATTTTTTTTCAGAATAAAATGTAAATTATAACTTTGACTGGCCTCTCAGCTCAGTTGCCAGTAGCTCTGTAGTAGGCTGTGGGTTCGGTCCCCACCGAGAACAAATATTTGTGTGGTGAACAATAGTTTAAGAAAAAATCAAAATGAAAATTGTCTTTATTCAGTTCGATTACAATTAATCGCTTTGAAACGTCTAGCTAGGCGAGTCTAGGTGCCAGAGTTCCAGTAGTATTGTGTGGATTATCCACAATATTTATTTATTATTTATCTATACTTCTATACTAATATTATAAAGAGGAAAGATTTGTACCTAATTTTGTATGTTTGTAATGAATAGGCTCAAAAAGTACTGGGCCGATTTAAAAAAATCTTTCACCAATAGAATGCTACATTCTTCCAATTTGACATAGGCTACATTTCATTTTGAAAAAAATTAGGGATCCTTGGTAAAATTTGAGCAATGTAACCGAAGGTGTAGAAAAATGAGTCTTAAAATGTCTTTCGTCGAATGCGCTGCGAAACTATTAGCGATAGAAAAAAATAATGTACAACAATATTGTCTACCCCGTGCGAAGCCGGGACGGGCTGCTAGTTATAATTATACTAATCTAGTCTTCCAGACTGGTGTCTTACTCTAATCTATGTTTAAGACCAGGACTCTCAGAATCGACCTATTTTAGATTCAACATTAAACAATCAAATATTATTTGTTTTGATCTGATAAAAATATATGTTGTAGTTTAATAAATATTCTTGATTATTCTATGGTTCAAAACACGATATTGTCAACTTTGCTCGATCAAAAAAAATCGCGAAAACTCCCAATTTCGCGAATTTATGATCGTTTTTTTAAGTCGTACTTGAAGTAGACCCAACGTTTACTCCCGAAAAACATGTCAAAAAATAGGCAATGAAATTACGAAGAATATTCAACGGTTCATTTTTCTCAAAACAGTTTTTTATTGTTTTAACAAGATATTATATAATAATGCGGCCCGCGCGCTTCGTTTCAGTAGCCGGCCAGGCGTCTTTGAGGTAGGACCTGTGTCGCTGTTGCTAGCTCGCTACGTTCCCCGCAAAATATACGATAAATTATTATTGTTGATTGCCGTCACAGTATAAAATTGTAACAGTAAGTATAATTAACTTTGTTTTACGGAAATATAAGTAAGCAACACAATTTATTTTATTATTTTTCCCCCCCTTTCGTATCTTCCAAGCGGAGTGACTTGCAAGATTTTTTTTTTGGGGTCATGTAGGGAAGGTGAGATTATTTTGAAAGCAAAATAATTTTTTCCCCTCTCCCCCCTTTAGACCCCGTTATTATTTAAAAAACCTAAAAATGGCCTATTTTGACCTTTTATTTTCGTGTGGAGCATTGCGGCGAGCGAAGCGAGCCGCCATGCGACCACGGGGAACAACGCGGCGAGCGAAGCGAGCCGTGCTGTGAACCCTCCGAAATTTGCCCCCCCGGAACTCCCCCCCTCAGAGCGGGGGCACACGATGCGTTGCGGCGCCGCACCGCAAAGATTTCACCGTGTCAGTGGGCACACGAGCGGTGCGGTGCCGTAACGTTGTTATGTCGCAGCGGCGCCGTAGCACCGTTGGATAGTCTGTTAATGAAAATGGATCGTAAAAGACGTCTATTGTTGGAAACAACTGAGCGGTGCCGCTCCGACGTCGCAACGCATTCACCCCTCCCCGCCTCGTCTTTGGTGGTTGCAAGTCCGGTGCGGCGCCGGAGCGCATCGTGTGACATGCCACAGATATTTCTATGTAAGACGACGCAGCGACACCGCTCCGGCGCCGCACCGCCGCCGCAACGCATCGTGTGCCCCCGCTCTCAGGGTGGCTCTGCAACGGAGAGGTCCTGCATAATTTTTTAATGGGCAACGTAAAGAGGGTCTAGAGTGATTTTGATTGTACAAAAAAATGACCACGCGACCACGGGGAACAGCGCGGCGAGCGAAACGAGCCGTGCTGTGACCTTCCTACGCCCCCCAGAATTAGTGTTACAAAGGGAAAAAACTGATAATTAGTGTTACAAAGGGATTGCAGTGAGTGGATGGAAATTAGAAAAAGCCTTATAACGGCCTCAAATTTTGGCGCAATCTGTAAAAGGAAATTGTCCAAAAGCACAGCGAATACAGTAAAAAAATTACTGTATAAAAAAAATATAGGCCACGTAATGTCAGTAGCTCATGGTGTAGAAAATGAAAAGCAAGCGCTACAACAAATGGAGAGACAAGAAAACATTGTCATCGAACCATGTGGACTTTTCATAGATAAACAATACCCATTTATTGGGGCTACACCCGACGGTTTAGTTGACCACGATAAAATTATAGAAGTAAAGTGTCCAATAACGGCATTTAAGACCGGAATAGAAACTGCTATAAAAGAAAACAAAATACAAATATATAAATATGACAAAAAAAACAGTACGCGAATCATTAATAAAAGGAGCAATTGGTATTACCAAGTGCAGGGTCAACTCCATGTTACCGAGAGAAACCAATGCATTTTTGGAATTTGGTCCGGCGAAAATCATCCTCTCATAATCGAATACATTCCTAGAGATGACGAATTTTGGAAGGTGGAAATAGAAAAAAAAGTTATTGATTTTTACATGAAATGCCTTTTGCCAGAGATTGTAGACCCGCGACAAATTCACGGTATGCCAATACGTGATATAATTTTAAAAGAAAATGACGAAAATAATGACGTACCTATGCAGCCAGGTCCAAGTAAGCAATTGGATATAATTCAAAGTCCAATCCAACCTCGTGGTCAGTTTGGTCCATGCAAACCTAGGCAGCTACAATTTCGTAAACTCATCAAAACGATGCACAAAGATTACGAAATTGTATATTATTCACGTTGCTGAATAAAATAGTACATTGTTACCTGAGGATAGAAAGTCACATTTTTGAGTCCCGAGACTTCTGGCGGGCCTTCGCTGGCCAGCATTATTCAACCATTATTTTAATTTTCATAATTAAAAAAATGGTTATTTTTTTTCGCAAATCTATGTTATTTCAAAGAAATAGTTGAAGCTAAATAATAATAAAGTCATTTAGAAAATATATTCTTTATTTAATACCCACTATCTTTATGTTATTTAAATTTAAATTTTACATCGCGGACTAATTAGACTTTTTAAACTTCTAATCGTTGTAATGGGTTTCCAACCTCCTTGCTGAATAAAACGTTAGAATTTAGTTCAATAACCTCCTTGCAGTTAGAAATAGCTTTAGAAAGTTGGAACATGGTTGAATAAAATAGAACTTGTTTTTTTATAATTTGACAGCTGTCAGTAGAAAGCGATTCTCTCTAGGGCTGAAAGTATTACTTTCAATTAGGCCCCTCAGGCAACTTCAGACCTACTTTCCGAGTATGTGCAATGAAAAAGTGATGTGTGCCATACGAAATAAAAATATTTTTTATATAATCCATACTAATATTATAAATGCGTTTGTAACTCTGTCTGTCTGTCTGTCTGTCTGTCTTCCTGTCTGGCTTTCACGCCAAAACTACTGAACCGATTGAAATGAAATTTGGTACACAGATAGTTGAGGGCCTGGGGAAGGACATAGGCTACTTTTTATTGCGAAAAAAGGGTTGTAAGGGGTTGAAAATAGGGGTTGAAAGTTGTATGGAAGTATCGTCATTTTTAGAGCTAGAAACTTAAAACTTATTTTTAGTCTGTTGATTTGATATAAAAAAATATGACATTCAACGTTTGTGCTGGGGGGGTAGAGGGAGGGGAGTACAGGGGGGAGTGTGGAGGAGAGGTGCGGGGGGAGTGTGGAGGGGAGTACAGGGGGAGTGTAGAGGGGAGGTGCGGGGGGAGTGTGGATGGGAGTACAGGGGGGAGAGTGGAGGGGAGTACAGGGGGGAGTTGGAGGGTAGGTGCGGGGGGAGTGTGGAGGGGAGTACAGGGGGAGTGTGGAGGGGAGTACAGGGGGGAGTTGGAGGGTAGGTGCGGGGGGAGTGTGGAGGGGAGTACAGGGGGAGTGTGGAGGGGAGGTGCGGGGGGAGTGTGGAGGGGAGTACAGGGGGAGTGTGGAGGGGAGTACAGGGGGAGTGTGGAGGGGAGGTGCGGGGGGAGTGTGGAGGAGAGTACAGGGGGAGTGTGGAGGGGAGGTGCGGGGGGAGTGTGGAGGGGAGTACAGGGGAGAGTGTGGAGGGGAGGTGCGGGGGGAGTGTGGAGGGGAGTACAAAGGGAGTGTGGAGGGGAGGTGCGGGGGGAGTGTGGAAGGGAGGTGCGGGGGGAGTACAGGGGGATTGTGGAGGGGAGTCTGGGGGAGTGCGGGGGGAATGTGGGGGGGTGTTGAGGAGAGTGGGGGGAGTGTGGGGGGAGTTCGGAGAGGAATGCGGGGTTGATAAAAGTGTGGCGTAGTACGACGCCATAATATGTCTAAGTTTAGTAAGAGGGCAGACGACTGTGTCACGTGCACGCGAATATGACGTTGTTATTTAATTACTGTTTTCTTTCGCTGCAAATTAAAAATGCTACCCATAGACACTATACCACGCGGACGAAGTCGCGGGCACAGCTAGTCTATATATATAAATCTTTCGTGTCACAATTTGGAACGCGATAAACTCCGAAACTACTGAACGGATTTCGATAAAATTTTGCAACTGCCTATAATATGGTCGGACTTAAAAGATAGGATAGTTTATATTCAATATTTAGGTGTTATTAATTTATAAGGGGCAAAAGTTTCGAAATCTATGTCTATCCTTTTCTAACACGTAGGGACTTCTCTATGTCTATCCTATTCTATCACTTATGGATTTTTCTGAAAATTCTTGGATTTGACGAGACCAGAATGCACAGAGCCAGAGACCAGAGCGTCTAGCTCTAGAATGTTATTTATGGTTCTCGAATGATCTGGAATAATCAAATTTAAAGTCGTTTATCATCCGGAATGCTCCCACCCAAACGTTAGTAATCCAGAATTATCTAGAATACTCAAATATACCCATGCAAACGGTTCTGAATTCTAGATTTGGACAAAATGTTCTAGAAAATAGTGCTCCTAAACGTTATAGAATGTTCTTTCATCATCATCATCAATTGATATCAGTCCACTGCTGGACGTAGGTTCACCTTGAGTAACATAGGCTATATTTATGTGTTTAAAAATAAATGTCCACCCGTGCGAAGCCGGGACAGGCAGCTAGTAGAAGTATAAAAATAACATTTTCAAAATTTACGTATTGTAGGCAGAAGTATGTGTCGTTTTACAAAATAAATATAATTGTTACTTGTACTAGTTGTATTTTTTACCTCTATGTTCTCGTTGCTGGATCGAATAGTTGTATGTGCCACACGAAACCAAAGTACTTTTTAGTTGGACTAATTCTATTTTTTTTTATTACTTAGCTTTGTGACTGTACCTATATCTACACACAATATGTAACAAAAATACTGGTAATATGTTATCAATACTATCTACAATACTACCTAACTGAAGTTAGTAAGTAAATATCATACCTAACTACTGCTTGGTTTTCTATACTGTGGCACTAAGTTATCGTACGCGGTCAGTGGCGCACGGCCTGCCGGGCGCGTAAATAATTACGTCGCGCGCTTATCATGGCGGGGGCTGAGGTAGCGCTAAATGCCTAAAGTTCTTGGATAACCTCGCCTTAAGTTATCCCTATATTTTGTAAAAGTTATGAAAAATGGCATGATTCCGAACAAGGCAGCAAACTTGCGCGGTTCGAAGCCTGACTGTTGCTGAAATCGGAATCACATGCATGGGCGGATAAGGTAATTATCGTCAATTTGATGGCAAAAACAGACAAAAATTTGGTTTTCTTCAAATGTTGATTTGAAAAATGTGAGTTTCCACCATTCTTCTTCTTTCGTGTCGATTCGACTACACTACTTGGGTACTAACAAGATACTAATAATATCTTGTTAGTACCAACAAAGCTGTGGTGCCAGTCCAGAAAGGAATCTAACGTACCTTATTTCATTTAGAGCACAATAGGTAATAATGGTCAGCGTGAGAAAGACAACAGAGACTATCAGAATATGTCCAATTATGCTCACTTCTTCTTCATCATAGCAAACTATTCCCACTTTCAATGTGTTATTTGACTTTGGATAATAAGACAAGGTGTTGACACAGTATCTGAAAATATAAAAAAATGAAAATAATGTTGGAAAATATGCGATATTTATATTGGAAAATATGCATTACAAACTGTTGTTTTTGGACTATGTTATGGAACTGAATTCGTTACCTTTGGGCATTTTCTATCACTGAACCATTGATGTTAACTGTGCCGTCATTATTGAAAATGAATTTGCTGTATAATGTCTTATAAAACCCGGACTCACAGTTAGGAGTCGTAGGTGAAGAATCATTACTCCCTATCTCAAAACATACTGCTTTTCCTTCTACTAGTGAAAAAGACAAAAATATGTCTGGTGGACAACACGCTACTTCTCCGTTTGCTTCTGCTAAAGTTCGAGCCACCACAGCCAACACACTGATACACGTGATTTTAATCATTTTTTTTTTTATTTTTTTTTATATTTTTTTTTATTTTTTTTCCCAAACAAATTTTATTAAAATCGGTTTAGCCGTTTGGCAATGAAGTCGGTTTCTCAAGTTTTTTAAACTTTCACTTTATCAGCTCGATTAACCAACAAAATTTTAAACGGGCAACCACGCGTTTGGCGCTCGTCGTATTTCAGACCAAACTGAATTCAATGTCAGGTACGTTCGCCAACTCGCGGTGGATCTCAACCGGATTTATCGAAGCTAACTAATGTGGCGGCGGCCTCACTAATAACATTACGCAAACGGAAGCAACGCGACCGTGACTCCGAATGCCAATGTTCAAACGAAGTAAAAGAAATTCGAGGTGAGCTTTCACGTATGACTTCTATGCTAGAAAAATATGTTGAATCCAATCAACAAATGATGAGGCCAAATGCAAAGTAGCATAACTGAAGTTAAAACTCAGATCACGGAAATGAAGACTTCAACAGAACAATCTGTTAAGCAGCTCAATGAAAATATGAGTGACATGAAGGCTCAAATTAATTGTATGGAATCATCATCATCATCTATAGCAGCTGAACACACTTTAATAAAAAACAAAATTACTCATTTGGAAAACAAAGTTGCATTTGGCGAAAACAAAATTAAATCCCTTGAATTGGAACGCAACAAAAATAAACTACCTGCTTCTTCATCCCAGATTATAACTTCGTTTCATACTAATTAAAATTTGATCCGCGAATTAAAAGAGCGCCAGGAACGTGAGAAAAATTTAATTATCGCAGGCCTGTCAGAGCAAACATCAGCAAATGCTGAAGAAAGAATATTAAAAGACTAGGCTGATGTAATCAACATAATTAGCGCTGTAGACAAAAACTACCAAAACCGACAAAAGTCTTCCGAATCGGTAAGCCAAACCTGGAGAAAACAAGACTGATCAAAGTATGTTTTGATACCCATGGCCCTGCCCATCAACTGCTACGAAATAAAGAGAAACTACCAGATGCTTGCAAATTTTTCTCCGACCAAACGCCTGCGCAGCAAAAATACCTTCAAGGTTTAAAAGAAGAACTTACTCGTCGCCAAGCAGAAGGCGAAAGCGACATAACAATAAAATACATTAATGGGATCCCAAGCATAATTAAAGTCGCTCCAAAAAACTCCAAACAATAAACAACACTCCACCCTCCATAATGTCTTCAAAAGGTACTACGTATCAAGTATGCAATAGCTATCAAAGTCTGCAAATCAACAAATCTCGCTTAACCTTCTTTTACTTAAACGCCCGTAGCATCCGCAAGAAAGGGAAATTCGATGAATTGAAATGCATACTCCAATCGATACCATCTACTGTTCACATTATTCTGCTTACTGAAACTTGGATATCAAACGAAACGCAAGCTTTGCAACTACAACTTCCTAGCTACACTCATTACTACAACTACCGAACAGATATTGACTGGCCTCTAGCTCAGTTGGTAGTGGCTCTGCCTTCTGCGCCGTAGGTCGTGGGTTCGATCCCCACCGAGAACAAATATTTGTGTGGTGAACATAAATGTTTGTTCTCTGTCTGGGTGTTATATTGTAATCTAAGTATGTATTTACAAAAAAAAAAATGTATTCAAGTATTATATCAGCTATCTGGTTCCCATATTACAAGCTCTGCTTAGTTTGGGGCTGGGTAGTGTTGTGTGAATTGTCCAGAATATATATATAAGAGGAGGTGGAGTTTCAGCATTCGTTCACAACAATCTCCAACATAGCATGTCAGAATCAAGCTACAAGAACGGAAATAACTACCTTTGGATACACTTAGAAAAATACGCAATGGAAGTGGGCGTTATATACAACCCAGGAGATACTAACTTCAGAAAATTCCTTGAAGTATATGATTCTCAACTACAACAGCGTAAGAGAGCTATAGTCTTCGGAGATTATAACATAGACTTATTAAGAAAAGATAAAAAAATGAAACAATACAAAGAGCTCGTAAATGAAGCTGGATTCAAAATACTTAACAAAATCAGCAAAAGTTATAGCACCAGAGACTCCGCCACTAGAAAATCTATTTTAGATCATATCAGCTCCAACTTAAAAAACGATGACTACCATATGGCGATTATTGACTCGGCAATGTCCGATCATAAACACATATATTTTGAACTGAAAAAATTTAAGCAAAAACCGAAAATACGCTCGATTTACGAAGCTACAGACTATGAACAATTATATACATCAGTTAGCGCAGCCGGACTCGATGAAGCTGATATCGAATTTACCCAACTAGAAGACTCGCTGCTACACTGCATTAAAAAGTCAAAAGATCAAAAGATCAAAATTTTTAACCTACCGCAAAAAGAGTGGATAAACCAAGAAATCACCTCCAATATTAACCTAAGGAACCAACTATGGAATGAATATAAAAGACCTGAAAAACGAAGAGTTAGAAGCTAACTTCAAACACAAAAGAGATTATACTGCAAAACTCATTCAAAACACAAAAAACAATTATTACTATAAAGAATTCATAAAATACATTAACAAACCAAAAAAATTGTGGAAACTTATAAACAACTTGGCCAAAAATAAGATCAAGCAAAGCTGTGCTCCTCCCAAACTTCTCATAGATTCTAAACTCATTACTGAAGCAAACGATATCTGTGAAGTATTTAATCAATATTTTTCGACTATTGGACCCTCTTTGGCTAAACAAATACCAAAAAAATTTCACGTCAATTGGATAGAAGCCCTACCCAAAGCTACATCACATAGCGAGTTAAATGCATTTGACCCCTGCAGTAATGACGAAGTTAGTAAGATCATAGACAACCTTGATGCTAATTCAAGCGCTGGACTTGATGGAATTAATACTAAAGCTATAAAATCGATTAAATATCTAATAATAAGCCCGCTTACACAATGTTTTAACAAACTGTTATTTACCGGAGAATTCCCAAATACCTTAAAAGTAGCAAAGGTCACTCCTATATATAAATCTGGATAAAAAACGGATCCAGGTAATTACCGACCAATTTCAGTGTTGCCTGTATTGTCAAAGATATTTGAAAAAATTATAAATGCACGCTTAGAAAAATACCTCAATTCAATTAGCTTTATTTAAAAACAACAATACGGTTTCAGACCTAAAAGTAATACACTTGCTGCAACAACTGACCTAGTTACTAAAATTAAATCTCACATAGACAAAAAAAGTATTGCACTTGGAATATTTATCGATCTGAAAAAAGCCTTCGACACAGTAAGCCACACTTTGCTTCTGAAGAAATTAAAATGCATAGGGGTTAAAGGCTGCTTTGAATATGTTTCACTCGTACTTATCCAATAGAACCCAAATAGTAAAAATCGGTAACACCCAAAGTAAATCAATGCCCATTACTTGTGGAGTTCCACAGGGTTCAATACTAGGCCCCCTACTCTTTCTAATTTATATCAATAACATCAGTGAACTCGGACTACACGGTGACATAACTTTATACGCGGACGACACTTGTCTATTCTATTTTGGAGCATCAATACATGACATAACTACACAAGCCCAAGAAGACTTAAACACCCTATACTCATGGTTCCAACACAACCTTTTGACAATAAATGCTGCGAAAACATGCTACACCATTTTTAGAGCAAAAAATAAAATAGTTCCACATTTTAAAACTATACAAATTGACAATGTACTTTTTTGTAATTGACTGGCCTCCAGCTCAGTTGGTAGTAGCTCTGCCTTCTGCGCCGTAGGTCGTGGGTTCGATCCCCACCGAGAACAAATATTTGTGAGGTAAACATAAATGTTTGTTCTCTGTCTGGGTGTTATATTGTATTCTAAGTATGTATTTACAAAAAAAAATGTATTTAAGTATTATATCAGCTATCTGGTTCCCATATTACAAGCTCTGCTTAGTTTGGGGCTGGGTAGTGTTGTGTGAATTGTCCACAATATTTATTTATTTATTTATTTATTTAATGTGCATTTACAAGAAAAACGCAACGAAAAATACCTTGGCCTTTGTATGGACAGCTATCTGACTTGGAGCGTACATATAGAACGTATAAAAACCAAACTATCGTCACTTAATGGTTCACTACGTAACATCGCTCGGTGCATTCCAGGAAGGTTACGCCATACCATCTATAATACTCTCTTTAAACCACACTTACTATACCTAATTGAAATCTGGGGCAGTGCTGTTAAAACTAAATTAGCTGATCTTCAAATTGCCCAAAATAAAATAATAAAATTACTCTTTAATTATCCCTACCTAACCTCCACTACTAAAATCTATAAGGATACAAAAATAATGAACTTGAAGCAATTATACATATTTTGTACATGCATATTAGTCAGAAAAATATTGGATAAATCTATCCATACTAACTTAGCCTTCACTCGAACAATACAAATAACAAAGCGAAACACTCGACGTGCCAGCTTTATTGTCTTACCTAAAACTCGAACGAACCTCGGCAAAAAAAAATACGGTTTGCACTCCGGGAGTGCCGGCAGAAGTGAAAACTTGATTATTAACGTTGAGCATGTTTGATATTTTGGAATGGTTAGGGGGGGCTTGTTTGTTATTTGGCACGCTGTAACATACACGAACATTCGCGCAAGCGCCCTGCGCTGCCTAAACGAAACAGTAGGCCCAGGCATACATTTTCGCCGCGCCGTAGAGAGGGGATAGCTGTCTACTCTCCATCCGTCTTACGCTTTTTCGATCAGGTCACGTGTCCTGACGCGCTGACGCGAGTTTAAGATTTTATACCCATTACAGAAAAAGTGCTCAACGCCGCTAAAGAAGTTTTCACTTCAAAAAAAATGACGGGTTGCACTCCGGGAGTGCCGGCAGAAGTGAAAACTTGATTATTAACGTTGAGCATGTTTGATATTTTGGAATGGTTAGGGGGGGCTTGTTTGTTATTTGGCACGCTGTAACATACACGAACATTCGCGCAAGCGCCCTGCGCTGCCTAAACGAAACAGTAGGCCCAGGCATACATTTTCGCCGCGCCGTACAAATTAATACATACACCAAATTATTGGCATTTTTAAAATGGAAATCAGAAGGACATCGTCCTAAGAAATCTAAAGTTTTCACAGCTCAAAATGTGGAAACGTTTCTAAATTAAGCCCCTGACCACAGCTTTCTTGCCAAAAAAGTAAGTACCTACCTACTCATTGATTAAATATTTAGTAACTAAAATAGCTACATGCTTACAATAGGTAGGTAAGTAGTAGGTAGTAAGTAGGTAGGATATACTGATGTGATGTTCTAAGCTTATGTTAAATACTCGTAATAGTTATTATTGTAAACCTAAAACGTAAGGTTCATGATTGCTTTGTTAATAAAAATAATAAACTTTTTATATTTTAACTGACACACACATCACTGTGTCAGTCAAATCTAAGAAAGTTTATAACATGTAATAGGTACAATACATACATAATTATTAGTTCCATGGGAACTACATAAAAAACTATATTTTACGTAAAAGATACCTTCCTACTTAAATACTTATCTAGCTACCTATTTTTGTTACAGGTAGCACTGATTTTTGGAGTGAACGGTGCTTGTCGTGGAAATGAACTCATAAACATTAAAATCCAAAATATTGAAAAACATTCAAATTTGTTGCTTTACACAACAGTAATACTCAAATAAATTCAATAAATGTACCGAATAAAAACATACTTAACTTTGTCTTTCCACAACTGGTCTAATGTATCAAACATTATCTTAAACTTTTAATGGTTTTGAATAAGTCTAATAACTGTTAATGTAATTTTTCTTAAACATGCGCGGAAATATTGTCATTACTTTTGAATATAGAACACGCGAAGTATCATATTTACGTAGACTGAAAAACCAAAATCACTTCCCGGCGCGTTCTCGCTCCGGCAATGTTGTATGAAACGGTGTGCTGTTTGAATTTAGAACTCTTTCATCTATCGTACACATTGCGTTCTCGTGGCTGTATAGCCACAGATGCGTTTACCTTTCGGCAAAAAATGTAAAAAAAAAAAAAAAATTGGCGGTAAAGCGGAGTTCGTTGGTAATTGGTTAATAAAAAATAAATTTATTGTGTAATATTTTTTTTTATTTCCTTGCATTCTTTTTAAGAAAAGCACTATATATGCCTCGGCCGAAATGGCAATTGCCTGTCTCGTATCATTGAAGTCCTCGCCTGCGGCTCGGCCTTCAAACTCATACTCGACCTGCAATTGCCTATTTCGCTGCCTTTGCAATAATGTACTATTAATAAATTCTTTGATTCTAGTACTATTTCATTTTGTTGTTTCGTAGATGGTGTGAAAAGTAGAGTATTCACCTCGGGGATAAAGGTGCCTTCGTCTTGGGCGACCTTGAATCCCTCGCTGCACTCAGGATTCTGTCTTAACTCCCTCGCTTTGCTCGGGAGTTAACTTCAAACTTCCTCGCACTGCTCGGGAGTTAACGCTAGAATCCTTCGTTTCGCTCAGGATTCAATACGGCGCCCGCTACAAGACACTACTTTATCCCCTTGGTGCATAATCTACTATTAAATTCAAACTTGGCCAACATATACTTCAAGATCACACTCTCCTAAATAAATAAATAAGAATTTTCTACGCATGTAATATCCTACCTACCTGACCAATGTATAAATAAATTAACACATTTAGCTTAGAACGTCAACCACTAACAAATACTTTAATATTACCTTATAATATACTTAAGGCGAGGAAGTTCGAGGGGTCACGATTTTTAAGCAACTGTATCTCCACTGAAATGTAAAATTTGCACGAAAAAAATTTATTTCATTAAAATTGAACGCATAATCTAGAGCTTTGTGAAGATAGAAACGTGAATAATAATAATTTTCTCGATAAAAAAAAATCGTGAAGTTGACACGAAATTGATTTTTAAACAGTACACAGAGGTTTCTTCTTCATATCATGTCAAATTTATATGAAAAGATAGAGCTTATTATTTACTAGGGAACTGTAAAAAAAATATGTAATTCGGTTTTTATTAATCTCTGTGAAAGAAAACTATCAAATTCTACTCGTTCAGGCGCTCATGCCGGGCGGCCAGTGCCCGTCGAGACGTCTTCGAGGTCGGACGCACGCCATTTGTCTCCCAAGCCCCCCCCCCCCCTTTGGTTCAGTGCAGATAAATAATATGAGTACTAAGAAGAGTAGAAGAAAATTGAAATCTAAAACACAGCATAGAAAATTGTTACTCGAAAAATGGTAACTAGAAACATAATTCTCATTATTTTATCACCTTTTTGGCATGTGAATACCTACCTATGTACCTACCTAATAAAGTTATATTTTGTAGAAATAAAATATAACTAGGTACCTACTTATCTAGGTACCTACACAAATAAATAGGTAATTTCTTTGTCACTCACTTTTGTGTTTGTTTTAAGAACCATCCGAGGACGTGCGTATTAATACACAAGGAACAACCGAGGACCTTTTCAAAGCGAGGACTTTTTCGATGGTCCTCGGTTTGACTCGACTGCAGATTCGTAATGCAGAAGCAATTTTGAACCTTCTGTATACATAATAAGGAAAAGTTACAGAATCCTCGGTTTGATCAAGAAATCCATAATCTTACACAGGCAATGTGTATCCACCAGGTGGCGCCTACGTCATCTCACACACACCGCCTATACATTCATTTCTCGTCTTCTGTATGAACCGAGGTCTTTTGTGTTAAATTTCGGTTTGGTAGCTTTTCCAAACAGTGTGTATGTTGAAATCCTCGTTCTGGCTATTTCCTTAGTGTTTAGCCAACAAGCGCTGTACAAACATGTCACGCGGGGAATCCCCCGACTCCCACAACGTGCACTCTATCGTCAATTATTTTTCACTTGCTGATAACCGCCCCTAAGAATATGCTACTTTGCATAAGAATATGCTACTTTGGGTTTAAATTCATTTATTTTAATTTCTTGTTTATTTGGAAATATGCCAATTTTTTTTGTTTGTTTTATTTTATAATTGTAAATTGAAATGAAAAAAATTTACTAAATAATGTTTTATTTGACCTTAAATAAAAATTATCTCTCATGCCACCACTTCTGACCCTGCCTCCAACTCCGATTCCGACTCCGGTTCCGACTCCGATCAAGCAAATTTAAAAACTCCGACTCCGCCTTCGGTTCCGATAAACTACCTCCGTTACATCCCTGGTCGAAACCTACAAAACGTAGCTGGAACACGCTCCAAATTGCCTCTAAGGGAGCGACTAATATGGGAAGGATCCAATAACATAATATTGATTATGGATCCTCTTTTTTAGGGTTCCGTAGCCAAATGGCAAAACCAGAACCCTTATAGATTCGTCATGTCTGCCTGTCTGTCCGTCCGTATGTCACAGCCATTTTTCTCCGAAACCGTAAGAGCTAGATTGATAAAACTTGGCAAGTAGATGTATTTTGTGAACCGCATTAAGATTTTTACACAAAAATAGAAAAAAAAAACTATAAATTTTGGGGGTCCCATACTTGAAACTGAAACTCAAAAAAGTTTTTTTCATCAAACCCATACGTGTGGGGTAGGTTTCTTATATCGTTTTTTTCTAAACTGAATCTTTGATTTCCATACAACAGCTAAGAAGGTGGTCTAGTAAACCAATTAGGAAAAAGGGTTAGAAAATGAATGATATCAAAATCGGGGGATATAGTTTGGTGTTGCAGCTACACATCTATCATCTCTATCCAAATTTTGATCTCCGGTCTCCGGTCTCCAGTCTTATTATGAGTGGTCCTCGGTTTGCGTACACAAAGTCCTCGCAAGTGCATCGCCAGTCACGTTCAACTGTTTATTTCTAGTCCTCGGTTTGGTAGCCATAATTCAAACGAAGAAATGTTGAGATAGCGATATACCAATCGGCTCATCGCTCTAGATTTTTTTTCTTGTCTCTTTCTGTCTCATTCAAATCCGATCATTAGACCCGTTTTTCGGACGGTCCTCCTTCGGTCAACTACAACTCAAGTCCTCGTAAGGGTGCCTAATGCCTATACAAACATGGGTGTATGTAGGTATGTAATGTAATGAAGGTACGATACCGATGTACGATATCCTTATTAATATTATAAATGCGTTTGTAACTCTGTCTGTCTGTGTGGCTTTCACGCCAAAACTACTGAACCGATTGAAATGAAATTTGGTACACAGATAGTTGAGGGCCTGAGGAAGGACATAGGCTACTTTTTATTGCGGTAGAGGGAGGGGAGTACAGGGGGGAGTGTGGAGGGGAGGTGTGGGAGGAGTGTGGAGGGGAGTACAGGGGGGAGTGTGGAGGGGATTACAGGGGGAGTGTGGAGGGGAGTAGCGGGGGGAGTGTGGAGGGGACTACAGGGGGGAGTTGGAGAGGAGGTGCGGGGGGAGTGTGGAGGGGAGTACAGGGGGAGAGTGGAGGGGAGGTGTGGGGGGAGTGTGGAGGGGAGGTGCGGGGGGAGTGTGGAGGAGAGTACAGGGGGAGTGTGGAGGGGAGTACAGGGGGGAGTGTGGAGGGGAGGTGCGGGGGGAGTGTGGAGGGGAGTACAGGGGGAGTGTGGAGGGGAGGTTCGGGGGGAGTGTGGAGGGGAGGTTCGGGGGGAGTGTGGAGGGGAGTACAGGGGGGAGTGTGAAGGGGAGTACAGGGGGCAGTGTGGAGGGGAGGAGCGAGGGGGGATGCGGGGGGAGTACAGGGGGAGTGTGGAGGTGAGGTGCGGGGGGAGGTGCGGGGGGAGTACAGGGGGATTGTGGAGGGGAGTCTGGGGGGAGTGCGGGGGGAATGTGGGGGGGTGTTGAGGAGAGTGGGGGGAGTTCGGAGAGGAATGCGGGGGGGATGAAAGTGTGGCGTAGTACGACGCCATATGTCTAAGTTTAGTAAGAGGGCAGACGACTGTGTCACGTGCACGCGAATATGACGTTGTTATTTAATTACTGTTTTCTTCCGCTGCAAATTAAAAATGCTACCCATAGACACTATACCACGCGGACGAAGTCGCGGGCACAGCTAGTAAATTAAATTATTTTTTACTTCTATGTTCTCGTTGCTGGATCGAATAGTTGCATGTGCCACACGAAACCAAAGTACTTTTTAGTTGAAAAATATCTATTTTTGAAGTGAAAACTTCTTTAGCGGCGTTGAGCACTTTTTCTGTAATGGGTATAAAATCTTAAACTCGCGTCAGCGCGTCAGGACACGTGACCTGATCGAAAAAGCGTAAGACGGATGGAGAGTAGACAGCTATCCCCTCTCTACGGCGCGGCGAAAATGTATGCCTGGGCCTACTGTTTCGTTTAGGCAGCGCAGGGCGCTTGCGCGAATGTTCGTGTATGTTACAGCGTGCCAAATAACAAACAAGCCCCCCCTAACCATTCCAAAATATCAAACATGCTCAACGTTAATAATCAAGTTTTCACTTCTGCCGGCACTCCCGGAGTGCAACCCGTATTTTTTTGAAGTGAAAACTTCTTTAGCGGCGTTGAGCACTTTTTCTGTAATGGGTATAAAATCTTAAACTCGCGTCAGCGCGTCAGGACACGTGACCTGATCGAAAAAGCGTAAGACGGATGGAGAGTAGACAGCTATCCCCTCTCTACGGCGCGGCGAAAATGTATGCCTGGGCCTACTGTTTCGTTTAGGCAGCGCAGGGCGCTTGCGCGAATGTTCGTGTATGTTACAGCGTGCCAAATAACAAACAAGCCCCCCCAAACCATTCCAAAATATCAAACATGCTCAACGTTAATAATCAAGTTTTCACTTCTGCCGGCACTCCCGGAGTGCAACCCGTATTTTTTTTTTATTACTTAGCTTTGTGACTGTACCTATATCTACACACATTATGTAACAAAAATTACTGGTAATACATATGTTATCAATACTACCTACAATACTACCTAACTGAAGTTAGTAAGTAAATAACATACGTATCTACTGCTTGGTTTTCTATACTGTGGCACTAAGATATCGTACGCGGTCATGTATGGTCAAGTGGCGCACGGCCTGCCGGGCGCGTAAATAATTACGTCGCGCGCTTAGCATGGGGGGGCTGAGGTAGCGCTAAATGCCTAAAGTTCTTGGATAACCTCGCCTTAATGTTCTCATGTAAGTGACCTCATGTATGTATTTTTGAGAATAAATATCTTAAACCATTAAACTTACGAACGCTACGTAAAAACATTAGTTCTCGCAATCCCGCCATAGGGGCGATCATCGTTTTTTTCTCCATATAAAAAGCCCCAAAATGATGTTAACACTTAGGCCTTTGCCACACTAGATGGAAATTCCGTCGCCGAACTTCCGCGGCGGAACGCCAATACATGTTATTGCATATAAAATACAAATATCAGGCACACTACACGGAAGATCGGTCGTTCCGTCGCGGACGATAGCGGACTGCTCACTCGTTCGCGTCTGCTCGGTCGTCCGCGCACCGATCTTCCGTCAGCGTAAGATCAGCAACGTCGCATTACAGGTATTTGTATGCGACGCGCCACATTCAGCGGATAACTCGCTATCACTTCTATCGGATCCATCACGTACTTTCGGCATAGTGTCCATAGTCACTAGGGCATGCAATTATCGAAACTTTTCGATAATCTTTAACTGCTCTTTTTGTCCTATCGACACTCAACAAGAAGATATACGTATAACCTACTATGATCTATCTATTTCTACTCATAGCGTTATTTTTCTTTCGTGTCGATGTTACAATAATATTGAGTGAAAAGTGGATGAAACGGCATTGAACAGAGGATGCCTTCTGTCACTTTCTTGTTTATAATATCATTTTTTTTTAATAACAGATTTCGGTTTTTCACTGTTTATTCAAGGATTGCATGTAGGTACCATTAATACGGAAAATAGCTTAAATTTCTTGAACTTTACATCATAATTTTGGGATTGATAACTCATTATTTACAAAAAAAATATGATTTTATTACATATTATTTCGACAAGTGTCACTTATCGAATAGCTTTTAATTAGTTGACACTTTCCGTTCTAATAATTATAAGCCATTTCACGATTAAGTTCATAAGTAAATCAGTCAGTAGATGGCTTGGATTGTCATGGGTAATCAATCATTATCTACAAAGGTTTTTTTTATAGAAACCAAATAATAATAATCAATTAGAATATACGCATTGTTTAACATTTTGTTATTGTTAAGATTAAGAATGAACTATTCGTAATAATAGTTCATTCATACATTTTTGAATTTATCGTTTTTTTTTTCGATAATTATCGCTGGCGAAAATGAGCCAATTACCGATAATTTATCGATTTTCGATTATCTGTGTCAACTACAAATTCATTACACTGATCTGGATATCCGAGTACTGGTGTTTCACATAACCGGCTCTTAAGTTCCTCGAAAGCCGCCTGGCATTGTTGGTCCCAGACGAAAGGCCGTTTTTCTTCTGTTAGTCTATGCAATGGCTTCGCTATATCTGAAAAATTCTTGACAAAACGACGGTAATAAGAGCAAAGTCCCATAAACGCCCGTACTTGTGTTTTGTCCGCAGGCACAGGCCAATCTTTAACCGCCGAAATTTTCGATGGATCCGTTTCGACGCCGCTTTCCGAAATAACGTGTCCCAAATAGTTCACCTGCCGTTTGAAGAATGAGCACTTCTTCTGGCTTAGTTTCAGATTTGCACTTCTCAACTTATTGAATACGGATTCCAGCTTCTTCAAATGGTCATCAAATTCTCGCCCCACTATTATAATGTCATCGAGATACACCAAGCAGGTTTCTCCCAGCAACCCAGCAAGGACACGTTCCATTAACCTCTCGAAAGTAGCCGGGGCGTTGCACAGCCCAAACGGCATCACTCTGAACTGCCAGAGGCCCTTTCCTGTGGAGAATGCGGTCTTCTCCTTATCCTTAGGATCCAACTCCACCTGCCAATAGCCACTTTTTAGGTCCAGCGTAGAAAACCATTTCATGCCGTTGAGAGTATTCAAGGTGTCGTCTATCCTTGGTAATGGATAACTGTCCTTTTTGGTCACGTCGTTTAGGCGGCGATAGTCAATACAGAACCTCGTTGACCCATCCTTCTTCTTTACCAAAACCACTGGTGAGCACCACGGACTGGACGATGGTTCGATTACTTCATTATCCTTCATGTCTTGAATCATGTCGTCCACCTCTTTTTCTCTGGCAAAAGGAATTCGGTGGGGTCGTTGTCGTATAGGTTGTTCATTTCCAGTATTGATTTTATGCTGAACCATGCTCGTCCTTCCGATATCACCATCATTCTTTGAAAATATATCGGAGTACCGACGTAGCAAATTCTTCGCCTTGAGCAATTCAATAGTTGTCAAATCGTGCTTACATTCTTCCAGTATACTGTTGATGTCGATTGAACTTGCATCCGCCTTTTTGGCCTCTTGACAATTCCGCAACCACACGACTTCTTCGCTCCGTCCTATCAGGGTAGGGTTCTTTAACATCTGTTCTTCATTGCTCAAATTTAACACAGGCACCACTGTTTCTGCGGACGAATTGAAGACCGTTCGTGCTGGCAACCACGATGACTCGTCATCCACTTTTTCTAATATTGTCCACCGTCGCTGTTTCAAACTTCCACTTCCAGGAAAAATTACTGGAACTAGCGTCTGTGATCTTGGCAATAGCTTAGTGTTCTTAATGCATTACACCTTGCCTTCGCCACTGCCTCTCATCGGTATTTCGTCTTCCCCACACTTCAGGACGCCGGAGTGAATGTCGAGCTTGCACCGATGGTCCTTCAAGAAGTCCAGGCCAATAATGCAGTCATCCACAATGTCAGCTATTACCGCTTGTTGCCAGTAAAGTTTATCACCAATCTTGATAGCCACTTTCTGTTCACCTGATACTGGTATGCGCTGGCCGGTAGCCGTTGTTAGCTGGTAAGCTCCCTTCCGAATGTTGATCTTTCCGTTTCTTCTTATCAGCTGTGTCCCAATTACCGTACGTGACGCTCCAGTATCCAAAGTCAATGAGCACGGAATTCCATTTACTGATCCATTAACAGTTAAGCTGTTGCCATCTGTGCTCTGATGCTCATTGACTTTGGCTTTATTTGACTGGCCTCTAGCTCAGTTGGTAGTAGCTCTGCCTTCTGCGCCGTAGGTCGTGGGTTCGATCCCCACCGAGAACAAATATTTGTGTGGTGAACATAAATGTTTGTTCTCTGTCTGGGTGTTATATTGTATTCTAAGTATGTATTTACAAAAAAAAATGTATTCAAGTATTATATCAGCTATCTGGTTCCCATATTACAAGCACTGCTTAGTTTGGGGCTGGGTAGTGTTGTGTGAATTGTCCATAATATTTATTTATTTATTTATTTATGAATCTTGATTTTCGGGGCTTCATGTCTACCGGCCAGCGCCCACCCCTCAGCCCTGGCTGGAATTAGTTTTCCTGGTTCTCCGACGCTTGTACACAAGCATCGGTTCCTCGTCTCTCTGCAATCCGATTCGGGCAGCCGCTTCTTAGATGTCCTCGTTCCCCACAGTTGTAGCATCTAGGGACGAAAGCTCTGCGTTGGTTTACCCGCTCCACTTCCGTAGAATTAATTTCCCTCAGACGTCCACTCCTCGGGTCTCGTCGGACGGCTTCTACTTCGAGCGCATGTGCGACGGCTTCCTTGATGTGACCGTGGTGACCCAAGCGCACAGTAGCTCTTACTTCCGCGTCGAAAATACCGTCAACAAACGACTGCAAAAGCATGCTGTCAATGACCGATGCCGGCGATGTTTGGTATGCCTTCCGGACCAACTTTTCTACCTCCAGGGACCACTGTTGCAATGACTCGTTTGCTCGTTGGCATCGATCACGGAGTTGAGCGCGGAAAACATGCTCCAGGTGCGAGTCCCCATAGCGCGACTCCAAGGCTTCTAGCAATTGCTCGTAGGTAGCATCACTCCCCAAGGCCTCCAGTACGGTCAAGGCTTTGTCTCGTAGTCCCAAAGTGAGTGCGGTTTTAGCCTGACTCTTGGTCCACCCATTAAGGTTCATCACAGCCTCAAACTGAAGCTTGTAGGCCGCCCAGGAGGAGGTTCCATCGAAAGGCGGGACTTTGAAATTTCCGCCCGCAGTTGACGCACTTACTATGGACGCTGAGGCCGGGATTCCATTCGTTTCGAGCTTCTTGACAACTTCCTCGACGGAGGAGAGGCGGTTTCCATGTTGTTGTACAGTTTTGATACCTTCCTCAATGGAACAGAGGCGAGTCTCATGCTGCTGTATAGTTTCCTCCACCGCTTCTACCCTCCGCATGCTGTCGGTGATAGCGGTCAAGAGACTTTTCTGCAACGCGCACATCTGTTCCTCTTGCCGGTGACCTTGCTCGTCCTGCCGGCGAGCCTGCTCCTCCTGGATGGCACGCAGGTGCTCCTCCTGCCGGCGGGCTTGCTCCTCCTGCCGGCGGGCATCCTCTTCTTGGCGGCGTGCCTGCTCCTCCTGGATGGCGCGCAGCTGCTCCTCCTGCCGGCGGGCTTGTTCCTCCTCCCGGCGAGCCTGGTCTGCTTGCATGGCGCGCAGTTGCTCAAACAAGGCGCCAAGGTCTGGTCCAACCTGGGTCCTCATCGACGAACTTTCCGAGGTTGCTCCACTGGAGTTGTCTCGGCGCCCAGGGGTTTCTTCCTCAGGAGCCTCGGCGCCGGAGCCACCTGCTTGCTGCGAGCCAGTCTTAGCGCGAGTGCTCACGCCTTCCCTCGGCATGACAGGCATTTTACCTTCCAATCCCACTTCTGACACCAAATGTTACGGAAGTGGGTACAGGGATTGGAAGGAAACGAACGTTTTACCGAAAGTAGCGATTTATTCGCACTACGAACACGTAACACTGCACTGAACGCTAGCACTGCACGAAACGCGTAGCACTGTCCGACACTGTCCCCGCGCACTGCGCGTTACACGGTTCAACGCTGTGCTCCGAACACTAACAGTCCACTGAGAGCACTTCACCACTTTGCACTTCACTTCACTATTCACTGTTCACTGTTCACTATTCACTTTCACTGTTCACTTTTTCCACTTTTCCACTTTTTCTTCTTGTTCCTTTCTTCAGATCACTTTCCACTGAACTGCCCGTAGACGCGCCTGCAGCTCCTTATATACCCGGAATTTCGATTGTCATTTATTGAATTTCGATCGTCATTTATTGAATTTCGATCGTCATTTCGTTTTCTTCTGTTGGATTCCGATCGTCTTTCCCTACCTGTATAATTTCTTGTTTTAGTCCAGAACTTTCGGTTCTTTATTTGAATTCCTTAAAGAAGGCACTCGCCGCTACTAGAATTTTCTGGTAAGATTTGAATGTCGAACAAAAATCTTTACGTAGTTACGTCAGCACGGCGTCACATTATTATTTCCAGACCTTCATTCTAACAGTAGTTTTGTCTTTCTTTCCCTTCCCTTTTGTTTATACAAATACTTCTTTTCCTACATTTCTCATACATCTAGCCATATAAAGCACTGGGAGCGAAATTAACACATACCTTAAATAAAACAAATTCATAAAACAAATTCATTTTTGGAAGCTCTTTATTGGATATCACAAGCGAATTATCTAAGTAAAAATATAGAATTATCTGAGTAAAAATATAGTGAATACAGGCACGACAGACAAGAGAAAACTTGAAGAATTAATAATGATTACAACTATTAGGTATAATGTATTAATGTTGTAAAAAGAGGAAAAATGCTTATTCAATAAGTTTAATGATCTATACATTAGAATAATTCTTAATAAGAAATTAAGTACATCATTTTGTATGGCGACTAGAATATTTTTAATAGTAGGTTGATTTAGTAACAAAAGTGCCTAAACTAAATATCATACACACACACACCCCAAAGACACACCCATACATAAAGCTACAAAAAGCCAAAGTAAAATCAGGCATCACGCGCAACGACTTCTTCTGTTGTTTTGAAGGGGCTTTCGTTATCTATACTGTAATTCAATAATAATACGAAATGAAAATATCAGTTTCTCGCAATAAAAAATAATACGAAAGAAAGCATGTTGTACCTACATTTTGACGATGGACCGTATTAACCCAAGTACAATTAGACTTCTACTCGTAGATGTTCCGGGGTGTTGACCGCTAGTAGCTACGGAGTCGTTGCGCTAAAAAGCATCGGTGTCGCCCATTCGTAAGATATAAGCGGTCTGACGCGGGTTATACTATATGAGCGGTTTCAGACTAGCGTTTTATACGCGCGTATGAGCTCGTTTTTGGAAGCGCATGTAGGCGCGTATAGGCGCGCCTTTTGTCACACGCTCGACTCGTACGAGCGTTGACATGCGCTTCTAAGCTCGTATAAGTGTCAGAATGCATTTGATTTTACGCATAAGATCCTGCCGCTCCCGCGCCGCCGCCGCCGCCGCCCCGCTGCCCGCAAAATTCGAGGCAGAGGCCTAAGGGGTAGGGGGGATACATAACATACGTACGGGACCCTTATAACTACCACGCGAGCAAAGCTGCTAGATTAGTATAACCCGCATTGGACCACCTATCTTACTAAGTATATCTAACGAATGGGCGACACCGATACTTTAGCCCGTTTTACTATAGAATCAGATGATGTATTTTTTTAATAAATACCAAAAAAACAGACTAAAATTATTATTTGAGGGGGCTCCCATACAACAGACATGGTTTTATTGCCGTTTTTATAGACACGGAACGGTACGGAACCCTTCGAGTCTGCCCCCGCCCCTTTAGAGCCTGTCCAGATGGGGCGTTTTACGCGCGAGTGTCCTCGCGCGTAAACATTCGCGCGTTCTCCAGATACTAGAGCGCTATACATCCCGTCCAGACGCTGCCGTGCGATTCCTCAATCGCGCGTAAAACGCGAGCAACTCGCCGGACTCTCGACTCGCACGTGTTACGCGCGAGCGCCACGCGAGTCGAGATACTCTGGTGCCATTGCTGCGTCCAGTGGTGCGCGCGAGTCCGACGCGAGTGGACGTATTTGGAACGAAAATGGAGAGTGATAATTTTGATAATTTCTAGTAAATTATCAAACGATGTTACTGACATCCGAAAGTAGTTAAAAAACTTTTCGTTATGTTCTCTGAGCTTTGAGTATAATGTTATAAACATACTATGTGTCATTCTGTCACGTAGAATTGGATGCACATTAAATCGTCGACTTTCTCTTTGTTTACGACGTTTCCATCTGCGGTATGCAAGCCACAACACGACTACTTTGTCTGGCTCCATGTTTATAACTGTCCCTGGGTCCCTCCCAAATACATCGCGCGTAGGAGCGCGCGTAAAACGCGGCGTCTGGACGCAATATAAATTGAAACGCACGAGCGCACTCGCGCGTAAAACGCTCCATCTGGACAGGCTCTTACCTACTCCGTTTGCCTATCGATTTCATTGGAACCTTGAAAGGTTCCAATGAAATCGATAGGAATAGGATAGGATGGGCTTGGTGTCTTCATGAATGAAGACACCAAGTCTAGTGGTCGTTCATAGGAACATCCGTATGCTGAATTACGTTGTCTTCAGCGTCGCTGCCAGCGGCCAGGTGCTTCTCAACTCGGCTAGATATACAATCCAACCATCCATGCCGCAACAACGCTTTTATCACTCGTTTGCGGAACACAACTAAGACCAAAAATATCATTGGTCCTTGCAAAGCGTTCACGACATCTAGAATAGCCCTGTAAAAAAATGAGTTATAAATAAATAAATAATGTGGACAACTCACACAACACTATCTAGCCCCAAACTAGGCTAAGCTTGTATGATGGGAAACACATAGCTGCTACGATACTTGAATACATTTTTTTTGTAAATACATACTTAAAATACTAAGATGGTTTGGACATGTAGAGAGAATGGATGAAAAGAGATTAAACAATTGCATCAGGCGAGTGTGAATGGAACTGCTGGAAGGGGAAGACCTAGGCGCATGTATCTCGATCAGATCGCAGACGTTTTAGAGAAAGGCCAGGTTAGGAGTACCCTAAACCGACGAGCATGTATGAAGAATGTTATGAGAGTGAATGAAGCGAAAGAGGTGTGTCAGGATCGTAGCAAGTGGAAATCCGTGATCTCTGTCTACCCCCATGGGAATAAGGCGTGATTTTATGCATGTATGTATGTATGTATACTTAAAATACAATATAACACCCAGACAGAGAACAAACATCTGCGTTCACCACACAAATATTTGTTCTCGGTGGGAATCGAACCTAAAAGGCAGAGCTACTACCAACTGAGCTGAGAGGCCAGTCAAGTTATTATGTATGTCAGTTATTATGTACTAGTAAAGAAAAAAGAAAATATACCTTAAAAATACGTACCAAACGATATGCGATTCCACCAATGAACCGACCATTTCAAAAATCCATAATAAACCCATCACAACAATTAATCGAATTGTTAACGTAAGCCTGAAATAAAATATTTTGCATGTTACAGTAGGCCTACCATAAGCTCTGTCTGGCTCTGGTTCTGTGACTGTGTGAGTGCTGTCTAAATAAATCCTACGTCGAAACGTCACACACAAAGTATAATACACTGGTGAGCACTCACCCTGACTCAAAACCTGAGCCAGAGACAGAGCCAGACAGACCTTGTGATAAGCCTACAGAAATATCACAATTTCACGAAGTTGAGCGAGGGAGCAAAGATTTCTAAAAAAACTTGATGAATTAGCTTGATGATCTTTTGTTTATGTAATTGTGTGTATGTGTGAGTTTAATTAAGGCCTGCGCACACCTAGTTCGCTGGCGGTAGCGATCAGTGAAACGCTGTCAAATATTCGCTGTCAAATCTCAAATCTGACAGCGATATTTGACAGCGTTTCACTGATCGCTACCGCCAGCGAACTAGGTGTGTTCGGGCCATTACCAATAGATTATGCCATTCTATTGGCATGGCGGTAGGAACCGAGCCGTAGTTTGTTGCCTGTTCTTCTAGGCTTGGTCGCGTGGAACTGCCACCTAAACTCACCTAGCTTTATGACGTTTCAAAGTGATTCTTGTAATCCTAATGAATAAATACACTTTTGATTTTGATTGAATTTGGTGGGTTTGATTGTAGGTAGGTCTATCATATCTATTCATATCACGGAGAGATTGGTTTTAACTAAGGGCTCGGATATATCAAGGTCCAAAAAAGGGTTATACAAAACACTCTTAAATGAAGTGGGAAATATGAAAATGGACATAACCTTGAATGCAGAAATCATGACTTCTTAGGGCCAAAACAAATTAAAAGTGTATTTATTCAGTAGGATTGCAGGACCACTTTGAAACGTCTTAAAGCTAGGTGAGTCTAGGTGCCAGTTTCACGTGGCCAATCTATGAAATAACGCTCCATAATACGAACTTGATTAAAAAAAACCGTGGTCAATCCCGCAAATTAAGCAAAGCTTGTACTATGAGAACCACATAGATGATAATATAATACTGATATACTTTTTTGTAAATACATATTTGGACATAAAAAACAATATAACACCCATTCTGAAGAACATACATCTACAAAGATTTTTATAATGTCCCAAAAGTTAAGAGCCGAGCGGGATTTGAACCCGCGACCTTCCCCTCGGTACGGGGCTGCGCTGACCACTGCGCCATCGGATCCTAATTACACTCGACGAATAACTCTTAGGGACTGTTCGCGTTAGTGCCGAGGGGAAGGTCGCGGGTTCAAATTCCGCTCGGCTCTTAACTTTTGGGACATTATAAAAATCTTTGTGATTTCCTTAAGTGTAGTAAACACTATAAAAATTAATAAAAAACATACATCTATGCGTGGGGATCGAACCCACACCCTCTAGCGTAGAAGGCAGAGCTACTACCAACTGAGCTGTAAGGGCTGTCACACGCGTTAAACTTCTTCTAATTCTATCTCTTACCTATATCGTAATGCTCTTATATGTCCTGAAGAAAACGAATGCTGCCATACGATCGACGAAGTGTAAATGAATATTAAAATGTTTAATAATATGAGAATTGACATAATGGAATACATATAGTACCATTGTTGTTTTTTATCTGGAAAAAAATATGGGCGTAAGTATCAAACAAATGAATCATACATAAAATGAAAACCCAGCAAAACCCACTTATATATCCCTAACAGATTTTTTGGTACTTACCAAAAAATCAGGAATAAAAATGGATTTTGCTGGGTTTGCATTTATATGATTCAAATATTCATACCAGAAATCTTTATTTAATGCAAGGGTATGCACAACAAATAAAAGAAATATTAATAACGAGATCATTAGATATACCTAAAAACCAGCAGTGATTAAGTCCAATACCGGGCTTAGCATGATCACCCGGGTGGAAGTTAATGATAGCCATTATTATGGTAAGAACAGTCGGACATCCCCATGCGTATAAAGCATAATAGCTGAACTCCTTCCAACCGTGGACTACTATCGATGGTTGCCTGTCGACAAAAATAATCGTACTTTAAGGGGGTACGATTTCCATACAAACTTACTTTACACAACTATGGGCGAATAAAGTATTAATGTACACTGAAATAGCTGTAATAGGCTTTTATTAACACATTTGCTCGAAAAGGGTCTCTTATTCCACTAATTTCAGTATCGTTATGTATGTCATTACGCACTAGTGCGGTAATGTAATGTAAAACGCACGGGTTGCTTTCTAATAAGGTAAAACGTACGGTTTATCAAGATGCTAAATTTATGAAATGAAACTGAATGAAACTGAATAAAACCGAATGAAACTGCATGAAACCGAATGAAACCGAATGAAACTGAGTGAAGCTGAATTAAACTGCATGAAACCGAATTAAACGGAATGAAACCGAATGATACCGAATGAAACCAAATGAAACCGAATGAAACTGAATGAGAATGAATGAAACTGAATAAAACCGAATGAAACTGCATGAAACCGAATGAAACCGAATGAAAGTGAATGAAGCTGAATGAAACTGAATAAAACCGAATGAAACTGAATGAAACTGCATGGAACCGAATGAAAATTAATGAAACTGAATAAAACCGAATGAAACTGCATGAAACCGAATGAAACTGCATGAAACCGAATAAAACCGAATGAAACTGAATGAAGCTGAATGAAACTGAATAAAACTGAATGAAACTGAATTAAAATGAATGAAACCGAATGAAACTGAATGAAACGGGATGACTTGGAATGAAATTAAATGAAATGACATTTACAATCTGTTATGTCATTTCATTTCATTTCATTTCAAATTCTCTAACTGCTCTAACAAGTGATAAACAATTTATTCGTTTAATTTTTATTTATTTCCTCGCAAATGTGTTATAAAACATCGTATGACATACGTGCGCTTTGATAATTACAGCCTCTGCTTTTCTTGTAGCCCTCGCCTACGGCTCGGGCTTCAATAACGCCTCGGCTGTAATTTTCAACCTACCGCACTTATATCATAATGTACTATTACAGTGGTCCTTATTACCGGCCAGTTATTTAAAGTTGGAGTGTCAGCCGTTGGTCGTGGCAGTCGGGGCTTCAGAAAAAGAACTAACAGACTTTTACGACTATTTTGAGACATATTATTATGTTTTAAGCTCATTCACGTATTCAATGCCGAGTACCCGTTAGAAAGAATGACGAAAAGATTACTTTTTATGGTTTTTTATTAATATTTCTGTTATCCTACAGTTTTCTCCAACTTTATATAATTGGCCGGCCATAAAGACCACTGTAAAATTCTATTACAGCTATTTCAGTGTACATTTATACTTTGTTTGCCCATAGTTGTGTAAATTCAGTTTGTATCGGAATCGAACAACCTTAACAACATCTGCCGAATACATCATTCGCAAAACGCAATATTCAGTTAGGTACCTGGTGCTCCTCAAAACTTGTATAGATAATGCATTTGTCCAAAAAAATGCTGCTAATATGAAGAAATACGTCAAAAATCCTGAAAAAAAAAAACATATCATCATTATTAAATATATATATTGTAACGGTGAACATCTGTTATCACCCACTGGTGGAAAGCGGTTTAACTGTTCTTGAGTTATAAATGTAAAAGTAACTAACACGACTTTCTTTGTATACAGAGTGGATACGACAGATGGGCATTAAATTACACTACGTACACTATACGTGTTAAGTATTAAATCGATACGGTAGAAAAATAAAAAGCTACAAAAATGAGATTTTTTTTATTTCAAACAAACTAAATAGCTTACCGATCCGAGTAAAACGCAAACACCCTTGATAGTAAAACGGCAACGTCGCGCGCTTGCCGGAGCGCGACATGCCCAGGCAGGCGGCGCGGCGGCCGGGGCGATGACCTGGCGCGACGCGAGTGGAGGCCTGAGCCGCCTTTGAATTGGGTAGGTACGATCACAACAACAAACACTAAATTTATAAGTAGTACTTTTGTATAGTGCGGGCGTTTCTAGAGCAACTGCGGCTGTCACCAAACCTCTCTCTGTATGTTCGTAGAGCCAAAGATGCGTTTCCACGGCATTCGCCGTAAATAAAAATCATGTCAGTGTATTCTGACGCCGTGTAAGTTACACGAGGCATTGTTGAACACACAAAACCAAATTTTAATAACGTGTCTTCATCACATCACAATAAAAAACAGTCAATCACAATAAAAACACTAACACTAAATAATAATAATCCCAAGTTACGTATCCTGTCACAATAGAGAAAAGAAATACTGTCCTAAACTTATTTAGTGTCCTATCACAAATTGCCTGTCTTCGTTTTCAATTCGTAAAAATAAAAACGTAAGCTTCCGTGTTCCGGTAGGTAGGCAGTAGGCACATCCGTTCCGAACGGTCAGCGGTCGCGAACTGAAGTTGAAAGTAGTTAGGTAGCAATAAGAAAGAACGCACTGACCTATGTCTATTTCTTTTACCCGCGGGATTTTTGCTATGTCATTGTCTCTCTCTATGTCACTCTCGTAGTGAAAATGCGAGTCTGTGTGTGTATTACTTGCGTCGGAGTGGCAAAAACGCTTCGTAGGTATAGGTAATCATCTGCTATGAAAAATACATCGTGTTCAAAATATGAAAAAACTTGAAAAATTATTTGCGGCTAAACTACTGCTCCTAATTAAAAGATTTTTGGTACAGAGCTTGAAAATGGTGCCTAGTATATGCAGTTTATTTTTTGTCTCATCAGTCGTATCCACCCTGTATGTATAGATTATATTTACCTACCTCTGGTTGCGCAGAGAGACATATCAGAATACGCTATAAGTTTCATGATTGATAGTATTCCGAGACCGATAGCCAAACTTCCACATAGGTTAATGATGCTTTTACCATGCAGATCTCTGTAACAAAAAACAAAGTATTAGCCATAACTTGCTCATTGATATAGTTATTCAACTAACTCAAACGAAATTAAGCTAAAAAACGTTTTTATTTACTACATTTAAGAAAAATAATCTAATTACAATGTCTTATCCATATTATGCATTCATTCAGTGTGTGCACTTTTCATTAGATCACGCAAATATTCAGTTAAATAGCGAAATGTTATCTCAGCCTGTATCGCGTAATGTTTGCAGAATCTAAGTTTATTCGCGATTCATACAAAACAAAACCTTCATTTTGAGTAACTATGACGCCGACGTTTAGTGGTCCGAGGAACCTTCAGATAAAATAATGTGATACCTGCTCGCCAACAATGCAAATAAAACCTACCTGAGCTCACTCAAAAAAACATAAATAACGACAGTCAGCGTAAGAAATAGCGCGGAAGCTATCATACAGTATCCCAATATCCGATCTGATATAATCGCTGGTTTCTCTTTATCGTAGCACAGCAAAGCAATGCGCCTGGATCCTGTCTGGTTTTTGTTCGTCTCGTTGCCAACGCAGGACCTGTAAAATATAATGTGTGAAAAGCAATGCGTGAGAGATAACCGGGTTATCGTACACAGAGTAAACTTACAAGTCTGGTCCGATTTCATGTGGTGGAAAATTACGAATAGGTATTTCAACCTTTCCGTTCGAATTTAATTTAAAATTAGATACTCGAAGTATGTTCGCACAGCTTAGCCGCAGGTTTGACGTTTCGTTACTGCTTGGCATCCAGCATTTACGTATGTTAAATGATACAAATAATCCAGGAGGACAACAGGCGATGCTGTCATTTACTGCTGACGATTGTACTATGATGACCAAAACGAGAACACTTATACACTTAAACATTATGTTCGATAATCACTGCTATAGAAACTGTCCAAGTATTTGGAGCACTGAACAGACTGTTTATTTACTATCATAACCGTATTTTACGACACACTGTTAAATATCATTGAACGTTTTCACAATATCAGAAACCATTGTATTTTCACTGTTTCAAATGTTAAATCCATGAACAAAACATTCGAATTACGCATTTATAAATTACACAATTCTTTAAATCGTCATAAATATCGATGATCGATGAAATTATGTAAAATACGTAATTTTGCTGCTTGCCTTGCTGTATTGGCGCGTCAAACGCTCTTGCTATGTCCAAGGCGACTACGGCCCGCTCTCAACTCTACTTGAAACGCGTTAAAAACTGCATTGCATCTTGCAGGAGTACACCATGCGTTAACCGACCATAGCATCTCATTGCTTGGTAAATAATAGCAATAATACATACTCGATATTGGTATTCGTTTTTTAGCAGCTGGGCCTTACTTCCAAATTTATTGCATATCCAACACAAGGGTATCAAGTTTTAAATCAGTAAACAAAACAAACATAACATACATTTTACGTTAATTACATTTTTGGCATAATGGAGCCTCGGTAAACTCATCACGCGTATAAACAAAGAGTCAGTCCTACATAAAGCGATTATGTTCATGGCCGAAAGGCGGGGAAGCTATTATGGTTCGTCAAAAGATAAATGTATTTATCACTCGTATACATAATCTGTATTACAACTTATATTTTTTTTCTTTGTTACAGCTCCTAAATATGTTGAAATTCTACGCTCGGTTCGAGATCAGTGACGAAACGGGAGACCCCATGACTGATCGCGACATGACGCTTTTACATTACTCCAGAATAACATCACTGCAGGTACTATTCCCTGGACCAGCTGGTCCAAATCAACCAATATACTTATTTAGTGTTCTGGACCAGTTTTGGAATAACGTAATAGATATCGCTCCGAAATTGTCCGCCTGTTTGCCACCGCTGACCGCTACCACTAGAGCCAAACCAGCCGCAGCTAGAAGGGGCTAAAAGTAGTTCGTTATATTTTTAACGCCAGTGAATAAAATATTTCTATATTTCTAGGTTAATGTGGGGAGTGAAACGGCATTTATTGAACCAAATATAAATAACCACATTTTTTGTATACTAAATAAATTAGTACGTATGAAATACAAATCTTAGCTATGCCTTCTGCGCTATAGGTCGTGGGTTCGATCCCCATCCCCACTAGGGCTTGAGACTCGGGCTAGTTTTCAGCTCCGAAGTTGGGTTTCGATGCTCAGCTTTCCAACTCCGGAATTCCGGAGTTTCGAAGCTTCGTTAAAAAAGTGTAGTGGTATAGATAATGCATTTCGATTTGATTATTTGTACTTACCTAATCGAATGTTCAGGTTTGTTGAGTAAGAACTACTAGGATAAAACTAACTAAACAGTGAAAAACCTTTATTAGTTGATTTTTTTTTCTGTTTCTCATTTTTTTCAACGCTTTGCGCACTCGAACCTCGAAATGAGCTCCACGCTGGACGACGTGGGTCGCGGGGAAGCGAAGCGGGAATGGGTGTGCGAATGCGCCGCGTCTCAAGCTCACTTACATTTGAATATTTAATCGGCTTAGAACGTGGAGCAGTTTAATCCTGAAAATCGGAACTCCGGTTTTGATCGTGATAACTCCGGTTTTACAAACGATGCTGTAATCATTCGAAGCTCCGGAGTTACAACAAAACCGGAATTCCGGAGCTCAAGCCCTAATCCCCACCGAGAACAATCTGTATGATGAACGCAGATTTTTGTTCTCGGTCTGGGTGATATATTTTAATATAACGTACTGGACTGGATATTTATATGGTCTGGAAGAAGACTCCAAACACTATTTGTATCCATTCGTTTTTCGTAAATATGTATTTCGTAATAAATGTGATCTTATTTGTTTTATATAGAAGGCAGCATTTTCAAAATTCCCAGACCTGAGATTGTTCTCTTTGGCTAATGTGGCGAGCGTCGACACACGGGAATCTCTACAAAAACACTTCGGAAATCTGAGGTATAAAATAGTTCCTGCAACGCAGTTTAACAAAAAATATTTTTAATCCAAACTCGTTTTCCTGCTAAAAAGTTGCTATTCCGGTTTTCGTACCTAATTAAATTTTTGTTTCGATTTTAAAAGAAAACCAGAATGGTCTCATTTATATTTTTATAACGCTTTTATTAGCTTCACCTGTATGTATGTATGTATGTATGTATGTATGTATGTAACCGACCCCTTTGAGCTCGATTTTGTCCTACTTTGAACGATCAGATTTGATTCAAACTTTGCACACCTGTCAAAGGTCGATGACAATGCAATAATATGAAAAAAAAAATAAAAAAAAAATGAAAAAAAATAAAAATAAATTTAAAAAAAACCTACTTTGAACGATCAGATTTGATTCAAACTTTGCACACCTGTCAATGGTCGATGACAATGCAATAATATGAAAAAAAAAAAAAATGAAAAAAAAAAGACCTACTTTGAACGATCAGATTTGATTCAAACTTTGCACACCTGTCAAAGGTCGATGACAATGCAATAATATGAAAAAAAAAACTAAAAAGTAAAAAATAAATTATAGTTTAAAAAACTAAAAAAAACGCTTTTATAACTAATTGAACTAAAAAGTTAAAAATAAAACTGTAATAATCAATTGAAAAATTTATATTATTGTACAAAAAGCGTGGGGGGCTTGATTTTGATTGTTGTAAATATTTTATCAATATTTTATTATATCTGAAGTTATTATAAAAAGCACCCCACGCTTTTTATACAATAATATAAATTTTTCAATTGATTATTACAGTTTTATTTTTAACTTTTTAGTTCAATTAGTTATAAAAGCGTTTTTTTTAGTTTTTTAAACTATAATTTATTTATAACGCTTTTATTAGCTTCACCTGTATGTATGTATGTAACCGACCCCTTTGAGCTCGATTTTGTCCTACTTTGAACGATCAGATTTGATTCAAACTTTGCACACCTATCAAAGGTCGATGGCAATGCAATAATATGAAAAAAAATAAAAAATAAATGAAAAAAAATAAAAAAAAATTAAAAAACCTACTTTGAACTATCAGATTTGATTCAAACTTTGCACACCTGAAGGTCGATGACAATGCAATAATATGAAAAAAAAAAATGAAAAGAAATAAAAAAAAAAACCTACTTTGAACGATCAGATTTGATTCAAACTTTGCACACCTGTCAAAGGTACAAAGGACAATGCAATAATATGAAAAAAAAAGAAACTAAAAAGTTGAAAATAAATTATAGTTTAAAAAACTAAAAAAAAACGCTTTTATAACTAATTGAACTAAAAAGTTAAAAAAAAAACTGTAATAATCAATTGAAAATTTATTTTATTGTACAAAAAGCGTGGGGGGCTTGATTTTGATTGTTGTAAATATTTTATAAATAGTTTATTATATTATCTGAAGTTATTATAATAAAATATAGTTTAAAAAACTAAAAAAAAACGCTTTTATAACTAATTGAACTAAAAAGTTAAAAATAAAACTGTACTAATCAATTGAAAATTTATATTATTGTACAAAAAGCGTGGGGTGCTTTTTATAATAACTTCAGATATAATAAACTATTGATAAAATATTTACAACAATCAAAATCAAGCCCCCCACGCTTTTTGTACAATAATATAAATTTTCAATTGATTATTACAGTTTTATTTTTAACTTTTTAGTTCAATTAGTTATAAAAGCGTTTTTTTTTAGTTTTTTAAACTATAATTTTTTTTTTACTTTTTAGTTTTTTTTTTTTTCATATTTTTTTTTCATATTATTGCATTGTCATCGACCTTTGACAGGTGTGTAAAGTTTGAATCAAATCTGATCGCTCAAAGTAGGTTTTTTTTTTTTTATTTCTTTTTTTTTTTTTTTTTTTTTCATATTATTGCATTGTCATCGACCTTTGACAGGTGTGCAAAGTTTGAATCAAATCTGATCGTTCAAAGTAGGTTTTTTTTTTTTTTATTTGTTTTCATTTTTTTTTTTTTTTCATATCACATTGTCATCGACCTTTGACAGGTGTGCAAAGTTTGAATCAAATCTGATCGTTCAAAGTAGGTATTTTTTTTATTTCTTTTCATTTTTTTTTATTTTTTTTTCATTTTATTGCATTGTCATCGACCTTTGACAGGTGTGCAAAGTTTGAATCAAATCTGATCGTTCGTTTATTTTTTTATTTATTTATTTATTTATAAAGTAGGACAAAATCGAGCTCAAAGGGGTCGGTTACATACATACATACATACATACATACAGGCGAAGCTAATAAAAGCGTTATAAAAAGCACCCCACGCTTTTGTACAATAATATAAAATTTCAATTGATTATTACAGTTTTATTTTTAACTTTTTAGTTCAATTAGTTATAAAAGCGTTGTTTTTTGGTTTTTTAAACTATAATTTATTTATATTTATCAATAGCATAACAAACCATCAGCCTAGACCAAAACATCTGTACGTACGTACTCATAAAAACGTATACCTATGGTACCATACAAATAGTTATTTTAAAATCCTGTGGCTGTAGTTTATTTCTGCCTGTTTATGGTTGTCAAGTTATATTGATTAAGTGATCAAGTTATATTGAAACTTTTTGTAGAAGGCAGCACGAGCGACTGTTCCGTTTTGAATCTATGGAGGTTGCTCTACGTATCAGTCGATGGTGCTGCTAAAGTGAGCAAACGTCAATATATATTTTTTATTGCTTGCCTTTCTAGTGATAAAGCTCTACGAGCAATTGCCACCTACTTGAACCTTGTACCACCAGAAGGAGAAGAGGCACAAGCGCCATGGCATAGGGTGGACAAAGCATTTTTAAAAGAATTATTGGTAAGTTGAATTTAACTTAATATGTAATTTATGTCTAGTAATCCGCAAATCCAAATATTTTTTTTTTTTTTGCAAGCCTGTAGAATGTTTTTTTCAGAAACCAAGCAATGCGGTACTACATAGGTATTAGGTACACACTATTGTGTACCTAATACCTATGTAGTACTAATGCACTTATTTTGAATAAGAAATAAGTGCATACATACAGAATATTTGATCAATTCCTAATAAGATGCAAGTGCAACCCGGTTTAAACACTAAAAAGTAAATATATTTATAAAATGATAAAATAAATTAAGTTTGTTTATCATTTTAAAGATATCTCGACACGAACGGCGCATATCACAGTTGGAGGAATTGAACTCAATGCCGCTATATCCCACGGAGGACGTTATATGGGACGAGAACGTGGTCCCAACCGAGATATACAGCGGTGAAAACTGTCTGGCTCTCCCCAAACTGAACCTCCAGTTTCTCACTCTACACGATTATTTGCTGAGGAACTTCAATTTGTTTCGACTGGAGAGTACATGTAAGTTATTCCATATTTTGTCACAAATTCTGCCACCTTTTTTTAAAAAAAGCAGCCAAGTGCGAGTCGGACTCGCCCATGAAGGGTTCCGTAGCATCAAGTAACATAATATAAAGGTTCTTGTAGTTCGTCGAAAGGTAAATTGCGGTTTACGATTTATGACGTATAAAAAAAAAACTACTGACTAGATCTCGTTCAAACCAAATATCGTTGAAAGTTTGCATAGTAATGTACAACATATATTTTTTTTAGTTTATCATTCTCTTATTTTAGAAGTTAGAGGGGGGGTGACCAACTTTTTTCCACTTTGGAAGTGTCTCTCGCGCAAACTATTCAGTTTAGAAAAAAAAAGCAGCCAAGTGCGAGTCGGACTCGCCCATGAAGGGTTCCGTAGCATCAAGTAACATAATATACAGAAAATAAACAGGAAACAGGTTCTTGTAGTTCGTCGAAAGGTAAATTGCGGTTTACGATTTATGACGTATAAAAAAAAAACTACTGGCTAGATCTCGTTCAAACCAAATATCGTTGAAAGTTTGCATAGTAATGTACAACATATATTTTTTTTAGTTTTATCATTCCCTTATTTTAGAAGTTAGAGGGGGGGGACCAACTTTTTTCAACTTTGGAAGTGTCTCTCGCGCAAACTATTCAGTTTAGAAAAAAACAATATTAGAAACCTCAACATCATTTTTGAAGACCTATTTATAGATACCCCACACGTATGGGTTTGATGAAAAAATTTTTTTTGAGTTTCAGTTTCAAGTATGGGGACCCCCAAAATTTATAGTTTTTTTTCTATTTTTGTGTAAAAATCTTAATGCGGTTTACAGAATACATCTACTCGCCAAGTTTCATCAGTGTAGCTTTTATGGTTTCGGAGAAAAATGGCTGTGACACGGACGGACAGACAGACAGACAGACAGACATGACGAATCTATAAGGGTTCCGCTTTTGCCATTTAGCTACGGAACCCTAAAAAGTGACACAAAAAATCAAGTTACATGTCATATGAAAGAACTTTGCTTGGACACTTGGACCCCCAAAATTTATAGTTTTTTTTCTATTTTTGTGTAAAAATTTCATCAGTCTAGCTCTAACGGTTTCGGAGAAAAATGGCTGTGACATACGGACGGACAGACAGACAGACAGACATGACGAATCTATAAGGGTTCCGTTTTTGCCATTTGGCTACGGAACCCTAAAAACCAAATTCTGCCACCTAAAATTCAAATTTTACATGGATGTTAACTCTGTGACTCGATGGCGACATCGTATTATGATTTATGTGCATACTATTTAACCGTAAGACACTGCAAACTTGTTAAAGTAACATATTTCTTGTGCTTTTGATTCAGATCAATTTTCTTATTTCTCAGATGAAATTCGTCAAGATATAGAAGACGCTGTATACAGACTAGCACCATGGTATGTTTCAATATTTTGAGAAATAGTAGATACCTTTCTAAGAATTGTAAATATCTCCTTTTGAATTTCTTCTTCTTTTTCGTGCCCTTATTCCACTTTATGGAGGGTCGGCACAACATGTTCGCCTCTTCCATTCTATCAGCCGTCATCACTGTATTCACTTCTTTCTTATCCATGTCATCTTTCACACTGTTCATCCATCTCTTCTTTGGCCTACCTCTACCCAAATATCCATTTACATTCATACTCATCACTCTCCTAGTTACATAACTTTCATCCCTCCTCATGACATGCCTGTACCATGTCAGCCTGTTGCTCCTCCCTTCCTTGTTGTATCTCCTTTAGAAGTTGTATATCCCAAAAGAAAATTACAATTCAATAAAAATAATAGTACATTATGATTTAAGTGCGGTAAGTTGAAAATTACAGCCGAGGCGTTATTGCAAGCCCGAGCCGTAGGCGAGGGCTACAAGAAAGCAGAGGCTGTAATTATCAAAGCGCACGTATGTCATACGACGTTTTATAACACATTTGCGAGGAAACAAATAATACTCGGACTTTCGGACGAACTTACTTACTTGTAGTAATTACTTTCTTGTTAAAACAGTTGAAAAATTTGAACAATTTGTAAAGTTGATTATTACGTTGCCACCACAATGAGCTTGACTTATATTTTTAAGAAAGTTCCATAAAATAGGCTAAAAACACACTTTCTGTGAAAATGAATTGGCATCTTTGCTTGTTTTCCATAAGATGAAGTTTTGATACGCTTGTAAGTATCTATCGTTCGATTTTTCAGGCAAGAGGCTTAAAGTAGCCTTTTTCACTGCCTCTGAGAATTTTTGCGGTTCGAATTAATAAATTCATTATTACTTGACGACATTTTCAAACAAAAATAATACAGCGAAAAGAAAAAGCGCGCGGAATAACTTTTTACTTTTTCACAAATTAGCTATTTTTTTTTTTTAAGGCAAAGGCACAAAAACAGCCAGTATTACTAATAGAGTAAATTAATATTTTTTTGTTTTTGTTACAAATAAATGGTATTAATTTATTGTTAAAATTAATTAAATTAAAGAATAAATGTGTATTTTCTATATTTTATCTCCCAGAGTTAATTTTATTCATAAAATGTTTACCACAAAAAATCTTAGCAAAGAGTTTTTATGTCAGTTTTCTGACATAAAAACTCTTTGCTAAGATTTAAAAAGGTACCGTTCGTGGATTGATAACCGTGCGTTTTACATTACGATAACGCACAAGTACGTAAAAACATACATAACGATATTGAAATCGATGAAGTAGGAGACCCTTTATGAGCAAATGTGTTATAAAAAAACTAATTCAATAAACTCCGATTTCTTGTTATGATAAAATTTTGAATTGAAAAGATTGCATAAAATGATATCATTAAACAGGCGTGCAGAAGACGACAGTGTAATGTTCGGTGGTTGGGCGCGAATGGCTCATCCCATAAAGAGTTTCGCCGTTGTTGAAGTTGCTAAGCCGAATATCGGTGAGAAGGCACCGTCTCGGGTCCGCGCCGATGTGTCAGTCACGCTCAGCGTTCGGAACGAGATCAAGCACGAGTGGGAGAGCCTCAGGAAACACGATGTCTGCTTCCTTGTCACCGTTAAGCCGACCAAAGGAATCGGTATGTTTATTCAATAGCGTAGCTGTTTCCTTTAGAAAAAAAATCTGCTTTGGTATTAAAATTTATTTCAAATTCACCATAATTATGTAAAAACTATCTTCGGTGCATAACTTTTGGGTTACATTTGGAAAATGATCCCTGTTCTTCTGGAGTGGTATGAATTTTTGTAAATGATGATGATCCGGGCACTAAAACTATGAGATTGCCTTTGTTTGTTGAGACGATTTTTTGCTATTTGCTTTTATGATTTATCTTTAAATTTTGGCTCCGTACACAAAAAAAGATCAAATATTTTAAAAACATAGTAAATTCTTACCACAGGCACAAAATACGACTACAGAAAAAGCATGACAGATCAAGCTGGGATAGTGTACGTAAGAGGATGCGAAGTAGAAGGCATGCTAGACGCTTCAGGGCGAGTGATTGAGGAGGGCCCAGAACCGAAGCCAGAATTAGACGGTGACACTAGAACATTCCGGTTACTACTAGATCCTAATCAGTACAGACATGATCTTGACCGAGCCAGTAAAGGCACTGAGGTAAGATTTATACTGCCTTTGTTATTCCTTGCCTTATATGAATTCAACCTTCAATAAAGTAAATTCAAACATACACTTTTGATTATTTGTATCTCGTACGTATCTTCTTCCACAGGACGCATATGAAACCTTCAACATTGTGATGCGTCGTAAGCCAAAGGAGAACAACTTCAAAGCTGTTCTGGAGACGATAAGAGAGCTGATGAATACCGAGTGTGTGGTTCCAGAATGGCTCCATGATATCGTTCTAGGTTATGGAGATCCTGGCCAGGCACATTACACCAGGTAATATAGAGAACTATACTCGGTCCATTCCTTTATTTAACTTTTGAGAGACCTAAACTATTTTTGCGGAAATTAAACTTTTCTAATAGAACATTTAATACACACTATACTTTTTCAATGTTCGTGTTCGCATATATTAAAGAATTATTGATCGAGTGAGCGAAGCGAACGAAGATCTTCCAAACAACTTGGGCAATTTGGCATTTTATGTGCGTATGTTTATATGTATGTATTTGTGTATGTTTGTCCGACGATAACTTTCGAACGGTTGGTCCGATCTGCACGAAATTTAACAAGTCGATAGCTTGTACTTGAGAAATTTGCTGGTAAGTATATGAATGAAATCGGATGAGGGGTTATAGAGATATGGGGTTTTTTAAGGGTGCAAAAATAAAAAAAAGCAGCCAAGTGCGAGTCGGACTTGCCCATGAAGGGTTCCGTAGCATCAAGTAACAAAATATAAAGGTTCTTGTAGTTCGTCGAAAGGTAAATTGCGGTTTACGATTTATGACGTATAAAAAAAAACTACTGGCTAGATCTCGTTCAAACTAAATATCGTTGAAAGTTTGCATAGTAATGTACAACATACAGAGTGGATACGACAGATGGGCATTAAATTACACTACGTACACTATACGTGTTAAGTATTAAATCGATACGGTATAAAAATATAAAGCTACAAAAATGAGTTTTTTTTATTTCAAATAAACTAAATAGCTTACCGATCCGAGTAAAACGCAAACACCCTTGATAGTAAAACGGCAACGTCGCGCGCTTGCCGGAGCGCGACATGCCTAGGCAGGCGGCGCGGCGGCCGGGGCGATGACCTGGCGGCGCGAGTGGAAGCCTGAGCCGCCTTTGAATTAGGTAGGTACGCTCACAACATTTATAGTACTTTTGTATAGTGCGGGCGTTTCTAGAGCAACTGCGGCTGTCACCAAACCTCTCTCTGTATGTTCTTAAAGCCAAAGATGTGTTTCCACGGCATTCGCCGTAAATAAAAATCATGTCAGTGTATTCTGACGCCGTGTAAGTTACACGAGGCATTGTTGAATTATACACACAAAACCAAATTTTAATAACGTGTCTTCATCACATCACAATAAAAAACAGTCAATCACAATAAAAACACTAACACTAAATAATAATAATCCCAAGTTACGTATCCTGTCACAATAGAGAAAAGAAATACTGTCCTAAACTTATTTAGTGTCCTATCACAAATTGCCTGTCTTCGTTTTCAATTCGTAAAAATAAAAACGTAAGCTTCCGTGTTCCGGTCAGCGGTCGCGAACTGAATGAACTGATAAGTTGAAAGTAGTTAGGTAGCAATGAGGAGCGCACTGACCTATGTCTATTTCTTTTACCCGCGGGTTTTTTGCTATGTAATTTTCTCTCTCTATGTCACTCTCGTACTGAAAATGCAAGTCTGTGTGTGTATTACTTGCGTCGGAGTGGCAAAAACGCTTCGTAGGTATAGCGCGTATAGTAGGTAGTTGGTAGGTAGGGCGTATAGACATAATCATCTGCTATGAAAAATACATCGTGTTCAGAAAGTGAAAAAACTTGAAAAATTATTTGCGGCTAAACTACTGCTCCTAATTAAAAGATTTTTGGTACAGAGCTTGAAAATGGTGCCTAGTATATGCAGTTTATTTTTTGTCTCATCAGTCGTATCCAGATCCACCCTGTATATCTTTTTTAGTTTTATCATTCCCTTATTTTAGAAGTTAAAGGGGGGGGGGGACCAACTTTTTTCAACTTTGGAAGTGTCTCTCGCGCAAACTATTCAGTTTAGAAAAAAAACTATATTAGAAACCTCAACATCATTTTTGAAGACCTATTTATAGATACCCCACACGTATGGGTTTGATGAAAAAATTTTTTTTGAGTTTCAGTTTCAAGTATGGGGACCCCCAAAATTTATAGTTTTTTTTCTATTTTTGTGTAAAAATCTTAATGCGGTTTACAGAATACATCTACTCGCCAAGTTTCATCAGTGTAGCTTTTATGGTTTCGGAGAAAAATGGCTGTGACACGGACGGACAGACAGACAGACAGACAGACATGACGAATCTATAAGGGTTCCGTTTTTGCCATTTGGCTACGGAACCCTAAAAAGTGACACAAAAAATCAAGTTACATGTCATATGAAAGAACTTTGCTTGGACACTCCAAAAACGTTTTTACTTTTTTTCTAGGACGCTCAGTTTTTGCTATACAAAACAAGGTTAAATTAGGATAACCAACGATCCGAGAGCCCCCATCTCTAAGAATTTCGTTGACATCAAGGTTTTTCTACTGGTCGGTCAATTCTTTAGCTTATTCTTATTTTTTTTCTTTTAATAAATTAAGGAGGTACTCTGCTGACATAAAACGGTGAAAGCGACCTGGTCTGATGATGGAGCCAAGTTATGTCCAACGGAACTCTTCAATCAATTGGCCAATTTAGTTAAAACTTGTTTACCATACAAAGTTAGTGAGGGATAGTCAGAGGCAAGGTCAAACAGTCAATCTGGACTGAATTCCTTCTCAAAATAGATAAACCACAATGCGTGATGGTGGCACATTTTTTCTGATTAGGTATTTATTTAGGTACCTATGTATAAACTTAACTTTTCGGAGCATTTGGATCGCATCACGAGATCTCAGTTCGGGGCGAACTACTAGTTTAAGAACCGTTTTGAAAAATCTTTTTCTTTTTATAACGCTTTTATTAGTTTCACCTGTATGTATGTATGTATGTATGTATGTATGTATGTATGTAACCGACCCCTTTGAGCTCGATTTTGTCCTACTTTGAACGATCAGATTTGATTCAAACTTTGCACACCTGTCAAAGGTCGATGACAATGCAATACTATGAAAAAAAAAATAAAAAAAATGAAAAGAAATAAAAAAAATAAAATAAAAACCTACTTTGAACGATCAGATTTGATTCAAACTTTGCACACCTGTCAAAGGTCGATGACAATGCAATAATATGAAATAAAAATAAAAAAAATAAAAAGAAATAAAAAAAATAAAATTAAAAACCTACTTTGAACGATCAGATTTTATTCAAACTTTGCACACCTGCCAAAGGTCGATGACAATGCAATAATATGAAAAAAAAAAATATGAAAAAAAAAACAACTAAAAAGTAAAAAATAAATTATAGTTTAAAAAACTAAAAAAAAACGCTTTTATAACTAATTGAACTAAAAAGTTAAAAATAAAACTGTAATAATCAATTGAAAATTTATATTATTGTAAAAAAAGCGTGGGGGGCTTGATTTTGATTGTTGTAAATATTTTATCAATAGTTTACTAAATCTGAAGTTATTATAAAAAGCACCCCACGTTTTTTGTACAATAATATAAGTTTTCAATTGATTATTACAGTTTTATTTTTAACTTTTTAGTTCAATTAGTTATAAAAGCGTTTTTTTTAGTTTTTTAAACTATAATTTATTCTTGTACGAATGAGTGATGACCAAAGGTGACAAGTCAAACTTCATCAGTCATTCGTAAGAGCGTTTGAGGCAGTTAATGTTTATTAATTTGTAAATAGGATGCCAAATGAAATAGCAACATTGGACTTCAACGATACATTCTTGGATATGGAGCATCTACGCAACAGTTTCCCTGGATACGAGATCAAGGTCCAAACAGATGATCCACGCAAATTAGTCCGTCCTTTCAAGTGAGTCTACCTTCAGTTCTATCTCAATTATTATGTTATTATCATCGACCCTTTCACCACACTTGGTTCGAAAGAATCAGTGACGGGGTGCTACTATACTCCGAATTATGGGGTGCTAATATACTGCGAATTATCGTTCAGTTTTGATAAACTAGAGAATTTATAGCTTCACTGTTTTTCTATGTTAATTTTTATATGAATAATTATTTGTAGCATGTGATGATAACTAAATGTTTGTGCCAGCTGGTTATGCCAGCATCTGGATATTGTATTATATATTTTTACATCTATATTAATAATAAGGAAAGGTATGGATGTTTGTAGTACAGAAAGGCTATTGGACCGATTTCAAAAATTCTTCCACCACTAGAAAGCCACATTATTTGTCAAAATTTGGGGTGTTATTTGGCAAAAAGGAGATGAAAAATGCGAAGCCACTGGCTTTGATTTTTTCCACCCCAGCGAAGCCGAGGCAGATCGCTGGTACTAAATATAAATATGCAATTAATTATGAAATAAAACAGACGCCCACCAAGTTAGTCTGGTAAATATACTCATCATGTTAAAATAAACATGATCAGTATTATAGAGTGCACATACACGAATAGTTTTAATGGAATAGTGTAGCCTTGAAATCGTTTCGTCGACTTTTATGTAATTAGTTGATGGAACAAGCACACCTGATTTTAAGTGGTAACCATCGCTTATACCAAAGCACTGCCTCGGAGGTCACGAACGTGTCCTAATACGATGCACTGCCCTGCGTCCATCAACTTGAGGCATATACTCAGATCTTAAACCTCACGTGCCAGTAATCATTCTCACAGAAATGACATTTAAGTCGCAGCCTTAAAATACGAATTTACAAGATGGTGTTTTTTCTTTGCGTTCATAAGTGCCGCTACACGTTTTTGTTAGTTACATACTATATTATACGAATTCTAATGATCAGGAACATTTACATTTGCCTACAACCGCGTGACGAAAAGCACGTGATGTGTAGCACGTTATCACATGCGGTACTTTCTAGTTTGTTGGAAACTAAATTTAGCGTAAGCTAGTATAAGTAGTTGATTCATCAGGTTTTAGCGTAAGATAGTAAGTAGTAAATCCATCAAGTTCTTAGAATTTTTGAAATACCTCGGTAAGGTTCCGTGTTTAAAAAAATATAGGTAGTACTTTTTACATATTTACCTAGAGACATAAATCTCTTAAAATATTGCAGTTTCTCGGTATACCAACCTAATAAAATTATATTTTTTAAGACACTTTACCGTGCGTGAGGAAACCCGCGGCTTAGTCAGCAGCTCCGCACGTATTGACCATGTCTTTCCTGTGGATTAGGCGTACTAAGCTGTCAGGATGGTATTGGTGCTGGGCAAGCCTATTCCATCTAAAATCCTATCCCAGGCACTATAGCGTCCTGAAAATAGGGCTTGTGTAATCAATCACCAGTGGCCCCTGACGCTATTTGTATTTTTAAAATATAAAATATCTACAGAAAATGAAAAGGCCTGATGCGTGACCTACGAGGAAATGCTTTGTTATAAGCGATAGTTACTACTTTACATCAGGTCCATATGCTTGTTCCATCAGCTAGTAGTCTATAAGCTTTCTCTGCCGCCGTAGCTACTATAGCCATACATGGTCGCTACCAAATCAGGTAAAATTATGGCTTACAAGCGAATTAAAAACCTACTCAGTATGGGCAGAGAAAAGAAATGTCGTCGTACTCAACCGGTTTTTAGAAGACCTCTGTTGCATAACGGTACGCGTGTCGTATTTGATACTGTACAAGAGTACATTCACTTGTGGTGCGATTGAAAACCAACGATATTATTAGTTAGCAGTCATTGCTTCCAATGTTGACTGCAAAATCCTTTCTTGAGTGGTGGTGGTAACAGCCCCGCCCTCCGATCCTGAGGATTCAAATCCAGTCGAATGAGTTTACCTTTTCAAACATTTGTGTGCACTAAGCTTCTCTAAAACGGCGAGGAAAAACATCGCGAGGAAACCGGCATGTCTTATAAGTTATATTATAACCTAAATGTTCGTAAATATTCCTCTGAAAGAAGCTTAAAAACTTTCACCACGATAAGTTTATTATTTTTTGTCACCAATAACATACTGTTATGCGTACAATAACCTATACAAAGTTTCAAAAGATATGAATGGAGAAAGATTAAATACTCGTTCCCACAGTAAGGCGAAGTACGCGTGCAATCTCATCTAGTCCATTTGGAACTCCTACTCAGCAGTCCTTGACATAAAAAAAAACACTTAAAAAATTAAATGGTGGGAGGAGGCCCAGAATAGGGGAAACTGGAAATCTTTGGGGGAGGCCTTTGCCCAGCAGTGGGACAATGTAGGCTGAAAAAAAAACTGGTCAAAGTTGGGGAAAAAGTTCTGATTAGAACGGTGTCGACTAGTAGAAAGAGAAGAAGCAATACTAGTTTTGACGACTACTGCAACATAAAGTGGATCAAAGATGAAGAAATGATGTCTTGACTTACCAGCTTCTTATATTCCAGGTTGACGTTTGATAATGTAGTAAGAAAACAGCAGATGGAAGACAACGCCATGGACGAAGATGACCCTAAGAAAGTGATCACTGTCGAACCCCATGTCCAACCAAAGAGGGGGCCATACCTTTATAACGAGCCGAAGAAGTAAGTTCCTGTGATTTTGGTTTCTTAATGCTTAGTGTTGGTTTAGCTTTGCCGTGCTTCGGAAGGCACGTTAAGCCTGACTGAGGCCTTGGGGCGCACTAAAACTCTGATTTTCAAAGTGATTCTTGCAATTCTTATGAATATAGTTTTTTTGGCTTTGACAAATAAACATGGGAAACATTTTTTTTGCGCAACACCTCTAGTGCCAAAATTTCATTGCAAACAATAAACCAGACAGTCATGTTTCTCTAGGAAAGTCATGACTTTAAGATATATCAAAACGGTGCCAATGAACAATGTAGATTTACCGCGAAGTGAGTCATACAACATTTTAAAAAATCCTGGTGATGCATGATGAAAAAGTTGATTTCTTTAGATAACAGTTTCCTTATCAACTTCTTTATGACTCGAATGCCGCACTTGATCAATATTACACGGAATAACGCTGGGCTCACTTTAGATGCGACTGTTGGGTAAAGTATCAGGCCCATGTGTGTGATGTGATGAGCGAGAATTGAGCCATGACCTTTCATCTCTCAGCCAGATAGCATTGCGCACCGAAGATCGTCGATGTTTTCAGATTTTTCTTACTTTTTCTCGAGTTTTGAAAATGCTTTGGATAACTGACAGTTTCAATCCGTTGAACGCTTGCACGGTTGCTTTATGGATCTAGCGATGGTGCTGCTATTAAAATTGAGCAAATGGCAGTTTTCCTCCTCATTCTGAATATAGAATAGATTGTTTCTACTGTGGTTACAAAGAGTTTCACTGCGTGTATCTTGCCAGCTCTGTTATTCCTGCAACTCGACTCGTTTGGTTGAACGCTGACTCAGCGTTCGATTTATAACTCACAACGGATTCAGTGCTCGCCTGAACGCACTGTGCTACAGGAAAAGACTGGCTATTCTTTTGTTGCATGCAGCTTGTATGATTCACCTAGCTTTAAGACTTATCAAAGCGATCGTTGTTATTTAACTGATAAATTGTCTTTTTCCGTTAACAGGAACAATATTCTGTTTACGCCGACTCAAGTGGAAGCCATTCGTTCTGGAATGCAGCCAGGACTCACGCTTGTTGTTGGTCCCCCAGGAACAGGTAGGAAACTGGGCAAAAGGTCACTAGCGTTCGATGTACTGAGGTAACCAAGCTCATCAGAGATTTTCTTGAGGTGTTTAATGATTTCATAATAATATGCTGATATAAAAGATATTGTAGGTACTGATAAGGTATGCAAAATGAACATGCACTGGTGGCGAAGGCGGTGGAAACTATTGGCGCTTCCTTCGCGACTTGCCCCATACCCTTCTCGATCTTGTATTCCCTGCACGTTATAGGCAGATACATGAACAGCATATAGTACGTTATAATATAGGCTTTTCTAAATATGAACTGGTCCGTGTCTCTTGACCGTCACTCCAAAACAAGGCCGAATAATTATTGACCATGACAATCAATCATAGCAATTGAATAAGTACTTTGATGTGTGCAAATGTTTGGTGCCAGTTTTTACTCATAGAGCTCACTCAGAGGTCAAAAGCAGTTGTCAATAATCAAACTAAAGCTGCTTCATGTTCATATGTCTAGGTACATTTTGAAAAAAGTTTAAAGGACGTTTCATGATTGAAAAACTTCGAATGAAGTCGTAGAACAAACGTTTTGGGGTGTGGTGTCACTTTTTTAGGCTTTTCTTTTACTAGTCTATATCGTTGCACTGCTGGGCAGTTCTATCTTTTGGATATTCCTCCCACCATCTCTTTACGAAGGCGTCCAGATCGTCCCGTAGACGCTTTTTAGCCCAATTCCATACGGCCAAAGTGCCCCGCTCTTTCTGGACTTATGTTAAACCCTGTATTGTTTTAAAGGTAAAACAGACGTCGCGGTTCAGATTATATCCAACTTGTACCACAACTTCCCGTGGCAGCGTACCCTGGTGGTGACACACAGCAACCAGGCGCTTAACCAGCTGTTCGAGAAGGTGGCTGAGTTGGATGTGGATGAACGTCATCTCCTGCGTCTTGGGCATGGCGAGGAGGCTCTGCAGACGGACAAGGATTTCTCCAGGTGATGATGCCATTGTTTTTTGACAGGTAGCACATAAACCAGCATGCGCTCACCTGAGGGCAGTTAGGGGAACAGCTTGGCTTGCAGGTGGCTGCAAAGGTGCGGGGAAGCAGCCACTCCGTTCACTTCAAGTTTTCACTCACGTCGTTCGTGCGTGAACAAAAACTTACCGGCTCAGAATCGTTCTTTGTCTTTTGACATTTATTTATTTGTAGGAAAACCAACAGCACAAAAAAGACATGGGCAATTTCGGGTACCTCCTCCCTTCTTTGCGATTTGGTCTGATCCAGACTTTGTTCTCGTGGTCCCTTATCTTCTAATACGCCAATGATGACAAGTTACACAACTAGTGATAACTTGTCATCACAGGTAAAAGAGCGGCTTGGGCTGATAACGAGACAAACATGTGTTCCCACAGGTACGGTCGTGTGAATTACGTGCTAGCGAAGCGAATGGAACTGCTAGCACAGGTGGACCGGCTGCAACAGGGGTTAGGAGCTGGTGGGGACGCAGGAGCTACCTGTGAGCTAGCCCACCATTTCCATGTGTACCACGTGAGACCGCGTTGGCGGGCTTTCTGTGATACTGTCGCCGCTGACAAGGTAAGTTACTCTGAGGCCATTAGCTCATCGAATATTGGGCTATGACTGCAGGCACTCCTTTTCAGTAGTCTCTCTCGGCTAGCGACTGGTGTAGAAGTTTTTGGCTAGCCTAAATTTAAAAAGTTCAAAGGCACTGAGGACATTGGAAAGTTTCAAGAGTGGGCTACTGCAAGCACCACCCTTTTATGCCAGTTTATAGTGTTCTGTTTGTACGTTTATACATTCAGCATCAGCACACAGGCAGATAATCAAGCCGAAAATATATTGTAAAGGGTTCAAAGTTGGTCTAATACCGATGTTGAACACAGTTGACTACGGTTTTGTTCCAGACTAAATCTATTGAAACGATCGGCAAAGAGTTTCCGTTCCACGAGTTCTTCGAAGACGCGCCCAAGCCATTGTTCCCAGGAAAGTGCTATGACGAGGATATGGGAATAGCCAAAAGCTGTTACAGGTGAGTGGATAGCAAACAGTTGTTCTCTGTTCTCGAATGTAAACACTGCGTGATTGAGCGATTTTTGTTATCGTTAGCAGGGAATGGTTCAGGTCTAAATTTACTTACCTGTTAATCTTTACAGGTTCTGGTTTCACGATCGATGACTCATCAAAGATGATGCCATAGGGGTTTTTTTTGCTTTTATAACTGTTCTGGTAATAAACATTCGAACCTATGCCAAGATCGTAAATATTCCGAAACTGAAATATTTTATTTTTAATTTAATGTATCTTTGTCAATTCATCATTTCTAGATATATCGTGCATATATTTGAAGAATTAGAAGAGTTCAGAGCGTTTGAACTGCTAAGGTCTGGACTGGACCGTTCTAAGTATCTTCTGGTTAAAGAAGCTAAGATAATAGCGATGACTTGTACACATGCTGCTTTAAAGCGATCAGAACTGGTCCAAATGGGTAAGTCTATTCACCACCTGTACTAATTACCAAATGCGAAAACGTCAATACCTATTTGTTAGTACTGTTGGTACGGTTAACATCTGAACCGATCAAAATGAAATTTGGCACAGAGTTTGCGTTCGTGTGCAATATCCACTGTTAATTTTATTTACAATACGAATACGTCTATTATAATATACTATCTGTGCCCGCGACTTCGCTCGCATTAGGCATATTTTCCCATCCACACCGCGCCGTACCACGCTGACAGTAGTTTTGGCGTGAAAGCGAGACAAACAGACAGAGTTACTTTCGCATTTATAATAATTAGTAAGGATAATAACTTAAAACAGAAGGACTCTATGTAGGGACTAAATTAATTAACCAACTTGGTATTACATGGATCTCCCAACTTTTTACGGTAGAAGAACTGAGTAGCGAGACTTGTTATTGATCGCATAATTATGTTCAAGTCTTAAAAGGCTCTTACACAAAATGGGTTAATTACGTGTGGTTGGCCAATAATACGTGTGGAGTTGAGAAAACATGGGTTGGGTTACGTATTATTTCTCTCATTCCAGTTAAAAAACCCAACGGAACTGACCACTAATGATGTAGGTAGTGGATTCCTTGAATGATTCACGTCCTTTTGACTCAACCTCAATTTTAATGAGATTAAAATGCTTTCGATTAGGTACAGTAGGATACAGCTCAAGTTACCTAAAAACAAAGAAAATGGACGCTTACTGCAAGGACATAAGAGCTAGCAGTGTATAGTCTGATGCGTATCCTTGTGTAAACTCTTCCTTTTAGTCTGTGTAATTCCCATTTAGTCTGTGTGACTGTGCTGACAAGAGAACTGACGTGTTTTAGTAGAATTGAACGGAAAAAACACCCGAAAGTTTTGGCAGAAACGCATTACGCCTAAGGAAACCATAAACGCTAGTAGTTATTATGAAAGTCACGGATGTTTACCAAATACCGTTGCCAGCTCAATTTGGAGTGTAATGCTGAAATTGTATTGATAGAAAGGCGTGAACATCCATAGCAGAATATTTTTTTACATAAAAAGAAAGAAATAGTACATTGTTACCTGAGTGTTGAAAGTCACGTTTTTTGAGTCCCGAGACGGGTTTGGCGCCAGAGCGTTAGCGAGGGCGCCAATGGAGCTTGAGGGACTTAAATACTTTCACCCGAGGTAAGCACTGTGCTTTTCATTACGAATACAAGGAAAGTAAAAATAAAAACATGAAAGAAAAATTTGTGAAAATGAAGATTGAATTGCCGCCTTCCCGGTTTTTTTTTTCTTTTTCTCTGGCGGGCCTTCGGCTACGGCTCGCCAGCATTATTCAGCCATTATTTTCATTCTCGTAATTTAAAATATGGTAATTTGTTTGCTCAAATCTATGTTATTTTAAATAAATAGTTGAAGCTTTATATTAATCAAGTAATTTAGAAGATATATTATTTATTTAATACTATCTTTATGTTATTTAAATTTTACATTGCGCTCTAATTAGACTTTTTAAACTTCTTACCGTTGTAATGGGTTTTCAACCTACTTGCTGAATAAAAAGTTGGAATTTGGTTCAACAACCTCCTTGTAGTTATAAAGACTTTAGAAAGTTGGAACATGGTTGAATAAAATAGAACTAGTTTTTTTTTATAATTGGCAGCTGTCAGTAGAAAGCGATTCTCCTTAAGGCTGAAAGTATTACTTTCAATTAGGCCCCTCAGGCAACTTCAGACCTACTTTCAGATTATGAGCAATGAAAAATCATTTATTCAACCACCACAATTACATATGTACAGTAAAAATTAAATATAAAAAAACAGAAAACATGAATGGTAGATACAAATCAATAAAAATAATATTCACAAGCAAAAAATGCCTACAGCCTACAGTTCAGCATATGCTACCATGTTAACATACAGTAGCGCTGGTCTTTCGCTGAGGCCTGCATTGAATTCAAGGACGGACGGAAATTTAGCCGTACATTGTTTACACATTGATAAGCACAGAAATAGTAGCCAAACAAGAAGCATTACAGTCAAACTGTTTCTACTTATCTCTAAAAAGAGCAAAAAGTTATAAAAAAAACAAAAACTGCACGAAACACCAAAAAGAAAAAATATTGTATTATATTATATTACAAACCCAATCATGATCCCCTTTGTTCTTAATCAGACTCTCTTAACGTAAACAAATACGTAGTGCGTACAAAGGCGTGCTAGAAACATAAACAAATATGACTAACCCAACACTGAAAACCAGCGCTGCAAGGGCTACGTGCCCTTGTAGCAACTGCTGATTGGTTTACCTTTTTATAACGCTTTTATTAGCTTCACCTGTATGTATGTATGTATGTATGTAACCCCTTTAAGCTCGATTTTGTCCTACTTTGAACTATCAGATTTGATTCAAACTTTGCACACCTGTCAAAGGTCGATGACAATGCAATAATATGAAAAAAAAAAGCTAAAAAGTAAAAAAAAAATATAGTTTTAAAAACTAAAAAAAACGCTTTTATAACTAATTGAACTAAAAAGTTAAAAAGAAAACTGTAATAATCAATTGAAAAAATTATATCTAAATATATAAAACTCTTTCGTTACTGACTGACTGACTGACTGACTGACTGACTGACTGACAATCAACGCACAGCCTAAACCGTTAGTCCTAGAAGCATGAAACTTGGAGGGTATGTTCCTCTTATAACGTAGAGGTGTACTAAGAAAGGAAATTGGAAAACTATTTCCCCAAGAGGAGAAAAAGGGGAAAAATGGTTTAAAGAAAAATCAACGCACAGCCTAAACCATTAGTCCTAGAAGCATAAAACTTGGAAGATGTGTTGCTCTTATAGAGCAAAGGTGCATTAAGAAAGAAAATCGGAAAATTATTTTCCTAACAGAAGAAAAAAAAGGAAAAAAGTTTCATGAAAATTCACAAAAAATTGCTTTACAAAATACGCAAAAAAGCAGTCAAAAAAAATCTGCTACCGCAGCATCTGTCACCAAATTTGAATACACATAAAAGTTTACATTAACCCCACCGTAACCACAAAGACAAAATCGCGGAAAACACCTATCGTACCGAAACTAAACACCGCACCGCTTCAAAAAACGGCTAAAGTACATGCTCAAAACTATGGTAACCAGCTGGTCATGTCAAATTAAAAAAACCTGATTCGATTATACACCAACACGCAGACGAAACCCTAAATTAGCCACTAATATAACATAAAATCACAAGAAATTGCTTTACAAAATACGCAAAAAAAACCATTAAAAAATTTTCAGCTACCGCAGCATCTGTCACCAGGTTTGAATACACACAAAGGTTTACAAAAAAACCAATGATAACCACCAAGACAAAATTGCGGGAATCATCTATCATACTTAAACTAAACACCGCTGAAAAAAAACAGCTACAACAGAACTCGCCTTCAAATTCAAATACACTCTAAAGTACATGCTCAAAACTATGGTAACTAGCAATTGGTCATGTCAAATAAAAAATTCAGATTCGATTATACACCAACATGCATACGAAACCCCAAATAAGCCACTAATATAACAAAAAATCACAAAAAATAGCTTTACAAAATACGCAAAAAAAAACATTAAAAAAATTTCAGCTACCGCAGCATCTGTCACCAGGTTTGAATACACACAAATGTTTACAAAAAAACCGATGATAACCACCAAGACAAAATTGCGGGAATCATCTATCATACTTAAACTAAATACCGCTGAAAAAAAACAGCTACAACAGAACTCGCCTTCAAATTCAAATACACTCTAAAGTACATGCTCAAAACTATGGTAACCAGCAGTTGGTCATGTCAAATTAAAAATTCAGATTCGATTATACACCAACATGCATACGAAACCCCAAATAAGCCACTAATATAACATAAAATCACAAAAAATTGCTTTATAAAATACGCAAAAAAAAAACATTAAAAAAATTTCAGCTACCGCATTATTTGTCACCAGGTTTTAATACACACAAATGTTTACAAAAAAACCGATGATAACCACCAAGACAAAATCGCGGGAATCATCTATCATACTTAAACTAAACACCGCTGAAAAAAAACGGCTACAACAGCACTCGCCTTCAAATTCAAATACACTCTAAAGTACAAGCTTAAAACGATGGTAACTTGCATTTGATCATATCAAACTAAAAAAACAAGATTCAATTGTACACCAACGAATACGAAAGCCCAAATTAGCCACTAAATTAAAATCACGAAAAAGAGCTTTACAAAATACGCAAAAAAACATTTAAAAAAATTCAGCTACCGCAGCATTTGCCACCAGGTTTTAATACACACAAATGTTTACAAAAAAACCGATGATAACCACCAAGACAAAATCGCGGGAAGCACCTATCATACCAAAACTAAACACAGCTGAAAAAAATCGGCTACAACAGCAGTTACCATCTTTCGAACACACTTTATATAGTTTTGAATGCAAACTCAAAACTAAGGTAACCAGAACTTGGTCATGTAAAACCAACGCATACATAACCCAACTTAGCCACTAAGGCAAATTCACGAAAAATAACTCTCAAAATGTAAGCAAAAAACAGTGAAAACATATCAATAGTTGTCCGCTTTCCACCATAAAATAGTTTCTTTTAAACGAACTCAAACTATGACTTTATACTAACCACGCGGACGAAGTCGCGGGTGTCAGCTAGTTATTGTATAAAAAGCGTGGGGGGCTTGATTTTGATTGTTGTAAATATTTTATCAATAGTTTATTATATTTGAAGTTATTATAAAAAGCACCCCACGCTTTTTTGTACAATAATATATTTTTTTCAATTGATTATTACAGTTTTATTTTTAACTTTTTAGTTCAATTAGTTATAAAAGCGTTTTTTTTTTAGTTTTTAAAACTATAATTTATTTGCCATTTTAGTTGAACTGTACCACCTCCGTCCCGTTTAGTTTTTTTATTTTGATTTTTTGTGTGACGTAACTCTTTTTAAAGGCTCTGCCTGAAAACGAGCGCTGTTTGGCATGGTAGGCAATGCCTTGTCAGACAGCAAAAAGCTGAATCGGGGCTTATTGGCTTGGCATATTTTTATCTACTGTTAGCTGTTGTGAACGTCTACACCTATGTAGGGATCATCCAATCTTAAACTGCACGCCCCACTACTTCAGTCAGTCAAAGTAAATTGTTCTTTATTACCTACATTACAAAGATAATTTTGAAGTACCTTGCTGTGAGCCAACGTCAAGAAAACGTGGTGGAGGGGCGTGCATTTTTAGACTGGTTTATCTATCTTTCACCTTAATTTTAAGCTAGCGCTAAATAAATTATTTCTATTTCTATAACCAATTCCAGGATTCAAATACGACAACATACTAATGGAAGAGTCCGCGCAAATCCTCGAAATCGAGACATTCATCCCGCTTCTGCTCCAAAACCCTCAAGACGGTCGGTCGCGGCTGAAGCGATGGATAATGATCGGCGACCACCACCAACTGCCGCCGGTCGTCAAGAACATGGCGTTCCAGAAGTATTGCAACATGGAACAGAGCTTGTTCACGCGCATGGTGCGACTAGGAGTTCCATATGTGGAACTCGACGCGCAAGGACGAGCTAGACCGACGTGAGTCCTTTTCTTACTTTGCCGTATGATATTGACTAGTACAGACGCTGCTGTTCATGAATAGAAAATTATTTTTATCTAATATTTTTTTATCTAAACAGTAATGACATTCTTTCCTTCATGACTTTCTCTTATATAAATTGTTTAATATACCGCACCCTAACAACCAGACACAGAGCAAACATACATGTTTGTTCAGGTTGGATATCGAACATACAACCAGCAGTGCTGAAGAACTGAGCTGCGAGGCCAGGCAAATTACGGTTAACATAAGATCAAGGGCCCAAACCAAGGCTAGCGACGGGCATGGCGCCGAGCCAACCACTACAAAAACGAACAATAGTACAGCGAGCGAGGGCTTTAAAACACCCGAGATCGGGAATCGCAGTTTCTCTCGAGTGATACATAGTGCTTTATACTACACCTACAAGGAAAAAATCTTCATCATCACTATCACTACTTATCATTTTGATAGTTTTATTTTACTTTCTACGAAAACTGAATCCTCAAATCAACACACAAATTGGAAATGGCGCACTGCCAGCCCGACACCATCCAACACACAGCTAGTGGCCAGTGTCATTTTGCGAACTTGGAGATAAAAACTCACTGTAAAAACTTTTTGGCTTTTGATATCTATGTTACCGGCGCATAGTCTTACCCAAAATTAAAAAAGAAAAACCACGTAAGAAATGGATTTTCATACACTATTCTCTCCCGCTCAAATGCGTTTTCTCCCCGCATATTTGTTCGATATGCAATGACGTACTTTCTACCGTAAATTTGACAAATTATCAAGGCACTTTCCAAGCAGGTGTAGTATAAAAATGCTAAGACGCACAGACCACGTCACTTTCTGAAAAAATACAAAAGATAGTATGCAACCATGAAAGTTTTACAATTACCTACCTACCTCCTCCTCGATCTCCGAGGTTCCTTTTGTGCTCTTGACCCGTTTCGGAACTTTTAGGTTCTACGACGTGCTGGTTTCCTTCACCGTTTGAGAGTAATCCCATATTGCACGTGCATGCCTTTTCGGACAGACATTAGTGCCCGATTGGATTCAAACTCACGAGCTTATGAAAGCTCTTCTCCTAGGCAAAATTCTAAATTCTAAATGCATCCATCTGTAATCTGTATTCTGTAGAATCTGCAACCTGTACCGATGGAGGTACCGTGCGCTTGGAGACCTGAGTCACGTGACCCGCCAGCCGGAGTACCGCGCCGCCAACGCTGGCCTCAGACATGATTTCCAGCTGATCAATGTGGACGACTTCAACGGAGCTGGCGAGACGGAACCCAGCCCTTACTTCTATCAGGTAAGCGTGTGACTGTGTTGTAAACTGTGTGAGGTGTGTAGTGACATAGGCCTCTCTTATACATTTCCAGGAATACTGAATTTCTGAGCCTTCAGCCACCGACTTCGATCATCGTTCGTCGGTCCATCGGGTGAGGGCGTCATAACATCAGCCTGAACAAGTTCCATTGGTGGACATGGCCTCTCGTATATATTTCCAGGAATCCTGAATTTCTGAGCCTCCAGCCACCGACTTTGACTATCGGTTGTTAGTCCATCAGGTGGGAGGGCTCTTCTAGTTTTTTTTTTAAGACTACTAGCTATTGGAACAAGCTCAGTTCGTGGTAGGTTTGTGTGAAGTCCTTCAAGGTCCTGATTACACCACGATTTTAAGCTTCATAGAACTTAAAATGTTCCTTGTTTGTTGTGTGCGACAAATAAACGTATTTCTTCTTTTTGTGTGTGGATCTAAATCGCTCATTCTGTACTGATCGTAGAGGATGACCTCGTAAATGTCTCATAATATACGAGTTTGTTGTGAGGAGACGAGTCTTTTGTGTAATAGTACATTATTGCAAAGGCAGCGAAATAGGCAATTGCAGGTCGAGTATGAGTTTGAAGGCCGAGCCGCAGGCGAGGACTTCAATGATACGAGACAGGCAATTGCCATTTCGGCCGAGGCATATACAGGGTTATTCATAATTAGCTGCAAATACTCAGGAATTAGGTTCAACAAATAAAATAAAAATATTTATGAAATGATTTTTTTTAATTTTTGATTTAAATTTTTGTATCAAAATTTTATTTTTATTAATGTTTTTACGGCTATTGCCTAATGATTGCCAAATTGCCATGGAGAACAGGACGATGACCCACCCAGGCGGTGACTGAACGCAGAGTGTCGCTCACGGCGCGCGGGCGCGGATCAAAGGTCAAAATAGGTCAGGCGCCAATGATTCCAAAGGATATTCTTTATCGATTTTCTCGGGATTTTCATAACAAAATTTAAAAAAAATCATTTCATAAATATTTTTTATTTTATTTGTTGAACCTAATTCCTGAGTATTTGCAGCTAATTATGAATAACCCTGTATAGTGCTTTTCTTAAAAAAATGCAAGGAAATAAAAAAAAATAGTACACAATAAATTTAATTTTTATTAACCAATTATCAACGAACTCCGCTTTACCGCCAATTTTTTTTATTTTACATTTTTTGCCGAAAGGTAAACGCATCTGTGGCTATACAGCCACGAGAACGCAATGTGTACGATAGATGAAAGAGTTCTAAATTCAAACAGCACACCGTTTCATACAACATTGCCGGAGCGAGAACGCGCCGTGAAGTGATTTTGGTTTTTCAGTCTACGTAAATATGATACTTCGCGTGTTCTATATTCAAAGGTAATGACAATATTTCCGCGCATGTTTAAGAAAAATATTAAAAATAAGAGTCTTGAGCAGAGTTGGCACTAAAAGAAACTCAGTCAGTGGTAGGTATAAGCCGTAAAGCTGTTTCGTATTACATCATAACCTAAAATTTGCATCCGTAAAATAGTATATGTTTAAATCAGACAAAGTTATGTATCTTGTTTTTTTAATTGGTTATTTAAAGGTGAGACAGAGCTCATGTTCGGCCTCAGTTGGTAGTAGCTCTGCCTTCTGCGCTGGAGGGCGTGGGTTTGAACCCCACCGAGAATAAATATTTGTGTGGTGAACATAGATAATTTGTGCATTGTAGGACACGTTCCTGACGTGCGTGACTTTACGACGCAATGCTTTGATATAGGCGATCGTTACCATTTAATAAAATTGTATTTGTATAACCTTGGAGTGTAATGTAAAAAGGTCCACAGTTTGCTGAGTTTGCTCACAGAGGCTCAGTCCTTTTTTGTACCACCGAGTTCTTAAAATAGCCGTTGAGAATTCCGCCTCCCACAATGCTTGTGAGGCCTCCTTAGGGCGCTTGTACACGCTAAGAAAATTTGCCGTTCCTGCGACAGACAAGACAAATTCTTCGTGTAGACGACAAGAATTTTGTCTGTTCCACACACGAAAACTCCGCCGCTCCGCAACAACGTTTGCCGCGTCGTGTCTTGCGCAGATAAGATTTTTTTCGTGCACCGCTGCGAGCAGTGTACACAGTTATTTTCTTGTTACGACACGAATTCTTGGGTAGGCCCGGCGTTTTTTCTTAGCGTGTACAAGCGCCCTTAGGAGCCGGCTTCACAAGTAGGAGCCTCCCTACTTGTGAAACCGGTTACTAGGCCGTGTCTTGTTCAATGAAGCGTTTGTTGGGTTTTAGGCAAACCAATTTCGGCCTTGAATCTTTGACGCACCTATTCTTAATTTTGCCTTTGAGTAAAGTCTTAGTTTTCACCTTTAGAACTTTCATACGAGTTAAGGTAATCACGAAGAATATTGAAATGAAAGAGTAGGAACTAAGTTATTTGTTAAAACAACACCTAAATACACCTGTTCTAACACGTTTAGACAAAAATGCGATTGTGATAATAGTGTTGTCCTCAACCTTCGTTGTGAAGGTTTCTTCATGGTCACCCTACTACAGTTCAGTGACCCATCCACAATGATATTATAGTATGTCACTTGTGGTATCCCGATTCGATGTGCTTCTTAGCGAGAAAAAAATATTTCGAATTTACTTACGCTTAAGGTCGCGGTTTCAAATCTACTGCCTAAACCTATGGATTTTTCTCTTCGAAAAATTTTTTTGCGCAATGCTCTCAAACAGTAGAGGAAACCCGCGGCTTAGTCAGCTCCACACATATTGGCCATGACATGTCTTTCCTGTGGACTGTCAGGGTGGTGTAGATGCCGATGGAATACAAGTTTCGCCCAAAAAGTCTACAAGCAAGTTCGGCACTCCAAACAAGTTTGGGGTCCAATTTTAACGTTGAGTCATCCAGTACCTCAAATGTTTTGTTTTCTGTATTGCGTTGCGAGGCGGTTATTCCAGCGGCGGTTTTGTATGGAGATTACTCTTTCATGCTTGAACGACTTTAACCCTCGTGATATAGAAACGTGACATAGGAATAGCATAACTTGATTACTATAACTTCGCTATTATGATATCTATACCCTACCTACTATTATCTAAAGGATAATATTTTTGTGTTCACCAAAAATCTTAAGGTAGGTACATCAATGTATGCATTTCTAAAATATTGATCTTCCCCGAAAAATACTGATCGTGCACCAAATATTCCTGAATGTTACACAAAGGGCGGATCCGACTTGGATAGGTTAGGTTATGTTAGAACATAAAAATTACGCACAAGGCGAGCGAGCAGAACGAGCGTGCCGCGGTAGCGGCCGCCGCAGTGCCAGAGAATATTTTTTTCCCAATAACCTCAAAGGGGCTGCCAGTTTAGTACAATTGTTCATTTTTTAGGGTTCCGTAGCCAAATGGCAAAAACGGAACCCTTATAGATTCGTCATGTCTGTCTGTCTGTCTGTCTGTCTGTCCGACCGTGTCACAGCCATTTTTCTCCGAAACCATAAAAGCTAGACTGATGAAACTTGGTGAGTAGATGTATTCTGTGAACCGCATTAAGGTTTTTACATAAAAATAGAAAAAAAACTATAAATTTTGGGGGAAAAAAAATTGAAACTAAAACTCAAAAATTTTTTTTTCATCGAACCCATACGTGTGGGGTATCTATGGATAGGTCTTTAAAAATGATGTTGAGGTTTCTATAATAGTTTGCGCGAGAGACACTTCCAAAGTGGTAAAAAGTTGGTCCCCCTCCCCTCTAATTTCTAAAATAAGAGAATGATAAAACTAAAAAAAAATATATGTTGTACATTACTATGCAAACTTCCAACGATATTTGGTTTGAACGAGATCTATGTAGTCAGTAGTTTGTTTTTTATACGTCATAAATCGTAAACCGCAATTTACCTTTCGACGAACTACAAGAACCTTTATATTATGTTACTTGATGCTACGGAACCCTTCATGGGCGAGTCCGACTCGCACTTGGCTGCTTTTTGATATTTGAAACCTAGCCTAGACTTCAACTGTCACTTTCGTATTGTTTAACTCTGTCTTATCTGACATAAGTTGAAACACCACCACTGAAATTGAAACCTAGTGAATGAATGGAACTTGATGGAAATTCGTATTTTTCAAATTCAAATGTGTTTATTCGGAACAGAAAAACAAGGGTTCTAAAATAAATGAAAACGTTGACACTGCAAAAGTTAAAAACTGAGTAGCAGTGCCAGCGCCCTCCTCCGTAACAAAACAAGCATAAATGTTCCACAATCTAAATACAATCTAAATAGTTAAATGAAATACAAAGAAACAAAATAAAAAATATACATAGTACTTATGATAGGTAACAATACGTAATTGAACGTTTATAATTTTGAAAGGGAGTGTCTATGAAAGTGTGTGTATCGGTATGTATGTTCATGTATAAGGGTGTGTGAATGGGTGGATGTGTGTGTATATGTGAAGGTTCCCCGATAACACGAGTCTCTTAAGAGTCAAGGAGAGCGGGAGAACCAACCAATATAGTTGTGTGTTGTTGTGTTGTGTAGAATGTATGTATGTGTATGTGTAATTGTGTACGTATGAGAGAGAATTAGTAGGAAAGAGTGCCAAATCATATACGAGTCATCCCTACATATAGATAATGTAGGGATGAAAATTTTAAATTGCCAACTTGTATCTGTTATTTTAGAGAAACTAATAGTTTTTCAGTTTCCTCGTAAGAAAGCGTTCGGAGCCATCTTAAGCAAGTAAGTTTACATTTGTGAAGGGGTAAAGGGTAGATGTTGATTTCTTTGTTTACTTTATTGTACAGGAAAGGGCTTAGGTAGAAGAAGTGTCTAGTGGCCACAGCAGTTCTGCAGGGCTCTATTTTACAGACTTTATCAGAGCGGCGTTTTTCCATGGCCATGTTGGGATCATACGTGAGTTGTGAGTGTTTCCGCAAGAGTGCAGCCTGGATAAATAGCTGCCGTACCGTTAAAACGTCACAAAGCGAATAGAGCGTAGCTGTCGGAAAACGTCTTGGGTTGGATGTCATCACCTTTAGGACAGCTCTCTGCGCTCTTTCCAGTCTCATCATATGCGTTTTTGTAGACGCGCCCCATGCAGTTATACAATATGTGAGGAGTACTGATTGAGAAAGGGCATAGTAAACCATTTTAAGGCAGTTAAGATCAGCACTATTTGGAATTGCGTAACGCCGAAATGAACTTCAGTTGGATACTTTAGTTTTAAGACAATAACAACAAAATTCTGACTGAGTCGACCAGTGACAATTGGCTTTAATTTCACTGATAATGGATTTCAAGTTAGACAATAAGGCTGCAGGGTCCATGTGATAATGGCTTACACCTAAGAACGATGTATTTACCTAAACTAAACCTTGTGTATCCAATAAATATATTGAGTATTGATTCGCTACAAAACACAGGCATGCCAATAAATAAAAAAGAAAACTTGGGATACGTACTGGGCTCGAGTAGGCTGCGTTACTAGAATTCTTAAGTGCTATAGCGGCGACTTGTCTGTCTTACCAGACACATAAGAGCTTTATTCGTGATGTGACTGTAATGTAACTGATTCTAAGTACGTACTAAGTAAAATTTAGAGTTGTTTTTCTCTTGGGAATAGCATTTGTTTTAAAAATGCTAAAAATAAAGACTAAAATTACCTAATTTGAAGTTTCATATCTTATTATTAGAACAGGTTCAACTACTAAATATCTGCGATCCAAAACCGTATGTGATTAATTAATTAAATTACGTATTTCTTTCCTGACCTTTTATGATCTTTGGAGTTTATTATCGAGCAAAACAAGAAAGGCCTGATATAACAATGATAATCATAGAACATTCTCTGTACCACGGATGATGATGATGATTTTCTGGCCGTTTTCGGATACGGTGACTGTAAATGGTATTATTGTTTACTGTTTGGGGGCTTCGTTGTTCTGCCCTCTGAAGGGCAAGTCCCACTTCACTTTTTCGATGTTTATTTTTGCTAAATAATAGCAGTGAAGTTCCAGGAGCAAAATTCTCGGGCCGACCGAGATTTTCAATGTCCCAAAGGTACACATTGGCATTGCACAACCCCGCACTTTTTCTACGTTTTCCGTATATCGTAGCTGTCGAGGCTTCTACGATGAGGTCGTCGATGAATTACTCAAGGAAATCATCAATTCTCTCTTCGAAAAGAAGCAATAAAATAAAATTACAAAATGATCTCGGTCGGTCCGAAAATTAGGCTCAAGTTTCAACCTCTTTCTTGCTCACAAGTTTTTTTTTTTTAATGATGCATAATTTTTTTTAAATTATAATTATGTTGATTATATGTACTATATCATGTAGTATGTATTATTTAATTCTAATTAGCGGAATAACCTTGATTTTTAAATCAGATAAAAAAGTAACTGATTGAATACTGTACTCATTTGTAATATAAGGATAAGGAATTTCTCTGTTTGAATACACAAAGCTACTCTTTATTCGTCGACCGCCCAAAGGGATGGTAATGATTTTCGAATGTATTTATGTTACTTTGTAAGCCAATGCAGCCTTGATATATTCCTCCGCGACCTCCGTTCAGTGCGGACGTGTGTAGCGCGAGCTCTTAGTTCTTTCAACAATTTGTAACAATAAAGTCTAAAATCCAGTGATTTATTCCGTCAGTGTGTGAGCGAGAATCTGAGTGAAAAAGCCAACCCTATAAATCAAGCCTCAGTTGCGTTGCGCGTACTCAAGGACGGCCAATTGAAGGTCGCACTACTACTAAAGCGCTGCAAGGACCCGCCCCTAATATCTACGTGTGCGTGTGCGCAGGTGACGTCCTACCTACTACCAAACTTTGCCGTCGGAACATTTTAGGCCTACTTTTTTGTCAAGTGCAAGAATAAAATGTCCGTTCCACGTTCTCCTCCACCGGAGCCCTCAAACTATCGCCTGAGGACCCCACCGGTAATCCATCATAGCTCGGACTCTGCATTGAACACTACCTCGGGTGCCGAAGCTACCCAGAAATTCTCTAAACGCCGTAAACATACGTTTGATGATTTTCCATCACAATCAGATGATTCAAATGACATAAGGCTAATGATCACCGAATTAAAAACTCAGCAGGAAGAAAAATTTGAAGCCTTATGCAGTGCCATGAGCACTATTATCAACCAGAATCAGGATATACAAAAATCGGTGGACTTTATGACTGGTCAATACGAAGGTTTGTTGACAAAAGTAGCTGGTTTAGAGAGCGACAACTTGGAATATAAAAACCGGGTCTCGACTTTAGAAAATAAGATTGAATTACTGGAAAAACAAGCTTGCAGTTCCATGATCGAAATCAGGAATATTCCTAAGCAGTCTAATGAGAATAAGCAGTTGATAACTAGCATTGTCCAGAGCGTAGGTGTATCCCTGGGCCTGGACACCCCTATCCAGGCCTCAGAAATAAAAAATATTTACCGTTCCAAGCATGAGGCTTTAGTGGTTGACTTCACCTCAACCACCAGAAAGGAAGCAATGGTTGCTGAGTACAAGAAGTTAAAGAAAACAAGATTGGAGAATAAACAACCTCTTCTCAACACAGCTCAGATCAAGCTACCGGGGCTTCCTCAACCTATCTTCATCTCTGAATACCTAACTTTCAAAGCTCGGCGTGTTTTCTACCTGGCGCGTGAATGTGTCAAGGACAAGAAGCTGACTTCGGCGTGGACCTCATTTGGGAAGGTCTTGGTAAAAAAAGAGGCAGACTCGACACCTGTCCGGGTTGAAGAAGAAGAAGAATTGCTTAAATTGACAAAGTGACTAGTCGTATTGTTTTTCTCATCAGTCTTTTATTACTGTTACAATGTTATTATGGTACTTTGTATTTACATAATTGTTTTACTTGCTAGTTATGTACTTATTCTTATACTACACACTACACTACACAATTTATTCACACCAGCACACACTCAACTTACAGCCAAACTCGACACTAATCATCTAATGACGGTGCATATTACACGCGTACCTAATTATTATTCCCGTAACCAAGTTGTCGTTACATCTAGGTTATTTATTGTTAACAAGCTATCTTTAAACCTATTCCGGGCCCCGAGTTGCCTTCTAACCAACCTACTCCACGAATACCCCATCTACGGCGATGCCAAAAGAGGGGACCCCATGCGTATTTTAGATAATGGTTAAAATAAGTGTTGAGCCCATCAACTTGGGCCTGGACTCGTTATCGATAGCAAAAACCATAAAGTGTGACATCGAAGAGGTTAAAAGTCACATTCATTTCAGTAATCCAAATAACTCACTAAAAATTTTATCTCAAAATATTAGGAGCGTGAACTGTAACATTCATAATTTTACCACTCTTGTTCTCAGATCTAACCTTGACTGGGACATTATGGTCCTTACAGAGTGTTGGCTACCCAAAGCTAAGTCAATACCTCAAGTCGCTGGCTACAACCATGTCACCACAACTAAACACAGAACACAGAATGAAGGAGTGGTGGTTTACTATAGAAACAATCTTAGAGTAGTGACCGAGGAATTGCAAATCAATGATGCTAACGCCCTGCTTTTAAAAGTCAACAAGGATACTTGTATTTTAGGTATTTACCGTCCCCCAAATGTGACTGACACAATTCATTTCACGAACTCTATTGATCTTCAGCTGTCTAAGCTAAGCTCTTTTAAAAACATTTTTCTATGTGGTGATATTAATATAGATATAATACCTAATTCAACTGACAAGCGTGCTCACGAGTACCTTAACTGCCTTGCTAGCCACTGTTTATTGCCAGGCCACACACTCCCTACACATGGCCGTACCTGTCTCGACCACATGATGGCTAAAACAAAACAGGAGGCCCTCTGTTTTGTTACTGAAACATCCATAACAGATCATGAATGTGTAGCCCTTGTCCTTAACTTAAACTCCCAGTTGTATCACTGTGCTAAGTCTTCATCTCACATCAACTACGAATCCCTCGACAAAGCAGTTGCAAATATTAACTTCCGAGATATTCTATCATGCGATAACGTGAACACAGCTACAGATAGGCTAATCGACTGTCTTGGTTCTGCTATTAAAAACAACTCAAGAGTGTCAAAGGTTCCAAGGCGAAAAGAGATCTTCAAACCTTGGATAACCAAGGGACTATTGCGCTGTATGAGAAACAGAGATAGTTTATACAAAAAATTGAAAAAAGATTCAGATAATGAGGTGCTTAAGACTACGTATAAACGATATAGAAACTTTTGTGCCGCTCAGTTGAAAAAAGCTAAGAAACACTACGAAAGACAGGAAATAGAGAACTCGAAAGACAATAAGAAAAAATTGTGGGAAGTAATAAGAAATGTTGGTGGTTTGAATCAAAAGGCAGATCATTCATCTTGCTTGTTGGCACCAGCAAATCAGTGTGGTAGCGTAAACGAGGTTAATAAGTTTTTTGTTAATGTAGGACGTAAGCTTGCAGAAAATTCCTGTGGAAATAGACCCTTCAATGTAACGATAAGTTTAGATAATAATCACGCAACAGTATTATCATCTTGCAACTCTCTTGTCCTCCTACCGGTGGATGAGGATGAAATTTTACGCCTAATCAACGGCCTAAAAGACAGCTGTGCAATGGGGTTAGACCAAATTCCTAGTAAAATCATCAAGAGGTATTCCCACTTTATGACGAGCCCCATCGCCCACATCTGCAATCTATCCTTGACCACTGGTGTCTTTCCCCACGCATTTAAAACTGCACTTATTAAACCTATCTACAAGGCGGGAGATAGAGACTGTGTTAATAACTTTAGGCCAATATCAATTCTACCAGCTCTCTCTAAAATTCTGGAACGCGTGTTAAACAATCGCCTAGTAAAGTTTTTGGAGTCCAGCAACCTGCTTTCATCATCTCAATTTGGTTTTAGGTCAGGAAAATCGACAAATGATGCCGTCCATTTCCTTGTTAATTCAATTGTTACAAGCCTAGACGAAAGGAAAAAATGCCTGACAATATTCCTTGACTTGGCTAAGGCATTCGATACAGTCTCTATCCCCCACCTACTTCACAAGCTTGAAAGGATTGGTGTCCGCGGTCTTCCTTTGGATCTATTTCGAAGCTACTTGAGTGAGAGATCTCAGCGGGTCAAAATTGAACAATGGCTCAGCGACGAACTTCGTATAAACTACGGGGTCCCGCAAGGGAGTATTCTCGGCCCGACTCTTTTCCTCGTCTACATAAACGATCTCTGTAACATGCGTTTTCAAAATGGCTCAATACTTACGTTTGCAGACGACACGATACTTTTCTTCAGCGGGGATACCTGGGAGCATGTATTTACAGAATCAAATAGGGGTATGAAAGAGGTATGTCTGTGGCTCAAGAAGAACATCCTAACTCTCAATGTCTCGAAAACAAAATATATTGCTTTTGCTCAAAGGACTAACCTGCTTCCTCCTCCTTCCTTGACCATCACAGCCCATGCGTGCAACTCTGTGAGCTTACCTTGCTCCTGTCCCACCCTTGAGAGAGCCGTTTCCCTAAAGTATTTAGGCATCACCATAGACCAAACACTAAGCTTCAAACCTCACATCGATATTCTTGTGTCGCGGCTGCGTAAGCTTATCTTCATCTTCAAAACATTAAAAAACATTGCAGGCCGCCGAATCATTAAAATTGTCTACTTTGCCATGTGCCAATCCATAATAGATTATTGCATTACCTCATGGGGAGGTGCTGCTAAAACCCATATGATCGATGTAGAAAGAGCTCAAAGGGCAATACTGAAGGTGGGCTCAGGTCTTCCCTGGCGCTACCCTACCACGGATCTATATTTGGATTGGAGTGTTCTTACAGTCAGACAATCTTTCGTTCTACAACTTGTTCTTAAGCAACACTCTCTTCTTGAATATGATCCAATGCTTGCATGGGAAAAGCGGAGAAGAGGAAATGTTTGTGCCCCCGTTAACTTTCGTACAAAGATTACCCAAAGGTTCCTTTGTTTTCTTGGCCCTTATTTATATAATAAACTTAACAAAACTCTTGAAATATATCCACTCACAAAAGCAAAAAGTAAAAAAACAGTTCTCGAATGGCTAAAAACTATGACCTACGATGAAACAGAAAAGCTCCTAATCCCCACTAAATAAGCCTTATTCCTGTCTCCACATCCACCTATTATCATTCCCAACTAGAATATGCACGCATTTCCACCCACATCATCCACTTACATCACACAAACACCAGTCACGTCACACACCCTATCTACACTCATACACACACACACCGACACCCAACACAATACTACACACCCTTTCACTACACACTCACGCACACATCACATTTTTTTATATTTAGCTGCAGATACCTATTGTTATTTGTTTGATTGTAACTTTTAAGTAATCAGCGGAGTGGGGTCCTGGTGTCCTGTAGCACAGGTTTAACTAAAACCTATTTCAGGCACCAGTCTCTCGCAAAACAGGTCTACTTATGTAAGGTCAACTACAATAAGGCTACTTATATTAATATTATTATACCTTACATGTACATTAATCTTAGACTTTATGAGAGAAAATAAATGCATTTTATTATTATTATTATTATATTTGGCAAATTAAATGTAAGGCCTGCACACACCTAGGCCGCTGTCGTCAGCGATCAGTGAAACGCTGTCAAATTTGACAGCGATATTTGACAGCGTTTCACTGATCGCTGACGCCAGCGGCCTAGGTATGTGCGCAGGCCTTTAGGTATTTGCTGAACCCGCAGAGAAAACCGATACTGAATAACTGAAATGGTTAATCTACCTTACATATTTTAACGTTGACTATAAATTAACGGATATTATGTAATATTATCATATAAAATAGGTATATCTAAATCATATTATTAAACATACTAATATGAAAAAGAGAAAATAGATTTTTAATATTTGTAACGAATAAACCAAAAACTGCTGGTCCAATTTAAACAATTATATTGCTATAAGACGATAAGGGAATGAAACAAGAAAATCGAGGAAAAGATATTGAAATCTGCACTAATTTTTATAAAGACCTGTACTCAGACAACACAAACCTTTTAACATTGTCTACCAACAAACCTGATGATACCTTACCTTACTCGTGCCCTGAAACGATTCCTTACATAACTGGGCTGGAAGTTCACAAAGTTCTGAGCAAAATGAAGTTCAATAAATCTCCGGGCAGTGATGGAATAACAACTGAAGCCTTAAAAACAGGAGAAACTACACTTTTACCACCGATAACGAATTTGTTTAATTCAATATTAAAAACAGGCTCATTCCCAGATCGATTTTGTCATTCCAACATCATCCTCCTCCACAAAAAAGGTGACAAAGCAGACATTAATAACTATAGACCCATAAGCCTTGTTTCACACCTTTATAAGGCGTTCATTAAAGTCATCGAAAACCGCATATCGGGACAGTTAGAGCAGGAGCAACCACCAGAGCAAGCAGGTTTTCGACGAGGACTTTCTACAACCGACCACCTTCACGCTATAAACCTCATCATAGAAAAACACCAAGAAAATAACATCCCTTTATACACCCCTACTTTTTAATTACCAAAAAAAAAAAAAAATGCCGATATTGGCTGCCGATACTGAACACATCCACGAAACAAAAAATTTTTTTTTGAGACAAAAAAAATCTTTTTAAATAACCACAATTTTTAGTCAAATATTGAGAAATGATTCAAAAAGCAAAAATCATTTCATTCATAAACGCTAAATACCAAGTGGAACCGAACAGCGTAATTTTTTTCTCTCTAGTACTACGTAACTAATATGTCCATAATTTTATGCAGGATTTCTGAAAATTTTAACATTTAATAACTTTGTCATTTTATCGAAACTAAAAATTCTGATTGTACATTCATAATGTTCTATCCCTACTACATTACCCTATTTTTTTCTGGTAATTAAAAAGTAGTGGTGTATATTGCCTTTATAGATTACTCGAAAGCATTCGACAGTATCACACACCCATCCATTTTTAAATCTTTAGAGAACCAACACATTGAATCTACTTACATCCACTTAATTCGTAAAATCTACTCCAATAGCACAGCTGCAATAAAACTTGACTTGTTAGGACCTACTTTCACAAAAGGTGTGAAGCAAGGTGATCCTCTATCTCCGAAACTATTTACAAGTACCCTCGAGGAGGTGTTTAGGAAGCTGGCGGCAGGATGGGATGGAAAGGGAATTGACGTCGGCGGAGTAAAGTTGACTAACCTTCGCTTCGCCGACGACATTGTCCTATTTTCAACATCCTTTTCAGAGCTACAAGTGATGCTTGAAGACCTTAGCATGGCAAGCCTTGAGGTTGGGCTTAAGATGAATAGGTCGAAAACCAAGCTCATGACCAATAGCGTTAAAACCAAAGTTGAAGTAGACGGGGAAGAATTGCTTTACGTGGAAGACTACATCTACCTTGGCCAAATAGTATCCTTCGAGTCCAGGCAAGACAAGGAGATCGCTTGGCGAACCGAAAATGCCTGGAGGAGCTATTGGGCCATGGGAGATCTGATGAAAAGTCCCGATTTCCCACTGTCACTAAAACGAAAGCTGATGGACACATGCATTCTCCCCGTCTTGACCTATGGTGCGCAAACTTGGTCATTGACGCAACTTCAAAAGTCCAAACTCAAGGTTTGCCAACGTGCGATGGAGCGCAGTATTCTAGGTGTCAAACGACTGGATAGAATCCGTAACACAGAACTGCGCTCACAAACACAAATCGCAGATGTAGCTTTGAAAGCCTGAAATGGAACTGGGCTGGTCATATTTGCCGTATGCCAGATGAGCTGTGGGCAAAGATAGCCAGCGATTGGCATCCTGACCCAGCGAGAAGGCGACGCGGCAGACCAAAACGGAGATGGCGAGACGAGCTTGATGGTTTCCTGACGGATTGGGCAGTCGTAGCCCAGGATCGCGATGTCTGGAAGGAATGGGGGGAGGCCTTTGCCCAGCAGTGGGACCCGGAGGGCACATAATAATAAAAATTGCTATTAGAATTCAACATTATCTCTGAGTAGGTAACCCGGCTTCTCACAGGTGTAATTTAGAAAAAAGAAGATGTAAAATGTGAAAAACATCCTTTGAATTTTCCACCCGTGCGAAGCTGGTGCGGATCGCTAGTAATTAAGGCTTAATCACAAATGATCCAAAGTGATCTCAGAACACGGATCTCATAGAACACAAATCAAATTGATAATTGTGTTCCTAGGATTGAGTTTATACAGGATGTTCTTAATAAGAGATCTGAGGTAATACTTTCCCTGGTTCACAGTTGGGAAGCTGTTTCGGTTCTCGCTTAATAATAACTCATTCATACGCACAGGAGCGTTTTATTTTATAAATAACCAGATTCTCCCTCGTAATTTTTCTTTTCAATAATTTTTATCGCTTATTCTCTACCTACACCCTGTATACTGTATGCTAATACCGCCGATCTGAGATCATGTAGCTAAAACCAAATCGATCGTCACCAAGTTTTATTGCTATTCAATTCGATTATCATGTTATTCAAATTATATCCTTCTAATATTATACATAGATCAAAAGATTATTATTGTTGATGCTAGTGTCCAACCCACTCATATCGTTAAGCGTCTGAACAGTTATGGATGAAACTTGTAGTGTACTTAGCTGGTTTTCGGAATAGGACATCACTACTGCGATGGGGCAACGAGTCTCATCACTAGTTGCGAGGGAAAAAATGGCGTCGTATGCGTGGATTGATATTTGTTTTCCGTGTTATAAAAATAAACAGAGTTGTAACTGTATTCAATGGATAGTTTTTAATAGGTAATAGTTTTTTCGCCCTAATAATACATAGTTCGTAACCTAAAAGAACATTACTTAGTCTAAAAAGTATTTCATCTAGCTTAATTTTAGTATCTCACGGGAAAACCTAGACTCCTAGGTAGTTAGACCTAGCTTTAAGATTAGAACTTTTAGTTTAAAAGTGGTCCTAGTGATACTACAGAACCAAATATTTTTTGACTTAACTTTGATCTTCACTATCGAGCCTATACCAAGATAGAAGATAGATAGAATTCTAATCTCCAAGAAACGCATATCCTCTCAGATTCCTTGGTGTACTAACTATGGGATATCTCCGTCTTAGAGATCAAATTTCTCTTTTTATTTGAATGGTTGGTTTACAATGTTGATCTTACGAGGCCTACTGTTAGCAGAACTGCTAGATGTTTTCTCTTTTGCAGAATCTAGCAGAAGCCGAGTACGTTGTAGCTGTCTTCATGTACATGAGGCTGGTTGGCTGGCCGGCCGAGCGTATTTCAATACTGACCACTTATAATGGACAGAAGCATTTGATACGAGACGTCATTGACAAACGATGCGCCGACAACCCTCTGATTGGAAGACCGCATAAGGTAACCTACCATTTACATTATTAATTCATTTGCTTACATCATTCATTCATTTGTTTAGATAAATTGCCTTTATTTACATCATTTATTCATTTCCTGACGTCGTTCCATGGTTTGCTTAAATCTTTCATTCATTTACTTACATCAGTTATTCATTTGCTGGAGTCATTTCATTTATTTAAATCATTCATTTGCTTACATCAGGGGTTCCCAAACTATTTTGGACAAGTGACCCCTTTTCCAAAATGAAACGTTACCTCAGACCCCCATGGCCAAATTACCTACTTTTAAGATCAACCCCCTTATTCATAATGATCCGCTAACTTAAAACAGCTGCTACAGTGTTATTAACCGACTTCCAATCAAAAAGGAGGAGGTTCTCAATTTGGTTGTATTTTTTTTTTCTATTCTTTTAATGTTTGTAACTGCATGCCTCCGTAATTGATGAACAGATTTAGAAAAATATTTTTTTATCTGAAAGGCACTGCTTCCAGATTGGTCTCATTTTAATTTTATTAAAATCGGTGTTGCCATTTTTTTTTAATGTTTGTTACTGCATGCCTCCGTCATTTATGAACCGATTTAGAAAACTGTTTTTTTATCTGAAAGGCATTGCTTCCAGATTGGTTTCATTTTAATTTTATTAAAACCGGTGCAGCCATTTTTTTTTTAATAATTTTTTTAATGTTTGTAACTGCATGCCTCCGTAATTGATAAATAGATTTAGAAAATTATTTTTTTATCTGAAAGGCACTGCTTCCAGATTGGTCTCATTTTAATTTTATTAAAATCGGTGTTGCCATTTTTTTTAAATATTTTTTTTAATGTTTGTAACTGCATGCCTCCGTCATTTATGAACCGATTTAGAAAATTATTTTTTTATTTGGAAGGTTATTCTTACGTCCAGATTGTCCCAAACGAATTTCATTAAAATAGGTTTAGCCGTTTGGCAACGAAGTCGGTTTCTCTAGTTTTTTAAACTTATAATTATTTTTCATTCTGAATTAGGTCAATAGAAGAAGACAGAGTGAGAATTAGCAATGCTTTAAGTTAGCAGACTATTATTTAAGGGGCCTATCTTTAGTTTTCTTTCTATTGATACAAAATACATAGGTGCTAAGGTACAAATTGGAAAACTTTGCACTTGGTTAAGTGATTCGTAAATTCTGTTTCAGCCACTTTACTTCACTTAATTTAGCTATTTTATAACTTTGTCATCTCTTGAAATAAATGAGTACTTATATGAGTTACTATCGTTCAAGCTCCAACGAATTTCAAAACGCAAATGAACTTTCAACCTAAGTGCAAGCTCGTTAAATAGTAAAATCAGGAACATGTTTGGATTTGCAACTTGATCATGAATTCGTTCGTGTTAAATCATGTATGCGTCAAATAGAGAGCAAGTCAAAACGCGCCTGAAAGATGTACGCTCGAACTCATTCATCTTGCACAAACTTGTCCACACTGACTTGCCTAGTTTTTCATCTTGTACGAACTTGATACTTTACATTAGGTACTACAACAATGCTATTTCCTACAAAAATATTAATTATTCTTAGTACACGTAACACAACATAAACAATACAGTACCGACCTACCTAAAGTTTTAAATAAGAACGTGTGGTAATTTAATAGGGGGTCGATTTTTAGACCTCGTTGACCCCCAAAATCGGTTTTCGTTTATATCGACCCCTAGGAAACCAATATCGACCCCAAGGGGTCGATATCGACCACTTTGGGAATCCCTGGCTTACATCATGCATTTATGACTGGCCTCAGCTCAGTTGGTAGTAGCTCTGCCTTTCTGCGCCGTAGGCCGTAGATTGGATCCCCACCGAGAACAAATATTTATGGAGATTATAAGGTCAGTGCTATTTATGGCGACCTTGGCAATAAACGGTATCACTCATTACACGACCACAAATCATTTTAATTGGTGTACTTAAAAAGTTAAGTGGTATTGAGTGCTTTGATGTAACTCTTTATTGGTTGTAATTTTTGAGACGATCTTTCTGTGCTGCTTGGTTGAATTTGCTGAGGAGTTTGTTTTGTAGGATTAGATCGAAATCATCAATTTTTCTTGTCAACTGTACAAATTACTTTTTTTAGTAACAAATGAAGTTTTAACCAACTTCATAGCATGCTAAACCGGTTTTGTTGTTTAAATAACCCAATCTCTATCTCTATGGAACCAATCTGGATGTATTTATTGAAATAGGTTATTTTATACCCTTCTGACAAAAAATATAGAATTCAGATAAATCGTTTTTGAAATCTGTTCATAAATGACGAAGTTATGCGAAAGCAAACATGAAAAAAGAAACCGAAAATAAACACAAACCGACAAAATAAGCCCGAATTGAGAACTTCCTCCTTTCTTATTTGAAGTCTGGTAAAAATACTTTTAATACATATTTGTAGTGAGGTTATCTCATTTTGTATTTCCCATGATCCAGAATCCCAGACGCTTTGACCGCGCTGTTGGCGTTGCTACAAATAAGTCCATTAAAACCCAAACATTTGGTAAAACCCACCTGGCACGTGCGCAAACATGTTTATCCAAAATATAGGACCGGTAACTTCTACGCAGTCTCTAGAACCCCCACAATGTTTTTAACTATAAAAAACCTACAGATATTTGAATAAATTTTAATCAAACCAAATTTTCCGATCTGAAATTATTTATTCCGATGAAAATATTGAGATAACTATGCAATATTTTTGAAACTACCTAACCTACACTCATCAACATTGTCTAGGGATATTCAACATTTTGTTGATTTTTACAAAAACTGAAAATAATTTGGTTAGAAACTAAGTATGGCAAGAATCTTTATTTTGTGTTGATTAATAATAATAAAATACAACTGTTTGATAATATTTATTAATATAAATTAAAGTAGGAACAAAATCTCGACATATCAGAACATCAATTTGAAACGGAATATCCCTAAATTAAATTAAACCCTAACTAAATTAAATTCTTCTTTCTAGCCTCAAAGGTTTGCTGTAAGAAAACTTTGCCCTCCCTTGAACTTATCTGAGCTGCTTTTAGATGTCTATGCTTACGGTTTGCTCTAACAAAATAACCTTTTCATTACTCATACTCTGAAAGTAGGTCTGAAGTTGCCTGAGGGGCCTAATAGAAAGTAAAACTTTCAGCCCTAGGGAGAATCGCTTTCTACTGACAGCTGTCAAATTATAAAAAAAACAAGTTCTATTTTATTCAACCATGTTCCAACTTTCTAAAGTCTTTCTAACTGCAAGGAGGTCGTTGAACCAAATTCCAACTTTTTATTCAGCAAGTAGGTTGGAAACCCATTACAACGGTAAGAAGTTTAAAAAGTCTAATTAGAGCGCAATAGAAAATTTAAATTTTAACAACATAAAGATAGTATTAAATAAATAATATATCTTCTAAATTACTTGATTAATATATAGCTTCAACTATTTATTTAAAATAACATAAATTTGAGCAAACAATTTACCATTTTTTAAATTATGAAAATGAAAGTAATGGCTGAATAATGCTGGCGAGCCGTAGCCGAAGGCCCGCCAGAGAAAAAGAAAAAAAAAACCGGGAATTCGGCAATTCAATCTTCATTTTCACTAATTTTTCTTTCATGTTTTTATTTTTACTTTCCTTGTATTCGTAATGAAAAGCACAGTGTTTACCTCGGATGAAAGTCTTTTAAGTCCCTCAAGCTCCATTGGCGCCCTCGCTACGCTCTGGCGCCAAACCCGTCTCGGGACTCAAAAAACGTGACTTTCAACACTCAGGTAACAATGTACTATTCATTCCCTATCTATCAATCCCTACTTCATTGGACAGATATTGTAAAAAAAATTCTTGATGAAGCAATTCCAGTTTAACGCTCGCAAGTGTAGTAGTCTAATATTATTGGAACTCGAAACTGACATACATACTCGAAAACGTAATACAAATAAACTTTTATGATGTAACCATATTATACATTGTATACCTTCTTACAAAATTTACAAAAATATTCTGAGAAACAAGGACTTGGCAAATTCGTGTTAAACAAAGCGTAATATTATGTTACAATCATGAATGATGAAAAACACACATGTTATTTACAAAAGAATCTTTGTTTTACTTGTAAAGATTCTTTTGTAAATAACGCTAGCTCTTATGTCCTTGTAGTAAGCGTCATTTTTCTTTGTTTTTAAGTAACTGAGCTGTATCCCACTGTACGAGCTGAACAGGCGCTATTCTTTATGTCAAAAAAAATGATGGAAAAAACGGATAGGCCACCAGTGTAGTGGTCTGGTCTGGCTCTGTCTCTGTCTCTGGTTTTGAGTCTGTGTGAGTGTTGACTAAATAAATCCTACGTCGCAACGTCACACACACAGTGATACACTGGTGAGCACTCACACAGACTCCAAACCAGAGCCAGACAGAGCTTGTGGTAGGTTAAACTGGATGGATTGAATTACTGTCTACTTCAAATAGAAGAGGAGGCATTTTTTGTTTGTTACCGCATAATTTCGTAATGTGAATCGCCAATTTGAATGAATGAATTCATACAGCCGTTTCCATGTTCTGTGGATATCATATTATTAAATCATTAACGATAATACAATCATGTCTGAAATAAGTACATACATTTAGGAGAGACAAACAAGAAATAATTAATAAACACAAATTAAATAATAATTATACAAAATTTTACATCATCAAATGTCAATAAGTACTAGAAATGTCATTATTTATAAAATCATCAATGGAATAAACACCCTTTCAACAAAATATTTTTTAATTTAGTTTTGAATTTTATATTAACCTGTTGTATGCTCAGCCTGACGGCGAATGTTTTAGCTGTATGCGGTAAAATGGCGTATTTTTTTATGAGCAATTTTAGTACTCGGATTTTAGTGAATATTTTTAATAAAATGTTTGGTAGCCACATGGGAAATGTTATTATTTGGTGGTTGGATAACTAATCTATCTATTCACAATCTATTTTATTGTTAAATCATTCTTAGAATGTTGTTTATTGACGGGTAAATGTTACAAAAGACGCTGCCTATACCAGTCATGGGAAAAATAAATATTGTCAATATATTCTGAGAAACATGCTGTTTTATTTTTTTACCCCCTATAAATACAATATTCAAGCTATCGAAATAAATATAAACCTTTATAGTTCTAGTAAAACATCACTCTGATGAACTATTATGAAAATCACGTAGTGAGCACAAACATTCGCCGTGTGGTCATACTTCAACCCAACTTTTATTTCACTTTCCACAAATAAAGAAACAGTATTTTCTTGTAAACATGCGTGTTTTTAGTTGTAAATATATTATTTTCGGCTTGAAAACTGTTATCTACACATAATTAGTAAAATTATCTCGCAATTTCAGTCAAAAACCAAAACAACAAGTGATTTGGCGAGTTTTCACTAGGCGAGTTTTCATTTACAAAACTCCAAATGACTGAACAATCATACTCTATGGAACGAACTGTGTGATGAAGTATAAAAAACAGGCTTCCGATTGGTCGACATGCAGTTATTCTACCAATAGTGGACAATTTACAAAATGTAAAAGAAAACAGACTAATGTTTGTCAAACATTTTGTTCGCTCAGACTTGTATGTGTGAGTGAGAGTCTTCGCGCATGCGCGCAGCTCGGTTTCGGACAGCGCGATTGGTCGGTTGCGGGAGCTCTGATCAGGCCATCCAATAGCGTTGCTTCAAATGCGCAAGGACGGATCAGCTCTCGTACATGTGAAAGACGCCATCTTGGTTTATGTATGTGTGTGTGCAATTGTGCAAAAAAAACAAAAGAATACTGAATTCCTATTGGTTTAAATCAACGACTGAGTGTCTCTATGGTTCATTCAATTCGTTCGGAACAGGGAAATAAAGAAATATAGACTTTATTTCAATAGGTTAAAGTTTAAATCAAGTTGAAATGTTGCACAATGTCAGTGGACTGATCAGGGCTTGCGCAGTTGAGCCCGTCAAACTGTCTGGACTGCGCAGAGCTTGCGCATACGACAGGTTAATCAAGATTTTTCACTCAGTCGGAGGTTTTTTTTTGTGAACCTTATCTGTATCTTTATCTTACCATCTGTGCACAGGTCACCACAGTGGACAAGTACCAAGGCCAGCAGAATGACATAGCTCTAGTGTCGCTCGTGCGCAGCAAGGCGGTGGGACACGTGAGGGACTTGCGACGGCTTATCGTGGCCGCTTCCAGAGCTCGCCTGGGTCTCTACATCTTCGCGAGAGCCAACCTCTTCAAGAACTGCTTTGAACTACAGCCGACTTTCAACCAGGTATAACTAGCGGCACATAAGTCTAGCGCGAGGGGATAGCTGCGCATGTGTACTGTCGGCATTTTTTTTATCATCCGCACTTGATGTGCGGGCTGGTTTTTCCGCAAGTAGGCCGCTGGCGGGCCCTTATTGCGTGACTCTTGACACGTGTTGCTCGAACTTTTTTAGGTTCTACGACACGTCGGTTTCCTCACGACTTGCACAAGTTCTAACAACATTACATCATCTAGGTACAGTCGGCATAAAAAGTAGATTGGCAATTTCAGTCAGTAAATTCCCCATTTTTGTGGATTTGTCAAAGATAAATAAAATATGAATAAAACCACTGGAACTGCAACACTGGGAAACCAGATAGCTGATATTATTCTTATAATATATGTTTTTACTTATGCAATCCTGTATAAGCAAAACCACCCGGTTTTTAGAGAATGGCGGTGACGGCCAAGTCCGAAACCACGAGAGTTAGGCTGATTTTAGTCTCACACTCACCGTCAGTCAGCGCTCATAGCTCAGCGCGTAGTTCGTCAGCGCTGAGGCTCAGCGTGGCTCGTTTTAGTATCGTACTGACCGCCTTACTGCAGACGACAACCAAAATGCAGAGTGTATTAATTATTACCGCTTTGTACTATCTATCCCAAAAAAATAAAAACCGGCGAAGACGAAGACTCCATGTTCATCCATTGATTGAGCAGAGAGCCGTTGCAGGAGACTTTGTCTTGTTATATGGTACTTTGAGGGCTGACGAAAGTAAATTCTGTAACTACTTTCGAATGTCCACTTCGCGATTCGCCATGACTGTACGCGCTGACAACGTCCGCTCCGCTCGACACTAGAACGCTCACTGAAAGCAGAGGCGCTCGTGCGATCGTCAGCGCCGACAGCTACGCGGGGCCGACGCGCGACGCGTACGGCCGCGTAGCTATCAGCGCTGACCACCGTGCGCGCTGATAGCTACGCGTCATTCAAAAACGCTTCCTAGAAGTTCATTATCTCGGCCATCAGCGCTGATGGTGCGCGTGCCGTCGGCGTGAGACTAAAACTAGCCTAAAACCAGCCTTAGGAAAAAGTTGTGAAAAGAGTCATCATCATCATCATTTCAGCCCGGAATCACCCACTGCTGGGTATAGGCCTCCTTCATATTTTGCCAGCCTCCCCTGTCATGCCCTCGATTAATAAGAAAACAATAACTGCATATATTTATTTTATTCAAGAATCTTTTGATAAAAGTTTGAAAAGGAGGTGAGTTTTCTTCCGTGTTAAAATATGAAATAGTGAAAAGTGTTGCCTACGGCCAACCAACTGAGCTGAGATAGTCAAATATTTAAACAAAGTTAAAAGATTCAATCTAATGTTATAGAAATAATTATGTGAACTTTACAAACCAGAAATGCCAATCGTCTTTTGACGCTGACGACACTACTACCTGCGAACGTGAAGGTTGAATTTGGGTTTAACCTTGGGGTCTACCATCGCCTTTTAAGAACCTTCGGATTGTCAGAATTTTATCAGAAAAAGAAACCAAAAATGGAGTACTATGAGACGAACAAAAATGGACAAGAACAAAGAAACTGTGTGCCTATTGAAAGACTTTCAAGGTGGTCCTATTGTCCCATTTGTGGTGGGTTTTTGATTAAACTGGTTTTTATGACCATTCTGAAGCATCGGCCACACTGCGGCGAACAGCTGACTGCGATGGCGAACTGATCGTGTGAACAGCACGTCAGAAACGTGCCCTACGATGCACTGCCATGCGTCCATCAACTTGAGGCATACAGATGTTCAGCCTCACGTACCTACCAGTAATTTCACCGACACCCACACCCTTCAAACCGAAACACATCAACGCTGCTTCACGGCAGAAATATGCATGGTGGAAGTACTTCCCCAGACAATCTAATCTAATGTGTTCTGGACTTATGGATAACCCTAAGTCCAGAATACAATAGGCTGTAAATGTGTTTTTGAGAGTTATTCTAACCACAGAACAAAGTAGAACGGCAAAGTAGAAATGTGGCCGGAAAAGTGTCGCCAAAATACATGAGCATTATGCTCTTTTCTCCATACAAATTCAACATTTTTTTCGGGACTCGTAAAGTGAAAAATGCCTTGCAGCAGCGCAAGAATTACTTTCCGAACAAGTTTAGCGACAATATAAAACATAGAAATACTTTCTTAACATCTTCCTTCCTTCCTTTTTCTTAGAAACCTCATATTTAGTGATATTTTAAATACAGGGTTATTCATTATTAGCTGCAAATACTCAGGAATTAGGTTCAACAACTAAAATAAAAAATATTTATGAAATGATTTTATTTAAGTTTTGATTTAAGTTTTTGTATCAAAATTTTATTTTTATTAATTTCTTTACGGCTTTTGCATAATGATTGCCATGGAGAACAGGACGATGACCCACCCAGGCGGTGACTGAACGCACTGTCGCTCACGGCGCGCGGGCGCGGATCAAAGATCAAAATAGGTCAGGTGCCAGTGATTCCAAAGGATATTCTTTATCGATTTTCTCGGGATTTTCATAACAAAACTTAAAAAAAATCATTTCATAAATATTTTTTATTTTATTTGTTGAACTTAATTCCTGGGTATTTGCAGCTAATTATGAATAACCCTGTATAATAGTGGAAATGTAAAACTGGCGACATCGGCTCCCATACAAACGGCGCATGATCGCATTTCTACTTTATTCTGTGATTCTAACATTGTTGTTTCTTTACGCTCAGCTGGTGGAACGGTCCCTTCAACTAGAACTGATCCCCGGGGAACGGTATCCGGCACAGCGCGGGATATCCGCGCAAGTACCGCCCGAGATGATCCTCAGCGCGCGAGATATGCCACACATGGCACGTCTCGTCTACGACATGTATCTCGAACGAGTGCAACACGCCACGCATCAGTATAAGGTAATTTTGAAAGTCATCACAGGTTTTCTAATAAAAAATAAGCTCAGTTGGTAGTAGCTCTGCCTTCTGCGCTGGAGGGTGTTGGGTCGAGCCCCACAGCAAACAAGTTTGTGTGATGAAAGATGTTTGTTCTCTGTCTGGGTGTTATATTGTATTCTAAGTTGTATACTTAATACTAAGTATAAGTATTATAATCAACTATTTGGTTCCCATAGTACATACATGCTTTGCTTAGTTTGAGGCTGGATAGTTGTGTTCCTCTAGCCGACTCCTACCGAACATCTTATTTCTTGTTCTACAGAAGCCGTAGTTTTTTGCCTGTTCTTCTAGGTTTGGTCGCGTGGAACTGGAACCTAGACTTACCTAGCTTTAAGACGTTTCAAAGTGATCCTTTTCCATATAAAATTGATACGTACCACTTTCTGTCAAAAAAGCGTACGATCATCTCGCAATAGAGATACTGGTCGCGTGAAACTGGCGCTATTATTTGTCTTGTATGATGGCTATTTGAAAATTCAACTTCAATTATACAAAAAGTGGGAAGGTACCTTTACCTCATGATACAACACGAGGTATTTTGGGTTTGTACTGTGTAGATATTTGCAGTTAGCTCATTCCTAAACTCATTCAACAAACATTCAACATACCTTTGTTTACTCTCGGCTCGTAAGAAGTTTTGGTAGAATTTCGTGTTCGCTTTTTTAAATATAGGCTTGCGTTTGACCGCAATCTCACCTGCTGTTAAGAGGGAATCACACAGGCGACTCTCCATACAAACGTAGTCCCCTATTTCCTCCCTGGATAATGCCTCTAGAGTAACCATTTTGTCTCATAAAATCCAGATCTGCTACGTGCTCGTATGTTTTCCTTTTTTTTTTCAGAAACTTATTGATAAAGAAAATATCACCTCCAATTCATATTTCATATAAATCATATGAGGGTCATATTTTCTTTATCAATAAGTTACTGAAAAAAAGGAAAACATACGAGCACGTACCTATATAGCAGATCTGGATTTTATGAGACAAAATGGTTACTCGATAGGCATTATCCAGGGAGGAAATAGGGGACTACGTTTGTATGGAGAGTCGCCTGTGTGATTCCCTCTTAAGTGATGATGCGGTCGACGGTGTAGCACGCTTACTTAGAATATAATATATTCTAAGTAAGCGTGCTACACCGTCGATGTTTATAAGAGTAGAGCGAACAGGCATATTATGCCTGTTCGCTCTACTCTTATAAACATCCAAGTTATAAGTGTCCGGAAAAACAGACGCCGCCGGCAAGGAATTCCACTCCTTGGCTGTCCGCAACATAAAAGTTGAAGCAAAGCGCTTGGTGCGGACAGTTGGAATATCAACCATGTATGGATGTCGCATTTCCGTGCGTCTAGTGATCCGATGATAGAATGGGGATGGAGGAACGAAATCGTGAAGTGCAATCGCACACTCTCCGAAATGCCCTATCGAATCGCTTCATTGTATAAAAAAACATAGGTACATGAATTTCATACAATTTCAAAATAATTTATTGGTTTTTACTATTCAACACAATTATACTCATAAGATCTTACTTCAAATCATGATGATGATGAAGAATCCTAGTTAAAATAAAAAATTAATATTATAGACAATCCACACAACACTATCTAGCCCCAAACTAAGCAGAGCTTGTACTACGGGAACCATATAGCTGATATAATACTTTTAGAATACAATATAACACCCAGACAGAGAACAAACATCTGCGTTCACCACACAAATATTTGTTCTCGGTAGGAATCGAATCCACGACCTACGGGCCTACGGCTAAGAAGGCAGAGCTACTACCAACTGAGCTGAAAGGGTAGTTTCTATTCATAAAACGGTTTCAAAACTTTCTTTTGTTATTGTATTATTATAGTTTATTTTCTCTCAATAAAAAAAATGGAAATTTCGATAAACAACTTCGATAAACTACTTACTGGCATTTTAAAATTAGAGCGTTCTGATAACTCATCAAGGTCAAATGAAATGATAAGATAACGTACACAATGTTTACACATAGGTACTGATTAGTGCACTATCAAAAAATACGTCACTGAGCAAAAAACCCGCATCATTATCTACTTCCGTTTTTATTGGGAAAATGGTTACCACATGGGTTTTTTTCTACTTTATTGGGGAAGCTAGGTCATTTTATGAGATAGCCTGTAGGTTAACTAACACAAATTAACCACAAATTTCTGAGAAATAAATGAATAAAAATAATATTTTGTTGTTGACTGGCCCCTCAGCTCAGTTGGTAGAAGCTCTGCCTTCTGTGCCGTAGGTCGTGGGTTCGATCCCCACCGAGAACAAATATTTGTCTGGTGAACGTAGATGTTTGTTCGCTGTCTGGGTGTTATATTGTATTCTATGTATGTATTTACAAAAAAATAAATACAGCTATTTGGTTTCCATAATACAAGCTCTGCTTAGTTTTGGGCTAAAGTGTTGTTTGGGTTGTCTGCAGTATTTATTTATTTATTTATCTTCCAGGAGTCTCGTTCCACATGGTCCGCTCCGGGAACCGAACGCGCGGCCCGCTCGCAGCAGGCGGAACACTTCGTGCCATCGCACCCCGGTGCCGAGGCAGCCGATAGTGATGATGAGGACACACCGGCGAAGGCTACCTTCACGCCCACTCAAATCGTCAATGAAATCGAGACCAATGAATCTTAGTGTTAGGACTGTTAGAAATAAGGGAGAAAAATAAAAATTATTTTGTAATGCTGTCTGTCATTTTACCATTTCTCTCTGGAATCCTTATGGATTCTCGTTGATTCTAGAGTCCGTCTTAATTAATGGCATCTGTCCATTTCGGAACAATTTTACTAGTGTTAGGTGAGGATATATTGCATAATTAAAATAATTTTTAGTCAAGTCACAGGTCGGCAGTCACTGGCTTAAAAGATGCCTGATTTCTTCTAACCCATCGGAAACATTTTCGTTGAAATCAGGATATCATATATTATATTACACTTTCATTCCAACTGCTACAACACAGCGTTAAATACTAATTGGCTCACACACTGTGATAAGAGCTCAAGTAATGTTGGTAAAAATACCACCGAAATTACACAACAGAATTCAAAATAACACCAGAAAACACTTAAAATTATAAGGGTAAGTAAGTGACTTCCCAAAATGAAAGAAAACGAATCTCAATTCAAGACATGAGTCAACAATGGAGGTGAGATATAAATAAAAACAAACTTTTGCAATAACGATATGTCAATATAATAAAAACCATAGAAAATGCTATTCAACTAGCTTAAACTAGAAAAGTCCCTCGATTTCTCCCGTCTTGGTGTTCAGGTCTATATCATAGATGCTAGGCCTGGTGGGTAGGCCGGGCATTTTGGAGATTTCTCCCACCATGGGGACCACGAAGCGGGCGCCTACTGATGCAAAGATGCCGTTTATTTTAAGGGTGAAACCGGTGGGGGCTCCTTTGATCGCTGCGTCGCCTGTCAGAGAGTTTGATGTCTTTGCCATGCAGATCGGGAATTTGTCGTAGCCCTGTGAACGAGAAAAAAGATTACTACAAACGTAAGATCTTATTGAAGAACGGCCAAGGTTGCGTGGGGTTTCTTGGACCCTTTTTCAGCATGTGTGTAAGGAACCTAGCCGTAGTTTCTTGCCTGTTCTTCTAGGCTTGTTCATGCGGAACTGGTACCTAGATAGACTCACCTAGCTTTGAGACGTTTCAAAGGGATCCTTGTGTTACTATTGAATAAAAACATAAGTATTGCCACCTAGACTCACCTAGCTTTAAAAAGTTACAAAGTGAAACATGGTTCAAGTGAATACCTAGGTACATTATTTTTGACTTTGACGCGCACCATATTTAGTGCGGTGTGTGTTTTCTGACGAACGTTTTGTAGAATTCTCATCATTCCGTGAGAATGTATAAACTTTACTCTGTAATGTAAAGTGTTTACTTAAGCTAAAGATAGCAAATTCTGGTTGAATAATGTGAAGTTGAATTTTTTTATGTAGATAAACGTATTAGGGAGGAGGCCTATACCCAGCAGTGGGTGCATACAGGCTGAATAGATAGATAGATAGATAGATAAACGTGAGCAAAGTCACGTTTATCTACATAATTTTTTTGTTTTTTTTTTGTATGTAGATAAACGTGAGCAAAGTCACAGGCACAGGCAAAGTTTATCTACATAAAAAAAATCAAAAAATCAGCCTCTGTTGCTGACCTAAAGAAAGACAGAAAAGGCGAAGAGTACCTATGCGTACGTTGTAAAGTTGTATCACGATGTGATTTACATAGATAATCATCCGCTTGTTAAGCTTGGCGCTAATATATTATGGGGAGGTGCTTATCCGTGGACTTATTTAGCCAAGACCATACATTGAGCTCCAAAGAAGTCATGCATTACGAAGTAACACACGAGCGCGCACATATTTGTTTAGGGGCATAGTTTCCTATCTGATTTAATCTTAATTAAATCCGTCAGATAAAAGCCTATCCATCATTGTCAAAATCAAGGACGGACATTAATTCGAAGAATAGCGTTACTCTGTCGTTGGAAAATCCAAGGGAAAAATCAGCCATAAACAGACAAAAGATAGCGCAGATTTTCAAAATGCTCGTCTGACCACGGAGATTTTTCTGACTACATCCCAACATGAAAACTCAAGTGAAGGTGTAACACAAATGTACCAAGTGAGTCGATACGTAGGCACGGAAGTACACGACTGGATTTGAACCCACGACCTTCGGATCGGAAGGCGGGGCCGCTACCCCTAGACCACCAGTGCTCTCCCACGCTACCTTGTTAAAACTGTCACAAAAAAGCCCTCAATTGACATCATTTCAGTTCTTATTCTTATGAGGCCTGTGTGGTGGAAGGGAGATGGTGGTATGCCACCATCTCCCTTCCACTAAAGGACTAGCAGACGCACGGCTCAGTACCATCCATCCATACCTGGTTAGCATACCACCCATTCGCACTTAGCGCTTTGGCTCCACCTTTATTTTACGAACCTCCAGGGAATGGAACTCATTGTCGTCGACTTTTTTCCCTGACCACTATAATCTGGGCCTCTTCAAAGCAAAAGTGAATAGGTGTCTTCTAGAGTCTAGTCTAGACTATTCTGCTCCATCGTCGCTTATAGCCAAGGGATAGTTTATATCATGTAAAATAAACAAAATTTACCTTCCCAGTGAACACCTTAATCTTTTCCAAAACATCATCAGTGTACTCGATCTGTCCAGCGCCGTACATCTCAGTCGCGATTTGTTTCACCTTCTCCTGGATGGAGAGAGTGAGAGGGTAGAGGTACTTGAAGGTGGACTCTTTCTCGCATGCTTCAATCACTGCATCAGCCAGGTCTAGAGCGCCGGTGCCTCCTAGCGCCCAATGGTCGCAGACAACTGCTTTGAATGCACCATTTTCGACGGCGTATTGGCGGACGAGGTTTAATTCTGCTTGCGAGTCGTTCCTGGAATATTGAACTAGTTAGACCAATTTATTTATTTCACTACACTTTCCACACCAAATTGCATGATGATAAAAAGCCAACCAATCTTGTGGTGATTGTACAAACGGGTGCCGGTGAAGTTACTGCGGCGCGCGAGGCTGAATATCTGTATGCCTCAAGTTGATGGACGCCGGTGGGTGCATCACGTTCCTGACGTGCGTGGCCTACGAGGCAATGCCTCTTTATAGGCGATGGTATAATAAAAAAGAAATAAAAAATACTACTACTGCTACTGATTGTGTTTAGGAAATACCCTTATCTCTGGAAGAATCTCCTTTTTAACCGACTTCCAATCAAAAAGTCTCAAGTCGGTTGTATTTTTTTTTTTTTAATGTTTGTTACCGCATAACTTCGTCATTTGTGAGCCGATTTGAAAAAATAGTCGTTTTCACTAGTTTTTGAAACTTATAATTATTAGTTTATCTGCTTTACCTACCCATGCTTGTTGACAGCGACCACGACAGGCACTCCAAACTTATTGCCATTGCTGATGTGCTTGCCTAAGTTGCACAGACCCTTCTTCAGCAGCTCCAGATTCTCCTAAACATCAAAGAAAAAAGTATTTATTATGCATGCCTATTTTTGCGATAAACATAACACAGCTGCTTATTTGCAGGCAACTCATTCAAATCAGAATTAATTTATTAGATTTAATTTATCAAAGCGTTAGCCTAGAGCATTCTAGGAAAACCTGCGTAGGTTTTTGGTAGATTTTCCTGTTTACCTATTTTAAAACAACATTAACAAAGTTTCTTAATTTTAGTTTTCACGATCTTTGGCAAACCGCCATAGCAACAGATGGAGCCGGCACGCGCTTATATTTTGGGGTTCCGTACTACAAAAGTCCGATTTTAACGTAATACCTGTATTTGCACCCGCATTTCTGGGATTCACTAGGACATTGTGGACACATGAATTTTGAACCGACTACAAATAAGGAGGTTCTATAAATTAGTTTTTTATTAATGTATTTTATTAATTAATGACTATTATTACTATTTACACAATGAAACTTACAATTAAACAAATATCAAAATAGAAATTCGTTTGTAGTTATATTTTTATTTATTTATATACCTATATTCATTCGTTAACGTCATAATATGAGCCGATTTAAACAAAAATATCTGAAAGTTAAAACTTCCAGATTGCCGATTTGAAATCGGTTGAGCAACTGCTGAAACTGACTTCACAGTCGGATTATCAAGTTTTTAAAACTTATATTATTTTTATAATCATATGACGTTATTTAAAAAACATAAATAAAGCAAAGTTTGCTGTCATGTCGTATAAGGAAGACAAGGAGGCCGCATTCGAAAGACTCAATTTTAGAAAACTGCATCAAAACCTCGACAAGAGCTAAGATCTTAAATTAAAGAAGAGAATCCTCACTGTGCAAGTAATTCGCACTTGCCCGAATGTATTAATGTGTTTCCGCAAGGTTTCCCGAAACACATTAATACATTCGGATAATAATACATGGGAAACCGATTCTGTTATTAGCGAGTTCATTACGTCGGTGGTATTTTTGGGGGCCCACAGCCTATGCGCTGTAGGTTGTGGGTTCGATCCCCACCGAAAACAACATTTTTGTGATGCGTGTGCTCTGTCTGAGGTAGTATAAAGACCAAGGTTCGCTTTAAATATTAATAAATATTTATTTATGAAAATGACTGCACGATTTTTATGGTCAACTCACGCGTGATCAAATTTTCTAATAAGTCAAAGCTTTGATTTCTAACAAGTTAAAGCTTTGATTGAATAAGAAATCGAAGAGAATAATAATTATTTTTGGGATCTTAAGATCCATTTGGTGCTGATGGGATTTGAACCCATGACCACCTTCCCTCGTCTTTTTCGTTTCGCATAGTTAGGGGCTAAAAATAGTGAAGACGTTTGCCAAACATTGACGTTATATAAAAAAGTCAACTCGTAAGTCGTAACGACTAATTTACGTTCTATTAGCGAGTGATTTACGATGACATAATGTTACGTCTGCCGCGTAGGTACCTACTGTTACTATAATTGATAGGTTAGTGATATCAAGTATTTTTTTGTGAAATATGCCTATTTAGGTTGTTTTACACAAATAAACATTGGCATACCTAAACTACGCTATGCCGCTAAGCAGCAAAAGCTGAATCAGGGCCTATTTGGCATAACATGTGGGCACGGGACGTACCTACCTACAGCGCAGATAGTGGAGTGGTAATTAACCTAACCTACCTACTTTATTATTTGTGTTGGATTGTATTTTATTTTCATTTAATTTTTTTGTGCCTATTCAATATTATGTATTGTTTTAGTATTATGTTTGTCAGTGTTCCGTTCTGTGTATGTTATGTTAAATAAATATATTTTCTTTTCTTTTCTTTTTACGCATTTACGATTTTACTCCGATTTAGTTAGGTATATTACAAAATTAATTTCCTTGATTTGAAAATATAATTCAGAATTAAAAAATTTGCGAAGCAGTTTCGAGATTGACCAAAAATGCTTTTGTCCGGCTCAACTCCGCGAAGATCTGACGAGGATCTTCGGCATGATGAGCAGAACAGCTCCTCAAAATACCTACAGTAATTTTCTAGTGTGCTCGCGAGGTCTACAGCCACTATTTTTATATTGTTTTACTCTGCTTTAACAATGTCGATGGTTGCTGCTTTGCTATGGTTGGTTTGGTAGGCATGAATGATAACGTGAAATATTTTTGAAATGCATTTTCGTTCATTGTTTACGTGGTTCAGCTCAAAGTCGCGCAACAAAGCTATGGAGAGAACTATGCTGGGAGTTTCGATACGCGATAGAAAATCATTTCAATCGCGTATCGAAACCTTGGTTCTTCTACGATAGAAATCTAGTTAATGGGAATAGTTTCTTGATAGAAATGAGGATATCCGTAGAAGAACCAAGGTTACCGACATAGCTCTTAGAATTAGTAAGTTGAAGCGGCAATGGGTAGGTCATAAGTATAGCGCGAAGAACCGACAACCGTTGGGGAATAAAGGTTCTCGAATGGCGACCATGAACCGGAAGACACGAAAAGTAGGGCGCCCACCCATCAGATGAACCGAGGTCGCGGGAAGTCGGTGGATGAAAATAGCTCAGAATCGTTCTTCCTGGAAATGTGTAGGGGAGGCCTATGTCCAGCAGTGGACTTCTTCAGGCTGATGATGATTATGATGATGATTGAGTGGTTCATGACTCATATAGACCACTTTGTCGCTTACTGTACTTACTATTGCAATTATAGTAGGCGCATCGAATTGCAAATTGATTGTTTCTAGACCTTGTGAGTTGTACAGTTAACTGAGAACTGCTACTTAATATTTGTGTGGTGAAATGTTTGTTCTCTGCCTGGAGTTTTATATTGCATTCCAAGTAGGTATGCATGACTGTATTTACAAAAAAGTATCAGCTATCTGGTTCCCATAGCACAACCTTTGCTTATTTGGATTTGCTTATAGAGTGTGGATAGTTTAATCAAATAAAATAAAAAATTAAAACTTAATTTGCATTAAGACTAAAAAACTATGTTATGAGCCCGAACCAAACGATTTAGATATTCTGATATAACTTATCAACTTCTGATTCTAACAGTATCATACACATTGCATAGAAATTATAGGACTCAACAAAGGTATCATAACTGCATAGGTACTAGTTTCCTAGTCGCAGAAGGTTATTTGCCTACATGGGAATATCGCTAAACGCTTTTATGACTATACATTTAAGGTCGAAGTTTCGAAATCACAGCATCCTTCCATTAATTCTATCTTTTAGCATATCGAATGGCTAAAATATGGTTAGCATCAACGCAGAACAGATCCTAGATTACAAAGTGATTCATTATAAGTGCTCTAAGTTTGAATTTGTCTTTTTTTACGATTTTTTTATGGAACCGGTCCGAGATGAGAATTTTGCGCACATTTTTTATTCTAAATGACATCGTTTATAAGCTAATGGCTATCACATAATGCCACCACGACAAGTGCCAACTGCCGAAGTGCCCAGGATATTAAAAAATAAACAGGACTTTGGACCTAGATTAAAATAACATTTTCGAAGACGTTTGCCACTGATTCACTATTTTAGCATCGGCAAAGCGTGCGACCTGTCACGTATATCCACAGTATTCATTTGCTTTTTGGGATTGCAAAAGGTCCTCCTTCAAAAAGCTAGCTGTTAGAAGACAAAAATACTTTTTTCCCCAGACAAGTTCCCCATAGTTTATACTAACCTGAACATAAACATCGTGGAGCGGGAGTCCAGCTGAAACGGGTGGACCGCCGCCATGCATTTTGAGTGCACGAACTGTTGCAACAATGACAGCACAATGCGGCTTGTCTCCACTAGCACGGCATTTGATGTCGAAGAACTTCTCCATACCTGGTTTCAAAAGACTCATTCGCAAAAACTGTCTAGGCAGGAACTAAACCTGCTCTAACATCATCGTTACCATAAGGGTCCGTTCACACAGACCGGCTTGGAGAGGAGAGCAGATTCTTATCACGTTGAAAACAGAGTTTTTAGTAAGTATTTGTAGTAAGGTTGATTTTTGCATCTGCACTGCTTTTGTCATTAAGAATGCTTGAACGCGCTTGGTGTGAAATAATAAGAGGAGCTGACCGGCTCCAATCGCGTACTTTTCTCGTCGGCTGCGAGCGCCGACCAACGAACTCCAAGCGTATACGATCCGGTCTGTGGGAAAAGAAAAATGCGCACCGATGCTCTCCGAGCCGGTCTGTGGGAACGGACCCTTAGGCGTAGCAGAACGTGATCGCACGTATTTTTGACAGTGTATAGTGTGGTACACGTTATTATTTTATAGAAACATGAAGCTGTATGTGACGGCTAGGGGCGCTTTTCGGATTTTCATACAATTAGTAGTAGTAGAGCACTTTGTAAAGTGCTCGTCCGGGGAAGTACTACCACCATGCCTATTTCTGCCGTGAAGCAGCATTGCTGTGTTTCAAGTGCCTCAAGTTGATGGACGCAGGTAAGTGCATCGTAGGGCACGTTCTTGACGTGCGTGACCTACGAAGCAATGCTTCTTTATAGGTGATGTTTACCACTTAACTTCATCACTAGCAGTTGGTGTCCGGTATTTTTTTTTTTGGTGAACTGTTGTGAATTATATTTAAATACGAATTACATACTGATTAAATATTAATATTTTTCGATCTTACCGACATAATAATAAACTCCACTACACGTCAATAGATGGCGTTCTCTGTCCCACTAACTCATGACTTAATCAACAGATGGCGCTAAGAGTTATGATTTTATGATAAAATTGATTATTTACTTTACGATTAAGGGGACATTTTCTTAAAATGTATCCTAGATAGATCGTTTTATCGTCCCCGAAAACCCCTGTATACTTAATTTCATGAAAATCGTTGGCTCAGTTTCCGAGATCCTAAATATATATATATATACAAGATTTTCTCGTTTAAAGGTATAAGATATGCTTATTCCATTAGCTAGTCGTAAAAAAAAAATAGACATCACTGTCAAAAAACGTACGGTCAACTCCTTCTGGACCCACAGTTAAGACGGTGAGTAAAAGAAGAACTAAGGACTTTGTTGTATAAAATGTTGTCTAACCAATATCAGAGCCGAAGCCAGCCTCAGTAGCCACATATCCATTCTCGCTGGCCAGTTTCATGGCGATCTTATCAGCCAGGATAGATGAGCAGCCGTGCGCGATGTTAGCGAACGGGCCTGTGTGGACTAACACAGGAGTTCCCTCGAGAGACTGCATCAGAGTTGGCTCGAAGGCATCCTTTAGTAGCACTAGGAGAGCGCCGGTCATACCCTGGGGAGAGACAGTTCTTTGATTATCTAAATAGTATATTACATACCCAGGGAAATAAAATAAGGAATGTCTCAGATCACATGTAATTGTTTACCGAGGCGAAGTCGAGGTTTACAAACATTTGTGATCTGAGGCATTCTTTTTTACTTCCCGTGGTGTGTATACGATTTTTCTGCTCGATGAGGACGGAAAGGGGGAACTTCGGTTCATGCAGCGGGCCGAAAGTTGCCACTTTCCACCCGGCGAGCTGAAAACAACTTCTTGCTCGATAATTTCAGCATTTTATATGAATCACTGAATGGCGACCACGAAGGTATAGGCATAATAGGCAAGGTGTGAACTTCTTGATCAAAATGACAAAAGCGTATCTTTCAGGGTAAGTTCTATATGAATCTTAGCCATACAATAACATCATCAGGAAAGTCTAGAATAATGGAGAATCAAACTTTGAAGACATACTTGTCTAATCTAGTATCTACTCTTTGATGATCATTTCTAACAGCAGAATCCACATCCTTAAAGTATTAGAATACCCGTACTATTTTGGGTTCGCGGTAAAGAAGCTGTGTTCCCACATGGCGCAACTACGTAACGAAGCTTTTAAAAGCATATCTGTTTTATGAGTTTGGTCCATCTGCTGATGCTGTTATTTCTCTCGTAAACGCACAAGTGGTGATGAATCACAATATGTTTTTCGTTGGTAACTTTGAGAGTAATTTTACATCCGTGTAATTTGATCTGTGTCTTAATTTGAGTTAATTTTTCTAGTCGTTAACTAGATGTCTGCTTCCATGTATTTTAGTCTATCTGCTGTACACTTACCACTTTACGGTCGGCACAGCGCGATTTCGCGGCGATGTTCGAAAATATGTGTACACGAAAGAAGCCTCTCAAGCGCCCTTAAGAAGAAGCGCGATTTCCTTTTGCATCAGCTGCCAGTTATAATGCGGTCGGCCGGTCAGTCGTTCGGACGGACCGGACTGAAGGCCCGGTGTGGCCCGGAGCGGTTGGTGGCAAATGAGGAGATATTTATTTTTAGATTTATACAGAATATTGTTATAATTATATATTTACTAATTATAATTATGTAGTAATGCTTTTTCTATTTTTTAATTTTAGTAAGTTTGTTTTCTTCTTTTTTTACTTCATAATCATACTTATATTATTTTCAGCAGCCGTGTAGCCACCCAAATTGGTCCTCACTGAAAACCAGCGCTGCCTCGTCCCCTTTTTGGAGGCGAAGTAGCATTTAAGCTGAGTGAGGACCATTTTGGCTCAAAAATAAATACTTTTTATACCTAATTGGATACTGTCGGCACCCTTTTCAGCAATAGAACTAAGATTATGTGTCTACTTATTTCTTTCTATGTGTTTCTGTATGTGTTCTATGTTTTATTTTCTCTTATGATTTCTTGTGTAGCCGTACCTTTACTCAATGTTCTTCTCTTTCTGTGGTCTCATTTTCTTTATAAGTTGTGTTTTTTGAGCCAAATAAAAAAGTTATCTATCTATCTATCAGTTGTCGCCTCGGTTTTCGCTTATATCCATGTCTTCGTTCACACTGTCCATCCATGTTTTTTATCCACTAATTTTCAATGATCATCTTGAGGAACTGGCACCTAGGCTGAGATTCATAGACCGCACTTTGCAGCAGTCTTCGCAAAGTAAGCTTTGTTTAACGAAGTTTCCTATGAATATTTTGAATAAAGAAGAGCTTGGCAGAACTATGAAATATAATTTTGGTTGAAAGTTGAACTTTCCATCAAAGTAAAGTCAAAGTGCGGTCTATGAATCTGGGCCCTAGACTCAGCTTTAAGACGTTACAAAGTGTCTTGCAGTAGTGAAATAATGTATTAAATTAGTTTATTTACCAGGTCATCAGCAGTAACAGGGTTGCCACTTTTGTCAAGCGCGACCACCATACTCGCGAGTCGCGTCTTGATGTCATCCACATCGTTGCCTAGCGCTAGGATGGCCATTATCTCAGACGCGACTGCGATGTCGAAGCTCGTCTCACGAGTGTAGCCTTTCTCTGTGGGAGACTGGCCCACGGTGATCTTGCGAAGGTATCTGTCGTTTAAGTCGACCACTGAAAGGAATTATTAGAATGTCAAGAAATCTGTGTTATATTTTTTTTATCAGCTGCCGTAGAACACACGGGATAGATGGAAGCATAAAGAAAAAAGATTAAAAAAAAAATAGTCAAATCATCATTCTAATATTTATTTAATGTATTAAAACCGTCATTGGAATTCTGTCACAATTTTATGCTACCCAATTTTGTTAAAAAAACCTTCTGGAAGTCCGGAAGAGATCGCTCATAATAGCAATAAGAGCGTCCATTGGACCTCTAGGTTTCACCTCTAGGTTTTAAGTATTCTTATTTTGTTGTTTGTAATCTTTCACTATGGTGTACAATAAAGTTCTATTATTTATAGTCCATTCTTCTTGCCTGTTCCTGACATGACTATGCGTGGCACAGGCACATTGATTCACCTTAATGGTTTAAGATATTTATTCTCAAAACCTTGTATAATATTAAACGTTTCAAAACTATCCTTTTAGAGAAAGCAATTGAAACTATTATAATATATTAATTTTTTGCCAATTCAATGTCAGTTAGCACAGTAACATGAAGTTTTTCCTAAAAAGTGTCATTTTTGCATTTAGCGCCTATGAAACTTATCTGGGTAAAAAAAACATGTTAGCCACCGAATCATGAAATAGCGACACCTGATATTGTTTCTACTAATAATTATCTAAAATCTGAGATACAGTTCTTTTGCGCCGGGACTGGGGTAATTTTGGCGGAAACCCTTTTCAGATTACTTAAATTTTAATTAACTTAGAACAAAGTAGGAACCGAAATACAAAATAAGTCTAGACTTTAGATGATAAATCAAATGTTTAGCACACAGCCAGCGCGCTAAATATTAGTTAGTGCCGGCGATTCACACCTAGGTAGATGGGTAAATTCACACTTACCAATTGGCAATCCTACTTGTAACAATTGACCTTAATTTCGGTACAATTGAGTTTCAACGAGCAGGAAATTTTCATGATGTCATGGTATTCTACTCGTATCTACTACAGAGAATCAAGTGCTAATGTCTGCTAATTATTTCTCAATTGAGAATTCCAAGAGGTTCATTGATATTAATAGTTACGAGAATTGTGCATCGGCAAACCTTAGAAACAATTGCAACCTCAAATAATTTGAGCTGTACCTTAATATACCTACTTTTGGAACTTCACCACCAGGACACAATCAGCAATATTAGCCAATATCATGCACTAAGCTATTTTTACACACCTTTTTGTCTGGCTGCAACACGCACTTCATCTTTATTTGGTTGGTAGTTTTGATTTAAGATTTGTTTTTGTTTTTCATTTTAATTTTACTTTCATTTTTTTATATGTTTATGTGTAGGCAAATACGTTTTGATCTATCGTATCAAGTTTAATTTAAATGTTCATTAAATTAAATTAACATTAACGTGTATTACCTCTGTTCCACATAATTTTCGTAGTATCAATATTGAGCCTCGCAAACTTAGTTTTCTCCTCGTCTGTCAGCGAGTCAGGGTCTGTTTTGTTGATGCCCAGTCTCACCAGCCTCCGGAGTTGGATGGGAGAGAACTTCCTCACGCCCTACAAATTAATTACATAATAATTAATTACATATCACCATTGTGGTCTGAAACCCCCCACCTTCGCATAGTACACATATTTAGATACACCTTGTAGTGGCGGAATGAAAATGTTCGTCGATTTTCAACTTGATTTGTTTAACGTATCACGATCACATACTACCTTTTGAAACTGAATAGACAGAATACACCGATAAGTTAACGTCACAATTTATAACAAAATGTGTTCATGATCAAGACACTGGTGCAAGGGAAAACCGACTTTAAGGCGACGAACATTTTCATACCGCGACTGTACCTAAGATCTACTTGTTTATTTTTGTTGAGAAACTTGTTTATTTGACTCACACACCTATCGTACAAATTAGTATGTGACAAAAAACTTAAAAGTAAAAGGAAAAGAAAGTAGGTACAAGATAAAAATAACAAAATCTAGTCACTTGCTTGGATAGGTACCTAGTTTAGTTCATGGATGTTTTTGTTTGCCTGTCCAAAAAGCTATGTGCCACTAGCCTTTCTAATGGTGAAGGCAAACATCGTGAGGAAACCAGCATATCGTAGAACCTTCTAGAAATCCGAAAGAGGGATTAGGTGCTTAAAAGAGGCCCATTAAACTTACTTAAAATCCATTGACCATACTGGTTCAACAAAATCAGTCTTCTTCTTTCGAACCAAGTGTGGTGAAACTTCAATTAGTCTATAGTCGCGCACTTGATACATATTTTAGAACGTTTTAGGTTCTACGACATGCTGGTTTCCTCTAGATGTTTTCCGTCACCGTTTGAGAGCACTGGCATAGTGTACATACATTTCTGGGCAGAAAAACTCATTGGTACACGACTGGATTTGAACCCTCGACCTTAGGATATTTATCGCGTATATTACCTTATTTTATTTATTTTCCCCGACGTGTCGCCTATGTAACCCGTTTGAAGAAGTTTAGTTTATAAATCACCTTGATTTTCGGCACCAGACGGTCATACAAAGGCCCGTCTTTTTGTGTGAGCTCGTGGAAAATTCTGGCATCCATCTGTGCGGCTAGGAGGTTGTTAGCAGCCGTCACGGCGTGGATATCCCCGGTCAGATGCAGGTTGAAATCTTCCATGGGGATCACCTGATCAGGTTCAATAAGTTAACTGACATGTAAACACTTGATTACATTAATTTATTATGAACGGGACAGTTTGCAAGTATACCTCATCATCATCATCAGCCTGAAGAAGTCCACTGCTGGACATAGGCCTCCCCTACACATTTCCAGGAAAATCGATTCTGAGCCCTTTCCATCCATCGACTTCCCGCGATCTTAACAATGTCATCGGTCCATATGATAAAACCAAGTACTAACTTCCCTTTGAATTAGAAATGACACGATTATTCGGGTGATAGTCTATGTACTTTTCTGGGGATATCTACACTGCAAAAGCGTTATAATTTGTCCTATAGCGACATCTGTTTTCTGTTTAAGTAAACTATTGTTTTGAGCGTGGTTTATTATTTCTGCGCGTGATACGTGTGGACTTTTTGACGCGGCTGCTCAAAAAGTTGCTCACAGTTGCTCGCGATTTGCGATAAATAAGTTCAGTGTTTTATATCTTTCAAGAGGTCAAAATTTGCGAGCGAGAAGTGCATCGCCAGCATTGCCTCGTAGGTTGAATCGTGATATTCTTCTCGCTACTCCCCTGGAGTGTCACATAGGGCACAGGGTGTCAGGGCTATGCCCTCCTTCCCTGGCTAGTCTGCGTCCTAGCTATAGGCACGTCTGGCCTGGTCTCTCCTCGTAGGTCACGCTCTGCTGTTTTTAGATACCTGTGAGTAGCCACCTCCAGCGGCGCCGCCCTTCACCCCAAAGGTGGGTCCTTGACTCGGCTGTCGCATGCACGCGAAGGCATTGCGGCCGCGATGTGCGCCCAACGCTTGCACCAACCCAAGTAGCGTGGTACTTTTACCTTCTCCGAGCGGTGTCGGAGTTATACTGAAACAGAAGAGTTACTAAAATAAAAAAGGAACACATTTTTCGTTTTATTTTGTCACTGGTTCTTTATTAATTATTCATTTACTTGATGCTTCATGTGGTTTAAAGGTCTTAGGGGGTAATAATATCCAGAGCATAAGCCCCGTTGGGCCATAACAATAGCCGTACGGCTAATTACAATAATTAGGTACCTAATAAGTAAACATAACCTAAAGGTAAACCTAGAAAACAAAATTTTATTCTTAATAATTAAACTTACCTATCTATATTTATACTAATATTATAAAGCTGAAGAGTTTCTTTGGTTGAACGCGGTAACCTGGAGAACTGCTGGACCGAATTGAATAATTATTTTTGTGTTGGATAGTCCATTTATTGAGGAAGGCTTTATGCTATACGCTACTACTAATATTATATGACAACTTTACTAGGTACTTCTTTCAAACCAAGTGTGGTGAAAGGATTGTAAGTGCGCCTCAAAGAGGCTCTTTTCGTGCACTTAAAACATAGTTTCGAGCTTTGTAGGTTCTACGACATGCGGGTTTCATCACGATTTTTTCCTTCATCGATATGAACACACGACCTTAGGATGGGAAGGCGTGGCCACTACCACTAGACTACCAGCGTTCTGATTGAGTTGCTATAGAGATCCTGTTCTACATGATCAAAAATTCAAAACTTGTCGTCTCCTTACCCAGCAACAACGATGTACTTTCCTCCTTGCGTGCCCTTCAGCCGGTCGAGGACTGAGAGAGATATCTTGGCCTTGGTCCGTCCGTACTGAGACACCTCGTTCGGGAAGAGGCCAATCTCTGCGGCCAGCTCGCTGATGTCCTTCGGCTTTTGCGACCGGGCTATGGCGATGTCACTGTAAGAATAAAAAAAGAGTTAGAAGGAAAGAGAGGAAGTGGAAGACTCTAATTTCACATGTCTATGCTCAGGGTTTGCTGTAAGAAAACTCTTTTTAGAGTTAAGCTTGCCTGTGTACACGTCTTAATTTTAAGTTAAAAAGTTGAGTAAAATGATGTATTTTTCTTTGTGTACAAAGAATGAAGAAATAAACAAATAAATAAAGACCAAGGAAAAGCTACCAAATAAAAGCAAAGATCGCCGTCTTGTGTATAAGGAGGCCTAAGAAGTTACCTGTAAACCTGTAAAAAAATGCATACATTACGCCGACAAGAGCAATGCTCTTAGGGTCGATTTACATCAAACGAGCGAATGCTCATTCTATCCCCACTACAGCTAATTCTTCTAGTGTAAATAGGCGTAGAGCATTCCTTCGTTGTTCTTAGTGCGTTCGCAAAGATTCTATGGAATATTCTAAGAATGCTCGCTCGCTTGATGTAAACGGCGCAAGAGCGCGCGAACAGTTGCTTAGAGCGTTCTAGCGTGTTCGGACGTGCTCGCGCCACTGAGCGGTCTCATCAAAGCGTTCTTGTGTTCTAGCTCTTGTTCTAGCTCTAGCTCTTTGTTCGTTTGATGTAAACGCTGAATACAAGTTTTCGTTCACACTAAAAGACCACGAACGAATGCTCTTGTTCTAGCTCTAGCTCTGTGTTCGTTTGATGTAAATCGACCTTTAAATAAGAAGATGAGCATTCGTGTACTGACTATATTGAATCTGGCGAAGTATGTAAGCCAGATTTCTTCCTTCTTTTTACCACCACCATACTTCAAGAAAATAAAGATACTTGTACTATTGTAAGTAGTAGTAGAGTTATGCATGTGGTTCATCTGGGGAAGTACTATGTTTGCTATGTTTCGGTTGAAAGGTGTAGGTGCCGGTGAAATTACTGGCACGTGAGGCTGAACATCTATATGCTTCAAGGAATGTGCCCTACGATGCACTTCCCTGTGTCCAACAGGGAAGTGCATCGTAGGACACATTCCTGTGCCTGACCAACCAGTCAATGCTTTGATATAGGCGATGGTTACCACTTACCATCAGGTCCTTGTTCCATCAGCTAATTAATAGATTCAGGCGAGATTTTGCGGAATTCCATTGCGAAACATAAATTTAGTAGAACAATAAATATATAGTACTAATCCGCTAATCTAATCTAAGTAAGTTAATTTAATGTAGACTTGTAACTGGACTATAAGAAGTCTTCGCGGCGTGGGGTGCACACACAAGTCTACATTAAATTAACTTTCTTAGATTAGATTAGCGGATTAGTACTATATATTTTTTATTGTTCTACTTAATTTATGTTTCCATCAGCTAGTTGTATAAAAATTAACTTCATTTAATGTGGATCCTCGCTGGCTACATATACCTGGGCGGTGGCGAGACGGGTGTGATCCGCAGCGGTCGCAGCGGCCAAGCAGGCGCCAGCAAGCGGTCGAGCTGCCTCCGCGCCGCCAGCACGGTGTTCCTCATCAGCATGGCGACGGTCATGGGGCCCACTCCGCCCGGCACCGGTGTCACATGCGACGCCACTCCCAGCGCCTCCTGGTACGCGACGTCGCCAACTAGACGCTGCCCGCTTTGCTTACTGGAATCTATAAACAAACATTTGAGCAAACAATTTACCATTTTTTAAATTATGAAAATGAAAATAATGGCTGAATAATGCTGGCGAGCCGAAGCCGAAGGCCCGCCAGAGAAAAAGAAAAAAAAACCGGGAAGGCGGCAATTCAATCTTCATTTTCACTAAATTTTCTTTCATGTTTTTATTTTTACTTTCCTTGTATTCGTAATGAAAAGCACAGTGTTTACCTCGGGTGAAAGTCTTTTAAGTCCCTCAAGCTCCATTGGCGCCCTCGCTACGCTCTGGCGCCAAACCCGTCTCGGGACTCAAAAAACGTGACTTTCAACACTCAGGTAACAATGTACTATATCAGTTCAAGCGGGGATACTGTAGGAAAACGCAGATGATATTAGATCGATGGATAATTATTTATTGCACAAATTAAAAGTACTGTACACAGGCGAGCTTAATGCTAGAAGCTAACCTTTGGGTAATAATAATTAGATAGGTGGACATAGTCATAGCCAAAGCATTTATTTAGACGTCGCTAACTTGACATCTGCCCGCTCTTCTTACTCGAATTTACAAACACCTAATATGGTTCAGACAGGGCACACTGTAGTAAAGCGTGGATGATATGATGGGGTCATAGTGAGGTTGCCTGGAAGAGATCGCTCTCAGCGCCAATTGTTTTGCCTAATTGTTTACTTTTATGTCCTGTACTATATTTTTTTGTATTGACTAATAGAGAGTTATCTATCTATAGGCATAAAAATAAAAGCACTACACAAAGGAAACATGAAAAAAAGAAGAAAATAACATGGTCCAAATGGTAATTTAAAGTCTATCAGAAAAGAAAATTTAGGACCATTCAGGAATATAGGAACATCTCATATAATGTGGGGAATGTGTGCGACTTACTTTTAATAATATAAGATATTTGTATATGTCACCATTGAAGCAAATGTATAATATAAATGATTTATGATTTTATGATTTTTAGTGTGTAGATTTTTTTTTCAAACTAAATTATGCAATAGCTAAGTTTTACCCGAGCACAAGTCCATGGCAATGTAATTATTTCAAATACATAAAACTTGTGTTGCTTCGGATTACTACGATAGCAAAATGAAACCTTTTGCATGCATTTCGAAAACAATTGCAAAACCGGTCCTTTTAAATTGTGAAAAAATAACCCGATTAGCCTAAAAACCATCCCATTTTATCAATGCAAATGAGATGCAGTAAGTACTTACAAAAGATAAAGATACTTAATAATGCACTTACAAAGTCTTCAGTTAAACTGTTTTGTTTCCATAATTACGTAGGTACTACCTACATCGTTATAAATAATTATTGTCATTCATAGAAATAATAATAAATTTAATATAACACATTTACTCAGTTACATTTATTAACTACTCTTGCAAAAAAATAAAAGCGAAAACATTTATTCAAATAATAATCCTAAATGATTACGTTTAGTTTAGTCAGTGTAATTAAGTCAACTGTTTGAATGTTGCTTTCTTAAGTGGATGTTTCATGATTGTTTTATCAATATTTATAATCCTTCGCCTTTCCGTCGTTTGTCGTCTATTCCTGCTGTTTACTAACTCGTAAAAAGGTGGATAATACTCTTTTTGTTTTTCCAATTGTAAGATTTTGATGATAAAATTAAATTCAGGGTGATAAATTTAGAAAAAAAAATATAATCGAACTTTTTTGTAATTATGTAGAAGCGTGGCATAAAAGTGTTTTTTTGTTTTTGTAAGAGTTATTTTTTCCATCTACGGAATAACGCTATTCTGTTCGTTGCATAATAAAATGTAATTAATTATCCTTGTTTTTGACAAGCCTAAAAAAAGGATATGTTTTTATTTGACGGATTTGTCACTGTAGGCATTTTGTAGTTATAATCCTCACCTGGAATAGGGTTGATTCCACAGTCGATGACAATCGCTCCCGGCTTGATCCAAGACGCACGAACCATTTCAGGTCTGCCGATCGCCACCACCAGAATATCAGCTGTTTTTGTCTGAAAATTTGTTTTTGTTGATCAGACAGCTTTTGTTGATTCCTCATAAAATAATAGGAACAAACCATACGAACTAAACTAGTCACATTATCATCATCATCATCATTTCAGCACGGTATCACCCACTGCTGAGTATAGATTTCCTTCATTTTCTGTCAACCTCCTTTTGAACCGATCTAATTAAAAGGAGGTTCTCAATTCGGTTGTAGTTTTATTTTATGTTTGTTATAGCAAAACTTCGTCATTTATAAGCCGATTTGAAAAAAAAATATATCTAAAAAGTATAAAAATCGGTTCAGCCATGACTTACATGAAGTCTTTTAAAAGATTTTTAAACTTATATTACCTATTTCTTTCTCTACGACCTTTACGAGTGTTCCTCAAATTTAAATAAATAAATAAAATATGATATTTGTATACGTACAATCTCGCTCAAATTCTTCGTTTTAGAATGACAGACGGTCACAGTAGCGTGTTCCCACTTCAGAAGCTCAGCGGCCGGCGTACCAACGATGCGACTTCTGCCTAGCACCACCACATTTTTTCCAGCGATCTCCACACCAGTCCTTTTGATGAGTTCCACGCAGCCGGCTGGAGTACAGGGGACGAAACCGGAGAAATCACCGCAGGCTATGCGGCCCTCGTTCACCGTGTTTAGACTATCGAAGTTAATAAAGTATAATTCGGATCACGTTTAATAGCGCTGACTTTAAATTCAGAAAAATATTTTTTAGTTGGAACTTAAAAATGTTTTTTAAGTTAAAAAAAAGCAGCCAAGTGCGAGTCGGACTCGCCCATGAAGGGTTCCGTAGCACGACGAACTACAAGAACCTTTATATTATGTTACTTGATGTAACATAATAAGGTTCTTGTAGTTCGTCGAAAGGTAAATTGCGGTTTACGGTTTATGACGTATAAAAAAAAAACTACTGACTAGATCTCGTTCAAACCAAAAATCGTTGGAAGTTTACATAGTAATGTACAACATATGTTTTTTTTAGTATTATCATTTTCTTACTTTAGAAGTTAGAGGGGGGGGACCAACTTTTTTCCACTTTGGAAGTGTCTCTTGCGCAAACTATTCAGTTTAGAAAAAAAACGATATTAGAAACCTCAACATCATTTTTGAAGACCTATTCATAGATACCCCACACGTATGGGTTCGATGAAAAAAAAATTTTTTAGTTTCAGTTTCAAGTATGGGGACCCCCGAAATTTATAGTTTTATTTTTATTTTTATGTTAAAATCTTAATGCGGTTCACAGAATAGATCTACTCGCCAAGTTTCATCAGTCTAGCTCTTACGGTTTCGGAGAAAAATGGCTGTGACATACGGACGGACAGACAGACAGACAGACAGACAGACAGACAGACAGACAGACAGACAGACATGACGAATCTATAAGGGTTCCGTTTTTGCCATTTGGCTACGGAACCCTAAAAAGGAGCTGTTATGTCGTATAAGGAAGTCAGGGAGGCTGCATTCGAAAGACTTAATTGGAGAAACTGCATCAAAACCCCGAAGAGAGCTAAGCTCTTAAATTTAAGACGAAGAAGTTGAAAAGTGTTTTTTCATAGTGCCATTTTTTTTGCTATAAGACTTGTATTTATATCAAAATGCTGCTGAAATAACTTGATACCAGATGGACCGGCCAAGGATAGAGAATTCTCAAAATCGTTCTTCCAGGAAATTGATTGGACTGAGGGTCCATCATGGTACATCTTTTAATCTTCTTATCGTGTCACTGGTTCCTTCGAACCAAGGGTGGTGAAAGGATTTAAAGTGTGCCTCAAAGAGGCTCGCTTTTTTGCACTTGACACAGTAATGTTTTCGAACTTTTAGGTTCTTCTGATGCCTATTCCTAATCAATAAATAAATAAATATTATAGACAATCCACACAACACTATCTAGCCCCAAACTAAGCAGAGCTTGTACTATGGGAAATTTGGCTCGCATCAGGCACGTCGGTTTTAGCTCGCCAATGGATCACCCACCTAAGACATGCCAAATAATAATGACAATTCAATTTGTGGCTGATTGATAAATTCTTATTCATTCGCACCTATGCATAACGTAATAAGAAAGTACGAGAAAGGCATATATCTTCAAGGTTTAGGCAAGGTGTAGTCAAGGAACTTACTTCCACTGCTTTAGTGCTGGTGACATGCATTGGTGGACAGATGACGTTTTCAATAAATAAATAGTTTACCCATCAACATCCTTGTCAGGAGATACTGCATCGGTGATGCGGTGATTGTCGATGGAATGGGCCGAGTCTAGCGGCATTTGGACGATGATGCCGTGGACGGATGGAGACTCGTTCAAGGCAGTCACTTTCGCTAACAACTAGAAAAAACAAGGCACTTTTAACCGACTTCAAATAAAAAAAGTGGAGGTTCTCAATTGGGTTGTATTTTTTTTATAGCTTTCTTCATTTATGAACCGATTACCGAAGGGATATAAAACTTTTTTGATTTGAAAGGTACTACTGAAAGTAAGTTTAAATAATCGAATTTTAATCAATTTCCATCGTTGACTGTATATAACTATAGCTCAAAATAATTGGAGCTTGACGAACTATATACAGGGTTATTCATTATTAGCTGCAAATACTCAGGAATTAGGTTCAACAAATAAAATAAAACATATTTATGAAATGATTTTATATAAATTTTGATTTAAGTTTTTGTATCAAAATTTTATTTTTATTAATTTTTTTACGGCTATTGCATAATGATTGCCATGGAGAACAGGACGATGACCCACCCAGGCGGTGACTGAACGCAGAGTGTGGCTCACGGCGCGCGGACGCGGATCAAAGGTCAAAATAGGTCAGGCGCCAATGATTCCAAAGGATATTCTTTATCGATTTTCTCGGGATTTTCATAACAAAACTTAAAAAAAATCATTTCATAAATATTTTTTATTTTATTTGTTGAACCTAATTCCTGAGTATTTGCAGCTAATTATGAATAACCCTGTATATGTAATTAAAAAAAATAAGAAGTATATTACCTATATTCTATCAGTTATCTGGTTCCCCATTAAATGCGTGCGTCAATAATTTTATTGACTGATACGCATCGTTATACTTTATCGCGAAGTCAAGAGATCAAGGTACCTCTGTTATGTCAGTATTGCGAAAAGCTCTCGTGCTTGACAATCATTTTATGTACCTAATTAAAAACTCTCAAACTCTTTCAGGCAACACCTAACAAATTGTCGTTCCGACCAAGATCCCTATGGCTTAACTTCTCAAAATGCACCATTAAAAATTAAGCTTTTACTATGGAAGCCAGATAACTGATAGAATAGTAACAATATTTTTATTTTTAGTCTTGTTAAAGCCCCAGGCACCGATATCTATATCTATACTAATATTATAAAGAGGAAAGATTTGTTTTTTTGTATGTTTGTAATGAATTAACTCAAAAACTACTGTGCCGGCGATTCCAAAAATTATTTCACCATTGGAAAGCTACATTCACCTTGACTAACATAGGCTATACATATGCGTTTAAAATTAAATGTCCACCCGTGCGAAGTCGGGACAAAGACGCTAGTAATGTAAACTCATAGTTATACTGACCTCATTTTCAGTAATATCCCGAGGCAAGCAGATCCGTTCGGCCGTGATGCCTATATTCTCGGCTGCCTTCAGCTTCATACGTATGTAGACATTGGAGTCTTCCCGCCCGCCCACCTGCACGATGGCAAGCTTGGGCTGGAAGGAAGGCAACTTCGCCTTCGCCTCTGATACTTCCCGGCGAAGCTCATTTTCTATGGAACTAGACATTATAATGGCATTAGTCTTGTAATAAAGGTTCTCAAATGGCGACCACGAACCGGAAGACAAAGCGTAGGGCGTCCACCCAGCAGATGGAGAGGACCGACGACATTGTTAAGATCGCGGGAAGTCGATGCATTGAAAGGGCTGAGAAAAGTTTTTCCTGGAAATGTGTAGGGGAGGCCTATGTCCAGCAGTGGACTTCTTCAGGCTGATGATGATAATGATGAGTCTTGTAACAATCGCTGAGATAAACAGTTCAGGGGTACAATTCTAGCAACACAAATCACTCAAGCGATTGCTGAATTCGATGTGTGTTGTAAAATGTATGTTTAATTTTTTTTAAATGGAACGCGGTTTCAGCGATCACTCAATCGAGCCATGTTGCCGGGCTGGAGTGCAAAGGTAGTGTAGGACGCCCTCAGGCTAGATGGAGCGATGACTTGCCTAGGGTGGAAAGCAGCAACTGGATGGAAATAGCCGAAGAGGGCTCACTGACAAACCATGGGAGAGACCTATTATAGCAGTGGACTGCAATTGGTTTATGATGATAATGATGAGATGTGATTGAGATGGTAAACTGGGTAAGTGTCTATAAACCTGGTGAAGAAATTTTAAGGCCTATGTGATTGGTAAAACCAGACCACCAGCTTAACATCTCCTCCCAAGCATAATTAGTACCCATCTAAATGGTGACCCCACAGAACGTCAATGCAAAACACGCGAAATACTTTCTAAACACCTTCATTAGGGTTCCGTAGCCAAATGGCAAAAACGGAACCCTTATAGATTCGTCATGTCTGTCTGTCTGTCTGTCTGTCCGTCCGTATGTCACAGCCATTTTTCTCCGAAACCGTAAGAGCTAGACTGATAAAACTTGGCGAGTAGATGTATTCTGTGAACCGCATTAAGATTTTTACACAAAAATAGAAAAAAAACTATAAATTTTGGGGGTCCCCATACTTGAAACTCAAACTAAAAATTTTTTTTTTCATCGAACCCATACGTGTGGGGTATCTATGAATAGGTCTTCAAAAATGATGTTGAGGTTTCTAATATCGTTTTTTTCTAAACTTAATAGTTTGAGCGAGAGACACTTCCAAAGTGGAAAAAAGTTGGTCTCCCCCCCTCTAACTTCTAAAATAAGAGAATGATAAAACTAAAAAAAATATATGTTGTACATTACTATGCAAACTTTCAACGATATTTGGTTTGAACGAGATCTAGTCAGTAGTTTTTTTTTTATACGTCATAAATCGTAAGCCGCAATTTACCTTCCGACGAACTACAAAAACCTTTATATTATGTTACTTGATGCTACGGAACCCTTCATGGGCGAGTCCGACTTGCACTTGGCTGCTTTTTTTCTAAGAAGTTCAAGATCTAGTAGCAAGATCTAGTTTGGGGAATTCACAGGTAAAGATTCGAAAGGTAAGCTATAAAATAAACAATAGAATCTAACAAGGGCAAGGGTCCACTTTGTCATCAGTTACCAGTACTACGGTACGAGAATTTGATTCGTAAAGCTACTCGTAAGTGTCGCCGTACACTAGCCTCCGGCCACAACCATGCACAAAACGCGCCGCCGGTCGCCACCAGCATATTTCCTGTAGTTTTCATACATTTTATAGACTCACCGCACACGGTTAATGCCGGTAGCCACCACACGCTACGATTTGTAGCTGTCTCTTTATAAAATGTATGAAAACTACATGAAATATGCCAGTGGTGGCGTTATGTGGTTGTGGCTGGATGCCCGTGTGCGGGAACACTAAGTAATAATCATCAGACAACAAAACTATTGAATATGAGGAACATACTAGGTAAATGATAAAAATGACGCAGTAATTTTATGAAATTGAACACCATGAATATTATTGATGATAACTACCCTGCAACCTGAAGTCCTGATATCGGTTTTGCCATTTTGAAAGTGTTGTCCGTCCGTCAGTTCGAGCACAACTGGCAGATCACAATAGGTGATCGAGCTGTGCAGGTCACTTATGATAACCCTAGGAGATATAACCACCGAGGTTATTTTGGTTTTGATGGGTTTGCTACAAACCATGAATGTCAAATACAGTAGTAGGTATTACATCAGATTTGGGATTGATGTTTTACGGAAGGGACCAATTATGAAACTTAATAAGGGACAAAAATATTAGAAATAGAACTGTACCTATATTACAGTATTATTTATTTTACATTGGCAAAAAAGGATTATTTGTTCGTAACTTAAAATAGCAAATAAATGTAGTGGACAAACCACACAACACTATCTAGCTCCAAATTAAGCACAGCAAAAAAATATAGGTACAAGTATTATGTCAGTTTCCATAGTACAAGAGTATGGAAACTGGCATAATACTTGTATATTTTTTTGTAAATACATAGGGTCTTAGAATACAGTAAAACACCTAGACAGAGAATAAACATCTGTGGGCAACCACCAAACCATTATTCGATCTCGGTGGGGATCGAACCCAAAACCGCATCACGCGCAACTGAGCTGAGAGGCCAGTCAATTAAAATAGGCCTTTTACCCAAAAAATGAACTTGGGGATACCAAAATAAAAAGATGCCTTTAAATTAAATGTTAGCATTCACCATCACCACGCGAATTACTGATTGCAGCTAAAAAACGTCAAAAATAGAGCATCATACCGTAAACAATTTTCACAAAACGTTTTCATAACAGATGAACTTAACTTTCTTAAGAAACTTATCATTTTAAGTACTTATTCGATGTTGTTTACACTACAACTGAATTGGGATAAACATGTTATTATTTTGGTATTGAAATGAACTCGTTAGGTCATAATGGACTATTATCATTAGCGATAAGAAAATAAAGACGTATTAATCGGGAAGAACTCATGGTTCTGGAGGAAAATAAATAAGTACTTCAGTTTGTTTGACATTCGAATATTTTGTAGGTTCTAGCAATACCTAAAACCGATTATTTGAATAGCCGAATGCAGTAGCACTCGGTTTAATTCTCCCAAATAACTACTTTATACTAACTCGCGAATTAAATCCGTTTGAAGTTTCATCCAAATTAATCCAGCCGAAAAGTCTCAATCACATTCAGATAAATTGAAATTCGTAATGATTGCCCATGTTTGTTTTTTCAATAAACCGGTGTGCTGTAGGTACTGAATATTATTAGGAAGAAAATTCGAAAGCCCTAAACAGTGTATCATTGATCAAATCAAATCAAAAGTTATTTATTCTAAGGTAGAATAATGGTACAATATCATAATTATTTACATTATCTTAAGAATAGCATAAACAAGTGTCAACAATAAAAAAGCGGCCACGTGCGAGTCGGACTCGCCCATGAAGGGTTCCGTAGCAATAAGTAATATAATATAGAAGTTCTAGTAGTTCGGCGAAAGGTAAATTGCGGTTTACGATTTATGACGTACTAGCTGTGCCCGCGACTTCGTCCGCGTGGTATAGTGTCTATGGGTAGCATTTTTAATTTGCAGCGGAAGAAAACAGTAATTAAATAACAACGTCATATTCGCGTGCACGTGACACAGTCGTCTGCCCTCTTACTAAACTTAGACATATGGCGTCGTACTACGCCACACTTTCATCCCCCCCGCATTCCTCTCCGAACTCCCCCCACTCTCCTCAACACCCCCCCACATTCCCCCGCACTCCCCCCAGACTCCCCTCCACAATCCCCCTGTACTCCCCCCGCACCTCCCCTCCACACTCCCCCCTGTACTCCCCTCCACACTCCCCCCTGTACTCCCCTCCACACTCCTCCTGTACTCCCCCCGCATCCCCTCTCGCTCCTTCCCTCCACACTCCCCCCTGTACTCCCCTCCACACTCCCCCTGCACCTTCCCTCCACACTCCCCCCGCACCACCCCTCCACACTCCCCCTGTACTCCCCTCCACACTCCCCCCGCACCTCCCCTCCAACTCCCCCCTGTACTCCCCTCCACACTCCACCCGCACCTCCCCTCCACACTCCCCCTGTACTCCCCTCCACACTCCCCCCTGTACTCCCCTCCCTCGACCCCCCCAGCACAAACTTTGAATGTCATATTTTTTTATATCAAATCAACAGACTAAATAATAAGTTTTAAGTTTCTAGCTCTAAAAATGACGATACTTCCATACAACTTTCAACCCCTATTTTCAACCCCTTACAACCCCTTTTTCGCAATAAAAAGTAGCCTATGTCCTTCCCCAGGCCCTCAACTATCTGTGTACCAAATTTCATTTCAATCGGTTCAGTAGTTTTGGCGTGAAAGCCAGACAGGAAGACAGACAGACAGACAGACAGACAGAGTTACAAACGCATTTATAATATTAGTATGGATAAAAAAAAAACTACTGACTAGATCTCGTTCAAACCAAATATCGTTAAAAGTTTGCAGAGTAATGTACAACATATATTTTTTTTAGTTTTACCATTCTCTTATTTTAGAAGTTAGAGGGGGGGACCAACTTTTTTCCACTTTGGAAGTGTCTCTCGCGCAAATTATTCAGTTTAGAAAAAAACTATATTAGAAACCTCAACATCATTTTTGAAGACCTATTCATAGATACCCCACACGTATGGGTTCGATGAAAAATTTTTTTTTGAGTTTCAGTTTCAAGTATGGGGACCCCCAAAATTTATAGTTTTTTTTCTATTTTTGTGTAAAAATCTTAATGCAGTTTACAGAATACATCTACTCCCCAAGTTTCATCAGTCTAGCTCTTACGGTTTCGGAGTAAAATGGCTGTGACACGGACGGACAGCCCTCCAACCAACCCATGGTCCAACCAACCTTACGGTTATACGGACCGAAACTGCGAGCGATGCGTGACAGCATGCGACAACGCAAGTGTCGTACATCACTCTACAAATTTCCTAAGCACAATGTCCCGTCACTCTCCCCCTTCTGGGGCATGACAAACACAAAACGGTCTTCATCGCCGGACTGCCCGACTCCGATCCGCCCGTGATACCCCCCCTTCCCAAAGCTAAGTGATATATATGATAGCGCAAGAACATTTTCATAAAAGATGCGTTAGCAAAATCAGCAAAACCTCTTTATTTTCTACTAAATTATATTAAACAAGTACCTAAGTGGTTAATATTATTATGATAAAATATTATTAGATTTAAAATGTTTAATTAATGTTATTGTGATTTATTTTGGTTGTTATTTGATTTTAGTTGCTGATTTGAGTTCGTTGATTTATATCAATCATTTAGCAATATGAATTGATTTATGTTGTATTGTTTAAAAATCATTTTATATTTTTAGAAACCAACTTAGCTTACTTTAGTAATTTTAAATTGAATTTCTGGAATTATGTTCGTTGTAAAGTTAGTTGTTGTATTGTTTGCCCAGTCACCTATAAATACAGCAAACGGCTGAGAAATATTCATTCCACTGCGAACTACCATAAGGATTACACCTCCAATAAAAACGAATGTTCAAACGAAACTCTGGTGTTTTCATGATGGATCCCGAAACTCTTACATCAGAAGTGGCCGAACACCACGCCCAGGATGAGGAACCAGGCACCTACTCACCGTCTCTGCCAGGCCCTTCGGTGCCATCATGGCATAACTCACACGCCGAAAATACGCAGTCCAATGAAATAGCACTACTACGACGACATGTGAAACTTCTTGAACGGTTGTATCAGTTGGGCCAACCATCGAATAATCAACCACCAAACCAACTGAATAATGAAGATTCTGACCGTGATAGCGCATAAAATACTATGAGCAAGTACGCCACTTGTTTGCACGTGCTGTGTAAAACCAGCTTAGTCTTACAACTGGGCTGTTGAGTCTGTTTGCCACTTGTCTGTACGGGCTGTTTAAAAACAGCTTAGTCTTACAACTGGGCTATTGAGTCCGTTTGCCACTTGTCTGTACCGGCTGTTTAAAACCAGCTTAGTCTTTCAACTGGGCTGTTGAGTATGTTTGCCACTTGTCTGTACGGGCTGTTTAAACCAGCTTAGTCTTACAACTGGGCTGTTGAGTATGTTTGCCACTTGTCTGTACGGGCTGTTTAAAACCAGCTTAGTCTTACAACTGGGCTATTGAGTCTTTTTGCCACTTGTCTGTACGGGCTGTTTAAAACCAGCTTAGTCTTACAACTGGGCTGTAAGAAGTCTTCGCACGCCACTTCCCTCTGAATTGGCTGTTTACAACCAGCTTAATCTTACAACTGTGTTAAATTATTATTTTATTTTCTAGATTACGAATAACAAAGGCAGCCTGCTCAGAGCGCGAGCAGTTTATCAGCATGGCCGTGATAGCGCAAGAACATTTTCATAAAAGATGCGTTAGCAAAATCAGCAAAACCTCTTTATTTTCTACTAAATTATATTAAACAAGTACCTAAGTGGTTAATATTATTATGATAAAATATTATTAGATTTAAAATGTTTAATTAATGTTATTGTGATTTATTTTGGTTGTTATTTGATTTTAGTTGCTGATTTGAGTTCGTTGATTTATATCAATCATTTAGCAATATGAATTGATTTATGTTGTATTGTTTAAAAATCATTTAATATTTTTAGAAACCAACTTAGCTTACTTTAGTAATTTTAAATTGAATTTCTGGAATTATGTTCGTTGTAAAGTTAGTTGTTGTATTGTTTGCCCAGTCACCTATAAATACAGCAAACGGCTGAGAAATATTCATTCCACTGCGAACTACCATAAGGATTACACCTCCAATAAAAACGAATGTTCAAACGAAACTCTGGTGTTTTCATGATGGATCCCGAAACTCTTACATATATATATATACTTATACATACATCCCAATATACATTACAATACATATATACACAATGTATAATAAACTGATCGATACATAAATTAGTTTAAAAGAGTTCCTCCATCCGCCTCCTGCGGTGCCAGCCCCGGGCGAACTGTCTCAGTCGCCCGAAGTTGTCCGCGCTGCTCACCAGGTCCTCAAAGTAAATTTAATAACGGAGGTTTACAAACTTACAATTAATTATACTATGCATAAAACTTAAATAATTGGAAGTATAGAAAAGTAAATACCCACTTATCTTAATTGATAGTACACATAATCTTAAGCTTAAACTTTGAGCAGGTATTTACAAGTGTGAAGCATAAATACACTAAACTATTGCTTTGCAGAAAAAATAAGGTAAGTCGGTAAACAGAGTCACTGTCCAGTCAAGTGTCACCCTCCGTACTAGTTTGCACTGTATGACGGTAGGATGTTGTTGCTCTTCCAAACTGGGCTCTGTGCTCTGTCCTTCTACTCCGCTCGTTCTCGTTCTCGCGATCGCGCCTAACATTTCGTCCCGCAAATCCGCATAGAGCGAGCACTCCCAGAGGACGTGATCGCGAGTTTCCTCTGGCTCTCCGCAACCGCACGCACTACTCTCGACCAAGCCTAAAGATCTCAGTTTGCTTCTGAAGCATCCGTGCCCTACAAGTATTTGGGACGTGACATGGTCCGGTTCCACCCAGCGCGCCTCCATGCGCACTCCCACATCTGGGAAGAATCGGAACAGGTCACGACCCTTGTCCTCGCTGCTCCACCTATCCTGCCACGTCGCCATAACCTCCGCGTCAACAACGCCGCGAGCTAACCGATGGACTTCTCGTGGCTGGCCGTCGACTACGACCAGCCGCCTGCCTGCCCTAACCAGTGCCAGATCCGCTGGCAGGGTACCGGCTAATACCGCCAAGGCCGCCGTGCTGGCTGACCTATACGCCTTGGTATAAGCAGAATTAGAGAGGGTCGCTGGGTGCGCAGTAGGACACTCCGGACCACGTGCACTGAGGCGCGATGGTGCCATATTTTGGCCGCGTATGTGAGCGTGGGAGTGTACGTGCCTTCGTATAGGACCCGCAGCGCTCGGTACTTAACCCCCCAAGTATTGGCAGAGACTCGCGCCATTTTTCCAAAGCATCTGGACGCCCTCTCACCGATCGACGCCGCGTGGGGAGCAAATAAGCGACCAGCATCTAACACCACTCCCAACACCTTGGTTTCGCTAACGCTGCAGATCGACGTCCGGGACGGGTTGGTTCTCAGCAGTGGTGGCCTTTGAAATTTACCCTTCAGGGTCATTGTCTGCGACTTGGCAGGAGCGAAGTTTAGCCTGTTACGGGCCCCCCACTCCTCTACAAGTCGCAGAACGGCCGCTCCTTTCTCCTCAATCTCTCTCCGAGCATCCCCCGCAACCAACACCGTCACGTCGTCCGCATATGCTAAGAACTCCACTCCACTCGGCACCGGTAGGCGAAGAAGATCGTCCAGGAGGACGTTCCAGAGTGAAGGGCCGAGCACCGATCCCTGCGGGCACCCCATGATCGAGGTCTTCCACACCGCCCGGTCACCAGCGATCATGGCCACTCTGCGGTCGCTAAAGTAGCTCGCCAACAATCGAAAGATGTTTGGCGGGCAACCCCCGCGCTTCGCCTTAACCATAATCATTGGCCACCAGGCGTTATCGAAGGCCCCGGCAATGTCCAGAAATATGGCCTGAAGATATTTAGTTTTGCAACATTCAACGGCATCCAAAATCGCCCCAAGCGGACGGACAGACAGACATGACGAATCTATAAGGGTTCCGTTTTTGCCATTTGGCTACGGAACAATGACATAAAAGTTAGCTGCCACTCAGTATAAATGCTATAGCGTGCATGTGCTACTGTAGCGCGGCGCTAGTCTGATCAGCTGTTTAAAAAAATAACCTCGATGTAGCAATATAATCCGTGCAATCAACAACATAATTATACCTACTGTGCCTTAGCTATTTGCTAGGTTATGCTCTTTATGCTACAAGAAATAAAGATTATTACAAAGTTACTAACAAAACTAAGGGGCATTTTTTCAATCTACAGATTAACTTATACGTCAGATAAAAGTATATCCATCAGGGGCCTAATTCTCGGGCCGATCTCGATCAATTTTGCAATTTTATTTTATTGCTTCTTTTCGAAGAGAGAATGGAAGATTTCCTTGAGTAATTCATCAACGTTCTCATCGTAGAAGCCTCGACAGCTACGATATACGGAAAACGTAGAAAAAGTGCGGGGTTGTGAAAAGAAGCAATAAAATATAATTGCAAATGATCGAGATCGGCCCTAGAATTAGGCCCCTGTTCTTTAGACTTATCAAAAAGTAGGACTGACATTTTCTATACGACAAACAGCGTTATTCAGTAGATTGATTAAACAGCTCTTAAAAGTCTCGTACAAGCAACAACTAAATAAAATATGTACTTACTTTAAAACTGCATCAATGTTTTCGCCCGAATTCCACATGTTTTGTTTTATTGCGTCACTTCTTATCAGTAAACATACACAAAGTAACCGGTACGCGACAATCTCAATGCCACAGACGAGCCATACGGAATGTGTAATTTATGCTGAACTGGTAGTCATGTCTATAAGTACCATTTTTGTTTATCACCACGAGTAACTCAAGCTATGGTTTGTATTGTATCATATTTACCGAGCCACTAACTTGAAACTGCCCAAACCGGTTTTAGCAGTGTCAAGATAAAAATGTATTGGTACTTGGTAGTCATTGGATGAAGCTATTATTAGAGTAGGTACTTAAATTGTATGAAAAATTACGAATTTATTATATTTCGTTACATATGTATATACTATTATTAATACCAGTCCAAACAGACGTTACAATAGCACACAATAGGCCAGATATAATATACATAAATAAACTAGAAAACAGAACATATTTGATAGATGTAACAGTACCGTCCGATTACAATATAGGGGCTAAAGAAATAGAGAAATTAAGTAAATATCACGCGTTAAAAGTAGAGATAACCAGACTATGGAAAACACCTACCGAAGTCATACCTATTGTAGTCGGCGCCACGGGTATAATAGCTAAAAGCTTACACAGATATTGGTATCAATTCTGTTGTTTAGAAATCCTAAAATTTAGCTAATTCCGAGCTAAAATTTCGTAAAATTGTTATTCCTATTCTGTTGGCAGCATCGTAAACTTAAATTTAGAGTGACAGCTCTAAAATTAGGATAGTTACTCAATTTAAATCCGTCATTTTGCTATTCGGTTGTACAAAATTTTAGGTAATTTGCGCTTAATTTTAGAAACGTCAATCTAAATTTAGGCGACACCTTACAAGGTGCTGACTAAAGTTGTGTTGTTGTGAATTTGTGAACGAAACGCAATCCATCTCAAAAAATCATGGAAGCAGGTTGTAGTGGCTGCAAATGTAGAAGCCCCGCCATGGTTTGTACCTAAGTAACTATAACGCCTGCCACTTAAGAGCAAAAAACATAGTGGACAATCGGCCGGCTGAAGAAGAAATGTCTGCATCGCCATCGTTGTCTGCATTATAACCAGAAAAGGCAGCCAAAATTATTATCTCGTGCACGTGCCGCAGGTGAATCAAATATAAATAGAACTATGCTTTACCTACCTACTATTCCTTCTCTAATAAGATGTATTCTGTGATTGCAGATAGGGATGAAGATATAGTGCTTGAACAAGATGATGGAGTCGAGGAAGAGGAGCACGATATAGATTTCCTCCATGAAGCACTTATAATACGACAAAGAATAATAAACTCTCACTTTCATATTTTTTTAATCAATACAGGAGCATTAGGCTGGTGGAAACAAATAGGTCATACATCTAATATTAAATCATAGTAACTAATATAACCAAACAACATGCGTTATACATATAGTATGACAGACAGCGGTGTGGAATCAGATAAAACAGGACCATATTTTTATATCAAGTAGTCACTGGAGGATTCTCTTATCCTCCTCCGTGAGGTCTGCCTCTGCCGGGCCTCCTCCAGTACCATTGAAGCCGGTACCGACCTTCCTGGCCTTACCCTTCACTTCTGCCACCCATATACTCCAAATCTGTGGAAAGAAATATTGTTTTAGTTTCAATTAGAAGGACAACAAAAGGACAAAAACTGCATAAAAAGTTGGTTTAAAATTAATGGCTTGGTTTAAACGTAGCTTTCTACTGGTAAAAGAATTTTCAAAATCGGTTCAGAACGTCCAGAGATAAACACTACAACAAACGCCACAAACTCACTTTTTTACCCCAAGGATTCATATTTTTTTAATAGAATATAGCCTATAGGCAAGTACACACACTGTTACATGCTCTATGAGCATACTTAATCCGAGCTATGGCTATCTACAAACATGCTCGACCCTGCGTCTACACTTTAAAGCTTGCTCGAAGAACATGTTTAGTGTGCGTTTCAACGCACACTAAACTCTTCGAGCAATGGACAGTGGGGTTACCGTGAGTTTCAGTGTGCAGGTGCCTGACGCCTCACGCCTATTGTATGCCACAATTTTGTATGGAGAAACCAAGCTTTTCAAAGAATTCGCACTTTTGGTTACCGCGGTAACCCCACAGTTCGTTTATGGGTTTTGTTGGATATCACTTGCTAGATTTACTATCGGAAAACAAACAATCAAATCTTTCCTCTTTATAATATTAGTAGGTAGATGAAATAACTTACATGCTGCCACTCTTCAGCAGTCCGGCTACAGCCAAGAGCATTCAGCTCCCCCGCCAGCATCCCCTAAAATTCTATTATTGCTCTATCAGCTTGGTTACCTGAAAACCGGACATACAACAATCAAATCACTGAAGTGTGTAGCTAGGTAAGTATAAATCATTAATTATACCTATTTCAGAACCAATAAAACATAAATCCTACGTACCTCGTGCCATCAACTTATTAGCCAAAAGCCGTTCCTGGTGGAACGGCCATCCTTTTTGTCTAGTATTTGTTATTTTTCGGGATCGGGGGCGGTCAGTAGGCTGCATTTTGTAATTTTTCTTTTTGAGAAAAGTCGAGTTGTTGAATTTATTTAGTTACATGTCGATGATTTGAAGTTTAGCTCTTTGCACCCACAGATACAAAAACCCGTAAAAATAGTGTAAATAGAGCGCCATCTAGCGTCGAGTAGTGCCAAGATGCATGAAATGACAAATGTTTATGTTATCTGTGAACTTAATTTAGAACAAGTTTAGAGGTGTCATAGACACCTTTTAAATTTAGTAAAATGCGATAACAGAATAGCTTATAAGATTTTCCTAACTAAATTAGAAAATTTTAGGCTAGTTTAGCTAGACAGATTGTAAACAACAGAATTGATACCATTGTAATAAGTTAGATTCAAACATAAACATTCACATCATTCAGAAACAAGCAGCCATACACACAGTCACAATAATCAGTAAAGTTCTTGGGGATACAGTTTTTGTCAATCGGGGGGGAACTGATAGTAGTGAGAGGGAGTCTGAGCAACCTTTTCCCTGAGGGTCTTGGGGCGGGTGCTTGGAGTTAACCGAGCCTTAAAACTCGTGAAGAAAACTTTTCACCAACATTATTTTAAATAGGAAATATTTGTATTTTTGTGTGTATCTTATACCTTTAAACGAGAAAATCTTGTATATATATGTGAGAGCGGGGTCCATGATGTCATAAAAGATACCAAAATACTTAGTAGGTAACACTTTTATTGAGAGTTCTTTACTGTTCGAGCGACTGATCCAGAATGGTAGCTCAGTCCAAGTACCGCGCTTAAGTACTCTTAGTACAAGTCAAACAGCTGTCTTACATTAATCAATAAATTACAAATTAATTCCATAAATCTTTCCTAATTATTTTACAACATTATAAATCTTCTTTTTATTTATACAACACTAATTTTAATTTATAAATGAAAATAACAACAAACGGAAGTGCGTTTACAAAAATCATTAAACGAACTTAAATAATCAACTTAATAAATTATATTCTAATTTCGCTATAATCAATAAAAATCAACTTTTAAACAATATAAAATCACTTTTTGAAAAGGCGCCATCACGGCCATTCTGCTAAAAAGCTCGTGCTCTGAGCGTGTGTTCTGTAATAAATAGCTGAAAAAAAAGGAACATTAAATGGCAACTGTTATGCTCTTTTAGTGTCGTAGACTTCTAGTCTATACTTTTTTATTTTGTGACTCATTTTTAGAGTTCTTTTGTGACTCATTTTTAGAGTTCTTTTGTGACTCATTTTTAGAGTTATTTTGTGACTCATTTTTAGTTCTTTAGTGACTCATTCTTAGAGTTCTTTTGTGACTCATTTTTAGAGTTCTTTTGTGACTCATTTTTGAGTTCTTTTATGGCCCTTTTATTTGAGCTCTTTTACTTTGGCGCACAATGAGTAAGATGAACCTTATTGCTGCAAATTTTTATTTGCGCTCTTTTGGTTGAGACATAGTCTTCTTTTAATGATAATGCTGCAAATTTTAATATGTGCTTATTTTTTTTTTTTTTTTTTTTTTGATTGAGACATACCTAGTCTTCTTTTAATGGCTATACGCCATCATGGTCATCAAACACTTGATCTTCCATATTTACTCATACTCATATTGCAATAATTATGTTACTGGGTGAGGTCGGGTAGTAAAGTTAAAATTGATGAAATTATGAGTAGAGGGCGAAATGTGTCTTATGTGTTCAAGAACAAAAACAATTTAGAAATCTGTTGAGCTTGTTCGGTCATTCTGTTAGTAGCATAGCATTTCGTCGTATTTGTTCTCTTTTGGATTTGAGTTTAAGTTTTTGTTTAAATATTTTTGATTAGTATTGACTTTTTTTTTATTTTTATTTAATTACAATTGATTTTTAGGTTTGTGTTTGCGGATTACTAACTTTGAGTTTAAATTGCATAATAGTTGAATTAGGGAGAGATTAATTGAATTTAGGGATTAATTGAGTCCTTAATTTAAATATTAATAAGAGGTTAATATGATATGAGTTGAAGATTAATTCAAGATGAATTACTAGAGTTCAATTGCAGTTTTACAGCTGAAAAACAGATTTGAATTCAAATTGAATCAAGATTCCAATGAAAGTTAGCGTCAAAAACTTGAATAACTGGATTGGCTACTCATCGAAACGGTCACTGTCGAGAAGATGTTTTCAGCAAGAACAATGAGGAGATGAATCTACTGGTACATGCCTGCAGTGCCATCAAGGCATGGAAAAATTCAAGTGGATAAGTTCCTCGACGTCAGTATCAACGACGGCGTTTTCGTACATTCACTGAGCCAAGGAAAATGTATCATTTGTAGTATTTAAAGCGCAAGTATAAGCACAGAAAGCTCGTCTAAATGCTGTGGATAGTGTGTTGTGGAGGTCTAGTTCGAATGCTACCTCATCAATTGTACCTGTAGTTTTAATAACTTCGTTGGAGACAATTGATTGTCCTCCAATACCACGTACGTGTAATATTTCAGCAACACGTTAACCAGGAATAGGACCAGATGATTTATATTTGATGAGGGAACATTCAGCACTTGTATCAATGAAACATGATAGGAAAACATTACCAATTCGGATGTTTGTAGAACTTGAGTCCTCTTGCTGCGTCATGTTACTCAGCTTCATCAGACATGGTCCTCGCTGGCTCTGGTGTTGTTGGTTTTCGTGGCACCTTCGACCAGCAGTTTGTGTTCAGATGTCCCAACCGTTTGCAAATAGTACAAACTGGTGTCCTGCAATCTTGAGCTTTGTGTCCTTTCCTACCGCATTTCTTGCAAAAAATCGAAGGTTCTGGTGTTGTATCCAAGCGCGCACGCTTGTTTTCGGGAGCATTTTCTGGTGTATATAAAGGAGCAGGCCTTTTTTTATAATTGCTTAAAGTTGCTATAAGTTCGGCCTGAGATCGTGGCATTGCTCTTAGTAATTCGGCTTGATAAAACTTGGGACGAATGCCCGATATGACTGCTTCAACCATCAAATCGTCGGGAGCATTAGGTGATATTCTGGCAAACAACCTCCATGCTTCTGATACGTATTCAGCATAGTTTTTTGCGTCATCAGAAGTATAATCGCGGAATTTGTTGATGAAGTGGATATGTCGCGCTTCTGCACCAAATTGTGTTAAAAGCTCAGCCTTCAGTCGTGACCAGTCGATGATTGCATAAGCCTGAGCATCGGCCCATTTTTTTGCTCTTCCTTTTAGACATGACAAGCCTTTCATCAAAGCGGTCATTGGTGGACAACCACGCAGGGCTATAAGTGAATCAACTTGCTGACACCACTCTTGGATGGTTAGTTGCGTTTCGTCTGGATCAAAATTCGGCAGGTACAACTCCGATAGCTTATGGTTTTGCTGCGTTTGACCAGGATTGTTCTGAAAAATCATTTTCTCTAAGAGTTCCACTTGCCTTCGAAGCAGCCCTAGTTCTTGCTCTGCAGATGCTGTTGAATTATTCCTTGGTGGTCCTGGTAACGTTGGAGAATATGACGGACTTCCATACTGTTGGGCGTGATTATCGGTAATCCCCTCTTCCGATGTGAGAGCGGGGTCCATGATGTCATAAAAGATACCAAAATACTTAGTAGGTAACACTTTTATTGAGAGTTCTTTACTGTTCGAGCGACTGATCCAGAATGGTAGCTCAGTCCAAGTACCGCGCTTAAGTACTCTTAGTACAAGTCAAACAGCTGTCTTACATTAATCAATAAATTACAAATTAATTCCATAAATCTTTCCTAATTATTTTACAACATTATAAATCTTCTTTTTATTTATACAACACTAATTTTAATTTATAAATGAAAATAACAACAAACGGAAGTGCGTTTACAAAAATCATTAAACGAACTTAAATAATCAACTTAATAAATTATATTCTAATTTCGCTATAATCAATAAAAATCAACTTTTAAACAATATAAAATCACTTTTTGAAAAGGCGCCATCATATATATGTATATATATATATATTTAGGATCTCGGAAACTGAGCCAACAATTTTCATGAAATTAAGTATACAGGGGTTTTTGGGGACGACAAAACGATCTAGCTAGGTTTCATTTTTAGAAAATGTCCCCCTAATCGTAAAGTAAATAATCAACTTTATCCTAAAATCATAACTTCTAGCGCCATCTGTTGATTAAGTCATGAGTTAGTGAGACAGAGAACGCCATCTATTGACGAGTAGTGGAGTTTATTGTTATGTCGGTAAGATCGAAAAATATTAATATTTAATCACTAAGTAAGTAATTCGTATTTAAATATAATTCACAACAACAGTTAATAATAAAAAAAAATACCGAGCGAAGCTCGGGCACCAACTGCTAGTGTTTGTAATGAATAAACTCAAAAACTTCTGTGCCGATTTTAAAAATTCTTTCACTATACGAAAGCTACATTCACCCTGAGTGTCATAGGCTATAATGATGTGTTTAAAAAATAAGTTTCCACTCGTGCGATGCCAGGACAGGCCGCTAGTTATCTAATATGGCAGTAGCTCTGCCTTCTTATTTGGGGCTTAATTGTGGTGTATGGCTTTTTTTTGTGCATGTTTTGTTATTTTGTTTGTTAAGTTAGGCTTAATTTTTAATCTAAAGACTTTTGAAATGAAACATTGACATTCTTGTAACTTTTATTTTATATTTAATTACTTTGGAACTATTTAAAAACAATTTAACATAAAAATAGTCGTTTTTTTAAACTATAGCTATAATTTTCATCGTTTTTTTTTCACAGAGAAAACATTTATTATAACAAGAGTTTTTGCTTATATTTAATTAAAATTATGGTACTTAATTGAAAAATATCAGGTAGTTAGGTACACTTCAATCAAACTAGGCAGAAACATCAAAGAAAACAAAAAAACTTGACTAAATCATTTTCAGTCTTAATTATAGAAAATAATGAATCAAACAATAAACCTATAGACAAAATCACAAAGGGAGTCCTAGAATGGAACAGAATTGTTATAGGACAACCATCTTCGTAGCTTACAACTTTCTACAATATTATAATATAACAAATGAGCTCCGAAATATGATAGCATCTACATAATAATCAACCAAGTTTATTCCCAAAGGAACGTCTCCTTAGCTATAGAAAACAGCCCCATTGACACTACTTCCAAAAAGTTTCAAATTACGTTTCTAACACACTTTGGACACTTTTGTATGAACTTATCGATCACAGACATTTTTCCATTCACTCCTTAAAACACTACACAATAATGCTAGTGACACGGGCGTCACAAGAACTAAAAACACACATAGCTACACATATACAGCATACTTTTTTATAACAGAGTTCTACTTATTTTTATCCAAAGTTAACTGTATAAGACAGGCTTTAATTGAGAAAACGCTGCCTTAATGAGATAGAGAGCGATTGTGCTCTGAAAAATATGGCACTATCTTTTATGCCAGGATTACAGATCAGACAGTATTTTCAACACTGATAATAAGAACATAAAAAATTGAATAGTTCTATTTTTACTGCAATTACATACAGTAATATACATAGCTAAGTGTAAAAAATAGTTAATATATACAGGGTGTCTCTTAGTTAGTAGGTATGTTACCGGATTATCGACAATCACGGAAAAAGTAACGTTTTACAGGTTGTAAAAGTTTGCTTCAAGATTTCTTAAAATATCTCCGATTTTTTTGTTGTTTTTAAGTTTCTAAGTGTCGATAATTTCCCTCCTTAGGAATAATACGGACACCCTGTATAAAAAGTATTTAAAAAATATGAATTTGCATTATTATATGCAATTACTGCACGCATAAATGATGTATAACACATACTTTATGACTGGAACACAAGGAAATCCTCTTCCTTCTCCATATGCGCGTTGCTGTACAGATGAATGCGCATAGCGTGGGTTGGCATTGGCGTGGTGCCACACAGCTTGCAAGACAACTCGGCGGCTGATGATATTGGTGTTCTGAGGACAAAATGTTACCGCCTCATTTAATAATGCCTGACACTTTTTAAAGGCTAAAAAGTCTTTTGTCACTGTCATCAAACCAAATCAAAATGTCTTTATTTGGAACAAAAACAAGGGTACAAAATAAATGAAAACGTTGACACTGCAAGTTCTTCTTCTTCTTCTTCTTAATGAATGGCATCTGTCCATTTCGGATCAATTTTGCCAGTGTCGAGTAGTTTAATGAGTTTAATGATGATAAATTGCATAGATAAAATACTTTTTCGTCAAGTCAAAAACTGTGTAGCACTGCTATATAGTCATGTCAACAAATAGAAATGACAAACGGCCGGCTTGTCTATTGACTGACTTAATACAGCATAAAAAAAACTAACCTGCCAACAAGCAGCTTGAGATTATCATTCTCCCGTTTGAGTGCCAACAGATATTCCATCGGCACTGGATGTAGTTCTTGAGGGGAATGCAGCGGGTACACTATCGCCCGTTCCACCATCTCAGGGACTGTGATCTCCAGTAGTTCGTCTTCGGGCACCGAACGCCATTCCCAAGCGTTTGGTACTATTTGCGGCTCGCGGTGCTTGCGACGCTTTGTAAGAAGCCTGTCAATATACAATCATGTATAGATAAACCAGTCTAAAAATGCACGCCCCTCCACCACGATTTCTTCTTTCTTTCTTTATTCTTTATTGCACACATAGACAACATTTAGAAAATGTAAAGTTAAGACATGTACATAGGCGAGCTTAACCCTAAAAAGAGTTCTCTTCCAGCAAACCTTTAAGGATAGATATATGTGTAAATAGAGGTGGGTACGTGTACAAGAAGGGGGTTTGAAAATATTAATATAATATAAGTATAATACAACGTGTATCAAAATATGTGTACTATCCTGAAGGGGGGTGAATTTCCACCCCCCGGGGAACAACTTTTGTTCAACGACTTTTCGAACTTCGATTGGTATCTCTGAAAAAAACTGCAACGAAGTTTCAACATTAACAGCTGACTTTATACAAAGTGACAACCCTAAACTCAGCTACAGAGGTAGTAGGTAGTAGTAGTAGACCTACAGAGGTAGTAGGTCAAGGGGTCAAGGGGTTACAAGGATAGGGTTGTCAATTTATTTAGGCATTATGAAATTAAATATTTTTGTAACCTTGTATTTTTGTTTCTTGAAGTTGGCTCACAGCAAAGTACTTCAAAATGATCTTTGTGATGTAGGTATTATAGAACAATTTACTTTGACTGACTGAAGCAGTGGGACGTGCAGTTTAATATTGGACGATCTCTACGGTTTTATATGATTGACTGGCCTCTCAGCTCAGTTGGTAGTAGCTCTGCCTTCTGCGCTGTAGGTCGTGGATTCGATCCCCACCGAGAACAAATACTTGTGTGGTGAACATAGATGTTTGTTCTCTGTCTGGGTGTTATATTGTATTCTATGTATGTATTTACAAAAAAAAAAGTATTAAAGCATTATATCAGCTATCTGGTTCCCATAGTACAAGCTCTGCTTAGTTTGGGGCTAGATAATGTTGTGTGGATTTTCCACAATATTTATTGTATACATTACAAGCGGCTGCCCGCGGCTTCGCTTGCCCCGTTCCCGTTACTTTCTTGGAACAAAAATCGAGTATCCTATATCCTTCTCCCGGTTCTAAGCCGTCCAGGTTTGCGTAGGCCATAAAAAATCTTAATTTTAGTTTTCATACAATCTATAAGGGGCATAATAGTATATTAGTAGCCAAGGGCTGTAAGGCGTCAATTGAAGCCCGAGCAGCGAGGGCGCCTCTAGTTCGAGGGTGCAATTGGTGCTTACGACCGAGCTAACTATTCTGCTTTACATCTCGATGTGAGGTAAGTAGAAAAAACCGGCATTACAAGAATAAAACATTTTTTTTCAAGAACGAAATTGAGCTTCGCTGTTCGATATTTAAAATTGATGACTATTATACTCACACGAAGACGAGGCTGAATAGCAAAGCGACCTCTTTGGTCATTGGGCTGAATACATGATGTCTATTGCCAGTATGATAGTTGTTATGATGTACGCGAACTTTTTGGATGAAAGAAGTGTTTTTTTTATTACTTATCGCCCTAGGGCTTTTCTAGCTACATTATTACCCTAGACCGCTAATTAGTCACCTACAAGCCCCATTTGGAGGTAATAACCTACCCTAATAACCTACTTACCGACACAAGAGATGTAAAAAGTACTTAATAAACTAAGTGACCTTGGGCTTCTAGCATGATCCAAGACACAGGCGCCCTCTACTAACAACATTTAGTAACATTATTCTCCCTTACTTTATGAGATCTGCGCGTATGAACTTGGGTATACGCGGGCGCATTTCGTCATCAGTTGTGGGCGTTTCCTGGCCTTCCTTGCAATACATCATGTAGTCCATCAGATGGCGGATGTGGTTTATCTGAAAGTACAAAATCCATATTATATTCAGCTGAAATAGTCAAAGTTACAACGCACAAAAGTGAAATTATAAAACAAAACACTGCTGATTTCATTTAGTTCTATTGTCGTTTGAAGCACGGCGCGGCGACTAGTGCCAACACCGATGAACGCTGCGCGCGTTGGTCACCATTTTGTTTGCCATTCGGCTTCTAACCTCTGGTCTGACAGCACGAATGTTTTTTCTGCGCTCACGCTGTTTAGATATTCTTTTTGTTAAGTTTTTCGTTACGTTGTGTTTGTGGTAATTTTTGTGTTTATTTGTTGCTATATTGTTTCGCGCAATCAATATGGATCCTCAACCAAGAACGTCAAGTTCGGCACACTAACTAGACAATCGAGGCAATTTCAATCGTTCAGGAGTTTTTCCAATCACTATTTTTATTTCATCAAAAACTGACAACACTGTTAACGTCAGTTGGCTTCGTCTAAATAAAAATCCGACTATAGCTGTGCGCAGGCCTTACGTCTTCAAGTATTGTACTTACCGAGCCTATATCATCAATGGACATGTCAGCGTCGATATTGAGCAGTAGATCGTGCTCGGGGAAGTAAGGCGTTCCATCCTCAGCGCTGCCCAGTCCACAGAGAGCGCTCACGTAGCGACTCCCGCCTGTGTCGCGACGTAGTTCCGCACTGTGTGTTTACAACCAATTATATAATATAACAATTAACTAGCGGCACATAACTTTAGCACTGAGCGATACGCGGAGGGGATAGCTGCGCATGCGTCATAGTGTGTGTGTCACACATCCGGTGTGCGGAGTGCGACTGGAGAGCCAATCAGCGCTACGCACGCCCGCCCTTCTTTCCGCTAGTCCCCCTCAGGTACCTTATTTTTGACTTCTACGCAATAATTGTCACCGCTACCTATACACTCATCAACATTGTCTAGGGTGATATTCAACATATTGTAGATTTTTACAAAAACTGAAAATAATTTCTTTAGAAACTAGATATGGCAAGAATCTTTATTCTGTGTTGATTATTAATAATAATAAAATACAACTGTTTGATATTATTTAATAATAAAAATTAAAGTAGGAACGAAATCTTTTGTTTATGTTCAGTTCTGTCAATCCCAAGGTTGCCTGGTAGAGATCACTGTTAGCGATAAGGCCGCCCATTGTATTACTGTGACTTATACGTGTGTGATTTTTAAGCTAAAAACTGTATCCTACTTATAGATAGTGCAATCCACGAAGGCGCGCCCCACTATTCCTCCTAACCGTTTATAGTATATGTGTGCAAGCTTTCGTCAATGTTTGAGTGTTATCGGTACACACTAATTACTTATGAGTGCACACGCACACTACAATGAATAGACTACGGTTCGCGAATTGTAATCAATAAAGAGTTATCTATCTATCTAGACAATGTTGATGTGTGTATACAGCATTGCTTATACACACATGAACATTGTCATATACTTACACTATAAATAACTTATATATTACACTTACATAGGACAGAACAGCAGAGCCATGAGGGCTGGTAATCCCGGGATATCGGGCATCAGTGTGGTGTGGCGAAGCGTTAGTTTGTTGTTATGCTCGTTCTGGCCCACATTCGCTGCTACGACCAACCTGCGAAAAGTTTATGTCAAAATCAAAATCGTATTGATTCAGTAGAATCGCAAGAATCACTTTGAAACGTTTTAAAGCTAGGTGAGTCTCGGTGCCAGTTCTAGGTATGGAGTTTTCTATACTAATATTATAAAGAGGTAAAGTTTGTTTCCAGTCTCTGGATCTAAAGAAACGATTTTAAAAAATATTTTACCAAAAAAAAGCCACGTTGTTGTTGAGTGTTTTAGGCTATATTTTATACTAGCGATCCACCCCGGCTTCGCAAGGGTTACAACCGTCCCCGAGGAGTATTGAATAAAGTAACAATAATTACGCAACATTCCCTAATGTCTCATAAGTTATGATTAAAAAGGAACATGATGAGATTATCGTTTAATCTGTTTTACCAAGCTTATTAATTTAAAATAAAGTAACAAACTATCTACATTATAATGCCTGGAATTTCTCAATCTATAATAATATACCTATACGTACCAACTACTGTGTATAAGCCTCGGCCTACCTCTATGTTGCTTTACCCTATTCACAGGGTCCATGTGATACTGACTTACACCTAAGAACTATGTATGTACCTAAACTAAACCATGTTTATGCAATAAATGTATTGAGTATTGAGGAAACAAAAAAAATATATACAAATATATTACCTCTCGTGAGTTTCTTGCGGCGCGGTGTCTAGTAGTACCGAGTTGACGGAATTCCACTCGATGTTCACTTGTTTGTCGCGGCTGGCATACATCAGAGTGTACAGGGTCGATTCCAAAGGACTGCAAACATAAACATTGTTAATAGGTCAAACGCTGAATAATTATGTATGTATAGACGTAGTAATGAGAGTAGAGAAAGGTATGCTAAGGTGGTTTAGACATGTAGAGAGAATAGATGAAAGGAGATTAATAAAACAATTGCATCAGGCGAGTGTGAATGGAACTGCTGGAAGGGGAAGACCCAGGCGCATGTATCTCGACCAGATCGCAGACGTTTTAGGGAAAGGCCAGGTTAGGAGTACCCTAAACCGACGAGCATGTATGAAGAATGTTATGCGAGTGAATGAAGCGAAAGAGGTGTGTCAGGATCGTAGCAAGTGGAAATCCGTGTTCTCTGCCTACCCCGATGAGAGTTAGGAGTGATTTTATGTATGTATGTATGTATAGACCCAACAAACGAGTAACGAGATAACATTTTCTTCTTCTTCCTGCCCTATGTTTCTATGTGTGGTCGGCAGTCGGCACAACAGAACAGTTAGTAAGCCAATCTTTTTGTGAGAAGTAAATAAATATTTTTTTGTTTTATTTGTTTTTATGTTAATATGTGTTTATTGTTCGTTAGGTATCTACAATGTTCGTGTTTCTCTTATCTACCATACATACATAAAATCACGCCTCATTCCCATCGGGGTAGGCAGAGATCACGGATTTCCACTTGCTACGATCCTGACACACCTATTTCGCTTCATTCACTCGCATAACATTCTTCATACATGCTCGTCGGTTTAGGGTACTCCTAACCTGGCCTTTCTCTAAAACGTCTGCGATCTGATCGAGATACATGCGCCTAGGTCTTACCCTTCCAGCAGTTCCATGAATGGAACTTCAGGTGAGTGTGAACACTCACCTGATGCAATGTTTTTTTAACTTATCTACCGTGTGCCGTCATAAATAAACAGTCATTCTTTCTTTCTATAAAAGGCTTACCTGAAAGGTCCTTTGAGACAGACGTCAGAGCTGCATTCCTTAGGCGAGGCCGGTTCGATCTCCCAAAGCTGATCGTACGCCAGTTTCGTTTGTTCCTTGTTGTGCGCGCGCTTCTGAGCTAAGTTTAGCTCGTTTGCTGTTTGGCGGAGATCGTGGTTCAACTGTATAACATTACAAAAAACGTTCTACAAACAAGACGAGTTTTTCAACGACGAAAAAAGAATAACGTAAATTACAAATTCCTTTTTCTATCTTTGTATATATTAACCTATTTCTGCATGATTATATCATATCGGTCCGCTTCTACTATATTGCAACACCCTTACAGGGTAAATTAAGCATTGATTCAAAACTATAGATAGTGCAATCCACGAAGGCGCGCCCCACTTTTCCACCTAACCGTTTATAGTATATGTGTGCAAGCTTCCGTCAATGTTTGAGTGTTATCGGTACACACTAATTACTTATGAGTGCACACGCACACTACAATGAATAGACTACGGTTCGCGACTGCCGCTCGGAGCAAACTCCCCGCACCCCGCGAGGGGCGCGTCTTCGTGAATTGCTCTAAGATCTGACTGTTAAATTTACATGCATAATAAGGCAATAAACATACTGCATACATAATTGCATTTTTATAAAATGTACAATAGGATAATATTTGTAGGTTTGTGAAAATACCTTTGATTCGTAGCTCTCTTCACATGGAATAGCGAAGCGTTCTTTCAGTAGTATGGTGTTGATATTGAGCATGCCACCGTCTCCAAGCAGCTTGATGGCTACCACCCCATGGACTACAGAGTATACCTGCACAAATTATATCATTAAGACAACTTTTGGTACGGAGTAAGTATGGTAGATAATTATGTAGTGGAATATTAAAAGACTCTATTGCTTGTTTTCCTTCACCGTTTCCCGAATAAGCTGCCAGGATAGTATAGGTGCTGGGCAAACCTATTCCATATAAAAATCCTGTCCCACGCACTGAAGCGTCCCGTAAGCAGGGGCATGAGTTTTCACCAGTTACCCCTGACTCTATATAAATCATCTACAATAGATGCAAACGCCTGTTTACTTTTACTATTGCTTGACTCAAAGTATAAAACCGTTTATTCAGTTGTATCAAAAGGTTCACTTTGAAATGTCTTAAAGCTAGATGCGTCTAGGTGCCAGTTCCAAGCGACCAATCTTAGAATATTAACGCGTGACGTCATTTATTTCTAACTAAAGCGCTTGCCGATGCCAAACAAAAAACTATAAGTCGGGATGGAGTTTTCTCGCGTCATTTGTTTTGTGTACATCCTCCTCCTAATAAATATTTTTGTTCCTGTGCCTTTAAGGCCTGCGCACACCTAGGTCGCTGGCGATGGCGATCAGTGACCTAGTTGTGCGCAGACCTTTAGAGATGTTGCAAGTAGTGAGCGCAATAGATGATTAGACTAGAGACACGGTAGTGGCCCCACCTTGCGATTCTAAGATCGTGGTTCTAAGATCTAGTCTTTCATCAATAAGTTTTCAACAGATTTAAAATGAAAGGAGCTTTCAATTCGGCTGTTTTTAAATGTTTGCTAACGCATAATACGAGTATCTCTTTCATTTATAAACCAAATTGTTGTTTTTTTATTACAAATTATTTTTTTATATTTCCAGATTGATCCGATATAAATTTTATAAAAATCGCCTTAGAAGTTTAGTTATGAAATCGGTTTTTCAAGTTGTTTAAACTTATTACTTGCTGTATCCAAAAATGTATGTGCACTACACAAGGCGATATTGAGTGATACAAGTCTTACCTCGCCCAGCAAGGGAACCCTAGTGCATAGGTCCCGGAAGTAGGCGATAGTTTGCTGCGTCCAATGTCCATGAGGGTCCTGCAACGGCGGCGGCGCGAGTGCAGCCAGGCGGCAGCGCATAGCTAGCGGCGGCGTGGACTGGCACGGCCCGATCGGTAGCACGCGGAGTTTAGTCACCGATATGCGGGAGGCTGTCACGCCGATGTCTATGAATAGCACCTGATGATGATAACATTATAAGCTTTAGAATTTTGTGATGTCCCAAAAGTTAAGAGCCGAGCGGAATTTGAACCCGCCTTCCCGGGGTACGGGGCTACGCTGGCCGCTGCGCCATCGGATCCGAAACACACTCGATGAATAACTCCTATGGACTGTTAATACGGCACTTATGCGACCGTGGCTCCATCTACAGGTTTGACGGTATAGTCAACTATTTACCTGCTCGATAACCGAAGGTGAACGGACCTTCGGTTATCCAGCAGGCAGGTAGTTCAATTGAATCGACGAGAGGTGTCACCTTGCTTTTTATATTTTTTATTGATTCTTAGTGTTTTTACTCATCATCATCATCATCAGCCTGAAGAATTTCACTGCTGGACATAGGCCTCCCCTACACATTTCCAGGAAGAAAGATTCTGAGCCCATTCCATCCACCGACTTAATTATAAAAAAGTACAAGCTTTAGTTCAGAAATATATACATATAATATTATATCAGCTATTTCAAACACAGCACAGCTGCTTGGCGGCCGAAATAACGATGGCGGTAGTACTTCCCCGGACGAGCCCTTCACAAAGAGCTGAAAAACTACATACGTGATCTTCCTTCTCTCTCACACTCACCTGAACCATGCCCCTAGGTAGTAGCTTCAGTATTTTAGCACGATAGATGGTATCGATATGCGGGGCCGCGAACAGATCCCCGCATTTAACGTCGCCAGTGTGAGCCATCAGCGGGGCTTTATACAAAGCCGAGTGGATCTTGAACAAGTCGCTTGAGGTGGAGTCATCGTCATGTTGGACCCAGAACTCACTTAGGCTGTTCAGCTGTGGGAAAGTTTGTTTAATACAAATTACTGATGCTTAAGAGAGCACTGGTGGTCTAGTGGTAGTGGCCCCGCCTTCCGATCCGAAGGTCGTGGGTTCAAATCCACTCGTGTACCAATGAGTTTTTCTATCCAAAAATGTATGTGCACTATGCCAGTACTCTCAAAACGGTGAAGGAAAACATCGTGAGGAAACCGGCGTGTCGTAGAACCTAAAAAAGTTCGAGCAACACGTGTCAAGGGTCACGCAAAAAGGGCCCGCCGGCGGCCTACTTGCGGAAAAACCAGCCGCACATCAAGTGCGGATGATGATACTGATGCTGAAAGGTATAAATATCGACTGGCTTCGCAGCTCAGTTGGTAGTAGCTCTGCCTTCTGCGCCGTAGGTCGTGGGTTCGATCCCCACCGAAAACAAATATTTGTGTTGTGAACGCAGGTGTTTGTTCTCTGTATGGGTGTTATATTATATTCTAAGCATGTTTTTACAAAAAATATATACACCCCTACTTTTTAATTACCAAAAAAAAAAATGCCGATATTGGCTGCCGATACTGAACACATCCACGAAAAAAAAAAATTTTTTTTGAGACAAAAAAAATCTTTTTAAATAACCACAATTTTTAGTCAAATATTGAGAAATGATTCAACAAGCAAAAATCATTTCATTCATAAACGCTAAATACCAAGCGGAACCGAACAGCGTATTTTTTTTTCTCTCTAGTACTACGTAACTAATATGTCCATAATTTTATGCAGGATTTCTGAAAATTTTAACATTTAATAACTTTGTCATTTTATCGAAACTAAAAATTCTGATTGCACATTCATAATGTTCTATCCCTACTACATTACCCTATTTTTTTTCTGGTAATTAAAAAGTAGTGGTGTATAAGTACCAGGAACCCGATAGCTGATATAATATGTATATCAGCTATCTGGTTTCCATAGTACAAGCTCTACTTAGTTTGGGGCTAGATAGTGTTGTGTGGATTGTCTATAATATTTATTTTTATTTTTATTTATCTCTTTTTCAAGTTATTTTTAAGTTAAGACCGCCGATCATAGGAATAGGTACATTGTAATGTTACTTACATGCATTTTTAAGTACAATCTATTCGTCGAAGTTGAAAGAACAACTTACATTGCATATTTTCAATGGGAAGTGAGTTTCGTCGATGTCGGGTAGACGAGGAACCATCTTATCCAAGTCGAGGTCTACCTCTATTTCCTTCATTTCTTTAGCAAGAGCCTCCGCTTTCTCCAGCCTATGGGAACACAAATTATAAAATTATAGTTTTGTCAGTATGAGCTCAATGACTAAGGCCCAAATTCAGAAACAGTGCTTGATGAGACTCAAGCATAGATTGTCGTCATTTTTCAATGGAGAACTGTCAAAAAATCGATGTTTGAGAGTGCTCGAGGCTCGACTCAGACTCAAGCACTGTTTCAGAGTACGGGCCTAACCCCCGAATACTGAAACGCAACTCAGATTTAAGCACGTCTCAAGCGACGAATATTTGACAGTTTTCAATGAAAATCTGTCAAATATTCGTCGCTTGAGACGTGCTTAAATCTGAGTTGCGTTTCAGTATTCGGGGGTAAGAATCACAAAATACTTTCTTACAAAAACTGTGGTTGTTTTAAACCTACAAAAACAAAACACTTTGCACCGTGCCATAAATCATCTTATATTACATCAAAACATCTAAACCTCAACATGTCTAGTCGGATAGAGACTAGAAACATAGACAATAATTTATTTGTTTCTTAGCACACAACATATAAAAAATATGGATGACAAAAAATAAGCAAACACAATAATAAAAACAAAAGTTGTACTGAGTCAAGACCCTTTTGCTGCTGTAGCTCACAGAAACATGACGCACTTCTCCAGTATCAATATCTTTCTTCTTTTAGTGTCCTTGTGTTTTACTGGCATAGTGTGCTTATGTAGTAACTAAAATTAAATAAATGTCTAATGGCCTTACTTATAAAAATATGTCAAAAGATAAACAGTGCTTAAACTATTGCCCCCTCTTACCACTGGGTAATGACAAACAGTGACAGGGCTAACTTTAAGCAATGATTAAATTTAAATTACGTTTATAAGTAGGGCTGTAAGTCTAAAAGGAATCAAATTTAAACGAAGTTTTGACGTCATGGTACAAAATGCTGTATGCTTGAGGCAAATGGGTCTATCTCAGCATATTGCACACTGTTCAGTTTGAAGCCTAGTTGTTGTAATCCATCTTTTTAAAACGATTAGAAAGACTGGCTTTTACTGGCCTGTTGCTATAATCCATCTTTTTAGAGAAGTAAAACGGTGAGAAAGACTGGCAAAGACTAGAGAGACTAGATTAGAGAGACTAGGGCCGTAAAGAGCCGAGTATTTTAATTTAAAGATGTACACGTAGCCTGAACACAAAGAAATCTAAGACACTCCATGTATGCACTGCAACTTTGCCTAGTAAATTCCAAGACACATGCAATGTAGTAACTGAAAAAAAGGTATAACTTACGGCAGCAATGGTATCCTGATTTCCATTTTCAGCTGCCTTGTCTTCACCAACTTGTAAACTGGGAGCACTACTTGACCTGGCATAGTCGGATCCTGAAATATGTCACTTAATTAGCAACACGGTCTAATATCTACATTCAGAAACATACAAGCACTGTTTCTGAATACAGGCCTTTGTTTGGACGCAGATCGCCCCAGTCAAGGAGGTTGGAAACCATAAGGAGTCACATGCGCAAACAGTACGCAAAAAATTAAAAATCATAAAATTAGATTACAAGTTCCTTTATTTTTTCAGCATTTTGCCCTATAAATGTCCATTGCAATGCTGTAACTACCGTGAAAGTTAGGAATTATAAACATTCTAGTGCAGTCGACTGTACTTACACCTGCATCTCTGTCACGTTGTCGCGAACCACCAAAACGATCTTCAAACGTCAGGAACACTTTTCTGCAAATAAATAAGTTAAATTTATATGATAAGAGATAATGAGAAATCAACTCTCATAACGAAATCTCCAAAAGAACAGTTTGAGAAGTGAAGGTCTTTTTGTGAAGGGCTCGTCCGGGGAAATACCATCCTGTACTTCCCCGGACGAGCCCTTCACAAAATGCTCTGCTACAACTAAAAGGAGGTTGTGTGACGTATGCCCATGATGGTGGTATAAGTGGTTATCTTCGGGAAATTATTTGATCCGTACTCTTAGTGAGCGGACTGGTTTTTCTAAATTAGGCCATTGGCAGGAGGCCCTTTTTGCGTGACACATTACACATGTTTTCGAATTGAATAGATTCTACGGCATGCCGGTTTCCTCACCATGTTTTCTTTCACCGTTTGAGAGTACTGGCATTGTGTCACACATACATTTAATGGACAAGAAAAACTCATAGGTAAACCATAGGATTGCAAGGCGGGGCTGCTGCCACCAGTGCTCTCAGTGTGTGCCTATTTATTTATTGCACCAAAAAAGTTTGTAGAAAGGACAGCATTTTACCTACCAGCCAACCTTGAGAGGTGAAAAACAGAGATGCTTATGACGGTGATAAAGAGAGCACTGGTGGTCTAGTGGTAGCGGCCCGCCTTCCGTACGAGTCCCGTCCCGGTTTTTCTGTCGAAAATTGTACAAGCACTATGCCAGTACTCTCAAAACGGTGAAAGACATCGTGAGGAAACCGGCGTGTCGTAGAACCTAAAAAAGTTCGAGCAACACGTGTCAAGGGTCACGCAAAAAGGGCCCGTCAACGGCCTACTTGCGGAAAAACCCGCCTGCACATCAAGTGCGGATGATAAGAATTTGCCGACTATAAGGGTACTTACTGGCTGTTTGAGTCGAAGATAACGCGAGGCTCGTCCGAGATCTGTTGGCGGACGATGTTCTTTATGGTCGCCGCATACACCTCGCCCGGTTGATTGTCGGGGAAATTCTTCAAGTACACCTGAAAAGTATTGGATTCCGGTACAGGAGCCTAATTCTCGGCTCATTTTGCAATATTATTTTATTGCTTCTTTTCGAAGAGAGAATGGCAGATTTCCTTGAGTAATTCATCAACGACCTCATCGTAGAAGCCTCGACGGCTACGATATACGGAAAACGGGTTGTGCAATGCCAATGTGTATTTAAGGGACATTGAAAATCTCGGTCGGCCCGAGAAATAGGCTCCTGATTACAAATACATTTATATATTTTTGAGATGTCTGCGTTTGCATTGATCAGCCGGGTGCTAGGTCATAGATATAGTAGCAATCCTGTAAAAGCTGTAAGATCTTTTTACAAAGTTTTACAATAAATGATTCTAAATTTTTTGACTGTACGACGGTTTGCGTATAGTGTGTAATAAGTAGTTAGAACGCGGCTTTTTTGAAGGATTTTTGTACAGCCCTCATAGTTCAGTTGGTAGTAGCTCTGACAGATGTCAGAGCTACTACCAACTGAACTACCCTGACCCTGGAGGGCATCGGTTCGATTACGCAAAACGCAAATATATTTGAGTGTTGAACTCAGATGTTTTTTCTCTGTCTGGGTGTGTTATATTGTATTCTAAGTATGAACTTTGAAAAAAATATGCACTACATCAGCTATCTGGTTCCCATATACAAACAAGCTCTGCTTAATTTGGGACTGTTAGTGTTGTGTGGATCCAATTTTTAACCGACTTCCAATCAAAAAGGAGGAGGTTCTCAATTCGGTTGTATGTTTTTTTTTTTTTTTTTTATTTTTTTTTTTATTTTTTTTTTTATTTTTTTTTTTAATGTTTGTTACCGCATAACTTCGTCATTTGTGAGCCGATTTGAAAAATTATTTTTTTATCTGAAAGGTACTGCTTCCAGATTGGTCCCATTTTAATTTTATTAAAATCGGTGTTGCCATTTTTTTTAAAATAATTTTTTTAATGTTTGTAACTGCATGCCTCCGTCATTTATGAACCGATTTAGAAAATTATTTTTTTATTTGGAAGCTTATTCTTACGTCCAGATTGTCCCAAACAAATTTGATTAAAATCGGTTTAGCCGTTTGGCAATGAAGTCGGTTTCTCAAGTTTTTTAAACTTAAATTATTATTTATTTATTCTATTTGCCATGAAAATAATTGTATCCCGAGGATAGCAGAAATGGTCAAACTAGTTCTTTTTTTATTAGTACTGTAAGCCAGTTTTGGGAATAGGACATCCCTACTGAGACCGGGCGAGGAGTCACATCACTAGTGGAGAGGGAAGATGGCGTCGTAATGCGTAGATGTTTGGTTTACCATTTATGAAATAATACAGAATTCTAGATATTCAATAAAGAGTTTTCGCCGGATTAGTACACGAGCTGGTATGACCGAGCTTCGCTCGGGGTTAAAAAAATAGTATTATTATTCGCCAATAGATGTCAGGAAGAGTCGTATCTTTATTGGCTTATTTTTAAATAACAACGCCATCTGCTGGAATAGCTTGCAGTTAGTTGCTCACAATCGCCAATAGATGGCAGGAACAAACAGCCGTATATTGAGTTTATGTTTGATTATTACAAAACACCAACTTCTCGTCTATTTCTAAAAATGAATCCTAGCTAGATCGATTTATCGCCCTCGAAACCCTCTGTATACTTAATTTTGTGAAAATCGTTGGTGCAGTTTCCGAGATTCTATATATGTATATATATATATATATATATATATACAAGATTTTCTCGTTTAAAGGTATAAGATAATAAGATAGATCTAATAAATATTACCGTGTTTCTTGGATCTAATCCGCCGAGCACTTTCACCGCATCGCGCTCACGATCTTCGTCCAACGACACTTGGATAAAGTATTGTGGGTAGAACGCACCTGCTAAGACCACCTAGCAACAGACAAAATAATATCGGTTATGCATTTAAGTTCTATATTTTTGCGAGATTTACAGCACAATAATTATTCGATAGATCTGTCTAATAATTAGACAGACAGATCTATAGAAGATTTTTAAGTGCATTCTGAAGATTTTTTTTGTGTAACGTCGAACGAATCCAAAATGGCGAACGCCGCTGTAATCATTACACACGCACACACACCCACACTGTTTATAAGAATTTATCTTCTCACTCGGTGCCTGAAACAAGGCAGCAAATATGGTTATTGTTCTTCTTCTTCTTATCGTGTCACTGGTTCGACCAGTGTGGTGAAAGGTTTTTAAGTGCGCCTCAGAAAGGCTCTTTTCGTGCATTTGACACTTGTTTTCTAACCTTTTCGGTTCTACGACTTGCCGTTTTCCTTCATCGTTTGAGAGTAGAAAAACTCATTGGCCACCAGTGTTCTCGTCAGTAGGCTATTATTGAGGTGGTTCCATATTGTTCAAAGAAAGATCGAACGAATATTAACTCTTGGAGGGCACCATTTTAGATTAGTTTCGAAACTAGTTAGAGTCCATAAATTACGTGAGATGTTTAAGGGGGGGAGGGGGTCGAGTCAAATCTCATCTAATCTTTCGTTGGAGCGATGGGGGTCTCGGCAAATATCACGCAATTTTTTTCTGATTGAAACAAACAAAAAATTATACTATTTTGGTCCCGTAATGAGTTACTGTGCGCAAGTGCCAGCGGCTAGTTACATACATAGAGACAAGTTTAATCTAGTTAGTCTAGTCTAGTCTAGATACAAGACTACTAATAATTCACTAACCTTCAGAACTAGAGGTAATTCATTGTTCGACCAGGGTGAGTTTCCCTTGGGTGATTCAATGCCCTCTCTCGACAGTCTCTGTTTCAGCTCGCGAACCATATCGTCAGTTTCCCGCAGCGAGCGAATCTGCACGTAGAATCGACCCGCCCATTGGACCTCGCTGTTGCCTTGCTGCTTGAAGTAGTTTTGCTGGCGAAGATGTGCCCACACCTGGTTTTGGGCATGATAGATTGATTTATGAATTACTAGCAGCCCGTCCCGGCTTCGCACGGGGTAGACAATATTGTTGTACATTAGTTAGTAGTACATCACCACAGTTCTATCCCTAATAGTTTCGGCAGCGCATTCGACGAAAGACATTTTAAGACTCATTTTTCTACACCTTCGGTTACATTGTTCAAATTTTACCAAGGATCCCTAATTTTTTTCAAAATGAAATGTAGCCTATGTGAAATTGGAAGAATGTAGCATTATATTGGTAAAATAATTTTTTAAATCGGCCCAGTACTTTTAGAGCCTATTCATTACAAACATACAAAAATAGGTACAAATCTTTCCTCTTTATAATATTAGTATAGAAGCATAGATTTATTGCACACAATACAAAAAATACAAAAAGACAGAAATAAGGACATGCACTATCACCAAAATTCCGAAAAATTTTACTAATGGACATTCTAGCTTATCGATATAGAAATACGGCATAAATTGCAATGATTTAAAATGATCCCGCGGCCTCTAAAGGGATTTCATTGCGCGGCATTGAAACACGCGCCACGGGCTCCGGCGGCGGGATGCCGTGGCGTACTGCGGTAAGCAACGGCATGCCAAGGACTCCGGCACAAGCGTAAGCTCCGGTATCTAAGCGTAAGCTAATGTGCGCTGACTGACGGCAAAATCCCTTGCCATGCCGTCCCGGTCTGCGTAGGCCTTTAGATAGCTTACCTTATAGACATTCATGAAGGCGATACAATCGCTCGTAGATCCGTCCGCCCACGTCAGTTTGGAGTTGTACGCGTTCAGGCGATCGCGGAAAGGACTGCTGAATAAACTCTTTGCAGACATTGCCGCCGCTGAAAAATACACTGAAATTACTCACTGCTACGTAACTTGCGGCATTTCTACGTCACACTTGAATAGACAATCATGCAGGTAGTCAAACTTTGATGGAAGATTTTCAAGAACGCCTTGTACTCAACTGACGGGATAGCGTCACTAAGACGTCTCTAGTTAAAGCTTATTAAAGTTCATTTTCGCTGAGCTCGCGATTCAACGGGTAAAACTTTTCCTGGCTAATACGCCATGTTATTTATTCTGCTTCACGGCAGAAATAGGCATGGTGGTAGTAGTTACCTTGACGAGCCCTTCACAAAGAGCTCTACTACTACTAAGGATAAACTTACCCATAATAACACATTCATCCAGACAGCCGTAGATGTATCCCAGCATGATTAGTTTGGATATCTTGACGTCCACCGGCAGTTTGGCCATCACACGCCCTAAGTACGTGATTTCACCGTCATTGGGAACCCATTCATCATATAACGTCTTCTTCAGAGCGCCCATCTGTGAGAGGTATGGCGAATTTTATTCAAAAAATCATGAATTGGTACTTGGCACTAAAGCCCCTTCGTATACGCAAATATTATACGTTGCCCGACGTTCATCACTGACACGTCATGTCGTCCGTCACAGTAGTCGGTTAGACCAAAACCGCCGGGTATCGCACACTTGCGTAGCACTGTATACCAAAGTACTCGACATCGGCTTCATTTTTGACATTTGAAACTTAGCCTAGACTTCAACTGCCACTTTTGTATTGCATAATCTGACATAAACAACACCACCACCACCGAAATTCAAACCTAGTGTATGAATGGAACTTGATGGAAATTCGTATTTTGGAATTTCGTAACGCCGAAATGAACTTCAGTTGGCTACCTTAGACAATACCAACAAAATTCTGACTGGGTCGACCAGTAACAATCGGCTTAAAGTTAATTGATAATGGATTTCAAGTTAGACAATAAAGCTGCAAAGTAACCTACCTCTTTCAACACCAGTAGTGTGCGATGTATGTTGGACATATCGGGAGGGTCTATCGCTAGAGCCAGGATATCACTCGGAGGGCCCATGTCTAACATCTTGGCTAGGAGTACCAATCGCTCTAACGGGCACCTCTTGATTTCTGGTGTACCTTCTTCCAATAGGTTGTGCTGTGAATTGATAATAGCATTAAATTAAAGAGGCAAATCACGTAGTTTTTAAAGCTATGTAGCATAGAATAACGTGCAGAAAACTGTTTTTTTTTTAGAATTTGTGTCTGTCTCATATCCAAAACTAACGCTCTTATTTGAATACGGTTTTTAGGGTTCTGTAGCCAAATGGCAAAAAAAGAACCCTTATAGATTCGTCATGTCTGTCTGTCCAACCGTATGTCACAGCCATTTTTTTCCGAACCTGTAAGAGCTAGACTGATGAAACTTGGCGAGTAGATGTATTCTGTGAACCGCATTAAGATTTTTACACAAAAATAGAAAAAAAAAAAAAATTTGGGGTCCCCAATCCCCATAGATAGAACTGAAATTTAAAAAAAAAAATCGTCAAACCCCGTATGGCGATTATTTTTGGTGGGGTATCTTTGGTGGTTACAAAATATCGTTTTTTTAACTGAATAGTTTGTGCGAGAGACCAATGTGGTAAAATGTGTATCCCCAAAAACAAAGTTTAATCAATAGTCGCTTACGCCATTTACTTCTGAGCAATACAGGTCTATTGCTATCCTCATCTCGCGGCAAGATGTCAAATTGCGCTATCTATGTCATGCGCACCCGCCCCAACCCTCCCCTATTTTTTTTTACATATACATGTACTCTTAAACTTACATAGAACTTTTCATTGACGAGTCTGTAGACCCGTCCGTCTCTAACGCGGCCGGCTCGACCCGCGCGCTGTTCGCAATTCGCTTTAGCGGCCCAAGACAGCTGCAGTGTGGTGAAGTTCGTTTGATCGTCTGCCACTAATGTCTTCATGAGGCAGTAATCGATCACTGAAACGGAATATAGAACCTTATTTGTAGACATCTTTTTTTAAATGATATTTATTTGCAAAATACACCTGAAACAGTTGGGAAAATACAAAAAGCAACCAGCGCAGTTGCTTTGTTAGCCAAAAAATGTGATTTCTGCAAACTATTACGATTCGGTATTCAGAAATAATCAGATCTATAGATTGGAAGCGTCTCAGACGCTAGCTGCATTGCGGCAGCAATGAATCCTTGTGAATAGTTTCTACTAACTAGTCTCTATATAGACTAGCCCATGCTCTTAAAAACAAACGAACTGCGGTACGGTTGTAGGCAACAAATATTGCACGTCGGCTTTTCTGCTTTTGTAGAGCGCTATCTATATCTTTTTCTGACTGCCTTCTGCGCAGGAGGTCGTGAGTGAAATATTTGTGTGTTGGAGATCGATGTTTGTTTCCTGGCTGGGATATTGCATTCTAAGCATGCATTTATATACAAAACAAAAATATGTAAGTATTATATCAGCTGGTTCCCAGTTCCCACAGTACATGCTCTGCTTAGTTTGGGGCTAGATAGGTTGTAGATTGTCCACAATATTTTTTCTATTTTGTACTGAAAAGCTCCTTCACCTCTTTCAAACTCACATATTTTTCTGCTTACACATCTGATGCGGTGATCTTACCATATTTGATGTCAGGTACAGTGATAGAGCTCTCAGCGATATTAGTGGCCAGTATAATCTTCCTGCGGCCCGGCGGAGCTCGTTGAAACACCCTCGCTTGCTCGTCGGCCGTTATCGTGGAATGCAACGGAAGTACCCACCAATTGTAGCGAGCACATTCGGCACCGGCCAGTTTCTCACTACAAATTAAAAGAATGATATTAGAATTATTACTACACATTACTATTACTTTTTACAACAATATGTGTGAACCAGTGTGTTGAAAGGATTTTAAGTGCGCCTCAAATAGGCTCAATTAATAGTTTTTTTTTTTTGTTCTATTTTTATCTGCGATCAGCCTTTCGACTATGAGCAGGTTTGTTGTAGGTAGGTTGTAGACTTTCAAGATCCGCACTCCAGTGAGCGCTTCTCTTTATTCTTCGGCATTATATCTGCCCATCCAAATCGATGATGTGCTGTCTGCGCAGCCTCCTAGGGTAGCTGATGGTGGTAAGCTTTGCAGCCAGCTGGTTTGGATGTGAGTTTAGGCGTTTCTTGTATTTGGATGAGTTTAATTTTATTTCGTCGTTGACTGTGTTGACTTTAATTAATAGTTAACGCTGTATGTATTCAATCTCTGTCTGTGAATATTTTATGTAATGAGGAGGGATGAATAAAATACGGGTATTATAGCTATCCGGTTCCCATAGTACAAGCACTGCTTAGTTTGGGACTAGATAGTGTTGTGTGGATTGTCCGCATTGTTTAATTGTTTATTGTAACGAGCGACAACCTAAAAACAAAATTCATAGTGGCCCTTGGTGACTGGCCTCTTAGCTCAGTTTGTAGTAGCTCTGCCTTCTGAGCCGTAGGTCGTGGGTTCGATCCCCACCGAGAACAAATATTTGTGTGGTGAACACAGATGTTTGTTCTCTGTCTGGGTGTTATTGTGTTTAAGTATGTAATTACAAAAAAATATATGTAAGTATTATATCAGCTATCCGGTTCCCATAGTACAAGCTCTGCTTAGTTTGGGGCTAGATAGTGTTGTGTGGATTGTCTATAATATTGATTTATTTATATTTATAGTTGAAATTTTCTACTAACCGTAACTTCACATCCGACAGACAAATAAAAAGTTCTTCAATCTCGAAGATACCGGGCAGGAATATCAAAACTGAGGGCAAATCGGCTTCCGAACGATCCGTGTATCCATCCTCCTTCTGATCGATTATTTCAAATGCATTCAACAGTTTCACAACTAGATGGTTCATTTCAGGCATTATGCAAGCCTCGCCGTTTTTGGGAATGCAATGGAGAAGAGTCTGAAATAATATGCATCGTTTTAATACCTTAATGGTCTAATTGTAGTCGACCCCGGACATCGGCCTATCACAAACTGTGGCTTTGTCTATGGCTCTGGTTTTGAGTCTGTGTGAGTGCAGACTATATCCTACGTCGAAACGTCACACACACAGTATAATACACTAGTGAGCACTCACACAAACTCAAAACCAGAGCCAGACAGAGGCTGTGGTAGGCCTACAATACACTGGGTGAGCACTTACACAGACTCAAAACCAGAGCCAGGGACAGAGCCAGACCGAGCTTGTAGTGAGCCAACAAGTGTAGATCCGTTTACCTAAGGAGTTTGGAAACCCCAAACTGTGTAGCAAAGAATAACTTAAGTGTCTCTAGGTTAACCACGGTGCGTTATCAACTTATCAGTGTAGTGTACAAAACTTCGTGTATAATTTGTGAAATTAATTTATAATAACTTTGTTTTTTATTGACTTTATAGTGTTTACTACACTTAAGGAAATCACAAAGATTTTATTTTAATAATGTCCCAAAATTTAAGAGCCGAGCGATTTGAACCCGCGACCTTCCCCTCGGTACATATTTGGAACATTATTTGACATGCTAAACTTTTTTTTGTAATAATTTTCTTTAAGGGGGTACGATTTCCATACAAACTTAATTTACACAACTATGGGCGAATAAAGTATTAATGTACTCTGAAATAACTGTAATAGGCTTTTACAGTGGTCCTTATTACCGACCAGTTATATAAAGTTGGAGTGGTAGCCGTTGGTCGTGGCAGTCGGGGCTTCAGAAAAAGAACTAACAGACTTTTACGACTATTTTGGGACATATGTTTTAAGCTCATTCACGTATTCAATGCCGAATACCCGTTAGAAAGAATGGCGAAAAAATTACTTTTTTGGTTTTTTATTAATATTTCTGTTATCCTATAGTTTTCTCCAACTTTATATAACTGGCCGGCAATAAAGACCACTGTAAAATTCTATTACAGCTATTTCAGTTTACATTTATACTTTGTTTGCCCATAGTTGTGTAAATTCAGTTTGTATCGGAATCGAACAACCTTAATGTTAAATTAATTATACAGGGTGTCCCAGAAAGTATGGTCAAGCGAATTCCAGAGATAGAACACCCTTTGGGGTACCTGAATCACCCCCATATATGTTCCGCGATTTCTTATAGTTTTCGAGATGAAAACTATAAGTATGAATTTTTTTCCAAATTTTAGAAAATTTTCCACTTGAACAACTTAAAAAATTCTAAAAAAAAAAGTAGAAAAGTTTCTTAAGATTTTTTTTTAGCCACTGAATACTGATGAGTGTTTCTTTTACGCATAAAATAATTGGCGAAGTAACTTTGATAAAAACTATGAATATGTTGGTGTAAAGTCAGAAAATTACATTCGGTGAATTATGACTTCAATTTTTAACTTTAAATTAAAAATCTTAGCAAGTAATTCCATGGTTTTAAAATAACTTTAAAAACTTTTACGAACTCCCAGCTTTCATAATCATTAAAAAAAATAGTGCTTAATAGGCTACTTTGGCTAAAACCAGCCTTCAAAGACGGCGAGGTGGAAAATTCTTTAAATTAGCTATCTGATTAGAAAATAGATTTAGACAATTTTATCATTCCTAGGCTTAATTTGTTTGTTAACTAACCAAAAACGACTGCGAAAAAAGTAATATTTAATTAATATTTGAAGATATTATGTAGTAACATTATGAGATATGGGTAACTATGTAAAATTGAATTTTGTACTATTATTATTATTTAATTTGTGTTTATTGATTATTTCTTGTTTGTCTCTTTTAATTGTATGTACTTATTTCAAACATGATTGTATGATCGTTCATGAATAAATGATATGACATTTATTAACAAAAAAAATTCTTAATGTCGACCGTCGTGCCGCCGTGGTCCCCCGACTTGAACCCGATCGATTTCTTTGTGTTGGAACTACTACAAAGAATTAGTTTACGCCAAAGAAATCAGTAATATGGCCGAATTAAGAACAAAATTAAGACAGGCCCAAGAAAAAAATAAGGCAAATAGAATAGCTTTCATACGATTAAAGGAAAACTTTTTAAGACGGTGTAGGATTTGTATCGACCTAGAAGGTCGACATTAAGAATTTTTTTGTTAATAAATGTTACTCATAATTATCTTAAAATATTAATTAAATATTACTTTTTTCGCAGTTATTTTTGGTTAGTTAACAAAAAAATTAAGCCTAGGAATGATAAAATGGTCTAAATCTATTTTCTAATCAGATAGCTAGTTTAAGGAATTTTCCACCCGCCGTCTTTGAAGGCTGATTTTAGCCAAAGTAGCCTATTAAACACTATTTTTTTTTAATGATTATGAAAGCTGGGAGTTCGTAAAAGTTTTTAAAGTTATTTTAAAACCATGGAATTACTTGCTAAGATTTATAATTTAAAGTTAAAAATTGAAGTCATAATTCACCGAATGTAATTTTCTGACTTTACACCAACATATTCATAGTTTTTATCAAAGTTACGTCGCCAATTATTTTATGCGTAAAAGAAACACTCATCAGTATTCAGTGACAAAAAAAAAATCTTAAGAAAGTTATCTACTTTTTTTTTTAGAATTTTTTAAGTTGTTCAAGTGGAAAATTTTCTAAAATTCGGAAAAAAATTCATAACTCGAAAACTATAAGAAATCGCGGAACATACATGGGGGTGATTCGGGTACCCCAAAGGGTGTTCTATCTCTGGAATTTCGCTTGACCATACTTTCTGGGACACCCTGTATATTAGAATTGTATATTACCTGTTAAATTATGGAAATGTAAATTACCTATTAATTAGTGTAATTGGTCTCAAGACCGTTCTAATTAATTAAATAAATAAATAAATAAATAATTATTAAAATCTTTGGAATTTATCATAATTCTAGGGTTAATTTTGTGAACATCCAAAAGCTACTTACAGCTCCAAATTTCTTTAAATCATTCAAGTAAAAAGTCTTCACATTGAACATTTGATTTGTCTTCTCAATCCTGACACATTCTGACCTTTGGAAGCCCATTGTAGTCGGTATCAAGAAGTATTCTGTAAATATAGACGCTCGGATTGTGGCTGACATGAGCACAACTTTCACGTTTGGTGAGACGGTGAACAAAAGCCTCTTCACAACCAATAGGAGGAAGTCCATGTCCTGTCCTCGCTCGTGGACCTCATCCAGGATTATGTGAGTGTATTCGCTCAAGGTTTTCGTACCCACTGTAATACACAAAACACTTTATACAACAAAGCAACAAGTAAATATAAAGTTTTGGGAGAAACTACAGTGTGTGTCATATTATTTCGCAATAAAACTTTATATACATACATATATCTATACTAGTATTATAAAGTTGAAGAGTTTGATTGTTTGATACGCGCTAATCTCGGGAACTGCTGGTTCAAAGTGGAAAATTATTTTTGTGCTGTATAGCCCATTTATTGAGGAAGGACTATATAACATCACGCTATTTTCTACTAACGACCCGAGCAAAGCTGGGGCGGATCGCTAGTATATTTATAAATACCCTGCATTTAGGACACTACTTTTCATATTAGACCCACCCTTTGGGTATGTATTTGAACAACTTACCCAGCTTTTGTAGAAGTACTCCTGTAGTCACATAACTTATCCTTGTATCCTTAGAGGTTTTATTTTCAAGCCCCACCTGTAAATTCATCATTTTTGGATAAACAGATGGATAGATAGGGAAATTCCCTACACAGAAGTGTGAGTCACAAACACACACTGGATTAATAGTCTGTCAATATTTAGAGTCCGCGCCACTAGTATTTCTATATTATATTAGACTGGCCTCTCAGCTCAGTTGGTAGTAGCTCTGCCTTCTGCGCCGTAGGTCGTGGGTTCGATCCCCACCGAGAACAAATATTTGTGAGGTGAACACAGATGTTTGTTCTCTGTCTAGGTGTGTTATATTGTATTTTAAGTATGTATTTACAAAAAAAAGCTATCTAGTTTCCATAGTACAAGCTCTGCTTAATTTGGGGCTAGCTAGTGTCGTGTGGATTGTCCACAATATTTATTTATTTATTTATTTCCAGATTTAGTTTCTAAAGTATGTCAACTTTTGCACCAGACAGACAGACCCCATAGCAAGACGTCAGTGCAATCTCATTTGAACCTTGAATTTGAATTAAATAAATAATAAATAAATAAATAAATATTGTGGACAATTCACACAACACTACCCAGCCCCAAACTAAGCAGAGCTTGTAATATGGGAACCAGATAGCTGATATAATACTTGAATTCATTTTTTTTTGTAAATACATACTTAGAATACAATATAACACCCAGACAGAGAACAAACATTTATGTTCACCACACAATTATTTGTTCTCGGTGGGGATCGAACCCACGACCTACGGCGCAGAAGGCAGAGCTACTACCAACTGAGCTAGAGGCCAGTCAATTTGATTTCAATCCTGTACCGCAGGGGTACTCACACATAAAGTGTTGGCGATCGACCAGATAATATTATGAAAGCAAGGGATCGACTAAACTAATATGTAGGTAGGTCATCAGCAATACTATTCAGCGTGCCAATGCCGCCAGCGTCTTGGGGACGCTTCCGTCTGCCACTGATTTGGATCAGTTGAACTATATCTAAATGATCATGCATGCCACTACATTATTATCCGCGTATTTCCAGAAATTCTAATGGGTGCCTAACTTTAAGCATATTGCTGGCGATCGACTGGAAAAGCTTCCGCGATCGACCGTTTGAGCACCCCTGCAGTGTACAGACTACAAACTCAATTGAATAATTACCTGATAACCAACAAGGCCGCCAACATCCCATCCTCTCTCCTGACCCACTCTCTTTGCGATAGAGATAGCTGCAATTCGTCTTGGTTGGGTGACCACAATTTTACAAGCTTTTTGGTTCTGCACGCAATCATCTAATATCCACTGTGGAACTTGTGTGGTCTTTCCACAACCCGTGGGCCCTTCAATGACAATGACCTCTGAGCCTTGGATACTGTTCAAGATCTGTATTAGAGTAAATAATTATTTGGTAGATTCTAAAACGTCCCAAAAGTGAAGGGCCGAGTGAGATTTGAACCCACAGCCTTTCCCTTGGTACAGGGATGTGCTTAATTTGGACGAAATTAATTTGTGTCTTATGCAATTGATATAAAGTTCATTATGTTTTAGACAATTTCGTCGCTTCCGTTCCATTCCGCGGCGGAGTAAAATGAGCCTTAGAATTTTATCAGTGATCAGGTTTTTAGTCTTAGCCAGTGGCAGTAAATTGGTCTTAGATGACGTTGTTTTTTTTCACACTCCCCGAAATGTATCCTGTAGAAGACCGAAAAGCCAGCTACTTTACAACGATGCTCGAGACTAAGGAGTTAAGACTCCACCAATGCATCGCCGCCAATGAGCCTTTTTGCTCACTGTTCAATCGATTCCAGGGCCTCCAGCTGGTATTTGGCCGAGCCATCCCAAAGATGAGAACAGTATTCCATACATGACCGGACTAGAGCACTGGTGGTCTAGTGGTAGCGGCCCCGCCTTCCGATCCGAAGGTCGTGGGTTTAAATCCAGTAGTGTACCAATGAGTTTTTCCGTCGAAGTCGTCAAACGGTGAAGGAAAACATCGTGAGGGAACCGACGTGTCATAAAACCTAAAAAGTTCGAGCAACACGTGTCAAGGATCACGCAAAAAGGGCCCGCCAGTGGCCTACTTGCAGAAAAACCAGCCCGCACATCAAGTGCAGATGATGATAATTGCCAACATGACCGGACTTGGGCTAGGTACAGATTCAGAAACTGTCCTGGTGTGAAATACCGTCTCACCTTCGATAGTACTCCTAGCTTTTTCGCAGCTCTGCCAATATTTATTTAACCCCGGTGTTGCAACTTACCTTTTCCTTAAAATTATTGATGGCAAGTTTGTTACTGCAATCCTCTTTCTTCTGGAATGAGTATTTGCTGTAAACCTCCTTCATTGCTTCCTCATTCAGCTCACCAACATTCATTAAGGATCCTCCAATTGAAGTCAACTGTTCCAGTGACTCCAATCCTCCAGACATGCTTTCAAATTCTTTCCGTTCAATTTGGCGCTAAATAAATAAAGAAATAACAATAATATACAAACAACAATAGTATGTTGTTGCAAACTAATCTAGTTGAAATCTGGAAATTTATTGATCATTCAATCATAAAAAATTTAACACTTTTTTATTGTTAGAATAGTACCTACAGTTCATGTAGGTGCTATTCTAGTGTAGGCATTGCTTATTTTGTCCTATTGGAGATAGAAAAGCTTATCTGACGTTTTATTTGGCAGCGAATTACTAGTCTAGGGCCCAGAAACAATGCTTGAGTCTGAGTCGAGCCTGAAGCATAGAGTTTTTGTCACTTTACAATGGAGAACTTTCAAAATGTATATGATGTAAAATGTATGTGAGGTTCGACTCAGACTCAAGCATTGTTTCTGCATAAGGCCCTAGAACAGGTAGATTGAATTTAAGGAATGGCCTTACGAAGGTAGCTGTTCTTTTACGCTGTAAACAAAATGAGGCATAGTTATTTACCCTTCGATACATATCGGTTTCTCTGTCTCGAATTTCTCTGGCGTAGTCCGTTCCACTTGGTACAACAGAATGGCGGTGCTGCACCTTTCTGTTCATTTCATCCAAATCATCATACTTGGAAATGCTGACACCACCGGTCAGAGGTCCCCGAAGTTTTATCATTTGGGACTTCGATGGACACGGGTTGTTGAGAAAGGCTCGGACCTCGTCCATGATCACGGAGTCGAATGCTCAGAACTGCAAAGAGAACACAAACACTATCAAGCAAGAGACTTCGTTGGTTTGTTATTTTCATCAAATAGTGAACATACATTGAATAAATCAGAAAAATTTAGAAAAAAACACACATGTCAATGCAATGTTGCGAAGCTCGGCAAAACTTCAAAACAAACAGAACCGAACTTTACCGAACGTCGAACCCAGTGTTGCCAGTGGCAGATAGTCATTTATAACATGAGCTCAAAAAGTTACATTTCCACGAGAAAAGTTACATTTCCATAAATTATATGAAAAATGACACAATGCCTTACTATGGCACTTTATTACACAAAAACTAAAATAATTTTCCTGTCCCATCCATTATTTATATTGAGTCGTCTAAGGTCATGTAACATGGAGGTAACATTAGAGGGTCAAAAGTAACATAAAATGTTACAAAAGTAACATTCTGGCAACGCTGGTCGAATCGGCGTGGTGCGGGGCCGCGGCGCGGCGCCCGGGGCGGCGGCAGCGCAGCGCAGCGAATAGCGCATGGAATAGCGAGTATCAGGGCTGCCAGCTCAAGGGTCAAATTATCGAATATCTACTGTAAAATTATCGTACACTATCGTACGTTTGCGTCACCATAACCACGCTAGTAAAGATGCAGACCGCAGCAACATTCATGGTTTTATAAATCGCGTTAAAAATAACTATACCTACATTACAAGCTATCAGCTTCCGTAATAATGGTTGTAACTATGACTAAATTATCGAACGCTCCTATATTTTTAAGGGTTGGCAACTCGCTGGCGAGCATGGGTTTCCAAGGTTTCCATTCCACGTTTCCACTTTCCATGAAATGAAAGTAGGTAATAATCATAGCCCAGCCAAGGATTATAAATACTATCGAAGTCTATCGAAGTATGTAGATTCATGAGCCCAGCATTCTTTCTTACCAAAGCACAGGCTATTATGATTAGGATGCTGATGGATAGCTTAGCTAGGTTTTGCGTGTTTAAAGAATTATCCCTTACGTTTATCCGTTCAATCTTTACTGCAAGCTAATAGCTCTAATCTGTAGTTAGCATGAAAGACCACCCGGATTCTACTTACGCAAACAGTCTAGACTCGTAGACTCAACGGATGTTGATTGGGAGTTTATTTATCCATTCTGTTCTAAGCCACTGCTTGACTTGAAACACTTACATATACTTATGCATTAGAATAAGTTGAATTTTCTTCTTACTATAAAATCATTTCAACGTGTTGCCTATACGCTCAATCGCTCAAGTCTATCTAGCCCCAAACTTTCATGTAGGAAGATACAGTAACTCAGTTTTAAGAACGACTTTCACCTATTTCAAGTTATGAGTATGTGACACGTAGGTTTTTAAATAAGATCTGGAACTGGCGTGGGAAAGTAAGTACAGAGATTATAATAAAATAAAAGCGTGTCATAAAATTATTTATTTTTTAACACAATCGGCATAACAAAAATAGTCAGATCATCTACATATTAAGTCTAGATCATTAGAATAGGTTAAAAGTAGAACAATGCTTCATTATAACAAAATAATTATGCTCGTTACAAAGAAGGTATTTATTAATTCATTTAAATAAATAATAAATAAACAAACAATGCAGTCGATTCTATTGTATTAGGTAAAACTCTCAACTACCCAACTTAATTTTACAGCACTGACATTATAACTACCACCGAAAAGGCCGGGAACCTTTAGTGCAGACCAATTGAGATAGCATAAAAACTTGGTGTTGTTATGCTGTCTGGCTTATTCTCAAAATAAAAATAGAAAAACTTTCGACTTGACTGAATATCAATGCTAATAATGTGATGCTCAGTACCAGTACCACCACAAACTAAGGCCCCATTTTATGGATGAATAATCGACCAATTAAATATTTCACAGTTACTGTCGTGGGGCTCAAATATTTGCAGCGAAACCGGGCCATAGACAATAATTTAGTCTGTTAGTTTTTTATATTTTTGACAACAGTTTACAATCATATTCTTTGGCTATTAATATTCATACGACTAGCTGAATCATATCTGTATGGGTATTTTTGAGTACCTAAGTATGCCTAAAGATATGTCACATTAACACTTACTTTAAGGGCGGTAATACCGCGGTGTTTTAATAATAATATACAAGAGTCATGATCTAGGTATGTTAGATATACTACAGATTCCCCACCAGATTTTTATTAATTACTAACAGGCTGAATCTTGGTGAGAAGCTTCGTTTTGAAACGTCAACCCACCCTCTGTAAATTCTCGAATACAGTTTGAAGCTGAGGCAAAGTAAAGTAAAATCACATGAAGTGGTGCCGCATTCAAACCGACGATTTTACTATCAGAAAAAGGGGTCACTTTCACTATACCACCAGTGCTTTTCCCCTCTAATATCTCTCATTCACATGCATTATATGGCCACCAACATCATCCACTTTTTTTATACGATTGTTTTTGCATCCATATTTTGTGCGGTATTAGCGCTTTTTAATATGCTGTTTTCTTGTTTTAAAACTTATAATTATGAGCTTACTCATCATCATTCATTTCAACAATTTTGTAATGATATAATTTTTTTTTTTTTTTATTCCTGTCCCATTCGCGCCTTCCAAGTACCATACATTTTTCAATTGTACATACATAATTAGACCTACAAGGTCTATGACTATCATTAAATAACAAATGGATAAGGTTTAAAGACTTCCAGCTGATCTATAAGCATATAATATTACACAAATCAAAGAATTTAAGAATAACTTTCCTCAATCCCTTAATGCTATTAATATCATTGGACGAACAATAAATTATTAAACCATTATACCAATCAACAACTTACATAAATAATACTAAATTAAGCTGGTTAAAATTGTGCTAATATTCAAGAAAAGTTATTTTCAATATTTGATTAACATTGAAAATATAAATATTAGTTAAATCACTAAAGCATTACTATAAACTTTAAAAGCTTCTTCTTATTATGAAATAAATCATTTTCAATCACCAGAACCATTTACCTTACCAACCATGTCTTTAAATCACATGTGTGATTTAGAAAGGTTTAAATATCAACCAGATCGATTTTAGATTTGTTCTAGAGTTTTAGTTATTTCAATATACCCAAATACGGCTTGCGGATCTTCGGGTCTAAAGTCAGCCGTTACGGGAAATCTTCCATTCGCCATCGGCCATTTTCACACAAACAACGGCTAATTTCAGACCAAGGAGGTTGGAAATCAATTACAAAAGAAATGAAACCTCATTGGTTTGACTAGTTTATCGCGTTCCGAATCCTGTGGTGTCGGTAAAAATGTATAGGAACCTTTCTGTCAAATCCCATAGGCTTTTGACATTACGTTCCAGCATGCGCGGTATGCCCAAAAATCCGTTACTACATGTCCATACTACGCCACAAGAAGTTTCTTAACTCTATGGTTCAGACCCACCCACACCGACCAGAAAGTCCGGAATCCCTTTGCTTTACATAATGTAATCTAATGTAAGTGATGATTTCTTGTTAGTTCTCCTTAGAAGGCTGGACGGACCAGCCGAGGATTCGTCTATCAAAGCCGCAACTGAAGAAGTTGATTGTTGGCGATATGTCTTCGGCCCAGGCGACTGACGTCACCATACGACGGTGACCCTGAAAAACCAGAAAAAACTAATTTATAGCTAGGCAGTATTATTAGTCGCTGTCATGTCGTATAAGGAAGTCAAGGAGGCCGCATTCAAAAGACTTAATTGGAGAAAACTGCATCAAAACCCCGACAAAAGCTGAGCTCTTAAATTTAAGAAAAAGAAGAGTTTTATTAGAAATTTATTTGAATCATGTGGGTGCTGATATGTAGCTGTTGGTTTGCGAGAAAAAATAGTAAACCAAGTGTTGATATTGTTTAACCAATTTCTAACTATTGAATACAAGCATAAAGAACATCATTGAAGGAAAGGTTGAAGGAAAGCAGGGAAGAGGAAGGCCAAGAATAAGTTACGTGAGCCAGATAAAAGAAAAGGTCGCTGTCATGTCGTATAAGGAAGTCAAGGAGGCCGCATTCGAAAGAGTTAATTGGTGAAAACTACATCAAAACCCCGACAAGAGCTAAGCTCTTAAATTTAAGAAGAAGAGAAGACTACAAGCAGGTAATGTCAGACTTCTCGCATCCCTCAGAGTAGGCAACGCAACGATATCACTCTTGTTTTTGGTGTCTATGGGCGATGGTGACCGCTTACTTACTTACTTTGTGTTCATCACAAACATATTTGTTCTCGGTGGGGATCGAACCCACGACCTACGGCGCAGAAGGCAGAGCTACTACCAACTGAGCTGAAAGGCCAGTCGAAGCTAATCAAAGCTAAAGTAGTGTTAACCGGTTTTGAGAATAGGACATCCCTAATCAAACCAAGCAAAGGGACACATCACTAGGGCAGAGGAAATAAGATGGCGTCTTGAAAAAGTTGGAATTGTTTTGGCGTGTAATAAAGAAACAGAGTTCTAAGCTATAATCAATGCAGAGTTTTCGCCGTAACAGTAGCTAGAGAGAGAACACACCTGTCTGCTAGAGCGAGGCAGTCGCGCCAGCCGCTGGCCTTGCAAGTCGAACAGCCTCACTTGACGGTTGTCGTGGGGAATAGCGATGATACCACCGTTGCTGACTCCCACACGGTTCACGGACGAGTCAGACCTGATGGTGGCCAGAGCTGATCGCATGTTTCGGACGTCCCACACCTGGAGTCATAATACAGAAAATCATGGTACAAACATAAAAAAAAAGAATTGAAAATGTCCTCCTTTTTATTTGAAGTCCTATTATTCCATGGCAAACACCTGTCTCGAATAATTAAAATTAGGGTTTTTTTAACAAATAATCATACTTTGACTGATCGATCATCAGATCCTGAGACTACTTTATCTTCACTGGTGAACACGGCTGAGGTAACGCTCCTGTGAAAAAAAGAAAACACATAGTTATCAAACCTTATCCCATTGCAATAGAGTTTAAAATACAAAACAACATGCCAACCAATTTACTTCCATGTTCTGATATTAATCACTTCGTCACCTCATCAACCGTGGTTTAGGTTGTGGTGGTTTGTCTATCTTAGGCCTGTATCCAGAAACAGTGCTTGAGTCTAAGTCGAGCCTCAATAATACATTTTTGAATTTTTTAACATGGAGAACTGTCAAAAATATATGCTTGAGGCTCGACTCAGACTCAAGCACTACGAATACGGGCCTCAGTGTTTAGAATTTAGATGCTCCACAGGTCACAGCGTTTTTTTTGACGTGACAACGTCTTATAATTCGATGGAGCCGGCTGCGCGCACTTTAAAACTTGACTCATGCGTCGTTACCTCGCTCTTAGGCGTTCCATTTAAGGCTTGAAGTGCAAGCGAGAGCGCGGAACGAGCGACAAAAAGGCAACAAGGCCTCCGCGTTCGGCAGCGTTTGACATCTGTCTCTCTCCTACTTGAGTGAGCGATGCGTTCGCGTGGACAGCTGTATGACGTTGTCACGTTCAACTATCGTAAGTAAACCGACTTTACAGACAACCGATTTTTTTGTTTGATATCTATACTTACTCAGTGTGTCCTTGAAATACTGAGACGGAATGGATAGGTTCACGGAAATCCCACAACCGAAATGTAGTATCTCTCGACGCTGTCACCACTAGACGGGAGCTGTGGTGAGCTGATGCGTGGGTCAGCTCGTGGTCGTGACCTGTTCATAGAATTTCAAGTTAATAAATAAATATTGCGGACAATCCACACAACACTATCTAGCCCCAAACTAAGCAGAGCTTATACTATGGGACCCATATTATAATACTTAAATACTTTTGACGTGATAACGTCTTATAAATCGATGGAGCCGGCTGCACGCACGAAAAAACATGACTCATGCGTCGTTACGTCGTTTCGTCGTTCCATTTACCTGAGCCCGAGCCCGGGTCGGGTAATGGGTTAGGGTAAATGAGGGTAAGGGTAAATGAGGGTAGGGGTAAATGAGGGTAAGGGTAAGGGTTCGGTCGGGTTCCGGGTCCGGGTCCGAGAGTTCGAGTCCGAGTCCGAGTCCGAGTCCGAGTCTGAGTCCGAGTCCGAGTCCGAGTCCGAGTCCGAGTCCGAGTCCGAGTCCGAGTCCGAGTCCGCGAGTCCGCGAGTATTTTCTTATGACGTTATCACGTTCAACTATCGTCAGTAAACCGACTTTACAGACAACCAATTTTTTTTTTGTAAATACATACATAGAATACAAAATAAAACCAAGACAGAGAACAAACATCTATGTTAACCACACAAATATTTGTTGTGTTTGTGTTGTTATTACATCAACGGCACATAAATGAAAACAGCAAGTAGACAGTATGTCATGAAAGTTAGCTGACCAATCCCGAAGCTCGGTGATGACGTATCGTCACCCAATCAGCCAATCAGTGAAAACCTTGCTTTGATAAACAGAATCCTTATTATTATTTACTAGCGGCCTGTCCCGGCTTCGCACGGGTAGAATATTTTTCCTCTTAATAAATATTAGAGTAGATTAAGAGCCTGTTGTATCCCACTGCAGGGAAAAGGCCTATCCCTTCTTTTTCTCCATTCATTTCTACCAGTTCTTACCAGTGAGAATTTGCAGACAGTCTCCAGTCTCAACGTCATACAAGTTGGCCGTCCTATCCCAGGACGCGGTGATGACGTGATCGCCGCCCGTCAGCCAATCAGCGGCGACCACTACGCCTTGATGGCCGAGTAGCTCTGTCAGAGGTGTGCGTAGGACCTCGGGACGGTCACCTCCTTCACCGAGGCTTTCTTCTCCACCAACTTCTAATTCCTCTTCGGATGATTGGCCACGCTGCAATATCAATCAAACAACTACGATAATAGTGATATAAACATGGATTTTAGCACGCACAGAGGGGTTCGCCCACAAAATACAGTATAAAGGCGATAATGCGCCGTTTGTATGGCAGCCAATGTCGTCAGTTTTACATTTCTACTATTATATTTAAAATATCACTAAACATGAGGATTCTAAGAAAAAGCAAGGAAGGAAGATGTTAAGAAAGTATTTCTATGTTTTATCTTGTCGCTTAATTTATTCGGAAAGCAATTCTTGCGCTGCTGCAAGGCATTTTTCACTTTACGACTCCCGAAAAAACTGTTGAATTTGCATGGAGAAAGAAGCATATACTCATGTATTTTGGCGACACTTTTCCGGCCACATGGCCATTCTACTTTGTTCTGTGGGTTCGCTCAAAGCGAACTATCACCGACAGAGCCGCGGTAGAATTCAATCGGGCCCCGTGACTGTCTAGTTCCGATGCAATGCCGGACGCGAACTATCACCGACAGAGCCGCAATGCAATGTCGGACCATTCTCACCGGCAAGTCCCAATTCACAGCAGCCTGCCAAACATGCGCAGTATTATCCCCGCTACTGGTAAGCGCAATGTCTCTGTTTGGATGGAACTTTATCGAGTTTACTGATCCTGCATGTCCCGTGTATTGGAGAAGGCACTTGGCCCACTCCACGCTCCAAACACAAGCGGTGTGATCTGTGGACAGATAAATAAATAAATAAATAATGCGGCCAATTCACACAACACTATCTAGCCTCAAACTAAGCACAGCTTGTACTATGGGAACCAGATAGCTGATATAATACTTAAATACTTTTTTTTTGTAAATACATACATAGAATACAATACAACACCCAGACAGAGAACAAACATCTATGTTCACCACACAAATATTTGTTCTCGGTGGGGATCGAGCACAAAAGGCAGAGCTACTACCAACTGAGCTGAGAGGCCAGTAGATAAATACAAATAAGATAAACACAGATCACTCGAGTATTTTTGGGAGCATAATATTGTTCTGTGTCATGCTTTGCTTCGTTTAAGTCTAGAATTTGCTGTGTATAATTTATTATTATAATTATAAGCTCTCAGTGTCCCACTGCTGGGCAAAGGCCTCCCACATTCCTTTCAGTGTATAATATCTGCCAATATTTTGACACCTCATTTATTTTTCAAAATAATAATTAAAACAATAAAATATATAAATATTATGGACAATCCACACAATACTATCTAGTCCCAAATTAAGCAGAGCTTATACAATGGGAACCAGATCGCTGTTACTATACTTTTTTTTTCAATATACACTTAGAATACACCCCGCATATAGTGGGATAAGGACAGGAACAAGATATACTTAGAATACATTTCAACCTACATAATAATATGTAGAAGACAAACATCTGTTCACCACACAAATATTTGTTCTCGGTGGGGATCGAACCCACGCCCTCCAGAGCAGAAAGCAGAGCTGCTACCAACTGTGCTATGAAGGCTGTCAAAAAACAAAATAGTTACAAATATAAAATTATTCTGTTTTTGACTGTGTTGGGGTAAATAACAAGGTAACGAAATTTTACCAAAACATACCAAGGCCATGTTACTGTTGCTGTACCTAATCAAGGATTACTATTTCCTGTTACGTGAGGTTTATTTATATACAAACATTTATGGTAAATTAAAATTAATGTTTACATTATCTATCACATAGATGACTTCCAGAATCACTGTTTTGATCAATATCACTGTAAATAATAGGTATATGTATCTCTTGTGTATATATTTTTAACCAACTTTTAAAATACAAGTAAGTGGTTTTAAATTGAGATAGATACTTTTTTTTTGTTTTATTTTTTTTGTCCTACTTCATGACATAACAATTAGATGGTCTACCTGATGTTAAGTGCTCCATAATGTATGTTCTATACTAACAGCAACTATAGTATATAATAATTTTCATACCAGCCGATGCAGTCCCGATAAGGGCCTGGCCAGGTCTTGCAGAAGTGACATCCCAGATGCCATCCTTATGGCCAGTGAATTCCCTGACCAGCTGACAGCTGTATGAGGGAGCCTTGAAGCTGGACACTATCTTACTTGTCTGCACACGCAACTTGTGACTCGCTTTTACTTTCTGGGAGTTGCTCTGTGATACTGTAACAAAATAAATTTAAGGTGTACAGTAAGATCAGTATTCTGTATTTTTTTCAGACTTTTGGGATGACACAAAAAATAATAGCTAATTAGCAACCATGCAAGGAAAGCTAATAAATAGTACTAAATACATTTTTCATTTTCATTTTTCAAATTATTGAATGAAATTAAATTGTGATTTCCAAGTCACATGGTCTATGAGAGAAGGATGGTTTATGCAAATTGCACATAATAAACAAAGTGTTGCTATATTGATTGAAAAAAGCAACCTTGCAAGCAAAGCTAGTACCTAATAAATTAAATCTGAAAATTTTCCAGCAAAAATTACAAAATAAATAAATCAATACAGCTAGACTTACACTTGACTTTAGAGTTTTTTCCTGCTGCATCAAATTCAATATAATCTAAATTGGGTTTGTCTCCAATATAGCTTTCTCTTTCCAGTTTTTCGCTCAGAATGTCTATTTTTTCTTGCACTGAAACACAACACGTACATCTATATAACTTATAGAAATAAGAAACCAGCTTGTGGAAGGGTAAGAGAGTAAGAAAGAGTTTAGACTGGCCTCTAAGCTAAGCTCTGCCTTCTAAGCCATATACATATTGTGGGTTTGATCCCTACCGATAACAAATATTTGTATGGTGAACACAGGTTCTTTATGTATTTCCAAACAAAATAAATAAAAAAAAAAAAAAAATATTGTGGACAATTCACACAACACTACCCAGCCCCAAACTAAGCCCCAAATTTTGTATATAAGTATTTATATCAGCTATCTGGTTCCCAAAGTACTAGTTCTGCTTCGTTTGGGGCTAGATAGCATTGTATGGATTGTCCACAATATTTATATATTTAATGTAAATAAAAAAAAATATCGGGCAGCTGTAGACTGCCAAATATTTAATCCTGACATCCATGAAATTAGCCCAAATTTGTGTGTTTGGTAATAAAGGCAGCACATGCAACATCCTGGATATGAAATACCTGTCTGAGCAAATATTCTTGTATCCTGCTAACAGAACATACTATTATCATTTACCATGCTATAGTCTTTAATATGAATGTAGTTGAGCTAGTTTCATTCATAATGCTGGACTCTTATTGGCCTGCTAGGTTGTCACTGTCACTTTAATACCAACAGACTAATAATAGAGGTGAGTGGAAGAAGAAAACCTGTTGTGCCGACCCCACTTTGCGTGGGATAAGGGCAGGAAGATGATGAGACTTATAAGTCAGTTTAATGACTGAATCATTATAATTATAAAGAGTTGTCTATAGATAGGAATGTTGTTAGAATGCATTCTTTGGGAGCAGCTAGAGAATTAATACTTATGGAATCAAATCATTTATTTATTTTTTAACATGCCTTCATTCAAAGTTTATTTACACAAAGATACTTACAATTAAAAAATTTTATTAAAATGTACAAAATACACAAGAAACAGTTGAGCCATCTGCAAACTGTTCAAACAATCTTGAGATCGCTCAACTGATCCAAATCAGTACCAGACGAAAGTGACCAAGACGCTGCATTAAAATTACAGAGATAAACTACAATAGGAATTATACAATCAGGCCAGCATATCCTTGCCAGAATAATCAATTTATTGGTAGTCAATCAATTAAGGTAGTCAAACAAATTATTTAAAAAAATATATTTATTGGATTAAATAAATATACTTTTTAAAATAAAGTACCATGAACATACATCATCATAAGCATCATCATGACTTGATTGACTACCAATAAATTGATTATTCTGATTACACATAATTTTTACTCACAGTTTATGTTCTCATTATAGAGAAGGTCAAATTCCTTTTCGATCTGGGAAAACAGTTCATGGAGACGCAACCTGAACACAGGTGGAATGGAGGTTTCAGAATCATCCATTTTGAGGTAGTTGGGCATTCCATCGGAACCTTCTGTGAGGGCTTGGAGTCTGCGTTTGCTGGATTTCATGGTCGAAAGGAGATGAATAGAACTATACACTGCTTTTCTTCACATTACGAATTATTCATATCTATTATATCTTATGGGAATGGCACAGAATAACGAATAGACGACCTTGACCTGAAAAACGAGGATCTATGTCCTAAAATCACGTAATAGGACCAAATCGAACAATAAAATAAACAAACAACACACGAATCGAATGAGTAAGAAAATACGTGAATCCGCGAAACGCGAACAATTTCTCCGCCCCAACACCGTCAACGATCAGTCAGGCAGATGTCATGTCAGTGTCACTCATGTGATATCATGTCAATGTCACTCATGTGAATATCACGAATATCATGTCATGTCAGCTCCTGTCTGTCATCTCGACAGGTTATCATCGATCAGTTGTATATTTTTTATGTTTAGTCTGTAGTTATATTCTTTGGTTGGCACTCCTGTTAAATTGACGGATGCAATGCAATACGTTGCGTTGTCTTGTTTATGGTCTATGGTAAACTATAAATAAAAATGGCTGGTGAGTAAATTAATTCTGCCAACGTAAAACTTTATTTTAGCGTAAACAACTTATTTTAATCATTGTTATGTCATTTACAGATCTTTACGCCAAATATAATTGTACTTATTGTCAAGAAGAAATTAGTGGAGTTCGAGTAAAATGTGCCGAATGCCCGGATTTCGATATTTGTATGCAGGTAAAGTAGCTTTGCCGTCATTTCTGTGTATTTGTTTTGGCGCAAAATTTAAATTTGTCAAAAGACACCCCAGATGTCTCATGGTTTTTTGTTAAACTTTCAGTGTTTTTCTCTTGGAGCTGAAATTGGGCAACACAAAAACGACCATTCTTACCAGTTTGTTGTAAGTTCATTTATTTTTAGTTAATAATGTCTAGCTTGCATCTAGAATATATTGTTTACCAAAAAACATTTTTTTCAGGATTCAGGAGCATTCGGAATATTTTTGGGACGTAGTAGTTGGTCAGCAAATGAAGAAGTTAGATTACTAGATGCCATAGAACAATTTGGATTCGGAAATTGGGAAGATATAGCAAAACATGTAGAAACCCGAACACCTGATGGTATGATAAATTCTCCAGCTTTGCTAAGATTTATACTCAGTATAAAAGTTATTCATAGGCCTAAATGTATAATACACTAGTTTATATAATATATTATACATTTAAATTACAGAGGCAAAAGATGAATACATCACAAGATACCTTGACGGCAGTATTGGTCGGGCGACCTGGGGCAATGTGGAAGGCACAACGAGGCCCTCTCTGCACTGTGCAGACCGAGATGAAGGCCCGCTCGGTCCCAGCGCCGTGTCTCGACTGCCCCATTTGGCAGTCACAGTGGACGAGGCCTCGCAACTCGGATACATGCCAAATAGAGATGATTTTGAAAGGGTATTTATTTTACTAATAATAAGCACCATCCACTCTTTGATTGGATGATATTGTCTCATTAGTGCTGTCTTGCATTCAATTAAAAATAAAATTTCTGAAAATGCTTAAAATACACAAAAATTTACTACACACATCGCTTTTGAATATTGACTTACAAATACCTATTAGATATTATGATGAATTGAATAATAAAAAATAAGACAGAAAAGCGTTATACTGACCTAATAACACAAATTTTGTGTACTTGTAAAATACTTGAAACTACAGTACCTATTATAACTTTTTTATATTTTATAGGTACCGTCTTTACCATAAGGGCACACGGGGCCCGTGCCCAGGGCCCCCATTCTCAGGGGGCCCCGAAGGACCAACAATTTCTCACACATTTATTCTCAAAACTTTTTTTTCGGGCACATACACTTTTTCACAAATCAGTAAGCTTATCATAAGGTAACAAGGCATATACTACTACACCATTATAATTAGCTTTTTTTACTTTCCAAATGGGCCCCAAATTCATGTGTGCCCAAGGGCCCCGGCGTAGTTTAAGACGGCCTTGTAGGTAATGTATTTCTATAATATTTCAGGAACATGACCACGAAGCAGAACAGCTGATCTCAACACTATCTCTAAACTCTGAAGATGACGAGTTAGATATAGGTAAGAATTCATTATTGCAATGCAACCACAAACCCGAAGACAAAATATTTGCCGAGCTGAGCGCGTATCGCAAGATTTGTTTGAGTGACCCTTGACACGTGTTGCTCGAACTTTTTTAGGTTCTGCGACACGCCGCGCCGTTTTCTTCACGATGTTTTCCTTCACCATTTTGAAAGTACTGGCATAGTGCACATATTATATTTTTCGACAGGAAAACTCATTGGTACACGACTGGATTTGATCCCACGACCTTCGGATTGGAAGGCGGGGCCGCTGCCACTAGACCATCTGGTTCCCATAGTACAAGCTCTGCTTAGTTTGGGGCTAGATAATGTTGTATGTTGATTGTCCATATTAGTTAATTTATTGGTTGCGCGTTTACATAACGGCAGACTAAGGAACTGCCGACTGCCTTCATAGCTCAGTTGGTAGTAGCTCTGCGTTCTGTGCTAGAGAGCGTGGGTTTCAATATTTCCGTCCTGGTTTTTGCCAAGTGACCTTCTTAATTTGCGCTTACAATGCACTTTACGCCAATAATTGAATTCATCAAATCAGTTCGCGTTTGATCATCAATCATACCTCGCGTCTAAAAATTCCATCTTTAATCTACAATACATTTTTAGGTAGGTAGACCAAGACGTGGTTTGTTGCCTGTTCTTTTAAGCTTGGTCGCTTGGAACTGGCAACTCACCTATCTTTAAGGCGTTTCAAAATGATCCTTGCGATACTACTGAATAAATACACTTTTTTATTGATAATTTTTTATCTCATGATATTTCCAATACGAGACGATTTTCTGATTTTTTCAGTACTTATCTGATTGTAATGTAGCGATACGAGAAAGTCTAGAGATGGAACAAATCAGCCCTAACTTGACTATACTGTTTATTCCCAGCGCTAAAACTATCACAAGTGGACATCTACACGCGGCGTCTTCGCGAGCGAACGCGGAGAAAACGTTTAGTGCGCGACTACCAACTAGTTACCCTCTTTTTCAACAACCACCGGAACAAGCTCAAGGCGCTTGGGAAACTTGCCAAAGAGAAGAAGTATGTTGTTTTTTATTTTTCTTCTTATCATGTTACTTTATTTTTATATAACTAGCTGATATAACCATCGCCTATAACAAGTATATATAGCACTGTCACGCACGTCAGGAACTTGCCCTACGATGCACTTCCCTGCGTCCATCAACTTGAGCCTCATGTGCCAGTAATTTCACCGGTACCCACACCCTTCAAACCGAAAAACTGCAAGGCAGCAATGCTGCTCCACGGCAGAAACAGACATGGATGGTGGTAGTACTTTCCCGAAAAGTGTAAAAAAAATCATTTAGGTACAGAATTTCTCATTGGTGCACGACCGTATTTGAACTCACGACATACTCGGCTACTACCACTAGACCATCAGTAGTCTACCATCTAAACCTATAGAAAAAGTTTTACAACACGTAATGGTTTTTTTAATCTTTCAGAGAATTCACGGAACGCCTCCGTTGGACGTCACAGTTCTACGGTCGCGCAGAACAGTCCGGTGTTATCGCCGGCCTATGGAGAGAAAGGGAGCTGAGAGTGCGCCTTGCGGAGCTCCACAGATACCGACTGGCCGGCGTCACGCGCTCGGAGGAATGCGCACACTACGAGCAGCACGCGGCGCATCGGAAGCATCCGAACGGACCGCAAGTCGACGTGAGACCTCGCTACTTGGTACTTGCTTTTAGCCTTGCGATGCGCGCGTAACGCCTTACTAAGCTTTGGTTTTTTTTTATGAACCTGTAGAGTCTCACGGCAGGGCAAAAGCTCTCTAGACGTATCTATTTAGTGCCACGTTGGAATATTCTTTAAGATACGCGTCCATTTCATCCGTCCATCTTCGCTGTGGTCTACCGCGAGGTCGTTTGTGGATTTAGCCCATAGCGCATCCGACATGCGGCAGACGTGGCCTGCCCAATCCAATTACTTAATTAATTTAATTTGTTTAAACATTAGCAAAATTACAAATTTTAATATCACAATAATTTTCAAAATATCTTATTTCAGCTTAGTTTCCATCACTTTGATGCAGACAGAGTCTAGCTAGACTAAGCCGTAATTAATTACTAGATATTCTGCGTTCTTGTTGTGTCGCTAGTTCTTTCTAACCAGTGTGGTGGAAGTATGTCAAGTGCACCTCAAAAATCTTTAATGAAATCGAGATTTTGAATTTTAGTTTTACCGGATATTTTGACAGAGTTTCATGCGCCATGTCTTTAAAAAAGTTATAGAGTACTGAAAAGTTTTGAAAACTGTAAATGCGTAAGTAAAATGAGGAGTAGCTAATTTACTTATGTGCTGCGTAAAGGAAAGTATGTGTCTTCTATGTAAAAATTGTGATTGAGTCCACTGTTAGTAAACTTGGCAAAATTTGTTTTTTTTTCTGCGTAGTATATTGACTGAAAGCTAAAGTTTGGCGTTATGCGTGTTTACATTGGCATGTTCATTATTATTTATTTTTAATATTGATCAAACTATTGCCAAAACTTATCCTAATTTTTATTTATCAAAGTGACCAACTCAATGTAAATTTAAGTTATTTTCTTTATTTGTATCAAGTAAGAGGTTAATTTTGTTTGTTCGCCTTCATAAAACATTTTATGCATGTTTTTAGTACATGCTTCATAAAACTACGCTTTACGCTTCGTGCGGTGTTCAGAAGTTATTACTTGATTGCATGCCTTCTAGAAGTTTGGAGTGGATGTGATTTTTGGTTATGTTGGGTGGGTAGTGCAAATTAGATCTATCATAAGTAAAAACAGCAACCGCCTGATGGCTTTGATCCCCAGGCACAGCAATCTTTGAGAATGTAAAAATAGTACAACGTACTACGAGAAAGTAAAATTAGTATTTGTTGCGAGTGCTGAGTTGGAATCTCGAACAAGGGATGGGTTCTATAAGAGCACAAGCAACCAATTATTTTGCTCTTGTGTTATACATAGAACTTTTCATCTAATTAGCGAAAATATACCTACAAGATGTAAAGAAAATAATGGTAGCAAGAATGAACGAAAAAGTGAATTTATTTATTCCCGCCGTAGACAGATAAACCGATACCCGCCATTCTTTTTTTTTAGCCCCGCAAGGGGCAAGCCAAAGTCTAAAAACCAGACCACTGCTGCTGCGCTAAGGGGGGAGCTGGCCTGTAATGCTATTCGATTCTCATTGCTCACAGCATTCTAAATTCAAATCACTTTTTTTTTATGCGTCGCCAAAAAAAAAACACTTTTCCACAATATTGTGAGCAAAGTAGAGTTTTCTTGTCTGTTTGTCCGTCTGTTGTAAAATTGGTCTCACTTGTTCATTGGCACTACCCACACGTTGCGATGTATGTTAGTATCGAGTGTACATGGTAGGGTTTGATTCCGTATAACTATTGTCCTCGCCAGGGCAGCAGTGGGTGCCCGGACACCAGCCTGACAAGAGACCCAACGCTGAACAACTCGCAGCTGCTAAGAAAAAGGTAACTTAGGGGGCAGACTGCCGTCGATTCTTATCACTCGCAAATTGAACTTTTGATAAATATAAAACCACTGAACCTATTTATCGAAAATAGGGAGCAACTATCTTGTGTGCAATCCGATTGCATACAGCAAAAAAATTGGTTTTTGTACAAATTCACATATGCACGAAATCCAGGGAAAACTTTTAAATAGGAAAACATATCAGGATCAGAATTATTTTTTGCTAAACTGTGTGCAATGAGACTGCAAACAAGTTGGCATATTTACGACCGTCAGTCATAAAGTGAAGGCCAACGAGAAGCCTTCGAAAATCCAGCCAGAGGGATGGCGTACACGACTTGAGAGTAGTAGCTCGTGTAGTTGACGTCCGAACAAAGATAACGTTCGGTTCTTACCCGCACTTCGCACCAAGACCGAAACGGATACGAACCAAGACGGTCGAAATATCGATGACCAGGGTAATTATGTAATTTTGTTGGGGCATAACAAGCCGAGGAAAAAACCACGTTATAAAGTTGTAGTCAAAATATATATAATTTTTTAAATTCAGATTTATTACAAGCAACTTTGAAACGTCTTTTATGCGAGTCTAGGTGCCAGTTCCACGCGACCAAGCCTAGAATAACAGGCAACAAACAACGGCTTTTTTTTGTATAATTATGATCTTTTTTTTGGGAGTTCATTTCACAGCCTGAGGGTTCGCGGGCGCTCCAAAGTGTGAGGTAGTAGTTATACACCACAGTCACAATCATGGTAGTAATAATGTTGTTCGTACAGAGACGGCGAAAGCGGCTTAAGTTCCACCAGCCCAAAGTGCACACAGGACGGAAGTACCGCATGTGGATGTTGCAGAAAGAGCTTATGCAGCGCCGTTTGCTCGAAGCATCTGCTGACCAATAACGAAATACAGGTATTCTTCTTTCTCTCTCTCTTTATCATTATCATCATAGATAGATAACTCTTTATTGTTAACCACACAAAAATACAGTGCAGGACATAAAATTAAACAATTAGGTAAAACAATGGGCGACCTTATCGCTGAGAGCGATCTCTTCCAGGCAACCTTGGCATGGAAAGTAATAAATAATAAATAAATAAATATTGTGGACAATTCACACAACACTACCCAGCCTCAAACTAAGCAGAGCTTGTAATATGGGAACCGGATAGCGGATATAATACTTGAATACATTTTTTTTTTTGTAAATACATACTTAGAATACAATATAACACCCAGACAGAGAACAAACATTTATGTTCACCACACAAATATTTGTTCTCGGTGGGGATCGAACCCACGACCTACGGCGCAGAAGGCAGAGCTACTACCAACTGAGCTAGAGGCCAGTCGATAATGAATTGAAAGGCGGTGTAGAAGCAAACGGAAAGATTCACATCATCATCATCAGCCTGGGAAGTCACTCACTCTCTGCTGAACATAGGCCTCCCCTACATATTTCCAGGAAGAACGATCCTGAGCCCTTTCCATCCACCGACTTCCCGCGATCTTAACAATGTCGAATGTCGATGTGTGTGTGTTTCTCTCATAATATACAATCAAATAGAATGGAACTACTATACCTACGCTTCTAATGACAGCCCTCATATCATATAGATAGTGCAATCCACGAAGGCGCGCCCCACTATTACTCCTAACCGTTTATAGTATATGTGTGCAAGCTTCCGTCAATGTTTTAGTGTTATCGGTACATACTAATTACCTATGAGTGCACACGCACACTACAATGAATAGACTACGGTTCGCGACTGCCGCTCGGAGCAAACTCCCCGCACCCCGCGAGGGAGTCTTCGTGAATTGCACTATCTATATAGCTAGCCTGTTATTCAGTAACCTATTCTATTGTGTTTCATAACGTGACCGAGGAAACATAATGTTTGCGTCATAAATTTCATAAATTATCGCATATTGTATTTCTATTTGCACAGTTGTCACCTTCTTTCACTATTTACTTTTTACTTATAAGAATAATAAAGTCGTGTTAGTTTCTACAAAGCGTCGGCATATTAAGAATAATTCTTGAAGACAACGATTAATTTCGATATGTATTTTATTTGCCATCTATATTAATATTATAAAGAGGAAAGATTTTAATTTTTGTGTGTATGTTTTTTATGAATAAACTCAAAAACTACTGTGCCGATTTCAAAAATAAATGTCCACTCGTGCGAAGCCGGGACAGGCCGCTAGTATTATATAAATTAGCATGAATTTTCCCTAACTCTTGTGGACTTAGCCATCACCGCCCTTCTCAAAAAACCAACCTGTATAGTGCCTTTTTACTAAAATAAAATTTAAAACGATATATATTTTACGCAGCTGTGTACCGCGCTAAGTCTCCAGCCTGCCCAATACATCACCATGAAAGGCGTTCTCCTCCGCCGGCCAGCAAACGACAGCGACCTAGATCACACCATCCGCCATTACCTCCACACGTCCGGATGGATACGGAACTAGAACAACCGTACTACCGACGACATAAGCGCATTCCCGATACTCGCGAGCATTCTACAGCAATAGGCTGTGGGATTCGCGGGTCTATGGAAGCGAGTTATGTCCTCGGTAGTACGGAACGGTTATAAAATGTACATACCTGTCAGATAATAGACAATTGTGATTAAGGGATTATTTTGCAATACCAAGTTCGGAATATTATGGTAATGTGATTGAAGGTTAAAGTGAATGAAAGCAAGCGAGCGACACGAACATCCACGAGCAAATCATCGTACGCCTTTTTTCTCTCGCCTTTGTTCATTTATGCGGCCAGTATTTCCCGATGGATACGGAACTAGAACAACCGTACTACCGACGCATTCCCGATACTGGCGAGCATTCTACAGCAATAGGCTGTGGGATTCGCGGGTCTATGGAAGCGAGTTATGTCCTCGGTAGTACGGAACGGTTATAAAATGTACATATCTGTCAGATAATAGACAATTGCGATTAAGGGATTCTTTTGCAATACGAAGTTTTGGAATATTATGCTATGTGATTGAAATAAAAGTGAATAAAAGCAGGCGAGCGACACGAATATCCACGAATGTGCAAGCAAATCATTGTACGCCTTCGTTTGATCGCTTTCGTTCATTTATGCGGCCAGTATACAGATCTTGTTGTCAGAGTATGTCCGGATGTAAACGCAACTACGACAAACGTACAACCGACGACAAAAGCGCATTCCCGATACTGGCGAGCAGCAATAGGCTGTGGGATTCGCGGGTCTATGGAAGCGGGTTATTTCCTCGGTAGTACGGTTACAAAATGTACGTATTCGTCTGGATTTTCTAGTGTTGCAATATTAAGTTCGGTAAACGGAAAAATATGGCGATTGCTTACTAAAAGTGAATGAAAGCGAGCGAAACAAACATATTATACAAAACAAGTGCGAGCGAGAAGTCATCGTTCGCCTTCGTTTGTTTGTTTTGTGTCGTTTTTTAATAGAAAAATAGGCTGGGAGCGAATTATTAACCAACCGGTATTAGTTTAACCGATTTCTAGAAAAAAAAACTGAATGAAGAAGCGATCTATGTAATTTTTCTCGAGTTTGGCAGTGAAAGGTGGATGGAATAAAGGTCAATGATCTATTTAAAAATGATTAATTCATGGAAACTGGGGTTTCTAAATAAATTGGGCGAATTATAATGTATTTTACAACAAAATATTAAATGTTAATTAGTTGTAAATAATCACAATCAAATGTTAAGCGCCGTTTTAGTACATTCTATTTTAAGTGGATTTGGGTAACATGCTCAACTATTTGTATCTTATCTCAAAGTGATAAGGTTCAAAATAAGCTGTTTGGTGATCTTGTGTTAGAACTCATACAGCATCCAAATCAGATAGTGAATGAAGGTTACTTTTACATCATCTGTTAAGTTTAACTCTGCTCTTATAGAGCAATAAAATTGTAAATATTATGTCTTAGCTAATGGTAGTTTATTTATGTTTTACAAAAGGTAAAGGGGAAAAAATAACCAATGTTTTCATAATTTGGCTTACGTCAATTTTTACAGCCGTAAAAATTGACGTAATAACGCTTATTCACAGTTTTACTCGAAAAGTTTGCAAAATTCGCTTTGCCTATATCTGTCTCTATTGTATGTGTACTAAATGATGAGACAACAACAATACGTTACTACAATCGATCGAAACGAGTTGTTGTCTCATCATTTCACCATACAAAAGAAAGAGACCAATAGGCCAAACGAATCGTTCAAAATGATTGACAAAAACTCCCCCTGGGGGATGAGGTTAGGGGATCCTGGTGTCCGAAGTCCAGGGTACCAATCGGCGCTTGTTTCCTCACGATGTTTTTCCTGGCCGTTTCAAAGTAATTTGGCGCATAAGACTATAAAGACTATTTGAATTTAAAAAACAATTTATACAATAATGTCTTTCAGTAAAATGTTCCATTTACAATATTCAAGGTACTTTCTCTCGATGTGGCATATCCGTGGGACGCCCTGTATACCTATAGATGTAATAAATGTGTAATCTATATAGATAGATAATAAAAAATGAAATTCCCAAACCCTTTTCTAAATTATTTATGGTAGGTGACGTATTTAAATCCATTATCTTTAAAGGCATGGATCCAAATAAATTAATTAGTTGTATTTATTGTAATGAATTTATTGAATGCTTGTAAGGTAAGACTTGTGGCTAAGCTTGCATGGTATTGTAAAATAAATAGTGATTACTACTTTGTCCGTGTAGTCTTTGTGTTTTTGTAGTGGATTTACCTACAGAAGACTCACTGGACCCTTCAAAAGTGTACACTTGAGGGTACGTTTGATCACGGAACTCGCGTGTAATCAAAGCATTAGTATAATAATTTAATATAAACAGAAGCCAGTGCATGCCTCTGGACGGGACGAAAAGGGTTTTTGATTTGTGTTTGTTTAATTATGTAGTAAATGGGTATTTATTTATATATTTCCCGATGCTTCGACCGTGTTATAACAGCCTTGGTCGCGGGCAGACTAGAGTTCGTTGGAGTTGCAGTTGCAACTACCCTCATTTGCTCTTCAGAATGAGAAATGTCCGCGTTCATATAACGATACACCACACTGTGTGTATGTGTTATCAGGTCTAATAAATTGAACATTGTTTTTCAATGTTAGAGAGATTAAAAGCATTATTTCTTCTAGTTAAGATAAATGCATTGACAAATTTAAAATCGCTTGCGTATCGTCCTCAGGTTTGTGCTGGGTCTTAAGGGGCTGTCAACCGTCACACAACTTCACGATCGCACATTTCGTTATCTTTCACTTGATTTTTCATAAATGAGTGCAGTAATTTTATGTGATAAATACCTCTAAATGAAAGAGAGAGCGCAGAACAAGCGACAAAGAGGCACAATCGGCCTCCGCGTTCGGCAGCGTTCGACATCTGTCTCTCTCCTACTTGAGTGAGCGATGCGTCCGCGTAGACAGCTGTATGACGTTGTCACGTTCAACTATCGTCAGTAAACCGACTTTACAGGACAACCATTTTTTTTGTAAATACATACCCAGACAGAGAACTAACATAATAATATTATATGTACATGCATATAATTTCAAAATATTCTAATATGTGAGGGAGAAGCTGTTTGACAATGGTCTGCCTCTTAAGAGGGCATCACACAGGCGACTCCATACAAACGTAGTCCCTATTTCCTCCCTGGATAATGCCTCTAGTCTAGAGTAACCATTTTTTCTCATAAAATCCAGATCTGCTATATACATGCTCGTATGTTTTCCTTTTTTTCAGAAACTTATTGATAAAGAAAATATGACCCTCATCTGATTTATATGAAATATGAATTGGAGGTGATATTTTCTTTATCAATAAGTTTCTGAAAAAAAGGAAAACATACGAGCATGTATATAGCAGATCTGGATTTTATGAGAAAAAATGGTTACTCTAGTCTAGAGGCATTATCCAGGGAGGAAATAGAGGACTACGTCTGTATAGAGAGTCGCCTGTGTGATTCCCTCTTAAGATTTATCGTACGGGTCGTTTGGAATTTCGTATTGACTTAAGCTGCGTCGATTACCAAGCGTATTATTTAAGGGGCAATCTTTTGACCTCTCAAAAGAAAGATTTTCGTTTTAGGTCAATTTTAAGTTTCATTTCTGAGGTCAAACCAGGTCCAATGTTACATTGTAACAGCGGCTGTGTTAGATATTATCTTACTTAATGTATAAAATTAATTTTTAGTGTTGTATTATAAAATTATACCTACACGTAATATCAAAAACTTTCCTAAAGCACATGTAAAGACAAGGATTGTATTAATGTGCTTATTTTGATTTTAATGGTGTGTTAGATAGATGGGACGATAATTTGATCTCTTATTTAAGAAGCCAAGTAAAATACGTAAATTGCGAATATAATAAAAGTATATTTAGTGGCAAATTTCGCATAAGTATATAGGTATATTTTTTAAGAATAACTTATGAAATATATCAATATATATTATTATTTAGGAAATTCTACTTGTAGTTACTACCCTTTTCAGTGCAATTTTTGTATTTTACTTTGGACTATTAGAAAGATTTGCCTGCATTTTATGTTTTTTGTATAAAGGTGTCTGTATCGAAAATCGTGTAATTATAAATTCACTTTTTCCAGTTTGGAGCTATCTGTGTAAATACGTCCGTGTTTCTAAACTCGAAATGAATTCGGTATATAAGTAAGGGGAAATAATTAAACTTACTAATTCTATATTGTATTTTATTTTGTTTTTAATACTATTTTGTTCATATAACATTTGTATACGATCATGCGTTCGTTTTATATCATCAGTGTAGTAGGAACATTTAGCAACGGAACAAAATTGACATAATTTGATTATTTGTATAAAATCTTCTATAACTTGATTTGCCTTTGTTAATTCAACTTTCGAAGAACCGTTAGAGATCCAAACCAGTCCGGCCCGTATTCAGAAACAATGCTTGAGTCTGAGTCGAGCCTCTCAAGCATAGATTTTTTGACAGTTCTCCATTGGAAAGTGGAAGGTTCTGTATACGGGCCGGACTAATAATAGCCTTCTGCGCAAATCACGCGTGGTTCCTCATTCAGAGGGAAACTTATTTATCTTCTATTTACTGAAGTATTATTAAAATTACAACAGTTACTCTCTGTATTTCAAATCACTTTATGCGTAAGTGTTAGTACATTATATCAAGTAATAGTCTCGTTTATAACATTTCCCTGTAATGGCTCAAATTTGTAAAAGTACAACCCTTTGTAATTATTGCTGTTATCATAGCACACTTACAAAAATAAAAAAATATTAATATTTTATTAATTGTTTTATTTGTTCACTTTTGGAACAATAGGTTTCGGCATTTCTTCTAAAATTGCTGGGTATGGCTTGTTTTTGAACCACTGATGTTTTAAAGCCTGAAATTAAAGAGGAAAATAAAATACTAAACTTCCATGGGCATAGATTTTTTGATATTATTCAGTTCAGCCGGTCTACCCTTGAATGCGATTCCGATTCCAATTTCAAGTATTGCCGGAATGTTGACAGAAAACCCATAGGATTTCGGTCAAAATTCCGTCAAATCTTAAGATCGGGATCGGAATCGCGTTCAAGAGTAGACCGGCAGAGAGTCGAATAATAGTGTTGGACTAGCCTTTGTTGAAACATCTAGATCTAGAACAAGTTGAAATAGAGTTGGTAGGTACCTCCTTAGCCGATATCCTTCTATCAGCGTCATACGTAATAAAGGACTTGATGAGACTCAGCGCGTCAAGTTCCACTCCCGGCAGCAGCTCCGGCCAGGGAGTCGGTGTGGAATCAGGAAATGTGATCTTGTGGAAGTCTGGCAGATCTGCATGACCTGGCCAGGACTCCGTTGTAGGTGTCCCGAGATGCTGGAGGACTATAGCCAGTTGCTCTATGTCAGATTCACCCTGGAGGAAAGTTGCCGTGAGTAGTCAACATCGAGTGACGTTTATGCGAGTTTTTAATCAAAAATTACCGAAAATAATGGTTGTTTCGTTGTCATTTCAGCAATAATACACCCAAGGGCCCAGAGATCCACCTTCTCAGAATAGAACCTTGCGCCGTACAGAAGTTCAGGAGCCCGATACCATCTGCAATCGACGGCCACAGGTAATACAGAGAATTAAGTAATTTTTAGATTGATTCAAGCTTCAGCCAGTTCCCAAAATAATCAACTAAGTATAGTATTACCTTGTGGCCACTTGATGTGAGTACGGTCTTCCTCCATCAGGCCAGTATAACCGAGCAAGACCCATGTCTGCTATCTTGAGAATTCCCTCGTGATTTATCAGCAAGTTTGCTGGTTTCAAATCCTAACAAAGAAAAATAATCCTGATCAATCAACGCCTATAAATGGTAAAATATCCATTGTGTAAGATTTTGCAATCCCTTCTTTTTTAACCGACTTGCAATCAAAAAGGAGGAGGTTCTCAATTCGTTTTTTTTTTTTTTTTTTTTTAATATTTGTTACCGCATAATAACTTCGTCATTTGTGAGCCGATTTGAAAAAATATTATTTATCTGAAAGGTACTGCTTCCAGATTGGTCCCATTTTAATTTTATTAAAATCGGTGTTGCCATTTTTTTTTTAAATATTTTTTTAATGTTTGTATCTGCATGCCTCCGTCATTTATGAACCGATTTAGAAAATTATTTTTTTATTTGGAAGGTTATTCTTACGTCCAGATTGTCCCAAACAAATTTGATTAAAATCGGTTTAGCCGTTTGACAATGAAGTCGGTTTCTCAAGTTTTTTAAACTTATAATTATTTTATTTAGTTTTCTTAAAATTAAAAAGGTGATGATCATAGAACGGAAAAACTCAAAGTTATAAGCTTGGTGCGCCCACATGGGCATCGTAGACCCCATCTCCTACGCGTCATAAGCGCAAAGATGCTTTATCAAAACATGCTTATCTCAGCGATGAGCAAAAACCTTACCCTATGCATAACATAATGCGCGTGCATATACCGCGTGCCTTTCAACATCATCATTGCATACGTTTTTACGCGTGGCAGAGTCAGTTCCTCCTGGTTGTGATGCAGCATCTCCCATAGCCCTGAGCACATGTACTCCAGGACAAGGACCAGGCTGGTTCCTCTGGGAAACATGTCGTAGAGTTTTATTATCTGGAATATAGAAGATGTTGCTTCATCAATATAGTCTTATGCTGGCTCTTAGGCTAAAGAGTCTTCTCTATGTCACATCACATCACTCTTTCCGATCCTAAGTAGTTACTAGTCTTTTCCACTAGTCTCTTAACTAGAGCTTCCGATCGTAACGGGTTCAAATCAGGTCGTAAACCTATGTTTTTTTCACTTCGAATTTTTTTTGCGCGATGCTATCAAACGCTGAACGAAAACGTCGTGGGCTAACCCGCAGCTTAGTAAGCTTTGCACCTATTGATCATGGTCTTTCCTGTGGATTAGGCCAACTTAGCTCTCAGGATGGTATAGGTGCTGGGCAAGCAAGCCTACTCCATCTAAAAACCCTGTCCTTATACCCAGGCATTATGGTGTCCCGTAAATAAGGGCATGAGAAAAAAACTGTTGTTCCAAACGCTATTACTTATTCATCTACAAAAGATGCAAAGGCTTGTTCACTTCAGCACTTAACTAGAAAAAAATACTAACATATTTACACCTGAGCAGCTGCAAAGCCTTGATCTCTCTCATCACATTGACTGGGATGCCATCCTCTAAGTTTTTGATGAGAATTTTCTTCAGTGCCACTTCACGACCGCTCTGTATATGCATAGCCCTGAACACTAGACCATGGGCCCCTTCTCCGATTCTACCAGTCACTGAATAATTACTGATTTCGCTATCCATATTATTTTTCAGAAATAGCAAATGTGTTTGTTTGTTTTGCGCGAAAAGTTGACAACAAAAATCGATCAGTTGATTATTTTGTTGTGATTTGGTTGCTATGGTAACTGAATAACTGAAGGTGGCTGAATAACTGAACTTTTTATTCCTCTTCCTAGGGTGGCACCAACCCATTTATTCATAGTACTCTTTGGGTGTCACCCTACCTTTTCACACCATTTGCCCCTGGGGCACTGATCAGACATTTTTTTACCGCCCTATGACGCTGTTAGAAGATGATTCAAACAGCGTCATAGGGTGGTTAGTCACAGTACACACACACACACATAATAATTATACTGGACACATGTCAGTCCTTCGGGGTACCCAGCACCGGTTACCCGGTAACCAGGACGTGTGAAAAGGCACTTAGATAATTATAGGAGCTCTATATTATAATACTTTGAGACCATTGCAATGGTCTAGCAGCAGTCGGAGAACTCTGGGCGGTTAAAAACTCCCTTCATCACTCTTTAAGCGTATAAGTACCTAATTGCCAGTACGATGGTGATAGGTGCTCCACAAGAGTCAATTCTCGTTTCCATTACCTACTGTTCCACTAGCACATAAGGATAAATATATAAAAGAAGCGTTCACCTCTAAATTACAAACGTTATTTACATTGTTATCGTGCTATATGTACACAAGTGTTTCAGTATTTTTAGCCTAGCATAGCAATCATTAATTGATTGCAATTCAAGAAAGTATAACGTATAATGAATAAATAAAAGACTGTACTTAGTTGAATACTTCCAAAATGGGTCTGCGTTTAATAAGTGCTGTGTTGTTAATTTTCTACTTCTGCAATGTGGTTGAAGGAGCACATATTTTTGCTTTGTTCTCATCCCTATCATATTCTGACCATCTAGTGTTCAGAGGGTATGTTTCAATGCTTGCACAAAGTGGGCACTCAGTCGTTTTGATGACTCCTTACCCTGGGCACTTCCAGCATCCAGATGTCGAGAAAATCGTGGAGCTGGACGTTGGAAAAGAATCGGCTGAATTCTGGGAGGAATTCAAAATGCTGGTATCCAATACTGATGATTATCACCCAAGAGTTAGAGCTATGAACGAACACGCGCTAAAACTGGCGATAGCGCAATTAAAATCCAAGCAGATGACAGCGCTTTTCATTAATCCAACCATCAAATTTGATTTGGTGGTTACGGAAGCTGACGTCCCGGTTTTGTATGCGGTTGCTGATAAATACCAGGCTCCTCACATTTCTATTACCACTTCCAGTGGAAAACTACACCAGTATGAAGCAAAAGGAGTCCCTGTTAATCCTCTTTTCTATCCAGATGTCAATAGCCTTTACTACGGGAATCTTACCAGTTGGCAAAAGGTGGTAGAGTTCCGTCGCTACTACAACACAAGGAATGAGTATAGCAACTACCTCCATCTTTCTGAGTTAGCGGCCAAGAAGTTACTTGGATTGAAAAGGAATCTTCGGGAGGTTGAGAAGGATATTGACCTACTTTTTGTAGCTAACAGCCCTATGTTGATTGGCAACAGGCCAGTTGTCCCAGCTGTAGCATTTGTAGATCGTATGCATATCACGCCTGATTTAAATCTTCCTAAGGTAAACATTAACTTGGCGAACTAACCGTAATTTCGTATTACACTTCGTAATTTCCAAATATCGTAATTGCCTTACTGTCCTCAGGACCTTCAAGCTATTCTAGACGAAGCAAAACAAGGCGTAATTTACTTCAGCGTGGGAGCCGTTCTGGAGTCCGAACAGCTTTCTCCATTCATTCTACAAACCCTGACGGATGCCTTCAGAGAACTTCCCTTCACAGTGCTGTGGAAGATCGCGAACACCACCATGATCAACAAGCCAGATAATGTTATAGCTTCAGCTTGGTTTCCTCAGCAGCAAGTCTTAGGTGAGATATTATTTTATCCTGTTAAAATTATAACTCTACCTTTAGGCCGGTACTTACTTTCTGAGAGCACTGGTAACTTGGTGGTAGCGGTAGCCTTCTGATCCTAAGGTCGTGGGTCCAAATCCAGTCATGTGTCAATGAGTTTTTCTGTCCAAAAATGTATGTGCACTTTGCCAGTATTCTCAAACGGTGAAGAAAAATATCGTGAGGAAACTGGCATGTCATAAATCCTTAAAAGTTCGAAAACATGTGTCAAGTAACACGAAAGGAACCGCTCTGAGAACCGCCCATTTAAATTCTTTCACCACATGATAAGAGGTACCTTCTTTTATCCTGTAAAAAAATATAGCTAGATCCTTAGGTACCAACCTGGGAGGACATACCTACATTAGTATATGCCCACAAAGTCTTAAAAAAACTTGGCTCAGCTACCTCATTTATGTTTTCTACAGTGTCTTTTGTTTAAACAACTGTAATGTGTGTGGTAAATAACTAGAAGAATAATGCCTTTTGCTATACCTACTAGACGTTTGTAGAACAGTTCTATAATGTAATGACTAAGCTGCTTACGTGCCTACTGATTTATGTAGGTCGTCCATTGTAGGTACATTACCTAAGTAGGTACCTACCTAATCATCAGCATGATGAAGTCAACTTACCCTATCTAATAGAAGCGAGGCTTACAGATGAAATCCTATCACCTCCCAGTAGCCAGTTATAGTCGAAAATCAAGTTCACGCAGAAAATTTCAGTAGGTATGGAAGGTAGCTGTCTCACTTCTTCCCAACAGCAAAGAGTAAGACAGCAGATTTTTATTATGTCTTCGCACTCTTTTCAGCCCACCACAACATAAAGGCTTTCGTAACTCATGGAGGGGCCCGTTCTTTAGAAGAAGCAGTGTTCTACCAAGTGCCCATTGTTGGCCTACCGCTAGTCCAGTCCAGGAAAATATTTATGAGAGAGATTACCAAGCATGGAGCTGGTGAAATTTTGGACTCTTATTACTTGGACAAGGAGACCCTCAAAGCAGTTTTAACAACTGTTGTGACTGATCAGAAGTAAGCATAGTATACTAAAGTTGCGCCCGCGTGGGCATCGTAGACCCCATGGCTTGACTACGCGTCCTAAGCGCAAACATGCTTTATCAAAACATGCTTTTACCTACAGTACCTACATATTATAAGTTTGGTTCGCGTCACGTAAGAAGAACACTAGAAAAGATAGAGTGCTTTTTGGGTGGAAAAATAAATTCCCATGGTTTATTTAATAGAAGTCATTTTATAACCAAAAATATATAATAAAAAAAATCACGGTAAATATTTCCCTCAAAAACAATTTTTTCAAAAAAAAAAAAAATGAATATGTAGGCTTATAAGGTTGAGGTTACGGGCTAACGATAATGTTTTTTATCCATTATAGTTACAAGAATTCTATCAAGCAACTGAGTGACGCAGTAGACAACCCAATAATATCAGGCCCCGAAAACGCCATGCTATGGACCGACTACGTTTTGAAGAATAGAGGTGCCCGCCAGCTCCGCTCACCAGCCGTCTCAACAACCTTCATCAAAGATTACATGTTGGATATCGTTAGCTTCTTGTTGTTGCTGGTTTTAGCAGTGGTTTACTTGTGCTTTGTTCTGTTACGCTTAGTTGTAAGGCGTCTCCGTGGTGCCTCTTTTAGAAAACATGATGATATGACAAGTAAATTTAAAGCTCTGTAGTATTTACAGCAGTTGGTTTTAAAATACCTGGTGTAAATAAGTGGAGCCAGTGGAGGTGGTTTTCTTTCCTTAAACCCGTGAGAAGGCGCGCTATGAGCGATTTGCTCACACAAAAAATAATTGTGAAAGTTTTTAGTGTTCCTGACCTCATAGCGTCCCGGGCGCCTAGGTACCTTCCTAACTATTCAACCCCTTTCCCCTTGTGCAACTTACGCATTGCTCAGCCCCACTGTGACTGCGCAGTGAAGCACTTGTAGAAGTCCCATACCATCGTGCGGCAATTTGCTTATTGCGCGCCTATCCGCGCAAGTTTTATTTTTCATATCAGAAATAGTTATGTTGTTTTTTTTTGTATATTATTATGTAAATTTGTATTAAATTGATTTTTTTTGGTTAATTACTCTAAAGACATACATGAATGCTTATATTTTTCGTTCTATCTACAGATTAGGTGAAAAGTAGGTGATTTGAATAATGCACTACATTTTCAAATTTCTTTGGTTTTTGAAGAGGATTTCGATAATTTGCTAGCAGATCCTAAGAATGGGGTACAAAATCGTGCTGACAATACGTGCGGATTCTGTGCGATATGTCCTAGATGTAAAAATAGGCGGTCCAAAAAAGCATGCACTTCATGCAAGCAATTACTCTAAACCAAGCACATAACGTATGCATGTATAATGTGTTTCGAGAGGCACACTTGTCCTGAACTCATGGTAGAGTGACGTTTTTAAAACTTAACTGGTTTTTTTTTTTTATCAATAATTTTTTGAAGACTACCAAAAATAGTAGGTTCAAAATGGGTTAATTCGTTATTTGTGGTAGAAGTTGCATTTATTTTTCATAGTTTTGATGAAAACTCTGGTTTTCATATTAAATAAATGTTGTTTTATTCATTATGGACCCATTTAAAGCCAAAACTACTAATATTGTAGAAATATAAGCACTTAAAGTAGTGTGAGCAATTAACTCGTGCGCGCCTATCCATGTTACAATATTCGGCGCGCCTTCTCACGGGTTAAAAAATGATTTTTAACAAATAAGGGCGATTAGAGTATAATTGTAAACTGCATAACTGTGGTTGGCTTAATGGTCTTTACTTTCACTTCATTTGTATTAGAATCGCTATATTCGACTGTGATTGAATCTGTTACTGAAAAGGAAACCAAAACGGCAATATCAAAAAAGCTAGTGCCAAAAAAACTTTTTCACAAAACAAAAAAACTGAAAGTGTGTTTTTGCTGTTCAATATCTGACTGCAAAAGCCATTTTAATCTTCTAGAGCAGCGGTTCTCAAACTTTTTTGGTCACGGAACCCTTTTGACAAGCAAAATACTTGACGGAATCCTACAATAAAACAATAGTTTTTAAAAGTGTATTCTTTATTATAGAAGCATAATTAAAGAACAATGTAACAGTTACTAATTATTTTGATTTTTTTTCTAAATTCTTGCGGAACCCCTACAGGGGTAGCGCGGAACCCTAGGGTTCCGCGGAACACACTTTGAGTACCGCTGTTCTAGAGGATAAAGTAAATTTGAATTTAGAATATCGTGTTCACTAAGTTTGTGAATACACAACCTATTTACTTCTACCTCCATGGTGCCGAACTTATCATACAACCTTTTTTATTTTGTTAAAAACTCGCACTCGTAACCTTCTTGGTGTACTTGTGAATTCAAAACACCATTAAACCTATTTACTTCTTCCTGCATGCTGCCGAATTTATAATACAACCTTTTTAAATTTGTTAATAACTCATACCCGGAACCTTCTTGGTGTGTTACTTTTAGTCGCGCCATGTTCTTTTTTGCATTTAGTCATTTCCTCGCTGAGGAAGGATGAAAAGTTACGTGTTGCACTCGAGTGCAAAGATTTTTCACCTTGTACTCTTTTGATTCCTTCGCCAACGCTTAGGATTCTTACTTTTAAACCACTCGCTACGCTCGTGGTTAAACTTCAGAATCCTGCGCTTGCTCAGTCATCAAAATTGAGCACGTGGTTAAAAAGCAGCTTTGCACTCTTGTATAACAAATAACTACCTATTGTTTTTGTTAATTTTGGTATAGGTACATACATTACCTACGAGTAGGTAATACTAAGTAATGTTATTGGTGGATCTAGAATCTAGATCAATTACGGTTGTAGGCAATAAAATATTGCACATCGGCTTTTCGGCTCTGTAGAGCTCATCTCTTTCTGACGCGCACTACGCTCTAATCCTACCTACTACACCCCAACAGGCCCAACATCATCCACTTTTTGAATTGGAAATTGTAATTGTTTGGTATACATAATGGCAAATTTTTGTTTCTGATTGATTCGGAATCAGCAGTAGGCATGGACCTATTGTAGGTATCATCTGTGTGTCTAATAATGTCGATAAGCAATCGAATGTCGGCTCCCGTACTAGTCTATTATGTACTTTTATTAGGGGAGGAGAAACCTTTGAATCAGTTAGTAAAATTAATTTTATATTGTGAAAATGAGTTTATTTTTATTGGAGATAAGCCGATTTTTCTCTCCCAACTGTGGGTATTTTAGCCGTGGTTGTTGGTATTTTACCTAGACAGTATATTTTAGGCCTTCGATCCCAAAAGGCCTAAAATATTTTACCACATAGCACATCACATCAGCAAATAAGAATTGGCAAAAGGGCATGTTTCCAGTGCAAGTATAAACAAAAATTTATAAGCAAGCAAACAAACAAGTTCTAATTTTGTTTTGGAAAAACGGGTCCGGTTATTGTACACTCATATAAAACGAATCCTCTGCTTTTCACTATGAAATTGTTGAGACTCATGTACACTGTAGCAGTTGAATAATTCAATTATTACTTTTTTTATCTAGCGATAGGTAATTTTTATAGAGAGGGTTGCACCTATGACGTTATTAAAAAAAAAAACTGAGACTATGGGAGCCGCTGCCATGGCACGCTCGCCTTGTGCGTAATTTTGTAATTACTAAAGTGATCTAGAACCTTACTTAACGAAGTTGGAGCAACCCTATAAAGTCTCAGACTAGTCACTATAGTTCGGCCGTTCAGAGAATGCGTTCCTGACACGTCGCGATTGAACTGACGACGTAACTTTGTAATGGCGTTGCAGTTACGATAAAAATATTTTTGCTGGTTGTTTACCGTTTTAACGATTGATGAGCATTAACAATAATCAATGAACCAACATTATTATATCAATAATCAATGAATTTTATAATTTTGTGCCAACCTGAGTGTCAAATAACTTGTTATACAATATTTTTCTAAATCTATACTGCGCTATTACAAGGTTATGTCAGCGCTTTATATTTGTGGTGCTGTACTAACTATGTGACTAACTGTGACTAACTGATCAAACTGTCAAACGTATTCTCTGAACGGCCGAATTAGTGTGTAAAAAAGCAAAATCCATTATTGAATTGCTACAGTGTAGTACAATGTACCTACATGAGGCTCAACTGTCGTCGTTCTATCTGGGTGTACTTTACTCTAGTCTGTGACTTTACTTCTGGCCACACATTATCGCGCCTCCCGGAAAAATAGTTTCATTTCTTTTCCTGATTAATTTTATAGTGATCTACGAGTTTTTTGGCTGAGTCTATTAATACAGGTACTGTACGAACAATTTATAATTATTAATACGGTTACCGTACGAACAATTTATAATTATTCATACGGGTACTGGACAAACAATTTATTATTATTCGTACATAAGTCGGGACGAATTATTATTTATTTGTTTTATTTACACAAAGAAACTTACAATTAAACAAATATTTACAAAATGTACAAAATACACAAGAAACAGTTGAGCTATCTGGAGATCGTTACAAACGATCTAGAGATAGCTCAACTGATCCAAATCAGTGCCAGACGGAAGCGTCCCCAAGACGCTGGCGGCATTGCCACGCTGAATAGCATTATTTATTATTATTATTATTATTATTATTTATATATATATTTTTTAATTTTTTTTTTTAATTTTATATATGTATATATATATTTTTTTTTGGTGTAACTAATTAAACTTTTTTTTTTTTTTAATTTTATATATATTTTTTTTAATTTTTTTTTGTGTTTTTTAAAAAACTTTTAAACGGCTCTACCGATCGATTTTAGAAACTAAGCTCAACTAACTAACTACCATTAAACTTTTTTTTTTTTTTTTGGCGTTTTAATTCTTTCACTAAAAGTGATGCGCCTTGCTTGATGAGCAGGTAGGTACTACTTAGGGTACATAAATTGAGGAAGTTAAGTACTAGCAATGTAGCAAGCAACGCAACGCAACGACAAACGAGCTCACATTTCGGTCCCAAAATACATCAGCTCTAGGGCATGCTATTATCGAAACTTTTCGATAATCGATAATACGATATTTATCGCTCTATTTTTCGATACTTAACATTATGTTATCGTTAGGAATAAGAATGAACTATTCGTAATAATAGTTCATTCATACATTTTTGAATTTATCGTTTATCGGTTTTTATCGTTTTATTTTTCGATAATTATCGCTGGCGAAAATGAGCCGATTACCGATAATTTATCGATTATCGATTATCGGATTGCATGCGTGCATGCATTGCATGCATTGCATTGCATGCATCATTGCATCAAATTTTTTTTTTTTAATTTCTTTACGGCTATTGTATAATGATTGCCATGGAGAACAGGACGATGACCCACCCAGGCGGTGACTGAACGCAGAGTGTCGCTCACGGCGCGCGGGCGCGGATCAAAGGTCAAAATAGGTCAGGCACCAATGATTCCTTTATCGATTTTCTCGGGATTTTCATAACAAAACTTAAAAAAAATCATTTAATAAATATTTTTTATTTTATTTGTTGAACCTAATTCCTGAGTATTTGCAGCTAATAATGAATAACCCTGTATAGAAGTTTTCCAAAATGGCTCCATACTGCTACAAATCGTGAAGAATGGCTATCTGTGGAGGAGGCCTTCACCTGTGAAGGGGTTCTTGTAGACGAGGATTAAGAGGATAACTACTTACAAAATATTATATTACGGAAACTTACTATTTTTTATTAGGTACATTAAGGCTGAGATTCATAGACCGCACTTTGCTTTACAGGGTTCCGTTTTTGTCATTTGGCTACGGAACCCTAAAATTAATAATATCCGTATGAATATACTCATTCTTAGTGACAAGGCTAGTCATCCGAATAAATGTCAGCACCCGTACAAACAGTCACTGTCTTAAAAGACAAGCTAATCATCCGAATAGATGTACGAATAAATATAATTTATTCATCCAACACCAACACCCGTACAAATAGTCACTTCCGAGTTTTTTAGGTTCAGCCAGCTGGTTTGACCGAGCACTTACCTCATCAGAGTTTAAGTGTTCTGTAGCATTTATCACATATACCTACAAAAGGCTTTGTTAACAGTGTTATTGCGTTGTTTACATACTCGCTCTAGAATGTCTGATGTCAGGACATGCCCGGGGCTCTACTGTGGGAGAACGTTCGAAGATGGAGCGTGGAGTGACTGCGGCGCCTGCCCGCGAGGATACCGCACAAATGAATCCAGCTACTGCCAACCGTGCTATGATGTACCTTCACTGTACGACTGGCAGTATTTAGGTTTCATGGTGCTCCTGCCCATGGTGCTAAACTGGTTCTTTATCGACTTGGGCGATATTGGAAAAAAGTGAGTAATGTACGATTTTATTAGAACATACCTGCAACAGCCAGCAAGAGGCATTGGTGGATGAAGACAGAGCCCACACTTAAACAGTAAACAGTAAAGAAAAAACAACTAGATTGAGAACATCATCTTTTTTATTTGAAGTCTGTTAAAAACCATATTATTTGCACATGATTTGATTGCATTGTTGAGATGTTGCATGAGTATAGTACTTGTCCAATAGTAAAATTTATAAAACCTATTTTTTTATTGATTTTATAGTGTTTACTATACTTAAGGAAATCACAAAGATTTTTATAATGTCCCAAAAGTTAGGAGCCGAGCGGGATTTGAACCCGCGACCTTCCCCTAAATCAAAACCCCGCGGGTTCAATTTCCGCTCGGCTCTTAACTTTTGGGACATTATAAAAATCTTTATAAAACCTGTTTCCAGGTTTAACATCTCTCATCTCATTTAACATCTATTGTTTACTTCTTTTCCAGGAAAGAAAAACTAATCCTCCAACACATATGTGCTTTTGTAGAGGTGGTAATAGCCACACTGACTGCAATACTAGTGCTGGCACCGACTGGTCACTTGGATTTGTTTGTGTGCAAACCCAAATATCTATCGGATTGGTATACATTGCTACACAACCCACAACCAGACTATAAAGAAACATTGCATTGCACACAAGAGGCTGTGTATCCACTGTAAGTACCATTTATGAACTAGCTGATGGAACAAGCATATGGCCTACCTGATATTAAGTGGTAAACATCGCTTATAACAAAGTATTGCCTCGCAGATCACGCACGTCAGGAACGTGCCTATTTCTGCCGTGAAGCAGCATTGCTGTGTTTCGGTTTAAAGGGTGCTGAAATTACTGGCATGTGAGCCTGAACACTAGTATACCTCAATGTTCCATTGAGTTGTATAAAAAAAAAACTGATTGCGGATCAAAAAATAACAGTAAAATGGGCATGTCTGATATAGTTCATTATTTTTTCTGTTCCAGGTATACAATATTACTACTAATCTATGTGTTCAGTTTGTTGATGACTCTGACACTCAGGCCATGGCTGGTTGCCTTGAACCCGTCCCGCTGCGGACAGAGAGCCATCTACTATGCTATGTACTTCTACCCCTTGCTAGTTCTCATCCACACTGTAGCCGCTGGCTTGATATGTAAGTATCTTTCTCATCGCAAACACACAAAATACCTCCACATTCTAGATTTTTTATTTGTTTCTAATAGCCCTAAGACAGAGCACAGTTAGTCTAAAAAAAAGAAAGTAAGAAAGAAGAACATTATATTGACCTTAGGAACTAATTACAATGGGTGCCAGCCTAAAACATAAAAAAGTTATGAGTTAAGTTAATTAAAACAAAAAAATCCTTAAAAACTAACTAGATAAACAATAAAAAATAGGTAGGTAGGCGTACAGTACAATACTGATAAAAAATTGAAAAACAAAAATGTCGAGTGGTAGCAGCCCCGCCTTCCGATTCTAAGGTCGTGGGTCCAAATCCAGTCATGCACCAATGAGTAATGAGTTATTCCGAAAATTTATATTGACTGTGCCAGTACTTTCAATCCATGAAGAAAAACATTGTGAGGAAATCGGTATGTCGTAGAATCTAAATAAATCTCGAAAACATGTGTGTGTCAAATGTCATCCAAAAAAGGCCCGTCAGCCGCCTACTAGCGAAAACTAGTCCACACACCAAGAATTTGCCAAAGAAGAATAGACATAGAATCCCAGTGTGAGTTCAGCAATATGAATCACATGCATGTGCCGCTAATGGATGTTTTTCTTTCAGATGCCTCCTTCCCCTACATCTTTATCATAATATCCATGATGACGTCAGCGTCCCACTTCTCCAGACGCAACGAGCAGTCAGCACCAGCTCTACTCGTCTCCTCAGTCACCGATATGAGAAACCTGATAATCATTCTCGGCCATTGGATAGTACACGCCTATGGGATCATATCCCTGACCGGTTTCAAAGAGCTATGGTACTTGTCACTGGTGCCCGCTCCAGCTATGTTCTACATTCTCACCGCTCAGTTCACTGACCCTGTGAAGATTCATAGTGACTGACAGGCTCACAATGCTTTGGTGAAGCTGTGGAATTGACACTTGCCTCGAGCTGGCGAGGCCTGGGCCAGTTCGAGAATAAATGGTTTGAGTGTGCAACCTAACAGTATTGAAGTGTTTCAAGCGATCGCATCGTCAGATGAGGATTATGTTAGTTAATCATCTGATATTTTACTGATAGTTGAATAGTCTGTAATAGTAAAATAACAAAGAAATTGGCTCGAGATGACCTATACCTATGGACGGTATTAAACATCATCTCAGATCACTTAATTTGCACTCAAGTTCTTAAAGAATGTTCAAAGGAATAAGGGGGTAGTCAGAAGCTCGTTTTAAACTTTACATTAAAATGTGCACTAAGTATAGTAGGCAACAAATATTGCACATCGGCTAATTTCGGCTTCATAGAGCGTAGTGTACGCTAGAAAGAGATAGCGCTCTACAAAGCCGAAAAGCCGACGTGTAATATTTATTGCCTACAACCGTATAATGTTTGGTCCTTGTTACAAGTTCCATTGAATCTATTTATGTCAATACTATAATGTCTATGAATAGTTATAAAGCAAGAGAAAGCAAATAAATTATTGTTACATAAATAAAAGTCTTTTATATTTTTATCTCACAGCCTTATGTAAACTTTAAGGCATGCGCAGATCTAAGCGATGGTGATGGCGATCACGTGAAATGCTGTCAGATTAGACAGCGATATTTGACAGCGTTTTAGCTGATCGCCATCGCCTAGAGGTGCGCAGGCCTTTAGCGAGGCAGGTACCAATCATGTGTTCAAAAAACGGTAGGAACCAAGCCGTAGTTTGTTGCCTGTTCTTTTAGTCTTGGTCGCGTGGAACTGGCACCTAAACTCATCTAGCTATAAGACGCTTCATGTGATCCTTGTGATACTACTTAATAAATACCTACTTTGACTTTGGTCACCCAAGGCCCAAGGCTTACTAACTATTAAACGTCCAAGCATATAAACTAATTTATTAGATAAGCTATTAACCGAATGCAGTCAGTGCATATCAGATTACCAGAGCAGGTAGGTAGGTACGGCATTCAACAAGCACTCACGCTAATTCTATTAGTACCTACCGAGGTAATACCGCTAACTAATTAATTTAACATGGGCTGGTGGTTTTCTATTAATATTGGAAGGGCGTGTCTATCAATTATTCCTAAAAGGCCGGCAGCACATCAGCACCACCTCTGCTGTTGCAGGTGTCTATGGTCGACGGTACTGCTTTCCATCAGGTGGCCAGTCTGCTCGTCTGCCAGTTATGGCATAATAAAAAGTAAGTATTTTAAACTGAGTATCTGTATTACTTACCTGTACTCCCTCTTTTTATAGACGCATTTTTTTAAATCGTTACTATATTATGCTCTGTACGATAACCTCTCAAAAGGGCCACGATAGCAAAAATGGTGGAAAAATTACTACGACAATATTTTTCCACCATTTTTACCCTTATTTGAAAATATCGCTATCTCATATACACACAAACCATTATAGAGACATAGAAACAATACTCTTAGTCTGAGTTTTACTCGACCAGTTTGAACAATTCGTTTCGCCTACGTGTACAAAGCTCGTATAGAAAGAGAAAAGATGAGACAGCAATAGGTACGTTTCGTAGAGACGATCGAAACGAGTTGTTCTCTTAGCATTTCTCCATACAAAAGAGAGAGACAAGTACCTACCTAGGTGAAACTGATCGAGTAAAACTCAGACTAGGGGGGGTATGGGTGTAGTAAAATATCTAATCTAATAGCTGGTATCTTTAAATAAAATGTTGAATAGATTCGAGTCAAAGTTGGCCTGCAGTACCTACCTACACTGTTGCCAAGTTACCTTGACTCAGATGGATAGAATAGTTATTTGTTATACAAGAGTGCAAAGCTGCTTTTTAACCGCGTGCTCAATTTTGATGACCGAGCAAGCGCAGGATTCTAAATTTTAACCACGAGCGGAGCGAGTGGTTTAAAAGTTAGAATCCTAAGCGTTGGCGAAGGAATCAAAAGAGCACAAGGTGAAAAATCTTTGCACTCGAGTGCATCACGTGACTTTTCATCCCACCTCAGCGAGAAAATGACTAAATGCAAAAAAGAACATGGCGCGACTAAAAGTAACACACCAAGAAGGTTCCGAGTATGAGTTTTAACAAGTTTAAAAAGGTTGTATGATAAATTCTTCTTCTACCTCCATGGTGCCGAACTTATCATACAACCTTTTTTTATTTTGTTAAAAACTCGCACTCGTAACCTTCTTGGTGTATTTGTGAATTCAAAACACCATTAAACCTATTTACTTCTACCTGCATGATGCCGAATTTATCATACAACCTTTTTAAATTTGTTAATAACTCATACTCGGAACCTTCTTGGTGTGTTACTTTTAGTCGCGCCTTGTTCTTTTTTGCATTTAGTCATTTCCTCGCTGAGGTGGGATGAAAAGTTACGTGTTGCACTCGAGTGCAAAGATTTGGTTAAACTTTAGAATCCTGCGCTTGCTCGGTCATCAAAATTGAGCACGCGGTTAAAAAGCAGCTTTGCACTCTTGTATAACAAATAACTATTATTGCGTCACAGATTGCACTAAATTGTAGGTAACTTCTGTTAGAGCGATCTCTATCCATTAAAAGTTAGAATTCTGTATTTCTTTTTATTACGGCAAACAATAAACTGCGCTTCACGACGCCATCTTTTCATCATTCCCGACTAGTGATGTGTTTCGTGCCCGGTCTCAGAAGTGATGTCCTAATAAAACCGGCTACCTATATACCCACTACCCGCTCGCATATAGGTACAGTTATTGCTATATAGTTTGGTTGGTCCCGAGAACGAGGAGACAATCGCCTCTCAATCCATGATTATGCCAAACAAAGCTCGTAGAAAGATAAAAAGAAACTGCTATTTAGATTGGCGGTCTCGTAATAAGCGTTTATTGTTCGACTCCAAAGGAAATGAGGTTTCAAGATTCGTTTATTTGTCTATTCATACTTTGCATATCTCGTTATGATCTCACTCCGCTATGATTAAGCTCATCTCCGCTCTTGAGTATCGTTCTTCGTATTCCTATTTTTTGAATATCTGATATATTTTTTACTTTTGTCACACAAAGGCTTTCAATAAAACGGGAAAAATGAACCTTGACGCTTTAGGCGAATGTTGAAAGTAGCTTGGCTCACGTTGCAAAGTAACAATATGTATTTGATTGATCCTTCGTGATCGGGCTACAAATCGGAATAATTCGTGAGTGCTCCACATAAATCCCTCTATCCTTTTGGGTAGAGACAGAGTTTATATGTATTGGATACGCCTGCTTGATCAACGGTAAAACCTACTTTAAAACTAGTCTTATGCTATACCTACCTACCAACATAACTTTGTCTAGAACATTATACTTATCGTGTTCGAAATCGCCCTACTTATAAACGCAATTTAAATTTAGTCATTGTTTAAAGTTAGCCCTGTCACTATTTGTCATTATCCAGTGGTAAGAGATGGCAATAGTTTAAGCACTGCTTATCTTTTGGCATATTTTTATAAGTAAGGTCATTAGTAGATAATTATGTACATAGACAGGTACACTCTACATAGCATTTATGCTATCGAAAAATAAGAAACGAACAACCCAGTGCTACGCATAAATAATAATTACCAGCCCTACTTAGAAACGCAATTTAAATTTAATCATTGCTTAAAGTTAGCTATAAGTTAGCTGTCACTGTTAGTCATTACCCAGTGGTAAGAGATGGCAAAAGTTTAAGCACTGTTTATCTTTTGACATATTTTTATAAGTAAGGCCATACATGTCTATACTCAATTAGGCTATGCAATAATTTTAGTCTTCAGTAATCTACCCAGTAGTACCTAATGAGATAGCCTCATCACGAAACCCTGAAAATACTGAAGTATTCTATGTACTCAAGTTATTGGGCTATCATTCTACGATGTTCGGTGTTATCTCGTAGCCTTTCGCTACGTAAGGTCTACGCCGTAGACGTATTTAGTAGTAGATTTTAATTTATAACTACCTACTCCTTTTAATTGCTACTTTGTATTTCCAGCTTCTGCAGTTGTTACAAGTTTTAAACAAAGTGCACAAAACATTTGGGCCGCGGTGTGCGGTCGTAGAAATGAGCGTTTCGTTCGTTTGCGGTGCGAAAGTGCAGACAATGTCCGGCCTTTGTGCTCGCACCTGATATTAAAACTCCTGCAAGCGTGTTCAGCGTATGCATCCTGGATTACACATGTTTTGCATGGTTTTGTGGTTGTTCTTTAACGCCTTGAGTATTTTTTTAATTATTTTAATTAGGGCCACCAAGTTACAATGATATTCACATTATACACACATATAATTACAGGCACGTGAGGCGAAATATCTGTAAGCCTCAAGTTGATGGACGCAGGGCAGTGCATCGTAGGGCACGTTCCTGACGTGCGTGACCTACGAGGCAATCTTTGTTATAGGCGATGGTTACCGCTTAACATCAGGTGGGCCATATGCTTGTTCCATCAGCTAGTAGTAAAAAAAAACATTAAGTTTTATAAAAATAACATCTTTAAGTACTTTTAATTGATTTTGTGTGCTACGTGTGTTGACACACTTTGCGTCTTCTCATCTTCCAAGGACATCCGATGTGGCTGGCGCGGTGGCAGATATGGCTGAGGATCTCAACAGGTGCAAATATGTAGGTCTCCACAGAGTCTACTTATTTGCTCTCCTTATTTAATTTTGGACTGGGCCCGGAACCGAGACCTTGCGGGCCTTCAAAATTTAGTCTAGGCGACTGATCGAAGTTACGCGTGAGCCGTAAGGGCTGGTGGGTATCTGGCGTAGCGCATTAACATTGCTATTCAGCGTGGCAATGCCGCCAGCGTCTTAATTGGTGGCACCCTCCCTCCATAACTGTACTCTTTGGTGGCACCTCCATCTGGCATTGATTTGGATCAGTTGAGCTATCTCTCAATCGTTTGTAACGGGCAGCAGATACTGTTCTTGTGTATTTTGTAAATACTTGTATTAATTGTAAATTTCTTTGTGTAACTAAAGTTTTTACTAATTTACTTTGTAATGTTTTATAAAATACTTAAGTCAATTTAACCTTTCCGTTCCTAGAATATCTCACATCATGTAAAACACTCAAGACCTCTCATATTTCAGTACCAACATTATCCTTCCACGTTTTAGGCGTTCAAGAGGTTTCTTATAGTACATGTACCTACATTTCGTATCGTACCTAAATGTTTCCAAGAGCCAAAGAAATGACGAATATGTGCAGAATCAAAAAGGCTTTGTGTGATCTGAATATTAAAGAGACCGCACTCGACTTGATATGTTGAGACATGGGCGAGACTAATAGAAATCTTTTATACTCGGGATCAGAGTTTTAGGCATAGGTACCTACATATATATACCTTTATGCAGAGTAGATTCAGATGTAAGATATAGCTGTAGGTAATTATGTACACGGTAGGGTACGGTAATGTACGCCACTTGCTTAGATAAGTCGTTAAAAAACAAAAAAGAACACCTAATATTCATTAATAAATATTGTAGACAATGCAAACAGGCCTTTACTCCAAAACATGGCAACCAAGGAGGTAACTTTTCAAAGGTTTTATTTAAATTTCGAACTAGCTTGCAAAATTATGAAAGAAAAAAAAACTAATTAACACTACTTACTTCAACGCGAGAAAAAATTATGTAAAAAATAAAGCAAACAGCAAACATTTTGTTTGTCACTAATTCGTCTTATTGCGGCAGATTTTATTTTTGAATCGGATAGGCAGTTCATTAAACGGTGGATTTTACTATTTAGCTGCGACTTCTACACGGTAAACATAAAAACTGATTGGATAACCAACATAGCTACCAATTGGATGGGAGGCGTGCCTTTCACAAACTACGAATTCATTTCAATACCATGAATAGAGCTGATGAGAGCGTCGCGTGTATTCAAACTCGAACAGTTATTTATATTCCGCATTCGTTTTATTGGAGCATATGTTAGTATAGTCAACATGCAAAATAGATATAACTTTTAAAACTATCATGGGTTTAAACACTATTTAAAAAAAAACGGGATATTTACCATGATAAAATCGTGAGTGCGAAATATTGGAAGTCAAAACTTACAATTTAATCATGGTAAATATCTCGTTGTTTCATAAAAATAATGCGAAATAGATGTAAAAAAAACAGGCCTTTGCAGGGGCAACTGGTGATTATAGAAGCCCTACATGCGAGATGCTATAGTGCCTGAGACATGATTTTAGATGGAATAGACTATACTATCCTGACAGCTTTGCTGACCTATATAGGTTGCCTGAAAGAAGGCTGCCTATTCTACTTCTTTATGTTTAGCCTAATTTTATAATACGAGTATATATCCTTGTGTACAATAAAACCTATCTATTATTTTTATGATTGAAAACTATGATCTTTATTTTTACAAAAAGCACGAAGATATTTTACAAATTTAAATTAAAAATCAAATTACAGTACATTATCAACTTATTACGATACTGTATGAAGCATAGTTGAAATCAAGAATAGTGCGCGTCGAAATATTGAATCACAGAAATGGCAAATTCACTGCTGAAAAATATATAAAACGAGACGACTGACGCAGCGCATTGAAAGCAAAATCGCAAACTGGAAACCTGTGAACATTCTGGAACATTGAATACGAGAATATAACGAGGCGCTGTTGTTGACCAGCCATGCCTGCCTTTGAATACAGAGATGTAAATACATTTATATCTGTATATCTAGACATGCAGGCTACCTGGAATACTTCATAATGAATGGCTGTGTTTTTTATTTACGTCGGGCATACTTGAAAAGTCCTTGAAGGGAATAAAATTGCGGGAGCCACCCTGGAGGTTGTTTACGTAGATGTTGGAAGGTTCTTGCTATTTTATTTGATTATTTGTGGCCTTACTCCGCTAAATTAGCTTAAATTTCTATAATATAATAGGGAAGTTAATTAAACACGAAATTAGCGGAATAGAGGTAACTGAAAGTCTTTGGGGGAGGCCTTTGCCCAGCATTGAGACGATGTAGGCAGGTAAAAAAAACACATCACGGCCTTCATTTGTTTTGAAGAAAATGGTGGTGGTTCTCTTCGAACCTAAGGACAATTTCATTTCTATATCAATAGCCTTTATTTTATTGTCAATTTTCAGACTAGTATAATCTAAAAAGTACTCTATAATCTATAAAACATCGGTGAAACAACGCCAAACTCTTCCTAGTAGGCGATCGCACGCTATAAATAAATAAATAAATAAATATTGTGGACAATTCACACAACACTACTCAGCCCCAAACTAAGCAGAACTTGTAATATGGGCACCGGATAGCTGATATAATACTTGAATACATTTTTTTTTGTAAATACATACTTAGAATACAATATAACATCCAGACAGAGAACAAACATTTATGTTAACCACACAAATATTTGTTCTCGGTGGGGATCGAACCCACGACCTACGGCGCAGAAGGCAGAGCTACTACCAACTGAGTTAGAGGCCAGTCAAATGTTGTGCTATGGACAATTAAGCCCGTTCAGATAAGATTAATTGTTACAATACATATTTCTCTCAGTGTTGGTTAAAATAAATACAAAATTAGCTAAACAATAATAACTGAAAGGTAAAAAAGAAAAAAATCCATGCTAGTTAGAATATCAGAGTCTTAAATTAGTTAAGAGTACTTAGTTCGAAAAGTCATTTGATAAGTTCGAAGAATCTGTCAAAAAAAGTGATCTGTAATGTGCATGTACAATACAGTTCTGTTTATTTATTTTCAATTAGATTTGTATAAAAGTATAGATGTATGTAAATCAAAATCCGACAAGAGATAAGCTCTTAAATTTTAGAAGAAGAAGAAGATACATCTATATAGAATCTCATAGAAACGATGCGACTAAGGTCAGTAAAAGATGTTATCGTGAGAAGATTGGTATTTAGGTTTGCGATTAGATTTTTACCCACTACAAATTGAATTCCTTTGTGAACACTAACGGTATCAGGCACTCTTTTTATTGCGCGAAATACCTACGTAGACGCCCAATAACAAAATGCAATTTCCTATTTACAGCACCAAATAAACTTCTCGGTCTTGATCTCAGAGCAATAACATGAGCTATAGACAAAACCTGCGGAAATATGAACGACAGAATTAATATCCTGATGGAATAGGTAAACACAGCAATACACAATTTATTTCGTCTACAAAATGTCTACGAAAATAAACTCGAAACGTCAATAAGCTATAGACAAAACTCGTAGAAATATAAACTACAGAAATAATATCAATAGTCTGTCAAACACAGCAATACAATGGTATTGAGTTACCGTAGGACATAATTTACGTAGACCGTCTACGAAAGGTCTACGAAAATAAACATAAAACGTCAATTTGCAAGCTTTAATATTTAAATCTTTAAGCTTGTATAATTTGTTGAATACTCATAGTACTCTTTGTTTGGACCTTCCTTTGTGTCTCAAGTATGTAATGTAGCTATTATTCTATCTCTGAGGTCGTATTAAACAATAAAAACTTTGTAGCTCTTGCCGACTCAAAGGTTCTCGTATAAATGTTTGGAAAAAGCTCCAGAGAGTCCGACAGTTATCTAAGTATTTTTATCGTCTGCTGGGAGTCATTAAGATTTATATTGTTGCGATATAAAAGTACTAAGATAGCGCTTGAAAATGATGTGAAAGGGAAATTATATCCCATTAGAAGTTTATTTTCTAGCAATCTATTTTGTTAATTTCGTACTAATTCAGTGATCTTAATTTAATCACTGACTAGCAGCCTGTCCCGACTTCGCGCGGGTGGACATTTATTTTTTAAATGCATAAATATAGTCTATGTTATTCAGGGTGAATGTAACTTTAAAATGGTGAAAGAATTTTAGAAATCGGTAATGTAGTTTTGAGTTTATTCATTACAATACTACACACAAAAATAAAAAAATAACATTTTTTCCTGGTTATAATATTAGTGTAGATTTTCAAATAAAAGTTTTAAAATAAGTGAAGAAACCTTCGATGAAATCGCGTGTACAATTTAGAAGGTACTCTCACACCTAGCTAAATTATGAAAGCCTGCGTCGTGTTACGTGACTTTTGGCACCAGAGGGATACAGTGGTATTGACGTCATCGTGTGTTCTCGAAACTGGACAGCTAGAGACAGCTATTGTCACATCTTGGTTCGAAACTTCGGTTATCGTTTTGCGTAGTAGACCCCCAGGACTATCTTCGAAGTTCTTTTATGGTTATTTTACTGACCGAACCCATTTATATAAACTCACAAAGTATGTCCCTATAATATGAAGATCAGCGACTAAAACCACTGAAAGTAGGATAAAGTTGTTATATGCAAACTCTTTGATGATACCACTATCTAACGAATACCTACGTCACCCTTTTATTGACAAAAAAACTTAGCCCCAAAAGAATGAATAAGTATTTTTAAGCAAGCAAAAACCAACCAAGACGACTTCTGCCAAAGATTTCATCTAATACAATAATAGTAAAGAATTTTTTACGCCACGAGTATACTTATTGCTTGCCAAAGTTTGGTTAAAGTTTCACATACTTTTGATCTAGACACTTATAATTATAACATTCGTGTGCCTATTTTGATTTTATTCGGTAGATTCCGTCACCGGCAAAAGTGTATTGGGCATTTCTGGTTTGTGAAGTTTAAATATTTCTTAAACAACTTTAGATTGAAGTTTAAAACTTTATTTGAAGATCCGCTTTGAGCCACAACTATTTGAAAACCTAAAGACAAATGGTGGCAAGAGAAGTCTCGTTATTTACAATGGTTATCAGACACCAAACAGCTAGGTGCTTTTTATGACGAAGTCCGAAAGTTAACGCAGCCGGCAAACCACAGCTCTGTACCTTTAAAATCACTGGAGGGTGTTTCAGTGACCAGCAAAGATGAAGTGATGAATCGCTGGGTGCAACATTTTAACTGCTTGCTTAATGTCGATCGGTCAGCTGATCTATTATTCATAAGCTCTCTTCCAGAAGCACCTCCCGATATTGAGCTTATTAACCCTCTATCTCTTGAGGAGGTTGGTTTAGCCATCACGCAGCAGAAGAATAAGAAAGCGGTGGGTGTTGATAGCATTTGCGGAGAAATACTGAAATACGGAGGAGACAATCTACATAACACCCTGTGGAAATTATTCGTACAAATGTGGGATGAGGAACAAGTACCAGCAAGTTTCAAGACCTCCCGTATCTGCTCGTTATATAAGAATAAAGGGAGCCGCTCAGATTGTAACTCTTATCGGGGCATATCACTGCTATCAACTCCGGGTAAGGTATTTGCGAGGATTCTCCTGAACCGCCTACTGCCTTTATCAGAAGCGATACTACCTGAAACCCAGTTTGGCTTTCGGCCAGATAGAGGGACATGCGAAGCCATCTTCTCAGTTCGTCAACTAGCTGAAAAAAGTAGAGAGCAAGGTCAACCAATGTTTATGTGTTTTGTAGACCTTGAAAAGGCATTCGACAGTGTCCCTCGAGAAGCTTTGTGGGTGGTTCTGGCTAAACTTGGTTGTCCGGACAAGTTTGTAAGGTTGTTACGGCTACTACACGATGATATGACGTGCTGTGTTTCTATCAATGGCGAACAGTCTGAGTTTTTCCCCGTCACCTGTGGGGTTAAACAAGGCTGCGTTTTAGCACCAACCTTATTTGCATTATATTTTGCCGTCGTGGTGCGGGAAACTCTACAAAATTTGTCCGAAGGGATACGCATTCGTTTTCGCATAGACGGAGGACTTTTTAATATTGCTAGGCTAAAATCTATAACTAAAGTTTCTTATACCACTATGACTGAGATTATGTATGCGGACGACCTATGTTTTGTTACGGACAGCTTAGAAAGTCTGCAAAGTCTTATCAGTGGTCTCGACGAAGCATGCACTAGATTTGGTCTTAGGATAAATGTCAAGAAGACTGAAATCATGTCTAATATGGTTGTCCAAAACATCATGGCGCCAAGTGTATGCATCGGTGAAGATGTTCTGAAACTAGTGGAGAAGTTTAAGTATCTTGGCAGCACAATAACATCGAAATGTGACCTTGATGCTGAAATAAACAGCAGAATAGGAGCTGCAGCCGCGGCTTTTGGCAAATTGCGGCCCAAAGTTTTCCGTTCGCACGACCTTAAACTCTCTACAAAAATCAGCGTTTATATGGCTGTGGTGCTGCCTAACCTGCTATACTCATCTGAGACATGGGTCTTATACCGAAAGCACATTCGTATACTCGACAGATTTCACCTCAAATGAACATCAGATGGTCGGATCGTGTCAGGAACACAAACGTACTGAAGTTTGCAAACATCAGTGGCATTGAGGTGTATCTAATGAGGCGGCAGCTGCGCTGGTGTGGACATGTGTCTCGTATGTCAGAAAGTAGAGTGGCGAAGCGCATCTTCTTTTCAGAACTTCAAAGCGGTAAGCGAAAACGCGGCGGCCAATACCTGAGATACAAGGATGTTCTGAAAAGACATATGAAGAGATGCAAAATAGAGCCTTCTCGATGGGAGGCACAAGCAGCGCAGCGCCCTGAATGGAGACGGCTTATTCACCAACATGTCAATGGTTTTGAAACCGAACGACGTGATGAGCTCGATAAAAAACGTGATGAGCTGAAGGCTAGACCACCTGTAGCCATTATTTATAATTACGTCGGGGGTGTATTGACATGCCCCGAGTGCGCACGTACTTTTGTCAACAAAATTGGGTACATTAGTCATCAGAGAGCGCATGAAAGGGCTGCCCAACTTATTTCCAATTAGTTTTATTTATTAGTTTAAGTTAGAGTTAATATCGCCTATTTAGTTGTACAGTCGCTGTAGCCGGAATCGGCCAGGACGTTATAATTTGAAAACCAAAGTTGCCATAATCATGGACAAAAACCACAGAGAAAAGAGGGATCTACCAACTGAAATTGCCTATCTAAAGATAAGCAAAACTTTTTTGCGAAGTTCGATTTCTAAAATGTAAGTACCTAAGTCACACTGCAAGAATGAAGTCTAAAATATATGGGCGAGTGTCGCCGACGCATCGTTAAACTAGCAAGTAAGAACTTCGACCGGAATACTTTACAAGTTAAATTTTTATTTGTGGAAGTCGAGAAGCTTTCTGAAAGGTGAAGTTTAACTCACTTTTGAAAAATAAAGAAATTCACCTATTTGTATTACCTACGAGATTCAGGACGAATATTTTGGTATTGATTTATTTTATTTCGTAAGCTGGATGGGTCAACGACACGACATCGTAAAGGTGGAAACATTTGGACAAGAGACGCACAAGACAGAAAAAACGAAGGCTCAAATATTTGTGTGATGAACACAGATGTTTGTTCTCTGTCTGGGTTTTATATTCTATTCTAAAGAAGTATTGATAAAAATAAGTATTATATACCAGCTATCGGGTCCCCATAGTGCGAGCTAAAATCCTTTCACCACACTTGGTTCGAAAGAATCAGTGGCGCGATAAGAAGAAGTACAAGCTCTGCTTAATTTGGGGCTAGATAGTGTTGCGTGGATTGTCCACAATATTTATTATTTTATTGTACTTTACTGGATTTTAGAACGCGATGCTTTTAAATCAAACATTGTATTTTAAATTAAGTTCTTAGATATCATGGAAAAGGGATTTTATTATCGAGTCTCTTTGAATGCGAATTTCTACCTCGGGCTTCGTACAGGATTTATCTGCAGCGGGATAATGCTGTTGCTATGGGATACGTTATGTACCTACTTGTGTAAGCTGTAGGACTACCATGAGCTCTGTCTGGCTTTGTCTCTAGTTCTGGTTTTGAGTCTGTGTGAGTGGATTATACTGTGTGTGTGACGTTTTGACGTAGGATTTATTTAGTCAACACTCACACAGACTCAAAACCAGAACTAGAGACAGAGCCAGACAGAGCTCATGGTAGGCCTACTGATCTAGAAATAAAAAGCTCTGTAATCGGATTGAACTAATACTATCATGAGTTTCTTAGAGAAACCAATCTGCACTAGGATTTTCTGTGTTGTGGGTATCAGATACGTATTTCCTATATTCAGATACAGTACCTGAGTCTGAGTCGAGCCATAGATTTATGTCCTTTTTCAATGGAGAACTGTCAAAAAATCTATGCTTGAGAGTGTTCGAGGCTCAGAGTCAAGCAAGAGCTTGAGTCTGAGGCCGAGATTCATAGACCGAACTTTGACTTTACTTTGATGGAAAGTTCAACTTTCAACCAAAATTATATTTCATAGTTCTGTCAAGCTCTTCTTTATTCAAAAATTTTGAATAAAGATAATTTTTTAATATTGATAGGAAACTTCGATAAACAAAGCTTACTTTGCGAAGACTGCTTTGCAGTAAAGCAAAGTGCGGTCTATGAATCTCAATCTCAGCCTGAGACGTTTGAGCTTCGATATTACCCACACGCCTTTGCGTTTCTGACAGATAGATGTTTTATAACAGATGTAGAATCAGAATCCCCTAAAGAAAAATAATAATTATCTAACTTGCTGGAAGGTAAGTTTAAAGAGCGATGAACTGGTAGTTAACAACATATTGGCTGTACCTTTCCAGCTACTTTCTACTTTGCCAATTACGACCCTAATGGCCAGCGATATTGCAACCTACGCAGCGTATCGCATGCAATTTTGTTTCAACGCTGCTCCAATTTACTGCGTAATAAAAAGTTTCTTTATCCATTTAAATTTTGTTTTTATTTAGGACTTCTATGCTATTTTGTATGAATAAAATAAAATTACCTCTGAGTAGGTGCATACGGGCTGAATAGCTAGCTAGAAAATTGAATTTATGAATTTGTGGACAGTATGCTAAAATTACTGCTGTTTGAGGCATCTATTTTAGATGATTTAGGTATATAACGCCAGGGGCAACTGGTGTTTACTCATGCCCCTACTTACGGCATGAGGCATCTAAGTAATGAGTAGGTATCTACCAAAATACAGTGCCAATATACCCCTTACTAGGATAGGCTTTTACAATATTAAAATGTATTTCTATATACGTCATTTTGTACGTCCTGTACAAATGAACAAAAAGAATGAATACGAGAAGCGCTCGCGTCCATTTTCCCAATATTCACGCAACAGAAAATCAGCGTTAAGCTCAATGACTGGATTTCGGCCAGCAGCATAGTACGTCATGTTTTGAATTGAAATCAATAACCGGCTGATAGTTTGACCCACTACATTGGTGTTTGTTAACATGCCCCAGTATTGTATCAGACGGTCATCACTTTGAGCAGGGTTGGAATCTAGGCTCTCGGATATAATAATATGATATTGAAATATAATCCTAGTCGTGTAACAATGGGTTTTCATATCGAAGAAATTATGTAATCAATGATAGTGCTCTCAAGCGGAGAAGGAAAACATCGTGAGGATACCGCGGCTTAGTCAGCTCCGCACGTATTGGCCATGTCTTTCCTGTGGATTAGGCCAACTAAGCTGTCAGGATGGTATAGGTGCTGGGCTAGCCTATTTAATCTAAAAATCCTGTCCCAGGCACTGTAGCGTCCCGTAAGTTTCCGCTATATATATAAATCATCTACAATAGATGCATGGCCTGTTTTTTCTAAGCATTTTTTATTTTTAGTACATATTATGGTTAAATTAAACTACAAAATGCTTTTTTCCGGCGTGTAAATTAAAACCTTGATGTGCGCAAGGCTTAATGGAAAAACGTGTCGGTACACTCGGTACCTACTTCCTGTAAGTTTTATTGCATGCACTCAAGACTCTGCCCGATCGCTAAGAGAAAAATACCACCTTCTCATGCCTAATGATGTAAGTAGCTAGGAAGATATCTATTGTGAAGGAAGGTAGCTCTATTTCCTGTACTTGCAGTACTTACTTATACAATGTTTCTCCATAATTCTCTGAAATTCCGGTTTGCGCACATAGTAGATGGTGAAACTTTCATAGAAAGGTGAACGTCTTTCAATCAAATAGGAACCTCGTTTTTCATCTAAAACTATGCCCCTCTTTGCTTTCAATCATTCGTTAAAAACTAAGGTTTAAAGTGGTGGAAAGCCCCCGCACATCACGGACCACTGATTAGTGGTTAACCCGCAGAGCCTAGGCTCTGTTCGCAGCAAAAATATTCAATATTCGCAGCCAATACAGTGGACAGATGGGGGAAGGGGTGAGTGCCCCCTTCTCCCTACGGTCGGTCCATTAAACCCCCTCGCCGCGTTTATTCGCCGGAATAGTGTGCAATAAAACGCGAGCACCGACCGGCCAGCGGCCGCAGCAAAAAATACAACCTAAAAATTATTATTCTTCTGGATAGATACTGGGGATGGACTGCATTTTTACGTGCAAAAAATATATAGTTGAGTTCGACGAGGCACGCGATTTTTGAATTCGGTACCTTTTCACATTCGTGAATAGACTGATGAGTGGGAATGGTCCGCTGCGTTTTCAGTCTGCTCGCATTTAATGCCTCAATGCAGGGGTAAACTAACCTACATACCTATTTAGTACTCGGCACAGCCTACCAACCGACAGGTTTTCAAAATAAAAATGCAGATTTTCCCAGCCTGATAAAGATAAATTGGTATTCCGCTATTTTTCGCGCACTGCCTACAAAAAGCCTGTAGCTACGCTTGCAAAAACGCAATTTTGTTTTGCTTCTAAAACGAACAGTTGCATCAGTTTGTTGCAGTGTTTTTTGTTTCGTGAAAATTAACGTAGCGTATTCGTTCAGCCTGTCATGTACAGTTGAGGTTATGTACATGTACGCTAGAACTAGAATTACCTATATTCATTTTCACTAATGTTTGGATTCACTCTTTTGCATTTAATTTTGTTCGATCATCGTCTACATCGACTACATGAAAATACAAAATAACTACTGCTAACTAAAAACTACTAACTACTAAACTACAATTATACAATCATGTCCTCTGAATAACAAAACAAAAATTGACATATAATAAAAAAAAACGTATAACTTTTTCTCACAATATCAATCACAGTTGGCTTCTTCAATTTGATGATGATCGCATTAGGTGCTGGCAAACCGGCCATTGCAGCCACCAAGCAATTTGAAAGCATTCATCATAGCTACCCTCAGCTTAAATTACGCCAGTAATTTCAACTCAAATTAAAACAGTGAGAATTTAATTAAATGTGGTAATGGGTGCTTGGAAAAAACGCGGTGGTCCGTAGGGTCTGTGCCTGACTTTAATCTTTGCAGACAGAATTAATAGGAAGGTGTTTTAAACGACTATACGTTCAATGGGATTCAATTTGCAGCTGCATTTGAGTTGTAGGAGGTACCCATGCACCCACTTTGGTTTGCATGGTAATAGGTACTCGTGGGTCCAAAGTACTTTTTATATACTGAAACGTAGGTTGTGTTCCATGATTATAAAACTCGATAATGTAACATATTTGTGTATGTACTATTTTTATAAAACAACGGGATATTTACCATGATTAAATTTTTACACAATCAATTAATAATCATGGTGCATGCCACTGTGCCGAAATATCAGGAGTCAAAACTCACAAAAAATTAATCATGGTAAGTGTTGAGATATACTGTTGGGTAGAAGCACTAGTCGGATGGGGGTCTCTATCTGGGTGTGGCAGGTGTGCCACGTGCCAAGAGAAAATCCGATATTAATGTTTTCCACGTTTATTGTATGAACCGATCATTACACGGGTGCGGCGGCGACTGGCGGGCCAGGCTCGGACTTGCGATCGACGCTACTCTAAAATGCTTACACTCAATTCGCTTACGTACAATAACTGACGGGTTCTTCTAGGTGTTTCTTTATCCGTACCTACTTTTGTAAACGCGAATGTTAATGGTTTATGGTCTGTCAAAATTGTCAACTGCCTACCTTCTACCATATTACGAAAATGTATTAATGCCAAATATATTGCTAGTAACTCTCTGTCGTACGTACTATACTTTTTTTGTGCGTCTGTCAGTTTCTTAGAAAAATATCCTAACGGTTTCCAATTCTCTCCTATTTTCTGCTGTAATACCGCACCTACGCCTGTATTCGATGCGTCTGTCATGAGTGATAAAGGTGCGTTAGAGACAGGGTGTGACAACGTAACTGCGCTTTGTAGGCTAAGTTTACATTGCTCAAATGCTGTCTCTGCTTCCGATGTCCATACAATTTTCGTCTTATCTCTCTTCTTATAGAATTTGCAACATATCGTTGTTAGCAGCAGAAAAAAGTACGTGTTACATAGCTCCCCTAACATTGATATAGTGTCCAAAAAAGACGGTATTTCTCCGTTTCACTTGTCGTCAAAATGTAATCTATTTCAGCCATTTTTATACCGTTGCTTGGACAGGTCGAAGATTACACAGCAGAAATATTAAACATCCTAAAGAATAAGGTGTCTCACAGTGTCTGTCCCAGGGGAAATGAAATTGCAAAATATGCCCCTCGTGCCACATTTATGCAGAAACCAGGGAATCATGTAGTTATCTGACAATCAAAATTGAATTAACTGAATCGATTCATTTCAAATTTGAACTGACATAATTATGGCATGACAGTACATATTAGAATCAAATGTATGAAACAGTAAATATAAAAATAAAATATAAAATAAAAAAATAAACAAACAGTAAATAAACAGTAAATATAAAATGTATGAACTGCGCCTCGGCTTTTCTGCTTTCGTAGAGCGCTATCTCTTTCTGACGCACACTACGCTTTACGAAGCCGAAATTATTCTATAACTATAATGTATATATGTAAAGTCGCGGTATGAAAATGTTCGTCACCATAAAGTCGGTTTTCGCTTACACCAGTGCCTGGATCATGAACACATTTTGACATAATTTGTGACGTTAACTTATCGCGTGTATTCTGTCTATTCAGTTTCAAAAGGTAGTATGTGATCGTGATACGTTGAACAAATCAAGTTGAAAATCGACGAACATTTTCATTCCGCCACTATACCTACCTTTGTTTGTTCTTTACAGTTTTCTTTACCTACTTACTAAATGAATACCTATTTTATTGTTACTCTGTTCATGGGTTAATGAGTGTTGTGTGTCTAAAATAAATGTATTTTCTTTCTTTCTTCCTTCTTCCTATTATTATGACAACCCGAGCAGCCAAAAAAAACGTAGCCTTTCCACCAGGTGGGCTGTAAGCTTATTTTCTTTCTTATATATAGTATAAAAAAGATGGGCTAAAGAAGCTACGGATTGGGTACCCACAGAGGGTAAAAGATGTCACGGCCGCCCGAAGAAGCGCTGAAGAGACCACCTAGACTGTTTCAACACCGAGTGGGTCGAGTGAACCGAAGATCGAGGGGAGTAGAAAAACTTGGGGGAGACTTTTGCCCAGCAGTTGGACAGTATAGGTTAAAAAAGAAAAAAAAAGTAGTATAAAAACTGTTTTCTATGTGAATGCGCTCGGAGATGTAGAGAACGTGTCTTCGACAGACTCCATCCACACCTCTGTTATTAGGATTCTATTACGCGATGGGATATTACAGTCATTCAATTTGCACGTACATACCTACTTATTGGGTAAGTACATACTTATCTTGACCCACTTCTACAACCACACGCTAATCCAATAAATGAAACATTTTCTCTGCGGTGTTAATTATATTTACGCACAAACAAGAAATTCTCCTACGAATAAATGGAGCAAATAAAATGTTTTTTCTCCTGAGCATACATACCTAGCTAGCAATGATCCATTGCATTGGATCACGTTCTGAATTTATTGGCCTCTAATAAAACAGAACACATTTTCTGCATTCCAGTGTAACGACCCACAGGATCTACACAAGGGAAACCTTCTTACGTGCATACCTATATCATGGATAGATCTTTTAGCAGATGTTTTATTATTATTGACTGGCCTCTCAGCTCAATTGGTAGTAGCTCTGCCTTTTGCGCCGTAGGTCGTGGGTTCGATCCCCAACGAGAACAAACATTTGTGTGGTGAATACATATGTTTGTTCTCTGTCTACATACTTAGAATACAATATAACATACAATACGTGCAGAGCCATGGGTTTCCTCAAGGTTTTTCCTTTATTTCCTACATTTAAGTACATTGGACATTTATATTACATCTTTTCAACAAGTATAAATACTTTGACTTTAACCCTTTGAGAGCACTAGCTTTGTGTACATACATTTTTTCCTATCAGAAAAATCCATAGGTACACGACTGGATTCGAGCCCGGACCTTATGATCGGAAAGTACCACTAGGCCATCAGCGCACTACTTTTTCAATGTTACAACCACAACAAACCAGCTAACAACAGCAGGACGTTGAATTGAAAACTGCATTAAGAATCCCCCTGTGAAAAGCAGGAGTGGTTCAGAATACTTATAAATATTCGATGAATTCGGTAAAACGATGTGGTGAAAATTCCGGGTCTTCTGCATCAATTTACACGGTACACGAAAATAGGGATTTATCTGAATTTTCTCCACACAACCGCTTTCTGTTAAGGAAATTCGGTTTGGAGCGTTTGGCAAACAATTTATCTCAATAAGTCATTTCAGTTACCCGCCGCGCTGCTCCGAGAGTAGGTTCGGTGTGGATTATCGCCCCTGCCGTGCCGCTTGAAGCATAATATTTCTTCACCTCCAGCCATTGATACAATTTATTTTACAGAAGTTTATAGCCCGACTTTTTACGTCGTCATTCAAATGATTTTTGACGACAGAAAAAGTACAAAAATGCAGAACATTAATAAATCGTTTTTTGTGAAAATAAATGTAATTAGCTAATATGCATTGAACTTATTTATTTTCCCTAAAAAAAAAAAATTCATAACTGAGCCAAAATTTTCTTTTTTTTACCTACAAAAAAAACTCAGTTCGGAATATTTTGTTGCAATCATGATAATGGTTTCATCATTCTGTCTCTGTCCCTCACTGAGGCATCTTGAATTATTCAGATGAGAAGGGCACAAAGTAATGTAATGGAAATGTCTGGAAGTTTTCCCAAAAAATGTGCTAAATGTGTTTTCGTAGGCATTATTAGAATACCCGTCATCATATAAGTACGATGTGGTTGGTATAAGTTTGCAGGACTGCCTGATGTGGGTACTTGGCGGGTTTCCAAACCATATGGCGTATTTCAAAAAACCCGGGAAGCCTTTACTACACTCATTTAACAATAAATATGCCGGTTATGCAATTATGTCCAAACTTGGACCGAAAACTGTGTTTCAGTTAACGTTGGCTTCACATTTTACCAAGTTATCCAACCGTACGTTGTAACTTTCAGTAATAACACTGAAACGTATATAAAACTTAGATAATGCTTAGTCTGTTTCTAGATTGTCTCCTCTCCTTCGCATTATCATATTCTCTTGCAGTTTCTCTTCAGTATTTCTGCATATTGCTTTATGTTGAGCAGCTTAACAAAAAACGCGGTGAAATACGAATACATTTATTCAGCGTCGCAAAATTGAAATCTCAGGTGGTCGACTTGCCCGCTGTGGTAAGACCAGCTTTCCTAGAACTCTCTCACCCCCTACATCCTTTAAACAGAAGAATAGCGTCGGAGTATTTTAAAAAGTACCGGAGTTCTGCTTGAAGTGGACCGGTATCATCTTGGATTTGTATTCTGCAGGCAACCTTCTACTGGGCTAGTGATCCGATGTGATTTAGTAAAAATATCCGCTGTATTTTCAATTTTTACGGTCGTAATTGAACCATTTTATGACATTTAAACAATTTGATTTCAAAACACGAGACGACTAGTAGGTACCTATCTTATTTTAAAAACCTATTTACCTACACCTAAACATATAGTTATGTTCATAAGTAGGCCTACCACAAGCTCTGTCTTGCTCTGTCTCTGGCTCTGTTTTAGAGTCTGTGTGAGTGCTCACCAATGCATGTGGTGTGTGTGTGTGAAAACAAAAAAAAAAGTGTTAGATTGACGATAAAAGATGATTTTGAAGTTTGATTTGATGAATAGATGAAATAGTTCAAAATCGTATGTGTTCTATTGTTTATTTGTGTTTTCGGTTTGTAACATTTGCAATCGACAAACCCTCCACGAATACAAAATACAAAACATAGTTTCGAGTACCTACACCGTTTCACAAAATGTTTTACGTCGGCATCTCGTATGTAAAAGGAGGCATAAGGCTGTGTTGGTAATAAAAGCTTCGATACCGGGGTGGGAGACGAATTCCACCTAGCTCAAATAAGATTTGTAAGCGCGTGTAAGTATGTACCTACACATATAGAGGCGGCGTTGCACAGGATCTACGAAAAATTCCATTCCCGGCGAAATTGGGAATAGTTGAGTCTACATTCGTATTTGATCTGAAACCGAAAATGAAATTGAAGTCGTTTGATCGCAGGTCAAATTCCACAAATTTTCGTGAAATTGTCGCTTTCTTTTTTAACTAGGTAGATGAAGAAAACAAAACAAGCGGTAACATAAAAGGAACATTGATTTGTGGTTAACTGATAAAAAAACTTCAAGTATTTGTTTAAAAAGTTCATAAAACTGTGATGTTAAAAACACAGAATTTACGATTTGAAGTTATAACGTGAAATAGATTGGATGTTTCATTTGACTAGTTTCATGACTCTACGTGAGCGCAGTATTTTATCAGCAACACATAAATGTGTGTACCTTAGCCGCTATAGCATATAGCAGCCGCGTCTCGCCGGAAATTGGGATATTGGGAATAACTTGTGAATTTGACGTACCATCGAGGCGATTGGATGTGCAAGTACTTCTCGCGGGTGTCTGGTGGATTTCAAGTTTGAAAGGCTTTGGTACCTAACTAAGTCATGGATTCCTTACTTACGTTATTTTGGATGTGATAATAATAGCTTATTTTTTTTTGTTATAAAATATCTAACCTATATCGTCCCACTGCTGGGCAAAGGTCTCCCCCAAATCCTTCCAACTGTCTCTATCCATTGCTATATCCCACCATCCTCGCGATAGACGATATAGGTTAGAAAAAAAAAAAATATATTCTTCGTATATTTTCCTACCATAACTCCACTAGCCATATTTAAAAGCTTAAACTAAGAGCCACTGAAGTAATTAAATCCCGAGGCTTAATTCTAAAGTCGATCCAATATGGGTTTTCTAAGATATTTGAATAGAAGCCAAGATTGTAATCGAGGAGTTGGCCAAATTACCTACTGTGATGGGTAGTAGATTGACAATATTTACGGAGAGGCTAAACTTAATTTTGGTATTGGTAGGGTACTTTCTACAATATTGTATAAATAAATAAATTCAAACATCAAAACGATAAGCAATAAGCGACAAGCGACAAGCAATAAGCAAGATGGTTGAAATAGACGGCACAAAATGTGGTTCAGCTTCAGCGTTCACAATAACGGTGTGAACCACGTCGAAGACGCCACTGAAGTGAAGACACTTATAATAATCTACACTAATATTATAAAGAGGAAAGATTTGTACCTATTTTTGTATGTTTGTAATGAATAAAAGTATTGAGCCGATTTAAAAAATTCTTTCACCAATAGAATGCTACATTCTTCCAATTTGACATAGGCTACATTTCATTTTGAAAAAAATTAGGGATCCTTGGTAAAATTTGAACAATGTAACCGAAGGTGTAGAAAAATGAGTCTTAAAATGTCTTTCGTCGAATGCGCTGCCGAAACTATTAGTGATAGAACAAAATAATGTACAATATTGTCTACCCCGTGCGAAGCCGGGACGGGCTGATAGTATATTATATTAATATAGAATCAGACACTTATAATGGCATTAAATATTACTTAATTATAATTTAATTACTTTGTTATAGGCGATGGTTACCACTCTTAACATTAGATGGGCCACATGCTAGTTCCATCAACTAGTTGGAGCCAGAAAGAGCGTGTGGTAGGCCTACTGGTTCACATTACTGGGCTAAATAGTGTCTTGTGGAATGTCCAAAATATGTATTTATTTATCTGCCCTGAGACCAACCATTAATAAATAAGTTGGTACAATGTTACAGAAAATTGAAAACCTAACTCGTTCGAATAATCGAATAAATTCGACGAGCTAATTCACAGTTGAACACAATTCAAAACATCAACACAGGCTTTAAGTCCAACAACCTAAACATTTTAAACAGAAGTCGATTTTTTTATACTTACAGCTTAATTTATGTGAAGTGAATTGATGTGATATTTAAGAAAAGAATACGCGTAAAACCTACGTATTTTCAGTATTTTCACCTACGCATGTTCAGTAGCTTCATTTATTACGCGTAAACGTGAAGCTACTGAACATGCGGAAAGATTCATATTTTTATTTTCCTCTTTTGACACCATCGCTTCAAAATAAATAGGCATTACTTCGCGCCCAGAAAATAATAAAGTGGATTCGTAAATACCGCGGGCAGCAAAAGATTTATTTACGTTTAGAAACTCATTTGCCGAGGACGACGACGCGACGGCCAAAATAAAAAGTAACTCAACAGCTTGAAAAATATTATTTCAGTGAACGTGGGTGAAAGAGGCGCATAATGTCCCTTAATGTGCCAGTAACACCGGTATTCTAAGCTTAGAAAAAAATACACTTTTAAATACCTACTTATCAAATTGGGTGCCATGCTAGCCAGCAAGTTTCATCATCTCATAGCATTCTAAAAAAAATATTTAAAATTTCATTATTGTCGCTGAAATTACTGGCAGTGAGGTTGAGCATTTGTATGTCTCAAGTTAATGGACGCGGGGCAGTGCATCGTACGGTACGTTCCTGACTAGCGTGACCTACGAGGCAATGTTTTGTTATAGTTATAAATTTTTTTGTTAGTACATAATTATGTACACAGTTGATAAGTATAAAAACAGTACTCGGCCTCTGCAACAAAAACTAATATCAGATTACCCATGTCGGTTTGGCTTTAATTTTGGTGGCGGCATTGGCTTTCTCGCTTTGGAAAGGAAAATACAAGGAAAAAGTGTAGTGGAACCAAATGACTGAAAATACGGATGTTAAACATCAGCAAACCGCAGACTCGCCCCGAATAGACCAAATTTTATGCTAATTTCCTTTATGACCTTTTGGCGTTTGACGGAGATTAGCGGCGTGTTCGACAGTCTTATCTTTTGCCTCACTTGTTTTATTACATTTATATTTATAACATTTGACAGCCTATTCATACGTTCTGGTTAACATTCGTATGAGCAGTTGACCACTAATACAGTAGAACTACCATGAGCTCTGTCTGGCTCTGTCTCTGGCTCTAGTTTTGAGTCTGTGTGAGTGCTCACTAGTGCATTATACGTGTGTGTGACGTTTCGACGTAGGATTTATTTAGTCAACATTCACACAGACTCAAAACCAGAACCAGAGACATAGCCAGACAGAGCTCATAGTAGGCTTACAGCTCTTGGTTTTTTAATAAACTAATAAAAGTCACTAGATTTCATCCAAACAGAAATACTACGGAGCGACAAGGATACACTTTAAAGCCTTCAAGTCCATTACAGAACAGCAATAAAGATGGATGAGAACCATCGCCAACGAACGCGAGAAGAATCCATTTAAAAACTCATTTCTCACCGTCACGTAGGTAATGTTATAAGCTGTCGATCGCAGAAACCCTGCAGCCTTCCTTGAAATAAAATAAATAAGATCATAGACAACTGGATGCGGTAGAACCGGGATAAAAACAAAGCTTTCAATGAAGACCGTTTACGTGTTCGGAATTACACTTAACTGCACTTGTAGGTAAAGAAGAAAAACAGCATCTAAGGAGTTTTGAAACTGCTCTCTTACAAAGTTTTGCTAATAAAATATTGGCTTTTCATTGGAATGAAAATTAAATAATAGAAGTTTACAAAAGTTGCAGGAATAGTGATAGTGATCTCTATGGAGATTTAGCATATTTTAATAGTACATTGTTACCCGAGTGTTGAAAGTCACGTTTTTTGAGTCCCGAGACGAGTTTGGCGCCAGAGCGTTAGCGAGGGCGCCAATGGAGCTTGAGGGACTTAAAAGACTTTCATCCGAGGTAAACACTGTGCTTTTCATTACGAATACAAGGAAAGTAAAAATAAAAACATGAAAGAAAAATTAGTGAAAATGAAGATTGAATTGCCGCCTTCCCGGTTTTTTTTTTCTTTTTCTCTGGCGGGATTCGGCTTCGGTTCGCCAGCATTATTCAGCCATTATTTTCATTTTCATAATTTAAAATATGGTAAATTGTTTGCTCAAATCTATATTATTTTAAAGAAATAGTTGAAGCTATATATAAATCAAGTAATTTAGAAGATATATTATTTATTTAATACTATCATTATGTTATTTAAATTTAAATTTTACATGGCGCTCTAATTAGACTTTTTAAACTTCTTACCGTTGTAATGGGATTCCAACCTACTTGCTGAATAAAAAGTTGGAATTTGGTTCAACCTCCTTGCAGTTTAGAAAGTTGGAACATGGTTGAATAAAATAGAACTTGTTTTTTTTTATAATTTGACAGCTGTCAGTAGAAAGCGATTCTCCCTAGGGCTGAAAGTTTTACTTTCTATTAGGCCCCTCAGGCAACTTCAGACCTACTTTCAGAGTATGAGTAATGAAAAATAATTTGCATCGCATCATCAGTGCAACTTTCCTGTCACGTTTGCTCACTCCAATAACTCCAAGCATTTTACATATTATTTAACCTGTGTTTCACTGAATCGAACTCGAATCCACTATCGAATTTTGAAGTGCTAAGCATTTCATCCGGATTAATAATTATAATGGCTTGGCTCTCTACCACACCCATTATTAACAGTCAAGTGCACGAAAGGAGTCTCTTTGAGGCGCACTTAAAATCTTTTCACCAAACTGGTGAACAACCAGTGACAAAGAAGAAAAAGAAAATATTCTACTTACTAACATTCTTCTTTTTCTTCTTTGTTACAAAATAAGACTACCGTGTCGACCTGGAACCAATCGTATGAAATCGGTGTGCCGTACCTGACGCCTATCGCCGATCGTATCGCCCACTTCTGCCACCATTTTGTATGGAGAAACCAAAAGCGCCCCTAGCGGATTCTTCAAGAAGCATGAATAGCGATTGCGAGACGGTGACGTGTCCACGTCAGCTGGTGTACGATTGGTTCCCGGTCGACAACTAAAGATGCCAATTTGTATATTTTGCATACAAATTAGTTATTGTTATCGCTAGCAGATTATCGGCTCAATAAACAAGATCAAGATATTCAAAATAACTTATTCCGAGAAAAGTTCCAGAAACTTTTTGAATCTGTTTTCTTTGCAGCTGGTGCGAGCGTAGGTATATGTATACCAAGTTTACATTATCTATCTAAGCGCGAACCTTGTTTACTACATAAACAAAGGAAACTTTTACAGCCTGAAGAAAAACGAAGACCTATAACTGGCATCACAGCTCAGCTGTGGTAGTTGCTATCTATACTTTTATACTAATACTAGCGGCCACCCGCGGCTTCACTCGCCCCATTCCAGGTCCCGTGACTTTTTCGGGATAAAAAGTATCCTATGTCCTTCTCCCGGTTCTAAGCTACCTCCCCACTAATTTTCTGCCAAATCGGCTCCGCCGTTCTTGAGTTATAAATAGTGTAACTAACACGACTTTCTTTTATAAATATAGATTGGGAGAAAAGATTTGTGTTTTTGTATATTGTAATGACTCAAAACCAGAGCTAGACAGAGCTTGTTGTAGGCCTACAGCTCGTTGAACTGCAAAAAAACCATCACATCATACAAAATAAATGTATGAACGTGTTGTATAAATGGAAACCACTGCTCAGAATGTAATCAACGCATTGAATCGTGAAACACACTGGTACGTCGTATCTACGTCATAATGCCAGTGGACGAGTCAGCCGGCACGCGTGTACTAGACAATCGTGCAAAAGGACATGCATTCACTGGCTTCCTGATAAACACGTAGTTCCAAGCTTCAATAGCCTATTGTCATAGCTAAGACTCGGGCAGACGAGCTACACTGTAAACTGGTGGACGATAAGCATAGGGGACATTCCACATTCTGTCTAGCCCCAAATTAAGCAGAGATTGTGCTATGGGAACCAGATAGTTGATATAATACCTAAATACATATTTTTTTGTAAATACATACTTACATATAGAATACAATAATAACATCTAGATAGAGAATGCGTAAAAAATGTAGGATGTATCTTTTAAATTGATGTTAAATCCCCCCCCAATAATTGAATAATTGGAATAATTGTTGCCGCATTTAAAGCTGAAGTCAAAAACTCTTACCTTGAGTCATCATCTTAGTTTGTTTGAAATGATTTGTCATTATGTATATTCATCATACTACGTAGGTATACTTATATGTATTTATAGTAACATATTATAGCTGTTTTTATATAGAATTTATATAGGTACTGTATGTATTCTATTTAAGTAAATATGTATATATTAATGTATGTATGTAGTCTATATTAATTTACTTAGTATGTAAATATTCTTTTTTATTGTTTTTTACTGTTATTTTTAGTGCACCCTAGCCAACCATCTTATTATTCGATCCTCTCCATCCAAAGGTTGTCTGGAAGAGATCGCTCTTCAGCGATAAGACCGCCCATTGTACATTTGTATGTTTTAAATTATTGTTACTTGTTTTATCATTGTTAATTTTAAGGTGTGCAATAAAGAATTTTCTATTCTATTCTATTCTAAATTTATGGCATTGTAGCTATCACCATCGCCTAGATGTGTGCAGGCCTTGATGTTTAAAGGCTTAAAGGCCTGCGTACATCTAGGCGATGACGATGATGATACAGCGTTTCACTTATCGCCATCGCAGATCACTTAGACTTGCGCAAGGCTAAAGACGTCCGAAGGACCGGCGACATTTAGATAGATCGGTGGACGAAGAAAGCTAGAATCAACCTAAATATTTATAGCCGAAACCTATGTGCAGCAGTGGACTTCTTCAGTCTGACTATGACAAGATTGACCATGGCCAACAAAACTGCCCCCACAAAAACACTTTTACTCGTATGCAACGCAACTTTTGACACCGTTGCGTCGCTCGTTTGCTATCGTACTCGTAGGTACTGTTATTGCAAACATGTTGTGAACCACTAAACGCATCTGGTAGCTGGTAGCGTATCATGTGATTAACGTGCTCATTATCTCACCAAAGGTAGTGCCATGAAGGTTACATAATTATTATTACGAATTCACTTCAGATACCAATTTTCACGACGTTTTAAAAGTTAGTTAGCACTATTGGGCTGGCCTCCCAGTCACTGGATCGCCACAGATAACGAATATTTGTGTGGTTAACGCAGATGTTTGTTCTCTGTGTGAGTGATATATTGTATTCTAAGTATTTATTACAATGTATATAAGTATTATATCAGCTATTCCATAGACAAGCTCTGCTTAATTTGGGGCTATATATTGTTGTGTGAATTGTCCACAATATTTATTTATATTGAGGTAAAATGTAATAGCTGTTTTAAAATAACATTATCATCCAATATGCTTTCGAAAAAGTTATGGATATAAATGAAAATAAACTACACATAAAAAATTATGGTCATTATAGTTTTTTGTTATTTCAATTCACATTGTTTTCACACACTCATACCTTGTAGCCGTGGGCTATGGCATGTAATTACTTTTTTTGGGTAGAACAACATTTCACAAGCCAGGGAATTCCAATAAAGGAATTCTGTTTCACCATGCACCAATCCAATTTTTAATTAAAACGGTTCAGTTCTGTTTATTTAAAAATGGCCACTTTCTCAAATAGTTTTATGGAAAAGCGCAAACTTTAAAATCAAGAGTTCTAACTTATAAGTTACAGAGTTCACAATCAGCTGGAAACAGTTGAAAGACTGAACTAGGTAGAGTTTTAATTAAACCCGTGAAGTGGTGTATTATAAAATGAGTTGTACGGTGCCGTTCTGGCTTTTTAAAATCCAGTGGCCGTAATATGAAGGCTGCAGAAAATCGGTAGCGCGTGCTCCAGAAATAATATTAATTATGAATTTACCAAGGTGTTAGTAAAACTAACGAAGTAAGAGACCAAGTTGTAGTGTGAGACGCCAACAGTTCGCTTTGTACCTAAGTAGTAGTTTTTACAACCAATTGCATGAGGCCTATTTAAGAGATTTGATTATACTTTCTAATGAATGGGCCACACCGTGCAACCAATGGATTTCTAATGGATTGGCCACACGTGGCGAACAGCTGTAAATTGCGATAGCAAACTGATTGTACAAACCTTTCCGAACACCACTCGCACACACCGCCGCGAACAGTTGCGTCTGCGATAATTAAATTATATACTGATCATTAAAATGTTCAGTATTTTTAGTGCCCTTTTAATAGTACATTGTTACCTGAGTGTTGAAAGTCACGTTTTTTGAGTCCCGAGACGGGTTTGGCGCCAGAGCGTAAGCGAGGGCGCCAATGGAGCTTGAGGGACTTAAAAGACTTTCACCCGAGGTAAACACTGTGCTTTTCATTACGAATACAAGGAAAGTAATAATAAAAACATGAAAGAAAAATTAGTGAAAATGAAGATTGAATTGCCGCCTTCCCAGTTTTTTTTTTCTTTTCTCTGGCGGGCCTTCGGCTTCGGCTCGCCAGCATTATTCAACCATTATTTTCATTCTCATCATTTAAAAAATGGTAAATTGTTTGCTCAAATCTATGTTATTTTAAATAAATAGTTGAAGCTATATCAAGTAATTTAGAAGATATATTATATACTTATTAGACTTTTTAAACTTCTCACCGTTGTAATGGGTTTCCAACCTACTTGCTGAATAAAAAGTTGGAATTTGGTTCAACGACCTCCTTGCAGTTAGAAAAACTTTAGAAAGTTGGAACATGGTTGAATAAAATAGAACTTGTTTTTTTTTATAATTTGACAGCTGTCAGTAGAAAGCGATTCTCCCTAGGGCTGAAAGTTTTACTTTCAATTAGGCCCCACAGGCAACTTCAGACCTACTTTCAGAGTATGAGTAATGAAAAAGCATGTAAATTTAACATTGTCAGATCTAAGGACTAGTCTTTTGAATCAATACATAATTTAAAATATAAGCCTTATTTCCCTAGTCTGCCTAGTTGTTAGCCTATATTTTCTGTGTGTGAGATGGCCGATCTTTAAACAAAATGTGAAATGACGTTGGTAGCATTTTAAAATCCAGGTGTTAGAGAAGCGAGCCAGGTTCCGGCAGTTTCTTTAGCTGCTCCTTTCAGTGCACTCAATGGTACTATATTTTCATGCAATTCCGTTGGATTTCGCTGAAACCACGTAATTAATGCTGCAAGCTGCAGGTTCACTTGATTGACGGACAGTTGCTGTTGCACCGCTATGTCTGGGCTTGTTTTCGAGGCTTTGTATGGCCTGGGGTGATTTCTGACGCATAGTGGTTCTGAGCGTGGAACAATTGTATTTCAGTCAGGCCTCTCAGCTCAGTTAATAGTAGCTCTGCCTTCTGCATCGTAAGTCGTGGGTTCGATCTTCACCAAGAACAAATATTTGTATGGTGAACACCAGATGTTTGTTCTCTGTCTGGGTGCTATAAGTATTATACTCGTATAGATAAACCAGTCTAAAAATGCACACCCCTCCACCACGTTTTCTTGACGTTGGCTCACAGCAAAGTACTTCAAAGTGATCTTTGGATGTAGGTAATAAAGAACAATTTACTTTGACTGACTGAAGTAGTAGGACGTGTAGTTTAAGATTGGACGATCTCTACCAGCTATCGGGTTCCCATAGTACTCGTACAAGCTCTGCTTAATTTGGATAGTGTTTTGTGGATTGTCCATAATATCTATTTATTTTATTTAGCCTAAGCCTGACGAGGAAACATTTAGTTTCGTCTTGTATAGCTATTATTATATATTTACGTGACGTGACGAATAATCATTTAACACAGCCACTCTAAAATGTTTACATTATCATCTTAAAATAACTTTTTTTAGAAGTTGACTGATACAGTCACGTTGATGAAAAAAAGGCGACTCTACCCTATTTCTTAAAACGGCGTTCACCTAGTTAACAACCATAGAATTTTCTTTATAAAGGCGTTTTCAAAGTTGCATTGTTTTGGGAAAATTAAAAGGCTTAAGCAGTAGAGGTGAACAATGGATGTTGTTTGGATCAAGACCATTGCAGTCGAGAGAAAAATTACTGCCTTTAATGCCTTTTTACATGCACATGGCTGAAACAGCGTGAGCCTCTGTTTAACGCAGAGGCCATATTTCAAAGTTAATGATTTGTATTCAATAAAATTACAGGGATCCCTCTGAAACGCTTTAGACACTAGAGAATCTAGATGCGAATTCCAATCGACTAAAAAAAAGCTTAAAGGATTGCGCACTGCGCACCTCTAGGCAATGGCGATGGCGATCGGTGAAACGCTGCCAAATATATCTCTCTTATTTATCGCCATCCTAGATCCCTTAGATGTGCGCAAGGCTTTAGGATTTTTTTTTATAAGGACAGAACCAACAACAGTCATTTTTCAAAGTAAAAAAAAACAACTGCAACCTTTTGAAATGGGTTTAATGCTTGCTGGTTAACATCAAGAACATCTATGAACATGGAATAAAACCAATATTTTTCTTATACACTTCTCCCTCCCTTCTCTACCCCCTCTACCCATGAGGTTTTATTGAAAGTAATACTAGCAAAGTATTATCTCATGATGGAGCTTCCCAAGTTATGTAAAGGTACATTACTGAGCTGTAAAGTGGACGGGAGTAGCTCTCAAGATCATTACTTCCTAGGTGGGCGAGGGCACAGTTACGTTTTTACTGCGAACTTACTCTTAGGGATGTACCCATAACCTGTATTACTGTAGGGATGCTGCCACTAGAATAATTTGGTAATAGTCAAAACAGCTATGAAAATTCTGTAATGCAACAAATAGCAGACGAGAACAAAGATAAGTTTCCAGAAGCGGCCGCTGATATTTCTTCTCATTTTACATTTGGTGACCCCGACGCTCTTTCACTCGGCAACATACCGAACGAACATTGTCACTTTATTGTTTGTATTTTGCTAAGTTATGTGCCTTCTTTATTATTCGTGTTTGTATTTTTTTGTGCCTATCTTAGCTTTATGTTTGTGTAGCCGTTATAAGCATCCAGTGGTGTTGATCAGTGAAACGCTGTCAAATATGACTGTCATATTTGATTGTTTCACTGATCGTCACCACCATAATACCAATTAGACATTTATTGGCATAATTTTGAATAAAAAACCCTTTATCTAACCAATCCAGCCCCATATTACGGCATCGGCCATTAGATAGTAAAGACCTGCGCACACCTAGGTCACTGGCGATCAAATATCGCTGTCAAATTTGACAGCGTTTCACTACTGATCGTTGACGCCTGCGACTTAGGTGTGCGCAGGCCTTAACGGTTGATTTCAGCAAGTTATCGCCAACTCTGTCTCTGTTCAATCTGTCTGGTTCTTACTGTAGATCGTGATTTTCATCATCTGCCAGAGTCGGCTAATTATTCAGTGCAGTAAGCGAGCTGGGAAATTAATTGTGTAGGTTAATGTTTGAAAATTAACTTTCATGGCCCTAAACATACTTATTCTAACTTTTATAGGCTATATAGTAATGCAACGTTTTTTGGTACTAGACCCGGATCCTATATAAGTGCGAAACTTTAGTATTCTTAAAATCATAGTGGTCTTACATATAAAATCCGGTGCCGTTTGCTTAGGACTAATACTTGACATCTCTTACCAATTGTAGACTTAAAAGTAGTGTAAAGCATAACGTATCATATAAGCAAAGTAATACTCTGTATAAATGCAGCAGTTAAATTGTCTAATGGCACTCGCATCTATTGACCAACTTTAATGCAAATATTAATTATATAGTTTATAACAAATAGGTAGTTATAGGAGGCTTAAATAAATAAATAAAATACTCTATGAGTAAAAGTCAAAAATCTATGCTTGAGGCTCGACTCAGAGTCAAGCACTGTTTCTGAATACGGGCCTTAGTATTTTACGTGACAATCCTCAGTCCGTGTCGTGCGACCGGAAATTACGAAAAATGTCCCCAGTAATAGACACGTGAAGATGTGTGCTTCCGGGTAGTAACCGAGAAAAATGTTGTCAAGTTACTAAACTATCTGCATGTGGTCGGGCAAACATTTATATAACCAAGAAAATACATAATTCAACTTGGAAATGTTTTTGGGATGCAAAGCAACCGGTAGCAATTTGGCTTCATTCCGCTTTTTTTTCTGCATCGGTTAACCATTTTTTAAACACACTTAAATTGACTCTTATGACAACGTAATTAGGTTCATAATTCAACTTATAAAACACGCGTAACCCGGCTGTTTTTTTTTAATCTCCGCTAAGAATTTTTTAGACGCCCTTTAGCAAGCTTGGATCAAAGATAGATCCAAGGAGTTTGGAAACATGCGCAAGGAGTATTTCACCTGTATGCGCCTTGTATGCGCATGGCTAAAGCGGTGCGCAGGGAAAAAAAATATCCCGCCAATTTTCAACAAATACAAGGAGGTTGGAGACCCATCACAGTAAGAAATTGACCAATTAAATAATTGACATTGAAAAAAAAAATCCAAACGTTACTTTAAAAAACTTCAGAAACCGATTTTATGGAAGTAACTCTTCCAGATGATAAGATCTCACTAAATTTTTCAAATCGGTTCAAACGAAGCTATTATGCGATAACAAACAAAAAAAATGCAAGCGAATTCAGAACCTCCTCTTTTTTACTTGAAGTCGGTTAAAAAACAACATAAATCACTGCTAATGCTCTTATTCCATTAAATTCCACAAATTGATAATTTACTCTTGAAAGCAGAAGCACAACTCAAGGCAATACTTCTAGACGGAGCAGGCATCCAATTTGCGGAGTTACGCCTGTTGTAAGCGCACGGAACTTTCGCACTTGTTGTTTTAGAACTTTCTGATTTTATACGAAAACATTCGGAGTTGTTCCGAAGTTAATCGATTATTTTTATGTTTGGAACGTTTTTGATGCAAGGTGTAGTTTGAGATAGTAATGAGTTACATGATGTAATTTAATTACATCCAGCACCTACACCCTATAAACCGGAACATAGCAATGCTGCTTCACGACACAAATAGGTATGGTGGTAGTACTTCCCTTGTTCCCTTTTTTATTGATTTTTGTATTATTTTAGTTTTCTGCTACATTTTTATGTTTATTTTATGAGGTAATTGTGGTGGTTGAATAAATGATTTTTCTTTCTTCTTTCTTTCCCCGGACGAACCACACACAAAGCTCTAATACTATGCTATGAATAAATCGCCTAATAATATAATATATGATGCCGGTGAAATTACTGGCACGTGAGGCTGAATATCTTTATGCCTTAAGTTGATGGACGCAGGAAAGTGCATCCTAGGGCACGTTCCTGACGTGCGTGACCTACGAGGCAATGCGTTTTTATAGGCGATGGTTACCACTTAACATCAGGTGGGCCATATGCTTGTTCCATTAGCTAGTTGTATAAAAAAACATGCTTTTTGCCTCGTATGCAATACTAGCGGCCTATCTCGGCTTCACACGGGTGGACATTTATTTTTTATGCACATAAATATAGCCTATGTTACTCAAGGTGAATGTAGCTTTCCAATGGTGAAATAATTTTTGAAATGGGCACAGTAGTTTTTGATTTTATTCATTACAAGCATACAAAAATAAAAATCTTTCCTCATTATAATATTAGTATCGATAAAACACAGGGCTCGAAAAAGAATGGTTGTTGCTGTCTTTATTGCCTTATTTCCTCGAGTTAGAAAAACAAAAAGCTTTCGATGGATGAAAAAACGTCCAAGTAATAAAAGATACCTTTATCCTAATTTATGTGTGGCTAACAGGGGATGTAATAAACATGTTCGTTTCTGCCAAGTTTTTACTACTGTGATAAAGTCTTCTCCTAAGACCAGGGTTCTGATCTTCGATTTACTAATAATTGGTCGCCGTCATAGGTCTGTCGTACATAATAATGGAAAGCCTGTATTTTGTGTCATCATTATTATAAAATATAAAAAAAATGTACTTGTATTGTATCATCAGTCATCTGGTTCCCATAGTACATACAGGCTCTGCTTAGTTTGGAGCTAGATAGTCTATTGTCCGTATGTGTGGTTTATCCGAAATATAAATTTATTTATTTATCTCTATAAAGGCTTTAAAGTTTTTCCTATGAGAAAAAATGATGGAATAAGCAGATGGCCCACCTGTAGGCCTACCATGAGCTCTATCTGGCTCTGTCTCTGGCTCTGGTTTTGAGTCTGTGTGAGTGCTCACCAGTGTATTATACTGTGTGTGTGACGTTTTGACGTAGGATTTATTTAGTCAACACTCACACAGACTCAAAACCAGAACCAGAGACAGAGCCAGACAGAGCTCATGGTAGGCCTACTGATGTTAAAAGGTTTGCTGGAAGTAAATATTAAGCTCCGCTCTGTACATTTTCGATGTGACCATCTCAAAGTATCCGTCAAATAAAACTATAATTTTCGTCTCTACTAGGCTTGTCAAAAATAAAGACGGCGTATTAGGGATGGTAAAAGTTGCCCTAAGTTAAACTATTTGTATTGCAAGAAGTAGTAGATTAAGAAATCTTTATAACTAAGCGCTTTTTAGTGACTTCGGGAAACCCCCATAGGGTTAAGCCTTTGTCTAGCGTAGCTTCTTTTTTGATAATGATAATTATGTAAGTAAGGTCAGTCAAAGAATGTTATATGACGGTGGCGGTTAGCTGGAAAATTGTGTGGTTCATGGTAACAAATACCTTACTACTGTTGGCTGTTATTACTCTGTGATTCCTTCCCAAGTTTGTTCGTTGGTCTAATAAATATCTACTGCACGCTGAGGTCGAGTTTTATCTTATTTGTAAGGTAACGGACAATTATTTATAATAAAAACTTTGAATTCAAGCTGAGAAGTTATTGAGCTCACTGCTGAGTTTACTTTTACCCCTTATTTTACCAACTTTCGTCAGCAATGCAGCCGTTGCGGTTTTAACAATTTATTCAGGAAGACCCAGAGATTCATAGAGGTTTTTTTAGTTTTTAACGTCATGCAAATATTTTTCAATCCGTACTCAATAAAATGTATAAATATCTGTATTTTGTAAATAAATTACAAAATACAGAAGTAACATTTGAGTTACCTGCAGACCGTTACAAATGATCTAGAGATAGGTCAACTGATCCAAATTAGTGCCAGACGGAAGCCAAATTCGCGAAATTTTCCCAAATTTTAGGAAACCAAAACGCTGGTGGCAATAAATAAATAGTTTAGTAAATATGTAGTGGCTTAGTTTGAGAGACTAAATTAATTGAATCTCTTTTTTTATTTATATTTCAAGTTCAAAGTTTCTTTAATCACTTGTATCACAAGGATCACTTTGAAACGTCCTAAAATTAGTTTAAAGGTGCCAGTTCCACGCAACCGAGCCTAGAAAAACAGGCAACAAACTACGGCTTGGATCCTATTATTACGGCAAAAACTATCAATTAAATATAACTGGAACTCTTTTCATCTTTAATATATAGCAAACAATCATCTACGTATAACAACGCCATCTTTATATTTCCCGACTAGTGATGTTCTCGTTGCCCGTCTTCGTAGGGATGTCCTATTCCCAAAACTGGCTAACACTACCTATGTAATTCCTGCGTATTTGGAATAAAAAACACAGTTGATGAAAACAACAAGACGATCAATAAACCCCAGACAAATAATAAGCCTCAAAGTGTCGATACAGTGACCCCTCGAGTAGCTCTCCGAATCCGGGCCATGGAGCACTTTAGGCCGAATTGGAACCATTAGATGGAACGAAACGTGTTATTTGGGAAAGGATAACTGAGTGTCCTTCAGTTCGAGACTCTCAAGCGCAAATTGTATGTTTTCTTTCGTTAGATTGTATACAATACAACTACGCAATACATTGTGGGAAAAGGATTTGGGATGTATTTTTCTTACAAAACACACACAGGTAACAAATTCAGACAAAGACATGGTGACAACAACATTCAGACAACATCATACGTGCGATACGTCTTTGAGACGGGGAGAACCGGACTGTCTATGTCAGACGCACAAGAGATATATACCTCTACATATCCAAAGATGGGGCGAGCGTTATTTCTGGATGTCAAGACCGTTATTTTTAAAGTGGCCGAATATTGTTTAATAGCTCGCTATTGAAAAGTGTCAAACTTCTATGCTTGAGGCTTCACTCAGTCTCAAGCATTGCTTTTGCATACGCGAAGAAGGGCTTAGAAGGGCTTAGAAGGCTTAGAAGAGATTTTTGTAAATTCAGCAGGGGTTGAAGTTTGCATGGACAAAACTCAACACGAACGGAGTTGCGCGGGATTCCACTAGCCGCTAGATAAAATAACATATCGTTTACGATATCGTAAGATCTACCTGACAATATCGAGATCTCATATGCACTCTCGCTCTTTTTTCCTTGGCCCCTCCTCCCCGCATTTTCTTAGAGAGCGGCACAGCGGTTTTGGTCAAACTATAATAAACATTTTTACATACGAACATTTCAAGAAGCCTCCGAGCTGTGTATTTAAGAAAAATGTTTACACCATCCTACCGGATTCTACTATAATTAAAAGCAAATATTTACTTCCTTTTAATGGTTTCCACAAAATACATGCGTACATAATTATATTGAATACAGTTTTCAATGTTCCCTTCAAGAGTTATTTTATACATTATACTTACTCAATATTCCGTAGCTGATTCGTAGCGACTCGTAGCTGTTGCGTAGCACGTAGTTTATTTTATTTTATGAGAGTCTGTAAAACTGAACGTACTAGCACATTCAAAGAATTATTTACAAATTTAATATTTCTTTCATTCTATTATTTAAGAGCGGGTCGTGCGAAAATTTGAGATTTAAAAAAAAAATATTCATAACTAAATAACTAAGTGACATTTTAAAAATCGCAAAATTGTAGACTATACATTTGAGATTAATTCGAATTTAAGTGTGTTAAAAAAATATACTATTTAACATGACATTCTATTTAACGCTGACATACGATTTTCATTAGCGTTCATTCACTTAAATTCGAATTAATATCAAATGTATAGTCTACAATTAGTCCTTTTGCGATTTTTAAAATGTCACTTAGTTATGTAGTTATGATTTTTTTTTTTAAATCTCAAATTTTCGCACGACCCGCTCTTAACAAATGTTACTATTTTCGTCGTATTAAGGCCTGCGCACATCGAGGCCATCGTGTAGTGTGGCGATCACGTGAAACGCTGCCAAATATGACAGCGTTTCAGCTGATCGCCATCGCTTATATAATATATGCGCAGGCCTTTACCAATATAACGCGAGTTCACTTTTGTGCATATCTAGGCGATCTTTGACGGTGATGGCGATCAGTTTCAGGGTAGGGTTTTGCATACATCCGCACACACTATCGCGAGCACAGTGTGATATTTGACAACGATATACTGCCTCGGCTTCACTTGGGCCACACTTACACGTTCGTCCTTCAATGCCTCTTTTGCTGGCCGTTGCTGTAATTATTATGTTCATTTCATAACATTTTCAATGAGTTTACATTGTTCACGTTCAGTCTTTAGATATGTAAATAATTTAAAATGCAAAACTTTTTGACTAAACCGAAGAGTTTAAAGATTTATACAAAAAAGCCTAGCCGCCTTGGGTGCCGTAGCGACCGCAAATTACAGCCATAAAAATCTAATAACTAACCGCGGATGAAAATATAATTTCAAGAGTTGTAGTTTATTGTTCAACCTTTTATTTCCATAGCCAAGCTTCTTAAAATATTTTCCAATATTGAATATACAAAAATAAGCTTAATAAATTATCGATAAGCATCGCCGGCAGTACCTGTAGGCCTACCACAAGCTCTGTCAGGCTCTGTCTCTGGCTTTGAATCTGTGTGAGTGCTCACCAGTACTGTGTGTGTGACGTTTCGACGTAGGATTTATTTGGTCAACACTCACACAGACTCAAAACCAGAGCCAGGGACAGAGTCAGACAGAGCTTGTGGTAGGTCTACAGCTTTGGCGGCGTCGCTGTTCAAGCAATAAATAGTGATCGATGGGATGTAAGTGTACTCGGTTCGTTCTGCAGAGTAAACTGCTTGGAAAATAGCACAGCTGTTTGTAATACATTTCAACACAAAAGCGTATATGAGATATGAGTTTTGAATGTATAATAGACCTGGAAAAGTAGGTTAAGTACTATTTATTTGCATAATTGAGTCTGGAATCACTATGACACCTCAATTCATGAGTTTTTTGCATGACGATTCATTTGAGCACATTATTTTATGAATTTCATTAATTATATCAATTTTTATTTACAACTAAGACAGTGAACAGAATAGTCTACTTTTTTACCTATTTTTTTTATACAAAATATATAAAAATAAATTATTATAATTTATGATGGAACAAGCGTATGGCCCTTGTTCCATCATATATATGTTAAGTGGTAACCATCGCCTAGAGCAAAGCATTGCCTCGTAGGTCGTGCACGATAGGAACGCACCCTACGATGCACTGCCCTGGCGTCCTTCAACTTGAGGCGTACAGATTTTCAGCCTCGCGTGCCAAGCTTATAACAAACGTTTGCTGTTTGTTTTTTAATGACTTTGTAGGTTTTTTCTCATCATCATCCACAGCCCGACTTCACTTGCTGCTGGGTATAGGCCTCTCTTTGTATGTGCCATATTGTTGTCGGTCATAGTGTGCCACAACCTTTTATTTTAATTTGACCGTGTCAGTATTCAAGTCTTACATATTCCTTTAGCTTTTTTTTCTTAGGTAAAAAAGCAAAGTATAGAATTATAATTTCCGTAATCCGGAAGGTGATGTTTTTAAAATAATTACAGAAAAAAAAGAGTTATTGTTGACGTCACTACACCAGAACGCGTGCTCCAACCAGCGTACACTGGCTCATATTGTGCCGCATCGCAAGTCGTAAATTCGAGATGACACGGACACTGACAGTATTGGCGCGGTATTGCGATGCGCCCGCGAACATTAACCACATTATCGGAACCTATATCAGTAGACCGCAAGCTCTGTCTCTGGCTCTGGTTTTGAGTCTGAGTGAGTTTATTATACTGCGTGCCTTAGCTGCGTGCGTAAGGTTTTGACGTAGGATTTATTTAGTCAACACTCACACAGCCTCAAAACCAGAGTCAGACATAGCTTGTGGTACAGTTATTTACAGATGTACAGTCAAAATATTTGAATGAAACAAAGTATGGATCGGTGCTATGAAAAAGTTTTGTGGTCCTCGACCAAGAGCAAAACAGACCTCTAATCACTGGTGAGGTCCATTTTATGACTGGCCTTTCAGCTCAGTTGGTAAAAGCTCTGCCTTCTGCGCTGTAGATTTTAGGTACAAAAAAACATTATATCAATTATCTGGTTCCCATTGCTAATACATACTTAGAATGCAATACAACACCCAGGCAGAAAACAAACATCTGTGTTCACCACAAAAGTATTTGTTATCGGTGGGGGTTGAACCCCACGACCTACGGCGCAGAAGGCAGAGCTACTACCAACTGAAACACAAATTTTAAAACTCACGTGCCAGTAATTCCACCGGCACTCAAACCCTTCAAACCGAAACAGTGACGTTGCTTAGACAGAAATAGGCGTGGTTGTAGTACTTCCCCGGATGAGCTCTTCACAAAGAGCTCTACTACTGTTAAAACTACCAATTTTCAGGGTGACAATATAGGAATTAAAACACATTATTATAATCATTTCATTTCGTTACATTGCCACCATTTTGTAAGGCCTTAAACCCTCTCGTTTGAACACTTAATTTGAAGGCATTGTATATTTTACAGACATAGGTATCACGAACGTAAAATAGGCATCAAAGTGCAATTAATTAGTAGGAATAGTCAATGCTGCGAGCAAAGCCCGGCACAGAATGAATTATAGTAAGTAAGTACTAGTTCTGGTAGTATTAGGTAGACGTTGGGGTAGGTTTGGCTGAAGTACGATTGTGAATATAAAGAAAGTAAGAAAATATATTTATTTGACATAGGTGAAGACGTTAATTATAAATAATATACACTAAAAACAAAAACGATATACCAGTCATTTTTGATGAGAACCAGTGGATAGCCAACTCGATGTTGAGCGGGTACCATCGCCTATAATTTCATTCTTACACAGAGCGCAACAGACACAGTTACACATTTCACTGTGTCCGTTCTGTGCTAATGCAAGAACTAGCGCTTAGCGGCAGAAATTAGTGCGGAAGTACTTTCTCAAAAGATAAACAGAACAGTGACACGTGGCGTAAGTTTTGAATTATGGTACGCCATAGTATAGTATAGGCCTACCTACCAAAAGCAAAGTTGCGAAATTGGCAAAACATTCACGCCTGAAAGTTATAACGCGTAAAATGAAATACATAAATCGAAAGAAAATATTCTAAAGCGCGGCATTGCTCAACTACAGAGTGGAATTGCAGAAAGGAGAGGTAAAAAGCTTTACCCTTTCTAAAACACGTAAATAGACGCGCGGCGTTCGCTTGGTTCGGCCCGCACACACGCATACTGCCCGCGAGCCTACATACGGAATAAACGACCAAGTGAAATGGGAAAAAAGTTAAATATGTATTAGTGTGGGTAAATATATAAATTGGTATATAGTCGTTATATATAAAAAAGCTGTGGAGCGCGGGTCGCAAGCTGCGCTGTGCTCAGTCGCGGTCCATCCTTCTCGCAGACGCCCGGCGCGCATGCTGCCGGCTGTCTCTGTACTTTTTGGCGCGAGATTTTATCACGCGTGAATCCCATAAAATAATACATGAAAATATTGAAATGAGTGTAATGAACAGTGTTGGTGGTATGAAAAGTTTTTTGCAGTTTATCTGGACTTTGAAAGTACGAGTCCAAGTAAGTAAAAAAAGTTTAAAAGTAGTTTTTAAGTTCTTTTGAAATAACTATAATGCATTAAATATTTTTTAAGGCCGTGTTAATTTATATTTTTTGAAGTATTAAAAATTCTATAAGTTATCCGCCGAAAAAATATGTTACCTATCAGAATAGTTTTTAAATGAATAGCAATTAAGTTCAGTATGCCAGTATAAAAAAAACTGTAGTGAAAAGTGATACAAGAGGATGCGATCCTCGATTTTTAAGCGAAGAATGCCCAGCATGACCACACTATGTTAAAAAGTAACCATATTTAGCATAAACAATATAAAACTCACAAAAAAAATTATAAATCAGACAAGGCATGTAAGTTTTGAAACAAACTTTGCACCACTTTTCTAATAATAAAAAATATTTAATCATAAGAAGAAGAACCAGACCGACTAAGGTCAATCGCTATAAATGTTTTTGGTCGGTTTCGGAACCCTGAAAAGGAGCATCAAAAACTGATTAAAAGCTATTTTGTACCTAAAAAGCAATAATTGCCTGCTCAATTATTCGAAATGTTATTAAAAGCAGAGATGACCCACGTTAATCGTACCCTGCTAACCCTTTTCGGGATACCGTATCTATTAATAAGGCAGCGAACATTTCAATAAACCATTTTCACAATAATTCCCTAAGCCTTTTCAACTCGTTAAAACGTCCGCAGCCGAGAACTTTTAACTGGCCTCTCAGTTGGCTCTGCCCTCTGCTCCGTAGGTCGTGGGCTCGATCCCCACCGAGAACAAACATTTGTGTGGTGAATACAGATGTTTGTTTTCTGTCTGGGTGTTATATTGTATTCTAAGTGTGTTTTTAAAAAATGTATGTAAATATTATAAAAGCTATCTGGTTCCCATAGTACAAGCTCTGCTTAGTTTGGGGCTAGATAGTTTTATGTGGATTGTCTACAATATTTATTCTTTAACTATAATGAAATCGTTCAAACGGTGACATAAGCGGATTTCAATTTGTAATTAAGAGAATACGATTTGCATTTTAATGAAAGTTTTCATTTTGATCAGACGGAGCCTATGATTTCTGAAAGAGAGTTGAAGGCGGAAGGTTAAATAAGAAAGAAAGAATGAAAATAAAATAAAATGATGAGTTACTAAAAAATTAAAGAAACTCATAAATCTTCTTCTTCTTATCTTGTTCTTTCAAACCAGTGTGGTAAAAGGAATTTAAAAGTGCCTCAAAGACTCCTTTCGTGCACTCGACAAAGTTTTCAAATTCTACGATATGCCGGTTTCCTCATGAAGTTTTCTTTCACCATTTGTGAGTACTGGCATAGTGCATATAATTGTTTTCGGTAAAACTCATTGGTATTGGTGGTGGTGGTATGATCAGAAGAATCAATAAATTGGAATCTATTAATACAATGAGAAATACAGTAGATATACAGTCGTAATTCCACTATAGGATTCCCCTTAGCGTGTAGGCATCATTTCAGAAACTACGAATACCATGGCAGCACAACAGAATCAGTCGTTGCAGCAAATATTTCACCCACGTCTCAAAGTCAAAGTATTTATTCAGTAGTATCCCAAGTATCACTTTAAAACGTCTTAAAGCTAGGTGAGTCTAGGTGCCAGTTTCACGCGACCAAGCATAGAAAAACAGGCAACAGCTACGGCTTGGTTCCTACCGTTTTTGTGTATCCTCCTAACCTTTTCCTTTCGTCTCAACCACTGTCTCATTAATAAACATTTGGGTTAGAATATTGAAATACCAAAGAGACTTCCTTTGACATTTCGATAATTAGGAAAAACACTGGTGAAACTTGAAGAAACAAAATAAAGGCTGTTGGTTATCGGAGTTTAGTTTTCGAAAAAGCGTTCACTGTTACTAAACACGGTTTGTAGGTACAAACAAAAAAAAACCTTTGATAAGACTTCGATACAAATTAGACTCGCTCTGAGCAAAACGAACTACCTCGCTTCTACACAAAAACCTATGTGGTGTGTAGAATCTTCATATTTTTTACTTTAAGATAAGTACCTTCATGAATAGATAGAACATTATTTAATACCTACACTAAAACCAAAATTGCATCATACATAGGTGCTAGCTAACTAACCTAATTTGAGACGGCATATAACACAAAAAACGTAAAAAAACTAATCTTAAACTAGTATAGTCCTAAGTAAATGTCGTTTTCAACATAATCTCGAACCAAGCTGCCGGTTATTGCATTGCTTCAAGTCTGATAAAACAAAAAGCTTTGCTAGCGACCGTAAAATAACGGATCCAACTTCATAAGAAATCGAAGTCTAAGGTCTTCATTAAAATTGCACACCTCAATAATTCGAGCAACATTCCTCTTACCTCTTACACAAGGGGAATGGGGTTGTTTTTGGCGAAAATATGATAGAAAATACAAGACGGAGAGCGCGATATCAATTTCGTTAGTACCGAGCTAAGGGTTTCAAATTTGGCCTCGGTTTTACAAAGAGTATATTCTTGGATTTCAATAATTGATTAATGATCTTGATTATTTTCAGTGTTTCCCAAAATTTTTGGTAATGATGAAATATGTGTGTGTGCTATAGTCGCGCCCCAGAGCGAAGCTTAGAAAAATTTGGAGTAATTTTAGCTTGTTAGAATTTTTTTACATGTAAACCATGTTGGTTGCTTTTTCTTGATTGATCGCGTAGAACTGGCACTCATTTTTGCTTTGTGCAAATCTATATTTACAAAAGAAATTCGTGTTGATACACTATTTATAACTCAAGAACGGCTTAACCTATTTTATTGAAATTGCTGAAACGGATATAGGATAATTTTTATCCCGAAAAAGTAACGCGAACGGGGCGACCGAAACAGGGTGGCCACTAAAGCTAGGCGGATAAAAAAATCTACCCATGTTCATTCTCACCTATTGTGTCAATAAACAAATACCTATTATTTAATTTAATTTCATCCTCATTTTAGAGGTTTTTATTCTCAATCAAAGATTGTTAAACAAGATGAAACAATCTAGGTTCTAAAAACTTTTTTGAAACGTTGAGCAGAAACTATTTACTCGCTGAATGTACAACTAACTCTGGTAGGTATACTTACTCTACTAACTAACCGTTTTGTTCCACATAGCATCTGGCAGACATAATGAAAGGTAACTTAATCAGAAACTTTGGGTTCCGTATAGATGTAACTTGATCAGTTGGTTTGAATTCTGTTTTTGTTTCAGGTACAATGAAAACAATGAACATATTATTCGTTGCTGTATTTGGTAAGTATCCAGTTGAATTATAGAAAGTATTGAACAAAAAATAGTGGCTCCAACACAGTAAGCCCGCCACAAGCTCTGTCTGGATCTGTCTCTGGATCTCTCTCAGCTCCAACAGAGCTGAGAGGCCAGCTGAGCTCAACTAACTTCATTTGATTATTTCCTTAGATATTCAATGGTGGTCAGGCTAATTTTGGGATGATTAATAAATAAAAATAAATAATCCGGACAGTCCACGCAACACTATCTAGCCCCAATCTAAGCAGAGCTAACTATGGGAACCAGATGGCTGATATAATACTTGTATACATTTTTTTTTGTAAATACATCGATAAATACACCCAGACAGAACAATGTCACAACTGTTGATAGAAGTAAAATTGAAATTGGTGATTTAAAGGTGTGATCCGACTCAACCAGCCTAAAAATAACAAGTAAACCACAAGGTACGAATAACGGAAGCCTCTTTTAAAACAAAAAAGTTATGAAAATAAAACAGGAGTTTTCACTGTCAGGTTTGTCTGAAATATCTCTTTTTTGTGTCGTTTTAAGCCCTGCCTGCGTTACCTGTCACAATGTATCATGTTAAACGGACCGAATTCTAAATTAATTACTCGTATAGAATTCTTTGTGCAGGTATTAACCGGTGGGTAAGCCGTAGTTAGGATATTATGACGTCAGATAACTTTTTCTTGGGAAGCTGCGTTTGTAGCTGCGTTATTTTGATGGGTGACTGCTAGTGGAAGCAAAAATGCACGTTAAGCTGTCACGTTGCGTTTTTTTGTAATGACGTTTAAGTTACTACTTATTTAGACGGGACTTTTTACGGGACAAAACTTCTACTAATGACGCTACTTAGTTATATGTATAGATTTAGGCCTCTCCAACGACTTAAAGCACCTAAAACTTTGCCACCAGTGTCGACCTATCTCTTCTCTTCTACACAGCTACACACTTTTTTTTTCAATATCTCTGGGCAAAGGTCTCATGTAATAAAGACTTCCACTTATCTCTCTCTCAAGACTCCTCCCAATCTCCTCTTTTTATATTGCCCACCTATTTAAATTGTACTCGTGTAAAAAATAATATTAAATGCTGAAACTTGACCTTAATAGAAGAACGTTCAAAGCTCCTAAAACTGGAGTAATTTCAGTGGCACTACAGGTGAAATCGGAGCATACTCGTACATCACGGGTCGCTTGAACTCACAATAAATAACAGTCATTTCATACAGTTAAGTGCAATTATGTAATTAATTGATCGGCACACGCCGCGCGGGTGGAGTGCGATCGCTGGCGACAAATTGCCTCTCGACACTCGAGCCATAGCGAGGGAGAACAGTGCCTGCAGATATAGATAATGCCAGATTCACTCAATTGTTACTACCTACTTATGATTGATCGATTGGACTTGCCTGTTCTTCTAGGCTTAGTCGCGTGGAACTGGCACCTAGACTCACCTAGCTTTAAGACGTTTCAAAGTGATCCTTCCAATCCTACTGAATAAATACACTTTTGATTTGATTTGATTTTGGACACTCGTCAACGTGTCCCACTAATATTTTAAATGTGAAAGTTTAGATGGATGGATGAATGGATGTTTGTAACTCAATACGTCAGAACCGCTGAACGGATCTGGACGAAATTTGGCACAAAGATAGATTATATCTATAGTCTGGATGCACGGTTTCCATGGAATACAGGAGCCGTGTTTTTAAAGAGGTGCCTATTCCATGCATATTTCTGCCGTGAAGCAGCATTGCTGTGTTTCGGTTTGAAGGGTATGGGTGCCGGTGTAATTACTGGCACGTGAGGTTTTTCCATCCAGTTGCTATAAAGGATGAAATTATCATATAGACATAGAAGAAAAGTACTTGCATACTTTTTATGACTAAGCATACAAATTATATTGATGTCTAGACGCAAGTGTTGTTAGCAAGATAATTGGAAACGCTTGTTATAAAAAACTTCTTAAACTTTTGACAACGTCATGTAAATAATAAAATCGCTTGTTTTAGAATAATTTCCATAAAGAAATTCGTTTGATAAAAATGTAGTTTGTAGTTACTCAGCTATGACCAAAAGAGCTGTGGTTCAAATCGTTTCATATTTCTGAACAAGGAAACAATTTAGCCGCGAAACGTTTTCATGGTCGACTTTGCGCCAAAAGAGTGGAATTATTAATGATTGCTTCAAAACTAAAACTGCAATTCATCGCATAGAATCTCAATTGTTCTCATAGAATCTTTTAAAAAGAGTACGATCGTAAATATGGCTGTAGGCCCACCACAAGCTCTGTCTGGCTCTGTCTCTGGCTCTGGTTTTGAGTCTGTGTGAGTGTGTCAATCTATAATATATGTTCTTTGGTATTTAAATAATGTTGTATTTGTATTATACTGATGTGTGTGTGACGTTTCGACGTAGGATTTATTTAGTCAATACTCACATAGACTCAAAACCAGAGTCATAGAGAGATCCAGACAGAGGTTGTGGTATGCCTATTGGCCCCACTGCTCAGTTGGCCTTCTAAGTTGTGGGTTCGATAATGGTAACTTTGTGTTTTTAGTAAGTAAAAGATTTCTTTTGTAAATAGTATTGACATAAGAAATTTATCGTGCATCTTTTTCGTTTGTTGTTAGGTAGGTACGTATTTTTTATTAGCATTATTATTTCAAAGTAAACAAACGAAACACCGGATATCTAAACAAAAATAATATCGGAAGTACGTAGCTTAATGAAATTAAGTTTCAAACGAGTTAATTATTTCTTTGAAAACCTCGCATAAGTAGAATATTGGCACGAAGTAATTTAATCTGTCTAAAGGCCTGCGCACATCTAGACGATGGCGATGGCGATCAGTAAGCCTACCACAAGCTCTGTCTGGCTCTGTCTCTGGCTCTGGTTTTGAGTCCGTGTGAGTGTTCACCAGTGTATATACTGTGTGTGTGACGTTCCGACGTAGGATTTATTTCATCAACACTCACACAGACTCTAAACCAGAGACAGAGCCAGACAGAGCTTGTGGTAGGCCTACAGCTGAAACGCTGTCAAAATATGACAGCGATATTTGACAGGGTTTCACTGATAGCCATCGCGCAAGATGTGCGCAGGCCTTAAACCAACGAAAAAACTTCAACGAAAACTCGTCGATAATCGGCTGAAGATCGAATGGGAGGGATTTTTCTAGCCATTATTTTACCCAAGCTGCGAGCAAACATCTACGTTCAAAACAAAACATTGTTTTATTTTTATGTAACGAGAAATAAAATGAGTACCTAGATTATATTTCCTCGCTATCCAGGAAAATATCATATTTCTGTTATTGCTTTTGTGAAAGTAGCAATCTATCAAGTGGTTGATGGGCTAATGGATAACTTCTTCACTTTTTCGGAATATTTGTTTTCTTTTTTGACCTAGTTTAAATATATCAATCTAAAAGGCGATATATAGATGACAACAATACACTGTTTTTATGAAACAACGGGATATTTACCATGATTAAATTTTTATGAGTTGACTTCCGATATTTCAGTTCAACCGTGATCATGGTGCATGCAACTGTGCCGAAATATCGGAAGTCAACTCATAAAAATTTAATCATGGTAAATATCCCGTTGTTTCATAAAAATAGTGTTAAAAACCATGATAGTTTCAAAAGTTATGACAACAATACAGTAGGCCTACCATAAGCTCTGACTGGCTCTGACTCTGGCTCTGGTTTTGAGTCTGTTTGAGTGCTGTCAAAACAAATACTATGACAAAACGTCATACACACACTGGTGAGCACTCACACAGACTCAAAACCAGAGCCAGAGACAGAGCCAAACAGAGCTTGTGGTAGGCCTAAAGTGTGATGATAATTTAAGCAATGGATAATTATTATGGAAGTTATCCCTTCAAAGCAAATGCAAAAACATAGCAAATGTCAACTTATAAAACATCTGTTAGTAGGTTTACCAACAGACTTATAATTAATATAGTGGGCAATCCACACAACACTATCAAGCCCCAAATTATGCAGAGCTTGTACTAAGGAAACCAGATTCCTATTTAGTCAACACTCACACAGACTCAAAACCAGAACCAGAGACAGAGCCAGACAGAGCTCATGGTAGGCCTACTGTTTCGAGGGAATACGCCAGAATTAGCGTATGTACGCATGTTCGATTCGAAGTGCGAGATGAAACACGTGTATGACGAAACGACTGTATACGTGGCAAATATCGCTAGTCTGAAAACGCCATTCTGAAAGTAGCTGTATTCGTGCCCAGGAAGCTTGTTCTTTTACACGTGTCAATCTAGAGAATCCGTACTCGCTTCAGAAATTCTCTAGATGAACTTGGATAGAGAATCATTTATTAAGCTTAGTTGGCACAATTTAGATGAAGAAGTTTACGGTCTGACAACTCACGACGAATTTCAGTCTTCCGACACTTGCTGCTTGAGTTATGAGTTTAATGTCGCAGATAAAAGCTGCATAAAAAAACCGGCTGTCTGTAAAGTCGGTTTTCTGACGATAGTTGAACATGACAACGTCATACAGCTGTCCACGCGGACGCATCGCTCACTCAAGTAGGAGAGAGACAGATGTCGAACGCCGATTGTGCCTCTTTGTCGCTTGTTCCGCGCTCTCGCTTGCACTGCAAGCCTTAAATGGAACGTTGTCATGTCAAAAAATAGAACGACATGGTAAAAAATTTCTTTCGCTTTAGAGTTGGCATCACAAAGTTTATTACGTGAAACACTTAATTACAGTACGACGTAGCACTTTACTACGATTCTACGTCCGCTGCTTAGCTTACAGCCTTACCACAATCTTGTAGACAATGCTGCCGAAGACTAAACAGTTGAAATACAAAAAGCACAAGTTAGATTTCTGCTGCAGAACTTTTCGGCGTCTAATAGTTACAGCTGTAGAAGAAATCTATCTGAAACGCACGATGGGTCGACGACATCGTGAAGGTTTTTTTTTTTTTTTTTTTTTTTTTTTTTTTACATATTATAGGCTTGCGTTTGACCGCAATCTCACCTGCTGTTAAGTAATGATGCGGTCGACGGTGTAGCACGCTTACCTAGAAGATACCTGTTCACTCTACTCTTAAAAACATCCAAGTTATAAGTGTCCGGAAAAACAGACGCCGGCAAGGAATTCCACTCCTTGGCTGTCCGCAACAAAAAAGTTGAAGCAAAGCGCTTGGTGCGGACAGTTGGAACATCAACTATGTATGGATGTCGCATTTCCGTACGTCTAGTCGTTCGATGATAAAATGGGGATGGGGGAACTAAATCGTGAAGTTCCATCGCACACTCTCCGAAATGTAACCTGTAAAATACCGATAGACTGGCTACTTTACGGCGATGTTCGAGACTCAGGAGCTTAGACTCGACTAGAGTGTCACTACCAATGAGTCTTTTGGCTCGTCTCTCAATAGATTCCAACGCCTCAAGCTGGTATTTGGCAGAGCCATCCCAGAGATGAGAACAGTACTCCATACACGATCGGACTTGTGCTTGGTACAGGTTGAGAAGCTGTCCCGGAGTGAAGTACTGTCTCACCTTCGATAGAACGCCTAGCTTCTTCGCAGCTGTCTTGGCCTTGGACTCTATGAACGAGCCAAAATTCAATTTTCTGGTTAGCGAGAACCCTAGAAGCTCAAGTTGGTCCGAAATCGGAAGAGATACATCACGGAAAGAAGGAGTCACGTGGAATTGACTCTTTTTAGTAGAAAATAGACACGCCTGGGTCTTCGAAGCATTGAACTTGACCAGATTGGCATCCCCCCAATCAGCAACTGCTTTCAAAGTCAAGTTCATTCGATCAACCATGGCCTCTCTACAAGACTGGATCTGCAATCCGCTAGAACGTGTGTCGGGTATGTAGCTCTCTACGACTGTGCTGTCGTCTGCATACCCAATGATTCCGGGCTTAAGCAGATCATTGATGTGCAGCAAAAACAGTGTCGCAGAGAGAACTGATCCCTGAGGAACCCCGGCATTAATTGCCATGTGATCAGACGAGCAACCGTCAACGACTACTCGAAGTGATCGGTCCCTCAGAAAGTCTGATACCCAAACACAAAAGCCAGCGGGTAAGCCGTACGATGGAAGCTTGCCTAAAAGGCCGTCGTGCCAAATCCTGTCAAATGCCTTTGAGATGTCCAGAGATACTGCAAGAGCTTCTCCGTTTTTCTCAATGGCTTCGCTCCATACATGCGTGACATACGCAAGAAGATCTCCAGCAGACCGGTTTCGGCGAAACCCGTATTGCCGGTCGCTTAGGAGGTCATTGTCTTCGAGGTATGCCAGGAGCTTGTTGTTAAGTATACGTTCCATACTCTTGCACAGTATGGACGTTACTGAGATTGGTCTGTAATTGGCAGGATTGGCGCGACTTCCCTTCTTGGGTACAGGCTGCACATTGGCAAACTTCCAAGACTTAGGCACTACACCAGTCTTAATTGAGAGTCGAAAAAGGCGTGTCAAAACTGGAGACAACTCAGGCGCACAAGTCCTCAGAACAATAGCTGGAATACCATCCGGGCCACTAGCTTTGTTTACGTCCAGATTACGCAGGGTTTTGCGAACCTCTATCTGTCGGATACGAATATCTGGCATGACCGTCTCGCATCTACTCGAGACAGTTATAGGGGTTGCACTACCAGCATCCAGACGTGAAGACTCCGCAAAAAGAGAAGCAAATAAGTTTGCCTTTTCTTCAGCAGTGTGGGCTAGCGAACCATCAGGCTTCAGCATAGGAGGCAATGACGGCTTGCAGAAGTTCGATTCGACCGACTTAGCAAGGGACCAAAAAGCTTTGCTGCCTGCAGGGTATGAAGCTAATTTAGTCCCTACTCTGCTGATGTGATCAAACCTAGCCTTCCGAAGTGCCTTCTTGCAGGACTTGGCAGCTCTGTTAAAGGCTTTCTTCCGTTCACGCATATCATTCGACTTGCGGTTTCGAGCGCCAACCCATGCTAGGTATGCCTCATGTTTCCGCGCCTTAGCGCGGGAGCATTCAGCTCCAAACCATGGGTCAGCTTTGCCAGACAGTGGCACGTCGGCAAATGGGATAAAATATTCCATTGCCTGCCACAACACATCTGTCACGGCATCCGCACAGGCCGAAGAATCGCCGGAAGAGAAGCAGACTGACTGCCAAGGGTAGGATGCAAAAAAGGACCGCATCTCATCCCAATCTGCTGACCTGTATCGCCATACTCGCCGGTTACCTCTAAGGGTAGGGTCCGGTGGGGAATACGTCGATACAGATTTCACCAGACAGTGGTCGGAGCTTCCCAATGGTGGGGCTACCGATACCGAGTAACGGTCTGGATCTGTTGTAAGCAGAAGGTCCAAGCAGTTGGCTGTGTGGCCATCAACATCAGGTATCCGGGTCGCTTCTTTAACAAGCTGGGTGAGACTTAAAGATATCGCAAGTTTTCTGATCTCTCTCCCAGCGTGGTCCGTATTCTGGTATGGGTATAGCCACTCCTGATGGTGAGCATTAAAATCCCCCAGAAGAACCAGTTGAGCAGTCGGATAGGTCTGTTGGGCCTCATCAGCCTTGTCACTGAGGTATTCGGCGAGCCTGGTCGTCTCATGGTCTCCACTGTGCGATCGGTAGACACAAGCATAGAGAATCTTCTCTATACCAGAGTCCACCAAAACCCAAAGAGTATTAAAATTGGAGTTTTCAAGATTATTGAGACGCCGAATACAGATGTCATCCCGAGCGTATAAGCATACACCCGCACGCGGCTTAAAGCTGTGCTCCAGGGTGTATCCTGGGTAGTTAAGGTACGCCACGTCGGATGGACATCTGATCTGCGTCTCCGAGAGAAATAAAAGGTGAGGCTTTTCAGTCTCGAGATGGTAGTGGACTGCTACGAGATTAGAGTGCAGACCTCGAATGTTAGACAGGTGCACTTTTAATGAGAGGGAGTGCAGCCGCTGTAGAAACTTATTCTTTTTATTTCTCTGCATGATGTGTAGTTTATGAGTGAGGAAAGGTGGATCGAACGGCAGTAGAACTAGGCGACACATAGCGCACCTGTTGCACGCCTTGGAACAATACGTACTGATAGGGGACTAGTCTGGAGACTGCGGGGACGCCCGAGCCCCCCCAGGAATGTCCATCGGGCCCTCTCATCCGGTCGCCGACCGGCACGATGGCGCATTCCCGGGATTTTTCGTCAGTTGGCGGGGCAGCCTTTCATGAGTGGCTAGTTCATTACTTGGGCCCCCAACTACCTGCGGTCGGCCAGCGGTGCACCGTGCCTCGGATCCCGCTACCCTCCGCGACTAGTCACCCGATACGACAGAACCTTAGCGTGCAAAAAACGGTCTACGCCATCATCGTTCCAGCTCTGACCCGTTCTTTCCGCTGGTGTCACCGGACATCGCGACGGAACACGAAATAATTCGTTTGGCGTCGCGTCTTTGTCCGGTGGGTGGTCACTAACCTCGGCCGAAGCCTACCACCAGTTTGTCATCTGCTTAGCACCACCCGGGAGCCACGTGTAGGGTTTCATGGGTCATGGGTATCCTCCTACGGACGTGGATGACTCGGCCCCCAAAGCAAGGTAGCAAGCTAGCAAGGTAGCAGGCAACACCTGGACAAGAGACGTGCAGGACAGAGGAGGCTGGCAAAAGATGAAGGAGGCCAATGCCCGGTAGTGGGTGATAACGGGCTGTGATTATGATGATGAGTTACACCTTTGAGGGTATAAAGCGTAAAATAATTAGAATCATAATATCTTTATTGCGAACATAGGTCTGGGTATAGATGTCAAGGTTTTGTATAAGCTCCTTCATATTCAACTTATAAATAGGTATGTATAAATGAACATGGAATGTCAAGAAAAAAATACAAATTAAAAGTTTTTTTTTTTACAATCTATAGGATAACGCTTGACCGCAATCTCACCTGATGTTAAAAAAAAGCAGCATTCAGGAATAAACCCACACTCACAATCGGTGCCCTCTCTGTAACTATATTATGGTAAACTATGAAATCTCTGTTACCATGTCAGGCCAAAAAGCTTCACCCTAATGGAGAGATAATAGCTATTTAGATGTCGCCCGCGTATTTGTTCTTTATTGTTGTTATAGAAATATAATCCAGGTGGCCCTGTCGTCGGTACCATTATGTTTCGCCTAAAAGCTTTCACTTTGTTATCGTTCGCTGTATTTTCAACGACGATACATTTTAAGCTAATCCTAATTATTTTAATCTACCGCGCTAACGTCAGAAAAATAAAAACAGGTGCAAAGTTATATAGGGTCGCACTTTTACTTGTCTCTCAGAGGAAAGCCACCTGTCAGATTAAAATATTTCTGTCTTTATTTTTGACAAGTCTAAAGTAGAGACGGCAATAATATCATCTGAAGGGCGAGTAAAAGTAAGAATTGTAAAATGTAATTAATTTATTTGAGTCGTAATGTTTAATTAATTTATTTGAATTTAATTTGTTGACATGTGTTTTGAATTGATTAGTGATTATTTTTTTGTATGTGATTATTATCTTTTCCTTTTATTTAGTATATTTTCCACGCCTTTGTGAGGCAGAACGTAATGGACCTCAAATATTGATATTTTTAATTTAATTAAATTAAAAATATCAATATTATTATTGTACATACATTCCTGCGAATAAAATTGATTATGATTACGATAAGACAACAAAAATACGTTACGTATGATCGAATTGAGTTGTTGTCACATCAATTTTCCATACAAAAGAGAGAGACACGTGCTCACACAAAAACAACATTTCGAAGACGAAATGTTGGAAATAAATAAATAAAATCAATAAATATTGTGGACATTTCACACCACAATACCCAGCCCCAAACTAAGCAGAGCTTGTACCAGAAATGAAGTGGGACTTGCCCTTTTGATGTCATATTACGATAAAAGTATTATATATGAATGTGGATGATGGTGTTAGAAGAACAGGTACCAAAGAAAAGATGGATGGACTGTGTCAAAGATGACATGAGCAAGAAAGGAATGCGCACTGAGATGTCGAATGATAGAGATGAATGGAAGAAGAAAACCTGTTGTGCTGATGACACTTGAGTGGAATGAAGGCAGGAGGAAGAGTTACTCTGAGACTGTTAAGCCGCTCTGAACACATGCAGATATACATACCTACGCTAGTACCTACATCAAAAAACTTAATAACGTAGCATGATTAAGTAGAAATTTGTAATGAGAATTTTCGTGCACGTTAATTGCTAAATTAGCAGTGAAATACTTGAGATAGATTACCCGAAACATTAGCTGCCGGAATGAAGTTAAAATACATTTTCAACGGAGGTAATCCAATATGCTCAGTTCAAACGTGCGCGAACGCTCAGGTAAACGAGAAATTATGTGGTAAAAATTATATTAATACACACATTTCTGCTGAACTAAATTGAGCAACATGAAACTCACTCTGACGCGGAATACGTATGGCTTTGGGAAATCCAATTTGGGCGTGCAATAAAAGAAGCGAGATGTAAAATTCTGCATCGTTTGTACCGGCTGCCGTGTCATCTGTTCTGGCGTTACTTTTTGCTGCCAGCTCTCATTAGTCTCATTCCTTATGTGGCAGTCGCTAGTTATTAACCAACTTCAAATAAATAAAGAGAAGGTTCTCAATTCGGTTGTATTTTTTTATGTTTGTTTTCGTATATCTTTCGAATCGGCTCATAATTCGTCATTTATGAACCGATTTGAAAAAAAATATCTGGAAGGTATACTTCCAGATTAGTCCCATAGAAATTTCATCAAAATCGGTTCAGTTTGGCCATGAAGTCGGTTTCTCACGATAATTAAATTTAAAAACAAGAGATGTTAATATAAAAAATGCGAATTATAATGATGACTGGATGTTTATGGCTTAATCACGGCATCGTCCCGATTTGAATACAACTTTATTTGTAACCTGGATCATATAAGGCACTCTTTATCCTGAAAAAATAACAAGGATGATCCACTACGCGCGCGAAGTCAAGGGCGGCCGCTAGTAAAGTAAAGTGAGTAGTAGTAAAGTTTTAAAGGGTCGGCAACGCACTTGTGATACCTCTGGTATTGCAGGCGTCCATAGGCTACGATAACCGCTTCCCATCAGGTGGGCCGTATGCGTTTGTCTACTTTTTAGTTTAAAAAAAATATGCATAAAAGTATTAACTATGAAAAGTACTAAATGAATGAAGGTCCAACTCTATTGTGGCAGATATATATTGTACCCACTCTCAACACAGCACCGAATAAATTATCATCTTTTCTCAATCCATTTTAAGTAATAAATATATAAATAAGTTATGTTATGACAAAAAAAGAAATCTTTTTAGCTCTCCTCTTATTCAGAAATAACGAGCAACCCGGTTTATAAAGCATATGAGCAAAAAGGTCCATATTTATTTAGGAAGTAGGTTATATAAACATTCCTTTACTTTCTAATTTTTGTGTAGGCGTTGACCTACTTTTTATATTTCTTATAGCATAGCCTAACCGCACATACCCACAATAATATTGTGTGTGGGTGTGTGTGCGACTCGCCATAGGTATTTGGATACTTATGACCACCGCGAATAGGCTCCACGTTCCCTTGAGCTATCTCTTAATATTTGTATATCGACGCAGAGGCTTTATTTTATTTCACAAGGTTTTTTCCGTTGTCAATGTAGTCAAAATAACTTTCTTAAATATTGATAAAATGTGTAGTGCCCCATTGCAGAGCAAAGGACTCCCTTCCCTCTCTCCAGTCTATTCTGATTTTGCTACTGTGGACCAACTGTTAGGGCGCTTGTACACGCTAAGAAAAAACGCCGGGCCTACCCAAGAATTCGTGTCGTAACAAGAAAATAACTGTGTACACTGCTCGCAGCGGTGCACGAAAAAAATCTTATCTGCGCAAGACAAGAATTTTGTCTTTTCCACACACGAAAACGCAACAACGTTCGCCGCGTCGTGTCTTGCGCAGATAAGATTTTTTTCGTGCACCGCTGCGAGTAGTGTACACAGTTATTTTCTAGTTACGACACGAATTCTTGGGTAGACCCGGCGTTTTTTCTTAGCGTGTACAAGCGCCCTTAGGGTAGACGTTTATATCGTCCCTCCATCTTTTCCGCGGTCTGCCGCGTGGTCGTTTTCCGTAAAATGTATAAATACTTTGTGAAAATTCTTTGTGAGCATTCATTGGAATCCATTGATGTCAGGAGTATTTCCGATGTCGCGGCGGTTGCGGAGCGTAATGCCGTCTGCGAGTGGAGAGATAATAATAGGATGCCTTTTTTAGAGTTCCAAAGGCCGTCAAGGAACCTTCCAACCAAAGTTTTACAATCTTCTTTTTATCGTGTCACTGATTCCTTCGAACCAAGTGTGCTGAAAGAATTTTAAGTGCGCCTCAAAGAGACTCCTTTTGTGCACTTGACACATATTTTTTTATTAAACATTTACCCCATTACTTACTAGCTTTTTTCTAAAGATAATCAGTGTTTAAGCAACTGCATGTCATCTCTTACCATCCGGTAATTTCAAACAGTGATAGGGCGAACTTTAAGCAGTGCGTCATACCTAAGTAACGCTGGCAAGTAAGGCCACTAATGTTTTAGAGTTGACACCTTAAAAATACAACGTGAGATTGATTATCGATCAGTAAAAAGCTCCATACTTTGTTTTTTTTAGCACTTCCATTTACGCAGAGACCCAGTCATCGATGAGGTCAACCACCATCCTTCAGTTTCCGACCACTTTAGGCCTAAACTAAATCAGAATTACCCCCCCCGCAATAGCCCAAACCTATGTCGCACATTGCAACCTTTTACCGGCGGAACAGAAACACCTTCCGCGCTTGGCATTTTCTCTCTGTTTGAGTCGTCAGACCACCAAAGTCGCCGAATAAAGTTTTTGCAAATATATACATTACTTTTCATTTCAAAGGCTTCAAAAGTACAGATATTTTTTTATAAAGAAATAGTCTAAGATCCCGCTATAGAAGGACCTTCACCGAGCTGGTTATTTAATGAAACGTATTTTATATTTAATTAAACATGCCCATAAATATATTCTATATGGGTTGCCTATCAAATTTCAGTCCATGATAATTATGATTAATTAATAATTAAAAAAAAAAAATTAAACTTTCCACTGGTTTGTTTATTAAACAAATTCTATACCAATCGAAAGTATAGACCCCAATATTTTTATTCAATAAACATACCGGTGCAAAATGCTAGCATCGATTTACCTGCTTATACCTGGCTACCCGAGAGTTGTGACCGGAAAAAAATAGGCAACCTAACGTTTGCATATTCTATGGGGTCTATACTTTCGATTGGTATAGAATTTGTCTAATAAACAAACCGATGGAAAGTTAAAAAAACAATATTTTTTTAATTATTTATTAATCGATATCCTGGACTGAAATTTGATAGGCAACCCATCTAAATATATAAAACTCTTTCGTTACTGACTGACTGACAATCAACGCACAGCCTAAACCGTTAGTCCTAGAAGCATGAAACTTGGAGGGTATGTTTCTCTTATAACGTAGAGGTGCACTAAGAAAGGAAATTGGAAAATTCTTTCCCGAAGAGGAAAAAAAGAGGAAAAACTTTTAAAGGAAAAATCAACGAGGTGTAACGGCAACGGGGCGAGCGAAGCCGTGGGCGGCCACTAGTATAGAATATATTTATTGGCATGTTTAATTAAATATAAAATACGTTTCATTAAATAACCAGCTCGGTTAAGGTCCTTCTATAGCGGGATCCTATACTAAAATAAAAATGAATGTTGCGTTGACTTCGGAAGCTTTCGAATCGCGTGGTTCGATACGCCCTTGTCGTATTTATTTTCTAGTTGGCGTGATGTAAACAGATGACCGCGGGTTCAAAACTCTCGCCGCGCGGGTGAGGGGGTTCGAAACAAAAGATGCTCGTTTCCTCGGCTGAGGCCGGCTCGGAGGCTGCAGGCCCCGCCGCCACAGCCTACAATAGAGGCATTGTTTGTGCCCGGTGACAGGAAAAACTCCGACCTCCGTGTTTCTATGCCTTTTTTATTTCTTTCTTTTTTCGCCGCTTTTCTCGGTAAGCTCCTTTGACTACGCCGGGAGGAAATCAAAGTTGTTTTGAAAGCTATCTTGGGAGATTCCGTCTCGCTTGGAGTCGGTTACAATATTTCATTGTGCGAATATGAAACTAAAGAAAATACTTTGTTACAAAATAGTTTTTGAACTCTAACTTTCCGACTTTGTTATTTATCTTTGTGGCTTTGTATTTCTACCAAACCTGTCAGAGTCGAAGCAGCATTTTTTGTTTGCAGTGAAAAGTTTTCCTCGGACCTTTTATTAAAAACTTTGCGGTAAATAAAGTTATTTATTGGCGATCGTCGAGTTTCTGTTTTATAAAAGTATTGGGCAAACTCGCTCCTGGGTGCTGGTTCTACCGGCTACCGGGATGTACTAGAACCGAACCGGGAGTAGGCGCCTGCCAGCCGCGGTCAGCACTAGAGTTTCCGCCGGACGCCCCGCCTTCCTCTTTCCGCTCCGCTCTCACGACTCTATTTACCCGTTTTTCCTTATCAACTCGTACCATTCGCAACACATTACTGAGGATCTTTTTGGTGAAATTGAGGTTATTTCATCGTTACCTACGTATGTAGTGTGGTGTGCCCGGATTTAGATTTTGTTTGGCAACTCCATCTCGGCTAAGCTCATTCGGATTTCATGTGTCATTAGGGACTTTCTGGGCTGTATTATTACGATATATTCGTTTGCTTGAGCTGAAAAACATTCACTGTTTTTTTTTTTATTTAGGCTTCTTTTACCTTCGTGAATAATGGATACTTGAATAAGAAATGTAAAAAAGAGTTGCGTTTGGAACTGCGAGTATTATTTGGCGTACAGGTTTCTGTAACCCACACTCATTTTTCTTTGCTGTAATAAAAGAATAGTAACTTTGAATATAAAGATAAATCAAATTTCCAGCGATGTATTTGAGTACAGTTTTCTTGAAATTATCGTGAAATTCGATTTCAACAGATATGAAGAAAAACATTTCTTAGAAGGATAGATATTTTTGAAATCGATACCCTCTGATACATCGGTATCAGAAGGAATCGATTTCAAAAATATCTATTCGCAATAGTGATTCGAGGTAAAACTAATCGTAGTTTTACCTCGAATCACTATTGCGTAGGTGTTTTGAACTCTCATAATATCATGGACAGCGTTCATCGTATCATTTAAGTCCATTTTTGACAGCCGTTTGGCTTTAAATTATATACCAGATCAATCTAAAACACACAATTGTTAAAAAAATGTGTTTAACAAGGTTTAAACTTGTCTTAGTATTGTTGCAACAGTCAATTGCAATAATGACCATGCTACGCTTCTACGGTGCTACGGCGTAGCACATAGGTGATTTTTTCAATCTTTTTCATTGGCATAGCTAGTTAGCAATAAGCCAACGTACAGTACGAGTACACGAATTGTGGACGTTTGAATTGAAACAACAAAAAATCCAACTCAAGAGTCGCAGAGCCCGGAGTACCGTACCTTTGAGTAGAGCATACGTATCACTAACATTTCGTTTGCAATGTAAAATAAACTCTATTGCACCGAGTTTGGAATCAAATGTCTACAAAACTAGTATATATATACTAGCTATAACTCATAAGATTAGATAAATCTATCATTTTTCAAGTACTTACTTCGTAATTTAGATTTTTTCGCCATCAGCCACGCGCAAAATTATCTTGCGCGGACTCTAGCTTGTATGGTGGATATCAGTGAAATTAAATGAAATCACCAAGGAATTCAAAGAAATTCTTAAGAAATTTCAAAATAAGGTTGCACTTTTTTTCATAAAACTTTTCAAAAAGTGGAAGTTCCAACACTCGGTCGTAAATTTGGTTTCGTGATGCAAGCAGGATAAAAATAAAATGGGTAAAATAAGTTCTATATTCGTTTATTCTAGAAACACTTTGCGAAACAATTTGTTTAGCGCTTTGGAAATTCATATCTGAGACCCATCTCGAGAAGGGTGCCCAGACTTGGCAGCTCGTCGGGCGGATTAGCCTGACCCATCACCCCCTGATTCCACCACTCCACTTAAGACATTTCAATTTGTTTCTTTTAACTTTGAAGAGCACTTGAAAGGGTTGGCTTGAGAAAAGTTCGTCTACGGAAAGAAACTCAACGCAGAATTAAATAAATTATTTATGATCATTTTGTTTGAGACGCAAATTTATATGCAGATCATAAGACCATCCCATCCATCCAAAGTTTGTCTGGAAGAGATCGCTCACAGCGATAAGACCGTTCATTGTATTTCAATTTAGTTTAAGTATTTTTGTTAAATGTCCTATTCTTGTGGTGTATAATAAAGTGCTATCTATCTATCTACTACAAAATCATAGATAACGATATGTATAAAGTACACACATTATATAGGTAGTATAGTGCCATCTACCCTGAAATTAGGCATAGCTTACTATGGAAACTAGGTACGCGCGTAGGTCATAGAATATACTACTTAATTCATAAATTATTATTTTTCGAATGAATCTTTGTAATTTCCTTTAGTGTAGTGTGTAAACACTATAAAATCAATAATAATAATTTATTGTTATGATGGTACATACTTAAAACACACTCAGAGGCTTGTAAATAGTAGATAGTAAGTACTCACTGTATTATTTTCTAGTTTCAGTTTCAGTTTCATTTATTTTATTCCAGTAAGATAACATGGTACACTTGGAAAAGTCAAAATAATCAAACAATTTTGATAATAAAAAATAAACTATTACAAAGAATACCAACAAAATAATAATAACAGTACAAAATATTGTAAACCATACATTTATGGCGTTTTTAAATCATCAGCGAGTGCTTCGTCAAGAGTATAATAAGATTTGGTCATTAATAATTCCCTAACCTTAACACTAAAACAGTCATGACTTGAACTTCTAGACTGAACTGTGGAGAAATTAGACTGTGTTAGATATTTTTTTATAGAATAATCTTATAAAACACTACCTGAGAAATAATGAGATTCTGAATTCAACTGAGCTTATTACATTCACTGCCAGGCAAGAAGACAGGAACAGGAAGCTGAGACACGTTCATTTCACAGCTAATAATAAAACGTATTACATTATCGAAATATCTCGGGAGGTAATATCTGTAGAGCCTTTGCATTTCCGCCGGAAATCGATTTCTTGGCTCCTTCCTCATATTATTAGATGTATATCTATCTATAAGTTTATATGGAAGGTTATCGGCGAATCTTCCGATAACAAACTGAATGTTACGGCACATCGGATATTGCCGGAAATAGATTTCATATTATTCTCACATAAATTTTGCCACAATGACAGATTTTAGTAGCAGTAGAGCTTTCTGTGAAGGTTTTGTTCGGGGAAGTAATCACCATGCCTATTCCAGCCACTGAGCTGTGTTACGGATTGATAAGTGTGGGTACCGGTGAAATTATAAGTACACGAGGCATCATATCTATTCTGTCTGCCTCAAGTTGATGGATGCAGAGCATGGGCACGACCAGTGAGGAAAAGTTTTGGCGAAGTTCGTCAGTTTTTGCCAAAGAGGTGTCGGTTACGTAATAGGTAACGTGACAGTGGGGCGAGTTCATTGGTTTTTTCCCATCCCAAAAAAGGGTTTCGAAAATACCGAGCCTCAAGAAGTTCTCACTTCAAAAACTATGTGCAAAAGTAAAAAGTCGTACAAAAAAGCTATTTCTTTGATCTAACAGATGAAGGTAGCGAATTCATAACTGTTTGTTTTGAAATCTGCAAGTTTATGGAGCTACTTAGATACAAATGTATATTATCATTTATAATAATAATATGATTAACTCTAATTATTATTGAAACGTAAAGAAACCACAAGATTTTAATAAGCTTGGCCATCCTTTGAATCAGAACATAGTCCAGTCAAGCATAGCTCTTTTTATTTGTTCAAGTTTTTCACAAATACATGAAAAACTACGACTACTTCTACCTAATTCACCCTTAAACCGTAGCGATAAGGTTCAGGATAGCTTGTAGCTATCTTGGGAGTACGGCTAACAAAGAGCGTTGCGCAAAAGTTAGACACACACGAGTGTAACTCCGGACTTTTTCATCTCATGCCCACGTCAATAATTGGAGCGGTTGTTCATGTATTTTTTTTATTTGTGCAGCGGTGCTCTCGCCGGGGCAGCATTGTTCGCGCCCCTCTGCCGTTCCCGCCCCCCCACCGCCCGACGTAAAACGGTTCGTATTTTTCATTGTTGCTTTAAAGCCTTATAGGTTTTGCTTTATTTATGCCCTTTATAACTCTTCGTGGAAGATAAATGCCAGCGGGCGATGTTCTGTTTTTGTCGCTGCCTAATGACACTGCCATAACGAGAAATGTGCAGGCATGTTGTTCACCTCTGATTATTATAGATTTACAGTCATTTAGATAAAACATCAAAATGTAGTTGCATGAATTATCGTTTCATTCCTCGCAAAATATGTAATTAGTAATATGTATGTATGTAAGTACCTTTCTTGCGTAGAAAAGTTCCACACATTTGACTTTAACTGACTTCGATATTATTTGAAATATCGTCTTCCGGCTTTTATTAAAGTTTGCTTGACTAAAACTACAGTCAAGCAAACCAGCAAAATCTACCAAATTGTAGTGCATCGTAGTTTATGCATATATTCGGGTCCGCAATTCAGCTATCGCCGTAAATGAAAATTAATTCTGAATTAATTCAGTAAATTAATTTTGAATAAAGTGCATGATTTGTCCCGAATTCAATATACAGGTTTTGCATAAGGCTTGTAGATTTTAGATAAATTTAGTTATAGATTTTTTACTTTTAAACCTTACACAAAATTACATGCAATTTCCCAGCTCGAGCTTTGTAATATAAACTTCCTCTTAAACCAAATTAGCGCGCATAGAATGGATTACGTAAAACCGCCAACGAGTCCGGCGGACGCATGTGTTACACGGGCTTATCTGGTTTCCGCACTATCAGGATCTACTGTTATAGACCCTCAATGGCTTATCGCTGCATGAACGAGGTTTCAAAGCTGGAAAGAGTAAATATTATCTTTTTGCGTTGGCGCTTTTGTTAGTATTAATGCTATTGAATGTTACATCAGTTATATACTTATAAATATTTTACCTTGTGCTATACGACGTCTTGCGTACTTCTATACTAATATTATAAAAAGGAAACATTTTAATTTTTGTGTTTGTAATGAGTAAACTCAAAACTACTGTGCCGAAGAATTAAAAAAATCTTACACCATTGGAAAGCTACTTTCAGCCTGAGTAACATAGGCTATATTTATGTGTTTAAAAAATGAATCCGGGTCAGGCCGCTAGTAATTTATATTTTTTTAAATTATGTGAAGCCAAATTCAGATACCAATGCATTTTAGAACTCATATTATTTCACGTTAAAGATCATAGACATAGACAAGCATTTATTTGCTACATGAGCAGAAAAAAAATAGAGAAACATCACAAATGCATAATAGCATACATTAAATTATAAACAACAAAAAATGATTAGCGTATGTGTGATACTGTAGCGGATCGACAAAATAAATGCTACTTTACATTTTCAGTTTACCCTACTGTAGGCTCTTAATTTGTGAGCAAATTCGCAACAAAAAAACGAACTCGGTAAAACACTGCTACGGCAACACGCTGTTTGGTATAGACCTACCATAAAACCCCCTATTATAAATTTACAGCGGTCCTCGGAATCAATTCGAAAACCATTCACAAGCGTAAACATGTTTGTGTTTGTTATATAAACCGGACAACTACGACGCAGTAGCAGATTTTTTTGAAAAAAAATAATAATTAAGGTGTAAAGTACTACATTATCTTTGAGGATGAAAATTCGATGGTATATTTATTTTTACAAAGAAACTTACATTTAATCAAATATTTACAAAATACACAAGAAACAGCCGAGCTATCTGCAGACCTTTACAAACGATCTAGAGATAGACTGATCCAAATCAGAGAGCCAGACGGCAGCGTCCCCAAGACGCTGGCAGCATTGTATATTATATGTATAGGTATTACTAGGCATACTATGAATCCAGTGGCGGGCGCGGCGGCAGATCTGGCCGAGGATCTCAAGAGGCGCAAATATGCAGGTCTCGACAGAGCCTACTTATTTGCTCCTCTTGGGGTTGAGACTCTGGGTCCGTGGGGAACCGAGGCCTCGCGGGTCTTCAAAATTTTGTCTAGGCGACTGATCGAGGCGACGCGTGACCCAAGAGCTGGTGGGTATCTGGCGCAGCGCATAAGCATTGCTATTCAGCGTGGCAATGCCGCCAGCGTCTTGGGGACGCTTCCGTCTGGCACTGATTTGGATCAGTTGAGCTATCTCTAGATCGTTTGTAACGATCTCCAGATAGCTCAACTGTTTCTTGTGTATTTTGTACATTTTGTAAATATTTGTTTAATTGTAAGTTTCTTTGTGTAAATAAATTTATAGTTATCCAGTTTTAGAATGGATAAGGTAAGTTAAGGTAAATTGCTAGAGAGTGTATCATGCTGGATTCTAATACCAAACTAATATAATACTTATTTTGAATTCAATTCATTCCGTCTATACTTTTATAAATTGTGCATTTGATCAAAGCAAAAACCAAAATATTTTGTTTTGAACTAATGTATATTATATTATTTCTCAGAGATGTTTTGTGACGTAACAATTGAAAATTTACAAAGTAAATTTAAAACTTATTTTCCACAAGATGTAACAATAAACATTGGAAACACAAATATACTACCCTTTCCATAGTATTGATAAAACAATGATTATGAGCCCTCTCTATTCCAAAACTATATAACTGCCATAGACAACTATAGAAGCACTTTCTATGGTTTTGTGAAGCTTGTGCTTTATTTGTTATTTATATAGTGTGGCTGTCCTACACGATGTGAATGAGCTTGTGCAAAGAAACTTAGAAAACTTGGGTACTTTGCCCACAAAGACCAAGTGAAAATAAACATGGACTTTATTATACAATTAAATGCGTATTTGGTTAAAGTTCTGTTACCTCTAGAAACGGCACTGGAAGCTTTAATGACGTCGTCTGTTTGTCAACTATTATCTCTTTATACCTGTATTTTTTTGTTTGCATGATTATCAATAGCCTAAAATATTTGTAAGCCTAGAGCAGAATCAAATAAAAAACATGTAATGCCATTATTTAGAACAAAAACAAGGGTTTTCGTATAAATGAAAACGTTGACACTACTGAGTAGCAGTGCCAGCGCCCTCCTCCGTAACAAAACAAGAATAAATGTTTCACTATCTACATATACTTATGGTTAAATCCAACACAAAGAAGCAATATAAAAGAAAAACCTAGTTAGAATACAGAGGTACTTTAAAATTTTTATGTAATTTCTATATGACCTGTGCTTGACAAATAAAGAATTGAATTGAATTAACTTTCCAAAATATCTATATGATACGTGGGTTTGAGTATTCTGTGTATCCTAGTATTATAATTCTCTCACTATAGTGTTTTTAGGGTTCCGTAGCCAAATGGCAAAAACGGAACCCTTATAGATTCGTCATGTCTGTCTGTCTGTCTGTCTGTCTGTCCGTCCGTATGTCACAGCCATTTTTCTCCGAAACCGTAATAGCTAGACTGATGAAACTTGGCGAGTAGATGTATTCTGTGAACCGCATTAAGATTTTTACACAAAAATAGAAAAAAAAACTATAAATTTTGGGGGTCCCCATTCTTGAAACTGAAACTCAAAAAAAAATTGTATCGTACCCATACGTGTGGGGTATCTATGAATAGGTCTTCAAAAATGATGTTGAGGTTTCTAATATAGTTTTTTTATAAACTGAATAGTTTGCGCGAGAGACACTTCCAAAGTGGAAAAAAGTTGGTCCCCCCCCCCCTCTATCTTCTAAAATAAGAGAATGATAAAACTAAAAAAAATATATGTTGTACATTACTATGCAAACTTTCAACGATATTTGGTTTAAACGAGATCTAGCCAGTAGTTTTTTTTTTATACGTCTTAAATCGTAAACCGCAATTTACCTTTCGATGAACTACAAGAACCTTTATATTATGTTACTTGATGCTACGGAACCCTTCATGGGCGAGTCCGACTCGCACTTGGCTGCTTTTTTTTACTAAACGTATGCTATCCATAGAAATTTTAACTTCTTTCTTCTGATTCTGACACATAAAATGAGATATACAAATAACTAACCAAAATCAGCATTACGATTAGTTATTCAAAGAAATCTTTACGCAAACTGAATACGAAGGCAAAAAAACAAAGTTGAGCGCTAGAATCAGGGAAAATGTAGATTATAAAGAAAACATTTACGGAGTTGGATAGGAACATAAATATGTATGTTGTGGGCGCTGTGCAGCCGGAATATGCTGGCCATTATTCTTTTGAGTCCATCTATCATCGCTGGGCCGCAAGACGGCTGTGATGTTGGGGCTTCCTGAAATAAAAGCGAGCTTATCTTTGCACACGCGTATACCTGAGCATCTACAAAATATTAGGTTAGCTAACAAGAATTCCAAAAGTGTGTTCTCAATTTCATCACTAATCTTTAAAAATCTAAATTTAAACTGCACTTATTATTATATTATGTTATACACTTTGCCAATGTTCGAATTTCGAATGACATTCAAACGTCAGATTTGATTTCTGACAGAAAATAGCTGTTAAATTTTAAAGTTTGTTTCATTTTGGTAGTTATTTATTTGACCAAGTTCGAATTTAGAACGACATTCAAATGAAAGATTAGATTTCTGTCAGAAAATAGCTGTTCTTTTTATAGTTTGTTTCATTAATACTTTTGCACAAAATGTGAAAAATCCTGTGACAAAAATAATGTCCGAAAAGTATAGTTTTTTATGTGAACACAATGTATTCGCCATTACCTTTGTACGAAATGTGAGGAATCCTGTGACAAAAAAACAAAGTCCGAAAAGTTTTTTTTTTTAATTCCACACATAATATGCTTGCTCTTTTCGACCAGAAGCCAAGCATAATCAGTGTGATGAATTGACGCTTCGAGGTATGAGAATATTCAGATGTATCCCCATCTGGCTCATCAATCATAAGTGTCGAACACTGACGCTTTGCTTATGAACAATGCGAGGTAAGTAAATCACACGTATCTAGGCACATATAGGCGTACGCTGTATGGATTTTACTTTCATGTGAATTTTTATTTTTCTTTGTAATTTTGATACGTAATTTTCACCTGTCCTCATCAAACAAAGGAGTTTTTCAATTGAACTGTAATCTAAACAGATCAATTTATAATCCTTGTTTGGATACAGTTACCTACGAAAACTTTAGTCCTACCACCAGCTCTGTCTTTAGCTCTGGTTTTGAGTCTGTGTGAGTGTTGACTAAATAAATCCTACGTAGAAACGTCACACACATAGTATAATACACTGGTCAGAACTCACATAGATTCAAAACCAGAGCCCGAGACAGAGCCAGACAGAGCTTGTTGGTAGGCTTACTTATATTATTATATTAACAAGTAAATTACAAATGATCGAAAACTCTAATTTTTCACAAGCTGTGCACTGAGAAAAATGGATTTCTGGCCTAAGATGAATTCCACCTTTGACGGCTGAATTGTAATGACGCGAGGCGATTTTGAAACGCTTACGGTTAATTTGACTTTACTATTCGTTTGCGATAAACTGGTACGTCTCATATGATAAACACGAACCGTCGCAAATGACTTACCGTAAGGTAGTCTTGGAATCCAACTTAACACTGTTAATACAGCAGTAATGGACTATTGAAAGCGTTTTAAATTTACGACGTTGAATATGTGGTGAATATCACCGTAATTAAGGCAAAATTTGACTCAAGTTAAGGTGATATATGCTTTAATAAAAACAAAACAAACTTAAACCTAAGTCATAAACAAACTTTCGAAAGTGGCATAAATAATCTTAAGCATGACAATATTCACCTTACAATAAGGCAGAATATACTTTAGTCAGAAAAAAATTGAACGTAAACTCAAAGTCTTTCAGCGGCGTATGAATTCGGCAACATGAAGGTATAATGTGGCCACATTTGCCCTTTTATAAGGCGAAATATTCTCAGGGTACGACGAATTAAATGGTAACATAAGGTCATATAACGGCATACATATTTGACCAATTTAACCGTAAATTTAGCAATATTTACCTTATCATAAGGCGATATAATGCTCAAGTATCAACTGATTGAACGGTAACATTACGTCATAGAACGACGTGCATACTTGGTCAATATAACCGTAAATTTGGTGATATTAGTCTTACCATCAGGCGAAATACGGTCAAGTTACGACTAATCAAACGGTGAATAACGTCATAAAACTATTTACTTATTCGGTTAATTAAATCGTAGATAAGACAACAATCACCTTATGGTAGGGCGGATGATACTTTAGTTACTATTTAATCAAACGTTTAAAAAGTCTAATAACGCCATACATATTTGGCCAATTCAACCGTAAATTTGGCAATATTTACCGTATCATAAGGCGAAATACGATCGAGTTAAGACTAACCAAACGGTGAAATAACTTCGTTTAACGACTTTCATATTCAGTAAATGAAACCGTAGATATAACAATATTCACCTTAAGATAGGGTGGATCATACTTGACATATTATATAGTCAAACTTTAAAAAGCCTAATAACGGCATACATATTTGGCTAATATAACCGTAAATTTAGCAATATTTGCCTTAACGCTCAATAATGCTCAAGTTATGACTGATCAAATGGTGAAATAACGTCATCTAGCGACTTACTTATTCTGTGAACGAAACCGTAGATATGGCAATGTTCGACGGATAATACTTTCGTAAATATTTATACAAACGTTTAAAACCTACATAAGTACGATCCTAGGTAATTTGGCGAAGTTCAACTTCTTAGTTATCCTACCATAATAATATTAGGTATTGTATCGGTAGGTAAAATAGAATGAGTATATTTTTATTGACGCACAAACAGACGACGTATCTGTACAGCACACAGTAAATAAACAAAGGCTTTACAAATCTAACCCTAAACCTGCCTAGCTAAATATCTACCCAACCCATACAAGGTACCTAATAAGCATAAGCAAGCATATAGGTAGGTACATAGAAGTGGCAGGATAGTTAGTGCTGCCGATTTATTTCTCTGAGCAACCCTGGCCGTGGGTCAAATGGATCTCAAATGGGGGCACATTTTAGTTAAGAAGGTAGGTAGGCAGTTTTGTACATTACCTACCTAAATACTTAAGTAGGTACTCTACCCACTTATGTGTTTCATTGTGTTTTACTAGGGAGGTTTCTATTGAATCATAGCGCTGTTTAATAAACCATTCCTATTAATAGCTGATCCATTGAAAAAAATTTGCTACGCTCTATGACTCCTTGTTGCTATTCAAAGGCAGAACCCTTGCTTCTACACATAAGCCCTGTTCTCCTGTAGGTAGGTATCTACTTAGATCAAGCGAAGAACCTAAACCAGTGTCTACAAAATTTGATACCTATTTAGGTAATATAGGTCTCAGCTACCTGTTTCCCATATTACCAAGCTTTGCTTAGTTTACGGCTAGATTGTGTTGCGTGGAATGTCCGCAAATATTTGTAGATAATTTGGTGGAAGAAAAGTCTATTTTACTCAGTTTTATTATTTAAACGACTTTCAGTCAATTGGTGGGTTAAGTTTAAAAAAACTCTCTAGTTACTGCGAGATACACCTTTGTAAGGCACTTGTCGTAGGTACAACGAAAATCTCAATAATGCTGCCAGCTACAAGGCAAATAACCTTGGTTCGTATAACTGTATGAGAGAGAGTATATAAACTTGAAAACTCAACGTCAAAACTGCTGAACCGATTATGATGAAATTTCTATGGGACTAATCTGAAAGTAAAGTTAAGATATAATTTTTCAAATTAGTTAACGAGTTATGTGGTAACAAAAAAAAACAAACAAATCAAATATCCGTGAAAACACCCATTTAGAATCTTTCCCTGAGTTTACTCACTTTTTGGTTGGAACCCTGACGAACGAGATTCAATACCTACCTACTTTTGCTTTGTGCTGTGTGCTAACTACACGAACTATGCTTGGAGCATAGGCCAATCGACACACACATGACACAGGCAGTTAGTAATGCAGTACAGTTTTGACTTAAAGACTACGTATAGCATATTTTTGATTGGCCTCTCAGCTCAGTTGGTAGGATCTCTGTCTTCTGCGCTGTAGGTCGTGGGTTCGATCCCCACCGAGAACAAATATTTGTGGTGAACAAAGTTGTTTTTTCTCTGTTGGGGCATTATATTGTATTCTATGTATTTACATAAAAAATGTGTGTAAGTATTATATCAGCCATCTGGTTCCCATAGTACAAGCTCTGCTTAGTTTGGGACTAGATAGTGTTGAGTAGATTGTCTTGAATATCTATTTATTTTTATTTTGTTATTTTTAACACCCACCACTAGCATAATCTGCAGTAGTCGAGTTGGCAGCACTGCCCACGAGGCCACGAGCACGTACGTAACGACTTGTTTCATTCGTCAGTTTGGTTTGACTTTGGACGGAGTGTTTGGTTTAATTCTAAGTCATTCAAAGTTTATTTTGCAGGTTTTTTTTATTATCCCTCATTTTCTGAACGCTGCTGGCTGTGTCAGTGTATGGAAGCACAGACAAACAGATGTAGAGAGGTCCAAGACAGACCTATCAGCAGCAACCAACCAGTCAAAAATCTTCGTGCTTTGAACGTGGCAGACTCTGAATCTGAATCCAACAGATTTATTAACAAAATGGGGCACACACCTGATTGATACGTCATTTCGATGTAAGTAGAGTACCTGTATCAAACTCAGTTATTCCATAATGTTTTTGAACCTAATCATGTTTTGTATTTGATAAGTTTAGGTACCTACTCCCTAGATTCTGGTTGTGTTGGAAACATGAACGAAATATGATTTATAAAAATATGTCTAAGTACATATTCATGTTTTCAGTTTTGAACTTTTGCATTTAATTTTGTATATTGGTACAAAGGAGTTTTTAAACTTAGGAAAATTAATTGTTTATTTTTTTCAGATAAGGTGTACTTTACATAATACGCAAAGAGGACGGGCTACTTAACAGGCTGGCTGGCTTTGGCTTCCTGGATTCCAAACAAAGAAAATAATTGGCGCATTTGTTATTGGACTCTGGGCTAGAAGTAAATCCAAACACCAAACATCATTGGAGTGATTTCAACATGGCCACGCGGTATTGGAGAACCATTTAAAAAGGATTATAGCTGTAAGTACTTGTCATTTGCTATCAGTGATTCAAACGATCTCTCTGACTTAGAACCTGCAATGCCAGGCCGACCTGTCCTCTAATAAACCTGTGGTCATAGTTTGGTTAGATAAACATAATACCTACTTGTACTAATTACCATCATAGAATGCTCTACTTTGTTTGCGATAACTATTTCCTAAAAAATACATTATTTTATTTCAGGTATTGTAATCCAGTTGAGGAGGCTTCACTTGCAATAACGGTTGCCGAGGAAGGAGCTACGCCATGAGAGGAGCTAGCCTGTGGGCAATAACAGCAAATGCGTGCCTACAAAAGCTTTACAACGAAAAGGGCATTCTCCAAGACGATTTTATCTTGTTTTAAGTATTTAAAAAGTTAATTACTTATCTAAATTGATTTTAATACAGATTTATAGATTTTTATTGAATGGTTTTATTGCAATACCACTATTATTTATATAAGATGCAAAAGCTATCGGCTTATTTATTAGGCTAGGTTGAGGTTAAACTGTTGGGTTGAGAAAATACTAGTCTATCTAGTACATATCTTTGGTAACCAAAGATAATCAGTTATTATTGAAGTGCTTTATAAATTTTTGTTCTATTAATTTCAGAAGCTTACAAAGACTGGGAGAACAGCTTTCTGAGGCAGCAGGCTACGCTGTTCACTGAAGGCATGTTTGGCTGATCTATTATCATAAAGTTCATGTGAAGGATATTGGCCCGCGTTACCTAAGAGTGAACTTTGAGCGGCCCAATGCCCTTAATATGAACTAAATGATAGTAAAGCAAGTCAATCATGCCTTTACGGAACAGCGTTACTAGCCGTTAAAAGGCTTTTTTCCGGTCTTCATAAAACGTTTCTGCTCGTAAAGAAAGCAAAAATTACCATACGATACGGCTAGCCTAATCGTATGAAACATTCTAAAATAACTTTTTGAAGGCAAATACGACTAAGTAAATGTTGAAAACGCTTTATGCTTAGGTTAAACCCATAGTAAGTAAAGACGTAAAACACCTTACTAGAAGAAAATTACGACTTAAAAAAACATCAATATCGGTTAATGAACAGGTTAAACTACAGTAAGGTAAGACGTAAGACGTCTTACTAGAAGTCTATTATGCCTTAGTAAACAGCTTGAACTACAGTAAGGTAAGACGTACGACGCCTTACAAAAAGTCGATTACGACTTAGTAACCTTTGAAATCGCTTAATGAACAGATTAAACTACAGTAAGATAAGACGTACAACGCCTTGCTAGAAGTCGATTACGACTTAGTAAACGTTGACAACGCTTAGTGGACAGGTTAAACCCACAGTAAGTAAAGACTTAAAACGCCTTTCTAGAAGCGAATTACGATTTATGAAACGTTCAAAACTTTTAGCGGATCGGTTAAATCGCAGCGAATAAAGGTATAAAACACCTTACTAAAAGTCTATTATGACTTAGGAAGCAGTCAATAAATATTCAAAACACTTTGTGAACAAATTAAACCTCAGTAGGAAAAGGCGTAAAACGCCTTACTAGAAGTTAATTGGGGCGTAATGATACGTCGGATATTACTCTAGGAAAGATTTACGTGTGTGACCCGAGCACCTTCTTTACCTTTTATATCGCCTTACCGGAAGTTAAATCCCATCGTCAGTTCGTCGATCCTATCTCACTTACCACGTTAATAGCTTTTTATTTAAGGCTAATCTGTAAAAAAATACGTCTAAAACACACATTAGAGAGTATAATGCTGCTTATTTGTTGCGCCTCACGCTTAAGGCGTAAAACGCCTCCAACCTAGGAAGGCGTTTTTCGTCCAAGTACGCTTGGTCGTTTTTTCGCCTTCATTACGAATAAATCCATCTTAATTACGAACTTTTCAGCCTTACATTTTTCTCAGTGTGTCGATAAATATCGTACAAGCTCTAATGTAATTTGAGAGGCCATACATACAAGGATGCCGCATACTCAAAGTGCTCAAGACAATGTCTTTTTATGGCGTGAGTGGTAACCTACACCGTCAAGTGGTGTGTAGGTAGGAGTAGCATGTGATAGGTATGTGCTATTGTCTCAGGTGACAGCGTATTGTGTGCTAAGAGCTCTTCTGTTTGGGACTGACTCCTTGAATGAAAATTAATCTAGTGTCTGCCCGGCAACGTACAATTTCCGATGGAATACAAGACTTGAGAATTAAAAATACCCGGACCGTCACACACCGATAGTAGATAGTTCAAGGGTGCAATCACGAATATTTCAAAACGATTTGGTCGTCTAAAAGGAACCTTTTTGATTTTTCCCTGCCAATTCACCAATCAATTCGGGTTACTCACCAATGCCACACTTTTTTTCCACTTACTGCCACGGATTTTGAAAAGCAAATGAGTTATTACTCCACAATAAGTATAAATACTTGTGTATTATATATGTAGTAAGGTCCACAACGACCACCGGCAGTTTAATCTAAGATTTTGTAAAATATGTTTTATAATCTAAAACATATTTTACAAAATTACCTTTACCCAGTGGTTCTTGAAACAATCCAAGCTTTTATTTCCACAGATGTCGGCGAGCGGGTGTGCACGGGGTGAAACTGTACGAATTCGCGGGAGGGGGTGAGTACCAACATGTGATTTATAGACGCGTTTGTATCACAGAAATACATAAAATGCCATTTCTGTGAAAAATGCCTTCCACATTCGATACTTCACATTAATGTGGTAATATTTTATCGAATAGCACAAGAACGATTTTGGTTTGTGTAGATGTAATTGATTTATTTTTCAAAAGCTTATAAAAGTAAAATCTTTATAGAAGTAAAATTACTAACAAAAACCGTATAATCAAAATTAGATCGTCTAGAATCTAGACGCTCTCATTTAGTCTTTTGAGTCTCTAGACTTTAGATGATTAAATTAATGATTGAGAAAGTTGGTTGAAATTGTAAGCAAACAGTTTTTAGGCGAAATAGGTTTCAGTTTAACCAGGAAATTAGGAAAAGCAATTTCCACAACAAATACTTAGTGATTTTCGTGAAAAACGTTTGGAGTGGCCACTACAAAGCTGTTACTCCGCAACATGAAAATTAAAGAGCGTATTCGTTGCGAAACGTATCTCATTATGGTAAAATAGAGATGTGTGCCTCATCCGGCTTTTTCCATTAATCCGGTTACTATCATAAATGAAATGAAATGAATCAAAATGAAATTAAAATGTTAGTAAAACAAACATTAACATTTTTAAATTAATTAAATGTTTATTCGCTTGAAATATTAGTAGTAGTAGAGCTCTTTGTGAAGGGCTCGTCCGGGGAAGTACTACCACCATACCTATTTCTGCCGTGAAGCAGCATCGCTGTGTTTCGGTTTGAAGGGTCTGGGTGCCGGTGTAATTACTGGCACGTGAGGCTGAATATCTGCATGCCTCCAGTTGATGGACGCAGAGCAGTGCATCGTAGGGCACGTTCCTGACGTGCGTGACCTACGAGGCATGGCTTTGTTATAGGCGATGGTTACCACTTAACACCAGGTGGGCCATATGCTTGTTCCATCAGCAAGTTACATAAAAAAAAAAAAAAAAAAAAAAAATATGGTTAGGAGTTAGTTCTTATCTTATTTTATCAGTTTCACATATTTCACCAAAGTATTGGCATGCAAATTTTAAGTTTTTTATTTATACAATTAAAATACATAACCTGAAGGGAGGCGATAATGTACATTCAGTTATTGTTAACCCCGTTATGATGATGCCAGTTGAGTCTCATGTACACATTCAATCAATCATGCAAATCAATTAAGTATTGATTTTCCTTTTTTGTTCCGGCATTGGATACTCATATTTTTCTTTAATACCATATATAGGATGGATACCCTTGGATAAGTTACGCACATATTATGTTCACTTGGCTTGTGCCAAGCGAACAAACCGAGTGTGCCGGTATTTTTTTTTACAATAGCTTCAACGGGGCTTCAAAGCTTCAAATTTAGGACAATTATTCATCGCTATGTAAAATAAAGTATATAATTGAAATGTTGAACTGCTACAATGTACAAAGCCACTCAACCAATGGCCATAACAATTATCGAGTGGAAAAAAATGGATCCGTTTTAGCTGGGTGTAATTAACTGGCCGTACATTAACCGGACCCAACCTACCTGAATGCTATTCTCTAGTCACGTGTAGGTATATTTATCTTTCATCGAAATTATTTTATCAATTATAAAGATAATTCAGATGCGTAGAGCTTTAAGCACTTGGTGCACGAAAAAGGCCTCTTTGGGGCGCACTAAAATCCTTTTACCACACTGGTTCGCAAGAACTAGTCTATAGTGAAACCAGGAAGAAGGTAGATAATTCAGTTCACTCACCAGGTATTTTCACATTTATAAAACAATAAGGAATTAGGATAGGATCGGATAGTAAGATTAGATGGGATAGGATAGAATGTTGTCAATATAAAGTGATGGAACCCTCTTCAAAATAATATCAGATTTTACCGGCTTTTAAGGTGAGCAGCCCTGCGTGGACAGAATAAATTGGAACAGGCTGTTTGTTGAGCACTTGGTAGCAAGCGGGCGTCGATTCGTTCCATTCAATTCCTACCCAATTTAATTGCAACTGAAACGTATTAAATTAAACCGATTATGTTGATTATTCATTGGATTTTACCATTAGTCGTTTAATACTCTGTCATAATTATGGACATATTGCATTATGTATTATTGCATACGTTGTTTATATAAAGGTTGTTTTACATCTAGTGATGTACTTACTTACTTTTTTTCATAAGAAAGTTTTTTTACCCAGCTAGGGTTAAGACAACATTAAACTTATTTAGACAGACGCTGAATTTAACGCTGAATTTAATTTAACAGACGCTGAAACCTACAAAGGAAATACCAAATAAATAATAAAAGAAAATCAGAAGAGCACCACATTGAACTAACTGCATTGCGTTTAATGCAAGTTCATATTTGTGATTGAGATTTTTTTTTTTCAAAAAAAAAATTGGGATTTCAAGGGATTTGTGATTTCAAGTCAGTTTTGATTCATTTTACGCCATCTGTCACACGCAAAGTCATCTTGCGCGGATTCTAACGGCTTTATTTGAAAAATAAGATGTGACAACAGCCGTCAAAAATGACAAGGGTGCAACGAAAATGTCAAAAAATGAATGTGACCATAAAGTGTCAACAATAATTGCTATCGGAACACATTTCATGGGAGCCTTCGATTTGACCCTTCGCTGAAACTCAAAAATAGAAATCTCAAAAATCTTCTTCCTGTCCTTATCCCACTTTATATGGGGTCGGCACAACATGTCCATTCCCCTCTGTCAGCCGTCATCTCTGTGTTCGATCACTTCTCTCTAATCCATGTCATCTTTCACACAGTTCATCCATGCTTTCTTTGGTTTACCTCTGCTCACATATCCATCCACATCCATACTCATCACTTTCCTAGTCACTTGACTTTCATCCCTCCTCAAGACATGCCCGTACCACGCCAGTCTACCTATATAATGCTGCTAAATTTTTCAAAAACCTATTTTTTTCCATTACGTGGGCGTAGCGTGAACGTTACACTTTATGGGTCGTACCTACTAATTACATTATTCTAAGTAGTTATTGTGTTGCAAATAGCAGCTTGTATTAACCCAAAAATTATCGAATGGCGACCACGAGCCGGAAGAAGAAACGTATTAGAGCGCCCATACCCACCAGATGGACTGACGACATTGTTAAGATCGCGGGAAGTCGGTGGATGGAAAGGGCTCAGAATCGTTCTTCCTGGAAATGTGTAGGGGAGGCCTATGTCCCGC